>CM041529.1:18732743-24660243 GCA_023091065.1 Dianthus caryophyllus | reverse complement strand
TGTATACTATAGAAGTAAAAAAGGGTAGAGTTTGGAAACTAAATGAAAAAAGTATACAACGAGAGTAAAATTCGTGTACGGAAAATCAATTACGAAAAAATAAAGAGTCATAAATATATGACACATAATCAAAAAAAAAATATTTAATAAAAAATTATGGGTAGAAGACTCAAAAATAAGCTTCAATATCAAGCAAATTAAAGAGAGTTGAACTCAATACTTTAAACTACTCCGTACATCTTTTCCTCCAATGCACATTCTATTTGTCTAACAAAGTTGCCAAATTATACTCAGTTCAATTATCTTTTTTCAAGCCCAAAAACTACATGGGCTGAACTCATGTCTCTTGATTTAGGTCCACCCTTATTTATCATGAGATTCTTGTACATAAGATTGCAAGAGTTTATTAGTATTACAGCCGTTATAATCATTTGTTTACGTATTTTATTTTGGTATTTTATTTTGGGTTTATCAATAATTTCTTATCTTTCGTAATTTTAGGATGCTTTTATTATATAAACAGACCAATTAGCCCATATTTACTTCATACTTCACCATTAAAATCCCTCTTATCAATAATCCTACCTCATATTACTCAAAGAGCATATATGTCTTTTGTGGACTTTGTACCAAAATGAAAGGTAAACAAATGATTGACACGAAGGGAGTAGCCCTTACAAAATAAAAATGTAAAAAAGTAAAAATAAATCACTACACGATTTTTAGCTACGATTATAAACCGACAAAGACCTAACTTCACAAATTTGATTTGAACAGCCCAAAACGTGACACGCTAGAATTCAAAAATTGTTACGCCTGAACTAACTCGACTCGTCTAGAGGTCAATTGATATTCAAAAACTCTAGCAAAATGATACGACCCTACTCGAAGTGAAGTGATCAATGTGATATGACAAAGTACTAACTTAACCATGATCGAAACGGTAAGTTTCCTATAAGAATATGTCTCACATTAAATTAATATAAAAAATGTTTCGTATCAAGTTGAATTGGATACATATGGGTCTGGTCATATCTTCAAATGATAAGGCGACCGATCTTTGATCCGACCATTAAACCTATACTAAACGGTACGATCAAGACCAAAATTAGAATCTAAATTTTTTTGAAATAACGTGGGTCTCCGACAGTTATAAGTCTGGTCCATATTTGAACCGATAAACACCTATATTCAATCGAGTAAACACGACCCAAAATAAACACGTCTATTCAATCGACCTAAGCTAGGGAATTGTTTCGTGGAGTACAAGTTTAGAGTAGAGTTTGAAACTGAGTGCGCTCACAATTTGAGCGATATGAATACCGCGAAGTCATAAACCACAAGCGCACCATGTTACTTTCACAACTTGCTTTGACACTTGCCACCTTACTAATGCATTACTCCGTATAATATTCTCCACACCCTTCAACTAACTCCACGCACTACTTCCTTTACGTTTTAGGAATTACTCTTATATTATACGGCGTATTCAACCAATTAACAATATCAGATACTCAGTACCTATCGCTTTCTATACTTCAACTAGTTATTGCCCCTATTTAAAGTACAGTAAGTCTATGTGAGACAGAATTTACATCAAATTAATGTAAAATTAAGGTATAAATTGCAGTTGAAAGGGTAAAAAAACCTTAAATAAATCTATTAAAGTCACTTACAAGGATACTAAAAAATTTAGTACTCCGTAACAATTAATCATAATTATCAGTTAAATGGTACAAAAACTATAGGTCTAACTCACGCAAAAATTTGTGTTTAAAGTATTGTAATCCGTACGTATGTTTTATATTATCCCGTCTCAATTGGTTACACTTACATATTATTTTTCCGTCACCAAATCAAAAGAACGTAAACAACTCACAGGAACAGAGAATTCATTGAAAATTGATAAACAATTATGATACTCCATAGAAATATACAGAGTAGAAGAATTTGAATGCGATGAATAAAAGAGAATAGACTCAAGCAAGAAGTACCGCTTGTCATTTTAACACTAAAGACTTATGTTGTACAATACATAGTAGAATATTCGAGACTCTCTGACACCTAATTAATTTACACAATCACTATTTCCCGCACCTTTTTCAACTATTTATCGCCCCTTTTTTTTTTACCATTTTACCCTTTTATTTATTTTTTCATTTACTTAAATAAAGAAGGTGAGAAATAGTAACTCCCTTAATTTAATACCAATAACAATTACTTCTTTCATCTTTGACACCCAAAAAAATTACTAAAACAGTACACACCACAAATGTATATATTTGAACTATTTATTTTGTTAGATTATGTTGTGATTAAAACTTACGTTGAATTATAATCCGAAAAATGTATACCATCAAGAGTTCAACACTAATTATTTTCTCATAAACATCAAATATTTACAAATTACAAATGTTGGTGATTAAAATTAAACACAACTAAATTTTGTTACAATTTCTTGAAAATCAAACAATCTTCAAAATTAATGACTACCGATTAGTCCTTCAACTATTAAACAAATAAAAAGAAAAAAAAAAAAAAAAAAACTTAAATTAGCAGCTTATCTTTGTTGCAAACAAAATACAATAACACACTAATAATAACGAACATTTAAATTTTGATCAGTTGAACCTAACAGTTTTTACGCAGCGGCGGTGGACGGAAAGTCGTCAAAACTCCACAACTCCAAGGCGGCGCCACTGTCTTGACACGGCGGTAGAGGCGCCGACGACTGACCATCCAAATACGGAATTTGATAAAACTTCATGTAATTTTCATATGCCATGAGTTCCTCAGACATCTTCTGCACTTCACTTTCGACCACATCCTCTTCTTGTTCTTCAGAAATCACGTCTTTGTTTTCGCTTTTCACTCCATCTCCAGCGCTTTTTCCCGCCTTCTCGACAATCGGCCCTACCACATTCGAGGAGGTCTCGTTGATTTCCGAGTCATAGCCAGGTGAGCTGTCTGTGTTATTAACCAGCCCGTTTGCGTAAAGTAATGCGCCGACTGCGTTAAAACCAACAGCGTTTTCAGTGAATTTGCTGTTGTTATTGCTGTTGTAATGGCTTTCGGGTTCATTGGGGAAATTGACCTTAGCTTTTTTGCCGCGAATTTTACGAGCTTCGTTGTCGTAAGCGCGTGCAGCTTCTTCGGGGGTATTGAATGTACCTAACCAAACCCGAACACCTTTTCTCGGGTCACGGATTTCAGCTGCCCATTTCCCCCAGGGTCTCTGTCGGATCCCTCTGTACTGGGTCTTCCTCGGCTTCTTCGGGCGCTTTCGCTCCTGCACACCACCTGTTCGACGAAATGTCTCAGTCAATTCTTAGACATAAATTATCCGTTATAAATAACAAATGACTATTAGTTTATCATACGCATACAACAGTCTTACAATAACGAGGTAAAACAGGTTGAACTAAGTACCTGAAGAGGACAATGATCTTTTGTTAGAAGAAGTTGAAATGGAGAAAAAAGAGTCATCATTAGTTGGGCAAGGCCAAAATTCAGAGCCTAAAACGACACCGTTTTGGTTTCGAGGGATTAAATTGGCTAAAATTGCACCACCACACATGTTTGAAGAATGTTATTTAGTTGATGTAGAGTGTATAGTAATAAGTAAATGATGTTTTGGAATGAAAAGTAATTGGGATTAAAAGATGAGGTAAAATGAGTAGAACAAGAGTTGGTTTTTATATGAAGGTGTTAATATTCTGTGATTGGGTAAAAGCTGGAGACAGCATTATGTAAGTAGTTTCATGGTAATGTACGGAGTAACTTTTCTTTATTATTTTGACATATTTTTTACTCCAAGTGTTTCTAGTATAATGGCCTTTCTTGGCGGCCAAGTTTTAATCTCTTAAGTTTCTAGAACTATCTCAAGCCGGTTCTATTTAGAAGAATTAGTTGAAAAGATAAGTGAATTTGAAAAGCTAATTAACAATTAACAATTAACAATTGACTATGTAGTTGAAACCTAAAAGCTAACTTAATTGGTAGCTGAGAAAATTTTTCATAAAACCGGTGGCCTTAACTTGCAGTGGTTGATCTTGAGATTCTATGACAGGCCTCGCGCTCAAACACCCCCAACCTTATTGTAATGCAACTATATAATTATTACGAAGTATTACGGAGTATATGGATGAAGTTAAAAGGGTATAATAGTAAACAATCAGCAACCAGCTAACTTATTGTTTTTCGTTCCAAGTAGTTGAAATAGCTGAAATGCTTTTCAGTCAGTATTACCAAACACTTCCAATTTTGTTTTTTTAAAAGAAATAAAAAAAAAAATTAAGGAGTACCGAATTTTTAGTCAAATCAGATAGTTAGTCAAATAAGGTACCTGAAATGTGGATTTAAATAGGGTCGTAAGTCGTAACCTATCCCCTTTAATTCAGTGAATTATTTACTCTTATTTTATAATCCACTCATAAAATATAGCGATTATAAATAATTCACTGAGACAAATAGAACACTAGACAGGTCCAAGTTCTGCCATTCCAAAATTTGGACCATGAGATAAATAATTAAATATATATACAACCGCCTCAAAATTTTCAATTTTAATACTCCGTACAATATATCAAAATTTATATTAATTATTGAACTATTATATAAAATTATTGAGATTAACACTTGATAAGGTAACTCAAGAGTTTTAAAGAATAGTTCATTAAGTATTAAGTATAAATAAAAATTCAACCACTCTAAAATAAGTCTTAAAAAAGACGGTCTTTCACCAAGAAAGTAAAAGACCACTCTCCTTGATGATTAAAAAGTTAACACATTTAAATAAATGATAATCATTATTGAGTATATAGTGACCATTATTTTAGAGCATGTGCAATGCCACAATGGGTAGTTTTTTGCATTGAGATTGTAAATAAGATCTCAACAAAAAAGTTTTTTCCATTGTAGGATAAAGTTTGTCCATAAAGTTGCAAATTAAGTTTGAAAAATAGAACCAAGTTCTTCCAAAAACCAAGAAAATTGACATTAAATGGAATACATCAATATATAAAGTGAGTCTCATTGAAAAACTTTATTTAAAGTTCTCCCATTGTGACTAAATGTTTTTCATTTTTGAGTTTGTCAAAATGTGACATGGCAAAGGAAGAACTTTTTAAAAAGTTCTCCCATTGTACTTGCCCTTAGAGGTATAAAAGTAATCATGATTCAATAGAAAATAGTTACTAACATCCTAAATTTGATACGGAGCAACTTTTTATGCATCTAATGAGTAATCTTTTACTTTTTTTTTAGTGAAAGACTATTTTTTCTAAAACTTACACGTTCACGTTCATATGATAGATCCAAATTTGTAATCCATTAATTTGATTGTCAGAGACAATTCTTTTACGGTATTACTCATTCATGTACACAATTACTCATTTCTGTACACTTTTTAACCTAATTTTTCCATTTAGTACCCCCACCTCTTTTCAATTATAGTTTTTCCTCTCTTTTATATTCACAATTAAATCGCATAGTTTCACTATAATCAAGCAATTATGACGGATAATCTACCATTTCATGAGGTAAATCTAATTTTTTGAACGGTGTGCGAATAATTCAATTGAAATATCATTTATTTTAACGGTTTATTAATAAGCACGACTTTATTTTGAGTGTTAATGGTGATATAATATGAAGTATGTTGTTAAAATATAATGATGAAGAGACTAGTAAGGTCGGGATTGGTAGTGGTACGTGTCGGTGTCGGTACCGTTGTAAACCTCTGTCCGCGTGGTAAATTACAACATACACCCTTGTGTATGTTACTCCAAACACCCACCTTAGTAAATTTACTGTTTTGTCCTTTAGGTTAGTTGATAGTAATTAGAATTTTTTTTTTATTTCTTTTTTTTTTTATTTCAAAAATAATTTTTTTTTTTTTTTTGTTTTTTTTGTTTTTTTGCAATTCTCTATTTTTCAACTTTCATCACTTTGAATAATTATAACAAATCATTATTTTTAATTTTCTCAATCGATTCAATATTCAGTATTTCACATTAACAAATATATCAAACTTCAGATGAATATGTAGTATGTTTTTTGTGAATATGTTGTACTCGTATGTTATTTGTGAATATATGTAGCAATTTTATGAATATATTATTTCAAATAAGTGAATATGCATGCTTGAATAAGTGAATATCTACTAATATATAAAAGCATATAATGACATATTCACTAAACTTAAATTTAATTTACCAATTGCGTCAACTTTTTGCGTCTTTATGAATATGACTATTAAATATTTAAAAATGGTAATTATTATTTTAAGTATAGCTCAACTCCTATAATGAATATGCTCATTAATTTATATGAATACGCTAGTATCATGTATTGAACATAGTATTATAGTTCTGCGAATATATTAGCTTATACGGAGTAACTATGAACAAAATCAATTCTATTTATAATAAAATTGAGGATATAAATTAATGATAAATTTACTTTAGAATACACAATGTTCAACTTTTATGAATATATAAATATTAATTTCTTTTTTTTTTTAAATATAAAAATAAAATTATATGAATACATAAGTCTATTATTGTGAATATATGTGCTTTATTTATTGAATATATGTTGCTGGAATCGTAAATTAGTCAATGTATTCTTCGATTTCTTGTATTTATTATAAAAATGTATTATTTTAGTTCTATGAATATATACCAACTCATTATGCTGAATATTAAAGTTAATTTTTATAAATACATTAGTACTTTGTAATTTTTATGAATATATTGATTAACAAAATATATATTAAAAATATATCAAATGTGATATCAATTTAAAAAATACAAAAAATAAAACATATTGATATAGTTTTTGAATTTTTTTTTTATATTATAAAATTAAATTGTTGTAGAATATATCCATAAAAAGTAAAAGAAAAAAAAAACAAAACAATTAAATTATTAAGGGTAACATGGTAAATTGGGTACCATGGGAGTATGATACTTGGTACACGTGGGTGTACCTTATAATAATTGCTGTCCGCGTCGTGTTTTTGGTGTGCTTAGGGTTTGGGGTGGGGTTACAGCGTTCAACTTTTTTCTTTTCTTTTTTTTTTTTTAATTTTTTTTTTAATTTTTTTTTAAAGTTTTGTTATTTTTTTTATTTAATAAGGTAATATGTTATTTTTAATATTTTTTTTTTTTTCCGGTGAATTAATTTAGTGGTTTTTTTTTTAATTGACTAAAAAAATGTACAAAAATGAGTAAAAATATGTAAAAAAAAAAGTGTACAAAAATTGGTAAATTTAAAAAGTGAAAGGAAAGAGAGAAACAAGAGAGAAAGTGAGAGAAGTTTTAAAATATAAAGGGTATAAAATGAAAAAATATGTACATGAATGAGTAAAACATGTACATGAATGAACAACACCCTTCTTTTATTTAAATTAAACTAGTTTAATTATGCTTTGAGGGTTTATTTAGGCCTTACTTTCTATAATGGGCTAGGGTCATTTGGCACCTGTTGGACTCAAGTTCAAGCCTTCATGGGCTTTTTTTTTTTTTTTTTTTTTTTTAGTTTAATTTATCCAAATACTTGAGTTATTTATTTAGCTTCCTAAATTTAATTTTTTGTTTTTTTTTTTTGTTGTATTAGTTTTGTTGGCCCGTGCTCAAATTTAGATTCAAGCTTCGTCCCTATCTAGCGGTTATGAATGTCACTGTAATATCTAAGTGTGTTGGAGGGAACAAAATCATAATATCTTGGGATGATAAGTAAAAAGAGTTGAGGAGTTTGAGGATAAGGAAAAAAATCGGAAGATGTTAGGCTTACTCCAAGGGTCAAGTTGGTTTTTGACCCTGCGAATGGGAAGCTGCCACGTGGCAGTGGAAGAGAATCTTGCAAATTCTTCTAATTTTCTGATTCTCTACAATTAATGCTTACTTAATTTATTTTTTTTTATTTTCTTAATTATTTTTTTTCTTTTTAATCATTTTAGTGAATAATTATTTATTTTAAGAATGTATTTTTAATTTTTTTTTAGTGAATTTTTTTATAGTAAGGTTTGAACCCAAGACCTCTCACAAACATATTAGTTGTAGGATTATATCGGTATATAGTCCTTTAAAATCACAGGATTATAATGAAAATTTTATAAGATTTATAGTAATAAATTGAAATTGCATAACATAACATATAGATTAAGAATTAACCTTTTAATCCTTGTAAATAGGCCTAAGAACAATACCAAAAATATGGTATCTTATAATTGAAACACCCAAGATATGTTTAAGAAATGCCTTTTGAGATTTGCTAGAAAATTAGAGAGGAGAACAATTTCTTTTCTCTCAAGATATGTGTTGTGTGCTAGGATGAATAATGAATTAGGGTTAGATGAGAATTAGAGTGTCATTAGGTTAAATAGAGAGGAAGAAAACTCCCTCTTACACAAACATAATACACGTCCAACATTAGGGCAAATAGGAGGACTTTTCCACCTCAAAATTAACAAGCCCAAATCTAATTAAAAGGTTTATTAAAACACATTTAATTAGTTTCTTTAGCTTTAATGTATAATGTAATTATAATATCCATATATTATAATTAATCATAAATATCCGTATATTTATAATTTGCTAATTTATTATAACTGTTTAAAATTAATTAGCCTACATGATACGCTACAATTAAATATAACCTTTTATATTCAATTTACGAATTACAGCTAATTCCTCTCATCTAATATCATTTAATCATTATTAAATAATATTCATTATCATATTTGACTAACTCTTAGTCACATTTGACTAACCTTTTAGTCAACTACACCGACTAACCGTTTAGTCATTAAATGAGGCATCAATATGATTATTTTCTCAAATAATCACATCTCTCAAACACATCCTTTAGGTGTGATTCTTAGGGACCAGTTGATCACCGCCATCTGTATGACAATAACGTCAAACTTATCTAGCAAGCCAACCGTTATCAATAAACGTTAATCAACTGATTAAATACAAAATGTACCCTGCGTACCTTTAGAGATTTATTTATGTTATTGCACTAACTGTGGAGGACACTAACTCCAACATTAGTCCACTAACCAATTGAGATACTGAAATTGTTGTTCATATTTGTACATTGTAATTATTTATTAGTGAAACTAATGGGCAAGCCCAAAAGTTGCAAATTTGTCCAAGTTATTTTTTTTTTTTTTGTACTTAGTCACTTAATTGAAATTTTTTATATTAATTGTTAGAAGTTTATTATCGATAAAGTATACCAACACGTAGTGAATAACGAAATTAAAATTTTATTGATGCAAAATCGAAAAAATGTATCGGATTGTATTTACAAAGTACGACTATAATTACTAAGTTGTGAATTAGAAAATTGTGTTGCTTGACGTTGAGAGTCTCTAAATTGGGACGAACTAAAACCGCTAAGTTGCGAAGAGGCTTCATGCATAATAGGGGGTAGTTGATGTTGGTTGTTGTTTGGAGCTGATGCTTTCCGTCGCTTTGCTTGTTTTGGTACGTTTCTTCGGCCGACTCCTCTCATGTTAGGGGGGTCTTTCAATTGGCCATCTTCGTAAGTTGTCCCTATGTTTTTTTCTTTACATTGGACTCTTCTTCTACCCCAAATAAGCGGTGACGGTGTACCATCCATAAACTTCACTTTCGGTTGTACACCCGCGTGAGCCTCCAAAGCGTCGACGGCTTGTTTAATAGTTGACTCGTAAATTTCCACCGCCTCGTCGTCCATACAAGCCAAATTTGTTATTTGGTCTTGTTTTACCTTCACCCTCATTTTTCTCTTCACACGTTCCGATTCATCTGGATCGTAGTAACCGACACGGATGGTCTCGTAACCTCGCACGATGTCCTTACGCCAACGGTCCAAAATATATGTTTCGGGGATAGACGTAACGTTGATTACATCCAAGCACTTCATGATATGACCGCAAAGTATCCCACTAAACTCGAACAACCGACATTGGCACTTGTAAATTCCATTTCTAGTGTCAATCGACACCTCAAATGTCCGTTTTTATTGAGTCCAATGCTGCTCAAGTACCCTTGTATGAGCTCTAAACCTCTTAATAAAACCAAGAGCAGCGCTTTGGTCTTCAATGTGTGTGTCGTAGCTCAAGAATACCTGATCTTGGACCTCCTTGAATTTTTTGTTAGTGCAGACGTTGTGATATACGTCTTCGAAAAAAATCGAGGTTCCCACTTTGCGGGGTTGTGTTTGTCGTTGTAATTAAGCACGTTTTCCTCCTCCGCTTTTCGTCTTAGAGCAACTTCAAACTGCTTTACAAATTGCTTCACTCCGGTTTCAACGCTTACAAACGACTTAAAATACCTGTTCGATTGTTCGCTCCGTTGGGTGGATGACATACCGGCGCAAAAAGTATCTCTCCAATAAACCGGGGCCCAACGTCGCCTAATAGCTCAGGTCTCTCTCATCCAATTATGCTGACTTAAATTGTATTTGTGAACAAGATTCATCCATGAGGTCTCGAAATCGTCCCCCGTCAAACTGTCGTTGACAATTGACCTTAGGTCTCGATCTATTGACTGAAATTGTTGATGTGCTCTAAATTTTTATCGGCATTTTGCAAAATATGTCAAATGCACAACCTGTGCTTCGTATTTGGAAACACCCTACGAATGGCACCCTCCATAGCTTTACACTGATCGGTTATCATAAACGCCGGCGCCTCCCCCATACAGTCAATCCACTTTCGAAAAACCCACTCAAAGGACTCGGTGTCCTCATAAGAAATCAAAGCCGCAGCGAAAATCACCGTACTTCCATGGTGGTTCACTCCTACGAACGGTGAGAACGGCATTTTATACATATTACTCAAGAAAGTCATGTCATACGACAAATGATCGCCAAATGACTTGTACATGGCACGACACCGTGTATCGACCCAAAACAAGTTCAATAGTGCACTGTTCTCGTCGGCCTCGATTGCGTAGTAGTAGTCAGGGTTGTCACTCTTGAGCTTCTCAAAGTAATTTAAAAGCTCTAGAGCATCACCCCTTAGCCTACCTTTACGACGTTATTTGTTGATCGCGTTCCTCATGTCACGTTGAGTGAAATGAATATTTTCGTAACCTCCACACTCCATAACTAGAGCGTTGTAATTTCGGGTTCTAGGTATACCTGCTCGATCGTTTATCATCATACTTTTCTTGAAATACTCGCCGATATGTAGAGGTGGCAATCGGGCGGGTCGGGTCGGGTTTGGGTCGGGTCAAGTCGGGTCGGGTCATGTCGGGTTCGGGTCATGTCGGGTCAAAGTGTCCTTTCGGGTCGAGTCGGGTTCGGTTCGGGTCGTAATCGGGTCGGGTCATATCGGGTTAAATAGTGTATCGGGTCGGGTCGGGTCATTATCGGGTCAGCGCGATTTTATCGAATTATTTCAATTTTTACCTACTAAAATAGGTATTTCGACCGTTATTTTATTTAATTACTTCATTACTAAGTTAAATATATCATTCTAAATAATAATTTGCTTTCAATCTAATCAAAATTAAGTTTAAAATTATCGGGTCATCAATTTAGTCGAATTCGAAATCTGGGTCGGTCGTCATCGGGTCAGTGCAGGTCGGGTTGGTCCGAATATCGGGTCATGTCGGGTTACGGGTCATCATCGGGTCGGGTCGGGTCGGTTCTCGGGTCACATTATTTTCAGGACAATCGGGTCGGTTTTGCTCGGGTTCTGCCCGTCACTTTGCCTGGGTCAGACTTGCCAGCTCTACCGATATGCCTATAATTTACAACGTGCCGATTATTCGACGGATCCAAATCGTGGTTGTGCTCCGAACTAAATTTAGTAATCACAAACTTATCGCCGTTATGAACGATTCTTCCATCCACATACATTGTACATGGCACGTGAGGGTTTATCGTCTTGTTTGTGTGATTACATAATAGTTTAATTCTACTCATCATATAAAATTGAGGTTCTTTGTCTCCCGTTCAGGTACGACAAACACCCTGCGCCTTGAAGGCCTCCATAATTGTGCTTGACCTAACTCTCCATGAAAATCCCTTTTTGTACGCGTACATATAACACAATGCCGCGAATTCGTCTCCTGTATCGAACTCCATGTTTTCAATAGGCGCCGTCGGTTAAGGTATATTTACTCCATCTAACATTTGAACAGCTTGTTGAACATAATTATTTTCATGTAAAACAATTTGATTTTCTTCTACCACTTGATTTTCTTCGTCCACTTGATTTTGTTCAACTTCATTTTCACCAACAGCCTTACTCGTATCATCGTAAGCTTCGTTCAAATCAAATATTGCCATTGATTTTTTGAAAAAAAATAATTGGTTATTGTAATTAGGTTTTGGAGCTGATAATTTTTGGGTTTTAGGTGGTAGGGTTTTACTGTACTGTGGATGAAAAATAAAAAAAATAGAAATTGTTTATCAATGGAATATGAAAGGACGTTATTTTTTTCTTTCCAATGTAATTAATTTTAGCATCGTGTACGAAAATATTTAAAAAAATTCAATAAAATTGAAGTTTAATGTTAGTACCGAGAAAAAGCATTAACTTCTCTTATTTGTAATTTATATTTTCCTTATTTGAATTTTATATTTCTTGATAATAAAATATCAATATATCAACGCAAATATTCTAATAAACGCTTCTTCAATTAAGTTTGCTTATAAAAACTGAACTCACCTCATTTATCACACAATATAACCACTTTTACCATTAATAAATAACTTTCTCTCCTTCAACTTTAAACAATTAATTAAGGCCCTGTTCTTTTCGGCTTATAGGAGCTGAACTTATAGGAGCTGAGCTGAACTTATAGGAGCTGAGCTGAACTTATAGGAGCTGAGCTGAACTTATAGGAGCTGAATTTATAGGAGCTGAAACTTATTGGAGTTAAATTTATTAGAATTTAAAACTTATTGAATAATAATAATAATAATAATAATAATAATAATAATAATAATAATAATAATAATAATAATAATAATAAAAATAATAATAATAATAATAATAATAATAAAAATAATAATAATAATAATAATAATAATAATAATAATAATAATAATAATAATAATAATAATAATAATAATAATAATAATAATAATAATAATAATAATAATAATAATAATAATAATAATAATAATAATAATAATAATAATAATAATAATTTAAATATTAATATTAATATTAATATAATATGAAAAAATTTATTAAATTAATAACAATAATAACAATGATATTTATAGTAATGATGATGATGATTACAATAATTAAAATCTTTTAATTTATTCAAAATGATTAATTTTACTAATAATAAACAATAGTGTTCAAAATCGATTTTGCGGTCTAGTATAGTTAAATATCTCAATATATAGTTGATTATAAATAAGTTGGCTCGGTTAAATATTTTAATATACAATATTTATTTTATCGAGAATTTTAGTATTGTATTTTGTAGAAATGTTTTATAGGTGTCAATTTAAAGATAACTCAAAACGAGTCGGAAAAAAGGGTAAAAAAAGAGATTCGAGATGAAAGAAAAATAAAACGAATAAACCAAAATAACCTACAAAAAATTATACTCTATATAATGTGGAAAAAAAAAAAAAAAAAAAAAAAAAAACTAAAAAACAATCAAAGTAAAGCATATTATTATTATTATTATTATTATTATTATTATTATTATTATTATTATTATTATTATTATTATTATTATTATTATTATTATTATTATTATTATTATTATTATTATTATTATTATTATTATTATTATTATTATTATTATTATTATTATTATGCAATAATAATAGTTATATAAAAATAAAACATAATAGAATTTATGGGAGCTAAAGTTATAAGAGCTGAACTTATAGGAGCTGAACTTATAAAAGTCGAATCTAACTTATAGGAGTGAAATTTGAACTTATAAGAAATGAGATTTAACTTATATGATTGAAATAACTTATAAGAAATTAAATTGCCTAAAAAGCAGGGCCTAAATTTGCTCCTTCAATTTCTTCCTTTCCTTCTCAAACTATCTAAACCCTAAAATGACATCAAGCCCTATTGACCGCCACGCAAGACTTGAGGCCGCCGTTATTGACTACGCAAAGCATACGGTGGAGCAAAAGCGAAAGCTAGTTGCATCGTTGGAGTCTTTGAAACCAAAGTATATTCAAAATCTTGAAAAAGCAAAGTCGGAACGAAGAAAGGGTGTTCTGTCCAAGAATCGCATGTTGGTACAAAGGATGGATGGAGTTATATTCCGCAATCTTGAAGGTTTTTATAACATTGAATTGAAATTACGAAGGCGAAAAGGAAAATTGCTAGAGCGTTACGTGCACTTGAGGAGAAGAGTGATGGTTGATTACGTCTTTTTAATTTCAATTAAGTATTTTGTTAAACTCGGAATGTAATCGTGTTCTATTTTGTGTTCTTGTATTTCAATCAATTATATACTTTCAATCTTATTGCCTTTTGTCTTTTTAATTTCAACTCGAATGGTTGATTATGTTACTTTTAAATTTCAATCGAGTATATTTCATTTTTTTGTTATTATATTTTCTGTTTTTGTTTATATTTTGTTCTTCATTTAACTACATTTTAAATTTCAAATTTTACTCATGATAACCTACGATAGGTCGAAAATATTAATTTCTTTCACTTCCCTTTCACATCTCTTTTCAACTTCCCTATATATATTAACCTCCTTCATACATCCACATTCCACCACCACCATCCATTTCGAATTCATCCACATACATCCACAATCCACCACAACCCAAAAAAAAAAAAAAAAAAAAAAAACCCTAAACACCCTAAATTCGAAATTCCCCTAAATTAAACTATTTTCCTATTCAAAAAATATGCCTTTCAACGTACGTGATTTTTTTTCGACCGACTGTCAACCCTCTACCGTCGCCGTAGTACATTCGACAGCCTAAGGTGGAGGTATATATTTCAGATCGACGATTTCAAGTGGGCGAGGATTCGCGCTGTGAGGCATGGTGACATAGAGGCGGTTGAAAAAATTGACGACGACTTTGACGAACTGGAAGCTAATCTTCGAAGGATTGAGGAGGAGTTGGCGAAGATAGCCAACGAGATTTCAGAAGTAATAGATTTTCTTGATAGATATTATCTTTAGATTGTAGTTATTAATCCTTTTTTTGTTTTTATTATGTCAGACTAATTATGTATTAGGTTTTAGTAGTTCGTTTTATTATTTATATTTTCATGCATGTTTAAATTAATGTTTTTTTTTTTTGTATTTTGTAAAATATTCGGCTTATTTAATATAAAATATTCGGCTTTAGTAATATTTTTGAATATCATATATTTGAATATATTTCAATTCCTAGGAATTACATGTTTTGTTAATATTAAAAAATATTCCAACCAATTTAAGGGTTCCTTATAAATACTCCTAACCCTAAAAATATTTTTTACTATTATACGTAACCATCATGCGTCGATGAATTTCTAGGGCATCAATAACGTCGTCCACGGTTTGTAAGTCTTCGAATTGGCCACGTCTAACACAACACCTCCACAAGAACCGTGCATGATCGATCTGAAATATGCACCTCCATTTTAGTTGATCGTAGGAGAAGAGAAATTGAGAAGTCTAAAAAGCACATTTTTGGAGAAAAGAGTAGTTTTCGGTTAAGTGTTTTTTGTTTGTCGTAGGAGAAGAGAAATTGAGTAGGTCACAATAATGATTGTAGTTAGAGGTTATGTTTTTTTTTTTTTTTTTTTTTGGCATTCTTATTTAAATTTATATTAAAATTATTGATATTATATTTATGATAATGGAAAATAGAAGTTCAGAAGTTGATTTTCAAAATATTTTGTAAGTTATTTTGTGTAATTAGGGTTTAGGAAGTTATTTTCAGAATATTTTGTAATCTTTTTAATTTGTTTGTTTATTTAGAAAGTTATTTTCCTATCTTTATATAGTTGCCTATATTATATATATATTATGTATATATTATATATATATTATATCCGTTTTTATTTACTTTTTTATGTTAAAAATATTATCTAAATTATTTATATTATATCCGTTTTTTTTTTATGTTAAAATTATAGCTAAATTCTTTTCGGAGGAAGGAAAATTAATTAAGGGAGTTGGAGGGACAATTAAGAAGGGAAGATGAAGTGACAATAGAGAGAAGCACAATGATGACCTAAACTTAGGGATACAACTATAAGGAGTGTATGGCAATTAATTTGGAAGCTCAAACGTCATTTCCTTCTTTCACAAGTCAATGTATTTGTTTCTTTTTTTTTTAATATAAAATATAAATTAAAAAAAATGTTACCCGTAAATATTTTAAAACATAAATTTCTAAATTAATAAGTAAAATAACAAATATAAATTATTGATATTCCAAAAACTAAATTACAATAGCAATAATAATTGCAACTAAAATAGCGATTAAAATAAACCTGATTATTTTCCATTTATGGCCTACTGACAAATCAATCCCATTGTTTTGAATGTCATCAATTTTGTTTACCAATTTTTCATGGTAACTTAATTCCCTTTTCAGTGCATTGTTCTCATTTAGTAGTTGATTAATTAAGTTTCGCTGCCATTCAGTTGAATCTTCATCTAGCCACTTGAAAAAACCACAAGGGGATGACCTTCTGTCGTCGTTATGGAATTTTTTGCAGACCGCAAATCTTCTTCCTGGATTTTGAAAGGTCCATGAAATTTTCTTCACGAAATCAATGCCACAGAAGCATTTTGTTCGACTAGCTCTTACGTGAGATGAATTTGAACTTGTTGGCATAATTACTGAAACCGTATTTTAAAAACTCAATTTTTTTTAGTTTAATATAAAAATTCAAAAGAAATTACAAAATGTGTAGATATAGGGAAATTTTAAACGAAATGTAACTTGTAATTGAGTTGGTTATGGTAAATTGTTAATCTTAAACATATATATAAATAAATAAAGTACTCAATCCCTGAACTTTAATCTTATTGGTCAAATTTAATTGACATGTATCACCAAGTAATGATAGATTAAATGAACGGCCTAAATTAACCCTAACTAAGATATTTAACAACTTATGGAAAATGAACGGTTATGATTTAATCTAAAACCCTAAACTATTAACCATGAAAGGTTATGTGCTTAATACGATATCGACTAATTTGACGAGTTATGTCATTCCAATATACGTTAGGTATAGAGTTAAGACATAATACGATATCGACTAATTTGTCGAGTTATGTCATGTAGACATAAGTTAGGTATAGAGTTAAGACATAATATGATATCGACTAATTTGTCGAGTTATGTCATGTTCACATAAGATAGGTATAGAGTTAAGACATAATAAGATATCGACTAATTTGTCGAGTTATGTCATTCAAACATAAGTCGTGTATAGAGTTAAGACTCTAAAAAATATCGACTAATTTACCGAGTTACGTCATTCCAACATAAGGTACGTACAGAGTTGAGACATAGTACGATATCGACTAATTTGCAAAATTATGTCATGTTGACATAAGTTAAATAGAGTTAAGACATATTACGATATCGACTAATTTACCGAGTTATGTCATCCCAACATAAGCTACGTATAGAGTTAATATATAAGACATTAAACGTTATCGACTAAATCGACGTTATGTCATTTGAGATTTAGGATACGATTATACTCAAAACTAAAATAACAACTTAATCCTTCATACAAAACTAAAATTCATAGACTACCCTACTTCCTTCAAACTACCCTAAATCCGTTTATGTAACCCTATTACCGTTATATTACCCTAAATCCGTTAACTTAAACACCATCAACTCAAATTCGTTTACATTATACCCTAAATCCGTTAACTTAAACACCGTCAAACCAAAATCTGTTTAAAGTATACCCTAATTCCGTTAATTTAAACACCGTCAAACCAAAATCCGTTTAAAGTATACCCTAATTCCGTCAAATTCAATACCGTGAACCCTAAATCCATTTACATTTTACCCTAAATCCGTTAAATTAAATACCATCAACCCTAAATCCGTTTACATTATACGCTAAATTCATTAAAACATATCTTAACTTAAAACAAAAATATCTTGTAAAAGTAGTTCAATTGTTTATGAAGTCCTTTTTTAAAACCATTTTGCTGCTTCAAACTTAATTTCTCTAAGTTCGTTTTGATCAATATTTTGTCTATCTTCCAAAAATTCTAAACACCGAATTTGTTATTCTATAATTTTGAATTAGGAAGGATATGTTATTTTAATATTTTAACCTATTTACATATATACTCTATAAAATATCGACTAATTTAGAGGAAACAATTTACTTTATTAAATAATTATTTATGGGAAGTTGTACCATGTAAATTAAGTGAATATAATTATTAACTTATTTTAGGGAATATCAATAGGTAATATATCAACTTTACTTCTTCGTCAATTTCAATTTAATCCGATTTTTTTTCCCAGTTATTAAATTTTAAATTAAAAATGAACATAACCCGTATATTAGAAGAAAATTTAGAGTTTTATTATATAAAATTAAAACAACAAAAAGAAATCAAACTTAAAATGCTAATACGTATTATTCCATTAAAAAAAAACCCTAATTAGAACTACATCCAACACAGCCATCAAACTTTAGTTTTTTTTGATGATGACCTAGTAGGATACGTCTTCTTCACCCTCTTGACACAACGCTTGGGGGTTGCAGCATCCGGTGTTTCAATGCATGGAGACTAATCCTTCGCATCGGAGGATTTCCCCTTTTCGGGAGTTGAGGATGCTACCTCAGAAGAAGTTTTTTCATCATCGTCTGCAATGACAATGACCTCCACGATGTCGTCGTCGTCTTCAACGACATTATCCTCCTCCTCTTCTTCCCTCCTCACAATGGAGTAATCCACTTGAGGTGTAGCCAACATTTGCAAATCTTCATCGATTTGCTTCCAAAACATCTTCCCCAGGGGTATTTTACCCGCTTGGGTGACGTTATATTCTTCCTCATACAAACCCAAAAAGAAATGAGTATGCATGCCTAGACCAACGAAGCGATGAAATTAACTTATCGATTCTTTTGGCACCAAATTCTTTTATCGCGCCTCTCATAAATAACCTAGTCGCCAATACATCTTTAAAATGATCTTTCTTTGCCGACCACGACATTTTAATATTTTAATAACAAATTTTACACTTAAAAGATTTTCTGCAAGATGTGGAGGTGTTTGAGTATGATTGAGATTATGTGAATATTTGTAAATGAATTGGAGGGAATGAAGCTACATATATACATGCTAATCTACCCGCCAAAATCAACATTTATTGTGCAATTTACCCTCCAAAATTTTGTTAGCAAAGAAATCCAAAACCCTAAAACCTTTCGTATTCCTTCATTTATATTATCTGTAATTTTAAAAAATATAACAATAAAAATAATAAAACATACTACGTATCAATTAAATAATTGTTGAGTTTTTTTAAAAAAAAATTTTTTAATCCATTAGTTTAAAATTAATATGGGTGATTGAATCTCAAATTAAAAATAATAAACAATGATAAGAAAAAAAATGGCCGATTAAAATTTTATTAATAACTAAAAAAAAAAGAGATAAAATTATTCAACTAAAGTATTATAGAAATATAATGAAATTTTTTTAACAAAATTTAAATTTAAAAAATTACAAAAGCATAAATTCTTTCAATCTAGAATTTTAATATAAAATGAAAACAATTAAAAATATGATTTAAAAAAATATAATGATTTTAAAAGAAAAACAAACTTATAAATAAATATATATATATATGTTTTAAAAAAAAGTAGATAAAAAAAATATGGATATTATAAAAATACTATACAAATTACAATAAATACAGTATAAAGTACGTAGAGTATAAAAGTATAGTATAAAAACACATACTGTATAAAAATATGTACAGTATAATTGTAATTCGGGGTGTTACAATAATAATACATACGGTATAAAAATACGTACATGATAAAAATACGTACCACTAAATACATGTATTCCAAAAAAAAGAAAATTAATTAATTCATTTTAAATAAATAAAATTATGTAAAGTGGAGAAATTAAGAAAAGTAAATTAATAAAGATAAACATAATTAAGGCACAATTAACTAGACAAATTAGGAAATGAATTTTTATTTTTTTTTCTGATTCTCTCTCTTGCCACGTGTCACAATATTATTTGCATGGTCAATTTTGGTTTTGACCCTTGGGGTAATAGTAGCCTTTTCGAAAAAAATCACATGCCAAATGTTTGTCATACTCTCAACTCAAAACAAATCTAACAATATATTGAAGATGTTAGGACGGAGGTACCCTGACCATTAAGTCTCAGGTTTGAATTTTTCTTTCACCGTTGTAATGACATTGTGCCTCTCTCAAAAAAAAGAAAAAAAAAAAAATCTAACAATAAAAATCATTACCTTTGATTCTTATTTCTTTGTTTTTGAATTAAAGTCAATTAGTTCTCTAGTGACATTTGTGTCAGCCTTTACGTTCTCTAGTGGCATTTATACGTCTTTGCGAGCCGAAATGAGAGCCTTGGTTACAGGGCTAGAATATGCGAGATCACTCCGTCTAACCAAGCTTTTGGTTCATATGGATAATAAGTCATGCGTTGAATTCCTCAACGGAAACCAACTATTAAGTAATAGCCTTCGACCGCTTGTTCAGCGATGTAAGGATCTTATTGCAAACGGAGGATGGACTGTACACATTGAGCACGTATATCGAGAAGCTAACCGAGTTGCGGATTGGCTAGCCAACAAGGGGATCCACTCGCCGTCTAGTGTCACCATCTTTGATGTTCCGCCAAATAGTCTTCGCTCTATTCTTAGTGATGATGTATTAGGAGTCTCTTTTCCTCGCGTAGTAGCTATTTAATTTTCGGGGCTTAGCCCCCCAAAAACCAAAAAAAATTAGTTCCTTTAACTCTTGTTCACTTATCACCAAGTGGTACCCATTTTTTTTTTTTTTTTTTCATTTGCCTTTGCCCTTTAGCACGTGAAATAAAGAATTTTTTTGAAATTTCTTTTGAAAAAGTAATACATATAGATTATGATTAAAACAATATATTTACAATAAAAATTAGATCCATAAAAATATTTTTTTTGCTATTAAAATAAAATCAAAATTCAAATAGAAGTACTCCGTAGATAATAATCTATTCAAAAATTTATAACAAAAACGTAAATTAGGAAGTATGAAATTTTCTACGGAGTATTAATGATAGGTTATATGTTCTCTTAACGACATTTTTGTCCATACCCCTTAGCATAGTTTCGACAATATACAAAGATGCTTTAATCTAGAGGTGGCCAACTGGCCACGGCTAGGCCCGAGCCGATCCGCTAAGGGCTGGTGTTCATTTTCAAGACCCTTAACCGGCCCGCACCATATGACCAGCTTTACTTTAATCTAGTGGTTAGCATTGAGATACCAATGACGATATGTTACAATGTTCAAATTCGCCTTCGTGTTATGATGCCTTTGAGAGTTGAGGCTCATGTTTGTGACATAAATCATCAAATGTATAAAATTGATTGACGGAATCATAATGCATGACATCAATAATATTCCATAAATTAGTAGTGACGAGAACCAGAGCCACGCTTGAACGTTCTTAAGGTGCTCGAGCTAATTAAACATCGATATTACACCCACTAATTACACTTCCAAAGTTCCAAGCTACTCAAATAATATTAATGACTTAATAATCCGTCACTAAAATAGAAAATTTAAAGGGGCGTTTAAAATTACCACCTCCCACGCACTGGTGGCGCCCTATCATTGTCCAATAGAATATACCATAAACCCATATGAAAAAAAAATGGGTACTCCTTTAATTAGGGAGAGTACCCTAAAGTCGCAAAATAGTCGTGTTCAACACTTCGACCTGAAAGTCTTAGAGTTGATCAAAGGAGTGAGCCAAGTAGGCTAAGGAACCAACAAGAGGAGCATTCATGTAAGTAGATGGCTCGGACTGCTCGAAATCTGACCGTACGTCGGGGAATCGATCATGGGAGTCGGGGCCACCGACAATGGCGCCTATGAGAAGGTTGGGATTTGGCGTTGAAGAGTGCATTATGTTGAACCCTGCTGAGCATTGGATCTTCTGTGGGTGGTTTGAGATCGACGGTAGTGATGAGCCCCTGTGGTGGATTCTTCTCGGGAATTTCATCCCGTATCCTACCATGTATGACATTTTCAGAGGGTTCGATCCGAGAATGTAGTCCACCTGTTGTATAAATCATTTGGCATTAGTAATTACACAACACAATAAACGAGAACATGTTAGAACGAAGACAATATGTCGTACCTGTTTCTTAGCAATGGTCCTGAGTTTCCTGGGAGTAATAATGGTACCGCCACAAGAGACGGTCATGTGGGAAGCCTTGAGGTACTTGGCATATGTCAAGAGCAAAAATGATGTTGATGTCACATATTGCATGTTGCTATCACTCATCTTGTACAGAAGACCTCCTGCCATTCATTTAATACCCGTTACAAAATGACGAAAATATCAAAAATTCACTTCTATGTGACGTATGTATGTGTACGACAGACGACAGTGTCCGAGGGTTTAATGTTTATGATCCGTGTTTTGTACCTGGCGTGTATTGGGCAGAGGAGAAATGAGCACCGGGAATGAGAGAGCATATGTAACTGTCAGCGTGGCCTTTGTACTCGTGGAGTGCTTGCATTCCTTGCACAATAAACGACTGCAATATTTTTTTTTTCGACAATTAGACACAATTTTTTTCGGGATGAACCATATAAAAACCGGGTTAAAAAAAGACGAGGAATGCACCTTAGAGAGGAGGATTCTAGCACCAACATGTTTGTTGTCCCAACCAAAAGTGAAGTCTTCTTCAGAAGCACCAAGAACTTGGCCATTTCTTTGGATGTAGTTGAGGTATATTGTGTTCCTAGTTGCCTTGTGTAACCATGATGCTCCCCACAATAACTCATCCTTCATTTAACAATATAACATCGTAAACAATATTACGTTAGGATAATAATAGAACGTCACTGAATGCTACCGAGTTTCAATATCACCCTCTCGCAGGTTTACGATGATATAAGTCACATATAACATACACCATTGGTTTTATTCATTTGATTTAACTTTTTTATTTCAAGCATCGACATCAATCGAGCTTAAAAGTAACAAGGTTGCGAAAACAGACAATTTACGATTGCTTCTTACCTGGTAGCCAGAAAAAGAGCTGTAGAAGGGAGAAACAACATTCTTTAGGTCACCTTGGCTGTAAGATCCTCTGTATTTATCAGCAAATTGAAACACCTGATTTCCCAATTAACCGAAAAAAAATTACAAAATCAAACCAGTGTTCCAACGATAACGATAACGATAACAAAATCTCAAAAAAGACGGCCTTATAACTGAACTGCTGTTTTATCGTACGTGGGTGCCAAAGACGTTACTTCTAATCTTTTGTCGGAGAGTAAAGTCTGATAAAAGACAATTTATTTTACGGAGTACACACTTAGTATTCATGTTTATTTAGTGAACCATTTTATGTTACACTCCGTAAATACTTCAATAGTTAGTCGATCAATGTTACGCAGTTACTCGAACTTGGCTTTATAAATGTCGGACACAACGAGGTGTTATAGTGTCACATAAAAGGGTTATTGTATAAGTAGCAGGGACTTCGCTTCTACGAATAAATAAATCGTTTCGATAAGAAAAATAATAAGAATCAGACTGACTCAAATGAAGTATTCCAATGATAAGAAGAGCAACAAATCTTAAAAAAAGAGAATTTGTGGTAACAAAAGTGACAAATTACAGCATAAATCAATGTATTTAGGCTGATTAATTAAGTACAAATACTACAGTCTCCACTCTCCAACACTGGAAAATGTCAGCTTTCTTTTTTCATGAGACAACTGTATTTGCAACAGAAGTATTCATCATTCATTCATATCTAAACAAATGAGACCACACTTGTATCAATAAATGAGTTTCTTTATACTTTTTGTGTAACCAAGGGCCCTTTGGGTCATTCTATATGAATATCATAAACTTTGTGTGAAACCGTCTTTATTATCAATGTATTTTCAAAATGCGTCTAGAAGTGGTCCGATTTTACTCAATGATAGTGACAACAAGTGTTATAGTGAACACATTTTACTTACTAAAACTAGCCTAACACAAGGCTTATTGTAATATTATTTGAGGGGTTTGGATTCTATGAAGTTGAAAGACGTTTCGGGAGAGTCTTAAGTTAAACTTATCAATTAAAAAGACTTTTTGGGAGAGTTCAAAAACCAATTTCGTGCGGGCTTTACCCAAAGTAGACAATATCTCACACAGCTCTTATTAGAGGCTTTAATTCAGCTTAATTCAGTTCAACTCTAATAAGTTTTAAAAATGCAACGCGTAAGTGAGTAGAAGAGAGAGCGAGAAATGTACCCTAATGGCTCGGTTGAGAAGGGACCTAGAGTAAGCAGGGTCACACTTCTTAAAAACCAAAGAAGCCGCGGCAAGGGCAGCAGCAGTTTCAGCCGCAACCTCAGTGCCAGGGTTACTCTTCTCGATTTTGTACACGTTCCTCGGCGTGTCCATATCCTCCGGCCTCTCCCAGCAAGCGTGGTCCTTTTGCGCATTACCCACCTGAAATTTCATCCAAACTTGAAAATTACCATTTTACTTCTTCCAATATTTTGTACACGGGACACAACAGTAAAGTGAAGTGTTATTACCTGAACGTATATGACATCAGGATGAACGGTGGCTTTGAGGAGGTAGTCGGTTGCCCAACGTATCGCTTGTTTGGCATTTTGGAGTTCGGATTTCATGAGGCCGCCGAATTCGAGGACGCTCCATGACAGCATTGTCGTCGTAAATGCCATCGGAAATCCGAACTTTACATTGTCTCCTGCGTCGTAGTACCCGCCTTCTAAATCCACCTACATTTCCATTTCCCACATCCAATTTTAAAATTAGTAGTACACAACTGAGAAGGAGGAATCGAACATGTGACCTACTTCATAGTATATCTCCGTCCTAACCACTAGACCAGAACATCTACGGTAGTACAAAATACTTTCTAGTTTAACCACAATTGGTTAATACTGACGAGATATAAGGACCAATTATTGTACCGTCACATGTATGGTCATGTTTACGTTATTTTATACGGAGTATACCGTATTGTGTATATGTTAAATTAATCAATTGTTAATGATACGGAGTAATTGATTAGTATGAAAAGTGAGTTAATAAAGTAACAAAAGTAGTAAAAGAAAGGGTAATGTAGGAGCATACATGAGCATCAGAGCCATCAGAAAGACCAGAATCCTTTCTCCAAGTCATTCTTTGGTTAGGGGGGAGTTTACCGGACCGCTGTCCCTCGAAAAAAAGTATCGATTTTGTGAGGGCGTCTCGGTAGTCATGAGACGCCACTCTTGAGCGACGCTTATGCTGCCTAGTAGGATAAGCGTCGCTCAACGACGACAATGTCGTAAAAATGCACAAAACGATGCAAAAAATGCGGGTTATAGAAGATGAATAAGAAGGCATTGTGGGTTTTTTTTTTTTTTTTTTTTTTTTTTTTGGGAGGGAAAAAATGGGAGAAATGTGAAAAGGGTTATATTATGTGGGTTAATTATTAGACTTCTTACCCTTTGTTGGCCTCTTTGGTCTCACCTTTCTCAAGTGGAAAAATAGGGTAGACCAAACATATGGATTTTATTGTGTATTTATAGCCTAAGAAAAGGGGTTTTTGTTGTGCTTTTATAAGACCATCCCTATTGAAGGTGTGGTTATGAACACATCACATAAATTATATACGGAGTACTCCCTCTATTTCACTCAATTAGCCCCACTTTTCTTTTTCGGTAATTTCACTCATTTAGCCCCATTACTATTTAGGACAACTTTATACAATTAAAATAACACTTTTACCCCTACTAATATATTCATTTTACCAAAATACCATGCACTTTATCCTTTAAAATGGACCCCACTCAACCAAATTACCAATATTACCCTTAACTTTTTATTTTTCTTAAAAATTGTGAAAAAGCCCATGGGGCTTTTTCAATGAAATAGAGGGAGTATTACTTAATATGATTATGATCATGTCACTATTTTTACTCTCATTGATAACCAGCAATAAATTATGTACGTAACCAATAAAAGATGCATACATGTAAAATTAATAATGGTACAAGTCATCATTACATATTTTATTAATTTTTTAATAAAAAAAAAGGTGGTCATGACACATGACCACTGGTTAAAAGTCTCAATGAGGATGGTCTAATTACTACCCCGGTCATGTGGTCACTTTTTTTTTTCTTCTTCCGCTTATTGAAATTGAATTGAATTAATAGGGGTTATAAAAGCTGAATTGAACTTTGTTATGTTGTAACTCTGTGCTGGTTGTATTGGAGCTTGATGTGTTTTAAATTTATACCGTAAGTGTACGGATAAGCGTAGCAAACAGGTCAATCACAAGGGAGTCAGAAATGTGTTATTATAATCATTTTATTTAGCGTTTTTCTACATGGTACCTTGAACTTCTTTAAATTCTAGCTGATACCCCTTCCTTTTAAAAAATATCGCAAGTACCCCTATACTTAATAAAGATCTTAAAATGCTCAAAATGCTCTAATCCACCTCTTTAAAAATTTTAATTTATATGTTTTGGATTGATTTTTTGGCGATAATTTGTCATGCAATAAATATAAACATCATTTAGTCTATCGTAAGCATATTTTCTTTACAATGTTTAGCTGTTTGAAAATGTTATTTTTAGTAGTTTGGGTATTTTCAGAACAATTATAGTTCGAGGGTACTAGTGATATTTTTAAAAATGTAAGGGTACCACATATAATTTGAAAAAATACGAGGATACCACATAGAATATCCCTTATAATTATTATTCTTAAATTAATTGTAACTATTATTATTCCTGTGATTGTTGTTTATTAGCTCATTTCAATCCAAATTTAGGATGCCAAATACGTTTTTATTCATATGTTGGGGTATATTGTTGTAAATATATATTCACAATGGGTGAAACTTCCTCTTCATTAATGGATCTTCATTTCTTTTAGACGGTTAGGATCAAATCATGTGAAAATCTAATGGAAGTAATTGATTGATAAAAAAAATGTTTCAATGAAGGAAGGAAAAAATATATTAAAATATAAGTGTTTTAGATAAGAATTCAAGAGAAAGAAATGGAGATAATTCAAATTGATTGATAATAATCCCCGATCACCTTTATAGGTTTGTGTTTGAAAATTTGTAATCTACTTGGAATATTTGAAATTAGTTTTAGGGCGTTTCGATTTCAATTTTAGTTAAATTTCAATCTAGTGCTAGGTAAACTTTTGCTAGAAATTTATACCACTTCTAAATATTTTTGATAATATTGTATTAGCTCCAAAATTATTTTTAAATTTTTACACCTTCAATCAAAAGTGTGAAACATATGAATATAGAGATTTTAGGCGGACGGAAATTTTAAATGGTCACAATTTGAATTTGAGAGGAGTCGAGCCAATTTAAAGTTCAAATCACAAGGTTTTCCAAACACATATATAAAACAATTTCTTAATATAATTATAATTATGAAAATCACGGGTACTATCTGTAATAAAAATTTGGATTAAAATAATTAAGAAATCACGGGTACTATCATATGTTAATTATAATTATTTTAAATAGTGACCATTTAAAATTGTTGGAGATGATGGCTACATTCATCGAACCTGCTGGTGTAATAATCAGTCAAATGCGACTGTTAATGCTGCAATTAAGGGGCCTTTTTAACACCCTTAATTAGTGTGATTTATGATGGTGATTTATTAGTGTGATTTATGACGGTGATTTATTACCACGATTATGAGGGTGATTTATTCTCTGTAACAGCTAGTTTTTCGAGTATAAATACAGCACCATGCTGATTATTTTATACACACAAAAATCACTCATTCCTATCCTCTTCTCTCTTTCTCTCAAAACTCTTTCGCTACTATAATTTCCTGGTGCGTTATTGTTCCGGTCCAAGGCATTCATACACGAGTGGTCGTGGTATCGTGTCGCAGTTGTTAACCTTGGGAAACTAACGGCGTGAGACGATTACCACCGCAGTCGTGCCGATATAGTTTTCAAGTCAGTGGCCTCCATACCACGGCACTGCCTATGCTCTGACATGTTTTATGTTAACTCCATTGTTACGTTTCCTCTACTCTACTAACAATTTGAAAACTATATCGTTAATTCGTAACAATGGCTGCTTCTTCCAATAAAATGGTTCCTGATCTGTCGAAATTCGAGCCTTTAGATGGTCAAAATTATAAAAGACAGCACCTTGGTATTTTTTATTAGAAACAAAATATTGTCACTAATGTCATTGGAATTATTTTTATTGGCAAAAATAATTTCTTCGGGTATGGAAATCAAGCCGCGGAGGAATAGACAGCACCTCGGTATTTTGGCCATAACTCGGTCTCTAGAGATCCGTTTGAGGCGTGTAATATGGCGTTGGAAAGCTAAGATGAAGGGCTACAACTTTTTAGTTGAAGCCGTGAGCAGATTCGGTCATTTAGCTTCCTTAAAATGGACATCAATGTCATGACAGTGTGTTGGAATTTTATGAAGATTCATAAAATAATGGTATTATTTATAATTTTATTGCTCAATTCATTCTTGCGGTTAAGGTATGTTCCCCTGAATTTCTTTCGTAAATATTTATGATGATAAGTATGAAGGTTTGGTTAAATTGTATATAAGCCTTTGTCGTTTGTGTGCATAAGCTACTATTTATATATGGTACGATATATCTATAAACTTGGTAAAGTTACGCTTGATAATTGATTTCGAGGATATGTGAATGATATTGTACCAAGTGTTTGATTGAATAGTAGCTAGAAGGATTGAGTTTCCAATCTATTGTTTATGTGCGTAATATGTATATCAAGCAAAATATTTCACACATTTGGATCGTTTTTAGTTTTGATTATGAGATGAACTAAAATTGTTTTTGGGTTATGAACCAAATGTGGGGGTTTAAAATTTGTTTTTAATTGATATACTCCGTACATTTTATCTTGGATATATTTGTGAGTGTGACAAATAAGGAAGATTAGAATTTGTCAATACTTTATAAAAATATATTATTATATTATAAATTGTCAGGTACGATTATATAATATCTAAATGTGGAAATGATCAATAGATGAATAATGTGTATACTTTGTTTGAACGATTATGTTTGTCACTCATTTGTGGCGTGACAACATGTGGGGGAAGACGTTCAACCTATTTGATAAAATTATTCATCAAGTTTAGAGTTGATATCTTATAATTTGTTAAAGGTATATATGTATATATTCCTAACTATGGCGGTGTATGGAAAATTATATATGATCGTATGTTTTATACGTGACTAAATTGAACCAAATTAAGAAGTATTAATTTGTTGGCTAATGACTATGTCAATAATTAATAAGTTGCGTAAGGTTCAATTATTTATGTTATACATAAAATACTACACTATATGAGATTATGATGATTGATCTTGTGTATGTAAAATTCTTTTTGTAAAATATGGATTTGCGAAGAGAAAGTACCACTGAAACAATCATCGAGATTCTTAACATGGTACCTCATAAGAAATCAGACAAGACGCCCTACGAGTTGTGGAAAGGTTATCCTCCTAACTGAAGTTACCTTAAAGTGTGGGGCTGTTTAGCTAAAGTAGGCAACCTACGATTGTATGTTCATTGGTTATGCTCAAAACAGCTCTGCCTATAGATTCATGTCATTGAGTGACCGCTCTATTTCTGAGACCAGAGACGCTGAGTTCTTTGAGCATGTTTTTCCTCTAGAGAAAAATGTTGAATCTTCCCCTACTGAGCCTATTGTGTCTGCTACTCCTGTTGATAGTTCGATGCTTGCTAGTAGTAGTAGTAGTACTCCTCTTGAGCATGCTTCTGAACCTAGAAGAAGTAAAAGGCCTAGGATTGAAAAGAACTTCGGGGATGATTTTGTAACATCTTTCTTGGCTGAAAACGTAAGTGAGGATTGTGCTTATGATGTACTAGTTTCTGCTCCTTTAATAGAAGATGATCCAAAACTTATGATGAGGCTATGCGGTCCATAGACTGTAATTTTTGGAAAGAAGCTATTAAAAGCGAACTAGACTCTATTGTTTCTAATCAGACATGGGAGTTGGCTGATTTGCCTAAAGGTTCTAAGCCCATTAGTAGTAAATGGATCTTTAAGAAGAAGATGAGACCTGATGGCACAATAGAGAGGTTTAAGGCTAGACTTGTGGTTAGAGGGTTTACACAAAAGAAAGATATTGATTATTTTGATACTTACTCACCTGTGACTAAGATTGCCACCATTAGAACTCTAATCGCTTTAGCTGCTATTCATGGTCTTGTGGTACATCAGATAGATGTAAAGACTGCTTTTCTGAATGGCGATCTAAAGGAAGAGATCTATATGTCACAACCCGAGGGGTTTGTGGTGAAGAGTCAAGAGAGTAAGGTGTGTAAACTAAGGAAGTCTTTATATGGTCTTAAACAAGCACCTAAACAGTGGTATGAGAAATTTCACAACACCTTTGTTGATGATGGTTATGTAAGTAACAACTCTGATTCGTGTGTTTACTCTAAACTTTTTGGATCAGATTGTGTTGTTATCTGCCTATACGTTGATGACATGTTGATACTTGGTAGTAATTTAACTGTTGTAGATAAAACCAAGCAATTCTTGTCTTCACGGTTTGAGATGAAGGACTTAAGAGAAGCTGATGTGATCCTTGGAGTTAGAGTTACTAAAAACTCTACTGGAATATCTCTAAGTCAATCTCATTATGTTGAGAAGGTGTTGAAGAAATTTAACTGTTTTGATGTCACTCCTGCTAGAACTCCTTATGATGCGAGTATACCTCTGTGTAAGAACTTGGGTATGAGTGTATCCCAAGAAGAGTATGCTAAAATCATAGGAAGTGTGATGTTTCTCATGAACTGTACTCGACCAGATGTTGCTTACGCAGTTAGTAGACTGAGTCGATATACACACAACCCTAGTGCAGAACATTAGGCAGCCCTTCGTCGTTTACTTAAGTATGTAAGAGGAACGATGGACTTGTGTTTGCATTATGGCAAGTTTCCTGCTGCGTTAGAAGGATTTTGCGATGCGAACTGGGTGTCTGGTAACGATGAGATTTGTTCTAGTAGTGGTTATGTGTTCACCTTGGGTGGAGGCGCTATATCGTGGAAGTCTGCGAAACAGACTTGTATAGCTCGTTCCACCATGGAATCTGAGTTCATAGCTCTTGAACTAGCAGGTCAAGAGGCAGAATGGTTGAGAAACCTTCGAGCTGACCTGCCTAGCTATGTGGGGGGGACAGGTAGCACCGGTCTCTTTACATTGTGATAGTCAGGCAGCCATCAGTGTTGCTAAGAATGATGTCAATAACGATAAGAAAAGACACATTCGGATTAGGCACGGTGTAGTTAAACAACTCCAGAAAAATGGAGTTATTGCGTTAAACTATGTGAAGTCTGAGCGCAACCTTGCTGATTCCCTTACGAAGGGATTAACAAGGAGAGTTGCTCTCGATACGTCGAGGGGAATGGGGCTAAAGTCGTTGAGTCAAGTTTGAGTGTGATACTTGACAGACTGTTAGCTTATTCCTATGTCGTTTATCAGTTCATAGCCTTTATGGTGGTGCTTTTGAGACGCACTTGATGGACTGTGTTATTTCTGGTTGGACTTATGTCCTTAATGGCTCTTATGAGACGTGCTATTGAGAAGCACTTGAGCCACCAGATTGTGTTATTTCTGGTTGGACTTATGTCCTCAATGGCTCTTATGAGACGTGCTATTGAGAAGCACTTGAGCCACCGGATTGTGTTACTTCTGGTTGGACTTATGTCCTTAATGGCTCTTATGAGGCGTCTTATTGAGAAGCACTTGGGCCACCAGTTGTGTTGTTTCAGGTTGGACTTTCGCCCTTAATGACTCTTGTGAGAAGTGCTATTGAGAAGCACTTGAGTCACCTATGGGGTGTGATGGTTTAGCCGCCATCTCTCGAGAAGCCTAAACTTCTTGCTAGAGCACTTTCCTAAACCAGGGTAAACGCATGGCTCTAAAGCGTTGCACTTTGATATCGCGGAACGAAACAATATTTGAAGGTATGATATGTGTTGTGGGGGTCTCAACCGAAATTAACAAGGAATTCAAATCGAAAGATATTCACTTGTCGAAAGTAAGTTGTTGCCTCACCTCACTAATACGTCAATTCAAGTCGTAAGACATTGAACGTTTAAGTATTTAGTCCTTTCGTACCCAGGAAGTTTTCTTAGCATTTCTTCGCCATCAGTGGGGGATTGTTGGAGATGATGGCTACATTCATCGAACTCTTTGGTGTAATAATCACCAAATGCATTTATTAATCGCCGCAATTAAGGGGCCTTTTTAACACCCTTAATTAGTGTGATTTATGATGGTGATTTATTAGTGTGATTTATGACGGTGATTTATTACCACGATTATGAGGGTGATTTATTCTCTGTAACAGCTAGTTTTTCGAGTATAAATCCAGCACCATGCTGATTATTTTATACACACAAAAATCACTCATTCCTATCCTCTTCTCTCTTTCTCTCAAAACTCTTTTCTGCTACTATAATTTCCTGGGTACGTTATTGTTCCGGTCCAAGGCATTCATACACGAGTGGTGGGTATGCGGGTGTCGCAGTGTTAACCTTGGGAAACTAACGGCGTGAGACGATTACCACCGCAGTCGTGCCGATATAGTTTTCAAGTCAGTGGCCTCCATACCACGGCACTGCCTATGCTCTGACATGTTTTATGTTAACTCCATTGTTACGTTTCCTCTACTCTACTAACAAAAATGACGGGTACTATCATATGTTAATTATAATTATTGTAAATGGTCACTATTATTTTCATACAGATATATAAACAATTTAAAGTTCAAATTACGGGTACTATCTGTAATAAAACAATTTCTTAATTATAATTATTTTAAATGGTCACTATTGAATATGGACTTATTCCCGTAAAATATCAACTTTATTTTTAAATTAAAAGAGCGCACATATATAAATAGTTAAAGAGTAAAAGGAAGTAGATATTCCAAAATTCAATTTTCGAATGTTTCACTTGAATAAACCAGCCAATTAGTGATTTTTCTTATATATCAACATATTGATTAATTCTAAATTCTAAATAAACTAACGTTTACACCCTATCTACCCAATTTGAGTCATCTCCATTTCAATATTAAACTATCCCCATTTTAACCGAATATTTAAGGCGTAAAGGTCATATGTTTTCTCCTTATTTACTCTATAACATCAATAATCGGTTAAAGCATGCGAATTATAGTTTTTATTTTACCTAAAATAACCGGTTAAAAATTAAGATAGCATAATAATGAAAGATAAGGTGTAAAGATTAATTTATTAAAAGTTCATCAAAAGATTGATATATTTATAAAATACCACTAATTATTTGATTTATTCATGTAAAATATTTATTTTTAATTTTATGTTAATACATAACGTAGCATTATTCATAAATTTTGGACCAAATTTTTGATTGATCCAAGTAGCATGGGTGAAACACCAAAAATTTAGTACATTTATCAAATGATACTTTGCAAGTACTCCGTAGCATGGATGAAAGTGTGAAACACCAAAAACTTCTCATCTGATGCTAACCGAAGGGAATTTTTCAACGGTTTTTCTAACGTATACATATTCTTAGAGCATGTATTATGAAATCGGCTAATACTCGTGTGAGTACAACTTCATAATAAGTTTATTGTGAGTCTTCTCACACAAGTAGTAGTTATTATTATTATTATTTTTTTTTCTTGATTTATTTGTTTGTGACTCACGCTAATTTAGTGTGAGTACGGTCTCTCAGTAGAATTACTGTACGAAATCAAGTATGAAAATAATTAAGAAATTGTTTTATTACAGATAGTACCCGTTAGTACTTCATCTTTTATTGTTTGTGCCAAATTTTGTCGCTTCAGTTATTTGGCTAGTAAAGGGTGTATGACGATCTACTCTTGACTAACTCCACTACGACTTGTTATTGGTGTTGACTAACGAAAAGCGATAAACAAAGGAAATGGAATGTAAAGTATGAAAAAGAGACAAAAAAAAACATCACAAGGATTTGGTGAAGCTGGAAAAACCCTACGTGGGAAAGACTGCGGGGGGAGTCGAAATCCCGCCAAATAGTTCCACTATGTTTGTAGAGACGAGTTACAAGATACTCCATCCGTATAATTACAATTGATTTTAGGAGCACTACAAGGATGATGTTTAAGAGCAAAAAAATGGTAGAGAGTTAGGATGATGTAAAAGTGTCCTTACTTTAGAGATTATGGACTCCCTTATATACTGCCCCTTCTTTGCCATTATGGTTAGGTCGTACTCAGGGGCTACTCAAATTTTCACTAACTGTTGTGCCGGAAAATAGGAAACGGTTATTGACTCTTTTTCCACTTGTCCAACGTCTCTTTTTGTTGCGACTGACATAAGCTAACTTCCCCTTCTCAGTCTTGACCTTTTATTCACCTAATATAATCATCTCGCGCCACCCCATCAATCCCATTCCAGTACTTTGCTTCCCAACTCTCCTGATCAGTCCCATTCGACTTTGCGTCTATCCCGAGTTTAGCACGTCAAATGTCATATATGTAGGGTTGACCCCTTGGTTTTAGGGGTTATTGGTGGAGTAATTTCCACTAACCCTGTTGCATACCGAGTTCCTACTAGACGTGTTTCGAGTTCAAGATGATTCTTAGGAATTCCAGGTTGGCTGTTGAGCCTAGATATCCTAAGGATGGCCTTCCAGGCTGATTATCCATAGGTTGGCCATGGGCCCTAGAGGTGGCAATCGGGTCAGTCGGGTTGGGTTTGGGTCGGGTCAAGTCGGGTCGGGTCATGTCGGGTTCGGGTTATGTCGGGTCAAAGTGTCCTTTCGGGTCGAGTCGGGTTCGGTTCGGGTCGTCATTGGGTCGGGTCATATCGGGTCAAATAGTGTATCGGGTCGGGTCGGGTTTGGGTCGGGTCATTATCGAGTCAGGGCGATTTTATCGAATTATTTCAATTTTTAACCACTAAAATAAGTATTTTGATCGTTATTTTATTTAATTACTTCATTATTAAGTCAAATATATCATTCTAAATAATAATTTGCGTTAAATCCAATAAAATTAAGCTTAATAATTATCGGGTCGTCAATTTAGTCGGGTCGATATCGGCCAGTCATCATCGGTCCGATGCAGGTCGGGTTAGTCCATTGATTATCGGGTCATGTCGGGTTACGGGTCGTCATCGGGTCGGGTCGGTTCTCGGGTCACAATATTTTCGGGTCAATCGGGTCGATTTTTGCTCGGGTTCGGGTCGGGTCACTCGGGTCGGGTCAAGCTTGCCAGCTCTAGCCATGGCCCTCCTGGATAGACCCTTGAGGTTGGACCTCCTAGCTAGGCCTCCTGAACAGGGGCGGGCCGAGGGAGGGGGGGGGGGGGCGAAGGGGGGCTCGGGCCCCCCACTCCTTTTCTGAAAAAAAAAATAAGTAGTATTTGTAATAAATATGCAACATAAAGTTGTAGTAGTTGAGTTGGTTTGGGGTTCAAATGATATTTGGGTGGTTAGGTGTTCGAGTCCTAGGACGACCCTTTTACTTTTTTTTTGGCTTTTTCCCTAACATTTCAATATAATCTATGAAAATTATGTTAAGTTGAGCTTTTTATTATTTTGTCTCGCTATATATTTCTCTATTTTTGTCTAAATAATTTTTTTAACACCAATTTATTTTCATCAATATATTTTCGGTTTATTTTTCTAGGCCTTTAATGCTACTTTGTGAAAATTGTAGTTCATTTGATTACTTTGTCAATATTTTTCCTAAACACGGAGTAAATAAACAATAATAAGTTTAAATCTGGTTTTTCGTTATTTTTAATCTCATAATTTTTTTTTTATAATATATATTTTCAATACCTTTGTAGGTGCATGTATTAGACGCATTACGATTAAGACATAATTTAAAAGAAAATTACATCAACGCCGATTGTATTTATTGGATGATTTAAAAGATTAAGTACGTTTTTTTTAAATCGCACCCAATTTTTATCGTACAATTTTTTTTTTCGTATCGGCCCCCCCTCACGTAAAATCTTGGGTCCGCCACTGCTCCTGAACGAAGTTGGACCTCCTGGCCCTCTTGAGGTCGCCCTTCCTAAGGACGACTTTCCCGCGGGTGGTCGATTCCCTTACTTCCACGCCATTGACCCTTTTTCCTCTTATCTCTCCATTCGTAAGTCGACACGTGCCTCGGGACCAAGTATGATAATTTTGGCCCAAATAGTTACTCCCTTCGTTTCAGTGATTTGTTTACAGTTTGACTTTTTTGTGAAGGGAATTTGAGAGAAGTGTAAACAAATGACTGAGACATAAAGAGTAGAATATTTTCCTATTTAAGATTTTAATATGTGTTATTAGGAGACACTTTAAAAAAGCTGTTTTTAAATATAAATTTAAATAACGTTAAAAATTAGCTAGTCTAATATGAATGAATGACCGAATTAATAATACTCGTAGCAAATTACCATGATAGTATAAATTTTAATGTGAATGATACAAAGTATAATTTTTTATAATTAATAATTATAGATATTATCATTACAAATTATAATTCGACGAAATTGTCGAGTTTTTGGATTGTAAGGGCCCGGGCACGAAGCAGTGGAAGTCCAAGAGGGCACATGGCAAGCAAGCATGTGTCAGATAATAAAGAAGTTCATGGGTTTTAAATTTTGGACTTTGGTTCATCACTTTCACATTCTACTTTGAATATTGACTAAAACATGTAATGTTAGAAATACACCATGTATGTTCATCGTATTTTTTTCATGGTACTTTTACTTGTTTGCCTTCATTTTAGAATCACAAATTAATATATACTCAGTGAAGTGTTCGTTTTCTTTGCACGTAGATATATATGATATGTGTATTATTCTCTTTATTTAAATTTAACAGTACGTTTCACGTGAGACCGCCTCAAATAAAAGTGTAAATTTAATGGTAGGTTGAGAAGTTGATGCATACAAGCCTTTGTTTTAGTGCTCGTGTTAAGTTTAAGCGCAATAATTATTGGATAATAACTTGTATAAGCTTGAAATCCCGAGTTTGAACTCAATCCTCCAATATATTCTCACACAGTCACAAGTGAATAAATTCTCATTTATATATAGAGGAGGCATGTATATAGTATGTAGGCTATTAAGGCTAACCGTACCATGCGGCGACCAAGCTGTAATTAACGTGCTGTACCCGACTCGTGAATTTTTGGGGCGACTCTTGAATATCTCTAGTACACCGTAGTATGTTATCCACTAACTTTACGCTTGACAACTTTTATTTACAATAGAAATACTATGTTAATGAGGGTGGAGAACACGTAAAATTAGAATTAGTACAAGCATGCACAACGGCATGAGAGATCCATGAGACCATGACAATTGACAATAGACAACCGTAAAGGTCATGGCCAAAAAGAGTAGACCAGCAATGCATAACATGGTGAAGCATATGCCCCAATCATTTGAATTTCCATCCCATTAATTTTGAACTTAAAATAAGACAAATGTAATTTTTTTTTTTTTTTTTTTTTTGCCTGCAAGATAAAGTCGAAGAGTCATCTACGCCTAGCTGATTTAGCCAGCTTGTGAGCAGTAGAGATCTCAGACCTAGGACGATAGCTAATACATAAACAATGAAAAGAGTACGATAAACTTAAAAGGTCTTTCACAGTAAGTGAGATTGAATGGCAAGTCAGTTGAGGGCAGAAGTATATTATTTGTACTACTCCCAATTTATATATTATCGACTGAAAATCTCTTGGCTTAATGGTTAGGGCGGAAGTATCCTGAGCTGTAGGTCCCGGGACCTCTTCCCCATTATAATCGTCTAATAAAATCATTCGATATTTACTCAATAACTATATAATTAACTACTCAACAAAGTGAGAATATCGATTCCTTTTAACAATCTATTCATATTTGTTCATCGTAGTAGACTACAAGAATATTGACAGGGAATGGTCAGCCGCGGTCCCAGAAGGCCGCACGACCCCTGTCACCAAAACCACTGATGGGGATGTCCGACACCTCACGCCGCACGGCCACCTCTGTCACACGGCCCCTGATAAGGGTGGCTCGTCCACACAAACCAGGGGACAAGCATATTAGACTTTGTCTACTTGATCATAATAAGACAACACTAGAAGACACTATCCTAACTTTTGGGCTAACACAAGTATAAAAGAACAGGTCATGACCTCTATAAATAGAGAAGATGAGGCACGGCGGCCAAGGGATTCATTCACACAAATACAAACTAGGATATTACTTGGATTTCTTCTCTCTACTTTCCTACTTTCATACTCACGCATTCGCTTACTTAAGCATCAAAAGGGTTCTGTTCGAACACCTCCGAGGCTAGGTTTGTTATCCGTGCAGGTTAGCGGATTGAGAGGAAGCAAGTGATGCCGCCCCACAGCAAATTGCACAAGATTCATATTAAGACTTAACTACTTGATTCGTGTTAGAAATACTCTAAATGTTTTTAGCCCGAAACAAAATATAGTTAACAAAGAAATGTACTCCGTAATTGTCTTTCATTTTCACGAAGTCATCACCTTGTATTTCATTATATATATCACGGAGTAGATTTATTTAGGTTTAATGTTAAAGGCCTACTAAATACATACATGTGATATTGTAGCAATATAAAGTTCAAAAATTTGGGCAAAATTCATGTCTAATCTCATATAAGCATAAACTTGTTAATTTCGAATCTTACCTTTATTTACAAATGTAGTATTTCACTTTCTGTATCGACCTCAAGGAATTCACACCATGCAAACTAGAAAGTCAATTACTGAGTACAGAGTGAAATTTAACATCCTAAGAGATTGTGAGGAGTTTGATGGTTTCACATCGAGAAATTTAGAAAGTCGCAATAATATCTTTATAAATGATCTGAAGTATATACGACACACTACATTATTATCATTAGTAGCAATGCGTTACATTTTTTGTTTAATTAGTGATATAGTCAATCAGGTCAAAAAGTACATATATCCATATCCAATAGAAGCGAGTTACAAATTTTACCACGACGGTGGATTTGGTATGATTTAGGATGATTCATCTATATATTTATTAACGTTTTCATATTAAGTAAATTTTAAACCACAAAATTTACTTATGCCTATGCTTTTTTTAATCAACATATATCAAGTGGCCAATAACCTTTTACAACACAAGGCCATTTATGTAATTAGAATACTAACATCTCACTAAATATACTCTCAAAAATTCAATTATAAAGCAAATGTAAAAGGATTTACATGAATCACATGGACTACTTGTCGATTTTGAAAGATAACCAAAATATATCTTAACTCAAATTAGTCCGACCAGAGCCAATTCGACTAGAATTTAAGCATACCAGTACATGCCAAAATGATACTCCGTAATTACTATTCGATAATTAGATGGATAACATAAATCACGACATCGTTTGTGATTTTTTTGAATGTGAATGATGTACATTTACTTTATGATTATAATGAATTGAAACAAAATACTAATACTAATACCTCATGTAATGAATTAGAATACTAATATCTCTTTAACCCAATTAATAATATTCCAATGTGGATAATTGGATAACATGGTTTATGACATCAAACAAGCATAGGTGGATGAACAAAAAAAAAGTGATACTTTATGGCATGTTTAGGTCATCACCAAGCTAAGGTCCACAAGAGAAGACTATAATGTCTACTTTATGGCATGTTTTGTAGCATATGGCATGGTATCACAAGACTCACAAGTCACAACTCATATCGTATTATTATCATGCGCTTTATTTTTATTTTTTATTTTTTTTTTATTTTTTATAGCACATGCAATTGCCAAAAAAAAAAAAAAAAAAAAAAAAAAAAAAAGTGACATGCAATGATGCAAAGAAAAAAAAAAAAAAAGGAATTATTTTGTCATATGCCATGTGCATTTTCTCATTGGATGAAGGGATATGAACTGTCAAATGGTCAGTTTATTTAACAAGTGTTTGCTCACAATTTCTCGAGCCAAAAAGTATTCTTTGGTTAAACCTATTGGTGAGAATAGTCCTATTTGACCACCTCGAGTCAAGGGGATTATCATAATAATAAAAAAAAAAAGGGTAAACATAATAAAAAAAACATTGGATAATTTTATTTTGAGGATTTTATTTGTTGGAACACAACTTTTGATGTCTCACAATGTACAAGAAGGTTGAAAATGTTACTTCCTCCGTTCCGTTTGATTCTATACGTTTGACCAAAACACGGTAATTAAGGTAGAAGAAAATCAAGTGGGGTAGATAATGGAGTTACTTAAATACCCCTACTTTATTGTTTGCAAGTGGGTTGAGTAGGTATTAGTGAAGGTTATATTGGTCTTTTAGTTTAACAAAGTAGAGACTAAAATAGAAATGTATAGAATTGATTGGAATTTCCGAAAAAGGAATATGTATAGAATCAAATGGAATGGAGGAAGTACATTAATCCTTGCATTTCATCTTGATATAATTTTTTTATTAAGATAGTTTTATAATGGACCTAATTTAAGTGTAATTGTGTAAATTATACTCTCTCCATTCAACTTGATTTTGTGCATATTTTTTTTGACACAAATTGTATTGGCCTGAGAATCTTCGAAATTATGTACAATGTATAAGTCAAAATATAGCCATGAGTGATTTTGTTAGACTCGTCTTCTTAAATACAATATTAATATTTAGGTTTTATATTTTTTTTCATAAAGTACGACTATAGATATTATCGTTACAAAACGCGGCACAACAAGTGTGAAAAAGTAAATACACATAATGTAATTGAATGTAGGGAGCGTAGTTAGTAAAGTATAAAAAAGACAATTAAAACTACCACTCCTAGTTTGGTGACTAACAAATACTCGCTACATTCTATTTATTTAATTTCTTCTCATTTCAATATGGACATGAATTAAGAAATGTAAGTTGTGTAAATGAGACTACTCTCTCCGTTCCAGTGATTTGTTTACAGTTTGAGATTTTTGTAAGGGAAATTTGAGAAAAGTGTAAACAAATGACTAAGATAAAGGGAGTAATAAAAATTACCAAGAAGTAAATCAATAATGTAAATTATGTGGATAAAATTAGTGGAAACATTGACCAGGAAGTTTACAAATGAGAAAAAAATAGTGGAATTTTCGGTTGAGTAAAGTGAAAAAAAAAAAAAAAAAAAAAAAAAAAAAAAAAAATGAAATGGAGGGAGTAGTTACAAATAAACAATTATCCATAAAATGGATGCAAATGCTAAAAAATTAATTATGATTATATAAGTATAACATTGACATTGTAACCACAAGGGGTGCAAAAAATAATCACAAATGATGAGGTGATTTTATTGTAAAACAGTCTTATAGAACAATTAGTGTTCATTGCACTAGTAGAAAGGAGATTTTAGCGATGCTTTTGAATATGTAGATAGCCATAACAGTTTGCCAATAATTTTACGATATCCACCATTAAAAGTTTCCCGAGTGATAGAATTCTGGATTCGGCTGCGTTATTCTATATGGGCGAAATTAGAGAAATTGCATACAATTAATGAATCAACTAATTCAAAGGAAAAGTAAAAAAATAAGAAAAATATACCAAATATGGAGTAATAAAATATAATTACCAAAGATGAAAGTTATAATGTTTCGTAAGAAATTAAACCAATTTTTTAGTTTGAGACCAAGTTCAAATTTATTTAGAACTCGACTATATTTAAGAGGTCAAACACTTGCAAAATGTGACATGGTAATTTCTAATTTTGGTGATGCTAATATAATCTAGGAATAATTGTTATGAATAATTTGAATTGGGTTTTTTATTTCATAAATAATTCGAACTCGAAATAATCCACGAATAATCCAAATTATTATATACGCCTTCTAATAATAAACAAATTTTCAAGTTTAAGGACATACCATAAAATATAGAAAAAATAAGGGTATAACATAAAAAAACGGAAAACCTCAAGGATACACCATAAAAAAAACTCATAAGTAAAAGAAGAAAATGGTCATAATTTAGACTCGGCAATAAGTAGATCATTTGTTTTTTGGGGTGGAAGTAAGCCCATTACACATCTATGTTCATCTCATTTATTTTTGTACGGTCTCCAATACATCTTCTTAATCGTATATTTTTCTATCTTTTTGCATTTTTTTCTCTGGATAAGTATAATTTCGTAAAATATATTTAATAACAAAAGTAAAAATGTTACCGTCAATTGTTTTGCAATATTCACTTTGTATTAAGAAATAAAACTCATAATTAAAGTCCATTTGATCTCTAAAAAGGTTAAGAAAATCAATTTGAAATTGGATTTTTATTTACTTATTTCTATAGCTAAAATCATAAGATATTTTTCATGCGTTTATTTTATCTTAGTTAGACGTGACAAACAGATCGTATTGTGTCGTGTTCGTGTCATATGTAACATGTCACGAATCTTTCAACCCTAACCCGACCAAATTAAGTTTTGTGTCGTGTTCGTATTGATCCACTTACATAAATGGGTCATCATACCTCAACCCAAACCCATTTATTTCGTGTCGGGTTCGTGTCGTATTTTCTCATTTGAAAAGTTTAGAATATATTTGATTAATATAATGACTAGTTTATTTATTAATTAAATGGGTATTTGCGTCGGGTTCGTGTTTAAAGAACTAAAAAAAAAACAGCCCATTTAAGTTTTGTGTCGTGTTCATATTGACCCCACTTATATAAACGGGTCATCATGCATTCATGCCTTAACCCAAACTCATTAATTTCGTATTTTCAAGTCGTGTCATTGCTTGCCGGCTCTATCTTTACTCTAAAGACTTGGTGGTACCTTGTGTGAAAGTTTCACGTAAATGGGCTAGGCTTAGCTACGGTTTGTTTGAAAGTTTGATCCCTACTTATAATTTTCTTTTTTGGTTTGGACTCATTCTTATAATCGGAAGCTTTCACAATATTGGCCCGCCTTTTGTTCTACTCCATATAACCTATTCGGTACCATAGGTTATTAAGTCAACGTGTTTTTCGTATTTAAGTTTGTTTTAATTCAACTCAAGTTCAACAAATTTAGCTTAAGTTTTATAAGTTCAACCTTACTCTAACAAGTTGAGCTCAGTTCCTTCTTGCACATAAATAAAAACAAAAAACCTGATTTTAACCTCAATAAGTTTGGCTTAACTTTGATAAGTCTCGAAAAGCAAAAAAAAAAAAAAAAAAACGAGATCTTTATTCCCTCTTTTTATGTGTTTATCTTTCTATTTTAGGAATCAATATAAATGAATATTTTGGTTGTATACTCCGTAGAATGGAAATCTAATCTTATTGTTTTCAAAATCGTCAAAGCTGACACCCATTTATATATAAGTGATTATTTTAAATCAACTTATTTTATGAAATATAATATAAATAAAACACCGAAATTTGTTTCATCCTATAAAATAACAGTAAACAGATAACTAATATAAGGGATAATGATTTTCTTAAACGATCGGCTTATAATCAATCGCTCTATATATATAAAAGAGGGTTTTTTTCGAGTGCTCTCCTAAATTCAATGAGTTTTAGCCAATAAGAAAATTGCACCTAAAAGATAGATTAAATAATTTAAATCAAGAACAATAGTAATTTGGAAATTAATAATTATATGGAACATATAATTTCCTTATTTAATTATGATACATAAGATAATTTTTAGTTAAGTCTTTTATTTTTATTTTTAATAAAATATATTTTTCAAAATAATATAAAATTAACATCATCAGTTTCGTATCGAAAAATGCTATCTTATGAGTATAAATTTTAAGGTATTTCATCCAATCAAAAAAATTTCATTTGTAAATAATTTAAATAATTAAATCAAGAACAAATAATTTGAAAATAAATAATTATATGACACATAATTAGCTTAATTCAAGGAAATTTTAGCCAATATGAAAATAGCACTTCTAAAATAGATTAATTAATTTAAATAGAGAAAACAAAATTAATTGGAAATAACATATTAGATATAATTTCCTTATTTAATTATAATATATATTGAATAATTTTTAGGCAAGTCCTTGATTTTTATGTTTTTTATAAAATGTATTTGTCGAAATAATATAAAACTAACATCAATAGTTTCGTATCAAAAAATGCTATCAAATGAGTGTAAATATCAAGATAATTCATCCAATCAAAAAACTCCATTTATAAGAAAAAAAACTAAGTAATTTAAATTTAGGAAAAAAGTAATAATTTGGAAATAAATAATATATGACACATAATTTCCTTATTTAATTATGACGCATTTGATCATTTTTAGGTAATTAAATTCAACTAAAAACAAGTGGAAGATCAAAGTGTGTGTATCAAGATTATGGGAATTATTGAATTTTAGAAATAAGAATAGTTTAGTGTTTAAGGATATGGTACTTATTGACAACAAGATAATATCTTTCTCATGTTTATATTCTATTACTATGAATAAAATTATCGAAGTTTAATATTTAAATTAATGTTTTTATTAGTAAACCCTAATATTTTTAAATTCTAGGGGAGTTATGTTCAAGCCTCTATCACAAGCAACTATGTATCAATTTATCCCCGAAGTAATAATCATTTAAACATAATCTAATTACCATGTTTTCCCTTTCATTTGTATTGTTCTTTATTTAATTATATGGAGACAAATCCCTCTAATTATAAGAAATGTGTATTACGGAGTATTATAATGCCTAGATTACCTACATAGTCCAATATCTTTTTAGGTTATAATTGGTAAATCATAGGCAAACACTTAATTGTTTAGATATAATATTAAGATTTTAAAATTGCACAACTTATTTTTAAGGAGATCAATCTAAGAATATACTCCATAAATAATGTTATTAAAAGTGCGATGATGACATAGACTTAAAAAGACAATATAAACTACATCTCTTATTATAGATTAAAAATAAATAAATTATAATCTTATAAGTGCTTGTGTAAATGATTAAACTATAGTCTTAGATTTAAAAATAATTAAGTACACACATATTTATATATGTTTTTAATAGACATGTCATTCTATTTTCACTCAATATTATTATCGCCTTTTTAGTTTTAGAATAATCGCACAAATATATTTTACCTAATATTTATTGTTATTATATGAGAATTAATAAAGTTACCCGCGCATCGCACGGGCATTTCACCTAGTATATCTATATAATTGGAGGTTTTTTCGAGACTTGTGAGAGAGTCCAATTTTTTAAAAACACTAATTTTAATAAATAACTACGGAGTATTAAATTAAATTTATTTTCAAGAGATAATTATAATATATAAAAGAGTTGGGATGTTTTCAGGAAACTTGATATAGACAAGTTCAATTGATAATAAAATTCTTCTTGAGAAAAAATTACTAACAAAACCCTCTAAAAGCACAACATATGATTTGTATATATACCATACCATTATACGGAGTATTAAGCAATTTATTTGTTCTTCCAAATTATCACGTTGGATATTTCCATTTATATTTTTTTTATGTTTTCTATTATGATTTGTGTTTAATTTGCTATTCAATGATGGTGTTTATTATTTTATTGATTGTAATATGTCTATTGTCAATTATAAATATTTGCGTATGCTATTCAATTATCATTTCATTTAAGATATGTCTAATTTTTTCCTTTTATTTTGTAGATATTTGGATACAAGATTTGTACCTCTCGAATCAACTTGAGTACAAAATAGATAATAAAGTTAGCAATTATATATGTGACATGAGAGAGGTAAATGAAATGAACAATAAATATGAAAATTTAATTTTGGAAGTAATTTATTTATTATATATTACTCAGTATTTTATTATTTGATTTGATTTGATTTGTTTCAGAACTACATGATTTGCATGACACTTGAAATAAAAAGTATAAGTGCCTATAAATCAAAAGGTAATAATTAATTTTCAGTTTTAGTCTAATAAGAAATTATATTTAATTAGTATTATATAAAGAGAGTTTTTTTCGAGCGTTGTGGTAATCTCCAACTTTTATAGGACTTTTGATTTAATTTAATTAATTGTGTGATATATTTTCTCATATTATATATTTTACCTAACTCATAATCCTATTCAAAGTACAAATGTACAATTCATTATCCAATTGTATATATGATTCATTATCCAATTTTACCTAACGTATTGATGTTATTTTATAACCCTATGCAACTTAGATAGGTCTGATAATATTGTCCCCAATCTTTAAAAAAACTTCAAAGTTGATGGCATAGGAAGTACAAAACTATATAAATGATCGAGTTCAAATGAGTTGAAGTTACAATAATTTGTTGTAAGATCCGACTCACATAAAAATTTGGATATTTCAATTTATCTGAGCAAGGCATATAATTTGATGGCATAGGAAGTACGGAGTATAATTTTCATCGAAAATAAAGAGTGAATGAGTATGGTGTGGGATGTTTGAGTGTCAAAAGGCGAATACAAATGAGTGAATGTTTTCCTTTAGACAATTTAATAAAAGATGATATATTAAGATAATAAAAAATGATATATTAATATAATAGAAGATGACTAATAACATTAGTAGATACTTACCTTTCGTTTAATATTGAAGAACAGGGCCTTAATACTATTCCAACGGTAAAGTTTGTCCTTTAATTTTCAATTATAGTATGAACTTCAACCAAAAAAATTAAATTAAATTCAACTACGATATACTACTAAGAATATGTGAAACCAAATTAAGGGACCAAAAACGTTTAAGATAATTTGTGAAGATAGAAGTATTAGATAATGTGTTACAGTAAAATAGAACTTTGCTAATGGCTAAATTAATTTAACTTTTTAAACTAAAATGAAAATTAAAAATTACCTATGAAGTTTTATGAGAACAATGATGGCCACAAAAAAAATTAAATCGAGTGAATTTACTCGTATAAAGTTACATGCGATAAAGTTTACCACAAACATTAATAAAAATACGTTATATTTACACTATAAAGTATTAAAAAAGTTTAAGAGAATTAATGTCATAATTAGAACATATTATTAAAACCCGTGCATCGCACGGGCTTACTTACTAGTATAGAATATGTTGAAAAGAAAAGATTTCAATTTAGATATAAGAATTATCAACTACAATTGGGAGTTATTAGGTTAAGCTTTGAAATATTGTATGAGTCATTAATATCGTGTCAAATCATATTATATAAAACGTTCTCATGTAGTAATTTGTATACATTTATTTTTATGTAGCGTTTTAAGATATACTCCCTTTATCTCAATATTAACTACTCGTACCTATTTGGGATGTGGATTAAGAAAGTACTTCATTCCATTCCACAGTTGGTAACTTGGTATTAATATCTTATGAAAAAAGATGATAATTTGATGAAATAAACCTACGAACATCAAGTCAAATACTTCATTCCATTCCACAGTTGGTAACTTGGTATTAATATCTTACTACTATATCACATTTTATAGTCATGAATTTTTTTTTTTTTAAAAAAAAAAAAAAAAAAAAAAAACCCCATCGGATCTCGACAATATTTTGTTTTAGCTATGTCCCTACATAGAGCACACCGAGAAGACAATTTATAGCCCGAACTCACGGGGGTTGAAATAACTCAAACTCAATGGAGTAGTATTCCCTCGGAAAAGGGCAAAAGGCCCTCTTTCAATGGCATATTGTTGAGCCATGTTGAACTTATCGAACCCAATTGTACAGAATATAGAGTGTCCGAGATTAAAGAGAATGTCCAAACTTAAAACCCACGAAAACTCATCCATACAAAACCAATTGACAATAGTATGAAGTTCATGAGCCTTTATAAGATGGAAAAATTTCACATGTGGAGGCGTTATACTCCCTCCTACCCATATCTATTGTCCCTTTTGGGATAAAGTAGAAAATTTATGGGGTTGAATAGAATAATAAAAAGTAATGGGTAGGGGTAAGATAATAGGAGAGAGGGTTGAATAGAATAATAAAAAGTAATGGGTAGTGGGTAAATAGTTGGGTGAGTTGGGGGTAGATAATAATAAATAATTCATGGGGAAAAGCAAAAGGGACATTTTGATGGGTAAGAAATTGGGGCAAAAGGGACAATAGATATGGGTAGGAGGGAGTATGTTTTAACACACCCCCGCACATGTGAAGCCCATAAATTAACGAGGTTCGCATACTGAAGTGGGGATAAACTCCGAGAGACGGTCTTATTGACAATGCTGGAAGAGAAAGGAGGGCCCACAACGATACCGAGGCTCAGTTTGATTTTACGGGAGACCCAAGATTTTAACCATGGGCTCTGATATATCATGATGAATTTTAGAGGGTCTGACCATACTCGAGATTAAAGAGGATATACATTAAAGCCCACGGGTACTTATTCATAATAAAACCAATTAACAATAATAGAAGGACCCATGTACCTTTATATGGTGGAGAATTATTAGTTGATCCATCGATGTGAAACAACTTTACATGTGGAGACGTTATATTTTCTCGCTGAGTGGTGCTTAATTATTTGACTGGAGCAAAGAAGTCCACAGAATTTAGGACAGTGACCTAACGAGTTAGACATATATATTTGTCGGTGTATGACCAATTTATGTCATACTTAATTGCATTCAAATATTTGATATTTGACTTTAGTCACACCAATTAAATTTGTCTTTTTAATTCATCCGTCAACACGATTAGAGCAAATTAAAGTCATGTTTTGCTGTGAAAACTCCACTCTCTCCCTTTATATTAGGCTCATAGTCTAGCAATTTGACATTAGTAAATCCAATTTATAATATTCAAATACTCGTAATGCATATTTTATTGTAATATTAGTTTGGAATTAATGATCTGTTTGCCTTTTAATTACAGACATTTGAATACGTGTTTTTGTAAGATTGATATTATAAAATTGTTTTTTTTTTCTCTTGCCAAATGGATCGAATTGGTCAAATGAGTGAAACACCAACTCATCGTAGTGATCTTATTTATTTATTATTTTTTTTAATGTATATGTTTTGATCAAATGAAAAACAAATAACCTTTTAACAAATTTTAACACTCTACTATTGTTTTATTAAATATTTGAACCCTAACCCTATAGGTACTCTCTTTACTAGTGTTTTATCTCAGTATGGTCAATACTCAATAGTTTACCTTTGTATTTTATATGTATGTTCGTCAACACCCCTTTTGTTTCATTAGTATCTTGAGTTATAGAATTTCAAAAATAATAAAATTTTAATATTCTTAATTTACACTTGAAAATAATCCTAACGAGACCGAACTCATTTAATTATATTTATGTGATATATATAGATTTATTTTTTTCTAAAAAAAAAAATTCTCTTATGAATTATGTTCGAAAATCAAACGTTAACTATTGTCCGTATCACTCTTTGACCAACTTAGAAGTTAGAACACCATATATAGATAAAAATGCCACAGTATAAAGTGATTTGAATTCATATATTATTAACATATTCAACATTTTCTTATTGGTTTTTAGTGTTCAAACGAAAAAATAAAATCAATTATGTCTTATTATTAATAATTAATAATGTCCTACAAATAAATGAACTACTTATTGACCACTTCTCTTATGTCTACTACACTAAAACAAAGCAAATGAGCTAATTATTTTGTCAAAAGATTATTGTTTCAAAACTTATAATTTTAGATATATTAATAATAATTATTTAAAGAAATAATTGAGATCATAATGAATTGGTAATTAAATTACCTAAATTGGTTGGCTAGAACAAAATTAGAAACTTGCTTTGAGGCAGTTTTATTAAGAAAGTCAAATTATAGATTATAGTACACTACAATAGCACATGGTTACATGGTGTGAAAGTAGGATTTAAGGATGATGTAAATGCATGCATGCCGAAAAGAGCAAGACTTTCTTTGTATTTGTAGGTTTATCGTATCAAATTGCCATATTATAATTGCAAGTTGCTAATTAAAATTATGCATTTTTTATGGATGATTTGCTATTATTTTAATGCCAATTATAATTTGACAATGCCAATTATATTATTTACTATGATAAATAGAGAAATTTCCCTTTTGAGAACTACTTCATCAGATTCATAGATTCCTTCGTGAAAAACTGTATCAATAAACAAGGGTATATTGAAGGCTATGCAGAAGCGTATTATTCTAATAGCGATCTTTGTGGTGTTCTTTATTTATGTTTATCAAATTTGTATTCTGTTCAATCTGATTTCATTTGTAGATGTCGTATGCCTTATTATCAATGAAATTGATCTTCATTTAAAAAAAACAAAAAAAAAAAAAAAAAACTGATATTATGAGTAATTCAGTTAAATATAAGGGACTAATTTGTCGAAAAGAAAGGGCTAATAATCATCCAATGCACGCCTTTGATTGATTAGTTGATTTGTAAACGCCGTGAGGTGTGTACTTATTTGACGCTAGCCCTCAAATTGTCACCAAATGGCGCTATTCAAAACAAATAAAGTTTATCATTGCATTTTCATAATTCTTGTTCAACGTGATTCTAATGAACAACTTTTCTAGTGATCATAAATATCAAGAAAGTATTTACGGAGACATTCTTATATAAAAAAAGATGATTTTGTTTTTTCTTACTCCTATAATACACCTTCGATCTGGAGCATCAATGTGAGTAGAATCAACGATCTACTTTTAATTTCTTTTTGGTGTACTATATCGGGGAGCTTTGTATTTACCTTTAGCATGACATTCACGTCGTCAACTAAACTAGATCAAGGGCGAGGTTAGTTTTAAGCGATCAATATTAATTCAAGGCACTGCATTGTCAAACATCTTATTTCGGTTGTCTACTTTACTCCGTGTTTTTGTTTTCCTTAAAGTCACGTATTTTCCAACAATATAATTATTACCTAGGATGTACTCTAGGATGTTTGAATAAATCTATTTTTAAAGCTTATTAATCGATCTATTTGACTATTTACATTAAACTACTGATTGTTCATATATCACGTGCCGTTTTTATTTAGAACGTGGGAACATAATATAGTACATCATATTATGCTAATAAACATAATAGATCTTACACCACTTTCACCTAAAAGTTTAAATCAAAATCACATTTCTTATAAAATTCCACAAAATTTTGCTAAAATAGAATACCTATATCTTTAGAATTAACATATATCCATGTATGTAGGATGAAAATGTCCAAATTGTTAATATTATTTGTTAGCAATAAATTAGCAACACGTAAAGTAAGGAATCATCATTGACTAGATTTTTGTTACAATCACATGCAATCTACCAAACTTCGATTTCTAGTTATATGCACTAAATTAGAATAAACACATTTATGTATTCATCAATCTTCAATTTAATTACTGCTAGTGGAATCCCCCAAACTCGTTTTCAACTCCTTATTTGTCTTTGTACGTACCAAGTCTTCCATAGTTTAAAATATTTTTAAAATATATTTTATTAATAATATTTTCATACTCAATTCGTATTTTATTTCACGGTACTCAATTTTTCTATTAAACTTTTGCTCTAATCTATCGGTGGGGCTAGCTAACGACACAAAGCTAGTAAATTGGATTTAAGTTCATAAGTTATTTTGAGTTTTTCTTTATCTTTTTTACGTGCGTTAGTGAGACTATTTTACACTATTTTAACGTGAAATTGATAACAATAACACTAAATACGAAATATTAAATAAGAAAAAAAAATTTATTAATTAAAAGTTATACGAGTAATTTATACTCCCTCCGTTTCAGTGAATTGTTTACAGTTTGACTTTTTTGTGAGGAGAAAAAAGTCAAACTGTAAACAAATGACTGAGACAGAGGGAGTACGTAGAGTGTAAAAAATCTTACAATAAATTTATTACAAAACTAGTACGGAGTATATCACACGTAAAAGTTTGTATCGGCTTTGCACTTTGTAATCTAACGTTAACCCTTTAATTACGACACTAAACCCCTTGCTTTTGAGTTCAATAACTCAATTTGAGCGTATTTGACTAGTTGACTTAATTCCACATTTTGACTTTAAAATTCCAATTACATATCTTCATCCTCTATAAATACTCATCATATTCTTACACCAACGTAAATACACTCAGCTTACGTACTACAATTAATTCAAAATGTCTCGTTATTACTATGCATGTCTCGTCACAATATCATATTTTATTTTTTTTAATTCCCTCATAATCCAAACATTTTCACAATCGTTACCACCACCAGCACCGTCACCACCGGCCACCAATGCAACCGCCCCAGTCCCAGCATCAACCGTGTGCCAGTCCACTCAGTACCCGGGATACTGCAAAAGCGTATTACCATCCGGTAATAAAACCGCCAATGTTTATGACTACGGTCGATATTCGTTACGACGGTCCATATCACAAGCTACAAAATTCCTAAACCTAGTAAACCAATACCTCTCAAATAGCCAAAAATTGAAACTATCACCCTCGGCAATTGGAGCATTACAAGATTGTCAATTCCTAAGTCAACTTAATGTTGACTTTCTAACGACGTCGTTTCAGTCGATTCAATCGACCCCAAATAAAACATTAACGTTACAAAATGCGCAGGATGTTCAAACATTCTTAAGTGGCATATTAACCAACCAACAAACATGCGTCGATGGGCTTAATTTGGCCCAAACCACGTGGACCGTACAAAGCGGGCTAAGTCCACCATTACTTAACAACACTAAACTTTATTCGGTCGCGTTGACTTTATTTACCAAGGCCTGGGTCCCACGCACCCGGACAAGGAGGGGTAACTCCACCCATTTTCACTCCACCGGGCGCAAGTGGTCCCCGTTCGAAGGCGGGGACCTCCCGCCGGTCAAAATGTCGGGTCAGGCCCAGACTGAGTTTCCGGCCCGACTCCAGAATAGAAAGCTACTCGACAGCGGTGGTAGCAGCGACGATGATGATGTGATGATAAGTGACATAGTTGTGGTGAGTTTGGACGGAAGTGGGAATTTTACCGCGGTAAATGACGCGGTAATTTCAGCTCCAAGTAACATGGACGGTACAAGCGGGTATTACTTGATTTACGTTACTGCCGGAATTTACGAGGAGAATGTCATAATCGATAAAAATAAGAAATTCGTTATGATGATTGGAGACGGTATTAATCAGACTATAATTACTGGAAATCGGAGCGTTGTCGATAATTTTACGACCTTCAATTCTGCTACTTTCGGTACGGTCTTGTCCTTTTTATATACTAAATTTTTAATTTCCACATTATCGTATTCAATTATTTCTAAATTAATGTTACGGTATTGCAGCTGTGGTTGGATCGGGATTTGTCGGAATAAACATAACAATACGAAACACAGCCGGTGCAATCAAACACCAAGCGGTCGCTCTAAGAAACGGGGCTGATTTCTCGACGTTTTACAGTTGCAGCTTTGAAGCGTACCAAGACACGCTCTACGTACACTCTTTAAGACAATTTTACCGTGAATGCGACATTTATGGCACGGTCGATTTCATATTTGGTAACGCTAATGCCGTGTTCCAAAATTGTAATTTGTACCCACGTCTCCCCATGGCCGGTCAATTCAACGCCATCACGGCCCAGGGTCGGACCCAGCCTGACCAAAACACCGGAATCTCGATCCAAAATTGCACGATTCAAGCTGCCGATGACTTGGCTTCTAGTAATAGCTCGGCTAAGACGTATTTGGGTCGACCCTGGAAACAATACTCTAGAACGGTTTATATGGACACGTTTATCGGTAATGTGGTAGACCCGACGGGTTGGAGAGATTGGAATGGGACATTTGCCCTAGATACGTTATATTACGGTGAATTTAATAATACCGGTCCAGGTTCATATACTGCTAATCGTGTCACATGGACGGGTTATCATATTATGAATGCGACCAATGCGGCTAATTTTACCGTGGCTAACTTCTTATTTGGGGACGTGTGGTTACCTCAAACGGGAGTACCGTTTTTTACTGGCTTATCGTAGAGGAATTTGTTATTCGTTTTACAAGATTAGCTTAGATAAGCATTATTATTGATTTGATATTATTGAATTTATTTGAAAATTTGTTAAATGAATAATATATATAAAAAAAAAACATTAATAAATAATTGTACTAGTGATTTTAGCAGGGGGCGTAGGGAGGGGGTTCAATGGGTTCTATGGAACCCCCTCCCATTTGGCAGAAAATTAAAAAAGTATAAAAAAAAAAAAAAAAAAAAAAATTTAAAAATTAAAAATTAAAAAATCACTCGTGACTAACCCACATCCCACATGCCTACTTACCTAGTTAAACCCAAACCACTAATTCCCTAAAATTAAAATTCTCTCTCATTAAAAAATTAAAATCTTCTTCTTTTAAAAACAAAATCAAAATATTAAAAAACTAACAAATAAACACAACTAATTTAATCTCAACTCTCAAGCCACTAATTCGGTAATTTTCACTTGATTACCTAGTTGCCACCGGCTGACCGGATCACCTCGTCGTCATCGTCTACTGAGTTTCGGCGTTGGCACTGTGTAAAACACTAAAGTCTTCAATTTGGTCGAATTTTCTACCTTTTATATTTTATAGGTATCGATTTTATTCAAGCCGCGAAAAGTCGACGTAATCTTTTACCCCTACGCGCCATTTGAATGATGATGTAATTTAAATTATTGGAAATATTTTGTAATGTATAATATATATGAATGTTTTTAGTTTCGAAAAAAATTTCGAACCCCCTATCTGAAAACTCTAGATTCGCCACTGGATTTTAGGTAATATATGTGAGAACATCTACTCGTGAGGATTTGAAAAATCAAAATTATAAATTGTATATGCTTTGGAGATGATTATATATTATATATATTGTGGAAAAAAAAAAAAAAAAAATGTTTATATGATAACTTTTCTTTTGGTGATTTAAGAAATACGGAGTATAAAATATTGCTGGCAAATTACGTATGTTAGTATCCGTATATCTTTATTCCACTACATCATTCACTTATATTCAAATCAATTACATTACGCACAAAATATTATTTTAAACAGAGAGGGAAATAAGATTATCATGAAATAAATAAATTAACCGTAGTAATACTTTTATTTATGAGGGCCACGATAGGTATTCAACATGTGTTTCCAGGCATCACATTTAATTTGTTCAATAATTCTCGCTCACGGACATTTATAATAACAGTCACAAACGATTTTGTTATATACATACGACAATCTTAGAATGTACACATCATTATAACCTTATAACGCATGAGATTAACTCAAATAATCAAATTATTTTGTTACAGTTTCTGCTTAGCCAATTCATTAATAACACCCAAGGAAATCGAACAATACTCTGAAAAAACTTGATTCCTATTTCCCATGACATCTTCGACATTCGCCTCCTTTAAACCTTCTTGACAAGTATCAACATTCGTTAAGGCGGTCGACGTCCACGTCTTGACATCGTTGAGCGCATTCGAGAAGAATGCGTCCAACGAGTCCTCTAGTTGGGTAATAGCATCCGTGTACTGATCCGAGCAATCCGTCAAGGCTTGCTCGAGTTGGGGACCCAATTCAGGGTCCTCAAGCTTTTTAGCAATCCAATCTCCCACGGTCGCACCGTATGTTTTTGTCACATTTAGGGATATAAAGGCCAGGGTTTTTATATCCGCATTTTCGGACCCGGGTTGTGATTTGAGAATTTGGACACACATTGTTTTGTGCATGCTACTAACACAAGCTTTTTCGATTGACGGGTTATTGTTGGATTTTGTTACTTTTTTGTGGTTTACGGTCGTGGGCGGTATGCTTTTAACGTTAAGGGCCGTGGTCACATTCGATAATGTTATAAGGCCGAAAGCGAGAGACAAAATGAAGATAATACGGTCCATTTTTTGGGTTTCGAAGGATATTTATCGCGTTTTTGATATATTTTTCCTTTGATTTTTCTCTTGAGGTAATCTGTTTGATATAAAATTGATTGAAGTGTTTGAATTTTAATTATACTCGAGAAATTAACTAATTCAGTTTAATTGATTGTTATTTTTGGGAAGGTTGTTTTCAATTAAGAGTGTTTGTTTGTAGTATTGAACTGTAAATGATGAATGGCTAACAAATTTGTAAGATGAGTCGTTGCTATAATTAGGAATTTAGGATGCTCTAAATTTAAGTATGTAACTTTATTTATTTATTTTTTAAATTATATGTTGTACCTTTGTATTTTTCCTTTTTTTCCGTTATACACTAACGTTTTTGAAAATTTATCTATATTTCATATTTATTCTCTAAATTAACCCTTTTTAAATCCTCTTGAGCTATTTTACTTTGTAGAGTCTTTTGTTTAACTTTTTTTTTTTTTTACCAATTAATGTCTAATGACTCGATTACATAGAAGTTTTCGAAAGTCACTCTAAAAAACGCTTTTTTAACATGAGAAAAAAATGTTCGTTTCATAAATTGTTAAATAACTTATGCTTAATTTTTTACCCATCTAGTATATAATTAGACGGATTAACGTGTAATAGAATATGGAATGTTTTTATAAGCAGGTACACCATAAAATATCTTTTTTTTTTTTTTTTTTCCTTTAAAAAAAAGTGTAATTGCTTAAGTTGATTAAGTTTTGAGGATAGATTACTGTTAAAATATAGAGAAATATGGAGTATATGTCATGATAAACAGAAGGCAAATACTTGTGTGAGACAAGTCTTACAATAAACTTATTGTAAGACCTCTCACACAAGGGGTGGTTACTTTTTTTTTTAATAACTTTTGTGTGTTGTGTCTTACGTTAATTATCGTTAGTACGGTCTATTAGAGAATATTACGATTATATTATTAGGAGTAGACCTGTCAAACGGGTCGGGCGGGTCGGGTTCGGGTTCGGGTTATACGGGTCGGGTCAAAATACGGGTCGGGTCAATACGGGTTCGGCTCAAATGCGGGTCGGGTCGGGTTCGGGTCGGGTCGGTTTCGGGTCAAAATACGGGTCAAAAATACGTTTTTCGCGCCTTTTTATTTATTATTTTTTTAATTAAAAAAATTCTTTTATTGTTATTTTACGTTATGTACATATTTTATTGTCCATATGTAATACTAAAGTTGATATATATTCATTCTTGTAATTTATAAAATTAAAATAGTCTATTTATGAATATATTCATAATATTTCAATCATAATTTTCATCATTATTTTGATATTTCAACTTATAATATTGAGGTTGTAATAATTATTAATATTAAATTTTTTTTTTTTCATAAAATATTAATTTTGTAGGTTCAAAAAGTCTTGTTACACGAAATTACACTTGACCCATCGGGTCGAACGGGTCGGGCGGGTCTTGACCCTAAATTAACGGGTCATTTCGGGTTCGGGTCATTTCGGGTCACGGGTCAAATTTTACGGGTCTTGACCCTATAAAAACGGGTCAGGTCGGGTCGGTTTTTCGGGTCGGGTCGAATTTTGACAGGTCTAATTAGGAGTAATATTAGGAAATAATAGAGTAGGAAAATATTATCAGCGAGCGAAAAAATGGCGGCACGGCGTGGAAGAAACCGATCGACCGAAACAACAATGGCATAACAATTAACACGACAGATCATGGAGGGTGGAGAAATTTATTGGTCTAAATGGAGGGGATAGGCGTGAGTTTTAAGCGGGTTTAATGGAAGGTTATGGTTTGGGATATTGGTAGGGAGAAGATGCAGGGTTTACGGGAATGGGGGGTCACTTTATTGAAAGGAGTAATATTTTATTATTTTATTAATTCTATCTAATTTGCTACTAGCATATGTTACGTACTCCGTGGTAATTAAGTGAACGGAGACGGAAGACCAGCCGGAGATGGAATGAGGTAGCCATCTCCGGCCAGCGAATTTAGCACAATATTGTAGCCAAGTGAAAGAATTATAGAGAGGATCAATTTTAGGCTGATACCATATAAGATAATAGAATGACTTGTCTTTATTAATAAATTATGTCACCGTATTTATAGTACAATGACTCGATATATTCCTAGAATATTTCGGAAATATTATGATACTCATAATATTTTCCTACTCTATTATTTCCTAATATTACTCCTAATAATATAATCGTAATATTCTCTAATACGGTCTTACAGAAGAACTACTGGAAACATATATGGTTGTTTCCCCCATTAACTTCAAGATTACAAATTGATTAATCGTTACCGTAAATGTTCGAGTTGGTTATTATACACCAAAAGTGACACAAAACTAAAATTTACGAAATATCTTGTATTTTCTACTTGCATTATTTTCTTATAGGAAAAATTTATAAGAATAATAATCCAACTAACACCCTTTTTTTAAAAATAATCTTAACTCAAAATAATCTCAACTATTAAAAGTTATTCTGATAATATATTTTCGTAAATTTTAACCGGCTCAAATAGGTATGAAAGAAAGTCAAATCGATTTTACTTTTAGATAGAATAAGAGTGAAGAAAATTTAAAATCGATTTAACTTTCTTTTGTACCTGTTTGAGTCGGATAAAATTGGCGAAATTATATTATTGGAATAACTTTTAATAGTTATTCCAATAATATAATAGGAATAACCAAGTGGTGGTAGCTCAGGTGGAATTTGGGTTAACCTGGAAGGTGCAACAAATTGTGTGAGGTCCCAGGCTCAAATCCCACCTGGAACCAATTTCCCCACTTGGCCACCGTAGCCCCCGTCGGGGGTGGCTTACATGGTACATGTGGTGGTGCGGGAATGCATATGCCCTGGGGGCTCAACCCCCTCGTCATCCAAAAAAAAAAAAAAACTTTTAATAGTTGAGATTATTTTAGGATTATTTTTAGAAAATGGGTGCTAGTTGGAGATTATTCTTGTGAATTTTTCCTTTTTTAAATTTTATATAGCATGAAAATAAACGTACTCTGTATAACCCTGCATATGATATTACAAATTTCAAATAAACATTTTGACTGCTACGGAGTAGTAACTACAAGCTCAAAAAACATATAGTTTTAAGGATTAATTGTCAAATACAACCTTTAAAAAACAAGTTTTTATCAAACACCACCTTTAAAAAAAAAAAAAAAAAAAAAAAAAAAAAAAAAAAAAGAAAAGAAAAGAAAAAGTGCCTCCAGCTCAAGCGGAGTCCAGGGGTACCTCAAAGCCTGCAATGGCAGGAATTGCGAGGTCCTGGGTTCGACTCCCTGGGTGGGCAAAGGCATCTTGATTACCATGGCCCCTTGCAGGGTGGTTTACATGGTCAAGGTGGTGACGCTCGAATGCCTGGGTCCGGGGGGACTAAAACCCTCGTCAACAAAAAAAAAAAAAGAAAAAAAAAAAGAGGGAAATTTAACTTGAACAATCCAACGTATGGTTGGTCTTCCAAAAATAAACCAACCTTTTGTTAATTTCGTAATAAACCTAACTATAAGTATAATCTTCTCTAAATAAACTACGGTACGTCGGTACCGACTACCTGTACAACTGGTTAAACAAAAAATTTATCATCTTCCTCATCTAGCTTACCACCATTATCATCTCCTATGTCCATTAACATAGCTATATTGACACAACCTTTCATTTCTACCCCCACCACCACCACCACCACCACCACCACCCCCTCTGACCTTTTTCCACCATTTCAAACCTTAATCACAACCTCCTACACCCCACTTAACTGTCTCAGTCGGGAACCACCCACGCAAATTAAACATCCCAATCTCTTCTTTTTCTAGATTTTGCATCCATTTGCATACAACCCCCCGACGCCGGTAAAGAGACACAAGCAGAGTGCTCCAATGAGGTGGTCGGAGAAGACGTCACAGGCCAGTGGTGAGGTCGTTGAAGTCTACTCCAGTGACATTAGGTGATACAGGAGGCCGTTGAAGTTGATTCTGGCGAGGATGAGGTAAGTAAAGCCGGTGGTGACATAAGAATAGGAAGGATGACAGTGAGACGAGGGAGCCACGGTGGTCGATACTTGATTGTAGTCTTATAGATGATGGTGATGGGAGTGGTGGTGGGTTAACAGTTATGGAGTAATTGATGTGATGACGTTGATGATTAGTTTAAAGAAAAAACCGAAGGGTGGTAGTACCATGAAGGAGCATGAAGTCATGGAGAAGGAGAGACTGAAGCTTGAATCTATGAGTGTTGACTTCTTATTGCAGGGTGACCTATAGAATCAGGTCACCAACAGGTAAATTTTGATGGAGGTTTATTGAAGGAAGGATGTTGAGGTAGTTGGGTCGATTACGGGATTAACTAAAGGTTAGTTTATTTTTGAAAGACTAACCATACCTTGGATTATTCACGTTAAATTTCCCAATAAAAAATTTGTCGACTACCACCTTTTGACCTAAGTTGACCAAATTCCGACGTTGACTTACCGAAATTAACTTTTTTTTTTTTTTTTTTTTTTTTTTTTTCATTTTCATCTTCTTACTTCCCTCAAATTCGAATTTTCATTCTTCACAACTCAAAATACACCATCTCAAACTAATAATTTAACTACTAAAACCTAGAAATTCGTCTTTCCAACTTAAAAAAAGTGCTCTGGTGACCGAAAATGTCGGAATTTAGTTGATTTAAGTCAAACTCAGGCCAAAAGGTGGTATTTGACAAAAATTATTTTTTAAAGGTGGTAATTGACAAAATTTTTTTAAAGGTTGTGTTTGACAAAATTTGTTTTTTAAAGCTGGTGTTTGACAATTAACCATAGTTTTAATTTTATTTCGATAATGTTTTACACATGAGAAATTTAATTTCAAAGAAAAAAAAAATTATATTCTGACTCGCAGCCATGAGGTTTTGGTGGGAAATTTTGAGAAAAAATATTTATGAAAGATGATAGTTTTTAAAAACAAAATTAGAAAAGGTGAGAATTTTTAAAATTGTGTTTAGATTAGGTGGGAGATAAAAATTAATCCTTATTATTATCCGTCAATACGTGATACACAATTTAGGAAAGTATCCGTCAGTAGTTTATAAACTCATTGCTATGAGTTGTGATCAGGCAGACTTATTAGTACAAAGCAGTTAAATTATCACAAAAATTCTTGTGTGATCGGGCGTTACAATAAATTATTATAAGTCCAATTCATTTGTACTCGATTATATTTTTTATACCATTTTAATGATAATTATGATTAATTGTTTCTAAATTTTTTACTACCCCTACAAGTAACTTTAGTAGATACTTTTCATGTTTTTGTACCCTTTTAACTGCAATTTGTATTATGATCGCATATTAATTTAGTATGAGACTTATTTCATTGGAGACTTACCGAAATATTTTTGCGTATAAAATGACAAACCTTATGATAAAACACAAATTCTCATATGAAACGGGTAACCCGTTTCATATGAGAAACGGGTCGAATATTTCACAAAAGACAAAGGACAAGTGGGGAAGAAAGTGGGGAAGAAAGATGTTCTTCCCCACTTGTCCCTTGTCTTTTTGTGAAATATTTGACCCGTTTCTTGTGTGAAACGGGTTACCCGTTTCACACAAGACTTACACATGATAAAATGACAAACCTTATGATAGCACTACGTTTATGAGTACTATTTTAGCTCCACCAATAAATGTACACTCACTTGTACTTTTCATTTTCACGTTACTGAAATCATGAAATTGTTACTCCTTAATTACTTTTTATGACATCCTAGCAAATGAAAATTCTTATAAGGAAATTACCTAAGTAATTCTCAGATCCACGGCCTTCCTTCAATTTGTTCATATACAGCAAATTTTTCCAATAATAATTATATTTCTAACAAGCAAAACCAGCATGTTTCATAATAAATTTACCAATTTTTACAATATATATATACGATATATCTTAATTCACACATATTCAACAAAAACATTTTTTTTGTCAACGATAAACACTCTAATTTCGATTAAAAAAAAAAATATATACATATATAAAACTTACAAAACAAACATAAACAAGAATGAAACTCCTATTATCAATCCCTTTAACCCTAAAATTCATTGCAACAATTTTGCTAGCAATACAAAACCCATTTGTTCAAGCTAATTCACACATAGAAAAGGCATGCAAAACATACTACAAAATTCCTACGAATGATGGTACTCAAACTTGTGTCACAATTTTACGAGCTCTACCAAACTATGAACACGACGATCCAAGAGCTGTAGCACTCCAAGGGATGGAATTCGCTGAGCTTAAGGTCTCAGAAATCGCTGAGACGATAAAAAATAAGCTTAAGGACCGGTCCGTGAGTCCTAGGGTTTATGGCGGTTTACGTAGGTGCATGGAATTGTATAATGAAGGGAGTTATAGTTTTGGTTACGGTGTTCTTGCTTTTAAAGAAGAAAATTATGAAAGTGTTCATTATCGGTGGTTGAATGGGGTATACTATGACGTGGTACAATGTGAACGTGAACTTAATAAGGTCGGTGTTAAAGGAGTAGATTTGGGAATAAATAAGGAATTTATGTTGAACGTGTTTGATTCCGCTCAGGCTGTTTTTCATCATTTTTCTAACACGCATATCTATGTAAATAATACCTCGAATTCATAAGATGTTTATTTGTATGTTAAGTTTTAATTTAATTATTCTTTGTACTATCTTTGCATTTAATTTGTTATGAATTTATTTTACTTTTTTTTTATATAATTTATGTCAATTATTAATTAACATATTATTCTTTACGATATATTACGATATATTGCATTCTGTAAATAAGATATGTCGATATCACGACATATATTTCATATTATCCTAACAAAGTTAAAAGTAAATTACTTTGGAGATACGGAGTAATAATTTAAATTATTTGATCAGTTAAAATTATTACTCTACAATTAGTTTTAGTGAACTAAATTACATTTTTTTTTTTTTTTTTTTTTTTTTTGCAAAATACATGCAATTTTTTCTTAATAAAAACAAATCAAAAAGATGAACAAGTAATGTGACGAGGAGACAATAACAAAAATAATCCGTAACTCAATTTCAATTTAATTTGATCATGATGATGATGATAACCATACATTTTTTTTGTTGCGCCTTAAAAGAGTCATCATATCTAGTAAAATAACCGGTCAACTTTTCATTTTATCCTTTACTAAATTTTCACATATTACAGAGATATAGTATTGTTTTTCCCTAATATACAAACAGTTAAAACTATAAAGATTAAGAGCTCTCGGAGCAATCCTATGAGCCCTTATATTTTTTCCCTACTATACATCCCTCCGTCTCAATGACTCAATCATCTGTTACATTTTTCTTTTTTGAGTGTATCATTTATTTGTTTATCTTTCCTTTTAAGAAAAATTTTATTCCACAAATTTACTTTGCAACTTACCGCTATCCTATTATCATATCCATTTCTACAAGAATTTGATTAACATGAGAATTTGAGGCGTATTTGTGTCTCTTAATGACTTTTTTTAGTCTTTGTGTCAAATTAAAAGGTAAACAAATAATTGAAACGGAGGGAGTACTCAATCTTAGACATCATTCCTAATTGTTCCACCACTTTGAGACAATCTGATACTCCCTTACTCTTTTTACATTTGTCGACGTGAGTTTTTAAAGGAGAATAATGGGTGGTTTTCTCATTAAACTAGTTGGGGTATAAATACAATTGTACAGCCTATAACTAAGGAGTAATTTGCTCAACTAAATAAGTTTAATCTAGGTAACTAAATCAATTACATAATTACATTGGAATAATTCTGTATTCTATCATACCCCCGCAGTTGAAACGGGAGGTGAACGAACGTTTAAACTGGTCCTGAAATCATCGAAGAGAACCAGCGGAAGGCCTTTAGTAAAAATATCGGCTATCTGGTAGCGAGAGGCAATGTGGCTGACGCGGACTTCACCCCGTTCAACCTTTTCTCGGACAAAATGTATGTCCATTTCAATATGTTTCGTACGCTGGTGTTGAACCGGATTACCAGAAAGGTAGATAGCACTTACATTATCGCAGTAGACAAGCGTGGCCTTTTGCAGGGGGGAATGTAGTTCGAAGAGTAAGTTGCGCAGCCAACAAGATTCTGCAACGACATTTGCGACCCCACGGTATTCGGCTTCTGCACTGGAGCGAGACAACGTGGGTTGGCGTTTGGATGCCCACGAGACCAAGTTGTCACCTAAAAACACACAGTACCCAGTATTCTATCAGTTTTACACGTTGAATATCGTTAGTTATGTTTTTACAAAAATTATGAAAGTTAGATTTTAATTATTACCTGTAAAGACGAATTAAACAAGATCCCACAAGAATATATTTTCACTTAAATATCGAGAGAAAATTGAATTGAATAATTGATTATGAAATATAAATAGTGGCTAAAATAAAAATGTGTAGTGTTATGTTGAATGGAGGTGTAACATTCCATGATTTTTAGCCCATGCATACTCTTTATGAAATGATGATTTAAACTTGAGACTTATTATTTAGGATTATTATGTCATGATCACTATAGGATAGTGCATCTTCAACAAAGAATATAAAATTATTACAACCTAAAAAAAAAAAAAAATAGTAACTCTTGTACTCCGTACAAAATATTTCAAAAATTTGGTTCTAAAGTCCCATGTACAAAATACGGGATATGAATTAGTACATATAAATAAAATAAAGAGTAGAATTATAAATATACTCAAAATTTATTTGACCATCCTCCTTGGTTGCATGCGCATGAAGAAGCAATTTATCTTTCTAACATTGATAATTCATGGCCCAAAAAATCCTAAGTCGAAAATGGATGTGTACTTGCAACCATTAATAAAAGAGTTGAAACAACTATGGAGTACTGGGATGTACACTTATGATGTATATATCAAAGAAACAAAATTTCCAATTACGAGCAACATTGATGTGGACTTTTAACGATTTTCCAGCATATGAGATGCTTTCTAGATGGACCACTCAGGGGCATCTCACATGTCCTTATTGTCACCAGCTACCACTTAAGTCCTTTTACCTTGAACGTAGTCGGAAAGTTTGTTGGATTGATTGTCATCGTCAATTGTTGCCAATTGATCATCGATTTCGATGAAAATGTTCCTGATTTTAGAAAAGATCAACCAAATGAAATTGATACAGCCCCAGCACGGTTGACCGGAGAACAAACTTGGGACATTGTGAGGAAATTGCCAACAATTGTTGACTCATCAGATCTTGAGTTGAAAAAATTGAAAGGCAAGAAAGAGGGTTGGTGGAAGCATAGTATATTTTAGGAACTTCCTTATTGGAAGACATTGTTGATTCGACATAATTTGGATATCATGCACACTGAGAATTTTTTTTTCCGAACAACTTATCAACAAAATCATGGGAGTTCCAAATAAAACAACGTTTGGACCTAAGGGGAAGTTAGATTTCAAGAAATATTGCAAGTTAAGACCCAAATCGTAGAGGTTTGTTCTCGATAAGGTCGAAAAAAAAGTTATGTGTGATTGGGTTTCTCAGCTAAAGTTTCCAGATGATTACGCTTCTGATATGGGCAGGTGTCTAGACAATGTGAACTTAAAATTGCATGCGATGAAAGTCATGATTGTCATGTTTATAGGAGCGCTTATTGCCCGTCGCACTAAAAGAGCTATTCTTAGTGTAATTTGTGGAGTGCAATAACTGAGTTGAGTCAATTCTTCAGAGATTTGTGTGCCTCCAATCTTAAAGTTGAGAATGTAATTCGTTTGGAGCAAAACATTGCTGAGATTATTTGTAAGTTGGAGAAGATATTTCCTCCTTTTTTCAGTTACATGAAGCATTTTCCTGTTCACCTGCCTTACGAGGCGAAGGTTGGGGGACATGTTCACTATCGATGGATGTACCCATTTGAAAAGTGATTTTTTTAGTGAATTTCAACAATAATTTCACTTATAAATTATGACATAATTTTAACATTAAAAGCTGTAACTTATATGGAGGTTTCTCAATCACATAAAAAAATGGTAATAAAGCGCAAGTTGAAGGGTCTATAACCAACGCGTATCTGCTTGAAGAGATATCAAACTTTTTCTCCGTTTATTTTGAGGATCATGTGGTAACAAGATTAAAAAAATTAGACATTGGCGAAACGAAAGACCAAGTAGATGAAACCATACCTGAGATGTTTAGAGACCATTCGGGGAGTACGACAAGAAAATGTGTTAAGAGACACTTGACATACGAACAGTATCAACAAGCTCATTTATATATTTTATCAAACTGTAAGCTGCTAAGACCATACGAAATGTAGTAACTCTTGTACCAAATATTTCAAAAATTTGGTTCTAAAATCCCGTGTACAAAATACGGGATATGAAATAGTACATATAAATAAAATTAAGAGTACAATTATAAATATACTAAAAATTTATTTGACCATAATAATTAAAAAAAACTAAACCAACAATTATGATAAGCCAACACCACGTAGGCAGTATACATATAAATATAATTAAAATGATTAGAATTGTTTGGGGTAGCTTATTAGTTAGTTAGTTAGTTAATTAGAATGATCAATAACATAATGAATAACGACATCAACAGTAGTTAGAAGTTCTTCAAGGTGCTGAGGTTCCGGGTACAAGTGAAATTTCTCACCAGTTGTACCAGCTTTATTAAGACCATCCTCACATTGCTTAGGAGATGCTAATGGCTTTTGTATGTAATCGGGATTGTCGGCTACATATTTCTTCCAATCGACTGATAAACGCAGTTCTCGTAGCTCGTTTTCTGTCTCCAAAAACACTTTGGCGCAGTTTGATAGGGCATTTTTTACTTTCACGTCGAGCCCATTATTTTCCTTCATTATTTCCATAGCCTTGATCGAGGTAAGCTGAAAAATTGTATGGATGTGCAGTACGTACCTATCCCCGAATTTGTTTAGTTCTGATTCGTCAAAATTCTCTGCCCCTAGGAGCTGCACCATGTCCGGGCACAATTCGAGTTTTGTTTTCTTGCAAATCTCATCGCGGTTTAGGGGATTCTTGGGCTTTGATTTTTTCACTGGGACTGCATCAGCAGCAATTGAGAGCGTTATGAAAATGGTTATCAGAATAATGCCTTTCATTTTTAATTGAATTAGATATATAGATGATCTTTGTTAAGATTAAATTTTGTTTTGTTTTGTTTTGAGTAAATCCAACTTTGTGAGTTAATATATAAAGACCCTTTTGTCTAATTTTGAGAGTAATTAATTGATGTTACGACATGTGGAATTAAAATGTGAGTAATTTTAGATGTCTAATTTTGAGATGTCTAAAGAGAACTTCATGTCTTGCCATTAAATTCATTACTATTGTTAGGAGAATGGTTTAACAAATATTAAGATGATATATTGTGTATAGTGATCCAAGTGTTGTTACTTTAGGTAAAATAACAATAAGACTTTGTAGTAGATTCAAAATTAAAATATCCAAAAGCTACTCCGTATTAATTTACGTTAATTTTATGTATTGGAAGATAATTAAAACGACCAATGGAGAGAGAGAGAAAGAGAGAAGAGAAATAAATTTACAATAAATAAATTTACAATGGAAAAACGACCAATAATATTATATACTCCGTACAACATATACCAAAAGATAAGTGAATAATGGTGTAAATGATGTGCGCCAGCTCTACGAGCCCTCAGAATCAAATCAGTCAAAGCTCGGATCGAGTTCGGCCAAACTGATTTCGAGCCCGAGCTCGAGCCGAGGTTGGCCAATTTCGAGTTGAGCCCAAGCTTAATGAAACTCAGATCGGAAGCTCGAATTTGACCTCATTTTTATTTTTCTCAGCTCAATAATTTAGTCTCTGTATATAAATTGTTTTTTTTGCTACAAGTATCTATTTTCTTGTACTTGATATCATTTTATCGAATTTTACGAAAATATTTTATACAAAGTATATAATACTCGTATCAAAATATTTATTTTAATCAATATCAATATTCAAGAAGTATTCAATATAGAAAGAGGGTTTGAAAATTCAAAATAACAACTTGAATGATAGTAAGATAACACCTATTGACCTATACATTTTTACTTCACAATTTACCACGTAATTAAAGTGACTCTTTACTTACTCATACAATAAATTTGTTGCAATTTTATCATCATATTCAATTATCAATTTAATCCACATAAAAAAAAATTCGAGTTGTATAATTGTGAAGTTCGTATGGACTGAAGACCCGTTTGAGTTTTGCATTGCCTCGATTTTAACGTTGCTGACCAACGGAAAAGAGTATGAATTTTACAGTGATGCATCCCTACAAGGCCTAGGATGTGTATTGATGCAGAACGGTAAATTGATTTCGTGTACTTCAAGGCATTTGAAGACGCATGAAAAGAACTATCCGACGCATGATATGGAGCTAGCCGCAATTGTCTTTACTCTAAAGATATGGCGTCATTACTTGTATGGAATGAGATGCAAGTTCTACACGAATCATAAGAGTCTCAAGTATATTTTCACTTAAAAGGAGCTGAATATGCGTCAGAAACATTGGTTGAAGTTGATTAAAATTTATGACCTTGATCTACAATACTACGAAGGGAAGGCAAACGTAGTAACTGATGCCTTAAGTCGTAAGACGTAACGTGGTGTAAAGAAGAATTTCGAGTTGTGTAACATCCCATGAGGTTGAGGTTTTAGGAAATCCTATATTGGGAAAGGAAATGTGTAATACCTCGTATTTTCATGAGTCGGTATTTTGGTCGTATAAAGTTTTAATGCTAGTATTGGTCGTGCTTGACGCGTTTTAGTGAATATTGTAAGATATCTCGGTTGTAGGTCAAATAGGTGATTTTTTGACTCGTAAAAATATGAGGAGTTGAGTAGTGATGTCGGTTTGGAGTTTTGAGGTGTTTAACATCTTTAAGTGGGTGATTAATGGATGCAAGTATTGTTTGACCAGTTTTGAGGTGTTTAACCTTTACTTAGCTTCTATGTGTGTATTATGTAGTTAAAATGTATGTTTGTGTGTGTGTGTGTGGTCGTGGGGTTTGGCCGTGGGTTATGGGGTATTGGTCGTGGTTTATGTGCCTTGTTCTTACGTCGAGATATTCTTATCATTTCGTGTGTTGTGATACCAATCAATGCTTACTATATTGTGTACTTATGGTGGCTTGAATTAAGCTTGTAACTTGGGATGATTGTGGAATGGTGTGTACATTAATGTTCTTCTCGCTATTGTGAGCCTCGTTGTATGATGATAAGGTTATATCATTAAAATGTATGAAGGGTTGTATTATAAAAGTTAATGTAGTGAAGCATTGTATTGTGAGATGGTTGTGGTGACTACTAAATGTTAACTATGATTGTGTCGCTTGAAATGAGTTATTGGGGAAGCTTGTATTGATGATGAGAAGGGAAGTCATGAGAAGATTGAGGTTGTATTGTGTTGTGTTAGTTATTAGGTCGCTTGTGTGAGTGTGTATAAGTACATTGTCACCGTTCTCTTGCCACGTCGTGAAGTACGATATTGTGTGATATGATATATTTATATGTGTGTGTATTTTAAAGCCATGAGATGCACGATTATCATGAGTATGATGAGCTTAGAAGGAAACGTGGGGGAAAGATTGTAGATGGCGTTGTGTGGAGTAATTGTGTGGGCATGGTAAGCCCACCGTGTGGGAGTCACACGGTGGAATTTCTTAAGCTCTCGTGTTCTCTTTTTTTATGCTTAAAACGTCTTAGTTAGTTGTTCAATTGATTTTTCCTCTCTTATCTTCTTTTCGGTTCGTCGATTTATTTATCTTTCCCTTTTAAGTCTACATTCCTTGTTATTTCTTAAGTTTGTGAATGCTAACTAGGTTTGTTGTTGGTTTGTTTTGTCTAGTCATCGCTTGGATCTTTTGTAGAATTCCGTAGTGTCAGTTTTTGGTTGGCCTTGGGCCTTTTCGTTTTGACGGATGTATACACTCTTTATCTTTTGCTTTTATTTTCAGTTTTGCTGTTTGTTTCTACAGGTGACTCTTGACTCTTTCCCGGTTCACTGGGCTAGTAACGCCTTTATTTAGGTGGGGTCCGTCGTGCCTAAATGGGAGTGTTGCAAAATGAGGTTGAATATGTTTATAAGTGATTTCACCCACTATTTAAGTGGGGTGTATTACGACTATAGTGGGTCAAACTATTATAAATGATATCAGATCAACCCGGTGAACGCATAGTGAGCCTGTGGTCAGGGATACCTTGGTCGCCCACCTAGCTGGGAAGGATTATGGGCTTGGATGTGGTCAGCTCTGAGACACAACAAAACGTTGTGTTAATTAAGTAAGGCGAGTTTATAACACCCCAAGAGGTTTAAGGAAAGGAAAGTCCCACATTGGGAAGGAAATGAGATTTGGTGTGTTTATAAGTGATTTCACCGACCATACTAGTAACAAGACCTTGTGCTTTTGGGCTCAAGTGAGGACAACGAGCCTAAAAGTGTGCATCTCACCTTTAAGTGAGGTGTACTACGACGGTGGTCGGTCGGGCTGTTATAAATTGTCAGTCGAAGGAGAAAGTCAATTATTCCTCTTGAACGCCAAGCCTGACTTATACCAGAAGATTCAAAATGCACAATGAAACGACCCTGATAAACTAAACGAACTCAATTAACAATAAAATAATATAGCCTTTATATAGGCTTATCAACTAACTAGTAGTTATTCATAGGAGTAGTAATATACGGCATATACCCATTAACTAAGTGGTAGGAAACAAACTTTGACAAATATATTTTGGATGACAATAATTCAATACACCTTCTTGATCCAAAATCTATTGGATTTATGCTCGACTTTCTACAATGCTAAACCATACTGATTGTTACTTTTGTTGCTGTAATGAGTAAACACGAGACTTGTCTTTTGTCTCACCCGCGTTGAAAATTTCTTTTAATCTTAATTGATAAGCAATCTACCATCAAACGGTATGCGATCCTCTTCGCACCTGCAAATGTCGGGCTCCACACCCAACTTCAAACATAGTCTCCTTTCGAGACTTAAATCGAGCCTCTTTACTTGGACTCCAAAATCGTAAATTGCTTGTCCAACTTTGTGAAACCCTTTTCTTCACTTTGTGACACCCTTCTCGTCACCTTCTCGTTGGTGCACATCATTACCAACTTTCAAATGGAATACTTCTCTCCAAAATTCAATTATCGATGGAGCCTTTATTTCTCTTCACCCAAATAAGTAGAGCAATTTTTCTCTACCAAAACTCGATAAAGTACATATATGTATCTCTCACCATTTTTTTATCAATTCACTTTCCCTCTCTCTCTCTCTCTCAATTTTTGAAATACGAAAATAAATGGATACAATAGTTGCGTGGCTCACTTGTAAAGCAAACAAAACAAATAATTTCCTTAAACCACAACCTCATGGGATGTTACACAACTCGAAATCCTTCTTTACACCACGTTATGTCTTACGACTTAAGGCATCAGTTACAACTTTTGCCTTACCTTCGTGGTACTGTAGATAATGGTCATAATGTAAGAATAATTTTATACGTTATTGTATTTAATTATTGTTACGTTATTTTGGACCTATAGTTAATCTTTAGTTAATTGCGGTAATTAGTTAAATATAATAGTTGGGCTTTTCAGTGAGAGTAACCCAGTTGATTTAATTGTTGACGGACCGATTAAATTAATTAGGTAAAGAAGCTCGATCCTCCTCTCGCCCTTATTTAATATGCTAAACTGTCATTAGCATAAAATAATTATAAGGAAAACACAAATTAAAGGGTTTAAGGGAAGGTTTAAGCAAGGGAAAGAGAGGAGAAATAAGAGCTTCACCTCTCACAACCACCATACACGACCGCTGCTGCCAATTCCGCCGCCCACCACCGCCGGATTTTCGTCTGCCGTTTACCGTCCGCTATCATGTCTGACCAAGGTATGTAATTCTACCATGTGATTTGTTTCTAATCGAAGGTCCTGTGAACGAATTAAGTTATTGTATCGTTCGTAATTAGGTTATTATTGATTAAACCTAGTTTACACATAATTCTTAATCAACTTCAACCAATGTTTTTGGCGCATATTCAGCTCCTTTTAAGTGAAAATGTACTTGAGACTCTTATGATCCGTGTAGAACTTGCATCTCATTCTATACAAGTAATGACGCCATATCTTTAGAGCAAAAACAATCGTGGCAAGCTTCAGATCTTGCGTCGGATAGTTCTTTTAATGCGTTTTCAAATGCCTTGAAGCACACACAATCAATTTATCGTTCCGCATCACTACATATACTAGGCCTTGTAGGGATGCATCACTGTAATTTTCGTACTCTTCTCCATCAGTCGGCAACTTTAAAATCAAGGCAAAACTCAAACGGGTCTTCAGCACTTAAATTGTTTGCTCACACTCTTCAGTCCATACGAACTTCACGTTTATACAACTAGAATAAAATTTTTATGTGGATTAAATTGATAATTGAATATGATGATAAAATTGCAACAATTTATTATATGAGTAAGTAAAGAGTCACATTAATTTACGTGGTAAATTGTGAAGTAAAAATGTATAGGTCAATAGGTGTTATCTTAGAGCAAGTGCAATGGGTAGTATTTATTCTTGGGGTCTTCAACTAGAACTTTAAAATAAAGTTCTTACCACTGTAATGCACATTGAGTTCTTCAAATTAAGAACTAAGTTCTAATTTAAGAACCAAGTTCTTGTAATTTTCAATAAAAACAAAAATCAATTATTGGATAGAAAAAATAATAGTGTGGGGCCTTTTAAGAACAAACTCATATTTTTTCCATTGGAGCAAAAAGTTCTTAAATTTAGAGTTTGATAAAACATGACATGGCATAGAAAGAACTTAATATTAAGTTCTTCCATTGCACTTGCTCTTAGTATCATTCAAGTTGTTATTATGAGTTTTCAAACTCTCTTTCTATATTGAATACTTCTTGAATATTGATATTGATTAAAATAAATATTTTGATACGAGTATTATATACTTTGTATAAAATATTTTCGTAAAATTCTATAAAATGATATCAAGTACAAGAAAAACTTATAGCAAAAATCAATTTATATGCAGAGACTAAATTATCGAGTTGAGAAAAATAAAAACGAGACCAAATCCGAGCTTCCGATCTAAGTTTCATTAAGCTTGGGCTCAACTCGAAATTGGCCTACCTCGGCTCGAGATCAATTTGACCTAACTCGATCCGTGCTTTAACTGATTTGATTACAAGGGCTTGTCAAGCCGGCTCAGATCATTTACACCATTATTCACTTATCTTTTTGTATATGTAGTACTCTCTATGTTTATCACATTTATCTTTTTGAGAGTCAAACTTTAAAAAGTTTGACCATCAATATTTTAAAATGTATAAATAATGAAAATATAGCAATAGGATATTCACATTTGTCGTTAAAACATCTTTCCAAAAATTATATTTTCAACGAAAAACGTCATCTACGGCCAAAGAAAAAGACGGTCAAACTATGACGTTGGAGACCGTGTTTAAAGTAAATGTGATAAACATTGTGATGAGAAGGGAGTATATAATATTATTGTAAATTTATTTCTTTTTTCATAGGTCGTTTTAATTATCTTCCGATACATAAAATTAACGTAAATTAATACGGAGTAGCTTTTTGATTTTTTTAATTTTAAATCTACTACAAAGTCTTATTGTTATTTTACCTAAAGTAACAACACTTGGATCACTATACACAATATATCATCTTAATATTTGTAAAACCATTCTCCTAACAATAGTAATGAATTTAATGGCAAGACATGAAGTTCTCTTTAGACATCTCAAAATTAATTAGACATCTAAAATTACTCACATTTTAATTCCACACGTCGTAACATAAATTAATTACTCCCAAAATTAGACAAAAGGGTCTTTATATATTAACTCACAAAGTTGGATTTACTCAAAACAAAACAAAATTTAATCTTAACAAAGATAATCTATATATCTAATTCAATTAAAAATGAAAGGCATTATTCTGATAACCATTTTCATAACGCTCTCAATTGCTGCTGATGCAGTCCCAGTGAAAAAATCAAAGCCCAAGAATCCCCTAAACCGCGATGAGATTTGCAAGAAAACAAAACTGGAATTGTGCCCGGACATGGTGCGGCTCCTAGGGGCAGAGAATTTTGACGAATCAGAACTAAACAAATTCGGGGATAGGTACGTACTGCACATCCATACAATTTTTCAGCTTACCTCGATCAAGGCTATGGAAATAATGAAGGAAAATAATGGGCTCGACGTGAAAGTAAAAAATGCCCTATCAAACTGCGCCAAAGTGTTTTTGGAGACAGAAAACGAGCTACGAGAACTGCGTTTATCAGTCGATTGGAAGAAATATGTGGCCGACAATCCCGATTACATACAAAAGCCATTAGCATCTCCTAAGCAATGTGAGGATGGTCTTAATAAAGCTGGTACAACTGGTGAGAAATTTCACTTGTACCCGGAACCTCAGCACCTTGAAGAACTTCTAACTACTGTTGATGTCGTTATTCATTATGTTATTGATCATTCTAATTAACTAACTAACTAACTAACTAATAAGCTACCCCAAACAATTCTAATCATTTTAATTATATTTATATGTATACTGCCTACGTGGTGTTGGCTTATCATAATTGTTGGTTTAGTTTTTTTTAATTATTATGGTCAAATAAATTTTTAGTATATTTATAATTGTACTCTTAATTTTATTTATATGTACTATCCCGTATTTTGTACACGGGATTTTAGAACCAAATTTTTGAAATATTTGGTACAAGAGTTACTACATTTCGTATGGTCTTAGCAGCTTACAGTTTGATAAAATATATAAATGAGCTTGTTGATACTGTTCATATGTCAAGTGTCTCTTAACACATTTTCTTGTCGTACTCCCCGAATGGTCTCTAAACATCTCAGGTATGGTTTCATCTACTTGGTCTTTCGTTTCGCCAATGTCTAATTTTTTTAATCTTGTTACCACATGATCCTCAAAATAAACGGAGAAAAAGTTTGATATCTCTTCAAGCAGATACGCGTTGGTTATAGACCCTTCAACTTGCGCTTTATTACCATTTTTTTATGTGATTGAGAAACCTCCATATAAGTTACAGCTTTTAATGTTAAAATTATGTCATAATTTATAAGTGAAATTATTGTTGAAATTCACTAAAAAAATCACTTTTCAAATGGGTACATCCATCGATAGTGAACATGTCCCCCAACCTTCGCCTCGTAAGGCAGGTGAACAGGAAAATGCTTCATGTAACTGAAAAAAGGAGGAAATATCTTCTCCAACTTACAAATAATCTCAGCAATGTTTTGCTCCAAACGAATTACATTCTCAACTTTAAGATTGGAGGCACACAAATCTCTGAAGAATTGACTCAACTCAGTTATTGCACTCCACAAATTACACGGCAATAGCTCTTTTAGTGCGACGGGCAATAAGCGCTCCTAAAAACATGACAATCATGACTTTCATCGCATGCAATTTTAAGTTCACATTGTCTAGACACCTGCCCATATCAGAAGCGTAATCATCTGGAAAATTTAGCTGAGAAACCCAATCACACATAACTTTTTTTTCGACCTTATCGAGAACAAACCTCTACGATTTGGGTCTTAACTTGCAATATTTCTTGAAATCTAACTTCCCCTTAGGTCCAAACGTTGTTTTATTTGGAACTCCCATGATTTTGTTGATAAGTTGTTCGGAAAAAAAATTCTCAGTGTGCATGATATCCAAATTATGTCGAATCAACAATGTCTTCCAATAAGGAAGTTCCTAAAATATACTATGCTTCCACCAACCCTCTTTCTTGCCTTTCAATTTTTTCAACTCAAGATCTGATGAGTCAACAATTGTTGGCAATTTCCTCACAATGTCCCAAGTTTGTTCTCCGGTCAACCGTGCTGGGGCTGTATCAATTTCATTTGGTTGATCTTTTCTAAAATCAGGAACATTTTCATCGAAATCGATGATCAATTGGCAACAATTGACGATGACAATCAATCCAACAAACTTTCCGACTACGTTCAAGGTAAAAGGACTTAAGTGGTAGCTGGTGACAATAAGGACATGCGAGATGCCCCTGAGTAGTCCATCTAGAAAGCATCTCATATGCTGGAAAATCGTTAAAAGTCCACATCAATGTTGCTCGTAATTGGAAATTTTGTTTCTTTGATATATACATCATAAGTGTACATCCCAGTACTCCATAGTTGTTTCAACTCTTTTATTAATGGTTGCAAGTACACATCCATTTTCGACTTAGGATTTTTTGGGCCATGAATTATCAATGTTAGAAAGATAAATTGCTTCTTCATGCGCAACCAAGGAGGATGGTCAAATAAATTTTGAGTATATTTATAATTCTACTCTTTATTTTATTTATATGTACTAATTCATATCCCGTATTTTGTACATGGGACTTTAGAACCAAATTTTTGAAATATTTTGTACGGAGTACAAGAGTTACTAATTTTTTTTTTTTTTAGGTTGTAATAATTTAATATTCTTTGTTGAAGATGCACTATCCTATAGTGATCATGACATAATAATCCTAAATAATAAGTCTCAAGTTTAAATCATCATTTCATAAAGAGTATGCATGGGCTAAAAATCATGGAATGTTACACCTCCATTCAACATAACACTACACATTTTTATTTTAGCCACTATTTATATTTCATAATCAATTATTTTATATAAATTATCGAGTTGAGAAAAATAAAAACGAGACCAAATCCGAGCTTCCGATCTAAGTTTCATTAAGCTTGGGCTCAACTCGAAATTGGCCTACCTCGGCTCGAGATCAATTTGACCTAACTCGATCCGTGCTTTAACTGATTTGATTACAAGGGCTTGTCAAGCCGGCTCAGATCATTTACACCATTATTCACTTATCTTTTTGTATATGTAGTACTCTCTATGTTTATCACATTTACCTTTTTGAGAGTCAAACTTTTAAAAGTTTGACCATCAATATTTTAAAATGTATAAATAATGAGAATATAGCAATAGGATATTCACATTTGTCGTTAAAACATCTTTCCAAAAATTATATTTTCAACGAAAAACGTCATCTACGGCCAAAGAAAAAGACGGTCAAACTATGACGTTGGAGACCGTGTATAAAGTAAATATGATAAACATTGTGATGAGAAGGGAGTATATAATATTATTGTAAATTTATTTCTTTTTTCATAGGTCGTTTTAATTATCTTCCGATACATAAAATTAACGTAAATTAATACGGAGTTGTTATGAACTATATACTATTGTGGATGTCCATCGGGCCCAAAGCCCATAATGAGATTGACACAACTAGGGTTTGGGTGAAACCCTATTTCCCATGTACTATATATACAACCCTTATAGAGGATGAATAATATAGATCTCTCTTCTCTATTCTCTCTCTTCTCTTCTCTTATTATTTCACAACACGTTATCAGCACGAGACTCTATATTACTGGGCAAATAATATTTTAATTATTATTCAGATCTGATACTCGGGAGGTTCATATCAGATCTTATTTATTATTTTACTTATTGAGGTACGCAATAATTTTGTCATGTATACTCCGACTAATTTATTTCGTGAAGTAAGATAGGAGTATGTCTCTCCTTTGTCTTCACATTTAATTAATTATGGTTCAATTTTTATCTTCGTAATAAACTAGTTGTTGTCATTGTATTGCTCATCATGCATGTATACTAATCTTGGCCATTGCTTTATGTTATTGAACGTGTCTTGTTCCATTGGTATATACACTTGCTATAATCTAATTATACATGCAAGATTTTGGTATCAAACGAAACCTCTTATTTTAACTAATGAATACATGTGTGTAATTTTTGCAAGTTTATTCATTTGAATTATATATGTCGTTTGTCTTTTGAGGCTTTATGTCATGATATTTAAAATGATTTTAGGTAAGTCATTGGGATATTAATAATGGCCGACATATATGAACTTCAGGAGTTTCAGAGTTCAAAGATTTCACATAAAGATTTCACAAAAATTATTAAAACGATAACCTTTAATGTTACGAGTAAATTCATTTGTTTTCACAAAAAGATTTGACATATCAATTACGAGTAAATTATTCTATATTATAGTCATAATTGTTGGTGCTCAAGTTTATTATAATCCTATGGTTTGCTTTTCTTAAATTACTCCGTGTATGTACTGTCTTGCTATAGTTTCTTTTCGTTTGCGTTATATTCTCCGTGTACACATAATATACGCTACATTATTATTGATATAGTATGATTGATGAATATTAAGTATTTTTCTCCATATGTGATGTTAATATATACGGAGTAATCTTTTGGGATTTATGTCATTGATACAAGGATATAATCTGTATAATTTTATATTTGATAGATTCTTGAGAAGAAAATTACTAAATTGAACTATATGGTATTATGATTCGTTGGTTATATTAATATTATTATAATATTGTCAAATTATATATGGTACAAGTTATATATTTTGTCTAACTCAGTAAAAGGAACGTGTATGCATCTACGAGTATTGTGTTCGTATATTCAGCATACTTTATGCTACCGAGTATATGGGTAATTGATATGTCAAGTGTTATTGATATGTAGAGCAACGTGTAAAGCTCTGTAGGTATGCATACTTTGATTTTTGAGTGAGTACTCTTCTATTCTTTATGTTAAGTCAATTAACAAGGGGGCATTGATTATATTTTTCCCGAGGCTACACTTGTGAATATTTTATCCGTATTAATGATATTATCATAGAGTGTAATTTATTGACGTAAGAGTTCTTTGTTTATTACTCCGTATGTGTTTTGTTCCTATAATTTACTTTGGTCTCCTTATAATTGGATTTTTAATAATTTAAATTGAAATATTTACGAGATTTATATAATGACATTCCCGGAAGCGAATGTAATATTTCCTCCCACATACGGGATGTGATTGAGGATGTGACCGCGGAGACGGTTTAAATCAGATTTCATCTAATATTGTTGTTTCCACCGGAAGTGGTCATTATCGAGATCTGACTTATAATTTAAAATTTTCCCCCACGTACGGGACGTGGGCACGGATGTGGCCGCAAAGACGGTTACAAATTAAATTTTTGTGTAAATCTTTTCTTCTACTTGTAGTAGTTGAGAATATGATCGCGGAGACGATCTAATAGTTTTGGTTAAACTTTTTCTCCCATAGAGGGAGGTTGAGAATATGACCAGGGTTAAGGTCGTTGAGAGTTTGACTACAGTTATGATCAAAAGTGACAACTAATTAACTAAAATTGTCCTTCCACCAGAAGTGGCTAAGGATAATATGACCTCGAGGTTGGTCATAAATTGAGCAAATAAACTTTAAAATTCTCTCCCCTGGAAGTGGGATGATGAAAAATGCTCAACGCACAAATCGTCATGCCGACTGTATATGATATGTTCATATAATTTTTGGGCCGGAGATCCCATGAGTGTTATTTAATTTAGTCATATGGACTATTTTTATTTGAAATACAATTAATTTAAATACAATTTTGGGCCGGAGATCCCATGAATGAGCAAATAAATTTGCCATGATATCACTATCAAAACTCTTGACATGGGTGATCAAGAGTTTTAGGCTTAAAATATGACATATATAAATTTGGACCTGAAGTTCCAAATATTTATCTTGTGGAGTAAGACTTTGGCCTGAAGTTCAAAGTTGAGAAATACTGTTCAAATCACATAATATTGTTTGTGGCTAGAAGTTCACATGAAAAATTAGTGGCCAGAAGTCCACATGTAAATGTCAGTGGCCGGAGTTCCACTTGTGTAATTTATGAATTGCTAAATTCGCAATTGAATTAATGAAACATCTTTTGAGGATGAGTAATGTGGTTTTCTTAAATCTAATATGTGGCCTTAATTGAGCCTAATGTCATGGTGTTTTGAACCTAAATTGTATGTTAAAAGGATACATAACACGAAAGACGTGTCAATCTCATTATGCGAGATGTGCAAATTTGAGAAATGGGAGAAAACCATACTCTTTCTCATATGCGAATAATATCGTCTTAGGGACAATATATTGTGTGAACAAAAGGGTTCCACAATAATTTGAATTGAAATTGATCTCTTAGTAGATCGAGAAAATGATGAGTTATTAATGGAAAATGTGAATGTTTTTTTTATTGATAAATAGTCATTATTCCCCGAAGTGAATATGACATATAAATTGAAATGATAAATATTATATCACTTAAAGAGATTAAGGGACTAAGTGGCTAGTCCTAAACATTCACAAATATCAATGTATCCAGTTCACTAATTAATAAATCCACCAACAATGGTGTGGGATATAATGCAAGCGATATGTGATCAATATATATGGTGTGGGAATGATCACTAAAAATTATTGAAATCGCTACATCCACTAGAGGGGTGGATAAATTAAATGAACAGAGCTGGGATTATTCAAATAATCAGTTCTGATTTATATGGTACTCAAAATGAGTAATGTGATATATTTACAAAAGGAATATTGAGACATATAAGTCTTGCCAATATAAATGAGACACGACGGTTAGTGTCTTAAGTCACATCTGTGGTTTATTTGGCCAAATGTAAAAAATTACACAATGAATAGCTAACTGGAAGTTTAGCACTGCAATTTCAGTCAACAAGTTTGATATTTAATAAGCGAATTGGTTTGGTCGTAGCCAATTTTGTGAAAATTTGTCACGGTTTTGACAAAGAAATGTTGACATGAAATACTTAAGATGTGACGATAAAGGCCATCCGGGTTCTAATTATACCCGTATTGATAAACGTGGAGTTTATCTTAAAGGTAAAACAACAAAGTGCTGAAACTCTCTCATGTATCATAAATGGTTTTAATGGCAAGACTGTACATTGAGATTGAGTATATTGATATTATATTGGAGATCTGAATATATTGCTCGAAATTAAATTAAAGAACTTAAATATTCATGTTGAATATACGAGTAATTCATGTGATCGGAGATTATCACAGTTTGGTTATGGCATAAAGTTTTTGATCTCCTTAATTAATTGGGCATTTTAATTCAGCACTTGTGCCAACTGCATAATATGGTTTAACTCCCCATATTCTATCCTTTTAAAATAAATATATGATTTTGGCATAAAAAGGATATGTGATGTGATATAAGGTGGATACAGTTATCGGTTGTCCAATAAATCTATCCGGTGTTGATAGTTTTTACCACCTTAGAGGGAGAATGATAAGGAAAGCTGGTAAAAACGGACAATTAGTTTTGATCCTCAACTGAATCGAAAGTTTAGTGATTTATTTGAAATATAATGTACATCAAATAGAGGTTCATTAAAAACTAAAATGATGGTATTCATTTGGTTATGATGATGTACTAAAGTATACCAGCTTGATCACCTTATCGAAATGTGGTATGTTTATTCATTGAAATTTATGATTTGACTATAGACATGTATGACCTGGTCTAAGGCGTATCGAGCTATAGATTAGTCATGAAGAGTATTTGTAATGAACATTGAAATTCTTGCCAAATTGAACAACACTTACACACGGGGTGTAGTATGAAAGTCATATCGGTTTACATAATTTGGTGGCAAGAATAAGCAGTTGGTACATCTATATAAATTGGGATGCCCTGGAAGTGGCATAGATATCTGAATGACAATAGATGGCCTATATTGGAAAGTGGATGGAAGTATGGTATATACCACATATATTCAGATATCATTAATCAGTACTGACTATCAGGATATGATAGAATTGTATCGATACGTGTAAGGAACCGATATGCATTTGCATTTGCGCGCATGATCGAATGGACTAGATGATGGGCATCTAATACGTAAGTCCATTCTGTTTGTCGACATGATATATGGTTTGAAAAGAGCTCATAGACCCGAAGTCTATCAAAGGACGTGGAGTCCATTAAAATAATGGTAATTGGTTCGACAACTGTACAGTTTGCATTATCGAGTCATCATGTGCATATATAGACTAAGTTCATCATTTGCATATACATTTTGATTTTGATACTACATTATTGTATACATTAGTAGATACATACATTAACTTTTAGTTCATAACATATGCATGCACATGATTGTCTATTGTATCTTTATATACAAATGTTTATAAGATGATATATGCTCCTATGATTGGTAACTCCGTATAGGAGTATATGATGGATGATCGTCAAATTGGTAATGACGGATCAATTGAGTTTACGGGAAACTCATGAACCTCTATAATGATTGCGGTTATGGGCACGCATCAATATAATACTACGGAGTAGTATAATAATTGAATTCTATGGTTTGAATTCATATAGAGGAATTTTGAAACTCTTAAAGAGTTACAAGTCATTCTTTATTGTCTCGACCGGAAGTTTGAGACTATGTAATGTTTTGAATGGTTACAAAACTCACGGTTTGGAAGCACCATGATATTGGACAGGTAAATCCGATTTATGAAGGGATTATTAATCCATGCAATCGATCTTCTTGAAATACTTATTGCGGATTTCAAATTCTTATCCTAATTCTAAAAAGGTATCTCCTGAAGAGATAAAATTATTCAATGAAGTATGAATGGTCGCTGCACTCTTTTTCCCTTCGACTAGGTTTTTGTCCCAAAGGGTTTTTCCTAGCAAGGTTTTTAACGAGGCAGCATGGTCGACACACAAATTGGCGATATTTATGATTATCACTTTGTCTAGACGACAAGCTTTATAGGCAATTGCACGTATGCCTATGAATGGTGGAAAAGAAATTATTCTCAAGCAAGAAAATCAAATTATTATTTCAAATGAAGTCGAGAACATTACGGTCTTCTGCATATTGCGAGCTTTGAAATGAAAAATGGTGGTCATGGTTTATTCGATCAACGATTGTTTCAAATTTATCTACTACGAAGAATTATTTACTGAAGACAAAAAGTTTCATCATAATGGTACGTATCAAGACAAGTCAAGCAACGGATGCAATCGTCAGGGGGAGTAGACACGCGCTGTACTCTTTTTCCTTAACCATGGTTTTGTCCCACTGGGTTTTCCATGGAAAGGTTTTAACGAGGCAGCTTATCATTTATGCGTGTTTCGAGAATGTTGTACTCTTTTTCCTTCGCTAGTGTTTTTCCCATGTGGTTTTTTTTAGGAAGGTTTTAATGAGGCATATTTTTTAGTGATGTACATCCAAGGGGAAGTGTTATGAACTATATACTATTGTGGATGTCCATCGGGCCCAAAGCCCATAATGAGATTGACACAACTAGGGTTTGGGTGAAACCCTATTTCCCATGTACTATATATACAACCCTTATAGAGGATGAATAATATAGATCTCTCTTCTCTATTCTCTCTCTTTTCTTCTCTTATTATTTCACAACAGGAGTAGCTTTTTGATTTTTTTTAATTTTAAATCTACTACAAAGTCTTATTGTTATTTTACCTAAAGTAACAACACTTGGATCACTATACACAATATATCATCTTAATATTTGTAAAACCATTCTCCTAACAATAGTAATGAATTTAATGGCAAGACATGAAGTTCTCTCTAGACATCTCAAAATTAGACATCTAAAATTACTCACATTTTAATTCCACACGTCGTAACATAAATTAATTACTCCCAAAATTAGACAAAAGGGTCTTTATATATTAACTCACAAAGTTGGATTTACTAAAAAAAAAACAAAATTTAATCTTAACAAAGATAATCTATATATCTAATCCAATTAAAAATGAAAGGCATTATTCTGATAACCATTTTCATAACGCTCTCAATTGCTGCTGATATCGATGCAGTCCCAGTGAAAAAATCAAAGCCCAAGAATCCCCTAAACCGCGATGAGATTTGCAAGAAAACAAAACTGGAATTGTGCCCGGACATGGTGAAGCTCCTAGGGGCAGAGAATTTTGACGAATCAGAACTAAACAAATTCGGGGATAGGTACGTACTGCACATCCATACAATTTTTAGGGATACCTCGATCAAGGCTATGGAAATAATGAAGGAAAATAATACCCTCGACGTCAAAGTAAAAGAAGCCCTATCAAACTGCGCCAAAGTGTTTTTGGAGACAGAAAAAGAGCTACGACAACTGCGTTTATCAGTCGATTGGAAGAAATACGTGGCCGAAAACCCCAATTACATACAAAAGCCATTAGCATCTCCTAAACAATGTGAGGATGGTCTTAATAAAGCTGGTACAACTGGTGAGAAATTATACTTGTACCCGGATACTCAGCACCTTGAAGAACTTCTAACTACTGTTGATGTCGTTGTTCATTATGTTAATGATCATTCTAATTAACTAACTAACTAACTAACTAATTAATAAGCTACGCCACACAATTCAAATCATTTTAATAAATTTAATTATATTTATATGTATACTTTATAGTGCGTGGTGTTGGCTTCTCATATATAATTGTTGGTTTAGTTTTTTTATTATGGTCAAATAAATTTTGAGTATATTTATAATTGTACTCTTGATTTTATTTATATGTACTAATTCATATCCCGTATTTTGTACACGGGACTTTAGAACCAAATTTTTGAAATATTTTGTACAAGAGTTACAAAATTTTATTTTTTGGTTGTAATAATTTAATATTCTTTGTCGAAGATGTTCTATCTTATAGTGATTATGACTTAGTATCGTATAGTGATCATGACGTAATTATCCTAAGTAATAAGCCTCAGGTTTAAATCATCATTTAATTTCATACAAAGTATGGGCTAAAAATCAAGGACTGTTACCCCTCCATTCAACTCCACATGACCACACAACACATTTTTATTTTAGCCACTATTCATATTTCATAATCAATTATTAAAAAATTCAATTTTCTCTTGATTTATAAATGAAAATATTTTTTTCTGCGATCTTGTTTGATTCATTTTTACATGTACATTATTAAAATCTAACTTTCATAAATTTTTTAAAAACATAACTAACGATATTCAACGCATAAAACTCGCGTTGGCAAATATGAAATAAGTGGTAGTGTGAAGTTGATTGAAGGGAGTATGGATGTAAAATTTTACTTATCAGATTGTCTCAAAGTGCTGGAACAATTAGGAATGATCTCTAAGATTGATTACTTCCTCCGTTCCAATCATTTGTTTATCTTTTCATTTGACACAAAAACTAAAAAACAATCATTAAGAAGCACAAATACCCCTCAAGTTCTCATGTTAATCAAATTCTTGGAGAAATGGATGATAATAGGATAGCGGTAAGTTGCGGAGTAAATTAGTGGAATAAAATTTTCCTTAAAAGAAAGATAAACAAATGAATAATACACCCGAAAATGAAAAATGTAACAAATGATTAAGATAGAAGCAGCATATATAGTACTCCCTCTGTCTCAGTCATTTGTTTACAGTTTGACTTTTTTCCCCTCACAAAAAAGTCAAACTGTAAACAATTCACTAAAACGGAGGGAGTAGGTAAAAAATATAAGGGCTCATAGCCTCATAGGATTGCTCCGAGAGCTCTTAATCTTTAGTTTTAACTGTTTGTATATTAGGGAAAAAAAATACTATAGTAGGGAAAATTTTGGTAAAGGATAAAATGAAAAGTTAACCGGTTATTTTACTAGATATAATCTGGGGCGGACCCACGTTAACAAATGGTGTTGCATGGGCAACACCAAAAAATTTAAAAACGATATATACTCCCTCTCATTTCTTTTAATCTTCCCACTTTCCTTTTTGGACCCATTTTATTTAATCTTCCACTTTCCTTTTTGGTCCAAATCATATGGCTTCCATATTTTGTGACCCCACTTTTTTTTCTCAACTTCTAATCTCCACCCGACAATCCCTTTTCCTTATTTTTTCCCCAAAAAAGTTTTGGGAAGATAAAAAAAAATGGGAGGGAGTATATAATATGAAGAAAATAAGTAACAGGAGCCTTGTATTATAAAACTCATTCAATGTCCGTCGTTCCTACTTTAAAAATGCACCTTTTAAAAACTTATTATAAAACTCATTCAAAATGCACCTTTTAAAAACTTATTATAAAACTCATTCAATGTCCGACGTTCCTACTTCAACTACTAAAAAAAACATACCCGTGCAATTTGCACGGACATAACACTAGTTAATTATATAAAGCAAAAACCACCCCCATCCCCCATCCTAGGGATGACCAATAGTATGGGCCAAGCAACCCAGCCCGGCCCAGCCTAGCTCTGTTCGTAGGCCTCGTGTGGCCTAGCCCACAAGCCCGTGGGCCCATTTCGACCCAACCTGCCAACCCATGGGTTGGGCTCGGGTCGATTTTTTCAACCCTTGGCCTCTGGCTTCGCCCTCGGCCCGACCAAATGGCAGAGTCTAGCCTAGCCAGCCCAGGGCACAAGTTTGACTGCGGAATCTGCTTCTATTGTTGCTTCCGAGTTTGCTTTTAGTTCAGGTAGAAAAATTATTACCGACTATAGGACAAGTTTGACTGCGGAATATGTAAAGATATATGTGTATATAAGAGATTGGGAAAGAGCAATTGAAAGGACCCAAGACCATGAATGAGCAAGAATTGGAATACGATCCGTGGCTGATGCATGTACAATCCAACGGAATCATCATCTGGAACTTCTAGGTCGGAGGCTTAATCTTTTCATGCTCTTATCTATCATTGTCATCCAAATAGGTTAGTCAAATAGGTAAACAACTATTGGGCTTTGATTCTTTCGAGGTACGTAAGTACCTTAATTTTAATGATTTTTTTTATAGTAATTTGGTCGAAAAGAAAAAAAAAATTATCATAAAAAATTAATTTTCAATTAAAAAATAAAATAAAAGTGGGTTGACCCGGTCAAAGCCCAGTCAAGCCCGTGCTGTGGGCCGGGCTTGGGTTGGCCTCTCAAAGCCCACGGCCCACCAAAATCCAACCCACCAGCCCGTGGGCTGGGCCTAGGTTCGCACTCTTCCAGCCTAGCCCACCCCATGGGCTAGCCCAGCCCGGCCCATGGCCACCCCTACCCCTCCTCTTTTCCTGCCAACTTTTTCATGTTCTATCTTAATTTTATGTAAATTCTTCTTTCCTTTTTTAGTTTTATTTTTTACTTTTTTATATTAACCTTTTCTACACAGAAATTACTCAATATAATTTCATAAATGACCAATATGATTTTCACACATCTATGAGAAACTATGATTGTTAAAAATATTTATTTTTATTATTATATATTTATTATATTTTACATGATTATGCATATATAATAATCAGTATCTTTGAATCTTTTAAAGTAACTCACTTATAGGACCTTAAGTTAATATTTTTATCACCACTATTTAGCTAAATTTTCAAAGAATTAATTTTAAAAGTATTAATTTTTATGACCAAATAACAAAAAAAAGTAAAACAATAGAACTATAAGCAAAATACGAGTAACCAATTCAATTTTAATCACAGGTTTGTAAAGTGAGTACTTAGATGAGACAATTTTTTTATAAGTTTTGGCCATTTTGATTTTTGCATCAAATGAAAATGGATTACCCGTTTTTACATGTCTTAAGATGGGTAATTTATTTTAGTTTTGAGCATTGCAATTTAAATGTTTCCATTGTGTTAATTTGTAGGATGCTTTTCACGTTTCATTATATTCTAAGTTTTTAATGAATTTTGGTCAAATAATTGAAAGGTTAATTTAAAAAATTAAAGTCAACACTTTCAAATAAACCTGTTAAACGGGTTAAATAGGCAATTACATGTTCAGAAAAAACGCGATTAAGTAAAATACAGTTGATTTTATTTTGAGTTTTGGAAACATATGTTTAATCGGGTTGCGCTTATATTATCACTATTTTTACTTAAATTAGTTAGATATTTATTTCAATTTACAATTTTGATTTTCATCAACTATGAACTTTTCTTATACATCTCGTGCATTTACGTACGGTTATTACACTAATTTGGAAAAATATAAGGTTATCGTGTAGAACATACAAACGTAACTATAACATTTAAAGAATATTAAATTGATACAACTATTACTAACTCCTTGTACAAAATACCTCAAATCTTAGATTTCGATGTCTCGTGTACAAAATATAAATTAGTTACTTATAAAAAAAATTGAGAGTACAATATCTATACTCAAATTTTATTTCACCATAATAATTAAACTAAACCAACAATTATATCACCCTAAACCACTATATATATTTAATTTCTTATAATCAAATTATTATAATTATATTATTATTTCTTTATTGTTTGCCCTTATTATCCTTCTTAGAATTATTAACATAAAGAATAACGGCATCAACAATACTTGCAAGATCTTCAAGGTCTTTATAATTCTTGTACAAGTTAAGCTTCTCACCACTTGTACCAACTTTAGTTAGCCCATGCTCACAATGCCTAGGAAATGCTAGGGCCATTTGCATGAAATCGGTCCCCTCGGCCGAGAACTTCTTCGATTTGGCGGATAAATACAGTCCTCGTAGCTCGTCTGCTATGTCCAAATACATTTTCACGCAGTGTGAGAGGGCTTTTTTTATTTTCATGTCGAGGTCATCTTCCCTCATTTTTTCCCTAGCCTTGGTCGAGGTATGCCCAAACTCGCTTTGGGCGTGCCTTATGACCTTTTGCGCGAATTTGCTTAGTTTTAATTTGTCATCGCCTGCCCCTAGGGACTTTAGGGTGGACGCGCAGACATCCTTTGAGGTCGTGTTCTTGCAAATCTCGTTGATGTTTAGAGACTCACTCCCCTTTGATGACGACTTCTCTTGCTCAGCGACTGCAAGAGAAAATGAGAGCGCTATGAAAATGGTTACGAGAATAATGCCTTTCATTTTTCTTATTGGATTTGATTTTATTTGTTAAGATTAAAATTTTGTTTTGTTTTGAAGAAATCGAAGTTTGTGAGTTTAATATTTGAAGACCCTTTTGTCTAATTTTGGGAGTAATTAATTGATGGTGTGGAATTAAAATGCGAGTAATTTAAGATTAAAAATAGGTTTTGATGTAAATTCATTACTATTGTTAGGAGAGTGGTTTTAAAAATAGGTTTTGATGTAAATAGCACTTCACTAGGTGATATATTTGTGCATAAATGAAATGTTCCTTTAGGTAAAAAAAAAACAATAAAACTATTAATCTGTATTTATTGTTAATGTAACAAACGATACATAAACGACTAATGGAAAAAGAAATAAATTTACAATAATATTATGAGTATATACTAAAGTATATTTTGTAATAAGTGAATGATAAAACAATAAAACAACAAAATTTCAACCGTCACAAAAGTTTACGATACTTGTTTATGAGGCAATACTCGACGTGACACTGGACGCTGTTTACGAGGCAGCAATTGACGTTCATAGACAGACAATCATCGCAAAGCATCGAAAAAATTGCTTAAATTAAGCCAATAATTGATCTCTCTTAAGCAAAATGTTCCTCCAATTGATGAGAAAAAGTATCACAATTAGCCAACATAACATATAGTTGGACATCAAGTAAACAGGCCAAAACAAAGCCACGCCGATCAACACGAGTCTTAAAACTACAAAAAAACGAGAATTTCTTCATTTGAATTGCCATAGACTCAGTTCTAGTTCCTGTAACCACGGCTGTTACGTCGACCTCGGGCTTTTTCAAACTTCCTGCCAGTAGCTCGAACGTAAGGCTTGGTGTGGCTGTGAGGAACACCGGGTGCAGGGCCAAAGTGCTTCACCGCTTCTCTGGCATTCTTAGGTCCTCTCAGTAAAACCTGCATTTGTTTTTTCCGAAAAGTGAAAACATCAATTTCCTCACTAAAATTACTTCTACCCATTAAAAGTGGTTTTTAGATACGACATCAATAAGAAGAGCATGGAAAGAACACAGCAACAAGGTTGTCAAACAAATCGTACTTCTTTATGGTGATAAAAAAAACTTGATTATCGTGAAGGGGATAAAATGGATCCGTCAATCTTCTTTTGTAATGACTGTATAACGATTTCCAAGCATGAAGCAACGCAATGACGAACAACTTTGAATATTTTCGAAAATGAACTTCCGACATTGAAATTCAATCACTTATGTTTTGGTGGAATTACGGAGTATTAACCAGTTAGGAGGATGGAATCGTAGCATGTTCGTTAAAGTTAAGGAATCATTGTTTTGTGAAAATTAGAGTGAAGACATAACGATAGTATATCATACCCCGTATAACAATTAACAAAAACATATGGTAGACCATAACCAGCACTGAATATAAACAGAGATTTATTCAACACTAACAATGAGAATTTGGATAAGAGTACATACAGTGTTTTGGCCTAGAGGAGCTCGAAGAGCCAACTGATCAAAAGTCAGGCACTCGCCACCAGCCTTCTCAATGCGAGCACGTGCAGTTTCGGTGAACCTTAGAGCACAAACCTTGAGAGCTGGAACTTCATACACCCTAACATCGTCAGTCACGGCAGCCACAATAACGGCTATCTTCCCATCCTAGTAAAAAAACACCAAAAAAATCAACGCCATTAACAAATCGTAAATTGCGTTTTTAATAACCTTACCAAATCAAACCCCATCACACTAAAATGCCGACTTCATAAAAATTACCACACTGAAGGCAGCTGAGCACACCGAGGTTTTAAATCATTTTAGAAGATCAGCACACAGAATTATAGAACAATGTTAGCAAAGGTTTGCAAAATTAGACTTCGACCACAACCAATGCCACGATTTACTACTAATATGCCTGCCACATTGAATTCGTAGTTAACACTATCTCGCTGAACAAAATCATATATAATCATTTCGCCACTTTCACTATGCGAAATCATGAAACATGTAAGAAACAATCAGACCTACTAAATCAAACAATTTAACAACAATTTCAAACCAAACTAAAACACCAAAAACACAAAAACAAGTTGATAGATTACATATATACCTTGCCCTCCATGTACTTAACAAGCCTGGATAGAGAAAGAGGGGCCCTGTTAATTTTGCTCATAAAGAGCCTCTTCAAAATGACGGCATTGAACTTGCTACCAGTTCTCCTTACAAGGAAACGGTACAGCTGAAAAAACACAACCAAAAAAAAACAATTTCAATCATCTAAACAATAAAAACAAGTACACACGAACAATATTCTACGACATTATTAGAACACTACATGTCAACCCACCGTTACAGTACCAAATTATTATCAGCCAAACAATCGTCTCTTGGTTTTGGTCAGGTTTACAAGAGGGGAAAAACTAATCGCTTTTGATTAAACAAAAAAATATGGTTTGATCCACGTATCATCTTCAAATCATTAGCTTATACAGAATACCATTCTCTTTCCCTTAACAGTGTTTTCATGTATCCAAATGTATATTTATACACAGAAAATGTCGATTTACGGCAAACAAATGAATGAACAACAAGAGCAAAGATGAACCTACAGAAATCCTACCGCACTATAACAAAAAGATAAAAACTTTAAACAAATCGATCGCAACAAAATTATACATACCAACCCACAAACATTATACCACATTATAACCTAAAGATTTAAACTTTACAAAACAATTTAACATAAAGATAAAAATTATCAAACAAACTGTGATTACAACAACAATACATAAATCAACCCACCATTATTGCACCATTAATAACAAAAAGATTAAAACTTTTCTAATTAATTTTGAATACTACAAAAATCAAACCACAACCCACCATTATTCTACCACAAAATAATATAAAGATCAAAAACATAGCACATAAAACCAAAAAAATACTAAATCAAAATTAAATTAAAAGTACCTTAACAAGGAGCTTGAGGTAAATATCATTAGATTTGGGCGCAGTGCGCTTGGTTTTCTTGCTCTTTCCTCCAGCTTTCAAATCAATACCCTGAAAATAATCACAGAAAACAAATTATCATGAATAAATTGTTAGAGATTAAGTTGAATTGATGAGAAAATAAATTAGGGTTTATGGGAGAGAAGAAGAGAGTACCATGATTGAAGGGAAGGGTTGTGAAGGTGATATGCAGCGGCGTAGTAGAAATGAAGGCAATGAAGGAGGAAAATAGGGTTTTAGTGGTTAGTGTTCTTTTATATTGGTGATTTAGATATAAACCTTTTAAAATTGGAGCACAAAATGGTTGGAAACTTTTTTTTTTCAACAAAAAAAATACTTTAATATTATTTTTATGAATTATGTAAATTCTTCTTTATTTATTGGAAAAAATAGAATTTATTTTAATTTTTTATTGGGTAGAGTTTAGCAATAACGGTGGTACATTCGATGATGATTGATGAACCTTAACCCAAACAGACTCAGTCTGACGGGACCTAAAAGTATTGCGACCTGAACCGACTCGATGATGATTGATGAATCTTAACCAGACATGACCCGATAAAGTTTGACCCGAAATGAGCTCGACGCGATCCGAGATGGCCTGTAACCCAATTCAACCACAGTCAATCTAATAGCTTCCTTAACCTAAGACGACCCGTGACCCGGATCGAGCCAAAACATAATGTTTGAAATTTTGAGATGGGGGTATACTATATAGTTAAAAATTCATATATTGATTTTGACAAATATTAAAATTTCGAAATCTGTCTTAGTGTCAAATTTTGAGCCTAAATTGCTAGTGACCCGAACTCGATTGACCTTAAATTTTTTGTTTGAATGACCCTATCCGATTCGACCCGGGTCCTACTTAAAATCGTTTCGACTGTACTCATGACATAGGCTTGACAAGTACATATAAATTAAACATGTGATCTACTGGCACAATATACTCCTTTTAATGGTTAGGTAAAGATATCTCTTGTTTGGATATTAAAATTCATACGTGACTGCAATTCACAAAGTATTGAGATCATCTAGAGTAACTCTACCGTAGAGTTATTCAATTTTTGCCACATTAATTGCATATAACAAAAAAATTATTTTCATCAATCACCCAAACGAGTTCACCAATTTTATGTAGGGTATCTTTTGGTTCGGATTCGCTGCCGGAACATCCCGGGAAAGGGTTTAGGTTACAATCTTACATCGTAAAATTGTACCCTAAACCCTTTTTCGGGAAAAAAAAAATCGATGAGGAACGCATATGAGGGTATTTGTATAAGAGAAATATCAAAATTAAATAAATTTATTATGATAATCTAGGTTTAAAACCGAAACTCTACGGTAGAGTTACTCTAAAAGATCCCGACACATTTACGAATAAACATCATTTGGGTAAATTCCTGAATTGTAGATTCAATCATGTCATGTCGCATTTTATTAACAATCGTTACATGGGTTAAATTTTGTGTCAAACGAAGTTAAGCTATGGTTGAGTAAAGTCTAGGCAATACGCATCAATTGGGTAATCAACTAATTTCTGACATTAGTTTCATAATTTCACAATCATTTTGTAATTGTTGTCATTATATTTCCTTCTTGATCTTCCATTTCTTCATTGTACGTATGGAAGCTAAGATTACTCTAAAGAATTTGTGATGTGATTCTTGCTACCACGCATATTCAACTTTATTGTCTTCTTAAACAAACAAACAAACGAACAAAAAAATAATTGTTTGCAAACTCTTCATCTCTCTAAAAAATAAAACTCTCCTCTTTCTTTAAAAAACCCTAAAACTAACTTCCCTTCTTGCTACCGCCGCCGCCCCCTTTCCCCTCCTACCCCGTCTACATCTCAGTTCTCCGCCGGAGTTTTGGTCATTCTTTGGCCTCACTCCGGCGGATCGACAAACAAATTTGATTGGTCTTCTCCCCGGGTTTGGGTCCGTTTGCATGCACCGCTTCTTCCCGGTTTTGGGTCCGTTTCTATGGGTTGATGGTGGTTACTCGAAGACTAAGATGGTTGCAGAAACTTGAATGACTCGAAAGGATGTTGGATGTTGATTGACAAACAAGCTTGAATGAATCGGAAGGAGGTTTTTTTGTAGTCTTGGGTTTTTCCTGCTATCTCAATCTCCTCTTTTTTATGTTTACCCTTTTTAAAAAAAAAAAAAAAAAAAATTAAAGGAAAAAAGAAGGGACTACAATACAAATAGCCAAGTTTAGGAGTTCATAACCGGGTTTGATGGTAAAGTTCTGTACGCGGGGGTTTTTTACCAATAATATTTAAAATTTAATAATAATAATAATTACAAAAAAGGTTTTTAAGTACTCCATTTTGGCAGGTTTGTAGTTCTATAATCAAACAGGTCACTTTGACAGCTAACCGCGGTCGGGGGTCGGGTTCGGTTCGTTCTTAATAGCTGTCGTTTGGTTGGGTTTAGGTGCCTTAAAGGGTCGTCTGTCTTGTGATCTTTGGGTTGGTTTCTATTATTCAAGCTGGAGGGTGAGTCTTGGGTTCATTCGAGTCTTTGGAATCTTGGGGTTGTCTTTGCAGGTGGTCTCCTTTGTGACTGGGTTTTGGAGTTGCTGGGACGGGGGTCTTTTTCGGCCCTCTTTTAGTGGTTGCATGCTGTGTTATCTGGGTTGTTTAAGCGTCCTTGTTTGTCGTGGGCTGTTTTGTTTTCGGTGGTGTGGCGGTAGTGTTTGGATTGGCGGCGGTGGTTTACTTCTCATAATGTATCTGCGTTATAAGTCCTCGAATAAATATGCAAGCTTGAGGTTGGGTGTCCTGTCCCAACCTTCATGGACTTTATTTGTACCTCTTTGGGAATATATATTAGGGATGTTGAGGGTGTCCTGTCCCTCTTTTATTGTCGTCATTTATATGATAATAAGTTATACCATGATGGGTGTCTTGTCCTTAGAGTCGTGGTGGATAATGAATGTGAATTCTACAAGCACGTGTATGGCACTAGTGCTTCGTTTGTGTTCGGTTTGGGTATGTTTCGTTTTTGGAATGCTTTCCACGACGATTGTGGCCAGGAGTTTGGTTGAAGAGCATGGTCCTACACAGTCTAATTGGTTGCGGTTCTTTTCGGTCTACTATTCTTTTGGGTGTAGGGTTAGATCACCAAGATGTAGGAGTGCATACTCCATCAGAGGCGAACTTTGCTTTGCTTCACCCCTAAAATTTCTACGCTTTTATAGCGTAAGTATGTCTTGTTCTTGTCACCCGTTGCTTCAGAAGTTGAGATGGCCACAAGTAGATATCAGCGCTATTTATACGGTTGAAGACAATGCTCGTGCCCAACTTTCCGTACTCCACCTACCTGTTTTGGCTACCGAATGCAGTTCTGTTATTGTAGTAGTAATAGTTACTTATGACTATGTATGCGGTTTATGTTGTATTTGTGTTGCAAGTGTAATACCTGACTTTATCGGTCAGGAACCGTTATTGTAATACAAATATTTTCACTGTTGCCAAAAAAAAAAAAAAAAAAAAAAAAAAAAAAAAAAAACTTTATTGTCTTCTTTGTACTCTCTCTGTCTCGGTCAATTGTTAACATTTACTTTTTTCCCTCTCACAAAATAAAATAAACGTTAACAATTCATTGGAACAGAGGGAGTAGTTAATATTACGGCGCGTGTCTCCTTTACTCACCCTCTTTCTCCCCCTATTGTACGTGCTCTGATTTAGCTATATGTTGACTCTTTTGTAGATGTTGAGTTATAGTTTTACTCCCTCCTATCCATCCATTAGTTTGCATTACTTTTGGCGCAATTTTTAAGAAACTTGCACATGGGTGTAAATGTAAAGCATAAATCAAAGTCTAGTGGTCATTTGAAGGCAAAAATTTTTACTATAAAAGGAAACGCAAACAAATGAATGAATATTCCTAAAATAAAAATTGCAAACAAATGGTTGGATAGGAGGGAGTAGTTTGCAAGTGTACTTTTTCATCTTTTGGATGTTATAGGCCTGATTCACTTGCATGTTGAAGTACAAGTTTTTAGAATTTTGGTGCGTTTAGAAGTGACAATGATGATAGCCGCTAGCCCGCTACCAAGGGCTAATTCAAGATATAAATATGTCGTAGGCTAAATATAAATGTTTTAAAATGTTTTTTTTTTTTAAGATATAAAACAACGAATAAATTAGGGTTTTAAATTTGTGAACGAAGAATTTTATTTACAAAGAACTACTAAAAATAGTCACATTTTCACTTTGATTTTGTATGATTATAATTATGAAGATTCTCCGAATATGAGGAGAAAATTAAGGGAAGACGTAATGCGCGCCACAGTGTTTATATTCTCTTCCATGGGATTTGGCTTTGATTGCATACGCTGACGTGGCAGTACATGAGTATAAATCTCGTGGCAAAGTAAATTTACCCCTGGCAATCTGATGTGTATGAATCCACTGCCGTTGGAATTAAACTGCATGTGTGAATTAATCCTATTTATGGTGGTTTGTATTGAGTTAAGGTAATTCTTTTTTAATATCTTTAAGAAAATATTTGTATGTATTACAATTTTCGTATTAAAATCAACTGCTTTGGTGATAAAGATGTTAATGGAGCGGGAGAAGGGTACTTCACACCCAAATCCACCAACAAAAACCTACCTCAACACCCACCCTATAACCCATGGCAGGTGATCACCTATCCTACACCACCCGCATAACGAAAAAAAATTCTAACCTAGATCCGCCCCATCATTCGCCGAATATCCACCAACCCTCCTCACTCGCCCCATCAGATTTGAATTATTACAACGTATTTTAGTTACTATTTTAACGAAAATTTTCAACGACTACACTAATTACACACGAAGAAGTTAAAAACTATATCAATTCATAGCATTATAATTATCAAATTAAAGTATATTATTTTTTATATTTTAAAGGTAATTTAGGTGAGGCATATATATAGATGGGACGAGTGCAAGGCGAGGTGAGGTCAGATTAGGGTCAAGGCGGGGTGATTGCAGGGCAAAAGTTTAGTAAAATCCACCTTCGCTCAACAACCCACCGTGAGGAACCATTTTGGTACCCATCTTTGCTCCACGATCCACCCAAATCGTCCTCCATATCCACCCTAACCGGAGCGGATGTAGAGCGATATCCGCATTTATCCGTCACACGGACATCCCTAACTGGTGCATTGAATTGCAGCGAATTTGCATCTCGATCTTATAGCCCAAAATTAAAGAAAAAACAAGTTAAATAAGTAAAGAAGTTGAAAGAATTTTCCTACATTATCTTGTAAAGGAAAAAAAAAAATTTACACTATTCCATCAAAATAACTGTTGAGGTAAAAATTCTAGAGTATCATAAGCATAATAGAGTACAAAGGTATACGAAATACTACTTCTTTTCTCCAACCCCAATGTGTGTATTTTATTGAAGTTAAAGATTTTTCGATGTGAGGTGCAATGTATATACGAAAATACTACGGAGTATAATGTTGTGTTGTTAAATTGACAACACATTTGACATTACTTGGACATATTACCATGATAAAATAGATCTCGACAACTATAACAAAGTCACCATATACAAAATAAAACTGAACGGAAACATTAGTATTTTTTATCATTCAAATATTCAAAACTTTAAAAAAAAAAAAAAAAAAAGAAAAAAAAAAAAAAAAAAAATTATGTTACTAAATTAAATTGGGAAAAAAATATAAATATGAAAAATGGGAGTGCTGAATTTGAAAGCGTAAACGTCAAATGTGAATACGTCAATTCAATTTCTCTGGTCTTCCCTCATCCCATCTACTCCCTCCGTATATGTTACTCATTCTTCGCTGTCCAAAAAACCTCCCTCAACTGCCCCCACTCCCCCCCTCTCAAATTACCAAACTACCCTTCCCTCCACCCCCCTTCTCCCTTCATCTCCCAGGGTCAATTCCGTCATTTCACACACACCCACCCACCCTCTGACCAAATCCCTAATTCTCCGCCACCGCCATGCAATCCACCAAATCCCGCCGCAAAATCACCCCAACCACCACCAGCGCAACAACAACCACCTCATCGACGGCGGCTGACACCAAACAAGACCAACTCCTCCTCTCCTCCGCCATCTGCAACGGCGAGGATTTATCCCCTTTCATCCGTAAGGCCTTCATCTCCGGCAAACCTGAGACACTCCTCCACCACCTCAAGAGCTTCTCTCGTTCTAAGGAACACGAGATCGAGTCTCTCTGTAGGGCCCACTACCAGGACTTCATCCACGCCGTCGATGATCTCCGTTCACTTCTCTCCGACGTCGACGACCTTAAATCCGCCCTCTCTCTCTCCAACTCCCACCTTCAGTCCGTCGCCGCACCTCTTCTCTCCTCTCTCGACGACTTCCTCGCCGCCCAAACCGCCGCCAGCAACGTCGCCCTTTGTATCAGCTCCGCCCTGGTTTGCCACCGTGTCGTTGACCTCTGCCGGAAAGTCAACGCTCACTTGAAAAACCACGACCTTTACTTGGCCTTGAAGTGTTTGAATAAGATTGAGGGGGAGTACTTGTCGGTCACGCCGTCCGCCTCGCTGCGGCGGATGCTGTGCCGCGTGATTCCCGAGATTCGGGGGTTTGTCGAGAAGAAGGCCAAGGATGAGTTCCAGGATTGGTTGGTGGAGATTCGGTCGGTCAGTCGGAATTTGGGGCAGTTTGCGATCGGGCAGGCGTCGTCTGCCCGGCAGAGGGAGGAGGAGCTGCGGATGAAGCAGCGGCAGGCGGAGGAGCAGTCGCGGTTGAGTTTGCGCGACTGTGTTTACGCTCTTGAGGAGGAAGACGAGGGTTTTGATTTCGCTGTTGTCGGTGATGATGACAACAACAATGACAATGTTAGGTTAGGGTTTGATTTGACGCCGTTGTATCGGGCGTATCATATTCATCAGAGTTTGGATTTAGGGGAGAGGTTTAAGAAGAATTATTTCGAGACGAGGAAGTTACAGTTGACGTCGGATTATCAGCTGTCGTCGATGACTCCCTTTTTGGAGTCTCACCAGACGTTTTTCGCGCAGATTGCTGGGTTTTTCATCGTGGAGGATCGGGTTTATAGGACTGGTGGAGGGTTGATTTCGAAATATGAGGTTGAGAATTTGTGGGAGATGGCGATTAGTAAGATGTGTTCGGTTTTGGAGGATCAGTTCTCGAGAATGCAGACTGCGAACCATTTGTTGTTGATTAAGGATTACGTGAGTTTGCTGGGTGTTTCGCTGAGACGGTTTGGGTACCCTGTTGATGCGTTGCTTGATGTGTTGAACAAGCATAGGGATAAGTATCATGAGCTGCTGTTGTCGGATTGTCGTAAACAGATTACTGATGCGTTGTCTGCTGATACGTTTGAGCAGATGTTGATGAAGAAAGAGTACGAGTATTCGATGAATGTGCTCGCATTTTCGTTGCAGATGTCTGATATTCCGCCAGCGTTCCCTTATGTGGCCCCGTTCTCGACCACCGTCCCTGACTGCTGTCGAATTGTGAGGTCGTTCATTGAGGACTCTGTGAGTTACATGTCGTATGGCGGGCAGCTTGATTTTTACGATGTTGTGAGGCGGTATTTGGATAGGTTACTGAGTGAGGTACTTGACGAGGTGCTGGTTAAGTTGATTAATAGCTCGGTTCATGGCGTTTCTCAGGCGATGCAGGTTGCTGCAAACATGGCTGTGTTCGAGCGTGCCTGCGACTTTTTCTTCAAGCACGCTGCGCAGCTGTCGGGAATTCCTCTAAGAATGGCTGACAGAGGTAAACGGGTTTTCCCGCTGAAAAATGCGCGAGATAGTGCTGAGCAAGTGCTTTCTGGAATGATCAAGGCTAAGGTCGACGGTTTCATGTCCCTTCTCGAGAACGTAAACTGGATGGGGGACGAACCACTACAAGGCGGAAACGAGTACGTGAACGAGGTCATCATCTTCCTCGAAACCCTACTCTCGACCTCACAGCAAATACTACCCGTCGAAGTCCTCATGAGGGTGCTGCAGGAGGTCCTGTCTCACATATCGGAAAAGATCGTGGGCGCGTTGCACGGCGACTTAGTCAAGCGGTTCAACTTCAATGCAATCACCGGGCTCGACATCGACATACGACTTTTGGAGTCGTTCACCGAGAACCAGGGATCACTCTTCTCCGAAGACGACGTGAAGCAGCTCAAGTTAGGCCTGTCGGAGTCGAGACAGCTGGTTAACTTGCTTCTAAGCAACAATCCCGAAAACTTTATGAACCCTGTAATAAGGCAGAAGACTTACAACGCGTTGGATTACCGGAAGGTTTTAATCATTTCCGAGAAATTGAGGGACCCGTCTGACAGGAGCTTCTTTACGACTAGGGGGTCGAAACCGAACCCTAAGAGGAAATCATTGGATGCGTTGATAAAACGACTGAGGGAAGTTAGCTGATTTATTCAATCAATACAGTTGCTGTAAGTAGTCGAACTGATGCATTGTTTCAAATGTTTCGCCTTTTCGTTTTAGTTCGTGGCTTACTAACCTTATGCGCAAACCCGAATTTTCGGGTTCTTTATTTTTTTTTTGTTGTTTGCTTGTACAATCATATTTGCTACTCATCTTGTACGTAGTACTTGGATACTTACTTACATTTGATGTTGTATTTCATGGGTAATGAATAGCGAGATTTGTTTTCGGTTTCCAATAATGAAATCAGTTGTTGGAAATACTCACTTATATACTCCGTAACTCGTAATGGTTGTCTTTGTTGCGATGAACTTGTCCTGAGTATGGCTTATCGAAACTTAAAGGCGATCACTTTAATGTTGTGACCACTTTTAACGTTTAAGGTGATTACTTTTAACTTACAAAAGTCATCACCTTAAGCATTAAAGTAGTCGGTTTAATCATTAAATGGCTCACATTTTGGTCACAATGAGACGTATGACGGTTCATATGAGCATTTGAGTTGCGTACAAATATAGTTTTCTGATTAGTCCTGTTTAACATTTTAAAACTTGGCTACACGTACCCGACTCGGTATGTGTTCATGTGTAGGATCCGGCTATCGTCATGTTTTTGGTTTTAAATGAAGTTTTCGAGTGCCAACGCATTGGAGACTTGGAGTCGAATGGCGAATGTCGGGCACTAACTATGACTATGGGAATATACGAAGAGTCCGAGTAACATAATAGTATAGTACTGCTGTACTGCAACGTTTATCGTACTGCTGGTTATTGTGATTTGTGATTTGTGATTTGTTGTCTTGGGAACTTTTTCTCTATTATTGCTGGTTATTGTGATTTGTGATGTTCGTCCTATGTTCGATTTCCATCATACCTAAAGTCTACTGATTATTCTGTTGGCTTTTGGATTGTTCTGAAATTGAGGCGACTCACATAGCTGTTGTGTTTTATGGAGTAACATTTTCAAGCAATGTCGATCGGATGAAATTCTTGTCATGGATCATTCCGAGAGCAGTTAAGACATGAGGTACCATTTCAATGCAACGTTTATCGTACTACCTCCATTTATTGTTATGGTGTGATTTGTGATGTGTTTTGACTTAAAGAAGTTATGAGCATCTATGCATTTAACATAAACCGACAGATTTGGTGATCGACATATGTCCCTTGGTGGTCCGTCTCTGAACCGTTCTAAGTCACTGATATCATGTGTTTGCTGTATCTTCCAAGGAAAACTCATACGAGTATTTTGTGTTGCACTCGTGTGCGACATGACACCATACACTACTACTCGAACACGGTCATCAAGATAGTCTTCTTGAATATGCACCAAAAACTCTGGTGAAATTAGTAAGTAGAGGAAATGTGGTTACACTATGATATAATGTGCATGACATGCTCTTTTCGGCTGAAGTTATCGAGTATACACTATACACTGAATCGATTTTAACTAGTCCTGAAAAATAAAACCGAAATTAGTCGAGGAATCGAAGCGGTCCATAGACTGGTACAGGGGGTCGGTAATTGCTTGGAGTCTAAAGAAAGCAGATAGAGTTATTAGTGAAGTTGGGTGAGCAGAATGGAGTAGTTGGTATGAAATTGGTGTTTGGCTGAACATTTGGACTTCAACTATTTCAACTTTCAAGTCCTTCAACTATTTTTTTTTTTTTTTTTTTTGGTCAATCGAAGCACACTTAGTCACATTACATTAAGGGGAAGGGAGATTCGAACTTGGGACCTATCGCCCAGAATACCTATGTTTTAACCAACTAGGCTAAGAGATCTTGGTATTTTTTATTTTTTTAATTTAGTGAATATTTATGTAGATAAAGCGATTATATAAAATTGATTATCAAATTCGTCCTAAATTCAACAGATGAATTAAAGGTAAACCGTAAATTCATACCGTGTCGAAATACATTGTATTCCATTTTATCTTAACTATATCGTAAATCTTATTTCGTAATTAACTTGTTATTTCCCTTATATTAAGCTTAGCAAAAGAAAGAAAAAAAAAAAAAAGGATCACGATGAAACGATCTTAACAGCCTTAAATCGTGTAAGGATCCACATCAATTATCATTTACTGCATGTGTTCCTTAATCCAATTATAGCTATCCATTTGTTTATAAAATAAAATATATTAAGCGAATAAAACAAAATTTAAAAGAATAAAGGGGAAAAAAGCAGTTGCATAGAATGTCGTTCAAAGATAACTGTTGTGGATTTCTACACTTTTAAATCTATTACCGTTGCCTTAACCAAGCATCTCATTAGCGAGCATTTGTTTTGTACAAGGAGAAGATTTTGGAATATGAATCATATCGAAATGCTACACATTGTGTTCAATTTATTTTCAAAAAGTATGGAATTAGATTATGACAAACCCCAAAATTTACATTTTACTCTCTTTATTTTGATGTTTTATTTCCATTTGCTTTGTGCGGTCTCATAGATCATTTGAGCAGGATTTTAAGTATTGAAATGATACATTTATTTTTCAAAAGTATATATTTTATGGAAATTTTTTTGATAACAAATCAAACGAAAAATATATATGATTTTAAATGTATTGACAGTCAAAGGTCGACAATTTTAAGCAAATGGGACGAACGATATAAAATGGAAGGAGTAATATATTACGTAATCATTTGAATGAAGAACAAATCAAATCGTAATTTCAATTTAATTTAACCTTTTCTTCTCTCAATTTTTTTTTAATTTTTTTGCAAGAAGGAAGTAGAGTATTTACCGTCAAATCTAATATATATATATATAAAGTCGAAACCATAGTCTCTATGGTCGACATTTGTCCTAATATAATTGGTTGATAAAAAAATTATTATTTTAATATATATAATCTAAGTTATTATATTAATATATAATAAAACTTATTAAACTTAATAGAATTGGATATTTAAATATTATTAGGATTCTAAAATAAAATAATTTTTTTTAGTAAAGCCAGTGGCGGTTCTAGGGGGGGGCCTGGGGGGGCACGTGCCCCCCTACTATTTCCAGAAAAAAAAAATAAGTAATATACGTTGCAAAAGTAAAACAGCAAGTTATTGTAGCAGAGGTGGTAAGAGAGGCAAATGTGTTTCCTTGTGTCTTGGGTTCGATTCCCATGGTCTACTTTTTACTCCTTTTTTTTTTTTCTTTCCTTTTTAATTTATAAAAACGTATTTATTAACTTAATGAATGGAAATTTGAGATCAATTAAACTATAAATGTGTTCCAACTATTTTCTTTTTCCCATTTTAAGACACGGAGTATTACTATAATTGTTTTTACTCTCACAATTTGTTAATTTCTTCTTTAATTTGGGGTTTAAGTTAAAGTTTTAACCATAAAAATATAAGATTTTAAAATGAAATTCTATTTTTTACATTAAAATTTCAATAATCTTTGGCAAAATACTAATTATAACAAAAATAATAATAATACGTACTCACAAAATATTACCAAAGCTCCACTGTAGATATCGAGAAAATTCGAGAAGTTTATATATCAACAAAACAAACTTCAATCTACTCTTGATAATATACTCCGTACTTAGTTTTCTGGTATTTCATAATATTTTGTCTAATTATTTTGTATAAACTTTCTATTTATTTGCGCTCCCTATACAATCAATACATCACATGATAACGAAAATACATCTAATATTCGATATAGTCTTTCAAAAAATCTCATCGTCTTTATAGAAATATCTTATAAAAAAAAATTGTCGAAAATGTGCCCCCCCACCCGTTAAATCCTGGGTCCGCCACTGAGTAAAGCATTTAAAAAAAGAAAAATTACCTTAAACATAATCAAATATCCTTAAAAATATATAATCAAATATTGTAACAAACACTCTATATTTCCAAATTAAAATTGAAAAAAATAGATACATTATATTTGAAAGGTGTGAAAAATAAAATAAATAAATTTTTGAAAGTAAAATATTTTTTAATGAAAATTAAATTAGTTAGGTTACATTAGGAAAATTTAGTATTTAATTCTTCGTTTTATTTAAAACAACTAATTCTCTATGATATTTAAATAAAAACTTACCTAAAACATATTATGACTCACATTAGGAAAAATTTAGTATTTGTGAGTTTATATTTGAAATAAAACACTAAGAACTCATAGATTTAATATCATTAATTTTATATCAAAATAATATTTTTCATTGATAATGTATTTATTGAGAATAATTTTGTATTAATTGAAGTATGATTAACAATTATACTTAGTTATGATTTCAAGAATTTGCATACAAATATGTCATAAATAGTAAATGTGTAAACTGGACAAATATTTAATATAATGCAAATTTATATAAAATTAAATTTTTAATGTAAATATAGTTAGCCCGGGCGGGGCCGGGCATGTAAACTAGTTGTATATATGACTCATACTTACAAAGTACGAAATAAAATAAAACATAACAAAGCATAAAACTTAAACAATATAATAATAAGCATCATCGGGTAATAAAGAAATGCTGGTGGAGTACGACATATCAGCACGAGTTTCGACAACCTATTTATCTGTTTTAAAAAATCTTATAGACCTGCGAACTGTTTGAACAAATTAGCAACAAGAACAAATTGTACTTATGCCACATGGCCGTTGAGACGAAAGGTGAATGCAAACCAACAACATTTGCCTCCAAAACAAAAACCTTGTAATCGAACTCCTCGACAAACAATCCATCGACCCAAGAACCTCCGAACACAGATTGTAAGGAGCGTCGAATGCCCCTCAACTAATCGTTTGACCATAAACACTAAAAGAAGCCAAACAATTGTGCACTCAACATAACCCAACACTTCATAACGACTAAGAGCCTAATACACAATGGGCACCAGGAAAATAAGGAAATGACACCCGACTTCGTGATTTTTTTTAGGACAACGACAAAATAAATGATACGTTTTTTTTTAATTGCGAGACATGACTCCCTTAACCAACTGAGTAGGCGGTTCCCTAGAGCAACAAAAGACGCACACCATGAAAATAGGGACAAAACAACAAATATGAAAGCAATGTTTATTTTTGATGAAAAACGACAAATTTGGTTCATTAAGAGACATGACACTCATGACTCAACCTTCCAAGTATACGCATTTGGTTCAATTTTTACCTCCGAAATCAAACAACCGCAACACTACAGCCTAAGCTAACAATGAAATCTTATAAGCAACAATACAACATGTCCAGCTACGAAAGATAAGAAAAACCAAACAACACATCCTCACATAGCCAAAAAACCAAACCGGTCCTAAGTCCAAACCCACTGGCACACACGACCAAACCCCAACAAGAGGCACCATTAAGGCCCCAACCGAAACTTGTTTCCCCTTTTCATTTTTCTTTCGTTTTATATTCTATTTTTTCCATTAACATGTCCTATCATTTATAAGGTAAAGAAACACTAAAACTAACTATAATCCTTGTCGTCGATAAGACTGAAATAAGCCGTCTCTAACACCACAACCATAAACCATAACAATGACCTAAAGACAGATAAGCGCTTGAAGGGGCAACGAAAACCGTAAAACACCGAAACACCTAAGAAACCTATATTCGGGTGTGGGTGAGAGGATGCCGGGAAACTGGAAAGGGTCGGGACATTAGACCACAAGGAGCAATTTGGCGCCGACAATAAACAATCAGCGAAATGAAGGTGGGAGAATCAAGCCTACCCAATGGAAGGAAGATGTGAGTTAAAAAGGAGGAAAAATGGAGAACCAGTGGGCCACAACTGTGACGGCGTTGACCTTCTAGAAGGTTGCATATATGCAAACCCCAACAAGAAAACGGTACATTACGGAGCTTTTAAAGTCGCCGGCGGTGGGTGGAAAAACACATCTTAATGTATTTAATTATTATGAAAAAAATCAATAAATATACCTTGAGGATCACGCTTATTACTCCTCAAGCACTTAGAAGATTGAACTATGCGGAATCAAGTTTTCTAAATAATAATTAATAATAATTAATAAAATGATCCTCACACGATTAATGGTTCAAATAATAAGATCGATAAGAGAAACAATTCAGTGAACTTAATTGTGAAAATTAGCATTTAATAATTCGGTTAAATTTCGAGAAGTTTACGTAATGACCAACCAAAGCAGATTATTAACATATTTTGTTATATTTTAATTTTTTTTTAAGTGAAATTACAATTTATTTTATTTAGTTAATTCTAAAGTGAAACAATGAGTTAAAAATTACTCCGTATATTATATAAATAGAGAAAAACAAGACACAAAAGTAAGGAAAAGTCTTAAAAAAGCCCGTGTTTTACTATCTTAGTGAAACATGATACATAAAACTGACCACTTTAGGTTAATGATGACCACTAAAAACAAGTATAAATGTGGTCACTCGTTATTTATTAATGATCAATAACAGCCTATATATAATCACAATTTAAATACTCCGTATAAAAAGACTCATTTTTTACTTTATTAGTAAAATACCGTCTTCCCTTACACAAAACTGAGTAAAAAAGTAAATTGAGGTAATTAAGCACCCATGTGAAACACGAGTGTGAACGGTGGACTAATGAGTAAATGTTTTAGACTATCACTCTCATGTTATAATAAGACAGTTGCCAAACCTAATTTAATTACGCCTTTTAAATCCAATAATAATAATAATAACTTCACCAAATTAATCCACAAATTATCCCCAAAATTAAAAAAAAAAAAATGTCACCGACCACCGTGCTCCTCCTCGTCCTCACCATCTCCGTCGCAACAACCACCGCACAACAACCACTCTCCGCGTACGACGTCCTCCAAACCTACGATTTTCCGGTGGGTCTCCTCCCAAAGGGAGTAACCGGGTACGAATTCGACCCGAATACTGGCGAATTCAAACTGTTCCTCCCCAAAACCTGCAAATTCTACATCGATTCTTACGAACTCGAGTATAAAACCACCGTTTCCGGTAAACTCACCCGTGATCGTCTCTATAATCTCAAGGGTGTTAGTGTTAAAGTCTTGCTTTTGTGGCTTAAGATCGTTGAAGTCGTTCGTAATGATGATGAACTCGAGTTTTCGGTCGGTATCGCTTCTGCTAATTTTCCGCTTGATGGGTTCGAGGAGTCGCCTCAGTGTGGTTGTGGGTTTGATTGTGTTTCCGCTGTTAATGATGATTCTTTGGTTTCGGCTTCTTAAGTCTTTGTGTAAGACCGTCTTATAATCATTTAAATAAATTCGGTTTTGACACCGTCTTATTGTTGTTGTTGTTGTTAGTATTGGTTAACTACTCCTTCTATTTTATTTTTTCGGAGGTGAGGAAGTCGAATGGGGCTAATTCAGTGAAATTGACGGAGTATATTATAGCCGGTATTAGTGTAAAATAAATTTGTATGACACTATTATATCAGCAATTCTAGTACTTGAATTTGCTGTTAATGTTTCGGATAATTTTGCTGCTTTCTGAGTTTTACTGCAGGTGCTATGTTAATCTGACTTTCCGAAAACTGTGGGGCCGGCATTTGTTGGCGTGCTGGATACGGTTATTTTGCGGGTCATATTTTTGTGTTAAATTTCGGTTTGTTTGGATTGTTGTGAAGGGATGAACCCTATATTTGTCTAACTCGCGACACTGACCGTAACACAGCAGCTAAGTTTGGTCGGATTGTATATTGCTTTAGCCATTGTTTGGATTGAAGGGTTTGGAAGGAAAGTACGGTGAGGGATAAATACTCATGTGTGCGAAAAGAAAGTTGAGTTTGATGAAAGCGGAGGTTTGGATTCATTTTCATTCCTCTAAACCGGTTTAATATTCTTTCGGCATTGTTCCATTACTGCTCCTCGAGTATGAGTTCGTTATTTTGAACTTATAAACGCCTTGTTTGAATTGAAAGATATGATGAGAAAGTAGGGAGTCGATTTGGCGTTTCAAATAGCAAGTTGATTATGGGGGTTGGGAAATGCCTGAACTCATTTTCCGTCCTCCAAGCCTGTGAAAATCGTCACAACATCAGTATATAATTTCGAAGGTTCACACATTAATTCTTACCGTTCCATTCCCTTTTGTCGTGAGCTGCCGTTGATGGTGAATAGGTGATGTATGGTTAGAACTTAGAAGTTAGAACTCAAAAGTACTCATTTTAGGTGTTGAACCAAGATAATGCAAAGCGTCTTTTTTATACAAAGTGTATAACGAGTAAAATCAATCCCGTACTCGTGTGTTTCGAGTACCTAATCCACAACTAGTGCATCCTCAATAGCGCGGAACTTATACAAGGAGGTAATGCATAATCCTCCAATCTCCACACAGGCATATACAAGAAGCGCAAGCTAATTTTTCGAGTAAGGATGTACGAATTCAGTATATTACATCCAAATGTATATGATATACGAACAATTTCATTTTATACTCTGTATTTGATTTGATGCGTATATTTATTACTTACCCATAAAATCTCTAGTTTTCAATTTAAGAATTTTCTATTTTTTGTGCTTTCATGTCAACTAGTTGGCGTGCCCGTCCCCGTCCGGGCCATCTATCATTATTATTATTAAGATTTAAAAATAAATATAAAATGTAATTTTTATATATTTTTTCTAGTTTATATATTTACCAATTATTATGATATAATTTCTATGATATTTAATATGACAAAATTTCTAAAATATAAATACTAAGGCCATGTTCTTTTCGGCTTTTATCGTATTTCATACGATAATTTTCTAAAATCTATGATTTATCGTATTTGTTTTTGTTTATTTGCAAATTAATACTTACCTAATACTATTTTTTATTTCCTTAACTTATTTATTAAATCAACAATTACTCCGTATTTGACTTTTTAAAATTCTATGAATTACCATATTTCTTTTGCTCTTTCATTTTTTTTTTAATATTTTAAAATATAACTTACTTATAGTTTTTTCCTTTAACTTGAATATTTAATCCAATATATTTATGGCAAAATATGTATTCTTCAATTTTGGTATCCTACAATTTCAAGGATTCCAATTGTAGATTTAGTATTATATTTTAGATTACATATGTTAATTAGACTACACCATCTTTTTTTTTTTTTTTTTTTTTTTTTTTTTTTTTTTTTTTTTTTGTTATTAATTACATATATTCTGTTTTTTGTTACGTTAAAATAGGGTAATAAAGAAATTAGAATTTTGTCATTAAATCAAACTTTACCCTATCATTATACTAAACATGTTTTTTTTTTCTTAATTAGCAGATGTTCTCATACAAAATTGAGATGAACAATCAAATCAAAACTTAATACTATTAAACTAACTAAAAGATTATGCATTAAGCATTACAAATATTATTATACAACCATATCTAATTACTTGATTTAAAAATAAGATAACCGATAGATATTGTACATCACTTTTACCTTTCATGTTACATATTCTTACCTTTAATGTTACATATTCATTAGTTTTTCTATTGGGTTATAATCAAGTTTGTTCAATAAAAAACTTCAAATCTTGAACGTAAAATATAAATCTACAGCATACAAAGAAAAAAATCAGCAGTAATTTAATCAAGCTATGTTTAAGTATCAAACATAGTAATTAAAAAATAAAAATATTCAAATTTTAAACACTTTTATCAAATACACATAAAAATTAAATTTAACACAAATTGTAATCATAATTAAAACATAATAAAGTAAAACTATTTAACAAAAGACGCACTCTAATCTAGCTAAAGTTTTTGATGTATATATATACAAAAATGGATGGAGATTTACCTAAAAATTAAATAAGGTAATTATGTGTCATATAATTGTTTATTTTGAAATTATTATTTTTCTTCTCAATTAAAAACATCTTCAATTAATTTTTTTTGGAAAGTTCTAATATAGTAAAGATTTCAATTGTAGATTTAGTTTTATATTTTAAGTTACATATGTTAATATTTTTTCATCTAAAATCCTAGCAATAGTAGAATTATAAATAATCCTAATATCAATTTTTTAGACCAATTATATTGTGACAAATGTCGACCATAGAGACCATAATTTCTGCTTTATATATATATATTAGATTAATTGAGCTATTTTACAAATTTGCCGAGCTGTGATAGAATTTCAGAATATAGCCAACTCAAGTATAGAACTAACTTAACCTAAAACTAAAAATTCAACTTTTCAAACCCTAATAAAAACATATGAACATATCACATACTCGTACTTTTTTCGTTTTACACAAATTCTCGTGTGAGTCAAGTCTCACACTAAATTATTATAAGTCAGCATTTTGTACCATTTTAGTGATAATTATTATTCATTGTAACTAAATTTTCTCCAGTACCTCTAAAAGTGACTTTAATACTATTTTTTTCATTTTTTTTTTTTTTTTTACCCTTTTAACTATCATTATACTCTGATTGTACATTAACTTAGTGTAAGACTAGTCTCACATGAAACTTACCGTTCTTTCTATACCGGTTCGTTAATAAATTGAGTAAACATTGAAAGACTGAAACCGACCTCATTAACAGACCAATCGAGATCAGAGGTGGAACGGTCCATACACTTCCGATCGCTCAATTACCGGGCCAGGCTAGACCGGAACGGGCTCTCAACTAGCCATGTCTACAAGACTACATATGACCCTTTGGTTAACCCCCCCAATTTAACAAAATTCATAAACCCCAATTAATTTTCACACCATCAAAATCAATTTTTTTTAAGCTCAAAAACAAGACAAAACAATGGCGGAAACACCATTTCAAAGCAACGAAATCCAACCAAACCAAACAATCTACATCAACAACCTCAACGAAAAAACCAAAATTGAAGGTACTCTCTTCACTAATTCACAAAACCCACTTTTTAATTTCCAATTTTTATTAATAGTTTTAATTTTTGTTGTAATTTTTTTTTTTGTTTTTGGTTTGCAGAATTGAAGAAGTCATTGCACGCGGTGTTTTCGCAATTTGGGAAAATATTGGATGTTTTGGCGTTCAAGACATTGAAGCACAAAGGACAAGCTTGGGTTGTTTTTGAGGATGTTTCTTCTGCTACTAATGCTCTTCGTCAAATGCAAGATTTCCCCTTTTATGATAAAAACATGGTTATTTTACTATTTACTATTTTCATCCTCTCTTCTTTTGTTTTTTTTTGAATTATTTGGGTGAATTTTTCTCAACTTAATTCGTTTTTTAGGGTTTTAAAAGTTGGAATATAGTAATAGTAAAGTGGGTTAGTTAAATGGCGTTGTTCTTTTCTAATTGTGGAGTATCATACGATGCAATGTTCGACACAATTTCGTTCTCGGTCATCTGTAAGAGTGAGGGAACACCTTGGAGGTGCTGGAGTAATGTTGCTCTAAAAGTTGGTACTTGAGTGCTCTTCGTCAAATGCTAGATTTCCCATCACTTCTTTTGTTTCTAGCTGTGTTTATTTAATGATTATTGGTTTTTAGGGTTTATAAAATATGAACTTAAGTAGGGTTTGGTTGTCTGATTTGATGTTTAGTGTAGAAGTACTCGTAGCACTCATTCGAAACAGTGCTTCTCGTGTTTTTCTATGATCCATGTACCCAACCTTCCCTTAACTTACCTGACTGTTCGGGTTGTTGGGGTAATTTTGTTGTTATAGTATGAATTGCGGAATAATTTGACGAGCTGAATCCCTCTAGTTGCTTTGTGAGTTATATTGACCAGATTGCTCGGGTTGGAAAGTAGATGGAGAGATGAGTACAATGTATTGATCATGTCTAGCTGCTGTCGGTAGGATTTATGTTGAATGTATTTCCATGGAATGCTATAATTATGGAACCTTTAAGGATTCTCTTTTAATTGAGTTCGTAAAGTTCTCTTTTTTTTCATCTTAACAAACAAAAGGAAGTAGGAAGGTTTAGATATTCACATAACAGTGTTGCTCCGGCCTAACTTTATAGCAAGGGCTAATGATATTTGTTTTAGTTATTCTCGGCCTAAATTTGTTACGTTAAACAAATGAATTCTTCGGATATAGTGGACATTTTTGAACAGGGTGGTTATTAAGAAGGTGGAGGCGTTTTTGATTTTTCGAAGGAATTTATGTTGTAGAGGTGGATATTGGGTGCTATAAATGAAATTTGTTTAATGATTTACCGAGCATTGGTTCAGCATGAACTAGTTATGCCTTTCAGAACTTTAGTGCAGTAGTGCAGAATGAACACGGAAAACACTGTGACATGTATCTGCTTAAGCATAGATAGCGCATGAAACAAGGATCGCATAGTTTTTTTTTTTTTTTTTTTTCCTTCTTAATAATTAATCTACTTAGGTATTCAAATACAATGTCCAGCTGTTTTATTCATGTGTTAGGGCTTTGATTTGTTTTTTAAAGATCAATACTCAGTCGATCTACGTGTTGAGTTTATTGTTATGATGGAGCATATCCTAGGGAAGTAGTTGACGGCTTGACGCATCTTGGTCGTTATGCCATACAGACATACAGTCGATACCGCCTCAAATATACTTTGTTTAGTAAATAAGGTTGATTTCAATTTTGTTTTCTTGCCTCTCTGTGTTGTTAACATAGTGGTGCTGTGTATATCTAACCCGCCTTTATCCCGTACTTTATGGGAGTTATTGAGGCATCTTGGTAATGCTTTTGTTGTTGTCATGCAATTTTGCAAATGAGGGACATGACCTACAGAATACTGTCCACAGTTACCCTGTCATTGTTGACTTCATAGTATGCCAACATGTTCTTGACTTTACTACCATGCTAAATTCTGTGTGAATAGATTTTGGTTCGTAAAAGCAATGTCCCTCCATGAGCCATTAAGCCTTGCGCATTCGCATTGCGCCTCATTGCCACCTCCTCGTGTTGAAGCACCTCACGCCTTTTGATCAAGTTTCCAGGTGGCATCTAAAAAATAAACCAGCCGACCATTTACTACTTCATGAAAATAGTGTCTTATAGGGTATCTTGAGCCATTTGTTTATTCGACTGTATCTCAAAGCTAAAAGAATAATTTACTACCCTATGGTTTCATAGTTTTCGAATACTTGTGAAATATGTTTGGCGGTTTTGGAAAGTGAGAAGAAAGTCGTAGATTGGCTTTTGCTCGATCAAAATTGAACAAACTGTTGAAAAGCTCTGTAGGGGCCCTTGTTTGATGGCTTAGTGATTTAGAAATGAGATCGTAGGAAACAGAAGATATCTCCTTTTTGAACTTCAGCTTATAGGGGTACTGGGTGCAAGCGTTGCAGACATGAATGTATTTTAGGAAAAAAAAAAAGAACAAATTGATGCCCTATGCCCTTTTTGCCTGTCATTCATAAGAGAAAGTTTTCTGTATGTTTTGATCATTTTGTATATAATTTATTGATTTTAGATTTGTATGTTGTGAAGAACTCTTGGGAGGGTGGAGATGACGGGTAACGATGATACTTACACAGCACATGTGTGCATGTGGCTTTTGGCCACATCTGATTGAGGAGGCTAGTGATATAACTGTGTAGAATTGAGAGATAAACGGGAAGGATGCATAGAAAGTGCAATGTAGTTCGTGTAATGTCGATAACATGCGTATTTAATGAAGTGAAGATTATCTATTCTGCAACTTGGAATACGAATTAAATTTGGAGTTTGCAAATGTTTATCAATTTCTGATCTATGAAGATGTAAAAGGGTAATTCTTAATAAAGCTTTTATCTGATTAATGCAGAGAATACAATATGCAAAGACCAAATCGGATGTAATTGCCAAAGCTGATGGAACTTTTGTGCCTCGAGAAAAGCGAAAGAGACAGGAGGAGAAAGGAGGTATGCACTTATTTTTGCACGATTATGGCGGTTTATGCATTTCTGGATAAGGCGTTTGTTTCTTCGTTTTGTCTGACTGCATAATTGAGCGTTTCTTTTGCTCTTTCTAGTTTCTTATAGAAGGTTTGGTATTGGTTTAGGAATATGGTGAAAATAATTAACGACTCATTGATTTTATGCTTATTTCACGTTGCACACTTCACATTTTGTCATCTTGGAACAGTCTCTTCTTGTTGTTAGCACTATTTTACGGTTACTTACATCCGGCCCTCTTAGTAGTCGCTCTATTAGCGGGAGCCATTGGCTGTTGTAATCGTCTCTTCCTTTTATAATCAGTGCTTATTATCTTAAGCATGTTTAAACTATGTACTATTGCTTGGTCTTGTTATTTTCACATTTGCAATCAAAGGTAACTAGCAAATTTTTTCTCGTATGTCCCATTTCTGATGAATTTCTACAAAAGCGGTCTGAGTCCACACGTCACTCTTTAGTCAATTTGCTTCCCTCCCCGTGACGTATTTCTTTTTTAATTGAACAGGTAAAAAGAGGAAAGAACAGCAAGATGCGAGTCTACCATCAGCAGGTGTGCCTTATCCCGGGGTTTATGGAGCTCCTCCGGTAAGTTCCCTTCTTTTTATGGGACGGTAAACTACATCGTTAGCTTTATTTATTTATTTATTTATTTATAAACACAACTCAAATTCATGAATGATATTCTTAGAGAACAAGAAACGGCGTAATGTATAGTTTGACTTGAAGCACGGTCTCATCTACCCTTGATGATTTCCCGAAATCACAATGCAACATAGTGTAGCTTTGTCATAAATTGTGTCTCAAGGTTCGTTATGTGGCCTTTATCTAAGTATTTAACTCAATTCTATGCCTACGCGCAACATGTTTCAGCTGTCACAAATCCCGTACATGGGAGGTGTGAGACCCGTTGTCCCAGAGGCTCCAGCTGCACCAAACAACATACTCTTCATTCAGAACCTTCCACACGAGGCAAATTCGTTGATGCTTTCGGTCCTTTTCCGACAATACCCAGGCTTTAAGGAGGTTCGCATGGTGGAAGCAAAGCCAGGCATTGCATTTGTCGAGTACGAGAATGAAATGCAGTCGACAGTCGCAATGCAAGCGCTCCAGAACTTTAAGATAGTAGGTGATAATGCTATGGTTATCACTTACGCCAAGAAATAGATTCATTTTCCGTGATTAAGCCTCTACCTGTGCACTTGTCACGACAAAATGTTGTTGGTCAGTCGTATTTTGCTGCATCTTGTTCATCGTCTGCGCTTGAGATGTACGAAGTTAGCTTTTAGATGTTGTAGATGTGAAATTCGTCAAACTATACTAAAATTTTCAGGTGATTCAGAGATATATTTTCTTTTTTCATTTGCCGGTTTCTCTGCTGTTTAGTGAGAAAAAAAAAAAAGGTTGTTTCCAACAATTGATACTCTCAAACTCTTGTCATACGAACTTTTCCGTAAATTGTTTCCATTTTACTTTGACGATTAATCCGTTCATTTTCACATGTGCTATTTAAATATATGTGAAGATAAATTGTTTCCATTTTACTTATCCTTTAGATGAAAAATGTTGTCTTTTCCCTAAATCTCATTTTCTTGAAATCAATGGTTATTTTCTTGAAATAAAATCACCTAATTATGTAAATGTAGTTTATATATTAAGGTAGCAAAAATTTAATCATCTAAAAAAGTACACATTGGTTTCATTTGGCAATAAATGATTTTCTCGATTTTATTCTAACCCTACAACCATTCATAAAGATAAATAATATTCCGCATGTTACACCTGATTATAAAAGGAAAAAAAAGAACGATCATGAATGTATTAAAACAAAGATGATTTCATAACTCTCACCTTTTGTAATCCACTTTTTCAAAACTCCTACATTTTGTAATTTTTTTTAAACTCTCACATTTTATAACCAATATTTTCAAAACTCCCACCAATTGAACTTTTCCGGCAAAAAAACTCGCCGGATTCCGTCAACTTTAATTTTTTTCTTTTCGTAGAATTAATGTTAATATCTAAATTTACCCTTTAATTTATATTGATATATCATTTTCATTTTTCTTATCAGTATCATTATTTTTCAAAATAATTAAATATAAATAAAAATTAAATGTGACGAAATCCGACGTGTTTTTCACCGAAAAAGTTGAAATGGTGGGAGTTTTAAAGAGAATAGTTATAAAAAGTGGGAGTTATGAAAAAAATATACAAAAGACAGGAGTTGTGAAAATGTGGTTTATAAAAGGTCGGTAGGGGCGGACCCAAAGTTTATTTTTTGGTGTTGCCAAATTATAAATACTTAGTACTATATACTCCCATCGTTTCACAATGTTACCAAATTCAACAATGGTTTTACCATCATGTGCATCCCATGCACATAATAAGAAGTTTAAAAAGGAAATATATTAAGAGATTTTTGCATTATAAATCAAAATATTGTAATAGAAAATCTCTTTAAGGAAAAATTCAAGAGAATATTTCCTCATTTACTTTATTATCATGTGCATCCCATGCACATGATAGAAAAACCATTCAACAATATTTCGTATGACTATATTTTATATGATATATTTGAGATTATTTAGATATTCTCATGTCTTTTAAATAGTGTCTAAAAAACAAACGTAAACAATTCACCAAAACAAAGTGAGTGCTCAAAATTTTTCCACTTACAATATGACAAATTGATCTCACATTTCTATATCAATAATAATCATAATCTATATTAATTATATATAACAAAAACCATCCTACACACATTTTCCCTCCAATTTTTCACATTTTCCCTCCAACTTTTTTTTACCCTTTTATTTTATTTTATCCCCCCCCCCTTTTTTTTTTTTTTTTTGGAAATTATGTTAAGTCAAGATCTTCTATGTAAACTGAATTTTTTTTTATTTTTATCTCTTAAACTGTCCATTTTTATTTAATGTGTTTTCAATATACTCCGTAACATTTTAAGCGCGTTTTACCATATTATTATTATAATAAATGATGAATTTTAAGACAGTGTATTGCAATACTTTGATCGGTTTTTGCCACATTATGATATATTTCAAAATAAATTTATAACTATATTTGTATAAAAAAATTAGATGTTCCATTATTCTAATTGTTTTGTTACAATTTTCAACGATTCTATCATCTAAATTTTGATAGTTAATTAAGAAAAATCAAAATTGACACTTTTAAACAAATTAAACGGGTTAATTAGAAGACAATTACGGGTCGAATAAGCGGGTTACATGTTAAATAAATACGCGATCGGCTAAAATACAGTTTGTTATATTTTGGGTCTAAGAATACATGTTTATTTAGGTTGCGTTTATATTATTACTACGAAGTCTTTTTATATTAATTTAATATTTAACTCAATTACCAATTAAATTAAGTATTAACTTATTTTTGTACATCCCGTGCATTTATGCACGGGTATTATGCTAGTGCATAGTATATAGCTACATTACGTAAAATTAAATATCGCGCATAAAATCAAAATTTTATTGAAAATAATCTCACTTGTCCACATATATACTCCGTACTAAACCCAAAATACATTATTTAGCTATTACCTACAATATCAAAGATAGACCCTAAAGACTAATTTAAACTTACCCGATTAGAGACTATTGGAGAATATTTACGGTATTTAAGTGTATTTAGTTATTTGATGCTTCGCCAAGAGATACTTTATTTCGTCAAGAGACACAAATACCGTTCTTCGAATCTCGTGTATGCCTTATAAGTGTCGGTACAGTCGAATACCGTAAATATATTCCAATAGAGACCCTTGTTTTTCTACACGGGGTCTCGAAAATTGCAGGAAAATACCCGTAAAAATATTAATACTTACACACCGGCATACTTTAATACATAACCCCGTCGGTTATAAGTTCTATAGCATTATTCATGAGTTGCACGTCCTCTCTAGTTCTATAAAGATCGAGAAAAAGAGGACATTTCATTTCACGTTTTGCCGTGCAAACGTCTTGACACGAATTAATTAGGTTAACTGCATAAATCCCCCACGGTTTCACTTGATCGTATTTCTTATAAAATAAATTACTATCGACTCGATTAACCAATACGTCTTTCACCTTGGTAAAGGCATCTAAGCACGCAAGCATGACTTCATGCACGTACACATCGTCTTCGTTAGGGATTAGGGTTTTGTTTAGGTAATCAATCGCCCATGTTGCATTGGCCTCGGCTAGGTCCCTAGCGAACGTGGCTAGGAATTGAAAGTCGCCGGCCATTGTGGCACCGTTGTTTAACGTGTCGATGCACCATTTGTAGTTGCCGTTCTTGGTGCATAGGTCTTTTACTACCGTAGGTGGATTGTTTGTGTCCCAACAAATGGTTGTAGAAATAAGAACAAACGTTAATGTGATTATAAAGTAGTATTGATAATGATTGTGAATTAAAAAAACCATTGATTTATTATGAAATATATCAAATTAAATTGAACTAAAATTGTGTTTTGATGATGGTGCTTTATTTTATGGCCTCATTTGTATTTGTGAATTGTTTCGTCCAAAATATATTTTATTTTGTTTTCCTTTTTTTTTTTTTTTTTTTTTTTTTTCTTTTAGTGTTATCCCTAGCTTTTTGGTTTTACAATCAATTTTTTTCCATTTCTGTACTAAAATTAACTGATTATATTAGGGGAAAATTAGTACTCCATACAAAATATGTTATTTATATTGTATGTGGAGAAAATAAAATGCAATAAAAATAGAAACTAAATATATGTAACTTGAAAATCGTTGATCAGCCAAAAGAAATATGATTTAGACAAGAATCGAACCTGTGGCCTCAAAGTCATAATTAATGGGCCTTACCAACTATGCTACTTGGAAATAAATAATAATTATTCAACTTCATCAAATATATACAACTAGCATAATACCCGTGCATAAATGCACGGGATGTAAAAAAATAAGTTAATAGTTAATTGAATTGGTAATTGAGTTAAATATTAAATTAATATAAAAAAAATTTGTAGTAATAATATAAACGCAACCTAAATAAACATGTATTCTTAGACCCAAAATATAACAAACTGTATTTTAGCCGACCGCGTATTTATTTAACATGTAACCCGCTTATTCGACCCGTAATTGCCTTCTAATTAACCCGTTTAATTTGTTTAAAAGTGTCAATTTTGATTTTTTTAATTAACTATCAAAATTTAGGTGATAGAATCGTTGAAAATTGTAACAAAACAATTTGAATAATGGAACATCTAATTTTTTTATACAAATATAGTTATAAATTTATTTTAAAATATATCATAATGTGGCAAAAACCGATCAACGTATTGCAATACATTGTCTTAAAATTCATCATTTATTATAATAATATGGTAAAACGCGCTTAAAATGTTATATTGAAAACACATTAAATTGTCGCTGTAATGTTGAGTCGCATGAACACCTGTTCTTTGATTGTGCTGCTGCGCGGTCTATAGTGCAACAGATATGGGTTTGGATGGGGTTTACAAGGCGAGTGCGAAGTCTTCGATATGAGGTTAACTTTGCACGACATCTCTGTGGAAAGCGGGGTTGGCGATCGCAATGGTTTTGCTGTTCGCTTGTTGCTACTGTATACCACATTTGGTGTGAACGTAATAGGCGTATTTTTTCAGATGTGTCTTTGTCTCTAGATCATATTGTGAGAATGATAAAAAGTGAGGTGAGCATTAGGATGATTTATTGTACGGGTGGAGGGGAGCGTCTAGATGTTATTAATGCCCTTAACGGGTGAAATCCTCTGTAATTCTGGTTGATTATTAATGATACGAGCTAAATTCTTCCAAAAAGAAAACACATTAAATAAAAATGGACAGTTTAAGAGATAAAAAAAAAAAAAAAAAAAAATATTCTGTTGTACATAGAAGATCTTGACTTACTTATATGACATAATTTCAAAAAAGAAATAAAATAGTAGGGATAAAATAAAATAAAATAAAATAAAAGGGTAAAAAAAAGTTGGAGGGAAAATTTGTGTATGATGATTTTTGTTATATATAATTAATATAGATAGATAGATTCCCACAGTTATTTATTTCGCCCAATTACATTCTTTCTTAACTGAATTTTATTTTAATTACTCCCTCTGTCTCAGTCATTTGTTTACATTTCCCTCAAATCTCCTCACAAAAAAGTCAAACTATAAACAAATCATTGGAACGGAGGGAGTAATATTTTCCACTTATCTGAAATCCGTAAATTTGAAACATGTTTCTATATAAGTGTGTACTCCACACTCCCGAACTCATATTATAACACTTGAAATTTACTTGACTTTGACAAATCCCAACTACACTCAAATGAACGACGATTCACTTAAATCACCAACATTCCTCCCCCATTTAAGTGTAATCCTTGATTTAAAACAACAAACGATACCAAATATGTACATAGAATGAAAATGTCACGTAGATTGAATTTCCATTTTAGTGAATTATACGGAGTACATTCTGTGCTTGAGAATCAAGGTATCTCTATGGATTGAACCTTTCAACTCGTTTGAATACATGAAAATAAAACACATACAAATTCATTACAACTTCATAAGTTAAAACCGACACCTATTACATGACCTAGTGTCCCTATGCATTCATGAGCGCTTAGAGAGCCAAGCCAAACTCCTTGAAGCGGCCAAACTTCACACTCACATAGGTGGACTTTTCCTCATACTCCTAAAAAAAGTACTTTATCAAAAATCCATTAAGAAAATATTTCATCCTAACTTATCATGTAGGTCTAAGCACAAACCTTCGGGACTATATATACATGTGCTTCAACTTATGATAATAGGCGTTCCGCATTGAATTCTACCTCTATTGTCATAATAGAGGGAAATTGGGTGTCCTATTACCACAAGTTTAATTATAAAGGATTCAAACTCATATTAAAACATTAAATTCTAAAATTTTTAATTTAATATTTTAAATAATATTTCTCAAATCGTTTTATCTTTTCTAGATAATTAATTTAAGTTTAATGATTCATGTTATTTTAAATTTTCTTCCAAATAATTTTTAATTATGTTTTCTCAAAAAGTGGGTCAATGAGGCTAATGGGCCAAGAGTCTTATACTCAACTCGAGTCCCCACAAAAAAAGGCGTCTCAAAACCAAACACAAATTCAAAATAAAATCATTATTTGTCCCAAAACCCAAGAAAAGTCCGAGCAAAGCCGACAAAACCTAATAAAACACAAATCAAGCCCAACACAATCCTAAGGCCCAAAATCAAACCAAACTTACCCCAAGCCTACCACAACATACCAAAACCTTTCTCGAAACCCTAAAATAAAACCCTAAAAGCACTCAAACGGCGCTCAATACTGTAGTTGATATCTTCAGCTTCTGGGGCCTTTACGATGTGAAGCAACAAATTGAATCGCTCTACAATTGTAGCAACGGAAAAATAATCTACTTGGATAATACTTGAGTCACGGATACCGCTTTCTTTAGAGAATATTCTGATCCTTATAAGTTTTGGGTTACACAAAATTTCTCGCATGCTAAAACAAGTACGACCTTTTGTTTTTCAGACTGAGAAAAAAAGAAATATTTTGAGTTTTTGTGTAGTTTTGTTGTAGCGAAATGTGCAAGGAAAATATGTGAGTTATGTTATGATTCCTCCAACATCACCTTCACTTATATAAGGAGTGAAAGGATGAGATGATTTGCCAAAAGTCGCAACCCTTGAATCAAAGATAAATCCATTGAATCAAGAGACACATCCCTTGAATTAAAGGTACATCACCTTTAAATCAAGGCATACTTTCAAAGAATAGGCACGACTTTAATGAAAAGACGTGCCGCTTCACTTTTCATAACGCATTTTGACAAACTTTCAAATCGTACCCTCACCCCGAATCCACACTGATTTCACAATAACCTTCGACGAATGGGTATCGACACGCCTAGAACTCTAAGATTCGCGTCTTAAGGTTTAAGACGCGGCAAATGGGTTCCAAAGTACGGAGTACCTCTTAATTTGGTAGCGACTCTGATTCCAGCTTTTTCAAATATTCTTTGAAAACACTTTAAGCAAACTAGCAATGACATCCCCCATAAAGATTAGTGTTTTTCGTATTCGCACTCTTATCTCGCAGAGCCAATCTTACATACCCTCACTTTCAAGCGAGGCTTCGAAGTAGGGTCCGGGACCCCGTTACCTTCAAAAACCTAGTTTTCTTTTGTAACAAAATAGCAGATAGTTCAACTTGAGAAACTAAAGTTGTAGAGTGATTGATGTTTTTGTAATCCTAAATAAGTATTAAAAACATTAATAAGAGAATAGTGGGCGTAGATCTCGGTATGTGAGGCTAAAGTACTTCAAAATTACAATGCGTACTTACTTTGCTTTCTTGTTTTTCAAATTTTTACTTTATGTTTCATAAAAGATTACCTGTGTTTCCAGAAACATAAACTATAGATTCCTTGTGTTTTCAATAGACGTGAATCGAACCTAATTGATTCGGAGTCTGAAAATCACGTGTATATTATCAAGCTTGAAATTTTGAAAAAAATGAAAATGTTTCAAGTACCCAATTTGAATATTTGAATTTGAAAATTTAATAAAGTTGACTTTAATCATTGGAATTCGGTATTGGTACTCTTTAGCATAATCGATCAAAAAATAAAAGGTATCAGAAAGTAAAAATAAATAAATAAAAGGAACCAAGTGGTACGTGGTTGCCCAGGTGGAATTTGGGTTAACCTAAAAGTGTGCAACAAAGTGTGAGGTCCCAGGCTCAAATCGCACCTGGAAGCAATAAGAATAAAAAAGCCAAAGCACACCACTTGGTCACCGCAGCCCCCGTCGGGGGTGGCTTACATGGTACATGTGGTGGTGCAGGAATGCATGTACCCGGGGAGGACTCAACCCCCTCGTCATAAAAAAAAAAGGTATTATATCACAAATGATCATAAATAAAATGTAATCTGACAAAAAAAACCCCTTATAAATATTACGAGTACGTAAATGGTTGGATCGCGGACTATTAAATTCACAACATTACATCGAACTATGCCCGATCTTTTCAAATAACACCAACTTCAATTAATCTCTAATATACCCAATCATTGAATATTGATTCTCAAAATACACTAAGATAATTTTTCAATAAAGTTAAAAGGAAAATAAATTACTATTGATAATTTACATTACATTAGATAACTTTTCAATAAAGTTAAAAGGAAAACAAATTACTATTGAAAGGATTAGTATTTTTTAGGCTTATGTCATACTTCCTCCATTCCATTAGATTCTTTACGTTTCACTTTTTTGACACTATTCATACGTGTGTAGAATCTTCGATAAAACTTCTAAAATACAAAATAAAAAATAGTCATGTGTGATCTTGTTTTAATTGTCTTAACGAGGACATTATTAATATCAAAATTTTAAAATTTTTGAGAATACGAATCCAAAGATATAAACGAAACAAAACGAGTATTGATGTACGTGCATAAAGCAAACGTAAAGAATCTATTGGAATGGAGGAAGTACAAGATAATTGAATGATATATTACTATTGATAATTCACATTACATTATATAGTATACTAGGTTGAAAAATATCCCTGAATTTATTCCTAAACACATTTAATAAATGGGTACGAAGTAATCCATATCTTAACATAATATTTAGAAAATATCTACAGTTTTTTATTATTATAATTTTCTCTTCTAATATTCACATAATGTGTATAACAATCTAACAACAATAAAAATATATATATATATATATTTTTTTTGCGGGAATGAAAATAAATTATTTTCAAAGTTAAACAAAAGAATCAAATTCATTCTTATTACTCATCACACTTGAAACAAACACACCATTGTCTTTCCAAAAGAATAAATCACAAACCATTTAATTTTAAATCCTACATAATTAAACAAACATTTACTCACATATATTTATTCAAATTGCAGCGCATATAAACTACTAGTTGTTACGTTGCCACATATACTAGGGGCCGGGGTCTAGGGGAAGTAACATGCAATCACATACAATCCTCGCTCCATGCACTTTGGAAGGCTTTATATTTTCACGACAAATACTTTACGTAAATAGCCATGCACTTGTCAGTCGTTACTTCACGGGCTACGTAGAATCGAGTGTAGACTTTTCACAAGATTCTTCACGTGTTTCTTGTCCGTCTTTTCTGTCTGCAGTACAAAATATATGAATACACCAAGTTATACGGAGTATAAAATACGGAGTATTTGTCATGCCAAAATCTAGAAATAAATAGTGTATTTTATATTTATATTAATATTTTTTTCATCCAAATCAATAGTATACATTCGTAAAATATACTCCGTATAAATTACATATTTACTCAAATATAAATAATTAATTGAAATGCAAGAAATATATTATTTTCATTCATTCCAGATTTCCAGAGGTTGACCTGGAAATTTTTTAATAGAGTAACAAAAGTAATACGAATTGTTGGATCTTAGACTATAGTTAAAGTATATTAATTATATTAACGACTAATTTAATTGGTGGCCAAGCCATAAAAATATCTTGTGTTCAAAAGTTACGATTTAAGTAATACTCCCTACACCATTAATACAAGGAAAAATCTTTAGTTGATGAGCACTATTCCGTATTTCTTATGACTTTGTAACTTATTATATTAATTGTTTGGTTCAATGATCAATGATAAATAAATACTCACAATTTATTTATTTTTTGATTGTAAATAAAAACTAAAATATTAAATAAGGAAAATATAGGGATTAATTCAAAGATTTAAGAGTACAAAAAGTCTAAAATTTTCATCTTTAAAAGTGATGTTATAGAGCTTACTAATGTACTACTAATAAGTTTGATTATTTAATTGTATTATTTTTCCAAAAAGTAAGCATGAGCATAAAGATACACATAAATTATCACAGATAAAGTAAAACAAGCCGGATATGAGATTATAAAATATTAAGGAGTATAAAATATTAAGAAGAGCCAACTTTAGTATTAGAGAATATTAAAGAATATTATTATAGTAGGATAGAATTATTAAGAAAATAATTATATTAGTAGAATATATTATGTTAGTTAGAATATATTATTAGAGAATATTTTAAGAATATTCTTGGAGTATTCTCCAAGACAGATTACTATATAATGTAACCGAGTTATCAATAATATTCAAGTCATTCAGTTATCTTATATAGTAATCTGTCTTGGAGAATACTCCAAGAATATTCTTTAATATTCTCTAATATTTAGGAATAATAGCTATATGATTATTTTTCTTTTATATGGGGTAACAAATTAAATGTCACCTCTTATCTTTACGTATGTTCACAGCTAATTCAGTCTTATATATTTACTTTATACACTTGTATCAATGCATATTTCTTTTCGTTATATTATACGTAGATATTAAAAGTAGTACTCCCTCTCATTTTTAAAGATATCCCCACTTCTTTTTAGAATAAAAAGGTAAAATTGTGTGGTTGGGAAAAGAGTAGAGAAAATATGTGGGGTTAAAATGACATATAACAATAAGGTTTGAACTTAAATGAAAATGGGTAAAACAAATAAAATGGGCAAAAAAAAATAAATGAAAAGAATAAATAAAATGAAAGGAAGTACTCTATATTAAAGAATTTCGTTATAAAAAATCTAAAAAACAAAGGAATAATTGTCAGCAATAATCCGAACTGGTCCCTTTATTACATAAATAATAACTCGAATTAATCCACGAATAATCTCAACTATTGAAAAATCATTACAATAATGTACATTGACCAATTTTAATTGACTCTGCTAACACGTAAAAAAAAATGGTGAAATCAATTCTAACTTTATCTCATTCTTATTTTAAGTAAAATTCAAACCGATTTCACATCTTTTTTTTATCGATTAAAGCAGATTCAAATTGGTCAAAGTACATTATTGGAATGATATTTCAATAGTTCAAATTATTCGTAAATTAATTCGAGTATAAATTATTTATGAAATAAGAGAATCAGTTTAAATTATTCTTCTCCCTTAATCTAAACACAAATTCTTATTTAAGACGGACATATCCGTCTTAAATTAAGACGGGACAAGTATTGAGGAAGAAGACAAAAGACAAGTGGGTTGGAAAGATATAATTTATTTGTCCTTTATGTGCAAGTGGGAGATACTTGACCCGTTTTAAGCTTAAGACCAGTATATCCGTCTTAAGTAATATTTATGGTAATCTAAAAACAAATGTATGCATATAAACGTGAAGTACCTAATCTACTTTTTTAAATCTAGGTGGTCACTTTTTATATGCTGACACACACCACATTTTATTTCAGAAGAAACCAAGTGTGTTTGACTGATCAGTCAAGTGACTGACAATTGTGACAAACACAAAATCATTGTTGTTTAGACAATTGTAGTGTGTAGATGATGGTGTATCTCTATCATCTTCCCATTCAAGGGTTAAGCTAACTAAGTCATCATCCATTTTTACCATTAATCTTATTATATTTTGTTTGACCCACTTATACTCTCTCATCCAAAAAGTCACCACTTAAGTCACAAACCCAATTATTTTTAGATTCTAATCATTTTCAATCATTTTTTTCCTCATTTTCTACCCCACCACCTTTTATTTTATTGTTTCCATCCAATCTCAAGTTGCCACCTATGAGTCAAGAGTTGGGTCATCCTTGGATGAGAAAGTCATCACTTGACTCAAGTTGGGGTGAGTCAAGCTAAATGTTGGGGTGAGTCAAGCTAAATGATGTTGTTAATTGTAATTATCATGACCTAAGTAAGTCATGACTTAGGTCAATCCTTTGAATGGGAGTGGTCTTAGTAAATGAATTTTGGTATATCCTCTGTCTCTTCAGTTTTACTCTACTAGTTATGGTTAATTATATTAGGGTGGTTGGCAAAGATATTTTGTAAAGTAAAACAAATTCATTATTTACGAATAAAATAAAAATGGAGTAAGTTATTTGTTTCACTAATATAATATGGAGTAGGTTATTTGTGAACAAAAATATTATCACTATTAGGGTTATAATGCTAATTAAGTAATGATGTTTTATGAATAATTCTCTATGATATGAAGGTTTTATACTCGTAGACCATAACTACTACGACTCGTAGTAGTTATGATTTCATTTTCAGATTTTTATCATGTACTTATGAAAATAATTTGTTTATTATTGTGTAGTATTTTAAAATTGATTAGGTGATACATGTTAAAAAAGAACTGACTCTTTATTATTAGAATGCTTATTACAAATATTAGTGGTATCGTGTGGTTTTAAATAATCACAATTATTACAATTACAATGATTGTAATAATGCTAGTACTATTAGTAGAAAATAGTCCGTATCTTATTAGAGCAAGTGTGGTGTTATTGTGTTAAGTTCATGCATTGCGTCTGGGTTGTGCTCGTTGAGAAAGAAAACTACTTCATAAGTCGTAGGAGGTTTCAATTCATCCCAAAAATCAATTGACAATGGAAGGAGTAAATTTTTCCTACTGCTAATACTCTTACAACATCTAATTCAATTGCGAGATTTACCTTTCTATTAAGACGGGCTTTAGAATTGACCAATTAACTAGGCTACAAATTAACCAATCATGAGTACTACTCCGTAGAAAGTATTACTCCCTCCATCTTTTCCATTTAGCCCCATGGGCCCACTTTTCTCCTCACAAAAAGTGGGCCAATGGGGCTCAATGAAAAGAATGGAGGAAGTATTAAAAATAAATAAATAAACAAACTAACCTCCGCAACAATAGTAATGTTGAAGGCCGAAACACCAAAGGGAGCAATGCAACTATTAAGAATAATATTATCATGTTTTTCCACTTCACCAAATATTTTGGCCGAAATTCCCTTTCGATTCTCGCAACAAAGTGTTAGAAGGAGTGTTTTGTTAGACACCTTCACTTCAATGTGCGGGTAATCACTACCCCCACCGTCACGACGACCCTGACCTCGATTAGTGCAATTGTCCTCGACCGTACAAGAGGAGTCGTCTTTGTCGTTGTCGTCCTCGTCCTCGTCCTCGTCTTTGTCGTTGTCGTTGTCGACTACCAATCGCGATCGCTTAACTATCACCATTGAGTTAACTTTTTGTTTGGCCACGGCTTCCTCGAGGGATTTCACTTTTTCCTTTAGTTGTTGCAAATGCTTTATTGCCTCTCCTAATATTGATGTCTTGTCCACCTATGTTCATTTTAAATATTCTTTGTCATAATTGAGATTATTGAACTTCTGTGGTTGCGTAAATCGTGATGTATGACGTATTATTGATAGCGTATAGTCGAATACCCTTGGTTGATAAAAATTAAAGTTAAGAAACTGCTAAATAAAGTGATTAATAAAACACGCAGTATTTATTTTACCTTATCATAGTAGGGCTAAATAAAGTGATTAATAAAGTGATTAATAAACAGCTAAATAAAGTGATTAATAAAACGTCTTAATTTATGTGGCTAAATAATACTTCGTACGGAGTATTTATTTTACCTTATCATAGTAGGGCTAAATAAAGTGATTAATAAAGTGATTAATAAACAGCTAAATAAAGTGATTAATAAAACGTCTTAATTTATGTGGCTAAATAATACTTCGTACGGAGTATTTATTTTACCTTATCATAGTAGGGCTAATAAAACACGGTACAAAATTCGAAGTGACTCCATTAAGACGATTTCAGTGCATGGTGGTACTTTACTTTTAACTTTTAATTGTTGGATTGCATATTTGCATAACAAACCAAAAAGGGTTTTGGGACCATTCTTGTAAAGTTATGATGGTCTATGGCAAGTTCCTATTATTATACTCCGTATTTTTTATTCTAAAAGAGTAAAAGCGCATGTCATTATTAATAATACGTTATCAGATAATATTAAATTAATATAAATAATACGGAGTATGGCCTTTAGTAAATATTGATAAACTGCTGATAAAATTTATGATTATAATTGCTATCATATGGCATTATCATTAAATTGTAAATAATTAATATAATTTAAAATACTAATAATAATAATAATAATAATAATAATAATAATGATTATAGTACTTTATAAATTCGCAAAACTAAAATTATAGAACTATACTACGGAGTAGGTCAATACAAAAGTTATAATGTTATCCTTCTTCGTATTAAAATTTTCCTCGTATAAATAAAAAATTTATCGTTCTAACGCATAAAAGAATACACATCCAAATTTATTATCAATTTCAAATCACTCGATCACAATAATAACATTATAAACAAAAATTACGATGCAACTATAATACTCACATGAATGCACCCGATCAAATGAGAACTCGAATAATAAATACATTACCTTTTTAAGGCCAGGAAGAATGGCAGAAAGAGCAATAAATAGTTGTGCAAGCAGCTCCCTACGCTTCCTCTCTGCCATGATATGATCATAAATTTGACTAGGCTCCCTTTTTCTCTTCCTCTTACCCTTATTACCATCTTGTTGTTTACCTTCATCTTTGCCACTCGAACCGTCCAATAATTGTACATTATTCGGATCTTCGTGTGCTAAATGCATCGAATTATTATCATTATTGTTATTGTTGTTGTTATTATTAGTAGTAGTTTTACGTGCAATGTCGCAAACTATAGGTGAAATAGGTTCATTAGAAATCGATAAATTAGAAGGAACTTTTGGGATATTGTAAGCTAATGGAGAAGAGATGTTGGATTCTAGAGATATAGGTGAAGGGAAATCTTCTCCTAGAATGATTGCAAGTTCTTCATTTAATGATTCCATGCTTCCTATTTGTTCATGGTTGTGATCATATTGCATGTATACATCATTGCTAAAGAGCATGTCTTCATTATTGTTCCAATCCATTTCCTACATTATAGCAAATTGATCATAGGGTTAGTCATTTTCGAAGATCGTTGGTCACACATGAGATCGTGTCACAGTTAATTAGCGTGAAATAAAGCTGAAATCAACTCCAGATTAAACTAATTAAAATGATATAGAAATTTAAAAGTAATTTTGTACTGCTCCTATTAGTTTCAGTCATTTGTTTACTTCTCTTTTCCGAAAATAAGCATAAATTGAACGGTTTTGTTGTATAAAACTATATTTTATTCTACTTATCTTCCAAAATCATTTAACCAAATTGACATCATTCTTAATGATCATTTGAATCAACGTATATTATAATATAAAGCTAAGAAGACTATCAATCTTTGTCCTTTCTTCAAATCGAAAGGTAAACAAATAATTGAAACAGATCGGTTAAAAACCTAATAACATGAGGTGAAATTCATCTTAAGATAATTTTATCATAATACTATAAGAATAAAAGTTCTTCACATTTTAATAAAAATTCTTAAAAAGTTATTCTTAATGTATTTTCACATTTACATTCACATTTTAATAAAAATAATCGAATTGTTATCACATTTTAATAAAAATAATCTAATGATATATGATAATGAAATGAATAAGTAGATTGTTATTCCTAATAATGTATTTTCACATTTACATCCACATTCTTAATAAAAAAGGAGTATTTGCCTATTTGGGTGGCTGGAAAATTATGGGGTCAAATTAACGACAAAGGTGAGAAGCTTTTGAAGACTTTTGTGATAAAGGAGAAGAAATTTTTATTGTGGTCCGTACATATTTAATTTGTCACAACAATGTCAAATTTGCCCATAATGATGGCTTTTATACCAAAAGGTTAAATAAAATATGAATTTCTTTTACGGAGTACAATATTTTAAACCGCAACATTAAAATTCCACGTACCAAACTAAATAATTACCGCTTATATCAAAACCTACACTGCACGGCAACCTAGCAATGTACTCACTCCGATTCATCAGATTCTTAACATTTACATATGGCACAATAATTAAGGAAAGCCAAAAAAATGGGTAAACAAGTGGGGGAACAAGTGGGGGAGTATTTAATTGTGAGATAAAAAACTTTCCAAAAAAGGAAATGTTAAGAAATGGAAAATCACCCCAATAAGAAAAATGTTAAGAATTTGGTGAATCGGAGGGAGTATTAAGTAAACACTCAAAAATAGGGATAGCAATGGGTTTAAGACCAGGTCCGGATCCGCTAGACCCGACTCGAATGGGTCGGGTTTGGTCTTAATTTTTTGAACCCGATGGATTTGGGTCAAGTCCGGGTCTTCTATATATGGATCTAGGTCAGATTCGGGTTTTATAAATAAGATCGGGATCTGACCCGTGGACCCGAATAAAAATAAAATATAGTAAAAATTAGAATGAGAAATACAAAAATATACAATGCACATCATTAAACTCCACGACACGTCAACACTTACAAAAAACCCTTAATTAGAAACAGGTAAGCAACCAATGTCATTATTTCCTCTAAACCTTCATCATTCTTCGACTTTTCTCGGCTATTCTGCACTCTTCTCGACCCTTCTTCTTCACTTTTTCTTTACTTATTTAATCTTTCATGTAAATATTTAACCATTAACTTATGGTTGATTATTTTTCAAAACTAAGATTGAATATAAGAGTATTTTATTAGTTTTTTTGTCGTCATTGTGTTTGATTTTTATTATGTAATACTCCCTCCATTCAAATCCATTCACTACATTTGCTTTATTGACACTATTCAACTATGCCGGAAATCTTTGAAATACCCGACAATCTATAAATGAAAATATAGTCGTGTGTGATCTTGTTTGATTCGTCTTTATGGGTACAATATTATATCCAATTTTAAGATTTTTTTATCGAGTGAAATTGTAGATATTTTCGTTCCGACATTTGCCTCGACAAATGTGAAAAAGTGAAATGTAGTGAATGGAATTGAATGGAGGGAGTACGAAACAATGATTAATTTTCTAAAAAAAAAAAAAAACACATTTTGAACTCGGATCCGACCCTAACCCGAATTAGACCCGGCGGGTCTGAATCTGGGTCTGAAATTTTTAGACCTGATGAGTCTGAGTCAGATCTGAATCTAACATTGGGGATGCGGGTCCGGACCCGAATCCCCTCGGACCCGATCCGGACCCGACCCATTGTCATTCCTACTCAAAAATAACATCAAGGAAATAGTGTCTTATTTTAGTGAGTTTGATTTCATTTATGTGAATTTTGTTTCTCGTAAGTTTAATAGAGTAGCAGATTGTTTAGCTCATCTACAGCATAGAGATTTTTCTACTAAAATTTGGGTTGATTGTTGCCCGAAGGAGATATCTGATTTTGTAAGCATTGACGTCATGTCTCGTTTTGATACGTAATAAAATTTCCTCCATTTCTCAAAAAAAAAATATCTTAAAATTTTTAAAAGGAAATGAGAAAATACTCGGTGCAATATAACGATAAATTTTAAATCACGACTGTTGTATGTGTACAACATCCAATAGAATTATATTATACCTTATTTTATTTAATGGTGTCCATAGATGAAATATTGAGTGTCTATATTGACCATTACACACGTACAACAGAATCACAATAGTGTCACTCTAGTATGATATCTTTATCTTTTGTATATCCACAGTCAAGAGAATTTGAAACCACCTTATTTAATTGTCATAATAAATAAAGTGTTGATAAGTTCTATCGCTCGTTTCATAAGAAAAACGGTCTTACAATAATAAACATACTCAACATTGAGAACTATTTTAACTACTCCCTCCGTTCTAGTGAATTATTTACAGTTTGACTTTTTTGTTAGAGAGATTTGAAAAAAGTGTAAACAAATGACTAAGACAGAGCGAGTACAAAACATTCTGTAATGGGATGATTATTAATTTATTATTATTGTTATTGTTATTGGTGTTACAATTTAATGAAAATCCTCTCGTATAATATTTGATAAAATCAAAAGTTCGGAGTATTAAGTTTATTGTAAAAACCATGTAATGCGTGAAACGATTAATAGAATTTCGCAACACTTTATTTATTATGAACATTAAATGAGATGCTGATAAATTTTATTAATCGTTCAACAAGTAAAAATATCTCATTTTAAAATTTGTCACGATTGCAATATACTTAACAATAATGCAGGGTGACGAACAATCTTTAACCATGATACTAAAAGCTACTCCGTAATAAATAATTACTTGGTTCACTGGGGTCATTTCTTATTATCGGATTTACACAATTTTGCAGAAGAGACTGCATACTTGGTGGGTCTTACCTTTTATTTGATTTGTTTTCTTTTTAACTAAAAAGTTATAAATTCCGCAAAAAAAAAAAAAAAGTTATAAAAATATAAGAATTAAATGAATCATCTACCTAAAGTAATTTCAAATTCATTGAATTTGGTGAGTACTAACTAATAACAAAAGTAAAATAATTGAAACACATACTCTCCAAATAAATCATCATTAAGACCGTCTTATCGGCTAAAATCGGGTGGACATTTTTCCACTGCATGAATCACCTAAGCCACGGGTGCTAGTGCCTTTAGTTTTCTCTCACCTATTTCATGCAACGCATAATATCCCGTGGAAGAGTAGATATCATGCGTGGATTTTACATTTCCCCCAAAATCTACATCTACATCTACATGAGAATTAAAAGTTATTAACTCACTCATAACGCATGAGTAATTACTCGTACGGAGTACGTGAAATTGCTAACTATAAACTTGCTTATAGTTATACTCTGTAACAAGTATCTTATTGCCAAAAACAGTTACTCGTACATTATCTTATAAACCACATTTCCTAAAATCAATTAGTAGTAGGAGAAAAATTCTTATAAATTTTAGGGTATAAAATAAACACACTTATCAATCTCTTGTCCATCAGCACTGTGAGAGTTGAGACACTTAGATGTGGGTCATATTCCAAGTATTTCTAACTCCCTCCCCTACTTCTAACTCTTCCAATTAGTTTTGAGACGAAAATTAAGAAATAATAAGATAAGGTGAATAATGAAACTAAAAAATAAACATATATAAGGTATAAAGTGATCAAAAAATAATTTTTGGACAAATAGAAAAGTGATAATAATATTGAAAAATGAATGATGTACGGAGTAGAATTTAAGAGAGAAAAAAACTCGTTAAGTTTTTTGATAAAGAAAAAACTTTAAGAGCATCCATATTGATGGGCTCCCCAAAATTTCTCTCTCCTATTATCATCAACTTTTTACTTATCATTTCCATTTCATATACATGTATGTACAATGATGGGGTTCTCCATTTCCACCTTTTTAGTTTACCATATTTATTTTTAATAATTTTTAATCTACCAATAAAAATTAATAATAATTTTTTTTCCTATTTTTACAAATGAGAACCCTCCCAAATTTGAGTGGTTTCCCCAAATACAGGTCACTTTCCCATGATTTAGGACGCTCTTCACATTAATTAACCTTCCCACAATTAATGATTTGACATATTTGGAACACTTAGAGCAAAAGTAATGGAGGTTTTTAGTCTTTGGGTTTGTCAATAAAACTCTAAAGATAATGTTTTTTTTTTCCGTTGCGAGTTTCCTTGGGTTTGTCAAAATAAGAAATAAGTTCTTATTTTAGAACCAAGTTTTTTATTATTTCAAAAATATTATATTAATTTGATAGAGTTGAAGAGTAATAGTGGGTCCCAATTAAGAACAAAGTAAAAAAAATTTCGTTACGGTAAAAAGTTCTAAATTTTGAAGTTGTTGCAAAGTATTTGGATATAGAAAGAATTTTATATAAAGTTGTTCCAGTGTGCTTGGTCGTACCTTCTCATCAATAAATAGATAGTTAGGTTTTGTACGACCAATTATTAAGAGTGTTGGTAGAACTGAAACACCTACTTTTAAGTGGCCTCGTCGCTATATTACATAGGCCCTATCACTCGCATTATTGTACGTCTTCTCTTCTTTTGCTAGTTTTGTCTATAAACTTTGTCCTTTCACATTGAAAACATACGAGTATTTATTATATCTTGCATAATTGCATAATAAATAAGGTTTTTTTTTTTTTTTTTTTTTTTTTTTTTTTTTTTTTTTTTTTTGGCTTTTAAAGGTTTAATATTTTTTTTTTTTTTTTTTGGCTTTTAAAGGTTTAATAAAATTGCTCTCTTTATTAGATATTGTTTACATTTAACTTTCTATAAGGGATAAATGAAAGAATTGTAATAAATGATTGAAGCAGATTATTTATTTTCTACACGTTGATTTTCTTAAATAGAAAATTTTAATCTTTTATTTCGATTTGCGAAATTTGTCAAGAATTATACAATAACTTGTTTGTAGATAATGGTTTAAGAGTCACTATTTAACTTATATATAGTACTCCGTACTCCGTAGTAGGTTTGAATCGACATTTAACCTATCAAGTACAATATTTCGTACATATTTTTGTAAATGTCATAAAAAGTTTCTAAAAAAAGGTATCCTATATACTCCTTATTAGATATTTGTTTAGCTTAAAATATTAAAATTTAATATAATTTGATCATATTTTCTTTACTAGATACATGCATGATTTGCTCCATATATGAAAATTGATGCACAAGGCAAAACAATATAAAAATCAAATTATTTTTGCTAATACCCTGTAATTTCGAATCACAAGTGTAATTGAATAACATTATATTGTATCGATACTCAAAACGAAACAATGAATGTTTTATATAAATGGCGTACAATGTCGAAGCAATGTATACTAAGTATAATACTTCTATATGGCTATATGTATACAGTATGCATGTCTGTCATGACTCATGAGTAGAGCTGGCCAAACTTGCGGGCCGGCCCGGCCCGGGCCGCCTCAAGGGCCTATTTTTTTAGGCCCGGCCCGGCCCTTAAAAGCCCTGTTAGGCCCTTCAAAAGTTAAGGGCTGGGCCCGGGCCCAAATTTTAGAGCCCGGCCCTTAAGGGCCCGCCCAAAAAAGTAAAAAAAATAAAATTGTAGAGGGCCCTTTAGGCTGGCGCCTGGGCCTAAGGCCGGGCTAGGGCCTAAAATTCAGAGCCCGGCTCTTAAGGGCCTGGCCCTCCCCCACCCAAGGGCCGGGCCCGGGCTTGAATTTTGGAGCCCGGCCCTTGAAGGGCCGGCCCTGGCCCGGCGCGGCCCGGCCCTGGCCCGGCCCGGCCCTTGGCCACCTCTACTCATGAGTAAGTCCAGATACAAGTTGTTCTTTTTACCAACAAAACAAAAGAAAGTTTTCTGAAAAATAAAATGTAACATTATTTAGTTTTATTGTACTCGTAATTACTTTTGACTAAAAATTGTCATATAGTGACCGCTGTGTTTTTAAAGATTTTATAACTTGTCAAATATGTCTTATCTGTAGAGGTGGACATGGGTCGGGTTTTGTTTTCCCTGCCCAAAATTAACCCATTGGAGAGGCAGGGCGAGCTAGTAAAATTAAGGTTCGAGCTTAGCCCATTAACTAAGAAATTAACTTAAAAGGAGGACCCAGCTAACCGGCCTCAAATATCATGGTCTCGACACACTCGGAACATTGGCAGGCTGGGTCGTGACATTGTGTCAAGCAAATTACGACCCAACTGCCAGGTTGAATCGAACCGACCCGGACAAATAACCCGACCCTAAAACTATACGGAGTATAAAATTAAAGAAAGCAAGACGTGTTGTTTGACTTACTTGATGTTTCAATGGCCCGGCCATACAACTATATAGCAAAACCCCTCATGTATAAACAAACTTTATAAAAATATATTCTGAAATGATTTTCACATTTTGTGATTACTTAAATATACTCCTTCATTCTTGTGCAAATTGGTTACTTAGTCAAACTTTGCAAAAATTTCGACGGTAAATAAATCGTAAAATATGAAAATTTTTAATAAAATTGATATATTTTGGATTGTTATCGAAGGAATATTTTAACTAAAGTAGTTTTTTTAAAATGACAAACTCTCGTACACATGGAGTAAAAATGGTCAAGTGTTGTAATGTTGTATGGAAAACTATCCAAATAATGAATGTCTTATTATCTTCGAAATACTATCTATATTTTGAGTATATATGTTTTATAAAAAATTTACTCATACAATTTATAAATAACTGCTTGAAAAAAAAAAATGTATGAGTATATATGATCGTAATCCATATATAGAAAGAAAAACAAATGAAATATTTATGATGGGCAGATGTTGGTGAAATTATCGAAATAAGAAAAAAGAAAACAGACATTAAAAAAGTAGAACATAATAACTAACTCGAAGTATCAGGTTAATTTATGAAATAATATGGCTAAAAATTAATGATAACGTACCAGTTGAGATAGCCAATCTTCCATGACGAATAAATAAAAATAACAAATATGTAACACAATTACAATATTATGATATTATTTATTTGAATATTTGATACTCCTATTTACTTGTATAAAGAGTACCCTTGTTTTGTAGGACGTAAAATTTAATTTATATAACAAGGGGTAGAGGGAAGAAAACTTCACTCTATAATTCAATTTCCAGTGCAATGGGAGGAAATATATAGAGAGATATTATTATGAGCACCATCCACCAATCATTCATAATTTTTATTTATTTATTTGATTTAAGATTTTGTATTGTCGTCATCTAATGTTGTACTACAAGTGAGTGGTGGACTGACCTTTTTAATTTATTTCTCGTAAACTCTTTTTTGTCATTTCACTAGAGGAAAAATCCATTAATTTTCTTTTATTTGTGGTGGTAGATACGAGTATCATTTATTAATCGTGAATCAAGTGCAAATATTATATTCCTTTCATCTACCATAAATTTCTTTTAAATACTTTCACTATTTTCTGCTCATTTCACTTTTGTCTTATTTTAAAGGGTAAATTACAAAATACCACCTTTTAAAATTAAAAATTTTAATTCTACCTTTTAAAGCATTAACTTTGTAAATTCTGCATTTTTATATGACTTTTCACTCAAATTGCTTACTCCGATTAGGTGTAAAAATAATTTACTCTGTCTCAGTCATTTGTTTACAGTTTGACTTTTTTCCCCTCATAAAAAAGTCAAACTGTAAATAATTCACTGAAAAGTGGGGGCAAAACGGATTATTTTTTCACCGGAATTGGAGGAAGGTGGCAATTTGAGTGGAAAAGCGTTATAAAAGGTAGTAATTTACAAAGAATGTTTTAAAAGGTGGTAATTTGAAAATTTTCAATTTTAAAAGGTGGTATTTTATAATTTACTCTATTTTAAATGTGTAAGTCTTGTGTGAAACGTGATACGAGAATATACACATGAAATAACGAGATCCATTAGAGAATCAACATCCAACATCTTTCTTAGAATAACATTATATTTTAGAGTAATTTTGAGTTATTTTATATTATATTTCGTATAATTAGGAAATTAGTTTATTTATTTACCTAGATTTTATAGGATTTTTATTTTATTCCCTAGATAAGTTTTTCCAAGTAGTTTATTATAAATAGAGTTTTATGTATTGATTTAAAACACAAGTTGAATAATAAATTTGAGAATTGAAATTGAAATTGATTTTTGAAGTTCGAGTTGAACTTTAATTTTCTTTGAAGTTGAGTTTTCGATTGCGATCGAGATTCAAAGATTAAACTTGAGCAAGGTAGTTCGAGGGTTAATCACAGTTCAATCTAATTCATGCTTTGGGTTTGATTGTTCATATCCCGTCTAAGGCTAAATAGGTCTTTAGTCGAAGACACCATTTATTGGTTCGAAATTTCACAAGATTTCGGGACAAATATCACTTATTATGTTCGCTAATTCGCTTCCGCATAATTTTCGTATCAAAACGGGTAACCCGTTTCTTGTGAGAAACGGGTTACCCGTTTCATATGAGAATTTGTGATTTTAAATATTCGATCTGTTTTAAATTAAAACGAATATATCAGTCTTATAAGAGAATTTGTGTCTCATTTAAATAGTTTTACTATATACTTTTTTATACCGTATATTTTAACATATTTTTCGTATATTTAATATTTTGGCAAAATATCATGTTTTCAATAATTTAGGTTAGTGTTTCGGGGATAGATCGTTGTCGATCTACAGCCATTTTGAAACGTAATTGCTTTTGTAGAAACCTGGGGTGCAGAGCCAACTCGACGTCTTGCTTAAGGGCGTTTAAAGTTAAAAAGATTAAATTAGAAAAAAAAAACCTTTAAAACTTTTTTTTGGAGTCGCCACCTAATTAACGCGGGAACTAGGAACCTGCAAACATGTCCTAAGCTGTAGAATACGTCCTAGATTTCGGAGCACGTCGACACCTCTAGATCTAGGTTTATGAAACCAGATTGGATTCGGGGTGAGGGTACTCTCCTAAAGATTAATTCAAGTTGTTTTATGAAAACCTTTTAGAATACCAATTTTGAAAATAGCCACTACTAGCCGAAGAACAATCCATTAAAGATATTTGAGCTAAAGTAATTCGCTACGTACAAATGCGATATTGAATGCAAAAAAAAAGTGTATGAATGCAAATGCAAAAAGATTGTTTAAAAACCCTCAGTTAAGCATGCTTAAAACTTGTTAACGAAAATGGTACAGTTAAAGTCGAATTCATTGTTAAGTTGACTAATGCAGGATGAGGATTCAGATGTATAAACTTAAAATAAAGTTCGTTTGGTTCATTTTAAGAGGGGCGTACTTATGCGACTCTGGCGAGGTATGTTACGAATTTGGTGTGCATTCGAGGTGCAAGACCGTCTTATGAAAAACAGGCTCACGACCAAAGTCGGGTTGGGCACTAGCGTAGTCCCTTTGTTAGTCTAAAGCAAAGAAAAAGAGTTAATCCAAATTAGGACCAAGACATACCTGTCTTGAGCTTTGAAACCAGTAGAGCTTCGCTTGAACAAAAGGGGATGAATTTAACACGGGATGTGTGAAGAACTGAAGAATTGGGGTGCTTGAGGCTTTGAGAGAGTTGTGTGTATGCTGTAAAAAGCTTGTGAATTGGTGATTCGAATTGTGTTGGGGTGCAGCGATATTTATATGAAAATTAGGAAAAATCTCGTATAAATCAGGCAGGCAAACCGTAAAGTGTGTTACGGTTTACCCACCAAATCGTAAAGGGCTTTACGGTTTGCACCCTAAACCGTAAAGTGCTTTACGGTTTGAAGGTTGGGCTGTATCTCGTATTTCCTAAATCCGGTTTAATGTGTTTTGGAAATCTTTTGCTTGTGCTTCAAGAATACCGTGTATAATGTTTATGCAGCTATACAAGATATTTTTGGAGAGCTCCGGGCCTTAGGAAGCGGGCCAAGAACGGGCCGGGCTCGGTTTTTGGGCCGAGACCCGAAAAATGTAAAAGGGGTACATTTGGATGTATATTTTGAAATGAGAAGACCCGCGAGGTCGTATTGTGCAAATGAAAATGCTAAATAGCGGTTTTAGCTACCGGGCCTAAATTTAGGAATGGGTTTTTCCTACTGCACTTTACTATTGGGTTTTCCTAACTGCATTCTCACAGTATATCGTATTCCTAACTGTACCCCTGAGTTCTTTAATTACTCCCAAATGTACTCCTGAGTTTCTTTAATTACCCAAAATCATACCTGAAATCATACCTGAAATTGAACATAGGAAGGAAGAACTGCAAAAGTTCAACGATGAAGATGTTGCAACGACGATGAACTGCAAAAGTTCAATAACAAAAGGAAGGAGATGAAGAGAACAGAGGAAGGAAGGTGAAAGGGTTTCAAAGGGTTTTAAAAAAAATTGAATCAAAAGAAAGAAATGACGGCTAATAAATTGACTCAACTTCTAATTTACAACTAATCCTTCCACGTAGGCAAATTAGGCGCTCCACGTAGGCAAATTACGCATCCTAATTGGCATTTAACGGTGATAATTGACGGCTTAAGCATAATTAGTTATAGTTGGGAGTGATTAAGGAACTCAGGGGTACAATTGGGAATACGATATACGCAGGGTTACAGTTGGAAAAACCCAATAGTACAGGGGTACAGTTGGGAAAAACCCTTTAGGAATTTTGGAGAAATGAATTGGGCCTAATTAGTGTAAAATGGCCAATTAAATTGCAAAGGAGAATGCTCATGCTGGTCGAAACGAGACGCGAGACAAGCTAGACTCTAAATGAACCAAAGCACATTTATCTAAGCGTGGCGACACCTCGACACATTTTGACACTAAAACGACTCAACTCAGAATTCGACATAATTAGTACCGTCTAAGTCAACGTAAAAGAATGCAAATAAAAGTCCGTTGTTACATCACATGGTTTGTTGTGGGAGGGTACGGATACGGGTATCCACAGAGCCCCCAGTTTGACTGAGCTTGGAGTAAAGCGTTAGTCAAACTCCACGACAGTATCCGGACCATCACAGTCTCGATACTATCAGCGGAACGGAGCATGTCTCCATGGGTGAGACGAGGATTCCGAACCAGGCTATCCGGGGCGGGACAACACGTTTAAGGACATGACGGCCCGTGCATATCGTAAAGGCCTGCCGGCCTGCTGAGTGTCATTGCTATGCTTGCTACTGCGTAGTGCAATTGCGTAATGCTGTGCTGATGCTGTTGCATAATGTTGTGATGATGTTGTTGCTGGGTCTCGCCGAGGAGCGCATGTGTGGTTGTATAGTGCTCTGTGCAGACGTCATTGTAAATGCGTTTGTAATTGTAGATGCTTTGCAGATGTAGAATGCTCGTTTTTGGAGTCTCTAGGGAGTGCTCATGTAGTTGCTTTTGTATGTATTCGGCTTTCGATGGGGAACGGAGGAGAATATGATGCTTTGCTGTGAAGTGCGTGCGTAATAGAGGCTCACTGGGGAAGTGCGACCTGCTGAGAAATGTAAGGTGTTGTGATCCACTGGGATGTATGGTGTAATGATCTGTAGGGATGTGAAATGTATGTGCTTTGAACTCCATGGCGAAATGTAGGAGTGCTTATGCTTCAAACCTCGTGAAAGAGTGCTCGTACTTCAGCTTTTGTATCACGTACTAATAGTTAATACGCGTGTGGCGGACTGTAGGTGACGCCTTAACCAAAGGCATGGGGTACACCAGGAATTATAGTCGAGCCAAAATAAATTAGGAATCCAAAAATGGGCCCAAAAAATGAAAAAAAGTGCAAAAGCCCAAAGGGCAAACCGTAAAGCCGTTTACGGTTTACCTTGTGGGCAGCTTAGTGTGTTTAAAACACGAAAACTGCCGAAGTGAAGCCATAAGTGTTTTGAAAATAGCCACTACTACCCGAAGAACAATCCATTAAAGATATTTGAGCTAAAGTAGTTCGCTATGTACAAGTGCGATATTGAATGCAAAAAAGAATGTATGAATGCATATGCAAGAAGATTGTTTAAAAACCCTCAGTTAAGCATGCTTAAAACTTGTTAACGAAAACAGTATAGTTAAAGTCGAATTCATTGTTAAGTTGACTAATGCATGATGAGGATGTAGATGCATAAACTTAAAAAAAGTCCATTTGGTTCATTTTAAGAGGGGCGTACTTATTCGACTTTGGCGAGGTATGTTACGAATATGGTGTGCATTCGAGGTGCAATACCGTCTTATGAAAAACAGGATCACGATCAAAGTCGGGTTGGGCACTAGGTAGTCCCTTTGTTAGTCTAAAGCAAAGAAAAAGAGTTAATCCAAATTAGGACCAAGACATATCTGTCTCGAGCTTCGAAACCAGCAGAGCTTCGCTTGAACAAAAGGGGATGAATTCAACACGGGATGTGTGAAGAATTGAAGAATTGGGGTGCTAAAGGCTTTGAGAGAGTTGTGTGTATGCTGTAAAAAGCTTGTGAATTGGTACCTTGAGTAATCCCAACTATTGAGTACATTGGGATTACTCAAGGTACAAATTGTGTTGAGGTGCAGCGGTATTTATAGTAGAGATTACGAGGAAATTAGGAAAAATCTCGTATAAATCAGGCAGGCAAACCGTAAAGTGTGTTACGGTTTACCCACCAAATCGTAAAGGGCTTTACGGTTTGCACCCTAAACCGTAAACTGCTTTACGGTTGGAAGGTTGGGCTGTATCTCGTAATTCCTAAATCCGGTTTAATATATTTTGGAAATCTCTTACTTGTGCTTCAAGAATACCGTGTATAATATTTATGCAGCTATAAAAGATATTTTTGGAGAGCTCCGGGCCTTAGGAAGCGGGCCAAGAACGGGTCGAGCTCGGTTTTTGGGCCGAGACCCGAAAAATGTAAAAGGGGTGCATTTAAATGTATATTTTGAAATGAGAAGACCCACGAGGTCGTATTGTGCAAATGAAAATGCTAAATAGCGGTTTTAGCTACCGGGACTAAATTTCGGAATTTAGTTGAATTGAATTGGGTCTAATTAGTGTAGAAGGGCCAATTAGATTGCAAAGAGAAATGCTCATGCTGGTCGAAGCGTGACACGAGACAAGCTAGACTCTAAATGAACCAAAGGACATTTATCTAAGCGTGGCGACACATTGACTTATTTTGACACTAAAACGACTCACTCAGAATTCGACATAATTAGCACCGTCTAAGTCAACGTAAAAGCATGCAAATAATCGTCCGTTGTTACATCACAGGGTTTATTGTGGGAGGGTACAAATACGGGTATCCACAGCATTACATATGAAAAGTAATGTATTTAATCTTCAAAAGTTACTATGAATTCATTGTCTCATACTGTGAGACGGTCTTACAGTAGAATTTGTACCTTGAGTAATCCCAACTATTGAAAGTTATTCCTGTTGGAGTGATGGTTGTGTAAAGCCAAGCTCCATATCCCACTTATTTGTTTCTTTGTTAAAGTCCCACATTAGTGGGTTTAATGTGTTTGCTCCTATTTATATACTTGGTTGGTGATCTCTTTGTTAAGATTTGTTCAAAGGCTTTTTGTAGTGTGTGGTGAGGCTTGGGCCCAAACACACACGCGCGCGCGCGTCGGCCTTGCTCGAGCTCGAGCTGGGGCTCGGGTTTGGGTTTGGGTAGAGCACCGGCGGTGTGGGCTGTTCCCCACTGTTACGTTTTTGGACCTGCGCACAGTACATTGTCAACATGCGATATATCTGTTTTGGATCTTTTTCATAGTCAAATGTGACTGTTAAAGAGCTGAGATCAAGGGGTCATTAACCCAATTTATTACGTTTTAACGCTCTTAAATGGGGACCTTTTTTTTTTTTTTTTTGGTTTTTTTTTTTTTTTTTTTTTAACGTTTGGAGCCTCTACCTCAGCTATATATACTCGAGGTTTCTGATCATATTAGACACACAATTCACTCACTTCTTCTCCCCTTCTCTCTTCCTCTAAAATCCCTCTTCTGCTACTGTAACTTTCTGGGTGCGTTATTGATTCGTTCCAAGGCATTCATACACGAGTGGTCGTGTATGGGTGTCGCAGTGTTAACCTTGGGAGACTAACGGCGTGAGACGATTACTACCGCGGTCGTGCCGATATATTTTTCAAGTCAGTGGCTTCCATACCTCGAGACTACCTTTGTTTTCGATAAGGTTACTATAACCTCCATTTGAAAACTATATTATTTATTCGTAACAATGGTTGCTTTCTCGAACAAAATGATTCTTGATCTTTCAAAATTGGAGCCTTAAGATGGCCAAAATTATAAGAGGTGGTCACAAAAATTGCTTATGTTTTTTGAGCAGTTGGAAATTGATTATGTGTTGTTTAATGATCTTCCCTCTCCTGTTGTTGCTGGTTCTGCTGAGGAAACCCCTCCCCCTAATGCTGCTGTTAAGTCGAATGAGGAGACTATTAAAAAATATGATAAGGATAACAAAATTGCTAGGTGTCATCTCCTTAATCATATGTCTAATACCCTTTTCGATTTGTTTATGGTACATAAATCCGCTATGGATATTTGGGAATTGTTAGAAAAAAAATATGGGGCTGACGATGCTGGGGTTTCAGATAGTAGATGAAAAACCTATTAGGGAGCAGGTTCATGTCTATGAGAAGCTATATGCTGATGTAACTAGTGAGGGTATGAAATTGGATGAAATATTCTTGGCTAATGTGTTACTTGAGAAATCCCCCCCCCCCCCCCCCCCCCCCCTCTCGTGGAATGACTTTCGTAACCATTTAAAGCATAAGAAAAAGGACCAAGGAAGCTAATCGTTTGAAGGATAAGTCGGTCCAAATATCTTTAATAGTACAAAGGCTAATCTTGTTGAAAATGGTGGGTCCTCACATGGGGATAAGTACAAGGATAAGGGAAAAGCTAAGGTTGGTCAGGGTCAAGCTAAGGGTCCAGTGGTTAAGAAATCGGGTCATGGGAAGTTCACTAAACCTGGAGCATGGATCCATAAACCAAACCAAAATGTGTTGTGCTATGTTTGTGGGAAAACGAGACATAAAGCATATCAATGTCTTCAAAGGAAAAATACTCCGCAAGCTAATCTTGCCGAGACGTATGATATAATTGTTGTCGTCGTGGTTGAAGCTAACTTGGTCGCGAATACTAGTGATTGGGTTCTGGATACAGGGGCTTCGAGGCATCTTTGTGGTAACAAGGATCTATTTGCTGAGTTCGAGAACGTGACTGATGGTGAATGTGTCTACATGGGGAACTCTTCTTCTGCAGCAATCGCAGGCAAAGGCAAGATCTTTCTCAAACTCACCTCGGGGAAAACTCTTGCTCTTAATAATGTTTTGTATGATTCCACTTTGCGTCAAAACCTAGTGTCTGGTGCCTTATTAAACAAAGCTGGTGTAAAACTTGTTTTTGAGGTTGACAAGGTTGTAATGTTGCGCAATGAGGATTTTGTGGGCAAGGGTTATCTCAGTGGGGGTTTATTTCTTTTAAATGTTGATTCTTCTATCATTAATAATAATGCTTCTACTTCTGCTTATATTGTTGAGTCTCTTGATATTTGGCATGGTTGATTAGGTCATGTGAATGTTAAATTGATTAGAAAGCTTAGATCTTTATTGCTGATTCCATCGCTAACTTCTGAAGTATTTGAAAAATGTCCTAGTTCCATAGAGGCTAAGTTTACTAAAAAAAAAACCTAGTAAACCTGTTAAAACTAGACATACAAATCTTCCCGAGTTAATTCACACCAACCTAGCCGATTTTAAGAGTTCCATGAGTAGAAGAGGTAAACATTATTATTTTACCTTTATAGACGATTGTTCTAGATATACCAAGGTATATCTGGTTAGGCATAAAAGTGAAGTTGAGGATGTATTTATAAAGTATAAAGCGGAGGTAGAGAATCAACTTGATCGAACGATTAAGAGGGTTAGGTCCGATCAAGGTGGTATGGTACTAACTTCTTAACTGATCTTTGTGAGAAAAATGGGTTAATTCATGAGACTAGTCCGCCTTACCAACCTCAATCTAATGGGATAGCTGAACGGAAAAATAGAACATTAAAAGAGATGATGAATGCTATGCTTTTAAGTTCTGGCCTTTCTGATGATATGTGGAGGGAAGCTGTGCTTTCGGCTTGTCATATTCTTAACATGATACCTCATAAGAAATTAGACAAGACACCCTACGAGTTGTGGAAATGTTATCCTTCTAACTTAAGTTAACTTCGGAGATGATTTTCTAACATCTTTCTTGGCTGAAAAACGTAAGTGAGGATTGTGCTTGTGACGAACTAGTTTCTGCTCTTTTAATAGAAGATGATCCAAAAACTTACGATGAGGCTATGCGATCCATAGACTGTAACTTTTTAAAGGAAGCTATTAAAAGAAAACTAGACTCTATTGTTGTTGACTGATTTTCCTAAAGGTTCTAAGCCCATTAGTAGTAAATGGATATTTAAGAAGAAGATGGGACCTAATACATAATAGAGAGGTTTAAGGCTAGACTTGTGGTTAGAGGATTTATACAAAAGAAAGATATTGATTATTTTGATACCTACTCACCAGTGACTAAGATTGCCACCATTAGAACTCTTGTCGCTTTAGCTGCTATTCATGGTCTTGTGGTACATCAGATGGATGTAAAGACTGCTTTTCTTAATGGTGATCTAAAGGAAGTGATCTATATGTCACAACCCAAGGGGTTTGTGGTAAAAGGTCAAGAGAGTAAGGTGTGTAAACTAAGAAAATCATTGTATGGTCTTAAACAAGCACCTAAATAGTGGTATGAGAAATTTCACAACACCTTGGTTGATGATGGTTATGTAAGTAACAACTCTAATTCGTGTGTTTACTCTAAACTATTTGGATCAGATTGTGTTGTTATTTGCTTATACGTTGATGACATGTTAATACTTGGTAGTAATTTATCTGTTGTAGATAAAACCAAACAATTCTTGTCTTCACGGTTTGAGATGAAGGACTTAGGAGAGCTGATGTAATCCTTAGAGTTAGAGTTATTAAAAACTCTACTGGAATATCTCTAAGTCAATCTCATTATGTTGAGAAGGTGTTGAGGAAATTTAACAGGTATGATGTTACTTATGCTAGAACTCCTTATGATGCAAGTATACCTCTGTGTAAGAACTTGGGTGAGAGTGTATCCCAAAAGGAGTATGCTAAAATCATAGGAAGTGTGATGTTTCTTATGAACTGTACTTGACCAGATGTTGCTTATGCAGTTAGTAGACTGAGTCGATATACACATAACCCTAGTGCAGAACATTGGACTGCCTTGCGTCGTTTACTCAAGTATCTAAGAGGAACGATAGACTTATGATTGCATTATGGCAAGTTTCCTGCTGTGTTAGAAGGATTTTGCGATGCGAACTGAGTGTCTGGTAACAATGAGATTTTTTCTAATAGTGGTTATGTGTTCACCTTGGGTGGAGCTGCTATATCGTGGAAGTCTGCAAAACAGACTTGTATAGCTCGTTCCACCATGGGATAAGAGTTTATAGCTCTTGAACTAGCAGGTTAAGAGGCAGAATGGTTGAGAAACCTACTAGCTGACGTGCCTATGTGGGGGGTGATGAGGCTAAGGTCGTCACGCCTAATCAAAATAAACCTAGACAAACAACTAACAGAAGCTAGTGGTAAGCAGGGTCGAATCCACAGGGAGATGGTGTAGTCAAAGAGATGCTCGGCTAAGAAAGGTCAATCTCAAGGTATGAACAAGGAGTGAGTTTGAACTATAAACTAAAGGTAGACTAAAATCAAAGGCTCGAAAGACGATAAAGGAGGAATCTAGGGTCACAGGTTCACGATGATCTCAAGTAAGACTGTCACTGAATAAGGATACTAATGAAGGTTTGTGTTAATGGATTAGGACAAGTCCTCTCGGATCGAAGTCAACCCTAAAGCTCAACTAACGGGCTCTCGCTACGTATTAGTTTCGCTCTACTAACTCTCACACAAGGCTCACCTTAACCCGGCTTTCGATCTTAGGTTTAGGCTTCCTAGGTCAACACAATCGATCGTGGCCTTTGATCAATTGAGTGAGGAATTAGGGCATGAGATTAGATTAACAACAAGCAACCAAAAGATAACCAAAATCAGAAATTAAGCCTAAGAATCAATCATCGATCCCCATAAAACCCTAGGATGGGATTAGCTATGCATGATTGGGGATGAATTCAAAGCAATACAATAACAATAATAAAACATAATGAATGCAAAGCAACTGAAATCAAACCTTGAAATAAATAGAGTACCGACGATTACAATGAAATCAAATCCTCAAACTAAACTAGAGATGATAAAGAAAACTGAAAATAAACCTGGAGTAATCCTGAATTGAATTGTAAAGATCGAGTCTTGCTAGTAAAATCAATCTAAGTCTAGGAGTTTTTTGAGAGTTTAAAGAGAGAAAACTAAGTTCTAAACTAAAGCAGAGAAAACTAATAAAAAGCATAAACTAAACCCTAGCCTCGAGTTGTATTTATAGGCCAACAAAAATCCGGAGAAAAGTGCAGCAGAACCGAGCGGTTCGGGGGGGTGAACCGATCGGTTCAGGGTGGGAACCGATCGGTTCTGGGTTGAACCGAGCGGTTCTAACAGGTTCCAGCAGCTACAGCAACTTCAAGCCTTAATTCATGTATCCGGAACCTATAGGTTTGCTCTGAACCTATAGGTTTGACGTCCCAACACATAGTATGACTTCCGAATCGACTCTCGGGCTTCGTCATGATGTCACGATACTCGATATTGCTCCATTTGTCTCAGGTTTTAGCTCAGGACCGCCAAAACCTGCAAAATACACACGAGGAACAACAGTATCGCAATATAAAGCAAATAGCTACTAATATACTAATGAAATCAAGTAAGTGCGAGCTAAATGCGACTATAACGGGGGCATATAAGCAATATAAATGACATGTATCAGGGGGGGTGACAGTTAGCACCAGTGTCCTTATATTGTGATTGTCAGGCAGCCATCAGTGTTGCTAATAATGATGTCTATAACGGTAAGAGATGACACATTCGGATAGGCATGATGTAGTTAAACAACTCCTGAAAAATGGGGTTATTGTTTTGGACTATGTGAAATTTGAACGCATCCTTGCTAATCCCCTTACAAAGGGATTAACAAGGAGAGTTGTCCTTGATACGTCGAGGAGAATGAGGCTAAAGTCTTTGAGTCAAGCTTGAGGAGAATGATACTTGATGGACTGTTAGCTTAATCCTATGGCGTTTATCAATCAATAGCCTTTATGGTGGTGCTTTTGAGACGCACTTGATGGATTGTGTTATTTCTGGTTGGACTTATGTCGTTAATGGCTCTTACGAGACGTGCTATTGAGAAGCACTTGAGCCACCAGATTGTGTTATTTCTGGTTGGACTTATGTCCTTAATGGCTCTTACGAGACGTTTATGTCCTTAATGGCTCTTATGAGACGTACTATTGAGAAGCACTTGAGCCACCAAATTGTGTTAATTCAAGTTGGACTTTCGTCCTTAATGGCTCTTGTGATAAGTGCTATTGAGAAGCACTTGAGCCACCTATGGAGTGTGATGGTTTAAGCCGCCATCTATGTGAGAATTTAAACTTCTTGCATGAGCACTTTCCTAAACAAGGGTAAACGCATGGCTCTAAAGCGTTGCACTTTGATATCGCGAAACGAAACAATATTTTAAGGTATGATATGTGATGTGGGGGTCTCAACCGAAATTAGCAAGTTCAAATCGAAAGATATTCACTTGTTGAAAGAAAGTTGTTGCCTCACTTCACTAATACGTCAATTCCAGTCGAAAGACATTGAACGTTTAAGTATCCAATCCTTCCATACCCAGAATCTTTTCTTAGCTACCTCACTATATATACTCTGATCATATTATATTAGACACACAATTCACTCACTTCTTCTCCATTTCTCTCTTCCTCTAAAATCCCTCTTCTGCTACTGTAATTTTCTAGGTGCGTTATTGATTCGTTCCAAGGCATTCATACACGAGTGGTCGTGTACGAGTGTCGCAATGTTAACCTTGGGAGACTAACGGCGTGAGACGATTACCACCGAGGTCGTGCCGATATAGTTTTCAAGTCAGTGGCTTCCATACCACGACACTACCTTTGTTTTCGATAAGTTTACTATAACCTCCATTGTTACGTATTTGCTACACACTACTAACAATTCCAATAATATACTTTCGCCGATATTAACCGGCTCAAATAGGTATAAAAAAACTCAAACCGGTTTTAATTTTAGATAGAAGAAGGGTGAAAAAAAATTAAAATCGGTTTAACCTTCTTTTATACCTGTTTGAGTCAGTTAAAATTGGCGAAAATATATTATTGGAATAACTTTCGATAGTTGATATTATTGGGATTATTCTGAGTTGGGATTATTTTTGAAAGATGGATGTTAGTTAGGATTATTCTTGTGAATTTTTACAAAATGTTAAATGTAGTTAATGACAAATAAGGGTAGTATTGAAACATTAAGTATTACACAAACTTTGACTCTCTTTGACCATTCACATTTTTATTATTATTATTTTTTGTCAAAGAGGAGACGCTAGACCATTACAACGTGGGATAGAGGATTCAAACCTGAGATCTACCGCTTAGGGTACCTCAATTCTGACCACTAGGCCTTGACATCTTCGATAAAGAGATTCATGACTTTATGGAGATCTTTGGTACAAGTACCGTAATGTTTTTTTTTCTTTATCTTAATCATTATTGTTTTGTTTTGGAATTGCGTGCTCTTATAAAGGTTACCCTATACTCCGTAAAAGATTATAATAAGAATAAATAATTAAATTAGATTAGATTAAAAGATTTTTTCGTAACTTTTATCTTTTATAATACACTTTTTTAAAACTCTCATCTTCTATAAATTTTTTTATCAAAACTTTCACCTTATATAACCACAATGTTTAAAATACCACAAAATTCTCATTCTAACACCATAAAATATGAAATAAATTTCGCTCTAGTTATAGTGGACCATTACTTTTGTTTATGTGACTTTTAAACTAACGATTTATTCGTTATTTATTCTTAACTCACATCATCGAATCTTCATTATTCCTTCACGAAATGAGTATTTGGAGGTGTTTTATAACATTTTAGTCATATAAGCAGTGAGTTTTGATACGAAGTATAAAAGGTGTGAGTTTTGAAAAAGTGTATTATAAAATGTGAAAATCGTGAAAAACTCTAGATTAAAACTTAATGTTTTTGAGCTGGTACTCTTCTAAAAGACCGTCTCACACTAAAAAAGTGTTAGACAATGAAAAACCAAACACCATGTCAGTTAGAAAAAATGAGTTCAAATATAACAATAACTATCCACCCTGTATCGAAAGCCTCACGATAATTATTGTGAGCCTGTAAAACATGTTGGAGTAAGTGTCCTCCACAATAGTGCGATTACTTAATAAATCTCAATTAAGGAATACATGGGGATAATCCAGTATTATTGTCAATTGATTAACGTAAATCAATAACGGTTGGCTGACTAGAGTTTGACGTTATTGTCGTGAGAACGGCGGTAATCAATTGATCCCTTTAAGTCACACCTATAGGAACGTACTCCAAATGATAAAGCTAATTAATTGTATGAGATACGATTAGATTAGTAACTTGATAAATCGACTAACGGTTAGTCATTGAATTAATTTAGAGAGAAATCGAGTTGTGAACTCGAATGATTAATTTTATATCGATAAAATTAATAGAGGAGACGGGAATTAGTGATTAATAGTTAATTCACAAATTGTGTACTAATTGACTAATGAGATTAGTATTAGTGCAAATTTAATGTGTATGTAAGTGTACATATATATTAAAGGAGAGTTAAGAATTTAATTGGATAATTTATACTTTATCATATTAGATGATTGAGTGATAAATTATAAGTATTTGTGGGACAAATATTGAAAACAAGTAAGACCCATTATAGGGTCCCTATGGACCGTCCAAATTGAGGACAAAGGAAGAAGATTCCTTTTTGTCCTACTTGTTTTGTCTTGTTCTACTTGTTTGCATAGATTAGTGCATAAGCATGCTATAAAGATAATCATATTGTCAAGTGCATGCTTTTGTTTTTTGTTCTAATCAAAGCAAGCCTTCACTCTCCTTTCTTCTCTCCTTACGCCATGCATGCTTAGATATCCCACTATGATTGTCGATTTAAGTCGCGATTCTTAAATTAGTTCACTTATAAAAGAATTTTAATGACTAAAATTGACAAGATCACCCACATTTTTTAACAAATGAATTGAGATAAAGCCTTTTCAAATGTAGCAGCTATGAACCCCATGTTCGTGAGGACCTCCGCAACGTGGAACCTTGTTACCATGGGTAAGTAGTGGGAGGAAGTCCCATGCTAATTTGGTTTGAACTCAACCAAATAAGAGTTATTTGGGGCTTAAGGATACATTTTAAAGAAAATCATCAACCAAGCATTCTAGTGTAGAATTAGTCAAGTGTTGACTTATCGTTTTTATATAAAAGGAAACATGAGATGTCTAATTTTATATGAAAAACGAGTCTTGGAATCATTTATATAATTTCGTGGGAGATCATTATATAAATAGACGTTTGTTTTAAAAAGTGTTTTTGCAAATGTCATTAATGAACAATGAATGCTTATATATTTCCTCATATTTGTTGTAGAATTATTTGTTTCAAATCGCAATGGCATCATCATCATCAACTCCCGCGCCCATTTTGGGCAAAGATTCATGGTTGCGAACCGTGATGGATAAGTGTATCCTCAAGGATGACGGTAGCAACTTTTTCGAATGGGATTCGACGATAAGGGGCGCCGCTCAATCCGACAATGTGCTCAAATACCTTACCGATCGACCACCCGCCGAACCCACTTCCCGATCCGGGGCGGCAAGAGCCGCCTATGATGAGTATGTGAAAGTGGACAATGACGTGAAAAACGTCTTGATTTGGTCCATGGAACCCGCTCTCAAACTCCGATTTGTCACACAAAAGAGTGCATATGAGATATTCACTCGAGTGACAACCATGTTCTCCAAAGCACCGAAAATTAGGCTTTATGAAGCCGCGGTGCGATTTTTCGATGCAAAGCTTGAGAGGAACCAAAAAGTTGGTCCTCATGTGCTCAAAATGATTGAGTACTTAGACACTCTTGAGCGTCAAGAGTGTTCTATACCCAAGGCTCTTGCGATCAACCGCATTCTTCATTCTCTTCCTAACAAGTTTGCTCACTTTCGAGTAAACTATAACATGAACAACATGGATAAGAGTTACCATGAACTTCATGCACTCTTGGTCCAAGCCGAGAGGGATATGGAAGTGAATGAGGTGGAGAGGAAAGATGTTCTCTCCATGAAAATGAAGAACATGTCTCTTGGAGTCAAGAAGGGGAAGGTGGCTAAGAAAGCGCCATCTATCAAAGGCAAGGGTAAGGGCAAGGCTATTGTGGAAGGTGTTCCACACAAGTCTAAGCCCAAGATCAACAAGGAAAACCTCTCAATGACACTTGCAAGTATTGCAATGAAGTGGGTCATTGGAAGCGCAATTGTCCCAAATACAAGAAGGACTTGAAAGATGGATGTGCGACATCCAAAGGTATTTTTCCTTCTAATCTCTATATGATAGACGTCAATCATGCTTGCATTTCTACATGGGTATAGGATACCGGATGTGGATCTTACCTTTGCAATCACTTGCAGAGGATGAGAAACGAGCGAGCACTAGCCAAGGGTGATGTAGATCTCCGCATGGGCAATGGAGCTAGAGTAGCGGCCATTTCCGTGGGAACCTATGTACTCACTCTAGCTAGTGGTTTAGAGTTGTACTTGAATAACTGTTATTTTGTATCAACTCTAACCAAAAACATTATCTCCGTCTCCGTGTTAGATGCGGAAGGCTTTTGTTTTATGATTAAGGACAATCGGTGTACTTTTTCATTTAATGAAATGGTTTATGGTGAAGCCATTTAAATTGGAGGTATTTATGTTTTAAATGATGTCAATGATGTTTATCCTATAGAGAACAAGAAGCTCAAAACGAATGAATCAAACAAATCCTACCTTTGGCATTGTCGTTTAAGTCATATAAACGATAGATGCATAAAGAGACTTGTTGAGACCAAGGTTCTCAAACCATTTGATTGCGAATCATATGGTACATGCGAAGCTTGCCTTTTAGGCAAGATGACTCGTGCACCCTTTAGTGGTAAAGGGACACGAGTAAGTGAAGTTTTAGGACTCATACATACCGATGTGTGTGGTCCATTAAACATCACCGCTAGAGGAGGATATCATTACTTCATTACTTTTACCGATGACTTAAGTAGATATGGTTATGTCTACTTAATAAGGCATAAAAGTGATACTTTTGAGAAATTTAAAGAATTTCAAAATGAGGTTGAGAACCAATTGGATAAAAAGATAAAAGCACTACGATCGGATCGTGGTGGCGAATATCTAAGTAATGAGTTTTGATTCACATCTTAAGAATTGTGGTATAATATCACAATGGACTCCTCCGGGCACACCACAATAGAATGGTGTTGCAGAAAGGAGAAACCGAACTTTATGAGATATGGATCGGTCTATGATGAGTCAAAGTGAGTTTCCTGGATCGTTTTGGGGCTTTGCGCTATTGTCTGCCGCATTCTCACTAAATCGAAGTCCGACTAAAGCGGCCAACAAGACTCCATATGAGATATGGACGGGAAAGGTTCCCTATTTGTCATTCATGAGAATTTGGAGTTGTGAGGCATTCGTTAAGAATAGAACTGACGATAAACTCGCTCCAAGGTCTGACAAATGTCTTTTTGTAGGTTATCCTAAGGAAACCTGTGGTTATTACTTCTACAACCCTCACGAGAACAAAGTGTTTGTGGCTCGTGATGCTGTTTTTCTAGAAGATGAATATATTTCTAAAAAGCAGAGTGGGAGAAAATTTGAACTTGATGAAGTTCAAGAGCCACAAACCGGTCAAGATGAGGAAGCGGATTCCCTGCCTTCCGACACTCAAGTTATAATCCCTAGGAGGTCAGGAAGAATTAGTCATCAACCTGACCGTTACCTCGGTAACATCGAGGAGGAGGGTGATTTGTTGTTATTGGAAAGCAACAAACCCTCAACCAACAAGGCGGCTAATGGTAGCCTCAACTCCGAACAATGGCTTGAGGCCATAAAATCCGAAATGGATTCTATGTACGAGAACCAAGTTTGGGACTTGGTAGATTTACCTGAAGGAGTGAGACATCTTCAGTGTAAATGGATATTCAAAATCAAACTCGGCATAGATAAACATATAGATGTTTACAAAGCTAGATTGGTGGCAAAGGGCTTTTCACAAGTCCAAGGTATTCATTATGATGAAACCTTTGCACCGGTTGCTATGCTTCGATCCATAAGGATAATCTTAGCGGTTCTGCGATTTCATGACTATGAAATATGGCAAATGGATGTAAAAACCGCCTTCTTGAATGGGATTCTAGAAGAGGAAGTGTTTATGACACAACCTGAAGGTTTTGTAGATACATCCAACCCTAAGAAAGTATGCAAGCTTAAGAGATCCATTTATGGTCTTAAGCAAGCATCAAGGAGTTGTAATCACAGATTCGATCATGTTATAAAACAAAAGGGTTTCGCTCGAAGTGCCGAGGAACCTTGTTTATACATGAAGTTTAGTGGGAGCAAGGTAACCTTCCTTGTTTTGTATGTGGATGACTTACTACTGATTGGAAATGATATTCCAAGTCTGAATTCGGTAAAGGTGGAATTGGGAAACCATTTCCAAATGAAGGACTTGGGAGAGGCACAACGCATCTTGGGTATCCGGATCTATAGAGATAGATCCAAAAGGATACTAGCATTGAGTCAAGAAACTTATATTGATAAGATTCTTGATAGGTTCAATATGAAAGACTCCACAAGAGAGGCTTTCTTCCGATGAGTGTAGGAATAACATTGAAGAAATCTCAATGTCCTACGACTCCTGCGGAAATTGAACGCATGAAATTGATCCCTTATGCTTCCGCTGTTGGATCAATCATGTATGTTATGATGTGCACTCATCCCGATGTCGCTTTCGCTTTGAGCATGACAAGTCGGTATCAAGCCAATCCCGGTGAGAGTCACTAGATAGCCGTAAAGAACATCCTTAAGTACTTGAGAAGAACAAAGGATTCGTTTCTAGTGTTTGGAGGAGAACTTGAGCTGCGTGTAAAGGTTACCCGAATGCAAGTGTCCAAACCGATGGGGATGATTTGAAATCCCAATCCGGCTATGTCTTTATGATGAATGGGTGTGCTATTTGCTGAAAAAGTTTCAAGCAAAGTGTCACTGCGGATTCTACAGTGAATATTTGGCGACACGAAGCGCTAAGGAAAATTTGTTTGGATTCGGCAGTTCTTGGATGGACTAAGAGTAGTCCCTAGTGCCGCAGATCCAATCACTATTTATTGTGATAATAGTGGGGCTATCTTTCATGCAAAGAGCCCGAGTCTAGCATTAAGTCTAGACACGTTTTCAGGAAATACCATGTTATAAGAGATAATGTGAAAATGAAGGAAATAGATATTTGTAAGGTTGGGACAGACGATAACATCGCTGATCCTTTAACCAAGCCTCCTTCGAGGGCTAAGCATGACGCTCACACCGCCTCTATGGGGTTGAGGTGTATGCCTGATTTCCTTTAGTTTTTGAGATATGTAACGGATAAAGTATCCTATTACATATATGAAAACAACATTCATTGTTTAGAGTATATTTACTCTTTTAAGTCATTTTGAATTCATACTCTGTTTATCCGAATAGTTGTGTGACAACTTTGAACGTATTCAAGTGAACGGCATAAACTAAGTATTTGGTCCCTGGTCTCTCATAAGAGGTGACGTCTCGAAGAGACTAGATTGCAAGTCGATCGATGGTGGGTTCAACACCATGGAGTCATAGTGATGACTGGTCGTTTGCATAGACGCATGAGACACTGCTGACCGGTTTGTGACGCTTATAAATTCCTTTTCAATGAGATTGAAACCTGGTCGTGGTGGGAATTTCTATAGTATTCCTTTGAGTCAATTCTTTGTTGAGCCGGCGATTATGCGAGTCGGTGCGGTTCAGAGTGACTTTCATTTTTGTCCTAAGTCATGCCGTGAAAAGGGGTTATAAGGGCATCTTTGGGGTCATGGTGATCTGCATTATACAGTACAATCGAGTGGAAGGGAAATGTCCACCCTCGTCAGGGTAAAACATCTTTGGGCCACTCGAGGAGTAGTCGTTTGAAAATGCGTGGCCACGCTTCGGTAAGAATCTACGGTAGATTCTCGGTCAGGCATACTCTCTCCATATCGAGGAAACCACTCATGATATATATCTGCGGATGCAATCACGACTGTAAGACACCTTGCATTGAGTGGGAGATGTGAAGCGGACATGAGAATTGGTAATGCACAACTTGTCTCGGACAAGTGGGAGATTGTTGGAGTAAGTGTCCTCGCTGATAGTGCGATTACTTAGTAAATCTCAATTAAGGAATACATGGGGATAATCCAAGATTATTGTCAATTGATTAACGTAAATCAATAACGGTTGGTGACTAGAGTTTGGCGTTATTGTCGTGAGCAGCGGTAATCAATTGATCCCTTTAAGTCACACCTATAGGAACGTACTCCAAATGATAATGCTAATTAATTGTATGAGATACGATTAGATTAGTAACTTGATAAATCGACTAACGGTTAGTCATTGAATTAATTTAGAGAGAAATCGAGTTGTGAACTCGAATGATTAATTTTATATCGATAAAATTAATAGAGGAGACGAGAATTAGTGATTAATAGTTAATTCACAAATTGTGTACTAATTGACTAATGAGATTAGTATTAGTGCAAATTTAATGTGTATGTAAGTGTACATATATATTAAAGGAGAGTTAAGAATTTAATTGGATAATTTATACTTTATCATATTAGATGATTGAGTGATAAATTATAAGTATTTGTGGGACAAATATTGAAAACAAGTAAGACCCATTATAGGGTCCCTATGGACCGTCTAAATTGAGGACAAAGGAAGAAGATTCCTTTTTGTCCTACTTGTTTTGTCTTGTTCTACTTGTTTGCATAGATTAGTGCATAAGCATGCTATAAAGATAATCATATTGTCAAGTGCATGCTTTTGTTTTTTGTTCTAATCAAAGCAAGCCTTCACTCTCCTTTCTTCTCTCCCTAGGCCAGCCATGCATAGGCCAGTAAGGCCCCTTGATTTGTCTTGTTTTCTTATAAATACATAGCAAAAGAAAAAGACATTTGATGCATGCATTTTCTACTACAATATCTCTCTAAACCTCTCATAAAATCTCTACAATATTATTAGCTAATATTACTAAGAGTTAGTAAGTATTAGTAATAATAATATACTAAATATCAAGTAAGCTATTAGTGATTTCTAGTCTAAATCACTTGTAGTATTTGGAGTTGTTCTTGGGTGCAACTAGAATGAGGTTTCCTATTTTGGAAACTCGGTTTTGGAGGATCATCCTAAACTAAAGCTCAAGAAACAAAACTAGAAAGGAGTTCTAGTTTTGTGCCCATATTTCCCTTTAAGAAAGGTATAAATTTCTATAAACTTATAACAAAGTATATTTGTAATCACATAGATCTTGCTCATCAAATTAGAGTATTTTGATTTACACTAATATTTGATAAGTGAATGGGATGAGATCCCTACAAAACAGGGGCTGACCCATGTATATGTTTGGTGTTGCAAGTGCACACCATAGAATTTAGAAACTATTAAATATAATAACGAGATAATTAAGACAACAAAGTTGATGGTGGTAAGTTGGTTAGGGGCAGGGGATTGGAACATGTCAATGCATGACGTCTCGTGTTCGAATCGCCGCATCATCGGTTTTGTTCCTTTTTCAATAAGTGCACATTAAACGCAATTTTGTCATGCAGTTAATTAGTCTTTTCGATTTATCATACCGATTATATAGTCTTAATTTCAAAATATATTGGTCTTTTCGATTTTTCACACCAGTATATTAGTAGTAATCAATGCCTAGACCAAAAAGACAGTATAGTCGCATATACGTTACTAAAATATATTGCAACACCAAAAAATATTTTCTGGGTACGCCCCTGCTGTTTCATAGAAGTGTTAGTGAGCGTTTTTGATAGGGATACCTTGAGCATTTTATAAGCCTTCAATAAGTTCTTTGTGACATAAATTTAGGTGTGACTGTGTGAGATAGTTTTATTTAGTGGCGGAGTTAGGATTAATAGAGAGAGGGAAATATTTGCAACTTAGAGACCTAGCTCATTCATTTGATCAAATCGTTTTTTTCATTTTAGATTTGTTGTTAGTGTTAGAATGGTTAATTTTAACGAACATTGTAACCTTGATGATGTCATTAGTTGGCTAATGGTCTATTTCATAGAGGTTATCTCTAGGGACATGCTCTTTCGAACTTTTTAGAAGTGGCCCAGGCTAAACGTCTTTGGCTGGAGGGGTGAGCAGGCTGAAATGAATGAAATTCAATTAAATTTCACTAAATATTATTATTATTATTATTATTATTATTATTATTATTATTATTATTATTATTATTATTATTATTATTACTATTACTATTACTATTACTACTACTACTACTGCTACTACTACTGCTACTACTATTATTATTATTCATTTATTATTATTAATATTATTATCATTATTATTATTATTATTATTATTATTATTATTATTATTATTATTATTATTATTATTATTATTATTATTATTATTATTGTTATTATTATTATTATTATTATTATTATTATTATTATTATTATTATTATTATTATTATTATTATTATTATTATTATTATTATTATTATTATTATTTATTATAAACTGTTGTTATTATATATATAAAAGCACAGTTTACATGAAATTAGTGGGAAGCCGAGAAACAATCTGGGCCCCTACCCCCTTCGCTACAGCAAAGCTAAGTCTAATAAAAATGTAAGCGGACACCCGAGCCCATGCATCATGGGAGGCAGAGAAGTTCTGAATCCGCTTAAGCAAGGCTATAGCCTCCGAATCCAACTCCCCCAACGTAGAGAAGGAGAGCGGTAAGAAACCATATCCAGCTGCCGCTCATGAATCCCTGTACTTAGCACACTTACGCCGAGCTGCATCAGCGACAACCCGACCGGACACGAACTCGGCCAACCCAGTCTGAGTCAAAGGCGAAGATCCCGTCAGGTCCACACAATCATAATCTTGAAAAGATAGATATCATTGACATAATAATTTTTGTTACATATAATAATAATAATAATAATAATAATAATAATAATAATAATAATAATAATAATAATAATAATACTTCACGAAGGTTGCTGTTTCTGCGGAATCTGCTTTCTCCCTCTCCCCGCGACAGATCGCCTTATGGAGGTCTCAGCAGGGTGCCCATTCATCGGACTGGTTGCGAGCGGTGCCTATTTCCGAGTTAGGGCAGACTATGAATGGGAGGACTTACCGTAGTGTGCTTAGTTACCGGCTTGGTGTTCCGTTATTTACGGTGTCTAGGCCCTATTCTGCCTGTTCTCGGGTGTACGCTGGTGATGTGTATGGAGATCATGCGGTCTCGTGTACTAGGACTGTTGAGGTTAAGCATCGGCATAACCTTATCCGCGACACCTTACTGGATATCTGCTACAGGGTTGGTAACTCGGCGGGGAAGGAGGTCGACATTGGTCTGGTTGATGGGCATGGCGGATCCCTTCGTCCTGCGGATTTGCTTCTATACTCTTGGGACAGGGGGCGGGATGTTTGTGTGGACCTCACGGGTTCCTCCCCCTTGACTCAGACTGGGTTGGCCGATTTAGTGCAGCAAGGTTGTTCTTGATGCAGCGTATGAAATGTGCTAAGTACATGGATTCCTGTTCTGCGGCTGGCTATGGTTTCCTCCCGTTCTCCTTCTCTACGTTGGGGGAGCTGGATTCAGCGACCATAGCTTTACTCAAGCGGGTTCATAGCTTCTCTGCCTCCCATGATGCAGGGGCTCGGGTGTCCGCTTATATTTTTATTCGTCTTGGCTTTGCGATAGCAAAGGGGGTAGGGGCCCAGATTGTATCTCGGCTCCCCACCAATTTTGTGTAAATGATGTAAAAATTTCTTTCATAATAATAATAATAATAATAATATTGTGTGTTGAACTTAATATAGCTGAGCAGAATTGAATGAAGCTAAACTGAACTGAATTGAAAATGTGCTGAACTGAACTAAAATGAGTTGGAAATAAGCTGGAAAGAACAAGTCCTAAGTAGATTTATCTTTAAAACTGATTTGATGTGAACATTATATACTCCCTCCATTCCGGTTATTTGTTTACACTTTTCATTTATGGGTGTACGGGTCATTTGTTTACAATTTCCATAAATGTTTTTGGTGACCCATGTGTGGAGTGGGCCCAACTTCCTCATACAATCACATTGTTTAATTTTACCTACTTTAAAGCAAGTGGGACCTTATTTGTACTTATATTATTATTTTTTTAGTTTTTCCTTTATCTCTCTCCTCACATCGATAAATGTGTATAAAGTAAACGTAAACAAAATCACCGAAATGAAGGGAGTACATAAATAAAATTGATAAAACTTTATATTTTGGAAAATGATTTTGTACCAAGCCGATTAACTTGTTAAAGGTTGGTTTCGGACACACTAATTTCATATCAATTTTGGTTTTGGAAAGTTTGTGGGTTCAGGTCGATAGATACGTTCATTTATCAATTATAAGTTGATTTTAGGTGATTTCTCTGATCGAGTTAGAAAACGGTGGGTCCACCACTCCACCTTAAACAATGTGGTAACAATTGCTTGTTGTTTCATTATGATTACCTACTTATATTGCTATGATTATATGTTATGATTGCGTGGTTGTTTCTATTGTTTCTATTTAATTATATCGTCTTATAAGTCTAAGTTGTATTAGTGACAAGTGTTCTGACGATATCAGATCTTGGTTGTTTTTAGCATGAGTTTTGTAATATGAATAAAATTGTCCATTGTGCTATAAGAATTAAGATTGTCTATAAATAAGTTAATTTTTTTTTAAAGTGAGTCTTTTCCATTGGAAAAATTCGTCAAAGAACTTTGGATAAAAATTTTCTATTTTAGTTACAATTGCTTAATTGTTAAGATTGTCAAAAGATTAATGACAACAATAAAGTTTTTTCAATTTGTTTAATTCTACAATTGATGCTCTTATGGCTCGTTCGTTTATTGTTCATCATGCATTTGTTATTATGTGATCAAATTGTTGTTTAGTTATCAAATCGGGATATTATTTTTTTCAAGTTTATACTAGAGCCAATATCACAATATCACATTGTTATAAGAGAATTATATAGTTATCAAATTTCGTATTTTCCACATCAGCAACAACTGTTATATACTCCAACTATCTATTCAATTTTATACATTATGTTTGTTTTTCCACGTTTGTCAAGTAAACATTGAAATAATAATATATCTAATTTTACATTATCTAAATCTTACAAATTTAACATCTTATTGTACTCATTAAAATGTATCATATGATATTCGCATGACTATATTTTCTTCAATACATTACCAAAAATTTCAAAAATTATCCAGTCGAATGAATATTGTCAATTTTTCGTTTGATGTTAATGAAGGATATTGGAGGGAGTATTTCCAAATGGTGAAGTACAAGCAAACAATTATTTTAAAATGGTTTGTGTGTTTCACCTAAGACTATCCCCATTGAAAAAATTAGGGGACGTCATGAGCCAATTTAATTGGGTTAATCACTTAAAAATTGAGTTAAGTGTGGAAACTTGACTTGACCTGAGTCATTGAGTGACTTGAGTTGAGTCAAAAAAAATTTGCCAAGTGTTGCTTGTTGAGTGGGGGGAGGAAAAATATTAAATGATTTTATTGTAAAGTTGTTTTGTTTTTACGTAGGAAAGTTGCTATTACTTTACCTTTTGACTCTTGTGTAATTTTCTTGAGCGTATATTTGTAAAAGAGTCGTTAATTTATTAAATTCATTTTTTTAAAAAAATAAAATTATACCAACGGCCATATTTTTGTAATATCTATAAAATGAGACCAATCTTGACACTATTTGGACATCTTAAAAATCATTATATTTTTACCTTCTACTTTTCACTTCTTACAAAAAATAAAATAAAAATAAAATAAAACATAAACACACAAATATTATCACAAAAAAAAAATTTATGTGAAAAAATATTTAGAAATTGAAAATCTAAATTCCAAAAAATATAAGAAATTAAAATTATTCAATAAAAGTATTTAACTTTTGATAAAAAATAATTAAATGAATATAAAAGTAGGATATATAAAGTGGTGGGTATGAAAAAAGTGGAAAAAGAGGAGTCATAACCTTGTTTAATGGGAGGATCAAACTTGTGAAAGATTATGACTTTCAATTAAATTGGTCATGACCCAATTAGACAAATTCTCAATGGGAATAATCTAAGGTATCCAACTTGCCTGCTATAAATGTTTCTTGCCAAAAATTGATGGGAGAAAGGCATTGAATGTTTACCCAAATTGGGTGTAGTGGGCTGGATCACATTAATTAGTGAGAACTGAGTCCACAAGTTGCACCGTGAGGAGTACGTATTACATTTTACATAGCACCGTCTAATACTTTTACAAGTTATAAAAATATTATACCAAAAGATATTAAATGAGAGTGCTTAATGCGAATAATAGACTACATTTAATTAAATTAAAAAGGTGACATTAATTAATAAATAAAATAAATACATGTATAATGTAATTAATATGCCTATACAATCCCAAGAACTATATTACGGAGTAGGAAATAAATAAGACTTTCTTAATCTCTATCTTCTTTATGTTGGCTTTCTCATTTTTTTGTTAATTTATTTCATGTAAATAATGTAGAACTCACTACACCAGTTATCTAAATTTAGTCACGATCAATAAATATAAGGTCACCACATCTCTTTATCAGTTGGTTATGTAATATAGCAGAATAGTGACTATAATTAAAATTAGGTTATCTCATTCTTGTCCATTTTAAATCGTGTCTGCTATATTAATTATAGAGATACTATTTTTAGAAAAGGTGAGTACAGTTGGCTCCCGTGGAATGTAACATCACAAATTAAATCAAACAATCAAACAATTCTATAACAATTCTTACACACCAATTATTTGTAAGTAGATACAATATAATACAGAGTAATATTTAGTCACTATATTATGATCATATAAATTAAACTCACAACCTCACTAATATTATCAACAAATGAACAACCAAATTAACAAAATAAAACCAAGTGGTGGTTGCCAGGTGAAATTTGAGTTAACCTAAAAGTGTGCAACAAAGTGTGAGGTCTCAGGCTCAAATTTCACCTGGAACCAAAAAGAATTAGGGTTATTTCATAGGAATAATCCAAACTAAGCTCGTTCTTCTGGTTTTAATCCAAACTAATGTTTAACTCAAAATAATCCGAACTAATGTATCATTTAACTTGTATTGAACCATACCCATAAATGACTTGTTATAGCCGGTTTTTCGATAGGTAGTAATGTGGGGCCATTTTTAATTCTATTTTTTTTATTACTTTTTTAATTTTGCAACTCTTTCGTCCTCCTTATTTCTTCACTGCCACTTTCAATGTCTTCTCTCTCTTTCTCTTTTTTTTTTTTTTTTTTTTTTTTCCTTCCTAATATTGACCTCTTAATTATTTTTCATACACTAATAGAATATAAAGTAATAATATTTCATATTTTTCTTATATTTGAAAGCGATGGCGACTAAGGGGGCCAAGAGAACAGGCCCCCTACTCCTATTTGGAAAAAAATTATTTGTACTAAAAGGTTCCAGTTATTATCAAGAAATTTGCAGTTGTAGAGTTGGTGAAGGCACCAAATGTAGTGCAAGAGTTCAGGGGTTCGATCCTTAGGACACTTGATTTGTCATTTTTTTTTCCTTTTTTAATGCTCCTAACATTAAATGTATGAAAACTCAACTAATTTAACTTGACTAACTTAGGTTTATTTGTTAATATATCAACTATAATGTAATTTACATCTCAAATTTTATATATTTCTTCTAAACGTAATTTTTGGCGTCAAATTAAAGTTAAAACTCTTTAACCATATAACTAAATCTTTGCATTGAAGATTGTGCAAAATGCAAATGCAATAATGGAAGATGCAAAAAAACGAGGATGTATAATTTAAGCGGACGAAGTTTTGTTATTTTTTGGAAAAATTATTTGTCTAGTGTTACCGACATCTCAATATTTATCGATCTTTTGTCTATTTATCGGGTAAAAAATTTTGACTTTTAGGCTTTGTCTATATATTGATGCATAGAAATTGAATTTAAAAAATGATTTTAAATATCACAAATTTTTAAACCGCACAATTTTTTTTCGTATACGGAGTATTTTCCATCGTTAAATGGGCCCCCCCTAGCCAAAATTCCTGGGTCCGCCACTGTTTGAAAGTAGAGAGAATCACAAAAATCCTACATTTATTACTTTGGTCTTCAACTCCAATTTAGCACAGCGATGGTGCGATGGGGGATCAGACGGCTGGCGAGTTCAGTGGAGAGGGGGCAACGCTGCCGCTGGCGTTGGTAGGGGATGGGGACTGCCAGTCGGAGGGTGGGGCATGGACATAGTTCATGGGGCGTTAGCAGTGCTTTTTATTTTTTTTATAATTAATATTAATTTGTCTTTTGATTTTTTTATTCAAAGATTTATCTTCGTCCAAAGAACAAATCTCCTTGTGTTCCTCATATACTTGGATTCAAATCACTGCTTTAATGGTGTTTTTTTTTTTTTTCTTTGTCGATTTTTTTTTTATTGGTGTTGAGGATGGTTCAAATTAACTTTTATTTTTGTAAAGGAAAGAATCTTTAAAGTTGTAAGTGACTAAAACCGGCTGAATAGGTAGCCCTTCTTATAGTTCAATACAAGTTAAAGGATGTAATAGTTCGGATTATTTTGAGTTAAACGTTAGTTTGGATTAAAATGAGAAGAACGAGCTTAGTTTGAATTATTCTTATGAAATAACCCAAAGAATTAAACCAAAAAAAGCACATCACTTGGCCACCGCAGCCCCGTCGAGGTGGCTTACATGGTACATGTGGTAGTGCGGGAATGCATGTACCCGGGAGAACTCAACCCCCTCGTCATCAAAAAATAAATTTAACAAAATAAAAAAAAAAAAAAATCAACCAGTTTATTCAAATACAAATATAACAAATGCATTAAATATTTATTTAACGTAATCAAAGTTGTCACGTTTCACTCAATAATGGTTACAATAAATTTAAATGTTTTCACATTTTAAGTTTTATGATGTATAAAATGTGATTACATTCAGTTGGATTGTGACCACTATTGAGCATAATGTGGTCACTAATGAGACATAAAAAAAGTTGACGGTTTTTAATTTGTTATAGTTACAATAAAACAAATAAAAAATAAAAATAATAATAATCAACTTAAACCACATTTTATTTATGAGTATTAAAAATAGGAATAATTATCAATTACAGCCACATAAAAAGTCAAAATTTGAAATTACAGTCACTTAAAAACTTTTTAATATTTTAAAGCCACAACCGGAGCTCCGTTTAGAATTTACAACCAAAACGGAGCTCAAACATACTTAAATGAATTAAAATCTCAGAAATTCAAACTTGAAGCCCAAATTTTATGTAAAGAGACAAAAATGCGGTTCCCTCTAATATTCCATCAAACTAGTGGATAAATTTGCTCATAAAGTTTATTTTCAATCTCAAATCAATAATTAGGGTTTCTCTCTTCCTAAAATTTTCAATTTCTCTTAAAATTTCAGCAACCATGTCAGACCATAGCTGTGAGTCACTCTATTGTTGTAAGAAAGTCAACTGAAAACACATACAAAAACACCCCAAAATTGGTCAATTATGGGAAAAAAAAATTTAGGGTTCCCACTCAACACATTCATCTGAGACCATACACTACAAAAAAACAGTCTATTTGCGACGGAACAAATCCGTCGCAAAAGGGCTTTTGCGACGGAATTTGCGACGAAAACCGTTCGTCGAGAAAAGTGGTTGCAAATTAAATTTTTGCGACAGAACTCCCTCGCAATTTTTTTTTCGACGGAAAAAATCCGTCGCAAAAAATAAAAAAAAAAAATTTTTTTTTTTTTTTTTTTTTTTACCGTTGTCTCATATAACGTTATCCCGGAATCCTAAACCGCATTATCGAATCCCTTATATAAGTTTCGTCACATTTCATTCAAACATTAACTCACAACAAATCTATATAAACCTTATACAACTTACTTTCCTCACTGATGTGGGATATCATGTTTTTTCAGTTTGCGACGGAATTCCGTCGCAAAACAGTGAAAAAATTTGCGACGGAAAATTCCGTCGCAAATTTACCTGTTCCGTCGCAAATCAGCAAAAATCCGTCGCAATTTTTGGCGCCAAATCAATTTTTCAGCCCGCCAAAACAATCCGTCGCAAATTACGTTTTCCGTCGCAAATTTTTTTATCTGCGACGGAAATTTTTGTCCGTCGCAAATTCCCTCGCAAATAGACTGTTTTTTTTGTAGTGATATGCAAGTCAAAAATCAACAAAAAATTAGGGTTTTAGGGAAATCAAAAGTCAAATGCGTCTTGACGAAAACATAGATAAGAAGAAAACGTCATATTTTTTTGTTGGAGATGCTAATTAAACTTCAATGATCAACGACAATGGAGTAACAATGCTTTTATGGAGTTTTATTTTGTATTTTTGATGTTCCAAAAACTAAAGCTTTGTCAGGAGAATAGAACGTAGACTGTAAAGTAAGGTTTAAATGAAAGGGAGGAATTAACAATGAAGAGATGAAAAAGAAAGATGAGCAAAAAGAGAATGCCACAATGATAAAAAAAAAACAAAAAAAAAACAAAACAAAATGAACAGCTTAATTAAGAAAAAGAGAAGAGGGAAGTCAAATAGTCAGTGGATGCCACTTAAATGAAGGGCAAAACGGTCAGCTCGTCCTATTATTCGCCGGAAAATGAAGTTGGATGCAATTTATAAAAAAACGACTTTATTGGCTGTAAAATATTAAAAAATTTTAAATTGGCTGGAATTGATAAATTCGACTTTTTATGTGGCTGTAATTGACAATTAACCCTTAAAAATATCAAATGCTTTAATTGGAGATTGTGGAAAATGTTAAAGCATCCATATCAATGAAGAATTTTTCTCTCCATTTGAGGACCCAAATTTTAACTCTCCACTATAATCTCTTCATTCTTAAATATGCTTATATCAACGGATAGTTATATATTTCTCTCCATAAATGGGACCAACAAGCTTTTAAAGAAAAAATAAGAAAAAATCAATTACATGGACCCACTAATCTCTCCACAAAACTCTTCATGTTAATGGAGAAATTGTCAACTCTCCATACAAATGGAGAGTTCTCCATTAATATACACATTCAATTTTTATTTTTTTCTCCATCCATCTTAATGGAGAGTTTTCTCTCCATTGATATAGATATTCTAATCAATTCCGTATTACTCAGTAATATACTCCCCTATCTCTAAGATTTCATTTATTAAGTGTATTTAATTATGTTTTGTCAGATTTGCTTTAAATGTTGTCACCAACTAATTATTATTAATTATTTTTAACCTCTAATGTTGTTCTAACATCCGGACTTATTTCATTCTTATTTATATTTCGTTTCTTTTGATTATCTCATTTTCGTCTCTAGAAAGTCGTTCTTTAAGCTTATATATCGAGTTAGTAAGTTGGGTGTTACGTTAACCGAGGCGTGAGTCGAGTTAGAGGAGCTTAGTAGGTGGATAGAAGGGGTTTAGAAGCTGATTTGGGGGATTTACGAGAGGTAGGCGCGAGTTAGGGGTCGCATGTGGGTCGCGGGAAGGAGAAAAGTGAAACCGAGCAAATCAGAGCGTAATGCGTGACCAAGGCGCGAGCACCACGCGGGCAGAGCACGAGCCACGCGCGGGCAACACGCAGGTGAGGCGCGGACAGGTCTGTTCGTGGGTTTTCTGCGTAGGGTTGTTTCCGAGTTGTTTTAAGCTTAATTCTCAGCATAATTAAAACCTAATTAAGTCCTAATCTCATATTTCCTCACCCTAATACATCAAAAACTTATCTTCTCTCTCATTAAACTCTCATTAAAACTCCATTAAAACTCATTCAAATCTCAATCTTTTCGCTCTAATTCGCTCCTAACCCTAATTCTTCATCTTTCTTCGGTAAAATTTCGTTCATTTATTGTTTTTAGCATAGTAGTTGTAGTACTAGTTATGATTCTTTGGTAGGGCATAATTTTTATTATTTTCCTCTTGTTTTTATAATCATCCATTAAGGAGAAATAGATCGGCGAGGAAGACACGATCTACGTCGAAGAAAAAGAAGGCTAAACTCGTTTTTGTGCTTATAAGGTAACTAGGTGTAGCCCTAGCCATATTTTGACATGTGTGAGACCATAGGGTTTGTTTAGGATGTTTTGATTGATTGTATGAATGAAAATTTGTGACCTTTGGCTTGTTTGTGATGGAAAGTTGTGATCTTTAATTTGTTTGAAGTAGAGTCGGTCTCACACCATTGTGTCTAGTAACATGTACTAGGACGTTTGGATGCTTGATTTGACGCGTATGACGATGCTAGGACACTTAAAGGTGATGGCTTTGAGTTGATTTTGTTATAATGCTATAATTATTATTGAGTTTTGATTATAGCTATGTCTTTGTTAGCATGTTTAGCTCATATCTATATATTTTGATCATAATATTGTTGAGTATGGTTAAAATGGATGGTTACTAGGGATGACAACGGGCCGGATCCGGGCCGGGTCCGAGTGGACCCGAATCCGGACCCGCATTATTATTATTAGACCCAGATCCTGCCTGGATCCGCGGGGTCCAAAAAGTTGAGATCCAGATCCAGACCCGCTGTGTCTACCCGGATCCGGGTCCGGATACGGATCCTACAGGTTTTTTTTTTTTTTTTTTTTTTTTTTTTTTTTTTTAAACAAAACTAATTTTTTTTTTTATGAAGACGACAAAAAACAAATATAACGAAAAACAAATGTAACGACAAATGGAGAAAAAGTGAAGAGGAAGAAGAAGGAGCAGAGGAAGAAGGAGCAGAGGAAGAGCTGCAGACACGACTACACGAGGAAGGAACAATAGATTAACTATATCGATCATTTAAGAGTATTTTGTCAAAAATTTCTTTATTTATATCTCTCTTTCATAAATACTACATTTATTTCAAAATTTTGAAAAATACTACCTTGATTGTTTTTTATTTTGGAAAATTCTACCTAAACTCATTTTCCGGCAAATATGGTCGATTTTTTGACGTTAACTCCTACGTAGCTGCTTACATAAACTCATAATAACTTTTTTCTTTGTTTCCTCTAGCAAATGTTAAATTAGTTGCTGACTCACACACCCTTTATTATCAATTAAATTTCTCTATACTATCTGTCTTTCAGTTAATTGATCTTCTTCCTTTTTTGGTAGCCTTTTTAAAAAAAGAAAAAAGTTAGTACGAGTCGATGAAAGCAGTCACATAGGTATAAGCGTCAGCAAAATTGACCAAATTTGCCGGAAAGTGACTTTTGATAGTTTTTTCAAAAATAAAAAACAATCAAGGTAGTAATTTTCAATTTTTTAAAACTACGATAGTATTTCTGAAAGATATGTATGAATAAGGTAGTTTTTAACAAAATACCCATTATTTATTTACATTTATATTTTCTCACTAAGCACAATATGACATTTTTCTTTGTCTAAGTGATGATATAATCCATGAATTTATTGTTGCGGTACGCTTATTTTCAAGATAAAATTTGTAAGTTTGTGAAGCGATCAAATTCGTAGTAAGAGTCATGGGGGGACTATGGAAGAGTAAATTGCGACCATGTTGTATTACCGCGGCTATCTACACAATATGGTGTCAGAGAAATGACCGAATTTTTGCTGGGATAAGTCATTGTGTGGAGTTCCTTACTCGGAAAGTCAAATGTTTTTTTTTGTTAGTACTCCGTATATGTTTGCTTAGTTCTCAAAAGGAATGTTATTCTCCAAATATTATCAAAAGTCTAAATCGATAAAATAGTGTGTTTTTCACTTTTTGTAAGATTTTGATGTTCTGTATTTCTATTCTCCGCTTTGGATGGATATATATATATTTTTTTTGTTTTTTGTATGACGAGGGGTTGAGTAAGATACGTCGTTCATGTGCACACGTATGCAATGTAGCCACCGACGAGTGCGGTAAAGTGGTATCTTTGGTTTTTATTCTCTTTTTGGTTTGGTGGGATTTGGCGCGAGGCTACACTTTGTTCTTGTGACACTTGCACACTTCCAGGTTAACCCAAATTCTACCTGGACAACCACCACTTGGTTCTGTGGATGGATATAGAATGAGCTAATTTCTTTTTTTTTTTTTTAAAGAAAAAAAAATCGTAGTAAGAGTCGAAGGATGCACGGACAGCGCCTTGAACGTAATCGATCAACGATTTTCGATTGTCAATGTGCAACCATTAAATTTGAACATCTATGTCGGAACAAATTCTAAGCTATATCTAATGGAATTAAACTTGAAGTATCAAATTAAATGGTAGTAGTTGAAACAATGACTTAAATAATAATGTGAATAGTGCGACATAACAACTATAAACAATAATTTCTCCAATCTAAAAGGCCTTTAATTCAAATACCCCACGACAATAACGGTGTTGTCTTGGTACAATTTTGATTTTGATTGCTCTTGTTCTCACGTTTTTTATGGCCTTCACCTTTTGTTCCACTTACGTGGACGATTGAACGGTGTCTATAATTTGTAGCCAAGAAACATAACTTAATAATATAATTGTTCCACTTTTGATACGAAAACCATAACTTTATTTTAGCTGTTTTTGATTTGTGACCAAATTGTAATTGTGGTCACGGCCAAGGCAAATTGGGCAATAATGTACCCTAGTGTTTTTTCACTATATTGTCATGTGCTCAATAATATTGAGTATAAGTTAAAACACATTATTAATTAATCTTATAGAACATATTATCTTAATTTTTGTTTTAACAAAAAATTTACTAAAGTCGAGTTTTTAAAGTGTTTGGGTCAAAGCGATCAGACTATATGCCAAATAATAAACAAAAATGAGAAATAAGCGAAAAAGTAAATGAATCTGAGATTTTGGTGACGGAGAAGCGAGGAGGAAGCTTGGCCATTTGGGGAGTTGTAATTCCGCCAAATCCACTAATATTGAGAGATTACAAGTACAATTTACGAGGATCAAAGATACTTCTTCCATTCCAATAGTTTGTATACGTTTGCTTTATGCACGTACATTAATACTCGTTTTGTTTCGTTCATATCTTTGGTTTCGTATTCTCGAAAATTTTAAAATTTTGATATTAATAATGTGCTCGACTTGACAATTATAATAAGATCACACATGACTGTTTTTTATTTTATATGTTAAAAGTTATATAGAAGATTCTACACACTTATGAATAGTGTCCAAAAAGTGAAATGTATACAACCTATTGGAATGGAGGAAGTATAACTTTGTATTTTGGGGATGAATGGTCTATAATATGTGGTTTTTGGGTTTTTGTGGTGTTTTTTGGGTGAAATATAGTTGTTGTAAGGTGTTGAATGTGTAGAGAATGCCTCCTTTGTGTTGCTGCCTTCTTCTGCTTATATAGGAGTGTTGAGCTATCCGAGGTTCTTCAACTTCTCCCTAGAAATATGCCCCAATTTTAGGGTTGTTGCTATATATTTACTTGCTAACTGTTACTTCTCCTGAATTAATTCCTTGACTTGCTCTTTGAGGAAACTACTTTTGACTTGGTCCTCCTTAAATGTAGCAGTTGTAATTTGACTTGACCATTTTTCCTGATAATTAGGCCTCAACATCTATTTGTTGGAGCTAGTGTCCTCCACAGTTAGTGTAATAACATAAATAAATCTCTAAAGGTACACAGGGTACATTTTGTATTTAATCAGTTGATTAACGTTTATCGATAACGGTTGGCTTGCTAGATAAGTTTGACGTTATTGTCATACAGATGGCGGTGATCAACTGGTCCCTAAGAGTCACACCTAAAGGATGTGTTTGAGAGATATGATTATTTGAGAAAATGATCATATTGATACCTTACTTAATGACTAAACGGTTAGTCAGTGTTGTTGACTAAAAGGTTAGTCAAATGTGACTAAAATGTTAGTCAAGTGTGATGATGTTACTGACTAAAATGTTAGTCAGTGTAATGGTAATGCTATTTATTTAATCTGATTAAATAATATTAGTGAGACGAATTAAATGCAATTAAGTAAATTGTATATAAAATGTTATATTTAATTGTTGTGTATAATGCAAGCTAATTAAATATAAACCGTTATAATTAATTAGTAAATTATAAATATAAGGATATTTATAGTATATTATAGTCGGTCCATACAGATGTCACTAGTAATATATTGCATTATATCAGAATTTAAAATGACCAAGAGAAAAGTGTCCAGATACATTCTGACCCGATACACTTTTCATCTTGATCAATAAGTTAAGTATTTGAGGAGAATAATATCTCCCCAAAAATACAAAAGAGGCCGGCCACCATTAGGAGTATTAGAGGAGATTTGGTTCATATATAATTCCCTAATTCATTCCTAATTCATGACTTCTAACTACAACACAAAAACTTAAGAAAAGAAAATCAGTTTTCTCTCTAATTTTTCTAGCAATTCAAGGGCATATCTTAGACTCATCTTGGGTGAGATAATTAGGAGATACCATAGTTTTGGTATTGTTCTTAGGCCGTATTTCAAGGATTAAAAGGTTAATTCTTGATTCTTTATACTTTGTTATGCAATTCTATTTTATAACTTTAAATCTTATAAAGTTTTTCATTATAATCCAGTGATTTTAAAGGTCTATATACCGATATAAACCTACAAGTGGTATCAGAGACTTAGGGCACATGAAATTTTTATAAGGTTTTCATAAAAATCGATTTTGTATAATTTTAAATTGTTTTTGATCTTGGTCGTGTGTTATTGTTGATTATGCCGAGATATTTTGTCAAATTTTTGGCTTGATTTGGTCTTTTTGATTCATATTTATCAATGTTTTAAGATGTTAAAACTATAATATATGATTTTGTATAGGTTTTAATTTAATAACGATTGAATTAAAACTTAAAAGGACCAAATTTTGTGTATGTTAATGAACATATCATGTTGTTAATCATTAGATCTACAATTTTAAGATGTTTAATCTAAAAAGTTATTTTGAATCTCTTAAGTCAATGTTTAATACGGATTAAAATTGAGTTTGTATCGATCTAATCATTAGCATAATCAAATTAAATCAGTTTAATTCATTAATTTCCATATTGGCCGAATTATTTTATTTTTGATAAATTTTATTTTTTTTAAATTGGCCGAGAGTTTCAATTTTAAAAAAAAAAAAAAATTTATTTCGGTATTTTAATTTGATTTGGCCGAAAGTTTTGTTTAATTTTTGGAAATTTGTTGCTTTTCAATTTTTGGTAATATTTGTTATAAAGATAATGAATATTATGTTATTATGAAAAAGTTCATAAAATTTGATACCAAATATTTTAAAAAGGTTTAAAATATTTTGTGACCTAATTTATGTTATACTGATAATATAAATTTTGGATTATATTTTGATTAAAAGATATTATGAACAATTAAGGAATTGTTGCATAATTTTAATCATTTAAAAAGGGTGGTTTGGATTTAATCAATTCGTTTTGCATTGATTTTATTATGTTTAGTTGATGCTTTATTTTTGTGAATGAATGTTTGAATGGATGGTTTAATTTTACGCATTAATTATGTACAAAAGGTTGTAATTTACTAGTGTGGCCTTAGAAGATTATGTTTTCGTAATGAAGGAAACATAATTTTGGTTGTATTTTGAGATCTCGAATCTCCCATCTTGTAATATTTTTAATTTTGGCATATTTTGAATTAGAATGTAAATAGGTTTATTTTGTAATTCAAAGTGTAATTTTGAGAAGATTCAAGATTGAAGATTCAAGATGGACTCCCGCTTAAAGCCTAAGATGAAAAATGAAGACAAGCTTAGGGTCCATGGAGGATTCCAATTTGTATTTGTCTTTATTTTCATAGGGATAGGCCACACTAGGTGTTTTTCATTCTTGCGTTTCTTTCTGCTTTTTCTTTGCATTCACGTTAGGTAGTAGCATCATATTCCGCCTAAACTAAACCAAACCACCTAATATGCATGAAAATGGATCATATAGTTGCATTCTTTTTCATTGACATACGAATGTCATTCGTTTAGGGCTATCACCTCAAATTAATCATTTACATAAATGCTAGATATTTGTTCACTTAAAATGAATTAAAATGAGATGATGGGACCTTCCTCTAATTCTAAAATTGAGATTAGTCTTTATAGGAAAAGCATGCTATGAGCCCCTTCTTCGTCGGTAGGCATGTAGGACCTTACTCTCCACATGACCCCTTCTACGTTGGGTAAGTAGTATGCGTTGACCTATTTTACCTCAACACTATAGTTCGAGTAATATCTCGTAGTTATGGTGGACTATTAGATAGGATTTACTGAAATCTATCGACCAAGAATTCTAACAGTAGAATTAGCCAAGAGGTTGGCTTATCAATTTAAAGAAATTGAGTCTTGGGATCGCTTATATAATTCTCGAGGGAGGTCGATTATATGAGTGCACGAGTCATTGCATTAAAACGTTATTGCTTTATGACTTAAACTTTTAAAACTATGATTTCTTATCTTCTCTCTTCTTCTTCTTTCTTTTCACAGTTCGAATACGTTATATACAGATATAACCACTATAACTAATGGCTGTACGTACTGACGAACCAATGCCAAGTGCTACACTAGATCGCGAATCATGGCTTAGAATTTTTATGGGCAGCATGAATCAGTCTACTCGACTGAAGCATGATGGGTCCAATTTTTCTGATTGGGAGGCCGCATTACGGAATGCCGCCATCGCTGACGGTAAGCTCAAGTACTTGGCGAGCCATCGCCGGCTAAACCACTCCGATGCAGGAGCAAATGAACTCTATCTTTACAATGATTTCATGATGGAGGCGGGTGCGATCTGTAACGTACTCATCTATTCAATGGAATCCAATTTGCAAAGAAGGTTCATAACCCAGGGTGCAAACAAGATTTTCACCACCCTAACCAAAGAGTTCTCGAAAGCTCCGAGAATCAAGAGTTACGAGTATACCACTCGTTTCTTTGAAGCTAGACTCCAAAAGGGCCAACCGGTTGGTCCACACCTTCTCGCCATGATCGAGAACGTTGAGAAATTGGAGGAGCTTGGTTGCAAGATCGATGAGAAGATCATCATTGATCGAGTACTCCACTCTCTTCATGATGGGTATGCCCTCTTTAGCGCAAACTATTACATGAATGACATGCAGAAAAGTCTGCATGAACTACATTCACTCCTCGTACAGACGGAGAGTGATCTGAAGTTGAGTGGGAGCATGAAACAGGATGTTCTCATGATTGGCAACAAGAAGGGTAAGGGTAAGGCTCCGGCTAACCTAGCTGTAGGTAAGCCAAAATTCAAGACGCCAGTGGTTGCTAAGAGTGGGCCTGGTGAGTCTAGCGGTAGCTCACAAGGCAAGGCAAAAGCGAAGCAGACCATGGAGTGCCACCATTGCCACAAGTCTGGGCATTGGAGGCGTAACTGTCCCGTGTATGCTAAGGACATTAAGGCAGGCCGCGTCGTTCCTGTTGGTATGTCTTCTTTTATTCATATGATTGAGATTAACCATGCAAGTTTCGGAACTTGGGTACTTGATACTGGTTGTGGTTCTCATCTGTGCAATCATTTGCAGGGCCTAAGAAGCATCAAAACTCTGGCAAGAGGTGATGTAGACCTGCGAGTGGGGAATGGAGCAAGAGTTGCTGCCGTTTCAGTAGGAACATATGTAATCCAACTCCCGAGCGGATTTGAGTTATTTCTGAATAACTGTTACTATGTACCTAGTTTATCTAAAAACTTTATTTCTGTATCCGTTCTTGATAAAGAAGGATTTTCATTTTTAATAAAGGATAATAGCTGTATTTTCTCTTTGAATGAAATGATTTATGGTAAAGTCAAGTTTCCATGAACGGAATTTATTTTTTAGATCAAACCACAGAAATCATGCATGTGAGTAACATGAAAGCAAAGGTTGGTGACAAAGATCAAACCTATCTATGGCATTGCCGTATGGGACACATAAATGAGAAACGCGTGAAAAAGCTCATTGATAGTGGGACAATAGTCCCATTTGACTATGAAACTTTTGGCACGTGTGAATCATGTCTTATAGGCAAAATGTCTCGAATTTCCTTCAAAGGTGTTGGAATGCGCGCTGCTGACCTATTAGGACTCATAAATACTGATGTGTGCGGACCTATGTCAATCAACGCTAGAGATGGCTATAGGTATTTTATCACTTTCACGGACGATTTGAGTAGATATGGTTATGTTTACTTAATGAAGCATAAAAGTGAGTCCTTTGACAAGTTCAAGGAATTCCAGAATAAGGTTGAGAACCAACTGGATAGAAAGATAAAAGCACTACGTTCAGATCGTGGTGGCGAATATCTTTCAACTGAGTTTGATCGACACCTAAAAGACCATGAGGATAGTACTACGATTAACTCCACCCTAACACCGCGAATCGAATGGTGTGTCCGAACGCAGAATCGGACATTGCTTGATATGGTTCGATCCATGATGAGTCACGGTTGTACGACTCATTGTGGGGTTATGCTCTTTGTCACCGCTCTTATACTTAACAGAAGTCCGACTAAAGTCATTGACAAGACACCATATGAGTTATGGAAGGGAACAGTCCCTAACTTGTCCTTTATTCGGGTTTGGGGGTGCGAGGCTTATGTCAAGTGGAGACACGAGGATAAGCTCGGCCCGCGATCGGTCAAGACATACTTTATTGGTTATCCAAAAGGAATGTTTGGTCATTACTTCTATTCGCCAACCGACCAACGAGTTTTTGTTGCGGCTAGTGCGAAGTTCTTAGAGAAAGAGTTTCTCGAGGACAAGAGAAGTAATAGAACCTTCGATCTGTCGGAGATTCCTGAACCAACAACCGAGCAACCAATGGATGAAGCTGTTCCTTCTTCGTCTGCTGCGGTTAATGTCCCTTTGGAACCCAGGAGGTCGGGTAGACTCTTCATTCCTCCAGATAGATACATCGGTATGGTTGAGGAGAATGGGAGAGACGACGTTTTACTCCTTGAGAGTAACGAACCCGTAACCTATAAAGGTGCCATGACGTGTTCTGACTCAAAGCTATGGCAAGAAGCCATGCAATCCGAGATGGACTCGATGTACGAGAACAATGTATGGGATCTGGTTGACTTACCTGATAAGGCTAGGCCTCTTCAGTGCAAATGGCTTTACAAGATAAAGCGATCTGTAGAAGGACAACCAGATATATACAAGGCTCGACTAGTGGCAAAAGGTTTCACTCAAGTGCAAGGGTTGCACTATGATGAGATCTTTGCACCCGTAGTCATGCTTCGTTCCATTCGGATTCTCTTAGCGATTGCTGCATTTCATGACTATGAAATTTGGCAAATGGATGTGAAAACCGCCTTCTTAAACGGTTATTTGGAGGAGGAGTTGTACATGGTACAACCCGAAGGTTACACAGATCCTGAGAATCCTAAGAAGGTTTGCAAGCTTAAGCGTTCCATCTATGGACTTAAGCAAGCTTCACGGAGTTGGAATCATCGCTTTGACCAAGTGATAAAGGAGAATGGATTCGCTCGATCGGTCGAGGAACCATGTCTATATATCAAGTCGAGTGGGAGCAAGATTGTCTTCCTAATACTGTATGTCGATGACATACTCTTGATTGGGAATGACATACCTCTCTTAACTTCGGTAAAAGTATGGATAAAGTACCATTTCCAGATGAAAGATCTGGGTGAGGCACAACGTATTTTGGGGCTCCGTATCTATAGAGATAGATCACGACGGATGTTATCCCTCAGTCCGGAGTCTTATATAGATAAGATTCTTGAGAGGTTCAGCATGACCAACTCCAAGAAGGGGAACCTTCCAATGATCTCTGGAGTGCATTTGAGTAAAGCTCAAGCACCAAAGACATCGGAAGAGGTAGAGCGCATGAGTCGGATTCCATATGCATCAGCTATAGGATCGATCATGTATGCCATGATATGCACACGTCCGGACGTGGCATATGCATTGAGTATGACAAGCCGATACCAAGGCAATCCAGGTGAAGAACACTGGATGGCTGTAAAGAACATTCTTAAGTACCTACGGAGGACTAAAGATTGGGTATTGACTTATGGAGGAGACACTGAGCTATGTGCAATCGGTTACGCAGATGCTAGTTTCCAAACGGATCGAGATGACTCGAAATCTCAATCTGGATTCGTTTTTACTCTAAATGGCGCTGCGGTCAGCTGGAAAAGCTCCAAACAAACAGTTATAGCAGATTCCACGACTGAATCCGAGTACTATGCTGCTTCAGAGGCTGCGAAGAAAGCTATATATATGGATGCGTGTAGATACCCGTATCCGTACCCCCAAAAGCAAACCCGATGACGAAAAGGACTTTCATGCATGTTTTAAAATGAGACAAAACGGTACATAAGTGTCTAAAACATTTTAGTCATTTTTAAACGTATTAAATTTGAATTTGCATATTTCGTAAAAATGAATATTAATTTAGTCATTTTAATCGTAAGTCGACACAATACACACGAGCACGACACAAAGACGCCTCGCAAAAATGGCCCAAGAATACAAAAAAGGACCCACACTCACAAAAACGGCCCAAAATACATAAAAAGGCCCGAGCACCCGAGCGGGCCAAAATGCGTCCCGGGTCACATTCTTACAAAACAAAATCCCACAAAGTCGTAAAATAATACGTTACAATATTATTTTACTTCGAGCCAAGATCGAAAAACACAACGAAAAACCGAAACACGAAACACGAAATACGAAAATCAAAACAAAAACCAAGTTGATTAACAACTTGATCATGTTGCAGCCCCAAAAGTCAGCAAAGCTGCTCGACAAACCTGCTCTTACATCTTACACACCTACGTTGGCAAATACGGCGCTACAAATCTGTCAGAAAAAGCCATAAAATCGCCAGAATAGTGGCGATTTTCAGGAAAATCGCCTGACCTCTGGCGATTTTCCCCCTGCCCTCTGACATTCTGGCGATTTTTCACTTAATCGCTGGTTCTCTGGCGATTTTCTGATCAATTAGGCATAAAACACGAAGCATTTGCTATAAATAGCAGCCCTCATTCGACTCAAAATAGAATGAACTCTAACAAGAACAACATCGAATCATCAATTCAACCAACAACAACATTCAAAACCGATACTTATATTCACAAAAAGCCTCTCGCACTTATAAATTTCCACTCTAAAAACCGTCTTTGCATTTCAAGGTAAAGAAATTTTACCTTCCGATTGGACGTTTGAGACTTATAGGGTTACTCTAACCCACCCCGATATTGGCATTAACGAACTCGTATTCGCAATACGATTGTAGTAATTCGAATCAAATGATTCGTCTAAACCTCGCCAATATCGCATAAATAAACGACTCAAAATCACTAAATTAAACACCACTTTTACATTATGCAAATTCTCAATTCATGCATTAAATTACGACTAAAACACGGATTCGACATTTAACTGTATCGTTTCATATAGTCTTTTAAACATGCAAAACCGAGGGTTTTACAAAATCTTAGAATTGAACACAAGTCGGAGAATAACGTTTAGTTATTAATTCAAATACAATGAATTAGTAATTTTACGTATATTTCCTATAGCAAATCGTCATAGCTTTGACGGCTCACATTTATTTAACATATTTATCGAGTCATATATTTGCATTTGTACGTAGCGTCCTATTAGCCCAAATATCGAAATTAAAGCATTTGTTTTCAAACTAGTAAAGACTACTTTTACGTAGGCTTTTTGATTACAGTTTTCATAATACATTTTGTCAAAACTTTCGAAAAGTAACCTCACTCCGAATCCTCTCTGGTTTCACAATAGCCTCAGAAGGATAGGTATCGACGCACCTTGAAATCTGAGACCTTCGCGTCTTATGATTTTAAGATGCGTTGAATAGGTTCCAAATTCCTTTAATATTTGGTGGCGACTCCAAAATTACATTTCAAAAGGATTTTTGTACTTCTTTTTGTTATAATCACATGCAATGACATCCCCCCTCTTTAAACAAAAGAACGCTCGAGCGAGCTAAGTCAAGCAAAGCACCAAAAATGCGAAGCTTTGGCGACCCGCGAGCTTCTTGCAAAATTCATTTTTCCCGCGCCGTGCATTCCGCCCCATGACATATTTCGAGGGCGGGCGCGAGCGGGGCGTCGAGAAGGGATATCCACTTTTCCGGTATCCTCAGTTGGCGACTCCGCTGGGGACGAGCATGTTTTTTTTTTTTTTAATTTTGAAAATTAACTTTTCATTTTATTTTAAAAAACATAAAGAAGCGAAACTTGAAACTTTGAAAACATTTCTGCTTTCGATATTTGGGCAATAGTACGTTTGAGTCGAATCCTCCTGATTCATAACCACACCCTTCGAGGGACGGCCCCAAGTAAGAACACGCTTCCTAAGCGTGTATACTCTGGACACGTCGATCTCTCACCCTTCCACGATCACAAATGCGGTATTAGTACAAGTGAATCGTAGCAGGTCAAACTCGAACGCTCTAGACCCCGTATTGAATCCACACTGATGTGTGTGATCTTGCGGATAACTCTACACAAACGTTGCGGGAATGACCGGAAGGAACCTTACCCTGAAAGCCAAAAACCCGCGTCTATACGTACAAATCCAAAGCTATAGCACCCTCGCTATGGTCGTCTTCCAAACAAAATGCATGCAAAAACATTTTCATATAGCATTATACTTTCAAAAGACGTCAATTTTGAAAGTACATCTTCAAACATTTTTCAAAAAAAAGCATACTTTTAAGCATACGATCAGGGTCATTGACCTATAGTCAACTGAACCTGACCAACATTACACCACAATGTTCAAAACCGATCGGAAATAATCACTACATTTCCTATCCTTTACAAAACATAAATGTATTATACGACTGACGTATCGTCATAATACATTTATCGCAAAAACATTTCACAAAGCAAAACCCGAAAGTGTCAATTCACCCGGATATTTCAATTAAGCAAACACTTTTACATTTTGAGATAGCCCTAAGTCGAGTGACTTGCTAGTCACCCCGACTTAAACAAACTATCTCTCTCAAAAATAAAGAAAACGCGGACCGCTCAAATCTGAATCCGTTGATTTACATGTCGGGTCGGGTGACTTATCGTCATCACGGCTTGACACCTCAGTGTCACACGAAAAGCGAACAACGACCGCTTTTTACCCAATTTAACATCTTCAGGCCGACTAGCCTATCGCTGCCGGTTTGACTCCTTTACATCACAATATAACGATAAACCCTGGCGACGCATCGCTAACTTGGGTTAATCAAATTGTGATCATACAAATTTTTATTTACATCGAGACTAGGACGCGCCAACGCATCCTTACCTCAAAAAGCTTCCCGTGTCTTTTTAAGCTAAAAACACGAGTCAAGTCCTGCACACGCTTTTCACACTTTTACTTTTTCTTTACTACAAATATGATTCTCCCTTGAGTCCTTTATTTTCTTGCGAAGGTCACTAAGGTTTGAAACCCTGCAGATCCATCCCCTAAAAGTCACGGATACGCGACGTACTAAAGACCGTCATCTGAACCCTCCGCCACCTCCAAAGAAACGTACCTACAACAGATCGAAACCAAAAACTACCATGGCACTCAACAATGAAGAAAATGTCGGAGGAATCCCAACTCCTCCCCCGTCAGTGGTTACTGCAGAACATGTTCAACAACTCAACAGCAAAATCCTTAGCCTCACTGCTGCAATTGAACAAATGGCCACAATGCGTAAACTTCGGGTCGAGAAAATGCCAAGTACCTTGCCGAGGAAGCTGAACGAAATGCTAAAAGAATTCGTTCAATGGAAGAACGCCTCACCCACTCGAAGGGATATTCCATTTATGAGGAAACTGAACATGTCCCAAAAAGCGTCAAGTCCTTACTACCGGCTAGGCTCTCACTCAGCGATCTCCCTATCTTCAAGGGTCATGAAAGTCCGCTTGTACACATCAAGGATTTCAAGGCTAAAATGGCCGTCATGGGCGTCGATCCTCGGCTGGGCTACTCTATTCCGCATTCTTTGGATGCGCAACCTAGAAATGCAGTTCTACGCCTTGGACCCACACAAGATTACTACTTTCAAAGAAATCACGGTCGATTCGACAACCAAGATCATGACAATAACGATACTCAAGTCTCGCTACGCACTGGAAGTTACGTCACAAAGGACAATGAAGGCTTCCGAATACCACGCGCGTGGGAAGAAACTCAGTGCCCAGATATCTAACGGTCCCAAAGACGCAGGACTAATCACCAAGTTCATTAATAATCTCACCTGCATATCGGTGACATTTGCGCTACGGCAACTTTGTGATTTTGCTTCACTCGATGCGGTGGGTCAATTGATTGAAAGACGACCTCCGTAAAGAAAAGACCAAGGTTGCAAGCCGAGGTTATCAGGGTAGCTCGTCACGAGCCGTCACCAAAGCGGAACCAGTTCATTGCATTAACGCTCTGGAAGAACTCGCGCCTTCCCCAACTTACACCACACCAACGAAATACACAGCGCCTCCTCCTAAGGCGTCATACCCATCTGCGGTCGAACCGTCAAAACCACGACGAAGCTTTGACCCGATCTACATGACCTACTCCAAGGCACTACAAAGACTTGTAAGCCGAAATGTGCTTCAACTCCTAGGACCTACTAGCGAGCCTCCTCAGGATAAAAAGCCTAAATCATGGGACCAAAATGCATACTGTGAGTTCCACAGGGGAAAAGGACACGATACTGAACAATGCTTCCGCCTAAAGAACATAGTTCAGGACCTGATCGATGATAAGACCATCGAGAAGCCTACCCCAGGCCCTAAACCCTCGAACCAGCTCAATCCCCTGCATACCCATGCCATCTTCGTGGGTACACACCCCATCCTCGACTGCTCTCACCTGATCGTCTCAAAAGACCACGAAATCAATGGTATCTGGGACAGTTCTGATGAAGAGGACAATCACACGAACAATACCAGTTACCTATTCCCGCCAGAAGAAGAAAAGGAGGAAGATCGGGAACCCACAGGGATATACGGGAAAATACCCCACAAATACCCAATCAGGTTGTCTGATAGTGACGATGAGATAGCCTACTTAACTCGCTCCGGCCGTCCATACAGAGCCTCGCTGAGTCTGCTGGAACCCCCAGGTTTTCCATCGAAAACAACTAACCAAGACAAAAACAAAGGCGTAGTCATAAACGAGGCTACAACACCACCCACAATAACTACACCATCACCTCAAATAGCCACGCCTCCGCCCGCAGCTACTACACCTGTTCAATCGCAGACTGACATAGCATCGTCAAACGCCACTCCAGCACCTACGCCTGAAATTGGAGACTCAATTCAAAAACAGCTCCTAAAAACAAAAGCAGATATCTCAATCTGGCAGCTCTTAAGGGAATCATTGGGACACCGTGAAGCTCTCTACCGAGCTTTACAGGTCACCCCTATTACAACAGAGTTGTCGCCTGAAAAACTAATCAGCCACATCACCCGTGAATGGCAAGCTAACGCCATCACTTTCTCTGACAAAGACCTCCCGCCATTCGGAGGCACGCACAACCTAGCACTCTACATCAATGTGGAATGCCATGGCATGACACTACCCGTTGTGCTCATCGACAACGGATCTGCAGTCAACGTCCTACCCTTAGAAACAGCTAAAAAACTAGGAATCAAGGAAAATGACTTCATCCCCTGCGCAGACGGAGTCAGGGCTTACGATGGTACCCGCCGCAGCATAAAAGGGACAATCTCTTTTCCTATCATGACAGGACCCGTCATAAGGGAAACTGAATTCCAGATAATCGACATACCCTGATACAACATGTTATTGGGTAGACCACGGATCCATGCAACCAAAGCGATCACCTCCACTACACCAAAAGGTTAAACTTCCCTGGACGATGAAGTCGCCACTATCCACGCATCAAACTTCCAAGGCTTCCTCGCAACAGCCAGTAAGCTCGATAACGACACTGCAAGAATAAGCACCGAAACCCCGGACATCACCTGTGGTTTTGATTTCGACTTTGACATCTGCACATTGACTCGCGAGGAGGAAATTACAGCACTCTATGTAAAGGATAACGACAACAAATGGCCTACCATGGGCCTGGGTTATGTACCATGGTCCTACGAAGTTACCCGTGGGGAACAAGCATTCAATGACCGTAAGAGAGGTCGTGACTTCCGCATAGAGCCATATCACATATTCACAGACAAATACTTCGTCAAAGAGGGCGCAAGCAAAATGCCCAAGGACTACTTCTCTTGTACCATTGCAGGGATTGAACTCGTTTCTGACATCCTGCGCAACCACAGCTTTAACCCCACCGACCTGATTGTCCCGTTTGAGGAGAAGACGCACGACGGATGGTCAAAAACCCTTAAATGGACTGACGAGCAGGGTCGTACTTTCAAAATCACTACGGGGGAAGGCTACACTTTCGAAAACTCTGACTCGGGAGAAAGCGAAGGAGAGAACCCTGACAACAAATCCATCATAGAGTTTAGGCCCCCGCGTCGTCACTTCAAGTCTTTCACCCCAACTAAGCCTCCGGGCTATATTCCCGATGTGATAGACATAGACAAAGAACTAGAGTCTCTAAGGTTGTCTAAAGCTCCTCTGTCTGAGCTATCTTCAAATGTAACTGCTTTCGAAAACAATAATAACAACGTTTCTGGTTACTACTTGCCTTGTTTTCCTTTAAAAGCTGCATTTTCTAATACTCACGAAAACGTTAAGCATAATAACATTGCATTACATAAATACATTGCAAGTATCGTTTCAAAACCCGAACAGGATCCCATCATTGAAGACACAACAATCATTGATGTGGGAACACCTGAAGAGCCCCGAAAACTACAGCTGGGGGCTTCATTAAGCATGGAAGAAAAAGCAGCGTACACCGAACTACTCACAGAATTCAAAGACGTCTTTGCTTGGTCCTACAAGGACATGCCTGGCATTGACCGCGAGATAGCAGAACATCGCATCCCACTCAAACCAGGTGCCAAACCTATTAAACAAAAACTACGTCGCATTAAACCAGAATGGTCTCTCATGGTCAAAGAAGAGATCGAAAAGCAACTACAAGCAGGCTTCATCCAAGTCATCGAATATTCGGATTGGGTGTCAAACATGGTCCCAGTCATGAAGAAAAATGGAAAAATACGAGTATGTGCAGACTTTCGTGACCTTAACAAGGCTTGCCCAAAAGATGATTTCCCATTACCCCACATGGACATACTCGTAGACAACACGGCCGACCACGACATCGCTATTCATGGATGGGTATGCAGGTTACAACCAAATCAAAATGGCAACAGATGACATGTCTAAGACCACCTTTGTGACACCCTGGGGCACGTACTGCTATACTGTCATGCCTTTCGGACTCATTAACGCAGGCGCCACTTATCAACGTACCGCAACTACTCTGCTACATGACATGATGCATAAAGAAGTAGAGGTCTATGTTGACGACATGATTGTAAAATCAAAGCAAAGGGAAGATCACATCACCAACCTGCGTAAGTTCTTCACTAGAATCAGGCAATACAAAATGCGCCTCAACCCACAGAAATGCACTTTCGGGGTTACATCAGGCAAGTTATTGGGTCACATCGTAAGCCAACGCGGAATCGAGATCGACCCTGTCAAAATCAAAGCAATACTGGAGATGGAACCTCCAAGCAACATTGATGAGATCAGGAGCTTCTTGGGACAAGTCCAATACATCTCTCGATTCATTAGCAAGCTCACAATGGTCTGCGAACCCATTTTCAAGAAGCTGAAAAAGGAAGAACACACAAAATGGGACGACAACTGTCAACAAGCATTCGACAAGGTCAAGACCCTGCTTACCAATCCACCTGTTCTAATGCCACCCCAGAAAGATCTACCTCTTTCACTCTACCTAACAACTACGCCAAACGCCATGGGCGCCATGCTCGCTCAGGAAGTGAACAACGAAGAAAGAGCAATTTACTACATTAGCAAGAAGTTCCAAGACTACGAGACTCGCTACGAACCTGTGGAGAAGAGCTGCCTCGCTCTAGTCTGGGCCACCAAAAAGCTTAGACATTACCTCCTCGCTCACACAACCAGAGTATACTCCCTAATGGATCCACTCAAGTACTTATTCGAAAAACTGAAGACTAAACGGCCGTGATGGCCAGGATGGACGCCATCAAGCAGCGTAATATGAGCTCAAATACTTACCTTTGAAAGTCATTAAGGGAAGAGCTGTATCAGACTTTCTCGCGGAAAATGCCATCATTGAACAACCTAAAATTGACACAACATCATTCCCTGATGATGGAATTTTATTGTGGAAACCGAAATCGGCAACTCTACTTCGATGGAGCCTCGAACTACCGCGGCTATGGCGTGGGAATACTTCTAATATCTCCCAATGGCGATCATACACCCATTTCAATCAAGCTCGACTTTAACGTCACCAACAATGCCGCAGAATATGAAGCTTGCATATACGGCCTACAAGCAGCCATGGCCCTCAACATAAAACACCTCAGGGTACACGGAGACTCCTTCCTAATCATAAATCAAGTAACAGGAGCATGGAGAATCATGAATGAAACCCTAGCAAAATACCAGGCAAAAATACAAGTACTCCTGACAGAATTTGACTGCATAGAATTCTATCACCTCCCAAGGGAAGAAAATCAATTTGCCGACGCGCTGTCAAAGCTTTCATCCCTTCTCAACATGCCACCAAATGTGGACACACTACCCATTGTCGTCGAGAGACGTGGCGAGCCCGCATACATCCACACCATCGACATTGACGAAGCTGAGCATACAGAACCATGGTACCAAGCCATACTCAACTACAAAACAAGCAATTCTTATCCACCTGACACCGACAAGCGCGGTAAAAGAGCCATAAGACTCCTCGCGTCCCAATTCGTACTCGAAATGGGACAACTACTCAAAAAGACGCCACAAGGCACCCTGCTCATGTGTGTGGACTTCAAGAAAGGGCAGGAAATCATAGCCCAGGTGCACGATGGCGAATGTGGTCCACACATGAACGCAAGAGCTCTATGCAAGCAAATCTTACGACTTGGGTGGTATTGGACGACTATGGAAGCAGACTGCATTCATTACGTCAAACACTGCCATAACTGTCAAATATTCAGCAACATACAACATGTACCCCCTTCGCCCCTCTACAGCCTCACATCTCCATGGCCCTTCTCAACTTGGGGCATTGACGTGATAGGCAAGGTCCATCCCATCGGAGCAGGAGGACACTGCTTCGTACTAGTGGCGATCGACTATTTCACAAAATGGGTAGAAGCAGCATCCTTCCGCACCCTCGGCTCAAAGGAAGTCGCCAAATTCATACAAACAAACATCATATGCCGGTACGGTATACCTCACGAATTTATAAGCGATCAAGGTTCACATTTTCAAGGCGAAGCAGAAGCCATACTCGCCAAATACAGCATACAACATCACAAATCCTCTCCTTACCGACCCCAAACCAATGGAGCCGTAGAAGCAGCAAACAAAACTATAGTCACCATCTTGGAGAAAATGATCGACGGTTGTCGGGATTGGCCCAACAAGATCCCATTCGCATTATGGGGATATCGCACAACCATACGCACACCCACAGGCATGACGCCTTATTTTCTCACCTATGGCATGGAAGCCGTGCAACCAGTGGAGATCGAAATGAAATCTCTACGGATACTAATGGAAAGTAGCATCCCAGAAGCAGAATGGGCTCGCGAACGTTACGAGCAACTCATGCTTCTAGACGAACGCAGGCTAAATTCCTTAAGCATTGTGCGAATGTACCAAGCACGACTACAAAGAGCATTCAACAAACGAGTTCGACCACGAAGCATAAAAGTGGGAGACCTGGTATTGAAGTCGATGCAGCGCGCGCTCCTGTTGACCCACGAGGAAAGTTCAAACCTAACTGGGCCGGACCTTACCTCATCAAAGAAATCTACGCAGGAGGAGCAGTCAAACTAACTGATCTGGACGGTCAGGAGTTCAATCGGGCAACAAATCTCGACCAGCTAAAGAAATACTACCCTTGAAACACTTGCAATGTATTTATAACATGTAATTAAACACAATTCTACGGACCGGCATGCCCCTAAACGTGCACATCCATCACAAAAAAGCAAAACACAATTCTACGGGCAGGCATGCCCCTAAACATGCATTCAAAATAATACAACTCCGAACTACGCCGGCTTGATTCCATTTATATGGATACGTAGGCAGCTTTTCAAAGCACAGCCGACATTCAACACAAAATCGCATACCTCAAGGGTATGACAAACACAACAAAATTCAAACAAAAATATATCTGCATGTCTCCAATCTTAAAGAAAACAAGGCAAGTTGCACAAACGAAAACTTCTTGTTTTATTATGCTGGGAAAGGAAATATTTTACATTTGGATTTTACAATTGGGAGCACAAGCACTACACTACTAGCACACACGACACCTACAAGCATTACATGATCCCGGCATTACCTTCGGGTTTAGGGAATACAAAAACAAACAAACAACTAGCAACAAGCATTCAGATAACATTCTTCGACTGAAGGAAGAACCTAACACCTATAACGGCACCCACCACCGCCATCACGACCACAGCGGATCGGTTTATAAGCAGACGTTCGCGCGAGGTCTTTAAGCTCTAGAGCGCGAAGGCGTGACCTCTTGTGAGAGCTCTGGGCAACGGTCCACCTAATATAGGCCTGTGACACCCGAATTGTCTTAGGAGTATTAGCCACCAACCACCGGGGGCGCATGGTCCAACCACTCGCCCAAGCATCGACTACGTCATTAGTCAACATGAGCCTGCCCTGCACTGCGGTGTCACGATTGGGTATAAACTGTGCCCACCCTATCTGTCGCCTCACTCGCATGGGATGAATATAAACACCCATGTCAAACCCGCAGAGGAGGATTCCAGACGAACCACCGCCAGCTGCACTCGCCGTCACATCAATTACTCCCACCATAGTGCCACCGGCCGAATGGCGATGACCTCACAAGCTCGGGAAGTAATTGTCGACGATGGTGTGCATCCACCACTGATATAGCGATTAGTCACACTCCCAGCGGAATATGACCCGTCAATATCACCCAGCAAGCTCAGGCGCTCCATAAGCCACACCTGGAGAATCAGGGGACATCCTCGGTACGGACGCTCCCTATTGCAGGCACGGTCATCCAAGCCCAGGATCGTTTCGGCTAAGATCACAGCAGAAGGGTTACAACCATACTCCATCCGTTGGACAACGGTGATCAGCGGGGATCACCGAGTGCTCCCTCGTACAAAGAATCAGGGAACATATAACGGTGGATTAGGCAGAACGCCAATGCCCTTTTCCTGGCCCCGAAAGAGATCGCCTTATTTTCACGATGCATGAACCGCTGACACAGGCGATTAAGGTTAATGCGACTCCCAACAAATAACGCCTCCGTCTCGTCCGAGGTCATCTGAAGGTAGCTCTTCACGTGCCCTTTGTAACCCGACTCCCACCTAACACACACGGGCAAGTTAGTACGCAGCCAACCACCAATGGCTCCGAACTCCTCGACCAGTGGACACACTTCTCCGTCAGGAAAGCGGAACACATGGAAACCTAGGTCCCAATAGGCAAGACACGCATCCAGGAACCCAGGCTCCATCTGGACTTTCTTCAAACCAAGGAATACCCCAACACCGCAATCTCTCAGGTCTTTCCTCTCCAGCCCCGACAAAGATACACACCAACGATGCAAGTTTCCCTCGAAATCCTCCATTCCTCAAACAAAAACACTCCACAAAATATTATAAATGCTATTATGATATGAGTAGATAATTGCGAAATAAGACGAAGTATGAAATGTGATTGGAGAAGATGAATGAATGAGTTAACAACAAGCATCCATTTTATAGGCAACGTCTTCAAGTAGCAACGACGCAAAGTATAATCGCTAGTGAACCAGCGATTAACCAAAAAATCAAAACAAAAGCCAAAACAAATTTCAAAATCGCCAGAATCAGGCGATTTACACTAAAATCGCCAGATGACTGGCGATTTTCCCTTAAATCGCCTGATTTCTGGCGATTTTTGGGGAAATCGTTGGTATTCAGGCGGTTTTCTGTGTTATTTCCGACATTGATGCGACGATCACAAGACCGCTCGCAGCCTACGAGTTGCAGAAAACACTTTTCACAGCCTATGACCGCTGTTTTTACTTTCCTTTTTACCACGTATTATCAATTACGGTTTCGATACCCGGCTCTACGTCGTATTGTGTCATTTTATCATCGACTTTCGACTATTATTTTACACATACACTCCGCAAAGTTCACATGTCAAATTTCGTAAGCTTACGTTAAAGCACGACGTTCTTAATTCACATTTTTACGAACGTCCAAAAACACCTTTTACGGTCTCACACGATTTAATCGTCACTTTTCGTAAACTAACGTTAAAGCACGACGTTCTTAATTCGCGTTTTTACGAACGTCAAGAACACCTTTTACGGTCTCACAAAATTCAATCGTCATTTTTCGCAAGCCTACATACAAACACGACGTTCTTAATTCACATTTTTATGAGCGTCAAAAGCGTCTTTTACGGACTCAAAATATTTTCTTCAAAATGCATGTTTTATAAAAATCTTACGTATGCATACTCTTATTACGGGTCAGAAAAATCTCAATCGAGATTCGTGTTCTTTTTACGACTAACAATCTAATTGCAGGAACACTAGACGAACGCCGCAGCGGTTTCAAATGAAAGCGACGACCTGGCGATCGTACTACAAACGAGGCAAAGTAAGCAATTAAGCTCAGACCGCACGCATGATCATTAATCACGAAAGCTACGCCAACAGAGCGCTACCATAGTCAACAAATACACCTACTACATAATCAAAGCGCGTGTGCGAGGTCACGTAGCCTACTCATGTCAAGCCATGGACGCAAATCAACGTCGTGCGATTCACGCAAATATGACCAAATACCAAAACACCCACGCAGGTCACGGGACCTTTGCGTCAAGCGCGATCCACAAAATGGACCTCACGAGGACGCCTACATATCCAAATACATACAAATATAACCACAACATAAAGCAGGTCCATAAAAATAAGCCTACAATCCTAGCATACATCCCAAATCAATTAGCTTAATCTCAACGGCCGAAGCCCGCAGACGCAACGAATCAATCGAGCACGGTAGCGCCTAGCTCTGCTCGCGGCTGCAGAACTCAAATTCGCCGCCAGACGTGCCTCCTCACTGGCCCGCCTAGCTCTATCGGCTCTGCATTTGCGACTGCAACTCGAAGCATATACTGCGCCTTGCAAAGCGCGACCGCTTTATCATTAAAAGCCACGCGCCACGGTTAGCTACCCTCCATAAATTCTTGTGGACATCCACGGCCACCGCAAACAAACACGGCCTTCATATGCTCAAGCGGGGCTATAATCAGCGACCATTTCAAGTTTGACTAACGATTTTACGACAAAATCTAACTCAAATGGGGCTATAATCAAAAGCGACCATTTCAAGTTTGACTAACGATTTTACGACAAAATCTAACTCAAACTGGGGCTATAATCAGCGACTTCATTTCAAGTTTGATTAACGATTTTACGACAAAATCTAACTCAAACTGGGGGCTATAATCAAAAGCAGCTTCATTTCAAGTTTGACTAACGATTTTACGACAAAATCTAACTCAAACTGGGGGCTATAATCAAAAGCAGCTTCACTTCAAGTTTGACTAACGATTTTAGGACAAAATCTAACTCAAACTAGGGGCTACACTCAAACGCAGTTAACAAAGCTTGACTAACGATTTTAGGACAAAATCTTACTCAGTCGGGCTACATACTACATATCACGCAAGCATAGAAAACAAGTCATACACCGCTTCACTCGAGGGCTCCAACTATCCATGCTGCGTCGATCCACCGCAGATAAATGCTGCGGTAGTGGTATCGAATGCCGATACCACCATCACGCTCAAAATTCAAGCTCTCGTAGAAAGGAGGAGGCTGGACCTCAAGGTCAGGGTCACGTGGCTACAAGATACAAAAATCACGATCAATTTTTGCTTTTTAAGCAAATAACATACACAAGCATTACGTGGCTACAAGATACAAAATCACGATCAGTTTTTGCTTTTTAAGCAAATGACATGCACAAGCAAAAAGCGAAAACAACAGCAAACCTCAATGACAGCGGGCGCCAAAGCAAGGCGCGCCCATGACGTATAATCCTCATCTAGCCTCAACAGGGACTCCGACTCACCCTCGTGATATACATCGCGGCGAATATCAGCATCCGGCGTCTGTACGAAGAGAACCTTAGGAGGGGCCTCAGGCACAACAAACTTATCCCTAACTGTCTGAGCTGACAGACGCTCGCCTAAGAACCAAAGATGAATCATCTTGAGTCGCAATGTACAACCTCTGCGTGTCGCGAATAGCAAAGCGAGTCGTAATTGACGAGGGACATCCGCTGGTCGCCCAGGGTTGGGAACAAACTACAAAAAGAGAGGAATAAACATCCGCAAAGCACGGACCCAAGGCATATAAGAGATACGACCATTTCTAACCTTATCATCGGACATCTCATTAAACTTCACGCGAGCATCGACATAAGTCAAGCGAATTCCCCTCCTGTTTGCCGTTGCATAAGCATGAAAAGCAGGGTACTCCGCCTTCACAGCAAAGTTAGCAGGGAGCAACGACGGGAAATGTGCATAGCACCAGGACTACAATGAATCCAGAAACATGTCACAAAAAGAGAAAACAAAACAAAATAAAATAGCGTAACATCACAAAAAGCAATTATACCTCCATCGCCAGACCGGGACCAACCAAGGGCGGTTGAGACCCATCATCGATCCGTCCCGGAATGAACCGCGTCCTGCGAGAATCGAATCAGGAGACCCATAGCGAGTAACCCGGTCGAAGTCACCCAATCTGGGCCAGTCACTCAGCGCCATTAAAGCGGCGGTTGACGCCGCTCTCCTTTATCTCCAAAGTGAGTGGGCGTCGAAACCACCATAGCTACAACCGAGCATTACGCTCATGACTAACTTCGCCACCGCTTCTTTCCCTTGCCTTTAAAATAATCATCAAACCACGATGTCCTAGGCTGAAAAGTGTGCCTCTCATCCCTCGCACACCTAATACCGCCCCCGATCAAGCGAACAACCGTAGGGCTCGAGATAGCGGGACGTTTTCTGTCCCACTTAATCATCTCCTCTCCATGGGGAAGCCCCGAAACAATCGCAAGAGACGAAAAAGTAATACCAACCTCGTACCCTGGCATATGGAACGTGTTAGTAGTGTCCCAAAACCTGTCTAGCAACGCTCGAAGCACAGAAAGATGAGAATTCACATTCTTCTTACGCGCTTCCTTCCACTTTGTCACCAACGGACCAAAGGCCGTGCCAAGGATTATCTTCCGCGACTCGGGAGACAACTTCTTGTTAAAAGCATCTATACAAGTACGGAAACCAGAGAATGTCCTCATATTTCCCAGCTTAAAGCCAACCTTCACCCGGGTAGACAAATGCTCCATGGTGTTCCAAACTAAGCTTACACCATCCCAGTCCTCGCAACCTTCGCCTACGCGATCTCGGGCCATGAGGAAATGATGGCCTCAAGCCCAGTTCATCAACCACGCCCATGAACATATTTTGCGCAGCAGCCGGCCCGGCATCAGCACCACCCTCACCACCTACGGCACCAGCGGCCGCGGCACCACCCGCAACATCACCCTCTGCGGCCTCAGCATCAACCGCTACAGGCTCCTCGTCATCCTGCTCCTCCTCGGGCTCAGGATCACTCTCAAAAGCATTCTCAAGCTGACGAGAACGACCACGTCTCGGCCTATCAACAGCAGGATCATCCTCAGCCTCGTCAGAGCTCACCTCCCCCGAAACATCAGCACTACTATCCTCACCTCGCTCACAACTACCACTAGTCTCTGCTGCACGACGACCGCGCGTCCGAACACCACCCTCGACACTGCTAGCAACATCGGCTACCTTGCGCTTCCTACTAGGTCTATCATTCTTACGTCCATCCCCACGACCTTTACCTCGACCCTTCCCAGTAGACACCAATGGCTCAGGAACCCCACGTCCACGCCCGACGCCTTGCAAAGGCACAGACTCACCTCCAAGCCCACTAACAGGAGCCCTAGGCAACTCAGCAGTAACCTCACGTCCACTAGCAGAAGACCTAGACAACCCCACAGCAGGCTCCACACGAACCCCAGTCGCATCCGCAACGCGCCCTGCATCACCAACAGAAGGCCCTGTCGGCTCTACGGTAGTGCTATGCTCGCTAATAGAAGGCATAGGAGACTCTGGAACAGCCCCCTGTACCTCATTCCCTGGCGTCAAAATAGGAGGAGTTTTGAACAAATCAGACTGAGACGGACCTTCAGAAGTCGCTAAATGATGACGCACTTTCGAAAATGGGAGTAAGCTCCTCCCATTAACATTGAAGTCAATGTTCTCGATGACATCTGCGTAGCACCGGGTCGTAGGTATCACAATCTCGGGGTCACCTACGTAGATCCAAGAACAATCTTAAGCTACGCTGGTAGTATGATGGTACAAAAATGCAATTCAATTAAAGCAAGTTCATGACCAATGAAGGATGCACGTGCACAAAGGTAATGAAAAGCAAGCCTTAGGCCTATCTTTGTGAAAAGGGCTAAAAAGCGAAAAGAAATCTGAAATGCATTTTTAATGACACGCAGACCACGATACCTACGTCATACACATTTAATCCAAGGAGCAAGGATGCACAAAGACGAGAGAAAATCAAGCAAAGCCAGAAAACAATCTTGAGCCTATCTTTGTGAAAAGGCTAAAATGAAGCGGAACCAGAAAATGCACTGATTTGTGACACATGTCCAACGCAGTAAAGATACACAAAGAATCAGAAGAGCAACGATGTGCAAAAGCAAAGAAAAAAACAGACGAAACAGCGAAAAACAAGATTTAGGCCTATTTTTGACAGACGAGGCCAAAACAACGCAAGAGTACAGAAAAGCGCATATTATAACACGATCACGATATATACGTCATACACAACCAATACAAAGAGTTAGAAAGTACGAAAATGACAAAAGACCAAGAAAAAAGCAAGAAAAATACGCTTTAGGCTTATTTTTGACAGATAAGGCTAAAACGGCGCAGAGACGCAGAAATACCCAATTCGTGACACGTATGCGACATACAAGTCATAACGAACACCCACAAAAATTTTCGTACAAAAATCATGTCCCGAACACCTCGACTGAATAGCTTTTGTAAACCGCGCACAAGCTACAAAAACGGCCTTTTCGTGGCCTTTCTTTGACCAAAGAGGTCCTAGCTTCCCACGAAATGACACCTTAGCCAACCCAAACAACCTACATAACAATACATCCAAGACTCGAAACACGAGGAGCAAGAAAGACGAGTTCAAGAAGCCTAGCTCGACTACACAAGAACGCTCCAAAACGCTCCAAAATACCTCCAAATCACGCATGCTCAACAAGAATGGGCAAGCCGTACACCATACAAGTCATCATGACCCAAGACAAAAATTTTCGACAAGTTTGGAACCAGAAAATTTCGACCCAAGCGAATCTCCATACAAAAACACACGAAAATTACGGATTTTCAAACCGTTTTTCACACACAAAATACCCATGGCCTCGTCATTAGCATACAATGACGTTTCAAAAACAACCAAGCCAATCAGTGTCGTTTTACACGACAAAAACAGAGCAAAACCCCGATAAAACCCCCTGTCACGGTTTTATGCCCAAAACCCGACTCTCGCGACAATTTCAACAAAACGAATTTACCCAAGCATTATACTACTAATGGGTAGCCTACACTGAAATTTTGAGCGCGTTCCGAGACCAAAAGCGAAAAATGACCAAAACGCCCTTGACCTCCTACACGAAAAACAGCCCTAATACACGGGTTTTGCACATACAATCATCAACAACAGCAAGACAAGCCTCTTAATGCTCCCAAGTATCAATTTCAAGCAACAACGATAGCAAAATTCGAATCATGCAAGACGGTTTAACATAAACCCTAAAAAACGAATTTTCAGTTAAAACCGACTCAAACCGACTTCAAAACACGAATTAGCAACTTGGTTGAGTGCATACCTTGGTCCATTACGAATCGTAGGAGGCGGAATCACGAATTTTGGTCGAGAAATCGCTGAGAACGAGTTTTTCGATTTGAAGGTGTGTGTGTTTGTGTTTCGGCTGCTATGCTCTTCTCCTCTTCTACCCGTGTTTTTGAACAAAAAAGCACATACACACACTAAATCGCCAGACCTCTGGCGATTAAGTGGTTAGGCACGAGTCGATTTTTAGTTTGGACTGGTTATTACGGTCCATTACGCTATTAATTCACTTTTTTACGCACTACTATGATAAAACACGACAATATACATGCTCATTACAAGCCAAGAGCCTAAATTTTACAAAATAACAACACAAATACACTCTTTACGAGTTACAAATCAAAATACGTATACTCCTCACGGGTTAAATACGTATACTTTTCAAAACAAATACACTCTTTACGAGTTACAAAATCAAAATACGTATACTCCTCACGAGTTAAATACGTATATTTTCAAAACAAATACACTCTTTACGAGCCACAAATCAAAATACGTATACTCCTCAAGAGTTAAATACGTATACTTTTCAAAACATATACACTCTTTACGAGTTACAAATCAAAATACGTATACTCCTCACGGGTTAAATACGTATACTTTTCAAAACAAATACACTCTTTACGAGTTACAAAATCAAAATACGTATACTCCTCACGAGTTAAATACGTATATTTTCAAAACAAATACACTCTTTACGAGTTACAAAATCAAAATACGTATACTCCTCACGAGTTAAATACGTATATTTTCAAAACAAATACACTCTTTACGAGTCACAAAATCAAAAATACGTATATTTCCCACAAGTTAAATACGTATACTTTTCAAAACATATACACTCTTTACGAGTTACAAATCAAAATACGTATACTCCTCACGAGTTAAATACGTATACTTTTCAAAACAAATACACTCTTTACGAGTTACAAAATCAAAATACGTATACTCCTCACGAGTTGAATACGTATAATTTCAAAACAAATACACTCTTTACGAGTCACAAAATCAAAATGCGTATACTCCTCACGAGTTAAATACGTATACTTTTCAAAACAAATACACTCTTTACGAGTCACAAAATCAAAAATACGTATATTTCCCACAAGTTAAATACGTATACTTTTCAAAACATATACACTCTTTACGAGTTACAAATCAAAATACGTATACTCCTCACGAGTTGAATACGTATAATTTCAAAACAAATACACTCTTTACGAGTCACAAAATCAAAAATACGTATACTCCTCACGAGTCCAATACGTATATTTTTCAAAACAAATACACTCTTTACGAGTCACAAAAACAAAAATACGTATACTCCTCATGAGTTAAATACGTATATTTTCAAAACAAATACACTCTTTACGAGTCACAAAATCAAAAATACGTATACTCCTCACGAGTTCAATACGTATATTTTTCAAAACAAATACGCTCTTTAAAAGTCGCAAAATCAAAAATACGTATACTCCTCACGAGTTAAATACGTATATTTTCAAAACAAATACACTCTTTACGAGTCACAAAATCAAAAATACGTATACTCCTCACGAGTTAAATACGTATATTTTTCAAAACAAATACGCTCTTTTCGAGTCGCAAAATCAAAAATACGTATACTCCTCACGAGTTCAATACGTATATTTTTCAAAACAAACACTCTTTAGAAGTCGCAAAATCAAAAATACGTATACTCCTCACGAGTTGAATACGTATATTTTTCAAATACACATAAAGCAAAATACACACTTTCATTCAAATCAAAACGCAGATACACAAGCAAGCACGCAGCAGACACGCAAGACGCAGGAGATGGCCAAGCTACAAAACGCCATTGAATCACATCCAAACAACAGCAGGCCGGCAAGCCCTAAAACATGCAGGACCGTCATGTCCCTAAACATGCCGTCCCTCCCCGCATTCCCGACACTAAGTCCTCGTCTCTCCCCGAGACACATACTTAGCGTCGCCAGGTAGTATCGAGACTGTAATGGTCCGGATACTATCTTCTAAGTTTGACTAGCGCTTTAGTCCAAGCTCAGTCAAACTGGGGGCTCTGTAGATACCGTATCAATTACCCCCAAAAGCAAACCCGATGACGAAAAGGACTTTCATGCATGTTTTAAAATGAGACAAAACGGTACATAAGTGTCTAAAACATTTTAGTCATTTTTAAACGTATTAAATTTGAATTTGCATATTTCGTAAAAATGAATATTAATTTAGTCATTTTAATCGTAAGTCGACACAATACACACGAGCACGACACAAAGACGCCTCGCAAAAATGGCCCAAGAATACAAAAAAGGACCCACACTCACAAAAACGGCCCAAAATACATAAAAAGGCCCGAGCACCCGAGCGGGCCAAAATGCGTCCCGGGTCACATTCTTACAAAACAAAATCCCACAAAGTCGTAAAATAATACGTTACAATATTATTTTACTTCGAGCCAAGATCGAAAAAACACAACGAAAAACCGAAACACGAAACACGAAATACGAAAATCAAAACAAAAACCAAGTTGATTAACAACTTGATCATGTTGCAGCCCCAAAAGTCAGCAAAGCTGCTCGACAAACCTGCTCTTACATCTTACACACCTACGTTGGCAAATTCGACGCAACAAATCTGTCAGAAAAAGCCATAAAATCGCCAGAATAGTGGCGATTTTCAGGAAAATCGCCTGACCTCTGGCGATTTTCCCCCTGCCCTCTGACATTCTGGCGATTTTTCACTTAATCGCTGGTTCTCTGGCGATTTTCTGATCAATTAGGCATAAAACACGAAGCATTTGCTATAAATAGCAGCCCTCATTCGACTCAAAATAGAATGAACTCTAACAAGAACAACATCGAATCATCAATTCAACCAACAACAACATTCAAAACCGATACTTATATTCACAAAAAGCCTCTCGCACTTATAAATTTCCACTCTAAAAACCGTCTTTGCATTTCAAGGTAAAGAAATTTTACCTTCCGATTGGACGTTTGAGACTTATAGGGTTACTCTAACCCACCCCGATATTGGCATTAACGAACTCGTATTCGCAATACGATTGTAGTAATTCGAATCAAATGATTCGTCTAAACCTCGCCAATATCGCATAAATAAACGACTCAAAATCACTAAATTAAACACCACTTTTACATTATGCAAATTCTCAATTCATGCATTAAATTACGACTAAAACACGGATTCGACATTTAACTGTATCGTTTCATATAGTCTTTTAAACATGCAAAACCGAGGGTTTTACAAAATCTTAGAATTGAACACAAGTCGGAGAATAACGTTTAGTTATTAATTCAAATACAATGAATTAGTAATTTTACGTATATTTCCTATAGCAAATCGTCATAGCTTTGACGGCTCACATTTATTTAACATATTTATCGAGTCATATATTTGCATTTGTACGTAGCGTCCTATTAGCCCAAATATCGAAATTAAAGCATTTGTTTTCAAACTAGTAAAGACTACTTTTACGTAGGCTTTTTGATTACAGTTTTCATAATACATTTTGTCAAAACTTTGAAAAGTAACCTCGCTCAGAATCCTCTCTGGTTTCACAATAGCCTCAGAAGGATAGGTATCGACGCACCTTGAAATCTGAGACCTTCGCGTCTTATGATTTTAAGATGCGTTGAATAGGTTCCAAATTCCTTTAATATTTGGTGGCGACTCCAAAATTACATTTCAAAAGGATTTTTGTACTTCTTTTTGTTATAATCACATGCAATGACATCCCCCCTCTTTAAACAAAAGAACGCTCGAGCGAGCTAAGTCAAGCAAAGCACCAAAAATGCGAAGCTTTGGCGACCCGCGAGCTTCTTGCAAAATTCATTTTTCCCGCGCCGTGCATTCCGCCCCATGACATATTTCGAGGGCGGGCGCGAGCGGGGCGTCGAGAAGGGATATCCACTTTTCCGGTATCCTCAATGCGTCAGTTCTTACAAGGACTAACTGTAGTTCCAAGTTCGAATGACCCGATCACCATCTATTGCGACAATAGTGGTGCCATCTTCCAAGCGAAGGAGCCAAAGTCCAAAGAACAAGTCTCAAGACGCGTGCAAAGGAAGGCTCACATGATCCGAGATTACGTGGAGCAGAAGGAGATAGTGATTGACAAGATTGCTACGGATGATAACATAGCAGATCCTCTCACTAAGCCGTTGAGACATGATAAGCATGAAGGGCACGTTATTTCCATGGGAATTAAGCGTGTTCCTGAGTTGTATTAGTTGTTTGTATGGATTGACACATGTATTTTTCCTAAAACTGTTGGGGTTAGTGTCCTCCACAGTGAGTGCAATAACATAAATAAATCTCTAAAGGTACACGGGGTACATTTTGTATTTAATCAGTTGATTAACGTTTATCAATAACGGTTGGCTTGCTAGATAAGTTTGACGTTATTGTCATACAGATGGCGGTGATCAACTGGTCCCTAAGAGTCACACCTAAAGGATGTGTTTGAGAAATATGATTATTTGAGAAAATAATCATATTGATGCCTTATTTAATGACTAAATAGTTAGTTAGTGTTGTTGACTAAAAGGTTAGTCAAATGTGACTAATATGTTAGTCAATGTGATGATGTTACTGACTAAAATGTTAGTCAGTGTAATGTTGGTACGGCTATTTAATACAGATTAAATAATTTTAGCTGAGGCGAATTAAATGTAATTCGTAAATTGAATATAAAATGTTATATTTAATTGTTGTGTATAATGCAAGCTAATTAAATATAAACTGTTATAATTAATTAGTAAATTATAAATATAAGGATATTTATAATATACTATAGTCGGTCCATACAGATGACACTAATAATATATTGCATTATATTATAAGCTAAAATGATCAAAAGAAAAGTGTCCAGATACATCCTTGTCTAGATACGTTTTCTTGGTCAACAAGAGATGTATTTGAGGAGAACTAAATCTCCCCAAACACTTCTATAGGGGGCCGGCCAAAGGGGTTTAGGAGGAGTATATTAGTTTCCTAATTCTCATCTAATCCTACACTAATTCATTCACTTTTTTACAACACAAAATCTCAAGAAAAGAAAAATCAGTTTTTCTCTCTTATTTTTCTAGCAATCAAAAGGCATATCTCACACATATCTTGGGTGTTACAATTGGGAGATACCATATTATTGGTATTGTTCTTAGGCCAAATTTACAAGGATTGAAGGTTAATTCTAAATCTTATTGTTTTATTATGCAATTTCAATTTATGACTTTAAATCTTATAAAAGTATTCATTATAATCCTGTGAATTTAATGGTCTATATACGGATATAAACCTACAAAAAGTTCTAATAAAATCATCGTTTTGTTTTATATATTGTTTTTCATGAGGGTTGTGTAGACAACGTTGAACACCTCAAAGTGAACTGAATTGCTATATATTTTGTTTTGGTCCGTGGTCGCCTACACGAGCTGATAACTCTGGCAATCATTTTGTGACGTCGATTGATGGTGGGTTCAACGAGCCATAAGTCAAACTGTTGACTGATCGATCACAGATGCGGTTTCTTTGAAATCGCGAGACATTTTTGTGACGACTACATGGAGTCCTAAATGTTTCGTAACATTAGGTCTTAGGGTCGTGGATAGGACATCCATAGTGTTCCTAGAGTCGATTCTTTTGACTATCGACTGTCTCTTGAGATTAAGGCAGATTTTGGGTGACTTTGGTTTCTTTCTCACGGTCGACCGTAACAGGAGGCTAAGAAGATTTTCACTGGGTCATTTCATGCTGCGCTTACATCTGCAAGATTCGAGTTGAGGGAAATATCCAAACTTCTATCGAGTTGTAATATTTATTCTCAGGGCCACTCGAGGAGCTGTAACTGAAAATGCATGGCCATGCTCGAATATTGATTCGTTTATCAGTTAAGTTACTCTCTAGTCGGGGAAACCACTCTTGATTCTGATCGCTTGTGAACTACGACCTTTGAAAGTACGGACTTTGCAAATTGGTTTACATTGAGTGGGAGAAATTTATTATGGATATGAGAATCGGTTATCGCACCTACACTTGTACAAACAAGTGGGAGATTGTTGGAGCTAGTGTCCTCCACAGTTAGTGCAATAACATAAATAAATCTCTAAAGGTACACAGGGTACATTTTGTATTTAATCAGTTGATTAACGTTTATCGATAACGGTTGGCTTGCTAGATAAGTTTGACGTTATTGTCATACAGATGGCGGTGATCAACTGGTCCCTAAGAGTCACACCTAAAGGATGTGTTTGAGAGATATGATTATTTTAGAAAATGATCATATTGATGCCTTCCTTAATGACTAAACGGTTAGTCAGTGTTGTTGACTAAAAGGTTAGTCAGATGTGACTAAAATGTTAGTCAAGTGTGATGATGTTACTGACTAAAACGTTAGTCAGTGTAATGGTGGTACGGCTATTTAATACAGATTAAATAATATTAGCTGAGACGAATTAAATGCAATTCGTAAATTGAATATAAAATGTTATATTTAATTGTTGTGTATAATGCAAGCTAATTAAATATAAACCGTTATAATTAATTAGTAAATTATAAATATAAGGATATTTATAGTATATTATAGTCGGTCCATACAGATGACACTAGTAATATATTGCATTATATTGTAAGCTAAAATGACCAAGAGAAAAGTGTCCAGATACATTCTGACCCGATACACTTTTCATCTTGATCAATAAGTTAAGTATTTGAGGAGAATAATATCTCCCCAAAAATACAAAAGAGGCCGGCCACCATTAGGAGTATTAGAGGAGATTTGGTTCATATATAATTCCCTAATTCATTCCTAATTCATGACTTCTAACTACAACACAAAAACTTAAGAAAAGAAAATCAGTTTTCTCTCTAATTTTTCTAGCAATTCAAGGGCATATCTTAGACTCATCTTGGGTGAGATAATTAGGAGATATCATAGTTTTGGTATTGTTCTTAGGCCGTATTTCAAGGATTAAAAGGTTAATTCTTGATTCTTTATACTTTGTTATGCAATTCTATTTTATAACTTTAAATCTTATAAAGTTTTTCATTATAATCCTGTGATTTTAAAGGTCTATATACCGATATAAACCTACACTATTTTAGTTAACTCCCTCCTATAATCTCGCAGCTTCTTTGACTTCCCGTTGTAATTTAAGTGGATCTGTTTGTGAGACTTCTAGAGGATCCTGACTCTTCACGGTCCTGCGCTTGTCGAAGGTCCTGCCTTGTCCAGGGTCCTGGGCTAGGTGCTGCTGCTGACGGGACCCAGACTGGGCTGGAAAATTTGGGCCTAACATTTGCCCCAAAAATTTCCGCTCAGGAGATCTCGAATTCTGAACGGGAATTTTCTTTCTCGGATTGCTATAAGTGACTCCCCCATATTTCAACTTTGGACTTCGACTGCTCCGATATTGCTTGTACCTGATACTTAATGGATTGGTGAGCTTTGCTGATTCATAAATGGCGATGAGAGCGATTCTCGTTCAGGCTCTAGAGGTAGATCCCACGTTATGGTTGCGGCCCTGCTGGCGAGGATGCGGTACAAGCTGAGGTTGCTGAGGATAACATGCTTCAGGAAGTAGTTGTTGTGGAATAGCTCACTCTTGCTCAAGATACCTCTAGGTCCTCAGTGACAACTTCATCATAGATTTCGATTTTGTTATGCGCTCCAACTGGAGCTTAGGGGGAAACATGACGACGAGGCTATTTCATGCCCCTAGTGTGTCGACCTTCTTGCTGGATCCTGATGATAGAGAAGGTGTCTCCTCCGGTGATTCTGTTGCTGGATTCTTTAGGGATGTTGTATTGCTGGACCCGTTTTGGTTCCTACTCCCAGGAAGAATCATGAAATGTGAGGGCACATAGGCTCCCCGAGGTTCCTTTGGAGGAAAATGTGTGGGCCCTGTGCCTTGGTCGGTTGTAAAATAATCTTGTGAATTCTGACGGAATTGTTATGTATACGTGGCGCAAGTGGTCAATTAAGACGAATTTTCTTAGAACTTTTGCGTAAACGTGGCGATTAGGCCTGTAGTGGTCAATTAAGATGATTTGTTTCGAACACGGGTCTCATGGTGAGGTAGAATTTGATCTTGTGTGGTTAGCCTTGTGTTTACTTCTGTTGTATTACGCGCGGTTTTTCGTTATGTAAGCACGCTTTTATAGTTGACTTTTATAGTGGTGGCCTGGAGCATTGATGCCCATATTGTCTGAATGCCACACTTCGAAGTGGTGACTTGGTGCACTGGAGCCTAGAAGTCCAAGTTTGGGTCATATTTATTTCGGTCATATCAAATGCCACAAGAACGACTTGTTCGTCTTATCTGGAAGACGGTATGTATTGGTCAACCAGGTTCCTGCATACCTCTGTCCCTCCTTAGAAAAACAATGCTTCCATTAATTTCAAGGGAACTAGAGAGGACACAGAAGAAACATGTGGGTGACGATTTGTTGGAGGACCTCAAGAGTTCGTATCTTTTGGAGGAGCGAAGGTTTGAAAGTCATGTTAGAATGAATTCAAATATTATTTGCATTTAAAAATGAATTTTAAAGAAGAATTGTTCAAAGGATAAAAGAGTTTAAATAAATCACAAATGCAAACTATGGAAACACTTTTAAAATGATTTAAAAGGTAAACTAAAGGCGTTTAAAGAAAAACATGAGAAAGATTTGCAACCTATGTGAGGCACAAAGGAAAATTTTATAGCGAAAAATAGAACCAAAATAAATTCAACCAAAAAACATGGATAAGGCCTGCAAAGGGAAGCCTCAGCAATGGATAAAACCTCAGTAGCTAGAGGGACCTCAGCAACGGAAGGGACCTCTACAGCTAGAGGAACCTAAGTAACGGAAGGGACCTCTGCAGCTAAAAGGAACCTCAGGAACGGCAGGATCTCAGCAGTTAGAGGTACCTCAGCAGGGCGTGATTTGAAAAGTAATAAAAGAAGGATTAAATAATAACATGAGCGAAATACATTGAGCAAATTACAAAAAGGATTGAAATTATTTGAAAAGTAAATTAACGAATCTTTAGAGAACAACATAAACAAAGTTTGTAAACTAGGAAAGGAATAAAATTCTTTAAAGCGGAAAAAATAATATGGATTAAAAAATGAAATGAGTAAAACCTATTGGAGTCAACTTGAACGAGGTGTAGAGACCCTGAAGTATATTACTATTTCTGTTGGAGTGCCATGTTCGCTAGACTTAGCCTTGTAGGTGTGTTTTGTTGCACATGCTCCTGCCCCTTACATGGTTTCCACATTCTCTATGGTGGAAGCCATGCAAAGCGACCTGTGGTTCTTCCTGAGTTCCTGCTGTTGTTGCTCCACCAGACTACTCAGATCCCTGATGGGATCGGGTCTAGCATTCAAGTTGCTACCTCCTGTTCCTGATCATGTCATATAATGGTTGCCTAGGTTAACCAAGAAAAGGTTGCCCCCAGACAGCGAGTCTGGAACTCTGTCACACCTCGTTCAAAGCATGGGTTCCTAGTATGTATTGGTTGTCAGGGTTCCTTAGAAGAAGGTTGCCCCCTTTCAACGAGGGTCCTCAACTTTCATTCTACCTCGTCCTACACAAGTGTACATGTTCCAGAAGAGACATTAGTTCTAAACAACTTGTTAGACACAACGTTACCTGAGTTTGGCTGGAGGTTCTCGACGCTAAGCGAAGGGTCGAAAATGAGGGATCCTAGATCCTGAGATGTCACTCGGGTTGGACTTGGTTCTCGAAGATCTAGCCTAGTGACCACCACTAAAGGGATGCTCTTACAGGGTCCTGGATCTCCGAATCTGGCTCCTGTGGGGCCTGAACCACTTTCGCCTTGTGAGGATCTTGCTTCCAGGGCCTTCACTCTTCTGCTACTGTGACGACTTTCTTGGCGCACTTCTTCCACAACCCTGGACAGAGTTTCCAACCCTTTCCCGCAGGTTTGAAACGGATCTGGGTTAAAGGTTAACTTGTCTTTGAATCCCACTCGTTGTACCTGGCTGCCACCCTTAAGACATCCCAAATCTTCCCATGTTGGTTTGCTACAGAGGCTTTCTGGTGGCAAAGGAGATTGTCCTGCTGGATGCAAAAGTTGACACCATCTGCTTGGAGTACGGTGCAGAGGCACTCGAGGCTCCTGACGGCGCCTTAGGTGAGCGTCCTGCTGAAGTTGTCTTCTGCAAGCTAGTGGAACCCTAACCGGCGCTTGACGACGTGTTTGGTTAACGGCAATAACGGTGTTTGGCTATAGAAAATGACCATTATGCCCCACCGTCAGCGTCAAAACACAAAAAATTTACCAAGGTCGAGTTTTTTAAGTGTGTGGGTTAAAGCGGCCCAACTATATGCCAAATAATAAACAAAAATGCGAAATAAGCGAAAAAGTATATAGACACAAGAGATTTTGGTGACGCGGAAAACCCAAGGAGTGATACGACCGCGAGGGGAGTTGTAATCCCACCAAATCCACAAATATTGAGAGATTACAAGTACAATTTACGAGGATCAAAAATATAACTTTGTATTTTGGGATGAATGATCTATAATATGTAGTTTTTGGGTTTTTGTGGTGTTTTTGTGTGAAATATAGTTGCTGGAAGGTGTTGAATGTGTAAAGAATGCCCCCTTTGTGCTGTTGCCTTCTTCTGCTTATATAGGGGTGCTGAGCTATCCGAGGTTCCTCAACTTCTCCCTAGAAATATGCCCCAATTTTAGGGTATTGCTATTTACTTGCTAACTGTTACTTCTCCTGAATTAATTCTTTGACTTGCTCTTTGAGGAAACTACTTTTGACTTGGTCCTTCTTAAATGTAGCAGTTGTTATTTGACTTGACCATTGATCCTGATAATTAGGCCTCAACATCTATCTTAGTTAACTCCCTCATATAATCTCGTAGTTTCTTTGACTTCACGTTGTAATTTAAGTGGATCTATTTGTGAGACTTCTGAAGGATCCCGACTCTTCAAGGTCATGCGCTTGTCCAAGGTCTGGAGCCTTGTCCAGGATCCTGGGCTAGGTGCTGTTGCTGACGGGGCCCAGACTGGGCTGGAAAAATTGTGCCTAGCAATTTTATAGTAAGGTGATATTATTTGTATTTTGTTTTGTTTAGTTTCATGATTATGACTCGAGTCTGTCAAATTCTGGCGTCGTTGCCGGGGAGACTGTCACTACAAAAAGACAGTCGATTTGCGACGGAACAAATCCGTCGTAAAACACTCAAATCTGTCGCAAAATGGCTTTTGGGACGAAAACCGTTCGTCGTGAAAAATGGTCGCAAATTAATTTTTTGCGACGGAATTTTCCGTCGCAAAACAAAAAAAAAAAAAAAAAAAAAAAAAAAAAAAAAAAAAATCACCGTTGTCTCATATAACGTTATCCCGGAATCCTAAACCGCATTATCGAATCCCTTATATAAGTTTCGGCACATTTTATTCAAACATTAACTCACAACAAATCTATATAAACCTTATACAATAAACTTTCCTCACCGATATGGGATATCATGTTTTTTCAGTTTGCGACGGAATATTGCAGAATTGCGACGGATTTTCGTCGCAAAATAGTGAAAAATTTGCGACGGAACTGTCTGTCGAAAAAAAAAAAAAAAAAAAATTTGTTTGCGACGGACTGTTCCGTTGCAAATTTACCTGTTCCGTCGCAAATCTGTAAAAATTCGTCGCAAATTTTAGCGCCAAATCAATTTTTGTCCGTCGCAAATTTTTTTATCTGCGACGGAAGTTTTTGTCCATCGCAAATTCCCTCGCAGGTAGACTGTTTTTTTTGTAGTGTGTGTTTTGGTGATATTTTATTGCCATTTGTGATCTTTTAAAATAGTACTCCGTAATGATTAATGATTTTTAATGATTTTCGAGACCATAGGAATGAACATTCTTTAAATTGTAAAATGTTGGTGGTGTAGATAATTATTATCAAACCATCTTAGTAGAGACTACTAAATCGTAATAAAATGGGTTTCCATTTAATCGAATAATATCAAATTTACAAAACAAGTGAAATGGATAAGCCTACAAGTAAGTGATATTCTACACTAAAAATCAAATAGGGATAGGAAGAATAGCCCACACGTGTGTCAGGTGACTTGTTACCCTCTTCACTCAGTGTTTACTGTTCCGAAGGAATTAATACATTGTATTTTTAAATCAATACACTCCCTCCCATTTCATTTGATCTTCCCAAATATTTACTCCGTACATTGTTATTTTAATTTGCGTCTTAAATTTAATAACATAACAATTTGTTAATTTTAAAATGAATTAAATTGTACTTTTAAATAATTATATTATATTAAAAAATGGTAATACGAACCTTCGAAATTCCCGAGCTTATATTACATCTATTTTTCGTAGCTAAATGAACTTTTCTTATTCATTTTAGAATAACCCATTGTTAAAATGTTTTTTTTTTTAAATAATTACTAGTGGTGCGACCCGTGAAATCCACAGGCTGACTCGGTTTGTCGCTTTAGTTTTTTTTTGTTGGTATGTTAATATTTTTGTGTATATTCCAGTCGTTGGCGTCCTTTTTCAACGAATTACAAATACATTGAGAAAAAGTTACAAAAAATCGCTAATTCTTACCCTATGTCAATAATTTCATCGAGTCACAAAAGTATGAGGTCTAAATTCTCAAGAGCAACAACAACTACAACAGTGTATAACGACTGCAGCAAGCTACAACAGTGCGCAGCGACTAGAGCTGGCAAACTTGACCCGACTCGAACCCGAGCAAAAATCGACCCGATTGACCCGAAAATATTGTGACCCGGGAACCGACCCGACCCGACCCGACGACGACCCGTAACCCGACATGACCCGATAATCACTGACCCGAACCCGACTCAGACCCGACCCGATGATGACCCGACCCGATATCAACCCGACTAAATTGACGACCCGATAATTATTAAGCTTAATTTTATTGGATTGAAAGCAAATTATTATTTAGAATGATATATTTGACTTAATAATGAAGTAATTAAATAAAATAACAATCGAAATACTTATTTTAGTGGTTAAAAATTAAAATAATTCGATAAAATAGTGTGTAACTTCAATTTTTAAAATAATTCGATAAAATTAAAATAATTCGATAAAATTAAAGAAATTCGATAAAATTAAAGAAATTCTTAAACATTATTATATATTTTTTAAAAATTAGTTAAAAGAGTTTGTTTATTTGTTTTCTATAATATAATAACATCAATTTTTTATAATTTTTTCATAGTGTGTAACTTCGAATATTAATGCATGTCATAAATAGTTATTGTCTTATAAAAAAAAAAACTAGATGAGGCAATTGAAATATGAGTCAAGTTTAGCTAAGTATACAAATATTTTTAAGTCCGGTAAGTCTCGTAACTCTTAGTACTATTTTTTGAAATTGCAGTTCTTTGTAAATGTAACTGTAACTTTAATACTCCCTCTGTTCCGGTCATTTGTTTACACTTTCTATTTAGGGGGTTACGGGTCATTTGTTTACACTTTCTATAAATGGTCATGGGTGACTCATGTGGAAGGTGGGCTCCTACTCCCTTAACCAATTACATTTCATAATTTTAAGCAAGCGGTACCTCCTTTGTACTTATATTATTATTTTATTAGTTTTTTCTCTACATCTCTCCTCACATCGATAAATGTGTATAAAGTAAATGTAAACAAATCAGCGAGACGGAGGGAGTACTTAGTAAATGTAACTGTATATGTTACAAATACAATTACATTTACAAAGCATTACAGTTTCAAAAAATAGTACTAAGAGTTACGAGACTTACCGGACTTAAAAATATTTGTGTACTTAGTTGAACTTGACTCTCTCTCTCTCTCTCTCTCTCTCTATCTCTCTCATATTTCAATTGCCTCATCTAGCTTTTTTAAAAGACAATAACTATTTTATGACATGCATTAATATTCGAAGTTACACACTATGAAAAAATTATAAAAAATTGATGTTATTATATTGTAGAAAAAAAAAATAAACAAACTCTTTTAACTAATTTTTAAAAAATATATAATAATGTTTAAGAATTTCTTTGACTCATGAATATTGTCTAAAATAATCATTAAATAAAACTTTTTGGTCAAAACGAAGACACTAAGTCATTACAACGGGAGAAGGAGAATTCAAACTTGAGACTTATTGCTGTCGTTGATGCTTTGCAACTATTTGCTCGAGTTTCAGGTTTGGAGGCTAATTCTTCCAAAACTGAGATATATGTTGGAGGTGTTAGTGGAGAGGTGAAGAATTGTATACTCCGAGAATCGGGGTTTACAGAGGGCACCTTCCCATTTCGTTACTTGGGGATCCCTTTGGCTTCTGTGACCCCGCGTTCTGATATGTACCATTTTCTGTTTGAAAGGGTTCGGCGACGTATAACAAGTTGGGGGAATCAGAATCTATCTTATGTGGGGCGGGTACAACTTATCAATTCTATGTTGTTTGGTATTGAGAACTTTTGGTGTGCTGCAGTGTTACTCCCTAAAGGTGTGGTGAAGCGGTTGAATAAGATGCGTCGAGCCTTTTTATAGAACATTGATGATGGTAAACATAGATTCATACTTAAAAGTTGGAAGGATACTTGCTTGCCAAAGTCGGAAGGGGGCTTCGGCATCAAAGAGATCCGCAGGTATAAAGCTAGCATCTGGCTTCGTTGGCTCCGCATGTATAAAGCTAGCATCTGGCTTCGTTGGCTCCGCAGGTATAAGTTGAACCGCCATGATATCTGGTCTGTTTCAGCTACTAGTTCTGACCCTGAGAGTTGGAGAGATATATTATGTGTTCGAGATGAGTTGGTCCTTCTGAAGGAGCATTATGGGACGCGGGAGTTCGTGAGGTCGTGGACAGGTGATATCTCTGTTGCGTATGATGTGTTTCGGCCTGTTTTTTCTCGTGTTACTTAGTCACGAGTAGTTTGGTCTTCGCTAAATGTACCCAAACACTGTTTTATTGCTTTGCCGGCACTCCAGGGTAAATACAAATTGTGGATAACCTGTGTATGCGAGGGTTATTTTGGGTGAATTGGTGTATTCTCTGCTGTAGTAGTCTTAAGTCGCATGATCGTCTTTTCTTCCTTTGCCCTACAGTGCGTGGTATTGTGCAGTAGATATGGGCTTGGATGGGTGTTACTAGGAGGGTGCGGAGCCTAAAGTATGAGGTGAAGTTTGCGAGATACTTGTGTAGAGTAGAAGGGTGGCGTTCGAAGTGGTTTTGTTGTTCCTTAGTTGCAGTAATTTATCATGTTTAGTGTGAACGTAACAGACGGCTTTTTTCTGATTCGTCTTGGTCGAATGCTCAAATTGTGAGGTGTATTAAAAGTAAGGTGAGTATCCGAATGATACATTGTATGAGTGGAGGGGAGAGGTTTGATGTTATAAGCGCCCTTAACGGGTGATACCTCTTATAATCTTGGATGTTGTTTGAATGATATGAGCTAAATTTTTCCCAAAAAAAAAAAAAATAAATAAATAAATAAATAAAGATTTCACTATATATGATGCTATACTGGAATCAAACTATAGATTCACTGTGTGCAATTTTAAGTCCATATCAACTTTGCCACTGAACTTTCATGACACTATGAATCATAAATGTTCGTTTACTGTGCTATTTGAAAATTAAACAAAATATTAAAGCAACAATGAGTCTTCAAATGATTGATAAAAATTATCATCATAAACTAGTTTAGCATTCCGAGATAATAAGGAGTTGTTCAATTTGAGTAATTATTACGGAGTAGGTGTTATGGAAGGAGCATGTCGTTCTTCTCGCTAACCAATTAAAACATACATTTTCTATAAGGTTGGTTAACTATCCTAATACATTAAAAATTGTAAATTTGATTGCCTTGGAATTACAATGACGTTGTTCGGTGTGGTTTAAAATTTTTCATTCAATTTTGCGTCATTTGTTTGTCTGTCTCTCACTAGGTCTTACAATCATCGTCAATTATTTTACTTTTGTATAAACTAAGCCGCATTATCAATTAGAGTTAAATTTATTTATTTGAGTAAGCTTACCGCTAGACTTGCCAAACGGATCGAGCGGATGAGTTTCGGGTTCGGATAATTATTATTCTGGTAGCATACGGGTCGAGTGTATTATTTTGGGTTCGTGTAATATAAAGGTCGGGTGTATACGGGTTTCAGGTCGGGTTTACATTAAACTAATATTAAATATAAAAGAAGAAATATTATTTTTGTCTAGTTTAACATTATTATATTTATTATTTTTTCGACTTAGCTAGATACAATTGTGCTCCAACTAGCTAGATCACATTGGAATTGAGTGCTAAACATTTATTTAGATATCTCAGTGGGACCATTGATTTAGATTTACTCAATCTTTATGATTTCAAATCAAAACTAGTTGGTTAGGAAATGCAGGTTATCTTTCTGACCCATATAAATGAAGATCACAAACCGGATATTTATTTATCTAAGGACGTACGACTATATCATGTCGGTCTGTAAGACAAACAATTGCAGCTACTTATACAAATCACTTTGAGTAGCTAGCAATACATGAAACAAGTCATGAATGCTTGTGGTTAAGATATGTAATACACCATATTCACCTTGTGGGCAAGAACTAGGATAGCCCACAATATTATACGAAGATAATGTTGCTTGCATTATACAATTGAAGGAAGGTTTCATCAAATTAAAGGCGATTGAACGAAACACATTAGTCCTAAATAATATTTCTTCACACACGATCTACAAAAAGTTGAAGAAATTGACATTCAACAAATTCGTTCAAACAACAACTTGACTGATTTTTTTTATCAAAGCATAACCAACGTAATCTTTCAAGAGACTGGTTTATAATTTAGAATGCACCGTTTAAGGATTTGAAACCCAAAATCCTTGGTGAAAATTGATCGGGGGATTATTATTGTTGAACTTACTATACTGTAGTCTTTTTCCTTCGTCAATAAGGTTTTGTCTCACTGGGCTTTCCTTGACAAGGTTTTAACGAGGCAGAATAAGTATGTCCTACTCTTTCGAGTTTAGTTTATAAGATTTACATACTTTATGTAACACCCCAAAGTTTGGATATCCCACATCGGTGGAGTTAAGAGGATTTGATGTGTTTATAAGAGATTTCACCCACCATCTTAGTAACAAAGCATTGTGCTTTTGGGTTTAAGTGAGGACAACGAGCCCAAAGGGGTGCGTTTCACTTTAAGTGGGTTGTATTACAACGGTGGTGGGTTGGGCTGTTATATTTTAGTTTTTTACTTACTATGCATTGTTATATATTAGAGATACGATTATCAGGGGGAGTTCTATAACCATAATTGCGTCAAGATTGATATAGTAAATATTCCCTATACATACGTATATGGTATATAGGATAACCTTATGTCTAACCCTAAATAAATAGAAGGTTATTGTATGGTTTAGAGATTAATAACAATCATTTCTTCTCTCTTGTATTATCTCTAATTTTCTTCTTTTACAACATTAGATTGGTTTTTCAATAGTTAAGATTATTTTGGGATTATTTTAGAAGACAAGTGATAGTACGGATTAGTCATGTAAATTATTACTATTAACTATATCTTCCTATCAAATTTTAAATTATTACATTTAACGTAAGTTTAATGTTGGAAATTTATACAATGTTTCTAAAATTCTTTTAGGGTTATTCTATATGGTAACCCTGTATTTTTTCATATTCTACGTGGTAATCTTACCTTCAGAAAGATTCACGTGGTAACCCTCTACTTTATTTAATATCTATCAGCATGACCCTAAACTTGTATTCCGTCAATTTTTCCTTTAAGTAATTAACGGAAAGTGTTGTGACGGATTTAATTTTGTGTTTTTCTATATGGTAACCCCGTGATTTAAAAAAATTCTACATGATAACCTTATATTTGTACATAACACTTATGCTTGAAAAAATACTCATTAATTAATTATTTTTCTCTTATTCATCATTGTATAATATGTAATATTTATTTTTTACATCTCTGTGATTGAGGGCATGTTAACGAATTGTTTCCACGTCCACCCTCTCGATGTTATAGATTAAATTATTAATTATTTTTAACGCCCGAACAATACATCCGGCTCTTCCTGATTGAGGTGTACTTGTTCATTCAAAGTCTGCTAACCAGCAAATTAACGAACTTCTTGGTTGGAAACTAAGTTAATCACATTATAGACAAAAGAAGATGTAACAACCCGGATTTTTCCAACAAAATAAAATAAAGAAATAGAAAGGATTTATAAAATAAAAGGAAATAAAAGCGAGCCACGGTGGCGGAAACACCGTGGAATCCGGATCATTACTCACTAACCAACTAAACAACGATAAAAAGGTAGGCCTTGAGGCCTAGAAGCGGGGAGTAAATACCCCTTACAAATTCAAAACCAAAGTACAAATGAAATGAAAACATAAATGGACTAATCCAGTCTAAACAACTCCCAAATGACTAGCTAGACGACTCAACAAAGTCAAGCTACGGTCACATCCTCACAACATCCTCACACATAAGTCATCCCGCGCGTACCTATAAAAAGGAAGCAACAACCACAATCAGTGGGGAGTAACTAGTTGCTCCCCAGTCATATTTTAACATAACAAATGCAAACAACAACAATGCAACAAGCTCACCTGGCCTACGGCCTAATACCAATGTATAAATACATGAACAACAAATCATACAACAATAGAACAACGATACAAACACAAGCAACAACCACACGGCACAACCAAGGTTGTGACCAAACCAACTGAGCTCACACGACGATCCTTCTTTCAACCAATTGCGAGAGTAAGCGCGGAGAACTGGGTGAAGCAACAAGAATCACCCCGGGTGAAGCAACAAGAATCACCCAAACCCTATGGCGGAACAGCAACAAGAAGTTCCTCAATAATCACAAGTCTAAATTTGGCCAAATTCCACCGAGCAACAAGAACGGTGACGACATAAATAACCATAGTCTCTAACCCTTCTGGTTGAGAACCCATAGTCGCTCTAACTAAACAACAAGAATAGCCGAGGGGATCATGGGCGGTATCCGTCCATCCTAGGACGTTGTATCTCCTCACACATGTCAGTACCCATGTGCAAACTTAACTCAAGCACAACCTGTTAACCTGTTAACCTGTCTCCAACACTTCCAACACAACCATACAACCACAACAATCATACTCATACTTACACAAGCCTCATTACAAGCATATCCAACCATACATACGGAGTACAACATGATTAACGTACATTACAAGTCATACATTCAATTGACATGCTCTTAACTCATTGTTTAGTGACCAAACAAGTGTAACTCGATTCATTATAGCATAGTTAACATTCTAAGACATGCTTAGACTCAAACAAGTGACAAACAAACCATCACACACACACACAACACCACGGCCAGCCTGCCTTCCCACGGCCAACACACACAACAACCCATTTTCATGCAATATACTCGATACTCATGTGACCAATTATCGATTTATATGATCAATTCACTTAAGCATGCATATAAACGTTATTAAACATCATGTAATCATCATAACTCATGACTCAACATTAGGTGATTCATACAAACATCATAATTCAACATAATTAAGCCAAAACAAGGAAGAAAAGCAAGAGAAACAAAGAGCAAGGGCTTCGGCCCCTTACCCATACACACGGCCAACATTAAACAACAACACCAATTCGTTTTTTTATCGATTTACAAGCATGGCTAACGATACAATATGTGAATTATGCAATTAATGATGATAACATGACAAACCCTAGTATGAGGCCAAAGATTCTAGCATGAAATCATGATCAAACATTAACCAAACAACAAGATGTGCAAGCAAACATTACAACAACAATGTAAACAACAAGATCATCACAAGTTAGGCCTCATACATGCTAAAATACAACTAGATCACACCTAGTTACCTTTGTTGAGATCAAAAACCTTGCTACTCCTCTTCTTCTTCAATCAAGATAGTGTCTCCCTCCTCCAAATCACCTTCCCCTTTGAAGATCCAAGCCAAAAACACACAAGCAATGAATACATAGCATCATAACACATAAAATAATACAAGATCAGAAAATAAAAGAGATAAAAAGAGATCATACACTAATGGAAAGACTAGGAAAGAATTAGGGCACAAAAGATGAAAGCTTGGATGAATAACAATGAAGTTTTAGGAGCTTTGAGAGAGATTTTGTGAGAGGATTAAGGGGGATGAATAAGGATGGGATTAGGGATGAGATTAGGAAGGGAGAAATCAGATTATAATGTTGCTATGCTTAGGAGATAATAGGATATATAATGCCTTGATCAAAAAGCTACCCAAAAACCCTAAACCCAACCCGAGCTGGGGGTTTCGGTTCGTTCCAGGGTGGACCGGTCCAAACTGACTTCTAAAAATTTGTCAGTTGCGACGGCGTCGAAAAAATACGCAGTTTAGCCTTTTGAATCACCTGAATCGGAGTTCGTATGAGGAAATTACACCGTTTTTAAGCTAATTACTCCGTTTTTAAGTCCTAACTACAGAGTAGCTTAATCCACGCGACGGGACAACTGATTTTCTCGAGCTAAAAAGTGAGAAAATCAAGAGAAATGAATTACGAATATTATTGAGACGAACAATTAATATTAGGAAAAGTCGGGGTGTTACAGAAGATGTGAGAGTGAGTCGTCTGAAGAAACTTAATTCTATCAAACACATTACATCGATGTATTTCACATAAACGAAATTAAAACACCTCCCTAACAACTTCTAATCAAAATTTCAATTCAAAATAAAAGTAGGAAAAAAAAAAAAAAAAAAAAAAAAAGATGTAACTCAATGGGTAAATTTGAAAATTTATGGTGTAATCAAGTGAAAACGAGAAAAATTGATTAACTTAATGAGTGTGTTCAGGCATGTTTTTTTTCTAAAAAAAATTAAAGAAAAATAAGGTTACCATGTAAAATTTTGTAAAACACGAGGTTACCACATAGAAAAAACCATAATCAATTCCGGCACATCACTTTCCGTTAACTATTTAACAGAAAAAGTAACAGAGTACAAGTTTAGGGTCATGTTGATGGGTATTAATAAAGTACAGGGTTACCATGTATACCTTCCTAAAAGTAGAGTTACCACGTAGAATTTGAAAAAACACAGGGTTACCGTGTAGAAAAACCCATTCTTTGAAAAACATAACATTGTTTATATCCAAGAAATTATTGAAAATATCAAAATTTACCCATTGTTTAGTTTGAAAATTTTGAACTTCTTTGTTTTCGATAAATGTATCATGATATTAATTCAAGTTGATTCGGTCATGGATTATCTTGGGTCAAGTCAACTATCGAATCAACTTAGCTTGAATCAAGTTACGGATCTTCTCAATAAGGGTCGGGTCGAGTCGGTACGGTTCAAATTTTATTGGGTTGTCTCGAGTTACGAGTAACCATCTGGTCAGGTTGAGTTGATTTCAACCGCAATAATTTTAGGTCTCATCAAATCAAATGTATTCAACGTTAGAAATCAAGCGATGAGCCCAAGTACATATGTTGATCACAAAACATTTTCTTCATTTATTGAGAGTGCAATGATTGGATCATATCGAGTTATGATGCATTAATTATTGTATGACATTTCATAAAAGTATGATTTAACATAATATCGACTAAGTTATATGAGACATTCACCTTTTCGGTGGTCAATATTACTTTCAATATACTCGTTGTTACTGTTGCTTTGAAATTTATATTTATTGCATCCACCCAAAAAAAAAAAAAAAAAAAAAAAATTGTATTTATTGCCAGGACATTAGGTTGATTAATGATTACCCTTTTTCATTACTATTATAAATATTTTTTTAATTGTTATTATTGTCGATTTTATTAATTTCGTATAATCACATTGGACTATATATAAGCAAACAAAACGCCTTTCATTGATTATAATTTTCGATTAAATATTATCTTCATTTTGATTTTATAACCCCTTTTAATTTTTGTTTAATTATTATTGTTCGAGACTATAGATAAATATTTTAGCGGTTACACATGTTATCTTAATTCTATTTTGATTTAATAGTAAAACTAATAAGATATGTATATATAATTAATATTGCTTTTCGTGCACCATTAAAATATTTTTTTTTTAGTTTATCTGATAGTAGCAAAATCGTATATTTTAATGTTCCACCATATAGTAGTTAAGTTTCGTTAATTGTATATTCAGTGGTACGATGACAAACTTGAACTACTAAAATTGTGGTTAAAATGTTATCTATATAATTTAATAATGACATTTGTTTACATATATATTCAATTAATATTTTGGATTTTTCTCATCTATACCCTCATATTTTTCACTTTTCTCAATTGTATCCCTACGTTTGGCGTATCCCCAGCTGTGTGCCCCTAAATTTATATAGTTAGTCCCAACCGTGATCAAACAAGAGTAACCGTTTAATTTAGCTAGACTTGACAAACAGGTCGTGTCGTCGTCGTGTTCGTGTTCATGTTCGTGTCACATATCAATGGGTCACTAACCCTTCAACCTAAACCTGACCCATTACATAAACAGGTCATTAGTGTTTGACTCAAACCCAACCCGTTTAATTTATATTTTAAATGACCTGACCTGTTTAACCTATTTAAATTAATAGGTTAAAATTTGACTTGCTAAATCCATAGGAAACAAAAGTATAATAGAGAGTGAAACAAAGTATTTAATGCAAAAATATGGATGTACATGCTGAAAACAAATGGTAAAAATTTATAGGAAACAAAAATAACGGCTAAATTTAACGGTTGACTCTTGTTTGGTTACGGAAGGGACTAGAATACAGCGGTCTCTGGCATTCAATCTGGAAAGAAGTAACCAGGCACCCAATCTAATAAGGGTCCACCTCATTAACAGTTCTAGTACACATACAATCTTTTTGGCTTGACCTATTACGCATTCTTTGTCCATTTCACCGTAAACCAAAATTTCTCAATAAGACTCCACCCTGAGTTAGGAGTTTTGGGTCACCTTCAAGTCTTGGGCCAAATGCTTCTCCTCTTGTACCTAGCCTAAGTCGACCTTGAGTTGTGCTATTAATTGCTGGAACGGAAGCGCTGACGACTAATGTTGGGCCTCTGCTGCATCGGTATTCGCAGTCTATAATAGTATGATATTGTCCGTTGTTGGGACCAAAAACCCAGGCTGGTCCAGAACCCTGGGCCAGGCCTAGACGGGTGCAGGATCCACGATCGGGACCAGGGCGTCTGAGCAGACAAAGGCACTGTACAGACAAAACAAAGGTGCAGGTCAGGAGAGGAAAAGCCAAGATGGGCCAAGCCCAACAAAAAGAAGTAAATGTCAAAGGAGAAAGCCCAAGGTGCAGCAGCAACCCTAAAAGAGACGTTGGGAGACTAAGTCAAGCATGCAGAAACTGAAGCCTAAGAAATAGGAACAGTTGGAGAAGAGAAGGGAAGAAGTTAGCTACAAAGAAGGAAGTGGACGTTGAAGCTAGAGACACTATAAAAGGAGTAGAATTCAGAAGAGAAAGGCATCAGAATTATAATACAACTCAAGCACACAACACTCTACGCAATTCACAAGCACCCAAAAACTTTATATATTTTTCGCCATTTTTGTATCCTGTACCAGCTGGTCCAGACTCTGTACCAGATATTCCTGAACTAGTGCATAACCTCTCCTGGCTTGGCGCCCGTGGTTTTTCCCTTAACATTTAAGGGTTTTTCCCACGTAACCATATCGTGTGTTTTGTTTCGTTTTAGTTATCTTCTTTACGTTTAAACTCAATCACATAAATCATCACTGAAAATAACCTAAAGGATAGTACTAGTAAACCTACAATCACTTAATCAAATCGAGTGAGAAAATCACCCCGAACAGTTTGGCGCCGTCTGTGGGGATACTAGTTTATTAATCCTACAAAGTTTTCCAAATCAACAAGTCTGACTAACGTGAAAGATGGAAGGCACAAGTGCAGAAGCCATGCTCAAGCTCCAGGAGGAACTGCAACAAGCCAAGCAGGTTGCAGAGCAGGCCAGGAAAGCTGCAGAGGATGCTAAGGCCGAGGCAGCAAAACTGAAAGAGACTGAGGCAACCTGTTTTGGTAAAAACTCTACAAGGGTGAAAAAGAGCTAAGATGGGCCAACTAGTACTGTTTGTGAAACAGAACAGAACATAGTCTACTCCGAACAGAACTGATGACAACTAGATTAACGAAACCAAGCAGAACATAGCCTTCTCCGAACAGAATTGAGGGGACAACGAGATTGATGACGCAGAAACCCCGAGAAGAAGATGGGGAAAACTGCGGGCTACCAAGCCAGGACTTCTTTTATTAATCTCATGATGATTACAAGGCTTTTGATTACAATTGAATGATTTTCGTAGGAGAAACTAGCGAATAATGCTAATACATCGTTTATGTGTACTTCTATGTGAAAGTATAAAAAAAACCTATGAGAGAACATATGAGAGACCTCTCGAAAATTGACTAAGTGAGCCTCTATATATAGGTAGAATGCTCACAATACAACTCCTAAAATCTAGGGCCACTATCTCATGAACTTAGGTAGTTGGATAACTACCCACTATGCATGACTTGTAACTTCCCATTATGACTTCTATTCTGATCCGCAGAACTGCATGCCAATAACTACCCATGATCTTAGGTAGTTAAATAACTTCCATTGACTCCACTTCTGCTCAGCTATGATATCTTCCATTATCCCATGATCTTTGTAACCGCTATAGTTGACCTCTGCTGACCACAACTGCCATGCCTCTTCTGACCTGTTCTGGGCTATAACTGCCATACCTCTTCTGACCTGTTCTGGGCTATAACTGCCATACCTCTTCTGACCTGTTCTGGGCTATAACTGCCATTGTTCTTCTGTCCTGCTCTGTACCATATTCGCAACGTCTATCCAGAACTGCCAATTCTGGGTAGTGTAAAATCTGGTCATAACAAATGCCCCTTGTTTTCTCAAGTGTTGCTCAAAGAATCTTGAGGAAACAATCCTGCATAAACACTTCTATACAGAACAGACTAGAGTAGAAACAACTGGCTATAAAATTTTGAACAACTATGCATCTGCAAGACTTGTGTACCACATTCAAAGAGACAACGTTTAAATCAAGTAGGAGAGAATTAAAACCTGATTGACTGCTTCACGGTAGCGATGACTAGTAAATCGTAAGTATAATTTAGACATACAACGAATAGATAATCGGGAGGCTTACCGAGGGCTTATACCTTGCTTTGAAACATTAGAGTTTGAACCTTGATATGGCTTGTTGGACAAGAGATATTCCCTTAGTATACACGAGCTTTGGACTTTCCTTAACCTTAAAAAAGGAAGGCTAGCCACAAGTTGTGCAACTGGGGATATTGAGACCCATTAGATTGTGCAACACTTGCGGTGACTTGATCTGTAGAATACTTCGTTTGACTTTTGATAATGCGTCGTATGAACTATTATTTAACCTTCTCGAGGATGGTTAAACACCTTGTGCCTTGTCTTTCAAAGGGCTTTACGCGTGTATGCCTTATCTTTCAAAGGGCTTCTTCGTATGTGTGCCTTATGTCATTCCAAAGGGCTTAACTTCGCTGTTACTGTGGTCCTTTTGCTTAGTCTGGCAGAGCAAGACATTTTTCTAGTCTGCTCTGACAGCGGTTGCTTAAGTAATTAGCCTTGGTGGTCCAAGGACTTAATCACTATTGTCGCTATTGCTTCTATTGCTTATTGTTACGTGAATGTACTAACCTCGCAGTGTACACCCTGCACTTATGTACGCATGATCATGGCTAACCTTGAGGGATATTATAGGACTCTCTTAGCTACGCTAAGCCCTGGTCCGTCAATCAATCAGGACGCATCCTCTACAAAGCAGATCGCCGCTCTGCAGGGCCGCAGACTGTGGTCCGGAGGAAGATCTCCACCGCAGATCGGGTTGCTCAAGGCCGAGGACTAAGCTCAAATCTGGAAGACAAGTTCCATTCTTACGTAATGGAGGGGTAACTCCAAAAATATTGAGGACAAAGCTAATTTAAGAATCGGAGGTTAAGCTCGTACGTAATCGGAGGATAAACTCCTGAGTAGAATTGAAGGATAAACTCTTGATTAGATGTGGAAGATAGACTCTTGACTAGGATCGGAGGATAGACTCCTTTATTTGTAATATGTGGCATACTAGATTTTTAGTGAGTTATTTGTGATAGATAAAAATATTTACTCTTGTAATTAAACCGTAATCCGCAAAACAAGAAATAAAAATTAGACTATACCATTGGACATTGGCTCTACTTTTACAAGACTGGAGGTCTAGGCTCCAAGATCGACGATATGCTCGAGACCAAGGACTAGGCTCAATCTTTGGAGGGCAAGCTCCAAGGATGCTTAGCACGAGCTCAAAACTATAAACGTGCTCAAGATTGAGAACTATACTCAAGACTGAAAACGGCTTTAAGAGTGTCAAGATCCGCCAGACTGAAGGGTAAAACTCCAATATTAAGATTGCATAGAATAAGCTCCAAATATAGTAGAATAAGATATATGGTAGAACTTGATGCAATTAGGATCGAAATAAGATGCTTCCGTATTCGTATAATTCAAGGGCAACAAGATAAGGTTGCAAGAGCGCTAGGATGAACTCCAAGGTTGGCCACATAGTGCGAGACTGTAATAAATAGAAAATATTCTTCAAGGTCTCAGAGCGCAAGACCGCAAAAATAAGATAATATGCTCCGAGATAATACATGCTCCAAGATAATATATGCTCCAAGGTAATATATGCTCCAAGATTGGCGACGTGACCGTAAACACAAGATAATATGCTCCAAGATTCTTGGTATAATATTATGAAGAAACATTTGATATATAATAACAAGATTGAGAATACTTTGAGATTTTGGAAAAATCTTTGTAAAATGTAAAGTCTTGGTTAGTACAACCATTGATGTGTTCAATGGTTTTTCTCATAATAAAATAATATAAAGTAAAGCGATTACGAAAAATAAATTAATTGAAAATAAATAAATAGAGTTTGAGTTTGGTTGATTTCCAAGCTTTGGAATCAACTCTCCCTCAAGAGTTACCAATTCATGTGCCCCTTGACCGATGATAGAGTCAACGAGGTAAGGACCTCTCCACACTTGAGCAAACTTGTATGAACTATATCTCTTGCATTCTTGAATTTATTTTTCTAAAATAATTCTCCTTCTCCAAGGGCTCTCACTTTGACATTCTTGTTGAATCTTCTCACCATATATAACACCTTGATACGAGGTCGACGTAATCTTTACTGCATTTCACACTCGTTCAAAGTTTTCAAGGTTAGTGAACAAAGAATAATTTTAGAATCTAGAATACATAGGACATACCTTGGTGTTTGAATAACCAATTCTGGAAGGATAACTCTTTCACAAACATAAACAAGTTAGAAAGAAAGAAAGAAAAATGTCTTATAAAAAACTATAATGAGCTATAAAACTATAAAGGTTGATGCAACTAACTTAACGTCCAACTTGTTATTAATAACAAGAAGCGATGAATTGCGTACCTTTAGATTTTGCTCTCCTTAATAACTAAATTACCTCTTTCACTGCTTTCAAATATGTACAGCTTCTATTCTGGAGCAAACGACATCTTACGCCTTGGAGCAGATGACTTCTTACGTTCTAGGGCGAATGACAATCGCCGCTCTAGGGCAAACGACAACGCTCGTTTCGAGCGAACGGCGTCTGTTTCCGGAGCGAACGACAGCGTCTCTTACGGAGCGAACGACAACGCGTCTGTTCGGAGCGAACGACAACGTATGTTCCGGAGCGAACGCCAACGCCTGCGTTTCCGGAGCGAATGACAACTTCTAGTGTCATCAATGCCCCACTTTGTAGTTTAGAAAACAAGGACAACAATCTTTTCCATAAAGCTCTATCTTGACATTTTTCGTCATCTTTAACACCATGAGTTTTCACCGCCACATACTTCTCAAAAACATGTGAGCACGCGTAAAAATTATAACCTTTACCCTTTCTTAAAACAACTCGTCAACCTTGAGCAATAAGAATATGAGACCGCTCGGAAGTTCGATCATGTTGGTATAAGGTTGAAAACATTCTGCAAAAATAAACTCAAAAGCAACGGCTACAAAGACAACATAAAAATTATGCAAGACATGTACGGATCGATTAAAATCCGGGATCAAAATCGAACGAAAATTCAAACCTGTTCGACAATCACTTCGTGAATGTCTTGTCGACCACGTACCAATGAATCCATCACCCTCATACTAGTTGTAGGGTTGACTTGCTTTGACCACGACTTGCGAATCTTGACTTTGTCAAGACTAGTGACTTGCTAAAACTTGAGTCGACAGTCTTGAAAGAAGAGAATTCAAGACACAAAAGATGCCCCTAGCTTTCTCAAGGGAAATGTTTAGCAAACTCAAGGAAACAATTCTGAAAAGATAATTCAGAACACAACGAGCAGAAGAGAATCAACCAGAAAATATAACGGGTAGGAAATAAAAAGGGTCAAGATTTAAGAGATAAGCATCAAGACTTATATATAGACGTCAGACCAGAATTGGTAGAAATTCAAACCTGATCTGGCTGCTCATTGTAACAATGATAAACTTCTGTAAAGTTTGAAATTCTTCCAACTAGAGAGTCCTCAAGACTATAGGATTGATTCTTGCTCAAAGCCGTTAGCAAGCAAATTTGAATAAATACCTCATGCAAAATCATTCATCTTCATACGTTAGATAAACTCAGATTTGTAAAATATTATTAATCACTTACAAAATTTAAAAAGATAATAGAAATAAAATAATAACACATGAGAAAATTAATCACAAGATCAAGACAAGACTGAAAATCGGATCTGTAGCAAGTTTCACACTTACAACCTTGGCTACTCGCCCCTTTGTGGCGATTTCAGGACTGTGTCAATCCTGGTCCTCGACATTAGCAACTCTACCAGGTGTGGAAGGTCTAAGCTTTCATTATTCTCTCTTGACCAAAATCCCAAGGCCGAAGTCTCCTTCCAGACCAGAACTGAAATTCGCCACAAAATCGCCAAGGATTCGACTGATGGCAGTCTTGGCCTGCAATCGATGTTATACATAATAATCTGCACAAAACCATTTAACCATTCTCCGGACAGTTCAGACTTTCTCAAGACTGACTTGGTGAAAAAGTTAGTCCGCACAATCATATGATAATTCTAAAAATAAGATTAAACTTTGTAATATACATTAATTAAGTAAAAATGTATATTTCTCGAAGAGTGTACCTTATTAAGCATCCAAGAGGTTCTTACTTGCACAATATATGGGATCTTGTAGATTATCCTCTTCATCGAACAAGAGTACAAGACTGAAAAATTGGTATGATCTGCACAGAACTGGATAACAGTTCTGACCTGCACATCAATGGATAATATGATCAGCACATCACTAGAGAGTATGATCCGCACAGAACTGACTTCATATCCACTCTTGCCAACAATGTGCCCTTAGAACTGTCTTGGTGAAACGCCAAATGAGTGCTTGACATGATTGATCTCCATGTCATATCTCTCCAAGAATACAAAGGATGCTTGCACGTCAAATGTGATTTTTGACACTCTTGGACTTCATCACCAAATCATACGTGTACACCTTCGTTGTGTCCCCAATAAAAATACTCCAACATTGTGCTAATTACCACCTTGGTAGGTTGCCCTACATCTCTCAAAGCGTAAGGCGTAACAAATTAAAAATATATTATGCAAAAATAAAATTCATCTTTTGATGAGTAGGATACACTTCGATTCGATTGGACTTGATAAAAGCATCCACAATTGTAAGCTACTTGTATCCTGAAATCTTGGCAAGCACAACATTAGTATTGGTAGATGAAAAGAATCTATGTGCAAACTTTATCTTAAATAAACATAATCAACACTTGAAACATACCATGTTTTTGTCGGATGGTTACTACGATGGTTAACCAATCAAGATACATTACCTCTCTTACCATTTTATGTCTAGAAACTTTTGAACCTCGTCGTTAATTATTTCCTTTCTAGAGGAAATCTCTTGCACCTCCACTGTACAGACTTGAACTACCGGCCAACGTCAGACTTGTGAGCGATCAGACCAGGACATGACTTATACCAGTCTGTCACAAAGCGAGTCCACGCGAGCAGGATACTTTGGGTGTAAAAAAGGTTAACTACCAAGGTCATACACGATTCGGCTCGGTACACCCCCTACCAGTGGTTTCACACCAGAACAGGAGTGGTTGAGGACGTCTCTTCTCTGTCTTGTCTGACCTATCCGTTGACTTGTTTCTTTGATTGCAATATAATGAATTTGTTGCTATGATAGCTTCAAGCCTATTCTGTAGCACTCTGGTGTATTCTGGCACTTTCCGTTGATCACCATTATTCCCTACTTGATTGACATTTTGGCGTATTAGTGGTGCGTCGAAGGCACAAGCATGATATTATGAATTAAAACATATCAAGCAAGATATACAACGTCATCGAATTAAATCAATAAAATAATTAGGAGAAGAGACACCCTTTGTAGGTAGAGAAATTTTGCCCAAAGTATGTTGACCTAGGTCTCTCCGTAGAATCCACAAGCATGTTAAAATTTGTAGTGAGTTTATCATGGTTGATCCTCATTTCTTCCAAGACACCACGCATAACCATTCGTAATCGCCTTGACGATCTCCGTGACCAAGAGTCACTAGTTTCCAGTTCTGTTTAGTTCTGTTGGGGACGACATCATTTCTTCTTAAGTTATCATTTAAATCTTGTAACACAAGCCAAACCACAAATATTAGAACCGTCATTAGCATAATAAACTTTATGAGTGTAAGGAGAAAAAGGTGGAGATTGATTTGGCTCTTGTGATTGTGGTTGTTCAGTCTTGTTCGTATTCCTCCGTGCAGGACTGGTTGTGTCCTTTAAGCGTCCAGAACTGAAACATCTATAACAAGATTCTCAAGCTTGAAAATCAATCCTGAAAAATCTATAACAAGAATGTTAATATCAAAATTATCAATCCAGAATTGAAAACAAAACTATTAATATCGAGACTATCAGTCCAGAACAAGACTGTTAATATCAAGATTATCAGTCCAGAACTGAATACAGGACTGCTAATATCGAGATTATCAATCCAGAACAGAGAACAAGAGAGTATTCAAAAGCTCTTATCTTAGGGCTAGATGAGTGGACATGTGTTCACTCTTGTCTTCGGTATGAACCAATTCTGTTCTGCTGATGACCACTTCCAGCTTTCTTGTTAGGCCTGTTCTGACACAAACTCCGCTGTTCTGTTTGTTGAAGGCATCATCTTCAAGTATGACGACCCTTGCTTGTAAGTACGAACAGTCCAAGAACTGTCACAGTTCAGAATTGAGATCTTTTCTTTGTTCAACTCTGCACTACTCCAGCAAACGACGGAAGCTATTCTGGCTGGTAGTTCTAACGTGGAACCTCCACCCATTCCAAGTGGAGTTATCACACCTACTCCAGGGTTCCAAGAGTTGAAAGCTGAGGAGCAAAACAAACCGGAGGTCCTACCCAGGACATCACTGTCTAACATGCTATCTACAGGCGTGGAGAAAATTGTCCAGAACACGACGGAAAAGATTAGCCCAGAATTGCTCAGGACTGACATTACAGAAGTGGAGCCTTTGCACATGCAATTCTTCCTTAGATCTTTGGGAATAAGAACTATGAGCGTCCTCTATTTGTATTATAACGTGGTCTTGAGGATGTTACGTACTATAGCACAACTTCAATTGATGGAGCGTTGAATTTTTTGGAACATCCTTCAAAACCGCAAAATTGTCGAAAGGGGAGGATCCTTCTTTTCTTAGGAGAAGCTTGGTTCCTAGGATCGAGTCCTCTTGAATTGATCTTCAAAGCCTTTGTCCCCATCATGATAGGAAAAACTTTTCTTTTTATGATGAAAGACAAGGACAATTCTGGCCTGATTCTTGTGTTGTAACCACTAGTATCGCTGGAGTTCTGTTCGATTCAAGAATGACTCAATTCTCTTTGAGTCTTGTAACTTTTTTTCGTAGAATTGAAGCAATCCTTGAGCAAGATTTCTCCAAATATTGTGCTAGTTGATCAAGGGTCTTGTCAACCATGTGGTCGTGACAAGAATGTGTATTTGTGGATTTTTGAGAAGAGAGTTTCACAAACTAATAAACTAGATGCCCCACGGTGGCGCCAATTTGTTTTGGTAAAAACTCTACAAGGGTGAAAAAGAGCTAAGATGGGCCAACTAGTACTGTTTGTGAAACAGAACAGAACATAGTCTACTCCGAACAGAACTGATGACAACTAGATTAACGAAACCAAGCAGAACATAGCCTTCTCCGAACAGAATTGAGGGGACAACGAGATTGATGACGCAGAAACCCCGAGAAGAAGATGGGGAAAGCTGCGGGCTACCAAGCCAGGACTTCTTTTATTAATCTCATGATGATTACAAGGCTTTTGATTACAATTGAATGATTTTCGTAGGAGAAACTAGCGAATAATGCTAATACATCGTTTATGTGTACTTCTATGTGAAAGTATAAAAACCTATGAGAGAACATATGAGAGACCTCCTAGAAAAATGACTAAGTGAGCCTCTATATATAGGTAGAATGCTCACAATACAACTCCTAAAATCTAGGGCCACTATCTCATGAACTTAGGTAGTTGGATAACTACCCACTATGCATGACTTGTAACTTCCCATTATGACTTCTATTCTGATCCGCAGAACTGCATGCCAATAACTACCCATGATCTTAGGTAGTTAAATAACTTCCATTGACTCCACTTCTGCTCAGCTATGATATCTTCCATTATCCCATGATCTTTGTAACCGCTATAGTTGACCTCTGCTGACCACAACTGCCATGCCTCTTCTGACCTGTTCTGGGCTATAACTGCCATACCTCTTCTGACCTGTTCTGGGCTATAACTGCCATTGTTCTTCTGTCCTGCTCTGTACCATATTCGCAACGTCTATCCAGAACTGCCAATTCTGGGTAGTGTAAAATCTGGTCATAACACAACCCTAAGGAAACAGCTGGATTCCTCAGTCCAGAAGAAAGCCTCAGGATCCAGGATCCCACCAGGTACACCATTTTCTGATATAATCAAGCAACTTGACTTCTCTACTTTTTCTTCTGCAGGATCAAAAGGATCAAAAGATGATCCACTCAATGTGGAAGAGAATCCAGAGAATGATGCTGCAGGTGGAGGTGGAGACCCAAAGACACCAGAGGGAGTTGGTGCAGGCGAAGTCATGCAGTACATGATGATGGAAATGCAGAAACTCTCAGATTTGGTGCGCAAGGTTCCAGGGCTTCCACTACCCATAGAGGAGGCAACCCCAGGATGCTACTCTGATTCACCCTTCGATGATTGCATTGCAATGGTCGAGATGCCAAAGAAGTACACAAAGGCTCAACCTAAAACTCTATGATGGGACCAGATCCTCCGGAACACGTTGCTCAATACAGCAGAGGATGTTCAACGCCCTATCCCAAAGAAGAGGGAGGCATGCATGTGCAAGAGCTTTGGTTCAACCTTGGCTGGACCGACCCTCGGTGGTATATCAACACGCCAATCAAGACCATCAAGTCGCTGCGGTGATCAACCTCTTCAACGCCCGGGCCACAAGAGCGTATTGTTGGAAGCGGACCGGTGATGCATGCGGGTGGTCGAGCGAGAACGAGTCTCTAAGGGACTTCTGCACCGCTCAACAAGGAGAAAGTGTCCATCCCCAGATGCGACATCGCACGACCATAGAGGCCTTGAGCAAGGTTTGGTAAGGGATTACGATTTATATGTTGAACTAACTCGCTACCCTTGTTCTACCTTTGAGGATGTGCAGGCTAAGGCTCGGCCCGCATCGAGGTAGAAGAGGACCAGCGGTTTAGGGCAAGATATCGGGACCAGGCGGTGAGCGAAAAGTCACCACCAGAGGCACAAAGAACAACAGCCTGGTCCATATCGAGGCCAAACAGGAGGGAAGCAAACGCCGTGGATGAACAAGCTGATGCACCCAGGGTTCCACCTCCAGTTTCAGAGTATTGCTTTTCTGTAGACCTGCCAGGCCTGATCAACAAGTTGGACAAGTTGGGCTCAGCAGTTAGATGGCCAAAAGCAAGTGTGAAGCCTAATCGAAGGCGGGACACGACCAAGTGGTGTGAGTACCATTATGATATTGGGCATACCACAGAGGATTGCATAGCTCTCAGGAGGGAGATAGCTCATCTACTAAAGAATGGCCACCTGAAGGATATCCTGCCCAGGAACAGGAGGAACAAGGATGAACGAGATGAGCCCAGAGATCTTCCACCACCACCGCCAACACATGAGGTAAAATTTATTTCTGGTGGTTCAGATATTTGTGGACTAACATACTCGCCGCAGCGTGTAGCTCGGAGAACAGGCAAACCACGGCGGAGACAAGCGAGTCCGGCCCAGGAGATTGTGTTTGATGAGTCAGACCTACAAGGAGTGCATGGGCCACACCACGATGGACTTGTGATCAAGGTCCAGATTGGAACCTGCATGGTCAGAAGGGTCCTGGTAGATGGAGGCAGTTCAGTCAACATCATCATGATGGAGGCACTGGAAGCTATGGGGCTGAAAGAGTCAGATGTGACGAAGAGGTCGGCGTCTGGTAGGGTTGATGGAGAGACAAAGCACGGCTGGAGAGATCACCCCGCCAACCTATGTAGAAGGACTCACCTCTTTCGAAAAGTTCTGCGTAATAGGCGCTTATCCTCGTACAACGTGATCCTGGGCGACTCGATCCACAACCTCAAGGCGCACTCTTCAACGCACTACCAGGTGCATCAAGATCCCAACAAAGTGGGGACAAAGAATAAGAGGAGAGCAAAGAAGATCCGCACAGAATGTTACAGACACGAAACCTTCTCGCCCGTAAGTCCCTCGCATAGCAATTAAAGCAGCCTGTCAGGTCTGTTGAGAATCCTGTCCCACGCCTGGAGACAGATGATATTGTTTTGGCTGAAGTAAGACCTGACAGAAGGTTACGGTTGGTTACGATGCTCAGAGGTAATCGGACACTGCTCTAATTGACTTTACGAGGAAAAAAGAGCATTGTTTTGCTTGGTCCCATTTTGATATGACTGGTATAAGTTCAGACGTTATTACGCACAAATTAAATATTGACCCAAGTTTTAAGCCTGTGAAACAGAAGCGCAGGAAGTTTGCACCAGAACGTAATGAGATTGTGAACCAGGAGGTGCAGAAATTGCTGGACATGGACATGATCAAAGAAGTGATGTACCCAGATTGGTTGGCAAATGTAGTTGTGGTCCAGAAAAAGAATGGCAAGTGGAGAGTATGTGTGGATTATACAGACCTGAACAAGGCGTGCCCAAAAGACTCATTTCCACTACCACACATAGATGCTATGGTAGATGCCACTGCAGGACACGAGGTGCTGACATTCATGGATGCAGCAAGCGGATTCAACCAGATCAGGATGCACCCACCAGACCAGGAGCATACAGCGTTCATGACCAGCAGAGGAATATATTGCTACAAGGCAATGCCGTTTGGACTAAAGAATGCAGGTGCAACGTATCAAAGGCTCGTGAACATGATGTTCAAGGACCAGATTGGAAATACAATGGAGGTCTACATTGATGATATGGTGGTGAAATCAAAGAAAGCTGAAGATCACATCCTGGACCTGGAAAAGGCGTTTGAGATTCTGGAAAAATATAATATGAAATTAAACCCTACTAAATGCACCTTTGGTGTCACTGCAGGAAAATTCTTAGGCTATATGGTGACAAAAAGAGGCATAGAGGCTAGTCCAGAACAGATCTCAGCGATAATCAACTTGCAGTCCCCCCAGAACTCAAAAGACGTCTGGCCCGATCGGAAGGGTAGCAGCGCTGAACAGATTCATCTCCAGGTCCTCAGAAAGGTGCAAGCCATTCTATGATCTTCTAAGAAAGAACAAACAGTTCAACTGGGGGACAGAGCATGAGAAAGCATTCCAGGACCTGAAAATATACCTATCATCGCCCACTCTGCCCAAGCCTGAACCAGAGAGTCACATCGGTCCTGCACATGCCTGTAATGAAGCCTCTATAAGTGCAGTCCTGGTAAGAGAACCAGATGGACAGCAACATCCTGTGTATTATGTAAGTAAAAGTCTTCTGGATGCTGAGACCAGGTATTCTGTATTGGAAAAATTCGTTTTGGCTTTAACAGTTGCTTGTACCAAGTTGCGCCCATATTTTGAGGCACATCATATTATCGTTCGTACTAATGTTCATGTGAGATCAGTGCTATGTAGACCAGAACTTTCAGGTCGTATGTCAAAATGGTCAGTCAAATTGAGCACCTATGATTTGTCTTATGAGCCCAGAACAGCAATCAAATCTCAAGCCTTAGCAGACTTTGTGGCTGACTTCACTCCCACACTAGAAGAGCAGGTAACAAAAGAGATCTTCCATCTGGACCGTAAACAAAGAATCCCGGGAGCTCGGGACGGATGGTTCACCAATATCGAAGTCTTGGACTAGGTGTGGTCCTGAAGTCGCCACAGGGGGACAAGATAGTACAGGCTGTATCCTGTGAATTCAGGACTACCAACAACGAAGCTGAATATGAGGCACTGATAGCAGGACTGAATGTATGTCTGGACATGAAAGTCCAGAATCTGAAGGTAAAACTAGACTCTTTGCTGGTAGCAAACCAAATCAATGGTACGTACGCTGCTAAAGATTCTAAAATGATTGCGTATCTTGATTTAGTCAAAAATCTTGCAAAATTTACTAACATTGAGGTTGAGCAAGTCCACAGAGATCGAGAATGTGCGGCACGCTTTGGCTAACATAGGATCGGCATTTGAACCTGGAGTCTTTGGGCGGTATACCTATTGTACACATCCCGGAGCCAAAGAATCCGTAAAGTTCAACGATCTGCAGAACACAGTCCAAGCAACTCAGAGCTGGACCAAACCATACTACGAATGGCTGGTCCAGAATAAGCTACCACAGGACAAGATCGAAGCCAGAGCGTTCAGAATCAAGGCATCCAGATACACAATCATACAGGGCATACTATTCAGAAGGTCCTTCAACGGACTGTACCTACGCTGCCTAGAACCTGACCAGGTCAAGACAGTACTATCAGAAATACACGATGGACACTGTGGAAACCACACAGGTGGTAGAAGCATGGTCAACAAAATTCTACGCATGGGGTATTACTGGCCCACAATGAAAACAGATAGCATCCAGTATGCCACGAAGTGTGACGCTTGTCAAAAGCATGGTCCAGAAATACATCAACCTGCACAGAACCTGCACTCAATATCTGCACCATAGCCATTCATGAAATGGGGCATGGACTTAGTTGGCAAACTACCAATGGCTCCAGGGCAGAAGGTGTTCATGCTAGCAATGACAGATTATTTTTCCAAGTGGATAGAGGCAGATGCATACAAGAACGTCACAGAAAAAGAAGTTATAGCCTTCATAAAGAAGAACATCATCAGTAGGTACGGGATCCCCTCAGAAATAGTATGTGACAATGGACTTGCATTCGTGGGAAACAAGACCAGAGATTTCTGTACAAGGTGGAACATCAACTTGGTGACCTCTCCACCAAGATATCCTCAAGCAAATGGACAAGCTGAATCCAGCAACAAGATTGTGATCAATTGCATCAAGAAGAAGCTGATGGAGAAACAAGGGAGATGGGTTGAAGAGCTGCCACTGGTACTATGGGCAGACAGGACCACGCCAAAGAGAGCAACAGGACAAACTCCATACTCAATGGTTTATGGATGTGAAGCTGTACTACCAATAGAAGTGCACGTTACAACGGTCAGGAACTCAATACATTTTCTGAGAATAACGAGCTACTCTGTGACAACCTGGACACAGCCCAGGAGCTCAGAGACTTAGCAGCAGTAAGGTTAGCAGCATACCAACAATCTGTGGCCAAAAGTTACAACAAGAACGTGAAAATACGAATATTCAGGACAGGAGACCTGGTCCTGAGAAAAGTGTTCCAGAACACAAGAGACAAGGCTGCAGGCAAGTTAGCCCCAACCTGGGAAGGCCCGTACCTTATTGATTCAGCAACAGGAAAAGGCTCTTATAGACTACAAACTCTGGAAGGAGACATGATCCCAAGACCTTGGAATACACTCCACCTCAAGCTCTATCACATGTAAAGTGCCCTGGACTAGCACATCTGGTAATGTACAAAACCCAAAACTTTTCCTTTACAAATTATCCTATACAATTGTACTGACTTGAGCGTCGGAGGGCCGTTGGCTAAACGCCAACGGTCAGTCCTGACCCTCTTTTCTGTGCAGACAAAGCAGCACAAATATCTGGACCAGGCCAGACTAGATCAGAACCAAAGACAAATGCAAAAACAAAGACAAAATCTAAGGCTCCAGCCCCCGAACGACTGCACCAACGGGACAGGGAGTAATGTCCGTTAAGGGAGCCCCAAAGTGTAAGTCGCCTAAATTATCAAACGCATGCATGCTACTTTACAGATTCACAACAAATTATATGCGCATCATAACAAAAGACATAGCAAAACATAGCATAAACAAAACATAGCATAACATAGCCTAGCATAACCATCAAAAAATTGACAAAGGTCAAACCATGCCTATGCATGGATAGCAGAGTTCAGAAACGAAGTTCAAACCAAAGAACAAAGTCTAAAATAATTACAGACCAAATATCACAGGGGACATTCCCCCTGGCAAATTCAAAGATTGTTCAAAGAAAAAAACCAATAACGAAGCCAAAGTTCAATTGATTCAGTCATTCATTCAGACTCACCAGTCTTCTCAGCATGTTCTCCCGCAGGATCTATAGTGAAGGCTCCATCCTCATCAGCACAGCGCTAGAACCTCCACCAGCAGTCTCAACACTTGGACCAGTAATTACTCCAAAGATCAGTCAGACAAATTGAAGTCACCTCACCGCCTGGGACAAATTTCATCAGGGAACAATTGTTTGAAGGTAGTAATCTCCGCTGAAAGATCCCAGCCAGCACGAGCTTCAGGACTGGCGTTCATCATCTCAATCCTGGTACGAAGAGTGTGGAAGATACTCAGGTCCCTCACCACTGCACTATGCCTTTCAGCCTCCTCCCTTAGCTCCCCCAGCTCCTTGGTCAACTCACCAATGTGTTTATCCTGCTGCTTGATCCTCTTGAAGTTCGCCTTGTCCAGAACGGCCATCTTCTCGTAGCGGTGGCTCACACTCTCAAGTTCTTGCTTGGCAATCTCAAGAGAAGAACGAAGCGCTTCATTCTCAATTTCAGCTTTGCCCCTGCCACTCTCCAAGATTGGCACGGTAGAACCAAGGCTAGCAGACATGGTCAACAACTACAGGTACAGACAACAGAACAAAGAATTAGAAGCAGGCTAAGAGTGACAGTGGACAAAACCAAAACCACAAGGAAGAGTACAGACCTGAGCACAACAACCCACTATCTTGTGTGCCAGACGCGTAGGGTCCAGGGCGGCAGGTGCCGGGGACAGAGTAGCAAAATCTTCACTCAGAGACTTTCCCAAGGAGACATACTCAGACTGACTCTGAGAATGCAGAGGTACAGACAGCACAGGATTCATCTGAGGTAACTTCCCTTTCTTCCTTCTCTTCTGCTCAGGGTGCTCGGGAGATTCAAAGAACAACTTTGGCGGATCTAGTTCGAACCCCCTCTGGTGCCTTCCTCTTGGAAGACTCAGAGGCAGGGGCCACCAGATTCACGGCAGGGGCAAGGCTGCCACCAGACTTCGTAGCCTCGCGTGCCTGGGAAATCGCAGCAGAAATAGCCTCCATAGACAGGAAGTTCCTCTTGCTGGATCCAGAAGCTAGGGACATCATAGGAAACGAGTTACGAAAGAATGGTAAGTAAGGATCCCCCCAAAGTAAAGGGAAAATGTCAGTACCAGTAGCGGCGCTGGGCACGGAGCCCAGGCTAGATCCAGGAATTTTCAGTGGGGGCAGGGTTGAGTGGCCACTGGCCCCAGCAAGTATAGAAGTCAACGGGGTCACATGAATGGGAGTTTGGTCAAAGTGACCTGTACTCACAGACTTTTCACCCTCCTCGGGCCTGACCTCTTCTTCATTTCCAGACTCCTCCTCCTCCTCATCAGACTCTCCACCATCACCAACACGCTGCCCAGGGGCAGGAGTCACTTCAACAACATCGTCGTCATCATCATCAGGTCGCATACACTTGGGCCAAGCCCTCTTGTCAGCAGGCAGCTTCAGAAACGCCTCAATTCTCCTTTTTGATGCAGGATCATCAAAACTGGGGACCCAATCAGAGACTGCAAAACAAATCCACAACAAAACCTAAACAAAAGGCACATGCAAGAACAAAGGATGGAAATTGAAAGTTTAAGAGACATACAGTCCCCTTTAAAGAGGACCCAGGGGCCCAGACAATGGGGCCCAGACTGTTGCTACGGATAAACATATAGTAGCTGGGCCAGTTGCTTTCGTCGCCAGCATCTGAACGGGTCAAGAGATGCGGGCATTTATCCCTCAAACGAAAATGGATTCTCTTCTTCTTGTACATTCGCAAACGATAGGTGTTCCCTATATCGCCAGTCGGATCTCTACCCCGCACTCCTGGCAGGAGTCAATCCCATGGATTAAACGCCGCATGCAGGGCATGACTTGACACTACGCGGCACTTATGCGGTGCCCAAAAAGCATTCATCAGTGGACAAAGCGGAAAAGTGGCACCGAATTTGAAGGACGATTCAAAAATCGAAAACCACCCAGGGCTAACCCAGTCTACCCTGACATCTCTCGTGTCTGGGGCCCAAACCTCAGCACCTTCAGGGATTTTACCTTCCCTCTTCAGCCTCGCCACAGCCCCTTGGGCAAGCAAATTAGGGAAGATGTTGACGTCTTCAATCAAATTGGTCGCCTGAAAGACGGAGTCACCATGGGTATAAGAAACAGCAGTGGAGGGGCCAACATCGTTGCGTGCCATGGTCGAAGTTAGAAAGAAAAAGAAGAAAGCTAGGGTTTTTGCAAAATTAATTTGGGGTTTTTTTTTTGTTAGGGTTCTTGATTGCAAAGCAAAGGAAATCAGAGATGAGTTAGAGAAACAAAACAAAAACTAGGGTATTTATAGTGAGACAAAAAAGAAGTTGGATAGTTTTTACGAAAATAAGCGCGCGAAGAGATATGACAAGACCCATGATGGGACGTGCGCAGTACATTGAGCGCCAAAATAGGGCGCACTTCCCCACAAAAAGCCAACTACCTCATTAATTACAAAGTTCAGGTCTCAGGACCAAAGGCACGCGAACAGGCGGCTGGGCCAGGCTCGATACTGGACCAGGATAAAGGGCGATAGCATCTCCTTACCTTCGATTCGGGTGAAAGGCAAGGAGATGGGGACAAACTTGTTGGGACCAAAAACCGGTGGTCCAGAACCCTGGGCCAGGCCTAGACAGTGCAGATCCACGGTCAGACCAGGGCGCATGCAGACAAAGACCACTATGCAGACAAAACAAAGGTGCAGTCGAGAGAAAAGCCAAGATGGGCCAAGCCCAACAAAAGAAGTAAATGTCAAAGGAGAAAGCCCAAGTGCAAAGAAGAACCCTAAAAGAGACGTTGGGAGACTAAGTCAAGCATGCGTAAACGGCGAAGCCTAAGAAATAGGAACAGTTGGAGAAGAGAAGGGAAGAAGTTAGCTACAAAGAAGGAAGTGGACGTTGAAGCTAGAGACACTATAAAAGGAGTAGAATTCAGAAGAGAAAGGCATCAGAATTATAATACAACTCAAGCACACAACACTCTACGCAATTCACAAGCACCCAAAAACTTTATATATTTTTCGCCATTTTTGTATCTGTGCAATTTGGTCCGGACTGCACTGCAGAGATATTCCTGAACTAGTGCATAACCTCTCCTGGCTTGGCGCCCGTGGTTTTTCCCTGAACATTTAAGGGTTTTTCCCACGTAACCATATCGTGTGTTTTGTTTCGTTTTAGTTATCTTCTTTACGTTTAAACTCAATCACATAAATCATCACTGAAAATAACCTAAAGGATAGTACTAGTAAACCTACAATCACTTAATCAAATCGAGTGAGAAAATCACCCCGAACATCCGTTTTGGACCAAGCCCTCACGGTTTACTCTTGGACTCCTTCCTAAAAAGCCTCATACTTGTATATTTGGTAGACACTTCTATAAATGAACTTTCACTCTTGGATTTCTTCCTAAAAAGCCTCATACTAACATATTTGGTGGACACTTATATAAATGAACTTTCATTTTTTCTCCACTGATGTGGTACTTGGGTTTGCACCCTAACAGTTACCAAAAAATTTAGTTACAATTAACCATAAATGTATACAAATAGTATGAAAATAATTATAATAATATGGTATCATAATTTTCTTTGAAAATGATACAAAATATAAATAACAAACTACAAATACGATGGTTATATAAATATTATATAAGATGGGCTCATATAAGAACTACCGAGCAGTGTTTTGTATCTAGGAGTGTTGGGGTTTGATTTTCCCTTGCTTTCTATGTTAGAAAACGATTTTACGCCATCGGGTGGTACCAAGTTCGGTACCACCTATATTTAAAAATTAAAAAAATTAAAAAAGAAAAATATTTATTTTTAAATTATGCATTAAACATTAAGATTAGAAATGTACTTTACTATTTAGAGATTTATATTTAAAATTAATATTAGAAATATATTTAAACTAAGATATTTGTTTTTAGTCATACTTAAATTTATTTATCATGATTAACTTATATTATTATTATTATTATTATTATTATTATTATTATTATTATTATTATTATTATTATTATTATTATTATTATTATTATTTATTAACCGAACTCGTGTTGAATCAATGAAATATAACTTACTGTTACTAGCTTAGCCAATATACATTTCAAATATTTTATATAACAATTTAAGAATCATATGGTATATTCCCGTAATATTTATAACTTCTGTATAGTTTATCATAAAGATTTTTATATTCTACGGAGTATATCTTAATATTAACGTAATTAACTGAAATTTGTAAAATTATACGGAGTATAGTGTAACTAAATGATATTTCTTTTTCTCAAAGACTATTATATAATGTAACTAACATTATGAAGATTGAGTATTCATCATTGAAAGAAGAAAATCTCAAATAAAAAAATATAAAATAAAATAAATTGCATGATTTTTTATCTGAGAAAAATAGGCTAATTTCAACTAATTTGTCAAAGATGGAATAAAGAAAGATTCTCCTTAAATATGTTTTAGTTAGTTTCATCAATTTTAACCTCTAAACCTAAAATAGCCTTTTAATTAATTTATTTTAAATTTAGAAAATTACAAGAGAAAATAAAAACATACATTTTAATTTACGAATATGACCCAGTGGTACTCAGTGATACCACCTGGTGGCACAATGTCATTTTCCTTCTAGGTTTTGTTTTCATTTACTTCTTTTTATGTTAATTAGTTATTACTCCATTTTTTTTCTTAGTAAATTTCATATCGTTTTCATTTGCTAAAAGTTCTTTTCGTGTTATTTGTTACTTCACCCTATACAGTAGTGTATGTAAAACAAAAATCAATAAACAATAGAGTTTTTTTTTTTTTTTTTTTTTTTTTTTTTTTTTTTTTTTTTTTTTAACCTAGTACAACTCCTTTTTTCAAAATTATCTCACACCTTTTATAACCTCTTTTCAAAACTCACACGTTTTATAACCAATTTTTTAAAAACTCTCACCAATTCTTCTTTTCCGGTGAAAAATACGCCGCTTCCGTCAAATTTTATTTTTTGGTCACAGTTATTTATTTTGAAAAATAATAATACTAAAATGGAAGAATAAAAAAAATATATAAATATAACAAAAGGATAAAAATTGATATCAAATCTTTTTACTAAGTGAAAATAAATTAATTTGACGGAATCGGACGAGTTTTTTTCACCTGAATGATAAATTGGTGGCAATTTCGAAGATAATGGTTATTTTAGGTGGGAGTTTTAAAAAAAAATTATAATTGATGGGAGTTGTGAAAATGTAGGTTATATAAGGCGAGAGCTGTGTATATACTCTAAGTAATTTGTACTCCGTATAAAGGTTGGTAAGTGGAAAACATTATTAATAAAATTAAGAAAAAACAAAAAAGAGTTGTACAAGTGGACAAAATATTACTCATAATAAACCTTTGACTAAAAAAGAATATTTGCATATGTGATTAAAAAAAAGAAAGGATAAATTTAATTTTTGGGTAAATGAGAGCGAGAACACAAGTGGAACAAGGGACTAGTGTGTATTTTTATGTTTTGTGGTTTTGTTTTTGTTATTTTTACTATTGAATTCCGTACCTTTTTTCTTTTCTAAATTTCGCGAGAGGCTTCAATCTTCATGATTCCCATTACTATAAAAATTTGACAATAAATTTAATATAAACAAAATGATGTTATTATTATTATTATTATTATTATTATTATTATTATTATTATTATGATTCCCACCTATTATACAACATTTTCACAAATGTCTTGCGTAATTTTTCTTTACCAAAATTATTTTAATATATAATTTTACCAAAATTATTATTATTATAATTGAGTAACTTAATATAATATATACAACTCCGGCAACTATTAAAAACGCCCTCCCTTCAATTTTTTTACCAAAATTATTTTAATATATAATTTTGCACTTGTCTCAAGACCGTAAATTTGAAACATGTTCTTATATAAGTGTGTACACTACAGTCCCGAACATAAATTATCACCATTCAAATTTACTCGATCTTGACCAAATCTCGACTACACTTAAACGAAAATTTCGCGATTCACTTAAATCACCAACATATATCGTACTACCATAATCATTGACACAAATTCTTGTTTAAGACCAACATACCCGTTTTACGCTTAAAACGGGTCAAGTACCCTCCACTTGCACATAAAAAACAAATTTATTGCACCTTTCTAACCCCACTTGCTTGTCTTATTTTTAGTACTTGACCCGTCTTAACTTAAAATGGGTTGGCTCATTTTAAGAGAGACTAATTGAATCATTGAACGGGTACACTTAAACTGCGACCGTCCATGTGTGGTGCAAAGTGGGTAAGTAGTTGTACTAATGTTTTGCACTGGAAAAGCTTTAAATGATTTGTTCTGAAAAAGTATTAGTGTTCCGTTGTGCATAAAAAGGTTCGACAAAAATCTGTATACAAAATGCACTATTCACGATATTGACACATGATACTGTGATGTCAATTATTATACACAGCTCTTTCATGTGGTAATTGGTATGGTATGGTCATTTTGCACGGGTTATTTTTCATATTGCTTTCGAAAAAAATAAATAAAAAATTTAAATGCCTAAGATACGTATTACTCCCTCCATTTAATTTTAAATTGCAAGTATTCTATTTTTGGCCATTCAAATCCAAATTGCACATTTTCTTTTTTGGCTATAGAAATAATATTATTATATTAGTAGGGTCCACATATTCACTACAAATAACATTAAATACTAATATCTTCACTCCACTAGTGTACAAATGCACTGTTCACGATATTGACACATGATACTGTGATGTCAATTATTATACACAGCTCTTTCATGTGGTAATTGGTATGGTATGGTCATTTTTCACGTGTTATTTTTCATTTTGCTTTCAGGAAAAAAAAAAAATAAATAAAAAAATAAATGCCTAAGACCATCTCCATTCAATATTCAATCTAATTGAGTCATGACTTAATTTTACTCTTAATTTATTTTCACAAGCTTGATTTAGTTAGACCCTGTCATCCAAACAAAATCATGAACTAAATCATCAAGCCAATTATTTTCCACTTTTTATCATTTTTAATTATTTTTATCTTTTTAATTAATTTTCAACCAATAATAAATTGACACAAACTAAATCACCACTTGATTCAAGTTTACATAACTAGATCACCACTTGATCTATATTGTAAGTGAGTCATGGTAATTTTATAATTAATTGATAATTAAGATGGTGTAAGTGAATTATGAACTAGTTTAATTGCTTGGATAGGGATGGTCTAAGATACGTATTATTTTCCTAGGTTATACTCCGTAAATACTACTCGTAGAACGTACCGAGTATTTTGTGACAGTAATTCTCTATAAGACAGTTTTACGTTGAATAATTGTGGATTAAACCATAAATTGTACTTAAAATGGTACAAATATATGAACAAATCAACTAAAGTCTCTTATAGAATACTAAAAAATTTAATGACAATTAATCATAATTATCATTAATATAGTACAAAAATTATATAATCGAATATGAATAAGGTTGACTTATAATAATTTATTGTAAGGCCCGACTGACACATGAATTTGTGATTTTATAATTAATTAGACTCACTTAAACGAATGTTTGCTAATAAACTTTTTTTTATGTACTCCGTACAGAGTAATCTTATCTTACCTTATAAAGTTATAAGCATATTTATTAAAAAAAAAAAAATTATTTGTTTTATACTCTCTCTGATTCAACATGTTCTTAACATTTAATTTGACCATATTTGTGAAGAGAATTTTAATCAAACATTAAGAACCTAATGAATCAGGAAGTATGAAACTTTGAAAAAAAACACAGTTGTTTTACAAAATGTTTAAATTTTTATTTATAAAATATTAACTTAAAGTAGACAAGACTAGGGGTGTGCAAAAAAACTGAACCGATAAATCGAACCGAAAAAATCGAGAACCGCACGTTTTATAGGTTCGATGTACCGAACCGTTATAATTAACGGTTAACAATTCGGTTTAAGTTCAACATTTTGAGTTAACTGTTAACCGAACCGAACCGAACCGTTAAGAGCAAAAATATAAATGAGTTATACTTATATATACAAACTAAAGTATAAAGTTTAACTTTACAAGTTTTATCAAATATCAATTGTTTTTTTGACCCCATTTTTCGAACACTCAAAAGTCTCATTCTCGTAAAATAAAATCTTATATGCACCACTCTCGCTTCAATTTTAACATGAATATTGCTTTGTTAGTGTTCAATACGCATTTTTGAGTTATAATATTGATAAATTTTCTATCTGCTACGGAGTACTTCCTCCATTTCATTAGATTCTATACATTTACTTTTTGGACACTATTTACAATTGAGGATAATCTTCGATATATCGTCTAATATATGAAATAAAAAAATAGTCATGTGAGATCTTGTTTTAATTGCCTTTTTGAGAGCATTATTAATATTCAAATTTTATAATTTTCAGAATTATGTAACTAAAGATATAAACAAAAGAAAACGTGTATCGACGTACGTGCAAAAATCAAATGTATAGAATCTAATGAAATGGAGGAAGTATAATTTAGTTGATGATTGTACATTAGATGAGGCATTTGTAATTTATTGTTTTTATTTTGAACCATTAGTATGTTGTTAAAGTGCTTCGTAATCGATAATTAACTTAATTTTTTTTATTTGATAGAGTAAACGTTTCCCTGTGAACCGCATAATTGAAGCGTTAAAAACGTGAACCGAACCGTAAAGTAACCGTTCTTAATGGTTCAGTTTAGGTTCGAATTTTTCCTGAACCGATTCGTGCACGAACCATGAAAATTAAGGATTCGCCGCACCGATCCGTTAATAAGCACCCCCAGACAAGACTACCCATCAAAATATTCTTCAACTATGAAGTAATTTTTTTTTTTTATTTGGTCAAAAGTTGCTAGTAGTTTTTTCAAAGCAAGAATTGTTTTTTTGGCCGTATTAATTATCTCGATCGATTTAAAAAAAAAAAAAAAAAAAAAAAAAAAACTCCGTATTATACTAAATCAAAACCACCTCAAAAAACTACTCCGTAATATTTTTGGGTTTCAAATTACTAATTAAAATGTGACCTATTTTAATTCTTTTTTATGTTCACACTTCTGTACTTCTATTTGTTATTCATAGCACTTCTAAAAAAAAAAAAGTCTTACGGAGTATAATAAATGAAAGTTTATTAATTAACCACTCAACTACAAATAATAACATTATTTTTTTTTTGAGTAAATTGACAATTACACCCATGGTTTATTGTCAACTTGAAACTTACATCCACATTGTTTTCGACTTTGTAACTACTACCACTATGTTTGGTTCGGTTAATAATTACTACCATACTTAATCCGAACCTAAAAAAACGATTTGAAAAGACCAAAATACCCTTATTTTTACCTGCCCTCATTTGACCGCTTTCTTCTTCATTCATTCTTTCATTAATTTTTTTTTTTTTTTTTTTTTTTTTTTGGTAACGTGGGAGCCATCGCTACGCAAGACAGGTAAACCCGGCGTGCGTGATAGCGCAAACCATACACGCTGTGAGTTCCACCCTTTCTGCAGGCGACAGCGCCGTGATCTATTAAAGATACCAGATTCTAAACTCACAAGACGCTTTCTTGGAGGAATCGAGCACAAGAATTTCACCCATGTTTTAACCACCCTTCTTTCATTAATTTTGACCTAAGTTTACATTGATTTTAATTTTTTTTACATCCACCGCAATTACTGAGTTGATTTTGTTCAAGTTTCTGTTACTCTAAGATGAATTTCATCATCAAGCAACTATCGACAACTCGTGGCTACTGTTTATATTGAATTTGAGTCGGTGGTTTTTTGATTTCGTCTATAATTTGAATTAGGGTTAACTGTAGCTTTGAATTAGCTTAATTTACACTTAATGTCGCTTAATTTACTTTCAATTAGTTTCTTAAGTGTTGAATTAGTAAGTCTTTGTAATAATTAGTTGAAAAATCTGAAAACCCTAATTTTCGAATTTGGGGAGAAAAGTGCAATATTTGGTTGAAAAGTACAATTATTATGTTGTATATTTGATGCGTCTAAAATTTTTATGGATAAAATATCCAACTATTATCATGCATATCTAATTAATGACAAATAATTTTTAGATCAAAATGTCGTATTTTTTTTACACAGTGGAGATCGAGAGCAAAGCAGGCAAAACCGATTTGAGCGAGGTGAATTGGGGTTGACTGGAAAGTCCAGCTGACGTCATTGCCGTAACCGTGGACCATACAGATGATGCCACGTGGAGGATTTTGGAGAGGAAGCCATGAACGAGTGAATAAAGTAAAGGAAGTTTTGGGGAATTGAAGAATGATTTGGTAGATTTGATGTGTTGTTGTGTGTAGAATTCTTCTCCTGGAGTAGTTCCCCACTAATTTGGGTTAGGGTTTTGAGGGTCAATTGAAATAATTGCTGATTTATGATTTATGATTTATTAGGGTTTACCTGGGAAAATAATTGGGGATTTTGGGTTGTGATTTGGGATTTTTTTGAGATGAGAGGAGGTTGACTAGGGAAGTGTTAATTGGTTGAATTGAAACAAACGAGTTGATTAGTTGTGACTTGGGGCTTGACTTGGGGCTTAATGAAGATAAAAAAGACAAAAACATAAAGGTGGAGGGAAAAGGGAAAGTTAGGGGTATAATGGGAAATAAAATAATCATTTAACAAATTTCTACAAAGATCAATTTCAGATTCAATCTTGTAGGCAGTGCATACATGGTGTAATCATTAACCGAACCAAGTATAGTGATAGTAATTACAAAGTCGAAAATAATGTGGAGGTAAGTTTCAAGTTGGCAATAAACCATGGGTTTAATTGTCAATTTACTCTTCTTTTTTTAATTACTGGATTCCTCTTTCCGATAATTAACATCTTCTTTTCAAATATCTGTTTTTTTAACAAGAAATATAATATGAAGTACTTCGTTTACCACGAAATCTATCGAACAAATCAAACTAAAAAATCAATTGTTTTAGTCAATTGCTAAATCGAACGATTAATTAAGATTCATTACTCTATCTTCTAGTAATTTAGTAACTTGAATTTGCCTATTATGACGTGTTTAAAAAAAAAAAACTACTCCCTCTATTTCACTCAATTAACCCCACTTTCCTTTTTCGGAAATTTCACTCAATTAACCCCATTACTATTTAGGACAACTTTATACAATCAAAATAACACTTTTACCCCTATCTATATACTCATTTTACCAAAATACCACACACTTTATTCTTTAAAATGGACCCCACTCAACCAAACTACCAATATTACCCTTAACTTTTCCTTTCTCTTAAAATTTGTGAAAAAGCCCATGGGGCTAATTCATTGAAATAGATGGAGTCTTACCAAAATAGATTAAATATTAAGGAAAATATTGCTAAACTTATTTTGATATACGGAGTATACCTTATTAGGCACGCGGCACGCCATATTCTATAAAACGATCTAATAAAAAATCTATTGTGAAAACTGTAGATAAATTGTTACAAAGGTCTTAACTTTAATATTTTTTCCCGTTTTCTTCAATAATCATATAGGTCTCACGTAAGACGATCATACAAGAGACCTACTGATATTAAAATTTGGGTTTAGGTAAATGGAAAAAAAAGGGTAACTGGACAAAAATAAATGTAGAGAAAACAAATTAATCAGTGTGCCTAAAAAAAGAATTTATTCATTATACAAAAATCTCGCAACATGCAGAAAATAGAGATTTTACAATCATAATTTCACAATTTTTACACCGGTACTTTACATACTTGATGCTTTTTAAGAAATTAACTAGTTTTAATTCCCGTACAACTTACAGAGCATTTTAATTGTAGTTTGTTCAATACGATCAAAAATAATTTACACATAATTTTAATTTACACAAAAACCAAAATTGCTCAAAATCTTCTAACTTAATTCTACATCAATATCATATCGATCTCAAAATTCTAACTACATTTAATCTCCTATCATTTTTTTCCATGTTTTACTGAACGTAAAAAAATACAATATTTAAAAGGGTTAATTAACTAACCGTTTTTTATAATTATTTTTTAAAAATAATTCCTTATATATTTTTTTTACAACATTTTTTCCTTTTAAGTCACTTTTTTTTTTTTTTTTTCAAAATCACTCCCAGCACTAAAAATTGTTATTTGAAATAAATGGCAATCAAACACATGTTGGGATACACCCCTTCCAATTTGCAACCATCAATACCTAAAATATGTCGACACCCCTTGAGAAATCTTTATTTAAGGGTGTAATTATTTAATTTTTAAGTACAATATATTGGTGATAGGGTGATTTTGAAACAAAAATATCTTAAAAGTGGTTATGTTATAAAAAAAATAAAAACAAATAGGGGGTTATTTGAAAAAAAAAAAAATAGTATAAAAGGAAGTTATGTTTAATTTACCTTATTTTAAAACTTTGTAAATGTAAATTACATCCGTCAATTCTCGACTTTTTTAAGTTTTATCCATCTCAGTAATTAATAGGATACATATTGTTTTTGTTATAAAATCAACATTTAATTAGGTTTTCATAATCAAAGTTGTTATTATAACATTGGTTCTAGTATATTGCATAGTTTAATTAGCTTAATTTAAGCAATTATTTATATTAATATTGTTGAATAAGCCACTTATTTATGACATTGTTTTATATCAAATAATAAGATACATGTTATATTCGGTTTTTTTATAACTTTTTCCTTCCGTTTTTGTGAGGACAACAAAAACAAATTGATAATATTCTTTAATCGAAATGCAAGGTATCTAGTAGTAGACTTTTCGTATACCGCTTAATAAATAGGTTCAACTAATAAATTTTAGATAATATGTAAGTTGAGATGTTAATAATATTAATACTTAATATGAGAGAGGTTATATTTATTGGTGGGGTAAATAAGAAGTTGACATGTGGCGCTATAAACATCACAATTTTCCTACGTGGCGTGACGAGAGGTGTTCAACATTTCAATGCATCTAGTTACTCCACCAAGTTTGTGTTTTTATATGTATTAGATTAGATTAGATTAGATTAGATTAGATGGTCAATATTGAATGGCTTTGACCATAAAAATAAAAATGGCCACAGTTCAAGGGTCCGTACCAATCGTCGATATTTCTTGCCGAGTTTGAATAACATAGAATGTGTACATAATTTACCTGCTTGAATTGAAAAAATTGAGACGGTCATCCCTATTCAAGGAAGCCCGAAACTTTGAGGGACGATAGGACGACGAATATGAGCCATAACAACATGAAGAAAACGCTTGTAACCCACGCCCAAATCCGTGGACCTCCAAGCTCGCCACCAAAAACAATGCGCCTTAATACCAGAACACTGATACAACCGACTGATGTCGCAAAGAAAACAAGCAGCGAAAAACTCAGTCCCGTAGCATTTTGGATACGCAGTGGTTCACGGTATGCAAAGTAGTTGTATGCTGTGTCGATGAACCAAGGGACGCCAATGCCCACATATATGTTCACTGAATTGCTGCAACGAGGGACGAGAGTATCGTTAGATATAATATAACAAAGCCTTGTTTCGACTTTTTAGGTTTTTTTTTTGTTTTTCTTTTTTTTTTTTTTTTTTTTTTTATGGAGTTTGCAGTTGTTGCCCTATGACTGGCAAACAGGCCGAAGGCCAGCAAAGGTGGCACCTTAGCCCCTTGGGAGAGTGATGAAAAGTAATGACGAGTTATAATTCACTAGGAGAAGAGTTTCTATTATCCGATGTCGTAATTGAGTTTAAGATGTTCAAGCAGAAGAACAGTCACTACCAAAAGTACCATGATTTGTGACGAGCTCAAATTAGAGAGTACAAGAGTCAGACCTGCAAGTAATATTTGCGATAGCTGAATCAGCTGTCGTCTGACGCTCAGCAGCAATCTTGCTGGCCACTAAATCCGGCCAAGAGGTTCCCGCTGCCAACGCAGTAAAAGCAATAACATAACCATTTATCCCTGCACGACAGAATGTAAAATAAATCAGCAAAATGCAGGACACATCCTAAGTATTAACCAAACCTATCTTCTGTACAATTGATCGGAAAGAATGAAGAGAGATGGTTTCAAGTCGCGAAGGATACCTGTTACGCAGCTAATGAGATCAGTGAGTTCCGTAACAATGTAAGCTATCCAACTGATGAAAAGTAGAGAGCAGATGAAAGCAATCCAACCATGAGCAATTTGATAAGGAGGCACGAATGCAAACATAACTCTCCATGGCAGGCGAAGCAGATGCCAAATAAATCTGGCTGATCTCGTATACACTCCCTCCAACTTCACCGGTTCAAACTGTCGTGCCAAAAATTAAGTATCAATATTCACAATGAATATGTCACAGATCCTTCCCAGTTATATATAGACATAGTTTTAAGAACAAAGAGAAAAGAAGAGATAAAAAGATAAAATGGAACACTTTTGCATATAAGGACCGTTTATATGAATGAACATATGAACATAAAACCTACATTTAGGGAGTAAGAACACCTCTGCGTAGTCCGAGAAGTTCGTCCGTACCAGCATGTACACATTTAGTTGCATAGAACAGAACCATAAACATAGATCAATTCGAATTTCAATTGTATCTCTAAAATGCAAGTCATTAATCTGTATCTACCATATTATTGTTTTCGCAACAAGCAATCCTTTCACAACAATTTCAATTCACAAATCACATTAATTCTACCTTCAACTGAACAATAAATGACATCTCATCAATTTTGTTCAAAGGTAGCCTAAATATTGACAACTGGTATAGAGAAAAGGCAACAGAGAACAGCCGAAATTCTAGCCATGAATATTACAGCAATCAGGGAACAGGAGGAATAGTTAAACCATGTGCAATTCATTAATTTTCAGTATTTGGGAAATCATAAGTGAGTCATGAATGCCATAATAAAAGCCAAGTACCATCACAGCATCCACAAATTGCTCTTTCCACATTGACAGCAAACCAACTTCATCGACAACTTTCTTACTCTGCACTTTTTCAGTAGATGAATCAATTATTTCATCGGGAGGAAGAGCCTGATATAATGTACCTGAAAGTCAGGTCAGAAGACATTATTTAAATCTAAACATACTCCCTTTGTCGACATGTTTGCATGTTTGACTTTACATAATGATTAAGAAAAATGAAAAAGATGAGTGTCTTACATCTTACATGGGAATCTAAATGTTCGAGAAATTTGAAAATGCAATGCATTTAATCTAAGGTGTACAAGTAAAACAACTTTGTTTAGCACTACAGTCGTAGCATTTAAGCAAACATTGCAGGCCTCAATAAGTAATAAAGAGCAAGTTTTATGGGACTGAGGGAGTAGTAACACACATGATGACATGAAACACTATACTTTTGTCCACTTGAAAGATTAACCGATCATTGACAAGCTAGATACCACATGTTCTCACTTACTTGCGTTCAAACTGCAAGCAGAATGTCAGAAAGATTAACCTATCATTGACAAGGGATTGAAGGCAAATTTAATTTATGGAGATAGACTTCGGAGAGTCAAAGTTTTAAGCTGGGCCTAATCAGGGCCAAATACTTGAATGCGAATTTAGTGACAGTGGAAATGGAGAGGTCGAAGCAATTTCCCTAGATGGACAAATCATTCAAAGTTACGAGGTTTTCGCTATGTGGGATCTATTATACAGAAAGATGGAGAACTTAATGGAGACGAGGCCTAGAGGATCCAAACAGGTTGGATGAAGTGGAACATTGGCACTCGTATTTTATATGATTGCTGCATGCTTCAAAAATTAAAGACAAGTTTTATCGCACGGCCATTAAACTGGTACTCTTGTATGGAGATAAGTGTATTGGGTTGTGAAACAGAGTTGCGTTCATAAGATGAATGTGGCCGAAATGCTCATGTCATCTTGAAAATAGTACGGAGTGCCTTAAGAGCATTGTTCAAATTAATGGTCCAAAGTTGACATCAGTAAACCATCTATCAAATACGGATACTAAAACGTGACATGAGCAATTTTATCAAACAACATGTTCCCTAAATAGGAAGGTGGATAGTCTACCAAAACACCATTAGGCAGTAGGTTATAGTCTGAGGTTCATCGATTTGCTAGTACGGAGTATTTTATCTTCATGCAGTTGATGGTAAGTCTCTGCCATTTTGTTACAGCCTGTGAACTATTGCAAGAAATGCAACTTCTTCATTTCCTAATACTTGTAAGGGGTATGCAACACATAAAAAAGCTGACCGAGCCTTTTAAAACTTTGACAGGCTCCATGTCCACACTATTACCATTAAAATGTATTGTTTATGACCACAATTGTAACTTATCATTGCAGAAATTTCACCAAAAAGTAAAAAACTAAATAAACTAAAGAAAAAACAATAGGGATACTAGGATATGTCATTTAACGAAGACTAAAAGTATCAGCATTACCTGTCCCGTCATCAGAATGAATAGAGAAGATATCAACAATATTCTTGTTTTCACAATCCACCACTTCAAGTGAATTAGAGTGATCTCCACTCAGTGCACTTCTACGTGGTGAATCCTCTATCGGTACCCAATCATGAGGCCTCTCAGATCTTGCGCTGGATGATGACGAAAATTTACAATGGTGTCGGAAATAAGAAAGTTGTGGATGATAATTGCATTCGGAAATCGGAATCATGGACTTACAAAGGAAAAGATAAATAAGGCCACCGCTTGTCCTGAGCATAAGCATGTAGTAGTAGTAAGCCAAATTGTAATACTGTCAACGATGATTCCAAGAGAGTAATTTCATCTGGTGTCCACACCTGCAAGAAACCAAAACATTCACAATAAACCAAGGGCAGTTGTTCAACATAACATAATCAGAATCTATCAGGTTCAAAGGCGAAGAATAAAGAAATGATAATCATATTCCCAAAACCGTGTTGTGGCAGCACTTTAAAAATCAAAATCTTTTTTCTAGTTATGCATCACGACAGAGGCTTACTATAAAGCTATAGCAATTTCACTTTGGTGCAAAAATTCAGAAACAATGTTACTAGATGCACACTGGAAAGACGGAAATCTAGACGTCCTGATATCAACTAGTGTCATAACATCATAATAGCCAGAAAGATAAACAATTTTTCAGCAACACTGCATGTTAGTGGCCAGAGATTTTGCGAGAAATATTTGGTTTATCAAGAATATCACACGATTATGTTGAAAAAATAAAGGGGTAACAAATATCGAGTTACTTCACCTCCAAAATTATGTATAACCAGACATAAGCCCAAAAAGACCAAAAGAGCTCAACTAGCCATACTCCTATATCTGATATCTTTTTCAGTTGTCCAGCTTTTGGAACAACTACACAAACAGCGTGGATTGGAAACAAATCGAAAGCAGCAGAACCAACAAGAGTTCCAGGACCCAAGCCTATGAATCACATCAAACAGGATATTGTCAGATAAGCAAAAGGATTGCCCATAGTACCCGACAATAGAGATCCACTTTCAAAGTCAGTACACAATGCGTCATATATTTAAACCAAATGCACAAATCACAATATCGCGGAATATGGTTAGGAGGTAATACAATGCGAGAATATGGCTTTTAAATCCATCAGCAACGTGACAAGACCCTCCCATGTAAAATTCATAGTTTATGCATCGCCGTTACCAAACACAAGTTTTTCATAATTAATTTTCACCAATGGCAAGCGCGTAGTTCAGGGGAGAAGACAGAAATTGTAATCTCTAGCTAAATCCTCAGCGGAGTAAGATTCTGGGTTTCCTTTTAGATTTTTAGCCAGGTAAAACTATCAAAAAAAGTTTCAGGAATCCATTGAGATTCGCACGAGTCTGTCTACCATTAAAAAGATCTCACTATCCTTTATATCCCGTCTATAGACATAAAACGTGAACTCCCTGACCCTTTCTAGTTCCAACTATCCTTTACAATAAATCATCAAGTTCCAACTACTTTCCAGGTTAGGTAACATTTAATTTTAAACGGAATATTATCCCCCTTTCTCAAACGTTTATCGTGAAACTGCGCAGCTATGTTATTTTAGCACCAAGAAGATGAGATCCTCGAAAAAAGTTAGAAGACAAACCTCCAGCATAAAGACTCCCAAGATTACGTATCGCATCAATGGTCGCCAGAGATATTTGCGGAAAACTTGTTCCAAAAGCTAAGAGCGTAATGTCAGCTATTGTATAATTCCACACCTTCTCATACGTAACAGTTTCAACCTTAGTAATAGGATCGCTCACCACAACCTTACGAGAATGCTTCACAACATTCTCCATGGACCGAAAAAATCTAGCAGTGATGGCCGACAATCCAATGAAACAATAACCCAGACCAACAAAGTATAATGTCGTACGTAATCCATCTCCAAGCGATGTTTCAAATCCGAAAAGCAAATAGCTTTGGCATTTCTCACGGCCTAACGCCACATCAATGCTTGGTGCTATACGCTTGATTGGCAGGGCCATCTTAACAACTTTCACGCCAATGTCTTTAAATAATCAGACATCAGCAAGTCACAAATTCTTTAACTGTCAAAAACGAAAAACAAGAATTCAAACAGACGCTCAAAAACAGAATAGGAATGTCACGTGGATCTCAAGGTAACGTTTACAAAATCGCCCTCCCATTAACCATTGCTATATTTATACCATGTTCTTCACGTATGTTCATTTCTTTTCAATATCTGAGTTTAATAAATTTCACCTCGAACGTGCTTAAGCGCAATGCTTGATGAACCACTAGCCAAAACAGTAAAACACCTCAATGCGCCTAAGTACGCGTAGTAATTGTCGCGCATCTAGCGAGGTCAGTTACTATACGATTGCCATATTTTGCTCTTCTAGTAACACTAATACACTATCCCTAAAGTGCATTCCTTTACCACTTTGTTATCACCTTCGGTGCGCACTACTCTCTCCATTCAAATTCAAACATTATACTGTATTTGTTTTTTCTCACACTAATTCAGACATATTTTGCAGCGACAATATCTATTGTTACAACTTACACATTACATTAATATTGTATTTAAGAAAACGAATCAAACAAAATCACATCAGTCATGAGTCATGACTATACTTTCGCTTATATATTCCATGAATACCAAAAATCAGCTATATTCTAATTCATACCACACACACAACAAAAGCACTGCAACACTACATTATAATCGAAGACGATACTACGTTTAGCGAGTCATTTTGCTTCATTCCATCGAAACGAACGCGTTAAACAAACCTATACAGCAAAAAAAACATCATTCTAAATTTCTAATCATTCAATTTGAACGAAAGTACAAATAAATGCAAAATTCAACTCAAAAGTAAAGAAATAATGAGCAGAAAACACAAAATACCAACACAATTGTGGATTGATATGGGTGATAATTGTGATTTACAACTTTGTATGCTTCAATTATTGTACGCTGAAATTTCTAGGGTTTTGGAAGATCTAAAATTATTAGTGTTTTGATTTGATTGATGCCAAAACAAAAATCATGTGTGCTTAAGTTATTAATACGTTTTGGGATTTGGAATTTTATATTTGGACTGGATTAGATGACAATAATTGGGTAGAATACTCGTGTTCAATTTTTATATTCTATTTTACTACTCTACTCGTTGCATGCTTCTCGCTAGATGAGTACGGATCGGATATTCGATCCAAACAGGTAGTTCGGATCGGATATTCAAACTCGAAATTTCAAAATTTTAATATTTATATTCGATTCAAATATTTCGGATATCCAATGTTCGGATATTCAAGATATTTCGGATTAGAGGCGGATATCCATTCGGATATCCATATAGCGACATTGCGTAAATAAAATGTTGATTTATCGTTATACCCGTTCATTTTTTTTCTATTTTTTTTTTTAATTAAGTTCGATAATGTACTTTAAAGTATGATTATATTAATTTCTCACATATCACATTATATTGATTATATAATTATTAGTTCTCTGCATTTTAATTTAAATTTAGGCACAAGGTCCCGAACCCTATTTTTCGGATATCGGATAACCAAAATTTCAAAACTAAATATCCAGCGGATATCCAATCCATAAATTTCGGATACAGATATCCAAAATTTCAAAAAAATCGGATCGGATATCCAAAAAAGCGGATAGGATATCGGATCAAAATTTTCGGATTTCGGATATTCGGATATTTTGTTCAGCCCTACTTCTCGCATACTCTATTGCTCTCCCGATATTAGAGGTTATCAAATGGCCCAATCCCAATGACCCGGCTCGGTTTTTAGGCCCAGAGATCTCAAATTTTTACCTAAAGCACAAGGCCCGAAACATAAAATTGGTCCGGATTTGGGCCAACTTCAAGGCCCGCATTTTTGCCTACCTGACCTGAATATATCTTAAAGTTATAAACTTTTGTATAATTCGTCTACTATTAGTGTGAAAACCCTTAGTCATTATTTTACATTATGTATGTGATAAGTTAATGAACAAATGATTTTTTTACCGTACAAATCGTCTAATACCAACAATCATTTATCACTAATATATCAAGTACAACTCTATAATTTAAAACGTAAAATGAGCACAGTACTAAATAGAGTAATGAATATTTCTAAAGTCACTTCTAGAATAGATTTTATAAGCCGAAATGGCCCGAATTAGCCCGAAACCCACTAAAAGTGGGTTTGGGCCGACAAAATAAGCCCGCACTTATGGCTCGACCCAGCCCGACCTGCACATTTGGGCTAAATTTAATCATTAGGGCCGACCCAAACCCGGCCTAGCCCATGAGCACATCTACCTGATATACTCGTTTCGTCTCAATTAATTAATCACAAATTCTTGTGTGAGTCGGGAATTATAATAAATTATCCAAAATCGACTCTTTTGTTTTTGGTTAATTAGTTTTTGTACCATTTTAAATATAATTATGATTAATTATCACTGAAATTTTTAGTATCCTTATAAGTGATTTTAGTAGATTTCTTTAATAATTTTGTACCCTTTTAACTATAATTTATACTTTAGTTTCATATTAATTTAATATGACACATGTCTCACAGGGAATTTACTATTATTACTCCGTACTTGATTGCTTAGGTTCGCCTTTGACACCCGTTTGTCAACAATCGTTTTATTATGTTTAGATTTTAAGTTACACACTTGTAAAATTATAAAAGTTTGTTATTAAAATCCCTCATGATCATAGTTTAACAATTTATGTGATACGAAGTGCTATTTGTTTAAATATTTTGAACATTTTATTTTCTTATAAATGGTGCAATAAAAATGAACGTAAGCTATTGACAGAGGGAGTATTTATAGACTAAATTGACATTTGTTATACTCCATAATTTTTAAAGAACATTATTGACTTATTATATTTAGCTAAATTAGCATTTGTTACTTTTTAAAAATCAAGTGTAGTATTTTTTTTTTCTTTTTCTAGTGGCAAGTCTAGGAGTTGTTGTACTATTATAAACCTTTTTTTTTTTGTTAACTAACCATCTTATAAAATATTTTGTGGTAAGTTTGAACGTAATAAAATCATAAGGTGCTCTGTAGTAATTTTTAAATTTTACATTTTAAAATGTCATAAGTATCATTCTACTATGAATTTATTTGTATCAATCACTTAAAATGAACACTAGGTCTCTTAAAAGATCGTATCACGTTAAGTCGTTAACTTAACGTTAGACAAGTCAATCTCATCCACCCTCATAAAATTAAAATATCACAATTTAAATATCACAATAACACTATTATGAGACCGTCTTACGTAAGTTTTTTTTGTGTAAACAAAAAAATTGGTTGTATCGTAATTCGCTAATCTCTCAAATGGGTCAATTCAGGTCCGATATTTTGGTCTGATCAATATATCGGGTCAGATTAATTGTTTTGAGTTCATGTCTCCTTTTATTGAATCATTTTGGGTTCAAATTAAATCACATCGAGTTTGAACAATCAGACGGTATAAGGTTGTTGTTTCTTGAGGTTTTGCGATATCTTGTGTTTATCGATCATGCAATGTTTTAGACATATGAATCGTTGCTTAGTAATTGATAGGCCCAAACTAAAAGTTAGGCCCAGATCTTTTTTTTTTTTTTTTTTTTTTTTTTAAGGTTTACAAATTTCATATTTTATAAAAAAAAATAAGCGGCCTAAATTATTTAATTTGTTTTTGAAATCTATTGCTCCAAAATTTTGTTATAATATTCTTATGTATTCAGTGAGATCATCTCATAACATAATTTTTTTTTTTTTTTTTTTTTTTTACCAATGTATAATATAAACACAAATTTTGGGTGATACGATCTCACAGTACTGTATTGTGAGACCTCTCACATGAATGACGGTTATTAAGTTAGTTTTGGGTATTTTTCTTTAGTAACAATAAGTCTTACATGTTAGTCGATCTCACAAAATACTTATTGTTAAAAAAAAAAATGAAAAATTATCTTGAATTGTCACACTTACGCTAAGCAACATCAACAATAATATGATCGGGCTAAAAATCTGACATCCTAGCCGTCTGATCAACACACACATCTCGCCCTTATCCCATGAATAAAGCAATAAATCAATTGGACGAAGCGGTTTGTCATTTCCATCATATAAATCAAACCGATATCAACCTAATTATCGAGAGAAATCTCAACCCTAAAGCAAATATCCAATAAAGGATCGCGAACAAGGTTGTGTCGATCCTTATTCCCCATAGTTGCACATGACACAACATGATGATCACCATAAACATCACCATCAAAATCCCGTGAGCAAGCATGACATGCCTATATAGCGTGAACAATGAAACACCCAGTCGATAACTAAGCACACTACGATTGGTCCTTTCATTCATAGTAAGTTTCAGGCTTTTAGCCCAATTCACCTCTACTAAGCTTTAGACCCATTCAATTCCTGATCCAATTTTATAAAAGTGAGTTGTTGAATAAATATCATACAAAAGGTGATAATTTCTAAAGAATTGTTTACAAATAGTGTGCGTTTCTAAAAAAATTGAAAAGGTAAATGTTTTTAAAATTGTGTATAGAAAATAAGAAAGTTAATAATTTACCCTAACTCTTATTAAAAAAAAAAAAAAAACGTTTCTATTAACATATAAGTATCCTGGTAATTAAAATGTGATCATATCTAGTAAGATGTTCATTTTCGACTACGAAGTAAAACATAACCAATTTTATACTTTTCAGTATTAATCAGACATATTAATATGATTTAAATACGATCACTTTTCATACATTAAAAATGGAATTTTTGTTTACACTAGTTCTTGTGTGAGACGGTCCTACATTAAATTACTGTAAGACCAACTTATTTGTATTTATTTAGATAGGTTTTGTATCATTTTTAATGATAATTGTGATACCATGTTATTGTATCATTTTTTATACAATTTGTATTATTTTTATTGTTGATTGTAATTTTTTCCAGTACTTATGTCAGTGAGTTTAGATGATCTATTTTATATTTTTGTATCTATTTTACTGTAATTTGTATAATTAAACTCGTTTAAATTAGTGTAAGACTATCTTACACAACATTATTTTTTCTAAAGTGAAAAATAATTTTTTTTTGTGAGAGGTTCCTCTGAATAAATATTTATTACGGATTACGCCTGGTTTTCTATGGATAAACACTATACGCATCCAAACAAAGTAAGCCCATGAGCACCGCGTTGTTATTTGAACGTCCATATACATTCCCCATACGGATGAATATCCCAATTTTCTTTTTCACCAATTCTTGTGGAAGTCAAGACTTACAATAAATTATTGTAAATCCGTCTTATTTGTACCCGATTATATAACTTTGATACTATTTAAATGATAATTATGATTAATTGTTACTAAATCTTTTTAGTACCTCTGTTAGTGACTTTAGTAGATTTGTTTCATGTTTTGTCTCTTTAAGCTATGATTTGTCGTAGTACATTAACTTAGTGTAAGTGCAGTCTTACAGGAGAATTATTGTTTCTTTTTATCTTCGGCAACGTGTTCGTGACTCATTACTTGGGCTGGTTTTCTATTTTTTTTTTCTATTTTTCTGATAGGCTAATAAAATTAAGGGATATTTCTCATGGTACCCTCGAACTTTGGCAGATTACACATGCTACCCCATGTGTGAGCTTTGTTCACATGGTACCCTTATACTTTGTGAATATGTGCCCAATATGCCCATTTTGTGACGGAAAACTTGACGACGTTAAGTTTAAGGAACATCAATTATGAGTTTAAGGTACAATTAAACCCACATTATTCCTCCATTAATTGGTGCCTATAAACTTAACGTCGTCAAGTTTTTCGTCACAAAATGGGCATATTGGGCACATATTCACAAAGTTTAGGGGTACCATGTGAACAAACCTCACACATGGGGTATCATGTGTAATCTGCCAAAGTTCGAGGGTACCATGGGAAATATCCCTAAAATTAAACTACTTCTCAAAAGTATTATTAGCTCATTTCATCTTTTAATAATAAAAAAATTAAGTAAAAGAGTTCATCATGAATTTATGGATGATTTTAAGTTGGTGTGTAAATATAATTTCATTTAATTAAATTATATTAAGATTGATTCGACCAAACTTCAAATGTCTGATCTGTGTTAGTTTTAAGGCTGTGAGTTGTAGACTTGAAATGTAAACTTTTTAAGCCAAATTTTAGCCTATATAACGTACAACTCAAATCGAATTGATGACAACTCTGTGATGGATCGGATTTGCTTTGAGGTAAGTGAGAATAACTTTTTTAGTCGAACTCGAGCTCATTCATCGTACAACTCATATAACGTTGTTTTAGATTTGCAGGCTACCCTCTTACGGCCTTCTGGTGTTTTGGTGGATGGCGTGCTTTTGATGTATGACGCCTTGCGGGTTTTTACACAGATTAGAGATTCTGCTCTTTCGCGTGATCCTAGTGAAATCGTTGCTTCAAAACTTATGAAGAGACTGGCAGACATATATTTCGCGACGATTACATCTTCCGTAGAATTTGTTTTTTCGTTGACCCCGCGTCAGGTTGCGTTGTAGAAGTCTCAGCAGGATGCTCACTCGACTGACTAGTTGCGTGTGATACCTATCTCTGGGTTGGGTCAGACCATGAACGGGAGGACATACGGTAGCGTGTTTGGCTATCGTTTAGGCGTTCCGTTATTCACGGTCTCCAGGCCTTGTCCTGTTTGTTCTCGGGTGACTGCTGATGACGTTTTTGACGATCATGTTGTTTCTTGTGCTGGTACTGTGGGTGTTAAGCATCGGCATAACCTCGTCCGTAACACCTTGTTAGACATCTACTTTCGGGCTGACATTTCGGCGGGTAAGGAGGTTGATATCGGTTTGATTGATGCGCATTACAGATCTATTCGTCCTGCAGATCTGCTTTTTTATTCCTGGGACAAGGGGCAGGATGTCTGTGTTGACCTGACAGGGTCTTACCCCTTAACTCAGATTGGGATGGCAGAGTTTGTGTCTGGTCAGGTTGTTGTCGATGCTGCTCGGCGTAAGTGTGCTAAGTAGAGGGATTTATGCGTGGCTGCAGGCTATGGTTTTCTACCATTCTCGATCCTTCTCTTCTCTTGGGGAGCTTAATTCGGATGCTATACCTTTAATGAAGCGGATCCAGACTTTCTCTGCATCTCATGATGCAGAGGTTCATATGTCCGCTTATATTTTTCTTAGGCTAAGCTTTGCTATTGCTAACGGGGTGGGGGCCCAGATTGTATCTCGGCTGCCCACCAATTTTGTGTAAACGTTATTTCTAGTTCTTTAATAATAATGCACCGGTTTATAATAAAAACAAATAATAATAATAATAATAATAATAATAATAATAATAATAATAATAATAATAATAATAATAATAATAATAATAATAATAATAATAATAATAATATATTTTTTAATTATTGCACGCAGCTTTCATTGATATCAAAATACGGTTTACAAAAAATTGGTGAGAAGTCAAGAGACAAATTGGGCTATTACCCTCTTAGCAACAACGCAAAGTTAAGTCAATGCAAACTTTTATTAAGATAAATGAAATCCAAAAGTATTACTCCATATTATTTTTATTTTCATATTAATTCAAAAAAATTCAAATATTTTAAAAGATTTCAAAAATTGTTAGATAATTTCAAATTAATTCAGATAGTTTCACACGAATAAAACATACCTAATTTAATTAAAATACAGTTTCTTTAAAATGAAGTTCCAAGTTGTTATAGGTAAATTTACTACTTTAGTGCATACCTTCAAGGATAAAACTCATTAGTCACATCACAAGATTGTATAATTTCATCCATACCATGTAAGCTGCGGTGGCCAAGTGGAGAAATTGGTTTCAGGTGGGATTTGAGCCTGACACCTCACACAATTTGTTGTACCTTTCAGGTTAACCCAAATTCCACCTGGACAACTACCACCTGGGACCTCACACAATATAAGTGATAATTATGATTAATTATTACTAAATTATTTTTAGTAGCCCTATAAATAACTTTAGTAGATTTGTTTTATGTTTTTGTACCTTTTACCTACAATTTATACCTTAGTCTCGTAGTAACTAACTTAATGTGAGTTATCTCTCGAGGGGAATTACTATTTGAGGTCTACTAAATCAAATTTTAAAAGATTTTTTTTTTTTTAATTTACAACTCCCTACTTTCAGATAGAGCCACTACATCCCAATTTCAAAGAAATTCGCTTTATATATTATTTCTACGTATCGTCTCGACTATATTTATAGTTGCAATCACACAATCGACATATTACGGGATGAAAATAAATCGACTTAATATAAATTTTTACTCCGAAAATTTTTAGGAAAAAATTACGAACAATTGCACATTATGCTTACGCATACAATAACCTCATTTATGGACAATATTAAATGCACTGTTCATTATCGAGTAATTTTATTCATTTTTATACTGATACAACAGTCTCGCATTAGAATTTGTCGTGAATCGATCGGTTACGCATAGTCCGAACTCTATTATATTATACGGAGTATAGTATAGAGAGTTAGTTCACATAGGAAAACGTCATACAGCCTTAAATTAACAAAACCAAAGTCATACATCCCCACAAAAATAATAAAAGCTACATAACGTTTTCCACTTCCTCACTTTTATTTGTTTGTTGCTATTAATATTACTAACACTTTTTCTCCACGGATCAACTTCTATCTCACCATACTTCTCTCAAAACATAAACATAATTTCTTTGGTGTCTACATATATATATATACATGTGATATTCATGTAAAATACTACTATATATTATTATTATTATTATTATTATTCTCTTTTATTTTATACTCGTATGTTTTGTTAACAAGATATGGAATTTGAATACACAGAGGTACCGTGAACTTTTTTATTAATTCAATAATCGTTACAGTGATCATATTTTAGTCGAAAATACCCCGTGTTTTGGTTATAATTTGACATAAAATTGGGTGTAAACAGGGTTACATAAGGAACTCAAGAGATGTGCAACTCTTTACTTGTAGATGGTTGCCACTTTCTCCTCCTAAAGCCCTTGTTTTTCTATGTCATGGTAATTTCTTTTCTCCTTAATTACGAGTAACTTTATTGTCAGACTGTCTCACGCGTGAAACGTACTGTCTATTGAATTTCTCAACAATTTATATGTTATGAGCGTAAAATGGGGGTGTTAGACAAATTGTATTGGCGGTTTTATACGTGAAACGAGTGTCGGTTTATAATTTACCTTGTTTTGATAAATGAAAATGGGAGGATTATAAATGAGATTAGTTAGAAATGGACAAAATATATTTTAACAGGTTGCATTAATGGTGTGTTGCAGGATATGGTATGGAATGCAGCAGTTTCATGAGAGGTATTTACTCTCACCTCTGTTTTTTTAGCATAAATTTCTAATAAAATTTGAGATAATGAGAGATAAATAAATTATTTTTATATTATTTTGATTTATTTGTAACTTTTTTTTTTAACCAAAATCATGGTATAATTGATACTCGGATAGCTAAGTAACTACTCAGTATTGCCTAAGACTACCCGCAGTGGTGGTCTTGGAAGGTAGGTCTTAACCTACCTTTTTCATTAAAATATTATTTTTTCAACTCATCACCTTCCCACCAAACCTACCTCTAATTTACCAACACAATAACACTAGGTCTAAACCTAGGTTCTCATTATTTTATCAATATTTTTATATACCTCAAATTATATTTAATTAAATGAAAGAATAAAAAAATTAATAAAAAAAGTGGAGAAGGAGGTTTTAACCTAGGTGAAAAAATGTAAAATTGGGACCTAGGTGAAGAAATAAAGGGGGAGGTTTAATTTTTTTATTAATTTTTTAATACACAAGGAAGGTGGAGACCTTGCTCAACACCTCCACTACGTGCGGTCTAATATTGATAGGGTTTTTATATCACGTGACATTAATCATTATAGCACATGGTAAGATGCTAGTTACTCCGTATTAAATAACGCGGAACGGGTGTAGAAGCAAGCAAGGGAACGAGCCGGGCTGTTGCGGGGGGAGACAAGTTAACTTGCTTGCGCAGTCCATCCGGGCAAGGGCAGAGCCCATCCTCCACTTTTTTTAAATATTATTTTAACTATTACGTGAAAATTTTGGTTTAGTTGTTTCGTTTTAATATGATATAAGAGTCTCAGAGCTTGAGCTCTCAAGCTTGAGCCACCTTATCTTTTTCACGTTTGACCCGGTTGTCTGTGTGAAGCACACATCGACTCTTACAAGTCTCCCCGAGAAGACTGTAAGATAAATGAATCTTTTATTAAATCTTAATCATTTAACAAAAAAAAAAAAATACTCCATAGAAAAATAGACAACTCTTATATTAGAGGAACATAATGAAAATTAGAGGAACATAATTAAGGTTTATAAAATGAAAATTAGAGGGGCATAGTTTGTGCTACTTAAGTGGGGACTAAGCACTAATTTTCCTTTTTAAGCTACACTAGTTCCCTTTTAGCCTTTTTATGTGTTATCTAGTACAGCTAATTATTGAATAATAAGAAGGGACCCTTATATTTTAATAACATGATAATGTTTTAAATCCTTAAATTTCTAATTTCTATCATTGAGTTTGGTTGAGTAGGAAATGAATTCCACCTATAAACAATTGTAATTTACAAGAATTTAATTTATTTCTACATTAAATTAAAGGTGAGAGATCTATGTTCAGTATTATGCTCTAAAATAACCCTCGCAATTTCATACGAATGCCTTTTAAACTTGAGGTGTCGAATGTCGATGCAATTACATGCTCGATCCAAACACATAACCCTTGGTCACAAAGTTTTAATACCTTAGTTGTCAGAATCCTAAAAATTATACTGGTACGTAATTAGAGACTAATGATCATTTTATGCTCTAAATAGATATTCCGTCTATAAATATGATGACCAACTAATATAAATATGTCATATATTAGTTGTGTGAGTGAATTTCATGAATTTTTAAGTTCACCAAAGTAATGCACTGAACCTAAGACATTCACTCAAACACTCAATTACTGATTTGTGTGATAACGATTAGGGCTAAGCATGAATGAGATATCTTTCTCAAACGTATTTTCAAATTAAATACGGTAGTTGAAAACTACCCAGTTTTGGGTCATATATGTAAGGGTCAATTCCATATCCTAGTCCTCGTTTTATATCATGCATATTTAGGTTAAAATCATTGTTTGATGAGTTTCTATAATCTAAGTTTAATTCGAGACACAAAATATAATCTAGCCGATTGAAAAGGATCTTCAGATCACCTAGAGATCAATAAGAATAATGCAAAATGTTAGAATCATAAAACGGGCCTGGCCAACCCGAGTGGAGAAAGAGCGAGCCCACAAGGCCAAGGGCAATCTATGTTAAAATCATGAAACGGACCTGACTAAACCCAAGTGGAACAAATAGCAAGTCCACTTTACAAGTCGAAGGGTATCCACATTTCCCAAAACCAGTTGGCAATGGGAGGAAGACCCTTGACATTATAAAGCACACAATATTCTCATCCAAAATCAATGTGAGACTCTCACATGTGGGTAATAATACTCCACGTAGAACTTTAAGCATTAATCAATAAAAAGAGGAATTCAACAATTTAAAAAGAACGATTATATTCTTTGTATCTTTCGAACTCAAAGCCCTTAAATTCTCCAACCATATGGTTTTATGTTCGTGTGATAATTAAAACGTCCAACCTTCCTCCATCCCGAAATTAATGTTGTTTATGATTTTAGTATAACATATGCCCTACCATTACTTAAAAAACAAAGAAAGTGCAATGTGGGATTCTAGTTTGGAAATCTTTATTAGTGAAGATGCTACAGTACTAGCCACAAATTATTTTAGGTTGTACTACAAAAAAAAAAAAAATTAAGTAACATATTTATTTACAGCATGTGTAAGTAAATGTTCTCTGACAAATTTTGTTTCTTGCTATAATATTTCCCAACTACCAAAACTGTAGTACCACAACACCACTTTGGTTGCATTTGATATGAATTTTAGTGTTTGCTATTGTAATTTAGAGGGATGTTATCAACCGTCTATTTGTGCAGTCTATCAATCCCTCTCATATCGAATTATATTGTTGTTATTTCTTTTGGCATAAAAGTCAAACAGACAAAAAAATTATATTATGAGTATATTTTGATAAGTTGTGAGAGAAGAAGGTACGTAGATGGCAGGGCCGTTTTTTAGCAGGTTCAATGCGTGCTAAGAACACGGGTCCCAAATATTTGGGGGCCCAAAAAAATACAAGTCTAGTCTATACATCTCATTCAGTGATTCAAAAGTCGACAAAATACTTTTTATGTTCATTTGTGTAATGTCTAGATAAAGTATGTTTTAGTTACTAACCAATTTTTCAATTTTTATTCAATATGAGGATGGTAAAACTAATATTAGGGGTCTCAATTAAATTACAGAATACGGGCCCCCAAAATGAATTTACGGCCCTGGTAGATGGCAAAACTCTCTAATTCAATAACAAAAGTGGAAAATTTTAATTATTTTAAGACGCTTTGAAATTTATTTCGGTCTTGACTTTCGAAGTACCCTTTGGCATTTGACGTGAATTTGCACGTTGTTTTAGGTGATGTAATATATGGATTAACGGTGCTTCTACGTTCGTTATTTAACTCCTTTAAATATCCGATTTATTTCAACTTTAACATTTTGTTTCGTACAAATTTTAATTTTAATTTTAAACGGGGTATTACTCCGTAATAGTTTTTGCATAGTACGCAGAGCCATAACTAACGGGACCCTTGTCATTACATTTACATCTGTACTCGCCAGTACGTGTATGAAATTGCGACACGCTCTCTAGCGATTAAATTAAGGACTAAATAGAAAGACGTCGACACGCTCTAGCGATTAAATTAAGGACTAAATTGAATGACGTCGACGTGACCTGAAATCGATTTCAGAAAGTTTAGTATTGTAAAAAAAACAAAAAAAGGAACATCAATTGATCAGATGTATTCCTACTTGATGAAATGTCAAGAAGAATTGACCTATACTTCGGTATTTGTTAGTTTAGACTTTATGGTATTTAAAATTTGATGATTGTTGTATCCCTTTCTTTGTTTTGGTGCATCACCCTTTTGGTTTTCAATAATTTTGGCAGTCTTTCACTATCATTGTATTATGTTTAGTTGTTTGGTGAAGGTTGGCAAACCAACAATTATCATTTTTAGTTTTTCGTTGACGGTTTTTCCGTCTCCTCCCAGGCCAGTATCGATCATCCCTTCCTAGATAGGACATGTTCATTCCTGATTATTAGACGGAAGTTTCACTAAACTCTGAGACGCGGGAGTGTTTTTCGAGTACATCACCACATAGACTATTTCTCCTCGTCTTTTTTTTTTGGTAAAAAGAAAAATCAGATGGAAATTTTAAGAATAATTTAGAAAAATTCAGGATATATCCTTAAAAATCCCCGGAAATTTCGGAAATTTCAGTTTGGTGAATCACTGTTGTTTTGCTTCAGTACATCCTAATACTCGGCAGTTTAATATAATGTTATTTATATATTTATTTATTCCAATTACTTTAGGATGCGGAATCAAGCTAGCGTGTGCGGGGTTTGCAGTGATCGGGATGGATTACGAAGGGCACGGAAGGTCCAAGGGTCCGCGCTGTTACATCAAGAAATTTGATAATATCGTCAATGACTGTTACGACTTTTTCAGATCAGTCTCTGGTAGGTTAACTGATTTCCTGTGCAGTCTCGATGACCTATGGGATTGATTTTTTCTCGCTATGTCGTTGACTGGTTTTCACGGACCTCAGAGCAGGACGAATATAAGGACAAACGTAGATTTTTGTACGGAGAATCGATGGGTGGAGCTGTATCGCTTCTGCTCCATAAAAAAGATCCCGCTTTTTGGCATGGAGCAGTGCTTGTTGCGCCTATGTGCAAGGTACTCCACCAAAAAAAATCATCCACTTATCGAGGTTTGAAAATTTACTCGTAGATGTTAACACTTTCATGGAATAATTTCAGATATCGGAAAAGGTGAAGCCTCATCCAATTGTTATTAATTTGTTGACGAAAGTGGAGGAGGTCATACCCAAATGGAAGATTGTTCCGACAAAGGATGTCATCGATTCAGCCTTTAAAGACCCTGTTAAACGAGAAGAGGTGATTTTCCGCTAATTCTACTCTTAAAAACACGAGTTGTATTCTTCGTCGTACTAAACGTTTTCTGAATTTAGTCGTCTGTTTGTGGACTTGCATTTTCATTAGTATGTTGTCCTGCACTTTTCCGCAGATAAGGAGTAACAAGCTGATATATCAGGAGAAGCCGAGATTAAAAACAGCGCTCGAAATGCTGAGAACAAGCATCCACCTCGAGGACAGCTTATGGGAGGTTAGTCGCTTCTTCAAACGTAACAAACAAATTGAAAACAACAGAAGCGTGTGTAATTCTTAGCAAAACAAAACTAACTATTTAGCAATCACGCGCAATGTCAACAGGTGACTATGCCGTTCTTCGTGCTGCACGGGGAAGCGGACATCGTGACAGACCCAGAAGTGAGCCGAGCGTTGTACGAACAAGCAGGAAGCATTGACAAGACAATCAAACTGTATCCTGGAATGTGGCACGGTCTGACTTCCGGGGAACCTGACAACAACATCGAGATCGTGTTCTCCGACATTGTAGCGTGGCTTGACAAGCACAGCAACCTCGACAACAGTGAACTGCCACGCCAGTTCCTTGCTCACAGATTTCCCAACATTGTGAGGTCTGCTCCAGGAACACCGATGGCAAATGGTGGGCGTAAAAAGAAGCAGTCGTCGAAAGCGTATGGCAGGTATTTATGTGGATGGAAAGGGTCTCAGATGCATCATCACTCGGCAATGTAGTCTGTGCTCGGTCTGGTTATTTCTGTCAAATTTCGAGTTTTTGATTTTAGTGTCTTTAGTTTAAGCATTTGAAAGGATTGTAATACTAAGGTGAAATAAAAACTGTCGGTTTCATCGGTCTGATGGTTTATTAGTAGACGACCGGTCTGAAAAATTGGTTAAAATTTATGTAGCGTTCGACTAATTAATTGAAAAATGTCATGGATCCGAGATTCGAGCCCTCATTGATGGGAAATGTCGAAATTAGATGTAGTCGAGTCACGTATCCCCTTTCTAATAACGTAACTAATTAGTGGGATTCGCGATTGAGATTAAAGTTGGGCCGTGGGGTAGCAGGCCGCCTAGCTGACACATGGCTCGCGTTGCCCAGCATGACATGCAAGGGTGATTTCGATAATTTCGGGATGGTGGGTGCGAACTAGACCTAGAAAACGAATCCAACAGGTTATGTCATACGGGTTATATTTTACGAGGAGCATGTATTGGTCAAATAGAATTTTTTAACACCTTTTTTTTTTTACTAATTCGTAAACTTTATGAGTAAGAGATCGTTTTGTGTTTCTACTGATTTGTAAATTTTGAGTGATCAAGAATTAAAATTGGCTTAGTAATTTTCTTATTTACGATTTAAAATTGAATTGGTTAAAATTTTAAATGACTTGAGGTCGAAATAGCTCAAGTCCAAAATCACGCACGTGGGCCATCACGTCGATCATGGACCAAAATTGCATGTCAACCCATTAGCCTCATGTCCAATAAATTTTCTAAAGTTGCTGACTTTATGACTTCTATTGAACATTCATAATTTTCTTTTTCTAGTTGGTTTGAAATCCGATTTGCTTCAACTCTTACATCTCTCATACCAAGATGTCTTAGTCTAGTTGGTTGAGACATAGGTATTCTGGGCGATAGGTCCCAGGTTCGAATCCCCCCTCCCCTTGATCCTACCTAATAGATCAACGTAGTTATCTTACCCTTAACAAAACAAAACAAAAAAACCCCGCTCAAAAGCCACTTTTAACTCTAATTTCCAAGCCCTTTTAGAGGTTTGTTTATCTTAAACTTTTGAAAGTGAATTTTTATTTAGGAAGAAAAAAAAAAAAAATCTTCGAAAGTATCACTTAACAAAATCCGATAAGTTATTTAAATATCAAATAAAATTTAAATTTGGATCTTAATTAGCCCATCAGTTGAATTTATGCTTTTTAATACTTAAGTATTTTTACGTTCTTTTATACGAGTTTGTTTGTTTTTTATTTTTTCTTTTTATTTTTATTTTTATTTTCATTTTTTCTTTTTATTATTATTATTAATTTTTTTTTATTTTTTTTTTATTTTTTTTGAAGTTTGAACACTATACTACACCGGCTTTCATTTTCCGGAAGAGTAAACCCCCTTTATTCAAATTCCCAAACTATCAAAAACCCTAATTTGTAAATTTTTAAACCCTAGTAATTTCTCTACGCCTCTATTAATTCATCAATTCCTCTAATTTTTTTAATCTTCCTCTTAATTTTACACTACAGATTTGTTTAATTTCTAGATTTTCTGTTTAATTTGCAGGTTCCTTTGCTGCATTTGTTCGTCCCCTTTTCTAGATCCAAAGTTTCAATATGAGGTTTGCCGAATCTTTTTTCTAATTTGAAGTTTTCTTTTAATCTTTTAATGTTGCAATTGTTTCTGCATTTGTTCGATGGATATTACTTCAATCTGACTGAAAAACCCTAGCTACGAATTTGATAGAAGTTGTGTCATGCTTGATTTTAGTCGATTTAGTGAATTTCATAGGTATGAATTCAGTATTTTGTCGACGTAATTGAATGTTTGTATCGAATACAATCTGGTACGATTCGACAAAAAGCGATTTCTTTGACGATATTGGAAAGTTGAAAGTTTTAGGGTTGAGGGAGCTCGATGTTATCAATTGACGGGCATTGCTTAACTAAATGTTGTAGTTCTTTGGATTGGTAAAACCGTAAAAGTTTCAGGATTGAGGTAATTCAATGGTGTGCTGAATATTATTTGGTTGATTTGTCAGCTACTCTGCTATGTTACTTGAACCCGACTTGAAGTACGTAGTACGTACGTATTCACACATTGAGGAAGAGAATCGGGTTTTTGCTCTAGGTTAAGTGTCCAAATTGAGTGATTTGAGGATTAAACATGGGTATGGCATGGTAATATGAAGAGTCGTAGTAACAGAAATTTTCACGCGTTGCGTGATTAAACTTTAGGTGGCACTGATGTAATCTTAGTTTGACGAGGCACGCCAAGGGACCAAGTCGTAGAGGTGAAGTTGCGCCGCCTTTTTAATGCAAGGCACCCTTTATTTTAAAAACAAAATTGTATTTTCGTTATCAAAGTTTGGGGAAAAGTAAAGTTTTTAGGAGTTTTTCAAGTTGGTAAACATGTAAAGGAGTAAAAGTCGAGGAAAATGGGAAAGGCATAATTAAAAAGTAAGCCTTGGCCAAATTGTGCACCTTAAATACGCCAAGGCGTTTTGGCTAGTGTCTCATCCTAGGCTTGCCTCGAAAGTATTTGAGGCGCGCCTTTGTAAATGAAGGTTGTTATTTCGTTGGACAGGTTGAACTTTCGGGTTTGAGGTAGTTCAAGTTGTTACGGTGAGCTGGGTATTATTCAGCTGATTAACAAGCGTTGCTTAATTGAACTTTAGGTCGGTTGGTGTCGTAATTTTGATATGTTCTTAAAGATTGTCCTAGAGTAAATTACAAATTTTCTGTATTGCTTTAGAGTTGGATGAATTAGACTCGTCTCTAGGTCGAAAGACAATTATAATTATTAGATGTATCACAATGACACATGGTACGATGACTTACGATGGATTAGTCGGTCAATATGTTGAATGAACAGAAGAAAACTATTTTCTGTTTCCTTGGCATGTTTAGTCCTCAAGACGTGTCATACTTCTGTTTCACCTTGCTATTAAACTCGTTTTCGTAAAGATTAAACCATCCTGCTATATATGATTCATATTTTCACCTTGGTTGAATCTGCTTGCATTCGGTGTTTCGTTATTGTACTAATTGATTCGCTTGTTTGATTTGCAGTCGTCCAATGGAAGAAGATGCCCCTGTAAGTGCAAAATACTTCATTATTTCTTGCTTCAAAATAAAAGAAAAAAAAAAAAAAAAAATTTACGTCTAGTCTACACTTCTATGTGTCAGTATTTCCATTCCGCAACATTCTTTGAAGTAACCTTGGGGTTTTTAGATTTTTTTTCTCGAATAACCCACGTTTGTCAATGAAAGAAATATGACCTTCAAATGTATCTTTTCAAGAAAAACTTAACGGCAACTCTTGATCTTTCGAACTTCAAAACTTGTAGGCCTATTTCATTCTGCAATATTACGATGATACATTGCTGTATTTTTATTTACAATTGAAATTTCCATTTACAGGGAAAGAATGAAGAGGAGGAGTTCAGCACTGGTCCGCTTTCCGTACTTATGTTGAGCGTTAAAAATAATACTCAGGTACATGCTTCATACCCTTAACACCTTTTGTCTCTTTGTTGGCGTTGCTATTTGAAAACTCATGGTTCTTTGGACTTTTGTATCATCAGGTTCTTATCAATTGTCGAAACAACAGGAAACTTCTGGGGCGAGTGAGAGCTTTCGATCGTCACTGCAACATGGTTTTGGAAAATGTCAGGGAGATGTGGACTGAGGTTTGCCTTATACTCGTATTAACTTACAATCTACGCCGACTTTGATATCTGATTTTCAAGATAAAACGACATGATAACGTTCAAATTATTAGAAAAGCAATTTTTTAAGTTTATTTTATTTTTTGATAAAATATGTTGTATTACTTGTGGTTTGCAGGCGCCAAAGACGGGAAAAGGCAAAAAGAAGGCGCTGCCAGTGAACAAGGACAGGTTTATCAGCAAGATGTTTCTCCGAGGAGACTCAGTCATCATTGTTTTGAGGAATCCGAAATAGGATGAACCCGCTACTTTGGTTTTACTTGCTCCGTTGTGAGATCTTTTCGGTCAGTAAAGTAGTCGACTTTCAATGCTAAAGCTCCTTTATGTAATCAATCACACCTTTTTCTGGTTCTTCGTGATGTAGCTCCAAGAGTGATTGTTCTTCGACTTAATGACGTTGGTACGTATTAATTATGATATTCTATGTTGATTAATTACTTTGAATCGACGATTTAATCATGGATTCAGCTAACACTTCATCCTTTCATGTTTGTTGATTTTCTTGCTGAAAAATATCATCTGTGGCTGTTTAAGTGCACTTTCCTTGAGAAGTGGTCATATGATTTTTTGAATACTCTTTACTATGTCCTGGATAATTCTATTTTGTTTCGAGTCAATTTTAGAAAACCCAAGAAAAGTTCTAACTTCAAACGATTTTAGAAAATTTGGGATGAAGAGAATAAGTCTTTAATTCTCTCATTTACCATTATGTACGTACATCTGATTCAAAATGTTTTAGTACGAGTGATTCAAAACGTTTTACAAAATATCTGAAATTTCAAGTATATTTGACGTATCAAGTGCACACATCGTAACAACCCCGTTAACACCATTAATATGCTGAAGGAATTCCCATGCGAAAAACGATAAATTTAAGAATACGATGGCGAATGTTTTAGTAGTACGATTTCCTCGTCAGTCGTCATAACAATGTTGGACACCTACCGAAACTAACCATAGATTACGACTATCATAATTTACTCCACACCGCATTATTAGGAGGCAAAAGTCTAGAAAAAAGAACTCAGTGATCACATTAGGGCTAATTGTGACCACTATATTATGACCGTTATTGAGAGATATAAAAATAGTCGCATTTTAATCAATCATGATTAGTTTAAATGTCATTACAATTTATGTACTTCCTCCATCTCAAAAATAAAAAAAATAATAAAAAAATTGAAAATACTTTGTAAAAACATCTACACTACTTACTTCATAACTCAACAACACCTTCATCATCTACAACAACGTCGATTCATCAATGGCGCTTAACGAAACGTCGTTAAAACATGAAGTCGGCCTACAAGAAGAAGAAACCGACAATAACGAACCAAGATTTGGAGTAGTGAAGGTAACATCAGGGAGATGATCAAACCATTGTGTCCTACACCTACTGAAAGCAAAATCGTTTGGTTTTCCGTCATTGATCAGGTCGTTGCAAACGAGCCCATTTCAGTACTTTTTTTTACGGGAATAACCCGAACAATCCAACTGATACCATAGAAGCACTAAAAAAATCGCTTTCTGAAACGTTGGTAATTTTTTACCCTTTAGCCGGAAGGCTTCGCGTTAAGCGTTTGTCTCTCTCACAAGATTGCTGATTTTGCGGCTTTGTTTGATTTCCTCAATTCTTGGGCTACCAATGCCCACCGAGTTAACAATGACGATAAAATTTGGAGGAGCAGAGTAGTGTTCTAGGGAGCGTCCATATTCCCACGGTTTCCGGAATTAGATGAGACGTCACCAGTTCAGCTAGACGAAGATTATCTGCGCAATGCGCGTGTAGAACTGAGGAGGCTCGTGTTCGATAAAAAGATGATTAATGAGTTAAAGTCTGAAGCAGAAGCGGGTGGGGTGACACGGCCCACGAGGGTAGAGGTGCTTACTGCTTTCCTGTGGAAGCACTTGCCTCCCTGCTTCAACGGCATCCTTCAATTGGTCAACCTTAGGAAAAAACTGGACCCACCCATGACCGACAACTCTATCGGGAACTGTGTCTGGTTTACGACGACGTCTTCCATTGACGCCTCAATTAAGATCCCTGAGCTTATCATTGCAGAGTTTCAGAAGGCAATTGATAAGGTTAGCGGCCATTATATGCAAGACTTAATTGCATCCGACAATATTATGGCTAGTTAAATGAGGAAATGGCTACTCTCTTTCAAGGCGTAGGGGACTATTTAGTTTGCAATAGTCACGCAGGGTGTCGTCTGTACGACATCAACTTTGGTTGGGGAGACCCAGAGTGGGTGTCTGGGTCTCCCCTGTTGCAATAGCGTACATGAATGGTCTCCTCATCGTCACCACCAAGTGCGGACAAGGCATCGAAGTTTGGATTTGAATGCACCAACATAACATGGTCGTCTTTGATTCTTCTCTCTAGCATTTTCCTCGTCACCTGTTTAAGGCCGTCAATCTGGCCTGAGTTTATGTGAGAAGGGTCATACGGAAACTTAATATCCAAAACTAGCATAGCTCTCATGCAATGATGCACGGTTGTTATAACTATTACTCCGTATATTATTATTATTATTATTATTATTATTATTATTAATCGAAAAAATAAAGTAATAAATTAATTAATAAATAATACCCCGTATAATATAATATCTTATTTAATAATATTCTAGTGTATGTGTGTACTAATGTGTTTGGGCCAAAAATGGCCAGCTCATGTAAGGAGGCCACCTGCGCCGAAGTCACTACACACACCCAGAGATTGGGCCCAAGAAGGTGAACGAGCCCAAGGCAGCTAGGGCAGGAAGTAGGTCACACGCATAACACCAAACAAGAGAAGAGGTCGGTAACTACTCCCTAGAATGTAGGTAACCACCCCAGGAAAATCGCCCAGAGACCCTCAGCAGGTACCAGACTCCAACGGATGGATTTGGGCACTATAAAAGGCGAAGCAGCAGCATCTGAGCAAGGTTACAGCATTATTCACCACCCTCTACAACAATTTGCGCTCCACTCCCCCAGAACTACATTCTTTCTCACAGACTGCTCACATTCCACCAGAATTCGATACTTACGCTCTAAGTTCTGCATGTACTTTGTAAACGTGTTGCTTGTAATTCAACTACTTAGTGGAGCACATTAGGCGGGACACAGATCCCCCCGCGGTCGTTTCCCACATTGGGTTTTCCGCGTCACCAAAACTTCTCGTGTCATTTACTTTTTGCACTTTATTTTCCGCATACTTTTTACCTTACGCGCATCATATTCAACGTAAATCCAAGTGTTAAACCGAGTAGATCGCTATACCCCATTTCACGAGTCAAATAGTCAGCGCGACAAAATTTGGCAGAAACATAATGAAAAAATAAATATTTCTAAACAATAGCTAAAACATATTCAGTATATTAATTTTGTTTTATAAATTTTATATTTAAAAATTGAGTTTTTTGTCAGATAGTACATTTTGTTTAGAGTCATTTGTAAGATAGTACCTCTTAATTATTTTTGTTTTCTGGTACTTTTTACTTTTTAATTTTGTTAAATAGTACCAAATTATGAATTTCGGTGAAAACAGTCAATTTTCCGAGGAAAGAAGTCAGTTCCGGTGAGATTTCTTGTTTACACTTGAAACCTAATAAATTTTGCCTATGTTTGTTAAAACCTACCTAATTTTAATTTTCGCAAAATATAAACCACCTAAAATTGTTCCCTCTAAATTTACTTTTCACCCCCATAATTACATATCAACCTTCAATTCTTTCTACGGCTGTAATTTTTGCACACGAATTCCAAAAATGTTTTCGTCATTAAACATGTCTACGGGAATGAAATGCAAATGTGGCTTACTTTGTGGACATCGAACTTCATGAACCTCACAAAATTATGGGATGTGCTATACGCAGTAGGTTAATTACTTCGCGCAGTCGGTTTTTTTTTTTCACTAATTACACTTAGTGAATTTCATAATTATTTTTTATTTTTGGTTAGTAATATTATTTATAATGTTTTGAATTACTTATTTTTTAAAATTTTGATATTTTCATAAAATCTGTAAATTTTATTGTCGTTATATTTAGGTGATTGTTTATTTTTTTTGAGTTACTCATAAGAAAAAATAATTCCTTGATTTTGTATTATTCATTATTTGCAATAAATTGATATTTTTTAAAAAAAAAAAAAAAAAAAAGTAAATTACGACTAATTGAAAATCGTTGAATGAAAAAAAAAATCACAAAAAAAGGGACATCACGTGGGGATCACCCAGGGTCCCTGGGTGAAGTGCAGGTAGATCACCCAGGGTTCTTGGGTGAAGTGCAGGTAGATCACCCAGGGATCTTGCGTGATCTCCCTACACTTCACCACCCGCCCCTCCGTCATATGCCTACACATCGCCTGCCTTCCTTATGTGATGTCTCTTTTTCGTTTTTTTTTTTTTTTTTTCATTCAACGATTTTCAATTTCTATAAATATAAATTATCGTTTTCAAACATTTAAAACTTTCAATTATAAAAAAAAAAAAAAAAAAAAAAAACTAAAAAAAAAAACACAAATATATATAAAAGTATAAAAATTATCTCGCTCTCATCGCTTAATTCGTCGGACATTTTTAAAAAAAAATTGGTTTTTAAAGTTTTTGGGTAGTGAGTGGATTTTTTGAAGTGTAAATGAGTGGTGAGTGAAAAGATAAGATTATATTGTATTTTTACTATATTACTAATACTGTGTTTAAAATTATACGATTTTTTGTGAGCTGTTGTATAATTAGTGGAAAAAAAAGTCAACTGCGCGAAGTAATAAACCTACTGCGTAAAGCAAATGGCAAAATTATCCGGGGAGAAAGTTTGTACTCCGTAGTTAATTACTTATTTTTAAAGAATTTTTGTTACTTTTCTAAGTAATGTGATTACAAGTTGAGCATGAAGATTGTAGATTGTTGGTTAGTAAGGATAATTTAGTAAATTGATTATGACCGCAGGATTGATAACGATATGATGGTTAAAGGTAGACCTGGCAAACAGGTCATTCAATTCAGTTTCGATTCGGGTTAAATCGATTCGATTTAAAACGGGTTTATACTATTTTCAGTTTCAGTTCGATTTCAGTCAGGTTCATTTCGGTCAACCACTTTAATCGGTTTATGCTATTTCGGGTTAGGTACGGTTCAGGTCGGGTCAACATCAATTCAGTTAAGTTTCAGTTCATACATTTCTTAAGTTAAGATTAAAAAAAATCGTTTAAAATTAAAGATACTTTGCAATTTAAATGTGATAAGTAAAAATATTGTTAATAAACTAAGAATCAATGTTAAAATATGTAAAATATATGTGTATATATGAAAAATAAACATTAATAGTTTGGGTTAATCGGTTAAATTCTTATCGTTTCGGATATATTCAGGTACGGTTTTCAATCGGTTATTATAGAATTCAATTCAGTTTCGGTTCAATTCGGATGAAGTCGGGTTTCGGTTACTATTCAGATTACTCATATCGGATGTTCGATTGGTTATCAATTCGAATAATTTCAGTCGATTTTCTCGAGTTCGGGTTTATTTTGCCAGGTCTAGTTAAAGGGTTAAACAAAACTCACACACTATGTTTTGACGAAAGAAAAAAAGAAAGACAATTTCTTGTATGAGACGGGCCTAACGATAAATTTATCGTAAGTCCTCTCACACAAGGTAGTTACTAGTTAGGTTTTTTTTCTTTTCTTGCTTGTGACTTACACTAAATTATCGTTAGGCCCGTCTTACACAAGAAATTGTCTTTCTTGTGTAAGACGGGCCTAACGATAATTTCTTGTGACTTACACTAAATTATCGTTAATTGCCTGAAAGACGGGCCTAACGATAATTTAGTGTAAGTCACAAGCAAGAAAAGAAAAAAAACCTAACTAGTAACTACCTAAATTATCGTTAGGCCCGTCTTACACTAAATTATCGTTAGGCCCGTCTTACACAAGAAATTAACGATAAATTTATCGTAAGTCCTCTCACAAGAAATTATCGTTAGTAACTGATAATTTAGTGTGACTTACACTAAATTATCGTTAGCGAATTGAGCCAAGAAATCTAGCATGTTAACAAAACTAGAGTTTTATCATTTTCGGCTTTTCGCCCGTGGCGGTCAAGGCCAAAGAATAGATGAACTAAACACTCGAAAACATTGCGGCGTCTACTTTAAACCAGTAAACAGAAAACCCAAAAAAAAAAAAAAAAAAAGAAAAAAAAAAAAAAAAACCAACAATAATAATAACAGACATTAATGCTGAAAGCTATAAACTGATAACTCTACATCTATACTCTTGCGGAACCACTGAAGGAGGGCCCACTCTAGTCGAGTAGACCACACCATGGCGTGCGACAGAGCCTCTAAATGGCGTCACCGCCCTTCTGGTCTCCGAAAATACGCTGCCTGAAGTCTGAAACCATCATCGGGAGACCTTTGTGGAGTGGGATCTTGGGCTCCCACCCGAGCATCTCTTTGGCCCGAGTGATGTCGGGCTTCCTCTTGTGTGGGTCATCTTCTGTGTTTGGTCTAAACTCGATCTTTGCGTTCGGGTCTATTGTTTCTTGAACCACCTGCAAAAAATCGGCTAACTACTATAAGCAACGAGTCGAGTGAGCGCAGTTTAACAAACACATGTTTTTAAGTTGTGTCAGTCTCGACTTTTCAACAATAAATGTCGTAAAATTGAGCCAGGTGAAAAGGGTCTTTTCTTACATTGACAGTTTTCGATAGTTATTTGGGGGAAGAACTAACTAACGCAGATCTATAAAGTATTTAGCATACCATACCCTACGTCAGTAACTTCCAATTGATGTGGGGGGATATTGTACTCGACTATTTCCAAACATTGCTTTTATATCTTCGTACAATTTTATTCTTTTCACAAAGACGGGCCAGACCAATATTAATCATGTCAAAAAAATTATTAGAGAAGAGTACCTTGGCAAGTTCGAGCATGGTGAATTCACCAGGGTTTCCGAGGTTGAAAGGACCGACATGCTCACCCTCCATCAGCCGCATTAGACCCTCAACCTATTACATAAACACATCGTAAAGTCCGCTTTTCAGAACCGGTTCTACTCATCTTATTTTTTCTTAACTTATCAAACAGTTCAAATCTTAACTTCTTCAGACAACTTAAGAGAATAGGTCCTTAGCCGTTTCATTTACCGCGATGTGCATTCGTGTGATTCAAAATGTTTTACAAAATATGTGAAATTTTGAAGTATAATCGGTGCATCTAGTGTACACATCGTAGGTACCCAGTTAACACCGTTAATATGTGCAAGGCATTCCATGTGCAATATAATAAAGAATACCATAAATGACCAATGCTTCCAAGTACTTAAACACCAGAAAATGTTCACTGACAAAGTCGACGAAGAATGTGAATTCAGTTTCCTTGGAAGTTGAAACATACACATGCAGTAGAATACACAAAGCCACAAAGGTATCACTGTCACGTGGAGTATTTCGGGAGTAAATTAATTAATTGATCCTCATGAGGTAGTCAAGTCGTATTGAATTTTGAATTTGGCTGGCTTCATAACTTAACATGATTGAACAATTTTGTACGGCGTTCACCCGTATTTCAAAGTAGAGAAGAAAACTTACCAAGTCAGAAACGTATTGGAAGCTCCTGGTTTGCTTTCCGTCACCATAAACAGTCATTGGCTCCTTCCTCAATGCCTGAAAAAAAGTAACTTTGCAGGTATAAATCTTGGGACAGAAACATTTTACCCTATTTTAATCCAAAAAAGGGAGACTCTTGCAAATCTAAATACCTGAGCGACGAAATTACTGACAACACGACCATCGTCGATGCACATACGAGGCCCATAAGTGTTAAAAATCCTAGCGATTCTCACCTGTATGAAACATGATCAAAATTCAACGGAAATGACACTTGAAAAAAAAAAATAAAAAAAAAAATAAACTTTCAACCATTTGGTTGGTGAAACATTTTAGAATGATGTTTACGGTATAATTAATGTACTCACCTCAACACCGGCACCTCTGTGGTAGTCCATGGCCAATGTTTCAGCTGTACGCTTTCCCTCGTCATAACAACTTCGGACACCTACCAAAACCAACCAATGTTTCCAAGTATTAACATTTACTCCACAGTGTACTTACTACTAACACAATAACAATCGCCAACCAACTTTAACAACTATTTATTTCACCATTTATAATATTCACAACAATTTCGCCAGTTTCCACAGCGGATGCTTTTAAAGATAGATCAACAAGATAAAATCTATTTCAAAATTATATCAGATGTTTTTAATGGATTAGAAGTATTTTCAGCACTATCAAGCAAAAATTCCATTTGTTCTAATTTTATTTTTTTATAGATACTCCATATAAAAAGTACTGCGTATTACTCTAATTTTCTTCCATTTTAATGTAGTGGTGTGACATGGACCCGAAATGATAAAAAAAAATGATCAAAATTTAAAATTATTTCAAAATTTTCAATATTTGGTAGTATTAATTAATCCGCATGCAAATTTGAATAATTAGGGACAAATTTTCATTGTTGGAGATAGTACGGTCGTACAGAGTACAACATAGCAGAGACTTTAACAAGTCATTTTAGCGAGTGTAGATCCTCTAATATGTGCAAAATATACATGCATATATACCGAACGAGTAAGAATCATATTTAAATATTGCGAAGCGTATAGAGTTTACCATTACTATATATAAATAAGAGAATATATATACGTGGTGATTTCAGAAATTCGCATAAAATACAGAAAATGACATTTTAAAAACTATAATCCGTGTTATTTTAACCACAAGAGATCCAAACACGTAATCGAAATAATAGCGAAAAGGTAAAAAAGAAAAAAAATGAGATTGAGAAAAAGGTACAGTGGTCCTGTGCATCTTATTTATTTCATTATCATATACGAGTATATTTAATGTCACCAACATAAAAAAAAAAAAAATAAAAAATAAATAAAATAATATCTTCCACATTGCACAAAGTCTCAACAACCCTTGACATTAACCAAAATTTCAACAAATAATTAATCGTTACCAACTTTTATGTCATTTATAATTGGTACCATACTACCATCGATAAATTAATTAAGACTAAAGTGTTAAACCCTAGTATCGGTTACAGTCCCGAAAACAGCTATGGTGGCCAAATCTCTAATTTTGGTCGACATTATTCCGTCAATGAAGTCAATTACAATCATGGCTATCAATTTTTTTTATACATAACCGTGTCACGAACTTAATTTAAGACTCTAATTACTTGGTTATATACAGAGTAGTCCATACCATTGGACTTCGACCTACTTTCTTTAAACTTCATGGATTTTTTTCTCCTTTTTTTTTTAAAAAAAAAAAACCGACTTTTAAACCTAACAATAATTAAAGTCTAATCCACGAATTGTTATACGAGACATTATCACAATAAAGTACTCGTATCAATTTTTTTCTGTTTTTGTGCGTCGGCCGTTGAATCAAAATGTCTCAAGACATGAGACGATCTTACGGGAGATCCCGAAAATGACAGCAGAATAGAACAACAGACCAAAACTGCAGCAGTCATGTGACATAAAAATGACACCCAAAAAGTCAGGAAAAAAATGACATACTCCATTTAAGATTTGTAAAGTAGCGTCATGAAGCAGCAAAGGTCCCCACGTGGCATTTCTATAATTTGGTTTTTGCTAATTTCCCGCTTAAAAGGTTAACGTTTTATATTAGTATTTCCCCAACTTTATACTCCGTAATAATGTGCCAGGGTTTATGGCATACGCCATGCAACTACCACTTTACCACTTACCCCCACTTACCCCCACTTCATGTTGTTGAACACAAAATTCCAAATTTCCCTCAATTATGCACACATTCATCTTTGGACTCCGGCTCTATTTTTTTCAGCTTAATTTTACATCTTAAATTTCAGCTCAGCTCCTATAAATTCAGTTCTAATAAATTCAAATTTAATAAGCCTCTATTGCCTTTAATTTATACTGCTCAAATTTCTTATAAGTTAAATTTCAATTTCCTATAAGTTTTTAAAAAAGCCTAAAAGAACAGTACTAATCTCCTGATAAAATCGACGTATACATACAGCGATCGATAGATTTGCACAACACTCTTTGTATGCATATAACGATTTTATTGTAGGATCACCCTTAATTTAAAGGGTTGGACTATTTTGTCTCGAGGAATTTATCATTAGCTATAATGTTGCGATAATGTGTCCTTTTATGCATGTAGTACCCTTAGGGGTGTGGTCTCAAGTTCGAACCCCTCTAGATGTGATTATGCGTGGTACTACGGCAAGTGTAGCCCATTTCACTTCTCTTTCATACTTCATAGTACTCCGTAATTTGAAGTTATATTGGTCTCATATCACTCATACCTAACTAAACAACTCCTAAAATATTCTCAATTTTCTAATGCTTACGTTTTTAGTTTCCGAGCAATACCACTCTAAGCATGTCCGAACATGGTACTCAAAATTTATACAATCCGATGACACCATACCGTTGTCCTAAACTTTTCCCATCTCACCCTACTAAACAATTTATCATAAAAGAAGCAACACCAAAGACCTAACTCGAACAGGTAACGTCATTTCATTTTCCTCGAAAAATATAAACATGAATAAATAATCAATTGGAAAAAGAAGAAGAAAGTAGAGTATACCAATAGGATTGACATTGCCCCAATAAGACTCCTTTTGAGGGTGTTCCAAGGGGTCACCATAAACCTCACTTGTGCTTGTTAATAGGAACCTCGCTCCTACTCTTTTCGCCAATCCTAGCATGTTCAACGTTCCTACCACATTTGTCTTGTTTCTTCCCTCAATTAAGGCCCAAACATTTTATTACCATCAATCAATCAATCAATCAATCACCCAACTATTTTCTAACATCTCAATTAACTGACTAAGTAGTTCTGGTCTCCTGTAAGACGGTCTCATTATAGATAATAAAAAGTCAAGATTGTTGCTAAAATCGATTAGCCAAATCACATGGGAGTATTAATTCTTACTTGTAATTTGGTTAATTCAGTGGAAAGTGGAGAAACACATACTCCATCTATCTGTCAAAAAGTGTAAACAATTCACTGAACGGACTGAACGGAGGGAGTAAAAATTTGACTTAACTTTTTTATTTTCCACAAAAGTATTTAGATCTGAGGTTTATACCCTTTTCAATTTTGTTAACAAAAACACTAAAATTTGACATCTTTTTTAAGAAAAATGTCAAGATCTTGGGATATTGCTCCAAAAATACTAAAAATTTAACACCTTTTTTTTTTTCAAATCCTCTATCAAATTGACAGAACAAAAAAAAAAAAACCACACATTTCAATCATTTATTTATAATTAATTCTATTTAGTAATTACTAAAATTGCTAGCATTTAAATCAATCACATCAATCAAAATGAATCAATCAAAACTCAAACGCAACGGAAAAACATAATCAATAAACCAATCAATCAATCAATCAATCAAAAACGAAACGAAAAAAAACCCGAAAGAATTAAAAAAAAGGATATGATAGTTTTGACGGGATTATGCTTGTAATGAACAGGAGAAGCAGGGCAAGCAAGATGATAGATCTGATCAACTTCAAGCAAAATTGGTTCAACAACATCATGTCTAATCAATTCAAACCTAGGGTTACCAAAATGATGCATTACATTCTCTTTATTCCCAGTAAAAAAATTATCAACAACAATCACACTATCTCCTCTCGCAATCAACCGATCTACCAAATGCGACCCAACAAACCCTGCCCCACCCGTCACCACGATTCGGAGCCCCTTCCGTTTCAGCCCGAGAGGTGCTTTCCCGGACCGAAACGGATCCACTGCGGCGGAGAACCGCCGCGGTGTGGTAGCCGAGGAAAGAAAGGACTCGCCGGAGATTCCCGTGGAGAAGGAGGTGGTGGTGGTGGTGGAGGTGGTGGTGGGGGAGAGGAGGGAGATGAGGAGGAAAGAGAGAGCGACACCGAGGAGGAGGAAGAGGAGGCGTTGTTCACGGAGGAGGTAGTGGAGAGGACGGGTGACGGTGAGCCATGGTTTTGCGGGTTTGGGTGAGTATGAGTCGGGTTGTTGGTGGGTCTCGTGGCCCCCACGGAATATTAGTTCTGACGCCATTGTTGTTGTTGTTGTTGTGATCACCTGAGAGAGATGAGAAGGAGGAAGAAGAGAAGAGGAGGGATTTGTTGTTGAGGAAGGAGAGGAGAAGTGGTGGTGTTGTATTTAAAGGGGGAGAGGAGAGGGAGGTTGGTTTGAATCTTGTGAATAAATATGTTTTTTTATTAATTTAATTTAATTTTTGATTGATTTTAATGTTTGGGATAATTGGTTTTGGGATATTAATTGTGAAATTATTTGGAATAAGTTATTTTTAAAATGATTGTAAATTAATAGGGGTGTAAGATAATGAAATTTTTCAGTCTTTCTCTGTTTTACTTATTTGTTTACACTTTTCTCAAATTACTCTAAAAAAAATATAGATATTAACAGTTTACTAGGACGGAGAGAACAAGTAAGCTATAAATTGAGTAAGTTTTGTACGAATGGTGTTCTTTGGAAAAAAAAAATTTTTATTATGGAGTACTTCCTCCATTCTTTCCATTTGGCCCTCTTTCCTTTTTCATTCTTTTTAAAAAAAAAAAAAAGTGAAAAATATGGGGTAAGATGAAGAAAAAAGATAGTGTAGTTTAATAATAAAAAATTAGTTGTGGGGAGTACAAAGTAGTATTGTATGAGAATGAGTGGGATATGTAAGAGAAAAAACTACTTCCTCCATTTCTTTGGATTGTATACATTTGCTTTTTGCACGTACGTCGATGCACGTTTTCTTTTGTTTATATCTTTAGTTACATAATTCCGAAAATTATAAAATTTACATATTAATAATGCTCTCGAAAATGCAATTAAAACAAGATCTCACATGACTATTTTTTTATTTTATATATTAGACGATATATCGAAGATTCTCCTCACTTGTGAATAGTGTCCAAAAAGCAAATGTATACAATCCAAAGAAATGGAGGAAGTATTAAAAAGGGAAATGAGGTTAATTGGAAAAAAATTTCTATAAAAAAATATATGGGCTAAATGGAAAAAATGGAGCGAGTAACATTTAACGACTTATGTGAATGGTGTCCACATACAGTTAAGATTTAACTAATTTGAAGACATCATTACGAATAACGTTTTCAGGCATTTATGAAAAAAAAAAACAAAAAAAAAAAAAAAAAAAAAAAAAAAAAAAAAAAAACATGTAGCGGCGTTTTTTCGTCCATTATACTCATGACTTATAACTGGAGGTGGCCACAGGCCGTACTTTCTTTTGCAAGCCCATAATAGGCCCTTTGAGTTGACGAGTTGACCCCGAACTTGCCAAATCAAGGGTCGAGCTCAGGTTACAATATAATATTTATACGATGCAACAATAGTTCAAACATATATATACGATGCAACAATGTCAAAACTTATGAGGGACATTAGAGATTTGGAGCATCCTTTACAGTAGTTTACAATATTATTGGGATCGAATTTAGACTCAATTAAACTAGACCCGGCAAATAGGCCGTATCGTGATTCGTATCGTGTTCGTGTTTATGTCACATGTAAACGTGTCATAAGTCCTTCAACGCAAACTCAACCCAAATAATTTTGTGCTGTGGTCGTGTTAACCTACTTACATAAATGGATCATTAATAACACAACTGAAATTCATTAATTTAGTGTCGTGTTTTTGGGTTGTGTCGTTGTTTACCGACTTTAAATTGAAAGATATTTAGTGAAGAGTTCATTGATACATGCTTACCCCGTATATATATCATGACCTCAAATTAATTACACTGTGTGACATGTTTTGTTGTTAATGAAAAGAGAACTTTATGGTAGGACAAAGGCAAAATATAAAACGCAATTTTCACTCAAAGGCAATTATCACTCAAAGGCAATTTATTTGATCGAGACTTGAAAATTTTGGAAAATAAAGTGATATTGATTACTTCGTCGTCTTAGTTGACTTGTCAAAGTTAGACATTTTTATTTTTTTTTATAAGGACAAAAAATTGGATTGATCCTCTACGATAAAATTAGCCTATTTTATCTTTTTGGATGAGTAAGGAGAGCGAAAGTTATAAGCTTTCAGTCTACCTCAAGGGAGAAGGACATGAATGTCCTAAATTATTCATAAAGCCAGCGACTTTATTGCCTCACGAAAACAATGATCGTAGCTAATGTCCTTAAAGAAATGGAAGTCAATTTTACCATCTTCAATAATGGATGATATCTCCTAAGGAACTTGTCATATCTCACGTAGAGAATTAATAATACAAATATTATCACCCTCGATAGCTAAATTGGTAATTCCTAAATGTTTGGCTGTCATAATACCTTTTCTTAGAGCAAGGACTTCTGCCATAAGAACACTAGTCTGGCCACAAGGTCTAGCTCTAAGAAATAGAACTTTGTCATTATGATCTTTGATACGAAAACTCGCAGCTGCTTTGTTATTATCTAGTTTAGAACCATCAAAATTAATTTTGACACAACCTGCGAGAGGTAAGGACCAATAAATCTGATCCTTATCAAAATTATTATGTACTCGCGGAATCATTTATGAAGATCCTCATGATTATCTAAATCTCTATGCTTAAGCTCAAACCAAAAAAAATAGAGCTTTCGTTAGAATGAACAATTACATTCACATCCACAAAAATATTATAAAAAATATAGTTATTTCTAGCAAACTACAAAGTCCACCAAATAAAACATACTTTCAAAAAAGCCGGTATGGAAATAGATTTCTTAAGATGATTCAAAATTGATAAAAAAGAGGTGCTTTGATCGTTAGAAATATTAACAAAGAGGTTAATAATTTCATGTTCTCCTAGCTTATTAACATATGCAAAATAGGACATCTGTAAAACAGGTGATTTACATCCTCTAGGTGATGATTACAAAGAATATAATGTGTAGGGATATAAACGTCTGATCTCATGAGTCTCTCTTTAGTTGGGAAACCATACGTAGTCATCAAGGTATTTATACGACAATTATATCCAGCACCTTATTTTTCTCAATGCATTCCTTATAAGTTTCGATAAGTTGGCTTAAGAATAACAGTCCGTAGTACACGAACAAACCTACGTGTTTCTTGCTGAGCTCAAGAACAGTAATCAATTCACCAATAGACCCAATTCTCAGGATACATAGGTTAGGATCACAACGGAGAATATCCGTGTACAGGGAGAGCGGTTCATTAGGAGAAGAACCCGCAGAACGACTTCAGGGGCATCATCTTGGAGCGCTTTCTTATAAACTGGATCCACCCTAAAGAGCGCTTTCTTAGAACGAGTCTAGGAATTTCTATTCTTTTCCAAAAAATATTTTTCATTTCTATGTTCGAAATCCTTTGATGTCTACATTTAGCAGATACCCTATCCAATGAACCTGCTCCATACAGCGGACGCTTTACCATTGACGCAACAGATGAAGTTAAAGACACACTTTTTTACCTGTGGAAGGCCAAAGGCTGGGGTAAAGGAGTGGCCTTCATCAACAATTTTAATGTAGGGCGTTATTGGCTGGTAAATACTTCTGTTTCTACTTCTCAAAGTTTCAGTCATTTTTTGTCTGGCGTAAGAAACGAAGGGTCGTCTTTGCAGGTATCAGGCCAGCAGTGTAACCTATATGTGCCTGCTCCACTTCTTCGCCGGGGTGAAAATACCGTGGTAAGAGATGATAACATCATAAATTATTTGGTGTAATACTCTGCACTACCTCTCGAACTTGTTTTTATTCACGTTTACTTATGTCAGGTACTATCTGAGCTGGGAAATCCAGATTCCGAAATCGTGATCAAATTAAATCGGGAAAAGAACTCCGCCTGTGGTAGAAGCAGTTGCGGCATTTGTGATCTTTAACTCGATTTAGTTTTTCAGGTATATATACTTTTATATCACAGGGGTAACTACGACAGATTATGTTAGCCATGTACATACCATGTCATTGAAAAGCCTTATTTTCAGAATTACATAATCGAAATAAATATATTTTCACTAATCTTCATTCGCTATATGCGGGGTATTATGATTGATTATAAACACCAGATGATGTTAGATGCACCCTTTGTTTATTTTCGAGTCGTTCGTCAACTGATTTTAATACATATATTGAATATTGATTTTTGTGGTTAAGCTTCGTGACTCGTATAAAATACAGTTATGATGCAAATACAGCAACATATCACCGCATCAAAGATTCATAACCGTCAATTAACATTCACAACATCAAAAACAAACAATTAGCTACTCGGGAAAGTACGAGTGTACAACTGATAAAAGAAAATCCAACCATAAATAAACAACCAAGCGACATAAGAGTAATAATTTAGAAGTCGATAAGGTCTAACTTATCCATCACGACCCATCAAATTAACTTACTTAACATAAACACCAGTTAAAAAAAACACGGTTGATAAGGTCCAAAATATTTAATACGACCGATAGACAAATTAACCAGACAAACCAACGAGCTGATCTGTGATCTCTTGGTAGAGATGATCATCAAACAGAGAATCATTGAGGCCATCTTCCATTAAACGCTTCTTAACTTCTCTCGAAACAATCTTACCATCTTCTCTGAATGCAACAAGTAGATTATCATAAGCCTCCTCATCATCTCCTAAAATGAACTTGTAACGCACACCAGCTTCCAAAGTATGGCGTAGGGGCATAACGGGCCACAACATGTTATTCAACTTAACATGTCGTTTGCACACTTCACGTTTCCGATCCAAAGGAACAAACACGACTTCCCAACCACGGGCCTTTATTTCAGGGTAAAGTTCCATCAGTCGACAGCAAAGTCTTCCACTGTCATGTGATAAATCAGACCAGTCGAGGTACACCAGCAACTTCTTCCCTTGCAGCAAAGATTGGCCCACGTTGAATGTTTTGCCTTTACGAACCAGGCAAGTGCGGTATTTAGTCGCGCCTTCAAATAATGAAGCAGGGGTGAGCGACCTGAGAAAAGCAAAGCGTCGTTCCAATATTGAAGTTTTCGTAAATGGGTATTCGGTTCTTCCTATATCTTTTATGATACACCTTCCCTCGATTTCACCCGGACTACCGTTGGGGGGCAATATGACCAACCTATCTTCACCATATCCCAGGCCAAATGTTCGAGACATTCTGCGCCAAATCTTGTAGTGTGTGGGGAATAGTAACCAGGATGTCACGTTTGCACTCCCTAACATCTCAGAGAGTACTTCCAGGTGTGAGTTTGTAAAGTCGAAAAGAGGTACGTATATGACAAGTATCTCGAGCTCCTGATTTTTGTCAATGCATTCCTTATAAGTTGAAATAAGATGGTTTAAGAATAGACTGTCACAGTACACATACAGGCCTACATGTTTCTTGCTGAGCTCAAGGACAGTTATCGATTCATCATGGACAGACCCAATTCTCGGGATCCTTAAGTTAGGATCACAACGGAGAATATCACTGTACAGGGAGAGCGGCTCATTTAAGAGAGGGTTCCGCAGAACAACTTCGGGAGCATCCTTTTTGAAAAATTCCTTATAAAATGGATCCAACCTAAAGCGCACCACCATATCTTGTTCATTAATGGCTTCTCCATCGCTGTTGCGAAACGGGAACCATTCAGACCCATAGGAGACAAACTTTCTAAGAGTCGCGATGTACAGTGTAACAGTTTCCTCGGGATCCACCAAAATAGCCGAAAGGTAATCGGAGATGCTAGTTGTGCGGATGAAAGAGCAGATATGATGACGAGTGTCGACATCAGAGAATGGTACTGTCAGGCACGGCAATTTAGAGAAAAAGTTGTCAAAAGCGGCCTGCTCACAGTCCGAACTGGCGACTAATACAACCTCATACTTATCACGAGGTAAGTCGGCGTAAACGTCCATGATGGAGCTAACAAAGTGGCCAAGTGTATCTGGTATAGGGAGCGAAGCACAGCAAATGACAAGGTGTTTACGTACAACGACATCGAAACCAACAAGTTCACCACTACAGCAACGAACCAACGAAGTCGTCTTACCGTAATTAGACAGAAACGGTACCACTGCCAAACGCATACCCTCAACGGGACGTTTCAGCTTCTTCAAATTCATATAATTTTTATTTTCATTTTCAACCAAAACATTGCATCGTCTCAAAAACGACATAGTTGCAATTAAATAAAATAGTACTCGTATACAACAATTGTATGATTTAAATTATTTGTTGTTAAACTAGAATCGTTACCTCAATTTTGCCTCAGGGATACACTTCGCTGTTGTTGTTAGGGATTAGGGACCCCTTCAACACTTTCCCTTTTGTTTTTTCAATTAACACAATCACACCCTAGGGTTTTATAAAGGTTTTTTTTTTTTTTTTTTTTTTTTTTTTTTTTTTTTTTTTTAAGTTTTATTGTCAAACACCACTCTTAAAAAACTTATTTTGTCAAACACTATCTTTTAAAAAAAAAAGTTTGTCAATTACCACCTTTAAAAAATTTATTTTGTTAAATACCACCTTTTGGCCGGAGTTTGACTTAAGTCAACTAAATTTCGATTTTTTGTCACCGGAACACGTAATTTTGGGATGAATTTCTAGGTTTTTAGGGTAAAACTTTTGGTTTGAGGGGGTGTATTATTGAATTTTAGGGATGAAATTTGAATGTAAGAGTAGTAAGAAGAAAAAAGTGAAGTGACAACACGATTTTCAATAAGTCAACGTCGGAATTTAGTCAACTCAAGCCAAAAGGTCATAGTCGACAAAATATTTTTTTTAAAGGTGGTAATTGGCAAACTTTTTTTTTAAAGGTGGTGTTTAACAAAATAAGTTTTTTAAAGGTGGTGTTTGACAATAAACCCTTTTTTTTTCTCTTTTTTTTTTTTTTTTTATTTTTAAAATCCGTAGTGTTATGAATGGTTAATTGAATATAATCCCTTTTATAATATTTTTTTTTTTTTAAATAACCCCTTATATGTTATTTTTATAACATAACCCCCTTTTAAGACACTTATGTTTCTAATCACCCTCAACGTCGAATTTTCTTACTTAAAAATGACAATTAAAGACATTTTAAGGTATGCCCCTTTCAAGTTACTACCACCAATTTCTATAATATATCGACACCTCTTGAGAAATCCATATCTAAGGGTGTGAATATTTTATTTTGAAGTACTCTGTAGCATATTTTGACATTGGTGGTGATTTAGAAACAAAAATGTCTTAAAGAGGTTATGTTATAAAAATAACATATAGGAGGGTTATTTAAAAAAAATGTTATAAAAAGAGGTTATATTCAATCAACCCATCTAATTATGTGGATGTCCATAGGACTTTGTGGCTCATTATACTAGTTGTGTAAATAGGGTTTGTTTGTAAACTACTCCACATGTACTATATATATACGAGTATAAAATGTGAAAACTCTATGGTATCTTGGGCAAAGTTGCCAAAACATAGGGATATTATGGGGAAATCCGACAAAACTTAGGGTTATCATGGCAATGTTCAATTATTAATTCAAATTTCAAAAAGAAGTTTCAGACTTAGTTAACGCTGTTAAGATTTTAAAAAAAAAAAAAAATAAGGGCGTTTTGGGAACTTAAACTAAAGTTCAGGAATACCTTGGGAATAAAGTTAAAATCAAGGGTACCCTGAGAAAACCCCTAAAACTCAAGGGTACCCTGAGAAATATCTTCTTTTTTAAATTAGGTTTGAAATTTGATCGAAAGTAATTCGGATTTTATGGAGTTGAAAAGTTGGTAAAGGTTACCCTTTATGAAATTAGATTACTATTTAAAGGATTAATTGTCAAACATTACCTTTGAGAATTTTTTTTTTTGCAAAACACCATCTTAAATAATAATAATAATAATAATAATAATAATAATAATAATAATAATAATAATAATAATAATAATAATAATAATATTTTTTCTAGGCTTAGCTTATATTTTTTCTAGGCTTAGCTTCGCTATTGCTAAGGGGGTGGGGGCCCAGATTGTATCTCGACTGCCCACCAATTTTGTATAAACGTTGTTTATAATTCTTTAAAAAAAAAAAAAAAAAAAGAAAAAAAATAATAATAATAATAATAATAATAATAATAATAATAATAATAATAATAATAATAATAATAATAATAATAATAATAATAATAATAATAATAATAATAATAATAATAATAATAATAATAATAATAATAAATAATAATAATAATAATAATAATAATAATAATAATAATAATAATAATAATAATAATAATAATAATAATAATAATAATAATAATAATAATAATAATAATAATAATAATAATAATAATAATAATAATAATAAATAACTACTTATAAATTCAAAAATTATGACTTTTTTCGCTTACTTCGATTAAATTCAACTAAATTCTGATAAGTTGTTTAACCTATAACAGTTGGCACGTGTCCAATACCCTCAAACTTTTGATGGGGTAGTGGTGTTTGGCATAATAATTTGTTCATTAGTTGGTGTTTGGCAAAAACTAAATTTATATCAGGTGTTGTTTGACAAACATTCTTTACCATTGTTGTTCACTTTTCGTTTCCCACATATGACATGCTAATGGATTGAAATTTCAGAACGAAATTTGACAGTTAATCTCTACAACAACGGCAACAATTCATTCCAACAACAAATAACATGATACCTGTTCGGAGTGATTTTCTCACTCTACTCGTATTTATATGGTTGGTTTATTAGTATTATCCTTTTATACGTATTTTGTGATTAACGAGGTTGATTGTATGATGAAAATAACGAGAAATAAACAATGCAAATAAAGAAAGAATCGTGATTTATTTACAATGGAAAAAACTCTTAGGAAAAAGGGAAAAACCACGGGAACCAAGCCATGAGAGAAGTTTGCACAATGGCAATGTGAGTCCTAACCTAGGAAGCACTGATACCTCTAAAATATGCCGTACCCGTGTGCGATACCGATCCCTCACCGATACTCCCCGATACGTCTTCAATACCTTCCGATACGTATTTTGAGGTATCATATAATTTCTGTTACAGCTATAATGTTTGATACCTCACTGATACCGCACCGATACTTGATACTTTATATAAATTAAAAAAAAAAAAGAAAAAAGAAAAAAAAAAATCAAAAGCAAAGTCAGCTTACTTAGCACGACTAAATTAAAAAAAAAAAAAATTAAAAAAAAAAATAAAAGAAAAAAAAAAAGAAAAACATATTGTGACTTTGTAAAACAAGTTATTTATCGTTATATATTTGTAAGATTTTTGTATTCTTTTAAAGTTAATGTGACTTTGTTAAACAAGTTATTTGTCATTTTTAACGACTTTTAGGTCTTTGTAAAGAGCTTCAAAAAAAAAAAAATTTCTTTTTTCATATGTATATTGATTTTTATTTGGCCGTATCGCGTATCCTAAAATTTTAGAAGGCCGTATCGCATGTCCGATACATATCCGTGTTGGGTGTCCGTATCAGTGTCGGTGCTTCCTAGGTCCTAACCATGAGTAAGGATCCTCTCCATTTCTCAAAAAGAAATGTAGAATCCTTTACTTATAAACAGCTTGGATTAAATTTAGGCTTGATCAAAGGGTTGTAGATTTATTAGGAAGTAAAAATAGATAAATAGATAAGAATTAAATATAAAATAAAATATGAAATATTCTACGTGGTAACTTTATGTTTTTTTATTTTCTGTGTGGTAACCCTGTTTTAGGTCAAAATATCATTGACTTGCAATAATTCATGTGTGCGGATTTCAAAAATAACAATCTTTTGCTCCAAATTCAGAGTATTTACGACATCTTTAGTTTGAGATGCAAACTGGTCATTTTCGAAACTTGTGGTACGAGTTATGATCGGTCAAACGTTTTTGATCGTATAAACATTGACCGACGATAATTATTTGTTACAAGTTCTCAATATGATAATTTTTGTTCTCAATTGTTCATTTCTGCAATATCTTTGATTTGAAACAAAAAAACGCCACTTTCAAAATTTGTGATCGATAGTTATGATCAGCCAAAGGTATTTTGACCAAATTGAGTGTTACAACATAGAAAAATAAAAAATACAGAGTTACCATGTAGAATAACCCATAAAATATTGTGTTGTGAGAGAAAATGGAGAGAAAAGAAATGGAGAGGATCTCAATTGCCTAACCATAGTGCAAACTCCTCTCTTGGCTTGGTTTGAATTAACCTTTTTTTTATTAAGCAACATTTTCACTCATTGATAATCGGTATTTTCTTTTCACTTTTTTAGCACATGTTAATTTTAAAAAAAAAATCTATAAAGAGGGTTATGTATAATTACCTAAAGTAAATGAATGGTTTCCCAAGTCCCAACTAAAGATCGATTCTTCCCTTTAAAGAAACTAAATATAAATTCATCTGATCTCTCGTTTCTTTTACGGTTTTACCACACACTACATCCCACATTACATCCCGTGTTAGATAATAACAAAGCGACATTAGATTTGTAGCATCAGAGATCATAACATAATTGTTAGTTACTTTGAGCCAAATCTTGTATTCAGACTATTGTTTTGATAACACATATTACATATAGTTTAGAATGAATACTTACCATCAATATACTTTTTAATGGCAATGCTTCCTTTAAATTTGGTTTTTGCACGTATGTCGATGTACGTTTTTGTTTATAGAGTAATTCTACTATGAGGTCATCTCATAGTATGAGACACACTATATATCAATAATATCACCCAAATTTAATTAATTCTCTTTTTTTTTTTATTCAAAATTTGTAATTTTCCTCATCTCTCTTATTATTTGACTATAATATTAGTGATATGACTTCTCTTATGTTAATATCATGTTTGACAATATTTTCGTCGAACACTTATACACTATATATGTAGCTATCAATTTACACCTACTCTGTTCAAACGTAATCGCAGTACATATAAAACGTAACGGTATTATTCTTCAAAAGTAACTATTCTTTCATTGTCCATACTATAAGACGACATCACTGTAAAATTTGTATTGTTTATATCTTTAGTTATATAATTCTGAAAATTATAAAATTTGAATCTTAATAATGTTCTCGAAAAGACAATTAAAACAAGATCACACATGACTATGTTTTATTTCATATATTAGTATTTATATCGAAAAATTTTCTCACTTGTGAAAGTGTCCAAAAATTAAATGTATATAATGCAATAAAATGGAGGAAGTAACCTTTTGTTATTCACTACTTGAAATATGAACGATTTCAAAATTCTGAGAAGATTTCACCGGTTAATGAAGATATCAAAATTGAACTTTACTAGTTTAAAATCAACAATTATCTTTTTATGAGGCCAACAAAATATTGATTTTATGGCTGGTTTAAAACATTCATGTCTTTCTCGAGTGGCCCGAGAGCCATTAGCTTTGGCTTTCCTCATCCACAAAAATCAAAGAAGTTGATCTTACCCTAAAACATTCCCATAATTTTATTTTCTTATTAATAAAAAATAAAATAAACTTAATAAATATTCCTAGGGATCAACGGATGTTACTTTTAGGACACCTCATGAGAAATCAAAGTTTATGAGTTCTGAGGAGAGTATGGTCGCAAGGCTGAAACTTAAAGGAATTGACGGAAGGGTATCACCGTAAGTGGAGCATGCGGCTTAATTTGACTCAACACGAGGAAATTTACCAAGTCCAGACGTAGTAAGGATTGAGAGCTCTTTCTTGATTCTATGTGTGATGGTGCATAGTCGTTTATAATTGGTGGAGCGATTTGTCAATCTCATCTTGTGATTTGACTTTATAAATACAAAATTAAAAAAAAAAAATTAGATGTTTCTCCTTAATATTGAACGAATTATTTAAGAAGACGAACATTACAATATCACAGGTTATTATTATATTTTCACTCAGTGACGGAGCCAAGCTTTGGCCCAACAAGCTCAAGCCTAGTTGATTTTGTAATATATACCTTTAGGTGCTAGTATTGACCACCAAACGAATGTGGCAGAAGTGGTTATTTTTTTGAAAACCCAAAGCGGGTTAATTTATATTATTACGATCAAGTGTAGCAAAGACTTTAGAATTGGTTGACACAAAGTCAATACAAAAAAAAAAGAAGTTCCTGCAAGTTCAAAGCAAATTGAGCTAGCTCATGAGCTACTCGATAACATTGTCGACTCATAAAGGACCAAATTACGAAATTAAAAGAACTTGACAAACGTCTAATATGAGCAAGAATAAGATAGAACGGGCTCCGCCCATCCTTGCCTTTGTTGAGAATGTCGATAACATCTTTACAGTCGTTCTCCACTTCAATGTCGCCATGACTCTGACGCATAGCCTTCTTAATCGCTTCTAGAATGGCCTCAGCTTCTGCTTCCCTAGCGCACAAGCCGCCTTCATACCAACCGCCAACGCCCACCGTACCCCACCATCTCCCTCCCTGCACATAATCCCCAACCTCGTCCCATGCCCCACTTTCGCTCCAGCGTCACAATTAAGCTTCAGACGCCCCTGCCCCGACGGTTACCATAGCTGCTGCCCCCTTTTTCCCTTTTTATACCGTCCTCTCGCTGCTCGCTCACCTTTCCCTTGATATGTTCTCTCTGCTGCCCTGTTACTGCTTCTTGTCTCCTTCATCTCGATCACCACCCCATCAGCTCCACTCACCACCTCTGCGGATTTAATCGGTTTCTCATCAAACATCCACTTATTACTAACTTCCCCAATTGCCCAACATCCCAATATCCCACCATCACTTGTTCTCTCTCCTCAACCTCCATCTCTCGCCATAAGTCCTCCAGCCACTCCCTCACCCTCTCATGCCTCGCTTCCCTCTTGCATTCCACCTCCACCCATCCCAAAACCCACCCAACCACCCACATTCTTTGACGAGATGAAAACAAGCCACCATCTCACATTGACAAATGGGACATGTAGCTTCATGAGAGCCAATACGCTTAGCAGAGGTGGTTATTGACTAATACTAATGTATCCTTATGAACGGTTGTGAGTTCAATCCTTCCATTTGCAATTTTTTACTCCTTTCTTCAATTTATTTACCATCTCATACCAACCCATAAATGAGACGTCTCGTAATAAACTTGTTTCAAAATTGACAAATTGTATTATATGACAAGTTATGTTTTATCAAAAAATTAACATAAAGTAATGTTGATACTCTATTTTTTTCAAATAAATAAAATATTAATTTAAGAAAACAACTATTTTTGTGCTAGTACAAACTAAAAATGATACTTCTTATAATCTTGTGGAATTCACATTTCACAATTAGTGATTTAGTGAAAGTCCTTATACATAATCTCAAAGAATTTAGAAAACCCGGCTGACTCCGTATTCAATTTTTGTAGCTTTTATATTTGACCCCATGTACAATTTCGTTTCTGACTTCGTCCCTGTATTCACTTATACCTTGTCCGCCATTCCGAGAAGATTTCTAACTCATGAATAGTGACAACCCGAACGAACCCATTCAATTTTAATCCGATCCAAACCCGATCCGAAAATTCTCCCCTTCAAAATTCCCTCTTCCTACCGTCGGAAAAAAGAAAAAAACAATTGCCTTCCATCTTACACCGGCGAGAGTACAATATCAATCAATCGAACGACGAAAACGACAACGATGACGACGATGATGAGGAAGACGGAAGTACTGAAAGCCTACAGACAAATTCTGAAGGCAACACGTCAAACATTTGCAGGAGACACCCAAATGCTCAAAGCTTCCGCCATTGAAGTTCGCCATAAATTCGAAGAAAACAAAACCGTTTCTTCTCCTTCCGACATTGATCGTCTTCTCGACGAAGCTCGTGAAGCTTCTCATTTCATTAAGACCATGATCGTCCAAGCTAAGCTCAATGATCGCGGTGGATACGGTAATTTTTGACCATTTTTAGGGTTTTTTTGTTGATTTGAGTGGTTTTTATTTGTGGGTTTTGTTTGATTGTTGCGATTATGTGTGATTTTGAGGGTTTTGATTGGTGGGTTTGTATGTGATGTTTGATTTAGTAGTGTTTTCTCCGTGCACACCAGGTGTTTGCTGAAATGCCTTTGCAAATTTCACGCAATTCCAGACGATCTTTGTGTGTGTGTATTGTTTGGCATCATGGAGTCGAGAGTCTATGAGAGCGGATTCTATGTCCCACTCGTGTCCCATTTGATGTCCCATTACTACATATGGTAATAAATTTCATTGATTGTCAAATACTAAAGAAAAACTAATTACATGCAATGGGACACCTAGTGGCATATACGAAGCAATGGGACACCATGGAGTCGAGAATCTGAAATTGGGATACATTGCTTATTTGCTTAACAGTTGAGCTTCAATCATCGTCATTTATCGGATTTTACATAAGAGTGAATTGTTGTAGCGTTCAATTGAGTAAACCTGTCTTGTGTCGACATCTGTTTTATATCTGTAGTACTGTGTGTATGTGTGTCATTGTGTGTGAAATTTGTTCAAAATAGATAGCACCTTTTGCTGCAAATCTGAACTTTCTTTTAACTATGGTTATTGCAAAACACGAATGAATTTGTTATAGCCGGTACAACGAAGGAGGGGGGATTCGCACGTGTGACCTAGACTACCTCCGTCCAAACCACCAGACCAGGTCATATTCGGTATTGAATTTGTTACATTGTGGAGTAATATTACACGTAGTAATAGGGACTTATGTTGAGGGCTCAGGGATCAACAACTCAATAAAGCCTAATATAGCCAGAACTCTCTCGAGTTTCGTATAACGAGGGATTCAGTTTCAAACCCGATTTGTGCGTTCCATTTTTTGAGCTTGGCAATTATGTGTTTTTTGTATAATGTGTAATAATCTTTTCGTAGTTATTTGACTGTTATATCACGTGACTGGGTGCAGAGGTGAAACCGAGTAAAGACCATGATGGAGCGACGCTGGAGGTTCCATCCGAAACGCTTCTAAAGAACAGACCACCAGTCACCAAGTGCTCCTAAGATCTTTGTATTTCCGTTGCCAGTTACCTTCAGATATCTCGCGTTTATAGATCTCAGGATTTCCCAAATTATCTTGAGCTTGATCTGTACTTGTTATGGCTAGTTCTCACTCTCTTCAAGCAGAGTTATGACCTACACCCAACTCTCGAAGATATTGCGGAGTAAAATTTATGCAAACAAAATCCTCTCGGTCGTTAATTTTGTCCCTTTTTTTTTTTTTTTTTCATTTCTCTGCATAGATCGATTCTCTAACCGCTTTTGTGGCACTATTACTTGTTTCTTTGAGTTTGAAACCATTCTTGAGATACATACTTTGATGCATAAAGTTTAGTCATCTGTTTTTTTTTTCTTTTTTGTTTTTTTTTCCCAACCGATATCCGAACCCATTTGGGCCGACTAATTCGGTTTCAGAGCGTGTCCCGGGGTTAAGGTTTTAAACTCCTCCGAACGGGCTTGCGGGGGATAGAACTTCGGTTCTCCCTACCAAGTCTAGCCCCTGGTACCACTAGACTAAGACCTCGTTGGTAAAGTTTAGTCATCTGTGATGCTAAATTATTTACTCAGTTTGGTATCCTTAATTAGATTGGGAAATTGGACATCTTAGTTACTAAAAATATTGGACATCTTAGGTTGCAAGAGTCGGTTTTATATTGAACTTGGTAAAAGATAATTTATAATGTTGAGTACGGAGTAATAGTTATGCCAAAAATGTATAGTGGCATGGATTAACGTATGAAATGATGAAACAATATAAAAAGAAGGCAAAATTACAAAAAACTACCTTATAAAATTGACTTTTTACAAACAACTATGGAGTATCTTATACAAAAAAAATTTCAAATAACTTACCTTATAAAGTGTTTTTATTCAGTTCACTACCTAAATATTACAAATGTTATGCACATCACTACTAAGTCACCTAAAAACGATCAAAAAAATTCAAAATTTTTGACAAATTTTATTTGAAATTTACACTTAAAATACACAGTTTATCCTTACTAAATATCTCTATTATGTTGGCATACCAAATAACGAGTGATAAAACAGTGTTTTCATGGGTTAAATTGGGGTTTTAGGCGAAGTGGTATCGTTATGAATAAAAAATGCGTTATAAAGTAGTTATTTGGAAAAAAAAAAAAATTATATAAGGTAGTTGTTTGCAAAAAGTTGATTTTATAAGGTAATTTTTTGTAATTTTGCCTAATAATTTTGATAAAAAAAAAATTTGGTGTCCATCCAAACCCACAAGTACGATTGTTAGTACTTGGCAGTAATCTCAATGAAATATGTGTTTTTACTAAGATTTTTAAGGAGTCGATTTTATATGTGAGTGTTGTTCAACGTAATATGATAGTACGCGTAAACTTGTTCTACTTTTAAATTTAACTCGCTTACATATATTTTGAATATGGTAGTACGCATAAATTTGTTCTACTTTTGAATCTAACTCGCTTACATATATTTTAGGGATATTTCGTAGTGCACTCGACTTTGGCGGATTCTGTGTAGTGCAGGTGTGAAGTTTGTTCACATGGTACCTAAACTTTGTGAATATGCCCAATATCGTTTGTGACGGAAAACTTCACGACGTTAAGTTTAAGGAAAAAGACATCAATTATGAGTTTAGGGTACAATTTAAACCCACATTATTCCTCAATTAAATGCTATTATGAGTTGATTAATTAGTGTGAATTTTGTTGATTAGAGTACAAATAATAGCATTTAATTCAGGAATAATGCGTCTAAATGTACCCTAAACTCATAATTGGCGTCTTCTTCCATAAACTTAACGTCACAAGTTTTCCGTCACAAAGGCATATTGGGCACATATTCACAAAGTTTAGTGTACCATGTGAACAAACTTCACACACACTACGCCAGAATCCGCCAAAGCTCGAGTGCATCTACTTAAATATCCCTATATTTTAATTAGGAAGTAAGTCTTGCTTGTCATCATTAAACATCATCAATGTGTGTAACCTATGGTTCGAATAATAACCCTTTTTTAATTCATCTATTTTCATTGTGGCAATGAATGACTTATGTGACCACTCCAGTGGTCTAAAAATGGTTGCGATGTGATCACACGTAATAACAATCATACGCATTCCATCGTGGACTCGAATGAATGACTTATGTGACCACTCCAGTGGTCTAAAAATGGTTGCGATGTGGTCACACATAATAACAATCATACGCATTCCATCGTGGACTCGATACCATTGCTTCATAACAACTAACAAGCAGTTATAATAAATTGGAGTACCGCAGAATTAAAAGCATCTGCAATATTATCTAGGCAACCTCATTATTGTCATTACTAAACACGCGAGCATAGAAGCTGACTTCTTTAGACGAGGAGGTTGTCTCGCAAAGATTGCTCCTTAACTACCAATATAGACAATTGACTGCATAACTAGCAAACGGATTAACGATTAAACTTCCAACACGACATCAAATAAACACAAAATAATCCAAAGTCACATAAGTTGTCATACAATGAAGTCGTTTTTTATGTATTCACATACAATAGATCGATAAGCATTCCAAACACATTTTGCCAGCTTAAGAAACGATTAACACGGCATAGATATAGCTTTTTATTATATGAAGCATGAAGCACGATCAGCCCATGGCATACTTCTGAGTCCAGTTACGAGCAGTTAGCTCATACTTCGACCGATCGTTCTTGTACATATGGGCAATTTCTGGTACGAGCGGATCATCTGGGTTCGGATCCGTCAACAGCGAGCAAATGGACAGAAGAACCTGCCAGATTTTGCAACACATGTAAAAAGCGCAACAAAAGTACGAAACAGTAGTCCATTTCTTGAAATAGGAAGTACAGAAGCTGCAGCAATATGTATTCTACTCGTATTGTTCTTTTTTTTTTTTGTCATCATTATTTTCTTTTATGAAACTATGTTTACATATTACCCTTCAAAAGAACATATAAATCCAGTAAATAAAAAGAGTGAAAGAGTGCAAACCTTGGAAATAGTTAGAGCAGGGCTCCACTGTTCTTTAAGAATATCGAGACATATGCTCCCGTTGCTGTTGATGTTAGGATGATAGACCTTAGTCTTGAAGGCAACCTGAACCATAATTCTCGAGTTATGACACAAATCTATCTCAGACAAGAGTTGTGCACACCAGTAAAGAGGTAATAAGTATCAAAAGATACATTTACCCAACGGTATCAGTGTATAAGGCGACTTTGACAGTAAATTTATCCAATGGTATGTACAAACAATGTGAAAAACTTCCCCAAGTTTATTTATCAAATAGGCAATCTCATACTTCATTGACAAGGGCATTCTTTTTCCAAGTGAAAATGATTTCATTCGAAAAATTTGTCAACATTCTGCAAAAACTGCATTTTCATAAGTAAACAGCTGCGATACATTATTTTGATTGTATCCTGGGGAAACTGTATCGTCTTCCTTAAAAACATGTCCTCCACCGTTTAACTACAGTAAACTATACGTGAGCTTCACACATATCGCAACTTTTGTGCAACACAAACACATTAAACGAAAATGTCGGCTACAAGATCAAAAAAGGATCCAGACAAACACAACTTCAAGGTAAGATGCAGAAAACGCAAACCTAAAACAACAGCTTTCAAAGGCCCTTGTAACATGTGCAACATAGTAAACATAGTGCCAAAATAAATTTTTTTTTTTTTAAAAAAAAGGACAAGGATCCCAAAATTTCATGGCACACAGATTTTTCTAAACCATACCTTGGGAGGTTTGAATGGATAATCTGGGGGGAAATGGATCGACACAAGAAATACACCCCCAGTGTAAGGGCTATCAGCAGGCCCCATTATCGTCGCTTGCCAATGGAACATGTCTTCACCAACTGGCCCTGTGGAAATAAATAAATACAACAAATAAGAAAATCGCAACAACACCGTCACACAATTATTCTAACAACAGTGACCAACATCTATAAACACTATCATAACTCAAACGTCCATGGACGCTTGCAGAACCATAAATTTTAACTACCTTGTGTGCTTGCACATCACCGAGGCCTCAAATTGTAGGAAAGCCAATGTAGCTACTGCTATTTTAGGGTGAACGTTTTAGAAACGACAAATTATATTCAAGACGATTGGGATGAGTGTTTTCTTAGGTTTTTTTCTCGCTCAAAATGTAGTGAATAAGATTTGATGTCTCAAATTTTAAATCTGATGTTATCACGTGAATTCTACTTGCAAGCTACAATGTTTGTCATTCAAAGATGCACTCCTATGTGTAAATGGAAACATACTTTCACGATTGCTTAAAAACATGTAGACACTTGATAACTCATCTGTGTCTCCTACATAAGGAAAACTTTAACAAAAGTTCTGCATTTTGCTAAATAAAATAATTTCTTTCTTTCACTTGCCCAGCATCTTGGTAACTAGATGCAACAGTACTATACAGCATGTTGAGAGATCACTTCAGAAAATGGAAATCCAAACTTCCTAAAGGCTAGAAGTTGCAAAAAAAACAGAAAGAGAATATGGAGTTTCAGCGCAACACGGAAAAAAAAGTAAAAACTCGATCAAAGAAAAAGCATTGGAGTAGTAAACTATCATAACAACTCGCACGTGAGCAGTGTACGTCAAATGTTAGCATAATCCACCACTATAAGTATGAATATAAGAAGAATAACTGAGTACAAAATCAATTCTATAATTCTTAGGAATCAAAGTCTTTTATCGTTCTCAAGACCAAGGCCCTGTTCTTTTCAGCTTAATTTCAGCTCTTAAAATTCAGCTCAACTCTTATAAGTTCAGCTCAACTCTAATAAATTTAGAGCTTATAAGAGCCAGTAAGCTTTAATTTACACTGACTTCACCTCCTATAAGTTCAGCTCTAGTAAGTTCAGCTTTTATAATTTCAACTCAGCTCCTATAAGTTCAGCTCCAAAAGCCGAAAAGAACAGCGCCAAACAGTCACAACACCAATGCCTCTTAAAGTAAGGAAATAAACAGAGTATACAGCAGAAAATACTGGTGATTTAGCAAAAAATTCAAAATACACAGATCATTACGAGTATATCTCTAACATAATACCTGCACTACATGAAGTAGGTGGGTCTTTTTGCAGATCTTTCAACTCCTTCAGAATTCTCTTCGACGCCATTATACTAAACACAGAATCAGACAACTAATTTATTTTCAAAGTTGATTCAAATTATAGTATAAATCGAGAATACAACAGCATATCAAACAAGTAGAACTAGCAGTAAATTTTGAATCCAACTAACAAAAATCGAAACTTTGACCAAATATGCACAATGAAAACAAATAACAACCATGAAATAACTAAAATTTCACCACAATTTGCATAAGAAAACCTCAAAACTAGCTACACAAAACTATAGACTACCAAACAACCAGTAATGTGCCGAATTTTCACAAAAATAAATGATCCAAAGAAGCTCAAAACTAATTTACACAAACAACAAAACTCACATATAAGTGTAAAACCAAAACTAAGACAAACTTTCACCAATTAAAAACAAAAAACCCCGCAATCTTTCACCAAAACATACGATGAAGAAACGTTGAAACTAATTACACAAAAGAAAAGCTGGTATGAACCAGATTATGTGACCAAATTTTCACCAACGTATACGATAAAAAAAACACCCATCAAAACTAATAAGAAGATTCATATACAGAGTCAATATTATGCTTAATTTTCACCAAACACGACGATTGAAAAAAAAAAAAAAAACCTCAAAACTAATCACACAAAAACAACAATAAGATTACCAAAATTTCACCAAAACATACGACTAAAATACAAAAATTCCTCAGATATAACCAATAGTTTGATTAAAATTTCATTAAAATATGTGATGAACTAAAATACACGATACAAAAACCCAGAAATTAATCAATCAGCAAATAAAATCAACCATCGAGAGAAAAGATCAAAACTTTGAGCTAACAAATTATCATCACGAATTATGAAAAATTATAGGAGTAATTTGCATGAAACAAAACACGACAAATTAAAAAAAAAAAAAAAAAAATATTGAGAAAACAAGTTAGGATGATCAAAAGAGGGGGAGAAACAAAAGAGAAAAGAGATGAAAATTTAGGGTAAAAACTAACCTGTGAGGTGGATAAATTAGGGCGAAGAGAATTGGGGGAAAAATGGGGGAGAAATTAGGGTTTGATAATCGCACACAAAAAGTTTGAGAAAGTGAACGAGTGTTGTGTTGAAGGATGAATAAATAGAGCCACGTATTTTTAGCTTCTACTCCTTACTTTAATTGTACTCCCTCCGTTCCCGGTCATTTGTTTACACTTTTCATTTATGGGCGTACGGGTCATTTGTTTACACTTTCTATAAATGTCTATGGTGACCCACTTGTGAAGGTGGACCCAACTTCCTTAACCAATCACATTGTTTTTTTACCCACTTTGTACTTATATTATTATTTTTATAATTTTTTTATGGGTTTTGCTATATACAACCCAATGGGTGGTTGTTAAATATTCACAAATCCATATATTTAATGCTATTTTAATTTTTCTAAGGAATCTAATATTTGTACTTTATAAAATTAAATGAAAACCTATTCAATTCTACTTAGTAGTTAACACTATCAAAACATAATTTGCACATAAAAACGTGAAAGCAATCAAAAACAATTTTACATTAAATAATTAAAACTTAACATTCTTTAAAAATTCATCTAGTAGTTCAATGTTATCAAAACTCTACTAGAACTCTAGTAGAATCTTAACATTCTTTTTCCTCCCATTTACTTTTTTACGGTCTCCTAGGCACTACTTTGACCGTATTTATTTGTATCAATACACCACTTTTTCCAGTCAAAAGTATAATTTTGTAAAAGATATTTTAACGACAAATCATAATATGTTGGTTTCATAACATAATTTATATTATAATTTTAGTTATTGACGGTCAAATTTTGACAAGTTTGACCTCCAAAAAGTAAATGGGAGGAAAAAGATGGGATGGAGGGAGTATATCAAATCAGTAACATCACTTATTTATCCAAAGCAACATGGACATGAATTAAAGAAGTGCAAAGCCAAATAAATTTTGAACCAACTACTAAATTTTGAAGTAATATGCCATATACAGTAGCTATGTATAAGTCAAAACTCTTTCTAAGAGTAATACGCATATAAGCCCGACAACCGCACTTTGAAGAACTCCTTTTTTCTGTGAACCGTCGACATGTCAACTACTTTAGAACGTGGTTTTCCAGCGCGGTGACAAACGAAATCCTGTCTAATTGTCCTTCCATGTTTAGTATCGGTGCGATCTTTAACCGCCACAAAACCTTGTCTTTTGGTATACTTATTATAGAAATTATATGCCTCTTCTTGGCTTTCAAATGTTTGCCCAATAAAAGGTGCATCATCTTCTTCCTCTATTGGAGGAGGTTCATTTAAATCCAAAATAAACATTAAGATATTCTGATTATTTTTGTGTGAAAAATGAAATATAGAAATTTTTTTGGCCAAGTTATTGTGTATGTAACATCATTATATACAGTATATTGGTGTGGTTAATAGGGGTGAAGGAGTAATTACTTGGATATACTAAACAACCATTGTTAATAATTAAGATTATCTTTTTATTGGAAATAAACAAAAAAATTGAAGTAATTAATGCTTAAAGACAACCCAATGGGCTGCATATAGCATTTGCCTTTTTTTATTTATCTCTCTCCTCACATCGATAAATGTGTATAAAGTAAATGTAAACAAATCACTGAAACGGAGGGAGTATTTATTGATTGTTTTTGGAAAATTGTACACCTTACTCGTATACGTATTCATTCTATATTGATTAGGTATATGGGAATGAGGACGTATTTTTAACTCGAATTTCAAAGAATTTGGTAATTTTCGTATTGATAAAATTTGACGTTTAAATTGTTTAACATAGTATTGAAAAAAGAGATTATACTAAGTGTTAAATTAGTCACAATAAACATTTAAGTCGGCATTTAAGTCACTAAATGGCAGAGTTATAAACACTTATACTTGAATGTTCTTATGATTTGTTACCTTTATATTTTAGGATGACTAATTAACAATATTGTCTCTTTCTTTTTAAGCACGTGATTACAATTTGGTGTCGTTTGGTTACCCATTGAAAACATGGGAATTAGAACTTCCTAGGAAGTGCAATCAACAATGAGGATTGCTTGGTTGTCATTTATGTGGGAACTCAAACTTACTAGAAACTTCAACTTCCCACATTATGTGGGAAGTAGCTTACCTAGCCCCCCCTTGTCATTCAAACTTCCCACATGAAATTACTTTCTACATGTCAATCAAACACGTTTTTCTACTTCCCATGAATTTACAAGTAGAAACTAATACATGAAGTAGGTTCCCACATTAACCAAACAAGGCCTTTGTCTCTTTCTTTTTATGGGATTGTCTTGGTTATTGTGTCAAAATAAAAGCGAAACAAATAATTGCGACGGAATGAGTAATACTCCGTATGTAATTACCATACAATTTCTAGTAGTCTTTGTATTCTGGTAGTCTTATGGAACTTTAATTTTATTTTATTTTTCCATGTAGAAATTTTTAAATTTTGGATTGTTGCTAATCTTAAAAATTGTTGCTTACGGTTTTTTTTTAAAAAAAAATTGTCACCTACAAAATCCTCTTTTGATAGAAAACTTGCGGCTATATGCCTGAACTATGAGCCAATCACTGTGGTAAAAAATGAGAGTATACATGGTGTGTATTTTCGTAGGCTACTCACCCAAAGTTTTCATCCAGAGTGCACCTAAGATAACGGCTAAAAATGTCAACATGGCGGGATGAAGACGTGAGAAAGGTGCCCCACACACATGTGACCACATCCATCAACAAAAATTCACCTTCACACTTACTTCATCACTCCTCGCGGGTGACCGTCGGATACCCATCAACTCGCCTGATGCACGTACCACCCACCTGATACTCGCCCCACTTGCCCCATTAATTATGTATTGACACAATGTATATTATATAATTTTTTTACGAAAATTTCAACATTTAAAATAATGACATTCACACCACTTTTAAAATTATATCAATTCAAAGCATTGTGATTATTAAATTAAATTATTTTATTATTTATATTTTCAAAGTAGTACATGTGAGGCGGGTATATATAGGGCGGGTTAGTAGATAAAGCGAGACACATGCGGGTAGGTGCGGTCGGAATTTTAGTGAAATCTACTGCGCTCCACCACCCATGACGGGGGAACAAAATTATAATACCCGATTTTGACCAATCATAACACCCAATTACATATTCAACAAACAATGATTTTTCTTTTAGATCAAATATAAGTAAAGACGTACAATATGGGGAATTTTTTTACCATTTTACAAAGTCTTCCACATTTGTTTCCGAAACAAAACGGTTATGAGTGAGAAAATGAAACAATTAAGGGATACATATCATGATATTCCAGATATAAGCCATGTTAGCACTTAACAACCAAAATTGACGGCTTAATCCGCTTTAGTTATGGTTGAGAATGACTAATCAAAAAGGGTGCAATTAGTCTTATGTCAAAGCAAATCAATACAACATACCAAATTTCTACCATAAATCAGTTTTGCCATTTTATTAGCAGAAAAGCAGTTACATCATTCCAGTATGGCCTAGTAGAACAAGCATACAACACAAGGAATACAACAACACACTCATATTCACAAGCACGATTGCACGAAACTCGACTTCAAAGGTGCTCGGATATATCGAAACCAACATAAGAAGAAGTAATTATTATCGTCGTCATCTTAGTAACCTCCCTGTATATATGCATTCAAGCGGTCCAGTTCTTCTCGGTGCTCGCCTACCACAGCACGAACTACATCTCCAATCGACACCATACCCATCATTCCTTTGTCGTCAATTACTGGGATGTGTCTAATCCGGTTATCTGCAATTAAAACATAATCACCACGTCACCAAGTTGTATAAGAAGGTTTAGGGTTCAGGGTTTATGGTTTATGGTTTGGTTGTATGCGTACAAATGTCTTAAGTTGTCTGTAGTGTGAAATTTTCTTTTCTAAAGGAGAAAGATCGACAAAAATTACTACGCTTCTTTTCCTAGGAAGTTATCACTGATTTAATACAATTTTCACCTTATCCCATCATTTGCGGAAACAGTCCCGTGACACAACGGTCTTACTGTCCTCGTCATTGGGATTGTTCGAGAGAAATAATAATAAGAAATTGTAAGCAGCAAACCTGTCATTAGTTGCATCGCCTTCAGAACCTTGGTGTCCGGTGTAACGGTAATAAGCTTGTTCTACACATCCATGAACGACGATAAACAAGTTTGCGGGGAAAAAAAAAAAGTAGATAAAACAAGAAAAGGTTCATTAAAATTTTGTAAGGTTAACAAGAAAAATCAGACGTATACCTCTTCAGTCATGATGTCGCCAACCTTAGTGGATTTTGAAGATCTTCCTTGCACTATGATCTTTCTGAGATAATCTGAGACATGTGAAACGTATATTGGTAATTTACAGTGGTATACGCAGATGCTCCAACGTACTGGAATCATAGGATGGGATATGTTTTCGCCAAATTTCATCAATATTTGATCTAATTTGACATATATTGCATCATACGATTTCTTTCCCAAATGCAAGGTCAAAAACAAATACACGTTTGTCATGTACGATTATAGCGTGTACCTCTCTCAGTGATGATACCAGCAATTTTTTCCTCCCCTCGCTTCACAACAACCAATGCACCCACGTTGTGCTGGGTCATCTATAAGGCGAACGTTTCACAATCGGTTAACATCATGTTCAATTTCATCGATGACAAAAGACGCAATCAAACAGAGGGGAGATTTGGCGGGTGCTTACAGATTTAACAGCATCATACACGGAGTCGTCAGTCGTGCACCAGAGCCAGGAGCCGTCAGCACTTTTTCCCTTGCCTTTCAAGATATCAGAGATTGTCGTCTTCTCAAAACCGTGCTCATCGATACCAGCAGACATAGTTGTCTCAAACCGCGCAAACGCAACAGGCCTCACCCACTGAGTTCCCAAGCCGCATTGTTGCAAGACTGCGTTTTTGCCGTTTACCAGCAGTCCTCTGACTAACCCTTGCATTTTCTGAAGTATTAAACGAAATTTTACATTGTTAATCTAGCTAATTACACGAGACATTATATCAATTATATCATATACAAGGAAGTCAGAAAGAAAGAAATTTAATTTTATCTAGCAAACATGTGCTGAGTCAATTTGAACCTTGGACCGAAACTCATTTTACCATATAGCAAAAAAGAAGTTTGTCGTCTCTAACCTGAACCATGGTCGAATAAATCAAAATGACTGCGTGACACTTCTTTCAACTACCCCTCACGCAATCCATTTTCAACGGAATTTTAAAAATGTCGTCTTGATCACAAGGGTAAGGTTGCATACACGAGACCTCCAACAATAAGTCTTTCTTAAGACGGGTTATCCGTCTTAAACTTAAAACGGGTCAAATACTCATCCACTTGCACATATGAGACAAAACAATTTACTTTTTCCTACACTTTTTTACTTAAGATTTATTATAACAACTGTCAACTGATACGTAGAACACGATAAATACATCTACAAAACACAAATACACACAAATTTAAGGTGGTCTGCTAAAAATCAACAATCGATTTTTTTACGAATTTATATTAGAAAAACTTTCATTCGCCTCATCGATTAGAAGATTAATTTATTAACCCTCCAAGTAAAAATGATACAGTAACATTTTTTTTCAACATCTATCACTTTTTACATACCTTTTTGACTCAATAATATGTAGTTTCAATTAAAAGGACTGTAATATATAACAAATCATGTACTAAGTTAACTAAAGTACTAAGATCTTTAAGATTAATTACCTGAGATGGGCAATAAAGTAAAGAGTAAAGACTACAAAAGCAGAAATAAAGAAGAAGAAGTAGACAAATGAAGAGGAAAGTTAGTGAGTGAGTGAGTTGTGTAGGGGGAGAGTATGCAAATAAGTTGAAGTAGAAGGGCTTATATGCAAACAATTTTATTTTTTTTATTTAAAAAAAAAAGGACAAAATGTGGTGACTTTGTCATTTGGATAAGACCTGGTAAAATGGGTCCCACTTAAATGAATCTTTCATGAATTTAATTATTAACAGTAACAGTAAAGTAATTAATTTTTGTTCTTTGGATTAGTACTACGTACTCCGTATAATGCAGCTGATTGCCGACTTAATAAAAAAACAATTGGGATTCTCTTGCAAACTTGTGACCATTCTTGCAATTTTAAAAGGGTTTTGCTCTTTCCCCGATTTTTTTACTCAAATGCACGCGTAATTGATTAATATATTAGTACATTTAACCCTACACTTTCTATAATAATTGAGAACTAAAAAAACCCACAATTTAAGGAAATAATAATAAAAAAAACAGTAATATTTTAGTTATAAGTTACACTTTGTAGTTTGTACGAGAAACACGAACTTCTTTACATGTATAGCAGAAGAAACTTTTGTTAAAATAGGGTTTTTGTGACAAATAATTAGCGTTTTGGGTTGATTGAGAAAGTATTTAGCAAAATAGGGTCCACGTAGGATTGGAAAATACGGTCCTAAAAACGCCATTACGCGTGGCGTTTTAAATGTCCACGTAGATTTCAGAAAAATTAAAAAAAAAAAATTATGGAGCTACAAAACGCCACCCCGGGTGGCGTTTTTTGTGAAAAAAGTGACCAGGGATTGGAAGTTGTAGAAGAATTTTGGAAGGAGAAAACGCCAGGCCGGGTGGCGTTTTATGGGTAAAAAACGCCAGACCGGGTGGCGTTTTTAACGTTTAAAAAAAAAAAAAAAATCAACCAAAAGCCCCCCAAAAACCCGACATCCCCTAATTTATTTTATTCACTCTCTCTCAAAAAAAACCCAACCACCCCTAAACCCGACAACCCCTTGTCTGACCACCCTTTGCCGCCTGTAGGTGTCACCACGCCGGCCGGCCGCCGCCATCCACCGCCCTAACGTCGACCACCACTGCCATTTTCAGCCATTTTCAGCCTTTCCCTCTTTCAATTGAAGGTATTTTTAAGTATTCCTATTGAAACCCTAATTTTAATTTTTAATTTGTTTTGTTATAATAGTCAAATTAAATTTGTGAGGACTTAGGTGTAGTTTTTATAAGTGATTTTGTGATTCTGTTTTGTTTAATTTGTTTTGTTTAATTGAAACCCCTTGTTTGTTTAATTGAAACCCTAATAATTTATGATTCATTTGTTTTGTTTAATTGAAACCCTAATATGTGATTTTGTGATTTTGTTTTGTTTAATTCTTATAAGTTTTTAGTATTATTAAGTTAATAAAAATTGTTATGTTATAAGTTTTAGTATTATTAAATCCTTAAATATTGTTATGTTATAGGTAATCACACGCACACCGTCAACTTAACCAACAAAACTTGCACTTGCTCGAAATGGCAAATCTACAAATACCCTTGTTCACATGTGCATGCTGTTTGTAGAGAAATGAGCTTGAATGCCAGCCAATTCGTCGACAATTGTTATACCACTGGAGAACATTTAGCTTCTTATAAATCAAAATTTGCTCCATTGATTGATGAGGCGTACTGGAGCCCTTACCATGGTCCTAGGATCGTCGTCGATGAGTTAAAAAGACGGGGGAAAGGAAGGCCTAAAGGTAAAAGGTACCGAAATGAAATGGATATTAAGACGACGAAGGTGTCTTGTAGCCTATGTAGAAAAGAAGGGCATAACAAAAAGACATGCGCATTGCGTAATAACATTGTAACTAGCGGGTAATCTTATATCATTTCTGGAATATAGTTATATGTAATTTGTATTTTATACGTGTTTTATACATTTATCTCATTTTATCTTTGTATTAATGTTTTATATATGTTTCTAATCAGTACTATTTTTTTTTTTACATCTACAGATCACATGGAGCCCAAACTTCTGAAGCTACAGGCGTCTCACAGGAGCCAAGCGGTGTTGGATGGCTTGGAAGTTCCTCCGGTCAGGAGTAGGGCACACTTGATCATGTGTGGCGGGTTTATAGTTGACGATCGGGTTGTAAAAGCTATTAGAGGTACACCTTTTTATACTATTCATAGATTAGCTAGTGCAAAAATAGATGTGAACTTAATAAGTGCTTTGCTTGAGCGATGGAGGCAAGAAACTCATACGTTTCACTTGACGGTTGGTGAAGCTAGTATAACCTTACAAGACGTCCAAGTGTTGCTAGGTTTAAAAGTTGCTGGAAAAGTCGTTAGTGGTCACACGAACTATAATTGGAATCGTGTAGTTGAAGAGGCTTTTGGTGTGACTCCTCCCGAGGGTGTTCTAAAGGGAGCCAACATTAAGATCACTTGGTTGATGGAGCAGTTTCGGGTAGTGCCATCCGATATCACTGATGAGCAACTGAGCCCTTACGTGAGAGCTTATTTGTTAATTTTATTTGGCACGGTACTATTTCCTGATAAGAGCGGTAATGATATTTCGATACTTTATCTACCATTGTTGATGGATTTGAGTTCGTTGGATGAGTATTCATGGGGAAGCGCGGTGCTTGCAACATTGTACCGTAACTTGTGTCGAGCAAGTCAACGTAAGAAAGATGGCAAGGTGAGTAAATCAATAGGAGGTCCGCTTATTCTCTTGCAATTGTGGTCATGGGAAAGAATTGCAATTGGTCGTCCTATACTTGGGGGTGCTAAGTTTCTACTTCAACATGAACAAGGAGTACACCCTTTAGGCTCGCAACATCAATTTAAGCTCGACCCCTTAGGTTGCAAGTGGCTAAAGGTTAATAAGACTAATCCGGAAGGTGCAATGTCTCTAGCTGCTTATAGGGATGCATTAGACTTGATGAAGACGGACCAATTCACATGGCAACCTTATAGCCCATCTGTTTTACAATTCCTACCCGATGAATGCTATTGTGATAGTGAGGATTGGAGTGTAATTGTGCCTTTGATTTGTTTTGAGATCGTGGAGTGGCATCGTCCAGATCGAGTCATGCGACAATTTGGATGGTTTCAGAAAATCCCGGAACCTTGCGACAACTCGGATAAGTTGCATAAGTTGGACAAACGAGGGGGTTCATCTAAATCATGGTTAAGCGTGCATAGTAATTACATAATCTTGTGGAATAATCGGAGACTATACCGCGCAACGGGTCATCCTTCTAATAGAGATTTGGAGTATAACGATGACTACATGAAATGGTATCGTCAAAACAGTCATTTCATCATAAGCCCCTTACCACTCCAACAATCGACATCACACAACCCTTTAGCGGCATCCCTACATGCATATGTAAGTTAAATTTTTAGCATTCCTTAATATTTAGCATTCCTTTAATTTCATTTATTAATTTTGATGTTACTATGTTTATTATTAAGTTTGATTACACTTTGTTCAATATTTTGTAGTCTCAGCATGTAGCTGAATTGGTAGTCAAGTTTAGGGATGAGGTCCGATTAATGCCCGCGGAGACACCACCTCACTATCGTGAACTTCTTACTAATTCCATCACCGACTCAACCGAACTTCTCCAGCGAACAGGATTTCAGCATCTTATTGAACCAACGCAACAGACGAGTCTAGGAAGAGGACAAGTGGAGCTCTCCGATGACTCTCCTTTGGCGACTTTCATTCCTGGAAGGGGACGCCCAAGAAATTTGTCTCCAATTGCAGAAGAAGATACTCCAACCACTTCAAGAGGAAAGCGCGCCAGAACTCGCCAAGGCAAAAATAAGACTTAATTTGTATTTTATGTAGTACGACAAAAAACTTGAATTAATGTAATGGTTTGTATGTGACTAAGACACTTCTATTTTGATTTGAACACCGATCGTTTTCAACCCGTCACTTTGATAATGTCTTTTGTGCTATGCTTGAATCAAATGTTGACACTTCTGTTTTGGTTTTTTGTTTTTTGACTTTTTGAGAGACAGAGTGTAAGTAATAAGGGGATGTCCGGGAATAAGGATCTTTGTGGTTTTGAATTTTTTTTTTCTTTGGAAGCTCAAAACGCCACCCGGGCTGGCGTTTTCTCCTCATAAAACGCCACCCGGAATGGCGTTTTGAGTCCCCAAAATTCCCCCAAAAACCCAATAGCCCTGGTCACTTTTTTCACAAAAAACGCCACCCGGGGTGGCGTTTTGTAGCTCCATAATTTTTTTTTTTAATTTTTTGAAATCTACGTGGACATTTAAAACGCCACGCGTAATGGCGTTTTTAGGACCGTATTTTCCAATCCTACGTGGACCCTATTTTGCTAAATACTTTTCAAGTCGACCCAAAACGCTAATTATTTGTCACAATAACCCTATTTTAACAAAAGTTTCATAGCAGAAACACTTTTGAACCCCACAAGGCCACAAGCTTCTCTAAGGTGGACTCAGGTGGAGCAAGGGGGGCTGGTATAGACCTGACAAACGAGTCAACTGGGTTGGATTCGGAGTGAGTCAATTTGGATCGGTTAATTTCGGATTTACTACTTTTGGGTCTAGTTTGGGTCAGGTCAGATTATTTCAAATTCGAGTCATTGCCGAGTCACCTAATATCAAGTCATTGCTGCAGTAAACATTCGGGTTGTGTTATAGTTGGTCGAGTCAATTTGAGTTTTGGATCAAGTTCAGGTCTTGACTTCAGGTGTCAAGTCGCGTTTGGGTCAGAGTTTTCGAGTAAGATCAAGATCATGTCAGTTTTATCAGGTTTAGACTGGTAGGAGCAACCGCTTCTTCTTAACATAGAAAATTAATCAGTTTAGGTTTCGGCCCCTCTAAAATTTTTAGCCTTACTAATAATTCCGACTCCGCAAAATTTATTTATTTATTTTGACAATAGTGTGCTCCTAATATGAAATGAGGGCATCAATAGACGTACATCTATCTCCATCAAAAGTTCACTTCATTTAATCCTCAAGGAATCATCAATCATGTTGCATGAACTTCGGAAAACTGGTCCCCTTTCAAATAGATTTTTTTTAGGTGAGCGGATAAGCATCCTCCGTCACCTTCTTATGCTATTCTTCTCCATCACTCTTCATGTTCATGTTGCTATCAACATTGGCTTCATTTACAGTTCAGTTCGACAAAAGACTTTAAAATTATCGTAATTACAGTAAATAGTAGTCGTAATTTGATAGTCTCTGTCTCGTTCAAAAAAGTAATTGAAAAAGGAGAGCATTCAATAGTGGTAGTGTACTATGCCACTCAAGTTTGATCCTCGATAAATTGTCTTGGCGAAAAACAGAACGTCTCCAAGTTGAACCCGTTTTATACTTCTATGTGCAGAACGACGGCATTGAAGAAATTTGTGGTGGATTAAACTTCGGCAAAATTTATAGCTAACCCAATCATATTTGACATAATATGCTCTGTTAGATACAATTACAATCTGATACAATTAGAGAACAATGACAGCTGCTTCTCTGACCCTTACGCAGACTGAATCAGGGTAAATGGCAAGGGATTTTGGTCATCTCACGGAGTCGACCATCCTCAGATCATGCTTCTTCCTGCGACCTCGATGATGGGTTTTCTGTTCCGAGAATGTATTCTCCCCAACCATCTCCGTGTTAGAATCTAAGTAAAAACAGGGAACAAAAGATTAAAACCATGTCGTAGACTCGAGGGTGTAATATATTCTGGCATAGCAGCAAAATGATGTATGGCTAAACCAAGTACCCCGCCCAAAATTTCAACTGGGTCCTTGATTTTCGAAATAACGGGTAGGCTAAAATCGTACAAACCAACACAACAAAAGAAGAAAAAAAAAATTCTCAATATATTATTGATCAATCATGTAGAGAATAAACAGAAGAAAATAGGTGCGTTTTAACAGCAAGTCAAATATATCACAGAAAATGAGAAACTATGGCAACATTTAACCCGAGATGTTCTTTGAGTAAGTTTTGGAGCATCATACAAAAAACAGGTTACCGTGTGAGCAAGGGCGAAGACAGAAACTTATTGTTGGGGTAGCGAAAATAATTTTTAGAACCTAACCTATGATTTTTTGCCTTATAAGTATATAATTTGAGGGAACATACATCTATATTTTTGTATATTTTTGTCGATTTAGGGGTAACATGTGCTACCCTTTGTTACTACATGGCTTCCCCTCTGCGTGTGAGTCCAAAGATGAGCTAAATTTTCATATTTGGATGAATCTTTCATAATTGTTCAACCAAAGAAAAAGCACAAGATATAAGGGTTATACATATACCCCATTCCTAAAACGCTCGCAGGTGAGGGTAGTATCCCTTTTATTTTCAATGAGTGAATGGTGAACCAAATGCATAACGACACAATTCCTTACTATTTTTAGCAATCAACTTTAGACTTACTAAATGAGATAATAAAGTGAAATAGCCCAATAAATTCAATGCCAAAATATTGAAAGTAAATTCTACTTCTCCCACAAGGAGTACTACCGAAAATAACAATGTTGCACAAATCAGTAGAAAGACATAAACAGTCGAACACGTTGAAAATCAAGGCGATAAGGCCTCACTACCAAAACCTAAGCAACCAACGGACTTCATGAATTAACTTGTCAAGTGTCACATTTGAAAAGTCATGTGTAAGTTTAGGACATGAAGTTGAGACCTTTAGTATCAGTTAGACATTCAGACGTGTACACTTTTCACAACGATCTACAAGACCTTGTAAGAGCACAGAATGGAACCTCTAATAAGAGCGGGAGCAATGGTAACATTTGTGTTTGCCACAAAAACTAGGGATAGATCGAGTCGGATGACTGAGGAGAAAAATGTTTGGCGTTAATTGTGTTATGCGGGATATAAGTTACGGAAATGTTACAAATTCACTTATAACTCTCCAAGGGCTCCAACAAGCATTGAACTTGTTATATGGATTCAAACACGATCAATTGACTCTACCTCCTTAACCCACCATGACTACTTCAAACGCTAGAAATACACGCCATCTTACATTCAATCATGTAAACAAAATACGGAGCACCTCATAACAAAGAATTTGATCCACCACTTCCACACAGGCACAAATTAGAAACCAATTCAATACAAGTAACTCTCGAAACAACTATGAAATGAGTATGACAAACCTAAACTTCCAGCATTCCTGTATCCCCGTTTATCATGAAAAGGCACACTAACCACATCCATATCATCCACAATACCAGCAATTGACAAAACCACGATACTGAAAGACGCCAACTTTTTTCAAATTTCATCTAACGCATCAATAATCAATTAGCTCAAACTCCAATCCTTAACCATAACTGATAATATCAAACAAATGCAATACAATTCATACATATACACATTAAACCGAGCTCAAAAAAAACTTCTGTCACTCAAGTGGTTAAATTGATCTTACAAATGGCCACAGTAAAGGTTAAAGTGGCGACGTTTTATGCACGATAACCAAAGATAAAATCGAAAAAGGCGGAAACGAAAGTACCTCCAAGTGACTTCCCCCACAACATCAACAATCTAGCACCTTCATCCTCCTCATCATCAACTTCATCACCATACCCGAACTCAGCATCACCTCTATAACCCGGTTCGCTTCCGTACCCAGATTCGCTTCCCAACCCGTCAAACCCGAACCCGACACCCATTTCCCCACCACCCACATTACCCCCATTATTACTATTACCAGTAATACTCTCTCTTCTACACTCACCTACATCACTTGCCCATCCATTCACATTATTCCCAAACAATTCCCCGCTCGAGTCGGTCCCGCTTTTCGCCACCATGAAATCCGAACACGTCGCAGTCGCCGTCGCCGTCGCCGCCGCCACCGACCGACACCCGCCGTTGCGGTCGCTACTTCTGCCGGAGACTGACTTTGACCCGCCTTTTCTCCGACGCTTCTTCGCCACCGACGACCACCGTAGCTTCTCCGTTCTGCTCTGGTGGTGGTGGGGGTTGTGGCGGTGGTGGTTTTGGTTGTTGCGTGGTTCGTCGAAGAGGCTGAGTTTCGAGAAATCGATGGCGTCGATTGATAGAGAGAATAACGACGTCGATCTGTCGGAAAAACAGGGTCGTTTAGAGTAAATTCCGGCGGTTTTAGGGTTAGGGTTAGGGTTTGAATCGAGATCTAGGGTTTTGGGATTTGAGAAGGGTTTCCATGAATTGAGGTGGAATAAGCATGAATCGATTGAATGTCGTGACGAAAGTGATTTCGGTGACATTGATTGAATTCAAATTTCTGGGGAATTTTTTCGAAGAATTGATTACATTTTCCCGGGAAAAAAATTGATTTGGGGATTTCTAAATTTGCCTCAAAACCAAGAATTTTTTTTGGGGGGGTTGTAGAAAGAAACGTTTCGAAAGTTGATTTTAGAGAAACGTTTCAGATAGAAATGAGGGGATTAGTTTGGTGTAGAGAAGAGGGATGATATTATTTGCGGTGCATAGCTTGCCAATTGTCATTCACTTATAACTTCGTTGCACAAAAAGATACGGAGTACTCCGTATCGAGTTTCTATCAAAAATTAACGGTGTGTCATAAACTTTTTTGAAATCTAAGATAATTCTTCAAAAAAAAAAAAAAAATTATAGAATTAGCTTTCACAATTTAGGTTAAATGTAAGATAATATTTGACAAAAAAATCTTAAAAAAGTTATGAATAATGGTACGCAGTAAACAAATAATTGTGTAGCATGAAGCAGTTGAAATGAGAATTGCATAGCTTGAGAAGCTGTGCACAAAAATGACACTTACATACACTACACGAGATACGGACATACCAGACTCCAAATTATTAGAACACGGGACACGTCAAAAAAAAAAAAAAACCAATATAAATGCTAAAATAAAAGGATTTTACAGTTTAAAAACCAGGATGCCTTTAAGGCCCAAAACCTTTTCCACCGAGCAGACAACCTGTGAAATCACCATAAACCTACAATATTGTCAATTACTAAAGTCCGAAAACCTGTGAACAACGTTACGTGTGTCAGTCTGTCAGACGAGTATTCAAATACTACAAATCATGCCCGACACAGCTCCAAATATCAAAAACCGTGTCCGATACAGTTCCAAATGAATTAAATATAATTGTAGTAGCTTCCTTTACATAAATTATTACTGTTAAAATTTTCAGAATATAATTGAACTCATAAAATCAGATCGATAGAGAGAAAGAAGGTTGAGTCAACCAATTTTTCTATCATTTATTATGGAAAAAGACACTTAGTATTTAATTTTAAAATTGAAAAAGACGAAATACAAAGAAACAATATGTTATTTTTAAATAAACTTCATATCATATACGGGGTAGGTAGTATCATTTCAAAATTTCATAATAATAATAATAATAATAATAATAATAATAATAATAATACAACTACCATGTCTACCAACGTAGGCAAGAACTACCAATATCCACCATTCTTGAGCAACTACCACATTTGTTTTATTTTCACTCATGCATTCACTTAACTAGTGCGTGTACTTATCTACCGAGTGTACCGATATAATAACCACGCTTGTCGATGAATAAAAAAATAATTAGATAACATAAAATTTTACAAGATTAAAAAAAAAAAAATGGGTTCAAATTTTACTAAGTTGTTTATACTCAAGTGCTTGTTTATGTTATATTTGACGGGTCACTTAGTTGTATGTACAAAATTCTACAATCGTCACAACTTTCCTCCTAATTTTGTCTTCGGTGCTGCTACCTCTGCTTATCAGGTTAAATTTTTAGGGAGTTGCTATTTCAGGCATCCTTTTTGCTATTTCTCGCCTTATTTTTTAGGCTAAAAAACCTAAATTTTCTTATATTATAGTTTTATATTTACCACTTTGTTTTTTAATTAGTTAATAATTTTCGTTTTAGTAATAAAATTCATAAATTTAAAAATGCAAACTTCTTTTAAAATGTATGTTAAACTTTTAAATATGTAGATAATTTTTTTTTAAAAAAATAATAAAAAAAATAAATTAAACTGGGTATAGTCGCGTGAAAAATCCGACTTACTATATGGTGACTCGCGTAAGGAACGCGACTTACCATAGGTACAGTCGGGTAAATTACCCGACTATACCTATGGTAAGTCTCTTTTTTTATGCGACTCACCATATGGTAAGTTTTAAATTTCACCCGACTTAAGCAAAAAACCTAGTTTTTTTTTTACGCCGAATATATATAAACAAATTGAATTTCATAACAATATGCCGTAAATTTAAATATGTACTATAATTTGAATCATATTACATTCGTTGGATTTATTTCTTTAAATATTAGTCCAAAAAAATGGACATATCTTTTTTTTTTTTTTTTAATTCATGTGGTATTGGGCCGAGAAATAGCATAGTAGGGTGCAGAAAATAGCTAAAGTAAATATTTATTTTATTTTGACGTTTCATAAGTGAAAAATAACAAGGGTAAATTGTTAATTTTCTTTGTTTAAAATTATAAAGATTAATAATGATGTATTAGTTGCATCACTTTACAACTATAATCTATATTACTCCGGTATTCCCTAATTTCCGTGCATTTAAATTCAATAGTCGCATTTATTATTTGGGTGGTTTTCGGGGTGATATTTTGACAGCCATCTTTTTTATGAGTACATGGAAGTTTTTCGTAAAATTTTAATTTCTGCAAAAATTTCTCGTAATGTTTTCAAATATGTTATTTCCATATTTTAATTTTTTTGTATTTCACAACTAAATAAGGAGTCAAATAAATTTGACTTTTTGATGAAAGTTGACTTTAGAAAACAAATGTCACTGTTGGATTTGAAGAGAGGAAGTATAAAAAATATGCTCTAATTATTAATGTGTGTTTTAACGTGAATATTAAACATTTCCTTTATCTTATGATTTGTTATTTGTTTCTTCTTTGCGTAAGAGAAATTTAAATACAAGTAACAATGACGACTGAATATATAATATGGGGAGTACAATTTTTTTGTCAATAAAAAAACAAGGTGTAAAAGTTACTTACAACAAAACTTTATACTCCGAATTAAATTAAAATAGGATATACAACGATTTCAAAATATATACTCCGTACTCCATACTCCGTACTCCGTATTAAATTAAAATATGAATAAATTAAAGGTAGAGGGAGCAGCATTTGAAGATGGAAGAAAAGCAAGCATCTTTGATACTTTTGCTCATGCTTCAGGTTACACTTTGTGATTATCACTACACTTTGTTATAATTTCCTTCATTATTATCGAGTCATTAAAATGAATTACAACGGAATGATGAAATTCCTTTCACGTAAAATTTCTCTCACATAAAAGTCAAATATGACAATTTATTGCAACACATTGACTATACCTATTTGTATATACCTATGCAGCATTGTTGAAAAACTAATTAAAATTCATTTTTGAAAAATTAGTTAAAAAATTATTTTACCTTCAATTCAATTATATTTTATCTTGTACTTTGCTTTTGGTATAGTATACTTCCTCCATTCCATTTGATTCTATACATATTCTTTTTTCGGAAATTCCAATCAATTCTATACATTTCTATTTTGGTCCGTACTTTATTAAACTAAAAGACCAATATACCCTTCATTAATACCCCACCCAACCCACTTACAATGTCTTTTTTTAAAGAATAAAGTAGGGGTAGTTTGGTAATTCTATTGTCTACCCCACTTGATTTTCTTCTACCTTAATTACCGTGTTTTGGTCAAATGTATAGAACCAAACGGAATGGAGGAAGTAATTTTTAAGGTTGTACTCCTATAAGTGATGAGCTCACTTTTAAATAAATTAAATATTTACAAAGAAAATATAAGAAATGAACAAATTATTTTAACTGAAAAGTTATAAAATAAAAAAAAAATAGAAAATCGAATTAAATGTGATCGCACATCATCTATTTAATCAATTTGGTCGATATATTCATCTAATTGAATAGAAATACTATATTTCAGGTCGAAAAGGAAATGAAGATGTAGCATCTAATCAATATTATAAGCACAAGGTAAAAATGAATTATTTTCCTCTTTTTACATTATTGTTCCTCCGATTTACGTTCTTTCAATTTAATGGTTATATAAGTGTAAGACAATATGAGGTGTCTTTATTAATGAATTACATCACCGTATATTTATAGTTTAATGATTTGTTGGAATATTGCACAGATATTATGATACTCATAATATTTTCCTACTCTATCATTTCTTAATGCTTCGTATAAATCTAACAATATAATCATAATATTCCCTCTAATACACTCGCCTAGTCAAAGCGATAGTTAGCGAACACTTTGACCGAACTAAAACATATAGATGATGATGTCGTGATGGATGAGCTGAGTTAATCGTTGTCGGCGCTTGAACAGTACATAGTGCCTTACCTTTGTCGGAGATCATGTATTGGCGATTGCCGAAACAACATGCTAGAGGGCTATTTTAGTAGCCATAGACAACAAGTATGATGGCAACGGCGGCGTCTCCAGTATAAATCAACTCATCGACCATTCTAGGCATAACAACAAGAAAAGGGCCAAAGGGTAGAGATTTATTTGTTAAAAAACAATATTACGTACTCTCTCTGTACTGTCATTTGTTACAGTTTCCTAAAATTTCCCTCACAAAATATGAAAAGTGTAGACAACCTAATGGGACGAAGGAAGTAATAAATATAAGTAGTGAAAGGTATATATCGTGTAATTATGAACGAAATACCTGTTGGAGATGGATTAAGATGACCATTTCCGTCCGGTGGAGTAAACACCAGATGGTAAGCAAGCAGAAGAATTTTGTAAAAAAATCAAATTTAGTTGATACCAAATAAGACATGGTAGTAGAGTCATATGACCTGGGGTTTCGGGTATGAATCTCACAATCTCAAAGTGAATTATTTAGCACAAGGTATGATGGTCTTATCGTTGCATCCACACTTCAAATCCAAGGGCATTCATGTGGCTAGACCTGGCAAAACAGACCTGACCTGATTGACCCGACCCAATAAGGCTGACCGAGACCCGAAAGTGACCCGACAATCGCAAACCCGAAATTGACCCGAACCCGAAATGACCCGACCCGGACCCAACCTGTTATGCCTTGACCCAAAATTGACCCGAAACCCAAATTGACCCGATAAAAAATATTCTTGGTGACTTCAAATGATTTAAAAATAACTTATTTTATATCGTATAATCAATTAACGTCAATTATATACGTAAAAACCTTAAAAAGTAACATTTTAACGAAAAAAAATGTTTCTTTTACCAAAAATAGATTTCATTTTGACCCGAAAGGGACCCGTCCCGACCCAAATTGACCCGAGCCTGAAATGATCCGATAATAGATGACCCAATATCGACCCGAAACCCGAAATGACCCGACCCGACCCGACCCGATATGATACTTCAATCAAACCCGAAATGACCCGACCCAGACCCGACCCGATTGACCCGTTTGTCAGGTCTACATGTGGCCATGTGGGGGGCATGTTAGAGAATAAATCGATTTTATGCCTCCAAAAATCAGTTTAAACTTTTAATTGAGTTCTTTAACGCGTAAAAACATGAATAATTTTACTTATACATTGTCTAAAAATTAATTTTGGATGTTATTTTTAATTTAGGAAGATGTTGAACTCATGGCAAAAACAGGGTTGGATGCCTACCGATTTTCGATTTCATGGTCAAGATTAATTCCTGGTGCAATCTCGTTCTTCAATTTTTTAATTGTGATTAAAAAATGTGAAAACTACTTTTCGTTTTTATTTTCTATTGTCATTATCATGAAAATCCACTACTACAAATTGGACTTATGGCAACATTTATAAGGCAACACTTCTCAAAATTGTTGCAATTTAAACAAATTTTATTACCAATGCAACACTTTCTAACAGTGTGTTGCATATACAGACTATAGCAACACTTACGTAAAAGCGTTACCAAATATTTGGCAATGTGTAACACTTCTTTAAAAGTGTTGCAAATTAAAGGCAGAAAGTGCAACGCTTTTGTAGAGTGTTGAAAATTCTATAAATATTGCAACACTTATATAGTTATATCTAATGTTGCATACATAGAAAAAATGAAATTACAAAACAACGTTTTTTTGCAATCGGAGATTAGTAAGGCCGCGTGTCTTTTAAATTATTTAAAATTACCCCTAGAAATAAAATATCATGACAATAATTACTATTTCGTCGAATTTAACTTGTATATCACGTTTGGTTTGACATTATTACGAGGGTAATAGGGTATTTTGCATGTGTATAAAATAAAAATAGTTGCATTTTTTTCCTCGTAATTATGTATCAAAATAATTTCTTTTAATCTATAATTTCTTTTAATCTATTCAAAATGAAATATTTAGTAATAGCAGAAAATATTAACAACAAAATTGTAGTAGCTAAGATGGTGTGGGTGTTTAACTTTGTAAGTTGGGGTTATGGGTTCGATTCTTTTGACCCTCATTTGCCATAATTTTTTTTTTTTTGGTTGCTGAAAAAAGTGTTGTTGAGAAAAAAGTGTTGCATACTAAAATAAGTTGCAGCACTATCTTAAAGTGTTGCTTTTGGTAGTAAAGTGTTGCAGGAAGTGTTGCATTAAGCTATTGCAACGGAGCTTTAGGCAGCACTCTTGAAAGTGTTGCCTTAAGTATATGGCAACATTTCTAAGACATTTGGCATCACTTTCATGGTGTTGTTATAGCTACATTTTGTAGTAGTGATCATAGCATATTTGATTTATATTTCAGATGGTAGAGGACCTGTCAACTCCAAAGGCGTCAAATACTATAACAATCTCATTAACGAGCTTGTCAAACATGGTAGTATTTCAATTGTTACAGTTATTTGTTTACTCTTTATTTTTAATTTTAAATTGATTGATACTACGGACGACTACTTTTATTTTATCGAATGTAAAGGTAAGACAAATAATCGAAACAAATTCGTAAAATGAAAATTCACCATCTTATATTCTTATGTCATTTGTGTGGTTGATTTTTAAAATTTGGCTTTACGAAATGTGCAGGAATTGAGCCTCATGTTACATTGATTCACTTAGACGTACCAATGGCGCTTGAAGAAAAATATGGAGGGTTTCTTAGCCAAGATATTGTGTATGTTTTAATTATGAATTGTATAAAAAAAAATTTGACCTCTTTATTACGAACATGATTTTCATCGTTAAAGGGGTGTACAAGAATCAAATGACGCTTAATTTAGTGTAAATTGAAAAATGTATACTACCGAAACTTATTTAAATAAAACTGAACTTAACAGAATAAAGCTAAAAATAGTCCAAACATACGCGGGGTTGGCTTGGCTGCACAAGTGTCATTCTAACGTCGACTCCATGTTGCAGAGAGGATTTCACAGCATATGCTGAAGTATGCTTTAGAGAATTTGGTGACAGGGTTCGGCATTGGACGACCGTAAACCAGCCGAATGCGTTCATGAGGGGTGGTTATGATGCCGGGAATTTACCGCCGGGAAGATGCTCTTTCCCCTTTGGCGTAGTCGAATGTACTGAAGGTGACTCGACAACTGAACCGTATATTGGTGCTCACAATGTACTTCTTGCTCATGCATCCGCCGCAAAACTCTATAAGGAGAAATATCAGGTATTTCACTCGTCTCGTCCCATTTATATATCAACTGAAATTAAATATTCGGTTTGACGAATTTAATATGATTAATTATAGGTTACAACAGAGTTAAAACAGAAATACATTATTAAAACAGAGTTAATTAACCTCGAAAATTAAATGCATGTATTTAATACAATAGGAAGTAACAATATTGTGTTGACATACACTATGCAGAGAAAACAAAATGGAGAAATAGGATTCAATCTATATGCAACTCGTTTCGTTCCATATTCAAATTCAAGAGAAGATGAAATTGCAGTGCAAAGAGCTTATGATTTCTTTATTGGCTGGTAAATCTTCGATAACAATAACAATTTACTCCGTATCATAATACAAAATATTATTGAGAATTATCAAAGAAATTGTGAATGAGTAAGCCTATTATTAATACGTACTAAAACTGAGCTTATATAATAGGAAAATTTAACAAAAATAATCCATCATATTACTGGTCTTCCAATAATAAACTATCTTCATTTAATCCCACAATCAACCAACTTATGACCCATTTCTTCTTTAAACAAAATGACTTACATGATATTACATGATTATTGCTCACTATGTATCATAATAGGTCATTTTGTTTAAAGAAGAAATGGGTCATAGTGAGTAATACTCCGTATAAAATCAATAACCAAATGGGTCATAGGTTGGTTTATTCTTATACTTCGTAATACTCCGTATAAGTAAACCAACCTATGTCCCAAATCTTCAATAACAATAACAAAATGATGTACGAGTACATGATTTGTGCAACCAAATAAAGGCTTATTCTTATACTAATTACATAGTGAGTAATACTCCGTATAAAATCAATATTACTCCATCTGTGTTATTTATTTATTTACATTTTTATTTCGGAACGAGTGTAAATAAACTACTTTCTCTATACAAAACTATAATGTAGTCTGATTATCATGTAAAATCATTTAGGCGAAATTAACAACTTTTTAAATCAATAATCGCAAAGTATTCAATCAAAAAAAATAAAAAGGTAAACAAATAATTTAACTACGTAAAATATAGTGTTTCAATCTCGTTATATTAACCAGTCATGTCTTATGCATATTATTGCTAATTGCTCAACAGGTTTATGCATCCGTTGGTGTATGGAGATTATCCCGAGATAATGAAAATTAATGTTGGCAAAAGAATTCCTAGTTTTACCAAAAGTCAATCAAAATTGGTCAAAGGGTCCTTTGACTTTATTGGACTGAATTACTACACTGTTATCTTAGTTAAAGATACAGGGCTTCTTCCAGAACCTAGAGACTATAATCACGACACTGCCAGTCTATGGATCTGTATGTTGCTATTACTTCTCTTTTATCTTTTACTTTTTATCTTTATAATTTGCCTTCTTATTTTAAAATTGAGATTAAATTATCGAGCATGTTTTGGCTTAGTAGTTAAAGTTGAGCTATCAATAATAATAGGTCACATAGATAAACCTCTTTTCCCATTGTACCGCTCTTGTGAGTCATTGAACTACTATTAAAAATTTGAGAATTAATTAAGAGTAAATTGTTGATTACACCCTTAAATATATCAACATTTGTTAATTACACCCTTGAACATTTTTTTTTTTAACTTACATACCAAAAATAACTTCTGATCAAAATTTACACCCAAAAAATTAACTCCGGCGGGAACTTCATGCCAATTTGAACTTTGAACATTTAAAATGAAATTTGTTGACGAAAATGCCCTTATGTCAGTCTTCTTCTTCCCTTTATATGTAATTCTTCATTTTATTCTTTTGCATTCATTCACTCTATTCAATATAAATTTTTTTTCCCCAAATTGAAAATAATTAGGGTTTCTCATTCAGTCATCATCTCTCCACGAATTTTTTTCCCCTAAATTCTGTAAAATTAGGGTTGTTCGATTAATTTGCTTATATGTCTTCAACTTTTTCTGAAAATCCAGGTAAATAATTAGGGTTTCGCATTGAAAATAATTAGGGATTCGCATTACTAATTCAAAAAAACCCCAGGTAAATTCTCACAAAAACCCTAAAACTGAAATTACACATATACAATGACAACAAAGCAACAGTAACATCAATAACAAGCAAGAAGTTCAATTTTAAATTAAGAGTTAATTAATTTAATTTTAGGGTAATTGTACTCACTTTTCGAATTAATCAAGCTAAGCCACCAGATGATGGCGCAGCCCTTGAACTCATGATCTTCTACTTTTTCTTCAACTATGGCGACGAAATAATCACGTTTTGAGGGGGAAATTTCAGAAATTCATGGGTTGGGTAATTAGGGTAAAAAGGGTGAGAGAAATAAAAGGGGGTAAATAATGAGGAAATAAGAAAGGGAAGGGGGAATAATAAAGTAAGAAACAAACTTAAACAAGGGTATTTCGGTCAGATTTTTGTAATTAACACCGGAAATCTAATCGTGGTGTAATATTAGAAAATTCGTATTATTATGGGTGTAAGTTAAAAAAAAAAAATTGTTCAAGGGTGTAATTAACAAATGTTGATATATTTAAGGGTGTAATCAACAATTTACTCATTAATTAAAGACATATACTCCGTATATTTGATATAAAAAGTTTGACTAAGGAGAAGAAAACGAGTACTCTATGCTAATTAAGTAACTACATAAAAATATCATTTTTAGTACTCCGTAATATTTTTTATGCTATCCTTGAACTTTGTCAAATTACATATGGTACCTCATGTCTGAAATTTGTTTATATACTATCCCTAAACTTGGTGTTTATGTATCCAATGTGTCATTTTTCTAACCAAAAACTTGATGACATTAGTTTTTATGCGCGAATATAGTCCATTTTTCTAACCAGAGTCGAAGAAACGTCTACGAGACAGCTGTAAATAAGTTTGTTAATATTATGCCTAACAGTAGGTTTTTTGTTAGAAAAAAGGCATATTGGGCACATAAACATCAAGTTTGGGGGTACTGTATGAACAAACCTCAGATATGAGGTATCACGTGTAATTTGACAAAGTTTAAGGATACCATATAAAATATCTCTTTTGTTTTTAGTTAATTTACGCTTTTCCTCAAATAAAGAAATAAAAATAAATATATGCCTAATTTGTAGAGAATATACAAATATAAGTAACAAGGAATTTTACCGTAATCAAACATTGACTTTTTTTTTTTGCAGTTTATAACGATAGCTCTCCGCAGTCAGGGGTGAGATTTATTTCACGTTCTTTAATAAGTATTTATAATTTGTTAAAAGGCCCGATACGTTGATTAGTTAGGTTGTATACAAGGCCAATTATTAGATTTTGTTAAAAATTCTAACGAATTCTAACCCGTTTGTTAAATACAAAGCTACCTATCTTAGTTGACAACGATACTTTTTAATTTTTACCTTCAAGTGGTCACAAGTTTGAGTCTGACACCCTATGAGAAGAAAATAATATTAAGGTCATAGTTGACAATTTTAATTGTTAAAAGTTACCCATCTTTGGTAAATGGGTTGAGAAGGAAATAATATTAATTAAAGTCATAAAATAAAAAACAATCTTTTAAACATTCTTTTAAATAAGTACTAAATTTTTGAAAAGCGTTTTTATTTCTCTTGATTTATTTCTAATAATTGATAATCATCATTATTATTTTTTTCTTTTCTAGAATCCATTTCCCATATTACCATGGGGATTGCAAGGAATACTGGAGTATCTCAAGAATGTTTATAATAACCCTCCTATTTATATCCAAGAAAATGGTGAAGTTTCTTTATTTCACTAATTTTCCTTTAAATATGTTATCTATTAATTTATGGGAGATTTGATACAAATAATCTCAAGTTTGAATTTTCTTTTCAAAATAATTTGATTTGAAGTATGAGTATTCAAAAAATAATCCCAAGTTTCACATTATAATGTTCTCAAAATTGACCCAGAGTTAACAATAATAACTTTAGTTAAATATTTTCATTTTATTTTCTAAATAATTTTTGAAAAGCATTTTAAAGATCACAAAAACATGTGTGAGACGTCTAGACCTCTCACACAAATAGTGATTATTTTTAATTTTATGTATTTTTCTTTTTTCTTATTTATTTTCTTAATTTATTTGTTTCATGGCTCACACTAATTTAGTTTGAGACAATTTTTCATGAGACCTATTTATAGTTCTTTGATTATCCTTGAAAATGATATTAATATAAATTCAAAACCCATGTTTTGACATAATTTTGTTTAATATAAATACAATATGTGAATTAATTTTTCACATATTGTGATATCATTTCGATTTTTCGTTTAAATGATTATGTTACTTTGATGTAAAATTAAATTTACTCAATTTTCAAAAATTACAACTTTACAAATATTTATGTTATAATTTTAAAAAAAAAAATTAATCAAAAATTAAAATGAATATTTTGAGATAACTTGAAGTTAGGATTATTTTGGAAGAAAATGCAAGCTTGGGATTATTTGTGATAATTTTCTTTTAATTCAATTATACTTTTGTATCTCATTTAATAGAGCAATATTTATGAAGTTTTTGTACAATAAATTTTTAAATAAAGATAATTAATGAAAATACAGGACAAATGACTCCACGTGAAACATTTGTAAAAGATCCCACGAGGATAGAGTATCTACAAGGTATAATTGGAGGATTGCTCGATGCAGTAAGGTAAGGTTTATATTGCTTCATTAATTACATGATTGATTGTAAGCTGGTATTTGAGACACTGAATTAACGTACTCACGTTGTGTTTGATTCATTTATTCCATTCAATTGTGTATATATTTGATCAAAATAGTTCTCATAAAGACACCAAAAAGTACTCAGTATACAATTAATTAACGTAATTGATCAATTGTACCTAAGTTTTACTCAGTTGTACCTTCTTTGTTCATTTTTTTTTTTCTTTTTCCATCAACTACCCTTGAAAAATCAAATTCTTTTTTTTTTTTCTACTTACATCCTTCAACCCTAAAAACATCTCAAATCATCTTAAATCAATCAATTTACATCTACAATTCATTGACAAGGAGAGCAAGTTCCCTTACACAATTTCTTTTCCAAAACTGTTGCAGAAATGGGTCGAATGCAAAAGGGTACTTTGTTTGGTCGTTCATCGACTTATACGAGTTAAACTATGGAGATGAACAGAACTTTGGACTATACTTTGTCGATTTTAATGACCCAAATTTGAGCAGATATCCTAAATTGTCGCAACATTGGTACTCTGGGTTTTTGAAGGGGAGAAATGTTACCATATCCAATGAAGTCAATAACAACGACGACTTTTCCAATATCCTTAAACTACATTCTGCAACTGAAGAGGCTTTATACCTTTGAAGAACATAGGATAAACTACAATCTTTAATTTGTATTGAGTTATAACTTATCGAGTCAATGTTGTATCGAATAAGTCATAAGATACGTGCGATGAGGTTGTTTTTTACTAGCTAGTTTCATGTATGAATAATCCTTTTGTTTCTGTAAGTTTGTATAATCCCCTAAATTGGGTAATTATGTTTATCTCATATATATACTTGATTGAATATAAAGGATGTTCCTAAATTACATTATTACGTTATTTCCTAATACATGGGAAATATATATTTACATATTATATTTCCTAATACACCCCCGCAGTCAAAGAGGGAGATGGGTGAACGCTGAGACTGGAATGGAATCGTGTGAATAGATGACGCGGTAGGCCCTTCGTAAAAACGTCGGCATATTGGTACTCAGCGGAATATGAAGGACACAAACCGTTCCAAGTTCATGTACAAAATGAAGATCGAGCTCGTCGTGCTTAGTGTGTTGGTGTTGGACGGGATTACTCGATAGATCGACTGCAGAAATATTGTCGCAGTAGACCAACGTGGCATGGGTGATAGGGACATGTAGTTTGAGTAAGAGATTTCGCAACTAACTCGTTTCAGCAAAACCTTCTCAGGATTACGTTATAAAAGAAAAACATATAAGAGGATAATTTAAAAAAAATATGAAAACAAAACGTTTATGTTTGATTTACCTTTTACGAAATCTATATATCTATATATATAATTAAAAAGCAAGTTGAACAATTTGATAGAATATTAGTAAATAAATGTAATTTATTTCCGTAATCTTTGTTGTGATTAGTTACCATAGCTTGTGATTATTTGATTAGTCTAATTATAGTTAGTACTGATTCATTCCTAAGTTGTAGAATACTAGAAGTGTATTTATACGTTTGATTTACAATGAATGAAGGCGACCATTATCTTCCTTTATGGTATCAAACTAGGTTACGATTTCAAAATTGCTTCCGCTCCAACCTATTCTTTTTTTTTTTTTTTCCTGTCTTCCTCTTCTCTTTCACGATGCCCACTGACACATCTGCCAAGTCGGTTTTTCATCCGGCTCTCGCTGTCAACGGCATTCGGAACCATGTCACCGTCATCTTGGGTATGGACAATGATCAATACCCATTATGGGTCGCTCTTTTCACCAATCACGCGAAATCAAATCGTGTTCTCCATCACATCGTCACGCCTAAAAGCGGTATTCCTAATCCGCCTTCCACGGATGACGAGAAGGAGATGTGGGAGACCCTCGACGCTACGGTTCTCCAGTGGATTTATTCCACCGTCACAAACGAATCACTGGAAATGATTGTGGAGGCGGACACCACCGCAAAGAAAACGTGGGATCGCCTTGCTGCTATTTTCCAAGATAATCGTAATTCTCGAGCCGTGACTCTCGAACAGGAATTTTCACACGTCGACATGCGTGATTTTCCAAACGCCTCGGCCTACTGTCAAAAATTAAAATCTTTGGCTGATCAATTGAAGAATGTCGGTGCTCCCGTGAATAGCAGCCGTCTTGTCCTTCAACTGGTCTCGGGTTTAACTGAGGCTTATAACAACGTTGGGTCGATCATTCGCCAACGTGATACCCTGCCTGATTTCATTCAAGCTCGCTCTATGCTTATTCTTGAGGAGGCCGAGCTTGCAAACAAAGTACGTGCGTCGCTTCTACTAAGGCTTCGACTGATAGTGCGGGTGTCGACTCCTCGTTCAAGGCTGCTCCTACAGGTAAGGGTGGACGCAATGGAGGTAAGAAGAAAGGGGGCGGTCAGAAGAGTGGCAAAGGATCAAAGGCTCCATCAGGTTCAGGTTCCCCTGCTTCGGCAACTCCGATCTCTTCTACACCGTCTTCTCAGGGCCCCTGGCCTGTTAATTACTGTGGGTGGTCGTGGCCCTCTGCTCCGTGGGCCTATCCGCCTTGTCCTTATCCCACGGACGATGGGGCGTACTGTATGTCGCTGGGGGTACTAGGTGCGCGGCCCGCTCAAGCCTACGCTGCCTCTGTAACGCCTCCAACGCAAACCGATATTGAAGCAGCAATGTATACTTTGGGTCTCACTCCTCCCGAGCCTTGGATTATGGACACAGGCGCCACTTCTTACATGACCGCTAACCAAGGTAATCTCTCGTCTTTTGTCAATTCGAGCACTCCTCATGGTATAGTCGTCGGAAATGGTCACTCTATTCCAGTCAAGGGTCATGGTAATACCACACTTCCCAAACCTTACCCTCCTCTCCTACTTAAAAACGTCTTGTATGCCCCAAATTTGGTCAAGAATTTAGTGTCCGTTAGAAAATTCACTACCGATAACAATGTCACTGTCGAATTTGACCCTTTTGGTTTTTGTGTGAAGGATTTACGGACGGGGAGTCGGCTCATGAGATGTGATAGTCGGGGAGATCTTTACCAACTTTCAGCCGGTCCACAAACTGCTCTCGCTGCTTTTTCATTCTCCTCGTGGCATGCCCGACTCGGTCATCCCGGGGCTCCTATTATGTCTATTCTCAAGAAAAATAAACTTATTGATTGTAATTTGAATTCTAGCAATTCCGTTTGTCAATCTTGTTCTCTTGGAAAACATGTTCGGTTACCTTTTACCGCTTCTACTACGCGTACTTCTTTGACTTTCGATATACTTCACTGTGATCTTTGGACGTCACCCGTCCTTAGTTCTTCGGGTCACAAATACTATCTTTTAATATTGGATGATTTTAGCAATTATTTATGGACTTTTCCTATAGCCAAAAAGAGCCAAATCAGTTCACTTTTATTGCATTTTCATTCCTACATCCACACACAGTTTGAGCGTAAAATAAAATCAATACAATGTGACAACGGTACGGAATTTATTAATGGCATCCTACGTGATTTTTGTGCTGCTCAAGGGCTGATTTTTCGGCTCTCTTGCCCGCATACTTCTTCACAGAATGGTAAAGCCGAACGTAAACTTCGCACCGTTAATAACGTTGTTCGCACCCTACTGTTTCACGCCTCTGTACCCGCGTTCTATTGGCATCACGCGTTAGAAATGGCCACATACCTTCTGAACATCTTACCAAGCAAACCCATTTCTTTTGAGATTCCTGTAACTTTGTTGTTTAATCGTGTTCCTCTCTATAGCCATCTGCGCATTTTTGGATGTTTGTGTTTTCCTCTCTTCCCGTCTACTACTATCCATAAATTGCAACCTCGCTCAACACCTTGTGTGTTTCTAGGCTATCCTAAGGATCACCGTGGTTACAAGTGTTTTGATCCGTCCTCCAACAAAATTTTCATAAGTCGACACGTTCTTTTTGATGAATCAGCTTTCCTTTTTTCTACCTCTTCTCGAGCCTCTGTCACCGACTATGATTTTTTGCGAGACGATATCCCTCCGTATATCCTTCAACACTTAAAACAACCACCCTCCCCTGAGCCTGCTCCCTCGGTTTCCCAGCCCACCCATACCCGTGAAACAGCAGCTCCCCACGTCCCCTCTCCTTCAGCTTCCAGCTCCTCTGCCTTACAACCCGAGAACCTATCTACTGTCCCAGCCTCTGTCCCAACCACACGTCAGCCTTCCCTACCATCGAAACCCACGACACGTCGTGATCATGGCATTGTTAAACCGAACCCGAAGTATCATAACCCGGATGAGGAGTATAACCTCACTACTACGGTTACCATTTCCCCTCTGTAGGTTTATATCGGTATATAGACCTTTAAAATCACAGGATTATAATGAAAACTTTTATAAGATTTAAAGTCATAAATTGAAATTGCATAACATAATAAAGAGATTTAGAATTAACCTTTTAATCCTTTGAATTGGCCTAAGAACAATACCAAAAGTATGGTATCTCCTAATAATCTCACCCAAGATATGTTGAAATATGCCCTTAAGTTTGCTAGAAAATTGTAGAGAAGAAAACTGGTTTTCTCTCAAATTTTAAGTGTTGTTAATGATGAATTAATTAGGAATGAATTAGCGTAGAATTAGGAAAGGCAAAACCCCTCTAATATACTCCATGAGGCCGGCCAACTCTATTGATTTTGGGGAGATATTATTCTCCGCAAAATCAATAACTTATTGATCAATAAAAGGAGTGTATCGGGACACGATGTATCTGGACACTTTTCACTTGGTCATTTTAGCTTTTTATATAATGCATTATATTCCTAGTGTCATCTGTATGGACCGACTATAATATATTATAAATATCCTTATATTCATAATTTGCTAATTAATTATAACGGTTTATATTTAATTAGCTTGCATTATACACAATAATTAAATATAACATTTTATATTCAATTCACGAATTACATTTAATTCGTCTCAGCTAATATTATTTAATCTGTATTAAATAGCCGTACCACCATTACACTGACTAACATTTTAGTCAGTAACATCATCACATTTGACTAACCTTTTAGTCAACAACACTGACTAACCGTTTAGTCATTAAGTAAGGCATCAATATGATCATTTTCTCAAATAATCATATCTCTCAAACACATCCTTTAGGTGTGACTCTTAGGGACCAGTTGATCACCGCCATCTGTATGACAATAACGTCAAACTTATCTAGCAAGCCAACCGTTATCGATAAACGTTAATCAACTGATTAAATACAAAATGTACCCTGTGTACCTTTAGAGATTTATTTATGTTATTGCACTAACTGTGGAGGACACTAGCTCCAACAATCTCCCACTTGTCCGTACAAGTGTATGTGCGATAACCGATTCTCATATCCATAATAAATTTCTCCCACTCAATGTAAACCAATTTGCAAAGTCCGTACTTTCAAAGGTCGTAGTTCACAAGTGATCAGTATCAAGAGTGGTTTCCCCGACTAGAGAATAACTTAACTGATAAACGAATCAATATTCGAGCATGGCCATGCATTTTCAGTTACAGATCCTTGAGTGGCCCTGAGAATAAATATTATAACTCGATAGAAGTTTGGATATTTCCCTCAACTCGAATCCTGCAGATGTAAGCGCAGCATGAAATGACCCAGTGAAAATCTACTTGGCCTCCTGTTACGGTCGACCGTGAGAAAGAAACCAAAGTCACCCAAAATCTGCCTTAATCTCAAGAGACAGTCGATAGTCAAAAGAATCGACTCTAGGAACACTATGGATGTCCTATCCACGACCCGGCACCTAATGTTCTGAAACATTTAGGACTCCATGTAGTCGTCACAAAAATTGTCCTGCGCGATTTCAGTAAACCCGCATCTGTGATCGATCAGTCAACAGTTTGACTTATGGCTCGTTGAACCCACCATCAATCGACGTCACAAAATAATCGCCAGAGTTATCAGCTCATGTAGGCGATCACGGACCAAAACACAATATAAAGCAATTCAGTTCACTTTGAGGTGTTCAACGTTGGCTGCACAACCCTCATGAAAAACAATATATAAAACAAAACGATGATTTTATTAGAAGTTTTAGGAAAAATACACGTGTTTAATCCATACAAACAACTAATACAACTCAGGAACACGCTTAATTCCTATGGATTTAACGTGCCCTTCATGCTTATCTTGTCTCAACGGCTTAGTGAGAGGATCTGCTATGTTATCATCCGTAGCAATCTTGTCAATCACTATCTCCTTCTGCTCCACGTAATCCCGAATCATGTGAGCCTTCCTTTGCACGTGCCAAGACTTGTTGCTGGACTTCGGCTCCTTTGCCTGGAAGATGGCACCACTATTGTCGCAATAGATGGTGATCGGGTCATTCGAACTTGGAACTACATCTAGTCCTTGTAAGAACTGACGCATCCATATACCTTCCTTCGCAGCCTCTGAAGCAGCATAGTACTCGGACTCAGTCGTTGAATCTGCTATAACTGTTTGTTTGGAGCTTTTCCAGCTGACCGCAGCGCCATTTAGAGTAAAAAAAACGAATCCTGATTGAGACTTTAAGTCATCTCGATCCGTTTGGAAACTAGCATTTGCGTAACCGATTGCGCATAGCTCAGTGTCTCCTCCATAAGTCAATACCCAATCTTTAGTCCTCCGTAGGTACTTAAGAATGTTCTTTACGGCCATCCAGTGTGCTTCACCTGGATTGCCTTGGTATCGGCTTGTCATACTCAATGCATATGCCACGTCCGGATGTGTGCATATCATGGCATACATGATTGATCCTATAGCTGAAGCATATGGAATCCGACTCATGCGCTCGACCTCTTCCGATATCTTTGGTGCTTGAGCTTTACTCAAATGCACTCCAGAGATCATTGGAAGGTTCCCCTTCTTGGAGTTGGTCATGGTGAATCTCTCAAGAATCTTATCTATATAAGACTCCTGACTGAGGGATAACATCCGTCGTGATCTATCTCTATAGATACGGAGCCCCAAAATACGTTGTGTCTCACCCAGATCTTTCATCTGAAAATGGTTCTTTAACCATACTTTTACCGAAGTTAATAGAGGTATGTCATTCCCAATCAAGAGTATGTCATCGACATACAGTATTAGGAAGACAATCTTGCTCCCACTCGACTTGATATATAGACATGGTTCCTCGACCGATCGAGTGAATCCATTCTCCTTTATCACTTGGTCGAAGGGATGATTCCAACTCCGTGAAGCTTGCTTAAGTCCATAGATGGAACGCTTAAGCTTGCAAACCTTCTTAGGATTTTCAGGATCAGTGTAACCTTCGGGTTGTACCATGTACAACTCCTCCTCCAAATAACCGTTTAAGAAGGCGGTTTTCACGTCCATTTGCCAAATTTCATAGTCATGAAAGGCGGCAATCGCTAAGAGTATCCGAATGGAACGAAGCATGACTACGGGTGCAAAGATCTCATCATAGTGCAACCCTTGCACTTGAGTGAAACCCTTTGCCACTAGTCGTGCCTTGTATATATCTGGTTGTCGTTCTACAGATCGCTTTATCTTGTAAAGCCATTTGCCTTTGAAGAGGCCTAGCCTTATCGGGTAAGTCAACGGATCCCATACATTGTTCTCGTACATCGAGTCCATCTCGGATTGCATGGCTAGCCACGGCTTTGAGTCAGAACATGTCATGGCACCTTTATAGGTTACGGGTTCATTACTCTCAAGGAGTAAAACGTCGTCTCTCCCATTCTCCTCAACCATACCGATGTATCTATCTGGAGGAATGGAGAGTCTACCCGACCTCCTGGGTTCCAAAGGGACATTAACCGCAGTAGACGAAGAAGGAACAGTTTCCTCCATTGGTTGCTCGGTTGTTGGTTCAGGAATCTCCGACAGATCGAAGGTTCTATTACCTCTCTTGTCTTCGAGAAACTTTTTCTCTAAGAACTTCGCACTAGCCGCAACAAAAACTCGTTGTTCGGTTGGCGAATAGAAGTAATGACCAAACATTCCTTTTGGATAACCAATAAAGTATGTCTTGACCGATCGCGGGCCGAGCTTATCATCGTGTCTCCACTTGACATAAGCCTCGCACCCCCAAACCCGAATAAAGGACAAGTTAGGGACCGTTCCCTTCCATAACTCGTATGGAGTCTTGTCAACAGCTTTAATCGGACTTCGGTTAAGTATAAGAGCAGCTGACAAAAGAGCATAGCCCCATAATGAGTCAGGTACAACCGTGACTCATCATGGATCGAACCATATCAAGTAATGTTCGATTCCTGCGTTCGGACACACCATTCAGTTGTGGTGTTCCGGGTGGAGTTAACTGTAGTACTATCCCGCGGTCTTTCAGGTGTCGATCAAACTCAGTTGAAAGATATTCGTCACCACGATCTGAACGTAGTGCTTTTATCTTTCTATCCAGTTGGTTCTCAACCTTATTCTGGAATTCCTTGAACTTGTCAAAGGACTCACTTTTATGCTTCATTAAGTAGACATAACCATATCTACTCAAATCGTCCGTGAAAGTGATAAAATACCTATAGCCATCTCTAGCGTTGATTGACATAGGTCCACACACATCAGTATGTATGAGTCCTAATAGGTCAGTAGCGCACATTCCAACACATTTGAAGGAAATTCGAGACATCTTGCCTATAAGACATGATTCACAAGTGCCAAAAGTTTCATAGTCAAATGGGGCAATTGTCCCATTATCAATGAGCTTTTTTACGCGTTTCTCATTTATGTGTCCCATACGGCAATGCCATAGATAGGTTTGATCTTTGTCACCAACCTTTGCTTTCTTGTTACTCACATGCATGATTTCTGTGGTTTGATCTAAAACATAAATTCCGTTCATGGAAATAGCTTTACCATAAATCATTTCATTCAAAGAGAAAATACAGCTATTATTCTTTATTAAAAATGAAAATCCTTCTTTATCAAGAACGGATACAGAAATAATGTTTTTCGATAAACTAGGTACATAGTAACAGTTATTCAGAAATAACTCAAATCCACTCGATAGTTGGATTACATATGTTCCTACTGAAACGGCAGCAACTCTTGCTCCATTCCCCACTCGCAGGTCTACATCACCTCTTGCCAGAGTTCTGATGCTTCTTAGGCCCTACAAATGATTGCACAGATGAGAACCACAACCAGTATCAAGTACCCAAGTTCCGAAACTTGCATGGTTAATCTCAATCATATGAATAAAAGAAGACATACCAACAGGAGCGACGCGGCCTGCTTTAATGTCCTCAGCATACACGGGACAGTTACGCCTCCAATGCCCAAACTTGTGGCAATGGTGGCACTCCATGCTCTGCTTAGCTTTTGCCTTGCCTTGTGAGCTACCACTAGCCTCACCAGGCCCACTCTTAGCAACCACTGGCTTCTTGAATTTCGGCTTTCCTACAGTTAGGTTAGCCGGAGCCTTACCCTTACCCTTCTTGTTGCCAATCATGAGAACATCTTGTTTCATGCTCCCACTCAACTTCAGATCACTCTCGCCTGCATGCGAGGTGAATGTAGTTCATGCAGACTTTTCTGCATGTCGTTCATGTAATAGTTTGCCCTAAAGAGGGCATACCCATCATGAAGAGAGTGGAGCACTCGATCAATGACGATCTTCTCATCGATCTTGCAACCAAGCTCCTCCAATTTCTCAACGTTCTCGATCATGGCGAGAAGGTGTGGACCAACCGGTTGGCCCTTCTGGAGTCTAGCTTCAAAGAAACGAGTGGTATACTCGTAACTCTTAATTCTCGGTGCTTTCGAGAATTCCTTAGTAAGGGTGGTGAAAATCTTGTTTGCACCTTGGGTAATGAACCTTCTTTGCAAATTGGATTCCATTGCATAGATGAGCACGTTCTGTAACGCACCCGCCTCCGTTGTTACGGTTATAATTAACCTCTCACGCAAGCGCAACGCGGTCGTAGTAGTATGAGAGGGTCGAATCCACGAGGATGGGTAATTAGGCTCTAAGTCTCGTGTTCGTCTTAGTTTAGTCGAACAAGTAGATGTTTTTGGGATTTCTAAACTAAAAATATCAAATATAAAATGAGAAATAGAAAATAGAAAATAGAAAATAGAAATAAAAGGTTTAATCGATAAGATAAAGAAAATAGGGTCCAATTTCTCCACTAGCACGCCTAATATAAGTCACCAAATCGCAAATTTGGGGATAACACCAATGAAGCTACCAAATACTCCTCTACCGAGTTTGTACGGTCGCACCCTAAATTACCCAACACTTCCCTCCCGAGTTTGTGTAAGGACTCCTTAACCCCACATAAAAGCTCACTCCCATGACACTATCACATAAGTTAAGGGAATAAAATCGGCTCTTATCACCCACAATTTCAACAATTTGATAAAACAATTCAATACAATAGACAAAATAAGCTAGGGATTAATCGAACCCTAAACACAAATTACTCACTAATCATAATTAATCTAACACAAATCATCATAATAATAAGGAATTCAAACATAAAACTAAGAACAATTAAATAATACTCCGTAAAGGTTAGACCTTTGCCTCAATAGTAACACATAAGAGTAAAATAAGACGTAATCTCCAACTTTAATATAAATAAAATGGACTAACTCTACACATAATTTGAGAATTAAACTAATAAACTATTGATTAAAAGGTAATTAAAACTAAACTTAACTAAATTAAAGAGAGAAAATACACAAAAAATGGAGGAATTTGGCTCTGATATACGTTGCACACTTGCACTACTCCGTAGTCTACTCTATTCTGCTGCTGCTACTCGTCTCCTCTTCTACGTGCTTTCCCTTCTTTCTAATTGCTGCTGTTGTTTTCGGCTCCACTACTTGCTCTCCACTATCTTGGGCTTCCCTTTTTTTTTCTTTATTTTAATTTCATGGCCCAACTGATTAATAAGGGTCCGGTCCATTTACTTTTGTTCGGTCCGTCTTAACTCTTCTTTCATTTCCGTCTTTTCATGATATGTTGTAAGTGCTTCTCAATTTGGTACCTATAAAATATTTATACAAAAGCGCAGTACCATATTCTCGACAAAATAGCTAAAGTACGATAAATATAAGAGCGAGCCAACTTATTCGTAATCGACTACAAATTGAACTATTTAACCAATTAAGACCGCAAAACGGATCAAATAAGAGTTAAATTGTGGGTTTAAAATTAGTAAAAATATCGCTTATCAAACTCCCCCACACTAAACCCTTACTCGTCCTCGAGTAAGCTCAAAATACAACTAGGATCAAACATTATAAAAAACAAGCATATATACATAAACTAATCTAATTATAATATCCGAATCGGGACAATTAGCGGGTCCATCCGCCCCTTCAACTCGCAACGTAATACTCATGAGGAAAAAGTACTACGTGCAAGGCAAGGTGGGTCTTGCTCAAAATCGTGAACCGACACTCATATAAGCACATAAACAAGCATAGGGAAAAATCGGTTCGGTCTCAAATAAGCTTACCTTCCTCATCTAGGTAGCTTTCTCGCTCTCAACACGAGCGAGAATACAACGTATCAAAGTCGATTATCTAAAAGGTTACTTGGATGACAAGACGAAATAGAAAAACTTTACGTCATGCATTAGTTTATTGTTGATAAATCAAGCTCTTTCGAGGTCAAGTCGGAGTGTGGGGAAATATGGGAGAAATGAACCTCATGTTCTAAGCTCCCTAGCATCAAGTCTCGCCTCCAAAGTTAGGAGGAAGGGTCGTCCCAATTTGGCTCAATTAAGTGCTCGTTTCTTAAAAAATAAGTGCTCATAAAAGTAAGTAGCTTCCATATTATTACCCCTTTTTTTCTTTTTCTTTTCTTTTCTTTTTTTTTTTTTTTTTTTTTTTTTTTTTTTTTTTCTTCTTTTGAATCGGGTGTGGCTAATCCCACGCTCGCTAGGTTGTCACCGACTCACCGCATGTTTTCTCGGCACGAAGTGAGTACACGACAATAGCTTACGGGTTTTGCACTCTTTACCACTCGGTCTAATTAAAATGACCATTAGTAGTGGCATCGAAGTGGTCACCACAACCCGTTATTTGAACTTTGGAAGCTAAAAACAAAGTTTGGAGATCAAAGCATCTTGCAAAACAAAATAGAAACGAGCTTTTTTTTTTTTTTTTTTTTTGTTTGTTTGTTTGTTTTTTGTGTAGTTTTTGTAATTTTTGTGATAATCGAGCCAAAAAGGTCACCTTGAGACGAGATAACCAAGTCACTAAGTACAATGAGGGTGGAGTAATGGAGGTGAAATTACACCCGACAAGTGACCCTAGGAACTTAACTAACGACAATAAAAAGATGCATAACTAAGTTATTCTAGTTAGTGTTATCATCCAAGTAACGAGCTAGATAATCAACTAAGTCACGTCATGAAAGGAATTAAGAAACTCTTTTTGATTTTTAAAATTTTCAAAATTTTTTGGATTTTCAAAAATTTTCAAATAAAAGACAAACCTTTTTGGATTTTCAAAAATTTTCAAATAAAAGACAAACAAAAGATAAATATATATGTACACTAAACACATTCTCCGAACTCCTCAGCACAAAAATCTACAACAATACCACAATCTCCATAACCACCAAGTATAATCATGCAAATCATCCTCCCCCACACTAAAATCGGACATTGTCCTCAATGTTCATACTAGGGGAAGGGGTGAAACGGAAAAAGGGTAAGAGGATATACCAAGTAGTGTGGGTAACCATAAGAATGAAGCTTCAAAATGCTTGTGATCCCGCCGAGGTGAAGGGAAAAGTGTTACCTATATAAAACAAAAACAAAACAAACCAAAACATACCTACAAAAAAGTATAGCAATATGTACATATGGTCTAATTGTTTAAAATACCGGTTAAAGATCGCATTAGCATATCAAATAATATAGACCAATCCTCACACAAATGGTCATAAGAAATCCAAGAAGATAAACATGACAAATCGTAGCCAAGGAATGTAAGAATAGAAGCAAAGTATTTATGAGGAAGAATGTGCATTTTAGAAATCTTAAAATCACACCAAGGCTTTAAATAAATTATAGGAGGGTTAAAATCATCAAAATCAATCAAAGAATCCTTCCTCCTAACATCATTATCCACGAACTTATCAACCAAAGTCTCATCAAGTGACAAAGTCGAAGCAAGTTTATCGAAAGAATTACTCCATTCTTTCTCAACAAACATCTCAAGAGTGGGTTTTCTAAAAGAATCATCATCAACAAGTTCTACATCAACATCACAATTAAAAATATCCACCATCTCAAGATCAACATCATCACTCAAAGACTCTAAACTCTCATCATTCGTCATGCAATCAAAAAATGAATTCTCTACCAACTCCACATTACTAAAAACATCAAAAAGTGGATTATCGAAAGCCTTAGCCATAGATGAAAACACATCATCAATAGGAGAAACATCAACCACATTTTCATTATCAAGTGAAAAGTTAGTAGCATCACAAACAACCTCACGAGGCGTCACAACATCATCATTACTCAACAAATCATCATCCTCAAGTAAAGGCGAAGAAAGATCACAAGTAACATGCTCTTGGGGAGAGGGGACATCAACAAGCACATCCACATCATTCTTAGAAGGCGAACTCACATCATGCACATGCTCATTAGAGTCCACAAGCCAATCATAATCATCATCATCATTAATCATATCATGACCCCTAGACATCTCAACATTTAAATTATCCAAGGAAGGGGAAACATGATCATCTTGAACTTTACACACATGATGAGATAAATGAGGCTCTCCCCAAAGTATTGCTCTTCCCCACCCCCAATTCTCCTCGGCCCTAACCATATTTTCAATCAAAGTATTAGCTTCCTCAACTTTCAACCCCTCAAAATCACCTCTACATGATGCAAGTACCATATCTCTAGTTTTAGGGAGTAAGTTTTGGAAGAAGGTCAATGTAGTTAGCCAAGGTGGGATCCCATGGTTAGGACAAGCTCTCAACAACGCCTTAAATCTACCCCAAGACTCACCCAAACTCTCTAACTCACCTTGTTCAAATGACATAATCACTTGTCTAAACAAACAAGTCTTATAAAGAGGGAAATATTTTCTATAAAAAGCTTGAGCTAAGTCATCCCAAGTAGTAAAAGTCTTAGGGGAGTGAGAATACAACCAACACTTAGCCTTACCCTTAAGACTAAAGGGAAAAAGAATAAGTCTTATGGTTTGATCGGGAAGACCACTAATCTTTAAAGTAGCGCACTTCTCCTCAAAAGTCACAAGATGGTTAATCACATCATCATTATTTAAACCACAAAACACATCTTGTTGCACAAGTTCAATCAAAGCCGGTTTAATTTCATACTCGCTAGCCTCGACAACTCCAATATCAATGGGGGAAGAAATCAACTTAAGATCGAGTCTACAAAGGTCGGCTATAGAAGACATTTCAAAAGACCAAGAAGAGATTTTTTTTGATTTTTTTTGATTTTTTTTTTTTTTGAAATTTTTTTTCTTTTCAAAAAGCAATAAAATGACTAATCCTAAAACTAGACAAGACTCAAATCTAACTAAGCACCATCCCCGGCAACGGCGCCAAAAACTTGTTACGGTTATAATTAACCTCTCACGCAAGCGCAACGCGGTCGTAGTAGTATGAGAGGGTCGAATCCACGAGGATGGGTAATTAGGCTCTAAGTCTCGTGTTCGTCTTAGTTTAGTCGATCAAGTAGATGTTTTTGGGATTTCTAAACTAAAAATATCAAATATAAAATGAGAAATAGAAAATAGAAAATAGAAAATAGAAATAAAAGGTTTAATCGATAAGATAAAGAAAATAGGGTCCAATTTCTCCACTAGCACGCCTAATATAAGTCACCAAATCGCAAATTTGGGGATAACACCAATGAAGCTACCAAATACTCCTCTACCGAGTTTGTACGGTCGCACCCTAAATTACCCAACACTTCCCTCCCGAGTTTGTGTAAGGACTCCTTAACCCACATAAAAGCTCACTCCCATGACACTAACACATAAGTTAAGGGAATAAAATCGGCTCTTATCACCCACAATTTCAACAATTTGATAAAACAATTCAATACAATAGACAAAATAAGCTAGGGATTAATCGAACCCTAAACACAAATTACTCACTAATCATAATTAATCTAACACAAATCATCATAATAATAAGGAATTCAAACATAAAACTAAGAACAATTAAATAATACTCCGTAAAGATTAAAACTTTGGCTCAATATTAACACATAAGAGTAAAATAAGACGTAATCTCCAACTTTAATATAAATAAAATGGACTAACTCTACACATAATTTGAGAATTAAACTAATAAACTATTGATTAAAAGGTAATTAAAACTAAACTTAACTAAATTAAAGAGAGAAAATACACAAAAAATGGAGGAATTTGGCTCTGATATACGTTGCACACTTGCACTACTCCGTAGTCTACTCTATTCTGCTGCTGCTACTCGTCTCCTCTTCTACGTGCTTTCCCTTCTTTCTAATTGCTGCTGTTGTTTTCGGCTCCACTACTTGCTCTCCACTATCTTGGGCTTCCCTTTTTTTTTCTTTATTTTAATTTCATGGCCCAACTGATTAATAAGGGTCCGGTCCATTTACTTTTGTTCGGTCCGTCTTAACTCTTCTTTCATTTCCGTCTTTTCATGATATGTTGTAAGTCTTCAATTTTGACTATAAAATATTTATACAAAAGCGCAGTACCATATTCTCGACAAAATAGCTAAAGTACGATAAATATAAGAGCGAGCCAACTTATTCGTAATCGACTACAAATTGAACTATTTAACCAATTAAGACCGCAAAACGGATCAAATAAGAGTTAAATTGTGGGTTTAAAATTAGTAAAAATATCGCTTATCATCCATCATGAAATCATTATAAAGATAGAGTTCATTTGTTCTGCGCATCGGAGTCGGGTATAGTTGGCAAGTGGCTCACCAAGTACTTGAGCTATCACCGATGGCAAAGATTCCGTAATGCGGCCTTCCAATCAGAAAAGTTGGACCCATCACTTTTCAGTCGAGTTGACTGATTCATGGTGCCCATAAAGATCCTAAGCCATGATTCGCGTGCTAGTGTGGCACTTGGCATTGGTTCGTCAGTACGTACAGCCATTTGTTATAGTAGTTATATCTGTATATAACGTATTCGAAACTGTGAAAAGAAAGAAGAAGAAGAGAGAAGATAAGAAATCATTGTTTTTAAAAATTTAAGTCAAAATAATTATATTTTAATGCAATGACTCGTGCACTCATATAATCGACCTCGCTCGAGAATTATATAAATGATCCCAAGACTCAATTTCTTTAAATTGATAAGCCAACTTCTTGGTTAATTCTACTGTTAGAATTCTTGGTCGATAGATTTCAGTAAATCCTATCTATTAGTCCACTATAACTACGAGATATTACTCGAACTATAGTGTTGAGGTAAAATAGGTCAACGCATACTACTTACCCAACGTAGAAGGGGTCGATCATGTGGAGAGTAAGGTCCTACATGCCTACCGACGAAGAAGGGGCTCATAGTATGCTTTTCCTATAAAGACTAATCTCAATTTTAGAATTTAGAGGAAGGTCCCATCATCTCATTTTAATTCATTTTAAGTGAACAAATAACTAGCATTTTCGAGAATGATTAAATAGAGGTGATAGCCCTAAAAACGAGTGACATCCGTATGTCTATGAAAAAGATGCAACTATATGATCCATTTTCATGCATATTAGGTGGTTTGGTTTAGTTTAGGCGGTATATGATGCTACTATCTAACGTGAATGCAAAAGAAAACGGTAAAGAAAACGCAAAAAGGAAAAACACCTAGTGTGGCCTATCCCTATGAAAATAAAGACATATTACAAATTGGAATCCATCCATGGACCCTAAAGCTGTCTTCATTCTTCATCTTGGGCTTCAAGTGGGAGTTGGGCATCTCCATCTTGAATCTTCATCTTGAATCTTCTCAAATTACATTTTGAATTACAAAATAAACCTATTTACATTCTAATTCAAAATATGCCAAAATTTAAAAATATTACAAGATGGGAGATTCGAGATCTCAAAATACAACCAAAATTGTGTTCCCTTCATTACGAAAACACAATCTTCTAAGGCCACACTAGTAAATTACAACCGTTCGTACAAAAATAATGCGTAAAAATAAACCATTCATTCACAAAAATAAAGCATCAACTAAACTAAAACAATGCAAACAAATTGATTAAATTTGCCAAACCACCTCTTTTAAATGATTAAAATTATGCAACAATTCCTTAATTGTTCATAATACCTTTTAATCAAAACATAATCCAAAAGAAATAATTTATATTATCAGTATAACACAAATTAGATCACAAAAATATTTTAAACTTCTTTAAAATATTAGGTATCATAATTATTATGAACTGCTTCACAATAACACAAAAATAATTATATTATCTTTATAATATCATAAGATTTTAATTTTCCAAAAATCAAATCAAAAAAAAAAATAATATACAGCCAAATTAAAAAAACAGTTTTTTTTTTTTAATTGAAACATACGGCCAACCCAAAAAAAAAAAAAAAAAAAAATACCAATTTAAAATTTCGGCCAACATGAATAAAGAATTAAACTGATTTAATTCGATTATGCTAATGATTAGATCGATACTAACTCAATTTTAATCTGTATTAAACATTGATTTAAGAGGTTCAAATTAACTTTTTAAATTAAACATCTTAAACTGATAGATCTAATGGTTAGCAAAACAATATGTTCATTAACATACAAAAATTTTAATCCTTTTATGTTTTAATTCAATCGGTATCAAATCAAAACTTATACAAATTCATATATGACAGAATTAACAACTTAAAACATCGATAAATATGAATCAAATAGACCAAAACAAACCAAAAATTTTCAAAAAAACCCACGGCATACACAAATTGTACACGGCCAAAACAAATTTTTTGATTTAAAATTATACAAAATCGATTTTTATGAAAACCATATAAAAATTTCATGTGCCCTAAGGCTCTGATACCATTTGTAGGTTTATATCGGTATATAAACCTTTAAAATCACAGGATTATAATGAAAACTTTTATAAGATTTAAAGTCATAAATTGAAATTGCATAACATAATAAAGAAATTTAGAATTAACCTTTTAATCCTTTGAATTGGCCTAAGAACAATACCAAAAGTATGGTATCTCCTAATAATCTCACCCAAGATATGTTGAAATATGCCCTTAAGTTTGCTAGAAAATTGTAGAGAAGAAAACTGGTTTTCTCTCAAATTTTAAGTGTTGTTAATGATGAATTAATTAGGAATGAATTAGCGTAGAATTAGGAAAGGCAAAACCCCTCTAATATACTCCATGAGGCCGGCCAACTCTATTGATTTTGGGGAGATATTATTCTCCTCAAAATCAATAACTTATTGATCAAGAAAAGGAGTGTATCGGGACACGATGTATCTGGACACTTTTCACTTGGTCATTTTAGCTTTTTATATAATGCATTATATTCCTAGTGTCATCTGTATGGACCGACTATAATATATTATAAATATCCTTATATTCATAATTTGCTAATTAATTATAACGGTTTATATTTAATTAGCTTGCATTATACACAATAATTAAGTATAACATTTTATATTCAATTCACGAATTACATTTAATTCGTCTCAGCTAATATTATTTAATCTGTATTAAATAGCCGTACCACCATTACACTGACTAACATTTTAGTCAGTAACATCATTACATTTGACTAACCTTTTAGTCAACAACAATGACTAACCGTTTAGTCATTAAGTAAGGCATCAATATGATCATTTTCTCAAATAATCATATCTCTCAAACACATCCTTTAGGTGTGACTCTTAGGGACCAGTTGATCACCGCCATCTGTATGACAATAACGTCAAACTTATCTAGCAAGCCAACCGTTATCGATAAACGTTAATCAACTGATTAAATACAAAATGTATCCTGTGTACCTTTAGAGATTTATTTATGTTATTGCACTAACTGTGGAGGACACTAGCTCCAACAATCTTCCCCGTAATCCTGTGTCGGCTATTCGTGACCCAAATTGGAAAGTGGCTATGGATGATGAGTATAATGCTCTTCTTGACAATGAGACGTGGGACTTGGTCCCGCGCCCGCCCAATGTGAATATTATACGCTCAATGTGGATTTTTAGACATAAATTTCGTTCTGACGGTTCGTTTGAAAGGTATAAGGCACGCCTTGTAGGTGATGGTAAAACGCAGCAGATTGGCGTCGATTGTGGTGAAACTTTCAGCCCCGTGGTGAAACCATCCACCATTCGGACTATACTTACTCTCGCTATAGCAAATTGCTGGGCTGTTAATCAACTGGACGTCAAAAACACCTACTTACATGGTGCCCTGACTGAAACTGTTTTCATGCATCAACCTTTGGGATACAGGGATAAACTTCACCCTGATCACGTGTGCAAGCTTAAAAAGTCGCTCTACGGTCTCAAGCAAGCTCCACGTGCTTGGTACAAACGTTTTCGGACTACATAGCTCGCATTGGGTTCACGCATAGCAAGGTGGATCACTCGCTTTTTATTCTTCGACAAGGTACGAACTTGGCTTACTTGTTACTCTATGTCGATGATATAATCCTCACCTGCTCTACTGAATCACTTCGTGCCTCCATTATGAGTCAATTACACTCGGAGTTCGCAATGAAAGACCTCGGCCCTTTGAGTTTTTTTCTCGGTATTGCTGTCACGCACGACAACTCTGGTATGTTCCTATCTCAGTCCAAATATGCTGAGTCAATAATACAGCGCGCGGGAATGACAGATTGCAAATCCGCTGCAACACCAGTAGACACTAAACCGAAGCTTAGTGCTTCCTCTACTACCTCTCCATGCTCGGATCCTTCACTATATCGGAGTCTTGCAGGTGCTCTGCAATATCTTACATTCACAAGACCGGACATTTCCTATGCCGTCCAACAAGTCTGCTTGTTTATGCACAATCCCATGGCCTCTCATATGAGTGCCTTGAAACGGATTATTCGCTATCTTCAAGGCAGCCTTAAGTCTGGTTTATGGCTTCGTAAATCTCCTCCTACGAAGCTCACCGCCTACACCGACGCGGATTGGGGTGGGTGTCCGGATACGAGACGGTCTACATCTGGGTATTGTGTCTTTCTTGGTGACACTTTGGTCTCGTGGGCTTCTAAACGACAACCCACGATATCACGCTCAAGCACGGAGGCCGAATACCGTGGCGTTGCAAATGTCGTGGCAGAGTCGTGTTGGCTTCGTAATCTCTTGACCGAGCTCCACGTCCCAATGCACAAAGCCACGCTCGTTTACTGCGACAATGTGAGTGCCATATACCTCTCCGGTAATCCTGTGCAGCATCAACGAACGAAACATATTGAGATGGACATTCACTTCGTTCGTGAAAAGGTTGAAAAGGGTGAAGTTCGAGTTCAGCACGTTTCGTCTCGGTTTCAGATAGCTGACATTTTTACCAAGGGGCTTCCGTTGGTGCTTTTCGATGATTTTCGAGACAGCCTGAATGTTCGCTCTCCTCCCGTTCAGACTGCGGGGGTGTGATAGAATATTAGTAAATAAATGTAATTTATTTCCGTAATCTTTGTTGTGATTAGTTACCATAGCTTGTGATTATTTGATTAGTCTAATTATAGTTAGTACTGATTCATTCCTAAGTTGTAGAATACTAGAAGTGTATTTATACGTTTGATTTACAATGAATGAAGGCGACCATTATCTTCCTTTACAATTACATTAACCATAACAATAACAATAACAATAACAATAACAATAACAATGACAATAACATAATAACATAATAACATAATTACTACATAATAACATAATAGCAATAACAATAACAATAATAACATAATAACAATAACAATAACATAATAACATAATAACAATAACATAACAATAATAACAATAACATAATAACATAACATAATAACATAATTACGTTTATTATTATTATAACAATAACATAATAACATAATAACTACATATCATTGTAAAAGCCGAAAGATTGTAGCTCTCGATCAATTTGTAACATTGCTCAAAACAATCATGCCCCCTACGACTATTCTTTTCCAATACATCATATATTGAGATCATACTTAATCAAATATTGGGTCTAAGTCCAGGGTTTAGTTTTATATGAGCTGTATTATAAATAGCTCGCTATACTGCTTTGCATTTACACAATATTAATCAATAAAAATATTTTCTTTCTTCTATAATCTTATCACACTTTAACATATTTTTTTCTTTAATACTTTAACATTATTCATTTGGAGGAATTGAGTGTCAAAACTTACAATGAAACTTTTAAAAAGTAGCCCATGTGGAATTTGGGTTAACCTAGAAGTATGCAAGTGTGAGGTCGCAGGCTCAAATTCCACCTGGAACCAAAAAAGAATAAAAAAACCAATGCACACCACTTTGCCACAGCAGCCCCCATCGGGGTGGCTTACATGGTACATGTGGTGGTGCGGAAATGCATGTACCCGGGGGGACTCAACCCCCTCGTCATCCAAAAAAAAATAAAAAAAATATGTAATTTACTCAACGGATCTTAGAGGCCTAAGATCATCTTCTACGGTAGAATGCAACCGAAGGATGTTAAAAAAGTCATCGATTTGATTTGCCTCGTTGCCTACGGAATAAACATCGGCTCCCTTCAAAAATGCGGAGTACCAAACTTGAGAAAGCTTAGGATATCGGCCTAAATTTGGATCGCTAAAATTAACGTAGTATAATCCAAAGCTTTTTTCGTAGCCAAAGCTTAGCTCGTACAAGTCCATGAATGACCAAGCAAAGTATCCTTTTATATTAGCTCCATCTCTGCAAACAGTTTCAGGAACTTAGTTGTATTAATCAGCTCTCCAAGTCGACGTATCAAACAACAAGTTTCGAAAACTTTTTCGGTAGAGAATTGGGTTGGCTATAGTTGGGCTCGAGTTTAAGTTTGAGCCCCATCCGTTGATCTAAAAAATCGTTTACTTAGAAAAAGTTTTGGGAGGATCGTGCCCAAAAACCTTGGTGCAGATTCGGCCTTTAATTTAGGGTTTATATGTTGTACTAACTGATTTAAGTTAGTAGGTCTATTTAAACACGACACGTAATGTGTTTTAGTTGGATTAGGGTTGAGTCTCTAGACACATGAACCCTACACTATTTAACCTATTTATTATATAGTTTAATTGAAATGTTTGGATTACTTTTAAAAAATTAAAATGTTTGGATTTAATTATAACTTTATTATACTTCAATATCATTTGTAACAATAAAACTTACTTCACACAATCAAGTAGTCCCCCAATAAAAGCTTGCATATATTCTATTCTCAAATGATCGCCAAGATCTGATGCTTTATGTGAAGTTACTTGTCCTGCACATACAAAAGGTAAAAGTTATCGTATTACCTTTTATTTTATACTCCAAATTAACAAAAAATATCGAGCAATAATACCTATGAGCTAGTGAAGATCAATGTTATTTACAAATATAAGAGGGTTAGATAACTTAGATTAATATTTACTTAGTCACTACTCACTAGCTAGTGAAGATAACTCGATCTACAACTCTAAATCAATTGGCCTACAAATTTTCTTGCTAATAAAGTTAGGAAAAATTTCAAGGCCTACCAATGTGTCGTGTCATCGTACACAACAATAGATAGAATAATTATTTTAAATAATGTTATAGGAGAATTTGACTCAAATTAAAATGAAGATATCATATTTATAAATTTAATTAAAAAAAGCAAACAAATAACAAACCATTTTCTTGGATATAAATAGGAGGGTTATTATAATCTTTTTTGAAATATTGAATCACTTGTTCTAGCCCCCATGGTAGTGCCGGAAATGGATTCTGCAATATTATCAATAATGTATAAAACCAATTAGTAATCGATTTAAACGAAGGATCATAAATGATCGCATAAACGAATATTCTCACCCCTTCTAATGGAGAACTGTGATTATAATCTGCAAAGAAATTATAAATATTAACAATTAGAATGTTTGTGTATATTATTCAAAAAAATAATTCAAGTAAAAGATTAATAGACGATAATAACATGATTTTTATAAGTTGTCATGGCAAAAGACTACGAGTACATTATTATAAACATTTCGAAGTTACTAGTATTGTTACAGAGTGTATTTATTCGGAATATTTGCCAGGAATAATCAGAACTGGTCCTTCAATTTCATAAATAATCCGAACAGTAATCCCAACTATTGAAGTAGTATTTCAATATATCTAAAGAATGTCTCATATTGTGATTTTACTCTTAAGAATTTTTTTTCAAACCACTATGCAGTATAATGTGTTGAAAATTTTTCTACAAAATAATTTGAAAACTTTGATCGCAAGTAGATCAAATAAATGGCGAAAAAATTAAATACGACGTAATTTAAGGAAGAAATTATTTAAGCCGTAGGTGTTGATGAACATACATATCCATAAAGCTCCGATGTCTGCGAAATAATTTCTTGGTTCATCCCTAAGCTTTTGGTCCAATACCAAGATAATCGTATAGTAATTCAATCCAATGAAGTCATATGACCCTTTCACTATTTCTGATTGATTTTTGGTGAATACCGGAAGTCTACTTCCGACATTGATTTTCATTGTTTCGGGATAATCTCCGTACACTAAAGGATGCATATACCTGAAGATTAGGACGGAGATAAATAAGTCGTCAATAACATCAAGTAATTGCTAGGTAGCGCGGTTTTAAAAAATTGTACTCCGTAATCTGTAAAGTTCTCCAAATCAATGCAATCGCGATGTATTTAGTTTCTTTATTACCGAGTATGTTTTAATATTCAATTGTCTAATATATATGCTCGGCCAAAATATAGAAAATACAATTAAAAAATTATGAGATAAAATGTAACGAAAAGCTTAATTAATTTAAGCCTATATTTTATGGTTCATTCATTTAAGATAAATATTAATAAAATAATCAAATGAGCTCCAATTTCATAAATTAGTGTTAAAAGCCTAGAAAAAAAAAAAAAAAAAAAAAAAAAAAAAAAAAAATTTGTCAGTCCTAAGTATAGTGTAGTGTCTTTATAATGTAGTACTGATCTCCGCGTCTTAAAAATATGCTAATGAAAAGATAAAAAAAATTTCAAAAATTATGATTTGACGAAAATTTGAAATAAGAGAAAATGTATAACAGCCCATAATTTTGGTTCATTCTTTTGAAAAAAGTATTTATAAAATAATTACATGAGCTTCGATTTTCATAAATTAATATTAAGAGTTTAGGAAAATAACCAATAAAAATTTGAAAGACCTAGGAATCAATATTACGCGTCCTTCGTGATATAAACAAATTCGAATTTGAAAATGAATGTTACTAAAGGATAGATAAACATAGTTAAAAAGAAATGGAAAATTTAACATGAATAAACCATCCTATCAGTGATCTTCCATAAATAAACCAACCTTTTGATTAACTCTCAATAAACCAACCTTTACACCTTATTTTCCAATATTAGACTATCCCCATTTTTAAACGATTATTTAAGGGTGAAGATCACATGTTTTTCCAATTTTTTTCTCTATAACATTAATAATGGAGTGAAAGCATGTGTGTTATAGTTTTCGTTTTACCCAAAATGACAAGTTTAAAATCGAGATAGTTTAATAATGGAAGATGGGGTGCAAAGGTTGGTTTATTCAGAGTTAATCAATAGGTTGTTTTATTAATGGAAGATCACTAATAGGTTAGTTTATTCATGTTAAATTTTCCAAAAGAAATTGTACGTAGTCGAAGAATTACCAGCCAGTAAAGAAGTCATATGATCTTTGTACTGCCTTCTTATTTTCTGTTGTGTTTGAATAAGGAATGAAGTCAAATGCATAGAGATTGAACCCTACGAATCCATTTTGTGTGCCCTGCATTTGAGTGTGTAATGACCAATATTATTATCGATATCGATATCGATATTGTAATATTGGTATTGATATTGATATTGTCTGATAAAAAGTAAATCGGTGATTATGAATTAATTAAGTCGATGCATGCCAAATATTCGACGACTAAGTTTAGATTTTCCTTTAGTAGGTTAATTAGAAGGACTTAATTAATTGGAAATTTGTAGGTCAAAATAATGTTTACTCCCCCATACGGCTGAAAAGTTATTAATCAGTATAGATGGTTAAATTCGTCTTAAATTGATAATTTAAAACCACATACACTTAAGTATATGTGTAATAAAATAATTTTAGCTTTCGTCAATAACAAACTTTGTAAGTGTTAAAATGTGACTTGAAAATGGAAGAATAGGCTTGTTTTACAATGTCCCACATTGGTGAAGCAAGTAAAGGGTGGACATTGTGCTTAATACATATAGTACTAATGTCCCACATCGGTGAGGAAAATGAAGATGGGCATTCCTACACTTATATATAGGAGGCTTATTGAGCATTTGTACTCACTTCAAAATTCTCTAAGTTGAGTATCTTGTGTATCGACAAAGATAGCTCATAAAAGTTGTAATTTTGCATTCTCCATAGTAAAAAATATTTTCCATTCGGTTGTGGACGTAGCTAACAAGTTGTTAGTGAACCACGTAAAATTCTTGTGTCGTTCTTTTCTTTCTCGCTCTCGCTGTGTTTGTTCGCTTCCGCTATAACAAACTGGTATCTTGAGCTAGAGATTAACTTCGGGAGTTTTGATCCCGGGAGAAATGTCGGCGATGAGTATGAAGATTGAGAAGTTTACGGGGAGAAATAGCTTCGGGCTATGGCAAATTAAGATGCGGGCTTTGCTTAAGCAGCAAGGCATTTGGAGTCCCTTGACGAAGGGTACTAAGGTTGTAGCTGAGGGAGAATCAGCTCAACCCGGGGCAGTAAGTGCCGCCGAGTTGGAGTTGTTGGAGGAGAAAGCTCACTCCACCATCTTGCTGTGTCTGGCAGATGACGTCATCACTGAGGTGGCTGACGAAGAAACTGCCGCGGGGCTATGGTTGAAGCTGGAGACTTTGTACATGACAAAGTCGCTCACCAACAAGTTGCTTATGAAGCAACGGTTGTTTAGTCTGCGTATGCAAGAAGGTACGTCCCTTAGAGAGCATCTAGATCGTTTAAATACTATATTGCTTGATTTACGTAATATAGATGTTAAGATAGATGATGAAGATGCTGCCTTAATACTGCTTGTTTCTTTGCCCCCTTCCTATGGAAACTTTGTTGAGTCATTTGTTGTTGGGAAAGAAACCTTGACCCTAGAAGAGGTGAAGTCAGCCCTTCACACTAGGGAGTTGCGTCAAAAGGCGAGTGTTGATGTGGGTGAAAGTAGTCATAATGTTGGGTTAGTTGTTAACACGACTAAGGGGAAGGGTCAAGTAGGCAAGAAAAAGAATAAGTCTAAGTTCAAGCCTAAGGTACCAAGCCCAAATGACCTTTGCCACATTTGTAAGGAACCGGGACACTGGAAGGCTAACTGTCCAAAGAAAAAGCCTTCTACTGCAGCTGTTGTCCAGGGTCAAACGTCCGATTCGGAGAGTGGTATGGCCTTAACAGTTGATAAGGTGCAACGTCTTTCCGACAAATGGGTTTTAGACTCAGGTTGTTCATATCATATGTGTCCACATCGTGATTGGTTTTCAACTTATGAGAGCTTGGATGGTGGTAGTGTTGTCATGGGCAATGACGCCGTCTGCAAGGTAGTTGGAGTAGGATCAATAAAGATTAAGACATGTGATGGTATGGTTCGTACTTTGATGAACGTAAGACATGTTCCCTTATTGAAGAAGAATTTGATATCTCTTGGTGTCTTGGACGAAAGAGGTTTCAGTTTTTCGGGTTCAGATGGGACATTGAATGTTCTAAAGGGTTCCAAGGTGATACTTAAGGGTATCAAGAAGAATACCTTGTACATATTGCAAGGTGTTACGCTGACAGGTTCTGCAGGTGTAGCGTCTGAGGATCACCAGAAAGATGAGACTGAGTTGTGGCATATGCGACTTGGTCACATGGGTGAATGAGGGATGCAGATATTATCCAAGAGAGATCTTCTGGGTAGGCTTAAGATGAAGAATCTTAGTTTCTGCGAACATTGTGTGTTCGGGAAGAAGCATCGTGCTAAGTTCGGCAAAGGGGTGCATACTACCAAGGGTACGCTTGATTATATCCATTCAGACTGTTGGGGTCCTGCTCGTGTAGAGGGTATTGGAGGTTTTCATTATTTTGTCACATTTATAGATGATTACTCCAGATACACATGGCTTTATCTGATGAAGCATAAGAGCGAGGTCCTTAAAACCTTCGTTCAGTGGAAGGCATTGGTGGAAAATCAAACGGGCAAGAAGATCAAGAGGCTACGAACGGATAATGGTCTGGAGTTCTGTTTGACTGAGTTCAACGAGCTTTGCAAGAATCATGGTATTGCTAGGCATCATACCATTAGGGGAACACCACAGCAGAACGGTGTTGCAGAGCGCATGAATCAGACATTGCTTGAGAGAGTTCGGTGCATGCTCTCTAATGCAGGGTTGACTCGGAAGTTTTGGAGTGAAGCTGTGAAGACAGCTTGCTACTTGATTAATCGTGGACCTCATACGGGTATTAACTGCAAAACGCCTTATGAGGTATGGTCCGGTAAAGAAGCTGATTATTCAGGTTTTAGGGTTTTCGGCTGTCTTGCCTATTATCATGTGAGTGAGGGTAAGTTAGAGCCGCGAGCCAAGAATGGTTGTTTTATGGGATATGGAGATGGAGTTAAGGGATACCGCATTTGGTCTCCGTCGGAGAATCGTGTCATCCTCAGCAGGGATGTTACTTTTGATGAAAGCTCTATGTTCATGTCAAGCGATAATTCAACAAGCCATGACAAGAATGATAGTTTCGAGAAACAGGTGGAGCTAGATGTAGCGCCAGCCGTGTTTCTACCAGGGACGTCGAGTCAAGTGGAGGTTGAGGCTCCAGAGACTACTCCGGCTGGGGAGGAAAGTCAACCAGAGATAACCAGTGTTGATGAACCAGAGGCTGCGGTTGGTCGTCCGAAGAGGACAATACGAGAGCCTAGTAGGTTTATCCAAGAGATTGAGGGGCGAAAAGTTCGTGCCCAAAACTGCTATGCTGAAGAAATGGTGGGTTATGCACTACAGGTAGCCGACGAAATTGAGTCATCGGAACCATTGTCTTATCGAGAAGCAGTTTCAAGTAGTGAGTCGGCGCAATGGATCACTGCTATGAGTGAGGAGATGGAGTCTCTTTACAAGAACAAGACATGGGAGCTAGTTAAAGTACCGCAAGGTAGAAAGGTGGTTGGTTGCAAGTGGGTTTTCAAACGGAAAGAGGGAACAACAGAAGGTGACAGCATCAGATACAAGGCTCGTCTAGTCGCCAAAGGTTTTAGTCAAAGAGAGGGAGTCGACTACAATGAGATATTTTCTCCTGTGGTGCGACACACATCGATTAGAGTTATTCTTGCGATGGTGGCTCATTATGATCTAGAACTGGAGCAATTAGATGTGAAGACAGCTTTCCTTCATGGGGAGTTAGAGGAAGATATCTTGATGAGTCAGCCTAAGGGGTTCGAAGTTCCGGGGAAGGAAAACTATGCTTGTAAGTTGAAGAAGTCCTTGTATGGACTGAAACAGTCACCTAGACAGTGGTACAAGAAGTTTGACAGCTTTATGGTGGAGCATGGTTACATAAGGAGTCCTTATGATTGTTGTGTATATCACAACAAGGTGGAGGATGGATCATATATATACTTGGTCCTGTATGTAGATGATATGCTTATTGCCGCGAAGAAGATGTCATACATTCAAGAGCTCAAGGTACTTCTCAGTTCAGAATTTGATATGAAAGATTTGGGAGTTGCTAAGAAGATTCTTGGCATGGAGATTTATAGAGATCGTTCGCAGAAGAAGCTTTTCTTGTCACAGAAAAGCTACATATTGAAGGTGCTATCCAGGTTTGGGATGAGCACCGCCAAACCTATAAACACTCCGGCAGCAGCAAATATTCGCTTATCTGTTGCTTCTGCGCCCCAAACTGAAGCTGAAAAGTCCTACATGTCAAGTGTTCCGTACGCTAGTGCAGTTGGTAGCTTGATGTATGCTATGGTGTGCACTAGGCTTGATATTGCGCATGCTGTTAGTGTTGTGAGCAGGTTTATGGCTCAACCTGGCCGAGAACACTGGCAACAAGTGAAGCGGATTTTCCGCTATCTGAGGGGAACGGCAGATGTTGGTCTTATATATGGATGTGATACAGAGTGTTTGGTGAAAGGCTACTCTGATTCTGATTATGCTGCTGATATAGATGGTAGAAGGTCAATGACTGGCTATGTATACACTCTTGGTGGTTCTGTTGTTAGCTGGAAGGCTACTCTACAGCCGTCTGTTACTTTGTCAACGACAGAGGCTGAGTACATGGCTTTAACTGAAGCGGCTAAGGAGGGTATATGGTTGAAAGGGCTAGTGAGTGATCTTGGGCTACATCATGATCGAGCAGTTGTGTATTGTGACAGCTTAAGTGCTATATGTCTTGCCAAGGATCAGGTGCATCATGAAAGAACCAAACACATTGATGTGAGGTATCATTTTCTACGTAGTGAGAAGCGCATCGTGGTGAAAAAGGTCGGGACAGCTGATAATCCCGCTGATATGTTCACAAAACCGGTTCTGCCTAGCAAGTTCAAACACTGTTTGGATTTGCTAAATGTTGATAGTTATGTGTAAGCCCTTTGGGGCTTAGCATCGCTCCACGGAGGGCTTTGAGCCGTAGGTGGCGGGTACCCGTGCCTTGGGTGAAAAAGGCAAGACCCGTGTCTCGGGTGAAAGAGGCAAGGACCCGTGTCTTGGGTGAAAAGGGCAAGACCCGTGTCTCGGGTGAATGAGGCAAGGACCCGTGTCTTGGGTGAAAAAGACAAGTACCTGTGCCTTGGGTGAAAAGAGGCAAGACCCGTGCTTTGGGTGAGAAAAAGCAAGACCCGTGTCTTGGGTGAAAAAGACAAGTGAGATCACATTGAAGATCTCTTGTGCTTCGGGCTGACGAGCTAAAGCGGTCTTGTACTTGGGTACAAGAGGAATTGGAAAATACGACCTTTGATTGAAGACCGTTGAAAGATGCGATCGTTCAGGTCAAGGTGGAGAATTGTTAAAATGTGACTTGAAAATGGAACAATAGGCTTGTTTTACAATGTCCCACATTGATGAAGCAAGTAAAGGGTGGACATTATGCTTAATACATATAGTACTAATGTCCCACATCGGTGAGGAAAATGAAGATGGGCATTCCTACACTTATATATAGGAGGCTTATTTAGCATTTGTACTCACTCCAAAATTCTCTAAGTTGAGTATCTTGTGTATTGACAAAGATAGCTCATAAAAGTTGTAATTTTGCATTCTCCATAGTAAAAAATATTTTCCATTCGGTTGTGGACGTAGCTAACAAGTTGTTAGTGAACCACGTAAAATTCTTGTGTCGTTCTTTTCTTTCTCGCTCTCGCCGTGTTTGTTCGCTTCCGCTATAACAGTAAGATGTGACATCGATTTGATAAAATTAAATTTTAGTGTCCTTTTTTGTTTTAAAACTAATTTTAGTGTCCTTTTGGACAACCTTAACACGTGAAACTAAAATGTTAGAGAATAATAATGAAAAATTATACCTTGTACTTATTCTTGTAGAGGTTGAAAACTGAAGCATGAGCTAGTAGAAGATTGTGAGCAGCAATATATGGTTCGGTTGTCGAGTCACCTTTGACGCAAATTTCGCCAAATGGATACGAACACCTTCCCGGTGGTGAATTTCCGGCATCATAACCACCCATCGTGTATATATTCGCTTCGTTGATGGTCGTCCAGCGCTGAACCCTATCACCAAATTCTCTAAAACATATATCGGCATATGTTGTGAAATCTTCTCTACACATGACAAATATATATAACAGATTAACAGTATATAAGGGTTGTTCTTGTTTGCAATATAACGGTCTCAGTAACTTTGGGATATCTAATGATTTGAGAGCATTAACATATTTATATTAAAAAAAAAAAAACGCAATTATAATGGGTCATAAATAACCCTTATAATTGGTCAAAAAAAAAAAAAAAAAAAAAAAAAAAAAACGCAATTATAATGGGTCATAAATAACCCTTATAATTGGTCCAAAAAAAAAAAAAAAAAAAAAAACGCAATTATGATGGGTCATAAAAACTCTGTATAACCCTTATAAAAACTTAAAAATAAATTTATTATTATTATTATTATTATTATTATTATTACTATTATTATTATTATTATTATTATTACTACTACAACTACAACCCTCTTCAAAAAAATTTAAACTTGTTGAAAATTTCTAAAAATCCATATTATTAAACAAAATATCTAAAAGTTACGAAAATTAAAGAAAAAAATTTTAGACTTCCTACTTCTAATAAGGCGAAAAGAACATATATGCCCAAAAAATGGTTATTGAAGAAACTAATTAATTAATTAATGCGTAGGCTTTCATACATAAAAGATTGGTTAAGCAATCCATCGTATTTTGTTTCAAGCGCCATGGGTAGGTCTAAATGCAAAAGTGTAACATGTGGTTGTATTCCTGCATGTGATACAACATAGGTTAAATGATAGTACTTCATATTACATACTCTATAGTCTATACTCCGTATAATTTATTATTGTCGATTAAATTGAGAAAAAAAAAAAAAAAAATGAGAATAGTCACATCATAGGTTAAAAAAATGTGATACTTCATTATAGAAGAATTTATATTCAAGGCGTCCTTTTTCTAATGAGTAATAGACACAAATGGAGTAGAGGTGATGATGAGGAATATCTAGCTAGTGTACATACTCCCTCCGTTTCAGTGAATTGTTTACAGTTTGATTTTTTTGTGAGGGGAAAAAAGTCAAACTGTAAACTAATAAGTGAGACAGAGGAAGTATCATTTATTTTGTATCATGCATAGTACATGAAAACCTTGTATTTGTGAATTCTTACATTTTAGAAAATGTCAAATAAGGAAAAACTATAATAGGGAAAATAGATTGAATGTATAACAAGTTGTGATTGTGTAAGCAAAACCTAAAGAATGTTATGAGTGATTATACATTAATTAATTCTATGACCCGTGAAAATTACAGGAGTATGCGCTAACGTATCTTTGAATACAAATTTTAGGGTGAGGTCGTCTCATAGTATGAGACAATAAACCGATAGTTACTTTTGAAGACAATTGAGTTACTTTTCAAATGTAATGTCGTTACGTTTGAACAAAGTAACTGTGCATATATAGAATGACGACAATATGGTGGCTTACGGATATATAAAAATTATAGTCAAACAAAATATTGACATATGTTTGATAAATTTATGGTTAAAGCATATTAGAAATAAGAAAGATTATAAAATTAAGAAAAAAAAAGTAAGAATTAATTTAATTTAAGTTTAATTTTATTGAAATAATATGTGTCTCATATCATGAGCCAACCTTATAGTAGAACTACATTTTACAGTAGAAAATTAGTTTAGGTGGCGATTAAATATTACTTAGGTCTTATAGGAAGAACTAAGAGCATTCATAACAATGGAGAAAAAATTCTCCATTGAAATAAATGGAGAGAAAATTAAAAAATGAGTCCTTATATTAATGAAGATTATCTCCACTTTTGTGGAGAGAGTGCATATTCTCCACAAATGTGGAGAGTTTGATGTAGAGATAGGTCTCCACTTTGTTTTGTTTTTCTTATTTTTTACTTTAAATTTATGTGGGGCTCATTCAAATTGACCCTATTTTTGTGTTGATTTTCAACTATGCAACGTCATTTTTTGTATCAACAAACAAATTCAATTCAATTTCAGCCAACTTAATATTTAATTTTTATTATTAATTATGTTTTATTTTATCTTTTAGGTTTTTAATAAATGTTTTAATCGATTATGTAATATTTGAATTTTATTTGAATTTATATTCTAATGTAATGTAATGTTATATCTTTATAAATTATAAAACGCGGCATAAATTTTTCAGTATAATAATTAGCATTTAGAAAATAATTACATAAAAGTTATTAATTGAAATAAAAAAAATTAAGATAATAAAAATAATGAATAAGATATGAAAAATTAAAATATAGGTGAGATGGTGGGTCCCATATATGAAGAGAATTATTCATCCATGGATATATGTGTTTTTTTATAATGGAGAGGTGAGAATGGAGAATTAAGAATAGTGAAACTTGGGTCCCACAATGGAGAGAAAAACTCCCCTTTGATAAGGATGCTCTAAGAAGTAGCAACATACGGAGTAAATACCCTAGGTAGAGTAAACTCTAGTTTGCTTTAAAATATATTATATATAGATTATAAAATTTTGATCATTTCTATTACTTTTCCTTTAAGTTATGAGTAATTTAAAAGTAATGGCTCAAGATTTACGACCATGGCTAACCAGTTCATTGATGAGGTTGTTGTAGTACTCGACTCCCTTTGGATTAACTGGTCCGCTGCCATCTGATACAAAAAATGTCTTTATATTACACTTATTTACATATTAATTTATTTTATTAAATTTGTCAAATCTGAAAAAATGGAGAAAAACTACCCCATATTAATTTATCAAAAAAATTCTTTGAAAATGTGGTGTATAGGAGTATTTGTTCTACACATATTGTAAAATTTACTCTATATTTGTTAATATAAGAAAAGAAAATGAAGTAATAATAGAAGTTGATGAATAGACCAGGAATTAGTCTTGACCATGAGATGGAGAAGCGGTAGGCTTCCAACGATGTTTTCGTCATTAGTTGAACGTCTTCCTGAATACATAGCAATATAATAAAACCATACTTTGTGTAATACGGGCATATAAAACTGAAATAACAAATGTAGTTTAGTTTGTAAATATTATTTTCTTGTCCATTAGTTATAACTTAATTATGTGTGTGAGACAATCTCATAATATGTAAGACTTCTCACTAGTAGTGGTTACTTTTTATATTTTTAAGGATTTATTGTACGGAGTAAATTACATCCCTTTAATAACTCGAATTTAGAAATTACAGCCCTTTTAAAAAATTTTAATCAATTACAGCCACATTTTTTGCTCCGTTTGTAAATCACATAGAAAACGGAGCTCCTAAGAATAATCTGCTTTAACGCCATAGAATTCAAATCCCAAAATTAGCTTTTTTGTTGACGAAAATACCCTTACTCATATATATATTTTCAACTTTTTCCTTCATTAATTTGTGATAAAAAAAAAATGGGAAATCAGATTTCTGACTTTGAAATTAGGGTTCATAGTTGGATTTGAATTTCTGGGCTTGAATTTGATTTGTGTCCTCTGAATTCGATTTTTTTTCTCTCCTTTTTCCTTCAAATCTTAAAGCAAATCTTCAATGTCTGATCAAAGTTGTGGTAGTTGGAATAATATTTCGAAGACAAGCTCTTACTTTTGTGGGAACCCAATTGTGGTGAGGAAATCAGGCACCATTGATAACCCTGGAAGAAAATTTGAATGCTGTGGAGTGTACAACTCTATTACCAAGACTCGTGGATGCAAATACTTTAATTGGGTTGATAAAACTCAAACAGAGTGGCAAAGGATTATTATCAACAAAGTTAATGGGGAGAATCGAATGCTTGAAATTGAGTTGGACAAAATGAAATGCTTGAAATTAAAATATTTGTGGTTAGGGAACCTCAAGAAAACGAAAGGAGGAGAGAGAGAGTGACAGAAACGTGAGATTTGAAAATGAAAGGAGGAAAGGGATGAGGCTGAGGGGAGGGTTTAAACAAAGAAATTCAATAGGCACGTGTATGTTTAGTGAAGGGCAAAACGGTCAACTACTTCTTTTTTTCACTTGAGATTAGGTGAGGTCGCAATTTAAAAAGAGCACCCTAAAATATGGCTTTAATTGATTAAAAATTTTTAAAAGGGCTATAATTTTAAAAGTCGTGCATTTTGGTGGCTGTAAGCCTGTAATTGGCGATTAACCCTATTTTTAATTTTTTGTTCCTAGTCTCACGCTAATTCAGTGTGAGACGGTCTCTCATGAGACCTATTGTGATTATAATTTACTCATATAGATTGAACTATAAAATAGATTATGTTGCCCTATGCCATTAACTAAAGTAATAGCAATCCCTTAATATATAAACCCTCTGATTCATCAATCCCTTAATCTATACTCTCTCTGATTCATCAAGTTCTTATCATATTAATTTTGACCCAATTATTAAAGAATGGTTGGATAAATGGCGGGTTTCTCCATTTGTTTGATTGTTGTAGGTAAAAATATTACTAAAAAAAGAAATGATAAAAATTTAAAAATAATTCAAAAAAAGAATATGATAAAAACCTGGTTAATTAGAGAGATTTGTTTTTAATTAATTAATTAGCTAGATATATCAAGAAAATAAAATATCTGTATTCATGTGCATATATAACATGTACAAAATATAATTCATATTGATTAGTCGTAACAATTTTTCGGAACGAATTATCTTGTAACAGATGTTTGCATCCTTTTAAATAACGTTAGTAGACTAGATTGATCATTTAAAAATATAATTATAATGAGTTTAGGCTGTAATTTTGGAATTATTTGAATCAAAGGTATATAATAATAAATGATTAATTGCCAAACACCACCTTTAAAAAAACGCATTTTGTCAAACACCACCTTTAAAAAAAAAAGTTGTCAATTACTGCCTTTAAAAAATATTTTTTGTCAAACACCACCTTTTGGCCTGAGTTTGACTTAGGTCAACTAAATTCCGACATTTTTGGTCACCGGAGCACTTTTTTTAAGTTGAAAAGACGAATTTCTTAGTTTTAGTGGTTAATTTTTGGTTTGAGATGGTATATTTTGGGTTTGAAGGATGATAATTCGAATTTGAGGGAAGTAAAAAGATGAAAATGAAGAAAAAAAAATGTTAATTCCGGTCAGTCAACGTCGGAATTTGGTCAACTCCGACCAAAAGGTGGTGTTTGACAAAAATTATTTTTTAAAGGTGGTAATTAACAAGTTTTTTTTTTAAAGGTGGTATTTGACAAAATAAGTTTTTTAAAGGTAGTGTTTGACAATTAACCCTAATAATAAAGGTAAAGACATGTGTAGTTAGTAGTTTACCTTGTACTTATAATAACCACCAGATGCTACATCTCCGTTGCTTACTCCTATAAATTTATATTCTTTTCTCTTGTTAAATAATTTAAATTCAACATTTAAAGAAGATTAATTGAACATAACTTCTTTTTATAACATTTTTTTTCAAAATAATTCTCTTATATGTTTTTTTTTTTCGTAATTGATTTTTCATATACGGATTTTACTCAAGTTATATACTTTTTGTCATTATTTTTCCCACCCTACCCTTTTTTACTTCAAGAATATACAAAATTCTCTCTTTTTAATTTTCTACCAAATTTTAAATCAATTTCATTCAAGTTTCTGAATTTTCAATCATGAACTCCAATCATAAATTCAATGAAGTAAGATTTGTCGTTTAATTTCAATTTTGTGTTTAAATTATTAAATTATATTAATTTTTAATAAATTTAATTATAATTTTTAATTAGGGTTTGTTGGGGTAGAAGGTGGGGGGTGGGTGGGTAGAGAGGTGGGGCAGGCGGCGGTGGACCGGCGGTGGTCCGGCGGTGGCCGGTGGAAGGCAGTGGCCCACGTGGCAGGGGTGGCTACCATTATGGATTCTTTTTTTTTTTTTTCCTCCTTGCTGCTTGCTACGTAGTACTCCGTACGTGATATCCTTTTTTTTTTTTTTTTTTTTTTTTTTTTTTTTGGGATTTTCTTTTAGTTTTTTATTCAATTTTTTTTTCTCCTTGAGTTGCTGTTGCTACGTGACTGCGCCCCACCGCCGGACCACCGCGCCCCGCCGTCGGCCCGGCCGCCTGCCCCACCTCTCTACCACCACCCACCCCCACCTTCTACCCCAACAAACCCTAATTAAAAATTATAATTAAATTTATTAAAAATTAATAAAATTTAATAATTAAAATTGAAATTAAACGACAAATATTATTTCATTGAATTTATGATTAGAGTTCATGATTAAAAATTTAGAAATTTGAATAAAATTGATTTAAGATTTGATAGAAAATTAAAAAGAGAGAATTTTGTATATTCTTGGAGTACAAAAGGGTAGGGTGGGAAAAATAATGACAAAAAGTATATAACTTGAGTAAAATCCGTATATGAAAAATTAATACCCTTTTTTTTTTTATAACATAATCCTTTTTAAAACACTTTTGCTTCAAAATCACACTCAACGTCGAAATATATTACTTAAAAAATGAATATTTACACTTATAAATAGATTTTTCTCAATAGTTTAAAATGTCTTTGGTTGCCATTTTTAAGTAACAAAATTCGTCTCTGGCATGATTTTAAAGCAAAAATATCTTAAAAGGGAATTATGTTATAAAATAAATATATAAATGATTATTTTGAAAAAAAAAAATATTATAAAAGATAATTATATTCAATTAACCCTTTAGAAAAATTAGTAGCAACAATTTAATTGATGCCAAATAAAGGAAAAAGTGTGTTACCTCTAGAATGTGCATAATTGTCAAAAATGCTAGCTTTTCTTCCATCCTCAAATGCTGCTCCCTCTACCTATTGTTCATGCATTGAGTATTTATATTCACCCAATTGAAAATATTACTAAATTCCTAGGAAAAATATTATTGTAATTATCATATGTGGAAATAATGTCAATTATCTCGACATATTCCAACATTAATAAAAAATAAAAATAAAAATTCTACGGAGTGTACAAGATTATAATACCACCCTCGTACATATTCGTGAATCGTGATATTTACCGTCTCATTTGTGAGATTATTAGAACTTGGTACCCATTAATGCCCTCACGTCAGTTATATCCTTAAATTGTCTTGTCTAGCTGAATTTTCGTACTCCGTACTCAATAATAGAAGTACAAAAATAATTAAAATGAGGAAATATACGTGATATTCTTAAACTCTTTCATCACTACGATAAATCACTACAAAAAATACAAATTTCAGGCGATCAATTTAGCAATTAATTTAATTAGTGATTGAGCTTCCTGTGACCAATTTAAGACCTTTTGACGATCAATTTGCGTTTTGCGACCAATTTAAGGCTATTAAATACCACTTTCATTGGTTACTATTAGTAAATTAGATGGATATATCCGGATTAACTAGTTCATTAGTTTACTAGCTACAAATTTAGGAATCTATTTTTTTCGTAAAGTTCTTCAACAAGCTAAGATCGAGTTGAAACTCGAGCACCTTAACTTGTTCATTCTGGTTTGAATCATTAAGTCAACTCATATAAACGAAGAAATAGTTATTGCACAATCAAATGCTCCGTATGTATGCAATATGTAAAAAAATATCAATAACAATATAAATATATATGATATAAAAGTATAAAACCGTCTAGTATTAATATAATATGAGACGAAACAATTACAATCACATTCCGTCTAAAGAGACGACATTCATACGAGTACCTGGTAAGAAGAAGTTCCAGCACCAAAAACAAAATCATGAGGAAAATCATTACGGTTATAGAGTTTGTCACCATGAACAAAATTTCGTGACAAAATTAACCCGAAAATGCACAAAAGTTGTACAAAAAAGTGCTTATTATCTACGACTTCCCTCATTTTCTTTTGTTTCTTTCTCATAAATTGTTGTTAGTACCAAACATTAATAATCTAAAGTATTTGTTTTGCTGTTGTTTTCATAATGACCCAACTACGTGGGTTGTGCGTGCGAGTCTTGTGACTTTTATATACAATGTTTAACGTGCCATGTGATTGATTATTTTATACGAAGTAGTAAATACGTGATATATTTTTACCGAAAATTGGTAGAGAGCATGTTGGTAATTTAAGTGTAAATTGTCGAGTCGTTTAAGTATAGTCGGAAGTAACTATACGACATTATAATATGGGTTCAGGAGTGTAGAGTGCATGCTCATATAAAAATGATTGTATGTTTAAAAAAAAAAAAAACGTTTTTAATTATAATATTGATGATTACGTTGATATGATTTGTATCAGAAGTAAAGTGTCATGTCTTTTCATTGAAACGATGTATCCTTTAACTCGAAGGATGTGACTCTTGATACGAAACATCACACCCCTTCAATCCTTATATACGGGAAGGTGGTGGTGGAGAAAAATATAAAGAACATTTTTCACATTAATCTTTGCACATTTAGGATACAACAAACCAAAATAACGACTCGAAATATTTCTTTGTTTCTCCGCTTAAGAAGCAAAGAATTGTACTTATTTTATCGTACGAGAAATTTTGTCTAACCCAAGGCTTATAACGGTTGGAATATTCTTTAAGGAAAGCGATCTCCATAACTCAAGTGTTATACAAGTGATGGATTATTATTTCGTCGCTACAATTGTAGGGTTATCCAATTTATATGCTTTATTTACATTGTAAAGTCCCCCCAGAAAGCCAAACAATTCAACTAAGTATAACATCGATCTTGACCCTCGATCTAACCATCCTGCCAGGGGCGGAACTAGGATTGAAACTTAAGTAGGGCTAACTATAAATGTACTAAAAACGATAATTTTTTTTGTTGTTAATACGTACTACTACGCACATAAGACTTATGAGACAATCAATTGAAAATCTGAAAAAAAAAATTAAAAAAATAAAAAAATAAAAAAATAAAAAATAATAATAATAATAATAATAATAATAATAATAATAATAATAATAATAATAATAATTAATGCGTGAGAAAAAATATTGATGGTTTTAATAGAGAACTTCCATTTTTTTGGATAACGTGGGGAACCCGCAGCCGCTACCTTTGGTGCGCACTGGGTAAACCCCCCGAGCGTGCATGATAGCCTGCAAACCATACACGCCAGGTTAGCCACCCTTTTTACCAGGGCGACAGGCTCGTGATCTGATTAGGCATAGCCTCAAGTTACTAACATTCCCCACAAGATTGCTCTTGGAGGGAATCGAACCTGAGACCCATGGAAATTTCACCCATGTTTTAACCACTAGACCACACCCTTGCGGGCAAGAGAGAACTTCCATTTTGTTAGTTTATAGAGTAGTTATGTACTCCGTAGTTATAGTCTGTAACCATTAAAACATGTCACATTCAATGTAACTTAATGAAACAACCTTTACATATGATAAAAAATTCACAAAGTTTAGAAATAAAGATTGTTCATCTTTCTCAAATTTTTAATTGACTATAGAAATGTTAAGGGTGTGCTCAGTGCTCTTATATTTTGAGTTTAAGATAGAAAAAAGAGTTATTAAAATGATAATTGAGGTATCTTTTATAAATTAAAATGATAAATGAGACTTTTAGTTCAAAAATTTCTAAGTGAGCAAAATTAATAAAGTTAGAGATGAAAAGAATAGTTAAAGGAAACATATTTTAAAAATATATATACTCCGTATATGCTAAGTTGCCAACAATAAAGCCTAACAAATTATAAGTCTACAATTACAAAAGTCAAAAACCCATTAAACTATTCAAGTATTCAACCACATAGAATCATTGAAAACAAAAAAAAAAAACAAAAAAAAAATCATTAGGGGATTCAAACCCCAACACTCTAGGAATAAGTTGAGTTAACCAACCACCGGTCCACTTTGATTTTCATTAATTGCCTTGACACGAAATTTTATATATCCAGATTTCTCACTGGGCTGAAGCCCATATAGCTTTAGGGCTAGTTTCGCCCATGCATCCTGCTAAACTTTTGGTTGAGTTGAATTCTAACATTGTATCAGTGCCTTTTGCCTAATGGTCGCGTGCGTGTTCGAATTCGATTACCACCCCAAGGACTTTCGTGTGAGGATTAGAAAATGTAAAGCTGATCATATGAAAAGAAGATAGATATTTTGATTAAAGAAAATTTGTATTATAATGTATTATATTATCCTAATCATTTCTAAATTGACGTAAATTGATCGATTTTTAAGGTTGATCATATATATCCATTTTGATTTTTTTTTTTTTTTTTCCAATTGTCATATATAATGTTGATCATATATATCCATATTGTACTTGTATTTCAGGATAAATTGTCAATATACCCTTGTATTCTAGTCAATAAATAAGTAAATAAGTAAAGCAAAGGGACCAATCATTTCGACTTAAAATTATTCGTGTTAAGAATTACACTAGTAAAATGTGTGAGTAAGATTCTCTTCGTTTTGGTTTAAAATCCAATTCAACTTAACTCTATAAAATCGAGTTGGACACCATTTCTGCTTATTAGAACTCATTAATTCTCCTGCAAGACTGAACTTACACTAAGTTAATGTGAGACCAAGGTACAAATTGCAGTTAAAGACACTACAAGAATATCTACTACGGGCGACTGAAAAAGGCTACCAACATCAGTCGCTAAAACAGGCGGGCGACTGACTACAGTCGCCATACAGCGGTAGCGAGGCTCGGTCGCCATTATTTGAGGTCGGGCGATCAACTCGGGCCGCCAATAATTGGCGCCCGACTTATCAGTCGCCAACAAGGGAGGAGCGGGCGGCGTCGACGCCACGCCTTCGCTTTTTTAAATAAAGCGGGGGTTGGCGGCGACTTGGCCGCCATATCCTGGCTGGCGGCCGCAAGTCGGTCGCCGCGCAGTCGCCTACTCACTGTTTTCTTTCGTTTTTTTAAAAAAATAAGGGGGTGGGCGACCGACTTCGGTCGCCATTTTTGGACTAAGCGACCGCAAGTCTGGCCGCTTGATCGATCGCCTTCTTCTGTTTTATTATAATTTTTAGGAGTTGGCGATCAAAATCTGGTCGCCAACAAATAATTTCGATCGCTTACCCATCGGTTTTTTTTCGCTTTCCTAGTTTACAACCGATACTGGCCGCCACCTTAATATTTCAGTCGCCAAGCTACTGCAATTTTACAATTGCTTCACGTTTTCATGTTTTGCCCGTATTAATTTCATAACCAAATTCAACAAACCTGCAAATTCAACGGTATAACTAACCCATACAATTTCAACACCATAAACAACCATACAAATTCAACATTTTCATACAGAAATTAAGTTTCGTACATGGACTAAAGCATCAAGTTTAGTACGGCAACACATAATTCATGTAAACATGTTCAACATTACTAACAGTTTGCATAAATCGAAAAAGACATACTCTACACTTGAAACCCAACCGATGCTCCACTACTCGGGCCACCACCGTGAGGGTCTCTAGGGTCAGGAAACTGCGGACCAATCCCCGGATTACACTGCTCAAAGTAGGTCTGCATCCGCTGCAGTTGTTCCCTCATCAACCTGAGCTCCTCGTCTTGGCGTAAAGGCGTTCGCCTTGATTGGCGACGCGATCTTCTAATTTCCTTACAATGCCGTGGCGTATATGGAGTCGCCATCGTCGATAATCTGCGGTTTCTCTTCTCGTAAAGATACTCGGCTGCGTTGCCGACTCCATAAACCGCCCCTTTTTTAAACCCTTCGTTCACTTCCAACCAAATTTGATCGGGTTTAGTTCCAGGCTCCTCCTCGACTCGCTTCATATCGCCTCCATACAAGAGCAAATCAATTATGCTATTTAATTACAACAAATTAAAAAGATTATAAATCTCATTAATTACGACCAACAATTCCTTACATATTTATCCGAGTCTTTCTTTCTCGCGAAATGCAAACCGCCTTCCTCGTCTTTCTTGGCGTGCGTGTCCAAAAAAATGTCAAACGCGGTCGCCGCTTGTCCTTTGTTTGCCTTTAGTCCAAAAAACGGCAACAATTATTAATTTAAATATACACAATCATACTATTATTGGATTATGTAAACGATATATTAAAACTTACTTTTTCTAGTTGTTGTGCACGATCAAGGCAGCTCTGCGATCCTCTATAATAACTTGGCTCGACACGAGCATTTGGATCTCCTCCCCTAATATTCAACGCCGCTTGTTTGGATTTCTTTTGAAATTAGTGCCTCGCATCTTCAAAGAAGTCGTTGAACGCAAAGATCTACAAGGAAAAATATAGCGACAACTAAATAAAACCAAACAACAAACTCCGACTATTACCATTTTTATTTAAGTTAGTTTTATTACCATTCATGAATGCGGGCTTCTTCTTTCTTTGACAAATTTTATACATGTTGTCCTTGAAGCGTTTTTGACACGTTTTCGTACTTTGCACGGACTAAATGCTCAAGAACTGGGTTCCAAGTGCACGAATTCTACGTATAAAACCAAATATTAAACAAATTCCTGCGTAATAATATGTATACATTTTAAAAACACTAGTGGCTTTAAAAATTATATACGTACCCGGAAAATATTAAACCACTGCTCCTTCAAGTCGTCTGGTATCGACGACCAACAAGTGTAACCGGAAGTATAACTGCTTTTTGTACTCTCCGTACATGCCTTAGTAATTTTCTTTTGCGGAAACCTTACAATTTTTGCGTTAAAATAATAAGCACATGAGTATATATATATATATATAAATGAACAACTTACCAATATGAACAACTTACCAATATGATTTCGGGTCTAAAATTAATTTGCGGCCGCATCTATTGGGGGTGTCCTGCTCCTGCTCTTCGTTTTGTTGTTGCGTCTCCTGACTATCCGACGACTCATTCTCCTCGCCGGACGACCTCAATGACGATCTGGAGGAGCTTCCTTTTCTGCTTCGCCCTGAAGACATAATTCAAACTAAAAAAACAACATAATGAGTATAAAATTAAATGAGACAAGTTAGTAACACACTACAAATTAAAACAGTTTAAAATTACATATAAAGAGTCTAAAATGTTGTCGAACATACATACGGGAAAAAAAAAAAAAAAAAAACACTAAAATCTAATCATCAAAGATGTTGTCATCCTCGTCGTCTTCGTCTTCGTCTTCATCATCATTATTGTCGTGCTCTTCACCATCTTCATTATCGCTATCGTACTCGTCTTCGCCGCCATCACTCATCAAGAGAAACTATTTCGCTGCCTTCTTCTTCTCGCTCCTCTAAATCGCCGCCGCCCTCATTCACCTCTAAGAGTTCCTCTTCAACTCCTTCATCGTCGTTTTGTTCAATCTCGTTGACATTGTAAACAACGTCATCAACTTCACACAAAGTAGTACCATTTGATACCACCTCTTCTTGGAAAAAGGTTGTATCTACTTCTGAACGTGCTTTAGTCTTAACAACCGCCCACCAATTTTTTTGATTTTTATCATTAGCAACGATCGGATAAGAAGCATAATACACTTGATGTGCTTGATGAGCTAGGACGAATGGATCATACTTTGAGTATCGTCGATTATGGTTCACTTCAACGAGCTTATGTTTGTGGACTCTCATACGGCATTAGAAGTGTCCATCCATTGACACTTAAACAAAGCGATTCGATAAACACGTTCACTTCCATAATAGCACAACTCAATAATATCTTCCACTATACCATAATAGTCGCTCTCATCAGTGGAAGAAATCGTGACGCCGTAATTGCATCTAGCCTTATTTTGACCATATTCAAATGTGTGAAAGTTGAAACCATTTACGGTATATCGTGTCCACGTCTTCACTTTCTTACCAGGACCTAAGGCTAAAGCTCGTACCAACGGATCTTGAACGTTGTTTTCGCCAACGCATCATGAACCACAATGGGAACTGTTCATCGTATTTACTCCATACATCATTGAAGGTAGTTTGATGATACTTTGTAAGTATAAATGCTTCGAACATCCTGAATAACAATAACTAAGTAATTTATTATTTTACTTTTAAAAATGTGTCATATATAATAAAAAAAGTTCTAAAGAAAATGTTACTTACTCATTATATTCTCTCAAAATCTCACAGTTTGTTAGCACGTATAGATGAGCACGATCATACTCTTTGTCTTCCAAATACCTATAAGTTGTGGAAGACTGAGGCTCCGGATATTGAAAAAATTCAGGAATAGTAGAATCAACATCATCCACTTCATGAAGATTCAAATTTTTGGCTTTGGTGTCTATAATGCGTTTCAAAGTATAAGGAGCAAAAGTTTGCGATCTCCTCGGTTAAATATGCGTTGCATATAGAACCTTCCACTCGAGCTTTATTACCAATTTTTCTTTTCAAATGATTTAGGAACCTAAACAAAGTTAAAAAGTTATATGTTTTGAAAGTGAAAAAATTGTATAAAATAATTAAACTTTATTTTTTCACAGTTTAAATTTAATTACCTTTCAAATGGATACATCCACCTATATTGTACGGGCCGCCAACTTTAGCTTCAAACGGCAAGTGTATTGGAAGATGCTCCATCGAATTGAAAAAAGAAGGAGGAAAAATCATTTCAAGCTTGCATAAGATTTATGGAATATTATTCTCGAGACGAATCATGTCATCAATGTAAATTGTCGATTTAACATAAATCTCGAAAAAATTGACTGATTTCCACTATTGCATTCCAAACAAGAGTAGGGAGAAGATGTTTCAACGCTTATCTAAGCAATCGCTCCATAAAAATATGGCAATCGTGACTTTTCATTCCTTGCAACTTTAATTTGTTAACATCTACGCATCGAAAATTAGAAGCATATCCATCGAAATTTCACTTTGTTAACCACTCACACAACAACTTCCTTTGAGTTTTGTCAAGAGCAAAAATGGATTTGGGAATTTGACCGTCACTACGGATATAGAATCGACTACGGCCGCAAAATAGTCTCAAGTCCTTTCGCGAACCAACCGTGTCACATGTTTTCCCTTCAACATCCATTACCGCATTAATCAACATCTCAAAAAAATTCTTCTCAATATGCATGACATCCAAGTTGTGTCTAATTAACATCGTTTTCCAATACGGTAAATCCTAATATGCTTCGTTTATACCAACCGTTCTTTTTCTTCTTCAACTCCTTGAATTCTCCTTCCGTGCCGCCAACGATAGTCGGAAAATTAGCAATGCGTTGCCATATCTCCTCCCCCGTAAGGCGATTAGGAGAATGATTGTGCTCCTCATTTCCTTTCTTGAAAGCTCTCTTGTTCTTCCTAAACCCATGCGTTGTAGGTAAAAATTGCCTATGACAATCAAACCAACTTATTTTTTGCCGTTAGGAAGCCGTAACGCTTTACTATTTTCCATACAACATGGACACGCCTTTCGACCAAAGAGACCATCCAGATAAAGATACCGTAGAAGGAAAATCATTAATGGTCCACAAAAGAGAAGCCTTGAAATGGAAATTGCTTTCAAGGACACATCGTAAGTTTCAACACCAACTTCCCACATTTGTTGCAACTCTTCCACCAAGCGGTTGCATGTAGACATCCATTTTATCTTTAGGATTATGCGGACCAGGAATGAGTAATGCTAAGAAGATGAATTGTCTTTTTAAACACAACCAAGGTGGTAGGTTGTACGGTGTCACCATCACTGGCCAACTGGAATATTTTTTACCGAATTGACTGAACGGTGCAAATCCATCAGTACACAATCCTAGTCGAACATTACGAGGTTCTTGAGAAAATTCAGGATACATTTCATCGATGCGCTTCCACTCCTCCCCATCACTCGGATGGCACATCTTTCCTGGTTGTCGCGGATTTTCTTTATGCCACCTCATTTGCTCAGCGATATTTTTTGTGGCATACAATCTTTGCAATCGAGCTGAAAATGGGAAATAAGTTAACTCATTCACTGGAACTTTTTTCTTTTTTGCATGACGTTTCTTCCCTTTTCCACCCTTTCTACTACCCCTCAAAACGATATCTCCCTCACTTTGTTCATATCTATCCCTTCCACAATCCTTACACTTGTCTAGTAAGGCATCATTCTTCCAAAATAACATGCATCCTTCTTTACATGCATGAATTTTTTTATGAGGGAGTTGAAGGCCTTTTAGAAGCTTCATTGTATTGTAATACGATCGAGTCATAACATTTTCTTCGGGTGCAGAATCCTCCAACAAGGAAGCAATAGCATCAGCAGCTTGAAATGGCATATTGAACTCAGATTTCATCGTTATAACTCTAGAGGCGGCTTGTAACAAAGAGATTCTGCTCTTCTCGAACAACGGTTTTTCAGAAGCATTTAACATGTCAAAAAATGCTTTAGCTTGAGGATTTGGAACTTCTTCATCATTATGTATTGTTTCAGTATTATTAAAAATATTATATTTCAGTGCATCAACGACCATATCTCTATAGGTATTATTATTTTGAGAATTTTGTGACTCTTCGGGATTTGGAGAGTAAGATTCGCCATGGCAAATCCATTGATAATAATTTGGAAGAAAGCCGTTAGAGATAAGATGTTCTTCAACGGAGTATATATTCATCAACGTATTTTAGATTTTTACATTTGCTACAAGGACACCTAATGTTGTTTTCTCCAAGCTGATATTCTTCTTGTTGTTTAGCAAATTCAATAAATTCTGTGACTCCTTTAACATATTTTTCAATAGGTCGTTTTCTCTTATCAAATCTTTCCTCATACATCCATTCACGCTCCAATCTCTTCATTATTATAAGCTAACCAATATAAAAAAAAATTCAATATCCAAAAGTTCAAACAAGAAATTTAACCAACTTAATATTTGAGAACTAATTTCAACTCAAATAATTAAACTATCATTCAAACATTCTCTAATCTTAAACTATCATTCAAACATTGTCTAATATATTCAATACCCAAGAGTTCAAACAAGTAATTCAACCAATTTAATATTTGAGTATTACTAAACACCCCCAATTCAACATCATTAAAGAAATTCAACATCATTAAACAAGTAATTCAACATCATTAAACAAGCAAAAACCCCCAATTCAACATCATTAAACAAGTAATTCAACCAATTCAACAAATTCTCTAGTATTAAAGAAATTAACTTCCCAAACAATAACTAAACATCATTCAAACAATAACCCCCAATTTCAAGCTTAAAAAAACCCCAATTTCACAAACCCTAATTTCAATTGTAATCAATGATTCTCTAATCTTAAACAAATTCAACACCTATTATACTTCACAAACAATAACAAAACATCATTCAAACATAACAATACTAAAATAATTACAAAATCTAAACAATATAACCAAAATTAACATAATATAATTATAACATACAACGAAAAAAATTAACATACATTGAAATGATTAGGCTAGGATTAGAAGTTCCAAAGCAAGAATGAACTAGATTACACCCGAAAATCGAAATCCAAAGCAAGAACGATGTGAAATGAAGTGTTCTTTCGTCGTTTTTTTTTTTTTTTTTTTTTAAGTGAAATGTGAAATGAAGAAGGAAGGGGAAGACGCTGCGGATATAATCGAAAATATGGGTCGACGGATTTGGCGACCGACTTCGGTCGCCCGATCTTTAGTTTGGCGACTGATTTGGCGACCGATGTCGGTCGCCCGCCTTTTTTTTTTGGTCGCCTCCTAGTCGACTATTGTCGACTAATTTCAGTCGCCCGCTCAATATTTCGGTCGCCATTTGGCGACTACTTTATTCGGTCGACAATATGCGGTAGCCCGTAATAGATATTCTTGTAGTGAGAGGTACAAAAACATGAAACAAATCTACTAAACACGACAAAAAAAACTGTAAATAGCGACGGAAAAATCTGTCACAAAAATGGCTTCCCCGTCGCAAAAACAGTTTTTGTGACGGAAAACCCGTTACAAACTGGAGTCGCACAAAATGGTAACAAAAAATCAAATTCTGACGGATTACCCGTCGCAAAAAATCTTGCGACGGACTTCTGACGGCCAATTCGACAAAATAAAAGTTGAAATTAGTCAAAGTCAAGTCAATCTTGTGACGGGTTAACCGTCACAAATAATGACTTTTGTGACGGATAGGCCGTCGCAACAAACAAAAGGGTGACGTTGCAGTTTATGTTGTGACGGACTAGCCGTCACCAAAATCATTATTTGTGACGGACTAGCCGTCACAAAAAGTTTTTTTTTTTTTTTGAAAATTGCGACGGATTACCCGTCGCATAATTTGTTTTTTTGTTTTTTTTTAAAAACAGAAACCAGCAACTGCTGGTTTTCCACAATGCAAACGCATTGTTTCCGATTTCATGTTACCTGCAATAATATTGAACACAAACGTCGACCGCGAAGCGGGAAAAACAATATAGTCGACCGCCAAGCGGGAAAAAACAATATGGTCAACCACCAAGCGGGATTTAATCAACACAACCAACCACACGATAACCATAACACTGACAATAATTTACATACTAACATGTCAAGTTTACAATACATATTATGTTTTAAGTGCAAGTTTTAAAGTCTACAAACAAGTTTAAACATATTAAGATTGAGTGGGGACCTGTTGGCTACCGAATCTGATGAAGCTAAATCGTCACGCCTCAATCAAAATAAACCTAAACAAACTACTAACAGAAGCTAGCGGTAAGCAGGATCGTATCCACAGAGAAACAGCGCAGTTATAAGCTAAAGTCGGAGTAAAACAGGTCTAACTCTAGGGTGTGAAAAAGGGGTTTGTTTTAAACTATAAACTAAAGCAAGCAAATAACGAAGATAAACAGAAATATATAAGGGGAAGGATTAGGGCATCAGGTTCATTATGACAATGATTCAGGAACTCAAGTTCATAAGAAGGAAGCGATAAACTGTGCAAATGATTAGGTTTAGAATACGCTCTCTCGAGTCAATATTAACCTTAAGCAAATTTAGCGGGCTCTCGCAACTTACTAAATTCAATTTATCAATCTCGCGTAAGTCTAGTTTTAACTCGGCTTTCGATCTTACATCAAAACTTACTCAGGTTCAATTAAACTCAGACAAATCGTTGATCAGGCGAAATAATCCTAATTCAATTGGCATAAAACGCGTAGAAAGAAATCAAGTGCACAATAAATTCAACCAGTTTAATATAAAAACATGTTTCTGAACCAAGGGCACAAATTCCCCTCAAACCCTAATTAGAAAATTAGCTACTCATACTGGAAATAAAAACAAAGCAATTGAAATGAGACATAGCAATAGAATAAATAGAGCAATTAAAATAAACCTGGAATAAATACGGAGTACTGACGATTACAAAATAACCAATCTTGAAACCTAACTTACTTTTGATGTTTTTGAGAGAGAAGACTAAAGCAGTAAAACTAACCTAATTAAGAACTTGTAAAATAAAACACAAAGTAAAAGATGATCCTAAGTAATTCGACCTAGAGTTATTTATATAGTTTTCCAAAGATTAAACACGAATTAAATTAAAATCAAGCGAAATAGCCTTCACCAGTACGGCCATCGCTGGTCGACCGCCTGACCAACTATGTTGGGCCGGCTCTCCTTCTTTGATTCTAGGCTTCATTCTTCTTTTGGGCCTTAATCGACTCGTGGCCCTTTAGTCTTTTGGCCTTCCTTTGTCTTCCCGAGCTCCTGCGCGAGCTCGAGCTTGGTCTTGTCGTCTCAAGTCTCGTATTTGCTCCAATTGTCTCGGGTTTTGGCTCAAAATCACCAAAACCTGCAAAATGTAAATAAAAGACAGCAGTATCGAGAAATATAGCAAATAGCTCATTAAGTCATAATAAACTCAACTGAATGCCAGCTAAATGCGACTGAACCGGGGGCATAAAGTCTATATAAATAGCACGTATCAAACTCCCCCAAACCAAACCTTTGCTTGTCCTCAAGCAAACTACCCAAACCTAGCACAAAATCACGAGGACAAACTAGTACAGGATAATGCAACTCAAAGCCTCAAGTATCGTCGCCTCATACAAAAGTGAATCAAATCAATACTAGCTTCCTCTTCAATAAATTGAAGAGTTAGGGAGCAAACTTAACAAACATAAGACGGCAGAACATAATGGCGCAAACTCCATGCAAAGGTTTTCGACCGTATGCATCCACATTAACGCTGAGACTATAAATAATCTCACAAACATCGACACTAGGAAAACTACTCGAACTAAGCACGAAATCACCCAAATGTCTCAAAATCACGTCGAGCGAGGTTTCCAAGGGTTGTAATGTTAGGCTCGGGTCAAGAGGGTATAAAGGTGGAGAATGTATTTGGATATGTGGAGCTCATCGGCTTAACAGCTGCATCTAAAACAACCAACTCCTCCAATCACGACTCCTTCCTTAACTCACCATGCAAAATAAACCACAACTCCCGTATAAACATGATAAACATCGCTTCCTATTCAACACTTCCGATCTTCTTATTAAATTGTAATAACGTATTTACAACCAACTCATTCTTTTTGTTTTGTTTTCTTTTCTCTTTTTTCTTGTATTTTCGGTTTTTTTTTTTTTTTTTTTTTTTTTTTTTTTTTTTTTTTTTGCTTTTTTTTCTTCTTTTTGAATAAAATGAAACGAGATCGGGAAAACTATGAAACATGTAGGAAAGCGCAATATTAGCGGGAACACTCGCAAAACATCAACCCACAACTCCATCTCATAATATAAGCAGATCACGGACTTAACCCACTTCCTTCCCAACCGAATACTCCGTGATAACTCAAAATCCCTAATGCAACTGATCAGCCTGGGTAAGATAATTCTGGAATGTAGCTCAATATATATAATGTGGTTCAAAAACAGGCTACAAAGGCTAAGACGGGTTACAAATGCGGGACCTAAGTCTAAAGGGACAGAAAAGTAGACCATTTGGCTAATGTGGAGTTAATATAATAAAGTAACCAAAAACAAGTACCTCTTCGTGCAATGCTCGATCAATTAAGAACAAAAAGGCTCAAACAATGACATAGATTCAAGTTTTCATTTCACAAGTACGAGCATGTACAATGTCAAGTGGATGGGTAGTCTAAGAAACGCGCCCCGTCTACGTCACATGTCCCTATGTCAAATATAAGCAAGTCTACTCAAATCACCTCAAGGATGAAAGGAAAGGGTAAGCACAACATATCAAATCAACACAATCAAGAGGCTCAACATAGCGACTAAGAGCGTATCTCAAAAGACACTAAAGTTAATCCTGCACAAAAGGTTACTACGACGACCAAAAAGAACAAAAGACTCGTATTTTTGGGATTTTTCAAAAAGTTTTAAATGCACACAAAAATTTCAATGCACACAAAAATGAAAATGCTAACGTAAAACGCGAAAGTGTTCCTTCCCCCAAACCAGAATCGCACATTGTCCTCAATGTGGAAAACAGCACAACCACAACAGCAGATAAGGACATATAACATACGGGGTAAAGGAAATAAAAACGAGGAAAGAGGGTAAAAAGGGTAAAGAATGCTCACATTATAAAGTTGGAACTCCCCCAAACCGAAGCGAAGCATGGAGTGCGGCTAAAAATCCACGTATATGCGTCCAATTCAGTCCAGCTATGAAGTACTTCGGAGTAGCGCGCAAGAATAAACGAAACAAAGCAAAGAGAAATAGCGGCCACGGCTCGACCTGGAATGGGCCGACCGGCTGAGCCCACCTGACTCAATTTTTTCGATTTTTCTTCAATTTCCAAATTCCAGCTACGCCTTGCTCGAGCACAGAGGCTGGTGACCTTCTTCGAAGCGTATTCTCAAGAATACTAAGGACAAAAGTCCATAAGTACCTGCGCGATAAAATCACAAAATAATACCCTCATCCTCGCGCGCTCATTAAAAACCAAATGTCATCCAAAACAAATCAAACAAAGTACAATAAGTTACAACGTCATCGGGTTGCCTCCCGGAAGCGCTGGTTTATAGTCCCGCACGACTCTTCAAGTCTTCAAAAATCAAGTATAACCAGGCCAAGGACGTTGGCCACTAGCGACAGCTTCACTCGGTGAAACAGCATCCGTTCGCCATAGAACTCCTCCCTCTCGAGGCAGAGCAGCATAATCCATCACCGTAGGTCCTCTATCACGAAATGGCTCTCCAAATCTCCCTTGTGCTCCCGGCGACTGAACCGTAGGGTGAACTCCTCCGTCACTAGCATTGAACAAGTCGGCTTTCTTCAGTTTTCTCTCCCCCAAACCATCCTTGCAGCCATCCTGAAAAGAACCTGCACACGGAGAAGAGACATGCAAAACCTCCAAAGTGTCTCCAGTAGAGTGAGACAGACGTACAGAATCAATAGAGCAAACCGACTCTAGACGCATAGGTGACCGCGGAGTACTAGACTGCGTAAAAGTAAGCTTCTCACCTCCCACCGTAAATGCTAAGGTCTTATTGCCCATGTCTATAACTGCACCAGCAGTGTGCAGAAAAGGTCTCCCTAAAATGATTGGGATGTGGACATCCTCAGGCATATCTAACACTACAAAGTCTAAAGGGATAAAGAACTTTCCAACCTGCACAGGGACATCTTGTAGGATACCTAAGGGTCGCTTAACAGAACGGTCAGCCATCTGCAAAGTGAGACTAGTGACACCCAAATTTGTCATATTCATCTTTTGACACATCGAATACGGGATGACACTAACACTCGCTCCTAGGTCACATAAAGCATTCTTAACCTCAAACCTACCTATGGAGCACGGGATAGAAAAAGTCCCAGGGTCACTAAGTTTAGGGGGTTTACTACCCTGCAACCTAGTACTAGCCTCCCCTACAAAAGCAACGGTCGAGACGTCGTCAAGCGTACGCTTCCTAGCTAAGACTTCCTTCAAAAACTTAGCGTACGCGGGGATTTGAGTCACAAGATCAAGAAATGGGACATTTACCTGAAGAGTTTTAATGACGTCCACGAACTTCTTGAACTTAGCCTCGGGCTCTGCACCTCGTTGTCGGCCCGGAAATGGGAGCTTGATTTGAATCGGGGGCGAAGGAGTAGCAACAGGAATACCAGAATTAACACCCGAATCATCTTTCCTCAAAGAAGTCCGGCCAAATTGGCTGACCACCATCGCCGGCCGACCGGTCACGCTTTTTCCTGCTCATCATAGGACGTGCCACTCCTCAATGTAATTGCACATGCTGTATCGTGAGGAGGGTTAGGAGGATTACCTTGTGATGGCAATGAACCCGGTTGACGCGACGCTTGTGAAGTGGCTAGTTGAGCCACTTGATTCTCCAACATCTTTATAGCCGCGTCCTTAGCTTGCCCATCCTTTTGCATTTGGCCCAGCATAGCCTCCTGCATCTTTTGCATACCCATCATCAATTGTTGCATTTGCAACATCATACCCTTAGTCTCGGCCAAAGGATCGGGTCCCGGGGTAGGAGGTGGTGGAGTATAAGCTGGTTTTTGGTAGTTGGGAGGAGGTGGTTGGAAATTTTTGTGAGGGGGGATGTAGGGTTGATTTTGTGGTGGTTGGGTGGTTGGATTCAGCACGTTTTGGTTACGGTAGGACATGAGAGAACGATCGTAACCCGGCTGGTTTTGGTACGGCAGGTTTTGAGAATAAGATTGATAACATAAACCCGCCGCAAGCGCAAAGATACCCGTAGAATAACTCTGATCGTGCCCCATAACAGCATTTACAAGGGCACTAGAAGAACCACCACCATTCATCATACTAATCGGTAGCGATCGGTAAGAAAGAACGACTAGTGAGTGCACTAATACTCTCCTTATCACGGTCATTATGCGCAGACCGTGAATTACCCCTCGGCTTCCCAAACTGTGACGAATGGAGCGCCATCTCCTCAATTAAACCCCAAGCTTTATCATCGTCCACATTGTTGGCAAAGCGACCCTCTGCTGCATAATCCAAGATAGCACGACTCTCTGCATATAGACCGTTATAAAAGGTCATGATTACCAACCAGTCGTTCAACCCGTGGTGAGGACAATCCCTTATCAGCTTCTTGTACCTCTCCCATGCTTCAGCTAAGGACTCGTCATAGGTCTGTTTGAAGCCCTGAATCTGACTCCTCATTTGATTAGTGCGTTCCGGAGGATAAAACTTTGAATAGAACGCGAGAGCCAAACACCTCCAATCAGTGATACCAGCAGCTAATTTGTCGAGGTCCGTGATCCACTCACGAGCTCGATCCTTCAAAGAAAAAGGGAACAGCATCTCTCTTATTTGCTCTTGAGTAATCCCGGCCTGCTTGATCGTAGAGCAATAGTCCGTAAAAACCTGCATATGACGACCAGGGTCCTCGGTGGGATAACCGCCAAACTGATTCCGCTCCACCAAATTTAGAAAGGCGGGGCGAATCTCAAAGTTGCCCGTAAGTGTAGCGGGCATCGTGAATCCATTCGGGATGGACTCCGTCTTAGGAAGCGAGTGACTGTAAAGCTTTGGCATGGTCACGGGCTCCTCTAAATCAATAACGTGTATATTGTCCCCTTCGTAGGACGATTGTTCCGCACGAGATTCCTCGTCTGAACTTTGCACACTCTCAGTTGCATAGGCCTCAGCGATTTCCTTGAAGAAGTTACGCGTACGGTGCAAGGTACGCTCAGGTTCAGGATCAAAAGGGACTAAACCTATAGGTGACCTGCGCATAAAGAACTCAAAGGAAACGGTGAGAACGGTCTCAAGCAACTAGGTTCCTTGAGACAAAAGAGAAAAACCTGTAACGAAACAAAAACTATAACTAGCAAAGCCGTCTCCCCGGCAACGGCGCCAAAATTTGATGAAGCTAAATCGTCACGCCTCAATCAAAATAAACCTAAACAAACTACTAACAGAAGCTAGCGGTAAGCAGGATCGTATCCACAGAGAAACAGCGCAGTTATAAGCTAAAGTCGGAGTAAAACAGGTCTAACTCTAGGGTGTGAAAAAGGGGTTTGTTTTTAAAATATAAACTAAAGCAAGCAAATAACGAAGATAAGCAGAAATATATAAGGGGAAGGATTAGGGCATCAGGTTCATTATCACAATGATTCAGGAACTCAAGTTCACAAGAAGGAAGCGATAAACTGTGCAAATGATTAGGTTTAGAATACGCTCTCTCGAGTCAATATTAACCTTAAGCAATTTTAGCGGGCTCTCGCAACTTACTAAATTCAATTTATCAATCTCGCGTAAGTCTAGTTTTAACTCGGCTTTCGATCTTAAATCAAAACTTACTCAGGTTCAATTAAACTCAGACAAATCGTTGATCAGGCGAAATAATCCTAATTCAATTGGCATAAAACGCGTAGAAAGAAATCAAGTGCACAATAAATTCAACCAGTTTAATATAAAAACATGTTTCTGAACCAAGGGCACAAATTCCCCTCAAACCCTAATTAGAAAATTAGCTACTCATACTGGAAATAAAAACAAAGCAATTGAAATGAGACATAGCAATAGAATAAATAGAGCAATTAAAATAAACCTGGAATAAATACGGAGTACTGACGATTACAAAATAACCAATCTTGAAACCTAACTTACTTTTGATGTTTTTGAGAGAGAAGACTAAAGCAGTAAAACTAACCTAATTAAGAACTTGTAAAATAAAACACAAAGTAAAAGATGATCCTAAGTAATTCGACCTAGAGTTATTTATATAGTTTTCCAAAGATTAAACACGAATTAAATTAAAATCCGACAGAAATAGCCTCTCAGCCGGCCGGCATAAATTACTGGCCTACACGACCAACTTTGTTGGGCCGGCTCTCCTTCTTTGATTCTAGGCTTCATTCTTCTTTTGGGCCTTAATCGACTCGTGGCCCTTTAGTCTTTTGGCCTTCCTTTGTCTTCCCGAGCTCCTGCGCGAGCTCGAGCTTGGTCTTGTCGTCTCAAGTCTCGTATTTGCTCCAATTGTCTCGGGTTTTGGCTCAAAATCACCAAAACCTGCAAAATGTAAATAAAAGGCAGCAGTATCGAGAAATATAGCAAATAGCTCATTAAGTCATAATAAACTCAACTGAATGCCAGCTAAATGCGACTGAACCGGGGGCATAAAGTCTATATAAATAGCACGTATCAGAATCCGTGACCATCGTCGGGGAAGTCATCCCTAGGTCCTGGGGTCGGCCCACTAGAGCATGTCGGATTAGGAAACGTGAATCCATGCTTCTCAGCCAAGAACGCCAACATCATGTCACTCTTTCTCTGTGTCTCAGCAAGCTGTGCTTCTATCGTACTCACTTTATCTTTAAGTTGAGTATTTTCCATTGTCACCCGAGAGACCAAACTTGGTGAGTAAGAGGAAACCGAGTGGCGGGCGATCCTATTAGCCGGTGGCGTGGACAACTCTGAGGCCGCTGCTCCAGTCCCGAACAAGCGCGTCTTTTGGTCAAATCCTCCTACAGCATTGTAGTACGCTGAAAGGGTCATCTTGGCGTCCTGAATCGGCTGAGATATTTGTTGTTGATACGCCGCCTAAAAATACACAACAAAATACTCTTAGTTAAAGACACTTGCAATATTCCAAAAAAGTGTACGTGAATAATATAAAAATAAAAAAGTTAGTTAAAACAATAATAAGTAAATCAATTCGTTATAATCAAGTACTTACGTCAGCTTGGGATGCTCGAGGGCAAACCCAATTTCCTTTCTTATCTTTCTTTGACTTCTCCATTAGCTTGTAAGGTGTCGCAGAATCACCCTACAAATAATATATCATCAAAATAGTTTGTGAAATACAAACAATTAATCAAACTAATTATATATAAAATGTATATCAAAACAATATTTATCAAATACTTACTAACTCCTTAAAAGCCACCACTGCGTTTTTTCGACCGAGAGTGTGTGTCCCAGCTACTTTTCCTTCTTTTTGTCCTGACCTTCTATTCACTTTGTTCGTCTCTGAAGCCTTAGCAAAATTCGGGTCCTCATCAGGTCTTTTCTTCAGCTTCAGCCAATGATTTTCGGGTATCCAATTGGGCTTCTTTTTCGCTTTGGAAGCTCCACCAATCGAATGAGTAATCCGCCTCTTGATCCTTTTCTCCCACTCAGCTCTCAATGGATACCCAGGAAGATCGGGACGAACATGACTCTGTAAAAATAATAAACATATTATAAATAGATATAATACTTTTATATAATATATATTAACTTTAAGTAAATCATTAAACATTATTCAAGTTAACTCAAAATATGTAAACATCTTATCTCGCTGCGCATGGGTCGTCTCACTCCAATTAGTGATGTACTCGTCATACGTACGAGTGAACGACCTAATCTGCGGCCCGATAATCTCCTTATCCTCCCACCTAAAAAATGCAAATGTATACACATATATTATATAATAAAGAAAATCAAATAATACAAGTAAATGATCAATGAATGTAAAATGCAAACAATAACAACATTACTTACCAGTAGCCTCTAGTTGCGTCCTCAGAAAGCACTACCTGCGCGCCTGTAGGCCGAGTCTGAGTCTGGGTAATCGAAGATGACCCCAGACCACTATGAGTGTTTACCGTAGTCGGATCCTGATCCTCCTCCTCCTCCTCCTCCTCCTCCTCCTCCTCCTCATCCTCCGGGTCTGGAACCTGTTCTTCTCTACGATTACTAATCTCGTGAAAGTTACGTGACATTTGATTATCTTTAGGAATCATGTCCCCAACGTAGGCCAAAATACTATTCACGCATCTTAGAGATTAGTTATGCTCACATTTGAGTGTTAACAATCTAGCCGCCACAGAACAAACACATACTACTTCCTTTAAATACAGGTTTTTCGGCTTTACTCAACAATTTAAAGAATTCAGAAACTTGGGGGTTTGGAGTTTCATAATGCACTTCTTCATCACAATGATCAGGGTTCAGTTGTTCCTCCATTAATTGGTCAATATTATCTCGTAATGCATTTTCAACCAACTCCCGGTACGGATTTTCACTAACTATGTTGACCGTACTTTCTTCTGTGAGAAGCTTTTCACCATGATAAGTCCATGTGTAGTAGTTATCAATAAAACCATTAGTGAAAAGATGACTTCGAACGTCCATTTTTCTCTTAAAACTTATATTTTTGCACTTTTTACATGGACACTTCATTTCACCTAAGTTTTTGTATTCGTTACATTGCTCCGCAACTGCAATAAAATCTTTCACCCCATTTGCAAATGCTAATTTAGGCTTTTTATTTTCATCTAATCTTTCATACATCCAACCTCGTTCTGACCTCTTCATGTCTACATTCAAATGTATATTATAATGTATTGATCATAAAGAAACAAATACTTAAAGTATTTACAAAACAATGCACTCAAAACCAATACAATTACAAAATAATAGCAATCAATTTAATTAAGCATGATATTTAGTGGAAATATATGTATTGTCGTCAACAATTATTCACCATCTTTGGGTCCTTATCACTCCAACCTAAACCTATCAATGTACATTCCAAGTCACTTGTAGACACACACTTGAAATTTATTATTGAGGAAAAATTCGGCAGCAATTCCCCTCAGTTCTCCAAATACACGATGTGTAATAAATAATTACTACACATATGAATTTAGAGAACATATAAGGAACTGTCACCAAACTTTTTCCTCAACAATAAATAACAAGTGTATGTTTACTTCCTAAGTGACTTGAAACGTACAAAGATAGTCCCAAAACGGGGACTATTCAAAAATTGCTCCTAATGAACAATTTTTGAACGGGTGCTAGGTCTTCAAAAAAGTAAAATATTTTTTTTTACACATTTTCAATCACAATAAGATCATTCACACAAAAATATTTGTGACAACATTCAATTAATTAGCCAAACATTAATTTCATTACTACGAATTAATTTCATATTTTTACTTAATTAATTTCATTTCTTAAAATTTAACATTACTTTACATGCAATTAATTTCATTTCATATTTTAACTTTACAATTAACTTCATAAACAATCAATTTTAACATTATTTCAACACTAAATTAAATCAAACACAAATATCAATTATTTCAACATTATTCATAACTACTACACTAAATCAAACACTAATATCAACTACACTAAATTTCACTAATCTAAACCAAATTTCACTAAATTTCAAACCAAATTTCAATAATCAAACACTAACCACAATGGCTTCTATCCTAAATCATTAACATAATACTAATACTAACCTAAACAATAGCTTCTATCCTAAATCAATAACATAATTTAATTCAAAATAAATTAAGAAATTAACTAATAATGAAAAAATTAACTTACTAAAAAACTCCAATTAGTTGTGGGCAAGATAAGGACGGTGACCGGAGTAGACGGAGGTGACCGGAGCGAGGAGAAGTGACCGGAGTGATGAAATTAGGTGGGACGATTTTAGGGCGATTTAGGGTTCTTAGGTAATTTGGGGTTGAAAAAAGAAAAGGGGAAAGTGAGGGCAGCGAGCTTCGCTGTGGTTGTTTATCTATTAAAAAAACTTGCGACGGGTAATCCGTCGCAAATCCGTTAGGAGAAAGAGATTTTTGCGACGGATAACCCGTCACAATGTTATTATTTTTTTTAAATTGGGCCCACGTTCACGAGGGTCTGAGAAAACCTTTTTGATGTTTTGCGACGGGTAATCCGTCGCAAATCCGTTAAGAAAAAGAGTTTTTGCGACGGATTACCCGTCACAATGCTTTTTTGTTTTATAAAATGGGCCCACGTTCACGAGGGTCCGAGGACAACAAGAAAAACCTTTTTTGATGTTCTGCGACGGGTAATCCGTCGCAAATCCGATAGAAAAAGAACTTTTTGCGACGGATAACACGTCACAATTCTTTTTTTTTTTTTTTATAAATTGGACCCACGTTCACGAGTGTCTGAGGACACTAAAAAAAACCTTTTTTTGCTGTTTTGCGACGGATTACCCGTCGCATATTTATTTTTAATATAAAAAAGGTTATATTGTGACGGTTTATCCGTCACAAAAGCGTAGGTAGTGTCAAATTTTTATGTGACGGTTTACCCGTCACGAGTTTTTGCTAACAATTAAAAATGGCGCCAATATATGTGACGGGTGGTGACGGATGACCCGTCACAAAATTTGGCGCCCTAATTTTGTGACGGATAACCCGTCAGTTAAAATTTCCCGTCGCATACCCGTCACAAAATCCGTCACATTTATATTTTTTGTGACGGATTTTTTGCCCGTCACAAATTTTCCGTCACTATTTACAGTTTTTTTTGTAGTGAAAGTCACTAACAGAGGTACTAAAAATATTTAGTAGCAATTAATCATAATTATCACTTAAATAGTACAAAAACTATATAATCGGGTACAAATGAGGCGGACTTACAATAATTTATTATAAGTCATGATTTACACAAGAATTAGTGATTAGAACTCCTCCCAAAACACAATATTCCTTCATTTTACAATACTTTCTAGAATTTAAAGTAAAAATTCAACATTAAATAATTAGGGCTTGTGTTCTTTATCTGAAATTTTATGAACCAATCTTAACTTTTCTAAAATTTTCTGAAATTATCTAAAGTTATCTAAAGTTTTCTGAAATTATCTTAAGTTTTCTGAAGTTTTTTAGAATCATTATTATTATTTTTTTTTTTTTTTTTTATCTTTTAAGGCACAAGCTTGAAAATTTACAAGAAATTGGTGAGTAGCCGAGGCACAAGCTTGAAAATTTATTATTATTATTATTATTATTATTATTATTATTATTATTATTATTATTATTATTATTATTATTATTATTATTATTATTATTATTATTATTATTATTATTATTATTATTATTATTATTATTATTATTCTTATTATTATTATTATTATTATTATTATTATTATTATTATTATTATTATTATTATTATTATTATTATTATTATGGTTATTGTTATTATATTTGCTACTTTTATTTTCTTTTATCCAATTTCCCCTAAATTTATCTTCTTTTAGAATTATTAACTTGAACTTTTTGTTTCATTTATGATAAATGTTGAGGACAATATTTGTAGTACCAAAAATATTCAAATATTTATATATATTCGCTTTTTCCACTAATATTTAATTAATATTTATGTTTATTTTGTTTGATTTGATATATAAATATTTATGATAATTATATTAAAAGTCTATATATTTAACTTAAAATATTTTTTTTATTTATGATTTGAAATAAAATGATTTTGGATCGGTCTTATTTTTATTCAAATTATTATGATTATTATTATAATTATTATTGTTAAGATTATTATTATCCCTATTATTAATAACATCAATGTTTTATATAACTTAGGTATTATTATTATTAGTAGTAAATTTATTTATTTATTAATTTAGAAATATAAAGTTTTCTGAAATAATCTGAAGTTGTCTGAATTAATCTGAAATTTTCTGAAATAATCTGAAGTTGTCTGAAGTAATCTGAAATTTTCTGAAGTTATCTGAATTTTTCTGATGTTATCTGAAATTATCTGAATTTTTCTGAAATTTTCTGAACCAAAGAAAAACTTAGGATGAGGAAAACATGCCCTTAAAGGGTAATTTGATATTTTTCACCCTTTTGTAATCATTATTTTAAAATCTCACCTTTTATAAAGTTTTTTCCTATAAATTCCCACCAAATTGCAATTTTTTTTTATAAAATTTAAAGAGTTTTTTTTTTTTTTTTTTTTTTTTTTTTTTTTCTTTTACTGAAATCGATCGTACGAAGCGACTCAAAATATGAAAAAATAAAACGAGAATTTAATGTTTTCATGAGTGAAAATAAACGTTTAATATGGTGAAAATGAGATTTCGGTGGGAATTTTTAAGAAAATGTTTATAAAAGGTGAGAGAATTTTAAAAAAGAATAAATTATATATTACCACCTTTTAAAATTTTCTTTGCAAATCACTGCCTTTTACAAGGCTTTGCATTGAGATTGCCACTAAAGTTGGGTCATGGTGGCAATATATGTGCAAAAGCCTTCTAAAAGATGGTAATACCTTCATCCACAATTAAAGTTCATATGTGAGTTGAGGGAGAAAATAAGAATAAGTGATGATATGTGGTGGAAAATAAAAGGAGAGAAAATTTGTGACGTCAAATTTAATAATAACCACAAAAAACAGACCAAAAAGGAAATATTGTAAATATGAACTTTAAATTTGGATGTACCAAAAAGGAAAGTAGAAACTTTAATTGTGGATGGAGGGAGTAATTTGCAAAGAAAATTTTAAAAGGTGATAATTTGAAAATTTACAATTTTAAGAGGTGGTAATATATTATTTACTCTTACAAAAAAGTTTAAAAAAAAAAAAAGGTTTAGAAAAGGTAAGTGATAACAATTCATCCATAATTAAATGATATGTTCTTCCCACTTTCCTTTTTAAACACATTTTATTTGTTCTTTTAATTATTTTTTTTTGTCTATATCTTATGGTAACTATGTTTCATGACCTCACTTTTTTTTTTTCTCTACCTCTAATTTTCGCCCTACATTTTTACTTTCTTATTTTTTTTCCCCCAAAATATTATGGGAAGATAATATGAAATGAGAGGAGTAATTATTATGATTTATGAATGATGATATAAAAAGTTATTTTTATTCATCAATTATCATCAAAGTTTCACGCATGTGAAAAGAAAAATGTCATCAAGTGACGTATTAAAGATCATATACAAGGTAATCTCTCCATTTTAAATAAGTGTCCTCATTTTTATTTAATTTTAATAATAAAGAGGAAACTTATTTTGGGACGGAGGATGTACTTATTATTTATTATTATTATTATTGTTGGTGGTGGTGGTACTTTAATTTACTTTAATTCAATTTAGTTGTTTAATTTAAGTTTAATAAATCTAATATTTTTTTTTGTTTTTTAATGAAAGCATGATACTAATTCAAAATTACAGGGTATCTTCTGACACTAGATAGAAAGGACACATACATGTGATTGGACATAGTGCTCGAGTTATGGAATTTTAAATTACCATATTTTTGTCCATCTTCCTCAACTAAATCTAAAGTTTTACGTGAATTGTTAACGATTTTGTCACGACTGTTGAAATTAGATGTATCAATAAAACGGTCAAACATACGATACAACTTTGGTGAATAATTTAATGCGTGAGTCAGTCCAGTGGCGGAGCCAGGATTTTAACTCAGGGGGGGCGGACCGTCATCGGGCTAAGCAACAAGTTTGTATTTCAAAAAAAATTAGAACGTAAACTACAAATAATAACTAATTAAGGATAAATTTAGAAAAAAATGCAATTTATAAATTTGAAATGATAAAATTACCTGGAGAAACATGGTACAAATCACTCCTTGGTCTTTGAAATCTTTAACAATGATCGGCGATTCTTCTTAGAAGCAAAATCGTCAATTATCGAATCAATGTCAAACTCCTTGGCAATCCCTTTCTCTACATACACTATTAATGAATCTGTTAAATAATCATCCTCCATGCGATTACGAAGTGCAGTCTTAATCAATTTCATTGCTGAAAAAGCACGCTCTGCAGTTGCTGTCGACACAGGTAGAGTTAAGACTAATCGAATTAATCGATCGATAAGATAATTGGATTTTCTTTTCCCTGGGTCGCGCTCTAAATATAACTCATCCGATACTTCGACGCGAGGAACTTTAAAAGGGGGCTCTTCGTTAATTGGATTTTCAGTACCCAAGTTGGATTCATAATCATTAGATTCTTCTATATTTGGATTTTCGATTTCCGTCGCATCTGGATTAGTAGTGTTAGCTTCTTCTTGACTTCTTTTCTTGAAAAAATCACTAATCTTCTTATTCTTATTCATCTATCACAAAAAAAAAGATACACTATAAATATAAAGTATAACAAATTAAGCATGATTCTACCCAATTGAAGTATAAAAAAAGAAAATTGAATGAAGCCATTTAGCCATAAATGCGTAATCCCGTAACATTATACCCAATTTAAGAAATTATTCATCCAACTGATAAATCTATACAATTGAACAGATTATGATGTCATTTTATCACCCCTCCAACGTTTCAAACGAAAGGAAAAACACCAGCAGATTTAACAAAACGAAGCAAACAAAATTTGTAATCATATTTACGAAGCATACCAAAAGAATAGCAGGAAATTATGAAGCAAAACTCTACAATTATGAAGATAATCCATAAGTTACGAAAGAGCGGACGATGGCTTAACATTCAATCAAATAGATTAACTAATCATTCAATCTAATAGATTAACTAATCATTCAATCTAAACTACTACAAATTTAAAAAAACACAAATAGATTAACAAACTAATAACAATATAACATCAATTACATAATTAACCAAACATTCAATCAAATATTCAATAATTAAATTTGGAGAAAATTTGGGGAAAAAATTAATAACTTACCGAGAATTGATCAGAGTAATGAAAGAGCATTTAAACTTCAAAGCAAATGACAGAATGGAGGCTAGGGACTATGACACGACACGCTCGGACTTCTGAGAAGATGAAGGGTTAAGGCCCTTAAGGGTTTTACTCTTTTACTTGTTTTGGTGTATACGTAAACGTAATACGTTCCCGCCTTTTGTTTTTGTATATGGGTTATGACTTATGAAGCTTATGAAGTCAGAGTCAAATATTTTGGGTTTCTTTTGTTTATTTTTTTTTTTTTATTCATAGTATTTTTTTTTTTTAAAATTATTTTTTTAATACTCATCCTACTATTAAAAAAAATTACGTTGTCAGTGGGGCGACCGCCTCGCTAGCCCCCTAGTTCCGCTTAATCGAGTCACCCATATATAAATACATTGTATTATGCTGCTCGTTGTATAGTATTTACACGCGTAAAGTATGCTCCGTTTGATTATATAAATATAATGTTTTTATTTGACCAGTTACATTTTATTTTTTATTTTTATTTTTTGGTAAGAATAAAAAGATGCAATTACATAAAGTTCGGACACACCGAACTCATGTTATTACATCTATCGTTTAATATAACTACAACAATTGTAATAAAACATAGAAATATAGAATAACTAAAATAGAACGCCACGTCCACGAAACGTGTTGCTAGAGTACGACAAACTGGGCACGAGCGTCTTCATCTACATCAACCACATAGTTAACATCTCCCAAGTTACACCGATGCATATGAATTGCATAAGTGACAATAACAAGGCGTACTTACGCTACATGAGCGTAGAATTAAAGGGTGAAAAACAAACCAATAATTAAGGTTGCCTTCGAGGGAGTCATAACACCTACATCTTGGTGATCGAACTCTACTCTCACAATACCAACATGCCAAGAAGCTGAACAAGCAAATGATAATAGATGGACTCTCCTCTATCGATTTTCTGGTCAAATCTACCACAGAAAGACTATCTATGACAGAAACAACCAAAATAGGAAACTTCAGACAAGCGCACCACCAAAGATTAAGGGACAGGACACCCGAACTCTTAATTAGTAGCATCTATTATTGTATCAAAGCCAACGAGCTTTGTCAGGAGCGCACTGATTAAAAGACAAGACACTCTTAACCAGAAATGAGTTGAATCTCAGTCGACATCTATATCTATATATATCTATAGAATTAAGTTCAAACGAGACACCCTACTTTAAGTGAGACCAGCACGGCAGATTAGAACTTTAACAGTAAACTGCGAAACTATAACACTAAACTGTGAAACTTTAACAAATTTTGTTATAGTTCTACGGCGGGGCGGCCGGCCGGCCGGCCTGACTGCCCTCGCAGACGCTCCTTCTGCTGAGATTTAATCTCAGCCCTCCATTTCCTCCATCTAATGGTTGAGATCGTGCCTCTCCGCCTCGCTGAGATTTAGGTGTCTCGCTAGAACTTTACTCTATATCTATATCTATATATATAATTAAAAGGCAAGTTGAACAATTACATTTAACCATCAAACAACCACATCTCACCATTAGCTAAAAAAATTACCTTTTATTAAGCCACATGTCACCATAATAAACACACAATTTTAAATAAAAATATAAAAGACTATTAAATATCATCCATAATGACACATTTTCATATATTTTTCATAGTGAAACTTTTAATTTTATTATCTAATATAGTGTTTGATGACATTTTATTAACTTAACTAATCATATACAATTTTATTTTTTTATTTTAATTAATTTTTCAAAACCTAAAATTTATAAATTGCATTTCATTGTAATAAAACACAGTACTATACTCAGTAATTACTAAAAACAAATTTTATAGCTTACTGTTAATTTTATATTCTTAAATATGCAATTTATATAAATATTAATAAAAAAAATGTTATAATTACTTTAACCAGTCAATGTTGTTGCATGCATAATTTCTTGTAGTGTAACCACATTATAATAATTAGAAAAAATAAAAGTGACACTGTATAAATACATTAATATACTTTTATAATCACGATATATAAAAAAAAAAACATTGAAAATAATAGGGTCACGAACAATCAAAATATTATAGAATACGTAAAAGATACGAAGCATATAACATCTGAAAATAAGACAATGTCACTATTAAGAATAAACGATATTAATATTGATATTAAAATTATGTGACTGTCTTGCCAAAAGAATAATGTGACAATATGCAAGATACGAAGCATATAATATTTGGAAATAAGAAAATGTCTCTATTAAGAATATACGACATTAATATTAATATTGATATTAAAATTATGTGATTGTCTTGCCAAAAAAATTATGTGAACAATATGCAACCAATAATGATTTTTGCAAATAAATTTTAATTATTTTTTCGGTATAAATCTAATAACTCATAGTTAAATATTTGTATCCTTAATTATATGTTGCATATGATACTATCATTATAGTTACCAATATCTCATAACAATGACGATAGACAAACGTTGTAATGTTAAATATAAATGAAAGAACAGTAATGTTGTAATGAATTGTATTGATTGTGATAAATTTACAGAGATTACAAGCTATGTATATATATAATTTTTACATCCGAATATTGAGATTTGAGAGTATATACATAAAAGGAAGGAGGATAAAGGATTGATTTAGATAATCAATTTATACGTGATTTTAGGAGCAATTAGTGATTGTGTTTATTGTTTCCTTAGTTGTAGGAGTTGTTGTTTTTGAATCAGAAGATATTATTGTTTCCTTAATATTCCCCCGCAAGATGGACTGTCCGCTGTCAAGGCCAATCTTGGACGTAAGAGCTTCGAACCGGGAACGCTGTAGAGGTTTGGTGAGGGCATCGGCTAGTTGATCATCTCCGTTGATGTGTGTTACCCGTAGCGCTCCTGTCTGAACCTGTTCACGTACGAAATGGAAGGCGAGAGCGACAAGTTTCATTCGGGAGTGAAATACGGGGTTAGCAGAGTAGTGAGTGGCACTTAGGTTGTCACCGAAGATGGTGATGGGTGAGGTAGGGCCGAGACCAAGTTCAGGTAGTAGTGACTTGACCCAAAGGACTTCGGAGGTGGTGTTAGCAATAGCGCGGAATTCGGCTTCAGTCGAGGAGCGAGCAATTGTTCGCTGCTTCTTTGAGGACCATGCAATTGGATTTTTGCCTAGATAGACAAGGTAGCCGGTAGTGGAAAGGCAGCTGTCGGTATCGCCGGCCCAGTCTGCATCACTGATGGCATGGAGCTGGAGAGAGGTGTGGCGATGTAGTTGGAGGCCAAGGTTCATTGTCCCGCGTAGATAGCAGAGTAGTTTGCGGAAGGTTGTCCAGTGAGTAGATTGAGGGTTTTGCATGAATTGGGCTAATTTATTTATGGCAAATGAGAGGTCCGGACGAGTGAGAGACAGGTATTGGAGACTCCCAACAGTGGACCGGTAGTTTGTGACGTCACATGGGGAAGTGTTAGGGGTTGCCGTGAGGGGGGGTAGGCTAGCATGGGTGTCGGTGACGGTTTGCAATCGAGCAAGTCGTGTTTCTGTAGGAGGTCATAGATGTATTTCGTTTGGGTGAGTAAGAGGCCATTGCGGTTTGGGGTGACCTCGACTCCTAGAAAGTAGGAGAGTGTGCCGAGGTCCTTGAGGGAGAAGCGGGTGGATAGTTGTTGAATGAAGTCGATGAGCAGCGTGGGTGATGAGCCGGTGACAATGATGTCATCGACGTAGACAAGAGTGTACAAAATAGCTTTCTCCTTTTTGTATATAAAGAGGAAGGGATTAGCGAGGGATGGTTGAAAACCGTAGCGGAGTAGGTGACTTTTGAGTTCATTGTAGTATGCCTGAGGGGCCTGTTTGAGGCCGTAGATAGCCTTGTGTAGGCGGCAGACCTCTGTGGAGGTGTCAGGGTGAATAAACCCTGGTGGTTGAGTCATTTAGACGGTGTCGTGGAGCGTGGCTTGCAGAAAGGCATTGTTGTGTAGGTTTATATCCGTATATAGACCATTAAAATCACAGGATTATAATGAAAACTTTTATAAGATTTAAAGTCATAAATAGAAATTGCATAATAAACAATAAAGATTCAAGAATTAACCTTTTAATCCTTGTAATTGGCCTAAGAACAATACCAAAATTATGGTATCTCCTAATAATCTCACCCAAGATGAATCTAAGATATGCCCTTGAATTGCTAGAAAAATTAGAGAGGAAACTGCTTTCTTTTCTCTCAAGATTTTGTGTTGTGTGCTATGTGAATTATCAATAAGATTCCATGAGATTAGGAGAGTGATTTCACAAGCAGGTAGAAGAAAAACCACTCCTCTCCCCTTCTAAGCCACACGTCCAAATAGAGTTTGGGGAGGACTTTTCCACCTCAAATTTAAAAGCCCAAATTAATTAAAAAGTTTATCAAAACATATTTAATTAGTTTCTCTAGCTTTTAAGATATAATGTAATTTATAATATCCATATATTATAATTAATCATAAATATCCTTATATTTATAAGTTACAAATTAATTATAACTGATTAAAATTAATTAGCCAACATTATACATAATAATTAAATATAACCTTTTATATTCAATTTCCGAATTACAGCTAATTCCTCTCATCTAATATTATTTAATCATTATTAAATAATACATTTGACTAACTTCTTAGTCATATTTAACTGACCTTTCAGTCCACAACACTGACTAACTATTTAGTCATTAAATAAGGCATCGATATGATTATTTTCTCAAATAATCACATCTCTCAAACACATCCTATAGGTGTGACTCTTAGGGACCAGTTGATCACCGCCATCTGTATGACAATAACGTCAAACTTATCTAGCAAGCCAACCGTTATCGATAAACGTTAATCAACTGATTAAATACAAAATGTACCCTGTGAACCTTAAGAGATTTATTTATGTTATTGCACTAACTGTGGAGGACACTAACTCCAACAATCTCCCACTTGTCCGTACAAGTGTAGGTGCGATAACCGATTCTCATATCCATAATAAATTTCTCCCACTCAATGTAAACCAATTTGCAAAGTCCGTACTTTCAAAGGTCGTAGTTCACAAGTGATCAGAATCAAGAGTGGTTTCCCCGACTAGAGAGTAACTTAACTGATAAACGAATCAATATTCGAGCATGGCCATGCATTTTCGATTCTGACTCCTCGAGTGGCCCCGAGAATAAATATTATAACTCGATAGAAGTTTGGATATTTCTCTCAACTCGAATCCTCGCAGATGTAAGCGCAGCATGAAATGACCGGTGAAAATCATTGGCCTCCCCGTTACTGGCCGACCGTGAGAAAGAAACCAAAGTCACCCAAAATCGCTTTAATCTCAAGAGACAATCGATAGTCAAAAGAATCGACTCTAGGAACACTATGGATGTCCTATCCACGACCCTAAGACCTAATGTTACGAAACATTTAGGACTCCATGTTGTCGCTACAAAATGTCTGCGCGATTTCAAGAAACCCGCATCTGCGTGATCGATCGCCAACAGTTTGACTTATGGCTCGTTGAACCCACCATCAATCGACGTCACAAAATGATTGCCAGAGTTATCAGCTCGTGTAGGCGACCACGGACCAAAACAAAATATATAGCAATTCAGTTCACTTTGAGGTGTTCAACGTTGTCTGCACAACCCTCATGAAAAACAATATTTATAACAAAACGATGATTTTATTAGAAGTTTTAGGAAATACAAGTGTCAAATCCACACAAAACAACTAATACAACTCAGGAACACGCTTAATTCCCATGGATTTAACGTGCCCTTCATGCTGATCTTGTCTCAACGGCTTAGTGAGAGGATCTGCTATGTTATCATCCGTAGCAATCTTGTCAATCACTATCTCCTTCTGCTCCACGTAATCCCGGATCATGTGAGCCTTCCTTTGCACGCGAGAGACTTGTTGGCCGGACTTAGGCTCCTTTGCTTGGAAGATGGCACCACTATTGTCACAATAGATGGTGATCGGGTCATTCGAACTAGGAACTACGCTTAGTCCTTGTAAGAATCGACGCATCCATATAGCTTCCTTCGCAGCGACCTCAAGCAAAGATAGTACTCGGACTCGATCGTTGAATCTGCTATAACAGCTTTGTTTGGAGCTTTTCCGGTGACCGCTTGGCCATTAAGAGTAAAACGAATCCAGATTGAGATTTCGAGTCATCTCGATCCGTTTGGAAACTAGCGTCACAGAATCGGTTGCAAGATAGCTCGTTGTCTCCACCATAAGTCAATACCCAATCTTTAGTCCTCCGTAGGTACTTAAGAATGTTCTTTACGCCATCCAAAGGTGTTTCACCTGGATTGCCTTGGTATCGACTCGTCATACTCAATGCATATGCCACGTCCGGACGTGTGCATATCATGGCATACATGATCGATCCTATTGCCGAAGCATATGGAATCCGACTCATGCGCTCGACCTCTTCCGATGTCTTTGGTGCTTGAGCTTTACTCAAATGCACCCCTGAGATCATTGGAAGGTTCCCCTTCTTGGTCATCTTTGAACCTCTCAAGAATCTTATATATATAAGACTCCTAACTGAGGGATAACATCCGTCGTGATCTATCTCTATAGATACGGAGCCCCAAAATACGTTGTGCCTCACCCAGATCTTTCATCTGGAAATGGTTCTTTAACCATACTTTTACCGAAGTTAAGAGAGGTATGTCATTCCCAATCAAGAGTATGTCATCGACGTACAGTATTAGGAAGACAATCTTGCTCCCACTCGACTTGATATATAGGCATGGTTCCTCGACTGATCGAGCGAATCCATTCTCCTTTATCACTTGGTCGAAGCGATGATTCCAACTCCGTGAAGCTTGCTTAAGTCCATAGATGGAACGCTTAAGCTTGCAAACCTTCTTAGGATCTTTAGGATCGATATAACCTTCGGGTTGTACCATGTACAACTCCTCCTCCAAATAACCGTTTAAGAAGGCGGTTTTCACATCCATTTGCCAAATTTCATAGTCATGAAATGCGGCGATCGCTAAGAGAATCCGAATGGAACGAAGCATGACTACGGGTGCAAAAATCTCATCATAGTGCAACCCTTGCACTTGAGTGAAACCCTTTGCAACTAGTCGTGCCTTGTATATGTCTGGTTGTCCTTCTACAGATCGCTTTATCTTGTAAAGCCATTTGCACTGAAGAGGCCTAGCCTTATCAGGTAAGTCAACCAGATCCCATACATTGTTCTCGTACATCGAGTCCATCTCGGATTGCATGGCTTCTTGCCATAGCTTTGAGTCGGAACATGTCATGGCACCTTTATAGGTTACGGGTTCGTTACTCTCAAGGAGTAAAACGTCGTCTCTCCCATTCTCCTCAACCATACCGATGTATCTGTCTGGAGGAATGGAGATTCTACCCGACCTCCTGGGTTCCAAAGGGACATTAACCGCAGCAGACGTAGAAGGAACAGCTTCCTCCATTGGTTGCTCGGTTGTTGGTTCAGGAATCTCCGACAGATCGAAGGTTCTATTACCTCTCTTGTCTTCGAGAAACTCTTTCTCTAAGAACTTCGCACTAGCCGCAACAAAAACGCGTTGTTCGGTTGGCGAATAGAAGTAATGACCAAACATTCCTTTTGGATAACCAATAAAGTATGTCTTGACCGATCGCGGGCCGAGCTTATCCTCGTGTCTCCACTTGACATAAGCCTCGCACCCCCAAACCCGAATAAAGGACAAGTTAGGGACCGTTCCCTTCCATAACTCGTATGGAGTCTTGTCTACAGCTTTAGACGGACTTCGGTTAAGTATAAGAGCAGCTGACAAAAGAGCATAGCCCCACAATGAGTCAGGTACTACCGTGTGACTCATCATGGATCGAACCATATCAAGTAATGTTCGATTCCTGCGTTCGGACACACCATTCAGTTGTGGTGTTCTAGGTGGAGTTAACTGTAATACTATCCCGCGGTCTTTCAGGTGTCGATCAAACTCAGTTGAAAGATATTCGCCACCACGATCTGAACGTAGTTGTAGATACCCGTATCCGTACCCCCCAAAAAGCAACCCGATGATAAAAATGGACTTTTATGCATGTTTTATAAATAGACGAAACGGTACAAAGTGTCTAAAACATTTTAGTCGTTTTTAACGTATTTATTTAGAATTGCATATTTCGTAAAATGAGCATTAGTTTTGTCGTTCTATTTCAAGCCGAGAAGCACGGCACGATTATTCACTCACAAAAAGCAACCCACAAAAAGCAGCCCACAAAAACGGCCTCACAAAAACAACCCACAACCTACAAAAATATGCAACCAAAACGGGTCGACTCACCTCACGAGTCACATTTTCGTAAAACCAAATTTTACGATATTACAAAATAATACTACACAAAACAATCGTATTTCGAGCCAAAATCGAAAAACACGACAAAAACCGAAACACGAAACACGAAAAACGAAAACGCCTAACTTCGGTCCAATGGACCAAAGCATGCCTTGGTCCAAAGCATGCACACACACAAAAACCCTACGGACAAAAGAAAGACCCAATCAAACCAGCCGCCAAAATACAAAAAATGGCCCAAAACACAGCCCAAAACAAGTCGTAAGTCAACTTACGACTTGAATACAAGTCGTCTGTTGACAGACGACTTGTATACAAGTCGTCTGTCAACTTACGACTTGTATTCAAGTCGTAAGTCAACTTACGACTTGTTTTGCTGCTGGGCCTGGCTGCTTGCCTTTGTACGAAGCCCAGCCCCCCCCTTTGCCTATATATACTCCACATTCACGCACAACATTACACACAACAACAATAAGCAACGTACAAACACCATTTCACTCACAAAAACACACTTAGCATTTGTTCTAAAAAACCGTCTTTACGTTTTAAGGTAAACATTTTACCTTCGGACTAGACTTTTTAGACTCGGACAAGGGTTACCTTAACCCAACCCAATATTGGTTTAACGAACCCGTATTCGTAATACGGTTGTAGTAATTCGGATTCCTAATCCGTCTAAACCTCGCCAATATTGCATAAACAAACGACACACTCTCACTAAAGCAAACCGACGTTACATTTTACATTATGCAAATTCTCATTCATGCATTAAATTACGACTAAAACACGGATTCGACATTAACTTGTACCGTTTCACTAGTCTTTTAAACATGCAAAACTGAGGGTTTTCAAAATAATAGAATTAGACAAAAGTCGGAAAATAACGTTTTATATTAATTCAAATCAATGAATTATTATTTCTCGTATATTTCCTAAAGCAAAACGTCGTTAATTTTAACGACTCACATGCATTGCTTTGCATTTTTATCGAGTCATATTCGCACTTGTACGTAGCGTTTTATTTGTTCACACATCGAAATTAAGCACTTGTTTTCAAATCAGTAAAGACTACTTTACGTAGGCTTTTGATTTCAGTTTTTCATAAAACGTTTTGATTAACTTTCAAAAGTAACCTTGTCCCGAATCCTCTCTGGTTTCACAATAACCTTAGAAGGAAAGGTATCGACGCGCCTTCAATTCTAAGACTCGTGTCTTGTAATTCAAGACGCGTTAAAAAGGTTCCAAATTCCTTTAAATATTTGGTGGCGACTCCGAATACAATTTCAAAACGATTTTCAAATTTTATAAGCAATGATATCCCCCATAGCAAACTCGCACACATTTGCACTTATGCAATTTTCTCGCGTAGCGTATTGCTCCTATTCGAGCAAGCTCGCGCGAGGCGTCGAGATGGGTCCGATCCGGGTACCTTCAGTTGGCGACTCCGCTGGGGACGAGCTGTTTTTTTTTTATTTTTAAGAAAATAAACTTTTTCTTTTAATTTTAAAAAACGCAAGAGGCAAAACTTGAAAATTTGAAAACAATTACGCTTTCGATGTTTGAGCAATTTTACGTTCGAGTCAAATCCTCCGGGATTTCCGAGCCACACCCCTCGAGAATCGACCCCTAATAGCGCTCCCTTCATAAGCGAGACTATTCAGGACAAATCGAGTTCTCACCCCTTCACGATTACAAGTACGGCATCCGTACAAACGATCGTAACAGTCAAACTTGGACGCTCTAGGACCCGTATTGAATCCACACTTTGACGTGTGTGATCTTGCGGATAACCCTACACAAACGTTGCGGGAATGACCGAAGGGAACCTTACCCAAAAGCCAAAAACCCCGTGTCTATATCGTCTGAAACGCGAAGCTATAGTACCCTCACTATAGCCGTCTTTCAAAACAAAATCATGCAAAACATTTTCAAAGCATATGCATTCATAGACGTCTTTTCAAAATACATTTTCAAACATTTTTGAAAAGTCATGCTTTCAAAAAACACTAACGTCAGGTTTATTGACCTATCGTCAAACGAACCAGACAAACAACACATCATTACATTCAAAATCGATCAGAAATAATCACTACATTTCCGATCATTTACAAAACATAAACGAGTTATACGACTGACGTATCGTCATAATTCGTTTATCGTAAAACATTTCACAAAAGCAAAACCCAAAATGTCAACTCATTTTGGGCGCTTCATTAAAACAACCACTTTTACGTTACACATCTTACACTATGCATTTGAAACAACTCTAGGCCGAATGACTCCCTAGTCATCTCGACCTAAAGAAACATCTTTTCAAAAACAAACAAAATACGGGGTCGTTCAGACACGAAACCGTCACTTTACATGTCAAATCAGCTGACCTATCGTCATTTTGGTTCGACTTTCTATAGCGCACGTAAAAGGCAAGCAGTATTTGCGTTTTACCCGTTTTAACATCCTCAAATCGACTAGCCTATCGCTATTTCGTTTTGACTCCTTTTCATATCACAATCTAACGATAAGCCCCTCAGCAACATACTGCTAACCTGGGCTAATCAAATGTGATCATACAAAACTTTTTTATATCGAGACTAGAGATATGTTGACCTATCTCTACCTCAAAAGCCTCCCGTGTCTTTTCAGCTAAAAAACACGAGTCGAGTCCTGCACATTTTTTTATACACTTTATTTGGGTTGCAAATGCGAGATCGAGTCTTTTCTTTCATTTTCAAGTCACTAAAGTCTAACGCTTTGACAGGTTTACCCACTAGAGCCCCGGATACACGGCTCGCAGAATAAACATGAATTCCCATTTCGACCTCGCAAACAACGAAGTTGCCCCTTCATCGCCTCCGCAATCGCTCGTAACCGCTGAGCACATCCAGCTGCTCAACGACAAGATCACCAATCTCACCTCTCAGCTCGAACATCTGGCCGTTATACAAAAATTCGAGGCTGAGAAGAGCGCTAGACTCTTTGCCAAGGAATCTGCTCAGCATGCTAAGGGAATTCAATTCCTAGAAGACAAAATGCGCAACTACCAGCCGACCAAAACTGCAGGTCGCGGCCACCAAGGCGGCACATCTCGAATCGCAGCAAAGACTAAACCAGTCAAATCTGTCAACAAAAATGCACTAGCAGCATCGCCTGTGTTCATAACACAGCCTACGCTTGCTACACCCAAGTCAACATCTGTCGGGCCATCCTCGTCGGAACAACGACGACGCTTTGACCCCCTCTACATGCCTTACTCCAAGGCATTGAAAAGCTCCTGAAGAGGAACATCCTGCGGCTTCCTAGCCCCACCAACATACCACCTAAGCACAAGAAAACGAAGTCATGGAACCAAAACGCCTACTGTGAATTCCACAGGGGTAATGGGCATGACACCGAGGATTGCTTCCGTCTGAAGAATGCAATCCAAGACATGATCGACAACAAGACGATCGAAAAGCCAAACGCGGCTCCTAAACCATCACACCAGCATAGCACACCCCGTGCTCGCACTATATTCGTGGGAACATTTCCCATTCTCGAATGCTCTCATCTGGCTACCACAGACAACCACGAGGTCAACGTCGTTTGTGGCGATACCAACGACCACGACGATAGCACTAAGCACGTTCGCAAGACAAAAACAAAAACAAAAGCGAGGCATGCGGACGGGAGAGGGGTCTTCGTACAGATCCCTTATCTACATCCCATCAGGTGGTCCGACAGCGACGACGAGGTTTCATATCTCCCACATATGTACCAAGCTCCGCTAGAACCGCCAGGGTTCCCGTCCAGGCTCACAAACAACAACAAGGACAAGGGCATACTCGTGGACGAGGCTGCTCCACCTGTTTCCTCAACCTGGCCTGGCGCCGAGGATACGCTGCCAAAGCAACTTCCAGAAACAAAATCAAGCACTTCAGCCTGGCAACTCTTGCAGGATTCACCCAGGCATCGCAAGGCCCTTCGTCGAATCCTACAGGTCACTCCGGTGGCAAGACAGATGCCTCCGGCGCAATTTGTTAGCCACATCATCCGGATCAAGCACGGGTGCTATAACTCAGAACGCGACCGCCGCCTTTGAGTCGCTGACACAATATGGCACTCCACATAACCGTAGATTGCCGTGGCATGACACTACCCGGTTACCCTCGCCGATAACGCGGTTCTTGACCAATGTCCTCGCTTCGCGACCGCCACTAAATCGGGATCGACGAAGACGACTTCACTCGCTCGCATAACGTGGCAAAGATACGACAAGACACTCAGTAGTATAAAGGCATCATCTCACCGTCCGTCATGACAGAACATGTCGTGGATCTGAATCAATTCCAGGTCATGGACATTCCCCCGACATACAATATGTTGCTGGGCAGGCCCTGGATTCACGCTACCCGAGCTGTCGCATCAACTCGATCTGCACCAAAAGGTTAAACTACCTCTGGACAACGAAATCATCACCGTCAAAGCCTCGAACTTCCGAGCAACCCTCTTACATTTGAGAAAGTATCGACGAATCCACTAATGACGCAGGTGGTTTCAATTCAAACATCTACGCCTAGGGTTTAGGGTCCCACGTCATCATGACGCAAGATCTTCTAAGCCAACCAGGACGCGCAATTACATTCCTAAAATAGCAGACCTAGTTTAGGATTTTAGAGTTTGTAGGTTTGTCCCAAGCTCTATAGTCTGAGCAATTTTCAAATGTAACTGCTTTTAAAAACATTAATGACAAGAATGTTTTCGGTTACTCTTTGCCTCGTTTTTCCTGCTTACTCTTGCACTTTCTCTTTGCACACTCTAACGTTTGCGATGACATTAAACAAAACAACATTGCATCATATAAATACATTGCAGGCACTGTTTCCAGACCCAAGCAACCTCCCGTCACTGAGAACACCACAATCCTCAAAACCAAAGCACCCCTTGAACCCAGAAAACTACCACTGTGGCCTTCCCAAGCACAGACAAAAGTCTGCATCTTCCAAGCTCCTTACAAAAATCAACGACAACCTCACCTGGTCTCACAAAGACGCACCTCACTTTGACCAAACACCCACACCCAAGCAAAAGCCGGGTATCTAGCCCACCAAACAAAAAGCCACGACACATCGTCCAAAGCCAACAAAAACGCTAACTGGACATCAAACACAATCCCAGCCACGAAGAAAAACGGCAAAATTCCAGTATACGCTAACTCCAGCAACGTAAACAAAGCATGTCCAAAAGACAACATTTTACACATCGACATCCTCGTCGATAACACCACGAAAAAACGCAAAAGACTCCACAATCAGTCAGGTGTCCAACCACCACGATCATAATACAGGAATACTCCTACTAATCACAAAAGACAACCACGCACCCCTCTCTACCAAAACTTCAAAGCATACGAAGCACATGTCTACGACCCACAAAGATCCACAGACACGTTACCTAGCCTTCCATCTCTGCTAAACAAACCCCCACACACCCAGATATCGCCCACCGCACAAACAACAAGAACAAACCAAAGATATACTCATGCTTCCAACCACACTGGGGGCTAAACACAATACCCTGATATCAAACCCTTCCCAACTACAAAACAACCAACACCCACGAAACATTCTGCAATGTATTTATAAGATGCAATTCTCGGACCGTCATGTCCTTAAACATGTACCACGGGCCGGCATGCCCTAAAACGTGCACCTCTTACAAAGCAAATTCACGGGCCGACATGCCCTTAAACGTGCACCTTCTACAAAGAAACTCAAGGACCGGCATGTCCTTAAACGTGCACCCCTTTTACAAACACAACTCATGGGCCGGCATGCCCCTAAACATGCACTTTCATACACAACTCCTGGGCCGGCATGCCCCTAAACGTGCACCACACAAAAATGCAACTCTGAACTACGCCGGTCTGATTCCACTCACGTGGATACGTAGGCAGCTTTGCAAAAAGCGCGACCACCATTCAACACAAAAACGACGCGCCCAAAACTTAAAAAGGTCGAGGGCATAGTCGACACAATAATGACACGTCTGAAGGTTAAAAAGGTCGAAGACACAGTCAACACAAACGCAAGATCATGATCCAAAGCTTAAAAAAGTCGAGGATATAACTCTTTTTACAAAACAGCAAACGAGGCAAACGTAAACGAAAACGTTCATTTCATTAACTATAGTCAAACGTAGTTACATTTTGGATTTTCCGTCTCTAGAGCAAAAGGCAAAACTACGACCTCCGATGTCCTCTTAGGTCATAGGAATGACAAAGCAAACTACAATGCCACCAGGGTTTAGAGTTGACGACGAACTACAACAAGGTTCCTTCGACGCCATCAGATGCACATCTCGACATCCCTTCAAGTCCATGGATCACAGATCATTGGAGGAGGCAGCAACTTTTCGACACCAAAACCCCAAACACCAACCTCTCGGGCAACGCGTCACCTGACCGCAAACCCTCGCCAATACAGCAATTACACCCCTTTTTGCACCAAAAACACCTCCCCTTACTCAAAAGAACGCAGCCGTGTATCACATCACCTCGTTTTTCATCCCTGCTTTACGTTTTTTGTTTTTCACATTCAAAAAATCCGCCATACTCAAACACACTTTCAGCTTTACGCAAATTACAATCCTCGCATTTCGCAACTCGTGTTTCAAAAAGCACAACTTTTACATCGCATTTTCATCAAAACACTTTTTGCAAACTTCATACATCATTTCTGTCAAAACACGTTTTACACATGTTTTCACATAAAGCACGATGCATTTTCTTAAACCTGCATTTTCACGCATTTCGAGGCTCATAATCTCAATCGAGATTCGCGGTTTTGCCCAACTAACATTACATTGCAGGTCTCAAAGTACAGCCGCAAGCAAGGTCAGCCAACGACCACATCCACCTGACGGCATCCATTCAACGACGCTAACGCAAGCCATCTCCTATGCACCTCAGCCATCACCGGCAAAGCGAAAGATCAGCACGCTAGGGGCTAAAATCAAAAGCAGCTACAACAAGTTTGACTAACGTTTTAAACTAAAACTAAGTCAAACTGGGGGCTAAAATCAAAAGCAGCTACAACAAGTTTGACTAACGGTTTACTCTAAAACCTAAGTCAAACTGGGGGCTAAAATCAAAAGCAGTTACAGCAAGTTTGACTAACGTTTTACACTAAAACCTAAGTCAAACTGGGGGCTACACCATATAATAACCAGTCATAATACAAATTCACAAAAATCAGGATCAATTTTTGCTTTTTTCGCAAAAGTCACAAAAATCAGGATCAATTTTTGCTTTTTCCCAAAAGTCAAACAACAAAACACCAAACACTCTTTTACGAGTCAAGCAAAAACACCTACACTCTTTTACGAGTCACAAAAACACCTAAACCTCTCTACGAGTCCCACAAAAACACCCAGGCCTTTTTACGAGTCACAAAAACACCTAAACCTCTTTACGAGTCAAACAACAACACTAAACCTCTTCACGAGTCAAACAAAAGCACTAAACCTCTCTACGAGTCCCACAAAAACACCCAGGCCTCTTTACGAGTCAAACAAAACACAAAACCTCTTTTACAAATTCAACAAAACACCAAGCCTCTTCACGAGTCACATAAAGCACCAAACCTCTTTTACGAGTCCAACAAAAGCACCGAGCCTCTTCCACGAGTCAAATACATGAACACACGGCCTCTTACACAAAGTTGTACACTTGTTACGAGAATGACATTGAAGCACAAGCACCAGATCAAGCACGCAGCAAGCATTCAACACACAAAGTTCGGCGAGACTACAAAACGCCGTCAAGAATCATTCAACATCAGCAAACGTCTCAAGCAAAGCACCAACAAGTAGCACAAGCAAATCACCGTCCAGAAGCACCGAAGCAACACGCAGGTTGGCATGCCCCTAAATATGCAGGACCGTCATGTCCTTAAACATGTACCGTCCCTCCCCGCATTTCCCGGCACTAAGTCCTCGTCTCTCCCCGAGACACACACTTAGCGCCGCCAGGTAGAATCGAGACTGTAGTGGTCCGGATACTATTTTTTAAGTTTGACTAGCGCTTTAGTCCAAGCTCACCAAACCGGGGCTCTGAGATACCCGTATCCGCATTCCCCAAAAAGCAACCCGATGATGAAAATGGACTTTTATGCATGTTTTATAAATAGACGAAACGGTACAAAGTGTCTAAAACATTTTAGTCGTTTTTAACGTATTTATTTAGAATTGCATATTTCGTAAAATGAGCATTAGTTTTGTCGTTCTATTTCAAGCCGAGAAGCACGGCACGATTATTCACTCACAAAAAGCAACCCACAAAAAGCAGCCCACAAAAACGGCCTCACAAAAACAACCCACAACCGACAAAAATATGCAACCAAAACGGGTCGACTCACCTCACGAGTCACATTTTCGTAAAACCAAATTTTACGATATTACAAAATAATACAACACAAAACAATCGTATTTCGAGCCAAAATCGAAAAACACGACAAAAACCGAAACACGAAACACGAAAAACAAAAACGCCTAACTTCGGTCCAATGGACCAAAGCATGCCTTGGTCCAAAGCATGCACACACACAAAAACCCTACGGACAAAAGAAAGACCCAATCAAACCAGCCGCCAAAATACAAAAAATGGCCCAAAACACAGCCCAAAACAAGTCGTAAGTCAACTTACGACTTGAATACAAGTCGTCTGTTGACAGACGACTTGTATACAAGTCGTCTGTCAACTTACGACTTGTATTCAAGTCGTAAGTCAACTTACGACTTGTTTTGCTGCTGGGCCTGGCTGCTTGCCTTTGTACGAAGCCCAGCCCCCCACCTTTGCCTATATATACTCCACATTCACGCACAACATTACACACAACAACAATAAGCAACGTACAAACACCATTTCACTCACAAAAACACACTTAGCATTTGTTCTAAAAAACCGTCTTTACGTTTTAAGGTAAACATTTTACCTTCGGACTAGACTTTTTAGACTCGGACAAGGGTTACCTTAACCCAACCCAATATTGGTTTAACGAACCCGTATTCGTAATACGGTTGTAGTAATTCGGATTCCTAATCCGTCTAAACCTCGCCAATATTGCATAAACAAACGACACACTCTCACTAAAGCAAACCGACGTTACATTTTACATTATGCAAATTCTCATTCATGCATTAAATTACGACTAAAACACGGATTCGACATTAACTTGTACCGTTTCACTAGTCTTTTAAACATGCAAAACTGAGGGTTTTCAAAATAATAGAATTAGACAAAAGTCGGAAAATAACGTTTTATATTAATTCAAATCAATGAATTATTATTTCTCGTATATTTCCTAAAGCAAAACGTCGTTAATTTTAACGACTCACATGCATTGCTTTGCATTTTTATCGAGTCATATTCGCACTTGTACGTAGCGTTTTATTTGCTCACACATCGAAATTAAGCACTTGTTTTCAAATCAGTAAAGACTACTTTACGTAGGCTTTTGATTTCAGTTTTTCATAAAACGTTTTGATTAACTTTCAAAAGTAACCTTGTCCCGAATCCTCTCTGGTTTCACAATAACCTTAGAAGGAAAGGTATCGACGCGCCTTCAATTCTAAGACTCGTGTCTTGTAATTCAAGACGCGTTAAAAAGGTTCCAAATTCCTTTAAATATTTGGTGGCGACTCCGAATACAATTTCAAAACGATTTTCAAATTTTATAAGCAATGATATCCCCCATAGCAAACTCGCACATATTTGCACTTATGCATTTTTCTCGCGTAGCGCCTTGCTCTTATTCGGGCGGGCCCGCGCGAGGTGTCGAGATGGGTCCGATCCGGGTACCTTCAGTAGTGCTTTTATCTTTCTATCCAGTTGGTTCTCAACCTTATTCTGGAATTCCTTGAACTTGTCAAAGGACTCACTTTTGTGCTTCATTAAGTAGACATGTCCATATCAACTCAAATCGTCCGTGAAAGTGATGAAATACCTATAGCCATCTCTAGCGTTGATTGACATAGGTCCGCACACATCAGTATGTATGAGTCCTAATAGGTCAGCAGCGCGCATTCCAACACCTTTGAAGGAAATTCGAGACATCTTGCCTATGAGACATGATTCACACGTGCCAAAATTTTCATAGTCAAATGGGGCAATTGTCCCATTATCAATGAGCTTTTTCACGCGTTTCTCATTTATGTGTCCCATACAAGAATGCCATAAATACGCTTTGATCTTTGTCACCAACCTTTGCTTTCTTGTTACTCACATGCATGATTTCTGTGGTTTGATCTAAAACATAAATTCCGTTCATGGAAACAGCTTTACCATAAATCATTTCATTCAAAGAGAAAATACAGCTATTATCCTTTATTAAAAATGAAAATCCTTCTTTATCAAGAAGCGGATACGTAAATAATGTTTTTAGATAAACTAGGTACATAGTAATGCTTATTCGTAAATAACTCAAACCGCTTCTGAGTTGGATTACATATGTTCTCTTTGAAACGGCAAAGAACTCTTGCTCCATTCCCCACTCGCAGGTCTACATCACCTCTTGCCAGAGTTCTGATGCTTCTTAGGCCCTGCAAATGATTGCACAGATGAGAACCACATCCAGTATCAAGTACCCAAGTTCCGAAACTAGCATGGTTAATCTCAATCATATGAATAAAAGAAGACATACCAACAGGAGCGACGCGGCCTGCTTTAATGTCCTCAGCATACACGGGACAGTTACGCCTCCAATGCCCAGGCTTGTGGCAATGGTGGCACTTCATGGTCTGCTTTGCTTTCGCCTTGCCTTGTGAGCTACCGCTAGACTCACCAGGCCCACTCTTAGCAACCACTGGCCTCTTGAATTTTGGCTTACCTACAGCTAGGTTAAATTTGAGCCTTACCCTTACCCTTCTTGTTCCCAATCATGAGAACATCTTGCTTCGTGCTCCCACTCAACTTCAGATCACTCTCCGTCTGTACGAGGAGTGAATGCAGTTCATGCAGACTTTTCTGCATGTCATTCATGTCATAGTTTGCCCGAAAGAGGGCATACCCATCATGAAGAGAGTGAAGCACACGATCAATGACGATCTTCTCATCGATCGTGCAACCAAGCTCCTCCAATTTCTCAACGTTCTCGATCATGGCGAGAAGGTGTGGACCAACCGGTTGGCCCTTTTGGAGTCTAGCTTCAAAGAAACGAGTAGTATACTCGTAACTCTTAATTCTCGGTGCTTTCGAGAATTCCTTAGTAAGGGTGGTGAAAATCTTGTTTGCACCTTGGGTAATGAAACGTCTTTGCAAATTGGGTTCCATTGCATAGATGAGTACGCTCAGAACGCACCCGCTTCCATCATGAAATCGTTATAAGCAAAGGTTTCACTTTCTTACGCATCGGAGTGGTAGAGCGGCGGTGGCTCGCCAAGTACTTGAGCTTACCGTCTGCGATGGCAAAGATTCCGCACGCGACCTCCCAATCGTAAAAGTTGGACCCATCATGCTTCAATGAGTAGATCGATTCATGTCGCCATGAAAATTCTAAGCCATGATTCGCGCATTAGTGTGGCACTTGGCATTGGTTCGTCAAGACGGACTGACCATTTGTTATAGTAGTTATACTCGGTATATAACGATTCAAACTGTGAAAAAGAAAGAAGAAGAAGAGAATAGATAAGAAATCATGGTTTTAAAAATTTAAGTCATAAAGCAATAACGATTTAATGCAATGACTCGTGCACTCATATAATTGACCTCCCTCGAGAATTATATAAGCGATCCCAAGACTCAATTTCTTTAAATTGATAAGCTAACTGCTTAGCTAATTCTACTGTTAGAATTCTTGGTCGATAGATTTCAATAAATCCTATCTATTAGTCCACCATACCTTCGAGATATTACTCGAACCATAATGTTGAGATAAACTAAGTCGACAGCCACTATTTACCCAACGTAGAAGGGGTCATATTATGCCTACCGACGAAGAAGGGATTCATAGTGGTACGACTCATAAAGACTAATTCTCAATTTCAGTTTTAGAGGAAGATCCCATCAACTCATTTTAATTCATTTTAAGTGAACTAATATCTAGCATTATCGTGAATGATTAAATTGAGGTGATAGCTCTAAACAAATGACATCCGTTAGTCTATGATCTAGGATGCAACTATATGATCCATTTTCATGCATATTAGGTGGTATGGTTTAGTTTAGGCGGAATATGATGCTACTATCTAACGTGAATGCAATAAAACGGTAAAGTAAAACGCAAAAAGGAAAAACACCTAGTGTGGCCTATCCCTATGAAAATAAAGACAATTACAAAGTGGAATCCATCCATGGACCCTAAGCTGTCTTCATTCTTCATCTTGGGCTTTAAGGGGGAGTCCATCTTGAATCTTCAACTTGAATCTTCTCAAAATTACAATTTTGAATTACAAAAATAAACCTATTTACATTCTAATTCAAAATATGCCAAAATTAAAAAATATTACAAAATTGGAGATTCGAGATCTCAAAATACAACCAAAATTGTGTTTCCTTCATTACGAAAACACAACTTTCTAAGGCCACACTAGTAAATTACAACCGTTTGTACAAAAATAATGCGTAAAATTAAACCATTCAAACCATTCAATCACAAAATAGAGCATCAACTAAACAAAATAAAAACAATGCATACGAATTGATTTTAAATCCAAACCACCTCTTTTAAATGATTATCATTATGCAACAATTCCTTAATTGTTCATAATATCTTATAATCAAAACAATAATCCAAATCAATTTATATTATCGGTATAATATAAATTAGATCTCAAAATATTTTAAACCTTTTTAAAATATTAGGTATCATCATTATTATGAACTTCTTCACAATAACACAAAATATATCTTTATAATAAAACAAAATATGATAAGATATCACAAAATATTAATTACCAAAAATAAGTAAATATTTCGGCCAATACAACAAAATACCGAATTAAATTTTTTTTTTTTTTTTTTTTTAATTTTTAGAAAGTTTCGGCCAAAATTAAAAAAACTTAAAAATTTTTTTTTTTTTTTTTTTTTTTTAATTTTAAATCGGCCAAAAACAGAAAAAACCAAAAACAACAAATTAATCCGGCCAACAAGAAAATTGAATCAAACTGATTTAATTCAATTATACTTATAATTAGATCGATCCTAACTCAATTTTAATCCGTATTAAACATTGACTTAAGATGTTCAATTTAACCTTTTAAATTAAACAACTTAAAACTGATAGATCTAATGAAAAGCAAACGATATGTTCATTAACATATAAATTTTGATCCTTTTATATTTTAATTCAATCAGTATTGAAACAAAACTAATACAAATTCATATGAGATAATTTTAACAACTTAAAACATCGATAATTATGAATCAAAAAGACCAAAACACGCCAAGAATTGACAAACTCATACGGCAAAATCAACAAAACAACACGGCCAATTAATTAAGGTTGATTAAAGTTGACTTTTAATCCAAACATACGGTCAAACCAAAATCAATTCAATTAATTCAAGTTGATTAAAGTTGACTTTAGCAATCAAAACACACGGCCAAAGAATCAAATTGATTAAAAATTTACACAAATCATACGGCCTACTTTAATCAAATTGATTAAAATTACACAAAATCAATTTTATGAAAACCTTATAAAAATTTCATGTGCCCTAACCTGGCTCTGATACCACTTGTAGGTTTATATCCGTATATAGACCATTAAAATCACAGGATTATAATGAAAACTTTTATAAGATTTAAAGTCATAAATAGAAATTGCATAATAAACAATAAAGATTCAAGAATTAACCTTTTAATCCTTGTAATTGGCCTAAGAACAATACCAAAATTATGGTATCTCCTAATAATCTCACCCAAGATGAATCTAAGATATGCCCTTGAATTGCTAGAAAAATTAGAGAGGAAACTGCTTTCTTTTCTCTCAAGATTTTGTGTTGTGTGCTATGTGAATTATCAATAAGATTCCATGAGATTAGGAGAATGATTTCATTAAGTAGAGAAGAAGAAAACCACTCCCTCTCCCCTTCTAAGTCACACGTCCAAATAGAGTTTGGGGTGGACTTTTCCACCTCAAATTTAAAAGCCCAAATTAATTAAAAAGTTTATCAAAACATATTTAATTAGTTTCTCTAGCTTTTAAGATATAATGTAATTTATAATATCCATATATTATAATTAATCATAAATATCCTTATATTTATAATTTACAAATTAATTATAACTGATTAAAATTAATTAGCCAACATTATACATAATAATTAAATATAACCTTTTATATTCAATTTCCGAATTACAGCTAATTCCTCTCATCTAATATTATTTAATCATTATTAAATAATACATTTGACTAACTTCTTAGTCATATTTGACTGACCTTTCAGTCCACAACACTGACTAACTATTTAGTCATTAAATAAGGCATCGATATGATTATTTTCTCAAATAATCACATCTCTCAAACACATCCTATAGGTGTGACTCTTAGGGATCAGTTGATCACCGCCATCTGTATGACAATAACGTCAAACTTATCTAGCAAGCCAACCATTATCGATAAACGTTAATCAACTGATTAAATACAAAATGTACCCTGTGAACCTTAAGAGATTTATTTATGTTATTGCACTAACTGTGGAGGACACTAACTCCAACATGTTGATGTCAAGTAGACGGAGAGGCCAGTTGTGTTTTAGAGCGATAGATAGGATTAGGCGGATGGTGACAGGTTTGACCACCGGACTGAATGTATCTGTGTAATTTATACCATGTTGTTGGTGGAAGCCTTTAGCCACGAGGAGCGCCTTGTATTTTTGAATAGTGTTGTCGGGGTTATATTTGACACGAAATACCCATTTGCAGCCAACTACGTTTTGCGCATTTTCTTTTGGGACAAGAGTCCAAGTGTTGTTTCAAGTTAGTGCATTATATTCTTCCTACATGGCGGCACGCTAGTGAGGGGTTGCGAGGGCCTGTTTGGTCGTAGTAGGTAGGGCGTGAGGTGACATTGCGGTTGCCAGCTGTGCGTATTTTGGATTCGGTTTCCGAATGTTGTTAGACAAACGTAGAGGTGTAAACGAGCCGATCTGAGCTCGAGCTCGGTTGGGCTCGGGCTCGGCTCGAATGGTTGAGTTCGAGCTCGGACTCGGCTCGAAGCTCGTCAAGCCAAGAATATCTAAGCTCGAGCTCGGCTCGGAAAAAACTCGAGCTCGGCTCGAACTCGGATCGAGGTCGTGTGTCATCGAATTATTTTAACTTAATTACATTTTGAGTCTAGAAGATTGTGGATGAGAAAAAAAAATGGTATTCAATATATATAGAAAAGAGGGAAACACGATTAACGTAATTGAGAAATTGAGAAACGTGAAGAGAAAATGAATGTTGCAATTTACAGTGTTTAGGAATTCTAAACGTCTATATAAGTAAATTGCACTTTACAGTGTTTAGGATTGTTGTTTGTTGGGCTTCATAAATGAATTTTTACAGTGTTTAGGATTGTTGTTTGTTGGGCCTCCTAAACGTGTTTTTTTTTTTTTTTTTTTTTTTTTTGTAATATTGTTTGATAACTTTTTTTTTTTTTTTTTTTGAAACGGAAAAATCATTTCATTAATCAGAAGCCATACGACATCTACAATAAGCATTAACAATCAAAGTATTCAAAATTAAATTAATCAAACAAATTAAATACTCAATAAAACAAAGAACATAAAACTTGATAATGGCCGCTTCTGCACACCCTCTATTATATCGCTGTTTCTTCTTACAGCCTTCCACGAGGAGGTCTATAGTTCTTCCCAAAAATTTTAGAGTAGATCTTTCGCTTGACAAATTAATTTGTATACAATGAAAATTTCTCACCAATTGCATCAACCTATGAAAACTCAGACGACCCTTGATTTTCCGCATACTCTGAGACACCAGAGGACAAATTATTAGGAGGTAAACCCACCAATAAGTGGAAACAAAAAACTCACCAATAAGTGAGAACGAAAACCCATCAATCGATGGGGACGAAACTCCCATATGAAGGGAGAATATTATTGAGAAACTAAAAATATACTCCCTCCGATTCATCAGATTCTTAACATTTCAATATGGCACAATTATTAAGGAAAGCCAAAAAAGTGGGTAAACAAGTGGGGGAAGAGTATTAATCAAAGAATAAATAAAACATGTGTTAGTAAAAAAACTATCCAAAAAGGAAAATGTTAAGAAATGGAAAATCACCCCAATAAGAAAAACGTTAAGAATCTGGTGAATCGGAGGGAGTATTAAATAATAATAATAATAGATAATAATTAGGAGGAATTAGGGCTTACCACCATTAATGGTAAAATTTGATTAGGCAAAATTTTGATTAGGGCTTACCACCAATAATAATAGATAATAATATTGTTTGATTACTTTGATTAGGCAAAATTTTCAAGTTAATGAGAAAACAGCATTTTGGATACTCAGTACATTGCTTTTATATAGTAAATGATGATTGTACACACTATTTCTGATAATTGATAAAAATTATATTTGTTACACTTATTGTTTTACAAAACTTCTGTCAACACAAATTTAGGGGTGATCAATTATGTAGTTCACTAATTAATTCTAGTATGAGACGATCTGACATTAAATTATAGTAAGACCACGTTATTTGTATTGAATTATATAAATTTTGTACAATTTTCAGTGATAATTGTACGTGATACCATATTGTTGTAATCATTTTCATACTATTTGTATCTCTTTTATTGATAAGTGTGACAATTTCTTTCATTACCTATGTAAGTAGACCTGTCAAAATTCGACCCGACCCTTTTTTTGGGTCAAGACCCGTAAAATTTGACACGTGACCCGAAATGACCCGTTAATTTAGGGTCAAGACCCGCCCGACCCGTTCGACCCGATGGGTCAAGTGTAATTTCGTGTAACAAGACTTTTTGAACTTACAAAATTAATATTTCATGAAAAATAATAATTTAATATTAATAATTATTACAACCTCAATATTGTAAGTTGAAATATCAAAATGATAATGAAAATTATGATTGAAATATTATGAATATATTCATAAATACACTATTTTAATTTTATAAATTACAAGAATGAATATATATCAACTTTAGTACTCCGTATTACATATGTACAATAAAATATGTACATAATGTAAAATAACAATAAAAGAATTTTTTTTATTAAAAAAATAATAAATAAAAAGGCACGAAAAACGTATTTTTGACCCGAATTTTGACTCAAACCGAATTCGACCTAACCCGAATTCGACCGTATTTGAGCCGAACCCGTATTGACCCGACCGTATTTTGACCCGAATTCAGTGATAACCCGAACTCCGACCCGCTCAATTCGCTTGATGTGTCTATATGTAAGTGAACTAAGTAGATCCATTATATGTTTTTTTACATGTTTAACCGTTACCATCTTACATTATGCAAAAGCTACAATTTTCTATCACAACAATAGTTGTTATTATTAAGAGTAGTTGAAATTCAAATTTATTTATGATTGAAAAATTAAGCGCAAAAATAAAATGTGAGACAAACAATAAATTATGATTTACTCAACATGTCATCTTGAACGGTAGAACGGAACTGAATGATGTTTGAAAAGTCGTCGACTTGATTGGTCTCACTAGTAACGGAAACATTAGCCCCCCTTAAAAATCCAGAATACCATTTTTGAGAAAGCTTAGGATATCGGCTCAATTTTGGGTCAGTAAAATTGACGTAGTATAAGCCATAGCTCTTTTCAAACCCGAAGCTTAACTCGTACAAGTCGATGAATGACCAAACAAAGTACCCTTTTACGTTAGCTCCATCTCTGCAAAAAAAGTTATTTTGAGAAATTTGGTTGCGTTATTATTGAACACTCTAAAATAATACCCCGCAATTGTGAAAGTAAAATTGACCTGTTTTCTATAATAGAAAAAAACACACACAAGAATATACGATGTGTTAACACACATGTACATGTACATTTTATATTTTTGTTGAAATATAATTTTGTTTGTAAAGAGTTCTACTATAAATTGTCGTCAAATTATTCATTTAATTGGTGATGAACTGTGATCATGTATTAACATATTAAAAGTTTGTTTTTTTCAACTGATTTTTACTTATTTGATCAAACATTTCCAAAAAAAATTACGAGTTTTATCACTAAAAGATACTCTATACACTAAACTTAAAGAAAATTTCAGATTTTGGAAAATAATTAAAACACTTAAGACAAAAAAAAATAGTCGTTAACAATATCAAAAGCGTTTGAAATTATTTTATAAAACGGGCAAAAAGATTTTTGTATTTCGTGTTCAGTGTTTCTATTATTCTAAAACCCGTTAAATTGAAAATTATAAAAAATTAGTGATCATGCGCTAATTTACACAAAGTGCATTTTAAAATTGAAAGTGCGCTTCATTTTCAGTTTTCACGAGTTAAGTAATAAGTGTCGAATCTTAGTCACTATATTTGTGTACTTAGAAGAGAAATAGAGTAGAAACTAATTAAATGATCTTACTTCACAGAATCAAGCACTCCCCCGATAAAAGCTTGTAAATACTCTATCCTTGAAGTATCATTAATTGTGCAAATTTTATTCGAAGTTACTTGTCCTGCATGTAACACAAATAAATTTAATTAATAGGGTAAATTAAATATAATTTCCTTTTATAACAATTTTTTTTTTTTTTTTTAAAAATAACCTCTTTATATGCTATTTTTATAACATAACCCCCCCTTTAAGACATTTTTTTGCTTCAAAATCACCCTCAACGTCGAATTTTCTTGCTTCAAAATGGCAATTAAAGACATTATAGGGTATGCCTCTTTTAAATTACAACCATCAATGTCTAAAATATGTCGACACCTCTAGAGAAATCTCTATTTAACGGTGTGAATATTTCATGTTTAAGTAGTATATTTCGACATTGGGAGTGATTTAAAAATAAAAGTGTCTTAAAAGAGGGTTATATTATAAAAATAACATATAAGGGGTTATTTTGAAAAAAAAAATATTATAAAAAGGGGTTATATTCAATTAACCCTAATTAATACAACAAAAATGTAGAACAAACTAAACTGGCCCGTACTATTATTATATGCAAAAGATATATAGAAAGACAAAAAAACCAACCATTTTCTTGAATATAAATAGGAGGGTTATTATAAGTTTTCCTAAAGTAATTAATCACTTCTTGTAGCCCCGACGGTACTACCGGTAATGGATCCTGTAACATGGAACGTAATTGTCTATAATAATTGACGGTATGAAATATATTTAAAATTAATTTATACAGTATAAGAAATGACTGACTTAGCAAAAATACTCACCCCATCTAACGGAGAAGTCCCATTATAATCTGCAACAGAATTTGAAATGAAATATTAATAAAATCTCTATATAAACAAATTGTTCGAAAAATATAAATATTAACTTATAAAATTGAGTTGATGATTAATATTGCAATAATAAATATTACGGAGTACTTTCTTTATAAATATTAACTTTTGTTGTTGGTGTAAACTACTTTCTCTATTTTATTCGGTCATTTGTTTAGCCAAAATCATTGTTTTTACTAAACCATTTTCACAATTCTCAAAATAGATGTTTTAATTAAATCTAATTGTTTAGCCAAAATAGATATTATAATTCAATTAGAATGAAAATGTTCACTATTTTTGCGATCCATAAAGCCGATATTTTAATTATTAGCCAAAATCAATATCCTTCGAAATATATAACCATGTCAATCTAATTTACTAATTATATTACTCCGTATTAATAAGTATAAATATAACATTTGACTTTGACGATTTTTGAAAATAGAGTGGTAACAAATGATCGAGACGTAAATGGAGGTAATAAAGGAATTGAAATATTGAATGAAGGGGAACATACACAGCCAAGTACCAGCAATGTCAGCTAAAAAATCTCTTGGACCATCTACAAGCTTGGAGTTTATTACATAGGCAAGCGTGTAATAATTCAGTCCGATGAAATCAAATGATCCTTTCAATATTTCTGATTGTTTTTTTGTGAAAGTAGGAAGTCTATTTCCCGCAGTTCTTCTCATTATTTTTGGATAATCTCCGAAAACCAAAGGATGCATATACCTGCCAACCAATCAATTAAACGATGAGTAAAATCGAAACATTATTTATACTGTTTCATACCGAGTATACGGTTTCTAAGGGATGCCATTTTATCCTAATCAACCGACTGTTTTAGATAAAGAAAACATTTTTAGGGAGCCCTTCATTTAGGACGAGATAGAATGGCGTCTCAATATATAGAGACCGCATGTTTCAATCAAACAGCTCGACATCTTCATTTGGACTCTCCTACGAGACTCCGCCGAGAATATTTCACATGGGGGAGTGTGCATCTTTATGTTGGGAGACACGGGTTCGATTCCCGTAAGGGATAGGTACTAATTCTCGAGCTTTTGCTCGAACTGGATCTTCTTCCTTACAGTCGAGTCATTTCATAATCGATAGTTTTTCAATATGTAGAAAGAATGCCTTAGTTTAATATATCTTTATTAATACAACAAGAACGTCAACTTTTCATATTTTCTTATAGCATATTGTATTAGACATTGTCGTCGTTATAAAATGTGTCTTATCAAGTGTATAAATAGTAAATATCGTCAAGGAATATCCATTATGTCTTTCATGTGGGAGACTGGTTTGCAAAATGTGGTAGATTGTAGATAGCTAGTTAGTGTTCTTATAAAATTTACTACCTCTGTCTCAGTCAATTGTTAACATTTACTTTTTACCCCTCACAAATTAATTTAAAACAAACGTTAACAATTCACAGGAACGGAAGGAGTATGTATTTTACTATAATAAGTCAATACAACTAATTAGAAGAACATAAAATTCTTGTATGAGAAACTCTTATTACAATAAATAATTAAAAATCACCTTATTTGTAGTCATTTGTATAGTTTTTGTTACCATTTTTAGTGATAATTGTGATAATGTATAATCGTAATTAACCACTGTCATTTTTTTGTACTCCCTCCATCCCAAATTACTTGTCCCCTTTCCACTAAAATTTTTCCCAAATTACTTGTCCCCTTTCTATTTTTAGTATGTTTTAACAAAGGATTTTTAAAATTTTCTCATTTTCATTACCATCCCTTAAATCATCCCAAAATAGAAAGGGGACAATTAATTTGGGATGGAGGGAGTATCATTTTTATTAGGATTTTTCATAACTACCACATTTTATAATACATTTTTTTTTTAAAAAACTCTCGGCTTTTATAATTTTTTTTTAAATCAAAACCTACCTCTTATATAACCACAATGTTTAAAAATATCACCAAATTCTCAATCCGTTACTATAAAATGTGAAATAAAATGCGCTCCGATTATAGCAGACTCTTACTTCTGTTTATGTGATTCTTAAAATACTTTTGATTTATTCGATATTTAGTCTTAACTCACATCATCTAATCCTCATTATTTTTTCACGAAATGTGCATTTAGTTGTGTTTTTAAAAAACAATTGTCATAAAAGGTGGATGTTTTTGAAAAAATATTTTTTAATAGGTTGTAATTTTTAAAAAAAAGTCTATTATAAAATGTGGAAGTTGCGAAAAAAAAAACATAGAAAGCGTTTACCATCCAATAAAGAAGTCAAATGATCTTTGTGCAGCTCCTATATCTTCTGTCGTATTTCTAAACGGGAGGAAGTCAAACGCATAGAGATTGAATCCTATGGACCCATTTTGTCTTCCCTGCACGTACGTACGTGTGTATACGATATTATAAGTTCGGTCCGTCGGTCGATCGATGCAAATTGTCAAAGACTGAGAACGAAACCGATCGACTCGATCAAAATAATGTGAAATCAAATCCTTGTACCTTGTACTTATCGCGGTAGAGGTTAAAAGCTGAAGCATGAGCAAGCAGAAGATTGTGAGCAGCAATATATGGTTCAGTTGTCGAGTCGCCTTCTGCACAAGGGACACCAGCCAGAGAAGCCGATGAACACCTTCCAGGCGGTGAATTTCCGACGTCATAACCACCCATTGAGAATATATTCGCCTCATTGATCGTCGTCCAATGTTGAACTCGATCACCGAATTCTCTAAAACATACATCTGCGTATGCTGTGAAATCATCTCTGCAACAGGCAAAAATACCAATGCATCTTAGAGGTTGTAGGTTTAATTCTTTTCACCTACAAATTTTTTTTTTTTTTTTTTTTTTTTTTTTTTTTTTTTTTTTTTTTTTTGTTTTTTAACTTGTAAATTGTAATATTCACTCGGTGCCATAATATTAGTCTTACTTTGACTTTATGCGCTCTCCAGTGCGCCTCTTCGACCATGTTTTTCATCGCTTATATGCGATTGTCTTTGGTTGAAAAGTAAATTTTGTGAATGATATTTTGATAACAAACATTTAAAGTCAAGGTTTCTTAACTTTAACCGTATATAGCTTAAAATATATTTCCTCCATTTTATTCAATTCTATACATTTGTTTTTTGCACGTACGTCGATGCACGTTTTCTTTTGTTTATATCTTTAGTTACATAATTCTGAAAAATATGAAATTTGAATATTAATAATGCTCTCAAAAAGGCAATTAAAACAAAATCTCACATGACTATCTTTTATTTCATATATTAGACGATATATCGAATATTCTTCTCACTTTTGAATAGTGTCCAAAAAGTAAATGTATAGAATTGAATGAAATGGAGGAAGTATATTTTAAGCTATATACGGTTAAAGTTAAGAAACCTTGACTTCAAATGTGAAATGAGCCTACCATTATGAAACGAATAAAGTATATTATTTCATATTATATTAACACATCTTACACATAAATTCATAAAATATTATTCAATATAATTATAGCAAGACTAATTTTTCATAGTAGAAAAATAAAAAAAAATTAAACAGTGTAAATTAAACTCAATTAATCCCTTTAACTAAAGTTCTGATTCGCCACTACATACGATTGTTGTTAAAATATTATTTTTAAGGAAATGAAATATTTGAACTCATACTTACTTTTAAGTAAAATAAAAGATAATTAAATAATTAAATGTACTTCAAAGAGAAAAAAATATATTTAAGTACAATGAAATTAATAAAAGCATAGCTATTACGTACACAAAAGTTTGGTTAAGTATTCCTCCATATTTTGTTTCAAGCGCCATAGGTACATCCAGGTGCAACAATGTAACATGTGGCTTTATTCCTGAACGCATTCGCCAAACATCATTTTCAAATAATAATAATATATTCTGCTACGAAGTATATTTTAAATCGAAAAATTATTTTAAAAAATTTGAAAATCAGCGTTACTTTTCATATGTAATGCAATTACGTTTGAACATAATAGTTGTAGATTAATAGCGACGTATATAACATATACTCCGTAAGTGTTTAACAAAAATATGGTAAAAAACCATAATATTGATATGTGTAATTGTGTACATAAATCATGTCAATAACATTATGGTCAAAATATATGACTATATGAAAGATAAGAAAATTACAAAATTAGAGAAAAAAAAAATTGATTAAATTAGGATTAATGATATTATTGAAATAAATGTGTCAATATAGTCTGTCTTGTAGTAGAATTACTCAATAAATCACAAAATAATTTAAAAAGTATTCCGTACTCCTTTAAATCATTACAATATGATATTTCAATTTATATATTAGCAAAATATATTTCACAAATTATAATTTTGCTTAAAAAACGTCGCATTTGTACAGTTAATGTAGTCAAAACGTTTCATTGTAATATTTGGCAAAAAATTAAAAAAAAAAAAAAAAAAAAAAAAAGCATTGTAAAAAACTTGGAATATGTGGAATTTAAAAAGTAATGGTTCAAATTCACAAACCGTTGCTAACAAGCTCATTGATGAGGTTGTTGTAGTACTCAAGCCCTTTTGGATTGACAGCTCCTTTACCATCTGAATGCGAATTCAAAGACTCAATGTTAATAAAATACGAGTGAATAACTCTTAGAGAGGACCGTCTAATATTAAGAAGGAAGATGATACGGTTACACCTGGTGTATAGGGTTCTATACACCAACTAATAAAAATGTGACACTTGGCTTAGTTGAAGAATATTCTTAATTTAAGTTTGGAGGGAGAATTTTAGTCATTTGGAGAGAAAAGCTGAATTTTGGAGGGAAATTTTTTTTTTTTTTTTATCTTGGAAGTTGTTATAGTCATTAATTATATTAATTCATTATTTTTATTTTATTATTTTAATTAAGAAAAGTTAATGAAAATGAAATTTTTTACTGACTATTATTTTTCGGTATTACTCATTCATTTACACAATTACTCACTCTTGTACACTTTTTACCCTAAATTTTACATTCAATACCCTTAATATCTTTCAATTACAATTTTTTCTCTCGTTTATATTTCCAATTATATTGCATAATTTTATTATAATCAAGTAATTATGACAGATAATACACCATTTTACGGAATAAGGTTGTCATTAATAGTGCCGATGTCGACGCCCGGAAAAAAAAAAAAAAAAAAATCGCTGCGTAGGGGGTTGGGGATGTCCACCACTACCCGTACAACAGTTTTCTTTCTTTTTTTTCTTTCTTTTTTTTTTTAATATGTAATTTTTTATTTTTATATATTTTTTATTTTTCTTAATGAATTAGTTTAATGATTTGTCTTTTTTTTGTAATTTATATTTCAATATTTTGAATAAAATATTTAATGTTTTTAATGTATAATAAGTATTTTAAAGTAAAGAATATAATAAATAATTTAAAATTTTATTAGCATATGTCCCAAAAATACTTTTTAAATAAATAAATTAATAAAAAATATTTAAAAATTAATAAATAACTAAGTAACTAAAAAAAATAGAAACTAATTTTAAAAAGTAAATAGAAATTAATTTTAAAAAGTTGTATACATTAAATGAGATGTTTCCTTTTGAATTTTAAATTCAAAATGGATTCAAATTTAGTTGCAAAATACACTTGAAAAAATTCCATCTAATTTGGACCCACATTGACACATGACATCATTTTACTACTTGGTGTTTAAACTCCTATACACTAAGTGTAAGTGTAGCCTTATGGATTCTTAAATTTAGGAAAGTCAGATTCTACAACTAACAAAAAGCGTGTAAAATAATTACTGGCAAAATAATTAATGAATATTATAATTACAAAATTCTTTTATTCCCTAGACTAAAAGCGACGCTTTGTTCTCATATTATTAGTTTTTCTGTTCTTCTCTTTTTCTTTCTCTCTCTCTCCAATTTTATTTCTTCAGCCGCCTCTCCCTCTCTTTCTTTTATATTAAATCAGGTAAGTCATCCCCTTTTGTAGTCAATTTATTTTATTTTTTTGCCCTTTTGTTAGTAGAAGTGAATTTTTTATACAATTTCTGTTTAATTTTAAGGAAAATTGACGAAAATCAATCATGAAAAGGAAATACGTCGTTAAAGAGGTTGTTGATGAGAGAGATAATTTTCTAGAATTATTTTCATTTTTTTTTTTTTATTATTTGGTATATATGGTAAGAAATTAATAATATACATCTTTGAATGTAGAGGAAAGTGAAAGTGAAGAAGAAATAAAAATCTGAGTATGAAGATGAGGACGGGGATGATGAGGAGAATAGGGCTAAGGAGAATGGGGCTAAGGATAACGGGGCTGATGAGGACAATGAGGCTGAGGAAAACGTGGGTTAGGAGAACGGGACTGACGACGGAGAAAGGAAACGGAAGTCGTGGTATGTGGTTGTTGTTGTTGTGTAATCGCTCGTGACGTAATTTGGCTAATTGGTATTTTAATTGGTTAATTTATGACCTAATTTTGGGTGATTTGTGAGTTTAGTTTTTGATGATGCAGTTGTTTAATTTTTCGTGACCTAAATTGGTTAATTTGTGACCTAAAATGGAGGATTCGTGAGATGGAAGACTTAATTTGGCTAATATTTGACTTAATTTGGCTTATTTGGCTAATATGTCACTTAATTTGGCTAATTTGTGACTTAAATTGGGTAATTTGTTATTCAAATAAGCGGATTGGTTACCTTAATTTGTGAACTTAATTGTGGTAACTAGGGGTGGCAATGAGTTGAGCCGGCTCGTAGAGCCCTCGGGCTCGGCTCGGTCAAAGCTTGGCTCGAGCTCGGTCAAATATGAGCCCGAGCCGAGCTCGATCCCTAATTTTTGAATACGAGCTCGAGCCCGAGCCCTATAGAGCTCGGCTCGGCTAAGCTCGATTCGGCTCGAAATTTTTTATACCAATAAAATATTAAAAATATAAATAAATTTCCTAAAAATCACAAAGTCACAAGTTACAATTTCTATTCAAAACTTTCGTATTGCCTATTGAATTACTTTAAAATGTGATATAAAGCTCGAGCTCGAAACTATAATACGAGCTGAACTCGAGCTCGAAAAAATTATACGAGCCGACCTCGAGCTCGAGCTCTGAAATGGTTATACGAGCCGAGCTCGAGCTGCAATTTGAAAAGCTCGTCGAGCTATGAGCCGAGCTTGAGCTCAAATAATTTGATACGAGCCGAGCTCGAGCTCAAGTGAGCTCGGTATCAGCTCGGCTCATTGCCACCCCTAGTGGTAACAATATGTGGATGTTTGGTGACTACTTATTGATGTTTGGTGACTTTGTTTTTAATATTTGGTGACTTGATCTTTGGCATGGTTATGTGAAATTGTCGACACTACTTGCTTTTTTCAGGTCACTGGTTTTGTTGTTATGGTCACTGGTTAATCATCTGTTAACAGTTGTTACAATATGTTAATTTGTGGTCACTTTTTGCGAATTGATGGTCCATAGATGTTAATTATGTAGATAATCATTATTCTCTTTAATTATTTGTGACTTGAATTGGCTAAATTGTAACGTAAATTAGTGAAATTGTGACTGTATAGTGAAACAATATTTGATATTATTCTTTAGTAATTTGGCTGATTGGTAATTTAATTAAGGTTAATTTGTGACCTAATTTGGGGGATTTGTAATTGTTTCTATTGATGCAGTTGTTTAATTTTCTGTGACCTAAATTGGATAATTTGTTGCCTTGAATAGAGGATTTGTGAGATGGAAGACTTAATTTGGCTAATATTTGGCTTATTTGACTAATATGTGACTTAATTTGGCTAATTTGTGACTTAAATTGGTTAATCTGTTATTCAAATAAGTGTATTGGTTACCTTAATTTGTGAACTTAATTGTGGTGACTAAATGTCGATGTTTGGTGACTAAATGTCGATGTTTGGTGACTAAATGTCGATGTTTGGTGACCTTGTGTTCATTTTTTGGTGATGCTCCGGAACCTCAACCTACACCAATTCCAAGGCAAACACGACAAAGTAATAGGGCGGCGGAGCGTGGGAAGTCTGTGGCAACTGACAAAATGTTGAAGTTGCCACCGAAGAAAAGGACAAAATGAAATATTGTAGTTGTTTGTGAACATTTTCATTGTCGGTGAACTTTTTAATTTTGTGCGCGCGTATATTGCACGTGTTGGTATGCTTTAGTCATTTGTTGTTTTGTTTCGGATGACCCTCAATGTCGTACTTTTGTTGTGATGGCTTATGTAGTGGTTGAAATTGTTGGAAGACATTAGAAAACTTGATTTTTTAGTAATGATTAAAACTTTTGCATGGAACTTAATATTAATCAGGTGTTTATATTTTGTAGTTTCTGATATTGACTGTTATCAAAAATCTTACATTGTGGAGGTAATTAAGAAATTGGTGCGTAGTTTTTGGGTATTTGTAGGCTTGAAAAAAAAAATCTAAAATTGCTATAGCGTTTTCAATCTAAACGGTGGTTAAAAATGATATAACAGTGACTATATATGCTTTGAAGGTGTACACGTTAATAATTTTTAGGATTACATTGAACACAAGTTTGAGTACGAAATATTTCTTACAGGCAAGTGAAAATGCAAACACTTTAAGTTTCTCCCCCATAAACATTTTTTTTAAGTGGGTAGGTAATAGACTATGAATAAATAATTTTTTTATTTTTTAAAGTGGATAGGTAAGAGACTATGAATAGTCATGCATGAGAAGCTGATAAAAACTCTTAATTTCTCCCCCATAAATTAGTTGGAAGAAAAAAAAAAAAAAAACAAATGATTATGTTGGTGTATGTATATGTGTTGAACGAGGCATACTTCTTTGATCTAATTTAGGCCGTCTAACACTTTCTTAATGTTAGACGGTCTTATTTAAGTCTTATTCAATACGAGTATACATCACTCAATTAAACATGTTTATAAATCTACTATTCTAACATGGACATTATAAATATAAACGATTTATGTTAATAACCAACTCAACCAAAAACTTAAACTGATGGTTGGAGGCCCAATATCGATTATATACTCTAACACGCTCCCTCATAGTACGAAATATACCACTTTGAAAGTGAGGGGTGGTTAGATTTGAACCCGTGATCCTTAGTCGATCATAAGGCTTTGATATCATGTCAAGAACCAACTCAACCAAAAGTTTAAGCTGATGGTTGGAGGCCCAAGATCGATTATATTCTCTAACAATTTATAATAATATACAAACGGTAATAGTCAAAGACGTATATAGGAACTTGAGAACAGGAGTGAAATTATTGTCTTTTAAGTGAACATATAATAAATTTCGACGCGAATTTTGTATATTAATTTGCAATTTTGTAGGCTATTATATGCGTACTTGTATGAAAATTTCTCATGTCTTAATTTTACGGTAAAGGGTGATACGATTAAGGCTGGATTGAGCATAGTACGTAATCAAATACGCAAGATAAAAATTACAAAAATAAAATAAAAAATACGGAGTATATATGAAAAATGTTTTAAAAGAAGTTGATAAACTGACCAGGAATTAATCGTGACCATGAGATAGAGAAACGGTAAGCATCCAACGTTGTTTCTACCATTAGTTGAATGTCTTCCTGAATACATAGAAATACAGAAAATTATAATTATTTTGGATTTTTCTATTAACTAAATCGGTGTGATTTCTGTAAAATTAATTTTATAGGAGTATTGAAAAGAGTTGAACTGAACTATAATTCAATGCAGAAAAATTGGTTGTAATTCAAAAATTGTCCAAGATCAACGGACACTAGACATCCATTTTGATATAATAACACTAAATAATAATTAAAATATACCATCACACAAAAAATTTTAAAAATGGAAGGGTTTTTCAATACAGTTATTCTATATTTTTTCAAATTTTACATGGTAACTTTACTTTTCAAAAAACACACATAATAACCCTCAACTCCATTCAACTTTACTCACTCAATTATGTCATAGTACATATGTCGAATCACATTTTACAATGATAATATCGATAGTTACACATTATTAAAAATAACAAGTATAAAGTTTGAAATTAATACGGAGTATTGTATTAGTATCAATATATAAATATTATTATTCCGTATAAAAATCATAATACGTGAGGCCCATGAAAATGTAAAAAGAAGCTAAGTAAAGACAAGTGTAGTGACCTTATATTTATAATATCCACCGGCAGCTGTATCTCCGTTACCTAACCCTGTACATATCTCATTTTGCTTAAATAGGTGAAACAATCAAAACTATCCATTTTGTCTCAGTCATTTATTTACACTTCTCTCAAATCTCATTTATAAAAAAGTAGAAATGTAAACAATTCACTGGAACGAAGAAAGTAATCATTAAAATTACACGGAAATATTGATGAAGAAATCTTCAAACAAACGACGTCATAAGTTTTAACAAAATTAAGGTTCAACTTTGCTAGGCATTAAATGCGTAAGATTTTTTTTTCTATTCGTAAATCGTAGCATAAAATTCCACCAAAAAAAAAAAAAGAAACTTTGCATTAAATAGCAATATAGAAAATAGGAAAATTCTCACATGTATCCCTAAACTTTTTTGTTTTCTCACAAATACCCCTCTTTTTTTTGAAAAAAAACTTTGACCCGCGATAACTCTTAGTTACGATTTCATAAAAATGTAAATTCTTTTTCTATCGTAAGTCTTGACGAGATCTTTGATTTGGGAAAAAAATCATCGATTTTGAAATTTGTACGCGATAGTTTTAGCCGGTCAAAATTTATTTTGTCGAACGACTTTGACCGGTCATAACTCCCTAATAAAAATTCCATAAATTCTATTTTTTATTCAAATAAAAGATATCATAAAGATGTACAATGAGAAACAAAAATGATCGGTTTTTAAAGTGATAAGAAATAATTATTGTTGGTCAAAATTTTTTCTTAAAAAAAAAAGGTATTTGTGAGAAAACGAAAAAGTTAAAGGGTATAAGTGAGAATTTTCCTAGAAAATGTGGTCAATGTTAGAGTGTAGTATAGTACTCGACTACTCGGTAATACCAAAACCAGCTAATAACACGTCCACTTGAATGGTTTTTTATGGATTAATGGTCTGGAATAACTCAAATTGATTCTTTTATTTTATAAATAATTCGAATTGGAATTAATCCACGAATAATCTCAATTATTAAAAAAATATTCTCAATAATATACTTTGCCCAATTTTAACCTGCTTTAATCGATAAAAAAAATAAAGGTAAAATTGATTTGAATATTATTTAAAATAAGAGTGAGGTAAACTCTAAGGACCTGTTCTTTCGGACTTTTTAGAGCTGAACTGAACTGAACTGAAAGTCAATTGAAATTGGTCAAAATATATTATTGAAATGATTTTTCAATAGTTGGTATTATTCGTGAATTAATTTGAATTCAGATTATTTATGTAATAAGAGGACTAATTCAGATTATTATTGCTGATAGTTACTCCGGTATTTTATACCCAAGTAGTAAATTATCATAAACCGGTTTGATAAGATCTTACTAGACCTGTCAAACGGGTCGGGCGGGTCGGGGTCGGGTTCGGGTTATACGGGTCGGTCAAAATACGGGTCGGGTCAATACGGGTTCGGCTCAAATACGGGTCGGGTCGGGTTCGGGTCGGGTCGGTTTCGGGTCAAAAATACGTTTTTCGCGCCTTTTTATTTATTATTTTTTTAATTAAAATAAATTCTTTTATTGTTATTTTACATTATGTACATCTTTTATTGTACATATGTAATACTAAAGTTGATATATATTCATTCTTGTAATTTATAAAATTAAAATAGTCTATTTATGAATATATTCATAATATTTCAATCATAATTTTCATTATCATTTTGATATTTCAACTTATAATATTGAGGTTGTAATAATTATTAATATTAAATTATTTTTTTTCACGAAATTTTAATTTTGTAGGTTCAAAAAGTCTTGTTACACGAAATTACACTTGACCCATCTGGGTCCAATCTGCCCAAGTGTCTTGACCCTAAATTAACTGGTCATTTCGGGTTCGGGTCATTTCGGGTCACGGGTCAAACTTTACGGGTTTGACCCTAAAAAAACGGGTCGGGTCGGTTTTTCGGGTCGGGTCGAATTTGACAGGTCTAGATCTTACTATACGATCATATGTACTCTCACCGTCCCGGTCATTTGTTTACACTTTCTATTTTGGGGGGTACGAGTCATTTGTTTACACTTTCCGTAAATGGTCATGGGTGACCCATGTGGGAGGTAGACCCCTACTCCCTTAACCAATTACATTCATAATTTTAAGCAAGCGGGACCCCCTTTGTACTTATATTATTATTTTATTAGTTTTTTCTCTACCTCTCTCCTCACATCGATAAATGTGTATAGACATTTATTAGGAGTAACATTTATTAGTAAACGACAACATTCATTAAATAACAATCTTCTCTACATATTTAAAACTAAATAATTACGGAGTATAAAAACACGTGATTACAAGAATTTGGCGACAACATTTAATAATAAAAATAAATAAATAAATGTTACGTTACCCGAAGAATTGGCATAAGTATCAAAGATACTAGCTCTCCTTCCATCCTTAAATGCTGCTCCCTCTACCTAATATATGGTTGTATTTATCAAACAATAATTTACATTTTAAACAAATTAGAATTTAACACAAAAGAGTAACTATTATACGAGACGGTCTAGCATTAACATATTGTTAGACCGACTCAAACATCTAAAAAGCGTGGAATATAATGCATGTATTTAATGAAATGACATTAATTAAGTAAAAAAGAAAAGAGTGCAATTCACAGTTAAAAATTAAATACTCTCACATTGGAAATACACAATGCACAGGCGCAACCCATTATACGAAGCATCTTTTTAACTCCCAAGATTTAGTCATGTTATAAATATATATACGGAGTATATTGCCACAAGCCTACAACACCCTACTCCGTACTTCCGTAGTAATGTAGTGTCTTCATCTTCCACATTCTTTTTCCCTTTTTTATCCTCCATTTTATTGTTTTTCTTCGTCTTTCTCTCCATTTTATTTGTTGTCCTTCATTTTCTCTTTATGTTATGATTTTACTTCAAGTTTTCTAGGGAGTCTTTTTCTTTTTAGTTAATTTATTATTTATTTAAATCATTTTTAATGGATTTTGTTGTTGTTTAGCTGCAAACTCAAACTAATTTTTACTCAATTAAGGTACGTATACAATAAAAAAGTACGGAGTAATGTTAGAATGATGAAACGTTTGAGCATAAAATGTGACCTCTTTTAGACGGATCGTGACCAATAATGAGCTTTATGTGATCACAATTGAGTCATTGATAGTTTGATAAGTGTTTACTTTTTTATTAATAATGATCACGATTAGTATAAAAGTGATCACATTTTCTTTATTACAAAGTCGTCTTCCATTTTCTATGACATAGTTTTTGTTGAAGTTTAAACCTTAAATTGAATTACAGTGATTTTAATGTTGTTGGTATAATGTTATGTGGGGAATTTATTGTCTGGGTTTTTCACATGATATTGTTTAAATTTACGTCACTAATTAGCCATTTCAAGTTACGATCGAGAAATATCAGGTAACTGCATTTCATATCAATTGGTTGGGTAATTTGACTTATTGGTGACTATAATTGAAATTATAGTACCTTATTTTTGACAATTTTATGTCACAACCATTTTAATAATTATGGTGATACAAATTTTAAAATTGTAAATATAATTGAATTGCATGAAAAGTGACATCAACAAGCTAAATACGGAGTACTCCGTATTACTTAAACAACTCCGTATAACAATACTTCTACACACCACGACACCATTTATCTATATGTAGATACGATTTGACGATATTTACTCACCACCATATATATCATGATATAAAACCACAAACTCATTTACCAATTAAATACAAAACTAAAAGAATAAAAAAAAATGAACTTTAAAAAGTTGCAAAGTAAGTGAGCAACAAAATAAATTGAAAAAAAAACAACAACATTAATGTATCAAATAACACAAATATACGATTGCCATATTTAACGAAAAGTGACCATTGTATAATAGAAAGTGACGAGATAACGATGAAAAGTAACCACCTTCTAAAGTTTAATTACGAATGTAATTGATAGTTAAGTTTCAAATTGAATTGATGTTAGTTGGGTATGGTAAATCGCCATTAATTAACACAAATGCACAATTGACATATTTATGATTAAATAAATATGGACTTTGGAATATATAAATTTTATGTAATAATTTATTATTTAATGTTGTCAATATGAATAGTCTCTTGAAAATCTAATACTAAAATAATAATTAATGTGAAAATATTAATTGTAATTTTCAACCATAACATCAGCAATCAATGCATTAAAGGCAATAATTATAAAATTTCATCAAAATCAAAGCCCTCTAACAATAAGGATATTGTTAGACGGTCTGATTTAAGTGTTATTCAACACAAAATATTGTTTTTCTAGCTAATTAAGGTGTAGTTAGACCTGGTCAAGGGGCCGGGTTTGAACCGGCCCGGCCCGGACCGACCAAGCAAAACCGGACTGCCCAAAGCAACCGACGGTTCGAAAATTGTCGGTTCCATCAGGTTCACGGGCGGTTGGGTTCAATTTTTAGACCCGGCCTCAACCCGTGGAAAACCGCTGAACTCCAACCCTGCGGGTCGACCCTTAGACCCGGACCCGGACCCGGCCCTTTAGTTTTGTTTATAGTTTTATTGTAATAAGTTTTGATAACTTTACTTTTTAATTACAATTTTTATTTAGTATCATATTTTAAATTTAGAATTTAAATTTTATATTTATTATATTTATATTCAATTTAAATTTATTTCATATTCATACTTTGTTATTAATTAATTTATATTTTTTCGTAATAGATCTACAAATCTCGAAGAACCGGAACCATCTGAAGAGCGAAGTTCTAAAAAGAAGGAGCCGTCGTATATATGGTCCTACTTTGACAAGAAACCGGTTCCGGGTACAACAAATAAATTTACCTGCTATTGTCTCGAATGCAAAAAAATTAATCAGGAGAAATATTATTCTTATAAGACCAATGGCGGCTACGGAACCATGCTTAACAACAAATAAATTCTCGAATTTAGTATTTAAATTTAATATTTTTAATGTTTATATTCAATTTAAATTTATCTCAAAATTGTCGCGAACCGGAATTTGAACCGTAGTTTAAACCGCTGAACTGCTCAACTGCTTTTTAAACCGCTGAACCTGGCCTGAACCGGTTCCAACCCGTTCCAAAACCGGCCCTAACCCGCCCTCGACCCGCACCCAACCCGGACAAACCGGAACCGGCCCGGCTCGGAGCAAACCGGACCTCCCTCCGGGCCGGTCCCGGGTCCATTTTTCGACCCTGGCCCGGAGTCAACCCGGCCCGGACCCGGCCCATGACCAGGTCTACGTGTAGTCATTTTTGGGCACAATATATGTCTTCTATGTCGTATACACATTTTAATCGTACATATGTTTTACTTCCTCCATTCCATTTGATTCTATACATATTCCTTTTTCGGAAATTCCAATCAATTCTATACATTTCTATTTTGGTCCGTACTTTATTAAACTAAAAGACCAATATACCCTTCATTACCCCACCCAACCCACTTGCAATGTCCTTTTTTAAAGAATAAAGTAGGGGTAGTTTGGTAATTCTATTGTCTACCCCACTTGATTTTCTTCTACCTTAATTACCGTGTTTTGGTCAAATGTACAGAACCAAACGAAACGGAGGAAGTAGTTGTTTGCCTACTTTATTTTATGTTCAATATAAAAATCACAAAGGAAAAGTACATTATTTTGACTAAATAAATGAAAAAGCGGGATGAAATATCATGTACACCGTAAAAGTGGTAACATGGTACCCTAATATTCAAGGTCAATGATTTGATATTGTTTCATAAAAGTCTAATTTATAAAAAGGTAATTTGATACTCCTTCCACCCAAAAATAAGTGTTCCTTTTTTATTAAAAATTTTCCCAAAATAAGTATCCCCTTTCAAATTATATTATAGTAAGTTTTAACAAAGTATTGTGACTATTTTTCAAGTTTTATTAACATTTTTTAAATCCTTCCAAAATAGAAAGGGAACACTTATTTTGGAAGGCAGAGAGTATTTCTCACCTTTTGTAATTAAAATTTTAAAATTTTTCACATTTTGTAATTTTTCTTAAAATTTTCCACTTTTTATAAGCTTTTGTTTAGAAATTCCCAACAAAAATGCAATATTTTGTGAAAAATTATACGGAGTAGAATTTTTCATTACTAATGAAATTTATCGTGTACCGAAACTCAAAATATGAAAAAAAAATAAAAAATAAAACGAGAATCTAATGTTTTCATGCGTTAAAATAAATGTTTAATATGGTAAAAATGAGATTTTTGTTTAGAAATGTGGGGAGATAAAATCGTGTTTAGAAAAGGTGAGAGATACAATTTAATGTTTATTGTACTTAGTAACTGTTAAAAAAAAAAAAAGTTCATTCCAAATAAAAAAACAGGGAATGGTATGTGATAATTCATGTTTTAAATTTTATTGGTATTATGATTACTATTTCTTTATTATACGGAGTAGGGATGGCAATGGGTCAAAGACCCGACCCAGACCCGACCCTGATGGGTCGGGTTTGGGCCTAATATTTTTGGACCCAACGGGTCTGGGTCGGGTATGGGTCTCGTCATGTAGACCCAAACCCGACCCATGAACCCATTTATATATATAATTTTTAATATTCATTACTATAATGTCTCACTCTTAAGTATAATGTTTTTTCTTTCAACTATTAGTCATATGTTCTATACACTCGGAGTATGTTTTAGCATCAAATATCATGTTATTTATTTTAAGTTTTACGAATCGCTCATAAAAACGTTTAATGTTTTGGAAATACTTTATACAAAGAACATCATAAATGGGGCGGAACAAAGTTTTTTCAACATGTAAAGTTTTGAAAATATTTATTGCGGCAATAATGTTTGCAAAATACAATTTTATGTTTATATTAAAACAAACCCGCAAAGGACCAGGAACCTGCACTCCATCGGGTTCGGGTCTGGGTCTTAGAATTTTAGACCCGATGGGTCTGGGTCGGGTCTGGGTCTAAAACATGGGTCGGGTCCTATAGGACCTGCACTGCACTCCGCACTCCTAAGACATTGCCATCCCTAATACGGAGTAGTAGGTATATAATTTGAATCTGTTTTATGTGTAATGGAAGATAATTAAAAACAACTCCACTTTTTCAATTGTTAGGTCGTTTGGGTAGAATAAAAAAATGAACAATAAAGTAGAGGAAGAAATGTGGATGGAAAAGAAGAAGGTGAAGATGACAAACAAGACAATGAAAGATACTCCGTACTTAGGAAGAAACGTGTACTTCAATAAGCCGTAAACAACTCCGTAAGTTGTACTCCGTAGTATATACTCTTAAGGTCAACCACCTATCACTTATCGTTATAAAACTAAAATTTGATTCTAATAGTGGTCATCTCATAATAATTTGTATGTCTTAATCATTTGTTTACATTTTGTTAGGGCCGTTTCTGAGTTTTCAGGGGCCTTAGACATGCGGAAGATCAGCCAGTCCCAAGGACACCTCATAGAAAGAACGATTAATGAACTGCCCGTTAGACGAGGCTATTGGTGAAATAATAAATTGGGGCCCCTTTAATAGAAATACAACATACGGGGTATCACTTATTAAAAATCGTATCGATTAAAAAATCGTTGTTTACACATCATCGATTGTAATATAAGAAGTCGATTCTACGAATATTTTACGATGCAAAATCCATTGATGATAACATCGGCTTTAATATATTTCAAAAGTTCTTCTTTGACTGACAAAATTGTAAGACCATTTAAATTTGTTTGTGACATTGACGACCATTAAAAGACTCCTCTTTAGAATTTAGGAATTATAAGAAATATTTTTTTTTTTTATATTTAAAGTTAGTTTCCACAGTCTCACATAAAATTAAAGTGAGATCAGAGTACAAATTACAGTAAAAAGGGTACAAAAACATGAAATATATCTACTAAAATCACTAATAATATTAATTAAAAATTTAATCAAAATTAAATAATTAATCATAAAAAGAATACAAACACTAATAAAAAAAATTACGAAATTATTATACCGTAATTAATTAATTATCACTAAAAATAGTACAAAAACTTTATAATCGTCTCACAGCAATGGTAAGACTGTGCGAGAGCCGTTAAGTTGGCAGATTATTAGAATTTGAGAGGGGGAGAATTCATAAAGAGAATAATATTATTAATTGTAGTTGTTGTCACTTGTGAATACATAACATTAGTTTATATAATAAACTCTAACCTAAGTAATACGGAAAACACAACAGTACCTAAGTTAAACTTGATAATAATCCAAGATATTATTCTAAATAGTCTTACTATAATTATTCTAAAGCTAAACATAATATCATCATCATCTGGTATATTACCATATACCATAATATCCTCTATTACAGATCGATGAGGAATACGGAATTTGGGATTTTGGGAATTTGAATTTAGTCGTTCTCTTAAGCTTTTCTATTTTTTTCCTAGGCTTCACCATCTTAGGGATTGGACCCCTTTTATGATTGAGCCATAGTCCCATACCCCTCCAAACTACGCTCAAAACAGGCCTACACTTTATCTTGAACAAAAAGATTTTGTTTACACTTTTATCATACACTTTGTCTTGAAAAAGATGGTCTTTTTTTTTAGACTACTTTCTTTTCACCCATATTTAAATGTATGGTAACGACTATTAAGTATTTAGTTATACTTGTCTGGAATCGGCTCGAATTTCACCGAGCTCAAAAATTCAAGGCTGGGAATCAGTCTGACTGAGCTCGAGCCGAACTTTGACCGATTCCAAGGGCTCGTCGAGCCGGCTCTTATCATTTACACCGTAAGTGTTAAGCATTATTAATAGGTGAGTTAGAATACCAAATATGTAATTGCATCCCTTATTTTTTTAACTATTGCGAAAAATAATAATTTATCATATTTAGTGTAACAAAATTAAAATTAAAAAAAAAAAAAAATGAACCTGATAGGAGGAAGTTCCAGCACCAAAAATGAAACCTTGAGGAAAGTCATTGCGGTTAAATAGTTTGTCACAAACAACAAAATTTGTTACTAAATATGACAAACCCACGAACAAAGGTAGTGCAAAATAGAATTTATTTAAATTTTTTCTCATTTTATTTGATGAAATAAATAAGGAAATATGGAGTACTAAACATTGCTTCTGAAAAAAAAAAAGAGTTGGAGTGGAGTACGTACTTATATAAGTGGATCCAGTTGTTTCGTAACACGCACGACTCGAGGTACTCGCCGTACTCATGGTGGATATATAATTTTAAGGATTAATTGTTATTTTCTATCACAATTTTAAAATTTTGTATACTCCGACATAGGGATGGCGATGGATAGGATCTGGATAGGATCCTTCGGTATCCAGATCCATATCCATGCTACCATGAATGGATCCATATCCATGCTACCATGAATGGATCCATATCCGATCCATATCCATTGTATCCAAAATATTTAAATCCATATCCAAATCCGTTGGATCTGGATAGGATATGGATCTTTGGCGGGTCCATTATATTTTATACATGTTAACCAATTTTAAGAGATGAAAAATAAACGTCTTACTTTTATTTCGTTAGAACAAAATCGAAATTAATATTTCAACAATTTATAAGTGAGTTCTTAACAAGGAAGTACACTATATTCAAAATACAAATTACCAAGTCTAATACGAGTAATAAAGTTTAGAACATCAATTTTTCATAAAAGGTTACCACTAAACCGTACTAATTAAATTCTTAATGAAAAATAAACATCCAAGTAATGCGAAGTCATTATTGCAGAATATCCTAGTAATCTACCACACTACCACTGAATATCCTTGTAATCTACCACACAACCACAATTTAAAATAAAATAAAATATGATATATAAAAAAAATAATTAATTAAAAACGGGTCTTAGGGTCGGATCTGGATCTCAACATCAAAACCCGTATCCAGATCCGACCCTTCAAAAATGGATCTGGATCGGACCCTTATCCGTAGGGTCTAAATTTTTAGGATCCATATCCGATAAAACCGTATCGGGTCCAACGGATCCGGGTAGGATCCAAGATCCATTGCCATCCCTACTCCGACATCACAATTTTCTATGAGAGAGCAGATAGTGATTTGATTTCTAACGAAAATGTTACGGAACACATAACACTTATAATTACGCGATTCAGAGTATTATTTAAAAGATTAGTTGTCAGGAAATACATGAATAAAGGTCTGTTATTTTCATCTTAAGTTTTTTTCTGATTCAGAAAATTTTAGAAAACTTCAAATAACTTAAGAAAACTTCAGATAACTTCAGATAACTTCAGACAACTTCAGATTACTTAAAAAAACTTCAGATTTCTAAATAAATAAATTAACTAATAATACCTAAGTTATATAGCATTAATGTTATTAATAATAGTGATAATAATATTATTAACAATAATAATTATAATAATAATCATAATAATTTAAATAAAAATAAGACCAATCAAAAACAATTTTATTGTAAATCATAAATAAAAAAAATTAGTTCAAATTAAATATATAGACTGTTAATAAAATTTTCATAATATTTATCAGATATTAATGAAAATAAATGCTAATTTATTTATATCAAATCAAACCCATTAAATATACATATTAATTAAATATTAGTGGAAAGAGCTATATATAAAGAATTGAATAATCTTGGTACTACAAGGTTTGCTATAGATAAGGGAGTGAGAGCTCGGATTGTATCTCAGCTGCCCACTAATTTTTTGTAATTTTGTCAATTTTGTATTTGTGTTAACAACAACAACAACAACAAATTCATATTATTTCAAAAAACTTTAGATAACTTTAGATAACTTCAGACAATTTCAGAAAATTTCAGATTACTTCAGAAAACTTCAGATAACTTCAGAAAACTTAAAATTGGTTCAGAAAAATTCAGACGAAGAGAACATGCCCTAACCTGAACTGAAACTCCTATTTCATGAAATTCGAACTTGAAATAATTCACGAATAATTTCAACTATTGAATATGCATTTTCATAGTAATTTATTTGACCGGGAACGTGTAGAGCCGGTATGAATTCTTTTCTTCAGTTTATTTCACACTAATTTACCCTTATTTTACTTTCTAATACCACAAAAATACAAAAAATTCTTTTTTTTCAACTCATTTCTTTTTCTTTTTTTTTCTTTTTTTTTTTTTATTTTTTTTTTAATTTTTTTATTTATTTTATCACTAACATTAACCCTAATTTCATTTCGAAAAACCCACGAAAATTTAAAAAATTATCTTTTCAATTTTTGTTTAATTTTTAAGTAGATTAAATTGGTAAAAGAAAATCATAAAGTCACAAAATTTGATCAGGTATGAAGTAATTTTGTTGATTTCGGGAATTGTTCCAATCTCATTGGAGATACTTGTGCTTTGAAGTCGATTCGTCACCAATTAAAGGGTTTATCAATGTTGAAGACAATAATTATGGTTAGGGATGACAATGGGTCCAAGACCCGACCCAGACCCACTAGACCCGACTCTGATGGGTCGGGTTTGGGTCTAATATTTTTTTGACCCAACGGATCTGGGTCGGGTTTGGGTCTACAATTAATGGGTTGGCCTGGGTATGGGTCTGGGTCTCGTCATGTAGACCCAGACCCGACCCATGGACCCATTTATATTTATAATTTTTAATATTCATTACTATAATGCCTCACTATTAAGTATAATGTTTTTTCCCCCAACAATTAGTCATATGTTCTATACGCTAATTCTATCAGAGTATGTTTTTGTATCAAATCTCATGTTATTTATTTTAAGTTTTACGAATCGCTCATAAAAACGTTTGATGTTTTGGATATACTTCATACAAAGAACATCATAAATGGGGCGGAGCAATGTTTTTTCAACATGTAAATTTTTGAAAATATTTATTGCGGTAATAATGTTTACAAAATACAAATTTATGGTTATATTAAAACAAACCCGCGAATGACCCAGACCCGGCCCAGACCCATTGGGTCTCGGTCTGGGTCTTATAATTTTAGACCCGATGGAGTGCAGGTGAATGTCCGGGTCTAATACATGCAAAGCGAGGTCTAGTGCAGGTCTTATAGGACCGACTGCATCTCACCCATTGCCATCCCTAGTTATGGTAATGAATCTCATTTGCCTTACTTTTCATTTAACACATGTTGCAATGGTCTAAAAAATGTATTTATTATAAATTTTATAACTAAAATAGTTTACTAGTAATGAATAAATAAAAAAAAATTGTACCAAACTTTTTATTTTTTTATGCTCTATAAATAGATATCACTTTTGATATATTTGAGTATTCATTTTACTTTTCTCTTTTTATCTATTTAAAAATTATTTAAAATTATATAAAAAAAATTGTCTGATGATTTTGTGAGTTTTATTATGAAAAGAAATCGTAATATTCATTATGTTTTTTTTAGATTTGTAAATATTAATTATTTCTATTAATATAAACATTGGTTACTCCCTTCATTCCTTCTTTTTCCTCCCATTTGCCAAGAAATAAGAAATTCTATCTTTTTTCTCTCATTTCACAATTTTACACTATCACTTTCTAAATATGGACACATGCTTTTTTGTGGGACCCGCTTGCTATACACCTACTATCAGTTGTTTAATATTATTCTTTATTTCATGTGACATTTTTTTTTTTTTTTTGAAAGTCCCAACAGGGATTAAGATTCCATACCCGGTAAATCAAGGAGTACAAACGGACCAATTTTTAGAGGAATATCTAAAAACCAACTACGTCTACCATTCACCCATGGCTGCAAATGAGCAAGAGCATGAGCTACTTTATTTCCTACTCTACTAATAAAAAGCCACTCAACGTAATCAAAAGAAAGCGAAAGAATTCTAATGTCCTCTACAAGTAAGAAAAAAGTGCTACGACCCGTTATACTCCTCTTCAGCGCATTAATCAATTCCTGGCAATCACTCTCCACCTCAACACACCGAACACCTGCATCCTTAGCTCGAGATAAGCCAATTAGCACCGCCTTTGCTTCTGCACAACGTACTTCCCATTCTTCCATTTGCTGCTCCTGCTCGCACCACAGCACCACCCCCGTTTCATCTCTTGCAACAGCCCCGAAGCACGATCCCACCCCTTCCACAACCCCCGCATCACAATTTATTTTAACCCGATTATCCTTTGGAGGGACCCATTTCTTTGCTGACCCGTTTGTGCCTCCGCGAACCTGCTGACCCTCACGTCTCACAGCACCTTCCAATTCCGCCTTAATGTCTCGAACCCGCTTACAAACAGACCACTGTCCGTAGCTGCTGTTATCCTCGAACACACACCGGTTCCGTGCTTCCCAAATTGCCCAGCAAGCTATCATCATAGTCTTCCGCTCATCCTCCGTCAACGTAGCCCAAACCAGATCAAACCAGTCACGAATGCAACGACACCGACCAGCTCCCTCTACGTCAATATCAAGCTCGTCCCAAATCCACGCAAACCTCCGACATTCAAGGAAAAGATGCAGTTCCGTTTGGTGCACGGCACACCGACACAACCTGACTTCGGACCCACAGCCACACGAGCCACAATGTTACACATGGTGGGGAGTGCCTCTCGACAAAGCTGCCAAATGAACAATTTTATATGAGGAAGCATCTCGACGCGCCAAATCTGCCCCCAACGCTACTTATCCTCGCGAGATGAAGACGCTGCTAGCTGATTCTCAGCTTGCATTAGAGCGGTATAAGCTGTACGGACCGAGTAATTACCATCCTTCTCAAGTGTCCAAAACCAAGAATCGTCCGTGAGACGATTGCTCAAAGGTATCGAGAGAACACGGCCCTGCTCAAACGGCAGGAAGGTGGCCTGAACCATCTCCACATCCCACTTCCTTAAGCCCGGGACCATAAGGTCAGCAACTGTCATCCCAGCATCGTGATTCAACCGTGGCGAAATAACCTTTCTCGTTTGAGTACCGACAAGCCATGGATCACCCCAAACCAGAGTTGACATCCCATCCCCTACCCTGCGGCCGAGCCCCGTGTATAAAGCGCGCCTTGCTTCCCAAAGCCCACGCCATACGTAACTTGGCTGAGCTCCCAAAGGCGCTGACAGAAAGGATGTACTCGCATAATATCGCCCCTTAAGTACTCGTGTCATCAAGCAGTCCGTATCCGTGCAGAGCCTTGATAGCGTGTCGTTAAGCGCTACAAATTAATAATTTATAAACCTAGCTTAGCCTCAAAAATATAAACGATAGTAAAGGATAAGTAGGGTCGATCCCACGGAGAGATTGGAAAAACTATAATCGTGAAGATTTTATTAGTTAATTAAACTATAAATTAAAAGCGTTAGTTATATTTACGATTTAGGGGGGGTTTAAATTCTGATTTCCTAAGCTTAAAATAATTAACAGAAGAACAAAACTAACCTAACTAATATTTACACGCGACAGTCAAATACCCACAATTTAAGTTCGTATTTCCTATAGGTAATTCTAGTTTGTTAACTGACAACAAATTGTTTCGATTCCAAAGTGATTAATGGATTAATCATGAGATTAAGATAGCTAAACCTCCCTATCCTCTCTTAGATTACAACTAACCTGAACTAGGCCGAGATTAATTCTTAACTAATCAATTTAGCAGCATTACTGAACAAAGAAGACCTCATTAACCCAATTAATTCTCAAGTGTCGTCAATACTCAAGCCTTAGCGATCACGTTTTACCTAATCCAAACTAAACTCAATTCGCAGATTTCAGTTTAAATTAGTTGCTACTCGCTTTATGCAATTCGAACTAGGCCAAAATCACACAAATAGCAGTCAATTCAATAATTAATCACAATAAGATAGCAAATTATGAATAAAAATCGAATCTTTATAATAAAATCAGTAAAACAAGAACACTAATCAACTTCAAAATCAACTCAACTCGAAGTCAGTTTACAAAACATAAAATTAATCAACGAATTCAAACCGTAATTAGATACAAAAGAGTAAGGAGAACTTAATTTTAGCCCGGAATAAGCAAGACTCGGAATTCGGGTGTCGCACCTCCAACCGAGCTCTAAATTCGCCCTTACTCGACCGTGTGCTAGGACGACGACCAAGCACTGCCTCCTATTGCTCTCTCGACCCAATTCGGTCTAAAAATCGTCACTCAAATTCGCTCTAAATTTCTGTAGAAAAGTTGGGTATTTTTTTCCGCCTTCTCTTTTGTGTAAAATCGATGGGTATATATACTGATATTGGGGCTGCTTCTACAATAGATTTCGGAAAGATTTGACACAGATTTTCCATGGAATAGATGGAAATACGATCAATCCGGTAGATCTTTTTGATTTGGAATTGGAAATAAGATAGGAATTTGGAAAGGAATTAGAAAAGTGTATTCCCTCGTGTTCTTCTGTGATGTGCTGCTCTTTATTTTTTTGTTTGCTTGAATTGCTTCGTTTTCACGTGCAATGGGCTGATCCACTTCTTCAACTTTTTTTATTTAATTGACTTCCTCTAGTGTCTTTAACTAATTTAATTCTTGTACTCCGTACTGTTCTTTCGATTATATCAACTCGGCTTAGTCCTTTCAATCACCTCTTAATTATCTTCGTCGGAAGTACCTAACAAACAAATACGGACTATAAAATATCAAATTGTAATAAAAATAATATTCAACTCATTACAAACTTATATTTCACGAAAACATATAAATATAGCTCGAATAATATTAAAGACGACTCTATGAGTATAAAATTATATAATAAAAATACGCACAATTACACACTTATCAAACTCCCCCACACTTAGCTTATTGTCGTCCTCGACAATGACAAACTGAGCTACTCCATAAAATACTATACTCAACTTTATATTGACTTAAGAACGGTCAACGACAAACTTTAAAATATATACTTCAAGAACAAATCATATGAGTTAGCAGCGCACACAATGAAATTCTCCTCCACTACAAACTATAAAATCGATTAATTAAACAACATTACACATTTCAGACGCTTTTAAATTAAAAATCACGAATGAACTTTTCATCCTTCACAACTCGATTTCACTTCCTTTCACCCCACATATCAATAAATAGACGGTGGGTTTCAGCCAAATATTAAGGTCTTAGGGGAAGGGGTTTACTTTCGGCACCTTGTATTACCACATCAGTGCGTGGATCGTTCTCCCGGTTACCTAAGGTGTACTCGATACCTCCTCACAAAATACACTTTTTCTGTTTCATTCATCTTTTTTTTCTGATTTTTTTCTTTTCTGCTTTTTTTTTTTTTTTTTTTTTTTTTTCACTCTTTTCTTTTGAAATATCCGTCCTGTGACCCATGTAGCGAGCCTCAACCGATGGATCCCGTCCAACCGGACAAGTCATCAGGCATTCTCCCAATAGCTAAGATTGGGTTCCCCTCGGGCTAAGAACTCGAATCACAAGACAAAAAATTACGCTCTTTTGAGGTCGAGTAATCTCCCTGTCGGTCCATTAAAGGAGTCACCACGAAAGTAAATAATTAAGCACAAGACCGACTTACACACCACACTACTAATAAGTCAAAAATGGGGTTAAGATCGTTAAACGAGTGCTATTCTTTATTATTCATCCATAATTCAAATTTAAAAGAGAACTAAAATACGTAATGTTAAAAAATTAATCAACTCAAGTTTAAATAGGGAGGAAAATTTCATGCACTTGCTACTTTAAAATTATAATTTCTCAATTTATTTCCGAAAAACAGTTCAATTCGAGCTTGTCGTTGACCTCATCTTAGTCTGAATATTAAACCAAAGGTCATATATCATGTATAAAAGATATCAAGAGGAACCAACAATTTTTACCGTTTGCACCTGAAATTATGATTATTCCTAGTTTTATATACAACACAAGCAATCAGCACATCATTAAACCCAATGTTAACCAAATATTATGAAAGTGCCTATATAACATATTGTTTTATGATGTCAATACTGGGCATGAAATCGGGGCAGCACACACGGACCATAGACAATAGCAGTTTTTTTGTATTTTTCTTTAAAGCGTGCCTGATTTAATTGATTCATTAAAAATTTCAGCTTGCCTCTCCCCCACACTTACTCTTGACATTGTCCTCAATGGCAACTCGACATCGAAAATATATAAAAGTATTGCGTATAAAACAAAACGAGAGGGAAAGAAGATACGGAGTACTTAGCTGGTTATTTAGTCGACAGCAGCAGGTAGCAGTCAGCGTCTATTCAGTTACGACAGCGGCTCGAAGTAGCGATTCCAGCCCTAATTTCTGTACTCTGTTTCGTCGTACTCGTCCTCCCTATAAAATAGTCATCCCGAGCAGTCTAAGAGTATTCAACAACCTGCAAAACAGAGTGCTCGACCAAGACAAGTGAAATCTGACAGAAGCGAACTACCCATAATAATGAGCTGATTTTTTTATTTATGTGTTTCCTAATTTGTTTTGTATTTTTTATTTTTCAGATTTTTTTGTGGCCGACACTATAAACATCCCCCTACAAAGGCTCCGAACTCGGGGAGGCACTTAAGCCGACTCGACTTGTAAAGGTAAAACAAACAAAACAGAAAAAGGATAATAATTATACATGAAGAAGAAAAAAAAGTAAATCATAAGAATAAAATAAAGCATCAGTTAAATGCATACACACCTACAGTCCAATATGTTCAAGCAAAACAAAATAACTACAATTTTCAGCTACAAGTAAAGGATTGCCCATAAATAAAACAGACAGATAGGTTCAATGGAAGTAGGGCAGACACAATGAGCTAAGTCGAATTAATAACAGTGAAACATATACATTAAGCATGCTTAGAGTCACTACTAAAAGCGAGAATAATCCTACGAGTCAGTTAGATGTTAAAGCTTATACACTAATTAATAAGACAACTTATAGACTACGATTGGATTGGTAAAAAAAACAGGGCGAGATATGTCAAGCTAAGCACATGTAAAAACAGTCACAGAACATGTCAAATACGCAATTCACTCGACCCAAAAAAAACCACTTAAAAAAAATTGTACAGCGATAACTATGTAAGGAGTTAGTGTTTAATTTTTAATCATCACACAAAATAATATTTTACGCCAAATCTCCCCGGCAACGGCGCCAAAATTTGATAGCGTGTCGTTAAGCGCTACAAATTAATAATTTATAAACCTAGCTTAGCCTCAAAAATATAAACGATAGTAAAGGATAAGTAGGGTCGATTCCACGGAGAGATTGGAAAAACTATAATCGTGAAGATTTTATTAGTTAATTAAACTATAAATTAAAAGCGTTAGTTATATTTACGATTTAGGGGGGGTTTAAATTCTGATTTCCTAAGCTTAAAATAATTAACAGAAGAACAAAACTAACCTAACTAATATTTACACGCGACAGTCAAATACCCACAATTTAAGTTCGTATTTCCTATAGGTAATTCTAGTTTGTTAACTGACAACAAATTGTTTCGATTCCAAAGTGATTAATGGATTAACTGCGGAGATTAAGATAGCAAAACCTCCCTATCCTCTCTTAGATTACAACTAACCTGAACTAGGCCGAGATTAATTCTTAACTAATCAATTTAGCAGCATTACTGAACAAAGAAGACCTCATTAACCCAATTAATTCTCAAGTGTCGTCAATACTCAAGCCTTAACTGATCACGTTTTACCCTAATCCAAACTAAACTCAATTCGCAGATTTCAGTTTAAATTAGTTGCTACTCGCTTTATGCAATTCGAACTAGGCCAAAATCACACAAATAGCAGTCAATTCAATAATTAATCACAATAAGATAGCAAATTATGAATAAAAATCGAATCTTTATAATAAAATCAGTAAAACAAGAACACTAATCAACTTCAAAATCAACTCAACTCGAAGTCAGTTTACAAAACATAAAATTAATCAACGAATTCAAACCGTAATTAGATACAAAAGAGTAAGGAGAACTTAATTTTAGCCCGGAATAAGCAAGACTCGGAATTCGGGTGTCGCACCTCCAACCGAGCTCCAAATTCGCCCTTACTCGACCGTGTGCTAGGACGACGACCAAGCACTGCCTCCTATTGCTCTCTCGACCCAATTCGGTCTAAAAATCGTCACTCAAATTCGCTCTAAATTTCTGTAGAAAAGTTGGGTATTTTTTTCCGCCTTCTCTTTTGTGTAAAATCGATGGGTATATATACTGATATTGGGGCTGCTTCTACAATAGATTTCGGAAAGATTTGACACAGATTTTCCATGGAATAGATGGAAATACGATCAATCCGGTAGATCTTTTTGATTTGGAATTGGAAATAAGATAGGAATTTGGAAAGGAATTAGAAAAGTGTATTCCCTCGTGTTCTTCTGTGATGTGCTGCTCTTTATTTTTTTGTTTGCTTGAATTGCTTCGTTTTCACGTGCAATGGGCTGATCCACTTCTTCAACTTTTTTTATTTAATTGACTTCCTCTAGTGTCTTTAACTAATTTAATTCTTGTACTCCGTACTGTTCTTTCGATTATATCAACTCGGCTTAGTCCTTTCAATCACCTCTTAATTATCTTCGTCGGAAGTACCTAACAAACAAATACGGACTATAAAATATCAAATTGTAATAAAAATAATATTCAACTCATTACAAACTTATATTTCACGAAAACATATAAATATAGCTCGAATAATATTAAAGACGACTCTATGAGTATAAAATTATATAATAAAAATACGCACAATTACACACTTATCAAGCCTCCAAGCTTGCTTCCCGAGTAGTGCCAAATTAAACGTCTTATAGTCGCGGAATCCCAAACCTCCAAATTCTTTCGAGACACAGAGCTTTTGCCAAGAAAGCCAATGGATTTTCCGCTTCCCCTGATTCTGGCCACACCAAAACCGAGCCACAAGAGATCTCATCTTATCACAAAAATTGTTAGGGAATTTAAAAACACTCATCGCATAGGTAGGAATAGATTGGGCTACCGCCTTTATCAGAACTTCCCTACCCGCCTTAGACAAAATCATCCCCTTCCAACCCTGTAGTTTTTTCCAAAGTTTTTCTCGCACACAGTTCGTAATAACAGCCTTGGACCGTCCCACTACAGTAGGGAGACCCAGGTACTTCTCATGCGAATCCACCACCTGCACTCCCAAAATATGCGCGACACTAGACTTCACATTTGCCGGCGTACAACCACTAAACGATACCTTCGTCTTATCCAAATTCACCAGTTGACCCGAGGCCTGTTCGTACGAAGTAATAATTTCACGGACCCTAGCCGCTTCGTCCTCGTCAGCTCGTGCAAAGATAATGCTGTCGCAGCAAAGAACAAGTGCGACACCATCGGGGCTTCGGGTGCTAGTTGGACTCCGTGCAGGCTCTCGGCTACCACCGCGCGCCTATAAGTGCTGAAAAAGCTTCAGCACACAATAAGAAAAGGTAAGGCGATATAGGGTCACCTAGGTGTAGCCCGCGTGATGGAGAAAAAGCCCTCGACGGGCAGCCATTTACGAGCACCGAGAACGAAAGAGACCTGACGCAGGCCATAACACGATTAACCCATCGACCATCCAAACCCATTGTGGCCATCACCGATTCAAGAAAACCCCACTCCACACGATCGTACGCTTTAGCCATATCAAGTTTGAGAGCCATATGGCTAACACCACGCTTAACAGTTTTCATGTGGTGGAATAACTCAAACGCGACAATAATATTATCAGTAATTAGCCTACCAGGGACGAAGGCACTCTGGTTTTCCGAAATGATGTCACCAAGGAACATCTTCAGCCTATTCGCAAGAATTTTAGAGACCAGCTTATAAATGACATTACATAAACTTATGGGGCGGAAATCAGACATACGATTCGCGTGTTTGAATGCATGTTTAATTGAGTTAATCACATGAATTTTTAATGGATCGCATAAGAATCGATTATGCTGCATGATTATGGGTGATGAGTGATGTTGGTCGTGGGTTTGTAATCTGGCCGTGTGTTGTGTGTGTGAGTGTTGGTTGGTTTGTTGCTTGTTTAAGTCTTGGCATGTCCTAAAATGTTAGTTATGCTTTAATGAACCGAGTTACGCGTGGTTTGATCACTAAATAACGAATTATGAGCATGATAATTGAATATATGACTTGTGAAGCATGTTGATCACATTGTACTCCGTATGTATGGTTGGTTATGATTGTAATGAGGCTTGTGTATGTGTGAGTTTGGTTGTTGTGGTTGTATGGTTGTGTTGGAAGTGTTGGAGACAGGTTAACAGGTTGTGCTTGAGTTAAGTTTGCACATGGGTACTGTTCTGGCACATGTGTGAGGAGATACAACGTCCTAGGATGGACGGATACCGCTCATGGTCCCCTCGGCTATTCTTGTTGTTTAGCTAGAGCTATCATGGGTTCTCAACCAGAAGGGTTAGAGACTATGGTTATATTTATATCGTCACCGTTCTTGTTGCTCGGTGGAATTTAGCCAAATTTAGACTTGTGATTATTGAGGAACTTCTTGTTGCTGTTCCGCCATAGGGTTTGGGTAATTCTTGTTGCTTCACCCGGGGTGATTCTTGTTGCTTCACCCAGTTCTCCGCGCTTACTCTCGCAATTGGTTGGAAGAAGGATCGTCGTGTGAGCTCAGTTGGTTTGGTCACAACCTTGGTTGTGCCGTGTTGTTGTTGCTTGTATTTGTATCGTTATTCTATTGTTGTATGATTTGTTGTTCATGTATTTATACTTTGGTATTAGGCCGTAGGCCAGGTGAGCTTGTTGCATTGTTGTTGTTTGCATTTGTTATGTTAAAATATGATTGGGGAGCACCTAGTTACTCCCCACTGATTGTGGTTGTTGCTTCCTTTTTATAGGTACGCGCGGAACGGCTTATGTGTGAGGACGTTGTGAGGATGTGACCGTAGCTTGTCTTTGTTGAGTCGTCTAGCTAGTCATTTGGGAGTTGTTTAGACTGGATTAGTCCATTTATGTTTTCATTTCATTGTACTTTGGTTTTGAATTTGTAAGGGGTATTTACTCCCCGCTTCTAGGCCTCAAGGCCTACCTTTTTATCGTTGTTTAGTTGGTTAGTGAGTAATGATCCGGATTCCACGGTGTTTCCGCCATCGTGGCTCGCTTTTATTTCCTTTTATTTTATAAATCCTTTCTATTTCTTTATTTTATTTTGTTGGAAAAATCCGGGTTGTGATTAACTTATGTGACATTTCTAAATGGGAGGAAAAAGAAGAAATGAAGGGAGTATATTATTAAAATATGTAGTGGAGTAGTTGGTGGGTTAAAAAAATCATTAAATAGTTGGATCAACCTAAGGCTTGATGTGGTGGATAAATATGAATGAGGTTTTGTAGGTGTTGTGGTAAAATAATTATTATTTTAATGTGAAAACTGGGTAAAGGTGGACAATGAGAAACACTAATGGGGATGAATAACTCTTAAATCAGACCGTCTAACAATAAGGTTATTGTTAGACGGCTTTGATTTTGATGAAATTTTACAATTATTGCGTTTAATGCATTGATTACTGATGTTATGGTTGAAAATTACCATTAATGTTTTCGCATTAATTACTATTTTAGTATTAGATTTTCAAGAGACTTTCAAATTCAATTGTTGCAATTAATATGTGGTTATTATCATTTATTTATTTTTAATTTTCAAGATATTTGTATATTTCAATATTATCATTAAATGAATACATAATAAATAAGATAATTAACGAGGATATATGTTGATAACGTGGTGACTAGGTATTGTTAAATTGTATCCACTCGTAGGTAAATGGTAAGTAAAAATATATTATACTCCGTATGTATTTTATTTTATTGTTGATATTACACTACATCCAAGATAAATGTAGTTACTCTATTTGAAAATAATATCACCCTGAGTTCCATTGACCACAACGTGATTTATGTTCAATTATGGTCACTAATACGCTATATCATGTAACCAATATAATATAAAATCTGGTGACCTTATATTTATTAATCGTGACTAGTTTTTAACCATTAGTGAAATAAGTCTAAACAATTTGCATTTGACAACTTGACATTATAGGCTTTTGATCCATAAAATTAAATTGCAAGCTAAGTATGATGGTGTGCAATATGTTCCATAATATGTTTGAGATCAATTTTATCATGGACATCGCCTCTTCTACTCCTTTCATATTCGTCATCTTATTGAGAAAGGCCACCATTTCATGTTCACCATATCGACAAAGATTCTACAACAAGTTGAAAATACATATTAGTTGACAAGTAAAATTAAAAAAGAATGGATTAATAATAAAAAAAAATATAATGGATTCACTAATAATTATTAAAGCTTAGTTACATTTTATTAATTTATATTCACCAGAAATTAACAAAAAGTGACCACAAATTAACAACTGTGTCACACAATTAGTATAGAATATTGCATGCCTTTACGAGTAACAATTAGCTATACAAAATTTTAAAAAAGTGACCAGAAATTAACTAACCGTAACTATGATTATTTTAATGCTTTTTTGTCTGTATGATTGACAATTAGTGACCAAAAATCAACAAATAGTGACCAAAAATTAAGAATTAGTACATATTATTGTATCCCTATTCGAGTAACGATGCCACAATTAGAGTTACGATATAGCCAAATAAGGTCACTAAAACTTTAAACTAATACAACATTAAAACTAAAATAATGGTCACTAATTAGATTAACAAATTAAACAAATTAAACAATTGATAGATTCACAAAAATAACAAAGAAATTAAAGTACCCAAATAAATACCCGATATGTGTATGCATCTCACCAAACAAAATAATAATTTTACAAAAAAAAAAAAAAAATTACAAACCAAATATACACATCCTCCTTTGTCTCTCTTTTTCTGCCATCTCATCGTCTCCAATTTTATCACAAACAACTATATCAATGGAGTATTATTTGTAATCGATCTCAATTTGTATAAAAAAAAGGAAGAAGATGATAGATTGATGGTAGAGTCGTAGAGAGAAATTGAGGAGCATTTTTAATTTTAATTGTATAATTGGAAATGGATAAATATGGAGAGTAGGTGAAGTCTAAAAGACTGACAAGTAGTCTTTTTATTTTTTTTGGTACAATTTAATGTGCATTGGAGTGGTGCAATAATTTAATAACAATACTCGTTTGCCGTGAATTTTTATATTTTCTAAATTCTTTTAATTAATGCCAGTTTTCTAAATTCAATAATAGGGTACATGTTATTTTGCGTTGCTTGGTTCATGATGCCGTCTAACACTATGCAATTGTTAGACTGTCCTTCATAATACTTACTCAATGGGGATAGTCTTAGGTAGCACGTGAATCGTTCTTATGGCATGTGCACTTTAATATTTGTGAAAAGGTTTTAAACTAATTTAAAAAATGGGAATAAATAGTACTCCATATAAAGGAGGAAATATAATTTTATAAATTAACAGAGTACTTATTTTAATGCTATTTTGGATACTTTTTATTTCTTCCCCTCCATTTCGTATAACCGATTCAGATTTTATTTATGTACGATTCAGTGATCACTAATTTCATGAGTTGGAAAAAAAAAACCTTCTCTCATTCATTAAAATTTCAACATTTATAAAAATTAAAACGCTTTATTCAGTGGAATTTCAACGTTCCTAAATATCTCTTAAATAACACATCGTATCCCATCACTTTTTCTCTTTTCACACATACATTCAACCAATTTCCTAATAATTGTATCAAATGCATATGCAACAATTTTAGGGAAGCGGAAGGACTAATAATACTCCGTAAAATAATTAGGCTATTAATTTTTCATATACGGAATTTACTCAAGTTGTATACTTTTTTCATTATTATTTCCAACCCTACTCTTTTATACTCAAAAAATATACACAATTCTTTTTTCTTTTTTTTTTCTGTTTTTTTTTTAAAACTAATCTTAAACCAAATTTATTCAATTTTCTAATTTTTCAATCACGAACTCCGATAATATGTTCAACACAAATTCTTGTGTATGTCAGGCCTTATAATAAATTATTATAAGTCCGACTAATTTGTACTCAATTATATAGTTTTTGTGCCATTTTAATGATAATTATGATTAATTGTTACTAAATATTTTAGTACCCCTATAAGTGAGTTTAATAAACTTGTTTCATGTTTTTTTTTTTAATTTCAATTTTGTGTTTAAATTATTGAATTCTAACAGTTTTTAATAGATTTATGTTTAATTTATAATTAGGGTTTGTAAAGTGGTGGTAAATGGCGGCGACCACGCGACCGAGGAAATGGGGCGGCGTCGGCGTGGGTCAAGTTGGCGGCGGCGTGAGGGGGTTAGTGGTGGGTTAAATTAGTGGTTAGTTTGTGGTTTGTGGTGGTTTGAAGCTAGGGCCAGTCTGGGTGGGTGAGGCGGTCGGTGGTGGGGCAGCCTAACTGGTTGGTGGCTGCTTGTCTTTCGTTTTCGTTTTGTTTTTGTTGTTTTTTTTTCTAAAAAATTGGGGTTAATTTAGATGGTTTATTTTTAATCTTTTTTTTTATTTAATTTCTAATTTTTTTTTTCTTAATTGTTTTTGTTTATTTATTTAATTTCTTTAATAATAAGAATTCAAAAAATTAAATAAAAAAACAAAAACAATTAAGAAAAAGAAAAAAATAGAAATTGTACAAAAAATTTTTAAAAAATAAAACCATCCAAATTACATCGAAAGTTTCGGGATTGTTGAAGGTTTTGTGAGGCGTAATTGGGGATCATTTCAGGTACAATCGGTTTCCTTCCTTTCCAATGGAATTTTTCTGGTTCGTTTTGATTCTTTGGAGAACCGTGATGTTGTTCTAAATAAGGGTCCTTACCTCTTTGATAATAAGCCTCTCATTGTAAAGTCATGGTCTCCTGATATTGAGCTCGTTAAGCATGATGTTAAGTCTGTACCTGTTTGGGTGCGTTTACACAAGCTTCCATAGAAGTTTTGGGGTAAAGGGATAAGGAAAATTGCTGGACTGTTAGAGGATTATATAAAGTATGATTAGGCAACAGAGTTGAAAACTAGAATTGGATTCACAAGGGTGTTGGTGGATGTTGAGTTTGGTGGGAAGCTGCCTAGTCAAGTAAAATTCCTGGATGAAATTGGTCACTTGGTGGTAATTGACACTGAGTTTGAGTGGAAGTCTATTATGTGCTCACATTGTCATGGGTTAGGTCATTCGGTAGAGGAGTGTAGGAGGAATAAGGAGAGGAAATATGTAGTGTTGTCCTTGATTTTTTTTATTCGTGAAAACTTCTTAAACAGCTAAATGCTACTACTCTTACTCTAATTCCAAAGATCAAGAGGCCAACTACTGTTGCTCAATATAGACCAATTGCCTGCTGTAATGTCATTTACATGGTTATTTCAAAACTTCTGTGCAACAAGCTGGCTCTGGTTTTGCCTGACTTGGCGAGTAAGTCTCAAAGTGGAAGTAAGACCATTAAAGCCAGACATAAACAGCAGACTGAACCATAAACAGCAGACTGAACCATAAGTCTCAAAGTGGAAGTAAGACCAGAAAGTTTTACTTCCACAAAGCCAGACATGGTTATTTCAAAACTTCTTGCCTTTTTTTCATGAGCTTCTGGTCTTAAACATAATTCTGTCTATGTCTGGCTTTGTGGAAGTAAAACTTCCTTTCAGGTACTTGGGAGTGTCCATCATTGCTGGGAGATTAAGGAAGAAGGATTGTGCTATTCTTGTGGATAAACTGGTAGAGAAAATCAGGTGTATTAGTGCTAGAACACTTTCCTATGCTGAAAGACTTGTTCTTGTTCAATCAGTGCTATCTTCTTTTCATAATTATTGGGCTTCTATGTTTGTTATTCCTCCTGGAGTAATGAAAAAAGTAGAGGCCATATGTAAGAATTTTTTGTGGGAAGGGACTCCTGATTATAGTGTTATGTTCCGATGGTTAGGATATCTGATAGATTGCTAGGTTGGCTTGGTGGATTGCTAGGAAATATGATAGACTCTGGGTATAGTAGATGCATCATGTCTATCTCAGGACGACTACTTGGTTTGATTTTCAACCTTCTTCTGATCCGAGCTGATATCTAAAGAAGGTTATAGGTGTTAGAGATGTGGTTTAGGAGGGTTTTTTGGACAATCTGGATGTAAATGATGAAGGAAGTTTCAAGTAAAGGTCTGCTATAAATGGTTGAGACCACATGGTGAGGTCGTTCCTTGGCATAAGGCGGTGTGGGATCCTTTGGTTACTCCTAAACATAGTATGATTGCGTGGTTTATTGCTCATAAGGCTATAAAATTGAAAGATAGGTTATACTCATACGGTGTGACTGCAGATCACTTATGTTGCATATGTGGCAATGCTTAGGAGACTCATGTTCATCTGTTTGAGGAGTGTGCATATGCTCGTGCTGTACTCCAGGAGGTCCAGTCTTGGCTACGGGTCTCACTAGTACAACGTGATGTTGTGCACTCTATATCAATAAAGAGATGGTCTCGCTTGTAGAAGGGTGTGGTTATCAGTGTTGTTATTGCGTGTTGGTATGTTATATGGTGGCAAAGAAATGATTTTAGACTTCATCTGCAAGTGATGTTGCCTAAATATGCTTTATTGAAAGTCAAAGCTTGGATAAGGGGAAGATTAGATGTGAAAACGAGTGGTATTTTGAGTAGCAGGGATGATGAGTTCTTATATCTAGTGACTAAGTGATTACGATTTTGTGTTTGATTGTCATGTAATCAAATACTTGTGTAATCTTTGCTATTATTAATACAACTTACATTTTAGCAAAAAAAAAAAAAAAAAAAAAACCTCAAAATTTTATTTTTTTTTACAAAAAAAAGGAAAGACAAGCCGCCGCCAGCCGGCCGCCTCACCCACCCAGACCGGCCCCACCTTCAAACCACCACTAAACCCACCACTAAACACACCCGCCCTCCCCCCTTTCGCAGCCAATTGTGACCTCACGCCACCATCAGATTTCTCGAGCCACCTACACGCCACTAACCACCTCATTACAAACCCTCATTTTAAATAAAACTTAAATTAATATATTGAAAATTAAAAAATTCAATAATTAATTTGAACACAAAAATTGAAATTAAAAACAATTAGAACATATTATCGGATTTAATGGTAAAAAATTGAATGAATTTGATTGAAGATTAGTTAGAAAAAAAAATTGTGTATATTTTTTGAGTAAAAAAAGGGTAATGTTGAAAATAATAATGAAAAAAGTATACAGCTTGAGTAACATTTGTATATGAAAAATCAATTACGTGTAATTATTAGCAAAAATAAATACAAAATTGAGAGAAGAAAAATAATAAAGAATGTTTAACTTTTTAATATCACTAGTTTTTTTTGGCATGTGCTATGCACGGGTCTTATACAAAAATATTATTTAAAATTATTATTTTGTCCATAATTTGAGTATAACTTATAAACCGTTCAAAAAGACATTTTATATTAGTAGACTCGAATTGTGTTTGGGATTGAGTGTGTGTGTGTATGAAACCTTGGTGTTGTTAATTTTTAACTTGATTTTGGTTCTTCGTATTTTTTGTATAGTTTAAAGTATTATAGTTAGTGCATTTTTTTCTTTTATGTATGTTGATCATGGGGTATAATAATTTTTATGCTTTTAATAATACAATATAAGGAGTAATACTCTATAACTTTTTCATAGATTTTTTAATGTTTACATAGTTTAATAACTCACTATTCTAGTCAACTTTAATTACAGAGTAATTACTTAATGTTATATTTTATGTTAGACTATAAATAATGTTAACTATTCCATATGTTTATTTTAGCTAAATATTTCTATAATGGAGTTTTAAATATACTCACTTAATAAAGAAAATATATTGTAATAAAGATCATATATTGTAATAAAGATCGATCTAAAACTCATAATGCATAAATCAAAAATAAATAAATAAAAGTTAATGGTATACATAGTTATTACACTATATAGTTAGGTGTCTAAATGAATAGAGAAAAGACAAATTCTAGAATACAACTAACGTTTCCCGTGTACGACGGAGTTGTTAATAACTAAATGTGACCATTTTAAAACTTAATGTGTCAGCTTTAGCGTCTATAGTGACCACTGTAAGACCTCAAAAAGTGGTCACATTAAGCGTTAAAATAAACACTGTAAATGTTAAATTTGTCACATTTAGTCACCAATAGCCCGCCATATGCTTGAAACCGTCGTACAATAAAATTACTCAACCTGGTCTTGGAAAAGTTTTAAGATTAACATTAACAGTACATTAAGTAGAATCATTAACATTGTTACAATGTTACAATGTTACTAACAAATGTAGAGTTAATTTTTATAATTAAGCTAGTTTTTATTAATTTTAAGTAAATTGGTATTTGGTAAGGAGGTAAGTTATATCAAGTCGTCTAAATAGGAAAAGTATTTAAGTACAATTCAACTTTAACTAAAATATTTAAAATTTTAACAAAATATTTAAAATTTTAACAAAAAATTTGGAATACCAGAATATTTGAAATACCAAGATATTTTGGAATTTCAAATTTTTGGAATTCCAGGGAATTTTAGAATTTCAAATTCTATTGTTGAAATTTCAAATTTTGTGGTTAGAGTTTTAAATCGTACATTTTTACTTGAGTACTTTCAATATTTATAGTACTTTTTTGAACCTGTTTCAATTGGTAAATATGATAAAGGAAATTGGATAAGGACTCATTTTATTGACAGTAATTCTCCTGTAAGGCACGACTCACACAAAATTAATGTGAGACAAAAGTACAATTTGTAGTTAAAAGGGTACAAAATCATGAAATAAATCTACTAAAGTCACTTACAGGGGTACTAAAAAAATTTAGTAACAATTAATCATAATTATCACTTAAATAGTACAAAAGCTATATAAACGGGTACAAATGTGGTGGACTTACAATAACTTATTGTAAGTCATGACTTACACAAGAATTTGTATTTTATTGAAGATCTCATACGCAAGTTTATTCGTATCCTTTTCCACATTAATAAAAAAATATATACTCCATCTTGCATGTGACCACTACTAGGCAATGTTTTACCATGTTACATCTTACATGCATTGTGACCACGTAGTTCATAGTTTAGGTGTGTAACTACTACCTACTGTCTACTGCATTCATGATTTTCGTTGAACGATTTGATGATAATATAATTATTTCAGCAATTATTGTCAAATTTTATAGCATCGAGGGAGATCATCGAAAAGATATGATATGATAAATCACCTTGTGAATTTGTGATACGGAGTATTATAGAACGGACTTAATACTTTAATAGGACTAAGTTTATAAATGACATAGAATATACTTCATCTATTCAAATTCAATAACATTTTTTGCCACTAACCATCGTTGCAAATAACCATCTCTGAGTTACGATTCTCCGCTACATACAGATTTCAAATACGTATAAGATCATCCTGAATGGCAGAATGTAGCTGACGGATGTTCGAAAAGTCATCGATTTGATTAACTTTCTTGGATACATATACATTAGCCCCTTTCAAAAATGCAGAATACCATTTTTGAGAAAGCTTATTAGGATATCGGCTCAATTTTGGGTCGGTGAAATCAACGTAGTATAGGCCAAAACCGTTTTCATATCCGTAGCTTAGCTCGTACAAGTCGATAAATGACCAAACAAAGTACCCTTTTACATTAGCTCCATCTCTGCAAACATTCCGAGGAACAATTTAATATTTCATATAAAATGAAACTGTAAAAAGAAAGTTACGATACACAAGAAACTATTTATTTGTCTGATAGTCTTACGATAAGGTTATCGTGATTCGTGATACCTATCACCATATTTATATTTTCCTTGATGCTCATATGTTTCGATTAATTTATTCAGCTATGAACATATAATTTGATCAACGTAAATTTATTGTGAAGAAAAGGATGATCAATTAAAACATAAAAATATGATCGCATTTAGGATACATCAACGACAATATAATTTAATTGTTATAGCATCACAAAGGGTATATAAATTTTAATCTTTATGTTAAAGTTTGAGACCTAAGGAGTAGAATCGTCCAATAAATTTATTTAATGGTGCGTTTGGGAACATGGATTTCATTTGAAATGTCGAATTTGGCCAAAATTAGGTGTTTGGGAACTTGAAGAATTTGGATTTGTATTTGAGTCAAATTCAACCCAAATCCATCCCTTAAGAAAACTACCTAACATCAAATGACACCCTAAATGGTGTCATTTCCAAATCCTAACTCACACAACTAGTAATTTGATTTTAAAATCCTTTATTTCAAATGTTTAATTCTAAATCCTAAATTTGAAATCAAATTTAAGTTCCCAAACGCTACCTAAAGTGTATTGGAAAATAAAGTTTTCTACAATAAGGACGAATACGTAGTACTTTCTCCGTTCCACTAACATATTCCCACTTTCCGTTTTAGAAAATTTCACTATGATGTTCTCATATTAAAACTTTCCTTTTTTGGCAATATTTTTCAGAAAAATATAAGAGCAGATATAATCGTGTGTGATCTTGTTTTATTCATCTTTACGAGTACAATTCAAATATCAAACTTTTATAATTTTTTTTTTTTATAATTGTAACTAAATATATTTAGTATACAATATAAGTCGATATTTTTGCAATAAAAAAATGTCCACTTGTTACACTCACCACCATTACTTTATTAATTTTTCTTAGTTTATATGTAGAAATGAAATGGGAACATTATAATGGAATGGAGGGAGTATATCTTATGAGTATTTGTTTACCATTTTAATTTAGAAATCATGTAAACCAGTTAATTATTTTTCATAATCTGACTTGTAACAGGTCGATGATTTGGTGAATTAGTTTATAAATTATATCTATATGATTGTACGGAAAGCTAAATATCAATTTAAAAGTCATTTTTAAATAATAATAATAATAAAAAGATATTTCATGAGAATTATCAAAATTATGTCTCATCTTCTCATTTTAATTCAAACTATAGTTTAATTTGAAAAAATACGATTTTTACCCTCATTTTTCTTCCAATGCACCCACTCACCCAGGCCATTGATTGACGGTGCAAGGGGAGTCGATCGATGGCGGTAGTAACAGAGGTAGGTGGTGGGAGTCTGGGAGATGATGGTTGGTGGTGAGTATAAGGTGGTGGTTTGATTATGGGAGGTGGTGGTGGCCATTAAGGGTGTGTTTGGATCGAGGGAAATGAAGTGAAAGAAAAGTGAGGAAAATAGAGAGATTGAGTTTCCATCGTTTGGTTACAAAAAAATGGAAGGAGGAAATGGAAGGGGAGGGATTTGGAGAAATCAATTTTCCCTCCTCCAAGTGTAATCAAAATATCTCCATAAGAGGGAAAATCTGTCCAAACACCAACATCCTTTTCTACCTCTCCTTCCCATCCTTCTCTTCCGCTTCCCTCATTTCCCTTCCACTCTCTTTCTTTCCTATTTTGTTATCCAAACAAACCCTACGGGTGTGTTTGGAGAACGAAAATGGAGGGAAATGGAGGAGAGGGTAAAGGAGGGGAGGGTAGGGGAAGGAAGGAGCACTAGTACAAAAACCACTCTCGGGAGGGAAGCTTTTTTTTATTTTCCTTTCAAATCTCTCCTCTTTTAGAGAGATTATGATTTTTCTTGGAGGAGGGAAAATGAACCCCTTCCCCTCCAAATCCCTTCGCTCTAATATGCTAACCAAACGACAGAAATTGTATCCATCCCTTTCATTTCCCTTCAAATTCATCCATCCAAACACACCCTGTGTTTGGAGTGACAGAATTGGAGGGAAAGGAAGGGGAGAGAAATGGAGGGATTAAATTTCTTTTGTTTGGAGACAAAATATACTGGAAAGATGGAAATGAAGGGCGATAGATTTGGTGGGATCCATTTTCCCTCCTCAAAGCTTAATTGAAATCTTTCCACAATAGGCAATATTTGGAGGAAAAATGATATCCAAACATCACCTTCCCTCCCCTTTCCTCATTTCCCCTCCCCTCCCTTTCCCTCCTATTTTGCTATCCAAACACACCCTAAATGTTTGGTTATACATTAAAGAAGGGAAAGAAAAGATATGATGAAAGGTATAGACCTGGCAAACAGAACGGGTCATGTTGAGTTCGCGTTCGTGTCAATGTCAAATGGGTCATTGTCAAATGGGTCATTGTTCTCTCAACCTTAACCCGACCCATTTATTTTTTTTCATAACCCAACCTGACTTGTTTAACCCATTTATCTTTTGACAGATCATTTTTAACCCATTTAAATCTATAACTTGGACGACTCATGTATTATGATTCATTAACCCAAATTTCAAAATTAAATCTTGTATTTTAATATTTTAGATAGTTTATTGTCCTAATTAATCCGATCATGTCACTTTTAGATCATTAACAGGTTACTCGTGTCAAATTCGTGTCGGCAGGCATCGACCCTTACTCGACCCATTTATATTCGTGTCGTGTTCGTGTCGATCCAATTACATAAATGGGTCACATTGTCTCAACGCAAACCCGCTAACTTCGTGTCGGGTTCTTGTCGTGTTATCGTGTCGTGTCATTGCCACTGCTACAAAGGTAGTATAAGAAAAAAGGGACCCACAAGTTAATTATCTATAATTTACCTATTGTTCAGATAATTTTGGAGCCTAGTGATCAATATAAGCGAAGTGATATAGTAGTTTAGATTATTTTGAGTTAAATAATAGTACGGATTAAAATGAGAAGAGGACGAGTCTAGTTTGAATTATTCTTATGAAATAATCCTAAAAAATATACATCTATTTAAATTGAAATATTGGTGAAATTGGTGAAGTTTACCATATATGGAATTAAAATATTATTTACTTCTATTTATATGACAACCTATCTTACAATTGTATTTTTCTATATAACTGACAAACTTCACCAACTTCATATAATTTCAATTTTATGGGATCCTCGGGCCATTTATTATTCATGTCAAATGATTAAATTAACAATAAGTCTCTTGTGAAACGGGCGAACCCGTTTTAAGCTAGAAACGGGTCGGATCCAATTTAGGGTTGCTTAAATAGGGTCTTCTCTCCTCTTTCCTCCTCTCTGCCGCCTCTCTTCATTTTGCTTTTTTTTTTTGTTTTCCTCTCTCTCTCTCTTTCTCTTCCATTTCATTTCTCTTCCTCTCTTCCATTTCTTTTTAATTTCATTTGTTTCTCTCCTCTCCTCTCCTCTCCTCGCCATTTTTGTTGCTGTTGAAGTTGAAGTGAAAAAGGAAGGTGACGGTGGTGGTGGCTTTCGCCATTTTTGTGTTGTTGATGTCGCCATTTTTGTGGTTGTTGTCGTGCCATTGTTGTTGTTGTTGTATTTGTTTTTTTTTTTAATTATTATTATGAATTTTTTTTTTTGGTCAGTTTTATGGTGGGTTGATGTCGCCATTTTCATCTTTTTTTATGGTGGGTTTTTCATCTTTGGTCAGTTTCAAAAGGATCTAGACCTGAACGTACTGCTGCTCCTGCAAGTTCAGTGTTTTTCTCTTTTTTTTTTGTTTTTTGCCTCTTTTTTTTTTTTGGCTGGGATTTGGGGAAGAAGAAAGTGGTAAAATTTGATGGTAACATTATTGTTGTAAATGGGGACCTGTTTGCATAAATGGGTAACATTTTCTTTCAAGTAAAACAAACCCATGGAAAGACGGTAACATTGTTGTACTAAATGGTGACCTGTTTGTAATAAAGGACAACATTATATTTGCAGGACAAAAAACTCATTGAAACATTAGTTTAGCTGAGAAATAAGATGGTAACATTGTTTTTCTAAAGGGTGACCTGTTTGTATAAAAGGGCAACATTTTCTTTCAAGGAAAACAAACCCATTGAAACTGAAAAATGAGATGGTAACATTGTTGTAGTAAAGAGTGACCTGTATATATAAAAGGACAACATTATCTTTTAAGGAATACAAACACTGAAAGCTAACATGGTAACATTATTATACTAAATGGTTACCTATTTGTAGAAAAGGACAACATTATCTTTTAAGGAAAACAAACCCATGAAAACTGAGGTCTCATAATATGTTACCAATATAATATAATATGTTACCATTTTTGTCTACTTTGTTACCATTTTTAATTACCCTATAAAAACGATTTTCGATAAAAGATAAAAAAAACAAAATTTAGGTCTTAAATAAATTTTCAAAAAAAAAAAAAAAACAAAAAACAAAATTTTCAAAAAAAAAAAAAGAAAAAAGAAAAAAAGAGAAAAACGGGTCTGACCCGACCCGTTTCTAGCTTGAAACGGGTTTCTTGGTTTCAAACAAGAATTTGTGTTAAATTAAATGAATATCAACCAACAACTTTGCTTATTTATTTATTAAATTAACTTTGCTTATATTTTTGTGAAACTTACTTCACCGAATCAAGCAGTCCCCCAATAAATGCTTGCAGAAATTCTATCCTCGAATTATCGTTCAACGTAGTTGTTTTATGCGAAATCATTTGTCCTGCACGTAAGATGATTTAATTTAGTCAATATAAATGACAAAATAAAATTACAAAAGTAATGTTTTTGTATAAATAGGAGGGTTATGATAAATGCCATGAATAAAATTACTAACCATTTTCTTGGATATAAATAGGAGGGTTATTATAAACCGTTTTGAAATACTCAATCACTTGTTGTAGCCCCCATGGTACAACCGGATACGAGTTCTACAACATCATTATATTTAACGACCGTTAATTGCGTGTAATAAATTAGAAATCATTTTAGAAAAATGAGTTTAGATATGACTAAAAAAAAATCATCACCGTTTCTAGTGGAGAACTGTTGTTGTAATCTGCAAATATAATCATGTTAGAAGATTAAGCGCGATTATAACAATAAAATGTCATCGATCATTCTTATATCTATCCATAATGGTCACATTATTATATGTAAAACCAGAGACGGGTCCGGGCCACACCCACGAATGGAAGGAGAGAGCTCGCTTCATAAGGTCTAGAGGGTTCTATCCCAAAACCAATTGACAATGAGAGTAGTAATCTCTACGACTTATAAAGTGAGCAACTCTCACTTCAATGATCAATGTGAAACTTACATAGACCCAAGATATAATCATGGGCTCTGATACCATGTGAAACCAGAGACGGGCCCGGGCAGCACTCACGAATAGAAGGAGAGAGTCCGCTCCATAAGGCCTAGAGGGTTCCATCCCAAAACCAATTGGCAATGGGAGGAGTAACCTCTAAACTTATAAAGTGAGCAACTCTCACTTTCATGATCAATGTGGCACTCACATGTGAAGTGTTATTAAGGGTCTTTTCACATTATACTCACGATCAGTCTAAATACAGTAAGCATAACGCCATAACGGTGACTTGGGTGAGTAACGTTTTTTCTAACTTGACGTCTTTTAAATTTTGTGCCGTATATATAAATAGTAGAGGAACATACACGACCATGAAGCACCAATGTCCGAAACATAATCTCTTGGTTCGTCCACAATCTTTGAGGCCGTCGCTGAGACGAGAGTGTAGTAATTCAGCCCGATGAAATCAAATGATCCTTTCACCTGTGTCGATTGTTTTTTGTAGAAAGTCGGAATTCTAGGTCTCGCGGTTATTTTCATTGTGTCTGGATAATCTCCATATACTAAAGGATGCATATACCTATATGTAATAGAGTACGAAATTAAGTAAAAGTTTTTCTAACATATCAAACTTTATTACTATTAGAAGAATTACCAGCCAATAAAGAAGTCATATGATCTCTGAGTTGCAATCTCATCTTCTCTTGAATTTGTATTATTAGGAACGAAATCGAATGCATAGAGATTGAATCCTACGAACCCATTTTGCATGCTCTGCGCTTGAACGTGTTATGATCGAGCAACTAACATTGATATGTATATTCCGAAAGTAAGTTCATGATCATGACTCATGAGTAATTAAGTCGATTGAAAACAATATTGATCGAATAAAATTCAATACCACTTGTCGAAGCGTATGTACCTTATACTTATCCTTGTAGAGCTTAAAGACTGAAGCATGAGAAAGCAGAACATTGTGAGCGACAATGTATGGTTCAGTTGTCGCGTCACCTTCTTCACAAGTGACGTTAACCTTAGAAGACGAGCACCTTCCAGGCGGTGCATCTCCGATATCATAACCAGCCATCGCGAATACGTTTGGCTCGTTGATGGTCGTCCAATGTCGAACCCTGTCACCAAATTCTCTAAAGCATACATCTGCGTATGCTGTAAAATCTTCTCTGTACAAAGATTAAACAAGTTTGATTCATCATAAAAAAATAAAATAAAATCTTAATTCAAAAAGGTAAAGTAACTTACACAATAGTTTGGTTTAGAAAGCCTCCATAGTTTTTTTCAAGGGCCATAGGTGATAGGTGTGTCTAAGTGCATCAATGCAACATGTGGTTCGATTCCTACACATTTGATAACACAAACGTTATTCGTGTAAAAATAAAATGTAACGTATATGTTACAAATTATAATGTTATAAGCGGTGTTTGTTTGAAAAGTTTCAAATTTATGACCATGGTTAACCAACTCATTGATTAGGTTGTTGTAGTACTCCAAACCCTTCGGATTAACGGGTTCTCTACCATCTGCACACAAGACATCAAGGATGAGATCTCGTTCAAACTCATTGCCATTAGATCAAGAATGGTTTCTTCGATATCATATGATAGATTTTACAATGAGTAAGTCTTGCATAAAACCGTTTCACACTTGCGATGGATTTTATGAGTAAAATGTGACTATTTTAATGCTTAAAGTGACTACTTTAATGCTAAATGTGACCACTTTAAAACTCCATAAAATTATCATTTTAAATGTTAAAAAGTCACTTTAAACCTTAAAGTAGATACATTTTAGTTACAAATATCCCGTTGCACGTGTTAGACGGTTTTATGTAAGCATTTGTGTAGTTTGATCGACAATGTCTAATAATGCCTACACTTATTTTGTACTGTAGTATAGGTCATTTGAAAATAAAACACTTTTACGAAGTACTAACCAATTTCACTTTCATGATCATATTTCAGTAGTAATATGGAGTATAATTTTACCATAGATTAAATAGAGAGTAAAATCAATCCTTACATATGTATCAACATTTTATTTTATTTTTTTGGATAACGTGGGGAACTCGCAACCGCTACCTTTGAATAACGTTTTCAAATATACGTAAAACTGTAAAAGTAAGATTTAGATTTTTGTTATTTTGAATTTAGCCTAACAATTATGTCAATTTCATGATATCGATCGAGAGATAAAAAAAATAAAAATAAATAATAAACATGCATTATATGAACTAAATAGTAAAAAAAATAAAGCAATAAAACAAAAAATAAAAGTTGATGAATCAACCAGGAATTAATCTAGACCATGAGATGGAGAAGCGGTAGGCCTCTAACGATGTTTCTGCCATAAGTTGAACATCTTCCTGAAAACATGACAATACAATAAACTTGTAGTTATTTATTTACCTTTGTATTCGGAAAAAAGGTATTCATACAGACTAATATTATTCGGTTTCATTATTATATGCATTATTTATATTCAATATTGAATGGTTGTTAAAAAATGTAAAGAAGAAATTGTTAACCAATATAAATTTAATCTCAACAAAACAACATAATTTATGAGATTAATATGCGGAAGCGATTTAAAGATCGAGACTTACCTCCAGCCATTGGTCATAAAATAATAATATAGTCTTCAATAATAAGGAATAATAATAAAGAAGACCCCAATAAAATAATAATATTAATCTTCAGATCTGACTGGTTCCAAACCCTCGCACTCACGATATAGATGGTGTATTATTTCATAATGGAGAGTAGGTTCAGTGACCAAAACAAATAAATCACCCTCATATATATACTAGTCTTCCATCAAAGAGTAGTAGGTGATTATGGAAATATTGTGTGTGAACAGAATAAAGATAATAGACCGAGTCAAAATAGGAGTCAGTTTCTTTGATCAGAAGAAACTGATTCTTACCTAAAATTGGACCACATACATATTCATAAGATAACTGAATAGATATTAAATATATTATCGTATCATAATAATAATATCAGAATAATATCTTAATATCTTATGAAAAAGTCCAACATTCTCCCACTTGGTCCAATTTAATGAGAGACAAAATATACGAATCATAGCGACGAATTCCCTTAGAGCGAGAATTAATCTTCCATGTATTACGATATACTCAGTCACTCAATCACACACACTTAAACTCAATGAGCAAACCCTATGTTTACTCTTGGTCGAAAACAAAATGATATTTCTCGGAAATGTGCACATAAACTCAAAATGAGAAAATATCCAATTAAACATAATAAGAGTTTCGACAAAACATAATGAATGTATTTACATGGAGGATCAAGTCCCAATCGCACCAAATGATCCTTGAAATTCTTAATTTGCATGCCTTTAGTCAAGGATTCCGCGATTATTAAACTCAGTGCTCATGTGTTCGATGATCACTTCTTTCTTGAACACATTCTAAATAGCAACTGAATTATCACAAATACATTCTAATCGGCCGAAAATTAGAGTACAACGACTCTATATCCAAATATGAAACTCTTCAACCATACACCATGTGAGGTAATCTCAAAACAACAAACGAACTCAATTTCCATAGTAAAACTGGTTATAAGGGTATGCCTTCTACTCATCCAAAACACGGCACCATCAGCTAGCATGAACACAAATCCTGTAGTGGATTTTTATGTGTCTACACAGCCACCGTACTAGAGTTAGAATAGCCAACCAATTCAACATCATTAGTTCGTCTATATATAAGCATGTAATCCTTAATACTCTAAAGGTACGATAGGACTTTCTTTGCACCCTTATAGTGATCGATTCCTGGATGACTCTGAAATTTTTCCTTATACATCAAAAACATACACAATATCAAGTCTTATACAGACCTGAATATTTGTGATGCTACCAAAATATGAAGCATATGGAACATTTTCATTTGTCCCTTCTCGATATCATTCCTAAGTAGTCAGCCACATACAAAACAAGAAATAAACTTAGCTCCCACTGACCTTAAGGTATATACATTGATCCATAGCATTCACTTCTAAACCAAATGAAGTAATTAACTTATGGAAATTCATACGTCATTTGCGGGAAGTTTGTTTCAAAACGTATATGAACTTATTGAGCTTGTAAACAAAATGCTCATCATCCTTAGAGGAAATCTTTAGGTTATTTAATATAATTTCTTCCTCTAAGTCACCATTGAGAAGTGTCATTTTCACATCCATATGAAGTAGCTCGAGATCAAAATGAGCTACTACTAGTGCTATGACCAACAAGAGAGAATATTTATGTAGCATAAGAGAAAACAAAATCTCCGCATATCAATTCTCTCGTTCTGCGTGAACCATATGGCTACGAGTTTTACTATGTGTCTCGGTATTGCCCTAGGAGCCTTTATTTATCATATAGACCCACTTGCCCAAAGGGCTTTTACTATATCGAGCAATTCAACGAGATCACAAACTCGATTAGATGTCATAGAGTTCACCTCAATTTTCGTAGCACTAATCCACAAGTCAGAACCGTTAAACTTGTTATGTGGCTTGTGAAAATGTAATCAAATTATTGACGGCCCTAAAATGACAATTCGATTTTTGTAGATACACCTCATAATCATCAGGAATAGTTGACCTTTATAATTTGATAGATCTCCTTAATGGAACACGTGAACGTGTTCCGATCCTCCAACTCATGATGATCTAGGTCATCACTTACATTATGGTCAATCATAATTTTATCAACTTTCGTGGAGTTTCTGCATTTGGTTGTTAAACTTGTTGATCAGCTTAAGGAACATGAATAACAACCAATCCACAACTTTGATCAATTAGAGAGTAAAAATCATGATGATCATTTTTTCAGTTATACTTTCATCCTAAAATTGATCACTCCCACTGATCAAGTCATTCCTAAAGAAATATAGCAAAATGGACTACGTGTATTTTGTCCTCTATATATCTACAATAGTACTTTTCACCTCGATCTAATCTCACGATTTTAATGCGCATACCGCATTTATTCTCAACTTCTGCCTTAAACAATTTTAAAGCATCGATAGTCTCGTATATAGAACGAAATAAGTAGAGAATCATATATCGTGAATAATCGTCAATGAAGGTGATAAAGCATTTTAGATTAATCGCGTTTCAGACTAGACAACGTACGTCTGTATGTATGAAATCTAACAGCTTTGAACTCCTCTTAGCACCATTCAGAGTTTTGTTAGTTAGCTTTCCCTTTATGCAACTAACACATGTATAAAATCAGTAAAATCTAAAGTAACAAGTACTTCATCTTCTACTAATCTTTTTACTCTTTCAATGGAGATATGTCACAATCTCCGATGCAACAAAATAGAGGAATTTTCAATCATAATACTTCTTTTAACCAGCCTTAACATGCATTTTAAATAATATTATTTTGCAAATAAAGACAATTTAAACCGTTAGACAGAATACCATTTCCAACAACTGTAACACCCCGTGTTTTCGTAACACAATATTATAAAAGAATTTAATTCCTTAAATTAAATTCATCCTTTTTCCTTATAATAAAAATGCGACTGAATTTTTTTCGCTAAACATGTAACACTCCATGTTAAGTTAAGCCTTTTATAATTGCGCAAGTCTTTAATTAAACAATCTCGCTCAATATTTTTCTAACACAATGCGCTACAACTTTTCTCGCACCTGAATTAAAACTATTTTGATATACTTCAAATTTGAACTTTATTTTTACATATTCGAACTCGATAAATCAAATGAAGCATCTACGACAATTTTCACAACGACAAATTTCGGCGCGCAAAATGAGGTCAATCTGACCCAAGGTGGCCGAGCCACATTTGTTGACCAAGTCAACTAATCTTCTTTCTTTTTGACTTATACAAATGCAACACTTAACATCAACCATTTATTTAACCATTTTGTTTATTAAAAAGAAAACATGTTATTTTAATAAACAAATTACTAGTCATATTCTATTTAACTAGCTTTTTAGCTAAACCTCGAAATTTCAAATCTCACTTCTTCAAATCGGATAAACTCTTTGACGTTTGAGTATAATTATTTAAATCGATAACACTCAATTAAAAAAATATATTTTTCGATCAAATAAAATTTTATTTCAAAGTTACGAAGAGCTAGTACCCAATTTTTATTTTGATTTCGTTTTGACTTTGATTTTCATTTTTATTTTCGATCTTACTTCAAAACATTATTTTAAGACTATATATTTCAACTCGAGACTTTTCGCTACACAGAAATCTAAAAATTTCAAAACGAAACCGAGGCACACTTTGACTCAAGTGGCCGGCTTCATTGAACAAGCACATGCCCATGTGTTTCTCTTCCTACTTTGTCTATACTTTAACTACTAGTCCATTCAAGCCACCCTAAGTCAAGCCACCCTAGTTTGTCTTACACATCTACTAAGTCATCATTTTAATTATTTACATTTAATTTTATTAAACAAACCAATTTCCTTCTAGCTTTAGTGAAACCCGTATAAAACCTTGCGGTCTAACTTTCGAGGTCCGAAAAGTGGTCATACGAACTCGGAATTTAACGAAACAAAAGCCTAAACCACCTAATTTTTCGAGACGGATTTAATGGTACAGTTTTCATAACTATTAGCCAGACCGAACTAAATTCATTTTTCTGTTTTAATTCAAAGGTCAAATTTCATTCCTCGAAACCTTTGATTCGCCTATTTTCGACGTTCCTTAACTTTTAAATATTTTCTTCAATAGCAAATAAAATATTTTAGTCTTAAAATTTTAAAGTAGAAATATTTTGAAAAATCGTCAAACGCGCACACATTAACTTTTATCGCTTTTGACGCCCGACTTTTTAAAACTGATTCATTTCGTAAAAGCATTTTAAAACACATGGGAGACAAACTCTTAACCAAAGACTAAGTTAGACTTTGACTACAAAATGTGATGATGTATTTAATTTCATTTTCATTTAACTATATTTTAATAAAGTACTTTATTGAATTAACACCTAAATATTTCTACAACTTACATCACAAGTTTACAAAGAGCAACATCACTTCTTCCTTGCTCTCTTGACCGTAGCTTCTTGCTCTCCTTTCCTCTCTTTTTTTTTTTTTTTTTTCATTTCTCCTCTAAAACCAATTAAATAAAAAAACCATAATATTACTCTAATAATCCACAAGTGTTCTAAGTTCTTTAGATGGTTTTTGGAGACTACTTTCATGAGTATTTTTGGGTGAAGAAAAATCCGATCTAAAATTTATTTTAGATCCTCGACGATTAACATCCTAATAAGGTGACTAACTATATCTCATATTAGCCTCTTAGTAAATTAATTTGTTTTGTTATTATAATTTTATGAGTATGATTTTTATGTTGAAAAATGTTAAACATCATTTTTGTGCACTTGTATGTTATGTGATGTATAAATGATGATAATAGATAAATAATGTTTAAAATAGATAAGTTGTAGTATTATGAAATAATGTTTAGCTTAATTATTTTTGAGTACTTTAAATTATTGTTCATGTTGTTTTTAAGCTTATATGAGTTTTAGTTATGTTATAGTTATATATAAAAATTATGTTAAGTATTAACAATGAGTTTAAAGTGAATAAAAATCGAAAATGAAAATTTATACACACATAAACAAACCCACGGTTTTCCTTCATTTTTCACTTGATTTTCTCTTTTAATTTTTGTAAATAATATGTTATGTTAAGTTAGGTTAAAATGATTGTTAATATGTTATAAAAATTAAATTAGAAAAAATGGATTTTAAAGTTATTAAATATGCAAAATGTGTTCTTAACTTTGTTGTTGTGTTCTTGGTGTTCATATGTGTTCATGTTGATGTTCATCATTTTGGTCACTTTGATTTGGTTTTATTTTATGTTTGTTGTTGTTTATTGTTTTTATTAACTAATAAGTTATTATATTAACAACTATATAAATTAAACTAACTAAATCCTTAAGAATAAAAAGTTAGAAAATTAAAGTGTTGAAAAACACTATTCATAAATCAAATGAAATTTTTAGTAAAATTTCATTTTAGTTAAATCATTTTAGTATAATTAGAATAATTAAAATATAAAGACTTTAAGCTAAAAACCGATAAAAATTGAAAAATGAAAATTTGACCTCACCTAGCTTAGCCACGGCATTTCCAATTTTTAAGGTCAAAAATTGTTTTTATCACTTTTTAGTTTATTGTTAAAATAATTTAATTATTAGTTAATAAGCTAAGATTAAGAAATTAAAAGAAATAAATCAATTTTGTTACATATGGTAAACCACACGGCATTCCCAAATTAAATGGACCAAATTTAATCAAAATGAATTTATCACTAAGTCACTAAAGTTAACTAGTTGTTAGAAATGAATTTTTGTATAAATCGATTTGGTTAGAAATGAAATATAAGAAATCGATAAAAAAAATATAACAATTATAAAAAGGAATTAAATCGTGTGCTACTGCCTGTGCAAATATTGGACTGTGGAACTTGGACATACGGACTAAAATGAATCGTCCACGATACTTTTATTTTAAAATGAAAATCACTAACTTTAGTAAATAGACGACTAAATTTAACGGAGTCTCATTTTAAAATAAATAGCATTGAACACTTTTTACAAAACGAACTTAACGACTTTAAAACTAGAATTTTGTACTTAGAAAATAAAAGTTGGTTTTGAGACTTTAGTAAAATATCTAAGTATAAAAAGTTGTACAAAGTATAAAGATACTAAGTATAAAAACATAATAATGAATACTAATAATACATGTACGTATAAAAATACGAATAAAATACGAAGTATAAAAATACGCATACGTATAAAAATACGAGGAATAGTAATACGATGAATAGTAAAATACGATGAATAGTAAAATACGATGAATAGTAAAATAATGAATAGTGAAAATATTTAAAATTTACGAACGGACTCAAAATAAATATTTAAGTTTTCTATGTGCTTCTGCTTACCTGAAGAACTGCTAGAATTAGAATTTCATTATTCAAAGTTCGACGATATATTTAAGTTTTAGAAATAATACATGCTACGAATAAACGAGGAAATAAGAATTTGAGGAATGAACTACTTGAATAAAATACTTGGATTGTTCGCCATGTCGCGACTCTTGTTTTCGAAGTTAATGAGGTAGCCGTCTATGGGGACTTTGGCTCCCTCCCAGAGTTGCTAAAGGCGATCTAATATTTTTATATAAAGTATTATTTCGGTGCGGGATATACAACCTCAGGGATGGGGCATAATTGATATCTCCGTGAGCCCATACTACGGTAATTGGAAACTCCAGCCCCACCCGGGGGTACCCGTCTAAGGTGATAGTCGTATTATTAGGTGACTACTTACTCGAGGGCGAGTATACTACGATCCTATCTATAGTGGTGTATGCATACATTAGACAAGGGATTTGGCTGTCCTTATTACCTTAGGTATCTTTAGCCTGTCAGACACGTCCGCTTTGTTCGGCCCTGATCGCTATTGCGCGGACGCCTAGCCTGTCAGACACGTCCGCTTTGTTCGGCCCTGATCGCTAGTCTAGCCTGTCAGACACGTCCGCTTTGTTCGGCCCTGATCGCTATTGCGTATTTTACGTCTGCATGCTTCCGCCTCGCTAACGAACAATCATTAGTTAACGTATGATTGAATGTATTTCCTTGTTTTGATTGGTTATTTCATGAATGACGTTGTCGTGAGTTTGAAATTGACTGTTGAGAATGATTATTGACGCATGTTTTACGATTATATGATTTGATTTATACTTGTGTTTGAATTACCATGTCTCCTTATGTGTTTTGCCTGTTACTTGCATTATTTGTTATTTATTTATTCTACTATACTGCATATGTTTTAGAATTGCATGTATAGACTTGCTTATATGATTTATCGCTTTAAACCGCATGTTTATTATGACTTATATGTCTTTATATGCTATATGAAATAAGCATGTTTATGTTTTTATCATAACGTTATAATTATAAAGCGATAATAATAAACCAAAGTAATTGAATTCGAGGGTAAGTATGAGCGTAGCTAGTCACTGTCCGCCAATCGCATCCCAACAGATTTATTGTGCAGAAAAGCGTGGACCAGGATGCTTGGATTTTGGGGCGGGACCACTTATATTTATTGCTTTACCTTTGTTTGTTTTGAGAGAAATTGTAATCGAATACTGCTTATTCTCTAAACTCGTATTATGTATACTGAGTTGTAAGACGATGACAACTGGATTTTAATATATGTACTTAATTAATATTTCCGCCTTAGTTTAATTAAGTCACAAAACCCAAGGGTTATTCTGATTAGTATCAAAGTGTCTTCATGACCGTGAATGACTTAAAGTTATCTCACATAGCGAGACGACACCTGGGCCAGACATTCATATCGTATGTCAGGCATAGACTTATAGGATCAAATAATGAATTAGATTTTTCTTTAATTAGATCACTTAAATAATAACTTTAAATCGCTTTAATGTGTGAGGATGGGTAGAAACCTTAAGGACCGACCATAGGCTAATAACTTTTTTTTTTAAAAATAGACGAATTACTACCCTTAAAATAAAATACACTAACTCTCGTATGCTTGCTACTTGCTGATGTGACTGACTAAAACTAACAATTATCCTCGGATATAAAATCTAAGTAATAAGTTAATTCTCGAAGATCGAAGCCTTTAATCAAATACATGCCGACAAGATCTCAAGCGCAACAAATGGACGCATCAAGAGTCGAACGATCTGAAGTGACGCTTTGGACCTTGAAGAAATCCATTGATTTGAAGACCTCTATAACCTTCTCAAACGTCTACATTCATCTCTTCCTAACTTATTCAAAAAGAAATTTTTAATCGGTCTATTCAAAATAATTTCTCCTTCAAAAAGAAAATAAAACATTTCTAACTTATACTCTTATAATGACTTCATAAAATGATCTATCTCTTTTCACCTTCTCGCAAATATAAGACTTGAAGACAAGACTGAAGCGCATGCAGAGAGACGTATCAAGAATCATGCTATTCGAGACAATTTCCAAGACGTCGAAGATTTCTTAAGCATTGAAGATTTCTACAACTACAACAAAATCATCCTACTTTTAACTTGATTAGTTTTCAAAATCTTAGTGTTACTGTCTCGTTTTTAAATTTTTAACATCATGAATTTCTAACTACCTTCGAAAATTTACCTTCGTATTTCGTCTTAAAAACATCTTCGAAAGTTACTTATTTGCTTCGTAAAATTTTTATTTCGCCATTTGAAATATCTTTGATATTAAATTTTCTTAAATTGTTTATTCTAAGTTCCTCCACTTTCGAATCTTTCAAAAAAGATTCTCATCTATTTTAAAACTTCTAGTTTTCTACGTATTAATCACTAAATTGGATTTCGTATTTTCACTTCGCTTCATAAATTCCTTATTTCTTAATTTTAGATACTTTCAAAACCTATTTGTTTCGACTTCCTTTTCTTTAGATTTTAAATACCTTTTTAAATTTATCCTACCTATTATAATTACCTCTATTCGAAGTATATATATACATATATCATTTCCTTCTTTTTTTTATAACCCCTTATTATCAATTTCGAATCATATTCTAAAGATGATTTATAACCTTTCCGTTTCACCTAATAACATCATAATAACAATTTTAAGAAAAAGAGCTATATCAACAAGGTTATCCGTAATTCTCTAGAAATTTTATTTAATCATTCAACGATAACCTATATTTCCTTAATTTCATTAAAGCTTATATTTTCTTTATGATCACTACGACTTTTACATATTTTCCCTAAATGCCATTTTTCTAAGGCTATATATCTTATTTAAGTGGTCATTAAAAGTAACAATAATAATATTATTATGTACATAAGTTTGAAACTTCTTAAGGGGGTAGGATAATATTTTGATTATACCCCAACCTTAATTAAATTTTAAAACTTTTCATTTCAGCCTATTTTAAGGTTAACTTTGATTCTGAAATTTAAATAAATGGTTTTATCCTTAAAACGCTTATTATTTTAATTTCATTTAATTCCGTACAAAACTTCTAGGCCCTACCTTTTTATAAATCTCGTTCGCGTCATTTTCAAAAATAACATTCTAGCAACATTTCTATATTTATTTAAATATCTCATTAATAAATCAAACGCGATTTCATTCTCCAATATTATTACTCTATTCGACGTTTCTATATTAATTAGAGGACTCAAACGTTTCAAAAAGTCTTATTCCCATAAAACCAAATGTTATTATCCAAATTTGTAAAATCTCAATATTCTCTCTAACTGCCTTGTTTAAACTCGAACAGTTATCCACTCTTTTCAAGTTTCGGGGACGAAACTTCTCTTAAGGGGGTAGGATTGTAACACCCCGTGTTTTCGTAACACAATATTATAAAAGAATTTAATTCCTTAAATTAAATTCATCCTTTTTCCTTATAATAAAAATGCGACTGAATTTTTTTCGCTAAACATGTAACACTCCATGTTAAGTTAAGCCTTTTATAATTGCGCAAGTCTTTAATTAAACAATCTCGCTCAATATTTTTCTAACACAATGCGCTACAACTTTTCTCGCACCTGAATTAAAACTATTTTGATATACTTCAAATTTGAACTTTATTTTTACATATTCGAACTCGATAAATCAAATGAAGCATCTACGACAATTTTCACAACGACAAATTTCGGCGCGCAAAATGAGGTCAATCTGACCCAAGGTGGCCGAGCCACATTTGTTGACCAAGTCAACTAATCTTCTTTCTTTTTGACTTATACAAATGCAACACTTAACATCAACCATTTATTTAACCATTTTGTTTATTAAAAAGAAAACATGTTATTTTAATAAACAAATTACTAGTCATATTCTATTTAACTAGCTTTTTAGCTAAACCTCGAAATTTCAAATCTCACTTCTTCAAATCGGATAAACTCTTTGACGTTTGAGTATAATTATTTAAATCGATAACACTCAATTAAAAAAATATATTTTTCGATCAAATAAAATTTTATTTCAAAGTTACGAAGAGCTAGTACCCAATTTTTATTTTGATTTCGTTTTGACTTTGATTTTCATTTTTATTTTCGATCTTACTTCAAAACATTATTTTAAGACTATATATTTCAACTCGAGACTTTTCGCGTGCGCGTAAATCGAAAATTTCAAAAACGAAAACCGAGGCACACTTTGACTCAAGTGGCCGGCTTCATTGAACAAGCACATGCCCATGTGTTTCTCTTCCTACTTTGTCTATACTTTAACTACTAGTCCATTCAAGCCACCCTAAGTCAAGCCACCCTAGTTTGTCTTACACATCTACTAAGTCATCATTTTAATTATTTACATTTAATTTTATTAAACAAACCAATTTCCTTCTAGCTTTAGTGAAACCCGTATAAAACCTTGCGGTCTAACTTTCGAGGTCCGAAAAGTGGTCATACGAACTCGGAATTTAACGAAACAAAAGCCTAAACCACCTAATTTTTCGAGACGGATTTAATGGTACAGTTTTCATAACTATTAGCCAGACCGAACTAAATTCATTTTTCTGTTTTAATTCAAAGGTCAAATTTCATTCCTCGAAACCTTTGATTCGCCTATTTTCGACGTTCCTTAACTTTTAAATATTTTCTTCAATAGCAAATAAAATATTTTAGTCTTAAAATTTTAAAGTAGAAATATTTTGAAAAATCGTCAAACGCGCACACATTAACTTTTATCGCTTTTGACGCCCGACTTTTTAAAACTGATTCATTTCGTAAAAGCATTTTAAAACACATGGGAGACAAACTCTTAACCAAAGACTAAGTTAGACTTTGACTACAAAATGTGATGATGTATTTAATTTCATTTTCATTTAACTATATTTTAATAAAGTACTTTATTGAATTAACACCTAAATATTTCTACAACTTACATCACAAGTTTACAAAGAGCAACATCACTTCTTCCTTGCTCTCTTGACCGTAGCTTCTTGCTCTCCTTTCCTCTCTTTTTTTTTTTTTTTTTCATTTCTCCTCTAAAACCAATTAAATAAAAAAACCATAATATTACTCTAATAATCCACAAGTGTTCTAAGTTCTTTAGATGGTTTTTGGAGACTACTTTCATGAGTATTTTTGGGTGAAGAAAAATCCGATCTAAAATTTATTTTAGATCCTCGACGATTAACATCCTAATAAGGTGACTAACTATATCTCATATTAGCCTCTTAGTAAATTAATTTGTTTTGTTATTATAATTTTATGAGTATGATTTTTATGTTGAAAAATGTTAAACATCATTTTTGTGCACTTGTATGTTATGTGATGTATAAATGATGATAATAGATAAATAATGTTTAAAATAGATAAGTTGTAGTATTATGAAATAATGTTTAGCTTAATTATTTTTGAGTACTTTAAATTATTGTTCATGTTGTTTTTAAGCTTATATGAGTTTTAGTTATGTTATAGTTATATATAAAAATTATGTTAAGTATTAACAATGAGTTTAAAGTGAATAAAAATCGAAAATGAAAATTTATACACACATAAACAAACCCACGGTTTTCCCTTCATTTTTCACTAAATTTTCACTTTTAATTTTTGTAAATAATATGTTATGTTAAGTTAGGTTAAAATGATTGTTAATATGTTATAAAAATTAAATTAGAAAAAAAATGGATTTTAAAGTTATTAAATATGCAAAATGTGTTCTTAACTTTGTTGTTGTGTTCTTGGTGTTCATATGTGTTCATGTTGATGTTCATCATTTTGGTCACTTTGATTTGGTTTTATTTTATGTTTGTTGTTGTTTATTGTTTTTATTAACTAATAAGTTATTATATTAACAACTATATAAATTAAACTAACTAAATCCTTAAGAATAAAAAGTTAGAAAATTAAAGTGTTGAAAAACACTATTCATAAATCAAATGAAATTTTTAGTAAAATTTCATTTTAGTTAAATCATTTTAGTATAATTAGAATAATTAAAATATAAAGACTTTAAGCTAAAAACCGATAAAAATTGAAAAATGAAAATTTGACCTCACCTAGCTTAGCCACGGCATTTCCAATTTTTAAGGTCAAAAATTGTTTTTATCACTTTTTAGTTTATTGTTAAAATAATTTAATTATTAGTTAATAAGCTAAGATTAAGAAATTAAAAGAAATAAATCAATTTTGTTACATATGGTAAACCACACGGCATTCCCAAATTAAATGGACCAAATTTAATCAAAATGAATTTATCACTAAGTCACTAAAGTTAACTAGTTGTTAGAAATGAATTTTTGTATAAATCGATTTGGTTAGAAATGAAATATAAGAAATCGATAAAAAAAATATAACAATTATAAAAAGGAATTAAATCGTGTGCTACTGCCTGTGCAAATATTGGACTGTGGAACTTGGACATACGGACTAAAATGAATCGTCCACGATACTTTTATTTTAAAATGAAAATCACTAACTTTAGTAAATAGACGACTAAATTTAACGGAGTCTCATTTTAAAATAAATAGCATTGAACACTTTTTACAAAACGAACTTAACGACTTTAAAACTAGAATTTTGTACTTAGAAAATAAAAGTTGGTTTTGAGACTTTAGTAAAATATCTAAGTATAAAAAGTTGTACAAAGTATAAAGATACTAAGTATAAAAACATAATAATGAATACTAATAATACATGTACGTATAAAAATACGAATAAAATACGAAGTATAAAAATACGCATACGTATAAAAATACGAGGAATAGTAATACGATGAATAGTAAAATACGATGAATAGTAAAATACGATGAATAGTAAAATAATGAATAGTGAAAATATTTAAAATTTACGAACGGACTCAAAATAAATATTTAAGTTTTCTATGTGCTTCTGCTTACCTGAAGAACTGCTAGAATTAGAATTTCATTATTCAAAGTTCGACGATATATTTAAGTTTTAGAAATAATACATGCTACGAATAAACGAGGAAATAAGAATTTGAGGAATGAACTACTTGAATAAAATACTTGGATTGTTCGCCATGTCGCGACTCTTGTTTTCGAAGTTAATGAGGTAGCCGTCTATGGGGACTTTGGCTCCCTCCCAGAGTTGCTAAAGGCGATCTAATATTTTTATATAAAGTATTATTTCGGTGCGGGATATACAACCTCAGGGATGGGGCATAATTGATATCTCCGTGAGCCCATACTACGGTAATTGGAAACTCCATTTCACCCGGGGGTACCCGTCTAAGGTGATAGTCGTATTATTAGGTGACTACTTACTCGAGGGCGAGTATACTACGATCCTATCTATAGTGGTGTATGCATACATTAGACAAGGGATTTGGCTGTCCTTATTACCTTAGGTATCTTTAGCCTGTCAGACACGTCCGCTTTGTTCGGCCCTGATCGCTATTGCGCGGACGCCTAGCCTGTCAGACACGTCCGCCTTGTTCGGCCCTGATCGCTAGTCTAGCTCGCCGACACGCCCGCTTTGTTAAATACGATCGCTATTGCGTATTTTACGTCTGCATGCTTCCGCCTCGCTAACGAACAATCATTAGTTAACGTATGATTGAATGTATTTCCTTGTTTTGATTGGTTATTTCATGAATGACGTTGTCGTGAGTTTGAAATTGACTGTTGAGAATGATTATTGACGCATGTTTTACGATTATATGATTTGATTTATACTTGTGTTTGAATTACCATGTCTCCTTATGTGTTTTACATTACTTGCATTATTTGTTATTTATTTATTCTACTATACTGCATATGTTTTAGAATTGCATGTATAGACTTGCTTATATGATTTATCGCTTTAAACCGCATGTTTATTATGACTTATATGTCTTTATATGCTATATGAAATAAGCATGTTTATGTTTTTATCATAACGTTATAATTATAAAGCGATAATAATAAACCAAAGTAATTGAATTCGAGGGTAAGTATGAGCGTAGCTAGTCACTGTCCGCTCAGCGGGCATCCCCCCAACAGTTTATTGTGCAGGAAAAGCGTGGACCGGATGCTTGGATTTTGGGACGGGACCAGCTTATATTTATTGCTTTACCTTTGTTTGTTTTGAGAGAAATTGTAATCGAATACTCTGTTTATTCTCTAAACTCGTATTATGTATACTGAGTTGTAAGACGATGACAACTGGTTTTTAATATATGTACTTAATTAATATTTCCGCCTTAGTTTAATTAAGTCACGAAAAACCGGGTTGTTACAACAACATTTAAAATTCTGAAAATACTGAACTCAGAATCACAAAATTGAAGGATTATACAAAAGGTATAAGTCTCAAAATGGAAATCAAATTTCTAGTGAAATTTGGTACGTAAATGTCTTTCCAAAGGCAAAATAAAACTACTAAACAGATCTAAATTGCATGTTCTAGTGGCCTACACATGTGAACTCATCTCGTTTACTAAATAGATGAAGCATCCACTTGCCACTGGTTTCCTTAGGCTTATCATACCATTGCAGATTTGCAGGGTATCTAACACATGGATTGTGGTACCAAAATCAATCCACCATGTATTATAATTAACATTAACCATTGTAGATTCATAACAAATTAACGCAAGAAAATTACCTTTATTCACAAGTCAAGCCTTAAAACAAGGACAATCCTTCTAAATGTGTCTCTTCTTTTTACAGAAATGACACTTAGGGTCCTTTTAAATGGTTGACTCAGCAAAAATCCTTTCCCTTTTCCTTTATTGTGACCTCTATTCTTCTTTGAAGAAGAAACCGTATATGTAGTATAGGTTCACTTTCTCACCCTCTTCCATCAATAATTGCTCCTCACCTTAAATACACATGGTCATAAGCTCATTTATTAACCATTTATCTTTATGTGCATTATAAGAGATCTTAAATGGAGCAGATGCGGAGGAAGAGTGCACAAAAAGAAATGGACAATGAAATCATCATATCAGTTATGGTAACTTTCAAAAGTTTAAGTCGGGCCGCAATATCCCTTATGCGCATGATATAATCATGCACTCCTTTATTCTCTGTGTGCCTCATGGATGAAAACTACATAATTAAGGTAATAGTAAGAGTCTTATCTTAAGCGGCAAACTGCTCATCAATGGCTTTAAGAAGGTCTTTGACTTTAAAAACACTGCTCAAAAGAACCTCAGATACTAGCACAAATGTTGGTCTTTATGAACATAATAGAAAGACGGTTAAATCTCTCCCACTTTCATAAAGATCAACAGTATCACAATTGCTAGTCTCAATTAAAAGGTCCATATTTTAATAGCATAGTCAATATCCATCCAGCCCATAATGCAGTAATACCTCTCTTTTCTATACCTTATTGTTATCATCCCTTAATTTAGGAATATCAAATATCATATCAGAAAAATTTTCAGACAAACTTAATGCAAAGATTTTAAACAACATGCTCATTGCAAAAATTTGAGATTCAAACAAAATCATGTTTTACCAACGTAAACCATGCAAACCGAATTTAGTGACATAAAACTTGCCTGTGGGCTAAAGTTCTACTCAAATTAAATTCGTAATTACAAAATGATAAAACTATCAAATCAATTCTGTATTCTTAATTCCTGTGGGTAGATTAAGAACCGTGATTTAATATTTTATCCTGACTAATCAAACAAAATATAATGAGATTCCTGTGGGTAAGTCTCACCATATAATGTATAATCAATCACAAACAATGTCTTATATCCATATATAATTTCAAAATAAAATTAAATTTATTAGAGATGCTTTGGCTATTCTCTCATTAATAAAATTTCAAATTACTTAGACATTTAATTATTTAAGTCCATATACTCAACATTATGTATATAGAATATTAATGGCAGTCCAATATATGTCTAGTATCTAAATGTGATTCCAAAAATAAAATTTTAATTAATTAGAGATGCTGTGGCTACTCCTCAATTAATAAAAATTTTAATCACGTGACATTTAATAATTTTAGCCTATGTACTCAAAACATAATGCACATAGTAACCATAGCCTATGTACTATTTCATAATGTACATAGAAATTATAGATATGTACTGAAATCGTAATGTACATAAAATCAATAAAATATATATTCCAAAATAAGACAATATGTGTAGTTGCGAATGTGGTTCCCAAAACAAAATTTAAATCAACCGGAGGTGCTGTGGCTACTCCCCAATTAATAAAAGTTTTGAACCACTAACTTGACATATAATTAATTATTTTAGTTTATGTACTCGAGTCATAATGTACATAACAACTTTAGTCTATGTACCAAGATCATAATGTACATAGATATCAAATTTATATACTCCTATATAAGATCATAAAAGGCACAAAATATTAGTGTAACAAAATACTAATCACATGCTCAAAAATATATTATAAGCCAAAAATATCATGTGAATCTTATACAAAACGGAGCATACCAACAATTAATCAATATCATGGAATAAAATCCAACCTACAAGGGATTTTGCATACTAGCTACTCCATATTATCATAATAAACACAAATTCTTGTTTGAGACGGCTGACCCGTTTCTAGCCTTGAGACGGGTCGGGTATGACCCGTTTTCCCTTTTTTTTTTTTTTTTTTTTTTTTTTTTTTTATTTGAAAATTTTTTTAAGACCCATTTTTTTTTTTTCATCTTTTATCGAAAATCATGTTTATAGGGTAATTAGAAATGGTAACAAAGTAGACAAAAATGGTAACATATTATATTATATTGGTAACATATTATAAGACGTCAGTTTTCATGGGTTTGTTTTCCTTGAAAGATAATGTTGTCCTTTTCTACAAACAGGTAACCATTTAGTATAATAATGTTACCATGTTAGGTTTCAGTGTTTGTATTTCTTAAAAGATAATGTTGTCCTTTTATATATACAGGTCACCCTTTATTACAACAATGTCACCATCTCATTTTTCAGTTTCAATGGGTTTGTTTTCCTTGAAAGAAAATGTTGCCCTTTTATACAAACATGTCACCCTTTAGAAAAACAATATTACCATTTTATTTCACAGCTATTCCATGGGTTTGTTTTACTTGAAAGAAAATGTTACCCATTTATGCAAACAAGTCACCATTTACAACAATAATGTTACCATCAGATTTAATTTAAATCCATCAGATCACAAATAATGTTACCATTTACAACAAAAATGTTACCATCAGATTTAATTTAAATCCATCAGATCACAAATAATGTTACCATTTACAACAAAAATGTTACCATTTACAACAATAATGTTACCCAAATCTAATGAAACCTAAAAAAGAGAAAAAAAAAAAAAAATACAACAACAACAACAATGGCACGCACGACAACAACAACTTAAACCCCCCAAAAATGTCATCTTTCACCCAGAAAAATGTCATATTTTACCCAGAAAAACGGGTTTAAAAAAAAAAGAAAAAAAAAAAAAGAAAAAAAAAAAACGAGTACTACAATCAATGGACGAAATTACTACCCAGAATGTTGATGTTGATGTTGATGACGAGGAGAGTGTGGATGAAAACGGTGAGAAGAAGGAAGAATTTGATGAAATGAAATGGAAACAAAAAAAATGAAATGGAAACAAAAAAGAAGAAGAAGAAGAAGAGGAGAGAGAGAGAGAGAGGGGTAAAAAAAAAAAATGAAATGAAAGTGGCGGCTGAGAGAGAGGAGAGGAGAGGGGAGGGATATTTAAGGAACCCTAAATGGATCCGACCCGTTTCTTGTGTGAAACGGGTTTACCCGTTTCACACAAGACTAATTGCATAATAAATCAAGAAGGATAATAAAACGGAGTATAAATACAATAGAGTAGATGATCTTACAATCTCCGTACAAAAGAATAATCACATACTATACTGAATTAATTACGAAGTGCTCCATGATATGCAATACAGCAAAACAAAGAAAGTAAATCTCAAGTTGCAAACCATGCGATCATCAACTTATTATCAAAATAAATTATAATATACAAATACAAAGGTAATCACACATATTTGCCAAACTATTGAGCCATGAATAAAGGACAATACATAGACACAAGCTAAGCATGCATTTATGGCAAAATCATAATATGACAGCAAGCACCATGAGATATATACATGACAGAAAACAAATACTCCGTATGATCTATGAAAAGCAAGAGAGAGGCGATTACTCGCTCTGATACGAACTGTTAACCAATATAAATTTAATCTCAACAAAACAACATAATTTATGAGATTAATATGCGGAAGCGATTTAAAGATCGAGACTTACCTCCAGCCATTGCTCATAAAATAATAATATAGTCTTCAATAATAAGGAATAATAATAAAGAAGACCCTAATAAAATAATAATATTAATCTTCAGATCTGACTGGTTCCAAACCCTCGCACTCACGATATAGATGGTGTATTATTTCATAATGGAGAGTAGGTTCAGTGACCAAAACAAATAAATTACCCTCATATATATACTAGTCTTGCCATCAAAGAGTAGTAGGTGATTATGGAAATATTGTGTGTGAACAGAATAAAGATAATAGACCGAGTCAAAATAGGAGTCAGTTTCTTTGATCAGAAGAAACTGATTCTTACCTAAAATTGGACCACATACATATTCATAAGATAACTGAATAGATATTAAATATATTATCGTATCATAATAATAATATCAGAATAATATCTTAATATCTTATGAAAAAGTCCAACAGAAATTATATACAAACTAATACGGAGTATTATTCAATTTCATTATATTTATTATTTTCGTTTTACCATAGTCCATATATTTTGAAAATTGAAACAAACGTAAGGCGGTATGAGGAGCCACCTTGTACTTGTAATAGCCACCTGCTGCTACATCTCCGTTGTCCAACCCTGTAAGTATTTTCATTCTAATTAATTACATAAAAAAATAAAATGGTGTATTAAAAAAAGGATTAATTGCCAAGAATAATTCGAACTGATCCTCTTATTCCATAAATAATCCGAACTCAAATTAATCAACGATTAATCCCAACCATTAAAGTAACATTCTAATAATGAACTTTGCCAATTTTAACATGCTTTAATCAATAAAAAAAAAAAAAAAAAAAAAAGTGAAAACGGTTTGATTTATTACTTAAAATAAGAGAGAGACAAAGTTAGAGTCAATTTCACCATTTTTTTCCGTGTTAGAGTCGATTGAAATTGGCCAAAGTACATTATTGGAATGTTACTTCAATAGTTGGGATTATTCGTGGATTAATTCGAGTTCGAATTATTTATGGAATAAGAGGATCAGTTCGGATTATTCTTGGCAATTAATCCTTAAAAAAATTATAACTGAATGCTCCCTCCATTTCATCTTTTATTCTCATTTCAATTTGCACAATAATTAAGGAAAGTAAATTGTGTCGATGTGATACAGTAATACAAAAAAGTAAATTGTGTACCTGAGATTAGTGTAAATATCGACAAAAATAGAAATTTTGGAAATGAGAATAAAATAATGAAATTTTCAAAAAACGGTAAGGCTATCCCCATTGAACAAATTAGAGAGGGTCATGACCCAATTAAAGTAGCTTAATAATATGACAATTGGGTTAAATAAAACAAAATGACCCGACCTGAGTCACTGAGTGACCCAAGTTGAGTTGGGTGTATCTTGCCAAGTGTCATTTATTGATTGGTGGGAGGAAAACTTGCATGGAGACTTTTGATATTTTTTTCATATTAACTACTTGCAATTTAAATGACTTTTTTTTGCCAAAAAAAATAATAATAATAAAAATATGAGTATACAGATGTTAATATTTTTTTAAGACCTACAAAATGAGACCAATCTTGATATTGTTTAGAATTTTTAGTAACCTGAAAAAAAGTAACAAAAGAAATATTGTTAAAATAGTGGAAATAGTTGGAAAAATAAAGTCATGACCTCTTCAATAGGAAGGTAAAATTAAGTGGAAGTCATGACCTTGAATTAAAGGGGTCATGACCCAATTAAAGAAATCTTCAATGGGGATAGTCTAACAAAAGCAGAATAAAGGGCGTAAATTACTTTGTATTTGATTGACAAAGGACACATGAATTACAATAACACGTGAGTTATAATTACAATTCCTGTCAAATAGATGATCACTACTAGAATTAATAATTAATACATGCGACTGTTAAATGCAACCGAAGAAGTTAGTCGCAAAAATAGTGATCGACAAAAAAAGCGGGCGATGAAAAATAGTCGTCTAATTGCCGACCATAATACCCGTGACTAAGAACAAAATTGGCGACCGAAATGGGTTGCGAGCAACAAACTTCGGCCGCCAAGTTGAAATAAATGGCGACTCAAAATCAAACGCCCGCAATCACCCTTTTTTCTCAGATCTAAAAGACTCATGTTCTCTTTCTCCCATTACTTCATTAAAAAAAAAAATAGAAAAGAAAAAACGTCTACCATTCTAGCGGCTCAAGCACTTCCTGTTGACAACGACCACCACCTTCACCACCGCTATTCACCATAGTTTTTCTTTCTTCCTTTTTTTCTTTTTTAAGTTCAAATTAAATCAAGCAAGGTGTTTATATTTACATTTGTGAAGTTTATTTGGTACACCTTCGTGCCTTAATGTTAGTTCCACTTCACTTTTATGCGGTCTTCAATGTTCTACATATTGTGGTCATGTTTTTAATTTCTTCTTTTATATACGATTTTCTTTGGTCGAGAATGTTATTTTGTGAAAGATATTATTCATGTTGTAACAGAAGCAAAGAGTAAAGAGAAAAACGAACAACAAAGAAAGAACGCACAGATTTACGTGGTTCACTAACGTCGTGTTAGCTACGCCCACGAGAGCCGCAAAAAAGCGGGCCGCGTGCAGCCGTCGCCCGTCGGGCCCAACCAAAAATTAGGCCCGCCCAAAACACGGATTTCGTGCCTTCGGGCCGTGCTCGGGCCGGGCCAACTTTTTTTTTGTTATCCGAGGCACGCACGAAGCACGGGAATTTTCGTGCCAAATTCGGGCCGTCTTGGCAGACTCGAGCCGTGAGCCAAATTCGGTCACTAATTTTCCACTGATTTTTTTTTTTTTTTTTTTTTTTTTTTTTTTTTTTTGAGTTTGTTTATTTGTTTGTTTGTTTGTATGTTGTTGACTTCTTGTTGTTTTGTTTTTTGTTTGTTTATTTGTTTGTTTGTTTGTATGTTGTTGACTTGTTGTTGTTTTGTTTTTTGTTTTTTTGCTATTATTTGATTTTGTAATTATAAGTTGTAGTTGTAGTTGTAATTTTATAAGTTAGTTTTTTTAATTACAAGTTAGTTTTTATTATTACTTTAGGTTTTGAATCTTTATATATTATTATGTAATTGAATTTTTATATAAACTCATAAAAAGAATAAGTACCGACAAAAGAGTAATATTAAAATTATAAATTTATTAAATTATTGAGAAAGCACTAAAAATTCTATTAAAATTATTGAAAACGCAAATACACTAAATTTATGCCGTCATTATTGTACAAAACTACAAATGTATTAATATTAAATTACAAATTTATTAAGCGTTGGATTCGGTACTAGTTTCGTCGTCGCTATTCTCGTCTTCTTCGTTCTCCATCCCTTGCGTTCTTTCTTCGGCATCCATCCAATCTTTGTAGCACACACACATTTCAAGTGTATCTGATCTCAAACTAGTTCTTTTTTCGTCCAACACCCGTTTAGATGCACTAAATGCCCTTTCAGATGCAACTGACGATACTTGAATGCTTAAAAAGTCTTGCGCCATTGCAGACATCACTGGAAGTTGTCTACGTTGTCCTTTCCACCAAAGCAAAAGATCCAACACGTTTGCCTCCTCATCTGTAAAAGAACGAAGATAATCGTAGTTAATATACATATGATACTCGGCCAAGTCGGATGTAGTACTAGTAGATTGTGCTACATCCGGCCGTAGCTGACTAACTAGACCCTTAAGTTTGTTAAGGGTGGCTCCTGCAAAAGCTCTACTACCACCAGCACCACTGGAACCTGCACGGGAAGGTGGACGAGTTGAGGGACCAATACGAGACTCATAGTGGTTATATACATTAAAAAAAGCTTGTCTAATTTCATCTTTATACAAATCCGAATCAAAATCTATGTTCATTAATTGTTTATAAATAGTAACTAACGATATAGCTCCATCAAATTTCCACCTAGGGTCTAAAATAACAGCAAAAACATAAACATAAGGAATATCCGTCCAATATTTGAGAAACTTTTCCTCCATGTTGGGAAGAAACCCAAGGTAAGACTCTTGACCACGGTATTTTTGAAAAAGTTCGGCAATGGGAATAATGTTACCAAGAAAATAAGGGGCCGTGGTTTTATATACATGTGAAAAAGATTTAGTGGCATCCATAAAAGCACACAAAAAATCAACATACATCTCCATATTGTTCCATTGGTTCTCAAGTATTGGAGTATCAGGAAAAAGACCATTCCAAAATACAGTAAGAGGTTGTTTATACTCAATACAAGCAGATAACATTATATACATAGAATTCCACCTAGTGTTGTTTTCCATTGGAAATTTTCTATACTTAACACCTACAGATTTACAATAATTTCGCCAATCTTGACGTCTCTTCTTGTTCGTATTCAAGTGAAGAACAACATTTTTAAAAACTGAATGATATTGCTTAAGACCTTCGAGACCGTCTCTAACACATAAGTTTAAAACGTGACAAGCACATCTCACATGCAACAAATCACCATTTAATAATACAGATTCTAAGCTATTTTTCAACATATTAGCCACAGCGGTCATACTCGTTGCATTATCAAAAGTGACGGTTAATATTTTAGATTTAATATTATATTCATTAATGCTGGCCATAATAATATTATGCATGTTAATAGCGTTATGTGGAAATTCTAATTTAGAAAAAGAAATAATTCGTTTTTGTAAATTCCATTCACGATCTACCCAATGAGCGGTAATACATATATAGGAGTAATCAACACCAGAATCATAATCATATTTATATTGTTCAGACATTTTTACAGTTTTACAATTTTTACCTCGTTCTCATCACTTAAATCGTCGGACATTTTTACAGTTTTACAATTTTTGGGTAGTGAGTGAATTTTTTAGAGTGTAAATGAGTGGTGAGTGAAAAGATAAGGTTAAAAGATAAGGGTAGTGAGTGAATTTGTTTTTACTATTTTGCTAATACCGTGTTTAAAATTATACGATTTTTCGTAAAAGTTTAAAATTTCCATAATAATAAATCAAAACTTAATAATAGATATTAATAACCTAAATAGATAATTAATTATTAAAATCCTTAAGTGTAATTAGTGAAAAGAAAAGCCGACTGCGGAAAGTAATTTGTCGACGACGAATAGCAAATGGCATATTTTAACATATTGTTTGCATTACACGTGCTTATTACGTGATACAATTGGATAATGGAATTTAAAATTCAAAATAAAAACGAGAATAATAATGGTGGTACAAGAAAAAAAAAAAAAATTCACTACTCCCAATTTTATGATAATGTCTCAATTATATTTGATATGGAGTATAATATAATTATTAAGAAATAATGGCAAATGTGAGCAGAGGTGGCCAAGGGTCGGGTAGGGCTGGGCCAGGGTGGTCGGGCTCTAAATTTGAAGCCCGGGCACGGCCCTTTGGAGGCAAGGGACGGGCCTGTTGGTGATTTAAGTGAATCGTCGTTCATTTGAGTGTAGTCGGGATTTGTTAAAGTCAAGTAAATTTGAAGTGTTTTAATATGAGTTCGGGAGTGTGGAGTACACGCTTGTATAGAATCATGTTTCAAATTTACGATTTTGAGACGAGTGAAAATATTAATTAAAATAAAGTTTGGCTAAGAAAAAATGTAATTGGGCGAAATAAATAATTGTGGCAATTGTATACATTTGATTAAGTTATATAATTATTAGTAATTTTCAAGTAGCATAGTTGGTAAAGCCCATTAATTGTGACTTGGAGCTCACAAGTTTGATTCTAGCCAAAAGCATATTTTTCCCCCAAAATTATTTTGCTTCAGCGCCGGCCTGAGACAATTTTTCCCGAATTTTTTATTTTTGGCGGGGTTTTGGTGTTTTTGATGAAATGACATGATTATAACGTCTCAAATTAAAAAAATTCAGAAATTTTTATTTCTTTGTGTGTATACATGAGTCTATATATACCTAATGATGATTAAATCATATCAAAAATCTAAATTTTTTTGTTTGCATACTTAATGATGATTATACTTAATGATGATTAAATCATAACAAAAATCTAAAAAAATCTATTTATACAAGAGGGTCGGGCTCCAATAATCGAGCCCTAGCCCGGTCCTTAAATTTGACGGGCCTGAGAGGGCTTAAAAGAGTCGGCCAAGTTCCAAAAACACGGCCCTTAGAGCGGCTCGAGCCGAGTTGGGTCGGCCCATAAAGATGGCTACCTCTAAATGTGAGTAAATAACGGGTCTCAAACAATAATACGAAATATCAACTTATGTCTACACAGAACATATTTAATACTCCCTCCATTCAAATTCAAACTACCATTATCTAATTTTGTCACTATTCATCATTAACCATTTAATTTCAATTATCTCTCGACATATAAGTGAAAATATATTCATGTAAGATCTTGTTTGATTCGTCTTTACGAGTACATAATTAAAAACTAAATTTCATTTTTTGCAAAAGCGTAGCTTACGATATTTAATCCGCAAAAGTCGTCTCGGCAAATGTGTAAAAAGAAAGTGGTAGTTTGGATTTGAGTGGAGGGAGTATAAGTCTAATTTTTAGAGTTGGCCAACTTGACACAACAAATCCAACTTGATAGGCTATTGTGACTTGAAACAGACCTAACTTGACCCAATGATGACTCGTAAGGCTCTAACTCGACATCATCGGATAATTACATATTTATAAATTAGCAAAAATATATGAAATTTGACATTTATTTACACTCTTAAAATAAAATTTACGATTTCAAAATTCACATTATATATGAGTAAATCATTCTCTTGCATGATTATAACGAGACACTTATCTTCATTTCACACAAAATTTATGACCATTTTAGTCAATTAACTCTACCTTATATATATATCAACTTTAATAACAAAAAAAACAACACATTAACAATCATGTCAAAGTTTTAGTGGCTTAAAAGTATTTCAATAATTAACGAAGGTATTTTACGAGTAAGAAGTACACAACTAAGACTCTAAGAGGGTTGATTTTTAGATGTTTTATGCGTTCTAAGTACATGTGCCCCAATAGGGTAAAAGTATAATCTATACATCATTTAGTGATGATATAAAGTCTATGAGATACTTGTCATTTCTTATTATTGATGCATTTTTTATTTTTTTTTATATTGGTTGTATATGAGGATATTACAACTAATATGAGAGTCTCAATTAAATTTTAGGAACACTAACCGCTAAAATTATTCTATCATCCGAACAAGACCAAATATGAGCAAAACACATGATAGAGAAAACGAACACCCGAGGAAATCCTATTGACGATTTTTTTTTTATGTTTTTGAAGTTGTGCTCTCTTTATTTTGGTTAAAAGTAAAGGATTTTTTTTTTTTTAGACTAACATTAACCTAGGTCTGAAGAAAATCTCAAGAAGGAGTTTGAGGCAGAGATTTCCTTGAGATTCTTTTCATATTTGGGTTGGGGTGACTAAAGACTTTGATAAGTCTGAAGCAAGGGATTAGCTTTCCAAGACCCACCTTCATACCGACCAATAGTGATATTTATTAATTTTTTTCTTGCTAGCTATTATTTTATTAATTGATCTACATTATTTTATCAATTGATTTATAATAAATCTTCTTACTATATTTTATCAATTGATCTATGTTAAAAATTATTTATATTAAAAAAAATTGGTTAATAATATAAAAAAAATGTGTGTCTGTATCAGTAACTAAAAATAATTATTTTATTTTATTTTTTCTTGTAATTTTATTCCGTACCTTGAAACGTTAGATTTTGGGTTTTAATATGTGTGTCTGTATCAGTAACTAAAAAAATCAAAATATTTATTTAATGTCGGATTTATTTATGAGTAAAAATATGTTATCATAAAATACATGTAAATAATAAAGTAATAAAATAAAAATAAGTAAAATAAATAGGTAAGTGAAAATGTGAGGTGGTAAAGTCTGAAATGAGTTTGAGAATAAAGTGTATATTTTTAGTGAGTCTGAGAATGTATAAGTCTGAGTCTGAAAAATGAAAAGTTAGTGGAAAGCTGAGTTGGCAGAGTCTGAAGTTTTAATATGGATCTGTGGATAAAGATAGTCTTAGGTTGAGATCTCTGTATTTTGGTTAAAAGTAAAAAATTGAAATATTTGAGGCATCTTTTGATCTAAACAAGTTTTCGAGTTAACTCCGTACGTACTTGTAGTTGAAGGCAGAAGATGATCATGTTCACTATCCAGGTTTATGTCCTACATCGTGATCTACTTAATTCGAGAGTACGGAGAGTGGACGTTGGACTTAACGTGGGTGTTATGCGCCTATCGACAAGGATTTTACGAGTTTAAGGATTTTACACGAGGGCTCATAACCCTCCCCTGTGAACGACAAGGATTTTACGGGGTTATGAGCCTATCAATGGAAATAAAAAAGATGGAGGATTCACCGAAACAAGTGCATAACCTCTGCCCAACAACTGCATGGGCACGAGAGCGTAATCACCCTAAAGAGGTACACAAACACTTGTTTGAGTGTTTGAGACAATGTCACGATAAGATTACCGTGAGAACACTCGTAAATTTATTTTATTTTCTTTGATTGATGAAGTGTTAGTTTTCTCACGGTCTCACACTCTCACACTTTTGTTAATGTAGACAATGTCATAGGAGATCAACTCAGTGATGTATTCCCGTTTGAACTACCTTCCCTTTCCGCCACAAGAGGTCACGAACCTAAACCGGACACAATCCAGCCTGATATATTGTATATAAATGTCGAGGAAAGCTATATTAAAACCATTTTGAAGGGTCTAGCAAACCATATCAATTTTAAGGTTTGTGTAGTTTGAAGTAATGTCGTCACGACGAGTTCCACGCCACAACGCCTCTTTAGACAATGTAGGGATTTCTCTCTCGAAATACGAAGACAACTTATGAGCAACTGCCATACAAATGTCCCATAGACTGGGCTACACTTCTTTACATTAGTCATGAAAACAACCCAAGTTTCGGCAATGTGTACAAAATCATGGGGCAAAGTCATCGTTTTTTTATCAGACATACAACCTCTGAAGCCCGAGATTAAACGCTTACCCAAAGTTCTCAACTTTCATGACCAAAGTAATATTAACATCAAAGCCGCCAAAGACCATCATAACTTGCCACAAAGAGTACGTGAAGAGTCGAGGTCGGGAGATTACGACACATACGACCCATTATTGCAATGGAAAATGGGGATGGCTATCTCTTACCCATGCATGGGAGTAATTCATAGGAGGACTTTCGTACACTCGTCCGGGAGGTATGAACCGAGGCAAGTTACGCTGAGCGTCGAATCTCCCGGGACCGTTGGTAATAGGGATTGGCATGGGCATCGGTATCGCCATAGGCGGTAAGCCGGGAGGTAAAGGGTGGTGTGGCTGAAACGGGGCGTGCTGAAGTTGGATCCACCCATGTGGATGAGGTCCGCTCCCACCGCCTGGATGTTGGTGGTTCACCATGCGGGTCATTGTGCTCATCATTCCGAGACTTGACCTACATCGTGAGATTACTGGGATTAAAAATTTATGTTGAGATATCTTGAGAACAATAATTCCAAATCCATAGCATGAAAGTTTCTATAGCTATGGAAATCAAATGACACGTGTTTCGCGTGAAAATAATGATTCTCCATTGACTATAGGATGGTGCGACAATAAAGGGCGACCGCTAGACTCGATCAACTAATGGTTGCATAATATCGGTCTATGTAGAGGCGCAGCGTGAATTGGAAAAAAAAAAAAAAAAAAAAAAAAAAAAAAAAAAAAAAAAAAAAAAACGTTTACTGAAGCATTAAATCTTCACTCATTTTTAATATCAAGCACCTATTTCTTATCTCATAAGACTTCTTTTTCACAAATACATACCTTATGCACATACATACCTCGGCAAGGCAACAAAATATCAATTGATGCGGCCAAAATATTAAAGCTTTAATTTGCAATGTTAAGTAAACATGAAATAAGGTAATGGCGGCTTGCAGGTCCATAACGGGAGTTATATATAATACCACAACACAGTCACGCCAAACCTTTCTATAATACTTTTCATACTCACGACCTAAAACATGGCTACAGCTGGAACCATTGTTGACAGCGACGGTGAACATCAAATAAACTGTCACAATAATCTTTTCAGAGGCAGCGACAACGGAGCCGACATTCGAGGATGGCAGGAAGGGGGTGAAGTGATTGGATAAGAGGCAGCGACACAGTATCACGATAGTTCAGAGACAGCTAGTTAGCTAAATGGTGGGAGTTCTAGGGTTTAGCTTAAGGTCGCCACACACTAAACTTTTCATGTGAGATACGCAGAAGACCCAAACTTAGAAACACGTCCAAATTACGCACGATAGACGTACCTTTAGAGTAAAGCATATGCTTTAACGTGATGAAAAGGATAAATGTGGTATTGCCTAACGGGGTTGCTTCAATAAAAATAGCAACAGATGAAACATGAAGAGTTTCGAAAGCGAAAATACCCCTTCAGAGTGGAACGTTTCTCGCCAACTTTCAGTAAAAATATTATTTGCCCATTTCCTTATTTTAGTCTACTATGTCATGGCTCATTCCAAAAGAAATTTCGTAATGAAAACGGAGTACTGACTCACACGCAGTGGACTGTAGGAGCAGAATGACTTAATTACCTTAAATTGTCTTATTCTTCAGAAATGGTGTTATTCTTCAGAAAGTTGTATAAGTTATGAAGGACATTAAGTTGTCTTATTGACGGAAAAATGTATCCCACGTCAAAATTTTCTGTCTAACCGTACTAAATTGCATTTGTCCTTTCCCATCCCTCCCTAACCATCCTAATTACTTCAACCAAAACAGAGTTATCATTCACATAGAGACGATATAGAATGTCACAGCCTCACAGAAGGAACCACAATAGATATTCAGCCATAAAAGGAACCATTATGTGTTTGTTGGGATGCAAGGAAGTAAGGGGCATTTTTTTTTATGTATGATGGACAGTTTAGTAATAATATTTATTTTGGTACTGTTATACTCAACATGGCCGACATAAGGAGCGTAGACACTTACTCAGGAGATGGATGAACTTGAGCTAATCCGCGAAACGGGCAGATGTGAAATCTATAACCCTGCACAAACATGGTCGAGGATGATCACAGATTGTACAAAGTAAGATCAGGAAAAAAGAAAAAGGAAAAACATAACAAAATGGATATTTACGAAAAGTGACTTTGTCTAACACACAGATGCCTCAAAGAAAATCCGGCAGCGAATGATTGGAAATATGGAAAGCAGATCGTTATAAATAAACAGCAACAATACAAAAGAATAATTGCATAGGATGCGGAGGAAGATACGGTAATTGGAAGAGTAAAAAAAAAAAAAAGACAAAACCTACTAGCAATATATTTGCAAAATGAGGCTGTATTAACACAACCATGGTCCTAAATCACCAATGCACCATCAAAACGTGACTGTTACATGAAGGTTTCAGATATCACTTTGGGTGTTTAATACGGAGCAGCATTTTGTGGCAATGTTGGTTGCATTTATCGAGATTAGGGCTCGACAATGATTGTAACCATGACCAAATACGATTACCACTTTATGAACACAGCAGAATGGAATATTTACAAGTACACTGAAGTTTCCTTAATATTTTATCCCCACAAACAAAGCAAGAAAAGAGTATATAATAAAGTGATTGAGCAAAAGGTGAAACTTCCCCAAATAAGCAGTATAACTTTCGAGTAATTGATAGCCAAATACAAGATTTAGTACAGTGTATAGCAAATAAAACATTTAATAAAAGTGCTTCAATACTACGAATAGTTTTCTAGTTGTGTATCAGATTTCTGGCTCTTGTCAATCTCACCAAGGTGTCCCTAATGTTTTATTCCCACACAAAAAGCACGAAAGAGAGACCACATCCAAACTGACAGCGTAAAGATCATCTCAACAGCCAGAGGGACAAGACAGGATTTCATTTATTACCGAGAGAAAACGTAACTTCTCTTATCAAAGTTCATCTCAATTTATCAACTTCGCAAAGCCGTTAGTATTCAATTATCAATGTGATGAGACGTCTCATACAAGTCGAACTCTCTTCAGTAGATTGCCCAAACATAAATTAAACAGAATTTAATCATCGAAGATTTAATATACTTGTAGCTAGCTTATGTGCACTGTCGTTAACACATATCTTACCAGAATTACCCCTTCATCGATTGATATTATTTTCGTACCTAAATACTCAATAACATTCCCACCTTCCCTCCTCGTTTAAACACAGCGTAAAGACGAGACCAAAAATTTTAAGTCATATCCCCTCTTTCTTGCCAATATCCTCCTAGTTTACAACAAAATTTGTCGAAAAAAAAAATGTTCATCAGTTAAGGTCACACAAGAAAGGACCATTTAGCATCCCTAGGTATAGTTGAATTCAATCAACAATAAGTTCGTTAACTAATAAGAAGTGTCTGAAAAAAAGCGTATTTAGGAATTAAGAATACTTGTTTCATGTTATTTGATCATCAATGTCTCTTACCATAGGAGTCAATATGCAGTGACTTGAAACCAAACCAAAAACAATAGACGAGGGTAAATAAATTACAACAAGGCAATATTGGCAACTTTTTCTTTCCTATTATGGAATCTAAACGGTACTAACTTATAGCAAAACTAAAAATCAACGACATAACATTCTTATAACTGTTACCACTACAATTGATAAGCAAACAAGTAATCACATCCGTATTTAATTAGCAAGAGGTGATGGAGTTCATTTATACAACAGGCAGCATAGGTCCTTGTAATTTCCACGTCCTCAGAAGTATGATTTCTTGATATGGTACTGCTTCAAACAATATCTTCAACGAATACGGCAACTAGTAGGTAAAGCACAGAGAAATATAGAATACCTCAAAAAAGACACATCGAAAGAAGTATCTATAGTTACCATGTCAGAAATACTGAAGTAAAAGGGATAAGCATCAGTGCTCCCATCTTCCACGCTTATCTCAGGAGTTGAATTCGTAGAGCTTGCATATAACCATTGGCCTTTCTCAATATTCCGGCAGTTCGGGCATTGCATCGTTCCCTTCATGTTGAATGCAGAACCGATGCAGTCTGCACAGATATTAACATAGATATCAATGGTTGCCACATATTCTTAGAAGCAAACTCCAAAGAATACAAGGGGCATATGAACTGTCAATTAAACAATACAGAGTATTATATTATGCATAAGAGTATTTGAGACTTGAGAACCACGCAACAATTACTCTGAAAACAAGTTCCTTAGCTTAAGATCTTGAATGTCCACAAATCTCAAATAGACTTCTACAAGAGTCCCATTATAGTAATTTATCTACATTGGAAACGCACCATAAACTCTACAACCATGTTTAAGTAATGAGACATCAGAATCAATTCAAAACATTCCCTAACAAGCTTAGTAACAATTACCATGGCTGACAAGCCCCAAAGAAAATGACGAAATGAACTAGTTAGTGCAAAATATTACCAACAAAAAGATAAGTATTCCACAAAATAGTAACCTCATATTTGTAGTTACCAACGCTAGAATCTAGATGGATGAACCGATCAAGTACGCGTAGTTTTAACCCTAAGCCCTCAACCAAACAAAAAAACTGGATGCTAACTAATACTTGTAACTATTTGGCATACAGTGCTGGTCTCATCTATCGATGCAGATTAGAAGTTAGAAACCATAAGAGCTTGGGACTTATAGGCCTAGCTGCACATTCACATGGGTGTTTACCCCGCGTTAACTGACGATTATGGCAAATTACAAATATTTACAGCTAAGGGAAAAGTCCACAATTTGTGAATTTTTAGATTTGGTAATATGATTTACATAGCTGAAAAATAAAATACATTTGAAGACGAGTTTCACTCTTTGCAATCATGCAAACCTAGCATGAACCAGGTTCCTGAGATCAAATATTCCTAACTAGATCTCTGACTCTTAATTGTGGACGTTTGTAAGACATCGGATTCTTCAAACAGCCCAACCTTCAATACAACATCTTTATGCATGTCACGTGCACGCATGCATAAGCACTCTTACGTTTAATGGAGTATTACAGAAAACACGTGCCTAAGAGTCGAGGCATGTTAGCTCACGCCAAGTGTATAGCATGACAACACACCAAAGCATTAGGGGATACGGGATTCTAAATTTTATAAGACATTAGCCACAGTCCTTGGAACTAATCATCTCTCGTAAAAGAGATGTACAGCTAAAATCACTCCGAGAAAAGGCAGTCATCGCTTTGCTCGAAGATGGAGCTCATTGATCACCCATGCAGCTCCTATATAACCCACCTTTCTACAGCATTTCAATCAACCATCTCATAGTGAAAAGCAACCAAATAAATCGATGATATCTCCGTCACACCACCCACAACATCAATCATAAACCTCAAATTTATAACATAAGCAGCACACAAATAGCATCATCACCATCACCACCACCACCAAAAATCTAACCTTCATCAACAATTGCATGACAAAATTCAAAAGGAGTAAAAAACATTACCATATATGCTAAAATTTCTTAAACACAAACAACTCACAAGTATCATCCTTATCATCATAACCACCAAATAACTCAACTTAACAATTGCATGACAAAATTTCAGAACAAATAAGCATATAAAAATCAAAAAATTGCAAAATTAAATTCAAAGCATATAAAAATAATTACCAAGATGAAATTCATGGCCACATTGTAATTTAGCCCTAGATCTTTCACCACCATAAATCACCAGATCAAGGCAAATAGAACAAGGCACACCTGAATTTTCTTCCCTAATCAAATCAACCCCTTTACCAATTTCCTCCATTTTCTCCATTAAAAAAAATTAAATTCTAAATTTATTATTTTCCCCTAATTTTTTTGTTTTTTTTTTGTTTAACACAATCACACCACTAAAGTTCCCAACTTGTTATCTCAATCTTCACCCACACTCAAAACCCAGCAAAATTAACAACAACCCAGAAATACCCACCTCTTCAAAACATGAAAAAAAAAAAAAAAAACCTGAAATTTTGAAAATTGAAAACCCTAACTGTGGATCAAATATCTGGGTGTTAAAATTACCCAGAAATGTGATCACACAGAGAATTTAATGTTTAATTAGTTGCCCTTTTTTTTTTGTTAGGTGAAATTAAATTTAAATTAAATTGATTCAAATAAGTTTTCCTAATTATTTCATTTTTGTTTGGCCTATGAGAAAATTGGGAAATTCAATTAATGTTTGGTGTGTTGTGTATTATTATTATTATTAACTTTCTTAATTTCTTTGAATTTGCGTTTTTCTGGGTTATTAACTGTATTTTCTGTGTTTATCTCACCCGTAACGTTACGTGGTGCGTACCTTCCGTGGTGCTGTCTTCCCCTAAAATTAAATAAAATTAAATAAAATAAAGTTTATTTTATTGTGATAAAAGAAAAATAAAAGGATCATATGATGATAAGAAGATAAGTTTATCATGGCTCCATATTATTATTTTTTTGTTACTTGTTTTTATGTATGCTAGAGTACTCCATCGACCATCATTGATAGACTACATTCTCAAATCTCATACGGAGTATAAAATTATTTTGTACGGGTAGTATTAATTATATGAAGTAATGAGATTATATTGTGTATAATGTGAATACGACTTTTTATATCTTTGTTTATTGTTAGGGGTGTTTAAAGTGATCTGGATCGATAAATCGAATTGACTCGATCATTCGGTCCAGTCTACGTTGGACTATATACATATAGATTCGGTTTCGGGGGTTGTGAAGGACTTTTATATGTAAGGTCTCACATCGGTGAAATATAAGGCGATTGTTAAGCTTATAAACTAAAGGAGTCACTCTACCCATTGTCAATTAGTTTTTGAATGGGAGCTCTAACGGTTTATGAAGCAGACACTCTCGTTGTTATGGGCGTGGCCCAGGCCCGTTTGTGGTTCTAACATGATATCAGAACCCATGGTTGTGTGACATGGGCTGTGAATCGTAGTGGGGCCAATTAAAGAAAAAAGAAAAAAAATGTTACTCATGGTTGTCTGACTGGGTGTCATGGGTTGTAAAGTAATACAGCACAGGACCTTACACGTGAGGGGGCGTGTAAAGGACTTCCACATATAAGGTCCCACATCCGTGAAATATAAGAGAATTGTCGAGTTTATAAACTAAAGGATTCACTTTACCCAATGCCAATTGGTTTTGGAATGAAACTCCCACGGTTTATGAATCGGACACTCTTGTTGTTTTGGGGGGTGGCCTAGGCCCATTTGGTTCTAACTAGGGTCTTCAAAAACAAGGCGATCGATCTTCGGTATGATTAGGTGTGGTCTAATATTGAAAAAAAAAAAAAAAAAAAAAACCTTTAGTAAGTGGTTCGATTCGGTCCAAACTAGGACCTAAGGAGTTTAGGTTCGGGGCATCGTTTTATAAGTACGATTTGAGTTTACGTCGATAAACACTCCTACCTAATTTATAATTACGGTGAGTATTTACTGTTGTTTGTGACTACAATGTACCCCGTTATAACAATTTTATTAGAGTTTGTGACTATTTTCTTATTGGTAATGTAATTTATTTTTATCTAATAACCAATTTTTAGTGTTTCGTACTCCGTTACTATTTTCTTATTTATTGTACGTGCGAAGTAGTATTTTTACTTTGAGTTAGTTTGAATGAACACACATGTGATATATGAGTACGAAATCTTATCGTGGAATAAGAAATTTTTACTTTGAATTAGTTTATTAAATAGTTGGAACTCTTGTTGTATGCCTTTGAAAGAAGAAATTTTATCGTGGAATAAAGCTTTATTATGCCAGCAGTTGTGGAGACTCCTGGTTTATGATAGTAGTATCTGGTGTCGTTGGATACACGCTTATAAGTTGAAGAGGCATAATATTTGGCAGGTTCGTCACTAACCTATGGATTTAGAGAGCTGCAGAAGTATTTTGTCTGTAAGGGATGTTCTAGTTACAATGGCGAGTTCGGAAACAGAGGCGTCAAATATGTTGTTGTCGTGGCCCGTGGGTAAATGAGGTTTCTCGTTGCAAGAGCTTATAATGTAATAAGGCAGCGTGGGAAGAATAAATTTTGAGCTCCCACTGTTTGGAATACGATTAATGTTTCAAAGCTTAGCTTTATTACAGTCCTCGCTTTTCTGCAGGAGTACCGTCTTTGCCTACCTTTAATAACTTATTTGCACGAGGTACCTACTTGACTAATTGGTGTGTGCTCTGTAAAAATGCGATTGAAAGCCATGATCATCTTTTCTTTATGTACCCTGTGTCACGCCAAATCTTCCAAGCTATATAAGTGGCGATATAAGTGGCGATATAAGTGGATGTTATACAGCTTAACTACAGTGGTCTACTTTTTGTGGTGGGAGCGAAATAGGCGAATTTTTGAGGTGCTCTCTCGCAATATTGAGTCGCTCATTAAATAGGTAAAGTTTATATATTGTTAATATTCGTGTTCTAAATCTAAACCTTGGTTGTGATGTATATGAAGTTTTAGACTTGCTAAATCATTAGCTAGATAGTGTGATAGCTCTTTTTGTAAGAATGTTTCTATATTTTTACTCCTTCGAGGAAGAATATAGATCCAATAACTTCTTGCAAAAAAAAAAAAATGAGTGATTTTGAAAATAGCTATTTGTGTGATGGATTTTCTATTTGTATGTTTTTATTTTCGTGATTTGATAATTGCTCGACATTTGTATTAAAATAATACGACGACAATAATGTTATTTTACAAGAAAATTTACGACACCACTACTAGAAAACGTCATTCTCCCCTCTTATCAATAATACATACTCTACAACTGAACTTTTTCAGAACAAGTGAATTAGAAAAATAATAAGTTTTAATATAGTCAATCATGTGAGACCATTGCTAACGAGACCTGGCAAACGGGTCAATCGGGTCGGGTCAGTTTCAGTCGAGTCATTTTGGGTCTAATCGATGTATTGAATCAGGTTGGGTCGGGTCAGGTCATTTTCGATTTCAAGTCTATTTCAAGTCAGTTGTTATCGGGTCATTTCGGGTTCGGGTCAATTTGGGACGTATCGGGTTGAGTCCCTTTTAGGTCAAAATGCAAAATTTGGTAAAAAAAAAATAATCGATTATTATGTCAAAAGGTTATTTTTTTTCAAGGTTTTTATGTATACACGGTATCAAATAAGTTAGTTTTAAGTCGTTTGAAGTTACAATGAGTATTTTGTATCGAGTCAATTCGGGTTTCGGATTACTTAATTGCGAGTCGGGTCTGGATGGAGTCATTTCAAGTTTCAGGTCACTTTCAAGTTGTGATTACCGGTCACTTTTGGGTCTCAGGTCAGCCTTATTAGGCCGGGTCAATCGGGACGGGTCTATTTTGCCAAGTCTACTAACGAGTAGAGCTAGTCATATGTGCGGCCCCGACCGCCTAGTGCGCCCTGATTAGGGTGACTCGGTCCGGCCCGCCCAAGTAACGAGGTGTGATCAGGCCTTGGTTTTTGTGGCCGTCCTACCGGGCTCATCCTTTCAAGCAATTATATAACTAACGGGACTAAAACCTTAATTATTTTTCAACCCTGCGCAGCCCGGCCCGAGCCTGACCCATCACCCTCACGTGTAGGCCTTGGTTTTTTGGCAAGACTACCAGGTTCGTCCTTTCAAGCAATTATATAACTAACGGGACTAAAACCTTAATTATTTTTCAGCCCGGCCCGAGCCCGACCCATCACCCTCACGTGTCGATTACAGGCATTGCAACTAAAGCCCATCCCGTAGCGGTCCGGCCCATGGGCCATGGCCACCTCTAACAAGTAACAATACATCTATTCTACTTTCACATCACATCAACCCTTAAAAAAAAAACTAACAACAAGCTTCGATGAATCCACAAGCCACTTTTACATTATAATATATACACTCTCGACTTTATATATATTGACTTTTTTTTTTTACACAATCTTATCTAACGACATATAATACTAATCTCTAAAATTAAAAAGGAGATACAGAGAATTACGACTTCTAATAGCTTTATTTAAACGGTCATATATCATTCTTTTATACCGTGTCATAAATAATTTAGATGGTAACATACTAACATGCCATAATCCTAAACCCCCTTTACTAGCTACTACGAGTATTAGATTACTAGATTACTCTTATTCCGGAGCAAACAACCAAGGATAAAAGAGGAGCATGAACCCGCTTGTTCGAACAATATGGTCGATTAATTAGTGTTTGAGCTTAGGTCGCTTAACAATCATCACCGAGCAATGAGCATTATGGGCGCAGTAATCGCTCACGCTCCCTAGCACGGCCCTGCATCCGACCAAATCCAAATAACTCATTATACTTTGATATCGAAAAATGGTTAAATCAAATCAAATTGATAATTAAGCTAGTTTTTTTTTTTTTTTTTTTTTTTTTTTGGAAAACAGGGTCAACTGACGACGTTTTTAATTCGCGAATCGCGACAACCTTATAAACTCTTTTTTTATAAATAAATAAATTTCCTAACATCTAATTTACAACAATCTTAAACGAAACTCATACTCGTAATGAAGTAAAAAATTAGTTAAATTACCTTCTAATTGCTCCATATCCATGACTACCAACAACCAACAAAGAAGCATGATGCTTCTCAACAGCATCACAAAGAACATTCCTGGCATCGCCTTCGACAACATCGACACGAACATCCTCCACCTGCAGCAGCTAACAGCGGTATTATATGAGTTGTCGACTCTACGTGTTTCGAGTAATTCTCCTACAAAACCATTATGCCATACAATGAGTTGGTCATGACCAAATTATTGTCATTACCCAATGGAGGAGATAAAACCCACTTTAATAGCGCTCTTTTACACCCGTGAAAATTATTGTATAAAAACGATAAGAACACTCAAAAATAATGAAGGATACCCCTTTAGATTTGCATAAATCTTTGGCTTTCTGAATAACCAGGGCAGCATTCTTCTTCAAATCGGCGTCTACGCACGGCAGTATCTCCGGTGCTCCTGCAAGTACTGAACCCAATCCCGAACTCCATTACTCGCTTCACGACTAGATCGATCTCATATAATTTACGACTGTCTTATTATTTGTACGACAGGTCGACGGTAGACGAGTAATTACATTTTGCAATTGTTATTATATTTACCATGTCACCTGGTGGTACAAACTCATTTTCTAAATAAAGTAGACGAGTTATTATATCTGCAATTGTTATAAAAATTTTTAAAAGATGTGAAAAAGAAATTCTTTGTATGTTTAATCAAAAATACCGTTATTTATTCTGAAAACGACAATTCTTGTTATAAAAGTTGTCAATTTTTAAGAACTATTGTTAAGAGTCATAGTCATTCAAAGTATCTTCATTAGCTACGTACAAATCGACAAACAAATTCTTATTTAAAACAGGCATATTCATTCATTCTAAGCTAAGACGGGTCAAGCTAGTACCATACTACTCGAACATATAACACAACTTTCTGCATTTCCCGTGTATGTATTCCTACTACTTAACCCGTCTTAAACTTACGACAAATATATCCTATTAGAGAATATAATATATTATATTCTCTAATATATCCGTCTTAAGCGAGACTTGCTTACGTTAGAAAACCCGAATCAAAGAAGAAAAGAGAAACAAAATACCAGGGCCACCAAAACCAATAACAGAGGAAGGATTAGGTTTAGCATGGAGAAGTAAGAGATTAAAAGGGTAATTAGGAGCATAATTAGTGAAGAAATTGTTAAGTACCCATTTTAATGCATTAAAACTCTCCTCACTATCATCTATTCCTACTATCATCAATGCTTTTTCTGCCATTTTTTTTTTTTTTTTTTTTTTGGTGGGGAGCTTATAAAAATGATTAATGTTTAATTTAGTGTAATTAAGTAAGTTTTAGTTGACAAAGTGTATATTAATATTAATGAATCAAAGTAATTGAATAGTTTAATGGGATGTTTCGCAACATCTCTAGACAATTCTACTCGCCTGACTTTGTAAAAGTTGTGCCCATATATGTTAGTAAGTTATTGGTAATTTGGTACTCTTCCTTTTCGTGATTACATGCTGAGCTCATGAATAATCCCTCACTCCGTCTTAATTATTTGTTTACTTTTTATTAGGCGGTCTCAAAAAATTTGAAGGCCCTATTCTACCTTCTATTCGAGGCCTTAAATTATGTGTAATCAAATAGTCATGTTTATTGTTTATGTACATTACCAAAAAAATAGTTAAAATCAAATACGATATTTATCGTCCGGTGAATTATTAGCTAATTATGTCAAATGTTTATGTACGTGCGTACGACAATGAGGGCCACCTCATAGTACTTTTCTTTTTTCTCATATTCCTTTTTGAGGTCAACCTAATACTCGTGTTATTCTTTTCATAAAGTTTTAATACATAGCGTATTAGCGTTGCAAAAAAATTATTAAAGCGTGCACAATCTATGGAAAATGAATAGTACGTATGAAAAACGAAGAATTATAGAGAAAAAATTCTTCTAAGAATTAAACTCAAGACCCCTTACATAAAATCTACTCTTCATACCACTATGCCACATTAAGTTAATTGCTTAGTTTTAGTTAGTTTTGATTTTTATATAACCTTTATCTAATATGGAGTAGTAGATTTTGGGGCCTCAAAAAATTGGAGGCCCGGTTCCGTCGACTACGTTGCCCGTGTTTTAGACGGGTCTGCTATTTTTTTTTTTGGCACAAACACCAAAAAAAAGTTCCAAAAGATATATATGTGCCCCTTCAAAGAATGGATAATATGGGGTAAAAGTATTTATAAAGAAATTTAAAGCGTGAAGTGAGAAGAGAATATGGGTTTGGTTATTTGGCCCATTTGGTAACAAAAACTTTCAAAAAATGAAAGTTAAACAAATAAATGATACACTTAAAAATGGAATAGGTAAACAAATGATTGGGACGAAGGGAGTATATGATTACGTTGTACTCGTATGTGTCTGTATTAAAATAGTCCAATTATAAACTAAAATTATTAGGTGAAATCAACGTCCTTTAAAAGTAATGACCATTTTGTATCAATTTATTTTATTATACGAAGAAAATCATTAATTAGTGTTGAATTTATAAGTCGAAAGGTAAACAAATTAATGAAACTGATGGAGTATTAATTAAGGTTCTGATGAAATTGATTTTTGATATGGCATATTAAAAGGACCTGCTTGCAATTTTTATAAATTGTTAAGCATGTTGTTCACCGTTGGAGCTGAAAAGAAATATGTAGCTTGCAAGCTACATCTTGTTAGAGCATCTCCAATGGTGCTATTTAAGGACCTGCTTGCAAATAAAAACAATTCTCAAGCTACGGTACAACCATTGGAGAGAAAATAAGACTTGTACCTTGAAAGCAGTACCTGCTTTCTCAAGCTACAAGCTTGAAAAAAAAATTAAATAGAAAAAAAATTAAAAAATAGTGAAAATTATATTAAAATATATCCATACAAGCTACAAAGGTTGTAGCTTACCATTGGAGCGGTTTGTAGCTTAAAATCAAAGTAGCTTGAAAATCCGAGGTGGAAAGGTGAGCTACAATAGTTTGTAGCTCACCATTGGAGCCCTTAGGCCATCCTCATTGGTAAAAAAAATGGGGTGATTGTGATCACTTTAGAAAATTAAAATATAGAAAAAGTGAAAAAGTGATTGCAAACAATGGTTGTCTTGTGACCATTGATCATGATCACCTTTATCATTATAATTGGGTACAAAATTCATTTATCTTTAATTTTATTTATGTTAAATGTAATATATAAAGTAGTTAAAGGTGATCATCAATGTGAGTGGTTAAATATGACATTGATTATGAAAGTGTTCATTGAATAAAAACATATTATTTTACTTGGTGATCACTTTGAAAGTGATCAACTAATGGGGATGGTCTTAAGAGCATCTCCAATAGTTATTGTGAAGGACATGTTTGCAATTTTGAAAAAAAAATTAAGCAGGTTGTTTGCCGTTGGAATCGAAAAATAAGCCCTTGCTTAGAGCATCTCCCATGGCAGGCTACAATACGTTGTAGCTGGCCTTGCAAAACCAATTTTGTGAACAATAATGCTTTCTAGCTACATAGCTCCCCAATAGTAAGCTATAATACACTGTACCTCATAAAATTAAACAAATACTATAAAATTAATTATTTTCTTATTTTTCAATTGTTTTGTTAGGCCATCTCCAATGGTGAGCAACAATAGCTTGTAGCTCCTTTTTCCACCTCAGATTTTCAAGTCACACTACTTTCTAGCTACGTACACATTGCTCCAATGGTAAGCTACAACATTTGTAGCTTGTATTGACCCACTTTTTAATTTTTCTAATTTTTTGTATATTTTAATAATGTTTTTCACTTAAAAATTTTTCAAACTTGTAGCTTGAGAAAGTAGATGCTGCTTTCAAGCTACATGATTTTTTTGTCCTCCAATGATTGTAGTGTAGTTTAATAATTTTGTTAATTTGCAAGCAAATCCCTAAATAGCACCATTGGAGATGCTCTTACAAGTTTAACGTCAAGCTATGTAGCTTTATTAAGCTACAACTGCTTGAAAGCAGCAAGGCCTTATTTTTTGTCTCCAATGGTAAGCAACCTGCTTGAAAATTTTTCAAAATTACAAGCAGGTCCTTTACAATAACCATAGGAGATGCTCTAAGAGCATCTCCAATTGTCAACAATAATAGTTTGTAGCTTGACTTTACAACTCATAATTTGATGTGACTTTGCTTTGTAGCTATGACATTGATGTCTCATATATTTACATATATTTAGCCCCTTGTTCACGAGCTTTTCTTTGCGTTTCCCGTGCTTTTATTTGCATTTCGCTTCCTATTTCTCTCCGTTTTGGCTTTGCTGCGTTTTTGTGTCTATTTTGTAGGTAAACGCGCTAATTTGGAGTTTAGGATGCTTGTCGGGAGGTTTCGTGAAGTTTCATAAAGTTTCGTAAAGTTTTGAAGTGTTTCGAATTGGTTTCGTGTCGTTTCGGTTGCGTACAAGCCATATCTCGATGTTTGAAGGTGTCCCGGGACCTTGGGTCAGGATTTGAAGCTCACATGATCAACTTAGACCTCGTCCCTACCCCTTGGGACGACCTAGGCATCGTCCTTATACCTTGGGACGACAAACAAGTGAAGAAAAACTAAGGAAGAAAAGGGCCAAAAACCAAGAACTTGCTGAACATCACGGGATAGCATTGGTCCCGGTCGGGATGGCCTTGTCCCGGACGGGAGGGTGGTCCCGGAGCCTAGGGACGGGCTCCGACTTCTCGTATGCTTAAATTGATTGTCTATTTTAAAGGGGTTTGGGATATCTTTTTGCTCTGAACTTTTTACAGCATTTTAAGCACCCTTTAAACTTTGTTCTCTAAAAAACTTAGGTTTCATACTTTTCAACTTTTGTACTTTGAATTCCCAACTCGGATTACGTTGTTTTGATCATCTATTTGGTATTTGTTGGCTTTGTTCATCCATTTCTCCTTTAGTTTTTTCTGATTTTGGTATTGTAATTCTTCTCCCTTTTGATTGTGATTTCATTTCTTGTCATTCTTAATCATGTTTTCATTCTTCTCCCTTGCTTTTGTTATTGTTTTCGTCATGTGTGAGTAGTTTCATTTTCTAGGGAGAAGGGTGAAGCATGGGTGTTGGTTTTGGTTGTATTTGATGATCTTTTTGAGTTAGGTTTTGTCTTGCTTTGTTTAGTCTTTGCTTGATTGTGCTTGTTGATTCCTTGATCACGTTTTAGCAAGTATCTAGCACCCTTGAACTTAAGAACGAAAGCCTAGTTCTAGGAGAGGCGCGAGACTAAACATTAGGACCCTCGATTTGTAAGTTGCGAGAGCCCGCATTCGAGACCTAGAGGATGCTTAAGATCGAGAGGACGAGCTATACCCTTGGCATGTGCGATTCCTTACTCATCCCGATCATCATCCTTGACCTAGCTTGCCCATTGTCTAACCCGACTTCCTAGACTTTCTCCATATAAGTCAAACCTATCCTACGCCTTAGCTATAGCAACTTCAAACCATTCGAACCGACCGAGACTAGAATCACCTCATAGGTAACCTACATAAGCGACCTTCTCCCTGTGGATTTCGACCCCGACTTACCCTATCTACCCCTTAGGTTTGTCAGGTTTATCTTTGACTAGGCGAGTGCGACTAAGCCTATCAAATTTTGGCGCCGTTGCCGGGGAGACGGCTTTTGTTTTTTGTTTGTTACTTGTTTCTAGTTTTTTGTTTTTCCATGGTTCACTTTCTTTTTTCCCCATGATATGACAATCTTTGATTTCCCGGAATACGATGGCGAACCATTTCATAAGTACATTAATTGTTCGATTTAATAGTTACATTGGTTCGTTTGGTCTTTATTGTTGTGATTGGGAGAAAGTTTATATTATTAGCACGGGTATGAACTATGAGTCTCACAACTTCATTCACTACGTGAGCCCCATTGAGAACAAGACTACGACATATCAAACATATAATTATTTTTTGAAATTATTCGAACTTCAAACTTTAAACAACTTTTATTTTTTTGGGATAATTGCCAAACATAACCTTTAAAAAACGTATTTTGTCAAACACCACCTTTAAAAAAAAACCATGTTAATTACCACTTTTAAAAAGTAATTTTGGTCAAACACCACCTTTTGGCCTGAATTTGACTTAAATCAACTAAATTTCGACATTTTTTGTCACCGAAGCTTTTTTTTTTTAAGTTGGAAAGACGAATTTCTAGGTTTGAGATGGTAAATTTTGGGTTTTGAAGGATGAAAATTCGAATTTGAGTGAAGTAAGAAAATGAAAATGAAGAAAAAACGTTAATTCCGATAAGTCAACATCGGAATTTGGTCAACTTAGGTCAAAAGGTGGCAGTCGGCAATTTTTTTTTTTTAAAGGTGGTAATTGACAACTTTTTTTTATTTTTTAAGGTGGTGTTTGACAAAAACTTGTTTTTTAAAGGTGGTATTTGTCAATTAACCCCCGTTTAGAGAGCATAGAGTATGTTTGAAAATGTGGACATTTGGCTTATAAATACTTTAGACCATACACTCATTTTACTCCTCCACCAGCAGCTGAACATCTAAGATTTTTTTTCCCCCTTTATTCACGCGTTCTAGGGTTTTCTTCTCCGCACAATCTCTCCTTCTAACCTAAAAATCATGAGGTTTTTCCCCTTTCTCTCTCCTCTTTTTCTCTCTCTTCTTCCCTTTTTTTTTGCTCTACTTTCTTCGTAATCTCTTTTATTTTGTGCTAAAATCGCTCGGTTTTAGTTTTAGGGTTTAGGGTTTATCATTAATTTTTGTTTGATTTGGTACTTATTTTATTTGAAATGCTGTTTTTGTGTTGATTTGTTTTCGGAAAGTACTTTGAGGTGATTCATTTAGTAAATGAGTGTATAGTTATGCAGTAATCATTTTGGATTCAACTTTAAGTGAATTGTTAGGTCTTTTTTTCGATGATTTTAGCATTTTAAGTTACTTTTCTTTGTTATTGATGCTTGATTTTGTGAAATGGTGTTTTTGAGATTAAGTTTAGGGTTTATTAAACACCTGCATTGTTTGTTTTTGGTGTAATTTGTATGAATTTGTTTTCTTGTTCTTTGTTTGTTTGTTCGTCCTTTAGATTTGTAGCTTGACTTTATAACTGCGCGTGTGACTGATTGTTTTCGAATGAATGGAATGAGGAAAGTTTGTATTTCATAGTGGACTGACGACGGTCCACTGAAGTCGTATAACGTAAATGCATCATCTCTGGATCAACTAGTCTTACTTCGATGCAAAATCGTGAAGTTTCTGTTTACTTTGGATCATATCAAGTTTCTGTTTAAGATTCCTTTAGGCAGTGTGCCTAGATAGTTGGTTTAACGTTGAAACGTCCCTAATTTGATTAAGGCGCTGTTGTAATAGTTGATTGTTTTGGGGAATCTGAAAATCGAAAGTAATCAGGTTTTCATATGTTTTGCTGAAGCCATTTAAAGCTGTTGCAAATGGGTACTTGTCGGTTTGTTGCTGTAATTTTAGTTGTTTGAGAGGTCGGTTGTGGTGCAATAGTGACTTTCTGCATTCTCGTCAGTTTAATTATGCCGATAATCCTCGTTTGTGCATTCTAACATAGAGATGTATATAAAACAATACTCGAGTATCTGATTGTTTTGAATTCTTGTAGTCGTCATCCTGAAGTCAAATGGGCCGAGAGGGAAGACAAAGTTTTTCTGACTGTTATGCTACCTGACGCTAAAAATCCGAAAGTTAATCTGGGCCCAGAAGGGACATTCACGTTTTCCGCTACTGGAGGAGCTGGTGATAATGAATACGAATTGAAGCTTGATTTGGCTGACAAGGTCAATGTAGAGGTATCTTTTGTCCGTCCTTCGTTGTACTTATTTCTCTATGTGATCTGGTTATTACTCTACACTTCATCTGTTGTTTTTTTCTGCATAATAAATGTTTCTGCTCGAAAAGATTTCTGTTAGGTAATACAAAGTGACAAATTTATGTGTGCGATTAGGGTAGCTTCAGAAATCTTTGGGTATGTTATGCGATCATTTATCAATCAATCATCTGGAGTTGAGTCATTAATTGAGTTACTGGTTAAATTCAGTTAACTTCATCTAGCTTCTTTTACTGTGCTCCGCTTATTCCTGCTGTCTCATCAAGTCATCAGTCATCACCCGTGTCTTCAATCATGGCAGGAAAGCAAAATCAACTACGGAGTTAGGAGCATATTCTGTGTATTAATAAAAGAAGATAAGAAATGGTGGAATAAGCTTTTGCGTGAAGGAAAGCCTCCGCACTACGTGAAGGTTGATTGGGACAAGTGGGCAGATGAAGATGATGATGCTGGTAAGTATAGAATTACTTTCTTTTTTCCTGTTTCTAATTCAAACTTATTTATCCATTTATTTATGAATGTACTTGTTCATTTTCTTTTGAATTTAACTGTACTTTTCACATTTCAAAACTTTTTATTATACACGTAGTAGTATATGTGGATGATTCCTTATGATGATTAATGTTGGACAATCCCAAACAGTTTTGGGAGTAAGGCTTTGTTGTTGTTGGACGCCAAACAATTTTGGCTCTATAGCTTTTGTTGCCATTGGTGTCGAAATATTAAGTTACTAAACCTGCTGTCGCTATTTTCCCAGGTGCAGCTGAACCTGATCTTGGGGGAATGGATTTCTCGGTATGTTGGTGTTTTGCTATATTTTAAATGTGTAATAGTTTTTTTATTCATCCCCCTAATCGCGTTAAAATTTTGCAGAAATTCGGAGATATGGGAGGAATGGGCGGCATGGGTGGAATGGGAGGAATGGGCGGCATGGGTGGAATGGGAGGAATGGAGGGATTGATGGGAGGAATGGGCGGCATGGGAGGCATGGGAGGCATGGGTGGATTGGAGAGCATGTTGGGCGGCATGGGCGGCATGGGTGGCATGGGCGGAATGGGTGGTCCTGGTGAGTTTGAAGACGACGACAGTGGTGATGATGGTAATTGCATTATTGAATCTATATAATCTTTTACCTCTTTGACATGTTGCATTTTGTTTAGGAGGAATGAAAAAGTGCCTATGCTTTTCTTGCTCTTTCTTATGCCTTTTTTTTTTTTTTTTTCTCTTTTAGTTGTTTTCTGTGGTGTAGTTTGAATTTTGATATGTTGTTGAGACCATCCACCATATGGTTTTTGAGAGTTTATGAAATCAAATCATTTTTGTGTTAATGAGTTTCGATATGTTGTTGAGACCATGCTCCATGGAACAGTCTGAAATGGTACGTTAGAATGTTTTATGATGTTCTTGAGGTGTTTTTCACTCCCTCCATCTCAATTTTGATGTTCCCATTTCCTTCATAATTTTTCAAATGCCCCCTTTCCATTTATAGTAAGTATCAAACTATCAAAATACTGTTTCGTTCTCATAACCAATTCTTAAACTATCCAAAATAGAAATGGGGACATTAAAAGTTACAATGTGAGCGATAGCTTTTCTTTACTCCATAATTTCATTTTAATATGTGTAAGCCATAAAAAAAAAAAAAAAAAAATAATCAAACTTGGGATAATACTCTCACGACACTACAAAGCAATTCTCAAAGCTATCATGGGATTGGGTGTGTGTCATATAATCTCAATCTTATGCTTAACGTGCACCACTTGCTTTATTACGACATTTTTTTAAAAATTATGTTGGCTGTGTTGAAGCCTTGGAAGAACATAGTTCTAGTTATGATTTTGCTTAAAGAGAGCTACTCTATGTTGTGTTGTTATTTCACTAGGAATATACGGTGTTTGAAACATCCCTTCAAACGGTATGACCAGTTTGTGTGTTAAATGTGAGTTTTTTCATCACCCCCCTCTCCGTGCTTATCACATCCATGTATCAGCTAGTCCACTCTTTCTCGTACTTCATGTTAAGACATTTAAATACGAGTATGTTTTATTGTGAATTTAAACTTTAGTCAATTACGGAGTACTTTAATGGAGTGATACTTTGATGAAAAATAGTCTTGGCGGTTGCTAGTTGCTAGCAGCCTTTGAATGTTTTCCACCGTCTCTGCTCTTTGATCTGCTAGTCCACTGTTCTGACATTGTTCAGAAGTCTGATTTTCTTTCAGACTTGAAATTTTTGTTCAATTCATGTTGTCATATGCGTTGGACGAATGGTTTTTGACTAAATGGCATTTTATTGCGTACTGTGACCATCTTACAATAAACGTTAAAATGACCGTCCACCTTTTAGTTTCCTTTGAGCATTTGTAAAGATTTCTCGTTTTAGCCATGTTTTGTTCTTTGGTGAATATAAATTCCTTCACGACTTACGCCTTTATGAAACTTACTACTTCAGAGGCAGAAGTGTCAAAACCGGAAGGAGCTAAAATTTCGGAGGTAGATGCTGAGAAGCCGGAGGCTGGCGCTGCTGCTGCTCCTGACAAGAATGCATAAGCCAAGTGCTGAAGATGTACGACGATTGATGGTGTGCTTCGTGGTCGACTTGGGCTATACTCTCTTCGCCATTGAGAATATTTGTTTTTGTATTTCGGTGAAGGGGTTTGGACTTTCCTGTTGCTGGTGAAACTGGCCGTCTGTCAGTCAAGTTTTAATCCAAAGCATTAAGGGGTATTTTAGGGCAAGTTGAGATGCTTGATTTGTACCATTTTACTGTGGTAATTCTTAATCTTTACTACTTAGTACTCTCTACTAGTACTGTAGTTGTTTCAGAGACTTTACATGCTTTTAATGACACCTTAACTATTTCGTCGTCGTTTTCATTTTTTCCTTTTTTTTTGGTCGAGTTGAAGAAAATGTCACTGTGAATTGTGTCCAAAATTTTGGATTATTTTCATTTTCTTTTTTCAGTGCGTTACTATTCGAGGGGGGAAATTCAAACTTGTGATTTATCATCGTCATACATTTATCTTAACCACTAAATCAATTACTCCTTCCATTTTTCCATTAAGCCTCAATTTCATTTTATAAAAATTTTTACCGATAAGTTTCATTTCCCTTCAACGCAAATTCTCTCTTACATACTTCACTTTTTTTCACACGTTGAGATTTTGGTGCCTCGGAGTGTGCTTTTGGGGGGCCAGTTGAGGACAATAAGTTAAAAGTGTGCATCTTACCGTCTAGGTGATGTATATTAAGACGGTGGTGATTCGAACTGTTATATTGAGCTTTGATAATATTAGCAAAATTTTAGAAAACTTTAGGGAAAACGCCGAACGTTAGAAAATTTTGGACAACTGAAGAAGAGAATAGGTAGGTACTAGGCTTGTGTAAACATTTTCATATGATGGGTGAAGTCAATAATGTTCGAAGCTAATCAGATACAACATGAACATATTATTATTGGTGAGCTAGAAGTATTTCAAGGTACACCCATTGTACGAAATTAATGTACTCTCTAGTCTCTAGTGTTTATGATCGATGAAAATAGTAGGATTTGATGGTATCAACGAGAATGAACAGAGAAAAGAGATTCAAAAAATAGCGAAACAAACAACACATTCATGATTGAAAACACAAATAACACGATTGACGAAGTATAAAACTGAAGATGTATATTAGATTATAATTTATACTCTATAAATTTTTTTTCACGGGTAACAAATCTCAGTAGTTATATAATATTGGACCATATTCGGGGTATCAACTGTTCTAGTTAGTAACCGATGTAAAGGAAGTAAGGCTCATGTAATGTGCCCACTGCTTATTGTACACGACAGCCACGTAGTTTTCAACACCGGAAGCGTCCTTGGCGGAGATCAAGAGGCGGTAGTTGGTACCCGCGACAATCTGCTCCTCTCCTTTGATGACTTGGACATATTCCAAACTCGTGCTTTTTTGCTTGTTGTGTTCTGTCACTGCGAACTTTGCAACCTCTTTGACGTGTGGGTCGTGAATGTCGGGGATTGGTTTGTATTTTCCGACAATGGCGGATGCGGTGGTGGCCGCGGCGAGGAGGGTAAGGGCGAAGAACAATGTGACTTTGCTCATTTTGTTAGGAGGGATTGTCGGAGTGAATTGAATGAGGAAGAATGATTGGAATAGAGAAAGAGAAGTGTAAAACAGTTTTTGATGCTTTTATGAGTTTGATTAGTGGAGTATTTATAGTCTATAATGAGGACATAAAATTATTCTTCTTTCATCCAATTAATATAAAATTGATTGCAAAGTTTATATTTCCATGATAGACTTTTCTACTAAAGGAAAGTAAATAACTAAATAATAGTATATAATTATTTCCCAAAAAAAATATATATAATTGTTTAATATTTTATCTTCTTGTAAATGAAGTATTAGGTTATTATAGTCATTATATGTATACAACAGTCTTATTTAATACTCCGTATATACGGAATACTAGAAAAGTTATAGTATAATGATCTACTCCATATTTATATGTACATATGCGACCTATTTTGACAAGTAGATTGAGTGATCCTTTTCTGTAAAATAATACTTCCTCCATTCCATTTGATTCTATACATATTCCTTTTTCGGAAACTCCAATCAATTCTATACATTTCTATTTTGGTCCGTACTTTATTAAACTAAAAGACCAATATACCCTTCATTAATACCCCACCCAACCCACTTGCAATGTCCTTTTTAAAGAATAAAGTAGGGGTAGTTTGGTAATTCTATTGTCTATCCCACTTGATTTTCTTCTACCTTAATTACCGTGTTTTGGTCAAATGTATAGAACCAAACGGAATGGAGGAAGTAGAAGATTTGAATGATTGAAATAGAAGAAGAATACTCCGTATGGCATTGAAATTTGAAATCTTATTTATTTTTGGAACAAGTTTTGAATAAGACCGTCTAACTCTAGACTATTGTTAGACGTTGTTAGACGGCCTTGATACTAGCAACAATTACTCTAATCATTGCATTAAATTAAAAATTAAAAATATTGAAAAGTGCAAATAATACTATATGTTCAACTAACAATTGCTCCGTGCTCTGTGTAAAAACCATGTCAATAAAATTTTTACATATCCCAATTTGTGCATTTTATACGAAAATGGTAAATACAAACAATAAATAAAATTGAATGCATCTTGTATGGTTTTATTTAAATTGAATGCATTTTGTATGGTTTTATTTAAATAAATAGAGTTCAAAACCTAACTTTTGAAACCTTATATTTTACGGAATTGATTTTCCGTATACGGATTTTACTTCCGTTGTATACTTTTTTCATTTAGTTTTCAAACCCTACCCTTTTTTACTCCCATTGTATACAAATTCTCTCTTTTTTCCCCCAAATTTTTCTTAATCTAAATTCAATCAATTGTTCAATTATTCAATTATTAATTTCGACAAACAATTCAATGAAGTAATAATCACTTTCAATTTCAATTATTGTCATTAAATTATCAATTTTTATTAATTCTAAATAGATTTAATTTAAAATCAAAATTAGGGTTTGCATAAGGAAGAACTTGGGGCGGCGGTAGGCACCGACTTAGGGTGGCGGGAGGTGGTAGCGATGGCCGGAGAGGGTGGTCGGAGGTGGCGGCGCCGACGTGGGTGGGCTTGGTGGTCAATATGGTGGTGTAGTAAATTGTGTTAGTTTGTAAGTTTTGTGGGTAACTAGGTAAGACCGGTCACCGGCGAGGGTGGGACCGCCATGTGTAGCCGGCGGTGAACTCCAGCGTGGTGGGCGACCGGTGGGGTGGTGGTCGAACTCGGTGGTGGCCGGAGGTGATGGTGGGCGGGTTAGCTTTGTTGATTTTTTTTTTTTTTTTTTTTTTTTTTTTTTTTTTTTTTGTATATTGTGGGAGTAAAAAGGGTATAGTTAGAAAATCAGGTGAAAAAAGTATATAACGGGAGTAAAATCCGTATACGAAAAATCAATACCCATATTTTAACTTTACCATTTTACCTTGGCTTGTGTCACCGTAAATTAGGGTGAGACTGCCCATATAACAATCAGCGTAAAAACAATAAGTTAGAGGAATTGAGGAACCCTAATTAAGGGCTAATTAAAAAACAGAAAGCCTCCTTCATTCACCCGCCTAGAAAAACAAAAACAAAATCAATTGAAATGGAAGCTTCAGCCATGGAAGTCGAACATCATCAATCATCACAATCATTCAAGCGTTTTGCCCTCAAAAATTCAATCCAAACCAATTTCGGCGACGACTACGTCTTCCAAATCACTCCCAGGTACCTATTTCCCACAATTAGGGTTTCATATTTCGACAAAATTAATTGCCCTAATCGATTAATCGAATTGAATTGAATTGAATTTGACTTGTTTTTGTTGTTGATTTTTTGGGTTTGTGTGTGGTGTATGTGAAGGGAAGATTGGTCGGCAATGGCGGTATCATTGTCGAACAATTCGGTGAAGTTGTACTCGCCGGAAACTGGGCAGTATTTGGGGGAGTGTAGAGGACACAATTCTACTATCAATGAAATCGCTTTCGGTGATTCCATGTCGGATTCTTCGGTGTTGCATTCTTGTGCTTCTGATGGTACTATTCGTGCTTGGGACTGTAGGACTTTTCAGCAGGTTGATTCTTTGTGTCTTCGTTGTGTCGATTTTTCGGTTTTTATTGTGTTTCTGAGCTTAATTGAGCTACATTTGGTACTACATTCGTCGTTGTTTAGTTAATTTGAAGTAGAAATGAATCGTATTTGATTATGTATGCTCGAATTTGAGCTTGTATAGTTCGACTTGTATTATTTAACGACTTGATATGACTTACCTTGGTTAAGAATCAACTTTGGATTTTGTTTTATACGTAGTTATGCGTTAGAGTCATAATGACAGTGGAGTATGCTCATATTGTTTGTGTTAGGGCCTATATACTTGCATAACATTGAACATGCGACCTCTGTGACGTCTCACTATGTGCATTTGTGTATTGGTGTTGTAACTCATAATTGCCATTCACCTCAGTACGATGATGTGGTTACAGTTGTGTCCATCTTTGGGGAATAGTTTGTTGTATGAATTTAGAACACGGTATGTGATTTGAGGTGGGTGCCTATATCAGCTATGATAATTGCATCATATTTCGTATCTATTGCGGAGTGTTGTTTACCTTTATGTTTGAAGATAATATATTTTGACGGTTATGGTTGTGGAAACAACTTGTGAGATGGTGATTATGAATGCTTTTCATTTTGGGTGTAAGAAGTGGGTGGAACTCGATATGTACTCTTGCTAACCATGTATTTGTAATCTGTAACGTCATTATATGTGTAGATTTTCCGTTAGTTAAAACAGTGCAATGCAAAATACAAATGGCTTATTGAAGGCGTTGATGGTGCAGGTGTCATTGATAAACGCTGGTCCTCATCAAGAAGTATTTAGTTTCTCCTACGGTGGAGATAATAATCTTCTTGCAGGTGGTTGTAAAGCTCAGGTATGGATCAAATATGTTTTCCAAGTTTTTTTTTAATTCAGATGATCTCATCAGTGATTCATTCATGTGAATTTACGTGAATTTGTTGGACTGCATTTTTAGTAATATGAATGTAGGGTTTGCAGATAAGGTCGTGTTCTTGAAGTTCTAGTAGAATAGTAGCTTAACGTTCCGCCTGTCAAACAGTGCAGAATATGTACTCCGTAATATTTTGTGTCAAATTTTCACGTGGAATTTAAAAAGAGGCAGTGATTTTGATTGTTTTTTGATGTATACAAAACGATGTTGATAATGCTATTGTGTGTATTGTTCTCACCAGGGCATTTTGTATAAAATCGAATGCAGGTTTTGCTATGGGATTGGCGGAACAAAAAGCAAGTCGCCTGTTTGGAAGAATCTCATACTGAAGACGTCACTCAGGTTAGAAAATCAGCTACAGATATAAGCTGATGTAATTCTCTCGCCCGTTTATTGTCTTCTTATATTTGTCGCCGATTTGTTTTCCTGGTATCCTTAACGTTTTATTTCTAATAGGTTCGTTTCGCTCCTGGCACTCGAAACAAGCTTCTCTCGGCCTCTGTTGATGGGTTAATGTGCATCTTTGATACTACAGGAGACGTAAATGATGATGACCATCTGGAATCTGTTAGTCAATCGATTTCCCTTTTCTCTTTTCTTTCTACGCCGCCTACTTATCATCGACTAATTTGCTTCAGTTGCTGTAATCCACAATATCATTTTTGTGGTGTGGAGCTGCTATAGATAAATTTTGACTTGATATAGTTTGTGACGTATAGGTGTTGAATGTTGGTACATCAGTTGGAAAAATCGGTTTCTTTGGGCAAAACAATGAAAAGCTGTGGTGTCTCTCTCATATCGAAACCTTAAGGTATTGCTGAAAGGTGATTTGCTTTATCATGTTACCTATCATTGAACCGTGTTTACTCAATTCTTAGCGTGCCTTTCTTTTTTTTTTTTCCCCTTTGGGTAACGGCTCTTTATATTGACATTGAGTACAGTGTTTGGGATTGGAAAGAAGAAAACACCATAGTTGATTTCCCAGAATCTCGTTCAATGGCGTCAGATGGTTGGACCCGAGATCAAGTATTTTTTTACCCCTTACCTCACAAAATTAAAACTCCTAGATCATTTAACCATTATATATTAATTTAGCTAAAAATCATTTCATTTACTTGCAGATCGATTACTTCGTAGATTGCCATTGCTCTTCAGTAGATGATCGCTTGTGGTTAATTGGTGCCACAAACGCAGGCACCATCGGTTACTTTCCGGTAAATTACAGGGAGCGAACAATCGGCCCTGCAGAAGCTATTCTCGAGGGCGGACATGTAGGTGTCGTGAGGAGTGTACTACCCAAGTCTGGCTTTCCAGGACAACCTCTAAGCAATGGTCTTTTCGGGTGGTCTGGCGGCGAAGATGGCCGATTATGCTGTTGGTTGTCTGACGAGACGTGTGATGTGAACCATGCATGGATATCAAGCACTTTAGTGCTCAAGCCGACTAAAACGCGCAAGAAAAGTAGGCATCAACCTTATTAGTAACTAGGGTTAGTCATTTGTGTGTTACTTGTATTACCTCTAGTTTTCACTAGCTGGTTGCCTTGCCGGGACCTTCGGTCCCTTGAAATGTGTAAAATGTTGGTCACGATAATGTCGAAATACCTCGTAGATGTTTTAGTTACCTCATCGAATAATGGGGAGTTTTGAGTGTTTTACTGTTAAATTTCATTTTATCATGGATCATTTGAGAGCAACATCTTTACAAGTTCTGCGAGTCAAACTGTTTTGCTTTCATGGATGCCGTTAGTGTTCCTGTGGTGATATTATTGTGTAGTTCTCAATCATTAAATAGTTACACGCATCCATCCCGAAACACAGGGATGTTCTCGCTTAGCCAAGGCAGTCATGATTGCAAAACTCCATGAGTTATTGAGTTACGACTCTCGCAAGCTACATAGAGATTATCGACAGCTGTTTTGAGTTACAATCGTTGTGAGAATTGTAGCGGATAAACAAGTCAATCTGTAAAATGATAGATCAGCTTAGCACGATAAGCTACTTACCAAAAGATGCATTATAAACGACTTAAAACCTTTTTTGAGAAAGACTTAAAACTTTTTAAATAGTCTATTACAGAAGCTTAATTAAAATCATCTCGCTTAACGCGGATTAATGCCTTAATTTTCACTACCAAGACAAATCCACATGAAATGACGGCAAATGCATCCAAAAGCAGCAACACCGCCTATGTAAGATACTTCAGTCACCTTGCTAGTTCTCAACGTCCTCGGCCTCCAGCTACCAAAAAAAAAACAAAAGAATAAGCAAGTTTATATAACACGTTCGATATAGAAACAATAAAACTATAAATCACATTTCAAAACGAAAGAGGAACAATACCTTTTCCACTAGGTTTTCCCATAGCAGCACCACGGCCTCGACCACCAGGGCCTCTACCTCCATCGTCAGCACCACGTCCAACGCCTTTCTGCTGGCGTCCAGTACCGTCTTCCCGACCTCTTCCTCGTCCACGCCCTACCCCAGGAGGCCTCCTGTCTAAAACCGTACTTTTAATTTAGAAATGCTTTAAATAAAGGTCCCTTGTAACAAATTGCTTCCACAAAAGATGGAAAGCTGTGAAACAATTTTTTTTTTTTTTTTTTTTATTGTTTTATTTTTTAAACAACGGCAAATGCATAAACAAGGGAAGCAAACGCGTATATGATGGGAGTGTCGCTCTAACCTGAACGAGTTTTCTCCTCTTGAACTTTATCAATGACCTACAAAGCAACCATTACAAGGACATTAGTTAACGCAAAATACCTTTTAACGTTTTCCATGGCCCGAGACTATATTTTGATTGAAAGTATTTCAAAAACAAAGCGGTTTGGTGATAGTCGTTTAAATAGACGGATAGGGGGAAAGGAACCGGCAAAAAATTGTTGCATATTTGAGGGCTTAGGATTAAAGACAACCACGTCAAAAATAATATTGAGGTTTCACCTAAACAGAAGTCGTGTACCCTGAAATAACTTGCACGCAAATTTAAACGAAGAGACGTTCAAAATGAAACAATCGACAACAGTTAATTAGATAATAGACATACGATCACAGTAGCTAATATTCCGTATATTTTAACAAGTGACAGCCATAGGATGCCGGATATGCAAGATATAAGCAAGCATACCGCATACGTCCTTAATCTCAGTTATTAACTTGCTACATGTTCAGAGATTCAGGTTGGACAGATAAATCAAAATCCAAATATGCTTCGGAATATCAACACACACCACAGACTGCTATGAGCATATACAAGAGCATCACGGGATTAGAATTTTAATTTTCCTCCGGAAATGACAATGTCTCTCAATTCAGGAAGGTGATCAAACAGCCGACAAAGTACTCCTGACACTTGCTAAAAGTGAAGCAAGAAAAATTACACTTCGCAGACAAAAGGATTATGTCTGAATGATCGGAAACAATTGGGACCTTCGAAATGAAAAAAGGATTTAATAACGGGAATTGGACTGCATCATACCAAAATCAATTCAAAAGGGGGAGGATGGCATGATCATTACGCAATATGAGCATGTCAGAGTGCAAAACGCTCACTCATGATGCTTTAAAGAGTGCAGAAAATAAAGGGTTGTTTTTCCTTCAACCTTTCCAACATGTCAATTCACATGGCAAAAAGATAGAGGTTCTACGCATTTCAGCAACGACAGACTTACAGAAAGAGTTCCTTTTGGAGGGATACTAACAGAGTTTCAAAGTCAACAAGATAGATAAAGACATCCACTTTGTGGCACACTTGTGTCGTTTTTCTCATATTTAAAGGTAGACCCTACACCCAAGGAATGTGGAATAAGTTTTCAAATATTGAGCAGCTGTTCTAACCACAGACATGTAAACGTAGAACAAAAATCATCAGAGTCTTGAACGAAAGAAGGAATATCCTAAGAAACCGTGTGAACAACGTAGTTATCAGTCCCTAAACAAAAGATACACGTAAATATGCTACACAAGTCACGGTTCTATGATATCTAAACCTGAAATTAAGGTAGGAACTTCATCTCGTAAGGAAATCCTTCCGAAAGAAATATCCCAAAAAACATCGACAAGGCTATGAAGCTATACACACCCCCAAGCAACTGAATAAGGCAACAAGGAAACTCTAGCCACACAAATTTACTATGTACCAACGTGTGATTCCCCACCAACCTAACAACAAAACCTCTTTACTGTGACAAAGCAGCACAAACTCTCTTCGCTGTCCTACCCATCACGAGAAAACTTCTAGATGAAGCATAAATATTGGGAATCAAAACACAAACCAAGCAGGCGAAAAAGACTGAACAAGAAACAATAATACAGGCTACACGTCTCCAAAAATAAAGAAGATAGTATGAAATAACTGATAATAATACCTCATCGGGTACACGAAGGTACTTGATAGTATTCCCTCTTATATAACATTCGGGCATCCTCCAAAACCGGTCTCCATCCTTCATTCAAAATATTAGCAGCAATGTTAACCCCGACAATTCATGTACTCCATTTGTTCTACTCAATTGTTATCAATGATTGAAATTCTCCTCACACGATACTCCATTTGTTTCAATCATAAGAATGAACCTAAACCATCTGTTATCAACTTGTATGGCGCACAAATATAATTCGATCAAATTATTATCCAAAATCGTTAGCTCAAACCGACATATTCCTCTCTCATTGATTTTCATGGATCAAATTGTAAGTTTATAAAGAAAGCAAACAACTTGCGACAATTCTAAAAAGATGACCGCTACAAATGACCGCTACAGAGGGAGTACTAAAAACCCAAAACAAGCGAAAATCGGAATTACCTTGGAAGTACAGATGACTTCACGAAGATGAATGTTCATCCAAGTATCACAATTAACCAAGTGCCCATTATATGTCTCCCCATTCTTCAACTCTACCAACTATTATTTCAAATAATTCACACAAGAAAACAAAGAAAAATCCCACAATTATAAATCAAAAAAGACTCAAACTTTTACAGCAGAAGTAAATAAAGATTGAATCTTTGGACCATAAAACAGCTAAATCAACAGTTAAAATTCAACAAAAAAGGTAAATTGATTATTGGGTTTTTACCATAGGGTGACCTTGAGCAGTCTTCAACAGTGATAGAGGAAGCTAATGAAGAACAAATCAAAAACAACAAAATAAATCAATAATCGTAATTACAAAATTGTAAACAAATACTCGTACATGTATTTACAGTTGCTTAAATAAGTAAATTAGAACAAAATTAAAATAAATAAATAAATTGAGAAAAAGTGAAATTACCATGGTTAAATTAAAGTTGTTGAAAAAGGGAAGATGAAGATCTTGTAGAAAAAATTGGAGAAGAAGAGAGTGAACAACCTTTTAAGTATTTGTCAAAGGCTCAAAGCTATGATTTTGATTTATTGAAAATAAAAACTTTAATATTTCGAAAATTTAAACATCTGCCACCTTATATGAGTGAATTTGTGTATTTATAGTATCTCATTCTAATTTTATTACCTTAATTCCAATTTAATTATTTTCAATTAATTAAGTTAAGTTTTTTTTTTTTTTTTTTTTTTTTTTTTTTTTTTTTTTTGGGTTGTGTTCTTTCATTTACCCAATTTTACCCACTCATGTACACAATTTTCAATTTTTTCCTTATTATTTCGTTTCTTTACCATTACCACCACTAAAAACCTAATTTTTGTCTCTAATCACCACCATCACCACTATGGCACCACCACTATCCAACCCTTTGACATACCACCGACTGGCGACGACCACCCTACTGATTATATGACCGGTACGCTTTCTTTCCATAACTGCATCGGTTACAACTGCCACTGCCATCTCCACTATGGCACCACCACTATCCAACCCTTTGACATACCACCGACTGGCGACGACCACCCTACTGAACATACGACCGGTACGCTTTCTTTCCATAACTACATCGGTTACAACCGCCACCGCCGTCTCCCATAAAAATCATATTTCTTCTTTCCAACTCCATCACAATATAAACCCTAATTTAATTTCAATTAAATTTAATAAATAATCAATAAAAATATTCAATTTATTCATAAAACATAAAACCTAATCTTAATAATTTAATTTTAATTGATAAATTAAAAATTGATCACCATGATCAATTGTTATATATTACTCCGTATGTAATAATTAAAGTGATTGAATTGGTGGAGTAAAAGAGAGAAATTAACTAGAGGAAAATAATTAGAGTGACATTGAATGAAAAAATTTGGATAAAATTGTAAAAGAGTGAGTAAAAGACGTACATGAATGAGTATAACCATTTTTTTTCATCGTCTAAGAGCAAGTGTAGTGGGAGAACTTTATATAAAGTTGTTCATATGCAACTCATTTTTTGTACAATTCAAAGTTTAAGAATTTTTTAATATAATGGACAAACTTTTTGATTATTGTTGTTTGGACCCACTAATTTTTCTCCTCACCAATAAATTATTTTTATTTTCTTGTAAATTGGAAGAATTTGGTTCTTAAAAAAGAATTTTGTTCTTGTTTCGAAAAACTTTATTTATACTCCCTCTGTTTCAATGAGATACCCCATGGACCCACTTTTTGTGAGGAGAAAAATGGGGCAATGGGGCTATCTCATTGGAACAGAGGGAGTAAAATCTATATCTATATATATATGGAGTAATATATTAGAAGGGAAGTTGAAGTATAACAAAACCTAAACCTAAACATCATAATCAAGTGCCATTTAAATACTTTTAGTCTTTTATTACGCTTTATCGAATGTCACATGTCAATGAATTATTCGTACTTGTCGTTTACGTCATTTATCTGATAAAATTTTTTTAAAAAAAAAAAAAAAATACAAGGAATAATTAAACTTTCCATATACCTTATTTCTAATTAAAAGCACAAATTACATTTAAAAAAAAAAAAGAAAAAACAATCTTAATCTATTATATTGTAAATGATTTTCTAACCTATACCCAAGCATATAAAATATGGGAAGATTTTCCCTTAACTCATGAAAAATAAAATAAAAAATAATTTATTTTTAACTACCTATGAGTGGAAAATGGAAAACTCTAACCAATTTCATTCCCTTATCCTATAGGTCGTATTAAAAATCTAATACCTTCAAATTTATCTATTTTGACTTCTAAAATTTTAAAAGTCACGTTTTAGGTTATACGAGTATAATTTTCTTTAAATCTTACTTGTAATATATTTTCAAATGCTATATCTTAAAAAATAAAATAAACAATTTTTAAGATAAATTGCAGAAAGTTCCACATTAACCAAAGTTAAATTTTCACTACCATTTATCCAATAAAAATGATAATTATTTTAAACTATTACTTCATTAGTTTATCGACAACTAAACATATTATTCCTGTAATTTAGCCATATCATCACCCTAATTAATATAGTTTAAAAATATATGAAAAAAAAATTAATAATGCCATTTTATTTATCTTTTTAGTCATTTTATTCGTGGCATGTTGCAATCAAAATACATGATAATGTTGTGCTGACTAATGACCCTGAAAATGTACTTCAATCATAATAACTCGTCCTTTGTAATCGAGTATTATTCTCACTTCTGCAAGCCGTCTAGCTATTGGTAATTTGTTTTAACATTACTCACTTATGTCTCTTTTGAAAAATAGAAAACAATATTCGCACTGAGTCACACAGTTGTACGAAATCGATAATTACTTTGTGTCGCGATCTACTAAGTTTGACATGCAAGACGAGCTTGTCTCAAAGACAGATAACATACATCTTTTTTTAGGAGGTCTACAGCCCCCATAGTGGACGATCATACTTGTTCGACTTATCTCTCTCAACTTGGATGAATGTTTTTTTACAGCTCGATAGTTAATTTAAGATTACAATTTAATTAACCGTACAAAATTTAATAACAGTGAGTATTTTTATTATTATTATTTCTATACCTTTATTTTTGATGTTCTATCTTCAATTAATAAGATGTTACAGATAAACATATTTTCAAACCATATTCCAACAATTAAGCACCTATGTAACAAATTATACCATGAAAATTTGTAAAATGTGTCAAAAAATTTATTTATTAATGAAAAAGTTATACAAGTAACAAAAAATATTCATTTAGCCACGACTTAAGTCACACACGTGGCAAAAAAAAATATAAATACAGCAACGAATTGTGTCAAATTTTTGGCAAAACAATAAATATAGCCACAAATTTTGTCAAAAAATATACCCACTACGAAACAACGCGCCTCATAAGCAATGAAAATTTGTGAACATAATAATGTCGTGGCATAAAATATTTGATTTGGCGCCCTATTTTGTGATACAAATTTACAATTTAGTATCTTTGACCACGATATCTAAATAAAGAAAAGGTAATTATGAACTAGTAATAATCACCATTGTTGTAAAGATCACAAGCTTGAAGAAGAGCTTGTTAGATAGAGAGACAGTAAATAGAATTGTGTGTATTATTATTCATTTATATGCTTTAGTCATAATGTCTGCAAGTTGCTCCGACGATCGTACATCACGTTTCCAGTTGATAAAACCTTCACCATCAAATTGAGGACTAACTAATTGCAATGTCGGTTGATCAGAATTGAACGAGAAAGTAACAAAGGATCCTCAAATTGATCATAGAAAGCAGATTGAGTAACAGATTGAACAAATGAATCATCAGGAGTCGCCATATGAAATCAATTTGGGGAAAAACGATGAAGAAAATAATTGTCCAGAAAATGAAATCAATTTGGGGAAAAACGAGAAAACGGATCAAATGATGAGGAAAATCACGAAATCAAGGAAGAAAAACAGTGAATTGTAGAAATGATAGATTTAGCAACGCATTCTAAGCACAAATCATTAAATGTATCGTTAGGTTGTGCCTAGTCAAATCTGCTCCCCCTTGATGAAATGAGGAGAATTATACCGAAAATTGCCGAATTAATTGCAAAGGAAGAAAGAATTATATTCACATTTTCATACATATTTCCTCCGTATATGCTTACATTAATGTATATAATAAAATGGAATAATATTTATATTTGTTGTAATTATTTCCATATTTTCATTTTGGGTGATTATTTTTATGAGTTGACACTATAAATTGTGAGAGAAAAAATTATGTACTGAATTAAAAATATCATCAATATTGAAATAAAAGTCATGTTAGATCTTTTGGTTACTGAGGCATCACTACTATTGTATCGTGGTAAGACAAATATAAGTTAATTTACAGATGTGACGCAACACTTATATATTTCAATTTGTGATTAAGTAATATAGTTTATAAGTAGTATAAGAATTTAGAGAAAATAAAACAATTTTTGTCACCCTTTCATAAATTTCAAAATATCTAATTTTCAATATTAATAATAACTTATTCTTTTACATTTAATTCAAGTGCACATAAAAAGTATTCCGTATTTCATCAAAATAGCATGGAGAGTAAATCTCCTGATCTATCAAGATTATCATGAGTTTGTGATTAAGGGTTTAACCAAGCTGATCTGATACCAAACTCGGGCGAGCTTAGAATCCTTGAAATTAGCTTGGAACTCTCCGAGCTCCAATATTCGACGCTTGGAATCCGCTTGAAAAAATCTCGAGCTCGGAATTTATACTCCATTCAATTCAATAAAGCTTAAATCGAGCTCGATATTATTGTATAATAAATTTACGTAGTTACCTTACTAAAATAACTAAAACACACTTTATTAAATAAATAAAATAACAATCAAAACACGAAAATTATATTTTTCTGGTCACTAAACTAGTTCTTATTTGCAAATCCAATGTAAAAACTAATCATTGCATTGGCCTTAACATTGAAGTTATAATTATTATATTTTGAGATTAATGAATTTCTAATTTTATCACTTATGCATAATCATCAATTTTGAATTTTCAAAGGGCATAATTTAAGAAAAACTATTTGATACAAGAAACAATTTTAAAAGGGTATTGATTTTCCGTATACGGATTTTACTCCCGTCATATACTTTTTTCATTTTTTTTCCCTTTCATACCCTTTTTTACTCATTCTCTATACAAAATCATCTCTTTTATTTTTCTAACTTTACTTAACCTAAATTCATCCAATTTTCAATTATTTCAACTAATAATTTTAATAATCAATTCAACAAAGTAGTAATTCAATTCAATTTCAATTTATTTCTTAAAGTTATGTTAATTTTATGAGTTAATCTTGATTCTTGATAATTTTTGGGTTAAAAATCAAATTAGGGTTCATAGAAAATTAAAATTTGGCATAATCTTAATTTTAATTTGATTTTCAGATGGAATGAATGGCAAACACTCGACAACGGATTTGTTCAGAACGATTCATGTATACATCACATTCATACTACTACGAATTGGAAAGCAAGCGTATCTCTTACCCAGCATATTAGTTAAATTTCTAGTAGCAATTACATGATTGGAGATTAACGAAGATGAACAGCTTACATTCTCTCATTACGTTCAAGGAGAAACGGCTTAATTTTAATTTTCTATGAACCCTAATTTGATTTTTAACCCAAAAATTATCAAGAATCAAGATTAACTCATAAAATTAACATAACTTTAAGAAATAAATTGAAATTGAAAATTGGAAAAATTTAGGTTAAGTAAAGTTAGAAAAATAAAAGAAAGAATTTTGTATAGATAATGAGTAAAAAAGGGTATGAAAGGGAAAAAAAATGAAAAAAGTATATGACGGGAGTAAAATCCGTATACGGAAAATCATATTCATTTTAAAAAACTTAAACCAATAACTATGTCTATGGTGATTGGTGAGGCTGTCTCATACTTTAAGACATCATTAATTAATTCATCCTATTTTATAATACACCCCCACACACCAAATAATTTTGTAATTGTCAATTGATCCAACGTAAAACATCAAATTCGACAAAAAATTTCAACCACACCATCATATCACTGGTACCACCACATGCATGTTGAAGGTACCGGGAAGCGGGACCTCTTGACGCCTCGCGCTGGCCCGGCCCGAATAGGGGGCGGCGGGCGCTACGAGAGAAAAAGGCGCTTTCGCGAGTTGCTTTTCGCTAGTTCGCGAGTCGAGATGAGTTGTTTTTTGCTAACTTTGCTATGTGGGATATCATCGCTAAAATTTGCTTAAAAGAAATGTCGATAAATCTTTTGAAAGTTGTTTTTGGAAGTCGCCACCAAATTAAGAAGTAATTTGGAACCTTTTAACGCGTCTTAAATTGGAAGATGCGAGTTTTAGAATTCATGGTGCGTCGATACATATCTGTCAAAGGCAATTGTGAAAATAGAGAGGATTCGGAGTGATGTTACTTTTCGAAAGTTTAATCAAAATGCGTTATGAAAAATCGTAATAAAAAAGCCTACGTAAAAGTAATCTCTACTAATTTGAAAACAAATGCTTAATTTCAATGTTTGAGCTAATAGGACGCTACGTACGAATGCGAATGTGACTCGATAAATATGTATGAATGTTAGTCGTCAAAGCTATGACGTTTTGCTATAGGAAATGTACGTAAAATAATAATTCATTGTTTTGAATTATTACGTAAACGTTATTTTCCGGCTCGTATTCAATTCTAATATTTTGTAAAACCCTCAGCTTTGCATGTTTAAAAGACTAGTTGAAACAGTACAAGTTATGTCGAATCCGTGTTTTAATCAAATTTAATGCATGAATGAGAGTTTGCAATAATGTAAAGTGGTATCCGTTTGTTCATTTGTTATTTGAGTCATTTGTTTTATGAGGTATTGGCGAGATTTAGATGGATTAGGAATCAGAATTACTACAACCGTCTTACGAATACGGGTTCGTAAAAACCAATACCGAGTTGGGTTAAGGTAACCCTTTTGTCCGAGTCTAAAAAGTCCAATCCGAAGGTAAAGTTTTTACCTTACAAATACAAAGACGGTTTTGAGAGAGAGAGAGAGAGAGAGAGAGAGAGAGTAATAAAGAGAGAGAGTAGTAGTAAATGTTGTGAATGAATGATGATTGTGTGTGTTGAATGAGGGTAAGGGTGTGTATTTATAGTAGTTGGCTCGTAAGTGTGTATGGTTGTGTATGAAATCGCCAGTTCACTAGTGATTGGATAGAAAATCGTCAGTTCATCCTTGTATAACATGGAAATCGTCAGTTAATCTGAAAAAAGGAGGGGAAATCGCCAATAGACTGGCGATTGAACAGCCAATCGCCAGTCCACTGGCGATTTGAGGCAGCAAGGAGTCCTGATTGGACTTGGGTCTCCTGCGTAATGGATTACGTATTGTGTTTGATGATGAGATTCGTTTTGTGATGTGATTTTTTTTTTTTTTTTTTTTTTTTGGTGAAATGTGAATTATTATTAAGCCCACATCAAATTCAACCACTTACAACGATTTGAAGTCAATTACAAACATTGTGAAGCCAATTTTTATCACTACTCTTCAAATTTTCTACCAAAAGAGTAAAACGACAACTAATATTAGACTTTAGCAGCTTCCCCGAGAGCTCCGGAATTGGTACTTCTGCACTCACTCTTGCCTTGTTTCGTGCCTGCCAAATATAGTATATAGTACCACTAAAGATACTAAAACAGAATTGGTTCCAGAGAGGAGAATGACCTCTTAGCTTCACAAGTTTTTGCCATGAGTTAATTTGACCTTCTAACCATCCAATTACACCCGCCATATACCTCAAGAGTCTTCTACTAAATCCACATTCAAAAAACAAGTGAGAATGGGTATCTTCATCTTCCCAACAAAGATAACAAGCAAGATTATCACAGAAGCCAAATTTCATCATTCGATCCTTGATCAATAACCTCTGATTAAGTCCAAGCCAAGCTATAAATATGTGTTTTGAGAGATTAAATCTTGACCAAACAACTTTACTCCAAGGTGCAGGGGGAGTACTGCCCATGAGCCATTTATAGCCCAGCTGAATTGTATATGGATGACCATCAACCTGCCAGCCATTCTGCTCATACCCAGCCTTCAATTTGTCTTTGATGGAACATATTTTCCTCCAGATCCAAGAGGATTCAGTACCAGGAGAGTATGAAAAGAAATCATTACCTTTTAGGTAAGTATGATGGATCCATTTGACCCATAAATGATCAGCCTTTGTAGCTAACCACCACACAAGTTTTCCAATTGTTGCCCAATTCCATGTCACTGAATCAATGATACCTAGGCCACCTTCCTTCTTTGGTCTGCAAACAGCCTCCCAACTCACTGGTGGCCCCTTCCAGAAGTGCTCATGGCCTTCCCATAGATAGTTCCTGCACAAGCTTTGTATTTTCTTCATCACTCCCTTTGGTAAAACAAAGATTTGGGACCAATAGGAATGTAATGTACTCAGAACAGACTTAACCAAGACCAATCTACCAGCATAAGACAACTTCCTACTACCAAAACCTCTGATTCTTGCCACAATTCTATCAATAAGGACATGACAGTCCAATACTGTCAGCCTTCTTGGGGAAATAGGCACCCCAAGATATTTGAAGGGGAGATGACCCTCCCTAAAACCTGTAATTTTTAATTGAATTGAATTGAATTGAAGAGAAAGTGAGATTCTTGGTAAAGTGATGTGATTTTTGCTCGAGACTTTTTTGGGCCAAGTGATTTGATCTGGGCTCGGTTTCGAATCGTCGTATCGTTTTCGTGTTTCGCGTCTCGATTTTTGTTGGACTTCTCGGTTTTAGGCCGAAATAAAATTGTCGTTGCAACGTATTATTTTGTGAAGTGTGTTTTTGTCGTAAAATTTGGTTTTACGAAAAGTGACTTGGGACGTATTTTTGGTCCGTTTGTGTTTAGGGTGCTTTTGTGTGTTTTGGGCCTTTGTCGAAGGCCGTTTTTGTTGGTAAGGGCTTGTGTCGTGTTTCTCGGCTCAAAATAAAACGACTAAATTAATACTCATTTTACGAAATATGCAAATTCAATTAATGCGTTAAAAATGACTAAAATGTTTTAGACACTTTGTACCGTTTCGTCGATATATACAACATGCGTAAAAATGTCATTTTAGTCATTTTTAACGCATCCTTGTGTGGCATGGAAATCGTTGGTTAGTCATTTTTTTTTTGGCGATTGGCGGGCGATTAGTTGTGCAGTGGACTCCATGCGTAAAACTGCCGGAGTACAGTGACTCCCCCAACAATTCCCATTTTAATTCAATCATCTCCACCCCAACTGCCACCAACTATGAGACAGCCTTATTATGGCACTTAGTCTCATACTATAATTGTTTTTATGATATGGCACTTAGTCTCATATTATGAGACAACCTTATTATAGAATTTATATTTACTTATTTTTTACTAATTAGACTTACACAATTAGCTCCTGACTAATTTTTTAATTTCTAGTAATATTTGAATTTGAATACATTACAAAGTATATAAAAAAACAAATGGTTATTAAAACCAAACACCAAAAACCGAAAACCTTCATCGCCAAATGAATACAAGGTCACTTGATTGAAAGTTTCGAAACCTATTGATGCGAAACGGCGGCAGAAGTAGACATAATACGATACTAAAATAATAAGAGATAAGCAGACACCAAGTTAGACCTATAACTTGATGAACGAAATTGGCTAACCAAGACCTATTGGTTCCAATCGAGTAATAATTAGAAGACGCGTCCTAATAAATCATTAGTTTGGATCATACACAACAATCCGAGTTTCACAAACAAACGTAACCACATTTTTTTTGGGAGACCGAAGTTTTTATTATTTCATCAAATTATATTTTCAAATGAATTACAAACTCTTATATATAGAAAAATCTTAAACAAATGAATCTTAAACAATCCGACTAGATTCATTGTTTAGGTTCAATGAAGTTTAGGTTCAATGAATCTTAAACAATCACGTATACGTATCACGTATATTTGAAGTTTTAGAACTCAAAACCAACACAACTAAAAGTGATTGACGAAATAGGATCGATTTATACTCTAACAATGGCAGTTGGCACTTACAAAAGACGATAACTAGTTTAGTTGGTTTCATGTCAAACAGGTAGGAACCGTAGCTAATCACGACTGCAAAATAGCCCTTCAAATGATCTCTTCCGTCTGTGTTTACACTGACGAAAAAAATCCGTAAAACATCCCTAAAAACGCCTCAATATTTTAGCATTTATGTCTTTGGAGTACTAACATACAAAGGAGTACCCATGAATACTCCTAATCAATTACACATATCTACTCATCCATTTCAGAACAAAATGCGGCCAATGCAATTTAATTGTCGAACCATATCGTCGTTTACAGACTTATAGCCATGCCAACGATGGTGAATTACTGGTCATCTTCTTCGAAGTCCATTAAAAAGTCAGTCAAATTTTCGGAATCGTCAATAGCTTCCTCTAACGACAGTGAATCTTTCTTCTTAGGTTTCTCCTGGAAACAATTACAACATGAATACACATATAAGCATTTCGTGATGGCATTGTCGAATTATGCTGAATTTTGGCGTGAGAAAATTGTGCCTAGCAGACGACATACTACGTCCATCCCGAATTTATTTGTACCCATTTAAGTATTTAACGTGATGATCTTTGATGGATAGTTTCCCATAATACACAAAAAACTGCAACGCTTTAACACAAAAATAGTTGGAAATTATTAGTCCAGAACGCCACACGAGAGTTAATCACCTTAGACTTCTTAGGCTGAGGAGTGTTTTTCAGAACACTCCAGTTTCGAGTAATCTTTTCGTCCTCCTCATCATTCGTCTCAGTATCACTGTCGTCCTCATCCTGCACCAAGAAATAATCAAAGAATAGAGTTGGTGTCAAATTCTTTGCTATGAGAAACTGTGTTCGAGAACAGGTTTAACAGGAGCATTTCGTTAACATCATTAATTCTATTTCACTGAAGTTATGCTCACTTTATTTCTTGTAAAGAGAAAAAGTCACATGCGCTTAATCGATAAGCAATCTGATGTCCTTATAAAGTCCTGCTTAAAGAAATTAGCAATCCACTACATGCTCGTAAAAATCATGAAACTCACATTGTTTTCTCCAATGTCGACTGCACGAGCCATAGCATCGTCAATATCCGTGACCTGTTTATCAAAGCGAGAAATGGTAGAACACATTGTTTTCAGTAAGATAATCATTTGATATTAACAGGTCTCATAAGTCATAACCGAAAAAACAAGTTATCTAACGTATACTACCAGTCTACCACATGAGATAAACTCAAACTGAGGAAAACGGACAGGATTCTGTTATCCCTTGTCGTCAAGGAAAATTACCTCTTGCTCTTCGGTCTTCTCTTTGGCTAAAATTTGATCGAGCTCCTCCCGTGAAATGATTTTCCCATGCTGATATATTAAGATTGTTTAAAAAGGCGTAAGAAAACTCTGCTCAGATAATTAACTAGAATGCTATGTCAGCGGAAGAGAAGGATAAATCGATGTGTCAAGGATGAGAAGTATCTGTAATCGTAATTTTTATAGTACTCAACATTTTCACTCTCAATTCACGGGTGTTGTGTTTAACAGGTCAAACATTCAAAACTCATCCCGCAATTGTACTAGACTACTAGCTTTTGCATGCTTATGGACCAGGCATTACAACATGGATACAAAATTCTCGTTAAAACGTAAGCATGTCTGTGCGTCCTTCACTTGAAACAAAACCAATACTGATTCCGGGAACAATTTATTTAAAGTTTTGTATATAAGTGATTTTCCCCGAGATCTTTGCAAGTATAGTCTCGAGCGAAATAAACTTGGTCCATAACAAACTAACCTCCTTGAGATATGAGAGCATGTTTGGCGTAGGTTCGTGAAAATCTGGACCTCTAAAATCAATGGTCACATCAGGATCTTGAATGTAATTTATAGTGGGATAAACCGGATCTCCACCCCATACTGCAACCAAGAACGAGTATTAAGAACGACGGGTAAGACAAGATACGTTGCAAGCCAAATTACAGAAAGAATAGCAAAAGCATGTCAGTAGTATGAATTAGGCGCCTCTAGTAAAACATACAAGGGGACCAGAATGGAGTGAAGCGAGAGAAGAAAACATCAGTAAATTGCTATATCGTTGCATTGTTCAACTTCAACACAAGTATAATAACAGTATGTGTGAAGAAAAATGAGACATACATCATTCTTCACAAGACGCACAAGTTATAAATATAGTGATAATGAGAAACTAGCTATTTTGATAAATCAGACACGACAAATTTGAACTTATAGCTGTATAGCTCTTTGGCAAGATTGACTACCGCAGTTGAATCGGGACAATAAACTAGGATGAAGGTAATATAATCAAACTGAACATATACATCACGTGGCTAATCTTTCAGATATTACCATAGCAGAGTGCTGTAATGAGAAAACTAAGAGAATATGGTAAACTTTACGGGTACCCGAGAGCAGACGACACAAAAAAGAGGGACAAAAAATCATACAACGAAACAACAATTGAATAGACAACAATCGTCAAAAGTAGAAATGTTGAATCTGTGAAGAACATACTTTCCTTTATTTGATCCTCGCGCATACGCATAGCCAGAGGATCTCTACGAATCCGTATATCAGTCCCCATCATTATGCGATACTCTCTGTCTGTCTGATAAGAAAACATTTCAATGAGTTGTGTATTCTCATCTTCACCAGTTTCTTCATAATGTTTTTGAATAGCTTCGCGGGAAGTATCTCCCTTCCATGCTTTAACCCATTCCGAGTAATATGCCATAGGGCCTATCTTCTGTAATCTTTCACGTTCAGCATTTAACCTATAAAAGCAATCAAATCCAACACATACGCAAAACATCACTTACTGCCTGTTGATATCAACTTCCGTAGATTGAACAAGTTAAATATAGGTTTTTGTATCATGCATTCTCCGATTACAAAATCCCATAAGCCTCCAACTCTTCAATTCTATGATACTAGCTTGGAGGCATGATAAATACCAAACCAGTTTCGATAACCCAGCAATAAAGCGAAACGAGTGAAACCTCTGAGACTACTTGATATCAGCCATAGGTTTGACAGGTAGACGAATATATTGAACAGACTTCATCTCATGATAAACATAGTGCTTTGTAACATACTATCTCGTCATACGCAGACAAAAGGACAGGCATGGTTACCTTTCTTCTTTAAAAAGATGACGTCTAGCTCTGTAGAGTGAAGTCTCGGTCATTGTTGGATGCTCCCCATAAAGTTTTACCTGCCCTGTCTCGGCCATTGCTTTAAGAAATACCTGGAAAAACCAGCAGTACAAGAAGCTTTAGAGCAAAATACCGTGGTGACAACAGCTTTAGTATATAAGCAAAACATATATAACACACATGCAAGGGATTATTTTTTCATGAAAACTGCACACATATACGTATGAACTGACCGTTTCAACATCAGGTTTCCTCCTTTGCCATCTAGACCATTGTTCTTGATCAGGCTTTCTCCAATTCCACCAAAGTTCGTCACTAGTAAGTGTATCCTCGATAGGCTTCTTCTTTTTTGGATCGACAAACGCATGAGGCCGTCCAAATTTTTTGTCGAGCTCATATTCACTTAGTTCTTCCTTTTCAGGCTCTGACTGATAGACAACATACTCGGAGGGAACCTCCGTGGGCTCGTCAATGACGTCATCCAAAGTTTCAGCTACCGCCGATTCTACTGTAACAGGACTTGGTTCAGGCGAGCTGGCAACGGCTACGGGTCCTCTATATTTTTTCCGCCTGCTTCCAGGCTTTTTCCCGAAAGACGGTTCAGTAGACGACTGCCCTTTTGGTTCGGGAGCTCTGGCAGCTCTAACTCGATCGGCTGTGCCTTCAGGCCAGTAATCTTGTCCTGGAATACTAGCACGTGCACCAGAGGCGGGTTCCATCTTCCCAGACGTCGAGTCCAGGTAGCTGTAGTAAGGTGCACGCTCAACGGATACCTCCTCAAAAGAATCGTCCTTCTTTTCACATTTTATACAGGGTGATGTAGTCCTTGGTAGAAGATGATACCATCCTCGTTTGTCATGGAACAATAAATTGGGAACTGAGGCAACAAATGAGGCCTAGATTCCATAAAAGATACCATCAATTCTTCGATATCGATGAACAAATCGAAGCTTTATGTTAATTAAGACAACAGAGGATAAACATATCAAGTGTCTGGAACTACTTTAAACTTTAAAGTGCATTCATATGCATAATGTGTATCAAAAGCACGGCACATCAAATATGTGAATACATGTCAACGAGTAACGTTTCATATTAGAATTGGGAGAATGATCCGTTGTTTGAGACCTTTTTCGTGAACTGTTATAAACTCAAATCTATATGATTATAAAGCATGGTTTTGGTTTTGACTTCTGAACAATAGAGTGAGACGGTGAGCTTCACGTTTGGTGCCATGTGCCATGTCCGACACTCAACACCTCAACACTTCATTTTAAACCAAAAATTGGAAACTTTCCGACAATGAAGGCATATCCGACACTCAGACACCGTATCATGTCACACCTATACCGAATCTGAGTAATATAGACGGTGAGTGATTAACATCAAACACGATAAGATTAGCCATCTTTTAGTACAAACATAATTGTACTGGCACCAACTTAAGTTCACAAGACGAAGGACAAGGGTAATAAAAATATACGGAATAACACGCTACTAGCACCGACTAATCCTTTGTTATTTTTGTGTCACAAACAACCTTTCTACATTATGGGCACACCAAATGAAAACTATCCATAAAGTTACACCCACAACAGCATTACCTCACAGTCTCACGTGCTCTACAAACAACACGGTAAGGGAGTTAGATGTACACGGCCTTACCCCTTTGCAGTTTTCTATTACCAAAGTGTTTTTTCACTAATTTACGACAAGAAGTAGCGGAACCAATATTTTGCTTTATTCCATCATTTGAGTTTTCGAAACCATCTCAGTTCATATGTTTACCTATCTATTTTAAGAAATGACGTAAACCAACCGTTTTCTTTACTTGAAAATAAATTTGATCCATAAAAATCGATGATGGGGTAAGATGTCGTTCAGCCTAATGATTCTGATTGATAACTTGATCAAATAATGTATGTCTGCAAAGAAAACGGTATATTCGCGCCCGCCCCCAACATAGAAAGAAAGTAAACAAATGACTGGAACAGCGGAATTATTTCGATAAAAAAAAACAGTGCATAACATCAGAATTTGCAACCTTAGAAAAAGAGACATCAGAAGGAAGCAAACACCTGAACCCTCTATCTGCAGCAACAAAAACACACAAAAAAAAAAAAAAAAAAACAATTAAAAAATGCGACACTTAAAACAAATAAATGCAGAAAAAATGAAAAATTGAGAGAATAATAATACTAATAAGTGATGGAAAATTAAACCTTGAAGAACCCAGTTTGGTGACAAAGATGCCATGATATTTTTTTTTGGAAGAAAAACAGTTTAGTTGAAAGATAGAAATGAAACAGAAGAATCAAATGATGAATTTTCTGGGGGGTTTTAGAGAGGTTTTATGTGAGTGATCTTTGGAGTTGTCAAGTGAACGCCATTGTTTTGGATAAACTTTTACCCACTTGCTTTATACTGTATGTATAGTAGTAGCTCTTGGTAAATTTACAGTTTATATAGTAGTTGAGATTAATGGAACAATTCACATAAATAAAAAATAAAATGGTGAAACATAGGAGTAACTACATAATTTACATTTACCTTTTTTTTTTTAAAAAAAATTAATTTGAGTTTTTATCTTAATTACGGAGTATTGAAGAGTAAGGTCTTGTTCTTTTCAAGCTTAATTTCACCTACAATAAATTTGGCTGTATAAATTCAGCTTGAATAACTTTAATTTTTATAAGGTCCAAGCTTTAATTTCAAGTTTTCAACCGATGATGAATACTCTGTTGAAGTGGATCAGTCTTTGAACAAGAATTTATTTTCTATGATTGTTATCGAGTTGTATCCGTTTAAGTTTGACATATGTTGTAGATGTCGTATGACTTTTTATTAATGATAATGATCTTTTCTCAAAAAAAGAGGTCAAAATCAATTTTATTTTTTTGATAGAATAAGAGTGTGAAAAAATTTAAAACCGATTTAACCTTCTTTTGTATTTGTGTGAATCAATTAAAATAGAACAATATACCATTGAAACAATTTTTAATAATGCTTTTGTTAAGGAATTATTTCAGTTACCTTTCATTTTTCATTTTATTTTTTAAATTATTTTTATGTCTCAAGTTTGTAGTGTAAAATGTATTATTCTAATTATATACAGTAATCTATTTGCATTTTTTTAAGAAAAAAATATTTAATCAACAAGCTAAAAGTAAATGGAAAAAAACAAAAGAGAGTAAAACGGAGGGAGTTCTATGAATAATTCTTCTGAAAGACCGGACTCACACTAAATTAGTGTAAGTCACAAGCAAATAAATCAAGAAAAGAAAAAAAAAAATAATTACCCTTGTGTGAGAGGACTCACACAAGTATTTTGCCTATTTCTTAAAGAAAGAGTTCTAACCACGTTCTTTTTGCCTTATTAGAGTTGAAATGAGTGAAATGAAATTATAGGAGTTAAATTAAACTTATTAAGATTGAAGTGAACCTCTTTTGTTGGTAAATTTATGTAATTATCGTTGAGCAAAAATGACTAAAATTCACCTAAATTTATAAGAGTTAAAGTGAACCATAACGAAATTAAATTATACTCCGTACCAAAAAGAACATGGCCTTCTTCTGGTTGCCGTGGAGCAGTCTATAATTCCCGTAGAAAAATGGGTTCTCTGTTTTGCAATGAATAAATTACAAACCACATTTTGGCAGCAAGGACATAACATACAATAATCACTCAGAAACTGTCATTCTCTGGATTTACTCTGCGACGGATTACGTCCAAGTTGACCAAGTGACGCATCGTTGGTCTTCCGTGTGGACAGTTCCATGGCGACTTCAGTTCCGACAGGTGCTCCAATATCTGAATTTAACACATAAGAGTGAAGATGAAAACTCTTAGTTGAACCAGAATACGGAGTATTATATAACAACCACCTACAAAATAATGTTTCCGACTTGAAAAGAAATTTAGGCCACAGCAGGAATGGGAGAGTTCTTGACTCGAAACGACATTCAGGACATGATATTTACGTTCAAATAAACCCGCCCACAGCGAAAAAATTTACAGAGTGAGGTGATATTTTGTCATCTAATATAAAGTTATATGAGATGGTCTTACGTAGAGCTGGCAAGCTTGACCCGACCCGAGTGACCCGACCCGAACCCGAGCAAAAACCGACCCGATTGACCCGAAAATATTGTGACCCGAGAACCGACCCGACCCGACCCGATGGCGACCCGTAACCCGACATGACCCGATAATCTGTGACCTGAACCCGACCCAGACCCGACCCGATGATGACCCGACCCGATATCGACCCGACTAAATTGACGACCCGATAATTATTAAGCTTAATTTTATTGGATTTAAGGCAAATTACTATTTAGAATGATATATTTGACTTAATAATGAAGTAATTAAATAAAATAACGATCGAAATACTTATTTTAGTGGTTAAAAATTGAAATAATGCGATAAAATCGCGCTGACCCGATAATGACCCGACCCAAACCCGACCCGACCCGATACACTATTTGACCCGATATAACCCGACCCGAGGACGACCCGAACCGAACCCGACTCGACCCGAAAGAACACTTTGACCCGACATGACCCGAACCCGATATAACCCGACCCGACTTGACCCGACCCAAACCCGACCCGACTGACCCGATTGCCACCTCTAGTCTTACGTATGAGGCTAACTCATTTATTTATCATTACATAAAAAGTAGTATCAAGATTGTTGTCATATGTGAGAGCGTCTTATACAAGATTTACGCCTTGTAATTATAAGTTCAGATGAATCCTAATAAATTCAGTACAACTCTTATAAGTAACATTCAGCTCTACTAAGTACAAAATTTAAAAGTTCACTTAAGCTCCAACAAGTTCAATTTCGGCACAAATCAACTCACTTCAGCTCTAATAAGTTCAACTGACAGCAAGAAGGTACATGTTACCTTGTGCATTTCGTTCATTCCCAATGCATCGCCAACCATAATCGAGGACCTGCAAGCACGCGAGGCTAGCATTCCACGAACTCGGGATGGACAGATTGAATTAGCGGTATCCATTTTGTAAGTTGTCAGCATCGAGCATTCTCCTTGACTATCCGAAAGAGTCGAGATGAGCTCTTTCACATCTGTAGCCATTATATTCGACAAAGTGAGCAACCACACCATTTTTTTGTATGAACGATACAAAACTGAATAGTAATGACATAGCCCTACTGTCTATGTCAGCCTATGAAAGTTCAGAATAAAAGTACCTTCAACTCCAAAGGTTATATTTTTGCTAAAAGGTACAGCCTTTAGCTTGAAACGGTTGCCTGGAGAAGCATGCAAATCCTCTTCCAAAGAAAAACCATTTTTCCTGCAATCATAATTTAACAGTTAGAACTGTTAGATGAAGAGAAAGAAGCCGAGGCTAAGCCAAAGGCACAAGCCTCGGATTGTAGGGCTCCGAGTCCAAAATCGTCATTTTTCTCAAATGGGAATTTAAAAGGAAAATTTATAAGAACTTACTAGTGGGAACCCGCAACAACAAAATGTAAAAGAAAACCTTACGCTTTGCATTGATGGAGAGTTTTCGGGGGATTATAGAGGGGCGGGAAAAGGAGGACAAATTCCTTTGGTCACTGAGTTGGGTTAAAGCAAACTAAAGTGAAGGGAAATAGAAGGATCCTCTGTATTCCCTCAAAGCAAAACTAAAATCCTTCCGACATAGGATGAAATTAAAGCAAAATCGTCCTCTCCCTTTTGTTCCATCCTCAAGTGTATCCAAATAAATGTTTAGCTTCAAAAATAATTGTGATGCTGGCTAGCACAATCGTCACTTAAAAATTGACAGTAAGATGTAAAAATCCGAGAAAGAGACGGAGAAAAAAAGGAACAAAAATAAATAATTAAGAGAAAGAGACAGCCAAAACAAATTGTTGATAAGAAATTCATGAAAATGCACATAATTCTTCAAAGGGGGATGATACTTTAGAAAGTACTCCCTCCGACTCACTCATTCCTCATCACTTGTTTTAGCCCGATTTTTAAGAAGTGGTTACGTAATTAGTAGGGTCCAAAGTTTGTTAGCATTTTGCGGGTAAAAAATTTACCAATAAACGGAGATTAAAAAAATGAATGAATCATCCAAATAAAGAAATGATAAGAATGACAAAAATCGGAAGGAGTGGTATATCTGAATTCTGAAGTACAACGGTGTTTGAAAAAAACAATACTCGTAAAAAGTAATCAATAAGGATGAACAATTAATAGGTTCGAGTGTTCGACAATAAGGATGATGATTTTGAAGAGGCCGTGGATTCCGAGGCTAAAATGGGTTACAAAATCTTATGCTCTCTTAAACATCCAATCAGCACGTCCACAAATGGACTCTTTAGGGATTTTATCTGTACTGGACAATTGCTGACATAGAAATATAGAATACAAACTTATGTATTCCTGTGCTCGGTGGTAAGAGAGGGTAGCAGCACATCTCGAGGAATCTCACGCCAAATTAGTTCAAGCTTATCTTACCTCTTTGTAATCAAAGGCTGTAAAACCATTGATTCTTTCAAAGGGACCTCATAAACCAATCTCACGCCTCCAAAGTCTCCCACAACTTCAAATGTATAAAATGTCAATCTTATCTTTAGGGCAACGGAAGAAATGTTTACTTGTTTGTGTAGTTTTGTTTGATATACTCCGTACGTAAAAAGGAAGCACAGATCAAAACTAGTCCTCAGCACAAATATGTTAGAAAACTAGACGGAGAGAATGCGGTATAATTATAAATTAAAAAAATGCTTTTAAAAGTATGATCTACCAACATATTTAAACTACCTGATTATATCCATATGCATTGAGGCAACTATTTCCTCCTCTGGGGATAATTCCAACCCGATTGGCCTGCTTGCACCAAAAAGGGATCAGCAACACAACATCTATTAAGTTCTAATTACATTTAAGCATTGAACTTGACCACTGCTGACGAAGGCACAGATAACTTAGCAATATATAATTCAAAAATTGATCCAAGGGAATGACTACGTATAGGACGATTTTCAAAGCATAACATAAAGCTATATTTAAACAGGCCAACGACAACTCTGGGTACGATTTGACTTTGAGAACAGTGCGTGGAGAACAAGGCAATGTCACTACTGTAGCGAAGGTGAATATGAGAGCTAGTTGCAATTATACTTTTAGCTCTATGCCACAGTAAAAGCATGGTTGCAATAATACAACAGTTCACATTATGCAACCATTACTTGTCCATTTTATAATTTATGCAAGTGCCCAAGGACTTCAGTAAGAGAGCTCTTACCGCAGCAAAGGTTGCTGATTCATGATAGTTGTCCGTGAGAGAAGCTCAAAATTATATTTCTCATCAGCTGCATGCTGGCAGCCAGGAAAATCAGTCACTGAATAAAGAACTATACATATTTTGACTTGCAATTGAACAAAAAATTTAAAAAAATTAAAAAAAAAAAAAAAAAAAAAGAAAAAAAGAAAGAAAGAAAGAAAGATACTCAAGCTCATTCGAATTAATAAACGAGGAAGGATGCAATCGGCACCTCGAAAGGTATCAGTCAATAACACACAAACACAATTTACCTGATCCACGATGAACAAGTCTTCATCTAGCTTCCCTATAATAAAACCAAGATTGAATTGTCCAACCACCTGTCCCGAGAAAACAATAGCTATATCAGAGTATTTCAGCATCAAAGTACTTTCAGTTGATGCCTCAAAAGCGAGCATGATTTAGCTAATAGGCTATGTATTGAGTATTTCAGACCTTGATTCCTAGGTATAAGTGCATAGCTAAATGAAAGAAAAGAATGGGCATTTTCTCAGATCTTTTCAAATAGTTAGAAAATAAGAGCTATGCCGTGTAGTTGTGTACAATTGAAGAACCCTAACAATAGACCCCATGTATAGCCTTTTTTCAGGAAACAAAAGAAGCATGCCCTCAACTCACAATAATGTTGAAAAAGGTTTCCTGATAAAATTCATTCTCAGCTTGACTCCACCTTTTTCGAGACACCAAGGTAAGTGACATGCATGCAACTAAAGAGCCACCAACCTGGAAAACCAACCAGACTCACCAACTGCTAATTACCAAGTACACTGACCATCCTTAAGGGAAAATCGCAATCACACACACACGAGCATCAAATCTCTAGAACCTAATATTATTACTCCTACCCCAATACTATATATACCAATCTGTGACAATACAGGCTACTCGTGCAGGCCACCATCGAGAATAGAAAAACCCACAAGTATCATCTTCAAAGACAAAGCCTAGAAGGGCATCGGGGCTTCGGCAAACAGCTTGCATCTATTTCTAACTTGAGTAGCACAAAAGAGAACATTTCAAACATAACCTTCACATGGGAGAAGAGAACAAAGGTTAGTCCCACATCCCACATCATACTAATACTACTCTACACCCTACAAAAGGTGAAATAAAGCCAACCCTCAATTCTAGGCTCTCACTTGGCCTAAGAATGAATAATCTCAGAAGACTGCCAAGAAATTACATCAGCAGAGACTCTGCATACAGTAGTTCTAATAGAGCCTAACATCTCCCAGTAGCCAAGGGTTTTGTATACCAACGAATTACCAATATATGGAGGGAAGTAGAAGCCTCCCTTCTAGTTTTGCACATGGTTTTAAGTTAAAAAATTAACAATGTAAAAGTAGAGTAGGGCAAAAGTAGATGACCCGCGTTTTATGTGAGAATTGGAACGTCTCAAAGAAAACAAATAGAAACTGGAAGCTTTCAATGAAACGGAGTAATTGTGTTTCTTCCTCATAAATAACGAACCTTCATTCTTCTGAAGTCTCTTTTACTGAACAGCCTTTCCAGCTCAGTGGTTGCAGCATCTAAAGACTTGGCTTTTAATTCCTCATTGTCCGGCTGTGAAAGGGCTAGTGTTGCTGCACCATAGCACCTGCATATAATCAGTATGCCTATCAAAGAACTAATTAAGTAAAAAGTAATGAAAATGTAATGATTCTGCCTGAGTTTGCACTTACCTTTCAGTTGTTGACCTGATAGAAGCATTGGAGGTTGAACGCAATAAAGATAACCTCTTCTTCCTCCTTTCCATGAGGTCTTTAGCATGAAATTCCAAAGTCGACAACACCTTTGAAGCAGGTGATGTTTTAGTATCTTCCATTGGAGTGATTGGATGAGCTTGTAAATGTTGATCTTCTGGTTCGTTTTGCATGGTTACTATACAAGAATCATTTTGTGTAGCCTCTTTTGTGAAAGATAAACCTTGCTCAACGAATTCCATATCCTGAAAAAAAAAAAAAAAAAAAAAAAGCAGACAAGACACAGAAAACCATCTTAACATTTATTTGAGACATATAAGACAAGAGCTTTTGGCGTATTATATAAGTCGTTGATGAATAATTGCAAGCACTTCTATATTGAACAATATAAATACTAAGTTCGTACACGACAGAGATTAGCTAAGGATAACTCCTCAAATAATTGATTGTTTTAGGGGGTACGAGAAAAACAGGAAAGAAGGACATACAAAAATCTTCCGGTATCCATCGAAAAAAAAAGTTCAAAAAATTACTATGCAAAGAAAATCATAATAAGAACAAAAAAACACGTATTTCACATAAATCATGCATTAGTATATTTCCTTTGTGAAAAAAAAAAAAGAAAAAGGATCTTATTTCTTTCTTACTCATGAGTCGGTTCAAGAAAGAAGAAACTCTTTCATAGTTCAGTGGTTCTTGTTTTGCTGTCAAAAGAAACCATTTTCCCCATAGATATTTAAAGAATACACATACCTCTGTAGCTAAATCTACAACATCGGCGTCACTTGGAAGAGGAGTTCCTGCTTGGCTATTATCGGTTTTCAGATGCTTGGATGGTTCACACTCGTCAAGATCAGAAGAGATATCAGAAACATTTACTTCTAAATTACAGTTTGCTGATACGTTACGCAAGATAGGAGCTTCAGACAATGGAGCTGATAAACTTTCATGCTTTCGTTTTTGAACTTCAACAAAGTTTCTAATTGATGATTGAACACATCCCGACTTATACGTTGAGATATTGCTGACTGCAACATTTTTTCCAGTCTCTTTACGGTACTGCGGGTCATTGCTGATACTATAAACTTTGTCGCCCCTGCCAACTGAATAACTGTACTCCTTTATGTTGTGAACCTTCAAACTGAAGTCCCTGCCAATTGTCCTCACTGTATCTTTGTGTTGATCCTCTACAGATGATGATCGGTGTTTGATCTTTTCAGCAGCATCTGCAGTGATGGTGTCTTCTGCAGTCTGCTTCTCACCCAATACAGCTGCAGATTGAGCAATTTTCGAATATGGCGACTCCGAGATCTGGGGCGATACCACATGGAATGAAGATGAGTTATCATCATCTTTTTTGTCAGGTACCTCTAAATTCTGAACAGTGTAACTGATGGAACTGGCTGAGTATATTTTTCCTAAGGAAACTCTTATAGAATCCAAAATAGACACTTCGTCAGAAAAAAATATCTTCCTCTTATCGGGTGTCACATTGACATCATAAGCCACCGTTGGAACAATAAAGTTCAGAATTGCAATGGGAAACTGTCGTGAGTTTGCACTTCTATATAGTTCATTTACAAGTTTACTGACTTTCGGCATATCGACAGGTCGACCATTCACGTAAAAGAACTGCCTGTCACCCATATTCCGTCCACTGCCATAGCCAGATTTGGAGATGAAACCCTCCACTTTGCAGTTCTCTGAAATAGACATACTCAGAGGTTCCAAATTAGAATACGTGCTCATTCCAAACAGTGATATAATGTTATCCTTGAGAGATTCACTTCCTTGTGTCTTGAGAGCAACAGATCTTGCAGTTTTCCCAGACATATTTGAGCACACTAGCCGAACACCTTTTGCGATAAGAGCATAGGCCTGACAAAAATTATTAGAACTACTGATGTCAGTCACATTTACAAGAACTTCACACGTCAGATTCAGTACATATATGTCAGAAAGCGTCCCAGTAAAATAGACTTACATGAGAATAACACAGAAAAAGGCTATGCTAATAATATTTTTTTTTTTTTGAGCTGATTCACTATTCTACCCAACGAATATTACAACAATAATAATAATTAAATGGATAGATAAAAACAATACAGAGCAGAACCTTTCACATACATTCAGCAGAGATATAAGCTTTCCATATTCTTTCCTTATATTTCGTTTGAATTCTTTGCTTCTTACAGGCAGATTTGAGAACAGCTTTTTCACTGTTACGGTGGTACCAACTTTGCGGGCTGTCTTCTTCTCTGAAACCAGCAGCCCTGAATGGTCGAATGTCAGGTGCGTTGCAACTGACTCATTTTTTGTTCTAGTTTCAACAGTCAAATCACCTAACGCACAAAGTGAACTCAGTGCCTCCCCTCTAAAGCCAAATGTCACCAGAGACTGAAGGTCTGGAAATTCTGCCAATTTAGATGTATGATGTTTAAGGGCAAGAACCTAAAAAAACAAAACAAAACAAAACAAAACAAAAAAAACAATCAAATCTCACATTCAAGCACAAAAAATCGAGCCATCGAGGCCAACATGTCACCTAAAAATCTAGATAACTTCAAAGTTCGGAAAATAGCCTACTGCATTGGACCTATTCAACCATACGTTTTCATCAAATACAACATTACTCTGATACTTTGATGGCTCCCGTTACTAGCAGGGTAGGGAGTTCAATATATGCCCTAAAATGTCAAGGGACTAATAATTCACCATAAAAAAAATCATAGCCATTTTAGTGAACCAATTTACTATATACAGTCAAACCAGAAATCAATGAATGCTGAGTCTTCCGCTCCATTGGAAGACGAAATCATGACAGAATAGGCCTCGAAAATCCTACGGCTTCAAGTTAGGGAATGATGTGAAATGTATGCATAATACGCATAATACGAATCCGTTGTGATAAAAAACGTGAACAATTTTATGGACCAGAGAGCATCATCATCTTCAGCAATCCGACATTACAGTATCACCTTACAGTCCATCGAGGGTGAGAAAAGGTTGCGCAAACGCCAACCCTTTGGGACGGTGGAGGTTAAACGATGTTTCCACCAACCTGATACAAAATCCGACGGGCTTACGTAACACGAACTTTGAAATGATTTTTATAACCAAGTTCATCGAAATCCAACAGCCTAAGGGCATTGTACATTTCAAGTTTCCGCCTTTTAAGGCGTGTTTACTTCCACATTTTTTTTTCAGTGTATTGCCCTCCATTACTAATCAAAGGACGGAAATTCTCGCCCTTCTTTCCAATTACACATTTCAGCCCAAAACTCAGGCGCATAACGCAACATAAACCCTAATTCATCACATCACATCACACCAATCAACAAAATTCACGAAAAAAATTCAACAGTAAACAAAATTCAAAGGGAGAAACAAAACATGAAACCTTAAAATTCGTCGGAGCAATGCCGCAACCATTATCAATGACTTGGAACCAATCTTCGCCGTAATCTTTAAGCGAAATCTCGATACTCGTAGCGCCGGCGTCTAAGCTGTTTTCGACGAGCTCCTTGACGGCGGAAGAAAGGTCCAGTATCACTTGACCGGCGCAAATTTTGTGCACCACGCCCTTGTTAATCGGCTTAATCGTCGGAGAATCCGCCATTTTTGAGGTCGAAGTGAGTGATTGAAGGGCGTGAATGAGTTGAATTGAGTGAGAATTTTGAGGGGAAAAAAATCAGTGAAGTGGTGTAGTGTGACTACTGTGTGAGGAACCCTAAAATTGATTTGGGGGAATTTCGGATAATAAAGTACGGAGTAGTTTTTGGTTTTGTACATTTGCCGCCAAAATAAAAGCGCGAGGTATAAATTGTAGTAGGATCACAATTCACAAATCACTAACGCTTAGACTCGCAAGTAATATGGGGTTAATTGAAATGGTTGGGGTCGAATTCAATTGGGTCAATTAATTTTACTTCGTAGATGTGTTTTTCCTGTTTATATCCTCGTTCTTTTCACTTTTTTCAGCTGTACCTCTGCGTTTGACGTATTTTTAGTTGTACCCTTAAACTTATATAGTTAGTCTCAACCGTAACTAAATTTGAGTAACCGTTAAATTTAACCGTTAGTTTTATTTTATATAAACTTCCACTCTTAGGGTCGTGGGAAAGACCTTGCACCAAACGTAGTCCGTAGGGTCATACATCATCATGTGACTCTCATAGGCTGCCAAATGTTCCTCCGGGTCTGTTTTCCCGTCGTATTGTATCGTTGGGATTTTCATCTTGGCTGGAAGAGGGTACTCCAGCACCGAAGAGGCAAAAGGCGATTTGACTGTAACTTTTCCTTGCGTTTTGTTTTCTTTGGGTTTGTTGCGCTTGGGTCTCTCGGCGCGTGGAACCTCAGGCTTGGACACTTCCTGGACTGAGGGTGATGACTGGGACGCTGAGTGAGAATGCTCCGACTCTCTCCACGTACTATCGTTGCTTGACGTCTCGTTGTCTTCATGAAAAAGCTTCTTAGGGGTCACGGATGGGATGAGATCTCTTCTTGGTGGAGACTTCTGTTGACTTGGCTCGGGCGGTGGAGTGCCGGCAGGTGGTGTCTTCCTCATCTTTTCGAGGAAAGCACTCATCATCCTTTTCTCCTCTGGAGTCAAAGGCGTCTGCAGCTCGGTCTCCAGGGGAATGCCGCCGCCACCTCCCTCCGGGGGAGCTGTTTCTTCCGCTGTTTTTCTCGGCTCTTGTGTAGGGTTTGACATGGCTTTTTTGTAAGATTTTTGTGAAATTATCCCCACAGACGGCGCCAATTGTTTCTGCACAAAGTTAGAAACTAAATACCAAAACTAAATACAAATGGTTACAAGTTGATTATGGATTATTAACTAAATGAACTAAGTCCTGGGCGGCTCTTAGCTCTCGGTTCTTCTCCACCCTTCTCTTCTCACGAAATCACGTAACAAACCTAGCCCCTGGCCTTAGGGTGATGGCCTTCCGACGCCAAGTCGATTACAAAGACAAATAAATCTAGAGAGAGAGAGAGAAAAACCTTTTTGTAGTGTTTTTGTGTGTGTCAAAACTTAGTGATTTTAGGGTTTTAGTTGCCTTTTATACTTGTTTCAGATTTGTCTTCTTGTGCCCCGCCCAGACAAGACGGCCTGGGTGGGCCATACATGCCGGACCGGGTGGATCATTGGGTTCGCTTGGTATATGGGATGATCCGGGTCAACAATCCTCCCGGCCTCAGTGATCTGACCGGGAGATACAGATGGTTCAACGAGTGTAGGACCATCCTCCTACTTATAATCCTACTGGCACGATGGCGTGGGACCCGGAGAAGTCACCCCAACAATCGCCCCATACAGGGAAGTCGCGGGCTTGCCTGATGACCTAATTTCCAGGCGGGTGGCTTCCTCCCGGTCTGAATGAGTAAGCTCTCCTCGTGTTCACGCTTCGCCATCGCTGCGTTTCTCTCGTCCTTTCCGGATGTGGTGTCTTGAGCAAGCTTCTATTTTTGGCGCAATTTTGAATTCCAGATCTCAAGGCAACGACGTTTCGTCTCCCCCGGCTGACACGTGTCGTACGATGGCTTGGGGTGCACTATTCACGTCCTCCTCTATATATACCCCCCTTATTTCGACTCATTTTTTCTTTACAAACCCCCAAAACGCTTCAAATCTTCTCAAAAATCCTCCAAATCTCATCATCCTTCGCTTGCACTTCGTTCCGGCTTCGTCCCGCCTTTGATTCCTTCTTTGTTCGTGCTTTTACAAGAGGTAATTTTCGTGCTTGATTCTAGATTTCGTAAGTTTTAATCACTTTATAGAGAACAATGAGTGATTCAGCCGATTCGTCTTCTAGAACCGCTACCGATATTAACGTAGTAGTAGATTCTGAGGTAGAGCCTGAGATCGAGGACTTGACCGTAGGCCGAGAAGGAGTGACCGACATGGAGGCTCAGGCTGGGACTTCCCAGGCTGGCCCTTCTCAGGCCGAGCCTTTACATGTACGAATCCTAGAGCCCTCGGTATTCCAGATCCCCATGAACACTAGGATTAATCTGGGCTTCCGGGACTTTTTGAACGAGAAGAATAGCCCTGAGCTGGCGGCTATACATTATAACTTACCCGAGAAATGGGAATTCGTCGTGCCGGGAAGGCACCAGAATGTGGTCAAGCCTCCGAACCTTCACACGGCCGTATATATGAAGGATCTGGAACATGGGCTGCGATTTCCTCTCCATCCCTTTATCGAGAAAGTGCTCAACCGGGCTAATATTGCTATATGCCAGATGACACCGTTTGGGATGAGAGTTATAGTTGCCTTTGCTTGGACTTGTTTGTACCTGGGCTTCCCCCTGACGATAAATCTCTTCCGTCGTCTTCATCACTTTCGGCCCTGTACCAATAAGGCGACTAAGGGGTGGTGGTCACCGTAATCTGAGTCGGGATACCTGACCCACTACCCGGTTAACGACTCGATGAAGGGGTGGAACGAGAGGTGGTTTTTCCTCAAATCTCCCGTTCCTTTCGACCACCCTCGCTGTTTTCATAACGATGTGAGGGGTCGTTTAGAGATCCGAGACGAGTGGGTCCCGGGGAGCGTCCTTCCCTGGAAGGATGTCCCGCTGACCGAGGAGGAGTCCAGAGCTGTGGACTACTTCGAGGCTTACAAAGTGGGGAAGGATTGGTCCCCTAAGAATTGGCTTCCCCCGGCGGACACTATCTCCGAGGATAAGTTTCTGAGCGTGGTTGGCCTAGTCCCGGCCCTCGAAGCAGGTAAGCAGGGGTCGGGCGGCCAGAATCTTAGTATTTTAGTCGTGTTTATTTAGCTTTTCTGATTCTTCCGGCTCTGACTTTGCTTTGTCTTTTGCAGGTTCTTTGGGCCATCTTACACCGCAGGATTTGGCATCCATTGGCCTGAGCAAGAAGAATCGACCACTTGATCAACCGACTGCCGTGGACTTGAAGCGACGTAAGCCCACGCTCAGGGAATTCATAAAAAGCATGCAGGGTGAAATTCCGGATAGGCCGATGGGAAGAAAGCGTGTAGCGTTCAAACCCAGCCGGGAAAGGGAAGCTGAGCAGGCGGCAAAACCTGCTGGATCTGTCTCCTCACCTCACCCGGAACCGGTAGGCGCTACGGTGGAGTCGACTCCGGTGGGAGGTGTATTTGAGGCAACGCCTGAGGTCTCTCTCCCCAGTCCTCCGAGGGAGGCCAGGACCTCCCACCCTTCCCAGGTTCCGGACGCGGTTGTCATCGAGTCCGAGTCTCCTCACTCGGAGGATGCCCGGCCCCTCAAGAGGCATAAGAAGGTTAGCTCCACACTCTCGTGGGGGAGTCTGTCTGAGGGGCGCCCCTTAGATGTTCCTTCGGACGGTCTTTCCTCTGTTTTTCCCATCAGTGAGCAGGACATTTATGACCTGTTGTCTTTCTCCATCCAGGGCTCTTCCTCCAAGGCCAAAGCTAGCGGAAAGGGCCAGGTCTCCATTGCTGTCCCGGGTGGAGGGACTTCTGATACCGGCGGCGTGGTAAGGCACCCGGCGGGTCTCGTTGAAGAGACCCCACCTATTGCTGGGGGCCTTGGCATACAGGCCGTCGAGCTGGCGATGGCTTTGCGTCGCTCCGTGGACTCCTTTGCCAAGTTTGCCCAAGACACCGCAGGCGAACTTGATCGTCTGCGGCGTGAGGCGGCCTCGTCTGAGGCCACTAAGGAGATGAAGGAGGCGGCCGACCGCCTGAAAAAAGCCATAAAGGCTCGTGAGAAGGAGACCGCTTCCTTGAAGACGGAGGTGCGCTCCCTCATGGGTAAACTGAAGGAGAAGGAGCTCCAGCTGGGGGAGCTCTCCAAAGAGAAGGAGAGCCTGGCTCTCCAATATACAGAAGTCTTTCAGGCCCGGGATGCTGCTATTGCCCGGGCGGAGGCGGCCGAGGCTGAGAGGTCGGCGGGACAGGCTAAGGCGGGCCGCCTAGAGCTTGAGATGGAGAAGATGAAGGCTGCCCATCAAATTGAGTTGGCCACAGTTCGCGCCAACTCCTTCTATGATGGAGTTGACTTCGGGTCCAACGAGACGAAGGGATTCATCGACAAGGTCGACCCCAACTTCAACTTTGCTCGTCTCGCTGAACTTGAAGAGGCTGCCGATAAGGCGAGGGCAGCCGGGAAGAAAGCAGCCGGTGGGGACGCCGGTTGCTAGGGATTCGGGCTGCTGTCTTCCGAGTCTTCCTGCTCGGGATGACCTTGCTTCGGGATAATGCCGAAGGGTCCTCCCCTTAGCCTACATTTTGCTTTGTTTTAATTTCAATAAGCACATTAGTCTGCGGTAGGCGGGCGTTTTTGTGGTAGACGGCCGCCGACTCTGGTAGGTCTATTTAGCTTGTTTATCTTTTTCGCTTATTCCAATTTGCTCCCGGCCCGACATGTGGGCCTGGGGGCGACAACCCTGTAATATACACTCTTTTTATCAATGTTGCCTTGCTCTTTTGTTTTTCCATACTTGGTTTATTTTCTTTTGTTTTTCCATACTTAGCTTATCACTTCCGTATATACTTATATTGACGTTTGCCGCTGCCGGGTAGTTTTTCTATACTTAGCTTATTTTTATCTTGTTTTTACTCATGCTATTCTCCTCCGGGACCGGGTGATTTTAGGCGTATTCTCCCCTGTTGTTATTTCTTTTAATGCTTGTGCTGTTTTCGCTGTTTGTATCGGGGCCGGATAGTATTGTTTGATCTCAGCGTTCTATTCATACTTAGTCAGATTTCCAGCTTTTTCTCAACGTGTTATCAATACCAGGACCGCGTACTGATTGGCGTCCGGTGATTGTAATGTAACACCCCGTGTTTTTATAGCATAAATTTATAAAAGAAAGTAATTTCCTTTAATTAAATTCATCCTTTTTCCTTTTAATAAAAATGCGTCTGAATTTTTTTCGCCAAACAATACTAAATTTCCTAAGTTCAAATATAAAATTTTTGAAAAGTAAATTATGTTGTATTATATTCAGAATTCAAAACGAAACACATTTCAAAATTTCCTAAAAGTCAACACAAAACTTATATCGTCTTTCAAATTTCAAAATGGTCAAGTCATGATCACTATTCATAAGAATAAAAGTAAAACCTTTTATTCATAAAATTCAATTTCGAGCATTTTTCATTTTCGAATAAAAATGAACCTTTATACTTTTCCCGACTCTGAAATTCGGGTCAACATTTTCAAACACGCAAATCAAAAATCAAACATCTTATCCTCTTCCACTTTCTTTTTACTTTTGAAAAGCAAACTTACACATCAAATATATAATCATTTTGATTATTATTTATAAATCATATTATATTAATATCTAATTACTATTTCAATTCTATTAAACTAGCATTTTCACAAAACATCGAAATTCTAAGTTATACTTAATTTAAACTGATAAACGTTTTGACGTTTGATTCTAATTATTTAAATCATTAACTTTCATCCAAAAAAATATATATTTCGGACTAGTAAATGTTTAATCAAAATTTCGAGGGGTATAAACCCAATTTTTGTTTTGATCACACTTCGAGTTTTATTTTCATTTTTATTTTCAATCTTACTTCGATATACTATTTTAAGATCGTATCTTTTATTTCAAAACTTTTCGCGTTCGCGTAAATCGAAAATTCCGAAAAACGAAATCGAGCCCACTTGTGCTCCATGTAGGCCGGCCCTCCTAGCTCACCTTGACCAAGTTTAGTCTTCACTTTTCCTTAGTCAAGCCACCCTAAGTTATACTACAACATCACTTCTACTTTTACACTACAACATCATCACATGCCTTTTCTTTTAATTAATTAAAACAAAACTAATTTCCATTTGATTTAATGTTACCCGTATAAATTTTTAGACCCTAACTTACGAGGTCCGAAAAGTGGTCATACGGACTCGGAATTTAACGAAACAAAAGCCTAAACCACCTAATTTTTCGAGACGGATTTAATGGTACAGTTTTCATAAATATTAGACAGACCGAGCTAAATTCATTTTTCTATTTTCTTTCAAAGGTCAAATTTCATTCCTCGAAACATTCTATTCGCCTATTTTTCGACATCCCTTAACTTTTAAATATTTTCTTCAATAGTAAATAAAATATTTTAGTCTTAAAATTTAAAAGTAGAAATATTTCGAAAAGTCGTCAAACGCGCACACTTTAACTTTTATCGCTTTTAACACCCGACTTTTTAAACTGACCAAATTCGTGAGAAACATTTTTTAACACAAAATGGACAACTTCTTTTCCAAATAATGATGAGCACACTCTAGTAAGCCACCCTACTTATTTTGTTCCCTAATTTCTTTATTTACAACATTATTTTTTTTCTAATTTAATTAAAACTTACACAATACACTTTCTAACCTCATTTATTTCTAACACATCCTCATCTATTTTCAAGGAGCAAATTCAACCTCACTTTGCTCTCATAATGTCGAGCCTCACACTCCTTTTCCCTCTTTTTTTTTTCTTATATTTTCTTCCAAAAACCTCATAAATAAAACTCATATTATTTTCTTAATTTTTCACTAGTACTTCTAGCTTATCCTTGGGTATTTTGGAGCTAACATTACTTAGATTATTTGGGTGAATAACTTGGGTTTTATGGGTGAAGAAAATCCGATCTAAAATTTATTTTAGATCCCCGACGATTAACATCCAAATTAAGGTGACTAGCCTTGTCTTATATTAGCCTCTTAGTAAATTAATTTGTTTTGTTATTATAATTTTATGAGTATGATTTTTATGTTGAAAAATGTTAAACATCATTTTTGTGCACTTGTATGTTATGTGATGTATAAATAATGATAATAGATAAATAATGTTTAAAATAGATAAGTTGTAGTATTATGAAATAATGTTTAGCTTAATTGTTTTTGAGTACTTTAAATTATTGTTCATGTTGTTTTTAAGCTTATATGAGTTTTAATTATGTTATAGTTATATATAAAAATTATGTTAAGTATTAACAATGAGTTTAAAGTGAATAAAAATCGAAAATGAAAATTTATACACACATAAACAAACCCACGGTTTTCCCTTTATTTTTCACTAAATTTTCACTTTTAATTTTTGTAAATAATATGTTATGTTAAGTTAGGTTAAAATGATTGTTAATATGTTATAAAAATTAAATTAGAAAAAATGGATTTTAAAGTTATTAAATATGCAAAATGTGTTCTTAACTTTGTTGTTGTGTTCTTGGTGTTCATATGTGTTCATGTTGATGTTCATCATTTTGGTCACTTTGATTTGGTTTTATTTTATGTTTGTTGTTGTTTATTGTTTTTATTAACTAATAAGTTATTATATTAACAACTATATAAATTAAACTAACTAAATCCTTAAGAATAAAAAGTTAGAAAATTAAAGTGTTGAAAAACACTATTCATAAATCAAATGAAATTTTTAGTAAATTTCATTTTAGTTTAAATCATTTTTGTATAATTAGAATAATTAAATTATAAAGACCTTAAGCTAAAAACCGTTAAAAATTGAAAAAAATGAAAATTTGACCACCACCTTATATAGCCACGGCATTCATGCCTAATTTAGGTTAAATTTATCTTTTATCACTTTTTAGTTTATGTGTTTAAATAATTTAATTAATAGTTAATAAGTTAGAATTAAGAAATTAAAAGAAATAAACCAAATTTGACATATATAATAACCACACGACATTTCCACCTTAAATTGATTAAATTTGATCAAAATGAAATTATCACTAAGTCACTAAAGCTAAATAGTAATAAGAATTGAAATTTTGTATAAATCGTTTTAGTTATAAATGAAATATAATAAACCAATAAAAATGAGTAACCGTTATAAAATTGAACTAAATCGAGTGTTACTACCCTTGCTTAAATTTGGATTTGGACATACGGACTATTTAAAATGAACTAAGACAACCTCGCTAAAAATAGAAACCGTTAAAAGAAATTTAGCTAAGTATATGACTAAACATAACCGAGTTTCGCTTTTAAAATAATATTTCAAATCACTAAATACAAAACGAACCTAACGACTTTAAAACTAGAAATTATACTTAGAAAATAAAAATAGAACTTTACACTTAGATTAAAAAGTCTAGATACTTTTTAGATATTTGTAGAAAAGCTAAGTATAAAAATTAAAAAGAAACTAAACAATTAGAAAATCTAGTTACATTAACTAAATCACTTAAGTTAATCAAATAAAATATCTTAAGTATAAGAATACAATACGTATAAAAATACGTATAAATACGAAGTATAAAAATATGTACAAATTTCGAAATACGAAAATACGAATACGATGAATAGTAAATACGATGAATAGTAAATACAGTGAATAGTAAAAATAATGAATAGTGAAAATATTTAAAATTTACGAAGGGACTCAAAATAAATAACTAAGATTTTCTATGTGTTCTGTTTACCTGAAGAACTGCTAGAACTAAAATTTCATTATATAAAGTTCGACGATATTATTGATATTTAGAATTGTCACTTGTTACGATTAAACGAGGAAATAAGAAATTGAGAAAATGAACTACTTGAATAAAATACTTGGATTGTTCGCCATGTCGCGACTATTGAAATTCGAAGTTAGCGAGGTAGCTGTATATGGGGACTTGGGCTCCCTCCCTGAGTTGCCCAAGGCGATTTAACGATTTAAGATTGTTATTTGGCACGGTATATACAACCCTAGGGATAGGGCATCCTTGATATTTCCGTGGGCCCATATATGGTAAGTGGAAAAGCCACCCATCAAAGTGCGAGTCTCTGGTGATAGTCGTATTATTAGGTGACTACTTACTCGATGGGCGAGTATGCTACGATCCTATCTATAGTGGTGTATGCATACATTAGACAAGGGATTGAATCATCCTTATTACCTTAGATATCTCTAGCCTGTCAGCCATGTCCAAGTTATGTTGGCCCTGTCGGCTATTGCGCGGATGCTTATGAGGTCTGCATGATTCCGCCTTACTAACGAAGACTCATTTGTTATCACATGTTGAATGTATTTTCCTTGTTTTGATTGGTTATTGCATGAATGACGTTGTCATGAATTTGAAATTGATTGTTGAGAATGATTATTGACGCATGTTTTACGATTATATGATTTCATTTATACTTGTGTTTGAATTACCATGCCTCCTTATATGTTTTGTCTGTTACTTGCATTATGTGTTATTTATTTATTCTACTATATTGCATATGTTTTAGAATTGCATGTATATATTTGCTTATATGATTTATCGCTTTAAACCGCATGCTTATTGTGACTTATATGTCTTTATATGCTATATGAAATAAGTATGTTTATATTTTTATCATAATGTTATAATTATAAAGCGATAGTAATAAACCAAAGTAATTGAATTCGAGGGTAAGTATGAGCATAGCTAGTCACTTTGTCAGCTTCAGTGCATCCCCCAACAGTTTATTGTGCAGGAAAAGCGTGGACCGGATGCTTGGATTTTGGGACGGGACCAGCTTATATTTATTGCTTTACCTTTATTTTGTACTCCTTTTTGAGGGAATGTAATCGAATAACTCTGTTTATCTTAAACTCATATTATGTATATAGAGTTTGTAATACGATAACAGCTGGTTTTGTAATATATAGACTTAATTAATTTTCCGCCTTAGTTTAATTCAAGTCACGAAAAACCGGGTTGTTACAGTTGGTATCAGAGCTGTCTTGCGACCGTGAATGACTTAAAGTTATCTCACATAGCGAGACGACACCTGGGCCAGACATACATATTAATATATATGTCAGGCATAGACTTATAGGATCAAATAATAAATTAGAAATCCTAGATCGCTAAATAATAACTTAGATCGCTTTAAAGTGTGAGGATGGGTAGAAACCTTAAGGACCGACCATAGACTATGAACTTTTTAAATAAACGAACTACTACCCTCAAAATAAAATACACTAACTATCGTGTACTTGCTATTTGCTCTATGACTAACCTGTTTGACTAACAAGTCTCTTATGCTAACGTTACCTTAAACTCGAGACGTATAAATCGAAGACGAGACGACAGGGACTCAAGCACTTGCAAATGGACGCATCAAGATGTCGAACGACCTGAAGCGACGCTCTGGACCTTGAAGAAATCCATTGCTTTGAAGACGGCTATATATAATTTTTCTAACATCCTTATTAAATAGATTATAATTTCCTCCTTCAAAAAAATTTTAAATCTATTTAACTGATTTTCTCCTTCTAAAATAAAACCTCCCTATAATGACTTCACAAAATGAATTTTTCGCATATATAAGACTTGAAGACAAGACTGAAGCGCATGCAGAGAGACGTATCAAGAATCATGCTATCTGAGGCAATTTCCAAGACGTCGAAGACTTCTTTAGCATTGAAAATTTCTACAACCATATCCAAATCATCCTTTAAATTTAAATATCTTAACTTGGTTAGTTTTAAAAACCTTACCCTTACTATCTCATTTTAAATTTTTAACATCATAAATTTCTAACTACCTACGAAAATCTACCTTCGTATTTCGTCTTAAAAACATCTTCGGGAATTATTTATTTGCTTCGTAAAACTTTTATTTCGTCATTTGAAATATCTTTGTTATTTAATCATCTTAAATTGCTTATTCTTGTTTCATCCACTTTCGAACCTTATTTTTGTTTACCTTTGAAAATTTATTGCTTGTTCCGTAAGATCTTTGTAACGTAATTTGAAATACTTTTAAAACTTCATAGTTCAAACTTTTCATTCCTTTACTTCTAAAATCTTTGAAATTGTTTCATTTTATTTTTTTTACTATTTCTTCTATTTTAGAAATATATACAACAAAATTATTTTACGTCATCAATTATTATAAATTTTCAATCTTACCCGAAATATGATTTATAACATTTCCGTTTCATCTAATAACATTATAATAAGAATTTAAGAAAATGAGCTATATCAACAAGGTTATCCATAATCCTCTAAAATTTTAGTTAATCTTTCAACGATAACCTATATTTCTCTTAATTTCATTTAAAGCTCATATTCCTCTTATGATCACAACGATTTTTACCTATTTTCCCTAAATGCCGTTTTTCCTAAGGCTATATATCATACGCATGTGATCAATAAAAGTAACAATAATAACATTATGTATATAAGTTTAAAACTTCTTAAGGGGGTAGGATAATAAATCTGATTATATCTCAACCTTAATTAAATATTAAAATTTATTATTTCAGCCTATTTTAAGGCTAACTTTTATTCTCAAAACTAAATAAATTGTTTTTATTCTTAAAACGCTTGTCATTCTTAATTTAATTTAATTCCGTACAAAACTTCTAGGCCCTACCTTTTTGTGAGACTCTTTCACATCATTTTCAAAAATAACATTCTAGTAACATTTTTATATTTATTTAAATATCTCATTAATAAAACAAACGCGATTTTGTTCTTCAATATTTTACTCTATCCGACGTTTCAATATTAATTAGAAAACTCAAACTTTTCATTATGTCTTATCCCAACAAAACTAAATGTTATTATCCAAATTTGTAAAATCTCAATATTCTCTCCAACTGCCTTGTTTAACCTTGAGCAGTTATCCACTCTATCCAAGTTTCGGGGACGAAACTTTTCTTAAGGGGGTAGGATTGTAACACCCCGTGTTTTTATAGCATAAATTTATAAAAGAAAGTAATTTCCTTTAATTAAATTCATCCTTTTTCCTTTTAATAAAAATGCGTCTGAATTTTTTTCGCCAAACAATACTAAATTTCCTAAGTTCAAATATAAAATTTTTGAAAAGTAAATTATGTTGTATTATATTCAGAATTCAAAACGAAACACATTTCAAAATTTCCTAAAAGTCAACACAAAACTTATATCGTCTTTCAAATTTCAAAATGGTCAAGTCATGATCACTATTCATAAGAATAAAAGTAAAACCTTTTATTCATAAAATTCAATTTCGAGCATTTTTCATTTTCGAATAAAAATGAACCTTTATACTTTTCCCGACTCTGAAATTCGGGTCAACATTTTCAAACACGCAAATCAAAAATCAAACATCTTATCCTCTTCCACTTTCTTTTTACTTTTGAAAAGCAAACTTACACATCAAATATATAATCATTTTGATTATTATTTATAAATCATATTATATTAATATCTAATTACTATTTCAATTCTATTAAACTAGCATTTTCACAAAACATCGAAATTCTAAGTTATACTTAATTTAAACTGATAAACGTTTTGACGTTTGATTCTAATTATTTAAATCATTAACTTTCATCCAAAAAAATATATATTTCGGACTAGTAAATGTTTAATCAAAATTTCGAGGGGTATAAACCCAATTTTTGTTTTGATCACACTTCGAGTTTTATTTTCATTTTTATTTTCAATCTTACTTCGATATACTATTTTAAGATCGTATCTTTTATTTCAAAACTTTTCGCGTTCGCGTAAATCGAAAATTCCGAAAAACGAAATCGAGCCCACTTGTGCTCCATGTAGGCCGGCCCTCCTAGCTCACCTTGACCAAGTTTAGTCTTCACTTTTCCTTAGTCAAGCCACCCTAAGTTATACTACAACATCACTTCTACTTTTACACTACAACATCATCACATGCCTTTTCTTTTAATTAATTAAAACAAAACTAATTTCCATTTGATTTAATGTTACCCGTATAAATTTTTAGACCCTAACTTACGAGGTCCGAAAAGTTTCATTACTGACTTGGAGTTTACCGAAACAAAAGCCTAAACCACCTAATTTTTCGAGACGGATTTAATGGTACAGTTTTCATAAATATTAGACAGACCGAGCTAAATTCATTTTTCTATTTTCTTTCAAAGGTCAAATTTCATTCCTCGAAACATTCTATTCGCCTATTTTTCGACATCCCTTAACTTTTAAATATTTTCTTCAATAGTAAATAAAATATTTTAGTCTTAAAATTTAAAAGTAGAAATATTTCGAAAAGTCACAAACGCAAGACACTTTAACTTTTATCGCTTTTAACACCCGACTTTTTAAACTGACCAAATTCGTGAGAAACATTTTTTAACACAAAATGGACAACTTCTTTTCCAAATAATGATGAGCACACTCTAGTAAGCCACCCTACTTATTTTGTTCCCTAATTTCTTTATTTACAACATTATTTTTTTTCTAATTTAATTAAAACTTACACAATACACTTTCTAACCTCATTTATTTCTAACACATCCTCATCTATTTTCAAGGAGCAAATTCAACCTCACTTTGCTCTCATAATGTCGAGCCTCACACTCCTTTTCCCTCTTTTTTTTTTCTTATATTTTCTTCCAAAAACCTCATAAATAAAACTCATATTATTTTCTTAATTTTTCACTAGTACTTCTAGCTTATCCTTGGGTATTTTGGAGCTAACATTACTTAGATTATTTGGGTGAATAACTTGGGTTTTATGGGTGAAGAAAATCCGATCTAAAATTTATTTTAGATCCCCGACGATTAACATCCAAATTAAGGTGACTAGCCTTGTCTTATATTAGCCTCTTAGTAAATTAATTTGTTTTGTTATTATAATTTTATGAGTATGATTTTTATGTTGAAAAATGTTAAACATCATTTTTGTGCACTTGTATGTTATGTGATGTATAAATAATGATAATAGATAAATAATGTTTAAAATAGATAAGTTGTAGTATTATGAAATAATGTTTAGCTTAATTGTTTTTGAGTACTTTAAATTATTGTTCATGTTGTTTTTAAGCTTATATGAGTTTTAATTATGTTATAGTTATATATAAAAATTATGTTAAGTATTAACAATGAGTTTAAAGTGAATAAAAATCGAAAATGAAAATTTATACACACATAAACAAACCCACGGTTTTCCCTTTTATTTTTCACTAAATTTTCACTTTTAATTTTTGTAAATAATATGTTATGTTAAGTTAGGTTAAAATGATTGTTAATATGTTATAAAAATTAAATTAGAAAAAAAATGGATTTTAAAGTTATTAAATATGCAAAATGTGTTCTTAACTTTGTTGTTGTGTTCTTGGTGTTCATATGTGTTCATGTTGATGTTCATCATTTTGGTCACTTTGATTTGGTTTTATTTTATGTTTGTTGTTGTTTATTGTTTTTATTAACTAATAAGTTATTATATTAACAACTATATAAATTAAACTAACTAAATCCTTAAGAATAAAAAGTTAGAAAATTAAAGTGTTGAAAAACACTATTCATAAATCAAATGAAATTTTTAGTAAATTTCATTTTAGTTTAAATCATTTTTGTATAATTAGAATAATTAAATTATAAAGACCTTAAGCTAAAAACCGTTAAAAATTGAAAAAAATGAAAATTTGACCACCACCTTATATAGCCACGGCATTCATGCCTAATTTAGGTTAAATTTATCTTTTATCACTTTTTAGTTTATGTGTTTAAATAATTTAATTAATAGTTAATAAGTTAGAATTAAGAAATTAAAAGAAATAAACCAAATTTGACATATATAATAACCACACGACATTTCCACCTTAAATTGATTAAATTTGATCAAAATGAAATTATCACTAAGTCACTAAAGCTAAATAGTAATAAGAATTGAAATTTTGTATAAATCGTTTTAGTTATAAATGAAATATAATAAACCAATAAAAATGAGTAACCGTTATAAAATTGAACTAAATCGAGTGTTACTACCCTTGCTTAAATTTGGATTTGGACATACGGACTATTTAAAATGAACTAAGACAACCTCGCTAAAAATAGAAACCGTTAAAAGAAATTTAGCTAAGTATATGACTAAACATAACCGAGTTTCGCTTTTAAAATAATATTTCAAATCACTAAATACAAAACGAACCTAACGACTTTAAAACTAGAAATTATACTTAGAAAATAAAAAATAGAACTTTACACTTAGATTAAAAAGTCTAGATACTTTTTAGATATTTGTAGAAAAGCTAAGTATAAAAATTAAAAAGAAACTAAACAATTAGAAAATCTAGTTACATTAACTAAATCACTTAAGTTAATCAAATAAAATATCTTAAGTATAAGAATACAATACGTATAAAAATACGTATAAATACGAAGTATAAAAATATGTACAAATTTCGAAATACGAAAATACGAATACGATGAATAGTAAATACGATGAATAGTAAATACAGTGAATAGTAAAAATAATGAATAGTGAAAATATTTAAAATTTACGAAGGGACTCAAAATAAATAACTAAGATTTTCTATGTGTTCTGTTTACCTGAAGAACTGCTAGAACTAAAATTTCATTATATAAAGTTCGACGATATTATTGATATTTAGAATTGTCACTTGTTACGATTAAACGAGGAAATAAGAAATTGAGAAAATGAACTACTTGAATAAAATACTTGGATTGTTCGCCATGTCGCGACTATTGAAATTCGAAGTTAGCGAGGTAGCTGTATATGGGGACTTGGGCTCCCTCCCTGAGTTACTTGGCGATTTAACGATTTAAGATTGTTATTTGGCACGGTATATACAACCCTAGGGATAGGGCATCCTTGATATTTCCGTGGGCCCATATATGGTAAGTGGAAAAGCCAGCCCCATCCGGGGGTACCCGTCTCTGGTGATAGTCGTATTATTAGGTGACTACTTACTCGATGGGCGAGTATGCTACGATCCTATCTATAGTGGTGTATGCATACATTAGGCAAGGGATTGAATCATCCTTATTACCTTAGATATCTCTAGCCTGTCAGCCATGTCCAAGTTATGTTGGCCTGCTTTTATCATACGGATGCTTATGAGGTCTGCATGATTCCGCCTTACTAACGAAGACTCATTTGTTATCACATGTTGAATGTATTTTCCTTGTTTTGATTGGTTATTGCATGAATGACGTTGTCATGAATTTGAAATTGATTGTTGAGAATGATTATTGACGCATGTTTTACGATTATATGATTTCATTTATACTTGTGTTTGAATTACCATGCCTCCTTATATGTTTTGTCTGTTACTTGCATTATGTGTTATTTATTTATTCTACTATATTGCATATGTTTTAGAATTGCATGTATATATTTGCTTATATGATTTATCGCTTTAAACCGCATGCTTATTGTGACTTATATGTCTTTATATGCTATATGAAATAAGCATGTTTATATTTTTATCATAATGTTATAATTATAAAGCGATAGTAATAAACCAAAGTAATTGAATTCGAGGGTAAGTATGAGCATAGCTAGTCATTTGTCCATTTCAGCATCCCCCCAACAGTTTATTGTGCAGGAAAAGCGTGGACCGGATGCTTGGATTTTGGGACGGGACCAGCTTATATTTATTGCTTTACCTTTATTTTGTACTCCTTTTTGAGGGAATGTAATCGAATAACTCTGTTTATCTTAAACTCATATTATGTATATAGAGTTTGTAATACGATAACAGCTGGTTTTGTAATATATAGACTTAATTAATTTTCCGCCTTAGTTTAATTCAAGTCACGAAAAACCGGGTTGTTACATGTAACCACTCTTTCGTACGTTCATACACTTGCCCCCGGTTGTCGGGCGATTGTGCGTAGGTTATTCGATGAATATTGTGCAAGGCCATACGTCGGGCGCGAGCCGTCCAGGCCCCAGGCCTGGACTCTCAAGGCGCGATGTTCATCCGTACGCAGGCAGTGGGTCATACGCAGGGCGCGAGCCGTCCGGGCCCTGGGCCACGGACTCTCAAGGCGCGATGTTCATCCATACTTAGACATGGGAGGTCCGCAGCCGCCACCGGCTACAAGGCCGGCATCAGACACTGTGGTGAGAGCAGCCTAGGCACGTGGGCCATCATAGACATCCCGGCTCTTTTGCATAAGGGCACCGCCCGACGACCACGGATGAGCATTGTGCAAGGCCATACGTAGGCGCGAGCGCCAGGCCCAGGCCTGGACTCTCAAGGCGCGATGTTCATCCATACGTAGACATGGGAGGTCCGCAGCCGCCACCGCTGGCCGACATCGGTTCGACTGCGGTGAGCGGCTGAGCACGTGGGCCATTATAGACATCCCGCTCTTTGCATTAAGGCACCTCATCCGGGCCCGACGGCCGGATGAAAGCATTGTCTGAGCCATACGTAGGCGCGCGCCAGGCCGGGCGGACTCACAAGGCGCGATGTTCATCCTACGTAGGCATGGGAGGTCCGCAGCCGCCACCGCCTACAAGGAGATCGACATCATGCGGTGAAGCGGCTAGGCACGTGGGCCATCATAGACATCCCGGCTCTTTTGCATTAAGGCACCCTCATCCGGGCCCGACGGCGCCGGATGAGCATTGTGCAAGGCCATACGTAGGGCGCGAGCCGCCCAGGCCCCAGGCCCGGACTCTCAAGGCGCGATGTTCATCCTACGTAGGCATGGGCTGCCTAGGAGGTCTTGCCCTTCTCCGGTCTTTTATGTCTTTTAGCTGCTCCGGGGCCTGTTCTTGCCCCCGCTCTGTTCCAGGCGGGATTTTGGGTGTTTATCCTCCTTTTCCTGAAAGTGTTAGCAAAAATTTTCAAAAATTCCTATTTTTGAATCAGACTATCGTGATTAGCCGGGGTCGGGGGTAGTCCCCCCTCCTTGCCCCCTGGCCAGCTTTTGTGTGATACAAATCTAAACAAATGCTGGGCAAAAATTCTACTAAAAGTTTACCAAAAACTTACAAAAGCTTGCGGTGTCAACATTCCTGATCACTCGCGCTACAAATGTCTACACGTTGCCTCGTTAAAACCTTCCCGCGGAAAACCCAGTGGGACAAAACCACGGGTAAGGAAAAAGAATACAACGCTTACACGTAATATTTCTTTAATGTATCAGAGTTCCAATGGGACGGGAGGTCGTGGCCGCTCATATCCCTTAGCATGAAGGTCCCATTTGTTTTACCTCGATGATCCGATAGGGTCCTTCCCAGTGGTAAGCGAGCTTCCCGTGAATGTTTCCCTTCCCCGTGGCAGATGCTCTTCTCAGCACGAGATCTCCGAGTTCAAATTCTCTATGCTTCACCCATCGATTATACATCCTTCTCATCCTGTTCTGATAAACCGCTAGGTTTTCTCTCGCCTGGTCCGGATCTCGTCTAGTAGATCTGACTCTCTCTCGCTTGCTCGTTCTTTGGCGGGTCGTGTAAGTTTGCTCGGTGGGAAGAATTGCTTGATCGGCGGTAAAGCCTCGGCCAGTAAACCATGTTGAATGGGGTATGCGGTGGATTCTCGATCGTAGTTCGATTGACCAAAGAACGGCAGCAACTCATCGGCCCATGCCCCCTCGAGCTCGTCCGGTCGTTTTCATGCCGCCCAACATTTGTTTGTTGGCGGCCTCGGCTTGTCCGTTGCTCTGCGGGTGGCAAACTGATGAGTATGCGACAATTGTCCCGTTCCGCTTTAGCTTGATCCGCGTGTTGTCATTGTCGAATCAAGCTTTCCGTGATCAAATACCACCACCTTGGGCACCCCAAACCTTGTGATTACGTTTCTCCAGATAAACTTTCTCACAGCCTGTTCAGTGATGGTCGGGATAGCCTCTGCCTCTATCCACTTGGTGAAATAGTCGATAGCTGCTACCACGTACTTCCTGCCCCCGGTGGCCGTTGCGAACGGTCCCAGGATGTCCATCCCCCATTGGTCAAAAGGTACCGGGCTTAGGACTGGTCTGAGGTCCCTGGCGGGGAGGTGGATATCCGGGGCGAAGATCTGACACTGCCGGCACCGCTTACTCAGTTCCTTGGCATCCTTTAGCATGGTGGGCCAAAAGTAGCCGGCTCTCAATGCTTTGTGGGCTAGCGTACGCCCGGTGACATGATGACCGCAGACCCCGGAGTGTATGTCGTTTAAAATGAATTCAGCGTCCATGCCCCTACGCACTTTAGTAGTGGGGCTGAGAATGATCGCTTATAAAGCTCTCCGTCCACGATGACAAACCAGGGGGCCAACCTCTTCAGTTTAGCAGCCTCGACTTTACCCTCCGGAATCTCTCCTTCCAACTTGTATTTCAGTATCGGCCTCATCCAGTAGATTGTCTTGAAGATTGCATTGGTATCGCTCCGCACTTTTGCCGGCGGATGTCGACCGTGACCGTTTTTGATTTATTGTCTGCTGTTGCGCTGGCGAGCTTGGCGAGCGCGTCCGCTTTGTTGTTTTCGGACCTGGGAATGTGATGGACCTCAAAAGATTTCAACTCGGAAGTCAAGGTTTTTGCCCTTTGGAGGTACAACGTCATTCCCTCCTCCCGGGCTTCGTACTCTCCTTTAAGTTGGCTCGCCACCAGCTGCGAGTCCGTTCTCAGTTCAATTTCTTCTGCCCCCATGGCCTTCGCCAGTTCTAGTCCTGCCAGCACCGCCTCGTATTCAGACTCATTGTTCGTGGCCGGGAAGGCAAACTTCAAGGCGTGCTCAAATTCGTGCCCCTCGGGACTGATGATAACCACCCCTGCCCCGGAGCCGTGGATGGTGGCCGACCCGTCCGTATATACCTGCCACACTCCTCTCGGTGCAACCTCCCTGGCCGGGTGGGTGCACTCGGCAATGAAATCTGCTAGGGCCTGGGCCTTGATTGCTGTTCTTCCGGCGTAGGTTATGCCGAAGCCCGACAGCTCAATTGCCCACTTGAGGAGTCTGCCGGATTTTTCAAATTTTTCAAGTGCTTTCTCCAGGGGCTGGTCTGTGCGCACCTCCACCGGGTGAGCATCAAAGTATGGTCTCAGTTTCCGGGTCGCTATAACAACAGCGTACGCGGCTTTTTCGATGATCGGGTAGTTTCTTTCTGACTGTCCTAGTGCATGACTGACGAAGTAGATTGGTTGTTGTTGTTTTTCTTCTTCCCGTAGGATGACTGCTGATATTGCGCCATGATCACGGCGATATACAAGATTAAAGTTTCGCCCGTGACCGGTCTTGCCAAAGTAGGCAATGTTGTAAGGTGTCTCTTTAGCTGTTCAAAAGCCTCCTCTTGTTCTTTTCCCCATACGAACCTCTTGTTCCCTTTCAGCACTTGGAAAAATGGTGTAGACTTGTCCGCTGATCTGGAGATGAACCTGGAGAGTGCCGCCATTCTTCCGGTCAAAATTTGGATATCCTTTATTGTTTTCGGCGCCGGCAGGTCCAATATAGCCTTAACCTTGTCGGGATTAGCATCGATCCCTCTTGAACTGACTAGATACCCTAAAAACTTCCCCGACCGGACTCCGAAGGTGCACTTCTTCGGATTCAACTTCATTTGGTATTCCCTGAGTGAGCTGAACGTTTCTTTCAAGTCTTCCAGGTGCTGCTCATCAGATTTGCTCTTCACTATCGCATCATCCACATACACTTCCATGTTCCTCCCTTTCTGCTTTGAAAATACGGCGTCCACCAGCCGCTGGTATGTGGCTCCGGCATTCTTGAGTCCAAACGGCATCATTTTGTACATGTAGACCCCGTGCCCTGTGATGAAGGCGCACCGGGGCCTGTCTTCCTCTGATAGATAGACTTGGTGGTATCCCGAGAAGGCATCTAGGAAGCTCAGGGTTGAATGACCGCTGGTGGAATCCACCAGCTGATCAATTCTCGGCAACGGGTAACAATCCTTGGGGCATGCTTTGTTTAGATTTGTAAAGTCGACGCACATTCTCCATGCCCCCGACGCTTTCTTCACCATCACAACGTTAGCCAGCCACTCGGGGTAGTCACAACGTTCGATGAAACCTGCTTCCAGCAACTTGTTTATTTCTTCCAGGATGGCCGCATCCTTCTCCGCACTCATGGGCCGTAGCCTCTGCTTGATCGGTTTGTAGGTGGGGTTGACGTTCAGTTGATGCACAATTACCTCCGGACTTATCCCCGGCATCTCGGCGGCTGAGTAAGCGAACACATCCTTGTTTTCTTCCAAGATACTAATCAGACTATCTTGAAAGCTTGGGTCTAGCTCCGCCCCTATGACCACACTTCTTCCCGGTGATAACTCAACTTCTTTTGTCTCGCTCCTCGGACCCGGGGTCGCTTCCAGATCTTGCTCATCCTACGTTGCAGGGGATCTCACCTCCATCGTCTCGCTTTGTTCCCGGGCCGATAGGGAGTGCGGGGATCTCCGACTTTCTGGTCGCCATAAACTTTCCCCTCGGTCCAATTGTCCGTGACATAAACCATAGCCAGCGCTCGTATTGACACAACAGCATGAATGTGGTCCAAAGTGACCCGGCCGATGAGGGCGTTGTATGCTGACGGGGCGTCAACGACCACGAAGCTTGCGTCTACGCTTCGGGCCATGTCTTCCTCCCCTATCGTGACCGGCAAGGTTACCGTCCCCATTGGTCTGATGCCGGCTCCGGCGAAGCCATACAGCGAGCCTATGTATGGTGTCAGTTGCTCCTTCTTCAGACCTAACTTTTCGAATACCTCCCGGTACAGGAGGTTGGTGCAAGCTCCGGTATCTATCATGCACCTGTGGACCAGATGGGGTCCGATATCCACGGAGATCACCAACGGGTCGCTATGCGGGTAAGAGACCCGCTGATAGTCTTCCTGGCTAATGGTCAAGTCCGGGATGGGAGGTTTTGGTGCCATCCTCTCGGCTGAATATATGCCCATCTTAGACTGTTCACGCTTCTCCGCTTTTCTTTTCCTTCCGGACAAGACTGACTCTTCCGTCCCGGCGATCATATGGATTTCGCCTATTCTTTGCTTGTTCTTTTTCGGACCCGTTTGACCCGGATCACCACTACCTTCGCCACCATCTCTGTCTCGCTTGTCCTTAACAAAGCGCCGCAAGGTGCCCTGTTGTACCAGCCTCTCGACCTCGTGCTTCAAGGATACGCAGTTTTCCGTTGCATGGCCGGCTGTCTGGTGGTACTCGCAGAAAGCTGACTTGTCATTCCCAGGGTGTTTTTGCGGTCTGGGGGCGGCCCACTTGACCTCGCTTTTGGTCATCTCGAAAATTTCCGCCTGGGATCTGATGAGTGGTGTGTAATGAGTCCACTGCTGGAACTGTTGATTGCTTCCCTGTTGGCCTCGGCCGCTCCGGTTATCCCGGCGATCGTGGTGATTATTATTACTGCTGTTGCGGTGGTGATGGTCGCGATTGTTGTTGTTGTTTTGCCTCCGGGGCGGTCCTTTCCATTCCTGTTGGGCTCCGCCCTGGTCCTCCTTCTTGTCATTTCTCTTACTGAATGTTTTATGGAGCGCTCTCTCAGACAAACCCTTGACCATCTCCCGCCGCCATGAGAGGCGGTTGGCGGATTCTGATCAGAGACTTTTTCTCCCTTCCTTCAAACCGACTGTCAACGCATGGACCCCTATCTTGGGGTCCAAGTCCCTGATTTGCTGTGACTCCCGGTCAAATCTTGTCATGTATTCCTTCAACCCTTCACCTTTCCCTTGTACCACATTCAGGAGCTCCGTTGCCACCTTCTCTCTTCTTTTGTTTCCCGCGTACTGTTGACGGAAAACTCGGCACATATCTTCATACCCGCAGATAGATCCAGTCGGGAGATTACGGAACCAAGTTTGTGCAAGTCCCGTTAGGGTCGTGGGAAAGACCTTGCACCAAACGTAGTCCGTAGGGTCATACATCATCATGTGACTCTCATAGGCTGCCAAATGTTCCTCCGGGTCTGTTTTCCCGTCGTATTGTATCGTTGGGATTTTCATCTTGGCTGGAAGAGGGTACTCCAGCACCGAAGAGGCCAAAGGCGATTTGACTGTAACTTTTCCTTGCGTTTTGTTTTCTTTGGGTTTGTTGCGCTTGGGTCTCTCGGCGCGTGGAACCTCAGGCTTGGACACTTCCTGGACTGAGGGTGATGACTGGGACGCTGAGTGAGAATGCTCCGACTCTCTCCACGTACTATCGTTGCTTGACGTCTCGTTGTCTTCATGAAAAAGCTTCTTAGGGGTCACGGATGGGATGAGATCTCTTCTTGGTGGAGACTTCTGTTGACTTGGCTCGGGCGGTGGAGTGCCGGCAGGTGGTGTCTTCCTCAGCTTTTCGAGGAAAGTACTCATCATCCTTTTCTCCTCTGGAGTCAAAGGCGTCTGCAGCTCGGTCTCCAGGGGAATGCCGCCGCCACCTCCCTCCGGGGGAGCTGTTTCTTCCGCTGTTTTTCTCGGCTCTTGTGTAGGGTTTGACATGGCTTTTTTGTAAGATTTTTGTGAAATTATCCCCACAGACGGCGCCAATTGTTTCGGGTACAAAGTTAGAAACTAAATACCAAAACTAAATACAAATGGTTACAAGTTGATTATGGATTATTAACTAAATGAACTAAGTCCTGGGCGGCTCTTAGCTCTCGGTTCTTCTCCACCCTTCTCTTCTCCTGAAATCACGTAACAAACCTAGCCCCGGGGCCTTCCGGGTGATGGCCTTCCGACGCTCAAGTCAGTTATAAAGACAAATAAATCTAGAGAGAGAAAAGAGAGAGAAAAACCTTTTTTGTAGTGTTTTTGTGTGTGTCAAAACTTAGTGATTTTTAGGGTTTTAGTTGCCTTTTATACTTGTTTCAGATTTGTCTTCTTGTGCCCCCGCTCCGTACAGTACGGCCCTGGGTGGGCCATACATGCCCGGACCCGGGTGGATCATTGGGTTCCTTGGTATATGGGATGATCCGGTCAACAATCCTCCCGGCCTCGAGTGACCCGACCCGGGAGATACAGATGGTTCAACGAGTGTAGGACCATCCTCCGGCCTATAATCCTACCGGCCTGATGGCGTGGGACCCGGGAGAAGTCACCCCCAACAATAATGTTTCTCCCGACAGTCTCTTCATGGAAGGGGATTTTCTTATCACTAGCAGGGAGAATCACTTTGATCAATTCGATTTTGTCTACACTTTTCAGTTATGTTCTATCGGCGGTGTTTAAAATTCCGGTAAGTATGTCGAAAAAAATTAACAGAATATTGGCACAATCTGGTGGGCAAGACCAAGGTCACGAAGAACTATTCAATGGTGTAGTAATATTTTCTTGAGTTTACCAAAAAGTCGAGGAGGATTGCGTATCCGTAATATTGGATGTTTAAATCAGACATTACTTGGCAAGCAAGCTTGGAAGATTTTAACGCCGAGGGATTCTCTTCTTAGCCAACTTTTTCTAGCCAAGTATAAGGTGACTCTGGACTCGGGTTTTGACAATCTTGTCTCAACTCATAGTGGTGCGTCGTGGGGTTGGAAAGGTATCTTATGGGGTCTTTCCCTTCCTAAATCTAATTTAGCATGGAAAATAGGTAACCCTTCGTATGTAAACTTCTGGGAAGGAAAATGGGTTAATGGCAAAGTCCCTGAACGAAATAATATTGATATAGGTGCTAGTCTCGAACTGTATAATCTAGATCCCGTAAGTCAAAATTTGGAACCATCATCGATAACAGAGGTAGGGATATTCTGCGTAAATGGAGTATGGAATTGTGATAAGTTGAGGTTAGTAGTGGATGAAACTTGGTTAAATAAGATTGCAGCTATTCCTATTTCTGATCGCCCTTAGCTTGCCCTGATTCTATCTTCTAAAATTTGATGGACCCAGGAGTTTACAGTGTTAAAAGTGGTTATGGTGTGGCTCTTGATCTGTTCTTAGCCACCCATGGAACGGCGAAAGACAAAACAAGGGTACAAGAAGGTCTTCTCCCGTTCTTTAAAGAAATATTGTGGAAGCTTCCAGGTCCGAGTAAATGGAAAATCATGGTTTGGAAATTACTGATGAATACTCTCCCTGTAGGAAAGAAGTTTTTAGTGAGGAAGTTGGGCATGTCTTTTAATTGTAATGTTTGTGAAAACACAGAGGAGGTTGAAACGTTGGAGCATCTGTTTAGACATTGTCGTGTTACGTCTAGGTTATGGCTAGAAGCTGGGGATATCTCAGCATCAAAAGTGATATGGGCAAAGAGTGCTCGATTAAGGAGTGAGTCATTAACTGGTTGATATACTTGATAAAAAAGGATGACTCAACACGGATCGGAGTACAACTGCATTCTTAGCTATGATGAACAGATGTGATATTATGTATAGTGGTCAAAACTTGTGCTACCGTCGGATTATGAACTTATATCAGGATACATTTAATGCTGCATGGATAGGATCACAAGCTGGAAATCTGCTAAAAGGAAAGGATAAAGATGAGACGGAATGGATGCAAATTAATAACTATGAACCATTTCAATTGATTGGAAGCACTAGTTGTTGTGAGATAGTGAGAATTAACGTGGATGCAGCGTGGGAAGAGAATGGAGATACTGGTTTAGGGTGGTGTTGTCCTGACAGGAAACGAGACGACATCTCGAAGGGGAGTTTGAAAGTAAAACAGAATCTCCCTTACAAATAGAGGTAAAGGGGATTAAAGTAGCACTTTATGGGCACGAAAGAAAGGATGACTACATATACACATTATTGGTTTCGACTGTTTAAGAACAGTACTTCAGATTGCAGGAATTGAAGAAAAAAGTCATCTGGCAGCGTGTTTAATCTTTGACATCCTTGACTTAGCAAAAGATCTGCATTGTTGTTTAATTAGCTATGTACCTCGTTTTCTTAATAGGAAATCTCATAGTTTAGCGGTTAGAGCTAAGAAAGTGTAATGTAAGAACTGATTTACGGTTGCCAAAATAATAATAATAATAATAATGTTTCTACCATGTTATTTATTTGGAGTTAAACATTTTTAACTTTGACCGTAAATAATTCAAAAAGTATAAATAATTATAATAGGAGAATTACATATCCGATTTGTAATGAAAATATGTTTCACAAAACTGATTATTTTTTAAATAAAAAGGTATTATACAAGGCCTTTTAAGAAGGGACTCAAAAGCAAATTCGCGAGGGTTGAAACTAAAGCAGATAATATCGTACAATCATTAACATAGTAGAGGCCAATATTAATCATCAACGCTTCCGTTATAACACACCAGCCCATTGTATACGTAGACTTGAGGGATGGTGTGGTTTCCGGTGACGCCTGATTCAATCAATTTGCGATATAGAAACTCGGTAGTAAGTAATAGCACTACATGATCGAGTATGGCTATGCATGTAAACAAGACACGTGCATGTCCCATAACAACTCTCCACAGAAAAAGAATCGCAACATTCTCAAACTACAATTTCAAGCTTATCGAACTATGCCTGGCACTTAATTTCACCTCCCACGTATCACTTACTTTCCTTTATATTCCTCCATCAAACTTTCTCATAACTTATACGAGTAACAAAATCAAAAATACACTTCTAAATTTACTACTATATCTACTTACAAAACCATAAACATATAAGCTATATATGGAAGACACCCAAAACCTTACACATAGAACAACATTCACCACCGACGACGACTACAACGACGCCAATCCCACCGTCGTGGAAACCACCACTGTCAACGACGGCCATGACAAAGAATTTCGTGGCCGACAAAAGGCAGTGGTGTTCACCAACCCGCGAGGCCTAAAAACCATGGGATTGGCCGTAGCTGCCCCAGTGTTTTTGACACTGCTTAACATTTACTACTTTGGTTCAAACAACAACTACATGACCACGGTAAACCCTAGCTGGGTCCCACCAGCGTGGGCCCTGCACGTGCTGTGCGTGGGGTCCGCGTGCCTGATGGGGTTAAGCGGGTGGATGGTGTGGGCCGAGGATGGGTTCCATAGGAAGCCCGGGATGATGGGCCTTTACCTGGGCCAGCTCGGGCTGGGCCTGGTGTGGGACCCGGTTGTGTTTTGGATGCGGGCCAATGGGCTTGGGCTTTTGGTGGGCTTGGCCCAGTGCTACGCGCTTTGGCAGTGCTACATGAGGTTTAGGCAGGTGAACCGGGTCGCGGGCAATTTGATTTTGCCGTGTTTGGGCTGGGCCGGCCTTCTTGCTTTTGTTAATCTCAAGTTTTTGTTGTCTTAAAAAATACTTATGAAAATGTGGCATGTAACATTATGGCTGATTTAGTTAGTTACTCCGTAATAAACAAAATACTTGTACGTGTAGTGCTTCTCATCTGTCTATTTCATCATGTTGTATACCGTTAATTTTGATTTGTTTTTATTTACCAAATTTACAATGCGAGACGACTATCTAGGAAGATATTTAAAATCACTTTTAAAATCGCGTAAAGTTAAGCTAACCGTTTTAAAGAAATGAAGGACTACATACGCGGCCCAGTGTGCATGCACGCATCGTTCAGTTGGTGGGTTTGTGGTTGTGTTGGGGCTCGAATTCTTATTAAATCGAATGATATATACCCAAAATAAAATTGTTGTAATCAAGTTTAATAAAGACAAGAACATTAGACATTCATAAGATTTTAAAAAGTAAACAGAAATCAAAAGAAAAAAAAAATGATAAAATCAAACAAATCACAAATATTTTCATGCAAGAACAGAGTAAATTGTGAGTATTAACATAGCACATTTCACAAACATGAGCATTTCCTTTGCAAAACAAAGCCGGTGAACCATATCAACAGCGACTAATACCGAGAACAACCAGAAATGCTATCACAGCCTCGGCTATACTGGTTGGCCGTGGCGTTCGGGTAACAGCTGTAGTACGAGGCGCCGCGTACTGAGCAGAATACTCTGTTTGCATTCAAAGCATCAATACTGATGAACTGTATAGTTTCAACTGCTCGACGACGATTCCATCCCTCGAGCACCAACCCTGTCGGATTTCCCTCATTTGCGTCTGCACGGTTCAAAGCCGACGCTAAAATCAGGAACGAGACGACTAGTATTAGGAGTCTAGCCATCTTTTTTTTTTTTTTTTTTTCTTTTTTTGGGGATTCTTTTAAATGTTTTCTACCTTTTTTTTTTATTTTTGTTTGTTGTTTATATGGTTTAAAATGGTTGACAAAATTTGAGGACCTTGTAAACTCACATAGTTGTGACTTGTGAGGGTGTAAGTTTGTGTTACAAAATGTTGCTTACATTGAATTAGTACACAACAGACCTATTTTTCTATGTTTTTGTTTTTGTGCCAGTTTATGTTTGACTTTAAAGAATAATGCGAGTACTTTTTTTTTTTTTTTTTTTTTTTCATACAATCGGTAACAAATATGGCATTGTGACAAGGATTAAGTATTACGAGTTAGTTAATATAGTTTTTACTAATTAATAAAATAAAATATTTGTGAAAGATAACATGAGCGATCGTTAGAGCAATATAGAAAATTACTATTTGATAATTATGGTTGTGCAGAACACAACTTTACTCGTCGAGTCAGATAAAGTATGTCAAGATAATTTAAAGTTACATCTTGACGAAGTTTTTTTTCTAAGGAAGTTACAAAGTTGATATATATATATATATGTCAAGTTTTTCAGAAGTCTCATGAGTCTGAAGTTGAAGTCTCATGGATCCTAAATATATATATATATATATATATATATATATATATATATATATATATATATAGATATGATCCTCATGACTTCTCAACTCAATGAGACCCATGAGACCCCCCTTATTACCATTAGATTTGATTTAATTTTGACGGCTAGATTTCTCCTTTAGGTCTTAAAAGTCAACTTCCTTATTAAACCCCTCGTAATTACAACACTCTACTTTTCCACGTTACCCTTATCTTTTCATTCTCCTATTTTGTGTATTCCGTAGTTATGTTGTTCAATTTTCACAAATTCTTGTGTAAGTCGAGCCTTACAATAAATTATTGTAAGTCGACTTATTTGTACTAGATTATATAAGTTTTGTACCATTTTTTAAATAATTATGATTAGTACTTTACTAAATTCTCTTTAGTACCCTTATAAGTAACTTTTGTATATTTTTTGTTTATTTTTGTACCTTTTAAACTGCAATTTGTACTTTAGTCTTACATTAATTTAATGTAAGACCTGTCTCACAGGAGACTTACTGTTCAATTTTTGTTGATTCATATGATTTTGTATTAATTTTTTGATTTCTTCATTTTTTTTTTTTAGTTTTTGCATTATTTTTTTTTTTTCAATTTGCTTCAAATTTATTGTGGATCTTGTAGTCACGTTAGCTGTACGTAATACATATTCAATTTATGGCTTCATTTTGCCTTAGTGGATGATTTGTTGTCTAATAATGATGAATAGTCTGGTGTTTTTTTTGTCTAGAGTGATTTTTATTTTTTATTATTTTTTATTCAATTTATAAGTTTTTGACTATATTGTTTTATTTTTGTTATGCAGCACTTTGGCCGATGACATATTTTAAGAAAGTTTTGTCAAATGAAGGAATATTACACATGTCTAGCTAATTTCATTATAAAGTAGATATTGAAAGTTTAGGAGATTGAAGTATAATTTCTAAATCCAATAAAATTGGTGAAATTTCATAGTGGGAACATGTTCTATTGGTGTTGTTGATTTTTAGTTTATTTTTTTAGATTGCAACTAACTATGCCAAAAACGCTTTAATTTGCCTTTCATATTACAATTTTTTCCCGTTAGTACGCATACCTCTACAAAAAGTAAACATGAAATTAAACGTGCAATATTTTTATTTCTATTACTCAAAAAGTGTATCCAATAACTTAAAACAGTGTATCTATTTTTCAATAAAAATGTATCTGTTGGTCAAAGAAAATGTATTTACTAATCAAAGAAAATGTATCTTGTGCTTGAAAATAATTTTTCTTACTCCCTCCATCTTTTCCATTTAGCCCCATTGACCCACTTTTTTCCTCACAAAAAGTAGGCCAATAGGGCTAAATGGAAATAATGGAGGGAGTATTACTCAAAGAAACTTGTATTTTGTAACAACCCGGTTTTTTTCGTGACTTTAATTAAACTAAGGCGGAAAATTAATTAAGTCTATATATTACAAAACCAGCTGTTATCATCATAAAACTCTGTATACATAATACGAGTTTAAGATAAAGCAGAGTTATTCGATTACATTCTCTCAAAAGCGTACAAAATAAGTAAGGTAACTCTCCCTAGCATTCAATAGGCGTTGGTCTCGGGGTACCTGCATTAAACTCTCATCATTTTCTCGCACACTCTTTCGACACATGCAATTCTAAAACATATGCATTATATAAAGGAAATAAATAAATAAAAACAAATAGCAAGTAGGCATGCAACACATAAGGAAAGCATGATGATTCAAACATGCGTATAAATCCAAACTTAGTATTCTTATACTCTTATACTTTTTTTTTATACTTAGGATATTTTAGATACAAAACCAAGCTTTTTATTTACTAAGTATAAGATTCTAGTTTCAAAGTTGTTAGGTTCGTTTTGTACTTAGTGATTTTAAATAATGATTCGGAAGTAAAACTCGATATAATTTAAGTACAAAATTTCTAGTTTCAAAGTTGTTAAGTTCATTTTGTACTTAATGATTTAAATAATATTTCAAAAGTAAAACTCGGTTGAATTTAGTCATATACTTAACTAAAATTTTAGCGGTTCCCCTTTTTAGCGAGGTTGTCGTAGTTCATTTTAAATAGTCCGTATGTCCATATCCCAATTTAAGCAAAGGCAGTAACACTCGACATTATTCATTTTAATACGTGTAACGTTTATTTTTATCGGTTTCGTTGATTCTTTTTATTAACGATTCATTATACAATCTAATATAATCCTAAATACAAATCAAATTTAGTGACTAAGTGACAAATTCATTTTGATCAAAATTGACTCAAATAAAGTGGTAAAACCGTGGCACTTCATTCACTTATCCTTTTTATTTCTTTTTTTGTTTTTATTAAAAATTCATTACTTTAACTAATTAAAATACTTAAGTGATAAAAATATAAAGTGACAAATTCATTTTAGGTCTAAAATAGGCCCCAAAACCGTGGCCCTCAATACACTTAGTCATTTTCATTTTCATTTTCATTTTCTAATTTATCGGTTTTGACTTAAAGTTTTTATATACTAATTATTTAAATTATACTAAAGCGATTTAACTAGTTTACGATTTTCACTAAATATTTTATTTCATTTATGAATAGTGATTTTACTTACTTTAAATTCCTAACCTTTTCATTATAAAGATTTAGCTTATTTAACTTGTATAATTAGTATTGTATTTTATTCACTAGTGGATTAAAACAACACTTAAGTAAAACCTTATAAAAATTATGGATCAAATTAGAAATAAATATGAAGAACACTTGAATATATGAAGAACTCTAATATTTTTCATATTAACATTAATTAGTCAAATTTTTATATGTTTATATAATTTCCTCAAATTTTCCATACAAGTCTAATTTAACTAAACTAATCATAATATGTTATTTAGAAAAATTAAAACTAAAAATTGGTCCATTAAAATCAAAATAGCCGTGTATATGTATGTATATGTTCTAAATTTTATTTTTGATTTTTATACTTCTAATTCAACAACTAATTTACCTTATATCATTTATGTATTTAACTAAGGTGAAAATCATATACAAAACACTAACACATATAGTTAAATCATTTCATACAAAAATAACAACAATACTTCAAGAACATATAAACACTTTAAAACATTTAATTTTCATAACAAATTCATCTTTAGTCTAAAACATAAACTAACTATATTTTCATGTTCATCTTATCATAAGTATTTTAAGCATGTAATTTACAAAAATTAAAACGAAAAATTGAACTAAAAATGGAGGGTAGGCCGTGGGTTTTGTTATTGTTACACTAATGTTATTTTTCGATTTGTGTCTTCTAATTTAACATGTGATTACTAGGTGACACAAAATCATACATACAAATCAAAACATCACTTAGGAAAAATAACATATAATCAATTACTAGGCGCTTATCACATAAGTGTGCGAGAAGCACCTTAGTTGGTTAGGAAAAGAAAATCCTAGCAATTATCGGGATCGATAATATGGTCGAAGACACTTAGATCGATGGCTCCACCTTGCTCCTCGTCTTTGGTTGGAAGTAGTACATAAAAATGAAAATAACAAGTTAGTAATTTATTTTAAACTAGACTAACTAAAATGAGAATTTAAATTGTAGTATCATTTTAATGTTTTAGTGATGTTTTAATTTTTTTTATAATTTCGATTTATGTTCATAATTAATTGTATGTATAAAGAGGAAGTGAGTACTAAATATAAATGGTGAGGAATTAATTTAAGTGTGCTAGTGAATTTAAAACAATGAAATGAAAGTTTAAGGAAGAAAAAAGAATTAAAGAGGATGAAGATTATAATGTGTTCTTGAGCTTGCATATGAACAAGCTTACTTATGATCTTGAGTATGAGTTTATTTAGAGAGAAAAGAGTAGTGTATTTGTTGTGTGTGTGTGTATGTAACGTGTAGTAGTAGTAGTTTGTAGTAGTAGTTGTGTTGTGTAGTATTGTTTTAATTAGAAAGTATAATGTTTAATTTTAATTAGGTTATTAAGTGATGATGTATTTAGTAGGAGTGTAAGAGGATGTGACTTGGTAGTAAAGGAGACATGGTGGTGTAAGAGAAAAAGAAGGAATGGAAGAAGATAATACTTGACCAAAGAGGTCAAAAATTTCGGCCAACAAGCATGCATTAGTCCCGATTTTTCGTTTTTGAAATTTTCGATTTACGCGCACGCGAAAAGTCTCAAAATAAAATATATGATTTTAAAATAGTGGTTCGAAGTAAGATCAAAAATAAAAATGAAGAAAAACGTTGAAGGGTGATCAAAACAAAAATTGGCCTTAGGATCCTCGAAATTTTTAATAAATGGTTGAAATATATATTTTTTTCGTTGAATGTTATCGAATTAAATCATTATAACCAAACGCCAAAAAGTTTATCAGTTTAGGCTTAGTGTGATTCATTATTTTGATTTTTAGCGAAAGTGTTAACTAAATCAAAACGAAATAGTAATTTATAATAATTAAATAAGGCTTGTTAGTAATAAACAAAATGATTAACCTTAACTAGTTTTAATTAGATTAGGATTATATGTAAGTAGATTTGGAAAAAGATTAGGTGATTTAATCACCTTAAGTGGCTCGGCCACTTTGGTCAAGATTGACCTCGATTTGCGTGCCGAAATTTGTCGTTGAGAAAATTGTCGTAGATTCTTTGTTTGATTTATCGAGTTCGAATATGAAAGAATAAAGTTCAAATTCGAAGTGTATCAAAATGGATTTAGTTTAGGTGCGAGAAAACTTGTAGTGTATTGTAAATGTTGATTTTTATAAAATTTTAAATTGTGTTTCTTTTTAAATTCTGAATATAATAAAATATACTTTATTTTTCAAAATTTTTATATTTGTACTTAGGAAATTTAGTATTATTTGGCGAAAAAAATTCAGTCGCATTTTTAATGTAATGAAAAAGGATGAATTTAATTTAAGGAATTAAATTCTTTTATAAAATTGTGTTACAAAAATACGGGGTGTTACATATTTAACGTTAAAAAACAACGTAACTATTTCTCCGTGAAAATGTATCTGTTGTTCAATAAAAATGTATTTACTGATAAAAAAAAATGTATCTTGTGCTTTAAAACAATGTTCTCTATTACTCAAAAAAAGTTTATCTAACGCTCTAAAACAATGTATCTATTTCTCAGTGAAAATGTATCTATTGTTTAAAGTTAATGTATTTACAGATTAAAGAAAATGTATCTTGTGCTTTAAAACAATGTATCCAATTACTCAAAGAAAGTGTATCTAACGCTCTAAAACAATGTATCTATTTCTAAGTGAAAATGTATTCTTGTCTTACAAACAAGTTTTTTTCTCAAAGACACTATATCTAATGCTTCAAAAAAGTGTATCTTTTTCTCAATGGACCTGTATCCAAAGCTTAACAACAATGTATCTACTCCCTCCATTCAACTCCACATTGTATGTTTCTTTTTTGTACACTATTCACATTTTGACCTTTAATTTCAATTATCTCTCGATATAGAAGTGTAAATATATTCATGTGTGATCTTGTTTGATTCGTCTTTACGAGTACATAATTAAAATCTAAATTTCATAATTTTTGAATAAACGTAGCTAAAGATATTTAACGCGCAAAACGCGCGTTGGCAAACGTGAATAAAGCATAAGTATACTGTGGAGTTGAATGGAGGGAGTATTTCTCAAATAAAACGCTATGTATCAAATGGTTAAAAACATTCAATCTGTTTATCAAACTATAACCAAGATAAATTAAAAAAAAAAAAAAAAAAACAAACAAAAAAGTGTATCTATTGTTCAATAGATATGTATCTCATGCTCAAAGATAATGTATCTATTGCTTAATGAAATTTATCTACATACATGGGAAAAAAAAAAAAAAAAAAAAAGCAAATTTAATGAAAATAAAATCCTTTTTCTTTAACATTGTCTTCAACTCCGTTTTCAAACTTTTCATCATGACCTAAAAAAAATAAATAAAATTACAACTTTTAAAGTTAATCACAACACACAACGTATCAAAACATTAGAACAGTGTATCTAATACATATTGATGGTGTATCTGATCTAATGTAATTAAAATATGTATGTATTGAATGTATGATTTTTAAAAACATGTTAATTGTTACTTGTACAATTAGAGCATTTATTGCGAGTCCCTGTATTGTCATGAAAAATTTGAGACACTTGAAAACTTAAATCAAACCACTAAAATTATAGCTTAACAACAACTATAACATTAATCATTATAATCTATACCTATTATTTAGATGTTGCTTGGAAAATAGGGTTAACAATGACAATTGATAATTTCTTTATTCACAGTAGGTATAATTTCTTCATCTACAATTGATATTTTTTCATTCACAAGTGTTATAGCGTTTGGGGATCTAAATATAAACAGACTTAGAAGAATTTATTTTGTAATTCTTGAAAAAAAAAAAAACTGAAGCTTTTTTAAATAATGGTGAAAACCCTAGATTCTAAATTGCATGAATAATAAGAAAACTTCGTACCTCGCACAAATTATGGTTAATCGACAATTCTCCATGAATATTTTCATTAATTAGATAATGAACTTATGAATTTCTAGTTTGATTGCTGGGAATGTTCTTTGGGTTTTTCAGAAAATTGGGAAAGTAAAAGAGAGGAGAGAGAATGTTTATTTAATTGTGTTTTGCAAAGAATTTGGAAAGTGAAAAAGAGGAGAGAGAAGATTATTTAGTTTGGTGCGAATTGTAACTTATGTGTCACACCGTTAGATTGGGGTTTGATCTGACGTCAAATAAGAGGGTCTCATGGGTCTCATTGAGTTGGGGGGTCTCATGAGATCCTACCCCTATATATATATATATATATATATATATATATATATATATATATATATATATATATATATATATATAGAAATAGGATCACATTTAATCCTCAAATTTGGTGAGTCTCAAGATCCCTTCCTCAACCCTTAGATCTACTTGATCTAATGGTTGAGATCTTACCACATGATATCTCTCCTAATTTATTTTTAGATTTTTTTTTTCCCTTCTAATTTTTTCTTCGATTTATGTTTTTTTTTCTTAAATTGTTTGGTCAACCTCTTTTTTACGTTTTTTTTTCTTTTTTTTTTTTCCTTTTTTTTTTTTTATTTTTTTTATTTCACAATTTTTTTTTTTAACGATTTTTTTTTTTTTTTTTTTTTTTTTTTTTTTTCTTTTTTACAATTTTTTTATTGCCTTTAATTTTTATATTACTTGATACAATGTTACTGTTATTTCGAAGTGCAATCAATGTTACTTTAAAATGTAACACATGTTACTCTAATATTTTTTTTTTTTTGTTTGCCTTTAATTCTTATATTACTTGATACAATGTTATTGTTCCTTCGAAGTGCAATCAATGTTACTTTAAAATGTAACACATGTTACTCTAATAACTTATTTTAAAATGTAACACATGTTACTCTAATATTTTTTTTTTTTTACTTTTTTTTTGCCTTTAATTCTTATATTACTTGATACAATATTACTGTTACTTCGAAGTGCAATTAATGTTACTTTAAAATGTAACTCCTGTTACTCTAATAACTTAAACGGAGTACATGTTATTTTAACAAATTTTTATATATTTTCTTGATACGATATTCAATGTTACCTTAAAGTATAACAACTGTTACTCTAATAGCTTATATGTGTTATTTTAACAAATTTTTATTAATCCTTAAGTATTTTTTGATACGATGTGCCTGTTATTTCAAAGTGTAACAATTGTTACTCTAATAGCTTTTACGTTTTATTTAACAAAATTTTATTAATCCTTCTATTTTCTTGATGCGATGTTACTATTTCTTTGACGTGAAACCAATGTTACTTTAAAGTGTAACAATTGTAACTCTAATAGCTTGTACGTGTTATTTTAACAAACATTTATTAATCCATATATTTTCTTGATACGATATTATTGTTAATTCAAAGTGCAATCAATGTTACTTTAAAGGGTAACAACTGTTACTCTAATAGCTTGTACATGTTACTTTAAGTTATAATACTTGACAAAATCATGGTAATAAAATTTTATATAATTATTCGTCAATTGTTACTTTAACGTTTATTTGTTATGACCTTAATATAATAAAAAAAAATAACAAAAACATTGAAATAATCAAATAATTGAAAAATTAAAAGAATTTAAAAAAATAACAAAATCGTTAAAAACCAAAAAAAAAAAAAACAAAAACAATGAAATAATTAAATAACTGAAAAACTAAAACAATTTAAAAAAAAACGTAAAAAAAAAAAAAAAAAAAAAAAAATTCGTCCAAAAAAAAAAAAAATAAAATTCGTCAAAAAAAAAAAAAAAAAAAATTCGTCAAAAAAAAAAAATCTTCAGAAAAAAAGTAAAAAAAAAAAAAAATTAAAAATAAAAAAAGAAAAGAAAAAGAAAAAGAAAGAAAGAAAAAAAGAAAAAAGAAATAAAAAATAAAAGAAATCTCAACCATTGATTTCATTAGATCCAATGGCTCTAAGGGTGTACAAAGGATGCACCAAATATAAGGGATTCATGTGATCCTCTCTGTATATATATATATATATATATATATATATATATATATTCCATGATAAGTAATTGATATGTTTATATTTGTCAAAAAATACTCCTTTGAAAATATAATTTTATTCAAAAATGATTTGTAATTAAAGGCAAAATAATGTTTAAAAGGTGGGTTTAAAAAATTGTCGAAGTCAATTTTAAAGATCATACAAAGATGGAGATGAAGGTAGAGGTAGCCAATTATACAGGCTATTCCTACATACCCAGCCTGGTTTGGACCGCCTATCGAGCCATGTTTTGGCCGGCCCGTCCCGGCTATGTGTCATGCCAATGATTTCTGGGACCCTGCTCGTTAGCCTTATACTTTTCCATTAATTTATGACCGATGGATAGAGTTCTGGCCTAGATCAGATTTGACAAGTTTGGTCTACCACCCAAAAGGGTTGGTTTTGGGTCGAGCAAAATAATGCCAAACTCAAACTCAACCCTTGCCCGTTGGCCGCCTTTAGATGGAGGGAGAAATATTTTTGGATGTCAATATTTTTTTTTTTATTGTTAAGTAATACTTCGTATTTAATTATTTGTATATAAAACTATGCACAAACTTTTCAAAACAACCTTACACGACAAATTTAGATAAAGGGACCTGGTCATGGGCCGGGTCCGGGCCGGGTTGACTCCGGGCCAGGGTCAAAAAATGGACCCGGGACCGGCCCGGAGGGAGGTCCGGTTTGCTCGCCGGGGCCGGTTGAGGCGATTCAGGTTTGTCGGGTTGGAGTGCGGGTCGAGCGGGTTAGGGCGGTTTTGGAGCAGGTTGGAACAGTTGAGCACGGTTCAGCAGTTTAAAAAACGGTTCAGAACGGTTCGAAAACGGTTTAAACTACGGTTCAAATTCCGGTTCGCGACAATTTTGAGATAAATTTAAATTGAATATAAACATTAAAAATATAAAATTTAAATACTAAATTCGAGAATTTATTTGTTGTTAAGCATGGTTCCGTAGCCGCCATTGGTCTTATAAGAATAATATTTCTCCTGATTAATTTTTTTGCATTCGAGACAATAGCACGTGAATTTATTTGGTGTACCCGAAACCGGTTTCTTGTCAAAGTAGGACCATATATACGACGGCTCCTTCTTTTTAGAACTTCGCTCTTCAGCTGGTTCCGGTTCTTCGAGATTTGTAGAATCTATTAAGAAAAAATATAAATTAATTAATAACAAAGTATGAATATGAAATAAATTTAAATTGAATATAAATATAATAAATACAAAATTTAAATTCTAAATTTAAAATATGATACTAAATAAAAATTGTAATTAAAAAGTAAAGTTATCAAAACTTATTACAATAAAACTATAAACAAAACAAAAGGGTCGGGTCCGGGTCCGGGTCTAAGGGTCGACCGAGAGGTTGGGTCAGGAGTTCAGGCGGTTTCTTAGGGTTGGAGGCGGGCGAGTCTAAAAATTGGGCAAAGCGGCCAGTGAACCAGGATGGAGCAGGACAATTTTGAACCATGGTTTCGGTCCGGGCCGGGTCCGGGTCCGGGCCGGGCCGGTTCAAACCCGGCCCCTTGACCAGGTCTAATTGTGAATTATGTCAAACGGAAATACACTGCGACTTTTTGGCGAAAGTAATAATTGAGCCCCTTAACTTTGAGCAATTGTGAAATTAGGCCCGTAAGTTATAAATGTAGTAATTAAACCAATAATATGTTTCATCAGAAGTGAAATCAACCTCAATTTTCATTTTTACCTAAATTTTATATTTAAATAATAATTATATATATAAGTTAATCACAACAACAAAAAAATATTACAATTTTTTAATATATAGCTATTTTATTAACATAAATTTTAGAATAAATTTATTATAGTTTGTTTCAATTCTTATGCAACTTAATTATTTACATGCGAATAGAGAATATTATATAGATAAAATTCAATTTTATATAATTTATGTTAGTACTTTTCATTAATAGTTAAATGTAGTAGATAAAATCTTTAAAAAATTATAATAAGTGTCATTATTTGCCAATAAATTGTGTAAATGAATATAAAAGTAAATTTTTTATATCGTGAATCTTGTAATTTGGTTGAAAACTTAGAAAATAGGTTGAATTTTACTTTTTGTTAAACTTATGGGCCTAATTACTACATTTGAAATTTAAGGCGGTTAATTTCATAATTGGCTAAAGTAAATGGAGGTTAGTCATCACTTTTGCACTTACTTTTTTTATTAATTGTCATAACATTCATCAATTAAGGTAAATTCTACCATAAGACAGTCTCATAGTATGAGACTACTAGGGGTGAGCAAAAAAAACCGATCCGATTTTTATATCCGAAACCGAACCGAAACCGATCCGGAAAAACCCGAAAATCCGGGTTTTTTTCAAATCCGGGTTCCGAATCCGAATATCCAGTTTAAAACCGGAGCGGATATGGATATTAAAATTTGTAAAACGGATAACCGATTTTAAACCGGTTTTTATTAAAACTAATATTAAAATTTTAAAAATTACTTTAAAAAAATTATCAAAAAAATTAAATTAATTACGGTATACATTGTTTGTGGTGATGTACAATTATACATTGTACTTACTACTTAGACGGTAGACTAATCTACAACTCACTCTGAATTAAGTAATTTCCTACGTCTACTCACTCTTGGCCTCTACTCTTGTAGAGGCATTTTTATTTTCCCAATTCCATCTATATTTAGACATTGTTTGTCAATTAGATTGTGAACAATTTTTTTTTTTTTTAACTTTTGGTGTACTATGGACGATATATAAGAATATTTAAGAGCGCAATTTTTTTGTAAATTTGACCAAAAAAATCATATTTGACAATAAAGTGGATATATGGTTACCGAATTTTGGATACCGATTTTTTTTGGATACCGAAAACCGGATAACCGAATTAACCGAGTTGGATATGGATTGACAATTTCACTCATTTTAAAACTGGGTAACCGAACCGAACTTGAAAACCGGAGCGGGTAACCGGTTTTGCTCACCCCTAGAGACTACCTGCCACCTCATCAAAACAATTATCCTCAAAATATAATTCTATCAACCTAACAAATATCTCGATCAATCTACCACCATCGTTATTATCTTACCAACTAGGTATGACAATGGATTGGGTTCGGGTAGGGTAGAGCCTCACCCGAATCCATCACCCGACACCACCCACTCCACCCAAATCCACCCAAATCCATCATCCATCCGATAACCTATCACCCGAATCCAATCCACCCGTCGTCCACGGGTGAATCGGGTGATTCATGGATGACAAAAAAAAAAAAAAAAAAAAATGAATATAAACATGACTTATTACCGATCTTCCCTAAAATTTTCGATAAGATAGTTAAAAGGTGATTAATTCCATAAACAATTACAACATGAGTTGTTTCAAGTTTATTTATTTTTTATAATATGTCGTTGGTAATTATTAAAAAAAAAAAAAAGAGTATTTTTATTCGGGTGGATGTCGGGTCGGGTGATTAGCGGGTGACGGATTGAATGAAGGCCCACCCGAATCCAACCCGATCCATCATCCGCTTCATCCATCATCCATTTTTCATCCATTTAAGTCGGGTTACAATCCATTTATTTGGATCGGGTTTTTCTGGTTCGGGCCAAATTGACATCCTGATAAGTGCATATTTTACAGATATTTTATATATTAATTCCCCGCCACTAGGGATGGCAACGGGTCGGGGACCCGGCCCGGACCCGCTAAACCCGACCCGAATGGGTCGGGTTTGGGTCTTAATTTTTTGGACCCGTTGGATCCGGGTCGGATATGGATATTCTATATACGGATCCGGGTCGGGTCCGGGTCTTAAATATTGGACCCGGATCCGACCCGTGGACCCGTAAAAAAATATAAAAAAAAAAAAAGTAAAAGAATAAAGCCCTCACCCTCACGCCTCTCTGACTCTTTGTAGTCCAAAAAAAATAAAAAAAAGTTGCTGTGATAATATATTAATGTGAATATTAACTACTCTTTTTCTTTGCTATTCAATTGTTGCTGCTACTCTTCTTCTTTGTAGTCCAAAAAAAATAAAAAAAAGTTGCTGCTACTCTTCTTCTTTGCTATTCAATTGTTCTTCGAATTCTTGAGGATTCAAGGATGAAATTTATTTATTTGAAAATCGGAACAATTTAACTTTTTTAATTTGTGAAGTTGTGTTTTCAACATTATAGACTTGTAGGTTGTGGAGTATGGAAACTAGGTTGGATTTGTATTATGTAACACTTATTTATTTTCGTTATTTTTTTTGTCGTATTCATTAAAAAAATTAGTTTTGTAAAAAAAAAAATAATAAAAAATGTAGGACCCGTATCCGGACCCGGATCCGTGTAGACCCGGCGGGTCTGGATCTGGATCTCGATTTTTTGGACCCGGCGGATCCGGGTCGGATCTGGGTCTAAGAATATTAATGCGGGTCCGGATCCGGGTCCACTCGGACCCGACCCGGACTCGGCCCGTTGCCATCCCTACCCGCCACTTTACACTTATCCCGACATTTTTCGTTTTATATAATATTTTCTCATTTTTGCGGTTTACTACGGGTTTATTATATTATTTGCAGGATGGAGATTTTACGAGCTGAAATTGTCGTGGAGCAAACGCGGGTTGTGAATTATACGAGTTTGAAGATAAAACCCGAGAAAGACAAAGTATTACGGACCGGAATAACTAAATAAAGAAACGGGCCATAAAGACTTGTATTTTATTTAGGCCCAACTTGTAATTAGATTAGAACAAATAAAAGAAGCAGAATTTCAGTTTTACGGCTAGTTTTGACTTCTAGTTTTAGTTTTAGTTTTACATTTAGTTTTACAGTACGTTAGTTTCAAGTCAACTTTAGGGTTTAGTAAAAACGGAGTTTTCATTCAAGTTCTATACTTTGACTAGATCGATGCTTTTTCTTCAGGATTCAATTCAAGATTAAGTTTCCTTATTCCCTTCTCTTTATTTTATTTTGATTATGTTTATTGTTATTATTATTTGTGTTTTCTCCATAATTTATGAGTAGTTAATTTTATGGTTTTACATCATCGCTAGTAATACAAGCATGTTTTAATTATTGATACGATTGCGAAGTTGTTTGTTCGAGTTTGATTAGGTTTTATCATAATTATTAGATGTTGAATATTGATTGAGTTTGGCATGAGACTATTTGTAGATATCAACGGAAGTTGGGCGATATTTGGGTTGAGTGTTAAATTGATCAGTTTGAGTCATCTAATACGGTTATAATTAATTCAAAATGCGGAAGCTGAGATTTAATTAGGACACAATTCTAATTAAGATTCTAAGAACTTTCATGGGAGTGCGAGTTTAAATAATTGAGATTTATCTACGGTCTAATTTACATGTGGGAGCGGGGATTAAACTTGTTTTGGAAGAATAATCATTATTCGGGAGAGAGCGTTAATATTCAGGAGTTGTAGTAGTCTCACTTGAATAAAAATTAAGCAATCGTGTCATTATTTTTGAGCTTGACTAGCAGTGATATGAACCCTTTCCATTTATTATTGTTGATTTCGTCTTCTTTTAGTTTTATAATTATCTTTAGAAGTATAGTTACATCAGTTTATTTAGCTTATTATCACCTCTATTATTGATCTGCGTAGATAACTTGTAATTTGAGACGAACTGGTACTTAATCTTTGACCTCCCTGTGATCGACCCGTATGCTACGACACCCGTACACTTGCGGTATAATTTTAAAAGGTAACACATCCCTATTACCAACCAACCATCATAAAATTCATCCACTCCAACCTCAACCTTCATCTCAACCCCACCGAAAAACCTCGCCAAACACACCAAATTCTGACGACTGATAGCTGGCGACTGACAATCGATCCCGACCACCCGTTTTCACTGTAGCTCCAATCTCACCGTTGTTTTACCCTTACTAATGCTTTCTTTTTAAGATTATTTAATCCACCAAAAAAATTAAGTAAAATCTAAATAATTAAAAAACATATTGTCAAATTTTCAGATCTATTCCAAATAGGCGTACAATTAATGGTTAATAAAAAAAATATACTTTATATTGCATCAAAAGTAACTTACGGAGTAAAACATTTCAATAGTAACGTCGATCCATTTGAAAAATAATTTCAGCATTAAATTTTTGATAAGAATTTGGTTACATTTCAAAGATTTACATTTACATTTCAAAATTATGAATTATTTTTGTCAACAATTAGAAGAAAATTCGCCATACCGATAAATGAACAAAATTATTTTCTAAGAGAGGTCGGGAGGATAGATCACCGGACTTAGACAGGTTGGGCGCACCTCGAGGTGGTGGTCGGAGTGGTAGTCGATGCAAGATGGCGATGTTAGGGTTTGATGTGAGATGATTGAAAAGACAATGCTAATTAAGTTTGGTCGTTGGATTCCGACGACTCTCACTCTGGTGGTTATAATAGCCGCGTCGGTGGTTATCTGATTGGAGTAATGGTGGGTTGGTGATGTTGAAGTAACTGTTGCGTGGTTGTTGGTGTATCAGATATATTGAGTGTGATATAAGATGTTTAACATAGATGAGGTAATGTTGTAATGAGTGAAGTGGCATGTGTCTTATTCTATGAGGCAACCTCATAGTAGACATATTCTTTTACTCCATCTATCTGTTATTCATCATCAAAATTAATTTTCTGAAAATGGGACATATTTTTATACTCGTATCAGAAAATAAATTAATCATTCTCAAATAATAGAAGGAAGTATTATTCATTTGATTATGAATTACTCCGTAGCACAATAATTTCACGTCACAATATGATCTCTGTTGAGACTTGAGAGATGACACGATTATTATTATAAAATATAAAACAAAAACACACGATAAAAAAAACTTACAAAATCATAAAAATCCAACATCATATCATAAAATTCATAACTTCACCACAAAAATGAAATAACAAAAACAATATTCTCATTGAAATCAGTTCACAGTCTTACGCTCTTCTGCAATGCCAAGGTCTTGACCCAAGCAGGCCTAGCCAATATATCCTTAGCCCAAGCACTGACATAAGGGCGCTCGTCGAAAAGCGTCTTCACTTGGGTTCCCATCAAATAATTCAAAAGCGGTATGTGTTGAAGATCCGCCAGTGTGAAAGAGTCGCCACCTAAGTACTTGGATACTGTCAGACGTGCCTCGTATATGTCTAGGACCTTAACAAATTTGGCCTCGTTCTCCTCAACAATAGCCATGTCGGTTTCCTTTTTGAACACTACGACCTTGTGTACCAGCTCCCACGCGAGCTTGCTCCCCACTGGGTCGAATTGGTGAGCCTCGGCCTCGGTCCACACCAATTGGCTAGCCAATTGGCTCTTGTCTTGGTCAATCAACGGGGTTCCATCGTTTTCGTATGTGTATGCTATGTACTTTGTTATAGCTCTTGACTCTGTTTAGCATGAAATTTAGTTACATATAGAGAGGACGAATAAGATTTTACATACAATGTTTGTGTTTCAGTCATTTACTAGTTTTAGGGCCCGACCCCGATCAGGCTTCCTATTTTTAACGAATAAAACATTAACCTTATTTTATTTATTGAAACAAATAACTAAATAAATTAAAAAATTAGTTGAATATTTCAACATTATATGAATAGTTGTTACACTGTCCTATTAAAATAAAATGATTAAGATAAAATTAAAACATACAGACAATACAGTACTTCACTATTTAGTAGATCTTATATGAGACACTCTCATTAGTCTCATACCATGGATCTAGTAAGGTACTATGTAATAGCTAAAAAAACATCAACTAAATCTCTTTGGGTAAGTCAATTCATGATTTATTTATTGTGAGATCATATAACCAGTAAATTTATGTTCATGATTTACCACTTGCTCAATTTTTCTAATAAAGATTTTGATACTACTACTCATAATTTATTTAATTATTGTGCTATTATTGTTTTAATACTATTACTACTATTGCTATGACTACTATTGTAACTATTAATTTTACTACATCCACTTCTATCACCATCAATTAAACAAATATTATTGCTTACACTGGTGAACACGACTACGTACTATTCTATTTACTATGGTCATTATTGTAATTTGATCTAATATACTCCCCCTGTTTTATAAAGTCGTTTACACTTACTTTATTTTATAAGAGGAAATTGAAACAAATGTAAATAATTAACTAAGACAAAGGGGATATTTATTATAAATACATAAGGGGATAATTATTCTATTTACTATGGTCATTATTGTAATTTGATCTAATATACTCCCCCCTGTTTTATAAAGTCGTTTACACTTACTTTATTTTATAAGAGGAAATTGAAGCAAATGTAAATAATTAACTAAGACAAAGGGGATATTTATTATAAATACATTACATATTTTTATCTCTTAAATTAACTCACACTTAATTTTATTTGTGATGCATTTCGTAAGATATATAGAGTATTTATGATTATGATCTAATATATCATAATGCGTTCGTTGTTACTTTTTTTTTTTTTTGATGATGAGGAGGTTGAGTCCCCGGTACATCCGTACATGCATTCCCGCACCACCACATGTACCATGTAAGCTACCCCTGACAGGGGCTGCGGTGGTCAAGTGGTGTGCTTTGGTTTTTTATTCTTTTTTGGTTCCAGGTGTGATTTGAGCCTGGAACCTCACACTTTGTTGCGTACTTCCAGGTTAACCCAAGTTTGTTGTTACTTTTGATACTTTTAATGTTTTAGTACTAATTTAGCATCTTCCTATATTAAAATAACCAAATTATCAATTTTAAGGGGCTTTCTTATGAGTATTAATTTTATTAGTAATTACTAAAAGTATACTTATTATTAAACAAATTATCAATATACAAATATATTATTATAACTAAAAGTCTACTTATTATTAAAAATCACTATCCAACCTACTTCCTCCCACCTCAATAATTAATTTTTTATGTAACAAATTATCAATATACAATACAAAGAGGACTATCAACTTACCTTAAACATATACTCCCTTCGATTGATCAGGTTCTTATCATTTGACTAAAAATTTTCTCACAAAAATTATTAAATGATAAAAACCTATTGAATCAGAAGGAGTATATAGAACAAAAATCAGATAACCGGGACAAAGAGTGTAACATTAACTCACTAGTTTAACCTTAATTAAGTCATACGTGAAGATTATGTGAAAAGATGGATTATCATTTTTAGTACCCAAACCAAAACAAACTCCGAATCAAATATTTAAAATTTAAAGGAAAAAAAAAAAACAAGAATAGCTGGAGATAGAGGAGACAATGTGCAATAACGTAAATGTGAGAAGTTGCTTGGGGAATTAACGTAAAGGATGACGACAACGAATAACGTACTCATGGAGCCTATTAAAATATTTATAGAATAATTCATTCTCGTATTGTGGGAAATATTTAGAAGCCATCTAACCTAAAAGAAAACAAAAACAAAAACAAAACGAAAACTAAAAACTAAAAGAAAAATAAAATAAAGAACTATATACACTAAACTACAAACACAATTAACGCCTAATTCCCCGGCAACGGCGCCAAAATTTGACGGGCTTAAAAGTCGTATGCCGCAAATTATAATTTATAATCACTTAAATCCTAAATACTAAACAAGTAGTAAAATGGAAGTAAGGGTCGATCCACAGGGAAAAAGGCTAATTGCGAAAGAGTAAAGCGTAAATAAATGCAATAATACAAAATAATCAAATGACAGTAACAGGTTTGGGGGGGTTTTGGTTTAATAAGATCTAAAATGACTAATTAAGGTAAAAGCAATAATAAAAAGACGAGAGAAAACAAGTCTGAGAAGGATCTTGACTCAAACAGAAATCCACGAACGATAATGTAGCCGATCACAGAAAATAATCAATTGACTTCACTAGAGCACTTTATTGCGACAATCAATGTAGTTCAATTACACCAACTATCAATTTCTCTCTTAACTTAGCAATTAGGTCAAAACTGATGCCCTAATTACCCTTTCTATGATTAACTCGAGTCACGCGAAACAAGTTCAAATCAAAAGAAGAATATAGAACGAGAAACAATAAAGGTAACTAATACTAACAACGCAGTTAATACTCGAGTTACAAATTTAATCCCTTTTATGGTCAACTTACGACAAACTGAGTACGATAAATTGAACACAATTGCTATCGCGAAAAGATTAATAAAGCAAACGGAGCCAATAATCAAATCTAGCAGACAAATTAACAACAATCCTAATTAGTCGTACGCACTAATCAAAATTAGAGTTAATCAACAATAATAATAAGGGAATTAAATAATACTCACGAAAAAGTCAAGAGATTGATAATCTCACGGTTGAATTACCGACGCTTCAATCTTATTGAATCAAGAATTTGAGATTTAGCTACACATAATCTAAAGAAAATCACCAAATTTTTGAGAGAAAACTAATTAAGAACCTAAGGTAAACTAATGAGAGAGATAATAATAATGAAAATAACGTAAAAGCCTCCTAATAAAACCCTAAGAGTTTCCTCAAAATATTTCCTAAAAAGAAAATTAAAAATAAAACAAAGTAAATTTCCAAAATCCGGATCAGCATGCGCTAGTGGCGCAGGAGTATGCGCTAGTAGCGCAATAACTCGGCAGACTTAGTAACAGAGGTGCGCCAGTAGCGCACAGATCTGCGCTAGTAGCGCATCAGCACGGCAGGATGGACTTCTTGGGCGCCAGTGGCGCCATTTCTGCGCTAGTAGCGCACCATTTCTTCAACTCTTCATACTTCCCTTCTTCATCTGTTCTTCATCCCACTTTCTCGTTCTTCAATTCTCGAGCTTGGCACACACTTCAAAATCAACGAGAACACACTAACGTTGTCAAAGCATACAAAAGAGCATATATAACCATTCGATCATCACAACTCCAACTACGTCAAAATGGTCCTAAATCACTAATCTAAGCGCCTCAACTATACCTAAAATCGTCATCTAAACTACGACTAACTCCGTCTTATCAACTCTAATATACGCTTATTTTTAGTTTTTTCCCTGAAAAAAATTGTTCCCCTGATTAATTAGGGTTTCGAATTTTTTGCAGAAATGTCGACAATTAGTACTTCGTCGTCATCCCAAAATCCAACTAAATGTAATTGTAGCGTTCCTGCTGTGTTGTTTAAGTCGTGGACCACTGACAATCCGGGGAGGAGGTTCTTAACTTGCAAGTTTCGATTTTGTCGCTTTTTCAAGTGAGTGGATGAAGAACAAACTGATTGGCAAAGAGATGCAATTAATCAGTTGTTATTGGAGAAAAAATCGCTACAATGTGAGAACAACATTATTTTAAAGGGTTCGAATTTACAAGTGAAAGAGGAAATGACGAAATTGAAGGCTGAAATTAAACTTAACACGTTAGAGGAAGTGAAATTATTTGTTCTTCGAAACCAAAATCAATAAAATGCATGCACAAAATCTAAGAACTTAAGGGTGTAAAAAACTCTACAGATATGAGGAATTAAAACTAAATTAGGGTCCTTTACACGAATTTCGAATCAAAAGAGGAAAATTATAACCCTAATTTCAATTAAACTTCAATGAAATCAATTTTGAGTTCATCTAAAAGTACATACCTGCTCTAATATTGACGACGATGGCGATTACAAGCTACGTCGATGAATTGGAGAGAAAAATTTCAACAAAAAGTAGAGAAATATGAACAAATTAAAGTGGGGGAATTAATTAGGGGGGAAAATTTGCAGAGTAATTTTTTTTAGTGAATTTGGGGGGTTAGATTGATAGAAAGTGAAGGGAGTGAGTAGAAATACCGAAGTCATTAAAGAAGGGCAAATCGGGAAGTTCGGGTCTTTTTCGGCTGGAATTCATTAATGGCATAGATTAAGAATGAAAATAGTCAAGTATAAGATATGAAAAAAAAATTATGTAGGTATAAGCCATAAAATGTGGTTATAAAATAGATATAAGTCATGAATTTACTCTTTAAAATATTATATAAGCAGGAAAAGAGCACAATACCAAAAAGTTTAATATCTCCATCTTCAAGAGCAGGCACTTGACCAAATGGCTGCATTACATAGATTATATGAGATGTAATTTACAAGTTTTGCGGTAAATGATACGAGTGAAATTAATTACAGAATATATTTTAGTTTTCGTTATCATTTTATCAATTACGTTTTTCATTTGCTTATATTTAAGTAAATCAGTAATAGAAAAATTTCCCACAGTACCCTGAGGTTTGCAATTTTTCTCAAGATACCCTCTATTTTGTGGAAAAAAAAAACTTTAACCAACCATAACTTGCAATCACAAATTCAGAATTCGACCATTATTTTCAAATCAATTGTCTTTTCAAGCTCTTCGATTTGATATAAAAAAAAATTATGTTCAAAACACGTAGTTTCATGTTATAATCGGTCAAAGTTATTTTATCGAAAAAATTTTGACCGACCATATCTACTAGCCACGAGTTGCGAATCTGAAAAATTTGATTTTCAAATTGATCGTCTTAACGAGATGTACAGCTTAGAAAATACCATTGTCAATTTCTAAACTCGTAACTACAAAGTAAGTTTAGTTAAAGTTTTATAACATGAAAATAGAGGTATCACGGATAAATTGACAAACCTCAAAGACACCAAAATATCCCATAATTTAATGCTTTTTCATACACATTAATTTGTTTTATCTGACAATTCACAATAGTAATAAGTGGCATAACTAGTAAAAAAGTCAAGTGGAGTCAAAACTTTTAAAATTGTTAGCACCAAAATTCAAACGCAGGTCAATTACGTAAAAAGGGAGTAGCAATCTAACCATCATGCCAATTAAACACATTGATTTTTTTTTTATTTTTTTTTTCGCCAGCTGGTAAAAATCTAGAGTCACCGATGCATCACCGACCTTGCAAGGTTGTGTGCATCAGTCATCTCAGATCTAGGTAAACACATTGAATTATTCACACATATTTTCAAGTAAATTGTATGGAGTAATTATCTTCAAATCAGTGGGGGTGTTGAGACCTCCATTTTAAGCTATGTAGCTCCGCCTCTGATAGTATTTACCGAAAAATTTAATTTTACACTTCAAAAAACGTAAACTATTTAAGGGAATAACTCACGTTAAGGGAGAGAAAAGACTCTTGTTTGTGATCCCTGGCACGCAAATTAACCAGTTCAAACTCAAAGTCGAGTTGCTTTTCGTGAAGTGCGACCAAGACACGTAGGGTAGGGGTGGATAGGGGGTTACCGTGAACCTTGATCGTCATGAGTATCGAGTATCAACTAAATTAAATGTACGTAATTATATGAATAATTTGAGCAATTTTTTTTTCGTATCAAAGTAATGTGATGACTAATAACTGTAAGTCATTAATTTATAATGAGTTGAATAGGTAGGTACTTAGTTTTTGTCGTCCATGTAAGACCGTATGAGTATAACCTTCAAATTAAATTAAAGAATACGAAGTATAATACTCCCTCCATTCAACTTCATTCACTACATTTGCTTTATTAACACTATTCAACTATGTCGGAAATCTTTGAAATTCCCGACAATCTATAAATGAAAATATAGTCGTGTGTGATCTTTTTTTATTCGTCTTTATGGGTACAATATTATATCCAATTTTTAGATTTTTTTATCGAGTGAAATTGTAGATATTTTCGTTCCGACATTTGCCTCGACAAATGTGAAAAAGTGAAATGTTGTGAATGGAATTGAATGGAGGGAGTATAATTTTATTTAAGGGTTTTTAATTATTGTTCGTTTTGTGTGATTGATTTTTTTTGTATTGTTGACTTTAAATGAGTAGGCATGTTGAGATGTTAGCTTTTGGAACTTTAAGAACGTGTGCGGCTCACTTTGTCCCCCCCCCCCCAAAAAAAAATAAATAAATAAAAATATCAAGAATATAATTCTACACAAATTTTTATTTAAGACGGGTACATTCGTCTTAAATTAAGACGTGTCAAATATTACGAATAAGACAAAAAACAAGTGGATAGAAAAATGTACTCCGTAATAGATTTGTCTTTTATGTGCAAGTACTGCAAGTGGAAGATTACTTGACCCGTCTTAAGCTTAAGACGGATAACTCGTCTTAAGTAAGACTTAAGACCTGTTCTTTTCAACTTATAAGAGCTGAACTTATAAGAACTGAATTTTTTTTTTTTGTTTGAATTTGTGCTTCTAATGTCAGAGTTAAACTTATAGGAGCTGAACTGAACTTATAAGATCGAGCTGAAATTAAGCTGGAAAGAATATGTCCTTATTGATATTTTTAAAAGTATTCATGAAAATAACTCGTCAAAAAACATTTTGTAAACATTTAGTTTCTAATAATAGAAATATAAAATTATTACTCCGTAGATTAGAATAGTTGTAGAAAATAAATAAATTTGGCATTATCCATGCCATAATGACCTAGAGATGATGTTAGTTAAATTTATGAGTATTTGAATGTCTATAATTTAATGGTTTTAAGGACTTAACGTTATTTGATGAACTACTGAACTACTCTGTAGGATGTAAGGAGCCATTTTTTCTTATTCGTAAAAGTTTGCTTGATTTTTTTTTTTTTAAGATGACGCCTACAAATAGGGGTGAGCACGGATCGGATATCCGATCCAAACTGATAGTTCGGATCGGATATCCAAACTCGAAATTTCTAAATTTTAATATCCATATCCGATCCAAATATTTCGGATATCCAATGTTCGGATATCCAAGATATTTCGGATCAGAGGCGGATATTCATTCGGATATCCATATAGCGCCATTGCACAAACAAAAATGTTGATTTATCGTTACACTCGTTCATTCTTCCCTTTTTTTTCCTTTTAAATTTGATAATAAACTTTTAAGTATAATTGTATTAATAGCAACACATATCCCACTATATTGTTTATATATATTATTAGTTCTTTGCATTTTAGATTTAGCTAAATAAAAAATTATATATTTGAATTAGTACATTATATTTAAAGATACGGAAAAATTGAAAATTGTAATATAGGACATTGGATGCTATGAAAATTACAACTATATTTAATAAAAGTCAATTTTTAGTAACCAATAAAAAAGAAATATTAAAAATAATCAAAATATCAAGACAATTTTCGGATATTTTTCGGATATCGGATATCCAAAATTTCAAAACTAAATATCCACGGATATCCAATATCCAAAACTTTCGGATACGGATATCCAAAATTTTTAAAAATTCGGATCGGATATCCAAAAAATCGGATCGAATATCAGATCACAATTTTCGGATTTCGGATATTCGGATATTTTGCTCAGCCCTACTACAAACGGTTAAAGCAATATATAAATAATCGATCAAATGTGTATATAATATCACATCCTCTTTTACGTTAAGTTTGAAAAATAGAACTACTTTTAATCTTTTATCATGTACTGATATAACTCATTTAGTATAGGTTAAGACGTTCAATTTAGTGTGGTTCGGAAGCTAAGGTGATGCATTTGTCAAGGAATTACGAAGGAATTGAGTGAGTGTCACTTTCGCGGGTTTGGATGTTTTGGGTGTTGTGTTTAGGTACATTATGTATCGAGACGAGAAGGACGATTTAGAGAGCGAGTTTTTGAAGTCAAAGGAACGTCAAGGTCAAAGATCAAGTCGAAAAGTGAAGAATTCGTGAAATCAAGTAGTAGCATTTGACCAGAGTTGGTCGAATGTTATTGGTCGAATGCAACTGAAGAAACACATATGTTTTCATGCACTGACACTCGACCGACATTCGAGTCAAACCTTACTACATCAGAATAGTGCTGAAACGAATTTCCTTAAATTATTTAACTTTATTTTGACTTAGGATTTTTATTATCATCAGTTTTAGGAAAGAAAGACTACTTATTAGGTTTTAGTTTTTATTATTCACTATTTTGCTTGTTCGGCCCCGGCCAGGCCATAAAACATAATTTGGGTATATTGTCTAATTTATCGTTAGTTTTAGGAAAGAAAGACTACTTATTAGGTTTTAGTTTTTATCATTAGGATTTTACTTACTTTCTATTTTACGTTTCCAAGCTTTTTCTTTCACGTTTTCAAGTTTTGTTGTTGCGTTTCAAATCAACTGCACTGCTTTTCTAGTTAAACATACAACAGTCTCATTGTGTTTCCAGCAGAATTGAATTAAATACAATTCATTCAAAGTCTTTGAAACGTGAGTATTGTTTAGCTTGAAAATTTAAAAAAGTTTTCAAGTACCCAATTCACCTCCGGGCCCCCCTCTCTTGGCTACTTTTTTCGTTAAACTCGGATCCATAAACTCTTCAATTTGTATCAGAGCCTCGTACTCTTGATTGTCACACCACAAAAGAGGCTGATCCTTTTGTCTTTTGTTTTTATTTCTTTTATCTATGGAATCCAGACATCCGAAATGTCTCATCTTTGACGATAATGACTACGGATCTTGGAAACAGTTGGTTTCCCAATATTTCCAAGGATAGGATTGGGATTGTTTGAAAATTATTCTTGCCGGACCGCACGTTATTACCTCTATCGACAAATTAAAGAGGGTAATAAGGTTGCAAAGAGTCTGCTAAATTACACGAAAGATGAAGGAAGAAAAGCTGAAAAGAATGCGAAAGCTTTGTCTCTCCTTCAAAACAGCTAATTTTCGGATGAATTTCATCGCTTTTCTGCTTGCATTAATGTCAAAGAACTTTAGGATGCCCTCAAACTTGCTTATGGGGGAAACTCTCAAGTAAAGAATCAAAGAATAGATATGCCCACTCAACATCACGAATCCTTTACCATGGGTAGAGATGAAAGTATTAATAGCATGTCTACGAGATTCTCATAGTTGGTAAATGAGTTGCGCAAATCTTGGTCATACGATTGAATTAGAGAAAATGATCCGTAAAATCCTTAGAAGCCAAACTAAAAAATAGCAACCTAAGGTAAACGCTATTGAAGAAGCAAAAGACTTGTTTACTTTGTCTTACCAAAATCTAATGGGTTCACTCATGGCGCATGAATTAATTCTTAACAAACGCAAGAGTGAGACCAATAAAAGTAAGGGCATAGTCTTGAAAGCCGCTTCTAGCGATAATGAAAAAGATTCTGATGAGATGGCTGCGTTTGGTTGACGGTTTAAGAAAGCTTTATATAAACCGAAACAAGACAAGCCCACTTTTTACCGAAAATCAAATGGCTCGAAATACTCTTCCTCAAACCGAAATTGTCACAAGTGTGGGACATCTGGTCATGTCATAAAATACTGCCCCACATTGAAGGACATTAAGTCTAAGACTGAATGGGAAAATAAACAAGACAATTACCGGAAAGTTATGTTGACTTCTTGTTGGGGTGAACTTGATGCTTCAGATATTGAAGAGGACGAAGAAGATGACGAAGCAATTTTGTGTTTGAGCAGTCTTAGCATTGACATGATAAATCTCAAGAATCAGAGGGAAACAGATCTATATCTGATGGGAAACGCAAGTTTTCCTTATGTTGGAAACCAAAATGAAGAAGATGAGGTAAGTTTCCTTGAACTTAAAAAGGATCTTCACAATCTTAAGCGAAACATTCTTGTTAAGTACTTTGAACAAACTCTTGATACATGTCATGAACAACGTCTTGAATTAACTGATGTTAAAGAACATAATGTTGAGATTGCCGAGGAGATTGCGTTTCTAAAAACTAAGATGAATAGAATCGCTAAATTTGAAAATCAAAGGGAATCTTACACTAAAGAGTTATAGGCAGAAAATGAATCCTTGTGTGAAAGAATTACCGCTTTAACTGATGAGTTTCATGCCTTGAATGAACAAAATCTTAATGCTTGTGCGTTAGAAACTGAAAAGATTCATATTGATTCCACGGGGTGTGATCTTGATCATGATTTGATTTTAAACAATATTTAGATGAGTTAGAGCAATTAGAATTTAATCACACGGTTGAAATAAATAATCTCATTAAAAAAAACTTGAGTCCTCACAAAATATGAATGGGAAACTTAAAGATTCCGCTGATAAATGCGACAAACTCACTCTTGAAGTCAAGTCTTTAAACGAACAACTACTGAACTCCATGAAATTTAGTGCTAAATGGGAAATTAGCTCTTGTGTTGGTAAATTCTTGACTAAACAAACAGACAATAACCTGAAGTTGGGTCTAGGTTACGATTCTTATAGTCGTAGAGATCACTCTAAGTGTAACCTTAAACTATGGGAGCGTGACTATAGGAAACGCAAGTATGTGGATCTTCCTGAGAACCTTATCTATCATTATTGTGGAAAAACTGGTCACTTTAAATAGGCTTGCAATGAACTTAAAAACGATATCACCAGAAACGTAAATTACGTTAAGGAAACGTGTGATTCTTTATGTGAAACTGTTAAACAACCACTGGAAACGCATGCATCTGTCATGAGTATGTTCAAAGGAATAGTCACCAAACAGTTTTGGGTTCGAAAGGACCAAGTTTTCCGTGTGACTAACAAGAAAGGACCCAACTTAGTTTGGGTACCTAAAACTAGAGAATGATGTGTTTGCAGGTCAAGGTAAAAGGAAACTGCTACTTGTACTTAGATAGTGGTTGCTCAAGACATATGACATGAGATAAGAATCAATTCCTTTCACTTGAGGCCTATGATGGAGGAAACATGACTTTTGGAGACAACAAGAAGGGTAAGGTTATTGGAATCGGCAAATTGGGTATGTCTCCCTTTCACTCTGTCGAGAATGTGTATTTAATTGACAGACTAAAACACAATCTTTTAAGTATTTCCCAATTTTGTGACCATGGCAACAAAGTCGTTTTTCATGCAAACATTTGCCGGGTCATAATTGAGGGATGTAGTAAGGTAATCTTGGAAGGACAACGTCTTAAAAACGTGTATGTTCTTGATTTAAAGTCATTATCTACGGATTCTCTTGCGTGTTTGAGTGTTACCCTGAATGACCCCGATCTTTGGCACAAAAGATGTGGCCATGGTAGTAGTTCCTAGTTGAATACGCTGAAATCCAGGAATCTAGGTTTACCTTCCATGAAGTTTGACCGAGAAAAGGTTTGTGAAACGTGTATCCAGTGCAAACAAGTGAGAACCTCGTTCTAGCCGAAGAAGGTCGTAAGTAACTCACGTCCTCTTAAGCTCATTCACATGGACCTTTGTGGTCCCATGAAGGTAAGAACTAGAGGAGGTGCAAGGTACGTTTTCGTGATTGTTGATGATTACTCAAGATATGTTTGGCCAATCTTCTTAAGCACTAAATATGAAACTTTTGACGAATTCGAGTGCGTAATAAAATTGGTCGAAAATAGGGTTGACTTGATGCTCGTGTCCATTAGAACCGACCATGGTACTGAGTTAAACAACCATGCTTTTATAAACTATTGAAAAGGTAGAGGACTGTGGCATAAATTCTCCGCTCCTAGGACACCTCAACAAAACGATGTTGTCGAACGCATGAACCGTACTTTGGAGGACATGGCTTGCACCATGCTCTTATGTAGTGGACTTCCCTGAAGTTTTTGGGCCAAGGTCGTTAATACAGCATGCTTTATTCATAAACATGCTATGATTAGACCTATCCTTAAGAAAACGCCATATGAATTGCTCCGTGGTCGAAAACCTAACCTTTCTCAGCTACGCACTTTTGGAAGTCAATGTTTTGTTCATAATAATGGTAAAAATCAGTTGTCAAAATTCTAAGCTAGAAGCGATGAGGCTATCTTTCTTGGTTACTCTAATCATAGCAAGACTTACAAAGTCTGCAACAAAAGAACCATGTGTGTTGAGGAAAGTGTCCATGTGATTTTTGATGAATCTGACATATTTGAAAAGAATGTGCAGGAAGATGAGGAAGAAGATGATCCAGATTTTTGGTTGACTCGACGGGATCCACCAGAACTCGTGAATGGAGAAGGCAATGCTGAGGGAATTGATGATAAGGTTATAGCTCACGGAAACGCAGGAACGAATGCGGTTTCAGAGGTCAACAATCAGAATGATGCTGGAAACGTGCAAAATCCAGAAGAAGACAACCAGAATGATGTTGATAACCATGAGCCCTTAGTGATTGATGAGCCACATAATGAAGAAACGCATCCAGAAAACCAGGAACCGGAAACAGAAGTTATGTTTTCACAGGAAACAGGTGACCCATGGTCGGATTCAGGGGGAACCAGTAGAGGTTCCAGGAGAACAAATACAACAATGATAGAAACACAAACAGAATCTGCGATTCCTGGTCAAACTGCAGAAGAGAACCAGAATCCTTATGGATTACCATTTGTTCCTAAGAAGTGGAAACCTCAAAGCTCACATCTACTTGATGCTATTATATCAGACATTCAAAAGGGAGTACAAACTCGACATTCTCTTAATAATTTCTGTTTCTTTCCTTTGCTTCTCTCGGCCATTGAGCCGAGTAATATCAAAGTTGCTCTTATTGATGCAAATTGGATATATGCCATGCAAGAAGAACTACAGCATTTTGAGAGAAACAAAGTGCGGTATCTTGAGTCACACTAGTAGAAAAAGACCCTATTGTGGCGGTTGTAATAGACCTTTTGTGGCGGTTTTGAGGCGTCGTATATCCAGGGGTCGTATACTTTTTGTGGCGGTTGTAAAACCGCCACAAAAAGTCGATAATTTGTGGCGGTTCCTTGTAAAACCGCCACAAAAAGCCTACAATTTGTGGCGGTTCCATAATAGAACCGCCACAAATAGAAGGCTTTTTGTGGCGGTTTTAGCAAGGAACCGCCACAAAAAGTAGGCTTTTTATGGCGGTTTTAGAGTAGAACCGCCACAAATAGTAATTTATTTATTACTATATATTTAGCTTTTTGTGGCGGTTTTAAAATAGAACCGCCACAAATATTGAGTTTTTTATGGCGGTTTTAAATTAGAACCGCCACAAATAGTAATTTATTTATTACTATATATTTAGCTTTTTGTGGCGGTTTTAAAATAGAACCGCCACAAATATTGAGCTTTTCATTTTTTTTTTTTTAATATTTCAAATTAATGCTCATTGTAGATTACCTGAACCAAATCTTTAATTTTAAATACACCTTCAAATAGAAACCTCGAAAATCCAATTTCATTGAATCTAAATTCCTTTCACATATCATCCGTCATAATAAATAACTACAAGTGTTCAAACAAAACAAATACAAAGAGTGGTGACAAACTAATAACTAACATACATCAGTGGACGACAACAATAATAGTAGAACAACGCCAACAATGTACAAAAAATGTGACATCAGCGCAGCGGACAGCTATAGCAACAGTAGCGGATAACAGGGGAGCGACCATCACATCACAGCGGCCATAGAGAGATGTTCACCTGTAAATGGAGTAGTAATACCAATTTAGCATCTATTCATCTCATCTTTTTTTTCTTAAGCGCTAATACACTTCGTAAAATCCAACAAATGACATTTTATATGACAATACTCTCACCTCTTCAAATTAAACTTCCTACTTTATTTGGGGACAAATCCCGTTTAACTATATGTTTTAGGACACTTTCAACATGCACAAGAATGTCCTAATAAAGCCAATTATAAGTGAGGTTCACTATAAAGCCTTGTCTTTCCAACAAGGTCACATGCACTTCTTAATTCTATGATTGTTTATTGAGCTTCTTATGCTTGTGCATAACATGATAGGATAAATACATACAGTTTAAAAACGGCATATTCAATCACCTAAAAACGGATAAACACATACAAATTTAACACGAAGTTGAACTGTGGAACCAATACTTTAATGATTGTTAGAAGTGATAGCACACAGTTTAAAAACGGCTTATTCAATCTCTTGATGGATGATTTTAGCAGGAATTCAAGTATCCCTCTTCTAGTCTATGGAAAACTGGAGTAAGAAGTTCTCGATGTGGAGTAGGTTAATTATATGAGATAACTACCAGCACAAAGATAAATGAACACCAAGTATAGAAAACATAGCATTTTCAATCTGAAATTACCCGGTAATAAAATAATTTATACACATACCTCAGATCCCTTACCACGAATATTCTGAGTGTCAAGGCAATTATGCTCCTCCTGTACAAAAGCCATTTTTCTTCCCGTGTTAGAAATCTACCAGAGTCGGAAAAAAATTTACACTTTCTCCTTCCAAAAACGAAGTTTATATACTTATTCTTTCCCTTACGATTAATCAAAAGTGGGAACTTTACACTTGATCAAGAGGGAGTAACCTATATCTTCACCGTGCTCGATCATAATATCATCAACTTCACTCAAAATATGCAGAAGTAATCAGAGTTTCCAAAATTTACCACCTCCTGCAAAATCCCATGAGTAAAAAATGCCACGGCTTCCACTTCCATTATAAGCTTTTCTCTTTGATTTTCATGCCCCTGTCATATGCAATGTCCAACTTTAGATGATGGTACTTGGTAAGGAAAAGGTACTCGGAAAAGTCAAAACCATTTTGTTTAGAATACTGCACGGAAAAAAAATAATTTATTCATGTACCCTTTGAAGGATTTTGCTTAATCTCAACAAAGAAAAAATTCATTCTACTTGGTCCTCGGAATATATATGCAATTGAATAAAGGGATGAGAATACGTACACTAGGAATTTTGTTTTGCTTCTTGTACATCTGAAGTGCACAAACCATTACGTTCAAGGCCTCTAAAATCCTCCGCCGACTTTTCTCATTCTGTAAATTTAAAGTAAAAGAAACAGTTTAAAAATATTAAATTGTTCTAGCCTCACTAAAATATCTACAACTAAATAGAGACACCAATTCACTACTAAGAGAAAATACGGGAAGAAGTATCACTTGAGTTGAAATTCAGAATATTAATAAATTAAACCACCTACTTCAAAAATACGAGACTGACTAAAACCAGACATAGTTTACAAGAAATTAAGCCTTACCAAAAAACATTGAACTCTACAAACAACAAAAAGAAGAATAAAGTAGTTACCATCCATGTAGCATACTCATATTCATGACCCCATAAACCAGTAACATCTTCAGAACTCAACTATTTGAACTTCAAGCTCTCCTGTAAGACTTAAATGACTCAAATGGCTACTAGATTAATTTTTCATTTAGAAATTGATACTTGATAGCATCCTTATGTTGACTTTCATTAGAGAATACAAAACTAAAAGTACATAATCCAATTAAACATTCAATGTAGCATTTCAGTGCATGTGAATCATGTTTCAAGGATTAAGCTTTTCCTGTTTTTTATTCAACACGTAATTATCTCATTACAAATGCAAGTCAGTTGAAGCTATCTAGCATCAGCGTCTCACATTACTCGATACTTACTAACACGAATTTATCATACTTTTAGAGTGATATCCTACTTTTTGGGTTCAGGTATGTTGGTAATGTGATTTTTTTCTATACATTTCAATGACTTTGTAGTTAAAAGTGTGATGGAGTATCTGAATACTGTTACATTAGCTAGTTAATGTGCCTAGTGCATTAGCGGATAACCACAGTCAATTCATTCACAACTTTCCTTAACATCAATTCCTCATATACTGATAGAACTTCAAATCACTCAATAATTATAAACCTTTACACCAAATTATTGATAGAATGCAATCAAATTTTTAATTAGACATTTTAGGACAATACACTCAGATTAAATAAGAAAATAAATAAAAATAAGAAAATTTAGGGTAAACTGGAAGTGAGAAAGAAATTAAATTTAGGGAGAAAGGGTAGAAACTTCACAATAGTCGTGGAAGGCATCATGAGACGGTAGAGGCGAGTTGAGGAGCAGGTGGACACGACGGGGAGAGGAAACCCTACAAACATTGATTTGATGCGTAGGAGATCAGACACTCAACTACAACCTATAAATTAACACAGATTTCACAACAACAAAAATTAAGTAGATATCCAAGACAATCACATGGCCAAAAAAATACCTACGCAGGGGTAGCCATGAGAGTACCAAAGAGAAAATATTTTACCGATTTGAAAGGGGAGAGATAGCATTGCTCGCTAAGTCGGAAGTTATGAATATTAGTAGACGCAGCCATTACAGATCTGGTGAGTATTCAGTTATTCGAGAGAATCGCTGAGAGTGATGAATGTGAAATTTGAGAGTCAATAAAATTGGGGAAGAACAAGTATAAAATAGGGTTGAACACAAAATCGGTGAAGTATTTGATGAAGGAGAAATGTTTGTGGAGGAAAAGTAAGTATGTTTAAGTGCTTGTGAGTATATACGTAGGGTTTTTTCTGTTTTTTAATTATCAATTGTGGCGGTTTTAGATACATTCGCCACAAATATCAAGGTACCATTTCAAAAAGCAAAACAGCCACAATTTCTTTATTTAAGGGCGTCTAAGTTTTGTGTCGGTTTTACAAAGAACCGCCACAAATAATTATTTTGTGGCGGTTGTACACTAAAACCGCCATAAATTTCAACAAATTAGTGTCGGTTGCTATGGAAACCGCCACAATAGATGTTTGATTTCCATTTTGTGTCGCTTTTTCTTAAAACCGCCACAAATGCTTCGACACAATAGGTCTATTTTCTACTAGTGTCACGTCTAAAGGATCGTACTGTCATTGGTACAAGATGGGTTTACAACAACAAACCTGACAATTCCGGTGTCATAATCAGAAACAAAGCTAGTTGGTAGCGCAAGGATACAACCAACAAAAGGGAATCGACTATGAAGAAATGTTCGCCCCCGTAGAACGCTCGGAAACCAAGAGAGAATCGACTAAGATATTCTTACTAAACCATTAGGTTTCCAAGCGTGCTACGGGGGCGAACGTTTCCTCATAGTCGATTCTCTCTTGTTGGTTATATCCTTGAGCTACCAACCTATATTTGTTTCTGACTATGACACCGGAATCGTCAAGTTTGTTCCTGTAAAGCCATCTTTTACCAATGATGGTACGATCCTTTGGACGTGGCACAAGATGCCACACTTTGTTTCTCTCAAACAGCTTTAGTTCTTCTTGCATGACACATATCCAATTTGCATCACTAAGAGCAACTTTGATATTACTCGGCTCAATGGCCGAGAGAAACGAATGAAAAAACAGAAATTATTAAGAGAATATCGAGTTTGTACTCCCTTTTGAATGTCTGATATAATAGCATCAAGTGGATGTGAGTTTTGAGGTTTCCACTTCTTAAATTAGGAACAAATGGCAATCCATAAGGATTCTGGTTCTCTTCTGAAGTTTGACCAGGAATCGCAGATTCTGTTTGTGTTTCTATCATTGTTGTATTTGTTCTCCTGGAACCTCTACTGGTTCCCCCTGAATCTGACCATGGGTCACCTGTTTCCTGTGAAAACGTAACTTCTGTTTCCGGTTCCTGGTTTTCTGGATGCGTTTCTTCATTATGTGGCTCATCAATCACTAATGGTTCATGGTTATCAGCATCATTCTGGTTGTCTTCTTCAGGATTTTGCACGTTTTCAGCATCATTCTGATTGTTGACCTCTGGAACAGCATTGGTTCTTGCGTTTCCGTGAGCTATAACATCATCATCAATTCCCTCAGTGTTGCCTTCTGCATTCACGAGTTCTAGTGGATCTCGTTGAGTCAACCAAAAATCTGGATCATCTTCTTCCTCATCATTTTGCACATTCTTTTTAAAGATGTCAGATTCATCAAAAATCACATGGACACTTTCCTCAACACACATGGTTCTTTTGTTGTAGACTTTGTAAGTCTTTCTATGATTAGAGTAACCAAGAAAGATAGCCTCATCGCTTCTAGGTTAGAATTTTGACAACTGATTTTACCATTATTAAGAACAAACTAGGTGAGAAAGGTTAGGTTTTCGACCACGAAGCAATTCATATGGCGTTTTCTTAAGGATAGGTTTAATCGTAGCACGGTTATGAATATAGCATGCTGTATTAACGGCCTCGGCACAAAACTTATGGGAAGTCCACTACATAAGAGCATGGTGCGAGCAATGTTCTCCAAAGTACGGTTCATGTGTTCGACAACACTGTTTTGTTGAGGTGTCCTAGGAGCGGAAAAGTTATGCCCCACAGCTCTACCTCTGCAATAGTTTATAAAAGCACGGTTTTCGAAATCAGTACCGCGGTCGGTCCTAATGGACACAAGCTTAAATTCAAGCCTATTTTCGACCAATTTTATTAAGCAATCGAATTCGTCAAAAGTTTCATCTTTAGTGCTTAAGAAGATTGGCCAAACATATCTTGAGTAATCATCAACAATCACAAAAACGTACCTTGCACCTTCTCTACTTCTTACCTTCATGGGACCACAAAGGTCCATGTGAATGAGCTCAAGAGGATGTGAGGTACTTACCAGCTTCTTTGGCTTGAACGAGATTCTCACTTGTTTGCACCGGATACACGTTTCACAAACCTTTTCTTGATCAAACTTCATGGAAGGAGATTCCTAGATTTGAGCATATTCAACAAGGAACTACTAACATGGCCGAATCTTTTGTGCCAAAGATCGGGGTAATTCTGAGTAACACTCAAACACGTAAGAGAATCCGTAGATAATGACTTTAAATCAAGGACATACACGTATTTAAGGCGTTGTCCTTCCAAGATTACCTTACTAGATCCCTCAATTATGACCCGGCAAATATTTGCATGAAAAACGACTTTGTTGCCACAGTCACAAAATTGGAAAATACTTAGAAGATTGTGTTTTAGTCCATCGACTAAATACACATTCTCAACGGAGTGAGAGGGAGACATACCTACTTTGCCGATTCCAATAACCTTACCCTTCTCGTTGTCTCCAAAAGTCACGTTTCCTCCATCATAGGCCTCAAGTGAAAGGAATTGATTCTTATCTCATGTCATATGTCTTGAGCAACCACTGTCTAAGTACAAGTAGCAGTTTCTTGTCACCTTGACAGAATCATATGTTTCCTGTGGTTCTTTCTCGGTTTCACTTGAAGAATAACATGTTTCCTTAACGTAATTTACGTTTCTGATGATATCGTTTTTAAGTTCATTGCAAGTCTGTTTAAAGTGACCAGTTTTTCCACAATAATGACAGATAATGTACTCAAAAAGATCTGCATACTTGCGTTTTCTAAAGTCTCGTTCCCATGGTTTAAGTTACACTTAGAATGATCTCTACGACTGTAAGAATGGTAACCTAGACCCAACTTCAGGTTATTATCTATTTGTTTAGTCAAGAATTTACCAACACGAGAGCTAGCTTTCCATTAATCACTAAATTTCATGGAGTTCACTAGTTGTTTGTTTAAAGACTTGACTTCAAGAGTGAGTTTGGCGCATTTATAAGCGGAATCTTTAAGTTTCTCATTCATATTCTGTGAGGACTCAAGTTCTTTTAATGAGATTACTTATTTCAACCATGCGATTCAGTTTTAATTGCTCTAACTCATCTGAATATTGTTTAAAAATCAAATCATGATCAAGATCACACGTTTCCATGAAATCACTAGCAATCTTTTCAGTTTCTAACGCACAAGCATTAAGATTTTGTTCATTCAAGGCATGAAACTCATCAGTTAAAGTGGTAATTCTTTCACACAAGGATTCATTCTCAGCCTATAACTCTTTAGTGTAAGATTCCCTTTGATTTTCAAATTTAGCGATTCTATTCATCTTAGTTTTTAGAAACGCATTCTCCTCGGCAATCTCAACAATTTATTCTTTAACATTAGTTAATTCAAGACGTTGTTCATGACATGTATCAAGAGTTTGTTCAAAGTACTTAACAAGAACGTTTTGCTTAAGATTGTGAATATCCTTTTTAAGTTCAAGGAAACTTACCTCATCTTCTTCATTTTGGTCTTCAACATAGGAAAACTTGCATTTCCCATCAGACACAGATTCGTTTCCCTCAAGATTTATCTTGTCAATGCTAAGACTGCTCAAACACAAATTTGCTTCCTCATCTTCCTCGTCCTCTTCAATATCTGAAGCATCAAGTTCACCTCAACAAGAAACCATCATAACTTTCCGGTAATTGTCTTCTTTATTTTCCTCAACAATTGTCTCAACAATTGTTCTCAATTAGAATGAATACGAGACGGTGTTAGCACAAGTGACAGTAATGATTGAATAACAAGAATGTGATTTCAAAAGGTCTTTCGAAGTTTTTGCATAAAGAAAACAAGAAAGTTTCAAAACAATTTTTGCAAAATGCTAAGTTCAAAATAAAATGCTTTAAAAGGTGAAATGATTTTATCAAAAGTTAGAATTAAGTAGAAGAAAAATCAGATCAAATCAAATATTTTCCAAAATCGAAATCAGTAAAACTAGGAAGTATAATTGGATAAGGTTTTGTTTCCTAAAAAAATTTGATGCAATATTCTCAAGATAAATTTTCTTACAAGCAAAACGCAAAATCATTTCAAAGAATTATGGTAAGATATTTTAAAAGAGATAAAATATTATAGAAAGATTTCACCAAAAATATCTTTACCTAAATCAGATTTTCGAAAACAGGCCTTGAGATTATTTTTCTGCGTTTCCAGCAATGTTTCTGGAAACTCTAGAGTATATTACACGGTTCAAATGTCTAGGCTGTGGAAACGTGCGTTTCCAGCCTGACACTGCAACCTCGGAAGGAAACCCGTGTTTCTCTTGTTATTTGATCACCACCTTCGTCATTACAAAGGCTATTCTTAAGATTTATGTACTATGTCTTCACAATGATGTAGAAACTTGATTATATTGTAGAGTCAAAGGGCCCAACAGAACTCTAGAGGAGGGGTGAATAGATGACTGTACCCTTTTTAAAATTTGCAACGAAAATATAAAGCGATATGAATAAATTGCGTAAAATAAAAAATACAAGAATTTAACGTGGTTCGACCCAATTGAAAAGCCTACGTCCACCCCTTCTTCAATTAATTATTTATTAATAGCACCTCCTCCGGCCTAACTTACAACCAATAATTAATAACACCACAATAACACCACAAACTCACCCTAGTTGTGGTGTGAAGTCCTCTTTGATCTAGAGAAATTAATATCTTTACAGTTTAATTATAAAATTGTTACAAGTCTCCCAACAAATATGAAAATACAATTCAATTGTCTAGAGAGTCTTATTGTAACTATGCACTTTTAAAAAAAAAAAATTAAAGTACATAAAAAGGCGACTTTCGATAATGGTTTTGCAAAACAACAGAGTAAAAATAGCAATGCAGCGGAAGACTTTTTTTTTTGCAAAGATTAAAGTACAAGTGAATTGAATGTCAGTGAGTAAAAAGAATGTACGATGTACATTGTTTTTATACAGCCAAGTAAAATATTTAGAAGATGGTGTTTTATAGACAAACATCTTAATTTAATATTTTATTGCCCAAAATTACTTGTAAAATATGGAGACAAAAATCTTTTTGACTTTCTTGTAAAATAAGTTACACGAGATGATTGCACATATTTGTCACTTGTAGTTTTTAGGAGATATGTTAATAAAGGATTGATTGATTATTAAGTAGATCTTGTTTTCTTAAACTAAGGATTAAAATATTTTCTAATCCATCAACAAAGTTGGAATAAGGAAACTTAATTACTTAGGTGTCAATCTAACGAGAGAAATATGGCAATATTTTTGATTGATTTTTTATGAAAATATTTTGCTTGGAAGATAAGTAAAAATTTCTTAGGAAAGTATTATGATAGAAGAATAATAAAAAGATATTGTAAAAATTATCTTACAAAAATATGAACAAAATAGCGAAGAATAAAAGAGACTTAATTAAGGAGATAACCATTTAGATTATTTTATATCATGTTGACCAAGATAATAGAAAATCTTCGTTTGAGAGATATATAAGATTAATATCCAAACATAAAAATGATCCTTACCAGAATTTCATATTTATATTTTGTGACAAATCAAATTAGAAGCATAAAAATAATTTTGTAAAAGATTAGTGCATTGTTAAAATAACTCTTTACGTATGTAAAACCTAATCTTTAGTCTTCTAATTTCACCTGCCTTCATATGTCTTCACTTGACTTTTAATGACGGTTTTCATGCTTCATATGACTTTCAATGTCGAGTACTAAATATAAAGAAACACACAAATGACCAAACTCATAAAAGCACAAATGGCATATAAGTAGAAATAAATACTTGACAACATCAAAACATAAACGGTTAGACTTAGAGTCAACGATATTCGCCTTTCCCATGTCAAAGACTTGATTCTTTAATAGAGCACTTCACAACCTACTACATATCACAACACTAAACATACAGAATCTCAGGGACGGACCCACCAAATAGCAAGGGGTGGTAGCTACTACCCCATACACAAAAAAAGTCGGTTTAAAAATGAATTTCCGCTACACCAAACATTGATGAAAAATATAATGTTATCCTGTATACTTCTGTTACCCCAAACACTAAGTCTTGGGTCCGCTCCAAATTATATCATACGGAGTAATAAACAAAAACATTGTCATTATCAAAATAAAACGACAATGTCGAGTCAACAGGCAATAATTGATTTTGTGAAATGCGTTTTCGAATAATGGGAAGAAGGACCGTATGACACAAGAGTATGGCACAATTATAAAGCAAAAACACACAATGTATCTGCTATTATTATTTGAATGACAAAATAAAACGCACAAAATTTTCGTAAAATGCACGACTGCACTCAAATCACTTCATAATCTTAAATTCTTAACCCTGCTTCTGCAATGCTAAGGTCTTCACCCAAGCAGGCCTAGCCAAGATATTCTTAGCCCAAGCACCGACATGAGGATGCTCGTCAAAAAGCGTCTTCACTCGGGTACCCATCAAATAATTCAAAAGCGGTAAGTGGTGAAGATCTGCCAGTGTGAAAGAATCGCCACCTAAGTACTTGGATACCGCCAGACGTGCCTCGTATATGTCTAGGACCTTAACAAACTTGGCCTTGTTCTCCTCAACAACAGCCATGTCGGTTTCCTGTCCGAGCAATGCGACCTTGTACACGAGCTCCCACGCGAGCTTGCTCCCCACCGGGTCGAATTGGTGAGCCTCGACCTCGACCCAGACATGTTGACTCGCCAATTGGCTCCTGTCGTGGATAATCAAAGGTGTTCCGTCGTTTCCATATGTGTATGCTAAGTACTTTGTTATGGCCCTTGACTCTGTTTTGGCATATGATTAAGTTACAATAATTTAGTTTATACTCCGTATATGAAGAAGATTAACGAGATTGTTACGTAAAATATTTCTCGTTCAATCATTTGTTCGGGCACACAGATATCATATTACACTCCGAAGTATTAATTTACTTACTCCCTCAAATCTAATATATTATTCCATACATTTGCTTTTCGGACGTTATTTATAAGTAAGAAAAATTTTCGATATAACTACCAACATATAAAATAAAAAATACTCATGTGTGATCTTCTTGTTTTAATAATCTTTTCGAGTGTATTATTAATATCTAATTTTTACAATTTTTTTGTAATATGTAACTAAAGATATGAACTAAAGAAAAAATTATGTATTGATGTACGTGCAAAAGATAAATGTATAGAATTTAACGGAATGGAGGAAGTATTATTCAAAAGTAATAGTCCAAACCAGGGACGGAGCTAGCTTACGGCCAAACAGGCCTGGGCCGGGTCGAAATGTGATAAATACTATATTTGCTGAACATGAAACAAAGAAAACTAGGTAGTAGAGTTGGGTGATGCCTTGGATAAGCAATCTGATGTGGTGGGAGGTCTTGTGTTCGAGTCTGCCTTGTAACCACACTTTTTCTTTTCTTTGCTAATTTTTATTACCTCAATTTTACTTTTTAATTAATTTTATTTCCAACCCAAATTTTATTATAAAGATCTTCTGTGAATTTCTCGCTGAACACATTATTTATCAAACAAATAATTTTGCATAAAAAGAAATAAATTAAGTTTCAGTTCTCTTAAAAACAATAATCATTGTCCAAAGATGTTATTTTTTAGCGGAGTTGTTATGTTATTCTAGTATAACAACTCCGTGACATTTAAATTTTATTTTTGGCCCTGGTTACATGTTGATTCTGGCTTCGTCCCTGGTCCAAACCTATTTTTTCTTGGCCTAGCCACGGGTTGGGTAAGGCTTAGTTAACTCCAAAAGAATTGACACAACCGATAAACAGTTTGGGCCACTATAAGCTATCTCAAAAATGTTGTTTCAAAAATCGGCCCTACTTATAGATAGGTTAGGCCGAGCTGAGCACCGCCAATTAGTCTCTTGTAAGACGGGTCAACCCGTCTTACAAGAGAAACGGGTCGGATCTAAAGTAGGGTTGCTTAAATACCCTCCTCTCCTCTCCCCTCCTGCCGCCTTCCCTCTCTCCCATTTCATTTTTTTTTGTTTCCCTCTCTCTCTCTCTTCCAGTTTATTTCTCTCCCTCTCTTCCATTTTTTTTTCATTTCATTTCTCTCTCTCTCTCTTCCATTTCAGATCTAAAGTAGGGTTGCTGTTGAAGTTGTTGTCGCCATTTTTGTGTTGTTGATGTCGCCATTGTTGTGGCCGAGTTCGACCGATTTACTGAACTCGTCCGCCATTATAATTGTTGATGAAGGTGATGAAGAAGAGAGTATACCAAAGGAAGCTGAAAGAGTATTTTTTTTGTTTATAATTCACTAAAGAAATTTTCCATTTCAGATCTTTTTTTTTTTTTTTCTTTTTTTTTTTTTTTTTTTTTTTTTTTTTTTTTTTAAAGATGGAGGAAGCTGAAAGAGTAGTGTGTTTGTTGAGTGAAGAGGAAGTGAATTATTGTTGTGTTGTGCAGTGCTCCTCCATTTATTTCGAGGTTTTTTTTTTTTTTTTTTTTTTTTTACTTGGACAGTGAAAGGTGAAAACGATATGGTAACATTGTTGTACTAAATGGTGATATGTTTGTATTAAAGGACAACATTATCTTTGCAGGACAAAAAAACCATTGAAATAAGATGGTAACATTGTTTTTCTAAAGGGTGACCTGTTTGTATAAAAGGACAACATTTTCTTTCAAGGAAAACAAACCCATTGAAACCTCAGTTGAGCTGAAAAATGAGATGGTAACATTGTTGTAGTAAAGGGTGACCTGTATATATAAAAGGACAACATTATCTTTTAAGGAATACAAACCCTGAAAGCTAACATGGAAACATTATTATACTAAATGGTTACCTGTTTATATAAAAGGACAACATTATCTTTTAAGGAAAACAAACCCATGAAAACTGATGTTTCATAATATGTTACCAATATAATATAATATGTTACCATTTTTGTCTACTTTGTAACCATTTTTAATTACCCTATAAACATGATTTTCGATAAAAGAATAAAAAAAAAAAAAAATTGGTTCTTAAAAAAAAAATTTTTTAAAAAAAAAAAAAAAAAGGGGAAACGGGTCATACCCGACCCGTTTTAAGCTAGAAACGGGTTTCGCCGTCTCAAACAAGAATTTGTGGAGCACCGCACAACTCATCCATCCCGTCTAACACATTGCAAACCCTAAGTGCAATTTGGGCAGGACCCAAATCGATCCGTTCAGTTAGCCACCTACTTAAACCATGCTTGACTATACGGAGTAAAAAGTATCCAAAGTTATACTCGTATATGATTTCCACAATTTTTCATATTTAGAATTTTAGATAGTCCATAGTCCATACTCACTTTGTAGTTTTGTCTTTAATAAAGTCATACTCCCTCTGTTTCATTCATTTAGCCTCATTTCCCTTTTTTGGCAATTTCACTCATTTAGCCCCATTTCTAATTTTGGTTACCTTTAATCATCAAAATATCATTTTTACCCTTACTTTATACTCATATCACCAAAATATCACACACTTTATCTTCTAAAATGGGGTCCACTAAACCAAACTACCAATATTACCCTTAACTTTTTCACTTTTTTTAATATTTGTGCAAAAAGCAATGGGGCTATCCCATTGAAACGGAGGGAGTACAATTTTTCCATGATCATATTGTTGTTATGAGAGACTACTTTACCTCCCTTGTAATTTAAAACAACACAAACCCGAATTAAATGATTTAAATATTCGTTAATGACTTAATAAGTACTCCGTATAATGCATATCGTTATGATCAATCTAATTATCGAAATTACTGTGATATGGTAAAAATAAAATATATTAAAGGCAGTAATTGAAAATTAAGTATGAAAAGAGCACAATACCAAAGAGCTTAACATCTCCATCTTCAAGAGCAGGTACTTGACCAAATGGCTGCATTACATATCGAGATTAATTATTTTGTAGTTTTCATTTGCATTTTATAAATAAAATTTTAAACTTACTTATATATTTAGTAACAATTTTATAACTTTTTACGTTTATTATTATAAAATCATCTTAGAGGAAATTTATGTCACTCCATTAGTACCTACAATAACCTAAATTTGTTTCATTTGACATTGGTTTAAAGTATTATAATATTTCATTTGACAGTCCGAAAACGTAAAACTATTTAAGGAAATAACGACTAACGTTAAGGGATAGAAAAGGCTCTTTTTTGTGAGCCCCAACACGCATATCAACCGGTACAAAGTCAAAGTCGAGTTGCTTCTCATGAAGCGCGGCCAAAACACGTAGAGTAGCGGTTGACATGGGGCTTCCGTGAACCTTGATCGCCATGACTATAAATTAAATTAAATTAAATATAATTTTATAAGTTATTTGAATTTATTTTTATTTTTTTATTAAAGTAATGTGATTACTATAAAAATGAGCTATAATGAATAAAATGTAATAAAAAATAATTTTGTAGAACAAAGTAGTGTGGACTATTTGGTAGTGAAAAATCATGTATGTTAGGTGCGTAATTTATAGTGAAGAACATACGGAGAACTTTTTCTACATTTAAGGGTTTTAAATTTTTTAATTTTTAATTTTTAATTTTTTAATTTTTTTTAATTTTTTTATTGGTTTATTTAAGTATTGTTGACTTCACCTAAGTGGACATGTTGAGTGGTTAGCTTTTGGAAATTGGGACCTTGAGGACGTGTATGTGGTGACGTGCTAACATTTATTGGCTCACTTTATCGGAAACAAAATTCAAATTTTAAAAACAGTAATTCTCCTGTAAGACTGAATTTATATTAAATTAATGTGAGACTAAGGTACAAATTGCAGTTAAAGGGGTACAAAAACATGAAACAAATCTACTAAAGTCACTAACAGAGGTACTAAAAAAATTTAGTAATAATTAATCATAATTATCACTTAAATAGTACAAAAGCTATATAATCGGATACAAATGAGGCGGACTTACAATAATTTATTGTAAGTCCTGACTTACGCAAGAATTAGTGTTTTACAAATGTTCATAATTTATTAACTAAGTAAAAAATTCCTCTTCATTTCTCAAAAAGAAACAAATATTTATTACTTCTCAACGGTCTCCAGATTAAATTTAAAGTGGATCGAATGATTGAAGATTTATATGAAAATAAAAAGGTAAAGGAATGAAATTGAAATATATAATACGAGTATAATAATATTATGTGAGAGAAAATGGAGAGAACAAAAATGGAGATGATTCCTTTTGAATTTAAACATGCAAATGTGTATATTAGGACAAAGGTATTTTAGTCTTCGGGTATAAGGACACATTCTTTGGACTTTTTAAGTAGGCCCAATCCCATCGAATCGAATGGCCCAGAAATAATGAAGGCCCGAAGCCCAGGCCATGAATCGAATGAATCCAGGCCCAGGCGAATGAAGTTCAAATTTATCTTATCATTGTCTTTGAAGCCCATCGAAGTGGTGGTGGCCCGAGGCCCGAATGGAATGGCCCAGGCCCAATCGAAGTGGAATGAATCGAATCGAAATGAAATTTGAAAATAAATTTGGAAAAAACAGTCACAAAGTATAAGGTTTTCTTCTCCCCCGTTGTAAAGGGCTTGTATCTACTTTCATACTAATAAAGACATTTGTTCAAGGAAGAACTAATGTTAGAGTATATAATTGATCTTGAGCCATCAACTATTAAGTTAAACTTTTAATTGAGTTGTTTCCTGATATGTATCAAAGCTCATGTAATATTTTGGGTCTCTTAACATGAAACCAAGCCATTTATATGTCGCGGATATGGCTTACACGTTATTTTGTTTTTTGTTTAAAATCGCCCATCTGATTGGACTTATGCCATAGAGAAGGATCTCACTATTGTTGAGCTCCAATTTTAGGCTTTGTTAATGGGCTCCTATGTGAGGGGGAGTGTGAGCTAACCCTTTATTGCACCGGATAGACGGGCCTATAGTTGCGTTCACACTTTAAGCCCAAAAGACATTCGCGTGATGAGATATGTTAGAATATATAATCGATCTTGTGCCTCCAACAACGTAGACTTTTGTTGATTTGGTTCCGAACAACTAATCAAAGAATTATTTTTTAGCATTTCCTCTTCATTGAAATTTAAACTATTCTAGCTATGGAGAAAATTTATAAATATGTATAATTAGGTTTGTTATAAAAGATAAATTATGATCAATAAATCTTTTATCAATATAAAAATTTAGGCATTATCCATGATTCCATGCCACGATGATCTCAAGATAATATCAGCGGAGTATATTATAAGTACTGAAATCCTTACCGTTTTAAGGTTTTAAGGATGTCAAATTAAATTTTGGACTAATAATAATATGTACAGAGTAGTTTTTCTAATTAGTGAAATTTCGCTTGATGTTCTAAGATGAGTTAAAGACACCCATAAACTATCGAACTAATTGTAGATATTTGTATCCGTAACCCTCAAAATAAGTCCTGTGATAAAACGGATTTTAGCATTTATTTTTTAATATAATGTTGTCTATACAATATTGTTAGGCCCAAAATACCCACATGGGCCCAAGGTACAAAACAAAGGCCCAAGTCAAGGAGAGGAGCTCGGTCAACGGAAGTCAAGGTCAAGGGCCCAAAAGGTCGTGGTCAAGACGGGTCAAGCAAGAGCCCAAAAGTAAACAAGGAAGAGTGACCGTTAGCAAGAATCAAGGGGGCGTTTAACCGCGAAAGATGATTGTTGGAGGAAGTTTATATAAGGCGAAGTACATCACAATTCAACACAACTTTTTCCACTCGCATTACTCATACTCTAAAGCACATAATTAGCGAAATACTCTCAATTGTACTCTCGAAACTCAATCCTGTTGTCAGTCCTGTACGATCTGTCCAGACCATAGTGCAAATTCTCTCTGGCTTGGTGCCCGTGGTTTTTCCCTTATTCCTAAGGGGTTTTCCCACGTAATCAAATCACGTGTCTTTCTTTATTCGCATTATTTACATTCTTGTTATCTTCGTCACACAATCAACCTCGATAAACACAAAATACGTATAAAAGGATAGTACTAATAAATCTACCGTACAAATACGAATATAGCGAGAAAATCACCACAAACAAATATGTTGAAAATTTTAAGAAGAGTCGGATAAAATACATGAAAGTCGATTAAAATGCAAAGAGCCATTAATTTGAATGTTTGTTCGTTAATTCGAGCCACAAGACAACCCAACGGCAAAGTGCCAACACAATAATATACCACACAAAATAGCCATTAACTCTCTATTGAGAGATGACACAATTTGAAATAAAAACTTGCAAAAATCATTAAAATCCAACATCTTATCGTAAAATCCTTAACTTTACTACATACACATTTGAAACAAGTTAAAATTTGGATGTAATTGGAGTTCGATGAGTCCAAAAACACATTTGAAATAAGTAAACCACATTATATCATTCAAATCACTTCATAGTCATAACTCTTAACCTTGCTTCTGCAATGCCAAGGTCTTCACCCAAGCAGGCCTAGCCAAGATATCCTTAGCCCAAGCACTGACATGAGGGCGCTCATCAAAAAGCGTCTTCACTTGGGTACTCATCAAGTAATTCAGAAGCGGTATGTGGTGAAGATCGGCTAGTGTGAAAGAGTCGCCACCTAAGTACTTGGATACCGCCAGACGTGCCTCGTATATGTCTAGGACCTTAACAAATTTGGCCTCGTTCTCCTTGACTACAGCCATATCAGTTTCTTGTCCGAACAATACGACCTTGTACACCAGCTCCCACCCGAGCTTGCTCCCCACTGGGTCAAATTGGTGAGCCTCGACCTCAGCCCAGACCATTTGGCTAGCCCATTGGCTCTTGTCTTGGTTAATCAATGGGGTTCCGTCGTTTTCGTGTGTGAATGCTAAGTAATTTGTTATGGCCCTTGACTCTGTTTTGGCATGTGATTATATTACGAGTAGTTTATATACAAAGAGAACAAACAAGATTTCACGTTTCACGTGCAATAAATATGTTTCAATTATTTGTTCGCCCACACATATCATGATTTAATCTAACTATTATTCATTAGTCCGAAACAACTTCCTTCAATTCCTCCTCAATAATTTTTATGAAACAAATTAGACTTTTGCAGTACAAAGAAGACTCTCATTTACGTTAAAACATATATATATCTATATAGAACTTAATTCCTACCACGAGTATTTGTTTCCAGACCTAGCCACGGGCTGGATCGGGCCTAATTGACTCCAACCGAAATTGACACGTCTAGATAACAATTTTGGGCCAAGCTTGACTCGTACAACGGGCCACAACACACCGGCTTTAAAAAATTTAAAATTTAGAATCGGCCCATTTATAGGCCGGGCAGGGTTGATCGATTGTCCCCTCTAATCATTCCGGTCTAACAAATTATGGGCTTCAAAATGCAGTTTGGGTAGGACCCCAACCGATCCGTTCAGTTGGCCACCAACTAAGAAACATGTTTGACTTTTAAAAGTATCCGAAGTTATGATTTCCACCATTTTTCATATTTAAATAGTCCGTACCAAACTCACTAGTGTGAAAAATCGAATATCATGTTTCGTGATACTATAGGAAGATGATAGAGATACACCATCATCTACACACCACCCTCACACCTAGTGGCCCCCACTTTTATTTTTCCTCATTACACTTTCCTTTTTTTGTCACTCATTTGGTGTGTAGATTGAATTCTGTACACCTGGTGTATCTCTAACCTTTTTGTGATACTATAGTTACGATGGAAAATTTTACCTCCCTTTAACTTGAACCAACATAAACCCGAATAATATTATTTGAACGTTTGTTATTAAATATGGATATGATTGATCATATAAATATGGTGACAATTAATTATATTAAGAGTTTTTTGTCAGATAGTACTTTTTATTTAGGGTCATTTGCGAGCTAGTACCTTTAATTTTTTTTCTTGTTATCTAGTACCTTTTATTTTCAAAATTTGTTAAAAGGTACCAAATACCAGAATCCGGTGACTAAAGTCAATTTTCCGACGGTTGACCTTCATTTTCTTTCATTTTATTTGTTAAATACTACCTTAAATTTTTTTATTTTGTTAATCCTTACCCTAAGTCATTAAATTTCTCTATCAATTTCATATTTCTCATAAACATACAATAAATCACAATTAAACTAACCTAAATTGACATACACAACCTCTTTCATCATTATCATCATCATCTTCTTCTTCTTCTTCTTCAATATAACTAATTATTTCAATATTCTTCAATATTCTCTCCCTATATTCCTTTGCAATATTTTTAAGGTTAACAACTTCAATTTTGAAGCTTAAAAATTCAATTCCAACTCTTACACTACTTCTTTGGTTTTCATCATCATACCACTTGAAATCTTTTTAATGTTTTATCTTACTTAATAACTTCAATTTTATCACTTTCCCCAAATTTTGTGAGGTTTTGAAAATCCGATTTACACAAGGTAAGTCACATTTGCATTTTATTCTCGTGTAACACGTGTTTGATGACGAAAACAGTTTTTGGAATTTGTGGTAAAACATTAAAGTGGTAGAAAAATTTTGGGGAAAAGTTTGAATTTAGGTTTTAGATTGAAGATTGATAAATTTGGGGGAATTTTTTTGGGTAAATCTTATATTGGAGAGAAAGTAGAATAAGATATGATCTAACATAGTTTATTATGTTTCATTTGTCAAATAAAAATTATCACCGGAATATTGACTTTTTTTCACCGGAAAATTGACTTTCATCGCCGGAATTCTTAATTTGGTACCTTTTAACAAATTTTGAAAATAAAAGGTACTAGATAACAAGAAAAAATATTAAAGGTACTAGATCACAAATGACCCTAAATAAAAGGTACTATTTGACAAAAAGAGCACGATACATACCAAAAAGTTTAACATCTCCATCCTCAAGAGCAGGTACTTGACCAAATGGCTGCATACATATATGTCGATGACTTAATGATATCAATATCAACGAGACTTAAATTACAAGTTTCACGATAAATAATACAATGAAATTATTATTTATATTTTAGTTTTCATTATCAATATATTTTATCGATCGAGGTTTTAATTTGTTTATATTCAATAACAATTTTACTCGTACGAGTATGTTTTTCCACATATTTATTAAGTTATAAATATAGTGCAAAAACGTAAACTATTCAAGGCAAAAACTCACGTTAAGGGATAGAAAAGGCTCTTGTTTGTGAGCCCCAACACGCATATCGACCGGTACAAACTCAAAGTCGAGTTGCTTCTCGTTAAGCGCGGCCAAAACGCGTAGGGTAGCGGTGGACATGGGGTTACCGTGAATCTTGATCGCCATGGTTATCGATTAATTAACTTAAATGTATTTAACTATAAGAATAATTTGATCCTTTTTTTTTTTTGGTTAAAGTAGTAATGTAATGACTAGTAACAATGAGCTATAAATTTATAATGAATTAAATTGTACTTAAAATAATGTGTTTTGTGGCATAAAGTAGTGTGGACTGTTTAGTAGTGAGAAATCATGTATGTTAGGTGTGTAATTTTATAATGAGTAGGTACGTAATTATGTCTATGTATAAGGATAACCTTCAAATTAAAGAATATTCTATTTTTTTTATTGAAGGGTTTTTTAATATTTTTTGGGTTTGTTTTTAGTATTGTTGACTTTAAATGAGTTAGACATGTTAAGATGATAGCTTTTGGAACCTTGAGTACGAGTGCGGTGACGTGCTAATCTTTATTGGCTCAATTTGTCCAAAAAAATTCTCTATATTTCACTAGAATAAATTAAAAAAATTGATGACCTACTTGGAAAAATTTAAATTATTATTTATCGGAAAAAAATTCAACTTTGATCATTATCTTCACATAATTAACTACCGCACATAAGTATACTTTGAAATATATAATCCAAAAAAAAAAATGATACTCTCTTTGTGTCACAATGTCCGTCACATTTCAGTTTTACGCCTTCCTCAGTATTCTAATTTGAACATATTTATGGATGATTAAACTATTATCGTTTTCTTCAAATAGAATGATTATGGATTGATATTTATGTGTCAGATACGTGAATATCAATTTGTTTTAATAATTTTTTAATTAAGCTTTTCTAGAAAATTGAGTTTGGAGGAGAAAGAGGGTGAGATAATAATGGTGTACTTCTCAAGTTTGTAGATTTTTTTTTATTGTGAGACATACTTCATTGGAGATTCAGATGCATGTCAATTCCCATTACTCATAATTCATTAGCGACGAGGGTTGGAAATGTTAAAAAAAACAAATCATGTTCGACAATCTAACCGTGGTACCTTCATAATCGACTTTTTAGATTGAAGATTAAGCAATTTAATTGTATAATTTTTTTAGGTTTTCTATTTTGAGTGTTTTAAATTTTGGGGGACAAATAAAAAGGGCATATTTGTAAATTACGCGGGCGTTAGGGTAAATTAAGCGGGTGAAAGAGCAACACCCTTAATTTAATGAGTTCCCTACCCCTCCCCCTTTATTCTATTTTCCCAAAAAAAAAAAAAAAAGAAAAAAAAAGAAGAAGATAGTTGAGTTTACTGAGTTCCCTACCCCTCCCCCTAAATCGTCCTACCCCTCACCGCCGGTCAGCCCTGCCGCCCCGTCGCCGCCGGTCCCACCACCACCTTCTCTCCACCACCGACGGTCATCCTCGCCGCCACGTTTCACCTCCTACCACCGTCACCTCTCTCCTCCCAAATCAATTTAGGTAATTTTTTTTTCAATATCAAAGTTTAAATTTGTTGAATTAGTTTTTAAAGTTGGTAGAATTGATTTTCCATTTGATTGTTGTTATAATGTTGTTTTTGTGTTAAGTTAATTGATTTTATTTAGGGTTTTTAGTTGAATTATAATGTTAGGGTTTTAGTTGAATTAGTTGGTTGAATTGATTGTTTGTTATTTAAGTTGAATTATAATGTTGTTTTTTGTGTTAAATTAATTGGTTGTTATTTAAGTTGAATTAGTTGTAGTTGAATTGATTTAGTTGAAGTATAATGTTAGCGTTTTAGTGTTGATTTAGTTGAATTAGTTGTAATTGAATTATAATGTTAGGGTTTTAATGTTGAATTAGTTGTAGTTAGTATGAATTGTAGTTGAATTGTTGTAAATTTAGTATGAATTGTTGTAAGGTTAGTTGAGTTTGCGTTTGTGTTTAATTTTTGTTTGTGTTAGTATAAATTCAACTAACATAATGAATTTAGTATGAATTGTTAGTTGGGTTTGGGTTTGTATTAGTTGGGTTTATGATTTTTTGTATGATTTTTTGTTTAATTTTTGTTTGTGTTAGTATAATTTTTGTTAGTGTTAAATTTTTGTTTGTGTTAGTTGGGTTTATGAATTGTATGAATTGTTAGTATGAATTTAGTATGAATTGTTAGCATGAATTGTTAGTATGAATTTTTGTTTGTGTTAGTTGGGTTTATGAATTGTTGAATTTAGTAAAAATTAAATTAGGTGTGAGGTTAGTATGAATTGTTGTAAGGTTAGTATGAATTGAAATTATAGTTGAATTGTTGTAAGGTTAGTAATGTTAACATAGTGAGTTGATGAATTAGTGTAGTATGAAATGTAGTAATTGATCATGAATTAGGTGTTGAGTTTATGTTTATGTTTGTGTTTGTGTTTGGGTTTGGGTTTGGGTTTGGGTTTGGGTTTGTTTGGGTTTGGGTTTGGGTTTGGGTTTGTTTTGTGTTTGTTGAGTATGGGTTTGTTGAGTATGGGTTTGTTTTTGTTTGTGTTTGTGTTTGTGTTTGTTGAGTATGGGTTGTTAGTATGAATTAGTTGTAGTATGGTTTTTGTCTTTGTGTTTGAGTATGGATTATATTGTAGTATTGTAAGTTTTGATGAATATTGTTGAAATTAGTCTAGATAGTTGTTGTGTTTGTGTTAGTATTGTTTATTTGTTTGTTTGTGTTTATTGGGTTTGTGTTTGATTATATTTGTTTCTTTGTGTTTGTGTTAGTATTGTTTGTTGTGTTTGTGTTTGTTGTGTTTGTGTTTGGGTTTGTGTTAGTTGGGTTTGGGTTTGTGTTTAATTAGATACTTCGTATATAAATTAGTATTTAAATATACAACTTAGGTTGAAAATGAAAATTGAGGTTGATTTTACTTCTAATCATACTCATGGGGCCTAATTTCACAATTGTTCAAAGTTAAAAGTGTTCAATTACTACTTTCGCCTTGATGAAAATAATGGAGGGTGAGGGTGAAGCTAGACCTAGCAAAGCATATACCTGACCCGATTGACACAATCCGATAAGGCTGATCCGAGACCCGATAAACAGAACCTGAAGTTGACCTGAAACCCGAAATGACCCGACCCAACCAAGATCCGACCCGCAATGCATTGACCGACATTGACCCGAAACCCGAAGTGACCCGATACGAAGTGCTGTTGGTGACTTTAAATGACTTAAAATAACTTATTTGATATCGTGTAATCAGTTAACACCAATTATATACGTAAAAACCTTAAAAAATAACATTTTGACAAAAAAAAAAAAAATAACCAAAATTTTGCATTTTGACCCGAAAGGAACCCGACCCAAATTTAACTCGAACTCGAAATGACCCGATTTGATCTGACCTGATTCAATACATCAATCAGACCCGAAATGACCCGACTCAGACCAGATCCTATTGACCCGTTTGCCAGGTTTAGGTGAAGCAAAATATTTAATGCGAAAAGATGATAGAAAAAACCGAAAAAAAAAAAAAAAGTTAAAAATTTCACTAATTCTCATGTGAGACGGGACTCACAATAAGTTTATGTGAGTCCTTTCACATGAGTGGTAGTTACTTTTATTTATTTTTTTGTTTTTTAATTTTTTTTAAGTGTTTGAGGTAATTGTTTCAAACTAAATTAGTGTGAGATCGGTCTCTCATAAGAACAACTCTAAAAATTTATATGAAACAAAACTAACGGTTTTTACTCTTATTTAATTACGGTTGTAACAAACTACGGAGTACGGAGTATAACTTATTAAGGGTACAAACTACAACACGCATATTACAATTGAAAAAAAAAAAAAGAAAAAAAAAAGCTGGTGGTGTGGTTGATGAATCATACGATTTTTCAAAAAATTACACACAACCCTCTCCACCAAAAAAAAAAAAAAAAAAAAATTACACAAAACCCTAAATCAAGCGGCAAATTGAAGTTCGCTGTCAACTAATTTCCTCTAATCTGCAAACTTCTGGGTATTTTTTCATTCCTTATTCAATTCAATTGGAGTTCAATCTCACGTCAATTTGAGTTGCTATTGATTGGGGTTGCCTTTTTTTTTTTTTTTTTTTTTTTTTTGCAATTACTGGTTTTTATCACCACAAATTAATCCTAAAATCTGTAATTTACTGATACACTGTTGCTTCGGGATTTAATTTGTTTGTTTATTTTTTATATATTTTTTTCTGGGATTTTGCAGAAATTGTGCTTTCAATTTTGTGAACAAACAATGCAATTCTCAGAAGAATGGAAATCACTGTTCCCAATTTCGCTTGTGCACACCCCACCCCTGCTCGTTTCTGATACATCGTCGACGGGTCCGCTTTTATTCAACCCGATTCGAGAAACCGTAACCACTGTCCTCACTTTCCCCCCACAATTGTGCCGTTTATTGCTTCCTCCTCCTCACGTCTCGCTTCCTCGGTTTATTGAAAACGCCACTTCGTATGAATCCGGTGCTGTCCCGCATACCACCTCGAATGCTATAGCGTCCTTGTTTGGGCCGCAACATTATAACGACGACCATTTTGACCTGCAAAATCGTCTTGAGCCCTTACGTTGTCCGAATAATTGGGTGCTTGTGTTTTTTCCTACGGGGTCTAATCTTGATGCTGTTGGTTTTGTAGTTTTGACAGTGAAGGGTTCTACTGTGTGTGCTGTTGATTTTGGTTCGCATGACACGTTTTTTACTTCTGCGATTAAATTTGATCATCGGATTGTTAGATTGAGAGCTTTTCGTTTGATTGACTGCGATGGTAAGATGGGGTTTATCGGTTATTTGGCAGCGTGTACTATGCATGCCGTTCACTGGTTTGGTGTTAAAATTAGTGGATATGGTTCACGTCATGAGAAGCCGGTGTTGAAGTATTTGGGGAGTAAGTTGTTTAAAACTTGTGTGGTGGCTTATGAGTGTTGGAATCCGCATTTACCGGGTGAATTTGTGGTTTTGTTGGAGAATGGTGAGCTGTTTTTGTTTGATATGGAGTCGTCTTGTTTTCGAGGGAAAAGGATGATTGTTGCGTGGAACGAACAGGGAGGACATGGGTGGTTTAGCTGTGAATTTAGTTGGCATCCTAGGATCTTGATTGTTGTGAATTCTAAAGCTGTTTTCCTTCTCGATTTTAGGTTCGGGAAGTGTCAGCCTTGCTGCTTGTTGAAAACCGAGATTTTAGGAATGTATGACACAAGTGAGGAAGAGCAATTGGTTGCGTTTTCCAAGGCTGGAAATGAGGGTTTCCATTTCGTTGTCGCTTCGATGCATTGGCTACTTTTGTGCGATGTTCGTAAACCTCTAGCTCCTGTTTTGAGGTGGGTGCATAATCTTCATAGGCCATGTTATATGACCGTTGTGCCTCTCTCCGAGCTGAGAACATATCCACTTGATGAAAAACCTTTAGGATCATCTAACCTTGGCTGCGGTATAATCCTTGGATCATTTTGGAATAATGAGTTTAGCCTTTTCTGTTATGGACGTCCCGCTTCAGCCACTACACGGTCTTTTTCAGCTAGGATTTCAAAATTCTCTGATTCTCTCTATGCATGGGGGCACCCTTCAGAGTTTTGTTTGTCTGGTCACGGTTGTGGCTGTGGTAGTTGTCGTCTTAAGGAGGAGTTTGCGAAGGATGATCTCCCTGAGTGGATCGAATGGCAACAAAAGCGGAAAGTGGTTCTTGGGTTTTTCATGCTTGACAAGGATCTTTCATCGTCATTGCCGAGTCCTGGAGAACAGAGGGGCTTTACACTTGTTCGTTTGATGTCGTGTGGGAAGCTTGAAACACAACAGTATTGCGCCTCTTGGAAAATGTCTTTGTCGGCGAGAAAAGGGCATCATGAAATTGATCCACATTCAAAAGATTCTCTGCTGTGTCCCATGGGCGACGAGGAATATAAGTTTACTAAGCGGTTTGGGTATGTCAAACTAGATTATCTCTTTAGCCATTTGAATAATGATCTTACGAGGTTGTTGTTTACAAAATTCAAGAACACCGATGCGATTGGGTGTGCAAACAAATGCTCTGATGATTTTTGTGATTTTATGACTGAGAAATTGGAATCTTTTGGTTGTGCTCCACCAATCTCTCACCTTTCAACATCTGATATATTTTGCGATGTTCATATGCCAATTAGCTTGTACGAGACTGTTAGTAGGTTAATGTGGATCAGCTTACCTATGAATAGTTTGGAGATGGCATTCACCCCGTATAAAGCCGTTCCTTTTGGATTCCCGAACATCCCGGACCAAAACCAGGCCCCTCCGTTCTTCTTGAAATCAGCAGGTCATCATTTTAATAAAAGATCAGATAAGGTTACACATGGTAGTAATTTTGTTGGTCCGGTGATACCTCTTCATGCTTTACTAGTTCTTAACGAGATTTCCAGAGATGGTTATTCCTTCGTCACTCGAGTGAATGACTATTCACCAGAAACATCAATTGCTCTTAAATGCAAACCAGTTGTGTGTTTGGCCAAGGAACTAGGTATAAGCGATGAGAACGAGAAAGAACCTGATCTCTCTCTCGGGAATGACAAGGATGATGCTTGGGTTGACTCCTCAAATCCGAGTTCATTATTCATGTATCAGCCTTCAGCTTTTTCTGATGAATTACCGTCTCTAGATGGAGAGGACCCCATAAGCTTTCTCCGAGAACGTGAAACAGTAATTTCAAAAGTTGTAAAATCAAACTTAGCGGAAGATGGAAAAGCCTCGAAACTATTCGATGGCTTGTGTCCAGTGGAGTTAAAGTTTAACACCGATGACCTGGCATTTGATGACGAGGAGCTGAAGTCGTACCAATTTTTGAAGAAACAGTTTGCAGAATGGCAACACGGCTTTGTCCCATGTCAAAAGTTGTTCTAATTATCAGGTTCCTGAAATTGGTTATGTGAATTTCATTTTGTTGCAAACTTGCAATTGCATGCACACAATGTGTATTTCAGCAAATTGATCTATGCCTTTCGCCTTAGAATTTAAAGACTGCGAGGTTGATATGTTAGCGAATGTGATTGAGCACGTGAGTTACGGTTTCCCTGCCAGTGGAGAACTTTCTAGTGGGTAAGGAATTTTTTATCTTGTGGTTGATGTTAATGTTTTAATGGATGCTAATTTCTGTTGGTTTCCCGAATTTGTTGCGGGATTTGATCTATTTAAATGTGCCTACTTTTTCATGCTATTGGGTATTTGACGTGAATGATGATGTTGTTGGATTGTTAATTTCTCTTAAGTGGGAGTTTTGAATAATCACTAATTCGTTGCTTTCTGCTATACAGAAAAATACAACAATTAGGGTTTTTTACCTCCCGAAAACTGTGCCATCTGTAAAGACGCTTGATGTCGCTGTGGTTGTTGCATGGACGGCTATTAATTTTGAAGATGTAGAACTAATCAAGCCACAAAAACTTCAGACTGAATTATCATGCCCAAGTTCGATTTCAATGTCGGGAATTCAATTTACGGTGAGTTGCCATGTGAGCTGACATTAGGGTCTCATGTTACATTAGTGGCGAAACTGAGAGCTGCTCATGTTGAGTATGATCCAAAGGCCTTAATGTTGGATAATGTGGTAGAAAGTATGATGGTTTCTCAGTTCATGGTGGAGTTAATTGGGCTGAAAACAGTTGAGGGCGAATACCTTCGGAGGAGGATTTTGCATTTTAATGCAACGTTGAAGGGAGATTGGAGTGGAAATCCTGTTATTGAGCAAAACACTTGTTATAGGCAGCAGTGGGGGAGTCATGTACGCTGCGAGGGTTGGGAAGTTTAAGGCTCAGGAGGAGACTGGTGAGCTTTCGAGATTGTTGTTTTCGGTTTGGTTTGGTTTTGTATTGGTAATGTTCTGTTGGTTCCATTTAATTGATATTTTCTTGGATTTGTACTTGACTATGGTAACTGTCAGGTTGTGGACTCATAGGTGTCGTGTCAACTAAGCTTAGCACTCAAACAATGTAGTTGGCAAGCAGTGTTTTTGCTTCGGTTTGTTTAGTATGGCAAATATTTAGGTGTGTTTTGAGCTTGGAATTAAAATCATGTATGGAATAATTAGCTTGGCAAGTGATTCAATGGAATTAACATCATGTATGGAGTAATAAGCATATATGATTTAACGGCTTGAAGTGATGCAAAATAAGCATTTCAGAAGATAGAAAACGTAAAATGTGCTCCATGAGTTAGTATGATTGTATCAAGGTTTAGTCGCTGCTCAGATTGTTTGAAGTGTGCTTTGTTCATATCCATTCTTATTTTCTCAATGCATCTCTTTAATGAATATTCTTTTGTATCCATGATGATTTTTGAAATCATTTTGAGACAAGTTAATGTGTTGAAATTATTTGTTACGTCTTCAGTTTGAAATTGTTAATGCCGCAAAGCAGTACTCTTGTCTGATATATTCATTTTGATATTGCAAGGTAAAAATGAAGGCTGATGGTGTTAAGTCTCTTATCTAAATGATGTTTCTTGTGCTTTCATTATTTATGTAATCAGGATTAACATTATTTGTTTGGTTATTGAGGAGTTTGTGCCTGACTTCTATATGTATGTACGCTTTCGTTAGAATGTGTTTATGGGCTGGCTAGCACGTTGCGTGCACGTTGCTAATTTTGTGTATGATTTCTTTTTTATCTATTGATCTGTTTACGGTACCTCAATAGTCACTAACAATGCGCATCGTCCTCTTTGTAGTTTCAGGTAGCCAAGTACAACCGACACTCCGACATAGGTCTTCAAGTCATAATTTCTTCATTTCCTACGAAACAGTTACCAACTTTGTCCCTTTTGTATGACACCCACGATGTGGTGTCGGCTGCTGCTGCTGCGTGCTGCCATCTTTTATGCACTGTTGCGTGATGTCGTCTGTTGCGCACTGCTATATGATGTTGTCTGCTACGCGCTGCTCCTGGGCGCTCTTGTCCGCTTTTTACGCTGTTGTTCACTATTGTGTGACATCGTTCTTGTGATTGTTGTTGAGCATCCCATCAGTAGCGTAATAAAGTAGCATAAATAAGGTTTTCACTGTGTATATTTAACTTCCCGATGAAAATTGTCGTGTAATTGATCAATTGTAAGTAGTTATAAAGCATTTTACGTGTACCTAATTGATATTAGTCAGCTAGATTTTGGAATTTTGATCTATAAACATACACAATTATAGCTATGACTATAATCTATGGAGTATGTTATATGCTACACAATTGTATTCGTTGACGTAATTCATGTATTTGATCGTACTTTTTGTGTAACTGAGCAGGTAAGCGGTGTATCTGATGTTTATAAATATATTGTGTTAAATGAGCAAATATAAATTGAGTTAAATGATAAAAAAATGTCGGGGAATATGAAAAATTTATATAGGCTATATGGAATTTGAACCCACATCTATGCGCAGTACTTCGCATCGCTTTTCCATTAAGCTAACAGCCTTTACCATTTATTAATCATCATGTTTACGACGACGTTGAGGGAACTTGATACATTGTCAAAAATGTTGAGGAATATGAAAAGTTTCTATGGGTTTTATTTGCGTCTTTCTCAGCCATCATTCTTTCCCACATGCTTTAGCTCCGCCTGTCTCCACATCAAGCACACATTACATGTTAGTTCTCGAGATCGGCCAAAATTGGTTTTTAAGGAAACGGATTTGTGACAGTAAAGTTGGGGATGAAAATAACTGAAAATGATTGTTATCAGGAGTAGTGAAGGATGATAGACCTGTATGGTTTCGTTTTCAGTAGTTAACTTCATGCATTCATCGGCATTTTTTTATCTCTCATATCTTTAATGTAACTAACATTATATTTAATGTATCTACACATACAATTAATGTAATTTAAAACTGAATGATACGGACATCAGCAACAAAAGTTCGTTACACACACAAACACACCGAGTTGCAACATACACATCACAACAATATTACACATCGACGAAGTGCAGTGAGGCGACAACCAAACAACAGCAATTCAGTAGCATAACATGAGTCATCAGTGTATATACTTGATTCGCCCTCACGTTAGTCTAAACTTCAAAACAAGCACAAAACTTAAGAAAATTTGATAATACATAAAAAACATTCAAAGTACTTCAGAAACCTTTCTTAGGCACATACCTAGCAGGAAAACACTAGCCAAGACAAAGACGAATTTGTCACGCAACCTCATTTACGACTCACATACTACAAAAAGTAAAGCAAATGAATTAGGTAAAAAAAAAAAAAAACACTGTAACTAGGGGAAAAAATTGTGTAATTACAGCCAAAATTACTATAACCGGAAAGTAATTGAACAATAAAAGTTTTCAATTAGGTAAAAAAACTGTAACTGGAGGGAAAATAGTATAACTAAAGCCAAAATTACTTTAACCATAAAATGAATTAACTAAAGCCAAAATAAATTAGGTAAAAAACTGGTAACTAGTGGGAAAAATCGTGTAACTAAAGCCAAAGTTAATGTAACCAGAAAGTAACTGAACATTAAAAGTTTTCAATTAGGTAAAAACCAGAATCTGGGACCTGGGGGGATCAGAACTAAAGAAAATTATCAGAACTGTAAAGAATGAACAATAAAAGTTTCAAGGTGTATCTTATTCAATTTTGGAGCCTCGTATTATGTAATTTGTAGTGAAAAACTGTAAATACATGTGTACTCATAATTAATTGTAAAAACTTTAAATTATCAAAAAATGTAACTAGGCGGAAAAATCGGGTAAGAAAAGCCAAAATTACTGTAACTAGGGGAAATTCGTGTTACTAAAGGCAAAATTACTGTAACCTGAAAATGAATTAACTAAAGCAAATGAATTAGGTAAAAAAACTGTAACTAGTGGAAAAAATCGTGTAACTAAAGCCAATTTACTGTAACCAGAAAGTAACTGAACCATAAAAGTTTTCAATTAGGTAAAAAAAACTGTAACCGGGAGGAAAATCGTGTAACTAAAGGCAAATTACTGTAACTAGAAAGTAACTGAACAATAAAAGTTTCTAGGTGTAGTCTTATTCAATTTTGGAGTCTCGTATTATGTAATTTGTAGTGAAAAAATGTAAATACATATGTAGTCATAATTAATTGTAAAAACTTTAAATTATCAAAAAATGTAACTAGGCTGAAAAATCGTATAAGTAAAGCAAAAATTACTGTAACTAGGGAGAAATTCGTGTTACTAAAGACAAAATTACTGTAACCAGAAAATGAATTAACTAAAGCAAATGAATTAAGTAAAAAAACTGTAAGTAGGGGGAAAATCGTGTAACTAAAACCAAAATTACTGTAACCAGAAAGTAACTGAACAATAAAAGTTTTCAATTAGGTAAAAAAACTGTAACTGGAGGAAAATCGTGTAACTAAAGGCAAAATTACTGTAACCAGAAAATAATTGAACAAAAAAAGTTTCAAGGTGTAGTCTTATTCAATTTTGGAGCCTCATATTATGTAATTCGTAGTGAAAAACCGTAAATACATGTGTAGTCATAATTAATTGTAAAAAGTTTAAATTATCAAAAAATGTAATTAGACGGAAAAATCGTGTAACTAAAGCCAAAATTATTATAACTAGGGGAAAAAATAGTGTAACTAAAGCCAAAATTACTGTAACCAGATAATGAGTTAACTAAAGGCAAAATGAATTAGGTAAAAAAACTGTAACTAGGGGGAAAAATCGTGTAACTAAAGGCAAAATTAGTGTAACTAGAAAGTAAGCGAACAATAAAAGTTTAAAGGTGTAGTGTTATTCAATTTTGGAGGCTCGTATTATGTAATTTTAGTTCAAAAATGTAAAAGAGATTAGCGTTATTAGAAGCAGTTAAATGCAAAAGAAGTTGTTACTAGGAGTGTGAGTGTCCTATGCTTGAACACACTCCTACTTACCCAAGGTGCGTCCTCATTCCGCCCTCCCAATACTTGAACAACTACAGTTGTCAATAGTAGATTTATAAACCGACGATCCTAGGATAAAACTGTTGGGACTTGTGAGTCTTAATTGGGGAAATATAAGCATATAACGATATGTCTGGGTTACTCTGGAACTGCACCTGCCTGTTTCTTGTCGTGTTGTGTAATGTCGCAAGTATGATTTACGGTTTCTCGGAACAATAGAACATTGATCGATTTAACTTGCTATAGATTTTGACTGCGTTTTCATTTGCGCTTTATGAATTCATTAAAGCCGATTTCATCTTTCGATGTTGACTGATGTAATTAATTTTGGAGGTATTGTTGGAGATGATGGCTACATTCATCGAACCTGCTGGTGTAATAATCAGTCAAATGCGACTGTTAATGCTGCAATTAAGGGGCCTTTTTAACACCCTTAATTAGTGTGATTTATGATGGTGATTTATTAGTGTGATTTATGACGGTGATTTATTACCACGATTATGAGGGTGATTTATTCCTTCAGAATAATAGTTTTCGAGTATAAATACAGCACCGTGCTGATTATTTTATACACACAAAAAATCACTCATTCCTATCCTCTTCTCTCTTTCTCTCAAAACTCTTTTCTGCTACTATAATTTCCTGGGTACGTTGTTGTTCCGGTCCAAGGCATTCATACACGAGTGGTCGTGTACGGGTGTCGCAGTGTTAACCTTGAGAAACTAACGGCGTGAGACGATTACCACCGCAGTCGTGCCGATATAGTTTTCAAGTCAGTGGCCTCCATACCACGGCACTGCTTATGCTCTGACATGTTTTATGTTAACTCCATTGTTACGTTTCCTCTACTCTACTAACAATTTGAAAACTATATCGGCAATTCGTAACAATGGCTGCTTCTTCCAATAAAATGGTTCCTGATCTGTCGAAATTCGAGCCTTTAGATGGTCAAAATTATAGTAAAAGACAGCACCTTGGTATTTTTTATTAGAAACGAAATATTGTCACTTATGTCATTGGAATTATTTTTATTGGCAAAAATAATTTCTTCGGGTATGGAAATCAAGCCGCGGAGGAATAGACAGCACCTCGGTATTTTGGCCATAACTCGATCTCTAGAGCTCCGTTTGAGGCGTGTAATATGGCGTTGGAAAGCTAAGATGAAGGGCTACAACTTTTTAGTTGAAGCCGTGAGCAGATTCGGTCATTTAGCTTCCTTAAAATGGACATCAATGTAATGACAGTGTGCTGGAATTTTATGAAGATTCATAAAATAATGGTATTATTTATAATTTTATTGCTCAATTCATTCTTGCGGTTAAGGTATGTTCCCCTGAATTTCCTTCGTAAATATTTATGATGATAAGTATGAAGGTTTGGTTAAATTGTATATAAGCCTTTGTCGTTTGTGTGCATAAGCTACTATTTATATATGGTACGATATATCTATAAACTTGGTAAAGTTACGCTTGATAATTGATTTCGAGGATATGTGAATGATATTGTACCAAGTGTTTGATTGAATAGTAGCTAGAAGGATTGAGTTTCCAATCTATTGTTTATGTGCGTAATATGTATATCAAGCAAAATATTTCACACATTTGGATCGTTTTTAGTTTTGATTATGAGATGAACTAAAATTGTTTTTGGGTTATGAACCAAATGTGGGGGTTTAAAATTTGTTTTTAATTGATATACTCCGTACATTTTATCTTGGATATATTTGTGAGTGTGACAAATAAGGAAGATTAGAATTTGTCAATACTTTATAAAAATATATTATTATATTATAAATTGTCAGGTACGATTATATAATATCTAAATGTGGAAATGATCAATAGATGAATAATGTGTATACTTTGTTTGAACGATTATGTTTGTCACTCATTTGTGGCGTGACAACATGTGGGGGAAGACGTTCAACCTATTTGATAAATTGAACCAAATTAAGAAGTATTAATTTGTTGGCTAATGACTATGTCAATAATTAATCGAATATGATTTTCCGTATACGGATTTTACTCCCGTCATATACTTTTTTCATTTTTTTTCCCTCTCATACCCTTTTTTACTCATTCTCTATACAAATTTCTCTCTTTTAGTTTTCTAAGTTTACTTAACCTAAATTCATCAAATTTTTAATTATTTCAATTCAATTCAATTCAATTCAATTTATTTCAATTCAATTTCAATTTCAATTCAATTTCAATTTATTTCTTAAAGTTATGTTAATTGTATGAGTTAATCTTGATAATTTTTGGGTTAAAAATCAAATTAGGGTTCATAGAAAATTGAAATTTGGGTGGTTTCCGGGAGGCGGCGGGAGGCTAACAAATCACATGGCGTAGGTCCGCCAAGGTGGCCTAATTATGGTCTCGCCCACCCACCCAAAGCAAGACAAAGGTTTCTGGGCCTAGGATCTAAGGCCGTAGCTTTGTTCACCTTTGTTCACCTTTTTTCACCTTTTTTTCCACCTAAATTGAATTGAAATTGAAATTGAATTGAAATTGAAATTGAATTGAAATAAATTGAATTGAATTGAATTGAATTGAATTGAAATAATTGAAAACTGGATGAATTTAGGTTAAGTAAACTTAGAAAACTAAAAGAGAGAAATTTGTATAGAGAATGAGTAAAAAAGGGTATGAGAGGGAAAAAAAATGAAAAAAGTATATAACGGGAGTAAAACCCGTATACGGAAAATCAATACCCTAATTAATAAGTTGCGTAAGGTTCAATTATTTATGTTATACATAAAATACTACACTATATGAGATTATGATGATTGATCTTGTGTATGTAAAATTCTTTTTGTAAAATATGGATTTGCGAAGAGAAAGTACCACTGAAACAATCATCGAGATTCTTAACATGGTACCTCATAAGAAATCAGACAAGACGCCCTACGAGTTGTGGAAAGGTTATCCTCCTAACTGAAGTTACCTTAAAGTGTGGGGGTGTTTAGCTAAAGTAAGCTTGCCTAGTTTCAAGAGGCCTACTGTAGGACCTAAAACCTACGATTGTATGTTCATTGGTTATGCTCAAAACAGCTCTGCCTATAGATTCATGTCATTGAGTGACCGCTCTATTTCTGAGACCAGAGACGCTGAGTTCTTTGAGCATGTTTTTCCTCTAGAGAAAAATGTTGAATCTTCCCCTACTGAGCCTGTTGTGCCTGCTACTCCTGTTGATAGTTCGATGCATGCTAGTAGTAGTAGTAGTACTCCTCTTGAGCATGCTTCTGAACCTAGAAGAAGTAAAAGGCCTAGGATTGAAAAGAACTTCGGGGATGATTTTGTAACATCTTTCTTGGCTGAAAACGTAAGTGGGGATTGTGCTTATGATGTACTAGTTTCTGCTCCTTTAATAGAAGATGATCCAAAACTTATGATGAGGCTATGCGGTCCATAGACTGTAATTTTTGGAAAGAAGCTATTAAAAGCGAACTAGACTCTATTGTTTCTAATCAGACATGGGAGTTGGCTGATTTGCCTAAAGGTTCTAAGCCCATTAGTAGTAAATGGATCTTTAAGAAGAAGATGAGACCTGATGGCACAATAGAGAGGTTTAAGGCTAGACTTGTGGTTAGAGGGTTTACACAAAAGAAAGATATTGATTATTTTGATACATACTCACCTGTGACTAAGATTGCCACCATTAGAACTCTAATCGCTTTAGCTGCTATTCATGGTCTTGTGGTACATCAGATAGATGTAAAGACTGCTTTTCTGAATGGCGATCTAAAGGAAGAGATCTATATGTCACAACCCGAGGGGTTTGTGGTGAAGGGTCAAGAGAGTAAGGTGTGTAAAAAACTAAGGAAGTCTTTATATGGTCTTAAACAAGCACCTAAACAGTGGTATGAGAAATTTCACAACACCTTGGTTGATGATGGTTATGTAAGTAACAACTCTGATTCGTGTGTTTACTCTAAACTTTTTGGATCAGATTGTGTTGTTATCTGCCTATACGTTGATGACATGTTGATACTTGGTAGTAATTTATCTGTTGTAGATAAAACCAAGCAATTCTTGTCTTCACGGTTTGAGATGAAGGACTTAAGAAAAGCTGATGTGATCCTTGGAGTTAGAGTTACTAAAAACTCTACTGGAATATCTCTAAGTCAATCTCATTATGTTGAGAAGGTGTTGAAGAAATTTAACTGTTTTGATGTCACTCCTGCTAGAACTCCTTATGATGCGAGTATACCTCTGTGTAAGAACTTGGGTATGAGTGTATCCCAAGAAGAGTATGCTAAAATCATAGGAAGTGTGATGTTTCTCATGAACTGTACTCGACCAGATGTTGCTTACGCAGTTAGTAGACTGAGTCGATATACACACAACCCTAGTGCAGAACATTAGGCAGCCCTTCGTCGTTTACTTAAGTATGTAAGAGGAACGATGGACTTGTGTTTGCATTATGGCAAGTTTCCTGCTGTGTTAGAAGGATTTTGCGATGCGAACTGGGTGTCTGGTAACGATGAGATTTGTTCTAGTAGTGGTTATGTGTTCACCTTGGGTGGGGGCGGTAAATCGTGGAAGTGCGAAGCAGGACTTGTATAGCCTGCTCCACCATGGAATTGAGTTCATAGCTCTTGAACTAGCAGGTCAAGAGGCAGAATGGTTGAGAAACCTTCGAGCTGACCTGCCTAGCTATGTGGGGGGGACAGGTAGCACCGGTCTCCTTACATTGTGATAGTCAGGCAGCCATCAGTGTTGCTAAGAATGATGTCAATAACGATAAGAAAAGACACATTCGGATTAGGCACGGTGTAGTTAAACAACTCCAGAAAAATGGAGTTATTGCGTTAGACTATGTGAAGTCTGAGCGCAACCTTGCTGATTCCCTTACGAAGGGATTAACAAGGAGAGTTGCTCTCGATACGTCGAGGGGAATGGGGCTAAAGTCGTTGAGTCAAGTTTGAGTGTGATACTTGATGCATCGTTAGCTTATTCCTATGGCGTTTATCAGTTCATAGCCTTTATGGTGGTGCTTTTGAGACGCACTTGATGGACTGTGTTATTTCTGGTTGGACTTATGTCCTTAATGGCTCTTATGAGACGTGCTATTGAGAAGCACTTGAGCCATTTCTGGTTGGACTTATGTCCTTAATGGCTCTTATGAGACGTGCTATTGAGAAGCACTTGAGCCACCGGATTGTGTTACTTCTGGTTGGACTTATGTCCTTAATGGCTCTTATGAGACATGCTATCGGAAGCACTTGGGCCACCAGATTGTGTTGTTTCAGGTTGGACTTTCGTCCTTAATGACTCTTGTGAGAAGTGCTATTGAGAAGCACTTGAGTCACCTATGGGGTGTGATGGTTTAAGCCGCCATCTATGTGAGAAGCCTAAACTTCTTGCTAGAGCACTTTCCTAAACCAGGGTAAACGCATGGCTCTAAAGCGTTGCACTTTGATATCGCGGAACGAAACAATATTTGAAGGTATGATATGTGTTGGGGGGTCTCAACCGAAATTAACAAGGAATTCAAATCGAAAGATATTCACTTGTCGAAAGTAAGTTGTTGCCTCACCTCACTAATACGTCAATTCAAGTCGTAAGACATTGAACGTTTAAGTATTTAGTCCTTCCGTACCCAGGAAGTTTTCTTAGCATTTCTTCGCCATCAGTGGGGGATTGTTGGAGATGATGGCTACATTCATCGAACTCTTTGGTGTAATAATCACCAAATGCGATCAGTCACGCCGCAATTAAGGGGCCTTGTTAACACCCTTAATTAGTGTGATTTATGATGGAGGTTTATTAGTGTGATTTATGACGGTGATTTATTACCTCGATTATGAGGGTGATTTATTCTCTGTAACAGCTAGTTTTTCGAGTATAAATACAAAGACTGCGGTCGATTATTTTATACACACAAAAAATCACTCATTCCTATCCTCTTCTCTCTTTCTCTCAAAACTCTTTTCTGCTACTATAATTTCCTGGGTACGTTATTGTTCCGGTCCAAGGCATTCATACACGAGTGGTCGTGTACGGGTGTCGCAGTGTTAACCTTGGGAAACTAACGGCGTGAGACGATTACCACCGCAGTCGTGCCGATATAGTTTTCAAGTCAGTGGCCTCCATACCACGGCACTGCTTATGCTCTGACATGTTTTATGTTAACTCCATTGTTACGTTTCCTCTACTCTACTAACAGGTATTGGACCAAGGGAAGGGTCGAGTCATGCAATCGGAGCTCAAACTTGAAGGAGACTAGGAGAGCGAGCGAGATAACGAGTCGAGTCAATCAACGAGTGGCGTACATAGCACTGCGAGACATATGGGACGTATGCGGCAAATATAGGTAGATACGATATAATATTAGCACTGTTTTACTATTATCTTTACGAAGGTGACTCTTAAGTAAATTATTACGGAGTAGAATATTCTGGTGCACGGTCTAACAACTAGTACAATGAAGAAAGAAGAGCCCTCAAAATTTTGTTATATATACGGTAATACGAAATAATATATAAATACAACAACTAAAAACTAGATTAGGACGAGTAATAACTCTGTCCTTAGGATAATATTAGCCCCGATATATTGCTTACGGGCTGCGTGCTAATTACCCCCAGGATTCCCTAATTGAAGAACGAAAATAACAGCAATACTAATCGTTCTCTATGAACACGATTTCCATTGTTTTGTTAAAAATAATAATTATGATGTAAATAATATATTCTGCATTCGTCCCTTGGTTCTGTTTATATAACAGAAAATTTGGCGGTTACACTTGTGACTGTCCGAATAGTCACAATGGTTGGCGGGTAAAAAACCGAACGCAAAAACAATCGTATTAATTAGAACTCATGTCCGTGCAAAGTGCTAAGTGCTGTCTAATGATTGTAAACATTAGTAATCCAAGTCAAGCACAACAAGCCCAATGCACCAAATGGCCCATTACACACACTTAATTCCAATTAACTCATAACCCATATTTGTTAATATAAGGATATTAAAACATCCATAATCCTTTAATGTGGGATAACTTATCCACACACAAAACCAAATTGAAGACTATCAAAGAATGTCTAACAATCCCCCACTTAGTCTTCATTCTGACAATATGCATATATGAAAGTATCTTTCGATTTGAACTTTCACTTAGTGACAATCTCTCAAAATTCTGACGAAAACATGGCAGCTGAAAGCTTTTGAGCCAGAATCCTTAGTGTCAGTATCGGAAAGACTACACACATAACTTGTCATCAATCGTGTTCATATCAAGGTAGCACTAATATGGCCATGTGCTCTCCTGGTTCATAGACATCTACAACAGTTAGACCAAACTGTCGTTTAGAAGCGGCACCACCTCCTATGTCTACATAGGTGAAATTCTACTATCATTTGAATTTCATTAAGAGTATGTAACTCACCCTAAAATGTACATTAGAATAAACGTTAGACTAATGTTTCTAACCAGTTATCTCCAATTTGTTATTACCACATTGAACCTTTAAACTAAGGGTATGCTTAGTAAAAGGTTGGGTTTCCATTGCAGCTGATTAATCAAATAGGTCTCAAACCCATTTCACGGGTTGTTCCGTAGACCGTTTCCCTCGGAAGACCCTTTGTGAAGGGATCTGCCAAATTATTACACGATCTCACATAAATAACAGTTATAATCCCGTCGGATATCAACTGTCTCACATATGCATGTCTTAAGCTTATATGTCGAGATTTACCATTATAAATCTTATTATAAGCCCTAGACAACGTTGCCTCACTGTCACAGTTAAGAGAAATAGCTGGCATAGGTTGTGGCCACAACTTTATGTCCAACAGCATATTTCTCAACCACTCGGCTTCTTTGCCTGCAGCAGCTAGAGCTAAGAACTCAGCTTCCATGGTGGAGTGAGCTATGCAAGTCTGTTTCTTTGAGGACCAAGAAACAGCACCACCACCGAGCATATAAATCCAACCAGTTGTGGATTTCATATCTCCATCACTAGATATCCAACTGGCGTCAGTATATCCCTCAAGTATCGTTGGAAAATTTCCATAATGCAAAGCATAGTTTTTAGTTCTTTTCAAATAACCAAAAACTCTACTAATTGCTTGCCAATGTTCTGTACTCGGATTGCCAGTGAATCTAGAAAGTTTGCAAACTGCAAATGCTATATCTGGTCTTGTACAATGAGTAGCATACATTAAGCTACCTATTGCACTAGCATACTCAAGTTGAGCTACAGTTCTTCCATTGTTCTCTTTAAGCTTACAAGCCGTGTCATACGGAGTGTTAGCTTCCTTGAAGTTTAAATGCTCAAATTTTTTAAGCATTTTCTCAACATAGTGAGCTTGGCTAAGTGAATAACCCCCACTATTTCTTCTAACTTTGATACCAAGGATAGTGTCCACCTCGTTGAAGTCCTTCATTTTGAAGCAAGAACTTAAATAAGCTTTAGTTTCATTAATGCCGTCTATGTTGGTACCGAAGATCAACATATCATGGACATAAAGACACAAAATTACACCATAATCCTTTGTAAACTTGGAATATATACATTTATCGGCAGAATTATGTACAAAACCATAAGATAACACAGCGGAATCAATTTTCTCATGCCATTGCTTCGGCGCTTGTTTCAAGCCATACAAAGACTTAACAAGCTTACAAACTTTATGCTCTTGTCCAGGTAGGACAAACCCTTCGGGTTGTTTCATATACACCTCTTCTTCTAAATCTCCGTTTAGAAAAGCCGTCTTTACATCCATTTGGTGTACAAGCAATTTATTCAACGAGGCTAAAGCCAATAATACTCTAATGGATGTAATTCTAGCCACAGGAGCATATTTATCAAAATAATCAACCCCTTCTTTTTGTCTAAATCCTTGACAAACAAGTCTAGCTTTGAAAACTTTGATCGATTCATCATCCACATTACGTTTTACCTTAAAAACCCACTTACATCCAATTGCTTTGGAACCGGGTGGTAAATCTGATAAGACCCAAGTCTTATTAGCCATTAAAGACTCCATTTCATCATCTATTGCCTCTTTCCAAAATGCAGAATTTCGTGAAGCCGTTGCTTCTCGAAACGTCTTTGGATCATCACTTTCATTCTCAACATTGAGAACTATTGGAATTTTATCGGTGACCTTGTGTCTATTTCCTTCTACAAGATAGGAAGTTGCAAGAGAATGGATAAAATCTGGACCGAAATCCTTTTCTTTTCTTTGTCTAACGCTTCTTCTAATCTCGCTAGAAGAATTCAGATTCATTCTTTTGTTAGAGGATGAATCAACCATTTGTGGTGTACGCAATAACTTATCAACATTTTCAGAATCTCTTCGGAATTTATTCTCGAAGAACTCCACATCTCGTGATTCCACGATCACGTTTGTGTCAATATCTAACAGCCTATAAGCCTTTGAATTTTCTACATATCCCACAAAAACACTTTTCAAAGCTCTAGGACCTAGTTTAGTTTTCTTAGGGTCGGGAACCTTGTAATATGCTAAGCATCCCCAAACTCTAAAATAACCAATGTTAGGCTTTCTACCTCTCCATAATTCATAAGGAGAAACTTTCATCTTCTTGGAAGGTACTCTATTATGTACATGACATGCCGTTAGTAGCGCTTCACCCCATAAATTCATAGGTAAGTTGGAATTTACCAACATGGCGTTTACCATGTCTACCAAAACTCCATTTTTCCTCTCGGCAACCCCGTTTTGTTGGGGTCTATAAGGTGCACTAACTTGATGTACAAGCCCGTTATCTTCACAAAAAGATATAAATTCGGTTGGAAAATATTCCCCACCTCTATCGCTTCTTAAGATTTTCAATTTCTTGCCCTTTTGTGTTTCCACCATGGCCTTATAAATTTGAAACATCTCAAAAGCTTGATCTTTTGTTTTCATCAAATACACATAGGTAAACTTAGAACAATCATCAATAAAAGTAATAAAATACCTACTGCCTCCTCTTGTTAAAACACCATTTAACTCACAAATATCAGAATGTACGAGCTCTAAAACATCAGATTTTCGATCAACTTTAGCAAATGGTTTTCTTTTCATTTTCGCTTGGACACAAACTTCACATTTTTCTTTGTGCTCATTGCTATAGGAAATAATTCCGTTTTTGCACATAAGTTTCATAGTTTGATAATTAACGTGTCCCAAACGATTATGCCAAAGATTAAAAGTCGTACATTCAATATTAAAACTGAAATCAAAAGATTGCATACAAGAGTAATCAGAAATATCAACTTTATTAATACTTAATTTGAACATGCCATCAGTAGCATAGCCTTTTCCGACAAAGGAACCGGCCTTGGACAAAATAATTTTATCGGACTCTATCACAGCATTGAGTCCTTTCTTAAATAACACAAATCCAGAAACTAAATTCTTAGTGATTCTAGGAACATGTAATACATTGTTAAGTATCATCTTCTTTCCAGAAGTAAACTGGAGTACCACGCTTCCCGTTCCAAGAACTTTGTTTGTGGAGTGATCTCCCAACAACACTTCATGACCAGCGACTGCGTCGACATAGTCCTTAAATAATGAACGATTGTTGCAAATATGGGTGGTAGCACCAGAATCGTACCACCGACTCCAGCCATGTGCAATTCTTGGATCATACCAATATGCAATTCAGTAACCATGGCAATAATCTCATCGACAATTTGTCCGACAACATTTGCAGTAGACTTCTCCTCCTTATTCTGCTTGTTATCCTTTTCCCTTTCTTTCTTCGGGTTCTTACAGAAACGCCTAATGTGGCCTTTCTTTTGACAATTGTGACACACAATTTCAGACATATCTTTCTTTACTTTCTTTGAAATAACTTTCCAATCTTCGAAAGATTATCATTTCACTACTTTTTCTTGTATAAATGTTTTGCAGTTTTTCATGGATGACCTTTGAGGCTTTGATGGTTACAAGCTGACCAATTCAACACTTTTAGGTGGCTTTTTTTTTTTTTTTTTTTTTTTTTGGGATATTTCCACGGTATTCCCGAGGTTTACAATTTTTTTCGAGATACCCTTTGTTTTGTTAAAAAAAACTTTAACTGACCATAACTTGTAGTTAAGAATTTAGAATTCGATCATTATTTTTTTCAAATCAATCGTCTTTTCGAGCTCTTCGATTTGATATAAGAAAATTCATGTTCAGAACACGTAGTTTCAAGTTATAGTCGGTCAAAGTTATTTTATCGAAAAAAATTTGACCGACCATATCTACTAGTCACGAGTTGCGAATCTGGAAAATTTGATGTTCAAATTGATCGTCTCAACGAGATGTACGGCTTAGGAAAAACGATTGTGAATTTCTAAACTCGTAGCTACAAGTTAAGCTCAGTCAAAATTTTTTAGCATGAAAACAGGGATATCATGGGAAAAGTGACAAATTTCAGGGGTACCATGGGAAATATCTTTTTTTTTTTTTTCGAGACGGTTTTTCAATATGGGTTTTTTCTTTTTCTTTTTCCTTTTTTTTTTTTTAATTTTTTTTTTTTTTTTTTAATTTTGATCTATTTGGTGAGCGTTTAAGTAATGAGCTCGGAGAATTTGTTGTTTATGGAACTCGAACATAAATCTCCTTCCGAGTAATAAGCTCGGAGAATTCGTTGTTCACGGAAGTCTAACAAAAATCTCCTCCCGAGTAATGAGCTCGGAGAATTCATTGTTCACACTTCACAGAACTCTTTAACATAAAACTCCTTTGAGTAATGAGCTCAGAGAATTCGTTGTATTGATTTAATGCTTCAATTACATCAACTTTGCTCTACCATGGAGTCGAGTATGACTACTCATTTAGTAATACCAAGTCTAGACAACGACAATCTTTATTATCTCCGACACCATCTAATCTCCCTTTACAAAACCGTCTCAATCCCTTGCGTACACCGTATTCTGGGAAACCTTCAAGAACGCAGGCCAAGAAGAGATATCCTCCCACCGGGCCCGAACACGAGGCCGACTATTTACCAAAGAAGCATAAGGAATCCCCAGCTAAGTCCATGTTCTTTTCAGCTCAATTTCAATTCATAGTTCAGCTCCTATAAGTCCCACCAAACTTTAATTTACACTAACTTTAGCTCTTATAAGTTCAGCTTTTATAAGTTCAACTTTTATAGGTTTAGTTCAGCTCATATAAGTTCAACTTCAAAAAGCCGAAAAGAACAGGGCTAAATACGTCGTACACCCTAATTTTCTTCATAAATGTTCAAAACTTTGCCAAGTTTCTCCAAATTTTGATCAATAATACTTTGATTAGCGACTTTGCCAATAGTGGGGCCACAAAGTATTGGTATGTAATGGGCCTGATAATGGGCTCATATATTTGGGCCTCGACTTCCATCCATTCCTTCACTAGTGTGGTGGTGTGGCCTCTTTTGAGGTCTTCTTGTCTAAGGAGGTTTATTCGGTTGTTGTCCTTGTATTTTTCGGCTATGTAGGCGGTGATCGCCCTCGATTCTGGTTGATGTCGTGGTTAGAAAAGTTAGTTTCAAAATATGGAAGAGATGATGGGTTAGTTTTGCTCACGAAATAACTATCGTGAGATTGTCTTATGTAAGAATTTGTGGTTAATAAGTCAGATACAATGTCGTTGTTACTTATTCGTATTAGTTATTCGTATAATATTTCGATATCTTAGCCCATGATGTATGTGAATTCTGTTGGAATCTACGGTATCGAGACGTCGTGTAGTGACACTGCCCTAAGTCAGTTAGACCCCCACTACGGTGCGTATGGGCTCGTGGTCACCGACTCCAGGGTTAACGCCTCCTTCTTTAACTTTGGTGCACTCCAAAGAGAGAAGTGGGAGCTGTTCGATCTTATGAGAATAGTATATGTAAGAAGAACAAGGCGAAGAAAAGAAGATGAAGTGTTTGTTGTGTTGTATGTTTATGTGAATGTAAGAACTCGGTATTTATAGTGCTCGAAAATGACCGTTGGAAGCAACAGTCAAAATCACGAACTAATGCAGAGCATTATGACCGTTAAAAGACAGAATAAATATGGTCATTAAAACGCAGATTTATGATGTGCAATAAATCGGAGGAATAAATCACCGAATTTAAGATGCGCAATAAATTGGAAGAATAAAGCACATTAATACGTTTGTTTGACTGAATATAGTATCCGATGAGCAACTTAATTAGTCCGAGTAGTAAACCCAACAAAACATCAAGTCTCCACAAATGTGGGACTTCTCATATTTACAAGTTTGGAGCAATATCTCCAACAAATTCTCTGTCCATGTACGAAATGAAACTGATGAAAATGATTTAAGGATCAAATAAATTTCAAATTAGTTTGTGCCTGGTTCGTGTCTGTATCAATATTAAATAAGTCATTATCATCTCAATTTAAATTCGACATATTTATATAATCGTGTCATTTTGCTCAACCCTAACCCAACCCATTTAATTTTACATAACCGACTCGACTTATTTAACCCGTTTATCTTTGAGCAGATCATTTTCAAATTTCAATCTATATAACTCATGTAACTCATTAAATTTTTTAAAGCAAGGGACTTATATGCGATCCATTGACCCAGGACGACATTTAGCAAAATTAAATGTCGTTTTAGTAGATTACCGACCCAACCAACCCATTTAGACCTATTAGAATAATTAGCGGGCTACTTGTGTGGTGTTCGTGTTGACCCAATTACATAAATGGGTACACTATCTCAATCGAAACCTATTAATTTTATGTGGACTTATCATGTCGTGTCAATGATCGTCGCCTCTAGCTATATCCTAAAAAAGAGAATTTAAAAAATGTTTCTCATGTCAATCTATCAATTCCAAGTAATTTTATTAATTGATCGTATTGTTAATTGCCGTTTGTCGTCTTAATTTATTACTCCAAATAAAAAAAAAAAGGGATATTTCGTAGTGCACTCGACTTTGGACAGATTCTGCGTAGTGCATGTGTGAGGTTTGTTCACATGGTACCCCATTCCTTTGTGAATATGTACCCAATATGCCCATTTTGTGACGGAAAACTTGACGACGTTAAGTTTAAGGAAGAAGACATCAATTATGAGTTTAGGGTACCGTTAAACCCACATTATTCCTCCATTAATTGGTGCCTATAAACCTAACGTCGTCAAGTTTTTCGACACAAACGATATCGCACATATTCACAAAGTTTAGTGCACCATGTGACCAAACCTCGCATGCGTGCACTACACAGACCGCCAAAGCTCAAGGCACTACATGAAATATCCCAAAAAAAAAATTATACCTTTTTGATAAACCAAATCATTTTTTTTTTTTTTTTTATTTCAGTTACGCCGGATGTTGCTCATTTACGATTATATATTCAATCATTCAATAATGTACCGATATCGGACACTTCAACAATTGAACAATTGATATATGACCTAAATGCATGTACGGAATTCATCATAATAATATATATATATATATATATATATATATATATATATATATAAATAATCAACTACTCGTAAAACGTAAAGTTGACAAGATATTATGGAATGTTTTCATATACACGTAATTATTGATTATTGATGTCTTTAATTATATATGTACAAATGTCCAATAGTACACCTTTTTTTTTTTTTTTTTTTTTTTTTGAATAGCCCAAAGGCCTTAACATATTACTCCGTATATCTTGAATATCATCAGATACAATAGAACTAACATGAACCGGAATATCATCATCCCATAATACTCTACCATTCACCCATGGCCGATAATGAGCAAGCGCATGGGCTACTTTATTAGCTACACGACGAACAAACGACCAACAAACGTTCTCAAAAGATAAACAAAGAGTTCGAATGTCCTCAAGAATAATGAAATACGGATTCCGGCCCCTAGAATTATTGCGAAGATGCGTGATAACCGTCAAACTATCGCTTTCCACATCAATGTTACGTATACCCATCTGCACAGCCTCCTTCATGCCATACCAAATTGCGAGCGCCTCCGCTTGTCGAACCTCCATGCTCCCCCCCTCGCTCTCTTACCGTCAGCCCCCAAAGCACCTCCCCTCCACTTCCACGTGCAATCGCTCCGAAACCAACACCATTTCATTTATGGGTGTACGGCTCATTTGTTTACGTTTTCCATATATATATCTTTGGTGACCCATGTGTGGAGTGGGCCAAATTCCTTTAACCAATCACATTGTTTAATTTTACCTATTTTAAAGCAAGTGAGACCTCATTTGTACTTGTATTATTATTTGTTTAGTTTTTCTTTTTATCTTTTTTCTCACATCGATAAATGTGTATAAAGTAAACGTAACCAAATCACCGAAACGGATGGAGTATTTGGTAAATATTCAAATGAAATTGTTATACAACGTACAACCACTTAATAATGCGTAAGAACAATGTACTTATTATAAAATTAAATTACTAAATAAAATATATATTTAATTATAAAGCGAAGTGATTGTATGTGGTATAACTTATAATAAGTACGGAGTAGTACAACAATCTCTCACAAGAAACTAATTCAAAAAAATAAAAAAAAAATTAGTGTTGACCTTTTAGTTTAATTATTAGAATTAAAGATAATGTAAAAAGAGTTGACAATGAAGAGACAGTAGACACACATAATTGCATAATTTGATATAATAAGTACGTACAAGTATAATTTGACTTGTTATTTGGTTGTATCAATAGAAGTACAGGTACAAGGTGCTCCGTATAATTTAAAAGAAGTACAACACTGTACAACTGTACAAGTATTATGTGAATAACAAACATAGATTCGGGTAAAGTATAGAGTGACTGTTGTTTAAAAAGGTACATGAAACGAAAATAACAATGAATAATGAAATCGAATCGACTATGCTTTTCAAATAAAATAATTGGACATTTGGACCCTTATATCTGTCCTAGGGTTATACCGAATTTTCTATTAAGATAAGACAATGTCCCCTGTAAATGGCTCGTAAACAAAGATATAACTATGGAGTTTTGTGTGCAGTATATTTTCTATGTTTAACGATGTTGCTGATGAGTACGTTAAATTTGTTATATCATATTCTGGTTTTGTTTATCTATTCTATAGATAAAGAGATGGGTAGATGCACGAGATAGAGGCAATAATTTTGACGAGGAGTAACTCTTCAGAAATACCCGCCAAAAACCGACAAGCTAAGTATGAAATCAAGTAACTCCATTGATAAAGCTAGATAAAGCTTGAGTATTCATCAATGGTGAAAGTAGTTAGTTGAGAGGAAAATAGTTTGTTGAGAGAGAGGACAAAATTAAATGTGTTTTTATTATTACTCAACTTAATTTACAAATGATGGATAGTACACCTTATATACTTGAAATAATTACAAACTAATTACAATAGTAACAAACTAATTACAATAGTAAACTAGTACATGGTTCATATCCCCCCCTCAAGATGGACTTCGAGGGACATGAAGAAGACCAAGCTTGGAGCAAAGAAAGAGATGTTGTTGAGCACCCAAAGCCTTAGTCATGAGATCCGCAAGTTGCAACGAAGACGAAACGTGAGTCGTAACAAGAAAACCCTCTTTGAGTTTGTCACGAACGAAGTGACAATCAACATTCAAGTGTTTGGTTCGTTCGTGAAAAACGGGGTTTTGAGCGATGTGCTCAGCAGCCTTATTGTCGCAAAGTAGAGGAATCGGCAAAGAGAGAGGAACATGGAGGTCACGAAGAAGATTGTGTAACCAAACCATCTCACTAGTAGTATACGACATACTACGGTATTCGGCTTCGGCACTACTCTTACTAACGGTCAACTGCTTCTTCGTCTTCCACGAGACGAGGGAAGAACCGAGAAACATACAATAACCACTCAAGGAACGACAAGAAAATGCGCAAGAGCCCCAATCGGCATCACTATACGCTTGAAGTGAAAGAGGAGAGTCAAGAGAATAGAACAAACCAAGATTAACAGTGGATTTCAAGTATCGAACCACATGTTGAGCGGCTTGTAGGTGAGGAACTCGAGGATGAGTCAGAAATTGACTTAGATGTTGTACACTATACGAAACATCAGGACGAGTGAGATTTAGGAAAAGCAAACGACCAATGAGACGTCGATAAACCGAGGGATCAGGAAGAAGATCCCCCTCATCAGTAGAAAGCTTTAAACCCTTAGGCAAAGGGAAAGAAGTATCTTTACAGTCAGCCAAGTGTAAATCAGACACAAGATCAACAACGTATTTACGTTGATTCAAATAAAGACCATTCTCTGATCGAGTGACCTCTAAACCCAAGAAATATCTCAGGTGGCCAAGATCCTTAATGGTGAATTGCTGATCAAGAGCCTTCTTAAGGCCAGCAATACCGACAATGTCAGTACCAGTCAACAAGATGTCGTCAACATACACCAACACAATGATAATAGAGGAAGAAGAAGGATTAGCTTTGACAAAAAGAGAATAATCATGTCTAGATTGAGTATAACCCAAACTAATCAGAAAAGAAGTTAGTTCTTTGTTCCATTGACGAGAAGCTTGCTTTAAACCATACAAAGAACGCTTAAGACGACATACTTGACCCTCTTTGGCCTTAGAGTAACCTGGAGGAGGTTTCATGTAGACCTCCTCATCAATATAACCATGTAAGAACGCATTATTAATATCTAATTGAAAGAGCTCCCATCCTTTAGAGGCAGCAAGAGCAAGAACCACTCTAACAGTGGTGAACTTAGCAACAGGGGAAAAAGTGTGTTTGTAATCCTTGTCCTTGACTTGGGTAAAACCCTTGGCAACTAACCTTGCCTTGTATCTAGCTACAGACCCATCAGGTTTGTGCTTAATCTTGAAGATCCACTTACTTCCAATAGGTTTTTTACCAGGAGGAAGGGAAGTAAGTGCCCAAGTGTCATTGCTTTCAAGAGCACTAAGCTCTTCTGTCATAGCAACAATCCATTTATCATGCTGAATTGCTTGAGCAAAGGATTGAGGTTCAACCTCAGCCAAAACAGCATGTAAAGAGGCTGTGTAAGCCTGCCCCAAAGAGGAAACACTGTCAAGAACCCTCGCTGCAAAAGAAGAACTTGCAGAGGGAGAAGAAGAGGGCAAAGTAGGGCATACAAAGCCTTGAAGATGTTTAGGAGCAACCCTTGGTCTAGAAGATCTCCTTAAAGGAAGAGGAGAAACCAAGGGTAAATGAGAAGGCATTGAATGAACAATGCTATTTGAAGGAGAAGAAGACTGATCAGCAGATGACTGATCAGCAGATGGCAGTGAGTTAGCAGGGCCAGCTGATGTAGGTGATGAAAAAATATCACCAGAAGACCCTGAATTAACAGGTGCAGAATGTAATGTAGGTGATGGAGAAATATCACCAGAAGACCCTGAATTAACAGGTGAGGCAGGTAATAGAGTAGTGTTAGGAGAAGAGCTTGAAGCATGAGAGGGAATATAAGGAACATCACCTGGATTAACAAGAGGAAAATCATCTGATTTAGCAGAAGAATAAGTATCAGTAGACTGAGTAGCAGAGAAGGGGAACTCAAGTTCTCTGAAAACAACATCTCTGCTAGTAAAAATTTTATGAGTTTCCAAATCATAAAGCTTGTATCCCTTTTGACCAAAAGGATACCCAAGGAAGACACACCTTCTAGCCCTAGGACCAAACTTATCATGGAAAGTAGGGGGCATGGATGCATAACAAAGTGATCCAAAAACCCTAAGGTGGTCAAGAGAAGGAGAATGACCAAACAGCACCTCATAAGGTGTCTTCCAGTTGAGAAGAGGGGTGGGCATAAGATTGATCAAATAAGAGGAAGCAAGTAAAGAATCACCCCAAAAATGAATAGGTAAATGAGCATGAAGAAGAAGAGCCCTAGCAGTGTCTAATAAGTGTCTGTGCTTGCGCTCTACCCTCCCATTTTGTTGAGGTCTACCTACTACGCTTGTCTGATGAAGAATGCCTCTAGCCTGAAAGAAACTAGCACACTGAGTCTGAATGAACTCAGTACCATTATCAGTCCTAACAAACTTAATGTCTATATGAAAATGAGTATGAACATAGTGAATGAATTTTTCAATCAGAAAAGGAACCTGTGTCTTATGATGAATCAAGAAGGTCCATGTATTTCTAGAGTGATCATCGACAATAGTTAAAAAGGACTTTGCACCAGAAATGGAAGAGACTCTATAAGGACCCCAAACATCCATGTGTACTAAATCAAAACATTTATTAGCATGAGAAGAACTCCTCACAAAGGGAAGCATATGATGTTTAGCCCTTACACAAGTATCACAAAAGAAATTAGAACTAATAGGAATAACAGAAGCATGTCTAAGCTTATCAATAGAAGTGTGACCAAGTCTAGCATGTAACAAAGAAGAACTGACCACAGTGCCACTAGAGGACAAGGGTACATTATTGAAAGTTGCTGGAACTTGAGAAGAAACTTGAGAAGAAACAGGACCATCAGTAGAAGTGGGTGCAGCAGGGTGTAGTCTGTAGAGTCCTCCTGACTTAATCCCAACTGCAAGAGTAGCTTTAGTTGAAAGGTCCTGAAATAAGCATTCATTAGTCAGAAAAGTAACCATCATATTAGCATGAGCAATAAGCTGACCAACAGAAAGTAAATTCTGTGTAAAATCAGAAACATGGAGCACATTATGTAGAGTAAGAGAAGAAGAAAAAAAGAAATCCCCCTTATGATGCACAGATTTCACTGAACCATCAGGTAAAGAAACTAAAAGAGGAGGAGTTAGACTTTGAACATTGGATAGCAGAGATAAATGTGAAGTCATATGATCAGATGCACCCGTATCAACAATCCAACTTAGAGTAGACAAAGCAGGTAGAACAGAAAAGGCAGAAGAAGAATATAGCATACCAGAGGAGGTTAAAGAATAGGGAGCCTGAGGCTCAGCAGATACAGCAGGTTTAGTGCCAGAGAAGGCCTGCAACACTTGAGTCATGACATTTTGAACAATGTCCTGGACCATAGCAGGGTTCAGAAGAGGTTGCACATCAGTAGCAGAAGGGGCATTGGACTGAGGAACCTCAGAGGTAGTGAAGGGTGTATCATCTACATAAGAAGGTGAGATTACACCAACATTGTTGGCTGACCTCCTCTGAGATTGAGATGATTTAGAGATAGGTCTCTTGCCTTTAGCCGAATAAGCCTTGAATTTGTAACAATGATCCTTAATATGACCCTTATTGTTGCAAAAAGTACAGGTTTTCAGTTTGAAACATTCATCAATAGTATGACCACGCCTTAAACAGTGAGAACACTCCCTCACAGTAACTTCACTCCTATCAAACCTAGGCTTCTTATGCACATGGTCCATGGAATTAGTGTGTACATTATAGGCAGAAGTATCATGAAGTAAAGTACCAGAGGCATCAGTAATTTCCTTTTGTGTCTCAACTTTTTGCAACAAACCTAGAGCCTTGTTGATGGGAGGTAAAGGATCAGTAGACAGAATGTGAGTTCTAACAGTCTCATAACAAGCATGAAGCCCCATCAACAGATGAATGAGTTTTGAACAAGTCTCACGGTCTAAAAGACGTTTCATCAGATTACACGTGCAAGTTTTGAGAGCACCACAAGTACAATCAGGGATAGGGTCAACACTATCAATACACTCCCAAGTTCGCTTTAACTGACTGTAATAATCCATAAGAGAAGCATTACCTTGAGAAAAGTCATTGAGAGCCTTCTTCAACCGATAAAGTTCGAGAGCATTTAACTGACCATACCTCTCGTTTAATTCCAACCAAAGCTCCTTAGTAGACTTAGCATATCGCACGTTGTCGTAGATGCGTTTGTGTAGGGAATTGAGAATCCAACGTAACACCATGAGATCGCATCGATTCCACTGACTACACTTCTTCACCTCTGTTGACGGAAACCGGCAAGAATCTGTGAGAAAAATGTCCTTATTTTTCGCAGTAAGTGCCATGATTACATCACTCCGCCAATCAAGAAAATTGAGGCCATCGAAGAGGTATGCCGTGAGCTGGAGATGAGGTTGATCAGCAGAAGATAGATACAAAGGATCGTCGTACTGATCATACGAAACCTGAGGTGATCCAGTAGCTGAAGAAGCTTGAGACATTTTGACGAAATTTGAGGAAGAAGACACGAAAAACAATCGAAATTAACGAAGACAATTGAAAATATGAATCAAAAACTAGGTTTTCGAAAAAATTGAGACGAATTGAAAAAAACGCAGAAAATCAAAATTAACGCAGAAGAAATTGAGGAAAAAATTGGGGAAAATAAGATCAACTGAATAGAAGGATGAAAATTGAAGTGAATTGATGCGAATTGATGTGAAAATTGAAGTTAAGTGAAGAAATCAAAATTAAACGGAGAAAATCAAGAAAGCAATTGAAAAACAAAAATTAGGTTTTGAAGAAAAACGAACGAAATTGCTGGGAAATTGAACGAAGAAGGTGACGAAACAATATCTGAGAATTTGAACGAAGAAAATTGATGAATTGATGATGAATTTGTACAAAGAAATCGACGAAAACAAAACAATGGAGAATTGATGATGAATTTGAACGTAATTTTGAGGAAGAATGAAAGAAAAAATAACAAAACAATTAGGTTTTGTAATTGACTAAGACAAATTTCGAAAAAGCGGAAGCAAAAACAAAGATCCGAGGATCGTTTATGGCGAGAGATACCATATGAAATCAAGTAACTCCATTGATAAAGCTAGATAAAGCTTGAGTATTCATCAATGGTGAAAGTAGTTAGTTGAGAGGAAAATAGTTTGTTGAGAGAGAGGACAAAATTAAATATGTTTTTATTATTACTCAACTTAATTTACAAATGATGGATAGTACACCTTATATACTTGAAATAATTACAAACTAATTACAATAGTAACAAACTAATTACAATAGTAAACTAGTACATGGTTCATACTAAGCAACTATACTGCGAACTCATAAACAAATAAGCAAGCGTACACTCCGTACTTCCGAACTCGCTTCATTATTTTAAAAATCGTCTATCTTCATACCAAACCCAAAAACGCTAAAATGAACCGGTAATTAGACTTGAATTACGAACGGTGAGTATTCTTAGATTCACACAATCACATGCATAATATATGTTGGGACGCAGCGTAATTGCACTATTTTATCAATACAAAATAACTTGTAATCCAATTATCATTTAAAATTGTTTAGGCATAATCAATTGCTTTTCAATTTGATTGCTTACAAAATAATCGATTTTGAAAAAAATGCCACTTTTACATTCATGATCGAGAATTATATCGAATCACAGTTGTTATACCAAAGTACACGAAAAAAAACCGACTTATGTGAGAAGAACTTTTAAGAGACCTAAACTATAGTGTATTTAGGAACATGAATAATTCTATTATAAGATCGTCGCATTCGTACAACGACCAATAGAGTTAGTTAATAGGTCAACTAATGGTGCCTCATAAATACAGTATATATTTACCGTTACACTATTGGTCATCATACGTGTATAATAGTTGTATTTTACCATTTGTCTAGGAACATAGATAAAGAAAACAGTTCCATGATTGAGTCAATTCTAATATTAAGAAAATTATGAGAATTACAATTGGAATTTATTTAATTTCGTCTCAATTTCACGATAGTTGAATTTTGATACGATATTCATAAATTTTTTTTTATCATCAAAGGAGTAGTTTTTCTAAGCAAAATTTTACATATCAAAAGTTTTCAATTCCACGGGTTGTCAAAAGTCACCGTGAAATTGAATTTGTTTAATAATCTAATATATATAGAATTCAATTAAATGAAATCAATTAATCAATTATGCATTTCCAAACGCAACCTTACTTGGTGTTTTACAAATTTTTGTGTGAGTTTGGTCTTACAATAAATTATTGTAAGTCAGCCTCATCTGTACTCGATTACTTGCATTTCCTGTAACTCTGTTAGTGATTTTAGTAAATTTGTTTCATATTTTTGTACCCTTTTAATTGCAATTTGTACCTTCGTCTCACATTAACTTATGAGTATAGCTTAACATTTATTTTGTTCAAGAAAAAATACTCTGAGTTGGTTAAATAAATATGTTATGTCTCATGTGATAGTTTCACCAATTTCTTTTTCGATAAAGACAATTTTATATTATAAGACAAATTCATAATAAGAATAAAAATTCAATAAAGACTATTCCTTTTACGAACGACTTTAGAAAGAGTAAAAAAAAAAAAAAAAAGCTAAAAAAAAAAAATCATACACGGATGTGATAGCCTATTATCTAATTACATTTTGTGATTACTTTGATGAAAAATAATCATTCATATTTTTTAAGGAGGATTAATATAGGTTGAAGTTTTAAACGAAGTTGAAAGATTTTGCTATAGGAAATAAAATTCGATTCAATAATTGTTCTTTATAATGTTAATTGACCAATCTATAAGGCATATATAAGGTGAAGATAATGTAAAGCCAATTAGACGTGAGCAAGGCACCTTCGATTGCACTATTTTATAATTTATACAAAAATTTATTTTACGTGTTGGCTCCGTGTGTGACACTAAATTGAGAATAGCCGTACCACGACTTCGAATCTGATCATGAATCTTTTATTATTTCATCCATTCCATTTGATTCTATATATAGATATTCCTTTTTCGGAAATTCCAATCAATTCTATACATTTCTATTTTGGTCCGTACTTTATTAAACTAAAAGACCAATATACCCTTCATTAATACCCCACCCATCCCACTTGCAATGTCCTTTTTTAAAGAATAAAGTAGGGGTAGTTTGGTAATTATTCTATTGTCTACCCCACTTGATTTTCTACCTTAATTACCGTGTTTTGGTCAAATGTATAGAATCAAACGGAATAGAGGAAGTATTTTTTATGTGATCATCGTATTTAGTGTTTTGGCTTGATACGTGGCACCTTATGATTGAAGAATACAGACGTCGGGACTGATGATGAGGTGTTATGTGGTTGGACGAATGAATGAGTCAAGGAATTGTGTGACAGCTCGTACTTCGACCCTTTAGATTTTACGGTTTGATAATTTTGGTTTTGTACTGTAATATTAAGGATCATTTGTACTCTAAGTTTTATGACGGTTTACATCCCACGTGTTGGATCTTGGCTAGCGACATACAGAGAGTATAAGATTTTTCTTAGGTTGTTAATTAGGCTTTTAAAATTTGTATACATTATTTTGCGTATTTAATGTTTTGTGCCAATAGTTGTATACAAGCAAAGTTCCTAACTTTGAAATTGTTTTACATTGCAAAGTTGTTGAATTAGAATTAGAATTGTTTCAATGTATGTTGATCCTATGGTGTGTTGATTTCTATCCATTGATGATCGTGACGGAGATTTTTCGATCCACCACTGTACCCCTAAATCTTCAAAACCCCAAACGCTTGACAAGTGCCAGTGGGTGTTTCTCTATCTAGCCTTGACCTCCAAGTGCATACATCCATGTCGCGTGTTAAACAAGTGTGCACTTTAAGTCCAAATGTTTAAGCTGATGGATGGAGATCCAAGACTGATTTTATGATACTCTCTAACATTTCACGCTCCCTTACACCAATGCTCTTTGGGATATAAGTGTGGACGCAAGTAGAGGCCGCTATACCGGGTGCTAAATATTTAACTAATAAATGGAGGGTGGTGATATTCGAACCTGTGATCTTTGAACACAAGGCTCTGATACCATTTATGGAACATAATCAATCCAAAGTTTAAATTAATGGTTAAAGGCGGAAGACCTATTATACCTAACTTTATTAATTAGCAGTATATTTATGTATGCAAAGATGCATAGTATTCATTTTTTGAAATTAACATATTTATCAACTGAAGTTAATTGTTTGGTTCATAAAAAATTAAGTAAACAAATAATTTATTTGCAAAATTTTGGACTTGCGAAATCATTTTTCAGTAGTGACGTAATCTTAAATTTTAAAAAATTTATTTTCATATATTTATATGAAAACTTTTCTAGAATGTACACGTGTCACCATTTAATCATGCATATTCCGTTTCCCATGAATTGATATATTTCCAAAGGGTTAATTGAATATAACCCTTTTTATAACACTTTTTTTCAAAACAACCCCCTTATATGTTATTTTATAACATAACCCCCTTTTAAGACACTTTTGTTTCTAAATTACCCCCAACGTTGAAATATGTTACTTAAAAATGGAATATTCACACCCTTAAATAAGAATTTCTCAAGAGGGGTCGACATATTTTAGACATTGCTGGTTGTAACTTGAAAGGGACATACTTTATAATGTCTTCAATTACCATTTTTATGTAAGAAAATTCGATGTTGGAGGTGATTTTAAAGCAAAATTGTCTTAAAAGGGGGTTATGTTATAAAAATAACATATAAGAGGTTATTTTGAAAAAAACATGTTATAAAAGGGAATTATATTTAATTAACTCATTCCCAAAATCTAACACACGTCTATAAGTGTGAAAATGCATTAGGCGTATTCATTTTACATATCTTATACAGTAGTTTGTTGCTAATTTCGTCACCTTTTAGCCAGATTAAATATTATAGGGAAGCGGGGGCGAAGCCAGAAACTTTTTGTTGGGGTAGCGAAAATAATTTTTAGAACATAACATATGATTTTTTGCCTTATAAGTATATAATTTGGGGTAACATACATCTATATTTTTGTATATTTTTGCCGATTTAGAGGTAACATGTGTTACCCTTTGTTACTACGTGGCTTCCCCTCTATAGGGAAGTATAATGGAGTGTTGTCTCGAGATATCGGAGTTTTCAGTTGAATGGTATCAAAATCAAACTCAATTATTTGAAACTGATATTTTGTATGTTTTGGAATATAATATTAAATTAGACCATCGTGCTATACTCTTACTATATACTGTTTTCATGACGACATTATTTAGTGTATTTATTGCTAATTATAAATTTATTTCTTAGCCGACGATTTTACATTAAGAATTACTCCATCCGTCCCGATCATTTGTTTACACTTTCCACGTGTACGGGTCATTTGTTTACATTTTCCATAAATGATTATGGGGAGCCATGCATGTGGGAGGTGGACCCCAACTTCCTTAACTAATTACATTTGATAATTTTAAGCAAGCGGGACCCCTTTGTACTTATATTATTATTTTATTAGTTTTTTCTCTACCTCTCCCCTCACATCGATAAATGTGTATAAAGTAAATATAAACTAATCACCGAGACGGAAGGAGTATATTAGGGAAAATAAATGATATGGTATATTATTAGAATATACCATATATGTTAGGACAGAGAGGATCACATGAATCCCTTATATTTGGTGCATCCTTTGTACACTCTTAGAGTCCTTGGATCTAATGAAATCAATGGTTGAGATTTCTTTTATTATTATTATTTTTTCTTTTTTTCTTTCTTTCTTTTTATTTTTCTTTTTCTTTTTTTATTTTATTTTTTTTACATTTTTTTTTTGACGATTTTTTTTTTTTTTTTTTTTTTTTTACGATTTGTTTTGACGATTTTTTTTTATTTTATTTTTTTTTTTTTTACGATTTTTTTTTACGAATTTTTTTTTAAATTCTTTTAGTTTTTCAGTTATTTAATTATTTCATTGTTTTTGTTATTTTTTTTTGTTTTGAACGATTTTTGTTATTTTTTTAAATTCTTTTAATTTTTCAATTATTTGATTATTTCAATGTTTTTGTTATTTTTTTTATTATATTAAGGTAATAACAAATAAACGTTAAAGTAACAATTGACGAATAATTATAAAAAAAATTTATTACCATGATTTTGTCAAGTATTATAACTTAAAGTAACATGTACAAGCTATTAGAGTAACAGTTGTTACCCTTTAAAGTAACATTGATTGCAATTTGAAGTAACAATAATATCGTATCAAGAAAATATATGGATTAATAAATGTTTGTTAAAATAACACGTACAAGCTATTAGAGTTATAATTGTTACACTTTAAAGTAACATTGGTTTCACGTCAAAGAAATAGTAACATCGCATCAAGAAAATAAAAGGATTAATAAAATTTTGTTAAAATAAAACGTAAAAGCTATTAGAGTAACAATTGTTACACTTTGAAGTAACAGGCACATCGTATCAAAAAATACTTAAGGATTAATAAAAATTTGTTAAAATAACACATATAAGCTATTAGAGTAACAGTTGTTATACTTTAAAGTAACATTGAATATCGTATCAAGAAAATATATAAAAATTAATAAAAATTTGTTAAAATAACATATACTCCGTTTAAGTTATTAGAGTAACAGGAGTTACATTTTAAAGTAACATTAATTGCACTTCGAAGTAACAGTAATATTGTTGACAAGGCTAAAGTCGTGTCACCTATGTCAAGATAAACCTACGGTCCTACTAACTAATAGCTAGTGGTAAGCAGGGTGTCGAATTCACTAGGAGATGGTTGAAACTACTAATAATTCAAGGTTTCTAGTGTACTCTAGGTGTGAAAATGGTTGGTTTATGAGTTACTAAACTAAGGATGGACAAGAATTAAAGGGTTGAAAGTCGATAAAGGGAGAAGTCTAGGGTCGCAGGTTCACGATGACGAAAGTACTAAGGTTATCACGGAATAAAGGTACTAGTGAAGGTTCGTGTTAATGGAATAAGACAAGTCCTCTCGGATCAAAGTCAATCCTAAAGCTCGACTAACGGGCTCTCGCTACGTATTAGTCTCGCTCTACTAATTCTCACGCAAGGCTCACCTTAACCCGACTTTCGGTCTTAGGTTTAGGCTTCCTAGGTCAAACGATCAATCGTGGCCTTTGATTAATCGGATGTAAAATTAAGGCAAGAGGGTAGACTAACAACGAACGATCAAAATAAAACCAATTCCGATAATAAAACCTAATTACTAATCATCGATCCCCATAAACCCTAGAAAAGGATTAGTTACTCATAATTAAGGCTAAAACGAAATTAAACATTAAAGTAAAAGAATTGAGAATAGCAAACATGAATTACCAACGATTGAATGCTTGAGATTAATGCGTTGAACCGACGATTACAAAGTTTTAATCTAATCTTCAATGATAGTTTTTAGTTTTTAGAGGAACTAGACTTAATAAAATTCTAAAGCTGCTAATAAAAATGAAAAGATGTCAATTAAAACCCTACTCAAGTCTATTTATACAAGCACGAGTATCCGGAGAATCAAGTGAGTAGAACCGATCGGTTCGGGACTGAACCGATCGGTTCATGGGTGGGAACCGATCGGTTCCAGGTGAACCGAGCGGTTCTAAGGAGATCAGAAATTTCCAGCAGCTTTTCTCTTTGATTCATGTATCCTGAACCTATAGGTTTGCTCTGAACCTATAGGTTTGACGTCCCAAATCATCGTATGACTTCCATATTCGCTCACGAGCTTGGTCTTGACGTCTCGATACTCGCAAATGCTCCTCTCGACTCAGGTTTCGGCTCAGGACCGCCAAAACCTGCAAAATATAAATAAAGAGCAGCAGTACTAACATTCACAACAAATAGCTCCTAAAATACATACATACTCAGCTAAACGCGAGCTAAAAGTGACAAAACGGGGTATATAAAACAATATAAAATGCATACATCAATTGTATCAAGTAATATAAGAATTAAAGGCAAAAAAAAAAAGTAAAAAAAAAATTATTAGAGTAACATGTGTTACATTTTAAAATAAGTTATTAGAGTAACAAGTGTTACATTTTAAAGTAACATTGATTGCACTTCGAAGGAACAATAACATTGTATCAAGTAATATAAGAATTAAAGGCAAACAAAAAAAAAAATATTAGAGTAACCTGTGTTACATTTTAAAGTAACATTGATTGCATTTCGAAGTAACAGTAACATTGTATCAAGTAATATAAGAATGAAAGGCGAAAAAAAAAAAAAAAAAAAAAAAGGAAAAAATGAAAAAAAAAATTAACTTAAAAAAGAGGTTGACCAAACAATTTTAAAAAAAAAGAACATAAATCGAAGAAAAAATTAGAAGGGAGAAAAAAAAAATCAAAAAATAAATTAGGAGAGATATCATGTGGTAAGATCTTAACCATTAGATCAAGTAGATCTAAGGGTTGAGGAAAGGATGCATGACTCACCAAATTTGAGGGGATTCATGTGATCCTATTTCTATGTCATGATATATATTTATCTTAGAGAATAAGTTAAGATCTAGGTTTTCCTAATATTGTGAGCTACTATTATAAATAGTTCACATATCTCATGTAATTCGAGACAACACAACGATCAATAATAAACATCTTTCTCTAATCTTATCATGGTATCAAAGTCATTTGGCTTCTGAGGACCTACATACAAAATTCCGCTGCTCTGCCGGTGGGCAATTAAATTAACGATGTCGCCCACCGGCATGATTACTGTTGATAGAATACACAAAACTTTTAATTAAAAAAAACCTTACTTTATGTTAATTTATCTAAATAAAACCCTCCCATTATCAAATTCTCTTTTCTTTGATTTATATTCTTTCATTTAGTTCAAGGTGGTACGACTTTATTGGCGAGTTACGCAATTAAAAAGATTTACTGGCGAGTTACGCAATTGAAATTGTCTGGCGAGTCCTATACGCACTTATTTTACCAACCTTCCGAAGATGGAGATGAAGACCGAAGATGAAGAAGATTGTGAAGACAAAGAAAGTCGACATTTTAATAGTTTAAATATCATAACATTTTAATAGCTATTAATACCATATTATTAGGAAAACCTAGATCTTAACTTATTCTCTAAAATAAATATATATCCTAACATATATGGTATATTCTAATAATATACCATATCATTTATTTTCTCTAATAGAGTACTAAGAGCAAGCACAATGGGAGAACTTTATATAAAGTTCTTTCTATTTTCAATTACTTTTCAACAATTTCGAAATTTAAGAACTTTTTACTGTAATGGAAAAACTTTAACTTTGTTTTTAATTGGGACCCACTACTACTCTTCAACCCTATCAAATTAATTTAAATATTTTGGAAATACAAAAACTTCGTTCTAAAATAAGAACCTAGTTCTTATTTTGGCAAACCCGAGAAGGCCTACAATAAAAAGAACTTAATATTTAGAGTTTTATTGACAAACTCGAGGACTAAAAACCTCCATTGCTTTTGCTCTAACTTAGACAAAAAATCTCCCATGACCATGTGAATCATGCATAGTGAAGTTGATACAAAACTACAAAAGGGAACAAAATTCCAAAAAATAACGTAGAGCATGCAATGTCGTCTATAAAGTAAGCCGCCTTTGTGGAGCTAATAAAAGTTGACGATATTTAATTAACTCGTGTGCATTATTATTATTTACTTGTATTATCTTCTTTATGAAAAAAAAATACACACACAAAAGTCAAAGCCACCTTCCACACAAATGGATGCAAAATGTTAAAACCCCTCTTTAATACAAATACAATAATACGTAACTACGTAAGTGTTCATCACTTGTTTAACAAAAGTTCATTATTGTCTAATGAAATTAAACATATTTTAATTATTAATATATCATAATAATAGATCAATTAAAATTGTCGATAAAGTAATCATATATCCCGATTATGGAACATTTAAAGAGGTAGGTATGTAGTTAACCTAATTATAACAGATCATGAAAATGAAATTACTCTAATGATACTATATATTTTTTGAGTGACAAACAAAATGAAAATTTGAAAGAGAGTTATCCGCGTATGAATAAAACATATATAACTAATTGTATAGTTATATTGAATAATTAAGTTGTTTACTATCAACACGTCTAAAACTTCTGGTATTATTTATTTCCACCAAATTAAAAAAAAAAAAAAAAAAATGTGTAACAACTAAACTTCTGGATTGTCCAATCGCACGAGTTTGATAAAACTTGTACGAAGTATATAGTTACTTTCTAACGGATCAATCCCCTACATAATTTGATCAAAACACTATAAAGGTATATTTAATTAACCACATAAAATTATATGTTAATTATTATCTTTATATATTATTATTATCATAATTATTATTATTATTAAAAATATATGAATATATAAATCGAGGGAAAATGTAAAGTGTTGGTCTCCCTTAAAACGGGTTACCCGTTTCTTGGGAGAAACGGGTCAAATATGGGGGAAAAAGACAAAGAACTAGTGGGGGAGAACAACTTTCTCCCCCACTTGTCCTTTGTCTTTTGTGGGGTATTTGACCCGTTTCTTGGTTTAAGACGGGTTACCCGTCTTAAACAAGAATTTGTGAAATGTAAATGTTGAAGATGGGATTGATTGATTGAGTTGCATTACAACTTTACAAGTGAATCAAGCATACAATTTATAATAATTGGGAATAAACTTAATACTTCCTTCATTCCATTTGATTCTATACATATTCCTTTTTCGGAAATTCCAATCAATTCTATACATTTCTATTTTGGTCCGTACTTTATTAAACTAAAAGACCAATATACCCTTCATTAATACCCCACCCAACCCACTTGCAAACAATAAAGTAGGGGTAGTTTGGTAATTCTATTGTCTACCCCACTTGATTTTCTTCTACCTTAATTACCGTGTTTTGGTCAAATGTATAGAATCAAACGGAATGGAGGAAGTAGTAGTCACTCCATATTAATCACACAACTACTAATATTCCCAGTGGCGGACCCAAAAATATTTTATTATGGTGTCCTATTTTTTTTTTCCATATTTTTGTTGTATAAATATAATAAATAATTTTTTTAAAAATTAAAATTGAACAAAATAGACCGAAATAATTTACAATATGGTGTCCTGTGACCCCATATGCTCCAAGGTGCATCCGCCAATGAATATTCCTAACAATTATTATTATTATTATTATTATTATTATTATTATTATTATTATTATTACGGAGTATAAAAAAAACACTTTTTATTAAGATCATCTTAAAATTACACAAAGTTAATGGTAGTCGAGATACAATCTGGGATTATTTCTTACCTCTATTATTATTATTATTATTATTATTATTATAGGTAATCAAAAGGGATCGTTTTAAAATTGGAATCGGGTCATAGAATTACATGGTCCAGCACTCCAGCATGAGATCATCTGGCGGAGTGGCGGGTAGCAATTAAAGGGAAAAAAATCCCAAAGGCAAGTAGCTTGAATTAGGCAAGTGGTGTGTTATTGAGCAGTGGCTTTCAATAATTGGTCAAGGAAGGGTATCTCCCAAAGTCAAACTAGTTAACAATTAAATCATCATTTGTAAAACTATCTCACACCGTGAAAATATTACTCGTAATTGAATACGAGTAAGTTCTTATTGAAAATGAAAATGACTACTCCTAAAATTAAAATATAATTTATGTCGTATATTATTTAAAAATAGTAAGTATATATAAAATTTTACACGATAAAAATCATAAGTTTATAAAAAAAAAAATGGGAAACATATAAAGTATTGTGAAAAAAAAAAAAAAAAAAAAAAAAAAAGACGTTTCAAACGGATTTAGGATAACTAGATTACAAATTCTTACTTGCTATAACTAGATTTATTCGGTTCAATGTCATTTGGGTTATCTTTATTTTTTAATCTAAGTTAATCAACAATTATTATACCATACACATGTGTGTATGGTACTACAAATACCCATGATGTGTAGTTACCTTTTTACCCTTTTCACTTTTAACCTAGTTTTTAAAAAAAAAAAAAAAAATCAGTTGAGGTTTTAAGCATCCGTAACCCCCTAAACCAAAACAACTTCCATTTACCCCTTTTTTCTTCTCAATCTTCAATTTTTACCCAAAATCAACCTAAACATATTATTTGCACAATTATTCAATGAAAGGACATGCAAGAACTAATCGGTGAGTTTTAATTTGATTTTTGTATTAATTTCGTTTTTTATTTTCAATGGTGAACATTATTTCGGTACTTTTTTGTTATCATTGTTGTTTTATTTGTTTTAGGGTTATGAATTTGTCAATGTTTTGATTTAATAATTGGGGGAAATTGTTGATTATTAAGTTAGGGTTTATGAATATGTTAGGTTTTAGAAATATAATTGGGCAAAGTTGCATTTTTTTTTCAAATTATGAATTAAAAGTATTAGTTTTTCAAAAAAAAAAATCGGAAATAGACAATTAGTATCGATTTTTTGAATATGAATCCATTAATTTTGATAAATTTTTATAATGAATATGGTGTTTTAGAATTGAATATATTGAGTTTTGTAAATGAATATATAGTGTTTTAGAAATGAATATATAGTGTTTTGTTAATGAATATATAGTGTTTTGTTAATGAATATATTGTTAATGAATATATAGTGTTTTGTAAATGAAAATATAGTGTTTTAGAAATGAAAATATAGTGTTAATGTTAGTGCACATAAATTTGTTAATGTTTATTGTTTTTTATGATTTGTAGCAGTAGTAGCACTAGTGGAGATTCAACAAATGAGACCCGAACCAGGCTAAGGGCGAAAAGAGATATATAATGAATATGTAGTGTTTTAGAATTGAATGTATTGGGTTTTGTAAATGAATATATAATGTTTTGTTAATGAATATATAGTTAATGAATATATAGTGTTTTGTAAATGAGTATTTAGTGTTTTGTAAATGTATATAGTGTTTTAGAAATGAATGTATAGTGTTTTGTTAATGAATATATGTAGTGTTTTAGAATTGAATATATTGAGTTTTGTAAATGAATATATATTGTTTTAGAAATGAATGTATAGTGTTTTGTTAATGATTATATAGTGTTTTAGAATTGAATATATTGAGTTTTGTAAATGAATATATAGTGTTTTGTTAATGGAGGAAATAAAAAACAAGAATGGCTGAGAACAGTAAAAAAATATTAATTTTACCCAAATAGAGTTAGTTACAAGAAAAAGAAAAAAAAAAATATATAAATCAAAACAATGTGGTAGTTTTAGGGTTTAGTTATTAAGGGCAAAATAGTAATTTCAAATGCTTGAGTGTTTGGAGTATCATACACTAGTGTGTATGATATAATTTACCGTTAATCAAATTTAGGTGCAATAATGCAAGCCTAAATCAATTTTAATTGTTTTACACTAGTAGAAAAAACATTTATCGTGTCTAAACTATAGTGTAATTTTTTAGGTGGCGCTTGAATTTACAATGGATGGAAGTAAATTTGAGGCACTATAAATGAATATATTGTGGCGGTTGCTATACAGCCGACCCTAAAAGTCAACTTGTAGCGATTGTTTAACAAACGACTTAAGCATATATTAAAAAATTGACATTCTTTTCACTACGAAGTACATGAAATATAGAAATATTTCTATTTTTATGTTCTCTTATCCTCTGCCCACTGGACGTAGGATAGTTAAAATCTATTATTATGCAGAGTAATAATTATTGTGAGGGTTTCTTCGTAAAACTGACACGAAAGATCTTGGAGTTTTTTTTTAGTAAAATCTTGTAAGCAGTTCTTTCTGTATGCACAGTTTCTTGGAGTATTTCATTTCCACAAAATTGAACATATCTTCTTCAATACAAGATTTTACATCTATTTCATTCATTTGTATTTTTTTTTTAATTTGGTAAGAGATAATTAAAAAATTATGGTTTTTTTTGTCATTGTTTTGAGTTTTATAATTGACATTGCTACTATACCCATCTATTGTAGTTGAGTAATTATGGTTTTGTTTGTATTATAACAAAAGTTGATCCAAAATGATTAGTAATTTTCATAGATGTCAATTTTAATATATCGGTTAGTTCTCTCTTCGACATGTGTTTTTAGACTTAGAAGAATGAACCAATTTTGAATCGCCACTGCAATTGATCAATTGTTGTAGACAGAGGCGGGCCCAAAATTTTTAAATTGGGATAGCAGAACTAATTTTAATTAGTTACAGAGTCATAAAAAAATCATCTTTAAATACAATATACTATATATTGTAAATATATTGTACAATATACGAAGTATTATATATTGTGAATAAAATATAATATATATTGTAAATATATTTCAATTTTTAGGAGTTGCAAGTACAACTTTCAATTTTTTTCTTTAGTATGGGGTAGCATCCGCTATCTTGTAGCACTACGTAGGTCCGCCCCTGATTGTAGATTGTGTAATTTTTTATTTATTTTTTTGTAATATAGTGTCGATTTTTTTATGTATTTTGATTTGATTCTTTTCTCGATTTTGGTTTCTCCTACTCCCTCGGTCCCAGTCATTTTTTACACTTTCTATTTTGGGGTGTACGGGTCATTTGTTTACACTTTTCATAAATGATTATGGTTAACCCATGTGGGAGGTGGACCCATACGCCCTTAACCAATTACATTTGATAATTTTAAGCAAGCGGGACCCCTTTGTACTTATATTATTATTTTATTAGTTTTTTCATTACATCTCTCATCACATCGATAAATGTGTATAAAGTAAACGTAAACAAATCACCGAGACGGAGGGAATATATAATAATATTTCAAAATTTAACTGATAATCCCTTTATTTATACCAATAACCTTATCTTTTAGCAATTGGTCTCCCTTAAGACGGGGCGACCCGTCTTAACTTAAGACGGGTCGGATCCTATTTAGGGTTGCTTAAATAGGTGTCCTCTCCTCCCCTCTCTCCTCTCCTCTCAGCCGGCCCCATTTCATTTTATTTTTTTTTTGTTTCTCTCTCTCTCTTCCATTTCATTTCTCTTCCTCTCTTCCATTTCATTCTTTTTTTTTTTGAAGCTTTTATTTTCTTCTGGGTTTGAAGCTTTTTTGTAAAGGGTAAGTTTTTTTTTTTTTCTGGGTTTGTATAAATAAAATGGTGAAGGTGGTAGATGATGAAGTTGGTGATGATGATGTAAAAATGGTGGTGCAACACGCACACACCTTTCTCTCTTTTTTTTTTTTTAAATTTGTGCTTTGTTTTTTTGTTTTTGTTTTTTTGTTGGTTTTATTAGTATTATTATTATTTGGTAATAGAGATGGTAACATTGTTGTTGTAGAGGGTGACCTGTTTGCATAAATGGGTAACATTTTCTTTCAAGTGAAACAAACCCATGGAAAGACGGTAACATTGTTGTACTAAATGGTGACCTGTTTCTAATAAAGGACAACATTATATTTGCAGGACAAAAAACCCATTGAAACAAGCTGAAAAATAAGATGGTAACATTGTTGTAGTAAAGGGTGACCTGTATCTATAAAAGGACAACATTATCTTTTAAGGAATACAAACCCTGAAAGCTAAACATGGTAACATTATTATACTAAATGGTTACCTGTTTGTAGAAAAGGACAACATTATCTTTTAAGGAAAACAAACCCATGAAAACTGAGGTTTCATAATATGTTACCAATATAAAGTAATATGTTACCATTTTTGTCTACTTTGTTACCATTTTTAATTACCCTATAAACACGATTTTCACTAAAAGATTAAAAAAAAAAAATTGGGTTTTTTAAAATTTTCAGAAAAATTATAAAAAAAAAAAAAAAAAAAAAAAAAAAAAAAAAGGGAAACGGGTCATACCCGAAGACGGGTCTTCCGTTGCAAACAAGAATTTGTGATCTTTTAGATGAACTACTACTCCTATTATAAACCGTTCTTAGACCATAAGACCGTTATCTATAGATTAGTTGAATTGGAGCATGTTCTTTTCCCCCAAAATTGTTTTTGAATTTTTTGAAAATTTCGTGTTTTTTTTTTTTTTTTTTTTAATTTCAATGTATTTTAAAGTTTCAATTTTTCTGTAGTGATTTCTAAAATAATAAATTAGATAAGTTATACGTGTAAATAAGATGAGGAGAATATATAAACTTAATCAAGGCCTTTTTTTCTGACCTTGTTTTAATTATTATTAGGGGAGATGAATAAGAATGTAATTATGGCTTACATAATTACTTAGATTTATTAGATTTAATGGGTGACCTTTAGAATATCTCCCTACTTTGTATATAAAACTAATGGTATGTAATGATCAAATCCAACTCAATAATAATACAATCTATCTTTATGAAATACAGGTCTTTATATTTTAGCATGGTATCTAGAGACCTCAGTAACGAGGCTTTGATACCATGTTAAGAAATATACGAATGAATTGAGAATATTGAATAATGAAGTCGAGAAATATTGAGTTTGTATTATTATTATGAGTTATTAAATCGTCCAATAAACTGAATTATTTTGTTAGTCATGTTGATGCGAGAGATCCACGATGCAGCAAATTTGCAATCTTAATTTGCAAACTTATGCCATTGCATCGAAGGATCGTAGGTGGCAGGAAGCTACGACGAAAGAAATTAAGGCTTTGGAAGCAAACCGAACTTGGGAGATTGTTGACTTGCCAAAGAATAAGAAGGCCATTGGGTGTAAATGGGTTATAAGATAAAATTTAATGTCGATGGAAGTATTGAGCGTTACAAAGCGAGATTGGTTGCGCAAGGTTACACACAAGTCGAAGGTATTGATTTTCATGAGACCTTTGCGCCAGTAGCAAAAATGGTCAGCGTTCGTTGTTTGCTTCATATAGCTGTTAATAAAGGATGGATAATGTATCAGTTGGATGTGAATAATTCGTTTTTACATGGTGATCTAAATGAGGAGGTTTACATGAGAATGCCACCAGGAATGGAAGTGACGCACCATGGGAAGCTGTGTCGGTTATTGAAGTCATTGTATGGGTTACGACAAGCTTCGAGAATGTGATTCACTAAATTAGCCGAGTCATTGAAAGGTTATGGTTTTCTTCAGTCCTTGGCAGATTATTCACTATTCACATTCAATAAAGAAGGAGTTTTTCTTGCAGTATTGGTTTATGTAGACGACATGATTTTGGTTAGAAATAAAGAGGCAGAGTGTGTGAAGTTTTAGAATTTCCTTGATCGAAAGTTTGGCATAAAAGACCTAGGCAAGTTAAAATATTTCCTAAGCTAGGAATAGAGGTAGCTCATGGGAAAAGAGGCTTATTACTTAGATTTATTAGATTTAATGGGTGACGTTTAGAATATCTCTCTACTTTGTATATAAAACTAATGGTATGTAATGATCAAATCCAACTTAATAATAATACTCCGTACAATCTATCTTTATGAAATACATGTCTTTATATTTTAGCAATTATTTTATCAAATAGTTCATCAAATTTCAAAAGTTTCATCACTTAATTAATAAACGAAAGTTAAGAAAAAATTGGTTGGTTCACTTGGATAGGTTGCTGACTTTGGTCAGATTGCAGAATTACGTGCCTGGGATTTCTGTCACCTGTTATCTCTGTTGTTCAATGGCTGAGAGTTGCTCCCATCTGTTTTTTTGTTGTGAGTATAGCAGGAGATGTTTGGATGTGCTAAGCAAATGGCTACAAGTGGATATATCTGCTGTTAATTGGTCGAAGCTGTATCGAATTAGAAAGCTTAGTGGTTTGCAACGAAAGGTATGTTATGCTTCAGTGAATGGTTTGATCTATTGGATTTAGTTTCAACGGAATGTATGTCGCTTGGAGGGTGCTGTTCTACGACCGGAGGTTCTAGCTACGCAAGTTCAACGTGCAATGTTGATGAGATTGGATGCGTTAAATATGAAGAATGTGAGGACGGGTGATCAGGTGTGGTTACGAGGCTTAGTTTGATTTCCTTGTAAGCTTGATTAGTGGATTATGTATTGAACAGTATATGTCTTGGATTTAATGCTAATGAAATTTACATTTCTACCAAAAAAAAAAAAAAAAAAAGTTAAGAAAATTGTCAAAAAAAATTTAAAATACCGTTTCCAGCATCGTACAAAACTGTCTTTTTTACGATTGGTTTAATTATTATTGGTGGGACCCAACAATGTTGAAATACACCCTTTAAATACCCCGCACCTTCACTAAGAAGTTCCACAACTTATATCTCGATTTCTTTACACCTTCAATTCCTAGCTAGCACTCGATCTCACACACTTGCACCATTTAAATAGTAATAATATTTTCTCTAAATTAAACCTCCTTAAAAACTACTAAAAGAAAACAAGGAAAAGATGACAGATGAAGGAAACACAAGCAAAAATGAGCAAGAAGAATACCCTGCAATTAAAGGGAAGACGAAACTACGTCGTCATGACTCCCTTGACATTGAGTCTACTAATGTTAAAGGCCACCAAGCTCATGCCTCCAAGGTACTTTTTTTTTTTTTTTTTTTTAACGGTTTGACTTTTTTGTGAGGGGAATTTGAGAGAAGTGTAAACAAATGACTGAGACAGAGGAAATTTATATATATATATATATATACATATAGTACGAAGTACTATTTTAATAGATCATTTTACTCTCGTTTTAATATCTATATACTGTAGATAGGTTTTATAACGTCAAAATAAAAATAGTATCATCAACTGATAGTAATGAGGTCACCGTGTCGCTGAACATTTGATAGTCTATCATGTGGCTTCAGGCTTGTGTGTGTGCGCGGTGTTAAAATTCGAGATCACCTAATGAAGTCATTTTATTACCCATCTTTAATACGGAGGGGTATTTTGTGTGTAGATTATGACTGCAGTTATCATTTTTCCGTTTATCATAAAAATACACTCGATAACATTGATTTCGAATAACTATTTTAAAACAATCTGGAGTATTCTATATGAAATATAGAATTATTTATTTTATTATTTAACCAATTGTTAATAATATACAGAGTATTACATAACATTAGTCACGACAACTAATATAAATTGATCACCAAATTCAACCAAAACGAGCAAAATATACAAAAAAATTTCAATTTTTTTTTTACCATTCATCTCATCAATTTTACAATAACTTTATTCTAGACATTTTGATTATATAGACATAAATTAGTTTTTAATTTTTTCTTACTCCGTAGTTGGGATAATAATAATAATAATAATAATAATAATAATAATAATAATAAATGTAGAGAAAGTGCATCACGATTCACGTGTATCTCGAATATGTATCCCAAGTAAGTAAGGATCATATGTTACCTGACTTCACTTTATGTTATACGAGTACGTATACAAAATCCCTATAACTTTGAAGTTTGTTTAAGGATTCTCTTCACTTTTTTTTTTTTAGTTGAAAAGCTGCCTTTTTCTTGTTTTGTCAGCTTCTGCATACTTACGTAGCCCTCTCTTTCTGTTATTAAGGGTACTTTTGTAATTTTAATAAACCTCACACAGTCAAATTAAACGTGCTCAATCACACCAAAAAGATATCTTCTTAGAAATTTCAATAAGACGGGTAAAAGCAGGGACTTGCATAAAATTCGTCTTGATTGAGGCCTATATGAAAAATGAAAAATAATAGTGTGACTGTTGAAGCGGTTATTAATAGTTTTACCTTTTGTGGATGGTTGGGCAAATTGAATATGGGTAACAAATACGGAGTATCATTCAGTCACCCACACTCTGTGTCACCCTCACTCACCCGCATATTCTATCCCTCACCTCTTACAATGAAAGTTACTTTGTATGGAGTAGTGTTATTTTCTTTTCTGAAAAAAAAAAATAAAAATTTACTCCGTATTAAATTTGCTTAATTAATTAGGACATTTAAAGCAGGATGAAATACACATGCATTATGAGAACGTTGTACATTTAGGGATCGTATAAATGAAAATTTTTATACATACTAATCTAATCTGTATATGAATTTTTTGATTACTCGAAGTAACTTTTGTGAAAAATCGATTCAACTAAAAGTTTAAACTGATGGTTTGGAGGCTAAATAATTCAGGTTGAAATGAAAGGATTGGTTGTGAGATTTAATTTGGTCACATGACTCTAATACCACGTTAGAAACCATCTCAACCCAAAATTTAAGATTGATGATTGTTAAATGCCAAAGATTAGTGTTAAATTCCACGGGCCTGGGTCACACCCGAGAGTATGAGAGAGTCCGCTTACAAGGTCTAGGAGGTTCCATCCTAAAACCAATTGGCAATAGGAGGAGTAGCCCCCAGGCCTTATAAACAAGACCAACTCTCATCTCATGACCGATGTGGGATTTTATATTATGCTGGATCCATCTCCAACACGCCCCCTCACATGCGAGCCCACTTTCAAACCAGACTGGGGGGCACTTGCCTCTCTTCCAGCTGTACAACGCAAACTGGGGGGAAATTTTTGTCCTCTCTTCCAGCTGCACGAAGGCCCAATTTTAACGAGAGTCCAGCGCAGGTGACACAACCATGGCTCTGATACCATGTTAAATTCCACGGGCCTGGGCCACACCCGAGAGTATGAGAGAGTCTGCTTATAAGGTCTAGGAGGTTCCATCCTAAAACCAATTGGCCTCTCTTCCAGCTGTACAACGCAAACTGGGGGAAATTTTGTCCTCACTTCCAGCTGCACAAAGGCCCAGTTTAACGACAGTCGCAGGTCACACAACCATGGGCTCTGATACCATATTAAATTCCACGGGCCTGTGCCACACCCGAGAGTATGATAGAGTCCGCTTATAAGGTCTAGGAGGTTCTGTATAACAATTAGTCACACCCAATTTATAATTAGTTTTATGATCTGACAATTTATCTTTTAACTGTATAACAATAACGATATTAATGTTCCATATTATATTATATTATAGGTGATGAGTTGGGGAGTGGTGTTGTCGCTAGCATTCCAAAGTCTAGGGGTGATATACGGAGACATCGGAACATCACCACTTTACGTGTATGCAAGTACCTTTCCTAAGGGTATCAAAGAAAGCAAAGACATATTGGGTGTACTTTCTCTTATTTACTACACTATCACTTTGTTGCCCTTGATTAAGTACGTCTTCATTGTCTTGTGGGCTAACGACCATGGCAAGGGTACGTTTGTCTTTTTAATTATTATTGTCGACTTTTATAATTATCTGTTTGTCTTTTTAATTAGTTTTTCTGGAATGGGGATATATTGAACATTTTCTTTGTTTGAAAGTGTAACAATTTGATTCATAACAATAATATAATTGCATCTTAATTGCAAATTACAAATTAAAAGTTAATTTCATATTATGTACTCCCTCCGTTTCAGTGAGTTGTTTACATTTACTTTATACACAATTATCTAGAAAAAATGAAAAATAATGAAAAAAAATGAAAAAGTAATGTAAAAAGTACAAAAAGGACTCACTTTTTCCAAAGAAACCAATTAAACACTCCCACATGCCTCAATCAATGACCATTTTTAGAAGTGTAAACAAATGACCCGTACACCCCAAAATGGAAACTGTAAACAAATCACTGGGACGGAGGGAGTATGTTTGAAATTTCTTTCAAATAACAGTTAAATAGATAACTGTGACGGTATTGACTATTATATACTCCCTCCGATCCAACAGGTTCTTAACGTTTGACCAAAATCCCCCTCACAAAAAAAGTCAAACGTTAAGAACCTGTTGAATCGGAGGGAGTATGAGTTATACTCCATAATAAGACCCCGTAAAGAGTTGGTTATGTTTTATATTTATCGAAAAGTAACATGTAAAGTCTTTAGAATATGACAATGACTTAGAAAATAATATAGGACTTAATTAAATAGTTAATGATTAGCTAAGTATCTAATTAAACATGCGACTTTTTCTAACCTCAGATACATTATTATTATTATTATGGGACTTATAGATCAATCATGCAACATTAATTAATAAAATTATACGATTATATTATATATATATATGTCATCACCTTTAGTGTTAGATTATTATTTTGATTTGTCAACCCTAGTTTGCATTATTTCAATAAATTATTACTAATAAATAAAGATAAAGAATATAATAATAAAATTGAGTTCTTTTTGGGTAGACCTGGGGAAATCATAACTGTATCTACCTACCTCTGTATGTTAACAAATAAAATACGTATAGTTGTACGGAGTATTTATTTATTTGTTTGGTTCAAGGCTATGTAAAGGCCAAGTTACGTTTTGGTAGCATACGTGCATCTTACTAATATTTATATTTTAATTTAAGTATATTATTATTTGTTTTTAGTGTATTCAATTTTAATATAAAAATGTACGATTGTATTGTTAGGCCGTTTTGTCGTACTTAGTAATTTATAAATAAAATATCAAAGGTATTTACAATGTAATATTCCGTATGTGGTAAGATTGTTCGTCATTCTCGTTATAATTTATGATTGGAGTATGTTTTATTTATGTACCTAAATTAAAGTTTATGTCACAAAGATAGAATATGAGTTTAAAAATAAACTTTTTACATATTTAATGATACTTTGAGAATATTTTAGGATGAAATATAATACTCCCTCCGTCCCGGTCATTTGTTTACACTTTCTATTTATGGGGGTACGGGTCATTTGTTTACACTTTCCATAAATGTCTTTTGGTGCCCCATGTGTGGAGTGGGCCCAACTATTTTAACCAATCACATTATTTAATTTTACATACTTTAAAGAAAGTGGGACCTCATTTGTACTTATATTATTATTTTTTTAGTTTTTCCATTTACCTCTCTCCTCACATCGATAAATGTGTATAAAGTAAACGTAAATAAATCACCGAAACAGAGGGAGTATATATCATCATTTTTTCGCAAAATAAAGTCAAATATGTATTTTCATGTAAATTAATAAATTGATTTCTTAGACTAAAAGAAACATTAATTCTTAGGAGGCGGTTCTACAATAAATTATATCATAAGACCACTTCATTTTTAATTATTTATATGGTTTCTATAACATTTTTTTTTTTGTTGATACTTGTATTACTATATCATCGTGAACACTTTCATAATATTTTCATCTCTTTTATTAACAATTGTAACTATTTTTAAGTAACTATGTCATCGTCTTACCGACTTTAGTAGATATTTTTAATGTCTTTATTTATGCAGCCAAGCTCACAGTAATTTAGGGATCGAGAGACCGTCGATCACAGTAGACTTACTCGAATATTAGCCGCCCTAATTTACATACTTTAATTTAAATTGTTCATTTGATTTTGAATTTAGGATATTTTTTTGGATAAAATTGACATTATTTTTAACATGTGAAATATATATTATAGGTGGGACATTTGCATTATATTCACTACTATGTAGACACTCAAAAGTAGGGTTACTACCAAGTACACAAATAGAAGATCAACAAGTATCAAATTACCAATTGAAATTACCAAGCAATCAACTTGGATTATCATTGAAGGTGAAGAAATTCTTGGAGAATAGTAATGTTTCCAAATACATTCTTTTGATTGTCACCATGCTTTCTACTTCTTTGGTTATTGGTGATGGTGTCCTCACTCCCTCTATTTCAGGTCTATATATTTTCTTTCTACCTCTTTCATTTAAATATATATATTAACAATATTTACTTTAGTAATTTATATGAATTAATTGTTCTAAGATTTACTTAAATTTATACACTAATTTTAAAGCATGTGAAAGATATCTACTCCATAATAACAATAAACATTAGTATTAGTAGCTAGCTTAGCTAGTATTTATTATGACCCTAATTATAAATTAAAGTCGTAACTACAAATTATATTTTAACTAAAAATTTAGAGTTTAATCAGATAGAGAAATACTCTCCTTGATCAACGTAAAGAATCATGACCTTGTAAATTAATGACATTGATATTTAATGATCGAGTGGGTATACAGGAATTGGTGCGTCAATTGTATGGTTATCTTATATGAGCTGATGAACTCGCTTAGGCTATGCTGATTCTATCTTAATAAATTAATTAATTTGACATAAATATGCAAACAACCTTATAAACTAATAATTTTAATCAAAATTTAAATTATAGACGAATAGTTGATATATGACTATAAAAACAAACTAATAAAATGAATTCGATACGACATCACTACACGGAACAATACAAAACTATATATAATATTTCTTATTATTTCAATTAAAATAAATCTAGTATGGTTCCACTTTTATCATCCCATATTTTTCATTTGCAATGTCAATAATAATGATCATTATAACATGACAAAACCCTAGTGGATTAATTTGTCACCATCTTTAAGAATATTTTGATTATATTTGATGAAGTACACAACATCAATTGAGTGAGTGACACAAATTAACAACTAACATCATGAATAGTGAAAATGTTATAAAGTTTGTCCACGTTTTCCTTTGTGTTTTTCTACATGAAAAATAGTTTAAAACCACTTTCCTATCATTTCATACAAAAGTAATAAAAAAAGAAAATGAAAGAGACGTACATCTTTTATTTCTTGTATACGTGGGTTACATAATTATGAATTCTTAAGCATCTTTCTCATTTCACTTCCATAAATCTAGGCTTTTTTTTTATTGATTAAATTCTTGAAGAAAAGACATAATTAATGACTTAATTGGTTAATATAATAGATTATCTTTGTACTTACTTGTGTCAAACTATTCTTTCTTTATTTTGCACTTCTACCTACTTAGGTTTAGTTATTTTTATATGAGAAAATTTGGAGTGTTATCTGTATATGATGAAATTACTCCCTCCGTTTCAGTGAATTGTTTACCCTTTGACTTTTTTGGGAGGGAAATTTGAGAGAAGTGTAAATAAATGACTGAGACAGAGGAAGTAATAAGAATATAGACATTGTTTCTAGAAAAACAAATATAAATTGACAGTTATAATTGCAATTGATAATTTTATACTTTTAGTTAAAGTATGTAAAATTATACCTCATATGTAACTTTTGATTTATTTAAAATGCAAAATCTTATTTACATGTAGTTAAATTGTCAAACAATTAATGAATTTAATTGACTTGCATAGAGTATAATTACATTGCAATAAAGTTGTGGACATCCAATATATACTAAAACTTCTATTATTATTATTTGTCGTTGCAGTTTTATCAGCTGTGAGTGGACTAAGAGTTGCTTCGGAATCAGTTTTCACTGAAGGTATTTAATTCTACGTTCGTATGTTAACTGTACGTATTGCATTCAAGTAATACTCCAATCACAATTGCATACGAGTATTATATATCAGTCTCCGTAGTATTTTTAAAAAATTGAAACGAACTAACACGTAATTTCGAAACACGTAATTAATTACTCCGTATATCATTAATTTGTGGCTCGCACATCTCAACACAAGAATTTTTCGTTTATATACAATAATGGTGTAAAACATTATTGCATGCAAATTGTACAAAATATTTCACACTGAACAAGATTTCTGACAACACATACAATAATATGAGTTGTATATAGCCTTGATCATGTTCAATTTCTAGGCTCATTTGCTTATAAAATACATACATAACATAACATACATTATCTTGAACTAAATTAGTTGCATTTTGACACATTTTATGATTAATTTGCAAGCAAATAGTCCATATAATTATGCAATTGGGCGCATTTTTTATGGATCTTATGCTATGAGCTATAATTGATACCATACCACCCTTTGATTAACTTAACTTACGAGGAATATTCTTTATTATATACGGAGTACCTTTTTGTATAACAAGACGGTTTAGTAATTGAGCGACTTTGTTACGAAAGAAAAAATTCGAAAGTTTAAAAACGTACTGTTAGAGTATAAAAACCGATCTCGAACCTCATCACCCCTCACTTTCAAAGTGGTATATTTCGCACCAGGTAGGCGGGCCTGTAGTTGCGTCCACGTTTCAAGCCCAAAGGGCATTCGCGTGAGGGGGCGTGTTAGAGTGTATAAAAACCGATCTTGAGCCTCCAACCATCAGCTTAAGCTTTTGGTTGAGTTGGTTCTTGACATGGTATCAGAGCCTTGTGACTAAAGGTCACGGGTTCGAATCTCACCACCCCTCACTTTCAAAGTGGTATATTTCGCACCAGGTAGGCGGGCCTGTAGTTGCGTCCACGCTTCAAGCCCAAAGGGCATTCGCGTGAGGGGGCGTGTTAGAGTATATAATCGATCTTGGGCCTCCAACCATCAGCTTAAGCTTTCTGTGTGTTTTTGCCCATGAACGATAATAATAATTTTAATAATAATGATCACAATACATTTAGCAACTACATATAAGATGTCTACGATCCCCTAAAACAATTACTCTAAGTGTTTGAATTGTTTGTTTACCTTTTCATTTTGCAGTTATACTAAAGTACATAGATTGCATCCGTGAATGTGCAATTTAATATGAAAAATTAAAAATCAAACGAGGAGTATGGTCTGATAATCAGGCACGAAACTAGAATTTTGTTTTCGGAGTACCAAAAATATTTTTTAAAGCATAACAATCAAAATAATATACGAGTATATTTAAGGGGTATCAAACATACATATTTTTGTAAATTACCCTCTGTTACTACGTAATTTCCCCCTATCAATAATAGGTTCACATACTTTACCGTTAATACTTTGGTCAAGGGGTCGAATCTCATCATCCTCAAAAATTTAGAGCGAGTGGAATTCAGCACCCGAGGAGCATGATCTATAGGAGTTTAACGATACATATCGTCCACATAAATTTAAGCGGGTTCAATTCCTATATATGCATATGCTAATCAATGTAAATGTTATGTTTTATACAGGAAGAGTGGTGTGGATATCAGTGGGGATATTAGTCCTACTATTTTCAGTGCAAAGATTTGGGACAGACAAAGTTGGATACAGTTTTGCACCAATTGTTAGTGTTTGGTTCCTCATGAATGCTGTGATTGGTCTCTACAACTTCATCAAATATGACCCTTCTGTTATCAAAGCTGTTAATCCTCTCCACATCATTTCTTACTTCACTAGAAATGGCAAAGACGCTTGGGTCTCCCTCGGTGGTGTCGTCCTCTGCGTTACTGGTTTGTCCCCTTACTTTCTGTTCCCTGTCCACGCACGCTTCTGTTTCTGGCTAAATTGTGATCATTATAATGGATACTGTTATAGGTACCGAGGCATTGTTTGCCGATGTGGGACACTTTTCAGTGAAGTCGATCCAAGTAAGCATGTCTGCTGTTGTATATCCTGCCCTTATGCTAACCTACACGGGCCAAGCTTCGTACCTTCGACTGCACCAAGACGAGGTCACCAACGCCTTTTATAACTCTATCCCAGGTCCGTTGTACTGGCCAATGTTTGTTATTGCTGTTTTGTCGGCGATCATTGCGAGTCAAGCTATGATTTCGGGGACGTTCTCCATCATTCAACAGTCGCTTGCTCTTGGGTGCTTCCCCCGTGTCAGTATCGTCCACACGTCTGATAAATTTGAAGGTCAGGTTTATATCCCGGAAGTAAACTACCTCATCATGATCGCTAGTGTTATCGTCACCTTCGCCTTCAGAACTACTGAAAAGATCGGAAATGCGTATGGTAAGTCGCTATCGACTCTAAAATTGTTGATTACTTTTTCGGATTCATCTAAATTGTTTACATATTTACTCTATACGTGCAGGAATTGCGGTGGTGCTTGCTGAGACGATTACATCGTCGTTCATGATATTAGTCATGCTAGTGATATGGAAAACAAACATAATATTCGTGATCGTATACGTGTGTTGCATTATGTCGGTCGAATTTCTTTACCTGACTGCGGTGCTGTACAAATTTCCACACGGCGGATACTTCCCAATCGCTTTTGCGTGCCTATTACTCTCGATAATGTACATTTGGAATTACGTGTACCGAAAAAAGTACCATTATGAGGTCGAGAACAAAGTGTCGCCCGAAACCCTAAAGGATATCACGAGCCAGAGCAATTTCTGTCGGATTCCCGGGTTAGCCATCTTTTACTCTGAGCTCGTTCACGGGATTCCTCCGATTTTCGAGCACTATGTCGGGAACGTCCCGGCATTGCAATCTGTGGTCGTGTTCGCTTCGATCAAGTCGTTACCTATTAGTACAGTGCCAGTCGAGGAACGATTTTTGTTCCGTAGGGTGAGTCCTAGGGATCTATACGTGTTTCGGTGTGTGGTTAGGTATGGTTACACGGACGCACGAAACGAAGACGAGCCCTTTGAGAGGATATTAGTCGAGCGACTAAAGGAGTTTATGAGGGACGATTTTTGGATGCACGTGAGTCAAACTCAAATTGATCAACGCCCTGGTGACGTGGTTGAGATCGCTGACGAGCCTAACCACGGTGACGTCAATGACAATGACATTCACGAAAATGAGGAGGAGAGGGTGAAGGCGAACGAGGAGGAAATGGAACGAGAAATTGAGGTTATCGACAAAGCGTCTCGGCTTGGTGTTGTGCATCTGGTAGGCGAGCCCGAGGTTATGGCCCACAAGGGCGCAGGCCTTGGAAAGCGCATTGTCGTCGATTTGGCGTATAATTTTATTAAGAAGAATTTGAGGCAGACTGATAAAACTCTCGACATTCCTCGTAAGCGACTCCTCAAAGTTGGGATTATTTACGAGATATAAAAGATTCGAAGGAAAAGAGTTTATAATTTCAAAGTTATATCGGACCGAAAATTAAACGGTCGCTGATCAATCCACTGATGATACTAGGCTTACTAATGTTGGCGTGACACATGAGTGTATATTATAGTTATGTAATTTTATTTATATATATGCTTCGGAGTGAAGTGCGTCTATTTATATTTTATATTTCTAACTTCTTTTTACTGTCTGCAAGAGCAAACACAAATGTGTGTGTTGTTCGTATAAAAAAAATAAATCTATATATATATACTAATATACTTTTGATCATTTGAAGATCGAGCTAGGTGAACCTAAAATTCTATTAGGTTGTTTATTTGATTTTTTTTGTTGTGTTACTTTTATTCGATTTAGGGCCTGTTCTCTTCGTCTGAAATTTTCTGAACCAATCTTAAGTTTTATGAAGTTATCTGAAGTTATCTGAAGTTGTCTGAAGTTATCTGAAGTAATCTGAAGTTATCTGAATTTTTTTAAAATAATATGAAATTATTATTATTATTATTTTTTTTTTTTTTTTTTTTTTTTTTTTTTTTTTTTGCAGGAAAATCAGTAGGCTTTCATTAATTAATCAATGAGAAGTACAAGCCAGGAATCCTACAAAGGAAGGTCAAGGTGACCACCTATCTAAATAAGCCTCACAATCTGCTCCTCCGAAAGACCATAATTATAAAAAAACATCCGCGAATCAATTATGAACCTAATGGAAGAGATGATCGAACTTAAAGTCCGATCCCTATCATAGAAGATTCTAAAATTCCTCTCTCGCCAAATCTCATAGATAGTACACGCCAAACCTACTCGCAGGCGACTTACTCGCCATGACCGACCTCTAAAAGATTGGGACATCCAATGTAGCTCAGAACGCAGCCTCTGTGGTATCCGAGTAACACCCAAAGATTGCAACACCTGTCTCCAAACCGATGCAGAATAAGGGCAGCAGAAAAAAAGATGAGAGTGTGTTTCTTCCGCAGCGTAGCATAACACACATCTATTGGGAATCGACAGACCACGAGATTTCATATTGTCAACAGTAGATAACCCATTCGACGCCGCCAAATACGAAATGAACATATGTTTTGGGAGAACCGCAGCATCCCAGAGAGGGGAGAGCCACCGCTTCACCGTAGAACGAGGACGTAAGACCTCATAAATTCGCTGAATCGAATAAGAATCGTCAAAAAGAGCACGAACCTCAGAGGCGTCAGAAATAACAGAACAAAGATCATCCCGAAGTGAGAGGAGCGAACGCCAACTCCAAGACGAATCCAACGAACCTTGAACCATCCAAAAATCTGCACCCTTAAGGACATACAAGCGTATCCAGGAGCTCCACAAATTACTAGGATCCTCCAATTTCCGAATCCATTTCGAGTATGTCGCTTTGTTCCAACTCAAAACTTCTTTAATACCAATTCCCCCCTCACTCTTCGGGCGAGTAAGGGACTTCCAACCTTTGTAAATCATACGTGAACTGGAACCCCACAAAAACCGAAGACAGATTTGATTAATTTTCTTTACAATACCTTTAGGAAGAAGAACTGAAGTACCCCAATATTGATGCAGGCCAAAGATAACAGAATTAATAAGTTGGATTTTCCCCGCATAAGTAAGCTGCTGACTCGCCCAGTGATCCACCTTTTGACGAATCTTCTCGAGCAAAGGAGTAAAATGAGAGGAAGTAAGCCGAGCCGAATTAAGCGGAAGACCCAAATAACGAACAGGAAAATCTCCCCTCGCGAAGCCTGAAGCCGAAAGAATTTGACTCTGAATAGCAGGATTAACCCCTCCAAAGAATATATTAGTTTTAGTAGGATTAGCTTCAAGGCCAGAATAAATAGCAAACCGATGAAGAGTGTCAGCAATAGCCATAACTGAGGGAACGTCCCCGCGGGAAAAGATAAGCAAATACAAATGCAAATACAAAATTATTATTATTATTATTATTATTATTATTATTATTATTATTATTATTATTATTATTATTATTATTATTATTAAATGCAAATACAAAATTGACAAAATTACAAAAAATTAGTGGGCACCTGAGATACAATCTTCTCACTCCCTTAGTTATAGTAAATCTTTGTAGTACCAAGATTATTCAAACCTTTATATATATGCACTTTTTTCCCTAATATTTAATTAATAATTATATTTAATTTGTTTGATTTGATATATAATAATAATAATAATAATAATAATAATAATAATAATAATAATAATAATAATAATAATAATAATAATAATAATAATAATAATAATAATAATAATAATAATAATAATAATAATAATAATAATAATAATAATAATAAATTTTAGCATTTTATTTATTAATATTTGATAAATATTTATGAAAATTTTATTAACAGTCTATATATTTAATTTGAACTAATTTTTTTAATTATGATTTGCAATCAAATGGTTTTAGATTGGTCTTAGTTTTATTCAAATTATTATGATTATTATTATAATTTGTTATTGTTAATAGTATTATTATCACTATTATTAATAACATTAATGTTATATATAACTTAGGTATTATTATTATTATTAGTTAATTTATTTATTTAGAAATCTGAAGTTTTTTGAAGTAATCTGAAGTTTTTCTGAAGTTGTCTGAAGTAATCTGAAGTTATCTGAAGTTTTCTTAAGTTATCTGAAATTTTCTGAACCAGGAAAAAACTTAAGATGAGGAGAACAGGCCCTTAATTCATTATATCTGATCAAATATATAGAATTATTCGAATAAGATGAAATTCATTGAACGTACTTCAAGATATACGGTGGATATATCTATATCTATAATTAAAAAGCAAGTTGAACAATTACATTTAACCATCAAACAACCACATCTCACCATTTGCTAAAAAATCACCTTTTATTAAGCCACATGTCACCATAATAAACACACAATTTTAAATAAAAATAAAAATACAAAAGACTATTAAATGTCATTCATAATGACACATTTTCATATATCTTTCACATTGCAACTTTTAATTTTATTATCTAATATAGTGCTTGATGACATTTTATTAACTTTATGAATCAAACCCAAATTTATTTTTTATTTCAATTAATTTATCAAAACCGAAAATATATAAATTGCATTTCATTGTAATAGAACACGTTTTTATATGCTCAGTAATTACTAAAAACAAATTCTATTAGCTTACTGTTAATTTTAGATTTTTAAATATGTAATTTATACAAAGATTAATAAAAAAATGTTACAATTACTTTAACCAGTAGTTGCATTCATAATTTCTTGTAGTGTAACCACATTATAATAATTAGAAAAAGTACATTGTATAAGTACATAAATATATTTTCATAATCACGTTATATTAAGAAAAATCATTGAAATTGAATATGATAGGGTTACGAAATATCAAAATACTGTTAAATACGTAAAAGATACAAAGCATATAACATCTGGAAATAAGACAATGTCACTATTAAGAATATACGACATTAATATTGATATTAAAATTATGTGATTTTCTTTCCAAAAAAAATTATGTGACAATATGCAACCAATAATGATATTTGGCAATAAATTTTAATCACTTTTTTTGGTATAAATCTAATAACTCATAATAAAATAGTTGTATCCTTAATTATATATTGCATATGATACTGTCATTATAGACTTATAGTTACCAATATCTTATAACAATGACGATAGACAAACACTTTATGTTGGTAATAGTAATCGATTAAATGTAATATTTAATTTGGTAAATATCAATACTTATTGACAATTGCACTAAAAACAAAATACTACTATTTAATATGAACAAAATAACTCACTATATCCGATACAACACTCTTATATATGTGACAATAAATCAAAATTATCATCTATATAGTAAGTATACAAACATGTAAATTAATTTACAAATTAAAAATGCAAAATATATATAATGACATAATCGGAACAGAGGATGAAATACAATACATTTATCTACTTAAGTGGTTTTTGCTTCTTCTAAGTTACCCAATTTCCCGAGAGATCACCATCGGGACCAGTACTGCTAGTTCTTTAAGAAGCTTTAAACCGTTGTCTATCACAAGAAACCATCCTCTTGTTTTTCAACATATTTTCTAGCTTGAAAAAAAATTCTTTCTAGGTTTGCTTTGTGTCTTCGTAATATAGGCGATGAGCTCTGACACTTTTTGAATCAGGTGCACTAGGAAAAAAAACAAGCAAACAAGAAAAACTGCATTTCGTATTAGGAGGCTCGTTCAAATGGTTTACTGCTTTAGGTATTGAAAGGGAGGTACAAAATACCGCCGCACCTAATGTTAAATACCGCCTCAAAAATTATACAAACTTTCAACTTTGCCCTTCTTAGTTTGTTAATGCTTTTGTTTGTTAATTTAGCCTTGAGTAACTGTTTTTTTTTTTTTACTACAAAATTTTCGAAAAAAATGTCGACTACCGAGACTATGAGGGGAATGATGAGAACGGTTTAGGTGACGATAATGTATTTGATCCATTATAAAATTAGTCGTTATTTACTTATTTAACCATTATTTTTAATATGACGTCGTTTAATTTTGATTTTTCTGTTATCGTAGGTTGACGAATTAATCGGCGGCGGAATCGATTACACTAGCCACTTCGTGAACACTTAGTTTTGATAATGTAAATACGATATTCTACTAAATTATTCGACAACATAATTCTAACTTGAAAATGACGATTACAGATCTAACTTAAAACACGATATTCTACTAAATTATTCGACAACATTAATCTTAAAATTAAAAACAACATAGTCTTAAACAATACATTAGAAATAACGATAATTCTTGGACGACGTTTGTACTCTTCTTGAGTCAACTGGACATAACCGGGGTTAGACGACCCAACCTCAGCCACCGACTGTGAACCGCCAACACTAGGAGGCGCTGCAGAAGGTTTCAATTTAATTCTTGGATGGCGAAGGGGCATCTTATTCCAAAGTATAAACAACCCACAATTTTTATCAAATTAAATCAAATCAACACCTAATTCAAAATTTAAAAGGATAATTACTTCAATAAATAGATCATTACCTACAATGTAAGAAATAGAGAAACTAACCTTGAGTTTGATTCAAAAAAGTGAAAATGGGGTGAGAATGATTTTGATTTGGGGTGAGAGATTTTGAATGATTTTGATTTGACTTAGGATGAATTAAGATTAATAAGTGTAGTTAGGTTTAGTATTTGTTTAATTAGTGTGATTAGGAAGTAGGGGTACACTACAAAATATCAGCTGTTTTGCGACGGACATATTCCGTCGCAAATGGCCTATATCCGTCGCAAATACCCATTTGCGACGGAATTTGCGACGAACCGTAGGCGTCGGTTTTTTTTGTCGCAAAATAATACTATGCGACGGAATAGTCCGTCGCAAAAATTTTTGCGACGGACTATTCCGTCGCAAACGGTTAAATCCGACGCAGACCAGGAAGGTTAAATCGGTCGCAAATTTACGTGGAATTCCGTCGCAAATGTAAATTTGCGACGGAATAATCCGTCGCAAATTTATGCGACGGACGTTATCCGTCGCAAAACACCTGCGTAATTTGCGACGGATGTCCGTCGCAAAGAGTAAGAAATCCGTCGCAAATACTGCTGCATTTTGCCGTAGCAAATTTTATTTTTTGTTCCCCACTAAACCCTGCATTTACAATTCATTTACGGTGTTCAATACACCCAATCAGCCAACAGCCAACACACAACACACAACACCCATATTAACATATATATTAACATAATACCACCGTTAAAGACACCCAAAGTACAAAGTCTAATGAGTTAAACCGTTTCAGTTTTCAAAATTTAACAACAAACGTAATCAGCACAACCCTAAATCTGCCCCGCCACTTCCACTAGCGCCGTCACCGCCAAAGGGTCCGCGCCTGAAGAAGTCATCCCCTTGGTTGCAAGTCGGAGGAGGCTGCGTATTTAGGCGTTGAGACTCGATGTACTGCTCAATTGCCGCCAACCTCTGAGTCATTGATTGATTCTCGTCTCAGAAGGCGGTCAAGAGCCGGAGCATACGTGGATCGCTCCCAAAGAAGAGTGACGATGGGGCGGACGTCAGAAACAAAGGTGGAGTCGCAGATCTCGTGCCGTAGACACGCCCTTTCTTATCGCGTGTCCGCCGACAACCTCGTAATACAATCGGCTCGCCGACGGAGTGTCAGCCGGGTATTCTCGACCTCCTTCCACTCGGGTCAAGCGGTCCTAATAATAAAATATAAAATATAAAACTCGTTAATTTAACTAGATTGTAAATAACAATATAATCAAAAAATTATTAGTTAAGTATAAATGAAGTCTTACAAATATTCTCTTCACTTTGCCACTTATGAAACCGCCTTTTCTTCGAGGTCTTTGACTTCTTTACGAGCTCGGGGACGTACATGGGTGTCTTACTTCTGCACATTAATCGCATACATAAAGAAATTAATTAACGGTTACTTATTAAATAAAAATACAGACACACGTTCAAAATAAACATATATATATATATATATATACATATATAATTAAAGTTAATAATACGAACCGCTCTGTCGACATATTGCATCATATCCTGTCGACCCATTGTGTGTGTCCTCAGCCTTTTCCACCCTCCCCTGCGGCGCAACGGTTTTATTTGGATCTGACTTTTTCTTCGTTTTCTAAATCAATAACATATTTAACGATAAATTAGTAGACGTATGTATATACGTATAATATTTAGCGATAAATTAATTAAAGTTGTAAGTTTCATAATTACCCCGTCAGCCTTCCAATTTAGATATCCCTGCAAAAGGGTTTGATTGTCCTCAATCCACGATTTACCTTTAATTCGATCTGCGATTTATAATTAACAAACTTTACGGCATCATAGATGAGGCGAAAAAATAATGTATCTAATAATATGTATATGAGTTTTTCATACCCTTTTGGTGGATCCAGCCGGGAAGCCTTTTCTTCACCGCCTCAAGGAACTTCTTCTTTATTTCGGCTTCGTGTTTTTGCTTGTACTGGTAGTTATGCTACGTTCATATTTTCATAAAAAAATTGAATCAACAATACGAGGGATATAATTTAAAAAGTTTAAAAAGTTTTAAAATTAAATTAAATAAGGGTAAATTAAATATTATTACCCTGAAAGAGTTCCACCACCTCTCTTCGCTTCCTCTCGAAGAAGACCAATTCGAACGAATTCGGTCATCGTAGAAATTACTGCCATAACTTTAGTCTTCACTAGTCTTTAAACCTGCATCAACATATATAACATACGGAAATCATTAGTAGTATATGTAACAATATTATATTAAAGTAATTAATTAAATTATATAATTAAGTATTAAACAAATTAATTTACAATTAAGCATTAAACTTACAATTGAAGACCTTTTAACAATTTTTTAGCACTATAAAAATCTTTGGTCATTTTGTTATTTTTTGGGAAAGCGTCTCCAAGCAGACTACTAACCGAGTCGACAACCCTATGAGACAGATTGTGGTCACACTTCAACGTGATTATTCTAGAAGCAGCTTCCAACACGGACATGGGACTTCCTTCAAACAAAGGCTCATCAGCCTTGTTTAACATGTCAAAGAAAGCTTTTACTTGAGGGTGTGGTGCTTGGTTTACTTCATCAGCATTCAAGGCTTCTTCTCTAATGGTATCCACCTCATCTCGTAAAGCGTCATTTATCATTTCCCGATAAGGATTATCAACCACCGTACGCATAGGTCTATCATCTACGGGAAAATCCTCTCCGTGACAAAACCAACTAAAATAATTACTCATAAATCCTTTTTTAATCAAGTGGCTTTTGACATCGAACTCATTGAAAAGTCTAGCGTTGCCACAATTAACACATGGACACTTAATCTTTTCGCCATTACGGATGAACTCTGGCAAAAGTTTAGCATGTTCGATGAATTCGACAACACCATGAGCAAATCCCACTTTCACTCGTTTATTATCATCCAAACGGTCAGACATCCAACTACGCTCAATTCTCTTCATTGTCAATCCGCTTACAAAAATAAACTTGTTATAAATTATTAATTGAATTTCAAAACTTTGAAATAATTTGTTTTGAAAGAACGTGTAGTCATAGGTAACTTCTTATCTCTCCAACCTAAACCCATCTTTGAATGACCAATATCACTAACAAATAGTTACATTTATTTATGTAATGGTAAAAATTTCTAAGAATTTCAGATCGATTCTCCAGATACACAAATAAATTGAGTTTCCTCAAAATATATGTATCCGGAGAACATCTGCTTAAAAATTGCCACCGAAATTTTTACTATCACATAAACAAATGTAACTACTTGTCACCTAAGTGATATTAATCATTCAAAGACAGTCCCAAAAATGGGGACTATTCGAGAATTACTCCTAATGAATAATTCTCGAATGGGTATACTACGGTCAACGCAAAAAATTTGGATTTAAAACATTTTTATAAAATACATAACTTTAACAAAATACACAATCACATTATGTCATATTATACTCAACACATTAATAATTATCTATCTATGGCTCTAAAATCACCACAAATGAACCTATCAGTGGCTCTAAAATTCTCTAAAATAACCTAACAATGGCTCTACAGTTCTCTAAAATAACTTAATAATCACTCTATAACACTAATTCAACTTAAAAATGGCTCTACAATTCTCTAATTTAGCATTAACACATAATCAAATTACCTAAACTAATCTAATCAAACTAAACTAATCAAATCAACAAATAACATTTAATAAACTTAATTTAAACTAAACTAATCAAACTAACACAATCAAACTAAACTAATAAATCAAACTAAAACTACTAAAACAATAAAACAAAAATCAACCTAAATCAAACTAAAACAATCAACTTAAATAAAACTAATCAAATCAACTATAACTAATATAATCAAACTAAATAACATTTAATAAACTTAAATTATACTAATCAAACTAAACTAATTAAAACAAACAAATCAAACTAATTAAAACAATCAAACTAAACAAACTAATCAAACTAAAACAAACTAAACATACACTAATCAAACTAAAACAAACTAAACATACACTAATCAAACTAAAACAATCAAACTAAACTAATTAAAACAAACAAATCAAACTAAAACAATCAAACTAAACTAATTAAAACAAACAAATCAAACTAAAACAATCTAAACATACACTAATCAAACTAAACTAATAAAATCAACAAAATTAAAACAAACAAACTTAAATCAAATTAAATTAAAAAAACATACACTATTTACCGGAGTATACGCTTGAGCAAAGGCGGAGTAGAGGCGGAGAGTGGGGCGGCAAGGTGAAAGCGGCAAGATGAAACGGCGGGGCGGCGGCAAAGCGGCGTGGTGGGCGGCCTGGTGGGGTGGCGTGGTGGGGTGGTGGCGTGGGGTGGCGGCGGCTTCTTCTTCGTCGTCGTCTTCGTCGAAATCGCCTTCCCTTTTTTTTTTTTTTTTTTTAAAACACGACGAAATGATTTATCAGAAGGAGGGTTTATTTAATTTTTTGTTGCGACGGAATTTTTGCGACGGACCTTACTTCCGTCGCAAAATCTGACAAAATCAGAGATGCCAGGGAATATTCCTTGGCATCTTGACTTTTGCGACGGAATATAAATCCGTCGCAAACAAACCGTCGCAATATGCAATATTCCGTCGCAAAGCTTTTGGCGCAAAAAAAATTTTGGCTCCAATTATTGGCGCAAATAATTTTGTATCCGTCGCAAAAGTTCCGTCGCAAAGTATTGGGTCCGTCGCAAATTCCGTCGCAAAGTTTTTGGCGGAAGTGGATTTTTTGGCTCCAAAAATGGCGGTCAATGTTGCGACGGAATTTCCGTCGCAATGCTTTTGTTTCCGTCGCAAATCGTAAAATCCGTCGCAAATCAGTTTTCCTGCGACGAACTTTTTTATCCGTCGCAAAGTCCGTCGCAAAACAGCTGTTATTTTGTAGTGGTAAACTTGGAAATCTCAATTATTTTTGCGGCGGTGTTTAATATTAGTGCGGCGGTATATTGTAATTCGGTATTAAAACTAGGGTTTTTTGTCAGATGTTACCTTTTATTTAGGGTGATTTGTGAGATAGTACCTTTAATTTTATTTTTTGTTTTCTGATACCTTTTATTTTCAATTTTTGTTATAAACTACCAAATATCGGATTCTGGCGTACGAAGTCAAATTTCCGGCCAGTCTAACTTTTGACCCTCTTTTTTGTTCAATGTATTATCTACTCCTCAATATGCTCTAATCTTCATCATTCAATCTTCTTCTTCAATACGTACTCTACTCTTTTTTTCCTTCAATCATCCTTTGACCCTCTTTCTTTTTCACTTTCTCCATTCATTCATTCACTAAAAAAAGCTCACAACTTTCTCAAAAATGGCAGTTTATTATGAAACTCAAAGCCATAATTTATTATTCAAATCCTTGAGCTCTTCTCCGTTTTTGCCACGCGAAAAATTCGATCTTTCGTTGAAAACATTGAATGTTTTGGGGAATCAAATCAGTGGTGAGCAAATTCATCCTTGGGCTTTGTCAAATGGGTATGAAAATTTGGGTTATTTGATTATGAAATAGAATAAATTATTTGGATTTGTATTCTTGCAAAATGCTCTAAAGAGTATTTTATTCCTATATGTTTTGGACTAAAATCCCAAAATTTGGGGGTCATTTGTTGTACCTACTGACGTGTTCTTGAATATGTCGAAATTGGGAAAGCTAAACCTCGCTTTTAACTAATTTGAGGCGGGGAGTTTGAAAGAAAGATGGGTTTGAAAGACATGGTTTTGAAAGAGCTCTACAAACAGCGCGTTTGAGGAAGAAAACATGATTTAGAGTTCGTGGACAAAAATTTGAAGAAAGAAAGATGAAGGTGAAAGCATAACAAAAATGATGGCGACTTTGGTAGTTTTTAACAAACTAAGACTTGAATAAGGTAGATTTTTGCAAAAAAAGATAAAGTGCCAAATAAGTCTTCTCATCGGAAATTTGAATTCGTACGCCGGAATTCAATATTTGGTAGTTTATAACAAAAATTGAAACTAAAAGGTACCAGAAAACAAAAAAATAAATTAAAGGTACTATTTCACAAATAACCCTAAATAAAAGGTAACATCTGACAAAAAACCCTTAAAACTATGACGTTTAACCTAAATGGTTTACTGCTTTAGGTATTAAAATTATGGCGTTTAACCTAAATGGTTTTTGGAATGAGGACAAGCTCGAGTGTCTCTTAGGAGACACAAAAGCCCATCCTTTTGCTCGGCCACCTTCGGTTGTGCTTGTTCCTAGTTTTCCTACCTTTCTCTTTTCTTATGACTCGTTCAATTAGTTTCACACACCAGAAACGGTATATTTTATTACGAGTACGAAAAATCTATATCTATATCTATATCTATATCTATATATCTATATCTATATATCTATATATCTATATATATAATTAAAAAGCAACTTGAACAACTTCATTAAACTATCAAGCAACCACATCTCACCATTTGCTAAAAAATCCCTCCTTATTGAGCCACATGTCACATTAGGGAAATTCTCATTTGTGCCCCTAAAGAAATGACTTTTCTCACTTGTACCCCTACAATTCTCATAATCTCAATTATACCCCTGACCTTTATTATTGAATATCAAGCATGACCAAAATTGATTTTGACATAAATTAATTGCCTTCTTGGCACTAATTATGCACATGATATGGATTCTAATTATGCTCCACCAATTAAGAAACTCGTTTTTATGATCTTTTCCCTAATTTTCGCCAAAATTAATTGGATTTTAAGGTGACACTTAACAGCTCCAATTAACATTTAAACCAATTTTGGTCACATATGACCTTTACTAGTAAAGGTCAAGGGTATAACTGAGATTAGGAGAATTGCAGGGGTACAAGTGAGAAAAGTCATTTCTTCAGGGGCACAGATGAGAATTTCCCATAATAAATACTAACTTTATTTAAAAATAAAAATAAAAAATATAATTAAATGTGATTCATAATGACACTTTTTCATATATCTTTTCATTTCACATTATAACTTTTGATATAATAGTTTAATATAATTATTGATGGTATTTTATTATGGAGTAATTTTTATCATCAATACTTAAACTAAATCGCATTTTCATTTTAATAAATTAAACATAGTTTTATACTCAGTAATTACTAAAAACTAATTTTAACTTACGGTTTATTTTTGTTTTTAAATATATAATTTATTTAAAGATATAGAATAAATAATGCTATAATAACTTTAACCAGTCAATGTAGTTGCATTCATAAACACATTTTATTAATAAGAGAAAATAAAAGTGACATTGTGTAATTACATCAATATAAGTACATAAGTACATTCATAATCACGTTACATATTTTTACATTTAATCAATAAATTACCTCTTCCCAACAGTTGTACTTATCAAAAATAATTAAAACAATATAAGTTTGCTCAAATATTTAAATATTCAACAAATTGAACAAAAGATAAAGATTGAAAAAAATACATATTGATAGTATTATCAAGTGTTAAACACAATCTAAATGTAAAAAATAGAGTTACATATATTTTTATGTCATGTACGACGAACGACATACGAGTACATATATTAACATTGGAGATTTAAGACGAAAAGTATATTGAATGTTAAGTACAAGTTCAAATGTATTCTATACATTTTAATTGTGGTTTCTTTAATAATCTTTTCATCAAGTTAAAACTGGCAAGGTAATGAAACATAAAAGTATTGCTGAATAAGTAAAAGATATATAACATTTGAAAACAAAATAATTAAGTTATTAAGAATATACAACATTAATTTAATATTGGTACTAAAATTATATGTTTATCTTGTCGAAAAAAGTCGTATGTGTTTTGAAATATGAAAAACAATCAACAATATCATGTTGTTTTGCCAATATTTTTACTATGAACAAAATTGCCCCATATTTCTCAGTTAAATTATTTTCATATATGTATGACAATAAATCAAGGTTATAATCTATACTTCATTTACTAAGACTACTAACATTTAAATTGATATACAAATTAAATATGCAAAATATTATAACGAACCCGTGAATCTCACGGGACACAGAACTAGTGTTTGTTTTAAAAGAACAAAAATACTCCCTCTATTTCACTCAATTAGCCCCACTTTCCTTTTTCGGCAATTTCACTCATTTAGCCCATTACTATTTAGGACAACTTTATACAATCAAAATAACACTTTTACCCCTACTAATATATTCATTTTACCAAAATACCACACACTTTATCCTCTAAAATGGACCCCACTCAACCAAACTACCAATATTACCCTTAACTTTTCATTTTCCTTAAAAATTGTGAAAAAACCTATGGGACTTTTTCAATGAAATAGAGGGAGTATCATCTAATTTTTGTACCTTTGTTTTATTTAGTGTTAAATGAGAATTGGTTTAGTTTATTACGGAATATAAAACTGTTTCCGACAGAATTTATCGGTATTTTACTAAGGTAGTGACAAATTCTATTGGCCGAATTTGCCCCCCAAAATGAATCGAGCGAACTCGAACGGTTGAAGCGAGTGAATAGAGTTTGAGCTTGAGAAAAGCTTCATCAATGGCGAAGAACTCATGGCAACGAAAAGAGCTCGCATTCATCGTAGTTTACGCTATTTGTTTCTACGCTTACATCATATATCGCTCTCTCAAACTCTCTCGTGGTTCTTTTCTCTCTCAATTTTTCTACTTTCTTTTTCATTTTTTTTTCCTGCAATTTCATCGTTTTTTTGTTTTGTTTTTGTTTTTGCATTTAATTCGTTGATTTCTGTGTTGCAGATTATTACGGAAAAGTTTGGGGACTTCGACCTGGTTGGATCGCTGATCGACTCAATGTATGATCGTTTTTCTGCTTTAATCTCGTCTCAAACTTTAAATTCTGTAATTATTTTTCACTATATTATTGAAATTTATTACGAGTATTTGTTTGGTTGTTTTTCTTGCAATTTGTTTGATATAGAACTTATTATGAAGCAATTAGCTGTTAAATTGATTATATATCTTGCCAAATTTATCTAGATTTGAGTTTTTAGATTAGTTGCCGAATTTATTAAGAAGCAATTAGCTGTTTGATTGTCGGAAATGACTCTAAATTATGCAAACAATAGTTGAGAAATGAAAACACAAACTTACTAAAACGAACGAGATGCTAGGGTTTGGAATTAGGCTACAATTTCCGCACTATGTCGAATTGTTGAAAGAACTAGTGAGTTGAGTTCATGCATTGTTCATTCTGTAGCGACACAAATCTATCGTGATGGAGATGGCGGCATATGTTACTTTTCAAGTGATCCCTATCATCTCACAAAAGTACGCAATATAAAACATCTTCTCGATGTTGTGAATAAGATTTTGATATATTACTCTGTAGATGATAAAATATGTTGCCGAAATTGGTAATATAGTAACATACCTTTGAGTAAAATGCTTCACTGATCAGTTGTCCGGCACAAATGTTTATACATCAATCAAGTCTTCTTAGTCCCCATAGAAATTATAAAGTGGGGATTGATGTCTTTTATGTTTGCGAAAAATATTTCTTCTAGTCGTTGTTTGGATTAGTTGCTTCGGTTCTGCTATTAAATATACTGAGGAATACTGGCATTTATTACTTGACTGATTCTGGTCCTCCAAGTTTAGGATGTCTCTGATGGGCAGTGGAGAAACTTTCGTGGAAACTTACCGATTCTCACGGCTGTTTTTGGAGCATTCACTCTTGTAGCCATGGCTTTGAGAAAGATCTATCACCTACGTGCAAGTGGAATGTCTATTGTTTGGCTGGTCATATCATTAATCTACTTAATTTATCTGCATGGAGCATGGTATGTCCCTTGGTTCAGTTGTGTGAAGTGTCGTAATTTTCAGTTGTTTGGTGATGTTTCTCAAGCAGTTTTCTATCTTTGTCTGCAGTGTTCTTTTCATCTTGTCAATTGCTACGCTCAATTTTGTTATTGTCAAGGTACGCCTATATATATTCTCATGCACCTTCAAGCCTTTCAAATAATTTTAATTTTATTGCTATGTTGGACTGTTACAGTTGTTTTGTTTCCTGAATTCTGTGCCTGAGTTTCCCTTTATAAAAGAAGCAAATCTTGCCTGTGTTGTACTTGCTTGTAATTTCTTTGCATGTTTACTTAAGTCAACTCTAATCCTTTGACCAGCACATAGTAAGCACGCCCTTTGTTGCTGCGACATGCACACCTGAACCGAAACTTGTACTAAATCAGGACAGATTTCGTCGTTGTCTCGTGTTAAATTGTCAATTGTTTAAGGACCTTTTAGCTTTGAATAAAGAGGGAAATTATTATGTATGGATAATTTTTGCTGTATAAACATTCTGTGTTTCTCGATTTTTGACAATGTGCCTGTCTCAGGTGAAAACTTGAAGTGTTAGTGGTGAGCTCTCACCCATCTTTTTTTTTTTTTTCCTGTAGATGTGTGCACGGACAAAGTACTTCTCCTTTGTATTATGGTCCTTCAACATTTTTTTCCTGATTTGGAATCGCCTTTATGAAGGATATTCTTTCGCCATTTTTGGGTTAGTTTGTCTTGCTTGAATTCTGGCTGATTCTTCTTTGAGTTCCTAATTGACAAATCAAAATGGAACAGCTGCTAATTCTTTTTCTGTGTTTCCTTTGTATCTAGGCAGCGATGGGCCTATCTAGATGGTTTTCGAGGAACATTTAGATGGCATATCTGCTTTAACTTTGGTATGGTTTTTGCCAAAAACTACAATTTATCTACTTTTTTAATGAACATTTCGCACAAATAATACGAGTAACAACATAATTGAATTTTGTTAATAAAACAATTGAAGAATTATTTTCAATTTTTTTTTTCTTTTTTTTGTAAAGATAAAGGACTTAGCCTATGTAAATGTCCGGCTGCTAGCTGACTAGTTTAGGGGTGCTCTGCCGGATATCTCTAATGTTTATTTGCCCTAAAATGACCGTTGTGTCTGTAACGTGTGAGGAAAATACGGTGCTTTGTTTATATATGCCATGTTCCCTGAATCTGATTTGGAATTATGGTAAAAAAAATCCTGCTTTGAATATTCTTTTGATAGGGTGACTCAGTTACATGTTTCTGTATGCATGAGTCTGAGTCCTAAAGTACGCTTTGTATTGGCACCCTATTATTGTCTTGTTCCTCTTGCGTTCCTTTCTAGGGAGGTCTAGTAATTTTGCATGTTTTCATCTCAGATTTTTTTGAGCTGATAATCAGTCAAGATATGAGTGTGCAGAAGTTTATGCTCCAAAGGCTGTCAAAGGCTGTGTTTCCAGTGTTCTCATTTCATCTTAATATGTTTTATGTCAGTGACTTTACGCATGATAAGTTTTGGATATGATTACCACTGGGCTCAACAAGTCTCTCATTTCGATGAAGAGGTAGGTGTATCTCTATTAATCTTTATTCTGCATAGTAATAGTTCGGCGTCTTTTTTAGTTGATTACCCTCTGGACTCAATAACATTTACTGCTTGCTTGGTTCTTGAATGCTTATACATATCGTGGCTTAGACTTTATTGCTCTAATAACAAAACTAGAATGAAAAGCAGCTCAGAAAAAAATATGGAGGGTGGATATGGTTCTTCTATGTGGTAGAATTGTCACTGGTCTCAACCTTATATGTGACTGCAATTAATCGCCTATTTACTCATGTAAGGAAGAATTCTATGGGCATTGTCTTCAACATGGTGTCTCGATATATCTCTTTAATATGATATGAAACACTCAAGAGAATATAACTTTGTTATAATAAGAATCCTACTTGTAGGGATTGGAAATGTTCTTATATCAGTAATTGTCCTGTTAACAAGAATCCAGCAAATAGTCACTTGAGTAATAGGCTATTAATTGCAGTCTTGTTTGTCTGTTTTTATAAGACGTACTTTCATGTCGCTTATATAAATTACCTCAGGTTTTCTTAAGCAGTCAGTATGTGTTTGATTTATTTTATTGTGATTATTATCATTTGGTAATTAAATATAAATGATGTATGTAGAAGCATGTTCAGCGTTGCTCCATTTGCAAAACAGGGAGAACTTGCTACTTATTTTTACAGGTACGAATATTTATCAATGTATAACATCCTGCGGTATAATTTCAGGTGTCACAATCATACACATACTATCTTAATACTTGCGTATAAGTAAGGTGGATATTGACTGTGGTATCTGGTGTGTTTAGGAGAAGGGATTAGAAGAAGACAAGTTCTCTTACAGCATATACCTATGCTATCTCATGTATGCACCACTTTATATTGCTGGACCTATTATATGTTTCAATGCATTTGCATCTCAGGTATCTCTTAATTTGAACCTGCTTATGTTTCATTGTTTCTCAAGTTTCTCGATGAAATCTGCATATTTCTGACTGTTTATTGGCATTGCCATGCAGATAGATGTGCCGCAGAACACATACTTGATTAAAGATGTGGTCCTTTATGGATTAAGATGGGTTTTCTCTTTTTGCCTGATTGAGACAATGACACATTTCTTTTATTACAATGCCTTCGCAATAAGGTAAGATATTTTTTTTAGGTAATGACAGAGGTTTTCACACATCTTCTCCTCATATGTTTTACCTTTCTGCAGTGACTTGTGGAAACAATTGTCAGCTTTTGATGTCTTTATCATCGGTTATGGGGTAAGATTTACTGATTGATGATTGGTGTACTTTTGTAATCTCTACGTGTCTATTATACTTGGCAGCCAATATGATACGTGTAATGTCAGACCAAAACGCAGTGTCATTCCAAAAGCTTCCAAGTCACAGCTATTGTTACCGTTATTCTTATTAGTGTTTGTGAACATTATATATTTGACCTTGATGCATCCAAGATTTACTTTTCCAACTCCGAAGCTTACACTTAATATCATATTCTACGAAATGTGTGTTTTTATCATATTCAATTATCATGACTCACTTAATCCATCTCAAATGAAGCGAAAGACTCCTTAGTAAAAAGGTTTTAGATTATGAAGAAATAAAGCGAAATGACTCGCCATACTAGCAACATTGCTTTCATTGTGAATTGTGAAGTAGTCATTCAATGCAATGATAAACACAATTTTCACATCACGTCATAAGGGCTTTCATTGCACTCTCTCAGTGATAGTTAGTATCTTGCTTACCTTGATCACCGCTAGGAAGCTCACAATTTCTGCACATAGGTATTGCCTCATCTTCTTATAATTGCCATTATTGCAGGTCCTAAATTTCATGTGGCTAAAATTTCTTCTGATTTGGCGCTACTTCAGGTTCTGCTCCTTGGTATGCTCTAAGTTCTTGGTTTTTTCGTCCATTTAATTCCTTAAACCTCTTTTTCTTTAAAAACTTATAATTTACATTGGTTTATCTTTTCCATACCTTTCTATTTTTCTGAATAATTCTTGACTTACAAATATAAATTGGTTTATTTGTTTTAAATTATCATTAATTTGTACTTGTATATGTTTCCTTTTCTTTTTGTTTGTTTGTTTAAGCGAGATATGATTCTTCAAATTTTAACACAGGAGTAAGGATGCTTACGTTATATATGATTCTTCAAATTCTTCAAATTTGTTCTTATATACGATTCTTCAATTACTTTTTTTGTGTATAAGACAGATATGATTCTTCAAATTTTGACACAGGAGTAAGGATGCGTACGTTATATATGATCTTCAAATTTGTTAATTTGTTGTTATATATGATTCTTCAAATTTGTCTGTGCAGATAAATGGGATTGAGGCTCCTGAAAATATGCCAAAATGCATCAACAATTGCTATAACTTAGAGAGTTTTTGGAAAAGTTGGCATGCTTCGTACAATAAGTGGCTAGTAAGGTGTAACATCTGCTCTTTTGATAACTTCCCAAATAGTTTGATGAAACTGCACAAATTTATTTGGTAAATGCTGTGAAGCTAGGTACATTTACATTCCTCTTGGTGGTGCAAGGACAAAGCTCTTGAATGTATGGGTTATATTCACATTTGTTGCTGTTTGGCATGATCTAGAATGGTATAACTTTTTTTTATTTTAAATTATTTGTGTGCTTGTCTTCCAAATTTCTGTCTTTTCTTCGTATGACTGTCACAAAAGTGAATGTCTTGTTCATGGTGGATGCTTTTGACTTTGACCACAGGAAGCTTTTGTCTTGGGCTTGGTTGACTTGCATCTTCTTTATTCCCGAAATATTAATGAAATCAGTCACTGGCGCTATTCAGGTTATGATTTATACTCTAATGGTTTGATTGACGTGCATTGTCTTTTATTCCTGAAACATTGGCAAAGGTCTTTTGAAGTTACAGGGTAACAGTAATATGATACGAAGTAGTATTTTATACAGGAAGGGTCATCGTGATCAATTCTTGAAAGTTAGGTATGATGAAATGCAAACGTATAGTAACTGAATCTACTTGGTTAAAATTGAATGGCCCTCTCTGGATGAATCATTTGCTGCAACTGTGATTCACTGCTTTCCGCAATTCAACATACTGATCGATCAATGGAAATGATTACGGGGTAGTATAGTTCTACTTGGGCAGTATTAACAGCTAAGAACACCGTATTTTGCATCTCCTTTTCAAGCTGCATTAGCCGTAAGGTGTGGTGTGAAGGAAACATCGGTGTTTCAACATTGTCAATATTGCATGATTTGGCATACGATTTGGATTTGGGGAGTGCATTAGATTTCTAGAACGCTACTAAGAGTAACTTTGACAATTTTGTTTGGAAACGAGCTTCATTCCAGCAACGTTTCTGTTAGAGGATTGCAACCCCAAACATTATAAGTAGGACCTAGCTCCTCTATTAGTAAACCTTTGGGATGTTGATGCATATTGCTTGAACATATAATGTTGCAGCTCAACTTTCTAAACAAGGCTATTCTCTTTCGTGATTCATCCTGTACCAGAAAGTTGGAATTCATGTTACCTGTTTGTTGAGTGCATTTCTGTAAATTGACTTTTGTGTGCTGTACGAAATATATTGTCAGGTGGAGAGTGATTTCGGGAAGTTTCTGTTACGGGAACTGCGAGCTATTTGTGGTGCTGTCACGATCACTTGTCTCATGGTATACTTCTCATAATTCAAGAACTAAAACTTCAAAACTCTTGTATCGCCAAATTTATGCGAAGTTTTTAATCTTTTGGTCTAAACTCTAAAGTGTCGTGCCAAAGTGTGCACAATAAGTTCCTGACACACGACACGGCAGCTACGTGAAGTGTTGGGTTAACGAAGCTTTAAATTGAATTGTTTATCATTGGACAGATAGCAAATCTTGCTGGCTTTGTGGTCGGACCATCAGGGATCAATTTCTTGATTTCCTCTTTCCTTCATAAAGAAGGTACGAATTTGGTGTGTTCATTTTGAAATCGTAATCCTCGGTCGAGCAACATTCAGGCGTATTCACTTTTGTTTCTCTTGCAGGACTTCCGACTCTTTTTGGGATCTTCTTCACATTCTATCTGGGTACAAAGGTTTGTTGAGCTAATTAGATTGAGTAGTCTCTGCTAATTACCGAGCTGTTTGACTAACGCTGATCCTGCTGAATCTTGCAGCTCATGTTTCATATCCGCAACGTAAAACAATGATTAGTTTCGCAGTCGAGACACTGAAGTCCAACTAACTTAGAGCACGACATGGATCCCGAAAAAATATTTAGGAAATTCCAAAACCCAGGGTTGATTCGTTGTGTTTCTTTACTTTGCTGTCGTAACACGGAGAGACTTAAGTATTAGGTATACCGGAGAAGTATCCGCTGATCATGTGTTTCAAAAGGACCCTTGAGCTGCAATTTTTCGTCGTTGTAATTGTTTGTAGGTTTTGATCGATATTCATTCAGCCTGTATAAGGTACATCGTAAGTTTTTATTCTAATACGACAATGCTCTTCGGGTGCTGAATGCTAATTTTTCGGAGAAGTAAGTGTTTTTCGTCGTCAGTTAGCATGTTATTGTTGAACTTGTTTGCTTAATGCTAATGTGGTAAGATGTTTGATTCACATACAATCACTGGGATTTTACATGTTGATTTTATATCACGATTAAAATTTGTGATTGCTACTTGTGTCAAGAAAACTAGCTAGTTGCGGGCCATAAAAGTTTTGGAAGGGTGGAATTTGGAATTCAGGCTACGGCCTAGGAGGCGTACCCTTGACCGAAACAATTTGTGCTGACAGAGGGGAAATCCTAACCTCCATTCTCCGTCATCTAAAAATTTCCAATTAAGTTTCACTTTTACCATATCCCTTGCTAGTTTTTTTTTGTTTTTTTTGTTTTTTTTGGTTTTTTTTTTTAATTCCAAGAATTTTTATTTTGTTATTCTTATAACCTGTTCTTTCGAACTTTTTAGAGCTGAACTGAACTGAATCAAACTGAATCGAACTGAACTGAACTGAACTAAGTTTAATTAAATAATATAGCTGTGTTGAATTGAATTGAATTGAATTGAATTGAATGAATCGAATCGAATGGAATGAATCGAATCGAATCGAATCGAATCAATGAATTGAATCGAATCGAATCGAACTAAATTGAATCGATACGAAGTGAAAATAAATGAATGCGCCCTTGATCCTCTTTTTCTCTTCTTTTTTGTGAAAAATTAGTTTGGTTTATCACTAATCACTACTACTTGCCCATAAACTATTTATCAATTTACATTACTTCATCAACTATTGACATCCATATTTTTTAGGTTACTCCATACGTAAATATATATGGTCAATGTGAGTATATTATTTCATCGACTTTCCAATAAAGATCTCTCTTTTGAGATGATTCAGTTCAGGGTTTTTTAGTACTTATTTTAGGATTATTTAGTTTTTGATTTTATGTATGTTGAAAATGATAGCAATAGTAAGATGTGTCGGATTATCATATCATGATTTGAAATTCTTTGTTGTAAACGAGAAATTTTCTCAATGGCTCTTCATTAATTGGTTTTTGACTACTTGTATTCTTGTAAGTACCATTAAACGTCCTTATTAATGAATTAGTCTTTTTTTTTTTTAAAGAATAAATAAATAAATAATATGGTCAAGGGTAAAGTCTAGGGGTGAGCAAAACCGTATATACGGTTTTAAAATCACAAAAAAAATTGATACGGTTTTGACACGGTTTTAATCGTATATACGGTTTTCGTATATACGGTTTTTTCGTATATACGGTTTTCGTGTAATCGTATATACGGTTTTCATAACATGCCAAAATTATTTGTAATTTTTATAATAAAAATGAGCGTAATAAAAGTTCGAATAAGTTTTTAGTAAGCAAATTAATATTAAACAACGATAAACCGATAAAATAAACAAGAAAACTAAAAATATACTATAACAAATGTGAAAAATACAAGTGAAAAGATGGCTCGATTAGATAATAGTATGCAACTGATGACTTGTGTAGTGGTCAATCGAAGAGAATTAAAGCAAGCAAGTGATATTAGTTCGATAATTTGAATAGAGAAAAGAAAACAGGAGAAATAAATAATAATTGGGATGATAGACAAATATTGAGGGGAAAATCAACCTAAATGTGATAAAATCATCACGAAAAATAATGTACCTGTTTATGCTAAAAAATTCATATCGTATATCGTATATACGGTTTCAAAAAAATCTAAACCGTTTTTTATACGGTTTCAATTGTATATACGGAATTCATATATACGGAATTTTGTATATACTAAAATTCGTGAAATTTAAATCGTATACCGTATCGTATTCATATAATAAAACCATATTGTAGTCCATGTCACTGAATTTCATAGTTACTCTCTTACTCCGTACTTCATCACTATTTCTAACCAGCAATGGATGCAGTATCCATTCATTCATCTCCATGAAATTCTGAGAACTCTCTAATAACACATAATCAATCAATCAATCAATCAATCAATCAATCAATCAATTTATCCCCAAAATTCAATCCAATTATTATAAACCCTAATTTCATCTCCGCCCAAATTTCACCACCATTATCGTTCTTCCTTCTTCCTTCTTCCTTCTTCTTCTTCAATGGTGGGTACAATCAGAAGGAAGCCATTGTTACTTGCTTCAACTAAATCCCTCGTCAATTCACTTCCCCCAAATTCCGCCACTCAATCTTCTTCCGATGAATTTGTTGTTGACCTAATTGCCGGAATTCTGCGTTTTCCCAAGTCTTTTACTCCTCAAATTCCCCCCAATATTTCGTCTTTCGATGATTCTTCGCTTGTTTTTCTCTCTGTTTCTTCCCTTAAACTTCTCGGTCTTACTTCTGGATCTTTGGTATTCTTCGTTCATCACTCTTCTTCTTTTTTGATTTTGAATTTTTGGTATCTTACGATTAATTATAACGAGTATTGTTATTTTGTGACCAATTGTTTTACTTGTGAATTTTATATCGAATTTTGAAGCTGAAATGGGCTGCTTAAGTTAGAAAATTCTCGAATGTCGTAGCTTAACATGAAAATTCATGATTTTTGTTTTGAGGGTAGGTTTGTAAGTTGTAAATGATTCTAAATTTTGGAATATTTGTATGTATGTTTCAATTCGGTGAGGTGCTTTGATTTAGAGTAGAATTGAGTGAAATCTCGGAACTTGTATCGTTGTTTGGAAGCGAATTGAGGAGGGAGGCAAGCATACTCCCTTCAAATGATCCCATTTATCGGAAGCATTAAACCTCATTTCAGATGGGATACTGCTCTAATGTTTTTGTTCCTTTCGTTTTCCTCTAAAGCAAATCTCGTAGGCAATAGCAGAAATTTATTTTCTTGTATACGCTTGAAAACATTGGAACGGTTGGTTGCATCGTTTTGAAATCGAGTATCGCTTGCTAGGAAGCAAGTTTACTAAACACCTTCAAATGAAATATTTAGGAATTGGGATCCTGAAATATGGTGTTAAGTATGAGGTGCTTCAATGTTTAAGAAAAAGTACTAGTATATGTCGAGTATCACGTGTGCCCGGTATGTGTTATAGCTGCGTCTATGAAATTTTGATCGATTGTTGCTGGTTTTCTCAAGTTACAATATCGCCATTTGCAGGTTCTCATAAAAAATAAGTACACAAATTCTCAGAGAATAGGGCAGGCTGTAGCTTTGGACCCTTTTCTTTCAAAAGATGAGTCGTTGTCCAATGGTGAAGTGTACGTCAACTACAACTCCGATATAATGCGTGTTTTTCCGTCATTAAATTTCCCTCCAAGTCACCACCAGGGCTTAGACCAAAATGTTGCATACCTCTCACCCCTCCTAGCATTCAATGTTGAACTGCACACATCGTGTTTGGTATCTCTTCTTTCACATGGACAAGAGTCTCTTGCGTCTCTGTTTGATGTCATGGAGGGTGTAGATAAAAGCGGAGATGAGAATAAGGATTGTATTGTCAATCTAAGATTGCAACCTTGGGTCAATACGCCACGATACGCCTCACATTTGAGGATTTCTTTTGTGAAGATACCCGAGTGTGGTATTATCGAATCTCTCAAAGGAAAATCCTCTGTTGAAGCTATGGACCGCCAAGAGATGATTGATATGGCGTTGCAAGATTATTTTAGCACCGATAGATATCTCTCGAAGGGCGATATGTTTAGAATCCAAATTAACTGGAATTGTAATTCAACGATGTGTGTCAGCTGCCGCTTGAAAAAGATGAAAGAGCAGCGTGATGATGTTTATTTTAAGGTGACCTTTTCTCATTTTGGTGGCCTATATGGCTAATTTATTGAAGATGATAGTAACTGGTGAGAATGTCGCAGGTTGTAGCCTTGGATCCTCCTGACCAATCTGTTCTTCGTGTCAATAGTAAGAAAACTGCCCTCGTGCTTGGTGGAAGCACAGCTGCGGCTCTTCCCCCGGATCTTTTGATCTCTGAGCCCATGAAGATTGCCCCTTTACATAGGAGTACTATAATGGCCTTGGGATCTATTCTTGCACCAGTTCTATGCCCATCTGTTCTTTCTGCCAAATGTAGAGTTTCCGTCTTATTGCATGGCTTGACAGGTGCTTGTGACTTTTCATCTCAGAACTTTGTTCTTCACTTAATATTCAAGCGTGGTTCTGTAGATACCTAAAGGCTAAAACCAGTTCATATTGGATCTTAGAGGTCTTGATGAATCTATGGGCCTGAATCCAGTATGTATACACACATAATTCATTGAGTCAAGCAGGATTCCCAACTTCCTGTATCTAGTCATTATCCTATATTATCCTTTTCAACAATTTGAAAGCTAACTTGATCATGAAACTGCATGGAGCTTGCTTAGATACACGTGGGATATTACTCAAAACTCAAAAGCATAGCTTTAAATCTTGGTAGCTGTCATAGTCATGGTATTGCTTGTTGCGACTTGATCTTGCTAAATTTGGCCAATATTGCATCATAAAACCGTGCGGTAACTTTATAATATGGTCATGTTACGGTATCGTGTCCTTAACTTAAAACCACCCTCAGTAGAGTCAAAAATCAAGAAAAAAGGTTTTTGTCACTTCGTGGTGAACCAACGTCTTTACCCTCTTGATTCTGGGAGCTGATTTTGTTGCAATTGCAGGATCTGGAAAGGGGACTGTTGTGAAGTATGTTTCCCAGCGACTAGGCCTGCATGTTGTGGAATATAGCTGTCACACTTTTATGGCTGCATCTGAAAAGAAAACATTGTCGTTACTGACTGAGGCTCTAACTGCAGCTCATAGGTAATTGCTGTAGAATTAAGTAAGTTAACTTGTTTACTGATATTGCTTTCTTGCTCAACTACTTAGATTTTAGATAGCTTCTGTAAGGTGTGTGTTAGTGATAACTAGTATCTGTCTGTCATGGTAGCTTCTGATCTGTCAACGATCAATTTACGGTGTGAACTTATAGTATGAGATAGTTTTGTACGTGAATGGGATTAGATGTCGTTAACTCTAGCTGGCATATGTCTCATGCTCTCACTTATGTAAAGTAATCTCAATGAAGTGATTTTTATAATCATGTGGCCCATGTATTAGAAATACAGAGTAAAAGAAATACAATGATCCATTGAATTTTTATTCCTTAACTGCTCTTATAGTACATGTATGTTAATGGTTTGTAGCAGCTTCATCTGCTAGATTGCGAACTCTGGAATATGTCTCAATTCATTATTTATCCTGGATCCATTTAAAACTATATCTTTCATTTATAAATTCACTATCTCATTATCTCTAGTCACCAGAAAATGCAATGTTGATAAGTGTTCTATTTCTATTAGAAGTAGCTCTTTGAGTTTATTGTTGGCAATATTTGATCTCCGCAGTTACTCTCCTTCCATACTATTACTGCGGCATTTTGATGTCTTTCGAAATTGGCCTTCCCCTGAGGGTGCAGAATCTGATAATTCTGGTATCATCTCTGAGATTGCTTCGGCTATAAGGAAATACACTCAGCCACTTGCCATGGATGGAGAAGTCTTTGCCGACGAAAATTTGAATGCTGGGCCTGTAAGTTTATCTCACCTCCATGATATATGAAAAAAAATCCGGGCAATATTGTTTATTAGCGGTATCCATAGAAGATTCTGTTTGCATGTCAAGAATTGTCTCCTGTATCTGAATAGTCATCCAGTAAAAGGTTTCAAGGAGACTTCTATGCTGCTGCTGTTTGATGTTCTTTTGATTCATGCCAATAACATCATACGAAGTATTAGTTTTTCCTCTTTATGTGATATGAACTTATGTTTGTAAATAATTGACCGGCTACTTGCTAGGCTTTTCTTAATCTAGTGAAATGTGCTGTTGTATCCATCCATCTTGCATACATGATTCGGATTTGTGGCAGTCATTGGCATACATATCTGTTTTAGTTATACAGATGTGTATGAAACTCTGACTTTGTGAGGATACTTCACTTTTATAGTTTTATTAATGTTTCAACGGCAAAATTTTCAGGAAAATTAATGCTTTTCGAGATTTTTGATGTGTACATAAAATTTTATCGACATTATCCGTATCCTGATTTGATGAGGTAATTTACTCTGTCTGTTTCATGCCAAGACAGCACATGAAGAATGATGAATTAATGAGGCGCTCTCAGGTTTTCTTAGTAGCAGCAACCGAGAATACTGAAGGTCTACCCCTTGCTATAAGACGTTGCTTTACCCATGAACTGAGTCTTTCCTCTTTGTCCGATGAAGAAAGAGCTGAAGTGATTAACGAGTCACTGCAAAGCATTTCCCAATTCTCCGCTAATGTAGGTTGGATATGACATTTATCGCTTTTTTATATCCCTTGTGTTCATAAGATAGATGCTGTTTCACAAATTCCAATAAAGACAACGTTTGTCATTCATATGTTTGCTCCAATCCTGCTGCGGATGTGGAGCAGGCTTGCACTTTGGAATTATGACATTTTTTATGCTTATTGTTGAGTGTTCCTCTATTGGCATCATAGCTTGTTTTGACATTAATGAGTTACTTCAGGGTGAATTGGCGCAACTTGTGAAGGATATTGCTCCTCAAACGTCGGGTTTTACTCCAAGAGATTTGCGATCATTAGTTGCTGATGCGGCAGCTGATTTGACTATCAAGCATAGCCATCACAGTGAACCGGGAGAAATAGTTGAGAACAAAGATGATTCTGTCAACTCCGATCAGTCTGAACCTGCTAAAAACACTAGTGAAAATCTTGGCAAAGACGCTTTGTTAAAGGCCTTAGAACGCTCAAAGAAGAGGATTGGATCTGCTTTGGGTGCTCCAAAGGTAACTTCTGGCAAATTTTGATTTCACCTGCAATTAACAGAATGTGTGTTGTCGTCTTTTAGATAATGGATACCTGCAAGTTCTCTGACAACGGTGGCTGACTGGCTGTTAGTTACATTACTACCTTGCATAATATTTAATATCAGTATCAGTCACAATAGTTGTCACAGTTTTGGCTGCAGCGGCTTTATTGCACTAAATATGGCAAATGTCGATTTAAAATGAGAGTGGATTATCTGCCCAACTTTCGTGTTCCATCTTGTGTCGCACTATCACCATCTTTTGACACATCATCGTTTACCATTGAAATTAATTGCGTAGACTATATTAAATTCTTATGTGCCAAAATCATAAGCTAGTTGGACACAAAATGGAACACAAAATTGGGGATGGAGGATCCACTCTCATTTAAAATGGTCGCGGTGATCGTCAATTCCTTTAATACTACAGTGGCATTTCTGTGTCGCGGTCTTTAATTGTTGGAAATAGTATTGCTGGCAGTGCAATACCCTTGTAGTTGTCTGAAATTCCTCACCGGATGAGTAAATGCATGATCACTGTTATTGAACCAATCTAATATGTGACACCTATTTGTCGAAGAGGACGTTCTAAGCTAACTTTTCTGGTTGCTGCTACCCTTGCTAGTTACTGATCTTATGGACAAATGATTTTTAACATCTTTGGCTATAGATTTTGGGGGTCTGCTTGTACGTATGAAATTTTTTCGATTTTCTGTTCTACAATATTTGTTCTTAACTTCTATACCGTTAAACCCCTTAATACACGTAGCTTGTTCTTTATTGGCTAAATGAAGCATACCTCTGCATTTAGGTTCCCAATGTGAAATGGGAAGATGTTGGAGGGCTTGAAGATGTGAAGAAAGCGATTCTAGACACTGTTCAGGTACTACTAATCTACTCTGCATTTGCATCGACTCAAACTGCACAAGTTGTTCCCTTTTCCCAATTTGCAGTTTGAAGCCGAAGATTGAAATTCCAATTACACTGATAGGGTGTTTTTGTATTTTCTTTCTTTTTTAATATTTGACTGAATGAGAAGCTATCTTGAAATGCACGCCTCCTCGAAGTTTCTTAATTTACTAAATTCTGTCTGGGAAGTTAGTTTAGAAATCAAATGCATCACGTATATTTCTATTATAGCACACCTTCATTTTGGTGGCTGTTGCTTGGTTTGTTATTTTATAGCTTATCTGTAGCAGATTTCTTACTGACATTACACACTGCAGCTGCCTCTCCTGCACAAAGAGTTATTTTCTTCTGGGTTGCGTAGACGTTCTGGGGTTCTTTTTTATGGCCCTCCAGGAACTGGAAAGGTATCTTTTTTTTTTTTTTTTTTTTTTTTAACCCAAAGGTTTAGCGTGCATGATTTCTACCGTATAGACAATATATTCTAATTGCGCATTTCACTATAAATCACAGACTCTTTTGGCAAAAGCTGTTGCGACGGAGTGCTCTCTCAATTTCCTCAGTGTAAAGGGACCTGAACTGATTAATATGTACATAGGCGAGTCGGAGAAAAATGTTCGTGACATATTTAAAAAGGTGAAGCTCTGTACTTTCTCTGCTTTGGGTCAAACTTTAGTCCGATCCATTGTAACTGGTGTCAATCGTTGCAGGCTAGATCCGCACGTCCATGTGTTATATTTTTCGATGAGCTTGATGCACTTGCACCAGCTCGAGGCATTTCCGGTGATTCTGGGGGTGTTATGGACAGAGTGGTTTCCCAAGTAAATATTTTGGATAAGTTTGTGTTATATCCACTATCCAATTTACCTTTAGTAACTTTTCTCTAAAAATTTCTGTAGCACACTTTCTACTTATGTGAAACTTTTTTTGTGCAGCTGCTCGCCGAAATTGATGGACTGAATGATTCAAGTCAGGTTTGTTTACATCCTCGCATAAAAATCTGATTGTTTATTTTGCTTCTGTCATGTCGTCTAATCATGCCCGTTTTCCTTTTTTTTTTTTAACTATTTTGTTCTTACCAGGACCTGTTTGTTATCGGGGCTAGCAATCGTCCTGATCTGATTGACCCTGCACTACTACGACCAGGCCGATTCGACAAGCTTCTCTACGTTGGAGTTAATTCTGATGCATCATATCGAGAACGGTTAGTGAACTGTGGATTAAAACACATCTGTAGTAAATGAGTAATTGTTTTGTGTCCATCATCTTTGGTTGTTCATGCAGAGTTCTTCAAGCACTAACCAGGAAGTTTAAGTTGCACGAAGATGTTTCTCTTTACTCCATTGCTAAAAGATGCCCCCCAAATTTCACGGGAGCGGATATGTATGCCTTGTGTGCAGACGCTTGGTTTCAAGCTGCAAAACGAATGGTATTTGCAATCTTTTATCATCAGAATATCACTAGACTGAAGTCATTAGTTTCACTTTTTGTTTAATAATTTCTGAAGTATACTTTCATCTTGTAGGCCTTAAATTCAGAACCGGATTCATCCAGTGATAAAGATCACCCCAACTCAGTTGTTGTGGAATATGACGACTTCATCACGGTATGAGACCACCCTCGTATTTCTCTTTTCTGTCCGCGTGTTTCAACTGAGTAAAAGAGATATTCCATCATTTTTGCCAATAAACATGTTTTGTCTTCTTTTTCGGAGAAAACAGAGGCAGTATTACTTTTTAGTTTTTATCCTTTTGGTATAATGGATTACAAAAAATTTCTTTGGTAACCTTGTCTTTTCAGCTTTTCTCACTTATACCCCTCATTTGTGAGAAACGCCACTCATGCCCTTGAACTTGAATTTTCATTTTTAACGAATGCCCAAACATTATACTTTTGTTATATTTAAAGTGAAGATGTGACGGTTAATTTGCTACATTTAAAATATTGAAGACCTTAACAAGTTTTTTGCACAACTTTTTCCACAATATGAAGGGATAATAGTATAATACAAATGACTTTTTAAGGTGTATTTGTTTGAACTGTGTTTATTAGGGTTAATACAAAGTCATTTTGGGGCTAATTAAACATTAACGTTTGGGCATGAATGTATGATTTAGAATTAACCCTAAAGTTCATTGGTATTACGAGAGGTACAAGTGAGAAAACTGAAAAACACGGGAATACTACTGGGAAATTCACCAAAAAAATAAGAAAAAAATTGCAGGACGTTACGTTCTCTTTGTCGTGGTGTGGTTGTCACGGGAGGTGGATCATCCGAATTCAGCCATGAGTTTCTCGAAATAAACTCGTACATTACTGCAGCCTGAAAAGAAAGGTCGCATACATTTGACCCCCACAACCCGCTTTTGAGCATAGCCTTAAGCATGGTCAAGATTTGCGATTATGTTTTGACTCATAAACTTTACTAACACGCTCTTGTGTGCTTGCTGCATGCATTAATGATCATTTCATTTTCAGGTGTTAGGAGACTTAAGCCCTTCATTATCCTTAACTGAGCTCAAGAAGTACGAGATGCTGCGTGACCAATTCGGAGGAGCTTCTAACTAGTTCTCTTTTACAAATTCTCCAATGAGGCCATTGTATTCGCACGACAGGGTGTTCCCGACTAAAAGTGTGGCCGTAATTGCGATTATTGTATCACCGAGTAAATTGCTCACACTTTGCTCGACAATGGACGCTGTAATCATTTTGATAGTCACAAATGCGTCTGTTACCTGTGTATAACGGCCTTATTGGTGCTCGATTTATATCGATATTTTCTTCTTTTTTGGACCTATATTAGAAATAATTATTCCTTTTCTAGTACTGCTACAGGGAGTATATTTTATCACACAGCATATCTTGTCATACCATTGAAACAATTTCTAGAGAATCTTTGATAATACGGACTATGAAGTATTTTCCGACGAGAACGATATGACTCAATCGGGCTGAAGATTGGTAGTAACAACATAGATTGATTTGGGAGAGATAAATAGAGGGATTTATTTTTCCCTTCAAATCCGCTTACCCTCGACCCTCGTATATGTTACGACTTCGGAAGGAAAAATTGGCTAAGAGGAGGGAAATGGAGGGGTGCATTCTCTTCGCCTCTACAAATCTCTCATCCTCATTTGCTAACCAAAAGATGAAAATTCGACCTTTCACTCTCATTTCCTTCCCCTTTCTTGTTAGATTATTCGTAGTGGTGGTCTTGGAAAGGTAGGTCTTAACCTACCTTTTGCATTAAAATATTATTTTTTCAACTCTTTAGCTTCCTACCAAACCTAAATCTTATTTTACCAACACAGTGATACTAGGTCTAGGACCAAGGTTCACATTTTTTTCTCAATATTTTTATATACCTCACATTTACACATAATTTGCTTAATATTTTTACATACGAATTGAACGTTTAATTTTATTCGCATAAAATTTGCGGACAAAATTTGACATGGATAAGATTTTAAAAAATTTGCGGATAAGAATTTCAAAAATAAAATCGAATGCGACATATTGATAATAAGTAATTATTGAATATGATCGTTGCTGATGTTGACTAGTCGAGAAAAATATAATTTATTTATTTATAAAGTAGATGTCGGCATTTCAAAAATTACGCCATTCGAGTTTTTTCCATTGTAAATAAATCACGATTCTTTCTTTATTTGCATTGTTTATTTCTCGTTATTTTCATCATACAATCAACCTCGTTAATCACAAAATACGTATAAAAGTGAACAGCAATGGTAAAGACCGAACAGGTATCATGTTATTTGTTGTTGGAATGAATTGTTGCCGTTGTTGTAGAGATTAACTGTCAAATTTCGTTCTGAAATTTCAATCCATTAGCATGTCATATGTGGGAAACGAAAAGTGAACAGCAATGGTAAAGAATGTTTGTCAAACAACACCTGATATAAATTTAGTTTTTGCCAAACACCAACTAATGAACAAATTATTATGCCAAACACCACTACCCCATCAAAAGTTTGAGGGTATTGGACACGTGCCAACTGTTATAGGTTAAACAACTTATCAGAATTTAGTTGAATTTAATCGAAGTAAGCGAAAAAAGTCATAATTAGCAAAAAAAAAATTTAAAGCTATGAATTTATAAGTAGTTATTTTTTATTATTATTATTATTTTTTTTTTTTTTTTTTTTTTAAAGAATTATAAACAACGTTTATACAAAATTGGTGGGCAGCCGAGATACAATCTGGGCCCCCACCCCCTTAGCAATAGCGAAGTTAAGCCTAGAAAAAATATAAGCTACGCCTAGAAAAATTATTATTATTATTATTATTATTATTATTATTATTATTATTATTTAAGATGGTGTTTTGCCAAAAAAAAAAAAAATTCTCAAAGGTAATGTTTGACAATTAATCCTTTAAATAGTAATCTAATTTCATAAAGGGTAACCTTTACCGACTTTTCAACTCCATAAAATCCGAATTACTTTCGATCAAATTTCAAACCTAATTTAAAAAAGAAGATATTTCTCAGGGTACCCTTGAGTTTTAGGGGTTTTCTCAGGGTACCCTTGATTTTAACTTTATTCCCAAGGTATCCCTGAACTTTAGTTTAAGTTCCCAAAACGCCCTTATTTTTTTTTTTTTAAATCTTAACGGCGTTAACTAAGTCTGAAACTTCTTTTTGAAATTTGAATTAATAATTGAACATTGCCATGATAACCCTAAGTTTTGTCGGATTTCCCCATAATATCCCTATGTTTTGGCAACTTTGCCCAAGATACCATAGAGTTTTCACATTTTATACTCGTATACATATATAGTACATGTGGAGTAGTTTACAAACAAACCCTATTTACACAACTAGTATAATGAGCCACAAAGCCCTATGGACATCCACATAATTAGATGGGTTGATTGAATATAACCTTTTTTTATAACATTTTTTTTAAATAACCCTCCTATATGTTATTTTTATAACATAACTTCTTTAAGACATTTTTGTTTCTAAATCACCACCAATGTCAAAATATGCTACGGAGTACTTCAAAATAAAATATTCACACCCTTAGATATGGATTTCTCAAGAGGTGTCGATATATTATAGAAATTGGTGGTAGTAACTTGAAAGGGGCATACCTTAAAATGTCTTTAATTGTCATTTTTAAGTAAGAAAATTCGACGTTGAGGGTGATTAGAAACATAAGTGTCTTAAAAGGGGTTATGTTATAAAAATAACATATAAGGGGTTATTTTAAAAAAAAAAATATTATAAAAGGGATTATATTCAATTAACCATTCATAACACTACGGATTTTAAAAATAAAAAAAAAAAAAAAAAGAGAAAAAAAAAGGGTTTATTGTCAAACACCACCTTTAAAAAACTTATTTTGTCAAACACCACCTTTAAAAGAAAAAGTTTGCCAATTACCACCTTTAAAAAAAATATTTTGTCGACTATGACCTTTTGGCTTGAGTTGACTAAATTCCGACGTTGACTTATCGAAAATCGTGTTGTCACTTCACTTTTTTCTTCTTACTACTCTCACATTCAAATTTTATCCCTAAAATTCAATAATACACCCCCTCAAACCAAAAGTTTTACCCTAAAAAAAAAAAAACAAAAAACAACCTTTATAAAACCCTAGGGTGTGATTGTGTGAAAGTAGACTTAATTGAAAAAACAAAAGGGAAAGTGTTGAAGGGGTCCCTAATCCCTAACAACAACAGCGAAGTGTATCCCTGAGGCAAAATTGAGGTAACGATTCTAGTTTAACAACAAATAATTTAAATCATACAATTGTTGTATACTATTTTATTTAATTGCAACTATGTCGTTTTTGAGACGATGCAATGTTTTGGTTGAAAATGAAAATTAAAAATTATATGAATTTGAAGAAGCTGAAACGTCCCGTTGAGGGTATGCGTTTGGCAGTGGTACCGTTTCTGTCTAATTACGGTAAGACGACTTGGTTGGTTCGTTGCTGTAGTGGTGAACTTGTTGGTTTCGATGTCGTTGTACGTAAACACCTTGTCATTTGCTGTGCTTCGCTCCCTATACCAGATACACTTGGCCACTATGTTAGCTCCATCATGGACGTTTACGCCGACTTACCTCGTGATAAGTATGAGGTTGTATTAGTCGCCAGTTCGGACTGTGAGCAGGCCGCTTTTGACGACTTTTTCTCTAAATTGCCGTGCCTGACAGTACCATTCTCTGATGTCGACACTCGTCATCATATCTGCTCTTTCATCCGCACAACTAGCGTCTCCGATTACCTTTCGGCTATTTTGGTGGATCCCGAGGAAACTGTTACACTGTACATCGCGACTCTTAGAAAGTTTGTCTCCTATGGGTCTGAATGGTTCCCGTTTCGCAACAGCGATGGAGAAGCCATTAAAGAACAAGATATGGTGGTGCGCTTTAGGTTGGATCCATTTTATAAGGAATTTTTCGAAAAGGATGCTCCCGAAGTTGTTCTGCGGAACCCTCTCTTAAATGAGCCGCTCTCCCTGTACAGTGATATTCTCCGTTGTGATCCTAACTTAAGGATCCCGAGAATTGGGTCTGTCCATGATGAATCGATAACTGTCCTTGAGATCAGCAAGAAACATGTAGGCCTGTATGTGTACTGTGACAGTCTATTCTTAAACCATCTTATTTCAACTTATAAGGAATGCATTGACAGAAATCAGGAGCTCGAGATACTTGTCATATACGTACCTCTTTTCGACTTTACAAACTCACACCTGGAAGTACTCTCTGAGATGTTAGGGAGTGCAAACGTGACATCCTGGTTACTATTCCCCACACACTACAAGATTTGGCGCAGAATGTCTCGAACATTTGGCCTGGGATATGGTGAAGATAGGTTGGTCATATTGCCCCCCAACAGTAGTCCGGGTGAAATCGAGGGAAGGTGTATCATAAAAGATATAGGAAGAACCGAATACCCATTTACTTAAAACTTCAATATTGAACGACGCTTTGCTTTTCTCAGGTCGCTCACCCTGCTTCATTATTTGAAGGCGCGACTAAATACCGCACTTGCCTGGTTCAGAAGGCAAAACATTCAACGTGGGCCAATCTTTGCTGCAAGGGAAGAAGTTGCTGGTGTACCTCGACTGGTCTGATTTATCACATGACAGTGGAAGACTTTGCTGTCGACTGATGGAACTTTACCCTGAAATAAAGGCCCGTGGTTGGGAAGTCGTGTTTGTTCCTTTGGATCGGAAACGTGAAGTGTGCAAACGACATGTTAAGTTGAATAACATGTTGTGGCCCGTTATGCCCCTACGCCATACTTTGGAAGCTGGTGTGCGTTACAAGTTCATTTTAGGAGATGATGAGGAGGCTTATGATAATCTACTTGTTGCATTCAGAGAAGATGGTAAGATTGTTTCGAGAGAAGTTAAGAAGCGTTTAATGGAAGATGGCCTCAATGATTCTCTGTTTGATGATCATCTCTACCAAGAGATCACAGATCAGCTCGTTGGTTTGTCTGGTTAATTTGTCTATCGGTCGTATTAAATATTTTGGACCTTATCAACCGTGTTTTTTTTTAGCTGGTGTTTATGTTAAGTAAGTTAATTTGATGGGTCGTGATGGATAAGTTAGACCTTATCAACTTCTAAATTATTACTCTTATGTCGCTTGGTTGTTTATTTATGGTTGGATTTTCTTTTATCAGTTGTACACTCGTACTTTCCCGAGTAGCTAATTGTTTGTTTTTGATGTTGTGAATGTTAATTGACGGTTATGAATTTTTGATGCGGTGATATGTTGCTGTATTTGCATCATAACTGTATTTTATACGAGTCACGAAGCTTAACCACAAAAATCAATATTCAATATATGTATTAAAATCAGTTGACGAACGACTCGAAAATAAACAAAGGGTGCATCTAACAGCATCTGGTGTTTATAATCAATCATAATACCCCGCATATAGCGAATGAAGATTAGTGAAAATATATTTATTTCGATTATGTAATTCTGAAAATAAGGCTTTTCAATGACATGGTATGTACATGGCTAACATAATCTGTCGTAGTTACCCCTGTGATATAAAAGTATATATACCTGAAAAACTAAATCGAGTTAAAGATCACAAATGCCGCAACTGCTTCTACCACAGGCGGAGTTCTTTTCCCGAGTTAATTTGATCACGATTTCGGAATCTGGATTTCCCAGCTCAGATAGTACCTGACATAAGTAAACGTGAATAAAAACAAGTTCGAGAGGTAGTGCAGAGTATTACACCAAATAATTTATGATGTTATCATCTCTTACCACGGTATTTTCACCCCGGCGAAGAAGTGGAGCAGGCACATATAGGTTACACTGCGGGCCTGATACCTGCAAAGACGACCCTTCGTTTCTTACGCCAGACAAAAAATGACTGAAACTTTGAGAAGTAGAAACAGAAGTATTTACCAGCCAATAACGCCCTACATTAAAATTGTTGATGAAGGCCACTCCTTTACCCCAGCCTTTGGCCTTCCACAGGTAAAAAAGTGTGTCTTTAACTTCATCTGTTGCGTCAATGGTAAAGCGTCCGCTGTATGGAGCAGGTTCATTGGATAGGGTATCTGCTAAATGTAGACATCAAAGGATTTCGAACATAGAAATGAAAAATATTTTTTGGAAAAGAATAGAAATTCCTAGACTCGTTCTAAGAAAGCGCTCTTTAGGGTGGATCCAGTTTATAAGAAAGCGCTCCAAGATGATGCCCCTGAAGTCGTTCTGCGGGTTCTTCTCCTAATGAACCGCTCTCCCTGTACACGGATATTCTCCGTTGTGATCCTAACCTAAGTATCCTGAGAATTGGGTCTATTGGTGAATTGATTGAGAAACTTATTCTTAAGCCAACTTATCGAAACTTATAAGGAATGCATTGAGAAAAATAAGGTGCTGGATATAATTGTCGTATAAATACCTTGATGACTCTGAAAACTTGAACCTGAAAATACTCTTTAACGAGTTGAGGAGTGAAAACGTGACATCGTGGTTACGATTTCCCATATACAACAAGATTTGGCTAGACTGTGGCGAGTATTTTACTTGGGTTATTACTTATTACAAGGATATTGCCCCCCAACAGTAGGCCAGGTGAGCTCAATGGAAGGCATGTCGTAGAAGAAGTGGGAATAGCCGAACACCCATTTAGGAAAACTTCAATATTGGAACGATGCTCCACTTTCCTCAGGAATTTAATGATATTAGAAGTATTTAGTTTATTAATTAATGTCGACTTTTGGAATACTCATGTAATTCTATATATATTCTCATTTGCGAGGATAGAAACTCAACTCAACAATTTCAGATTAACATCATCTTCCTCGATTCATTTATATCCTTATCAAACACGGTAATTTATACGAAGTATTTCTTTTAGCAAGAAAGGGGTGCAATATAAAGTCTTCCAAATGTAGACTAGATTCGAATCGATAATAACCTAGTTACGAACGATACAAACTTAATTCGTTCACAGGACCTTCGATTAGAAACAAATCACATGGAGAATTACGTACCTTGGTCCGACATGGTCGAGAGCGTTGAAACGGCGTCAAAAATCGGCAGAAGAGGGCAAAGTGTGTGTGGCGGAAGCCGACAGAGGTGCGTCGGTGATGGTGCTCGATGTTTCTCCTCTCTTCTCCCTTAAACCCTTAATTAATTGTGTTTTCTTAATCGTATATTACTAATGACGGTTTAGCATACTTAATAAGGGCGAGAGGAGGACCGAGCTTCTTAACCTAATTAGTTTAATCGGTCCGTCAACGATTAAATTAACTGGGCTACTCCCACTTAAAAGCCCAACTATTATATTTAGCTAATTACCGCATCAATTTAAAATTAACTATAAGTCCAAAATAACGTAATAATAATTAAATACAATATCGTATAAAATTATTCTTACACCAAAAAGATTAATTTTTTTAATTACTTTATAATAATACTAGTTTTAAAGCCCGTACGATGCACGGGTTTTAATAACGTGTATTTAATAATTAATTCATGATTTATCGTTTTTAATTTGGATTCAGTACAAATATTAAAAAAATCAATAAATATGAAGAAGGGTTATTGATATCATGTACACTAGTATATCACCCGTGCAAGCACGGGCTTATAATACTGATTTTAGTACATTTAATGGAATATTATTATTGCACTCGCATAATACTATCTTTGAACAATATTAACTAAAATTAGAGTAGTAATAAGTTAATGAAAGGAATAAAAAAAAATTTATGACCATTATAATTTTAATTGTTTTTTTCATACCCAACATAAAACGTTATTCAACACGTAACATGTGAAACAAATTACACTTTAAATTATACATTATCAGAAGCTCTGCTCATATAATATTCTTTCACCGATAAAAATTATAGGTTTTTCTAATAGCTGTCATAGGTAGCGTAGTTTGGTGGGATTTTGGATGCATGTTAGATAGATTCATTTTATAATTATATAATGTTCATTTTATTATTATATAGATAGATTCAAATAATAGAATTACCTCTCATTTGAATGTCTTCTGTAGATAAAATAATGATACACGAAATATAAATAATATAATGAAATTATATAGAGTCAATAAATTATTTACGATATTTCAAATTTTTGCAAGAAACTCCTAAATTAGTTTCAAAAAATATGTCCTCACATCTTATTTGATGTAAATATTTCGATATTATATTTACCTTACTTATATATTTTATATGGTCAAATTTGAGTGCCTTATGTAAATAAAGTAAAATATATAATGTGAGATTATCTAGAAAAATGAAGTCAAATAATTATTTATGACATATTTTTAATTTTTACGCAAGAAAATTAAAAATTATAGTTTCAAAAATATGTTAATTATACCATATTAAAATTAAAGTGGTATAATGTGACCATATTTTAATTGACCACTTTAATTATAGTCAAATAATTATTTTCGATGTTGTATTTTTCTTAATTATAAATTTTATATGGTATAGATTTAGTTGCCTTTCCTAGATAAAATAATGATATATTTTATGTGAAATAAAATATATATTTATATTTATTGTATATTTCGTAAATAAAATAAACATACATCTTATGTGTATCATATAGAGTAAAGATGTCTATCACCCCCTATATTCACATAATCACATTAACAATTACCGTAAATAATGCTTGTTGACTATTTTACTATCCACATGCATGCATATTTTTTCTTTTTCATGACATAATCATTTCCTTATTTAATAAAATATATATTATATTTATATATTTGCAAGAATAATATCTTTATTTAATATTCCTTCAATTACTCCCTTAATTAACTCAAATATTTTGCTATCTAAAACATTGGGCGGGAACTTTATAGCCTATGTTGGGCATTACTTTAGTATGATAATATAGATTGTAATATATTAAAAAATATTGAGGAATATAGAATTATATAAATGTAAAAATGTTTATATAAGTTTGTACAGGTTTTAGCTTATTTATGAATTATGATACTATGTTGTCGTTATTATTTTCATAGTATTTGTATTTCATTACTAATTATACCTAAATTTTCTTAGTAACCTTGTTTGTGACTTTAGTTGATTAATTTTATATTCCTATACCCCTTTAACTATGATTTATTCTCTTAGATGCACGATAAATTAGTTTGAGATTGTCTCAAAGAAGACTTAGCTTTGAATGAAACATTTTTTAGGAGAGTTTTATTTAAATATTTGTATCTTATAGAAAAACATTAATTGCTTTAATTTTTATTAGATTATAAAAATATTATTTTTATAGATTATCAAATAATTATGGTAAGCGTTACCCATGAGCTGTTCAATTTATATGAAGAGGTAAATGTATCTTGTTGAAAATAATATAATAAACTTAATTTCCATAATATTAGTCTTAATATTTTTGGGTAAGTTTTTATTCAAATTATTTATAGAATTGATTACTGCTGTGAATAATATATGGAAAAATGTTAATGAGTAGTCGTACGAAATTAAGGAAAATGTTAGTCTTTATATTTTTTATCTTTGTTTTCTTCATTTAAATTTTGTAGAAAGCTTGCTCTTAATAGAATTTATTAGATTAATTTACAATTTAATAGATTATCAAATGATTATTTTTCTGAAATTACCAAATAATTATGGTAAGTGTTGCTCACTTTGATTAATAAGTTATTTAAAAAATATTTTTAATTATCAATAATAATTTATAGCCTAATTTAATGGTAATATATTATACGAATAATATAATTGTATATTATCGACTTAATACTTTTGAATGTAAAATTTGGGTATATTGTACAAAACTACCTTATTTATGCTACATTTATTTTTAAAAATGGAAAGTATTGCCTTAATTATTTTTATTTTGGAAAAAAAAAACTACCAACATTCATCTACGCCATGTAAATTAGGTTTTTTTTTTTTTTTTTTTTCATAATTTTCAGATGCTCTCCTACAAAACTGACATTAACTATTAAATTAAAACTTAATACGATGAAACTAATTAAAAGGTCAAACATTATAAATTATAAAAAAATATCATATAACGATAATTAATGACTTTATTTGATATATGACAATCAATAAATCTTGTATATCTATTTTACCTTTCATGTTACATATAGTTTTGCTATTGGTTTTGTAATCAAGTTTACTCAATGAGAACAAAAAATCTTGAACTTAAAATATAATTCTACAATATATACAACGGAGAAAAGGTTCATCACCAATTCAATCAAGCTATGTTTAAATAACAAACATGGTAATTAAAAAATATAAAACTGTTCAAAATTAAATATTTTTATCAAATCAAATACACCGTAAAAAATAGAAATAACACAAATCGTACTCATAACAAAAACATACTAAACTTAAACTAATACTTAAGAAGATCAAGCTAATTTTTTTATGTATATATAAATAAGCATGAATTGTAAATTAATTAGTGAGATTTGATTTGAATCATTTGATCTTTAAGATCCTACGGTTGAGATTAAGATGTAGGACTTAAAAAGATAGGGTGGACTTACATAATCCTATTTGTATGTATAAAGAGGATTTAAGACATACCTAAAAATTATCTAATGTATGATAACTAAATAAGGATATTTTTTAGATTATTTTTTTAATTTTATAAAATTAGGAAAATGGTTAGTCTTAATATTCTTTTAGCTGAGTTTTTGATTTTTTTATTTTTTATTTCCTAGTCTTAATTTTTTTTAGGTAAGTTTTTGTTAAGTTTTATAGAAAGATAATTACTTTAAACTAAATTTCTTTTTTAGGAGAGATTTTCTTTTTATTTTATAGAAAACTAATTTATTTAAATTTTATTAGATTATCGAGATATTATTTTTATTAAATTATCAAATAATTATGATAAGTGTTACTCAATATCTCTCCAATTTATATGAAAATGAAAGTGTATCAGATGGAAATTAAAATAAAATACTATTTTTCCTAATGTGAGTCTTAATATTTTTAAGTAAGTTTTTATAGAGAACTCAAATATTATGAAAAACATTAGGAAAAAAGTTAAAGGTTAGTATTATAACAATAGGAAAAATGCTGGTCTTAGTATTTTTTAGCTTACTTTTTTGGTTCTTTAAATTTTGGTAAAAGTTAATTGCTCTTAATTGAATTTATTTCTAGAAGAGTTCTTTTAATTTTATACAAAACTAATTGTTTTGAATTTATTAAATTATCAAATAGTTATTTTTTATAAGATTATCAAATAAAAATGGTAAATGTTGTTCACTTTTATTAATAATTAATTAAAAAATATTTTAATCATCAATAATAATGTATATACATATTTAATAAATTATGGTGTGGGCACTCTAAAAACACTTAGCAAAACTCTCTTTTATGTAGATGTATATAGATATGAAATATATAGTTTGATTTCTAATTATAAAAGAATTAAAAGAAAAACTTTAAAAGGGGATAGTAAAAAAATAAAAATTTGAAAATTTGTCATCAAACTAATACACCATGTTCATTCTTTTTATACCTAATTTTCAGATATTATCATACAAAATTGACATGAACAATTAAATCTAAATTTAATACGATGAAACTAACTAAAGGATTAAGTATGATTGATAAGTGCGTAATTGTATATACTTTTATTATATAATTTACACTCTTAAAGTCGTCTTTTATATTTATTTGAGCGATATTTATATGTTTTCGGAAAATTAAAGTTTATGTTGAGTTAAATATTATTTTTATTATAATTTGATATTTTATACTCCGTATTTGTTTGTTAGGTACTTCCGATGATGATAAGAGGTGATTAAGGACAAAGCCGAGTTAATATAATCGAAAGAATAGTACGGAGTACAAGAATTGATTAGTCAAAGACACAAGAGGAAATCAATTAAATAAAAAATGAAGAAGTGGATCAAGTCCACGTGGAAGGCAAAAAAAAATAAGAAAAGAAGAGCAAAGAGAGACCAGTACCATTTTACTCCCTCCATTCTTTCCATTTAGCCCCATTTCCCTTTTTAGAAATTTTTTCCATTTAGCCCCATTTCCCTTTTTAGTAACTTTTTCTCTCACATACCCCACTTTTCTCTCACATACCCTACTTTTTCTCACTCACATACAATTTTTTATAATTAAACTATTCTACTTTTTCTTCACTCTACCCCACTTTTTTCACTTTTATTAAAATTGGTGAAAAAGGGAAGGGGGCTAAATGGAAAGAAGAGAGGGAGTATCAAATACACCAGCAGCAACAACGCAATACACGAAGTGAAGAAGGATGAAATTGATTTATCCCCTTTCCAATTTCTATTTGATTTCCAATCTCAAAATCTATCTTCTTTCCATCTTCTATGAATATTTATCCCTAAATCTTTCCAAATTTTATGGAAAAATCAGCCCCAAAAGTTGTATATAAAGCCATCGATTTACATGGAGTTGAGGCAGAAAAAATACGGCAGAAAATACCAGATTTTGACAGAGATTTTGAGCAAATTTGAGTGACGATTTGAGACCGAGTTAGGTCGAAGGAGCAGTTGGAGACACGTACTCGAGCGTCGTCCTAGTACACGGTCGAGTAAGGGCGAATTTGGAGCTCGTTTGGAGGTGCGACATCCGAAATTCGAGTTTGCAAGTTCCGGGCTAAAATTAAGTTCTCTTTACTCTTTTGTATCTAATTACGGTTCGAATTCGTTGATTAATTTTAGTTTTGTAAACTGATTTCGTATTGAGTCGATTTTTGAGTTGATTAGTGTTCTCGTTTTACTGGTTTTATTATAAAGATTCGATTTTTATTCATAATTTGCTATCTTATTGTGAGTGATTATTGAATTATCTGCTATTTGTGTGATTTTGGCCTAGTTCGAATTGCATAAACTGAGTAGCAACTAATTTAAACTGAAATCTGCGAATTGAGTTTAGTTTGGATTAGGGTAAAACGTGATCGATTAAGGCTGAAGTATTGACGACACTTGATAATTAATTGGGTTAATGATGTCCTCTTTGTTCAGTAATGCTGCTAAATCAGTTAGTTAAGAATTAATCTCGGCCTTGTTCAGATTAGTTGTAATCTAAGAGAGGATAGGGAGGTTTTGCTATCTTAATCTCCGCAGTTAATCCATTAATCGCTTAGAAATCGAAACAATTCGTTGTCTGTTAACAAACTAAAATTACCTATAGAGAATACGGACTTAAATTATGGGTATTTGACTGTCGCGTGTACATATTAGTTAGGTTAGTTTTATTCGTCTGTTATTTATTTTAAGCTTAGGAAGACAGAATTTAAACCCCCCTAAATTGTAAATACGACTAACGTTTTTAATTTATAGGTTAGTTAACTAATTAAATCATCACGATTAAGTTTTTCCAATCTCTCCGTGGGATCGACCCTCATTATCTTTTACTATCGTTTATATTTTTGAGGCTAAGCTAGGTTTATAAATTATTAATTTGTAGCGCTTAACGACACGCTATCAATGATGAATAGTAAATATTATTATACAACAATAAATAATAATTTGATATGAAAATAAGATAATCAGTAGATCATGTATATCTCTTTTACCTTTCACGATACATATTCGATTGATTTTGTAATCAAGTTTATTCAATGAGTACCTCAGATCTTGAACTTAAAATATAAATCTGCAATATACAAAGGGAAAAAAGATCATTATGAATTCAATCGAGTTATGGTTAAATAACAAACATGATAATTAAGAAATAAAACTTTTTAAATTAATACACATATCAAATCAAATACACGTAAAAAAATAAAAATAACACAAATCGTAATCATAATTAAACATAATAAACTAAAACTATTTAACCTGGTACCTTGGAAGACAAAGCTACAGTTTTTGATATATATACACACAAAAAAGTTTGAAGACTTACCTAAAAAAAATATCTTATGTATCATAATTAAACAAATAAATTATGTGTCATATAATTGTTTCTTTCCAATTTTTTATTTTATTGAATGCAAATTATTTAATCTATTTTTCAAATTAATTTTTTTAGTGGATGAAATACTTTGATATTTATACTCAATCTATTTTTCAAATGAATTTTTTTAGTGGATGAAATACTTTGATATTTATACTCATTTGATAGCATTTTTTGTTTCGAAACTAATGATGTTATCTTTATATTATCTCGACAAATACATTTTATAAAACATAATAATCAAAGACTTAGCTAAAAACTTTCTAATGTTTCATAATTAAATAAGGCAATTATTTCTCATATAATTATTTCTTTCCAAATTACTATATTTTCACAATATAATTTATTTTTTTTAATGTAATTTTATGATTGGTCTAAATCTCCTTGAATTAAGGAGAGCGCTCGAAAAAACTCTCTTTTATATATATATATATTGATATTTACCTTGGTATATGGAGTGAGCACTATGTACAATTGTATAAACAAGCAGCCCTAAAAGCCCCTAAGTGGATATCAAGCCCAAATGTTCACTACATATACCAAGGTCTCTTTCTCACGAAATCATGAGGTACTTCAAAGTTTGTTGTCCTACTCCCTGTTTCTCATCCAATAAACCACATACACAACTATTAAAATAAGTGAAAAAATAAATAAGTTGGAGTAAAGTGGTTTTTTCTCTAATATAAATGTATTGTATATTGAAAAGTATGAAAAAGTAGGAACAATCTAGTCATTTTCATAAATAAAAGTTGATAAATGTAAGATCAGGTTAATTGGTTGAAAATTTCTTAAAAGAAGAATAAGGCTAATATAATGAAAAAGAGGAAGTATTATTATTGAATAAAATATGGTTATTTATTTGTGAAAGTTTTGGAATGATCGAGAGAAGATAGGTACTTCCTCCGTCTCGGTGATTTGTTTACGTTTAATATAAGTACAAAGAGGGTCTCACTTGCTTAAAATGATCAAATGTACTCCGTAATTGGTTAAGGGAATAGGGGTCCACCTCCCACTTGGATCCACCATAATTATTTATAGAATGTGTAAACAAATGACCCGTACACCCCAAAATGGAAAGTGTAAAGAAGAATTGAGTTAATGTAAAAACTTATCGAGAGGTACGAGAACATTTTGTTAGAAATTCACCGCATTTGTATCACAAAATCTTGCATAAGATGTCTTGTAGTTCGTAATAAATTATTACTTTATTACAAGATTCAAGCGACCCGTAAATTTTTTTGGAGGTAAAAGATAAACGAAACTAACACTGCAGAGGTTCATTTGTATAATAGTCACAGCTCAAACAAACTAAACTATTACATTTTGTTACGATATGTAGTTTTAGTTTAATTTTTAACCTTTAAAATATTATCAGTTTTGATAAATTGAGACCCTCATACTTTTCGGGATCTGTTCTGAAAATCGAACAGCCGGCCCAATGGGCCGCCAAGACAAGATCACTTCATTTGTGATTCTTTATATATATTTTGTAGTCCTTTTAATTGTAGTAGTGATAATAAAATTTTATTGTCGTTACCATTTAGTTAAGTTTACACTCATTTTATTGATAATTGTAATCAATTTTTTTTAGTTGCTCAATCACCTATATCTTTTACTAAAATGCCCGTTTTTTCGCACAACTTTTCCAATTGATACCCTTCCATACTTTCCAATTCTAACCAAATTATTCTTTAATTTCACGGATTATGAAACTAAAATTGAGTTGCGCTTTAAATTTCTATTAATTTTGAGTTTTTTTAAAAATAAATAATTAATTTTGAGTTTTTTTTTAAAATAAATAAATTTATAAGTGGTTAAATTATTTTAAAATTAAGGTTTGTAGAGGAGGTAGTGCGTGGTTGTTAACATGGTGGGGGTGCTAGCTAAGGTGATGTGCATGGTGGAGGGTGCGATGACGGTCTGCTAGAGGGGAGGCGGTGGCTGCGATAGAGTGGGTTCCGTGGAAATTATCAATGCATATTAAGTATATAGTGCAAAGATATTGAGTGATTGACGCTACAAGCCTACAATGACAGTCGACCATAAGCATGGACTAAGGATGTCAGTGGGGCGGGTAAACACGGATACCGCCCGTCCGCCCCGTACCCGCTTCAATTAGGATGAAGGTAGGAGACTTTTTAGTGGGTCATGGAGCGGTGGTGGAGGTAGGAGACTTTTTAGTGTGTCATAAATTTTGCCACAGAAATTTATATAATATGAAATAATTTTATTAGCCACAGAAAAAATTAATTTTAGTTGCCACAAAAAATCCATGCCATAAGGGAAAATAATTATGTACTCCGTAGTAAATAATCACTTGTGCCACAAAAATAGTCAAACCTGTGGCAAAAAAAATCCATTTAATCAGTTACTCATGTTGCAAAAATACCTTTGTAGCCACATATCAAGCCACACATGTGACAAAAAGCTTATTTAGCCACAAATGTTTCAACATATGTGGCAAAAATCACAATAAAAATTAATATCATCGCTTAAGAATATTTCAGAAAATTTCAGATTGGTTTAGACAATTTCAGCCGAAAAGAACATGCCCTTAATCGAGCATTACCTTTTTAGTGTTTTTTTTTTTTACTTATTTGTGATCATCTCCCCCACATACCTTCTACTCATTTTCTACTACTAATCACCATTGTTTCTGAACAATTTATCTCATTTTTTTTTTCTCCAATAATTCAAAAATATTTAGGCATACGTTTCAACACCTATTTATGAGGAAGAAGACGAAGAGACGGATAACGATGCATGCTCTCAACTCGTCGACGGTGAATACAGATGATGGTGTGGTTGGAGAAATAAATGATGGCATGGTTTTGGGTGCGGGTATGATTACGGGTGACGGTGATGGTGTGGGTGTGAGTGGGGGACATGAAGATTTGTAAAGAATCTCCATTGATGGATGAAGAAAAGCTTGAAGAATTGAAAGAGGGGAAAATGAAGAACACAACAGAGCAAACAAAAGAGAGAAAACAAAGAGAGTAAATATGAACGTGTTATGTATTATGAATGAATGAATGAATGCTGTACATCATTGTATGTATATATATATATTAGTGTACTAACTACCTCTCAACAAACTTATAACAAACTTCCAACTAACTTTCAACAAACTTTCTATTATAATTCCAACACCCCCCCTCAAGTTGGAGGGGGAGAAATCACCCCCAACTTGCCAAGAAGAGTATGATGCTGAACACCAGGGAGTGGTTTGGTTAGAATGTCTGCAACCTGATCCTTGGTGCCCACATGTGAGAGAGAGATCAAACCAGAGACGAGTTTTTCACGTACAAAGTGACAATCCAGGTCTATGTGCTTTGTACGTTCATGGAACACAGGGTTCCTAGCAATGTGGATAGCCGCCTGACTATCACAGTGCACAGGGACAGGCACCAAATCTGGAACACCAAGCTCAGTCAACAAACGTGTCAACCATGCCAATTCAGCAGTAAGACGTCTCAAGGACCTGTACTCAGCTTCAGCAGATGACAAGGCCACAGTTTGCTGCTTTTTGGACTTCCAAGAAATCAGAGTATCCCCCATCATTATCACAAAACCACTGACTGACTTTCGAGTATTAGGGCAAGCTGCCCAGTCTGCATCACTTTAGGCTTGGAGACTGAAATCAGGAGAAGTATTCAGTAAAATACCCTGTGAAGGAGAAGATGCTATGTATTTTAGGACATGACAAGCAGCTTTGAAATGAGGCTCTTTTGGAGAAGACATAAACTGACTCAAATGTTGGACTGCAAAGCTTATATCTGGCCTTGTGTGGGTGAGAAAATTGAGCTTCCCAACCAACTTCCTATACAAGGATGGATCAGACACATCAACACCATCATCTTTGATCAGTTTCTCAGAACTGTCAAGAGGACTAACCACAGTAGAAGTGAGGCTAATCCCAAACTCAGCAAGTAAATTCAAGGCAAATCTGCACTGATTCATGCACAAACCAGAAGGAGTAGAGGTAAACTCAAGACCAAGGAAGTAGTGAAGATGACCAAGGTCTTTAATTTTGAAGGTTGAGTCAAGAAAAACCTTCAACTTCTGTATTTCATCCAAAGCATCACCAGTAACAAGTATATCATCCACATACACAGCAACAAAAACTTTCCTACACTCATGAGTTTTGAAGAAAAGTGAATAGTCATTAAGAGATTGTGAGTAACCCAACTCTTTCAGAGCACTGCTGAGTTTCGCATACCACTGTCTTGAGGCCTGCTTTAATCCATAAAGTGATTTTTGCAGCCTGCAAACAAGATGGGGTTCAGAGACTTCCAGCCCAGGTGGTGGAGACATATACACCTCTTCATCCAAGTGCCCATGGAGGAAGGCATTATTTACATCAAGTTGAGTCAAAGACCAACCCATTTTGACAGCCACACTGACCAAACTTCTTATGGTTGTCATTTTTACCACAGGAGAAAAAGTTTCATTGTAATCAATTCCTTCCCTTTGAGTGTAGCCTTTAACAACTAGCCTTGCCTTGTACCTCTCTATCTCCCCATCTGCCCTGTGTTTGACTTTGAAGACCCATTTACATTGAATGGCCTTCTTACCAGGGGGTAGGGGACACATACTCCAAGTCTCATTAGCCTCAAGAGCAGAAAATTCAGCTGCAATTGCATCCCTCCATTCTGAGTAGACAACTGCCTGCTCATAACTCACAGGTTCTTGAACAGGGAGCAAGACAGATGCATTCAAACAAGCAGCTGTTCTGACATGATAACATGGGGAAATGGGGGAAGGACAACAAAGAGAAGTAATGGTACAATTACAAGGAGTGGTGTTTGGTAAAGTGTGTTGATAGGCACTGAGATAAGAGGGTAAACGTGTGGGTCTGGCAGATTTTCTAGGAGGTGCATTGTGGGAAGGAGAAGAGGTAGATAAAGGTCTGACAGGATCAGTGGAAGGATGAGCAGGAGAAGTCTCAACAGATGGGGAAGAGGATGATTGATTCATAGGTGAGGTGTAGGGTAAAGGCATGGAAGGGCCTGTTGAGACAGGTAAGGAAGGTGAGGACAAAGGAATATCAAGATCATGTAAAGGTTGGACATCAATGTGAGGAAGGGGAAAGAAACCTGTATAAGAATCCTTTATGTAGGGAAATATGTGCTCATGAAAAACCACATCTCTAAAAATGATAATAGCTTTGGATTCTAGATTAAGAACTTTGTATGCCTTTTTACCAAAGGGGTACCCCAAAAACACAGCAGGAACTGCTCTAGGATCAAACTTAGACCTACCAGGTTTGGGGGTACTGACATAGCACAAACAACCAAAGGCTTTTAAGTGACTAAGAACAGGTGTTTTGTGGAAAAGGAGTTCATAAGGAGACTTGTTTTTGAGTATTTTTGTAGGTAATCTGTTTATTATATAGGTGGCTGTGAGTACACAATCACCCCAGTATTTTGTAGGAAGATTAGACTGAAAAATCAAAGCTCTTGCTGTTTCTAAGAGGTGTTTGTGTTTTCTTTCAACTACGCCATTCTGTTGAGGTGTGTGTGAACAAGATGTTTGATGGATGATGCCTTTAGAAGAGAAGTATGATGAAGTGGAGGGACTAGAACCTAGTTCCAGAGCATTATCTGATCTAATAATCTGGACAGATTTTTGAAACTGAGTTTTCACAAGTTCTATGAATTGTTTGATGAACTCAAAAGCACTGCTCTTAGAAGGGAGAAGATGAGTCCAAGTGGTTCTAGTATAGTCATCCACAAGGGTAAGGAAGTATTTATGACCATTATAAGTCTGAATTGGGTATGGTCCCCAAAGATCAATGTGAACAAGTTGAAAGGGACCAGTCGTTTTTATGGAACTTAACTGAAATGAAAACCTGTGTTGTCTAGCTCTTGCACAAATTGGACAAGAAACAAGGCTTTGTTCATTAACAGAAGAGATTTTACAGAATTCAAACTGCTTGAGTTTATACAATGGTAAATGCCCTAGTCTAGAATGCCATAAAACTACATCATTCTGAGATGTGACTAATTGAGCACTAGAAGATGAATTACAAAGGTTGTCAGGTGAGGAAGATTGCTGAAGGAAATACAGGTCTTTCAAGGCTTTACCAAGCATCAGTGGCTTCTTCATAGAAGAGCCCTGCAAGTAACAAGAAGTAGGTGTAAAACTGATGGATGAATTCATTTGTTTGGCTAGTTTGGCTATGGATAAAAGGTTAAACTTGAAGGCAGGAATGTAAAGGACATTATCAAGTGTGATGGTTGAGGTCAAAGGAACTCTGCCAACAACATTTATATTCACCATTTGACCATTAGGTAATGAAACTGAGTAAGGATGAGGAATGTAATGCATGTCAGAAAACAGCTTTTTGTTAGAACACATATGGTCACTAGCACCACTATCAAGAATCCAAGAGTCATTACAGACAGTAATCTGATGAGGTAGAGTGGAGTTACCTGCAAAATTGGCTGAACTTCCAGATGAAGAAGAAGAAAACCCTGTGCACAATGCTGAAGAAGTAGAAGAAGAAGCTGTGTTGAGCAAATTTTTCAGCTGCTGGATCATGTCTGGTGTAAGCTCTGCTGATGCATCACTTCTGCTGAACTCTGGACCACCAGACCCATGACCATCTGAACCATAAGCACCCAAAATTCCTGGTTCACCTGATGCTGTATTAGCAAATTTCTTGTTTCTGTTGTTTTGAAGCTTGAAACACCTGTCAACAGTGTGCCCAGATCTCTTACAAAAAGTGCAAAAATAGGGTTTTCTGGGTTCAGTAGGCTTGTAATCAGGTTTGTAATTGTGCACAGATGAATTTCCTCTGAAATTCTTAGCATAGAAAGAAGCAGATTCATGACTGATGTGAGATGTAGATGTCTTGAATTCTGATTGATCTTCTTCTTGACATAGAATGTTGTAGATGGTTGACACAGAAGGGAGAGGTGCCTGCATCAAAATTGCACCTCTGACAGCTTTGAATGAGTCATTCAAACCCATGAGAAATTGCACAGCCTTTTTGTTTTGCTCAGATTTTGTGTCCTTATCTTTGCCTCCACATGAACAATCACAAGAACAATTGTGATTTGACTCAATTGATTCAAGTTCATCCCAAATCATCTTCAACTTAGTGAAATAAGTTGCAACACTATCATTTCCTTGATTTAGGTCATTCAAACGCTTATGAGTTGCATACAATTGTGCACCATTAGTTTGACCAAAACGATCATTCAAATCATCCCAGGCAATTTTCGCAGATTTACTATAGAGAATTGAATTAGCAATCTCACCTGAGGCGAATTGAGAATCCACGAAAAGACCAAATCGTTACATCGTTGCCATGATTTTGAAGTAGAAGATGAATTTGGGGGTTTTGCAATTGAACCATCGATAAACCCTAACTTGTTCTTTGTCGACAAAGCAATCTCCATTCCTCGCTTCCAAGCACCGAAATTAGTTCCTTCGAATACATTCGCAACCAATTTAGTCGCCAAAAGATCAGAGGATGAGAGTTGCATCGAGTCATCTGGAGTTGAATTATTTTGTTCTGCCATTTTCTGGGAATTTTTCTGGAAAATTAGGAATTTTCTGGAAAATTAGGGTTTTTCTGGAATTTTGATTTTGATTTTGATTTTGATGAAGAAAATAAAACGCAGGAGAAGATTAACGCAACGGAGTAATCAACAATGGAAATCAGAAGCGGTTACCCGCTTTGATACCATGAAGATTTGTAAAGAATCTCCATTGATGGATGAAGAAAAGCTTGAAGAATTGAAAGAGGGGAAAATGAAGAACACAACAGAGCAAACAAAAGAGAGAAACAAAGAGAGTAAATATGAACGTGTTATGTATTATGAATGAATGAATGAATGCTGTACATCATTGTATGTATATATATATTAGTGTACTAACTACCTCTCAACAAACTTATAACAAACTTCCAACTAACTTTCAACAAACTTTCTATTATAATTCCAACAGGACAAATACGAGTGTGGGTTTGAGTAACGCTTTAGGTTCGTTGCAAGGTGAAGGTGGTGGTGGTTGTTATATTTTCAAATGTCTTTTTTTATTAGTGATGATGAAGGTGGAAGACCACAATGTGTCGTTATATTTTCAAATGTCCTTTTCTATAAAATGGTTTGATAACAATATTAATACGGGGTAAAAAGACTATCGTGGTGTACGTTGAACGGCGGTGGAGGTGAACGATTAGTTGAGCATTCACATTCGTTTCTTTATATCACTAAGGTGAATTGACCTTTGAATTGTTGAGTAGAGATAGAAAACTTTTTATGTTTGAATTTTCGGTTTGCGTCACAATGGATAAATCACTTGTAAAGCGTACAAAAAAACAAAAAAAAATAAAAAAATTCATTAACAAACATCAACATCTTGAAGTTAAACGTACCTCAAAATTATATATGATTGGTTGGTAACTTTAATATCAAGCTAATGAAGTTTCTCGTTTAGTTTTTTAAATATATGGTGATGATGTGACATCTGATTATTTTTTATGTGCTATTTAAGGCTGTCAGGTTGATTCAAAATCTAAGTGAGCCAACTCAAGTTGATTCGGAAAGCTCGAGCCAAAGTTTATCAGAATGATAAGCTTTAGGCGACCTAGATGGATTGTTAGTTGAGTTTGTAAGGTGCAACTGTACAAGGATTGGAAGAACTAATTATTGCAAACTTTTAATTGATTTATTTGTCGTATAGATTTTTCTTTCAAAACACGACTATAACAAATTAGAACTTGCACAAATTTTTCCACAAAAATTTATATAATGTGAAATAATTTTATTAGCCACAGAAAAAATTAATTTTAGTTGCCACAAAAAATCTATGCCATAAGGGAAAATAATTATGTAATAAATAATCACTTATGCCACAAAAATAGTCAAACATGTGGCAAAAAAAAATCCATTTAGACAGTTACTCATGTTGCAAAAACACCTTTGTAGCCACATATCAAGCCACGCGTGTGGCAAAAAACTTATTTAATCACAAATTGTTTCACATATGTGGCAAAAATCACAATAAAAATTAATATGATAGCTTAAAATCACAATAAAAAAACAACAACGTAGACTTAAATAAAAATTAATCACATTAACAATCAAATATAATAATGTGACATACTGGTTAATACTATAATTATAAAGCAAGAGGTCATGAGTTCAGATCTTTAAAATCTAACTACAATTCCATCTTTTCTAGTGACTAGTACGAATACGGGTGTGATACGAATACGACTTAGGTTTGTTGCAAGGTGGTCGTAATGATGTTTGTGATGGTGATAATGATCTTGGTGTTGCGGCTGGTGCTAGTGAGGGTGGACGTACGAGTACGAGTCCGAGTGTGAGTATGAATACGAGTACCAGTTTAGATTCGCCGCAAGGTGAAGGTCAAGGTGATTGTTTTGGTAAAAACTTCACAAGATAGAAAAAATAGAGAAAAATGGATCAACTAGTACTATTTGCGGAACAGAACAGAATTGATCAGAACTGAGCTATATGGGACAGAACTAAGGACACAGGGATTTGATGACGAAGGCTTCCCGAGAAGAAGATGGGGAAACTGCGGGCTACCAAGCCAGGAGTACTTTTATTAATATCAGAGTTGGGGGTTACAGAGTACAACTGTGTAAGTGACCACTTCTGTAGTTACTTGTACAGAACTGACTGTAAATTACCGTAGTATGTTGTAGTGTATTTTCTAGTGCTTAAGTATGCTAATGAGAGTAAAAAGATCCATGAAAATGTACAAATGAGCCTCTATATATAGGCAAAGCTAGCTGCAAAATTAGTTCCTATTTTCTAGGGCACGTTCTCCATGATCTCCACTACCTTTGGCGGTTAAATAACTTCCATTGACTCCACTTCTGCTCAGCTGTAACTTCTTCCATTATCCCATGACTTTTGTAGCCATAGTTGACCTTTCTCACCATAACTGCCATGCCTCTTCTGACCTGTTCTGGGTTATAACTGCTGTTGCTCTTTTTATCCTGCTCTGTACCATATTTATAAAATCGTCTGTCCAGAACTGCCAGTTCTGGGTGGTGTAAAATCTGGTCATAACAAATGCCCCTTGTTTTCTCAAGTGCAATTCACAATCTTGAGGAAACAATCCTGTACAAATACTTCTATACAGAACAGACTAGAGCAGAAACAACGGCTATAAATTCAATAACAACTATGTACTTACCTGCATTTTACACAATATTCAAAGAGATAATGAGAGAATCAAGTAGTTGAGAATTTAAACCCGATTTGACATCCCTAATAGTAGCAGCTAATTCCTGGGTGTTTTTGAATTTTACCAACGGTAAAGTCCTAATCCCACTTGAACTCTTTTAACCTCGAGTATAAATAGGAGCCTTCAAAATTTTCGAGAAAACTCACCTTGCCAACTTTATCTTTACCTTCTAATGTTCATCATCTTCTTCCTTTGTCATCTTTTTCGATCATCAATTCAAATCAAACCAAAATCATCCGAAAATCATATCGAACAAGACACGATCTTGAAATCATCGAGATTAATGAAATCTTGTATGGGGATCACAAATTCATCAAAGGCGACTCTTTGATGACGTAAACCAAAACAAATTTTCTCTCAAACAATCATTAAACACTGAAGATCACCAAATCGGCTCTGAATCTGCTAAATTTTTCGTTCCCAGACGATTATGTTACGCCTTCTTGGACCTCGGCCCCGGATGGGTCTCAAGATCTATGAGTTCCCTTTCAGTATCGGGTCCGAGGATCCCCGTAATTCTTGGATTAGTGGGGTGCTTTCCTCTATGAAGCTTGCCTTGCCAAATCATGCCAGCATGTGGAAGATTATCTGTCTGGTTGATAAACTCGCACAAAGTTCGGGACATAATCGACAAGGCAAGATCCAAAAACGCTTATTCCGTAAGGACTGGGTAGTGGAAGATTCATCTTCGTAATCAGAAGGGCCAGAGCAATCTTGTGGAGCATCCTGATATCGGGATGATAAAGACCGGAAGACAGCTTCCTTCCCCGGTGCGATACTGGGGGAATAGCGCCGCTTTGGACTACCCTATCGGTGAAAGAGGTTAGTCACTTGACTCAGCATCTGTTATTTCTAGCTTTTCATTCTGGGTAGGTCTGAAGGTTTTCTTATGTTCTCGTGTTCTCAATGCATTCTCGCACTGTGCGCGAGGATTCTAAGGCTAGGATTGCGTTCATGGCCTTGCCTCGGGGAGAGGACTTGGTCCGAGGGGGGATAACAAGACGCGTGTTTTCCTACTTAGGCTACCGCTGTGGTAAAGGTTCACGTGCTCTATGGTTTCTCGCCATCAAGGGTAAGTTTCTCATCAAGCTTCAAGATTGGTCAAGTCTGGTCTGACTGATTCTAAATCAAGTGTGGTCTTATGCTAGGTGAAACCTTCTAGCCATACTAGGGGCAGTCAATCCTACTCTTCCTGCAAGAGAAGATGGATGCTATCTTGGGCTGGGGTCCGATGTGAAGCCACCGTTTGTTCCTACCGTATTCCTACTCCAGGTTCAAGGCGCTGAAAGTCAAGAACCTAAGGTGAAGGTTCAGGTTGAGCCGAGAAGAGTACACCGCATAAGAAAACAAAGAAGAGGAAGATAGAAGAAATTGAAGGTTTGTCATTACCAGGGAACATTCGCCCAAAGACGCCATCAACAAAGCGTGGAGAACATTATCCAACAAGTGCTAAAAGGTTCGACCTGGATCCGATCGGGATCGATACTAATCAAGCGCTCGTGAGCCAATTTCACTCGCCTTTCGTATTAGTCCCGACTTACTCCTAGTACAAATGCTCATGATAATTCTACCACTATTGTACTTACACCATAAAATTCGCAGACTCTCGATCAGATAGCAAGTTTGGGGCACATTTTATCCACTGGAACCGTAGATCAAGGCTGAGGACAAGCTTGCTCCGAAAGAGCAGCTTGTGCAGACTTGGAGAAGGCTGACAACATGAAGGAGGTGGCCGAAAAGCCAAACCACGCCAAATCTGAGGAGAGCCTCGGCCTCATTGAGGTCGAGCGAGGTCTCTGTGCGTGTTCGGAGCTCAAAGCCAAGTCCGTGAACCAAGAGATCGACCGCGTCGCTTTTTTACACAGCCTGCACCAGAATTCAAATGATGCGTGCTCCGTAGTCCGAAAGCGTAGTGAGTGGGACTTAGATGTCAGCTGTGGAGAAATTCAAACAGCTTTTCCCAGGGTGTGCCGCCTTCGGGAGAGAGAAAGTGTTGGATCGACCGTGAAGAACCCTCTCAAGGCCTGGGTGATGGTGGTGTCGTAAGATGCCCAGGCGATGACAACCCTTTCAAGAAGAAGAAGAGTGAAAAACAATTACTTCGTGGAACATTTTGTGTAAATTCAAACAATTTGCTATTCAGGGTCCTGGACTTGTATGTCCAGGTCTGTAATTATTCTGTGAACTGTCTGCGCTGCTAATGTGAAACTTTTGTTTGGTCTGCAGAGCATGACATTTTTCTAGTCTGCTCGACGCGACTCGTTCTTAGTATTTAGTCGCCTTGGTGGTCCAAGGACTTAACTACTATCGCTCAAGGTTTATCTTGCATATTGCTCGTGAATGTACTAACCTCGCAGTGTACACCTGCACTTACGTAGATGCATGATCATGGCTCACCTTAAGGGATATTATAGACTCTCTTAACTACGGCCCAAGCCTGGGTCCGTCAATCCGGAGACGCATCCTCACAAAGCAGACCGGGCCGCTTCGCAGACCTGCCGCACTGTGGATCGGAGGAAAATCTCCACCGCAGATCAAGTCGCCAAGGCCGAGGACTAAGCTCAAACTGGAAGACAAGTTCCTTAGAAGCCGGGACCAAGCCCAGAATCGAGGTTTCACTCCTAAGTAATCGGAGGATGAACTCCTAAACAAGTCCGGAGGATAAACTCCTTTATTTGTAATATGTAGCGCATTATATTTACTTTGTTTTTATTTGTGGTAGAAAATATTTACTTCAACCAAAGATGTAATCTGCAAAACTTAGAAATAAAGTTAAACTACACATTGGAGTTCAATGGTTTTTATTGAATGGAATTTGCAATATTTACAAAAAACAATTAAAGAGTGCACTGAAATTACAGAATTGAAAGTACAGAATTGAAAATACCGTGATTAACAAAGATAGAGTTTGAGGTTGGTTGCATTCCATGCTCTGTGAATTAACTCTCCCTCCCGTGAGTTGCCAATCTATAAGCTCCTTGGCCCACAATCAATCAATCTGTATGGTCCTTCCCAGATGAGACCGCCGCAGACTTCTCTTTGTATTCTCGAATACCTTCCTCGTAACCAAATCTCCTTCTTCAATATCTCGCCTTGACATGCTTGTTGAAAGTCCCGCCACATTTCTTCGTAAGTCGCTAATCTTATCTTGGCCGCATCCTCGCTTCTTACGCAAAATCAAGACTGGAAGACAACAAATCTGGGTTAGTTTCTAAACCTGCTCGTACCATACCTCGTTGGAGCACATACTTCGCTGAATCACCGCTTCACAACCATACACCAAAGAGAATGAGTCTGTGGAATTTTTGGTGTAGTTCACCACGTAACTAATGGTAACTCTTTCTCGCCCATCTCCCTCGCTGCTCCTTGACCTTCTTTTTCGGGTTTTGATGATGATCTTGCTGCTAGATTCACGACCATTACACTGGGATATCTCAGTGTATAAGCAGTTCAATATTCCAGTTGCAATGAATCGCTCTAGTCTTGTTTCCTACGAACTGTGTACCATTGTCACACACAACTGGCTTGGAATTCCAAATCGCAAATGATGTTCCTCTCGAGCAAACGATAACTTCTTTTTTCGTTACATACTTCTCAATGCTGACCTCTATCCACTTGAAAAGTAATCATTATCGCTAACATAAACACCCTCCGCCCCGAGCCATTGGGAGCTTTCCAACTATGTCCATGCCCCACTTCATGAAAGGCCATGGTGCGTAAATAGGATGCGTAACCTGCCTGGTGGATCATCGAGAATGCTTTGACATGCTTCACATTTGTGCGTACTCTGACCTCTTTCCTCATAGTTGGCCAAGTAACCAAATCTCGTAGCTCACTGCCAGACTTCTCCCAAAGACTGTGGTTGCCACAATCTCCTTCATGTAATTCTTCCTGCATCAGCTTCGCTTCAAATGGTAGTTCCAAGCAACGCAAATATGGACTCGACATGGATTTCTTATACTGAAGATCATTAATCAAGACATACCTCAGGCTTTGCCGAAAAGCTCCGCCTCAAGTCCGCATGCAGGGTAAAACACCATCTCGAAGAAAAGCATAAAAGGTGCACCCAAGAGACAAGAGTGGGGTAGACGAGGTTGACAGGTGATCGGACTTCTCTATAGAAGGTCCGAGGAGGTGTACTATGGGAATCTGCCCGTCTGTGTCCGCAGGTGCTCAAGCTAGAGCCAAGACTAGCTGCAGAGTCTCGCTCGTGAGTTCTGGTCTCTGGGATCCGATCAATCCTAAATCTGGTCAAACTTCAAAACCAAGGACCTAACCTTCTGTGTATAAGAACATCTTAGAATCTGGGCCGCAAAAGAACCATTAATCCGATTAACAATAAGTAAAGAGTCGCTACCTCCAAATTCTCGACACCAAGACCAATACACTCATCAAACCTCGCGACAAAGCTTCATATTCCGCCTATCATTGTTGGTACGAATACAACCGACTGGCCACAGTATGTCCCCTTGTGGCGATTTCAGACAATGCCCAGGACGAACCTTCGACATTGGTCGCCTCCATCAAGCAAAGACCCAAGTCTCTCCTTTCTCGCCTCAGGTAAGCTTCAAAGACTTCTCCATAGCTACTCTCTCCAGGGTCGACTGAATCACCACAAAATCTCGCCAAGGCTTGTGACTTTATCATTGCTCGGGTTCATAACTGATGTCATATGTACCGAAATGCCACATTGCACCACTTAGCCATTCTCCTGCATACTTCAGGCTTTCTCAAGACTGACTTAACTGGAAGGTTAGTTCTAACACGTATATGATGACTCTCAAAAATAAGGTCAAGCTTAGTAGTTGACATTATTAAAGCGAGAACATACCTTTCCGTAAGAGAATACCGGTTTCTAAGATCTAACAAGCTCTTACTCACATAATAAATGGGACGTCAAACCATCTTCTTCCTCGACCGTAACTCAGCTGCCATCAATGCTCCGAATCGAGTAGGTACATGGACTTTAACGGTTCTCCTCTTCTGGTCTGGACAGCAGCGGTGGAGTTGACAGTGTAACTCTTCAGATCCTGAATGCTTCCTCGTGCTTCACTCCATTGGAACTCTTTGTCCTTCTTCAACATGTCATAAGGGCTTGCATCTTTCTCGAGGATCCGAAATAAACCTGCTCAGCAGGCTACTCTCCCCGCCAACTTACGGGATATCTTCACAGATCCGGGGGTTCCAGATCTAGGATTGCTTTTATCTGTTCCGGACTTGCTTCAATGCCTCTTCTAGTCACCAAGTAGCCTAGAACTTCCCGTAAGACACTCCAAAATTACACTGCAGATTGACTTCATATTGAACTTGTCCGTAATTGCAAACGCTTGCTCTAGGTGCTTCATGATCTTTGGCATCTTTAGACTTTACCACCATATCATCGATATAAACCTCCATCAGGTCCCCACGATTAGATCTTTGAACATCATGTTGACCGGCCTTTGGTAGGTGGCACCAAAGATTTCTCGAGTCCAAAGGGCATGGCGGTGTAGCAATAGATACCACGGCCTGTCATGAATGACGCTTCCTCGGGTCGGAGGGTACATCTTGATCCGGGTTAAAACCACTTGAGGCGCCCATGAAAGTCGAACTTCATGGCGGCCAGCCTTCGCCCACCATGGCATCAATGTGAGGAAGAGGGAAAGGATCCTCGGGACATGCCTTGTTCGGGGACCGTAGTCTACACTGCATCTCCACTTTCCATTCTTCTTCAAGACAACAACCACATTAGCTAACCAACAGATACATTACCTCTCTTACCATGTTCATGTCTAGCAACTTCGGACTTCCTCATCGATGATAATATTTCTCTGGGCGCAAACTTCCCGCTTCGTGCAGTCTGCATCGAGGATCAACGCTTGAGCTTGTGCGTGATAATGTCGGGATCGATTCCGGGCCATGTCAAAGTGGCTCCATGCAAAACTTGATTTCTTAGACTTCAGAAACCGATCGATCGATTCGACATCGATGGTACATCAACGCTTACTAGCACTTTCTTTTCTGGGCAGCTCTGGTCTACACTGATCTGGTCCATTTCCAATCCCGACTTTTCTGGTTCCACTCATCGACTTGACTGGTTAGAATTGCTATGCGCGAGATTTGTTGGTGACTGGGGCTTCAAGGTCGCTCAGAGCACTCGCGAGCCCGCTTTCTCCCTTGATCACGGAACTCCCATTGAGGTTGGGACCTTCACACATCGATGGTAAGACGCCACACTTGAGATTGTGGATCCAAGGCTCGCACTAACAAAACATTATACGAAGTCATGTAATCAATAACATTAAACTTCTCAAAAGAAGAAACTCCTGGGCATAGGTTGAAGTGAGATCTCTCCCAAGGTGTGCTTGGTCTCGCCATCAATCCTACCGTAACATTAGAGTTCAGGTCACTTGTCCTCGCCTATACCCATCTCCTTCAATGCGCCCAAAGATGATCGTTCCACGTAATCCGCCCCCATCAATCGTAACTCGACGCATAAGGGTGCTTCTAATGCAACTTGATCACTAGGTCATGCATGATGCGTAATCGGATGCCTTCACAATCTTCATGATCAAAAGTGACAACTCTCCCAATTCTTCTCTACTCTGGTTGAGGTTGCATCTTTCTTGCTTTGCTATCCTCTCGCCGCAGAATAAGTCAAACCACGTATATCGTAACCACCATTAATAAATTTTACCTGTGTGTGTAGGTGGAGGATTTGGCGCTTTCGACTCTTGTCCCCTGGAGTCCTGGGATCTGGCGCTTTCAGTCCTGGGCTGGTTCCTCTGACTGGTCTGATGATATCCTTCGACGTCCAGTTCGAGCTGGTAGGATATCTCCTTCTTGAAGGCATAGCCTTCCTGCCGCGGGCCGATGTCTCCATGGTATTCACAATACTTGTTTGGATTCTCGCTTGGGTTTGGATTGTCATTCCTCTTGGGCCATCTTGCAAAGATTCCCAAAGCTCTCCAACTTTGCTATCAACTGTGGAACCTGCACCGAGATCGGCCGATATCAAGGAGTCATCGAGTTGATCGTCTCGAATCGGCGGCAAGATGCACTTGTGTTCGGTGGCCTCATGGTGTCAGCTGCCTGGTGCGTCCACTATCGACTTCCTGCTCACCTTCTCGTACTCGAACTATCCCGCCATCGAAAGCATCTTCTTCAAGTCTAATTCGGGGCCAAGGTCTTTGCATGCACATCTTCAAAAGTAACACAAGGATACTTGGTTGGTTCGATAAAGCTCGAGAATTGACCACCAAACCTTGCCTATAAGCCTGGATAGCAGCTTGCAACGCCACGGTTGGGGATAGAGATCTTCTCCTTGTTGAATCTCGGAGATAATCTCGTAGAGACTCATCTTTCTTCATACAGTGCATGCAGTCACTTGTTCGCTTCTCTAACTTCCCCGCAGTAGCAACCGGGCAACAAAGACATTCACAAGATTAGCAAACGATTTAATAAGACTATTAGAATATTGACAAACCATTGCAGAGTGGTCCAAATGTAGTGTAATCAAAGCCCTTTGCACATGCAAAGCTTCTCTGCATTCTTTGGGACTGGGGACCGTAATACATCCTTTGCTTATCTGGGCAACATGGTCCCGTGGATCTCCCGTACCATCATACGCTTTCATCCTAACACTGAACTTCTCGGGGATGTCCCCGCATAGTTATGGCCTCACGAATGGTGAATCGCATAACACTCTTGGGAAGCCTCCTCAATTGCGCCGGAACTCCTGGAATCTTTGCAACCTTGTCATGTAACTTCCGGAGTTCTCGTGCATCATCATGAGGGTAAAGTTGAACTTCTTCTTGGCCTTCCTCTCACAAGATTCTCGGATGATTCTTCCTCATCTTCACCACCCAGAGTTGGTCTTCGAGATCCTCATCTTCATCCGCATTAGAGAAGTCTATTCTCTTGATTATGAACTCAAAGATGCCCTGCAGTCCGATCTTCGATGTAATCTTCTTAAGAATCCAACTTAGTCTTCGTAATGCACTGCTTTCCTTGAGCCTTGCATTCTCTTCTCGAGATTTGTCTTTGAATCTTAGATCAGATCTTGTAACTCCTTGACAATTCCTCCAAAGTTCTATCATCACCATTTTGAGTATAGAAGGGTGATTTTTGTGAGATTTTTGTGAGAAAAGTTACGCAAATTAATAAACTAGTTGTCCCACGGTGGCTAATTTGTTTTGGTAAAAACTTCACAAGATAGAAAAATAGAGAAAATGGATCAACTAGTACTATTTGCGGAACAGAACAGAATTGATCAGAACTGAGCTATATGGGACAGAACTAAGGACACGTGGATTTGATGACGCAGAAGCCCGAGAAGAAGATGGGGAAAACTATGGCTACCAAGCCAGGAGTACTTCTATTAATATCAGAGTTGGGGGTTACAGAGTACAACTGTGTAAGTGACCACTTCTGTAGTTACTTGTACAGAACTGACTGTAAATTACCGTAGTATGTTGTAGTGTATTTTCTAGTGCTTAAGTATGCTAATGAGAGTAAAAAGATCCATGAAAATGTACAAATGAGCCTCTATATATAGGCAAAGCTAGCTGCAAAATTAGTTCCTATTTTCTAGGGCACGTTCTCCATGATCTCCACTACCTTTGGCGGTTAAATAACTTCCATTGACTCCACTTCTGCTCAGCTGTAACTTCTTCCATTATCCCATGACTTTTGTAACCGGCCATAGATTGACCTTTCTGACCATAACTGCCATGCCTCTTCTGACCTGTTCTGGGTTATAACTGCTGTTGCTCTTTTATCCTGCTCTGTACCATATTTATGTCGTCTGTCCAGAACTGCCAGTTCTGGGTGGTGTAAAATCTGGTCATAACAGTGATGATGGTGTTTGTGGTGGTGGGTTTGGGCGCGTTGCCAAAGGGACACACATTCCTGTCTATGATTTATCCCTAACATTCAACCTAAAGAAAATAGATTATGTCAAATATTCAGAGTCGTAACCAATTATGCATTCGTCGATTTTTTTGCCGATAATGGCAGTGAATTTCAAAAATTAACTCGACACCTCTTTCTGGCGTTTTTATAAATATTTTTTTCTTCTACCCTTTTTCATTCCACGGATTAAAACACAACTTGAATTTGGTAAAACAAAACCGCGAAAGTACAAGGGGTCAAATACTCCAATTCACAATTAAGGTATCTAATTTCACAATTAAGGTATCTAATTTCACAATTAGTGTAAGTTAAGGGGTACTACTTTCGTGAAAATCCAACTCAAGCTCAGTAGTCGCAACTAACAAAAGAAAAAAATTACTAACTGTTTCGGGTGTAAACTCGGGTCTTGAGAGTGACGTCATGGGTGGCCTCCCGGGTCTGGGCCTGCTCCATGTGTGCCCTGCAAGGTGAACTCCGGACCCGAGGGATTTGCCCCCGGCGGAGCCTCCGACGCCCAAGTCAGTACCGAAATATATAAATATGGTAAATATCTGGTAAAAGTGAATATAGAGATAAAGTAGAGAGATAGAGTGTGGGGAGAGTAAAAATGAATCAACCTTTTTACCTTTGCCCCCTAGGGGCTATTTATAGAGTTGTTTGGGCTCTTGGCCTCTTGGGCCTATTATTTGTCGTCTTGTTGTCGTAAGCGTAATCGGATATTCGACCCCCAACAATTGCCCCCACCGGATTCGATTGTCATCAAGCGGATTCGGTGTCTGATGTTGGCGTCGAATAGAGTGCGCGAAACTTTTAACCTCGGACAATACATGTGAGGAATATCACGTCAAATGAATCTTTAGCGGAAGAAATACCGCGTAAAAGTGGTTGTCCGATGACAGACCAAATATGAAACAGGCATCGGAGGGTGTACGATCTTTCTACGGCACTAGTGGCGTCTGGCCGGTGACTGCTCGTGAGTGCGTCACGGGAGAAACGAGGCTAGCGGCACGGGCGAAGTCTCACGGCGCAGTCAGAGTTTCGGCCTGCGACCGAGGGCAATGTCAAGTATACAACGTCAGTGAAACAAAAGGGCTAATGTCGCGGGAAAGTTCACTTGACGCGTCTTAGGGTGACGTAGAGTAAACTACGTCATGGGAATAAAGAGGCTGGCGTCGCGGACAAGGTCTCGCGGCACGGCCTAGCGGTGACGCAGGGTGAACTGCATCACAGGAATAGAGAGGCTGGCACCGCGGACGAGGTCTCGCGGCACGGCCTAAGGTGACGTAGGGTGAACTGCGTCATGAGAATAAAGAAGCTGGCGTCGCGGACGAGCTCTCGCGGCACGGCTTAAGGTGACGCAGGATAAACTACGTCACGGGAATAGAGAGGGGCTGGCGCCGCGGAGGAGGTCTCGCGGCCCGGCCTAAGGTGACGCAGGGTAAACTGCGTCACCGGAATAGAGAGGCTGGCGCCGCGGAGGAGGTCTCGCGGCCCGGCCTAAGGTGACGCAGGGTAAGCTGATTCACGGGAATAGAGAGGCTGGCGCCGCGGAGGAGGTCTCGCGGCCCGGCCTAAGGTGACGCAGGGTAAGCTGCATCACGGGAATAGAGAGGCTAGCGACTCTTTTGCATAAGGCACCCTCTGCCCCGGGTACGAAAAATCGAAGACCACGGGTGAGTATGAGTGCGATGGGAGGTCCTCAGTAGTCTTCCCAGGCCGATGGCCAGATGATCGATCGGCCGAGGTGAGAGCAGCCTAGGCACGAGGGCCATCATAGACATCCCGGCTCTTTTGCATAAGGCACCCTCTGCCCCGGGTACGAAAAATCGAAGACCACGGGTGAGTATGGTGCAGTGGGAGGTCCCCAGCCGTCTTCCCTACCCGAGGGCCGGTGATCAGTCGCTGAGGTGAGAGCAGCCTAGGCACGAGGGCCATCATAGACATCCCGGCTCTTTTGCATAAGGCACCCTCTGCCCCGGGTACGAAAAATCGAAGACCACGGGTGAGTATGGTGCAGTGGGAGCCTTCCAGGCGGGTGCCTGGGAGGTCTTATCCTTCTCCGGTCTTTTATGCATTCATTCCTGCAAAATGTCAGTGAAAATTTCAAAAAATTCCACATTTTGAATCAAAATATATGATTATCCGGGCTCTCGGGGGAGTCCCCCCTCCTTGCCCCCTGGCCATCTCTTGTGTGACGCGCCGTCTAAACAAGGAATGGGCAAATAAATACTCGAAATTTTCCGGCTTTTTATAGCTCGTTTTTTGTGGAGTGTTTTTGTAACTAGTAAGATTTTTGTATTTTTGTTTCTGGAGTTTTTGTGCTTTATTTTTGTGAACTGCAATTTGCATATATTTTTGAGGTTTGGGCGATTTTTATGTGTAAAAGTAGCTATATAGTAGCTTGTTCTCGTGGAGTTTTGTGGAGGTTGGATGACTGAGTACTGGCTTGCCGTTGTCGTGGCGTATATTTCGCCGTTTGTCACCCTTTTCTCCGTAACTCCTGAAAAATTCTCAACATTAACACAAATGATGAGTATATTAATAACTTAGTGTTTATTAATAAAACAAATTTTTGTATAACAATTTTATCGTTTTCAAATTAATTATCCTAAGTGGTGCCCCTAATGGTGGATAGGTTGGATTTTCTGCAAAAATATCATTGTACAATTTATCATGACCGATCTCACGATTTCTTTCGATACTTTGCCTATGACGAAAAGGCGTTGGGTTTTGCGATTGTGGTAATAAATTGGGAGTACTTAGGATTATTGTATAATATTATCATCTTCCATAGTTTGCTCATAAAATTGATTCAACCATTCGTCTAAGCTTGTACTTGAGTGATCAGATGATTCATTTGACGACATAATTGAGAGTTAGACAAAAAAAATAAGAATTGTTGTGGAAGTGAAAAAAGAAAATAAAGATGGGAATGAGTTGATATGTAATATTTGGAAAAAAAATGATGCGTATTAAAGAAAATTGTGTGGATATGAATACTTCGAAATGTGTGGTCTTACTGTTGACTCATTTTACGTGATCTTATTCACATGTATCGCCCGCGGTTAATGGTTGCGCGCATTCCATTCGACACCGACGTTTGACACCGAACCCACATAATAATATGCGAATCCGGTGGGGGCAATTATTGGGGGTCGAATACCCGACTCAGCATACGAAGAATAATAGACGTACAAAACGACAAACCTCATAATCCTCTACAAATACCCCTAGGGAGCAAAGATAAAAGGGTTGGTCTCATTCATTCTCCTCACACTTTATCTCTCTACTATCTCACTACTTTTATTTACCATATAAACACCATTTTTATATATTTCGGTACTGACTTGGGCGTTGGAGGCTCCGCCGGGGGCAAACCCGTCGGGGCCAGAGTTCACCTTGCAGGCCGCGTATGGAGCATGCCTAGATCCTAGAGGCAGCCCGTGACGCCATTCTCGAGACCCTAGGTTTGTACCCGAAACAATAATGATCTAGAATCTTCTAGTTTCATTAGCATGACTTTACTAAACGGTTTTAATTATTTTTTTTTTCTTAAGAGCTCTCTAATTCGAATGAATATCTAAGCGTGTCTTGTAAAAAATTATATTTAAATATTTTTTTTTAATGTGAGTCTCAAAAAAATTTATGTATTTTTTTATTTAAATTTTATAGAGAACTAATTGATTTGAATAATATTTGAAAAAGGTTAAAGATCAATCTTATAACATTAAGAAAAATGTTGGTATTAGTATTTTTTTTTAGCCAAGTTTTTGAATTTTTTTTAAATATTATTTACAAATTCTAGTGTAAGGCAGTCGAGACACTTTTAAAACTAAAAATAAAAAATAAAAATCCCCAATTTATCAATCTGATTACCCTAAATCACGTTTAGTCAATCACCTTTCATTACTTTGATTCCAACCACCATACACAACCCAATCATCACCTCTAACAATGCAAATAATCAACTTGCAGATGACCGCCGTTTTTAATTTTCAACGACCACCAACCCCGACTATTATTTCTTTTACTTTTTTTTTTGAAACACACTATTCGATATTCTTGGTATTACGTAAATTCGATGAAAAACTTTAAAAATATTTGTCAATCCTACCGGAGTACGAGATCTATTCAATTTTGATATGAAACGAAAAAAGAATTTAGGTTGTGTCAAAAATAATCTTAATACATTTCAATAGTAACATTAACACATTTGAATATTCTTAAACCTTTTAAAAAAAAACAGTATGTTTTGTAGTTACTTTTCAATGATGATATAGTTAGGTTTGAATACTTTTATAATTTTGAAAAGTTGGTTAGGTTTCAAAACAAAATTACGGTATAATGACTGATGAATTAATAAAGAAGAAAAAATGCGGGCAGTCACAAGTACATAAATACTTACTGTCTGTTGTAGAGGGGAGGAAGATCGAAATTAAGAGCGATTAGATGCATCGTGAGGTGGTGTTGGGGGTGGTGATCAGTGCAAGATTTGATTTTAATGGTAGTGGTGATGAGCAGCTTGAAACAGCATATTAAACTCAGATTTCAACGTCACAACTCTAGAGGCGACTTCTAACAAAGACATTTTGCTCCCCTCGTACAATGGATTTTTAGAAGCATTTAACATGTCAAACAATGCTTTTGGCTTGAGGATGTGAATCTTCTTCATTATTAGGCGTTGTTTTACTATTATTAAAATATTATATTCTAGTGCATCAACGATCATATCTCTATAGGTATTATTATTTTGAGAATTTTGTAACTCTTCGGGATTTGAAGAGTAAGATTCACTATGGCAAATCCATTGATAATAATTTGGAAGAAGGCCGTTAGAGATAAGATGTTCTTCAACGGAGAATTCATCAATGTCATTTAATTTTTTACATTTGGTACAAGGACACCTAATGTTACTTTTTTGCAGCTGATATTCTTCTTATTGTTTAGCAAATTCAATAAATTCTATGATTTTTTTTAACATATTTTTCAATAGGTCGTTTTCTCTTATCAAATCTTTTCTCATACATTCATTCGCGTTCCAATCTCTTCATTGTAAGCTAACTAAAAAATGTAAGACAAATACTTTAAACAAGTAATTCAATCAATTTAAACAATGAATATTTCACAAATAACAATCACATTATACAAAAAAAATACTAATTTCAACTCAAATTACTACTATAATTAACTTATAAAAAAAACCCATCTCACAATCCCTAATTTTAATTCAAATCAATCATACATTAATACAAAACAATAACACTAATCATAAGCAACAAATAATCTAACATAACTCAAACACAACTAAAAACTCTCAATCTCACAAACCCTAATTTCAATTGAAATCAATCATATACTAATCCTAAACAGATTCAACACCTATTATACTTCATAACAATACTCAAACATCATTCAAACATAACAACACTATAGTAACTACAAAATCTAAACAATATAACTAAATTTAACATAATAAAATTATAACATAAAACAATAAATTAACATTATTTAAACTAGATTCAGTAGGATTAAAAGTGAAAAAGCAAGAATGAATGAGTTACAAAATTATGGGTGCCTCATAACTATGGTGAGAAAAATAATATTGTCTCACTGTATGAGACAACATCACTGTAAAATTACTTTAAAAAAAAAAAATCTCTTTGTCACGAAGTACTCCATATATATAAAGAGATTATGAGTTAAATAAAGGGTTAATTGAATATAAGCCCCTTTTTATAATACTTTATTTCAAAATAACCCCCTTATATGTTATTTTTATAACATAACCCCTTTTAAGACATTTTTGTTTCTAAATCACCCCCAACGTCAAAATATGCTACTTAAAAATGAAATATTCACACCCTTAAATAGGACTTTTTCAAGAGGTGTTGACATATTTTAGACATTGGTGGTTTTAACTTGGAAATGGCATACCCTGTAATGTCTTTAATTACCATTTTTAAGTAAGAAAATTCGACTTTGAGGGTGATTTTGAAACAAAAGTGTCTTAAAAGGGGGTTATGTTATAAAAAAACATTTAAGGGGATTATTTTGAAAAAAAAATATTATAAAAAGAGATTATATTTAATTTACACTAATTGTTACAAGAGACTGTCTCACCATAAATTATGGTGAGACAAGCCCATTTAACAACAGTTTACTGCTCCTACATCCTCTACTTTCTTCTACAACTTTATACCCTAAAAATTTAAAATCAAAATAAGCAAAACTCTACTATCATTAAAATTATTATAATCCAGGTTTGTGATTTTTCATTCTTTTTAATTTACTTTTAATCCCTAATTTTTTTAGGGTTAGTTGTTAAAGTGTAGTAATAAAGTCATATTTGGGTTTTAATATTATTTGATGTTAAAATTTTGATTTTTCGGTTAATTTTGCTAATGTTTAATGATATCTTTTATTTTTTTTTTTTTTTTTTTTTTTTTTTTTTTGGGGGGTGTGTTTATTACTTATTATTAATGTTTGATTATTAAAAAATGGTGACAATGACCTTAATTTAAGGTTTTTATAGGGTTTATACTTCATATTTTATGTGTACATGTTTTAGGTGATAATTTAACTATGTTTTATAATAATCAATTGATAATTTGTGAGTTTTTGTTGATCATTACTTCATGATATAAATTTAATTTGACATTCTATGATTTTAAGTTGAAAACTTTTTTATTATAATTGAGAACGTCATTTATTATACATCTGATTTTAAGTTTAGAATCATGTTTTTTAAAGTTTGAAACCTATGATTTTAATTTTGTACAGTATGTATTATAATCAGTGGCGGACCCAGGATTTGTGTTTAGGGGGGCACATCGTATAATTATACGTATACGTACATATATACGTATACGTATAAATTTTTTGCGGTGTTAAAAAATTTATACTAATATTAAAGATCTTCCAAACCAATACAATCACCCTAGCTATATTTCCTTTCTAACTATTAATTTTCGTGTGTCTAATATATATAAACAATTCTACTCCTAAAATATAGAAAATTTAAAAATTAGAATTAGAATCAATATTACGAGATCAAATACAACAAAATTTTTAGTTTAAAATATACTTTTGGTCCATTCATTAATAGAAAATATTGACAAAATAATTAAATGACTCCGACTTTCATAAATTAATGATAAAACTCTCGAGAAACAAAAAAAAATTGCAAGTCTTAGACTCTTAGTTATGCTATGGTTTAAAAATTTTAAAAAATATAACTAGACAAAATATTGAAGAATAATACGGAGTACGAGACAAAATATAAAAAATCTTAGCTTAATCATATTTTTATTCACGTAGTAAAAAGTATTGATAGTTATTATTCAAAGAAATTGATTTTAAGGACCTAAAATACAAACAAAAATAAAAATAAAAAATGTTGGAGGGGTCAAACCCCAGACCTCTTGGTCAAGGAGTATTTGTTTCCTACTTGTAACAGTTCATATTTATTTGATTTTTTTCAGGAAAGGGTAGGGGGCAAGGAGGGCCCTCCTTGCCCCCCCTCCCCCTCTTGGGGCCGCCCTGAGTATAATTTATTTTGAAACCTATAATTTTACGTTTGAAAACTATGATTTAAGTTTAGAATCATGTTTTTTAAGTTTGACATTTTTTTGTGACTTTTAATTTTGTTTTTTTTTTTAAAAAAAAAAAAAAAATATTTGTTAACTGAGAGTCCTTGATTTTTTTTGTAGTTTCTTTAGTATATAAATTCTTGAAAAAAGCCAATTAGCTCAATGGTAGAGTGTATGCTACGCATAAGGTGTGAGTTCGAATCTCACATTGGCTATAAACATGGAAACTTAAATGATTGTAATGTTTTTTTTGTTACGAGTTTTAAGTTCAAATCCTTCTGCTTATAAATTTGACCCATTCTTTTGTAATGTTTATGTTCAATTTGTCGTGTTTTCTTATTAAGGAGTACATTATAAGCATTCTTATCATCATGACACTTCCTTGTTTTTTATGTGTATAACCCTCTATTTTAAGTCTATAACCTTTTGGTCTTGTTTATACCTTGTCTTTTAAGTTATATTAATTATTAAATAACCTTGTGTTTTAAGTTGATAACATCACGTTTTAAATTCATAACCTTTGATATTGAATTCACATCCTTAGATTTTTGTTTAACAACATAGAATTTAGGTTCAACGAATTTGTAATGTCGTAACATCTATCTAATATATATATATATATATATATATATATAGGGATAAGATCAATCAAGCCCAAGTTATGAGGAAAAATCGTTAAGCCCAAAATTCCAGGTTTGAGATTTTAACCAAAAAATTCGAGATTTTAACCAAAAAAAATGAGATTTTAACAAAAAAAAAAAAAAGATTATAAGTTTTCCTAGGTTGGCCACTTGGAGTCCATTAATGGCCTTCCCACCTCCTTTTGAGATTTAATCTCAGCCATTGATTTTGATAATCCAATGGCTTAGATTACGACTCAATGGCTTTCTCTAGGCTTTGGGCTTGAAAGATCTTATCTATATATATATATATATATATATATATATATATATATATATATATATAGGATCATTAGAGTCCACAAAAACATTAGAGTCCTAGAGTCCAAATTTCGGCCATCGAAAAAAATGAAATTCCAACGACAAAAAATGAATTTCCAACGAAAAAAATGAAATTGTTGATTTTTCCGGTCAATTTGGCCAGAATTCAGTCTGGGCCAGTAGTCCCACACCTATTTTGAGATTTAATCTCAGCCGTTGATCTTCACAATCTAATGGCTTAGATTAGGACTCTAGGACTCTATTCTATATGTGGACTTGTAGATACCCAAATCCGCACCTCCCGCCAAAAACCCAGTGATGTAACAATGGACTTTTATTGCATGCTTTTATGTTGACTTAAATGGTTCTAACTGTGACGAATTCAAGTTAAATGTTTTTAAATGCAAATGAGGTTTCTTTATGAGTCATCACCTTTAGTGTCCTTAGGTCTAGAGTCTAGCTTGTCTCGAGTTCAGGTCCTAATCGGCATGCGCACATCCCTTTTTCAAACACATATAACACATCGATCCACCTAAATACCTAAATTTAGGCCTAGCTGCTAAAACTAACCTTTAGCATTAGCAAATACCCAGGATAGTCCCACGGAATGTCCTATTTCACAAAATTACACAAAATGCATCCTTTTTACATTTTCAGGGCTCGGGCCCAGAACCGAGCCCAAACCCATACCTGGCCCGCATTCCAAGGATCAGGATTGACCAAGTCAAACTCTAAAACAAACCCTAGCAACCCCTAACTTAGAGCTCACGCAAGGTTATTTCGTATATCCTAAAAGATAATTTAGAAATATACGGAATATATAGGATAGAACCCTCCCTACCAATCGCAAGGAGCATTGCGATTGGTAGGGGCTATCGCAAGACCCCTTGCGATTGCCCCAGGCAGCCGCAAGAGGCCTTGCGGCTCCTACGTCCGGGTTTATCCCCTAGATTTCCTAAAATCTACCGAACTCTACACTATAAATACAACCCTTCGGTCATTCATTCAACACACAATTTCAGAATACAATTCTCACCTCAAAACACTCTCAAAGCCTCACGCATAAACACCCTTAGAATTCCTCATTTTCCTAGTGTTGAATTCTTCCCTTTGAAACGAAGCGCTGCCGGTTTCCTAAACTTGAAGACAGGTAGTTTTTCTTTACTTCTTAGACTAGCAAGGGCCTACATTAGGCTCACCCCGACTTTGGTACGCAAGTCTGCTTTTCATAAGGCGGCCATGCACCTCGAATACACACCCTATTCGTAACACCTTTCCAAAGTCGCATAAACAACTGACCTCCTTAAAATAAACCAATGGCTAATTGAACTTTATTTTACTGCATGCATTTAGCAAATCCTCTTATTGCATCTAAATCAACTTAAAATGAATTCGTCATTAAACTGAACTGTTTTCGTTAATAAGTTAAGCATGCTTAACTGAGGGTTTTAAACAATCTCTTTTTGCATTCTTTTTACATTTATATCGCACTTGTACGTAGCGTATTACTTAGGCTCATGTATCATTCTTTGCATTGTTCTCAAGTCTAGTAGAGGCTATCTTTTGATAGGCTTTTCCAAAAGATCTTTCATAAAAACATTATTTTGATTTATGCTTTAGAAAAGTACCCTCACCCGAATCCGAATCTGGTTTCACAATAACCTTAGACGGATAGGTGTCGACGTGCCTTGAACTCTAAGATGTGTCTTTGAGCATGAGGACACGGAGGCGGGTTCTAAATTTCCCTCATAATTTAGTGGCGGCTCCAAAACAGTTTTAAAAAGGTTTTTGTACTTAATCTTTTTAACTTTACGGCCTTTGCAAGACGGCGGGTGGGTCCATGGTGCGATCCGGTACCTCTGGGTTGGCGACTCCGCTGGGGACAGGTTTTATTTTTAAAACTAAAACTAGCTTTTTCCTTTTAAAAATAAAAATGAGACTTGAACGACTTGAGAACAATCAACATACATGAGCTAAGCATATCCGTTTAGAGTCGAATCTAGTCGGATTCACACACCAATACCTTGAGAGGTAGTTCCAAACGCAGCTTGTCCATTCGATAAAGCACGTTACGGACTAACCTTCCTCTCACCCTCCACGACTTGCCAGAGCTTAACCGATTTGACCGCCTCAGGGCTTCCTTCAGATCCTACATGTTATACTATGTAGGCGAAGGGCCAAAAGCACCGCCAAAGCGTGCACTCAAATCAGTTGGAGGCATCTGAGACTGACCAAACGACCAAGAGTCATACGCATTTAACGCGAGGCTATACCATATAGTCTTTTTCAAAATTCATGTGCATATTTTCGAAAATTCGCCTTAAAAGTTTTCAAAAATAATCAACCTAACAAACTAACAAACTAACACTTTTCAAACAAAATAATCGCAAGTTTTTAAAATAAACACTTTTCAAACTTCCGTTTACAAAATTAGCGAAACCCGAGTCAAGGTTTCCAACCTCAATTCGCGGATTTCTTCCTTTGAGCCTCGCGGCCCAAATCCCTTTTAACATCTTCGGCTTGGCTAGTTCGAGTCGATTCCCTTTTACGCATCCATCGCTAACCCATGACAACATATCGTCACTCGGGTTAGGCGGATGCGAAGCAAAACCTTTTAACATCGAGATGAGCTGCGCGCACGCATTTCTCATCTCAAAAACACTCCTAGCTTGTCTTTCGAAAACTTCCTTCTTTTTTTTAAAAAAAAAAAGAGTCCTTTTCAAAATGAAATGAGCTAAAAACGAACATGTAAATGAACGTGTCAGTCTGCATTATATAGGCGATGCATCTTATGCACATGTAGGAAACCTCAACTGGATACCCGCTACACCTAGGAGATGTCCAAATAAACGGATTAGAAGCACTCATGATCGGATTAACCAGCTCACCAAGGACATTGACGACTTGAAGGCCTTGCATCAAGCTGAAGCTGAGCGTTTGAGACAAAACACCAAAAACAAGGCCGACAAGCATGTCTCCCTCTATACCCTCGCATCCCAACGTCAGAAGGACAATGAAGACTTCATTTACTACCTGGCTCGATGGAGGAAATTGCTCTCACAGATTCCTAACCATCCACACGAAGACGAACTAGTGTTCACGTTCATCAACAGTCTACGACCCTCATGCCAATCTTACTTCAAAGAAATCGACATACAGAGCTTCGAGCAAATCGCTAAGTTTGGTACCGAAATGGAGGAGGACCTTACATTCTGCGCCATGTCCACTTATGACGACTTCAGTGACTCACCGGACTACATTCCTAGAACCAGGAACTACTCTCACACTCCCGCTACTATCGAGACAACACCTCCTAAAACTAGGACGAGCTTTGACCCTTTGTACATGTCTTATACGGAAGCATTTTGGAAATTGGTTGAAAAGAAGTGCTTGCAACCAGTAGGACCCACAAGTGAACCGCCCAATCACAAGAAGCCAAAGTCCTGGAACCCCCACGCCTTCTGTGCATATCATCGGGGTAAAGGGCACGACACCGAACACTGTATCAAGCTCAAGCATGCTATTCAAGATCTCCTTGATCAAGGAAAGATAGAGGTACCTCATACGGGCGGATGGCTGTCCGGTAAAGATGGTCCAGCAAACAATACAACTATCGTAAGAACGCCTCTCACCAAAAATCACCCAGATCTCTCCGATTCAAGCGACAGTCAAACCGTTAATTTCTCGTTCAGCGACGAGGAAAAAGAATGGCTTTGGCCAAAGCAGGCTCAAGATGATGGAACTATATACCTCACTATCCCCCAACCACCCAACGGGGACAGTCCTCAGCACAACCAAGCGGAACCACTTCATCCGATCGGTAACCCAATAATTAATCCAGCAAATGAAGGCGATCCCTTACACCTCCCTACGCCTCCAAAACCAAGATGCAGAAGGACTACAATCACGCCAAAATCAAGGGAAAGCACGAAGAGGAGGAAATTCTTTTAGGATCTAATTCTCTAAGTGTCGGGTCACCTGTCGACCCATCTTCTAGTTTTAGCTTAGACTTTTTATTTTCGGAGGCTAGCTCCAGCTCTTCTCCTAGTTTGTCAAACAATTCTTCTTTAATGAATAATACAGATAAGTTTGCTTACGTCTCGTCTCAAGCTAAAAACAAACAAATAAATAACAAACAACAAACAAAACTTAAGACAACACAACACATAAATCCGTGCGATAAAAATGAACTAACAAACGAACAATCGTTATTTAAATACATTGCAAACATCGTAAACAACCCAACACAAAACCCGATCATCGAGGATACCCTAACCATCAACATAGGAACCCCCGAAGAACCAAGGGAACTGCAACTAGGCGCCTCACTAAGTGAGGGAGAACGCGCCAACTTCACCCAGCTCTTAACCGAGTTCAAAGACGTCTTTGCATGGTCATATAAGGACATGCCCGGCATCGACAGGAGCATAGCCGAACACCACATCCCCATCAAACCCGGTTTCAAACCCATTAAACAAAAACTAAGGAGACTACGACCCGAATGGTCTCTTATGGTCAAGGAAGAAATCGAGAAGCAATTACAAGCCGGCTTCATTCAAGTCGTCGAGTACTCGGATTGGGTCTCAAATATGGTCCCAAAGATTGAAGAAAAGCGGCAAGATACGAGTATGTGTTGACTTAGTGATCTAAACAAGGCAAGCCCAAAGGGCGACTTCCACGCCGCACGTAGACGCCCTAGTAGACAACACCGTGACCATGCCCTTCTATCCTTTATGGGCGGGTATGCATGCAGGATACAACCAAATCAAGATGGCCCGTGAAGACATGGCCAAGACAACATTCATCACACCATCGGGGACGTATTGCTACACTGTCATGCCCTTTGGTCTAATCAACGCGGGAGCGACCTACCAACGCACCGCGTCCACGCCCCTACACGATATGATGCACAAGGAGGTCGAAGTATCGTGAGCGACATGATCGTCAAATCCAAAGAAAGAAATGATCACATCACGAACCTCCGCAAATTCTTCACGCGACTCCGCCAGTACAAGATGCGCCTCAAACCCCAGAAATGTACATTTGGAGGAAAATCCGGCAAACTACTAGGCCACGGAGTAAGCCAAAGAGGTACCGAGGTCGACCCGTCGAAAATAAAAGCAATTATGGCAATGCAACCACCCAAGAACCTGGATGAAATTCGAAGCTTCCTGGGTCAAGTCCAATACATCTCTCGCTTCATAAGCAAACTAACCATGGTATGTGAACCAATCTTCAAGAAGCTGAAGAAAATCGACCACGTAGAATGGGACGAAGCATGTCAGAAAGCGTTTGATAAGGTTAAGGAGTTGTTATCCAACCCCCCAGTCCTACGACCACCGCAGAAGGACCTACCCTTGTCACTCTACCTCACAACAACGACAACCGCAATGGGCGCCATGCTAGCCCAAGAAGTCGATGGCGAAGAACATCCAATACACTACATCAGTAAGAAGTTTCTCGACTATGAAACTCGATACGCACCCGTCGAGAAGAGTTGCTTAGCATTAGTATGGGCATCCAAAAAGCTCCGTCACTATATGCTAGCACATCAAACAAAGGTCTACTCAAAAATGGACCCCATCAAGTACCTCTTCGAGAAACCAGTGCCAAATGGACGCATGGCACGATGGATCCTACTTCTAGCCGAGTTCGATATTGTCTACGTTCCCCTCAAAGCTATCAAAGGGCTGGCGGTCTCGGACTTCCTCGCCGACCACGCAATCGACGAAGAAACCATCACCGACACCACCTCATTTCCGATGAAGGAATTTACAACATCAACGATTTAACAATGGGAAATGTACTTCGACGGATTCGTCAAACTACCGAGGCTGTGGAATAGGAATACTACTCATTTCCCCGAACGGTGAACATACACCCCTATCCATCAAATTAGACTTTGATGTAACAAACAACGCCGCGGAATATGAGGCATGCCTGCACGGGCTACAGGCCGCGCTCATACTAAACGCAAGGAACCTACGCGTGTACGGAGATTCCTCGCTAATCATCAACCAAGTGTCCGGAGCATGGAAGATACTTAACGAAAACCTCGTGACTATACCAGAGCAAGATTCAAGACCTCATCGCCGAATTCCACCGCGTAGAGTTTTCGCACCTACCTCGCGAGGAAAACCAATTCGCAGACGCCTTATCAAAACTAGCGTCACTACTAAACATCCCCCCGGGAATACAGACCATTCCCATCGTCGTAGAACGAAGCAGTGAACCCGCCTACATCTGCGACATCGAAGCTGAGGAAGAACAAACCGAACCTTGGTACCAAGCAATAATCAACTTCAAACGAGACGGAGAATATCCGCCAAATACTGACAAACGTGGCAAAAGAGCTCTCCGGCTCCTAGCATCACAATTCGTACTGGAAGCAGATAAGCTACTCAAGAAAACGCCCCAGGGTACATTACTCCTGTGCGTTCATCACAACAAAGGAAGAGAAATAATATCCCAAGTTCATGACGGTGAATGCGGACCGCACATGAACGCTCGAGCCTTATGTAAACAAATACTTAGGCTAGGATGGTATTGGACCACCATGGAAGCCGACTGCGCAAAATATGTCAAGCATTGCCACAACTGTCAAATCTTCGCAAACGTACAACACGTACCCCCTTCACCTTTATACAGCCTCACTTCGCCATGGCCATTTTCCACATGGGGAATAGACGTCATAGGCAAAGTACACCGGTTGGCCGAGCAGAGGACACTGCTTCATCCTCGTGGCCATCGACTACTTCACAAAATGGGTCGAAGCCGCGTCATACCGTAAGTTAGACACAAAGGAAGTTGCCCGTTTTATACAAAACAATATCATATGCAGATATGGCATACCTCATGAGCTGATCAGCGACCAAGGCTCGTGATTTCCGAGGAGAAGTTGAACCCATCCTCACCAAATACAATATCCAAGTACACAAATCATCACCATATCGACCCCAAAACCAGCGGAGCGGTAGAAGTCGCAAACAAAACCGTCGCCACCATCCTCAAAAGATGATTGACACTGTCACGATTGGCCACACAAGATTCCTTTCGCCTATGGGGATACCGAACCACAACACGCACACCAACAGGGATGACACTTACTTCCTAACATACGGCATGGAAGTCAGATAACCCGTAGAAATCGAAATGAAATCACGAATTCGATGGAAGCAGACATACCGTAAGCGAATGGGCAAGGGAACGATACGAGCAAATTTCATTCTTCTAGACGAAAGGCGCTTACACTCGCTAAGCACCGTTCGCATGTATCAATCAAGGCTACAACGCGCATACAACAAACGAGTCAGACCACGCAATGTTAAAGTGGGTGATCTGGTCCTCAAATCAGTAAGGGCACCCTTACCGGTCGACCCAAGGGGGAAATTCAAACCTAATTGGGCCGGACCATACTTAGTCAAAGAAATCCTTCCAGGAGGAGCCGCGAGGCTAACCGATCTCGACGGCGAAGAATTCAACTTACCCACCAATCTCGACCAGCTTAAGAAGTACTACCCTTAAGCCCCACACGACTTTGCAATGTATTTCAAATGAACAACGCACGGATGAACTACGCTTGGTTTGATTCCACGCACTGTGGATACGTAGGCAGTTTCGTCAGAGACTCAACCAAAACCACGAACTACGCCGGTTTGATTCTATGGAAAACATAGATACGTGGCGCCTTCTCGCAAGAACCGACCTTCCCTGCACGCACGCCCAAAGCTTAAAAAGGTCAAGGGCAACGCACTTACAAAAGGACACGCTCAAAGCTTAAAAAAGTCAAGAGCACAGTTCACACAAAATGACACGCTCAAAGCTTAAAAAGGTCGAGAGCATAGTCAGCACAAAACAAAACAAAAAAAAAAAATCAATCCAAAGCTTAAAAAGGTCAAGGATGAATAAAGTAAGCAAAGAGACGAGACAATAGGCAAACACTTTCTTTATTTAATCATTGATTTTGAAAATGTTTACATTTTAAGTGATGAGTTTAAAACTAGCCACCAAACTCACTTTATTCATTGAACAACTAAACACAAATTCTTTGAATAAAACATTTAAAGTCTAAATCTAAACGTTCTTCCTACGACGCTTTGGAGAATCTTCCTCATCCGCATCCTTTGAAGCATCCGCACGAACAACCACAGAAGCAATACTCCTCTCGAATCCTGGGGGCTCAACAGGGTTCTCTCCGGCTTCACCATCAACCTTCTCGCCCAGACGGTCCTGCACGGTCACCCTAGGTCCCAGTCGCTCTCCTAGTGGCCTAGATGAAGACGCTCCTGTACTTGAACCTGCTAAGTCATTGTAGTCCCGTCTCCCTCGTACCACAGCATGCGCCAATGACGGTCTTGGACCCGTCGATTCGGCGCCTCGCATATTCTCCCTATCCTGAGGATCCAAGGAAATACACCACCTCCGATAGAAATCCGAGACACGGTTGGTCTCAGAACCAGCTGGTCGAGTCCAAGTCACCCGATCAGACCACCCTCGTACCTCCCCTCTTTATATAGGAAACCGAAATCATGAATTAGGAAAATTCAGCGATAAGACCGGCAGTCCCAGCCGCAAGAAGGCTTGCGATTGGAAGTGCCAATCGCAAGAGCCCTTGCGATTCCCTCTAGCAGCCGCAACAGGTGTTGCGACTCCTAGGGACGGCGTTATCCCTTAATTTCCGTATTTTCGACTTTCCTAATCCTAGCATGCATGTAATTACGACGTATCAACCTAATTGGGCTCCCCAATCCGAGCCTAAATTACAACCAATCAAACATGGATCCATCAAAAATCATGATTGATCCGATCTCAGCACGCTTCATTTTAATAGTTCGTTCTAAAGCTCATCCCGAATTTTAAAAATGAATGTTTTCAAACACATTTTCAACGAAACATTTTCAAAGCAAAGTCTCCCACTCGGGAATCATTTTCAAATTTTTTCTAGCTACTAACCAAACAGGTACGAGAAGAAATAGAAAGTACGGACACAACTACAACCATCACAAGTTCAAGCTACAACAAGAGATGAAGCGACTAAGGATGACGACGACGAAGCCCCTCGTTCCCCGCCCTAAGACGAGCCCCCTCCGCCCGGCTCTGACACAGCTCCGCCGCCTGTTCTGCCCAAGCCATCCTCCAGCGATGGGCCGTTCGCCACAATTTCTTGTGGACATCCTGTGACTTTGCACAAGACATTTTTACTCCATTTTGCCTTAAATATACACTAATTTAAGCCAAACTACGGGGGTAAAATTGAAACCTATTGAAACTTACTCCATTTTGACTTAATTTAAGGTCCAATTAAGCCAAACTATGGGGGCTAAACCTCAAACTGACCCAGGTCCTCCATTTTGACCACAGTTTCTCTAAACTACAGTCAAACTCAGGGGGCTAAACACAAAAACTCGCCTACACTCTAAGTTTGCCCTTCGTTATTCATACCTCGGTCAAACTGGGGGCTAACATAGATATACAAATGGCAAACACATACCTTCTTCACCCTATCACCCCAACCCTCCATGCCAGCATCCGTGTTCACCGGCAGATACTCAGGCACGTGGAAGGTCTCCCGTGTCCCGGCATTGTCCCACTCCGCCGTCGTAGGGAAGTCTGGAGGCTGAAACGCCAAGTCAGCGTCAGGCACCTACAACAAGAAACATATGAAAACATATGAAATACAATAAAATTAGGGAAAATTTTTCACAAATTTTTACCCTACACAAAGGAGCAAGACATACCTCGATGGGTCCACTAGCCAACCTACCCCTCGCAAAATCCGCATAATCCAGCTGATGAAGAAGAAGATTATCAGACTCTCCCTCAAGATGCAGCTGTCTCTGCTGCCGACTCAAGACTCGCGTCTCGAAAAGAACCTTAGGTGGATCGAGAGGCACGACGAAGTCAGGATACCTTGTCTGGATCGCCAGACGCTCACCTAAGTACCAAACATACCCATACGGGCGAGCTGGCACAACCGTTGGGAGTCACGCTCCCGAAAACGCTGCCATAACCCCTCAGGAACGCCCGTGTACTGTTCCCACGGACGTGGGCGGAACTGTAACCAAAAAGAAGAAACACGTTAGACGACATCTCAAGAAAAATCATTTAAATACATGCTATTTAGAAGGTTTCAACACATACCTGACCACCTCTCAACTGGTTCAACTGTTCCCGAACGAAGTCGTATGACCAGTCGTACCCAATACGGCTGCACGTACCCCATGTCAAGACCGCAGGGTATCTCTTCTCCATCGTAATTGCTTTCTGGCGTAAAGAAAGGAAATGACTATAGATCCAGCACTACACAAGAAGACATAAACGAAGTTAGCTCAAATAAACGACATTTTGAGTAAGCCAAAAAAAAACAACAGAGAAAAAAATACCTCCAACAACAAGCCAGGAGATACGATGGGAATCCTAGTTCCCCCATCCATCTTCCGTGGCCTCACAGCATCCATGCAGAAACGGATGCACAAGCCCAAGGCTGGGGATACCCGATAATCGCGCCCGATCGCACTCGATCCACGAAGACACATTAACACCGAAGTAGCAGCCCTCTCGCCCTTCTCGCCAAAGTAGACAGAGCTAACAAACCACCAAAGCCACATACGAGCATTCTGCTCGTCACTCCAAGATCCAGGCCCATGTTGAGTCTTCCCCTCGAAGTACTCCATGATATAACTCGTCTTCACATAGTTAGGTGCTTTTCCTTGATACGGCACCTCTAAACCAGCACCTACAGCATCAAGCACCGCCTTATCATCGATAGGTGGCGCAAAAGCAAAGTCCATATCACGGTCACCGGAGGGTAGACCCGTGATGATAGCATACGAAGACAAGGTAATACCCGCCTCGAACCCCGGCAAATGGAACGTCGTGGTCGTATCCCAATACCGGTCAAGGAACGCCCGGATGACCCTCAAGTTCGCCGTAGTCCGATTATCCACGATCCGGATCCAGTGTTTAACCAACGGACCCAGAGTACACCTATCAATCAACTCCTGTGCCCTAGGAGTCAAGACATTCTTATACGCCCAAACAATGCGTAATGCCCAAAAACGTTCTCATATATCCTATCTCAAGCCCTAGAAGAGCTCTATGAGACAAGTGACGCTCACGGTCCGCCAACAGGGTGTGGCCGTCCCATTTCTTCGCCCAAGGACGGTCAACACGCGGACCATGACTAGCACGACCCCTAGCACGAGACCCTGAAGCCTGCGAAGACTCGCCCTCCTCCATGGCCTCTACCTCTCTCTCCTCCTCCTCACCTATAGCACCCCCACGATGACCACGAACACCCATGCCACGTCCACGGCCCCTCGGGTCAGGCTTCGACAACCCCAGGAGAAGGATCCCTCGCACTAAAAGCACGACGCAAACTTGTACCACCAGGAGTAGTAGGTCCCTCATCCCTAGAGCCCGTACTCCGACGAGACTGAGATCTCGTAGAAGGCCCAGACCAATCACCTGCGACATTTTCAAAAAGACAAACATTCACAAGACGCAAGACGAAGACGAAGAAAGCAACAATTCTACAAGAACACCCTATCACGAGCCCTTCCGCTTAATTCACAATTTGGCCAAAAGCCGCTCTATACCCCTAAAAATTTCAACTTGACGGTTTCTATGGATTATATTAACCTTCAATTACGCCCCAGAATAATCAATTGCATTTTGGACTTGTCAGTCAAAAACCCCTAATTTTGACCTAAGTTCTCCGTTTTAATCAACCTTAAACCTCAATTTAAGGGATGATTACTAACATTTTTCAAAAACCGACGCCATACACATACTATACTAGCCAAGGGGAACCTATGGCGAAGTTTAATTGCAATTCTGAGACCGAAAATCCGGGTCCGATTTTTGGGTCGGGACCATTTCATACGAAATTGGTCTAAAAACGTTCCAAACAACGAGTATTTCACACGTACAATTAAGAATAGCATCATACAAGGGAATGGTATAGTTCTCTAGTAATCAAGCGGCGAATTTCAAGACTAAAAGACGGTTTTTCACCAAAAACGTCTTTTCTACATTTCAAGAAAGATCTAGCAATTTACAACATCAAAATGCATAAAAACAAGTAAGATGGAGTGTTACCTTGATCCATTTTGAAGTAAAGCAAGAAAAACGAGCGAAAACGGTCTTGAAATCGCAAGGAAACGGTTTTAAGAGAGAAGGAGTCGAAAATGGTGAAATGAGTTTAGAACTCGGTTTTTCCGTGTTTTATAAGGAGAAAGAGCCCAAGACCCTAATCGCAAGGACGCTTGCGATTTAGGGGAAGAGCCGCAAGGACGCTTGCGATTCCAGCTTTGGGCATTTTCGTGTTTTTCCTATTTTCAGGCCTGATTTGGACTTCTAGTCTATGAATAGGCCTTTTAGACACTTTCTCACGTTACGTCGCTCGGTTAAGGCGTCACCTAAAGTCCGCCACGCTCTTAGACGAGTTGAAACACTATACACAACCTTTGCGTAAACACTAAACACGAGCATTTTCCTCGGACGATAATTCCCGGCGGACATAAGCACTCTTTGACGAGGTGAGCACAACCACGAGCACTAGCACGAAGCATGAAGCACATACGCTCTTTTACGAGACCAAGCACGCGCGCTCTTTTACGAGACAAGCAACAGCAATAACACGCAAAGGTATTTGGCAAGCACAGGAAGGCATTCCCCGTACAGGTATGCAAGGACCGTCATGTCCCTAAACATGTTTGTCCCTCCCCGGATAAGCCCGGTTCGGAGTCCTAGTCTCACCCATGGACACATACTCCGTGCCGCTGATGATATCGAGACTGTAACGGTCCGGATGTTGTCGTGTAGTTTGACTTTCGCTTTAGTCCTGAAGCTCAGTCAAACTGGGGGCTCTGTAGATACCCAAATCCGCACCTCCCGCCAAAAACCCAGTGATGTAACAATGGACTTTTATTGCATGCTTTTATGTTGACTTAAATGGTTCTAACTGTGACGAATTCAAGTTAAATGTTTTTAAATGCAAATGAGGTTTCTTTATGAGTCATCACCTTTAGTGTCCTTAGGTCTAGAGTCTAGCTTGTCTCGAGTTCAGGTCCTAATCGGCATGCGCACATCCCTTTTTCAAACACATATAACACATCGATCCACCTAAATACCTAAATTTAGGCCTAGCTGCTAAAACTAACCTTTAGCATTAGCAAATACCCAGGATAGTCCCACGGAATGTCCTATTTCACAAAATTACACAAAATGCATCCTTTTTACATTTTCAGGGCTCGGCCCGTAATCGAGCCCAAACCCATACCTGGCCCGCATTCCAAGGATCAGGATTGACCAAGTCAAACCCTAAAACAAACCCTAGCAACCCCTAACTTAGAGCTCACGCAAGGTTAATTCGTATAACCTAAAGATAATTTAGAAATATACTAATATATAGGATAGAACCACTCCCTACCAATCGCAAGGAGCATTGCGATTGGTAGGGGCTATCGCAAGACCCCTTGCGATTGCTGCAGCAAGAGGCCTTGCGGCTCCTACATCCGGTTTTATCCCCTAGATTTCCTAAAATCTACCGAACTCTACACTATAAATACAACCCTTCGGTCATTCATTCAACACACAATTCAGAATACAATTCTCACCTCAAAACACTCTCAAAGCCTCACGCATAAACACCCTTAGAATTCCTCATTTTCCTAGTGTTGAATTCTTCCCTTTGAAGCGAAGCGCTGCCGGTTTCCTAAACTTGAAGACAGGTAGTTTTTCTTTACTTCTTAGACTAGCAAGGGCCTACATTAGGCTCACCCCGACTTTGGTACGCAAGTCTGCTTTTCATAAGGCGGCCATGCACCTCGAATACACACCCTATTCGTAACACCTTTCCAAAGTCGCATAAACAACTGACCTCCTTAAAATAAACCAATGGCTAATTGAACTTTATTTTACTGCATGCATTTAGCAAATCCTCTTATTGCATCTAAATCAACTTAAAATGAATTCGTCATTAAACTGAACTGTTTTCGTTAATAAGTTAAGCATGCTTAACTGAGGGTTTTAAACAATCTCTTTTTGCATTCTTTTTACATTTATATCGCACTTGTACGTAGCGTATTACTTAGGCTCATGTATCATTCTTTGCATTGTTCTCAAGTCTAGTAGAGGCTATCTTTTGATAGGCTTTTCCAAAAGATCTTTCATAAAAACATTATTTTGATTTATGCTTTAGAAAAGTACCCTCACCCGAATCCGAATCTGGTTTCACAATAACCTTAGACGGATAGGTGTCGACGTGCCTTGAACTCTAAGATGTGTCTTTGAGCATGAGGACACGGAGGCGGGTTCTAAATTTCCCTCATAATTTAGTGGCGGCTCCAAAACAGTTTTAAAAGGTTTTTTGTACTTAATCTTTTTAACTTTACGGCCTTAGCAAGACGTCGAGTGGTTCCATGGTCTGATCCCGGTACCTACAGGACTCTATATAACCTACCTCTATATATATATTTAGGATCATGTGAGAACCATTAACTCAATGAGAACTGTGAGAACCAATATATACCATTAGATTCAAAAATAACCAAGGGCCCAGATTACATAACTTTAATAGCCCAATCAAACCACCAACCCAATTGTTGTACACCGATCCCCTACTACTATCACCATTATTTGGTCAACCGACCGTACACATCAACGACGACACTACCCAAAACAACCAGCATGACTGTCGTCGTTTGTCGTCAACATCGTCTTGTTCTCTGACCTTCAATCAACAACCTCACCGCATCCTATTTATCCCTTCACTGACCTAACTCCGTTAATATTACGGTACGTTTTAAATTTTTCCCCCTTTCAATTTCATGGTTGTTTTAGTATTTATTTTGCATTTATTTAATCTTGATTTGAAGTTATAAGTGATGTTAATGTGATTCTCTGTATTACTTGGGTTTTTTATGGTGTTTTCTATTGAATGATGAGATAAAAAAATTTTAATTTAGGGATTGATTGTTCTTTTACAAGTTTTGAATTTAGATGATTTCAATTGGATTGATGAGTGTCTATCTCATATTACCAGTTCACTTCATTTTGCTTGTCTAATTTTCGGTCCTCATCATTGGCTTCTTAGGCCTTATCTTTCTTCCTTTTCTTTAAATTTTTCCAATTAGTTATGTGTTTAAAGCACTATTTCAAAGATAAACTCAAAGGTATGGAGACAACAACAATATTAGTTTGTAGCTATGGAATTTTTTTTATAGTGGTGGTCAGTGATATATAGGTCGAAGCGGTGATTCATATTTGATGTATCTAGCATACATTTTAGTGTACCTGTTATACTTTTTAATGTATCTAATTGGCTTTTTAAATCAGATAAAAGTTAATGCGTGTACAATTTATTCAGATACAAGTCTAATGTCACAAAATATGCCTTTTATTATATAGGTGGCGATTAATTCTCAATAATGAAATATATACGCATTAACGACAAGGACAACCTGAAGTACCGGAAAACATCATCAACAATGCACCGGCATCACAGATCTCGACACCCTTTGTCATCAACATTGCAAGAATTTCACCAACGGCGCTCGAGTCCCACTGTCCTCTACCTCCAACCCTACCATAAACTTACTACTGATGCGAATCTTGCCACCTATGTCGTTGAAACCACGAGAAACTCAACAATAAGACGAATACGGCGTTCTCCTCCATGAACAACACAAAAACATCGTTAGTGAGGTGAACCTCACCGCCCTACCCTTTCGTCATGACAAAAAATTCAATGGTGACACAAATCTCATTGTCTTCTGCCATCATAGATGTCACGTATCACTTCACTCTTCGTTGTTGACACCACCAAGAACCATATTTGAATAATACTAATTAACAAGAGTAATACAATTCAATGCGGAATTTACTAAACGTCGTGTCGACATTCAATTACAAATTAACTCTTCTCGCCGGCTAAAGTGATGATTCATCTCATAATGTTAGAACTGTCTATTTGGAGGTGGCGCATGGCATAAAGAATTTGGCGGTGATTCATGTTTAATGTATCTAGAGTATATTATAATGTATCTGTTATGGTTTTTGATGTATCTAATTGACTTTGTAAGTGGGGTACTTAATAATTAAACTATTGCTTATGTAATTTGGAGTGTATATTCGTATTAGGAGGGAAGAAGACGTTGAGATCGTAGTATTTTGTGATGTATAGAAAAGTATACTGAAGAAATTAATTTGAATTATAAAGTGATAATAAGTAATTAAATTAGGTTTTGCATGTGAAACTTAAATTCTTTTTGTGTTATTGTATACTCACACTTGTTAGCATTTTGATGCACCTAATGAACTTTGTAATGTATCTATCCGTCATTGTAATGAACTTACTATATCTTTTAATAAATTTATAAGTAAACTTTTTAGTGTATCTATTTAACTCTGTAATGTATCTAATAGAAATATTAGTGCACCTTATAAGTTAGTGATGCATAAATTGTCGAGTATGTATGATTTTTTATGCTGATAAATTATAACTTACCTTATGCAGATTAAATTAATTGCAAATCTAAATAAATAAAAATTAATCGAAAATTAAATATAGTTGATGGAGGAAGAAAATACATTGTTACAAAGAGGGCTACGATAGTGCTAGAGTTGACATTGACTACAGCACAATCCATTTTTGTCTCAGGTGAATAAGTCAAAAATTCTGATGTGATTCTGGGTGACTAAGGCGAGTAAGTTTAAAATTTCGGCGAGTAAATCGGAGAGAATCAAGTATATTGGATACTCTAGAATGTAAATTGGTCTCCTCGATGTGTATGTCGGAGATTCCGGCGAATAGGTTGCAGACAATGACGTGTAGATCAAAGATAACGACATGTATGTTGGAGATTCCGACTAGTTATCGGAAGATTACGGTGGTTCCGATAGTGATTGTTGAAACGGTGGTCAAGTAGCGGCAGCACGGTGATCGACGTGGTGATTCTAAGTGTAAGTTGTGGTGGTTAATGGGTGTTGCGTCGGTGGGTATGGTGGTTAGTGGTGGTGGTGACGATAAATGTGGTGGTTGACGATGGTGGTTAACAGTGTGAAGTGGATGGTGATTCTTGTGGTATTTGTGATAAAATAATGATTGAGTTGAAAGAATGATTGTTTTATTTAATCCTAACCACTTGATGATGTTAGATATAAGGGTCATTATTGGTTCTCACAGTTCTCACCGAGTCTATAGTTCTCACCGGATCTTAATATATATATATATAGAATTAGGATCAGGTAAGTTCCATGATTTTTGGTAAGTCCGTAAGTTCTAATCTCAGCCCTTAGATCAAAACAAGATGGAGGGCTGAGATTAAAAGCCAAAATCAACCCTCCACTCCTCATTCCCATCAGAATTCACCTTCTCTCTAAACTTCTCCCTCTCTCTCTCTAAATTAAACCTCTCTCTCTCTCAAACCCTAAACTCTTTTCACTCCACCCACCACCACCACCACCAATTCCACACCCCGCACCAACCACCACCACACCACCACGCACCAACCACCACCACCACTCCACCCACCACCACCGCACCACGCACCAACCTCCTCCAGCCGCCACCACCACACCACCGGCTTCCTCCAGCCGCCACCACCACACCACCAACTTCCTCCAGCCGCCACCACCGCACCAACCACCACCACACCACCACCCCACCAACCCCCACCACCCCTCCACCCACCACCACTCCACCCCCCCCCACCACCACCACACGCGTTTCTTTTTTTTTTTTCAATGATTTTTTTTTTTCTCTTTATCTAGATCTGGGTTTTCAGATCTATTGGGTGGTGGTAGTGATGGTGGCGACGGCGGCGGCGACTGAGGTGGTGACGGTGACGGGTGAGTAGGTTAGGGTTTTTTTTTTTTTTTTCATTTAAAATGGTTTTTTTATATCTTTGTGGTGGTGGTGGCGGCGATCGAGTGGTGGTGGTGGCAGATCTAGTGGTGGGGCGGCGGCGATCGAGGTGGTGACGGTGACGGGTGAGTAGGTTAGGGGTTTTTTTGAATTTGTCCTTTTTTTTCATTTAAATCTGTTTTTTTCATATCTTTGTGGTGGTGGTGGTGGCGGCGACTGAGGTGGTGGTGGTGGCGACTGGTGGCGGCGACTGAGGTGGTGGTGGTGGCGGATGGTGGTGGCTGGTAGAGTAGGGGTAAGGTGGTTGGACCAGATCTGGTTGGTGAGAATGGATGGGACATGAACGTTGGTTTTGATGGACTGAAACGTGTATTAAAGTTTCACTCGTAAAGAACAAGAGTTTCACTCGTAATGAACAAGAGTTTCACTCGTAGTATACAACAGTTACAGTTCGTAAAACAGCAGTTACAGTTCGTAAAAGTCTTAAATTGCGTAAATTCAATTTATTTTTTAAATAACACATTTTATTTATTAAAAATCACATTTTAATCTAAAGTTTCAAAATAAATTATTAATAGTTACAATCGTAAAACGCTAAAGTTACATTCGCAAAAGTCCGAAATTTGAAAAAATTTATCTTCGAATAACATAAATTCAAATTTATTTATTAAAAATTACATTTTTTTTTGAAAATTACAGTTTCATTTACAAGTATTACAGTTACAGTTTCATTTACAAGTATTACAGTTACAGGCTTACGGACTTACCAATATTTAGGAACTTATTTGAACCTGACTCTATATATATATACAGTGAGGATCCGGTGAGACCACCCCTTAAAATAAGACCGTCCTGTAAATCTCAACCATTGGATTAGTGATGATCTAAGGGTTGCTATTGCGCCACGTCATTAATGAAGAAACATACCCCCCCCCCCCCCCCCCCCCCCCCCCCCCAAAACCTTCGGCTCTGCATTCACTTTCACAAATCACACTCTCTCTCTAAACCTCCCTCTCTCTCTCTAAACCTCTATCTCTATCTCTTAACTTCTTCCTCTTTCTCTTTAAAAAGCAGATATTTACTACAAAAATTGAACAAAAAAACAAAAATCGATCGATTACTACAGGATTTTCAACAATAATGAAGAGGTAAATCGCTTCTTTAACAGCGTTTTATTACATTATTCTTGTTATTTTGTTCGATTTTGTTCCTTTTTTTTGTTGATTTTGATGTAGTATCTTCAATTTTATTAGTTTTTCGTCTTGATTTTGTAATATAATTGTGTTTTAAAGATTGTATTTGATGTTTTAATCGCGAAAATTAGGGTTTCGTATTTGTGGTATGTTGATTTCATTCGATTATGTGTTGATTTTGTTTGTTTTTTTGGTGACTTTGATGTAGTAGTATCCTCAATTTTCATAGTTATTCGTCTTGATTTTGTATTGTAATTGCGTTTAAAGGTGAACTTTTAGGATTTTGTTCAATTAGTAGATTTGGATCTTCAATTAACTGTATTTCATTGTTTATACCTGCTTTTTTTCTTCATTTCATTTTAATTTATGTATTTTGATGCGTTATTGTATGAACAAAGACGTAACTTGTTATTATAACACAAATTGTTTGTTATTATAACGCAAATTGGTTCTTGATATATAATATATGTGGTTATTGTAACACATTTACTTTTGTTATAATAACACATTTTTTTGTTATTGTAACACGTTTTTCTATGATTTTAACCCACGTACGGTTATTATAGTACATATGAGTGATTTCTTCAACATATTTTTTTCTTATTATATACAACTCTAATACATTATTTAATTTTATTATAACACATTGTTTTACTGTTACATGAGTTGGTTATTACTAAGCTATTAACATGTAATTGTTTACATATAGAACATGTTGCGTATTTAGTTTTAATAAAGTATAAAGCCAATTAGCTCAAATGGTAGAGCATTGTGCGATGCACAAGATATGGGTTCGATTCCTATATTGGCTAATTGTCATCAATGTTACTTTGAACACAAACCACTAGGTCTTGATTTTTAAGGCTACAAACTTAAAATCATACTTTGATTTGTTTGTGCATGACGTTATTGTGTGACCAGTTAAAGTTACCAAACACTTACTTAACCAGGCTATATGGGATTCGAACCCATATCTTTGTGCGTAATTTGCACATTGCTCTGCCATATTTGAGCTAATAGCCTTTAATGTAGAAAAATTATTGTTAATATTATATAATAACAAGTGTTGTAGACTAAATAATAGTGTCATAATCAATGCGAACAATACAATTTCTTTTGGTAGGTACATAATCTCTTTGGCTTTTCTACGAAATGAAAATTACACACAAGCTTAGTTTTCAAAACACCACCTTTACTAGTTTTGGCAGTGTATAATCTAGGAGTAAAACCACAAGCGAAAGTATATACTCCGTAAAATGCAATCCCCTCCTTCAATGAGACAAAACCAACAATAGGTGTAAACTCGCTCTCTACTCTCCTAACCACTCTTCACTACCACCATGTGTATGAGACAAAACCAGTGGGTAAAGACGTGGTAGAGGAGCAAGTAATTGTGTTGCTAGTGTAAGATGGACATGAAGGTCATATTTAGTGCCTGAAACACAAAAGTAATTAAATTATTGTTACAACAACATCGTACATTGTTATTATATAACATAATGCGACAATGAAAACTAATCATTTGTCAATTATGTATTACAATAATAGAGAAAAACGCTATTATAAGAACAAAATCCAACAACATAAAACTGTAACCATAATAACAACACTGTTCCATAGATTAGAGAAAACAAAAATTTGTGGATTATATATTACAGTAACAGAATATTACGTTATTATAACAACAAAAATAACATAATAACAAAAATCTTAGAACGATAATTGAAAGAATTACAACGAGAAACATGAGTTATACAAATAAAAACATGATGTTGACGAATATTACAAAGACAGATCTGCAAACGAATAAAATAAAATTGAAAGAGTTGGGACAGAAATCTTAGAACGATAATTCATCATCGTCATCATCAACATCAACATCAATATCATCACAGTAAACAATGAATTACGAAATCGATTATTGAAGAATTCAACCGAAAAAACACGACGAGATTCAAAACCAGAGAATTCAACCTACAACAATCAAATTACAATTAAAATAATCAATTATACAATAACTAAACAACTAACTGAAAAATTGATCAATTACAACACCTACGATTGAAATAGGAAGTTGATCAAATATGCAAAAAACAGAGACAATTATAGAATAGCAGCGAAACGATTGTTACAACATTGTTATTATAACGTTATGTGACTATGAAAAGTAGATATTTGTGAAACATGTATTACAATAACAGTCTAGGACGTTATTATAACAACAAAAAACAGTTACCACAATTGAATCATTAGACAATGGAGAAAGCAAACATTTGAAAATGCTAATATAGGAACAAAATTTTACGTTATTATAACAATAAAAACAATCTAACAAACAAGAAGCATGCATTAAATATAAACGCACACTGAAGGAAGCTGAAGAGAACAAATATGATGAATTAATCAAATAGAAAATACGATTACTAAAAAAACAACTGAAATTCCACAAAAAACAACAAATATATCTTGATTTTACTGGAAAAACGAAAATATTCAAAAAAAATTACCAGAAATTGTGTCATCGTTCTAAGGTTGTGAATCGATCATAGTTTCAACTTCAAAACAAACCTGCAACAATGAAATTACAATTAAAACGATCAATTACACAATAAGTGAACAATTAAACTGAGAAATTGATCAACTACAACACTTACAATTCAAATAGGAAATTGATTAAAATTGCAAAAAACAAAGGAAAATTAAGAAGAATAAGCAACGAAACAAATTCAAAACAAACCTGAAACAATGAAATTACAATTAAAACGATCAATTACACAATAAGTGAACAATTAAACTGAGAAATTGATCAATTACAACACTTACAATTCAAATAGAAAATTGATTAAAATTGCGAAAAACAGAGGAAAATTGAGAAGAATAAGCACCGAAACAAATTCGGTGAATTTTGAGATCAAATTGAGTGAATTTGGAGGTGAAATTGAGTAAATTTTGAGGTCAAAATAATTCCGTGAATTATGATTTTGATTGCCTGAAGATCGCAAGAGAGAAATTAAAAGAGCGATAAAGTAGAGAGAGAAAGAAAAAAAATAAAGATGAGAGTGAGGCTTTTAATTTGAAGTTATTTATAGGAGATGGGAAGGTTAGATCTTAGGGTAAGATGAAATCTAATCTCAACCGTAGGATTAGTTTGATCGGACGGCCTATAATTACGGGACGGTCTTATTTTTAGGGGGTGGTCTCACCGGATGCTATTTCTATATATATATATAGATTTTATATATATATATATATATATATATATAGAGTTAGGATCCGGTACATCCTTATATATTGGTACATCCTACATCCTAATCTAAGCCGTTAGATCAATGCAATGGAGGGCTGAGATTAATTCGAGAAAAAAAAAAAAAAAGTGTCAGTCATTAGCTCTGCACATCTGACCAGTAGTTGATTATAAAAATTGTGTTTTTTTTTTTGTGATACTTTTAGCTCTCGGGAGTGATACTTTTAGTTATATTTAGTGATACTTTTTGTAATACTTTTAGGTCTCAGGAGTGATACTTTTAGTTATTTTTTTTTTGTGATACTTTTAGCTCTCGGGAGTGATACTTTTAGTTATATTTAGTGATACTTGTTGTGATACTTTTAGGTCTCAGGAGTGATACTTTTAGTTATATTAAGTGATACTTTTAGTTATATTCAGTGTTATTTTTTCAGGCTGTAGCAGGATGTAGGATGTATTTATTTACTAAGGATGTACATGATCCTAAATAAAGTTGAGTCCCTAAGTCCATTTTTCAGCCATTGGATTGAGAGTGTTTGGATGGCTGAGATTCACCCTACAATTATTACCCATCAGATTTTTAAAAAAAAAAAAAAAAACAAAAGAAATTTGGGATATAGTGTTCGTAAGTTCCTAGGTTATTGATTATAACAAAAAACAGTTGACAGACATTCCTCATTGCAGTGGCTCTTCGATTTCTCGTTGGTATTTTATTTTTGCTGCTTCTTCCTCTTCATTTTATATAAATTGCTGTGAGTGTAATTGGATTTAATTTTTTTCTTCATTTGTCTTCTTCGTTTTTTTTTTTTTTAATTTTGTGCATTATTTTGTAATTTTAACATTCAATCTGTATAACTTGATGGATAATCTGCAAGTTATACCAGTTGAAGGTATAATTCGTGGTTTATTCATTTTTTATTATTATTTTTTTTTTTTTTCTTTGTTTGCTGTTATGAATTATGTTATATTTGAGATTCAATTTTTTTTGATGTAATTTCAAATTAATTTTTTTGTAACTGTTCTGTAGGTGAAGGTAATCAAGGGTTAGAGGAAGGGCAATTTTGTAGGTGCATGGAGGATGCTTTTACAGTTTGTTGGGAAGCGATTTGAGGATATAGAAGAAGTGTGAATTTCTACAAGATCTATGCATTGGCTTCGGGTTTCGATGTTCGTCGTTATACGCCGAAAAAGTGGCGTGATGGTACAGTGAAAACGAAACTTTTGGTATGTAATCGGGAAGGTTTTTGGAAGCCAAAGAAGAAATTGGAAGTTAATGAGGTTGATCTTTGAGAAGCAGGAGAGGAGGAAGAAAATTAAACGTGTAGGATGTAAGGCTAGAATGAGGTTATTCATGATGAATGGAGTTGTGTACGTTGATAAATTTAATGAGTACCATAACCATGAACTTGTATCAGTCGAAAACAGGGAGTTTCAAAAACTTGCGAGGCATCTGTCGACGTACCACAAGGAACTCATTGTTTCTAATTCAAGGGTTAGTTTACATTTATTGACATTCATATTTGTAGAATTATATTGATGATTTATTGTGTTTTTAATTTTAAAAGTGATTAAAGTTTCGAAAATATTGAAGAACATTTGCACATATATTATATAATAGTTGCGTTATGTTTTTTTTGGTTTACAGTTGCTTTGTTACTGAAATATAGTGGCGAACTGTTTAGAATACATTGATTTGTTTTAAAGTTTTGGGTTGGTTGTTTTAGGTTATTTATTATTTATGAAAGGCTTTTGTAGTTCAGAATCGAATTGATATTTAGTTTCGTTTATTATTTATTTTTGTTTCACTATATAATGTCTGTAACAATTTCTTTTTTAGTGTTTTCGAGTGACACTGAAAATTGTAATGCAGTTGCGATATGCTTAACTTATTTACATTTTTGTGAGTTGAATATAGGGGCGACGAAGACATATCGTATGTTGAAAGAGCAAGTTAATGGGTACGAAAACATTGGCGCTAGCTTGGGAGATTTTAAGAATTTTCAAACGGCTGTTAAGTGTTTCATTCATGAAAGAGATGGGCAACTCTTTGTTGACCATTTCAAGAGCATGAAAGAGACAAGAACGGGGTTCTACTTTGACTACGATATAGATGAAGATGGAAGTTTAATGAGGGCTATATGGGCTGATGGTTACGCTAGAAAAAACTACGCTGTCTTTGGAGATGCAGTAGCATTTGATCCAACCTACTCAACAAACAGGTACTCAATGGTATTCACTCCGTTTACAGGGGTTGACAACCATAGAAAATCCGTTACGTTTGCTGGAGCGTTGATAGCTAAGGAGGATTGCGAATCGTTTAATTGGGTGTTCAGTAGGTTTCTTCACGCGATGGGTGGAAAGGAACCTGAGTATATTATAACTGATCAAGATCCGGGCATTATCAAGTCAGTGAATAGTATTTTCAAGAAAGCTCGACACCGTTTTTGTATGTGGCACATTATGAATAAGGTTCCTACCAAGTTCGGGGCTAATAAGGCAGATTATCAGATTTTTCTGAAGAAGTTGAATGCCATTATTTGGGACCAAAACATTGAACCTGAAGAGTTTGACATGAGATGGGTTGAAACAATGGAGGAGCACGGTGTTGGTGTTGGTGATTGGTTTGAAGAGGCATTTGCTATTAGGAAACAGTGGGTCATGGCTCATTGTAAGGATCTGAAAATGGGTGGTATAATGAGGACGACTCAGCGGTCGGAGAGTGAGAACAGCTTTTTCAAGAAGTTTGAGCACAAATATGGTACGTTGGTTGAGTTTTGGATGCGCTTTGAAAGCGCTATGGACCAACAAAGACACAACTACAAACGGTTAGACAATGAAAGCTCTCAGTTATCAGCAAAACTGTTTGGATCAACGGAGTTAGAGAAGCATGGTGTTAGTGTCTTAACTGATGTAATTTTTAAGGAGTTTCAGAAGGAGTTGATGTCTTCAATGACTACATGTAGGTGTGTTGGGTTTAGGGTAGAAGATGGGTATGAAATTACTTCGGTGAAGGATGCTGAAAGGGATTTAGTTGTCGAGGTTCGATACAGCACAGGTACGTTTTTACTTTATTTTGTCAGCAAACATTAAATTAAGTAGAAGTTTCGTTTAGAAGCAGCAATATTTTCGATCTTAGTAGACAATAGTTATAACTTTTTGAGTTGTTGGTTTTTCCGTTTTTCGTATTTTATAGGGACGAAATTTGCAACCTGTAGCTGCGGTCTGTTCCATAGTTGGGGTATTGTGTGTCGTCATGTTATTTGGATTTATGCTGGGCTCGGATTTAAGAAATTACCCGATGAATCGATCCCAATACGTTGGAGAAAGGATGCGTTAGATCATGCTGCGTTGACATTTGATAGTATGGACTCCTTTAAGGGGAAGACTATCGAAGACGATCAATTGGAGTTGTCTACATTGTGGGCTGAGTTTCACCAGACTGTTAGTGTTGTTTGTGCTCATGGGAAGAAGTCAGTGGAGTCTCTCTGCAAATTACTAAAGGAGTTTAGGTTGGACCATTCGAATAATTGTGAAAACATGAGCAAAGATGACGAAATGGAGCAGCTACTTGGTTGTAAGGTTAGTTCAGAAATTTCAGTATTACCACCTAAACAATCTAAGAATAAAGGTACGGCGAAACGATTGACTTCTGTGAAAAGTAAAGCTATTGAGGTTGCGAAGAAGCCGAAGAGGATGTGTAAGAATTGCAAACAGTTGGCTCATCACGATAAAAGGAATTGTCGCACCCATATGTCGACCGCTTGGAGGTAGTTGAAGAGTTGATTTGAGCGCAGATGAGAGGTTTTTTTTTTTTGGTCTGGTTTTCAGATGTAGTTGGTACGTTTTGGTTAACTTTTTGTTGTTTTTTTTTTTGGTTTGGTTTAGTTTGTAAGCTTCTTGAAGTTGGAATGTTTTGTTTGGATGCCAAATGTAATTTGGTTGAGGGATTATTGAAATTGAAGTAATTTTAAATTTTATATATTAGTAGTTTCGTTTTATATAATTGACTGTTACAACTTTAAAATATAACAGTTGCAGTGACAAATTCGAAAAATATTTGTTGCATTTTTTATGAGAAGTACTGTAGTTACGTTTAATTTGTTTATCCATTGCAACTTTATTGAATTAATATTTCGTTTGTAGTAACATTTGCTTACATAGAATAAATATTTCAGAAGCAGTAGTAATTCGAAACTATACTAATAGTTTCGTTAAAAAGTAAGTACTGTTACAACTATATAGTGTAACAGTTACAGTTACAGTTTCTGAACTTAGCAGTTGCAAATTTATATGGTAATAATTTCATAAAAAAAACGATTTTAAATTAAAATAACAGGTAGACATTAAGAAGTTGAAATTAGTTCATACATTAACAGAAAACATGGTAAAAGTAGACATTGTTTCGTACACTTAAGCCGATACTAATAAAAGACCGACGGACATTGAAGTCATAAACCGGTCTAAATTTGCAAAAAATTCAAAAGGTTGCAGACATTTATTTTTTCCTGGCGATCTCATCAGCAAGCTTACGCTTTTCGCGCAACTTTATCCAGAGCGGTAGCTTCTTCTCGTTGAATTTGTTGTAACTTGCAAGGAAACCTTCACGGACGCTGTTAATATCCGAGAGTATCAGCGATGCAGCGAGTTGTACGCTAAGATAACGACGTTGGACCTTGGCCGTGAGATTACTGTCTTTAAATGACGATCCCTCAAAAAGCGCCATGTGCATCATAGTGTATACTCCGGATTCTTGGTTGTTTGCAAATTGTGTTTGCCAGTCCAAATCGATAACGCGTGTGTTAAAGTTGACAATTTCAGCAGCTAGAGGGAAGCCCTTAGTGTCCAAGTAGTCACTCAAACAACTTGACTGCAAAAACGTTAAAAAACGATCAACAAATAATGATTATATAGAAAACATAAACAAATAAGAGGTGCGTATAGTGACGTACAATTATCTTCGCAGCTGAGTTATAAACAATGGACATCTTCGAAGGGTTGGGCCAATATTGATTGTCTAGAACGTCGATGGTGCTGTTATTAAAGTTCACAACTACGCAGGCATAGTGCTTGTTAATTAGTACGGGAACAAATAATAATGCACCGCCAAAATTGAATGAAGAACCCCACGTCTTAGCCATCAAGTCCCATTTCTCAAACATTGCATCCATAATTGGATTTCGCTGTGTCGACCCCTCTTCAAATTGCATTAGTTCAATTAAATTTTCCTGTGAAGCGAACACATTTGATTACAGAAACATTTGAAAGTAATATAAAAGGTGGTGACATTATTTAAACAGAAGGTTTTCAAACTTAAAGCTTAACAGACGTATAATAGAATTGAAACTATTTTTCGTAATTAAGGAAACTGTTATATATAAAAAATGTAACAGTAAGCGAAACGATAGTGAAGGGGTAAAAAATTACCATGTGGTCGAGACCGAAGAAGGCCATCGTTGGTATCTCATGCTCAAGTGACTCTATATAATTTAAAAGCTTACACCAACAATTAATGACCACCGGGGTTACGTCTCTTTCAGGCAAGAGCGAGTAAATATCCTTCCTGCGGAGGATATCACCGTTCCCGTAGTCAGCGACTACTTCGCTGCATAATGTACCCGAAAAAAAAAAAAAGGAAAACAATGTTAAGAAGTACATAGGTAAAAAGGTTTTAAAAAAAAAAAATAAATAAAAAGGTTATGAGAAGATTGAAACTAACTCAAGGTCCAAGCCGGTATCATCCACAAAGCAGTAGTCAGTAACCTCCCTTCGTAACATTGGCATATGACCAGTTAACTTCTGATTATTCCTCATGAATCTCGATATTACCAATCCATCACGGTCAGGCTGACCGCAATTAAGAGTACATCCTAGACCATCCCCGCCACCACGGCACCGACTCCTTATAACAGATAAAGTTTTAGAACCAACGGCGTGTGCTACCTGAGTAGGTTGTTCAGGAGTGTGTACTTCAGCCTCGACTTCAGGCTGCGGTAACTGAGGGCGCCTTCCAGATGAGTCGGAGTTGTCCACTTCAATATTGCGCTTCCGTTTGTTGGATTTCGTAACACGAGCTGCTGATGTATTGGGAGGTTCGTCAACGGCTTCAGATGCACCTGATACGGGTAAATGTGTAGGCGGCTCAACTTGAACAACAACATCGTTGTTGACTACTTCATTACTCTGAGGCCCATCATTGTTGATAACATCATTGTTCGTGTCGGCGTCGCCATGGTGAATAACATCATTAATCTCAGCCGTCGTGTACAAGTTTGGGGAGAATGTTGACTGAACGAGGTCAATAGTTTCTTGAAGGTGAACATCGGTTATATCAACGTCAGAGGATCTAGATTGGTCAAGTGATTCAGTTGAAGGGCGTGGGCTAACAACTTTGTCAACATTGGGATTATCTGACCTTTGCGGGGAATGGACAGTGTGAATATCATCAACAACCTGCCTAACTTGTGAAGGGGACGCATCCTGCAGTACTGGCGCTTTGTCGGAAACGACCTTCATCCTCAAAGCAATGTCAACAACTTCGTCAACATACCTATGAAGAGCTGGGTCCTCAAAAAAAGCCTGAGTCGATTGCGTAGGTGTAAAATCAGGAAGGGGGATCCCAGGTGTGGTGAGGGACCTGATCTTCGAGGCAGCGTCGACATACCAGTTGTGAAAAACAATTGCATTACGATGCAGATGAAGATAAAGCTCGTGGGCAGGCTGCGACAGAAAATTAAAAAACAGAATTACAATTAACAGACAATTAATAATGACATGGCTAAAATTAATAATTAAATAATTACGATGAGTACTTACATCAGTTGCTTTTGAATGCAACTGCCGATCATTTTCAAGACCTGGGGGGAGACGGATCTTGATGAAGCTTTCAGAATCATTCATCTCGGGGAGAATGGACGGGCTACCATTACAAACATTAACAGCGGGCGTATCTCGTTGCGGACCATTACTGACCGACTTGATAGTTGGGTCGAGGCAGTGAGGATAATGGACGGCCGGTCGTGTCTGTCTTCCCAAACTACCACCGAGTAACTCACCTTTAATCCTTTCTTCCAATTTCTTTTTATCCCAATGCTTTATCAATGGGATATCGGTTGATGACGATTCTGCGAAAATCATAGCGATGAAAATAGGTAATCATAAGAAAGGGTAAGCAACCACCCAAACACTTACCAAGACCGCACCGATATGTCGCTTCTACCGCTGGCCGAGAATGTAACTACACGATCGTCTTGACTATCTGCTAACATCCTCAGCGCAAAGAAGTATCTTAAAGTCGACAGAGCTATTAAGGGTGGGACAGAGAAATATAGACATGCTATACACAACAAATAGCCTTAAAAATCTATCACCTCCTTCCTTGTCCTTCTTAATTTCGTTAAAAGGCGGCCTAAAGGGATAGGGGCACCAGGCTTTACGATGTCGAATTCGGACCTCCAGCGGTCCTTGAGAATCCTAACTTCTTCCTCATTCTCATCCAGTCTTTGGGCGATAGAAATAACCTTGAGAGTTTGGGCTGATGGAAGCAAGAAACAATCATGTACATCATGTTTAGTAACCATAAACTTGTCGAAATCGAAGCATGAAACACATTACTACGGTCTTTGAATGCATTAACAAAATGGTGCAGATCATCAAGCTGGGAAATTCTTAAAGTTAATATGAAACAACCCACCAAAACCAATTCTATTAATTGCTTCCTTACGGGCGGTGTTAAACTTCTCCATCGATTCACGAGATTGCGAGGGCGACACACGACATGATAGGTAGGATCCGTACTCACGGCATTCTCGAGAATTTCAACAGATTCATCACCATCTAACAAGAAAGAAGAAACGATTTAATTTATATTCAATTAAAAAAATAAAAAGTAAACGAAACTATTAACAACAACCAATGAAAATCTAAAGCGTAATAATCGAAGCGTATTACTATTTAATCAAAGATGAAATAATTATACACTATCTGTAGAAATTGAAAGGTAAATAATTTATCTGAAAATATCCTAAATATCGATAAAGATGGAGGAGATGAATACATATCTTTGTAAGGTAAATAATTCTATAAAATAACAAGGTAAATAATTTATCTGAAAGCTAAAAATTTATCGAGAAAATATTACGTAAAATATCCTATATTAAGCGAAAAATTTGGAAAAAGTAAGAGAATAGAAAAACAAAATAACACTACAAGAATGGATAAGAATCGAAAAACATGCATACAATCTAAAACATTCAAATTGAAATATGTAATTCAAAAAACGAGTAGAAAATTAGAAAAAAACGAAAAAAAAAAACTTACAGTATTTGATTCAGGGGTTGAAGAAGATGAAAATGTTGAAGAACTCATATCAATGTCGATAAAGATGAATGGAGGAGATGAATAAAACTGAAAATGGGAGATGAAGTGAAGAAGAAATGGAGAGTCAGGGAAATGAATGTGGAGTGACAAAAAATTAAGTCTGTCTTGGAAAAAGAAGGGGAACGACGCATTGAACAACCCAATTCATTTTTTTTTTTTTTTTTTTTTTTTCTGTAATTACTCATTAATGATGCTTAGTTTTGATGGGTGAATAACAGCCGTAGATCTACTTACATCTAACGGATCAAAAAAGGACTCAAGGACTTAATTAAAGTTGGGGGACTTAATATAAACCATTTATATATATATATATATATATATATATATATAGGGCTAAGATCCCGTGCGCACCACCTTACGGTGCGCACCGTACGCACCATTAGGTACACAAATCTGTGTATTGGGTACACAACTCTGTATATTAGGTACACAAATATATATATTGGATACACAAATTTGGGCATTAGATACACAAAAAAACGGGTTAAATACACACAAATTACAAAGAAATTCAGTGTTTTTATTTATGTTTTTCTCATAGTTATTTATGATGACGATAAATTGGATACACAAAACTATAACTCGGATACACAAAAAATGAGTTTAGATACACAATACGTATACGTCCACTATTGTATCTACCACCACTGCCGCCGCCACTATACCACCTTCCCTCGCTACCACCGTTCCCCCGCCGACGCCATTGTTGAACAACCACCTTGACGCCCTCATTTTAAACACAATACTTGCCACCACCACCATTGCAACCTCATCATCGTCACCGGCACCGCCACAACAAAAACAACAACTCACATAATCGATCTCCTTGTGCTCCGTCGTTGTTCTTCCTTCACCGAAATAGACCACTCCTACACCTTCTTACTCGTCGCCGATCTCCGCTGTCAACAGATCTAAAAATAATGGCGTACCAAATGAAGGTCGACGACTCGACGGCGTAGGGCTGTCTTGATGAGGCGGCGAATTAGGTGGGGCAAGGTACCTATGGTGGTGATGGTGGCCACAAGATCTTCGTTTGGTCCATATTTTTCAGATCTGCAATTTTATGGTGGATTTTCGTGGTGGTTTTTTTGCGGTGAATTTTTGCAATGGTTCCATGGTGGTGGTTAAGGTGGTTGTTGTGGTGATTAAAGTGGTGAGATATTGGAAAGAAATGAGAAAGGAAGGAGAAATGAAGAATGAAAAAGAGATGTAATGGAAAATTAAAAGAAAGCAGGAGGCAAATGGAGGAATGTGTGCGCTGAGATAATAGGTAGGGTTTTGTTTGGTGCGTACGGTGCGCACCGTAAGGTTGGTGCGCACGGGATCCGTATTCTATATATATATATATATAGAATTAGGATCACGTACATCCTTAGTAAAAAAATACATCCTACATCCTTCTACAGCCTGGAAAAATAACACTGAATATAACTAAAAGTATCACTTAATATAACTAAAAGTATCACTCCTAAGACCTAAAAGTATCACAACAAGTATCACTAAATATAACTAAAAGTATCACTCCCGAGAGCTAAAAGTATCACAAAAAAAAAAATAACTAAAAGTATAACTCCTGAGACCTAAAAGTATCACTAAATATAACTAAAAGTATCACTCCCGAGAGCTAAAAGTATCACAAAAAAAAAATACACTTTTTATATAGTAGTAGTCTGATCTGGGATGATTTTGGACCCTTTTTTTTTTTTTTTTTTTTTTGCTCGATTAATCTCAGCCCTCCATTGCATTGATCTAACGGCTCAGATTAGGATGTAGGATGTACCAAGATGTTAGGATGTACCGGATCCTAACTCTATATATATATATTTATATATATATATATATATATATATATATATATATATATATATATATATATATATATATATATATATATATATATAGAGAGAGAGAGAGAGAGGGAAGTTATAATGAGTCCCTTATCTTTTTGAGTCAGTGAGTCAGTGTAACTCTTAATAACGTTTTTTGAAACTGTAATGCTTTGTAAATGTAACTGTAATTTTAACATATACAGTTACATTTACAGAATATTAAAGTTACAATTACATATAGTTACATTTACAAAACATTACAGTTTCACAAAACGCTACTAAGAGTTACGTGGACTCACGGACTCAAATTTATTTGTGGACTTAATATAACCTATATATATATATATATATATATATATATATATATATAGAGTAAAGTTCAATTAAGTTGCTTAAATATTTTAAGTTGGTAAGTTTCAATCTTAGCCTTTGGATTAACAAGATCAATGGTTGAGATTAAATCTCACGAAAAAGTGCGGGCTAGGTCCCAGGCACTTGGCCAAACGGCCGGCGTGTTTTGGCCTTTTCTGACAACAGTTTCACGTTTTATACATAACAGTTTCATTCGTACAGTACAACAGTTTCAAGTTTTTCCAGTTCAGCGTACGAAACTTAGCAAATATAGTGTAACATAACAACAATTTCACAAAATATTAATAACAGTTTCACCACCGTAGCCAGCGTACCAATATTTGTCAACTTAATTGATCTTGTTTATATATATATATATATATAGAGGAAAGTTATAGAGAGTCCAACTAATGAGTAGAGTCCTAGAGTCTAATTTTGAGCCATTGGATGAGAGTTGGATGGAGGGCTGAGATTTGTTCTCATTAATAAAAAAAAAATAGAAACAAAATAAATATTGTAGCCAATTAGAAAATTAGCCTGCTATTTCTGTTTCCTATGTTGTACGACATTGATCAAACCAAAAAAAAAACCATCCACCTCCCTAACTTAATTCTCTGCTTCTTCTTCTTTCACTCTTTTTCCAGGTTTTTTTTTTCTTCTTCTTTTACTGTGTTGCCATCATCTTCTTCCATTCTCTTTTAGAATTTTGTATTTAAAATCTCTGGCTTTTGTATTCTTCTTTTTTTCTTTAAATTTGTAATTTTAACAAATTACAAATTTGCATTTAAAATTTCTGAAAATCCCCAATATTCTCCAAGATTCTCAGGTTACATCCATCTTAATTTTTCATCTTCTTCCTTGGTTTGATGTTTTGGCAAAGTTGTATCAAAGTTTTCATTTTTGGGTAAATTGATTGTTCTCACCGTGAGTTGATGGTTCACCATTTTTGGGTAAGTTACAACCCTTCATCTGCTTTCTTTTTTTTTCTAAGAACTCGTTTTCTGTGTTTGATTTTCATGTTTACAACGAAATTTTTTGGTTGAAATCAGAAAATCGAATTCTAGGTTTTGAAATTACAAAGTTTGATTTTTTTTTTTAATTTTTAATTTTATGATGAAGAAATTGCAAAAAGTGAATTTTAATGATGATGATAATAGTGTTTGTTTTTATTTTCTTTGCAATTTCTTTATATTTTGTTTCTTTAAAAATTTAGGCGATGAGAAGAAGAAGAAGAAGAAGAAGAAGAAGAAGAAGAAGAAGAAGAAGATTTCATTATCTCGAATATAAGGGTGAGTATGTTACTATTCTAATTTTCTATGTTAAAATGCTTTATTTGTTTATTGGAATTTCATTTTAGTTCACAGTACTTCTGCTGGCAATTTACTTCTGAAATTGGAGTTTAAAAATTTGCATTGAAATCTTATTTTTTGCATTTATAATTTCGTTTCAAAATTTCATGAAGTTGGAAAGCGATATTTGGAAGTTGTTGTTGTTGTATGTGGGAATAAATTCTTCTGATGTTATTTTTAGTTTGGAGTTTCAATTTTCGCTTTGAAATCTTATTTTTTTGGATTGAAATTCGTTTTTTTCATTTGAAATTCTAAATAGTGATTTTAAATTTTTTGAAATTACTATGTAATTAGAATACGATTTGTACTATTTTCAGTTAACATTTATCTCCCTCTTTGAAATTTTATAAATTCCTATTGAGATTCTAAAGATTTCTGTTGGTATTTCATTTTAACATATCATTGTAATTGTCCTTGGCAGTTGAATATTGGTGCTACAAAGACGTATAGGATGATTAAATAACATGTCAAGCTATATGGGCTGACGTTGTGGCGCGAAGAAATTACGAGTTCTTCGGCGATGCGTTGTCTTTTGATCTAACTTACTCGACAAACAAATATTCTATGGTTTTCACACCTTTCACGGGGGTTGATAACCATAAACGTTCGGTTACTTTTTCTGGTGCGCTCATTGCTAATTGTTAATAGGAATCTAAAAACAAAGGCAATAGAAAACGTTCGGTTACTTTAATAAATTTTTTATTGTCTCGGATACTAATTTGTACAGCAGAGTTTGGAATTCTAATAATGTTAGCTAAAATTTCTTTTATTGTTCTTGAAATTTCATTTAATTTTATATTTTATCTCAAGCTTTACAAATGCTATAAAACTACTTCGTACTTGTCCAATTGTAATCAATCAGTAGTAATGGTTAATTTACAATCTTGTTTTGATTGAGAAGAAGTAGAAGCTATGTCAAAGGCACGAGGGGTAGTTAGATTCTTCATAACAGAACCAAATTACACTTACAGGAAAAAAAAAAGAATTCTAACAACATAAAATGAAATTCTAATAGTAAAAAAAAGAATAACAAACACAACCAGTTGGTTGAAATTTCGTATATGTATGTTAAAGCTCTATATGTATTTCAGATTAGATATTTGAAATATCTTATAATGTTAGAATTGTAACATAAGTGAAATTTTAAAAAACTCTTTTATAATCTCATTAAGATGTGATAAAATTCTGAATTACGCAAAATATCATAAGATATATATAACTTGAAATTTGTCATTGGAAACCAAAGTACAAGTAGAACAAAAAAAAAAGCTGCAGTTCAATGTTATAGAGTTGAATGAAATCCAAGATAGAAAAGCAAAGTACAAAACGGAACAAAATGAACAGTTCAATGAGCAGTACAATGTTGACAGCGCTTTATCTAGATAACTTCTTCAACTTACGTTGAACTTCACGTTGGCCATGAAGTACCTTCCATAGAGCAGATTTAGTTTTGGCAAACTTGGAGACGTTTTCAAGTAGACATTCGCGCTTCGAGTTGCAGTCGGCTAGTAGAAGGGCTGCAACTAATTGGCAAACAAGGTAACGCCGATGTTTCTTTAACACCATGTTAGGGTCATCAATGCCACTTGCCGATGGTCCTGCACAACGTCACGAACGTCACGAACAACAGCAGTAGTAGTATCTTGATAGACAGGAGCCCTTGCCGATGTTGACTTCATTCGCATCGCAACATCAACAACCTCATCAACGTATAGATGAAGTGCAAGATTCTCGAAAAAAGCTTGAGTTGATTGAGAAGAAGTAGTAGCTATGTCAAAGGCACGAGGGGTAGTTAGATTCTTCATCCTTGTAGCAGCATCAGTATACCACGAATGAAAAGCAACCGCGTTACGTTGCATATAGAGATATAATTGATGAACCGCCTACAAATTTAACATAACAGAACCAAATTACACTTACAGGAAAAAAACGAATTCTAACTACATAATATGAAATTCTAATAGTAAAAAAAGAATTACAAACACAACCAGTTCCTATAAAAAAGAATTCTAAGACTTTAATATAGAAATGTTAGAGGGAAAAAAAGAACTCCTAGAAGAAGACATCTGCAAAGGCGTTTGATTCAGTACAATTAGCAAATAAGAAACGATACACCAATATCACAAAAACAGAAAATGGGGTAAAATTTAAATAACTAAAAACAGAGGGTTCTATATATACGGTGAAAATATATTTCAATTGAAATTTTTGAAATACCAACAGAAGAAAAGAGAATATCAATCAATTTTTAGGGTTATCAACAGAAAAAAGGGAGGAGTTAAATTTCAATTAGAAAATTCGAAACACCAAGGGCAGAAAACGGAATAACAACCAATATTCAAGGATTTCCAATTTTTTTTATGAGAATCGTCAAAAAAGGCAGAAAAAAAAATATATAATTCAATAAAAAGTTACCACAAAAATTAAAAAAAAAAAAAAAGGCAAAAAACACAAAATACATCAAGAACAAACCCTAAAAATTAAACCTTTAACAAAAAAATTTCAACCTAATTTCAAATTAAACAAATAAGAAACTAAGAAAATCAATTAAATTTCTAATCTAAACATTTAAACACAACTTGAAATTAACACTTTAAGAAACACTTCAAAACACAAACTAATAAATCTAAACTAAAGAACTAGAAATTAAAATTAAAAAATTTACAAGAACACATAATTAATTGAAAATTAAAGAAATGAAACTCACCTTTAATTAAGCAAAAACAACGATGAAAGTGTTCAATGAAGAATCCGAATGCAAAATTGAGTTGCAGTGGGCGAAATAATGGTGAAGAAGATGAAGTTGCAAGGGGCGAAATAATGATGAAGAACTGAAGAAGATTAATTGAATCAGAGAATTTTGGGGAAGAAAATTGAAGAGTCACTAAAGAGAGAGAGAGACCAATATTTTGAATGATTTCTGATAGTGTTTTTTGGGGGAGTAACTTACAGCTCTCTCGATTTCTGATTTTATTTTACTTTTTCTTTTTTTTTTCCTTTTCTCGTTTTTTTTTTTTTTTTTTTTTTTTTTTTTTTTTTTAGGGGGACAATGCATTTATTACAGAATTAATCTACACCCTTGATCTAATTTGATCCAAAGGTTCACATTTGGACTCTAGGACTCTAACACTAACCTAGGACTCTAAAGAACCTAATTCTATATATATATATATATATATATATATATATATATATATATATATATATATATATATATATATATATATATATAGAGAGAGTTAGGATCCGGTACATCCTTATATATTGGTACATCCTACATCCTAATCTAAGCCGTTAGATCATTGCAATGGAGGGCTGAGATTAATTCGAGAAAAAAAAAAAAAAAGTGTCAGTGGTCGGCCAATCTTGTCATTCAGACAAGTACTACTAGCTTATAAAATTTGTGTTTTTTTTTTTTTGTGATACTTTTAGCTCTCGGGAGTGATACTTTTAGTTATATTTAGTGATACTTTTTGTAATACTTTTAGGTCTCAGGAGTGATACTTTTAGTTATTTTTTTTTTGTGATACTTTTACCTCTCAGAGTGATACTTTTAGTTATATTTAGTGATACTTGTTGTGATACTTTTAGGTCTCAGAGTGATACTTTTAGTTATATTAAGTGATACTTTTAGTTATATTGATGTTATTTTTTTATGCTTGAGGATGTAGGATGTATTTATTTACTAAGAATGTACATGATCCTATTTATATATATATATATATATATATATATATATATATATATATATATATATATATATATATATATATATATATAGAGTCAGGTTCAAATAAGTTCCTAAATATTGGTAAGTCCGTAAGTCCGTAACTGTAATACTTGTAAATGAAATCAGAATCGTAATACTTGTAATTGAAACTGTAATTTTCAAATAAAATTGTAAATTCGAATTAAATAAACTTAAATTTTTGTAATTTGTAAACATTTTTTTTTAAATTTCAGACTTTACGAATATAACTTTACAGCTTTACGTTTGTAACTGTAGCCCATTAATTTTGTAACTTTAGACTAAAGTGTAATTTTTAATAATTAAAAAGTGATATTTAATACATAAATTGAATTTATGTAATATTAGGATAAATTTTTATAATTTAATACTTTTAAGAATGTAACTGTAGTATTTTAAGATTGTAACTGTTGCAAAAAATTAAATTTATATAATTTTATTTTTTACGAGTGAAACTGCTGTATATTACGATTTGTAACAGTTGTTTAGTGCGGGTGAAACTCCTGTTCTTTACGAGTGAAACTAATGTCCTTTACGAGTGAAACTTTAATACCACCAGCGTTCACCTGTCACCACCGCCGCCGCCGCCATCACCACCATACAACCACCACCACCACACCCCACCACCACACACGAATAAAAAAAAAAAAAAACAGATCTAAAAAAAGACCTACCTTTCTCACCCACCGCCGCCATCACCACCATACAACCACCACCACCACACCCCACCACCCACACGAATAAAAAAAAAAAAAAACAGATCTTAAAAAAAAAAAAACCTACGAGACTCACCCCACCGTCGCCATCACCACCATACAACCACCACCACCACACCCCACCACCACACACGAATAAAAAAAAAAAAAAAAACAGATCTAAAAAAAAAAACTCATCTTACGGCGGTAGTGTGGCGGTAGATCTGGTGGTGGTGGTGGTTATGGCGGTAGTGTGGTGGGGTAGGTGGTGCGGTGGTGGTTAGGTGGTGCGGTGGTGGTTCGTGGGGGTGTAAATGGTGGCGGTAGTGTGGTGGGGTAGGTGGTGCGGTGGTGGTTAGGTGGTGGTGTGGTGTTGCGTGGGGGTGTAAATGGTGGCGGTAGTGTGGTGGGGTAGGTGGTGCAGTGGTGGTTAGGTGATGGTGGAGGGTGGAGGGTGGTGGTTTAGTTAAGGAGGATATGAATTTTAGGGTTTAGAGAGAGAGGGAGTTGTTTAGAGAGAGAGGGAGAGTGGCTGAGAATGAGATAGGGAGGTAGGGTTTAGCCTTTTAATCTCAGCCCTCCATCTTGTTTTGATCTAAGGGTCAGGATTAGAACTTACGGACTTAGCAAAAATAGGAGAACTTACCTGATCTCAATTCTATATATATATATAGATAGATTTAGGATCATGTGAGAACCACTAACTCGGTGAGAACTGTGAGAACTAATAAGGGCCGTTGGATCTGATACAATTAAACGTCTGAGATTAAATTAATCTGCAACACAAGTATACAACTACGGAGTACCTTACTTTTTCTTTGTGCGTTCTTCAATTATATTCTTTATTCTTCTCCTACCTTCTTGTTTTCATTTTTTTGTTTTTCTCTCAATCTTCAAATAATTCTTTACTCTATGTCCACAACTATCATAATTTCTTCAATTTCTTGAGGTAATTTTTTTTTATCTTCAAAATAATTATACTTGAAATTGTTGTTGTACTAATTTTTTTTATCGTACACATTTTCTTGTAATTCCAAGAAATTTTTTAATTGCTATTTTATTAATTCAACAACTGTAATCCACTTTCTAGATCAAAAATATTCCAATTGACGTTTGATTAGCAATAATTTGTAACCTAATTTTTTTTAGGTCTAATAATTGAATTATTTGGGATAAGAATGACACAAGCAAACTTGTTTGGAAACACAATTTGAGATGTGAAGTTATCTTCGATATTCCAATTGTGTATTCATCATTGAATTAAGTTTCTTCCATTTTTTAGGTTGTAGGGATTGATGACACATAATGAATTTCTTTTGACATGTACACATGGTGTTTTTCACAGATAACTTTAAATTTTATATTATTGATTCATTTGGATATTGAATTTGTATATAGCAATACTTTATTCTAAATGTAGTTTAGATTCTTGACGATTTATTTATTCTGAGTTTTTGACATCATGATTGATTAAAGATTTTTTATTTTTTATTTTTAATTGAACGGGAAACACAATTTAAGGAGAACCTTTTTGAGATGTACAAATAGTATTCCAATTGATTAATTCTTCAATATACCGATAGTCAAAGATAATGTTTTTTTAAGAATATAATGTGTATTTACAAATAGTATTCCAATTGAACTTTAAATTTTTTCAGGTATTTCTCTTAATCTTGAAAAAAAAAAAACAAGGTTTTTGATTATATAGTGATCCAATATGATACTGATACACTGTTCACATAGTATGCACACTACTATGTGCTCGAGGTACACAGTACTGTCAATTACGCTTCCCGATTTTGAATTTTTGTCAAAATCACTTTCTTGTAATCTCTTACTTTCAAGCTTATGGTAAATAGTATAACGTTAAAAACTACGGAGTAAGAGATAAGAGATGGAGTGATTATGAACAATGATGCCTTTTAGGAGGAAATTATAGTATGTTTCACTAACACACAGCCAAATTTGCTAGATACATTCGTATATGCTGCAGGTACACTATTTAGTGCTCCAGGTACACTAATAGGTACACTATTTAGTACTCCAGTACTAACACACAAACAAATTTGCTAGATACATTCGTATATGTTGCAGGTACACTATTTAGTGCTCCAGGTACACTAACACACAACCAAATTTGCTAGATACATTCGTATATGTTGCAGGTACACTATTTAGTGCTCCAGGTACACTATTTAGTGCTCCAGGTACACTAACACACAACCAAATTTGCTAGATACATTCGTATATGCTGCAGGTACACTATTTAGTGCTCCAGGTACACTATTATGATCATCTAATGCGTGAATTATCTTATTTGTAGACAGGAGAGTATAAGCATTTGTTAGCATAGTCAATTGGATTTGCACACAAAAATTATTATATAGGCTATGTGGGACTCGACCCCACATCTATGCACCAAAATTGCACATCGCTCTACCGTTGAGCTAATAGCCTTCATAAAATAATTTATTTGTAGAAGTATACTCATTAGTTAAGTCATTAATCGTAACCCACTGTAATATACAACATATTGAAGTTGATATTCAATCATTAATGTAACACCCCGACTCATTTCACATTTCATATCGTTCGTGTCGTTTAATTGATCTTTCATTTCTCATGATCTTCCTCATTTTTAGCTTGAGGAGGTCGTTTCTTTAGCTAGAGCTTGATAGGTTTGGTCTTGGTTGCGCTAACCGAGGTGGGTCTTGAGAGTGTGAGTGAGTGTGGGGGTGATTAGAGGGTCATGAGAGGGTCAGAAGTGTTTTGGCGAGCTAGGCGCGAGCAAGGCGCAGCGAGGAAGGAATAGAGATCATCAGAAGAAAAAGCAGACAAGAACCGCGAGAGACCGCGAGCACCATGAGCTACCGCGGGCATGGAGCGGCTCGCTCGGTTTCGGAGCGGCTCGCTCCTGGCGATTTTCGGCGATTTTGTTTTTAATCCGTTTATAAGAGGGGCTCGAATTCCTATCCTATTTAAACTAAGCTAGCCCTAATAACATCAGATTAGCCTCATTCTATATCTCAACTCACAAAACCCTCTCTTCTCTCTCATAATTCTCCATTAATTTCTCATTTAATCACCATTAAAACTCATTCAATTCATTCCTTCTCAACCCTAATCATCACCTTATTCATTCCTTGCTTATTCTTTCGGTAAATTCTTATCGTTTATATTAGTTTTCTGATTATTATTTTATTATATGTTTGTTTTGAGTGTTCTTATGTTTTGTATGTACTATTTTGTGCCCTAATCGAAGGAGAAGAGGAGCCTAACGAGGAAGACACTATCCTTGTCGAGGACGAAGAAGAGTAGAACCTTTCTCATCGCTTAAACGAGGTAACTAGGTGTAGCCTTGGTTGTATTTTGACAAGTGTGAGGCCTTTGTGTTGTATGAGTCCTTGTTTGTGATGTTATGATGAAAAGTTGTAATCTTTGCAATGTATTGGTTGAATTATGATCATAGATGCTATGTTATGGGTTGGCCTCATACTACTTGAGTCTAGTATCATGCTAGGTTGTTGGTTCACATAAAATGATGAGTTAAAGGTTGGATTATGACTAATGATGATGAATTGGTTGAATGTATGAACATTGCTTCCATGCCCTAATGTTGGTTAGTATGCTAGAATCGGTTATAGTATGTTATTATTGTATCGTTTGCGTTGTAGTGGTTGTTGGAGTGTTGTTGGTTGATTATTGAGGTTACTATGGTTCGTATTGATGGTATTGGAGATTGGTTTTGATCGTATTGTTATGCTTGAGTTAAGTTTGCATGCGTGTACTGTTCTGGCATGTATGTGAAGAGCTACGACGTCCTAGTTGGACGGATACCGCCCATAATCCCCTCGGCTATTCTTGTTCGCTTAGTTAGAGCGACTATGGGTTCTCAACCTGTTATGGTTAGAGACTATGGTTTGATATATGTCGTCACCGTTCTTGTTCGCTCGGTGGAATTTGGCCAAATTTAGACTAATGAGTTTGAGGAACTTCTTGTTCGCTGTTCCGCCATAGGGTTTGAGTGATTCTTGTACGCTGCCGTCGGGGTGATTCTTGTTCGCTTCACGTAGTGCTCTGCGCTTACTCTTGCGCGTGTGTTGGTGGGTACGAATTGGATGGTTTGGAGAAGGTTGTTGTGTGTCTTAGTGTGGCGTTGTTGTTGGTCTTAGAAATTTGTATGTTGTTGTTGTCCTATGCTTTGTTGTTCATTTGGTACTCGATTTTAGGCCGTAGGCCGTAAGCTGCATATGTTGTTATTTATGTTTCGATGTTGAAATATGGTGAGGGAGCACCTAGTTACTCCCCACTGATTGTGGCTGTTGCTTTCTTTTTATAGGTACGCGCGGGATGGACTTATGTGTGAGGATGCCGTGAGGATTGACCCGTAGCTTGCTTGGTTGAGTCGTTTGGCTAGTTGTTGGAGTTGCTAGACTTGATTAGTTTCATTTCAGTCTCTTGTTATGTACTCTCGGTTTTGGAACATGTAAGGGGTATTTATTCCCCGTAGCTAGACCATGAGGTCTACTATATTTGCTTTGGTTTGTTTTAGGTCGTTGTGAGTGACAATACCGGATTCACGGTGTTTCCGCCACCGTGGTTTTCATTTCTCTTTCACTTTATCTTATAAAACCTTTTTAAAGCTTATTTTATCTTGTTAAATAATCCGGGTTATTCTGATTGGTATCGAGGCGAACACGCTCCCAACTCTCCTAGATGAGTGAGTAGAATTTGACTTAGAACCTTGAGTGGAGTGTTGGGTAGTCACCATTTGGGGGTTTGCGTTGCTTTTGTATGCGTTTGAGTAGTTATTTGAAGTGGCATGTTTAGGAAAATGCCGCTATTACCTATGTTTTTTTGGTTGCAGATGGCTGGAAACGGAGCACAAAATGACCTACAACGCATCCGGAGGCTGGAGGATGCTATTTCGGCTATGACTGAGGCGCAAGCCAATAATCATTCAGTCTTTTGTTCTTTTGTACTGGTGCTTCTATGTCCTTTATTTCTGCTTCACTGGTCGAGAGGGCCAAGCTTACTTCTTCTACTTCCGTGGATACACTTATTTCTCTTCCCACGGGAGAAACTATTTCATGCTCTACTCTTTACAAGGATGTTCCTATTTCCTTTGGGATATCCGTCTTGCTAGCTGATCTTGTTCGCTTTGAGCTGTCGGAGTTTGATATTATCTTGGGTATGGATTGGCTGGCGAAGTTCGATGCCCGATTCATTTGCCGTGATCAGAAGATTCTGCTGAAAGGGCCGTCTGGGTGCACGATCTCGCATAGGTGCACTACTTCGAGGCCTAGTGTGCGATGGGTGTCTGCGTTGAAGATGAGTAACCTGAGGAGGAAGGGTCATCAGGTGTTCTTGTGCATGGTGAAGGATGTCTCTAAGGAGTGAAACTAGAAGACATTCCCGTGGTTAGTGACTTTCTTGATGTCTTTCTGAAGAGTTACGGAATTCCACCCGGCGTGGCGTGGAGTTCGTTATTGATCTAGTGCGTGCAGGACCTATCTCTAAGGCTCGTATCGTATGGCGTGGTGAGTTGCAAGAGTTGAAGAAGCGGTTGGAGGATATGTTTGAGAAAGGGTTTATTCGACCAAGTGTATCTCCATGGGGTGCACGGTGTTGTTTGTTAAGAAGAAGGGCGGGAGTATGCGTGCGTGTATAGACTATCGCTGAGTGAACAAAGTGACTATCAAGAACAAGTATCCTCTACCGCGCATCGAGGACTTGTTTGATCAGTTGAAGGGTGCTAGTGTGTTCTCCAAGATCGACTTGAGATCGGGTTATCATCAGATTCCAGTTCGTGAGCAGGATATTCCTAAGACTGCGTTTCGATCGAGGTATGGGCATTATGAGTTCGTGGTGATGCCGTTTGGGTTGACAAATGCTCCTGCAGTGTTCATGGATCAGATGAACCGTACTTTTGGTGAGTATTTGGATCGATGTGTCGTTGTCTTTATTGATGACATATTGATCTATTCGAAGAACGAGGCTGAACATGAGAATCATCTGCGTCTTATTCTCGAAGTGCTGCGTAAACAGAAGTGGTACGCGAAGTTCTCCAAGTGTGAGTTCTGGCTGAAGGAAGTTGCCTTCTTGGGTCATGTTATATCTGGTGACGGGGTGAAGGTTGATCCAGCGAAGATTGAGGCTGTGCTTGGTTGGGAGAGTCCGAAGAATGTGAATGAGATTCGGAGTTTCCTTGGGTTAGCTGGCTATTACAGGAGGTTCGTGCAGGACTTCTCGAAGATAGCTAGACCCTTGACTCGATTCTTTGCAGAAAGAGTCCAAGTTTGTGTGGAGTGAAGGTTGTGAAGGCTGCGTTCAAGGTGAAGAAGAGAGGCTGACCACCGCTCCAGTGTTGACGCTACCTGAAGAGGGAGTTGAGTTCGACGTTTACAGTGATGCTTCAAAGTTGGGTTTGGGGTGTGTCTTGATGCAGAAGGGGAAAGTGATTGCTTATGCGTCGAGACAGTTGCGTGTTCATGAGCAGAACTACCCTACGCACGATCTTGAGTTAGCTGCTGTGGTGTTTGCTTTGAAGCTGTGGAGGCATTACTTGTATGGTGCTTCGTGTAGGATTTACACAGATCACAAGAGTTTGAAATACATTTTTACCCAACGTGATTTGAACATGAGGCAGAGGCGGTGGCTAGAGCTGATTAAGGATTATAATATTGAGTGCGATATCATGAGGAAAGGCGAATGTGGTTGCAGATGCTTTGAGTAGAAAGGTGAGGCATGGGTTGAATGCCGCTTGGGTACTTCCTGACGATCTTTGTCGTGAATTCAAGAAGCTTGAGTTGGAGGTAGTACCGCATGGGATCAACATGGGTGCTATGGTTGCTGAACCTGAGTTGTTCCACGAAATTCGGGTGAAGCAGCGCGAGGATCCTGTTTTGGAGGCTTGGAGGTTGGCTAAGGAGAATGGTGGTGCTGAAGACTTTGAGATTGGGTGATGGAGGTTTGAGGTTTAAGAGGAGATGGTGCGTTCCTAATGTGAGGTCCTGAAGAGGAAGATTCGAAGGAAGCTCATAGTTCCCCTTATTGCAGTACATCCTGGTGGTGATAAGATGTCTGAGGACTTGAGGCTGCATTTTTGGTGGCCTAACATGAAGAAGGAGGTGGTCGAGTATGTTGGTAAGTGTTTGGTGTGTCGAAGGTTAAGTTTGAACACCGGAGGCCGGAGGATTACCGCAACCTCTCGAGATTAGATGTGGAAGTGGGATTCGATCTCCATGGACTTTGTGATGGGGTTACCTAGAGCGTCCGTTGGTAAGAATGCTATATGGGTTGTCGTTGATCGCTTGACTAAGGTTGCGCGCCGTTCCTATGAAGGAGACCTGGAGTATGGAAGAGCTAGCTAATGCATATCAAAGGAAGTAGTTCGCTTGCATGGGGTTCCTAAGGACATCATTTCCGATCGTGATCCCCGATTTTGTTCTCGATTTTGGAAGAAGCTACAGGAAGCATTGGGTAGTGGTGAAGATGAGTCTTGCTTTCCATGTCGCTCTGGATGGTCGGGCCAGAGAGAACCATTCGGACTTTAGAGGACATGTTGAGAGCTTGTGTACTAGAGTTCCAGGTTGGTTGGGAGAAGAGCTTGCCTTTGGTGGAGTTCTCTTACAACAACAGCTTTTAAGCCGATATTAAGATGGCTCCGCTCGAGGCATTGTATGGGAGGAAGTGTAGGAGTCCTATGTCTTTGGGATGATGTGGTGAAGCTTGGTGCTTGGGCCAGGAGATGGTACAGAGTCCATTGAGCGGTGAGACTCATTCGAGAGAAGGCGAAAGCGGCGCAGATCGTAAGTCTTATCTCGATTTGAAGCGTCGAGCAATCGAGTTTGAAGTGGGTGACAAGGTGTTCTTAAAGGTTTCTCCTATGAAGGGTGTGAAGAGGTTTGGCATCAAGGGAAAGCTGAGTCCTAAGTATGTTGGACCTTATGGAGTGCTGGAACGGGGTGGTGAAGTGGCGTACAGATTGGCTTTGCCACCGAATTTGTCCAAGGTGCATAATGTGTTCCATGTGTCTCAGCGAGGCGATGCAAAGCGATCCATCGCATGTGGTTGGCGGCGTGGTGGGTGTAGAGCCTACCTTGACCTATGAAGAAAAGCGGGTAAGTAGCCTGGATAGGAAAGAGAAGAGGTTGAGGAACAAGGTGGTTCCCTTGGTTAAAGTGTTGTGGAGGAGCGAGAGATACGAAGAGGCGACATGGGAGACCGAAGCTTCAATGCAAGAGAAGTATCCGCACTTGTTTTCCACAGTAGTTCCTTGTTCTCAAGTTTCGAGGACGAAACTTCTTTTTAGGTGGTGTGGTTGTAACACCCCGGCTCATTTCACATTTCATATCGTTCGTGTCGTTTAATTGATCTTTCATTTCTCATGATCTTCCTCATTTTTAGCTTGAGGAGGTCGTTTCTTTAGCTAGAGCTTGATAGGTTTGGTCTTGGTTGCGCTTAACCGAGGTGGGTCTTGAGTGTGAGTGAGTGTGGGGGTGATTAGAGGGTCATGAGAGGTCGAAGTGTTTTGGCGAGCTAGGCGCGAGCAAGCGCGGCGAGGAAGGAATAGAGATCATCAGAAGAAAAAGCAGACAAGAACCGCGAGAGACCAGCGAGACCGCGAGCTACAGCGGGCATGGAGCGGCTCGCTCCCGGACTTCGGGCGGCTCGCTCCTGGCGGTTCAGCGATTTTGTTTTTAATCCGTATTTAAGAGGGGCACGAATTCCTATCCTATTTAAACTAAACTAGCCCTAATAACATCAGATTAGCCTCATTCTATATCTCAACTCACAAAAACCCTCTCTTCTCTCTCATAATTCTCCATTAATTTCTCATTTAATCACCATTAAAACTCATTCAATTCATTCCTTCTCAACCCTAATCATCACCTTATTCATTCCTTGCTTATTCTTTCGGTAAATTCTTATCGTTTATATTAGTTTTCTGATTATTATTTTATTATATGTTTGTTTTGAGTGTTCTTATGTTTTGTATGTACTATTTTGTGCCCTAATCGAAGGAGAAGAGGAGCCTAACGAGGAAGACACTATCCTTGTCGAGGACGAAGAAGAGTAGAACCTTTCTCATCGCTTAAACGAGGTAACTAGGTGTAGCCTTGGTTGTATTTTGACAAGTGTGAGGCCTTTGTGTTGTATGAGTCCTTGTTTGTGATGTTATGATGAAAAGTTGTAATCTTTGCAATGTATTGGTTGAATTATGATCATAGATGCTATGTTATGGGTTGGCCTCATACTACTTGAGTCTAGTATCATGCTAGGTTGTTGGTTCACATAAAATGATGAGTTAAAGGTTGGATTATGACTAATGATGATGAATTGGTTGAATGTATGAACATTGCTTCCATGCCCTAATGTTGGTTAGTATGCTAGAATCGGTTATAGTATGTTATTATTGTATCGTTTGCGTTGTAGTGGTTGTTGGAGTGTTGTTGGTTGATTATTGAGGTTACTATGGTTCGTATTGATGGTATTGGAGATTGGTTTTGATCGTATTGTTATGCTTGAGTTAAGTTTGCATGCGTGTACTGTTCTGGCATGTATGTGAAGAGCTACGACGTCCTAGTTGAACGGATACCGCCCATAATCCCTGGCTATTCTTGTTCGCTTAGTTAGAGCGACTATGGGTTCTCAACCTGTTATGGTTAGAGACTATGGTTTGATATATGTCGTCACCGTTCTTGTTCGCTCGGTGGAATTTGGCCAAATTTAGACTAATGAGTTTGAGGAACTTCTTGTTCGCTGTTCCGCCATAGGGTTTGAGTGATTCTTGTTCGCTTCACTCGGGGTGATTCTTGTTCGCTTCACCTAGTGCTCTGCGCTTACTCTTGCGCTTGTGTTGTTGGTTCTGGTGGATGGTTTGGAGAAGGTTGTTGTGTGTCAGTGTGGCGTTGTTGTTGGTGCTTAGAAATTGTATGTTGTTGTTGTCCTATGCTTTGTTGTTCATTTGGTACTCGATTTTAGGCCGTAGGCAGTAAGCTGCATATGTTGTTATTTATGTTTCGATGTTGAAATATGGTAGGGAGCACCTAGTTACTCCCCACTGATTGTGGCTGTTGCTTTCTTTTTATAGGTACGCGCGGGATGGACTTATGTGTGAGGATGCCGTGAGGATTGACCCGTAGCTTGCTTGGTTGAGTCGTTTGGCTAGTTGTTGGAGTTGCTAGACTTGATTAGTTTCATTTCAGTCTCTTGTTATGTACTCTCGGTTTTGGAACATGTAAGGGGTATTTATTCCCCGTAGCTAGACCATGAGGTCTACTATATTTGCTTTGGTTTGTTTTAGGTCGTTGTGAGTGACAATACCGGATTCACGGTGTTTCCGCCACCGTGGTTTTCATTTCTCTTTCACTTTATCTTATAAAACCTTTTTAAAGCTTATTTTATCTTGTTAAATAATCCGGGTTGTTACAATTAATACATCTAAGTTACATATATTTAGTGCAACAAAAAGAAAAGAGTATTATATTTGTTAGATACATTAGTAGATACTGTGGATACACTTATTATATATCTAGATACACAAATAAATAACAACAACACAGCAGAGCAACACCATCATTCAACAAATAATTACTACCCTAATAGATTAGTTACGGTAAAATGACGTCGAAATGCAGTACAATCAAATCTAGATACGCAAAAGTTAAACTTACACAAATAGTCAGATCATACAATTAATTCATTCGTTATTGTCGTCGTTGATAACTAAAATCCTATTCGCGTAGTATTTAATAATCCAAATCCTATTGTTAAAACACTTGGCCACCGCAATAACCCAAATCCTATTGTTAAAACACAAATCTACATGAAATTCAATATTTTTACTATGAAATGTGTACCTAATTATCAATGACTAGTAAAATTAAAGGTGATTCAATTATTATTCAACTATTATACGTGCATAACTCTGAATCCAAGTGATTCCATTATGCCATGAAATCAAAGCAAAAATAATAATAAAAAAAACCAGTAAAATTGAATAATTTTTTTTTTTTTGATAAAACCCTAATTTTATGACTACTAGTGGTATCTAATCGATTTTTACCTTCTTGAACTGAATTTAGAGAAAGACACGATGATCGCAACAGTGGTCGTTGACATAGGGGTCAAGGAGCGGCGTATGGTGATCGATGCGATGAATCAATGTAAAAACTACAGTGGTTCTGGTGGTGATTTCGGTGGGTCTTGTGGTTAGCGATGATGGCGAAAAGAATTATGGTGGTTGACGGTGGTGGTTGACGATGACGGTGTAGTGGTTGAAGATGGGAAATAGCATAGTTAGTTTTTGGGCTGTGGTGGTTAATGGAAGGCGCAATTAAAAAAGAATGAAAATATCCACATAACTGGGTTAGATAGAAATAATTGATAACTTAATTCTAGTCGTTAGATGATGCGAGATCTAATGGTCCCTATTAGTTCTCACAGTTCTCACTGAGTCTATAGTTCTCACCGGATCTTAACTCTATATATATATATATATATAAATTAGATCAAATAAGTCCACCCAAAATTGATAAGTCCGTAAGTCCTATTTTCATCCCTTAGATCAACTTTAATCAACGGCTACAATTAATCTACCATTAAATCATTAAAAAAAAAAAAGAAAAAACCTTATATGTTATTTCCAATGAGCTTGTCTGTCATTCATGTTTCCAAAGTAATCAATTAATTTTCTTTCATCACCCTTTTTCCTCTCTATTTTCTTCAACCGTCTTTTCCCTTTCTTAGATCCTTACAATCTCTTTCATCTTTAACATCTCCACTCAACCTCTCCCCTCCATTTTTCAAATCTTACAACTAAGTTTTCTACATTATATACCCTTTATTAATACTAAATTTCATTAATCTCCACACTTGTTCAATATGGCATCTTTTGTTGATGTTCATAAGTTTCTCTCAAATCAACCATGTTGTTCTATTTTATCTGCAATTTCGGTGAGTTTCGTTCTATAAAATATTTTTTTTTTCATTTTTTCATTTTCTTTTTATGTATCCATTTTTCAATTAATGTCCTCGGTTGATTTTTATTATTTAAAATAATTTGTGTGTTTTTTTATATATTTTTTTTATAATGTTATTTACTAAAATTTGATGAAGGTTTTAATTATATATATTTTTTTTTGTGTAATTTAATATTTTAGGTTATATTCTATTTGGACATTATTTTTATGGAATGAATTTATTATTTGTGTATTTCACCAACTTCTATTAAATTACCATTGTTAATCTCATCAATTATTTTTGTTTCTTTTGTACTTTTAGTCGTTTTAAAATTAGTTCAGTGCTCTTATTTTTCAAGTTGTTAATTTAAATGTTGAGTATTTAAATGGCCTTTCCTCTTCTGCTTTTTTTCATGTTTTTTTTCTTGATTTTGTTTTGTCAACATATATGTAATTTTGTTCTCTGTTGTTATTTACTTTTACATTTCATGAATGTTTTCATATATGTATTGAATTTTCACCAACTTGGTCTACAGTTTGGTTATTTGTGAATAAGAGTGACATATTTATGAGTACTTACTAATTAGTTTCAGTGGAATTGAAATACAGTTTGCTTTTAATTTTTTTTTATTTCACTTAACGTCAAACATACTTTATTTTTATCTTCTCAGATGACTGTTGTGGTGGTGAAAGTGTGGAGAATGAAGACATGGCTACATCCTTTGTTGCCAAAATGTCGTACAAGGAGTATTGTAAAGTTGATGACGGCGTTTTATGATGTTCAGAATGAGTTTGTCATGAAAATATGTTTTCAGGGACTGCTCGAGTTTACTTTCTTAAATTCATTCAATGATCTGCGTTATGTATTTAAGGCTTCAACATTTAAAGAGTTTATGAAAATGAAGCTACGATAATTTTGTTTTATAGACGCTTAATACAATTACATATTTAGGTACACAGTCTCAATATGTAGTTGAAAAGTTTTATATTAATACAATAGAAGTTTCATAACTATATAATAAAAGGTTCAATATTATACAATAAGAGTTCTAATTGTTAAAATCTATATAATAAGAGTTTCAACCTTACATGTCAGAAGTTTAAGTTTCATTTTTATAAAGTAAGAGTTCCAACTCTTTATAATAAGAGATTCAATTTAAAACTGAAGTCAACAGAGGTTTCAATTTTTTGTAACTTCTGTTATTCACATTTAAAACTCAAGTCAATAGAAGTTACAGCAACCATATGTATCAATATTGACAATTGACATACAACATAGGTCAATTATCTTATGTGACTATAACATTCTTTGTGACATTAATGTATTTGCTATAGTTTCAATTTTTAAAATAAACAGTTACGAATTTATATAACAAAAGTTACAATTTGTAAATTTGATTCTAATAAACTAACAGTAAATTTGACCATTCACATAAAATAGGAATTCATTTTTGTAACTGATTATACACCTTATTCTAGAAGACAATAATTTGCAAAAGTTTCGTTTCATAAGTGTCCCTGTACACACTAACAACTTCAATTTCAAAGTTACATCACGCCACTTCTTTGTTGTATATCTTCGGACATCAAACCCATATGCGAGTGGATGTATCCTATAAAACTTAACACCTTCTTCTGATCTAGTCACGAAACTCCTTCCCAACGCATTTGTGAAATCATTCTCAATCTCCTACAAAAATCACAATCGCCTAATTTCATGCACCTAAAATAAAGTAAACATGTTAAGTCAACAACTTGTAACTTCAAAACAACCTAATGTTAACATTTCTCTGAATTTTACCAAAGTTCATTCTACTGAAACTTTTTTGAACACATTCACAACTAAAAATAATATATAATAGACCAAAAATTCATTAATAAAAAACCAATATAATACACGTTTGAAAAAATTAAAAAAAAAATCTGCTATCTAAAATGTTAAACAACTTTATTTTTTCTTGTAAACTTTAAATAAATCCAATACATCAATTTTATATTTATATAATTTGAAGACATAATATATGAAATGCTTAATAAAATATTCTGAAACTTTATTGAATGATTTAACACTTCGCAAAACATTCATCACCGCAATTCATTAAGAATGAAACTGCAATTGATTAAAAATGAAACTGTTGTCTAAAATGTTGCATTGTCCCGATTTTCTTCGTCCTCTTGTAACTCCAAATTATGAACACCTAAAATAAAACAATACATTGTCAATAAAAGAGTTTGAACAAAATATGAAACAATACAATAATTATTGTAAAAAAAAAAGAATGACACCAATTTAGCCTTGTTAACTTAATAAAATTAGAGCATTAAAATCAGTAATTTTGTCCTTCACAACATCGATTTTAAGAACCCTAATATTAAAACTTTCCCTCAACAACGATTATAAAAATTATATTGCACTGTCACATGAGAATGAAACCAAAGATTAAAATTGCCAAAATAATAAAACATCTTTTAATACAATTTAAAAAAAACGTCAATTTTATTTTTTATTAAACGAAATCTATTGAATATGAATTATTCATAAAAAAAATAATTAAAAAAAGTTTCAATCATTAATACAAACTTACCTTCTTCTGTTCTTCATATAATAGAATTTGCATCTGCACCATTTTTTGTAACTAATTTAAATGCAGGAGCAAAATATTGAGGCAAAAAAATGGCTTCAATCTAAGAAGAGAGAAAGTGAATTTTTTTCAACAGATGAAAAAGAAATAGATAGGAAGAAAAAGGGTTTGGGCAATTTTTGTTGTACGTTCAATTGAAAAGTTGTAGTTATGAGTCATAGGGAATCTAAACTACATCCCTTGTTTATTGTAAAAATTGTCTCCTATTTTCTTTTTTCTTTTTTTAAATTCCAACATTATTTATTACTAGTTGCATCTCCACCATCCATTTACTTAAGATCCTATGGTCATAATTAAAACTTAGGGACTTACCAAAATTTAGGGACTTATTTGATCTCCTCTCTCTCTCTCTCTATATATATATATATATATATATATATATATATATATATATAGAGAAAAGTTATATAGAGTCCTAGTTTTCTAAAGAGTCCTAGAGTCTTTATAATAGCCATTGGATCTAAGTGAGATGGATGGTTGAGATTAAAACATTATTAAATACAGAAAATTAAAAAAAAAAAAAATAGTAAATAGCATTTACAAGAACGAGGAATATGTTGGGGGATTTATTTCCTCAATGCTGATTAATTCCCCCTTTCAAACCATTCATGCTCTTCCATTTAAAAATATTGCAGGAGAAAAATTTCAAATCTCTCCATCTTCTTCTTCTTCTTCTTCTTCTTCTTCCACCTATTTTAATTTATTCTATTGATTTTGGTTTAATTTCTTCCAATAATATTCCAATCTACATCTAATTTTTTTGTTCAATTTCAAATAAAAATCTTCGATTATTCATTCTAAAAATTCGAAATTGGCCATTGGAGTTTAATTTGAAGATGACGGGTTAAAGCATGACGATGGCAGGTGGGTAATTTATGGTGAAACGAGGTTGATTTAATTTTTTTTTATATATTACAATATGTTGTAGACGGTATAGTCTTGAAGATGAAATTTGATGTTATATGTTTCAAAAAAAATTAGAATTTCGGGCTTTTTTTATTAGTCTTGTTTTAAAGGACGAATTTTACTAATTTTTTTTGGTTTGTAATTTATAAATTTGAAATTAAAGATTGTTTTATTTTGGGTGTTTTGGTGTCGTTGCAGGTGTAAATGGATTAGAGTAAGAGATGGTGGATTTTGCAAGAAGAAAGTGTAAAAAGGTTTGAGTTTTAAAACGTTCGTGCAATTAGAAGACGAGTGGTCGGAATTTCAAAAATATAAGTTAAAATGCTATTTTTGGGTCTTAAAGTTTCATTTTTTTTTTTATGTTAACAGTGTGGGCAGAATAATAAGGTCGTTGCAATGATGTTGGAATTCTGTTTTGTACCATCAAAATTGTAAATTGAAATACCATTTCTCAGGATTGTAGTTTTAAAGTTGTTAAAATTTCACAAATTGTATGTTGTTGAATTAATTACATTGCTTATGTTTTGGAATTCTATATATTCTTGTTAAAATTTCATATATTTTCTTGTTTTGGAATTAATTACATTGCTTATGTTTTGGAATTCTATATTTCTTGTTGAAATTCTATATTTTCTTGTTAAAATTTCATTATTGGAATTAATTACGTTGCTTATGTTTTGGAATTAATATAATTATACTGCAGTTTTGGAATTCTATATTTTCTTGTTGAAATTCTATATTTTCTTGTTAAAATTTCATTTTTTTCATTTTGTTGTGTTATTCATGGCAGTTGAATATTGGAGCAGTTGAATATTGGAGGAGGAACAAAGGGATTAGGAAGCAGATGTTGTACAAAGCGCTCTTGTTGTAGAAAGGGCTTTAATTTAAAGTGAGACAAATGAGAGTTATGTTGATGAAGAAATTGATGTTTAGTTTTGATGTTTTGTAGTTAAACTTTTGTTTTGACATTTATGTACTATTTTTATTCCATTTAATTGGTTAAAGTTCCAAAATTAAGCAGTAATTATTTTATTATCATTGAAACTTAGAGGTTTGTATTGTTATTGTAGGTGGTGTTAATTAACTTAGATTCGTTATTAAACGAGAATCATCTTAATCTATGTATTAGAATTCTTGACTTAGAGGTTGTAATTTCACTTTTTTGGTTTGAAGCTTCATTTGCATTGAATTGTTATTGTACTAATATTACATGACATAAATTTGATTACATATTCTTGAATTGTATAAAAAGATTTACTCTGAAAGATTGAAATTCTAATTACAGATATTAAAATTCTAAAAATAAGTGTTACAATTTCATAAATTGGTGTAACTGTTGTTTTGAAATTGGTCATTCATAAAGACCTTATTTATATAAACAAATGGAGCACATGAGTGTTGATATGGAATCTCCCAAAATAAAATAGCAAAATAAAAACAAAATTCGAGAATAGATGAAAATCATTTGGACCGCTTGTCAGCCTTCCTCTTCAATTCGTGTTTTGCCCACCATTTGCACACGTTTTCAATGCGACACTTTCCGACATTACTGGACTGTTCGGCCTCTTCATTGGCATCTTCAGACGTCTTCACATCATCGATCTCATTTTCATTAGTACTGAAAACAATTTGTGAATATAAAAACGTCAACAAAAAAATAAGGAAACTACGACTATTAACAAAAAAATGTCAATTTTTTTTTTGAAATTCCAACAGAAATTTTTAAAATTTCAACACAAAAATTTGAAATTCTAATACACTTACCCTTAAATTACAGCGCGTCCGTTTAAATTCCGCCATCATCTTCCATAATTGATGCTAGAAATGAATGACCATGATTTAATAAATTTTGATTAATCACACCTAAAAAATATGAACATTAGAATAAGAAGTTAATAAAAAAGTGGGTATTTAACAAAAGAAAACCCTAAATATAAAATTCAATAACAAATTACCACAAAAATTTAAAAAATTCAAAATGCACAAAATATATGAAGAACAAACCCTAAAAATTAAACTTTTAACTTAGAAATTTCAACCTAATTTGAAATTAAACAAATATGAAAACAAATACCAATGAATGAATTTCAACTATATAAAAAAATACCAAATCCAAAAAAAACAAAACTTTTAATATTGATCTTTTTGTGTCTTAATATATATTCAATTTAGAAATAAATTTATTTGAAAAAAAAAAAAACAATTTTTTTCATTCTTATAATGAAATAAAACAATATAAAAATGAGTAAAAAAATTACCTCTAACGATAACGAAGAAAACAACGATAGGTATTAGGTAGAGTTTGAATTTGGGTGAAAAATGAAGAAGAGTAATGAAATGAAAAATGAATTGAATGAAGAAGAAAAGTTTGATTGATGAAGAAAAAGTGGCAGAGGAGAAAATGAAGAAAGAGGTTAGAAAAATCAAAAATAAATTTTTTTTGGGAAGGGGAGTTATGGGGGAAAGTGTACGGAGTAATAATTAAATTTTTTCTTTTTTTTTTTTGGTTTTTCCTTTTTCTTAATGCAAATTTGTAATAAAGGCTGAGTGAATCTTGTCCATTGATCAATTTCAATCCAACGGTCAGGATTAGGACTCAAGGACTCTAACACCCCCCTTGGACTCTAAAGAACCTATATATATATATATATATATATATATATATATATATATATATATATATATATATATATATATATAGATTTAGGATCATGTGAGAACCACTAACTCGGTGAGAACTGTGAGAACTAATAAGGGCCGCCGTTGGATCTGATACAATTAAACGTCTGAGATTAAATTAATCTGCAACACAAGTATACAACTACGGAGTACCTTACTTTTTCTTTGTGCGTTCTTCAATTATATTCTTTATTCTTCTCCTGCCTTCTTGTTTTCATTTTTTTGTTTTTCTCTCAATCTTCAAATAATTCTTTACTCTATGTCCACAACTATCATAATTTCTTCAATTTCTTGAGGTAATTTTTTTTTATCTTCAAAATAATTATACTTGAAATTGTTGTTGTACTAATTTTTTTTATCGTACACATTTTCTTGTAATTCCAAGAAATTTTTTAATTGCTATTTTATTAATTCAACAACTGTAATCCACTTTCTAGATCAAAAATATTCCAATTGACGTTTGATTAGCAATAATTTGTAACCTAATTTTTTTTAGGTCTAATAATTGAATTATTTGGGATAAGAATGACACAAGCAAACTTGTTTGGAAACACAATTTGAGATGTGAAGTTATCTTCGATATTCCAATTGTGTGTCCATCATTGAATTAAGTTTCTTCCATTTTTTAGGTTGTAGGGATTGATGACACATAATGAATTTCTTTTGACATGTACACATGGTGTTTTTCACAGATAACTTTAAATTTTATATTATTGATTCATTTGGATATTGAATTTGTATATAGCAATACTTTATTCTAAATGTAGTTTCGTTACTGACGATTTATTTGTTACAGAGTTTTTGACATCCGCAATTGATTAAAGATTTTTTATTTTTTATTTTTAATTGAACGGGAAACACAATTTAAGGAGAACCTTTTTGAGATGTACAAATAGTATTCCAATTGATTAATTCTTCAATATACCGATAGTCAAAGATAATGTTTTTTTAAGAATATAATGTGTATTTACAAATAGTATTCCAATTGAACTTTAAATTTTTTCAGGTATTTCTCTTAATCTTGAAAAAAAAAACAAGGTTTTTGATTATATAGTGATCCAATATGATACTGATACACTGTTCACATAGTATGCACACTACTATGTGCTCGAGGTACACAGTACTGTCAATTACGCTTCCCGATTTTGAATTTTTGTCAAAATCACTTTCTTGTGATATCTTACTTTCAAGCTTATGGTAAATAGTATAACGTTAAAAACTACGGAGTAAGAGATAAGAGATGGAGTGATTATGAACAATGATGCCTTTTAGGAGCAAATTATAGTATGTTTCACTAACACACAGCCAAATTTGCTAGATACATTCGTATATGCTGCAGGTACACTATTTAGTGCTCCAGGTACACTATTATGATCATCTAATGCGTGAATCATCTTATTTGTAGACAGGAGAGTATAAGCATTTGTTAGCATAGTCAATTGGATTTGCACACAAAAATTATTATATAGGCTATGTGGGACTCGACCCCACATCTATGCACCAAAATTGCACATCGCTCTACCGTTAAGCTAATAGCCTTCATAAAATAATTTATTTGTAGAAGTATACTCATTAGTTAAGTCATTAATCGTAACCCACTGTAATATACTGTTGGACTTTTTCATAAGATATTGAGATTTTATTCTGATATTATTATTCTGATAAAATAATATCTTTTATATCTTATTCAGTTATCTTATGAATATGTATGTGGTCCAATTTTAGGTAAGAATCAGTTTCTTCTGATCAAAGAAACTGACTCCTATTTTGACTAGGTCTATTATATTTTATTCTGTTCACACACAATATTTCCATAATCACCTACTACTCTTTGATGGCAAGACTAGTATATATATGAGGGTGATTTATTTGTTTTGGTCACTGAACCTACTTTCCATTAAGAATATTATACACCATCTATATTGTGAGTGCGAGGGTTTGGAACCAGTAAATTATTATGGTTATGGGATTACAAGTCAGATCTGAAGATTATTATCATTATTATTATTGGGGTCTTTATTATTATTTCTTATTAAAGACTATATTTAAATATTTTATAAGCAATGGCTGGAGGTATGTCTCGATCCTTTAAATCGCTTCCGCATATTAATCTCATAATTATGTTGTTTTATATGAGATTAAATTTATAACTCTTATATATACAACAAATAAATAACAACAACACAGCAGAGCAACACCATCATTCAACAAATAATTACTACCCTAATAGATTAGTTACGGTAAAATGTCGTCGAAATGCAGTACAATCAAATCTAGATACGCAAAAGTTAAACTTACACAAATAGTCAGATCATACAATTAATTCATTCGTTATTGTCGTCGTTGATAACTAAAATCCTATTCGCGTAGTATTTAATAACCCAAATCCTATTGTTAAAACACTTGGCCACCGCAATAACCCAAATCCTATTGTTAAAACACAAATCTACATGAAATTCAATATTTTTACTATGAAATGTGTACCTAATTATCAATGACTAGTAAAATTAAAGGTGATTCAATTATTATTCAACTATTATACGTGCATAACTCTGAATCCAAGTGATTCCATTATGCCATGAAATCAAAGCAAAAATAATAATAAAAAAAACCAGTAAAATTGAATAATTTTTTTTTTTTTTTGATAAAACCCTAATTTTATGACTACTAGTGGTATCTAATCGATTTTTACCTTCTTGAACTGAATTTAGAGAAAGACACGATGATCGCAACAGTGGTCGTTGACATAGGGGTCAAGGAGCGGCGTATGGTGATCGATGCGATGAATCAATGTAAAAACTACAGTGGTTCTGGTGGTGATTTCGGTGGGTCTTGTGGTTAGCGATGATGGCGAAAAGAATTATGGTGGTTGACGGTGGTGGTTGACGATGACGGTGTAGTGGTTGAAGATGGGAAATAGCATAGTTAGTTTTTGGGCTGTGGTGGTTAATGGAAGGCTAATTAAAAAGAATGAAAATATCCACATAATCAAGGGTTAGATAGAAATAATTGATAACTTAATTCTAGTCGTTAGATGATGCGAGATCTAATGGTCCCTATTAGTTCTCACAGTTCTCACTGAGTCTATAGTTCTCACCGGATCTTAACTCTATATATATATATATATATATATATATATATATATATATATATATATATATATATATATATATATATATATATATATATATAAATTAGATCAAATAAGTCCACCCAAAATTGATAAGTCCGTAAGTCCTATTTTCATCCCTTAGATCAACTTTAATCAACGGCTACAATTAATCTACCATTAAATCATTAAAAAAAAAAGAAAAAACCTTATATGTTATTTCCAATGAGCTTGTCTGTCATTCATGTTTCCAAAGTAATCAATTAATTTTCTTTCATCACCCTTTTTCCTCTCTATTTTCTTCAACCGTCTTTTCCCTTTCTTAGATCCTTACAATCTCTTTCATCTTTAACATCTCCACTCAACCTCTCCCCTCCATTTTTCAAATCTTACAACTAAGTTTTCTACATTATATACCCTTTTTTAATACTAAATTTCATTAATCTCCACACTTGTTCAATATGGCATCTTTTGTTGATGTTCATAAGTTTCTCTCAAATCAACCATGTTGTTCTAGTTTATCTGCAATTTCGGTGAGTGTCGTTCTATAAAATATTTTTTTTTTCATTTTTTCATTTTCTTTTTATGTATCCATTTTTCAATTAATGTCCTCGGTTGATTTTTATTATTTAAAATAATTTGTGTGTTTTTTTATATATTTTTTTTATAATGTTATTTACTAAAATTTGATGAAGGTTTTAATTATATATTTTTTTTTTGTGTAATTTAATATTTTAGGTTATATTCTATTTGGACATTATTTTTATGGAATGAATTTATTATTTGTGTATTTCACCAACTTCTATTAAATTACCATTGTTAATCTCATCAATTATTTTTGTTTCTTTTGTACTTTTAGTCGTTTTAAAATTAGTTCAGTGCTCTTATTTTTCAAGTTGTTAATTTAAATGTTGAGTATTTAAATGGCCTTTCCTCTTCTGCTTTTTTTCATGTTTTTTTGACATACAACATAGGTCAATTATCTTATGTGACTATAACATTCTTTGTGACATTAATGTATTTGCTATAGTTTCAATTTTTAAAATAAACAGTTACGAATTTATATAACAAAAGTTACAATTTGTAAATTTGATTCTAATAAACTAACAGTAAATTTGACCATTCACATAAAATAGGAATTCATTTTTGTAACTGATTATACACCTTATTCTAGAAGACAATAATTTGCAAAAGTTTCGTTTCATAAGTGTCCCTGTACACACTAACAACTTCAATTTCAAAGTTACATCACGCCACTTCTTTGTTGTATATCTTCGGACATCAAACCCATATGCGAGTGGATGTATCCTATAAAACTTAACACCTTCTTCTGATCTAGTCACGAAACTCCTTCCCAACGTACGGTGTGAAATCATTCTCAATCTCCTACAAAAATCACAATCGCCTAATTTCATGCACCTAAAATAAAGTAAACATGTTAAGTCAACAACTTGTAACTTCAAAACAACCTAATGTTAACATTTCTCTGAATTTTACCAAAGTTCATTCTACTGAAACTTTCTTGAACACATTCACAACTAAAAATAATATATAATAGACCAAAAATTCATTAATAAAAAACCAATATAATACACGTTTGAAAAAATTAAAAAAAAAATCTGCTATCTAAAATGTTAAACAACTTTATTTTTTCTTGTAAACTTTAAATAAATCCAATACATCAATTTTATATTTATATAATTTGAAGACATAATATATGAAATGCTTAATAAAATATTCTGAAACTTTATTGAATGATTTAACACTTCAAGAAAACATTCATCACCGCAATTCATTAAGAATGAAACTGCAATTGATTAAAAATGAAATCATTGTCTAAAATGTTGCATTGTCCCGATTTTCTTAAATCCTCTTGTAACTCCAAATTATGAACACCTAAAATAAAACAATACATTGTCAATAAAAGAGTTTGAACAAAATATGAAACAATACAATAATTATTGTAAAAAAAAAAGAATGACACCAATTTAGCCTTGTTAACTTAATAAAATTAGAGCATTAAAATCAGTAATTTTGTCCTTCACAACATCGATTTTAAGAACCCTAATATTAAAACTTTCCTCAACAACGATTATAAAAATTATATTGCAATCATCACATGAGAATGAAACCAAAGATTAAAATTGCCAAAATAATAAAACATCTTTTAATACAATTTAAAAAAAACGTCAATTTTATTTTTTATTAAACGAAATCTATTGAATATGAATTATTCATAAAAAAAATAATTAAAAAAAGTTTCAATCATTAATACAAACTTACCTTCTTCTGTTCTTCATATAATAGAATTTGCATCTGCACCATTTTTTGTAACTAATTTAAATGCGGGAGCAAAATATTGAGGCAAAAAAATGGCTTCAATCTAAGAAGAGAGAAAGTGAATTTTTTTCAACAGATGAAAAAGAAATAGATAGGAAGAAAAAGGGTTTGGGCATATATGGTCGACATTTGTCGTAATATAATTGGTTGATAAAAAAAAATTATTATTTTAATAATATAATCTTAGTTATTATATTAATATATAATAAAACTTAAAAAGTTTCATATAATTGGATAATTTAATATTATTAGGATTCCAAAATAAAATAAGTTTTTTTAGTAAAGATTTTGAAAAAAGAGAAATTACCTTAAACATAATAAAAAATCCTTAAAAATATATAATCAAATATTGTAACAATCACTCTATATTTCCAAATTAAAATTCAAAAAAATAGATACATTATATTTGAAAGGTGTGAAAAATAAAATAAATAAATTTTTGAAAGTAATATATTTTTTAATGAAAATTAAATTAGTTACGTTACATTAGGAAAATTTAGTATTTAATTCTTAGTGTTATTTAAAACAACTAAATGAACTAATTTTCAATGATATTTAAATAAAAACTTACCTAAAAAATATTATGACTCACATTAGGAAAAATTTAGTATTTGTGAGTTTATGTTTGAAATAAAACACCAAGAAGAACTAATAGATTTTATATCATTAATTTTATATCAAAACAATATTTTTCATGAGAGTATACATTGATAATGTATGCATTGAGAATAATTTTATATTAATTGAAGTATGATCAACAATTATACTTAATATTCAAGAATTTGCATACAAATATGTCATAAATAGTAAATGTATAAACTTGACAAGTATTTAATATAATTCAAATTTATATAAAATTAATTTTTTAATGTAAATATAGTTAGCCCGGGCGGGGCCGGGCATGCAAACTAGTATATATATAAAGTTGAAACCATGGTCTCTATGGTCGACATTTGTCAGAATATAATTGGTCTAAAAAATTAATATTAGTATTATTTATAATTCTACTACTGCTAGGATTTTAGATGAAAAAATATTATAACATATGTAACTTAAAATATAAAACTAAATCTACAATTGAAATCTTTATTATATTAGAACTTTCCAAAAGAAAAAGTTAATTGAAGATGTTTTTAATTGAGAAGAAAAATAATAATTTTAAAATAAACAATTATATGACAAATAATTACCTTATTGAATTTTTAGGTAAGTCTTCATCCCTTTTTGTATATATAATTATATATACGTCAAAAAACTTTAGCTAGATCTTTTTAGGTATGTACTATGTTAAAAAGTTTTACTTTATTATGTTTTAATTATGATTACAATTTGTGTTAAATTTATTTTTTTACGGTGTATGTGATAAGAGTGTTTAAAATTTGAATATTTTTATTTCTTAATTACTATGTTTGATACTTAAACATAGCTTGATTAAATTACTGCTTATTTTTTTTTCTTTGTATGTTGTAGATTTATATTTTACGTTCAAGATTTGAAGTTTTTTATTGAACAAACTTGATTATAACCTAATAGAAAAACTAATGAATATGTAACATGAAAGGTAAGAATATGTAACATGAAAGGTAAAAGTGATGTACAATATCTATCGATTATCTTATTTTTAAATCAAGTAATTAGATATGGTTGTATAATAATATTTGTAATGCTTAATGCGTAATCTTTTAGTTAGTTTAATAGTATTAAGTTTTGATTTGATCGTTCATCTCAATTTTATATGAAAACATCTGCTAATTAAGGGAAAAAAAAAACATGTTTAGTATAATAATAGGGTAAAGTTTGATTTAATGACAAAATTCCAATTTCTTTATTACCCCATTTTAACGTAACAAAAAGAGAATATATGTAATTAACAAAAAAAAAAAAAACAAAAAACAAAAAAAAAAAAAGAAAAAAAAAAGAAGAAGATGGTGTAGTATAATTAACATATGTAATCTAAAATATAATACTAAATCTACAATTAGAATCCTTAAAATTGTAGGATACCAAAATTGAAGAATACACATTTTACCTTAAATATGTTGAATTAAATATTCAAGTTAAGGGAAACAAAATATAAGTAAGTTATATTTTAAAATATTAAAAAAAAAATGAAAAAGCAAAAGAAATATGGTAATTCATTGAATTTTAAAAAGTCAAATAATTGTTGATTTAATAAATAAGTTAAGGGGAAAAAAATAGTATTAGGTAAGTATTATAAAATATAATTAGCAAATAAACGAAAAACAAATATGATAAATCATAGATTTTAGAAAATTATCATATTAAATACGATAAAAACCGAAAAGAACATGGCCTTAGTATTTGTATTTTAGAAATTTTGTCATATTAAATATCATAGAAAATTATATCTAATTGGTAAATATATAAACATGAAAAAATATATAAAAAATATATTTTATACTTATTTTTAAATCTTAATAATAATGATAGATGGCCTAGACGGGGACGGGCACGCCAACTAGTTATGTTTTAATTTGAGAACCATGTATTATAAGCTATTTTTTTATTGAATTCTATCAACAACCAATTTAACAAGTGAGAAGTTTTTTTTTACAGCTTCCCACATTTTACATTTTTTTTTTTCAATATAAGATTGGGCCATCCCTTGTTGGACTTGTCTCACCATAAGTTATGGTGAGACGGTCTCACAAGAGAGTTGCTGTTTAATTTACCCTTAAATAAAACTCACTAGTTTGCGTGCCCGGTCCCGCTCGGGCTAACTATGTTTACATTAAAAATTTAATTTCATTTAAATTTGCATTATATTAAATACTTGTCCAATTTATACATAATTCTTGAAATCATAATTAATTATAATTATTAATTATACTTTAATTAATATAAAATTATTATCACTGCATACATTATTAATGTATACTCTCATGAAAAATATTATTCTGATATAAAATTTAGTGATATTAAATCTATGATTTAGTCTTGGTGTTTTATTTCTACAACCCCTAAAACCCCATTGGGGTTACTATTGCATCAATAGTAAATTCTACAACAACTACCCCCCTTTTTCTTCCCCCAACTCTTCCCATCTCTTTCTAACTTCATCCTTCTCTTTGTAACTATGTCGTTTCTATTTTACTAACTTTTCCATCATTATCTTTGCTTTAACCCTTTTTTTCTTCCTTACTTCTGTGTTCTTTCAACATCAATAGCAACATCATATCATGTCCCATTCCTATAAAATCATTACTCTGCCTCTCCTCACCACTTCTCCATATTTATTTTCCAACTTCTCCTCTTTTCATTTGCTCATCCAATTCATTCTTTTCAGCTTTTCTCACTTTAACCTTCTGCTTGAATTCGGATCAGGTTAGTAAATGGTAATTAATTACTGCTTCAATATGAGCTCGAGAACAAAGCCACGATCTTAGTCAACTTCAGAAAGGTAATTAATCGAATCGAAGCAGGCAAAATCAACCTCTGGAATATTGTAGCGAGTTCAATCATGCATATAAAACAGGTAATTATTGATTTCGTTTCGATAATTGTTGATATTGATTTGAAACCCTAATTTGAAACATATTGTTTGTAATTAGCCATTGAACGGAGTTTCCGAGGTGATTAATTGTGTTATTTATATTTAATTTTGTGTTGCTTAGGTTTTCACGTAAATTAATCCGTCGTCGATTTGTGTGTAAGTTGTAATCCAAGGTTTGTTTTGATGTTAATCTTTCCCTCTTTCGTGTTTTTTATACTGGTTTTTCACTTCATTCCCTTTGTTTAATGTATTTGATGTTTATGGAGGTCATGGTCTTCAAGTGAAGGAGGATGAAGAAATTGCAAAGGGATGTCCAAGAAAGTTTAGAGGTTGAGTCTCCTCAGGTTTGCAGCAATGGCGAAGAGGGTTTCGGGTCGTGTCAAAGGCTCTGCATGAAGGGTCCTCCACTTACTCTTCTAGAGTGAAAGTATAAATATTCTACTTGTAAGCTCCTCTTCTTTTCCTCCTCCTCCTCCTCCTCTTCTTCAAATCTAGGTTTTCGATTACTCTCTTTATATTCTCATTTAATATCTGTTGTTTAACTTACCTGATACTATTTTTAGGGTTTTTGTTGTGCAGTTTTGTTTGTAGTTCTTGATTACATGAGTGAGCAATTGATTGTTTATCCTTTGTACAGAAGTTGTGTGCGTGTTGGTGTTGGTGTGTTTGTGCTATTTGGAGAGCAGCCCAAAAAGAGCCCATGGGGTGGTCTGTTTGACGTTGAGCATCCGACACCAAGGCCTGGGAGTCTCAAGGCTTTGCTGATGTTCTTACCATCATGCAGTGCGTGAAAGTGAAAGAGCGGTTTTAGATTTCATATCCTTTTTCAACGACGATGCAGTGTTGATATTCCATTCAGTTTCCATTCAGTTGTTATATTTCTCCGAAAAATGATTACTCACAAAACTCGGCACTGCCTTATCGTTAATCTCTCCAACCTTTATGATTTCAATTCTGATTTAATTCGCAGGTTTTTCTCTTCGGTTTTTTAAACTGTACTCAGTATGTTGTTTTTAATTTTAGTGGAAAGTAGATTTTGAAATTTGTCTTCTTTGATTTAGTAATTAGTTTATTGTTCTATTTTGAGAATGAGCGTAAATCGGCGGAAAGTCACTTGACATGGCTATCAGGCGTATGGTACGTGTTTCATTCTTTCCTTCTTCATGAAGTTCGTAACAGTGAGTATATTTTGAAAATGTATATAATAGGATTTTGTCAAATCTTGATTACGCTTGTTGTATTACTTGGGACTTCGTCAATTTTGTTTACAGTCTAAATCAACAATAAATAGTTAGTTTTTAAAAGGAATTTTCCGAATATGCTTTGTTTTTCTTATTCACCTTTTTCCTGCTCTCTTTTTAATCAGCCTATGGTGACTATGTTCTAGATGAAAATTTGTTCTTTTTGTTTTGCTTTTCTTTTTTTATAGGATGGTAGTATTGGTTAGGGGGGTATGCGTCCATTTCCAAACACATCGTTGTTCCTGCAGAGCATCCGCTCTGGGTCATCCAAAATTCAAAGCGGGCATGGATCAGGTAGCCTAACATCCATCCAAGGTAATGGAAGCCCGTCATTTAGCAGCAACGGATCGATCATAGACAACGTTTTGTATGCCAACGGTTCCTTTGAAATTGGAAAGAGAGTAGAAAATGGGAGATTTTACGGAAGATTGACTGAGGTAGACATGTATGAAAGCACTCGATATGATGCTATTTTGCTCAAGGAGGACCTGAAGAACACTACTTGGTTGCATAGCATGAACGATAAGTCTGATCAAATGTCTATTTTTGATAATGGATCTGAGTCCTTGCCCGAGCCTTTCGGCCTCTCGTGATTGGTACCATCTTTCTACTTTATATATCTCCATTCTAAATCAGTTATACCCGGAGTGTTTGGTTATTTTCGCATAATCAAATATATTAATTTTATATATATAAAGTGCTCAATGTATGTTGTTTAATTGTTTCGCAAAGTTGAATGATTTGTCTTTCAGCTTTCTCTCCTCCGTTTTGTGGATGATTTAATTGATACAAATTACGCTGTAATGCACGGGGTTGCTGCCCTTCAGTAGCTATATAGGTGTTGTATATTTACTCATTTAAGCTATATCCTGAAAGAAAATTCGATATTCATTTTAGCATATATGTTTCGTTTTAAAACCTCTTTCCCGTGCATATGTTTGATGTAAAAATTGACTATCGATCAAGTGGTACTGACACATCCTACCTATAGTTGCATGGCTTACTTCAAAACTATCGATCTGTACCATATGTTTGGCGACTTACAAGAGGAACACTTTTTTTGCTCGTAATGACAGTTGTAGCACACGGCGATGACGGGATTAGAAAAAAGACTACGATTGCTGGAATATTTTAATTATATTTGATGTAGATTTGATGCAGCAAATAATGAAAATGGCAAGAGTGAGCTGTAGAGTGAAAATATACGACTAACAGATGCAGCATGAGACTTGAGAAGCAAAAGCTGGAGAATCATGTTGAAAATGCACATGCTTATTGTTTTTCTTGCATTCTTTGTGTGAAAATGCACATGTTTCATGTGACTTTGGGCCCCAGTCTCCATTTTGTGGTCAGTTCTGTGGATGATTGTAATAGAATAGCTATAATTTTGTGAATCATAGTAGCTATACTCTTGTGATTTTAGAGTTATTTGTTATTTTAGAGTTTCAATATGAGTATAATTTTGTGACTTGTGAGGTTTCCTAATTTAGAATTTATAAAGATTTTGTGAGTTTTTAAAAATAAAAATAGAATTTGGGTTCATAAGAATTATGTGTACTTAGTTTAATAATACGGAGCACATAAATGAGTATAATGATAGATGTTTAATAATACGGAGTACATAAAATAGGAAAAATGAGACGACAAAACACATTATCAATTGTCAATTGTCAATGAGACGATGACAAGACAAGAAACACTATCTACAACACCAATACTTCATCTTTAGTCATTTTCTTCTTGTCATTTATTTATTTATTTATATATTTTCTTTCTTTATTGTTAAAAATCTTTAAAATTAGAATCTACTTTTTAAAGCTTACCTTATGTACTTAAACTACTAATAGTTCAAGTTACAACACCACCAAACACGAAAACAACTAAAAAAAAAATTAAGTAAAGTAAAATATGAAAATGCAATAGTGAACGATTTTGTTCACATAAATTTATTTTCAATACTTTAAAGTCGATTAAAAGGACAAAAAAAAAGTAGCTTATTGTACTTAAATATTTGACCAAAAATTATTTCGAGTTAGATAAAAAACTTAAAATTTGTTAACTTCCAAAATACGAAGACAAACGAAAGACCGATTTAGATGACTAACTAAGTAGCTAATGTAGTTAATTTAATTTCTCTTCACAAAATTACACTACTGTTTCTTTTGCACTGATTTAAATCTGGCCTCCTTAGTTTCTTTGCTAAAATTTTATTTATGCATTAATATGAAAAAAATAAATGAAAAATAGAGGGTTATGAATAATAGGAAGGCGGAGAAACAATGAAAAGAATAGACAAGAATAATTATGTCGATGAATGTAAAAATTAAGGAATTAGGCGATTAAAATAACTATAAGGGATAAGGAAATAAAAGATGAAGAATGGCAAAACAAAAGGGTACACAATGAGACGACGACAAGACAAGACACACTACCTACAACACCATCTTTAATCATTTTTTTCTTGTCATTTATTTATTTATTTATATATATTTTTTCTTTTTTTATTGTTAAAATCTTAAAATTTAGCATCTTATTTGTGAAACTTACCTTATGTACTTATGCTACTTCTAACACTTCACATTAGAACACCACCAAACACGAAAACAAGTAAATAAGGAAAATAAAAGAAGACTAAAAAAGAAAACAACGTAAATAAAGTAAAATATGAAAATGCGATCATCAAATATTTTCTTCACATAATTTTTTTTACAATACTCTAAAAGCGATTTGAAGGACCAAAAAAGGTATCTTATTGTACTAACATATTTGACCAAAAATTATTTTAAGTGAGGTAAAAAAAAACTTAAACTTTGTTAAATTCAAAAATAAGAAAACAAACAAAAGACCGATTTAGAGGACTAACTAAGTAGCTAAGTAGTTAATTTAATTTCTCATTACAACATTACACTACCCTCCTTAGTTTCTTAACTAAAATTTTATTTATGTATTTATATGAAAATAAATAAATAATTGTTATTAGTGTGTTTTTTAAAAATTAGAGGGTTATGAATAATAGGAAGGCGGAGAGACAATGAAAAGAATAGACAAGAATAATTATATCGAAAAATGTAACAATTAAGGAATTAGGCTATTAAAAGAACGGTAACAATTAAGGAATTATGCTCTTCAAAGGGATAAAGAAATAAGAGATGAATGAGTCACCGAAACAAAAAGGTACAATGAGTTATAATGAAAGAAAAGATTGGTGAGAAATGAGAGGAAAATAGGTAGTATGGTTGAGGAGAGTCTGAGAAAAAAGGAATCAAACGAAAATGTATGAAAAAAGCTGGTGTGAGTGATGAGGAAGGAAAACATAAGAAATAAAGGCACAAGAGTATTATAAATGGTAAGAAATGAAGAAATGAGGAGAATGAATAATAGGGAGAAGAAATAAATGGGGAAGGAGTAAGATGAGAGAATGAGTAAAGAACTATGTTGAGAAAGAAAACTAATGAATTAAGGGTACAAAATGGTGTGTTCCATTGTGAAAGTAAAGGTAAATGACTACGTGTAGAAAGGAAAAAAAAGGTTTTATGAGGGTTATGAAAACAAGATGTAGAAGAAAAACGAGTAGAAAAAGGGTAGTTAAGATGAGGATGAGGATAAGGGGAACGGCAAAAAAAGGTAAGAAGAGATGTCGTAAATAGAAAAAATAATGAAACTAAGAGTATCATGAGAAATAAGGACAAAGAGGTGAAAAAGTATCCCCCCCACCCAAAAAAAAACAAAAAAAAAATATAATGACGCAAGGGAAATAAGAGGCAATAATAAAATTAGATGTAACTGGATGGTAATGATAAAGAGGAGAAAGAGAGAGGAAATGCATGAAAAATGACTAAGAGGAGAGAATACGAGGAGAAATATACTAAGGGAGACAAAACAAAAGGAATGATAAAGATATGAGTATTATGATAGAGAAACTTTAAACCGATCTTGAGCGTCTAACCATCAGTTTAAGCTTTTGGTCGAGTTTGTTCATAACATAATATCAAAACCTTGTGTCTAGAGGTCTAAGGTCACTGCTTCGAACCGCCCCTCAATTTCAAAGTCAATTGTTTCGCACCAGGTATGGCGGACCTGTGGTTCCGTCTATACTTCAAGGGGTAATATTACAAATAAAACCAAGAGAAGAAGAATGTTGATGAGGGAAAACGTGATAAATGGGAAGATCGATAAACAACTATGCGAAAAAAGCAAACTATTCGAGTAAAGAATTAATATTGGACAGCAATATGTTGTTGCAGTTGATTTTCAACAAACTATTAGACTGCATAATAACTCGTCAGCCGTTCTATTTAGATGCACATAAGTCACTATAGAACAGTGCTTATGCACAACATAATTCATTTTTCAGGAGAAAAGGAAATGAATAGAGCATAGTCATCTCTCATTCGAGATCCATCATCGAAACAACTTAAACCAATTAAAAACATCAGGTACTGATGTGTGTCATATAAAATTGTTGAGCATATGGTGTTGTGTTATATGGAACTGTTTAAACAATGCTTCAAATGTTTTCTTATGAGTATAACTTCATAAACGCATTGTAATAACAATGTAAATTGTATATCTATTAGTTTCTCTAATTTTATTCCAACGAACACTTTTGTGTCGCCTCAACTCTTTCCACCAACAAATCCGCATTAAAACAATAAATATAATGACGTAAGGGAAACAAGAGGCAATAATAAAATTAGATTTGACTGGGTGGTAAGGATGAGGAGGAGAAATAGAGAAGAAATGCAAGAAAAATGACTAAGAGGAGAGAATACGAGAAGAAATATTCTAAGGGAGACAAAACAAAACGATTGATGGAGATAAAAGTATTATGATAGGGAAATTATGAATAGGTGTGAGATAAATAAGAGGGACTTAAGTAGTAGACACACAAAGATAAAATGAGAAAAACGAGTAAGAGTAGAAAAGGTAAAGAAAAATATATATTGAGGATGAAAATATAAGGAACAAGGGAAATTTGAGGATTATGAAAGGTAAAAAAAAAGAGTCAATGAAGTAAGTGAAGCAAAATAAGTTGTATGAGGGTTAAGGAAATAAGAGAAAGATGATAAATGAGAGGGAAATGGGTTTAAGTGAGGAGGAGGAGGAGGAGGAGGAGGAGGAGGAGGAGGAGGAGGAGGAGGAAAAGAGATGGAGGGAAAATAAGAATGAGAAGAATAGAGAAAAAGAAATACGCTGAGGAATAGAAGTAAAAGAAATGTTGGGAATTAGAGTATTATGAGGGGGTAGTATGTAAAGACGATGCGAATTAGTCGGTGGAGAAAAGTGCAGTACAAGGGTTAAAGAAAAAAGAACTATATGAGAAATGAGAGGGGCACAGTAGTAGTGAAGAGAAAGAGGATGATGAAGGGAAGGAGAAAGGGGTATTATGAGGGTAAAGAAAGAAATTATGAAAGATAAATGAGAGGGAAACAAGTAGCAAAGAGAATGAAGAGGTTAAAAAAAAATAATTTAGGGGAAACACAGTAAGAGGAGAGAGGACGACAACGAAGAAAAAATATGTCGAGAAAGGAAAACATAGGCAACTAGGGGAACATTAAGATTCTATAACGATCATTAAGATTCGATAATTTGGCAAATTCCCATTTACGAGGTTAACTAATAATGCAGTTGAGCAATCGAAATTTATAAGCCCAAAATGTCTACAAAGCAATAATGCAGTTGAGCAATCGAAATGAATGAAACAAATTTTTGATATAAAAGGGCATTTGACACATAAAAAATGAAATTCCTTCAAGGATTACATCGATCGTATAACACCAAGCAAGTCAATCCGCATTAGACAGTGATCTTGGCTACATAGCGTGGTCCAACAACTATTTAACAAAAATAAATATAAAATACATAAAGTAGATTCTATGAATGAAATTAGTTGAGATGTATAAAAAAATTGCAAATGGTGAGAAATAGTAAATATTAAACTTTCTTTTTTACGTCCTAACACACTACCAACAATATCAATACTCCATCTTTAATCATTTTCTTCTTGTCATTTATTTATTTACTTATATATTTTTTCCTTTATTGTTAAAAACTTAAAATTTAGCTTTCAATTTGTGAAACTTACCTTATGTACTTATACTACTACTAACACTTCACGTTACAACACCACCAAACACGAAAAAAAAAATAAATAAGAAAAATAAAAGAACACCAAAAGAAAAAAACAGATTAAGTATGTAAAATATGAAAATGCGATAGTCAACGATTTTCTTCACATAATTTTTTTTCCAGTACTTTAAAATCGATTTAAAGGACAAAAAGGAGTAACTTATTGTACTTAAATATTTGACCAAAAATTATTTGAAATTAGATAAAAACCTTAGAATTTATTAAGTTCCAAAATAAAAAGACAAACAAAAGACCGAATTAAAGGACTAAGTAGCTAATGTAGTTAATTTAATTTTTCATCAACAATACACTACTTTTTTTTTTTGCACTGATAGGGAAATTGGGTAGTAGAGACACAAAGATAAAATGAGAAAAATGAATAAGAGTAGAAGAGGCGAAGAAAAATATATATTGAGGACGAAAATATAAGGAACAATGGGAATTTGATGATTATGAAGGTGAAGAAAAGAAGTATCAATGAAGTGAGTGGAGCAAAATAAGTAGTATGGGGGTTAAGGAAAGAAGAGGCAGATGATAAATGATAGGAAAATGGATTTAAGTTACGAGGAGGAGGGGAAAGAGGAAAGAAGATGGAGGAAAAATAAGAATGAGAAGAAGAGAGAAAAAAATAAAATATGTTGAGAAATAGAAGTAGAAGAAAAAAAAAACATTACAAGGCCTAAAGAAAGAAGTGTCATATGAGAAATGAGAGGGGCACAGATAGTAGTGAGGAGAAAGGGGATGATGAAGGGAAGGAGAAAGGGTTTTACGAGGGGTAAGGAACGAAGATACGAAAGAGAAATGAGAGGGTAAAAAAATGAATTTAGAGGAAAAAGAGTAAGAGGAGAGACGAAGAAAAAATATGTCAAGAAAGGAAAACATAAGCAATTAGGGGAGCATTAAGATTCTATAATAATCATTAAGATTCTATAATTTGACAAATGCCCATTTAAGAAGTTAACTAATATATACAATTCGAGAATCTGAATTATTAAGACTTTTAAAAATTACCCCCAACTAAAAATAATTTTAAAACAATCACAACTTAAGCTTCCACCTTAAATGGAGTTAAAGGAGGGGTACGACAAGAGTAACCTCAGGAGAAATGGAAAAGTAGTAAGTAGTACGAAGGGAAGAGAAACAAGAGGAAGATTAGAAAAATGACGAGAAAGAATGAGCGGTTGAGGAGTAGGAGGAAGTGGGAGGAAGGAAACGAGGCGGAATATGTTGATTATGAAAAACAAAAGAAATCATAAATACGAGAGGAGGGAAAAAAAAGTTGGAAAATGATAATAGAGAAAAGGTGAAAACACAAATTCTAAATGTTACGAGTACTATTTACAATTAGAGCACCTTTTAGTCAATTTTATATAGTTTATGAGTTTAGAAATATGCTAATAATATTCAAAATATAGAAACATGTGAATTGTGATTACAAAACTCAATTTTATAAATGTACTCCCTCCATTTCAGTAAGTTTACACATTGACTTTTTTGTGAGAAAGATTTGAGAGAAGTGTAAACAAATGACTGAGACAGGGGAAGTACGATTAAGATAAATAAGTTTAGATGAAATTTATAAGACCTAAATGTCTACAAAGCAATAACACCAAACAAGTCGATCCGCGTTGGGGGACCGCGCTGATAAGGTATAAGTCGTATCGCCTATATCAAAATAAACCTAAATGACAACTAACAGCAGATAGCAGCAAGTAGGGATCGAATCCACAGGGAAACGGAGTAGTTCTAAGCTAAAGTCGGCAGAACAGGTCAATCTCAAGAGTGTGAAAAAGGTGTTTGGTATAAGCTATAACTAAGGCAGACAATAAAGCAGATAAATAAGATATAATAAGGGAGAGATTAGGGCATCGGGTTCATATATGACAATGATTCAGGAACGCAAGTTCATAAGACGGAAGAGATAAACTGTGCAACTTGACTAGGTTTCAGAAACGCCTCTCGAGTCAATTTTAGCCTTAAGCAAATTTAGCGGGCTCTCGCAACTTACTAAATTCAACTCATCTAACTCGCGTAAGTCTAGTTTTAACTCGGCTTTCGATCTTAAATTAAAACATACTCAGGTTCAATTAAACTCAGTTAAATCGGTGATCAGGCGAAATAAACCTAATTCAATTGACATAAAACGCGTAGAAAGAAATCAAGAGCACAATTTAATCAACCAATTTAATCTCAAAACATGTTCCTAAATCGTATGTCACAAATCACCCTAAACCCTAATTGAGAAATTAGCTACTCATAATTAAATTAAAAGCAATCAAAGCAATTAAAGTAAACATGATAAATAAAACAACAATTGAAATTAAACCTGACGGAATCCTGAAAGTGCAAAGTATGAACTTGAAACTTGAAAGTATGTAAAAGAGAGAAAACTTAAAAGCTAAACCTAACTTGAACTATCAAATAAAGCATAAAGTCAAGATGATACTAAATTACGTCCTAAGTCTCCTATTTATAGTTTCCAATTATTAAATTCCGAAATAAATCAAAAACCGTCAAATAATACACACTAGTCAGTACGGTCACGCCTACTTGGCTCAACCTAAACGACCACCTTGTTGGGCCGGCTCCTTCTTTCTTCCAAGCTTGGGCCAAAGCTTCACTTGGGCCTTATTATTTCGTTGGCCTTAATCCCTTTTGGCCTTTTATTCTTCTTCTCGGGCCATAGTAACTCGTGGCCCTTCATGTCCTTGGTCCTTGGCTCGGTTTCTCAAGCTCCCGTGATGACTCGAGCTTGGTCTTTTCGGCTCAGTTCTCGAAATGCTCCAATGTCTCGGGTTTTGGCTCAAAACCACCAAAACCTGCAATATATAAATGAAATGCAGCAGTAACGAGAAATATAACAAATAGCTCCTAAAGTCATACTAAATACGAATAAATACGAGCTAAATGTGACTGAACCGGGGGCATAAAATGAATATAAATAGAGTGTATCACGCGCGCGCTAGCGCGCGGTCCAACAACTAGTCAAATATAAACTCACAAATACTAAATTTTTTCTAATGTGAGTCATAATATTTTTTAGGTAAATTTTTATTAAATATTATAGAGAATTAGTTGTTTTAAATAACACTAAGAATTAAATACTAAATTTTCCTAGTGTAACCTAACTAATTTAATTTTCATTAAAAAATATATTACTTTCAAAAAAATATTTATTTTTATTTTTCACACTTTCCAAAAATATTTAATTTTCATTAAAAAATATATTACTTTCAAAAGTATAATGTATCTATTTTTTCCAATTTTTATTTGGAAATATAGAGTAGTGTTTGTTACAATAGTTGATTAGATATTTTTAATTAAATATGAAGTGTTTGTATCTATTTGAAAACAATATGTATTTTTCAATTTTGTTATCATAATATCATAAGGATTATTCAAATTGTAGATTTAGTATTATATTTTTGATTGCATATATTAATTATTTTTATCTAGAAACCTATTAGTTATGGTAGGGGTGTAACCGATCCGATCTGATTCCGAGCTTGGGTGAGATCGGAATCGGTTCGGAAAAAATTTCTCGAGTTCGAAATCGGCTCTGAATTTACCGAGCTCAAAAATTAAAAACTCGGAATCAACTCAGAAAAAGTCTCGAGCTCAACTCGAGCCCAATTCGAGCTTTGTTGGATATTATTTTTCTACGCTTTTTTTAATATCTATTATAATAAATATATTATATAACAATTATAATAAAATATTCTATTAAAAAAAATCGATCTAAAGATATTACAAAAAGAAAAAATCTATAATTGTAGCAAAATATAATGTATAGACATAGACAATATTATATATAAAAATGAAAACGAGCCCAAATTCGAGCTTCCGATCCGAGCTTTACTAAGCTCGGAATCGGCTCGGATTTGGCCTAACTATTGTTTCCAATTATATATATTTTTAAATAATATTAATTTTTTTCGGTCAATTGTATTGTGACAATTGTCGACCATAGAGACTATGATTTCGACTTTATATATATACTAGCAAAATAGTACGTGCGTTGCACGAGCTTGCTATACTAATATGAATAATATACAAGCCGTATCAAAATGATGGTTTTTCATAGCACATAATTTGGAAAATGATTTATGACTTATATAAATAAAATTATTAGCCACTGCAATAAAGGGTAAGGTGTCCGTATTTGTTAATGAATTTTAGATAGAATAATACTTCGTTTGATCGGTCAAATAGTTAACATTTGATCAAAAATATTTTGGTCAAATGTTAACTATTTGACCGATCAGAGGGTGTAATTCAATATACTCTGTACATATATTATAATGGAACTTTTATAACACCTTAGCTAGTCTTCGTATCATCCTAAATCACATTATTGTTAGAGTTTAACATAAATGTTGGTACAGATACTAATATGTCTGTCGTACGTGTGCAACAACCCTTGGTGACTTTAGAATGGTCACTTTGATGCCTACGTGACAACTTTATTTCATTAGTTGACCACTTTTATATGTTTTTATAAAACCTTAGGCGTTATATCAGTCATCATAAACGTTATTGATCAAATTTTTAAAATTCCCCTTATTGATATATTATTGTAAATAATATACTCAAATTTGATATTATATCCAAACATATATTTCGACTATGATATTAGGTTAGACTATGATATTTGTTTCGACTGATTTGATTTGATAGTTGAGTCTGTCCTCCAAGCCTCCGTTGCAAGTGCAACTCTCCTCCTTCTCCTCCATGCTCCTCCTACTCTCCACCTCCATACCCTAAAAACCCTAATTTTGAAACCCTAATCACTCTACCATGACCAAAGTGTATGGCACCGGCACCTACGATTTCAAGCGCCACCACGTCGCCGAGTACCCCTCCGCCGTCGACCACCACCTCAAACCTCCTCTCTCCTCCGCCGTCGGCGGCATCACTCTCTCCGACATCCAGCGCGACCGCCTCACTCAAATCGCCGCCGCCACCTGGCTCCCCTCCTCCGCCTCCGACGCCGATGCCGCTGAACGCAAGTTCAACCCCGCCCTCGTCGATGAAATTTATCGAACCGAGCTTACGGTTAAGACCGGTGGGAAGAAGACGGTGCCGTTGCAGCGAGTTATGATGTTGGAGGTTAGCCAGTATTTGGAGAATTATCTTTGGCCTAATTTTGACCCCAAGACTGCCACTTTCGAGCATGTTATGAGTATGATTTTGATGATTAATGAGAAGGTTTGATTTTATTTTCTGTTTATGTCTTGTGATTAACTAACTAACTAACTGTGTTGAATTGATTTGTTTTTTTGTTGAGTTGTTTGATGAATTATTTTGTGGTTGCAGTTTAGGGAGAATGTCGCTGCGTGGGTGTGCTTTCGCGATAGGAAGGACGTGTTTAAGGCGTTTTTGGAGCGAGTTATTCACCTTAAGGATCAGGTTTCTTGCTCATTCAATTGTTTTGTATTGAAGTTGCACTTTGAATTTCTCTATTTATTCAATGTTACTTTGTTATGTGATTTGATTTGTGGTGAATGTGGATAGATAAATGCATTTAGGTGTTATTTTAGGGTTTTGTAGCTAGGGCTTGCTCAGGAATCTGTCGGTCCATAGCATGAATGTCTAGGGTTTGCTTGATAATGTTTGTAAAGTTTCTGTCGTGGAACATTGTTGCTTCGATTAAAATCGTCATAAAGAAAGCCAGAGTTAAGCATTTACTCGTTGTTCGGATGACTTCATTTGGAGTGGAAGGGAGGAATGAGTAAACGTTGTTTTGATATGAATTGGTTTGGAGGAATTAAGTTTCCCGAGTTCAACGGAAATTGAAATCTTTAAGCATGAGAAAGTGATTTTATTCGCCATCATAATAACATTTGAGAATTCGTGTTGTGATGCTTCCTAGTTCCTACCCATCTATTTTAAAATTTAAGGTAACTTTTGACAGATTTGTGATGTTGGCAGTCATAGGAGTAAAAAAAATTGAAATTTGGTTGTTGTTAGGGATTGATTAATATGGAAATTTAAATTGTGTTAAACTTGCACTGTAAAGCGGTGTGATACTGTGGTGATGATGTTAAATACTTCAACAGTTTGGGTACGAGGAAAGAGGTAAACCCAAAGTTGTAGAATGGATACCGTGACCCGTATGATTTTATTACTAAACTGGCATAGACTGCCTTTCATTTGTTCTGTATGAAAATTCTGAAGACCCTGTTATGGCATATAGGAGTTGCCCAAAATGTTTACTAAAATAGGGCAGCTCTTGTCAAAAAGACGTGCACCTTCACCTTGTGCTTTGCGCCTTTTCGCGTTGGCACCGTAGCGCCTTGGTGCACCTCTTCAAACTAAGATGGAGAGTCGTTCACTGATGATTATGATTCCTATATGAGAGACCATGTGAGCACAATGAGACGAAGTAGTTGTAAATTTATGTATCCAAACTTGTACAGTGATTCATGTATTGCAGAAACGGCAATCTGCAGAGTTATAAATGGGTCATTGATTCGTTGCTAATTGCTTTTCAACTGATTTTTGCCCCTCAAATGTGCAAAATATACTTGGAAAAGTAAATGATAGATGTCGGAAGCTAAAAATGCCTTACATAATAGGTTGCCATGAGTGTGCAAATTAGCTATGTTGTTTAATTCTTCTTGGCGTAGCTTGTCATATTCTTGGACCTTTCCCTAAGCTTGTAATCACTGTGCCTCCTGAGCTGTCAACATGTCTTACTGGTTATAGATAGCCTTTTTGTTTTGCAATGAGTTCTTTTACGGGTCTACCCCATTTATTTATGATTCGCTATTTAAATGTGGTGATCTCATGGTGTCTTCTTTTATAGGGAGATCGCTTTAGTATTGCGGAAAAGACAAACTATTTGGTTTTCATGATCAATGCCTTTCAGGTGCGTACTCTATGTAGTTTCTGTTTGTCTAGGACAAATCTATGATACCTGTTGTGTCTTTTGTTGGTACTATCATTTAACTCACACCCCCTGACAGAGCTTAGAGGATGAAGTTGTTAGCGAGACTGTTCTAAGGCTGGCAGGTCTGCAGTGCTGGCATAGCTTGTCATTTGGTCGTTTTCAGGTGAAATTTGGATGTACCATTGTTTTAGTCTCTTTGTTTTTCACTGTCGCCTTTCATGCACTGAAGTTAAATTTTTTACTTCTTATCAGATGGAGCTCTGTCTTAATCCAAATCTGATAAAGAAATGGAAAAAGATGACAAAATCAGAAGCCAAGAAGGCTAAAAAAAGAGGCGAGAACTATGACCCTTTGAGTTCTGTAGAAGCAACATTTTTGAAAAACCTCTTTGTGGAGTTTCTAGAGGTATGATGCGAGTCGATGTGACTTTATTTGTTAATCTACATAAGTTTTCTTCAATTACTTACCTATTTCTTTTGTAGGTGCTCAATTCTAAAGTGTTCCACAACGCACAACAAGATGATTTGGAAACTATGAATGGCAACAACAGTGGAGAAGTTGACGATGCTTGCATCTTATATTGTGAGAGGTTTATGGAGTTTCTTATCGATTTACTAAGCCAACTACCAACTAGGAGGTAATTTGATGTGTCTCATCTTTTTTTCTTTTTTTTTGTTTCATATTTCTTTTGCCTTTTTTTAAGCCCTGGACATTCTGTTTCACTTTTTAGACAAAAAGGATGCATTTTAGTAAACTGATATTAGTTGGCAAAACTAATGTTTATGTGTCTTGTATGTAATGTACTCTCTTCATTTAACTCCATTCTATGCATTTTACTTTTTGACATTATTCATAGGGTTAGAGAATCTTCGAAATTATGTGCAATGTATAATATATTAATGTGTGTCTTGTTAGATTCGTCTTCTTAATTACAATAATTATATCACATTTGCATGTTTTTCTATAATGTGTAACTATAGATATCATTGTTAAAAAATGTGTCTCAACAACTGCTCCATGACATCATATTGCGAATGAATTTGAAGGGAGGGCGTGCAAATATTAGTATAAATTTTTATAATTTTTCGTAACGTATAACTAAATATATTATTGTTGCAAAATGCGTCTCGATAAGTATGAAAAGGTAAGTGCACAAAATGGAATTGAATGGAAGAAGTATCAAACTTTAATTAAGTGCCATTTTTTTTTTTTTTTTCTTTTGAGGTGTTATGAACCTTGTGTTTTGAATTGTTTTGTTTGCATTTTTTCTTTCTTACATGTGTCTGAGATAATTGCTATTGGGTTGGTTGTGTCAGATACTTGAGACCCTTGGTGGCTGATGTTGCTGTGGTTGCTAAATGTCATTTAAGCGCGCTTTACACTCACCCAAGGGGAAAGCTTTTTTCTCAACTTGTTGACTTACTACAATTCTACGAAACTTTTGAGATTAATGATCATGAAGGGACACAATTGACTGATGACGAGGTTCTTCAAGCTCATTATGACCGTTTTCAATCCTTTCAATTGCTAACCTTCAAGAAAATGCCAAAGGTTTGTGAGTTCTGACGGTTATAAACTACTCCTATTAATATTTGAAGCGGGGATAGGGTTCAGCTATTATTAAAGTCACTTTGAAACCTTAGTTATAAAGGCGCACCTTGTGACCTTGGATGAGGCTCTAATGAAAACACCTCAGTGCGTTTTCAGCCGTTTTGACACGGCACACTTAGGGAGACATGCTAGTATGTACTGTCTGTATTTTGTTCAACTAGATCTTTTACTATGCCTTTTCCTTTTCCCATTACTCTCACTTTTACTCCTTTACATGTTTGACTACTTAAAAACTCCGAAAATTTATTTTTCCCCAATTTTTTTTTACTAAAAATAAGGCTTCGTGTGTTGAAAAGATGCGCGTTTTGCACCTTGTCGCTTCGGCCCCTTAGTGCCTTGGTGTGCCTTGCCTCTTCAAACTAAGCTTGAAAGTTGAAACTGAGTTACTTGTTTTGCTAATCTTGTGTATGTATCTTCTTTCCCACAGTTGCGAGAGCTGGCATTGGCTAATATTGGTTCAGTAGACAAGCGTGTTGATCTCTCCAAAAAGTTGTCGGTTCTTTCACCTAAAGAACTCAAAGGTTTAATTTGTTCTAAGGTATGTTTTCTGTATGAGTTATAGCCTTATAGGTCATGCAATACATATTACTGTTTGGTCACTGAATTGAGCTTGTCAGTTGAACTATTGAAATTTGCTAGGACCTGTCTTAACCCATCTTTTGCAAGAGATAGGCTATACCCAGTGCAGGGAGCATTATCTTTCCCGTCAAAAAAAAAAAACAAAACAAAATTTCAGAAAAAAAAGAAAAAGAAAAGCTGTTAGATTTTATCAAAAAAAAAGGAAAGAAAAGCTCTTAGATAAGTAGATAACTGACTAGTTTTGTATTTCTTTGTTTGAGCTTTTTGTTTCCTGAATGGTATTCCTCTTATACAGTTATACTTTCCTTTTTCTTCAGCTCAAACTCATTTCAAAGGATGATCCATGGTCAGATCGAGTTGATTTCCTTATTGAAGTGATGGTATCCTTTTTCGAGAAACAAAAGTCTCAGAAGGAAGCCATAAATGCTCTTCCACTATACCCAAATGAGCAAATAATGTGGGATGAAAGCCTTGTACCTAGCATTAACTACTCAGGAGAAGGATGTCTAGCTCTCCCAAAACTGAACTTGCAATTTTTGACTCTTCATGATTATCTCTTGAGAAATTTTAATCTCTTTCGTCTTGAGTCAACATACGAGATTCGGGAGGATATTCAAGAAGCTGTACCTCACCTTCTTCCGTACATCAACAGTGAGGGGGAAACAGCCTTCCGTGGATGGTCAAGAATGGCTGTACCTATTAGAGAGTTCAGGATAACTGAGATTAAGCAGCCTAACATTGGGGAGGTAAAACCAGCAGCGGCTACTGCAAATATTACTTTCAGCATTGCCAGTTATCGAGCACACATACGATCAGAATGGGATGCACTTAAGGAACATGATGTTTTGTTTTTGCTTTCTATACGCCCTTCTTTCGAACCATTGAGTGCCGAGGAAGCTGATAAGGCAACTGTTCCAGAACGGCTAGGGCTTCAGTATGTGCGTGGATGTGAAGTAATAGAGGTTCGAGATGAGGAAGGAAATTTGATGAATGATTTCACTGGTAGAATTAAACGGGACGAGTGGAAGCCTCCCAAGGGTGAATTGAGAACCGTAACCGTTGCATTAGATACAGCACAATATCACATGGATGTCACTGATATTGCAGAGAAAGGGGCTGAAGATGTGTATGGGAATTTTAATGTATTGATGCGTAGAAAGCCTAAAGAAAACAACTTCAAGGCTATTTTAGAATCCATCCGAGATCTCATGAATGAAACTTGCATAGTTCCTGACTGGTTACACAACATATTTTTGGGTTATGGAAATCCTTCAGCTGCTCAATGGACCAACATGCCAGACCTTTTAGAGACGGTGGATTTTAAGGATACTTTTCTTAACGCAGATCACTTGAAAGAAAGCTTTTCTGAATATCAGGTTTGTGTGATTTTCCGAAGGACATATTTAAGCACCTTTTATTTTGTATTTTTGCGTAGACTGCCTGTTATAGTTTTTTTGTCCATTTTTTTTATATGTTTACCTCTTCAGGTTTCCTTTGTTAATCCCGATGGTTCAGAGAACATCCATCCAGCACCTCCATTTCGAATCAAGCTTCCCAAGACCCTAAAAAGCAACCCTCAAGCTCTCCCTGGCAATAAAGGCAATGTCGTTGAGTCTGGTAATGAGAATGGCTCGGCGGTTCAGGAAAGGCTTGTTGTGGAGACATACGTTCCTCCAGATCCAGGGCCCTACCCCCAGGATAAGCCGAAACAGAACTCCGTCAAATTTACTTCCACGCAGGTAAGTTTCTGGTCCAGTTCTGTTATTATTTACGCTTCTTGTGACACATATGAAGTAAGACTTCTAATGCATTTCGTAAACATTTTGGAATTCTGATTGTACTGGCTGCGCCTTGTGACATCATATATTTTCGGATTTTCCTATACTGTGACCATTTTTCAACATGCATCTATTTGCTGAAGTGAACTATGATATTGGACCCATGGTATGAAAATGCATCCAATACGTTACACAACCTCCATACTTAACAGGATATACTCGTACAATCATACTAATGGTTAAAGAAATAGTATATACGTTGCACTACAGTGTCAGACAATGTATTTGCTGCCTATGAAACTTGAGATTGAAATCTTGGTCATTTTCATTTGTGGCAGATTGGAGCTATCATCTCTGGTGTTCAGCCTGGCTTGACAATGGTGGTAGGACCACCAGGTACTGGTAAAACAGATACAGCTGTTCAGATATTGAACGTTCTCTATCACAATTGTCCTTCTCAGAGGACGTTGATTATCACTCATTCTAACCAGGCTTTAAATGATCTTTTTGAAAAGATAATGGAGGTAGATCACGCTCCTTGATTACATTATTTGCATTAATTCACAGCTAAAGGTTATTTATATATTGTTTACCGTTGATTTGATCAGAGGGATGTGCCTGCTCGGTATCTTCTTCGACTCGGGCAGGGTGAGCAGGAATTAGCAACTGATCTGGACTTTAGTCGTCAGGGTCGTGTTAATGCAATGCTTGTGCGACGGTTGGAACTGCTCGGTGAGGTAGAGAGACTAGCAAGATCTCTTCAGCTTCCTGAGGATGTAGGTTATACTTGTGAAACGGCTGGTTACTTTTGGCTACTTCATGTTTATTCACGATGGGAGCAGTTTCTTGCTGCTTGTGTGGACAACAAAGATAAGCCAACATATGTTCGAGATTGTTTCCCATTTACCGAGTTCTTTTCTAATGCGCCTCAGCCAATTTTTACCGGTGAGTCCTTCACAAAAGACATGCGAGCTGCAAAAGGCTGCTTTCGTCATTTGAAAACTATGTTCCAGGAACTTGAAGAGTGCAGAGCATTCGAATTACTCAAATCAACGGTCGATAGGGCTAATTACCTCATGACTAAACAAGCAAAAATAGTCGCAATGACTTGCACACACGCAGCTCTTAAGAGGAAGGACTTTCTACATTTAGGATTCAAATATGACAATCTGTTAATGGAAGAAAGTGCTCAAATATTGGAAATTGAGACTTTTATTCCAATGCTTCTTCAAAGGCAAGAAGATGGCTATGCACGTCTTAAACGTTGCATCTTAATTGGTGATCATCACCAGTTGCCTCCAGTTGTCAAGAACATGGCTTTCCAGAAGTACAGTCACATGGACCAGAGTCTGTTTACTAGGTTTGTTCGTCTGGGCATTCCGTATATCGAGCTAAATGCCCAGGGTAGAGCGCGGCCAAGTATAGCAAAGCTTTACAACTGGCGGTACAGAGAATTGGGAGACCTCCCATATGTAAAGCAAGGTCCCATCTTCCAGAAGGCAAATGCTGGCTTTTGTTATGACTACCAGTTAGTGGATGTGCCGGAATATCATGGGAAAGGTGAAACCGCACCGTCACCCTGGTTTTACCAAAACGAGGGAGAGGCTGAATACATTGTCAGTGTGTATATCTACATGCGTTTGCTGGGTTATCCAGCTAATAAGATATCCATATTAACAACTTATAATGGTCAGAAGCTCCTTATCCGTGATGTAATTAGCCGAAGATGCGTTCCCTACGACTTCATTGGTCCCCCTCACAAGGTAAACTAGATATTTTTATCCTGACATCTTTCACTTAGAGGAGTACAATCTAAAGTTATGCATTGAATTGTTTAGTGGTCTGTTGTCTATTCAAGGCAGGGAGGCTTGTGTTTCACTTTTCTGTTGCTTCTAGAGTCTTCATTTTACTGACAATTGATCAATTCTATACCACTATTAATTTCAGGTTGCAACGGTGGATAAGTTTCAAGGTCAGCAGAATGATTTCATTCTATTATCACTTGTGCGAACCCGTTTTGTCGGTCATTTGCGAGATGTTAGAAGATTGGTTGTGGCAATGTCTCGTGCAAGGCTTGGACTATATGTTTTCTGCCGCCGTTCTTTGTTCGAGCAGTGCTACGAACTACAACCTACGTTCCAACGTCTTCTTCAGAGGCCAGATCGGCTTGCGTTGAACTTCACTGAGAGTATGACATACACGGATCGACATGTTGAGGAAACTGGGCCAGTTTATCTTGTCAGTGGCGTAGAAGAGATGGGAAATATTGTGAACTCCAAAATGCACGAGGTCTACCAGGTACGATAATTGAATTTTCGCACTTTGCATTGCACCTCCGCATTCCATTTACCACTGCCTACCTGTTGTAAAGAAAATTGCTGCCTATCTAAGGGACACGTTCTAATAATTTTTGCATCTGTGTTCTGAATTCTGATAATGGCCATGTTTACTGGTGAAAAGTTATTCAGTTTGAAGTACCATCGACATCAATGATTAACCTTTTCACGTTGCTTCTTAATATAGGCAAGGATGATAAATCATGGATACGCCCCTTCGTACATTGGACACGAAGACGCATCTATGCCTGAAGCAGTCGAGCATGATCAGGAGACTGCAGTAACTGAGATGGACACCGACACGAGTGTATTAGAAGAAAGTGGTGAAGCAAGAGATGCACAACCTGGAAATGATCCCGAGGACGGCACTGATCTGAAAGTAAGTAATACAGAAAATGGCAACGCACAACCACAAAACAACGGAGAGAGTAAAGCAGATTCTGAAGTTATGGCTGATGGCGATGTTGAGCCTGCGACGGCCAACATGGAGGAGTGAACAGGTGAAGTATCGGAACTGATTGAATGTACTCTTTCCTGCAATGTGCGTCTTGGTTGACTGCTGGATTTTTGTAATGGTAACATGAATTAAAGCCATTGATTTTGGCTCTTCAATATGCTTGCTATTTGTAACTGAGGCAACATTCGATCCTCGACATGCTTTTTTTTTGGGGGGCGAGAGACGTAGACCTTGTAAGAATACATGAAAAATGGAGAATAGTTTTGTAAAAGTAATTAAAGAGTGTCCTATTTGTAGGTAACAAGATTTTCTAACGCTAAAAAGAAAAGAACGAAAGCAAGACTTTCATACGATCACGATTTCATGCTATTCGTACGAAGTATTTCTCGTTATACCTAGTTATCCATATGTGATTTTGATCAGAAAAATGTTATTGTAACTTTAATTATCTGTTTTTAATATAATAGTGAGAAAAACAAAAAACTTAACTACTTTGGTCACTAATCTGTGTTCAACAACATTTTATTTCTTCGGTTAACGATGAGTAGCAGTGGATGTTCCCTCTATGGAGTGTTGAACAACATTTCATGTCTGCTCGAAACCTTGAATCTTACATTGTTTTACATCGACTCGTTTAGCGATGAGTTGCTTGACTAGAGAGGGCATGGATCGAAATAAATAACTTTTTTTTTTTTTTTCTTTTTTGCCAATCGAAATAATTAACTTGAAGAATATAACACCATTATAGATTTGGTGAAAATAAGAATATTGATGACTTGTTCTTCCAAGTGTTCTACATTCGGGATAATTTGAATTAATCACCTACTCGAGAAAATGGAGTATCAACACCTGATGATTACCAAAACACAAAATCAACCGAAAGATCAGCAAAGACCATACATAATGAATATCTCATTTGGATCGGCTATAGGCCTCGTACTTGATTTTAGGAACAGATGGTGACGGAAGGAGTACACAACTTGCTTGGGTAGAATTGTCACGAATAACTAAACATGTTAATTGGAGTGCTAAATGCAAAAATTCTAAGGAATCTGAAACTTCAGTATAACATTGTTTCCTAACGTCAAAAAGGAAGTGAGACGGTACAATTCGTATACTACATTTTAAGCCTCTTGTACACTCGAGCTGGGACATTCTTATCACGACCAAAATATTACGCACACGTTTCATTCATCTGCCCTAGCGAATTAAAATATAGTTAAAGCACTAACGACGGGAAAAACACAGTAATAAATTACGAGCAACTCTCCTGCCATTGACGGGATTTTGGGAGGCAGGTCAAAATGGTGCATATCCATCCATCAATCCCCGAGGAACTTTCTCTTCTTGGTGGTATTCATGTAAGGTCTCAGAACCCATTCATTCTGAGCTTCTTTCTGTTCCACTGTCCCCAGCTTTATCTGCAATTTTACAAAAATCAATTACGGTATTAAGACACCGGGTTATGACCCGTTCCTGCTATAAATGGCACGACAATGAAAGCCTTAGATAGTTGATCAGCTTCAGCTTGGGTTATTCAGAGCATATAATAAATTATTGTAAAGTGTTCAGGTTATCCTGTGAATAAAGGTTTCAAAATATCCATATCAAAAAGAATATTCAATCGTAAGTAACAAATGAATATTGAAAATTATCTTCAATTCATGAGGAAGTTCAAATAAATCATGTTTCGCGAATTAGGGTATTACAAGTCCATCTACACCGTCAATACTGATATTTATATTCAGAGCAGGAGCCGTCTTTTGGGACAGCTTTTGAGTGTTTTTAACAGTGACACAGTTTGTTCTCAGTTATCAATGGAATTAAGAAAAGACACTTATATGGCAATTGCGAAAAAATAAATAAAATAAAATAATTCCTTGCTAATTAATGAGCACCAATGAGCTTACCTGATATAGGAACATCTCAAAACGAGGACCAATCTCCTTCAGCTCAAGTGATTTTGGACCTCCTTGTTTTTCATAAACATGATGCCTGCAAAATTCAAAATTCAGGGACAGCACAAGCGACATAATGTTTCTAAGACGACAAATGATCCTAATATTTACTCCATATCATTCTGTACATCATTGCGAACTTTTCTCAACAAACAGTGAGACAACAAATCTTTGTGTCAATTGCACGACATAGCTTTAGTATCCCTCATATGAATGAAATGTAGCAAGTTGTGACACGAATGTGTCCTTATAACATGAAAGCTGTGCTGCATATAGTTTTTACTGAAAGTTAAAACCCCTTGTGAAGCTGAATGGTAGCCAAGTAAAAAATATGTTAAATCACTAGTGAATGTCGTTCTCTTTTACATCTGGACTTAAACTCAAGATAAAAGAATGGAGATTTTGGTGAAAGCTTATATGTTTCGAAGAAGCATTACACGCTTCCAATTTCAACCGATATCTTGAATATTCAAATGAAAAACAAAAAGTGGTATGGACCATTAGTAATGACTGGACGTATCTCAACCGACTATGAGTTATCTTTCCTACTATTTTTCGGAAATCTACGAGTTTATTAGTCAAGCAATAATGACCATATCTAAATGAGAGCACTCAAATATAAAACATGAGAAATTTTCACATCAAGCAATAATGACCATACCTAAATGAGATATAATCTGACTGATTAGAAAATGTGATAATTCGTTTTGAGTCTGGCTTAGGAACTGGAAACAAATGCTTCAGGATGGTTGCCGTCCGTTCTCCCAGCTAGAAAGATTAAAACCAAAAATCGAACAAAGAAAGCATTTAATATAATAGCATGAACTGAAGAAAAATTACAGTATCGAAAACAGTACTGAAGCTAAGTGGCTGAAAAACAATCGCTACATGCATGTACGAGAATCCACAACTACAACTCAAAATGGAGTCTCCTAACCATATTATGAAACTGCAACTAAAAGGAAAAAAGATCCAATGACAAGACTGCACCTCTAGTCTAAGCTAGAGAGATATTTCTTTTACGAGATCGGAGCAAAAAATAACAGTTAGAAGTCAATAGGAAATAACCTTTCTACAACTGCAAAGGTGAGGGAGGCTTCACACTCCCCCTTCTCTATTCTAACAGAAATTGGAGCGACTATACAAGAAGTAGGGATATGGTGATTATGAAGACATAGAAGAAATTCACTACAAAGAAACTAACTACGTAACAAGAGAAAGTATTCCTAAAATAAATGTATGGACGGTTACCAACCAAATGAAAAATCATCGAGCTATCAAGCCAAAATTTTACAACAGTCGAAAAATAAAGCACATTACACTCAACAGTATTGTTATGTAACCGCCTAATTCTACGAATATTATGGTTGGTGGCATTAGAATAAGCTAAATGAAGTATGGGGCCTTCAAATGACATTGCAAATGCTTGTATTACGCTTTAAGGAACATAAGTACGAACAACAGTTGTCAATTAGCACAGTCGCGTCTAGGCGATTGAGATATATATATTACTAAATGCCTATATCGAGTTTTTGAGGTCATACTAACACAAGTACTGTGTTTGCCCCTTGGCAGATAAGAAGCAGAGCAAAAGCTTATGAATAAAGGGAATAAAGAGACAATACACCACAATGTGTTTCATTCAGGTAGACGATACATAATATGCCATGACACCTAAGGGATAATAGGATGAAGAGAAACCTACATGACTTCAAAAGATTACAAAGTATGACAAAGGACATCACAGTAAACCAAATCATACCTTGGTAGTAAGATTATTTATAACCAGATGTGGATAAACACCTGGCATTGTTCCCATAGATTTTTTGTCTTTAATGTCATGCCTTGTAACCTGCACACCGTTATCAATTATATATGAAGCTTGCTTTCATGGTGCCTAAAAGCGGCAAACAGCTCTAGGGACTAATGTAGGAATAGACACTTACCACATTGTATAATCCAAAATAGGCAGTCGGACCAAAAGGTAAATGGCTAACAATAAGACCATCAGGAACACCACGGTGTTCATGGACCAATATTACATCTGTAAAATCCCGTGCACGACAAGATTCTATGATCTCGTTTATAACCTGTAGAAGCACAGCAGGCACAATTTCTTAAATTTTGTAATGAGAAAGAGGACATCATTTGGACAACAAAGGGTGACCCTAATATACACAAGGACGTGATGCTTGTATATGAACATAGAGCAATATAATAGAAAGTTCCAAGCCGTTGAAAGTGAGGATAACACTACATTGTAACTTCTTAAATGGGTGAAACATCAAAGGTACACAGCATTAGTTGAACGCAACATCATGAAATATCAAATAAAAGAAGGGACAACGCTCATATAAGAGGCAAGAGATGATCAAAATTCACAAGCAAGTGCATAATATCATCAAAATTCGCAGATAAAAAATAGGCGTGAGATTCGCAGGTAAAAAATAAGCGTGAGCGTATAAAATATACATGTTTAGATTCAGAGACATGTTCCTTACCTTGTTAAACCCCTTTACTAGTGCCCACTGTAGCCTTATCTATTTTATTTTCTTTGTTTCATAGTGATCTAGTCGGCTAATCCATTCCAATCTCACAATCTCAAGTATGAGGTGGACTTCTAAGCAAGGTATTTAAATTAATTTAGCTATATTATAAACTCATGCTTTTACAATCTTAATCTGTATTGACTTGCCGCAATGCCTCTAACACTCTAAGGTTCCTACCAATCGCAGCTGTGCAAGTCGAATGTACCCAGTTTTAACTTTTAACACCATAACATGTTAAGCACATGGGTTAAAGTATGATTTTTGTAAAGCATCCACTCTCATCCTTGAGTAATTGACAACACTAGGTGAACAATGATAATGAATATTTACATCGATAACAAAAGATGATAGCTTATTTGTGAGACAAACCTGGCCACCTCGGTTCATTCGTTCGGCATTAGGAAAAATAAACTTCAGCTCCTGAAAAAGTACCGCTCATTAGACCACAACAAATGAAACTGAACAAAACCAGGGTTCTTGTGACATAACTAAGAGTCAATCCTAAATAGAGATTTAAACAACCTTTGCAAACTGTACAAGCGGTTGGCTCGGATCCCTAGCAGTAGTTATTAGAATCTTTGGTTCTTGCTCAGCTGCCTTAGCGTATTCATCATCAATTATCGACTTGGGAACTGTATAGCATTCAATTCAATACACCATTGCATAGGAGTCATTCAAACAAAAGCACATAGATAAAGAAATAAATACACGTCACAAAACCAAGCGTGATCATTAGCATTTTAAATCCGACACAGCATGCACGTGGAAGAATCATGCACATAAGGGCTGCGGCCACCAGTACAGTTTCTGAACATCTGAATTTATCGAAAGCACGGACACTCATACAGCTAATAAGTTGACATCTCCACAATTAGAGACCACACTTATTTTAGAATTGGGTAATCAAAAGCTTCAACGAATCCCTCTCAAAGAAAACACCACACATTTAACAATCTGACTTGTTTATCCTACCTTTCCCTATACAACGATAGCTTTGTTATTTCGATTGAAACTATGGGATAGCATTCACACTAACACCAAATACTACTCTGCCATTACAATACATACAAGTTATACTACAACGGAAACCTAATTGCACAAGATTCATACTGATGCTAACCAGCACTCTCGAGTAGACGACTTATAAAGTCGACAATAATACTCCCAGACAGCGAATATGTAGAACGAATCTCACCACTACTCAAAGAATTTACTCAATGTTTACACTAGCACGCAAACATGGAAATAGATGGAGTCCATGCAATCAGAACAAACATTATAATCCCAGCATAAAGAATAGAAATTCAACTACAATGCAGCTCATACTAATCCTTCACGTGTAATCTAATAAAAGAAATGAAGTATACGAGCATTATAACCGTCTAGTGGTAAACCTAATTACACAAGATTCATTAACTGATGCTAACCAGCACTCTCGAGCAGACGACATTATAAAGTCGGCAATAATATTCCCCAGCTGCGAAAATGTAGAACGAATCATCTTCCCAGCTATACACAAAGTATTTACACAAATTTTACACTAGCACGCAACCATAGAAATTAATACAGTCAATGCAATCGGAACAAACACGATAATCCCAGCATACAGAACAGAAATTCAACAACAATGCAGCTCATACTAATTCTTCAAGTGTAATTCAATATTTACAAATAAATGAAGCATACGAGCAGTATAATCGTCTTCGAGGTCGATTTCTTGACGAAGAGCAGCTTCTTCATTCCTCAATTCAGTCGGTATCGGCTTACCCTCTGCAACACCAACAACAACAACAAATACAATTAAAATCATGCTTACAAAAAATCAAATCAAAGAAATTTCAATTGAAACAACAAAAATCAAATTAAAACCTTCAAGAGCTTCTCTAATTTTGCGCTTCTTCTCATACATCAAACGCTCTTTACCCTCGAGATTTTTACGATAGAGATACTCTCTCCTCAGTCGTATATTCCTCCTCAACATTTTTGTTTTATATTATTATTGTTAATAAACAAAGAGCTCACGGTGGTCAACGTGGCGAGCGACGGCGGTCAACGCGGTGAGCGACGGTGGAACCCGCGGTGGTCGCCGGTGTTGGTAAACGACTACGGTGAGTTGTGAGAGACGAAAAAGATGAAGAGAGGGTTTAGGGCTGTTTAGGGTTTTAGGACTCCATCCTACCTCTTATATCTGTGGTAAGACCCGACCCGGTCCGACCCAGCTCACCTAATGGGTCGTATTTGCTCACCCTTTCACGGGCCGTCCTCGGACCTTGATTTTTGAATTTCAGGAAGCCAATATGTGACTCGTAGTCGTGGGGATCAGAGCCTTGATTTGAAAGCGTGCCTCGCCACCCTAACGAGTCTACGTAATGCCGCAGATGTTACGCGCCACCGCTACCAACCCAAATTTCAAATTTCAACCAATGCTCAAGTCTACCATTTATATATACACTAGTTTAATATTCGTACATAAATAATAATAATAATAATAATAATAATAATAATAATAATAATATAATTATTATTATAATAAATAAAAAATAGCATGTTTATGTCGTTCAACATATACCTTTATATGGCATTAGGTATGCCGCCATGTATTGGGATGGTGCCTCCTTCTCTCGTACGTCTTTAAATAACTTTGACAGGGTGGACTTGAATACCTTAAATCCCACGGAATTAGAAGAATTAACTCAGCTTTTGCAAGCTCAAAAAGCCGCATCAACTAACGATCGCTTAAGTGATACGGAGTAATATCTTGTCTTTCTCTTGGATTATCAATACGGGTGCATTCATCATATGTCTGGTTGTCTATCCCACTTTACAAATGTTTATTCTATCGCTCCACTTTCTGCGGGGTTACCAAACGGCGAGCTTGTGATTGCTATACAAAGCGGTGATATGCATTTATCACCCCGACTTGTTTTACGTAATGTTTTGTACGCTCTTTATCTTTAGTCTACTTAATTTATGTTTCGAGTTTATTAATTGATTCCACGCTTTCTATACAATTGTCACATAAACTTTGTCTTATTCAGGATCGTATCTTGAAGACGGTGATTACTGCAGGTGAGTAGTGCGAGGAGCTCTACTTTTTGACAGGAGTTCGACATTTTGAGGTCCGAGTACACGCAGTAGGAGACATCGACCCTGTTGAACTATGGCATTAGGAGGTTGGGCCACCCATCTTCAAACATCTCTCGTTTTTTTACCTTTTATCGACAATAAAACTACTCGTCTAAATTCTTTTTTTCATAGTAAACATTGTGATATTTGTCTTCGAGCAAAACAGACTCGAGAACCCTTTTCTTTAAGCACGTTTTGTCTACTATTTTCGATTTAATACACTATGATCTTTGGGGTCCTTATTACGAATATGCGTCGTGTGGGACTCATTATTTCTTAGCTATTGTTGACGATTTTTCCCGATCTACGTGGGTCTATATATTACGACACAAAATGATACTCGTCAAACTTCGCTCAATTTTTTTGCTTTAATTCGTCGTCAATTTCAAAAGAAAATTAAGATTTTGCACACTGACAAAGTGACAATGGAAAGAATTTACTTGCCATCACGATTTTTTCACAAAAAAATGGGATTATTTTTCAAGCCTCTAATATTGACACTTAGCAACAAAATGACCAAGTCGAACGGAAACACCATCATATTTTGAATGTCGCTCGCGCTCTTTTAATTCAAGCACGCTTGCCTATTCTTTTTTGGGAAGAATGCATTTTCGCTCCCATTTGTTTAATTAATCGAACTCCTTCATTCATAACGGGATATCTCCTTACGAAGTTTTATTTAACAAAACTCCTCCAATGAATCACATTCGTACTTTTGGTTGTCTTTGCTACGCTAAAAAAAACATTAATCAATCCCTTGACAAATTTGCCCCCTGAAGTCGAAAATTCACTTTAATAGATTATTCCTCCTCAACATTTTGTTTCATATTATTAATAAACGATGAGCTCATGGTGGTAGACGCGGCGGGCGATGGTGGAACCCGCAACAGGCAACGGTGATGGCGAGATGGAGTTGTGAGAGACAATAAAATGAAGAGAGGGTTTAGGGCTATTTAGGATTTTACGACTCCTTCCTAACTCTTATATATAAACAAGACTAATTAATTAACTAGTTCGGTCACCCGTGAATTTAAGAGGTGGTTTTAAATTGCGGTGTTATTTTGCTTTTTACGGGTTGCAATTGATATGATTGTGTATAACTGTTTACTTAATTTATGATGAAAAAGTATTGTAATAAATTGTGAGAAATTTAAATCAATTTTATGTATTGTGTTTTATTAATATTGTAAGTGTTTCGGGTATAAAGTTAGATACACAATGTTAAGTCTAAGATTCAACCAAGTCTACTAATGTCTCTGCGAGTGTTAGATCCTTCCTTTGCCGCGTTCCGAACTCTACGGCATGCGAAATGAATAAACTTAATCCTAGGGATCTCGGGAAAAACTCTTCCGATGCTTAAGTCAACTGTTTGAGTTTTGGAATTAGATTTTTATGAAATTTAGAGAGAGAAAGTAAATGTTAACCTTTTTGACCTGGTGTTTTGTGTTAATGAAGTTATACTAAGACTTTCACTCTGATATATAAGTTGCTCCTTCCGTCTTTTACTGGCAAGCAAGGTCACCGCTCGTCACCCTCAGACCGATGAAACGACTATAGTTATATGCACTAAGCACATTAGATGGCAGTTCGCTGACCTACCGGCCTTACCGGCGAGCATTCAGGATGGCGTAGTTTCTTATGCCCAATGGTGGCTGAGTTAATGTGGGGCTCAGCTTTCCTCAAAACGCCTCGTATGGACATCAGGGTACTTGATACGCACCCCATCAACTAGCCCCCATGCGAGAATAATTGTTATACATTCTCAGATGCGTGTTAGCCATGCAACCCTTGGTGCGATCCCTAATTTAGATCTCGCTCTGGCGCTTCATTTCAATATTCTAACTTACTACAGAATTAATGACTTGATTTTAAATATCTCAATTTCAAATATCTACTTTCTAATCCAAATTTGAAATATGAGTTTTCAAATGCCACTTGGATTTTTTTTATACTTCATCTAATTCAGTCATTTGTTTACCTTTTTATTTTGGAATTGAGCAAATAATAACGTTTTTATATGACTTAAAATTATTTTTGATCAAATATTTTAGCAAGCTAATATAAGGTAAAACAATTCTCTTACATTCTAATCAATTTTAAAGTATTAAAAGATAATTTTATAACAATATGTCTTCTGTGAGACAGTATCACATTAAATTAATGTGATATCAAAGTACAAATTGCAGTTAAAAGGGTACAAAAAAAATGAAACAAAACTACTAAAGTCACTTATTGGAGTACTTAAAAGTTAATGACAATTAATCGTAATTATCACTAAAATAGTACAAAAACTATATAATTTAGTACAAATAAGGCGGACTTACAATAATTTATTGTAAGCTCCTATATACAAGAATTTGTGATTTTCTAATGATGAAAATAGTCAATTTGTCTCTCTTTCCAAAATAAAAAAGTTAAATAAATGACTAAATTAAATGGAATAGTTTTACCCTAGCCTCTTTTTTCTCTCTTCTCTCTCCTCTCTCCCCTGAAAAACCCTAAAATTTCTTTGCTTTGGGACTTACCACCATTAATGGTGGTAAGCCCTAATTCCTCATAATTATTATCTATCTATTACTATATAATATATTCTTAGTTTCTCAATAATAATCTCCCTTTATGGGAGTTTCGTCCCCATCGATTGATGGGTTTTCGTTCTCACTTAGTGGTGAGTTTTTTGTTCCCACTTATTGGTGGGTTTATCTCCTAATAATTTGTACTCTGGTGTCTCAGAGTATGCGGAAAATCAAGGGTCGCCTGAGTTTTCATGGGGTGATGCAATTGGCGAGAAATTTTCATTGTATACAAATTAATTTGTCAAGCGAAAGAACTACTCTTAAAATTTTGGGAAGAACTATAGACCCCCTTGTGGAAGGCTGTAAGAAGAAACAACGATATAATAGAGGGTGTGCAGAAGCGGCCATTATCAAGTTTTATGTTCTTGGTTTTATTGAGTATTTACTTTGTTTGATTAATTTAATTTTGAATACTTTGATTGTTAATGCTTATTGTAGATGCCGTATGGCTTCTGATTAATGAAATGATTTTTCCGTTTCAAAAAAAAAAAATGGAATAGTTTTTATCTTATCCACACAATTTACATTTCCTAATCACGTGCCATATTAATGTGTGAAGAAAATAGTGGAACATATATAATTTGACTGACAACATCATAAAAGATAATTACTTTGGAAAAAAATACTTTACAAATTTTGCAACTCGGGCCCAAAAATTATTGCCGATCAAAGTCTTTATTGTCGCAAAATAAAAGGTAGCATTTGAGAATAATAAAAGAAGAGGGGTACCATGTACATGTACCGTACATGTACTTCATCCATTCCAAATAATTTTTGACATTTATTTTATACATGTATATGGATATTCGTTTTATTTTGTTCTATTCATATATTTAATTTTTGGGATATTCTATATGGTACCCCTCAATTTTTTTACTTTCTACATGGTACCCCTACATTTTCGAAAACATACATGGTACCCCTAATTGTTGTCATTATCCGTAAGTATACCCCTGAACTTTGTTTCTTGACAATTAAACTCACTTTTAAGCGTTAAATGATTACTTGGGCGTGTAACGAAAAGTGGTTTTATCATCCCATAACAAAAGGACTCTATTAAGCTCAATAATTATCTTAGACGTGATAATTTTGTAGGGAAACAATAACTTATTTGTAGTAAAATTTTATAACCTATATATATTAATAAATAGGGTTATTTAACAGGAATAATACAAACTATCACTATTCTTCTCCCAATAATCCAAACTATCATTATTCCCGCAATAATCCAAACTACTATACCTATTTATCAAAATAGTACCACATAAAATATGACCGTTTTCTTACCTTTTGATTCCGGTAAATGTTGTGGGACCCCTATATTTTCTAATATAGACGTTGTAGCATCTTGTCTTCTTCATTATTACAACTCCTCCATTTTTATACCAACTAACCTTCAAAATTGAAAAATTAATTCAAAAATGAAATCTCGTATGTCATGTTCATCGTCTTCAAATACACGGATTTCAAACATATCAACCGACGTCTTATGCAACCACAGTTTAGGCGCTGTTATTAGGACAATTAAGAATGACCGAAATATGGGCAAAAAATTCTTCGGTTGTCCTTTATGGCCGGTAATGTCGATGTATTTTATAATACCTTTTTTTTCCCTCTTGTTTTGGTTTAAATTTTTGTAGTAATGACATGTTGAATATGTAGAACAATCATTGTGGGTTCTTCGTGTTGATAGAAGATATTGAATCGGATAATGATTCAAAAGTCCATGGATGTCCGCCATCGGATTTTGAGAAGAAATTTGCAAATAAGATTTCAAAATTAAAGATGAAGAATAAGAAGTTGGTCGAAGAAAACATGGAATTGAAGAATTTAATGAACAAACATGCTAAAGGGGAGAAAGCGGCTTTGATCGGATTAATTGTGTCGTGGATTTTTTTTGCATTTTGTAAGATGATAAACTGATGTAGTAATTTTGTAATGGGGTTGGATGTAAGACGTAAAACGATTAATATAGTAATTTGTGACGGATGTGTTTGTCGATTAAAATTTGGACAGCATGTCGACGTTAATACGAGGTCCCAAATTCATGTATTTGCAACATGATCATCAACCAAAGAGCCTACCATTTTTGACAGCATGTATACATTATTACGAGCTCCCAAATTCGTAGCTGTTGCAACAGAAACGATTATCAAAATTAATAATAGTAATAATAATAATAGTAGTAGTAGTAGTAGTAGTAGTAGTAGTAGTAGTAGTAGTAGTAGTAGTAGTAGTAATAATAATCAAGATTAATAATAACAATAATGATAATAATAACAACAATAATAATAATACTGATAATAATAATAATAATAATAATAATAATAATAATAATAATAATAATAATAATAATAATAATAATAATAATAATAATAATAATAATAATAATAATAATAATAATAATAACAATAATAATAACAATAACAATAACAATAACAATAACAACAATAATAACAACAACAACAACAACAACAACAACAACAATAATAATAATAATAATAATAATAATAATAATAATAATAATAATAATAATAATAATAATAATAATAATAATAATAACAATAACAATAACAATAACAATAACAACAATAATAACAACAACAACAATAATAATAATAATAATAATAATAATAATAATAATAATAATAATAATAATAATAATAATAATAATAATAATAATAATAATAATAATAATAATAATAATAATAATAATAATAATAATATAATGAAGTGTGAGTTTTAGAATGAAGAACAGAATGAGTGAAATAAGACTTTTCCTTTATTTAATTTTTTTTATTGATTAAAAAAATTAAATTTGTTTTTACCGTTTTTTTGAGATGGACCATTTTGAGAATATAAGTATAATAGTTTGGATTATTACAAGATTAATAATAGTATGGATTATTGAGAGAAGAAGACTCATAGTTTGAATTACCGGTTTTCCAGGTAGTAGGTTACCATGGACCATTTTGAGAATATAGGTATAATAGTTTAGATTATTGCGGGATTATTGATAGTATGGATTATTGGGAGAAGAATAGTGATAGTTTGTATTATTCCTGTTAAATAACCCTAATAAATATTAGGTTGTTGATGGATATTGAGCTTAATAGAGTCTTTATGTCATGAGATAATAAATGACAAGCTTGGTTACGCATCCAAGTCATCATGTAAGCCTAAAATTGAGTTTAATTGTTTGAAAACAAAGTTCAGGGGTATACTTATGGATAATGACAACAATTAAGGGTACCATGTATGTTTTAAAAAATGTAGGGGTACCATATAGAAAGTCAAAAAACTGAGGGGTACCATATAGAATATCCCTTAATTTTTTTTTTCATAAAACGACCAATTTATTAATAAGAACGCCTAATGACACTTACAATAATATAGATAATCAAAAACCGATCGAAAAAAAAAAACTTTGAGAAAATTTCTCTTTTACAACAAAAATTCAAAACCATGATATGATAATTCAGCACATCCTCCTATTGCTATCTCCATATAGTTTTTGAAGGAATCATTTACTTGGATTAAAGTAATTTGAAAATCACCCTGAATTGACTTTAATGACGGTTGACGATTAACTTGTATCCATTGAAGAGACGTGCATCGACCACTTAAAGAACCAATCGTTTTCGACACAAACTCAAAAACCTTGAAATAAAGGATTGAATTAACTCTAAGAAAGTGAAAAACCCTATGAAATGGGACTAAACCATCTCACCTAACAAAATATTTTTATTGAAAAAAAAATGAAACAACAAAATCATATTCAAGATATTAATCGATTATTGGGCTTATTATCGAGAAATCTATCGATGATAGCCCCAAAATTCAACTGGAAAAAGAGTTTGTATTTATTTTTATTTTTTTAGAGAGGAGAAGAATTTGGCATTCAGGTGTTGCTATTTCACCTGCGTAAATTGCTCAAACACCTGCGCTATTGACAATTTTATCCTTTTCATTTCCCCAACAATCTCATTAACTCATTTTTTTTCTAAAGACATAGAGAACAATGAGAAATTGAAAATCCAAAACACATTGTATGTTAAGAATCAAAAATAATGATCGAAGGTTAGGGATACATTAATCTTATTGGTTGTAATGTGGGTGATCCCAATTTTATTATCAATCAAATTCCAAATTTTGCAATCAATCCTTCATATATATACTTTGATGAGTATATTGTTCCAATCTTAATCTTCAATATCAATTTTAGTGTTCAATTTGGAATATTTGAAGCCAATCAATTACAAACCCTAAGAAATGGCTCAGTTTAAATTTTTTGAAGTCAGTCAATCGCAAGTTAATCAATTAAAGCCTATTTCATTAATAAGTAGTCACCTAATTGATTACAAAAACAAAATCAATAGAAAAGAAATTGAATTTACCTGTTTTAGCTAATTCTCAATCCATGGTGAATAATTTGATGAATTCAACATTTAACTGATTAATTTTTGTAAGAAAAAATTTTGAAAATTGAAAATTATATAAGGGTAAGACTTGGAAACTTAATGAAAACATGTGGGGTGTTGAGTAAAACACGCGTGCAATTGAGCAACCACAATATTTAACGGATTAATTGTCAAACACAACTTTTAAAAAACCGTATTTTGTCAAATACCATCTTTAAAAAAAAGTTGTTAATTACCACCTTTAATTTTTTTTTTTGTCAAACACAACCTTTTAGCTTGAGTTTGATTTAAATCAACTAAATTCCGACCATTTTGATCACTAGAGCACGTTGGAATGATGAATATCTAGGTTGGTGAAATCTTTGGTTTAAGCAGGTATATTTTGGGTTTTGAATGATGTAAATTTGAATGTGAGGGAGGTAATAAATTAAAGATGAAGAAATAACATGTGTTTCGGTAAGTTAACGTCGAAATTTGGTAAACTCAGACGAAAAGGTTGTAGTCGACAAATTTTTTTCTAAAGGTAATAATTGACAATTTTTTTTTTTTTTGGTAGTGTTGACAAAACTCGTTTTTAGAGGTTGTGTACTTGTGTTTGACAATTAGGTGTTTGGTTCGGGAAAGGGGAAAGGAATGGAATCAACAAAGGGAAATAAGGAGAAATGAATCAAATTCCCTTTGATTTAATTAGGTGTTTGGTTAGTAAAACACAAAAAATAAAGTCTTTCATGACAAACCAACGACCACCGCATAAACCACCAACATCCACAACCACCGAGACGAACACCATGAACGGCGACGCCCTTGGCACCGTGTCTCCGTCACTAGCCTCCTTGATGTGACTTTACCCTTGTTGAATCCAAAAGTCCACCATCAAAATAAAGCCTCACCCATAAGATCTCCTCCCTTCAACCCCGAAACAACCTCTTTTACCCCACAAAACACCAAGATCTAGTGATTATGGTTGTAGGGATGGTATTTTCGATTAGTGGGAGGGGTTTTCGGGTCGTTAATTACCAATTTGATGGTGTTCGGTGTTGACGACAAGCACCGGCGAGGAAGCGGCGGTGAGGGGTCGGCGACGGTAGCCGGCGGGTGGGTGTGATGGGCCGACGGTGATGGGTGGTGGCGGTGACAGTTGGCGGCGGCAGCGGGTGGTGAGTGTTAATGGTGGGTGGTGAGTGTTGATGGTGAGGAAGAATGGGAGGATTGATTTTCCTTTGTTTGGATACAAAAAATGGAGGGAAGGAAATGGAGGGGGAGGGATTTGGAGGGATCCATTTTCCCTCCTCAAAGCCTAATTGAAATCCCTCCAAAATAGGCAAGATTTGGAGGGAAAATGGTATCCAAACACCACCATTTCCCCTCCCCTCCCCTTCCTTTCCCTTCCCTCATTTCCCCTCACCTCCCTTTCCCTCCTATTTTGCTATCTAAACACACCCTAAGGGAATGACTTAGAGGGGTGGGTGAGGGGATAGAAAATAGAGGACTTGGGGGGAGAGGGAGGGAGTTCCATTCCCTTTGTTTGAGTCAAACAAACACAAACTAAGGGAATGATAACTTTAAATTCTCTTTCCCTTTGTTTTAGACCCCAAATCAAACGCCTCATAATCCATACTCCGTATTTATTACGGAGTACTCCGTATGTTTTACCGAAAATTCTAAAATTATAATATTCACACTAGTTTTAACTCCCGTGATACTCACGGTTTTCAATGAATTTCTTGTTTGGATATAATGAGGCTAAATAATGGGTTAATCAAAAATTTAAGATTACAATTGAACTTGTTTTATTTGACATTGATTTCATACATGAAATTAACGACAATATTATTGTATGATTACATACTTTTTTTTACCCGAACAACACATTATAATCGAAAAATATCTAATAATAAAAAATCAACAAATATGTTAAAAATTAGATATCATAAATAGATTACATAGAAATTGGAATTCCATAATCGTAGGACGGGGTTTGGAATTCTTAGATACATGTCTCATCTTTCGTTGTGGATTTGTCGTTTGTCTTTGCTGAAAAGGTTTTTCGATACCCCACCTATGAAAGGGTTTACACTATGAATACTTTCGTCAATGTCTTCATGACAAATTGTTAGATATCGACTTTTGTTTTTAATTTAACTTGGAATTGAATGTTCAGATGAAGAAATCCTATGCGAGTAAACTAATTATTCTCTTCATAACCGTAATAATTAATCTGAATGATGTTCCTTAATAGGTTGTGTAGAGGTGAATTGGAGAATTCGACAAATTCAAGTGCAAACATCTTGCACGGAGTAACAATTTTTTTTGGATTGAAAAAAATTGCATACAAAAAGTCAAAAAGTTAAGCTTGATATACTTAAAGGGAAATGGGATTTGAAAAGTTTATTGTAAATGCATGGAGTTATAGACTCAACCGTAAAAAAGAATGACATAAATGTTTTGAACGGACGAATATGAAGGTGAAAATGCATTTAAATGGGTTTCATTAAATGATGGAAACAATGAATGTGAATAAATGAAAATGAGTGTGTAGTGAAAGATCAAATGGATAAGCATATCAAGGTGAAAGCAATTTGACGAAGGTACAATGTAATGCCACGTGGAATTTAGAGTATTAATTAGATATTTAAGCTACCCTTTTAATAATATTATATAGATAGATAGATTAGACTCTCCTCAAATTCTAAAATTCTAAAATTCGAAAAATCCCCCATCAAATTCATTACAATGGGGTTTAGATTCTTGAAGCTGAATTCAATCAACAAATCTCATTCATACCTGCATTCAATCTCCTCAAACCCTCACAAAAATTCAAATTTTACCCTCCAAAACTCTTCCAAAATCCACCCTTTAACTACCCTTCTCCAATTTCATATCATTCATCACCCACAAAATCTCAAAAGATTTCATTTTGATCACTTTCACCATGAAAATTACTCCCAAAACCCAAGAAAAGTTCATAAAGATTCCATCTTTGCCCTCCAAAGTGCCTCAAGAATCCAAAACCCACCAAATTTGAGGACTTTCAAGCGAGGGCATTTTGGTCATTCTCACCATGATCATGGGTTTTCTGAAAAAAGCATGAAAAATGAGAATGTGTTTAGGTTGGGACTTGCTGCAGATGTTGGGTTGACTGTTGGGAAAGCCATCACTGGCTACTTGTCTGGTAGTACTGCTATTATTGCTGATGCTGCTCACTCTCTCTCTGATGTGGTAAGAATATTCCGTAACCCCGAGTAATTCTACTGTGAGACCGTCTTATGATATTTGTGATTAGAATTGTCACATTTTAGTTAGAAACAGTAATCTCATGGGAGAATTTGTGTTCTTGAATTTGATGCCTTTCTTTGTAGTTGTTGCAATTGTTTGTTTTGCTGATATTATATGATATGAGTATGATCATTGATGGTGTTGGGTTAACTTTTTTGGGTCATTTGTGAATTTTGATGTTGAGGTTTACTGTATTAGTACATGCGTTTGTGTGAGAGAGCTTAAACAGAAGATATATTACCAATAACAACCATGTATTTACGTAATTGCATTTTTACAAATAACACCTTCACTTTAGGGTGTGTTTGGATTGAGAGAAATGGAGGGAAAGGAAGGGGAGGGAAATGAGGGGATTGATTTTCCTTTGTTTGGATACAAAATGTGGAGGGAAGGAAATGGAGGGGGAGGGATTTGGAGGGATGCATTTTCCCTCCTCCAAGCCTAATTGGAATCCCTCCAAAATAGGCAAGATTTGGAGGGAAAATGGTATCCAAACACCACCATTTCCCCTCCCCTCCCCTTCCTTCCCCTTCCTTCATTTCCCCTCCCCTCCCTTTCCCTCCTATTTTGCTATCCAAACACACCCTTAGTGTGTATACTCAAAGCATCACCATATTTTCTTTTTTTTCTTTCTTTTTTTTTTTTTTCCCGGGCATCGTTTTTCTTAATTTCTGCGTCTTTAAATTTTAAATATCCGGTTAAAACGGTTTGGGCTAAGAGGGTTTGGTCTAGACTGGTATATCCAAGGCACTCGTTCATAACCTGGCTTAGTGTGCAGAATAGATTATTTACTAAGAGTCGAATGCATCAATTGGGAATTATCACTGATTTGTCTTGTGCGATTTGTGGTGGTGGGGATGAAACTTGGGGTCATTTGATCATGGATTGTCGTCTCGGCTGCTTGTGTCGGGCTGCATTACAAGTGTGGTGTGGTTTGGATCTTCATGGCTGTAATGTTTGGCGTCAGCGAAGTTTTGGCAGAGGTTGGTCCTTGGTTCAGAAATTGATGGCCTGTGCGTGTTGTGGATGCTTGTGTTATCATATTTGGACAGCTCGAAACAAGGCAAAAGCTGAGGGTTATGTTGCTGTACCTTCCTCTATTGTACGAGCTATCAAGAAAGAAGTTTTGTTTAGGATACAACATATGGTGAGAGATGTAAATCAAAGGGATAGAGCGTGGTTAGATAGTCTTAATACGGTTTAGGTCGTTTTTCATCTTGTGAAGTTGTTACGTCAATGTTTGAAATTTTGAGCTTAATGAGAATTCACATTTTACCAAAAATAAATAAATTTAAATATCAAAATAAACTTATCATAACACTAATTCAGAGATTTGGTCAATTTGGTATAAATTTGGAGTTTGATTTTAAATTGAGAGTTCGTGTTTTCATTCCTAGTGTTTTGATAAGGTTATTTTGGTATTTTGAACTTTACGAGACAAAAATTAAGACAAACGATGCTCGGGAAAAAAATATGGTGGTGATTTGGATAGTGAAGTTAAAAACGTAAATACATGGTGATAATTTGTGAAACCACGTAAATACATGGTGGTTATTTGTAATATATCCTAAAACAGAACTTATAAACGCGCAAATTTAAGGTGGTTTGGTTACAATGTGTTACCTACGCCGCGTCCAACAAAGTAGAGGAAAACTGCAGTGGTTTTGAGATATTACCGATGTGGGAGAATGCCAGAAAATAAGTCCAAACACCAAACTCTCTAGTCCTGAATAACATACCGTTTTCATGATGGGTCCTTCGCAAGGGGGCTTGACATGGTTGTGATAGTATGGACCCCTTGTGGTTTTAGGCCGAAGGCATGGAAGATGTAAGTAGATAGCTGGACACCTTTGGGAGTATTTCTTATTTTTTTTTCCAAAATTTGCATTTTTGATGGCGTATATGTATTGACCTAAAAGAAGAAGTGTTGATAAATTTGCAAATTAATTAGGGAAGTGGGTTAGTTTGCATGATTAAGGTATATTCTGTGTTTGATGGTGTTCTCGGTTGTAGTATGAATTCGGAAATGGATGGTATTTGTTTTTGTGAAAGTGTTACTAGCCGCTGAGTTAAGAACTTGAATATAGTTGTTCAACACCATTTTATAGAAGTTTAACTTCCATATAAGCTCGCTCTCAAACGTGCATCTCTGCTTGAATTTAGTACTCGGTATAAATTCTACGGAGTATAAGTTTTGCTACCAGCTAGTACAAATGCTTAGTTCACTTGTTTTATCGAAGATTTTGCTAAATTGACACTCCCTCAGGCCATCATTTTCTTCTAATTTTCCCATACATTTTATGGCACACCTAAGAGACATTCATCATCTCTCTTATTCCTAACGTTGCTTGCTTTTGTAAACATATGCGCAAAAGCAAATAAGGCATGGTGAAATGGAGAGTCACCATAGTGAACTTGCACGACTATGGCAGGCTTGAGTGGATAATTTCTGCGGTTAGGAGCTTATTTATTCACCAGTCACCATTGAGTTTCTTCACGTCACGGTTGTTACATTGTACAATGAGCTAGGGGTATAATTTTAAGCTTGTTTGTATAATCTTTAAATTTTTTATCGTGTTTGTCTATCTAGTGTTCATGTGAATCACGTAAATGAAGGAATCAACACCTCTGTGCTTACTCTGGTTATAGTATCTGCCAATTTCAGGTTCTTAGCGGTGTTGCTTTGGTTTCATACAAAGCTGCTAGAGTGCCTCGAGATAAAGAGCATCCATACGGTTACTTTTTAGTTCATTTTCTCGTGCATGTCAATTTCGTTCTATTCATTATCTCTTTTGTTAATACCTATAGTCCGCACTTGGGTTCATCCTTGCTGTGATGGTCTCTGATGTATGTGACTTTCCTTTACATATATCACTAGCCACCACTCAGTCTGCAACATCACTCAATAATATCTAAATATCTAGGATCTTAGGATAACTTGACGACTTGTGTCTCATGTGTAGCGGGGCTGAGTGGGTTAGCTGTTTTTGGGTTTTCCTTTTTTTTTTTTTTTTTTTTTTGGATTGTAGTAATGTAAATATATCTTTGTCAAATTCCCTGTTATCGTTATTCACCTAAATGCTAGTTTATCACTTGCATATTTACGCTTTGGAGTATTCCATAATGTCCTTAGATGGATGTACTTTGTTTCATCTGGGTTATGGCTAGTAAGAAAATGTATATGGAAAGTGATAAAATCAGTAATTTTTTTTTTTTTTTTAATGATTAAACAACCTATTCTAGATGTTTTAAACATGTCTGATCTTTGTTACGTTTTGTACATATTACATCAGGTCATGGTAAATTCGAAACACTTGGAGCACTAGGAATATCTGGCATGCTTCTTGTTACTGCAGGAGGTATTGCATGGCATGCTGTTGATATTTTACTGGTAAGATAGATTGCTCTATGTCCCTTACTCTCACATGTGCTTTTTACCCTTGATCTTCCAGTACTGTGGTCACATCCCTTTTGATATACTGTCATGCTTCATGTTTGGTGTCTTGCGTATCTTGCATGAAGGTTACTGCTGTCGAAGTGCTTTTTACCCTTGATCTTCAACTACTTAGCTTATTTCGCAACTGGAAGGTCGTAATTCTAATAATTTTATCTAGTCCATGAGGCTTTGTGGAAGTTTTGATATCTTTATACTGACTATTACTCGGTATATTACTCTATATGATAACATGGGAGACTCTAGAGTCTAGTCCCTTGTGCGTCAAAGTTGAACAAAATTATGTCAAAGTCTTCATCCATGTGAAATGCAGTAGCTTATGGCTACATCAGTTTAGTGTCATCTGTTTTCATTTTATTTATTTATTCTCTGAAAATATCGTGCCTGTTATCACATAAATTTTGCAAATATAGAGGCCTAAATGGCTCATTGTTTTTGTTTTGCAGGCTTTATTTGCAGCAGCTCCTGAAGCTGTTATGCAGTCATCTGTAGATCACCACGAACATCATCACGGTGGGCACAGCCATCAGATTGATATGTCTCACCCTTTCCTGGCTTTGAATATGGCCGTTTTATCAATTGGTGTAAAAGAATGGTAAATTTTCTTCTGAGCTGTTTCAAGCAATGTACACCCTCTTTCTTGACATTAGATGAACCTTAGCTCTATAAATTTCCTTTTTGTTGATGGCATGACTTACTCAATTCATCAGTCTCGTGTTTCGACACTAATTGCCGTGTGGGTAACAAATAAGGTTTAACCCTATTGAGAGGTATATATCGGTTCATTTTTCCATCTAAGATTCCACTGAAATATACTCCGTATTGCTCTATATTAATATTGATTGCTATCTTTTTTTTTTTTTTTTTTATTATTATTATTTTTTTATTTATTTCATGATTTTGACAATATGAGTTCCAGTTTGATGTGTCTCGCTTGCTTTACATCACTGCTTATTTGTTTTATATATATGCCAGTTTCTCATAATCTGTGATTGTGTCTGATAAGTAAGCATATAATTTCAATTCCTTGTGCTCTCCATTTTCATGTGTCTGGTTCTGCTTGCAGCCTTTTCTGGATAACCAAGAAAGCGGGGGACAAAGAGGGCAGTGGGCTAATGAAAGCAAATGCGTGGCATCACAGGGCTGACGCCATCTCTTCTCTTATTGCTCTTATTGGGGTAGGTAAGAATTACTTCATAAATCATAATAAATACTCCGTATCATTTTTTTATAAAGGCTACTTGATATGCGCAGTTCCCAACCCTTGGGATTTTAGTTGTTTTACCTAACATTTTACCTGCCTGAGCAATGGTGCAATATTTGACAGACAGTCAATTGAAGCAAGCCATGGATTGATCTTTTTGCTGACCATACACAGTTACTTAAGTAATACGAGTATTATTTATTAGTTGAAGTCAACACCCAAACCCGTGTGAACCTTGCTGTTGCAAAAGCGCTTAACTTCGATTGACTTCTAGTTCTAGATATGCTCTCCATCTGTCATACATGTAAAATGGAGATCATGAGGGTTACAATGTTATGTTCTGTTGTCATGATGTCGATTTGGATACTATCGCCGTTTTTCTTTTTTTTCTCATCTTTCTTTTCTTAGACAGGAATAATTGACTGTTGAATGTTGAATTTCGATTTCAGGTGGGACCATTCTAGGTGTACGATATCTGGATCCCCTGGCAGGACTTCTTGTATCAGGCATGATTTTGAAGGCAGGACTTGAAAGTGGTCATCAGAGGTGCTTTCTGGTCCTCAACCTGTTTTTTCAATATCTACCCTTTACGATCTTAGCATGGTCTTGAATTGTGATTTCGGATTTGATCGCAACAACATTAAAGCGTAGGTCTGAATGGAGCCATTGGCTCTCTCCATTTCTAAAAGTTTTGAACCATTAAAGCATAGAACAAATATCATGAAAATTCAATGGTATCTTTCATTTCATGCGCACCACGAAAATCCAACGGAACCATTGTTTTCACCTTTGGCATAGGACGAGTTGTTTTCCCTTTTCAGCTTCCAAACTTTATATATGCTCTATTGATAAAATTCACCTTCTTCACTGTCTATTGTCTCACAAACCTCATATTTTCATCTGCTAAGTGATCTGTTAATTGCTACTGGTTGGATGGCATTGTTGTACTTACCATGCAATTTTTGCTTATCTCACTTGACAGTTTCTTGTTCAAATATGTAGTATTCTGGAGCTAGTTGATGCTGCTGTTCCACAACAGCTATTGGATCCTCATCGAAAAACAATTTTAAAAGTTGATGGAGTTAAGGTAAATCATAACTCCATGCATCTAAATGATGTAATTTCCATAGTAGACTTGTCTGATACTCTGTAGATCATGATGACATTCAAGTTGGTGTTGGTGTCTGCATTTTGAGTTCATGGTGAAATCTGCAAAGTGAAGGTGTTGGGTTGAGGAAGGGACTAATGTCGTACAAAGGGAGAGTAGAACTATCGGTCACTATTCACTATGCAACTTACTAGGGGACTCAGTCTTCTCTACTTGTTGTATGGTTGACTATTGGTTCATTCTAAGCTGAAACGTCATGCAGTTGAATTCTACTTGCAAATTATTCTGGAGGAGTTTTTGAAAACAAAAGTTACAAAACCATTCCTGATGCCTATAAAATTTTGTGTTTATTTGGAGAACACGGTTCCTAAGAAAATATACTTGAAACTTGTAGGGCTGTCACAGGCTAAGGGGAAGGAGGGCTGGCTCATTCCTTCACCTTGATGTGCATATCGAGGTATGCTACTGACTACCGTCATAGTGCTATTTGATTTGAAATATAGTAGACATAGTTGTTTGGGTACTTGTGTTCGCTGCCTGTTGTTGAGGTAATCACGGACTCATGGTTTTAAATATCGGCTGATACTCAACCTTTTGGATAAATAACGTCCTCTCTAATCGTCTGAGTAATGTCTCTTTTGTTAGCCTTTTGGCTGGATAACAAATCAAAGTGACGTTGTCGTATATAAATCTTACAAAATTATTTGAGCACCGGGCAAATTCATATAAATAGAGGGAGGATTATTTTATATATTTTTTTCTAAAAATGATGCTGGTGTCCCTTGTAGGTTGATTCTTTTGCCAGTGTAAGTGCTGCTCATCATATTGGGGAAAATGTCAGGCGTCAAATTCATAAATGTCATCCTGAAGTGGCCGAGGTCTTCATACACATTGGTATATACTCCGTATTCTCCATACAAGTATTGGCCTTTTCAATTGCTTTTAATGTTTTAGCAGGAAGAGATGGTTAATGTTTTCTCTGTCAGAATATAAATTGAATTCTGATTTTGCTTATCGATTTCCAAATAAATGAAGCAGGTTTTGCACAGTTGTGATGACTTTATATAGATGGAATTTTGGGTTGGATATGTTGTGCTTGGTCTAGCATCTTCCTGCATCTAAGGATATCGCACCCCCTTTATTTAGATGTGATGACGTACGTCTCTTGTGGTTTGTTAAGCATAGTTATGAGAAACATGAGACTCGTTCTCCTATTCTTTGTCAGTCATCAACCACAAAAAAAATCCATGTCATTAAAAAGTCGATTTCCAATTCTTGAAGAACATGGGCTGATGGTTTTGTGTATGTTCTTTCATATTCTTATCCTCAGAATTTGTATCTCCCGTTTGATTTTGGCTACTGCTGTGTTCACCTTGACGGAGCGCGCAAACCCCAAATGGTCGAAAACCATGAGGCCTTTACTGGTTTCGATATGAGTCAAGTACCATCTGATGCTTCCATCCCAATTAATATCATTAAAAATACATTCTCTCAGGCATTGGATCACAACAAATGTATATATTTATAGTCCATGGAATCTTTGGTACCCCGTATGAGATAGACGTCCGGAAAGAGCCTTCTACGCGTTCTATATGATTTTTTTCTCTTAACCAAACAAGTTTTGGTTTTTGTTGTATTTTGGTGATCAAACCATAAGTTGACAATAAATCGATTCTATACCTACTAAACATGACTTATATGCCAATTTGTCGTAGAACTTGCTTTAGTATCATGACACAGTGCAGTTCTCCGTCTTGATCATCATTTCTCACCTGTTTCTCTTGTGTGTTGTTTTTCTGTGGTCGCAGATCCTTTAATTCCTCAAATATCACTAGACGTACCGGAATGTGAAGATGTAGCTGATAAAACAAATACCAACATCTCTTTAGAGCAGAATGATATAAATACTATCATCTCTGGTATTTTCTCGTCGCAGTTTTCGGAGGTAAATATTTACAGCTCTTATTCCGATTTGTATCCTCCCATTTATCAGCCTCACGAGTCACGTTTTTTCCCAACTTGCATTTCCTATGATGTATACATTGCCTTTTTTTTTTTTTTTTGCCAGAGAATGACGGTGGAGCACATCAGGCCTCATCTTTTACGAAACAAAATACTACTCGACGTTGAAGTGTCGATGCCCTCCAACATCATGATCAGGTAATTACGTCCTAATAATGCTTGCATCCGTCCACGTCGTTTCAATGCGTTTGGTCAGTGTATTGATAAAGTCGATTTTTCCAGTGACGCGATGTTAATGGCAGAAGAGGCAAAGAAGGAGATTCTGCGCAACATATCGAATGCTGTTCAAGTTAATATTCAGCTACGCTTGTCGCAGCCTAACCATCACACAACTTCATAATACATCTTCCGAGTACTGCTTAACCGACTAACTTGAAACTTTTGGGAGACTGGTTAATACTTGTTATGCCTATATTTAAACGTTTAGAAATAGTTATAGTAGGCGTTAGAGTGATATTTATGCTGTTGCATCCAAGAGTTATGGTTTGGTGTCATGGTTACTCAACACATTGTTTCGTGTGTTCGTGACGCCTGTGCCAAAAGAGTATTTGCATGAATATCAGCATGTAATTCGGGAAATAATACTTCTGAAAACATGATATAACAATCCAATGGAGTATAATTAACGGTAGGTATCCGCGGCAGTTGTAAATTTGACTGCGAATGGTTCAATTTACTTTCTTTGGTAAATTATCTTTCATTTTAAGGTGAGTAATTTTAACTTAATTATTCTATTAGGGTCATTTTGCTGTTGTGTTACAAGTGTATGTGTAGTTACTACTTACTGCAGTAAATCTCCACCCGTAAAGCCGTAATTAAGGGTGATAAGTGAGGCGTGCCGACTGAGCTAATATGACCAACACTACTCAAGTAGAAGTGCAAGACATGACACAATATAATTAACTAACGAGACATCCTGTCACGATGTCTCGTAACTCGAATCGACTATCTATCGAAAATGTTTCAAATGCACTAGACTAAGTTCATGTTGTGAATGCATAGAATTGAAATGTTGCAAATTAATTGAATGATAAGAATGAAAGGATAAACTACAATTTTTGTGGGAGATCACCTATCAGCGATTGAGTATGATTGAGTAAAATTTGAGTAAAATATACGTATGATTAAGTAGTAACCTTAAATTTTAACTATCTTAATATTAATTTTAATATTTTTGATTGAGGTATTAAATTAGGGTTTGTAGGAAAAGTGATGATACAAATAATTTGGTGCGGAAGGGCGACAATTAGTAGCCATGGGAAAGGGTGGCGAGACTAGGGGTGTAACCGAGCCGATCTGATTTCGAGCTTGGGTGAGCTCGGAATCGGCTCGGAAAAAATTTCTCGAGCTCGGAATCGGCTCTGAATTTACCGAGCTCAAAAATTCAAAGCTCGGAATCAGCTCAGAAGAAGTCTCGAGCTCAACTTGAGCCAATCGGAACTTTGTTGGATATTATTTTTCTACGCTTTTTTTAATATAATGTATAGACATAGACAAAATTATATATAAAAATGAAAACGAGCCCAAATCCGAGCTTCCGATCCGAGCTTTACTAAGCTCGGAATCATTCAGTTCTGACTTCGGCTTCGGGCTCGGGCTCGTGATCAGTTTGACCGAGCTCGAGCCGAGCTTTGACCGATTTGATTCCGAGGGCTCGGCCAGCCGGCTCTGATCATTTACACCCCTAGGCGAGACGATGGTGGCTATTGTGAAATTGGTGGTGAGGGAGAGGTTGAGATGTGGTTGATAACTTGATATTATCTCAGAGAAGATAATAAAATAGGATGAGAGAATTGAATTGGGGTAAAAATGAAAAGGATAAAACCGTCATTTGCGCTTGTGATTGAGTAAAATCGAGAGGGAATGTGCAACACCCAAAAAAATACTCCAGTATAGATTGACCCATTTGCCTGGTACTCCGTATATATGAGGAGTTTTGCTATCTATCTTCTCTTTTCTACCTTCTCATTTACCTTTTCCTCTCACAAATTATTAAAATATAATATAATTTCCTTTTTTGTTCGACTTTTGTGCCACCCAAGATAACAATATTTTAATTCGATATTAGAAGATTTAAGAATCTGCAAAAAAGACGGTCCAAAAATGATTGTTCATAGCATCCTTATATACATGAAGTAATAAATGAAGATAACGTTCAAATAAAATGGACCGTTGGCGCCATAGAATAGAAAGCAAGAAAAGTTAGTTATCAATGTCGTCCATAAACTTCTTCCTCACTTCTACACTCTTCCCTCTTTCTTCTTCTTCTTCTTCATCTTCCTCACAAAATTTGCAGAAATATTCCCTTCAATTTTCACAAACCCTAAATTACTCTTCTTCATCCCCTACAAAACCCTCTTCACAGCTCAATTCTAATCGCTCATGGCCCGAAACCCTTCATTCCCAGGCCCGTTCCGGGCTTCTACACGAAGCCATTTCCACCTACATTGCCATGGTTTCGGACGGTGTTGCGCCCGATCACTTTGCGTTTCCCGCGATTTTGAAGGTTGCTACTGACCTTTTGGACCTGGGTTTTGGGAGGCAGGTGCATGCCCACGTGGTGAAATTTGGGTATTTGTCGAAATCGAGGGTGGTTGATAATACCCTTTTGAGTTTCTATGGGAAATGTGGGTGGGTTTGGGATGCACGGAAGGTATTCGATGAAATGTCTGAGAGGGATCAGGTGTCGTGGAACTCGTTTATTATGGCGTTGTGTAGGAGTGAGATGTGGGAGGAGGCGTTAGAGGTGTGTAGGGTGATGGTTGTGGAGGAGGGTGCTGAGGCGAGTTCGTTTACTTTGGTGAGTGTGGTGTCGGCGTGTGGGAATTTGCGCGGTGGTGAAGGGTTGAAGCTTGGGAAGCAAGGTCATGGGTATTGTTTGAGGAAGGGGTTTGTGACGACTTTTACGGTCAATGCTTTGATGGCTATGTACGCAAAATTGGGGAAGCTTGAGTATGCAAGGTCGTTGCTTTGTGTCTTTGAGGATCGAGATTTGGTCACTTGGAATACTGCTATAAGCTCGTTTTCGCAGAATAAACGGTTTGATGAAGCATTGGAGTTTTTTAAGTTTATGGTGAATATGGGGGTTGAGCCTGATGGAGTGACTATTGCAAGCGTGTTGCCTTCATGTTCTCGTATGGAGTTGTTGGATTTTGGAAAGGAAATTCATGCATATGTGTTGAAAAATCGAGATTTGAGTGAGAATTCTTTTATTCTTAGTGGTTTGGTTGACATGTATTGCAATTGCAAACAGATAAGCAAGGCTCGTCAACTTTTCGATGATACTTCATTAAGGAGTGTTGCTCTTTGGAATGCTATGTTAGCTGGTTACACTTTAAACGGATATTTTGACGAGGCTTTGATGCTTTTCATTAATATGCTAGAAGTTGCTCGGATTTGGCCGAATCCCACAACCTTGGCAAGTGTATTACCGTCTTGTGTACATAGTCAGTCATTTGTAGATAGAGAAGGTATTCACAGTTTTATTATTAAGTTGGGTTTCGTAAAAAACACGTATGTACAAAATGCTCTTATGGATATGTACTCGAGGATGGGGAAGGTAGAGGTCTCTGAAGCTATGTTTTATGAAATAGAGTCTAAGGATATAGTCGCTTGGAACACGATGATAACCAGTTATGTGGTATGTGGTAGGCATAGTGACGCGCTTGCACTGCTTCATGAGATGCATAAACTTGCACGAAAGAATGATGATGGAAATGATGTTAATAACACCTTGAGAGCGAATTCTATCACTCTTATGGCAATTCTTCCTGGCTGTGCTTCCCTATCAGCCTTGGCCAAGGGAAAAGAGATCCATACCTACGCCCTTAAACATAATCTTGCTTCAGAAGTTGCAGTAGGGAGTGCTCTAGTTGATATGTACGCAAAATGTGGTTGCTTGACTTTATCGAGAAGAGTATTTGATTGTTTGCCCAATAAGAATGTCATAACATGGAATGTGCTTATCATGGCTTATGGAATGCACGGGAAAGGAAAGGAAGCGTTTGATCTCTTCAAGGATATGGCGAAGGAGGCTTCGCAGGGCGGTATTGTGAAGCCCAATGGAGTGACTTTTATTGCTGTACTGGCAGCTTGTAGTCACTCCGGGCTTGTTGATGAAGGCCTCGGTCTTTTCTATAGTATGAAGAATGAATTCGGACTTGACCCAGGCTCTGAACATTACGCTTGTGTGGTGGATTTGCTGGGTCGAGCAGGAAAAGTTGAAGCTGCTTATGAACTTATGAATGAAATGCCCGAACACTATGATAAAACAAGTGCCTGGAGCAGTTTGCTTGGTGCATGTCGTGTGCATAAGAATTTAGAGCTCGGAGAAATTGCTGCAAGGAATCTAATGCAATTGGAACCACATGTTGATAGTCATTATATTTTATTGTCGAATCTCTATGCATCTGCAGGCTTTTGGGACAAGTCAACAGAAGTGAGGAGTAAAATGAAGCTGATGGGAGTGAAAAAGGAACCTGGATGTAGTTGGATTGAATTTGGTAACGAGGTTCATAGATTCCGCGCAGGAGATGCATTGCACCCACAAGTTGAGAAGCTGTATAGCTTCCTAGAGGATTTGTCCGACAGGATGAAGAAGGAAGGTTATGTTCCTGACACTTCCTGTGTTCTTCATAATCTTAACGAAGAGGAAAAAGAGAATTTACTATGTGGGCACAGTGAAAAATTGGCTATAGCATTTGGTATCTTAAATACCCCGCCTGGCAGAATAATTCGCGTTACTAAAAACCTCCGAGTTTGCAATGACTGCCATGAGGCTGCGAAGTTCATTTCTGCAATTGAAAAGAGGGAAATTATTCTGCGTGACGTCAGGAGGTTCCATCATTTCAAGGATGGCAGGTGCTCTTGCGGGGAATACTGGTGACTGTTGAGTGCTATACTAATTATGATTAGATCCTGCAATTACACTTATACGGGACGTAGCAATCATTCTGTATATTCATATTGTAGAAACTGCTCCCGAGAGCCAGATGTATAATAGAAGTGGCAAAATTTTCAAGGAGCATATTTTTCCTTGACTAACCTCCCTACTTTTTTATGTCCGGTCGAAGAATTTTCAGAAATGCGTTTATTTCTAGTTATTTTTCTCTATGATTAAAGTTACAGGTCTTCAGTGTTTATATGAAGAAACAGGGGAAAATAAAAATGGAAATGCAGATGGTGTCGGAAGAAGATCACGTTAGGAGGACAAATTATGGTCTTGTGAGGTGGTTACTTGTGGTACTGATTGGTATATAGGCCTCGGAATCCTATCGGTGCAGTCTCAAATATATTGATTTGTATGGGGGCCTCGGAAATTTTCATGTTGTTTTGACTCCGCAGTGAGAAAACTTTGCACATGAATCAAATCCAAGGCGCTTTTAAATTGAGGCAGGTAGTTTATAAATTTTACATATTTTCATTACTTATTTATGGCTTAAAATATCACAATCATATGTATTTCTTTGAGCTTGTATATTTTGTATGTTAGCACTCAGTGTCAGTCAAGAATGCTGGTGATACAGCGCACTTCTTCTCCAGAATTTGGCGCGTGTATAGCTGGATTTTCAATGTTATAAGAGCCTTGAATATTTTTGTGAAAGTGTTTCACCATATTTTGTTGTCCGATTTTGGCACGGGCCTGCAAGTTGTATATATTTCATCCAAAAGTCCTACAATCCTTATTCCAGTTCTTTCCTCTTTTCTGTGTCTCAGCAGATCGTATGGCTGTTACTACTTACTAAAGCGTATGTCAATGAAGCCTCAGACTAAAGAAAGGAAGCTAAAAAGTTTGAAGTATGGCACCTTTCTGCTTTTCTATAGACTGCTAATTGCAGAGCTTCTGGTAAAGTTCATAACTTTTTTAAAGTCTTTCAAATATCTGCTTACACGTTAAATTGTGTGTAAAAATGGTTCACATTGTAATATATGAAATATCCTTAGATATTTAGTGGACTATGTGATTTGATAGAGCATCCAATATCTGCTTGACCTTTTCTGAAATCAAAGGTATTATTGTGTGGATATTGGATAGGCTGTCAACTCCTTTGCGAGATTCAAATATTATTGGTACAGGATTGAAAATAAAAAATCTCGGTCTAAATTAGGCAGTTTCTAATATGCAGCTGCATCAGATATACAGCCGAGGTTAAATTTTCACTATATGTGACAGTACTTCACTTAGGATAGCAATCGGCAAACAAAAAGGAATTCTTCCGAAAAGTTGATTCTTGGCCTCAAGGATAAATACCGCAGCCAATGCCATTATAGAATACACAGGTGGACAGCGGCTGTTGGTGCCTCCTATCCACTATCGTCATTGTTTATGAACTATAACTTGTGAACGTGAATCTCTGGAATCTGGGCATTATTCCCTAAAATAAGCATAGCATCTTATTGCAGCTGTTTCTTTCTCTGCTGATGCTCATAGCTTATTATCTGTATTCTATTGTCGATCATATGAGGTAATCATATTCACTAGCATCACATATGGGGATTAAAGAAAAAATATGCACTTACTAGTGTCATATTTTGTTAGTGACCCAGTTTGTTGTGATGTTTACCTTCAAATTGTCTAGTTGCAGTAGTTCTTGGCATAGATGTGTGTGTACTGTAACAAATTTTTTGGGCACTTAAAAATAATTATTTGTGTAGTACACATCTGAATGCCTAAGCCATGTAGGTCTGCACCCAAAAAAATAACACATATTTTCATGGACCAGATATTACGTTAATGTAAGTGGGCTATGTGACTAGTTTACTATATATCTGATGTCAGTTAGGTTACGGGACACTCAAGCCTTTTACAAATTGCAAATCTATTTGCGTGCAGTAGGCATAAGTTATGTTGAACGCTCCCAACATAGGGACATTTTAAGTTTCTAGATTCTGCAAGGCTGCATAGAGGGGAAAAATTAAGAAGAAAGGAGAAGTTAAACGTGGATCTGAAATGTTGGTTAATGAAGCAATTAAAGCTGAAAATACATAAAGGTTTTATTCGATAATTGAGAACTCCATCTCCCACGATGGGAACCAAAGGCCATCAATCGCCATAGATTTTAACAAGTCTTACATGTTCTAGTAATTTGACGAACAATAGAGTTTGCTGGGCAGCAGTTGTCCCATTTTAAATCTTTATTTGTTAGTTTATCTGGCTTGGTTTTTGAACGATTGTCTATTATAGAAGCTATTTTTTCTAGTAGTTTTTTTTTTTTTCCCTTCAAGAAGAGATTAAATGTATTCCTATTACAATATGGCTATTTTCTCAACTGTGATACTTTTATGATACTAGTGCTTCAATACTCTATTGAGAGCGAATAGCACTTCACTATACGTATTCATATCTGACGGCATACTATGAGACAGGCAACCTTGTTGTCAATTTGTCAATAGTTCACTCCCAGTTAATATGTTCACTTGAGCAATTATAGTGTGGAGATAAGACTTGATAACTGACTTTAATGAGTTGTTATAGGCATATCGAATTTGTTGTCTTTTTTACTATCTTCTTTCATGTTCATATCCATTCCTCATGTGTCTCAGAGAAGACATTTTATTTCCTTGTGCTTGCATTACTTATGACTTCATATCCTGGAACAATGTGGACAATGAGGCATGCTTTCGATTTAGAGGCATCAAGAAGACCGCTTATCACTCTAATATATCAAATAGAACAAAATTGTCTAAACTTTATTACGATCTTTTTTGCTCATGATACAACTTGTCACAAAATGGGCACTCAAGACTTTCTCAACTCATATGCTATGTAATTTCCCTTTCCCCCCGTTTTAGAAGTAGGGGGGTCGATAGGGTAGATGTTAAAGGTGTAGTGTATATTAGTTATCAATATGCTAATGACTAAACTAACCGAGGAGAGATATCCTGTTTAAAACATAAGATATCAGAACTGCTTGTTGCCCTTTCTTTATCGTAAGTGATTGATGGGGGAATTAATTTGTTTTGTTCCAAATCCACATTGCGCCAGCTTCCATCAGCATAGGTACAAGTTTTCCTTGAACTTGGAGGCTGATAACATCATTAGCTCCTCCTACGAGCTTTTGGCCTATGAATACAGCTGGCACACTCGGTTTACAACCGAGTTTCTGTAATGCTCGATCTATGTCCCTCCCATTTGGGAGTTCGTCCAGCTCATACACAGCCGGGTTTGCTCCATAGCTGCTTATGAGCTGTTTCATGGAATGGCTCATGCAACATGAGCTCTTGCTGAAGATGACAACAGGTTTGATTTCCACCAGACGCCTTACTGTTTCCATGACTCCGGTTATTTTGTTGTGCTGAGAAAGGGGTTTACTTATATAGTTGAGAGAGTTATTTGAAATTAAACTATAACACTGCTCTTCGTTTGTTGTATCTTGTAAGTAGTTTGTATGCCTTATTCTGGTAGAGAAATGGTATGCTGGCTTCTATTTATATAGTTTCGGTAGATGCTTTGCATTTCTTGGAAACGCTGATAGGGCATAGTAAAATGCCCCCAAAGTGAGCCAATTTCTGTTCTTGATTCATTTCACCGATGGTGGACAATGACCCTGTACCTTATATCCATGCGCGATAAAGCAACGTGTATGTCAACTCTCAAGGTAGGACAAAAAACTTATGGGCACCAACACAGCAGAAGAGGAATAACTAGAAGCATAAAGCTGGTGCCAAGTGTAGTGCGGTGCCGGCTTTCCACTTCTCCTGATTGTTAATGATAATGTGATATCATATCAACATTTAGGTTCTTTTGAATATAGGTGATTTTTATGTGCTCCGTTTCTGATGCGATTGTGTATGACAACTGATTTTCTTGTGGAGCACATGATTCTCCTGATATATCACTTTGTCTCCATACTGTTATTCTTGTTGGTTGGCAAATGCACTGAACTGAAGTATCAGTCTCAGTGTTGCATAGTTATGTGTTTGATTTAATTTGGAGAAGGGTTTTACTTTGTAGTACACTACTGGGTTCTAAGCAGCCTAGTTATCGAACGAACTCTGTTCTGTACAATTTTGGTTTGAGGATCAGTCAAATGAACCGGAACCATGTAACCATGCAGTCTTGAGAAGGCAACCTTGCAGAACTAGAAGGTACCTTCATGTTGATACTTAGGACTGTATATGGATAATTACCGATTATATGTTGCTCAAATCTCGTCGCATATTTTGTCATTTATCAGGTAGCAGTCATGACTCGAAGGGTGCATATTAGTGCTCAAGACCAATCAAGCAACTTCTTGACATCCACTATCACTTCCAGTCGTGTTCATTGGCTCATTATACAGTAATATGGTATTGCACCATGAATGCAGCCTATATTGCCTCAAAATGCTGGGTAAGCTTCAAAACCCCTACAGTTTTAGAGCCTAGGAATCTAACATTACGCTGCACTACTTTGAACTAATTTAATGTTAAGCACTTAAGCTTAACTTGATGCTTCAGATGTATGCACGTCATGAGATAACTTGATTTATCTTCATGATTTATATCCCATACTTGTGGTGATAGTTTCAACTTACTGCGAAGTTTAATTTGATTCGTATACCATTTTAGTCACAGATTAGACCTTGTAGTTGATTGTTCATGGAAAAAACGTACGTGCGTTTGACAATTAGCATGATCAAATTGTATAAATAGCTCAATGTATAGCCAAAGGGCAAACTTGTTCCCCACTTTCTTTGACAAGCTGAGGGACATCTGACCTCTTCTATACAAGTAACATGGTGCTCTTCTATTATAAGATTCTCTGCATTCACTTTAATTAGGAATCTTTTTTCAATTCAGACCTCAAAGCCTAGAAAGAAGTTTACATCTTTCCTTATTTTATTTCTGCTTGTTGAATCTGTGATGCTTCTGTCATTGGCTAGGCTTAAGAAGTCTTTTTGCTGTTTTACGTGTTTGCCTGTTTTACTCTGCGCATGCAAGTTATTGGGGGTAATGAACGATTTCATCCTGTTAACTTCTTGTTAATTTGAATCTTCATGAGTATAATTCTGTCTTATCTCTTATGATGCTCTGACACATCATATGTCCTGCAACACCAGTGTCAAAATTGGGCTATCCACAAACTGGTCACGTCTGATAACACGTGGACACATCCCAGGTCACATGCATTTACGAGTGTGAGGTGCTGAGATCATAACGTTTCCGTACTTTGTCTACTCTGATACGAAGTATATTTTACCGTTGTACAATAGGATAACAGTAAATGGTACTGATGTTGATGTCTTTAGGAATTTTCTTGCAGGCAGAGACAGTACGGAAAGTGGCTGAGTTCATCTTATCTGAAGGACAAAATATAAAGATGCAAGATCGGCTCCTCGCATCACATAAATAAGGCCTATGGTATGATAAATTGATAATATGCATGTTGCCAATTGCAAGGTAGGTATACAACGGCATCTTTTTTTAGCTTTCTAAAAAGCTCATTGGTGAATTTTTGCTTTATCAATGTATTGTGGGATGCTATAAAAGAGAAATTCTTATTCTTGGTCCAGTAACAAACATACATCATTCTGGCATATACAGTAATCTAATGGAAACAACGTTTTTCCATATAATCTTATCACTTCTTGACATCATTTCATACTCTGCAGGACACCCTTTTCGTGATTCTGATTCCCTGGCTTGACGTGTCTGCCTTCTGTCTGGCGAACTTTTTCTAGTTCTTAAGGTAAAAATTTCACGTGTTATTGTTGTTTCTCCGTATGTTCCTTCTAATGATCCAATTTTTATTATCCTTGAAAAGTACAAATAGTTTGTATTCAAAGTTAGCATAAGTTTAGCAAAAATAGCTTTGAAAAACTTTGAAAGTTCGAATAACCCGAGGAAAGTTCAGTATGGAGAGTATAGATTAAAAAAAGCTTCAACCAAATTAAGTTAATAGAATAGACCCAAAATGTGCTCGCACTGAAGCGTATAGATGTTACCATGTTTTTCTTGTAATCACATTCTTTTTCAGACATTGATATATGCTGTCGCTTCTGGGTTATGGCCTACGGTTAGAAAAATTTCATACTGGGCGCTGCATGATGGTCTTTTAACATTGGAAAAAGATACCGAACAGAGGGATAATTAGGGAAAAAGCCAAACTATTTCTTGACACATACTATTAATAATGACGGCGATAAGAGAAAGGTAAATGGTTGAATTATCCGACGTTTTGTTTTGGAATAATAAAGAGATAAATAACTTGAAAGGAGAATCAAGTTGAAAAAATGATTGAAATGGATGATACAAATTTGTTGTCTGAGGAATAACATAACAGTTTGGTTGGAAAATTTTCTAGTTGGTAAACAAATTATTCTTCACAAGTGTTTACACTTGTTAAAATTTCCCGTAGAACTTTGCAAACACAAACATGGTGAAATGGAGGGTAATAAAAGTTCATCTAAAATAGGTATTGCTCCATTTATCAAAATATGCGGGATGAAATTTATAAATGGGATTCTCTCAAAATTACAAGGGAGTAGTAGCGGGAGGGAGTAACTGACTAAGGACCTGTTCTTTCAGACTTTTTAGAATCGAATCAATCGAATCGAATCAATCGAAATCGAATCGAATCGAATGAATGAATCGAATCGAATCGAATCGAATCGAATGAATCGAATCGAATCGAATCGAATGAAGTTCAAATTACTCTGTCATTGTCTTTGGCCCAGGCCCAAACAGAGCGAAGTGTGGCCCAGGCCCAGAATGGCTGGCCCAGGCCCAGGCCCAGAAGTGAGTGGCCCAGGCGAAATGGTGAAAATAAGCTGGAAAGAACAGGTCCTTAAGTGGGGAGAAGTTGTGTTGTGGGCTTGGTTGCAAGAAAGGGGCATTTTAACGAGTAGACGAGGAAGGAATGAGAAAATTGCGGAATCTTTGAAATGGCGGAAAAATACGAGGGAATGGGTTTTATTTGAATGAAATATTCTGGAACTCGCGGTCAAATTATTTGCACAAGGAGTCTCACAAATGCCAAGTTGCGAGATGAAAGTAGACATACGCATGACTGTTCTGTTGAATGTATGTATAGTTTAGAACCATGAAGCATTAGAATAGACCCTGTAATGTACGAGTAATATGAGTATATTTTTAGTGATGAGGTGGGGTTCATCTCTATGCTTGAAACGTTGTCCATTTTTTTTCTATTGAAGACATGAAAGGAAAATAGGGGGCACTGAGGTATCTAGATATTTGTAGATTTTATTTTTCTATTGTGGTATTCTAATTAGTCGTCTCAACTCATGCTAGTTAGGAATGAACCAAAAACTTGATATGCTTTGACTCTAGATGTGGTATAATAAAGCAAAACGGCTCACTAAACTGATTGCACTTTTTCAATTGTGAAGTATCAATCATTCAATTCAATTATTGACACAATCTTCACTTTGGATCATTCAGAAATAACCTCTATGTTAAACAACACAGGGGTAAGGACGCGTACATCCTACCCCTTTACCCCTCAATTTGTGAATTGGGATAATGCTGTTGTTGGTATGCCAATTAATCATCCTAATTTGCCTTTCAGTTTGACAATATTTTATTTATTTATTTATTTATTTTTTATTTTATTTTTTATTTATTTATTTATTTTTTTTTTTTTTTTTTTGCCTTTAGTTGAAAAATGTTGATTAATATAATTTTTGTATATTTTGCCGATCTAAGATTGCTGGCTCCAGATTCTGTTGATGAGAATGTCTAATGTTAGATTGTTATCATGTTATGAAATCTCAATATGTATATGTACGTACTTTTTGCTCTGGCACATGTTTGATTGTTACAAAATATCCGATGTAAATTTAGGAGTTGCAAAATTTCAAACATTTGTTGCTGCATTTTCTGAATGTTTGATGTATCCAGCATATGCATGAACAGATTCTGCTAGAATTCGAAGAGTCTTCAATATTGATAGTATTCCTGACCATTATCCGTTCTAGTTATGTTCAGGTACTCATGACTTTTTTTTTCCCTAAATACATCCGTACTTCATTTCCTGTTAAACGTGTTGTGGTTGTAGTCTTTTCTGCAAGATGCCTCTTGTTGTCTCCTATGTGTTCAGCTAACTCGTTTATCATCTAGTTAGCTGTTAGATTAACCTATAATTGGTTTTAGGATGGAACCTTCTTGGGTTTATGAAGTGAGCTAATTATAGGTTAATCTAACAGCTAACTAGTCTTGATGCCTCTTGGACAATTATTAGATTAGGAACTTATTAACAAAGTTCAACATCATTTGCCATTATACTAGTCTTTATATAGCTAATTGGTTTTAGGATGGAAGCCTCTTGGGGTTATGAAGTGAGCTATCTCTCCTCCATTTGGGTGCGACCCAAACCCATTTCATGGTTTAACAAACTTAAATATGAGATCTTGCCTAAACAATCAACATGTATTTTATGTGCCGTCAATGACAAGGCGGTAACTGAGGTGTTTATCGTTGGGAATTGAAATCCGGTGGTAAACAAAGGCATATAAAACTCGTGGCCTATTCAATAAGGAGGATCTAAACACAGATCTTTGTGGCTTTACCTATTCTTTTAGGCATTGTTTGGACGATGGATTTGAAAGGAAATAGAGGCACGTAGTTTTCTTTCTTGGATAGTAGGTAAGATGGAGGGAAATGACGATTCATTTATCTTTCTACAAGGCAAACTAAAATCTGTCCATTATGCGAAAGTTCAGGAAGGAAAATGCCTTCCCCCTTGTCTCTTTAGCTCTTCACCCTTCCGTCTCCTTCCCTTCTCGGTTTATATTCAAACAAATGGTTAAGTAGGACAGTTGAGAATAGAAGCGGTTGGCTATTTAAAGGATCAAACCCTTAAGGCATTGGCTTCGTGGAAACATTTGCCAGCTTTCCTTGGTACTCGTAAGCTGATATTTCTATAGCCCAATCGACAAGTTTCTGACTATGAACAAAGCAGGAAGCATCTAGTTTTTATAGCGCCTAATCAATTTTATGTTCATTTAGAGTTTAATCCAAGTTATTCACAATTGCATTCACGCCATAACTTGTTATTAGATGTATTTTATCCACTGAGTAAGATATTAAACAAGAAGTTCCGTTCAACGCCACCAGTGGCTTTTCATAAACAAAATCGCCTATTAGATCCAAACACTCCACGTCTCCATGACAGACTCGTCCTTTAATTGTTCTTTTCTTCTTTTTTTAGGTGTCTTATAGGAGAAGTTAGATCTTAAATGATTGTACTAGTGAAGGATCTGGAGAGGTAGTTTCCTTAACTCTTCGGCTTTGTTCTTCTTCCCTTCCCTCCCCTTTGTTGAAAACTAGATTGTTATACCCATCTATTTATACTACTTGAAACCCTGGTACAGTTTTTCTTTTCTATTTTTTCTTTTTATTTTTTTTTGCAAAAGGATAAAAAGAATATATCCGGAGATAATATATTTTCCTATGCACAGTGTTCACACCATAAGAATTTCTTTCAATAATCCGGGAACTATATATTTGACATAAGCGCCCTCTTCTGTTGCATTGAATCTGTTGGAATAAAGTGAAATGGGTCATTAGATTTTGGGCTTCAATATCACAGTTTCGGGAGCCTCTGTAACTGAAATTTTGGTTTAGCAGCTTGTAAACGATAATGCTGCAGAATGCTGATTTTTCAGATAACGTTATATTAGTGCTGGATATGAGTTGTTTATTTCTGAAGTTGGCCAATGAAAATTCTCAACTTTGTGGCATACTAGTTAGTTATATAGTCAGACAATCTTCCAACAATATTGCACTGTTAAGTCACCAAGTAAATTGATTCTCATGTATTGCGTATTCGTGTGCCAGCGGACAATGATATTTTGTTAAAATAAAGCGTACTACAATGTCTAAGTGCCTATGTCCATGCATATTGCATATTTGCATGGTCGTACCAAAGCGTGCTATGAATTTGGCGATCATTGTAGAATAGTTACAATTGTCATACTAGCCTCTAGCCTCTAGCCTCTAGCTTTCAGCATTCTCTTTCAAGTCCTTATTTTGCCTATTGTTTCCGCAGCTGATGGCATCATACAAACGATAAGACCAATATCACCTTCTCCCTTCGAAGATCTTGTCTTTGGTTGGCTACAGAGATCGGATGTATTATGCTCGATCAAATAGAGTGCTGCTTCCAGGTGATCGATAATATATCGGCTCGAGAAGTGGATAGGACTGCTGACATTTAAGATAGTATTTTATTCCTTGCTTCGTAAGGACAAAAGGTCTCAAAAGACTGCCCGTACCAAAAGTGGACAGTTATGGGTCCCAAAGCATTTTGCATTTCTGAAAATTCTCAGATTGGGAAAGATTTCCCTCTTAAAATATTCCCCTAATCTGTGGCAGGTAGAGGTGGCCATTTGTGAGGCCTGTCTCGGCCAGCCTGCCAAATGGGCCTTGATTTGCTTGGCCCGACCCACCAAGAGCCGGCCCAGCCCGAACAAGTAACGACCGGTTCTGGGGCACGATTTTCATGGCCCATCCTGCCGAGCACCTCCTTTTAAGTAAAATTTTTAACCAACGGGCCAGGCTCGGGCCTTCATTTTGATAGCGCAGCTTGTGCCCGGCCCGTCACTCCAACGGGCCGATTCTGGGCCTTGAAAACAAGGCCCGGCCCTGGCCACCTCTAATGGTAGACTGGTAGGAGTGCATGACTACAGTAAGTTTTTATGTATTTTGCTTTTTCCCTCTAAATATGTGCAGGACTAAACTGCTGATTTTTTGCTAAATGAGTATATTAATCACATTACTTTACACTAATGGGATTCTATATGTGTTTGTCTTTGTCAGGGTTTATTCAAGAGTCATCAAGTGCCAAAAGTCGTCAAATGTGCCTCAACATATTCGGCTAAACGGTACTAATTTGTTATGATTGAAAATGAAATGCCTGGTGCTCCCTGAAATATGATATTCTGATTCATCTTGAAAAAATTTCTTAGTATGGTTCTAATCGGTGAATGATTTAAAATAGAGCAGTTTAGTTTATGATGGGAGTATAGTTTCATATGGACTATGGAAAATAAATTTTGTGGTAATATTACGGAACTACAACACTTGGCGTGACACAAATGTCAGTTCATCGAGAGAATCGGACTTTATAACTACCAATTTGTAATTTGTACCGAGGATGTCTTGGCTTTAATGAGCTGAATGAAATATTGATGTCTTGAAATGTTTAATGAGCTCAGGTTTTACTTGCGATTAATGTTCTTAGGAGGATTACGTATCTGAGTACCGTCGGTACATCAAGTTCGCTGTGATGCTATATCCTGAGTTGGAGCCCTCAACGAGGTCGGTCAGTGGATTCTAGTTGAAGAAAGAATAATGAAGGCGTGGACCCGATAAGATAAGGGAAGGTAAAGATCAGTGTACCTTTGTTTCTGTTTGTTTTAGTTGTAGAAGACTAACATATAGTCTCTCTGTTTTTCTATTTTCTTCCTATTTACCTTGAGGCGGTTTCTGAAACAACACTTTGACCATAGTGTTTTTTTTTTTTTTTTTTTTTTTTTCATCTACTCCGTATATGCTAGCTTATATTAAATAAATGTGAAAAGTTTTTATTCATAAAATCAAATGTTTTTATGCTTACTATGGAGTATAAATTTTAATTTTCTTTTATATATATATATATATATATATATATATATATGGGGTCAGATTTTCATATCTGCGACCTAGATAATCTGAAAATGGGAAAGAAACAGAAGAATGAAGTGAGTATTTAACTTTCAGTGATGCTAAGGGCCAAATTAATCTAGGGACAATTACCCTTCTCTTGACATAGAACACATATGCACATTTGCTCTGTAGTCTCTTCAGATTGATTTGATCGTACGACTGTACTGAAAAAAATGCCATCTTCCTGAAGATATTCTCTTCCTTTCCTATGCTAGATGTAGAAACACGAAGACGTTTTCTCGCATAATAAATAATATACCTAAATGCTAAGAGTATTTGGAGGTTTATCTGTTTGCAACTTGTTAAAGTTGATGTTCAAGCATCTTTCATATTTCCCAACACTTTGTGGAAAACTAATTGATTACTCTCAACTTTTTGATGTTTTTAGATGCCGAAACAAGAGGCTTTCCATCAATCGACGTAAATTTGAACTCTGATTACTGCACATTTTTAATGATGCTTATCTTAATTATCTCATTTATTACGTATTTCATTTTTCTGTTGCTCATCGATGGTTGAGGTCTAATATTGTTCATATACTGTTAAGACATCCTCACGACGTTGTCAACTGTGTCGCAAGGGGACTCTAAAGAATTGAAATTGAGACCTCGTGGTCATGAGACTTTGATACCATATAAAAGAGTAATTACCATCTAAAAGTTAAGTACAGGGAAAATATATTTTTCATAAGCTATCTCTTTCAGTAGTTGCCGAGACTCAGTGTCTGCATTCCTTCACTGCTAATCTGGACAAAAAGATGAGTGCTGCTTGAGGTCTACCATGTTCCATATAACAGTATTAAATCATATTTTGAAACATCTAGGACATACTATGGTTATGTTATCTTGGATGCATGTGTTAACCAGGTCTCGGCCTTGATCATGACTCGGAAATATCTGAAATACAACATGATGAGTACGAAGTATCCTAAGAAATCACTGGTTTGTCAAATATTTCCTAGAAATGAAAACGTAGAGGATGATATTGAAGTTTATACGGAGTATAATTTTGTAACTTTAATATGAAAATTCTTACCTTATACCTAATTCGAAAGTAAATGTACAGATTCTCAGTTAACAACTTACTTCCAGGTGCCATCTCGTGAAACCCTTCTGGCGTTCACAATCAACAGGTTACACAACATTGTTTCGTGTATTTATTTATTTATGGCTCATTATGTCTTAATTCTTTCGTGTATTTATAAATATATTTTGACCGTACGTTATGCTAAGTATGATTTATGTAAGTGATTTGTGCCAAGATAACTTCTTTATCTACATGGTTGGTGACTTGGTGTAAAACTTCCACCGTCCTTTTTTCTACAGACTATACATGAACGATTCAATGCTCATTCATTCCTTACGTTTAAGAATCCTCGGCTTGAAGTATATACGTAGTGCAAAGATATATAGTGTGTGTTTTACTAACTGAAAATTTGAACCATTTGCAGTACTAGCTGTAGAATCACTGCCTAATGTTTCAAGAAGCTGTTTTGCATCCTTTAAGTTTGCCCTTTAAACATACTCAGGTATACTTCATACAACTCAATAATTTTTAAACTTTCGCAATAAACTTAACCAATAATATTACACACATGAAGAATAAAGATGCTGTATTTGATATTGTATTAATTATGTTCGTTTCCCCTTTTTTTTTTTTTCACAATAGATGATACATTATAGGCTTATAGCTGTATTATATCATGTAGTATCCCTCCATCCTAAGATAAAGTGTTACTTCTATAATACAACTCCATAATTACTAGGTAAATGAGTATATTAGTGCTAGATAGTAGTAAAGTATTTGTTTTTCAAATCCATATAGCTCCAGCCTCCTTCAACATCGGCGTCAGTCGTCCTTGCACCTGCATGCTTATCATCTCCTTGGCTCCACCAACGAACTTTTGGCCGATGAAAACAGCAGGAACACAAGGCTGACCAAGCCTTTGAAGCGCTTTCTCGACTTCTTGCCCATTTGGCAAGTCATCCAGCTGATAGATGGTTGCATTAGCTCCGTAGCTGCTTAGAAGCTGTTGCACTGAGTGGCTCATGCAACAGGAACTCTTGGTGAATATTACTAATGGCTTTTGTTCCACCAAGCAGTCCACAACTTCCATCGTTAAGTGGCTAAATGTTATTGTATTTTGCAGTGGTTAGGGTTGTGGATGGAAAGGAAAGGGAATACTACTTCTGTATCTAAAGAGGGAGTGGAAATTACGAAACAATATGGTCCTCGGTGTTGCAACTCGGTTTGTTGGCTTCGTTGTGAGTAAGTATGTGCTTCCATGCACTCTATTTATATAAGCCTCAGTATCGTGGTGAATGATGCTTCTAGGGTACCTCAAAGTAGTGTAAAGGAATATATTTAACCAAAATATTTTTATTCCATAAGATCTTACTATAGGGTGATAGTGGCCTGGTTGTCAGATACAGTTTGAGCTCTGATACTATGTGCCCATTTTTCTCTCGACACTTTTGATGAAATAATTAACACTGTGATAGGATCTTCCGAGTATTATTCAAATGCATCATTGATGATAATGCTTGCCTGAATATATTTGAATGCTTGTTTCAGAATGAATTGACAATATTTTAGTCGTTTTTGTATTAATTTTGACAGGATTACTATCAGCAGAACAGTACGCTTGGGCAAATCTCTATCAGACATGGAATACTTTGAGCGACTGTGTATGAGGTACAAATCATGTTTAGATTCAAAGAGTGTCTTCACATTTACTTCTATCATGGCTTATGAGTTTCACTAAAACACTGGACGATTTCGGTCACTGGTAACCTGAACAGTTTTTCAGGTTCGACGTGTACCCCTATATCAATATAACATCCTATTTTTGACATCTAGGAGCTCATATGGTATGTAAGGGACATCATCAAGGTTATGATCAGGAAGTATTTGAAATAAAACATGATAACTGTAAATTATCCTCAGAAATAACTGCCTTTGCATTCCTTTACTGGCTGGAAGTGTCAATGCAGATGGTGATACTGAAATATTCATAAGTTTTTTAATATAAAAAAATCGTCCTGTAAGTTTGTTCTGAAAGTAATAGTACTTCATCCCCACGGTTAACAACTTCCTTCTTCTCATTCTCATCTCATCTCATAAAATCCTTACAGTGTTAAAGATTGACAATTCATGGTGTTGTTGACTACTCTTCTCACTTCTATTCATGGACGATTTCCGCCCAGGCATTTCCTATATGTCACTACTCAGAAACCTCATTCTTGTAGTAGCTGTCAACTGCTAAGTCGGTAGCGTATGAATTAGGGTAACTAAAAATTTGGACAATTTGCATTAGAATTTTTAGCATGGTGTCATAAAGCTTTGTTGCTTCCTTTAAACTTGGTCTTTAGATACATTGTTCAGGAGTACTTGTTAGTTGTTATTGCTCAATAGTTGTAAATCTTTCAGAATTAAACTTAACAAACAATCTTAAAATGTAGACTACTGAAGTTGCAGTTGTAAGCTGTAATTGATCATATAGTAAACAAGACTTAATGCTAAGTAGTATAGTAGTTATATTTTAAATCCATATGGCTCCAGCTTCCTTCAGCATCGGCGTAAGTCTTCCTTGCACCTGCATGCTAATTATCTCTTTTGCGCCACCAATAAACTTTTGGCCGATGAAAACAGCGGGAACACTAGGCTTACCAAGCCTTTGAAGTGCTTTCTCAATTTCGTTTTCATTTGGCAAGTCATCAAGCTGATAGACGGTTGCATTAGCTCCGTAGCTGCTTAGAAGCTGTTGCACTGAGTGGCTCATGTGAACTCTTGGTGAATATTACTAATGGTTTTTGTTCCACCAAATGGTTCACAGCTTCCATTGCTAAGTAGCTAAATCTTCTTTTATTTTGCTTTGGGAAGTGGTGTGAAGGGGTAGCAGGGGAAGGGAATTCCGTTTTCTGTGTCAACTGAGAGAAAGCGGAAATTAGGCGCTAATGTAGTGCTCTGATGTGGTTTTTCAAGTCGATGTGTTGGCTTGGTTGTGGGAAAGTATGAGCACCATGTACCCTATTTATAAGCATTTATATTTCCCCGTAGTAGTGTAAGGAATAATTCTGACCAATATCTTTTTATTCCATAAGGTATTAGGGTAGACTTATAGTGGTCCTAGTTGTAAGACAGTTTCAAGCTCTTCTGTTCTCAGACACGCAATTCCTCTACACACTTCTGATGTTCAATTGAAGAAACTGCGGTTGAATTGTCGATGTGTTATCCAAATGCATGATAGATCATAATTGCTTGATTTTCGGTGTACAAAATGAATTACTATATTTTTACTTTCTTATTATTTCTATCAGGTAAGCGATTTGCAAGCAGGTGAACATCATGCTCAAGCACTTCTACATGAAAAATGGAATACTTTGATTGACCGTATGAGGTACAAATCATGTCTAGGTTCAAAGAGTTCTGAATGTTTACACTTATTATGGCGTATGAGCTTCATTACAACACTGTAACAAAAAGTGGTTTAATTTCATTAGCACGGTGTCATATACGGAGTATGATTATTCCCACTTTCAATTCTTTCTGAAGAACAATTCTTAAGCATCTGGAATTTCAGCTGAAAATGCTACCCTATTCTTCCGTGTTGGTATCATTGGATGTGTCGAAATGTAAATACTGTGTGTTTGACAGTTGTAGCTAATAGCCTAATAGTGTCATCATTTCAAATCATGTTGCAGGCTGCCTGTGGAGAGACTGCTTGTTTGACAGTCGGAGCCTTCGGAACATTGAGGTAATGTGGTTGTTGCATGTTTCAGTTTTCTTATCGTTGGCATGTAGGACGAGGTGATAGTTTCTGGATACATGAATTGAATGCTAACTGGGTTCATGGATACTTAGAAAAAGGGAAAACAAAAAATGAGGCAAATCGAAACTTCGGTTACACTAAACAATTCCATCTGTCAACTGAAAATTCCGCATCTTATGTTAAGATAGGATAACCGATTGCATTCATTAGATTTTATAAACACGAATTCGATTTTTTCACCAAGAAAAGCTAAGATTTAGTCATATATGTTAAGTAGAAGCTATTTCTTGGAGACCCATATTGAAATTAATCTGCAAGAGCAGCATAGCATAGAAGACATTGTATTTCGTGATCATGCTGTAGTTACCTAATATTATACTGAGTATATGCTAATCCTTTGAGCAAAGAGTGAGTGAATATAAGGTCAATAATTGGCCAAAAAAAAGAGAACAAAACCTGGCCTTTTTTGTTCACAAACACTAACAGTAACCATGCAGTTAGACCCTGGTGTAGGCGTGAAAGTTTAAACCCGCAACTTACATGATTCTTCTCAGCTTTTCTAGAAACAGAAAAGTTTCAATAGATCTCACAGAAACCATATATTTTTGATTCTTAGAATATAGGAACCAATATAGTTGCTGTTTTTGTAAACAGCCCTCCGAAAAATCAAGAGCCAATTTATGTTAAGCTCTCTTTGGAGGATCGAATGCTATGATCCGCTTATCAGGAAACTGCTGAAATGATCACTTTTGGTGTTCACAGAGAATAATTGGCAGTACAGCTAAAGTACGGCTAGAATCAGAATATTTGAATTCGGTAGTTCTAGTGAAGCTACGTACAGCTTTCTTTTTTGCTTTATTTTTTGAGGATTTTGGAGGTATAATTCAATATCTGTAGGTATATTACATTTATATCACTGACCTCCCTAATCTTCATATGAACTAGTGAACATTTTGGCTTGTTATATGAACTGGAATCGCTCTGTTCTCATATAGAGCTTGATTTTCACCGATTTCACATTTCACCGATTTCACATCTTATTCTGAAAATATATTAGACGACTTCGAACATAATGTATGCATATGATGTTCTATTTAATACTAAAATGAAATAGCGGTTGAAGCTATGCTTCTGAAATTGGGTATGTGGGTTTGATACGACACATATCCAAGTGCCATACTCCAAATTTCTACAGAGTTACGCCTTCAAAATTGAAGGTTGATCGATTTCGTTAGCGTTATTGAAGTGAATTTCAAAACATTATTGGTTAATATCATGCTTAATGTTTCATACATGATTTTTTTTCCTGTATATTGTCAAGTGGGCCTCTCTTTGTCTCCGCTAATAAAGGCTGCTCAAACTGATAAGCTTGAGTTACGACTTACAAATTCAGTAATCAGTACCTATACGTATGTGTGTCATGTCGTATGTGTGTCATGTTGATCATAGGTCTTGCCTTGTGCTACTTCAACACTTAGCTGTGGCATCAAGCCGCGTGTCCCGACATTTGAACTTGGCACGACAACTCAACACTTTATTATAAAACAAATTTGTGAGGTTCAGGTACAAATTCATAGTCGTATATCTGAGTTATCTATGTCTAATGTTGGATATGGTTCATGCCTTATGCGACTTCAGTTTTGCCGTATGCCACATGTTTGTCATCGTGGCATGAACCTTCGACCTTTCACTTCAGGACTTAAATGTGAAGCATTTTCACAAGTCAACTGTATTCGATACTTTAACAATATGTCGTATCCGATATGTGTAACCTAATTTGAATGACATATTTCTAGCAATTCCCCTTAGATTCTCATTTAGATTATGAGACATGTTTCATGCAGTTAACTTTCATGAAGTAGTTTCAAATATGATGTCCATGGTTTATCTGTCAGTTGCTGGTAGCCTGGTACTCTTAAGTCCAAGCTCTGTTCATTTTACGTAAGAATGTCCGACTGATTTGCTACATCTCTGATCTAGATAATTATAGGATACTGCATACAGAGTACTTTCCAAAGATTTAAAAAATCGGTCGATTTTTTTTTTTTTTTTTTTTTTTTTTTTTTTTTTTTGGAACTTAGTAATCAAGCAGCAAGTGTGCAGTAAAAAGTACCACTTCTCATTAAGGCAAAAAAGAAAAGAAAATGTTACATGGCTAATTAAACCAGTAAACCATTAAAATTACCCTTCCATCCTAATAAAAATGAAGAGGAAGAGTGCACATGAAATTAAACAAGCAATTTCTGAAGTTTTTATGTCTCTTTGTAAGTTTGTATGCATCAGTTGCTTTATACTCCGTAATGATCTAAACCCATATAGCTCCGGCGTCTTTCAACATTGCTGTTAGACTTCCTTGGACCTGCATGCTAATTATCTCCTTGGCTCCACCAACAAACCGTTGGCCAATGAAAACAGCGGGAACAGTAGGGCTAAGCCCGAGTCTTTGAAGTGCTTTCTCGATTTCTTGCCCATTTGGCAGTTTATCCAGCTGATAAACCGTGGCATTAGCTCCATAGCCGCTTATCAATTTCTGCACTGAGTGGCTCATGCAGCACGAGCTCTTCGTGAATATCACTAACGGTTTTTGCTCAACCAAACAATTCACAGCTTCCATCTTTAAGTTGCTGAACAATTTTTAAAATTTACTCCTAATATATTTTTTTTCCGCCGTGCTTCAGGTTGGGTTGTGAAGAGAAGGGAGGATGGTTTTATTTTGCAATTTGGTGATCTGATATGAATTTGTAACTCGAGTTGCAGGCTTTGTGTTTGAGTAAGTGTTTCCTTCTATGCGCCGTATTTATAAGCGTCTGTAAGTTAAAGAATGACGTCTGTTTTTTTGTAAAAATTCTTTGAAAGTAGTGAAAGGAATAATTCTTATCAAAATCTCTTTATTCCATAAGATCTGAAGGCAGACTTATAGTGGCCTACTGGCATGGTGGCTGGTTATCAAACACTTCTTTGTTTTGGTTACACGAGGAGACAGATAAATGATTTCGGATTTACGCAAATTGCGATACTACTAGAGCCTAGAGGTGTAAACCTAATGCTTCTCGTGTTCTTTGGTCGTAAAGATCTTAATACTTGTGAAAATACATTTTGTGTCTTAACGCGGTATGAACTAACAATTTTTTTCCTGACAGGATTGCAAGCAATCGGATTCTCAACAGATAATATGTCGAGTACGTTGAACCCGTATACGAGGTAAACAGAATTAGAATTTAAAGCCTTCTGCAATTCTACACACTAAATCGAAACATTTTGTGACTTGAGCGTAGTGTACTGGAAATATGTTGAAATCAGAGGACGTTTTGAACCTGATAACTACCTTTGTTTTCAACTGTACCTAATTTTGCGATCGTGCTTACCCATGTCTAATTTGTGTTATGGTTGATATCTGGTAGTAATACAAGAACCTGATAGACTTTCATTAAATTGCAACTTAGAAAAATGGGAAATGTGAATTCGAGCTCTGTAGATCTCGACACTACACGTAGAAAGATTCTACGCAGCATAAATCCGTTACATCAAAACAAAACATTGTAGGTCTTTGAAGAATCTGCTTTAATGTATACTGTACAGAATAATCTGTCTGTGTAGTGAATGACCACTTCTGCCCTTTACACTTACTGAAAACATAAGGACAACATGCTTAGTACCCTTACTCTGTAGGTTCTACTAGTTATATTTTGATAATAAATATTTGGGATATTTCCCATGGTACCCTCGAACTTTGGCAGATTACACATGGTACTCCATGTGTGAGGTTTGTTCACGTGGTACCCCTAAACTTTGTAAGTATGTGCCGAATATACCCATTTTGTGACGGAAAACTTGACGACGTTAAGTTTATGGAAGAAGGCACCAATTATGAGTTTAGGGTACACAATTAAACCCACATTATTCCTCAATTAAATGTTATTATGAGTTGATTAATTAGTGTAAATTTTGTTGATTAGAGTACAAATAATAGCATTTAATTGAGGAATAATGTGGGTCTAAATGTACCCTAAACTCATAATTGGTGCCTTCTTCCATAAACTTAACGTCGTCAAGTTTTCCGTCACAAAATGGGCATATTGGGCACATATTCACAAAGTTTAGGGGTACCACGTGAACAAACCTCACAAATGGGGTACCACGTGTAATCTGCCAAAGTTCGAGGGTACCGTGGGAAATATCCCTAAATATTTTCTTACTTGTGCAAAAATGTCCCTTGAAAACCGATTTTCGTATTCAGTGGTTTTATTTCAACCGAGCTTAAAATTCAATAATCTTGAGCTTTTCGAGATGTTATGAATATTTGACATGGCTCACTTAATCGGGGGGCCAATTGATTTAAATTTTCATCACGAGTCATCTGAAAACAACCTTTTCCGTTATTTCAACATGAGGAAAAAAAAAAAAAAACTCGGTAAATTTAACCTCTGTCATGCTGAAGATAAAAAACTTCTGATACACTACGACAATGTTGATGATTTATCTTGTATCTGTCATTTTGATGACTACTTTAACATGACGAAGGTAACAGATTTCGGAATTTGAAATGTCAACTTGGATGCATGTAGATAAATGGTACATCCTATGCACATAAAATGCATTACTTTCAGTACAGATTGTACTTTGGCATCGAGGTCACCTCAACCGAAACTGTATTGAATTAGACAACTCAGTCACTTTAAAAATTCCGTCTACCCATTTGAGAAATTTTTCACCATGTGGTTTTAGAAAAGTGTCAAGTGAAGCTATATGTTTTGATTCTTAGAATATAGGAACCAATATTGCTGCTGGTTTTAGAAGTAGCCGTCCTGAAAGCCAAGAGCCATCTTATGTACGTTAAGGTCACGTTTATAGATCAAATGCTATGATCGCCTTATAAGAAAGCCGCCAAAATAACTCCGTTGCATGTTTAAACAATTGAGAGTACAGCTACGTACGACGGCTAGAATCAGAATATTTGAGTCTTGTATTTCTGACGATTTAGAGGATTTGAGGGATATATTCTGATATCTTTGTGTATCTTAGATTTATATCATTGACCTCCCCTAGTAAACTACTCACACTGGATGTGGGTGTCAACCGTGTCGGACCAACACACATTCAAGTATTGAACGACATATTTATTCAAAGTCACGCCTTCAAAATTGACATTTTGATCGAGTTATTTAGCGTTCTAGAGTGAAATAACTTATGTGTATCATGTTGAACATACGGATTTACATTTCGACTCAAGCTGTTCAAGTGTCAAGTTGAATGACGGTGCTGCCTACAGTACTTCAATTTGGTCGTCTGCACGTCTGACTTTCCGACACTGCACAAAATGACACCTAACTTTACCGCGGCCATGCAGTTGAGGACTGAAATTAGATTTTTTATTTTTTTTAATGTTAGAATACTCTGACCAATTTGTTACATCTCTTATGTGGCTAGTTTCGGAAAACTTCATATTTTTCGAAGCATTGATATGAGTTGATGAATTAATTAACTATGAAGTTTAGTTATTGATGAGACAGCAACAACAGAAATTTTCACATGGCTGCTTAAACAAGGAGGTATTAGCAGCTGCGGCATCCTTAAACATCGGCGTCAGTCTTCCTTGGACCTGCAAGCTAATTATCGCCTTAGCTCCACCGACAAACTGTTGGTCGATGAAAATAGCGGGACTAAGTGTGTTAAGCTCTAGTCGTCTTTGAAACGCTTTTTCGATATCTTGCCCATTTGGGCAGCTGATCCTGCTGATAAACTGTTGCATTAGCTTTACAGCCGCTTATCAGTTGCTGCATTGAGTGGCTCATGCAGCAAGAACTCTTGGGGAATATCATCAACGTCTTTTGTGCAACTAAACGGTTCACAACTTCCGTTTTGTTTTTCTTTATTCCAGTAAAGATTATGAAGCGGTAAGGGAGAAAAATGCCTTTTTCTTAATATTTAGTAAAGGGAAAGTTAACGTAAATTTAGGCGCTAATGTGGTGCTTAGATATGGATTTTTAACTCGACTGATGGCTTCGCTGCACCCTGTATATAGGCGTCTATTTTCTGTAAAATTCCAGGAAAAGTTGAGTAAGGGGTTATTCTGATTTATAAGCGTTTAATAAGACGTAAAAGCAGATATATATTTTCAGCTAGTCCTTTGTTGATGTGTCGAAATCTTATTTGTGTGATACATAGAGTGGAACATAAAGTGGGACAGAGAATTCACTTTCCAGATCGATATTACTACTATGGATATGATTAAATGGAAATACTATTTCGGAATTTCAAAGTATTATTGGGTTCTTTGGTCATCCTTATGAAAATACTTGTTTTGTCATACGCGAAGTATTAACCAAATATCTTTCCCGACAAGGATTGCACATTAGCACTGCAATATATTTTCATAAACGGTGATTATCACAATGCAACTTCTGAAAACGAGTATATGTGAAAACCGTAACTCGTAACGTATCAGAGACTGGATATGAGCTCTGTAGAGCTCAATACTAGACGATGAAAAGTTCTATGCAGCATGAATTCCATGTATAACGACATTGTAACTCCTTGAAGAATCTGCTTTTTTAATGTGTAATTTGTTGGCAGAGATTTTGTTTCGGATTATGATTACTCCCTGGCAACTAACTTGTGTATTGCACGTAGTGGCGGAGCCTTCAAACATGGACAGTACTAAGTCGTCCCCTGTTATATTGCAGACTCAAAGCCAACCCGTACCTTCGAATATTTGGCTTTTCAGTCGACGGAAAATAAATTAAATAAGGAAAATAATTGTACTAAACCGTTCCCTCTTATATCGTAAAATGAGAAGTAAATTATCTGTTGTCATAATGGTGCACAATGGTAAACATGCAGATGCGAATTCTCTGTTCCACGTTTGTATTCCGTCTTATATCTCTCACACATCTCTCATGAAATCATCAAATTAACGTAAAATTAGTCATCCCTCAAAATGTTACGAGTCAAAAGATTAAGTGAATGAGACACGAATGTGAGATGACATGTGATCTAAAATTCGTAAATTACATAGTACGGAGTAATAATCAAAGCAAGGAGTATTACGTTTGCTTCAATTCTAGAACAGTTACTAGTGATCTCTTGGTATCGACAATGTCGCAATAAACTTGTATATCCACGATCGTATGTTGGCTTGTACTAGTGCTAAGGTTACCGCCCCACGTCCCACGTCCTATTCAAAATATAAACGCAAGTTTCAATCGAATCAATGAAAATTATTAAAAATTGATGATTTAGAGCCAAAATTGAAATTAAAATAGATTATTACTCAATCGAATTGTTATCGGATTCATAATTGAATTATTGAGAGATCAATTGAATCTTAATTATGAAAAGTTAGTAGGAAAAAAAAAGGAGGAAATCTTGTATATTGTGGGGGTAAAAAATGAAATAATGGTTTGGAGAAATGAGAATACTCGTCAAAGGCAATTCGACGAAAACTTCGCCAGAAGCAAATCGGTTGTGTGACATCACAACACTTATGCCAAAGATTGCAACATTGCAGTGATTGGTCGGAGATGAAGAGATGCACATCGTGGTGGTCAAATTGAAAATAACTCCAACGAAGATATAGAGGGAGAGTGAAGCGTGTTTTCGGAAATAAGGCAAATGTCTATACTCCGAGAAGAGAAATTTAATCGCTGGGTTTGATTAACAAAGTCGTCTTATACACTGAGTCAATCTCATTGTAGAATCCTGAGGACAATCAGTATCGATATTTATTCACAGTCATTCGGAATAATATTTGTAGTCGAGAGCACTGCAGAGCAGAATCTCATTCACCAACAAAAAATCAACGTCCTTGTACCCGATGACAATTACAAACGACGACGACAAAGTAACACTGATCCTGCTAAATTCATCTACAGAAACATGTCAGCAACACTCAATATGCTCTTGATCAAAACTCATGCACACCCCATGACTCAACAGACAAGGCCAGGTGTAAAACAGCTAAATATAAGTTAATCAGAAGAAAGCCGTCTGCGCAGAGGATGTTCTTCCACAAGGTCCTAACGAATAGACTTACACGTCCAGTCGCCGTTAGATGTACTCGGTAATGCCGAGCTCCTCAGAAAGCAAGTATGGAGTATTTCACGAGCTTTTCTAAAGTCAATGAAAGCATTACGCTTCCTTTTTCTGTGCTTCTGCAGGCAGTTATCGTACTGTCAGGTTTAACTTATTTCTAAGCTTATAGATGCTGCAAAACTTATATGGCTTGAACTGATCCCCGATGATATTGAACGTCAGAAAGTAAATATTTTACGACGAAGTAAAAAAAAAAAAAAAAAAAAATATTCTGGGATATAAGTCATTAAATAAAATGATAAATTCACCTTAAATCCCATTGCTGTTTATGTAGCTGTTAAACACACATAATGACAGAGAAAAACCAGAAGAAACATACAGCATTATATAAAACTAGCCACGATGTATTTTCGGGATTAGTAGAAGCGTTAGGGTTTCGGACTGAACGAGCCGCTCATTTTAAGATGAGTTTCTCATTGATTCAAGAACTATATATGAAACATACATCAGTTTCATAATGTTCAGAAAAATCAGACATAGCAAAATTTTTATTTTAGTACATATTTCTAAGATAAAGGCCTCAACATAAAATCTAGACCTCTGCCTTGCCATTTCACTCATACGTAAAATTAGCTCATAATACTTCATACACATTCTATGATTTGAAATCGGAAAAAGCCTTAGCTAATTCCGATTCCAGACCCAGATAGCACCAGCGTCCATCAGCATTTGCACAAGTCTGCCTTGCACCTGAAGGCTGATCAGATCATTCGGTCCACCAACGAAGTTGCCGCCAATAAAAATAGACGGGACACAGGGTCTACGACCCAGCATCTGAAGAGTTCGTTCAATGTCTAGTCCATTAGCCATTTGATCGAGCTCATAAACAACAGGATTAGCGCCAAAACCGCTAATGAGCTGCTTCATTGAGTGGCTAACAGGGCAGCCAGTCTTACTGAATATCACTACCGGCCTTTCGTGAACTAAATGCTTCACAACATCCATTATGTTTGTCGTAGGTTAAAAACTTAAAATGGGTTATAGTCAAAAATTGAAGTGTTGGTGAGGACTTGAGATGTGCAGTGAAGATCAAGCTACGGGATACGTCTATTTATAGGCATCATCAAGGGAAACTCCAAGGACTGTTATGGGTACAGGATAAGTTCGGAAAGGCGAAAGCAAAAGTTGTGTATACCTTCTAGAACCATGTAGTAACCCTGAAAACGACCTCAAACACCATCTAGTTTTTGCATATGTTGTAAAGACAAAAGACGTACGTTTGTCTTTTCACGTGGTTTTTCTCTAACTATGAAGAATATATAACTTTCCGTGGTGGACTTTAAACTTGATAATTCAGAGAACATAGACTAATCCAAAAAGAAATCGCTAAGCTAATTGCACTTCTTGTCTTGTAAGATATTAATTAGTCACTAAAATTCGAGACGCCTTTTTCATCATTGTTCCTCCAAATACTCGCTATGTGTTTTCAACAACGGCTTAGTCTGCTTACATCTTACCCCCTTTACCGCCCACAGAGTGAAAAGAATAATAACAAGCCGCCCTAAAATGCAGAAGTCTGCAGCAGAATTTAAACCTTTAGTTGACTTTCTCCTTCAACTAGTCCTTAAAGCTGCAATGGAGCACAAGAGAGGTATCTTTCGACCCACACGTGGGCGTGTTACCAACACACAACTCAAATGAACTTCAAGAGCCAAAAAGAAACATACAAAGGCGTGGACTCCATAAAGCTGGTCTGGTGACATTAGTGTTTTTGTTCTTCCATTCTTGGCAAAATGCATCGAACACAACATCTAGTATCAACGTATGACTTTTGAATTGTACAAATTAGAATCAATTCTTGGAAAATATTCTCCATTATAACTTAAAACTTAGCTACCGAAAGGTAGATCAAATAAGGAAAACACAAGAAGGGCATTGGACATGACGTTATCCTTATCCGCTTTTAGCCACTGATCTTTTATGTTTTTAGATAATGCATTTTCTAAGAACCTGTTCTTTCGGACTTTTTAGAGCCGAAATGAATCAATCAATCGAAATAATCGAATCAATGGAGCCGAATCGAATGAAGTTCAATTATATAACATATTTGTCTGAATCGAATCAAGTGAGTGAGTGAAACTGAATGGAGCTAAATCGAATCAAGTGAAGTGAGTCGAATCGAAATGTCTTTGAAAATAAGCTAGAAAGAATAGGTCCTAAATCTGGTGTAGATTTCAATGAAGCATGCCTAGTTCATCAAATGCTGCTTATTTAAGGGATACTGTGTTGGTAAAGACAATGAAAATTTGTAATTGTTTTCAGTTGTTATGGTTTTAAACGTTTATTATGTTTTGTTGGTCAGATTATCTAGTACTCCGTAATTCGTAACATCACAATATGCAAGGATCAAGTTTCATGGCTCGGTGTTTGTTCATACTTCAGATTCATGGACGAGTTCGTGTTCAGAACAGTATACTTAGTTCTGAACAGCTAACTATACTCAGTCCTGAACTGCGCAGCAGTGGTTGAGATGAGGTTCTAGTCCAATAATACACCTTTGTTATTAACAACCTCATCAGGGTTTTTATCTTATAATATAATTACCAGTTAATCAACACAATTCTTATCGCCTAAAATGTAAAGTATCTTTGAGTTTTCAACATAAGCGTAAGAAGCGTGTCCATAATAAAAATGTATCCTAAAACTTAAGTTGAAGATGCCAAATGGAACAAACTAGCCGAGATAGAGAGAATCGTTTTCGTACAAAGTACGACGTCATGAAAAACCGAAACAATTATCAGCTCATTTCATATCCTTTAAATGATTAAAATCAGAAGGATGACATAGAGTACATACATCAGTACTCTTTCCTCTAAGAAATTCCAAAAAATAGTGGCAGTAACTTTCTCAGAAGTGACCAGTTGCAAGGAATATATGTCCCATGAAAAAGAATGAAGTTACTTAGCAAATTCGAAGTACTAATAACATGTCATGATGTTAAGTTATTCGCAGAAAATATATGTCCAATCTTTCTCAAATCTTAAAATGCTGATTTTTGATAAAAACAAGAAAATGACACTCAATTCATTTTTGTCATGGGCATCTTTAATGCACTCAATGTAAATTCCCTTTTTTTTTTCGTGAGTTGATGAAATCAAGCATTTGTCTGTTTGTTTGTATTTCTAAAAAGGCAATATATCCCAAAAAAAAAAAAAAAAAAAAAAAAAAAAATTAATAAAAATAATAAAATTTAAAAAATTTAAAAAGTTTAAAAAATAATAAAAATTTAAAAAAAAAAAAATTAAAATTAAAAAAAAAAAAGAAAGAAATTCTATTAAACTCTCGGGATTTTACTTCTGTCATTTAAACTTCTCATTTTTAAAAGACATTATTTGTGCCCCTAAATTGAAATACTATTATGTCTTAATTATAACCAAATTTTCCATTCATTTTCTTTACTTGTGATTCGTTAAGTAATGACGTTGCAGTTGATACGTCTTTAAATAGCTTCCATAAACTTCAATTATATCCTAAACCCGAACATTTCTATGTTGTTTCTTATAATAATTCAAAAAAAATAAATTAATAAGCTACTAGACTACAATACTTCCCCAAAGTTTTAATTCTTTAAACACCTTCCATAAACTTCAATTATATCCTAAACCCTCGATACCTTAAATAATTCAAGAAAAAAAGAACATTTCTATGTTGTTTCTAAAAAAAAAAAAAAAAAAAATATTAAGCTACTAGACTACAATACTTCCCCAAAGTTTTAATTTTTTAAATGACTTAAAAATAAACTATTACATCTGTAAGGAAACAAAGCATTTTTTAAATAAAAATACCTTTGTCATCAAAGTACTTTTAGGGGTGTGCAAAAATAACCGAACCGATAAACCGAACCGAAAAAACCAAGAACCGCACGTTTTACAGGTTCGGTGAACCGAACTGTTAAGACATAATGGTTCGGTGCACCGAACCGTTAAAACTAACGGTTAATGGTTCGGTTTAGGTTCGACATTTTGAGTTAACGGTTAACCGGACCGAACCGTTAAGAGCAAAAATATAAATAAATTATATTTATATATACAAACTAAAGCATAAAGCTTAACTTTACAATTTTTATCAAACATCAAATATCAATTGTGTATTCTACCTTATTTTTCTAACACTCAAAAGCATCATTTTTGTAAAATAAAATGTCATATGCACCACTCACGCTTCAATTTTAACATGTTTATTACTTTGTTAGTATTCAATACGCATATTTGAGTTATAACATTGATATGTTTTCTATTTACTATAATTTAGTTGATAATGGTACATTAGATGAGGTATTTGTAATTTGTCGTTTCTATTTTGGACCGTTAGTACGTTGTTAAAGTGCGTTGTAATCGATAATTAATTTAAAAGAAAAAAAAGTTATGGCAGAGTAAATGGTTCGCGGTGAACCGCATAACCGAACCGTTAAAAACGTGAACCGAACCGAAAAGTAACCGTTCTTAATGGTTCGGTTTAGGTTCGGATTTTTCCCGAACCGAACCGTGCATGAACCGTAAAAATTAATGGTTCGGTGCACCGAACCGTTAATGAACACCCCTAAGTACTTTTATATAAATACTAGAAATTTTAGAATTAATAATGATTTTCCAAAATTCATAAAAATAATTTCCTTAATAAATATAAAATACCCATGAATTTTCATTATATTTTCAAAGTTAAAGATTAGGATATTATTAGAAGTCAATATAAGACAAAATAACCGTCACATCATCATTTAACGAACTCACACTAATAAGAGGCAATTTTTGGTTGTAAACTCAAACTACACTCTATGGTTGTAAACTATGATTATCATTTCTTCTATTCATGTATAAAAGTGTTGAACATTAAAAAAATTTATAAAAATAGTGGACAATGAGTTAAATGAAAAATATACTTTTATTAAAAAATAATTATATGCTGGCAAATTCGTAAGATGCTATGTTATACGAAGTATTTTACCTCTTTTTCAAGTTGTTCAACATTATTTTAATTTTCAAATTCTGCTATAGCAAATTTTTGTCATATTATCTGCAAACACTAATGCAAATTTTCAGCCATCTTCATCAAAGTTTTGGCATGAACTCGCCAGAATTTAGAGTTTTATCTATGTTTTGCATAAATATTACCAGGAAATTATTTTTTGTTTTAAAATATTTTATTTTCATCCAATTTAACCCTATTTCCCCCTAATCTTTTATTCCTATAATAATGGATTATTTTTTAATTATTCCTGAACAAAAATATTTATTTTGTTTAAATATTACCAGGAAACTTCAATTCCCGTTTTTAATCTAACATTTATGATCTTTTACCAACAGCAAACACAAAGAGAGCAATTACTAATAGGAAGATTTAACAAGAATAAACCAACCTACTGCTGGTCTTCAATAGTTATACCAACCTTTTGTCTATTTCTTAATAAACCAAGGAAGACAAATGAGAAACTAAAGTGTCCTCAATTGGAGTCCAACGGTCTCCGACTGCGTATACCTCCCACCTATGTTACTTCAACTTGCCAATCTATAGTGTGTACATATATCGACACGTGTGCAGTTGTGCTAACAATACAAAAAAGCATTGGATAGGCTGTAGCGTGCAAGCCAGTAGGACTACCGGGCAATGTTCGTCTACTAAAAGAAGGTTGAGAGAGGACACTTGCCCGTCGCTTGGGTACTGTACAATGATTTTAAGGGAAAAAATATATACCTAGTTAAATCCTAAGTTTCAAAGGTATGGGAGCATTGAGGCAATGAACACCATAAGTGATGAGGGATAAGGTGGGAAGCGAAGGTCTCGTGAACACAAAGCGCACCAATTTTAGATTTGTATTTTACAGATAAAATTATGCAGATTATGTTCTATACAGGACGAACATATAAGATGAGGATAATGAGGCAAAGAGAAGGGGATAATAAAAGCAGCTATACACCAACGAAAAGTGAATTGGCGTTGTAATGAGGATCGCTTTTTGAGCCTCTTTCAAAACACGCCTAAGGCAGGCTGCACTAAGAACTTAGATAATGCCCTCACTATGTCTTGAGTTTAAACCGTACCCTATGTGCGCTTTACAAAACAAAGGCTAAATCAAAATCCTTCTAACTTAGAAAAAATATATTAGAATTTAGCAACAAAGGCATCATATGTAATAGTCCAAACAAACCAGTAACAATCCAAGAGTGAATATCACCAGCTACCTAATTTAGCTTTTCAATATACCCTAAAATGAGGCCCACACACCAAACCCAACCCCCGACTTTCGGCTGTACTAAAGATGTGCAATATGGATACAAGATACGCACCTAATAGTGTACATCATGACATATAAATATAACAAATTAACTAAAAGCGACACAATACGGGATATACATTATGTGAATCCGTAAGTGAATTTGCTGGTAATATAGCCAACCCGATTACTAAGTTAAAACCATTCAAAAACAAAGTAGTCTTCTAGAAAGCAAATAAAAACGTTCCTAAATAAACAGGCATCTATATGTTCTGCAAACAAATGTGGATGAGTGTGTCTGTCACTAAGAACAATGGTTAAGACATTGTTTGACAGTCTACATGTGTCTAAAAATTGAATATCGACTAGACACAAACTATAGGCCTAATACACCCGAGGGAGGAGCAGAAAAGATTGTTGGCAATACAATGTGTTGAAGATTGAATTAATGGCATGTTTGGCAACCCGGAATTGGAATTCAATTCCGGAATTGAGCCAATTCCATTGTTTGGGGAACTCCAAGAATTGGAATTGGAATTGGCTCAATTCCATCCCAATTCCATGGTAGTTCAAATTTGGTTCATCTCAATTCCTATGGTTTGGGTAGTCATTTGAATTCCTCATCCTTTTAGTTTTTTCACACTTACTTCGTATGACTTAAAAATGAGTAAAATCTTAAAATATTATTTTAAAAGTCGATACAATAGTCTTAAATTTCATTTTGTTATAAAGTTTTAACAAAATTTTTATATTAAAGTTGTCAATTCTAATTTCAATTCCATGCGCCACCAAACATCCACTATGGAATTGGATTTGGAATTGAAATGCAACATTTCAAATTTCACATTTGAATTCAAGAATTTCAAATGAATTCCAAGTTCCCAAACGCAGCCTAATTTATAAGGCACCACACATAACCAAGCAGCAAGTTATAAAGATTACCAGCAACATTAACACAGCAGTAGTGAAAAATAAAATCAGACAGAAACAAATTGCAATATATATTTATAGCTTTGTGTGAATATAAATGGAAATTGTACAGAGTAATACTCTGCACACTTGTTCTCTGGATTTACCCCCGTTATTATTATTAGGGTAAAAGTGAAACGATATCAAAAAGGAAAACATGCTTAACAAAAAGAAATCAGTTTGAAGGCATTGCTAACCTATTTGCCTGAATTTGGGACCACCGAATTGTAGTGCTCACCCAGGCCAAAGGCATGCTTGTGGTATGATAGCAGAATGCTCGACTTTGATGCAAGATCTTCACCATCAGCTTTGTACTCCTTGCCCATTTCGACATCGGGGAAAGACCCGGAAAATATCATTATATGTTTCTTCAGGGAATGCGTCAAAGCCCCGATTTCTAGTTGCCCACCCCAAGCTGCTGTTGATTCCACATCTTTGCAATAGTTCTCAAATCTCTCCATAACAGAATCATTGGATTCTTCATCAACTACGTTCTCAGACGAGAAAAATGGGAGGAACTCCGAGGCATGATCGCGCATGTATAAAGCCACCATCTCTCGAAGTTGTTGAAAATTATATGGCGAACAACCGTGGGACATGTGAGCTAACTGGTCCTCAACCGCTCGATAGAGACAGTGACCATCTGGTTTTATCTCAGAAATGGTTAGCCCAAGGGGGTTGAGCTTTTTCTCCAATAATTCATCCTCGATAACTCTATCGCTAATAGTATTGCTTTGTTCTTCTTTTATTCTCTGCTCCCTAGCAGCTTCTTCCTGAGCTCTTTTCTCACGTCTCTTATTACTTTTACTTGGCTTAAAGTTATTGGGTTGATTAGATACGGACACTCCAGCTATGGCCTTGACAATAATTGTGTCAAGGTTTCCCTTGTCGTTTCCATTGTCGCTAGTACTATTATATCCCAGCGAAGAAAGTTCCTGAGCATGTTTTTCTTTAAGCTTGGTAGACAATTTGACTATTTCTTCTTCTACTTGTTTCTTTTTTGCCTTCTGCTCTGCTTTGCTGCCTTTAGCAGCAGCCTTTTTCATTTCAGTCTCTTTGTTCTGTAATTTGGCAATTTCCTTCCTGCGGTAAAACAAAAGCCATGGTTGACGATCCAACTATGAAATACAGGTTATACAACACGTATCTTCATTTGACATCAATAAACCTCCAAGTGTCTATAAACTAGGTTGAAATGACTAACCAAAAGAGCTCAATCCATATTTAGGATAATGACTAAGCTCATCTCATAAACTAAGTTGTTATGCCTCCTTACAAGTTAAAAAAAAAAAAAAAAAAAAAAGCACCTCAATGTTCCTTTCCCATTCTTATTTGTCTGTTGTTTGAGAGAATAGGACGACCAATGGACCCACATAAACAGTCTTCGTTCTCATGATCCTTCCGTTTCCAATGTTTTTATACCCAACAAAGGCAAGGATATAAAGAGCCAGTAGCCACTAACATAGCATGTGAAAATACTGAACAATCACATATGAACTATACAGCAATATGTGACTACGCAGCTATATAGTACATGTAAAAACTGTCTTAGAAAATTAGCTATAAGTTTTCCTGAAAACCACTGAAATCACATCTGCAAGAAATCAAACCAAAACGAAACAGAGAAAGCACAAATCAAAGAATATAAAAATAAGCCTACGCACTTACAAAAGTATTTCATTCAAATTTCATTTCAACGACCCTTCTTCAAGACACTTGGAGGCAAGACTTAGTAGAAGATATTACTCCCTTTATCCCATTTTAATTGTCCTCATTTCTACGTCGGGTAGATTTAAGAATTGCTTACAGAAATGAGTCCATATTAAAAATCATTTGTCAATACCTACTATATATAGAAAGAGGACATTTAATTTGGGAAAAATTAAGAAAGAAATGGGGACATTTATATTGGGATGGAGGGAGTATCATGTTATTCATGCAGACGCTAAGCAGGCATTGATCTCCATTTTAGGGGTTTCTTCAGGGTTTTCTCAAATGGGTTGCAAAAAGAAGATATCCTGAAAGACTCTTGTCAAAAAGACTGTTTGGCAATGGCAGCGCAAGGGAAGACACGCGCATTCACCCTGTCCTTAACAAAGACCCATATCCTGAAACAAAGACCAATACTACCTTCACTTACAGGAACCACATATTGTTTAGCGTGTCATATTTTTTTCATCCCACCATCTCCACAGCCGAATAACTATGATAGAAGTATAGAACATCTAGCTTTCATGGAAAATGATTAACTACAGAACAGCGTCAAGTTACATATCAAAGTATCAATAGCATACTCAGTAGTTGGCTTTAGAGATTGCTAAATTTCCAAATCAGTATAACAAAAACCAACAAACAAAAAAGAAAAACGAAACAAAGAGCAAAATCATGGCAAACAAGCCTGAGTTAAAGCAAACGTTGTAGGGGGATTAGGGGATACGCATGTGATTTCGTAGGACACAATGGCTGACAACAGACTAGCACATTGCCAATTAAGTATTGTAGGTGAATTAAACCTAATAAATCCAATTACAGTGCACAGAAATCCCAACATAGCAACGAAATAACAATTCGATTTCCAGCTGAGCAATTGCAAATTAGGACAAAAAAGGGCTCTTTCTAGCAAAAACCCAAGAACAACAAAATGAAGTACGCTGCAATTACAGATGAAACCGACAGACATACCTATGTCTAGCAAGCACTTCATCACGAGTCTCTTGCTCCTTGACAGGTGCACTCTCAACGTCAACTTCGGCGCTTACAATCTCTTTATCATGGTTGTCTCCCATTCTTTCACCCCTGAAACAAAACTGAATTAAATGTTTCCTATATTTCATGACTTCCCTTTTTGTAAAGTTGAGATCTTAAAGCGAACTCTTCTGTATATTTTCGATTATTCAGAGGTCTATGTAACTACGACAAGCACAACCTTTGCAAACAAACATGATATCCACTTATATATCCTTAAGTAGTATTCTCATCTCATGCCTCAGCATTTACATCATCTTAATACATTTCCTAAAATACGCAACACGAATTTTCAAATATGTACTGAAATGATTCGAAAGGATACAGCACGTCATGAGCGAACGCCAGCATAACATCACACTACGTCCTCGTTTGCACAAATTTTCAGTGCCTAGCTATAATTCCGACAATGTTTCGCTGTTTGGGACGATGTTGAGCACATTATATGCCACAAAAGTGTAACTACAGCCTTAAATTTAACCCCCAAAAAAAAAACGGTAATCAATCATACAGCTTTCAGAAATTCATCATTAAACAGCATTAATTTCAAACAAATTAACACAATCAAAACCCTAATTTAGCGAAAATTGAACAAATTTAGCTCCATAGTGAAGCAAACAACTTAATTAACGCCATAAAATAACAATCAACTGCACAAAAATTCAACAAATTAACTCAACAAAAGAATGAAGGATGAATATCAACAGAAATAAATGATAAAAATTAATCGAAAGATTGAGAAAAGTACTAACGTGGTTTTGGTCGGCAGTTGGAGAGCGGTGGAGAAACGTTTCAAATTGAGTGGTTTTAGTCGAAGAACTTCACACTTGAATTGTAGAGGGTGAATCGGGTCGGCCCGACTACTTTTGACTAGGCCCGGCAAACATCTTTTGGTATCGGGTATGGGTTTGGTTTGGATAGTTTCAAGTCGGAATATTTAAGGATTTAGATCGGGCTGGTAATCGGTCATACACTTATTGGAAGAGTCTCGATTAGATTTGTCAAAATACAATAAGATCCGACTTTGGTGGGTCTAGTCTCGACTAGTACGGAGTATACGTTTGAGAAATTTCACTCATTTTATAGTATACCACAATTTGTATTAGTTTGAGGTCTTTTAGCAACGTCCTAAGATTAAAAATAGTTCGATTTTGACTGTTCGGGGCTAAGCTGTAGGTAATGGTGCGGGCCTAAATGTAAATTGCCACTAATTTCTAACCGCGATGTGTAAAACACTCTTAACATGACATGACTAAGAAACTTGTAAGAGGAGGATTGTTGGGATTAACAATCTTAAATCTTAAGTTAGTGAGTCTCGAGTAAAAAATCATCATGCGAACTTAGCTTAAAGTGGACAATCATACTAAAGAGATTATGGATATGGATGCAGTCCTAACAATAGACATTTAGAGCTTACCTACACTATTGTATCATACTCCGTATGTGACAAGCCTAACTAGATGAGGTTGAGGAGTCTAACATTTCTTATAAGATAGCACTACTCATATATGGAGTATATTAGCACGAGCCAAACTGTACTCATGTGGGCTAAACCCAAAGTGGAGAATATCATATGAGTAAGATGAAGGATGGTGGGAGCAATTTCAACGAGATTGAATTGGTCGGTTCATTTTAACTCATTTAAAATTTTGAGATGGGTTAGTTGCATGGCCCAATTATACTAATTTGAAATCTACTTGTGATCGAGGTTATAGACTTATAGGTTTTCTTGAAATTAACGATTATGTTGTGTATTTAAGTAATTGATCATATTTTTTTTTTTTTTTTTTTTTGATGACGAGGGGTTGAGTCCCCCCGGTACATGCATTCTCGCACCACCACATGTACCATGTAAGCCACTCCCGACGGGAGCTGCGATGGCCAAGTGGGGAAATTGGTTCCAGGTGGGATTTGAGCCTGGGACCTCACACAATTTGTTGCACCTTCCAGGTTAACCCAAATTTCACCTGGGCAACCACCACCAGGTTAATTGATCATATTATTGTTTCTTAGAAGGTAATTCCTTTTTATATACACGAGTTTGAATGGGCGAACCCGTGAATATCACTCTCCTAGCTTGTGTATTGTTCATTACCTAGAAGTGCATCAGATTCATCTTAAATCTCATTCAATAAAATGACCAATTTGACCATGTTCTTTTGGAATTACTGGAGCTACACTGAGTTGAATTGAACTCGTCTAACATGACCATATACGTATGCCTAAAGAAAGTCCTTAAGTACTCTTTACAATCACTAGATCAAGAAAAATAAAAGATTGAGATTTAAAGTTTCATATAAAAAAAAACGAAAAAAAGAAAAAAGAAAAAAAAAAAAAAAAAAAAAAAAGTACTTCGTATTAAAGTTACAATTTCATTTACAAAGAATTAAAGTTACACAGAATGAAAGTTTTAGAAAATTGCTACGGAGTATAAAGTTTTAAAAAAGAGTAAATTAACAATTTTTTTTTTGGTAAAAGGTAAATTGTATTAATATTCAAACCAAATACATGTCATTTTACAACAACTCAGCACTCACAAGTTTGGGCTCGAGCCAAACTGATTACATACTTCGCCTAATGAACTTTACCCAACCAACATCTCGTTTGGATAGATTACCAACAGCCAAAGTACTCAATCGTAGTAAAAGTAATTCTCTAACCTGATGAACTACCAAACGAGGATACAATAACAAAGCTTCTAATCGACATTTGTTACGTTGCATCCAGACTCCATACACTACTCCATTAACTGCCGCAGCTCCAATGGATCGCTGAAATTTCGTCAAAGCCCTTCTTGTACCCACATTTTGCCAGCTAACCGTAGACAGAGCTATGCCCAGCCACTCAGCCACAGCATCTAAACACAACTGACTGTACGGACACTCGAAAAACAAGTGAGAGCAAGTCTCCTGAGTCAAACCACACAGATAACAGTCTGACCTAGCACACACACCAAACCTGACCAACTTATCCATTGTTAGCAATCTTTGTAGCCTAGCTAACCAAGCTATAAAGGACCATCTAGGGACATTATACCTATTCCAAACACCATGGGACCAAGGAGCCCTAACATGACTGCCATTCAACCAATTATAGCCACCATTGATTGTATACTCACCATCCTTGGAACACCACCTATCTCCAATATAGCCAGCTTTCAGAATCTCCTTCACCTTGCAAACTTGTTTCCAAACCCAGCTTGATGAGATGCTAGGTTCATAATCTCTCCAATTCACATCCTTCATATAGATGTGGTTAACCCACTTAACCCACAGGTGATCTTTTTTATCAACCAACCACCAAACATACTTACCCATTGCTGCCATGTTCCACTTCTGACATTGTATCACTCCAAGGCCTCCATTAGCTTTATCAGAGCAGACTTTCTCCCATGAGACAAGAGGGGCTTTATGGTATTCCTCACTCCCATCCCATAGGTAGTTCCTACAAATTGCAATCACCTTATTCATCACTGAGACAGGAAGAATGAAGATGGATGCCCAATAAGTATGCATACTATTTAATACAGCATTCACCAAGGTGAGTCTCCCCATATAGGAAAGCCTCCTGGCCCCCCATCCTCTAATTCTTGCACATATCCTTTCACACAACTGGTGACAATCCCTACTATTTATCTTTTTAGAGCTTATAGGTACACCTAGATACTTGAATGGAAGGGCACCCTTCTTGAAACCAGAGAACCTTAGAATGCTCCCCAAAACAGCTTGGCTAATTCCATTACAGTAGAGATCAGATTTGTCCTGGTTCATCACCAGGCCTGATACATGCTATTTATATTCATTTTATGCCCCCGATTTAGTCGCATTTAGCTCGCATTTATTCGTATTCGTTATGATCTTATGAGCTATTTGTTATATTCCTCGATACTGCTGCCTTTTATTTACATTTTGCAGGTTTTGGTGGTTTTGAGCCAAAACCCGGGACGATTAGAGCAATACGAGAATCAAGACGCCAAGACCAAGCTCGAGCTCGCACGGGAGCTCGGGAAAACGTACCAAAGACCAAGGACATAAGTAAGGGCTACGAGTTTTAAAGTCCAAAGCAAGGAAATGGGCTCAAAGTCAAGTCAAGCAAGCCGGCCCAAGATCAGGTCGTGCCGTCACAGACCGCAGATCACTACTACTGAGGGTATTATTTGCCCGGTTTTTATTTAATTCGAGATTTAAGTTTTTAGAAACATATATATAGTTGCCTTAGGTCGTAAATTATACTGATGCTTTTATTTTTCCTAGTTTTAGTTTACTGCTTTCTTTAGTTCTCTCTCTTTTACATAAACTTTCAACATTAGTTTGATTTCAAGATTGCTTTACTTGTAACCGTCAGTACTCCGTAAAATTCCAGGTTTTATTTCAATTGTTATTATTTCTTTAATCATGTCTTCCTTTTATTGTTTTGCTTTAATTTCAATCATGCGTAGCTAATTTTATAATTAGGGTTTAGGGTGATTTGTGATAGTTGATTCAGGACATGTTTTAATTGTTAAATTGATTGAACTTGTGCAAGTTGGTTTCTTCCTATGCGTTTTATTATCAATTGAATTTAGGGACGCCTTTATTGAATTGAATTTAGGTTGTTTCAGTTTAAGATCGAAAGCCTAATTGAAACTAGACTCACGCATATTTGATAAGTTGAATTTAGTAAGTTGCGAGAGCCCGCTAAATTTGCTTAAGGTTAATATTGACTCGAGATAGCGTATTCCTAAACCTAGCCACTTGCATAGCTTCAGTTGATTGTTATTTACTTTTGAGTTGAGTTCTGACCATCGCCACAATGATCCTGATGCCCTAATTCTTCTCCTTATTGATATTTGTTGATCTGCTTTATTACTGCCTTAGTTTTAGTCTTAAACAAACCCCTTCTTTCACACCTGAGTTAGACCTGTTTTCATATGCGTTAACTTATAACTGCTACGTTTCCTTGTGGATTCGATCCTGCTTGCCACTAGCTGCTGTTAGTTGTTTGTTAGGTTTTTTTTGATATTGGCGATACGACTTAACCGTGTCAATTTTGGCGCCGTTGCCGGGGAGACGGCTTTGTTAGTTTTAGTTATTGTTAGTTGTTACAGGTTTTTCTCTTTTGTCTCAAGGAACCTAGTTCCTTGAGACCGTTCTCACCGTTTCCTTTGAGTTATTTATGCGCAGGTCACCTACAGGTTTAGTCCCTTTTGATCCTGAACCTGAGCGTACCTTGCACCGTACGCGTAACTTCTTCAAGGAAATCGCTGAGGCTTACGCAACTGAGAGTGTGCAAAGTTCAGACGCGGAAACTCGCTCAGAACGATCGTCCTGCGACGAGGACAATACACACATTGTTATTGATTTGGAGGAGCCAGTGACCATGCCAAAACTCTCTAGTCACTCGCTTCCTAAGACGGAGTCCATCCCGAATGGATTCACGATGCCCGCTACTCTGCAGGGCAACTTTGAGATTCGCCCCGCCTTTCTTACTTTGGTGGAGCGGAATCAGTTCGGAGGCTATCCTACGGAGGATCCTGGTCGACATATGCAGGTTTTTACGGACTATTGTTCGACTATCAAGCAGGCCGGGATCACGCAGGAGCAAATAAGGGAGATGCTGTTCCCTTTTTCTTTAAAGGATCGAGCTCGTGAGTGGATCACGGACCTCGACAAACTAGCCGCCGGTATTACTGATTGGAGGAGTTTGGCTCTCGCGTTCTATTCAAAATTTTATCCTCCAGAGCGCACAAATCAGATGCGCAGTCAGATTCAGGGCTTCAAGCAGACATACGATGAGACTTTAGCTGAAGCTTGGGAAAGGTATAAGTTGTCGATTCGGACTGCCCTCACCACGGTCAACGAATGGCTCGTGATTATGACCTTCTATAACGGTCTATATGCGGAGAGTCGTACTATCTTGGATTCTGCAGGAGAGGGTCGTTTTGCCAACAATGTAGACGATGATAAAGCTTGGGCATTGATTGAGGAGATGGCGATACATTCGTCACAGTTCGGGAAGCCGCGAGTTAATTCACGGTCTGCGCATGATGACCGTGATAAGGGGAGTATTAGTGCGCTCACTAGTCGAGGTTCTTTGCGTTGATCGCGGTCAAGATGATGACTGGTGGTGGTTCTTCTGGTGCCCATGTAAATGCTATTGCAGGGCACGACTTGGGTTATTCTTCGGGGCATGCTGCGCCCCAGGAGCAGGTTTATGCGTACCAGTCTTACAACCAAAACATGCCCTACCAAAACCAACCCGGTTACGATCGTTCGCTTCTCTCATATCGTAGCCAGAATGTCCAAAACCCAACCACCCAACCACCACAAACTCAATCCTACCAACCTCCCTACAAAAATTACCAACCGCCTCCTCCAAACTACCAAAAACCCGCCTTTACACCGCCACAACCTACCCCCGTACCTGATCCTTTGGCCGAGACTAGAGCCATGATGTCGCAGATGCAGCAGGTGATGATGGGTATGCAGAAGTCGCAGGAGACAATGATACAATACGTGCAGAAAAGCGATCAGGCTAAAGACGCAGCGATAAAGAATTTGGAGAATCAAGTGGCTCAACTCGCTACTTCGCAAGCGTCGCGTCAACCAGGTTTCTTACCATCGCAGGGCCAACCTCCTAACCCTCCTCCCAATACAGCATGTGCGATTACGTTGAGGAGCGATGATCCGAGGCCAAGCCGCAAATGGCCGGTCGAAATGGCCGTCCAACCTACCGGACTGGCCGCGGGGAAAGATGATTTGGGTGTTCATTCGGGTATTCCTGTTGCTACTCCTACGCCCCCGATTCAGATTAAGCTCCCATTCCCGGGTCGACAACGTCAAGAGTCCGAGGCCAAGTTCAAGAAGTTCGTGGACGTCATTAGAGCTTTGCAGGTAAACGTCCCTTTTATTGACCTTGTGACTCAAATTCCTGCGTATGCTAAATTTCTGAAGGAAGTCTTAACTCGTAAGCGTACGTTAGAGGATGTATTGACTGTTGCATTCGTGGGGGAGGCTAGTATTAGGCTGCAGGGTGGTAAACCTCCTAAGCTTAGCGACCCAGGGACATTTTCTATCCCCTGCTCTATTGGTAAGTTTGTGGTTCGCAATGCCTTATGTGACCTTGGAGCAAGTGTAAGTGTCCTACCCTACTCTCTTTACCAAAAGATGAGCTTGTCAGCTTTGCAACCCACTCACATTACCTTGCAAATGGCTGACCGTTCGATTAAGCGTCCCTTGGGAATCCTACAAGACGTCCCAGTACAGGTTGGAAAGTTTTTTATCCCTGTGGATTTTGTAGTGGTTGATATGCCCGAGGATGTCCACATTCCTATCATTTTGGGGAGACCCTTCCTGCACATTGCTGGTGCAGTTATTGACGTGAGCAATAAGACGATAGCCTTTACGGTGGGGGGTGAAAAGTTGACCTTTACCCATTCTGATACCCCGCGGTCACCCAAGCGTCTCGAGTCGGTTTGTTCTATTACTGTTATACCTCCGTCTCACTCTACTGGAGACACTTTGGAGGTCGTTTCTGTTGTCTCCCCGTGTGCAGGTTCATTACAGGATAGCTGCAAGGTTGGTTTGGGGGAGAGGAAACTACTTAAAGCCGATTTGTTTGACGCTAGTGATGGAGGAGGGCCTACGGTTCAGTCACTCGGAGCACAGGGGCGATTTGGAGAACCATTTCGTGATCGAGGACCCACGATGATGGAGTATGCTGCTTTGCCTCGAGAGGGAGGAGTTCTTTGGCGAACGGATGCTGTTTCGCCGAGTGAAGCTGTCGCAAATGGCCAACGACCTTGGCCTCCGTATACATGATCTTTGAAGTTTTAAAGAGTCATGCGGGACTATAAACCAGCGCTATCCGGGAGGCAACCCGATGACGTTGTATTTTATTTGCACTTGTACTTTGGTTTATTGACATTTTCTGGTTTTATTTTGAGCGCGTGAGGACGAGGGTTTTATATGTGATTTTAGCGCGCAGGTACTTTAGGACCTTTGTCCTTAGTATTTTTGAGAAGACGCTACGAGGATGCATCCCAAATGTCAACCCAAATGCTCGACTCAAGCACCATAGTCAAATTTGAAAACTGATGAAAAAACGCAAAAAAATCAAAAATTGCATGGGAGCCGGCCAGCCGGCCGCCGGTCTGGACCGGCCCCCATGTGCCGCTCCTCTGTTTTGCTTCTTCTTGCGTGCTATGCCGAAGTACTTCGTCGTTGGACTGATTTGGACGCATATATGTGGATTTTAGCCGCACTCCATGATTGACTTCGGTTTGGGGGAGCTCCAACTTGATAATGTGAGCACTCTTTACCCCTTTTACCCTTTTTCCTCGTCTTTGTTTTCCGTATCCCATATATTATTTGTGCTCCTCTGCTTCTGTGGTTGTGCTGTTTTCCACATTGAGGACAATGTGTGATTTGGTTTGGGGGAGGGAAGCACGTTCGCGCTTTGCATTTTTATTCTTGTGTACATTTATATAAAAAAAAAAACCCCAAAAAAGTGAAAAATTTCAAAAAATCTCAAAAATACGAGTCTTTTTGGTCTGCTTTGTCCAGTTTGGAGAATTGATTAGTGCATTTATTTTGATCTTTAGTATCTCCAAGTCGACTTTCTATCGTCGTAGCTGCACTATATGTTTGTTTCCTTTTAATAGATTGCGAGCCTCAACACTAACCCACTTGTATTTGCTTAATTCTTATCGCTTTTCGTTTGTTTACTTTCGACTTTGACATTCGAGCTTGGCAATGGTTCGTGGAATGTTTGGTTGGATGGTTTGCGGTATGATTGGAAAGATTTATATATGTTGGAGCAATGCTTCGATGCTCTCGGAGGGGACTCATTGATTTGAGTAACCACAGTGGCCATGAATTTGGTTGCGACCGAGAGTATGAGAAATGACGTAACCCTTAAGGAAATATGTGTACCCGAGCGCGATCTTTACCGAGTGAATGTCAAGCTAAACGGTATTACATACGAGGGATGCTCCACATTTGAAAAAAAGGAAAGAAAAGGAAAAAAAGAAGAAAAGAGAAGAGTAAAACAGTGGATGTGGAAAGATTTGGTTGATGGAAAGTGGTACGTTCGGTTGGCCTTGCTTGAATTGAAAATGTCGTCAGTTTTACTTTGCGGAAGCGTTAGAGGCTAGTAATGCGATGTGGTGTGAATGGTTGAGACTTGTGCTCTATTTTCGGTGAAATAGGCTATGGTTGTATTGTTTATGTGCATAGGTCGTCCACTTTGAGATACTAACGTGATAGGTTTATGTCACTTTGATTTTCTCCGATGCTATTTGCTTGAGGACAAGCAAAGGTTTGGTTTGGGAGAGTTTGATACATGCTATTTATATTCATTTTATGCCCCCGATTTAGTCGCATTTAGCTCGCATTTATTCGTATTCGTTATGATCTTATGAGCTATTTGTTATATTCCTCGATACTGCTGCCTTTTATTTACATTTTGCAGGTTTTGGTGGTTTTGAGCCAAAACCCGGGACGATTAGAGCAATACGAGAATCAAGACGCCAAGACCAAGCTCGAGCTCGCACGGGAGCTCGGGAAAACGTACCAAAGACCAAGGACATAAGTAAGGGCTACGAGTTATAAAGTCCAAAGCAAGGAAATGGGCTCAAAGTCAAGTCAAGCAAGCCGGCCCAAGATCAGGTCGTGCCTGTCACAGACCAAGACTACTACTACTGAGGGTATTATTTGCCCGGTTTTTATTTAATTCGAGATTTAAGTTTTTAGAAACATATATATAGTTGCCTTAGGTCGTAAATTATACTGATGCTTTTATTTTTCCTAGTTTTAGTTTACTGCTTTCTTTAGTTCTCTCTCTTTTACATAAACTTTCAACATTAGTTTGATTTCAAGATTGCTTTACTTGTAACCGTCAGTACTCCGTAAAATTCCAGGTTTTATTTCAATTGTTATTATTTCTTTAATCATGTCTTCCTTTTATTGTTTTGCTTTAATTTCAATCATGCGTAGCTAATTTTATAATTAGGGTTTAGGGTGATTTGTGATAGTTGATTCAGGACATGTTTTAATTGTTAAATTGATTGAACTTGTGCAAGTTGGTTTCTTCCTATGCGTTTTATTATCAATTGAATTTAGGGACGCCTTTATTGAATTGAATTTAGGTTGTTTCAGTTTAAGATCGAAAGCCTAATTGAAACTAGACTCACGCATATTTGATAAGTTGAATTTAGTAAGTTGCGAGAGCCCGCTAAATTTGCTTAAGGTTAATATTGACTCGAGATAGCGTATTCCTAAACCTAGCCACTTGCATAGCTTCAGTTGATTGTTATTTACTTTTGAGTTGAGTTCCTGAATTACTGTCACAATGATCCTGATGCCCTAATTCTTCTCCTTATTGATATTTGTTGATCTGCTTTATTACTGCCTTAGTTTTAGTCTTAAACAAACCCCTTCTTTCACACCTGAGTTAGACCTGTTTTCATATGCGTTAACTTATAACTGCTACGTTTCCCTGTGGATTCGATCCTGCTTGCCACTAGCTGCTGTTAGTTGTTTGTTAGGTTTATTTTGATATTGGCGATACGACTTAACCGTGTCAATTTTGGCGCCGTTGCCGGGGAGACGGCTTTGTTAGTTTTAGTTATTGTTAGTTGTTACAGGTTTTTCTCTTTTGTCTCAAGGAACCTAGTTCCTTGAGACCGTTCTCACCGTTTCCTTTGAGTTATTTATGCGCAGGTCACCTACAGGTTTAGTCCCTTTTGATCCTGAACCTGAGCGTACCTTGCACCGTACGCGTAACTTCTTCAAGGAAATCGCTGAGGCGTTTGTGGCAAGTGATTTGTGGGCTGATGTGGCTATTAGTTGACTGACTTTTTTGTTGACTTACATTTTCCCTCCCAAAAACCCCAAAATTCCCCTCCTATTCCCCTTTATTAAGTCATTTAAGTCATTTACTTTGTCCTTTTGTATGCTTCTTCACCTTTCTCCTCTTTTTAATTCCGGTATTTATTTTTTTTCAGCTCTTCTTCCTCACTACCAAATATTAGTAAAATCGACTTTGTTAACGTCTTCCTCAAATTGGAAAAATGACTAGGGTTGGACTTTGCATTTAAAATTTAACATTTACAAAGTTTTATTTATTTAATTTTTTTTTTTTTTTAAAAAAAAAGATCGCTAGATGAAATGGCAAATAATCTAACATGCAAACTTAAAAAAATTTGAAACTTTGCTAAACTATAATTAAATACAAAAACATCATCAATAAGCATAAATTAAGCATAAAAAAATAAAGGGAGATGAAATCTTAATGATGATGATGATGATGGATGAAATTTTTAGCCATAAACCCTAATTTCATAGCTGATATTTTTTTTAGCCATAAACCCTAATTTTCTTTTGATCAATTAAAAGGTGTTTTGATCAATAAGCATAAATTAAGCATAAAAAATAAAGAGAAATGAAATCTTTGTATTTTTTGTTAATGATGATGATGATGATGATGATGGATGAAATTTTTAGCCATAAACCCTAATTTCATAGCTGATGATTTAAGAAAATGAAACAAAGTGAGGAATCAGATAGTTAGAGTGTTTTGATCAATTAAAAGGTTTTTAAATTTTTTATTTAAAATAATCAGCCCACAAATGACAAGTCATGAGCCACTTCGGATACTTAACGTCACAAATTAACGGAAATCAAGTTAAAGGCCACGGTAATTGCAGTAAATTAAGTATGAGGTTACCCAAGTCGTTTTCCATTTGAAGGGTTACCACGTGGGATTTCAAAAAAGTTCAGGGTCACCTTAAAGAAAAACCCTATATATATTTATATAATATTTATGGAGATTTTCTAAAATGGGTGATAACGGATCGGGTGACGGATGGGTGACGGATCGGATGAACCTCCACCCGCATCCGACAGGTTCTTCACCGGATCCATCCATCACCCGCTTTTCATCCATTTAATTCTAATTTTCGTCCATCCATTTGTATTGGGTGAGTCAGTTATTAAACGGATGCGGGTGAAATTGCCATCCTACTCAAACTAGGTTGATCCTGAAAATGATTTAAGCTACACACAATATGATCTAATTTTGATCTCACCAAGGTTCTAATCTAAAGCTCGGTTTGAAATCATTATATATTTTTAATATAATACTTTCTTTCATTTATTGAAAAAATTATTTTATTTCAAATTATACTATTTTTAGACAATTTCAAAATTAAAATGGATTTAATAATGGAAAAAGTTAACAAAAACTATAATTTCAAGTTTATAAATCCACACAAAAAAACGATTAGTCGACAATGTTGCAAATATATCAATTTAAGATTAACAAAATTGTATAAAGCTCAGACTCGAACTTAGGTCGTAAAGTATCAGACTAGTCGAGCATAAACTTTAATTTCAATAGCTCAAACCCGATTTCGAGTTAAATACTTGCCACATGAGCCGATCTTGATCACGAGCGAATATTGAATTGACTCGATTACTTTCCGGTATTAAAAGACGATACCTACTCATAAATCTAACACGGTACGACCAGAAATGTAATCCGTGCATAGCAAGGAGAGTCGTAGCTTAATAGCTACAATAAGCAACCAAAAACGTATTACCAATCCTTTGTGTGATGTATGGAGCCAATTAAAAACTTCGTAACAATATACGTTAAATTTTCAATCCTCTTTATTCATAAATCGAGGCTTTATTTTCCTTATATTTATATTCCGTAGTTTCTTTGTTAATTTGTTTTCAAAAAGCAAAGTTGTTGCCAACTTAACAATGAGTTGTCATGCAAAATAATTAATAAATAATTAATTTGATGAAAGTGTTAATTAACGGCCCGATAAAGGGGAAATCATAAATGTGCTCTATACTTATATTTAACCTTACCAACGAAGTCTTGGTCTAGTGGTGCCAGAGGTTAGACTTGGTAGGGAGAACTGAGGTTCGATCCCCCGCAAGCGCGTTGGGAGGAGTTTAAAACCTTAACCCTGGGACACGCTCCGAAACCGAATTAGTCGGCTCAAATGAGTTCGGATATCGGTTGGGAAACAAAAAAAAAACTTATATTTAACCTTGCAAACGGGTTAATTGGATTGGGTTAGGGTCACGTCCATTCGAGTACGACAAACATATCGGGTTGGATCGGTTCTAAGTCAAGTTTATTCGGATCCCGGGTCAATTTGGGTTTTGGGATAATTTAGATTGGCTCATTTTCAAGTCAATTACTTTATTAAAACTGTTTAATAAGTATAATTTTTGTAATTATTTGGATGAAAATTAAAAATAATTTTGAATCGGGTCAATTTAGGTTTCAAGTCAATTTTGGATTAACAAATTCTCGGTCATATCTAGGTTAGGTCGGGTTATATAGCGTTTCGGGTCAACTTCGTGTTATATTTTTCAGGTTATTTTTGGGTCTCGGGTCAAACTTATTGGATCGTGACAATTTGATCGGTTAGGTTTGTCAGGTTTACCTATATTCCCGTCCATATATCTTACATCACATGATCAAGCAAAATAAATATATGCACGTCAATAATAATAATAATAATAATAATAATAATAATAATAATAATAATAATAATAATAATATATATATATATATATATATATATTATATATATATATATATATATATATATATATATATATATATATATATATATATATATATATATATATATATATATATATATATATATATATATATATATATATATAATAATGATAATAATAATGATAATAATAATAATAATAATAAATAATAATAATAATAATAATAATAATGATAATAATAATGATGATAATAATAATAATAATAATAATAATAATAATAATAATAATAATAATAATAATAATAATAATAATAATAATAATAATAATAATAATAATAATAATAATAATAATAATAATAATAATAATAATAATAATAATAATAATAATAATAATAATAAATGCGTAAAATAAATAACACCAGAGTTTAACGTGGTTCGGCCCAATTGAAAAGCCTACATCCACCCCTTCTTCTATTAATTATTTATTAGAGCACCTACTCCGGCCAAGCTTACAACAAATAATTAATAACACCGATGACTAGCCCTAATCTCGGTGTGAAGCTTTTGTTTCGAAAATAAATCTCTACAAAAGTATAGATTACAAGTCTCTCAAATAAATGAAAATACAATTCAATTGTTCTAGAGAGACTTATCGTAACTTTGCACTTTTAATAATATGAAAATATAAACGGAGTTGCAAAGATTAAAAGCTTTCAAAATCAGAAAATAATTTTGCAAAACAAAATTGAAGAACACGGCTTAAAGAGAAAAGGTGTTTGCAAAAAAAGAGTTTTGATTATAATTGAAAGACCTGAGTAAAACAAAGTGAGTTGTTGCTCACATATATATAATACACGTGAAAGTAGTAGGCGAAAAAACAAGTCAACAAACAACAGTTTTTTGTTGCCACCTATTTAGGGAAAAACAACAATACTACGGAGTATTTTGTTTGTTACATGAAAGTAGGATAGTATAGTTGTGATGTTGACTTATCATATCTTCTATGATCTTCCTCGTCGATCACCGTTGATCGCCATCGGCGTGCTCTGTTTTTGGGGGCCTGATCGGCGTCTTCGTCCGCCCTGTTGTGCTCTGTTTTTGGGGCCCTGTTCTGCTCCGTTTTTGGAGCTGGATTCAGCGGGGTCGTGGGTTGGTGTGGGTGGGAGCGGGTGGCTGGTGGTTGGCTGGTGGTTTTAGCGGTGCTGTTGCGCTCGGTGGTGTCCCCTGTCTTCGTGAGGTGCCAGGGTTCGTGCCCTTTTTTTTGGGTGGTCCACGGTGCCTTGGTCAGGTCGGCGCGGGTTTGGCGTTCTTTATTTATTTGGGTTTTGTGTTTCTCTGTTTCTTTTTGGTCGTTTTAGGTGTTTCTCGGTTGGGTTCGTTTGTTTTTGTTGGTTGTTCTTCTTTTTCCCTGCTGTCTCATGTCCGAGTTGGTCCGTTTTCATTGTCCGTTCTCGGGTATGCATGAGTGCCATGACGGTGGTGGCCGTGGCCTTGTTAGGGCTTCGTGGCAGCGACATTTTAAGGAGAGACATTGTACTCCTGCAGCTTTGGAACTTACGCGTCATACTTTAGCCCATAGTCTGACGGTTTTCACCGATACTGAGGTTGTTTTGAGGCAGATGGGTCTATGGTTGTGTGGGGTGTGTTTTAAAACACGTACCTTCCGCTCTCGATGTCGGCATGGTAGTGATGATGTCGTGGCGCCCCCGGATTCTGGGGATGGCCTTGTTACCTCTGTTATTCACGGTATCCAGAGACCTGCAGCTCTTTCTCCGCCGGTATCTACGTCTGGTGATGGGTTTGAGCAGTTACAGTGGTCTATATCGTCTCTTGATCGGTTGTTGTCTTTGGGGTTGCGCACGGTGAAGTCCATTCCTCCCAAGTGTCGTCTTGGGTTTGCTCGGGCCCTAAAAGGGGCTCTGGATGAGGTGGCTGGGTCTCCTAGTGACCCCTGCTGTTGGATTCGATTGGTGGCGTTACCTCTTTGTCTCCTTCAGACTTTTGCCCCACGGAGTAATCTTGAGTGTCGGGCGGCTGTTCGGCGACAGCGGCAAGAGGAGAGTATTTCGTGGCCATTCTCGGCTCGGGAGCCGGGTGGTAGTTCGCGACTGCATAGGTTTGCTGAGCGGCGTGGCTCCTTCTTTTGGGGAGGAGGGTCTTAGTTCGGGTGACCTTGGCCTCCGTCAGTGTCGGCGGAAGGTTTGTGATGGGCACTACACCGCTGCTGTCCGGGTTCTTTTGTCCTCTGGGGTTGCTCCGTACTCTGCCGACACTCTATCGTCCTTGCGGGAGAAGCATCCTGTAGCCCCGTCTCCTTCTTTGCCGTCTCTGCCCGGGGATCACCCTTCGCTTGTTGCCTCTTCGGCGGTTGTTTTGGACATGATTCGGAGTTTCCCGCGTGGCACGTCCTGTGGGAGGGATGGACTTCGCGCTCAACACCTTTTAGATTGCTTGAGTGGGGCTGCGGTAGCTGTTTCTGATGAGTTGATCGCCTCTTTCACTAGGGTGGTTAACCTTTTCCTTGAGGGGCGTTGTCCGCAGTCCCTTGGTGAGTACATTGCTAGCGCCCCCCTCACCCCGCTGGTAAAGCCCGGAGGGGGTATTCGGCCAATAGCCGTGGGCACTGTTTGGAGACGTTTGGTCTCTAAGGTTGGTGCTTGTTTGGTTGGTCCTTCTTTGGCGGGTTATTTTGCGGGTCTTCAGTTTGGGGTTGGCGTGTCCGGTGGAGGAGAGGCTATCTTGCATGCCTTGAACCGGCTCGTTGAGGCTCGTGGTGGTGAGGTGGGGTTATCTATGTTGCTTGTTGACTTCCAGAACGCGTTTAACCTGGTTGATCGTACGACCATGCTACTCGAGGTGCGTCGTCGTTGCCCTGTCCTTTCCCGGTGGGTGGAGTTTTGTTACTCGAGCCCTGCCCGCCTTTTTTATGGGGCACATAGCTTGTTTTCGTGTCAGGGGGTTCAGCAGGGTGACCCCCTTGGTCCTTTGTTGTTCGCCTTGGTGTTACATCCGTTAGTGTGCAAGATTCGGGACTCGTTTGATCTCCGCTTGCATGCGTGGTACTTGGATGATGGCACCATAGTGGGGGACACTTTGGTTGTGGGGGAGGTCCTCGATTTGATTATGGCAGATGGCCCGAGTTTTGGCCTCCATCTTAATGTTGATAAGACGGAGATTTTTTGGCCTACAGAGGATCCCCGGAGTCGGCATCCTGGTGTCTTTCCTCCTTCTATTGCTCGGCCTGTGCGCGGTGTCTCTGTTTTAGGTGGGCTTCGGCCAAAGACTAGCCCTTCTGGCGATGAGCTTGTGGCGAAGAGAGTGACTAAGACCATCGGGCTTATGGATTTAGTTGCGAGGATCGAGGACCCATAGTGTGAGTTGCTTCTGCTTCGTGCTTGTACTGGGGTTTCGAAGCTTTATTTTACTCTCCGCACTTGTTCTCCACTTGTCGTCGGGGAGGCCCTCCTTATGTTTGATGCGGCGCTACGTTCTAGCTTGGAACGTATTGTCACAGCGGGCGGGCCTGGATTTGGGGACTGGCAGTGGCGCCTTGCCACGTTTCCTTTTCGTCTCGGGGGACTTGGGGTCTATGCAGCAGGGGACGTTATGCATTATGCTTTTCTAGCTTCCCGTTTGCAGTCTGCTGAGCTGCAGGCTACGCTGCTACGGTCTTCAGGAGTTGAGGGTTCTGGTCCTGCTTTTGATGGCGCATTACAGGGGTTTACCGAGGCTACGGGTTTTGCTTTCCCACGTGACCCAAGCGAAGTCGCTGCCACTAAACATATGAAGAAATTGGCAGATATATATTTTGCGAAGGTTGCTGGTTCTGCGGAATCTGTTTTCTCGCTCTCCCCGCGACAGATCGCCTTATGGAGGTCTCAGCAGGGTGCCCATTCTTCGGACTGGTTACGCGCGGTGCCTATTTCCGGGCTAGGGCAGACTATGAATGGGAGGACTTACCGTTGTGTGCTTGGCTACCGGCTGGGTGTTCCGTTATTTGCGGCGTCTAGGCCCTGTTCTGCCTGTTCTCGGGTGTTCGCTGGGGACACTTACGGGGATCATGCTGTCTCGTGTACTGGTACTGTTGGGGTTAAGCATCGGCATAACCTTGTCCGTGACACCCTCCTGGACATCTGCTACAGGGCTGGCATCTCAGCGGGGAAGGAGGTTGACATTGGTCTCGTTGATGGCCACGGCGGATCTCTTCGTCCTGCGGATTTGCTGCTGTACTCCTGGGACAGGGGGCGGGATGTTTGTGTGGACCTGACGGGATCTTCGCCTTTGACTCAGACTGGGTTGGCCGAGTTCGTGTCTGGACGGGTTGTCGCTGATGCCGCTCGACGCAAGTGTGCTAAGTACAGGGATTTGTGCGCGGCAGTTGGGTATGGTTTCCTACCGTTCTCTTTCTCTGCGTTGGGGGAGTTGGACTCGGAGGCTATAGCTTTACTTAAGCGGATTCAGAACTTCTCTGCCTCCCATGATGCAGGGGCTCGGATGTCCGCTTACATTTTTGTTCGACTTAGCTTCGCAGTAGCGAAGGGGGTGGGGGCCCAGATTGTATCTCGGCTCCCCACCAATTTCTTGTAAATTGTGTTTTTATATCAATAATAATTGCGTTTAAAAAAAAAAAAAAAAAAAAAAAAAATAATAATAATAATAATAATAATAATAATAATAATAATAATAATAATAGGTCGGATAAAGAGGTGATATCGGATTGGTTGATGGCATGGCAGATCTCTTCGTCTTGCGGATTTGCTTCTTTATTCCTGTAACAGGGGGCAAGATGTATGTGTTGATCTAACTGGGTCTTCCCCCTTGACTCAGACTGGGATGATCGAGGTTTTGTCTGGTCGGGTTATTGTTGAGGCTGCTCTGCGTAAGTGTGCTAAGTATAAGGATTTATGCGCAGAAACTGGTTATGGTGTCCTACCTTTCTCGTTCTCTACGCTTGAGGAGCTGGATTCGGATGTTGTAGTCTTACTCAAACGGATACGAAAATTCTCTGCGTTCAATGATGTAGGGGATTATGTGGCCGCTTATATTTTTCCTAAACTTAGTTTTGTTGTTGCTAAGTGGGTAAGAGCCAAAATTGTATCCTGGTTTCCCACCAATTTCTTGTAAACTTTAATTTACAATAATACAGGAAACAACATTACAACTTACAAATAGGTCTGGCCAAGGGCAAGGCCTTCAAATTTCAGCTCGGGCCTGACCCTTGTGATATATGGAGGGCCAGGCCTGAACGGGTCAGGCTTAAACAATGACGCCCGCAGGCCAGCTTGCCCATTTTGAATAAAAATTAAAACAAAAAAAATAGACGTTTAAAATAAGAAAATGGCTTGCTCGCTCAAAATTGTTATAATCATATTATTTCAAAAATTATAAGATGCCTACATATCTTAAAATAATCAAAGCCCACGTGCTTACCTGACTTACCTGGTTGTTTGGACGGTGGTCGGGTCATTGTCTTTGTTAACACCGTGTTTGTGGTGCAAGTGGCGAGACAGATGCCTGTATTATTGAGAACGAACCCAAGTAATTTTTTTCATCACGCCTTGGACATAACATATTTTACATATTACGAGTACTTTGTAGCGGTTTTCATCATCTTCTATTTGGTCTTTATCGAAATAGTGCCAGATGAAGGAAACAGGTCTTAAGTTGAACCACCATCGACACCGAAACTTGAACCACCACCGACACCGAAACTTGAACCACCACTTTGCATATTGAAATGATTATTTATTTGAATACAATTATTGATTATTTGATTGATAATATTTAGTAACTTAAGTTATAATTAAATAGTAGATATAATAATTTTTCGTAATTGATTTTTCGTATACGAGATTTACTCACATTGTATATTTTTTTCATTTTGTTTTCCAACCTTACCCTTTTTTACCCACACTGTATACAAAATTCTCTCTTTTTCTTTTCTAAATTTTTTTTAATCTAAATTCAATCAATTGTTCAATTCCTCCATTATAAACTCCGATTATCAAATCAATGCAATAATAATCGTTTTCAACTTCGATTTTGTCATTAAATTATTGAATTTCATTAATTTTTAATAGATTTAATTTAAAATTGGAACTAGGGTTTGTATAGGAAGAGGATTGGGGCGGTCGCGACGGAACGACCACCGGTGCTGGTGATGGCCGGAGGTGGCAGCTGGACATGGGGGGTGGCTGACTTTTTTTTTCCTTAAATTTTTTGGTTGGGTTGTTGTGTTGGTACTACGGTTTTTTTTTTTTTTTTTTTTTTTGAGGAGTAAAAAGGGTATAGTTAGAAAATTACTCCCTCGGTCTCAGTTATTTGTTTACAGTTTGACTTTTTTCCCCTCACAAAAAAGTCAAACTGTAAACAACTCACTGAAACGGAGGGAGTAGATGAAAAGAGTATACAATTGTATACAAAAAATCAATAGCCTAATTATCAATTAGAGATTTAGAGAGAATGTGATGATAAAAGAGTTGAAAGTGTAAATATTATAAATTAAGATGTGAGTATTTAGAGAGGGTGAAAGTGTTTTAAAAATAAAAATAAAAAATAAAAACGGGGGAATTTTAACCGTTGGTCTCCAACGGCTAGTGGGCTTGCGGGTTGGCCCATGTAAAGTAAGGGCGGACCAGGCTTTAAACGGGTTGGGCTTCTTTTTCCCGATCCTTACACAGCCCGTGAGATGTAAGGGCCGGATCATTTTTTGGCGGCCCCGTTGGGCTTCAATAATCAGGCGCTATTGGCGGATTGGCTTGAGCCGGATCGAACCCGACCGCACGAATGTCCGTCTCTACTTACAAGTAATAAGGAGTGTATGTTTACAAGAAGAAGAAATTGAAGACATCCCAAGTAAGCAATTTGTGGCCGCAAAAATGACCCTTTTCCAATCATTTATTGATGAAATGATGTCTTCCAATCATTTGAAACAACTAACTAGGTTGAAAAGCTAACAAGTTGATCCAAAAATGAAATTTATTTAATTATATCCCTTCGTTTTAATCATTTTTATTAAAAGGATAATCCTTATTATATTTCAATCTGTTGGATTATATATACACCGTACTACATTTTTTTTTGGCCATATTCACAAATCAGAAATTTTTTCGATATATCTCAAATATATAAAACAAAAGATAGTTTGGTAGGATATTATTTTAATTGTCTTTTCGAGTACATTATTAATATTAATTTTTTGCAACTTTTTGTAATACATATAACTAAATATATAAATAAAAGAAAATGTACATTGACATATGTGCAAAAAGTGTAAGTATAGAATTCATATCATTGGAATGGAGAAAAAATTAGCAAATGATTTTGAGTTATAAATGGATCCCATCATATTTTAAATTTAAAATAATTAATTCATTTAAATTAATTCAAATTATCGTCAGTAAAAACATACTCGTACTTTATTATTTTTTCAATGGAGCATACGAAAATTTAATGGAGAAAATAGATTTTTAATTCCAATACGCATCCCTTACCAAAATACAATTCGTCACATGAATCTACATATAATAATAATAATGACACACAAGTGATAATAATGCAAAAAACAAGATAATCGTAGTACTAATACAAGAAACGTACGTCCATAAATAACCAAATGAAATGAATGTGATTATTTTTTTTTTCTTTTTATTTTTTTTTTTAAAAAATGGAACATATTAATATTAATATTAATAGGGCCATAATAATAAATAAAGGGTCCATAATGCTCAAAAAGTGTGGCAACAAATAGACCAAATAATACAAGTAAAGTCACATTTTTTAATAAAGACAAATTAAAATCGAACTAACAAAAAGTATGTAATACGGAGTACAAAAGTTTCTTAAAATGTTCATACGTAAACTAGATTTTATGTACCATCTCACGTTGTTGGTCACGACTCACGAGCTTGTTATTTGATTGACATGCTTTTTTTTGGTTTTATTTTTAATTATTTTGTAAATAGATAGAAGTGAGCTGGAATGATTTTTAACAGAAAATAAAGTAATTTGATTACAATTTATTATCCAACTTTACTAACAAAGACGAGTATTTTCATTCTTCTTATAAACTTTTATGAAACTATTTACTTTTATACAGAAAAATAGTATTGCTTGTACGTATGAATTTTTCACTAAAATTATAATTTCATGGAAAGTTTACACTATTTTATGTTTTACTAATTATTTAAAAAAAATATATTTTATTATATAGATTGAGTGGAAAAGGAAATAAAATAATTAGATTTAAATGAAGAGTTTCTTTTCTATTCAAGAATTATTCATAATAAGTATGCTTCAAAAAAAAGTATTATTCATGATAACTAGAATATTATTGAATTGGTGCTTATATAATTGGAAAATTAATTAATAATTTTTATTGAAAAATCATTTACATTTTATTTAGAACAAATAATGCAAGTAATTTCCAATAAAATAAACTAATAATAATGCAAGTAAAACGGGAATTTGAAATGAGACAATTATCAAAATGGAACAAATAAAAGCAATTATAAAAAAGGTTGCCTAAGATGTTCATACGTAACTAGATTGTATCATCTCACGTCTTGAGTCACGGGATTATTTTTGTTCGACATACTTCAATTTTCTTGTATTTAGTATGGTATCGTCAATTTTATTTTGAGTCCGTATTATGTTACTAGGGTCAGTCTTGATTGAATTTTCGAAATTGAGGTTTCGCAAAATAAGGGCCTCATAATCGATTTCTATTAGCTGTTTGGATAGTTACTTATTGTACCTGGCAAACAAGTTATTTAATTCAGTTTCGATTCGGGCCTAAATCTGTTCAATTGAAAATCGGTTTACTTTACTTTTAGCTTCAGTTCGATTTCCATCGGGTTCATTTCGATTAACTAATTTAATCAGTTAGTTAAGTTTCAAGTCTTAGATTTTCTGAGCTAAGGGTAAAAAATAAACCCTTTTAGAGAAAATTATTCTTCAATTTGAAAGTGAGAGTAAAAAATACGTCATTGATTTTTCGTATACGAATTTTACTCCCGCTGTATACTTTTTTCATTTAGTTTTCCAAACCTGCTCTTTTTTACTCTTGCAGTACACAAAATTCTCTCTTTTTTTCCATAAACTTTTTTTTTTTAATCTAAATTCATTCAATTGTTCAATTATTAATTTCGATAAACAATTCAATAGAGTAATAATCGTTTTCAATTTCAAATTTTATCATTAAATTATCGATTTTTATTAATTTTTAGTGGATTTAATCTAAAATTAAAATTAGGGTTTGCATAAGAAAGGGCATGAGGGGGCGGAAGGTGGTGGCTTGGGCGGCGGTGGCCGGAGATGGACACTGGAGGCAGCGATGGCCGAAGATGGTGACCGGAGGCGGCGTGGGGTGAGGTTGGTGGTCAACATGGTGGTGTAGTAAGTTGTGGTAGTTTGTGAGTTGAGTGAGTACCTAAGTAAGACCGGCCACCAGGAATGGTGGGACTGCCATGGGTAGCCGGCGGTGAACTCCGTCGTGGTGGGGTGGCTGTTATGGTGGTGGCCGGAGTCGGTGGTAGCCGAAGGTAGTGGTGGCCGGAGTGGTTAGTATGTTATCATCAATTTTATTTTGAGTCCGTGTTATGTTACTAGGGATTATCATCAATTTTCTTGTATTTAGTATGTTGTCATCAATTTTATTTCAATCCATGTTGTTTTCCAACCCTACCCTTTTTACTCCCACAATATACAAAAATTGATGACCGGATTATCATCTATTTGGATATTATTGCAAGAGATTGGTTTTTGTTATATTCAAGTCTTATTTATCGTTCTTATTGGTTTAATTAGTAAGTTACCCTAAACTTTTTTTAATATTAAATTTTTTTAGCAAGGCCTTATGCTACAATTCACGCTTGTTATGGTGTTAAGATTGAAATATGCTCATGTGTTGGTTGTGATAATTTTGGTCATCTTATCTACGTAGTATGAAGTAATTAATTAAGTCTACTAATTGTATGTTCTTAATTCAAACGTTAATGCTTTGGAGGTTTGAACTCAATCATCATGTGCTATTAGGGATGGCAACGGGTCGGGGACCCGGCCCGGACCCGCTAAACCCGACCCGAATGGGTCGGGTTTGGGTCTTAATTTTTTGGACCCGTTGGATCCGGGTCGGATATGGATATTCTATATACGGATCCGGGTCGGTTCCGGGTCTTAAATATTGGACCCGGATCCGACCCGTGAACCCATAAAAAAAGAAAAAAAAAAAAAAAAAGTAAAAGAATAAAACCCTCACACTCACGCCTCTCTGACTCTTTGTAGTCCCAAAAAAATAAAAAAAAGTTGCTGTGATAATGTATTAATGTGAATCGTAAGTAACTACTCTTCTTCCTTGTAGTCCAAAATAAATAAAAAAAAAAGTTGCTGCTACTCTTCTTCTTTGCTATTCAATTGTTCTTGAGGATTCAAGGACGAAATTCATTTATTTGAAAATCGGAACAATTTAACTTTTGTAATTTGTAAAGCTGTGTTTTCAACATTATAGACTTGTAGGTTGTGCAGTATGGAAACTAGATGTATTATGTAATACTTATTTATTTTCGTTATTTTTTTTTTTCGTATTCATTAAAAAAAATTAGTTTTGTAAAAAAAAAATAATAAAAACAAAATGTAGGACCCGTATCCGGACTCGGATCCGTGTAGACCCGGCGGGTCTGGATCTCGATTTTTTGGACCCGGCGGATCCGGGTCGGATCTGAGTCTAAGAATATTAATGCGGGTCCGGATGCGGGTCCACTCGGACCCGGCCCGTTGCCATCCCTATGTGCTATACATAATAACTATCTGTTCGATGTATTCTAACATGGAAGCATTGAGATTATGCATATGTAACTAGTTCCTTCATTTCACCATTTTCTTCCCACTTTCCCAAATCGGAAATTTCATTATCTTCTTCCCATTTTTATTTTTGTCAAGTTTCAATTAATCACATCCACACAATCTACTTTATTATTTTTCTACTTTAATCTCACCCATACAATTTATCCATCTAAATATTTGAGCCATACTAATATGAAAAAAACGTTGTGGAATGGAAGGAGTACAATATATTCGTCAAAAATATTGGTATCTACTCCATGGTATAATTATTTTGATTCTTATGCTCTAGATATCATACGAACCTTGATTATTATTTTAGATTCATCTATTTGTTCCATTAATCTATATTAATTATACATAACAAAAACCACCCACACAAATTTTTCCCTCCAATTTTCCCTCCAACTTTTACATATTTTAATCCCATTTATTTTATTTTATTTTATTTTATTTCCTTTTTGACTTATATAAGTAATAAGTCAATATCTTCTACGTACAAAGGAGTATATTTTTTCTTTTTATCTCTTTAACTATCCATTTTTATTTAATATGTTTTCAGCATAACATTTTATCTCTTAAACTATCGATTTTTACTTAATATTTTTTTAATAACATTCTTAGCGCATTTTACTATATTATTATAATAAATGATGAATTTTAAGACAATATATTGCGATACTTTGATCGGTTTTTGCCACATTATGATATATTTTAAAATAAATTTATAACTATTTGTATAAAATTAATGACTATTTGTATAAAATTAATGTTCTATTATTCTAATTATTTTGTTACAATTTTCAACGTTTCTATCATCTAAATTTTGATAGTTGATTAAGAAAAATTAAAATTGACACTTTCAAACCTATTAAACGGGTTAATTGGAAGACAATTACGGGTCAAATGATTTAAATTATTTCACAATACTTAATTAATTGCTTTAAACAAGTCATATAAGCGAGTTACATGTTAAACAAATACGCAGTCGGGTTAAATATAGTTTGTTGTATTTTGGGTCTAAAAATAGATGTTTATTTAAGTTGCATTTATATTATAATTACGAATTATTCTTATTTTAATTTAATATTAAATTCAATTATCAAAATTTTCAATTAACTATTAACCTATTTTCTATATCCCGTGCATTTATGCACGGGTATTATGCTAGTCATAACATGTACAATGATTTAAAAAGAACTTGATCGAATCACATGAATTGTCAAGTTATTTTTGCTCTATGCTATTATCTCTGTATGATTAAATTATTGATAATTTGAAAATCTAAATTATTGAGAAAAGAGGTTAATATTATACGGAAAAGCAATTGTACAATATATATGCATACATACATCTTGTTTTATATGTGGGTACAGTTTCTAAAATTTGGAGTTTTATTAATCTATGGACTAGATTTTGATGTATGTGCATATGATATATGTTAATGATCATTATTGAGGTAATAAAAAGATGGAGTATCCTTTGATAATATATTCGAGAATATACGAAATTGAATTGAATCATATGGTATTATGATTCGTTGGTTATATTAATATGATTATAATATTGTAAAGGGTAAATTACAAAATACCACCTTTTAAAATTGAAAATTTTCAAATTACCACCTTTTAATACATTCTTTGTAAATTACCACCTTTTATAACGCTTTTCCACTCAAATTGCCACCTTACTCCAATTTCGGTGTAAAAATAATTTACTCTGTCTCAGTCATTTGTTTATAGTTTGACTTTTTTCCCTCACAAAAAAGTCAAACTGTAAATAATTCACTGAAAAGTGGGGGCAAAACGGATTATTTTTTCACCGGAATTGGAGGAAGGTGGCAATTTGAGTGGAAAAACGTTATAAAAGGTGGTAATTTACAAAGAATGTTTTAAAAGGTGGTAATTTGAAAATTTTCAATTTTAAAAGGTAGTATTTTGTAATTTACTCTATTGTAAAATAATATTTGGTACAAGTATATATTTTGTCTCCCTATACTTGATTTGAAAGTGAAAAAGTCATGAGACATAAACAATTACACTCTAAGAAGTGAATGTAACATTTTCTCCCACGTATGGGACATAGTTGAGGATGTAGCCGCGGAGACGGTCGAAATTAGATTTCGGTGTGAATTTTTCTCCTACTTGTAATATTTGAGAATATGGTCACGGAGACAATCTAATAAGTTTTGGTTAAAGCTCTTTCTCCCACAATGGGTGGTTGAGAATGTGACCAGGGATAAGATCATTATTTGTCAAGGTCAGAATGTTAATTTAATATTTTCTCTCACCGGGAGTGATTGAGAGTTTGACCACGGTTATGGTCAAAAGCGAAATCTAATTATTTAAAATTGTCCTTCCACCAAAGTGGCTAAGGATGTGACCTCGAGGTTGGTGATAAATTGAACACACAAACTTTAAAACTCTCTTCCTTGGAAGTGGGATGATGAGAGATGCTCAAAGCACAAATCAGTCATGTTGATTGTATACGATATATTCATAAATATTTGGACAGGAGTTCCAAAATACTCCTTCCGTTTCAATGAATTGTTTACAGTTTGACTTTTTTGTGAGGGGAAAAAAGTCAAACTGTAAACAAATGACTGAGACAGAGAGAGTATTTAAGTACATATGATTTTGGCCGGAGATCTCATGAGTAATTTATTTACTTATTCCAGTCAGGTTGATTATATCTATTTTGGATTATAAGCTTCTGAATATTTCATCTCATATGATCTTGGTTGGACATGAGATCCCACAAATAACAGTATTATTTAATTTAATACTTTGGTTTATATTTATTTGGAATATAAATTTCGGAATATTTGATTTCAAAACTATTTTGGGCCGGAGATCCCACGAATGAGCAAACAAATTTGCCATGATAGCATTATTAAAACTCTTGACATGGGAAATCAAGAGTACCAAATTTAGAATATGACATATATAAATTTGGACATGAAGCTCCAAATACTTATCTTATGAAGTAAGAATTTGGCCTAAACTTCAAAGTTTGACAAAATATTGCTAGTGGTTGGAAGTCCACACTTAAAATTAGTGGTCGGAAATCCACATATAAATGCCAGTGGCCGGAAGTCCACTTTTGGCCTTAATTAAGCCTAATGAAACCTCTATAATGTGGATCGGTAAATACGATTTTACTTAAATCTACAATGTGGCCTTAATTGAGCCTAATGACATGGTATTTTGAGCTGAAATCATTGAAAGTATACATAACACGAGAAGTCGTGTCAATAACATAATGCAAGGTGTACAATATAAGAAATGGGAGAAAAATCATATTCTTTCTCATATGCAAACAATATTGTCTTAAAGACAATACATTGTGAGAACTGAAAGGTCTCACAAATTATTTGAACTGGTTATGATTATTTCTCTCAGTGGATCGATAAAGCATTGAGTTATTAAATGGATATTGTGAATGTTATCTGATGGTAAATGGTTTGTATTCCCCGAAGTGAATATGACATTACATATAAATTGAAATGAATAAATGTTATACCACTTTAAGTGGTTAAGGGACTAAGTGGCTAGTCCTAAACATTCACAAAGATCAATGTGTCCAGTTTGATAATTCATAAATCCACCAACAATGGTGTGGGATAAATACAAGCGATATGTGATCAATATATATAATGAAGGAATGATCACTTAAAAATCGTTGAATTCACTACATCCCCTTGAGTGACAGATAAATTAATTGAACAGAGTTGAGATTACTCAAATAACCAGTTATGATTTATATGGTACTCAAAACGAGTAATGTGATACACTCACAATAAAAATATTGAGACATTAAAGTCTTGCCAATATAAATAATGAGACACGTCGGTTAGTGTTTTGTGTCACATCGATGGTTTATCTGGGCAGATGGAAAATGATTAATTATATTATGAAATGTTGCTAACTGGGATTTTAGCACTATAATTATAGTCAACTACAAATTTGGGTGAAATTGTCATGAGTTATGACTAAAGAAATGTTGACATGAAATATTCAAGATGTGACGATAAAGGCCATCCGGGTTCTAATTATACCCGTATTGATAAACGTGGAGTTTATCTTAAAAGAAAAATAATAAAGTAATGAAACTCTCTCATGTATCATTAATAAACTGATGGCAAGACAGTACATTGAGATTGGGTATGTTGATATTGGAGATCTGAATATATTACTCGAAATTAAATCAAAGAATTGAGACGCTCATATAATGAATGAAATATATCAAGTGATATTTAGTCACGCCTATATGAGTAATTCATGTGATCGGAGATTATCACAATTTGGTTATGATAAAAATTTATTGATCTCCTATAATTGGGCATTACGCGGTTCAGCACTTAAAAAAGCCAACTGTATAATACGATTTAACTCCCCATGTTCTATCCTTTTGGAAACTTTTTATGATTATGGCATAAAAAATGATATGTGATGTGGTATAAGGTGGATATAGTGATCGATTGTCCATTAAATCTATCCGGTGTTGATAGTTTTTACCACCTTAGAGAGAGTAATGTATATCAAATAGAAATGATGGAATTCATTTTGAGGATGTACTAAAGTATACCAGCTTGATCACCTTATCGAAATGTGGTATGTTTATTCATTGAAATTTATGATTTGACTATAGACATATATGACCTGGTCTAAGGCATATCGAGCTATAAATCACTCGTGAAGAGTATATGTAATAAACATTGAAATTCTTGCCAAATTGAACAATACCTACACATGAGGTGTAGTATGAAAGTCATATCGATTTACATATTTTGGTGGCAAGAATAAGCAATTGGTACTTATGCAGAAATTTGGATGTCCTAGAAGTGACATAGATATCTGAATGACAATAGATGACCTATATTGGAAAGCGAATGTTAGTATGGTACTACATATATTTAGATATCATTAATCAGTACTGACTACATCACGAGATGATAAAATGGTATTGATACGTGTAAGGAACCGATATGCATTTGCATTTGCGCGCGTGATCTAATGGACTAGATGATGGGCATCTAGTATGTAAGTCCATTTTATTTGTCGACATAATCTATGGTTTGAAAAGAGCTCATAATCTTGAAGTCTATCAAAGGACGTGGATGGATCCATTAAAATTATGGTAATTTGTTCATGAACTGTACAGTTTGCATTATCGAGTCATCATGTGCATAGAGAGATCAAGTTAATCATTTGCATATACATTTTAGTTTTAATACTACATTATTGCATACATTAGAGGATATATACCATAATTTTTAGTTTATAACGTATGCATGCGCATGATTGTCAATGTTATCTTTATATACAAATATTTATAAGGAGATATATGCTCCTAAGATTGGTAACTCCGAATAAGAGTATATGGTGGATGAGCGTCAAATTGCTAATGATGAATCAATTGAGTTTTCGAGAAACTCATGAACCTCTATAATGATTGCGGCTATGGCCTGGGACGCATCAATTTAATACTACAGAGTAGTATAATTGAATTCTATGGTTTGAACTCATATTGAGGAACTTTGAAACTCTTGAAGAGTTGGAATTCATTCCTTGTTGTCTCAACCTGAATTTAGAGACTATAAGATGTTTTGGATGGTTACAAAACTGAAAGGATTCACGGTTTTGAAAAACCATGATATCAGAGGGATAAATTTGATTTATGATGGGATTATTAATCCGTGCGATCGATCTCCTAGTAATATTTATTGGGCATTTCAGATTCTTATCCTAATTCTAAAAACGCATCTCCTGAAAAGATAAAATTATTCAATGAAAATGAAGGCTTGTTGTGGTATTTTTTTAGGGATCTCATCCCATTCACTAATCAAATATTAGTGTAAATCAAATTACTCTAATTTGATTTAGCAAGATCTATGTAGTACAAATTCACTTTGTTACAAGTTTAGAAATGTTATACCTTTCACAAAGGAAATATTGGGCGCAAAACTAGAACTCCTTTCTAGTTTTGTTTCTTGAGCTAGTTTTAGGATGATCCTCCAAAAACCCGAGTTTCCAAAATAGGAAACCTCCTAAAAGATGCACCCAAGAACACACACCAAAATACTAAATATTTTGATCTAGAAACACTTAGTATTAATTTGATAATGTGTAATATTATTATTATTACTAACACTTAGTAATACTTAGAATAATATTAGTATTAGGTTTTTAGAGAGAAAAGGAGAGAGATCAGATGGAGAGTGGAAGAGTGTAGAGAAAATGATGCATGCTTTGCTCTTTCTTTTCATCCTCTTATAAAGACAAAAAGAGAAAAGCAAAATGTGTCCAAGACACTCTAGGGGGCCGGCCACCCTTGTATGGGAGAGGGGAAGAGTTGTCTCTCCTTGTTTAGAACAAATGCTAGCTTTTTAATCATGATGTAAAGCATGCATGTGAAGAACAAAGGCTAAAAGACAAAAGAGAATCTTATTCTCCCTCTTCCCTTGCTTTGGACGGTTTTAGGGCCCCTATTATGGTCCAATTTGTTTTCAATATTTGTCCCACAAATAATTATAATTTATCACTTAATCATCTAATATGATAAAGTACAAATTATCAAATTGAACTCACAACTCTTCTTTAACATATATGTACACTTACACATATTTAAGAATTGTACTTTTACTAATCTCATTAGTAAAATATACATGACTAGTGAATTAACTGTTAATCACTAATTCCCATCTCCTCTAATAATTTTATCGATATAAAATTCAAACATCCGAGTTCACAACTCGATTTCTCTCTAAATTAATTCACTGACTAACCGTTAGTCAATTTATCAAGTTACTAATCTAATCGTATCTCATACAATTAATTAGCTTAGATATTTGGAGTACGTTCTTTTAGGTGTGACTTAAAGGGATCAATTGATTACTGCTGTTCTCACGACAATAACGTCAAACTCTAGTCAGCCAACCGTTATTGATTTACGTTAATCAATTGACAATAATACAGGATTATCCCCATGTATTCCTTAATTGAGATTTATTAAGTAATCGCACTATTGTGGAGGACACTTACTCCAACAATCTCCCACTTGTCCGAGACAAGTTGTGCATTACCAATTCTCATGTCCGTTTCACATCTCCCACTCGATGCAAGGTGTCTTACAGGTCGTACTTGCATCCTCAAGATATATATGAGTGGTTTCCTCGATATGGAGAGTAGCTGTCTGACCGGGGAATCTACCGTAGATTCTTACCGAGCGTGGCCACGCATTTTCAGCGAGTACTCCTCGAGTGGCCCAAAGATGTTTTACCCCGACGAGGGTGGACATTTCCCTTCCACTGATCAGATCTTGTATGATGCAGATCACCATGACCCCAAAGATGTCCTTATAACCCCTTTCACGGCATGGTTTAGGACAAAAATGAAAGTCACTCTAAACCGCACCGACTGCATAATCGGGCCCAGCCAAAGAATCGACTCAAAGGAATTCTATAGAAATTCCCACCACGACTGTGTTTCAATCTCATTGAAAAGGAATTTATAAGCGCCACCGTCCGACCAGTGTCTCACAGTCTGTCTATGCAAACGATCAGTCATCACATATGACCCTATGTTGTTGAACCCATCATCGATCGACTTGCAATCTAGTCTCTCGGAGACGTCACCTCATATGAGAGACTAGGGACCAAATACTTAGTTTATGCCGTTCACTTGAATATGTTCAAAGTTGTCACACAATTATTCGGATAAACAAAGTATGCATTCAAAATGACTTAAGATAAAACAATGAACGTTATTTTCATATATGTAATAGGATACATCATTCAATTACATATCACGAAACTAAAGGAAATCTGGCATACGCCGCAACCCCATAGAGGCGGTGCGCGCGTCATGCTTAGCCCTCGAAAGGGGCTTGGTTAAAGGATCAGCGACATTACCGTCTGTCCCAACCTTACAAATATCTATTTCCTTCCTTTCCACATTTTCTCTAATAACGTGGTATTTCCTCAAAACGTGTCTAGACTTGTTACTAGACTTGGGCTCCTTTGCTTGAAAGATGGCCCCACTATTATCACAATAAATAGTGATCGGATCTGCGGCACTAGGGACTACTTTTAGTCCATCCAAGAATTGCCGAATCCACACAGCTTCTTTAGCAGCTTCAGATGCTGCCAAATATTCAGCTTCCGTTGTAGAATCCGCAGTGACACTCTGTTTGAAGCTCTTCCAACAAACAGCTCCTCCATTCAACATAAAGACATAGCCGGATTGGGATTTCAAATCATCCCCATCAGTTTGGAAACTTGCATCCGTGTAACCCTTTACACGTAGCTCAAGTTCTCCTCCAAACACAAGAAAGGAATCCTTAGTTCTTCTCAAGTACTTAAGGATGTTCTTTATAGCTATCCAGTGACTCTCACCGGGATTAGCTTGATACCGGCTCGTCATGCTCAAAGCGAAAGCGACATCGGGACGAGTGCACATCATAGCATACATGATTGATCCTACAGCGGAAGCATAAGGGATCAATTTCATGCGTTCAATTTCCGCAGGAGTCGTAGGACATTGAGATTTCTTCAATGTTATGCCTACACTCATCGGAAGAAAGCCTCTCTTGGAGTCTTTCATATTGAACCTATCAAGAATCTTATCGATATAAGTTTCTTGACTTAATGCTAGTATCCTTTTAGATCTATCTCTATAGATCCGGATACCCAAGATGCGTTGTGCCTCTCCCAAGTCCTTCATTTGGAAATGGTTTCCCAATTCCTCTTTTACCGAATTCAAACTTGGAACATCATTTCCAATTAGTAGTATGTCATCCACATACAAAACAAGGAAGGTTACCTTGCTCCCACTAAACTTCATGTATAAACAAGGTTCCTCAAGATCGCGAGCGAAACCCTTTTGTTTAATGACATGATCGAATCTGTGATTCCAACTCCTTGATGCTTGCTTAAGACCATAAATGGATCTCTTAAGCTTGCATACTTTCTTAGGGTTGGATGTATCTACAAAACTGACACGGCCAAGTCGTATCACCCTGTCAAAATAACCTACGAAGGCACTAACAAGTAGCTAGTGGCAAGCAGGATCGTATCCACAGAGAAACGGAGCAGTAATAAGTTAAAGTCGGCGTAAACAGGTCTAACTCTAGGGTGTGAAAAAGGGTTTGTTTTAAACTAAACTAAGAACAGCAAGAAGATGATATAAGAATATATAAAAGGAGGATTAGTGCGTCGGGATCAATGTGACATCGATTCAGGAACTCAACTCAAAAGTAAATATCAATCAATTGAAGCTATGCAAGTGGCTAGGTTTAGGAATACGCTCTCTCGAGTCAATATTAACCTTAAGCAAATTTAGCGGGCTCTCGCAACTTACTAAACTTAACTTATCAAATACGCGTGAGTCTAGTTTCAATTAGGCTTTCGATCTTAAACTGAAACAACCTAGGTTCAATTCAATAAAGGCATTCCTAAATTCAATTGATAATAAAACGCGCAGGAAGAAACCAACTTGCACAAGTTCAATCAATATAAGCAATTAAAACATGTCCTGAATCAATTATCACAAATCACCCTAACCCTAATTATAGATTTAGCTACGCATAACGGAAATTAAATCAAAGCAATAATAAAAAGAAGACATGATAAAAGAAATAATTGCAATTGAATTAAACCTGGAGTTTTACGGAGTACCGACGGTTACAATTGAATAAACCTTGAAGTTAAAACTAAAGTTGAGTTTGAATGTAGAGCAAATATAAAGCAGTAAAACTAACCTAAGAGAACAATCTAAAATAAAGCATAAGTGTGATTTTCGACCTAGGAGACTTATATATAGTTTCCAAAACTTAAATCCCAAATTATAGCAAAAACCGTCAATTAAATCACCAGAGCCGGCCGGCCGGCAGCCGGTCTGCCCAACCGGCCTGACTCCCTTTCTTGGGCCGGCTCGTGTGCAATCCAATTCTTGGCCCAATTCTCTTTATTCTTGCTTTTGGGCCTTTAGTTTACTCGTAGGCCTTTCTTCCTTTTTGGTCTTTGGCTCGTGTTCCGCGCTCGAGCTTGGTCTTCTCGGCTCGGTTCTCGTAATGCTCCAATGTCTCGGGTTTTGGCTCAAAACCACCAAAACCTGCAAAATGTAAATAAAAGGCAGCAGTATCGAGAAATATAACAAATAGCTCGTAAACTAGCAATAATCACGAGTAAATAAAAGCTAAATGCGACTGAACCGGGGGCATAAAACGTATATAAATAACATGTATCAAACTCCCCCAAACCAAACCTTTGCTTGTCCTCAAGCAAACAGCGTCGGAGAAAATCAAAGTGACACGAACTAATCACGTTAGTATCTCGAAGTGGACGACCTATGCACATAAACAATACAGCCATAGCCTATTTCACCGAGAATAGAGCACAAGTCTCAATCATTCACACCACATCAGACATTAGCCTCTAACGCTTACGCAAAAGTAAAACTGACGACATTTTCAATTCAAGCAAGGCCAACCGAACGTACCACTTTCCATCAACCAATTCTTTCCACATCATTTCCTTTTTCTCTTTCCTCTTTCTTTTGTTTCTTTTTTTCTTTTTCGCAAATGTGGAGCATCCCTCGTATGCAATACCGTTTAGCTTGACATTCACTCGGTAAAGATCGTGCTCGGGTATACATTTTTCCTTAAGGGTTACATTATTGCTCATACTCTCAGTCGCAACCAAATTCATGGCCACTGTGGTTACTCAAGTCAATGAGTCCCCTCCGAGAGCATCGAAGCATTGCTCCAACATAAATAAATCTTTCCAATCAAACCACTAACCAACAAACCAATCATTCCACAAACCATTGCCAAGCTCGAATGTCAAAGTCGAAAGTAAACGAACGAAAAGCGATAAGAATTAAGCAGATACAAGTGGGTTAGTGTTGAGGCTCGCAATCTATTAATAGGAAACAAACCAATCGCGCAAGCTAAGACGATAGAAAGTCGACTCGGAGATACTAAAGATCAAAATTAATGCACTAATCAATTCTCCAAACTGGACAAAGCAGACCAAAAAGACTCGTATTTTTGTGATTTTTTGAATTTTTCAATTTTTTTGGGTTTTTATATAAATGCACACTAACACTAAAATGAAAATGCAAAGCGCGAAAGTGCTTCCCTCCCCCAAACCAAATCACACATTGTCCTCAATGTGGAAAACAGCATAACCACACAAGCAGAGGAGGACACATAACATACGGGGAAGAAAAACAAAGACGAGAAAGAGGGTAAAAGGGGTAAAGAGTGCTCACATTATAAAGTTGGAGCTCCCCCAAACCGAAGTCAATCATGGAGTGCGGCTAAAATCCACATATATGCGTCCATATCACCCAACGTTGAAGTACTTCACAGAGAGCACGCAAGAAGAAGAAAACGAACCAAATAGAACATGGGGCCGGCCCAGACCAGACGGACTACGGCCCCATGCATTTTTTCAATTTTTCACGCTTTTTCTTCTCGCTCAAATTTCACTTACGGTTTGCTCGAGTCTCACGGCCGGCCGACCGGGATGTCTACTCGTAGCGTCTTCTTCAAAAATACTAAGGACAAAGTCCAAAAGTACCTGCGCGCTAAAATCACATATAAAACCCTCGTCCTCACGCGCTCAAAAGAAAACCATACAATGTCATCAAACCAAAGTACAAGTGTAAATAAAAATACAACGTCATCGGGTTGCCTCCCGGAAGCGCTGGTTTATAGTCCCGCACGACTCTTCAAAGCTTCAAAGATCAAGTATAATTAGGCCAAGGTCGTTGGCCATTTGCGACAGCTTCACTCGGCGAAATAGCATTTGATCACCAAAGAACTCCTCTCTCTTGAGGCAAAGCAGCATACTCCATTAGCGTGGGTCCTTGATCTCCAAATGGATCTCTATACCTCCCTCGTGCTCCAAGCGGCTGAACCGTAGGTCCTCCTCCATCACTAGCGTCAAACAAGTCGGCTTTAGCGCTTTCTCTCCCCAAACCAACCTTGCGGTATCCCAGAATGAACCTGCACACGGGGAGACAACAGAAACGACCTCCAAAGTGTCTCCAGTAGAGTGAGACGGAGGTATAGCATTAACAGAACAAACCGACTCAAGACGCATGGGTGACCGCGGGGTATCAAAATGGGTAAAGGTCAACTTTTCACCCCCCACCGTAAAGGCGATCGTCGTATTGCCCACGTCGATAACTGCACCAGCAGTGTGCAGGAAGGGTCTCCCCAAAATGATAGGAATGTGGACATCCTCGGGCATATCAACCACTACAAAGTCTACAGGGATAAAGAACTTTCCAACCTGTACGGGGACGTCTTGTAGGATTCCCAAGGGACGCTTAATCGAACGGTCAGCCATTTATAAGGTAATGTGAGTGGGTTGCAAAGCTGACAAGCTCATCTTTTGGTAAAGAGAGTAGGGTAGGACACTTACACTTGCTCCAAGGTCACATAAGGCATTGCGAACCACAAACTTACCAATAGAGCAGGGGATAGAAAATGTCCCTGGGTCGCTAAGCTTAGGGGGCTTATTACCCTGCAGCCTAGTGCTAGCCTCCCCCACGAATGCTACGGTCGACACATCCTCTAACGTACGCTTGCGAGCTAAAACTTCCTTCAAAAACTTAGCATACGCAGGGACTTGAGTAACAAGGTCAAGGAAGGGAACATTCACCTGAAGTGTTTTAATGACGTCGACGAACTTCTTAAACTTGGTCTCGGACTCTGCACGTTGTCGACCCGGAAATGGGAGCTTAATCTGAATCGGGGGCGTTGGAGTAGCAACAATTGAATAAACCTTGAAGTTAAAACTAAAGTTGAGTTTGAATGTAGAGCAAATATAAAGCAGTAAAACTAACCTAAGAGAACAATCAAAAATAAAGCATAAGTGTGATTTTCGACCTAGGAGACTTATATATAGTTTCCAAAACTTAAATCCCAAATTATAGCAAAAACCATCAATTAAATCACCAGAGCCGGCCGGCCGGCAGCCGGTCTGCCCAACCGGCCTGACTCCCTTTCTTGGGCCAGCTCGTGTGCAATCCAATTCTTGGCCCAATTCTCTTTATTCTTGCTTTTGGGCCTTTAGTTTACTCGTAGGCCTTTCTTCCTTTTTGGTCTTTGGCTCGTGTTCCGCGCTCTTGTGCGCGCTCGAGCTTGCTTTTTGATGGATGGCACTTTCTTGGCCACCTTCCCCTTCTTGACTCCTAGGTTCATGTTCTTCATTTTGATGGAGAGAACATCTTTCCTCTCCACCTCATTCACTTCCATATCCCTCTCGGCTTGGACCAAGAGTGCATGAAGTTCATGGTAACTCTTATCCATGTTGTTCATGTTATAGTTTACTCGAAAGTGAGCAAACTTGTTAGGAAGAGAATGAAGAATGCGGTTGATCGCAAGAGCCTTGGGTATAGAACACTCTTGACGCTCAAGAGTGTCTATGTACTCAATCATTTTGAGCACATGAGGACCAACTTTTTGGTTCCTCTCAAGCTTTGCATCGAAAAACCGCACCGCGGCTTCATAAAACCTAATTTTCGGTGCTTTGGAGAACATGGTTGTCACTCGAGTGAATATCTCATATGCACTCTTTTGTGTGACGAATCGGAGTTTGAGAGCGGGTGCCATGGACCAAATTAAGACGTTTTTCACGTCATGTCCACTTTCACATGCTCATCATAGGCGGCTCTTGCCGCTCCGGATCGAGAAGTGAGTTCGGCGGGTGGTCGATCGGTAAGGTATTTGAGCACATTGTCGGATTGAGCGGCGCCCCTTATCGTCGAATCCCATTCGACAAAGTTGCTACCGTCATCCTTGAGGATACACTTATCCATCACGGTTCGCAACCATGAATCTTTGCCCAAAATGGGCGCGGGAGTTGATGATGATGATGCCATTGCGATTTGAAATAAACGATTCTACAACAAATATGAGGAAATATATAAGCATTCATTATTCATTTATAACATTTGCTAAAACTCATTTTTAAAACAAATGTCCATTTATATAATGATCTCCCACGAAATTATATAAATGATTTCAAGACTCGTTTTTCATATAAAATTAGACATCTCATGTTTCCTTTTATATAAAAACGATAAGTCAACACTTGACTAATTCTACACTAGAATGCTTGGTTGATGATTTTCATTAAAATGCATCCATTAGCCCCAAATAACTGTTATTTGGTTGAGCCCAAACCAAATTAGCATGGGACTTCCTCCCACTACTTACCCATGGTAACAAGGTTCCACGTTGCGGAGGTCCTCACGAACATGGGGTTCATAGTCGCTACATTTGGAAAGGCTTAATCTCAATTCATTTGTTAAAATGTGGGTGATCTTGTCTATTTTAGTCATTTTAAAATTCTTTTATAAGTGAACTAATTTAAGAATGGCGACCTAAAACGACAATCATAGTGGGATATCGAGGCATGTATGGCGATTTTGGCATGTGTGCGAAAATAAGCAATCAAACAAGCATAAGCATAAACCTAGTATGGCCACCTAAAGTAATTAAAATACAAGGAGTTACAAATTGGAAACCAACTCCTTTGGTCCCTCTTCATATGGATCTCATCCAAGGCTCCTCCTTGCAAGCTTTAGAATACTTCTAAGGCTCCATCTCGATCCATCGCCGGTCTTCGGTTTACAAATAGTTACAAGTATAAATTTACAAATGAATACATAGCAACCCTATTATACATTTATAAATGAAATTAACTATTAAAATTACAAACCGGCGATACGAGATCGCATTTAAATTACATACCCACACGATATTCCCTTTCATTACGGGTAATATCGGTAAAAATATAACAAACTATGGCCATACTAGTAAGAATAAACATCCATTCAAAAATAAACATTCATCCAAACATGCATAATGAAAAGCTTATAAATAAAAACATGCCAAAATCGCCCTAAACAATAAACGCATTAATTCGTTTAAAACCGATCTCATAATAAATCGATTAATCTCATATTAATCAATAATGCTTAAAACACCTTTTAAGCTTGAACTAAAACTTCTAAACTGATTTAGAACACCCAACATTAGTTTATACTAACTTATGGTGATTTTAGTTCATAAACATGGTCATTTGCAAATTATATGTACTTTAATCATAACCTTTTATGAATAAAGCTTTATAAAATCATTATAAAATAAAATAAAACCATTTTCATTTTGGGAAAAATTTGTATATTCTGGAACACTTCCAGAATATCAAAAATGAAAAATTTGGTCAGAAAAAATTACGAATTATTTTATAATAAATAACATACGATTTCATCGATTTTATCTCATAAAATCAACAAAACGTCTAAAACAGTGAGGAAAAATCCCAAATTTATACGTGAGCATCCTCATAATATATAAAAATATTGGTATAAATTTTATGTCCAGAAAATAACGTTTACTATATTTTTGGACATAAAATGCATAATATACCGATTTTAAACAATAAAATGAATAAATATTCAAAACTCAAAATCTGACTTTGAAAATTTACATGCAGAAAGTATAAATATGAAATATCACTGTGTAAAACTTTCGTGATCAGATTCCAAATATAACTATTTATAGTAATTATTTTAGCCAAAAACACACTTTTTGACTCGGTTTTGTATAAAAATCATTTTAATTAGCAAACAAATTTCAAAAATTACGAAATTTGACCAGTAACTTCATGAGACCAGAAACTTTGCATGCTATAAAAATCTCGTGTTAAAACCATTTTTAACACCATTTTCGGACTTTATCATATTTATTCTCAATAAATATATAAAACTCCAAAAACAACAAAATAAATTTGTAACTACAAGCCTTAGCTCTGATACCACTTGTAGGGATCTCATCCCATTCACTAATCAAATATTAGTGTAAATCAAATTACTCTAATTTGATTTAGCAAGATCTATGTAGTACAAATTCACTTTGTTACAAGTTTAGAAATGTTATACCTTTCACAAAGGAAATATTGGGCGCAAAACTAGAACTCCTTTCTAGTTTTGTTTCTTGAGCTAGTTTTAGGATGATCCTCCAAAAACTCGAGTTTCCAAAATAGGAAACCTCCTAAAAGATGCACCCAAGAACACACACCAAAATACTAAATATTTTGATCTAGAAACACTTAGTATTAACTTGATAATGTGTAATATTATTATTATTACTAACACTTAGTAATACTTAGAATAATACTCCCTCCATTCATATCCACATGGTATTTTTCCATTTTGGACACTATTCATACTTCGACATTCAACTTCAATTATCTCTTGATACATAAGTGTAAATATATTCATGTGTGATCTTGTTTGATTCGTCTTTACGAGTACATAATTAAAATCTAAATTTTACATTTTTTGAGTAAACGTAGCTAAAGATATTTAACGCGCAAAACGCGCGTTGGCAAGTGTGAAAAAGCAAATGTGTAGTGTGGATATGAATGGAGGGAGTATTAGTATTAGGTTTTTAGAGAGAAAAGGAGAGAGATCAGATGGAGAGTGAAAGAGTGTAGAGAAAATGATGCATGCTTTGCTCTTTCTTTTCATCCTCTTATAAAGACAAAAAGAGAAAAGCAAAATGTGTCCAAGACACTCTAGGGGGCCGGCCACCCTTGCATGGGAGAGGGGAAGAGTTGTCTCTCCTTGTTTAGAACAAATGCTAGCTTTTTAATCATGATGTAAAGCATGCATGTGAAGAACAAAGGCTAAATGACAAAAGAGAATCTTATTCTCCCTCTTCCCTTGCTTTGGACGGTTTTAGGGCCCCTATTATGGTCCAATTTGTTTTCAATATTTGTCCCACAAATACTTATAATTTATCACTTAATCATCTAATATGATAAAGTACAAATTATCAAATTGAACTCACAACTCTTCTTTAACATATATGTACACTTACACATATTTAAGAATTGTACTTTTACTAATCTCATTAGTAAAATATACATGACTCGTGAATTAACTGTTAATCACTAATTCCCATCTCCTCTAATAATTTTATCGATATAAAATTCAAACATCCGAGTTCACAACTCGATTTCTCTCTAAATTAATTCACTGACTAACCGTTAGTCAATTTATCAAGTTACTAATCTAATCGTATCTCATACAATTAATTAGCTTAGATATTTGGAGTACGTTCCTTTAGGTGTGACTTAAAGGGATCAATTGATTACCGCCGTTCTCACGACAATAACGTCAAACTCTAGTCAGCCAACCGTTATTGATTTACGTTAATCAATTGACAATAATACAGGATTATCCCCATGTATTCCTTAATTGAGATTTATTAAGTAATCGCACTATTGTGGAGGACACTTACTCCAACAATTTTTCCCTTCGACTAGGTTTTTGTCCCAAAGGGTTTGTCCTAGAAATGTTTTTAACGAGGCAGCGTGGTCAGCGCACGAATTTGCGATATTTATAATCATCACTTTGTCCGAACAACAAGTATTATACGCAATGGTGGAAATGAAATTATTCTCAAACAAGAAAATCGAAATATTATTTCAAATGAAGTCGATAACGTCATGGTATTCCGCATATTGCAAGTTTTGAAAGGAAAAATGGTGATCATAGTTTATTTGATCAAAGATTGCTTCAAACGTATCTACTACGAAAAATTATACTAGTGCATATAAAGACAAGTCAAGCATCGGATGTAATCGTCAGAGGGAGTAGACATGCGCTGTACTCTTTTTCCTTAACTATGATTTTGTCCCACAAGGTTTTCCATGGAAATGTTTTAACGAGGCAGCTTATTATTTTGTGCGTGTTTCGAGAATTTTGTACTCGTTTTCCTTCACTAGTGTTTTTCCCATGTGGTTTTCCTAGGAAGGTTTTAATGAGTCATGTTCATTAGTAATGGACATCCAAGCGGAAGTGTTATGAATAATGTATTAGTGTGGATGTCTATCAGGCTTAAAGCTCATACTTATCTGTTACAATTAGGGTTTAGGTGAAACCCTATTTCTTATGTACTATATATATACCCTCACAAGGATAAATAAGAACACATATCCATCTACTCTCTTAATTGTCTCTCTTAATCTTTCTCTTATTCACTTTATTTCACAACAATTACCAATTTTTTTTTACTACATATACTGTAGTTCTTTTAAAAATATAAGAGATATTTCCCGTGGTACCTCCGAAGTTTAACACTTTTCCAGTGGTACCCAACTTTTTAAATTTTTGTCCATGGTACCCCTGAATTTTGAGTTTAATACGCAACGTAACCAAAATGATGACGCCATTAAAAATTGATGATGACGTGTCACTAACTATTTTCTACTAATATAAAGACTTAAATTTCTTTTTTTGCACATGGTACCCTCAAATTTTTTAAGTTGGGTATATGGTATCCTTGAAATGTCTATGTTTTGTACATGGTACACTTGAAAAATATTTTTAAATTTAATAGTAAACGAGGAAAAATTAATATTCTAAGTAAATACAATTTAAATCATTTATATTTAATACTGTTGTAACAGAAGGACAACTTGAGAATATAAAGCAAACCTTAGGTATACCATGGACACAAAGTTAAAAAGTTGGATACCAATGGAAAAGTGTCAAACCTCGGGGGTACCGTGGGAAATTTTCCTTAATTACATTCTCTAGCAAAAATTTTGAACACGACATTCTGTTTTCATTGGCCGATGTTAATAATATATTGTAGAGTATTGATTGAATGTTGCGTTGAGTACAAAGCAACGAGGAAACTATTTATAATAAGTCAAATACGACTTTGTACTAAACACTAATTGATAGACAAACCCGTAGTTTTTTCTACGACGATTACCTAACCCTAGGCGCAATACTCTTGTAGCCAACCCTTCATGTCATAGTACTCCCTACCTAATCAAAGCCTTCATTATGAATTGAAGTATTAAACTTGTCTTTATTTTGAATTTTTTTTAACCTTATTCATAATCTAAAACATCTAATTGAGTAGGGTGTACGATAATGTGATACAACTGGTATATCCAAGATTTGTTTTTGTTATCTTCATATTGTTTCCGACTCACATGACCAACTATTTTTAGGGACAAACAATTAGTAATAATTACATATTTGGCAAATTTTCATTTTTTTAAAATCTAGATATTTAAGTTTTTTTTTTCGTCGTATTTGTAGTAATTAGAGCATGTTCCATTAGTTTGAGATAATTATTCACATTTATATTTTCAAATATTAGGTTAATTAAAATGTACTCTGTATGTTTTTTGGGCACACAAAAAGTAGATGCATGGCTATAAATTGGGTACAAGAATTAAGATTATAACTTTGTACGAAATAAATGATATGAAGTAGAGACCGTCTCGCATAAGACTTTATGGTTGAGATTATTTCACGGTAATTAGGAATTCAACGCGAGAACATTTCATAATCTAAAGTATAAGAAATGTAACTAAAACAAAGACATGGTTTCTATACTCGAGATCGTGTACCAATTTTTTTTTATAAATCTAACTCAACTAGAAATTTTTATTTTTATTTCCTTTTTTAACTTGTTATCATGTGCCTTAGGGCACATTTTAGAAAATCCATAATCGTAATAAAAATGTAAATATAATTAGTTTCATATACGGAGTGTTAATTAAAAATATCTTACTTTACTTTAGCCCTGTAACACAATATTAATTAATACTTCATATATGATTACTAATTATATTATATTATACATTATTGTAAGGATGCAAACCCAAATCTCACATTAATGGAGAAAAGATGAAAGCTCATCTACATAAGTGTCCGCCGAATTTAATAATATGAGGCCTTTTAGGAAGGAGACTAAAAGTAAATCCATCTCTCGTCAGCGCTTCCGTTATAATAATTGGTATCAGAGCCCAAGGTCGACTTGGGCTAAGCACAAAAAGAGAAGCATTTGGACCAAGACTCCTAGCTCGAGGTGGAGTCTAGAGCAAGTTTGGTCCATGGCGAAATGGACCAAGAAGGCGCCGTATGTCAAGCCAAAGACCGTATGTGTACTAGAACTGTTGATTAGGTGGACCGTTATCAGATTGGGTGCCGCAGGTCTAATGGATCTTTTTTAGATTGGATGCCATAAACGGCTGTGTTCTAGGACTTTTGAAATGGTGGACCCGGTTCCAGGGTATATTGGATGCAGAGGAATTTGATATGTTTCCATTAAGGGGAGACTATCAAGTCTTAGTGCCTAGAAGTTAGGGTTGCAAAGTGTGAGGAGGGTTCTCCGAATAGTTCAAGGTCCGAGTCATGATGATGGTCCTTGATTTGAGAGGATTGTTAGGATGCAAATCAAGTCTCACATCAGTCGAGAAAAGATGAAAACTTATCTATATAAGTGTCCATCAAATATAATAATGTGAGACTTTTTTGGGAAGGAGCCCAAAAGTAAATTTGTGAAGACTTGGCCCAAAGGAGGGAATATCATATTATTATGGGCCGTAGACATCAGTGCAGCAGAGGCCAACATCTGTCGTCAGTACTTCCGTTATAACAATTATTGTTAAAGAACAATCTAAATCAAATAAAAATGGAAATTTCTAGCTGAGCTAGATTTATAAGAACTTGCTATATGATTTCGAGTAGCTATTTTATTCGAATAATTGTTTTATTATATTATACTCCGTATTTGAGAATTAGTCGATCGAATCGTAGAAGTTAAAATGAAATGAAAACGGTACGTTCATTTGAGCCGTTGAAAAGATCTTATATGATTATATCCCAAAAATGCAAGCCATTGAGCCAAGAACCCGCACATCAAAGATTATGGCCTCGGCTACTTTTTCTTCTTTTTATCCCTCTTTTCCTCCTTTATATTTCCCCCCTTCACTTATTCATCATTTTTGGAATGGGAAAAAGGGAGGAAACAGCTATTTGCAAATAAATCATAAGCAATTGGAAAAAGGGAAAAAAAATAAAAAAATCATATTAACAATTCTAAATTTACATGTCAAATATAATAATTAAAAATTAAATGATATTAAAATTAGGAGCAAACTAAAGTTTATGTAAGGAACGTAGAGGAATATCTTCATCTAGAGTAATACGGAGTACGAAGTACTTCGTCTGTACTAGCTTTAAAGCCCGTGCGATGCACGGGTTTTAATAATTTGTATTTAATAATTTATGATTTATCTTTTTTTAATGAGTAAGTACTATTTGGGTTCGGTATAAATATTAAAAAATAAAAAAAAATTAGTGTTATAATTGTATTATTTTTAATATGAAAGTGTTAAAATATGAAAATAATGTTACCAATACCATGTTCATTGTAATATACAGCAAATTATTGAGGAATGTAGAAATAGATTAATTGACACGGAGTAGAATTTTTTTAAAGGAAAATAAAGATTATTGAGCGAAAAGAAGAGTTTACACACTTTTGATGATTTCAATCAAAGTAAAAAAAAAAAAAGAATATAGATAATAATATAACCCAAAGTAATTTAATTTATGTAATGTTTCCTTCAGTTAATGATTTTTATTCCATTTTAACTTCTTTAAATTCAGCTTAGATCTTAAAGTTTATCTCAAATTCTATGAGTGTAACTTTGTATTAAAAAGGATAAATTTACAATAAAAAAAGTTCATTTTAGATCTTATAAATTCATGTCAACTCCTATAGATTAACTCAAATTCAACAACTTTAACTCTTATGAATTCAACTTTAATAAGAAAAAAAATAGGCTATCTATTAATCTTACTCAAAATCGTCGTAACATAGCCGAATAATTCTTATCATAATTAATAGATAGATGTATCAAATACAATTCCATGCATGTTTAAGTCATCTCCTTTAAAACTTATATTAACATTTATCTTTTGTGGTAAAGTAATCAAAATGAAACAAATTTTACTCAATATACTCACTAATTAAGAATGTGTATATAAATTTGTACAATGTTTAGCTTATTTATATGATACTATATTGTTGTTATTATTTTTATAATATTTGTATCTAATTGCTATTTGTACTTAAATTTTTTTAGTAACCTTGTTAGTGACTTTAGTTGATTAATTAATTTTATATATCTATACCTCTTTAACTATGATTTATTCTCTTAGATGCACGATAAATTAGTTTGAGACTGTCTTATAGGAGACTTAGCTTTGAATTAAACTTTTTTTATGAGAGTTTTATTTATTTATTTATTTATTTGTATCTTATAGAAAATTAATTACTTTGAATTTTATTAAATTATCAAAATATTATTTTTATTAGATTATCAAATAATTATGGTAAATGTTACCCATGAACTCTTCAATTTATATGAAGAGGTAAATATATCTTATTGAAAATCATATTAAAAAATTAATTTCCATAATATTAGTTTTAATATTTTTGGGTAAGTTTTTATTGAATTTTAAAGAGAATTAATTACTTTAAATAATATATGGAAAAAAGGCTAATGAGTAGTCGTATGAAATTAAGGAAAATGTTTGTCTTTATATTTTTTTAGCTTTGTTTTCTTCCTTTAAATTTTATAGAAAGCTAATTTTTCTTAATTGAATTTATTTTCAAGGAGAGTTTTTCTTTTAATTTTACAGAAACTAATTACTTTAAAAATTTTTAGATTATCAAATGATTATTTTTATTAGATTATCAAATAATTACGATAAGTGTTGCTCACTTTAAATAATAAGTAATTTAAAAAACAGTTTAAATTATCAATAAAAGTTTATAACCTAAATTAATAACTTATAATGATATTATTTTTTTGTTTCTTTTAATCTTATAAAATATTAATTTCTTTGAATTTTATTAGATTATCAAAATAAATTTTTTATTAGATTATCAAATAATTATGGTAAAAATTACTTATGGGCTCTCCAATTTATACGAAAATGTAAGTTTATCTTATGGAAAATAATACTCTGTATTAAATACTTAATTTCCATAATATGAGTTTTAGTTTTTTTAGCTAAATTTTCATTAAAATCTTATAGAGAATTATTGCTTTGAATAATACTTGAAAAAATGCTAATGAGTAATCGTATAAAATTAGAAAAAAAGGTTAGTTTTAATAATATGTAGCTTAGTTTTTCGCTTTAAAGTTTGTAGAAAATTGATTGCTATTAATTGAATAATATATTTTTAGGAGAGTTTTTCTTTTAATTTTATAGATAAATAATAACTTTGGATTTTATTAGATTATTAAATAAATATTTTATTTGAATTAAATTATGGGAAATTTCTCATGGTACCCCTGAGGTTTGATACATTTTTAGTGGTACCCAAGTTTTTAAGTTTGTATCTATGGTGCCCTCCAACTTCAAATATAGCACTTCTTGTGACCTTTTCAGTGGTACCCAAGTTTTTAAGTTTGTGTCCGTTCCATGTCTAAGTTAGTGGTGATAGACTGATAGATGTTGCACTGGTTAGGTCATTAGAGTCCGTGAACGCCGTGGCGCAGAGGTTAAGACCTTATCGATGAATGTTAATGGTGTCATTATCAGTGGTAAAAGAGAGAAAGTGATAAAAGGGATTGAGTGAAGGAAAAAAAAGGATTGACGATTTTTTTAAAGCCTTTAGAAACTCATGGGACGGATAAAAATTGTAATTGTCGCTAGTAAACCAAGTATCTGGTACATAGGTATATTGTTGGAAGGGTGATCGAATAATTTGATTTATTTTGAGATTATTTGGAATTGGAACTATTCATGAAAATTGAGTCATTGTTTAGATTATTCTAATTAATGTTTTCTAATAAAAATATATTAAAATTGGCCTAAGATGAATATCCTACTTTCAAACATTCTTTTCAAATAAATGTTTTAAAAATGATTGGACACTTAATTTAATTTGTCAAACCATATATTGTATAATTGTAATGTAGAATTTGTCACATTTGATTCTAAGCATCTAATTAAAGTTGCTAATTATACTTTTGCCACAATAATTGCTTGACCATAGTAGAATTTATTTGGGAACAACTAACATAAACGAAATGATGTCACAACATAATAAACTTATACACCTACACACTTACACCTTTGAATCTTGACCATTGATAATATTCTGAAATAAGTTGTTGTTATAAAGTCATTAGGAGTGAATATATATGTAGGTAGGTCAAGACTCAAGAGAATAATAATACGGTTTATAATTAGTAGAGTGAATATGCCCTTACCTCTTGAATATGTACGTAAGTCAAAGTAAAACGTAAAGTGAATTCAATTGTGGAACATCATGTGCATGTCATACGAGAATGTTATGTACCATATGACAATAATCAATTACTCAATGACACAATTACTCAATGACACATATTGGCCTAATAGTGTGTCAATTTATGACTTAATTAATAATCTTATTGGCCTACTTGATAAATGATATATATATATAATCTCCTTTCCTTGTTAAAATTTTGAAAACACCGTATTAAAAAAAAAAAGACGAATTTTAAATAATATAAAATGTGATGACGTAATCGTGATCAAGTTTGAGTTTAAATACATAAAATGCAATCGTCGTATTAACTATATATAATGTGATCTTTATTAGGAGTTATAAAAATGATCACGTTTTAGACAATAATGACCATGATCAGAGTATAGTTAGGTCCTTTTTTTTTCAGCTTAATTTCAACTCTTATAATTCAGTTCAACTCTTATAAGTTCAGCTCAGCTCCTATAAGTTCATCATCTCTAATAAGTTCAGCTTCTATAAGTCCCACTAAACTTTAATTTACAAAAACTTCGCCTCCTATAAGTTCAGCTCTTATAAGTTCAGCTTTTATAAGTTCAGCTCAGCTTCTATAAGTTCAACTCTAAAAAGCCGAAAAGAACAGGACCTTAGTATACGTTATCACATTTTATAAGTCTAAAAGCTTATCTTTAACTTTGTTGGTAAAAGACAATTGTTTACAATCCGCACACCATTTCTTAAATGACACTTATATAGTTACACAAATTCTTGTTTGAGACGGAAGACCCGTTTCTAGCTTAAGACGGGTCGGGTATGACCCATTTTTCTTTTTTTCTTTTTTTTTTGAAAATTTTTTTGAAAATTTTTTTAAGACCCAATTTTTTTTTTTAATCTTTTATCGAAAATCGTGTTTATAGGGTAATTAAAAATGGTAACAAAGTAGACAAAAATGGTAACATATTATATTATATTGGTAACATATTATGAAACCCCAGTTTTCATGGGTTTGTTTTCCTTAAAAGATAATGTTGTCCTTTTATACAAACAGGTAACCATTTAGTATAATAATGTTACCATGTTAGCTTTTAGTATTTGTATTCCTTAAAAGATAATGTTGTCCTTTTATACAAACAGGTAACCATTTAGTATAATAATGTTACCATGTTAGCTTTTAGTATTTATATTCCTTAAAAGATAATGTTGTCCTTTTATACAAACAGGTAACCATTTAGTATAATAATGTTATCATCTCATTTTTCAGCTCAACTGAGGATTCAATGAGTTTCAATGGGTTTTTTGTCCTGCAAAGATAATGTTGTCCTTTAATACAAACAGGTCACCATTTAGTACAACAATGTTACCGTCCAAAGATAATGTTGTCCTTTAATACAAACAGGTCACCATTTAGTACAACAATGTTACCGTCTTAGCTTTCAGTACAACTTTAATGTTTCCATGGGTTTGTTTTACTTGAAAGAAAATGTTACCCATTTATGCAAACAGGTCACCCTTTACAACAACAATGTTACCATTAAAATGGGTTAAGGGAGACTAACTGTAATTATTATTGTATGGGGTAAATTTTACATCACAAGTTGTTTATGAAGTTGTCTAATATAATAATTTGTGAAGTGTATATTGACCATAACTACTTAATACAACTCTTTTTATTTTTATCACCTATATTAGTGCAAAAAAAAAAAAAAAAAAAAAAAAAAAAAAAAAATCGATGCATTACCATATATTTTGTCATTTTTTCTTTCAAAGAATAGCGTTGATTTGTGTAGAATATGATCTCTTTTTCCGAGTAATTCTATTGTGAGGAGTACTGTATAATTACACGTCCTTAAATATTTTATTATTAACAACCTTAAATGAGCTAAGCCGAAGCTAATAGTAAGAGGTTTAAGTACTCTATAACACGTCCCGTCACATGAATGCCATTTGGAAATGATGTGTGGATGCAACAACAGGTCCACCATACCTGGGGCTAATTATTACACTTTAGAGTAGAGGTGTGGTGAGACTGAACACATGACCTTTGGTCACAAACTTTAATATCATGTCAGACTAGGTTGCACAGACACTTCTAGTTTTGGGCGTTCCCGTGTCGGACACGGACACGCGTCGGACACACCTCCAAAAACGTGTCGGACACGCCTTGGACCATGTCCTCGGTTTATTTTAAAACAAGACGTGTCGGACACGGCCCAATTCAAAACAAGACGTGTCGGACACGGCCCAATTCAAGTAACGTAACACGGACACAGCCCGTGTCATAGAAAACACCTTATTATATTATCTTTTCCACTTAAAAAAAGGAAAAAAAAAAATTATAAATAAAATCCTAAAACCACGTATTGAAGATTTGTATAGTAGCACAAAATAAATCACTCATTTCTCCTTTCAAAGTACTGTCAATCTGACTCCCGCCTTGTCCCACCTCGTAGCCACCGCCTCCGACTGTGACACCGACCGCTCGCCCTTCTTCGGTGTAGTTTGTAATTTGTAATTTGTAATTTTGTAAACATTTGATTTTCAAATATAATTATTGACGTATTGGTTGTTTTACGACTTTTTGAGTTATGAATGACCATAATATACATGTTGATTGTAATGAGTTATGAATCCCTTTAATTTAATATGCATATTAATTTTTTTCCTGCCGTGTCCTAAAAAATTGGATTGGCGTGTCCCGTGTCGTGTCCGTGTTCGTGTCCATTTCGTTGCAACCTACATGTCAGATACCAACTTAATTAAATGGTAAGTTTTTAATGAATAATATCAAATACTTCGTACTAATTTTTATCAACACATGTTATCGAATTGATTTCACAAAACCTTCACAATGAAGTACTTTTATGAATCAAATTCTACGACAAACTACTGATTTATGTTGATTTCGATAAAAGGCAAACAAACGACTAAACATGTGAGAATAAATTAAATGGTTCTGTAGATCAGACAATCGCATTAGTCGGGCCGGGTTTACTCAGTTCAGATCTTTTTGGGTTTTAGTTCGGGTCATATTAAGTCATGAGAGCAGTCGGTTCGGTTCGGATTGGGTTCAAGTTTGGGTCATATCGGTTCATGATAGCAGTCGGGATGGTTTCGCGTTGGGTTCGAGTCTTATCAGCTCGGGTCACTCAAACAAAAATTTTAGTTCGATCGGGGTTCATGTTAGAATCATGTCGCTATCAGAACGAGTTAAAATATTGCCGTCAAAGACAAATTTTAAATTTTCTTTATTTGTCGATAAAAAAAAACAATATTTGAGTTTTCAACTATTTCCTGATCACTACAAAATTTCAAAATTATGTTGGGCGTAGATTTTAATGTTGGAAATCTATAAATGATTCCAAATAATTTCAAAATTTCTTTTAAAAAGTTAATGTTGTTTATATCTTTAGAGATTACTGAAAATATCTAAAATTACAAAAATATTGATTTTTGTTTTTTTAATTTGATAAATATGTATGATTAGTTTCGGGACGATTCGGATTGCAGGTCATCTTGATTAAGGTCAAATATTAGGTTGACTCGGGTTGAATCATGTTACTGGTTACCTCGATCGTGATGGTGTCTATTTTGGGTCAGACATTAACGGGCCGTGTCGGGTTACGATTCATAATCAGATCGAGTAAGGTGTTTTCGGGTCACAGTAATTTTGAATACTATCAGGTTAAGTTTGCTCGGATTCGATTAAGGTCACTCAGATCAGAATGTCGTATTAAGCTTGCCGCGCGCCAATTCTAGGTTTCCCTCGCTAACATGCTATATATATATCCTTCAACTTTTTCTACATGTTCTCTCTTCCAGTTAGTGAGCTCATATTATTTATGTGTGAGAGGATGATATTGAACCTCGGTACCACCTGATATATACAATGTGGGTGTAGATATAAGGACAACATAAAGAGTGGTCCATATGCAAAGGTAAGAACTTAGAAGCTAATTAAGTAGTCCATATGCTTGGACTAAAAAAGAAAAAATGAGTTAATTAAGTGTAATTAAGGTAAGCCGTAGAGATAATTATAATTTACACCACTACTACCTCAATGCTATGTCTTCGACAAAAGCTACCGTTCATGTCATATGCTTCCTACTTCTTGATTCCTTTTCTTTTATTTTTTAACCTTTTTGAGCTATTTGTAAATATACTACATTTAATTTTGTACCATAATTCCACTTTCAATTATAATTTTTTTCTTGTTAATTGCTTTTTAACATGTTAAGGTTGTAAGGACATCTTTAACTCTCCCTTACTTATAACATATATATGGTATACATATAGATCAAATATAGCAAAACTATGACCTTAGTATAAATAAGATTAACATGGTCATCGTTTTTATTTAAAAAAAAAATTAAAAAAAATAAAATTGAAATGAAACTAGTATAAACAATATTTCATTTAACTTCGTAGGTTTTTGTATAGTATGAAGTAGTAAACTTACATAATAAATATTTCATGTTAGTATACGTTGACGATGTTTTATTTATGCAAAAGGCGATTAATGTAACTTGTCTTTTTATAACAACGACGTTATTATTGCTTTTAATTATTTCATAAAAAAAAACATAAAACTAGTAAGGATCACGGAGTACATTGGTATTACATATTGATGATTCTATATTTTCATATTATAACTCGCACAAGATTTTAAACTACATACAAATTTAATTATTACTTTTAAATTACAAGCCATTAACAAATTTAGCTTTTTTTAGTTTTATTCATCAACAATATGTTTGAATTAACATATACTCGTACTCCGTAGTATATATGTTAATTCATTCAATTGACGTTATTTAAAATTCTTTCACGAGAAAAGTAAATGCGGGTTATTGACTACTGAAATCATTTATTGAATTTCATAAAGTATATAATGATAATTATTAGAAAAATCACAAACTATTAAACTAAAACTTGATCAATAATAATTTTAGAGTGTGTCTTGCATAAAACCGTTTCACGAATGCGACAGAGTTCTTATGTGTAAAATGTGACTATTTTAATGCTTAAAGTGACCACTTTAACGCTAAATGTGACCACTTTAAAACTGCATAAATTGGTCACTTTAAACGTTAAAATAGTCACTTTAAACCTTAAAGTAGACACATTTTAGTTACAAATACCTCGTCGCACGCGTGAGACGGTTTTATGTAAGCATTTGTGATAATTTTATGGAAGGCAACAAAATAGTGTATGTTGCTAAAAAAAAATAGTACTCGTAAGTGTTTAATGTTGATGCTTTATTAATTTGATGATTCCAAAAGAGTTAGCTATACGCCAGCTGTGTTTGTCCAACTTGAAATGATCTCAAAACACTTTCAAGTTTCAAGTGAGAAAACCAGAAAATATGCTTGGGAATCAAAGACTCAAGTTTAAAGTTCAATTCTAATTTTAATGAAGGGACTACAATCAAAGCTACTCAATCAATCTATACAAAAGCAACTTCTCCAAGATTATTGGTGTCCTTCACTATACTATTTCAAATTTAATTAAAGTGATTTTTTTTTTAAGTTAAACTCCATCTGTTTCAGTGAATTATTTACTGTTTGACTTTTTTGTGAAGGAGATTTGAGAGAAGTGTAAACAAATGATTGAAACAGAGGGTGTAGCACTACAAGGAAAACAGCAATTAGCAACTAATTTTGGCAACCAAAAATAAATTGGTTGCTAAACAACAACTAATAATGTACTTTTAGTTGCAATTTAGCGACTAATTAAATATTGGTTGCAAATTTTAATTTCTGATTAGCAACTAATTACTTAATGGTTGCAAATTAGTAACCGTTTATACATAAGTTGCAAATTTTGGTTGCAAATCAACAACCAAATATATATTGGTTGCTAATTTGCAACAAATTTAAAACTGGTTGCAATAATTTGTAGTTGATTAGCAACTAAAAATTTGTTGGTTGCTAATTTGAGAGCAATTTATAAGTGGTTGCAATAATTAGTTGCTAATTAGCAACTAATTAAATATTTATTGGTTGCTAAATTACGACCAATTTACTAGTGATTGCAATAAATTGTTGGTAATTAGTAACTAAATTTTGGTATTAATTTAAGGAATCTAAATTAATACCAAAATTTTAATTTTATGGCTGCCTATAACTTTTAAAAATACTTATTTTTTATAGAACACAAAATATTATTTAAATAGAAATAAAGTGATGATGTTAATGTTAAACTAAAATTAAAATGATATAACCTTAAAAATTATATACGAGTAGTTAACTAAAGTGTTGTGAAATAAGTATAAAGTTGTACATTAAATAGTTGAATTTAAAATAAATAATATAGGTGGAATAAACCTAAGCTTGAAGTGGAATTTTTCTCAAAATTTTAAGGTTGTACCAAACTATATAGTGAATTATATTAATTATATAAAGTTCTGAATGAAAAGATTGAATTGAATTAAGCTGAATATAAATAAAATGAAATTAAGTTTAAATAAAAAGTAAGTTTTTGTGTTATTTTCTTTTAGCATGTTTATTTATATGATATAGTTAATTAGACTTTTTTTATGTATGATCGACACATCATTCATATGCAAGTCGTAAAATCAAGTGTAAAAATAATGCGTTTTTATATTTTACATTGCTTTAAATTCTCATTCTAAACATGATATGGTAACAAATATGTATACATGTTTATTATTTACACGTTTTAGACGCTCACATGATTAAGTCTCATTTAAAATGTTTCACCTCATTTAAAATGCATCTAACTATAGTTTACATGTTAAAATGTTATTGTGGTTACAAATAATATCGGTGAGGTTTTTTTTTTTTTTTTTTTTTTTTTTTTTTTTTTTTTTCAATATTATCAAGGTAAACTAATTAAGTAGTTAGCCAATACTTAACAAACATATATAGTATTGATGGTTAATAATTTTTTGAACCCATTTAATTCAATACATATCTAACTGCAAAGAAAGAAAAACAAAAAAATAAAATGACACGAAAAATTTACGAATTTAAGTATCAACAACATGTATATTTACGCACAAATATTATTAGATTGACTTAATTTGAGAAATATTACATCATATCATAATAAATTTCATTTATATACAAAAACTTATTAACTACTTGACCATCTCAAAATAAAAAATAAAAAATTATCTGTAAGTAAACGACAACAAAGCACTAATAAATTTTGAAAAACGACCAACCATTCATATATATAATACTATTATTTTTTAGTTTATATTACAAAATTAATTTAACTTTCATCTATTAGCTTATTTTTATTATTATTCCTTTTTAATATAAGATAGTATCACGTAAAATTTATCGATAAATAGAAGCAAAGTTTGCCAAGCAAAGTTAATTAAGTGGAACAATAATTACTAGCCAATGCATGCAAATCCTCCACCACTAACACAAGAAGAGTATTACTACTCTAATAGTAGTACGACTACTACATACAATATTACAACTAGCTAGCAATTCATGTATTGCAAAACAGCTCAACACCAAAAAAAATAATATAAAAATCTTCACAACTACTTAAAAAAAAAGCCACCTTAAATACTCTAATTAACAAAATTATTTTTATTTATTATTAAATTAAATATATATTAATTAATATTTTATTCAAACTTTTTGTTACATTTATAATTTAAAACACGCCACATATGCTTCATGTTATGCCCTATATAAACCATCCTTCATTTGCCCTTATTTGTCGCAGTTGCCATAGTATTTTCAAGAGCTCTTCTTCTCTCTAAGAAAACAAAAGAAGCTTAATTATAATTTATATTTATATTAATATTAATTATAATTAAGCTTTCTTAATTACTTCTCTAATCTTCCTCTATTTCTAAATATATTAAAAAGTTTGAGCTTAATTAGTGTACGTAATAATGGCACTCACAAGTTTATCTCACCATGAATTAATTTACATTTTTGGCATCCTTGGTAACATTGTTTCTCTTGGTGTCTTCTTATCACCTATGTAAGTCTCAATATTTTAAATTTCGTTAATTAATCTGTATTACTCACCGTATGTATGTTGTATACGTATAACAGTTTTATTTATCAGAAAACATATGACATTATTAAATACGACTGTTATAATCATACAACGAACTTATTTAAGGCAGTATGTAAATATATATAAGACGATTAATATTATATGTGTTTGTGTTGGGTGTAAAAAATAGGCCAACATTTTGGAGGATATTCAAGAAGAAATCAACAGAAGGGTTTCAAGCAATACCATACTCAGTTGCACTCTTTAGTTCAATGCTTCTCTTGTACTACGCCATGCTTAAGACAGACAATGCAACTCTCATTATCACCATCAATACTTTTGGTTTCGTCATTGAAACTTTTTACCTCGCCATTTTCCTCTTCTACGCCCCTACTAAGGCCAGGGTACGTATACGTCCATTTTTTACATTCAATTTAGTTCAGATTCGAGTATTTCGTTCCTATTCATTTAGGGTTACAACATCTCTTTTATACGACTCTTATTATATAATTCTGGTCATATTATAACAATCTCAAAAAATTATGTACGACTATCTCATACAAGAATCTGTACCGTTAAATCTATCCTATGCACACTTAGTCGATGAATTGTTATGACACATTTTAGAAAAACTGTATGTTGACGCACGTGCAGGTGTACACAACGAAGTTGCTAGTAATGTTCAACGTGATGTTTTTGGGAGTGATAATAGTGGCAACAATGGCGTTTGCGCATGGAGAAGACAAGCACAAGATGTTGTCGAAAGGAGGAGTACGTGAATCAGCCGTAGGTTGGATTTGTGCTGTGTTTTCTGTATGTGTATTTGCTGCACCCCTTAGCGTTATGGTACGTCCTTATTATAACTCTACTTTTTATTTTTATTTTTTTTTTTAATTATTGATTTTGCACTTTTTTCCTATTTTTGGTTATTGTAACTTTACTTGACGTATGTATATGTACTATCATGCAATGGTTACGTGTTACTTGTACCCTTTGGTTTCTTAGAAATGTTTTCTTTTATTTCACGTGTGTGTTTTCGACTTCGTTTTGAGCTTGTGAAATGAGGCTCGCCTTGTTGAGTTAGGTGACGATAATAAAGTAAAAAAGTTGTATTATGTGATACTAAACAAAATATTTTATGAAGTTTTGTCGTTCAAATGCTGATAAGTCTGTCTTAAATTGTCGATTTGAAAGTAATATTTGAAGTTGCCCTTAATCAGATGTTGGAAATGTAAAATTGAATATGTAATTATAAGAGATTTCTTTGTATATTATTCTATGTATATACACGATAGAAAACTAGTGTTATTAGTATGTATTACTGTCGTGAAAACATTATATCTAGCATACGCGTAGCGTGATATCATTCATAAACACGGTTAGTTACATTAAGATCGTAAACTTTGCCTTAAAACCCGTGATTAGAAAACTAAAATCAATAAATTTCGCGTAACAAAGCGTATTTAATGATAAAACATTCTGAATACGCAACAGTTAATAAAGTGTGTCGTTATTAGCATTAAATAAAAACTACTAGCCCCATCATGAAATTTAATGCCCTTCTTTTACTTATGGGGGATGCAGAGAATGGTGATACGAACAAAAAGTGTCGAATTCATGCCATTTTGGTTATCATTTTCGCTTACCCTATGCGCCGTTATGTGGTTCTTTTACGGTTTCCTCATCCAAGACTTTTACATCGCGGTAAGTAATCTCGAACGTAAATATTTTTTTTACTAAAATAATCAATATTTTAATTTTATTATTATTAACTTAACATGCATTGATAAATTTTTTGTGTTAATGTGGCTAGTTCCCCAATATCCTTGGATTTCTTCTCGGCATTACGCAAATGATAATTTACATCATTTACAAAGACGCGTCTAAGAAGAAGCAACACAACAATCTCGTGATAAGTGACTCCGATATCAAGCAACTTCAGACCGAGCTAGCAATCGACATAATTAAGCTCGGAAAAGTCGAGAAAATTAACCGAGAAATTATTTTTGGGGATGAAATTATTAGTCCAGACGTTGTCGATATCATTGTTCACGAGTTGGACGTAAATGGAAAATGTGACGACGGTACTATCAATAACACCACTATAAATGAAAATATCGTTTCTGAAGAGAACATAAAAGGTGATATTGTTATTAATGGTGGCGAAAATGTGACCGTTGGCGACACGCCACGTGGCGTATCCAATGTGTGAGGGTGTATGGTATGGTAGGTGTGCATCCACACTAATGATGTGATCATTTGATGGTGATGGAAGCAAAATTAATCATTGAAATTTGAGTTGGGGTCCATTTAGTTGAAAAAAGAAAAGAAGTGAAACAAAAAATATCAGGAAATTTGTTGGAAAAATCATATGAATTGTATGGAGAAAAAAGAGGGTAGAAAAGTTGGGTTCATATGTAATCTTTTCTAAAAGTTTTCTTGATTTAAAATTGATGGAATATCTCTTTATCATTTGTAATTTTATTTCACATGTCTTTTATTAGATATAATTTTAATAATTCACCATTTGAGTGATGGGTAGAAAGTAGTTTTCATCATGTACTCATTTTATTTATCAATTTAAATGACTCGATTTTACTTTGTATTTAGTACTGATAATCATAAGGTGAGGTCCCATTTAGTAAAAATAAAGTATGTGGTATTTTGATAAAATTAATGTATTAGTAAGGTTAAAAATGTCATTTCATTTATTAAATGTAATTTATGAAAATAGGACTAATTGATTGGATGAAACTGTCGTATAAGGACATTGGGCTTTTTTGGTGAAAAGGAAGGAGTAGTAATCATTTTATTTGTTAAGAAATAAGAATCTATTATTGGCCATAATTATAACTTTAAGATTTTAGTTGAACTGCTTTACTTATACGGTATTACGGGCTAAGATTTAGAGGTTTCAGGTTCAATCCACCTTGCCACACAGTTGACGGTTCATGTGTTCTCCACATATTGAACCCTAAAGGCCTATGTGTAATAAGATCTAATAATCTATTATTAGACCTCAACCATAAGACTAAGAGTGTGTTTGAATATTAAAAATAGAGGGAAATTAAAAGGATGGTAAAGGAGGGGAGGGAAGAGAACGAAAGCTACGACACTTTTCTTTAAAATCTCTCCAATTTTGGAGAGATTTTAATTTGTCTTGAAGGAGGAAAAATGGATCATTCCTCCTCCAAATTCATCTACTATGTTAACCAAACAACGGAAAATTCATCATTTCCTTTTCTTTTCTTTTCCTTCCAACTCCATGAATACATACCCTAATCCGCAAGTTTATTCAGAGACTCATCTTCAGAGTTCAGAGTCTACTATCTCAACTTTCTACTAACTTTCAATCTTCAAACTCGGATACAAGCACTCTCAATTCAAACTCATTGAAAATTTACATTTTATTATTAGACTAGTTTCACACTTTGTCACCTGATTTATTTCACTTTTCTATTTCATTATTCCATTATCTACATTTATATATGATAACATAATTTTCACTTCAATAACTCAAACGTCAAATAAATCGTGTAGGACTGTCTCATAATATCATGTGTTTACAACTTTTTTTCTAAAGTCGATTGTCTCATAATAAAATAAAATATGTGTTTTTTTAATTGAGTTACCTAGAATTTTTTTAATAAAAATAATCTAATGAGATAAGTTTATTTTTATTTTGTTACCCAACTTTTTTGTTACATGACCAACTTTATCAAATAAAAAGCCTTTAATGTTATTTCAATTGATAAATAATATTGATGATAATGTTCACAACTCACAAGTCTTTAAGGGAGTCATGAAAACCAAAGAGTACACTAGAGACTTTACTATAGCTCTTGTACTTCAACCAAAGTACTCCATATGAGCTAATTCTTACAAGTCATGTCCTTATACTCTTTCTTATACTCATTCAAAAACCGACCGTATGATAGATTTATGTTCACTGTCATATAATAATTAATTAACTTGTTTAAATTTATATGGTCGATATGTCTTGTTAGAGACTAATTTCAATATGATATATGAATGAGTTATGTGTATAGTAGCTCTTAAGTGAGCCTATAGGATCACACACAATATATACAAAGTATTTATACAGAATAATATGAGTAAACTCATTAAGTAATTATCGAGCCTAATGCTAGATTGGTTCAGCTGGAAGTTTAACGAGTTTATGTATTTAACCTTTAAAATAGAAAAAAGAGTTTTTTTAAGAGAGCGTTTGGTTATCCCTTCGGTATTAGCATACCAGTGGTAGCTCCGATCTCTTGTGGCTACTTGTGGAGGCATAACACTTGAGTTGCTTATTATTATTACGAGATTCCTATATACTATTCTGGGTTCTCGAAAATGTCATAAGATTCTATATATTTCTTATTTTTATTATTAAGCTACGAGAATATATGAGATTCATCTCACTTGTATATGTTAATTTGGTCAATACATGCGATTTGATCTTCGCTTATTAGGTTTGTATAAAACAGTTTTATATCATCATCAAAACCCTTCAATGGTATTATAGCCAATATCATGTAGTATTGTTCAAATTAACTTTGAGTCTTTGCTCATAATTGGTTGTGAGAGATTCAAGTCGTTGTGAGACATTGTGTTAGGAACAACAAACGGGTTTGCGTCACGTCCATAACAACGTGAGTGTCCGCTTTATAAATCTCATGAGGTTTCATTCCATAATCAATTGGCTATGGGTGGAGTGTCTCTTAGTATATAAGCTTGACAACTGTTTAGTATCTCACCAATGTAGGACCTTATATGTGGAAGTCTTTCGATCACACGCCCCCTCACATGTAAGGTTCAGTTCTGTATTACTTTACAACCCAAGACACAACCATGGGCAACTCCTTTTAAATTACTTTAAGACTCAGGTCACACAACCATGAGTAACATTACTTTAAGACTCAGGTCACACAACCATGGGCAACTCCTTTTAAGTTACGATTCACAGCCCAGGTCACACGACCATGGGCTCTGATACCATGTTAGGAACAACAAATGGGCCTGGGCCACGTCCATACAACGAGAGTGTCGGCTTTATAAACCGCATGAGGTTCCATTCCAAAACCATTTGGTTATGGTGGAGTGACTCTTTAGCATATAGGTTAGACAACTCTTTAGTATCTCACCGATGTGAGACCTTACATGTGGAAGTCATTCACACGCCCCCTCATGTGTAAGCTCTTGTATTGTATTACTTTACAACATAGGACACAACCATGGGTAACTCCTTTTAAATTACTTTACGACCGGGTCACACAACCATGGGTAACACCTTTTTTTTTTTTCCTTTAATTGGCCCAGTTACGATTCACAGCCCAGGTCACACAACCTGGCTATGATACCATGTTAGGAACAACAAACGAGCCTGGGTCACGCCCATAACAACGAGAGTGTCCGCTTTATAAACCTCATGAGGTTCCAACCCAAAAGACAATGGGTGGAGTGACTCTCTTAGTTTATAAGTTGGACAATTATGTTTTACTCAATCGATGTGGGACCTTACATGTGGAATTCCTTCACACATTGAAATATGGAAAATTGATATAATTCTGTATATGGCCTTTTCAATTTATGTTTTTTTTGTTGAATTGTGAAATTGAGATTTTGATTGGTAATTTTATCATCCTAAAGTCATTTTCCAAGATCGCTAAAATAATAATTTCATTGTTGACGATGAACCTTAATACGATTAGATCAAGACTCGATTAAAATAAATTATAAGGACGATTTGAAGAATTCTAAGATATTAATTTCATTGTTGACGATGAACCTTCATTCAAATAGCGCAATATTTGATTGAAATTAATTGAGGGGTCATTGATAACTCACAATGAAAAGCACGATAAATCCTTTAAAGTCTGACCTGGTTAGGTTAAGTCAACTTATCGGGTTCACATGATGTGAAAAAGTGGTAACATTTTAAGCTACGTGCAACCGATCAATTCATGTCAGAACTGGTCATTTTAAGACCAAAGCGTTTGGTCACGATTGAATAACCTAGTTCTACATGGAAACCGCCTCATTTGAGCCTGTACCTCTTCGTTTGACCTTGGAACCGCCTAATCTTTTGTGTTTTTGCTTTTATGGTTTCGTTTTTTTTTGCTTGGTTTACAATGAAACCTACATATATTTTGGGTATTTGTGCATCTATACTATTTTTCATTAACTAAAGAGTTTTTTGTCAGACACTACCTTAAATTTTGCCCAAATTGTGAGGAACTACCTTACATTTTTTTCTTGTGAAGAACTACCTTACATTTCTAAAATTTGCTGGAACACTACCAAAATGAATTTTCCGTTAAATCTTAACATGTGACCGTCATTGACTTGACGGTAATTTCTTCCATAACTAACTTCCGATTTTCTTATTTTACATCTTCATTTCTACCTTTTTCATCCTCCCCTATGTTTTATCTTTTCCCAATTCTCTAGCAAATGCAATCCAATCATCAATCTCAAAATCCTAACTTCTTTAAGTGTGCATATTCAAATATGAAATTAGGTCTAATTAAGCTTCAAATTAACCTTCTTATGTGCTATAGAGTACCAATTTCAATAGTGGATTAGTAAGATTTGAAAATTTTCGTTTTTTTGTTTAATTTATTTCGTTTAAATTAAGTTTTTGTTTGTATTTGTTTAATCTTCAATGTTTAGCACATTATTGGGAGTATATATAGATCCGCATTTCGTGATTTTTCACAATATTCGGTTATATTTGAAATTAGCCCTAATCTATTTCGGTTTTGTTTGATAATTATTGTAATTTGATTGTTAATGTAGGTATGAGAGATTTCGTGAAAGGTAACAATGGTGACAATTAATCTACTCAGTTAAAACTAAATTGTAGTTTTAGAAGATAAAATTGCAACAAAAATTATGATTTTAATTTTAGTAAAATTTAATGGGTGTGATGAGTGAAGAATATAAGAGATACTTAGAGAGAAATGAAAAATAAAACAACTTTCCGTTAGTCAATGAGGGTCAACTCCAAATTTTAACGGAATTCGTGAATTGGTAGTGTCTCACAATTTTTTGAAATGAAAGGTAGTTCTTCACAAGAAAAAAAATGTAAGGTAGTTCGTCACAATTTGGGCTAAATGTAAGGTAGTGTCTGACAAAAAACCCTTAACTAAAATATTGAAATTGATATCGATTATGAATTATTTTACTAGGAATTGTTTTACAACTGTGAATCAAAGTGATACTCTATTTGATTATGAGTTGTAGTGACGATTATGAATCATTAAGCAGTTTAACTAATTAATTTTTGATGAAGTCGACTTATTTAGCTTCAAATTTAAGACTCATTATTCTAAGCTCATTGTGTTTTGGTGAAATCTTCGAATAATTTGAATATATCACGATTTCAAATTGTTGCGAGTTGTTATATAAATATGAATCAAAATTTAAGTATTGTTTTGTTTCTCAAGTTTGGAAATTAGTTTTCTTAAATTGAAAAAGATATAATGCTTGTTGGATGTCAAATCTAATTTCACTTTTAATGAAGTGCTCATCAATAACAATTGTGAATTACTTTCTCGATTGTAAATCGAATGGAGATGACTCATTTTTCGAATAAGGAATGATTCAATATGGAGAAAAATGAGTCAAACTCCTAAAGGTCGTATGTTTTGGGGAAATGTACGACCAAAGAGCAATGATGAATTATTTATGAAAAAATATGGGCATCATGATTTCTAAGTTAATATTCCCTTCATTCCACTATTTTCTTCCAATTAACCTTTTGGGGATCAAATTTTAACAATTTGACCATCGATAACTAAGATTATAATATAAATTATGTTATGAAACTAGCATATTACGATTTTTGTTAAAACTTTTTAAAAAAAAATGTGTTTTTGACCAAAAAAATGTGTATTGTTATAAATAATACGGTCAAAGTACCGTCTTGGAAACCGTAAAAAATTAAATGGGAATAAAAGAGTGGAATATATAATTATGACGTGTAATGTGTGAAAGGTTATAGTTTGAGATTTACGTGTCCATATTATTTATCCATCTGGCTTGGAATATCAAGTCGAAAAGTGCCGAAACTCACTTGAGACACCTAATATTTGGAAACTTGGAATAATTACACATGTATAAGGGTTACGTGTTCATTCATCTTAAAATTGTCGAAGATTAATATTAATTATCGTTTTCTGCTCTATATATATATATTGGATCATCAAGATCCTAGGGCTGAGATTTGGATGTAGGATGTATAATTGTTGGGAGGATGTATAAGATCCTATTTCTATATATATATATATATATATATATATATATATATATATATACAGAGAGGATCACATGAATCCCTTATATTTGGTGCATCCCTTGTACACCCTTAGAGTCGTTAGATTAAAGGAAATGGAGGGTCAAGATTAAATCAAACTTGAAAGAAGAAAAAAGCCTACATACTGCATTACTACTCATCCTGCACCTACTAAGACTATTTCAATTTTTTTTTTTTTTTTTTTTTTTATTATTTTTTTTTTTTACGATTTCTTTTAGATTTTTTTTTTCTTTTTCTTTTTTTTTTTTTTTTTTTTTTTTTACGATTTCTTTTGTTAATTTTTTTCTTTTTTTTTTTTTTAAATTCTTTTACTTTTTCAATTACTTAATTATTTTATAGTTTTTGTTATTTTTTTTTATTATATTAAGGTAATAACAAATAAACGTTAAAATAATAATTGACGAATAATTATATAAAATTCTATCACAATAATTTTGTCGACTATTATAACTAAAAGTAACACGTACAAGTTATTAGAATAACAATTGTTACACTTTAAAGTAATAGTAACATCATATCAAGAAATATATAAGGATTAACAAAATTTGTTAAAATAACACGTACAAGGTATTAGAGTAACAATTGTTACCCTTTAGAGTAACATTGATTGCACTTTGAAGTAACAATAATATCGTATCAAGAAAATAATAGGATTAATAAATGTTTGTTAAAATAACACGTACAAGCTATTAGAGTAACAATTATTACACTTTAAAATAACAGTAACATCATATCAAGAATAATATATAAGGATTAATAAAAATTTGTTAAAATAACACGTATAAGTTATTAGAGTAATAAATTGTTATACTTTAAAGTAACATTGATTGCACTTTGAAGTAACAATCATATTGTATCAAGAAAATAATAGGATTAATAAATTTTTTGTTAAAATAACACGCATAAAGTGCTAGAGTAACAATTGTTACACTTTAAAGAATAAAGAACATCATATCAATAATAATAATAAGGATTAATAAAAATTTGTTAAAATAACACATATAAGCTATTAGAGTAACAAGTGTTACTCTTTAAAGAATAACATTGATCAGACTTTAAAGAATAAAGAATATCATATCAAGTACTATAAGGATTAAAACAAAAAATACAAAAAAAAAGGAAAAATAAAATAAATAAATAAAATAAAATAAAATTTGGGCAATATCGTATCAAGTACTGTAAGGAGTAAAAGCAAAAAAAATGAAAAAGTAAAAAGTAAAAAAAAAAAAAAAAAAAAAGTAAATTAAAAAAAAAACGAAAAAAACGAAAAAAAAAAAAAAAAAAAAAAAAAAAAAGGTGAAAAACGAAAAACGAAAAAAAAAAAAAAAAAAAAAAAAAAAAAAAAAAAGTCCGGTAGGTCCAGAGTACAGGATGAAGGCTTTTTTTTTAGCTTTATTGCGTGATTCAATCTTGGCCCTCCATTCCCTTTAATCTAATGGCTCTAAGATGGTACAAGGGATGCACCAAATTTAGGGGGATTCATGTGATCCTATTTCTATATATATATATATATATATATATATGGAATTAGATTAAACTAAGTCCCTCAAAAAATTTGAGTCCGTGAGTCCCACATAAAGAATTCGAAACTACTGTATTGAAAAAACGAAACTGTAACGAATAAAAAATGAAACTGTTGCGAGTTTGAAACTGTTACATTAAAAACGTGAATCGCTGTTTAGTTGACTCAAGAATTTCTGGCCTAGACCTACTGCACTTTTTTTTCCCTGAGATTTAATCTCAGCCCTCCATTTTTGTGATCTAAAGGCTTAAAATGGGACTCACGGACTCAAAATATATAAGGGACTCAATATAAACTAACTATATATATATATATATATATATATATATATATATAGAGTCAAGTTCAATTAAGTTGACAAATATTGGTACGCTCACTACGCTGGCGAAACTGTTGTTAATATTTTGTGAAACTGTTGTTCTTTGTAAATGAAACTGTAAATTTATAAAGGACAACAGTTTCACAAAATTTTGTGAAATACAGTTTCATTTACAAAGAACAACAGTTTCACAAAATATTAATAATGGGCCACAAATGTAGTGAGCGTACCAATATTTGTCAACTTAATTAATCTTGTTTCTATATATATATATATATATATATATATATATATATATATATATATATAATAGAGGTAAGTTATATGAAGTCCACTAAATAGGAGAATGAAAATCTTGAGTTGAATAATAAAAAATTAAAATTAACGGAAATATTTGAAATACTAACATGAAAGTTTGAAATATCAAAGAAAAATTGGTATTTGAAATACCAAGGGTTTACGGCCTGCATCAAGAAATTGGTCTCTGACCTAATGGACAACCCTTGGTATTTCAAATTCTTGATATTTCAAACTTTCATGTTAGTATTTCAAATATTTCGGTTGGTATTTCGAATTTTTGGTATTTCAAACTCAGTACTTTCAGTACTTCCAAAATTTATAGTACTTTGTTGAATCTATTTCTATATATATATATATATATATATATATATAGAAACAAGATCAATTAAGTTGACAAATATTGGTACGCTCACTACGGTGTGGCTATTGTTAATATTTAGAAACTGCTGTTCTTTGTAAATTTACAGCTTTCATTTACAAAGAACAACAGTTTCACAAAATATTAATAACAGTTTTGCCACCGTAGTGAGCGTACCAATATTTGTCAACTTAATTGAACTTGACTCTATATATATATATATATATATATATATATATATATATATATATATATATATATATATATATTTAGAGTCAAGTTCATTTTAGTTCTTAAATATTTTTAAGTCCGTAAGTCTCAATCTTAGCCATTGGATTAACAAAATCAATGGCTGAGATTAAATCTCAGAATAAAGTGGGAAGGCTTGGTCCACCACTGGCCACGGCCGACAACTGCATTTTGACAACAGTTTCATATTTTGTGCGTAACAGTTTCATTCTTACAGTACAACAGTTTCAAACTTTTACAGTTGGGCGTACGGACTTAGCATTTTTGGGTGGACTTATTTGATCTCTTTTCTATATATATATATATATATATATAGAGAGAGAGAGAGCAGTTCTATTAAGTTGGCATCTTTTACTAAGTTCTTAAGTTTCATTGTAAGCCCTTGGATCAATTTGTCATCAAGGGCTGAGATTGCACTTGAAATTAATAGCTTGTAATTTATTAAAAAAGGAAAAATAAATAAAAGAAGCAGTAACATATTCCAAGGGCTGAATTGAATGAGATTTCTCCTTAATTCTTGCGAAGGAAAAACGTTTGGGATGTCATTGGTAATTAACTCTCCCTTCTTCTTTCTTAATTGTTTCCTTTCAATTTCTCGTCCATTCTTCCTCCATTATTTCTGTAAATTGTATTAGTGTAATTCAATTAAAAATTGTATTCCGTGAAATTGTTGTTTTTTTTAATTTTTTTGATTTTGTTTTAATTAACTATTTTTAATGGGGGAATGTTATCAAGATGGTTATGGAGGAGGTAAGTTGAGTTAAATAGAAGAGATTGCTTTTAAATTTTCTGGGTTTTTGTTATCAAGATGGTCAATTGATTTCTGTTGTTACCGGCAGACCTTGCGTTCCAAAGTGATTCTTCACTTTGTTTTTTTTTTATCATCCCTTCCGTGAAACTGTTGTTTTTAGGTTTTTGTTATTGAGTTATTCAATTTTAATTTTTTTTTTTTTTTGGTTCAACATTAATGTAGGTGTTAATGGAGTTGAGGAGCAATTTGGGCCACATGATTTCTGTACAAGACTTGAGAAGGAATTCACTCCTTTTGTTGGCCAGGAGTTTGATGATCTTGAGACGGGTATTAAGTTTTATAAGATTTATGCTTTAGCTTGCGGGTTTACTTCTCGTCGGTGGTCTACTAGTCGTTGGCGTGATGGGACATTACAGTTCAAGTTAGTAGTATGTAACAGGGAAGGGTTTTGGGAATCGAAGAAGCAACGAAAGGCAAAGGCGGAAGGCTGTGTAGGTGATGGTAGGAAGAATAAGTTGCAGCGTATTGGTTGTCGTGCGCGTATTAGGTTTTTTGTTAAAAATGGAGTTATTCGTGTTGATGTATTCAATGAATTTCATAATCATGAACTTGTGTCACCTGAGCACAGGCAGTTCCAGAAGATGGCTAGGCACCTAACGAAGTATCACAAGCGTTTGATTTTGGCCAATTCCCGGGTAAAAGTTGTTGTTATTATTATTTTTTGTTTCTGTTACCTGTTACGAGTAAAACTGTTTTCTGTTTGTGATGTAACTTGTGTACGTTTTGTACGAAACTTTTATTTTTCGAAACTGTAGGTTTGTCTCGGTGGAACTGTTTTTTCTTACCGCTGAAACTATAATTTCCATGAAAGAATGCCTATGATTTAATACTGATAAAAGGGCTTACGATGTCTAGTGTAACTATTAAGTATTTAGATGCTCTTTTATGAAGTTGCATATAGTTAAGATCTGTGAAACTATTTATTTTGAGCAAGCGTTCAATTTTTTTAGTAGTAATGTAACTGTAGTAGTGTATTGATTTGAAGAAACTCTTATTATATTATGGTAAAACTTTATAAATTGTAGTAGTAACTGTAACTGTACTTTCTAAGTATAATGAAACTGTAGTAGTGTTACTGATGAAACTTTTTTAGTGTTACTGATGAAACTTCTTTATTATTATGAAACTTATTATTATGATGAAACTTTTTATTATGATGAGACTTTACAAATTGAGATTTGGAAAACTTTTATTATATTACGGTGGAACTGTTTAGTGTTAGTGATGAAAATTCTTTATGAATGAAACTGTTGAAATCTGTGGGTTTAATTTCCTTACAGTGTTGAAATTTGTTGGTATTTAAAGTTGTTTAATATTTTTGGTTTGTCTATTTTGTGTAGTTGAATATTGGAGCTACGAAGACGTATAGAATGTTTAAGGAGCTTGTTGATGGGTTTGAGAATGTAGGGGCCACCCTCAACGATTTCAAAAATTTCAAACGAGACGTGAACTGCTTCATTCATGACCGAGATGGACAGCTTTTTGTTGATCATTTGGTGAATTTAAAGGAGACACGACCTGGGTTCTACTTTGATTATGATGTAGATAACAAAGGTCGTTTGAGGAGGGTTATCTGGGCTGATGATTATGCACGTAAAAGCTACGCTATCTTCGGCGATGGTTTGGCCTTTGACCCGACTTACAGTACTAATAAGTACTCAATGGTTTTCACCCCATTTACCGGCGTTGATAACCACAGAAAATCTATTACATTTGGTGGTGCACTGATTGCTTCGGAAGACTACGAGTCGTTTGTTTGGGTTTTTACTAGGTTTCTGATTGCAATGGAGGGAAAGGAACCTTCTTATATAATTACTGACCAGGATCCCGGGATTATCAAGGCAGTGAAAGAGGTGTTCACAATAGCACGTCATCGTTTTTGCATGTGGCACATTATGAACAAGGTCCCGTCAAAGTTTGGAGTTACACGGCCGGATTATCAGGAGTTTCTAAAGAAGTTGAATGGTATAATTTGGGATAGAGAGATTAGTGGTGCTGATTTTGATGTTCAGTGGGATGAAATTATGGTAAATCACGGTGTAGGTGCGGCTGACTGGTTTAAGGAAACGTTTGAAATTCGTAGGCAATGGGTTATGGCACATTGCAAGGACATTAAAATGGGTGGTATTATGAGGACAACTCAAAGGTCCGAAAGTGAAAACAATTTTTTCAAACGTTTTGAGTGCAAAAGTGGGACACTTGTTGAGTTTTGGATGCGTTTTGAGAGCGCTATGGAGCAGCAAAGGCATAACCACAGGGGGCTCGATAACGCAAACTCACACTCGATGCCTCAATTGTTGGGATGTTTCGATATAGAGAAGGACGCTGCCAGAATTTTTACACACGTCATTTTTGAAGAATTTCAGGAAGAGCTTCGCTATTCAATGACTTCGTGCATTTGTAAAGGGTATAGGGAGGACGGGCCGTATGAGGTTACATTGGTTAGGGATTCTGTTAGGGATCGTGTCTTTGAAGTACGATACAATTCTGGTATGTGTTGTGATTTTATTTAGGTAATCGTATATTACAATTGTTTGACATTACGTTTAACAGTTTCATTTCAAACATTGTTGTAGTTTGAAGTTTATAATGTTAGAGTTTTACAACTCAGCCGTTATATCACTGTGTTATTTTTCTGTATGGTAAACAGATACAAACGACGCACAGTGTTCCTGCGGTCTACATGACCAAAATGGTATTATTTGTCGTCATGTGCTTTGGATATTATCATGTCATGGTTTGAAGAAGATCCCTGAGGGTTTGGTGGCGCGAAGATGGCGTAAGAATGCGTTAAAGAGTTTGGAAGAGAGTGTGTGTGTTGGTAGTAATGAGGAGGATGGAAAGTTTGTTGAGATGTCGAAACTATGGGAGGAGTTTCAGGAGACGTTAGGTGTTGTTCGTGGACTTGACGGGGATAAAATAATGAAGTTGACAACTTTGATAAGGGAGTTTCGGGAGGCTCATTGCTGTGCCGCTATTGTTCCATTGAGCAAAGACGCTGAAATTGAAGAATTGCTTGGTGTTAAGAGCAGTTCTGCTGTGTCGATTTTACCCCCTAAACAGTCGAAGAACAAGGGTAGCGGTAAAAGAATGTTGTCGAATAAGACGAAAGCTGTGGAAATTGCTAAGAAGGCTAAACGCCTATGTAATAATTGCAAACAAATGGCGCACCATGACAAACGGAACTGCCCAAATGCTTTTGTTGAGAGTCGCGACGATGTTGTGGAGTCAGTTTGTTAAGTGGGGAAGCTGTTGGAGTATGCTGGAATTCGATACGATTTTGTAGAGTCAGTGTAGTTGTTACGTATTTTTAACGTTGGATCTTTGCTTTGCTTTTTTAATGAAAGGTTTTGTTAGTTGTTTGCTGGAACCCTTTGTTTCGTGAACATGAAATATTTTGTTTTTATTTTATAGGAAAATTGGTCTCGAATATGAATTGGTTTATTAACAAGTTTAGTAGCAGCACTAGTATGGTTGTACAGTTTCATTTATATTGCTACACAGTTTCCTTAGTATGGTTGTACAGTTTCATTCGGAAAACCCAGTGCAGCTGTTTCTTTGTTATCGTTGAACAGTTTCAATACAACTGTTTAGCAGATACATTTTATAAAGTGCATACGTTTCACTAGAGATGAGAAGCAGATACATGTAGCAGTTTTAGTCTTTTTTGTTAAAAATGGTAATCACTGTGCAATTTACAACTTCAATACCATTTTAATTGTTTTTGTAGTTGATAAACATTTACAGTTTCATCGTTTATAGTCATTTACAGTTTCGTAATAGTATAAGTTTTAAAAAGTTCAGTGCAACAGTTTCAATTTATTCAACATTGGTAATCAGTAGCAGAATGTGTACTACTTTAAAGAAATTTCACATTATAAATAGGCGTAATTGCAAATAACTACCTTTTAAAACCACTTTTTTTCAAATAACTACCTTTTATAATTTTTTTTTCAAATCACTACTTTAAAACGTATTTTTGTTTTCAAATCAATACCAGTTCCCCGGAAAACGTCATATTTTATCAAATTCCGACCACTTTGAAAATTTTTGTTGCCTTTTATTTGAAACACCCATGTCAAATACCCATTATACCCTTCTACCCTTTTCTAACCTTTCTTCCTCTATTTAACTTAACCTCTTCGTTTCATCCTCTTTACCTCTTTACCTAAAATTTCTTCCATTGTTTTTAATTTTTTTCTCTCATATTATTCAGTCAAACAATGATTCTTTCACTTTTCAGCACTTTCCATCCTTATTTTTTTGAGTTAAATGAGATTTCCGGGGAACTGGTATTGATTTGAAAACAAAAATACGTTTTAAGGTAGTGATTTGAAAAAAAATTTATAAAAGGTAGTTATTTGAAAAAAAGTGGTTTTAAAAGGTAGTTATTTGCAATTTCGCCTTATAAATAATAAGAAATATTATAAGATTGAAAATGATAGCATGTCAAAAGAGTACAAACGAGCAATGATTACTAGTGTAACCAGTAGATGTTAATAACAAACCAAAAGTAGAGTATTTTAGAAAGGGGTACGAAAACAAAATTCCCCACCGAAACAACACAGAAGGTGTACTACAAGAACCAGCTATTCAACGTCGTTGTTTTTTGGCCCGGTGACGACCCGCTGCACGGTCCTCGTCTACTTTTTGGGTAATACTTTTCTTGTTTTCGTTGAAGACTCGAACTTTTTGTAGTAGGCCCTCGCGTACCCTGTTGATGTCAGCCAAGAGAAGGGTGGCAGCTAATTGCGCAACAAGATAACGACGGTGATGCTTTAATTTTAGTTTAGTGTCGTCAATGGAAGACCCCTCGTATAGAGCTAAGTGCATCATTGTGAACAGGCCCGACTCTTCATCGTTTCGGTAGTTGTCTTTCCATGGGAAATCAATATCGCGCCGTCCAAATTGGATGATGTCAGAGCCCTTGGGTAAGTCCTTGCTCTCAACATAGTCGCTGATGGTTTTTGACTGCAAGTATAATGAGACAACAGAGATTTTGGAATTTGGAAAAATAGTTAATGAAAACGGCCGGATTAAAACTTAAATTTGGTCAGAAATACTCACAACGAAGGTTGCTGGTTTGTTGTATACTGTAGATGCGTTGTTCAGGTTGATCTGGTATGCATTGTCTAGGATATCAATTGAATTGTCGCTATAATTGACACAAACGCTGGAGTAGTGATTGTTTACAAGCAATGGGATGAATAGCAACCCTGCATCAATGTTGAAGGTGTTACCACATTGTTTGACATGAGCATCCCATGTTTCAAATAGCTCGTCAATTAGAATGCTCATTTGGGTCGCTTCAATATCGACTTCCATTATTCTGTCAAGTATTTCCTGCATGCGTATTAAATGTCAGTACTTTACTTAATAAGTGTTGTGTTGTAAATTTTTCTGCTGTTACAATGAAACTATACTCACATGAAACTGTTGACTTTATCTTATTAAACTATATAGATTTTAGAATGAAACTACACTCTCTGGGTCGATGAGTACGTAAAAATGAAACAGATGAATTAAATAATAGAAACTGTAGTTAAATATTTGTTGAGAATTGAGCATTCAAAGAAAAAAAAAAAAAAAGAAAGGACGAAAGATAATTACCTTGTGTCGAATACCAAACCAAGCCATCCGTGGCGTTTCATTTGCAGAAGCCTCCATGTAGTTAAGCAGCTTTGACCAGCATTGGATTACTGCGGGTGTAGTATTGTTGTCAGGAAACAACGACACGAGGTCGGATCTTCGAAGAATGTCGTCGTTGCCATAGTCCGCCAATATTTCACTGAAATGTAGCACGTATAGAAACATAAAAAAGACAATTCAAAGGTGTTGGTATGAAACTCTGAAATGGTTAAAGTTAAAAATCGTAACCTGGCGTCGTAAATGTAGTCGTTGAGGAAGCAGTAGTCAACAACTTGTCGTCTTAAAGCAGCCATCTCACATGTATTCTTCGCGTTCTTTCTCATGTAGACGGACACAAGTTCCTCCTTTTGGTTAGGAGCACCACAATCGAGGGTACATCCTAGGCCATCCCCCGTACCCCTTGATTTAGACCTAATGGATGATAAACAAAGTGAAGGGTTAGACCGGCAGACCTTGCGTAATCCAATCGGCGTTTGGTCTTCTTGACCGGTAGCACGAGCCCGTTTGACTGTAGACGATGAAGCTTCTGCCGTTGGACCCCTCTTTGCTGCGTGGGTTGCTTGAGTGCGAGATCCAGATTCATGTGTGCTGGCTGTAGTTACTACATCATTTGGACCGCATAAATCAACAACAAACGGGAGTAACGGGTCACCTTTCGACTGAAATGGAACAATGGCTAACTCGTCGCTGTTAACTTGCTGAGCTGGGTGATTAATTACTGCATTGATCTCAGCTGTTGTGTAGACGTCTTCCACGCCAAAGTCTGTTTGGGGGTGCACGTCTGCATGATCAGGTACTTCGTACTCAGATTGAGGTTCATTATGAATTTGATGGTCGGGCGAGCAATGAACATCAGAATCATCAATGGGGACGTCAAAAGTTTGATCTTCAAGGTCTTGCAAAACCTACTTGACCTGGGCTGTAGATGGGTCTGGTGGTATAGGTGCGGTCTCGGAGGACACCTTCATTCGCCTTGACGTCTCAACGATCTCGTCAACGTACTTAAGAAAAGCCGGGTCTTCAAATAACGCTTGAGTGCTCTGCGAGAGGTTGATTTCAGTAGTCGGAATTTGAGCTTCAGACATTGCCTTGATTTTGGATGCTGTTTCGCAATACCAGTGGTGGAAAGCAATTGAATTACGCTGCATTAGCAAGTACAGTTCGTGAATGGCCTGGGGAAAAGGTTACAATAAGTTAGATATACCAGTTTCACATTGGTTAAATAACAGTTTATTAAAAACACATAGAAACTGTGCAACTGAAAATGGTATTGATAACTTACGTCAGTCGCTTTAGATTTAATCTTTTTATCATCGTCAACACCGGGCGGTAGAGGGATTGTAATGGAAACGGGATCATTAGAATTCCGACAATCAACAGCTTCATCATTAAATGCAGTTTCATGTACCGTCTCCTTATCGACGGTAGGGTCGTTGACATCTCCAGCAGTTTCATTACCACCCATTGCTTGATCATGTTGCTCGGGTAACACTTGCTCAATCCCCACATCGGGTGCGACAGGTTGTTGTCGTTGAGGTTGTACCGGTCGTTGCGGTACGTAATTTGGTTGAAGACAGCGAGGATAACGGATGGATGACCATGTCTGACGCCCCAAGCTCCCGTGAACGAGCTCCCCATCAACCCTCTCTTTCACTTTTTTGTTATCCCAATGCTTAATAAGGGGCAAGTCCGAAGGGGACGACTTGCCTCGGAAGTCAAAACGATGGAAGTAAGCAATCATTAGAAAGGGAATACAACCACCCACACACGTTCTTCGACGTGCATCAAAAGCAGCACCGACCAATTCATCGACCACAAAACTACACCAATCGATCTGACTAATACGGGATACATCTTCGACAGCGGCTACAAGCCTTAAATCAACACTACCATTTTTTGTCGGACACAGAAATGCAGAGAAGCAATAAATTACGAACAGCCTTAAAAATCGGTCATCGGCTTCATCTAAACCTTCAATAACCTCAGCTACCTTACCAACAGGGATTGGACCACCGGGCTGTCTGATACCAAATTCACGCCGCCAACGATCCTTCAGTTGCCTAACTTCAGCCTCGTTCTCGTCCTTCTTAGGACCAGTAGTTGACAACTTGAGCTCATTGGGTCCCAAGGGAAGTAGAAAACAGTCATGTACGTCATGCCTCGAAATCATGAACTCCTTATTTTCAGAAGCCCGGAAAACATAACTACGATCATTGAATTTCTCGACAAAATGATAAACATTATCTAGCTCAAAAATGGAGACCGTCAACTCAAACAAACCATCAAACCCAATTCTCCTAACAGCGTCCCTCTGAACTTGATTGAAACCTTCAATCAAGCTGATAAGCTTCCTCGATCGACACTTGACGATAAATTTCTTACCCATTGAAGGTTGAACGTCGACAGTTTCGCCATCAACATTTGCCATTCTACAGAGACAAAACAAATGAAACTTTAACTTAACTTCAAAATCAAAAACCATAGAAATTAATATTGACAGGATCAGGAGGAAAAAAACTAAACTTTCATTCACAACAAATAAAAACAAATAAAAACAAACTACGAAATCAAAGAAAAAAAAAAAAAAAAACTTTGAGTCAGAAAAATTAACAATTACAATTCAGAAAACAAAAAAAATATCACAACATCAATTCGACTAAACTAGACAAACAAAAATTACAACTTCAAAAAACACATGCAAATATGTTTTAAACGAAAAATACATAAAATCACCAAAAAAAACAGAGGAATAAGATAAATCAAATACAACATAATAACATGATTTAAAAAAAAAACGGTTAAAATTAATGAAAAATACCGAAACAACCATTTGAAACCAAAAAAAAAAAAAAAAAAAATCATACCTAGATTGAACAGAAATTAGCAACTGAAGATGAAATTTGATTGAGGATGAAAACCGGCTTCAAATTTTGGGAGAATAATGGTTTGTGGGTAGAAAAATTTGGGGAGAAATGACGTTGGAGACTAATCAGAGAGATTTTGGGAGAGTGAAGTAATCAGAGAGATTTTGGGAGAGTGAAAAGGAAGAAATTGGGGAGACTAATGGATTACTAAATCAATTTGAAAATATGTGGGAGAGTGAGTTCAGGAAGGACGACGGTTTAATTTTGGGAAGTACCAACTTTTTTTTTTTTTTTTTTTTTTTAAATTGAAATTTGCAATTAATGAAATTGTATTTATTAGATTAAATCTAGGCCATTGATTATTTTTGATCTAACGGTAGAGGTAGGAACTTAAGAACTTAGCATTCTTGGGGGGACTTAATAGATCTCTTTTCTATATATATATATATATATATATATATATATATATATATATATATATAGAGAGAGAGAGAGAGAGAGAGAGAGAGAGAGTGAGGTTCAAGCAAGTAAGCTAAATATTTTGAGTCGTAAAGTCAAGATTTTCAGATTCTCCGAAATATTGGATTTTAACCCCAAAAAAAATAGATTTTAACCAAAAAAAGTGCATTTTAACCAAAGACTGAGATTAGGTCTCAAAAAAATTTTGTCAGGCCGGTCCAGGACCGGCAGCCGGTCAACCGACCGTCATTTTTTGGAATTCACTTTGTTTTGTTAAAATGCAAAAATTTTTGGTTAAAATCAATTTTTTTTGGGTTAAAATGCAAGCCGTAGATTCTGACTTGATGACTTTCCCTTGGCTATTGACTTGATATAACTTATCTCTCTCTATATATATGTGTGTGTGTGTGTGTGTGTGTGTGTGTGTGTGTGTGTGTGTGTGTGTGTGTGTGTGTGTGTGTGTGTGTGTGTGTGTGTGTGTGTGTGTGTGTGTGTGTGTGTGGGTGTGGTGGGTGGGTGTGTGTGTGTGTGTGTGTGTATAGGAATTGAATCACGTGAGACCACCCCCTTAAAATGAGACCACCCCTTTAAATGAGACCACTCTGTTATAATAACAAAATATCTTATTACTGTAACAATGTATCTTCTTTATTATAACAACATGGAAAATTAACTCAATGTTAAAACTATGTTATAATAACAAATATTCATTTATGTTATAATAACATAATTATAATAACAAAATATCTTATTACTTTAACAATGTATCTTCTTCTTTATTATAACAACATGGAAAATTAGCTCAATGTTGAAACTATGTTATAATAACAAATATTCATTTATGTTATAATAACATAATTTTAGATGTGTTACTATAATAAACCTAGGGTGTTATTATAACAGCCGCGACAGATCTAGGCCGTTGATTTTTAGATCTAACGGTCCAGATTTGCGGGACGGTTTTATTTTAAGGGGTGATCTCACCGGATCCTCACTGTATATATATATATATGTATATATATATATATATATATATATATATATAGAGTGAAGTTATATTAAGTCTCTTTATATATTTGAGTCCCTAAGTCTCATTATGGACCATAGGATCATAAGAGGATGTACGGATGAGATGTATTTAGTAATAATGAGGACTTCAATTAAAAAAATAATAATAAAATAAAGGAGACAACTTTTACGTAGAACAAGGAGGAAGTTTTGGTTATCTAAACTCATAACTACAGACTCTTTAATGACAACCCATCAAATCACCCTAACCCATTATCATTCCATTCAACTTTCATTTTTATTTTACTGACTTTCTTCTTCTTCTTCATCCTTTTAATATTATCTAATTCACATTCTTATTCAATTCATTTGTATTTATATATTACGCAATTGTAGATTTATATTACGAAATTGAAGAAATGTAAATTCTACCTTACGAAAGGGTGAGTTTTTAAGTGTTTTCAATTTTATTTTTTATTTTTTTGCAATGAAAATTTTGGTAATATGAATTAATTTTTTATAATTTCATTTCAAATTCTGTGCAATGTAAATTTTCTTCATCTTCATCCTTTAAACCTTCTATAATTCTCATTATTATTCAATTCATTTGTATTTTATATCAAATAATCGTAAATATTTTTGATGAAATGAAGGAATTGTAAATTCTACCTTACGAAAAGGGTGAAGGTTTAGGTTGCTTCGATTTTTGTATTCAGTGATTTTATTTGGAATGATGAATTTGGCTTCTACATTTTCAACATTTACAATCTCATTTACATTAATAATTATTTTTGTTTTTATTAAATTTTTAATTGCTGATAGCATTGGTCAAAATGTAAAATGCAGGAGATTTTGGAAAATAAGAAAAAGGAAAGACAGCAGAAAGAAAAATAATGGAGCTTGGAAAGGAAAACCAAACGTCGTGCAAGAGTTACATGTTTTTAAAGTTACAGTTACAAAAATTGTAAACAAGAGTTATAAAACTGTTAATCAATGTATATGAAACTGTTGTATGAAAATGTTGAAACTGTAATTCAATGAAAATGAAACCTTACATACACAATAGTAAAATAAGGTATAGGTGTGTGAAATTGACATTAATAATGTTAAAAATATGAAAATTAAATTGTTGTTCGACACTTAACTGATGACATTAATTTTAAATAAAATTGGCGTTATATCTAGATAATTTTATGTAAAAAAAATCACATTATAAATCCATAAATTTATGTACAAAATGAATTATGGCTATTTATCTTGGGAACAGTTTTGTAAATGTATCCTTAAATTTTATTAAGATTCACTGTAATTGAATGTATACAATTGTAATTAATATAAAGTTACATATAATGTGTTGTACGCTTACATTAAGTGGATATACAAGTTTCATTTCAAATCCACCAAGTTATAATAATCGTTTTGGGTCGTCATATTACTTGTGAAGAGATAATGTCAACTTTAAAGTTATGAACTGCAACTCCTTAAAAATTTAAGGGATTTAAATGGGTTTGAAGTGCATTGGCATTTGATAGGAATAAGTTTTCCAATATGATATGAATTTTTATTTACTTGCAAAAGAATAACAACAGCGAAGATGATTGAAATAGTATCAACAATACGTAAATTAAATCAACAAAAATCAAAATACCACGAAGAATAAAACATGATTGAAATAGTAGCAACAATACGTAAATTAAATCAACAAAAATCAAAATACCACGAACAATAAAACATGAGTTTAATTTGAAAGAGACAGTTATTTTTTTGCCCAGATCAATCTTGGCGCTCTACGCTTGGCGTATATTTGTTCGCATATGAGGTCCTTCCTGTCAAATGAACTTCTTTAATATATGGTACTCCGTACAAGCGATGGGGTAAGTTCAATGAACCTCTACTATTGGTCAAGTACTCCTTACTTGTTACACTCTCCACAAATTCAACATCATAGAAGGCACCTGAGAAAAGCAATATCAATTTTATTAGAATTGAGATTAATTAAATTACAACTAAATAAATAAATAAATAAATAACTGTAATTTATTTTCACTGAAACTGTTTAGCCAAAAAATTGTAACTTTTACTTGTTAAATTTGAAATAGTATACCTAGTTCGTGTAGCTTTAATCAAATACATTCATCAGTAAAATTACAACTAGCATAAAATTACAAAAGACTCCGGAAGTCAAAATAAATTAAAGCCCACTTTAAAAAAATGGGATCATAAAAGAATTCGTAAATGTTTATTCAGACTCCGATTTAAGCGAAACAAAAAGCCTAAATTTAAATTTTTTTGAGCCCGACGCAATGATAATATTTTCATGCACCATTGAAAATTCGAAATTTCTGTATTGGTCGATATATGTTCGTGTATTAGTTTCAAATTTTTTGTGTCCACAAACATGAGATAATTGGTCATTTTAGCAGAGATAAAAATACCATAAACAAACTATTGAACCAACAATCGAACACATGCATGATATATTTGAAGGTTGAATGAGAAAATAAACCATTAAAAAATTATTGAACCATGAACAAACTAATTTTAAATTGCATATTAATATTGTAAAACAATGAAGGTTGAATGAAAATAGAAATTGGACTAAAATGACACATTACAATTCTAGAACAACAAAAATTCGAAAATTGATATACTTTGAAAAAAAAAAAATCGAATACTGAAGTCTAAATGAAATTGAAAAACATATTATAAATGAAAAGTACTCTGTAACAAAAAAAAAATCAAAAATTGATAAACTAACAAAGCCAAAAACAATGAAATTAAGAGAAAAAAATTGTGGAAAAAAAAAAAAAAAGCATACTTACCGAAAATATAGAATATATAAACAATAATGGACGATACAAATGGAGCCTATTTGAACGGAGGATAAATTATGTGCCGCTACAATAAAAATTTCTTTTGGAAAAGAAAAAATAAAAATGGTGTAAATAATAACAATGAGATAAATGATTGGTTAAAGAAGATGAAGTTTTCCAAAAGAAAAAAAATCAGAAAAAAAAATGAAAGAGAGAGGGTGGTTGAAATGAAGAGGGAGAATAAAGGAAGATTGAATTGAAAATGAAAATGATGGAAAACGTGTAAAGTGAAAGGTTTGGTTGCATTGGAACTAAAAATTGATTTTACTTTTATTTTAAAATAAGAAATCATTAATTATTTCTCCTTAAATCTGAGCCATTGATCTATTGTAATCTAACGGTCCATAAGAGGACTTAGGGACTTAATGGGATAGGGTGGACTTAATATAACCTATTTCTATATATATATATATATATATATATATATATATATATATAAACGAACCACTAATTCTTGTGTAAGTCAAGCCTTACAATTAATTATCGTAAGTCCGCCTCATTTGTACTTGATTATATAGCTTTTGTACTATTTAAGTGATAACTATGATTAATTGTTACTAAAATCTTTTAGTACCCCTCTTAGTGACTTTAGTAGATTTGTTTTATGTTTTTGTACCCCTTTAACTGCAATTTGTACCTTGGTCTCACATTAACTTAGTGTGAATTCAGTCTCACGAGAGAATTACTGCGAACGAACAGTTTGAATCGCTCAAACTCATTGATTGATATTTTGAGAAGTGTTCTCAAAAGTGAGAGATACGATTTATCGTAGTGAATGAATCTTATACAAGTTACAACCTTCATATGGTGTCTCCATCCTATTATAATCTCAGTTTTAACGGAATTCAAATATGAGCATTAAGAATCAACGGTAATATGTCAAACTATCACTTCCATCTATTCTTATGGGGAAGGTCTAATCTTGATTAAGGTTCTCTAAAGACGGAATTTGACTCTCATACACAATGCCGACAAAGTACTGTTTAATCAAATTAATTGGGTTCACATGAAAACCTAAATGATTAAAACCCAATTCTCATATCAATTATACAACCACAATCAATAAAATCGGTAATTAAGCACAACCCCAACCAAACCAAGAAAAATAATTCAATAAGTTGAAGTCAATTCGACTACTAATCCATAATAGGTTCAACCAAACACTAATTAAAAATATCTACTCAATCAATAAATTAAGCTAACAACAATAATTAAATTAACAAGAAACATAAATAAAATAACTAAAGAGAAATGAGAAGAAAACTTCGTCTTTGATTGAAATTGAAAGAATGAGTATAGTTGACGTTAGAGAACAAAAGAGTAAAACCGTGAAAATCTAAATTCTTAAAACTAAAACAACGTAAAATTGAAAGGGTATTGTGTTTGAGTTTGGTTTATTTTCTAAAAGGCTTTCTTACAACTTGGGTTTTTAATATTCTTTTTAAGTACTAACCCACGTATTCTTTTATTGTAATCTCAAGTTTCATTTTGCAATGGCTTGTCTTCGAGTTAGTTTTATTTTCCATCGATAATTTTTAACATAAAATTGAGCGAAAAATATGAACTATCCATAATAAACTGTACCAGGAGAAAATATAATACAAAATATTGCGAAAATGTCTGAAATATGTGCAAAATGACAAGAAATTGTGGATACCTGTATCCGTACCTCCCACACAAAACCCGATGGTGTAACCAGGACTTTTAATTTGCATGCTTTAATATGACTTATACAGTACAAATGTCAAAAACAGAGTTAAAAGTTAAAGACGCTAACATGAGTCGGGACGCTAATATAACTTGACTAACGTTCTTTGGTTCACCTAGGTTCTAATACACTACATTTCACAGGACATGCATACACAATCTAAGCCCCTGTTTTTTTTTTCCCTTACAAAGGCCTATTTCAGCTCTCCTAAATTCTTAAATTTAGGCTCGGTGTCCAAAACCACTGTTTAGCATCCTCACACACATAAACAAAGCTCACGTCTAAGCTCAGCATACGATTTACACTCGAAATGACAATTTTCATATTTTTGGTCTCGGGCCCACAATCGAGCCCAATCCGCTTTTGGCCCGCTTTACATGGCCCTAAGCCCTCACAAAGTACTTCTTCAAGGCCCAAAACCGAGCTACTTGGAAGCCAAGAAACACATTATGTCGTAATCTTGACTAGACTGAGAGGCTCAAACCGCAAGAGATGAGGCGGCTAAAGGCCTTAGACGCCAGACCTCTGGCAGTTTACCCCCCTCAGCTTAATTAGCAAAATCTTATATATATATACGAGCTTCCCCCATCCTCAAAAACACATCTTACACATCCAGACATCACACATTCTTACATCTTATGTTCTACAATTCTCTCACAAAAGCCTCACGCACACATAACGAAGTTCTGCCTCTTTCTTGGTCGAATAGGTATAATTCGATCCTAAACAATGATCGATGTTCTTCTTCCCTTGTCTCTAGCATTACATTGAGCTATAGGGCTACACTCTAGTCTGTCCTCAACTTTGGCACACGAAATCGTTTTGCAATTTAAGATGATAGTAGCAAATTGGATTCATTCAATCCATGTACACCTCGCCAAAGTCGTATAAGCAACAACCTCTAAAATGAACCAAATGGACTTTATTTTAGGTTTGTATATTTAGAAAATCTCATTATACATCTAAACACTTAATAATGAATTCAACATTAACTGTACCGTATTCGTTAAACAATTAAAGCATGCAAATTGAGGGTTTTCAAACATCTTTTTGCATATTGCATATTTTCTTGCATAATATCGCACGTGCACGGCGACCTACTTAATTGCTCAAATATCGAAACTAACAGATTACCTTTGAACTGGATTTTCTAAACAATTTTTTAATACAACTGAATTAATCTAGGAAAAGTACCCTCACCCTTAATCTAATCTGGCTTCCAAGCCTTAGATGTAGGAATGTCAACGTGCTCTAAAGTCTAATAACGTGTTTAATGGCTTAGGACATGTATGCAGGTTCCTAGTTTCCGCGTAAATTAGGGAGTGACTCCTAACAGTTTAAAAGGTTTTTCTAACATAATCTTTTAACTTGAAACACCTCTTTTCTCTCGAGATTCGCCGACTATACAAGACGTCGAGTGGTAGCGCTCCATCGCGAGACCCGATACCCACATAAATGACTTTATAAATTATGTGTTAAATATCGACTTATCAAACACCCTCATGCTGAACTTTTACTCGTCATCGAGCGACAAAAAATCAGATATAATCATGTGTAACAAACTTATGACGTTAGTATCTCAGAATTGAAAATCTATACACAATGACTCCAACCATAATCTATTTACTAAAGATAGAGCTCATGTCTCAACCATTCATATCAGCAAAATATTACTCATTTCTTACACTGGCCTGCAAAAATTAAAACTTTCTATACATGATTTTTTGTTCAAGCAAAAACAACCATTCAAACCACTTTTCATTTAACCATTTTTTCTTTCCACGTCATTTTTTTTTGATTTTTTTTTGTTTTGTGTTGAGAAGTAATCCTCGTATGTTATACCATTTAAGTAGCACATTTATTGGTTATAATCGAACTCTATAAACATATTTTCTTAAGGGTTACATATTATTGCTCATGCTCTTGATCACAACTACATTCATGGCCATTGTCGTTACTAAATTAAATGGGTCTCCTTCGAGAGCATTTATCGATGTGTTGCTTTATTATTAATAATATAATTCTTCCTCCATTATACCATATTCCAATTTTTCAAACATTCTAGAAACTCATGCCTTAATTGAATGTCAATATCTAAAGTTAAAAAACAAAACGAAGTGTGACAAAAATTAAGCAAATAATGCTTGAGATCTGCAATCTATTTCTAGGAAACAAACCAGAAGTGCAATTAAGTTAAGAGAATAAATATTCAACCTAAAGATACTAAATATCAAAATTCGCAGATTAACCATTTCTCCAAACATGACAATTCAACCTTTTTTTAAAAATTTAAATTTTATGATTTTATGGATTTTCTCATAATTATGTAATTAACAACAAACTAAAACAAATAAAAGCACACAAAATATATAAGAATAGTTTGCCATATGCTTACATCAGACATATACCTCGATGTATGCAATAAAAGTTTAAAGAGTGAAGAAATGAAGAGAGTGGGGAAAGGAAACGAGCTCACCAAATTGATAATTGTTAGAAGTATAGTCGAGCTAAAGGCGCGTGCAACAACATATAAGCACTGTAGCACACTCAAATCGAGTTAAATATGTGGCATAAGTTATCGCGTATGACAAAGTAGTTGAGTAGCACAAAAATGGGCTCGTATGCCGAATTCACAATTTTAAGAGAATAAGGAAACATTAAAAAATTGTGTCACGCAACATTCAATCCGTAAACACCAGTGATCGAGTCACAAACATAGAAAACGACTCAATACACCAACAATGATCATAACATTAGTAATAAGTCGAGTGTCATACGCAACGCAAAACAAAAAGTACAGCAACGCGAACAAGGATGCACCTGATTTTGAACTTACATAGGAAATATCCACAACAAAAGCACCACAAATTATCTCATGATTGACCCTAATTTTGACTTAGGAGCAGCGAAATGAACTTCAGCTGACGCAATGAAAAAGTAAGAAGGTGCAATCTTAACCACTAATAACCGAAGACTCCTAAATCAACCCCATCAATATATTTGACAAAATCACCAAATTTATAAATCCTAGAAATTGATTTTGAGTATAGAGGTGGGAATTGGTGATGGAGAATGAGGGGAGAAGGCGGCAAGGTGAAGCGGTGTGATGTTTGTAGTGGACGTGAGGTGGTTCATGGAGGTAAACGGAGGAGAAAAAAGCTTATATTAATGTGCTGGTTTGAGAGGGTAATGTGCGTGAGAGAGAATACGGAGTAGCATGGTGGTAGGGGAAGGTAGCGCGAAGGGCGGCTAGTGGCTAGGGCAGAAAAAGGCGAAGTGCACAGGAGCATAGGCATTTAACACCCCGTGCAACCATGAGCAGTAAATCGAACTTTCGGTTTTGTAGAATGAACTTATAAAGTTATTGATGAAATTTAATACACATTGAAAAATCGCACACTTCTTGTATATATATTTATTTAATTTGGGGCCTCATAGTTTTACGGTGCACTAAGCCTTGCTTATTAAGACGCCCCTGCGAAGAAGGTACGACGTAGATGCGAATATGATACTAAGTCATGGTGAATAGAGACAGAATTGCGGAGGTTGGTCTGTGTGGTGGTCGTCATGGTAGATGATGGAAAGGCGCGGTGGCCGTTGTAGGGTTGATAGAGAGAGAAAAATGTTTGAGTGTTTGTGTGGTTTGTTCTTTATATTTTTTATGGTTTTTTTAGACAAGGAACCACATGTAAACCACAATTACACTAGTAGTTGAGGGTGCCTTTAAGAACAAGTTCCCTTAAATTGGTGTAACTAGCTATAATTTTTTTTCTTTTTTCTGCGCGCAGCTTCGTAGAGTTAAGCGCGTGCATAGCAGAAATCAATGCTATCTCCTTGTTTTCATCTTTTATTCCTTTGTTACCTACAAAATCAAACAACACATTAAGATCAGAAAAACTCAACACTCTCAAAAGAAGATCAAAAGATCTGGCACAAAACTTTTAAGCTTAACCTAATCTCTCTTTGTTTATGCCTTATCCATGAAGATTCTCCAAAACATGGGCTTACATCCTTCAAAAACTAGACCAAAAGTTACAAAATCCGAAAGTTTTGGACACTTAAAATAAATTCTGGAGCGGCTCGCTCCAACGGGAGTTGGCCATTATGTCGGGAGTCAGCCGTTCTGACGGGAGTTGGCAACTCCGTATGGAGTATGGCTTCTTTTTGGACTGATTCGTGTTAATTTGTCCGTCCATTTTCAACTTGAACTTCCAAGTGATTATAGCAGCTCCTAAAGTAGTTTGCTGGATCATTTCATACTTTGTTTCGTCAGTTGATTCGCAAAGTAAAGCACGCTTCAATGTCGATTGCCACCAAACTTTCTTCGTTCTTTGACATTTGATTTCACATTGTCGAAAACATTATAATTATGTCATTCAAGTGATGCATAGGGTTGTTTTAGCTTTTCTATATGGTTGAACAACCTTTATACACTACAACAAATAAAGGTTCAGGCGACTGAAAATGGCTACCGTTAATAGTCGCCAAAAAGGGCGGGTGGCTGAAAGTAGTCGCCAAATATCGGTAGCTGGGTGATACATGTTATTTATATACGTTTTATGTCCCCGGTTCAGTCGCATTTAGCTGCATTTACTCGTGTTCATTACCAGTTTTATAAACTATTTGCTATGTTTCTCGATACTGCTGCTTTTCATCTACATATTGCAGGTTTTGGTGGTTTTGAGCCAAAACCCGAGTCATTGGAGCATTTTGAGAACCAAGCTGAACGATCAGGCTCGAGCGCGAACGAGAGCTCGGGAAATCGAACCAAGGACCAAAGGGATTAAAGCCAAACGAAGACTACAAAAAAATAGTTCTACAGCGACGGACTTTGCGACGGTCAAAATTCCGTCGCAATAAATAATATTGCGACGGATATTCCGTCGCTAAAAGTCGAAAATCCGTCACTGGTTGAGGCGCCAAAGAAATTGGAAACCCGCCAAATCAAAAAATGTTTGCGACGGAATTTCCATCGCACAAATTTTGGTAACCGTCGCGAAGATAAGCGCCAAAAAATTAGAACCCGCCAAACGAAAAAAAAAATATTTTGCGACGGCTAATCCGTCGCAAACAAGGTAAACCCCGTCACACAATTTCGACAAAAAAATTTATAAAGTTGACGGATTATAAAATTAAAAAAGTGACGGATGTATTACGTTTCGCGACGGAAAGTCCGTCGCATAAGGCCTTTTTTGCGACGGAAATTACAGGCTTGCGACGGAAATTCCGTCGCTAAAATTTCTAAACAAAAATCGAGTTTCCGCAGCAGCAGGTTATTGTGCATCCAAAAACAAAACAAAAAAAAAAAAAAGAAAGAGAAAAGAAGGCGATATTACTACCGCCAACCACTACCGCCACCACTACCGCCAACCACTACCGCCGGTGCCGCCGGTGCCGCCGCCACCTTCCCCTGCCGCCGCCGCCGCCCCTACCTCCGGCCACCACTAGCCCCACCACCAACAACCTCCAAATCAAGGTAAATACCCTGATTTTTTTAATTATTTTGGTTTTTTCAATTAATATTGAATTTATATGTTAATTAGACATTGTTAGAGTACAATTATGACCTAGGATAGAAGCTATGTGTGAGATTTGATGGTCGATTGGTATTAACTTCATTTTTTAGGGTTTTGATTTATTTTTTTATTTTGTTGTTGCTATTGTTGTTTGTTGTTAATTGTTAGTTGTAGTTGTTGTTGTTGTTGTTGTTGTTGTTGTTCTTGTTAGTAGTTGTTAGTAGTAGTAGTAGTTGTTGTTCTTGTTATTAGTTGTTAGTAGTAGTTGTTGTTCTTGTTAGTAGTTGTTAGTTGTTGTTGTTGTTGTTGTTACTACTTAGTATTATTACTACTTAGTATTATTACTGCTTAGTATTAGTACTACTACTTAGAATGATTTTGTTACGATGTTGTGTTTGTGTGTTGAATGGTGAGTTTAACAGCTTTGTATATTGATGAATAGAGGCTTGTGATGAGTGTAAATGGGGGTTGTAATTGTGTGTATGTGTATGTATTAGTAAGGGCTAATCCCTTACTTAGTCTAGTTGTGTGAATGTGTGTAAATTGTATGATTTGTATTTTGTAAATGTGTGTTTGTAAGCACGGTTGTTATTGCGATTTGGGTGTGTGTTTGTGGGTGTGAATGAGAGAGTGATAGTGTGTCCTCTTGTGGATGTTTGACGACCTTGTGGATATTAAAGACAAGGAAGGAAAAAGACCCAGAATTCGCCGAGAAGTCAAAAAAGGCGACGGAGAATAGGTGCAAGGGGGGAAAAGATGGAAAAGCCCTTCCGACGCACGTGTTGGGTCGCAGAAGTGGTGGTGCGGCATTGGAAGTCACGCGGTATGTCTTTATTATCTATTCAATTTTAAATTTATCGCTTAATATTACCAACACTTTATATTTAATTATTTATATTTTAACACGCCAATGATTTTCAAAGAAGGCATCCAGGATTTTACTCCATTTAAAATGTTGGAGATGTCGAAGAAAAACAAAGAAGGAAAATGGATTACTCCACGGGCCGAGGAAATTGCGGTAATATACTCGTCCTTAATATATTTAGTTTATTCAATATTTAATGGTTTTCAATTAATTTCACATTGATTTTCAATATTTAATGATTTTCAATTGATTTTCAGAAAAATTACTTGGAGAGGACGGCCGAGCACGAGGACGATAACTACGACCCGAACGAACTCTACCTACAGTCGGCGGGTGGTTTTGATAGAAAGGGTCGAGTTTATGGTACCTGCGAAGAGGCTCCAAATTTCTTCACACCGCCTAAAGCGCACAACCGCAGCTCGTCAAGAGGGGCTCCAAGTTATACTCCCGGCGTCGTAAGTCAAACCGCAGCCCAAAATAAAGTGCTTATGGCCAAAGTGCACGAGCTTGACGAGAACCAAAAGATGATGATGGAATTCATGAGAAACCTCGGTTGGCAGAATCCGCCGAATACTTGCAATCCCGGCATGAGCGCTTTTCGTCGTGACGACTTCTCCGACGATCACGGCGACGGTCACGGGTTTAGTTCTATAGTCCCTCCTACTTAGACATTTTCATCACTTCGGATTTATAATATGTAAATTAAAATTGCGGTTTTATAATTAGTAGGTATTTTGTTAACTTTGTAGCGGATTATGTGTAAGTTAGTTACACATATTAATCTATATATCGACTCTATTATCGTTTGTTGGGTCGTGTTTTTGGTTGTGAAAACCGACATTTTCTGAATGCAGGTGTCGTATGACAACAATGGTCGACTGAAAAAAGCGGTATAAACTGCTGGCCGAGGCAGAAATAACAGCAGGTCTTTTCTGCCCATTTTTTTTGCGACGGATTTCAGCAAATATGCGACGGAAAATCCGTCGCAAACGTCTTTTTTTTTTTTTTTTTGAATAAAACCTGCGACTGAATTAGTCCTTATCTGCGACGGAATTTCCGTCGCAAGTGTGTAATATTAATTTTTTATTTTTTTTTGCGACGGTAATTCCGTCGCAATTGTTTTTTAAATTATTTTTTAAACGTAACTCTGCGACATATTTTCCTTGTTTTGCGACGGAATTTCCGTCGCAAATAGCCTTTTTTTCCATTTTTTGGCTGCCACCTGTCACCACTTATGTGTCGGATTTTGCGACGGCCGTCCGTCGCACTATTTTTTTGGCGACGGAATATCCGTCGCAAATGATTTTTTGCGACGAGTCATGGCGACGGACATGTAGCGACGGAAATTCCGTCGCTACGTGTCATTTTGCGACGGAATTTGCTTTTTAGCGACGGATTTTGCCGTCGCTAAACTCCTTATTTTTTGTAGTGGAATAAGCAAGGTCCAAGAGGCAAGTATTGGGCTCAAGAGACTAAGAATAACGAGTAAGCAAAGGCCCAAAGCAATGATGGGCTAAGTATGGAAGAGCAAGCAAGCCGGCCCAATTTGTTGGTCAGGCCGGTCTGGCTGGGCCGGCGGCCGGTCTGGACCGGCTCTGACGTTTTTTTAATACGCGGACTTGTTTTATTTCGTGGTTTATTATAGGGAAACTATAAATAGTTGGTTTAGGTCGAAAAATATAACTTATGCTTTAATTTCTTAGTTTTAGTTACTGCTTCTTTTATTTTCCTCTCAAAACTCTAAAAACCTTAGTTTAATTTCAAGATTCATCGTTTTGTAACCGCCGGTACTCTGTAAGATTTCAGGTTTTGTTTCAATTGCAATTATTCCTATTATTATGTCTTCTCTTATTGTTTTTATTGCTTTAACTTTTAATATGAGTAGCTAAATTATAATTAGGGCTTGAAGATGATTTGTGATAGTTGATTCAGGCATGTTTTAATTGTTATTTTGATTGAGATTGTGCAAGTTGGTTTCTTCCTGCGCGTTTTATTATCAATTGAATTTAGGGACGCCTTGATTGAATTGAATTTAGGTTGTTTCAGTTTAAGATCGAAAGCCTAATTGAAACTAGACTCACGCGTAATTGATAAGTTGAATTTAGTAAGTTGCGAGAGCCCGCTAAATTTGCTTAAGGTTAATATTGACTCGAGAGAGCGTATTCCTAAACCTAGCCACTTGCATAGCTTCAATTGAATGTTATCTACTATTGAGTTGAGTTCCTGAATCACCGTCATAATGATCCTGATGCCCTAATCTTCCTCTTTATTGATATTTGTTGATCTGCTCTATTTCTGCTCTAGTTTATAGCTATTTACAAACCCTCTTTTCACACCCGAGTTGAACCTGTTATTGCCGACTTTAACTTATAACTGAGCTGTTTCCCTGTGGATACGATCCTTCTTGCTGCTAGCTGCTGTTAGTTGTCTTTTAGGTTTATTTTGATATTGGCGAGACGACTTAGCCGTGTCAATTTTGGCGCCGTTGCCGGGGAGACGGCTTTGCTAGTTATAGTTGTTGTTTGTTTACAGGTTTTTCTCTTTTGTCTCAGGGAACTCTCGTTCCTAGAGACCGTTCTCATCGTTTTCTTGAGTTATTCATGCGCAGGTCACCTACAGGTTTAGTCCCTTTTGATTCTGAACCTGAGCGTACCTTTCACCGTACACGTAATTTCTTCAAGGAGATCGCTGAGACCTACGAACGTGAGATTGAGGAAGCGTCGCACGCGGAGTCTAGTGCAACGCAATCGTCCTACGAAGAGGACACACCCCCAGTTACTCCGGTGTTTCAACAGCTAGTGACAATGCCTAAACTTTCGAGTCACTCGGTGCCTAAACCGGAGTCCATTCCAAGCGGATTCACTATGCCCGCAACTTTGTAGGGCAACTTCGAGATTCGCCCCGCCTTTCTCAGTTTGGTGGAGCGGAATCAGTTCGGTGGTTATCCTACCGAAGATCCTGGACGGCATATGCAGGTTTTTACGGACTATTGTTCGACAATAAAGCAGGCCGGGATTACACAGAATCAGATAAGGGAAATGCTGTTTCCCTTCTCGTTAAAAGACCGAGCCCGCGAGTGGATTACTGATCTAGATAAGGAGGCCGCCGGTATTACTGATTGGAGTGGGTTGGCTCTTGCATTCTATTCCAAGTTTTATCCTCCAGAGCGCACCAACCAGATGCGCAGTCAGATTCAGGGCTTCAAGCAGACATACGATGTGACTTTTGCTGAAGCTTGGGAAAGGTATAAGAAGCTGATACGAGATTGTCCTCATCATGGGCTGAACGATTGGCTCGTGATTATGATTTTTTACAATGGTCTTTATGCGGAGAGTAGAGCCATTCTTGATTCTGCTGCGGAGGGACGTTTTGCCAATAACGTCGACGACGATAAGGCTTGGGGGTTGATTGAAGATATGGCTATTCACTCATCTCAGTTCGGGAAGCCTAGGGGGAATTCGCGGTCCGCACATGATGACCGTGATAAGGGGAGCCACAATACGCGCCACGAAGTCAAGTCGCTACCGACCGCGCAGATTAGCCAAATGAACGGAGGTGGTTCTTCTAGTGCTCACGCCAACGCCATTGCAGGCACGATTCGGGTTACTCCGGCAGGCATCTTTGCGCCCAGGGAGTGATGTTTTAGTAAAAACTTCACAAGAGAAAATGGAAAAAGTGGATCAACTAGTACTATTTGCGAAACAGAACAGAACTGATCAGAACCAGGCTATATGGGACAGAACTAGGAACACAGGGATTTGATGGCGAAGCCGAGAGGAAGAAGATGGGAAAGCTGCGGGCTACCAAGCGGGAGTACTTTTATTATTATCGAGTTGAGGTTCACAGTACCTGGCAGTGAAAGAGATCACTTCTGTAGCAATTCGTACAGCCATTTGTAGTTCTTGTAGTAGTATTTTGTAGTATATTTTCTAGTGCTTAAGTATGCTAATGAGAGTAAAAAGATGAATGAAAATGTGCAAATGAGCCTCTATATATAGGCTAAGCAAAAAAAATCGGTTCCTATTTTCTAAGGGCACGTTCTCCATGATCTCCATTATCTTTGGCGGTTATTTGCTTCCATTGACTCCATACCTCATTCGGCTGAATTATCTTCCACTACTCCATGATCTTTGTAGTCATGGTTGACCTCGGTGACCATAGCGCCATGCCTCTTCTGACCTGTTCTGGGCTATAGCTGCTATTGCTCTTCTTTTCTGCTCTGTGCCATATTTATGACGTCTATCCAGAACTGCCAATTCTGGGCTGTGCAAAATCTGGTCATAACAAATGCCCCTTGTTTTCTCAAGTGCTGACGTCAGCCAATCTTGAAAACAATCTGTCTAAACATTTCTATACAGAACAGACTAGAGTAGAGACAACTTGGCTATAGAATTTTGAATAACTATGCATCTGGCCGGACTTGTACCTGACATTCAAAGAGATAACATAAAACATCGAAGAGATTAGGTGAGAATTTAAACTGATTTGACTCTGAATAATGTAGCAAACTTGGCTAGTGCAGGGTGTTTTGAATTTACCAGCGGTAAAATCCTAATCCACTTGAACTCTTTTAACCTCAGTATAAATAGGAGCTTGATAATTTTCGAGAAACTCACCTTGCCAACTTTATTTTTCACCTTCTCATTTCATCATCTTCTTCCTTTGTTATCTTTATCATATCAACTCAAAGCAGAAACTCCATGGTGAGCAAGATCTTGATCTCGAAATCATCGAAATCAATGAAATCATGTGTGGTGATCACAAATTCATCAAGGTGACTCCTTTGATGCGAAATAAAAACACTCTTTCTCAATCAATCATAAAACACCTAAAAGATCATCATATCGTGCCTTCATCTGCTTTGAAATCTTCGTTCCCTCGGCGATTATATCACGGCTACGGACTTCTCGGGATGGATCTGCATTATGAGTTCCTTTTAAATTTGGTCTGAAATTCCTTGCAATTCTTGGATCGATGGGTGCTCTCCTCAATGAAGCTTGCCCTTGCCAATTAATGCCAAGCATGTGGAAGATTATGCCTGGTTGACAAGCTGCGCACAAAGTTAATTTACAAGCCCACGGTGCAAGACCTTAAAAATGTTTATTCTGTAAGGACTCGAGGGCCGCGGAAGGTTTATCTTGAGGATCGAGAAGGGCGAGCAATCTGGTAGAGACACCCGATCTTTGGGGATGACAAGGATTGGAAGGCAGGGCTTCCTCTTCACGAAAAGCGATACACTTGGGAGCGGTAATTTGTTTGGACTACCCCATTGGGGAGAGAGGTTAGTCACTTGACTCGGATCTGTTGTTTCTAGTTTTTCTATTCTATGTAGGTCGAGGGTTCCTTGTGTTACTGTGTTTCCAGTTCTTGGCGGCTGTGCCAAGTGAGGACTCTAAAGCTAGGATTCTTTGCGTTCATGGCCTTGCCTCACGAAAGAGAGGACTTAGTCGAGGATGATAACAAGCGGCGTTTCCCACGTTACGTAGACCGGCGAAGAAGGGGTGAAGGTGCATGTGCTATGGTTTTACGCCATCAAGGGTAAGTCTCTTTGTTTTTCTCTTTGGTCAAGTCTGATTTATTCTGGTCTGGATACAAGATTACGAGATATGTGTGGTATATGCTAGGTGAAACTTCTAGGCCATACACGGAGAGGTAGACTCAGCCCTACTCTTCTTGAGGGAGAAGATGGATGCTATTACATTTGGGAATCTAGATATAAAACCTCAGTTCATTCCTCTGGTCTTCCTACTCCGAGGATTGAGGCGAAGATTGAGAGTCTAAGGGGAGGACTCAAGTTGAACCGGAGAAAAGCACACGGACAGAAAACAAAGAAAAGAAAAATAGAGAAATTGAAGGTTTGTCATTACCGGGAACATCTACATCCGGCCACGCCATCAGCGAGCGTGGAGAACATTATCCAACAAGCGACTAAAGGTTCGACCCGAGATCATTGGGATCGATACCATGACGGCGTTGAGGCCACTCACTCACTTGCCTTTACGATTAGTCACGACTTACTTCTAGTACTGATGCTCATGATAATTCTACCACTATTGTACCTTACACCCCATAAAATTCGCGAGACTCTTATTTGTATAGCAAGTTTGGGGCACATTTTATCCATACCGAGCAAGTGATTTTGGAGGACAAGCTTGCTCTGAAAGAAGCCAGGCTTAGACTGGAGAAGGCTTTGGACAACATGAAGGAGGTGGTGAAAAAGCCAAAGCTGCTTGCTGCCAAGTCTGAGAGAAACTGGCCTCATTGAAGGTCGACGAGTCTCGGTGATGTCCGAGGAGCTTGAAAGCCAAGTCGAGAACCAGAGAGCGATCTTGTTTTTACACAGCCAGACCAGAATTCAAATGATGCGTGCTCCGAGTCCGAGCGTAGTGAGTGGGACTTAGATCTTCTTTGTGGAGAAATTCAAGCAGACTCTTCCCGGGTGTGCGGTTCGAGGAGAGGAGAGTCATTTGTGCGGATCGGGAGAAGAACATTACTGCGTCTGGAGATGGTGGTGCTGGCGAAGAGCTGATGAACCCTTACGAAGAAGAAGAAGAATGAAAAACAATTATACATGAACATTTTGTGTAAATTCAAACAATTTGCTATCGTGGTCTGGCCTGGACTTGTATGTCCAGGTCTGTAAGTGTCTGTGAACTTATGCATTTGCTCTTTGTGAAACTTTTGTTTGTCTGCGAGCATGACATTTTTCTAGTCTGCTCACAGTGGACTCGGTTGCTAGTATTAAATTCGACCTTGGTGGTCCAAGGACTTAACTACTATCGTTCTGTTGCTTCTATTCTTGCTATTATTTGTGAATGTACTAACCTCGCAGTGTACACCCGGACTTACGTATGCATGATCATGGCTCACCTTAAGGGATATTATAGGACTCTCTTAGCGGTCAAGCCACTGGTCGTCAATCCAGGGACAGCATCCTCACAGAGGCTCTCTGCAGGTAGGCTGTGTGGGTGGAGGAAGATCTCAACTGCGGAGATTTGTTGCTCAAGGCGAGGACTAAGCTTCGGATCTGGAAGACAAGTTCCTTAGAGGCCCAGGGGGACTAGGCCCAGGCTGGAGGTTAAACTCCTGAGTAGAGCGGAGGGATGAACTCTGACAAATCTGGAGGACAAACTCCTTTACTTGTAATATGTAGCGTATTATTTTACTTTGATTTATTTGTAGAAATATAGAAAATATTTACTTGAACCAAAGATGTAATCATGAAAACTTAGAAATAAAGTTAAACTACACCATTGGAGTTCAATGGTTTTATTGAATGGAAATTGTAGTTAGATATTCACAAAAAACCAAAAAGTGCAGAATTGAAAATCTGAAATTGAAAGTACATAAATGAAAATACCATATTAACAAAGATAGAGTTTGAGGTTGGTTGCATTCCGCTCACAGGAATCAACTCTCCCTCGAAGTTGCAGTCTATAGGCTCCTTGGCCTACAAGCCCAGATCAATCAAGTATGGTCCTTCCCAGATAGGGCTAGCTTTCCTGAGACTTTTTCCTTCGTGTTTTCAAATACTTTCCTCAGAACTAAATCTCCTTCTCTGAAAACTCGGCCTTGACATGCTTGTTGAAAGTCCTGGCCACATTCTGGCAGTAGGCTGCTAACCTTATCTTGTTTGCATCTCTAAGCTCTTACTGCAAAATCAAGGCTGGAAGATAACAACTCTGGGTTAGCTTCTAAGCTGATTCCAGACCATACCTTCTTTGTTGGGAGACACCTGCTTTGGAATCACCGCTTCACGACCATACACGAAAGAGAATGGAGTGCATCTTGTGGAATTCTTTGGTGTAGTTACAGTCGACTGAAGACTAAGGGTAGCTCTTACGCCCATCTCCCTCGCGCCTTCTCTTGACTTTTTCTTGAGGGTTTTGATGATAATCTTGTTGCTAGATTCTGCACGACCATTACATTGGGGATATCTCGGTGCAGAAGTAAGCAGGTTCAATATTCAGGTGTACAAATTCACAGTCTTGTTCCCTACAAGCGTATGCCATTGTCACACACAATGTCGGCTTGGAATTCCAAATGCCGCCAAATGATGTTCCTCTTGATAAATGAGATGACTTCCTTTTACATTACGCCACAAGATGCCTCGACCTCAATCCACTTAAATGTCTGTCATTGCCAACATAAAGACCTTACATCCTGGAGCCATAGGAAGCTTTCAACTATGTCCATGCCCCACTTCATGAAAGGCCGCAGTCTGCGAAATAGGATCACGAGAACCTCGGTGTTTGGTGGATCATTGGAGAATGCTTTTGACATGCTTCACATTTACTTGCGTACTCAGCTTCTTTCCTCATAGTTGGCGAGTAGCAAATCTCGGGCTGCTGGCGGACTTCTCCCAGCACTATGGTTGCCACAATCTCCTTCATGTAACTCTTCCCGGAAGCAGTTCTGGCTTCCAGCCGGTATTCGAGGCGACGCAGGATATGGACTGACATAGATTTCTTGAAACGGAGAACATCATCAATCAAGACATACCTCGAGGCTTTAAGCCCAGCTACGGCCTCAAGTGCATGCAGGGGGTAAAACACCATCTCTAAGAAAGAATAAAAGGTGCGATCGAGAGGCGAGTGGGGGTAGACGAGGTTGAGCAGGATCAGACTTCTCTGCATAGAAGTGCGAGGAGGTGTCTTATGGGAATCTGTCAGGTCTGCGGGTTTGAAACTAGAGCCAAGACTAGCTAAAGAGTGCACTGTGAATTACGGTCTCTGGGGGATCTGGTCAATCCTAAGTGGTCAAACTTCAAAACCAAGGATCTAACCTTCTCTAGGTATAGCAACATCTTAGAATCTTTGGTATGAAAAGAACCATTAATCGATTAACAATAAGTAAAGAGTCGCTTTTTACCTCCAAATTCTTGACACCAAGGCCGTCACAGGACCATCAAACACGCAGTGCGCTTCATATTCGCCTCATTGTTGGTTGTACGAAATTCTGGCCAGCGGCTGGGCTGAAGTATGTCCCCTTGTGGCGATTTCGGGACAATGCCCAGACGAACCCACGACATTATTGCTCCATCGATTATCTGACACCCAGGTTTCTCCTTTTACGCCTGTGTGAGTTTCAACACTTCCATAGCACCACTTTCTTCAGGTGGTGAAATCGACCACAAAATGCGCAGGCTTGTGACTTTATTCTTTGTTGGGTTCATAGCGATGTAAATGCGTCTTGGTGCACGGACCACTTAGCCATTCTCCCAGGCGATTCAGGCTTTCTCAAAGTGAGGCTTAAGCTGGAAGGTTAGTTCTTTCTGAGATATGATGACTCTCAAAATAAGGTCTAAGCTTAGTAGTTGACATAATTAAAGCAAGAACATACTTCTCGAGAAGAGAATACCTAGTTTTGACATCTAGCAAGCTTTTACTCACGTAATATGTTGGACAGCTTGCAAACCATCTTCTTCCCTGACCAGAACTGCACTTACAGAATGCTCCGTGACCTGAGTAGGTACAGACTTAGGGGCTCTCCCTCTTCTGGTCTGGATAGTAGTGGCGGAGTTGACAGTAACTCTTGAGATCTGGAATGCTTCCTCATGCTTCTCGCTCCATTCGAACTCTTTATTCTTCTTCAGCATATCATAGAAGGGCTTGCATCTTTCTGAGGACCTAGAGATGAACCTGTTCAGAGCTGCCACTCTTCCTGTCAACTTCTGGATGTCTTTCACAGATCTGGGGGGCTCCAGATCTAGGATTGCCTTTATCTGTTCTGGACTTGCTTCAATTCCTCTTCTGGTCACCAAGTAGCCTAAGGAACTTCCCGAGAAGATACTCCAAAGTTGCACTTTGTGGGATTCAGCTTCATATTGAACTTGTCCAGAATTGCAAACGCTTGCTCTAGGTGCTTCACATGATCTTTGGCATCTTTAGACTTTACCACCATATCATCGATATAAACCTCCATTGTGTCCCCAATGAGATCTTTGAACATCATATTGACTAGCCTTTGGTAGGTGGCTCCGACATTTACGAGTCCAAAGGGCATGGCGGTGTAGCAATAGATTCGCGATGCGTCATGAAGGAGGTTCCTTCACAGTGCGGAGGATACATCTTGATCTGGTTAAAACCACTTGAGGCGTCCATGAAGGTCGAACTTCATGGCGTGATCTTGTCCACCATGGCATCAATGTGAGGAAGAGGAAAGGATCCTTGGGACATGCCTTGTTCGGATCATGTGTAGTCTACAGACTCTCCGCTTTCCATTCTTCTTACAACAACCACATTAGCTAACCCGGTCGGGATACATTACCTCTCTTACCATGTTCATGTCCGGCTGATACGGACTTCCTCATTGATTATAACATTTCTTTACGGCGCAAACTTCCTGCGTTTACGATGCAGTACATCTGCGAGGATCAACGTTGAGCTTGTCGTGATAGCGTCGGGGCTGATTCGATCATGTCAAAGTGGCTCCATGCAAAACTTGATTTCTTGGAACTTGAAGTGATCGGATCGGATCGTCTTGGATGGTACATCCTTTGCCCACTAACACTTTCTTTCTGGGCAGGTCTGGTCTACACTGATCTGGTCCATCTCCAATCCCGACTTTTAAAGGCTCCCTCTTGGCTTAGTGGTTTTACGTAATTGCTATGCGAGCGATTTGTTGGTATTTGAGGGGCTTCAAAGGCGCTCTGTAGCATTCTGCATGCGATCTGCCTCTCTCCTTTATCACCAGTACTCCCCATTGAGTTGGGACCTTCACACATTGATGGTAAGTAGGCGCCCCTGACCTTAAGATTATGGATCCAAGGCACCTTTAGGAACATTATCGAAGTCTTAGAATCAATAACATTAAACTTTCAAAGAAGAAACTCCTGGGCATAGGTGGAAGTGAGATCTCTCCCAAAGTGTGCTTGGTCTCACTTGAATCAACGAGAACATTAGAGTTCTTGGTCAGCTTGTCCTGGCCTATACCCATCTCCTTCAATGCGTCCAACATGATCGGGGTTCACAGAACTGCCCCCATCAACCAGAACTCGGCGTACAAGGGTCTGCCAATGCGCAACTTGATCACCAGGCTATCATGGTGCAGAACCTGGGATGCCCTCACAATCTTCATGATCAAAAGTGACAACTTCCCAATTCTTCTCTATTCTGGTTGGAGGCTGCATCTTCTCTTGCTTTGCTATCCTCTTAGCTGCAGAATAGGTTAGACCACGAGATATCAGAACCACCATTGATAAATTTTACCTCGTGTGTATAGGGTGGAGAGATTTGGCGGTTTTGACTCTTGTCCTGGAATCCTGGGACCTGGCACTTTCAGTTCTGGGCTGATTCTTCTGGACTGGTCTGATGATGTCCTTCAGACGTCCAGTTCTGAGCTGGTAGGAAATCTCTTTCTTGAAGGCATAGCAATCTTACGTGCTTTGTGGCCGATGTCTCCATGGTACTCACAATACTTGTTTGGATTTCTGTTCGGATTTGGATTATCATTCCTCTTGGGCCATCTTGCAGCATTCCCAAAGCTCTCCAACTTTGCTATCAAGCTGTGGAACCTCAACACCAAGGCTGCGATATCGAGGAGTCATCAGAATTGACTGTCTCAGAGCTGACAGCATGCACTTGTGTTCTGGGTGGCCTGCTGTATGGTGCTGGCCTGCTCTGGGTGCGTCCACTATCAGACTTCTGTTCACCTTCTCGTACCCAGAACTATCACTGCCCTCTTGAAAGCATCTTCTTCAAGTCTAATCTGGGCCAAGGTCTTTGCCTGCACATCTTCAAAAGTAACACAAGGATACTTAGTTAGTTCACGATAAAGCTCAAATTGACCACCAAACCTTGCCTATAAGCACGGATAGGCGATTTGCAACGTCACGATTGGGGATAGAGATCTTCTCCTTGTTGAATCTCACGGAGATAATCTCGTAAGGACTCATCTTTCTTAATACAATCTGTCTGAGATCACTTGTTAACTTCTCTAATTTCCCGCTACTATGGCCAGTAACAAAGACATTTACAAGATTAGCAAGCGATTTAATAGTACCATTAGGAATATTGACAAACCATTGCGAGCTGGTCGCCAGAGTAGAACCAAAGCCCTTGCACATCACGAGGCTTCTCGTATTCTTTGGGCTGGGACCGTGATACATCCTTTGTTTGTCTTGAGCAGCGTGGTCTGTGGATCTCTGTGCCATCATCTGAGTTTCATCCACTGGAACCAGAACTTCTTTGGGATATCTGCATAGTTATGGCCTCATTTGAATGGCGAATCACGCATAACATTCTTGGGAAGCTTCCTCGATTGGTCTTTGGAACTCCACGGAATCTTTGCAACCTTGTCATGTAACCACGGAGTTCTTGCATCATCATGAGGTGAAGTTGAACTTCTTCTTGCCCTTCCTCTTGTCGGCATTCTCGGATGACTCTTCCTCTCATCTTCACCACCCAGGAGTTGGTCTTGAGATCCTCATCTTCATCCAGTTAAGTCTATTCTCTTGATTATAGAACTCAAAGATGCCCAGTGCGATCTTTGATGTCTTTGCCATAGCGAATCCAACTTAGTCTTGAGCAGACTCTGTTTCCTTGATCTTGCATTCTCTTGAGATTTGTTGAATCTTAGATTGTGCATCTTAACTCCTTGGACAATTCCTCCAAAGTTCTACTCGGCCATTTGAGTATAGAAAAGGGTGATTTTGTGAATTTTGTGAGAAAAGTTCACGCAAAATTAATAAACTAGTTGCCCCACGGTGAGGCGCCAATTTGTTTGGTAAAAACTTCACAAGAGAAAATGGAAAAAGTGGATCAACTAGTACTATTTGCGAAACAGAACAGAACTGATCAGAACTGAGCTATATGGGACAGAACTAGAACACAGGGATTTGATGGCCTTGAAGCCAGAGAAGATGGGGAAAGCTGCGGGCTACCAAGCCAGAGAGTACTTTATTATTGTGCTCGAGTTGAGGTTCTGAGAGTACAGTAGTGAAAGAGATCACTGTAGCAATTCATAAGGCCCAGTTGTAGTTCTGTAGTATTTTGTAGTATATTTTCTAGTGCTTAAGTATGCTAATGAGAGTAAAAAAGATGAATGAAAATGTGCAAATGAGCCTCTATATATAGGCTAAGCAATTTGCCAAAATGGGTTCCTATTTTCTAGACACGTTCTCCATGATCTCCATTATCTTTGGCGGTTATTTAACTTCCATGACTCCATACCTTTCGGTGAATTATCTTCCACTACTCCATGATCTTTGTAGCAGTCATGGTTGACCTCGATGACCATAAGTTGCCATGCCTCTTCTGACCTGTTCTGGGCTATAACTGCTATTGCTCTTCTTTTCTGCTCTGTACCATATTTATGACGTCTATCCAGAACTGCCAATTCTGGGCTGTGCAAAATCTGGTCATAACAAGCAGGTTTATGCGTACCAACCTTATAATCAAAACCTGCCCTACCAAAACCAACCTGGTTATGATCGCTCGCTGCTATCTTATCGTAGCCAGAATGTGCAGAACCCGACTACCCAACCACCCCAAAACACTCCCTACCAACCCCCTCACAAAAACTTCCAACAACAACCACCCACCTACCAAAAGCCACCCTATGTCCCTCCATCACAACATACACCTGTCCCCGACCCATTAGCTGAAATGCGCTCCATGATGATGGCCATGCAGAAGATGCAGATGGACACTCAAAAGATGCAAATGGAGACAAATCAGGCCGTTAAGCATCTCGTGACGCAGGTGGCTCAACTTGCTACGCCGCAGGCGACCCGTCAAAAGGGTCAATTACCTCCGCAGGGCGATCAACCGACGAATATTGAGCATGTTAATGCGATTCAGTTGCGGAGTGGGCGAGCTTATGATGGTCCTAAGGTGCCGGGGTCTGCAGAGCTGAGTGGAGGAGCTGCTGGTGGTGATGGGGAAGCGGATAGCACGTCAATTGCAGCTGAAAAGACGACGCAGACGGCGCGTCGCCCGGCGGCCGATCGGGGCCAACGGTAACGGCAGCAAGCTACGGGTGATGTTAAGGGTCCGGAAATTCAAATTAGGTTACCCTTCCCACGGAGTGCACGATCCAAAGAGGACTCCCAGTTCAGTAAGTTCTTTGAGATCATCAAGAGCTTGCAGGTAAACGTTCCTTTTATTGATTTAATTCGTGAAATGCCTGCTTATGCTAAGTTCATGAAGGAAGTCTTGCTTAGGAAACGGTCTTTGGGTGAGGTAGAGTCCGTCGCTTTTACGGGGGAATGTAGTCGTTTTCTGCAGGGTAACCCTCCCCCTAAGCTGAAGGATCCGGGTAGTTTTTCTATCCCCTGCGCTATAGGCACCCACACGATTGATAATGCCCTTTGCGATTTAGGAGCTAGTGTGAGTGTGATCCCTTACTCCATCTGTAAGAAGCTTAACATGACATCTTTTAAGTGTACCTCCATGTCTACATCTGGATGGCCGGCCAGTTCGATTCTGCGACCTCTAGGTATTTTAGAAGACGTCCCAGTACGGGTTGGAAAGTTCTTTATCCCCGTAGACTTCGTTGTGCTCGACATACCTGAGGATTCTCATATCCCGGTTATCTTAGGACGACCCTTCTTACATACCGCGGGAGCGCTCATTGATGTGGGTAATGGGACTTTGACCTTCACAGTGGGGGGGGAGAAGTTGGTTTTCACTCAGTCGAGTGTCCCGAGATCGCCGATGCAGTTAGAGTCGGTTTGTACTATTGATGCTATACCTCCGTCTCACTCTATTGGAGACACTTTGGAGGTCCTTTCTGTTGTCTCTCCTTGTGCAGGTACGTCGCCGAGCAGCTGCACGACTGGTTTGGGGGAGAGGAAAGTGTTGAAGGCTGACCTTTATACTGCTAGTGATGGAGACGGGAGCCCCACGGTCGAGTCGCCCGGAGCACAGGGAAGATATGGTGAGCTGATTCGAGGAGGAATCCCGTGCGTGCTGATATTTGACGATGATCTGCCTCGAGGAGGTGAAGGTACCGGGAAGGTGATAGACCTATCGACGCCCTGCGCGCGCCCGTCCTCGCCCCGTGCGGGGGCGTCGGGAAGCGGAATGCGCCTCGCAGGAAAAAGTGCGAAGTTTTGAGAAAAATGGGGGAGATCATTGCATGAATTTGTGACCAAAAAGAAAAGTAGAAAATCCTTTTTGAAAATGTATTTTCGGAGTCGCCACCAAATATTAAAGGAATTTGGAACCTATTCAACGCGTCTTGAAATACAAGACACGAGTGTCTCAGATTTCAAGGTGCGTCGATACCTATCAATCTGAGGTTTGAAACCAGAGAAGGGGTTCGGAGTGAGGTTACTTTTCGAAAGTTTTGACAAAATAAATTTTGAAAACAGTAATCAAAAAGCCTACATAAGAGTAGTCTCTACTAATTTGAAAACATTTGCTTAATTTCGATATTTGGGCTAAAAGTCACGCTACGTACAAGTGCGAATAAACATGACTCGATTAAAATGCATAAATAATGTAAATTGTCAAAATAATGACATATTGCTATAGGAAATGTACGTTAAATAATAATTTATTGACTAAATTATTACTATAGACGTTATTTTCCGACCTCGTATTAGAATTTGTGAAAAACCCTCAGTTTTGACATGCTAAAAGACTCTATGAAACGGTACAATTTAGTGTTGGATCCGTGATTCTAGTCGTTATTTAATGCATGAATGAGGACTTGCATAATTATAAAAGTGACGTCGGTTTGCTTTAGTGATAATGAGTCGTTTGTTTATGCGATATTGGCGGGGTTTAGACGGATTATGAATCCGAATTGCTACAACCGTATTACGAATACGGCTTCGCTAGTGCCAATATCGGGTTTGGGGTTAATGTAACCCCATTGTCCGAGTCTCAAACGTCTAGCCCGTAGGTAAAATGTTTACCTTTCGAAAATGTAAAGACGGTATTTTTGAGTGGATTTTGTGAATAGTGTATAAGTGCTAAAAACCGGGTGTTTTAAAGTGAATGAAGTGGGTTGGTATTTATAGAAAATGGCTGGTTTGAGCGTAGACAAAAACATAATCGCCTGTGTACTGGCGAATTAGTTTTCAACTGAAAGATATTTTGTGGAGGAAACTTAAAAAGGCTGCACAACAAAACAAAAAGTAAATCGCCAGTTGACTGGCGATTGAATTTTTAATCGCTAGTCACCGTGCGATTTTATTTTATTTTGGTGTGCCGTTTTTTAGCCGCCTTTTGGTTTTTGGATGTTTTGATTAAGTAATGATTATGTTTTGTTGTTTACTTAGGGGTTAAGTATTTGTTCAGTTTTGGTCCGAATTTCGGTTTTCGTGTTTCGGTTTTTGTCGTGTTTTTCGGTTTTGGCTCGAAATAAAATAATATTAAGGTATATTATTTTATGGTTTTGTAAAGTTTAATTTTGTGAAAATGTGACACGGGACGCACTTTGGCCCGTTTTATGTGTTGTGTTGGTGTGCGTATTTGGGTCGAGTTTGTAAGGTTGGGCCGCTTTGTAGCTAGTTGAAATTTGTTTTTGTGGCTTGGGTTAATAAGACGTTCCTATATTGTGCTCGTGTTACGCTCATGATGACTAAAAATTGACATTCATTTTCATGATTATGCAAATCCAAATTAATACGCTAAAAATGACTAATACGTTTTAGACACTTTTGTACCGTTTCGACTCTTTTAAAAGCATGCATGAAAGTCCTTTTCATCATCGGGTTTGTTTTTGGGGGGTACGGATACGGGTATCTACAGTGCCCCCAGTTTGACTGAGCTTGGACAAAGCGTTAATCAAACTTAAAGATAGTGTCCGGACCATTATAGTCTCGATACTACCTGGCGGTGCTAAGCATGTGTCTTATGGGAGAGACGAGGACTTAGCGTCGGGAAATGCGGGGAGGGACGACATGTTTTTAAGGACATGACGGTCCTACATGTTTAAGGGCATGTCAGCCTGCATGTGGCCTGAGTACTTCACCGGTGGCGCCTTGCTTGTGTTCCGTTTGTGCTCGCTTGCTTTGCGCTTGCGCTCCTTTGCTTTGCTTGCGCCGGCTTGCGCTCCTTTGCTTTGCTTGCGCTTCTGGCTTGCGCTCCTTTGCTTTGCTTGCGCTTCTGGCTTGCGCTCCTTTGCTTTGCTTGCGCTTCTGGCTTGCGCTCCTTTGCTTTGCTTGCGCTTCTGGCTTGCGCTCCTTTGCTTTGCTTGCGCTTGCTGGACGTCTCGTAGAAGAGGTTACGCGTTTTTGTATTTCTCATAAAAGGTTAGGTTTTTATGAACGTCTCGTGAGGAGGCTACGTGTTTTTGTATTTTTCATAAAAGGTTAGGTTTTTATGAACGTCTCGTGAGGAGGCTACGTGTTTTTTGTGGTTCTCATAAAAAGGGCTAGGTTTTTATGAACGTCTCGTGAGGAGGCTACGTGTTTTTGTATTTTTAACGTCTCGAAAGGAGGCTACGTGTTTTTGTATTTTTCATAAAAGGGTAGGTTTTTATGAACGTCTCATGAGGAGGCTACGTGTTTTTGTGGTTCTCATAAAAAGGGCTAGGTTTTTATGAACGTCTCGTGAGGAGGCTACGTGTTTTTTGTGGTTCTCATAAAAAGGGCTAGGTTTTTATGAACGTCTCGTGAGGAGGCTACGTGTTTTTTGTGGTTCTCATAAAAAGGGCTAGGTTTTTATGAACGTCTCGTGAGGAGGCTACGTGTTTTTGTATTTTTAACGTCTCGTAAGGAGGCTACGTGTTTTTGGTTCTCATAAAAAGGTAGGTTTTTATGAACGTCTCGTGAGGAGGCTACGTGTTTTTGTATTTCTCATAAAAAGGGCTAGGTTTTTATGAACGTCTCTTAAGGAGGCTACGCGTTTTTGTATTTCTCATAAAAGGTTAGGTTTTTATGAACGTCTCTTAAGGAGGCTACGTGTTTTTGTGGTTCTCATAAAAAGGGCTAGGTTTTTATGAACGTCTCGTGAGGAGGCTACGTGTTTTTGTATTTTTCATAAAAGGGTAGGTTTTTATGAACGTCTCATGAGGAGGCTACGTGTTTTTGTGGTTCTCATAAAAAGAGCTAGGTTTTTATGAACGTCTCGTGAGGAGGCTACGTGTTTTTTGTGGTTCTCATAAAAAGGGCTAGGTTTTTATGAACGTCTCGTGAGGAGGCTACGTGTTTTTGTATTTTTCATAAAAGGGTAGGTTTTTATGAACGTCTCATGAGGAGGCTACGTGTTTTTTGTGGTTCTCATAAAAAGGGCTAGGTTTCCAAAAGTCGCTTTTCCTCGCTTTTCGTGCCCCGTTCATGGAATGTATGGTAATGTATGTCGTCTGTGTTGGCTAGGGGGTTGTTTTGTGGGAAGTGGGGCTTTTTGGGTTGAGTTATGGTCAAGAAAAGGCCGTTTTTGTAGTTTGGAGGTGTTTTGTAAAAGCTATTCAGTCGAGGTGTTCGGGACATCGTTTTCGCATGAAATTTTTTGCATGAGCTTATTGTGATTTATGGGTTGGGTTTGTGTCAGCAAATATGGGTTTCTGGCTTTCTGTAGCGTTTTTCCCTCTTCTGCTATTTTTGGTTTAAAAAGGCCTGCTTTCTGCTGTTTTGGCCAATTCTCTGCTGCTTTTGTGCGTGCTTGCTCTTAACTTGACTGAGTAGGACGTATATATCGTATACGTCTTATGGATTTCGGTTTCCTGTGCTTCTGCTCCGTTTTGGCCTTATCTGTCAAAAATGGGCCTATGGCTTGCTTTTTGCTGCTTTGTCTTGATCTTTCTAGAATGATTTGCTGTTGCCGTTTTCTGAGTATGTCTTTGAATCTTGTGCAGGTGATCCTACGCCTCCAGCGCCTACTTCCAGTGACATGGATCGGGTATTGGCTGGAGTTGACTTTGCTGTTCCGGGGGGCGAGCACACTCCTACTTCGGGGATGCCTGCGCCCTTGGAGGTTTCCGACGGTCCGTCTCAGTCGGACCTGCTGAGAGCTTTTCCTCCGACGCCAGGGGTTTCTACGACGCCAGGGAGTGAGTTCCAGGGTGCCGCTGCGGAGTCTCCGGCCTTTTCTGCTAGTGGTGCTAGTGCTGTTGGTGCGTCGCCTGGGCTTTCTGCTAGTGGCCTGGGACGTGGTGCTGTTTCCGGTGGTCCTGAGCCGCCAGTTAGTGGTGTGGGTCGTGACGTTCCGCCGAAGTCGCCGCTTTTTTAATGTGGTACGTGAGGAGCCCGACGTTGAGCGGACGCGGTCTACGGGTGACGCTAGCGGTAGTGGAGCTGCTGCTGGGTCGTCGAGGTCTCCTGTTGGTGGCCGAGGCCAGGCTCAGGTGTCGTCCCGCAGTCTTTGCGGCGTGGGCGTGGCGGCTTTGTGGAGACGCCTGAGGCTCTGGGAGGCCGTGGCGGAGGTCGGGCGTAGGCTGCAGGTCTCTGCAGGGCGTGGGCCGTGGCGGTCTTTGGAGGACGCCTGTGGCTCAGAGGGCCGGCAGAGGTCGTGGTGCTGCTGCAGGGGTTTCGCAGGACGTAGCCGCAGCGTTGCCGATGGCGCTGCGGCTCCCGGAGGGGGCCAGGTTAGAGGCCGGGGGCGTGGTCGCGGTCGGAGGAACCCGAGGCCGAAGGAGCGCAAGGTGGATGTGGCGGTGAGGCGCAGCGGCCGAGGCGCCGAGCTCGTGGCCGCTGAGGGTGGTGACCGGACGCAGGCCGAGGTCGCCGGTGTTGTTGAGGAGGTTGGAGCGGGGAGCTCAGTGGAGGTTCCGCGGAGGCGTGGTCGTGCTCGGTCCGGGCAGCCGTTACGAGGACACTTCCGAGTCGGAGGAGTCTTCGAGTGACGAGGAGGGGGTTCCTGACGAGACCGTGCGGCCGAGGTGGCCGCCGAGGTTGAGATCGGCCGAGCCGCCATGGCCGCCGCTGCCAGCCGCCGGGCCGACGCCGCTGGGCTTTGTCGCCGCCGCGGGCCGCTTTGTGGCCGGGGGTCAGGTTCAGGGCCATGCTCAGGAGCAGGTTCAGGATGAGGCTGAGGCTGAGGCAGAGGCTGAGGGTGAGGCTGAGGGCGAGGCTGAGGGCGAGGCCCAGGATGCAGGTGCGGCAAGTCTTGAGGCCGCGACCGAGGTTTTCATGGGGATGGTTGACGAGTTGGGCGCGAGGCCTGACTATCCTCACGGTCCGCGCTTGTGGACACAGGTGGCCTTGGACTGGGATGGCGTGACTTTGGTTTGGAGTCCCTTGGAGCATTTGTCGATCCGAGTGAAGGTCGGCTTCCCGTTAGGCTCGATGAGGACCTTCTCTGGGTTCCGGACAGTGTTTGACGTTTTTGAGGGTAGGCTTACCCAGGAGGAGCGGGACATAGTGCTTGGGACAGCTTTCGGTCCCTTGGTGCAGAAGTGGAGGGAGGTGCGGGGCAAGCGGGTGAACTCGCGCCTCACTGTACTTAGGGCGTTGTTGGATAGGTTTTGGGATACGACCAACACCTTCCACATGCCTGGTTACGAGGTTGGCGTGACTCTTTCTTCGTGGGCAGCTGTTACGGGGCTGCCTCATGGCGAGGGTGTACTTGACTGGGGGCGTGAGCGACCTCCTATTGATAGCCCACGAGTCGTGCGCCTGATTGGCGACGGGGTTAAGTGCGGGAAGGACGAGGAGCACACGTTTCAGCCTCGTACGATATGGTTTGCTGACTTCTTCGAGGGGAGGAGGAAGAAGAAAGGGTCTACTCGAGCGAGCGCTGAGCAGAGGGCCCGGCTGTGGTTGTGGTGGTTCCTGACGGCCACCCACTTTGGCGACAAGGGGGAGCGAGCGTCGACGGCTGTGTTGATGGCGCTGTCAGACATGTCATGCCTAGGTGACTTTGACTGGGTGACTGATAAGGGTTTAGTCGTATCACCTTAATCAAAATAAACCTAGCATGCAACTAACAATAGCAAGTAGCAAGTAAGGATCGTATCCACAGAGAAACGGTGTAGTTTTCAGTTAAAGTCGGCAAAACAAGTCAATCTCAAGGTATGAAAAGGGTGTTGAGAATAAGCTATAAACTAAGCAGGCAATAAAACTAATGAAAAAGTATAATAAGGGAGAGATTAGGGTGTCGGGTTCATATATGACAACGATTCAGGAACGCAAGTTAATAAGACGGAAAAGATAAACTGTGCAACTTGACTGGGTTTATAAAACGCTCTCTCGAGTCAATTTTAGCCTTAAGTTCAATTCAGCGGGCTCTCGCAACTTACTAAACTCAACCTATCTAACTCGCGTAAGTCTAGTTTTATCTCGCTTTCGATCTTAAGTCAAAACATACTCAGGTTCAATTAAACTCAGATAAAACGGTGATCAAGCGAAATAATCCTAATTCAATTGGTATAAAACGCGTAGGAAGAAATCAAGTGCACAATTTAAATCAACCAGTTTAATCCTAAACCATGTTCCTAAATCATGTGTCACAAATCACCCTAACCCTAATTAAGAAATTAGCTACTCATGATAATAGCAATAACAACAACAATAACAATAGAAGACATAATTGCAATAAATAAATAAAGTAGAATAAACCTGAAATAATTACGGAGTACTGACGATTAATAAAGATTCAATCTTGAAAACTAAACTGAACTTTGAATGTTGAAAAGAGAGAAACTAAAATAAGCAGTAAAACTAACTAGGAAAACTTAGGGAAATAAAGCATAAGCTAAAGATGAGTATAATTTACGACCTAAGGGTCTATTTATAGGTTCCCCAATTATTAAATCTCGAAGTAAAACAAAAATCGTCAGAAAACACACATGGGCCGGCCGGCCGGCTGCCGGCCTGGCACCGGCCTGACCACCAAACTGGGCCGGCTCTTCTTGTGCTTGCAACCTTGGCCCAAACTCCTTCAACCTTGCTTTGGGCCTTGTTATTACACGTATCCTTTAACTTTTGGGCCGAATTAGCTCGTGGCCCCTAGTCTTCCCTTGGTCTTGGCTTGATTTCCCGAGCCCTCGTTTGCGCTCGGGCTTGGTCTTCTCGGCTCAGTTCTCGTATTGCTCCTAACGTCCCGGGTTTTGGCTCAAATCCACCAAAACCTGCAAAATGTAAATAAAAGGCAGCAGTATCGAGAAACATAATAAATAGCTCCTAAAAACATAGTAAATGCGAATAAGTACGAGCTAAATGTGACTGAACCGGGGGCATAAAATGAATATAAATAGAGTGTATCAAACTCCCCCAAACCAAACCTTTGCTTGTCCTCAAGCAAAATAGCGTCGGAAAAAATCAAAGCAACACGAACAAATCACGCTAGTATCTTGAAGTGGACGACCTATGCACATAAACATTACAACCAAAGTCTATTTCGCCAAAAATAGAGCACAAGTCTCAACTGTTCACGCCACATCGCAATGCTAGCCTCTAACGCTTACGCAATAGTAAAACTAACGACAAATCAACTCGAGCAAGGCCAACCGATCATACCACTTCCATTCAACCAATCTTACCAAATCACTTCCTTTTTCTCTTCTTTTTCTTTTCCTTTTTTTTTGTATTCTGGTTTCTTTTCTTGCAAATGTGGAGCATCCCTCGTATGTAGTACCGTTTAGCTTGACGTTCACTCGGTAAAAATCGCGCTCGGGTACACATATTTCCTTAAGGGTTACGTTATTGCTCATACTCTCGGTCGCAGCCAAATTCATGGCCACTGTGGTTACTCAAGTCAATGAGTCCCCTCCGAGAGCATCGAAGCATTGCTCCAACATATATAAGATCCTTCCAAACCAAACCGCAAACCAACATACCAACATTCCACAAACCAATGCCAAGCTCGAATGTCAAAGTCGAAAGTAAACAAGCGAAAAGCAGAAAGAATTAAGCAGATACAAGTGGGTTAGTGTTAAGGCTCGCAATCTATTAACAGGAAACAAACCAATCGTGCAAGCTACGACAATAGGAAGTCGACTCAAAGATACTAAAGATCAAAGCAAGCGCACTAATCAATTCTCCAAACTAGACAAAGCAGGACAAAGCAGACCAAAAAGACTCGTATTTTTGTAAATTTTTTGAAATTTTCGATTTTTTGGGTGTTTATAATAAATGCACACAAAAATAAAATGCAAATGAACTAAAGAACGTGAAAGCGTTTCCCTCCCCCAAACCAAATCACACATTGTCCTCAATGTGGAAAACAGCACAACCACAAAAGCAGAGGAGGACACAGAACATACGGGGTAAGGAAAGTAAAAGCGAGAAAGGAGGGTAAAAGGGGTAAAGATGCTCACATTATCTAATCGGAGCTCCCCCAAACCGAAGTGAAGCGTGGAGTGGGGCTTAGAATCCCCGTATATGCGTCCAAATCAGTCCAACGATGAAGTACTTCGGCAAAGCACGCAAGAGAAACGAAACAGAACAAGTAGGGGTCGGTGCAGGACCGTGATGGCCGGCCAATTACTGGAACCCAAAATTCAATTTTTTTGCGTTTTTCTTCAAGTTTCAAAATCCAGCTACGGTTCCGGTCCTGGCCCGGCAGCCGGTAGGCCGGCTAAAGGCCTTCCTCGTGAGCGTTTTCAACATATAAAGGACTTAAAAGTCCATGAATACCTGCGCGCTAAAAATCACAATAAAATACCCTCGTCCTCACGCGCTCAATAAAATCCAAAAGTCATAAAAACAAGCAAACCAAAAGAAAGTACAAGTGCTAAGTAATAATACAACGTCATCGGGTTGCCTCCCGGAAGCGCTGGTTTATAGTCCCGCACGACTCTTCAAAGCAACAGAATCAAGTATAAGCAGGCCAAGGTATTTGGCCACTCGCAACAGCTTCACTCGGCGAAATAGCATCCATTGTTCGCCATAACACTCCTCCAGCTCGAGGCAATGCAGCATAATCCATCAGCGTAGGGCCTCGATCACGAAATGGCTCAACTGTAGGCCCTCTATCACCATCACCCGCGTCGTAGACGTCAGCTTGCAGCAGCTTTCTCTCCCCCAAACCATTCTTGCAGCTATCCTGTGAAGAACCTGCAAAAGGAGAAAAGACATGCAAACCCTCCGTAGTGTCTCCAGTAGAGTGAGACGGAGGTACAGAGTCAATAGAACAAACTGACTCTAGACGCATAGGAGACCGCGGGGTATCAGAATGAGTGAAGGTCAACTTCTCACCCCCCACCTTAAAGGCTATCGTCTTGCTACCCACGTCAATAACTGCACCAGCAGTGTGCAGGAAGGGTCTTCCTAAAATGATAGGTATGTGGACATCCTCGGGCATGTCAACTACAACAAAGTCTACAGGGATAAAGAACTTTCCAACCTGTACAGGGACGTCATGTAGGATTCCCAAGGGGCGCTTAACTGAGCGGTCAGCCATCTGCAGGGTAATGCTAGTGGGTTCTAAAGCTGACAAGCTCATCTTTTGATACAAGGGGTAGGGGAGGACACTTACGCTGGCTCCTAAGTCACATAAGGCATTACGAACCACAAATCTACCTATAGAGCATGGAATGGAAAATGTACCAGGGTCACTAAGCTTAGGAGGCTTACTACCCTGCAGCCGAGTACTAGCTTCCCCCACAAAGGCCACAGTCGACACATCATCAAGCGTACGCTTACGAGCTAAAACATCTTTCAAAAATTTAGCGTACGCAGGAATTTGAGTAACGAGGTCAATAAAAGGGACGTTTACCTGAAGAGCTTTTATGACGTCCACGAACTTTTTGAACTTTGCCTCGGGCTCTGCACCTCGTTGACGACCAGGAAATGGCAGCTTAACTTGAAACGGGGGCGTTGGAGTAGAACTAGAATCACCAAATGCAATACCCGTAACATTCTTCCCAAAGAAGAAGCAGTCCAAATGGCCGACGACCACGCCGGCCGACCTACCGAGACCTCTCGACACACGCTTAACGTGTTTTCTTCTTCATCCCTCTCCTCTTCTTTCTCCAAATTCGTGGGATCTCCATACATAGCCCCACTTCTCAATGTAATCGCACATGCCGTGTCGTGCGGAGCTCTAGGAGGATTCCCTTGAGGCGGGAGGGTACCCGGCTGCCTTGACGCTTGCGAAGCGGCCAATTGAGCCACTTGGTTTTCTAACAACTTGATCGCAGCGTCCTTAGCTTGCACATCCTACGCATTTCTTTGCATCATCATCTCCTGCGACTTTTGCACGGACATAGTCACTTGAGACATCTGCAACATCATGGCCTTAATCTCGGCCATAGGATCGGGCACTTGAGTAGGAGGGGGTGGTGTGTACACGGGTTTATTATAGTTAGGTGGGGGTTGTGGTTGGCTTTTGTAGGGAGGTTGATAGGGGGTATTTTGAGGTGGTTGGGGAGTCGGGTTAAGTATGTTATTATTACGGTAGGATAGCAGTGACCGATCGTAACGGTGGATTACAGTGCAGCAGGTTTTGATTGTAGGATTGATACGCATAAACCTGCTCCTGGGGTGCAGCATACCCCGTAGTATAACCTGAATCGTGCCCTGCAACAGCATTTACATGGGCACTCGACGAACTCCCCTGCATAGCATCAAACTTTCTATTCAGCTCAGAAAGTTGACTCATTACCGCGCTTATACTCTCATTTCCACGGTCGTTGTGTGCGGACCGCGAATTACCCCTTGGCTTGCCGGTGGAATAATGAATGAGCCGTTTCTTCTATCGTTTGCCACGCTTTATCATCATCCGTGTTATTAGCAAATCGACCTCCCGCGGCCGAGTCAAGAATAGCGCGACTCTCAGCATACAACCCATTATAAAAGGTCATAATAATCAACCAATCACCCAATCCGTGATGCGGACATTCACGGATCAACCGTTTGTAACGGTCCCACGCTTCAGCAAATGTTTCATCAAAATCTTTGTTGAAATCCTTGAATTTGACTACGGAGTTGGTTAGTCCGCTCACGGAGGATAGAACTGCGATAGAATGCAAGAGCTAGACTCGCCAATCCGTAATACCCGCGCTTCCTTATTCAAATCGGTGATCCACTCACGAGCGATCACGTAGCGAGAAAAGGAAAAGCATCTCCTAACTGGTTACGAGTAATCCGATGCCGCTTGATTGTGGAGCGATGGTCCGTAAAAACTCGCATGTGTTCTGGGATCCTCCGTAGGATTTCCACCGAATTGATTGCGCTCCACCAAAGTAAGAAAGCGGGCGAATCTCAAAATTACCCGGACCGTATTTGGTATTGTGAACCCTTGCGGGATCGCCTCGGGCTTGACAGCAGTGACTAGAAAGTTTAGGCATAGTCGCTCGTGGAGGTGATGAACCTGGAGTAATAGGAGGTGTGTCCTCTCAGTAGGGCGATTATGTTGCACTAGACTCAGAATCGCGACGCTTCCTCAAGATTAAAATTTGCGATTTGAATCGCTTCCTTGCGACGTCTATGTAATGCGCGCTCAGGTTCAGGCTCAAATGGAACTAAACCTGTAGGTGACCTGCGCATAAACAAAAACTACAAGCAAAAGATGAGAAACGGTCTCAAGGAACTAGGTTCCTTGAGACAAGAGAGAAAAACCTGTAAAAGCAACTAAAACTAAAACTAACTAAGCCGTTTCCCCGGCAACGGCGCCAAAATTGATAAGGGTTTAGTCGTATCACCTTAATCAAAATAAACCTAGCATGCAACTAACAATAGCAAGTAGCAAGTAAGGATCGTATCCACAGAGAAACGGTGTAGTTTTCAGTTAAAGTCGGCAAAACAAGTCAATCTCAAGGTATGAAAAGGGTGTTGAGAATAAGCTATAAACTAAGCAGGCAATAAAACTAATGAAAAAGTATAATAAGGGAGAGATTAGGGTGTCGGGTTCATATATGACAACGATTCAGGAACGCAAGTTAATAAGACGGAAAAGATAAACTGTGCAACTTGACTGGGTTTATAAAACGCTCTCTCGAGTCAATTTTAGCCTTAAGTTCAATTCAGCGGGCTCTCGCAACTTACTAAACTCAACCTATCTAACTCGCGTAAGTCTAGTTTTAACTCGGCTTTCGATCTTAAGTCAAAACATACTCAGGTTCAATTAAACTCAGATAAAACGGTGATCAAGCGAAATAATCCTAATTCAATTGGTATAAAACGCGTAGGAAGAAATCAAGTGCACAATTTAAATCAACCAGTTTAATCCTAAACCATGTTCCTAAATCATGTGTCACAAATCACCCTAACCCTAATTAAGAAATTAGCTACTCATGATAATAGCAATAACAACAACAATAACAATAGAAGACATAATTGCAATAAATAAATAAAGTAGAATAAACCTGAAATAATTACGGAGTACTGACGATTAATAAAGATTCAATCTTGAAAACTAAACTGAACTTTGAATGTTGAAAAGAGAGAAACTAAAATAAGCAGTAAAACTAACTAGGAAAACTTAGGGAAATAAAGCATAAGCTAAAGATGAGTATAATTTACGACCTAAGGGTCTATTTATAGGTTCCCCAATTATTAAATCTCGAAGTAAAACAAAAATCGTCAGAAAACACACATGGGCCGGCCGGCCGGCTGCCGGCCTGGCACCGGCCTGACCACCAAACTGGGCCGGCTCTTCTTGTGCTTGCAACCTTGGCCCAAACTCCTTCAACCTTGCTTTGGGCCTTGTTATTACACGTATCCTTTAACTTTTGGGCCGAATTAGCTCGTGGCCCCTAGTCTTCCCTTGGTCTTGGCTTGATTTCCCGAGCCCTCGTTTGCGCTCGGGCTTGGTCTTCGGCTCGATTCTCGTATTGCTCCTAACGTCCCGGGTTTTGGCTCAAATCCACCAAAACCTGCAAAATGTAAATAAAAGGCAGCAGTATCGAGAAACATAATAAATAGCTCCTAAAAACATAGTAAATGCGAATAAGTACGAGCTAAATGTGACTGAACCGGGGGCATAAAATGAATATAAATAGAGTGTATCAGTGACTCCTGCTCTGGGTCTGTTGATCCGTTACCTGAGGGACGCAGTGCGCCCTGATCGGATTGACGAGGATTCGGATTTGTCGCTTGTGGGCCCTGGTCTTCTGATGGAGGTAAGGTTCGATTTTTGTAGTTTTTGTTGTTTTGTTTCTGCTTTTCTTCTGTAACGTGTGTTTTGTTTGCTTGCAGGCTTGGTGTTATGCTCACTTCCCCTCTCTGCTCCGGACACGCGTTCAGTGTGGCTACATACCCGCTTCCCATGCGTATGCGACGGATCGGAGGGGTATTGGCCTGAACTATGACGCGGCTCGTGTACGCTTCAACGGGATGACGATGGATAAGGTAAGGGTGATCGTGTTTTGTATTTTGGTCTTTTTGTAGCTTGTTTTTGGGTTTGTTTTTGTGGTTTATAATTTGGTTTTGTTTTGTAGTTTGTTCGCGACCCTTGGAGGAATTTAACCGGCGTTCCTCCGACGATTGCAGCTCGCCTTGGTCCCCTTGATAGGCGGCGGCTGTACATTGAGACCCAGTACGGCTCGTACTGGTACTTGGGTGAGCGTCTGTCTGCGCAGACGGGTCGCGCGCTTTATCGCACTGCTCCTCCGCCCTCGGTTTTGTTCGTAGAGACGCCCGACGCTAATGAGCGTCGTGATGTGTATCACGAGGGCGAGTCCGACTCCTTGCTGCGGCGGGATGAGGATTACGTGACTTGGGCACAGCATGCCCTTGCTGACGCTGTGATCGAGGTATGCTTGATTATCCTTTTCGCTTGTATCTGTTTTGGTTCCAGGAAGCAAAAATTTACCCTGTTTTTGTTTTGTAGCGACGTGATCCTGACCTTGAGTTCCAGCCTCCTCCGTTCGTTGAGGACCTGTTGGTTGTTCACGAGGGCTGCTCTCATTCGATCGTGCTGCCGCCTTCCCTGTCTGTGGTCACCGATGCGGGTCTTGAGAGGTGGGATCCGCGCGTGAGAAAGGTATTAACCCTCCTCTTTGTACAGCATGAGTATTATGTAGTATATAGCCCCCAGTTTGAGTAAGATTTTAGTGTAAAATCATTAGTCAAACTCTGTTGAAGCAGGTTTTTGATTATAGCCCCCAGTTTGAGTAAGATTTTAGTGTAAAATCATTAGTCAAACTCTGTTGAAGCAGGTTTTTGATTATAGCCCCCAGTTTGAGTAAGATTTTAGTGTAAAATCATTAGTCAAACTCTGTTGAAGCAGGTTTTTTGATTGTAGCCCCCAGATTGGAAAGCTAAATGTATTCCTCGTTTTGTGGCAGGTGACAGCTGAGGTCCACAGGAGGCTCTGGCGGGCGGCCAACCGATGGCGGGCGGTTGTGAATGAGAAGGTTGTTGACGCCATAGGCGCAGGCGAGACTACGAGGCGCGACTTGAGTTAGCCAGTCGAGGTGAGAGAGGCGAGATCGCGGGCGAGATGGAGGTCGCGCATGCCGAGGAGCCGGGCGAGGGTCCCGGCAGAGCCGAGGGTCGATGCGGTGGGAGCCGGATAGGGCACGTCTTGAGATTGATTCCTGCGTCTTTGTCTCATGGCGTCGTGACCAGTCGTAGTAGGCTTGGACTTGTATATTTCAGACTTGTATATTTCAGACTTGTATTATGAGTATTAGTATTTGTTGGTAACGGTTTATGTATCAGGATTTGTTATGGTTGGTTGGTTTTTTGGACTTGTAGGTGTTTATGGGTATAATTTGGTTATTTTGTCTTGTTGCGAAAAATGCATTCCTGCGTCGTAGCCGGGTCTGAAATCCTTGCGTATTTGCTTGCCGAGCGTACCTGCAAAACATTGTTAGTCGTGAAAGCATATATATATGTCTCGATTGAGACTGACTCGCTAATGACTGAATTAAATGCGAAATGAAGAGTTTTTGAAAAATGCTGGTTTAGAAAATATTCTAGACTCGTGGAAAAGACGTTTTTGACATAGCACAAATTTGAGCTAAAACGACGTTTTGAGACGAAAATTGTGAATGCGAAAATCATATTTTGTGTTGGGTTAAATTTTTGTGTGATTATTGTGTTTTGAAAAATACGAAAGACGGAGTCAATTACGAAGAATCGAGACGACGCTTGACGGGATCGTAAACGCCGATTAGGAGGTCGGTAAAAATAGTGTAGGGTAATAAGTTAAAAATTTTTGGGTGTAGGTGTGTAAGAAGTGTAAGAAATCGAATAATTTTGTCGAGAAAAGAAAGAAAATCACCGTAACAAAGCGATTTGATTTTTAATCGCTGTTCTGAGCGATTAGAATTTTGTTTTGTGGTTTTTGTTTGATTTATTTTAATCGCTTGTTCACGGCGTTTAAGTTTTTGTGTTGTATTTCGTCTTGCAAATTTGGCTATAAAAGGAGGGCTAAGTTAGTTCATTTCACTCATCCTCTCGTCTTCTATTCTCGATTTTCCAAAAATATTGAATATTTACGGAACATTAAATCGAGTTATGGAGAGTTTTGAAGGAAACTTGCGTCGTTGGTGTGCGTCTTTGTCGAAATTTGGAAGAGGAAGACTTGAAAGATTGCGGTTTGGGGTCCTCCTGGGTCTAGGGCGGCGAATGGAGCCCGAGTTCTGGATGCGTGTCTCGACTATTGGGACTTGAGTTTCCACGTTTAGTTTTCCTAGTGGGAGTGTCCGTCCGTTGGTCGAGGAATTTGGAGCCATTGGTGGTTGGTTGCGAACTAACATTCCCGTGTGCGTTAGATCGGGGCCTGGATATAAGAGGCACGTGCAGAACTACCTTCAGATGACTCGTGTGGAGACAGAGGAGTTATTTGTTGGGAGTCGTATCAGCCTCTATCGCTTGTGCAAGCGGTTTATGAACCGCGAAAATGAGACGATCTCCTTTGGTGCCAGAAAAAGGGCGTTGGCATTCTGCTTAGTCCACCGTTACATGTTTCCTAATTCTTTGTATGAGGGAGCGCTTGGTGATCCTCGCCTAATCACTGTCGTTCAAGAGATGGAGTATGGCTGTAACCCTTCCGCCGTGATCCTAGCTGAGACGATCCTGGGTCTGAATGATCGTGCCTGCAATAGGGCGAGCCCGTATTGAGGGTGTCCCTTAATCCTTCAGGTCTGGTTGATGGAGCGGTTGAGCGTGCTAGGTGATATTGCTGGGTCACATCCTGCTGGGGACGTGACTAGTCGTTATATTAGGTGGCTGGATCCACATCATCGCCCTGACGATTACTTTCCTGGACTTGTGGGATCATCGACCATTCGTTGGTTGGTACCGTGGTGGGGAATAGTTGATGTGACGGCAAGTGAGGCTGGGCGATGGTTCGTCTGGAGTCCTCGCATGCGGATTCGACATGGGTGTTTACATCCATCCCGTGCGAGTGAGGAGACAGATAGGGTGGGCACAGTTCATTCCTGGTCATGACACCAAGGTGCAGGGCATGCTTATGTTGACTAGTGGCATGGCCGATGCCTGGGTGAGCGGATGGATTACGCGCCCTAGGTGGCCTGTGGCGGGTACTCCTAGGACGACTCAGGTATCACGAGCCTACGCTAGGTGGACTATTGCGCAGAGCCCCCACAAGAGGTCACGCCTTCGAGCCCTAGAGCTCAACGGGCTTTCTCAGATGTCTGCTTATGACCCGGCCGACCTTGGACGTATCGGTGGTGATGGCGAGGGTTCGAGTCCGGAGCTACTCTCGGCCGATGAAAGTGTGTTCGGCCGTCGGCATATTCCAGGGTTAGGTGATCAAGGTTGTTATGGCAATGTTGGGGATCGCCATTGGGGTTGAGGGTTGGTGCTCCCTTTATCCAGCTGGAGAGGTCTCGAGTCGGCTTCGGAGAGTAACCTGGTTTTAGTTTATGTGTGCTTTGTTAGTATTATGTTCATATTATGTTGTATTATGTAATATATTACCTATCCTAAACCCGATGTACATGCCGGGACTCGTATTGTAATATATAGTGTTTGTTAGTGTATTTCTAAGGTCGTAGTTATGCTCCTATGTTTGAAAAATCCAAAATGTAACCGTTTCTTTTAAGATTAATAAAAATCAGGTTTTTATTTACGACTCTGCCTCATTTTGCTTGTTATTTTGTGTGAAATTCCTTGGCTCTAATCTTTTTTCAAAGGTTTAGAATGCAAGCATTTTTTTTGTTGACTATTCCCTCGACTTTTTTAAGCTTTGGGCTTGTCGTTTTGTGTTGAATGTCGTTCTTTTTACCCTTAGGTTAAAAAACGAATTTTTGTGTTGACTATGTCCTTGGCCTTTTTAAGCTTTAGACGCGTCATTTTTGTGTTGAATATCGCCTTATGTTAACCCATTAGGTTATGAGACGGTTTTTGTGTTGACTATATCCTCAGCCTTTTTAAGCTTTGGAGGCGTCATTTTTGTGTTGAATATCGGTTGTGCTTTTTACAAAGCTGCCTACGTATCCACGAAAAGTGGAATCAAACCGGCGTAGTTCGAGAATGTATGTTTAAGGGCATACCGGCCCAAGAGTTGTGTTTGCTTTTTTGTGGTGAATGTGCACGTTTAGGGGCATGCCGGCCCAAGAGCATGTTTAAGGACCTGCCGGTCCATGAATTGTGTTTGGTGGATGCATGTTTAGGGGCATGCCGGCCCATGAATTGTGTTTGCTTATGGAATGTGCACGTTTAAGGGCATGCCGGCCCATGAGCATGTTTAAGGACCTGCCGGTCCATGAATTGCTTTTGATTTTTGTGGAGAGAGAGAGCAGGTTTAGGGGCATGCCGGCCCATGAGCATGTTTAAGGACCTGCCGGTCCATGAATTGCTTTTGTAAAATTGTATTTTACAGATACATTGCAAGGGGTTTTTAGGGGTAGTATTTCTTGAGTTGATCGAGGTTTGTGGCGAGGTTGAACTCTTGGCCGCCGAGTCGGTTAGTTTGATCGCCCGCCCGCGTGAAGATTTCCTTGACGAGGTAGGGTCCAGCCCAGTTAGGCTTGAATTTTCCTCGTGGGTCGACTGGAAGTGGTGCCCGGACTGATTTTAGTACGAGATCACCTACTTTTATGTGTCGTGGCTTAACTCGTTTGTTGTATGCTCGGTGTAGTCGGGCTTGGTACATTAAATGCGGTGCTCGTGGAATGCAATCGGCGTTCATCCAGGAGCATGAGTTGTTAAATGCGTTCACGGGCCCATTCTGCTTCTGGGATGCTACTTTCCATTAGTATGCATAGAGATTGTATTTCTATTTCCACTGGTTGGACGGCTTCCATGCCGTAGGTGAGGAAATAGGGGGTCATGCCCGTAGGGGTTCGGATGCTAGTACGGTATCCCCAGAGTGCATATGGTATTTTGTTAGGCCAATCTTTGCAGCTGTCGATCATTTTTTCGAGTATGGTGACGACTGTTTTGTTTGCTGCTTCAACGGCTCCATTGGTTTGGGGTCGATAGGGTGAGGATTTGTGATGCTGGATGTTGTATTTTGTGAGTATGGCTTCGGTCGATAGTGCGAACCTTGATCGCTGATGAACTCGTGGGGTATGCCATATCGGCATATGATGTTCGTCTGGATGAACTTGGCGACTTCCTTGGAGCCAAGGGTCCGAAAAGACGCTGCTTCTACCCATTTAGTGAAGTAGTCGATGGCCACCAGCACGAAACAGTGACCTCCTGCTCCGATGGGGTGGACTTTTCCTATCACGTCGATGCCCCAGGTTGAAAGGGGCCAGGGTGAGGTTAGGCTGTATAGTGGTGAAGGTGGTACATGTTGGACGTTCTTTGAAAATTTGGCGGTTGTGGCAATGCTTGGCGTATTGGATACGATGCCTTCCATGGTCGCCCAATACCATCCTAGCCGTAGGATTTGTTTGCAGAGTGCTCGGCGTTCATGTGGGGTCCGCATTCGCCATCATGGACTTGCGTGGCGATTTCTGCCCGCTTCTTGTAGTCGACACATATGAGCGGTGTCCCTTGTGGTGTCTTCTTGAGTAGTTGTCCCATCTCTAGCACAAATCGGGAAGCTAGAGTCCGATAGCCCTCTCGTCCGCGTTTATCTTGTCGGGTGGGTAGGTGTTGTCTGCTTTTGTAGTTGATTATGGCTTGGTACCAAGGCTCATGTCGCTTCGGCTTCATCTAGGTCGATGGCATGGATGTATGCTGGTTCGTCACGTCTTTCGACGATGATGGGTAGTAATTTCATGTCTGGTGGCATGTTCAGGAGGGATGAGAGTTTTGACAGTGCGTCGGCAAACTGGTTTTCTTCCCTTGGGAGGTGATAGAACTCAATGCAGTCGAAGTTGGCTAGGAGTTTTTGTACTTTTGCTTGGTATTTGGTGAGGGTTTCGCTCATGATCTTCCATGCCCCTGTCACTTGATTTATGATGAGGAATGAATCTCCATGTACCCGTAGGTTCTTTATCTTGAGAGTGATGGTACTGCGAATATAAATGCAGGCCTCGTACTCCGCGGCGTTGTTCGTGACACTGAAGTCGAGCTTGATTGAGAGTGGAGTATGATCGCCGTTTGGGGATATTAGGAGTATTCCGACTCCATAGCCGCGGTAGTTTGACGCTCCGTCAAAGTATAATTGCCAGTATTCCTTTTCTATGGCAAAGATTCCTTCGTCAGGTAGAGACGTTGTGTCGATCATGGGATGTTCGACGATGGCGTTTTCTGCAAGGAAGTCGGAAACTGCTCTTCCCTTGATTACTTTCAGGGGGAGGTACTTGAGTTCATACTCGGGCGGCGAGTCCACTGGCCATGCGTCCGCTCAGATCGGTTTTTCAAATAGGTATTTGAGGGGTCCATTAGGAGTAGACTCTTGTAGTCTTTGGTGAGTAGGTAGTGTTCGAGCTTTTTGGTTGCCCGGACTAGCGAGGCGCTTTTTCTCGACTGGTTCATACCGAGTTTCGTAATCGTGAAACTTCTTGCTGATGTAGTAGATGGCCCGTTCTTCGTTGTCGACTTCTTGGGCGAGCATGGCACCCATGGCGTTTGGCGTAGTCGTTAAGTACAGTGACAGTGGCAAGTCTTTTTGTGGGGGTACCAGAACAGGTGGGTTTGTGAGCAGGCTTTTGACTTTGTCGAATGCTTGCTGGCAGTCATCGTCCCATTTCGTATGCTCTTCCTTCTTCAACTTTTTGAAGATTGGTTCACAGATCATGGTGAGCTTGCTGATGAACCTGGAGATATATTGGACTTGTCCCAAGAAACTCCTTATTTCGTCGATGTTGCACGGTGTCTTCATGCCCATTATTGCTTTGATTTTGGTCGGGTCTATTTCGATCCCGCGCTGGCTCACTATGTGGCCTAACAATTTGCCTGACGTGACCCCAAAGGTGCATTTCTGTGGGTTTAATCACATCTTATACTGCCTGATTCGGGTGAAGAACTTCCGAAGATTTGTGATGTGGTCATCCCTTTCTTTCGATTTTACGATCATGTCGTCGACGTATACCTCAACCTCCTTATGCATCATGTCGTGGAGCAAGGTGGTGGCAGTGCGTTGGTAAGTAGCGCCGGCATTTATGAGCCCAAATGGCATGGCGTGTAGTGATATGTTCCCAGGGGTTCTGAAGGTGGTTTTTGGCATGTCGTCTGCCGCCATTTTGATTTGGTTGTATCCCGCGTATCCATCCATGAATAGCGATGGCGTGGTCTGTGTGTTGTCGATTAGGATGTCCATGTGGGGTAGTGGGAAATCATCTTTTAGGCGAGCTTTGTTCAGTCGGAAGTCGGCACATACTCGTATTTTGCCGCTTTTCTTCATAACCGGCACCATATTGGAGACCCACCGAGTATTCGATGACTTGGATGAACCCGACTTGTAGTCGCTTTTACCGATCTCTTCCTTGACCATGAGAGACCATTACGGTTTGATGCGTCTGAGCTTCGCTTGACCGGCCTGCTACCTTGCTTGATCGGGATGCGGTGTTCATTTATCTCGCGGTCTATCAGGGCATGTCCTTATATGACCAGGCAAAGACGCCCTTAAACTGCGAGGAGCTTGGTATATGTGGCCCTTTCTTACGTGCTTAGGAAGCTCCGGTGCAGTTCTTGAGGCTCTTGAGCGTGCCTATGTTGATGGTTGTTGTGTCTTCAATAATGGGGTCTGTTAGGGTTTGAGACAATACTTGCAATGTATCTATATAATGCAATTTTATTTAGTTTAAATTTATCGCAATTATTAGAAAAGGTAGAGTTTAAATGAGGCAAAGAGTAACCAAAAACTTTCATGTTATTAATGTTATCAAAAGCGGTTACATTTGAAGATAGCTCAGACGAGGGAGCTTTGGACAACCTTAATGACTCTAGTTCTTTAGCTAAATTGACTATGTCAGGGAAGTAGCCCGGGGGCTTAGTTGGGGTAAGAGACTTGAGATGACGACGAGGGAGTTTAAATTTTAAGACAGTCTTTTGGTTTGGGGTGTTGTCTTCGTCTTCGTCGGAGTCGGAATCTTCGAAGGCGTAGCCTTGACCCGTAGTTATCTTGAAAGTGCGGCCTTGTTCGTCGGTCCATTGGAGGGTTTTTGACCATCCGTCATGTGTTTTTTCTTCGTAAGGGATGATCAGGTTGGTAGGGTTGAAGTTGTTGTTACGCACGATGTCGGAAATGAGCTCAATCCCGGCAATGGTGTACGTGGTTGTGTTCTTAGGAATCTTGCTGGTGCCCTCTTTGACGAAGTAGTGGCTAGGGAGGATGTGGTATGGTTGTATGTGGAAGTCATGATATTTCTTGCGATCATTGTATGCTCCCCAACCTTGAGACTTCGTACGACCATGGTACGTAGGATAGACCCATGGTGGGCCACTTGTTATCGTCGTCCTTGGCGTAGAGTGTAGCGATCTCTTCTCTACGAGTCAGAGTACAGATGTTGAAGTCGAAGTCGAAACCACACATGTCGTCGGCTGGATCGGCGTTTATCTCCGCAGTACTATCATTAGTCTTTTGCTGCTTGAGGGTAGCTCGAAAGTTCGAGGCGTCGATGGTGACGATCTCGTCATCCAGAGGTATCCTGACCTTTTGATGCAGGGTTGAGGTGACGGCCTTGGTAGCGTGGATCCAAGGTCTACCTAGTAGCATGTTGTAGGTAGGGGGTATGTCGATGATTTGAAATTCGGTTTCTCTCATGACTGGTCCTGTCATAATGGGGAAGGAGATGGTTCCCTTTATGCTGCGACGTGTTCCATCGTAGGCCACGACACCGTCCTGGCACACGGATGAAGTCGTTTTCCTTAATCCCCAGTTTTCTGGCTGTCTCAAGGGGCAAGACATTGACTGCGGATCCATTGTCGATGAGGACGACTGGTAATGTCATGCCGTGGCATTCCACGTTGATGTAGAGGGGTAGGTTATGCGTGCCGCCGAACGGAGGGAGATCTTTATCGGAGAAGGTGACGGCGTTAGCCTGCCATTCACGTGTGATGTTACTGATAAGCTTCTCTGGAGACATTTCCGACGTCATTGGGGTGACCTGTAATGCTTGGTAGAGGGCTTCACGATGTCCCATTGAGTCCCTTAAGAGCTGCCAGATTGAAATGTCCGCCTTCGTCTTGTTGAGCTGCTTGTGGAGCGTGTCTCCAATCTCAGGCGTAGGCAAGGGTGTCGGGGTAACGCTTGATGATGCTATCTTATCAACCGGTGGAGCTGGCGCAGGATTAGTGTTAGGTGATGACACTTTACCGGCTGGCGGCATAGGAGCAGTGCTTGTAGGTGAGGTTGTAGTGGTAGGCGAAGTAGGCGGCGTATCCTCGTTTATGACTATCCCCTTGTTCTTCTCTTGAGCAGTCAACCTTGGCGGGTGGCTTTGAGGTTCAAGTAACTTTAGAGAAGCTTAGTGCGGGCGTCGAGCGTGTTAGGTAGGCTACTTCGTCATCACCGCCTGATAGCTGAATGGGTACTTGTGGACGTAACTCTCTCCGTACTTGCCTGGCGGGCGGCGGGGTTGAGCCTCTTCGTCGTAGGGTTCATCTTGGAGACATATGCGGATGTCATCATTGTCGGCTTCATCCTCGTAAGTATTCCAGATGCCGTTGATTTCGTGATCATTTGAGATGATTAGTTTAGAGCGATCGATGATGGGGTGTGTACTTGCAAAAGTAGCATGGGTATGCAGAGGTTAAAATTGGTTTGAAGGTTTAGGACTCGGTTTGGGCTTTACGATGGTATTGTCGTCGATCAAGTCTGAACTATGTTCTTCTTGAAGCATTGCTCGGTGTCATGCCCTTTCCTCTGTGGAACTCGCAGTATGCGTTCTGATCCCACGACTTTGGCTTCTTGTCCGGGGGAGGCTCGCTAGTAGGTCCTATGAGTTGAAGTACATTGCGGCTCACAAGCTTCTGTAGCGCCTTTGAGTAAGTCATGTATATTGGGTCAAAATTTCGTCGTGCTTTCATCGAATGGGGCCGGGAGGTGAGTATGATGCTTTAGGCGAGGCATGGCGTGCCTTGGCGGTGTTGTAAGCAGGTGGTGCCTCTAACGCGTCCAGTGCGTTGATGGCATGGATGGGCTCGACTTTGGCAGTGGTTCGAGATGAGCTTCCTTGATACCCGCGGCCCGTGCTCTTATTCCTGTTTTCTTTGCGGAGGTCGTCCTCGATGAGCTCGCCGACGACGCTGAGGGTTGAGAAGTTGTCAAAATTTCCGTACCGTAGGTGTTGTTGGTATGCGGGGGTGAGGTTGTTGATGAACTTAGTGATTAAGTCGGTGTCCCTTGGACGGTTAGGTATTTGGGCACACAGTTTCTTCCAGCGCGTCAGGTACTCGGTAAACCCCTCATTGTCCCTCTGAGTCAGGACCTCCAAGGTACGTAGCGAGACTTGGATGTCATTGTTGTCCCGATACTGTAGATCGAACGCAACCGTTATGTCCTCGAAACTACCCGTTTTATGTGGTTCTAGAGCGTAGAACCATGCCCTGGGTTGCGCGTCCAATGAGTGAGGGAATAAGGTAGCCCATGCAGGGTTCGACACCCATGATGGCCATTTTAGCTTTGAAAGCCTTGACGTGAACGAGCGGGCTTTCGTGACCTTTGAAGACGGGAAGATCGCTAAGTGCTAACTTGTCTGGTAGCATGGATCTGACGTTCTTTGGGATGTGCTCGTTCTCTTGGTGTATGGAGTAACCCCTTGAGTTCGTGAGACGCTCTTCCATGGTTCGAATCCTTTTTGCATTCCGTTCTGATTCTCGCCAGCGCACGGCGTTTTCTCGCTTCAAACTTTTGCATGATAGCCATTTGCTCGATCGTCGTAGTCAGGCTAGCTATCCTATCATCGAGCTGTCGGACTTGTTCTGGCGATTACCTCCGGGGTGGTGGTGGTCCTCCAAACCTTCGTCGTGTTGAAAGGCCATGACAGGTTTTGGTTTTGATCTGTTGTAGGAGCGCTTCTTTGGAGGCGGAGGTGGGTTTAAGTGACGGTTCTTAGTTCGTCGCGTATCCAGGGTTTTTCAATGAGCGGACCTGACAAAGTTTTCAAATCTTTAGTGATTCTAAAAGAGAAGGAAAAGACTCAAATGAAAAATCACATTCACGACCAAAGGAAGACACAAAAACGTAAAAAGTGGGTGACTCGACTTGACTCGTGTTTTTAGCTTTTAAAAGGACACGGGAAGCTTTTGAGATAGAGGCGCGTTAACACGTCCCTATTCTCGAGGTAAGAAAATTTGTATGATCATAATCCGATTAACCCAGTTTGGCGGTATGTTGCCAGGGGTTTATCATTAGATTATGATAAAAAAGGATCAGACCGAAGTAGCGATAGGCTAACCGACCTGAAGATGTTAAAATTGGGTAAAAGGTGATCAATTGTTCGCCTTCTACGTGTGACTCAGGGTTTTAAATCAAAAATGACGATAAGTCACTCGATTCAAAGAGTAAATCAACGGGTTCACATATGAGTGAGCCCGCGTTTTTTGTTTTTGAGAGAAAAAGATTAAATCGGGACGACTAAAGAGTCACTCGACTTAAAGCTAAATCTAATGTTCTAAAAGTTAATTTCATTTAAAATCTCCGAAATGCATTGACATTGTCGGGTTTTTGCTCCTATGAAATTTTTTGCAATAAATGTATTATGACGATACGTCAGTCGCATAATTCATTTACGTTTTGAAAAAGATCGGGGATCTAGTGATTATCCTGGATCGGTTTTAAATGCACTGGCATTTTATTTATCAAACTCAAATGACTATGGGTCAAAGAGCCTAACGGCGTGTTTTTTAAAAGTATGACCTTTTTTGAAAAAAGTTTGAAAAAGCAATTTCAAAGATGGACGTATTTTAAAAGTATAATGCCTAGGAAAAGTTTTCACATGCAGAAAGTTTTTGAAAGACTACTATAGTGAGGGTACTATAGCTTCACACTTGTACATATAAACACAGGTTTTTGGTTTATAGGGTAAGGTTCCCTCCGGTCATTCCCGCGACGTTTAGGTAGGGGCACCCGCAAGACTACACACGTCTTAGGTGTGAATTCAAGACGGGCCCTAGAGCGTTCGAGTTTGACTGGTTACGATCGTTTGTACGGATGCCGTACTTGTAATCGTGGAGGGGTGAGAGAACAGTGTGTCCAGAGTTACCTTGCTTCACTTCTTTATGATTTTAAAATAAAAGAAAAACTAGTTTTTCAAAAATAATAAAAATCATGCTCGTCCCCAGCGGAGTCGCCAGCTGAAGGTACCGGGAAGGTGATAGACCTATCGACGCCCTGCGCGCCGATCCTCGCCGTCTTGGGCGTCGGGAAGCGGAATGCGCCTCGCAGGAAAAAGTGCGAAGTTTTGAGAAAAATGGGGGAGATCATTGCATGAATTTGTGACCAAAAAAGAAAAGTAGAAAATCCTTTTTTGAAAATGTATTTTCGGAGTCGCCACCAAATATTAAAGGAATTTGGAACCTATTCAACGCGTCTTGAAATACAAGACACGAGTGTCTCAGATTTCAAGGTGCGTCGATACCTATCAACTGAGGTTCAAAACCGCAGAAGGGTTCTGAGCGAGGTTACTTTTGAAAGTTTTGACAAAATAAATTTTGAAAACAAGAATCAAAAAGCCTACATAAGAGTAGTCTCTACTAATTTGAAAACATTTGCTTAATTTCGATATTTGGGCTAAAAGTCACGCTACGTACAAGTGCGAATAAACATGACTCGATTAAAATGCATAAATAATGTAAATTGTCAAAATAATGACATATTGCTATAGGAAATGTACGTTTAATAATAATTTATTGACTAAATTATTACTATAGACGTTATTTTCCGTCCTCGTATTAGAATTTGTGAAAAACCCTCGCTTTGACATGCTAAACGACTCTATGAAACGGTACAATTTAGTGTTGGATGCCTGATTCTAGTCGTTATTTAATGCATGAATGAGGTCTTGGATAATTATAAAAGTGTCGTCGGTTTGCTTTACTGATAATGAGTCGTTTATTTAAGCGATATTGGCGGGTTTAGGCGGATTATGAATCAATTGCTTCTGGCAGTATTACGAATACGGCTTCGCTAGTGCCAATATCGGGTTTGGGGTTAATGTAACCCCATTGTCCGAGTCTCAAACGTCTAGCCCGTAGGTAAAATGTTTACCTTTCGAAAATGTAAAGACGGTATTTTTGAGTGGATTTTGTGAATAGTGTATAAGTGCTAAAAACCGGGTGTTTTAAAGTGAATGAAGTGGGTTGGTATTTATAGAAAATGGCTGGTTTGAGCGTAGGCAAAAACATAATCGCCTGTGTACTGGCGAATTAGTTTTCAACTGAAAGATATTTTGTGGAGGAAACTTAAAAAGGCTGCACAACAAAACAAAAAGTAAATCGCCAGTTGACTGGCGATTGAATTTTTAATCGCCTGTCAACTGGCGATTTTATTTTATTTTGGTGTGCCGTTTTTTAGCCGCCTTTTGGTTTTTGGATGTTTTGATTAAGTAATGATTATGTTTTGTTGTTTACTTAGGGGTTAAGTATTTGTTCAGTTTTGGTCCGAATTTCGGTTTTCGTGTTTCGGTTTTTGTCGTGTTTACACTGGTTTTGGCTCGAAATAAAATAATATTAAGGTATATTATTTTATGGTTTTGTAAAGTTTAATTTTGTGAAAATGTGACACGGGACGCACTTTGGCCCGTTTTATGTGTTGTGTTGGTGTGCGTTTTTGGGTCGTTTTTGTAAGTTTGGGCCGTTTTGTAGCTAGTTGGGCTGTTTTTGTGGCTTGGCTTAATAAGACGTTCCAATATTGTGCTCGTGTTACGCTCATGATGACTAAAAATTGACATTCATTTTCATGATTATGCAAATCCAAATTAATACGCTAAAAATGACTAATACGTTTTAGACACTTTTGTACTGTTTCGACTCTTTTAAAAGCATGCATGAAAGTCCTTTTCATCATCGGGTTTGTTTTTGGGGGGTACGGATACGGGTATCTACAGGAGGTAGGATCTTGCTGCATGCTGACCGCATTTCGCCAAGCGAGGTGGTTGCAAATGGCCAATGTCCTTGGCCTCCGTATACTTGATTTCTAAAGCTGTGAAGAGTCGTGCGGGACTATAAACCAGCGCTTCCGGGAGGCAACCCGATGACGTTGTACTTTTTATTAGCACTTGTACTTTGTTTGGTTTGTTTTTATGACTTTTGGTTTGATTTTGAGCGCGAGAGGACGAGGGTTTTTATGAATGATTTTAGCGCGCAGGTACTTATGGACTTTTGTCCTTAGTAATTTTGAGCAGACGCTACGAGGACGCATCCCGGCCGACCGAAATGGCTCAGGCACCGCACCGTAGTCAAATTTGAAAACCGTAAAAACGCGAAAAAAAGGAAAAAGGCATGGGAGCGGCCACGGCCACGGCCTGGACCGGCCCCCACGCTCTGCTGCTCCGTTTTGCTTCTTCTTGCGTGCTATGCCGAAGTACCTCGATGTTGGACTGAATTGGACGCACATACGTGGATTTTAGCCGCACTCCACACTTTACTTCGGTTTGGGGGAGCTCCGACTTTATCAAGTGAGCATTCTTTACCCCACTTTACCCTCCTTTTCGTTTTACTTTTCCTTCCCCGTATGTTATGTGTCCTCCTCTGCTTTTGTGGTTACGCTGTTTTCCACATTGAGGACAATGTGTGATTTGGTTTGGGGGAGGGAAACACTTTCGCGTTCATTAGTTCATTTGCATTTAATTCAAAAAAAAAACAAAAACAAAAATCGAAAAATTCAAAAAAGTACAAAAATACGAGTCTTTTTGGTCTGCTTTGTCCTGCTTTATCTAGTTTTGGGGAATTGATTTGTACACTTACTTTGATCTTTAGTATCTCTGAGTCGACTTTCTATCGTCTTAGCTTGCACGATTGGTTTGTTTCCTTTTAATAGATTGCGAGCCTCAACACTAACACACTTGTATCTGCTTAATTCTTATCGCTTTTCGTTTGTTTACTTTCGACTTTGACATTCGAGCTTGGCAATGGTTTGTGGAATGATTGGTTTGTTGGTTTGCGGTTTGATTGGAATGATTCATTTTATGTTGGAGCAATGCTTCGATGCTTTCGGAGGGGACTCATTGACTTGAGTAACCACAGTGGCCATGAATTTGGTTGCGACCGGGAGTATGAGCAATAAGGTAACCCTTAAGGAAATATGTGTACCCGAGCGCGATTTTTACCGAGTGAACGTCAAGCTAGACGGTACTACATGTGAGGGATGCTCCACCTTTGCGAGAAAAGAAAACAGAATACAGAAAAGAAAAGAAAAAGAAGAGAAAAAGGAACTGATTTGGAAAGATTGGATGATGGAAAGTGGTTTGTACGGTTGGCCTTGCTTGAATTCAAATGTCGTCAGTTTTATTTTTGCGTAAGCGTTAGAGGCTAGCGATATAATGTGGTGTGAACGGTTGAGACCTGTGCTCTATTCTCGGTGAAATAGGCTATGGTTGTATGTTTATGTGCATAGGTCGTCCACTTCGAGATACTAACGTGATTAGTTCGTGTCGCTTTGATTTTCTCCGATGTTGTTTGCTTGAGGACAAGCAAAGGTTTGGTTTGGGGGAGTTTGATACATGTTATTTATATACGTTTTATGCCCCCGGTTCAGTCGCATTTAGCTGCATTTACTCGTGTTCATTACCAGTTTTATAAACTATTTGCTATGTTTCTCGATACTGCTGCTTTTCATCTACATATTGCAGGTTTTGGTGGTTTTGAGCCAAAACCCGAGTCATTGGAGCATTTTGAGAACCAAGCTGAACGATCAGGCTCGAGCGCGAACGAGAGCTCGGGAAATCGAAACAAGGACCAAAGGGATTAAAGCCAAACGAATAAGCAAGGTCCAAGAGGCAAGTATTGGGCTCAAGAGACTAAGAATAACGAGTAAGCAAAGGCCCAAAGCAATGATGGGCTAAGTATGGAAGAGCAAGCAAGCCGGCCCAATTTGTTGGTCAGGCCGGTCTGGACCGGCTCTGACGTTTTTTTTAATACGCGGACTTGTTTTATTTCGTGGTTTATTATAGGGAAACTATAAATAGTTGGTTTAGGTCGAAAAATATAACTTATGCTTTAATTTCTTAGTTTTAGTTACTGCTTCTTTTATTTTCCTCTCAAAACTCTAAAAACCTTAGTTTAATTTCAAGATTCATCGCTTTGTAAATCGCCTTGATTCGTAAGATTTCAGGTTTTGTTTCAATTGCAATTATTCCTATTATTATGTCTTCTCTTATTGTTTTTATTGCTTTAACTTTTAATATGAGTAGCTAAATTATAATTAGGGCTTGAAGGTGATTTGTGATAGTTGATTCAGGCATGTTTTAATTGTTATTTTGATTGAGATTGTGCAAGTTGGTTTCTTCCTGCGCGTTTTATTATCAATTGAATTTAGGGACGCCTTGATTGAATTGAATTTAGGTTGTTTCAGTTTAAGATCGAAAGCCTAATTGAAACTAGACTCACGCGTAATTGATAAGTTGAATTTAGTAAGTTGCGAGAACCCGCTAGATTTGCTTAAGGTTAATATTGACTCGAGAGAGCGTATTCCTAAACCTAGCCACTTGCATAGCTTCAATTGAATGTTATCTACTATTGAGTTGAGTTCCTGAATCACCGTCATAATGATCCTGATGCCCTAATCTTCCTCTTTATTGATATTTGTTGATCTGCTCTATTTCTGCTCTAGTTTATAGCTATTTACAAACCCTCTTTTCACACCCGAGTTGAACCTGTTATTGCCGACTTTAACTTATAACTGAGCTGTTTCCCTGTGGATACGATCCTTCTTGCTGCTAGCTGCTGTTAGTTGTCTTTTAGGTTTATTTTGATATTGGCGAGACGACTTAGCCGTGTCACTGGGCATGGTCGCCGAAATTTAAGACAGGCGACCGAAGTCGGTCGCCAAAAGTTGGCGACCGACGATCAGTCGCCAAAAACTAGGCTGACGACTAAATAATCCAAATGGCTACTGAAAGTCGATCGCCATTTGGCGATTGAAAGTCAGTACCCTATCAGTCGCCAGACTTCATAAATTGGTCGCCATAGGTCTTTTTTGGCTTGTGAACAGACCCTTGGCGACTATTTTTCAGTCGCCATGCCTCCAAATTCAGTTGCCAACTTAGCTTGCTCTAGCTCCCCCATTTCCTTTTTTCACGTACTCCCCAAATTCATTTAAGCCAAAAAAAAAAATCCAAATTCATATCTCCGTTTCAATCATTACCCAAACTCATTAAACCTGCAAATGTAAAACAATAAACAACAATAGAATACCAACGACAATTTCAACCCGAAATCAAGTGTTTTACATGTATTCACTACCAAATGTCATATAACTATTGTCTACTACCAACCATCCATTGCAACACATAATTCACCATTCTAACAACTAATTAAACATGTTCAACATTCTAGCTAGTAGTTCGCTGATGTGTCTTATATTTATATATAATTATAGCCCCTGTCGTTTGCGTTTCTTCGCGTTTCTTGTGCTTTTACATGCGTTTCAGCTCCTATTTCTCTCCGATTTGGCACTGCTGCGTTTTTGTGTCCATTTTGCAGGTACAAGCGCATATTTGGAGTTTAGGATACTATTCGGGAGGTTTCGTGAAGTTTCGCAAAGTTTCGTGAAGTTCCGAGTTGGTTTCGTTGCGTTTCGGTTGCGCACGAGCCCCGTTTTAGCTTATTAAGGTGTCTCGGGACCTTGGCTCGGGATTTGAGGCTCACATTATCGTCCTAAGACTCGTCCGTACTAATGAGCCTTGTTACTTAGCCTTGGGATGACAAGAAGAAGCAAAAACAAGAAAAAAAACTAAGTACAAAAGAAGAACAAAAGAGCATGAAGCCTGAAAGCTACGGGAAGCTCCTGTCCCGTCCGGGACCAACCCACCCCGCCCGGGGGCACCCTCACCCCGCCCGGGGTAGCCTTGTGTCTCTTCGTTGGCTTAAAATAGATCGTCTATTTGAGGGATCAAAATACATTATTTTTGCACGAAATTTTTAGAGCATTTTCCTAAGACTTTAAACTAGTTTCTCACCAAAATTTAGGTCTTGAATAATTTTCTATCTTGTATTTCAAATTCCCGACTCGGATTGCTTGTTTGATCATCCTATTTCGGTATTGTTGTCCTTGTTCTTTGATTTTTCTTTGCAATTTCTGATTGTGCTTGTGATTATACTTCTCTTATTTGCTTGTCATTTCATTATATAGTATTGTTTATCATGTTTTCATCTTTCTCTTTCGTTTTCATTGTTAAATTCGCTATGCGTGAGTAATCCTTATTCTAGGGAAGTAGGGTGAATCATGGGTGTTTGCTTGGTTTGTTTTTGATGATGTTTTGAGTTAGGTTTTCGCGCTCGTTTTGATTGTCTCGTTTTGTATGCGTTTGTTGATCCTTTGGCCAAGGGTTTGTGAGCGTTTGTCACCCTTAACTTAAGACCGAAAGCCTAGTTTAGGGTAGGACACGAGACCAATCATTAGGACCCTCACTTGTAAGTTGCGAGAGCCCGCATTTGAGACCTAGAGGAGCTTAAGACCGAGAGGCCTAGCTTACCCTTGGCGAGAGCGATTACCTACTCATTTCTGTCACCATCCTTTGACCTAGCATACCCCATGCCTAACCCGATTCCCTAGACCTTTTTCCTAATCGTTTAAACCCCTTTTCCTTCGCTCTAGTTCTAGCTAAACCAACCATACTCGAACCGAGATTAGAATCACCCAAAATAACCAACATTACGACCGTCTCTCTGTGGAATTCGACCCGACTTACCCTTGCTACCTAGTAGAGTGAGTTTGGATTATCTTTGACTAGGCGAGTGCGACTAAGCCTTATCATTCGCATAATTCGAGAAGAGGTACATCTACCCTACACTTAAAAGCCAACAGATCAGACGCTCCACTACTACCGCCACCACCATGAGGGTTTCTAGGGTCAGGATACTTGGGACGAATCCCGGGGTTACATTGTTGAAAGTAGGTCTGCATCCGCTGTAGTTGTTCCCTCATCAAACTAAGCTCCTCGTCTTGAGCTGAAAGGCGTTCGTCTTGAGTGGCAACGCGATCTTCTAATTGCCTGACAATTCCCGGCATGTAACTAGATTTGTTCATTGTCGATGATCTGCGGCTTATATTAGTATAAGCCGACTCCATAAACCGTCCCTTTTTTGAACCCTTCGTTCACTTCCAACATATGCGTCGTAGGTAAAAACTGCCTAGCTATGACAATCAAACCAGATTATTTTATTACCATTAGGAAGCCAGAACGCTTTACTATTTTCCACAATATGGACACGCTTTTCGACCAGCAGTAGACTATCCAGATAGCATACCGTAAGCAGGAAAATCATTAATGGTCCACAAAATAGAAGCTTTAAGCTGGAAATTCTGTTTCAATGACACATCATAAGTTTCAACACCAACTTCCCACAATTGTTGTAACTCTTCCACCAACGGTTGTATATACACATCCAAGTTATTTTTAGGATTGTCTGGACCAGGAATGAGTAAAACTAAGAAGATGAATTATTTTTTCAAACACAGCCAAGGTGGTAGGTTGTACGGTGTCACCATCACTGGCCAACAAGAATAAGATTTACCGAATTGACCGAACGATGCAAATCCGTCAGTACACAATCCAAGTCGAATGTTACAAGGTTCTTGAGCAAACTCAGGATAGATTTCATCGAAGCGCTTCCACTTCTCTCCATCACTCGGATGACACATCTTTCCTTGAGTTCGCGGAGTTTCTTTATGCCACCTCATTTGTTTAGCGACATTTTTGTGGCATACAATCTTTACAATCGAGCTGAAAGGGGAAAATAAGTTAACTCACTCACTAGAACTGGCTTCTTTGCTTTGTGTTTATTCCCTTTTCCACCCTTTTTATTATTATCCTTCAAAACGACTTCACTCTCAGATTTTTCATATCTATCTCTTCCACAATCCTTACACTTGTCTAGTAAGGCATCATTCTTCCAAAACAACGTGCATCCTTTTTTACATGCATGAATTTTTTTTATAAGGAAGTTGAAGGCCTTTGAGAACTTTTTTTGTATTGTAGTACGTTCGAGTCATAACATTGCCTTCGGGTGCAAAATTCTCCAATAAAGAAGCAATACCATCAGCAGCTTGAAACAACATATTGAACTCAGATTTCAACGTCGCAACTCTAGAGGCGGCTTCTAACAAAGACATTTTGGTTCCCTAGTACAACGGTTTTTCAGAAGCATTTAACATGTCAAACAATGGTTTGGTTTGAGGATGTGGAACTCCTTCATTATTATGTGTTGTTTCACTATTATTAAAAATATTATATTGTAGTGCATCAACGATCATATCTGTATAGGTATTATTATTTTGAGAATTTTGTACACTTCGGGATTTGAAGAGTAAGATTCGCCATGGCAAATCCATTGATAATAATTTGGAAGAAAGCCGTTAGAGATAATGTAACAACCTGGTTTTTAGTCGACTTTAATTACTAAGGCGGAAATTAATTAAGTCTTAAACCAGCGTTATTAATTATACAAATAACCCAAAATATTACATCATCGTTTAAGAGTTGAATAAAACAACTCTAAGTACGGAAATTTAGAAGAGTAGCGTTATATATTACATCTCTCTCGAAAACAAGCTAAGGTAAAGCAATAAAAGCGTCTCGTGGTCCCATCCAAAATCCAGCTCCTGGTCCACGAACGTCCTGCACAATAAACTATTGGGGGGATGCCCGCTGAGCGGACAGTGACTAGCTATGCTCATACTTACCCTCGATTTCAATTACTTTGGTTTAATATTATCGCTTTATAAACATAACATTATGATAAAAACATAAGCATGCTTATTACACATAGCATATAAAGACATATAAGTCATAATAAGCATGCGGTTTAAAGCGATAAATCATATAAGCATGATATTCAATTACGAAGGCAAATAACATATAATAGCATAGCAATAGTGAAGGTACCCGGATCGGCCCTATCTCGACGCCTCGCGAGAGCCCGCTCGAATAGGAGCAAGGCGCTACGCGAGAAAATTGCATAAGTGCAAATTTGCGAGAATTGCTATGGGGGATATCATTGCTTGATTGCTTGAAAATCGTTTTGAAATGCTTTTGGAGTCGCCACCAAATTTAAAGGAATTTGGAACCTTTTTTACGCGTCTTAAATCATAAGACGCTAGTCTTAGAATTCAAGGCGCGTCGATACCTATCCTCCTAAGGTTATTGTGAAACCAGAGTGGATTCGGGGCAAGGTTACTTTTCAAAAGTTTTATCAAAATGTTTTATGAAAAACTGAAATCGAAAAGCCTACGTAAAGTAGTCTCTACTAATTTGAAAACAAGTGCTTAATTTCGATGTCTGAGCAGATAAAACGCTACATAAAAGTGCGAATAATGACTCGATAAAAATGCAAAGCAATGCATGTGAGTCGTTAAAATTAACGACGTTTTGCTTTAGGAAATATACGAGAAATAATAATTCATTGATTTGAATTAATATAAAGCGTCATTTTCCGACTTTTGTCTAATTCTATTATTTTGAAAACCCTCAGTTTTGCATGTTTAAAAGACTAGTGAAACGGTACAAGTTAATGTCGAATCCGTGTTTTAGTCGTAATTTAATGCATGCATGAGAATTTGCTTAAGTGTAAAATGCAATGTCGGTTTGCTTTAGTGACAGTGAGTCGTTTGTTTATGCGATATTGGCGGGGTTTAGACGGATTAGGAATCCGAATTACTACAACCGTATTACGAATACGGGTTCGTTATGCCAATATCGGGTCGGGTTAGTGTAACCCTTGTCCGAGTCTAATCCGAAGGTAAAGTGTTTACCTTAAAATGCAAAGACGACAATTCGAAAATGCATAAGAGTGAGTTAGAGAGGAGTGCAATGTAGAGTACGTTGCTTAAGGTGTGTAAGTTTTGTAAGTTGTGTGTTTGAGAGGTATGAATGAGGGGGTATATATAGGGGCAAAGGGGAGAGCTCGTACTAAAACAAAACAGCAGAGCATAACAGCGCAAATAAGTCGTCTGTGCACAGACGACTTGAAAACAAGTCGTCTGTTGACAGACGACTTGAAAACAAGTCGTCTGTTGACAGACGACTTGTTTTTAAGTCGTCTGTTGACTGACGACTTATATTTGGTGGTCTGCTGGGCCGCCTTTTCTAAACTGACGGGGGTGATGATTTTAGGTCGATTTTAGGGTGGCTTGTTTGTTAAAGTCCAAAAGTTTTTGGTCCTTTTTGGGCTGAAGTTGTTTTTTACGATTTCGCGTTTCGCGTCTCGGTTTTTGTCGTGTTTTTCGATTTTGGCTTGAAATAAAAATATTTCGTGTTGTATTATTTTGTAATATCGTAAAATTTGGTTTTACGAAAATGTGACTCGTGAGGTGAGTTGGCCCGTTTTGAGTGCGTGTTTTTGTGGTTGCGGGTTGGTTTTTGTGAGGCCGTTTTTGTGGGCTGCTTTTGTGGGTTGCTTTTGAGTGAAATAATCGTGTCGTATTTTAGCTTAAAATAGGCGACAAAATTAATGTTCAATTTTACGAAATATGCAAATTCTAAAATAATACGTTAAAAATGACTAAAATGTTTTAGACACTTTGTACCGTTTCGTCTATTTATAAAACATGCATAAAAGTCCATTTTCATCATCGGGTTGCTTTTTGGGGGGTACGGATACGGGTATCTACAGAGCCCCCAGTTTGACTGAGCTTGGACTAAAGCGCTAGTCAAACTTAAAAGATAGTATCCGGACCACTACAGTCTCGATACTACCTGGCGGCGCTAAGTGTGTGTCTCGGGGAGAGACGAGGACTTAGTGCCGGGAAATGCGGGGAGGGACGGTACATGTTTAAGGACATGACGGTCCTGCATGTTTAGGGGCATGCCAGCCTGCGTGTTGCTTGGATGCTTCTGGATAGTGCTTTGCTTGTGCTTGTGTGCGAGTGCTTGTGCTGCTTGCTGGTGCTTTGATTGAGGCGTTTGCTGATGTTGAATGATTCCTGGCGGCGTTTTGTAGTCTTGTCGAATTTTGTGTGTTGAATGCTTGCTGCGTGCTTGATCTGATGTTCGTGCTTCAATGTCATTCTCGTAACAAGTGTACGACCTGTGTAAGAGGCTTGTGTTTGGTGCTTGACTCGTAAAAGAGGCTCGGTGCTTTTGTGGGGCTCGTAAAAGAGTGTAGGTGTTTCTGCTTGACTCGTAGAGAGGTTTGGGTGTTTTTGTGAGGCTCGTGAAGAGGCTTGGTGTTTTTGTGCTTGACTCGTAAAAGAGGTTTAGTGTTTTGCTTGACTCGTAAAGAGGTTTGGTGTTTTTGTGGGACTCGTAAAGAGGTTTTTGTGTTTTGTTTGACTCGTAAAGAGGCTTAGTGTTTTGTTTGACTCGTAAAAGAGGCCTGGGTGTTTTTGTATGACTCGTAGAAGAGGTTAAGTGTTTTGCTTGACTCGTAAAGAGGCTTAGGGGTTTTTGTCTGACTCGTAAAAGAGGTTTTTGTTTTTGTGACTCGTAAAAGAGGTTTAGGTGTTTTTGTGTGACTCGTAAAAGAGGTTTAGGTGTTTTGTTTGACTTTTGCGGGAAAAGCAAAAATTGATCCTGATTTTTGTGACTTTTGCGGGAAAAGCAAAAATTGATCCAGATTTTTGTGAATTTGTATTATATGGTGTAGCCCCCAGTTTGACTTAGGTTTTAGTGTAAAACGTTAGTCAAACTTGCTGTAGCTGCTTCTGATTTTAGCCCCCAGTTTGACTTAGGTTTTGGAGTAAACCGTTAGTCAAACTTCACGTAGTCGCTCGATTTTAGCCCCCAGTTTGACTTAGTTTTTAGTGTAAAAACGTTAGTCAAACTTTGTTGTAGCTGTTTTTGAATTTAGCCCCCAGCATGCTGATCTTTCGCTTTGTGGGTGACGGCCGAAGTGCAGGAAATGACTTGCGTTAGCGTCGTTGAACGGACGCCGCCAGGTGAATGTGGTCGTTGGCTGACCTTGCTTGTAGCTGTACCTTGACACCTGCAATGTAATGTTAGTTGGGCGAAACCGCGAATCTCGATTGAGATTATGGGCCTCGAAATGCGTGAAAATGCAGTTTTAAGAAAATGCATCGTGCTTTATGTGAAAACATGTGTAAAACGTGTTTTGACAGAAATGATGTATGAAGTTTGCAAAAAGTATTTTGATGAAAATGCAATGTAAAAATTGCGCTTTTTGAAATATGAGTTGCGAAATGCGAGAATTGTAATTTGCGTAGAGCTGAAAGTGTGTTTGAGAATGACGGGTTTTTTGAATGTGAAAAACAAAAAACGTAAAGCAGGGATGAAAAACGAGGTGATGTGATACACGGCTGCGTTCTTTTGAGTAAGGGGAGGTGTTTTTGGTGCAAAAAGGGGTGTAACTGCTGTATTGGCGAGAGTTTGCGGTCAGGTGACGCGTTGCCCGAGAGGTTGGTGTTTGGTGTTTTTGGTGTGGAAAAGCTGTTGCCTCCGCTTGTGATCTGTGGTCCATGGAATTGAAGGGATGTTGAGGGATGTCTATGGCGTCGAAGGAACCTTGTTGTAGTTCGTCGTCAACTCAAAACTCTGGTGACGTTGTAGTCTGCCTTGTTACTCCTAAGACCTAAGGGGACATCAGAGGTCGTAGTTTTGTCTTTTACTCTAGATACGGAAAATCCAAAACGTAACTGCTTTTGACTATCGTTAATGAAATGAACGCTTTCGTTTACGTTTGCCTCGTTTGCTGTTTTGTAAAAAGAGTTATATCCTCGTCTTTTTTAAGCTCTGGATCATGGTCTTGCGTTTGTGTTGACTGTGTCTTCGACCTTTTTAAGCTTCAGACGTGTCATTTTTGTGTTGACTGTGCCCTCGACCTTTTTAAGCTTTGGGCGTGTCGTTTTGTGCTGAATGTCGTCTTTTAAATCCTTTGGATTTTCAGACGGATGTTTTGTGTCGACTATGCCCTCGACTTTTTTAAGCTTCGGGTGCGTCGTTTTTGTGTTGAATATTGGTCGCGCTTCTCGCAAAGCTGCCTACGTATCCACGTGAGTAGAATCAGACCGGCGTAGTTCAGAGTTGCATTATGTGTTGAATGTGCGCGTTTAGGGGCATGCCGGCCCAGGATTTGTGTTTTGTAGAAATGTGTGTGTTTAAGGACCCGTCGGTCCAAGAATTGTGTTTTGCAAGGGGGTGCACGTTTAAGGGCATGCCGGCCCGAGAATTGTGTTTGTTTTAAGATGCATGTTTTAAGGACATGCCGGTCTGCGGTACATGTTTAAGGACATGACGGTCCGGGAATTGCGATTTTTAACATTTCGTCTGTTTGCATCTTATAAATACATTGCAGAATGTTTCGTAGGTGTTGGTTGTTTTGTAGTTGGGGATGGTTTGAGACTGAGGTCCTGTTTGTTCAGCCCCCAGTGTCGTTGGGTATGTACGGGTGTGCTATGTCGTTCTGCGACAGTGGGTAGTGTCCCGAGGTGCGAAGGTTTGTTTAGCAGGGGGTGAAAGGTTAGGTAACGTGTCTGTGAATCCTTGTAGGTCGTAGACAGGTGCTTCTTATGTAACAACCTGGTTTTTAGTCGACTTTAATTACTAAGGCGGAAATTAATTAAGTCTTAAACCAGCGTTATTAATTATACATAAACCCAAATATTACAATCATCGTTCAAGAGTTAAATGAAACAACTCTAAATACGGTACTTTAAAAGAGTAGCGTTAAATATATTACATCTCTCTCAAAAGCAACAAAAGTAAAGCGTAAAAACGTCTCGTGGCCCCATCCAAAATCCAGCTCCTAGTCCACGAACGTCCTGCACAATAAACTATTGGGGGGATGCCCGCTGAGCGGACAGTGACTAGCTATGCTCATACTTACCCTCGATTTCAATTACTTTGGTTTAATATTATCGCTTTATAAACATAACATTATGATAAAAACATAAACATGCTTATTCAAATAGCATATAAAGACATATAAGTCATAATAAGCATGCGGTTTAAAGCGATAAATCATATAAGCATGATATTCAATTAGGAAGGCAAATAACAGATAATAGCATAGCAATAGTGTCACAATATACAACAGGATTACAAAGCGATATCAGATCGCATACAAACATATATAATGTATCATAATCATCATACAGACTCGATTCATTTCAGAAAGTTGTGGTCTTTAATTTTCGAAGATGGTACACACTGCTCTCATTTAATCGGACAACAAACAACACATATCGCTACGAGCACGACTAATCGAGTAGGTCTTTGTACTACGATCGATTGCACCTCACTTCCATAGTGCAGAGACTTACTCGACTCGTAAACCACGCCGAATACTATAATACTTGCATCTCATCCTCTAGTGTTCGAAATGATTCGAACTTCAGATACAATCTCGTCAAGTGATCTTTACATGTGGCAAGAACGAATGCTAGTGTCGCCCACTAAGAACTAAACACGGCAAGGAGACCACCGCTATAATCGCCCAAATCCAAGACGGATGCCCTGGTAACTTTAGCGAAATAGGGGAATAAAACCCTAGTCTAGTACATGTACACTAGTATCTAATTTAAGAATGGGCTATGCTAATCATAGAGCACCTTAACTCAGGATAAAACGACTATTTCCTAAAGCCTGAGACAAAAGCCTTGGCATATTCAATTATCTTGTCCTAAGAATGGCGAGCCACAAGACTATCTTAACCCCACTTCACTCACGATTGACGTTCCCTTATCTGAGGCCCAAGCTTGACCTTTTATTTAAACATACTCATGATTTATTATTTATTTGATATTACATATCACATGTTTCTAGACTCTCCTAGTCTCATCGTCAAACGTTTAAGTATTTGTAGGTTTCATATGATCACATAACACGTTCGTTTATTATTTGAAGTGTTGTTAATTATTAACGTTTTCAAGATTTTAAATTGAATCGTTTATTAGTATGTCCAAATTTTATTTAAGTGCTTTTCAAAGCACTTTAAGTCATTTACTTACTCATTTTAAATTTTTCTATACTTAGTAAAATTTTCAATTATTTTCAGTATTTCACTATTCACTTTTTACTATTCATAAATCACTATTCACTTGACACTATTCATTGGTCACTATTTTATACGTATTTTTATACGTATTCGTATTTTTATACTTCGTATTGTATACGTATTTTTATACGTATTCGTATTTTTATACTTCGTATTCTATACGTATTCTTATACTTATACGTATTCCTATACTTGTACGTATTTTATATTTAAACGTATTTTTATACGTATTCATATATATTAATATATTTCCTAAGTATAAACTAAAATTTCATTTTATTTGCTAAGTACAAAAATTCTAGTTTCAAAGTCGTTAGGTTCGTTTTGTACTTAGTGATTTTTGAAAATATTTCAAAAGTCTAGTTTTAAAAACGTTAAGTTCGGTTTGTATTTAGTGATTTTTGAAAATATCTAAAAGTCTAGTTTCAAAATCGTTAAGTTCATTTTGTATAAAGTGATAATGATTTTCATTTTAAAATATTAGTTTTAAAAAAATGTTAAGTTCAATTTGTAAAAAGTGATAATGACATTTATTTTAAAATGAGACTTAGTTAAATTTAGTCGTCTATTAACTAAATTTAGCGATTTTCATTTTAAAAATAATAGTATCGTGGATGATTCATTTAGGTCCGTAAGTCCAAGATCAACAGTCCAAATAGCAAAGGCAGTAACACACGATTTAGTTCATTTTTATAACGGTTACATATTTTTATCGGTTTATAATAATTCATTTATAGTTAAAACGATTTATACAAAAATTCAATTCTAATTACTATTTAACTTTAGTGACTTAGTGATAATTTCATTTTAGTCAAATTTAGTCAATTTTAAGTGTATATGTCGTGTGATATTATATATGTACAAAATTGATTTATTTCTTTTAATTTCTTAATTCTAATTATTAACTACTAATTCAATTATTTTAACAATTAAACTAAAAAGTGATAAAAACAATTTTAACATTAAAAATGTCCAAAATGCCGTGAGCATGTATACTAGTATTCTAAATTTCATTTTTTTGATTTTAACGGTTTTTAGCTTAAAGTCTTTATAATTTAATTATTCTAATTATACTAAAACGAATTAAACTAAAATGAAACTTACTAACAATTTCATTTATATTTATGAATAGTGTTTTTCAACACTTTAAATTTCTAACTTTTTAATCTAAATGATTTATAATGTTTTAAGTTGATTTATATAATATGACTAACAATATATAAAACAATAACTAAACATAAACACAAATTATTAACAAACATAATATAAAACATAATCAAAGTGAACAATATTGATGAACATCAACATGAATATCATATGAACACACATGAAGATCATAATAAAACTCAAGAACACTAATTTCGATTTTAATAATTTATAATTTGTTCTCCTAATTTAATTATTTTTGCATGGTAGCATCCTTTTTAACTAACTTATTTTAACATATTATTTACAAAAATTAAAAGTGAATATTTAGTAAAAAAAATGGAAAATGCCGAGATATGTTATATGTGTATATATATTTCTATTTTCGATTTTAATCACTTTAAACTCATTTTTAATATTTCACATAATTTTTATATAACATCACTACTTAAATAAAACATAACTAAACATAAAAAATCATATGAACATAAATTAAAAATGCTCAAAAATGAATTAAACTAAACATATGAATATTTACTATAATAATCTATTTAACATATTATTTATTTATTATCATTTTATTATACAACACATAATCATACAAGTACACTCATGTGATGTTTAACATATTTAACATAATTTTCATACTCATAAAATTATAATAACAAAACAAATTAATTTACTAAAAAGATAACACAAGACATAGTTAGTCACCTTAATCGGTAAGTTTATTGGTTGTCCGGATCGACTATATTATCTAGGTCCAAAGCTTCACCCAAGTACCCGTCTTCACCTTCAAAAACCCGTATTAAGTAAGCTTCAAAACCCACTAAATAGCTAAGGAATTATTAGAGATTATTAGGATAATATTTAAGGTTTTATTTATTGTGTTTTAGGGTAAAAATGAAAGAAAAACAAAGGGAGAAAAAGGGGTTAAGGGAGCCGGCAAAATGGAGAAGAAAATGGGTGTGTTTTGCTCTTAGAAAATAATGACACAAGTTGTAATAATTTAGGTTAAGTTATGTGTTAGATAAGTTTGGTTTTTAATTAGAAAATAATGTTTTAATTAATGAATATTAGGGAACCAAAATGACTATTTGCATACTAGTATGCAAATGCACTATTTGAGTAAGGAAATGTTTATTTTGTGTTTAAAAATGTTTTTCACGAATTTGGTCAGTTTTAAAAAGTCGGGCGTCAAAAGCGATAAAAGTTAATGTGTGCGCGTTTGACGATTTTTCGAAATATTTCTACTTTTAAATTCTAAGACTAAATTATTTATTTCATTATTCAAAAATTTTCAAAAGTGTTAAAGAAGTCGATAAATTTTACAAAATGAAAGTTTAGCAAAAATTGCGATTTTGAAGGCTAAAAGGCTTAGGATTTAGTTTAAGCTTTGAAATTAGAAATTAATGGCTAATTATTGAATTAAATTAACACGGGGTGTTACAAACCTCCCCCCTTAGAAAAGTTTCGTCCCGAAACTTGAATGAAGGATAGGATTTTCACCTGAGATAAACAGCTCGGGGTATTTCTCCTTCATGGAGGCCTCGGTCTCCCAAGTTGCTTGTTCGGTCAATTGACCCTTCCATAGCACTTTCACTAAGGGAACCGTCTTCCGCCTTAGCACTTTGGTTTCTCGTGCTAGAATCCTGACAGGCCTTTCTGAGTATAGCAAGTTAGGCTCAACTGCGATCACGTCGGGAGTAATGATATGACTTGGGTCACTCCTGTATCTCCTTAGTTGCGAAACATGAAACACGTTGTGCACCTTCGACAAATTGGGTGGTAATGCTAGGCGATAGGCTACCTCACCAATTCTGTCGGTTATCTCATATGGTCCCACGTATTTAGGACTCAATTTTCCCTTCAAACCGAATCGTCGGACCCCCTTCATGGGTGATACTTTTAAGAACACATGATCGCCGACTTCGAACTCAATAGGTCGGCGATGTTTGTTGGCATACATCTTCTGACGGTCTTGGGCCGCTTGTAGCCGTTCACGAATGATTTTGATGTGCTCGATCTGGTCTTGAATAACTTGTGGTCCAGTTCCCACGTTGTCACTAGCATCGTCCCAACAGACTGGGCTACGACACTTCCTCCCGTAGAGGGCTTCAAAAGGAGCACAACCCAGACTAGCATGAAAGCTATTGTTGTAGGAGAATTCAATCAATGGCAGACTTTTCTCCCAGTTCTCGTTAAATTCTAGGGCACATGCCCTGAGCATGTCCTCGACCGTTTGGATAGTTCGCTCAGTTTGACCATCGGTCGCAGGGTGGAAAGCGGTGCTCATTTTCAGTTGGCTTCCCAATGCTGCTTGGAGCTTGTCCCAAAAATGAGAGGTGAATCTCGGATCCCTGTCCGAGATAATGTCTAGTGGTACCCCGTGTAGTCGGATCACCTCTTTCTCATAGGCCTTGGCTAACTCTTCAAGGCTCCAAGTATCTTTGATTGGTAGAAAATGGGCCGATTTTGTTAAACGGTCCACTATCACCCATATTGCATTATTCCCCTTATGAGTCCTGGGTAAACCCGTTATGAAATCCATGGAAATGGAGTCCCACTTTCCCAATGGAATGTCCAAGGGTTGTAGTAGTCCCCCAGGTCGTTGATGCTCGAATTTCACCTTCTGGCAGATTAGGCACTTTGCAACGTACTCGGCAATCTCTGCTTTCATTCCTACCCACCAGAACCTCAGCTTTAAATCTTGGTACATCTTATCAGAACCTGGATGTACGGAGTATCGTGTACTATGTGCCTCGTCGAGGATCTTTCTCTTTAGTACTGGTACGTCGGGCACACACCACCTTTCTTTGAATCTCAAACTCCCGTCAGGTTTAATCTCAAACCCTACTCGGTTTCCTGAAGGAATTTCCCGTCTGATCTTCACGAGCTCTTCGTCTTCCCATTGTAGAGCTCTAATCTCGTGATATAACTCCGGCTCCGCGATCATTGCGTTCAAATCAGCATCGTCAGACTGAACCAACTCTAAGTTCATTCTCTTGAAGTCTCTGACAATACCAGCCGGAATTTCCCAAATGTTGCTAAGGGTATGCGTAGTCTTTCTACTCAGAGCGTCAGCAACGACGTTCGCCTTACCCTCATGGTACAATAGTTCAATCTTGTAGTCCTTGATCAGTTCTAACCACCGGCGTTGTCTCATGTTGAGTTCCTTCTGTGTGAAGATATATTTCAGGCTTTTGTGGTCGGTGTAGAATTTGATACTCACTCCGTAGAGGTAATGACGCCAGATTTTTAAAGCAAACACCACAGCTGCTAATTCAAGGTCATGAGTTGGGTAGTTTCGTTCATGAACCTTTAACTGCCTTGACGCATAAGCAATGACCTTCCCTTGTTGCATCAGTACACAACCCAGGCCATTCAGTGAGGCGTCACTGTAGACTTCATACTCGTCTCCATCTGTAGGGAGAGCTAAGACGGGCGCTGTGGTAAGCCTTGTCTTGAGTTCCTGGAACGCATTCTCGCACTCGTCGCTCCAAATGAACTTGGACTCCTTCTGTAGTAACTTAGTCATCGGTCGTGCTACCTTAGAGAAGTTTGGAACGAATCTTCTGTAGTATCCTGCCAAACCTAGGAAGCTGCGTATCTCAGTTATATTTGTGGGAGCCTTCCATTCTTTTACTGCGTCGATCTTTGCAGGATCTACCATCACTCCGTCCTTCGAGATGACGTGACCCAGGAATGCTACCTTTTCAAGCCAAAACTCGCACTTGGAAAATTTAGCATACCACTTATATTTCCTCAGTATTCCCAGAATAATACGGAGGTGTTCCTCGTGTTCTGCCCCAGTCTTGGAATAAATCAGGATATCGTCAATGAAAACCACTACGCATATGTCTAGATACTCGTGGAAGGTCCTGTTCATCTGATCCATGAACACTGCTGGAGCGTTTGTCAAACCGAACGGCATGACCTTAAACTCGTAATGACCATATCTGCTTCTGAAAGCAGTCTTCTGGATGTCCTGTTCTCTTACCGCAATCTGATGATAACCTGACCTCAGGTCGATCTTAGAAAACACTCCCGCGCCTTCAATTGATCAAAGAGATCGTCGATTCTGGGTAAAGGGTAGCGGTTCTTAATGGTCACCTTGTTTAACTCCCTGTAGTCGATGCAGAGTCTCATACTGCCATCCTTCTTTTTCACGAAAAGAACCGGTGCTCCCCAAGGCGAGACACTTGGTCGTATGAAACCCTTTTCAATCATTTCCTCTAGTTGTTTCTTCAATTCCTGTAGTTCTACCGGTGCCATCCTATAGGGTGCCTTTGAGATTGGGGCCGTGCCTGGCACAAGGTCGATAGAGAATTCAACGTCGTCACGAGCAGGTGGCAAGCCTGGTAAGTCGTCTGGGAAGACATCAGGAAATTCCCGTACCACGTGAATATCTTCAATGTTCACGCTCTCCTTTACTTCGCTGATGCTGCATAGGTACACTTGATGCCCTTTTCTTTCTAACCGTTGTAGTTGTAACATAGAGATGATTTTCGCCCCCTTGATTGGCGAAGTCTTCTGATACGTGATTCTAGTCCCTGTAGGATGCTTCAAGCGAATTTTCCGATCTCGGCACTCGAACAACGCATGATACTTAGTTAACCAATCGATCCCCAGAATGACGTCGAACTCCGGCATGTCAAAAAGAATAAGGTCGGAAGGAAAAATTGTTTTGTGTATGGTAATTGGAGTTTCTTTGAATATTTTGGAACATTTGAGAATTTTACCATTAGGTAGTGAAATGTTTGCATCGATTGATTCAAATTTTGTGAGTTTAGCTTTAGAGACAAATTTAGAAGATATAAAGGACAATGATGCCCCAGTGTCAAACAAAACAACAGCGTTCACAGAATTTATAAGAAAAATACCAGTGATGACATCAGCCTCAGGTGACTCCTCTGCTTCAGCTTCTGTGAGGACATACACTCGACCTTGTACCACAACAGATTGTGGTACACCTGCAATCGGCGCCGTGTTCAGATTATTAGGGCATACGTTTGCCTTGTGCCCAACCTTCTTGCATTTGTAGCAGGTAATCGGCTGACCGTTGCACTGCCTACCCTCATGTAGTGCCTTGTGACACATACGACAATTTCCCGGTAAGGCTCTAGGTTGAGGAGCCCTTCCTGCAACCATGGCTCTCTCGTTGTTCCCAGTAGGAACCCTGTTCTGGAACGCAGGCCTCTGAAAATTTGGCCTCTGTTGGTTCGGGCGTTGGTAGTTCGGCTTCTGAATGAAGCTCGACGGTGATACGGAAGGCACAAATACCTTCTTCTTCTTCTTTTCAGCCTCTTCCAATTGTATGGAAGCCCGGACATCGCAGACGCACATTCATATCCGCAAAGAAAGGTGGTGTAGGTGTTGCTGCTCATATGAGTACGCATACTTGCGGACATGTTGCGCAGGTACCTCTGTGTCATGGCTCTATCGTTGGGAGCAATCGCAGCCCCAAATTTGGCCAGCTGTTGAAATTTCTCGGTGTATTCCTGGAGTGTCATGTCTCCCATCTTAAAACTTATGAACTCCTCTTCCTTCTGACATCGGAGCTCATACCCAAAGTACTTCCCCTTGATCTTCTCGACGAATTCGTACCAGGTGAACGTGGCGTCAGGTTCATTAGTCTTGATCACGTTCCACCAATCATTAGCCTCGGCCTTCAGGTAATAGGCGGCTATGTTGACCCTATCCTCAGGAGGTGTCCTGCTCAGGTCCATTAGCTTTTTCATCTCTTCAAGCCAGTTCGTGAGATCGATAGGGTTATTTGAACCCGAGTATTCTTGTGTTCGATGACGTGAAACACGATTAAACACGCTTGGATGATGTTGGCGGTTTGCGTTGTCCGTGGCTATTTCTGCCAAACGGATCAAAGATTCTTCTGCCAGGAGGTATCTTTTCTCGTCTGTCATTGGAGGTGCAGCCATTCTGAAAGAATAGGGAAGCGAAGAAATTCATTAGTCTTGCAAGGCGTTAGATAGCATGCTTGACATTGATAGAATTTATTTGAAAATAGAAGTGAAGACAGTAGTCATGCAAGTAAGCACAGAAGTTAGGTATTTTATTTCATTGAGATGTAATTGTTGGTCACATCGGTTTTAGGACTTAAAAATGTATCTTGTACATTTTCTTGGTATGAATGAAAAAGGTAGGAGGGAGGGAATGTATTTTTTTATGGGATTAATTATGATTTAACAGATGTCCTCGCTCCGTGCCGTCTGGTACCTCCTTCGATGCTTCAATCCTCGGGAGTTGAATTATTATTTAGATTTTATATCCGAAGATAGTTGTCAGCCTTGTTAGTCACATCAGCAAGTAGCAAGCACACGATAGTTAGTGTATTTTATTTTGAGGGAAGTAGTTTGTTATTTAAAAGTCCTTAGTCTATGGTCAGTCCTTAAGGTTTCTACCCATCCTCACACTTTAAAGCGATTTAAAGTTATTATTTAAGTGATCTAATAAAGAAAAATCTAATTCATTATTTGATCCTAGTAGTCAGCCTGACATACGATATGAATGTCCGGCCCAGGTGTCTCTCGCTAGATGAAATAACTATTAAGTTATTCACGGTCGCAAGACAGCTTTGATAATTAATCAGAATAACCTGGTTTTTAGTCGACTTTAATTACTAAGGCGAAATTAATTAAGTCTTAAACCAAATAAGTATTAATTATACATAAACCCAAATATTACAATCATCGTTCAAGAGTTAAATGAAACAACTCTAAATACGGTACTTTAAAAGAGTAGCGTTAAATATATTACATCTCTCTCAAAAGCAACAAAAGTAAAGCGTAAAAACGTCTCGTGGCCCCATCCAAAATCCAGCTCCTAGTCCACGAACGTCCTGCACAATAAACTATTGGGGGGATGCCCGCTGAGCGGACAGTGACTAGCTATGCTCATACTTACCCTCGATTCACTACTACAAAATTAGGCTATTGCAACACCACAAATATGTTGCAAAATGTCTTATAAATATTGCCTTATACATTACGCAACACTTTTAAATGTGCTGCTTAAAACTCCGTTACAATAGGTTAATGCAACATTTAATGCAACAATTCTGGACTAAAAGCAACACTTTGTAAAAGTGTTGCATGTGTTTTTAGTATGCAACACTTTTTTCTTGCAACACTTAGATAAGGAGTTGCAACACTTTCAAAAAATAAAAGCAATGTGTCCTATGGGATTCGAACCCTGCACCTCTATGTTATCAATTGACTAACCTCACCAACTACACCACCAAAATTTCATTATTTAAATATAGCGTTGTTTTAATTTATTTAAATTTTACTATGAAAGGAAGACGACATTTTAGTATAAATAATTGTAATTTAGTTTTTTAATATAAGAGATCGGTTGGGATTTGAGACGTTTTCTTTAATTTGGAAAACGCTTACGCAATTTAACCGTTCTTTATTTGTTTAACTAATTCCCGTTTTTTCTAATAGTGCATTTTGGGGGATTGACTTCTTTGATTAAGAGACTATCTATAATATATAATACTTAATTGGTCTCTTTGTTATTATATAAGACACCATTTATTTGGGATAATGGATTTCTTTGATAAAGAGACCATCTCAGAATACTTAATCTGCTATTTATCAATTTAACCGTTCTTTATTTGTTTAACTAATTCCCGTTCTTTCTAATAGTGCATTTTGGGGGATTGACTTCTTTGATTAAGAGACTATCTATAATATATAATACTTAATTGGTCTCTTTGTTATTATATAAGACACCATTTATTTGGGATAATGGATTTCTTTGATAAAGAGACCATCTGTAATACTTAATCGGTTATTTATCAATTGTCTCGTTTCATCTTATCATTCAACGATTGCAACATTTAACTAAAGTAACACATTTTGTTTCTAAAATCCGCAACATTTAACAAAAGTGTTGCAAAATGCACTCATACTTCGCAACATTTAACAAAAGTGTTGCAAAATGCACTCATATTTTTATAAAGTGTTGCATATTGTACCAAATTAGCAACACCTTTCCAAAAATGTTGCAATAGATTGGATAATGCATCATTTCTCCAAAAAGTGTTGCCAAGATAATAATTTTTGCCAAATTGCAACATTTATAAAGAGTGTTGCTCACAATGTGTTGCAATAGGTTCATTTTCTAGTAGTGATTTCAATTACTTTGGTTTAATATTATCGCTTTATAAACATAACATTATGATAAAAACATAAACATGCTTATTCAAATAGCATATAAAGACATATAAGTCATAATAAGCATGCGGTTTAAAGCGATAAATCATATAAGCATGATATTCAATTAGGAAGGCAAATAACAGATAATAGCATAGCAATAGTGTCACAATATACAACAGGATTACAAAGCGATATCAGATCGCATACAAACATATATAATGTATCATAATCATCATACAGACTCGATTCATTTCAGAAAGTTGTGGTCTTTAATTTTCGAAGATGGTACACACTCGTTCTCATTTAATCAGACAACAAACAACACATACCGCTACGAGCCCGACTAATCGAGTAGGTCTTTGTACTGATCGATTGCATCTCACTTCCATAGTGCAGAGACTTACTCGACTCGTAAACCACGCCGAATACTATAATACTTGCATCTCATCCTCTAGTGTTCGAAATGATTCGAACTTCGATACAATCTCGTCAAGTGATCTTTACATGTGGCAAGAACGAATGCTAGTGTCGCGCCCACTAAGAATCTAAACACGGCAAGGAGACCACCGCTATAATCGCCCAAATCGCACGGATGCCACAGTAACTTTAGCGAAATAGGGAATAAAACCCTAGTCTAGTACATGTACACTAGTATCCAATTTAAGAATGGGCTATGCTAATCATAGAGCACCTTAACTCAGGATAAACGACTATTTCCTAAAGCCCGAGACAAAAGCCTTGGCATATTCAATTATCTTGTCCCAAGAATGGCGACCGCCACAAGACTATCTTAACCCCACTTCACTCACGATTGACGTTCCCTTATCTGAGGCCCAAGCTTGACCTTTTATTTAAACATACTCATGATTTATTATTTATTTGATATTACATATCACATGTTTCTAGACTCTCCTAGTCTCATCGTCAAACGTTTAAGTATTTGTAGGTTTCATATGATCACATAACACGTTCGTTTATTATTTGAAGTGTTGTTAATTATTAACGTTTTCAAGATTTTAAATTGAATCGTTTATTAGTATGTCCAAATTTTATTTAAGTGCTTTTCAAAGCACTTTAAGTCATTTACTTACTCATTTTAAATTTTTCTATACTTAGTAAAATTTTCAATTATTTTCAGTATTTCACTATTCACTTTTTACTATTCATAAATCACTATTCACTTGACACTATTCATTGGTCACTATTTTATACGTATTTTTATACGTATTCGTATTTTTATACTTCGTATTGTATACGTATTTTTATATGTATTCGTATTTTTATACTTCGTATTCTATACGTATTCTTATACTTATACGTATTCCTATACTTGTACGTATTTTATATTTAAACGTATTTTTATACGTATTCATATATATTAATATATTTCCTAAGTATAAACTAAAATTTCATTTTATTTGCTAAGTACAAAAATTCTAGTTTCAAAGTCGTTAGGTTCGTTTTGTACTTAGTGATTTTTGAAAATATTTCAAAAGTCTAGTTTTAAAAACGTTAAGTTCGGTTTGTATTTAGTGATTTTTGAAAATATCTAAAAGTCTAGTTTCAAAATCGTTAAGTTCATTTTGTATAAAGTGATAATGATTTTCATTTTAAAATATTAGTTTTAAAAAAATGTTAAGTTCAATTTGTAAAAAGTGATAATGACATTTATTTTAAAATGAGACTTAGTTAAATTTAGTAAATACATTAACTAAATTTAGCGATTTTCATTTTAAAAATAATAGTATCGTGGATGATTCATTTAGGTCCTGTAAGTCCAAGATCAACAAATTCAAATAGCAAAGGCAGTAACACACGATTTAGTTCATTTTTATAACGGTTACATATTTTTATCGGTTTGTAATAATTCATTTATAGTTAAAACGATTTATACAAAAATTCAATTCTAATTACTATTTAACTTTAGTGACTTAGTGATAATTTCATTTTAGTCAAATTTAGTCAATTTTAAGTGTATATGTCGTGTGATATTATATATGTACAAAATTGATTTATTTCTTTTAATTTCTTAATTCTAATTATTAACTACTAATTCAATTATTTTAACAATTAAACTAAAAAGTGATAAAAACAATTTTAACATTAAAAATGTGCAAAATGCCGTGAGCATGTATACTAGTATTCTAAATTTCATTTTTTTGATTTTAACGGTTTTTAGCTTAAAGTCTTTATAATTTAATTATTCTAATTATACTAAAACGATTTAAACAAAAATGAAACTTACTAACAATTTCATTTATATTTATGAATAGTGTTTTTCAACACTTTAAATTTCTAACTTTTTAATCTAAATGATTTATAATGTTTTAAGTTGATTTATATAATATGACTAACAATATATAAAACAATAACTAAACATAAACACAAATTATTAACAAACATAATATAAAACATAATCAAAGTGAACAATATTGATGAACATCAACATGAATATCATATGAACACACATGAAGATCATAATAAAACTCAAGAACACTAATTTCGATTTTAATAATTTATAATTTGTTCTCCTAATTTAATTATTTTTGCATGGTAGCATCCTTTTTAACTAACTTATTCTAACATATTATTTACAAAAATTAAAAGTGAATATTTAGTAAAAAAAATGGAAAATGCCGAGATATGTTATATGTGTATATATATTTCTATTTTCGATTTTAATCACTTTAAACTCATTTTTAATATTTCACATAATTTTTATATAACATCACTACTTAAATAAAACATAAATAAACATAAAAAAATCATATGAACATAAATTAAAAATGCTCAAAAATGAATTAAACTAAACATATGAATATTTACTATAATAATCTATTTAACATATTATTTATTTATTATCATTTTATTATACAACACATAATCATACAAGTACACTCATGTGATGTTTAACATATTTAACATAATTTTCATACTCATAAAATTATAATAACAAAACAAATTAATTTACTAAAAAGATAATACAAGACATAGTTAGTCACCTTAATCGGTAAGTTTATTGGTTGTCCGGATCGACTATATTATGTAGGTCCAAAGCTTCACCCAAGTACCCGTCTTCACCTTCAAAAACCCGTATTAAGTAAGCTTCAAAACCCACTAAATAGCTAAGGAATTATTAGAGATTATTAAGATAATATTTAAGGTTTTATTTATTGTGTTTTAGGGTAAAAATGAAAGAAAAACAAAGGGAGAAAAAGGGGTTAAGGGAGCCGGCAAAATGGAGAAGAAAATGGGTGTGTTTTGCTCTTAGAAAATAATGACACAAGTTGTAATAATTTAGGTTAAGTTATGTGTTAGATAAGTTTGGTTTTTAATTAGAAAATAATGTTTTAATTAATGAATATTAGGGAACCAAAATGACTATTTGCATACTAGTATGCAAATGCACTATTTGAGTAAGGAAATGTTTATTTTGTGTTTAAAAATGTTTTTCACGAATTTGGTCAGTTTTAAAAAGTCGGGCGTCAAAAGCGATAAAAGTTAATGTGTGCGCGTTTGACGATTTTTCGAAATATTTCTACTTTTAAATTCTAAGACTAAATTATTTATTTCATTATTCAAAAATTTTCAAAAGTGTTAAAGAAGTCGATAAATTTTACAAAATGAAAGTTTAGCAAAAATTGCGATTTTGAAGGCTAAAAGGCTTAGGATTTAGTTTAAGCTTTGAAATTAGAAATTAATGGCTAATTATTGAATTAAATTAACACGGGGTGTTACATCTTATGCTGCAGTGTTGGCTTTGGAATTTCTGGAAGAGAGGGGTGCCTGGTTGTCACTCAGTGGTTGGTAGGAGTATTCCTACGCAATTATTGTGGTGGCCTGACTCTGGCCGATCATGAGTCCTTAGTGATTGTGCTTTCTGCGGTGTTTTTGACGAGAGTGTCGGTGTTTCTTGGATATGCTTTGTTTGGGTTATGGCAGTCAGTGTATACTGAGATTTCGCCGTTTTTCTTTGTGGCTGGGATTGTGTTTGATGTCCAGCTAGCATTTTTGTCGGCTTGGACGAGGTGTTGTGACTTTTGTTTGATGGGCTTGATGCCCTGCTTTTGTTGTTGTGTGGTGTTTGGTCAAAGACGGGTGTGTCTTTGTGAGACCAAGTGAGGGTGTTGTTTGATTTTTGTTTTGTAGTTTGGAGGATGTATATTTTGTCTGTGCTTGGGGAAATCCACGGTGGTAGTTTTCTGGGTTCTTGGGGTGTTTTGGCTTTGGTGGTTGTTGTATGTTCAGGGACGGAAGGTTGCTTGGGTCTGGAAACAGTGCCTGCAATGTATTCATATGATGCAATGTTGTTTTGTTTAATGTTATCGCAAATGTTAGAATGTGCGAAAGTGCAAACGTTAGAATGTGCAAAAGAGAGTGTGCAAACGTAAAAACGAGGCAAAGTGTAACCGAAAACATTCTTGTCATTAATGTTGTTAAAAGCAGTTACATTTGAAAATTGCTCAGACTATAGAGCTTGAGACAAACCTACAAACTCTAATATCCTAAACTAGGTCTGCTATTTTAGGAATGTAATCGCGCGTTCTGGTTGGCTTAGAAGACCTGGCGTCATGATAACGTGGGACTCTAAACCCTAGGCGTAGATGCTTGAGTTGAAACCACCTGCGTCATTGGTGGATTCGTCGATGCTTTCTCAAATGTAGGAGGGTTGCTCGGAAGTTCGAGGCTTTGACGGTGATGATTTCGTTGTCCAGAGGTAGTTTAACCTTCTGGTGCAGAGTTGATGCGACAGCTCGGGTAGCGTGAATCCAGGGCCTGCCCAGCAACATATTGTATGTCGGGGGAATGTCCATGACCTGGAATTCAGTTTCCGTCACGACATGTTCTGTCATGACGGACAGTGAGATGATGCCTTTTATACTACGGAGTGTACCGTCAGATCTTTGCCACGTTGTCCAAGCAGGAGTGACGTCGTCTTCGTCCAATCCCAGTTTAGTGGCGGTCGCAAGAGGCAGGACATTGACTGAAGAACCGTTATCGACGAGGGTAACGGGTAGTGTCATGCCACGGCAATCTACGGTTATGTGGAGTGCCATATTGTGTGCAGCTCCAAAGGGCGGCAGGTCCGCGTTAGAAAAAGTTATAGCACCCGGTAGCCAGTCCCGGATGATGTGGCTAACAAATTGCGCCGGAGGCATCTGTCTTGCCACCGGAGTGACCTGTAGGATTCGACGAAGGGCCTTGCGATGCCTGGGTGAATCCTGCAAGAGTTGCCAGGCTGAAGTGCTTGATTTTGTTTCTGGAAGTTGCTTTGGCAGCGTATCCTCGGCGCCAGGCCAGGTTGAGGAAACAGGTGGAGCAGCCTCATCCACGAGTATGCCCTTTTCCTTGTTGTTGTTTGTGAGCCTGGACGGGAAACCTGGCGGCTCTAGCGGAGCTTGGTACATATGTGGGAGGTATGAAACCTCGTCATCGCTGTCGGACCACCTGATGGGATGTAGATAAGGGATCTGTACGAAGACCCCTCTCCCGTCTGCATGCCTTGTTTTTGTTTTTGTTTTTGTCTTGCGAATGTGTTTAGTGCTGTCGTCGCAGTCGTTGGTATTGCCGCCAACGACATTGACTTCACGGTCGTTTATAGTACCCAGATGAGAGCACTCGAGAATGGGAAATGTTCCCACGAAGATAGTGCGAGCACGGGGTGTGCTATGCTGGTGTGATGGCTTAGGAGCCGCTCTTGGTTTTTCGATTGTTTTGCTATCGATCATGTCTTGGATCGCATTCTTTAGACGGAAGCAATCCTCGGTGTCATGTCCATTACCCCTGTGAAATTCACAGTAGGCGTTTTGGTTCCATGACTTTGTTTTCTTGTGCTTAGGTGGTATGCTGGTTGGGCTGGGAAGCCGCAGAATGTTCCTCTTCAGGAGCTTTTTTAATGCCTTGGAGTAAGACATGTAGAGGGGGTCGAAAATTCGTCGTTGTTTAGACGAGGATGGCCCCGCAGCAGATGATTTGGGTGTAGCGATTGTAGGCTGCGTTGTGAACACAGGTGATGCCGCTAGTGCATCAGAGTTGACAGTGCTGGCTGGCTTAGTTTTTGCAGCGGCTCGAGATGTGCTGCCTTTGTGACCACGACCTGCAGTTTTGGTCGGCTTGTAGTTGCGCATTTTGTCTTCTAGGAATTGAATTCCCTTAGCATGCTGAGCAGATTCCTTGGCAAAGAGTCTAGCGCTATTCTCGGCCTCGAATTTTTGCATAACAGCCAAATATTCGAGCTGGGAGGTAAGATTGGTGATCTTGTCATTGAGTAGCTTGATGTGTTCAGTGGTTATGAGTGATTGAGGGGCAACTTCGTTGGTCGGGAGGTTAAAATGGGAATCCATGTTTCTTCTGCGAGCCGTGTATCCGGGGCTTTAGTGGGTAAACCTGCAAAGCGTTAGACTTTAGTGACTCGAAAAGGAAAGGAAAAGACTCAAATCTCGCATTCGCAACTGACATAATGTGTGTAAAAGAAAAAGTGCAGGACTCGACTCGTGTTTTTAGCTGAAAAGACACGGGAGGCTTTTGAGGTAGAGATAGGTCAACATATCTCTAGTCTCGATGTAATAAAATGTTTTGTATGATCAAATCTGATTAGCCCAGACTAGCAGTATGTCGCTTAGGGGCTAATCGTTAGATTGTGATATGAAAAGGAGTCAAAACGAAATAGCGATAGGCTAGTCGATTTGAGGATGTTAAAACGAGTAAAAAAGCAAATAATGTTTGCCTTTTACGTGTAGTAGAGAAAGTCGAATCAAAATGACGATAAGTCAACTGATTTGACATGTAAAATGACGGGTTCGTGCTTGAACGATCCCGTGTTTTGTTTGTTTTTGAAAAGATGTTTGTTTAGGTCGAGATGACTAGGGAGTCATTCGGCCTAGAGTTGTTTCAAATGCATAGTGTAAAATGTGTAGCGTAAAAGTGGTTGTTTTAATGAAATGCCCAAAATGAGTTGACATTTTGGGTTTTGCTTTGTGAAATGCTTTGCGATAAATGAACTATGACGATACGTCAGTCGTATAACTCATTTATGTTTTTGTAAAGGATCGGAAATGTAGTGATTATTTCTGATCGAGTTTGAATGTCGCGGCGTGTTGTTTGTCTAGTTCGTTTGACGATAGGTCAATAAACCTGACGTTAGTGTTTTTTTGAAAGCATGACTTTTCAAAAATGTTTGAAAATGTATTTTGAAAAGACGTCTATGAATGCATATGCTTTGAAAATGTTTTGCATGATTTTGTTTTGAAAGACGACTATAGTGAGGGTACTATAGCTTCGCATTTGTGACGGGGTTTTTGGCTTAGGGGTAAGGTTCCCTTCGGTCATTCCCGGTACGTTTGGGTAGGGTTATCCGCAAGATCACACACGTCAAAGTGTGGATTCAATACGGGTCCTAGAGCGTCCAAGTTTGACTGTTACGATCGTTTGTACGGATGCCGTACTTGTAATCGTGAAGGGGTGAGAGTCGATTTGTCCGGAATAGTCTCGCTTATGAAGGGAGCGCTATTAGGGGTCGATTCTCGAGGGTGCATGGCTCGGCAATCCCGAAGGATGCGACTCAACGTAAAATTTGCTCAAACATCGAAAGCGTAATTGTTTTCAAATTTTCAAGTTTTGCCTCTTGCGTTTTTAAAATGAAAAGAAAAAGTTGATTTTCTTTAAAAATAAAAAACGTGCTCGTCCCCAGCGGAGTCGCCAACTGAAGGTACCCGGATCGGCCCTATCTCGACGCCTCGCGAGAGCCCGCTCGAATAGGAGCAAGGCGCTACGCGAGAAAATTGCATAAGTGCAAATTTGCGAGAATTGCTATGGGGGATATCATTGCTTGATTGCTTGAAAATCGTTTTGAAATGCTTTTGGAGTCGCCACCAAATTTAAAGGAATTTGGAACCTTTTTGACGCGTCTTAAATCATAAGACGCTAGTCTTAGAATTCAAGGCGCGTCGATACCTATCCTCCTAAGGTTATTGTGAAACCAGAGTGGATTCGGGGCAAGGTTACTTTTCAAAAGTTTTATCAAAATGTTTTATGAAAAACTGAAATCGAAAAGCCTACGTAAAGTAGTCTCTACTAATTTGAAAACAAGTGCTTAATTTCGATGTCTGAGCAGATAAAACGCTACATAAAAGTGCGAATAATGACTCGATAAAAATGCAAAGCAATGCATGTGAGTCGTTAAAATTAACGACGTTTTGCTTTAGGAAATATACGAGAAATAATAATTCATTGATTTGAATTAATATAAAACGTTATTTTCCGACTTTTGTCTAATTCTATTATTTTGAAAACCCTCAGTTTTGCATGTTTAAAAGACTAGTGAAACGGTACAAGTTAATGTCGAATCCGTGTTTTAGTCGTAATTTAATGCATGCATGAGAATTTGCTTAAGTGTAAAATGCAATGTCGGTTTGCTTTAGTGACAGTGAGTCGTTTGTTTATGCGATATTGGCGGGGTTTAGACGGATTAGGAATCCGAATTACTACAACCGTATTACGAACACGGGTTCGTTATGCCAATATCGGGTCGGGTTAGTGTAACCCTTGTCCGAGTCTAATCCGAAGGTAAAGTGTTTACCTTAAAATGCAAAGACGACAGTTCGAAAATGCATAAGAGTGAGTTAGAGAGGAGTGCAATGTAGAGTACGTTGCTTAAGGTGTGTAAGTTGTGTAAGTTGTGTGTTTGAGAGGTATGAATGAGGGGGTATATATAGGGGCAAAGGGGACAGCTCGTACTAAAACAAAACAGCAGAGCATAACAGCGCAAATAAGTCGTCTGTGCACAGACGACTTGAAAACAAGTCGTCTGTTGACAGACGACTTGAAAACAAGTCGTCTGTTGACAGACGACTTGTTTTTAAGTCGTCTGTTGACTGACGACTTATATTTGGTGGTCTGCTGGGCCGCCTTTTCTAAACTGACGGGTGTGATGTTTTTAGGTCGATTTTAGGGTGGCTTGTTTGTTAAAGTCCAAAAGTTTTTGGTCCTTTTTGGGCTGAAGTTGTTTTTTACGATTTCGCGTTTCGCGTCTCGGTTTTTGTCGTGTTTTTCGATTTTGGCTTGAAATAAAAATATTTCGTGTTGTATTATTTTGTAATATCGTAAAATTTGGTTTTACGAAAATGTGACTCGTGAGGTGAGTTGGCCCGTTTTGAGTGCGTGTTTTTGTGGTTGCGGGTTGGTTTTTGTGAGGCCGTTTTTGTGGGCTGCTTTTGTGGGTTGCTTTTGTGGGTTGCTTTTGAGTGAAATAATCGTGTCGTATTTTAGCTTAAAATAGGCGACAAAATTAATGTTCAATTTTACGAAATATGCAAATTCTAAAATAATACGTTAAAAATGACTAAAATGTTTTAGACACTTTGTACCGTTTCGTCTATTTATAAAACATTGCATAAAAGTCCATTTTCATCATCGGGTTGCTTTTTGGGGGGTACGGATACGGGTATCTACAAATAGTATCACAATAATTCAATAGCATTACAAGGCGATATCGGATCGCAAACAAACATAAAGATTATATCTGTGGAACCCGGGTCAGAGACGAGGGACCCAACTCGGCGTCTTGCATAAGGGCGATTAGGATTAAAGTTAAAAAAAGATTAAGTTAGAAAAACCTTTAAGAACTGTTTGGAGTCGCCACCTAATTATCGCGGAAATTAGGAACCTGCTACCATGTTCTAAGTTAAAAACATGTTCTTAGATTTTGGAGCACGCCGACACCCCTAGATCTAAAATTTGTGAAACCAGATTGGATTCGGGGTGAGGGTACTTTAGAAAAAGAGTTAATTCAAATAATGATTTATGAAAACCTTTTAGAAAAGCCTATGTAAAAATAGCCTCTACTGACCTAGAACAATCCTTGTAAGATGATATTTGAGCTAATGTTATCGCTACGTACAAGTGCGAAAAAGATGTAAAAGAATGCAGATGCAGATGCAAAAAGATTGATTAAAACCCTCAGTTTAGCATGTTTAACTTGTTAACGAAAACGGTTCAGTTAAAGGTCGAATTCATTGTTTAAGTTGATTTTAATGCAAAACAAAAAGGGTGCAAGATGCATACAATTAAAATAAAGTTCAATTGTCCATTGGTTTATTTTAAAAGGTCGGTTGCTTATGCGACTTTGGCGTGTCATCGGATATGGAGTGTACCCGAAGTAATAAGAACACTTGGAAGGCAAGCGCGCTCGGGAGCCAAAGCCGGGGCTAGAGTGTAGTCCCCTTCGCTAGAGTGTAGTCCCCTTTGTTAGTCCATAAAAAATAAGAAAAAGCTTTGATCCAAGTGGATCGGTACCTACCTTGTCCTGACGATTCAGATCTGGGCAGAACTTCGCTTCTTGAACTAAAAAGGAGGATGGATTCAACACGGGATGGTGTGCTGAACTCAAGGATTTGAGTGCTTGAGGCTTTGAGAGAGTTTTGTAGTGTGTATGCTGTGAATTCTGGTGAGAAATTGTTGTGAAGGGTGTAAAAGAGTTATTCTGGTTGTGAATTGTTGTCGTGAGGTCGGGGTATAGGGGTGTATATATACTAAAAAACCTCGGAGAAATTAGGAAAGACGGGTATAAAAACAGGCAGACAAACCGCATAGCTCTATGCGGTTTGTGGGGGAAACCGCATAGGCTTATGCGGTTTGGACCCTAAACCGCATAAGCTTGTGCGGTTTAGAGGGGTGGTTTTTAGTGTAGGTTCCTAGTTTCGGTTTGACGAAATCTTTGAAAGATACAGTATAATTTTGGACGTGTTGATCAAGAAAACAGCTAGGATATTCCTGAGATATTTTGTGAGGGTCAGGGCCTTGGAGTGCGGGCCAAAGGCTGGGTTTGGGCTCGGTTTCGGGCCCGAGACCCGAAAAAATGAAAAAGGTGCATTTGCATGGATTTTGTGAAATAAGGTAAGACGTGAAGCCATATTTTGTGTGTGAGGAAGCTAAATGGGGGATTTAGCTACCGGGCCTAAATTTAGGGATTTAGGAATGCTGAATTAGTCCTTGTTAATGTAAAAGGGCCAATTGTAGTGCAAATGCGAAGCTCATGCCAAATGAAGCAGGACGAGGACCAAGCTAGACTCCAAATGGACAAAATGAACGTTATTTAAGTGTGATGTGATGCGACCCAATTTATTTTAACATTTCAAAACGACTCAAAATGAATTCGACATTAGTTAGAACCGTTTAAGTTAGCGTTAAACATGCGTAATAAAAGTCCGTGTTACATCATAGGGTTTTGAGTGGGAGGGTACGGATATGGGTATCCACAGAGCCCCCAGTTTGACTGAGCTCGGACTAGAGCGCTAGTCAAACTCCACGACCATATCCGGACCGTTACAGTCTCGATACGATCAGCGGAACGAAGCATGTGTCCATGGGTGAGACGAGGACTTCGAACCGGGCTATGCGGGGCGGGACGTGCGTATTTTAAGGACTTGGCGGTCCGTGCATATTATAAGGGCATGCCTGCCTGCTGAATGCCGTTGCTGATGCCTTTGCTGATGCCGTCGCTTATGCTGATTGATGTTGATGCCGTTGCTGATGTCGTACTGGGTCTCGCCGGGGAGCGCAGGTGCTTAGTGTAGTTGTAGCATCTGTTGGAGGAGTACTAGTTCGCCGGGGAAGGTTGTATATGTATGGTCTCGCCGAGGAGCGTAGGTGTAGTTGTGGTTGTTTGGTCTCGTGGAACAGTGATGGTGTTTCGTCTTGTAAGGGTTGCAGGTGTATATTCGCCTGGAGTCATGGTCCGAGGAAGGTGTATTTGTTCATGTATACCGCGTTCGTGTCTTGTAGTTGGATGCTTGGACTTGCTGGATGTGCTGATGCAGACGCTTGGTGTCTATACTCCGAAGTTGAGGGATGACTCGTTCAAGATGCCTTGTAGAGGTGTATTTGCTGGGAAGAATGTCGTAGGGATGTAGGTTAGTGATTTGCTGGGGAAGTCAAAGGATATGTCTTGGATTCCGTGGGAAATGTCTGTATAGGTGTGTGGACTCTATGGGGAGGAAGTAATACTCCACAGGGACGTGAAAAAGGGTGTAAGGACTCGTGAAGAGTGTTCGTGTTTCTGCTTCTGTACCGTGTATTAAATGCTTAGCACACGAGTATGGCGGACTGTAGGTGACGCCTTAACCAAGGCATAGCGCATAATGTATGTGCTAGCGCTTGTGGCGGACTGTAGGTGACGCCTTAACCATGAAAGCTTGCGTGTATGAAGAAAAGTGGGGAGAAAACGTGGAACAGAACATGCTTTGGAAATTGCCTGTAGACTAGTGACTCTTCCGGGGAATCTCTTATCAATTGGCGACTTCAAGCTTGAACTCATTCGCACATGTCGCGGTTTCAAATCCGGAAATATTCGAACTCGCGATTTTCCTTTCGAGATCTTCAGTTTTCGCTTGCTTTGACCATGAGACGTGGTATCATTGCGATTCGTTTGGATTCGTATGATACATGTCTCTTGGACTTGGAATGCATGGTGCTTGGGATGTTTCTTGGATATGTTAGGGTGCTTGGTGCTTGGACCTACGTTCGGGTGTTGCTTGTCTGATGCACACATGAAAGTGTTATGCTTGTAGCGTGCATGCTCATGTCTGTAGCGGTTCTGGAGGTGTCGCTCAACCGGAGATGCTTATGTGCGTATTATAGCAAGGGTGTCTTCAAAAATGCGAAAAATTATCCCATTTTTCGTTGTAAAGGCTTGATGCTTGATAGGAAGCGTCAGCCCCCAGTTGTCTTGGTCATGGTGTCAGTGTATGTGAGCCCCCAGGTGGGTGTATGCGAAAAATGCGAAAAATTATCCCATTTTTCGTGATATTGAGGATGGGTGTATGTGAGCCCCCAGTTTGACTGAGTTATGATGTATAACGATAGTCAAACTATGTGAAGAAGGCTGTTAGGTGTTAGGATAAGGGTGTTTTTGGATTACCCCCTCGAGTTTGACTAAGTTTTGAGTGAAAACTAAGTCAAAGTGGGGTGCAGGATGTGCATTGGTAGGAGGAGTTTTTTGGATAATCCCCTCGAGTTTGACTAAGTTTTGAGTGAAAACTGAGTCAAAGTGAAGAGCATGGTGTTTGGATTACCGTCGTCTTCGCCCTTAGTTGTCTAGGTGATCTTGTGTAATAAGGATTGTGTGAACCCTTCATTACATGGCTGTTCGTTGTAGCTTGGCTTGAGCTTGATCTTGTCGTCTTTCGTTGTCTTTCGCTTCCGTGCTGTGTTGTGCTTCCGTGGACCTGCGTAGTTAGTAGGCTTGGGTTCGAAAGCGAAATGATTCCCGATTGGGATATTTGGATTAAAATGTTTTTGTTGAAAAATCATTTTGGTAAAAGATTCATTTTAGTTGTCGAAATGAGCTTTAAAAATGAACGCTTGAAATGTCGGTTGTAAGGATTCATGCGATATGAAAGGGGTGTTTTGACGTTGTAGGCTTGAGCTAGATTTGTGAAGACCGTGGAGGGTCATTTGAGTGCAAAGGTTGAAAAGCCCCCAGTTGTCGAGGATGAGAATTCGGGGGAATCTCATGACAACACGGAGCGGGATGTAGCGCAAGATTCGGTTGTGCTTTGCGCAAGCTGCCTACGTATCCACGAATGTGGAATCAAACCCGCGTAGTTCGATAGAGCCTTCGCTCAAAATGTGTTAACTCGAGTGAGTTAAATTCGAAGAATGCTTTTTCTCAAAATGTATTCACTCGAGTGCCGAGTTAAATTTTTGGAAAAGTTTAGACTTCGAAGATTAGAGATGCATTTCAAGGATTTGAGATGCATTTTCGAAAGATACATTTTGTTTGCGAAAGGGTGTGTTTGCAAAAAGTGAATTGCAAAGTGCTTTCATATTAACTCGAGCATTTGAGTTAATTCGGAAGGTGATTCGCTAATTTTGAGGGTGCATGTTTGTCTTAAAGCTGAAAGTTTTGAAAGGAGCGGTTTAAATGTCGCTAAATTGTTTGATTGGAAGAAAACTGACTCGATATAGAAGTCAATGTTTATGGAATGTTTAAATTGCCGAAAAGTTTGCAAAGCAAAGACGACTCGTATGCGTGACTCGAGGCTCAACATTGATAGGGATGTAAGTGACTGTGACACGTGCATCGGTAAAGCCCCCGGCTTGGCGACTCATGGTTGCTTCAGTGGCATGCTGTTGTTCCTGCAAAACGAACGAGGTTAGACGAAAAAGCAGAGTACTACTCCTAGGTCTAGGACGACTTTGTCTCGACGTAGTCGTTTTAACGCCTCGATAAAGAGACAGTTTGCCTTGGGTTTTTGTGGATTTTTGTGAGGATGTCCTTGACTTTGGAAGCTTTAGACATAGGGATATTTTGTGTAAAAGGGTTGGTTGAGCTCAAGTGAGCGGCCTACGTATCCGTAGTTCGAAAAGGGATGTGTTTGTTTTGGTAATGAGGTGTTTATGTGGAAAGGTGCGTGTTTAGGGACCCGCCGGTCCAAAAGGTGTATTATGTGGGGAAGGTGCGTGTTTAGGGACCCGCCGGTCCAAGGGGTGTTTTTGTGTTTAACCTTGATAGTTGCATCCTAAGGGTGGGTTCTCCTTAGTCGATCTAAGCTGTTTGTTGCTTCTGTCGAGTCTTCGACTTGGCCACTTGTTTCTGAGCGTCGGTACTTCTTGCCCTTGGGGCTTCGGCCCCTTGCTTATTGATTTCTAAGCTTTCTACTTCTAAGCTTTTGACTTCTTAAGCTTTGACTTCTTGAGCTTTTTCTTAGTTGTTTTGCCCCTTGTTCCGGAGCCTTTGAGACTTTTGCTTTTTGGTGACTTTGGTTTTTGACCTTTGTGCCTTGTATTCCCGTTTGGTTTGAGAATATCCCACGCCCTGCATGGCTTGGGCTTGAGCTCGGACCTTGCTAAACCCTGTGGCTCGGCGGTCACTTGTGACCGTGTGTCTATCACGCCGGGCTCCTCTGACAAGTTCGTTTGCTTATTAGGCACGCGATCGAGTACGCGGAGGGCGATCCAGGAATACTCGTACTTTTGGTCGCGATCAAATTCATGACCACTGTGGAGCTCCAAATTAATGGATCCTCCTCCAAAAGCAGCGGAGTAGTAGACCACGAGTAGACTGGTGAACCTTAGGTGTTTAGTCGTCGGAACCTTTCTTGTCTTTGTGTCCTCGATTTAGTTGTTGACTTGGACCTTCGTACCCGGCCTAGACCTCCTTAGGATAGCTATTCCTAGGATGCAATGTATATCGGTGCAAAATGTTTTTTGTGAGTAAAAAGGGTAAAAGGAAACTGGGTTGTAGGCAAACTTATTCCCTTGTCGGTTTGTTAAAATGTCGTACGTCAAAGACTCGGTTATCCTAGACTGACGGAGATTGACTCGATGCTTAAAAACTCGACCCGTATTAAAAAGACTCAAATTTCTTGAGGGGATCCGCCAGATCGTCGATGGTGCTTGAGTGGACGCCTTGTTAGTTGATTCGTGATGCGCGTGTCGTGGGTACACGTCGATGCCCATGGTGTCGAGACTCGATTAACGCATACTTTGATTCGCCTTGTCTTTGAAACGGTTTTGATGAAAGTGAGAGGGTGTTTTGAGTTGAAATGTGTTGTCACATTTTGACTCTGTGCAAGGTATGATTCAAGGTAGTGATGAGCTACTTGAACCGAGGGTGCTTCGAAAATGCGATGGAAACGGTAGTGCCCGTTTTCATGCATTTACTTAAGGAAGAGTTAAACCTAAGCGGCTAGAGCCACTTGGTCCGACATCAAAAGTGCTCGGGATTGAGTTTTCACATTCCCGGGTTTTGTGCTTTTGCGAAAAGAGGAATGCCTGATCCTAGAAGGTTTTGGGCTAGTGAAAACCTTCGAAAAAAATGCTTATATCGAAAAAGAAAAGGCCTTGAGCCGTTCGATTTGTTTTTGCGAAACTCCTCGAGAATGGGCTGACATTCTCGGGTTTGAAAAGAGTTTTGTGATAAAAAGGGTTGTGATGACCGCGAGTCATGCGGCCGATCTTGAGCTAGAAATGTTTTAAGACGTTTCATGCTCGACGATGTTTGGCGGTTGAAAGCTAGAAGTTTATGCTAACGGTGTGTTGCTAAGATCCTATTGGTGGATGCTCGAAATGGCGTTTAAGCTATTTGAGTTGAAGGTGTCATAATGCGATGAGGACGAGCTTGCTCGTCCACATAGATTTTGTTCAAGGAGAAATTGATCGAGGTGGTTTGAGCCATTCGATGCGATGTTAGAATCCACAAGATTGGGCTTGGCCATTCTTGGGTATGGCGAGGGATGCTACCTACTGGGCTGGTTGGAGTCGTTTGAAAAGATTTTGTTTAGGAAGGTTCGAAAAGGCCAAGGGCCGTGAGTTCGCTTTGAAAGACTCACCAAGAATGCGTTCTAATTCTTGGGTCACGCTTTGTGAAAAAGCATGCGATAAATGGGTTAGGATGACCGCGGGTTATTTAATCCATCTATGTTTTCAAAGGCTTAGGGAAGGTGGGCTTTGGTTTGCTCACGGTGTTTGCAATGTATTTAATTAACGATTGTTCATTCGTTAGCTGACTTTTATCGCATGGATTTTTATGTTGTGTTGTTTGATTGATTTGTTTAATTTTTGTTTGTTGTTCATTGTTTATTTGTTTGTTTTTAGCTTGAGACGAGACATAAGCAAACTTATTCGTATTATTCATTAAAGAAGAATTGTTTGACAGATCAGGAGAAGAGCTGAGGCTAGCCTTCGAGAGTCTAAGCTAAAACTAGAAGGTGGGTCGACAGATGACCCGACACCTAAAGGATTAGATCCTAAGAGGATTTCTTCTTCTTTGCGTTTGCCAACGTCTCCGTTCCCGCCATCTTCCTTTTAGGTTGTGATGGCTTGCGTTTTATGAGTGCATCTCCGCTTGTTAGTTTATTCTCCATGCCTGCGTTAGGGGTAGGATTGTTTTCGGGCATGATAAAGTCTGAGTGATCTATGGGAGGAAGTGATCCTGTGAAGATCGTGTGGTTGTATAGAGGGTGATCTTTGTTGGATGGTTTGGGTTGTATGGTAAAAGAGTTAATCTTTTCGTCACCCTGGACCGTGGCTTGGTTGGACATAGGCCATTCGTCCCTTTTGTCGTTGAACGAAGCGCCAATGATTTGATTGTCGCTTGGTTTGATATTGTTGGAGCAGTTCGTAATTGGAGGTGATCCCACGAAGATTGCGTGGTCGGCGAAAGGGTTGTCGTCGTTGGGCGGCTTGGACGGTTGAGACGGTTTGTCGAGCTTTCCTTGGTCGATGAGATCTTGGATGGCGTGCTTGATTTGAAGCGATCTTACGTGTCGTGGCCTTTGCCTCTGTGGTATGCACAGTAAGCATTTGGGTTCCAAAGTTTCGGCTTTTTGTCTTCGGGTGGCTCGTTGGTAGGCCCGATTGGTTGTAGGTAGTTGTTTTCGACCAGCCTATGGAATGCTTTAGTGTAAGGCATGAAGCTCTTGTATCTTTTGGTTGCAAATGCGTCAAAGCTATCCACAGTGCAGTATACGGAATATGCGCGAGGAGACTTTGGTGAGTTATCTTGGTGGGTATCGCCGGTATATCTCGCCATGGCGTTAGTCCTGAAGTCGTTCTCGATTTGAGTGCCGACCTTGATGAGTTGTTTGAAGTCTTGGATGTTGCTGTACCGCATGTATAATTGATACATGGGTCGCAGGTTGTTTATGAACTTAGGCACAAGTTCGTCCTCATGCGGACGATCTGGAATTTGCGCGCTTAGCTTTTCCCATCGAGAGAAATACTCGGTGAAGCCTTCGTTGTCTTGTTGGTTAAGGGCCTCGAGAGTGTGGATAGAGGCCTGTTTGTCGGTCTTGTCCTTGATACGTTGTTCCAAACGCTTTATCTCGGTCTTATGGTGGTTCAAGAGGCGTTCGAGGTCATCGGTCAGCTTTGTGAGTTGGTCACGGAGTGCGTTGACTTCGTCATTGCCGGCCATTTTGCGGGTGTAGGTTCGTTTTTTTTGTAAGGGATTACTATGCAATTCTTAGTACGACGAGTATCCAGTTGAGACCTGTATTTCACTTCGTATGTTAGTGACGCGACTCGACCCACTAGACTCACGTTCATTCTAAGCGTTCGTTTTTAGCTCATTTCTTTGTTTAGAAGGACCTTTTATGTTTTGAAAAGAGGAGATTTTCGAAAAGGTTTTAGCTAAAGGAAGCTTTTGAGGCAAGGACGCGTGCGCACGTCTCGTCTCGATGTTAAAAGGTGTTAGCTTTGTCGAGCCTATTTAACGGTTCATCGTTAAGGGCTCGAGCCTAGGTGGGTGAAAGGGGTTTGACTTGTGGATGCTGAGAATGGATTAGGTTGTGTGGCGTGTATCTAGTTAGACCTACTGGGTTCAATGTACATTTTAGGCGTTCATTTTAGCTCATTTCATTGTTTTGAAAGACCTTTTAAGCTTGAAAAAAGAGATTTTCGAAAAGTTTTGGCTAAAGGGAAGCTTTTGAGACGAGGATGTGTACGCACATCTCGTCTCGATGTTAAAAAATTTTGCTTTGCACCCGTCGAGCTAGTATCGGTGATTTGCCGAGGTGAGCTCGAGTTCGGATGTGTAAAAGAGAATGGATTCGGCTCGAGAGTGACTAACAAATCGAACCGAGGATGTTAAAAACGGAGTCTAGGCCGCATGACCTAGAGGATTGAAATCCACGAGCTCGGGTTTTAATCCTTGCTCGGGTTTTTGCTTGTTAGTGAAAAAGGAAGTTTTGAAAAAGCTTGTTTCAAAAATTCGCGAGAGTTTTGTTTGAAAAGGTGTTAGATGTTAGATGTTAGGTTCGTTTATCTTTGAAAAGGTTTAAGCGAGTTTTCGAAGATATGAATGCATATGCTCGTTTTGAAAAGGACCATGGAGTGCATGGCCTCGAACTTGTACGTATGACTCAAAGGGTAAAAAGGGTCAGTCGGGTACACCTCCAACTACCTCGAGTACGCTTTGGCAGATACTTAACCCCTCTATTTCCTTACGCCGGAGCGATAGGTTTTCTAGAGGGAGCAGTGGGGCGGTCGAGATAGTCGTTTACGGCAAGCCGTGGAGGGGAGAGAGGAAAGTTAGTCCTGCACGTGCTTTATCGAGTGGACAAGCCTGCGTGTTGGAACCACCTCTCAAGGGTGCAAAGGGTGCCTAGATTCCAAAAGGAATGGACTCTAAACGAATGTGCATAGCTCAAATATGTATACAAGGATTGTTCAAGGCTTTCAAGTTTCACCTCTTTATTTTTAAAAAGAAAAAGCTAGTTTTAAGTTTTTAAAAATAAAATCTCCCCAGCGGAGTCGCCAAACTGTGGAACCCGGGTCAGAGACGAGGGACCCAACTCGGCGTCTTGCATAAGGGCGATTAGGATTAAAGTTAAAAAAAGATTAAGTTAGAAAAACCTTTAAGAACTGTTTGGAGTCGCCACCTAATTATCGCGGAAATTAGGAACCTGCTACCATGTTCTAAGTTAAAAACATGTTCTTAGATTTTGGAGCACGCCGACACCCCTAGATCTAAGGCTGTGAAACCAGATTGGATTCGGGGTGAGGGTACTTTAGAAAAAGAGTTAATTCAAATAATGATTTATGAAAATCTTTTAGAAAAGCCTATATAAAAATAGCCTCTACTGACCTAGAACAATCCTTGTAAGATGATATTTGAGCTAATGTTATCGCTACGTACAAGTGCGAAAAAGATGTAAAAGAATGCAGATGCAGATGCAAAAAGATTGATTAAAACCCTCAGTTTAGCATGTTTAACTTGTTAACGAAAACGGTTCAGTTAAAGGTCGAATTCATTGTTTAAGTTGATTTTAATGCAAAGCAAAAAGGGTGCAAGATGCATACAATTAAAATAAAGTTCAATTGTCCATTGGTTTATTTTAAAAGGTCGGTTGCTTATGCGACTTTGGCGTGTCATCGGATATGGAGTGTACCCGAAGTAATAAGAACACTTGGAAGGCAAGCGCGCTCGGGTGCCAAAGCCGGGGCTAGAGTGTAGTCCCCTTCGCTAGAGTGTAGTCCCCTTTGTTAGTCCATAAAAAATAAGAAAAAGCTTTGATCCAAGTGGATCGGTACCTACCTTGTCCTGACGATTCAGATCTGGGCAGAACTTCGCTTCTTGAACTAAAAAGGAGGATGGATTCAACACGGGATGGTGTGCTGAACTCAAGGATTTGAGTGCTTGAGGCTTTGAGAGAGTTTTGTAGTGTGTATGCTGTGAATTCTGGTGAGAAATTGTTGTGAAGGGTGTAAAAGAGTTATTCTGGTTGTGAATTGTTGTCGTGAGGTCGGGGTATAGGGGTGTATATATACTAAAAACCTCGGAGAAATTAGGAAAGACGGGTATAAAAACAGGCAGACAAACCGCATAGCTCTATGCGGTTTGTGGGGGAAACCGCATAGGCTTATGCGGTTTGGACCCTAAACCGCATAAGCTTGTGCGGTTTAGAGGGGTGGTTTTTAGTGTAGTTTCCTAGTTTCGGTTTGACGAAATCTTTGAAAGATACAGTATAATTTTGGACGTGTTGATCAAGAAAACAGCTAGGATATTCCTGAGATATTTTGTGAGGGTCAGGGCCTTGGAGTGCGGGCCAAAGGCTGGGTTTGGGCTCGGTTTCGGGCCCGAGACCCGAAAAAATGAAAAAGGTGCATTTGCATGGATTTTGTGAAATAAGGTAAGACGTGAAGCCATATTTTGTGTGTGAGGAAGCTAAATGGGGGATTTAGCTACCGGGCCTAAATTTAGGGATTTAGGAATGCTGAATTAGTCCTTGTTAATGTAAAAGGGCCAATTGTAGTGCAAATGCGAAGCTCATGACAAATGAAGCAGGACGAGAACCAAGCTAGACTCCAAATGGACAAAATGAACGTTATTTAAGTGTGATGTGATGCGACCCAAATTATTTTAACATTTCAAAACGACTCAAAATGAATTCGACATTAGTTACAACCGTTTAAGTTAGCGTTAAACATGCGTAATAAAAGTCCGTGTTACATCAAAGGGTTTTGAGTGGGAGGGTACGGATATGGGTATCCACAATATCATTCACATCATGCAGACTCGATTCACTTCAGAAACTTGTGGTCTTTAATTTTCAAAGATGGTACACACTCATTCTCAATTGATCATACAACAGACAACACATACTGCTTACGAGCCTGACCACTGAGTAGGCTATTGTACTCTAGTCGCTTGCATCTCACTACCATAGTGCAGCAACTTACTCGACTCGTAAACCACGCCGAATACTATAGTACTTGCATCTCATCTTCTAGTGTTCGAAATGATTCGAACTTCAGATACAATCTCGTCAAGTAATCTTTACGCAGGGTAAGAATGAATGCAAGTGTCGCGCCCACTAAGAACGAAACACGGCAAGGAGACAGAACCGCTATAATCGACCTGAATCCACAAGGCCACGGGTGCCCTGATAACTTTAGCGAAATAGGGGAATAAAACCCTAGTCTAGTATGCATACACTAATATCCACTTTAAGAATGGGCTATGCTAATCATAGAGCACCTTAACTCTGGATAAAACGACTATTTCCTAAAGCCTGATACAAAAGTATTGGCATATTCAATTATCTTGTACGGCAATGGCGACCGCCACAAGACTATCTTAACCCCACTTCACTTACGATTGACGTTTTCATATCCGAGGCTCAAGCGTTTGACCCTTTTATTTAACTTACTCAAGATTTATTATTCATTTGATATTACATATCACATATTACTAGACTCTCCTAGTCTCAGCGTCAAACGTTTAAGTATTTTATTCGGTTGGATATGATCACATAACACGTTCGTTTATTATTTGAAGTGTTGTTAATTATTAACGTTTTCAAATTTCTATATTGAAATGTTTATTGGTATGTCAAATTTTATTTAAGTGTTTTTCAAACACTTTAAGTTATTTACTTAATAAATTTTAAATTTTCTATACATAGTAAAATTTTCAATTATTTTCAATATTTCAAAATTTGAGATATGAATTATTTTTAACATTTAAGACGTAACTTGTTTTACAAGTTTCGTAAATTTTCACTATTCATTTTTCACTATTCACTTTTCACTATTCATCGTATTTTACTATTCATCGTATTTTACTATTCATCGTATTTACTATTCATCGTATTTACTATTCATTGTATTTTATACGTATTTTTATACGTATTCGTATTTTTATACTTCGTATTTTATACGTATTTTATACATATTCGTATTTTTATACTTCGTATTTTATACGTATTTTTATACTTAAGATATTTTAGGTATTTATACTTTAAGATATTTTTAAGTATTTAACTAATTCTTTTTATTTCCTAAGTATAGATTTCTAGTTTCAAAAACGTTAAGTTCGTTTTGTACTTGGTGGTTTTTGGAAATATTTTAAAAGTCTAGTTTTAAAAACGTTAAGTTCGGTTTGTAAAAAGTGATAATGATATTTATTTTAAAATCCTAGTTTTAAAAATGTTAAGTTCGACTTGTAAAATGAAATAATGATATTTATTTTAAAATTAGACTTAGTTGAATTTAGTCGTCTATTAACTAAATTTAGCGGTTTTCATTTTAAAACAATAGTATCGTGGAATTCATTTTAGTCCGTAAGTCCAAGTTCAACAGTCCAATATTTGCAAAGGCAGTAGCACACGATTTAGTTCATTTTTATAACGGTTACATATTTTTATCGGTTTATAATATTTCATTTCTAACTAAAACGATTTTTACAAAAATTCAATTCTAATTACTATTTAACTTTAGTGACTTAGTGATAATTTCATTTTGGTCAAATTTAGTCAATTTATAATGGTAATGCCGTGTGGATTATATATATCTAAAAATTTATTTATTTCATTTAATTTCTTAATTCTAACTTATTAATTAATAATTAAATTATATTAACAATAAACTAAAAAGTGATAAAATAAATTTTAACCCTAAAAATAGTAAAAATGCCGTGAGTAGCCTAGGGTGTTTCTAAATTTTCATTTTTCGATTTTATCGGTTTTTAACTTAAAGTCTTTATATTTTAATTATTCTAATTATACTAAAACGATTTAAACTAAAATGAAATTTACTAAAACTTTTATTTATAATTATGAATAGTGTTTTTCAACACTTTAAATTTCTAACTTTTTAATCTAAATGATTTATAATGTTCTAGTTAATTTATAGTATAATACTAAGTAATATATAAAACAATAACTAAACATAAACACAAATTATAAACAAACATAATATAAAACATAATCAAAATGAACAATAATGATGAACATCAACATGAAGAATTCAAGAACACTCATGAAGATCATAATAAAGCTCAAGAACACTAATTTTGATTTTAACAAATTATAATTTATTTTCCTAATTTAATTATTTTTGTATGGTAGCATCCTTTTTAACTAACTTATTCTAACATATTATTTACAAAAATTAGAAGTGAATATTTAGTAAAAAAAAATGGGAAATGCCGTGTGAACTTATGTGTATGTATATATTTTTATTTTTGATTTTTAATCACTTTAACTCATTGTTAATAATTCACATAATTTTTATATGATAATACTACTTAACTAAAACATAACTAAACATAAAAATCATATGAAACATAATTAAAATGCTCAAAAATAAATTAACTACACATGAATATATTACTACAATAATCTATTTAACACATTATTTAGTTATTATCATTTTATTATACAACACATAATCATACAAGTGCACTCATGTGATGTTTAACATATTTAACATAATTTTCATACTCATAAAATTATAATAACAAAACAAATTAATTTACAAAGAGGATAATATAAGACATAGTTAGTCACCTTAATCGGTAAGTTTATTGGTTGTCCGGATCTACGATGTTATCCAAGTCTAAGTCTTCACCCAAGTACCCGTCTTCACCTTCAAATAAACCCGTAAATAGTAAGCTCCAAATACCTAAGAATGTCTAGGAACACTAGTGTAATATTAGAGTAATATTATGGTTTTAATTTAGGGTGTTTTTGTAATAAAATGGAAGAAAAATAAAGGGAGCAAAGGGAGTAAAGTGGCACGGCTGAAATGAGGCCAAATTATGTTGGTTTTACACTTGTGAAATATGGGAACAACTTAGGGTAATTTAGGTTAAATGATTTTTGGTCAAAGTTTGATTTTAATTAGAAATATAATGTTTAATTAAACTAATTAATACATCATTCACTCCATCATCAACTCATTAAGTCCACATTACTATTTGAGCATTAAAAATGTCTAATTTGTGTTTTAAAATGTTTTCCTCGAATTTGGTCAGTTTTAAAAAGTCGGGCGTCAAAAGCGATAAAAGTTAATGTGTGCGCGTTTGACGATTTTTCGAAATATTCCTACTTTTAAATTCTAAGACTAAAATATTTATTTCATTATTCAAAAATTTTAAAAAGTCTTAAAGAAGTCGATAAATTTTACAAAACAAAAGTTTTGCAAAAATAGAGATTTTGAAAGGTTAAAAGGTTAGGTTTTGATTTAAGATTTGAAATTAGAATTTGATGGCTAATTAATGAATTAAATTAACACGGGGTGTTACAAACCTCCCCCCTTAGAAAAGTTTCGTCCCGAAACTTGAATGAAGGATAGGATTTTCACCTGAGATAAACAGCTCGGGGTATTTCTCCTTCATGGAGGCTTCGGTCTCCCAAGTTGCTTGTTCAGTCAATTGACCTTTCCATAGCACCTTTACTAAGGGAACCGTCTTCCGCCTCAACCTCTTGGTTTCTCGTGCTAGAATCTTGACAGGTCTCTCGGAGTAGAGCAGGTTAGGCTCAACTGCGATTACGTCCGGAGTAATGATATGACTTGGGTCACTCCTGTATCGCCTTAGTTGAGAAACATGAAAAACGTTGTGAACCTTGGATAAATTGGGGGGTAGTGCTAGGCGATAAGCTACCTCACCAATTCTGTCGGTTATCTCATAGGGCCCTACGTATTTAGGACTCAACTTTCCCTTCAATCCAAAGCGTCGGACCCCCTTCATGGGTGATACTTTCAAGAAGACATGATCACCGACTTCGAACTCAATAGGTTGGCGATGTTTGTTGGCATACATTTTCTGACGGTCCTGGGCCGCTTGTAGCCGTTCACGAATGATTTTGATGTGCTCGATCTGGTCTTGAATGACCTGTGGTCCAGTTCCCACATTATCACTAGCATCGTCCCAGCAGACTAGGCTGCGACACTTTCTCCCGTAGAGTGCCTCGAATGGAGCACAACCCAAACTTGCATGAAAGCTATTGTTGTAGGAGAATTCAATCAAAGGTAGACTTTTCTCCCAATTCTCGTTGAATTCTAAAGCACATGCCCTGAGCATGTCCTCAACCGTTTGAATAGTTCGCTCAGTTTGACCATCGGTCGCAGGGTGGAAAGCGGTGCTCATCTTCAGTTGGCTTCCCAAGGCTGCTTGAAGCTTTTCCCAAAAGTGGGAGGTAAATCTCGGATCCCTATCCGATATAATGTCTAGCGGTACACCATGTAGTCGGATCACCTCCTTCTCATATGTCTTAGCTAACTCTTCAAGGCTCCAAGTGTCCTTGATTGGTAGAAAGTGGGCCGATTTGGTCAAGCGGTCCACTATTACCCAAATTGCATTATTTCCCCTGTGAGTCCTTGGCAATCCCGTTATGAAGTCCATGGATATGGAGTCCCATTTCCCCAATGGAATGTCCAAAGGTTGTAGTAGTCCTCCGGGTCGTTGATGTTCAAACTTCACTTTCTGGCAGATTAGACACTTTGCAACATACTCTGCAACTCCACTTTCATTCGAACCCACCAAAACTTCAGTTTTAAGTCTTGGTACATTTTATCAGATCCTGGGTGTATGGAGTATCGTGTACTATGTGCCTCATCGAGGATCCTTTTCTTTAGTACTGGTACGTCGGGCACACACCACCTTTCTTTGAATCTCAGACTCCCGTCAGGTTTAATCTCAAACCCTTCTCGGTTTCCTGAAGGAATTTCCCTTCTGATTTTCACGAGTTCTTCATCTTCCCACTGTAGGGCTCTAATCTCGTGATATAACTCCGGCTCTGCGACCATTGCATTCAAATCAGCATCGTCAGACTGAACCAACTCTAAATTCATTCTTTTGAAGTCTCGGATAATACTAGCTGGAATTTCCCAAATGTTGTTGAGAGTATGCGTGGTCTTTCTACTCAGAGCGTCAGCAACGACGTTTGCTTTGCCCTCGTGGTACAATAGTTCAATCTTGTAGTCCTTGATTAGTTCTAACCACCGGCGCTGCCTCATGTTGAGTTCCTTTTGCGTGAAGATATATTTCAGACTCTTGTGGTCTGTGTAGAACTTGATACTCACTCCGTAGAGGTAATGGCGCCAGATTTTCAAAGCAAACACCACGGCTGCTAGTTCCAGGTCATGAGTTGGGTAGTTTCTTTCATGGACCTTCAATTGCCTCGACGCATAAGCAATGACCTTCCCCTGTTGCATTAGTACGCAACCCAGGCCATTCAGTGAGGCGTCACTGTAGACCTCATACTCGTCTCCATCCGTAGGGAGAGCTAAGACAGGTGCTGTGGTAAGCCTTGTCTTGAGTTCTTGGAATGCATTCTCGCATTCCTCGCTCCATATGAACTTAGATTCCTTCTGTAGCAACTTCGTCATTGGTCGTGCAACCTTAGAGAAATCTGGAACAAACCTCCTGTAGTATCCTGCCAATCCTAGGAAGCTGCGTATTTCAGTTATATTTGTGGGAGCCTTCCATTCTTTTACTGCGTCTATCTTCGCAGGATCTACCATCACTCCATCTTTCGAGATGACGTGACCCAGGAATGCTACCTTTTCAAGCCAAAACTCGCACTTGGATAGTTTTGCATACCACTTATATTTCTGTAGTATCCCCAGAATGGTACGTAGATGTTCCTCGTGTTCTACCCCAGTCTTGGAATAAATCAGGATATCATCAATGAATACAACCACGCATATGTCCAAATACTCGTGGAAGGTTCTGTTCATTTGATCCATGAACACTGCTGGTGCATTTGTCAAACCGAAAGGCATGACCTTGAATTCATAATGACCGTATCTGCTCCTAAAAGCAGTCTTTTGGATGTCTGATTCTCTCACTGCAATCTGATGGTAACCTGACCTCAGGTCGATCTTAGAAAACACTCCCGCTCCTTTCAGTTGATCAAAAAGGTCGTCGATTCTTGGCAAAGGGTAGCGGTTCTTAATGGTTACCTTGTTCAATTCCCTGTAGTCTATGCAGAGTCTCATACTGCCGTCCTTCTTTTTCACAAAGAGGACCGGTGCTCCCCAAGGTGAGACACTTGGTCTTATGAAACCCTTTTCAATCATTTCCTTCAGTTGTTTCTTCAGCTCTTGCAGTTCTACTGGTGCCATCCTGTAAGGTGCCTTTGAGATAGGTGCCGTGCCTGGCGCAAGGTCGATAGAGAATTCAACATCAGGTGCAGGAGGCAAGCCTGGCAACTCATCTGGAAAGACATCAGGGAACTCCCGTACTACGTGAATATCTTCAATGTTCACGCTTTCCTTTACTTCGTTGACGCTGCATAGGTACACTTGATGCCCTTTTTTCTCTAACCGTTGAAGCTGTAGTACAGAGATGATTTTCGCCCCCTTAACTGGCGAAGTCTTCCGATACGTGACTCTATTCCCCGTAGGATGCTTCAAGCGAATCTTTCGGTCTCGGCACTCGAATATTGCATGATATTTAGTCAACCAATCGATACCCAGTATGACGTCAAACTCCGGCATGTCGAAAAGAATAAGGTCGGAAGGAAAGGTTGTTTTATAAATTGTGATTGGAGTTTCTTTGAATATTTTGGAACATTTGAAGATTTTTTCGTTTGGTAAAGAAATATTTGCGTTGATTGATTCGGAATTTGTGAGATTAGCCTTTGAAACAAACTTAGAAGATATAAAGGACAATGATGCCCCAGTGTCAAACAATACAACCGCATTCACAGAGTTTATAAGAAAAATACCAGTGATGACGTCGGCCTCAGGTGACTCCTCTGCCTCAGCTTCAGTGAGAACATATACTCGACCCTGTACCACTACAGACTGTGGTACACCCGCAATAGGCGCCGAGTTCGAAGGTTAGGGCATACGTTTGCCTTGTGCCCTACCTTCTTACAACGGTAACAGGTAATTGGTTGCCCATTACACTGTTTCCCCTCATGTAGTGCCTTGTTGCACATGTGACAATTTCCGGCAAGGCCCTTGGTTGAGGAGCCCTTGCTGCAACCATTGCTCTCTGATTATTCCCAGCAGGAAACCTGTTTTGGAACGCAGGCCGCTGGTAATTTGGCCTCTGCTGATTAGGGCGTTGATAGCTCGGCTTTTGAATATAGCTCGACTGTGCCACAGATGGCACAAATACCTTTTTCTTCTGCTTCTCCTCAGCCTTTTCCAACTCTAAGGATGCCCATACACTGCACGCGCGTTCATACGCTGCAGCAACAGTAGTGTAGGTGTTGGTGCTCAAGTAAGTACGCATAGTGTTGGACATATTGCGCAGATACCTCTGGGTCATAGCCCTCTCGTTGGGAGCCACTGTAGCCCCGAATTTGGCCAGCTTTTGGAATTTCTCACTGTACTCCTGAAGTGTCATGTCCCCCATCTTCAGACTTATGAACTGTTCCTCTTTCTGGCATCGGAGTTCATACCCGAAGTATTTCTCCTTGATCTTTGCCGTGAACTCGTACCACGTGAACGTAGTGTCAGGTTCATTAGTTCTGATCACGTTCCACCAGTCATTCGCCTCGGCCTTCAGGTAATAGGCGGCGATGTTGACCCTATCTTCTGGAGGCGTCCTAGTCAGATCCATGAGTTTTTTCATCTCTTCCAGCCAGTTCGTGAGATCGATAGGGTCATTTGAACCCGAGTACTCTTGTGGTCGGTGACGTGAGATTCGGTCGAACGCGCTCGGCCGATGTTGGCGGTTCGCGTTGTCCGTGGCTATTTCTGCTATACGGATCAAAGATTCCTCAGCTAGAATTGTTCGTTCTTCGTTAGTCAATTGTGGAGCAGCCATTCTGAAAAAATTAAGACGTGAAGGAAAAAAAATTTAGCATTGTGAGAGATTAGAAGGCATGCTTATCATTGATAGAATTTATTTGAAAATAAATGCAATAACGGCAGTTATGCAAGTAAGCACAGAAGTTAGGTATTTTATTCCATTGAGATGTACTTGTTGGTTACATCGGTTTTAGGATTTTAAAATGTATCTAGTACATTTTCTTAGGAAGGATATAAAAGGTAGGAGAGAGGGAGAATGTGTTTTTGTGGAAATGGTTATGAATTTAGCAGATGTCCTCGCTCCGTGCCGTCTGGTACTTCTTTGATGCTTCAATCCTCAGAAGTTGAATTATTATTTAGATTTTTATATCCGAGGATAGTTGTTAGTTTTAGTCAGTCACTTCAGCAAGAAGCAAGAATACGATAGTTAGTGTATTTTATTTTGAGGTAAGTAGTTCGTTATTTAAAAGTCCTTAACCTATGGTCAGTCCTTAAGGTTTCTACCCATCCTCACACTTTAAAGCGATATCCAGTTATTATTTAAGTGATCTAATAAAAGAAAAATCTAATTTATTATTTGATCCTAGTAGTCTTGCGGTTTAACATATTTATATGTTTGTACCGCCCAGGTGTCTCTCGTTAGGTAAGCATAAATCGCATTAGGCATTTATGTTACGGTCACGAGTCAGCTTTGATACCAACTGTAACAACCTGGTTTTTAGTCGACTTTAATTACTAAGGCGGAAATTAATTCATTCTTAAACCAGCGTTATTAATTATACAAATAACCCAAAATATTACATCATCGTTTAAGAGTTGAATAAAACAACTCTAAGTACGGAAATTTAGAAGAGTAGCGTTATATATTACATCTCTCTCGAAAACAAGCTAAGGTAAAGCAATAAAAGCGTCTCGTGGTCCCATCCAAAATCCAGCTCCTGGTCCACGAACGTCCTGCACAATAAACTATTGGGGGGATGCCCGCTGAGCGGACAGTAACTAGCTATGCTCATACTTACCCTCGATTTCAATTACTTTGGTTTAATATTATCGCTTTATAAACATAACATTATGATAAAAACATAAGCATGCTTATTACACATAGCATATAAAGACATATAAGTCATAATAAGCATGCGGTTTAAAGCGATAAATCATATAAGCATGATATTCAATTACGAAGGCAAATAACATATAATAGCATAGCAATAGTATCACAATAATTCAATAGCATTACAAGGCGATATCGGATCGCAAACAAACATAAAGATTATATCATTCACATCATGCAGACTCGATTCACTTCAGAAACTTGTGGTCTTTAATTTTCAAAGATGGTACACACTCATTCTCAATTAATCATACAACAGACAACACATACTGCTTACGAGCCTGACCACTGAGTAGGCTATTGTACTCTAGTCGCTTGCATCTCACTACCATAGTGCAGCAACTTACTCGACTCGTAAACCACGCCGAATACTATAGTACTTGCATCTCATCTTCTAGTGTTCGAAATGATTCGAACTTCAGATACAATCTCGTCAAGTAATCTTTACGCAGGGTAAGAACGAATGCAAGTGTCGCGCCCACTAAGAACGAAACACGGCAAGGAGACAGAACCGCTATAATCGACCTGAATCCACAAGGCCACGGGTGCCCTGATAACTTTAGCGAAATAGGGGAATAAAACCCTAGTCTAGTATGCATACACTAATATCCACTTTAAGAATGGGCTATGCTAATCATAGAGCACCTTAACTCTGGATAAAACGACTATTTCCTAAAGCCTGATACAAAAGCATTGGCATATTCAATTATCTTGTACGGCAATGGCGACCGCCACAAGACTATCTTAACCCCACTTCACTTACGATTGACGTTTTCATATCCGAGGCTCAAGCGTTTGACCCTTTTATTTAACTTACTCAAGATTTATTATTCATTTGATATTACATATCACATATTACTAGACTCTCCTAGTCTCAGCGTCAAACGTTTAAGTATTTTATTCGGTTGGATATGATCACATAACACGTTCGTTTATTATTTGAAGTGTTGTTAATTATTAACGTTTTCAAGTTTCTATATTGAAATGTTTATTGGTATGTCAAATTTTATTTAAGTGTTTTTCAAACACTTTAAGTTATTTACTTAATAAATTTTAAATTTTCTATACTTAGTAAAATTTTCAATTATTTTCAATATTTCAAAATTTGAGATATGAATTATTTTTAACTTTAAAGACGTAACTTGTTTTACAAGTTTCGTAAATTTTCACTATTCATTTTTCACTATTCACTTTTCACTATTCATCGTATTTTACTATTCATCGTATTTTACTATTCATCGTATTTACTATTCATCGTATTTACTATTTATTGTATTTTATACGTATTTTTATACGTATTCGTATTTTTATACTTCGTATTTTATACGTATTTTATACGTATTCGTATTTTTATACTTCGTATTTTATACGTATTTTTATACTTAAGATATTTTAGGTATTTATACTTTAAGATATTTTTAAGTATTTAACTAATTCTTTTTATTTCCTAAGTATAGATTTCTAGTTTCAAAAACGTTAAGTTCGTTTTGTACTTGGTGGTTTTTGGAAATATTTTACAAGTCTAGTTTTAAAAACGTTAAGTTCGGTTTGTAAAAAGTGATAATGATATTTATTTTAAAATCCTAGTTTTAAAAATGTTAAGTTCGACTTGTAAAATGAAATAATGATATTTATTTTAAAATTAGACTTAGTTGAATTTAGGCCCTGTTCTTTTTAAACATAGCCTGAACTTATAGGAGTGAACTTATAGGAGTGAAATTTGAACTTATAGAGTGAAAGAACTTATGTGTTTGAAATTTGAACTTATAAGAGTTGAAATTTGAACTTATAGGAAATTGAAATGAACTTATAGGAGTTGAATTTATAGAAATTTGAACTTATAGAATTTAATTTATAGGAGCTGAAACTTATTGGAGTTAAATTTATTAGAATTTAAAACTTATTGAATAATAATAATAATAATAATAATAATAATAATAATAATAATAATAATAATAATAATAATAATAATAATAATAATAATAATAATAATAATAATAATAATAATAATAATAATAATAATAATAATAATAATAATATAATAATAATAATAATAATAATAATAATAATTTTAATAATAATAATAATTTAAATATTAATATTAATATTAATATAATATGAAAAAATTTATTAAATTAATAACAATAATAACAATGATATTTATAGTAATGATGATGATGATTACAATAATTAAAATCTTTTAATTTATTCAAAATGATTAATTTTACTAATATAGTAATAATAAACAATAGTGTTCAAAATCGATTTTGCGGTCTAGTATAGTTAAATATCTCAATATATAGTTGATTATAAATAAGTTGGCTCGGTTAAATATTTTAATATACTATTGCAATAATAATAGTTATATAAAAATAAAACATAATAGAATTTATAGGAGCTGAACTTATAAGAGCTGAACTTATAGGAGCTGAACTTATAGGAGCTGAAATAACTTATAAGTGAAATTTGAACTTATAGGAGCTTAAAAAGTGAAATGAGCTTATAGGAACTGAAATTTGAACTTATAGGAGTGAAATTAACTTATAAGAAATTAAATTTGAAAAGAACAGGGCCTTAGTCGTCTATTAACTAAATTTAGCGGTTTTCATTTTAAAACAATAGTATCGTGGAATTCATTTTAGTCCGTAAGTCCAAGTTCAACAGTCCAATATTTGCAAAGGCAGTAGCACACGATTTAGTTCATTTTTATAACGGTTACATATTTTTATCGGTTTATAATATTTCATTTCTAACTAAAACGATTTTTAAAAAAATTCAATTCTAATTACTATTTAATTTTAGTGACTTAGTGATAATTTCATTTTGGTCAAATTTAGTCAATTTATAATGGTGATGCCGTGTGGATTATATATATCTAAAAATTTATTTATTTCATTTAATTTCTTAATTCTAACTTATTAATTAATAATTAAATTATATTAACAATAAACTAAAAAGTGATAAAACAAATTTTAACCCTAAAAATAGTAAAAATGCCGTGAGTAGCCTAGGGTGTTTCTAAATTTTCATTTTTCGATTTTATCGGTTTTTAACTTAAAGTTTTTATATTTTAATTATTCTAATTATACTAAAATGATTTAAACTAAAATGAAATTTACTAAAACTTTTATTTATAATTATGAATAGTGTTTTTCAACACTTTAAATTTCTAACTTTTTAATCTAAATGATTTATAACGTTCTAGTTAATTTATAGTATAATACTAAGTAATATATAAAACAATAACTAAACATAAACACAAATTATAAACAAACATAATATAAAACATAATCAAAATGAACAATAATGATGAACATCAACATGAAGAATTCAAGAACACTCATGAAGATCATAATAAAGCTCAAGAACACTAATTTTGATTTTAACAAATTATAATTTATTTTCCTAATTTAATTATTTTTGTATGGTAGCATCCTTTTTAACTAACTTATTCTAACATATTATTTACAAAAATTAGAAGTGAATATTTAGTAAAAAAAATGGGAAATGCCGTGTGAACTTATGTGTATGTATATATTTTTATTTTTGATTTTTAATCACTTTAACTCATTGTTAATAATTCACATAATTTTTATATGATAATACTACTTAACTAAAACATAACTAAACATAAAAATCATATGAAACATAATTAAAATGCTCAAAAATAAATTAACTACACATATGAATATATTACTACAATAATCTATTTAACACATTATTTAGTTATTATCATTTTATTATACAACACATAATCATACAAGTGCACTCATGTGATGTTTAACATATTTAACATAATTTTCATACTCATAAAATTATAATAACAAAACAAATTAATTTACAAAAAGGATAATATAAGACATAGTTAGTCACCTTAATCGGTAAGTTTATTGGTTGTCCGGATCTACGATGTTATCCAAGTCTAAGTCTTCACCCAAGTACCCGTCTTCACCTTCAAATAAACCCGTAAATAGTAAGCTCCAAATACCCAAGAATGTCTAGGAACACTAGTGTAATATTAGAGTAATATTATGGTTTTAATTTAGGGTGTTTTTGTAATAAAATGGAAGAAAAATAAAGGGAGCAAAGGGAGTAAAGTGGCACGGCTGAAATGAGGCCAAATTATGTTGGTTTTACACTTGTGAAATATGGGAACAACTTAGGGTAATTTAGGTTAAATGATTTTTGGTCAAAGTTTGATTTTAATTAGAAATATAATGTTTAATTAAACTAATTAATACATCATTCACTCCATCATCAACTCATTAAGTCCACATTACTATTTGAGCATTAAAAATGTCTAATTTGTGTTTTAAAATGTTTTCCTCGAATTTGGTCAGTTTTAAAAAGTCGGGCGTCAAAAGCGATAAAAGTTAATGTGTGCGCGTTTGACGATTTTTCGAAATATTCCTACTTTTAAATTCTAAGACTAAAATATTTATTTCATTATTCAAAAATTTTAAAAAGTCTTAAAGAAGTCGATAAATTTTACAAAACAAAAGTTTTGCAAAAATAGAGATTTTGAAAGGTTAAAAGGTTAGGTTTTGATTTAAGATTTGAAATTAGAATTTGATGGCTAATTAATGAATTAAATTAACACGGGGTGTTACAGATAAGATGTTCTTCAATGGAGAATTCATCAATGTAATTTAAATTTCTACATTTGGTACAAGGACACCTAATGTTATTTTCTCCAAGCTGATATTCTTCTTATTGTTTAGCAAATTCAATAAATTTTATGACTCTTTTAACATATTTTTCAATAGGTTGTTTTCTCTTATCAAATCTTTCCTCATACATCCATTCGCGTTCCAATCTTTCATGGCAACCCAACTAAAAAATGTAAGGACAAATATTTCAAACAAAGTACTAACCAAACAACAAATTTAACTATGGATATTTCACACATAACCTTCACATTATACAAAAAATATTACTAATTTCAACTCAAATTAATACTATAATTAACTTAATTAAAAAAAACCACATCTAACAAACCCTAATTTTACTTCAAATCAATCCTACATTTATACAAAACAATTTCAACACAATAACACTAATCATAAACAAAAAAATAATCTAACACAATAATAATAATCTAATACTCCGTATAACTCAAACAAAACTACACTAAAAACCCCCAATTTCACAAACCCTAATTTCAATTGAAATCAATCATTTTCTAATCCTAGACAAATTCAACACCTATTATACTTCACAAACAATACCCAAACATCATTCAAACATAAACAATATAACTAAATTTATATACCATAATAAAATTATAACATAAAACAAAAAATTAACATACTTTCAACTGGATTCAGTAGGATTAGAAGTGTGAAAGCAAGAATGAAGTAAGATTAAACCCGAAAATCGAAAACAAAATCGAAATTGCAAGGATCTATTCGAGGTTTTCCCTTTTTTTTTCAAAAGTAAATGAAAGTTTGAGAATGGGAAGGGGAAGCTGCTGCTCCTCGAGCATATTAAAAGATATGGCGATTGAATTGGCGACCGGAAATCGGTCGGCCGATTTTTTTTTAGTCGCTCTTTTGGTCGCCTGTTGTCGACTAATTTCAGTCGCCTGCTTAATTTTTTGGTCGCCTTTTGGCTACTATTTTATTCAGTCGATGTTTTGCAGTAGCCCATAATGGATATTTTTGTAGTGATATTTATTATATTCAACCAAAATCACTAGAAATATCGTTCCACATAGATTATTGAATTAAAGTTATTAGTGGCTTTTGGTTGGTTTTCCTACCTCCAATAAATTTTAAAATGAAATTCTAGCTACTTTACTTGTACGTGAACTTGTTCGTCTCTCCAAATTTACGTTTCTATTAATTTCAAACCATTTTGCAAATGCTATATATACGTTGTGCCTAGTTTTTATAAAAGTTAAAAAAAAAATCGAATGAATTACAAAGTGCTACTAATAATTGTTTTAGAGCTCAAATAAAAGTGTAAAATTCTACCACAACACTCAATATAATTATCAAAAATTTAATTGGTGCTCTAAAATTTTTTTTTTTTTTTTCTTTTGATGACGAGGGGGTTGAGTCCCCCGGGCACATGCATTCCCACATCATCACATGTACCATGTAAGCCACCTCCAACGGGGGCTGCGGTGGCCAAGTGGGGAAATTGGTTCTAGGTGGAATTTGAGTCTGGGACCTCACACAATTTGTTACACCTTCCAGGTTAACCCAAATTCCACCTGAACAACCACCACTTGGTTAAAGTGTTCTAATTAATGTTTATAATATTTCTTTTAGTTAGATAACTGTTTTTAATTGATAGATCTAATCACCCATTGAATCTCCCAAGGCAAGTGATGAGTAAACTAGTAGGTGTATGACTGTGTGTAGAGTGTGTTATTTTCCTATATATACCTTCATTTGTTTGCCACATTTGCCAAATATATCTCTTCTATCTACTCTCTCAATTACTTTCTCTACTTCTTTGAATTCTCTCTTTCTAATATCATAATTAATAATATAATACTCCTTAATAATTAGTTTTTAATTTGTTATTTTAATTTCAATTAAGTTGCTGATAATAGATAATAATAATGGGACTTACATCTCTTCAACACCATGAATTAGTCTTCATTTTTGGTGTTCTTGGTAACGTTGTTTCCTTTGGCGTGTACTTGGCTCCTTTGTAAGCCTCCTTCTACGTTCATTTAAAAAATTATTTTTACTAGTGTTGATCTCTTATCAGTTCATCTCACGTAAAAAAAGTTTCAAAAGATATACAAGTATTCTATAATAAATAAATGTATGTTAATAGCTAGTTATTATTTTTTTTTATCAGACTAAGTCGCGTTAAAACAACCAATATACTTACGAGTATATGTCATATATAAATCATTGAGCGATAGGCTTATCCAAAGATCCCTAAATAGCTAGTTAAAGTGTAAATGCGCAATGGGTAACAATAGAAAATAACATACAAGCTAAGTTTTTTGATTATTAATATAGAGTATTTGACGTCGTAAAAAGCATTTCTAACAATTATTTTAATTTTTATGAAAATAATACAGGCCAACATTTTGGAGAATATTCAAGAAAAAATCAACGGAGGGATTTCAGTCGATACCGTATGCAGTGGCACTATTTAGTGCAATGTTACTATTGTACTATGCCGTTATTAAGAAAAATAATGGCACGATGATCATCACAATTAATTTAATTGGTGTTGCCATTGAAGGCTTTTACCTCACTGTTTATCTCTACTATGCTCCCAAAAAAGCCAAGGTACTTACATTATTTATTATTATATTATATTATATGGAGCATATATTGCATTATTATTGAATAATATCAAAACTTTATCATCGTCATTTCTACTAATTTAGTTACGTAACCACATAATATATATAGATATTACGTAGGTGCATGCATGCATGCATTCATTGTCAATTTCAAATGTATTTTCAAGAATGTTACCGTCTATGTATATACTCACGTATTTTCGAACTGTACAAGCAATACTCTGTACTCTGTATCGTCATACAAAATACGATAAACTCAACTAAGACTACTAATTAACTACGGAGTACATGCATGCTTATATAATAATATCATGCTACATTTCGAAAATGAAATTGTTACACACATACTTATTACATGAGTCTTATATAATAGAGATGATTGTTCGAGCTACGCGCAAGCACATACAATCGCCTCACACAGTCGTAACATATAAGATACAAAACCTGAGATTAAATAAGGCAGTTGTACCGTTGTACGGTTGTACCTTGTACGTATACGGTATCAATCTTGTCGTTCTTAGTAAAACTGTCTTAGCTACATGCATATAACGATCTCATAACTGAATTAACGTATGCATTATGGAATCTAATTTTGTACATACTAATGTAATGAAAACGGAAAAACAGGTGTACACAGCAAAGTTGCTAGGGTTATTCAACGTAGGGTTTCTAGGGTTGATAATAGTGAGCACAATGTTGTTAGCCAAAGGTGCTGACGAACACAAGATTTTGTCGAAAGGAGGCACGCGTGAGGCCGTCATTGGTTGGATTTGTGCCGTCTTTTCCGTCTGTGTTTTCGCTGCTCCCCTCACTGTTATGGTACTTACTACTCCCTCTATTCCAAAATAAGTGTCTTTTTTTCTATTGATGTTAAATTGTTAATTAGGAGTACTTAACTTTATTTTATTTGAATATAATATTTTGTATTTATTATAACTATGATCTACGTTTAATTTAATTTCTGACGTACTAAAATTAGTCGGTTACTTGTTTATATTCTTGGGTCATTTTAATATAGTATCTAGATTTATTAAAATACTTAATTAAATTGGAATTTGCGTTTACTTTTCCCATTATAATTTATATGGCCTTGAGATTAACTTTGTCATTTTCTGTCGAGAAGATATTTATTACTCCTCACTCACTAATTAAAGAATGCTTGTACGATGGTATTGTATATTTTTTATAAAATTTTATATTGTTTCTCGTTTTATCATGTGCACAAGATTAAGGTTCAATGATACGTACGAAGTAGTATTCTTTACGTCTCGATGAATTATAATCTACTCTGTATTCGTTTTTATGAAAGCGAAACTTAAAATATAACAAATTTTAAATTTTAGAATGAATAATTAGGAAAGAGTAAGTACAATAAGTCAGTTGTAATAAAATGCTACTACTATAATGCTAACGATTTTCCGTGTTTATATAGCCTTAGCCTTTCATACAAGTAGAACTCGTAGTTAATTCGTAAATATTGTATGTTTCTTAAATTACGGAATAATGAAGTGGCGGTTAATTTATGTAATAAATTTTCTTTTGACATGAATTATTTTTGGAAATTTGTATACTATTATATACGGAAAAAAGTGTAATAAGAGCAAAACGTACATAATTACGAAATGTATAGTTTATTAATTAAAGAGTGTAATTTTGTGTTTAATTTACTATTGCAGAGGATGGTTATAAGGACAAAAAGTGTGGAGTTCATGCCATTTTGGTTATCATTCTCCCTCACACTTTGTGCTGTCATGTGGTTCTTCTACGGTTTTCTTATTAAAGACTTTTACATCGCGGTAAGTAGATTATGTCATCACCCGTCTTATTATAAAATGTTAGAAGCACAGTTTAAAATTTATCATATACAATAAGTCAATAACATACAGCGATTTTTATAATGTTTTTTATATCTTATGTATTGTATATTTGTATATCAGTTATAAAAGTCCTATATTAATTTTATTTGAGATATTATTAATAATATTAAATCGACTGTTTGTTTTTTATGCAGCTACCAAATACCCTAGGATTTGCATTTGGAATTACTCAAATGATACTCTACATAATATACAAGGACTCAACAAAGAAGAAAAAGCTTGGAATAAATGATGCAAACATCAAACAACTTCAAGAGCTAGCCATTGATATCAAGCTTGGCAATATCGAAAAAATCGATCGTTGCGAAAGTATTGAAGTTATCGTCGAAGAAATTGTGAAACAAAAGGAGAAAAATGTTGCAAATATTAACATCAAAAATAATACTTTCAATAATAATAATAATAATAATAATAATAATAATAATAATAATAATAATAATGTAGTAAAAACAAAATTAGAAAACAAAATTAACACGAAAAAAGAGAGTGAAGAAGAGTCTCTTGGTACTTGTAAAAATGTTATGGAGATGGCCGTTGTAGAATTGCCACGTGGCGAATGCAACGTATGAAGGTAATTATAGTAAAAATAAAACATAAAATTACTACTCCGTATTATTGTAAGTTTGGTCGGTGTAATATTTATATAGTAAAAATGTGCTTTTTTTTTGGAGGGGGGGACGTAGTATTATTTGTTGTGGTCATATGTAGAAATTTTCAAGGCAAGAGGTGGAATGAAGAGGTTTTAACATGCAAGTTTATTATACTTCGTATGTTGCATGTATATTTTATTTTATTTTATTTTTAAAGGAAGTTGTAACTCTTGTAAGTGTACTTTCTATAAATATTTTGGTGCTTACAAAATATACTTCGTATCAGTAAACTATAATATTTTTGTCTCAATTATTTATTTATAGTTCCCTCAAATCTCTCTGACAGAAAAAGTTAAATTGTAAACATATCACTGAACGGAAGAAATACTTGTTTGATGTTTTCTTGACCTCTCTTATTTTCTAATGTAATCACTATAGCACTCAAAATAAAAAGAAAATATTATGATTATTATAAAATCTCACACTTAATTAACCTTGAATTAAAAGGTTATTCACAATATCTCATTATTTTGTTGATATGTTATTATTATTGCTTGACCTTAGCTTGTCCTTGAATATATAATAAGTCTCACTTAAGATGAACAATCTGTCTTAAGTTTAAAACGGGTCAAATATCACCTCCACTTACAGATATAAGACAAATACTTTGCTTTTTCAAACACTTTTTGTTTTTGTATTATTCTAAATACTTGACTCTTAATTTAAGACGGATATCCCCGTTTTAAATGAGAATTTTGTGATCCTTGAATTATAAATTTTAATTACATTTTTTTAATGCGCATCTTAGATTTTCACGCTCTCATACACAGACTAATAAAATAGTTCTCTTACAATGTAATAATTGGTACTTTTGAAAATATGGACGATGTATAAATGTACTATTATATGTGATATTATTCGATTCATTACAAAATTCGTCTTGACATATACACCATAATATCATAATGCAAATGAATTGAAAGAGAGAGAGAGAGTGTATGTAAGCAATTGAGAATTTAATATTGCTCACCGGCTAGTATAAGTGCATAACTACCATGGACCGGCCCTGCGAAATACTCCCTCCATTCAATATAATTGTCTCCTTTCTATTTTGGGATGATTTAAGGGGTGGTAATGAAAATGAGAAAATTTTGAAAATAAATTGTAAAAGCATATTAAAAATATAAAGGAGACAATTAATTTGGGAAAAAAATTTAATGAAAAGGGGACAATTAATGTGAAATGGAGGAACTAAGAAATTTTAGATTAATTAATAATCCTAAGTAACCTAGGGAATTCACGGTTAACGTGCAAATGTGGCAGTTTAGTTGAGTTAATTTGAGTGGAAGCTGATTTCAATGCTATATTGTACTGCTACATTTATCAATATGTTACCGTGCTGCATTGCATTTGTTACCACAACGATGACGCGTCACAAGTACTAATAGTACTTCATTATTTTTGTTGGGTGCAATAATATTACGTTTATTATTCTCGGCACATGTATCATGTATTCATGTATCTATTACTGCTGATCTATAACTCAATCCGAAATCCGAAGTATTATGTTAAGCTCTATCGAGATAGTTTCACTCAAACGACGTGGTTCGATTTAAATTTTAATATGATGGTATTACAACTTTTTATTTCATTATTTTTAATATTTCGTGTTTCCAATTCAGAAAGAGAACAGTTGGACAAGGAATATGAATCATGACCATATGGATAATTGGTTAGAAATCGGATTGGCTATAACAAGAGGCGAGTTAGAAGCTTGACTTCCCTTAAGTGTAGTCAGGTGAGAAGTTTGGACACTTTTTGAGTTTAGTTAAGTTTTTCAATCGACTCTCCATTAGGAAAGTGTTATTCCTCATCAGACATAGCTATGAGTATGTAAATTTTCTAACTCGACTCGACTCTTTTTGTTTTTTGTTTACATTCTGTTCTTCATCATCATCATCATTATTATTATTATTATTATTATTATTATTGTTATTATTATTATTATTATTATTTCTTCATAAAATTATTTATTGTTCGTAAAAGGAATAAAAAAAATAAAAGAAGGTTAGTTGAGTGAAAAGGTTGACTTATTATTTGCAAATTTAGGCGAAAAATTTGATTTTCACGTTCGAGAGTGGGTGAGATACACAATTGACCTTATGGTGATTCGGGTTACTTAGTCACCCGACCCTTCACAAGGTGACTTAGGTTCCTCACTACCCGACTCTTCACATAGTGATTTAAAGCTCTGACCAGTTTCTTGTAAACACCCCTTTTGTTTAACAAGACTTTCAATTAAGATTTAAATTAAAGATATGTTTTATAACTCTAAGGGCTAGATATGATAATTTTGAGGTGTTTCCGGACACCAAACCTCCAATTACAGGCAATGAATTTAAAAGTACCTTGCCCCCTGATGAGTCGGTTTTAGTATAGGTTAGTAAGATGATTTTGAGCTCATTTAGTGAGGTTTTGACGTGGTTTTACGAAGGTTTGTGTGACTTGTGATCGATTGCGAGATAATTTGGATTTGTGAAGTTTTGTTGCGTTTTGACGTTAGTGGGGACGGTCACGAGGTTTGAAAGAGCTTGGATGAAGAGTTGTTGAAATTGGCGACCCACAGGCGACCTAGAGGCAAGCGAGTCACGGCGAGAAGAGAAAACAAAGAAACTCGTCGGATGAAAATTGGCGACACAGAAGCAACGATTGGCAACCCAGCAAGGTGAACTCGATTAAAGATTAGGGACGCTGCGTTTTTGGCAACCAACTGGCAAGCTGCTGGCAACCTAGGCGCAAGCGGGTTTTCCTATTCCGGATTTTATTATAATTTTAGGAAACTTATTCTTATTTAAAAAAAAACTTAACCTAGTTGTTTATCATCTTTTCATTATCATCTAGCATTAGTTTAGAGATCTAGTTTGAGTTTTCTTTGGAATTTGGGAGATTGAAGATTGAACTTTTCCAATAATTTGTAACCGCCGGTATGAGTAACTAATTTCCCTTTTCTCGGTTCAAGTAATTGAAACGGTTGGATTTTAATTGTGAGTTTGAAAGTTCTAGTCTTTATTCTTGATTATTGATTATTGCTCTGTTCTTATTATTATCTGCGTGATTGATTTGTGATTTCTAGGTGGCCAACTAGTTTTCTAATTGATTGCGTAATTGTTAGTTCTGTTAATTGAACGGGATACGTTGATTAACTTAACACTAGTAACAACTAGGTTTAATAATTGAACGGGATACGATGATTTTTATTCCTAGGAGCGATTTTCATAACATCTAAAGTACAACTGGATTGTATGTGCTATTTGTTCCTTATCGATTCTCTTGTCATTAAAGCTGCTAACTGATTAAATCTTGAACGGGATACGTTGAGGTTGTCCTTTGGTTAGGGTTAGTTAAGAACGGGATACGTTTTAATTAACTACACATAAGGAGGATTAGAATTGCATGATTCACGATAAGGTAGTCAAGAATATAAGTTAGAACCGGATAACCGTGATCGATTAACTCTAAACCGCGGATATTAACTTGAATTGAGATCCTTTTAATATCTTATATTTCATCCTCATATTTACTTTTATTGCTTTATTATTAGTTTTCGTTTAGCTTAACCATCCTACAAAAACCCCCCTTTTTGGTTACTACTTTGTTACTTTATATTTGCTTTTCATCTGCGCTTAGCTTGAATTCGATTAGCCTTATTCCCTGTGGTTCGACCCCTTACTTCCGCTTTACTATCTGTTTAGTATTAGGATTTAAGTGTTATAAATTGTTAATTTGCGGCATACGACTTAGGACCGTCAAATTTTGGCGCCGTTGCCGGGGAATTTTAGGCATTAATTGTTTTCATTGTGTTAGTGTAGTTGTATGCGTAATACTCGTTCTACTAACCTGGACCTCGAGCCTTTTGACTCAGAGATTGAAAGAACACTTTGCAGGTTTCGTAAGAACAAAAGAGGTCAAGTCGTTGTCGTGCAGGATTCTGAAGTGGACGAACCCCAATACGCTTCGGACATTTCGGATAATTCGGATATTTCATATATTTCTGACGATAGTGACGTGATGGCTGAAAGATCTATTAAGCAACTTACTGCTCCGGACCTTCGACAACAACCTTTATGCATCACCATCCCACCTCTCGCGGCTGGTGTTAACTTTGAGTTGAAGTCCGGGCTTATTCATCTATTGCCCACATTTCATGGGTTGAGTGGTGAAGATCCGAACAAACACTTATCGGATTTTCACATCGTTTGCTCGAGTATGAAGCCTGCTGCTGTGACTGATGAGCAGTTGAAGCTAAGAGCGTTCCCGTTCTCACTGAAGGACGCTGCGAGGGATTAGCTCTATTATCTCCCTACGGGTAGTATCGACACTTGGCTAAAGATGAAGAAGGCATTCCTTGAGAAGTATTTCCCTGCCTCTCGAGCATCTCAATTGAAGAAGGAAATTTCAAATGTTGAGCAACGTGATGGGGAGACGATGTATGAGTACTTGGAGCGGTTCAAGAAGTTGTGTGGTATGTGCCCGTATCATGGGTATGAAGGCCAAGACCTCATCATGTACTTCTGTGGAGGTCTCAGTAAAGATGATGCTCGTATGGTTCATGCGGCGAGTGGAGGTGGGATCATCAATAAGAATCCCACGGAAGCAATGGCTCTAATCACCGAGCTAGCGGAGAGCTCGAGGGACTTTGATAGAAAACCTTCCAGACGGGGGGTTAATGCAGTTGGATCGAGTCATGGCATGCTTGAGGAGAAGGTGGATGGCTTGACATCCTTGGTCAAGGACTTAGTCATAGGAAGAAAGCCAGCGATGGTTTGTGGCATTTGTTCTTCTCCATCACATCCGAGTGAAAGTTGTCCGCAAATGCAAGAGGGGCCAGTGGTGGATGTGAATGCTATCGGTTACATGGAGCCGTCTCAACGTAAGTGGGATCCGTACTCTAATACTTTTAATTCTGGTTGGAAGGCAAATCCGGCTTTTCGATGGGGTGATAATCAGAATAACCCACAAAATGCTCAAGGTAACCAATCGGGTCCACCCCGTGGTCAATACGTGCTCCGTCCGCAACACCCACCACCTAGCTCACAACCTCCTTCAAGTTCATCTATGTCCACCGAGGACATGATCCGTGCCTTAACTATGAGCGTTACGCAAAACCAACAGGAGACTAAGAATAGCATCAAGAATTTAGAGACTCAAATTGGTCAAATGGCCACTGCTATTAGTCGTTTGCAAGCTAGAGACTCGAATGTATTGCCAAGTCAAACTATACCCCCTAGAGAAAATGTGAGTGCCGTTTCGTTGAGGAACGGGAGACAATTAGAGGAGGTTGAGAAGAAAACGAAGAAGAAGATAGTGGATGATGCGGCGGGTAGTGAGGAGTTGGAAATTGAGGCCGAGGAAGATGCGAGTAAGAAGAATGAAGGCCCATTGCCGGTGTATGAACCGGAAGTTCCTTTTCCTAGTGCTCTCAAGTCTACGCGAAAGCTTGAGAAGGATAGTGACATCTACGAGACATTTCGCCACTGCGAGGTAAACATTCCACTTTTTAAATTGCTTAAATCGGTACCTCGTTATGCTAAGTTTTTGAAAGAGATTTGTACCCTTAAGAGAAAGAAGAGTGAACCTAAGGGTAAGGGGCCTAAGGGTAAAGTGAGTGAGTATGTTTCCGCGTTGTTTCAGAAAAAATTACCCCCTAAATGTAGTGACCCCGGGATGTTCTCTATTCCTTGCACTATTGGAGACCTTAGGTTTGGAGAGGCCATGCTAGATCTAGGGGCATCCATTAATGTTATCCCCTACTCCGTGTATCAACGCCTTAAGCTTGGACCTCTTAAGAAGACTAGCGTGGTGGTGCAGTTAGCCGATAGGTCAAGTGTCTATCCTAAAGGGGTAGTGGAGAATGTCATGGTTCATGTGGATAAGTTAGTCTTCCCTGCCGAGTTTTATGTTTTAGACATGCAAAGTGAGATGAATGTTATCCCCGTATTGTTAGGGAGACCGTTCTTGAAAACTGCAGGGACAAAGATTGATGTTCCTAAGGGGTCCCTCACTATGGAGTTTGATGGAGTGGTAGTTAGTTTTGAGATTAATAAACCATCTTCACATTCACCTGCAGTTCATTCATTGTGCGTTATAGACACTTCTACTAACCGTTCATTATCTAGATGCCGGGAGCCCCCACTTCCGAGCAAGGTGTCTAAGGTTTTGCAGGAATCTCCTACAGAGCGAAGAGTTGTCCTCTTATGGGATCGACGTGAAGATGCGGAGGCATCCAAGGACAAACCTAAAGCTTGGTTCGACAAGTTGATCAATCGGAAGGGGTCCGGTAGAAGTGCACTAATTGTCCATGTTAAATCTTGTGGTTCCTGTACTCGTACTACTACTTGTAAGGTAAGGTAAGATTCTATCCTTGAACTGGAGACGGGTGATCAATCACTCCGCGAGATGTCGAGCCAACGACATTAAACAAAGGCGCTTTCGGGAGGCAACCCGCGGTTTGTTGGAAAAGAAAACTCAAAAAAAAAAAAAAAAAAAAAAAAAAAAAAAAAAAAATCCGAAAAAAAAAAACAAAGAAATCATCGGAACATCCTTGAGCTCCGGGTGATGGAGTAGGCGTCATAAATGGTGGAAGTAACGGTGAGATCGTTATGGACACCTTGTCTATGCGATCGAGTTGACTTGGTTTGGAATGGAGGAGCTAACACTACTACACGTGTGCTTGGAGTTTGATTGACTTTTGTCGATATTGTATGTGTGGTGCTTCCCTTATACTTTCGTCCAAGCGTGGGGGAGGAGGTGAGGAGTGTGGTTAGAGTATCCCCATGGTATTGTTGAGTGGTTGTTGGTATGGATACGCCTTGTGACGCGATTTTTCTTGGCGAGGTATGTTCGTCCTCCCTCTTTTTCTAGTGTCCTTTGCAACATTGAAGACAATGTTTCATTCAAGCGTGGGGGAGGAGAATCGTTTCGATTGCATTACATTGTAAAGTGTGCTTTTGTTTATGTTAAAAAAAAATTGGAAAAAAAAGAAGAAAAAGAAAAAAAATACGAGAAAAAAAAAAAAAACGAAGTGAATCCCGGCTAGGTGAAAACCCGAAAGGGCGCCTAGGCAAAATTGGGATATGTGGCCGAGGGCGGAGTGAAACCCACAAGGGTGGGCGCTCCGAGTAAAATGAAGAAACGAGTTGCGTGCCACGAGAGTTAGAGTGAGATGATAAGCTAGAGTGAAACCCGCAAGGGCGGGCACTCTAGGCAAAATGAGAGATTTAGGAAAACAATTGCTTTAATACTTCCAATTTTACCGGCGTGGCGACATAAGAAGGGTGACAAAGAAGGTCGGAAGGGTAGGTTAGAGGCTACGGTGAGGCGTAATCGCGGTGCACGGAGTGTAGGCACCACATCTTGCGATTGGATTTGTTTCGATATGTCTTACGGAGTAGAGGCGTATAGGAGCTTGCTTGTGTGGGTTGTATGCGGGTGTGACATACGTCTTTTGTCACAGGAGAACGTTAGTTGCACAAGTAAGCCGGGCTAGGTTGGAGAAATAAGGGGCGTAGCTAAGCTTGTCATCATTCTTACATGATTGTCGTTAGGTCGATGGGTATGCATTTCCTAGATTTCGAGGATTTTTGTCATTATAATGCGAGTTGAGTGCGAATGGCTACTACTCAAGCCATTAGAGGGAGTTGGAGGTTGGAGTTTTGAGTGCGACTTGTTTTGATTTGGAGCCACCACGTTTCTTGAGAGCTAGTGTAGGTTTGGAGTGTATGACGTTCGTTGAGTTTACTCGAGGACGAGCAAAAGCTTAAGCGTGGGGGAATTTGATGAGTCGGTTTTAGTATAGGTTAGTAAGATGATTTTGAGCTCATTTAGTGAGGTTTTGACGTGGTTTTGCGAAGGTTTGTGTGACTTGTGATCGATTGCGAGATAATTTGGATTTGTGAAGTTTTGTTGCGTTTTGACATTAGTGGGGACGGTCACGAGGTTTGAAAGAGCTTGGATGAAGAGTTGTTGAAATTGGCGACCCACAGGCGACCTAGAGGCAAGCAGGTCACGAGCAGAAGAGAGAAAACAAAGAAACTCGTCAGATGAAAATTGGCGACCTGGAAGCAACCAATTGGCAACCTAGGCGCAAGCTGAACTCAGTTAAAGATTAGGGACAGCGCGTTTTTGGCAACCAACTGGCAAGCTGCTGGCAACCTAGGCGCAAGCGGGTTTTCCTATTCCGGATTTTATTATAATTTTAGGAAACTTATTCTTATTTAATAAAAAACTTAACCTAGTTGTTTATCATCTTTTCATTATCATCTAGCATTAGTTTAGAGATCTAGTTTGAGTTTTCTTTGGAATTTGGGAGATTGAAGATTGAACTTTTCCAATAATTTGTAACCGCCGGTATGAGTAACTAATTTCTCTTTTCTCGGTTCAAGTAATTGAAACGGTTGGATTTTAATTGTGAGTTTGAAAGTTCTAGTCTTTATTCTTGATTATTGATTATTGCTCTGTTCTTATTATTATCTGCGTGATTGATTTGTGATTTCTAGGTGGCCAACTAGTTTTCTAATTGATTGCGTAATTGTTAGTTCTGTTAATTGAACGGGATACGTTGATTAACTTAACACTAGTAACAACTAGGTTTAATAATTGAACGGGATACGTTGATTTTTATTCCTAGGAGCGATTTTCATAACATCTAAAGTACAACTGGATTGTATGTGCTATTTGTTCCTTATCGATTCTCTTGTCATTAAAGCTGCTAACTGATTAAATCTTGAACGGGATACGTTGAGGTTGTCCTTTGGTTAGGGTTAGTTAAGAACGGGATACGTTTTAATTAACTACACATAAGGAGGATTAGAATTGCATGATTCACGATAAGGTAGTCAAGAATATAAGTTAGAACCGGATAACCGTGATCGATTAACTCTAAACCGCGGATATTAACTTGAATTGAGATCCTTTTAATATCTTATATTTCATCCTCATATTTACTTTTATTGCTTTATTATTAGTTTTCGTTTAGCTTAACCATCCTACAAAAACCCCCCTTTTTGGTTACTACTTTGTTACTTTATATTTGCTTTTCATCTGCGCTTAGCTTGAATTCGATTAGCCTTATTCCTTGTGGTTCGACCCCTTACTTCCGCTTTACTATCTGTTTAGTATTAGGATTTAAGTGTTATAAATTGTTAATTTGCGGCATACGACTTAGGACCGTCACCCCCCATTGATCGAAACAAAAATCGGGGCATTGACGATAACTCAATCTTCTGGCTTGTTTCGAGACTCAGGGATATATTTAATTGGCAAGGACTTTACTAACTTCATTTTGTATTCTTGTTTTCATACTGGTCATCTTCCGCAAGCTGTAAATTCTAGTATGATATCGTTGATCTAGAAGAAACACATTCCTAAGAGTGTGATGAATATCAAGCTCGCTATTACGTGTTTCACTATGGTGTATAAAATTGTTACGGAGTAGTAAGATTCTTGCAAAAATAGAGTGAAGATGGTTATTCCTTTGCTAGTGAGCGTTGGTCCAATCTAACTAAGGACATTCACGACAATATTATGCTAGCTATGGAATTGGTTAGAATAGACACGCGACAAAATGTGTCATCCAAATGTGTTGTCAAGGTTCATATTCGAAAATATTTTGACTCCGTAATTGTGGTTTTATTCAGTCCTTCCTCGGTGTGTTTGGTTTTCCTAATCAGTTTGTCCAAAAAAATAATGCTTAGTGTCTCTACTCTTTGTTTTTTCTTGAATATCATTAGGTCAGTAGCTCAATTAAGGCATTTTTCTGTGAAACCAGAGACAAGCTCGGGCCACACCCAAAATAGAAGGAGAGAGGCTCTATAAGGCTTATAAGGTTCCATTGCAAAGCTAATTGGTAATGAGAGCAGTAACCTTTAGACTTTATAAAGTGAACAAGTCTCACTTTATAAGGGACTCATATGTAAAGTTAATAAGGGTCTAGTTCTCCCTCCGGCTAAATTAAATACATGTATTAAGATACGAAGGCGAAGGCGAACGACTTCCCGAGCAACAACCACCCCCCACCCACCCCCCCCCCCCCCCCCCCAAATGATACTTGAGCCCAACAATAGCATGTTTTTCTCTAGAGCTGGCAAAAAGTGACATAACATGAACCCGGCACAAAATATAAATGGGTTGGGTTTGGGTTATGATGTCGAGACACAAATATGACACGAAAGACCTATTTAATTAAATGGCTTAAACAGGTAGATTAACTACTTGATAACCCATTTGTTCCAAAATTCAAAATAAAAGATCACATTGTTTCTTAATATATTATTTATTACGGCTCTTGTTTTGGTGGCTTTGCCGACATAACTTATTATTCTTTGATAAGTATTAATTTTAGTTATCGTTTTTGGTGTTGATGTGTTTATTTGTTGATTTCAATTAACTATGCTTTAATTAGTTAGATAGGTTATGTATGTCTAATGGGTTAAACAGGTTAAGCGGTCAAATTTTAACCTATTAATTTAAATGGGTTAAATAGGACAGGTCAAGTCATTTAAAATATAGATGGGTTGGGTTTAGGTCAAGCACTAATGACCTGTTTATGTAAATGGGTCAGGTTTGGGTTGAAGGGTTAGTGACCCATTTATATGTGACACGGACACGACATGACACGACCTGTTTGCCAGGTCTATTTTTCTCCATAGCAAAAGCCCAGCCGAACTGGTGATTTTAACAAATACGAGATAACGAATTACCCATATCCGATGACATATAAATGGTCCGGTTTCTAACCATGAGACCCAGGATATAACTATAGGCTCTGATACCATGTGAAATCTGAGACAAACTTAAGCCACATTCACAAATGAAAATAGAGAGCTCGCTACATAAGACCTGAAGGGTTTCATCTCAAAACCATTTAGCAATGCGATAACTAACCTCTAGACTTTTTAAAGTGAGCAATTTTGACTTTCATGATCAATGTGAGACTTATATGTGAAGTTAATAATGGTCAACCAGCTTGTATGTGGTTTGCAACGAGGTGATGCTTCCCGCCACATCTTTTTGTGCTCGTTATGGAGATTCTGTCTCAACTCTTGAAGCGGCTCCTGCCAAGTCTTCGTTTCTCTCAACATCCAAAATGCGCGAGAATGAAACTTACTCGTCTTGTTTTCTTGAACGACTTGCTGACTTTCGCCAAAGAGGTTATGCCATCTGTGCATGTTGTTGAGGATACACTTTGGGCCTTTGTTATTGACATGCCTCTTTCTACATCTCGTCTTACGACCGTGATGTGTTTTCTCTAGATTGAACGTATAGGAGATAAGGTATTGTAAATTGATGTAGGCGACTCGTAAAGATAAGAAGAAAACTTCTTATGTTGATAAGAATTTCTATAAGAGGCTTTGACATGTACCGAGACCATCAAAATGGAAAATCCTTATCTGGATGATACTTAATCATTGCATAGAATTAGGCAAAGAATTGAACATGCATAATCTTTTGAACCACTCTTCTTGTGCTCTTTGTGGCAAAGAGGATGTTGTAGAGTCCTATTCACTTTTGTTTAGAGAATGTGATTTCTCAAAATATTTGTGCTTTGCCAATGATTTAGGCCAGGTATTTAGTGGCAAAAAGTTAGAGTGTTGTGGAGTCAAAGTTTGGATATGTATTTGGCTCAATTTCCAAAGTAAATTTAGAAGAAGAGTAAATTGACAATTACACCCATGATTTATTGCCAACTTGAAACTTACATCCACATTGTTTTCGACTTTGTAACTACTACCACTATGTTTGGTTCGGTTAATGGCTACTACCATATTTAATCCGAACCTAGAAAAACCACTTAAAAAGACGAAAATACCCTTCCTTTCACTTGCCCTTATTTTTACTCCCCTTTTTCTTCCTTCTTTGTTAATTTTAACCTAAGATAATTTGAGTTCAATTATTTAAATCAACCACAAAATTACTGAATTTATTTACAAGAGAGCGTCAACGACTTTGGCCCAAACGTCTCACAACCACGACGCAAATTGGGATTCAATGCGTAGACTTATGATTCTAAGTTTGTAATAAAAACTTGTTTGTGGTAGAACCAATTTATGTTTTCAAAACTTTGTCCATAGGTTTGTTATTTTGTGGAAAACGATTTCAGTGTTGTGGATGTAAGTTTCGAGTTGGCAATAATGTCGAACTCAAATTAAACTTAGGTTAAAATTAACAAAAAAGGAAGAAAAAGGGGGAGTAAAAATAAGGGCAAGTGAAAGTAAGAGTATTTTTCGTCTTTTCAAGTGGTTTTTCTAGGTTCGGATTAAATATGGTAGTAATCATTAACCGAACCAAACATAGTGGTAGTAGTTACAAAGTCGAAAACAATGTGGATGTAAGTTTGAAGTTGGCAATAAACCATGGGTGTAATTGTCAATTTACTCTTAGAAGAATGATAGTACTAAAGGGCATGAAAACCAAATTTGGTTTCTGAGCACTATCAAAACAAAATAATTTACTTGGAGATCAAGCTTGTTCATGGACTATCCAACAACCCTTTTTCGGGATGTTAAAGAAAAGTATGATTATGATGCCCTCATGGTGATCTCTTTTGTACTAACAAATCATCAATTTATGTCGGCGGGGGATGATTTCAAGATGGAAGAGCAGGTGTAAGATGGTTTGTGATTGAAGAAGGCACCCAGAGAACCAGGGGTTCATTTCCTCCACGATGAATCACATATTCAAGTCGAAGCCATTGGTCTAGGATAAGCTACGGTATCGGCTAAAAGGAACACTATTTTACATCTCTTTCAATTTTTTGTTTTTTTCCCAAGCCAACGAATCATCATATTCATAGTATCCTCCTAGATATTAGTGGTTTATTTTCTTTTATTTTCATTGTTTTAGTGTCTCCTTTAATTTGTTCCTAGGTCTCAATTGTCCTTACCGCATAATTTCATTAAAAGGACTTTGTCTATGTAGCAGTTTCTGTTTTCTTGCTGGCAAAAAAGAAAAGGGAAATTCTACAATGTACACTGCAACTTTCCTAGTTTTTACAATGTACCCTCACTTTTTATGGATTTCACAATATACCCTCAAACTTTATACTTTGTGTTTAATGTGATCGATATGCAAACTTTTTATCTATAAACTCATTAAAACGTCCCATTTTTACAATCTTTTTTATTTAGCCTACTTTTTATACTGGTAATTAAAGATTGTAGTAGTATTTATATTTAAGTTTGGTGGTAAATATAGCTTGAAAGATAATAAGAAGAGTTAAACAAATATGTAGATAATTGGTTGTAAATAATGATAATTAAAGTGTTAATTATGTCATAAAAATAAGGGTTGTGGAGATAATTTAGTAATATGTTGGATGAATTGGGTGCACTATTACGTGAATTGATAACTTAATTGATGAACATATGTATTGTAGGATAACAAGATGGTTGAATGAGAGACAATACAAGAAAGTTACGGCTACACAACATAGGAAAGTTAGGGGAACGGTGCGGAATTTTAAAAGAGTAGGGTATAACATGAAAAAGTAAAAAACTCCACGATACATAATAGAATATCCTAAAAGAAAATTATACTAGTGTGGATACCCGTATTTGTACCTTCCACACAAAACCCAGTGATGTAACCAATACTTTAAATTGTATGCTTCAATATGACTTATACGGTACGAAGTGTCGAAAACTAAGTTAATTGTTAAAAATGCTAACCGAGTCGAAATGTTTAACTTTTACTTGACTTACGTCTTATGGTTCGCTTAGGATCTAACACATTACACATTACATGCATACACAATTCAAGCCCAATCCATGCAATTGGCCCATGCACAACGCATAAGCCCTTTTACTTACAAATTCCAATTCAATTTCCTAAATTCCTAAATTTAGATCCGGTGTCCAGAACCACCGTTTAGCACCCTCACTTGCAAAAACCAAGCTCACATCTAAGCTTATCTCACAAAGTACACTTGAAACGATATCCTTCATTATTTTGGTTCTCGGGCCCGAAACCGAGCCCGATTAGCTTTTGGCCCGTTTCACAAAGCCTTAAGCTCTCACAAAAAGCATCAACAAAGCCTCCTAAAGAGCCCACACCGAGCTTCTTGAGGGCCAAGTAAACGGAGGATTGTATCTTCAGAATAACATCTTTTCAATGATACGTAATCTTGGGAGAAGTCAAGCACTTCCAACCGCAAGAGGCCCTGCGGCTAGGTATCCTAGCCGCATCCCCTCTGGCAGTTCTCCCAGCTCCCTTTGGTAGAAAACCTATAAATACAAGCCTTTCCCCGGCTTTTCAAAAGAGAATGATCAATCATTTACACATCTCACATCCACACACGCACTCTCTCTCACAATAAGCCTCACGCATAATAACGAAGTTCTGCCCAATTCTCTTCCATTAGGTATGATTCGATCCTAAACTAGGATTGATACTCTTCTCTCTTTCTCTATGCATGTGACTTATAGGGCTACACTCTAATCCCTCCTCGACTTTGGCACCGCGAGACCTTTTTTAAAATTAAGATGGTAGTAGCAACTTGGATTCATTCAATCCATTTAACCCGGCCAAAGTCGCATAAGCAACGAACCTTAAAATGAACCACTGGACTTTGTTTTAAGTTTATACATCTATCAAACCCTTGATACATACTATTTATATAGATTATTTGCCCCCGGTTTAGTTGCATTTAGCTTGTATTTATTCAAGTTCATTATTATTTTAGGAGCTATTTGCTTTATATTGCGGTACTGCTGTTCCTCGTTTATATTTTACAGGTTTTGGCGATCCTGAGCCGAAACCTGAGTCGAGTGGAGCATTTCGCGTACCGGGATTACGAGACCAAGCTCGAGCTTATACGGAAGCTCGGGAAACGAATAAAAGACGCAAAAAGATCAAAGCCCAAGAGAAAGACGAAGCCCAAATGAATGAAGAAGAGCCGGCCCAAAGTGAGAGGGACCGACCGGTTGGGTCAGGCCGGCCGGCCGGCTCATGGGTTATCTTCGTCGGGCTTGATTTTAATCCGAATGGTTTTTATGGAAATTGTATGTAAGTACTTAGGACGACCTAAACTTAGTCTCATGCTTTCTTTTATGTTTTAAATTAGGTTTTACTTTTACTGCATAGTTTTATTCTCTCTTTCACAAACTCTCATGATTAGTTAGTTTCAAGATTGGTTTTCCTTGTAATCGTCAGTACTTCGATTTACTCCGGGTTTAATTTCAATTGCTATTATTCAGTTTATCATGTCTATTATTATAGTTTGTTTTGCTTTTGCCCTAGTCATGAGTAGCTAATTTTTATATTAGGGTTTAGGGTGATTTTGTGAAATTGGTTCAGGAACATGTTTTAATTGCTTAAATTGATTGAACTTGTGCAAGTTGATTTCTTCCTATGCGTTTTTATTATCAATTGAACTTAGGGACGCCTGAATTGAATTGAACTTAGGTAATTTTAATTTAAGATCAAAAGCCGAAGTAAAACTAGACTCACGCGTATTTGATAAGTTAAGCTTAGTAAGTTGCGAGAGCCCGCTAAATTTGCTTAAGGTTAATATTGACTCGAGATAGCGTATTCTTAAACCTAGTCACTTGCATAGCTTCAATTGATTGTTATTTCCTTTTGAGTTGAGTTCCTGAATTAGTGTCACATTGAACCCGATGCCCTAATCTCCCTCTCATATACTTTTATACCCTTTTATTTATTGTTCTTAATTTAGTCCACTACAAGAAATCTGAAGTCGGGCAACCAGAATTGGCGACTAATTTCAGTCGCCAAATACAAAAGGCGACTGAACTTAGTCGCCAAAAATTAGTCGCCCAGCTTAGTCGCCAAAAAAAATCGGGCGATTAAATTCGATCGCCAAAAATTGGCGACCACAGCACAGTCGCCAATTTGGCGACCACAAATTCAGTCGCCAAATTTGGCGACTGAAAAATGGTCTCCGAACCCATTTTTCAGTCGCCAAATCTCTGTTTTTTTTTTTTTTTTTTTTTTTCACAATTTTGGCGACTGAAAAATGGTCTCCAAACCCATTATTCAGTCGCCAAATCTCTGGTTTTCTTTCTTTTTTTTTTTACACAATTTTGGCGACTGAAAAATGGTCTCCAAACCCATTATTCAGTCGCCAAATCTCTGTTTTTTTTTTTTTTTTTTTTTTTTACACCCCGATTTTGTTACCCTTAGAAATAGCCTAGTTTAGCTAAGGGACCTTTTAACTACACCTTCTCTCTGTGGATCTCGACCCTACTGTCACTAGCTACCCAGTTAGTTGTCCTTAGGTTTATTTTTAATAGGCGACTGCGACTTAGCCTCATCAATCCTCTTTATGCGTTAAAACAAGTAGCAATGAATTCGACGCTAGCGTAACCGTATTCATTAAACAATTAAAGCATGCTAAACTAAGGGTTTAACAAACATAGGAGAAATCGCCACTGAACTGGCGGTTCTGCCCATAACCCCAGAGCAGTAGCTGCTCCCATAGCAAACCGCATCCACCTAAAGCGGCTTAGACATGCTTTAGTCGTAGTTGCATGGATTGCATATTTTCTTGCATAATATCGATTTACATTTGCTCAAATATCAAATCAAACGGATTGTTTTCGAATGAGTAGCGGCTACTTCTACGTAGGCTTTTCTAAACGATTTTTCTAATACAAATGAATTAATCTAGGAAAAGTACCATCACCCCAAATCCAATCTGGTTTCATAACCTCAGATCTAGGGGTGTCGACGTGCTTCGAAATCTATGACGTGTTCTAAAGCTTAGGACATGTATGCAGCTTCCTAGTTATCGCGTTAATTAGGTGGCAACTCTTAACAAGTTCAAAAGTTTTTCCAACTTAATCTTTTTAACCTTTTACCTCTCTTTTCTCGAGATTCGCCGACTATACAAGACGTCAAGTGGTAAGCGCCGCAACGCTAGGCCCGATACCCACAACTAGTTAGTAGCAAATTTTAATTGATGTAATTTTAAATACTTCATATTACATAGTAGTAATTTGTACTCCCTCCCATTTTTTTTTGATCTTCTCACTTTCCTTTTTTATCCCATTTTATTTGTCCTTCCCATTTCCCCTTTGGTCTATATCTTTTGGTTGTAATGTTTTTTGGGCCCACTTTTTTCCTCTACTTTTATTTTCCACCACACATTTTTCACTTCTTAATTTCTACCCAAAAAACAAATGGGAAGAACATGAAAAATGGGAGGGAGTATTATTTTTTCAACGTAATAATTAAATAAAAATTAGTCATAAATATATTGTTACCGATATTATTCTTACTATTATTATAGAAAACGAAGAGCTAAGGACGTCCATGCAAGTTTTTTAATTTTTATGATTTTTTAAATGCTTTATATATCGTTAAAATATACGGAGTACAATAGATCAACCATAGGCAACTCAAAAGCTGAGTGTACGAGTGATCATAGTTAAGTAAAGATGGACTCTACAGTGTACAATCAATCAAGTGAAGTTATAATATAAAAATGTAGTCTACTACATTGAAAATTAACGTAGTATAGGCATGATCAAACTATTTGACGCATAAGAATTATTCCAAAAGATTATGGAATCTAGTCAAAGTTTCAATTATTCCAAAGGAAAAAAATTGGAGGTTGGAGAAGCTCCGATATCTTTACGGTAGCAATTTAGTGTATTTGGTCATAGATTCTAATTTTGGGTCCAACTTTCCAATTGGATTCATGTGTGGTATGAAAAATTATATTTTTGTATAGGGGTATTACTAATTACGGTCGCGTAATGTATTACATTTTGATTTATTGTTGACAAATAAAAATGATCGATGTGTTATATGTAAATTATCGAGAAAAGAAAGATCGATTATGGTTTTAAGTCACAAAAATTTTTAGCTGTCAAACTATTGGTGATAGGATAAAATATTTTTTGGCTTTAATCTACGTGGACTTGCACTCTCTTCTAATTGTAAGATATACTAGTAGTAAAGCCCGTGCGATGCACGGGTTTTAAATTTCACATTGTAAAAAAAAAAAATCAACCAATAAATAAGTTATCTTTAAATGATATTCCATAATTTATTATCATATACCCAAATTAAAGACCCGTTACATTTTTATTAAAAAGATTATTTTGCTACTAAATCAAATTGTTTGTTTTAGTTTTTGTTATAATATTTTCACTAATTAATCATCATGGGTTTAAAATATAAAAAAAATGTAATTATATATTTTTCAATAATAAGATTACTAATTTTGTGCCCAAGTACACAATTGTCATTTTTTCAAAACATAAATTCTCAATGCTACATAGTAATAAAAATGTTTTAGTTGGAATGATTTGTAAGTTTTGGAAAAAAAGGTCTCATAGATTAATTATGCGAAATTCATATTTTGTATCAATTCTTTTTCTGAGATTAATTCTTATTTAGTAAGGTTAAGTATCAATTTTATTTGTCAAACAACTCTTGTATTATATGTGTGCCTATTTGTTACTTAGAAATTTTTGTAAATTAAAAACTAATTGGATCATGAAAGTTTTAAATGAACAAAAATTCTTATTTAATAGATTGATTTTTTCAAAATTAAAATTAAATCTATGACTAAGAAAAAAGAAAAGTATCTAAAAATTAGTATAATGTTGTTATCTATATAACCAATCATTAAATTTAGTTTTCCTCGGAGTTCATCCATATTATTACATCTACAATATACAAAGGAGGAACAAAATTATCATCACATAATTAATTTAAGCTATGTTTAAACAATGAACATGTATTAATTAATCATGAAAAACGGAGAACAAAAATAGTAGAATAACATGAGTGCATGCTGGAAAATAGAATTAGCAATAAATGTCAGTAGCAAGAGCTAATATGTAGGACATGGACAAAAGTTTATAGGGCACATAAAATAGTTAGTTTGAGAAATATCGAGTGCATAAATTTTGGATTTTATTAGATCTGGTTTCAATGCTATTATTATCATGTTTAGAGATTGAACTCTTCTAATTGTTTAGAGTTGGACTCTTCTAATTGTTTCGAGATTAAAATTTAAGTATTAATCAAATTTTAATTTCTTAAATTATTTTAAAATAATAAATAAGATTATTCAGAGAAATTTTAATTTTTTTTAAACTCTAGTAGGATTTAAATTATCTAAACTATAAAAAGATAATATAAATAATATATAGCATAATCAATTTACTTATAATAAAAGATAGCCAAATAATATAATATCAAAAATATTAAAATTTTAAATGAAGAGTTTTGAAAAAGTTGGATTCTCTCAGGTCGCTCGAAAAAACCTTCAATTATATAGAGCGATTGATTTATACCTATATATTTGTTTTACCATAATTTTGTGACACTATTACACTAATAATTACTCCGTACTATATAAAGAGTTATATAAAAATGAATAATTCTAGTAAAACGACGTTAGTCATGTTAGAACCACAAACAGACCTAGTCACGCTCATACAACACGGAGAATGTGTGCTTCATAAACTGCAAGAGGCTCCAAACCAAAACCAATTGGCTATGGGTGGAGTGACTCCTTTAGTTTATAAGCTAGACAAAACCACAAACGGGATAGGGTCACGCCCATACAACACGAAAAATGATAGCTTCATAAACCGCATGAGGCTCCAACCCAAAACCAGGTCAATTGACAATGGGTGAAGTGACTCCTTTAGTTTATTTGCTAGACAACTCTATTATACTTGACCGATGTGGGACTTTACATGTGAAAGTTCTTCACAAGTCAGCATTTTGACCATAACACGTCTCTAAACTTATATAAAGCCGAATATTTAAAATTCAAATTATATTTAACACGTATCATACTTGAACTTCAAATAATTGATCAACCAATACTCTGTTCGATCAGATTAACAAACCTATATTAAAATCACCTTTTTTTTTCTTTTTTTTTTTTCTAATCAAGAGAACTAACTTTTGCTTTTTAATAAATCTGTCTTGGGATCAACCCTTGGATCAAAAATCATGTGAAGCCTAATAAGCAAAGCAAAGTGCAATTCTCAAGTTGTGTCGCATGCTTTAATTGGACACTTTTGGTGCCCTTCCAACGGCTTTATATGAGTCTCTAAAAGACCTAATTAATCTCTGCCTCTCTTTTTGCATAAAGTTGTCATTAACTCACTTAATCCTGCCCTTAAATCACCTCATGTGCCTCCAACTTTGCTATACATTCACCCGGCTTATATGTGTAATTTGTAATTAAGTACCAAAGGACAACTAACTACGGAATACAAACTCTAGGGTGTGCAAAAATATTAAAATATAAAAGTACAAAATATCTAAAAGCCAACATTATTTTTTTTGTTGAATAATTTTTTCAGAACCAAAATAGTTTGATTTTGCAATTTAAAATGTGATTCAATCTCTTATATATACTTTTTTTTTTCCAGTCTTGTGAGAAAAATATTTCTTCCTCTCGGTCATTTGCTTAACTTTCATTTTAGCACAAAGACTATGCTATTTATAACGCACTACTGGACATAATTTATACGACAAATACTAGCGAATCGCTTGATCAAGCTTTCCTTACATAACAATTCGACCCTTAATCTTATGCCCGGGTTGTATCGAATTTTCTGTCGAGATAAGACGGTACACTCTGAATTTGGCAAGAAAAAAGAGATATAACTTGGAGTTTTTGTATACTTTGTTTTTTATGTAAAAGATGAACGTAATCAGAAATTATATGTATGTATTTTCTGATTCCTTTATCTGTGTATATATAGATAAAGTACTAGAGGGAAACAGGGTAAAGGAGTCTGTATTTTACCTGCCAAATCGTTGAATCGTTAATATTTATGCAAATTGTTAAATCGTTAAAGGAGTCTGTATACATATACATAGATGCAACTCTTCAAAATACCTGCCAAATCGTTAAATTGTTCGAAGCGACAACTATTACCGTTAAATCGTTAATATTTATGCAAGTGTACACCCCGTATTACCCCGAGCTTACATTATAATATAACGACTTAACCCATCTTAAACCAAACTTAGAATACACTAAATGAACTGGCAATTTTACACTTAAATCTCCAACAGACTATACCTTGCAAATGGGTCATTCATTTCATTTTTGGATCGGGTCAAACTAGTTCGATTGAAAAGAGTTTACCTTACTTTCAGTTTAGTTCGATTCGATCAGGTTCACTACGGTTAATTTAACCACTTTGATCGGTTTATACTATTTCATGTCAGGTTTGGGTTAGGTTAGCTTCAATTCAATTGAGTTTTAGGTCTTCAATTTTTTGTGTTAAAGGAATAAAAACAATAAAACATCTTAAACGGAAATTGTCTTTCAATTTGACTGTAAAAGTCAAGATTATTGTTCATAAGCAAATAATAATTGAAAAACAAAGCATAAATTTGGGTGTATTTAAGAGAATTAAATATTTGTATTTCGGTGAGTCGGTCATTTCTTATCAGTTCGGATATATTCAGGTTCGGTTATCATTCTGTAATTATTGAATGCAGTTCAATTTTGATTCAATTTGGGTGAAATCAGGTTTCGAGTATTATTCATATTACTTATATCGGGTGTTTGATCCAGGTCTAACAAAGACTAAAAAAAACAATGAAAAGACGCTTTTACCCCTTGTGCCATGGATAACTTACTATCCAATGGGACCTTATTTGTTAACATGTGGGGAAAAAATACGGGTTAGATTGTCCACTAGGGTTATAAAAGTCTCACAAAATACAAAGTAAACAAATGAGTAATACACCCCAATAGTTCGGTGTATTTTCGGGTCAGTTTTCGCTATAAATACTTATATTAATATCACATATTCATGTGTAAGTCGGATCTTACGATAAATTATTGTAAGTCCGCCTCATTTTTACTCGATTATATAATACCATATTAGTAATAATTATGATTAATTGTCACTAAATTTTTTTGTTATCCTATAAGTGACTTTAATAAATTTGTTTCATATTTTTATACCCTTTTAATTGCAATTTGTAATGTAAGACTAACTCAAAGGAGTCATACTATATTTATAGTTATACAATCGATGTAATTAAGGTGCCAATGTAGTGTTCGAGTATTTCAACGATGAGGAGTAAGCGCCACAATATGAGTTAGTTGATTAACGAACATACATGCGAGTATGCGACAAATATATGAAATCAACCCTTTGACCAAGAAAAACTGACATGGCACCTTTATTCATTTAATACTCCGTACTATAGACTTAATAGACTATAATATTTGATTACTACGTAATTGATTTATAATAGGGTTTTTTAACTTATGGTTAATGGGCCTAGTTTAATCATACAAAATATAGACCTTAACTCATAAAAAATAAATTAAAAACTAATTTTTTTTCAACTTCCCATGGGAGAAAAATGAAAATCTTTCCAATTTAACTTTCTTATATCACATGTTCATTGGACATAGCATAGAAAACACAATATTTTATATGCTTAACATATGTGCATAGGTTAGAAAATTCCATGCATATACTAATAAATTCTAATGAATAATCGCAACCCTAATATGACGAAAATTCAACTTTTTGCTATCGGAAACTGGTAGAAAACATCTTTATCATCAAAAACGTCTTCAGACTAGACAAATTTGGTCGCAGAGCATCCGAAACATCAGCTTTATTATTATTATTAAAAATGAATTTTGGTAGAAATTTTTAATCAAATCAAAATGCTTTTAAAGGGTAGTAATTTTACAATTTCTTTTAAAAGGTACGGAGTAAAAAAAAAAAAACTTATTTTAGAAGGTAGGTAGTTATATACTGTACAATTTACCTATATAAAATAAATTGTTAACCATGTGATCTAATAGGTCCCCTAATAGTTCTGTTATCTTTAGTTAGGGGTGTAATCGGGCCGATCTGATACGGAGCTTAGGTGACCTCGAAATCGGCTCAGAAAAATTTTCTCGAGCTCGGAATCGGCTCCGAATTTTTCGAGCTCAAAAATTCAAAGCTCGAAATCGGCTCAGAAGAAGTCTCGATCTCAACTCGAGCCCAATTCGAGCTAAGTTCTATATTATTTTTCTACACTTTTTTAATATCAATTAAAATAAATATCTATATAAAAATTTTAATAAAATAATATTTTATTAAAAATTCGATCAAATGATATTACAAAGAAAAGCATATATACATGTACCAAAATATAATGTATACACAGACTAAATTATATATGAAATGAAAACGAACCCAAATTCGAGCTTGCAATTCGAGCTTTACTAAGCTCGCAATTGGCTCGGATTTGACGTAACTCGGCTCGGGATCAAGATCTGTTTGACCAAGCTCGAGCCGAGTTTTGACCAATTTGATTTTGGTGGTTTGTTGAGCCAGCTTGATCATTTACACCTCTATCGTTAGCCACTTTATCAGATTTATCGCACATTTAGAGGTTTCAGCGATTTTATTAGTGTAGTATAAAACGTAATCAAGTTCATATTGTTGAAAATATAACATAACTTTTTCAGAACATCATTTATAGTTTTTTTCGTCGAGTGGCTTCCTCTTACTCAGGTATGAAATAATTTTGGACTGTAGAGCGTACCGTAAAAAGTGAGAGTAGAGACAACAACATTAGGAGGGATTCCATTGTTGTTGGTCAACATTGTGAGGGACTAAACCGATGAAACAAATAGAGTAAGGGCATGTTCTCCTCATCTTAAGTTTTTTCTAGTTCAGAAAACTTCAGATAACTTAAGAAAACTTCAGATAACTTCAGAAAACTTCAAAAAACTTCAGATTTCTAAATAAATAAAGTAACTAATAATAATAATAATAATAATAATAATAATAATAATAATAATAATAATAATAATAATAATAATAATAATAAAAAATAAATAAATAAATAAATTAACTAATTCTACCAAAAGGGGTTGAAAAGAGATTGCACAAGCTTTGTAAAGACTTCCTATGGGGGATTGAAGATGGAGGTAGGAGGCACACTTTCATGAGTTGGAGAGCAATATGTCAGCCTAAGGAAGAGGGTGGCCTGGTTTTGGTATTAAGGAGTTGTTGTCTTGGAACAAAGCTCTCATTAGCAGATATTTATATGCTCTGCAGTATGGCCATTCGAGCATTTGGTTGTCTTGGTTGCAATCTTACAAAATTCGAGATACTACACTATGGACTGTGACTTCATCCTGTTCAGATGCAGAGGGCTGGGCTGACATACTTTATGTCAGGGATTGTTTACTTCAGTTAGCAGGACCTTCCGCTGCTCATTTGCTGTCATCTTGGGGAGGCAAGGTTTCAAAAGCGTATGACTTCTTTCGAGGTACGTACTCTTGTGTATCTTGGTCTTCAGCTATATGGAATACTTCAAATATTCCCAAACATACGTTTATTGGCGCCAAGGCTGTGCTGCGGAAGCTGCCCACGGTGGACTTGTTGTGCTCGAGGGGTATGCATCTGGTTAACAGATGTATTCTGTGTTATCATGCCTTGGAGGATCATGCTCATCTGTTTTTCAACTGTCCTGTGTCTATGGCCATTGTTAACAAATTTTGGTGTGGATGGGGCTGACGAGGAGGGTACGTAGTCTTGTGTATGAGCTTAAATTTGGGAGACATCTGAAGCGCTCTGGTCATTGGCGGGCCAAATGGTTCTCGTGTAGTATGGTGACAGCTACTTATCATATATGGATGGAACGAAACAGACGTATCTTGCAAGATGCTGTTATGTCCATTGAGGCCATAGTTCGTAATATTAAGATTGATGTTAGTATACGGATGTCGAATTCCCAGCCTGTTGGGAATCATATGGATATTGTGAATGCTTTAACTAGCTAAATCCCTTATAACACCCTTTTGGTTAATGAATGAAATGGAGCTAAATTCTTTCAAAAAATACCTAAGTTATATATAACATTAATGTTATTAATAATAGTGTTAATAATATTATTAAGAATAATAATTATAATAATATTGATAATAATTTGAACAAAAATAAGACCAATCTAAAACCATTTTACAGCAAATCATAAATTAAAATTAGTTTAAATTAAATATATAGGCTGTTAATAAAATTTTCATAAATACTTATCAAATATTAATGAAAATAAATGCTAAAATTTATTATTATATATTGCTTGCTAAATTTTTCTAGTATTTAAATATTAGTGGAAAAAGCGCATGTATATAAAGATTTGAATATTCTTGGTACTACAAATATTATCCTCAAAATTTATCGTAAATGAAGCCAAAAGTTAAGTTAATAATTCTAAAATAAGATAAATTTAGGCGAAACTCGTTAAAAAATAAATAAATAAAAGTAGCAAATATAATAACAATTACAATTAGCATAATAAATAATAATAATAATAATAATAATAATAATAATAATAATAATAATAATAATAATAATAATAATAATAATAATAATAATAATAATAATAATAATAATAATAATAATAATAATAATAATAATAATAATAATAATAATAATAATAATAATTATTATTATTATTATTATTATTATTATTATTATTATTATTATTATTATTATTATTATTATTATTATTATTTCATATTATTTCAAAAAACTTTCAGAAAACTTCAGATAACTTCAGATAACTTCAGACAACTTCAGAAAACTTCAGATTACTTCAGAAAACTTCAGATAACTTCAGAAAACTTCATAAAACTTAAGATTGGTTCAGAAAATTTCAGACGAAGAGAACATGCCCTAACTTTTATGTGTCACATTAAAATTATGCGAGACCAAAGTACAATTCACAGATAAAGAAGTACAAAGAATAATATTGATTTAATTTACTATACCAAGGATACTAAAAAATCTATACTTACAATTAACCATAAAAAGGATACAAATAGTATTAAAGTGGTTACGAAAAATATAACATCATAAGTATCAGTAAAAATAGTACAAAAGTTACATGAATTGGTGTAAATGAGATGGTTTAATAATAGTAATTTATTGAATTAGTGAAACAAATAAGAGAATTAGATAAAATTATGACTCACTCTTGTGTTCTAAAATCATGGGTTTGGTTAAAATGTCGGTGAGTATGATTATTAGTTAATTAATGGAAAAGCGCAAAACATAGAATTAAGGAAGAACAAGAGTCCAAGAGATGAGTCAGATAACTTAATTTCATGTTTATGAATCTAAATCTAGTGGTTCCCAAGGTAATCACTACTTAATCAATAGTATTAATTTAATCCAACCGATTAATTGGGGAAGTACTATCGTAATTATCAGTGGAACTTTCATACTCCTTTTTATATGGGCATGACCGTCTACGCAGGACTGTTGTCCCTTTTACATTACAAATTTACAAGTATTGTTTTATCTGTCTGTTAAAAGATATCTTAATTATATATTAAAAAAAATAAAAAAAAATCGGATTTTTACTTACCTATTTGTTGTATAATTTATCAACATATACGAAACATGTAAATTTTGACTTCTTGTAATTTCGTAGTTAATGAAAATACAATAAACAAATTACTTCTAAGTATATAGAAAATATAAAGTTTACAAAACTTTTGACATAATAACGACTTAAAATATTGGTTTATGATGTGTTATCATTGTTGTTTGTCCAATTTGTTAGAAATCTGTATATAATATTAGGTCAAACTATTTTTTATAGTAACAGTTAGCTAGTCTTCTGAGAGACGGTCTAATTCTAATTCAGTGTGAGACTAACACATTAACATTCTAATAATTTTTAATATAAAAGGATAAATTGAAAAAGGAAATATTAATGACATTTCTCGTGATAAACTTACGTAATTGCTCAACTGTACCCGACTTTTACTCAGTTGTACCCTTTTTTCTCATAATTTTTCCAACCTCTGCCCTTGGTAACCTAACAATTCTCTCTTTTTTCACATTCAACACATTCGATCTAAAAACGACCTAAAATCATAAATAATCAACCAATTATCTCCTTAATTCGTTCAATATTTCGATTATGGACAATAATAATGACAAATTGCAAGTAATTACTCCGTAGTTTTTTTTTATAGTTCTTTTTTATTGATTAGTCTATAATTTATTGATTTATTTAGGGTTTTTTGGGGTGTTTGATGGTGGTAGTCAGGGTGGTGTGTGACGGTGCAAATTGTGATTGAATACTACGGAGTAATGGCTAAGTAATTCAATCAAGCAAGATGCATAGCTAGAATATCACATGAATGGCAGGTCAAATGTTCAATCAAAATACTACGGAGTATTAATATATTGAGACAGAGAATATATTATTATTGTTGTTAGTATAGTTTTGAAATTATAGCCATGGATGGGGTTGTTGAGTCTGTTGGGATGGTTTAATGGAGGTTGGATTGAATTTAGGGGAAAAATTGAAAATGAAGAGAGGAGAGAGAAGAGAGAGTTTGTAAGTATTGAAAGATGGGAGGAGGAAATGAAAAGGGTAATGGGGTCTTTTTTGGGTACAACTGAGAAAAAGCCGGGTACAGTTGAGCAACACCCTAAATTAAAAGATAAATTCACTATGAATCAAATATTATAAGGATTATTCTATGATACACCATATTTGTTTTGCTTTTGTTTTTTCTATATATTTTAAATTTACACTTATATTGTTTTTTTTTTTAATTTTTTTTACTATTTTCCTTAACTTATTTATTAAATCAAACATATTTAAGGCAATTTATATGGTATTTAATATAACAAATTTTCTTATAGGTGAATAGTAAATCTATAAAAAATTCAAAACTATTCCTGAATTTGTACTATTTTTGGAAAACGGGGTCATGTGAATTATAACTAATTAAGGGTGACCTACCAAATCATAAAAGATATAATCCCTAGTACCATAGTTACTACTATTGATTTCATTATTCTCGTTATTATTATTAATTTCACTATTATCGATATTACTACTTATAATTACTATTATTATAGTGTTACCACTATTAATTTCACTACTCAGACAATTGTTATACTTGTAACAATAACACTATACTCCAATTATAGTTTAGTAATCATATACCGCATCTTTTGAAAACATTAAAAAGTAAAATTAACATAGATCTTATATAATAATAACATGACAATTATATTATTTCTTTAAATTCTATGATTTACTTGTTCAAAAAGAATCTATGATTTACCATATTTGTCTTTCGTTTATTTGCTCTTTATATTTTATAATACTTACTTAATACTATTTTTTTCCTTAACTTATTTATTAAATCGATAATTATTTTACTTCTTAAAATTCTATGAATTACCATATTTCTTTTTTTTTTTTCCTTTAAAAATATAACTTACCTATATTTTCATCCCTTAACTTATACGGAGTATATTAAATCCAATATATTTAAGGAAAAAAATATGTATTCTTCAATTTTGGTATCCTAATATTTTAAGCATTCAAATTGTAGATTTAGTATTATATTTTAAATTATATATGTTAATTATACTACACCATTTTTTTTTTGGTTAATTACATATATTCTCTTTTTTGTCACATTAAATTGGGGTAGTAAAAAAATTGAAATTTTGTTATTAAACCAAACTTTACCCTATCATTATACAAAACCATGTTTTTTTTTTTTTGGTTATTTTCATAATTAGCAGATGTTCTCATACAAAGTTGAAACGAACAATCAAATCAAAACTTAATACGATTAAACTAACTACTGTAAAATATTATACATTAAACATTACAAATATTATTTACAACCACATCTAATAATTTGATTTGAAAATAAGATAATCGATAGATATTGTACATACCTTTAACCTTTCAGGTTTACATATTCATTATTTTTGCTATTGATTTGCAATCAAGCTTCTTCAATAAGAACTTCAAATTTTAAACGTAAAATATAATTCTACAACATAAAAGACAAAAGGATCAGCCTGAATTTAATCAAGGTATGTTTAAGTATCAAACAGGGTACTTAAGAAATAAAACTATTCAAATTTAAACACTCTTATCAAATACACAGTAAAAAATAGATTTAACACAAATTGTAATCATCATTCAACATAATAAACTAAAACTATTTTACATAGTACCTAATAAGATATAGCTAAAGTTTTTGATGTAAATTAAATATTAAATATATATATATATATATATATAGGGACAAGATCTTTTAAGCCCAAGATATGAGAGAAAGTCGTTAAGCCCAAAATTTCAGGTTTGAGATTTTAACCCAAAAATTCGAGATTTTAACCAAAAAAAATGAGATTTTAACAAAAAAAAAAAAGATACCAATTTTTCCTAGGTTGACCATCATTCTGGCCCATGACCTAGTCCCACATCCTTTTGAGATTTAATCTCAGCCGTTGATTTTGATGATCCAATGGCTTAGATTACGACTCAATGGCTTTCTCTAGACTTAGGGCTTGAAAGATCTTATCTCTATATATATATATATATATATATATATATATATATATATATATATATATATATACTAAAAGTAAGGGACGAAAATTTATCTAAAAATTTTCTAATGTATCCTAATTAAATAAGGTAATTATGTGTCATATAATTGTTTATTTTCAAATTATTATTTTTTTCTCAATTAAAAACATTTTCAATTATTTTTTTTTTTTTTTTTTGGAAAGTTCTAATATTATAAAGATTTCAATTGTACATATGTTAATATTTTTTCAATACATATGTTAATATTTTTTCATCTAAAATCCTAGCAATAGTAGAATTATAAATTATAAATAATACTGATCATATTAATTTTGTTTAGACCAATTATATTGCGACAAATGTCGACCATAGAGGCCATGGTTTCTGCTTTATATATATATATATATATTAGATTAATATAGATTGGTACACTACATGTAACCGTAGCAACTTTCAATTTGGCTATGCATCTCCTTCCGCTAACTTATGACGAAAACTTTTGATAAAATGTTACTCCGTACTAGAATAAAAATGTGCATGTAACAACTTTATATGTAAAACTACCAAAAACATTTTGCATTTAAATGATCGTATTTTACTTAAAATAAAAACATAATCTCATCTTAAGTTAAGACAAAAATACTCGGTCGATTTGCCTTCGGCTAATACTCATACAAAATTTTGCAATTTCTAATTTTTCGATGAGGACGCTGACAGAATTACCTCACTATTTACTCCGACTATATATGCTTATGACTTTGCATCACAGTTTATATCCCGTATTTCAACGTGCTTATTTACCTTCAACTCTTCTTTCTCCACCGTCTACGTACCTCCCCTTCAATTCCATCGAATTGAAACGTTATACATGAGAAAAGATCTCATCCCCAAAATGAAAAGAGAAGAGAAAGATTGATATCGAGATTCGAGTATAACACCGATAAGATACATAACGTGCACCACAATGTCTCTTAAAAAGCTGCCTCACGTAGTTATATCGATAATCGCAAGAATTTGAAACGAAAATGCATTTCATGTTTCGATCAACCAAACTAGGAAAGCTACAGAGTGAACACGGGCACGTATCTATCGCAATCATAAGCTAGAGAAGGGATCTGGATTGAAGGTTGGTAGAGGAGGAGAGTCGGGAGTGTCAGGAGCATTGACGACTCTTTCAAAGGAATCGAAACCTATGCAACCATCACCATCTTCGGTATCAACTTCTGTCATGACTTCATCCTTGTCTCCTGCCATCGATTCTCCACCGTTATTCGGATGAGCTTCAGATTGCTCGGTTTCAGCCTTATGTTGTGCAGCGGCAGGTGCAGGCGAGAGTTCGTGTAGGGGTCCAGAATCTGGTTCCGGTTCAGGTTTTGATTCGGATTCAGACTCAGGCTCAGGTTTGGGTTCGGGTTCGGGCTGAGTGTGAGTCTGAATTTGGGGCTGCAGCTGCGGCAGGGTGTCTTCAGCCTGCTCCTTGGACTGCACAGTCGAGGGCGGATATGGATCCGTGGATTTGGTCAGAGTGCTTGTCACCAGTAAATTCTACGAGAATAAAAAGTACACAGGTCAGTTAGACGGTCTGTTACAATAAAACCTCGTATCAATGAAACCGTTATAAGACTAATATATGGAATTTAAAATAACCTTTAGGAGAGCACGAGAGATGAGGGGGGAAGGTAGGGGTGATTTTCTCTTCTATATCTGCCTTGTAGATTACGGAGTATATTATTACTCAAACTCAGCTAACACGAGTGCGGGTCCTGGCGTTGGACTAGGCTATATTTCGGATAAATGAAATCATGTTTTGATCTTTAGATGTACTAGAGTTGAAGTGCCATACAAGTGTCCAACACCCGCAGATACAACAAGGTAATCCGAAGAGACGAAGTAACATAACATGTAGTAGTGAACCAAAATTACAATTCAAACAAGAAAAACTTTTTCATATTCTGAAAGACCGGACCATAGAACACCCGAATAGAACTGACAAGACCACCAGTTCAATCGAATGCGTAATAATCGACAAGGCCAAATATAATTCAACTGGACTACCCTATAGAGTGAAGCCATGCCAATTTGTGCCTTAATACTCTCAATCTCACTTCTACAAGGTCACACGAGAATTTATAGCCTTTAGACGTACAGGTACTTTAGTAAGGACGTACGTACCAAGCAACGTCTATATTTACAGAGCCATTAGGGTCAAACAACCGAGATGGTTAAAGGCTGATATATCGAATAGAATTTAAGGTAGCTAGGAAGGAGCAATAAAATAAAACAAGCCCCATCTGGAGAGGCTTCAGTATAGAACATACCTTTTCGAGAGCCAAGGCAAGTTTTGACAGATTAGGATAGATCGACCTTGCATCCAGTAATATCTATTTCAATTAAGTACAAAGGTTAGACTTCAAAATCCACCCATTTGACAAGGTTGACGGTCAACACATACCATTTGACAGATAATCAAACGCATAAAGAAACTAAGATGAATAAGAATATTCGATGATAATTTGACACTTCACTTAGCCACCATGTTGCGTGTCCGACAAAACACAGACTCCGTGTCCGGCATTCAAGAAAATTATCCCTAACATGTGGCTAACCTTAATAGAAAACTATGACAAATGTTACTTTTGCCCACATATCCACAAGATAGGTTTATCTCCTATATATTTGACCAACACTCAATGAATTTTACCTTGAGCATTGGTTCACAGAAAATTATCACTTAAAACGTTTACACTTACATTGTCTTGATTAACCCAACTTAGTACAACGCAACAACAATTTGTAAGCATCGTGAAACTAGCTTCTCTAGGCTGTAATAAATACCCATTCCACACCAAATAGTTTTTCCCATTTACATTTATATCACTCTGACCTTAAGAAACTCCTAACAAATTGGCAGAAATAAAACAACATCTTATTAACTTGAACGTAAAAATTTCACCAAAACTTCAATCTACAACAATCGCCAGTGCCCAACCACTCCGCACCACTACATAGGTTAACACACCTCCATCAGACACAAATAGCACTGGAGGCTCTGGAGCTGGAGTTGCTTGTGTTCAAGTACCTCAAGCGGTTTGTTGTTCGATTTTATGAAGTAATTTGCAAGGAAAGAGGAGAGTGTCAGGGCTTAATAATAGCAAATCTCAAAAACTATAAAGTTTAAGTCACTTAGCCAGTACAATTTGGCCATCTTTTCCCTACAAACTTATCCACATAAGACGCTAATGGAATAGGAAGAAAAAGTGATTCCACCAAAGGAAGATGGGAAGAACATGAAGGTCATTTCATCTTCAACGATAGACACAAATTACATAGAAATACACTCGCCGTTTTTGTTATGCTACTGCAGCAACTGAAGCAGCTATTGGACTTGCTACCGTTTCACCAATTTATAGTAACAGAAGATAAACTCGTGTCAATTAATTAAAATTATGAAACAACCAGGCCAGGTCAGTTTTGCCAGGTCTAATCACAAGTAGTAAATTAAACAACTATAACCGGTAGAAGTTAGAACCAGCTCTCTAACAAAAAATTCAAACAATAAATAAGGCCCTCTTGAAGGGTAATTATTAAATTACCTCACTAAGTCTTTGCAATGTGAATGGTGGGCCATCTATGAAGCTGAAAAGAGCTGCACGTTGAAAAGAGAAATTAGTATTCAATGCAGGCATATAACTAACCTAAGGTAGATAAGGTTTAGGTTACACAAACAAATAAAACCCAAGTTTTAGGTCGTTAAGCACAAAACCCATACTATTTATAAGGTTTGAGGGTTGACATGCAAGGCAATGTAAAACATAAGTAAAGAGTGAAGGGTAAACTGAGTATATAAATGTCATCAATATGTATGGCATAGCTTGTAAGTATCCCACTATACACTTATCCGTCGTGAAGCTTACAGCATTATCCCACAAATTTTAGTAGGTGGGGATAAAAGGTCGAACGATTGCAGTCTTAATCCAGTGCACCATGTTGATAACACATTAAACTGTAAACAACCCTTCTGAGACATACCTCCCTCCAACCTTTTAACCAATTGCATGTAACTCTCCCCTAAAGCAGAATTTTGTTCATCATCACTCATTGTAGCTTCTGGATACTCCGAAAGGACCTTGACGTTCAAAGTTACAATAAAACAATCATTATCCTTCCAGAAACTCAAATTAATGACAAGATTTGCAAAGGAAATAAATAAATAATGCAACGCATGAAGAGCTTACATACAGGCATACCTCGCCATTACCTGCTTCAACTGAAAGTATAGCATACTTTTTAGCTCTTCCCAATCATTCCTGAAGAGCGACATAAGCGAGATAATTAGTCACTTCACAAACAATATAGTGACCTAAGATTATACTTCATCTAGCAGTCTATATGAGGACATCATCAAAACATTTTCTGGGAACCAATAACAATATACTGTAACTTCCTCTAATCACTTGCAAGAATTTAGTCGTCAACTGGTGCTTCATAATAATGTTGAAGCGAAGAGCTATCTAAGATCATATTGTACAGCGTAATATGAACATAGTACCAGTCAATATATTGTTACAGACACTACATCCAAATTCACTCAGCAGCTCTCAACCAGAGGGTGGAATCGGAAACATACCAGAATTTTCCGGTTGAAGCTGTAGTTTCTAAAGCCCCCTTGACTACTTCGGCTGACAGGTTATGCTCAGACTCTCCATCTCTGAGTGAGAAAAATATCGCATGTAAGTGAAAGACAGACAGACTCAAAAGAGCACAAAATGTTTGAAAGATACTAGCAGTCCCTAAACACCCTATACATACTCAACAATAAATGAAAGATGATAAGGGGACAAGGTTAAGAAGTGACAAAGAGGCTTATATTTTCAAACAGCCAAAGATTCACTATTCCGCAAAATGTAACACTCGCTGCTCTTTGGTTCTTATCACTAAACTAGCTACTCAAAAAGCTAGAAGCTTTCATTGTCAAGTGTCTGTTGCAACTCTAGCAAGTCATCTGTTGCAATCCTGAAGCAATTTTCACTACACCAGAAGCACTTATTCTCACTGAAGAAGTCATACATTGAAATTTTGATGCAATTTTCATCATGGGTCACCGAAAAAGAAGCATCTTCTGGTTAGCACAATTATGCAACTATGCAAGGATAAGGTTGTGACTTGTGAATATCTGTCCCCTTACAAGTTACAAGAATGGTTATAGCACTAGGGTAATGTCATTCTAAGATGTGAATGTTCAACCAATTACACTTAAAATCAGCCCGTTTACCACAATAGAACTAGTAACCTTGAATAAGCATCGAGTATTTTCTTCAAGATGAAAACCATTGAAAATGAGATCTGAAGAGAAAGAAGGCCTGAAATTCCCTATACAGTGAACTTGTTCCCTATATAAGGCGATGCCAGCATTACACTTATGATTATTACTGTTGTGGAATAATCCTATTATCAACCTTCCCATGTGACTATGAAACGTTTAAAATGAATGAGAAAAACCATAACCAAAAGCATAAAGATGGAGAAGTGAGAGAATAAATATGCACACCAATATGGAACAAGACATAATCCCCAAGGACAAAGATATACCTCGTCTAGAAAATTCATATGGTTGCCGGCTTGCTGCTTACCTAAAACCCCATCCGACACATTTATATGGCTCTACTTCCTTTCTATTCCATCTCCAAATAAATAACCTATTTCTAGTTCTCGTAAAACAAAAAGGATACCTCTCATAGTAAAAGATGTTGAATTTCACTTTCATTTAAATGGGGATAAATAGTAGAGGCAATTATTTTTAGTAAAGTCAAATGGCACAAAACAGAACATTTTTGAAAAGTATTTCAAGGCAAGCGACTAATATCGTTGTGCTGAAGTGACTTGTACGGGTAAATTAGTGGTCCAAGGAAATGCTAATACGAAACAGCAAAACATGACTGATGCAACTGATGTAATGAAACTAAGTTTTTTTCCCTCAAGAATCTAAAGTGATGTAATAAAAATACAGAGAGTTTACATTAAGACATCAACTCTGCTCAATTTCAAGCAAGAAAAGAAAAACCTGTAAATCTCATACATCAACTGTCAAGCCCTATGATGGTAAAAAATCCAAAACAACTAATGTTTTCATTTAAATACTGCAATCGTTATTAAAAGAACGGTAAGGTAAATCCTCTTTTCTCCATGAATACATACTTTGGAAGTACAGCTAATCACACTAATAAATTATGTGGCGGATCATTACCATGCTAAAAGCGGTCACCAGAATAAGTAGCAAGCTACACTTACATTGCTAAAAATTTATGCGCCTAATATTTGTCCAAACATCTGTTATCCACACGTACCTACACCTAGACACCATTTTGCCGCCGCTAATATTCACTTATTCGGCATTCCAATTCCATAACTTGCAAAAGGATGGTATTTGGCTGTAATCAAAAGTAATCAGACGTCATCCACGATAAAAGTTGTCTGAATTTATATGAATCCACATCATCCAATTCGGAAGACAAGATAAATTGGGCGAGGGGAGTCTATTTTTAGAAGCTCCAATCTTCTGTTGATCACTTTATAACGATTAAAGATTATCCCTTTGATTGTCAAATCGATTTTAGGATGACGATTTATTGAGCTCGTAAAGTGAACACACACAACGTCTCTCTCTCTCTCTCCTTGTACTGTGGCATAAACTCATTTTCAGCAACAGCAAACTATTTTAAGTACAGGGTACTTAAAAAGACGGGGGAAAAATGGGGATAAATCGGACAGCTGATCATTCGACGTATATCCAACTTCTATCAACTCCCAACTGTTTCACAGATGAAGTTCAACACAACACACTACACGTCCAAGGAACTCTATGTACAGCAAGAAAATAAGTTCCCCAAATAAAATAAAATAAACCCAAAAAAAGAAGAATCATTAGAAAGAAAAAGAAGATGGATACCCATTACTGTTGGAGAGGTGAGGAAGATAATCGGCGGCATCATCGGAGGAATTAATCAGGGGTTGAGAGTTCTCCATTGATGCTGCAGCAAACTACATGAAAAACTAGAACTGAAGATCATAAAATTAATTAGATGTGATGTAAGAGTAATAATGACAGATAAAATTGAAGAAATTGAAGGGATATAGTTACCTAAAACGTGTTAGATTTAGGGTTTGAGAGTGGATGAAGTGATCAAATGAAGTAGAGATAGTGATTTGGGGATTTAGGGTTTGAGCAGCGATACTGCACACACTTTGAGGACGAAGGAGGGTGATCTTACTTTCCCTGCCTTCCAGGGATTTTAGGATTCAATTTGTTTTTTTTTTTTTTTTTTTTTTTTTTTTTTTTTTTGTTTCCCAACCGATATCCGAACCCATTTGGGCCGACTAATTCGGTTTCGGAGCGTGTCCCGGGATTAAGATTTTAAACTCCTCCCAACGCTGCCATGGATCGAACTCAGCTTCTCCCTACCAAGTTCAAATTTCGACACCACTGTAGGCCAAGCGCCGTTGGTTAGGATTCAATTTGTTGTGAAATTTATTTGAAATGTTTATTTAAAACGTCTACGGAGTATTTCAATTTCAATTTCGAATTCAATATTTATTATTTATCGAATTTAAACTTTACTCAATTATACTCTATTTTTGTCCTAAATTTTTCAATTTTTACCCTTCTTTTACTTCAACTTTTATCTCTTTAGTAATTGGGGTTTTAAGGTGAGTATTGTGGTGTTTGTTGACGGCGGCGGATAAAGGCGCAACCAAGGCGGAGGCAGTACGTAGAAGACGGTAAAGGGGTAAGATGGCGGTGGGAAGGCGGGTCTAGGTCTGGGGTTGGTAAAGGCGAGTGTTGTGGTGTCGATCTTGGGTATGGAGTCATTTGCCCGCGTGGCGGCGTAGGGAGCGAAGCAAGGGGGTTGTCTAGGGTTGGTGGTTCTATTACCTTCAGCCGGGTTTGTGTGGTTAAAGGTATTTTTTCTTTTTTCATTTTAATTCATTCTTTTTTGACTTATTATTATTGTTATTGCTGTTGTTGTTTTTGTTGTTGTCGGAGTTGGGGGTGGTCAGGCTCAGCAAGGCTGGCGGCGAACGATGATTCTTGATTTTTTGGTGGCTAGTTAGACAGGGGATGAGAGATAAAAGAATGCTCATTAAAAATTGGGTTAAGGTGATGAGCAAATGATAAGAATATAATTGTCTTTTGTTGGTACGATTGAGTAAAACTTGCGTACAATTGAATAACACCCTTGGAATATTGTATCAACTTTTAAAAAAATTTGAAACTTTGAAGTGGTAAAAAATAAAATGAGAACTTTAAATAATTACCTCATGCCTTAATTTGAAATAACCCAAAAATGAACTACTTTCTCCCATTTTGTATGATGTTCCCACTTTCCTTTTTAGTCCTATTTTATTTGTTCTTCCTCTTTCTTTTTTGGTCTATATCTAGTGGTTATTATGTTTTATGTTCCCACTTTTTTTTTTTTCTTACTTCTAATCTCCACCCCACATTCCTATTTCCTTATTTTTTACCCAAAAACAAATGGGTACATAATATAAAATGAGAGGGAGTACTTCATAATATTTGACTTTGGAGGTGGGATTCATGTGTAGGTAATTAGGGGGAACAATGAAAAAGGGGAAAAGAATTTTGAAATGAGGAGGGTGAAACCTACAAAGGGAGTTAAAATGAACGAAGTTAGTTGGGGGAAGAAATGATCGTCAGTCAATGACAGTCAAAGGGCTAAAGTTAACGGCAAATTCAATTTGGTAGTGTTTCTCAAAATGTAAGATTGTTCTTTACAAAAATAAATAAATAATGTAAGGTACATTTTCACGATTTGAGATAAATGCAAGGTAGTGTCTAACGAAAAAAAAATCTTTAAAATACGGTAAATTAATTTAATAGTACTTGGAGAAAGATTAAATTTTATAATTGTGGTGACTAGAGGTGGTGACGCTCGTGGAAATAGTAAGGGATGCTCGGATGGGCGGCTGTGGATACCCATATCCGTACCCTCCCAAAACAAACTCAGTGATATATGTAACGAACTTTTTAATACGCATGCTTTAACGTTGACTTAGACGGTTCTAACTATGTCGAATTCATATTAAAGTCGTTTTGAAATGTTAAAATGAGTTGAGTCGCTAAACATCATGCTTAAATAAATGTTCATCTGTCCATTTAGAGTCTAGCTTGGTTCGCGTCTCTCTTCATCTGGCATGAGCATTGAATTGCATTACAATTGGCCCTTTTACATTAACAAGGCCCAATTCAGCATCCCTAAATTCCTAAATTTAGGCCCGGTGGCTAAAACCGCTATTTAGCATCTTCATACACAAAATACGGCCTCACAGGTCATTTCATTTCACAAAAACTACAAAATATACCTCTTTTACATTTTTGGGCCTCGGGCCCAGAACCGAGCCCAAACCCGTTTTTGGCCCGCACTCCAAGGCCATAAGCCCTCACAAGCACCTCACAAAATATCTAGGAAAGCCCCCCAATCTATATTCTTGACGTGCAAGCTGAGAATCAAACTGTATCTTTCCGAAATATTATCAAATCGAATTTAGGAAATACAACCTAGAGCCAGACCCACAAACCGCACAACCTATTGCGGTTTGTGGGGCAAACCGCATTGGCTTATGCGGTTTGCCTGCTTGGTTTTATCCCGGATTTTCCCATTTTCCTCGAGATTTTTAGTATATATACTCTCCTATACCCAACCTCTTGACATAATTCAAAATTATCATCATCTTTGTCACCCACTACATCCTCATTTATTGGCTCGTCCAAACTGGGCATTTTAGGGCCATCGTAAGCCTTTCCGCTACGTAGTTGGATGACATTTACGTGCTCAAATTTCTGCGGAGGGTCGTCCTGTGGAGGTAATTGCCCTTTTTGACGGGTCGTCTGCAATGTAGCAACTTGGGCAACCTGTGTCTCGAGATGTTTGACGGCTTGATTTGTTTCCATATACATCTTTTTGCATAGCCATCATCACGTGCGCATCTCAGCTAAGGGATCATTCACAACCGGAGATGGTCGCGGCGGAGGAGCATAAGACAGATTATACGTTGGAGGACCCGAATTACCACCTCGAAACGGCAGAGGAACATACGGCTACGGATCCGGATTCAACACATTTTGGCTTCTATAGGAAAAATTGGGATGATTTCGCATCCCCTCATTGTAAGTGTTCGAATACGGGTTGTTCTGATGAGCTTGAAAAGCGTAAACCCGTTCCATCTGTGCACGACATTCCTGAAAATAGTGTTCATTCTCCCCACAATGCTCACAAATCGGGGTGGGTGAAGTAAAATGATGTCTCACCGCATTAACTTCGTACACAGGTTTAGATGGTGAACCTGCAACTTTAGCTTGAATTCTGTTGATTTGTTGAGCAATTTGACTCATCTGAGCCTCCAATCGTGTCATGCATAAACCTCGTACTTTCCTGCTCTAGTGGGCCCCCTTGGCTTAGCATATTGGGCGCTATAAACCGCCATATCCTCGATCAGTTGCCAAGCCTTATCATCATCGACATTATGAGTAAATCGTCCCTCTGCAGCCGAGTCTAAATCCTTGTGATTCTTCACACAACCCATTATAAAACGTCACGACCAAGTACCATTCTTCCGAATTATGATGTCGGCAATCACGTGTGTACTGCTTGTAACGCTCACATGCCTCGCTCAAACTTTCCATCGCAGGTTGACGGAAACTCGTGATCTGACTACGGAGAAGGGCAGTTTTCTCCGGAAGGAAGAATTTGTTGTAGAACACTAGGACTAAAGAGTCCCAATCAGTAACTTCAGCGGCGGTCCTATCAAGACCAATTAACCACTGCTTAGTTTGATCTCGCGGAGAAAAGGGAAAAAGCATTTCACACAATTGAGCTTGCGTAATACTCGTCTTTATTGTCGAGCAATAGTCACAAAAGGTAACGATGTGACTATGTGGGTCTTTAGTAGGACTACCCCCGAACTGACTTCTTTCGATCAACCCGATTAAGGCGGGCAAAATAGTATACGTAGCATTAATTTCGGGTCCGGGGGTGCCCTTAGGAATCTGCGTAGCCTTTAGCTTTGAATGATCCGTTAATTTCGGCATCGTCAAAGGCGGTGCTTCAAGTAGCAGAGTTTCAGGTTCGGTCGCCAAGAATTCCCTTTCAAATGCTTCTAGCTCAGCGGCGCTAGAGACTTGTTGGATCTCGCGGAAAAGCTGTAAACTCTTACGAAGAGTTCTCTCAGGCTCCGGATCGAAAGGTACTAGTTCTCGATTAGAATTCTTGCTCATGTACACACTAAAGAAACGGTGAGATCCGGTCTCAAGGAACATAGGGTTCCTTGAGACAAAAATAATAACCTAGAAAAAAAGAAAAGGCAGAAAATAAAACCGTCTCCCTGGCAACGGCGCCAAAATTTGATAGGTTAATGTCGTATCACCTGGTCAAAATAATCCTACAAGAAAACTAACTAGTAGCTAGTGGTAGTAGGGCATCGTATCCATAGAGAAAGGGTTAAGTTCTGCTAAACCTGAAGGGTTTCTAGATTACTACGGAGTTTTGTAATTGGAGTATAAGGCTAAACTAAAAGTACTAAAACTAAACTAAGGCTAAGAACTAATACTAAAATGGGTCTAAGATAATAATAGTAAAAGTCTAGGGTCTCAGGTTCACGATGTCAGAAAACGTAGCAAGTACAGATTCATGCAAGTTCGCAGTTAATTATGCTATAGGAACGACTACTTCTCTCGGATGATAAACTACCCTAAGGTTCGACTAACGGGCTCTTACAAGTTATTATCTACCTTACATATTGCAAGCAAGTCTAACCTAAACCAAGCTCTCGATGTTAGGTTTAGGTTTCCAAATTTAATCAACCAACTGTGGCCAACAATCAATCAATCAATGATAAAAGCATGCAAGGGAGGCTAGCAATAATTAATAACAATCATTCGATTAAAACTACGCAATCATAACATCGATCCCCCTAAACCCTAGATTGGGGTTTAGCTACTCATAGAATTAGGGCAAAATAATTGATAGACAAAACCTAAACTAGACATGGTTAAAAATGAAATTGAACTAAGAATCATGAAAGAGAAATAATTACTAATAGGCTTAGTCGCGTCACCTAATCAAAAATAAACTTGACGAACCTAATGGGTAGATAGGGTAAGTCAGGGTCGAGTCCACAAGGAGATGGTTGTAATTGTAGGTTACCTATAGGTCGATTCTAGACTCGTCGGTTCGAGGAATTGTGGTTTGCTATAGCTAGAGCGAAAGGTAAGGGTTTAACTTATGGGAAAAGGTCTAGGAAGTCGGGTTTGACATGGGAAATGCTAGGTCAGGGGATGATAATCGGATTGAGTAGGGTAATACGCATGCCAAGGATGTAGCTTGTCCTTTCGGTCTTAAGCTTCCTCTAGGTCTCGATAACGGGCTCTCGCAACTTATAATCGAGGGTCCTAATGGTTAGTCTTGCGTCTTTCCTCGAACTAGGCTTTCGGTCTTAAGTTCAAGGGTGCTAAAAGCTAGCTAAATTTGGCGAAAGAATCAACAAACACAATCAAGCAAGACTACCAAAACACATGTAAAACCCTAACTCAAACAATCATAAAAAATCACCTAAACAATCATCCATGATCCACCCTTCTCCCTAAATAATAAAACTACTCACACATGATAGAAAAGATAACTAAAGCAAGGAAAATAGATAAAAACATGATCAATAACGATTGCAAGAGAAATTGAAATCAAAAGAGGGAAAGAATACAATACCAAATTGATTAGTGCTATTTATATACATTATATGCCCCCGGTTTAGTCGCATTTAGCTTGCATTTACTCGTATTCATTATGATTCTACGAGCTATTTGTTATATTTCTCGATACTGCTGCTTTTCATTTACATTTTGCAGGTTTTGGTGGTTTTGAGCCAAAACCCGAGACATTTGGAGCAAGTACGAGATCCAAGACTACGAGACCAGGCTCGAGTTCACGTAGGAGCTCGGAGTTCTGACACAGGCTTAGTCGTATCACCCTGTCAAAATAAACCTAGCAAACTACTAATCAGCAGATAGTGGTAAGCAGGATTGTATCCACAGAGAAACGGTCTAGATAATAGCTAAAGTCGATGAAAACAGGTTCAACTCAAGGTGTGAAAAAGGTTTGTTTTAAACTAAACTAAAGCAAAAGCAAAGATGAATAGAAATATATAAGAGGAAAGATTAGGGCATCGGGTTCATTATGACAACGATTCAGGAACTCAAATTTATAAGAAGGAAGCGATAAACTGTGCAAATGATTAGGTTTATAAAACGCTCTCTCGAGTCAATTTTATCCTTAAGCAAATTTAGCGGGCTCTCGCAACTTACTAAATTCAACTTATCAATCTCGCGTAAGTCTAGTTTTAACTCGGCTTTCGATCTTAAATCAAAACTTACTCAGGTTCAATTAAACTCAGACAAATCGTTGATCAGGCGAAATAATCCTAATTCAATTGGCATAAAACGCGTAGAAAGAAATCAAGAGCACAATTTATTCAACCAATTTAATCCTAAAACATGTTCCTGAACCAAATATCACAAATTCCCCTAAACCCTAATTGGGAAATTAGCTACTCATATTAAAGGCAATAACAAAACAATATAGAGAAGACATAGCAAGAGAATGAATAAAAGCAATTGAAATAAACCTGAAAACTTACGGAGTACCGGCGGTTACAATTGAACCAAACTTGAAACTAAACTAAAGTTTTAATGTAGAGAGAATATGAAAGCAGTAAACTAAAACTAAACCTAAAACTTGTAAAATAAAAGCATAAACTAAAGATGGTGTTTAACTTTCGAGCCTAGAGTATTTATACAACTCCCCATAAATTAATTCGGATTAAAATAAAAACTCGACGAAAATAACCCTTGGGCCTGACCAACTCCTTGGGCCGGCTCCTCTTCTCTTCTATGCTTGGGCCAACAACTTGGCTTTGCTCTTTTGTTTTGGCCTAAATCTCGTGGCCCTTTTCTTCCTTTTGGCCTTTTGGGCCTTAGTTTGTTCGTAGGCCTTTGATCTTGGTCTTAGTCTTTGGTCTTGGCTCGTGTTCTCGAGCTCCTGCGTGAGCTCAAGCTAGGACCTGTCGTCTCGATTCTCGTAATGCTCCAATCGTCTCGGGTTTTGGCTCAAATCCACCAAAACCTGCAAAATATAAATAAAAGGCAGCAGTATCGAGAAGTATAACATATAGCTCATAAAATCATAATAAATACGAATAAATACGAGCTAAATGAGACTGAACCGGGGGCATAAAACGAATATAAATAACATGTATCAAACTCCCCCAAACCAAACCTTTGCTTGTCCTCAAGCAAACAGCATCGGAGAAAATCAAAGTGACACAAACCAATCACGTTAGTATCTCAAAGTGGACGACCTATGCACATAAACATACAACCATAGACTATTTCACCGAAAATAGAGCACAAGTCTCAACCATTCACACCACATCGTACCACTAGCCTCTAACGCTTCCGCAAAAGTAAAACTGACGACGTTTTCAATTCAAGCAAGGCCAACCGTACAAACCACTTTCCGTTCAACCTATCTTTCCAAATCATTCCATTTTCTTTTTTCTTTTTCTTTCTTTATTTTTTTGTTTTTTCGCGCAATGCGGAGCATCCCTCGTATGTAGTACCGTTTAGCTTGACGTTCACTCGGTAAAAATCGCGCTCGGGTACACATATTTCCTTAAGGGTTACATCATTGCTCATACTCCCGGTCGCAACCAAATTCATGGCCACTGTGGTTACTCAAATCAATGAGTCCCCTCCGAAAGCATCGAAGCATTGCTCCAACATATATAAATCTTTCCAATCATACCGCAAACCAACAAACCAAACATTCCACAAACCATTGCCAAGCTCGAATGTCAAAGTCGAAAGTAAACCAACGAAAAGCGATAAGAAATAGCGGATACAAGTGGGCTAGTATTTGAGACTCGCAATCTAGTAACAGGAAACAGACATATAGCGCAGCTACGACGATAGAAAGTCGACTCGGAGATACTAAAGATCAAAGTTGATGCACTAATCAAATCTCCAAACGTGACAAAGCAGACCAAAAAGACTCGTATTTTTGTAAATTTTTTAATTTTTCGATTTTTTGGGTTTTTCATAAAAATGCACACAAGAATAAAAAGCAAATGAACTAAATAAGCGCGAAAGAGCTTCCCTCCCCCAAACCAAATCACACATTGTCCTCAATTTGGAAAACAACACAACCACAGAAGCAGATAGGGACAAATAAGGAGCGGGGGCAGGAAAATGAAGCTACGAAAGAGGGTAATGGGAACTCACATTATCAAGTCGGAGCTCCCCCAAACCGAAGCGAAGCATGGAGTGCGGCTAAAATCGACAGATATGCGTCCAATTCAGTCCAACAAGGAAGTACTTCGGTAGATAACACGAGGAGACAAGAAACGGCGAGAAAAGTGCGGTGTGGCCGTAGGTGCGGGCCGGCGGCCGACGGCAAGCTAAGCCCACCTGACGCAATTTTTCGATTTTTCTTCAAGTTTCAAATTTCAGCTACGGCTCATGTCCTGGCCCGGCAGCCGGTAGGCCGGCTAAGGGCCCTCCTCGTGAGCGTTTTGAACATACTAAGGACCCAAAAGTCCATAAGTACATGCGCGCTAAAAACACAAAATATAATACCCTCGTCCTCGCGCGCTCGATAAAAACCAAAAGTCATAAAAAGCAAACCAAACAAAGTACAAGATGCAAAGTAAAATACAACGTCATCGGGTTGCCTCCTGGAAGCGCTGGTTTATAGTCCCGCACGACTCTTCACAGCTCCAGAAAATCATGTATAAGCAGGCCAAGGTCGTTGGCCATTCGCGACAGCTTCACTTGGCGAAACAGCAGATGATCGCCATAGTACTTCTCCAACTCGAGACAGCGCAGCGTAGTCCATCATCGTAGGGCCTCGATCACGAAATGGCTCGACTGTGGGCCCTCTGTCCCCATCGCTAGCGTCGTAGACGTTAGCCTTCAGCAACTTCCTCTCCCCCAAACCATCCTTGCAGCCATCCTGTGAAGAACCTGCACAAAGGGAAGAGACATGCAAAACCTCCAACGCGTCTCCAGTAGTGTGAGACGGAGGTATAGAATCAATAGAATAAACTGACTCTAGACGCATGGGTGCTCGCGGGGTATCAGAATGAGTGAAGGTCAACTTCTCACCCCCCACCTTAAAGGCTATCGTCCTATTACCCACGTCGATAACTGCACCAGCAGTGTGCAGGAAAGGTCTCCCCAATATAATGGGAATGTGGGCATCCTCGGGCATATCAACCACTCTGAAGTCGACAGGGGATAAAGAACTTTCCTACATGCAGGGGGCGTCGTGTAAGATACCCAAGGGGACGCTTAAGCGAGCGGTCACCATCCGCAAGGTAATGCTAGTGGGTTCTAAAGGCGACAAGCTCATCTTTTGGTAGAGAGTAGGGAGGACAACGACGCGGCTCCAAGGTCGCATAAGGCATTACGGACCACAAACCTACCTATAGAGCACGGGATAGAGAATGTACCAGGGTCACTAAGCTTAGGAGGCTTACTACCTGCAGCCTAGTACTAGCTTCCCCACAAAGGCTACGGTCGACACGTCGTTTAACGTACGCTTACGAGCTAAAACATCTTTCAAAAACTTAGCGTACGCAGGAATTTGAGTCACAAGGTCTATAAAAGGGACGTTTACCTGAAGGGCCTTGATGACGTCGACGAACTTCCTGAACTTAGCCTCGGGCTCTGCACCTCGTTAGCGACCAGGAAACGGCAGCTTAATCGGAATCGGGGGTGTTGAAGCAGCAGGAATACCAAAATTATCACCCAAATCACTCTTCCTCGCAGCAACAGGTCCAGCCGGTTGGACGACCGGCTGCCGTTCGACCGGCAGTGGCCTCTGAATACACGGTTTCACCGTGTTAGCATCTCCATCCTTCTCCTCTTCCTCCAAATTCATAGGGTCACCATACATTGACCCACTTCTCAATGTAATCGCGCACGCCGTATCGTGCGGAGGTTTAGGAGGATTTCCTTGAGGAGGAAGGGTACCCGATTGTCGTGACGCTTGCGAAGCGGCGAGTTGAGCCACTTGATTCTCCAACATTTTAATCGCTGCGTCCTTAGCCTGCCCGTCCTTTTGCATTTGCTGCATCATCATCTCCTGTGACTTTTGCACGGCCATAGTCACCTGCGACATCTGCAACATCATAGCCTTCATTTCGGCCATAGGATCGGGTACTTGTGGTGGGGGTGGTGTAAAGGAAGGTTTTTGATAGGTAGGCGGGGGTTGTTGTTGGTTTTTGTAGGGTGGTTGATAAGGGGTGTTTTGTGGAGGTGGGGGAGTCGGGTTAAGCACATTATTGTTACGGTAGGATAACAGTGACCGATCGTAACCCGGCTGATTCTGGTACGGCAGGTTTTGATAGGCGTAAACTTGCTCATGAGGTGCAGCATACCTCGTAGTATAACCTGAATCATGCCCTGCGACAGCATTAACATGGGCACTCGACGAACTCCCCTGCATAGCATCAAACTTCCTATTCAGCTCAGAAAGTTGACTTATAACTGCGTTCATGCTCTCATTTCCACGGTCGTTGTGTGCGGACCGTGAATTACCCCGTGGCTTCCCGAACTGAGCCGAATGAACAGCCATCTCCTCAATCAACGTCCACGCTTTATCATCGTCGGTATTATTAGCAAATCGCCCTCCCGCGGCCGAGCCAAGAATAGCGCGACTCTCGGCATACAACCCATTATAAAAAGTCATTATAATCAACCAATCACCCAAACCGTGATGTGGACACTCACGAATCAACCGTTTGTAACGGTCCCACGCTTCAGCCAATGTTTCATCAAAGCTCTGCTGAAACCCCTGTATCTAACTACGGAGTTGGTTAGTCCGCTCTGGAGGATAGAACTTGCGGTAGAAAGCAAGAGCTAGACTTGGCCAATCCGTAATACCCGCGGCAGTCTTGTCCAGATCCATGATCCAATCCCGCGCTCGATCACGTAAAGAAAAAGGGAACAGCATCTCCCTAATTTGGTTTTGAGTGATCCCATTCTGCTTGATTGTAGAGCAGTAGTCCGTAAAAACCTGCATGTGCTTCCCGGGATCCTCCGTGGGATTTCCACCAAATTGATTGCGCTCCACCAAAGATAGAAAGGCGGGGCGAATCTCGAAGTTCCCTTGGACCGTGTTGGGTATAGTAAATCCTTGCGGGATCGACTCGGTCTTGGGTAACGAGTGACTATAAAGTTTAGGCATAGTCACGCGTGGTGGAGAACAAGTTGGAGTAATAGGAGGTGTGTCCTCTTCGTAGGACGATTGCGCTGCACTAGACTCCGAATGCGACGCTTCCTCAAGATCAAGATTAGCGATTTTAATCGCTTCCTTGCGTAGTCGGTGTAATGCGCGCTCAGGTTCAGGCTCAAATGGAACTAAACCTGTAGGTGACCTGCGCATAAACAAAAACTACAAGCAAAAGATGAGAAACGGCCTCAAGGAACTAGGTTCCTTGAGACAAGAGAGAAAAACCTGCGACAACAAACAAGAACTAAAACTAGCAAAGCCGTTTCCCCGGCAACGGCGCCAAAATTGACACAGGCTTAGTCGTATCACCCTGTCAAAATAAACCTAGCAAACTACTAATCAGCAGATAGTAGTAAGCAGGATCGTATCCACAGAGAAACGGTCTAGATAATAGTTAAAGTCGATGAAAACAGGTTCAACTCAAGGTGTGAAAAAGGTTTGTTTTAAACTAAACTAAAGCAAAAGCAAAGATGAATAGAAATATATAAGAGGAAAGATTAGGGCATCGGGTTCATTATGACAACGATTCAGGAACTCAAATTTATAAGAAGGAAGCGATAAACTGTGCAAATGATTAGGTTTATAAAACACTCTCTCGAGTCAATTTTAGCCTTAAGCAAATTTAGCGGGCTCTCGCAACTTACTAAATTCAACTTATCAATCTCGCGTAAGTCTAGTTTTAACTCGGCTTTCGATCTTAAATCAAAACTTACTCAGGTTCAATTAAACTCAGACAAATCGTTGATCAGGCGAAATAATCCTAATTCAATTGGCATAAAACGCGTAGAAAGAAATCAAGAGCACAATTTATTCAACCAATTTAATCCTAAAACATGTTCCTGAACCAAATATCACAAATTCCCCTAAACCCTAATTGGGAAATTAGCTACTCATATTAAAGGCAATAACAAAACAATATAGAGAAGACATAGCAAGAGAATGAATAAAAGCAATTGAAAAAAAAACTTACGGAGTACCGGCGGTTACAATTGAACCAAACTTGAAACTAAACTAAAGTTTTAATGTAGAGAGAATATGAAAGCAGTAAACTAAAACTAAACCTAAAACTTGTAAAATAAAAGCATAAACTAAAGATGGTGTTTAACTTTCGAGCCTAGAGTATTTATACAACTCCCCATAAATTAATTCGGATTAAAATAAAAACTCGATTTAAAATAACCCTTGGGCCTGACCAACTCCTTGGGCCGGCTCCTCTTCTCTTCTATGCTTGGGCCAACAACTTGGCTTTGCTCTTTTGTTTTGGCCTAAATCTCGTGGCCCTTTTCTTCCTTTTGGCCTTTTGGGCCTTAGTTTGTTCGTAGGCCTTTGATCTTGGTCTTAGTCTTTGGTCTTGGCTCGTGTTCTCGAGCTCCTGCGTGAGCTCAAGCTAGGACCTGTCGTCTCGATTCTCGTAATGCTCCAATCGTCTCGGGTTTTGGCTCAAATCTACCAAAACCTGCAAAATATAAATAAAAGGCAGCAGTATCGAGAAGTATAACATATAGCTCATAAAATCATAATAAATACGAATAAATACGAGCTAAATGAGACTGAACCGGGGGCATAAAACGAATATAAATAACATGTATCAAACTCCCCCAAACCAAACCTTTGCTTGTCCTCAAGCAAACAGCATCGGAGAAAATCAAAGTGACACAAACCAATCACGTTAGTATCTCAAAGTGGACGACCTATGCACATAAACATACAACCATAGACTATTTCACCGAAAATAGAGCACAAGTCTCAACCATTCACACTACATCGTACCACTAGCCTCTAACGCTTCCGCAAAAGTAAAACTGACGACATTTTCAATTCAAGCAAGGCCAACCGTACAAACCACTTTCCGTTCAACCTATCTTTCCAAATCATTCCATTTTCTTTTTTCTTTTTCTTTCTTTATTTTTTTGTTTTTTCGCGCAATGCGGAGCATCCCTCGTATGTAGTCTTAGATTTAGCTTGGCGCTCACTCGGTAAAAATCGCGCTCGGGTACACATATTTCCTTAAGGGTTACATCATTGCTCATACTCCCGGTCGCAACCAAATTCATGGCCACTGTGGTTACTCAAATCAATGAGTCCCCTCCGAAAGCATCGAAGCATTGCTCCAACATATATAAATCTTTCCAATCATACCGCAAACCAACAAACCAAACATTCCACAAACCATTGCCAAGCTCGAATGTCAAAGTCGAAAGGAAACCAGCAGCGATAAGAATTAGCGGATACAAGTGGGCTAGTATTTGAGACTCGCAATCTAGTAACAGGAAACAGACATATAGCGCAGCTACGACGATAGAAAGTCGACTCGGAGATACTAAAGATCAAAGTTGATGCACTAATCAAATCTCCAAACGTGACAAAGCAGACCAAAAAGACTCGTATTTTTGTAAATTTTTTAATTTTTCGATTTTTTGGGTTTTTCATAAAAATGCACACAAGAATAAAAAGCAAATGAACTAAATAAGCGCGAAAGAGCTTCCCTCCCCCAAACCAAATCACACATTGTCCTCAATTTGGAAAACAACACAACCACAGAAGCAGATAGGGACAAATAAGGAGCGGGGGCAGGAAAATGAAGCTACGAAAGAGGGTAATGGGAACTCACATTATCAAGTCGGAGCTCCCCCAAACCGAAGCGAAGCATGGAGTGCGGCTAAAATCGACAGATATGCGTCCAATTCAGTCCAACAAGGAAGTACTTCGGTAGATAACACGAGGAGACAAGAAACGAAGCAGCAGAAAAGTGCAGGTGTGGCCGGCCGGTCTGGACCGGCAGCCGGCCGACCGGCTAAGCCCACCTGACGCAATTTTTCGATTTTTCTTCAAGTTTCAAATTTCAGCTACGGCTCATGTCCTGGCCCGGCAGCCGGTAGGCCGGCTAAGGGCCCTCCTCGTGAGCGTTTTGAACATACTAAGGACCCAAAAGTCCATAAGTACATGCGCGCTAAAAACACAAAATATAATACCCTCGTCCTCGCGCGCTCGATAAAAACCAAAAGTCATAAAAAGCAAACCAAACAAAGTACAAGATGCAAAGTAAAATACAACGTCATCGGGTTGCCTCCTGGAAGCGCTGGTTTATAGTCCCGCACGACTCTTCACAGCTCCAGAAAATCATGTATAAGCAGGCCAAGGTCGTTGGCCATTCGCGACAGCTTCACTTGGCGAAACAGCAGATGATCGCCATAGTACTTCTCCAACTCGAGGCAGCGCAGCGTAGTCCATCATCGTAGGGCCTCGATCACGAAATGGCTCGACTGTGGGCCCTCTGTCCCCATCGCTAGCGTCGTAGACGTCAGCCTTCAGCAACTTCCTCTCCCCCAAACCATCCTTGCAGCCATCCTGTGAAGAACCTGCACAAAGGGAAGAGACATGCAAAACCTCCAACGCGTCTCCAGTAGTGTGAGACGGAGGTATAGAATCAATAGAATAAACTGACTCTAGACGCATGGGTGCTCGCGGGGTATCAGAATGAGTGAAGGTCAACTTCTCACCCCCCACCTTAAAGGCTATCGTCCTATTACCCACGTCGATAACTGCACCAGCAGTGTGCAGGAAAGGTCTCCCCAATATAATGGGAATGTGGGCATCCTCGGGCATATCAACCACTACGAAGTCGACAGGGATAAAGAACTTTCCTACCTGTACAGGGACGTCGTGTAAGATACCCAAGGGACGCTTAACTGAGCGGTCAGCCATCTGCAAGGTAATGCTAGTGGGTTCTAAAGCTGACAAGCTCATCTTTTGGTAGAGAGAGTAGGGGAGGACACTGACGCTGGCTCCAAGGTCGCATAAGGCATTACGGACCACAAACCTACCTATAGAGCACGGGATAGAGAATGTACCAGGGTCACTAAGCTTAGGAGGCTTACTACCCTGCAGCCTAGTACTAGCTTCCCCCACAAAGGCTACGGTCGACACGTCGTTTAACGTACGCTTACGAGCTAAAACATCTTTCAAAAACTTAGCGTACGCAGGAATTTGAGTCACAAGGTCTATAAAAGGGACGTTTACCTGAAGGGCCTTGATGACGTCGACGAACTTCCTGAACTTAGCCTCGGGCTCTGCACCTCGTTGGCGACCAGAAAACGGTAGCTTAATCGGAATCGGGGGTGTTGAAGCAGCAGGAATACCAAAATTATCACCCAAATCACTCTTCCTCGCAGCAACAGGTCCAGCCGGTTGGACGACCGGCTGCCGTTCGACCGGCTGTGGCCTCTGAATACACGGTTTCACCGTGTTAGCATCTCCATCCTTCTCCTCTTCCTCCAAATTCATAGGGTCACCATACATTGACCCACTTCTCAATGTAATCGCGCACGCCGTATCGTGCGGAGGTTTAGGAGGATTTCCTTGAGGAGGAAGGGTACCCGATTGTCGTGACGCTTGCGAAGCGGCGAGTTGAGCCACTTGATTCTCCAACATTTTAATCGCTGCGTCCTTAGCCTGCCCGTCCTTTTGCATTTGCTGCATCATCATCTCCTGTGACTTTTGCACGGCCATAGTCACCTGCGACATCTGCAACATCATAGCCTTCATTTCGGCCATAGGATCGGGTACTTGTGGTGGGGGTGGTGTAAAGGAAGGTTTTTGATAGGTAGGCGGGGGTTGTTGTTGGTTTTTGTAGGGTGGTTGATAAGGGGTGTTTTGTGGAGGTGGGGGAGTCGGGTTAAGCACATTATTATTCACGGTAGGGATAACTTGATGGACCGATCGTAACCGGTGATTACGATGCGGCCAGGTTTTGATAGGCGTAAACTTGCTCATGAGGTGCAGCATACCTCGTAGTATAACCTGAATCATGCCCTGCGACAGCATTAACATGGGCACTCGACGAACTCCCCTGCATAGCATCAAACTTCCTATTCAGCTCAGAAAGTTGACTTATAACTGCGTTCATGCTCTCATTTCCACGGTCGTTGTGTGCGGACCGTGAATTACCCCGTGGCTTCCCGAACTGAGCCGAATGAACAGCCATCTCCTCAATCAACGTCCACGCTTTATCATCGTCGGTATTATTAGCAAATCGCCCTCCCGCGGCCGAGCCAAGAATAGCGCGACTCTCGGCATACAACCCATTATAAAAAGTCATTATAATCAACCAATCACCCAAACCGTGATGTGGACACTCACGAATCAACCGTTTGTAACGGTCCCACGCTTCAGCCAATGTTTCATCAAAGCTCTGCTGAAACCCCTGTATCTAACTACGGAGTTGGTTAGTCCGCTCTGGAGGATAGAACTTGCGGTAGAAAGCAAGAGCTAGACTTGGCCAATCCGTAATACCCGCGGCAGTCTTGTCCAGATCCATGATCCAATCCCGCGCTCGATCACGTAAAGAAAAAGGGAACAGCATCTCCCTAATTTGGTTTTGAGTGATCCCATTCGCTGATTGTAGAAGCGAGAGTCCGTAAAAACCTGCATGTGCTTCCCGGGATCCTCCGTGGGATTTCCACCAAATTGATTGCGCTCCACCAAAGATAGAAAGGCGGGGCGAATCTCGAAGTTCCCTTGGACCGTGTTGGGTATAGTAAATCCTTGCGGGATCGACTCGGTCTTGGGTAGCAGTGACTATAAAGTTTAGGCATAGTCACGCGTGGTGGAGAACAAGTTGGAGTAATAGGAGGTGTGTCCTCTTCGTAGGACGATTGCGCTGCACTAGACTCCGAATGCGACGCTTCCTCAAGATCAAGATTAGCGATTTTAATCGCTTCCTTGCGTAATCGATTGTAATGGCGCTCGAGTTGAGCTCAAATGGAACTAAACCTGTAGGTGACCTGCGCATAAACAAAAACTACAAGCAAAAGATGAGAAACGGCCTCAAGGAACTAGGTTCCTTGAGACAAGAGAGAAAAACCTGCGACAACAAACAAGAACTAAAACTAGCAAAGCCGTTTCCCCGGCAACGGCGCCAAAATTGTCACCGGCTTAGTCGTATCACCCTGTCAAAATAAACCTAGCAAACTACTAATCGCCAGATAGTAGTAAGCGAGGATCGTATCCTGAGAGAAGCGGTCTAGATAATAGTTAAAGTCGATGAAAACAGTTCAACTCAAGGTGTGAAAAAGGTTTGTTTTAAACTAAACTAAAGCAAAAGCAAAGATGAATAGAAATATATAAGAGGAAAGATTAGGGCATCGGGTTCATTATGACAACGATTCAGGAACTCAAATTTATAAGAAGGAAGCGATAAACTGTGCAAATGATTAGGTTTATAAAACACTCTCTCGAGTCAATTTTAGCCTTAAGCAAATTTAGCGGGCTCTCGCAACTTACTAAATTCAACTTATCAATCTCGCGTAAGTCTAGTTTTAACTCGGCTTTCGATCTTAAATCAAAACTTACTCGAGTTCAATTAAACTCGGACAAATCGTTGATCAAAGTAAATAATCCTAATTCAATTGGCATAAAGCGTAGAAAGAAATCAAGAGCACAATTTATTCAACCAATTTAATCCTAAAACATGTTCCTGAACCAAATATCACAAATTCCCCTAAACCCTAATTGGGAAATTAGCTACTCATATTAAAGGCAATAACAAAACAATATAGAGAAGACATAGCAAGAGAATGAATAAAAGCAATTGAAAAAAAAACTTACGGAGTACCGGCGGTTACAATTGAACCAAACTTGAAACTAAACTAAAGTTTTAATGTAGAGAGAATATGAAAGCAGTAAACTAAAACTAAACCTAAAACTTGTAAAATAAAAGCATAAACTAAAGATGGTGTTTAACTTTCGAGCCTAGAGTATTTATACAACTCCCCATAAATTAATTCGGATTAAAATAAAAACTCGACGAAAATAACCCTTGGGCCTGACCAACTCCTTGGGCCGGCTCCTCTTCTCTTCTATGCTTGGGCCAACAACTTGGCTTTGCTCTTTTGTTTTGGCCTAAATCTCGTGGCCCTTTTCTTCCTTTTGGCCTTTTGGGCCTTAGTTTGTTCGTAGGCCTTTGATCTTGGTCTTAGTCTTTGGTCTTGGCTCGTGTTCTCGAGCTCCTGCGTGAGCTCAAGCTAGGACCTGTCGTCTCGATTCTCGTAATGCTCCAATCGTCTCGGGTTTTGGCTCAAATCTACCAAAACCTGCAAAATATAAATAAAGCGTGATGTCGAGAAGTATAACATATAGCCCATAAAATCATAATAAATACGAATAAATACGAGCTAAATGAGAGGCAAGGGGCATAAAACGAATATAAATAACATGTATCAAACTCCCCCAAACCAAACCTTTGCTTGTCCTCAAGCAAACAGCATCGGAGAAAATCAAAGTGACACAAACCAATCACGTTAGTATCTCAAAGTGGTCGACCTATGCACATAAACATACAACCATAGACTATTTCAGAAAAATAGAGCACAAGTCTCAACCATTCACACTACATCGTACCACTAGCCTCTAACGCTTCCGCAAAAGTAAAACTGACGACATTTTCAATTCAAGCAAGGCCAACCGTACAAACCACTTTCCGTTCAACCTATCTTTCCAAATCATTCCATTTTCTTTTTTCTTTTTCTTTCTTTATTTTTTTGTTTTTTCGCGCAATGCGGAGCATCCCTCGGATGTAATCTGGTTTAGCTTGACGTTCACTCGGTAAAAATCGCTCGGGTACACATATTTCCTTAAGGGTTACATCATTGCTCATACTCCCGGTCGCAACCAAATTCATGGCCACTGTGGTTACTCAAATCAATGAGTCCCCTCCGAAAGCATCGAAGCATTGCTCCAACATATATAAATCTTTCCAATCATACCGCAAACCAACAAACCAAACATTCCACAAACCATTGCCAAGCTCGAATGTCAAAGTCGAAAGTAAACCAACGCAAAGCGATAAGAATTAGCGGATACAAGTGGGCTAGTATTTGAGACTCATGATCTAGTAACAGAAAGCAGGACATATAAGCGCGACTCTGACGATAGAAAGTCGACTCGGAGATACTAAAGATCAAAGTTGATGCACTAATCAAATCTCCAAACGTGACAAAGCAGACCAAAAAGACTCGTATTTTTGTAAATTTTTTAATTTTTCGATTTTTTGGGTTTTTCATAAAAATGCACACAAGAATAAAAAGCAAATGAACTAAATAAGCGCGAAAGAGCTTCCCTCCCCCAAACCAAATCACACATTGTCCTCAATTTGGAAAACAACACAACCACAGAAGCAGATAGGGACAAATAAGGAGCGGGGGCAGGAAAATGAAGCTACGAAAGAGGGTAATGGGAACTCACATTATCAAGTCGGAGCTCCCCCAAACCGAAGCGAAGCATGGAGTGCGGCTAAAATCGACAGATATGCGTCCAATTGATCCAACAAGGAAGTACTTCGGTAGATAACACGAGGAGACAAGAAAGCGGCGAGAAAAGTGCGGTGTGGCCGTAGATCGGGCCGGCGGCCGACGGCAAGCTAAGCCCACTGACGCATTTTTCGATTTTCTTCAAGTTTCAAATTTCACTCGGCTCGTATCCTGGCGGCGGCCGTGGCGGCTAAGAGCCTCTCGTGGCGTTTTGAACATACTAAGGACCCAAAAGTCCATAAGTACATGCGCGCTAAAAACACAAAATATAATACCCTCGTCCTCGCGCGCTCGATAAAAACCAAAAGTCATAAAAAGCAAACCAAACAAAGTACAAGATGCAAAGTAAAATACAACGTCATCGGGTTGCCTCGCTGGAAGCGGTTTATAGTCCCGCACGACTCTTCACAGCTCCAGAAAATCATGTATAAGCAGGCCAAGGTCGTTGGCCATTCGCGACAGCTTCACTTGGCGAAACAGCAGATGATCGCCATAGTACTTCTCCAACTCGAGACAGCGCAGCGTAGTCCATCATCGTAGGGCCTCGATCACGAAATGGCTCGACTGTGGGCCCTCTGTCCCCATCGCTAGCGTCGTAGACGTTAGCCTTCAGCAACTTCCTCTCCCCCAAACCATCCTTGCAGCCATCCTGTGAAGAACCTGCACAAAGGGAAGAGACATGCAAAACCTCCAACGCGTCTCCAGTAGTGTGAGACGGAGGTATAGAATCAATAGAATAAACTGACTCTAGACGCATGGGTGCTCGCGGGGTATCAGAATGAGTGAAGGTCAACTTCTCACCCCCCACCTTAAAGGCTATCGTCCTATTACCCACGTCGATAACTGCACCAGCAGTGTGCAGGAAAGGTCTCCCCAATATAATGGGAATGTGGGCATCCTCGGGCATATCAACCACTACGAAGTCGACAGGGATAAAGAACTTTCCTGCACATGCGGGGGCGTCGTGTAAGATACCCAAGGGGACGCTTAAGCGGCGGTCGACCATCCGCAAGGTAATGCTAGTGGGTTCTAAAGGCGACAAGCTCATCTTTTAGTAGAAGAGTAGGGAGGACAACGTGGCTGGCTCAAAGGTCGCATAAGGCATTACGGACCACAAACCTACCTATAGAGCACGGGATAGAGAATGTACCAGGGTCACTAAGCTTAGGAGGCTTACTACCCTGCAGCCTAGTACTAACTTCCCCCACAAAGGCTACGGTCGACACGTCGTTTAACGTACGCTTACGAGCTAAAACATCTTTCAAAAACTTAGCGTACGCAGGAATTTGAGTCACAAGGTCTATAAAAGGGACGTTTACCTGAAGGGCCTTGATGACGTCGACGAACTTCCTGAACTTAGCCTCGGGCTCTGCACCTCGTTAGCGACCAGGAAACGGCAGCTTAATCGGAATCGGGGGTGTTGAAGCAGCAGGAATACCAAAATTATCACCCAAATCACTCTTCCTCGCAAACGAGTCCGGTAGGTTGGACGGCCATACGATTCGCCCGGCAGTGGCCTCTGAATACACGGTTTCACCGTGTTAGCATCTCCATCCTTCTCCTCTTCCTCCAAATTCATAGGGTCACCATACATTGACCCACTTCTCAATGTAATCGCGCACGCCGTATCGTGCGGAGGTTTAGGAGGATTTCCTTGAGGAGGAAGGGTACCCGATTGTCGTGACGCTTGCGAAGCGGCGAGTTGAGCCACTTGATTCTCCAACATTTTAATCGGCTGCGTCCTTAGCTTTGCCGAGATCCTTTTGCATTTCTTTGCATCATCATCTCCTCGTGACTTTTGCACGGCCATAGTCACCGCGACATCCGCAACATCATAGCCTTCATTTCGCCATAGGATCGGGTACTTGTGGTGGGGTGGAGTAAAGGAAGGTTTTTGATAAGTAGGCCGGGGTTGTTGTTGGTTTTTGTAGGGTGGTTGATAAGGGGTGTTTTGTGGAGGTGGGGGAGTCGGGTTAAGCACATTATTGTTACGGTAGGATAACAGTGACCGATCGTAACCCGGCTGATTCTGGTACGGCAGGTTTTGCTAGGCGTAAACTTGCCCATGAGGTGCAGCATACCTCGTAGTATAACCTGAATCATGCCCTGCGACAGCATTAACATGGGCACTCGACGAACTCCCCTGCATAGCATCAAACTTCCTATTCAAATTTCGGAAAGTTGACTTATAAGCTGCGTTCATGCTCTCATTTCCACGGTCGTTGTGTGCGGACCGTGAATTACCAGTGGCTTCCCGAATCGAGCCGAATGAGCGACCATCTCCTCAATCAACGTCCACGCTTTATCATCGTCGGTATTATTAGCAAATCGCCCTCCGGCCGAGCCAAGAATAAGCGCGACTCTCGGCATACAACCCATTATAAAAAGTCATTATAATCAACCAATCACCCAAACCGTGATGTGGACACTCACGAATCAACCGTTTGTAACGGTCCCACGCTTCAGCCAATGTTTCATCAAAGCTCTGCTGAAACCCCTGTATCTAACTACGGAGTTGGTTAGTCCGCTCTGGAGGATAGAACTTGCGGTAGAAAGCAAGAGCTAGACTTGGCCAATCCGTAATACCCGCGGCAGTCTTGTCCAGATCCATGATCCAATCCCGCGCTCGATCACGTAAAGAAAAAGGGAACAGCATCTCCCTAATTTGGTTTTGAGTGATCCCATTCTGCTTGATTGTAGAGCAGTAGTCCGTAAAAACCTGCATGTGCTTCCCGGGATCCTCCGTGGGATTTCCACCAAATTGATTGCGCTCCACCAAAGATAGAAAGGCGGGGCGAATCTCGAAGTTCCCTTGGACCGTGTTGGGTATAGTAAATCCTTGCGGGATCGACTCGGTCTTGGGTAACGAGTGACTATAAAGTTTAGGCATAGTCACGCGTGGTGGAGAACAAGTTGGAGTAATAGGAGGTGTGTCCTCTTCGTAGGACGATTGCGCTGCACTAGACTCCGAATGCGACGCTTCCTCAAGATCAAGATTAGCGATTTTAATCGCTTCCTTGCGTGTCGATTGTAATCTGGCGCTCGAGTTAGGCTCAAATGGAACTAAACTCGTAGGTGACCTGCGCATAAACAAATACTACAAGCAAAAGATGAGAAACGGCCTCAAGGAACTAGGTTACTTGAGACTAGAGAGAAAAACCTGCGACAACAAGCAAGAACTAAAACTAGCAAAGCCGTTTCCACGGCAACGGCGCCAAAATTGACACAGGCTTAGTCGTATCACCCTGTCAAAATAAACCTAGCAAACTACTAATCGCCAGATAGTAGTAAGCGAGGATCGTATCCACAGAGAAACGGTCTAGATAATAGTTAAAGTCGATGAAAACGAGTTCAACTCAAGGTGTGAAAAAGGTTTGTTTTAAACTAAACTAAAGCAAAAGCAAAGATGAATAGAAATATATAAGAGGAAAGATTAGGGCATCGGGTTCATTATGACAACGATTCAGAACTCAAATTTATAAGAAGGAAGCGATAAAGCTGTGCAAATGATTAGGTTTATAAAACACTCTCTCGAGTCAATTTTAGCCTTAAGCAAATTTAGCGGGCTCTCGCAACTTACTAAATTCAACTTATCAATCTCGCGTAAGTCTAGTTTTAACTCGGCTTTCGATCTTAAATCAAAACTTACTCAGGTTCAATTAAACTCAGACAAATCGTTGATCAGGCGAAATAATCCTAATTCAATTGGCATAAAACGCGTAGAAAGAAATCAAGAGCACAATTTATTCAACCAATTTAATCCTAAAACATGTTCCTGAACCAAATATCACAAATTCCCCTAAACCCTAATTGGGAAATTAGCTACTCATATTAAAGGCAATAACAAAACAATATAGAGAAGACATAGCAAGAGAATGAATAAAAGCAATTGAAAATAAAACTTACGGAGTACCGGCGGTTACAATTGAACCAAACTTGAAACTAAACTAAAGTTTTAATGTAGAGAGAATATGAAAGCAGTAAACTAAAACTAAACCTAAAACTTGTAAAATAAAAGCATAAACTAAAGATGGTGTTTAACTTTCGAGCCTAGAGTATTTATACAACTCCCCATAAATTAATTCGGATTAAAATAAAAACTCGACGAAAATAACCCTTGGGCCTGACCAACTCCTTGGGCCGGCTCCTCTTCTCTTCTATGCTTGGGCCAACAACTTGGCTTTGCTCTTTTGTTTTGGCCTAAATCTCGTGGCCCTTTTCTTCCTTTTGGCCTTTTGGGCCTTAGTTTGTTCGTAGGCCTTTGATCTTGGTCTTAGTCTTTGGTCTTGGCTCGTGTTCTCGAGCTCCTGCGTGAGCTCAAGCTAGGACCTGTCGTCTCGATTCTCGTAATGCTCCAATCGTCTCGGGTTTTGGCTCAAATCTACCAAAACCTGCAAAATATAAATAAAAGGCAGCAGTATCGAGAAGTATAACATATAGCTCATAAAATCATAATAAATACGAATAAATACGAGCTAAATGAGACTGAACCGGGGGCATAAAACGAATATAAATAACATGTATCAAACTCCCCCAAACCAAACCTTTGCTTGTCCTCAAGCAAACAGCATCGGAGAAAATCAAAGTGACACAAACCAATCACGTTAGTATCTCAAAGTGGACGACCTATGCACATAAACATACAACCATAGACTATTTCACCGAAAATAGAGCACAAGTCTCAACCATTCACACTACATCGTACCACTAGCCTCTAACGCTTCCGCAAAAGTAAAACTGACGACATTTTCAATTCAAGCAAGGCCAACCGTACAAACCACTTTCCGTTCAACCTATCTTTCCAAATCATTCCATTTTCTTTTTTCTTTTTCTTTCTTTATTTTTTTGTTTTTTCGCGCAATGCGGAGCATCCCTCGTATGTAGTACCGTTTAGCTTGACGTTCACTCGGTAAAAATCGCGCTCGGGTACACATATTTCCTTAAGGGTTACATCATTGCTCATACTCCCGGTCGCAACCAAATTCATGGCCACTGTGGTTACTCAAATCAATGAGTCCCCTCCGAAAGCATCGAAGCATTGCTCCAACATATATAAATCTTTCCAATCATACCGCAAACCAACAAACCAAACATTCCACAAACCATTGCCAAGCTCGAATGTCAAAGTCGAAAGTAAACCAACGAAAAGCGATAAGAATTAAGCAGATACAAGTGGGCTAGTATTTGAGACTCGCAATCTAGTAACAGGAAACAGACATATAGCGCAGCTACGACGATAGAAAGTCGACTCGGAGATACTAAAGATCAAAGTTGATGCACTAATCAAATCTCCAAACGTGACAAAGCAGACCAAAAAGACTCGTATTTTTGTAAATTTTTTAATTTTTCGATTTTTTGGGTTTTTCATAAAAATGCACACAAGAATAAAAAGCAAATGAACTAAATAAGCGCGAAAGAGCTTCCCTCCCCCAAACCAAATCACACATTGTCCTCAATTTGGAAAACAACACAACCACAGAAGCAGATAGGGACAAATAAGGAGCGGGGGCAGGAAAATGAAGCTACGAAAGAGGGTAATGGGAACTCACATTATCAAGTCGGAGCTCCCCCAAACCGAAGCGAAGCATGGAGTGCGGCTAAAATCGACAGATATCGTCAATTCAGTCCAACAAGGAAGTACTTCGGTAGATAACACGAGGAGACAAGAAACGAAGCAGCAGAAAAGTGCAGGTGTGGCCGGCCGGTCTGGACCGGCAGCCGGCCGACCGGCTAAGCCCACCTGACGCAATTTTTCGATTTTTCTTCAAGTTTCAAATTTCAGCTACGGCTCATGTCCTGGCCCGGCAGCCGGTAGGCCGGCTAAGGGCCCTCCTCGTGAGCGTTTTGAACATACTAAGGACCCAAAAGTCCATAAGTACATGCGCGCTAAAAACACAAAATATAATACCCTCGTCCTCGCGCGCTCGATAAAAACCAAAAGTCATAAAAAGCAAACCAAACAAAGTACAAGATGCAAAGTAAAATACAACGTCATCGGGTTGCCTCCTGGAAGCGCTGGTTTATAGTCCCGCACGACTCTTCACAGCTCCAGAAAATCATGTATAAGCAGGCCAAGGTCGTTGGCCATTCGCGACAGCTTCACTTGGCGAAACAGCAGATGATCGCCATAGTACTTCTCCAACTCGAGACAGCGCAGCGTAGTCCATCATCGTAGGGCCTCGATCACGAAATGGCTCGACTGTGGGCCCTCTGTCCCCATCGCTAGCGTCGTGAGCGTCGACCAGCCAAGAACTTCCTCTCCCCCAAACCATCCTTGCAGCCATCCTGTGAAGAACCTGCACAAAGGGAAGAGACATGCAAAACCTCCAACGCGTCTCCAGTAGTGTGAGACGGAGGTATAGAATCAATAGAATAAACTGACTCTAGACGCATGGGTGCTCGCGGGGTATCAGAATGAGTGAAGGTCAACTTCTCACCCCCCACCTTAAAGGCTATCGTCCTATTACCCACGTCGATAACTGCACCAGCAGTGTGCAGGAAAGGTCTCCCCAATATAATGGGAATGTGGGCATCCTCGGGCATATCAACCACTACGAAGTCGACAGGGATAAAGAACTTTCCTACCTGTACAGGGACGTCGTGTAAGATACCCAAGGGACGCTTAACTGAGCGGTCAGCCATCTGCAAGGTAATGCTAGTGGGTTCTAAAGCTGACAAGCTCATCTTTTGGTAGAGAGAGTAGGGGAGGACACTGACGCTGGCTCCAAGGTCGCATAAGGCATTACGGACCACAAACCTACCTATAGAGCACGGGATAGAGAATGTACCAGGGTCACTAAGCTTAGGAGGCTTACTACCCTGCAGCCTAGTACTAACTTCCCCCACAAAGGCTACGGTCGACACGTCGTTTAACGTACGCTTACGAGCTAAAACATCTTTCAAAAACTTAGCGTACGCAGGAATTTGAGTCACAAGGTCTATAAAAGGGACGTTTACCTGAAGGGCCTTGATGACGTCGACGAACTTCCTGAACTTAGCCTCGGGCTCTGCACCTCGTTAGCGACCAGGAAACGGCAGCTTAATCGGAATCGGGGGTGTTGAAGCAGCAGGAATACCAAAATTATCACCCAAATCACTCTTCCTCGCAAAGACGAGTCCGGTAGGTTGGACGGCCATTGGATTCGGCCGGCGATGGCCTCACGAATACGGTTTCACCGTGTTAGCATCTCCATCCTTCTCCTCTTCCTCCAAATTCATAGGGTCACCATACATTGACCCACTTCTCAATGTAATCGCGCACGCCGTATCGTGCGGAGGTTTAGGAGGATTTCCTTGAGGAGGAAGGGTACCCGATTGTCGTGACGCTTGCGAAGCGGCGAGTTGAGCCACTTGATTCTCCAACATTTTAATCGCTGCGTCCTTAGCCTGCCCGTCCTTTTGCATTTGCTGCATCATCATCTCCTGTGACTTTTGCACGGCCATAGTCACCTGCGACATCTGCAACATCATAGCCTTCATTTCGGCCATAGGATCGGGTACTTGTGGTGGGGGTGGTGTAAAGGAAGGTTTTTGATAGGTAGGCGGGGGTTGTTGTTGGTTTTTGTAGGGTGGTTGATAAGGGGTGTTTTGTGGAGGTGGGGGAGTCGGGTTAAGCACATTATTGTTACGGTAGGATTGATGGTGATCGTAACGGTGATTCTGGTACGGCAGGTTTTGATAGGCGTAAACTTGCTCATGAGGTGCAGCATACCTCGTAGTATAACCTGAATCATGCCCTGCGACAGCATTAACATGGGCACTCGACGAACTCCCCTGCATAGCATCAAACTTCCTATTCAGCTCAGAAAGTTGACTCATAACTGCGTTCATGCTCTCATTTCCACGGTCGTTGTGTGCGGACCGTGAATTACCCCGTGGCTTCCCGAACTGAGCCGAATGAACAGCCATCTCCTCAATCAACGTCCACGCTTTATCATCGTCGGTATTATTAGCAAATCGCCCTCCCGCGGCCGAGCCAAGAATAGCGCGACTCTCGGCATACAACCCATTATAAAAAGTCATTATAATCAACCAATCACCCAAACCGTGATGTGGACACTCACGAATCAACCGTTTGTAACGGTCCCACGCTTCAGCCAATGTTTCATCAAAGCTCTGCTGAAACCCCTGTATCTAACTACGGAGTTGGTTAGTCCGCTCTGGAGGATAGAACTTGCGGTAGAAAGCAAGAGCTAGACTTGGCCAATCCGTAATACCCGCGGCAGTCTTGTCCAGATCCATGATCCAATCCCGCGCTCGATCACGTAAAGAAAAAGGGAACAGCATCTCCCTAATTTGGTTTTGAGTGATCCCATTCTGCTTGATTGTAGAGCAGTAGTCCGTAAAAACCTGCATGTGCTTCCCGGGATCCTCCGTGGGATTTCCACCAAATTGATTGCGCTCCACCAAAGATAGAAAGGCGGGGCGAATCTCGAAGTTCCCTTGGACCGTGTTGGGTATAGTAAATCCTTGCGGGATCGACTCGGTCTTGGATAACGAGTGACTATAAAGTTTAGGCATAGTCACGCGTGGTGAAGAACAAGTTGGAGTAATAGGAGGTGTGTCCTCTTCGTAGGATGATTGCGCTGCACTAGACTCCGAATGCGACGCTTCCTCAAGATCAAGATTAGCGATTTTAATCGCTTCCTTGCGTAGTCGGTGTAATGCGCGCTCAGGTTCAGACTCAAATGGAACTAAACCTGTAGGTGACCTGCGCATAAACAAAAACTACAAGCAAAAGATGAGAAACGGCCTCAAGGAACTAGGTTCCTTGAGACAAGAGAGAAAAACCTGCGACAACAAACAAGAACTAAAACTAGCAAAGCCGTTTCCCCGGCAACGGCGCCAAAATTGACACAGGCTTAGTCGTATCACCCTGTCAAAATAAACCTAACAAACTACTAATCAGCAGATAGTAGTAAGTAGGATCGTATCCACAGAGAAACGGTCTAGATAATAGCTAAAGTCGATGAAAACAGGTTCAACTCAAGGTGTGGAAAAGGTTTGTTTTAAACTGTGGACAAGGGATTTTGATCCACGCGATGTCCACGCGATGTTTTATTTCAAAAACATTTTTAATTTGAAAAGAGTCGCCACTAAATTTTTAGGTGGAATTTAGAAACCAGTTTTAGAGAAAATGAGTTCGTGTGAGTTCACGTGTTAGGAAGTTTAAAAGAATTTCATTAATTTAACGCCTAACCCAATTCTAAAGAACGGTCTCTACTAAGTAAAACCATGGCTATTATGAGTACACATGCAGGATGCAAACAGCGTTTTAACCCTAAACAAAAAAATATCCATTCTAGGTCGTTTTAATGCACATACAATTTCGTCGAAGTTATTTAACATGGGTTCATTTACTATTCTAGCAAACAAAGGAAAGAAGTAGAAATACTCACCGACAGCATAAGATAGATTAACAAACGTTAGCAGCAGACGTATAAAAAAAATAATCAAATACAAATAATACCCTATATGGACAAGCGTGAATGATTAACCTAGGTAATTTAATATAGTGCACGAATATAAAGCAGTAACAAGCGAACAAAATAATTTGCGAGCATTCGCAAACAAACAAACACACATATAAATACAGACACAAACAAACAACTACACGGATATAGCAATGTGGCACACATTTAAATTAATAATCAAATACCCTCAAGCAAACATGCTAACATTCACATCTTGTAGCAAACACAAATGCACACCAAACGTGTAGGCTAGCAAACAAAAAACAACCAGGATAAGCATACAAATACGTGCAAAATAAACGGGTATAGCTGATGATAATAATCACACAAACGAACACCTAGACGATCAAATACGACTAACAAGCACACAAACGCAAGCGATAACGTGAGTTCTTAAACATGGTATACGAGGGCCTAAACTATACAATTCAACAGGTCAAATAATCCCACAACAGACTTAACGGACAAGACAAAAACGTCAGCCAACAGACCTATGCAAAACACGGCTTCTAACGATCAACGAGGCAAACCATAAAACCAAAACCAACCGACAGGGTAAAATCATGAAAACTAGTCTAACATACAAATGTGAACTACAAATCTGAAAGGAAAACACGACAAATCAATTTTCAGACAATTAATCGTAACTAAACATGAATAGGATCTAGTTGTATAATAAGCTAAACGAGCAAACTAAACAGACGAGGAATTTTCAAACCGTACTTCACAAAGAAATCAAGTACGAATATTGTGCACACGAGGAACATACATATCGAAATCATGTGAGGAACTTAGGTCCAAAACGAACAATAAACGTAAAGAAAATATGATGACAAACGACGGAGCGACAAAGAACAATAAAAAAGCGACAGAAAGCAATAAAAAACGACAGAGAGCAATAAAAAGCGATAAAAACAATAATTTAAACAAAGTAAAGTGAGTATTTTGCACCCTCAACTTACATGTATCGTTGACCAAATATCCGAGTCGTAATCGATTGTAAGATTTTATCCCGCGGGTCCGTCGTCGATTTAAAACCAATAATAAATCCGTGCATTGCATAAAGCGGCGATTTTCAAAAGCTTGTATCTCCTTCGTTTCTCAACGAAATTTCGAACCGAAAGATGTTTTAGAATCGTGGTAAAGTGAACTTTAAGATCGTGTAAAGAAATCAGAGTGACTATGAGGTTCAAAACACGAAAACCTGGACAGAAGAGGTGATAGCCGAACAAAAAAAACTGAGTATGGTGCTCTGTTTTCTGACCGCTATCACGACTTCCTTTTTGGCTTTCTTAGGGCTTTTTTGTGACTTGATTTTGTGTATGTATGCTGTGTATTTCGTGTGTCCTGAAGGCTTGTGTATGGGTGTGTATATATAGTGACAAAAAGTAGGTTTCTTTGAAGGAGAAGAGCAGCTCACCTTTCTTCGATAGCTGCTGCCAACGACCTCCTTGGTGGGGATTTTCAGGGTTTTTGAGTTGTGTTTCTTGTAGGTTAAGCAAAGGGTATATGGATAAGGCCGTTAGGATATGGGCATGGGCATGAGTGTGTGAATAAAAAACGGGATGGGCATGGTTATGGGTTTGCCAGGAGCGAGCACTGGGGGTTACGTTTTGTAATGGTCGGGCTCCTTGGCTGGATTCTGGGCTGATCAGTCGAAGGGGGAGGGAGCATGGCTGGGTAGAAAAGAGTCGGGTTTTTGGGTCGCTTTTTGGGTTGTCAAAACAGGGCACGAAGAGGGGTTTTAGGGCTGCTGTATCTCGAGCACTTTGGGCTATTTTCTGGCTGGTTTTGGACGTGGTTTTTGGCTGGTTCAAGCTGGGCTAAGGATGCGGCTTTAGGGTGGGTTTAAGCTCGGGTATGTGGGGAAGAGTGTGGGTAAAAGAGGCCTCGAAATTCGTGTTGGAACGGGCTCAAAATCGCTCTTAAAATTGGGCTTAAAACGAGTTTTAAAACTTGTTGTTACGAAAACGAATTCGTCGAATACGATTTAATAAACTGTTTTAAAAGCATGAGAAACGACTTTTCAAGTCAAATATCAAATTTATAAAAGCGATTTTTCAAATCGAGTTACTTAAAATGATTTTTCAAATCGAAATATTTTATTTTCAATAAAACAAACTTTTTTGACAGAATACACTTACCTTGTCAACACACTAATTTAAATATCATTTAAATTAATAAAATGTTACGTCAACGGCGCCCGACTTACTTCGTAAAACGAACTCAAATAAATGACACGAAATACATGTTGTCCTATCATCATTGGGTGTTTGTTGGGTTTTCTATAAATTTCCATATCGACAGATACGGGTATCAACAGAGCCCCCACTTTGACTAAGGCTTGGACAGGCGAAAGTCAAAGTAGACTCTCGAGTCGATCGAAGATCACAACTGGAGAGCCTCACGGGTCGTTTAGGGTCCCTTAGACCTGTGTACATAAGCTCACCAGCCATAAGAAGAAATCATACCTGAAACATGATTCTGGATGCCTTTATTTTCATCAAAGTATGGGTTGAGCCTTATCCTTAGGCGCCTACGTATCCGTTGTGACAGAATCAAACCCGTATCGTAGTTCGAGCTCGCTGGCCTGTAGCTTTCTGCTGCTTCGGCCCAAAACAAACGATATTTGTTTACTCGATTGAGTAAAGCCTATATCTGTATTCTTTTTGAGAGTGTCACTCCTTTTAGCTTCTGCTGCTACTTCTTCATCTTTGAGGATGTCATCCTGTCGTCGGGGTCTAAGGTTTATGACTTTAGAGCCCCCGGTTGGAGCGTTCCTGCTCAATCTTAAAAACAAATCATAGCACACGACTCACATAGTGAAATCTGCGACTTTTGAAACAAAAAGGATGGATCATCGATTCGAGCTGCGAATTTTATTTGAAAATGGGTCATCGACCGGCTTCAAAACGGGATAGATCATCGATCCGAACTGAGAATTTTAATTTGAAAATGGGTCCTCGACCTGCTTCAAAACGATGGATCATCGATCCGAACTGAAAATTCTATTTTGGGAATGGATCATCGACCCGAGCTAAAATCAACATTTGCGTCCTCGATTCGCATTTCAAAATTTTTGTGTCCTCGACCTATTCAAAATTTTGTGTCCTCGACCTATATTTTTAGATTAAAGACTGGTGGGTCTTTGACCGGAAACTGTAAACATCTTTTGAGAAATGGGTCGTCGACCCGAAAACCGTAAAAATCTTTTGAAAATGGGTCGTCGACCGGAAACCGTAAAAATCTTTTGAAAATGGGTCGTCGACCCGCCTCTTGAAAAGTGGATGAGTCATCGACTCGAACTATAAACATCTTTTGAAAATGGGTCTTCAACCCGCATTTTGAAAAGTGGATGAGTCATTGACTCGAACTACAAACATCATTTGAAAATGGGTCTTCAACCCGCATCTTGAAAAGTGGATGAGTCATCGACTCGAACTATAAACATCATTTGAAAATGGGTCTTCAACCCGCATCTTGAAGAGTGGATGAGTCATCGACTCGAACTATAAACATCATTTGAAAATGGGTCTTCAACCCGCATTTTGAAAAGTGGATGGGTCATCGACCCGAACTATGTTCATCATTTGGCGGGGCCATCGGCCCGTATTTTGAGGAAAAGGCGGATAGGTCATCGACCCGAACTATAATTGTCATTGAAAATTGGGGCCATCGACCTCGATTTTGAAGGAAAAGGTGGATAGGTCATCGACCCAAACTATAATTGTCATTGAAAATTGGGGCCATCGACCTCGATTTTGAAGGAAAAGGTGGATAGGTCATCGACCCAAACGCAAGACATCATTTGAAAATAGGTCATCGACCCCCATAGCAATTTTCATTTGAAAATCGAAACTGGTCATCGACCTAAACTTTGGATTTTGAGCACTTCGAATAATTCGGCCTAGTTCAAAAACATCATTTTTAAAAGTTGGATTGCGGGTCCAACCTAGACTAAAAAATTACTTGGAAATATTGAATTGGGTCCTCGACCCGCATTGTAAACATCATTTTAAAAAAATCAAGAAGAGTCATCGACTCTGAATGTAGACATCATTTAGAAATCGAAATGGGCCATCGACCCGCAAGCATCATTTTGAAAATTGAAGTGGGTCATCTGCTCGAATTTCAAATTTGACCTCGGATCATCGACCCAAACTTTGCAAAAAGGTTCTTGAAATGCATTATAAAATCGAAGCATGGCTGAGTCAGCATGAAATACGACACGAATGTGACATGAATACGACAAGAACGTGACACGAGCAACTGACATTTGAACGTTCGACCATGACCGACTCGACCTAAGACAACGTTTCAAAGACGAGTAGACTAGTAACTGTGCAGGGTCCTTTAGGATGACTGACACGTGGTCTAAAATAGACGTGGGTTAATAGTATCATGTTCTCCCCCTATGCAAATTCTTTGTCGAGATGCGAACTAACTGGCAAACTAAACATCTTTGCCAATTCCCGTTAAGAAAAAAGATCATTCCAAGACTGGACAATTACTTATCAGAACCTTGATTCTCATCCCAATCTAAATCGAGCACTAAGACAGACTCAACAAAAGTTGCTTCATTTGGACTTTGTAAAGACCCGTAAAAAATTGACAAGATGACAAATTAGATGATGGGTGGTGGTGGATTGTATCCCATATTCTAAAGGATTGCCTACATATTCACGTGGAGCGAAATCAAATCCGATGTAGTTCGATCCAGGTGCATAAACATGGCAATTTTCTTGTGTGTAACACTCGAAGGTTTCACCTAAGGTATCATGTTGTAAGGTACTAGCGGATTCCTTGTGGACCTTAAACGCTTGGGTACAACTACATAAGCCAATGACTCTCGGAATTTCAAGACTACGTCTCCATTGCCGTTTTGAGAACGACTTAAAAAAGTTTGATGGTACTTTCTGACCGTTTTGGCTTCGCCTTTAATTTTGACTTTGATCTTCGATCTCCGATGTGTTGCCACTCAATTTTTTTGTATTTCTGTATTCTTGTTTGCGTTTTCGAGAATATGCCGCGCCCTTTGTGGCTTGGGCTTGTTCCAACTTCGTGGTCGTATGCATATCACGCCAGACTCCTCTGACAAGTTCGTTTGCTTATTAGGCACGCGATCGAGTACACGGAGGGCGATCCATGAATATTCGTACCTTTGGTCGCGATCAAATTCATGACCACTATGGAGCTCCAAATTAATGGATCCTCCTCCAAAGGCAGAGGAGTAGTATACCACAAGTTGACTACCGGACCTTAGGTTTTTAGTTGTCGGAAGCCCTTTTGTCTTTGCTTTTGTCTTGAGTTGGTGTTGCACCTTAGAATTGAATACGTATTTCTACCCCAGGGACACCCTTCGAGTGTGTTGTGCATTTTCGTCAGTTGGGATTATAGAAGCAAATTAGAGACAAGATCAATTTCATTGATTTTGAGAAGGATTTAGAAATAATTGTGAAAAAACGAATCTTAGACTCAGCATAGACATAAGACTTGAATATGAATTCTGACTTATAATCACCAACCTCGGCTTTGAACTTTTCTCCTTTCAGGAATTGATTCAGATGCTTGGTTTGAAAGTTACCCCACTTTTGTAACTTGATTTTGACTTAAGGAGGAGAATATACGACTCGAGTTCAGAAATCGACACAGTTTCGACACTATTTGTAAATTGGTAGAGGTTTCATTCTATTTAACAACTCGGGATGCAAATGGACTGGACCAGATTAATCATGAAAAGACTCGGAGCTTAACGACATGGTCTACGACCTAACTATGCAAATGCATGCGACATATGGGCTTGAAGATAGACTCACAGTATGGGACTTAGACTCAACTAGACATGGACCCGAAGTAATTAGCTCTTGTTTGGATCAATAAGTTTCTAAAACTTCTAAAAATAGCCTGGATGTGACATTATTGTGCCTTAACTCAAAACTAAAAGATGACATGCATGATTTGGGCCTAAGAATAAGCTTAGGTGACCTAACTAGGTGAGACGCTTAAATAACTAGACTTACTATACAGGGCTTAGATTCAAACTAGCCTCGACTCGGTGCATTTCATGCTTACTCCCGACTTAAAATAGAAACTTATTTACGAAGTTGAGGTTTGAAATGGGCAGCTCTTCGACTACAAAAAAAGCTTATTTGGTTCGAAATTTCAGTTTACCTTGGGCTAGATTTTACCTTTGAAAAACTTCGTTTTTGGTTGGAAAAAAAAAATATATTCCCAAATGGGTAGCATTTCAAAAGCGTTCGAGATTATTCTAATCCTAAACGTATAGCATTTCAGCTTAAAAACTATTCTTTTTTCAAAAGACCGACGTAGTGTTAAAAATCGTTTGGGATTAATCTAATTCTAAACGGGAAGCATTTCAGCTTGAAAGGATTCTTTTTTCAAAAGAGTTAGTGTCGAAGATTGTTCGAGATTGTTCTAATCTTAAACGGATAGCATTTCAGCTATAAAAGGATCTTTTTTCAAAAGATAATTTTCTTTTAAAGAAAAAAAGTTTTAGGATTTTCTAATCCTAACGAGGAGCATTTCAGCTAACAAAAGGATCTTTTTTCTAAAGACTTAGCGTCGGAGACTGTTCGAGATTATTCTAATCTTAAACGGATAGCATTTCGGCCATAAAAGGATCTTTTTTCAAAAGATAATTTTCTTTTAAAGAAAAAAAAGTTTCAGGATTTTCTATTCCTAACGAGGAGCATTTCAGCTTAGAAAAGATCTTTTTTTCAAAAGAGCTAATATCGAAATTTATTTAAGATTATTCTAATCCTAAACGAATAGCATTCCAGCTAAGAAAAGATCCTTTTTCAAGAGAGATAATGTCGAAAATTGGTTAAGATTATTCTAACCCTAAAAGAATAACATTTCAGCTTAGAAAAAGATCTTTTTTTTTTTCAAAAGAGGCAATATCGAAAATTGTTTAAGATTATTCTAACCCTAAACGAAAAGCATTTCAGCTTAGAAAAGATCTTTTTTCAAAAGAGGCAATATCGAAAATTGTTTAAGATTATTCTAACCCTAAACGAATAGCGTTTCAGCTAGGAAGAGATCTTTTTTCAAAAGAGCTAACATCGAAAGAAATGTTTAAGATTATTCTAACCCTAAACGGATAGCGTTTCAGCTAAGAAAAGATCTTTTTTCAAAAGAGCAAATATTCAGAAAATATCTAAGATTATTCTAATTTTAGAAGGAAAGCGTTTCAGCTTAAACAAAAATCTTTGTTTTCCGAAGGAGATAGTGTGGGAAAATATTTAAGATTATTCTAATCCTAAAAAAGAGAGCGTTTCAGCTAGGAATGAATCTTTTTTCAAAAGAGCTAATATCGGAAATCTTTTAAGATTATTCTGATCCTAAAAGAATAGCATTTCTGCTAGGAAAAGATTTTTTTTCAAACGAGCTAAAAATCGGAAATAATTTAAGATTATTCTAATCCTAAAAGGAAAGCGTTTCAGCTTGGACAAAAATCTTTGTTTTTTTCGGGAAAGAAAGCGTTGGAAAATATTTAAGATTATTCTAATCCTAAAAAGATAGCATTTCAGCTTAAAGAATGAATTTTTTTTTCAAGGAAAGCATTTCAGCTCGAATCAAAAGTCTTTTTCAAATGAGGTAGGGTTGGAAAATATTTAAGATTATTCTAATCCTAAAAGACAAAGATTTCAAATTTAGGAAAAAGATTTTTAGAGGGAAAGCATTTCAGCTTAAGTCAAAAATCGTTTCAAAAGAGATATTTAAGATTATTCTAATCCTAAAAAGACAGCATTTCAGCTAAGAAAAGAACCTTTAGGAAAATATTTGACTGAAAAGATGACAGTTTTGACTAAAAAGGATTGAAAACAAAGGCTTTAGGAATCACAGAGCATTTAGTCATACGCAGTTCAAGGATGCAATGCATGAACTAGACTATTCTAAGTCTCGAAAAGGGTCCATGCCAATGATCCCGCGCTGTTAGGTAACCTACGCAACCACCATAAGTTTGTAACTATATGGCGAAAGTGCGGTTGCTAACCTCGACGGAACCACCTTGATATTTAAATCAGACATAGTGAACGTCATTTCCCCAGCCTGAAATCGACCCAAGGGGAGAAATGGTTCGAATCCTAACAGTATGATGCATAAGTAACGTTAAAAGAAAAGGGTACTCTAAATAGCCATCATTTTACTTTTCAAGTTTCACTGTCCCCAGTGAAGTCGCCAAATTGTGGACAAGGGATTTTGATCCACGCGATGTCCACGCGATGTTTTATTTCAAAAACATTTTTAATTTGAAAAGAGTCGCCACTAAATTTTTAGGTGGAATTTAGAAACCAGTTTTAGAGAAAATGAGTTCGTGTGAGTTCACGTGTTAGGAAGTTTAAAAGAATTTCATTAATTTAACGCCTAACCCCACTTGGGTCTGATAACGGTCTACTAAGTAAAACCATGGCTATTATGAGTACACATGCAGGATGCAAACAGCGTTTTAACCCTAAACAAAAAAAATATCCATTCTAGGTCGTTTTAATGCACATACAATTTCGTCGAAGTTATTTAACATGGGTTCATTTACTATTCTAGCAAACAAAGGAAAGAAGTAGAAATACTCACCGACAGCATAAGATAGATTAACAAACGTTAGCAGCAGACGTATAAAAAAAATAATCAAATACAAATAATACCCTATATGGACAAGCGTGAATGATTAACCTAGGTAATTTAATATAGTGCACGAATATAAAGCAGTAACAAGCGAACAAAATAATTTGCGAGCATTCGCAAACAAACAAACACACATATAAATACAGACACAAACAAACAACTACACGGATATAGCAATGTGGCACACATTTAAATTAATAATCAAATACCCTCAAGCAAACATGCTAACATTCACATACTGTAGCAAACACAAATGCACACCAAACGTGTAGGCTAGCAAACAAAAAAACAACCAGATAAGCATACAAATACGTGCAAAATAAACGGGTATAGCTGATGATAATAATCACACAAACGAACACCTAGACGATCAAATACGACTAACAAGCACACAAACGCAAGCGATAACGTGAGTTCTTAAACATGGTATACGAGGGCCTAAACTATACAATTCAACAGGTCAAATAATCCCACAACAGACTTAACGGACAAGACAAAAACGTCAGCCAACAGACCTATGCAAAACACGGCTTCTAACGATCAACGAGGCAAACCATAAAACCAAAACCAACCGACAGGGTAAAATCATGAAAACTAGTCTAACATACAAATGTGAACTACAAATCTGAAAGGAAAACACGACAAATCAATTTTCAGACAATTAATCGTAACTAAACATGAATAGGATCTAGTTGTATAATAAGCTAAACGAGCAAACTAAACAGACGAGGAATTTTCAAACCGTACTTCACAAAGAAATCAAGTACGAATACTGTGCACACGAGGAACATACATATCGAAATCATGTGAGGAACTTAGGTCCAAAACGAACAATAAACGTAAAGAAAATATGATGACAAACGACGGAGCGACAAAGAACAATAAAAAAGCGACAGAAAGCAATAAAAAACGACAGAGAGCAATAAAAAGCGATAAAAACAATAATTTAAACAAAGTAAAGTGAGTATTTTGCACCCTCAACTTACATGTATCGTTGACCAAATATCCGAGTCGTAATCGATTGTAAGATTTTATCCCGAGGGGCCGTCGACGATTTAAAACCAATAATAAATCCATTGTGACAAAGCGACAAATGATTTTCAAAAGCTTGTATCTCCTTCGTTTCTCAACGAAATTTCGAACCGAAAGATGTTTTAGAATCGTGGTAAAGTGAACTTTAAGATCGTGTAAAGAAATCAGAGTGACTATGAGGTTCAAAACACGAAAACCTGGACAGAAGAGGTGATAGCCGAACAAAAAAAACTGAGTATGGTGCTCTGTTTTCTGACCGCTATCACGACTTCCTTTTTGGCTTTCTTAGGGCTTTTTTGTGACTTGATTTTGTGTATGTATGCTGTGTATTTCGTGTGTCCTGAAGGCTTGTGTATGGGTGTGTATATATAGTGACAAAAAGTAGGTTTCTTTGAAGGAGAAGAGCAGCTCACACCTTTCTTCGATAGCTGCTGCCAACGACCTCCTTGGTGGGGATTTTCAGGGTTTTTGAGTTGTGTTTCTTGTAGGTTAAGCAAAGGGTATATGGATAAGGCCGTTAGGATATGGGCATGGGCATGAGTGTGTGAATAAAAACCGGGTTTGGCTTGATTATGGGCTGCCAGGAACAGAGCACGGTGGGGGGTTCTGGGCTGTTGTAATTCGGGCTCCTTGGCTGGATTTCTGGGCTGATCAGTCGAAGGGGGAGGGAGCATGGCTGGGTAGAAAAGAGTCGGGTTTTTGGGTCGCTTTTTGGGTTGTCAAAACAGGGCACGAAGAGGGGTTTTAGGGCTGCTGTATCTCGAGCACTTTGGGCTATTTTCTGGCTGGTTTTGGACGTGGTTTTTGGCTGGTTCAAGCTGGGCTAAGGATGCGGCTTTAGGGTGGGTTTAAGCTCGGGTATGTGGGGAAGAGTGTGGGTAAAAGAGGCCTCGAAATTCGTGTTGGAACGGGCTCAAAATCGCTCTTAAAATTGGGCTTAAAACGAGTTTTAAAACTTGTTGTTACGAAAACGAATTCGTCGAATACGATTTAATAAACTGTTTTAAAAGCATGAGAAACGACTTTTCAAGTCAAATATCAAATTTATAAAAGCGATTTTTCAAATCGAGTTACTTAAAATGATTTTTCAAATCGAAATATTTTATTTTCAATAAAACAAACTTTTTTGACAGAATACACTTACCTTGTCAACACACTAATTTAAATATCTTTTAAATTAATAAAATGTTACGTCAACGGCGCCCGACTTACTTCGTAAAACGAACTCAAATAAATGACACGAAATACATGTTGTCCTATCATCATTGGGTGTTTGTTGGGTTTTCTATAAATTTCCATATCGACAGATACGGGTATCAACATAAACTAAACTAAAGCAAAAGCAAAGATGAATAGAAATATATAAGAGGAAAGATTAGGGCATCGGGTTCATTATGACAACGATTCAGGAACTCAAATTTATAAGAAGGAAGCGATAAACTGTGCAAATGATTAGGTTTATAAAACACTCTCTCGAGTCAATTTTAGCCTTAAGCAAATTTAGCGGGCTCTCGCAACTTACTAAATTCAACTTATCAATCTCGCGTAAGTCTAGTTTTAACTCGGCTTTCGATCTTAAATCAAAACTTACTCAGGTTCAATTAAACTCAGACAAATCGTTGACCAGGCGAAATAATCCTAATTCAATTGGCATAAAACGCGTAGAAAGAAATCAAGAGCACAATTTATTCAACCAATTTAATCCTAAAACATGTTCCTGAACCAAATATCACAAATTCCCCTAAACCCTAATTGGGAAATTTGCTACTCATATTAAAGGCATAACAAAACAATATAGAGAAGACATAGCAAGAGAATGAATAAAAGCAATTGAAATTAACCTGAAAACTTACGGAGTACCGGCGGTTACAATTGAACCAAACTTGAAACTAAACTAAAGTTTTAATGTAGAGAGAATATGAAAGCAGTAAAATAAAAGTAAACCTAAAACTTGTAAAATAAAAGCATAAACTAAAGATGGTGTTTAACTTTCGAGCCTAGAGTATTTATACAACTCCCCATAAATTAATTCGGATTAAAATAAAAACTCGACGAAAATAACCCTTGGGCCGGCCGGCCGGCTGCCGGCCTGGCCAGACCGGCCTGACCAACTCCTTGGGCCGGCTCCTCTTCTCTTCTATGCTTGGGCCAACAACTTGGCTTTGCTCTTTTGTTTTGGCCTAAATCTCGTGGCCCTTTTCTTCCGTTTGGCCTTTTGGGCCTTAGTTTGTTCGTAGGCCTTTGATCTTGGTCTTAGTCTTTGGTCTTGGCGCGTGTTCTCGAGCTCCTGCGTGAGCTCAAGCTAGGACCTGTCGTCTCGATTCTCGTAATGCTCCAATCGTCTCGGGTTTTGGCTCAAATCCACCAAAACCTGCAAAATATAAATAAAAGGCAGCAGTATCGAGAAGTATAACATATAGCTCATAAAATCATAATAAAAACGAATAAATACGAGCTAAATGAGACTGAACCGGGGGCATAAAACAAATATAAATAACATGTATCAAGTTCATATACGAGACCCAAAGACAAGAGGCCACGAAGGAGATAATGGCCCAAAGAGAGGATAAAGGCCCAAAGTCACAAGGAGGCCCAAGAAGAGAACTGGCCCGAGCTGAGCAGGCCGGCCGGTCTGGTGGACCGGCAGCCGGCCGGCCGGCTCCCGTGCTCTGACGCCCCGAATTTCCTATTTTCGAGTTTTATTATTTTGGCACTTATATAAAAGACCTAATTTCGGGAGATAACATCTTATGCTTTATTTTACATTCATAATTAGGTTTTAGTTTACTGCTCTCTTTTACAAACACTCAAAACTCAATTAGTTTAGTTCAAGATTGATTTCATTGTAACGGTCGGTACTCCGTATTAACTCAGGTTTTATTTCAATTGCAATTATTTCATTCATCATGTTTATTCTTATTGATTGCTTTATTTGTCCTTTAAGCATGCTTAGCTAATTTCTAATTAGGGTTTAGGGTGATTGTGAGATTGGTTCAGGAACATGTTTTAATTGCTTATTTTGATTGAACTTGTGCAAGTTGACTTCTTCCTACGCGTTTTATTATCAATTGAATTTAGGGACGCCTTTATTGAATTGAATTTAGGTTGTTTCAGTTTAAGATCGAAAGCCTAATTGAAACTAGACTCACGCGTATTTGATAAGTTAAGTTTAGTAAGTTGCAAGAGCCCGCTAAATTTGCTTAAGGTTAATATTGACTCGAGAGAGCGTATTCCTAAGCCTAGTCTCTTGCATAGCTTCAATTGATTGTTAATTCCTTCTGAGTTGAGTTCCTGAATCGATGTCACATTGATCCCGATGCCCTAATCTTCCTTTTTTATATTTTTATACCATCTTATTTGCTGTTATTAGTTTAGTCTTACAAAACACTGTTTTTATCATCTTGAGTCAAACCTGTTTTACTCCGTCTTAACTCATTACTACACCGTTTCTCTGTGGATACGATCCTGCTTGACACTAGCTTCTGTTAGTTGTTTGCTTAGGTTTATTTTGATTGAGGCGTGACGATTTAGCCTTGTCACAAATGCAATATAATCAAAGAGAAGTAGATGAATTCAAGCAACAAAACCAAATAGGAAATTCAAAGTCGTGTTCTTGTCTTGGGAATTATAAAGTGCTAATATAATTAGAGGATGAAATTTAGGTTTTCTAGAGATGATGATAAAAAGGATGAAAAACTCAGTATTAAGGCATAAGTGTCGAAATACAACAAAAACTAGGCATTATACTTGAAACAATTGAAGCATACGAAGAGTTGGATCCCGTCCCAAGGCCACGGGATGGCCATCCTGAAGGGTCCATCAATTTTGTTCCTTTTCCTCTTGATTTCTATTTCTTTGTTTGTCGTCCCAAGGCATAGGGACGAGGCATGGTTCGTCCCAAGGGTTAGGGACGAGGTCTAAAATGGGTCTAAAATGAGGATATAAGCTTCTTACTTCGTCCCTAGGTCTCGGGACGACTTCAAACATCCATTAATAGCTCGTACTCAACCTCAACGAAGGAAAATCAACTCAACACGTTACGTAGTGGTCACGGGAACCCAAAGCATCGTCCCAGCTACCATCCATCCTCCATAATAATGCAATGTCCTTCAAAATAAAGCCAAAAAGCACAACAGAAACACGCGGAGAAAAATAGGAAGCGTATAGCAAATAAAAGCGCTCAAAATGACATAAATCGCTAGTGAACCGTGGGTTAAAAAGCATATATAAATACGAGACATCAATTACCGTAGAGATGAAGTTGCTGAATACTTCGTATTTAAAATTGCAATAAACTTCGTGGTTCACAAGATTAAACTAAACTAACTAATGATGAAAGTTGAAAAGCAGAAAAAGAGATAGATGATAGTTATTCTCTCCTAGGTATATATAGTAAAATTGCCTAAAGAAGTTTCCTAACCTAAAAATAATTAAATAATTAAATTACAATTTCATCCATCGAAAATATGCAGGCGGACCGTGGCTTCCAACTTTTCTTCAATTCTCGACGCAAATCAATCTTCTAGCATCACCGGCCGCCGGTCTGGTAAGACCGGCCGACCGACTTAATTGACCAGACCGTCTTCTCAAATCAATTTGGGCTCTTATTTTGGGCCTTCTCTTTCGAATTCACTTATTTTTCGACCCAATTAACTTGTCTTAGCTTTTGGTCCCGAGCTCGATTTTCACTCCGACTTTTGGGATTCCGTCATCGTTCTCTTTTCAGCTCAAATGCACGGGAAATATAAAAAATCCTGCAAAATACGAAAAAACACCAAAAGCGCCTCTAGGATGAAATGTGAGAACAAAATGGCCTCGTAAGGCGCATTTTGACAATAAAAAGCAGCTCGGGACGGGGGTAAAATATGTATAAAATTAACAGCTATCAAGGAATAATTGTCAGAAATAATCCGAACTGACACTTATCTTTCATAAATAATACCAATTCAAAATAATCCAAGAATAATCTCAACTATTAATAGACCAGTTCAATAAGATATTTTGACCAATTTTAATTGACTCTAACATGTAAAACTGGTTTTAATTTATCCTACTCTTATTTTAAATAAAATTCAAACCGGTTTCACCTTCTTTTCACCTATTAAAACAAGTTAAAAATGGCAAAAATATATTATGAAATGATTGTTTCATAGTTAAAATTATTCGCAGATTATTTCGAGTTGAGATTATTTGTAGAAAATAGGTGTCAGTTCGAATTATTTTTAGAAAAAAAAAAAACCCTAAACAAGGTAGGACCCATTCTTTGCAGCTTAATTTCAACTCTTATAAGTTCAGTTCAGCTCTTATAAGTTTAGTTCAGCTCAACTCTTATAAGTTCAGCTCTAACATTACAAGTACAAGTTTACACACAAAAAAATAAGTTTAGCTCTTAAAAGTTCAGTTAGCCTTTTATAAATTCACAAATTCTTGTTTGAGACGGAAGACCCGTTTCTCCAGCTTAAGACAGGTCGGGTATGACCCGTTTTTCTTTTTTTTTCTTTTTTTTTCTTTTTTTGAAATTTTTTTTAAGACCCAATTTTTTTTTTAATCTTTTATCAAAAATCGTGTTTATAGGGTAATTAAAAATGGTAACAAAGTAGACAAAAATGGTAACATATTATAATATATTGGTAACATATTATAAAACCCCAGTTTTCATGGGTTTGTTTTCCTTAAAAGATAATGTTGTCCTTTTATACAAACAGGTAACCATTTAGTATAATAATGTTACCATGTTAGCTTTCAGAGTTTGTATTCCTTAAAAGATAATGTTGTCATTTTATATATACAGGTCACCCTTTACAACAACAATGTTACCATCTCATTTTTGAGCTCAACTGAGGTTTCAATAGGTTTGTTTCCTTGAAAGAAAATGTTGCCCTTTTATACAAACAGGTCACCCTTTAGAAAAACAATGTTACCATCTTATTTCTCAGCTAAATTAATGTTTCAATGGATTTTTTGTCCTGCAAATATAATGTTGTCCTTTATTACAAACAGGTCACCATTTAGTACAACAATGTTACCGTCTTTCCATAGGTTTGTTTTACTTGAAAGAAAATGTTACCCATTTATGCAAACAGGTCACCCTTTACAACAACAATGTTACCATCTCTACTTCCAAAAAATTACACCTCATTAGTAATAATATTTCTATTTTTTGAAAAATACCCACTTCATTTTACACTTACCACAAAAAAATGGGTAACAATTTCATCAAAACCCAGAATCAAAGTATTCAACTTTTTCACCCAGGATAAATTTCAGCACCATTTTCTGACCTCAAAAACCATAAAAGTTACGGAGTACTTCCTCCATTCCGTTTGATTCTATACGTTTGACCAAAACACGGTAATTAAGGTAGAAGAAAATCAAGTGGGGTAGATAATGGAATTACTTAAATACCCCTACTTTATTGTTTGCAAGTGGGTTGAGTGGGTATTAGTGAAGGGTATATTGGTCTTTTAGTTTAATAAAGTAGAGACTAAAATAGAAATGTATAGAATTGATTGGAATTTCCGAAAAAGAAATATGTATAGAATCAAATGGAATGGAGGAAGTATTTATTTTTTCCACTTTATTGAACCAAAAAACAGTAGAATGAAATGAATAATGTGTATGATTATTACTAGACCACAAACAATTAGCCTGGCGAGTTTCGGGTTAGGATAACCGTAAACCTGTAACATACGGGTCGGGTGTATTTTGGGTTCGGGTAATATACGGGTCGGGTGTATACGGGTTCCAGGTCGGGTTAGGGTCAAAATACGGGTTAATTAACGCCCCTTTATCGATATTTTCTTTTTTCGTTTTTTGTATAATGGTTTAGTTTTCACTAAGAAAAAAATACTTTAATTGATGATACAACATAAAAAAAAAATAAAAAATTGAATTATAAGTTAAAAATTGATAATATTTCAAAATAAGTATATATAGACGTGTAATTATTAAGTCAATATTTACGTATAACATACGAAGTATTAATTATAAGCTGATGTGGATATTAAACACTTTAAATTATAAAGTACGGAGTAAAACAATAAAATATAACAATGAAGATTTTGATCTGTACTTGTACAATCCAAGTTGTGTCTTCAAATTCTAAAATTTTACCCTGAATTACCGACTTATAGTATCATATTTTTTTCCACATTTTTTCACTTATTCTCCACGTGTAATTTGTTTCAAAATTTCGTAAATAGTGATTTAAGATGTCTCAAATCATAATTCGCAATATCCAATGCAACTAACAAACATCATTACTACGGAGTATGATTGTTTATATAATTATTAAATAATAAATATTATATTTAAGTCAAAATTATCAATTATGAATAGTTTGGTCAGTGTGAAATGTTTAAAATTAATTTAAAATAAAAAGTTTCATGTAAAAAAAATAAATTGATATTGACATTTTCTATCTTGGAACATAAATTTCTTAACTTAACGGGTTAACCCGCTACGGGTCGGGTTATGACCCATTTTTTTCGGGTCGTTTCGGGTTCGGGTCGTTTTTGGCTTCGGGTAAAAAAAGCAGGTTTATTTCGGGTTATTTTCAGGTCGGTTTCGGGCGGTTTACCGGGTCGGGTCAGATTTTGACAGCTCTAATTATTACAATGGAAAGTAATTGCAATAACTCATGCACCTAACTTCTGTACTACACACCTTCTTCAATAAAAAAAAAAAATATACTCCGTACATGACAATAAAAAAAAATATACATGACAAAACCGTGAGCCACCACCACCGTTTATTCCTCTGTTTTCGTCCACCATGGCCGGAGCTCCGACCTTCGACCACCGTGCTCAGGCCACCTTCAACTATGTGATGAATATTATTAATGTGGTAATAATAATAAGAAATGGAAGAGAGAGGGAGGAAGGGAGGGAGAAATGGAAGAGGGAGACAGAAATGTGGTAATAATAATAATAAATCCATGTCCGTAGTATAGGAAACCACCAACTACATGGGAAATAGTCAACGTAAACCAAAATAACGTAAATGCGTAATACTCGTATGAGTACAAAATTACAAATATCATTCTCCACACTACGTTCCAGACATTTCGACTATACTAAGATTCTTGCCTTGCAAAATACAAACCAAGACTTTTAGACTCTCCTTTCATTTTCTCATGATTTTTATTTCTCACTTCTCAGTATACACACTGTTGACACATATACATTCCTTCCCAAAAATTTAACCAAACATTACACAAATTGTCAAATTTACAATTTTTATTTTGTGGGTTTTGGTTAAATCATCCAATTAATCACACAAAAAAAAAATCACATGCAGTAATTAATTATTGATAAATAATCATGGGTTTTGATTCTGATCAAGCTTCTGTACAATCAATCTCATTGTTTGTACTTTTGCTTTGTGTTTGCATTTTGTTGGGTCATTTGTTGGAGAAAAATCGTTGGATTAATTCTACTATTGTTGCCCTTTTAATTGTCAGTTCATTCATTCATTCATTCATTCATTCATTAATTATTGATCACCCACTTTTTAATTTTGTTTTTGATTTTGGGTTTGTGCAGGGTTTAGGTAGTGGAGGTGTTATACTACTTGTAACACAAAGAACAAGTTCATTGCTTTTCAAGTTTAATGAGGAGCTTTTCTTCAATTACATTCTTCCCCCTATTATATTTAATGCTGGGTATTTTTTGATTTTTCTTCTTGGGTTGTGTTGTGTTTGTTTTAATTATTTATGGACGGTTTCAGATGATATTCACGTACGCTTGTTTAGCGTACATGTAAGGACGTAGGCATTTCACGTGAAATAGCAATTCACATGATGGCATGTTTGGCAACCCGGAATTGGAATTCAATTCCGGAATTGAGCCAATTCCATTGTTTGGGGAACTCCAAGAATTGGAATTGGAATTGGAATTGGCTCAATTCCATTCCAATTCCATGGTAGTTCAAATTTGGTTCATCTCAATTCCTATGGTTTGGGTAGTCATTGAATTCCTCCTTTTAGTTTTTTCACACTTACTTCGTATGACTTAAAAATAAGTAAAATCTTAAAATAAAATTTTAAAAGTTGATACAATAGTCTTAAATTTCATGTTATTATAAATTTTTAACAAAAATCTTTATATTAAAGTTGTCAATTCTAATTTCAATTTTATGCGCCACCAAACATCATTATGGAATTAGATTTGGAATTGAAATGCAACATTTCAAATTTCACATTTGAATTCAAGAATTTCAAATTAATTCCAAGTTTCCAAACGCAGCCTGAGATGAAATGATTTCCTACTTCGGATTGAATTCGAGTATTGTGTAGTTACTCAAGACGAAACTCATTCGCGTAAATTTTCAATGATCAAGGGGATATGTAATCATATTTCTCCATTTTATAGGATTTGAATAATTGCGCGAATTGACAAAAACTCAAATTTTTGCAGTCTGATGGCAGCCAAACTACTATTTTCTTTGAGGCATTTATTTTTTGATTATAGGAATTAGAGTCATTGATTGTAGAATCCGTAATTTTATCTTTTGAGGCATTTTCTAGAAATGATATGGCCGTAGAAGTTTTAGATCAAATAGTTGTCGTGCAGCTTCAATATATTTTGCTCAGACTCGACTACATGTTTAAGTTATTTTAGTGTTTGACATGGCTAATCTTCGATAAAATTTAATGATTTTGGCTTGTCTGGGTGTGTCGAGTGTTCATGTCCTTTGTCGTGTTTTTTCTTGAATGTTGCTGAAGTGTTGTTTATGGACAATCTCTCATATGATGCTGCATTTTTTCTTGGTTCTGTATGTACTTCAGCTTCCAGGTAAAGAAGAAACAGTTCTTCCATAACTTTACAACCATTATGCTATTTGGTGCCTTTGGAACATTGATATCCTTCGGCATCATATTGTCAGGTATACTCTTGAGGTGCAATCTCAATGCTTATTTGATCATTGATGTCCATTTCTCATGTACTTGTAGAGTCTGCCTGTAAGGATAGTTTCCCTTTTTTTTTAGAACCATATAAAACAGTCGATGAATTCAGCTTCTGTTTCGTGAACTTGAAATGGATATTTAAAATAATGCAAAGCAATGTCCTTAGATGGGCAAACCCTGCAGCACACAACTAGATCCCATAAACTCTCGCTTTAAAATAGACGCTAGAAAAATTCTGGACTTGGTGTTTCAGAAGGTGGCGATCTGACCTGAATGACGACAGATATGATAAGCGAAAAGATGAAGGAACATTGACATACGTTAATTCGCAGTGGGGTGAGAAACTAATTCATCATTAAAAATGAGCTAAGCTGTGGCGCCTATAGCTCTTTTGCTGACTATTTGGAATACGCTTTCGGTCCCCTCAACTAGAGTGAAGTAACCGGTATCCAATCTTAAGAAAACTTCCTTGCTGTTCTAAGTCATCAGTCATACTCAGAATAATACGTGACATGAAATGGTCATTTACTATGTAAACAAACGTCCTTGTAAATGACTGATTTACTCTGAAAACTTTAGTATTCTGAAGACATAGTATTTTCTGCTTTGTGTACTAACATGCCTTCGTTCTGAATTGTAACATCGATGAACATTCATAGAAAAGAGGCTCCAAAAGTTATGCCCTCAATCATCACCGGTTTACACATCAGTGCTGGTTTTAAAAGCCCAAATATATTATTGTGCTCACTATACTACCTGTCTACCTTAATTGGAAGTATGCTGACTATAGGTGCTGTTCGATGCTGTTAGAATAATACTACGTGTCTAGGTCTAGCGTGTCTTATCTAACTGCCGTGTATGCAGAGACCTCCTTTCTGACCTTCCGATTTGCTTTTTGAATCAGGTGCTCTGCTATTTTTCAAAAACCTCGACGTCGGTTTCTTGGACATGACAGACTATCTTGGTATGTGCTTCTCTTTCTCATGTGTCTACTCTTAATCTTCTGTTGTCGTGCGTAAGTATTAATAAGAATTAGGCTACTCGCATGATATACTATTGTTTTTCTGTTGGTCTATTAAGTGCTGATATTGTAGCCTTGTAGGTTCCATATATTCAGGGTCGTCGAATGATTTTGGAGGCCCGGATACTTGTATATTCGGCCCTGTAAATTTTCAGTTGATCTCTCTTAATACGGGTATTCCGTTTTAATCTTGAAACAGGACAAATGATAGGGTAGTTATGCATGCACATCAGACAAACTTTTTGCTCTTTAGGGATTTTCAATTTTTCATTTTGTCTCATTCATATATTTGATAAAGGTATATGTATAAAGCTGAGGATCTATATGACAGATTTAGATATATGGTATTAGCTCTACGTTTGGGCCAATTGAGTTGTGATCTGTTTTGCTTGAATATTTGTCACAGCTTCTGATTAAATTCGAGGTATTGGATAATGTATTTTGTGCGTGTTTTGCATCCAATACAACCGATTGAGGGTGTCGGCTGTAAATGGTACATGGAGCAACTACTCGTGGTGCAAATGTGACTCATTTTGCTGCAATTGATGATATATTTCCAAGCCATTAGTTTGAGCTCTTTTCTTTTTTATATCCTGGAGTTTTGAACGGCTTGTAAATTCTGCAGCAATTGGAGCAATATTTGCAGCTACCGACTCTGTTTCTACTCTGCAGGTACATAAACTTCCGTAACTAAAGTTATATATTTTGGAATGACATATTCAACCCTTGTTTCATTAATTTCTCAATTTTGTTTCAGATTCTCAATCAGGAGGAGACACCCTTTGTTTACAGCCTGGTTTTCGGGGAGAGTGTAGTGAACGATGCTACGTCTGTGGTGCTTTTCAATGTGATCCGCAGATTTGAACTGTCTGACAGTGGCGCAGCTGTTGCTGCAGAATTTTTCGGACAGTTTTTGTATTTGTTCATAGCTAGTACCTTGCTTGGTGTGCTTGTAAGTTTGTCTCCTACATTCTCTTCTGCAGTAAATGCTTACGTGGGCATTTGATATGTAGATTGTATACCATTTTCTGTCTGTTTAAACAGGTTGGGTTGCTGTGTGCATATATAACGAAAAAGCTGTACTTTGGCCGGTAAGAAAATACTTCTGTCTTTAGTTCGTCCTTTACAGGTACTCTTATGTCGTTATGTGTGACTGTCATCTTTTGTTTTGAAATTTATGAACTTTTACCCTCTTGCTAAATTTCAGGCACTCTACTGACCGTGAAATCGCGGTTACACTTCTGATGGCATATCTTTCATATATGCTCGCTGAAGTGAGAAGAACTTGTGACATTTTACTCAAATTTATATGATTAACTCAGCTTTATCAGTAATTCATGTGCCCTTCGCTTTGCAGCTCTTCAATTTTAGTGGCATTCTCTCTGTGTTCTTTTGCGGGATAGTCATGTCTCATTATACGTGGCATAATGTGACCGAAAGCTCAAGAATTTCACTGAAGTAAGTAATCTGTTTGATTTTTATCTTGACTTATTTGCTTTGTGGCTGTGACGCAATGTTCCTAAATCGAGTTTGATTGTATTTGTATTACTCTTCAGGCATGGTTTTGCGACGTTGTCATTCATTGCAGAAACATTCATATTTCTTTATGTTGGTATGGACGCCTTGGATGTCGAGAAGTGGAAATTCGTCCTTCACAGGTATAAGATTGTTAGAATTGTGAATCTTTCTTTTCTTCTGTAATATAAGTTGCCAATATTCATTCACCTTCAGCCATGTGTTTTATATCTTTTAAAATAATTCTCGAAAATGTTTGCTTCTGAGATGGAGTAATGTTGTCGTGGTTTATAGTAGATTCAGCAATAGAATAATATCTTCTGAGAAATTCATCTCAAAATTCAAGGCTAAAACTTCATTGTCTTATAACAGAATTGACGAGTATTTGTTGTAGTTTAAATTTGAAAGATGTCCAAGTTAGTCCAAATTTGTAAATGCAGCAAGGTAAATCAAATTTGATGGTTTTTTTTTTCCCCTAAATTTTACGGCCTTTCCTATCATAAATTGAAAACACCACATAGCTTCTTAAATCGTCTAGAATTAATTTCTCTAGATGCACTCTGCTCGATGTGGAACCATCCCGTGTTTTCAAATATTTTCGTCGTCAAGTTTCTTTTATTCTCTTTTCAGTCCCGGTACATCTGTTGGGGTGAGCTCTATTCTATTAGCCCTTGTTCTGGTTGGTCGAGGGTCATCTATTTTCCCGCTTTCTTTGTTAGCCAACCTCACCAAAAAGGGTCCGGACGAGAAGATTGAGTTCAACCAGCAGGTATATTCTTGTTTCTCTTGCTCTCTTTTCTTGTCACTACAGTCCAATCAAGTGCTTCACCGGCTGGTTCAATTTCGCGATATGACAGGTGATTATTTGGTGGGCCGGTTTGACGAGAGGTTCAGTGTCAATGGCTCTGGCCTACAATCAGGTACTTCGTCCATCCCGTTTATATTCACGTTTTTTTTACTGTAGTTAACACATTTCCTGTACTTTTGGCTCCTAATATCAGTATGTCACACGCTGTTTCGACAATGCTGCAGTTTGCAAGATTGGGTCACACTCAGCAACGTGGAAATGCTATAATGATTACGAGCACAATCACAGTAATACTTTTCACTACACTGGTACGAAACTCGCCCTGTTACCTTTTCCAGTACATTCTATAATAGATCTCATTGCACTGATTAATTCTCAGAATTTTGTTCAAAACTATCTTTTGCGTCATAGAAGTACGGAGCGTTCATCAGTAGATTTCTTATTCGCAATGATACATTTTTAGCAATTTAACCACCCATTTAAGTATTTAACCAACGCCTGCCAATAGTACATTCCCCTCAAATAGTTTAATGGGCAATTCTTATCTTAGTTTGAAGAGGTGCAAGGCGCACCAAGGCGTTAAGGGACCGCAGTGACAAGGCGCAAAGCGCATGGTGAAAATACCTTTTCCAAGAGTTCTCAAAAAGATATGAAAGGGAGTAAAAGTTGAGAATAATGGGTAAAAGGAAGGACGTAATTGAAAATCTAGTTGAAAATGTTACGAACAGTCCATACTAGCATGTCAATAAAGCGAGCCTTGTAAAAAAGGTGGTGGCACCTAAAATGTAACGAGGTGTTTTGGCTAGTGTCTCATCGACGGCGCGCCTTAGGCTTGCTTGACGCGCGCCTTTTTAAACGAAGATTCTTATAAAAGATCATCTTTTACTTTTAAACTAAAAGAGAAGTAATAAAAAAAAAAAAAAAAAGGCATATTAAACAGGTGGTTAGAGTGAAAAAAAAACCGGTCTTTTATAAATCATTGTCGAATGGGGGTGCGTATACATTTAGGCACTTACAAGTCGTCAGAATTAGCTTTTGTTATTTGCAGAAAGATAACATTTGTTTTGATGTATTAATGATGATGCAAAGAGTAAGGATAAGGATAAGGCATTAAGGCATCATCATGACACTTCGATGTCCTGATACAACACGACACGACACGACACTTCAACACAACCTTCTGAATCATACTCACAAAAATAGCCCATATCCGAGTATCAGACATTGTGTCGTGTCTGGTATGTGGGTGTTGAGTCGGTATAAACATAGGTTTTAGCTGTTTGCAGAACGAAGATACAAAAGTCGTCATTGTTTTGTGTGTCTAAAAGTCACTCAGTTTTTATTTCCCCTGTCAAAATTATTCTCAGGTGTTCGGGATACTGACTAAACCGCTGCTTAGACTGCTAGTACCATCATCGGCATTATCCAGCAACACACCGCCTTCCGACCCATCTAGCCCGCAGTCTGTGACACTGCCACTGCTCAGCAATTGGCACGACTCCGACACAGCCATGGCACATAACATTGGCCGCAGAAGCACCCTACGATTACTTTTAACCACGCCTACACGTACTGTCCATTTCTACTGGCGCAAGTTTGATAATGCGTGTATGCGTCCTGTGTTTGGAGGGCACTTTCAGTACGCTTCCGGATCAACAGCAGAAGACGGAACCATACAACGTGAGCAAGAATAGCGTAGATGAGTGTTAGTTTTCTGGTTACAGTAAGTTGACTATGCACTAATTAACACTTGGTTATCTCCTAATTTCGCACTTAGCATGTACATATAGCAAATCGATGCTCACCGCTAATCATAATTAACTTATTTAAGGATTTTTAAGCATGACTTAATGATAATATTCTGCTAATTTTCTCTGTCAAATGGATAGGTTCAGTTGCACTTTAAAAACAGAATAAAATTTCAAGATTTTATTTCCATGAACATCAAATAGATAATGTTTTGCTGATGCTAAGAATTTATCAAATGTAACTCAAAACTTATTGCTATTATTTGATTTACATATTAGCTAACTCAAAATAAAAATATGAAAAAGATGAATAATATACTATCACACTTTTACGATAATAAATAGTGGCGAACCCAGCATTCACAGTTTGAACCGCTAAGAGTTTCGAAATTTCTAACCAAAGTATGTCATAACTTAAGCTACATTCATCAGAAAACAAAGGCAGCTGCAAGAATCATACTAAAACTGAATGAGACAGAGAGACTTGGACCAAAAGCCGACGATTCTGGCATCGGTCCACTACCACTTGGACCAATGCCGAATTCTGAGTCAGGGTTTGGCGGGCTCGGGCTTGCAGGAATGACGGGCAGTGACGAGTCGGGACTCAGGCCCGAAGTTGACCCTGAACCGGGTGTCGGAAATAGAGGAGTTATGTCTGGTGATAGTGCTGGTGCTGGTGCAACATTGAATGGAGAGTATGGTAACACTGCTGGTTCTGCTGCTATAGTTGATATTTTGAGTGCATTTCTTGGTGATGAATGTGCTATTGAAGTTAGAATTGTTAAAAGAATTATGATTAATGTTGGTATAAGGAGGTTTAATGATGCCATTAAAAGGGTAATGATGGTATGATAATGGTGAAATGATTGAAGAATTTATGATATATAATGCCTAGAAAAGATGAAAAAGAGAAGAAACATTATGCATTGTATATGGTGTTGAAGTTTATATCATAAAAAATAATTCTATTATTAGACTGTTATATGCATATAATAGACTGTTTGTAATTAAAATATGACAAATGGTAAAATATGGAGTAATAATTTTATGGGTTCTTAAATGGTTATATCAATGTTAAAGATTAAAGTGCTCATCTAAGTAAAGTTTTTTAGACATTAACTATTCGTGGTATGCGTACAAATGTACAAGCATCTTATAGTAGAATTACTCTTAATATATATTGGTAATCATTATAGTTATCAATGTGTGTAATCTAATACTCGTAGTTAATACGTCTCATAGTTTTATTCAATAATAATTATAATAATTAATCAGATTAAATTAATTTTGAATATAAAGTAAAATATTACACGCATACAACAGTTTTATACCGAAGATTATAATAAAAAAGTACTCACATGATAATAGAATGATGCATGTTGTGCAAAAGGACAAGTTTAATATATGTAGCTTTTGACAAACTCACATGATAGTAGTTAGGTGCAAATGTGCAATAGTCTTTTAACTGGTGTTTTCTGAGTGTCACGTACCATTCATCTTTTTCAATCGTTTAAAATTTGTTTTTAATTTTGAGGGTCCACTTTTTGATTCCTACATTTTTGGCATCATATATTACCAAAGGACTCCAATGTAAAGAGAATAAACTGGACTTAGATTTTCACAATGATAATATTTAAAAGGCAAAATTACAAATAACTACCTTTTAAAACCCTTTTTTTTCAAATAACTACCTTTTATAATTTTTTTTTTCAAATCACTACCTTAAAACGTGTTTTTGTTTTCAAATCACTACCTGTTCACCGGATTCTGTCATAAAATTGAAAATTCGATTTAAATTGAAATTTTGTTGGCTTTAATTTGAAATACCCATGTGAAATACCCAATCTACCCTTTGTTACTCTATTTAACCTAAGTTTTTCACTCATCTTCTTTACCATAGATGTCAGCCATTGTTTTCATTTTTTCTCTCATATTATTGAATCAAATCATGGTCTTTCAACGTTCATTATTTTCATCTTTATTTTTTATTTCTTAATGTTTTCCTTATCATTTTCATCCTCACTTACCCCCTAATTCTACCACAAGAGGGAACTTCAATCCCAACTTCAAAGACAATTGGTTGTTTGAAATCAACAAGTGGATTAAAAATTGGGCTAGGATTAGTTCAACATCGTAACCATCCAAACTTCTCAAATCATCGAATCATGACATCCTCTTCCTCAACATTCACATTCAAATTATCAACACCAACAAGGGGAGTTTAATTATAGTAGTATACCAAATTGCTGTTCTTGAACTTCCAGCCCAATCAAGCATATAGATCCGTAAATGGATTTGTGTGGATAGCCACTTGATCGTGCTCGTTGCTCTTGATTTGTGAACACGACCTCCTCATTTCTCTCCACAGGGCTCTTGATTTGTCTTCACAGTTCATTCTCCACATTATTTGTTTCTACAGGGGTTGGATTTGAAGTAGATGACCCAGGATTAAGGGACTTTAAGGATTAAGGGACTTTAAGAATATCAACCGCTGATGAGAATGAAGTACCACCAAGAGCTTCACATAGTCAACAATGTCCAAAAATTTGAAGAAAAATTACCCAGAAATTTTTAGGTTAAAATAATTGGGTGGGTGGGTGAAAATCTGAAAGAAGATGAAAAGCAAAACAAAGTCAAAAGAAATGAGGAAAAGTCGTTAGGTAAAAGAAAGTAATAGGGGCAAAACGGTCACTTTTTAGAAAATATGGCTTAAATGGGATTTCAGGGGAACAGGTAGTGATTTGAAAAAAAAACATGTTTTAAGGTAGTGATTTGAAAAAAAAATTATAAAAGGTAGTTATTTGAAAAAAAATGGTTTTAAAAGGTAGTTATTTGTAATTTTGCCTATTTAAAATATGTAATCAATATGCATAGCATGATGACTCTAGAGGAAAAAAAACTCATTAACAATTGGTGTACTTAGATTTACCACTTTGCGTTTCAAAATTTGGAAATAAGATTTTTATCGTCAAAAATATTATAATATATTAATATACGACTAAAATGTAACTATTTTTATTCGCACTAATTTATGTAAAAAAAAAAAAAATTGTGATATAAATAGAATAAAAGAGTGACATGCTACAAGTAGAAGTAACCATTTGTTCGGGCCACCGACCCAATCTAGCTGTCCAATGGAGTGAATGGACCAGAGTTTGGTTGGCTTGGCCTGACTCGCCATAAGCCTAACCAGGCCCGTACAAGAAACGGACCAAGTCTGGGTCTTAATTTTAAGGTTTGCCACTCACTTAATGTGTAAATTTTTAACCAACGGAATAGGGGCAGTCCTTTATTTAGCGAGCTCAGCCTAGCCCAAGCTTGTTGGAGTTTTTGTTGTTTGCTCCAAACTTGTGAAACATACAATTCCCACGTTGGTAAGTTCACTTGGTTTATATAATGGCGGGAGTTTCTTTGGTTAAGAACTATGTGTGTGGAGAGTTTACAAACTTGTTAAGAAAGTAACGTTTTTCAAATGATAAAATCATCCATCTTCTCATTGGCATAAGGAATGCTTATTTATACAGTGGATAGAGGGTAAAGGCCCATTACGACACATTACGACACTAGCCCACTATAATACGATATTACAATAATAACAACGTTATCTATCTCGCCTCGTTACCCCCCCTCAAGTTGGGGCATACGGATTGTAAACACCCAACTTGGACACCAACGACGTAAACTGAGCGACACCAAGGGCCTTCGTAAGGACATCCGCCAGCTGATAGCGAGTAGGAACATATGACGGTAGGATGAGGCCATCTGTGATGGCGTCACGGACAAAATGACAGTCGATTTCAATGTGCTTCGTACGTTCATGAAACACTGGATTACGGGCGATATGTAAAGCAGACTGACTGTCGCAGGATATGGGTACGGCAGCGGAGTGTGTAATGCCCAGATCGGTAAGGAGACTAGTCAGCCACTTAATCTCACAGGTGACGGCGGCCAAGGAACGGTATTCCGCTTCTGCAGAGGAACGAGATACAGTCACTTGTTTCTTAGTTTTCCACGACACAAGTGAAGAACCCAAGAAAACAGCCCAACCAGTCAATGAACGACGCGTCGTGGGGCACGCAGCCCAGTCCGAGTCACACCACCCGGACAAACGAAGGTCACTATGACGACGCAACAAAATGCCTTGTCCCGGCGTACCCTTCAGGTAACGTATGGTACGAAGAGCAGCCGCCCAATGGTCTGTTTGAGGGGCATGCATAAACTGAGACAGGACATGGACGACATACGTAAGATCAGGACGAGTAACAGACAGGTACACTAATCGGCCGACCAATCGACGATACGCCTCCGGGTCTTCGAGAGCCGGACTTGTCGAGCGTCCCAAATTGTGATTTTGTTCAATTGGTGTTGACGCAGGTTTACAGCCCAGATAACCGAGCTCAGAGATCACATCCAACGCATACTTACGTTGGCATAAAAATATCCCGTCCGAGTTGCGCGCCACTTCGATCCCGAGGAAGTATTTTAACGGACCCAAATCCTTCATGTAAAAGCACGTATGGAGGTAGTGCTTGAACTTAGTCAAGGCGGCTAAATTATTTCCCGACACAATTAAATCGTCGACATAAACCAAAACGTGTAAGTGCACCTCATCTTTTACAAATGTAAATAACGAGTAGTCTGCGTAACTTTGTTTGAAACCATACTTTTTCAAAGCCGAGCCCAACTTTGCAAACCAACAACGTGGTGCCTGCTTTAACCCATACAACGACTTCCGCAAACGACACACCAAGCCCGGAGTAGAGGATTGAAAACCCGGAGGTAGGCGCATATACACTTCTTCATTTAAATCACCGTGTAGAAAAGCATTGTGTACATCCATTTGGTGAAGTATCCAATCGCGCGCCACAGCCACAGCTAGGAAGGTGCGTACTGTACTCATTTTGGCAACAGGAGCGAAAGTCTCATCATAATCGATGCCCTCCGTCTGATGGTTACCGAAAACGACCAAGCGAGCCTTTAAGCGTTCAATCGTAGAGTCCGATTTATATTTGATCTTATACAACCACTTGCTACCGAGTGCTTTCTTACCCGGGGGCAATGGTTCCAATGTCCACGTACCATTCTCGACTAAAGCACGCATCTCGGTTTCCATAGCTTTACGCCATCCTGCATCCGTCACAGCTTCGCGGAACGAACGAGGTTCCTTGTGACTCGTAATAGCTGCCAAATAAGCACGATACTCCGAAGAAAACTTATCACAATTTATATAGTTAATGAGGGGATATGGCGTACCTGAGAGTGGCGATGTCACGGTGAGATTACTGGAGACGGACGAACTGGTACTACCCACAGTACTTTCAACAATAAAGTTACGCAATCTAGAATTCGGCACTTTTATTCGATGACCGCGGCCAAGAGCAGGGGCCTCTAGACTTGCTTCGGCTGCTGTAAGTTCCCCATGAGCTGCAGGGGCTGTCTCTACGGCTGTTGAATCAGCCTCCCGAGCTGTAGGAACAGTCCCTCCCTCGGCAGTCCCTGTGACAGCCTCAGAATCAACCGTGTCGGAGCTGGTCACCGGGTCAGAAATGAGCAGGTCTGTACCGAGGTGGGGCTGATTGTTCTCTGCCCAATCAACCACAAAATCATCACCATTGTTGGGCGTAGGCTGAACACTGTCCGCAGGAACATGTTTGTCGCGAAACGGAAAATGATCTTCATAAAACGTTATATCACGGGACACAAAAAACTCACGACGATCAAGGTCGTACAAATACCATCCCTTTTTACCAGAGGGGTAACCCATGAACACACACTTACGACTTCGACTCAAGAACTTGTCGGATTTAGCTCTTTGATTATGAGCATAGCACAAACAACCGAGTATCTTGAGGCGTTCGAACGGAGGGGGCGTGTTGAACAGAACTTCATACGGAGTTTTTCCGTCAAGTAAAACAGAAGGAGTGCGATTAATTAAGTGCGCAGAGGCCAAAACACACTCACCCCAAAATTCAATGGGCAGGTCTGCGTGAAAGCGAAGCGCGCGCGCAACGTTGAGTATATGTTGATGTTTGCGCTCCACTCGACCATTTTGTTGAGGCGTACCCACACATGAGGACTGAAACAAAATGCCCTTTTCTTGGAAGTAGGACTGAAGACAATTAAATTCCGTTCCATTATCACTACGAACTATTTTTATTACTCCAGAGAATTGTCGCGAAATCATGGCAATGAATTGCATAAATTTCGCGTAGACCTCAGTCTTCGCACCTAGTAAATATATCCACACACCGCGTGAAAAATCGTCGACTATAGTAAGGAAGTATCTCGCCCCACACGTGGAAGGTGTATCATACGCACCCCACAAATCGCAATGAACAAGTTCAAATAAACAACTGCTTTTACTATTACTCGAAGGAAAGCTGTTCCGAATATGTTTAGCACGGTGACATACGTCACACGGCCTAGTCAAACTAGTAGTCTTATTACAAATAAACGGAAGTAAATTAACAACTTTAATAGCGGGATGCCCCAGTCTGTGATGCCACAGTTCCACATTCGAAATCACAGAAACAGTGCGTGCAACAAGACTTGAGTCCTGTCGTAGGTAGTACAGTCCATCCATCCGATCACCCGTGCCAATCGCCGCTCTCGTATGACGGTCCTGAATGATACAACCATGAGCATTAGTAAGAAGTTCGCAATTGAGAGCATCACTGAGTTGTGATACTGATATTAAATTGCATTGTAAGTTTGGTACAAACAAAACAGAATCGAGAGTAATATGTGGCGTAAGTACTACGCGCCCTGCTTGACAGGCGTCTATTTGCGACCCATCAGGCAGTCCAATACGGCGACTAGTCACTCGGTGCGGGTTAAGAAGGCAAGCATAATTGCCCGTAACGTGGTGAGAACACCCTGTATCAACAATCCACTTACTAGGAAAAGTATGACTCGGAGTACTGGATACGATCACGTCATCACAGTTCGTAAGATTGAGACGAACATCAGTAATACGGTCCCCAGGTTTAGCATTCTGATTGCAGAATTGCCCATAACGGGGTGAGAAATACGGGGAAGATGGACCGATGGTGGTAGGGACGGGCTGATCCTCGGCTCCAGCCATGGTGGTGATAAGCGAACAGGAAAAAAAATGGTACGTTTATGTTTTTTTTTTTTATTTTTTTTTATTTTTTTTTTTTAGGGTAATCCTGATACCATGTTAAGAAAGTAACGTTTTTCAAATGATAAAATCATCCATCTTCTCATTGGCATAAGGAATGCTTATTTATACAGTGGATAGAGGGTAAAGGCCCATTACGACACATTACGACACTAGCCCACTATAATACGATATTACAATAATAACAACGTTATCTATCTCGCCTCGTTAAAACTCCCCACGCGCCGCCGCGGCCGTCCGGCCCAGCTTGTGCGCGGTGTGCTTATATTTTTTACCACTCGGTCCATTACAAGTCATCAGATGCCACAATCCTTTAGTCAAATACGCGAGTTATTGCTGCATTATTTCCGATTAAATGCCTTTTTTTTTTCTAGCTTTAATGTCCATTAATCACACCATTTAATCCTTGATTTTTTTTTTTTTTTTTTTTTACTGTTGGAAATCCCAACAGCTATATTCCTAGAGCACTACTCCCTCCGTTTCAGTGAATTGTTTACAGTTTGACTTTTTTGTGAGGGGAAAAAAGTCAAACTGTAAACAATTCACTGAGACAGAGGGAGTATAAATAGAGGCTTACATCGTCACAGAAAACACTACAAAACAATTCTTTCTTTTTCTCTTCTTCTGCTGCTCTTCTGATCTTCTTTACATACATTTCCACAATAATATAGCAGCTCCCACTTCTCTATTTGGAGTGCACCAAAGCTAGAGTAGGAGACGTTAACCCTGGAGTTAGTGACCACGAACCCATACGCACCATAGTGAGGTCTAACTAACTTAGGGCAGTGTATTTACACGACATCTCGATACTATAAATCCAACAAGGCCTGACCCGACCCGCCATTCCAAAGAGCAGGTTCCAGGCTCGAGAATTCAAGCCAAGCTTGGCCTATATATGGCGAATGGCTAGGCCTAGCAAAGTGTGTGAATATGAATTATTGTTAGGAGCACTATAATTTATACAATTGTTTTTTTTTAAAAATTAATCTAAACCATTGATTTATAATTATACTTTTTGGCATACGATAAAATATTAGTGGGTATTCTACGATGTACCCCTCAATTTTTCTAAATTGTACGTCGTACACCCTCACTTTTCTCCAAGATTCTACAACATAACTTTGACATTGTTACCTTTTCTCAGATAACACGAGGCTCATTTTTATTTTTATTTTTATTTTCAATATAATTACTTTCAAAACTATATAAATCTAAACCGTCAATTATACCTATAAATCTACCGATTAGTGGCTCTTAAATACTTTACTCAATCAATAGTATATCATTTGAAATCATTATTTGGATCATACCACGATATTTATTGTTAACAACAACCAACTATGATCAAGTTCGTCTATTCTCAATTTTAATATTTATAAACACTAAACTATAGCCTTATATACACACTAAATTATAATTTACTCCCTCCGATTCAACGGGTTCTTAACGTTTAACCAAAATCCCCCCCACAAAAAAAGTCAAACGTTAATAACCTGTTGAATCGGAGGGAGTATTTGTTTTAAAATTATCAACTACAATCTTATATAAACACTAAATTATCCTTAACATACTTTGGTCAAAGTATGTTTCCTGTGAAAAAAGAGTTAAAAGTGACCAATAGATTTCAAATGATAATCTAATGTTTATATAAGCTTGTAATTGATAATTTATCCTTAATCTTTTATACTCCCTCCATTCACATCCATTCCCAACATGAGGTCATTGCACAAGTATTAAGAAAAGATGAGGTCATTGTAATTAAGGCTACAAGTGGGTTTTAACAGAGGAAATTGTAAGGCTGATTATAGAAACAAGTGGCTGATAAGAGTGATAACCACTCCCTCCAAAATTCAATTTCCCCAGATTTTTTTTTCCCACCAACACCAAATTTCGAAATTGCTAATTTTCCCTCCAACTTAACTTGTCACCCTACTTTTGTTAGTTGCAGCATTTATAAAAGACATTTTTTGGGTTTAAACATCATAATTTTTGCTCTCTTTACCCTTTTCAACTTAAGTGAAAATTGTAAACAAATCCTACATCCAAAAGATGAAACCTACAAAAAACCCTTCCTACAAACTGACTTCTCCATAAAAATTTATTCCACTTCAGATTTCTATTGGAATAGGGTAAAAACTCATCCAAACAGCAGGAAAAAAAAAAGTCCAGTCCATTTACAGTCCAAATACAAAAATTACAGAAAAATGAATAATGTTGAACGTCAAAAGAAATGTTTGTCTGAAATCCAAAGGCGGGATGTCGCAACCTTCTTGTTGGAGAAATGCAATGACGGACATCTTGTACGAGGTACGGTCAACGAGGCAGCTGCAAAATGGAATGTGCACCGAACGACAATCACCGAAATCTGGAAAAGAGCACAGACAAGTCAATTAGCAGGAAGTTTAGACGTTAAAAGCAAGCGATACGGAAATAAAAACAAGAAAAGGGTGCTGCCAAATATCGAGTTCATTAAGTCTCTAAAATTCGCGGAAAGAAGCTCGATGGAACGCATTGCAAAACACTCTAAAGTTGCTGTCGGAACAGTACATAAATGGGTTGTTGAAGGCCGACTTAAGCCGCATTCAAGTCCATTACATCCGTTATTAACGGATGTAAACAAGATTAACCGAATAAAATTCTGCCTCAATTCACTTGAGGTACAGCAAACAGTTCATCAGCAAGGTGAAGGTGAAGGGGTCAACATACACTTCAAAGATATGACAAATGTGATACACATTGATGAGAAGTGGTTCTACCTCACTAGAGTAAATCAGAAATACTACCTTGTTGATGGCGAAGAACCGCCCTACCGCGCTTGCAAATCAAAGCGGTTTATGATTAAAGTAATGTTCTTGTGTGCCGTAAGTAGACCCGTCTATGGTGACGGGGGTGAGTTACTATTCGATGGTAAAATTGGAATATTTCCTTTCACAATTGAACAACCAGCTCAAAGAAGTAGCAAGAATCGGGCAGCGGGGACAATGGAAACCAAATCGATTGACTCGGTCACAAAGCAAGTCACGAAACAATGTATCATCGAGAAAGTAATTCCAGCTATTAAAGCGAAATGGCCATCAACAAGCAGCAAACACATACTCATACAACAAGACAATGCAAGACCCCACTTCACAAACGACGACCCGGATTTTAGAAAAGCGGCAACAGAAGACGGTTTCAATATCGAATTAGTTTTTCAACCACCAAATTCCCCCGAGCTTAACACAAATGATTTAGGTTTTTTTAGAGCTATACAATCTCTACAAACTGAAATTTCAGTTACTAATGTGGATGAATTAGTTGGGGCCGTGGAGAAAGCTTACGTTGATTATTGTCCTACGAAGCTAAATAAAATATTCTTAACTCTACAATCAGTCATGGTGGAGATTATGAAGGCAAAGGGTCATAACAATTTTTCAGTCCCACATATGAGCAAAGATCGTCTACAACAACAAGGTTTACTTCCAACAAACTTATGTGTGAATCATAGTATTGTGAAAGAGTGTGTGGAAATGTTGATTGAAATAGGAGAAACTAGTGGAATTGAGAAAATCATTGATGATTTAGGTTACCATCTTAATGTTTGATTATGTAATAGAAATAGGTGTACTAGTCTTTAGTATCGACTTTTGTAGTTGTGTTTACAACATAAACATATCACTATTGTGTTAGTGTTTGTTTAAGGTGTAACCACGACATAAAAATTGCAACATTTTGGAAGAAATTATAATGTACGAACTTTAATTTAAGTTGTGAATTTATTTTATCAATTCTCATACCAATATGGAATTATATCATTGAATTGATGAAGTCAATATCGTCACCAATATATGTTTACACCTATAAGGTTGCTTCAAATTGAGTATGCTCTCAAATATTTAGGTTAATGTGACGACGTTAATTAACGCCTCCGACATAACCCAAATACGAGTCCATCAAACTGAGCCAACACTAGATAAGTGTACATTTGGCAACGTAATGACTAGGTTTGGAACAACTCTCAAACCACTTTGGATTCATATCATCGAGTTGTTGATTTAAAATGTCAAATTGAGCCATCACAATATTGGTGTCAATTTAAGAACAAGAAAAATCACAACCCTCAAACCATAGCATGGATTTATTTCATTGAGTTGTGAACGATAAACCGTTATTTAACAAAAATTGACCAATAAGGTTGCGTCAAATTAAGACAATTTAAATCAATTTTGAAGAAATCACGAAATCGGTTTTTACGATGTGTAAATGACATTGTAATCACAACTCCTCTCAAACCATTAAGGTTTAATATCATCGATTTGTTGTGAGCACAGACGCATTATATTTGATCCAAAACAAAACCAATTAAGAAACCAGAATACATCAACAGTAGTAAATCAGCAGCAAACAAAGCTGAAATTCAATGGTAAATCATCCCCAAACCACTACAACTTTTTTAATACGATAAGTAAATCATCAACAGTAGTATATCATCATCAAACAAAGCTGCAATTGACAACAATAGCATGAAGTACTTGCACCAGAAACAACAACTGTATGAAATTCAGTATAGTGAAATTTACCAAGTCAATACTCCGTAAGAAATTCAAGCATAACAGAATGTAAGCGAAAAAACATCAACAGTAATGCGAAACTAATTACGAATTGAAATCTACATTAAATACACTGAAATTTATCAATATCATGACCAAAAGCAACTTGTTTAAACAAAATCAACGTTCAATTATAGAAAGTCAACAATGAAAACAATGAATCTATGCCAAACAGACATCAACAGTAGGGGAAATTTATACAAAGTCGACAATGAAACACTAACAGCAATTAACACCAATTTACTTGACAATGAAACACTGAAATTTACAATTAACAGCAGCTCAAATTCACTGAAATTCGAAAAAAACATTTACTCCACAAACTAACAGCAACATACGAAAAAATTACGGAGTAAATCATCAACAATGAAACACATTCAATCAGCAACAAAAATAACATCAACATAGACTACAAAAATTATCAACATACGAAAAAATTAAAGGTAAAACATCAACACTGAGTACGAAAATACAAGAAAATTATCGAACTACAAAAATACGAAAAAATTAAAGTTAAATCATCAACAAAAATATCACCAACATACGAAAAAATTAAGCAGCAACAAAAATATCAGATCTACAAAAAATACCATGAAACAAAGTTAAATCATCAACATAAGACTACTCCTTTTTACTAAATCATCATGCATATAACCATAAACCACATTAAAACAACAGATCTAGAGTCGAAATAGTAGACAATCAATTTTTACATAGATTTAATAACAGAAATTAAAAAAGAGTTAAGGTTTACTCCCCTTCGTTTCATGCCACAAAGATCTGAACCAAGGATACAAATCACATAAAAGCTCAAACGCAAACTGGTTCTCCGGAAGATCATAATCAATCGACCATGGTCGTAAAGCAGGCTCCTCAACCGCCGTGACAATCTCCTCGGGTACCTCCTCCATAACCGGTGCCAAATCTTGGTCTGGAGTATCAGGAATAACATACTCCCCATTAATAAATTTGAATGACGCTTGATCTTCAGTGTCGGGAACCCAAATACACCTTTCATATGCAGAATCATCTTTTTGAACTTCACTATCTTCATTGAAAACATCAGGAGGGATACTCATGGTGAAGATGAATTCATTTTTTTTGATAGTTTGATGAAGAGATGAAGAAGAAAGGGCAATTTTTTAGATAAAAAAACAAACAGAATACAGTGGTAAGTGAAAAAAAATGGATCGACAAAGAGAGAGGGAAAGAGAGAGAGAGAGAGAGGAGAGAGAGAGAGGCGCCGCTGAAATGAGCGTGAATGAGATGGGAGAGCTAGGGTTTGAGGGAGAAGAATGATCTAGATACCCTCATTGAATGAATGAGGAATTTACAGTTGGGTCATGAATGAATGAGAAGAATTGGGTTAGTGAATTTACAGTTGGATACCCTCATTGAATGAATGAGAAGATTTGGGCCAAGAAAAAAAAAACCAGGGAAAAGTTTGTTACGGAGTACATTGTGATGTTGGTATAATTCTGTTATGGATTGGGTCATTAATAAATTAGGTTAGTGAATAATTGTGTTTTGGTTTAGTGGGTAATTGTGTTTTAAGTTGTGGTTTTGTTTTCACTTAATGACTAATAATAGGCCCAAAATAGAAATGTAGTGAATGGATATGAATGGCCCAAAAAGGAAAGAGATGTGAATGGATATGAATGGAGGGAGTACAAAGCAACAACCACAGTGCTGAGTTGTCAGCCTGTGGTTAAAAGTTGCTTTTAAAGTGGGACCCTCCACTATACTCCTACTCTTTTAATTTTAAAGCAACCAAAACAATCAGCTTCATATATTTATTTTTTATTTTTCACTCAAAAAACACAAAAATTGCATTTCTAACAAAATAGTTAATTCTAACTCAAAATTAATTTTAAAAAAATCAATAAAGGAAAGAAAAATCAAGAGAAACTTAATTAAACTCAAAACAAATAAAATTCCAAAATTTACATTTCACAATGGGAAAAAGAAAAAAAAAAAAAATCAATCAAAACCTATTAAATTTGCTTAAAAATTCAATTGAAATAAAAAATACTCATACTCATACTGAACACAAATTAGAAAATTACACTGTGAGTTGGATTTTTATTTGGGATGAGGTTAATTGATTTTTAAAATTTATGTTTAGGAGACTTGGTCGTTGAAGTGGACTTGGTTGGAGGTGTGAGACGGTTGTGAAGACGGGAGACGGAGACGAAGACGAGGACGATAGTGATTGGCGGTGGTTGAGTGGTGTTTGAAGTGGTGGTGGGGATGGTGGGGACGGCGGAGTATTGGTGAGACGAGTGTTGCAAAATTTATTTGGGAAGGAAGAGATAATAAATGAAAAAAGAAAAAGAAAAAAGAGAATTATAGGAAAGGGAAGAGAGTAAATTGTGGGTGAGGTAGTTTGAGTTTTTGACTTTATTGAGGTAAACAATGAATGAATCTTGGGAAGTAGATTTACGGAGTAATTTGCTTATGTTTGTAATTTTGTGCACAAGCAAACTCTTATATTTGAGGGGTAAGTAGCATAAATGCATAATTGCATAAACTAGATAAAATTTGTTTATATTTTTTAAAACTAGATAATGAATAAATAGAAAAGAGGAAATATTGGAAGGAAAATGAATAAATTGTGGATGATTTGTTTATGTAAATTTTTTTATTTTTTTTTGAGGAACATTTGTTTATGTAATTTTGATCATACACTACTTAAATTTAATTTTTTTTAATGAACATTCATTATCAATTTGCACGGTTTTAATTATGTACTCCGTATTCGTTAATTTTGATGATACGACCACAATTTACACGGGTTTAATTATGTCTTCATTAATTTTCATGAGTATGACCAGAATTACCGTAAACAAACAATTAAAAAGAATATATATCTTTTTTCCCAATTATATTATTCTCACTATTCGTTGTTCCTACTTGAATTCATTAAACAATATACACGTGCAATTTGCATGGGCATAAACTTAGGAATATTAAATAACGTATATGACCTATTTTCATAAAGTTTAAAAAATGTCTTTATTAACTAATTATATAACGACTTCATTATTCATACGGTCCCACTTGAACTTCATAAAAAAAACATACGCGTGCAATTTGCACGGGCATAAGACTAAATAATGTATCATATTATATTATAATGACTATTTTGTAACATAATTTAATTATCATATTATATTATACTCAATATATGAATATGTCTTTAACTTAAATAACTTTTTCTAGGTATTTATAGTGCGAATTACACAGGCATAATATTTTCAAATTATAGTTTTATTAAAAACTACTTGATATAATAATTTGCACAGGTCAAAATCATCCCGTGCAATTGATATATCAGTGCACGAGTCAGAAAATGTTCTTGAAGAACACCAAGAAAACGAAATTATATGACAAAACTATATTTATATATAATAACTTCAAACTATTAATTACATTTTTTTTTATTAAAATCATACAAGTCAATAACTATAAACCCTATGATATTTATATTTATATTTTATAAACTAAATGCGATCCACCGTTCCCGTGATTTATCACGTGTACTACCTAAATTAATTACCTCCTTAAACAACATATTCGTACTACACTCACTACTCTTCCAGTTGTTAATAATACTCCACCTGCATAACAACCTTATCTTCTTTAAATTTAATAGCAATTTGCACGGGTAAATTTCTCGACATTTTGTTTAAAATTTTCACGGGCATAAATGCAAATTGTATGACAATAACAAAATATTTTTTTTTGCTTTTTGCACGGCTATAAAATTGGACAACAATTTTTATTGTATATTGTAGGATAACCGTACGGAGTCAGTTTTGCAATTTTGCACGGGTATTAAATTGTTGGTTGTCATATAATAATGATAATTTGCAAGGATATAAAATTGTTATTAGTACGGGCATATAATTGTTATTTCTCATATAATAATGAAAATTTGCACGGACATAAAATTATTATTTGTACGGATATAAAATTATTTACTGACATATAATTTTTTTTTTAGGTGTTTTTGATGACACTAATTCATATTTGTTGCTTCAAAAGTTGCTCTTTATAAACTTACTTAAAAACTCCTTATTATCATTTGTCCATACTTTAAGAGTCGCAATTAAAAAAGTATTTGAAAATTATGATTTACGATAGTGAAAAACAGGTCTTATATAGAACAAAGTCTTTGAGAAATTATAGTACGTTTACCATCTTATTGAAGTATTATTTCCTTTTATCTTAACTTTTCCTGTAATGATTTGAATTATTATATTATTTATGATTATGATTGTTTGACATATAACTTTATTGTTTTAAGTGTTTTTTTAGTGATATGTATACACATTTGATTTTTATAAAAGACGCTCTTATTAAAGTTATTATACAACGACATCATTATTTGTATATTTCTACTTAATTTGATAAAAAAACCTTGCCCGTGCAATTTGCACGGGCATAACACTAGTATTTATTGTTAACAACAACCAATTTTTCATCTTATCTCATTTTCACCAAAAATCTAGTGGTAATCTTTCTTCATGGTTGTTTGCACGAAGGCTAATTACTTCTACATTTTCTAAACATTTATTAAAAAACCACAAAAAAACTTCATTTCAGCAAAATAAAAGTTTGTTTTGACTCATGAAAACATTACATTTTTTCTTTACCTTTTCACATTTTGAGTTTCGATAGAAGACAAAGTATATTCAGGAAGAATGTATTAAAAAAAAAGAAATCATTTTTACAAAAAGTTTCATTTTGGTAGGAGTTTTAAAAACATTTAAAATAGGTGACAATTTTCAAAACGTTATTGTTCAATTGTACCCGAACTTTGCTCACTTGTATCCTTTTTTACCATAATATTTTCGATCACTACCCTTTTATACCCTAATTTTCTTTCTTTTGAAATTAATCAAATCAAACCAAAACCATTCAAACCTAATCAAATTTCTTTAGAATTAATCAAAATATTTAATTATGGACTTAAATATGATTATCACATCATTAATTTTCTCTATCTTTTTTTTTTTTATTTTTTGGTAAAAGGTAAGTAATATTAATAAGCCTAAACCAATACATGATAGTTTAGATGTACATCAAGCACTTCACAAAGACGATTACAATTGCTTTAATAATCATCTATCTAACCATTGAATCCATGTCGCATCGTGTCTCGACAAGGACGTTAATTCCAAGCTTTTAATCCTCAACATCAGCAAGATTTTAACCTGTTGCACCACAAACTTTGGACAGCTTAGCACAGCCTCCAGTCGGCAAATATTACGTTGGTACCAAATCAGGTATATCAGCCCATTCAAGGCAGCCCCACAGACACTCAGTTGCAGCCTAGAAATAGCCCTCCGTCGTTGAATAATCAGCCCAGCCCTGAGCACCAATCGGACACCCAGCCAAGTCTCCAAGTCCGAAAGACACAGAGCACTATACACACTGTTGGGACCAAAAACCCAAGCTGGTCCAGAACCCTTGGGCAGGCCCAGACAGGTTCAGGATTCGTAGTCAGGACCAGAATGTGCAGTCAGCACCAAACAGTACAGGCAAAACAAAGGTGCAGGTCAGGAGAGGAAAAGTCAAGATGGGCCAAGCCCAACAAAAGGAAGTGAGTATCAAAAGAGCAAGGCCCAAGTACTACAACAACCCTAGGAGTAAACGTTGGAGAGACCCAGTCAAGCATGCAGAAACACAGCCATGAAGATAGGAACTGTTGGAGAGATAATTGGGGAAGTTACCTACAACAAAGGGAAGAGACGTTGGAACCAAATACACTATAAAAGGAGTAGAATTCAGAAGAGGAAACAATCAGAAGACACACATCACAATTACACTACGCTCTACGAAAATCACTAGCAATCAATCACTTTATAATTGTTTTACGCTTTTACTATATTCTGTACCAGTTGGTCCAGACTCTGTACCTGTCATTCCTGAACTAGTGAAGATCCTCTCCTGGCTTGGCGCCCGTGGTTTTTCCCTTAACATTTAAGGGTTTTTCCCACGTAACCATATCGTGTGTCTTGTTCTATTTTCACCATCTTTTACACATTCTAGTTCCTAAATCGCATACAACGTAAAATTAAACCTAAAAGGATAGTACTAGTAGATCCACAATTACTAAAACGAACCGTGTGAGAAAATCACCCCGAACAGATTGGCGCCGTCTGTGGGGATACTAGTTTATTAATCCTACAAAATTTTCTAAGCCAACGAGGTCAACCAACGTGAAAGATGGAAGGTCCAAGCGCAGAAGCCATGCTGAAGCTCTAGGAGGAGTTGCAACAAGCCAAGCAAGTTGCAGAACAAGCCAAGAAAGCAGCAGAGGACGCCAAGGCTGAGGCAACAAGACTGAAGGAGGCTGAGGCTGTCCTAAAGAAACAGCTAGAGACCTCTGCCCAGAAGAAAGCCTCAGGATCCAGGATCCCACCAGGTACACCATTCTCCGATGTGATTAAGCAATTTGACTTCTCTACTTTCTCTTTGCAGGGACAAAAGGATCAAAAGACGATCCACTCAATGTAGAGGAAAACCCAGAGAATGACGCTGCAGGTGGAAGTGGAGACCCAAAGATACCAGAAGGAGTTAGTGCAGGCCAGGTCATGCAGTACATGATGATGGAGATGCAGAAACTCTCGGATTTGGTGCGGAAAGTTCCAGGGCTTCCACAACCCATTGAAGAAGTAGCACCAGGAAGCTATGCTGATTCACCTTTTGATGACTGCATTGCAATGGTGGAGATGCCAAAGAAATATACAGCGCCCAACCTAAAGCTCTATGATGGGACAGCTGATCCTCTGGAACACGTGGCTCAGTACAGGCAGAGGATGTTCAACGTTCATATCCCAGCAGAGAAGAGGGAAGCTTGTATGTGCAAAAGCTTCGGCTCAACCTTGACTGGTCCAGCCCTCCAGTGGTACATCAACCTGCCAATCAAGACCATCAAGTCCTTTGCAGAGCTGATCAACCTTTTCAACATCCAGTTCGCCAGTAGCAGATTATTGGAGAAGCAGACCAGTGATCTGTACCGAGTCATCCAGAACGAGAACGAGTCTCTGAGGGACTTCTTGTAACAACCCGGATTTTCCATATAAAATAAAATACGAAATATAGGTTAAACAAGTTTAAGGTGGCGGAAACACCTTGAAAACCGCGTAGTTACTAAAAAGTGAAAAGGTTTAAAAGAAATAAAATATAAAAGTTTACAAAACCAGGGAATGAATACCCCTAAAAATATAAATAAAAGTACTGAAATAAAATAATAAAACGTGACGCTCGCTAGCTCACTCCAAAACCCCCATAGCAGAAAGCACATCAACCTGCCATTTTACAAGAAAATAGTACGATCGATGGGAGTAACTCAGACGTTCTCCCAGCCATATTACATCATAATAAAGCTAACAAGTAAAATAAAACAGCTCATAAAATAATAAAATAATAATAATAATAATAATAATAATAATAATAATAATAATAATAATAATATAACTCAACCAAACAAAACACAGTTCAACCAACCAAGACATACTACTCCCTTTTATCCATCTTAACCTTATTCGACAAGTACTCCTTATTTCTAATACAATTTAGTAAGCTGAAACGTTTATACGCATATCCCTACGGGGTCGACTACTAACCAGCTGACAATAGGACCTCAACTAGCTAGTCCCGCAGACTTGACAATAGGACCTCAAGATACTTCCGGCAATACTGACAATAGGACCTCAGTAAACTAGTTTAGGCCAACAATAGGACCTTGGACACTAAACCAGTCCGAAAGCGGATAAAAATATAATTGTTTCGTGACTTACTAAATATTAATAACTTACGAGATAAAGTATAAACGTGTCAACAATTACCTCTGTACGTACCATATTTAATAAGATAAACATGCTCCATAATTCATTCTGTTAACTAGGCAAACAACTAAGTACTCACACCACCACTAAATCCCAAGTACATACACATGCACGTACACACACAATCATCACATTCATCCTTCATGTATGTGTAAATTAAATATATAATGATCCTATGTAAAACACAAACACGCACATAAATTGCCCTAGTACACTCGACACACACGCAACCTAAACCTTAGAGCAATGTAATATCGAGTAACGTCATCACCGTTACCTTTTCGCGCTAGTCCTTACTTGAGTCATCTATCTCGCACGGGTTGGCGTCAGGGTTGTTTGAGTTTAGCCCTAAGATCGGAAAAGGGAAAGAAGGAGTATAATCATGAGTTACGATATCGACGGCGATCGGAGCGACTACAACGAAACGGAGTATAGCTTACCTTAATGTGAAGAGGATGAAGAGAGGGTTATTATGACGCAAGAACGGAGTAAAACCGTCAAGAAACGAAGGAGTAAAGGAAGGTTGAATGAGAGTGTTTAATGGAGGCTATCACGGACGACGAAAATAACCAAAAGGATGTTGTAGGTGATTGTTATACGGTGTACTAGGTTAATTAGATTTAGGTTTTTCTTGTTCTTTTTTTTTATTCTCTTGATGTATACGGAGTATATATAATACGAAGTATTAACTAGGTCTTCTACCCTTATTAAAAGTCTAATTCTTTCCTAAAAAGAAAAATATATTAATTTAACTTTAAGCTAATATTGGTCAAAATAGTTTAAAATATACAAAATAAGTTAATATGATATTTTAGAAAATACTAGTACGATAACAACTATTGAACAAAAACTAGCTTAAAAACTAATAAATATATAACAAAAATAAAATAATACTAGTATTAAAAATAATGGGTCAAAAATCATAATTACCATTTAATTTAAAATATAAAGTAATAATACTAATTTATAAAAGTAACCATTTCGTTAGTGATTTATTATCTTTAAAATAAAATGGTATTAAACATATTATTTAAAATATCGTAAATATTATTTAAAACTATTAAATATATTAGGTATTATGAAAAATAAATAAAATTTAAATAAATTTGTAAATTAAAATATATTTTAATTTAACCTTAAAAACACGGGGTGTTACAATCTCCCCTACTTTAAAAAGTTTCGTCCTCGAAACTTGAAAAAAAAGGATAAATAAAAGAGGAGGAGAATTCAGTCACGAGGATGGGTGCAACAGGACCAAGTGTACACCATACAGCGAGGTTACCAGTGGATGCAGGGGGCCTGTGAAAAGCAAGGCTGGACCAGTTTTGTTTGGTCCAGGTTTAATGTCCCTCGGCATATGATGATAGCGTGGCTTGCCGCAAGAGACAGAATGACTACTTTAGACAGACTAGTGAGATTTGGGGTCACAACAGATGAGGTATGCTACCTATGCTTAGACGAGAAAGAGACTACTGCGCATCTTTTCTTTGAATGCAAATATAGCAGAGAGTGTATGGTGAAGATCCGAGCACAGTTAGGGATTCCGTTGGTCACGAGAGATGATTGGCTGCGTTTACATAGACGCAGGCGTGGATCCAAATTTCAACGACAGATTGTTTTCGCCTTTATAGCTGGAATGATTTATCACATATGGCACGTCCGAAATGAGTGTCGACTATATGGTCGGGTCATGCGTCCCCAGATCGTATATAAACGCCTTAGAGATGAGATTAAGATGAGGGTTTGTAGTCTAGCTACCAATTTGAAAATGAGTGATAGCATGTGGTTTCGACAGCTTTGTAATTAGCTACAGGTTCATGAATACGTGACTTGTACATAAACAGTTTTGGATATTAATGATATTTACCATTTACCAAAAAAAAAAAGAGGAGGAGAAGAAAATTTAAAGATGAAAGGAGATAAGAATGATATTTTTAAGACCTTCGATATTCTTCTGCTTTTCTTGTAATTTCCTGCAAGAAAGAAGTTTTGTTAAAACCCATTGGTGCTAGCCACCAAATTTGGGTCACAAACACAATCAGACTACTCATACAACGTCCTTAAGATCTACCCATCTCTCAGATTTTTAACCCAAAAATTCAAAACTTTTTAAAAAGGGGTTTTAAAGTGTGCGTCGGGAGCGTAGAGATCTGATACCAACTGTAACAACCCGGATTTTCCATATAAAATAAAATACGAAATATAGGTTAAACAAGTTTAAGGTGGCGGAAACACCTTGAAAACCGCGTAGTTACTAAAAAGTGAAAAGGTTTAAAAGAAATAAAATATAAAAGTTTACAAAACCAGGGAATGAATACCCCTAAAAATATAAATAAAAGTACTGAAATAAAATAATAAAACGTGACGCTCGCTAGCTCACTCCAAAACCCCCATAGCAGAAAGCACATCAACCTGCCATTTTACAAGAAAATGACAGCCACAGTCAGTGGGGAGTAACTCAGACGTTCTCCCAGCCATATTACATCATAATAAAGCTAACAAGTAAAATAAAACAGCTCATAAAATAATAAAATAATAATAATAATAATAATAATAATAATAATAATAATAATAATAATATAACTCAACCAAACAAAACACAGTTCAACCAACCAAGACATACTACTCCCTTTTATCCATCTTAACCTTATTCGACAAGTACTCCTTATTTCTAATACAATTTAGTAAGCTGAAACGTTTATACGCATATCCCTACGGGGTCGACTACTAACCAGCTGACAATAGGACCTCAACTAGCTAGTCCCGCAGACTTGACAATAGGACCTCAAGATACTTAAGAATACTGACAATAGGACCTCAGTAAACTAGTTTAGGCCAACAATAGGACCTTGGACACTAAACCAGTCCGAAAGCGGATAAAAATATAATTGTTTCGTGACTTACTAAATATTAATAACTTACGAGATAAAGTATAAACGTGTCAACAATTACCTTTGTACGTACCTTATTTAGTAAGATAAACATGCCCTACAATTCATTCTGTTAATTAGGCAAACAATTAATTACTCACACCACCACTAAAACCCAAGTACATACACATGCACGTACACACACAATCATCACATTCATCCTTCATGTATGTGTAAATTAAATATATAATGATCCTATGTAAAACACAAACACGCACATAAATTGCCCTAGTACACTCGACACACACGCAACCTAAACCTTAGAGCAATGTAATATCGAGTAACGTCATCACCGTTACCTTTTCGCGCTAGTCCTTACTTGAGTCATCTATCTCGCACTTGCGGGTTGGCGTCGGTTGTTTGAGTTTAGCCCTAAGATCGGAAAAGGGAAAGAAGGAGTATAATCATGAGTTACGATATCGACGGCGATCGGAGCGACTACAACGAAACGGAGTATAGCTTACCTTAATGTGAAGAGGATGAAGAGAGGGTTATTATGACGCAAGAACGGAGCAAAACCGTCAAGAAACGAAGGAGTAAAGGAAGGTTGAATGAGAGTGTTAATGGAGGCTATCACGGACGACGAAATAACCAAAAGGATGTTGTAGGTGATTGTTATACGGAGTACTAGGTTAATTAGATTTAGGTTTTTCTTGTTCTTTTTTTTTTTATTCTCTGGATGTATACGGAGTATATATAATATAGAGTAGTAACTAGGTCTTCTACCCTTATTAAAAGTCTAATTCTTTCCTAAAAAGAAAAATATATTAATTTAACTTTAAGCTAATATTGGTCAAAATAGTTTAAAATATACAAAATAAGTTAATATGATATTTTAGAAAATACTAGTACGATAACAACTATTGAACAAAAACTAGCTTAAAAACTAATAAATATATAACAAAAATAAAATAATACTAGTATTAAAAATAATGGGTCAAAAATCATAATTACCATTTAATTTAAAATATAAAGTAATAATACTAATTTATAAAAGTAACCATTTCGTTAGTGATTTATTATCTTTAAAATAAAATGGTATTAAACATATTATTTAAAATATCGTAAATATTATTTAAAACTATTAAATATATTAGGTATTATGAAAAATAAATAAAATTTAAATAAATTTGTAAATTAAAATATATTTTAATTTAACCTTAAAAACACGGGGTGTTACAATCTCCCCTACTTTAAAAAGTTTCGTCCTCGAAACTTGAAAAAAAAGGATAAATAAAAGAGGAGGAGAATTCAGTCACGAGGATGGGTGCAACAGGACCAAGTGTACACCATACAGCGAGGTTACCAGTGGATGCAGGGGGCCTGTGAAAAGCAAGGCTGGACCAGTTTTGTTTGGTCCAGGTTTAATGTCCCTCGGCATATGATGATAGCGTGGCTTGCCGCAAGAGACAGAATGACTACTTTAGACAGACTAGTGAGATTTGGGGTCACAACAGATGAGGTATGCTACCTATGCTTAGACGAGAAAGAGACTACTGCGCATCTTTTCTTTGAATGCAAATATAGCAGAGAGTGTATGGTGAAGATCCGAGCACAGTTAGGGATTCAGTTGGTCACGAGAGATGATTGGCTGCGTTTACATAGACGCAGGCGTGGATCCAAATTTCAACGACAGATTGTTTTCGCCTTTATAGCTGGAATGATTTATCACATATGGCACGTCCGAAATGAGTGTCGACTATATGGTCGGGTCATGCGTCCCCAGATCGTATATAAACGCCTTAGAGATGAGATTAAGATGAGGGTTTGTAGTCTAGCTACCAATTTGAAAATGAGTGATAGCATGTGGTTTCGACAGCTTTGTAATTAGCTACAGGTTCATGAATACGTGACTTGTACATAAACAGTTTTGGATATTAATGATATTTACCATTTACCAAAAAAAAAAAGAGGAGGAGAAGAAAATTTAAAGATGAAAGGAGATAAGAATGATATTTTTAAGACCTTCGATATTCTTCTGCTTTTCTTGTAATTTCCTGCAAGAAAGAAGTTTTGTTAAAACCCATTGGTGCTAGCCACCAAATTTGGGTCACAAACACAATCAGACTACTCATACAACGTCCTTAAGATCTACCCATCTCTCAGATTTTTAACCCAAAAATTCAAAACTTTTTAAAAAGGGGTTTTAAAGTGTGCGTCGGGAGCGTAGAGATCTGATACCAATCAGAATAACCCGGATTTACCATTTAAAATAAAATACGAAATATAGGTTAAACAAGTTTAAGGTGGCGGAAACACCTTGAAAACCGCGTAGTTACTAAAAAGTGAAAAGGTTTAAAAGAAATAAAATATAAAAGTTTACAAAACCAGGGAATGAATACCCCTAAAAATATAAATAAAAGTACTGAAATAAAATAATAAAACGTGACGCTCGCTAGCTCACTCCAAAACCCCCATAGCAGAAAGCACATCAACCTGCCATTTTACAAGAAAATGACAGCCACAGTCAGTGGGGAGTAACTCAGACGTTCTCCCAGCCATATTACATCATAATAAAGCTAACAAGTAAAATAAAACAGCTCATAAAATAATAAAATAATAATAATAATAATAATAATAATAATAATAATAATAATAATAATATAACTCAACCAAACAAAACACAGTTCAACCAACCAAGACATACTACTCCCTTTTATCCATCTTAACCTTATTCGACAAGTACTCCTTATTTCTAATACAATTTAGTAATTCAAACGCGTTTATACGCATATCCTACTGGTCGACTACTAACCAGCTGACAATAGGACCTCAACTAGCTAGTCCCGCAGACTTGACAATAGGACCTCAAGATACTTCCGGCAATACTGACAATAGGACCTCAGTAAACTAGTTTAGGCCAACAATAGGACCTTGGACACTAAACCAGTCCGAAAGCGGATAAAAATATAATTGTTTCGTGACTTACTAAATATTAATAACTTACGAGATAAAGTATAAACGTGTCAACAATTACCTCTGTACGTACCATATTTAATAAGATAAACATGCTCCATAATTCATTCTGTTAACTAGGCAAACAACTAAGTACTCACACCACCACTAAATCCCAAGTACATACACATGCACGTACACACACAATCATCACATTCATCCTTCATGTATGTGTAAATTAAATATATAATGATCCTATGTAAAACACAAACACGCACATAAATTGCCCTAGTACACTCGACACACACGCAACCTAAACCTTAGAGCAATGTAATATCGAGTAACGTCATCACCGTTACCTTTTCGCGCTAGTCCTTACTTGAGTCATCTATCTCGCACGGGTTGGCGTCAGGGTTGTTTGAGTTTAGCCCTAAGATCGGAAAAGGGAAAGAAGGAGTATAATCATGAGTTACGATATCGACGGCGATCGGAGCGACTACAACGAAACGGAGTATAGCTTACCTTAATGTGAAGAGGATGAAGAGAGGGTTATTATGACGCAAGAACGGAGTAAAACCGTCAAGAAACGAAGGAGTAAAGGAAGGTTGAATGAGAGTGTTTAATGGAGGCTATCACGGACGACGAAAATAACCAAAAGGATGTTGTAGGTGATTGTTATACGGTGTACTAGGTTAATTAGATTTAGGTTTTTCTTGTTCTTTTTTTTATTCTCTTGATGTATACGGAGTATATATAATACGAAGTATTAACTAGGTCTTCTACCCTTATTAAAAGTCTAATTCTTTCCTAAAAAGAAAAATATATTAATTTAACTTTAAGCTAATATTGGTCAAAATAGTTTAAAATATACAAAATAAGTTAATATGATATTTTAGAAAATACTAGTACGATAACAACTATTGAACAAAAACTAGATTAAAAACTAATAAATATATAACAAAAATAAAATAATACTAGTATTAAAAATAATGGGTCAAAAATCATAATTACCATTTAATTTAAAATATAAAGTAATAATACTAATTTATAAAAGTAACCATTTCGTTAGTGATTTATTATCTTTAAAATAAAATGGTATTAAACATATTATTTAAAATATCGTAAATATTATTTAAAACTATTAAATATATTAGGTATTATGAAAAATAAATAAAATTTAAATAAATTTGTAAATTAAAATATATTTTAATTTAACCTTAAAAACACGGGGTGTTACACTTCTTGCACCGCTTCAACAAAGAGAAAGTGTCCATCCCCAGATGTGACATTGGCACGGCCATTGAGGCCTTCAGGCAAGGTTTGGTTAGAGACTCTGATCTTTATGTTGAACTAACTCGCTACCCTTGTTCTACCTTTGAGGATGTGCAGGCTAAGGCTCTGGCCCAGATCAGGGTAGAGGAGGACCCGGCGATTCAGAGCACGATATCGAGGACCGAGCGGTGGGCGAAAAGTCACCACCCAACAAGACAAAGAACAGCAGGCCTGGTCCATATCAGAGGCCAAACAGGAGGGAGGCAAATGCCGTGGGTGAACAGGCTGATGCACCCAGGGTTCCACCTCCAGTTTCAGAGTATTGCTTTTCTGTAGATCTGCCAGGCCTGATCAACAAGTTGGACAAGTTGGGTTGAGCAGTCAGATGGCCGAAAGCAAGTGAGAAGCCGAATCCAAGGCGGGACACGACCAAGTGGTGTGAGTACCATTATGATATTGGACATACCACAGAGGACTGCATAGCTCTTCGGAGGGAGATAGCTCATCTGCTAAAGAATGGTCACCTGAAGGATATCCTGCCCAGGAACAGGAGGAACAAAGATGAACGAGATGAGCCCAGAGATCTTCCACCACCACCGCCAACCCATGAGGTAAAATTTATTTCTGGTGGTTCAGATATTTGTGGACTAACCTATTCTGCTGCGAAGCGTGTGGCTGTGGAGAACAGGCAACGACCACCAGCAGGGCAGCCAGGTGCAGCCCAGGAGATTGTGTTCGATGAGTAAGACCTGCAGGGGGTGCACGGGCCTCACCATGATGAGCTAGTAATCAAGATCCAGATTGGGACCTGCATGGTCAGACGAGTCCTAGTGGATGGAGGTAGTTCGGTCAACATCATCATGATGGAAGCATTGGAAGCTATGGGGCTGAAAGATTCTGATGTGACCAAGAAGTCCAGCGTCCTAGTCGGCTTCAGCGGCGAAACAAAGCACAGCTTGGGAGAGATCACCCTACCAACCTATGTGGAAGGGGTCACCTCTTTCGAGAAGTTCTGCGTCATAAATTGCCAATCTTCATACAACGTGATCTTAGGGCGGCTCTGGATTCACAACCTCAAGGCTGTACCTTCAATGTACCACCAGTGCATCAAGATTCCAACGAAGTGGGGGACAACGATCGAGAGGAAGCGGCCAGAGCGGCGACGACAGAGTGTTACTGGGGCGACCACGAAACCTCCTAGCCCAGGTAAGTCCCTCACATAGCAATTAAAGCAGCCTGTCAGGTCTGTTGAGAATCCTGTCCCACGCATGGAGACAGAGGAAATCGTTTTGGCAAAGGAAAGACCTGACAGGAAGGTTCTGGTTGGTTCTGACGCTCCAGAGGTAATCAGACCTGCTCTAATTGACTTTCTGAGGAAGAAAGAGCATTGTTTGCTTGGTCCCATTTTGATATGACTGGTATAAGTTCTGATGTTATTACGCATAAGTTAAATATTGACCCAAGTTTTAAGCCTGTGAAACAAAAGCGCAGGAAGTTTGCACAAGAACGTAATGAGATTGTGAACCAAGAGGTACAGAAACTGCTGGACATGGACATGATCAAAGAAGTGATGTACCTAGACTGGTTGGCAAATGTGGTTGTGGTCCAGAAAAAGAATGACATGTGGAGAGTATGCGTGGACTACACGGACCTGAACAAGGCGTGCCCAAAGGATTCATTCCCACTTCCACATATAGATGCCATGGTGGATGCCACTGCAGGACATGAGGTGCTGACATTCATGGATGCAGCAAGTGGATTCAATCAGATCAGGATGCACCCCCCCAGACCAGGAACATATAGCATTCATGACCAGCAGGGGAATCTATTGTTACAAAGCTATGCCTTTTGGACTAAAAAATGCAGGTGCAACATATCAGAGGCTGGTGAACATGATGTTCAAGGATCAGATTGGAGATACAATGGAGGTCTACATTGATGATATGGTGGTGAAGTCAAAGAAAGCTGAAGATCACATCCTGGACCTGGAAAAGGCGTTTGAGATCCTGGAAAAATATAACATGAAATTAAATCCTACTAAATGCACTTTTGGCGTCACTGCAGGAAAATTCTTAGGTTACATGGTGACAAAAAGAGGCATAGAGGCTAGTCCAGAGCAGATCTCAGCAATAATCAATTTACAATCTCCCCAGAGCTCGAAAGACGTCCAGAAGCTGACTGGAAGAGTAGCAGCGCTGAACAGGTTCATCTCCAGGTCCTCTGAAAGGTGCAAGCCATTTTATGATCTTCTGAGGAAGAACAAGCAGTTCAGCTGGGGGACAGAGCACGAGAAAGCATTCCAGGACCTGAAAGAATACCTATCATCAGCTCCACTCCTGTCCAAGCCTGAACCAGGAGAGTCACTAGTCCTGTACCTGTCTGTAACAGAAGCATCTGTAAGTGCAGTCCTGGTAAGAGAGCCAGATGGACAGCAACATCCTGTGTATTATGTAAGTAAAAGTCTTCTGGATGCTGAGACCAGGTATTCTGTATTGGAAAAATTTGTTTTGGCTTTAACAGTTGCTTGTACCAAGTTGCGCCCCTATTTTGAGGCGCATCATATTATTATCCGTACTAATGTTCCTGTGAGATCAGTACTGTGTAGACCAGAACTTTCAGGTCGTATGTCAAAGTGGTCAGTCAAATTGAGCACCTATGACTTGTCTTATGAGCCCAGAACAGCAATCAAATCTCAAGCATTGGCAGACTTTGTGGCTGACTTCACTCCCACACTAGAAGAGCAGGTATCAAAGGAGATCTTCCATTTGGACCAGAAACAGCAGACCTGGGAACTCTGGACAGATGGTTCAGCCAATATCAGGGGCACTGGACTAGGTGTGGTATTGAAGTCGCCACAGGGGGACAAGATAGGTGTATCCTGTGAATTCAGGACTACCAACAATGAAGCCGAGTACGAGGCGCTAATTGCAGGGCTGAATGTATGTCTGGACATGAAGGTCCAGAATCTAAAGGTAAAGATAGACTCTTTGCTAGTTGCAAACCAAATCAATGGTACGTACGCTGCTAAAGATTCTAAAATGATTGCATATCTTGATTTGGTTAAAAATCTTTTTCAAAAATTTTCTAACATTGAGGTTGAGCAAGTCCCTAGAGATCAGAATGTGCAGGCAGATGCTCTGGCCAACATTGGATCAGCATTTGAACCTCGTGCTCTGGACAGTATACCAATTGTTCACATCTTGGAGCCAGCAGTCCAGAAGGCGCAGCCAGACCTGCAGAGCACAGTCCAAGCAACCCAGACCTGGACCAAACCATATTATGAGTGGCTAGTCCAGGGCAAGTTACCACAGGACAAGGTCGAGGCAAGAGCATTCAGAATCAAGGCGTCCAGGTATACTATCATACAAGGAGTACTATTCAGAAGGTCCTTCAACGGCCAGACTGCCGCTAGAACCTGACCAGGTCAGGACAGTACTATCAGAAATACACGATGGACACTGTGGAAACCACACAGGTGGTAGAAGCATGGTTAACAAAATCTTGCGGATGGGGTACTACTGGCCCACAATGAAAACAGATAGCATCCAGTATGCCACAAAGTGTGACGCCTGTCAAAGGCATGGTCCAGAGATATATCAACCTGCACAGAACCTGCACTCAATATCAGCACCATGGCCATTCATGAAATGGGGCATGGACTTAGTTGGCAAACTACCAATGGCTCCAGGGCAAAAGGTGTTCATGCTTGCGATGACAGATTATTTTTCCAAATGGATAGAGGCAGATGCATACAAAAACGTTACAGAAAAAGAAGTAATTGCCTTCATCAAGAAGAACATCTTCAGCAGGTATGGGATCCCCTCAGAAATAGTATGTGACAATGGACTTGCATTTGTGGGAAACAAGACCAGAGATTTCTGTACAAAGTGGAACATCAACTTGGTAACATCTGCACCAAGATATCCTCAAGCAAATGGACAGGCTGAGTCCAGCAACAAGATTGTAATCGGTTGCATCAAAAAGAAGCTGATGGAGAAACAAGGGAGATGGGTAGAAGAGCTGCCACTGGTATTATGGGCAGACAGAACTACGCCAAAGAGAGCAACAGGACAGACTCCCTACTCAATGGTCTATGGATGTGAAGCTGTACTCCCAGTAGAAGTGCACGTCCCAACAGTCAGGTATGGACTCAATACAATTTCTGAGAATAACGAACTTTTGTATGACAGCCTAGATACAGCCCAGGAGTTCAGAGATTTAGCAGCAGTAAGGTTGGCAGCATACCAACAATCTGTGGCCAGAAGCTACAACAAAAACGTAAAGGTACGAGTGTTCAGGACAGAAGACCTGGTCCTGAGAAAGGTGTTTCAGAACACAAGGGACAAGGCTGCAGGCAAGTTGGCCCCAACCTGGGAAGGCCCATACCTTATTGATTCAGCAGTAGGGAAAAGTTCCTACAGGCTACAGACCCTGGAGGGAGACATGATCCCAAGACCCTGGAATACACTCCATCTCAAGCTCTATCACATGTAGAGTGTTCTGAACCAAGACATCTGGTAATCCACAAAACTCAAAACTTTTCCTTTACAAATTATTCTGTACAACTGTACTGACTTGAGCGTCGGAGGGCCGTTGGCTAACGCCAACGGTCAATCCTGACCCTCTTTCTGTGCAGACAAAGCAGTACAAACGTCTGGACCAGTCCATAACCAAAAACAGAGACAAAGTCTTGGGCCCTAGCCCTAGAACGACTGCACCAACGGGACAGGGAGTAATGTCCGTTAAGGGAGCCCCAAAGTGTAAGTCGCCTAAATTATCAAACGCATGCATGCTACTTGACAAATTCACAACAAATTATATGCGCATCATAACAAAAAAACACAACACAATATAACAAAACATAGACATAGCATAACATATAGCAAAGTCTTATCGACATCAGAATCTAACAGTCAGCCCATGCCTGTGCATGGACACACAAAAAAAAGTTCAAAAACAAAGTGCAAATACTTACAGGCCAAATATCAACAGGGGACATTCCCCCTGGCAAATTCAGAATATTGTTCAAAAGACATAAAACAACCGTCATGGGCATAGTTCAGATAGTACCATCATCAGATTCACCTGTCTTTTCAATACTCTCCCCTGCAGGACCAGCATTGGAGGGCCCGGTCATCGTGGCGGCACGGAATCTCCAACATCAAAGACTAACGCCTGGACCGGTGACTCCAAAGACCAGGTTGTATGGCCGAAGTGACTTCAGCCTGCTCCAGGATAGCTTCATCAGGAAACAACTGCTTGAAAGTGGCAATCTCTGTAGGAAGGTCCCAGGCAGCACGTGCTTCAGGACTAGCACTCATCATCTCAACCCGGGTACGGAGCGTGTAGAAGACACTCAAGTCCCTCACCACTGCATTATGTCTTTTGGCGTCCTCCCTCAGGTCCTCAAGCTCCCTGGTCAGCTCACCAATGTGGTTGTCCTGCTGCTGGATTCTCTTGAAATGAATCTTATCCATCTCAGCCAGCTTTCCACATCGGTAATTCATGCTCTCAAGCTTTTTTTGGTAATCTCAAGGGATGAGCGGAGTGCCTCATTCTCAGCCTCAGCCCTGCCTCTACCACTCTCCAAAATTGGCACCGTAGAACCAAGACTGGCAGACATGAGTAGCAACTACAGGTACAAAACAGAACAGAAAATCAGGACCATATCAAAAGTAACTCTGGACAAAATCGAGAGGATAAGAAGGGATACAAACCTGAGCACAACTGCCCACCATCTTGTGCGCCAGGCGCGCATGTTCTAGGGCAGTAGGTGCAGAGGACAGAGTAGCAAAGTTCTCACTCAGGGACTTCCCCAAGGAAACATACTCAGATTGGCTTTGAGAGTGCAGAGGGATAGACAGCACATGATTCATTTGAGGTAACTTCCCTTTCTTCCTTTTCTTCTGGTCAGGGGCAGGTTCAGGAGATTCAGGAACCACTTTGGTAGACCTGGTCTGAACCCCCTCTGGCGCCTTCCTCTTGGAAGACTCAGAAGTAGGGGCCACCAGACTCGCAGCAGGGACAGAGCTACCACCGGACTTCACAGCCTCGCGTGCCTGGGCAATCGCAGCAGTAATAGCCTCCATGGACAAAAAGCTCTTCTTGCTAGACCCAGACGCTGGGACATAATTGGAAACGAGTTACGAAAGAAAGGCAAATAAATGAACTTGTGAACTAAAGAGAAAGAATCAGTACCAGTAGCAGCACTGGGCACAGAGCTCAGGCTTGACCCAGGAATCTTCAGTGGGGGCAGAGTTGAGTGGCCACTGGCCCCAGCAAGTATAGAGCTTAACGGGGTCACATGGATGGGAGTCTGGTCAAACTGACTCGTACTGCTCCCACCAGCAACCTCGCCTACAGACTTTTCACCCTCCTCAGGCACAGCTTCTTCCTCGTCTTCAGACTCCTCTTCATCACCTTCACTTTCTCCACCATCACCACCATGCTGCTCAGGAGCAGGAACCACCTCAACAACTTCATCATCGTCAGGATGCATACACCTGGGCCAGGTCCTCTTGTCAGCAGGCAGATCCAGGAACGCCTGAATCCTCTTCCTTGACTCAGGGTCATCGGGGGTAGGGACCCAATCAGAAACTACAAAACAAAGGCACAACAAACCTAAACAAAAAACACATGCAAGAACAAAGTAGACGGAAATTCAAAAGTTCAAGGGACATACCAGTCCCCTTCAAAGAAAACTCAGGCGCCCAGACATTTGGGCCCAAAGTGTTGCTCCGGATGAACATGTAGTAGCTGGTCCAGTTACTCTCATCACCCACGTCCAAACGGGTCAAGAGAGGCAAGCATCTATCCCTCAAACGAAAGTGAACTCTCTTTTTCTTGTACATACGCAAGCGGTAAGTATTCCTTATATCAGCAAGCTGAATCTCAACCCCATACCTCCGGCAAAGGGAATCGATCCCATGGATCAATCGCCAAACAGAAGGCATTACTTGACAGGGCGGCACTTGAACGGTGCCCAAGAAAGCGCTCATCAAAGGACAAAGCGGAAAAGTTGCACCAAACCTGAAGGAGGATTCATAGATCGAGAACCAGCCAGGACTTACCCAATCTACCCTGACATCTCTTTTGTCAGGGGCCCAGACCTCAGCACATTCAGGGATTTTTCCCTCTACTTTGAGCCGACCTTCGACCCCTTGAGCAAGCAAGTTTGGGTAAATGTTTACGTCTTTGATGAGATCTGTGGCTTGGAAGAGGGAACCGCCATAGGAGAAAGAAACAGCAGAAGAGGGACCAACGTCGTTTCGAGCCATGATCGGATCAAAGAAGAAGAGAGGAAGTTAGGGTTCTTTTTACAAATCAATTTAGGGGTTTTTGGGAGGTTTTTAGGGTATAAAACAAAGGAAATCAAAGAAGAATGAAGATAGAGAGAGAAAGAAACAAAAATAAGAGTATATATAGTGGGGGCAAAAGGAAGTTGAGTAGTTTTACAAAAATAAACGCGCGAAGAGATGTGATGTGACCCACGATGGGACGTGCGCAGTACATAGAGCGCCAAAAAGGGGCGCAATTCCCCACGAAAAGGTAAACTGCCACATTAATTGCAGGGTACAGGTCTCAGGACCAAAGGCACAGCAGAGCAGAAGAGGCCTGGACCAGGCTCAGTCCTAGGCCAGGATAAGGAACAAAAGCATCTCCTTACCCCCCAGTTCAAGACTGAAGGGCAAGGAGATGGGGGACAAACTGTTGGGACCAAAAACCCAAGCTGGTCCAGAACCCTTGGGCAGGCCCAGACTGGTTCAGGATTCGTAGTCAGGACCAGAATGTGCAGTCAGCACCAAACAGTACAGGCAAAACAAAGGTGCAGGTCAGGAGAGGAAAAGTCAAGATGGGCCAAGCCCAACAAAAGGAAGCGAGTATCAAAAGAGCAAGGCCCAAGGATACTACAACAACCCTAGGAGTAAACGTTGGAGAGACCCAGTCAAGCATGCAGAAACACAGCCATGAAGATAGGAACTGCTGGAGAGATAATTGGGGAAGTTACCTACAACAAAGGGAAGAGACGTTGGAACCAAATACACTATAAAAGGAGTAGAATTCAGAAGAGGAAACAATCAGAAGACACACATCACAATTACACTACGCTCTACGAAAATCACTAGCAATCAATCACTTTATAATTGTTTTACGCTTTTACTATATTCAACCCGGTTGGTCGGCTACTGCACTGTCATTCCTGAACTAGTGAAGATCCTCTCCTGGCTTGGCGCCCGTGGTTTTTCCCTTAACATTTAAGGGTTTTTCCCACGTAACCATATCGTGTGTCTTGTTCTATTTTCACCATCTTTTACACATTCTAGTTCCTAAATCGCATACAACGTAAAATTAAACCTAAAAGGATAGTACTAGTAGATCCACAATTACTAAAACGAACCGTGTGAGAAAATCACCCCGAACACACACAGCCAAAATACACATGGTCACAAGTCTCTAGAGCGGTACCACACAAAAAACACATACCATTAGTCACCACACCAAAAGCCTTGGCTCTGTCAAGGGTAAGCAATCTCTTCAAACGCACCAACCAGGCGATGAAAGACCATTTAGGGATATTAAAATGATTCCACACACAATGACCCAAACTAATTTTAGGGTGATAGCCAGTAAGCCATAAGTAACCGCACTTAACTGTATATTCACAATCAGAGGAACACCACTTACCTCCAACACAGCCAACCTTCAGGATCTCCTTGACTCGACAAATCTGTCGCCAAGCCCAGCTAGAAGCAGTGGTGGGAGTATAAGTCAGCCAGTCACTTCCTTTTAGGTAGAGATGATTGATCCATTTGACCCAAAGGTGGTCTTTCTTGGCTGCTATCCACCACACATACTTTCCCAAAGCTGCCACATTCCATTGTTGACACTGAATGATGCCTAGTCCCCCTTTAGCTTTCTCCTTGCAGAGATCATTCCAAGCCACTAAGGGAGCCTTATGATAGGACTCATCTCCATCCAAGAGATAGTTCCTACAAACCAAGATTACCTTATGCATCACAGACACAGGCAAAAGAAAAATGGTGGCCCAATATGTGTGAAGACTATTAAGCACAGAGTTCACCAAAACTAGCCTTCCTGCATAAGACAGCTTCCGTGTCCCCCAGCTTTGTATTCTACTACAAATCCTCTCACTGAGTACATATCAATCTTTGCTTGACAATCTCTTAGAGCAAATTGGAACGCCAAGATACTTGAAAGGGAGATCACCTTTTTTGAAACCTGAGATTTTAAGTATTCTGTTCAGCACCTCATGTGGAATCCCATTGCAATATAAATCAGACTTAGAAGTGTTCATCTCCAGCCCTGAGGCTCTGGAAAACGTAAGGAAACCCCTGAGCAGAAGCTTCATAGAATGTACATCCCCCTTAGAAAACATCAATAGGTCATCTGCAAAACACAAATGATTCAACTTCAACCTATTACACAGTGAATGATGGTGAAAATCCATCTGATTAGACACTACCACCATTATCCTTGAGAGGTATTCCATACAAATGGTAAATAAAAGAGGAGATAAGGGGTCTCCTTGTCGTAAACCCCTTTCACCCTTAAAAAAACCAAAGCAGGTTCCATTCAAAGTCATGGAATACCAAGGGCTTCGAACAGTAGTCATTATCAAAGTAATGAGATGGGTAGGGAAATTTAGAGCACTCAGCATCTCCTCCACAAACTGCCACTCCACTGAATCGTATGCTTTCCTTAAATCAATCTTAAGAAGGCATCTTGGGGAACAAGACTTCCTTGTGTAGAGCTTAACCAGATCCTGACAAATAAGAACATTTTCCACTTGTTTCGGGTATAAAGTTAGGAACTAAATACCAAAACTAAATATCAAAGATTACAAGTTGAATATGGATTACAAACTAAATAATCTAAGTCCCTGGACGGTCCCTAGATCCTTTGTGGTCTCGGTCCTTCTCTCAGCCTGAAACAACGAAACAAACCTAGCCCCGGGGCCTTCCGGGTGATGGCCCTCCGACGCTCAAGTCAGTTACAAACAAATGGATTTAGAGAGAGAAAAGAGAGAGAAGAACCTTTTTGTAGTATTTTGTGTTATGTGTGTGAATGAATCGTTTTTAGGGTTTTAGGTTACCTTTTATACTTGTCACTGATTTGTCCTCTTCTGCTGCCGCTCCGTACAGTACGGTCCTGGGTGGGCCATACCTGCCCCGGACCCGGGTGGACCATTGGATCCCTTGGCATATGAGATGCCCCGGTCCACAATCCTCCCGGCCTTATGCTGCCAGACCCGGGAGGTATAGATAGATCAGCGAGTGTATGATCACTCTCCGGTCCATAGTCCTACCGGTCCGACAGTGTAGGACCCGGGAGGAGTCACCCCCAACAACTGCCCCCATACAGGGGAAGTCGTAGGCTTGCCCTGTATGACCTGACTTTCTAGGCGGGTTGTTTCCCCCCCCAACCCGGATAAATAAGCTCTCCTTGCGTTCCTGCTTCCTGATCCTGCGTCTTTCTCGTCCCGCTTAGAGATGGTGTGCTGAGCAAGCTTCTATTTTGGCGCAATTTTTGAATTCTAAACTCCAAGGTAAGCGACGCTTCGCCTCCTCTGGCCTAACACGTGTCGTACAACGGGTGGTAGCGTACTGTGCACCCCTTTCCCTATAAATACCCCCTCAATTCGCTTCACTTCTCCCTTTATTCACCCCTAAAACACTCTAAATCCTCATAAAAACTCGTCCGAATTCCTCAGACTTTGCTTGTGTTCCTCCTTTGCCTCATCTCGTCCCCAACTTCATTCTTGACCGCATTCTCGCAAGAGGTAATTTTCGTATTTGGTTTTAGATTTCGTCGGTTTGATTAAGTAGTAGAGAACAATGAGCGCCTCAGCCGACTCGTCTTCTAGAACTGCTTCGGACTATAATGTAGTTACGGACTCAGAAGTAGAGCCTGAGATTGAGGACTTGACCCTCGGCCGGGTAGGGGAGACTGATGTAGAGGCCCAGGCTGGGACCTCTCAGGCCGGACCATCTCAGGCCGGGCCCTCACATGTACGGATTTTGGAGCCTGCGGTGTTCCAGATTCCCATGAACACTAGGATTCATATAGGTTTTAGGGACTTTTTAAACGAGAAAAATTGTCCTGAGCGAGCGGCTGAACATTACCATTTACCCGAAAAGTGGGAATTCGTCGTGCCGGGAACGCACCAACACGTAGTTCGGCCTCCGGACCTTCATACGGCTGTGTACTTAAAGGACCTGGAACACGGGCTTCGATTCCCCCTCCATCCTTTTATCGAGGAAGTGCTCGACCGGGCTAATATAGCCATATGTCAGATGACGCCGTTTGGTATAAGGATCATAGTTGCCTTTGCCTGGACGTGCTTGTACCTGGGCTTTCCTCTCACGGTGAATCTTTTCCGTCGCCTTCATCACTTCCGGCCTTGTACCAATAAGTCGACGAGAGGGTGGTGGTCCCTGGTCACCGAGACGGGTTATCTGACTCATTTTCCGGTCAATACATCAATGAAAGGGTGGAATGAGATGTGGTTCTTCCTCAAATCTTCTGTACCTTTTAACCATCCTCGCTGCTTTCACAACGACGTGAAGGGCCGCCTAGAGACCCGGGAGGAGTGGGTCCCCGGCAGCATCCTCCCCTGGGTGAAAGTCCCACTAACGAAGGAGGAATCGGATGCCGCGGCCTATTTCAAGGCCTACAAAGTGGGGAAAGAGTGGTACCCGGCCCCAAGAACTGGCTTCTCCCGGCTGATACGATTTCCGAGGACAAATTTCTGAGCGTGGTTGGCCTTGTCCCGGCCCTTCCGGCAGGTATGCGAGGGCTGGGTGGCCAAGAGCTTAATGTTATGGTCATCTTTACTTGTGCTTTCTTTGTTTACCTATCCTTTCCTGTTCTGATCTAGTTTCATCTTTTGTAGGCTCCTTGGGCTACTTAACTCCGGAGGATTTGGCGTCCATTGGCTTAGACGCAAAGAATCGTCCGCTCGAACAGCCGTCTGCCGTAGACTTGAAACGGCGTAAACCCACGTTAAGGGAGCTGATAATGCAGGGTGAAATTCCCGACAGACCAATGGGCAGGAAACGCAAGGTCTACAAACCACACCGGGAGAGAGAAGCTGAGCAGGCGGCAAGACCTGCTGGGTCTGTCTCGTCTCCTCGACCGGGACCGGAGACCGCAGCAGGGGAGTCCACCCCTATAGGTGGCGTGTTTGAGGCTACACCGGAGGCTCCCCTCCCCAGCCCGCCAAGGGAGGTCAGGATTCCTCAACCGTCCGTGGCTCCGGATGTTGAGCTAATAGAGTCCGAGTCTCCTCACTCGGAAGATGTCAGGCCTCCTAAGAGGCATAAGCAGGTTAGCTCCACGCTCTCGTGGGGGAGTCTATCTGAGGGGCGCCCCCTGGATGTTCCTCCAGACGGCCTTTCCTCTATTTTTTCAATCAGTGAGCAAGACATTTATGATCTGTTGTCTTTCTCCATCCAGGGATCTTCCTCCAGGGCCAAGGCTGCCACTCAGGGTCAAGTTTCTGTTGCTGTCCCGGGCACGGGTGGTAATGTGAGGCACCCGGCGGGTCTCGTTGAAGAGACCCCACCTATTGCCGGGGGTCTTGCCATACAGGCTACTGAGATGGCAATGCAAATTCGCCGCTCCGTGGATACCTTCTGCAAATTCACGATGGACACCGCAGGCGAACTCGACCGCCTGCGGCGTGAGGCGGCCTCTACCGAGGCCAACAAAGAGATGATGGAGGCGGCTGTCCGCCTGACAAAATCCATCAGGGCCCGCGAAAAGGAAGCCGCTTCCCTGAAGGCGGAGGTGCAGACCCTTCTGGGTAAACTAAAGGAGAAGGAGGCCCAGCTGGAGGAGCTCTCCAAGGAGAAAGAGAGCTTAGCCGCCCAATATACGGAGATCTTCCAGGCTCGGGACGCCGCCGTCGCCCGGGCGGAGTCGATCGAGGCTGAGAGGGCGGCTGGGCAGGCCAAGGTTGCCCGCCTCGAGCTCGAGATGGAACAGATGAAGGCGACCCATCAAGCTGAGCTTATCAGAGTCCGGACCGACTCTTTCTACGACGGGGTTGACTACGGGTCTAATGAGACCAAAGGATTCATCGACAAAGTCGACCCCTACTTTAACTTTGCCCGCCTCGCCGAGCTGGAAGAGGCTAAGGACAGGGAAAGAGAAGCAGGGAAGAGAGCAGACCCGCCAACCGAGAATGCAGCGACCGGCCACGATGCCTGTTGCTAGGAACTCGGGCTGCTGTCTTCCGAATCTTCCTGCTCGGGATGACCTGACGGGTCTCTCTTTAGCCTACATTTTGTCTGTATTTTAGATTTCAATAAGACTCAAACCAGTCTGCAGTAAGCGGGCCTTTTGGTGTAGACGGCTGCCGGTTCTGGTAGGTCATTTAGCTTGTTTTCAGTTTTCGCTAATATCAGTCTGTCCCCGGCCCGGCTTGTGGGTCCAGGGGCAGCAACTTTGTAATATACTCTTGCTTTATCTCGACCGTTTGTTTTTCCATCAGTATCACTACTTTTCCGCCTTTCCGTACTTAGCTTATTCTATTTCGCCGTTTTTTGCCGGGTCTGGATGATATCGTTCTGCCACCACGCCTTGTTTATTCTATTAAGTCTACTTTGTTGTATTTTTCCCGGGCTTTTCAACAACTGTTTTCGTTGCTTGCACCAGGATCGGGCGATTTTTCCCTCTTTTATCCGTGTTGCATACTTAACTTATTTTCTTTCAACGTTCACGCAATTTCTCGTTGTTTGCTCCGGGACCGCGTGCTTACTCAGCGTCCGGTGATTATAATTATTTCCACACATTTATGCTAATGTCCGTCACCGCCGGGTAATTGCACTTGAATTACCTGATGGATTAAGCACGTGTTTCACGGGTCTTTGCATGAGGCACGCCTCGCCCCGGGCCCGAAGAGTCGAAGACCACGGGTGAGCATTGTGCAAGGCCATACGCAGGGCGCGAGCCGCCCAGGCCCCAGGCCATGGGCTCTCAGGGCGCGATGTTCATCCGTGCATAGGCAATGTGCCATACGTGGGGAGCGAGCCGCCCAGGCCCCAGGCCATGGACTCTCAAGGCGCGATGTTCATCCACACGTAGGCATGGGAGGTCCGCAGCCGCCACCGGCTACAAGGCCGGCATCAGACACTGCGGTGAGAGCAGCCTAGGCACGTGGGCCATCATAGACATCCCGGCTCTTTTGCATAAAGGCACACTCATCCGAGCCCGACGACCACGGATGAGCATTGTGCAGGGACATACGTAGGGCGCGAGCCGCCCAGGCCCCAGGCCATGGGCTCTCAGGGCGCGATGTTCATCCGTGCGTAGGCAATGTGCCATACGTGGGGCGCGAGCCGCCCAGGCCTCAGGCCATGGACTCTCAAGGCGCGATGTTCATCCACACGTAGGCATGGGAGGTCCGCAGCCACCACCGGCTACAAGGCCGGCATCAGACACTGCGGTGAGAGCAGCCTAGGCACGTGGGCCATCATAGACATCCCGGCTCTTTTGCATAAAGGCACCCTCATCCGGGCCCGACGACCACGGATGAGCATTGCGCAGGGCCATACGCAGGGCGCGAGCCGCCCAGGCCCCAGGCCATGGGCTCTCAGGGCGCGATGTTCATCCGTGCGTAGGCAATGTACCATACGTGGGGCGCGAGCCGCCCAGGCCCCAGGCCATGGACTCTTAAGGCGCGATGTTCATCCACACGTAGGCATGGGAGCCCACCAGGCGGGTGCCTGGAAGGTCTTATCCCCTCCGGCCTTTCTAGGCAGAAACTGGGATGTTCTTGCCCCCTTTGCCTGAAAAAGTGTTAGCAAAATTTTCAAAAATTCCTATTTTTGAATCAGACTATCGTGATTAGCCGGGGTCGGGGGTAGTCCCCCCTCCTTGCCCCCTGGCCAGCGTTTGTGTGATACAAGTCTAAACAAATGCTGGTCATAATTTCTACCAAAAATTCTACCAAAAACTTTACAAAAGCTCGCGGTGTCAACATTCCTGACCACTCACGTTACAAATGTCTACACGCTGCCTCGTTAAAACCTTCCCTTGGAAAACCCTAATGGGACAAAACCGCGGGTAAGGAAAAAGAGTACAGCGTTTACACGTAATATTTCTTTAATGTATCAGAGTTCCAATGGGACGGGAGGTCGTGGCCGCTCATATCTCTCAGCATGAAGGTCCCAGGCTGTTTAACCTCTGTGATTTGATAGGGCCCTTCCCAAGTGGCTGCCAACTTCCCGTGAATGTTCCCCTTCCCGGTGGCAGATGCTCTTCTCAGCACCAGGTCTCCTAACTCAAACTCTCTGTGCTTCACCCTTCGATTGTACATCCTTCTCATCCTGTTCTGGTAGACCGCCAGGTTTTCTCTAGCTTGGTCCCGGACCTCATCCAGCAGGTCCAGCGACTCCCTTCTCGTTTGTTCGTTGCTGGCGGGATCGTGCAGGCTCGCTCGAGGGCTGGGAAGTACTGCCTCAATCGGGAGCAGAGCCTCGGCCCCGTAGACCATGTTGAATGGGGTGTGGCCGGTGGATTCTTTGACTGTTGTTCTGATTGACCACAGGACACTTGGTAGCTCATCAGCCCATGCCCCTTTCAATTCGTCTAGGCGCTTTTTCATGCCGTTCAACATTTGCTTGTTGGCGGCCTCGGCCTGACCGTTGCTTTGTGGATGGCTGACGGATGAGTACGCGATGATTGTTCCATTCCGTTGCAACTAGTCCCACATGCTGTCATTGTCGAATTGCCGACCGTGATCAAACACTACTACCTTGGGCACCCCGAACCTCGTGATTACGTTTCTCCAAATAAACTTTCTTACGGCCTGTTCAGTGATGGTAGGGATGGCCTCTGCTTCAATCCACTTGGTGAAGTAGTCAATAGCTGCCACTACGTACTTTCTGCCCCCGGTCGCAGTTGCAAACGGCCCTAGGATGTCCATTTCCCATTGGTCAAAAGGCACCGGGCTCAGGACTGGCCTGAGGTCTCTGGCGGGAAGATGGATATCCGGGGCGAAGATCTGGCATTGCCGGCACCGCTTACTTAACTCCTTGGCATCCTTTAGCATGGTGGGCCAGAAGTAGCCAGCCCTCAATGCTTTGTGCGCTAGCGTACGCCCGGTGACGTGGTAGCCACAGAACCCAGAGTGTATATCATTTAGAATGAACTCGGCGTCCATGCCCCCCACACACTTTAGCAGCGGGGCCGAGAAAGATCGTCTGTAAAGCTCCCCGTCCTCAAGGATGAACCAGGGGGCTAGTCTCTTCAGCTTAGCAGCTTCGCATTTATCTTCCGGGATTTCTCCCTCTAGCTTGTACTTTAGAATTGGTCTCATCCATCCATTGTCCTCAGATACAGCGTTTACTGCCAACACTCCCTTTTCCCGGCGGATATCGACCGTGACCGTCTTCGACTTGTTATCTGCTGTTGCACTGGCTAGCTTGGCCAGTGCGTATGCTTTGTTATTCTCGGACCTTGGGATGTGTCGGGCCTCGAAAGACTTCAGCCCTGATGTTAAGTTCTTTGCCCTCTGAAGGTATAGAGCCATTCTTTCTTCCCGGGCTTCATACTCTCCCTTGAGCTGGCTTGCCACCAGCTGCGAATCTGTTCTGAGCTCAATTTCTTCTGCCCCCATGGCTTTAGCTAGTTCCAGACCCGCTAAGACCGCTTCGTACTCAGATTCATTGTTCGTGGCCGGGAAAGCGAATTTCAGGGCATGTTCAAACTCATGTCCCTCGGGACTGATGATGACAACTCCGGCCCCGGACCCATGAATGGTAGCCGACCCATCCGTATATACCTGCCATACTTCTATCGGTGCATTCCCCTTGGCCGGGTGGGTGCATTCGGCAATGAAGTCTGCCAGGGCTTGGGCCTTTATTGCTGTTCTTCCGGCGTAGGTTATGCCAAAGCCTGACAATTTGATCGCCCACTTGAGGAGCCTGCCGGATTTTTCAAATTTCTCGAGTGTTTTCTTCAGGGGCTGGTCTGTGCGTACCTCTACCGGGTGAGCATCGAAGTATGGTCTCAGTTTCCGGGTTGCTATGACGACGGCATATGCTGCCTTCTCGATGATTGGGTAGTTCCTCTCTGATTGTCCCAGTGCATGACTGACGAAGTAGATTGGTTGCTGCTGTTTTTCTTCTTCCCGTAGGATTATTGCTGATATTGCGCTCGCGGTCACGGCGATGTATAAGATTAATGTTTCGCCCGTGACCGGTCTTGCCAAGGTTGACAACGTTGTCAGGTGTCTCTTTAGTTGTTCAAAAGCTTCATCCTGCTCCCTTCCCCATTCAAACTTTTTATTCCCTTTCAGTACTTGGAAGAACGGTGTAGACTTGTCGGCGGACCTGGAGATGAACCTGGAGAGTGCTGCCATTCTCCCGGTCAAAATTTGAATATCTTTAATCGTCCTTGGTGCCGGCAAATCCAAAATAGCTTTGACTTTCTCAGGGTTGGCATCAATTCCCCTCGAGCTGACCAGGTATCCTAAGAACTTCCCTGACCGAACTCCAAAGGCGCATTTTTTTGGATTTAGCTTCATCCGGTACTCCCTGAGTGAGCTGAATGTTTCTTTTAGATCCTCCAGGTGCTGCTCATCAGACTTGCTTTTCACTATCGCATCATCTACATATACTTCCATGTTCCTTCCCTTCTGTTTTGCAAATACGGCGTCCACCAGACGCTGGTAGGTGGCCCCGGCATTTTTCAGCCCAAACGGCATCATTTTGTACATGTAGACCCCATGCCCCGTGATGAAGGCATATCGGGGTCTATCCTCCTCCGCCAGATAAACCTGGTGGTATCCAGAGAAGGCATCTAGGAAACTCAGGGTCGAGTGGCCGCTGGTGGAGTCTACGAGCTGATCAATTCTCGGCGACGGGTAGCAGTCCTTGGGGCACGCCTTGTTTAAATTTGTAAAGTCAACACACATTCTCCATGCCCCGGACGCTTTCTTCACCATCACCACGTTTGCTAACCACTCGGGATAGTCGCAACGCTCAATGAATCTCGCCTCCAGTAACTTATTGATTTCTTCAAGGATGGCCGCGTCCTTCTCCGTGCTCATGGGTCGCAGCCTCTGTTTGATTGGCTTGAAGTTGGGATTGACATTCAGTCGGTGCACGATCACTTCCGGGCTTATCCCCGGCATCTCAGCGGCTGAGTAGGCAAACACATCCTTGTTCTCCTCCAAGATACTAATCAGACTATCTTGAAAGCTGGGGTCTAGCTCCGCCCCTATGATCACGCTTCTTCCTGGTGACAACTCAATCTCCTTCGTCTCGCTCTCCGGGCCTGGGGTCACATCCAGGCCTTTCTTCCCTGTGGGCTCCGGGAGCTTGACCTCCGACACCACCTCTTTCTTTGCCCCCCGGGCCGACAGAGAATTGCAGGATCTCCCGGCACTTTGGTCACCATAAACCTTCCCCTCGGTCCAGTTATCTGCGACGTAAACCATAGCCAGTGCTCGTATCGACACAACGGCGTGAATGTGATCCAAGGTGACTCGGCCTATGAGGGCGTTGTATGCTGACGGGGCGTCCACGACCACAAAGCTCGCGTCTACGCTTCTGGCCATATCTTCCTCTCCTATTGTGACCGGCAAAGTTATTGTCCCCATCGGCTTTATGCCGGCCCCTGCGAAACCATAGAGTGACCCTATGTAAGGGGTTAGTTGCTCCTTCTTCAGGCCCAGCTTCTCAAATACCTCTTTGTATAGGAGGTTGGTGCAGGCTCCGGTGTCTATCATGCACCTATGGACCAGATGAGGTCCAATATCAAGGGAGATTACAAATGGGTCGCTGTGTGGGTAGGAGACCCGCTGATAGTCCTCCTCGCTGATGGTCAGGTCTGGGACGGGCGGCCTCGGTGCCATCCTTTCCGCTGAGTATACGCCCATTTTAGATTGCTCACGCTTTTCTGCTTTTCGTTTTCTCCCGGACAAGACTGACTCTTCGGTCCCGGAGATCATATGGATTTCACCTAGTCTTTGCTTGTTCTTTCTCGGACCTGCCCTGGCCGTATCCCTACTCCCTTTACCTTCGTCTCTTTCCCGCTTGTCTTTAACAAAACGTCGTAGGGTACCCTGCTGCACCAAGCGCTCAACTTCGTTTTTCAGGGATACGCAATCCTCCGTTGCGTGACCCGCCACCTGATGGTACCCGCAGAACGCGGACTTGTCATTTCCTGGGTGCCTCATCGGCCTCGGGGTAGCCCACTTTATCTCGTTCTTTGTCATCTCGAAAATCTCCGGCTGGGACCTGATGAGGGGCGTGTAGTGAGTCCAGGTCTCGAATCTCTGGCCGCTTCCCTGTTGGCCGCGGACATCTCGGTTATCTTGGCGACTGTTGTGATTGTTACGGTTGTTGCTATTGTTGCTGCGGTTGTAATTGTTGCGGATGTTGTTGTTGCTCTGTCTCCGGGGCGGTCCTTTCCATTCTTGGTGAGCCCCGCCCTGGTCTTCTTTCTTGTCGTTTCTTTTACTGAACGTCTTGTGGGCCTTTTCTCTGCCATGAAACCCTTGACCCATCTCGTGGGTGACATCGTGGAGGGTGGATTTCTGATCAGGAGGCTTTTCAACTCTCCCTCTTTCAGCCCCACCGTCAAGGCATGGACTCCTATTTTGGCGTCCAAGTCCCTGATCTGCTGCGACTCCCGGTCAAATCTCGTCATATACTCCTTCAACCCTACGCTTTTTCCTTGTATTACGTTCAGGAGCTCCGTGGCCACCTTCTCTCTCCTTTTGTTCCCTGCATACTGCTGGCGGAATACCCGGCACATATCCTCGTATCCACAGATAGATCCGGTTGGGAGGTTGCGGAACCACGTTTGTGCAAGCCCCGTCAGGGTCGTGGGGAAGACTTTACACCAAACGTAGTCCGTAGGGTCATACATCATCATGTGGCTCTCGTAGGCCGCCAGGTGTTCCTCCGGATCCGCCTTTCCATCATATTGTATCGTTGGAATCTTCATCTTGGGCGGCAAAGGGTATTCCAGCACTGAGGAGGCTAGGAGCGATTTCACGGAGACCTTTCCCTGCGCTCTGTCTTCTTTGGGTTTATTGCGCCTGGGCCTCTCGATGCGTGGAATCTCGGGCTTGGACACCTCCTCAACTGAAGGTGATGACTGGGACGTTGAGTAGGCCGGTTCTGATTCTTTCCATGAGCCGTCACTACTGAATTTTTCATTCTCCTCATGGAAAAGATTCCTGGGTGTCACGGATGGGATGGGATCTCTTCTTGGTGGAGACTTCTGTTGACTTGGCTCGGGTGGTGGAGTTCCGGTTGGTGGTGTCTTTCTCATCTGCTGGAGGAAGGCATTCACCGTTCTCTTCTCCTCTGGAGTCAAGGGTGTTCGCAGCTCGGTCTCTAGAGGAATTCCGCCTGCTCCTCCCCCCTCCTTAGGAATGCCGCATGCACCCCCTCCCGGAGAGGAGGTTCCCTCGACTGTTTTTCTCGGCTCTTGTGGAGGATTTGACATGGCTTTTTGTAAGATTTTTTGTAGAATTGTCCCCACAGACGGCGCCAATTGTTTCGGGTATAAAGTTAGGAACTAAATACCAAAACTAAATATCAAAGATTACAAGTTGAATATGGATTACAAACTAAATAATCTAAGTCCCTGGACGGTCCTTAGATCCTTTGTGGTCTCGGTCCTTCTCTCAGCCTGAAACAATGAAACAAACCTAGCCCCGGGGCCTTCCGGGTGATGGCCCTCCGACGCTCAAGTCAGTTACAAACAAATGGATTTAGAGAGAGAAAGGAGAGAGAAGAACCTTTTTTGTAGTATTTTGTGTTATGTGTGTGAATGAATAGTTTTTAGGGTTTTAGGTTACCTTTTATACTTGTCACTGATTTGTCCTCTTCTATTGCCGCTCCGTACAGTACGGTCCTGGGTGGGCCATACCTGCCCTGGACCCGGGTGGACCATTGGATCCCTTGGCATATGAGATGCCCCGGTCCACGATCCTCCCGGCCTTATGCTGCCAGACCCGGGAGGTATAGATAGATCAGCGAGTGTATGATCACTCTCCGGTCCATAGTCCTACCGGTCCGACAGTGTAGGACCCGGGAGGAGTCACCCCCAACACCACTATTTGTCTTCCCCTCACAAACGCACATTGATTAGGGCTAATGATTTCAGGTAACACAGCCCCAACCCTATTACATAACAGCTTAGCTTGGCACTTAGACAATATATTGCAACAGGCTATGGGTCGAAATTCAGTAACTGAAGTGGGACAGAGAACTTTAGGAATAAGGGTCAACAAGGTAGAGTTAACCTGCTTCAAAAGCTTCCCTGTCTCAAAAAAGATCTAACAGCCGTGCGCACATCATCCCCAATCACCGTCCATGAGTCCTTGAAGAACTTGCTGGTATAGCCATCAGGCCCAGGAGCTTTATCATCGGGAATACTAAATATAGATTCTCTGATCTCCTCTCTAGTTGGGATGGAGGGCAGTCTAGGCCAATCCTCCTCCCCCACCACCTTGCCTTTCCTTACAGTGCCAAAATGCACATGCTTAACACTTCGACTACTACCCAGGATGGATTTGTAATATTCGATAAAAGCCTGCTGCATTCCCTCTTGAGACACCTGCAAAACACCATGCATATCCTTTAAGCTCAGCACCCGATTCTGTACCCTTCTAGCTTTGATGTGACTGTGAAAAAAGGAGGTGTTATCATCTCCCTTCTCAATCCAGTTCACCTTGGCCTTTTGTCTCAGGAAAGAGTCCTTTGCTGCCACCAGCAACTTGACTGATCCCCTAAGCTGTCCTTCCAGAATTTGTAACCTGACATCAGTAGGTCTTTGCTGCAACTGAATCTGCACATCACTAAGAGCCTTCACAGCAACTTCAGTAGAGCTCTCAATATTAGAGAACGTCTTTTTGTTGAGGCACCGTAGCTCCCTCTTCAAGGACCTCATTTTAGTAACAACTCTAAACATAGGAACGCCATACACTTCCTTACTCCAACCTTACTGAACAACTTTAAGAAAGTCCACGTCCAGACTCCACATATTGAAATACCTGAAGCGAGAAGCTCTAACTGCAACACACATTACCAGGGTAATAACACAAGGGCAGTGGTCATAAAGACCTTCTGGCAAAAAGGCAGCAACAGAAGAGGGGAATTCCTGAATAAAGTTATCATTCACCAGAACTCTGTCTATTCTGCTGCAAACCCTATTAGCACCTCTTTGTTTATTGGACCAAGTAAAAAACGCTCCCTGAGTAGAGAGGTCATTTAAGCCACAGGTACGCACACAATCCAGGAAAGGGCCAACTTCCTTAACAGAAACCTCCGCACCTAATCTCTCATTAAAGTGAAGCACATTGTTAAAGTCGCCACAAACAATCCAAGGACCATAGTAGTTCCTGAATTGACATAGCACATCCCATAACTTGCTCCTCTCATGTATTTTATTAAAGGCATAAACCATTGCTACTTGCATTTTCTTGTGAGTGCACTTGTCCAGTACTTCAGCTACAATGCACTAAGCATCCACCTACATAATATCAACCTCAACCACTTGATCCCAAAGGAACCATATTCTTCCGCCTTTGTGAGTGTTTGAATTAGTACAAATAGACCAAGTACTAAAAACAGAAACTGCCTTATTCAAAGAACTAGAAGCCACTTTAGTCTCTAATAAACCAAACAAGCTGACCTTATTTTGAGTGAGAAACCAACTAACCTCTACCTGTTTATTTGGTCGATTAAGACCCCTAACATTCCAGAAACCTAACCTATCCATTACTACTGATAGGCATTAGAGTTCCCCCATCCATATTCAAAGGAGCTTGCACAGTATTAGTGGTGAGAACCTCCAGGAACGTACCCTTTTCAGGTGATCTCATGACACTACTGGGCTCTCTCATTCCACTTAACACCCTTGTTGGAGTAAGCACCACCCCAACAATAGGAGTAACAGGTTTGTCCACAGCAGGAGGGGGTAGGGGAGCATGAGGCTTCTGAACCTGAGCAGGCTTAGGTCTCCACTCTCTCTTCGCCCCATCCTTCCTCCTACAATGCTCGCTTCTATGACCATACCCTTTGCACCCAGAACATTGCACGGGAAGCCACTCACATTCCACCAGACACGTCACCAGAGCCCCATTCTCATCCAAGAACTGGATCCTGCTGACACATTCCTGCCCCAATCGCAGCTCAACCAACACCCTAGCATAACCAAGCCGAGTCTTCATCTCTGTGGGTCCATCAATCTTTACAAAATCTCCCACCAGCCCTGCAAGCTTCTCCAAGCAACGAACACCCCAGAATTTCAAATCGAGCTTGTGTAATTTCACCCACACAGGGACCTTCTCAACCGCCTCCTTCTCAAGTTTGGCGTCTGGAGTCCAAGCTTTGACAATAACAGGTTTGTTGTCAAAGAGGTAACAACCCCCATTCAACACTTCCATCACCTGATCCTTCGTCGGAAACTTGACCAGAAATACACCATTGTTAAGGAAGGAGACTTTTTCCACCTTGTACTTCCCCCAAACCCTATTCACAAAGCCCTTAATAACCTCACCCGGAGGATTTGCACCAAGAATATAACCATAGATGGCAGTAGACCAGAACTCAATTTCATCAGATACATCATCCTTAGATAATTGCAGAAGAGAAGACTCACCAACTCGTCCAACAGGAATCCAAGGCTGTTCGACCTCCACCCTAGGATCCACATCTTCAGTGAATTCCAACTCCTCCACTGTATTGATCGAAGAAGCATCATCAAGATTAATATCCACTACTTGAGAGGCCACCTGTTTTTGACGAAGCGCGGCTGATGAAGACGGACCAAATGTTGTATGAGCAGATTTAATTGTTGATTTTGAAGGATTTTTTGTGATTTTTGTGATTTTCCCAGGTGGAGGGTGTTTGTCGTTGCCGCGTTAGGTGGCTGCGAACATTGGTGGTGAGGAAGCATATGTCGACCACGGTGGGGGATCTGCGCACCTGCGGAAAAAGTCACCTTAAAAACCAATCTATCAAATTTTGTATTCAACTTTTAAAGTTGAAATAAGCATTAAAGAGAAATAGGGAAGGGTAAAATAGGGATTAAAGATAGAAAAAAACATTCAAAATTTGAATTTGGCCGGAATATCTCATTTTAAGGTGACTTTTTCCGATAAGGGGGTGATTTAAAAACGAAATCGTCTTAAAAGGGGGTTAAGTAGAAAAAAAAACATAAAAGGGGTTATTTAAAAAAAAAAGTGTTATAAAAGGGGGTTATATCCAATTAACCCATGAATTTATTCAACATAGGTGATAAACTTGAATATAATTTCAAATATATTATATGAAATATAGGTATTTGTTTACATTTTTATAAATATTATTAGTATTATGCAAATTAAGATAATAAGTAAACAAAAAGAATTTTGGCAAACGTGTAAAACACAAATATAAACAAAAGATGATCGGCATAGATAGAGAATATTTTATTAATGGAACAATTATGTACTCCGTACGAGGACACCATGGATATCCTAAAAAAATCATCAGGCAATTCATAAAATTATGTTAAAGAAAAAGTGTATAGATTGTATTCCCTGTCTTTGGTACTCCGTATTTGTTTATAATACTTTTAATCGCCTCTTACAAAATAAATAAAAATGTGTAAACGATCAGCTAAAATAGAATGAAAAGAAAATTATAATCTCGATGTCATTATAAATCATAAAAGTATACAAATAAGAGTAATTATATTATACTCCCTCCATTTCACTCATTTTGCCCCAGTTTCCTTTTTCGACAATTTCATTTATATAACCTCATTACTATACTTGGTAAGTTTTAATAATGAAAATTACATTTTTACCCCTATCTATATAATAATTTCACCCAACTATCAAACACTACTTTATCCTTTAAAATGGAACTCACTTAACTAAAATATCAAAATCACCCTTAACTTTTTCACATTCTTTAAATTTTGTTTCACACTCTTGTGGGGTCATCTCATTAAAATGGAGGGTGTATAAAAGATTTGTTTTTACAAAGCCCCACCTTACAAAAGTCATCATTTTTAGACGTCACTCACTTTACCCGTTATGTCACGCACCAGGGGCAGACCCAGAAATTATTTTATGGTGTAACACTTAATCTTAAAAATTTGTATGCTATTTCAATCTTTACTATGTAGTATTTTTTTCCCAAACACGGGTAAGGATAATAATAATAATAAAAAAAAAAAAATTAAAGCGTCTCATAAATTTACAAAGTACCTTTTTTTTTCGGTAATCTTTACTAATTAATTACATTGTTCGGGGTGATTTTCTCACACGGTTTGATTTAGTGATTGTGGATCTACTAGTACTATCCTTTAGATTTAGCTTTGTGTAGAATGTGATTTCGGGACTAAAATGTATAAAAGACAACGAAAATAGAACAAGACACACGATATGGTTACGTGGGAAAAACCCTTAAATGTTAAGGGAAAAACAACGGGCGCCAAGCCAGGAGAGGATCTTCACTAGTTCAGGAATATTAGGTACAGAGTCTGGACCAACTGGTACAGGATACAATAAAGGCGTAAAATAATTATAAAGTGTTTAGTTGCTTGTGAATTGCGTAGAGAGTGATGTGCTTGAGTTGTGTAAATTCTGATGAATTCTTCTTCTGAATTCTACTCCTTATATAGTATCCCTGGGGTCCAACGTTCACTTCCTTCTTTGTAGCTAACTTCCCAACTATCTCTCCTGCTGCTCCTATCTTCAAGGCTTCTGTTTCTGCATGCTTGACTAAGTCCTTCAACGTCTCCCTCTAGGGTTGCTGCCGGGTCTTTGGGTTTTCTTCTTTGATGTTCACTTCTTTTGTTGGGCTTGGCCCATCTTGGTTTTTCCTCTCCTGGCCTGCGCCTTTTGTTTTGTCTGTCCATGCAGTCTTTGTGCATGCGTTACGGTCTGTTTGTGGATCCTGTGCCCATCGAGGCCTGGCCCAGTGGTTCCTGACACCGGGTTTTTGGTCCCAATAGTTTGTCCCCATCTCCTTGCCCTACACCCGAATCCGGGGGTAAGGAGAGGCTTCTGTTCTTCATCCTGGTCCAGGGTCGAGCCCGACCTGTGCTCCTTCGCTTTGCGTGCCTTTGGTCCTGAGACCTGGACTTTGTAATTAATGAAGTAGTTGGCTTTTTGTGGGGAAGTGCGCCCTATTTTGGCGCTCAAGGTACTGCGCACGTCATGTCGTGGGTCACATCACATCTCTTCGCGCGTTTATTTTTGTAAAAACCATCCAACTTCCTTTTGTCTTCTATATATACCCTAGTTTTTGTTTTGTTTCTCTCTCTAACTCATCCTTTCCTTTGATTTCCTTTTGTTTTGTCTTCAAAAAACCTCCGAGAAATCCCCAAACCGATTTGGAGAAACCCTAACTTTATTTCTTCCTTCCTTCAATCGACCATGGCTCAAACGACGTCGGCCCTTCTCCTGCATTACCTACTCGCGGTGGTTCCATCTTCCATGCAGCGGACATAATCAAAGATGTTAACATCTACCCCAACTGCTTGCCCAGGAGTCGAGCGGCTCAAAGTGGAGGGAAAGATCCCTAAAAGTACCGAAGTCTGGGCCCCAGATACTACTGATGTCAGGGTGGATTGGGTCAGTCCTGGCTGGTTTTCAATCTTCGAATCTTCCTTTAGGTTTGGAGCAACTTTTCCTCTTTGTCCATTGATGAGTTCGTTCTTGAGCACTGTTCAAGTTCCGCCCTGTCAAGTTATGCCGTCTGTTTGGCGTTTGATCCATGGGATCGATTCTCTTTGCCGGAAATACGGGGTTGAGATTCAACTAGCCGATATAAGAAATACCTACCACCTGCGCATGCAAAAGAAGAAGAGAGTTTTGTTCCGCCTGAGGGACAAGTGCCAGCCTCTTATCACCCGTCTGGATGTGGGTGATGAGAGAAACTGGACCAGTTATTACATGTTTATCAAGAGCAACACACTGGGCCCCAATGCTTGGGCACCCGAATTTTCCCTGAAGGGGACTGGTCTGTGCTTTGTAGACGAATTTACATTCATTTGATTTTGCACGTACTTCTTGCTTAAGTTTGTTGTGTATTGTAGTTTCTGACTGGGTTCCTACCCCTGATGACCCTGAGTCAAGGAGGAGGACTGAGGCGTTCCTAAGGCTACCTTCTTCGAAGAGGGCTTGGCCCAGGTGTATGCGTCCCGATGAAGATGATGATGACGTTGTCGAGGTGGTTCCTGCCCCTGAGCAGCATGCCGGTGACGGTGGAGAGAGCGAGGAGGACGAGGAGGAGTCTGAAGATGAGGAGGAGGCTGTGCCCGAGGTGGGTGAAAAGTCTGTGAGTGGGGTTGCTGGTGAGAGCAGTACAGGTCACTTTGACCAAACTCCCATCCATGTGACCCCGGTGAGCTCTGTACTTGCTGGAGCCAGTGGCCATTCTACCGCCCCACCGAGGATTCACGGGTGCGGCTCGAGATCTGTGCCCGATCTTTGCCATCGCATCGATTCTTTCTCTCTAGTCCATGAGTTCATTCATTTGTCACTCTTTTGTAACTTGCTCCCAATGATGTCCCCAGCGTCTGGATCCAGCAAGAAGAACTTTTTATCCATGGAGGATATTACTGCTGCGATTACCCAGGCACGTGAGGCTACGAAGTCTGGTGGTAGCTCTGTCCCTGCTGTAAATCTGGTGGCCCCTGCTTCTGAGTCTTCCAAGAGGAAGGCGCCAGAGGGGGTTCAGACCAGGTCTACCAAAGTGGTTCCTGAATCTCCTGAACCTGCTCCTGACCAGAAGAAAAGGAAGAAAGGGAAGTTACCTCAGATGAATCCTGTGCTGTCCATCCCTCTGCATTCTCAAAGCCAATCCGAGTATGTTTCCCTGGGGAAGACCTTGAGTGAGAACTTTGTCGCTCGCCCTCTGCACTCGCCGCTCTTGAGCTCGCACGCCGGGCGCACAAAATGGTGAAATTTGTTGTGCTCAGGTTTGTACCTTTTCCCTGGCTTTTGTTTTTGTTTAGAGTTACGTTTGATATGGTTCTGATTTTCTGCTTCGTTCTGTACCTGTAGCTGCTACTTATGTCTGCCAGTCTTGGTTCCACGGTGCCAGTCTTGGAGAGTGGTAGGAGCAAGGCTGAGGCTGAGAATGAGGTGCTCCGCTCTTCCCTCGAGATTGCCAGGAAGGAGCTTGAGAGTGTGAACCATCGCTGCGAGAAGATGGCTGCTCTTGACAAGGCGAACTTCAGGAGGATCAAGCAGCAGGATAATCGCATTGGTGAGTTGACCAAGGAGCTTGAGGACCTGAGGGAGGAGGCCAAGGGACATATTGCAGTGGTGAGGGACCTGAGTATCTTCCACACACTTCGTACCAGGATTGAGATGATGAACGCCAGTTCTGAGGCTCGTGCTGGCTGGGATCTTTCCGCGGAGATTGCCACCTTCAAGCAATTGTTCCCTGATGAAACTATCCCAGAGCAGGCTGAGGAGACTTCTACTGCATAACCTTGGGGTTGTTCTTTGGTCCAGCGCCGATGTCGATGTTGGAGATTACAGTGTCGGTGCTGATGAGACTGGTCCTTCCCATGCTGACCCTACAGAAGAACGTGCTGAGAAGACTGGTGAGTCTGACGAATGAATGAATCAATTGAACTTTAGCCTTTGTTCGGGGTGATTTTCTCACACGGTTTGATTTAGTGATTGTGGATCTACTAGTACTATCCTTTAGATTTAGCTTTGTGTAGAATGTGATTTCGGGACTAAAATGTATAAAAGACAACGAAAATAGAACAAGACACACGATATGGTTACGTGGGAAAAACCCTTAAATGTTAAGGGAAAAACCACGGGCGCCAAGCCAGGAGAGGATCTTCACTAGTTCAGGAATATTAGGTGCAGTCCGGACCAACCAGTACAGATACAATAAAGGCGTAAAATAATTATAAAGTGTTTAGTTGCTTGTGAATTGCGTAGAGAGTGATGTGCTTGAGTTGTGTAAATTCTGATGAATTCTTCTTCTGAAGTCTACTCCTTATATAGTATCCCTGGGGTCCAACGTTCACTTCCTTCTTTGTAGCTAACTTCCCAACTATCTCTCCTGCTGCTCCTATCTTCAAGGCTTCTGTTTCTGCATGCTTGACTAAGTCCTTCAACGTCTCCCTCTAGGGTTGCTGCCGGGTCTTTGGGTTTTCTTCTTTGATGTTCACTTCTTTTGTTGGACTTGGCCCATCTTGGTTTTTCCTCTCCTGGCCTGCGCTTTTTGTTTTGTCTGTCCTGTCTGGTGTCGCTCAGACGTTTCGGTCCCGGCCAGGATCCTGCATTCGCCGAGGCCTGGCCTGGGTTCCGGACCACCGGGTTTTTGGTCCCAACAGTTTGTCCCCATCTCCTTGCCCTACGCCCGAATCGGGGGTAAGGAGATGCTTCTGTTCTTCATCCTGGTCCAGGGCTGAGCCTGGCCCAGGCTCCTTCTGTTTTGCTGTGCCTTTGGTCCTGAGACCTGGACTTTGTAATTAATGAAGTAGTTGGCTTTTCGTGGGGAAGTGCGCCCTATTTTGGCGCTCAAGGTACTGCGCACGTCATGTCGTGGGTCACATCACATCTCTTCGCGCGTTTATTTTTGTAAAAACCATCCAACTTCCTTTTGTCTTCTATATATACCCTAGTTTTTGTTTTGTTTCTCTCTCTAACTCATCCTTTCCTTTGATTTCCTTTTGTTTTGTCTTCAAAAAACCTCCGAGAAATCCCCAAATCGATTTGGAGAAACCCTAACTTTATTTCTTCCTTCCTTCAATCTGACCATGGCTCGAAACGACGTCGGCCCTTCTCCTGCTGTTACCTACTCCCACGGTGGTTCCATCTTCCATGCAACGGACATAATCAAAGATGTTAACATCTACCCCAATCTGCTTGCCCAGGGAGTCGAGGCGCGGCTCAAAGTGGAGGGAAAGATCCCTGAAAGTACCGAAGTCTGGGCCCCAGATACTACTGATGTCAGGGTGGATTGGGTCAGTCCTGGCTGGTTTTCAATCTTCGAATCTTCCTTTAGGTTTGGAGCAACTTTTCCTCTTTGTCCATTGATGAGTTCGTTCTTGAGCACTGTTCAAGTTCCGCCCTGTCAAGTTATGCCGTCTGTTTGGCGTTTGATCCATGGGATCGATTCTCTTTGCCGGAAATACGGGGTTGAGATTCAACTAGCCGATATAAGAAATACCTACCACCTGCGCATGCAAAAGAAGAAGAGAGTTTTGTTCCGGGAGGACAAGTGCCAGCCTCTTATCACCCGTCTGGATGTGGGTGATGAGAGAAACTGGACCAGTTATTACATGTTTATCAAGAGCAACACACTGGGCCCCAATGCTTGGGCACCCGAATTTTCCCTGAAGGGGACTGGTCTGTGCTTTGTACTTCTGAATTTCTGTTCATTTGATTTTGCACGTACTTCTTGCTTAAGTTTGTTGTGTATTGTAGTTTCTGACTGGGTTCCTACCCCTGATGACCCTGAGTCAAGGAGGAGGACTGAGGCGTTCCTAAGGCTACCTTCTTCGAAGAGGGCTTGGCCCAGGTGTATGCGTCCCGATGAAGATGATGATGACGTTGTCGAGGTGGTTCCTGCCTCGAGCGACATCTGGTGGCGGTGGAGAGGCGAGGAGGGCGAGGAGGAGTCGGAAGATGAGGAGGAGGCTGTGCCCGAGGTGGGTGAAAAGTCTGTGAGTGGGGTTGCTGGTGAGAGCAGTACAGGTCACTTTGACCAAACTCCCATCCATGTGACCCCGGTGAGCTCTGTACTTGCTGGAGCCAGTGGCCATTCTACTCTGCCCCCACTGAGGATTCACGGTGCGGCTCGAGATCTGTGCCTGATCGCCATCGGGTAATCGATTCTTTCTCTCTAGTCCATGAGTTCATTCATTTGTCACTCTTTTGTAACTTGCTCCCAATGATGTCCCCAGCGTCTGGATCCAGCAAGAAGAACTTTTTATCCATGGAGGATATTACTGCTGCGATTACCCAGGCACGTGAGGCTACGAAGTCTGGTGGTAGCTCTGTCCCTGCTGTAAATCTGGTGGCCCCTGCTTCTGAGTCTTCCAAGAGGAAGGCGCCAGAGGGGGTTCAGACCAGGTCTACCAAAGTGGTTCCTGAATCTCCTGAACCTGCTCCTGACCAGAAGAAAAGGAAGAAAGGGAAGTTACCTCAGATGAATCCTGTGCTGTCCATCCCTCTGCATTCTCAAAGCCAATCCGAGTATGTTTCCCTGGGGAAGACCTTGAGTGAGAACTTTGCTGTTCTGTCCTCTGCACCTGCTGCTCTTGAGCCTGCACGCCTGGCGCACAAAATGGTGGGCTGTTGTGCTCAGGTTTGTACCTTTTCCCTGGCTTTTGTTTTTGTTTAGAGTTACTTTTGATATGGTTCTGATTTTCTGCTTCGTTCTGTACCTGTAGCTGCTACTTATGTCTGCCAGTCTTGGTTCCACGGTGCCAGTCTTGGAGAGTGGTAGGAGCAAGGCTGAGGCTGAGAATGAGGTGCTCCGCTCTTCCCTCGAGATTGCCAGGAAGGAGCTTGAGAGTGTGAACCATCGCTGCGAGAAGATGGCTGCTCTTGACAAGGCGAACTTCAGGAGGATCAAGCAGCAGGATAATCGCATTGGTGAGTTGACCAAGGAGCTTGAGGACCTGAGGGAGGAGGCCAAGGGACATATTGCAGTGGTGAGGGACCTGAGTATCTTCCACACACTTCGTACCAGGATTGAGATGATGAACGCCAGTTCTGAGGCTCGTGCTGGCTGGGATCTTTCCGCGGAGATTGCCACCTTCAAGCAATTGTTCCCTGATGAAACTATCCTGCAGCGGTGAGGAGACTTCTACTGCATAACCTGGTCTTTGGGGTTGTTCTTTGGTCCAGCGCCGATGTCGATGTTGGAGATTCTGGTGCTGGTGCTGATGAGACTGGTCCTTCCCATGCTGACCCTACGTAAGAGCGTCTTTGAGAAGGCTGGTGAGTCCGATTTAATGAATGAATCAATTGAACTTTAGCCTTTGTTCGGGGTGATTTTCTCACACGGTTTGATTTAGTGATTGTGGATCTACTAGTACTATCCTTTAGATTTAGCTTTGTGTAGAATGTGATTTCGGGACTAAAATGTATAAAAGACAACGAAAATAGAACAAGACACACGATATGGTTACGTGGGAAAAACCCTTAAATGTTAAGGGAAAAACCACGGGCGCCAAGCCAGGAGAGGATCTTCACTAGTTCAGGAATATTAGGTACAGAGTCTGGACCAACTGGTACAGGATACAATAAAGGCGTAAAATAATTATAAAGTGTTTAGTTGCTTGTGAATTGCGTAGAGAGTGATGTGCTTGAGTTGTGTAAATTCTGATGAATTCTTCTTCTGAAGTCTACTCCTTATATAGTATCCCTGGGGTCCAACGTTCACTTCCTTCTTTGTAGCTAACTTCCCAACTATCTCTCCTGCTGCTCCTATCTTCAAGGCTTCTGTTTCTGCATGCTTGACTAAGTCCTTCAACGTCTCCCTCTAGGGTTGCTGCCGGGTCTTTGGGTTTTCTTCTTTGATGTTCACTTCTTTTGTTGGGCTTGGCCCATCTTGGTTTTTCCTCTCCTGGCCTGCGCCTTTTGTTTTGTCTGTCCTGTCTGGTGTCGTCAGACGTTACGGTCCCGGCTGGATCCTGCATTCGCCGAGGCCTGGCCCAGTGGTTCCTGACCACTGGGTTTTTGGTCCCAACAGGTTTGTCCCCATCTCCTTGCCCTACACCCTGAGCGGGGGTAAGGAGATGCTTCTGTTCTTCATCCTGGTCCAGGGCTGAGCCTGGCCCAGGCTCCTTCTGTTTTGCTGTGCCTTTGGTCCTGAGACCTGGACTTTGTAATTAATGAAGTAGTTGGCTTTTCGTGGGGAAGTGCGCCCTATTTTGGCGCTCAAGGTACTGCGCACGTCATGTCGTGGGTCACATCACATCTCTTCGCGCGTTTATTTTTGTAAAAACCATCCAACTTCCTTTTGTCTTCTATATATACCCTAGTTTTTGTTTTGTTTCTCTCTCTAACTCATCCTTTCCTTTGATTTCCTTTTGTTTTGTCTTCAAAAAACCTCCGAGAAATCCCCAAATCGATTTGGAGAAACCCTAACTTTATTTCTTCCTTCCTTCAATCTGACCATGGCTCGAAACGACGTCGGCCCTTCTCCTGCTGTTACCTACTCCCACGGTGGTTCCATCTTCCATGCAACGGACATAATCAAAGATGTTAACATCTACCCCAATCTGCTTGCCCAGGGAGTCGAGGCGCGGCTCAAAGTGGAGGGAAAGATCCCTGAAAGTACCGAAGTCTGGGCCCCAGATACTACTGATGTCAGGGTGGATTGGGTCAGTCCTGGCTGGTTTTCAATCTTCGAATCTTCCTTTAGGTTTGGAGCAACTTTTCCTCTTTGTCCATTGATGAGTTCGTTCTTGAGCACTGTTCAAATTCCGCCCTGTCAAGTTATGCCGTCTGTTTGGCGTTTGATCCATGGGATCGATTCTCTTTGCCGGAAATACGGGGTTGAGATTCAACTAGCCGATATAAGAAATACTTACCACCTGCGCATGCACAAGAAGAAGAGAGTTTTGTTCCGCCTGAGGGACAAGTGCCAGCCTCTTATCACCCGTTTGGATGTGGGTGACGAGAGAAACTGGACCAGTTATTACATGTTTATCAAGAGCAACACACTGGGCCCCAATGCCTGGGCACCCGAATTTTCCCTGAAGGGGACTGGTCTGTGCTTTGTACTTCTGAATTTCTGTTCATTTGATTTTGCACGTACTTCTTGCTTAAGTTTGTTGTGTATTGTAGTTTCTGACTGGGTTCCTACCCCTGATGACCCTGAGTCAAGGAGGAGGACTGAGGCGTTCCTAAGGCTACCTTCTTCGAAGAGGGCTTGGCCCAGGTGTATGCGTCCCGATGAAGATGATGATGACGTTGTCGAGGTGGTTCCTGCCCCTGAGCAGCATGCCGGTGACGGTGGAGAGAGCGAGGAGGACGAGGAGGAGTCTGAAGATGAGGAGGAGGCTGTGCCCGAGGTGGGTGAAAAGTCTGTGAGTGGGGTTGCTGGTGAGAGCAAAGACAGTCACTTTGACCAAACTCCCATCCATGTGACCCCGGTGAGCTCTGTACTTGCTGGAGCCAGTGGCTATTCTACTCGCCCCACCGAGGATTCCCCGGTCCGCCTCGAGATCTGTGCCCGATCGCCATCGGGATCGATTCTTTCTCTCTAGTCCATGAGTTCATTCATTTGTCACTCTTTTGTAACTTGCTCCCAATGATGTCCCTGGCCTGGATCCAAAGAAGAAGAACTTTTATCCATGGAGGATATTATCGCTGCGATTACCCAGGCACGTGAGGCTACGAAGTCTGGTGGTAGCTCTGTCCCTGCTGTAAATCTGGTGGCCCCTGCTTCTGAGTCATCCAAGAGGAAGGCGCGAGAGGGGGTACAGACCAGGTCTACCAAAGTGGTTTCTGAATCTCCTGAACCTGCTCCTGACCAGAAGAAAAGGAAGAAAGGGAAGTTACCTCAGATGAATCCTGTGCTGTCCATCCCCCTGCATTCTCAAAGCCAATCCGAGTATGTTTCCCTGGGGAAGACCTTGAGTGAGAACTTTGTCGCCCTCTCGCACTCGCCGCTTGAGCCTCGCACGCGCTGGCGCACAAAATGGTGGGCTGTTGTGCTCAGGTTTGTACCTTTTCCCTGGCTTTTGTTTTTGTTTAGAGTTACTTTTGATATGGTTACGATTTTACGCTTCGCTCGCACTGTAGTCGCTACTTATGTCCGCCGCCTTGGTTCCACTGCGCCGCCTTGGAGAGTGGTAGGAGCAAGGCCGAGGCCGAATGAGGTGCTCCGCTCTTCCCTCGAGATTGCCAGGAAGGAGCTTGAGAGTGTGAACCATCGCTGCGAGAAGATGGCTGCTCTTGACAAGGCGAACTTCAGGAGGATCAAGCAGCAGGATAATCGCATTGGTGAGTTGACCAAGGAGCTTGAGGACCTGAGGGAGGAGGCCAAGGGACATATTGCAGTGGTGAGGGACCTGAGTATCTTCCACACACTTCGTACCAGGATTGAGATGATGAACGCCAGTTCTGAGGCTCGTGCTGGCTGGGATCTTTCCGCGGAGATTGCCACCTTCAAGCAATTGTTCCCTGATGAAACTATCCCAGAGCAGGCTGAGGAGACTTCGGCTGTACAACCTGGTGCTGGGGTTGTTGCTGGTCCAGGCGCTGATGCTGATGTTGGAGATTCTGGTGCTGGTGCTGATGAGACTGGTCCTTCCCATGCTGACCCTACAGAAGAACGTGCTGAGAAGACTGGTGAGTCTGACGAATGAATGAATCAATTGAACTTTAGCCTTTGTTCGGGGTGATTTTCTCACACGGTTTGATTTAGTGATTGTGGATCTACTAGTACTATCCTTTAGATTTAGCTTTGTGTAGAATGTGATTTCGGGACTAAAATGTATAAAAGACAACGAAAATAGAACAAGACACACGATATGGTTACGTGGGAAAAACCCTTAAATGTTAAGGGAAAAACCACGGGCGCCAAGCCAGGAGAGGATCTTCACTAGTTCAGGAATATTAGGTGCAGTCCGGACCAACTGCACAGGATACAATAAAGGCGTAAAATAATTATAAGGTGTTTAGTTGCTTGTGAATTGCGTAGAGAGTGATGTGCTTGAGTTGTGTAAATTCTGATGAATTCTTCTTCTGAAGTCTACTCCTTATATAGTATCCCTGGGGTCCAACGTTCACTTCCTTCTTTGTAGCTAACTTCCCAACTATCTCTCCTGCTGCTCCTATCTTCAAGGCTTCTGTTTCTGCATGCTTGACTAAGTCCTTCAACGTCTCCTCTGTGGTCAGCTGCCGGTCTCGGGTTTTCTTCTTTGATGTTCACTTCTTTTGTTGGGCTTGGCCCATCTTGGTTTTTCCTCTCCTGGCCTGCGCCTTTTGTTTTGTCTGTCCTGCCTGGTGTCGTTGCTCAGACGCTTCGTCCTGGCCGTGGATCTCAGATTCGCCGAGGCCTGGCCCAGGGTTCCGGACCAGCCTGGGTTTTTGGTCCCAACAGTTTGTCCCCCATCTCCTTGCCCTACAGTCCTGAACTGGGGGGTAAGGAGATGCTTCTGTTCTTCATCCTGGTCCAGGGCTGAGCCTGGCCCAGGCTCCTTCTGTTTTGCTGTGCCTTTGGTCCTGAGACCTGGACTTTGTAATTAATGAAGTAGTTGGCTTTTCGTGGGGAAGTGCGCCCTATTTTGGCGCTCAAGGTACTGCGCACGTCATGTCGTGGGTCACATCACATCTCTTCGCGCGTTTATTTTTGTAAAAACCATCCAACTTCCTTTTGTCTTCTATATATACCCTAGTTTTTGTTTTGTTTCTCTCTCTAACTCATCCTTTCCTTTGATTTCCTTTTGTTTTGTCTTCAAAAAACCTCCGAGAAATCCCCAAATCGATTTGGAGAAACCCTAACTTTATTTCTTCCTTCCTTCAATCTGACCATGGCTCGAAACGACGTCGGCCCTTCTCCTGCTGTTACCTACTCCCACGGTGGTTCCATCTTCCATGCAACGGACATAATCAAAGATGTTAACATCTACCCCAATCTGCTTGCCCAGGGAGTCGAGGCGCGGCTCAAAGTGGAGGGAAAGATCCCTGAAAGTACCGAAGTCTGGGCCCCAGATACTCATCGATGTCGTGGTGGATTGGTCGGGCCCCGGCCGGGTTCTCAACCTTCGAATCTTCCTTTAGGTTTGGAGCAACTTTTCCTCTTTGTCCATTGATGAGTTCGTTCTTGAGCACTGTTCAAGTTCCGCCCTGTCAAGTTATGCCGTCTGTTTGGCGTTTGATCCATGGGATCGATTCTCTTTGCCGGAAATACGGGGTTGAGATTCAACTAGCCGATATAAGAAATACCTACCACCTGCGCATGCAAAAGAAGAAGAGAGTTTTGTTCCGCCTGAGGGACAAGTGCCAGCCTCTTATCACCCGTCTGGATGTGGGTGACGAGAGAAACTGGACCAGTTATTACATGTTTATCAAGAGCAACACACTGGGCCCCAATGCCTGGGCACCCGAATTTTCCCTGAAGGGGACTGGTCTGTGCTTTGTACTTCTGAATTTCTGTTCATTTGATTTTGCACGTACTTCTTGCTTAAGTTTGTTGTGTATTGTAGTTTCTGACTGGGTTCCTACCCCTGATGACCCTGAGTCAAGGAGGAGGACTGAGGCGTTCCTAAGGCTACCTTCTTCGAAGAGGGCTTGGCCCAGGTGTATGCGTCCCGATGAAGATGATGATGACGTTGTCGAGGTGGTTCCTGCCCCTGAGCAGCATGCCGGTGACGGTGGAGAGAGCGAGGAGGACGAGGAGGAGTCTGAAGATGAGGAGGAGGCTGTGCCCGAGGTGGGTGAAAAGTCTGTGAGTGGGGTTGCTGGTGAGAGCAGTACAGGTCACTTTGACCAAACTCCCATCCATGTGACCCCGGTGAGCTCAGACTTGCCGGAGCCGGTGGCTATTCTACTCGCCCCACCGAGGATTCCCCGGTCCGCCTCGAGATCTGTGCCCGGTCGCATCGATCGATTCTTTCTCTCTAGTCCATGAGTTCATTCATTTGTCACTCTTTTGTAACTTGCTCCCAATGATGTCCCCCAAAGGCCTGGATCCAAAGAAGAAGAACTTTTTATCCATGGAGGATATTACTGCTGCGATTACCCAGGCACGTGAGGCTACGAAGTCTGGTGGTAGCTCTGTCCCTGCTGTAAATCTGGTGGCCCCTGCTTCTGAGTCTTCCAAGAGGAAGGCGCCAGAGGGGGTTCGCACTGTGTCTACCAAAGTGGTTCCCGAATCTCCGAACCTCGCTTCCGACCGTAAGAAAAGGAAGAAAGGGAAGTTACCTCGGATGAATCTGTCGTCCATCCTCTCGCATTCTCAAAGCCAATCCGAGTATGTTTCCTGGGAAGACCTTGAGTGAGAACTTTGTCGCTCGCCCTTCGCACTCGCCGCTTGAGCCTGGCACGCCTGGCGCACAAAATGGTGGGTCATTGTGCTCGTTTGTACCTTTTCCTGGCTTTTGTTTTTGTTTAGAGTTACTTTTGATATGGTTCTCGATTTTCGCCGCTCGCACTGTAGTCGCTACTTATGTCCGCCGCCTCTTGGTTCCACGGCGCGCCTTGGAGAGTGGTAGGAGCAAGGCCGAGGCCGAGAATGAGGTGCTCCGCTCTTCCTCGAGATTGCCAGGAAGGAGCTTGAGAGTGTGAACCATCGCTGCGAGAAGAAGGCTGCTCTAGACAAGGCGAACTTCAGGAGGATCAAGCAGCAGGATAATCGCATTGGTGAGTTGGCCAAGGAGCTAGAGGACCTGAGGGAGGAGGCCAAGGGACATATAGCAGTGGTGAGGGGCCTGAGTATCTTCCACACACTTCGTACCAGGATTGAGATGATGAACGCCGCCCGATCCGAGGCTCGTCTTGGCCGATCTTTCCGCGGAGATTGCCACCTTCAAGCAATTGTTCCCTGATGAAACTATCCTGCAGCAGCCGAGGAGACTTCTACCGCATAACCTGTCTTTGGGGTTGTTCCGGTCCAGGCGCTGATGCTGATGTTGGAGATTCTGGTGCTGGTGCTGATGAGACTGGTCCTTCCCATGCTGACCCTACAGAAGAACGTGCTGAGAAGACTGGTGAGTCTGACGAATGAATGAATCAATTGAACTTTAGCCTTTGTTCGGGGTGATTTTCTCACACGGTTTGATTTAGTGATTGTGGATCTACTAGTACTATCCTTTAGATTTAGCTTTGTGTATAATGTGATTTCAGGACTAAAATGTATAAAAGACAACGAAAATAGAACAAGACACACGATATGGTTACGTGGGAAAAACCCTTAAATGTTAAGGGAAAAACCACGGGCGCCAAGCCAGGAGAGGATCTTCACTAGTTCAGGAATATTAGGTACAGAGTCTGGACCAACTGGTACAGGATACAATAAAGGCGTAAAATAATTATAAAGTGTTTAGTTGCTTGTGAATTGCGTAGAGAGTGATGTGCTTGAGTTGTGTAAATTCTGATGAATTCTTCTTCTGAAGTCTACTCCTTATATAGTATCCTGGGTCCAACGCTCACTTCCTTCTTTGTAGCTAACTTTCCAACTATCTCTCCGCCGCTTCCTATCTTCAAGGCTTCTGTTTCTGCATGCTTGACTAAGTCCTTCAACGTCTCCCTCTAGGGTTGCTGCCGGGTCTTTGGGTTTTCTTCTTTGATGTTCACTTCTTTTGTTGGGCTTGGCCCATCTTGGTTTTTCCTCTCCTGGCCTGCGCCTTTTGTTTTGTCCGCCCTGCCTGGTGTCCGCTCAGACGCTCGTCCCGGGCCGTGGATCCCAGATTCGCCGAGGCCTGGCCCAGTGGTTCCTGACCACCGGGTTTTTGGTCCCAACAGTTATCCCCATCTCCTTGCCCTACGCCCGAATCGGGGGTAAGGAGATGCTTCTGTTCTTCATCCTGGTCCAGGGCTGAGCCTGGCCCAGGCTCCTTCTGTTTTGCTGTGCCTTTGGTCCTGAGACCTGGACTTTGTAATTAATGAAGTAGTTGGCTTTTCGTGGGGAAGTGCGCCCTATTTTGGCGCTCAAGGTACTGCGCACGTCATGTCGTGGGTCACATCACATCTCTTCGCGCGTTTATTTTTGTAAAAACCATCCAACTTCCTTTTGTCTTCTATATATACCCTAGTTTTTGTTTTGTTTCTCTCTCTAACTCATCCTTTCCTTTGATTTCCTTTTGTTTTGTCTTCAAAAAACCTCCGAGAAATCCCCAAATCGATTTGGAGAAACCCTAACTTTATTTCTTCCTTCCTTCAATCTGACCATGGCTCGAAACGACGTCGGCCCTTCTCCTGCTGTTACCTACTCCCACGGTGGTTCCATCTTCCATGCAACGGACATAATCAAAGATGTTAACATCTACCCCAATCTGCTTGCCCAGGGAGTCGAGGCGCGGCTCAAAGTGGAGGGAAAGATCCCTGAAAGTACCGAAGTCTGGGCCCCAGATACTACTGATGTCAGGGTGGATTGGGTCAGTCCTGGCTGGTTTTCAATCTTCGAATCTTCCTTTAGGTTTGGAGCAACTTTTCCTCTTTGTCCATTGATGAGTTCGTTCTTGAGCCTTTATTCAAGTTCATACTGTCAAGTTATCTTGATCTGTTTGGCGTTTGATCCATGGGATCGATTCTCTTTGCCGGAAATACAGGGTCGAGATTCAACTAGCCGATATAAGAAATACCTACCACTGCAGATGCAAAAGAAGAGAGTTTTGTTCCGCTGAGGACAAGTGCGACCTCTTATCACCCGTCTGGATGTGGGTGACGAGAGAACCGACCAGCTTATTACATGTTTATCAAGAGCAACACACCGGGCCCCAATGCCTGGGCACTGAATTTTCCTGAAGGGACCGGTCTGCGTGCTTTGTACTTCAATTTCGTTCATTTGATTTTGCACGCATTTCTTGCTTAAGTTTGTTGTGTATTGTAGTTTCGACCGGGTTCCTACCCCCGATGACCCCGAGTCAAGGAGGAGGACCGAGGCGCCTTAAGGCTACCTTCTTCAAGAGGGCTTGGCCCAGTGTGTACGCGTCCGATGAAGATGATGATGACGTTGTCGAGGTGGTTCCCGCCTCGAGCAAAGATGCCTGGACGGTGGAGAGAGCGAGGAGGACGAGGAGGAGTCTCAAGATGAGGAGGAGGTCGTGCCCGAGGTGGGTGAAAAGTCCAGTGAGTGGGTTCTTTGGTGAGAGCAAAGACAGGTCACTTTGACCAAACTCCCATCCATGTGACCGGTGAGCTCAGATTTGCCGGAGCCAGTGGCCATTCTACCGCCCCACCGAGGATTCTGGTCCGCCTCGAGATCGTGCCCGATCTTTGCCATCGAATGCGATTCTTTCTCTCTAGTCCATGAGTTCATTCATTTGTCACTCTTTTGTAACTTGCTCCCAATGATGTCCCCAAAGGCCTGGATCCAAAGAAGAAGAACTTTTATCCATGGAGGATATTATCGCTGCGATTACCCAGCACGTGAGGCTACGGGTCCTGGTGGTAGCTCTGTCCCTCGCCAGAACTGGTGGCCCTCGCTTCGAAGTCTTCCAAGAGGAAGGCGCCAGAGGGGGTTCGCACTGTGTCTACCAAAGTGGTTCTGAATCTCTGAACTCGCTTCCCCGACTGTAAGAAAAGGAAGACAGTGGAAGTTACCTCGGATGAATCTGTCTTTGTCCCATCCCTCTCGCATTCTCAAAGCCAATCCGAGTATGTTTCCTGGGAAGACCTTGAGTGAGAACTTTCTTGCTCGCCCTTCTCGCACTCGCCGCTCTTGAGCCTGCACGCCTGGCGCACAAAATGGTGGGCTGTTGTGCTCAGGTTTGTACCTTTTCCCTGGCTTTTGTTTTTGTTTAGAGTTACTTTTGATATGGTTCTGATTTTACGCTCGCTCGCACTGTGAGTCGCTACTTATGTCTGCCAGTCTTGGTTCCACGGTGCCAGTCTTGGAGAGTGGTAGGAGCAAGGCTGAGGCTGAGAATGAGGTGCTCCGCTCTTCCCTCGAGATTGCCAGGAAGGAGCTTGAGAGTGTGAACCATCGCTGCGAGAAGATGGCTGCTCTTGACAAGGCGAACTTCAGGAGGATCAAGCAGCAGGATAATCGCATTGGTGAGTTGACCAAGGAGCTTGAGGACCTGAGGGAGGAGGCCAAGGGACATATTGCAGTGGTGAGGGACCTGAGTATCTTCCACACACTTCGTACCAGGATTGAGATGATGAACGCCAGTTCTGAGGCTCGTGCTGGCTGGGATCTTTCCGCGGAGATTGCCACCTTCAAGCAATTGTTCCCTGATGAAACTATCCCAGAGCAGGCTGAGGAGACTTCGGCTGTACAACCTGGTGCTGGGGTTGTTGCTGGTCCAGGCGCTGATGCTGATGTTGGAGATTCTGGTGCTGGTGCTGATGAGACTGGTCCTTCCCATGCTGACCCTACAGAAGAACGCGGCCGAGAAGACCTGGTGAGTCCGATTTAATGAATGAATCAATTGAACTTTAGCCTTTGTTCGGGGTGATTTTCTCACACGGTTTGATTTAGTGATTGTGGATCTACTAGTACTATCCTTTAGATTTAGCTTTGTGTATAATGTGATTTCAGGACTAAAATGTATAAAAGACAACGAAAATAGAACAAGACACACGATATGGTTACGTGGGAAAAACCCTTAAATGTTAAGGGAAAACCACGCGCCAAGCCAGAGAGGATCTTCACTAGTTCAGAATATTAGGTACGTAGTCCTGGACCAACCGTACAGGATACAATAAAGGCGTAAAATAATTATAAAGTGTTTAGTTGCTTGTGAATTGCGTAGAGAGTGATGTGCTTGAGTTGTGTAAATTCGATGAATTCTTCTTCAAGTCTACTCCTTATATAGTATCCCTGGGTCCAACGCTCACTTCCTTCTTTGTAGCTAACTTCCCAACTATCTCTCCCGCCGCTCCTATCTTCAAGGCTTCGCTTTCGCATGCTTGACTAAGTCCTTCAACGTCTCCTCTAGGGTTCTTCTTAGGGTCTTTGGGTTTTCTTCTTTGATGTTCACTTCTTTTGTTGGGCTTGGCCCATCTTGGTTTTTCCTCTCCTGGCCTCGCGCTTTTGTTTTGTGCCCTGCCTGGTGTCGCCGCTCAGACGTTCGTCCTGGGCCGTGGATCCTGCATTCGCCGAGGCCTGGCCCAGGGTTCGGACCACCGGGTTTTGGTCCCAACGGTTTGTCCCCATCTCCTTGCCCTACACCCGAATCGGGGTAAAGGAGATGCTTCTGTTCTTCATCCTGGTCCAGGGCTGAGCCTGGCCCAGGCTCCTTCTGTTTTGCTGTGCCTTTGGTCCTGAGACCTGGACTTTGTAATTAATGAAGTAGTTGGCTTTTCGTGGGGAAGTGCGCCCTATTTTGGCGCCAAGGCATCGCGCGACGCCATGTCGTGGGTCACATCACATCTCTTCGCGCGTTTATTTTTGTAAAAACCATCCAACTTCCTTTTGTCTTCTATATATACCCTAGTTTTTGTTTTGTTTCTCTCTCTAACTCATCCTTTCCTTTGATTTCCTTTTGTTTTGTCTTCAAAAAACCTCCGAGAAATCCCCAAATCGATTTGGAGAAACCCTAACTTTATTTCTTCCTTCCTTCAATCTGACCATCGCTCAAACGACGCCGCCCTTCTCCTGCATTACCTACTCCCACGGTGGTTCCATCTTCCATGCAACGGACATAATCAAAGATGTTAACATCTACCCCAATCTGCTTGCCCAGGGAGTCGAGGCGCGGCTCAAAGTGGAGGGAAAGATCCCTGAAAGTACCGAAGTCTGGGCCCCAGATACTACTGATGTCAGGGTGGATTGGGTCAGTCCTGGCTGGTTTTCAATCTTCGAATCTTCCTTTAGGTTTGGAGCAACTTTTCCTCTTTGTCCATTGATGAGTTCGTTCTTGAGCACTGTTCAAGTTCCGCCCTGTCAAGTTATGCCGTCTGTTTGGCGTTTGATCCATGGGATCGATTCTCTTTGCCGGAAATACAGGGTCGAGATTCAACTAGCCGATATAAGAAATACCTACCACCTGCGCATGCAAAAGAAGAAGAGAGTTTTGTTCCGCCTGAGGGACAAGTGCCAGCCTCTTATCACCCGTCTGGATGTGGGTGACGAGAGAAACTGGACCAGTTATTACATGTTTATCAAGAGCAACACACTGGGCCCCAATGCCTGGGCACCCGAATTTTCCCTGAAGGGGACTGGTCTGTGCTTTGTACTTCTGAATTTCTGTTCATTTGATTTTGCACGTACTTCTTGCTTAAGTTTGTTGTGTATTGTAGTTTCTGACTGGGTTCCTACCCCTGATGACCCTGAGTCAAGGAGGAGGACTGAGGCGTTCCTAAGGCTACCTTCTTCGAAGAGGGCTTGGCCCAGGTGTATGCGTCCCGATGAAGATGATGATGACGTTGTCGAGGTGGTTCCTGCCCCTGAGCAGCATGCCGGTGACGGTGGAGAGAGCGAGGAGGACGAGGAGGAGTCTGAAGATGAGGAGGAGGCAGTGCCCGAGGGGGGTGAAAAGTCCGTGAGTGGGGTTCTTTGGTGAGAGCAAGACAGTCACTTTGACCAACCTCCCATCCATGTGACCTCGGTGAGCTCTGTACTTGCTGGAGCCAGTGGCCATTCTACTCGCCCCACCGAGGATTCCTCGGTCCGGCTCGAGATCTGCGTGCTCAAAGGTCGCATCGCATCGATTCTTTCTCTCTAGTCCATGAGTTCATTCATTTGTCACTCTTTTGTAACTTGCTCCCAATGATGTCCCCAAATGGCCTGGATCCAAAGAAGAAGAACTTTTATCCATGGAGGATATTATCGCTGCGATTACCTGCACGTGAGGCTACGGTCCTGGTGGTAGCTCGTCCCTCGCCAGAACTGTGGCCCTCGCTTCGAAGTCTTCCAAGAGGAAGGCGCCAGAGGGGGTTCAGACCAGGCCTACCAAAGTGGTTCCTGAATCTCCTGAACCTGCTCCTGACCAGAAGAAAAGGAAGAAAGGGAAGTTACCTCAGATGAATCCTGTGCTGTCCATCCCTCTGCATTCTCAAAGCCAATCCGAGTATGTTTCCCTGGGGAAGACCTTGAGTGAGGACTTTGTCGCTCGCCCTCTTGCACTCGCCGCTCTTGAGCCTGCACGCCTGGCGCACAAAATGGTGGGCTATTGTGCTCAGGTTTGTACCTTTTCCCTGGCTTTTGTTTTTGTTTAGAGTTACGTTTGATATGGTTACGATTTTACGCCGCTTGCTCGCACTGTAGTCGCTACTTATGTCTCCGCCGCCTTGGTTCCACGGTGCCAGTCTTGGAGAGTGGTAGGAGCAAGGCTGAGGCTGAGAATGAGGTGCTCCGCTCTTCCCTCGAGATTGCCAGGAAGGAGCTTGAGAGTGTGAACCATCGCTGCGAGAAGATGGCTGCTCTTGACAAGGCGAACTTCAGGAGGATCAAGCAGCAGGATAATCGCATTGGTGAGTTGACCAAGGAGCTTGAGGACCTGAGGGAGGAGGCCAAGGGACATATTGCAGTGGTGAGGGACCTGAGTATCTTCCACACACTTCGTACCAGGATTGAGATGATGAACGCCAGTTCTGAGGCTCGTGCTGGCTGGGATCTTTCCGCGGAGATTGCCACCTTCAAGCAATTGTTCCTCGATGAAACTATCCTGCAGCAGCCGAGGAGACTTTACTGCATAACCCGGCGCTGGGTTGTTGGCCGTCCAGCGCCGATGCCGATGTTGGAGATTCCGTGCCGTGCCGATGAGACCGGTCCTTCCCATGCCGACCCTACGTAAGAACGTCCGAGAAGACCGGTGAGTCCGATTTAATGAATGAATCAATTGTACTTTAGCCTTTGTTCGGGGTGCTTTTCTCACACCTTTTGATTTAGTGATTGTGGATCTACTAGTACTATCCTTTAGATTAAGCTTTGTGTAGGATGTGATTTCGTGACTAAACTGTTTAAAAGGCAACGAAAATAGAACAAGACACACGATATGGTTACGTGGGAAAACCCTTAAATGTTAAGGGAAACCACGCGCCAAGCCGAGAGAGGATCTTCACTAGTTCAGAATATTAGGTACAGTCCGGACCAACCGTACAGTGATACAATAGAGGCGTAAAATAATTATCAAGTGTTTTGTTGCTTGTGAATTGCGTAGAGAGTGATGTGCTTGAGTTGTGTAAATTCTGATGAATTCTTCTTCTGAGGTCTACACCTTATATAGTATCCCTGGGGTCCAACGCTCACTTCCTTCTTTGTAGCTAACTTCCCAACTATCTCTCCGCCGCCCTATCTTCAAGGCTTCGCTTCGCATGCTTGACTAAGTCCTTCAACGCCTCTCTGTGGTTGCCGCCGGGTCTTTGGGTTTTCTTCTTTGATGTTCACTTCTTTTGTTGGGCTTGGCCCATCTTGTCTTTTCCTCTCCTGCCTCGCGCCTCTGTTTTGTCTGCCCCGTCTGGTGCCGCTCAGACGCTACGTCCTGGCCGTGGATCCTGCATTCGCCGAGGCCTGGCCTGTGGTTCCTGACCACCGGTTTTTGGTCCCAACAGTTTGTCCCCATCTCCTTGCCCTACACCCCGAATCGGGGGTAAGGAGATGCTTCGTTTCTTCATCCTGGTCCAGTATCGAGCCTGGCCCAGGCTCCTTCGCTTTGTGCCTTTGGTCCCGAGACTGGACTTTGTAATTAATGAAGTAGTTGGCTTTTTCGTGGGAAGTGCGCCTATTTTGGCGCTCAAGGTATCGCGCACGCCATGTCGTGGGTCACATCACATCTCTTCGCTGCTTATTTTTGTAAAACCATCCAACTTCCTTTTGTCTTCTATATATACCCTAGTTTTTGTTTTGTTTCTCTCTAACTCATCCTTTCCTTTGATTTCCTTTTGTTTTGTCTTCAAAAAACCTCCGAGAAATCCCCAAATCGATTTGGAGAAACCCTAACTTTATTTCTTCCTTCCTTCAATCTGACCATGGCTCGAAACGACGTCGGCCCTTCTCCTGCTGTTACCTACTCCTACCTGCGGGTTCCATCTTCCATGCAACGGACATAATCAAAGATGTTAACATCTACCCCAATCTGCTTGCCCAGGGAGTCGAGGCGCGGCTCAAAGTGGAGGGAAAGATCCCTAAAAGTACCGAAGTCTGGGCCCAGATACTCATCGATGTCGTGGTGGATCGGGTCGGCCCTGGCCGGGTTTTCAATCTTCGAATCTTCCTTTAGGTTTGGAGCAACTTTTCCTCTTTGTCCATTGATGAGTTCGTTCTTGAGCACTGTTCAAGTTCCGCCCGCCAAGTTATGCCGTCTGCTTGGCGTTTGATCCATGGGATCGATTCTCTTTCTTTAAATACGGGGTTGAGATTCAACTAGCCGATATAAGAAATACCTACCACTGCGCATGCAAAAAGAAGAGAGTTTTGTTCACTGAGGACAAGTGCCACCTCTTATCACCCGTCTGGATGTGGGTGACGAGAGAAATCGACCGCTTATTACATGTTTATCAAGAGCAACACACCGGGCCCCAATGCCTGGCACCCGAATTTTCCCCTGAAGGACCGGTCTGTGCTTTGTACTTCTGAATTTCTGTTCATTTGATTTTGCACGTACTTCTTGCTTAAGTTTGTTGTGTATTGTAGTTTCTGACTGGGTTCCTACCCCTGATGACCCTGAGTCAAGGAGGAGGACTGAGGCGTTCCTAAGGCTACCTTCTTCGAAGAGGGCTTGGCCCAGGTGTATGCGTCCCGATGAAGATGATGATGACGTTGTCGAGGTGGTTCCTGCCCCTGAGCAGCATGCCGGTGACGGTGGAGAGAGCGAGGAGGACGAGGAGGAGTCTGAAGATGAGGAGGAGGCTGTGCCCGAGGTGGGTGAAAAGTCTGTGAGTGGGGTTGCTGGTGAGAGCAGTACAGGTCACTTTGACCAAACTCCCATCCATGTGACCCCGGTGAGCTCAGATTTGCCGGAGCTGTGGCCATTCTACCGCCCCACCGAGGATTCCTGGTCCGCTCGAGATCCGTGCCCTGGTCGCCATCGCATCGATTCTTTCTCTCTAGTCCATGAGTTCATTCATTTGTCACTCTTTTGTAACTTGCTCCCAATGATGTCCCAGTGGCCTGGATCCAAAGAAGAAGAACTTTTTATCCATGGAGGATATTACTGCTGCGATTACCCAGGCACGTGAGGCTACGAAGTCTGGTGGTAGCTCTGTCCCTGCTGTAAATCTGGTGGCCCCTGCTTCTGAGTCTTCCAAGAGGAAGGCGCCAGAGGGGGTTCGCACTGTGTCTACCAAAGTGGTTCCCTGAATCTCTGAACTCGCCCCGACCGTAAGAAAAGGAAGAAAGGGAAGTTACCTCGGATGAATCCTGGCCGCCCATCCCTCTCGCATTCTCAAAGCCAATCCGAGTATGTTTCCTGGGAAGACCTCGAGTGAGAACTTTGTTGCTCGCCCTTCGCACTCCGCCGCTTGAGCTCGCACGCCGGGCGCACAAAATGGTGGGCTATTGTGCTCGTGCTCAGACCTTTTCCTGGCTTTTGTTTTTGCTTAGAGTTACGTTTGATATGGTTACGATTTTACGCCGCTCGCACTGTAGTCGCTACTTATGTCCGCCAGCCTTGGTTCCACTGCGCGCGCCTTGGAGAGTGGTAGGAGCAAGGCCGAGGTCGAGAATGAGGTGCTCCGCTTCTTCCCTCGAGATTGCGGGAAGGAGCTTGAGAGTGTGAACCATCGCCGCGAAGATGGTCGCTCTTGACAAGGCGAACTTCAGGAGGATCAAGCGGCAGGATAATCGCATTGGTGAGTTGACCAAGGAGCTTGAGGACCTCGAGGAGGAGGCCAAGGGACATATTGCAGTGGTGAGGGACCTGAGTATCTTCCACACACTTCGTACCAGGATTGGGATGATGAACGCCAGTTCTGAGGCTCGTGCTGGCTGGGATCTTTCCGCGGAGATTGCCACCTTCTAGCAATTGTTCCTCGATGAAACTATCCTGCAGCAGCCGAGGAGACTTCCTACTGCATAACCCGGTCTTTGGGGTTGTTGGCCGGTCCAGCGCCGATGCCGATGTTGAGATTCTCGTGCCGGGTGTCCGATGAGACCGGTCCTTCCCATGCCGACCCTCTACGTAAGAACGTACGAGAAGACCGTGAGTCTGACGAATGAATGAATCAATTGAACTTTAGCCTTTGTTCGGGGTGATTTTCTCACACGGTTTGATTTAGTGATTGTGGATCTACTAGTACTATCCTTTAGATTTAGCTTTGTGTAGAATGTGATTTCGGGACTAAAATGTATAAAAGACAACGAAAATAGAACAAGACACACGATATGGTTACGTGGGAAAAACCCTTAAATGTTAAGGGAAACCACGCGCCAAGCCAGGAGAGGATCTTCACTAGTTCAGGAATATTAGGTACAGAGTCTGGACCAACTGGTACAGGATACAATAAAGGCGTAAAATAATTATAAAGTGTTTAGTTGCTTGTGAATTGCGTAGAGAGTGATGTGCTTGAGTTGTGTAAATTCTGATGAATTCTTCTTCTGAAGTCTACTCCTTATATAGTATCCTGGGTCCAACGCTCACTTCCTTCTTTGTAGCTAACTACCCAACTATCTCTCCTGATGCTCCTATCTTCAAGGCTTCTGTTTCTGCATGCTTGACTAAGTCCTTCAACGTCTCCGTCTAGGGTTCCTGCCGGGTCTTTGGGTTTTCTTCTTTGATGTTCACTGCTTTTGTTGGGCTTGGCCCATCTTGGTTTTTCCTCTCCGCCTCGCGCTTTTGTTTTGTCTGCCCTGCCTGGTGCCGTCAGACGTTTCCGTCCCGCCGTGGATCTCAGATTGCCGAGGCCTGGCCTGTGGTTCCTGACCACCGGGTTTTTGGTCCCAACAGTTTGTCCCCATCTCCTTGCCCTACGCCCGAATCGGGGGTAAGGAGATGCTTCTGTTCTTCATCCTGGTCCAGGGCTGAGCCTGGCCCAGGCTCCTTCTGTTTTGCTGTGCCTTTGGTCCTGAGACCTGGACTTTGTAATTAATGAAGTAGTTGGCTTTTCGTGGGGAAGTGCGCCCTATTTTGGCGCTCAAGGTACTGCGCACGTCATGTCGTGGGTCACATCACATCTCTTCGCGCGTTTATTTTTGTAAAAACCATCCAACTTCCTTTTGTCTTCTATATATACCCTAGTTTTTGTTTTGTTTCTCTCTCTAACTCATCCTTTCCTTTGATTTCCTTTTGTTTTGTCTTCAAAAAACCTCCGAGAAATCCCCAAATCGATTTGGAGAAACCCTAACTTTATTTCTTCCTTCCTTCAATCTGACCATGGCTCGAAACGACGTCGGCCCTTCTCCTGCTGTTACCTACTCCCACGGTGGTTCCATCTTCCATGCAACGGACATAATCAAAGATGTTAACATCTACCCCAATCTGCTTGCCCAGGGAGTCGAGGCGCGGCTCAAAGTGGAGGGAAAGATCCCTGAAAGTACCGAAGTCTGGGCCCCAGATACTACTAATGTCAGGGTGGATTGGGTCAGTCCTGGCTGGTTTTCAATCTTCGAATCTTCTTTAGGTTTGGAGCAACTTTTCCTCTTTGTCCATTGATGAGTTCGTTCTTGAGCACTGTTCAAGTTCCGCCCTGTCAAGTTATGCCGTCTGTTTGGCGTTTGATCCATGGGATCGATTCTCTTTGCCGGAAATACGGGGTTGAGATTCAACTAGCCGATATAAGAAATACCTACCACCTGCGCATGCAAAAGAAGAAGAGAGTTTTGTTCCGCCTGAGGGACAAGTGCCAGCCTCTTATCACCCGTCTGGATGTGGGTGACGAGAAATCGACCGCTTATTACATGTTTATCAAGAGCAACACACCGGGCCCCAATGCCTGGCACTGAATTTTCCCCTGGGACCGGTGCGTGCTTTGTACTTCAATTTCGCTCATTTGATTTTGCACGCATTTCTTGCTTAAGTTTGTTGTGTATTGTAGTTTCGACCGGGTTCCTACCTGATGACCCCGAGTCAAGGAGGAGGACCGAGGCGCCTTAAGGCTACCTTCTTCAAGAGGGCTTGGCGGTGTATGCGTCCGATGAAGATGATGATGACGTTGTCGAGGTGGTTCCTCGCCTCGAGCAAAGATGCCTGACGGTGGAGAGAAATGAGGAGGACGAGGAGGAGTCTCAAGATGAGGAGGAGGTCGTGCCCGAGGTGGGTGAAAAGTGCGTGAGTGGGGTTCTTTGGTGAGAAGCGATGCAGTCACTTTGACCAAACTCCCATCCATGTGACCCCGGTGAGCTCTGTACTTGCTGGAGCCAGTGGCCATTCTACTCGCCCCACCGAGGATTCCCCGGTCCGCCTCGAGATCTGTGCCCGGTCGCCATCGGCATCGATTCTTTCTCTCTAGTCCATGAGTTCATTCATTTGTCACTCTTTTGTAACTTGCTCCCAATGATGTCCCCAGCGTCTGGATCCAGCAAGAAGAACTTTTTATCCATGGAGGATATTACTGCTGCGATTACCCAGGCACGTGAGGCTACGAAGTCTGGTGGTAGCTCTGTCCCTGCTGTAAATCTGGTGGCCTCTGCTTCTGAGTCTTCCAAGAGGAAGGCGCCAGAGTGGGTTCGCACTGTGTCTACCAAAGTGGTTCCTGACCTCTGAACTCGCTTCCCGACGGAAGAAAAGGAAGAAAGGGAAGTTACCTCAGATGAATCCTGTGCTGTCCATCCCTCTGCATTCTCAAAGCCAATCCGAGTATGTTTCCCTGGGGAAGACCTTGAGTGAGAACTTCATCGCTCGCCCTTCCGCACTCATCGCTCTTGAGCCTGCACGCCTGGCGCACAAAATGGTGGGCTGTTGTGCTCAGGTTTGTACCTTTTCCCTGGCTTTTGTTTTTGTTTAGAGTTACTTTTGATATGGTTCTGATTTTCGCCGCTCGCACTGTAATGCTACTTATGTCTGCCAGTCTTGGTTCCACGGTGCCAGTCTTGGAGAGTGGTAGGAGCAAGGCTGAGGCTGAGAATGAGGTGCTCCGCTCTTCCCTCGAGATTGCCAGGAAGGAGCTTGAGAGTGTGAACCATCGCTGCGAGAAGATGGCTGCTCTTGACAAGGCGAACTTCAGGAGGATCAAGCAGCAGGATAATCGCATTGGTGAGTTGACCAAGGAGCTTGAGGACCTGAGGGAGGAGGCCAAGGGACATATTGCAGTGGTGAGGGACCTGAGTATCTTCCACACACTTCGTACCAGGATTGAGATGATGAACGCCAGTTCTGAGGCTCGTGCTGGCTGGGATCTTTCCGCGGAGATTGCCACCTTCAAGCAATTGTTCCCTGATGAAACTATCCCAGAGCAGGCTGAGGTGACTTCTACCGCACAACCTGTCTTTGGGGTTAAGAGTCCAGGCGTTGATGCCGATGTTGAGATTAGTCGGGTGCAGATGAGACTGGTCCTTCCCATGCTGACCCTACAGAAGAACGTGCTGAGAAGACTGGTGAGTCTGACGAATGAATGAATCAATTGAACTTTAGCCTTGTTGTCAGTTTTTTGAACAAACTTTGAATTTGCTAGGGGGGGAATGTCCCCTGTGTTTATTTGGTCTGTAATTATTAAACTATGTTTTTGGTTTGGACTTTGCTCTTGACTTCTGTTATCCATGCATAGGCATGGTTTGACTTTTGTCAATTTTTTGCTGGTTATGCTAGGCCTCGTTATGCTATGTTTTGCTTATGTTATGTTTTGTTATGTTTTTTGTTATGATGCGCATATAATTTGTTGTGAATCTGTCTAGTAGCATGCATGTGTTTGATAATTTAGGCGACTTACACTTTGGGGCTCCCTTAACGGACATTACTCCCTGTCCCGTTGTTGCAGTCGTACTGGGGCTGGAGCCCAAGATTTTGTCTTTGTCTTTGCATTTGTTTTTGGTTCTGGTCTGGTCTGGTCCAGATTTTGCACTGCTTTGTCTGCACAGAAAGAGGGTTAGGACTGACCGTTGGCGTTAGCCAACGGCCCTCCGACGCTCAAGTCAGTACAATTGCATTAGATAATTTGTAAAGGAAAAGTCTTGAGTTTTGTGGATTACCAGATGTCTTGGTTCAGAACACTCTACATGTGATAGAGCTTGAGATGGAGTGTACTCCAAGGTCTTGGGATCATATCTCCTTCCAGAGTCTGCAATCTGTAGGAGCCCTTCCCTACTGCTGAATCAATAAGGTATGGGCCTTCCCAGGTTGGGGCCAACTTGCCTGCAGCCTTGTCCCTTGTGTTCTGAAATACCTTTCTCAGGACCAGATCCCCTGTCCTGAACATTCGTACCTTTACGTTTTTGTTGTAGCTTCTGGCCACAGATTGTTGGTATGCCGCCAACCTTACTGCTGCTAAATCTCTGAGCTCCTGGGCTATATCTAGGCTGTCACATAGAAGTTCGTTATTCTCAGAAATTGTATTGAGTCCATACCTGATTGTTGGGACATGCACTTCTACTGGGAGTACAGCTTCACATCCGTAGACCATTGAGTACGGAGTTTGCCCTGTAGCTCTCTTTGGCGTAGTCCTGTCTGCCCATAGCACTAGTGGCAACTCTTCAACCCATCTTCCTCGTTTCTCCATCAGCTTCTTCTTGATGCAGCTGATCACGATCTTGTTGCTGGACTCAGCCTGTCCATTTGCTTGAGGATACCTTGGTGCAGATGTCACCAAGTTGATGTTCCACTTTGTACAGAAATCTCTGGTCTTGTTTCCCACGAATGCAAGTCCATTGTCACATATGATTTCCGAGGGGATCCCATACCTGCTGATGATGTTCTTCTTTATGAAAGCGATTACTTCTTTTTCTGTGACATTTTTGTATGCATCTGCCTCTATCCATTTGGAAAAATAATCTGTCATTGCTAGCATGTACACCTTCTGTCCTGGAGCCATTGGTAGTTTGCCAACTAAGTCCATGCCCCATTTCATGAATGGCCATGGTGCTGATATTGAATGCAGGTTTTGTGCAGGCTGGTGTATCTCTGGACCATGCCTTTGACAGGCGTCACACTTTGTGGCATACTGGATGCTATCTGCTTTCATTGTGGGCCAGTAGTAGCCCATGCGTAGAATTTTGTTTACCATGCTTCTACCACCTGTGTGGTTTCTGATAAGTCCATCGTGTATTTCTGATAGTACTGTCCTGACCTGGTCAGGTTCTAGGCAGCGCAGGTACAGCCCGTTGAAGGACCTTCTGAATAGTACGCCTTGTATGATAGTATACCTGGACGCCTTGATTCTGAATGCTCTTGCCTCGACCTTGTCCTGTGGTAACTTGCCCTGGACTAGCCACTCATAATATGGTTTGGTCCAGGTCTGGGTTGCTTGGACTGTGCTCTGCAGGACTGGCTGCGCCTTCTGGACTGCTGGCTCCAAGATGTGAACAATTGGTATACTGTCCAGAGCACGAGGTTCAAATGCTGATCCAATGTTGGCCAGAGCATCTGCCTGCACATTCTGATCTCTAGGGACTTGCTCAACCTCAATGTTAGAAAATTTTTGAAAAAGATTTTTAACCAAATCAAGATATGCAATCATTTTAGAATCTTTAGCAGCGTACGTACCATTGATTTGGTTTGCAACTAGCAAAGAGTCTATCTTTACCTTTAGATTCTGGACCTTCATGTCCAGACATACATTCAGCCCTGCAATTAGCGCCTCGTACTCGGCTTCATTGTTGGTAGTCCTGAATTCACAGGATACAGCCTGTACTATCTTGTCCCCCTGTGGCGACTTCAATACCACACCTAGTCCAGTGCCCCTGATATTGGCTGAACCATCTGTCCAGAGTTCCCAGGTCTGCTGTTTCTGGTCCAAATGGAAGATCTCCTTTGATACCTGCTCCTCTAGTGTGGGAGTGAAGTCAGCCACAAAGTCTGCCAATGCTTGAGATTTGATTGCTGTTCTGGGCTCATAAGACAAGTCATAGGTGCTCAATTTGACTGACCACTTTGACATACGACCTGAAAGTTCTGGTCTACACAGTACTGATCTCACAGGAACATTAGTACGAATAATTATATGATGCGCCTCAAAATAAGGGCGCAACTTGGTACAAGCAACTGTTAGAGCTAAAACAAATTTCTCCAATACAGAATACCTGGTCTCAGCATCCAGAAGACTTTTACTTACATAATACACAGGATGTTGCTGTCCATCTGGCTCTCTTACCAGGACTGCACTTACTGATGCTTCTGTTACAGACAGGTACAGGGCTAGTGACTCTCCTGGTTCAGGCTTGGACAGGAGTGGGGCTGATGATAGGTATGCTTTCAGGTCCTGGAATGCTTTCTCATGCTCTGGCCCCCACCGAATCGCTTGTTCTTCCTCGAAGATCATAGAATGGCTTGCACCTTTCGAAGACACGGAGATGAATACATTGGTATTTGCTACCCTTCGATCGACGCCGGACATCTTTTGAGTTCGGGGAGATTGTAAATTGATTATTCTTTGAGACCTGCTCTGGACTAGCCTCTATGCCTCTTTTTGTCACCATATAACCTAAGAATTTTCCTGCAGTGACGCCAAAAGTGCATTTAGTAGGGTTTAATTTCATGTTATATTTTTCCAGGATCTCAAACGCCTTTTCCAGGTCCAGGATGTGATCTTCAGCTTTCTTCGACTTCACCACCATATCATCAATGTAGACCTCCATTGTGTCTCCAATCTGATCCTTGAACATCATGTTCACCAGCCTTTGATATGTTGCACCTGCATTCTTTAGTCCAAAAGGCATAGCTTTGTAACAATAGATCCCCCTGCTCGTCATGAATGCTGTGTGCTCCTGGTCTGGGGGATGCATCCTGATCTGATTGAATCCACTTGCTGCATCCATGAATGTCAGCACCTCATGTCCTGCAGTGGCATCCACCATGGCATCTATATGTGGAAGCGGGAATGAATCTTTTGGGCACGCCTTGTTCAGGTCTGTAACACCCCGTGTTAATTTAATTCATTAATTAGCCATCAATTTCTAATTTCAAAGCCTAAATCAAATCCTAAGCCTTTTAGCCTTCAAAATCACAATTTTTGCTAAACTTTTGTTTTGTAAAATTTATCGACTTCTTTAACACTTTTCAAAAATTTTGAATAATGAAATAAATATTTTAGTCTTAGAATTTAAAAGTAGAAATATTTCGAAAAATCGTCAAACGCGCACACATTAACTTTTATCGCTTTTGACGCCCGACTTTTTAAAACTGACCAAATTCGAGGAAAACATTTTAAAACACAAATTAAGCTTTTTCTTAACCAAATAGTGTAGGAGACTTTTTCCAACCAATTAGAATTTAGGTGTTTCCTAATTTCTTTTAAAATTAAACTTTAATTACTAACTTTAATATCTAATTCTTTTAACCTATTTTCATAACATCTTTTTCATTATTTTCACAAGACAAAAACTCACCATTTCTCTCCTCTTGAAGCCGGCTCCCTTGCACCCTTTTCTCTCTATATTTTTCTTTCATTTTTACTTCTAAAACTCCTAAATTAAAACCCTAAATATTACTCTAATAGTTTACTAGTATTCTAAGCTTAATCTTGGGTATTTGGAGCTCACTTTGTTACGGGTTTTTGAAGGTGAAGACGGGTACTTGGGTGAAGACTTAGACCTTGATAACTTAGTCGATCCGGATAACCAATAATCATACCGATCAAGGTGACTAACTATGTCTTATATTATCCTTTTAGTAAATTAGTTTGTTTTGTTATTATAATTTTATGAGTATGATTTTTATGTTAAATATGTTAAACATCATGATTGTGTGCTTGTATGTATAGGTGAAGTATAATAAAATGATAATAAATAGGTTATATTGATAATAGATTAGTTGTAGTAAAATGATACTATGTGTAGTTAATTTATTTTTGAGCATTTTTAATTTATGTTCATATGATTTTTATGTTAGTTATGTTTTATTTAAGTAGTAATGTTATATAAAAATTATGTGAAATATTAGAAATGAGTTTAAAGTGATTAAAATCGAAAATAAAAATATATATATACATATACATTCACACGGCATTTACCCTTTTTTTTAATATATTTTCACTTTTAATTTTTGTAAATTATATGTAGAGTTAAGTTAGTATAAAATGAATGTTCCTATGAAAAAAAAAACTAAATTAGGAAAACAAATTATAAATTATTAAAATCGAAATTAGTGTTCTTGAGCTTTAATATGATCTTCATGTGTGTTCTTGAATTCTTCATGTTGATGTTCATCATTTTTGTTCATTTTGATTTTGTTTTAATTTATGTTTGTTATTATTTTGTGTTTATGATTAGTTATTGTTTTTATATATTGTTAGTATTATGCTATAAATCCACTTAAACATTATAAATCATTTAGATTAAAAAGTTAGAAAATTAAAGTGTTGAAAAACACTATTCATAAATGTAAATGAAATTTTTAGTAAATTTCATTTTAGTTTAAACCGATTTAGTATAATTAGAATAATTAAAATATAAAGACTTTAAGCTAAAAACCGATAAAAATTGAAAAATGAAAATTTGAACTCTACCATGAAACCTCACGGCATTTAGGGTATTTTTAGTATTAAAATTGTTTTTATCACTTTTTAGTTTTTATTGTTAAAATAATTTAATTAGTAGTTAATAAATTGAATTAAGAAATTAAAAAGAAATAAATGAATTTGAACATATACAACATACCACACGACATTTCATTTAAAAATAGGTCAAATTTAATCAAAATGAAATTATCACTAAGTCACTAAAGTTAAATAGTAATTAGAATTGAATTTTTGTATAAATCGATTTAGTTAGAAATGAAATATTATAAACCGATAAAAATATATAACCATTATGAAAATGAACTAAATCGTGTGCTACTGCCTTTGCAAATATTGGACTGTTGAACTTTGACATACGGACTATTTAAAATGAATTACGTCAATACCGCTAACAAATGAAACCGTTAAAATTTTAGTTAAGCATATGACTAAATTTAACCGAGTCTTACATTTTAAAATATTTTCACAAATCACTAAATACAAAATGAACTTAACGTTTTTGAAACTAGACTTTTAGATATTTTCAAAAATCACTAAATACAAACCGAACTTAACGTTTTTAAAACTAGACTTTTGAAATATTTTCAAAAATCACTAAGTACAAAACGAACCTAACGACTTTGAAACTAGAATTTTTGTACTTAGCAAATAAAATGAAATTTTAGTTTATACTTAGGAAATATATTAATATATATGAATACGTATAAAAATACGTATAAATATAAAATACGTACAAGTATAGGAATACGTATAAGTATAAAAATACGTATAGAATACGAAGTATAAAAATACGAATACGTATAAAAATCATTATAAAATCTGAAGTATAAAAATACGAATACGTATAAAAATCATTATAAAATACGATGAATAGTGACCAATGAATAGTGTCAAGTGAATAGTGATTTATGAATAGTGAAAAGTGAATAGTGAAATACTGAAAATAATTGAAAATTTTACTAAGTATAGAAAATTTAAAATGAAGAAGTAAATGACCTAAAGTGTTTGAAAAACACATAAATAAAATTGGACATACTAATAAACGTTTCAATTTAGAAACCTGAAAACGTTAATAATTAACAACACTTCAAATAATAAACGAACGTGTTATGTGATCATATGAAACCTACAAATACTTAAACGTTTGACGCTGAGACTAGGAGAGTCTAGTAACATGTGATATGTAATATCAAATAAATAATATCTTGAGTAAGTTTAAATAAAAGGTCAAGCTTGGGCCTCAGATAAGGGAACGTCAATCGTGAGTGAAGTGGGGTTAAGATAGTCTTGTGGCGGTCGCCATTGCCGGACAAGATAATTGAATATGCCAAGGCTTTTGCCTCAGGCTTTAGGAAATAGTCGTTTTATCCTGAGTTAAGGTGCTCTATGAATAGCATAGCCCATTCTTAAATTGGATACTAGTGTACATGTACTAGACTAGGGTTTTATTCCCCTATTTCGCTAAAGTTACCAGGGCCACCGTGACATTATGTGCTTATGCGCTTTGCGGTTCTGTCTCCTTGCCGTGTTTCGTTCTTAGTGGGCGCGACACTTGCATTCGTTCTTGCCATATGTAAAGATCACTTGACGGGATTGTATCTGAAGTTCGAATCATTTCGAACACTAGAAGATGAGATGCAAGTACTATAGTAGTCGGCGTGGTTTACGAGTCGAGTAAGTTGCTGCCCTATGGTAGTGAGATGCAAGCGACTAGAGTACAATAGCCTACTCAGTGGTCAGGCTCGTAAGCAGTATGTTTTGTCTGTTGTATGATTAATTGAGAATGAGTGCGTACCATCTTTGAAAATTAAAGACCACAAGTTTCTGAAGTGAATCGAGTCTGCATGAAGTGAATGATACGATATGTATGTTTGAATGCGATCCGATATCGCCTCGTAATGCCATTGAATTATTGTGACACTATTGCTATGATTTTATCTGCTAATTGCTTTCATAACTGAATATCAGGCGTATATGATTTATCGCTTTAAACCGCATGCTTATTATGACTTATATGTCTTTATATGCTATATGTATTAAGCATGTTTATATTTTTATCATAATGTTATGTTTATAAAGCGATAATATTAAACCAAAGTAATTGAAATCGAGGGTAAGTATGAGCATAGCTAGTCACTGTCCGCTCAGCGGGCATCCCCCCAATAGTTTATTGTGCAGGACGTTCGTGGACCAGGAGCTGGATTTTGGATGGGACCACGAGACACTTTTATTGCTTTACCTTAGTTTGTTTTCGAGAGAGATGTAATATATAACGCTACTCTTCTAAATTTCCGTACTTAGAGTTGTTTTATTCAACTCTTAAACGATGATGTAATATTTTGGGTTATTTGTATAATTAATAACGCTGGTTTAAAACTTAATTAATTTTCGCCTTAGTAATTAAAGTCGACAAAAAACCAGGTTGTTACAAGGTCCGTGTAGTCTACGCATACTCTCCACTTGCCATTCTTTTTCTGGACCACAACCACATTTGCCAACCAGTCTGGGTACATTACTTCTTTGATCATGTCCATGTCCAGCAGTTTCTGCACCTCCTGGTTCACAATCTCATTACGTTCTGGTGCAAACTTCCTGCGCTTCTGTTTCACAGGCTTAAAACTTGCGTCAATATTTAACTTATGTGTAATAACATCTGAACTTATACCAGTCATATCAAAATGGGACCAAGCAAAACAATGCTCTTTCTTCCTCAGAAAGTCAATTAGAGCAGGTCTGATTACCTCTGGAGCGTCAGAACCAACCAGAACCTTCCTGTCAGGCCTTTCTTCAGCCAAAACTATTTCATCTGTCTCCATGCGTGGGACAGGGTTCTCAACAGACCTGACAGGCTGCTTTAATTGCTATGCGAGGGACTTACCTGGGCTAGGAGGTTTCGTGGTCGCCTGTAACACTTCTGCGCCGCTTGTCGCTTCTCCCCGATCGTCTTGTCCCCCACTTCGTTGGAATCTTTATGCACTGGTGGTACGTTGAAGGTACAGCCTTGAGGTTGTGGATCCAGGGTCGCCCTAAGATCACGTTATATGAAGACAAGCAATCTATTACACAGAACTTCTCGAAAGAGGTGACTCCTTCCACGTAGGTTGGCAGCGTGATCTCTCCCAAGCTGTGCTTCGTTTCTCCGCTGAACCCTACCAGGACACTGGACTTCTTGGTTACATCAGACTCTTTCAGCCCCATAGCTTCCAGCGCCTCCATCATAATGATGTTGACTGAGCTGCCTCCATCTACCAGGACTCTTCTGACCATGCAGGTCCCAATCTGGATCTTGATTACTAGCCCATCATGATGTGGCCCATGCACTCCCTGAAGATCTGACTCATCGAACACAATCTCCTGGGCTGAACCTGGTTGTCCTGCAGGTGGCTGTTGCCTGTTCTCCAGAGCCACACGCTTTGCAGCAGAATATGTTAGTCCACAAATATCTGAACCACCAGAAATAAATTTTACCTCGTGGGTTGGCGGTGGTGGTGGAAGATCTCTGGGCTCATCTCGTTCATCCTTGTTCCTCCTGTTCCTGGGCAGGATATCCTTCAGGTGACCATTCTTTAGTAGATGAGCTATCTCCCTCCTGAGAGCTATGCAATCCTCCGTGGTGTGTCCAATATCATAGTGGTACTCACACCACTTGGTTGTATCTCGCCTTGGATTCGGCTTCTCACTTGCTTTCGGCCATCTGACTGCTGAGCCCAACTTGTCCAGCTTGTTGATCAGACCTGGAAGATCTACAGAAAAACAATACTCTGAAATTGGAGGTGGAACCCTGGGTGCATCAACCTGTTCATCCACGGCATTTGCCTCCCTCCTGTTTGGCCTCTGATACGGTCCAGGCCTGCTGTGGGTGTCTTGCATTGGGTGGTGACTTTTCGCTCACCGCTCGGTCACGATATCGTGCTCACTGAACTGCTGGTCCTCCTCTACCCTGATCTGGGCCAGAGCCTTAGCCTGCACATCCTCAAAGGTAGAACAAGGATAGCGAGTTAGTTCAACATAAAGATCAGAGTCTCTTACCAAACCTTGCCTGAAGGCCTCAATGGCCGTGCCAATGTCACATCGAGGGATGGACACTTTCTCCTTGTTGAAGCGGTGCAAGAAGTCCCTCAGAGACTCATTCTCGTTCTGGATAACCCGGTACAGATCACTGGTCTGCTTCTCCAACAATCTGCTACTGGCGAACTGGATGTTGAAAAGGTTGATCAGCTCTGCAAAGGACTTGATGGTCTTGACTGGCAGGTTGATGTACCACTGGAGGGCTGGACCAGTCAAGGTTGAACCAAAGCTTTTGCACATGCATGCCTCCCTCTTCTCTGCTGGGATAGGAACGTTGAACATTCTTTGCCTGTACTGAGCCACGTGTTCCAGAGGATCAGCTGTCCCATCATAGAGCTTTAGGTTGGGCGCTGTATATTTCTTTGGCATCTCCACCATTGCAATGCAGTCATCAAAAGGCGAATCAGCATAGCTTCCTGGTGCTACTTCTTCAATGGGTTGTGGAAGCCCTGGAACTTTCCGCACCAAATCCGAGAGTTTCTGCATCTCCATCATCATGTACTGCATGACCTGGCCTGCACTAACTCCTTCTGGTGTCTTTGGGTCTCCACTTCCGCCTGCAGCGTCATTCTCTGGATTCTCCTCTACATTGAGTGGATCGTCTTTTGATCCTTTTGTACCTACAGAAGAGAAAGTAGAGAAGTCAAGTTGCTTGATCACATCAGAAAATGGTGTACCTGGTGGGATCCTGGATCCTGAGGCTTTCTTCTGGACTGAGCTCTCCAGTTGTTTCTTTAGGGCTGCCTCAGCCTCCTTCAGCCTTGTTGCTTCAGCCTTGGCATCCTCTGCTGCTTTCTTGGCTTGCTCTGCAACCTGCTTAGCTTGTTGCAATTCCTCTTGGAGCTTGAGCATGGCTTCTGCACTTGTACCTTCCATCTTTCACGTTGGTTGATCTCGTTGGTTTGGAAAATTTTGTAGGATTAATAAACTAGTATCCCCACAGACGGCGCCAATCTGTTCGGGGTGATTTTCTCACACGGTTTGATTTAGTGATTGTGGATCTACTAGTACTATCCTTTAGATTTAGCTTTGTGTAGAATGTGATTTCGAGACTAAAATGTATAAAAGACAACGAAAATAGAACAAGACACACGATATGGTTACGTGGGAAAAACCCTTAAATGTTAAGGGAAAAACCACGGGCGCCATGCCAGGAGAGGATCTTCACTAGTTCAGGAATATTAGGTACAGAGTCTGGACCAACTGGTACAGGATACAATAAAGGCGTAAAATAATTATAAAGTGTTTAGTTGCTTGTGAATTGCGTAGAGAGTGATGTGCTTGAGTTGTGTAAATTCTGATGAATTCTTCTTCTGAAGTCTACTCCTTATATAGTATCCCTGGGGTCCAACGTTCACTTCCTTCTTTGTAGCTAACTTCCCAACTATCTCTCCTGCTGCTCCTATCTTCAAGGCTTCTGTTTCTGCATGCTTGACTAAGTCCTTCAACGTCTCCCTCTAGGGTTGCTGCCGGGTCTTTGGGTTTTCTTCTTTGATGTTCACTTCTTTTGTTGGGCTTGGCCTATCCTGGTTTTTCCTCTCCTGGCCTGCGCCTTTTGTTTTATGCATCTGTCTGCAGTCTTTGTGCATGCGTTACGGTCTGGTGTGGATCTGTGCCGTCGAGGCCTGGCCCAGGAGTTAGGACGGCTGGGTTTTTGGTCCCAATGACCTTGTTGTCAGTTTTTTGAACAAACTTTGAATTTGCCAGGGGGGGAATGTCCCCTGTGTTTATTTGGTCTGTAATTATTAAACTATGTTTTTGGTTTGGACTTTGCTCTTGACTTCTGTTATCCATGCATAGGCATGGTTTGACTTTTGTCAATTTTTTGCTGGTTATGCTAGGCCTCGTTATGCTATGTTTTGCTTATGTTATGTTTTGTTATGTTTTTTGTTATGATGCGCATATAATTTGTTGTGAATCTGTCTAGTAGCATGCATGCGTTTGATAATTTAGGCGACTTACACTTTGGGGCTCCCTTAACGGACATTACTCCCTGTCCCGTTGTTGCAGTCGTACTGGGGCTGGAGCCCAAGATTTTGTCTTTGTCTTTGCATTTGTTTTTGGTTCTGGTCTGGTCTGGTCCAGATTTTGCACTGCTTTATGCACGAAAGAGGGTTAGGGTGGCCAGTTGGCGTTAGCCAACGGCCCTCCGACGCTCAAGTCAGTACAATTGCATTAGATAATTTGTAAAGGAAAAGTCTTGAGTTTTGTGGATTACCAGATGTCTTGGTTCAGAACACTCTACATGTGATAGAGCTTGAGATGGAGTGTACTCCAAGGTCTTGGGATCATATCTCCTTCCAGAGTCTGCAATCTGTAGGAGCCCTTCCCTACTGCTGAATCAATAAGGTATGGGCCTTCCCAGGTTGGGGCCAACTTGCCTGCAGCCTTGTCCCTTGTGTTCTGAAATACCTTTCTCAGGACCAGATCCCCTGTCCTGAACATTCGTACCTTTACGTTTTTGTTGTAACCGGCCCGCAGTTGTTGGTATGCCGCCAACCTTACTGCTGCTAAATCTCTGAGCTCCTGGGCTATATCTAGGCTGTCACATAGAAGTTCGTTATTCTCAGAAATTGTATTGAGTCCATACCTGATTGTTGGGACATGCACTTCTACTGGGAGTACAGCTTCACATCCGTAGACCATTGAGTACGGAGTTTGCCCTGTAGCTCTCTTTGGCGTAGTCCTGTCTGCCCATAGCACTAGTGGCAACTCTTCAACCCATCTTCCTCGTTTCTCCATCAGCTTCTTCTTGATGCAGCTGATCACGATCTTGTTGCTGGACTCAGCCTGTCCATTTGCTTGAGGATACCTTGGTGCAGATGTCACCAAGTTGATGTTCCACTTTGTACAGAAATCTCTGGTCTTGTTTCCCACGAATGCAAGTCCATTGTCACATATGATTTCCGAGGGGATCCCATACCTGCTGATGATGTTCTTCTTTATGAAAGCGATTACTTCTTTTTCTGTGACATTTTTGTACGCATCTGCCTCTATCCATTTGGAAAAATAATCTGTCATTGCTAGCATGTACACCTTCTGTCCTGGAGCCATTGGTAGTTTGCCAACTAAGTCCATGCCCCATTTCATGAATGGCCATGGTGCTGATATTGAATGCAGGTTTTGTGCAGGCTGGTGTATCTCTGGACCATGCCTTTGACAGGCGTCACACTTTGTGGCATACTGGATGCTATCTGCTTTCATTGTGGGCGATGGTAGCCCATGCGTAGGAATTTTGTTAACCATGCTTCTACCACTGTGTGGTTTCCACGGTGTCCATCGTGGTATTTCGATGATAGTCTTGTCCCGACCTGGTCGGAGTTCTGAAGCTGACAGTGCGGCCCGGATTGAAGGACCTTACGAATAGTACGCCTTGTATGATAGTATACCTGGGCGCCTTGATTACGAATGCTCTTGCCTCGACCTTGTCTGTGGTAACTTGCCTGGACCAGCCACTCGTAATATGGTTTGGTCCAGTCCGGGTTGCTTGTGCTCTGCTCGCAGATCGGCCGCGCCTATACGAATTTCTTGGCTCCAAGATGTGAACAATTGGTATCTTTGTCAGAGCACGAGGTTCAAATCTTTGATCCAATGTTGGCGGAGCATCCGCACGCACATTACGATCTCTAGGGACTTGCTCAACCTCAATGTTAGAAAATTTTTGAAAAAGATTTTTAACCAAATCAAGATATGCAATCATTTTAGAATCTTTAGCAGCGTACGTACCATTGATTTGGTTTGCAACTAGCAAAGAGTCTATCTTTACCTTTAGATTCTGGACCTTCATGTCCAGACATACATTCAGCCCTGCAATTAGCGCCTCGTACTCGGCTTCATTGTTGGTTGTCACGAATTCACGAGGATACAGCCTGTACTATCTTGTCCCCCTGTGGCGACTTCAATACCACACCTAGTCCAGTGCCCCTGATATTGGCTGAACCATCTGTCCAGAGTTCCCAGGTCTGCTGTTTCTGGTCCAAATGGAAGATCTCCTTTGATACCTGCTCCTCTAGTGTGGGAGTGAAGTCAGCCACAAAGTCTGCCAATGCTTGAGATTTGATTGCTGTTCTGGGCTCATAAGACAAGTCATAGGTGCTCAATTTGACTGACCACTTTGACATACGACCTGAAAGTTCTGGTCTACACAGTACTGATCTCACAGGAACATTAGTACGAATAATTATATGATGCGCCTCAAAATAAGGGCGCAACTTGGTACAAGCAACTGTTAGAGCTAAAACAAATTTCTCCAATACAGAATACCTGGTCTCAGCATCCAGAAGACTTTTACTTACATAATACACAGGATGTTGCTGTCCATCTGGCTCTCTTACCAGGACTGCACTTACTGATGCTTCTGTTACAGACAGGTACAGGGCTAGTGACTCTCCTGGTTCAGGCTTGGACAGGAGTGGGGCTGATGATAGGTATGCTTTCAGGTCCTGGAATGCTTTCTCATGCTCTGTCCCCCAGCTGAACTGCTTGTTCTTCCTCAGAAGATCATAGAATGGCTTGCACCTTTCAGAAGACCTGGAGATGAATCTGTTCAGCGCTGCTACCCTTCCAGTCAGCTTCTGGACATCTTTTGAGTTCTGGGGAGATTGTAAATTGATTATTGCTGAGATCTGCTCTGGACTAGCCTCTATGCCTCTTTTTGTCACCATATAACCTAAGAATTTTCCTGCAGTGACGCCAAAAGTGCATTTAGTAGGGTTTAATTTCATGTTATATTTTTCCAGGATCTCAAACGCCTTTTCCAGGTCCAGGATGTGATCTTCAGCTTTCTTCGACTTCACCACCATATCATCAATGTAGACCTCCATTGTGTCTCCAATCTGATCCTTGAACATCATGTTCACCAGCCTTTGATATGTTGCACCTGCATTCTTTAGTCCAAAAGGCATAGCTTTGTAACAATAGATCCCCCTGCTCGTCATGAATGCTGTGTGCTCCTGGTCTGGGGGATGCATCCTGATCTGATTGAATCCACTTGCTGCATCCATGAATGTCAGCACCTCATGTCCTGCAGTGGCATCCACCATGGCATCTATATGTGGAAGCGGGAATGAATCTTTTGGGCACGCCTTGTTCAGGTCCGTGTAGTCTACGCATACTCTCCACTTGCCATTCTTTTTCTGGACCACAACCACATTTGCCAACCAGTCTGGGTACATTACTTCTTTGATCATGTCCATGTCCAGCAGTTTCTGCACCTCCTGGTTCACAATCTCATTACGTTCTGGTGCAAACTTCCTGCGCTTCTGTTTCACAGGCTTAAAACTTGCGTCAATATTTAACTTATGTGTAATAACATCTGAACTTATACCAGTCATATCAAAATGGGACCAAGCAAAACAATGCTCTTTCTTCCTCAGAAAGTCAATTAGAGCAGGTCTGATTACCTCTGGAGCGTCAGAACCAACCAGAACCTTCCTGTCAGGCCTTTCTTCAGCCAAAACTATTTCATCTGTCTCCATGCGTGGGACAGGGTTCTCAACAGACCTGACAGGCTGCTTTAATTGCTATGCGAGGGACTTACCTGGGCTAGGAGGTTTGGGTCATCTGTAACACTGCCGCTTTGTCGCTTCTCCCATCGTTGCTGTCCCCCACTTCGTTGGAATCTTTATGCACTGGTGGTACGTTGAAGGTACAGCCTTGAGGTTGTGGATCCAGGGTCGCCCTAAGATCACGTTATATGAAGACAAGCAATCTATTACACAGAACTTCTCGAAAGAGGTGACTCCTTCCACGTAGGTTGGCAGCGTGATCTCTCCCAAGCTGTGCTTCGTTTCTCCGCTGAACCCTACCAGGACACTGGACTTCTTGGTTACATCAGACTCTTTCAGCCCCATAGCTTCCAGCGCCTCCATCATAATGATGTTGACTGAGCTGCCTCCATCTACCAGGACTCTTCTGACCATGCAGGTCCCAATCTGGATCTTGATTACTAGCCCATCATGATGTGGCCCATGCACTCCCTGAAGATCTGACTCATCGAACACAATCTCCTGAAATTTGAACCTGGTTGTCCTGCAGGTGGCTGTTGCCTGTTCTCCAGAGCCACACGCTTTGCAGCAGAATATGTTAGTCCACAAATATCTGAACCACCAGAAATAAATTTTACCTCGTGGGTTGGCGGTGGTGGTGGAAGATCTCTGGGCTCATCTCGTTCATCCTTGTTCCTCCTGTTCCTGGGCAGGATATCCTTCAGGTGACCATTCTTTAGTAGATGAGCTATCTCCCTCCTGAGAGCTATGCAATCCTCCGTGGTGTGTCCAATATCATAGTGGTACTCACACCACTTGGTTGTATCTCGCCTTGGATTCGGCTTCTCACTTGCTTTCGGCCATCTGACTGCTGAGCCCAACTTGTCCAGCTTGTTGATCAGACCTGGAAGATCTACAGAAAAACAATACTCTGAAATTGGAGGTGGAACCCTGGGTGCATCAACCTGTTCATCCACGGCATTTGCCTCCCTCCTGTTTGGCCTCTGATACGGTCCAGGCTCTTTGTGGGTCTTGCATTGGGTGGTGACTTTTCGTTCACCGCTCGGTCACGATATCGTGCCCTGAACTGCTGGTCCTCCTCTACCCTGATCTGGGCCAGAGCCTTAGCCTGCACATCCTCAAAGGTAGAACAAGGATAGCGAGTTAGTTCAACATAAAGATCAGAGTCTCTTACCAAACCTTGCCTGAAGGCCTCAATGGCCGTGCCAATGTCACATCGAGGGATGGACACTTTCTCCTTGTTGAAGCGGTGCAAGAAGTCCCTCAGAGACTCATTCTCGTTCTGGATAACCCTGATGCATCATCGGGTCCGCTTCTCCAACAATCTGCTACTGGCGAACTGGATGTTGAAAAGGTTGATCAGCTCCGCAAAGGACTTGATGGTCTTGGCTGGCAGGTTGATGTACCCTTTGGAGTGGACGGTCAAGGTTGAACCAAAGCTTTTGCACATGCATGCCTCCCTCTTCTCTGCTGGGATAGGAACGTTGAACATTCTTTGCCTGTACTGAGCCACGTGTTCCAGAGGATCAGCTGTCCCATCATAGAGCTTTAGGTTGGGCGCTGTATATTTCTTTGGCATCTCCACCATTGCAATGCAGTCATCAAAAGGCGAATCAGCATAGCTTCCTGGTGCTACTTCTTCAATGGGTTGTGGAAGCCCTGGAACTTTCCGCACCAAATCCGAGAGTTTCTGCATCTCCATCATCATGTACTGCATGACCTGGCCTGCACTAACTCCTTCTGGTGTCTTTGGGTCTCCACTTCCACCTGCAGCGTCATTCTCTGGATTCTCTTCTACATTGAGTGGATCGTCTTTTGATCCTTTTGTACCTACAGAAGAGAAAGTAGAGAAGTCAAGTTGCTTGATCACATCAGAAAATGGTGTACCTGGTGGGATCCTGGATCCTGAGGCTTTCTTCTGGACTGAGCTCTCCAGTTGTTTCTTTAGGGCTGCCTCAGCCTCCTTCAGCCTTGTTGCTTCAGCCTTGGCATCCTCTGCTGCTTTCTTGGCTTGCTCTGCAACCTGCTTAGCTTGTTGCAATTCCTCTTGGAGCTTGAGCATGGCTTCTGCACTTGTACCTTCCATCTTTCACGTTGGTTGATCTCGTTGGTTTGGAAAATTTTGTAGGATTAATAAACTAGTATCCCCACAGGCCAGCGCTAACTCATTGGGGTGATTTTCACACACGGTTTGATTTAGTGATTGTGGATCTACTAGTACTATCCTTTAGATTTAGCTTTGTGTAGAATGTGATTTCGAGACTAAAATGTATAAAAGACAACGAAAATAGAACAAGACACACGATATGGTTACGTGGGAAAAACCCTTAAATGTTAAGGGAAAAACCACGGGCGCCATGCCAGGAGAGGATCTTCACTAGTTCAGGAATATTAGAGTGCAGTGCGGACCAAGTGCAGGATACAATAAAGGCGTAAAATAATTATAAAGTGTTTAGTTGCTTGTGAATTGCGTAGAGTGTTGTGTTTGAGTTGTGTAAATTCTGATGAATTCTTCTTCTGAAGTCTACTCCTTATATAGTATCCCTGGGGTCCAACGTTCACTTCCTTCTTTGTAGCTAACTTCCCAACTATCTCTCCTGCTGCTCCTATCTTCAAGGCTTCTGTTTCTGCATGCTTGACTAAGTCCTTCAACGTCTCCCTCTAGGGTTGCTGCCGGGTCTTTGGGTTTTCTTCTTTGATGTTCACTTCTTTTGTTGGGCTTGGCCTATCCTGGTTTTTCCTCTCCTGGCCTGCGCCTTTTGTTTTGTGCATCTGCCTGCAGTCTTTGTGCATGCGTTACGGTCTGTTTGTGGATCCTGTGCCGTCGAGGCCTGGCCCAGGGTTCCGGACCAGCCTGGGTTTTTGGTCCCAACAGCCTTGTTGTCAGTTTTTTGAACAAACTTTGAATTTGCCAGGGGGGGAATGTCCCCTGTGTTTATTTGGTCTGTAATTATTAAACTATGTTTTTGGTTTGGACTTTGCTCTTGACTTCTGTTATCCATGCATAGGCATGGTTTGACTTTTGTCAATTTTTTGCTGGTTATGCTAGGCCTCGTTATGCTATGTTTTGCTTATGTTATGTTTTGTTATGTTTTTTGTTATGATGCGCATATAATTTGTTGTGAATCTGTCTAGTAGCATGCATGCGTTTGATAATTTAGGCGACTTACACTTTGGGGCTCCCTTAACGGACATTACTCCCTGTCCCGTTGTTGCAGTCGTACTGGGGCTGGAGCCCAAGATTTTGTCTTTGTCTTTGCATTTGTTTTTGGTTCTGGTCTGGTCTGGTCCAGATTTTGCACTGCTTTGTCTGCACAGAAAGAGGGTTAGGACTGCCCGTTGGCGTTACCCAACGCCCCTCCGACGCTCAAGTCAGTACAATTGCATTAGATAATTTGTAAAGGAAAAGTCTTGAGTTTTGTGGATTACCAGATGTCTTGGTTCAGAACACTCTACATGTGATAGAGCTTGAGATGGAGTGTACTCCAAGGTCTTGGGCTCATTTCTCCTTCCAGTCTGCAGATCTGTAGGAGCCCTTCCCTCTTCTTTGAATCAATAAGGTATGGGCCTTCCAGGTTGGGGCCAACTTGCTGTGACCTTGTCCCTTGTGTTACGAAATACCTTTCTCAGGACCAGATGCCCTGTCCTCAACATTCGTACCTTTACGTTTTGTTGTAGCCGGCCCGCAGTTGTTGGTATGCCGCCAACCTTCTTTTGCTAAATCTCGAGCTCTGGGCTATATCTAGGTCATCACATAGAAGTTCGTTATTCTCGAAATTGTATTGAGTCCATACACGATTGTTGGGACATGCACTTCTTTGGGAGTCTGACTTCACATCCGTAGACCATTGAGTACGGAGTTTGCCCTGTAGCTCTCTTTGGCGTAGTCCTGTCTGCCCATAGCACTAGTGGCAACTCTTCAACCCATCTTCCTCGTTTCTCCATCAGCTTCTTCTTGATGCAGCTGATCACGATCTTGTTGCTGGACTCAGCCTGTCCATTTGCTTGAGGATACCTTGGTGCAGATGTCACCAAGTTGATGTTCCACTTTGTACAGAAATCTCTGGTCTTGTTTCCCACGAATGCAAGTCCATTGTCACATATGATTTCCGAGGGGATCCCATACCTGCTGATGATGTTCTTCTTTATGAAAGCGATTACTTCTTTTTCTGTGACATTTTTGTACGCATCTGCCTCTATCCATTTGGAAAAATAATCTGTCATTGCTAGCATGTACACCTTCTGTCCTGGAGCCATTGGTAGTTTGCCAACTAAGTCCATGCCCCATTTCATGAATGGCCATGGTGCTGATATTGAATGCAGGTTTTGTGCAGGCTGGTGTATCTCTGGACCATGCCTTTGACAGGCGTCACACTTTGTGGCATACTGGATGCTATCTGCTTTCATTGTGGGCCAGTAGTAGCCCATGCGTAGAATTTTGTTAACCATGCTTCTACCACCTGTGTGGTTTCCACAGTGTCCATCGTGTATTTCTGATAGTACTGTCCTGACCTGGTCAGGTTCTAGGCAGTAGTCTGGCCGGATTGAAGGACCTTCTGAATAGTACGCCTTGTATGATAGTATACCTGGACGCCTTGATTCTGAATGCTCTTGCCTCGACCTTGTCCTGTGGTAACTTGCCCTGGACTAGCCACTCATAATATGGTTTGGTCCAGGTCTGGGTTGCTTGGACTGTGCTCTGCAGGACTGGCTGCGCCTTCTGGACTGCTGGCTCCAAGATGTGAACAATTGGTATACTGTCCAGAGCACGAGGTTCAAATGCTGATCCAATGTTGGCCAGAGCATCTGCCTGCACATTCTGATCTCTAGGGACTTGCTCAACCTCAATGTTAGAAAATTTTTGAAAAAGATTTTTAACCAAATCAAGATATGCAATCATTTTAGAATCTTTAGCAGCGTACGTACCATTGATTTGGTTTGCAACTAGCAAAGAGTCTATCTTTACCTTTAGATTCTGGACCTTCATGTCCAGACATACATTCAGCCCTGCAATTAGCGCCTCGTACTCGGCTTCATTGTTGGTAGTCCTGAATTCACAGGATACAGCCTGTACTATCTTGTCCCCCTGTGGCGACTTCAATACCACACCTAGTCCAGTGCCCCTGATATTGGCTGAACCATCTGTCCAGAGTTCCCAGGTCTGCTGTTTCTGGTCCAAATGGAAGATCTCCTTTGATACCTGCTCCTCTAGTGTGGGAGTGAAGTCAGCCACAAAGTCTGCCAATGCTTGAGATTTGATTGCTGTTCTGGGCTCATAAGACAAGTCATAGGTGCTCAATTTGACTGACCACTTTGACATACGACCTGAAAGTTCTGGTCTACACAGTACTGATCTCACAGGAACATTAGTACGAATAATTATATGATGCGCCTCAAAATAAGGGCGCAACTTGGTACAAGCAACTGTTAGAGCTAAAACAAATTTCTCCAATACAGAATACCTGGTCTCAGCATCCAGAAGACTTTTACTTACATAATACACAGGATGTTCTTTGTCCATCCGCTCTCTTACCAGGATCGCACTTCATCGATGCTTCGCATGCATGTACAGGACTAGTGACTCTCCTGGTTCAGGCTTGGACAGGAGTGGGGCTGATGATAGGTATGCTTTCAGGTCCTGGAATGCTTTCTCATGCTCTGTCCCCCAGCTGAACTGCTTGTTCTTCCTCAGAAGATCATAGAATGGCTTGCACCTTTCAGAAGACCTGGAGATGAATCTGTTCAGCGCTGCTACCCTTCCAGTCAGCTTCTGGACATCTTTTGAGTTCTGGGGAGATTGTAAATTGATTATTGCTGAGATCTGCTCTGGACTAGCCTCTATGCCTCTTTTTGTCACCATATAACCTAAGAATTTTCCTGCAGTGACGCCAAAAGTGCATTTAGTAGGGTTTAATTTCATGTTATATTTTTCCAGGATCTCAAACGCCTTTTCCAGGTCCAGGATGTGATCTTCAGCTTTCTTCGACTTCACCACCATATCATCAATGTAGACCTCCATTGTGTCTCCAATCTGATCCTTGAACATCATGTTCACCAGCCTTTGATATGTTGCACCTGCATTCTTTAGTCCAAAAGGCATAGCTTTGTAACAATAGATCCCCCTGCTCGTCATGAATGCTGTGTGCTCCTGGTCTGGGGGATGCATCCTGATCTGATTGAATCCACTTGCTGCATCCATGAATGTCAGCACCTCATGTCCTGCAGTGGCATCCACCATGGCATCTATATGTGGAAGCGGGAATGAATCTTTTGGGCACGCCTTGTTCAGGTCCGTGTAGTCTACGCATACTCTCCACTTGCCATTCTTTTTCTGGACCACAACCACATTTGCCAACCAGTCTGGGTACATTACTTCTTTGATCATGTCCATGTCCAGCAGTTTCTGCACCTCCTGGTTCACAATCTCATTACGTTCTGGTGCAAACTTCCTGCGCTTCTGTTTCACAGGCTTAAAACTTGCGTCAATATTTAACTTATGTGTAATAACATCTGAACTTATACCAGTCATATCAAAATGGGACCAAGCAAAACAATGCTCTTTCTTCCTCAGAAAGTCAATTAGAGCAGGTCTGATTACCTCTGGAGCGTCAGAACCAACCAGAACCTTCCTGTCAGGCCTTTCTTCAGCCAAAACTATTTCATCTGTCTCCATGCGTGGGACAGGGTTCTCAACAGACCTGACAGGCTGCTTTAATTGCTATGCGAGGGACTTACCTGGGCTAGGAGGTTTCGGTCGTCTGTAACACTTCTTTGTTCTTGTCTTTCTCCACATTTATTCTTTGTCCCCACTTCGTTGGAATCTTTATGCACTGGTGGTACGTTGAAGGTACAGCCTTGAGGTTGTGGATCCAGGGTCGCCCTAAGATCACGTTATATGAAGACAAGCAATCTATTACACAGAACTTCTCGAAAGAGGTGACTCCTTCCACGTAGGTTGGCAGCGTGATCTCTCCCAAGCTGTGCTTCGTTTCTCCACTGAACCCTACCAGGACACTGGACTTCTTGGTTACATCAGACTCTTTCAGCCCCATAGCTTCTAGTGCCTCCATCATGATGATGTTGACTGAACTGCCTCCGTCTACCAGGACTCTTCTGACCATGCAGGTCCCAATCTGGATCTTGATCACTAGCCCATCATGGTGAGGCCCATGCACTCCCTGAAGGTCTGACTCATCAAACACAATCTCCTGGGCTGGACCTGGTTGTCCTGCAGGTGGTTGCTGCCTGTTCTCCAGAGCCACACGCTTTGCAGCAGAATATGTTAGTCCACAAATATCTGAACCACCAGAAATAAATTTTACCTCATGGGTTGGCGGTGGTGGTGGAAGATCTCTGGGCTCATCTCGTTCATCCTTGTTCCTCCTGTTCCTGGGCAGGATATCCTTCAGGTGACCATTCTTTAGTAGATGAGCTATCTCCCTCCTGAGAGCTATGCAATCCTCCGTGGTGTGTCCAATATCATAGTGGTACTCACACCACTTGGTTGTATCTCGCCTTGGATTCGGCTTCTCACTTGCTTTCGGCCATCTGACTGCTGAGACCAACTTGTCCAGCTTGTTGATCAGACCTGGAAGATCTACAGAAAAACAATACTCTGAAATTGGAGGTGGAACCCTGGGTGCATCAACCTGTTCATCCACGGCATTTGCCTCCCTCCTGTTTGGCCTCTGGTACGGTCCAGGCTCTTTGTGGGGTCTTGCATTGGGTGGTGACTTTTCGCTCACCGCCACGGTCACGATATCGTGCCACTGAAGCTGGTCCTCCTCTACCCTGATCTGGGCCAGAGCCTTAGCCTGCACATCCTCAAAGGTAGAACAAGGATAGCGAGTTAGTTCAACATAAAGATCAGAGTCTCTTACCAAACCTTGCCTGAAGGCCTCAATGGCCGTGCCAATGTCACATCGAGGGATGGACACTTTCTCCTTGTTGAAGCGGTGCAAGAAGTCCCTCAGAGACTCATTCTCGTTCTGGATAACCCAGATGCATCATCGGGTCCGCTTCTCCAACAACTGCCATCTTGGCGAATCCGGATGTTGAAAAGGTTGATCAGCTCTGCAAAGGACTTGATGGTCTTGACTGGCAGGTTGATGTACCACTGGAGGGCTGGACCAGTCAAGGTTGAACCAAAGCTTTTGCACATGCATGCCTCCCTCTTCTCTGCTGGGATAGGAACGTTGAACATTCTTTGCCTGTACTGAGCCACGTGTTCCAGAGGATCAGCTGTCCCATCATAGAGCTTTAGGTTGGGCGCTGTATATTTCTTTGGCATCTCCACCATTGCAATGCAGTCATCAAAAGGCGAATCAGCATAGCTTCCTGGTGCTACTTCTTCAATGGGTTGTGGAAGCCCTGGAACTTTCCGCACCAAATCCGAGAGTTTCTGCATCTCCATCATCATGTACTGCATGACCTGGCCTGCACTAACTCCTTCTGGTGTCTTTGGGTCTCCACTTCCACCTGCAGCGTCATTCTCTGGATTCTCCTCTACATTGAGTGGATCGTCTTTTGATCCTTTTGTACCTACAGAAGAGAAAGTAGAGAAGTCAAGTTGCTTGATCACATCAGAAAATGGTGTACCTGGTGGGATCCTGGATCCTGGGGCTTTCTTACGGGTGAGCTCTCGGTTGTTTCTTTAGAAATTTGCCTCAGCCTCCTTCAGCCTTGTTGCTTCAGCCTTGGCATCCTCTGCTGCTTTCTTGGCTTGCTCTGCAACCTGCTTAGCTTGTTGCAATTCCTCTTGGAGCTTGAGCATGGCTTCTGCACTTGTACCTTCCATCTTTCACGTTGGTTGATCTCGTTGGTTTGGAAAATTTTGTAGGATTAATAAACTAGTATCCCCACGCAGCGCCTAACTGTTCGGGGTGATTTTCTCACTCGGTTTGATTTAGTGATTGTGGATCTACTAGTACTATCCTTTAGATTTAGCTTTGTGTAGAATGTGATTTCGAGACTAAAATGTATAAAAGACAACGAAAATAGAACAAGACACACGATATGGTTACGTGGGAAAAACCCTTAAATGTTAAGGGAAAAACCACGGGCGCCATGCCAGGAGAGGATCTTCACTAGTTCAGGAATATTAGGTACAGAGTCTGGACCAACTGGTACAGGATACAATAAAGGCGTAAAATAATTATAAAGTGTTTAGTTGCTTGTGAATTGCGTAGAGAGTGATGTGCTTGAGTTGTGTAAATTCTGATGAATTCTTCTTCTGAAGTCTACTCCTTATATAGTATCCCTGGGGTCCAACGTTCACTTCCTTCTTTGTAGCTAACTTCCCAACTATCTCTCCTGCTGCTCCTATCTTCAAGGCTTCTGTTTCTGCATGCTTGACTAAGTCCTTCAACGTCTCCCTCTAGGGTTGCTGCCGGGTCTTTGGGTTTTCTTCTTTGATGTTCACTTCTTTTGTTGGGCTTGGCCCATCTTGGTTTTTCCTCTCCTGGCCTGCGCCTTTTGTTTTGTCTGTCCTGTCTGGTGCTGTCTGTACGTTCTGGTCCTGGCTGTGGATCCTGTACCCGTCGAGGCCTGGCCCAGGGTTCCGGACCAGCCTGGGTTTTTGGTCCCAACAGCCTTGTTGTCAGTTTTTTGAACAAACTTTGAATTTGCCAGGGGGGGAATGTCCCCTGTGTTTATTTGGTCTGTAATTATTAAACTATGTTTTTGGTTTGGACTTTGCTCTTGACTTCTGTTATCCATGCATAGGCATGGTTTGACTTTTGTCAATTTTTTGCTGGTTATGCTAGGCCTCGTTATGCTATGTTTTGCTTATGTTATGTTTTGTTATGTTTTTTGTTATGATGCGCATATAATTTGTTGTGAATCTGTCTAGTAGCATGCATGCGTTTGATAATTTAGGCGACTTACACTTTGGGGCTCCCTTAACGGACATTACTCCACTGTCCGTTATTTGCGATCGTCTTTGAAATTTGGAGCCCAAGATTTTGTCTTTGTCTTTGCATTTGTTTTTGGTTCTGGTCTGGTCTGGTCCAGATTTTGCACTGCTTTGTCTGCACAGAAAGAGGGTTAGGACTGACCGTTGGCGTTAGCCAACGGCCCTCCGACGCTCAAGTCAGTACAATTGCATTAGATAATTTGTAAAGGAAAAGTCTTGAGTTTTGTGGATTACCAGATGTCTTGGTTCAGAACACTCTACATGTGATAGAGCTTGAGATGGAGTGTACTCCAAGGTCTTGGGATCATATCTCCTTCCAGAGTCTGCAGATGTAGGAGCCCTTCCCTACTGCTGAATCAATAAGGTATGGGCCTTCCCAGGTTGGGGCCAACTTGCCTGCAGCCTTGTCCCTTGTGTTCTGAAATACCTTTCTCAGGACCAGATCCCCTGTCCTGAACATTCGTACTTTTACATTTTTGTTCTACCTTCTCGCCACAGATTGTTGGTATGCCGCCAACCTTACTGCTGCTAAATCTCTGAGCTCCTGGGCTATATCTAGGCTGTCACATAGAAGTTCGTTATTCTCAGAAATTGTATTGAGTCCATACCTGATTGTTGGGACATGCACTTCTACTGGGAGTACAGCTTCACATCCGTAGACCATTGAGTACGGAGTTTGCCCTGTAGCTCTCTTTGGCGTAGTCCTGTCTGCCCATAGCACTAGTGGCAACTCTTCAACCCATCTTCCTCGTTTCTCCATCAGCTTCTTCTTGATGCAGCTGATCACGATCTTGTTGCTGGACTCAGCCTGTCCATTTGCTTGAGGATACCTTGGTGCAGATGTCACCAAGTTGATGTTCCACTTTGTACAGAAATCTCTGGTCTTGTTTCCCACGAATGCAAGTCCATTGTCACATATGATTTCCGAGGGGATCCCATACCTGCTGATGATGTTCTTCTTTATGAAAGCGATTACTTCTTTTTCTGTGACATTTTTGTACGCATCTGCCTCTATCCATTTGGAAAAATAATCTGTCATTGCTAGCATGTACACCTTCTGTCCTGGAGCCATTGGTAGTTTGCCAACTAAGTCCATGCCCCATTTCATGAATGGCCATGGTCTTTGATATTGAATCTGAGGTTTGTGCGGTGGTGTATCTCTGGACCATGCCTTTGACAGGCGTCACATTTTGTGGCATACTGGATGCTATCTGTTTTCATTGTGGGCCAGTAGTAGCCCATGCGTAGAATTTTGTTAACCATGCTTCTACCACCTGTGTGGTTTCCACAGTGTCCATCGTGTATTTCTGACAGTACTGTCCTGACCTGGTCAGGTTCTAAGCAGCGCAGGTACAGCCCGTTGAAGGACCTTCTGAATAGTACGCCCTGTATGATAGTATATCTGGACGCCTTGATTCTGAATGCTCTTGCCTCGACCTTGTCCTGTGGTAACTTGCCCTGGACTAGCCACTCATAGTATGGTTTGGTCCAGGTCTGGGTTGCTTGGGTGCGGTTTCGCAGATCGGCCGCGCTTTCCGGATCGGGCCGCTCCAAGATGTGAACAATTGGTATACTGTCCAGAGCACGAGGTTCAAATGCTGATCCAATGTTGGCCAGAGCATCTGCCTGCACATTCTGATCTCTAGGGACTTGCTCAACCTCAATGTTAGAAAATTTTTGAAAAAGATTTTTAACCAAATCAAGATATGCAATCATTTTAGAATCTTTAGCAGCGTACGTACCATTGATTTGGTTTGCAACTAGCAAAGAGTCTATCTTTACCTTTAGATTCTGGACCTTCATGTCCAGACATACATTCAGCCCTGCAATTAGCGCCTCGTACTCGGCTTCATTGTTGGTAGTCACGAATTCACAGGATACGACTGTCTTATCTTGTCCCCTGTGGCGACTTCAATACCACACCTAGTCGATTGCCCACGATATTGGTGAACCATCATCCCGAGTTCCCAGTCTGCTTGTTTACGGTCCAAATGGAAGATCTCCTTTGATACCTGCTCCTCTAGTGTGGGAGTGAAGTCAGCCACAAAGTCTGCCAATGCTTGAGATTTGATTGCTGTTCTGGGCTCATAAGACAAGTCATAGGTGCTCAATTTGATCGACCACTTTGACATACGACTGAAAGTTCGGTCTACACAAGATCGATCTCACAGAACATTAGTACGAATAATTATATGATGCGCCCCAAAATAAGGGCGCAACTTGGTACAAGCAAGCTGTTAGAGCTAAAACAAATTTCTCCAATATGAATACACGGTCTCAAAGATCCGTAAGACTTTTACTTACATAATACACAGGATGTTCTTTGTCCATCGGCTCTCTTACCAGGATCGCACTTGCGATGCTTACATGCAGGCAGTGTGCAGGCTAGTGACTCTCTGGTTCAGGCTTGGACAGGAGTGGGCCGATGATAGGTATGCTTTGAGGTCCTGGAATGCTTTCTCATGCTCGCCCCCACCGAATCGCTTGTTCTTCCTCGAGAAGATCATAGAATGGCTTGCACCTTTCGGAAGACACGGAGATGAATACATTCGGCCGCTACCCTTCGGTCGACTGGACATCTTTTGAGTTCGGGGAGATTGTAAATTGATTATTGCCGAGATCCGCTCTGGACTAGCCTCTATGCCTCTTTTTGTCACCATATAACCTAAGAATTTTCTGTGATGGCCAAAAGTGCATTTAGTAGGGTTTAATTTCATGTTATATTTTTCCAGGATCTCAAACGCCTTTTCCAGGTCCAGGATGTGATCTTCAGCTTTCTTCGACTTCACCACCATATCATCAATGTAGACCTCCATTGTGTCTCCAATCTGATCCTTGAACATCATGTTCACCAGCCTTTGATATGTTGCACCTGCATTCTTTAGTCCAAAAGGCATAGCTTTGTAACAATAGATCCCCCTGCTCGTCATGAATGCTGTGTGCTCCTGGTCTGGGGGATGCATCCTGATCTGATTGAATCCACTTGCTGCATCCATGAATGTCAGCACCTCATGTCCTGCAGTGGCATCCACCATGGCATCTATATGTGGAAGCGGAATGAATCTTTTGGGCACGCCTTGTTGGTCAGTCCGTAGTCTACGATACTCTCCACTTGCCATTCTTTTACGGACCACAACCACATTTGCCAACCAGTCTGGGTACATTACTTCTTTGATCATGTCCATGTCCAGCAGTTTCTGCACCTCCTGGTTCACAATCTCATTACGTTCTGGTGCAAACTTCCTGCGCTTACATTTGCGGGCTTAAAACTTGCGTCAATATTTAACTTATGTGTAATAACATCCGAACTTATACGGTCATATCAAAATGGGACCAAGCAAAACAATGCTCTTTCTTCCTCGTAAAGTCAATTAGAAGCGGTCCGATTACCTCGGAGCGTCGTAACCAACCGTAACCTTCTGTCAGGCCTTTCTTCAGCCAAAACTATTTCATCTGTCTCCATGCGTGGGACAGGGTTCTCAACAGACCTGACAGGCTGCTTTAATTGCTATGCGAGGGACTTACCTGGGCTAGGAGGTTTCGTGGTCGCCCCAGTAACACTCCTATCTTTGTCGCTTCTCCCCGATCCGGTCGCCCCCCACTTCGTTGGAATCTTTATGCACTGGTGGTACATTGAAGGTACAGCCTTGAGGTTGTGGATCCAGAGTCGCCCTAAGATCACGTTATATGAAGACAAGCAATCTATTACACAGAACATCTCGAAAGAGATGACTCCTTCCACGTAGGTTGGCAGCGTGATCTCTCCCAAGCTGTGCTTCGTTTCTCCGCTGAACCCTACCAGGACACTGGACTTCTTGGTTACATCAGACTCTTTCAGCCCCATAGCTTCCAGCGCCTCCATCATAATGATGTTGACTGAGCTGCCTCCATCTACCAGGACTCTTCTGACCATGCAGGTCCCAATCTGGATCTTGATTACTAGCCCATCATGATGTGGCCCATGCACTCCCTGAAGATCTGACTCATCGAACACAATCTCCTGGGCTGAACCTGGTTGTCCTGCAGGTGGCTGTTGCCTGTTCTCCAGAGCCACACGCTTTGCAGCAGAATATGTTAGTCCACAAATATCTGAACCACCAGAAATAAATTTTACCTCGTGGGTTGGCGGTGGTGGTGGAAGATCTCTGGGCTCATCTCGTTCATCCTTGTTCCTCCGATCCTGTTCCTGGGCAGGATATCCTTCAGGCGACCATTCTTTAGTAGATGAGCTATCTCCCTCCTGAGAGCTATGCAATCCTCCGTGGTGTGTCCAATATCATAGTGGTACTCACACCACTTGGTTGTATCTCGCCTTGGATTCGGCTTCTCACTTGCTTTCGGCCATCTGACTGCTGAGCCCAACTTGTCCAGCTTGTTGATCAGACCTGGAAGATCTACAGAAAAACAATACTCTGAAATTGGAGGTGGAACCCTGGGTGCATCAACCTGTTCATCCACGGCATTTGCCTCCCTCCTGTTTGGCCTCTGATACGGTCCAGGCCTGCTGTGGCTGTGCCGCTGGGTGGTGACTTTTCGTTCAGCCCTGCCCTGGTCCTGATATCGTGCCCTGAACTGCTGGTCCTCCTCTACCCTGATCTGGGCCAGAGCCTTAGCCTGCACATCCTCAAAGGTAGAACAAGGATAGCGAGTTAGTTCAACATAAAGATCAGAGTCTCTTACCAAACCTTGCCTGAAGGCCTCAATGGCCGTGCCAATGTCACATCGAGGGATGGACACTTTCTCCTTGTTGAAGCGGTGCAAGAAGTCCCTCAGAGACTCATTCTCGTTCTGGATAACCCGGTACAGATCACTGGTCTGCTTCTCCAACAATCTGCTACTGGCGAACTGGATGTTGAAAAGGTTGATCAGCTCCGCAAAGGACTTGATGGTCTTGACTGGCAGGTTGATGTACCACTGGAGGGCTGGACCAGTCAAGGTTGAACCAAAGCTTTTGCACATGCATGCCTCCCTTTTCTCTGCTGGGATAGGAACGTTGAACATTCTTTGCCTATACTGAGCCACGTGCTCCAGAGGATCAGCTGTCCCATCATAGAGCTTTAGGTTGGCCAGATATTTCTTTGGCATCTCCACCATTGCAATGCACGGTCATCAAAAGCGAATCAAAGATAGCTTCCTGGTGCTACTTCTTCAATGGGTTGTGGAAGCCTGGAACTTTCCGCACCAAATCCGAGAGTTTCTGCATCTCCATCATCATGTACTGCATGACCTGGCCTGCACTAACTCCTTCTGGTGTCTTTGGGTCTCCACTTCCGCCTGCAGCGTCATTCTCTGGATTCTCCTCTACATTGAGTGGATCGTCTTTTGATTCTTTTGTACCTACAGAAGAGAAAGTAGAGAAGTCAAGTTGCTTGATCACATCAGAAAATGGTGTACCTGGTGGGATCCTGGATCCTGAGGCTTTCTTACGGGTGAGCTCTCGGTTGTTTCTTTAGAAATTTGCCTCAGCCTCCTTCAGCCTTGTTGCTTCAGCCTTGGCATCCTCTGCTGCTTTCTTGGCTTGCTCTGCAACCTGCTTAGCTTGTTGCAATTCCTCTTCGAGCTTGAGCATGGCTTCTGCACTTGTACCTTCCATCTTTCACGTTGGTTGATCTCGTTGGTTTGGAAAATTTTGTAGGATTAATAAACTAGTATCCCCACAGACGGCGCCAATCTGTTCGGGGTGATTTTCTCACACGGTTTGATTTAGTGATTGTGGATCTACTAGTACTATCCTTTAGATTTAGCTTTGTGTAGAATGTGATTTCGGGACTAAAATGTATAAAAGACAACGAAAATAGAACAAGACACACGATATGGTTACGTGGGAAAAACCCTTAAATGTTAAGGGAAAAACCACGGGCGCCAAGCCAGGAGAGGATCTTCACTAGTTCAGGAATATTAGGTACAGAGTCTGGACCAACTGGTACAGGATACAATAAAGGCGTAAAATAATTATAAAGTGTTTAGTTGCTTGTGAATTGCGTAGAGAGTGATGTGCTTGAGTTGTGTAAATTCTGATGAATTCTTCTTCTGAAGTCTACTCCTTATATAGTATCCCTGGGGTCCAACGTTCACTTCCTTCTTTGTAGCTAACTTCCCAACTATCTCTCCTGCTGCTCCTATCTTCAAGGCTTCTGTTTCTGCATGCTTGACTAAGTCCTTCAACGTCTCCCTCTAGGGTTGCTGCCGGGTCTTTGGGTTTTCTTCTTTGATGTTCACTTCTTTTGTTGGGCTTGGCCCATCTTGGTTTTTCCTCTCCTGGCCTGCGCCTTTTGTTTTGTCTGTCCTGTCTGGTGTCAGTCTGCACGCTCGGTCTGGCCGTGGATCCTGCACTGCCGAGGCCTGGCCCAGGGTTCCGGACCAGCCTGGGTTTTTGGTCCTAACATACATCATACTCCATAAAGAAAAAATATGGAAATATGCGTTCATAGTACTCCGTATCAAACATGTCAAATTAACAAAATCACAATTTCTTTAATAATATACATTGAATACGAGGGAAAATCTTAATTATGGATGAGTCAATGATTTTAAGGTACAAATTGATACTATTATTTTGATTTATTTTAGAAGAATGAAGTAGTCCCTTGCACCAAAACACCATTATACAATGTGGGTCCGCCCCTGTCACGCACATAGTATATATAATAAGATTTAGAGAATTATATTTCATAAAAAAAAGATGTTTATTATTGAATAGTTGTCTTCCATCGATTACATAAACCTTCTTTATATAGAGGTCATAATTTTAACTAAACTAGGAAGTATAATCAAATCTATTATCTCATAATATTTCAAGATATATTTTATTCCCTAAATATACTATTATCGTAATATCATAATATTATTATATTATATTCTCTATCAATATATGATTACTCCAAGGCCTTCATTGTGACAATTTCATCAGGTTAGAAAAAACGATAAAATAAAAATGACTAAATCAACGACGGTGATAATAGTAGGAGCGGGACCAGCCGGCCTAGCAACGGCGGCATGCCTAAAAAAACACCAAATACCGTACACAATACTCGAACGAGAAGATTGTCACGCATCACTATGGAAAAAACACACGTACAATAGACTACACCTACACTTATCAAAACAATACACACAACTACCCTACAAAACCCTCCCTAAAAACTACCCTAAATACATCTCCAAAAACACCTTCATCAATTACATAGACGAATACGTCGAAGAATTCGACATCAAACCCGTGTACCATACACGGGTCGAGAGGGCCTCATTTGACAAGAGGGGCAAAATGTGGCATGTAAAAACGAGGAATGAAGACGGTGTCGAGGAGGAGTATGTAGGGAGGTATTTGGTGGTGGCAAGTGGAGAGGCAAGTGACCCTTACAGTCCTACGATTGAAGGGTTAGAGGGTTTTAAAGGGAAGGTGTTACATAGTAGGGAGTATAAATGTGGTGAAGGGTATTTTGGGAAGAATGTTTTGGTTGTCGGGTGTGGTAATTCGGGTATGGAAATTGCCCTTGATCTTGCTTCTTTTGGTGCTCGGGTCTAGCTCCCTTGTTGCTAGGAGCCCGGTAAGAATAATATTTACATTTTTTTTAGAACGCGTAATTACAGATCATATTAACGTCAGTCAGAAAATAAAATATGTCACGTGAAGTTTAATAAAGTTAACAGAATGTTCACTTTGAATGTGTATAAATTGATGTATATCAATAGATGTGATCAAAGGTATGAAATGAAAAATTAAAAGTTGAAGAATATGAGTCGTGTATTTTGTTTTTCATATTGTATGTCTTTTAGCGCATAAAAAAAGTTATTTTATGTTTTTAAACAGAGTATAAGTATATTTTTATCTTTGAGATATATTATATAGATATTTTTATTTTTCTTCTTTGATACTCAAATCTGTTTAAAAATAGCATATATGTTGATTATAATTAGAATCTATTTTTAAAAAATCTTGTTTAATTACAATCTTCAAGCTAAGAGTACTGTTAGAATGTGTAATTAAAGTAATTAATTTAGCTTGGTATATTGCCTAATTTAGTTATATATGTTTCCATAAGTTATAGCCTAGGATATTGTACTGAGATCCTCAGTCACTTTGTATTTATACTGATTGTCTATCAATGAGAAAAGCAAGGAATATATTTCTGACATGGTATCAGAGCCATGTGACAAGTATCCTTAATAAAACCTACACTAGTATAAAAATAAGACACTTAAATAGTTAGATTACTCTAATACTCATAATGTTTTAAAATAATGTTTATTCAACAATTTAAAAATAACATTCTTATCGTAATTTCTCAAGACCTACCTATCCCCTTGGAACTATATTTTGTAACTATATTTTAAGAACAAACTCTTAAATTTTAAGAACTATATATTTTAACAATGGTAAAATTCTTCAGTTATTCTTAAAATAGACCCACAATTTACATTTTAAAAAAATTAATAATAAAAGGATTGTAAAAAGTGGGGACTACACAATACAATCCCACTTTTTTTTTTCAACCATTCTCTCATGTTGTGCGTGTAACTAGGGATGTCAGTGGCGCGGGTCAACGCGGATACTGCCCCGCATCCGCCCCAATTAGGGTGGAAATAAGAGACACTTTAGTGGGTCGTGGAGCAGTGGTGAGTTCTAAAAGTGATCCCCGCCGCAGGTTGTGGAACGGTGGTGGATTTCATCCGAATACTGCCCCGCCCCCGTACTCGCCCCTACCCCACCTATACCCCCCTCGCCCCGCCTATACCCGCCCCGCCCTTACCCGTCACTACAAAAAAAACAAACTGGTTATAGCGGCGGCATGATCCGTCGCAAAAAAGTCACTTTCCGTCGCCAAAATGGGTTTTGCGACGGACTACCCGTCACAACCCAATCGACGCAACCAAACGTTGCAAAAAAATGTTTTTGCGACGGAATGCCGTCGCAGAAGTTCGTAGCGACAGACATTCCGTCGCAGAAAAGCGTCACAAATTGGCGTCTGGAAGTCAACATAATTGACTTATTGCGACGGGCATACCGTCGCAGGTGATATTAAGGCGTCACAAATGACCTTTTGTGATGGACGTTCCGTCGCATGTAACTTCGTACTGCCTTTGGTTTGGTCAACAAAAGTCAAATAAAAGACCTAAATTTTTTTTTCCAAATGGGCAGAATGATTCTGCCGTAATCCACCCTTTTGCGTCCCGCCTATACCCGCCCGTTTATACCTGCCTTATTCATATTCTTAAATATATAAACTAGAGAAAATTTTAACACTTTAAAACTTTACTTTTAATTTTTCTTTTTAACTTTAAGATTTTAAAATATGAATACAACTAATACTCCATATTTCTTTAATTCATAAACTTTAAATGTGTGTCTTATGTATTTTAATTCGGTATTCACAATACTTTGATTGGTTATTTGAAATGTGTTTTCTATGTGGTTATGTCATTATTAGAAAACTTTCGGTAAAAAAATTATTGAAATTTACGTTGCGATAATGCGATTCTATGGGGTGGGTCTGGGGCGGGTGGTAGGGCGATGGTGGGTCTAAAAAATTCTCCGTCAGGCGGGTGGTGGATGACGGATGGTCACCTGCTATGGGTGATGGGGCGGAGGTGGAGGTGAGTTTTTGTTGGTTGATATGGTGGTGGAGATGCTTCCCCCGCCCTCGCCCCCGCCCCGCCCCAATTACATCCCTACGTTTAACCACAACACACACAGCTTTTGTTTTGTTTTAATGATGCGTGAGTCGCGTGACCTATACTTGCTTCACAATCACTTTTTTCATTCATTTCCAAAAATCATTTCTTACAGAAGAACCACCTAGGACAAACAATGTACAAACTCAATGAAACATTGGTGTTGAGTTCGTCCTTCATTAAAAACAACCCATAAAAACGACTATTGTTGTTGCTCTAAGAAGATGAAAATGAAGAAAAAACGTTAATTCCGGTAAGTTAACGCCGGAATTTGGTCAACTCAGGCCAAAAGATGGTAATCGACAATTTTTTTTCTTTTTTAAGGTGGTACTTGACAACTTTCTTTTTTAATGGTGGTATTTGACAAAAAACTTTTTTTTTAAAGGTAGTGTTTGACAATTAATCCTATAAAAAATATTGAAACTTTTAGTTTTTACGGAATATTGTGTCCAGTTGAATGTTTTGACTTCTATTTTCTTAATCAAAACTAAGGTAAGAAAAGTGTTAACCATGTCTCCTTCATTTCTCCTTAACCTCGTTTGAGCGAGGCCACATATATATTTTATAAATCACATTCTTCGAGAGGTCAAAAGCAATAAATTTCGTGAGGAACAATTCACATCTTATTTGACCACACTCTATCGCATGATCTATAATCGGTCCAAGTGGCATTGACTTTATAGCTACAAGTCGTAAATAACCTTTGAAATGTATCTAATAATATATAAAATCTATTATTGAGTCTCAACAGTTGACTATAAGACCTATTATTGAGCCGCAACCATCATATTAGGATGCGAATACTTCGTAAGGTTAATAATGTGTGTGTCTAGTACTTGTATTTCTAACACATAAATGTACGTACAGGTAGTTCCTGCAATAAAAAACATAAGAGGAAATGACATAATATTCGAGGATGGCATGTCTTATATTTTCGACATCATTATTTTCGCAACCGGTTTTAAGAGGTCTACTCATATGTGGGTTGAGGTAATGTAACTTGACGTTTATTTTTTTACCACTAAACTGATCTCTTTTTTCTGGTGTCTTATATCTATTAGTCATTAGGAAAATTTTTTATTTAAGACGGATATATCCGTCTTAAATTATGACGGGTCAAATATTAATAATAACACAAAAGATAAGTGGGGTTGGGAAGATGCAATACATTTGTTTTTTATGTACAAGTGGGGGTATTGGACCCATCTTAAATATAAAACGGATATACCCGTCATAAGTAACACTTACTCATCTATTAGAGCATTCACATTGGTGGGGAGGTAAGTGTACCAAACATGCCAAATCATTACTTGTGGGGAGGTCAATTGATGTGGAAAGTGTCCCATATCATGGGCAAGTGACCTAATTTTTAGGGAACTCCTCAAATTTGGGAGGGTTCCCATTTGCAAAAAAAAAAAAAAAAAAAAAAAAAAAAAAAAAAAAAAAAAAAAAAAGACTCACTATTTAATTTTGTTGGTAGATTAAAAATTAATAAAATAAATATAATGGACCAAAAAGGTTGAAATGGGGAGCCTCATCAATGTAGATACATGTATGTAAAATAGAAATGGTAAGTAAAAAGTTGATGATAATTGGAGAGAGAAATTATGGGGAGCCCATCAATGTAGATACTCTTAGACACCCTAAAAATTGATTTTAAAAAAAATGCATAAATCTTTTCATATTAGAAATTTATTAATGAATGACGCCATTCAATGGCATGATTTTCACGTACACTTAATTTCTTCGTCTTGATGTGATAAATGTGAGAAGGTTACACTAAAAACTTTATTCATAAAGTTCATCTGCTGCACAATAAAGTTCATTATTATTTTTAAGAGCTGAGTTCTTATCATAATAAATTGTAAAGAAATTAATGCATTTTATCATTTCCATGAAAAATCATTTTACATAAAAAAAAAAATCAATGAATAAAAATCATTAAAAAAAAGTTTTTCTATTGTGAGAAAAAGTTCCTATTTTTTTGATTTTGATGATATGAATAATGGTATCCATCAATGAACTTTATACAAAGTTCATCTATTGTGGGCAAAAGTTCTTATTTCTTGAGTTTGGTGTAAAATGATACACAAATTCTTGTTTAAGGCAGATGCTGTCTTAGCAAAGCAGTCGAAATCTGCACAAAGACAAAGGACAAGTGGGGGAGAAAGTTGTTCTCCCCCACTAGTTCTTTGTCTTTTTCCCCCATATTTGACCCGTTTCTCCCAAGAAACGGGTAACCCGTTTTAAGGGAGACCAACACAAAATGATATGGCATTGGAAGAACCTTTTACTCCTATAAAGTTCGTCTATTGCTAATTCTGTAAAGTGGTTATCAAATTCTTAAGTTGATGATTAGATTTTACTCATTTTAGTGTTTTAGTTATTAACTTTGTTTACATTCATAAAAAAAAACTCGGTACATTTCCAACAAATGTTATAATTGAGTTAAATTATTAATACGGTGCATGAAATATACGTATAGGATGAGGGTCACCTACTGAACGAAGATGTATTGCCCAAACGCGAGTATCCGAATCACTGGAAGGGCGAAAACGGGTTGTACTGTGCGGGTCTTGCAAGAAGAGGCATCTATGGTTTGAGCTTTGATGCCCTTAACATTGCTCATGACATCAATTCACAACTTCATACATCTGAAACATTTTACAATAATCTCTCACTCGATAGACAAAATTAATATTCGTAATGGGTACTGCTTTTTCATATTCGTAATGGGTACTGCTTTTTCATATACAAATTTATTTTCTCAACATACTGTTTTTTGTCTTCATTATTTTTTTATGCTTGCGCTTTTAATTACTCCCATATTATACATGTTTTCTCTGATTTTTTTTTTTTTTTAACCAGTGCTTAATCAATTACTCAATCAATCATGAAATTGAATTATCGATTCAATCAAGTAATGAATAACATATTACGGAGTTTAATTTTTATTTGTGTTAAACTACTACTCTAATTTATAGTAATTTTAATAATTGATGCTATAAAAATTAGGGTTAGGGTTTTATAAGATGATGACGTCGAAGGGGCGGTGGTATAGTAAAACATACGGAGTATTAATTAATAACTAAATTAAAGTTAGTAACATGGTTACTAAAAAAATGTAGTTACAAATATTAATAAAATGTAGTTACAAATATTTAAACAATGTAGTTACAAAAGTTCGGAACTTTCAATATATATTCAGCAAAAAAATTTCACGTATGCGTACTTTCATACTAATGAATGATTATAACTCTAGATATTTGTATTTCCAAAAAAAAAACAACTACAGTTATTCGATCACATGCTTGTTTCACCGTTTACAATAACAAAAATAACATTAGTTCATAACATATAGATTTTTATAAACTACACAACTCAAAAATCCAAAATATTTGAACATAAACAATTAAATTATAGAGACAAATCGTCGTCTTCGTGCGTACGTCTTCGTTATCTGCGGCTTCCTTGTAATAAAATTCGATAAACTACAACAAGCAAGAAGTTGGATATTAATCAGTAATAAAAAAAACAATAGTTATTAGGGTTTTTATGGATATGGGAGAGAAAAAGTTATGGAAGTCATATAGTTTAGGAAAAAATCAAATAATATTCTAATAAAAGAAAAAATAATAAGAAAAAGCTAAAAATTGTACTAAGTGTTCGTTTGGTTGCTACGTAGGAATTGTATTTCCTAAGAATTGAAAATTAACGTGAATTAAAAAATCCCATGAACGTGTATAAAAGTGTTTGGTTACTATATAGGAAAAGAAAGTTATGTGAGAATTTCACTTTACCTAGCCCCCCCAGTTAATTAATTTCCTCCATAATGGAGGAGTTGCAATTTCCCGGGAAAACTCAATTCCTATGCTTTTTGGCAACCAAACAAGATTCAAGATCTATAATTCCTAAGAAACTAAAAATCCCATGAATTTAATGGGTAACCAAACAAGCACTAAATATAGGAGTAGTTTTTGTGTGTGAGAGAAAGTTAAGACTATTGGTGTCCACCTATATAATATTACACCTAAAATGATCTAAAAGTTAAAATAAAAGGATTAAAATAATAATTAGAATCCACAGGAAGTATGTAACTACATACTCCCGAGACTTTGTAAGAAATTGCGAACTTATTTAAGGTGAATGGGTAAGCAACTTTCCACATAATGGTATAATTGCAACAAGTTCTATTTCCTCCATTTTGCTTTAAAAATGGGTAATCAAACAAGGAGTCAATATTCACTTCCTAAAAGGTTTACCGTTTTATATTTGTAAGAGGCAACTAAACGACCTTTGAATAATTTATGTTCAGCTTTGGCCTATATCGAAACTAAACATACTACTAATAATTACACTTTATTCATTCGTTACATGCGTTAAGGACTATTTTCCAATATTTGTGAGTTTTGAAATTTGTTCATTTTGTTGTAAGAGTTACATTTATATTCTTGTTAGTATAAGGCTCTATGTGAGAAAACTAGCTGAAAGTCGAAAAGTTAAAATGAAAGCTGAAAATGTAGCTGAAAATGAAAAGTGAGCTGAATAGGTAGTTGAAAAAGTAGCTGAAAATAACAGACTGATAAGTTAGCTAAAATTAATTATATTGTTTGTTAAAACAAACTGAAATAATGACGGTGATAAAATAAATGACATAATATGACAATTATTATTTTATAGATAAAGTTAAAGGATAATAGTAGTAAAAAAAAACTTGTAACGAGGTAGTTATTTTTTTATAAGCTACTTGAATAAACTTACTATTTCAGCTAGCTAGCTGAGAAAAGATTTCAGTTAACTGAAATATTTTCCAATCAACCTTACCAAATACTTTTAAGAAAAATACCAAAGTTGAAATTTTGGTCAAACCAGCTAACTGAAACACGTTAACAAACAGAGCCAGAGAGTTTCTTCATCCCGTTTATATAGTTCCCATATCTCTAGTATTTGATGCCACCTTCCAACTTCATTCGGTCATTCCATACATATTCTCTTTATTTGCATAAATTTCCCAAAAAAATGTGACTTCGACAATCGATTTCTCGGATAAATTAATAATGAATGTTTTTATTAAAAGGATGTCAATCTGATAATAATGAAACAAGGCTAATAAGTTACAAGTATATGTACATGGGTGCTCTGATCTGCCTCGATTTTGTACTTCGGTCCCAGTGCTCTCTAAAATCTGGGACTCAAATTTGTGAGACTAACCCACTACAAGTACAAAAACTACATTCTGTCGGAACTCGGAAAAATATGATTCACCTGGCTCTTTGTCGAGGACGATCAATTCAAAACCTTACGTTGGGAGGTGACGCGCTGCTTGCATTAAGCCATCATTGGACCAACTGAGATGGTCAACCTGCGCAGAATTTGTAGAATGACGTAAAAATCAAGCCCAAAGGAGACCATCAAATCCGATTTCAAGGTTTGAAACGGGGCTGTCTCCAAGTTCTGGACCAATTGAATTATTGTCGCCAAAGTTGTCCAAGTACGGTTCTGTTAGATCAGAGGATCGTTCTGTAGGAATCCCGTAATCTTTCAGAATGCATAATGAGGCTGCGGTAGCTGATTCCCGCTCCAGTACAACGAGGTAATTGTCTTCAAACTCGAAAATGAGGTACTTATCTTTGCAAGCTGGAAAATAAAGGCATTCGAAGACGATATTAACAAGGATATAGATCATCAGTAAAACTATTAAGATGAAATCGAAGCTCCTTACAATCAACCAGATGTGCCAGATGATGAATGTTCCGTATTTGCTTGCCATTTAACTTCAAAACCTGCAGGTCAAATACCATCACATCTCATATCGTTGAATATCGCGAAAATTTCAGAAATTTGTACGTCCAAAATTTTCTAGCACCCATTTGATTCTGGTTAAACAAGGTTGACGGTCGACGGATATTTCCTCAGACAACACGAACTTGCAACTTTTCAGAAACAATTACTGATAAATCAGCCAAACTATATAATCTCTACTCAAGTTTGCAGTTATTAGATCTCGACATTTGTAGACCAATCACGTCAAATGGGGGCGTAATATTAAGATGAAGGGAGTTAACTCAAGGGAAAGAGCTCACCTGTTGATTGCCCATGTCTTCATATCCTATGTTTACTTCGTTCGCCAAGACCTGCATACCGAAAAAATAAAAAACTAATTATCGCGAAATGCGTTAAAACCCACAAAGTAGTCAGCTATTGGGGTTGATTAGATGAAGAACGTCAATCTGAGCACATCATCTCAACAAATCCAAGTAAAATGGAAGGAGTAACAATCTGATACGAAATGTCTTGCAGAAGATAGATCAAGCATAATCTAAACTACCTGAGATAGGATAACTATTTGCTCTCCTTTGAATCGTGCCAACGAATATCTTGCTTTCGTCAATAATTTTAGCTGAAAGAAAAGGATGCCACCATCAGCATTTCACAATTACAGAAGATATCAAGGCAATCGTAGTGATTCTAGAACACAATTATGGAATAGATGTCTCGTCTCATGCAGCTCGACTCACCCCCATTGTATCTTCACATTCCTCTCTGCCCAAGAAGCACAAATGGTGCATTAATAAATTAGCAAAGCTAAGGAAAAATACGAGTACATTGACATTATGGAACCAGTGAGTTCAGTTGGCAGTTACTCTATAAGTGGTTCGGAAAGTGGGGTGAAAACCAATCCAGCAACTATGAGGTATGAAGGCTGTCCCCCTTCAATATGATACGGTACCTTGGGAAACGCAACACATGGATCGAGTCATATTTGGTTATCATACACTAAGAAGTTGATAAAAGTAAGCGTCAGTGTCGATTATAGGGTCATGAGATCACATACCAAGTGTACTCTAGGATTCAAAAGTGTTTGAATCTTCATAAGAGAGCCGTTTCTGATGATGCCTAGCTCAACCGAATCTCCTGAAAATCTAAAACAACAAATTGCTCAGTCTCTATTGAATGTCTTTTATAGAATAGGCTGTTTAGTGAATTTACTAAATCCTTTTTTTCCGTGAAAATAAAAAGTGAAAAAAAAAAAAAAAAAAAAAAAAAAAAAAAAAAAAAAAAAAAAAAAAGAATACAAGAGACAAAGGTAAGTAGGATTACTTCTGACTTATGAGATAGCGAAATGCAATGCGCTCAGTCGATCGAAAAGGCACTGTTCCTTCACATCCAACTCGGACACCATCAAAACTCACAATAACATCACCCTGGATTATACTTTTACAAGTTAGTATCAGTATACCTGTCCCTATATTATATAAGCACAGAAGGAATTGCATGGTATAATCTCTTCTCAGTACGTGCAATTACATTCTACGTTATTTTTTCAGTAGAGTGATTTGAAACCTGGTACTGAATCGCTCATCTCCAAATCACATAACTATAAGATGCAGCAAACACCAGTTAACCAGTCAGCTTACCTCTTTTAGGACACTGTGTGCATCAGCAGTAGGTTCAACTCTGCGTATAAGGACTCCCTGACAATCAATAACCCACGAAAGACATTTAAGTTGCTTGGTATGCCACAGATTGTTAAGTTTAATATCATTTGAATTGCATATTCAAAGAGGCCAAATGGGAGGACAACTTATCATTGAGATTCAATGAACGTGAAGAAAATTCCCTAGTTTTAACTAATGGTCCGCATATAATTTGGTCTTTTAAGAACATATGGTCCATGTATTGTTCAGTATCACTTTCAAAATTGTGCATCTGCAGTAGGTCAGAGACTTGTTAATTTACAAGGCACATCTCTCAAATAAACTTCTGAAGCTAATATCTGACATTCTGATATCAGTTATCAGTGCGTAATTCTGATTCTACTTCTTTATGCTGCACAGCAAATGGAATTTAAATGAAACCAACACTTGTATCAAACTTATTCAGGTATTGAACTTTGGCTTTATTATGCAGTGATGAAGATGAAACAAAATGTTCACAATTGGATTAGAGTAAACCTCGTTAGTTGGAACTTTTAAGCAGGAGCGAAGAGCTGGATTTTCCAACTTTTGCATCAAAACACCGAGGCATGGAAAACCTAAAAGCACATAGCTGAAGCTTGTTATATTTAACAATTATAAGACGAATGCATGCCAATGATACAACAATTACAGTGTGATCGAGAGTTCATGATTAATTTTAATGCCACACGAATCAACTTCAGCATAGTATCTTCTTATTCGTTCTCTCTTTTATTACCTCTTTAATCTCAATGGGTAGAAAATGAAAAGCACACCATTTGAATTTTATATGATTTTTCAAAGAAGTTCTCTACATAAAGCAAGACATAGCTCAGTATGCTTAAATTTCGGTCAATTCTTAAGCCCCCAATTCGCAAACTGTTCAGCAGCGACTGAGCACTAAGCTTAGCTAGTCATCCCATAAAATCCCAATCTATTACAACAATATGAGAAGTCAATCATGAAATCGAACAGCAAAATAAATAAAAATAATAATCAGTGATTCACAAGGTGGATCTGTAAAAATGGAGAACACACTCATTTCCGTGGTGACTAAATTTCATGCCAAATAGTGATTTTTGGTATATAAGCCTATCACAATGGATAAAACAAGTGAAATGAATATCAAAATCAACATTCTAATCTGCCAAGGCCTGGTGTCTAGATAACTGTAAAACCTACAAGCAAAGTGCGTAAGTTCATGTGCAGCATGTGGCAAATGTGTCTGTGAAGGTAGGATGTAGAATGATATAAGACATACATGTAACATCAGTCAAATACACGGCAGCAATACAAGGAAGCCACTCAAGTATTCATGATAGAGAATGGAGTCAGCACCTGTGTACTTCCCGTTCCTCTCATAGTCCGTCAAAAAGTGAGACACCACCGTTGTTGGAATCACATACCCTATATTTTCTGTATCATCTGATCTGAGCACCTAGCATAGAAATACTGTCGTAATATAGACAAGTGATTAAGATTTTGACAACTAATAACAATTGTCTATGAATGGTTGCGTTATAAGTTATCTGGCTTACCTCTGTCTCTACGGAAATGCTAAAATCATATTTAACTTCAAATTCGTCAGATTGCCTACTTAATCAGCCTACCATTCTCTCAATTTTATCCCCGGTACTTTTTGAAAATGGCATAGTTCACCGTATACAGATAAAAAATGCATATCAACTCCCAAACAAGATCATAATATTTAGTACCATCATACCTGAAATGCAATCCCAATGCACTCTCCCTGATCATTGAAGGCAGGGCCACCGCTATTACCTGAAACCTACTAGTGTTAGGGTAAAACTGAAACAAGGAAAATATGTATCACACGATAGTTTAGTGAGACCAGAGGTATATAGCTGACCAGGATTTATAGCAGCATCAATTTGTATGCCCAGCAAGTCGGATGAGCCGTGAGCATATGATGTAACCTGTAAAGAGTAAACCCAAGTTATTACATTATTAATGAACTTAAAGGGCAGGAGATAGTAATAGTGTCGCTTGCAAGTTACAACTTCAGAAAATATATTAAGATACACCCTTTCAAGCTAGGCTAGTCAGAAAGGAAAAGATATGCATTAAAAAATGAAATTTTTTTCAGCGAATCAGAAAGAAATGGTATCTTATTTTGTAAAAGAAGTATTGAGCACTGCAATTCTGAGAAAAGCATCTTACATCGGTAGTGTATGAAAACCTTTTGTTTTTAACGTAAATGACGTGGGCAAGTTTTATACCGTGCTCAAAAGCGAGAATTCACTTGTCCCCTTGTCCATAGGGACCTCGTGGCATACAACCGAACGAATTCCACTGAACGAAAGGGGAGTTGGCATGGCATAAAGTGAAGATTGCAGGAAGTACCAAAAAATAACCCGTATCAAGTCGAGTGTCTAACACAGTCCACACAGGTACACAAGGTAAAATAAACAGTCCGAGCAACCTAGGTTCTTAGCACATATGAATTTTGATTTCATATACACAAGAGAGAAGCAGGAATCTTAGCTGAATGATTTCACAACACATCTTTCTATATTGCTCCAAAGTTTTGAAGAAAACCTAGACAGAGAGTATACCTCTATACGGGAGACAACCCCCTTCGTCACAGAAATTGTATCTCCTCCAAGGGGATAACCCACCACAGTGACTGAGTCCTGTGCACAAAAGGGTAATATTGTTATTAGTTTGCAAGTATTAATGTGCTTAGAAAAACCATCATCAGCATTTTATGTTATATGTGTCTTTGTTCGAGGAACAACCACTGACGGTTTTGGTCATCTTAGTTTGCAATATATTACTGCGTTTGATGGAATATTGGCCGTATTTACTCCGATAGCCGATACCGCAACCAAGACCGTTACCGATATTTAATTCTATGCTGCTTTAGTGTGGGCCATTTTGTTTTATTGTTTCATAGATCAAAGAAAAAAGAAATCAAGGACTGAACCTAAAGACAGAATCACCTAACTAAGGACCAAATTGAATATGTTGATTGGAATGACATAGGAAATATCATAGAAGAAAATTAATCACAGTAGTTTAGTTACATCAACACCTTGTAAGAGTGGGAGCAAGGACAATAAATTAACTATAACAATATAGCAATTTATATCTTTCACCCAGCTTCGCGAACTAGCCAAAATTTTGCTCATTAGTGTGGCAGCGTATATTCTGCTAAGGCCTGTTTTATCTCTTAAGAGACGATTATACAGTTGACAATTCACTAGTAATCATTACTTGTAAAATCAATACTCATTTCCGTCCTCTTAGAATCCAAAACTAGAAAAGTTTTAACCACCTCTACTCGAAATATAGTCAGAAAAATGGGATATACTCCTGAAATTTTTCAGGTACTTTAAGGAGAAGGTTCTCTGCTATGTTGCCATTAACTTGTACTACATGAAACAATCGTTTACAGCAGGAAATTAGATCACATGGTAGTGGTTAGAGCTATTGAATTTCAGTGTCTTACGATGAAGAAAAGAGCTATTAGACATGGTGTGTGGGACAATTAATATTGTTTGCGATTTACGTTGGGGAGTCAGCAATCACACGAAGCAAGCTTTCTTAAAAATTAAATAAAGTACTCGAGATTATAAACTGTCTGTGTTTTAAACACTTAATAGGTTGCATACATATGATTCCTCATGTTATTAAGTGAGTGTTGATGTGAGAGTACAAACAGAATTTCTCAAAGACTGTGTTATATTTCTAGGGAAATTCATACCTGAAGACATGGTAAACGTCCAATGCTCAGAGGTTCAGCTCCTTTCCAGAATTCTTCATTTTCCACAGAGAGTAGAGCAACGTCACAATCAATACCTCTAGCTAAAACCTGCACGGAGAAAGAATAAAAACTCGTAGTCTTTACAGTTCATTCAGCATGAAATTTTACAAACTACAGTCAAGCAAAATTCAATAGTACGGAATGACACTTTCAGTCCAAGGTAAAATTCACCCCTAATGTTGCCAAACAGCAACACAGCATAATAGTACAAAGAAGAAGTAAAGAAGCTATTGACAACTCACGCTGGGTTAAATTACACTACATATGACGCAGATTGCTGCATCCAAATACCAACATAGGCACATAGCAGTTGCATGGTGTTCAATTATTTTTAGAAAACTAACCAGTCCTGGAGAAGCATGTCCATAAAGACTCAACTCAGCCTATAGTCATTTGATCATTGTCATATGTACCAAGGGAATGCTATTAGAAGCAAAAACAATTATACAGTTACCACGATTTTGTCAAATTAAAAAGTATAGGCAATTTCATGCAAACTAATGTAGTTCTCAAACACTATATTAGTTTATTTCCATATACTCAATCCAAAATAGGTGACATTACAACATCCTTCACAGCACTTATTGCCAATATACTGATGGATGAAATTTGTATTACAGCAACCGAACAGGTTTACCAAGGCAGAAAATTACCTTAGCAACATATTTAGTGTCGTCTCCTCTTCTCTTCACTTTCACCTAGATAGCACAAAAAGCCATGTCATTGAACATATGATCACTGAAATGGTAGAAGGATGAATGCAGGACCAAAGGTGACTTGATGAGAACGGGTTCAGTTAAGTGATTTTTGCGTAGAATACATAAATTTGATGGCCTTAATCAAACGGACAAAAGATACCCTCATTCTAAGGTTGTAATACCCTGGTTCAGCTTTCAACAAATACAACAAGACTAGTTGTTTCTACTTCAGAATTAAGTTGCTTTCTTAACTTGGATCATGTTCTTTTGGGCTTTTCAGAGCTACAACCAAATGAACTGAACAAAATATAATTGAACTGAAATGAGGATCTAAATTGTACTGTGAAAAGCTGAACATAACTCATTACAACTAAAGTGAGTGAGAAGTTAGTCAAAAGAACAAGGCCATACCCCGCATAGCTAACAAGCACATGATATATGGATGATATAGTCACTCAAGTAAAATTTAGGAAATCAGTGAATTATGTGGAGCTGTAGAGTATAATACAAAGCATTGTAGATAACCATCCACTGCCATGATAGTGAGGGGGTGATTATACATATGTTTAAACTAAGGTTTCATTAGGTACATGTCAAGCACTACAACCATCCCAGACACAAAAGGCAACCATAAAAAGGAAAATTGTAGTCATTCACAACAGAGAACTTGTCAATATAAGTAAATTTTGAAATTGATTATTGCTCTGTACTAACAGAAACAAGACAATCAAAATAGAAAAATATTAAAACAACGTGTGAAGATGGTAATGCATTGAGCTATTTGTCATAAGATTCACCTGGGTGTCATACTCAACACAATGTGCATTTGTCAAGAGCTTTCCATCCCCTATCATGAAAGCACTGCATGATTTTACATAGGACCATTAAATTTTGATACAATTGGAATGAAAATATAGCGGAGTGGGCAGTAAAAGATCAGAAACTACCTGCCCGTGCTGGTATATTGTCTTTGCTTTTGCCATGGAAGTGAATAATCAGGTGCAGTATGAGTACAGTATACCTAGCAATTGAAAGACGAAAATCATAGACAGCTAAGTAACAAAACTCCTTGGTGTACATTGATAAAATTCAACCATGAAAATTTAGTACTCTGTATATGGCAGTTGGAACAGAAGGTTGTGGTTACACCTATGCAGTTCTGAGAGCAATTGTCAAGGTGGTAAGGCCTTAAAAAACATGTGATATATGGTTATGAAATCTCGCCTTTTATCTTAAAGCTTACACAATAAAAACCCTAGCTGTACAGACATATTTCCAACGAGTTCATTCTCTAATTATTCTATGAGACATCGTCATGTCTTCCTAAAATGCTGCAGAAGAAAAAAAAAAAGATCTACTGTATTAAATTAACGTCGTAAAGGTCGTATTACCCACAGAAATTAACGTTAAGTAGACAAAGTAACAACATTAGATTTAGTTGCAAAAATACTAATTTGAATTATCAATTGTTGGAGAAAAAAGTAAGGTTCATACCTTCACGACAGCATTCAAAAAGCCTGCATCTTGAAGGTCTCCTCCAACCTCACCCTAGGAAACAAAATTGCCGAATTACTAAACAATACCAAATTACCGACACGGGACTTTGGGTAACATTTTCATGCCAACTGATCAGTTGATATGTATGAATTGGCACAGTTGCACTGTTTCCGAATAAGTGTGAGATGACTTTGAGTTCATTTCGCCATAATATAACACTTAAAACCACGTAACATTTTGGAGCAGACATAACCAGAATATAACTCAGTTGACATGATATGCGTGTTTGTGAAATAGCTGAGTGGCGAGCAGAGACAATGCAAGTGATACTGTGATATCATCATGAGTTCATGACCATCAAGTAGATGGTACTTCACCAGAGCTACAGCAACATTGATGATCAGATCAATATACCTCAATCTTCGTCTCTTCGACATGCTTCAATAACTCGAAAACAAAAGAATGAAGGAATGTGAATCGATCAACTTTCCTTTGAATTCCATATCAGAGAGGTGCTGCTCACATTATATAACATTATAACATAATTATGTATTTATCTCCGTGCTGATGTATATTGCAGAAAATCATACATTCATATGAATTTCGTGAATGTTTCCATCAGAAATTTTCTGTAAGTACATATCTCACATGTTTATTTCAACTCACTTTTGTACTCTACGTTCCAAATTCAATCAAAAGAGACAGTACTCAATAGTCAGATATGTACCTAGTCCTACGTACTAGATGATAAATCCGGTAATAGTTACGCGGATCTTCCAGCAAAAACTTTTGCCAAATAGAATCATTTTGCTATAATCTTAAAAGAAGGGCGATATACCTGTTGGTCCTTCAACTCCAAGGTAAAACCTTTCTTGTCTTTCTTTGGAATCCCAAATGACTGAACAGATGTTGATTGAGATCGTCCTACTTCTTTTTTCTTACCGTCACGATAACCACCAGAATATTGTCTCTCATCTGTGGGTTTCACAAAAATGTTCTTGCAGGACACAACATCTGCCTGGATGAAGTCAAAAGTAAAACTGTTATATCAGATGATGTTTTGACAGTTGCAATACTGTTATCAAAAAGGTTAATACGACATGAAGACTAATATTTTGGGCGAATGACTAATATAATAATTAGAAAAAAGCTACCGAAAAAGAAAGGAACGCATCTGTTTTCAGTTTTTCACCACCCTTATTCCCATTTCAAAGTTGAATTTACATGAAATTCATCAATCAGCCCTTTGTCGCTCTTTCATTTTGGATATCCTAACTACACGAGCTGTACTTTTTTAGTAATTCATTGTGTAAGAACCCAAATGTTTTTGACTCGGGCCAATCGAGTTATCAAATGAGGCAGACAAACCGACAAGTCAAGTGAATTTTCACCCTAAAACTAATTGGCGAATGGCGATTAACAAAACAAATCCACACGTATGTTGCCGAAATTCCCTCACTCGTTATCCACAACACAAATCCACTTATATCCACACAGCTCAAAGCACATAGCATCACTCACAAACAAAACAAAAAAAAGTAACTCAATGCAAATCATATGACCACAAAATTCCAGCATGTTGCACCATCAACAACGCTAATTCATACAAGTGAAAGCATTTAAAACTCCAAAAAATTAGGGTTTCAAGAAACTACCTGAAAGTAAGAATTGTGAAGAACGGAGGAAGAAGAAGAAGAAGAAGAAGAGGAGACGAAAGCGGAAATGGCGGAATTAGAGAAGAGAGAAGAACGAGCAGAAGAAAGGCAGAAAGTAGGGAAGAGTGAAGAGCGAGGTGCGTCAATGCCGGAAATCCACCTGCTGCTGCAGCAGCTTATCGCCATTTTCACTGTTTAACAAAAATTGGGGGGTTTTTTGGTTTTCTTATCTTCTTTTTCTTTTCTGGGTTCCGTTTTTCGTTTTGGATAACTTGGCGCCTTCTTTTCGTATTTTGTACAATACGGGTAGAAATACGGGTATTTATGGGGCGCCTAGTCTTAAAAAAAAACAGTCTTTTTTAAAATTACTTTTAAATATTTCGTGAAACTGGTCCAAAAAAATTGTCTGTCACAAAAGTTACTTAAGTACCCATCTCCGATCCACGGACTTACCAATTACCAAACCATCTTCCATATCCACACTAACTGGACCGAATGCAGAAAAAAGTCCATTTATCCGCCCCTGACTGACATGCCATCATGTAATAAGGTTGTATTTAGGGATGTCGCTTGGGCCGAGAAGGGCCCTCGTATTCATATCCACGAAATAAATTACATACCCTTTCCGTTCCTAATCCGTAGCGGGAGACTTTTTGAAAACCATGTCTGCCCTACCACCTTGTATTTAGGCATGTATCTAGAGATGTCTCTGGCGTTGGAAAGTGCCCTCGTATTCGTGTCCACAAAATAAAATGCATATCTACTTCTGTCCCCATGACCCGTAGTGGCCGTGGGGGACATTTTTGAAAACCACACATGCCCCACCCCCTTGCGGGTTTTCACGTGGGTACCCATTTACCCGTCCCTGCGGATACTCATTTGATGAATCTTAGGAGAGATTGATAACCCGTGAAAATAAAAGACTCGTACCGATAACGTGTTATGAATAAAAGAGATTAAAAGAGAATTAGAGAAAATAAGACGACTTATGATAGGTCTCATATACTCCGTAATCCGTATATAGTAATGGGAGATTTAGGGTTCTGAACCCTAATTACATACATTACTTCGTACAATATTGCATTTGCGAAACATACATAAATACCCACTACCCAGTAGTCCCAGCCACCCAAAAAAGTTTGTTGTTGCATCTGTGGATCTCTTTTATCGTTTTTATGGCGACTCTTGGTAATCTCCTTGTTTTTCGTTTTCAATTTCAATATTTTCCCCAATTTGTTTATCGAAATTATTGGGTTTATTCTCATACTCCCCCTTCTAATCAATGCAAATTAGGGTTTCCCTCTACAATCTCTCTGGTTTACAACCCGATTGGTATTCGCTTATTAGTATTCTATCCAATTGTCGTGTTGATTTTGCATTCTCTTGCCTTACTCAATGGCCTTATTACTACTGATATGTTGCACCACATTGTTAAGTTACGGATTCAACTTGACCTTATAGATCTCCGTCTGCCAATGTTGGTAAAAACTGAAACTTGGGTTTGGAGGGCAATGGATACTCGAGACGAGAGCCACGTCTGACAATGTTGGTAAAAACTGAAACTTGGGTTGGTAAAAACTGAAACTTGGGTTTGGAGGGCAGTGGATACTCTAGACGAGAGCCAGCAGGGTGCTTCGCACAAGTTCGACGACTTGGGTGTCACGGAATTCATTAGATTTCAAGAAATCAACGACGGATTCATATTGGGGTTTGTTCTTTTCCACTAAGTTAACCCTTTTTGATGCCGAAATCGCAGATTTAAGTGAAAGCCCACATGATATGAATTGGTGAGGTATTCAATGGTGAAAGAGGATGAAGATGCTTGCATGGGGAGATGGCAAGGCTGAAAATGTTGTGGATGCCATGGTGAAAATTGGTATTGTACGTATGTTGTGACGTTCAACACCTTGATTAATGGATATTGCAAGTCGAAACAAGTTGATTAAGCAATAGTTCATATCTATGAACAAGTGTTTCTACGGAACATTTAGAGCTCCAAATTTTGTAAACAATGAATTGTAAGTAATATATTGTAAGTGTTTCCCTCTTTATATCTATGAACAAGTGATTTGTAATAATATACAAAACGATCAGTAAGTGTTTCCCTCTTTAATCCTAAACGAAAGATTAATTCATTGATAGATTAAAGTCAATGAATCAGTAATATATTAAGCAGATTAATTCATCGTTGTCATCCTAAACCTCTGCTTTTTGAATCTTATGCACAAATCACAGTCGTTTTGTAAGCTGTGAGCAAAGGTTTGTATATTATTACTGATCGTTTCTCTTTTCTTTAAAACACCAGAGGGAATTAAAGAGGATTGATTAGGCAAATTGGGAGCGAACTTCAATAATTAAGAGTGTAGTTCGGTAGTAAGAGTAGTCGTATAGGTATCTTTGCTGATCAATTGATGGTCTTAATGAAGCCGTAAACGTCCACGGCTTTCTTGTGACCAAGGGATCACAGTTCGTTGCTTAAAGATATCTGTGATGTTTTGATCAAAATGCTGCGAGTTAGTGGAGATTTTATTTGTTAATGCTACCGAATTACTTAAGTTTTTTTTTTTTTTTTTTTCAATCGAAGTGCGCACTTAGTCGGAATACATGTGTCTTAACCACTAGGCTAAGACATCTTAGTTAAGAAGGTTGAAGACGTTACATGCACTTCCGATTATCAATTTATCACCATGACCGTAACCATTATTGTTATCATCTACAGAGTACCTTCCCTCTCCATTGTTTTTCAGCGATTCTTATTGATTAGGTAACGATCCAACTGTTCTCACGAAGTCACGAGTACTCAATATCATTTGCTATAGTTTTATTCACATGATTTTAAATTATCAAAAATAATTGATTTAATTCTTTTTGGCTTGCTCTAATTCAATATCATTCCACCCAAATTAAAATAAAACTAGTTGGCGTGCCCGTCCCCGTCCGGGCTATCTATTATTATTATTAAGATTTAAAAATAAGTATAAAATGTAATTTTTATATATTTTTTCTATTTTATATATTTACCAATTATGATATAATTTTCTATGATATTTAATATGACAAAATTTCTAAAATATAAGTACTAAGGCCATGTTCTTTTCGGCTTTTATCGTATTTAATATGATAATTTTCTAAAATCTATGATTTATCATATTTGTTTTTTCGTTTATTTAATAATTATATTTTATAATACTTACCTAATGCTATTTTTTTTTCCTTTAATTTATTTATTAAATCAAATATTATTTGACTTTTTAAAATTCTATGAATTACCATATTTCTTTTGCTCTTTTTTTTTTTTTTTTTTTTTAATATTTTAAAATATAACTTACTTATATTTTTTTTCCCTTAACTTGAATATTTAATCCAATATATTTAAGGCAAAATATGTATTCTTCAATTTTGCTATCCTACAATTTTAAGGATTCCAATTGTAGATTTAGTATTATATTTTAGATTACATATGTTAATTATACTACACCATCTTTTCTTTTCTTTTTTTCTTTTCTTTTTTTTGTTTTTGTTTTTTTGTTTTTCCTTTTTTTGTTAATTACATATATTCTCTTTTTGTTACGTTAAAATGGGGTAATAAAGAAATTGGAATTTTGTCATTAAATCAAAGTTTACCCTATCACTATACTAAACATGTTTTTTTTTTTTTTTTTTTCCTTAATTAGCAGATGTTCTTATACAAAATTGAGATTAACAATCAAATCAAAACTTAATACTATTAAACTAACTAAAAGATTACGCATTAAGCATTACAAATATTATTATACAACCATATCTAATAACTTGATTTAAAAATAAGATAATCAATAGATATTGTACATCACTTTTACCTTTCATGTTACATATTCTTACCTTTCATGTTACATATTTATTAGTTTTTCTATTGGGTTATAATCAAGTTTGCTCAATAAAAAACTTCAGATCTTGAACGTAAAATATAAATCTACAACATACAAAGAAAAAAAAATTAGCAGTAATTTAATCAAGCTATGTTTAAGTATCAAACATAGTAATTAAGAAATAAAAACATTCAAATTTTAAACGCTCTTATCAAATACACCGTAAAAAATAAATTTAACACAAATTGTAATCATAATTAAAACATAATAAAGTAAAACTATTTAACATAGTACGTACCTACAAAAATCTAGCTAAAGTTTTTGATGTATATATATACAAAAAGGGATGTAGACTTACCTAAAAATTAAATAAGGTAATTATGTGTCATATAATTGTTTATTTTGAAATTATTATTTTTCTTCTCAATTAAAAACATCTTCAATTAATTTTTTTTAGAAAGTTCTAATATAGTAAAGATTTCAATTGTAGATTTAGTTTTATATTTTAAGTTACATATGTTAATATTTTTTCATCCAAAATCCTAGCAATAGTAGAATTATAAATAATACTAATATTAATTTTTTAGACCAATTATATTGTGACAAATGTCGACCATAGAGACCATGATTTCTGCTTTATATATATATATATTAGAAATATAATAAAATTACACAAATTATCGTAAATAGTGATCTTATTTTAATTTCGTTGTCGAGAGCAGCATTGACTCACCGCCGTGAGAAGTAGTCGATATATGAAATCAATAGGTCTCCCATAAGGCGAACAAATCATATTTATATTCTTAGTAGAAGTGTTGAAGAGGACATGTTTAAGTCCATAAACTCTTTAGTTTGACGAGATTAAAATTTGGAATACTTGTAGTACTGAATTGTAGATGTTCCGTAATACTCCGTATAATGTGATGTGATTATTTGGATGCAATAATATTATTTTTAGACTATAAGTTGCTAACAATATGATTTCAGAAGAAAAAAAAAAAAATGGAAAAAAACTAGAAAAGGAAATTTCTAACTGTACCCTTCAAAATTTTTTAGTTTTTCAATTATATTCCTCTTTTTTGAGAAAAAATAAAAATAAATTAGCTCTTTAAAAAAAAAAAAAAAGGTAATATGAATTTAGGTGGAATTTCATTAAAATCAAGCAATAAAGTTTTAGTTTTTAGTTTTAGTTTAACTAAAATTAAGGGGCAGTTTCAAAAAATACGATACGGGTATTTATGTCCAATACGATAATACGAGTACAGATACGGGTATTTATGGGGCACCTAGTCTTAAAAAAACTGGTCTTTTTTAAGATCACTTTTGAATATTTTGTGACACTTGTTTGACAGTGGTCCAAACAAAAATCGTTTGTCACAAGAGTTACTTGAGTATCCATATCCGGTCTACGGACTTACCAAACCATCTTCCAAATCCACATTAACTGGATCAGATGCAGAAAAACAGTCCATTTACCCGCCTCCGACTGACATGCCAACATGTAATAGGGTTGTATTTAGGGATGTCGCTTGGGCCGAGAAGGGCCCTCGTATTCATATCCACGAAATAAATTGCATACCCTTTCCGTTCCTAACCCGTAGCGGGAGACTTTTTGAAAACCACGTCTACCCTACCACCTTGTATTTAGACTTGTATCTAGGGATGTCGTTGGGGTTGGAAAGCGCCCTCGTATTTGTGTCCACAAAATAAAATGCATACCCACTTCCGTCTCATGACCCGTAGTGACCGTGGGGGACATTTTTGAAAACCATACATGCCCCACCACCTTGCGGGTTTTCATGTTGGTACCCATATACCCGTCCCTGTAAACTCGATTTAACCCGTTTTAATAAATTATATACCTGACGGATACTCATTTGATGAATCTTTTTCATGATCTGAAAATAGTATTCTTTCCATTCAATTCCACACTATGTACTGATTTTTTCACACTTGTTGACTTAAATGTCGAAAAAACAGTATATAGAGTTTTACATTATTAAAATTATAAAATTTGATACTCTTATTAAACCCAAAGAGATGGATCAAACAATATCTCACATGATTATATTTTACCATATAAATTGTAAAAAATTACGAAGATTCCGTAATTAACTGAAGAACTTCAATCAAGTATTGGATTAAACAAAATGAAGTTGAATAAGAGAGTATATCTTCAAAATATGTGGTTATTGATAAAATAGTACGACTAATGATTAAATTATTGGTTTTTCAAACAAAATTTACTACTCATCTTTTTTAAAAAGAAAAAGTAAAAATCATTATTTTTCTAAAACAAAAGTATAAATTATGTGGGTCAACCAACGCCGACGCGTAGCGAATATATTTCGTATCGGGGTCCGCTCCACCACCCACCCCAATCAGAACATATACGATACGAGACCCGCTTTCACTCGTATAGTCGTACAAGCCGAAATTATGATATATGTCGTGAAAATACGTAGGAAAGTGGCAAGAAAATGCGATGAAACAAACACCCAATTAAACCCAATGAAATTCAATCATTGTCAAGCATTCTCATCAACTTTTTTTACAGTCCCTTACTCAGCACTAACACCACCTACCATTTTTTTCTTTGACAAAAACAAAAACAAGTCAATACCAAATTACACAACAATGTCTCCTCCAAACTCTATCACAGACGACAACGACTCCCACTTGCAGAACGCAACGTCCTCGCAACAGAGCAGCTCTCAGAGCAGCGTGCTAAACGCGCCACCTATTGTGAGAAACAGGTCTCTTGATCCAAGTGACAGTGATTCCGCGGCTAACTCACCAACACAGGGTTCTGTGCAGCCTGATAATTCGGTACCTATAGACGCGCAGATGTACATGTATCTTGTACACGGGAACAAAGACGACATCCTGAAAAGTGGTGTTGATTTGTCGGAGTTGAAGTGTAAGGAGGATGGGAATTCTGTTCTGCACATTGCGGCCTGTGCAGGGCAGACTCAACTTATCAGCGACATTATTCCGCTGTGTAAAGACGCTGTTAAGTGGAAAAACTGTAAAGGCGAGACAGCGTTTCATTGCGCAGCTAAGTCTGCGCGCCTTGACGCGCTCTTAGTTCTAATGGACTGGGGTAAGTACGACGTGGATGCAAGAATTAATAATTCGGTGTTAGCGGAACAAGATGATAAAGGGGATACTGCTTTACATATCTCCTTGGAGAATAATCAGGAAAATATGGTGGATTATTTGGTGAAAGAGTGTCCAGAAGCTTGTTATGTGATGAATAATAAAGATATTTCTCCACTTTATATGGCTGTTAATTTAAGAAATCTACAACTTGTGAAGCAAATGATGAATTGCATAAAACTGTTAGAGCCAGCTTTTGTCGACGAATTAATGTCGGGTAAATCCGTTGTCCACGCTGCCGTTGAGCTCGACAACATAGGTAATTTACTTTAATTGTAATGTTCGGTTGTCTATCCTTGTTTGATATTTATATACGAGTAGTTGAACTAAACGAAATTAAACTGAACACTTCTTTTGTTGAAGTTATCTTGGAAGAGATATTAGAAAACCGTGGAGAACTACTGAACGCAGTCGAAGAAGGGCAGACACCTCTGTCATATGCAGCGTACAAAGGTCGCCTTGACACAGTACGATACTTGCTTGAAAAATTCCCCCACTTAGCATATGAATGCAATTACGATGGATCATTTCCAATTCATAGCGCGTGCAGTGGTGGACACGTGAAGGCCGTGAAGGAGCTTCACCGCACAAGGCACTTACTCAACAAACAAGGCCAAAACGTTCTTCACGTAGCTGCTGCACATGGCAAAGCAGACGTTGTCTCACATCTGTTGAAAATAGTCGAGCTCGAGAGAGTGATTAACCTTAAAGATGATGAGGGCAACACTCCTTTACATTTGGCCGCCAAAGGGTTCCACCCTAGGGTCGTCTACATTTTGACACGGGAACCAAGAGTGAAGGATGAATTGCGGAACAAAGATGGAGTGACTGCTCTTGATGTCGCTGAAATTCACGCGGACTCGCCTATTTCATTTGAAGCTGTAGGTATTTGGGCAACTGCTACAATATAATCGCTTTTCACGATGTTGTGAATAGGCTTGTCGATTGTCTGAAGTTTTTATGTTTTTCCTCAATATTGCAGAGACTAACATGGATGGCCTTGAGATACATTAACTCACCTCGAAGCTCAAGGTCAACACGAGAAAACTATTTAGCTCAGCAACTCGTGAAACAACGACATACAAACTCATCTCGCAGCTCACAGTCAAAACGACAAAACCACCACACGCAGCAACTTCCAAAACCACGACACAAGAACTCACCTCGCAGCTCGCGGTCACCACGACTAAACTACTCCACGGAGCAGACCGAAAAATCAGACGATCTCAAAACAGACCTTGAATCCTTCAAGAACAGAAGCGACACCCTCATGGTAGTCGCAACACTGGTAGCCACGGTGGCATTCGCTGCAGGATTCACAGTGCCAGGATCGTACAACCAAAGCAATCCCAACATAGGCATGGCGGTACTAATCCACAAATGGGCGTTCCAGGCATTCGTAATATGCAACACAGCAGCGCTATTCACGTCTATTCTTAGTGTCGTTTCCCTCATTTGGGCGCAACTGCAAGACCTTAAACTAATACTGTTGTCATACAAGTTCGCGCTACCATTGTTAGGATTTGCGCTAACCATGATGTCGTTGGCATTTACGATGGGATTATTTGTCGTTTTGAGGGACAAGCCATGGTTGTCATATGTAGTTCTAGGTATGGGATTTGTTTTCTTGGTTGTAGTTCTTATGGTGTTTATTCCTCTAGTTAGTCCTTCATATATTAGTAACTCGTTTGTGAGGTTTTTGTTCACTGGACCTTTTCTGCTGTTGTTGTTAGCTTGTGAGAAGAGAACATTCAAGTATAACTAGAAGTTGATGAACTTCATTTACCTGTTTTTGTATCGGGTTTTCTAATGTCTGTTGAATGAGGTTTGATTTGTAAAATAGTACTCCGTAAAAGTGATGCAATAGTTCAAGTTTACAGAGATTCTTTTCAAGTACGTAAATGTTTGGACAAAAGATGTTCGACACAGCTATCGTGAAGCCGCCGTGGGTGAGTATGTTGATTGTGTATAAGCGTTGGACACGGCTATCTAATTAAAACTCCAGTCGTTGTTATAGAACTATATTGAGGTGACCTTTGTACGCTGCATATGACAACGACAAAAGTTTTAATTAGATATTACTACTATGGATATTACTCCACAGCACAAGGCACTTACTCAACAAATAAGGCCAAAACATACTTCATGTAGCTGCTACAGAAGGAAAAGCAGATGTAGTCTCTTATCTTTAGAAAGTAGTCGAGCTCGAGAGATTAATCAATCTCAAAGACAATGATGGCAACACCTCTTTACATTTGGCTGCCAAAGGGTTCCATCCAAGGGTTGTCTACATTTTGACTTGCGAATCAAGAGTGAAGAATGAGTTACGGAACAAGGATGGATTGACTGCTCTTGATGTTGCTGAGATTCACGCTGATTTGCCTATTTCATTTGAAGCTGTAAGTATTCGGTGTTAAATTATATAATTGTGCTCAATGACTCTGGCTTAAAAGTATAGTACGTACTCCGTATGTTTTTTTCCTAAGCTTCATCTGATATGAGCACGTTTGAATCAAGTTAATTCGGGTCTAGGTCAATTTTGGGTCAACAAATATTGGGTCAAGTTTGGCCAATTACGGTTATGCTTGTTGGGTCGGATCAATTTTGCCAAGTGCAGAAACAGGCAGTTGTCGAAGATCTCATCCATAGATTACCGTTGTTGTTGGGTTTTGGAATCGTTATAAGTGAGAAAGTGGAGATATAGAAGGAAATAGTGTGTGATTGAATATGATTGTTTATTATTGATTGAATAATAATGTGATTTTACAATATTACAATGCTTTAGAATTACATGCTATTTATAGGTGATACGCACCCTTTCATATTCTAAGATATATTCTAGATACATTGTACATAAATATGATACATAATATGAAGAGATACAACTCTTCATCTAATAAATACATTGTTTCGTATGTATCTCTCATCCAAGAGATATAATGTTTCACTTATGAAGGGATATAATGTTTAGGTAGATTAAATTTCTTAACCTATTATGGAAAAGTCTCATTATTTCAACACTCCTCCTTGAGACTTTTGGCCATAACTCCGAGCTTGAGTCTTAGAAACTCACCAATCATCTTTCTGTGTTGAGGGGGATCGACAAGCTCCCAAGTGTTATTTTTGTTGATCATGTCGATCTCATTTTTCATTGTTTCCTGCCACTCCTTGGTCTTGGCGGCTTCCTCGTAGTTATGTGGTTCATTAGTTGCTGAATAACATGATTCACACAACTCAGGATCCAAATGAACAATAGGACAATTTTGATATATTTGGGATAAAGATTTTTTCCCTCTTGGTCTTGTAGCATTCTCATCATCTGAGTCAGAAGATTGTGACTCAGGAACGCTATCCTCCGAAGTCAATGGAGACTGCTCATTTGTATTAGTTTGAGGAGTGCTTGGTGTGCACTCTATCGGTTCTTGCTCAGATGAACCAAAATCTTCAAAGTGTTCAAACATCACACTTTTTCGTTCGATTTTCTGCTCTTCCCAATTCCACATTGAGTTTTCATCGAACTCAACATCTCTACTGATAACAATTTTTCCAGTATCGATGTTATAAATTCGATAGCCTTTTGATTGCGTGCTATAGCCAAGAAAGATTCCTTTCTCGGCTTTTTCATCCAACTTCGTCCTTTTTTGCTTTGGGATGTGAACATAGCAAACTGACCCAAATACACGAAGATGTTTTGCTGTTGGTTTAATCTCACTCCATGCTTCAATCGGAGTGACTCCTTGAACTGCTTTTGTAGGCAATCTGTTTAGTAAATAGACTGATGTGTACACAGCCTCTGCCCAAAATTTCTTTGGTAAATTCTTCTCGGTGAGCATGCACCTTGCCATCTCCATGACGGTTCCGCTTTTTCTTTACAAACGCCATTTTGTTGAGGAGTAATAGCAGTGAGTTGATGCTCAACACCCTCGTCTTCACAAAATTTATCAAACTGGGAGGAAGTATATTCTTTTCCTCTGTCTGATCTGATTCTTTTCATCATGCACCCGGTTTGCGTCTCCACCATAGTTTTGAATTTCTTGAACACATGGAACACATCTGCTTTCTCACGCATGAAATATACCCATGTCATACGAGTATAGTCATCGATGAACAGAATGAAATACTTATTCTCGCTTAGAGAAGGAGTTCTATGTGGACCACAAACGTCGGTATGAACAAGTTCCAATTTTTCTTTTGCTCTCCAATTGCTTGTCTTCGGAAACGGCTTGCGATGTTGTTTGCCTAGTTGACATGCCTCGCACAAGTTCTTTATTTCATGCAAGGAGGGAAAATCACGGACCATGTTCTTGTGATGAATAAAATTCAACGCACCAATGTTAAAGTGCCCGTATCTCTTGTGCCAAAGCCATGTATCGTCACTTTGGACTTTGTTAGCTTCCTCCAAAGATGTATCCATGTATAGAGAAAATGCCTTGTTTTGCATTTTGATTTTAGCAATTTCCCTTTTTTGTTGATCATAGATAATGCAATGTTCATCTCTGAAAATTACGGAATAACCATTGAGTATCATTTGAGGTATACTCAACAGGTTTTCACTAAGATCAGGTACTAAGAGAACGTCATTGATAAACTTATTTCCGTTTTTCGTTTGGACATAGCGGTTCCCTTTCCTTGTGTCTCCAAGACGGCTCCATTTCCCACTCGAACATGAGACTTGTTTGAAGTATCAAGTTTAGTGAAAATCTTCTTATCATGAGCCATATGGCTTGTACACCCACTATCGATTAGCCATTTTTGCTTGTTGCCAGATTTTCCACTTTCATCAACTTGAAATAGATGATCCTCAATTGCTTGGTGAGTGAACTGTTCTTCTGAATTTTTTTCGGTCTTGTTTCTGCAGTTTTTTTCAATATGGCCGAACTTCTTGCAAAATCGGCATTGTACTTTCGGTTTTCCCTTAAACCAACATTTTTGCTCTAAATGATTGGTTTTGCCGCAAGTACCACATGGAGGAAATTTTCCACGTCTGGTAGAAGTATTGTTACCCTCCATATGTTTATTTTTACCTTCTTTTAGATAAGGTAATCTTGATTTGTGCTTAATTTGGAAAGCACCCTCGCTTGGACTTTCATCGCTTTTGATGAATTTTTCCTCGTGTGCTAACAAGGAACCAAACAACTCAGTAATACCAAGTGTATCCAGATCTTTAAATTCTTCAATCATTGGCCTTAATAGTATTGAATTTACTATTGAGAGTTGCTAGCACTTTTGGAACAATTGTTTTTTCGCTAGTACTTTCTCCATAGATTTGCATCTGATTGACAAGTTCCATGAATCTTGACGAATATTCTTTAATGTTTTCGTCATCTCGCATTTTGAGATTTGCATAATCTCTTCTCAATTTATTGAGTCTTACACTCCTTACTTTCTCGGAACCATGAAATTCCTCTAAGAGAGTGTTCCAGGCATCTTTTGCTGATGATGCCCGAATGATTTTTGGTGTTATCTTTGTTCAAACAAAGACTATGTATGTATGAAAGTGCCCTCGCATCTTTCATTTCATCAGTTTTTAGTTGTTGTAGTTGCGCAGCGGAATATTCACTTCCTTCTACTTTAGCTTCATAACCTTTTTCCACAATCTCCCATAGATCACAAGACTTTAAAAAGAGTTTCATTTTCACACTCCAATAGTCGTAACTTTCTCCCGCAAAATTTGGGATTGCAGGGAGAGAAACACTTGAACTTGAAGCCATACTTCAAGAGATTGATTTGTTTTTTGTTTGTTTAGTGGTGGATATTGTTTAGGCCTCTTAAAGATCCTTAAAGGCTCTGGTGCCAAATGTTGGGTTTTGGAATCGTTATAAGTGAGAAAGTGGAGATATAGAAGGAAATAGTGTGTGATTGAATATGATTGTTTATTATTGATTGAATAATAATGTGATTTTACAATATTACAATGCTTTAGAATTACATGCTATTTATAGGTGATACGCACCCTTTCATATTCTAAGATATATTCTAGATACATTGTACATAAATATGATACATAATATGAAGAGATACAACTCTTCATCTAATAAATACATTGTTTCGTATGTATCTCTCATCCAAGAGATATAATGTTTCACTTATGAAGGGATATAATGTTTAGGTAGATTCGTCGTACTTAACCTATTATGGAAAAGTCTCATTATTTCAACAGTTGTGAATAGGCTTGTGGATTTTCATACATTTTCTTGTTTTTCCTCGATCTTGCAGAGACTCACATGGCTAACGTTGAGATATATAAACTCACCTCAAAGCACACAGTCAACACGAGAAAACTATTTCATGAAGCAACGATATGTGAACTCTGCTCTCAGCACACAGTCAGCACGACAAAACAACTCCCCACTACAAACCGAAAAACTAGGCAATCCCAAAGAAGATCAAGAGCCCTTCAAGAAAAGTAGTGACACGATAATGCTAGTCTCAACACTTGTAGCCACGGTAACATTCGCGGCAGGATTCACAGTCCCAGGATCATACAACCAAAACAATCCCAACATAGGCATGGCGGTACTAATCAACAAATGGGCGTTCCAAGCATTCGTAATATGCAACACAGCAGCGCTGTTCACGTCTATTCTAAGTGCTCTTTGCCTGGTTTGGGTGCAACTGAAAAACCTTAAACTAATGCTACTGTCATTCAACTTGGCGCAAGCTTTGTTAGGATTTGCACTAACCATGATGATGTTGGCGTTTACGATGGGATTATTTGTCGTGTTGAGAGACCTGCCATGGCTGTCTTATGTAGTTCTAGGTATGGCATTTGTGTTCGTGGTTGTTGCTCTCTTGGTGTTTATTCCACTAGTTAGTTCTTCGTATATTAGGAACTCGGTTGTGAGGTTTTTATTCAGAGGACCTTTTTTGCTGTTGCTGTTAGTTTGTGAGAATAGCACATTCAAGTATGACTAGAAATCGATGAACTTCATTCCCCCTTTGTTGTATTTTGTTTTTTTTTTTTTAACGTCTGTGACGCAATAGTTCAAGTTTAGAGAGGTTCTTTTCCAATAACTCAATGTTTGGATTTCGTATGTTTGACGTTCTGATGGGACAATTAGATAATTAAACCTGTTATTGTATTTTGTCGGTTCTTTGTCAGGTAGCAGAACGTAAAGAGGCGACTAATCAGCAGTCTTACCAGATCATTAGACACGATCAAATGCTAGCCAGATCTTCTCCATTGCATGTTTTTTAAACGACTGAATGTTGTAGCTGCAGTCTTCGGTGCATGACCATCCATTGCCATTCTATTTCATTTTCCCTATAGAAGAGAAATCGAGTGACTATAGTGACTGTTTTCTGTCCTAAAAGACTAATTGAAATGCTTCCTAAAATATAGAAGACTCGAAAAGAAATACAATGTCCTAAAAGACTAATTGAAATACTCCTCAGGTTGGTTCCACCTTAACCTTTACTGCTACGTTTAGTTCGAGCGTCATTAACAACCGATCTGTTGACGGCATCTAAGTGCTAGACACGACTATCTAATCAAAAGTCCAATTGTTCTGTCTTGGTTCGGGTGTTGAGAGTATTTGTCAGAAAAACTCAACACTCGGACACCTAAACTGTTAGCTGTGCTAAAAACCGATTAACGGATTCACATAAAAAGTATAGTCGAAAATATTATGATTTTTGCACTCTTTGATTTTACATTTTCTATTGCAGCTTGCCTTAGGATTTTGGGTAGTTACTTGTGCTGATGGTTGTAGGACCAAAATCGATTATATACTTTCACACATTGGATTCAAAGTATTTTACATTGGTGCATATCTAAGGTCTCATGAGGCGGCCTTTCTTACGACAATTTAAATGTTTGCGTGGTGGATCGGAGCAACCGGGAAGGGTAAAATGTTAACAATGTGAACTCAAGACTTGTACTATCTTAAATCTATCCGTTATTGAGGACCACAAAGCTACCACAAATTAGAGAAATTGATGTGCAAATGATAAAGAGAAATTTGTCTTTTTCTTTTCTATACGATATAAATTCATCCAATTATAAGGAAAATCAATACCCTAATTATTTTTTTTGTAGGGAGTTACAATATGCCGCCGCAATATTGTTAAATAATGCCACAAGTTTTGGGTGTAATTTACTATCTTACTCTTGTGAGTTATGTTTAGTTATTTAGTGTGTTTTTTGTCATTTCAGAAAATTGTTAAAAAATCGGAAACTACAAAATCTATAAAAATGTCGTTTACGGGAGACATTCAATTTGATTATGGTGACGACATCGGTGACTATGAGGAGAATGATGGGAACAGTTTAGCTGACGATAATATATTCCGAGTATTTTACTCGAATGGGCATATATTCCGTTTTTTTTAACAGGGTAGAGGCTGCTAGCTCACAGGTAACTCATCAATCCAGCTACATACCTAAATTATCATACGTGGATATCTCGAGCCTTGTAATATGCTCTATTATTAATACTTCGTGATAAACGTGGAGTAGTTGTAGGAAAGTGACAAGAAAAAAATGAAGTCAAACAAAAACCAAATTAAATTCACACACGTTTAATCACTGTCTAATAAATTCAGGCAATTCTCATTTGTTTTGTACACTTGAAATCATCACTTACACCACCTACTTACACAACAATGTCTTCTCCAAGCTCTTCCACAGACGACAGCAGCGACTCCCACTTGCAGAATGCAACGTCCTCGTTAAATAGCAGCTCACAAAGCTGCGTGCTAAATATTCCCCCTTTTGAGGGCATCATCATGCCTCCTGAATCAAGTGACAGTGATTCCCCGGCTATTACACCAACGCAGGTTTGTGTGCCTTCTGATGATTCGGTACCTATAGACGCGAAGATGTACATGTATCTTGTACACGGGAACATCAGCGACATACGTAAAACGGGTGTTAATTTGTCGAAGTTGAAGGGTAAGGAGGATGAAAATACTGTTCTGCACGTTGCGGCCTGCGCAGGGCAGGCTCAACTTATCAGCGACATTATTCCCCAATGTAAAGACATTTTCAAGTCGAAAAACAGTAAGAAAGAGACAGCGTTCCATTGCGCGGCTAAGTCTGCGCACCTTGACACGCTCAAAGCTTTGAGTGATTGGAGTAAGTATGATGTCGATGCAGAAAGTAGTAAAGCGGTGTTGGCAGAACAAGATGGTAAAGGAGATACTGCTTTACATATCGCCTTGAAGAATAATCAGGAAGATATGGCGGAATATTTGGTAAAAGAGTATCCAAAAGCTTCTTGTGTGATGAATGAGAAGGATATTTCTCCGCTTTATATGGCTGTTAATTTGAAAAATCTACAACTTGTGAAACAAATGATGATTCACATTAAACAGTTTGAACAAGAATCTGTCGACGAATTATTGTCAGGCAGGTCTGTCATTCATGCTGCCATTGAGATCGACAGCATAGGTAATTTAATTTGCTTTATTTTTTTTTTATTTTGGCTGTCTACGCTTATTTGATATTCCGTAGAGTTAAACTGAACTAAACTGAACACTTCTTTGATTACAGAGATCTTGAAAGAGATATTAGATTTTTCTGGAGAGTTACTGAACTCGTTCGAAGATGGGCATACACCGCTGTCATATGCAGCATACAAAGGTCGCCTTGACACACTACGATACTTGCTTCAAAAATTCCCCCACTTAGCATATGAATGCAATTACGACGGCTCATTTCCAATTCATAGCGCGTGCAGTGGCGGACACGGTAAGGCCGTAAATGAGCTTCACATCACAAAACACTTACTCAACAGACAAGGCCAAAACATTCTTCACGTAGCTGCTGCAAACGGCAAAGCAGACATTGTCTCTCATCTGTTGACAATAGTCGACCTCGAGAGACTGATCAATCTTAAAGACGATGATGGCAACACTCCTTTACATTTGGCTGCTGGAGGCTTCCATCCTAGGGTCGTCTACATTTTGACACGCGAACCAAGAGTGAGGGATGAGCTACGAAACAATGATGGATTGACTGCTCTTGATGTTGTTGAGATTCACGCTGATTCACCTATTTCATTCGAAGCTGTAAGTCTTCGGTTCACCCACTCATCTGTTACAATTCCTGTTTCTAGATGCTTTGCCTCGATACTTACAGGTAGACCTGGCAAACTGGTCAATCGGGTCGAGTCAAATCACATTCAAGTCAAATTATATAATTTTTCTTTTTGAACAAAAAATTGGTCGGGCTGGGCCATTAAAGTTTTGTTACATGGTGGAGTTTCGATTTCCAACCAACCACGTCTCAGCTCATGCATAACAGGTCTGGCTACTTGTGTTGGGTCAGTCTTTCGGGTCTAACAGGTAGTTGTCGAAGATCTTATCATAAGTGTTTCATATTTTTCTTCAATATTTCAGAGACTAACATGGATGGCCTTGAGATACATCAACTCACCTCGAAGCTCACAGTCAACACGAGAAAAATATTCCGCGCAGCAAACCAAAAAACTAGACAATCCCAAAGCAGACCTCGAACCCTACAAGAACAGAAGCGACACACTCCTGCTAGTCGCAACACTTGTAGCCACGGTGGCATTCGCTGCAGGATTCACAGTCCCAGGATCATACCACCAAGATGGTCCCAACATAGGGATGGCCGTACTGGTCGAGAAATGGGCATTCCAGGCATTCGTAATATGCAACACAGCAGCACTATTCACATCAATTCTCTGTGTAGTTTCCCTCATTTGGTCGCAAATGGAAGACCTTAAACTAATACTGCTGTCATACAAGTTCGCAATACCATTGTTGGGATTTGCGCTAACCATGATGTCGTTAGCATTTACGATGGGATTATTTCTCGTATTGAAAAACCTACCGTGGCTATCATATGCAGTTCTAGTCATGGGATTTGTGTTCATGGTAGTAGTACTTTTGGTGTTTATTCCTCTAGTTAATCCTTCATATATTAGTAACTCTGTAGTGAGGTTTTTGTTCACTGGACCATTTCTGCTGTTGTTGTTAGCTTGTGAGAAGAGAACATTCAAGTATCACTAGAAGTTGATGAATTTCATTTTCCGCTTTGTTGTATTGGGTTTTCTTCTAACGTAGTACAATCAATGTTGAAACTGTAAAACCGTAAAAGTGTGTTTCGACATAAGCTGTTTGACATTTATCAACGGGTACATGTTAGAAAACCCGTTATTATATTTAGTAAAAATTAGATAACTACACACAGTGACACAGAATTCCGTTATTTTGGCCCTGGAATACCGAAACTATCTATGAGTCCAGCAAGTGGAATCCTCCTCATGGCGAAAGTAGTGCGGAGCGGTCGCGTCTCATGGATCGTGTCTGACGGAGCGTTCAACGTCTCGCATAATGGTCTAATGAAGTGGTCGCGTTTTGCAGAGAATCCCGCACTACTTTGACCACGAGACGCTACACACTCCGCAAAACTCCTCCTGAGACACGATCACCTCATAGGACTCTAGCCACGATACATCGTGTGCTCCGCGCGACCCTTGTCTGCGCCACATGTTTCTTATTCTCGTGACACACTTAGCTCAGCTTCACCCTTGACCGTGCCGCGTGACCTTTGTACACACCGCAGGTCTCTTATTCGCGTGACGCTGTATGCTCAGCGTCACTCCTTGCCGCGCCGCGTGAGCTTGTCTGCGCTGCTAACCTCTTATCCCATGACGCACCTTACACAGCGTCACTCCTGGCTGCGCCGCGTGACCTTGTTCGCGCCGCTAACCTCTTATTCCCGTGACGCACCCCACTCAGCGTCACCTCGTGCCGCGCCGCGCCGCGTTACCTTGTCTGTGCCGCTAGCCCCGTGACGCAGTTTACTCAGCGTTACCCTTGGTCGCGCCGCGTGACCCATCTCTGCGTCGCGGGCCTCCGAGGCCTATTCTATATCCGGTCTGCCTGCGGGTAACCATGTTGGTTGGTTAGCGTGTAGAATAAATCACCACTTAAGTTTAACATCAAAAGTTAATTACATTTCTTTTGATAAACTAATGCCTTAGTGCCTTACTTTAGAATCATAGTGCGTGTGCGTTGCGACACCATAAAATGTTTTGAATATTTTGATCTTCTCTAGTACTCCGTATGTTATTAAGATTTCACGATATAACCCTAATTTTTTAATTTTGTTTTTTTATAAATCGGTTATTTGATTGTGTGTTGTTCATGTTAATATAATGAACCATTCATCTTCTACGACTAAAAACCTGTTCTTTTGGACTTTTTAGAAATTTGAATCAATCAACCGAAATGAATCAAATGAGTGAATCGAGATTGAATCGAGTCAGTCGAAAGTGAATGAATGAAGTTCAATTAAATAATATATTGTCTTTGAACTAACCAAACTGAATCAAGTAATTTGAATCGAGCGAGAATGGAGGAGCCGAATCAAGTGAGCCGAATCAAATGAAAGTGAAAATAAGCGGGAAAGAACATGTCCTAAGTCATAAAGTAAATGCCTTCATTTTACTACCTGCGAACGCTTTATGACTCCAGAAGCAACTCAGTCGAACTACGATAAAGACTTAACATTGTCACATATCAAGTGCAATATTTGATTTCTGCACTTGTGGAACATGTACTGACATCATACATGCAGGCTACAAATAAGCAGCACAAATTTCAGACATAGAGGTCGACAACTATAAAAAGCGCCAAAAATCGAGAGTATTCAGGACTTTGTGCCTGTGACGAGACGGCCTCTACTGAGAGCAACATAATAGCTAACTACATGGTGCACTAGACAGTAAAATGGGGATGGACGGCTCATAATCACTAACGATCTGCCAGTTGCAACCTTTAGTCTCCCATCATAATTCGACTTCACGAGTCACGACCCAGATTCTGCAGTGCGCTATATGGGAACCAAAGCATTTGCAGTGCGCTATATGGGAACCAAAGCATTTGCGGACCAATCATACATAGTCATATCCAAATTCCAAACACAGAACATAAGATTTCGCCAACCCATTGTTCCACAAGAAAACGTCCTAATGTCAATGCAATGAGGGAACACTCTAACAAGTAACAATGGATATCTCGGGTAATCATATACGGTTGGTCACCCATGTTCGGTCATAGTAAGTTTTTACTGGGCTAAACAAATTTGCACTTTGTCTCATTGTAAGTGTAACGCATACTGCCACATAAAATGATACGGCGTAGAATCGTAGATATCACAAAGGGAAAAGTAACTAATTTTCCTTGCCTGTGCTTATAAGAACAGGTTCTTTGTTTCTCTACTTCTCTTCCAGTATCTTGACCCTGCTAGAAACCGAAATGAAAGATGTTGTAAGCAGCCACAAGGGATAAAACCGGTTTAAAAAGACGCCCAACCTAAATTAACTTCAGAAACAGCCATCCAAAAGTTACATAAATGACGATTAAAGATGATCCATCAACAATTTAGAGATCATTATCTAAACATATGCTGTATATTACATCTCGCTTCAATCACCCTACGTCACGGAAGGAAAGATCATATGTCCATTTTGGTTTGTCACAAATCACAACATAGTATCACGTACTAGGTAACCCGCAATGAGATTTTACTCGAAATCAGAAAAGGAGATAGAAAAAAAATGATATGCCCATATGGGAGACCAACAATAATGGTTACTGACATGGGAGTGATGAGACATCTGGAGCTATTCTCTTGTCCATTAACAAGCTCGAACTCGGAAATTCCCAAACAAAGATCCATAGATACTCTACCACACAAATGCCGTCGATACGAAACAAAGGAAAAAAAAAAAAGAGTAAAGAATGCCTAAAAGTATCATTGGCAAGAAGCCGGTGCAAGGCCCATGACACATCGCTGCACAACATATACATTGTTACACACGCACATGACAGAGACTCCATTTCTTCTTGAGCAATTGCCATGAAAACCAGGTACTACAACATCAAGTACTAACATTCTTACGCAACTATCCATGAAGAACCGCATTGCTTTTCAAACGAGGACACTATCAAGATCTCAATTTAAAGATAAGCATAAAACAAGCCCGTATCTTTTTAAATAATAAAGAAGAGTGTCAGATACTCGCATGCCATAAACATAACTGGAAAACATACATCATAGCTACAGTTAACAAAGCATCAAAATAGGTCCAAAGTAAAATACTGAGAAATATAAGAGATAAGTACTAACTCAGACCTCAGAAATAGTTTGCATTTACTCACATGAAGCTTTTAGGAGCTCGTCCACAGATAACGATAGGCAGTGGTGAAGAAGCACTCAAAGCTCAAAGACCCCGTGTGGCTTCTTCATTACCATCTAGCAAAGCAGATAGGTATCAGTGGGAAAAGAGAGTCTCGTTGCGCCTTGGAGGTCTATCAGGAACACTACCAGGCTTAAATTTTGAAGCCTCGTGCCTAGCGAGTTCAGGTGGAACATGACTGTTACTCTGAGTCAGCATCTGCTTCAGATCATAGAAAACTTCAGTGTCGTGCAATGTCAAAAATGTAGTAGCCACACCAGTCTTTCCTGCTCTTCCAGTACGACCGATACGATGAGTGTACATCTCAATGTTTCCAGGCATATCATAGTTTATTACATGAGCAACATCAGGAATATCTATTCCACGTCCAGCAACATCCGTTGCAACCATTACATTGTATCTCTTGGTCCTGAAACCTTCAAGACTGATCTCTCTTTGTTCCTGTGACTTGCCACCGTGCAAAGTAGTGACTCTATAGCCCGATTTGTCCAAAGACTTCATCAGTGAATCAGCGGTCTTCTTCTGGTTAACGAAAACTATTGCAGTCTTATCACCCAAATCGTCAAGATACTTCTGCAGCCTGTAATTTTTCTCTGATTCCTTCAACATAATCACTTGCTGCGTGATAAGGTCGGTTGCTTTACCAGCAGTTCCAATAGTTACCACCACAGGATTCCTCAAGTACTTCCTGGCAAGCCGCTCAACAGCAGGAGGCATAGTAGCACTAAACATATAGGTTGTCCGATAAATCCTTTTCTCATCCAACTCTTCCTCTTCGTTCTTTGGCTTTAGGTTACTAGAAGGCATTGCATCCAAGACACCGACAACTTGGGGCTCAAAACCCATATCAATCATTCGATCAGCCTCGTCAAGGACAACATAATTGCACTGGTTGAGCACAACATAACGCCTTTCCAAACAATCCAAAAGACGACCTGGAGTAGCTATAACAATTTCACACCCTTGTCTAATCTTAAATCCTTGCTCTTCAATGGACTGTCCACCAACAATAGAGACCACCTTAATTCCCATATAATGAGCGAACTTAACAGTCTCTTTTTCAATCTGTTGTGCTAGCTCACGAGTAGGGGCCATAACAACAGCATAGGGACCCTCAGCCTCATTGTCTTCGGTAATTGGCGGTAGCCTAGTAATATAAGCCAACATGGGCAGAACGAAAGCTGCAGTTTTACCAGAGCCAGTTTCAGCAACCCCGATAACATCCCTCTGTTGAAGACCCAATGGAATAGCTGCCATTTGGATCGGAGATGGAGTCTTATATCCAGCACGCTCCACAGCTTTCAAAAGCTCTGAACTCAGTTTACTCTCGACCCAGTTCCTCATGGGGCGAGGTCTCTTCGACCCTTTGTAAGATATATTGAAGTCCTCCCTGAAAATCCTCCAATCCCTCTCAGTCATTTCTTCAAGCTTTTTATCAGACCAGTGACGATCTACTCTCATATCAAAGGTATCATATTTCTCAGCTGCTTGCTCCCGGCGACGCTGAGCAGCAGCTTCTTCAGGCTTCTCTTCAACGCCATCCTTTTCACTTGGCTTAATCACACGCTTCTTTGGCTTTTTTGAGCCCAGATATTGCTCTTTAATCAGTTCCAGTTCCTTCTCCCTCTCCCTCTCTGTCAATTTCTCCAACCTCGCATTCTCCCTGGCTTTGCCCTCCTCTTCACGATCCCTCTCACGTTTCCTTCGTTTGGCATCACGATCCCTGTCCCTCTCACGATCCCTCTCCCGATCATAGTCACGGTCCCGCCCCCGGTCTCGGTCTCGGTCTCGATCACGAGAGCGGTGGTGCGAACCATCAGAGGACCCATTGGTATTGGAAGAACGGGCTTGAGCAAGGAGCTGTTCTGCACGCTGTTTCTGGCCAACAGTTTGTTCTTGCCTCCGCTGCAAAGCTAACTGCTCTCTTTGCGCTTTAGTCAAGAAAACAGGCTTCGTACTGCTAGCAACATTATTAGCAGCCACACCCGATGCAACTTCTTCTATAGGTGTCTTCATCACTGCTCCAGCTTCGTATCAAATGCTAATGATTTCTTCCCAATACCTGATACAGCCACAAGAGCTTGATTATAACTTGGGATGGACGAGAGCGAGAACAAAGAAACGACAAGACGTTTTCCCTTCAAAATATTCCTATTTTCGAACTATATATATATAACCTGGATCGTAACATTCCCCACCGACCCAATTCAACCCCATCAAAAACAGGACAAGCATATACGACAAATACAAGTATACAACAGCTCGTATGTTACTTCATCAGACAAGGTTACGTAAATAACAAAACACGGTGCTTCTTTGGCTCACGTAGCTCTGTCGACTGTCGTGTCAACGTACACAACTGTGGCACTACTAATACGTATGACAATGCTTAATTACTGTTTATTTGTCTCGTATACGCAACCAATGTTACTTATTAATCCATCAAAACACACCCAAATCATCAAACTAGTCACTTTGTACATGAACAATTTCAACTTAAATCATCAAATTCTGCATTTATCAAGCATAATACCAAGTATAGAACAATAATAATGCGATTATTTCTACTGACTTAAGTGAAACAACATGTTTTAATCGAAATTACGGCCACCGAACAGAACAAAACTGGTACTAATTCTAATAGCAAATCAAAAGTTCAACAGCAAAACAAAACCCTAATTATGTTAATTTTCCAGAAGAAACGGTGATTTCTGGAAATCATCGAAATATTAAATCAAGAAGAACGTAAATCGATTGGAGATAAAGGTACGAAAAAAAAGGAATACGAAACATACTTTGAATTTATTAGGGAGGAAATAAATAATATATATAACTATTTATACTAATAGCTTACAATATTAGGAAAACCTACATCTAGCTAATACTAACTTATTCTCTAAGATAATAATATTTCCTAATAATATTTGGTATATTATAATAATATACCATATTATTTATTTCTTCCCTAATAAAATTGTTGCAAAATCGAATTGAATTTGATGATTGAGAAAACCCTAGCTTATGAACTTCATCCAGCAACTCTATCGGTAATTAGGGAACAATTATAAAGTGCGTTTTTTATTTTGTTTATATAAACCGGCCTACGGGCATTTTCAATTGATTTTCTTTACCAAATACTCTCGCCTCACCACTTTTTTCTTACCATATAATTTTGCACGTAATTAAACAACTTTTTAAATAAAATTCGAAAAATAAATGCAAAGATATTACTCCTATATGATTAAAATATGATTTATTAAAGATAACAACTAAAAAAAAAAATTAACTTGTGTGATTAAACTCAGATAACTCAATTTAAGTTGATTGTAAATATATCACTTTATCAATTAAACAAATAAATGAAAAATATGTGGTTATTAGTTGGCGTGCCCGTCCCCGGCCGGATCATCTATCATTATTATTAAGATTTAAAAATAATTATAAAATGTTATTTTTATATATTTTTTCTAATTTATATATTTACTAATTATGATATAATTTTGTATGATATTTAATATGACAAAATTTCTAAAATATAAATAAGGTCATGTTCTTTTTGGCTTTTACCGTATTTAATATGATAATTTTCTAAAATTTGTTATTTATCATATTTGTTTTTCGTTTATTTGCTAATTATATTTTATAATACTTACCTAATACTATTTTTTTCCCATTAACTTATTTATTAAATCAACAATTATTTTACTTTTTAATATTCTACGAATTACCATATTTCTTTTCTTTTTTTTTTTTTCTTTTTTTTTTTAAAAAAAAATATAACTTACTTATATTTTTCTCCCTTAACTTGTATATTTAATCTAATATGTTTACGGCAAAATATGTATTTTTCAATTTTGATATCCTACAATTTTAAGGATTCCAATTGTAGATTTAGTATTATATTTTAGATTACATATCTTAATTATACTACACCATCTTCATTTTTTTTTTTGTTAATTACATATATTCTCTTTTTGTACATCACTTTTATCTTTCATGTTACATATTCTTACCTTTCATTTTACATATTCATTAGTTTTGCTATTGGTTTATAATCAAGTTTGTTCAATAAAAATTTTCAAATCTTGAACGTAAAATATAAATCTACAATATACAAATAAAAAAAGATCAGCAATAATTTAATCAAACTATGTTTAAGTATCAAACATAATATTTAAGAAATAAAAATATTCAAATTTTAAACACTCTTATCAAATATACCGTAAAAAATAATTTGGGCCCGTCCCAGGCCAGGCTCTCTATTTGTAATGAAAAACTCTTAATTAATAAAATATTGACTTTATTTTATTTATCAAAATAAGTCACTATGGAAATTAAAAACGCGACGAATATTTCAATATTAATTATGCACTGCTTACTTATTATATTCAAATTATGTATGAATTAGATAACTCGCAATTATAATGAGCTTTCATTAAACTCTATCTTTTAAATTATTAACCAAACTTAATGAATATCTATTAGACAGTCTTAATAGGATAAAATGATTAACACAAAATTAAAACATATTCACTATTTAGTTTGTTTTATGTGAGATCGTATCATATCATGGACACTTAAATAACTAAATAATTATTTTTTTTTTTTAGTAAGATGTATCACACTATATTTTTTGTGAGACCATCTAATTAGTAAATTTGTGTTCACTATTTAACACTTTTCTATTATTCTAGTAAAGATATTGATACTACTACTCATAATTTATATAATTATCGTTGCTATTTTTATTGATACTACTACTACTATCAGTTTTCTACCTTCAATTCTATCACCATTAATTCAACAAATATTATTACTATTATTTTATTATGAAAGTCACATAGGTGATTACTATTTTGTGAACTATGGTCATTATATTCACGTAATTTTATCTAATTTATTTCATCTATATTAGAAAGTTGTTTACCTTCCTCTATTTTGTGAGAGAAAAATGAAACAATTGTAAACAATTGACTAAGACAAAAGGGATATTTTATTAAAATTACATTACATGTTTTCATCTATTAAATGAATTCACACTTAATTTTAATGTATATCAATAAAACCTTTGGATTTTAGTTTATATATACAGTACTCTATAGTAGATTAATTTTTTATTTAATGTCGTACTACTAATAGAATATTTTCATATATTAACTAATTTGTATATTTTAAAAAAATATTATTTTTATTTTCCAATTATTAATTTTTAGTGGTACTCTTAAGAGCATTATTTTTAGTAGAAATATAGTAAAAATAATAACTTTTCAATATTTATTTGGAAATATTTCAAATACTAATTTATAAAAAGTTCTTATATAGAATATTAAGATTATCTTTTGATGGTTTCTAATAGTTTTCTTACTGGTATTATTATTAATTCTATTAAAAAAAATCAATGCCTATCAATTGTTTGACAAATGTCGATCATTAAAGTGTACGGGTTCTGATCTATATATATTGTACAAATTATAATTATAAAAATGAAACTAACTAAATGATCAAGCATTATAAATTATAATTTTATTATACAACCTTAACTAATGACTTGATTTGAGAATAAGATAATCAATGAATCTTGTATATATATATCTCTTTTACCTTTCATTTGATCTTTTTTTTTTTTTTTAGGAGCTCTCCAATTTATATGAATATATAAGTGTGACTTATAACAAATAATATTAAATACTGTATTTTCCTAATGTGGGTCTTAATATTTTTTATGTAAATTTTTATTTAAATGTCATAGAGAATTAGTTGTTTTGGTTAACACTTAGAAATAAATACTAAATTTTCCTAATGTAATCTTACTAATTTAATTTTCATTAATAAATAAATACGGAGTATGACATATAATTTCCTTATTTAATTATGGTACATTATACTCCGTATTATTTTGTGGTAGGTTATATATAGTCCACATATAGAATAGAATCCTAGAGTCCTAATCTAAGCCATTAGATTGTGACGATCAACGGCTAAGATTAAATTTCAAAACAGGTGTAGAATGGCCGGTCAACCGGCCTAAAATTTCCAGAATTTTTTTTTTTTTTTGTTGGAATTTCATTTTTTTGGTTAGAATTTCAAATCCTAAATTGGACTCTACGGACTCTAAATATTTAGTGGACTCTAAAGATCCTATTACATATTATTTTTAGGTAATTAAATCTTCAACCCTTTTTTCTGTATACACGTTAAATTTTAGCTTGGTCTTCCTAGGTACTATTTAAATAGTTTTAGTTTATTATGCTTTAATATGATTACGATTTGTGTTATTTTAATTTTTTAAGGTGTATTTGATTTGATAAGAGTGTTTAATTTTTTATGGTTTAATTTCTTTGTCACCATGTTTGTTATTTAAACATTGCTTAATTAAATTCATAATTTTTTTTTCTTAGTATATTGCAGATTTAAATTTAAAGTTCAAGATTTTAAATTCTCATTGAAAAAACTGGTTTCAAAACCAATAGCAAAATTAATGAATATGTCACGTAAAAGGTAAAAGAGATATAGATTTATTTATTAGCTTAGTCTTAAATCAAGTCATTAGTTATGGTTATATAATAATAGTTATAACAATTTATAATGGTTGATCTTTAAGTTAGTTTATTGTAGTAAGTTTTGATTTAATTGTTCATGTTAATTTTGTAAGAGAGTTACTGAAAATTAGGTAAAAAAAATCAGCATGATGGAGTATAAAGATAGGATTTATGGTGTATTTAATTTGATAAGAGTGTTCAATTTTTAACAGTTTCATTCTTAGTCACCATGTTTGTTATTTAAGCATAGCTTAATTAAATTCATGATAAAAAAAAAATATTATAAATATAAGAACTTTTTATAAATTAGTATTTGAAATATTTCCAAATAATTATAGAAAATTATGATTTTTACTGTATTTCTCCTAAAAATAATGCTCTTAAGAATACCACTAAAAATTAATAATTAGGTAATCTTAATAATTGAAAAATAAAAATAATATATTTTTTTTAAATATACAAATTAATTAATATATGAAAATATTCTATTAGTAGTACGACAGTAAATAAAAAAATTAATCTACTACGGAGTACTGTATATATAAACTAAAATCCAAAGGTTTTATTGATATACTTTAAAATTAAGTGAGAATTCATTTAATAGATGAAAACATGTAATGTAATTTTAATAAAATATTCCTTTTGTCTTAGTCAATTGTTTACAATTGCTTCATTTTTCTCTCACAAAATAGAGTAAGGTAAACAACTTTCTAATATAGATGAAATAAATTAGGTAAAATTACGTGAATATAACGACCATAGTTCACGAAATAGTAATCACCTATGTGACTTTCATAATAAAATAATAGTAATAATATTTTTTGAATTAATGGTGATAGAATTGAAGGTAGAAAACTGATAGTAGTAGTATGAATAAAAATAGCAACGATAATTATATAAATTATGAGTAGTAGGATCAATATCTTTACTAGAATAATAGAGAAGTATTAAATAGTGAACACAAATTTACTAATTAGATGGTCTTACAATAAATATATCGTGATACATCTTACTAAGAGAAACAATTATTTAGTTATTTAAGTGTCCATGATATGAGATGATCTCACATAAAACCAACTAAATAATGAATATGTTTTAATTTTGTCTAATAGATATTCATTAAGTTTGGTTAATAATTTAAAAGATAGAGTTTAATGAAAGCTCATTATAATTGTGAGTATCTAATTCATACATAATTTGAATATAATAAGTAAGCAGTGCATATTAATACTGAAATATTCGGCGCGTTTTTAATTTCCATAGTTACTTATTTTGATATATAAAATAAAGTCAATATTTTATTAATTAAGAGTTTTTCATTAAAAAAAAAAAAAGGGAGCCCGGCCTGGGGCGGGCCCAAAAACTAGTATTGAGTAAATTTGGTCAGATTAATTACGAATAATAACAAACATAACGATTCATAAGGAACCAAAGCAGTGGCGGTCCCAAGGGGGGGCCGGGGGGCACGTGCCCCCCTACAAATTTCTGGGAATTTTTTTTAAGTATTAAAAGCAGTCATTAATTTCAATGAAATTGTGGTGGCTTAGTTGGTGACTGTGTCAAATGCCAAGCACGTGACCAGGGTTTGAATCCCCTCACCGTCTTTTCATTTTGATTTTCCAAAATTGGGCCTATTTAAACTAAAAACAGGTTTGAATTTTGAAATTATTTTTTTTCCTATTTAACATATTCTTCTTTTCTTTTTGATTTTTCAAATTTGGGCCTTATTTAAATTAGATACACTAATTGTTCTATAAGACTGTTTCACCATAACTTATGGTGAGACAGGCCCATTTAACTTCCTAAGCCCATTTAAAAAAAAAAAAAAAAAAAAAAAACTAAAAAAAAAATAAAAAAAATATAGGAAGTGTAGATAGCTTTAACGTCAGTTTTATTTTTCCTAATTGTTAGTTGCTTTTCTTCTACTTCTTCATTCTACTCCAACATTAAACCCTAAAAAATTCAAAATCAAAATTATTCAAATTCTATTGTCATTAAGATAATCCAGGTTTGTAATCTTACCTTCTTTTTAGTTTATTTTTAATCTCATATTTTTTAACTTGTTAAATTGTAGTAGTATAGTCATATTTTTGGTTTTAATATTGTTTGATGTTAATTTTGATTTTTTTTTTTCGGTTAAATTTGCTAATTTTAGATGATATGTTTTGTGTTTTGGTGTGTTTATAACTTACTAGTAATGTTTGATGAACGAAAAATGGTGACAATGATCTCAAAATAAGTTTTTTTAGGGTTTATGAGTTTTTGTTGATTATTAAAGTATGATATGATTTTAATTTGACAACCTATGATTTTAAGTTGAAAATTTTTGACTATAATTGAGAGCCTATGATGTTGTTATTATACCTGTGATTTTAAATTTAGAATCATGTTTTTTAAGTTTGAAACCTGTAATTTTAATTTTATACCGACTACAGTATAATTTGTTTTGAAACCTATAATTTTAAGTTTGAAACCATTTTTAGTTTAGAATTAAGAATAATCTTGTGTTTATAATTTATAAGTTTCGAACCTTGTGTTTTAAGTATAATCCCTAAGATTTAAGTTCATAACTTTGTGTTTTACATTTGAAATTAATTAGTTTGGAGTACAAACCTATGACTTTAAGTCTGGAACCTTGTGTTTTAAGTATAATACTCATGATTTAAATTTTGATATGTATGCATTATATGAGATATTATTCGAGCGTTATATTATGTGTGTATTTTTTTTATAACTTTAAAGGTTTTTTTAAACAATTGTTACTAAAGTAACATTCTTGATAATAAAAATTAGCCAATTAGCTCAATGGTAGAGTGTGTGCGATGCACAAGATGTAGGTTCGAATCCTACATTGGCTACAAATTCGAATCTTAATATTTAAGGTTTATAACCTTCTATTTTAACTTGAAAACCTTGCATTTTAACTTAATACTTGAGTCAATATAAAAAAAAAAAAAAAAAAAAAAAAAAAAAAAAAAAAAAAAAACTAATGTTTTACACAATAATTAAACAAAAATTTGTAAAATGTAACATTAATATATGTTATTTAATATCGTCATTCATTATTTAAACATAGAAAAAAAAATCTAATAAGTTTTTCATAATGTAGGTGGTTTTTTTTAACTCCATGTGCAGCATCAGGTTTTTTTGTTTTTTTTTTTCTTTGTTTTTTTTTTTTTTTCATATTTTTTTTTGTTATTGGGCTTTATTATTGGACTCGTCTCACCATAAGTTATGGTGAGACGGTCTCATAGGAGAGTTGCTGAATTAGATATATGTTTGAACTTATTTTTTCCTATTTAACAAATTAACTATAATGAGCCTTTTACTTTTACAATTTATTAATTTTCTTCATCAATTTGGGGTCAAAGTTATTATTTTAACCTAAAGATGTATATTAAAAATTCAAAAGTCTTTTGCAAAATATTAACTTTAACTAACAAAATACTACCAAAACTCCACAATAGACGTTGAGCAAAATAAAATGAGACGAGAAAAGAAAATAAAAGAACTATATCGTTAACGGCGAAAGTAGCAATTTAACCCCATTACTTTGTCTAATCGTGAGATTAAGCCCCTTAAGTTTTAATGGTAGTGATTAGACCCCTTAACTTTGATCAAAGGTGAAATTTAACCCCTCAATTCAAATATCATGAGAAATTGAAAATCTCATACACAAAATAATACTAATTTAAACCAAAATAAAATAAAATAAAAAGTAGAATATATTCTTTAAATAATTGTATTAGGAAAAAGTAATAAAAATTATTAAATAAAAAAGAAATTTCCAAAATTTAATATACTTTCCACTTTATTTATTTTTGTTCTATTGTTTAAAAAAAACTCTTAGTAGCAAAAATAAAGTATGGAGTATATTAGGGTCTTTCAAATTTTGACAAATTAAATTTAGTTAGAAAAATGTTTTTTTTTTTTTTTTTTTTTTTTTTTTTTTTTTTTTTTAAATGTTAGAAAAATATTGTTATAAAAAATTTGTATATTTAAATTAGTTTCAAAATAACTCCGTATAATTATTCTATTTTGTTTTAAAGTATCAATCAATATTAATATTAAAATAACTTATACTATAAATTTTACCAAATATATTTAATTTCTCATGAGATTTTGATTAGAGGGCTGCTTTTCATTTTATGTATAACTTATGGGGCCTAATCACTCCAATTGAAACTCAAGGAGTTTAATTTCACAATTAGACAAAGTAATGGGGCTCAATTACCACTTTCGCGTATTTTTAACAAACAAACTTAAAGAATTTGTCAGCTTTTGAAAAATATATATACTAAGTTTTGTGATATCTAGTAAGATTTTTCAATAATGACCTAAAATATTGTTAAAATTTTCTATTTATGTTCATTCCCTATATTCATCAATTATTCACCTTATAATAAATGTACGCCTACTATTTAATGTAATTCTGTAAAAAAAGATTGCATCATCTTTAGATGTAATATCGCAAAAATTTTGTTATAAAATTATCGTAATTGTGCCCCCCCACTCCTAAGATCCTGGGTCCTCCAATACCCGACTTCAGTACATGATCTCAACCATGAATCAATCTTCTTAATTATAATCAATAAAACTAATTAGTAAGCATGACCTTAACCAAACGTAATTAACAAGAAGATTTAACGACTCGAAATCAATAGGTGAATTAGTTTATAGTCCGTATAGGGTTCAACCAAACCTTAATATAAAACTACTCAAAAATTTAAACTAATAAGAAGAACAATATTATATAAAAGCTACGGAGTACAATTCATTTTAATATGGGGCCTCGTACTAATGTCGAGACCAAGGCCTCCGGAATCCATTGCTCAAATTGCCTAAAATGAAAGCTACAATTCATGTCTCGAAAGAATTGCCTAAACAATAAAAGATATTCTGGCCTAGTGGTCAGAACGGAGATACTCTGACATATAAGTCCCTGATTCGAAGCCCCCTCCTCCGATCACAAAGTATCTACTCTAATATTTCTTGAAATACTAGTCATTACTTGACCTCACTTATGAGGATGTGATCTTTTTAGGTAAACTGTTCAAACATGGAATATATCGTCAAATTCTTATATAACACAGTATCATATTGAACACCACTTATAACTTCAATTAGTCAGCATATCGTGGAAGGCGCTTAGGAGGCTCGTCGGATCCCCGGTGTGAAAACTAAAGAGAAGTTTAGCTGAAATTTTTGCAATCTTCCAGAATACCCGACGTTTCCGACCAGAAGAACCATTACTCTGCGGCTGCGCAGCAGCATTATGATAACCCAAAGTCGTCCTTGACGAACTTCCAGAAGATCCACCATAAGGAGCGAGCCACCACTGTGCTTGAAGTTGCTGCCGCTGCGCAATAGTCCTCCAATAATTTTCAGACAACATCTGTTTCATACATTTCACATGGCACGCGAGCTGTTGATCAGCTGAAACGCGCCCACCCTTCAATATGGTATTCAATTAGTGGTCATTTATTTTTAATTATGGAGTCATAAGTGGTCTTTTAGAATTCTTCGGTTACGTTTTCTTAGTCCTATAAATTAGCGGTTGTATTTCAGTTTCAAGCATGAATGAATAATATATTTTCTTCCATATATTCGGTTATCTGTGTATTTTACACTATACAATAGGCCCACCTACAGGATTCATACGCTCGCAGTACTGACATGGGAACGACACAAGTTTCTGGTTAAGGTACATGGTCTCGCCGTCATCTGTCTGAATACAACCGGGCATGTTCATGCAACAAGGGTGTAGGAAGAAGCTACCGCGTGGTGTATCTCGGACGTACCTTAGCCCTTTCGCAGTCATCCCACACGCGTTACATACAAAACTCGTATTAGGCGAGTTTTGACTTTGGAGATAGAACGGACCTCGATTATAGAAAGGATGATTGGCAACAGGGGAAGCCATAAGACATTCTTGGTGAAGGCGGTAATTGCACCCGTTTGTGCATTGGTAACAGCATCCGTACCCCATCTAGCCACACCCGTTGCAGTTGAACCCGAATTGTTCGTTGTATTGTACCGACATTAGGGTGTTGTGTGTGCACCTCCTCTTGATCATGGGTTGTTGCACCACCATCATATTATATCCATTCATTCTGTTATGCTTCTTGTTGTACTCGACGACCTATCACCTATACATCAAAAACACGTGATTTTAAGGCATATGCTAGGGAATTATACCGTATTTTAATTAAAAAAAAACACATACGAGTATTACATGCATAAATTAGCGGGGAAATAAAGAAACAATTATATTACCAAAAATTGTTTAAGTATTGGGAGCAATTATTATATTGTTATTGGACTTTATATTTAATTTACAAAAACTCATAAACCTTATATAATAAAAGACGTAGAAAGATTAGTAGTGTTGACTAAAAGTCGTACTCAATTCACAATAAAATCTATATCAAGTTGACAAGTTACATTTGATAATAAGTCAACGTACCAAAAAAACTCTCGTTATCGATGGTCAACTAATAGTGTTTAGTACTAGACTACTAGTGGTGGGTATTGCAATGACTATTCTTCTCTTGTTTCTTTGTACACACTATAGTAGAAACACAATTTTAATTTGTAATTCGGGTTCATTTATATTTACGTGTTAGAAATATCGAGAATAGAATAAGTCATACGGATTGAGTATGTGATTAACAGGCTTAAGATTATTTATGACCTAACTCGACCGAACTCATTTTCGTAAGGGTTTGATGTAAGCAAATTTCAAGTGGCACCCGCTAAACTTTTGAATCAATGGTTGAATTTATCACTGTTATTTTTGGCTTCAACTCACTAAAAAAAAAAAAAAAAAAAAAAAAAAAAAAAAAAAAAATCATTTCTTGACATTTATATACGGAGTATCTCACTATCTCGGCTTATAAGGTCGTGCCTCATTTTATCGTTTTGCACAAGGCCTCATTTTTTTTAAGACGGCCCTCGAAATAACGGGAACATATTGAAAGCCAAAGCGGCCAGATATTCATGTACTTACTCATAAACTCCGTACCAAACACTACAACAATTTGATTACAATTAGATTAAATAAGATGTAATACAGCATATCGATATCGAATCTCAAACATTCACCCATTTTCCGACCATCACACACGAATTTAAACATTATACACAAATAGTCGAGGGTATGACAGTACAAGTAACTAGATGTTCAGCAGCGGATCAATCATCGCCTGAAAATATATAAACCACGGTCTCAGCAGCGCCCTCAAAATCAAAAGTAGCTATTTCACTAGCACAAAATTAAGCAAAAAAAACGCAAGAAAACCGTTTTATATAGAAAATACACCCGTTGTTTCCATGGCCGTTGTTTATAATGAAAAACAACGCAAAAAAAAATATACGAAACCGTTATATATATCAAAAATAACGTTTTATAAAAATTTGGCAAAAATTATTAAAAAAAACGGTTTTTTTAAAAAACCGTTATAAAAAACAATTAAAAACAACGGTTTTTTTTGTAAAAAACCGTTTTAAATAATTATTAAAAAAACGGTTTTTTTAAAAAAACCGTTTTAAATAATTCAATTTTTTTTTTTAAAAAAAATAAAATTACGAAATTGCTATAATTACATATAAATTATCCAAATACAATTTATATAAATTATCCAAATACAATTTATATAAATTATCAAAATACAATTTATATAAATTATCAAAATACAATTTATATAAATTATCAAAATACAATTTATATAAATTATCAAAAATTTCTAGATACAATTTATATAAATTATCAAAAAATTTCTTTTTGTAGTATATCGCTAAAAATCCACCTTAAATGACATAACCTATGCAAACGAAAATGAAAATTGAATACACCTTTGATTATACTTCATCTTCTTCCTCACTTTCATCTCCTTCTTCTCATTTATACTTCATCTTCTTCCTCACCTTCTTCTTTCTTTAACTCCATTAACAACACCAACAACAAAATAAACAACAACAATAACATCAACATTGACAACAACAACATAAACAATGCAACCTCAACAACAACAACAACCGTAACAACAACAAGAACAACAACAATAACATACATACAATAAAATAAAATAAAAACGAAATTAGGGAATAAAAAGAATGAAGAATACATAAAACGAATGAAATACGAACCTTTTTAAGGAATATAAATTAGGGCTTAGCAAACTTCGAACAAAGTATACTTTAAACTTAAATTAAACAATGAACAATATTGAAACTAATATAAATGAAAGGTTGTAGAAGAGAGTGTTTGAACAATTAAACAATAAACAATATTGAAACAATGAACAAAGAATACGAATGGAAAAAAAAAATGAAGTAGAAGAGAGTGTTTGATTATGAATACGACTCAAAAATAAGAAGCAGTAAAAAAAAATATACTAAGGCAAAAATAAAAAACGTTTGATCTTCCTAGTAGCGCCAAAACATAAAAAAAAACGGTTTTTATAAAAAACCGTTATAAAAAGTTATTAAAAAAACGGTTTTTTAAAAAAAAACCGTTTTAAATAATCATTAAAAAAAACGGTTTTTCTAAAAAACCGTTTTTTTAATAATTATTAAAAAAAACGGTTTTTTTTTAAAAAAACCGTTTTAAATAATTCAATTTTTTTTTTAAATTTTTTTTTAATATACAAAAAAAACGGTTTTTATGAAATAACCGTTTTTTTAATGTTAATTAAATATAACGCTTTTTTAATTACGAAACCGTTATTTAAAGTCTAACTAAAAACAACACTTTTTTGTTAATAACCGCGGAAATTTTTTTGTCGTTGTTTATAATATTATAGACAACGGCCTGGCTATTTTGTGTTTTTTTTTGATATAGGACAAGGACCATAAGCCCACCCCAAAAGCTAGCTCAAGGGTGGTAGACCCTTGCCCTATATAAATCCCACATCAACCTCCCATACGATCGATGTGGGACTCTTACCATGGCACAATCCTATAACATTTTTGCTCCGTTGTTTTTGCTCAGATTTGTAGTAGTGTTTGAAATACCAGCATGGTAGCCGTTCCAATTTTCTTGAGAACTTTAAAGCCCATTTTTCGATGTTTGTTCTTCTACGTCCCCTGTCATCCAAGAGCACGGCAAATGTCAAACAATCATAGCAAAAACAATACGATAAGTCGATAACTAATTGCAAATTAAAGGCGACAGATAATGAACAGTGATTACCCAGTATGTATCTCAGTGATGAGCACTCAAGAGACCTTTAACAGTTTAGTAGTCGTCGTAGCTCAGTGCCAAGTATATGAAACTTGAATCGGGTTTTATATAGAGTGTGTTGGCGGACTTTGTCATGGTACAAAGACTTTTTACTATGCACTACTGCACCTGCAAGTCGCTCTTATGATGACCTCGTCTCCTTCGACAATTTGCTCCTTAATTTTAACCATTGTTGTAGGTTTAACTGAACTTTTCCGATCAAGTAGAACGAACTTTCGACATCACTGGTTTTTCAGCAAGTGGTATTTTTACATTGTAGGAACTAATCAAGTCTGATGCTTCAACCTTAAAAAAATCAAAAAACTTTCATTCACACAATATTCTTCCATGAATTTAATAAGCTCTGTCAATTTCAACAATCAAAAAATACTCGTAAATTTAGCTCCAATAAGCACCATCTCGCTTTAATTTCAACAGGATTCGGCTCTTATAAGTTTAATTTCTACAAGTTCAGCTGCACTCAGTTTAGTTTTTATAAGCCGAAAAGAATATGGCCTTAGTCCTTCATATATTTGGAACTCTATGGTGAGATTTTTGTTCACTTAACCTCTTTTGCTGTTGTTAGGTTGTGACAAGAGAACATTCAAGTATGACTAGAAAGCGATGAATTCCATTTCCCCCTTTGTTGTATCGGGTTTTCTAACGTTTGTCCCATGGATTCTGAAATTATGAAACCGTAAAAGGGATGCAATAGTTCAAGTTTGGAGAGGTTCTTTTCAAGTATGTTGATGTTTGGATTTCGGATGTTTGATGGTCTTCGATAAAAACACGTTAGAATACTTGTTATAATATTCAGTAGAAAAATTAGATAACCAAAATGTAAATGCACGAAGGAATTGCGGAATCTTTTTACATTACAATCGGAGAGGGAAGTGTTGTCAGTTGTGTAAATCTATCTGCCTCTGTATGCATACAACCGTCTTATTTTAGACTTTTGCCTTTGAACATTATCAAGATTTTGAAAGCCGGGCATTTGCAGCTTTATGGAACTGAACTGTAACGCTTTGGGCACTCACAAAAATCAACATTATTCGTAAATATTCACTACTTCATCCACTCGTATTATTCTAACTCATCCTAAAAAAATTAAACGCGCAGCGCCCAGAAAGAGCACGACACAATCAATATCGAGCAAAACGGAGTATGATCAAACCCCCGACACCTGATCAGGGCTCGGAAAATTCAAAGTTTTAAAAGACGTAAAACCGCCATCAACCACCAAATTGTGACCGCTAACATACTTAGCCTCATTAGAACCCAAATACAAAGCAGCATTAGCAACATCGACATCTTCACAATTTGCGCCTTTTAAAGCACCATTATCATGCAACAATTTCACCAGCACCTCATCCTCGACACCAGGGTACATCATCCTCAGTTCCTCCATCACAAAAGGTGTCGGGATTCCGAAGGGTGATATGCAATTCACTCGAATCCCATGCCTGCTCAGCTCCGCTGCAGCAGACTTTACGACACCCAACACAGCAGACTTTGATACTGAGTACGTGTGTTGGGCTAACCCTCCCATGAGGCCTGTCACGCTCGCTGTGCAGAGTATGCATCCGTTTTGTCGAGGAATCATGACTCGGGATGCGTGTTTTATTCCTGCTATTACTCCTCGTACGTTGATTGCCATTACTTTATCGAAGTGATCTAGGTCGAGATCTGTGATGCTGGGTTTTGATTTGCACGCGATCCCTGCATTGTTATACATGATATCGAGGTGACCAAAAGTCGAGACTGAAAACTTGACTGCATTGGAGATATCAGACTCTTTGGTAACATCACAGGCTACAAACGAAGCGTTTGGACCGAGCTCCCTAGCTGTCACTTGGCCGAGCTCGTGTTGAATGTCTGCGACCACGACATTGGCTCCATTCTCGACGTATTTGACTGCGGTCGCCTTGCCGATTCCGCTGGCTGCTCCTGTAATTAGTGCTTGTAAACCATAAAAATCTCATAACAAAATAAATATGGAATACAAGAATTTTATTTAATTGAAAGATTGAGGGTTACAACTTTCGGGGCTCTCTTGATTCCATTCTACGAGGGCCTTGTCGACTTAATCTCGTAGGGAATGATGGGGTCTTTGTAAGACTTATTCCATTTACCTACAATTTGGTAGTAGGATGATGGGGTCTCTAGACTTAATCCATCTGCCTCCTAAACCCTAAAACTAAGTCTGATATTTATAGAGTTAAGACGACTTGGAGGGCAAGACAAGTATTCCTCAAATATCTAAGATATTATCACAATATTTATTGATAATTATCTCTAAATATTAAAGATACTGCAAATAAAATAACTACCAAAAATACAAAATTTTGGTGTCTACAGTGCTACCTTGCCTTCCAACCTCCTAGAGTGATACAACTCATACAAGTAGTGTTAAACACAAAGAAGTTGCTAAAATTGTAAAACTAAGTGTACAATGAAAAAACAAATGTCATCGAGAAATTGCTTTCAATCGATAATGATAAATATACTCAATATTGATTACCTTGTGAAGAGTCTATGGATCCGATAGAATGAAAAATAACTTTCTTCGATTTTATAAATAAATGGAAAATAAATACGGAAAGCAATAAATAAAGACTAATGCATAGCGGGATTTTTGAAGTGGTTCGATCTCACACTCCGAAATCTGCGTCAACTATTACTCGATTAATAGTATTAGTACCTTCCACGGATTACAATAAGATTAATCTACTCACAACCAGTATTGGTCGTGTAGAGTATCATTTGACACTCTCGCTCGTCTCTATCGTCAAAAAGAAACTACAATTTGATCTCGTGTTAGCAAGATCGTAGAGTACAATAAAAATAAATCTAAATCAAAAGTTTAAATAATTTGGATATATAAGATTAACGGACACCTTTTGAGAAATTAAAGCACAAACAAAGTTTTATGAAATTTAAAAACACTTTAAAAATAAACTTTGTATGATGAAAGAAAAATGATTCAAAAGGATTGAATTTTAGGTTGCAAATGAACTCGGTATATATAGCAATGAGGATTAGATTTTTAAGGCTATCTGATAAAAAAATCAAGTCCATTAAGAGCATCAAATTACACGTTTAGGTGTGATTCTTTGGAAATGTTTCAATGATTTTTATATTTAATTGATATTTACGTCATTAAGAATCATTAAATTATATTGAAGTGATCAAATCAATTAGTAGATATATACCATAAGATAACTAATGTCAATCAAATAAGATTTGCAAATAATTCCTTGTAGAATTATTAGTTAATTTAAAAGATAATAAGAATAAATAAGATTTTTTGTAAATTAATCAAAAGATCATTTAAGAAAATAAATGAGATTTATTTCCTTCTTACATATATAGGAAATCTTATAAAGATAATATTAAATTGAGATTATACCTAAAATAATGGGATTCTCTTAATATTATTTTGATTTCAAAAAGATTTGAGAATAAAATATTTTACAAAAATAAGAGTGAATATTTAAAGCACATTTTCGTAAAAGATTAAAATATGGTATTCGTGTGTCTCAATGTTATAGTTATTACTATAACGATAGTTATAGTGGTACTTATAACATTAGGTCATCCAACATTAGCTATTTTTATTCTTTCTAAAACTAAGATATTAAAGATAAATAAATCTTCGGTCTTCACTTGTATTAGCTTGAAGAATCTCGTGTTCCATTTCATTTTTCTTGCTATAAACAACACTTATACAAGAAACGTTACGCGAAACATGATATAATTAATATAACGCTTCACATGACATCATCAAAATTATAAAAAGGACTAGGTCCAACAAATTCCCCCTTTTTAATGATGACAAGTCTCCTAAAGTGTGTCTAAGGTCGATGTTCTCCTTCAATAGGTCAACCTAAGGTGATAGATCCCAAGAAGAGCAAGAAATACTAACCTATTCGTTACATAGCACTTATGGTCAAAGTTACGAATATTAAACACCAAAAAATAGCATGTGGGGACTATAAGAGCCAACGGATCTTGACAAGGAGCAAGCTTAAGCTAAAAGACAGACTAATATCGCGTATCTTCCCCCTCTTGATAGCATCGAAATGCGAGATCAATGCACTAGGGTAATAGCAAACATAACATATACTATGTTAAAAATATGCAAGTCTACAGATTAATATCCAAACAAACCAAAGAGGCAAAACATTGTCAACTTATTGAAAATAGATAGTAAACTCCATAAAGTAAACGTAATAGTAGAGAGACTTTAAAAAGATAAGGCTTAAGGTGAGGCATGGGGCGAGGCATAGGGTGAGGCAGGGGTGGTCCTGGCATGTCCTAATGGTCGGCCCTCTATTCGATCGTGCCTAGACGAGAAGCACACGACGTGTGAGCAGCCGCATTCTTGTCGTGCTTGAGCTCACTTTGCTTCATTACGAGGGCATTAGCTTGAAGTTGTTTATGATTTTTAACTCTCCGCGAGCATTGCTCCCCCATCACTCCGCAATGCCCATGCGTCAGCAGCCACGGACAGCAACGAGACAGAGTAGTCTGCTTCTCACAACACTCGTTGCATGCTGGCCGAGTGTACCCAAAGTCGTGGTATGAAGGTAGGCTGCGTCTTCGCTTCTTTTCTTATTTTAATCAGTTTCAGTAGTGGGGTGGCATTCTTGCATTTGAATGGAACATCTACTCTATCGAGGTACATCAGATTTATGCCTTAGTTACTCTGGATAATGGAGTCTTGCGTGCGCTTGTGAATGGTAGTAAAGTCACATTCACGATGGATGAATTCTCTGAATGGCTTAATGCTCCATGTTTTGGTATTGAGTTTAATGCTAGTGCAGGCTGGGGTACGCTTAATGATGAGGAGCGTGAAGCTAATAAAATGTATTTCGATATCGAGGCAAATATCAATTGATGGTCTCAATGAAGCCGTAAACGTCCACGGCTTTCTTGTGACCAAGGGATCACAGATTCACAGTTGCTTAAAGATATCTGTGATGTTTTGATCAAAATGCTGCGAGTTAGTTAGTGGAGATTTTATTTGTTAATGCTACCGAATTACTTAAGAAGTTTTTTTTGTTTTTTTCAATCGAAGGGCGCACTTAGTCGGAATACATGTGTCTTAACCACTAGGCTAAGACATCTTAGTTAAGAAGGTTGAAGACGTTACATGCACTTCCGATTATCACCATGACCGTTGATGAGTCGTGTTTAGTATAGGTTAGTAGTGGCGTTTTAGGCTTAGTTTAGGACGTTTTCATGCGATTTCACGGAGGTTTGTTGATCTAGGATGAATTGGATTAAATCGTGGATGTATGACATTTTGTCGTGTTTTTGAAGTTAGCCAAGGAAGCCAAGACACGAGGAGGCAAGGACGAGGTTTGGACAAAGAAGAAGAGCAGCAGAAAAGAGCAGAACATGAACTGCGGACGACCCGCGACCGACCCGCGAGGGACCTGCGGACAATGCTTCGTTTGGGCTCTATTTTCAGGAGTTTTATTTGTTGGGCTTTAATTTGTTTATGTTACTTAACCTAAGGGTTTCCTAGTGGGGAGAATCAGCCTTCATTATCCTTATATTCATTACCAGCCTTCATTTGATGATCATCCTCTTCATTATTTATTTTAGCTTAGTTTTTAGTTCTAGTGTTAGGTTTTTAGGATCTAGTTTTAGTTTGCTTGGAGAAAATCGGGAGATTGAAGATTGAGCTTTCATCGTATTTTGTAACCGTCGGCATGAGTAACTAATCTCCCTTTTCTCGGTTTAAGTAATTGAAACGGTTGGTTTTAATTGTGAGTTTGAAAGTTCTAATCTTTATTTTGATTATTGATTATTGCTCGGTTTTGAATTATTATGTGCGTGATTGATTTGTGATTGCTAGGTGTACAACTAGTCGTCTGATTCATTGCGTATTTGTTAGTTTTGTTAGTTGAACGGTTTACGTTGATTAACTTAACGCTAGTAACGACTAGGTTTAATTGTTGAACGGGATACGTTGATTTTTATTCCTAGGAGCGATTTTCATAACATCTAAAGTACAACTGGATTGTATGTGCTATTTGTTCCTTATCGATTCTCTGTCATTAAAGCTGCTGATTGATTAAATCTTGAACGGGATACGTTGAGATTGTCTTTTGGTTAGGGTTAGTTAAGAACGGGATACGTTTTAATTAGCTTAACGTAAGGAGGATTAGAATTGTATGATTCACGATAAGGTAGTCAAGAGTATAAACTAGAACCGGATAACCGTGACCGATTAACTCTAAACCGTGAATATTAACTTGAATCGAGATCCTTTTATATCTTATTTTCCATTCCTTTTATTTACTCTCTGCGTTTGCTTTAGTTTGTTAGTTTATTAGCTTTCGTAATTCAACAAAAAAAAACCCCCCTTTATTAGTTATCTGTCACTCTGTTACTTTGTATTTGCTTTCATCTGCGCTTAGCTTGAATTCGATTAGCCTCATTCCCTGTGGTTCGACCCCTTACTTCCGCTTTACTATTTGTTTAGTATTAGGATTTAAGTGTTATAAATTGTTAATTTGCGGCAACCGTAACCATTATATTTACAATACATTAGGCATGTCAAAAGAATAAAAAAAACCTTATTGTTATCATCTACAGAGTACCTTCCGTCTCCATTGTTTTTCAGCGATTCGTATTGATTAGGTAACGATCCAACTGTTCGCACGAAGTCACGAGTACTCAATATCATTTGCTAAAATTTTATTCACATGATTTTAAATTATCAAAAAGATTTGTTTTAATTCTTTTTGGCTTGCTCTAATCCAATATCATTCCACCCAAATTAAAATAAAAAATATAATAAAATTACACAAATTATCGTATATAGTGATCTTATTTTAATTTCGTTGTCGAGAGCAGCAGTGACTTACCGCTGTGAGAAGTAGTCGATATATGAAATCAATAGCTCTCCCATAAGACGAACAAATCATATTTATATTCTCACTAGGTGTTGAAGAGGACATGTTTAAGTCCATAAACTCTTTTGTTTGACGAGATTAAAATTTGGAATACTTGTAGTACTGAATTGTAGATGTTCCGTAATACTCCGTATAATGTGATGTGATTATTTGGATGCAATAATGTTATTTTTAGACTATAAGTTGCTAACAATATGATTTCAGAAGAAAAAGAAAAAAAATTGGAAAAAAAACTAAAAAGGGAAATTTTCAACTGTACCCTTCAAAATTTTTTAGTTTTTCACTTATATTCCTCTTTTTGTGAGAAAATAAAAAATAAATTAGTAATAACACTTAACTACGTTTTAAAAAAATGGTAATATGAATTTAGGTGGAATTTCACTAAAATCAAGCAATAAAGTTTTAGTTTTTAGTTTTAGTTTAACTAAAATTAAGGGGCAGTTTAAAAAAATACGATACGGGTATTTATGTCCAATACGATAATACGAGTACAGATACGGGTATTTATGGGGCACCTAGTCTTAAAAACACTGGTCTTTTTTAAGATCACTTTTGAATATTTCGTGACACTTGTCTGACAGTGGTCCAAACAAAAATCGTTTGTCACAAGAGTTACTTGAGTATCCATATCCGGTCTACGGACTTACCAAACCATCTTCCAAATCCACATTAACTGGATCAGATGCAGAAAAATAGTCCATTTAGCCGCCTCCGACTGACATGCCAACATATAATAGGGTTGTATTTAGGGATGTCGCTTGGGCCGAGAAGGGCCCTCGTATTCATATCCACGAAATAAATTGCATACCCTTTCCGTTCCTAACTCGTAGCGGGAGACTTTTTGAAAACCACGTCTGCCCTACCACCTTGTATTTAGACTTGTATCTAGGGATGTCGTTGGGGTTGGAAAGCGCCCTCGTATTTGTGTCCACAAAATAAAATGCATACCCACTTCCGTCCCATGACCCGTAGTGACCGTGGGGGACATTTTTGAAAACCACACATGCCCCACCACCTTGCGGGTTTTCATGTTGGTACCCATTTACCCGTCCCTGTAAACTCGATTTAACCCGTTTTAATAAATTATATACCTGACGGATACTCATTTGATAAATCTTTTTCATGATCTGAAAATAGTATTCTTTCCATTCAATTCCACACTATCTACTGATTTTTTCACACTTGTTGACTTAAATGTCGGAAAAACAATATACGGAGTATAAAGTTTTACATTATTAAAATTATAAAATTTGATACTCTTATTAAACTCGTAGAGATGATCAAACAATATCTCACATGATTATATTTTACCGTATAAATTGTAAAAAATTACAAAGATTCCGTAATTAACTGAACAACTTCAATCAAGTATTGGATTAAACAAAATGAAGTTGAATGAGAGAGTATATCTTCAAAGGCAAATATGTGGTTATTGATAAAATAGTACGACTAATGATTAAATTATTGGTTTTTCAAACAAAATCTACTACGGAGTACTCATCTTTTTTAAAAAGAAAAAGTACAAAATCATTATTTTTCTAAAACAAAAGTATAAATTATGTGGGTGAACCGACGCCGACGCGTAGCGAATATATTTCGTATCGGGGTCCGCCCCACCACCCACCCCAATCAGAACGTATACGATACGAGACCCGCTTTCGCTCGTATTAAAAGATTGTCAATCGAGGTACAAGCCGAAAAGGATTATAAATGTCGTGAAAAAACGTAGGAAAGTGGCAAGAAAATGCGGTGAAACAAACACCCAATTAAACCCAATGAAATTCAATCATTGTCTCATAAATTCAAGCGTTCTCATCAATTTTTTACAGTCCCTTACTCAGCACTAACACCACCTACCATTTTTTTTCTTTGACGAAAACAAAAACAAGTCAATACCAAATTACACAACAATGTCTCCTCCAAACTCTATCACAGACGACAGCGACTCCCACTTACAGAGCAGCTCTCAGAGCAGCGTGCTAAACGCGCCACCTATTGCGAGAAACAGGTCTCTTGATCCAAGTGACAGTGATTCCGCGGCTAACTCACCAACACAGGTTTGTGTGCAGCGGGATGATTCAGTACCTATTGACGCGCAGATGTACATGTATCTTGTACACGGGAACAAAGACGACATTCTGAAAAGTGGTGTTGATTTGTCGAAGTTGAAGTGTAAGGAGGATGGGAATTCTGTTCTGCACGTTGCGGCCTGCGCGGGGCAGACTCAACTTATCAGCGACATTATTCCGCTGTGTAAAGACACTGTTAAGTGGAAAAACTGTAAAGGCGAGACAGCGTTTCATTGCGCAGCTAAGTCTGCGCGCCTTGACGCGCTCTTAGCTCTAATGGACTGGGGTAAGTACGACGTGGATGCAAGAATTAATAAATCGGTGTTAGCGGAACAAGATGATAAAGGGGATACTGCTTTACATATCTCCTTGGAGAATAATCAGGAAAATATGGTGGATTATTTGGTGAAAGAGTGTCCAGAAGCTTGTTATGTGATGAATAATAAAGATATTTCTCCACTTTATATGGCTGTTAATTTAAGAAATCTACAACTTGTGAAGCAAATGATGAATTGCATAAAACTGTTAGAGCCAGCTTTTGTCGACGAATTAATGTCGGGTAAATCCGTCGTCCACGCTGCCGTTGAGCTCGACAACATAGGTAATTTACTTTAATTGTGATGTTCGGTTGTCTATCCTTGTTTGATATTTATATACGAGTAGTTGAACTAAACGAAATTAAACTGAACACTTCTTTGGTTGAAGTTATCTTGGAAGAGATATTAGAAAACCGTGGAGAACTACTGAACGTAGTCGAAGAAGGGAAGACACCGTTGTCATATGCAGCGTACAAAGGTCGCCTTGACACAGTACGATACTTGCTTGACAAATTCCCCCACTTAGCATATGAATGCAATTACGATGGATCATTTCCAATTCATAGCGCGTGCAGTGGCGGACACGTGAAGGCCGTGAAGGCGCTTCACCACACAAGGCACTTACTCAACAAACAAGGCCAAAACGTTCTTCACGTAGCTGCTGCACACGGCAAAGCAGACGTTGTCTCACATCTGTTGAAAATAGTCGAGCTCGAGAGAGTGATTAACCTTAAAGACGATGAGGGCAACACTCCTTTACATTTGGCTGCCAGAGGCTTTCACCCTAGAGTCGTCTACATTTTGACACGGGAACCAAGAGTGAAGGATGAACTGCGGAACAAAGATGGAGTGACTGCTCTTGATGTCGCTGAAATTCACGCTGACTCGCCTATTTCATTTGAAGCTGTAAGTATTTGGGCAACTGCTACAATATAATCGCTTTTCACGATGTTTTGAATAGGCTTGTCGATTGTCTGAAGTTTTTGTGTCTTTCCTCAATCTTGCAGAGACTAACATGGATGGCCTTGAGATACATTAACTCACCTCGAAGCTCACAGTCAACACGAAAAAACTATTTCGCTCAGCAACTCGTGAAACGACGACATACAAGCTCACCTCGCAGCTCACAGTCAAAACGACAAAACCACCACACGCAGCAACTTCCAAAATCACGACACAAGAACTCACCTCGCAGCTCACGGTCACCACGACTAAACTACTCCACGGAGCAGACCGAAAAATCAGACGATCTCAAAACAGACCTTGAATCCTACAAGAACAGAAGCGACACCCTCATGGTAGTCGCAACACTAGTAGCCACGGTGGCATTCGCTGCAGGATTCACAGTGCCAGGATCGTACAACCAAAGCAATCCCAACATAGGCATGGCGGTGCTAATCCACAAATGGGCGTTCCAGGCATTCGTAATATGCAACACAGCAGCGCTATTCACGTCTATTCTTAGTGTTGTTTCCCTCATTTGGGCGCAATTGCAAGACCTTAAACTAATTCTGCTGTCATACAAGTTCGCGCTACCTTTGTTAGGATTTGCGCTAACCATGATGTCGTTGGCATTTACGATGGGGTTATTTGTCGTCTTGAGGGACAAGCCATGGTTGTCATATGTAGTTCTAGGTATGGGATTTGGGTTCATGGTTGTAGTTCTTGTAGTTTTTATTCCTCTAGTTAGTCCTTCATATATTAGTAATTCGGTCGTGAGGTTTTTGTTCACTGGACCTTTCCTACTGTTGTTGTTAGCTTGTGAGAAGAGAACATTCAAGTATGACTAGAAATTGATGAATTTCATTTCCCCGTTTGTTGTATCGGGTTTTCTAACTTCTGTTGGACACTTTGACTACATTATGAGGATGACAGTCGTTGAAGGAATAGAAGTTTACAAGGATGATAATGCTGTCGAAATGTCTGCGTGCTGTTAAAAGTTATGGCATAAAATTTGTCAGTGATGATAGTTTTCTTAGTTATTCACAAGAAGGTGGAAGAAATGCATGTTTGCGTGTTAGAGCATCTGGGAACGGAGTTCTGACGGTGCATTTCTCATTGCTGGCTTGTAGCTGCTGTTTGTGTTGGTTTCACAATGAGACGCAAGCAGCTACAGTAAGGTAACCATTTTGGAACGTTCAATTCCGTTACCTTTTTTTTTTTTATTCAAAAACGCGTAAAATGTCTGGGAAAATAATTCTTCTTGTTGAATAATGGTTTTAATTTTCACAATGTAGAATATACGTTTCATTATATAACTTCATGACAGTTATCAACGGATTATGAAACTCTGCCTCGGGAGACTATTTCAGACGCGAATTATGACCTTCATTTTAGGTAATCTAAGCACATCTGGACGACTGTCTCAGTGTGGGCTAGAGATTCGCGGTATAACTCATTGATACCCCGCGACTACTACTATAACACATTGGTTGTTTGCTTAATAGTTTATGCATATTTCGATAATCGTTTAGGCACGTTTTGATTCCATACAAGTTAATGAAAAATCGACTAAAATATCTAGAAAATTATTCTTATTGTTAGATACATATTTTTATTTCTCACAACATAGTATATACGCATCATACTATAACTCATGGATACCATACGAGATACGACTACTATAATAAGACATTTTTATTTGTTGTATAACTTCGTGAAAATTTTCGATTGATTCTGAAACCATTTAGATACGTTTTGATTTCAAATACCCGGTTATGATTTTATGAAAGTTTTTGTGAGGAATCAACTCAACCAAAAGTTTAAGTTGATGATTGGAGATCCAAGATCGATTATATACTCTAACAGTTTTCAACTGATTATGAAACCATCAAACAATCGGAACCCTCCCTCCGGAGGACTGCTTCAAGATGAATTACAAAATTGTAGACGGACTTATGGATACCGTATGATTATATGACTACTATTATAAAATGTTACGTAAAATGAATTTACGTGCTTAGTAATGTTTCAATTTATGAATCGTTTTTTATTTTTATTTTTTATTTTAAGTCGAAGACTTGAAAAATTACACTTGATTAGTTCGTACCATGTACAATACCTGTGATTGCTTATAAGACTTGATTAGTTCCTACCAATGTAAAATACCAGTTGTTATAAAACCTGTCGTTGTCGAAAGTTACATATTCGATCTACTTTGTTGGAATCGATGGTTAAAATTATGAGGCAAATTGGCTTTGGAGACGAGGTCAATCATGAGAGCGACTTGAGGTGCCGTAGTGCTGAGGAAATGTCTATGTATCAGGACAAAGTCCGCCAACACCCTCCATATATACCCGATTCGAGTTTCATATACTCGGTACTGAGCTAAGACAACCAAAACTGTTAAAAGGTCTCTTAACTCCTCATCGTCGAGATACATACATACATACAAGGTAATCATTGTTCATCCTGTACGTGTCGCTTTTAGATGCAATTAGTCATTGCAATACTACTACTTCACACTTCATACTAGACACTATCGATAACGAGAGTTTATAGGTACGTCGACTTACTAATTATGCAACCTAACTTGTCAACTTGACTTAGATTTTATTTTGAATTGATTTGAGTATAATTCCAAAGTTATGCCTTAAAATCACGGGTTTTTGATGGATAGGTCGTCGAGTGCAACAACAAAGCATATCAAAATGTATGGATATAATATGACGGTGGTGGTGCAACAACCCATGATCCAAATGAGGTGTAGACACAGTACTCTGATGGCTGTACAATATAACGAGCGATTTGGGTTCAACTGCAACGGGTGTGGCGAGATGGGTTACGGATGCTGTTACCAATGCACAAACGGGTGCAACTACCGCCTGCACCAAGAATGTCTTATGGCTTCCCCTGTAGCCCATCATCCTTTCTATATTCGAGGGCCGTTCTTTCTCCAAAGCCAAAACTCGCCTAATACGAGTTTTGTATGTAACGCGTGTGGGATGACCGTGAAAGGGCTAAGGTACGTCCGAGATACACCACGTGGTAGCTTCTTCCTACACCCTTGTTGCATGAATATGCCCGGTTGTATTCAGACAGATGAAGGCGAGACCCTGTACCTTAACAGGAAACTGGTGTCGTTCCCGTGTCAATACTGCGAGCGTATGACTCCAGTAGGAGGGCCTATTGGAGGGTGGGCGTACGTTTCAGCTGATCAACAACTCGCGTGTCATGTTAAGTGTATGAAACAGATGTTGTATCAAAATTGGAGGACTAATGCGCAGCGGCCGCAACTTCAAGCACAGTGGTGGCTCGCCCCCTATGGTGGATCTACTGGAAGTTCGTCTACGACGACAATGGGTTACCGTAATGCTGGTAGGCAGCCACAGAATAATGGTTCTTCTGGTAGAAAACGTCGAATATTCTGGAAGATTGCTAAAATTTCTGCAAAACTTCTGTTTAGTTTTAGCACCGGGGATCCGACGAGCCTCCTAACCGCCTTCCACGATATGCTTCAGTTTTGATGTCGTCGATCATTGTGTTGTGATTCTGTTTATTGTTTTTTCCAGCCCCACTGTTTCAGTTTTGATGTCGTCCATTATTTGAAGTTATATGTGTTGTTCAATACGGAACTGTGTTTCATGACCCGTGATAATCACGGGTTTATTTAAAAACATATGTTTTATCTTATATTTAAAATTTATTAAATTTTTAATTTCTCCTTACTCGATTTCTTGTGCAGTTACATAAGCTATTTTTTCTGACGGAATTTTTATTTACTTTTAATTGTGTAATCTAATTAAAAATTTATGCTAGTGCTCCCACAAATAAAGCATTATAATTGGAAATACAGCTTTATATAACCCTAAATAGAATCACAAATTGTCTACTTTAGAGTTGGTCGTTAAGGATAGTTGTGTGTCGGTTTATGTTGGGCCTTAGCCTATTTCCATATCTTGGATTGCTTCCATATTTTGGATCTTTCCAAAACATAGAGTTCTTGTCTGTATAAATACTTGTGTTCATTGGAATAAAAAAGAGACACAGAATCGTTTGTCTGTTAGAATTGTGTTTGTTCTTGTTAATATGAAAGATGAATTTACAGCTGACTTACGGGTTACAGGAGATGAAATTTACTTTAAAATAGTGAGTCAAAATCTTGTTTATAATGGGTTAACCTAGGGGTGTAACCGAGCCGATCTGATTCCGAGCTCATGTGGGCTCGGAATCGGCTCGGAAAATTTTTCTCGAGCTCGGATTTATAAGGCTAAAGATTTACTTTGGGTATTGATTTTTCATATACGAATTTTACTCAAGTTATATACTTTTTTCATTATTTTTTTCCAACTCTAACCTTTTTTACTCCAAAAATATACATAATTCTCTCTTTTTAATTTTCTAACTAATCTTAAATCAAATTTATTCAATTTTCTAACTTTTTAATCATAAACTACGATAATAAATTCCTTGAAATATATTAATCGTTTTTTAATTTCAATTTTGTGTTTAACTTATTGAATGAAGAAGTTGTTTAGTACATCGGAAATGGGATTCATACATTATTCACATGTAAACTAGGCTAAAGTATCAAACTATTTAAAGACGTCTTAAGTTCGCTCATGTTTTAATCTAACCATTTTATGAAACTTCTTTTACAGTTATGGCTTGGAATGGGGGTGTTTAAGCGTCATATTCATGTCTAGCAATTCAGCGTCGAACATGAGTACTACAAAGGGTTATATGATGAGTCAGAGTAACATAGCCCATAAGCATTGTTCGTAGATAAAACTCGCAACTTCATACTCGTATCTTTTAGCTAGCTTGTAGCATCAAGCACCTCAAACAATGGTATACAGTTTTCTTGATTATTCACTAAATTGTAGTGGATGATCATAACAAATGGTAGCCACGGTGGGACCACCTCATACTGCCGCCGGCAACCATTTGTCGCCGCCATAATCACTTCTTCACAAACCCTAATTATAAATTATACTTAAATTATTAAAATTAACAAAATTTTAATATTTTAAACACAAAATTGAAATAAACGATTATTACTTCATTGAATTTATTATCGGAGTTCATTATTGAAAAGTTAGAAACTTGAATAAATTTGATTTAAGATTAGTGAGAAAAAAAAAAAAAAAAAAAAGAGAATTCTATATATATTTGGAGTAAAAAAGGGTAGGGTGGGAAAAAATAATGAAAAAAGTATATAACTTGAGTAAAATCCGTATATGAAAAATCAATTACTTTAATTGTATAATGATACGACACTACTACAAAAAAAAATGGATTAAGAAACACACACTACAGAACGCTTGATTCACATAAGCGATTTCCAAAGGTAAAGAGAACATTTCAATGAGATAACTGTTTTCTAAATGAACAAATAGAAAACGCCTTTGTATATGACAGTTCTCTATTCTATTTTTAAAAAACAAAAAAAGTAAAAATAAATCATGTAACCCCCTCACTTTCTCTTTAATTAAACCTACTTATAATTGAAATTTTCTACATTCTCCTCTAAAATTAAAAACCTAATCTCCTATTTCTTTCACCATTATCACTATCGTTCATTACCAACTGCCGTATTTCCTCACCACGTCACTGCCTCCATGCTGACATCATCAACGTCGCCGACGTATATGCCGTCAACAACACTAGAGTCTCCGAGAACCATCTGATTCACATGATGTTCCTCAAGGCCATTGAGTAACCTCAACGAAAAATGGGACCGAGTTGAGTGATGAAACGGCACCGAACTAGCCGCAATTGAGCCCGATGAGGTCTTCCGTTACGCGCTGCCGTACTTCCACTCTGATTATTATTCTGACTAACAAGGTTTGTCAAATTTTTGTTGTAATTAATTAGTTTTAGGAAACTGCTTATAAATAGGGTTTGCTTTAGTTTTATTAGGGAACTTCTACCACTACTTTTACGGCTTCTTTTTATTATTCTAGTTTACACCTAATTTATATTTTTGTTCAAGAAAACTATGGAAGGCTAGACTTCTCATCTTGATTCAAGCAACTAAACGGTTTGATTTATAATTGTGAGTTTGAAAGTTCTTATCTTTATTCTTGATTATTGATTATTGCTCTGTTTTTATTGTTATTTGCGAGATTGATTTATGATTTCTAGGTGGCCAACTAGTTTTCTAATTAATCGCGTTATTGTTAGTTTTGTTAATTGAACGGGATACGTTGATTAACTTAACACTAGTAACAACTAGGTTTAATTGTTGAACTGGATACGTTAATATTTATTCCTAGGAGCGATTTTCATAACATCTAAAGTACAACTGGATTGTATGTGCTATTTGTTCCTTATCGATTCTCTTGTCATTAAAGCTGCTAACTGATTAAATCTTGAACGGGATACGTTAAGGTTGTCTTTTGGTTAGGGTTTATTAGAGATATGAATGGATTAATAATTATATCCATCATAAATAACGTAATTAAGTTTAGTATTTATGTTGCGGCTTTTGGGTTGACTTGTAATGTTATATATATATTCTCATTTGGGAATCATAAGAGAACGAAATATAATAATACAATTCATATATCTCTAAAATGCATTCTCATATAAATCTTAACATGGTATCAGAGCCTCGTTACTGAGGTCTCTCGATACGCTTCCGCTTTCTTGCCGGTGGGCCTTGCTCACCGGCGGGATTCCGTTTTCCGATATCAAAAATAGTACTTTGCGTCAATTAATATGGCCATGAAATCATGCTGGTCTTGTCTCCAATTCGTTTAGATTCTTAAAATAATAATAATAATAATAATAATAATAATAATAATAATAATAAGAAGAAGAAGAAGAAGAAGAAGAAGAAGAAGAAGAAGAAGAAAAATAAATAAATAAAAATACTTCTACTACAGTTTACCAAAATCACTGCTAGATTTTGATGTTTTCTTGGTTTTCAATAAATACAGCCCACTCCAAATTCATGCGGCCTTATCGTGCTCTTTTTGTTGGTTTCAAATCACCCCCTTCAAAAATATTGTCTTATACTCGAAATCTCAAATAAAACCTTCCAAATTTCAAATTACCTATTTTTTCTCTTCATTTCAATTCTTCAACTTTGTTAAGGCGGTGTTGAAAATTACTGGCGAGTTACGCACTGAAAAAAATTTACTGGCGAGTTACGCAATTGAAATTGTCTGGCGAGTCCTATACGCATCTAAAAGTTGTCTGGCGAGTCCTATACGCACTTTTAAAGATTGTCTGGCGAGTCCTATACGCACTTTTTTTTTACAACTATTGCCGAGATAAAGTTTGAAGATAAAGATTGAAGATTCTCCAATCGCAACGTTCGTTGCACTACCGTTACGATTGCGGGAGGGTATTAGAGATATGAATGGATTAATAATTATATCCATCATAAATAACGTAATTAAGTTTAGTATTTATGTTGCGGCTTTTGGGTTGACTTGTAATGTTATATATATATTCTCATTTGGGAATCATAAGAGAACGAAATATAATAATACAATTCATATATCTCTAAAATGCATTCTCATATAAATACTAAATTTAATTACGTTATTTATGATGGATATAATTATTAATCCATTCATATCTCTAATAGGGTTAGTTAAGAACGGGATACGTTTTAATTAACTAAACATAAGGAGGATTAAAATTACATGATTCACGATAAGGTAGTCAAGAATATAAGTTAGAACCGGATAACTGTGATCAATTGTCTTTGAACCGTGGATGTTTGCTTGAGTTGAGACTTTTCTTATTATTTGAGTTCATCTTAATTAGCGTTTTATTAGTTTTAGTATAGTTGATATAGTAGTTTTAGTAGATTTCAATCAAAACCCCCCCAATCCTAGTTACTAAGGTCTTTAGTTACACTTTACACGATTATAGTTAGTCCTATTCTCTGTGGGTTCGACCCTTACTTCCACTTTGCTATTTGTTTAGTAATAGGAAATAAGTGATATAAATTATTAATTTGCGGCATACGACATTAAGCCCGTCAGGGGAGCCAATTCGTAGGCAGCAGTTTCTTGCCCACTCTGGTGGCCTTGAAGTACGCAGCGGCCTCCGACTCCTCCCTTGTCAACGGGACCTTCTTCCAGGGGTAGATCTTTCCCGGGGACCATTCCTCCCGTGTCTCCAGACGACCTCTCACGTCGTTGTGAAAACAGCGGGGATGGTTGAATGGCACCGGAGACTTGAGGAAAAACCACCTCTCATTCGAGCCTTTCATTGATGTAAGCACTAGAAAGTGGGTCAGGTAGCTGGTCTCAGTAACCAGGACCACCACCCTTTCATCGCAGGGGTGATGCAGGGACGGAAGTGGTGCAGACGGCGAAACAGATTTACTGTTAGCGGAAATCCCAGGTATAGACACGTCCAGGCAAAGGCAACTATAATCCTTATACCAAAACTTGTCATCTGACAGATAGCAATGTTGGCCCGGGAGAGCACCTCTTCAATGAAGGGGTGAAGTGGGAATCGCAGCCCGTGCTCCGAATTTTTTATATACAGGACCGTGTGAAGGGCCGGGGGCTCAACCACATTTTCATGTCACCCCGGTACAGAGAACTCTCAGCCTTTGGGTAGATGATAGTATTCGGCTGCGAGTTCGGGGCAATTGTTCGCATTTAGAAAATCTGTATAACCTAGATGTATCCTGGTATCCATGGGAATCTGGAATACCGCGGTCTCAAAGATTCTCACGTGAGAGGGGCCAGCCTAAAAAGGCCCAGCCTGGGCCTCTACATCCGTTTCCCCCTCCCGGCCGACGGTCAAATCCTCTATCTCAGGCTCTACTTCAGAATCCGTTACTACATTATAATCTGAAGCGGTTCTAAAAGAAGAATCGGCTGACGCACTCATTGTTCTCTACTAATCAATTAGAACTTGTGTAAAACTGAAAATCAAAGGTGAAAGTTACCTTTTGCAAGAACAGAAGTAAGAGTGAAGATGAAGGCGAGACGAAGCAAGGACGAAGAGCGAGCGAAATCTAAGGAATTTTTGTTGAGGAGTTGTTGAGTTTAAAGGATGAATAAAGGGAGAAATGAAGCGAAGAATAGGGTTATTTATAAGGAAAGGCGTGAATAGTGCTCCCTCACCCGCTGTACGACACGTGTCAGCCAGGGGAGGTGAAACGTCGCCTCCTTTGGGATCTGAAATTCAAAAATTGCGCCAAAGTTAGAAGTGTGCTCAACATACCACCTCCAAGCGGAAGAGGGAAAGGCATGAAGACAGGAAGCAGAAACACAGAGGAAGCTGACATACCCAAGCTACCGGGGAGAACAACCAATCCAAAGAAATCAAGACATACAGGACAAGCTTGGAGTTTCCCCTGTATGGGGGCAGTTGTTGGGGGTGACATCTCCCGGGTCTGACCACCTAGTGCCGGAGGGGTCATGAGCCGGGGGCATCTAATGTACCAAGGGGCCCATCAGTCCCTCCCGGGTCTGGGGCAAAGATGTCTCACCCGGGTCCGTACTGTACGGCCTGGCTGCGCAAAAGGACAAATCAAGAGCAAGTATAAATAGGAAGCTAAACCCTAAAAGCAGTCCATCCACATAACACACAAAACATCTCACTAAAGGTTTTTCTCTCTTTTCTCTCTCTAAATTTATTTGATTTACATAACTGACTTGAGCGTCGGAGGGCCATTCCCTGGAACCCCCGGGGCTAGGTTTGTTATGTGTTTCAGGCCGAGAGGAAGACCACCAGCATTCGAGGAGCTAAGGACCACCCGGGACTTAGTTTACTTAATCTTTAACTTGTATTCAACTTGTAATCATTCGTATTTAGTTTGTGTACTTAGTTCTCAACTTTGTACCCAAACATTTTTATTTCTTAATGTTTTCCTCACCTTATTCATCTTCACTTCCTCCCTAACTATTAGTAATTTTTTATTCCTCTTTTACCAAATCGAATTTTAGGGTTTGTTCTATGTTGGCACCATGTCCTCTAATTCTCATTCCGAAACTTCAATTACGGCACGATGTTACTGTGGGGATAGAGTTGCTACTGGGAACAAACTAGTAATTTCAAGATTGAAAAACAAAAAAAAAAAAAAAATTGTTTAAACCCTAAATATCTACCAAATTTAATTACTTTCACAACAAAATCAACACAACTTAATTTCAAACATTAAACTGAAAAGAATAGGAAGTAATTAAGGAAGTAATCCAAAAATTTTTAGGTTTAGAAATAATTGAGGGTGAGTGAAAGAGGATGAATAATAAATGAAATGAAGAGGGGAAATGAGCGCTGGAGTAAAAGTAAATAAGAGGGGCAAAACAGTCACTTTAAACAAAATAAGGCCTAAATGGGATTTCAGGGGAACAAGTATCTATTTGAAAACAAAATGGCGTTAAAAGGTAGTTATTTGAAAAAAAAAATTATATAAGGTAGTTATTTGAAAAAAAAATGGTTTATAAGGTAGTTTTTAGCAATTTTACCTAAAAACAATGATTTTTTTCAAAAACAACTATTTTAACAACCATTACAATAATAATATTAATAAAAAACTTGACAATTTACAAGAAAAAAAATAAAAAATTATAATAATTTGGGTATTTTGATTTATAATTGAATAATGTGAATTTTTCTTTAAAGATTTGATTAATTTTGAATTAATTTCTAGGGTTTATTGTAAATAACTACCTTATAAAATATGTTTTTCTAAAATTACTACCTTTTAAAATAAAGTTTAAAAATTAGTACCTTTTAAAAGCATTTTGTTTAAAATTTGCTACCAAAATCCATTTTTAATGATAATAAAATCGAAGTTTCGAATGTTTTGCGACCAAATTCCTTTACTTTGAAAACGTTTTTGGTGATAATGATGTACTACACAAGTTTCCTATAGAAAAAAAGTAAACTTTTTAATCACAAAAATGTTTTTTGGTAGCAAAATTTAATGAAACTGTTTTTAAAAGGTAGTAATTTTAGAATTTTATTTTAAAAGGTAGTAAGTTTAGAAAAACGTATTTTATAAGGTAGTTATTTACAATAAACCCTTTCTAATTTTAATTAAGTTTAATGGGGTGTAAAAGAGAGACTAAGTTAGATTTGAATTTGCAAATGGACATGGAAGGAAAACTTTAAGGATAAAGAAAGTACTCCCGCCATTTATATTCAATGGATATCCTTTTTATTTTGACACTATTTAACATTTTAACTCGTAAAGTATAAATTAATATATAGTCATGTGTGATCTTGTTTGATTTGTCTTGATAAATATGATATTAATATCGAATTTTTATATTTTTTTACATTTTAGAATATAGATATTATCGTTACAAAATACGTCTCGACAAGTGTGAAAAAAGATGAGATGTCCATGAATTTAAATTGAGGGAGTATAACTTAGGTAAAATTATCAATTACAGCCTTATAAAAACACTAAATTATAAATTACAGTCTTATATAATATTTTTTTTAAATTACAGCCAAAATTTCATATTTATTCAAAAATTGCGGCCAAAATATCTTTCCAGTGAAAAAAAAATTATAATGACCGAATTGCCCCTCTTTTTAATAGATCATTCTACCCCTACTGAAAGTCTTACTCATTTTATATTCTTTCATTTTCATTTTAATGCCCCACTTTTTAACCCTCTTTCTCTTTACTTTTCATCTTCCACATCATTCATCCTCTTTCTTTCCCTTTTTTAAATACTTTAAGATTCCGCTTTTAAGCCCATTTAACACACAAAAGATCATTTTTTTATTCCATGGTTTTGTTTGGTTCCTCAGTGAACGAATTTGAAACCCTAAATTACACCAAACCGTTATTACAATGAAAAATAATATTACCTGACAATATAATGAACGAAAATTCAATCAATACTTGCAAAACTTAGAAGAAACAACAGTGACAATCTTCAAATGATTCAAACTTGATTTGAGGAATGAATAGATAAAAGAAAAAAAATTGGGCAATTGAAATTTGAAGGAAAATGGGTTTAAACTTGGGTATTTTAGATGAAATAGGTTATAAGGGTAAATTTGTCAAATATAATGTTAACTCAGGTAAGAATTTCAAAGTTTAAAGAAATTTATCACTTAAGTAACAAAAATCTCCGTTTTGGTTGCAATTTTTGAACGGAACTAAAATTTTGGCTGTAATTTATTAAAAACATTATATAAGGCTGTAATTTATAATTTAGTGTTTATATAAGGCTGTAATTGATAATTTTGCCTTTAACTTATTAAAACTTAGTTACAATATAGAGAATTAGAGAAAGTGTCGTTACCAAAAAAAATAAAAAATAAAAAATATAGAGAGAGTGTGCATCTCGAACCTTCTGATATCCTTCTAAGTTCCAGCTACACACGGAAATTATGAAACGCGTACATCTCGATTCTCGAGCCTTGTGATATCCTTTAAAATATTAATAAGTCGTAAAAATGGTGGGGAAGTAGTAGAAAAGTGGCAAAGAAAACACGGTCAAACAAAAGCCAATTAAATCCACACAAGTGTGTGTAATCAGTGTGTGATAAGTTCAGGCAAAATTCTCACGGGTTTTGTACACTTAACTCATCACTTACAATTTACACCACCTACGTACTTTTTTCACATAAAACATAACAAGTCAATACCAAACTTACACAACAATGTCTTCTCCAAATTCTACGACAAACGACAGTTATTCCCACTTACAGAACGTAACGTCCTTCCAACAGAGCACGCCATTAGCGGTGTCTGTTCAGAGCAACAAGTCTCTTGATTCATGTGACACTGATTCTGAAGCTAGTGATCATTCAGTACCCATAGACGGAAAGATGTACATGTCTCTTCTACAAGGAAACATAAATAGCATTTTGGAAAGTGGTGTTGATTTGTCGTTGTTGAAGTGTAAGGAGGATGGAAATTCTGTTCTGCACGTTGCGGCCTGCGCTGGGCAGACTCAACTTATCAGAAAGATTATTCCAAAGTGCAAAGACATTATTAAGTCGAAAAATTGTTATGGCGAGACAGTGTTTCATTGCGCAGTAAAGTCTGCTCGCACTGACACTCTCTTAGCTCTGATGGATTGGGATAATTATGAAGTGGATCAAAGCATTAGTAACTCGGTGTTAGCAGAACAAGATAACGAAGGGAATACTGCTTTACATATCGCCTTGGAGTATAATCAGAATATAATGGCGTATTGTTTGATGAAAAACTATCCGAAAGCTTATTATGTGCAGAATAATAAGGATATTTTTCCACTTTATATAGCTGTTGAGAATAGAAATCTACGACTTGTGAAGCAAATGATGAATTACATTAGACAGTTAGAATACTTAGAACCTGCTTTTGATGACAAATTATTGTCGGGCATGTCTCTCGTCCACGCTGCTATTGAGACCGGTAAAATAGGTAATTGTCATTAATTAATTATTTCGACTGTTGTTTGCGATTTTATTTGATATCAGGATGAACTGAACTGAACTAAACTAAACTAAAGTAAACTATACTGGATCCATTTTGGTTGCAGACATAGTAAAAGAGATATTAGAAAATCGCGCGGAACTAGTGGACTTAAAGGAAGACGGGCAGACACCGCTGTCATATGCAGCGTACAAAGGTCACCTCAACATAGTTCTATACTTGCTCGACAAATTCCCCAAGTTCGAATATATACGCAATGCTGACGGCTCATTTCCAATTCATAGAGCGTGCAGTGGTGGATACGTTAACGTCTTAAAAGTGCTTCACAACACAAGACACTTACTCAACAAACAAGGCCAAAACATACTTCACGTAGCTGCTACAGAAGGAAAAGCAGACGTAGTCTCTTATCTGTTGAATGTAGTCGAGCTCGATTACCTGATCAATCTCAAAGACAATGATGGCAACACCCCTTTACATTTGGCTGCCAAAGGGTTCCATCCAAGGGTTGTCTACATTTTGACTTGCGAATCAAGAGTGAAGAATGAGCTACGGAACAATGATGGATTGACTGCTCTTGATGTTGCTGAGATTCACGCTGATTTGCCTATTTCATTCGAAGCTGTAAGTATTCGGTTCACGTTGATACTGACAGCTACTAGTAGACCTGGCAAACGGGTCAACCATGTCGGGTCTTTTTGTGTCAGATCGCTTTCGAGCTAAATTTTATACTCCCTCCATTTCATAATGTTCTTCCCATATTGGTATGGCTCAATATTTAGATGGGTGAATTGTGTGGGCGAGATTAAATTAGAAAAATAATAAAGTAGATTGTGTGGTTGAAATTGATGGAAAATTGATAAAAATAGAAATGGGAAGAAGATAGTGGAATTTCCTTTTAAGGAAAGTGGAAAGAAGATAGTAGAATGGAGGGATAGTACGTTTTTTCTTTGGCATCATCTGATAGGAGTACATTTGAATCAACTTAGGTTTGGGTCAATTTTGGGTCAACAAATATTGGGTCGGGTTTGTCCAATTATTGTTTTTGGTCACGCGCTCAGGTTTCATTTTTGGGAGAACCAAGCCTTAGGTTATGCTTGTTGAGTTGTTGGGATCAGTTTTGCCAAGTGTAATGTTAGAATATATAATCAATCTTGGGCTTTTAACCATCAGCTTAAGCTTTTGGTTGAGTTGGTTCTTAACATGGTATAAGAGCCTTGTGACAAGAGGTCACGGGTTCGAATCTCATCATAGTTTACCGTTGTGAATAGGCTTGTGAATTTTCACACATTTTCTTGTTTTTCCTTGATCTTGCAGAAACTCACATGGATAACCTTGAAATATATAAACTCACCTCGGAGCACACAGGTAAGACGAGAACAATATTTCAAAGAGAAACAATGCAGTTCACAGTCACCACAACAAAACAACTCCCCACTGCAAACCGAAAAACTAGGCAATCCCAAAGTAGAGCAAAAGCCGTTCAAGACAAGTAGTGACACGATAATGCTAGTCTCAACACTTGTAGCCACGGTAACATTCGCGGCAGGATTCACAGTCCCAGGATCATACAACCAAAACAATCCCAACATAGGCATGGCGGTACTAATCCACAAATGGGCGTTCCAGGCATTCGTAATATGCAATACAGCAGCGCTGTTCACGTCTATTCTAAGTGCCCTTTGCCTGGTTTGGGTGCAACTGAAGAACCTTAAACTAATGCTACTGTCATACAACTTGGCGCAAGCTTTGTTAGGATTTGCACTAGCCATGATGTGGTTGGCATTTACGATGGGATTATTTGTCGTGTTGGGAAACCTGCCATGGCTGTCATACGTAGTTTTAGGTATGGCGTTTGTGTTCATGGTTGTTGCTCTCTTGGTGTTTATTCCACTAGTTAGTTCTTCGTATATTAGGAACTCTGTTGTGAGGTTTTTATTCAGAGGACCTTTTTTGCTGTTGCTGTTAGCTTGTGAGAAGAGTTCAGTCAAGTATGACTAGAAATTGATGAAATTGTAAAACCGTAGACGCGATCAAATGCACCCCCTTTCTTTCTTCTGTATTCCATGTTTTCGTAATGTCTGAATGTTGTAGCTGGAGCCTTCAGTGCATGACCATCCAATGTCTATTCTATTTCTTTTTCCGAGTAGTTAGGGCACTAGTACCTCATTTTGATCTCGAGCTACATCAGATGGATGTGAAAACGACACTGTTCGACCTCAGAACCCCACCACATACTCGAACATTTGAAGATTTGAATGGAAAAAAACGTCCTTGGTTAGCTTGATGAGTGGAGAAATCGGACCTTTTCATGCTCCTCATGTTGGTTCCACCTTCACATTTACCGCTATGTTTAGTTCAAGTGTCATTAAGAACCAATCTAATTTAGCTCCAGCTCAATTAATATATTCGACGTTGTACCCAATATTACGTATTATGTTTATGTTTATATTTAAAATACTTTAATTAAATTTTACTTGATTTTATAAGGTATAATATTTTTTTTCATAATGTATTATGAGTACTTCGTATAAATTTTTTATTTTAAAATAGTTTTTTTTTTGAGAAAAATCTCCAAGCGGTGATTTCATAAATTCCAAATTAAAACGATAAATATCAACAATGTTTGAGGTAAATTATCCAATCAGACTCTTCTTAAAAATCCTGGGTCCGCCCTGGTCCGACTGAGCATGGCACGATATCGTATTCAAAGGCTTAGTTACAGCGCTAAAGTAACATGTGCCTTAGACGAGTTAGGCTAAAGTTTTGTTACGATTGGGTCCGGGAAATCGTTCATTAACATGGTACTAATGAAGGAGGAAGTTTGGAGTAAGAATTTGTCCACAAGTATAAAAAATTGCCACTTATGGAAGGCCTCTTAAACTCTTTCTCTAATTTTAGTAGTGAAACTGCTACATAATAACAAACTAGTTGAGCGCCCGTGCGATGCACGGTTGATATAGATCATTTTTAATTAATAAAAGGATATAAATTATTATATGAATACTACAAAAATTTCATGTGACGTGAGTTTTTATTTTAAATAATAATAATACTAACTATAAATAATTAAGATAATGATAATAATAGTAATAATAATAATAATAATAATAATAATAATAATAATAATAATAATAATAATAATAATAATTTTAATTATAATAATAATGTGGTTAATAATTTGATATGATCAATAACTGTAAGTTAGTTCATCACTAAATAAAAAGTTATCAATATTTATTTTATCCATAGTTCCTACGGAGTATATCTTACATAAGAGACGCTTAATCATAATTGTATCCTTCTTTCTTTTATAGATACATTTTCTACTTTGAGAAATTAGTCTCACGCTATTTTAATTTGAAATGATATTTTATTGGAGTGATTGTTTTACTTTTTAACATATCTTTATTAGGTATAGCTTACATTAAAGTAAAATACTTATATTTATTGATTCAAATTGAAAAAATTATTCGTCACTGATAATAGATGATAACAACATAAAAACAAAATGTAGAAAGTTATTATTATCTTCATTATTGACGAAATAAAAGAAACATATTAAATAAGAAAAAACATATATAAACTCCATATATGTAGAAAAGAAAAAATAAAGTCAGAAAAAATAAAGTGAGAAATCTGAAAATCTCTAAATATTATACTAACAATATTTTTATCTTCAATTAAATTTATGTAATAATAATATTCCATTTAGAGAAAATAAATACTACTAAAAATTTCATTTAAATCTCTAAAATCTCTAAATTCATGTTCTAAAATAATAATATTATTAAATTTATTATTTATGTAAAATCTCTAAAATCTCTAAATTTATTAAATTTATGTAATAATAATATAGGGAATATTAGCCAAATTTATGAAGTAACTGAATTTTAATATAAGGAATATTTTTTTAGCCAAATTTATGAACTAACTGAATTTCAATATAGGGAATATTTTTTTGCTTAAATTAATGTGTGTGCATTTATATTTCCATATTATATAATTATTTATACTTAAGTTTATTTTTTTCTTATATTTATATTATGTAATTATGACATCATCAAATGCATTTGGCGGGAAAAAAAATTATAGAATTGCGACATGTGGCAAAGATGACGTAAGCGTAAACTGCGGTTTAGTATAATAAAGATGCTAATTAATGTAATGTTGAGACTCCCATCTGTAATCGTGAATCCGCGGCTATCTAATCAAAAGTCCAGTCGTTGTTATGTCTTTGTTCGAGTGTCAAGTATTTGACAGAAAAAACATAACACCTGGACACGTAAACTCTAAGCTCTGCTAAGTGATAAATACTACCGATTTAACGATACTTATAAAAAGCTTAGTTGGAAATATATCAACATTATACTCCGTATAAAATAAACGTTTCTCTTAGCATCATCAAAACTAAATACAAATTAGGTTCACCGCTAAAATACGTACGTGATTAAGACCGATTTTATGTTCTAATACTTAGGGGGCGTTTGGTATGTGCAGAGGAAAGAGAAAAGGAATCAGAAAAGGAAACAGGGAGAAAAGAATCAGATTACCCTGAATTTAGGTTGTTGTTTGGTGCAGTCCGGAAAGGGATTCGTAATCTTGTGAATTCCTTTTGTAGATGTTTGGTAAAAATAGGGGAATGAAACTATTTTTTTAGCTGAAATTATATTTTTTAACTTTTAAAATTGTATTCAATTTATCTTTAATAAAAATCACAATTTTTTCAAAGAAATTTACTACAAACAAGAAAAATAAACATGTATAATAACATATATAATCACCCAAATTTATAATAAATTATATAATAACATTATAATCATCCAAATTAACAATATAGTCACCTAATTTATAATATAATAAATAATACATTTATAATAACAAAAAAAATATAAAACACACAAAAAAAAAAAAAAAGAAAGAATCGGAGAATGGCAGATCTGCTGCCCGCAAATGACCGGAGTACCGGCGGGATGGCGGCTGGAGGAGGCGGCAGGGAGCGGCTGTAGGTGTTAGGGGATGGCCTGAGGCGGCATGGAGACACCGGAAACAGCAGTGGGGCCGCCTTCAATAATTTTAATAACTGAAAAAAAAAAAAAAAAAAAAAAAAGAGAGAGAGAGAGAGAGAAGCTTACTCACGGTGGGAGGGGGTGGAGGACGGTGCAAGGGTGTCGCCGGAGATTCGCCGGAAATAGTTAGGTTTTCTTTTTTTTTTTTTTGAAGGGAAAATGGAGAGAGATGGGAGAATGGAGGAGAATAAAATCTGAAAGAAGGGGGGGAGGGGGGTAAGAATGAAAGAGTGATAAGGAGATTATGAAAAGGTTTTTAGGAGAAAGGGAATGACAAAATTTCTCAAACAAACACCCACTAAGGGAATTAAATTTTCTAATTCCCTTTCCCATTCCTGAAACCACCATACCAAACGCCCCCTTAATACGGAGTACGTATGTGATAAAAAGATCTTGTTATAGATCGTCAATTAATGCACACCTAATTATCATACGTGTATTTCTCGAGCCTTGTAATATCCTTTAATAATTAATAACTCGTGAAAAACGTGTAGTAGAAAAGTGGCAAGAAAACAAACACCCAATTAAATCCACACAAGTTTAATCACTCTCTAATAAATTCAGACAATTCTCATCTGTTTTCTACACTTAACTCATCACTTACACCACCTACTTTCTTTTTTTTTTTTTTTTTTTTTTTTTTTTTTTTTTTGACATAAACAAAACAACTTAATACTAACGTACACAACAATGTCTTCTCCAAGCTCTACGACAGACGACAGCAGCGACTCCCGCTTGCAGAATGCAACGTCCTCGCTAAATAGCAGGCTGCGTGCTAAATATTCCCCCTTTTGAGGGCATCATCATGCCTCTTGAATCAAGTGACAGCGATTCCCCGGCTAATACTCCAACACAGGATTGTGTGCCGCCTGATGATTCGGTACCTATAGACGCGAAGATGTACAAGAATCTTGTACACGGGAACATCAGCGACATACGTAAAAACGATGTTAATGATAGAATTATGGAGAGTAAGAAAGGTTTTATTAAATTCAGAATTGCATGGTTACAATATCAACAGATGATACATATACATAGGTGTACATGATAAATCTTAGTTAGAATAAAATCTCTAATTACAAAGATATAATTTTATTTACTTCCTAATTACAATGTGAACACAATTATATTAATGATTTGATTGCTTGATTGGGAGGTAAGTAATATTTCCTTAACTAAAATAATATTGCTAATACGCCCCCGCAAGATGGACGTCCGAAGAGTAAGACCAATCTTGACCAATCTTGATGAGTAGACGATGAACGATCGTGATGGAGCACGACGAGGGAGGTGGTGGAGATTGGGGGTGCGATCGCCTCGGGAATGCTGGCTGGTGGTGTAGTGGACACTGGTGGTTGTTTGAGAGGTAATGTGGGTTCCTCGGGGTTTTTGACGTCTGTCAACGAGGGTTTTGTAGATTGAATTTTTGGATGAATTATTCGGTTTTTTGTTTGAAGTGATGAAGGAGAATTCAGAGTTTGGTTGGTTTTGATTTTGTTAAGTAAATTATATTACTAGGTTTGTGGGGGTTTATTTTTTTATTTTTTTTTTAAGAAATTTAATTTTATGGTCATGTTGGTGGTATACCATAAAATTTTATGGGTTGTATAATAGATAAGATGACTTACTAATGTTTAGATAAAAAATAAACAAGTGGTTGTGGTTGTAAAGATACATGTATGGTTTTTGTTTTGGTCATTATCTCATTGAGATTTGTCAAGACCAAAATTATGGGTGAGTTTGTTCTTGTATATGAAAAATAGTAAGGGTTCGAAAAAGTAAATTTCGAGACGATAATTTGTCATATTTTGGTTTAGATAATGGTTTGTGCCAAGGAAGGTTTTGGATATAATTTTGGTTGTGGCTTGGATGCAATTCTTGGTTGGTGGCAGCGGAAAAAAGGTAGGTTTAGGCCAAGTAAAATTTGGTTTTTGGTTGGGTGGTTTGGCCTTAGGATCTACTCTAAAGTGTTACCCTCTATCAAGAGCACGAGACTGTGATAGAATAGTAAGGGTTCGAAAAAGTAAATTTCAAGACGATAATTTATCATATTTTGGGGTTGTGATTAGGTTTGTGCCAAGGAGGGTTTTTGGCTATAATTTTGGTTTTTGGTTGGATGCAATTCTGAGGTGGTGGCAGCGGAAAAGATGTAGGTTTTGGCCAAGTAAAATTTGGTTTTTTGGGTGGTGGTTTGGCCTCAGGATCTACTCTGAGGTGTTACCTTCTATTAAGAACACGAGGCTCTGATACTATGATAGAATAATGGAGAGTAAGAAAGGTTTTATTAAATTAGAATTGCATGGTTACAATATCAACAGATGATACATATATATAGGTGTACATGATAAATCTTAGTTAGAATAAAATCTCTAATTACAAAGATATAATTTTATTTACTTCCTAATTACAATGTGAACACAATTATATTGATGATTTGATTGCTTGATTGGGAGGTAAGTAATATTTCCTTAACTAAAATAATATTGCTAACAGTTAATTTGTCGCAGTTGAAGGGTAAGGAGGATGGAAACACTGTTCTGCACGTTGCGGCCTGCGCAGGGCAGGCTCAACTTATCAGCGACATTATTTCGCAATGTAAAGACATTTTCAAGTCAAAAAACAGTAAGAAAGAGACAGCGTTCCATTGCGCGGCTAAGTCTGCGCACCTTGACACGCTCAAAGCTTTGAGTGAATGGAGTAAGTATGAAGTCGATGCAGAAAGTGCTAAAGCGGTGTTGGCGCAACAAGATAATAAGGGAGATACGGCTTTACATATCGCCTTGAAGAATAATCAGGAAGATATGGCGGATTATTTGGTGGAAGAGTATCCAAAAGCTTCTTGTGTGATGAATGAGAAGGATATTTCTCCGCTTTATATGGCTGTTAATTTGAAAAATCTACAACTTGTGAAACAAATGATGATTTACAATAAACAGTTTGAAAAAGAATTTGTCGTCGAATTATTGTCGGGCAGGTCTGTCGTTCATGCTGCCATTGAGATCGACAGCATAGGTAATTTAATTTGCTTTAATTTTTTTATTTTGGCTGTCTACGCTTATTTGATATTCCGTAGAGTTAAACTGAACTAAACTCAACACTTCTTTGATTACAGAGATCTTGAAAGAGATATTAGATTTTTCTGGAGAGTTACTGAACTCGTTCGAAGATGGGCATACACCGCTGTCATATGCAGCGTACAAAGGTCGCCTTGACACACTACAATACTTGCTCAAAAATTTCCCCCACTTAGCGTATGAATGCAATTACGACGGCTCATTTCCAATTCATAGCGCGTGCAGTGGCGGACACGGTAAAGCCGTAAATGAGCTTCAGAGCACAAAACACTTGCTCAACAGACAAGGCCAAAACATTCTTCACGTAGCTGCTGCAAACGGCAAAGCAGACATTGTCTCTCATCTGTTGACAATAGTCGAGCTCGAGAGACTGATCAATCTTAAAGACGATGATGGCAACACTCCTTTACATTTGGCAGCTAGAGGCTTCCATCCTAGGGTCGTTTACATTTTGACACGCGAACCAAGAGTGAGGGATGAGCTACGGAATAATGATGGATTGACTGCTCTTGATGTCGTTGAGATTCACGCTGATTCACCATTTTCATTCGAAGCTGTAAGTCTAGGGTCCACCCTCTCATCTGTTACAATTCCTGTTTCTAGATGCTTGGTGTCACGGTCCGGGTTTAAAACCCGGACCGTGACATTTGGCCTTGATACTGACAGGTAGACCTGGCAAACTAGTCAATCGGGTCGGGTCAAATCACATTCAAGTCTGTTGGAATTTCCTAGCAAATCAGAATTTATTTTTTGGGCCTAAGTCGGAATTCTGATAAACAATTATCAGATAAATAAATTGGCTGTTATAATACATCCTTCCAACATCACTTTTTGGCCATTGATTTAATATATGGCTAAGATTGAATCTTGAAGGGACACCATATTATTATAAATACAGGGTGTTTGTGTGCAACAAAAACACAGAAATCATTCCCCACAAATATTCTTGATACAGTAATTACTAATAATGATATAGTGCTTTCATATTAGTGTAAACTCTTAGTATCCCTGAGACATTCGATCCACCCCGGGCACTCAATAAGGGGGCGAAATAGTCTTAAGGGCAACGTATAATTACGTGCTTGAGGAGTTTGTTCAATCAATATTATTTATAAGTAATATTATTTTCGTTTTCATTGTTTCTGTATACAATATTTTCAACAATCTTAAGACTATCTATTATGTCAAGCGTCAAGGAGATGACTGCAAATTTCATCAAACTCGACAAGTTTGATGGTGGCAATTTCCGCAGATGGCAGAAAAAGATGCACTTTCTACTCACGAGTTTGAAAGTGGTTTACGTTCTCACTACTCCACAACCAAAGGAGAAGGAGGACGAAACTTTGGAGGAACAACGCAGTAGAGCGAAATGGGAAAACGATGAATATATATGTCGCGGTCATATACTGAATGGTATGTCCGATGCCCTGTTCGATACATACCAGACCGTGGAATCTGCCAAGGATCTTTGGGATCAATTAGAAGCGAGGTATATGCGTGAAGATGCTACAAGTAAGAAATTTCTTGTTTCACAGTTTAACATGTATGTCATGACTGATAAAAGATCAGTAATGGAACAATTCTATGAAATTGAACGCATCCTCGGTAATTTTAAACAACACAATATGAATATGGATGAGTCAATCACTGTTTCTTCCATTATTGATAAATTGCCTTTGAGTTGGAAAGAATTTAAGCATAGCCTTAAACATAAAAAGGAGGATTTATCTCTTGAGGAATTGGCTAATCATCTTCGTGTAGAAGAAGAGTTTCGTAAACAGGAAGAAAGCAAAAATCAATCTGTCCATGTAATCGTGGAAGAAGGCCAATCCAGTAAAGGCAAGGGCAAAGGAAAGTACAGTGGAAAAGAGAAAGGTAAATTCAATGGGAAAGGGAAGAGAAAAATGGATTCTGATTCTGATCAGAAAACTAAAAGTCTCGGTCCCTGTTGGATTTGTAAAGGTCCGCACATGAAAGCCGACTGTCCAAAGAAAAGAAAAGGTCCTGGTGGTTCAAGGACGGGTCAGAATCGCAATAATGCCTCTGATGGTAACGAGAATTTCGCTGCCATGATTTCCGAAATCAATATGATTCAAGATGATAATGATTGGTGGGTCGATTCCGGCGCAACTAGACATGTATCCAAGGATAAGGCAAATTTCAAGACCTATGAACCAGTGGAAGAACCTACGTTTCTCTACATGGGAAACAAGTCTCCTGTCACTGTTTTAGGCAAAGGAAGTGTAGAATTAAAATTTACTTCGGGAAAATGTCTTACTTTGACTGATGTTTATCATGCTCCAGATTTATGTAAAAATCTTATGTCAGGTTATATATTGAACCAATATGGGTTCAAGCAAGTGTATGAATCAGGAAATTATGTAATATCTAAGGGTGGTGTATTTGTCGGCAAAGGGTATGCCCATGCCGGCATGTTTAAGTTAAACGTTATTAATAATAATGTGATGAATGTTTCTGTTTACTCCTTGAATGTTTTAGATAATTCTGTTTTATGGCATAATCGGTTAGGACATGTTAATTTTCGGAAATTAAAAGATATGGCACATCTCTCTTTAATTCCGTCTTTTGATAAACACGTTGTAAATTGCAAAACATGTATGGTTACTAAAATCACAAGACTACCTTTTCCTTCTGTTAATAGAGAATCTAAATTACTTGATTTAATCCATAGTGATTTATGTGATATGAGTGATTCTCTAACTATGGATGGGAAAAGATATTTTGCAACTTTTATTGATGATTATTCCAAATTTTGTCATGTATTTTTATTGCATTCAAAGGATGAAGTACTTGAGAAATTTAAAGTATTTAAATCTAAAGTTGAACTTCATTGTGAAACATTCATTAAATGTCTTAGATCGGATAGAGGAGGGGAATATTTTAATCCCTTGTACTTCCAAAATACCGGAATTATCCATCAAGTTACAGCACCATATACACCACAACAAAACGGTGTTGCTGAACGGAAAAATCGAGTTTTGACAGAAATGGTTAACGCCATGCTTTCTAACTCGGGTTTATCCCATGGTTATTGGGGTGAGGCATTGCAAACTGCATGTTATATTCTTAATAGAGTGCCTACAAAAAGGCAGAAATCTACTACTCCGTATGAACTTTGGAATAAAAGAAAACCAAATCTAAGTCATCTAAAGGTTTGGGGTTGTAGAGCAATTGTTAAAGTTCCAGAACCTAAAAGAAAGAAATTAGGTGAAAAAGGAATTGAATGCTTGTTTATCGGTTATGCTAATAATAGTAAAGCATTCAGGTTTAAGGTCATTGAACAGAATGATCATTATTCCGTCAATACTGTCATTGAATCTAGGGATGCAATTTTTGACGAGAATCGTTTCACGTCAATTCCTAGGCCTCGTGATGTAATATTTGAGCCAAGAAACATTGGTGAAAAACATAAAAGTCATGATACAGACAATTCTAACGAGGAACCTGTACAATTAAGGAGAAGTAAACGAGTAAGGAAATCCAAAGACTTTGGATCTGATTTCTTTATGTTTCTTGTGGAAGGGAGTCGAAAACAAGACTCTGTTGAGAAATATATTCCATTCTGTTGTCATATGGACGCTGATCCCGTCACATATAAAGATGCAATGACATCCCCAGATGCTTCTTTCTGGAAAGAAGCAGTCCAAGATGAAATGGATTCAATTATGGGTAACAAAGTCTGGAAATTAGCAGATTTACCTCCAGGATGTAAACCCATAGGTTGTAAGTGGATATTCAAGAAGAAAATGAAAGTCGATGGTACTATTGACAAATTTAAGGCTCGTTTAGTGGCTAAAGGATACACTCAAAAAGAAGGTCTTGATTATTTTGACACTTACGCTCCAGTTGCGAGAACAACGACAATTAGGATACTAATTGCTTTATCCTCGGTTTATAATCTGGTTATCCACCAAATGGATGTCAAAACGGCATTCCTTAACGGTGAATTAGATGAGGAGGTATACATGGAACAACCGGAAGGATTCGTGATTCCAGGACAAGAGCACAAAGTTTGTAAATTGATTAAATCCTTGTACGGACTTAAACAAGCACCGAAACAATGGCATCAAAAGTTTGACGAGATTGTGCTTGGTAATGGATTTCATATTAATGATGCAGACAAGTGTGTATATTATAAATTCTCTGGTAACAAAGGAGTTGTCATTTGTTTATATGTCGATGATATGTTAATATTTGGCACTGATCTCCAACAAGTAGAGAATACTAAAAGTTTCTTGTCCTCTAATTTTTCTATGAAAGACATGGGTGTGGCTGATGTTATCTTAGGTATTAAGATTTCTAGGTCAGGTAATACTTTGACCTTGTCCCAGTCACATTATATTGAAAAGGTGTTAAAGAAATTCAACAATTTTGATTGTAAGCCAGCTTCTACACCATATGATCATAGTATAGTATTGTCAAAAAATACTGGTGAGCCTGTAAGACAACTAGAATATGCAAAGGTAATTGGTTGTCTTATGTATGCTATGACATGTACAAGACCCGACATTGGGTTTGCAGTTGGGAAATTGAGTCGTTACACTCATAACCCGAGTTATGCTCATTGGCATGCTATCAGAAGGGTCCTTAAATATCTTCGGAAGACAATTTCTTTCGGTATTCATTATTCTGGTTTTCCGTCTGTACTAGAAGGTTTTTCTGATGCAAGTTGGATTTCTAACAATGATCATTCCTCTACAAGTGGATGGATTTTCACTCTTGGCGGAGGTGCTGTTTCTTGGGGATCTAAGAAACAGACATGCATAGCCGACTCATCCATGGCATCTGAATTTATTGCTCTAGCATCAGCTTGTAGAGAAGCTGAATGGATTAGAAATTTATTGTATGACTTACCTCTTTGGCCAAAACCTATGTCGCCTATATCACTTCATTGTGATAGTGAAGCAACATTGGCACGAGCATACAATAATGTTTATAATGGTAAATCAAGGCACATTGGTTTACGACACAGTTATGTAAAACAATTAATTCATGATGGTGCTATAACTGTGGATTTTGTACGTACTCATGAGAATTTAGCAGATCCTTTGACAAAAGGCCTACCGAGGGATTTGGTGTTTAAAACTACAAAAGGGATGGGTTTAAAGCCTATACAAGGAATCATGACTAGTGGAACCTCAACTTAAAGCTTGATAAAACCATCGAGTTCTTAAGTTCAATGAGATCAAGTACATTGCTCGTGATTGAAACACAATATAATGTCATCTCAAAGTTTGTGTTTGTAACCATAATGAAAAGAAGGATGAGTATATAATACTCTTAGTGAATCTTTTATGAATTAGTTATTTGATGTAATTTCCCCGGGTATACCTGGGTGTATTTGTACAATAAAATGTATGAATGTATTTATTGTTCAAATTAATTTCATTCTGATATATATTATGGATATTGATAAGGTTCACCTATATGAGCTTAAAGTGAGGCCGCTTTAGGGAGTCAATCTAGGCTTGACTTCTAAACGCTTATGAATGGATACGGGACACATGGCCATAAACGTGTCGGTTTTTATTACATGTATCGAGTATAAAGATATCTTGTGTGTGACTTGGAATTAAGTAGTTAAAGAGGATTGGCTGGTTCAAAGCTTGTCTACCATGCTTTCCTAACTATTTAATAGATATGATCGCTAAAGTGAAGGTTCAATCGCGAGACACCTTTATCTATGCATAAGATTGTTTTATAAGTATTGCTTGGAAATGGCGGGGGATTGTTGGAATTTCCTAGCAAATCAGAATTTATTTTTTGGGCCTAAGTCGGAATTCTGATAAACAATTATCAGATAAATAAATTGGCTGTTATAATACATCCTTCCAACATCACTTTTTGGCCATTGATTTAATATATGGCTAAGATTGAATCTTGAAGGGACACCATATTATTATAAATACAGGGTGTTTGTGTGCAACAAAAACACAGAAATCATTCCCCACAAATATTCTTGATACAGTCATTACTAATAATGATATAGTGCTTTCATATTAGTGTAAACTCTTAGTATCCCTGAGACATTCGATCCACCCCGGGCACTCAATAAGGGGGCGAAATAGTCTTAAGGGCAACGTATAATTACGTGCTTGAGGAGTTTGTTCAATCAATATTATTTATAAGTAATATTATTTTCGTTTTCATTGTTTCTGTATACAATATTTTCAACAGTCAAATTATATAATTTTTCTTTTTGAACAAAAAATGGGTCAGGCCGGGTCATTAAAGTTTCGTGACATGTTGGAGTTTCGATTTCCAACCAGCCACGTCTCAGCTCATGCATAACAGGTCTGGCTACTTGTGTTGGGTCAGTCTTTAGGGTCTAACAGGTAGTTGTCGAAGATCTTATCATAAGTGAATGGGCTTGACGATTGTCACACATTTCATATTTTTCTTCACTATTTCAGAGACTAACATGGATGGCCTTGCGATACATCAACTCACCTCGAAGCTCACAGTCAACACGAGAAAAATATTCCGCGCAGCAAACCAAAAAACTAGACAATCCCAAAGCAGACCTCGAACCCTACAAGAACAGAAGCGACACACTCCTGCTAGTCGCAACACTTGTAGCCACGGTGGCATTCGCTGCAGGATTCACAGTCCCAGGATCATACCACCAAGACGGTCCCAACATAGGGATGGCCGTACTGGTCGAGAAATGGGCATTCCAGGCATTCGTAATATGCAACACAGCAGCACTATTCACATCAATTCTCTGTGTAGTTTCCCTCATTTGGTCGCAAATGGAAGACCTTAAACTAATACTGCTGTCATACAAGTTCGCAATACCATTGTTGGGAATTGCGCTAACCATGATGTCGTTAGCATTTACGATGGGATTATTTCTCGTATTAAGAAACCTGCCGTGGCTATCATATGCAGTTCTAGTCATGGGATTTGTGTTCATGGTAGTAGTACTTTTGGTGTTTATTCCTCTAGTTAATCCTTCATATATTAGTAACTCTGTAGTGAGGTTCTTGTTCACAGGACCATTTCTGCTGTTGTTGTTAGCTTGTGAGAAGAGAGCATTCAAGTATCACTAGAAGTTTATGAATTTCATTTTCCGCTTTGTTGTATCGGGTTTTCTAACGTAGTACAATCAATGTCGAAACTGTAAAACCGTAAAAGTGATGCAATGTTGAAACTTTGATTTCACTGTCATAATCGTCATCAAGGGTAAAAAAGAAGGTTTCAACTATGTGACAAACCAGTTAGGAGATTACCAAAGAGAACCATTTTTGCAATATTCATGAATATCCGACATTTTCGACCAGAAGAACCATACGGAGTATAAATGAAATTAATAGTGTTCATGGTCGTAGTACTCTTAGTGTTTATTCCTCTAGTTAGTCCTTCATACATTCCAGCTGAATTTGGCATTTTGCACTGGTTTTCGCAGACATAGATGTTTCAGTATCCCATTTCGCCGTACCACAGACACGAGAAAACAATTTTAGTATCAGATCTTTCGTGTCTTGGGCTGTGGGGGTGTATGCACGTCATCGGATTGATTTTGATTATCTGATATCTCTAGTGAATCAAACCTTCCTTCTTACCTTCTATGATATACTCCGTATATCGATATAAGAAATCTTATCTACTTCTATGTATGAAGAAAGTGAAATGCCAAGTAAAGTTCGCGACACCTCTAGGTAATTCTCTCATAGTGAATGATTGTTGATGATCTAGCGTAAAAACTGATATGTATATATAATTAATCGCTCAGGTAAAGTTTACGAGCAATGACTCTTCTAATAACCTTGTTAATTATTTCTTCTATTAAAAGACATTAGTACATCAGAATTTTTAACTCGTCTCGTATAGTTATTAAGTTAACATGGCACGCCATAGTCCATACCTTAGTACATTACCTCGAAATATGAGAACGACATGACATATTTAGGCGAACTGTTCTAAAATTGAATATATCTTCAAATTCTTAATTGAAGTAAGTAAATGCTTCAATTTACTTGCTATTTAAAAAATGTTCCAATTGAAAAACAAATTGCATTTACTTTCGCAATTACGCTTCTGAAACACGGTTTCATGTTAAACAGTACATATAACTTCAATTAATCGACAACATCAAAATTGAAACATGCAGGGCGAAAAAACGATTAAAAACAGAAAACAGAATCACAAACACAGTGGGCAGCGTCAAAGCATATCGTGGAAGGCGCTTAGGAGGCTTGTTGGCTCCCCTGTGTGAAGACTAAAGAGAACTTTAGCAGAAATTTTAGCAATCTTCCAGAATATACGACGTTTCCGACCAGTAGAACCATTATTCTGTGGCTGAGCAGCAGGATTATGATAACCCATTGTCGTCATAGACGAACTTCCAGAAGATCCACCATAGGGGGCAAGCCACCACTGTCCTTGATATTGCGGCCGCTGCGCAGTACTTATCCAATTATCATACAACATCTGTTTCATACACTTAACATGGCACGCGAGCTCTTGATCAGCTGAGACATACGCCCACCCGCCAATAGGCCCTCCTTCAGGAGTCATACGCTCGCAGTACTGACACGGGAACGACACAAGTTCCCTCTTTAGGTACATGGTCTCACCGTCATCTGTCTGGATACAATTAGGCAAATTCATGCAGCAAGGGTGTAGGAAGAAGCCACCACGCGGTGTAGTTTGGACGTACCTTAGCCCTTTTGCGGTGATCCCACATGCGTTACATACATAAATCGTATTAGGCAAGTGTTGGCTTTGGAGATAGAACGGGTATCCACCAAAGAAAGGATGATTGGCGACAGGGGAAGCCATAAGACATTCCTGGTGCAAGTGGTAGTCGCAACCGTTTGTGCATTGATAACAGCATCCGTACCCCATCTCACTGCACCCATTGCACGTGAATGCGAATTGTTCGTTATATTGTACAGCCATCATGGTGTAGTGTCTGCACCTCATAGGTATCATGGGTTGTTGCATCCTCATCATATTATATCCATACATTTTGTTAAGCTTCTTGTTGTACTTTGACTACCTATACATCATAAACACATGATTTTAAGGCATTATTAGCTTTGAAATTCTATGTACGTATCCCTACTATCTATCCCATTGTTTGCTTGAGAGTTGAGGCCAATTTGTCCCTCATAAAAGGTGGTCTCATGCAAATAATTAGATGAATAGGAGGGAGTAATTAGCAATTACTAGCCCTCTTTCTTTGAAAATCAAATGAAATTTTAATTACTCTAGAAGACGCAGAGGAGACGCATGCCAATGGTATAAGTAAGAGTTATGTTCTAGAAAAAACTCAAACGAAGAAAAAAAAAAATTACTCTCTTTCCATCCATCCTTTTTGTTTGCATGTGACCACCCAAAAAGTAGTCGCATGCAAAAAAATAAAAATAGATAAAAGATACTCAAGGCAGAAATTAATTTTAGTTAAAGATAATGAAAATGGTGCGGAATATTATGTTAATCGACTTGACTACATGGTGGGACTATACATTTACGAGCAATAGCACTTACATATATAGTTGCATGATGATTAATTTAATTCTACTAGTGAAGTTATATAAGGTGATACTATACTTATGACGATTTTGGTTTCCGTTGATATTTATGGCTCGCTAGCTCTATATACTTTAAAGATACACATACGTCTATACGAGTAATATTAAGAAAAAGAAACATTTATAATATTACCAGAAATGGTGTGTATGGGGAGCGATTGTTATATTGTAGTTGGATTTGATATCCAATTTACACAAAACTCATAATCCTTATATATAATAGGAGTAGAGACGCAGAAATAATAGTGTCTAATAGTGTCTTAAGTATTACTCCGTAGTCCGTAGTAAACTAATAGTGTCTACTAGTAGTGGACTTCTCTTTTGCACGACTGCATGCACGTCTAATAATCAAGACTAATTATAAGCAATCATTGGTATTTTACGAGTGATATTTTACATTGTATGAACTACTCAAGTCTAATAAGCAATCATACGTACATTACATGGTACGAACTAATCAGGTAATATTTTACATGCTTCTAACTCAAAACAAAAACAAAAACAAAACAAAAAAAAAAAAAAATATTAGTGACATTAACTAAGCACGTAAATCCCGACGTGGGAAAGGTAAACATCCATTTACGTTTTACCTACCTAATTTTTTACAAGAATTTAATAAGATTGAACTTAGAAACTTAACTCGTTATAGCTGAACTTATACGAGTTTGGTTAAATTAAGCCGAAAAAGAACAAGTCGTCCTAAGAAATTTGGATTAAATTATCGGTTTATTGTTTATGTGGTATTGTTCTTATTAATTTTCAAGGCTTGAATTCAATTTTTAGGCAGTTTTTGTTTAAATATATATCATATTGTATTACTTCGAATTTGTTTAGAATGTCACCATTAATTATGTATAAATTATCGATAAAATATATGTAAAATAACAAAATTATTTGTCACTTTAATTTTAATGACGACGATATTCTTTGAGAATGAATGCAGTAAAGATGATGTTAATGTTAAATTCATTTGCTGAATAAATTAGTACTCCACATATTAGACAAGGTATAACGAGTTCTAAATTTATACCGCAACGCAGACAACGGGTCAACCACAAGCAGGTTAAAATTAACCACTAGTTGGTCCCTAACTATGAGTTCTAAACTACCAAGAAAATAATAAAACTGAGCACCAAAAAAAGAAAATAATAAAACTCAGTCAATGAAGATTAGAGCTTAACTACCATAAATTTAAAAAAAAAAATAAGGGTTTATTCCTTATCTTATCTTTACTTAACAAACACTTAGAAAATTTAAAAAAAAAAAAAAAATACAAAAACTTAAGAAAATTTCAAAAAACTGATTCAGAAATTTATAAAATACTTCAGAAAACTTAAAAACATAAAAATAGGATTATTTATTTATTTATTTATTTATTTATTCATTATTATTATTATTATTATTATTATTATTATTATTATTATTATTTGTTGGGGGTGACTCCTCCCGGTGCAGTACACTCAGCCTGGCTTGATCACTGGATCGTAGTGTGCCCATGCGCCCACTGGTCTACCCATTTCTCCCGGGTCAGGCAGCATATGGCCGGGAGGATGGAGAGCCGGATGAATCCCTCTTGCCAGGGGATCCTATGATCCTACCCGGTCCGGGAGTAACATGGCCCACCCAGGACCGTACTGTACGGAGCGGCAGCAGAAGAGGACAAATCTATAACAAGTATAAAAGGCAACCTAAAACCCTAAAAAAAGGATTCACACACATAACACAAAAAACAACACACACAAAAAGGTTTTTCTCTCTCTTTTCTCTCTCTAGATTTATTTGTCTTTGAAACTAACTTGAGCGTCGGAGGGCCATCACCCGGAAGGCCCCGGGGCTAGGTTTGCTACGTGATTTCAGGACGAGAGGAGGGGAGAAGAAAGCCGTGAGCTAAGGACCGTTCAAGGACTTAGTTTATTTAGCTTGTAATCAATATTCAACTCATAATCATTTGTATTTAGTTTTGGTATTTAGTTTCTAACTTTGTACCCGAAACAATTGGCGCCGTCTGTGGGGAAAAATCTTACAAAAATCTTACAAAAAGCCATGTCAAATCCTCCACAAGAGCCGAGAAAAACAGTCGAAGGGACATCCTCCCCGGGAGGGGGTGTAGGCGGCATCCCCAAGGAGAGGGGAGAAGCCAGCGGAATTCCTCTTGAGGCCGAGTTACGAACGCCCTTGACCCCAGAGGAAAAGCGAATGGTGGATGCTTTCCTCAAACAGATGAGAAAGACACCACCTACCGGAGCTCCGCCACCCGAGCCAAGCCAACAGAAGACCCCACCCAGAAGAGATCCCATTCCATCCGTTACTCCCAGGAACCTCTTTCACGAGAGTAACGAAGAGTCGAGCAGTGACAGTTCATGGAAAGAGTCGGAGCAAGCTAACTCAACGTCCCTGTCATCACCTTCAATTGAGGAGGTGTCTAAGCCCGAGGTCCCACGCACTGAGAGGCCCAGGCGCAACAAACCCAAAGACAGCCGAGCACTGGGAAAGGTTATGGTGAAGTCGCCCCTGGCCCCCTCGGTGCTGGAATACCCTTTGCCACAAAAGATGAAGATCCCAACGATACAGTATGACGGAAAGGCGGACCCGGAAGAACACTTGGCGGCATATGAGAGCCACATGATGATGTACGACCCTACGGACTACGTTTGGTGTAAAGTCTTTCCTACCACCCTAACGGGACTTGCACAAACTTGGTTCCGCAACCTCCCTACCGGTTCTATCTACGGATATGAGGATATGTGCCGGGTGTTCCGCCAGCAATATGCGGGGAACAAAAGGAGAGAGAAGGTGGCTACAGAGCTCTTGAACGTGGTGCAGGGAAAGAATGAAGGTTTGAAGGAGTATATGACTCGGTTTGACAGAGAATCACAACAGATCAGAGACTTGGACTCCAAGATAGGGGTCCATGCCTTGACAGTAGGTTTGAAGGAAGGAGAGCTGAAAAGTCTCTTGATCAGAAACCCGCCGGCCAGCCTGATGGCAGCCCGCGAGATGGCCGAAGGATTTGTACGGGAGGAGCAGTTCCACAAAACCTTCAGCAAGAGAAGTGACAAGAAGGAAGACCAGGGCGGAGCCCAACAAGAATGGAAGGGACCGCCCCGGAGGCCAAACAACAACAACATTCGCAACAATCACAACCGCAACAGCAGTAATAATAATCACAACGATCGCCGGGATAACCGGGACGGCCGAGGCCAGCAGGGAAGCGGTCAACAGTTCCAGCAATGGACTCACTACACACCACTCATCAGATCCCAGGCGGAAATTTTCGAGATAACCAAAAACGAGATCAAGTGGGCCGCCCCCCGAACGCAAAAACACCCAGGAATGATAAGTCGGTTTTCTACGAATACCACCAGACAGCCGGCCATGCAACGGAAAACTGTGTGTCCCTGAAGCACGAGGTTGAGCGGTTGGTACAACAAGGCACCTTGCGGCGCTTTGTTAAGGACAAGCGAGAACGAGATGGCGGTGAAGGTAGTGGAGATCCAGCTCAAACGGGTCCGAAGAAGAGTCAAAAGAGAATAAGTGAAATTCATATGATCGCCGGGACGGAAGAGTCAGTCTTGTCCGGAAGGAAAAGAAAGGCAGAGAAGCGTGAACAATCTAGGATGGGCATATATTCAGCCGAGAGGATGGCACCAATGCCTCTCATCCCGGACTTGACCATCAGCCAGGAAGATTATCAGCGGGTCTCCTACCCGCACAGCGACCCGTTGGTGATCTCCATGGATATCGGACCCCACCTGGTCCACAGGTGTATGATAGACACCGGAGCCTGCACCAATCTCCTGTACCGGGAGGTATTTGAAAAGTTGGGTTTGAAAAAGGAGCAACTGACACCATACATAGGCTCGCTGTATGGCTTCGCCGGGGCCGGCATCAGACCAATGGGAACCATAACCTTGCCGGTGACGATAAGAGAGGAAGACATGGCCCGAAGCGTGGGCGCAAGCTTCGTGGTCGTTGACGCCCCGTCAGCATACAACGCCCTCATCGGCCGGGTCACTTTGGACCATATTCATGCTGTTGTGTCAATACGTGCGCTGGCTATGGCTTATGTCACGGACAATTGGAACGAGGGGAAGGTTTATGGCGACCAGAGGGCCGGGAGATCCTGCAATTCCTTATCGGCCCAGGGAGCAAAACAGAAGACAGTAGCGGAAGTGAAATCCCCGGAACGGAAGGAGAAGAAGGGTCTGGAAGTGACCCCGGGGCCGGGGAGCGAGACAAAAGAAATTGAGTTGTCACCAGGAAGGAGTGTGGTAGTTGGGGCGGAACTTGACCCCGACTTCCAAGACAGTCTGATTAGCATCTTGGAAGAGAACAAAGATGTGTTTGCCTACTCAGCGGCAGAGATGCCAGAGATAAGTCCGGAAGTAATCGTGCACCAATTAAACGTTAACCCCAGCTACAAACCAATCAAGCAAAGGTTGCGGCCCATGAGTGCGGAAAAGGACGCGGCCATTCTTGAAGAAATAAACAAGTTGTTGGAGGCAGGTTTCATTGAACGTTGCGACTATCCCGAGTGGCTAGCAAACGTTGTGATGGTAAAAAAAGCTTCCGGGGCATGGAGGATGTGTGTTGACTTCACAAACCTAAACAAGGCATGTCCCAAAGATTGCTACCCGCTGCCGAGGATTGACCAGCTTGTAGATTCCACCAGCGGCCATACCACTTTGAGTTTCCTGGATGCTTTCTCGGGATACCACCAGGTCTACTTGTCAGAGGAGGACAGGCCCCGGTGCGCCTTCATAACAGGGCATGGGGTCTACATGTATAAGATGATGCCGTTTGGACTCAAGAATGCCGGAGCTACATACCAGCGGCTGGTGGACGCCGTATTTTCAAAGCAAAAAGGGAGGAACATGGAAGTGTATGTGGATGATGCAATAGTGAAGAGCAAATCTGATGAACAGCACCAGAGGGACTTGAAAGAAACGTTCAGCTCGCTCAGGAAATACCAAATGAAGTTGAATCCGAAGAAATGCACCTTCGGAGTCCGGTCAGGGAAGTTTTTAGGGTATCTGGTCAGTTCAAGAGGGATCGATGCTAATCCCGAGAACGTTAAGGCTATATTGGACTTGCCGGCACCGAAAACGATAAAGGATATCCAAATTCTGACCGGGAGAATGGCGGCACTTTCGAGGTTCATCTCCAGGTCAGCGGACAAGTCTACACCATTTTTCCAAGTACTGAAGGGGAATAAGAGGTTCGTATGGGGAAAGGAGCAGAATGAGGCTTTTGAACAGTTGAAGAGACACCTTACAACATTGCCTACTTTGGCAAGACCGGTCACGGGCGAAACTTTAATCCTGTACATCGCCGTGACCGCGAGCGCAATATCAGCAGTAATCCTACGGGAGGAAGAAAAACAACAACAACCGATCTACTTCGTCAGTCATGCACTGGGTCAGTCAGAGAGAAACTATCCAATCATCGAGAAGACAGCGTACGCCGTTGTCATAGCCACCCGGAAGCTGAGGCCATACTTTGATGCTCACCCGGTGGAGGTACGCACAGACCAGCCCTTGGAGAAAGCACTTGAAAAATTCGAAAAATCCGGCAGACTCCTCAAGTGGGCAATTGAATCAACCGCTTGCCAGATATCCTACGGAAGAACAAAGAATCAAGGCCCAGGCCCTGGCAGACTTCATCGCCGAGTGCACCCACCCGGCCATAGAGGTTGCACCGAGAGGAGTATGGCAGGTGTATACGGACGGGTCGGCCACCATCCACGGCTCCGGGGCAGGGGTGGTTATCATCAGTCCTGAAGGGCATGAATTTGAGCATGCCCTGAAATTTGCCTTCCCGGCCACGAACAATGAATCTGAATACGAGGTGGTGCTGGCAGGACTAGAACTGACGAAGGCCATGGGGGCAGAAGAAATTGAATTGAGAACGGACTCGCAGCTGGTAGCGAGCCAACTTAAGGGAGAATACGAAGCCCGGGAAGAGGGAATGGCGTTGTACCTTTAAAGAGCAAAAGCCCTGACTTCCGGGTTGAAATCTTTTGAAGTCCATCACATTCCCAGGTCCGAAAACAACAAAGCGGACGCGCTTGCCAAACTCGCCAGCGCAACAGCAGACAACAAATCAAAAACGGTCACGGTCGACATCCGCCGGCAAAAAGGAGTACTGACAATCAATGCAATCTCTGAAGACAACGACTGGATGAGGCCGATACTGAGATACAAGCTGGAAGGAGAGGTCCCGGAAGATAAAGTCGGGGCTGCTAAACTGAAAAGACTGGCCCCCTTGTTTGTTATAGTGGACGGAGAGCTTTATAGACGATCATTCTCAGCCCCGCTACTAAAATGCGTAGGGGGCATGGACGCTGAATTCATTTTAAATGACATACACTCTGGGATTTGCGGTCACCATGTCACCGGGCGTACGCTAGCCCACAAAGCATTGAGGGCTGGCTACTTTTGGCCCACCATGCTAAAGGATGCCAAGGAATTGAGTAAGCGATGTCGGCAGTGCCAGATCTTCGCCCCGGATATCCACCTTCCCGCCAGGGACCTCAGACCAGTCCTGAGCCCGGTACCTTTCGACCAATGGGGGATGGACATCCTGGGACCGTTTGCAACGGCTACCGGGGGCAGGAAATACGTGGTGGCAGCTATTGACTACTTCACCAAGTGGATAGAAGCGGAGACTATCCCGACCATCACTGAATAGGCTGTGAGAAAGTTTATCTGGAGAAATGTAATCACAAGGTTTGGGGTGCCCAAGGTGGTGGTATTTGATCACGGGAAACAATTCGACAATGACAACATGCGGGACTGGTTGAAACGGAACGGGACAATTGTCGCCTACTCATCAGTTTGCCATCCACAAAGCAACGGACAAGCCGAGGCCGCCAACAAGCAAATGTTGAACGGCATGAAAAAACGACTGGATGAGCTGAAGGGGGCATGGGCCGATGAGCTGCCAAGCGTTCTCTGGTCAATCAGGACTACAGTCAAGGAATCCACCGGACACACCCCATTTAACATGGTCTACGGGGCCGAAGCTTTACTCCCGATTGAAGCCATTCTACCCAGTCCGAGAGCGAGCTTGCAAGACCCCGCTAACAATGAGCAAGCAAGAAGAGAGTCACTGGACCTCCTAGATGAAGTCCGGGACCAAGCAAGGGAAAACCTGGTGGTTTATCAGAACAGGATGAGAAGAATGTGCAATCGAAGGGTGAAGCATAGAGAATTCGAACTTGGAGATCTAGTGCTAAGAAGAGCATCCGCCACCGGGAAGGGAAACATTCACGGGAAGTTGTCAGCCACTTGGGAAGGACCATATCAAATCACCGAGGTAAAGCAGCGGGGGACCTTCATGCTAAGGGATATGAGCGGCCACGACCTCCCGTCCCATTGGAACTCTGATACATTAAAGAAATATTATGTGTAAACGTTGTACTCTTTTTCCTTACCCGTGGTTTTGTCCCACTGGGTTTTCCGCGGGAAGGTTTTAACGAGGCAACGTGTAGACATTTGTAGCGCGAGTGATCAGGAATGTTGACACCGCAAGCTTTTGTAAGTTTTTGGTAAACTTTTGGTAGAATTTTTGCCCAACATTTGTTTAGATTTGTATCACACAAAAGCTGGTCAGGGGGCAAGGAGGGGGGACTACCCCCGACCCCGGCTAATCACGATAGTCTGATTCAAAAATAGGAATTTTTGAAAATTTTCACTAACACTTCAGGAAAAGGGGGATGAACACTCCGAATCCCGCCTGAAACAGAGCGGGGGCAAGAGCAGGCCCCGGAGCAGCTAAAAGACATAAAAGGCCGGAGACGGGTAAGACCTCCTAGGCAACCCATGCCTACGTAAGATGAACATCGCGCCTTGAGAGTCCAGGCCTGGGGCCTGGACGGCTCGCGCCCTACGTATGGCCTTGCACAATGCTCATCCGGCGCCGTCGGGCCCGGATGAGGGTGCCTTTATGCAAAAGAGCCGGGATGTCTATGATGGCCCACGTGCCTAGGCTGCTCTCACCACAGTGTCTGATGCCGGCCTTGTAGCCGGTGGCGGCTGCGGACCTCCCATGCCTACGTTAGGGGGAACATCGCGCCCTGCGTATGGCCTACACGCCAGAAAGCCCGAAGGGCAAGTGGATGCCCGGGAATAGGGGGCATGGACATAAGTGTAGCTAAAATTCGGCTAAGTATAAACGCGGCAGTGTAGCTAAACAACATCGCCCGGTAGAAACATCGAAAAGCAGCGTAAACAAAGAAGGAGAAACGAGCTAAAATTGCCGGACTGACCTTGCCCGGCCCCGGGTAAAAGTAAAACGAATGAAAATGGAAAGAAAAATAAGCTAAGTATGAACAAGACAATATGGCTGAACAATACCGTCCGGCCCCGGCACGAGTGATGAAAAACAACACAAGCGTGGAAAGAAAAATAGCCTAAATATGGGAAAACTAGGTAAAATAGGCTAAGTACAAAAGCAAGTCGGGACCAAATAATACCCTCCGGCCCCGATAATGAAAAACGAGATAACACAATTGACAACGAGACAAAATAAGCTAAGTATGGAAAAATAAAAGAGCAAGGCAACATTGATAAAGAAAAGAACGCATGAACTTAAAGAGTGTATATTACAAAGTTGCCGCCCCCAGACCCACAGGTCGGGCCGGGAGCAGATTGGAATAAGTGAAGGGAAAAACAACAAGCTAATGACCTACCAGAAACGGCAGCCGTCCACACCAAAAGGCCCGCCTACTGCAGACTGGTTTAAGTCTTATTAAAATCTAGAGTACAGACAAAATGTAGGCTAAAGGGAGACCCATCAGATCATCCCGAGTAGGAAGATTCGGAAGACAGCGGCCCGAGTTCCTAGCAACCGGCATTGCCGCCGGCCGCAGCATTTTTCGGTTGGGAGCCCGCCGCTTTAGCCGCTTCCCTCTCCCTGTCCTTGGCTTCCTCCAGCTCAGCCAGGCGAGCGAAGTTAAAATTGGGGTCGACTTTGTCGATAAATCCCTTGGTCTCCATGGAGCCAAAGTCAACCCCGTCATAGAAGGAGTTGGCACGGACCTCGGCGAGCTCAACCTGATGGGCCTCCTTCATTCGCTCCATCTCAAGCTCGAGCGGCGACCTTTAGCCGCTTCGCCGACCTCTCGGCCTCCGCGCGCCTCAAGCAGCGGCAGCATCACGGGCCTGAAAGACTTCTGTATATTGGAGAGCCAGGCTCTCCTTCTCTTTAGAAAGCTCCCCCAGCTGGAGCTCCTTCTCCTTCAGCTTGCTCTGGAGGGTCTGCACCTCCGCTTTCAGACCTGCAGCCTCCCGCTCGCGGGCCTTGATGGATTTCTTCAGGCGGACAGCCGCCTCCATCATCTCCTTGTTGGCCTCGGTAGAGGCCGCCTCACGCCGCAAGCGGTCAAGCTCGTTGGCGGTGTCCATGGTGAACGTACAGAAGGAGTCCACGGACCGGCGGATCTGCATGGCCATGTCAGTGGCCTGGAGGGCAAGACCCTCAGCAAGAGGTGGGGTCTCTTCAACGAGACCCGCTGAGCGTCTCACTCCGCCCTTGCCCAGGACAGCTACAGACACTTGGCCTTGGCCGGCGGCTTTGGCCCTGGAGGAGGAGCCCTGGATGGAGAAAGACAGCAGATTGTAAATGTTCTGCTCACTGATAGGAAAGACAGAGGAGAGCCCGTCCGGGGGGACATCCAGAGGGCGCCCCTCAGACAGACTCCCCCACGAGAGCGTGGAGCTAACCTTCTTTTGCCTCTTAGTGGGCCGGGCATCCTCAGAGTGAGGGGATTCAGACTCTATTTCGACAGTGTCCGGAACCACGGACGGCTGTGAAACCCTAACCTCTCGGGGCGGGCTAGGCAGAGGGGCCTCAGGCGCGGCCTCAAAAGAGCCTCCCGCAAGGGTAGACTCCACGGTAACACCCACGGGCTCCGGACGGGGAGACGAAACCGACCCAGCAGGCTTTGCCGCCTGCTCAGCTTCCCTTTCCCGTTGTGGCTTGTAAGATACGCGTTTCCTGCCCATTGGTCTGTCAGGAATGTCACCCTGCATTATCAGCTCCCTCAGCGTCGGTTTACGCCGCTTCAAGTCCACGGCAGTCGGCTGTTCGAGCGGGTGATTCTTATCGTCTAGTCCGATGGACGCCAAATCCTCCGGGGTCAGGTAGCCTAGGTCGCCTGCAAAAGACAAAATTGAGTCAGGATTGGAAGACTTAGGAATGCAAAGTAAACGCAAGTAAAAAAGATAAGGGCGTTAAATTCCTGGCCACCCGGCCCCTGCTTACCTGCGTTAAGGGCCGGGACAAGGCCGACCACGCTCAGGAATTTATCCTCGGAAATCGTATCCGCCGGAGGAAGCCAGTTCTTGGGGAACCAGTCTTTCCCCACTTTGTAGGCCTTGAAATAGGCCGCAGCCTCTATCTCCTCTTTGGTCAGCGGAACATCCTTCCAGGAAAGAATGCTCCCCGGAACCCATTCGCCCCGGGTCTCAAGACGACACCTCACATCGTTGTGAAAGCAACGGGGATGGTCAAAAGGCACGGGGGATTTGAGAAAAAACCACCTCTCATTCCACCCTTTCATCGAGTCGTTGGGCGGATAATGAGTCAAGAAGCCCGACTCGGTGACCAACGACCACCACCCTTTTGTCGACTTATTGGTGCATGGCCGGAAGTGATGAAGACGGCGGAAAAGATTTATCGAGAGGGGAAAGCCCAGATACAGACACGTCCAGGCGAAAGCGACTATAATTCTCATGCCAAACGGCGTCATCTGACATATGGCTATATTCGCCCGCTCGAGCACTTTAGCAATGAAAGGATGGAGGGGAAATCGAAGCTCATGTTCTAGATTCTTTAAATACACGGCCGTGTGAAGGTCCGGAGGCCGAGCTACGTGTTGATGCGTTCCCGGCACGACGAACTCCCACTTTTCAGGCAAATTATAGTGTTCGGCCGCTCGCTCAGGACAGTTCTTCTCAAGTAAAAAGTCCCTAAAACCTAGGTGGATCCTAGTGTTCATGGGAATCTGGAACACCGCCTGCTCTAAAATCCGTACGTGCGAAAGGCCGGCCTGAGAGGGCCCGGCTTGTGAAGGTCCAGCCTCAGAAGTTCCAGCCTGGGCCTCCGTATCAGTCTCTCCCTCCCGGCCACGGGTCAAGTCCTCGACCTCAGGCCCCACTTCTGAGTCCGTGACTATGTTATAGTCTGAGGCAGTTCTAGAAGACGAGTCGGCGGAGGCACTCATTGTTCTCTACTGAATAATTAGAATAAAAATCTAAAGCCAAGCACGAAAATTACCTTTTTATAAAAGCAAGAGTGAGGGCGAAATCGAAAGCAAGGCGAAACGAGGGCAAGGAACAAACAAGATCTGGCAAAGTTTGGAGAATTTTGTGGAGGTTTCGAGCGTTTTAAGAGTGAGTAAAGGGGAAAATGAAACGAAATAGGGGGGTATATATAGAGGAAGTAACGCACAGTGCGCCTCCACCAGTTGTACGACACGTGTCGGGTCAGAGGAGGCGAAGCGTCACCTACCTTGGGCTTTGAAATTCAAAAATTGCGCCAAGACGAAAGTGTACTCAACACACCACATCTGAGCAGGAAGGAATGGGCACCGAGTCCGGAAGCAAGGAATGCAGGGAGGTGTTTATTCACCCGGGTTGGAGAGAAACAACCCGCTTTGAAGACATCCAGGGCAAGCCTGCGACTTCCCCTGTATGGGGGCAGTTGTTGGGGGTGACTCCTCCCGGGTCCGGTACACTCAGGCCGGTCGGATCACGGATCAGGGTGTGCCCATGCGCCCACTGGTCTACCCATTTCTCCCGGGTCAGGCAGCATATGGCCGGGAGGATGGAGAGCCGGATGAATCCCTCTTGCCAGGGGATCCTATGATCCTACCCGGTCCGGGAGTAGCATGGCCCACCCAGGACCGTACTGTACGGAGCGGCAGCAGAAGAGGACAAATCTATAACAAGTATAAAAGGCAACCTAAAACCCTAAAAAAAGGATTCACACACATAACACAAAAAACAACACACACAAAAAGGTTTTTCTCTCTCTAGATTTATTTGTCTTTGAAACTAACTTGAGCGTCGGAGGGCCATCACCCGGAAGGCCCCGGGGCTAGGTTTGCTACGTGATTTCAGGACGAGAGGAGGGGAGAAGAAAGTCGTGAGCTAAGGACCGTTCAAGGACTTAGTTTATTTAGCTTGTAATCAATATTCAACTCATAATCATTTGTATTTAGTTTTGGTATTTAGTTCCTAACTTTGTACCCGAAACATTATTATTATTATTATTATTATTATTATTATTATTATTATTATTATTATTATTATTATTACTATTATTATTATTATTATTATTATTATTACTTGTATTATTATCATCAAAATTATTATAATTATTATATTATAATTAATACTTTTTAATTACTAAAATTTTAATATTATTACTATTTTCATTTTCATTTTCTTTACTATAATTATTATTATTATATTATTATTACTATTTTATAATATTATTATATCATTATTATATTTATACTAGTAGTAATAATAATAATAATAATAATAATAATAATAATAATAATAATAATAATAATAATAATAATAATAATAATAATAATAATAATAATAATAATAATAATAATAATAATAATAATAATAATAATAATAATAATAATAACAATATCATCATCGTTATACGTAATTGATTTTCCGTATACGGATTTTTCTCCCGTTGTATACTTTTTTCATTTAGTTTCCAAACCCTACCCTTTTTTACTCTCATGATATACCAATTCTCTCTTCTTTTTTCCCCAAATTTTTCTTAATCAAATTCAATCATCAATTGTTCAATTATTCAATTATTAATTTCAATAAACAATTCAATGAAGTAATAATCACTTTCAATTTCAATTATTGTCATTAAATTATCAACTTTTATTAATTCTAAATGGATTTAATTTAAAATCAAAATTAGGGTTTGCATAAGGAAGAACTTGGGGCGGCGGTAGACACCGACTTAGGGTGGCGGGAGGCGGTAGAGGAGGCCGGAGAGGGTGGTTGGAGGTGGCGGCGCCGACGTGGATGGGCTTGGTGGTCAATATGGTGGTATAGTAAATTGTGTTAGTTTGTGCATTTTGTGGGTAACTAAGTAAGACCGGTCACCGGCGAGGGTGGGACCGCCATGTGTAGCCGGCGGTGAACTCCGGCGTGGTGGGCGACCGGTATGGTGGTGGTCGAACTTGGTGGTGGCCGGAGGTGATGGTGGTCGGAGACTCGGAGTAGCTTGATTCATTGTTGTTTTTTTTTTTTTTTTTTTTTTTAATTTTTTTTTTTGTATATTGTGAGAGTAAAAAGGGTATAGTTGGAAAATCAAGTGAAAAAAGTATATAACGGGAGTAAAATCTGTATACGGAAAATCAATACCCGTTATATTATACTCCGTATTATTAATATATCAATGATGCGATGCCACGACCTTGTATGATTCTACTTCACCAGTAGCGGGCTTCATGACAGTTTCGTCAACAAACCCCAGTTTGTTCTTGGCATCGAGACCGTTACGAACTGCATCTACCCATAAGTTGTAGTTGTCCCGATAGAAAATTGTTTGAGTTAATTTCAAAGTGGGACTGTCGGAAGGATGAAGAAACAATTGGGATGATGGCGGGATAACCGAGTTGTCACCAGTGCCACCAATACCCTTGTCTTTCTTGGGACCATTTACGTCTTTGGTCATTATTTTTTCTTAAAAATAATTGCGTGATTTATTTTCGTAATTGATTTTGCATATATGGAATTTACTCAAGTTGTATACTTAGCTTTTTTCTTTATTATTTCCAATTCTACCCTTTTTTACTCAAAAAATATACACAATTCTCTCTTTTTTCTCTTTTTTTTTTTTCCCTAACTAATCTTCAATCAAATTCATTTAATTTTTCAATTTCTTGATCATTAACCCCAATAATAAGTTCTAATCGTTGTTAATTTCAACTTCTGTGTTTTTATTATCGATTTTTATTAATTTTCAATAGATTTACGTAAAATTTAAAATTAGGGTTTATAAAGGGATGGTTATAGGATTTGTGAAGGGGTGGTTAGTGGCGGTGATCGGTGGCCGGCGGCGAGGGAATGGGCGGCGGTGGCGTGGGTCAAGGCGACGACGACGTAGGGTGGAGGGAGGCCGATTGGCGGTTGGGGGTTAGTGATCACTACTACAAATCTGAGCAAAGACAACGGAGCAAAAACAACACAAATTACTATGTTCGTTGTTTATAATATTATAAACAACGCAATTAAAATTTCCGTTGTAAAAACTTTAGACGCCAAATCAAATTCAACACTAAAAACAACGAAAAAATAATTAACAACAACGGGTGGGTTATAAAAAACGGTTTTTATTAAAAATGTGTTGTTTTTGAGTTAGACTTTAAATAACGGTTTCGTAGTAAAAAACCGTTTTTTTAGACAAAAATCAAAAACAACGATACATGAACTCACAATGCAGTTCACCTCGGAGTAAATAATGTGTTGTTTTTGAGTTAGACTCACCTTGGAGCACACAGTTAAGACGAGAAAAATATTTCGCTGAGCAACAAAGATACATGAACTCACAATGCAGTTCACAGTCACCACAACAAAACAACTCCCCACTGCAAACCGAAAAACTAGGCAATCCCAAAGTAGAGCAAAAGCCGTTCAAGACAAGTAGTGACACGATAATGCTAGTCTCAACACTTGTAGCCACGGTAACATTCGCGGCAGGATTCACAGTCCCAGGATCATACAACCAAAACAATCCCAACATAGGCATGGCGGTACTAATCCACAAATGGGCGTTCCAGGCCATCGTAATATGCAACACAGCAGCGCTGTTCACGTCTATTCTAAGTGCCCTTTGCCTGGTTTGGGTGCAACTGAAGAACCTTAAACTAATGCTACTGTCATACAACTTGGCGCAAGCTTTGTTAGGATTTGCACTAGCCATGATGTGGTTGGCGTTTACGATGGGATTATTTGTCGTGTTGGGAAACCTGCCATGGCTGTCTTATGTAGTTTTAGGTATGGCGTTCCTGTTCATGGTTGTTGCTCTCTTGGTGTTTCTTCGTATATTAGGAACTCTGCTGTGAGGTTTTTATTCAGAGGACCTTTTTTGCTGTTGCTGTTAGCTTGTGAGAAGAGTTCAGTCAAGTATGACTAGAAATCGATGAACTTCATTGTATCGGTTTTTTTTTTAAGCGTCTGATTGATTCTGAAATTGTAAAACCGTAGATGTGATGTGTTTGGACTTTATATCTTTGACGTTCTTTAATAAACACACGTTAAAACAATCCGTGATTACATTTGATAGAATAATTAGTTAATTGAAACTGTTAATGCAGGACAAAATTATTTGTTCGGTTCTTTGTCAGGTAGAAGAATGTAAAGAATGGACTGATCAGCAGTATTCCCACATCATTAGACGCGATCAAATGCTCCCCCTTTCTTCTGTATTCCATGTTTTCGTAATGTCTGAATGTTGTAGCTGGAGCCTTCAGTGCATGACCATCCATTGTCTATTCTATTTCTTTTTCCGAGTAGTTAGGCACTAGTACCTCATTTTGATCTCGAGCTACATCAGATGGATGTGAAAACGACACTGTTCGACCTCAGAACCCCACCACATACTCGAACATTTGAAGATTTGAAAGGAAAAAAACGTCCTTGGTTAGCTTGATGAGTGGAGAAATCGGACCTTTTCATGCTCCTCACGTTGGTTCCACCTTCACATTTACCGCTATGTTTAGTTCAAGTGTCATTAAGAACCAATCTAATTTAACTCCAGCTCAATTTCGAGGCCTTTGTAGGGATTAATTAAAGACCTAAACCTAGTCCGACAGAGCATGGCACGATATCGTATTCAAAGGCTTAGTTACAGCGCTAAAGTCGCATGTGCCTTAGACGAGTTAGGCTAAAGTTTTGTTATGATTGGATCCGGGAAATCGTTCATTAACATGGTACTAATCAAGGAGGAAGTTTGGAGTAAGAATTTGTCCACAAGTATAAAAAATTCACTTATGGAAGGCCTCTTGTTAGAAATAGTAATCTAGAAAATTCTTGAATTACTTAGAAATCTAGCAAACTACAAGATTAATCTTGAAAAATAGAGACATTTAGCTAATATCTAGAATAATCTATGTACTACTATAAATATGTATCTAAACCTCATTTGTATGTGTGTAGTCCATAACTCCCATTGTGGAGTTACTAGGTCTCACCCTCTCCCAGAGATGGCAGGTCGGATCAGGTAGGGTCAGAGTGGACCGGATCAGGCCATGATAATATTCTTAGACCCAGATCCGGCCCGGATCCGCCGGGTCCAAAAATTTGAGACCCAGATCCAGACCCGCCGGGTCTACACGGATCCGGGTCCGAATCCGGGTCCAACTATAATTTTCAATCCAAACTCTCAAAGTCACTAATTCCAAAGATAACACAAATCCTATAAACCAAAACAAATTAGATCACTCCTAATTACTTACTAATTTACTCACAATTTTGCCCATTTACTTTTTTCATTCACTCCAAATTTTTCTGTCACTTGAAAAAAAAATAACAGTATGTAAGCTCTAAACAAATTTACATTAAAACACCAAGAACAAACAATCCACATTATCCTGCACACGAAAAACCGTCACGGCCTCGCAAATACGCCCCAAAGCTTGCCCTTTCCGAGGCAATCGAGCAACTTCTTAGCACCGTCGACGTCCAACTCTACGAGTTTCTGAAGGTAGACGCATGCACCCATGCCCACCATTAGTTTCCGACACTTCTTCGACTGAACCAACGCGGCTAAGACTGACACTGGCCACTTCTTATTGAGGTTCTTATTAACCGACGGGTCTTATAACTGAACGGTCCCGACAATTCCCCGTTCTTCCTTCCGAAACACCTTCCTGTTGCAGTGACACAGCAGCAACCATTGTACGAGTATATTTTGTCCGCTGTATGTAGTATTTTTAAATTTTTTTTTTTTCTTCGGGTCTACGGGTCGGGTCCGGGTCCAATATTTAAGACCCGGATCCGACCCGGATCCATATTTGAAATATCCATATCCGACCCGGATCCACCGGGTCCAAAAAAGTAAGATCCAAACCCGACCCATTCGGGTCGGGTCTAGCGGGTCCGGGCCGGGTACCCGACCCGTTGCCATCCCTACCCTCTCCCCCTCATATGTACACAAAAATATATTTAATAATATAAAGACCATGTTCGGGAATTATGGGTCCACAACACAAAATACTTCCGCTGCCAAAATTCCAACATGGTATCAGAGCCCATGGTTATCAAATCTGGGCGATGATATTACCTCAAATAAGTTCTTTGTTTCTAACATTAGTTTACCAAAAAAAAAAAATACTCTTCCCAAACAAAAAGAAAAGACCCGACGAGGGCAACCAAAACAAAGGTCCGGATAGCGAAAGAGCTAATCCGATGAGGGTAGCACATGGGGCTAACCCAAAATCAAACAAAGGGTGACAAAAAAAATAACGAAAGAATGTCAACCCAAAAGTATCATGGGGCGAAGCAAGAAGACCTCAAAAACAAAGGGCATATACCCTAACAAACAAAACAAGAAAGGGATCGAGCGGATGATCCTAAAATTTTGGGACAAAGATCCCAAGCTCAAGCAAGAGGCACAAAACAAATCATGGGAAGAAAAATCAATCAAAATGGGAAACAAAGACGAACAAGAGAATCATCAAGAAGGTGCGTGCAATATCAAGTTAAAGGGAAAACATTCAAGATCAAGGGGGAGTGACATCATTACAAAAGATTCAAGTACGAATTGAAGAACCGATCAAAATAGTCGAAGATCTAAAGGAGAACAATTTCAAACAAAGTTCAAATTCGATATTCAAGAATTTTCAGATTAAGGGGGAGTGTTAGAAATAGTAATCTAGAAAATTCTTGAATTACTTAGAAATCTAGCAAACTACAAGATTAATCTTGAAAAATAGAGACATTTAGCTAATATCTAGAATAATCTATGTACTACTATAAATATGTATCTAAACCTCATTTGTATGTGTGTAGTCCATAACTCCCATTGTGGAGTTACTAGGTCTCACCCTCTCCCCCTCATATGTACACAAAAATATATTTAATAATATAAAGACCATGTTCGGGAATTATGGGTCCACAACACAAAATACTTCCGCTGCCAAAATTCCAACACCTCTTAAACACTCTTTCTTTAATTTTAGTAGTGTAAACTGCTAGGAGTACATAACAAATGCTAACGAATGTAATGTTGAGACTCCCATCCGTAATCATGAATCCGCTAAGAGTGAGTATGTTGAGTGCGTCTAAGCGTTGGACACGGCTATCTAATCTAAAGTCCAGTCGTTGTTATGTCTTTGTTTGAGTGTCGAGTATTTGACAGAAAAAACATAACACTTGGACACGTAAACTCTAAGCTCTGCTAAGTGATAAATACTCCCGATTTAACGATACTTATAAAAAGCTTAGTTGGAAATATATCAACATGATACTCCGTATAAAATAAACGTTTCTCTTAGCATCATCAAAACTAAATACAAATTAGGTTCGCCGCTAAAATACGTACGTGATTAAGACCGATTTTATGTTCTAATACTTAATACGGAGTACGTATGTGATCAAAAGATCTTGTTATAGATCGTCAATTAATGCACACCTAATTATCATACGTGTATTTCTCGAGCCTTGTAATATCCTTTAAAAATTATTAACTCGTGAAAAACGTGGAGTAGTAGTAGAAAAGTGCCAAGAAAATACAGTTAAACAAACATCCAATTAAATCCATACAAATTTAATCACTCTCTAATAAATTCAGACAATTCTCATCTGTTTTCTACACTTCACTCATCACTTACACCACCTACTTTTTTTTTTTTTTTTTTTTTTTTTTTTTTTGACATAAACAAAACAACTTAATACTAACTTACATAACAATGTCTTCTCCAAGCTCTACGACAGACGACAGCAGCGACTCCCGCTTGCAGAATGCAACGTCCTCTTTAAATAGCAGCTCTCAAAGCTGCGTGCTAAATATTCCCCCTTTTGAGGGCATCATCATGCCTCTTGAATCAAGTGACAGCAATTCCCCGGCTATTACTCCAACACAGGATTGTGTGCCGCCTGATGATTCGGTACCTATAGACGCGAAGATGTACAAGAATCTTGTACACGGGAACATCAGCGACATACGTAAAAACGATGTTAATTTGTCGCAGTTGAAGGGTAAGGAGGATGGAAACACTGTTCTGCACGTTGCGGCCTGCGCAAGGCAGGCTCAACTTATCATCGACATTATTCCCCAATGTAAGGACATTTTCAAGTCGAAAAACAGTAAGAAAGAGACAGCGTTCCATTGCGCGGCTAAGTCTGCGCACCTTGTCACGCTCAAAGCTTTGAGTGATTGGAGTAAGTATGATGTCGATGCAGAAATTAGTAAAGCGGTGTTGGCGGAACAAGATGGTAAGGGAGATACTGCTTTACATATCGCCTTGAAGAATAATCAGGAAGATATGGCGGAATATTTGGTAAGAGAGTATCCAAAAGCTTCTTGTGTGATGAATGAGAAGGATATTTCTCCGCTTTATATGGCTGTTAATTTGAAAAATCTACAACTTGTGAAACAAATGATGATTCACATTAAACAGTTTGAACAAGAATCTGTCGACGAATTATTGTCGGGCAGGTCTGTCGTTCATGCTGCCATTGAGATCGACAGCATAGGTAATTTAATTTGCTTTAATTTTTTTTTATTTTGGCTGTCTACGCTTATTTGATATTCCGCAGAGTTAAGCTGAACTAAACTCAACACTTCTTTGATTACAGACATCTTGAAAGAGATCTTAGAAATTCCTGGAGAGGTACTGAACACTTTCGTAGATAGGCAGAGACCGCTGTCATATGCAGCATACAAAGGTCGCCTTGACACACTACGATACTTGCTCGAAAAATTCCCCCACTTAGCATATGAATGCAATTACGACGGCTCATTTCCAATTCATAGTGCGTGCAGTGGCGGACACGTTGAGGCCGTCCAAGCGCTTCACAGCACAAAATACTTACTCAACATACAAGGCCAAAACATTCTTCACGTAGCTGCTGCACACGGCAAAGCAGACATTGTCTCTCATCTGTTGACAATAGTCGACCTCGAGAGACTGATCAATCTTAAAGACGATGATGGCAACACTCCTTTACATTTGGCAGCTAGAGGCTTCCATCCTAGGGTCGTCTACATTTTGACACGGGAACCAAGAGTGAAGGATGACCTACGGAACAATGATGGATTGACTGCTCTTGATGTCGCTGAGATTCACGCTGATTCACCTATTTCATTCGAAGCTGTAAGTCTTCGGTTCACCCTCTCATCTGTTACAATTCCTGTTTCTAGATGCTTTGCCTCGATACTGACAGGTAGACCTGGCAAACTGGTCAATCGGGTCGAGTCAAATCACATTCAAGTCAAATTATATAATTTTTCTTTTTGAACAAAAAATTGGTCGGGCTGGGCCATTAAAGTTTTGTTACATGTTGGAGTTTCGATTTCCAACCAGCCACGTCTCAGCTCATGCATAACAGGTCTGGCTACTTGTGTTGGGTCAGTCTTTCGGGTCTAACAGGTAGTTGTCGAAGATCTTATCATAAGTGTTTCATATTTTTCTTCAATATTTCAGAGACTAACATGGATGGCCTTGAGATACATCAACTCACCTCGAAGCTCACAGTCAACACGAGAAAAATATTCCGCGCAGCAAACCAAAAAACTAGACAATCCCAAAGCAGACCTCGAACCCTACAAGAACAGAAGCGACACACTCCTGCTAGTCGCAACACTTGTAGCCACGGTGGCATTCGCTGCAGGATTCACAGTCCCAGGATCATACAACCAAGACGGTCCCAACATAGGGATGGCCGTACTGGTCGAGAAATGGGCATTCCAGGCATTCGTAATATGCAACACAGCAGCACTATTCACTTCAATTCTCTGTGTAGTTTCCCTCATTTGGTCGCAAATGGAAGACCTTAAACTAATACTGCTGTCATACAGGTTCGCAATACCATTGTTGGGATTTGCGCTAACCATGATGTCGTTAGCATTTACGATGGGATTATTTCTCGTATTGAGAAACCTGCCGTGGCTATCATATGCAGTTCTAGTCTTGGGATTTGTGTTCATGGTAGTAGTACTTTTGGTGTTTATTCCTCTAGTTAATCCTTCATATATTAGTAACTCTGTAGTGAGGTTTTTGTTCACTGGACCATTTCTGCTGTTGTTGTTAATCCTTCATATATTAGTAACAATGATGGATTGACTGCTCTTGATGTCGCTGAGATTCACGCTGATTCGCCTTTTTCATATATTAGTAACAATGATGGATTGACTGCTCTTGATGTCGCTGAGATTCACGCTGATTCGCCTTTTTCATTCGAAGCTGTAAGTATTCGGTTAACCCTTTCATTTGTTACAATCCCTTTTTCTAGACACTTGGCCTTGATACTGACAGGTAGACCTGGCAAATCTATCAATCGGGTCGGGTTAGATCACATTCAAGTCAAATTCTACAAATATAGTTAATATGTGTGGTCTCTGGTAGATATAGGTTGTTTGATAAAAGTATTGGTATTTTCCTTCGAGTAGCTTTGTATCTTCTACTAAAAGTATATTTGAGTCGAGTCAATTCGGCGTTCTAGTCAATATTGGGTTACTTAATATTAGCTCGGGTCAGGCCATTAAGGTCACGGCTCATGCTTAACGGGTCTGGCCAATTGGGTTGGGTACTTGGGTCAGTCTTTCCGGGTCTAACAGGCAGTTGTAAAAGATCTTAGCAAAAGTGAATAGGCTTGTCGATTGTCACACGTTTTCTTATTTTTCTTCAATATGGCAGAGACTAACATGGCTGGCCTTGAGATACATCAACTCACCTCGAAGCTCACAGTCAACACGAGAAAACAATTTCGCACAGCAACACACGAACTCACCTCGCAGCTCACAGTCAACACAACAAGACCACCCCACGCAGCAAACCATAAAACCAGACAATCCCAAGACAGACCTCGAACCCTACAAGAACAGAAGCGACACACTCCTTCTAGTCGCAACACTTGTAGCCACGGTGGCATTCGCAGCAGGATTCACAGTCCCAGGATCGTACAACCAAAACAATCCCAACATAGGCATGGCCGTACTGGTCGACAAATGGGCATTCCAAGCATTTGTAATATGCAACACAGCAGCGCTATTCACGTCTATTCTTAGTGTCGTTTCCCTCATTTGGTCGCAAATGGAAGACCTTAAACTAATACTGTTGTCGTACAAGTTCGCATTACCATTGTTGGGATTTGCGCTATCCATGATGTCATTGTCGTTTACGATGGCATTATTTCTGGTTTTGAGAAACCTGCCGTGGCTATCGTATGCAGTTCTAGGCATGGGATTTATGTTCATGGTAGTAGTACTTTTGGTGTTTATTCCTCTGGTTAATCCTTCGTATATTAGGAACTCTGTAGTGAGGTTTTTGTTCACTGGACCTTTTCTGTTGTTGTTGTTAGCTTGTGAGAAGAGAACATTAAAGTATGTCTAGAAATCGATGAACTTCATTTTCCCCTTTTGTTATTGGGTTTTCTAAAGTCTGTTCAATGGATGTTGGCATCGTAAAACCGTAAGGGGGCTTTTGTTTCGTGCATGGGTATGGGTTTGAAATGACTCATTTTCTTCGCTCCAATGTTTATAAATATGTTTCTTCGGTAAAAATAGCTCAGCAAAGCATGACATTGGACCTCCTATGTCGTCAGAATAAACGGTAAAGTTCACGTGTATCGGATCACCGTCACGATCCATACCAGCTAACAACTTCAACAACTTCCAATCATGTACTGAATTAAGTTTAGCTTCAAACAAAGTTTCATCGCAAATTGAAGGTTAAGGTGGTCGACGGCTTTCCTCGCACAACTGAGGTAGAGATTTTTATTTGCTGTGAACATATCTTTGAAAAATGAAGTAAAAAAGGTTGAATTTTTAAACAAATCGTCTTTCTCGACACCATAACCACGTAAAGGACCGGGATGAATAAAAGTCTCGGAATCACAAACATTACAGTTGAAACCTAATGGATTCGCGGAGTCAACTAAGCGAAGCATTGAGCAACCAAAAACTTTGATTTCATTGTCATAATTTGTCATCGAGGGTCAAAGAGGAGGTTTCAAGTTCAGCATTAAAGAGACTCGATAGTCCACCAGTCGACGGTTGCGCAAAAAATTTGAGATGCAAAATAGAGTTAGGAAGAAAATTGATCCCAAAATCAATGGGTTTGTCAATGCGAAGTTTAAAATCAGTGTGTTGGTTAGAATTGAAATAATCTAGGGCTTTTTGGGTAAAAGGAATAAACAGCGGAGTTTCAAATTTCGAAAAGTTATGAACTTTTTTTTGGAAGTTGATTGTGTTACCCAAAGGGTAACTAAGACTTGTTACCCTTCCACTAAAATAACGCCATGTGGAAATTTTAATCACAAATTAAATTTCTTGTTTTCCTAAATCAGTTTTGTTTGATGCTCTCCTACCATTTTAGCAACTATACTCCGTAAAATCGTACCCTAAATCCTTTTTCGGGGAAAAAAAAACATTTTAGAGCGCATATGAGGGTATTTGAATAAGAATAGTAAAAGAATTAAATAATTTTATTATGATATGAGGGTATTTGAATAAGAATAGTAAAAATCAATCAATTAAAGTTAAAAGAATTTAGTTAAAAGAATTTTTTTATTTTACGCAAGTAAAATGGCGAAAATTAAAGAACTCTACCGATAAAGTTATTTTACTACTCTAGAGGATCTCTACATGTTCTGGGTAAAAAGATGGTATAAAATCAAATATTTTCAAAAAGATTACAGTTCTAAAAATTCTCCTTAATTTACAATATATTATATTTCCAAAATAAATACTTTTAACGTTTGATTAATTTTCTGAAATAAAGTGTAACGTTTGATTAATTTTATGTTAAAAAAATGCTAAATTTTGATTTGAACAAGTATTTTGATAAAGAAGGTGAGAATGAAATCGTTTTTAAAAATTAAATCAAAAAAATTATTAGGCAATAAAAACGTTTTTAAAAATTAAATCAAAAAATTTAATTAGTAATTCTCATAACATCAATTAAGTCAACTAATTAAATATTACTTGCTGCCATGTGGCCAAATATGATCCGTAGGGTAACTTAGATTGGTTACCCTTAGGGTAATTGTAGCCTTTTCCATTACGGGAAAAATCGTCTCCAAAATCAAAATTTGTAGTTTGTGAATCATAGATTCCAACTCTCGGCCGTGAATCGCAGAAAAAGAAATTACTTAACCTTCCATGCTTTAAAATAAACTGAGTGTATTTTTATCCTCTATATATCTACTCCCTCCGTTTCGATGATTTGTTTACGTTTACTTTATACATATTTATCGATGTGAGGAGAGAGGCTGAAAAAAACTAATAAAATAATAATATAAATACAAAGGGGACCTCATTTGCTTAAAATTATCAAATGTTATTGGTTGAGGGAGTAGGGGTCACCTCCCACATGGGTCAAGTATGACCATTTTTGGAAAGTGTAAACAAATGACCCGTACGTCCCAAAATGGAAAGTGTAAACAAATGACCGGGACGGAGGGAGTACAATAGTAGAATATATTATTTTTAAATATGGAAAATTGAATATCTAGTTGGGTCTCCGATTTTATTTTACCGTGGAGTATTAAAAAGCTCCATATTTGTTGCGTTTTGAAAGTGCTGAATTTGTATGGAATAAAAATGAGTTTTTATTGGACAATTAGGACCTGTTCTTTCCCGCTTATTTTCAAAGACATTTCAGCCTTGATTCAGCTTTAGTTTAGTTCACCACTTCCTGGGCTTCAAAGACAAATGTATGTTATTTAATTGAACTTCATTCAGTTATGTGCCACCTTAAATAAGAAAGAAATAATGAATGCAAGTCATCTCATCAGTTACCAACGGAAGCACTTTTATTATTCGATTCGGTTCAGTTTAGTTTAGCTCATTTGATTCGATTATTTCGATTGATTGATTCGATTGATTCGAACTTTAAAAAGTCCAAAAGAACAAGTTTTTAGTTTAAGTTAATAAGAGGGCTGGAAAATGGGTTTTCTGCATTGTGGATGTGCCACATCAGCAACTAAGAGCATCCTTATCAAAGGGGAGTTTTTCTCTCCATTGTGGAACCCAAATTTTACTATTCTTAATTCTTCATTCTTACAACTCCATTATAAAAAATACATATATCAATGGATGAGTAATTCTCTCCACAAATTGAGTGAGCCCCACATGAATTTAAAGTAAAAAACAAGAAAATAAAATAAAATGGGGGCCCATCTCTACACAAAACTCTCCACAATTATGGAGAATATGCAATCTCTCCATAAAAATGGAGACATTCTCCATTAATATAGGGACCCTTTTTTAAATTTTTTCTCCATTTATTTCAATGGAGAATTTTTTCTCCATTGTTATGAATGCTCTTAACAACCTTTTTTTAATACTCCGTATAGGCGTATATATAATGATAATGATGATAATGATAATAATAATAATAATAATGATAATGATAATGATGATTTTAATACAATAATACAACCCAAATGTTTTATAATTTTTTTTAGTAAGCTGGAACGCTCTTTTATTTGAACAAAAAATAATCGATATTGTCTGTTTTAGGCCAACCTCACCCGAATTTACTAGTGGACTCCTTTCCGAAAGGTTAAATTATTACGGAGTATATTTTGTGAACAAATTATAAAGATGAGCATTCACCTCACCTTTACACTACTGGTGAGTTTGCACCGTTGCACTTTCTTTTAGCATGTTTTATACTCCGTAATATAGAGGATTATCATTTCATAGCACTAATTTTTATATGAAACGATCTCAACCGACAATATCAAACACTAGCAGGAAGTAACAACAACATATTGGAAGCCAAAGCAGCCAATTATTTATGTACAATCACTCATATCTCAGATAAACAACATCACACAGTAACAACAGAATATCGTAATTTCAAACATTCGCCCATGCGGCCATCACACGCGAATTAGACCACCACAATATAAACATTATACACAAATAATCAACGGCATTATTAAGCAGCAGGTAAATCATCTTCGCCTGAAAATAGATCACCCACGGTCTCAGCAGCGCTAGCAAAATCAAAAGTGGCTATATGTATTACAATCATTGTAGCTTGTACGATTTTCATGAGAACTCCGAAGCCCATTTTTCGATGTTTGTTCTTCTTCGTCCCCTGTCGTACAAGAAAATGGGATTGTCAAGCAAATGTAACTTCAATTTAAGATTTTAAGAAAAAAGTGTATTCATAACGAAAAAACAATATGATAAGTAATTGCATTTAAAGGCAACAGTTTATGAGCGGTGATTACCTTTTAACAGTTTTGTTGTCTTAGCTCAGTGCCAAGTATATGAAACTCGAATCGGGTATATATAGAGGGTGTTGTCGGACTCGGTCCTGGTACGAACACTTTCCCAAATGCACCTCAAGTTACCCTCATGACCTCGTCTCGCAATACAATTTGCTTATTAAATTTAACCATCGACTGTTGACTGGTTTGTCTGGTTATTCAACAAGTGGTGTTCAACATTGTAGGAACTGATCAATTCTGCGAAACAAATGATGAGTATTTTACATTGTAGGAACTAATCAAGTCTACTGCTTCAACTTAAAAACTATACGTTTCAATAAATAAACATTTGACTGTTTATTCCTCTAGCTAGGTGAATGTTTTTGTTCACTGGACCACTTTTGCTGTTGTTAGCTTGTGAGAAGAGAACATTCAAGTATGACTATAAATCGATGAATTCCATTGTTGTATCGGGTTTTCTAACGTTTGTCCAATGGATTCTGAAATTATGAAACCGTAAAAGTGATGCAATAGTTCCAAGTTTGGAGAGGTAATTTTCGACTTTCGAGTATGTTCATGTTTGGATTTCGGATGTTTGAAGGTCTTCAATAAAAACACGTTAGAAACATTAGATAACCAAAATGTAAATGCACGAAGGAATTGCGGAATCTTTTTACATTACATTAAACAATATGAGGGAGAGGGAGGTGTTGTCAGTTGTGTAAAACTACTTGCCTATGTATGCATACAACGGTCTTACTTTAGACTTTTGCCTTTGAACATTATCAAGATTTTGTAAGCCGGGCATTTGCAGCTTTATGGAACTGAACTGTAACGCTTTGTGCACTCACAAAAATCAGCATTCGTACATATTCACTACTTCATCCGCTCGTATTATTCTAACTCATCATCGCCTAAAAAATAAACACGCAGCGCCCAGTAAGAGCACGACACAATTAAAATCGAACAAAACAGAGTATGGTCAAACCCGCGACAGCTGATCAGGGCTCGGAAAATTCAAAGTTTTAAAAGCTGTAAAACCGCCATCAACCACCAAATTATGACCACTAACATACTTAGCCTCATTCGAACCCAAATACAAAGCAGCATTAGCGACATCAACATCTTCACAATTTGCGCCTTTTAAAGCACCATTATCATGCAACAATTTCACCAGCACCTCATCCTCGACACCAGGGTACATCATCCTCAGTTCCTCCATCACAAAAGGTGTCGGGATTCCGAAGGGCGATATGCAATTGACTCGAATCCCGTGCCTGCTCAGCTCGGCTGCAGCAGACTTTACGACACCCAACACTGCAGACTTTGATACTGAGTACGTGTGTTGCGCTAACCCTCCCATGACGCCTGTCACGCTCGCTGTGCAGAGTATGCATCCGTTTTGTCGAGGAATCATGACTCGGGATGCGTGTTTTATTCCTGCTATTACTCCTCGTACGTTGATTGCCATTACTTTATCAAAGTGATCTAAGTCGAGATCTGTGATGCTGGGTTTTGATTTGCACGCGATCCCTGCATTGTTATACATGATATCGAGCTGACCAAAAGTCAAGACTGAAAATTCGACTGCATTGGAGATATCAGACTCTTTGGTAACATCACAGGCTACAAACGAAGCGTTTGGACCGAGCTCCCTAGCTGTCGCTTGGCCGAGCTCGTGTTGAATGTCTGCGACCACGACATTGGCTCCATTCTCGACGTATTTGACCGCGGTCGCCTTGCCGATTCCGCTGGCTGCTCCTGTAATTAGTGCTACTTTGCCTTCCAACCTCCTAGAGTGATACAAGTAGTGTTAAACACAAAGAAGTTGCTAAAATTGTAAAACAGAAGTGTACAATGAAAAAACAAATGTCTTCGAGAAATTGCTTCTAGTCGATAATGATAAATATACTCCGAAATATTGGTTTCCGAAATATTGGTTACCTTGTGAAGAGTCAATGGATCCGATATAATGAAAAATACTCAAGAGGAGGGGGTTAATTGAGTATCGAAAGCTTTGCATTTTTCGATTTTATAAATAACTGTAAAATAAATACGGAAAGCGATAAATAAAGAGTAATGCACAGCGGGATTTTTGAAGTGGTTCGATCTCACACTCTGAGATCTACGTCTACTATTACTCGATTAATAGTATTAGTACCTTCCACGGATTACAATAAGATTAATCTACTCACAACCAGTATTGGTTGTGTAGAGTATCGTTTGACACTCTCGCTCGTCTCTATCGTCAAAAAGAAACTACAATTTAATCTCGTGTTAGCAAGATCGTAGAGTACAATCAAAATAAATCTAAATCAAAAGTTTTAATGATTTTGATGTATAAGATTAAAGGGCACATTTTGAGAAATTAAAGCACAAGCAAAGTTTTATGAAATTTAAAAATACTTTAAAAATAAACTTTGTAAGATGAAAAAAAAAAATGATTCAAACGGATTGAATTTTAGGTTGCAAATGAGCTCGACATATATAGTAATGAGGATTAGATTTTTAAGACTATCTGATTAAAAAAATCAAGTCCCTTAAGAGCATCAAATCACATGTTTACGTGTGATTCTTTAGGATCCTCTAGAGTTTATAAATAACTCTACACCGTAGAGTTTCGAATATTACACTATAAAATTATTTAGTTTTTTTGCTATTCTTATTCAAATACCCTCATATGCGCTCTAAAATAATTTTTTTTTCCCGGAAAAGGGTTTAGGGTACGATTTCACGGTGCCGCGTAGCGGCACTGTAAAATCGTACCCTAAACCCTTTTTCGGGATGTTCCGGCGGTTTCGCCGCCGAATCCGAACCAAAAGACACAAAACATGAAATTAGTGAACCCGTTTGGAAAATTAGTTAAATTTTTTTTTATTTTACGCAAGTAAAATGGCGGAAATTAAAAAAACTCTACCGATAGAGTTATTTTACAACTCTAGAGGATTATCTCTACATGATTCTTTGGAAATGTTTTGTGTGAGTGTTTTGATAAGGAAACATATCAATTAAGTAATCAATCATACGGAGTATCAATTAGCATGCCACAAGATATTTGATGTTAATCACGTGTGATTCTTGCAAAAAATGTTTCAATGATTTTTATACTTAATTAATATTTACCTCATTAAGAATCATTTAATTATATTGAAGTGATCAAATCAATTAGTAGATATATACCTAAGATAATTAATGTCAATCAAAAAAGATTTGCAAATAATTCCTTGTAAAATTATTAGTTAATTTAAAAGATAATAATAAGAATAAATAAGTTTTTTTTGTAAATTAATCAAAAGATCATTTAAGAAAATAAACGAGATTTATTTCCTACTTACATATATAGGAAATCTTATAAAGATATTACATAGAGATTATACCTAAAATAATGGGATTCTCTTAATATTATTTTGATTTCAAAAAGATTTGAGAATAAAATATTTTATCAAAACAAGAGTGAATATTTAAAGCACATTTTCGTAAAAGATTAAAATATGGTGTTCGTGTGTCTCAATGTTATATAGTTATTACTATAACGATAGTTATAGTGGTACCTATAATAACATTAGGTCATCCAACATTAGCTATTTTTATTCTTTCTAGAACTAAGATATTAAAGATAAATAAATCTTCAGTCTTCACTTGTATTAGCTTGAAGAATCTCGTGTTCCATTTCATTTTTCTTGCTATAAACAACACTTACACAAGAAACGTTCGCGGAACATGATATAATTAATATAACGCTTCACTTGACATCATCAAAACTATAAAAAGGACTAGGTCCAACAAATTCCCCCTTTTTAATGATGACGAGTCTCCTAAAGTGTGTCTAAGGTCGATGTTCTCCCTCAATAGGTCAACCTAAGGTGATAGATCCCAAGAAGAGCAAGAAATACGAACCTATTCGTTACATAGCACTTATGGTCAAAGTTACGAATATTAAACACCATAAAATAGCATGTGGGGACTATAAAAGACAACGGATCTTGACAAGGAGCAAGCTTAAGCTAAAAGACAGACTAATATCGCGTATCTTCCCCCTCTTGATAGCATCGAAATGCGAGATCAATGCACTAGGGTAATAGCAAACATAACATATACTATATTAAAAATAAGCAAGTCTACAGATTAATATCCAAACAAACCAAAGAGGCAAAACATTGTCAACTTATTGAAAATAGATAGTAAACTCCATAAAGTAAACGTAATAGTAGAGAGGCTTTAAAAAGATAAGGCTTAAGGTGAGGCATGGGGCGAGGCATGGGGTGAGGCAGGGGTGGTCGTGGCATGTCCCAATGGTCGGCCCTCTATTCGATCGTGCCTAGACGAGAAGCACACGACGTGTGAGCAGCCGCATTCTTGTCGTGCGTGAGCTCACTTTGCTTCATTACGAGGCCATTAGCTTGAAGTTGTTTATGATTTTTAACTCTCCGCGAGCATTGCTCCCCCATCACTCCGCAATGCCCAAGCGTCAGCAGCCACAGACCGCAACGAGACAGAGTAGTCTGCTTCTCACAACACTCGTTGCATGCTGGCCGAGTGTACCCAAAGTCGTGGTATGAAGGTAGGCTGGGTCTTCGCTTCTTTTCTTATTTTAATCAGTTTCAGTAGTGGGGTGGCATTCTTGCATTTGAATGGAACATCTACCCTATCGAGGTATATCAGTTTTATGCCTTAGTTACACTGGATAATGGAGTCTTGCGTGCGCTTGTGAATGGTAGTAAAGTCACATTCACGATGGATGAATTCTTTGAATGGTTTAATGCTCCATGTTTTGGTATTGAGTTTAATGCTAGTGCAGGCTGGGTTGCGTTTAATGATGAGGAGCGTGAAGCTAATAAAATGTATTTCGATATCGAGGCAAATATTAATAGTGTTGTTCTGACCAAACTATTCCCGCCAAAGTTGAAAATACTTACCAATCTTATGTGGAGTGCGATACTTCCTCGGCGTACGGGACGTGACAAATTGCTGAGTTATGAGATGTTAATGTTACGCGCTTGGCTCGAGGAGAAGCAGGTAAATTTACCCTTTTTGGTATTTCATCGTATAAACCAAATTGCCACGCTTCTTCCCCATGCTAAAACTAATACCGACTGTGACATGCCGTATGGTATGTGGATTTCATTCATGTTGGAAAGGAAAGGAGTAGTTAATCCTAATAGTTATGGGGTGAAGCCGAAAGATATTATGACCGATAAAGTTTTGTGTAGTATGTGGATTGAAGTGGTTGAGGATGGGTTTAAGTTCATACAGACCCACAGGTCTAATTTGAAGACCACGCCGGGTTCAGTGTCGCTGTCTGGTTCTTTTACCACGGGCCTGTCCCTGCCATGACTGAGACTCTAACTCGTCTCGAGTCGATCGTCCAACATTTGGTGGCTCGAATCGAGGGGCAGGACGCTTTGCTGAACCGTATTTTGGGTATAGTAACCGACCAATCTGCCGCTCTTCAATCTCAGCGTGACGTCGTCCAGGTGCTAACTGAAACGGTTGAATTTCAGTCCTCCTATCAGCGGAGTGTGTTGCGGTCCGTGGCTACTGACGCGTGGGCATTGCGGAGTGATCGCAGAGCAGTGCTCACGGAGACTATTAAAAATCATAAACAACTTCAAGCTCTTGCCCTTGTAATAAAGCAAAGTGAGCTCTAGAATGACAAGAATACGGCTGCTCTCACGTCGTGTGTTTCCCGTCCAGGCACGCTCGAATGGAAGGCCGACCATTGGGACATGCCAGGACCACCCCTGCCCCACCCCCTGCCTCGCCACCTGCCTTACCCTAAGCCTTATCTTTTTAAAGCCTCCCTATTATTAAGTTTACTTTATAAAGTTTACTATCTATTTTCAATAAGTTGACAATGTTTTGCTTCTTTGGTTTGTTTAGATATTAATATGTCGACTTGCATATTTTTAATATAATATATGTTATGTTTGCTATTACCCTAGTGCATTGATCTCGCTTTTCGATCATGTCAAGAGGGGAAAGATACGCGATGTTAGTCTGTCTTTTAGCTTAAGCTTTCTTGTCAAGATCTGTTGTCTCTTATAGTCCTCACATGCTATTTTTTTTGTGTTTAATATTCGTAACTTTGACCGTAAGTGCTATGTAACGAATAGTTTCGTATTTCTTGCTCTTCTTGGGATCTATCTCCATAATTTGACTAATTGAGGGAGAACATCGACCTTAGACACACTTTAGGAGACTTGTCATCATCAAAAAGGGGAAATTTGTTGGACCTAGTCCTTTTTATAGTTTTGATGATGTCAATTGAAGCGTTATTTTATTTAATTATATCATGTTGCGTATAACGTTTCTTGTGTAAGTGTTAATAGATTGTCATAGCAAGAAAAATGATATGGAACACGAGATTCTTCAAGCTATTACAAGTCAAGACCGAAGATTTATTTATCTTTAGTATCTTAGTTCTAGGAAAAATCAAATTAGCTAATGTTGGGTGAACTAATGTTATAGGTACCACTGTAACTATCGTTATAGTGATAGCTATAACATTGAGACACACGAACACCATATTTTAATCGTTTTACGAAAATATGCTTTAAAATATTCACTATTATTTTGGTAAAATATTTTATTCTCAAATCTTTTTGAATCCAAAATAGTAATAAGAGAATCCGATTATTTTGGGTAGAATCTCAATATAATATATTTATATGATTTTCTATATATGTAAGTAGGAAATAAATCTCATTTATTCTCTTAAATGATCTTTGATTGATTTACAAAGAATCTTATTTATTCTTATTATCTTTAAACTAAGTAATAATTCTACAAGAAATTATTTGCAAATCTCTTTTGATTGGCATCAATTATCCTATGGTATATATCTACTAATTGATTTGATCACTTCAATTAAATGACTCTTAATGTGATAAATATCAATTAAGTATCAAAATCATTGAAACAATTGCAAGAGCCACACGTGATAGCATCAAAGATTTTGTTGCATGCTTGCTAATTGATATGATTGCTTAATTGATTATATTGTTTTGTTTCCCTTAACAAATTATTCAAACAAAATCATTTCTAATCAATCACACTTAATGTGTGGTTTGATGTTCTAGTGGACTTGAGTTTTTATTACTCCATTCACCCATTATATATATCAAGTTCATTTGCAACATTAAAATCAATCCTTTTGAATCATTTTTTTTTTTTTTTTTATCTTACAAAGTTTATTTTTTAAAAGTGTTTTAAAATTTCATAAAACTTTGTTTGTACTTTAATTTCTCAAAAGGTGTCCGTTAATCTTATAACATCCAAATCATTAACACTTTTGATTTAGATTTATTTTGATTGTACTTTACGATCTTGCTAACACGATATCATGTTGTAGTTTCTTTTTAATGAGAGAGACGAGCGAGAGTGTCAAATTATACTCTACACAATCAAAACTGGCTGTGAGTAGATTAATCTTCTTGTAATCCATGGAAGGTACTAATATTATTAATCGAGTAATAGTGGACGTAGATCTCGGAGTGTGAGATCGAACCACTTCAAAAATTCCGCTGTGCATTACTCTTTGCTTATCGCTTTCCGCATTCCCCCACCCACCCCACCCCCCAAACTTGTAATACCTTGTAACTAAAATACCTCATTATATATGCGTACAACGACTTTTTTTGAAAAATGGCCTAAACTTAGGACATGTTTTTTGTGACTTATTTTCAGTTCAGCTCAGTTTAGTATAGCTCAACTCGATTCAATTCAATTTAGTTTATCTAGTTTAGCTCAATTCATTTCAGTTCAGTTTAACACCAAAAAGTACAGATAGGATTGGTAGCTTAACTAGCAAGACCAAAGTCTAAGAAAAACCTACGCTATTTTTTTTTTTTTTCGGAAAGGAAAAATAGTATTCCGTATTACTCTTCAGAAGCTAAAATAATGTCAGCAGCGACTATGTCGACTATAGATTTAGGACACGTGTCCACCCACCTACTCCGGAATTCTTTTATCGGATTGTCTCTTATAAGTTATGACTCACAACTAAAGTACTCCCTCCGTTTCGGTGATTTGTTTACATTTACTTTATACACATTTATCGATGTGAGGAGAGAGATAAATAAAAGAACTATAAAAATAAGGAATAATTATTAAAAACAGCCTGATGAAAACCCAAATTTTGATATTACAGCCACATTAAAAGTTTTTAATATTTTACAGCCACAAACGGAGCTCCGTTCACAATTTGCAGCCAAAACGGAGCTCCGGCGTACTTAAATGACAGAAATCTCCAAAAGATCATATTTGAACCCCAAATTTTACAGTAAAGGACGAAAATACCCCTCCATATAATATTAGTTGCATATACTGTACATATATTCTCACCCATGATTTTAAACTTTATTTCATTCTTAAATTAAAATTAGGGTTTCTCTAATTACTAAAAATTACAACACTATATACAACAAATTAATTGCTCAACTTAAAAGACAAACCAAATTCCCAAAAACCTTCAAATACTGGAAAAATTAGGGTACCCAATTACTGTTCATTTCACATGAAACTCGAAAAATGCCAAAGTTAGGTTGTAGGGTGTTCATAAAGATAGAGATAAAAAGGTGTTAGCTTTATTGTTAGAGATGCTAATTGCACTTTAATTATGAACGAGGATGGAGAGACAAAGCTTTAATGGAACTAGATTTTGTGGTTTTATGTTCCAACAACACAAACAACAATGGTGAGGTGAGGGGTACAAGTTAGGTTTGACAAATTAAATGGTGAAATATAGATAATGAAAGTTGGAAGAGTATAAAAAAAAACAAATGAAAAAAAAAAAAAAAAAAAAAAAAAGGAGAAGAAGAAGAAAAAAGAAAAAAAAAGGGAATGAAATAAAAAAGAAAAATCAAAGTGACTGATATTTTGAGGGGTAAAACGGTCAGTTTACCTTTTTTTTGGCCTGAAAATAGTCTTGGCTGCAATTTATAAAAAAAAGAGACATTTTTGGCTGTAAAATATTAACTTTTTTTTAGATGGCTGTAATTGATAAATTCGACCTTTTAAGTGGCTGTAATTAATAATTAACCCTAAAAATAATAATATAAGTACAAAGTGGGTAAAATAAAACAATGTGATTGGTTAAGGAAGTTGGGTCCACCTCCACAAGTGGGTCACCATAGACATTTACGGAAAGTGTAAACAAATGACCCGTACACCCATAAATGGAAAGTGTAAACAAATGACCGGGACGGAGGGAGTAATATACTCTGTAAAAACAGTTTATAAAATACTTTTTTGTTAAAAATTTTCAATTTAAGTCAAATTTAGGACTTTATTTGTGGAAATAAATTAGAAAACAAATAAATGACTTAAAGACATATAGTGATTATGATATCAACATATGACTGAGTGGTCGACGTTTAATTATTTTTTGGGTTTCTGAAATTTTATATATACTTAATAAGTTAGTATTTGTTTTATGTCAATAGTCTAATTAATTAATTTCTATTTTCTTTTTTTTTTTAGATTTTAATAGTGGAATAACAAGAGTAATTCTAAATCGCTTTCGTTTTTTGTACTTATATTCAATACGGGATCGGTTGTATCATAAAATTATGATAAATCGCCTTATACAACCATTTATTTACATACATGTACGTATATATTTAATAGATTGAACCATACCAAAATTTGAGCCAAAAACTTGACCTATATTTGACCTCAAAAATTATTAAAATTTAGGGTGATTTGGTAACTCTCACCTTTTATAATAACCATGATTTTAAAACTTATACTTTTTTGTGAATATTTCTTTTTAAAACTTCTAATTTTGTAAACATTTTCTTAAAAACTCTCACCACAATGTATTTTTTTTGTGAGAAGAAAATGTTTTTTTTTTTAAAAAAAAAATATATTCATCACGAATGTACTATGTCGTCCACCGAAACTCAAAACGTGAAAAAAAAAATGTTTTAATTTGTGAAAACAAATGTTTATTTTGTTGAAAATGAGCTTTCGGTGAAAGATTTTAAAAAAAAAAAATAGAAAATCCGAAATTTTATTGTGTACCCTTTAGTTTTTTCGTTTTCTATGATATACCCTTAGTTTTTATAAAATTCTACTTTATACCCTTAAGTTTTATATTTTATCTCTAATATGACCCTTAGTCATTCTTTTTGTTGATTTAGTATATTAAATAACTCATCAAACTTGATAATTTATCATTTTTTTTTTCGATTTACCTTTATTGATGTTTTTGAAGGGAGCGAGATGTTCATATAAAAATTGATGATAAATGTTGGCTATAAATTAATAATATTAATAATGGACGAATTTGATGATAATTGGTTGATATTAACAATAAATATCGTGATATCACACAAATAATGGTTTAAATAATAAACTATTAATTGGAGGAAGGAATTAGAAGCACTGATTGGTTAATTGATAGGTTTAATTGGCCGTTGAAATTTATGTAATGTTGAAATTAGTCATATAACTTATATTTAAAAAATAAAAAAAAATAGGGTTGTACTTGAGAAAAGGTAAGAATGTGAAAACTATATCTTAGAATTCTAAAAAATTTGAGGGTACAACGTGAAAATCAGAAAAACTACACGATAGAATTTCCCAAATACTCCCTCCGTCCCGGTCATTTTTTACACTTTCTATTTTGGGGTTTATGGTCATTTGTTTACATTTCTATAAATGATCGTGGGCCATTACTACTTTAACTAATTACATCTATTGATTTTGATAAAGTGGACCCTCCATTATACTTTTATTATTATTTTATTAGTTTTTTCTCTATCTTTTTCATCACATTGATAAATGTGTATAAAGTAAACGTAAAAAAATCAACGAACCGGATGAATTATTAAAAGAGCCACGAGTTTTTAAAATAAGGATTAGAGAATGTAGGAGTTCATAATAATTAAACTACGTTTTTTGTTTTACACAAATTCTTGTGTGAGTCAGATCTTACAATAAATTATTGTAAGTCCGACTCATTTGTACTCGATTATATAATTTTTCTATCATTTTAGTGATAATTATGATTAATTGTTGCTAATTTTTTGTAGCCCTATAAGTGATTTTAGTAGATTTGTTTCATATTTTTATACCCGTTTAATTGCAATTTGTACTTTCGTTCACATTAAATTAACGTGAGACCTGTTTCACAAAAGACTTACTGATTTTTTAAAAGTTTTTTTTTTAAAGCCTTTAATTTTACGAGTCAAATTAAAATGGGCTAATAACCTAGATAATTTTAGAAGCTCTAATCACAACTAAACAAACAGTCAAATTAAATCATTAAATTATGCACATCAAGTTTTCATTGTATTTCAAGTATGAAAACAGCCAACAACTTTAGTTGGTTTGAAGATTAACACACGTAGTACGTACCACATAAGAGGGTGCAAGTTTATAAATTATATTATAATCTAGCCAATGATGTTGTGTAATGGAGTTACGTGGTCTATTTCCACGACCACGTCTCTTTATTATCCAAATCACTTTTTTACTCAAAGATTTGATTGCTACTTACCAATCCTATCCTAATTCACATGTTAATTATACATTTCACACTTGTCAAAAAGGTTTTGAGTCTACTAAATTCCGGTGAAAGTTGATTCTCAAAATCTAGTAATCATTTAAAAATTACGAATAAAATGACTTTATAGTACTAATGTCAAAACACGTAAAAAGGTAATTCGATTATATTAGGAAGTGTCTTACAATTATCTTTTAAAATGATGCACATATAGATATATAAATTGTGTTTGTGCCGCGTAAATAAAAATAGTTTAAAAAAAAAATATGCATACACAAATCTAAGAATTGTTTGAGTTAATAACAAATGTATTTACTTATATTCATTTTATCTACTCCGTATTTATGTTAATCACACTTTCTATATTCTCTCCATTTTCTTCTCTACATTTCTTATCCATTTCCTCTAATATATTACGGAGTATTTATTATTTTTTTTACCAATGCATAAAATTTATAACCATTGGATCGTATGAAAATAAAATTTCTTGTTGATATAGGGTTAAAAGTATGATGCATTGTTTGAGTCACCGTGATAAGGGCTGGTTAGATAAGAGACAATTTGGTTCGATTATTTCTTGTTGATGTAGGCTAATCAATATAGATATGTATGTAAGTGAATTATGTAATGTTTGGGTGCATTAATGAAATTTACATATTACCAAAAAGAAAATAAAATTTAGACCGTTAAAGGGGGAGGAAATAAAGAGGATCCAGATCACCTCTGAACACCACATATATGACAAATTATAAAATGAAACGTTTTCACACGTGAAACCACCACTAAAATTCATAAATATCTCATATAATACTGATAACAAATCAACACCAAAAAAAATTACATTGGACATCTACATGTAAGGTCTCGTAATAAATTTACTCATCATATTATTTGACTTTAGGGCAAAAGCCCTAAAAATAAAGATCATTCTTGAATAACCCTCAACAAACCTACCTACATATATACCTACTAACTCACTAACATAAAGAACTATCCGACCAAACAAAAAACAATTCTCACTTGATATTCAAAGATTGTTGGTGCAAATTAGATAACAATTTTTTTATCTAAGAGAAAACACGTAGCAACTTGGAAATCAAGATTGTTGCCATGACATCCTCTTAGAATCTAATTAATTACTTGCTTAACAGTATTAGATTTTGGAAATCAAGCCGACTTCATAATCTTCGATCAAATTAAACTAGATTTGTAGGAATTTGGAAATCCATCTTATAATATCATATTGTGAGATCATACTCGCTTTAATTCAATTATTTCTTTATCATTTTTATTTTGGAAATGAATATAAAATGGTCTGATCAAAAAGAATTATATTTTAATATTGGAAAATCGATTAGACGTGAAAAAGTTAATATTTTTACTCATTTCTAAAATAAAAAGGTAAATAAATAATTGAATTAGAGAAATATATACGATAAACATAAACATATGTATTCAATTGGTAATTAGAGTGTAAGAAAAATGATAGCAATAAACATTGTATAAAACCATTTAAATTAAGACTTTAGTTTCTGAATTTCTAAAGCTTTATATTTTGTTAGTAAATCGATGTTGAATTGTCATTTGTATAGGACGATCTCATATATAATATTCCGTAGTACTTTGTACACATTTATTATTTTAAAATCAGACTTTCCACGGTTTAATAAGTGTCATGAGATAATCAATAAACATGTAAATAGTGCAATATATACCAAATAATTACCAATGTAGTATAAAAATACACATATAATTCTATACAACATGAGTAAAATACTGCATAAAAGTACTCAATATATAATAAGACAATATTAAGTGAGATTCGATATTATTAAACACAGATTCACATATAAGTCAGTTTCACGTGAGGCTTACTATTCATCGAAACTAAAGCTAGTAGACATAAAACATAGAATTATACGGAGTATGACTCATATTTAACTCCACTTCACTTTTTGACGTTTAAAAAAATTGGATTGTCTCAACCAACCTCTACATGGAAAGGTACAATGGTTTTGTATATTTGTCATTTTTAGCATAAGTTTTTATTGCATTCTCATGTCACTAAATAACGTCTAGATTGTATTCATCAAAAGCAAGCTGTACTTAGATATACGTTGATTTGCATTTGCTAATGTGTTCCTTTTTATAAACATTTAGTTTAGATTTGGAGGATTTATTGGCATCATTGCCGACTTCAAACTTTTGTTCATTTGATTTCAAGAAGATTATCATATCCTAGTTAGAGTATAAAATGAAATTCTAGCTATCAGAATAACTTTCTGGTCGAAGAATTGGTAATTTTATGAAACATGTTAACATATATAAAGTTTATGTACGTTAATCCTTCAGTTTTAACTTCTCCGTATCAATTTTAATATGTATGAGCTGATTTATTAAATGGTATCGGAGACAGTATGACCATGAGGTCACGTGTTGATGAGTAGCTCTCTTGATTGATTAATTAGAAGAGTTGGTTTTATGTCTTGATTTTCACATAAGTGGTGAAATTTAAATTATACTGGACATAAATTGCATAAATACGATTAATTTTTTCTTTTTGTTAGTTAACTGAAATTACAGGTGGATAGATCAACATTTTAAGTTTCAATAAAACGTACTCCGTATTAAACTTCTATAAAAAATTACTCTACACTAATGAATTAGTTATCAATTTATAATATGATAATCAAAATTGGCATATCCCAAATTAGAGTATGATAATCAAATTATTATTAATTTTTAGAAGTTATTATAAAAATATATTTATATCATTGAGAGCTTCATTAGCTATTGAGTTTTAAATCGAGATTTAATATTAGAAACTTAAAGCATACCACATGTGACCAAAACTTAGGCTAAGGGACAAGTCCAAAATTGTAAGAGTTTTGGCATTTCAATACTAAAACACTAGTAGTCTCAATTGCATGCATTATACACAAATTTCAATTTTCAATTCAACATTGTTTCTCACTCACTTCTCACAAATTTAATTTGGGTTTCAAGAGAGACGACACTTCCCAAAACACACCGTTGGAGAAACCAATACAACAATGCCAAGGCCATCAAAGTTGTAAAAATATATGACAAATTGTAAGGTTATATGCAACATCTATCTTATGATGACATAAGCTCTAAAATAACTTTAGGACTGAAAAGACAAATTTTAATTAAAGTGTTAAAATATAATTATTGAATAATTATTTTAATCAAATTGAACTGAATTATCATAATTAAATCTAAAAGTATCACCATAATAAATATAAAATCGTTATTTAAAAATTTATTCCATTAAACTTAATTGTATTGCTGAATTTTGCACTTGGGAGTTATGATATTGTCTATAAATTATTGACGATATGTGTCACTCAATAGTTTTCAAAAACGAAAGACTAGTTTTATCTCAAATGAGCGCGAAATGCACGACTTTAAATTCAAAGAGAGCTTAATTAAGGGCTAATACCTAGGTAATTGGAGCATAGTAAGGGGATTAATATATGAACTACTCTAATTCTAATTTGATTATGCCAAAATTTACTTAATTAAAGATTGTTAATATTGAGGATAAGTTATATCAAACAAAATCAAATAGAATAACTAATCATTAATAGTACGGAGTATCATTTCATTGAAAACATTATTCAAATTCATACTTTATATGTATCAGATTTTATTTGGATTTGAAATCGATTTAGAGTAACAAGTAACTTTTATTTATAATAAAGCATGCATGCACACTTAAAACCTATGATCCTTGAAAAGTACCATATCATCCAATAACATGATACCCTCACTATTTTGTGTGAAGGAAAATAAAATGAATTTTCAAGAAAAATCTTGAGTGTATAAAGTACTCCGTACCATGTTGCACTTCTCCTTTACCCAATAAGAATTTAATGTTACATCAAATCGATAACACTTTTGCCCAAAATAGGAAGAACTTAATCTCTTCTTTTACAATATGGAATCTCTCATTAACTTGTTGAATTGCAATTCTCTTTCAATGTTGATGACACTAGTTTATAGCATTGTTTTCATAAATAACTTATAAGAGTGTGTCTAAAATATATATTCTTAATTTTTTCTGAAATAAATTGTTAAAAATAATAAATTGTGTAATTTAAACAAAAAATCTCGTAATTTTTCCTAATTTGATATAAGGAGAACAAACTCTAACTGTGGTGCATCAATGTGATTAGTTAGAAAGCCATTGAGTTATTGACAAGTACTAACATTTAAGATTACGAAATAAGTTTTAATTAAATCAGAATATAGCATTTGTCATCTAAAATCATAACATAATACTCCGTATGAAATTACTTAACAGTTCTACCTTTATATTTAACATTTATTTGTATGTTAATATCAAGAATAATTTTGGTGAGTCTATATAAGTGCTTATACTCTAACGATATCCGAATTTGTGAGCAACAAATAGGACTTAAATTATCAACCTAACATTTTAAGTTGAAATGGTTCAACATTTTTTCAAAATAAAAATAAAAAATGTAAAAATATAAATGTAGTGTAGTAATTATTTGAAAAGTGTACCTTGAACTACTACTGGAGAATTCCCTCATCAAACTCCCACAGGAAATCAAAGCTCTTGACAACTGCCGCATTTGTCTGTTTAACTAACATTGGTTAGTCTTAAACTCTACAACCCTCTTAATAAATTATTTCATAGTACTAAAATTAATCAACACCTTATTTACATCTATTACTTAATCACCATTATTAATTACTTCATCATTACAATTAGTGAATTAGGTTACTATTTTACCATGCAAAAACACAATAAAATAAACCGATTTTTCTTTTACAAGCTCTGAAAATGTACACTATGATACCAACATAACAAATGATTTTTTTTTAGTACATATACAGTTTTTCTAACATGCATGTGTCAGATATGTAATACATGATAAAAAATTCAACACAAAATATTCTTTTAAAACAATCAGCATACGTTAAAAATCACGTTCTAGTAATTCTTATCATGTACAACTAGAATAAAAACCGTAAAATAAGAAAATCAAATTACAAAAGTGATCAAGGAAGTAATTAAATTACAAACCTTAATTTGAGAGCGAACATCGTTGTTGTCTCCTATGAACAAGAATAAATCCACTTCCAAAACCAATATATATATAATACAATTATTATATTGAAACAAATAAAGAAATAAATAAAATATGTAGTTGAAAAAATGGTAGACAAATAATATAAATAAAAAACAAGTGACAGGTAAGGCTTATTAATAATAAGAAAATGATGAGGACTGAGGAGAGGTAAGGCTGGAACATCAACGAGAAAATGACATCAATCTACAGAGATGCGTTTGCAACTTGTCTCTTGTCCTCTACGATCTAAATCAAGTGCATGTTTTTAATTCACAAAAACAAAACAAAACAAAAAAAACTACTCAATATTTTTTTGTCTATTTGCAATTTTTTTGTGTTTTCTTGTCTATCTAATTGGTCACTTTTGTGGTTAAGGTTTATAAAGTTTGGATTGAGAATTTGAGAATAATTTATACACACTTTATGTATAGTGTAAGACGATTTATTATCGTGATTTTTGATTTTTATATTTGGCTGTTGAATAAAATGTTATATGCAGATTCTTGAATAAGAGATTTGCGTTATGCAATGATTTTATAATATTTTTGAACTCATTAATTATTGAAATTAAATGACATATAAAAATAACAACAAAACTATATATATCTATTGTATGTTATGTAGCTACTCAATATTAATATTTTGGACTTTTTTTAATAAATGAATAGGTCTTATTATCATTTATGATCTTAAATAACAATTTTTCATATATTGTCTATTTTGATTATAAAATTGTTTAAGTCTTCTCTAAAAAAAAAAAAATGTGAGGTTAATAATTAATACACAATATTCCATATTTCTATCTAGTGAAATGTATGGAATACTAACTAATATGGGGATAGTGTTAATGGAGAAATGTATGAATGTATGGTCCTCCAAATTAGTTGATTATGAAATGAAAGTCTCATAGTACAAAAGATTGTTTCCTAATTATAAGGATTATTACCAAAACACAATGATAGGACAATAGAAAAATCATCAAATTTAGGAATAAAATATTTATAATAATATTTGTTTTATCTACTTCCTCTATTTCAGTTATTTGTTTACAGTTTGACTTTTTTGTGAGGGGATTTGAGAGAAGTGTAAACAAATGACTGGGACATAGGGAGTAACAATACATTTTATAGTTGTAGCGGTAAAAATCAGACACTCTTGCAGATTGAAAATGTATAAACATGTGATTAAACAATCTTTTTGTGAAGATCTCGACAAATTAATATTCTATAGGGTCATGTAAGACACGTAAAATGTTACAGTGTACAACATATTTGATCTAGTAGATAAAGCGTATGTTTAGGGATGTGACACAGGTGTAACGTTTTAAACTTACATATCTTAGACTCTTTTGATGTGTGGTGTGGACACACGTACATATTCGTGCTTCCCAAAACAAACTTTGTGATGTAACGAACTATTAAATTCTTGCTTTTAGAATGACGTAAATCGCTGGTACATATGTCAAAAATAATAAATATGTCAGATAAAATGCACTAAATGAGTCAAAATGCAAAATATCGTTTAATTTGAATGTTCGCTCGTTCAATTTAGATTTAGATCGACCCCACTTAGCTACAAAATATCCCGCAACTCAAACACAAGCCAAAATGCAATTTAAGCCCTTTCTATACAAAGGCACAAAACAATTCGTCTAAATTCCCAAATTTAGGTACGGCAGCTAAAATCGCTATTTAGCATCCCAAATTCAAAAATCGGCTCCCGGTCGAGTCTAGAATTAAGCTTCCACTAAAATAAGTATTTTTCGAAAATTCGGGCCATGGGCCTAACACCGAGCAAAAAATTGTTTTAAGCCCGCAAATCTAGGCCCAAAGTTCTCCTAAAATATCTAGGAAACCTTCTAGAAGCGTTCTATTCGGACTAGCTTGGAGGTTAAACAAGAGATTAATTCGTTTTTACCAAACATGCAAATCTAGGATTAGAAAAGATTCGTAATCTGGGATTTGCGCTGGTAAAGAAACCGCCAGTTAACTGGTGGCTACACCATAAACGTTTAAAAAAAAGGGATTCACCTGTGGTTTCAAACACATCAAATACTCCGAATTCTTTAGAAAACTTCTAGTGCATTGTCCTCTCATAAAATCTAATTACTCTGCCATTTTTAAACTACTCTAAAAGGTAGATTTGATCTTTACTAAGACACTTCGTCTTTCATGTCAATGACTCAATAAGGGTTACATTAACCCAAATCGACATTGGCTTCGTGAATCCTTTTTTCATAAGACGATATATTAGCAACTCGAATTCATAATTCATTTAACCTCTCCAATGTTGCATAAGCAAGACCCATTTAAAATAAACCATAACAGACTTTATTCTGACTGAATCTTAAGTAAATCCTTAGTAACGAATTATTACGACTAAAATTGACATAACTTGTACCGTTTTCGTTTAAATTCTTTAAAGCATGCAAAACTGGAGGTTTTTAACAAACAATTCCAATCTGAGATTGCATCTAGAAAACGCATGTGCACTAGCAGTTCAACCAATGAACCCCAACACTTCCGGCTTCTGCATTCATATTTGACATAAATTTTGTAGATGCACGTATATCAGGTTTTAGCTCAAATATCAAAACTAACAAATTGTTCTCAGACTAGTAGCGGCTACTTTTACGTATCTAGGCTTTTCTAAACTGTTGGATCTTACGCAAATGGATGAACCTAAAGAGAGTATCATCATCCCAAATCCTTATATGGTTTCACATAGCCTTAGAGGGAAGAGTGTCGGCGTGCCTTGAACTCTAAGATCCGTGTCTTGGAGCTTAAGACACGTAGACAAGTTCCAAATTACTTCAGACTTTGGTGGCGACTCCAAAGTAGTTTAAAGGTTTTTTCTGAACTTAAACATTTTAAACTTAAAGCACCTCTTTTTCGCCAAAATAAGGTGTTATCGAGACGTTAAGTGGTCACTGTGTAGACCTTGTTCCCACAATTGGTCAAAATTAATGTTTAAAAGTTTACTTTAATGTATAATATAAGTTAATTATTAGGTGGATACCTGATGGGGCTATTAGGGTAGGTACACGATGGGTCATGGGTGGGCTGGTGGATATCCAACTTATGATGAGACTGGTATAGAGCTACAAAATCATCCGTCAGGCGGGTACAGTTTGATGGGTGATTATCCACACTGATGGGGCACATGTGGAGGTGAATTTTGTTAGTAGGTGCATGCAACGAGCACCCTACTTGTGCTCTTGGCTAGAGATGTCAATTTCGCCCTTGGCTAGAGATGTCAATTTCACTCGAATTCGCTTAAATCCGGTCCACCCGACCCTTAAAAACGGATGAAAATCTGACTTATATGGATGACGGGTGGATGATGGATGTAACGGATGATGGATGGATGGTGGGTTGGATGAAGCTTCATCCTGCTTCATCCAACCCACCATTAATCCATACCCGATTTATCTCCCGATTATTAAATTTTCTATGTAAAATTTATAATTTTATATAGAAAATATATTATATGTAACTTTCTATCATATTTTTTTACTGTTCAACCTATAATCAATTAAGATTTTCACTTTTGACGCATTTTAACTTAATTTAAACACTAATTAGTTTCATTTTTTCAACGAAACACGACACATTTTTATTTTTCTATTTTTATATCACTTTAGTTTGCAATCCACTTTGCCACCCGATCCATCCGAGGATAACGGACGGATTGGATATGGATGACAAATTTCGCGGATGAATGGTGGATTGGGTGAAGATTTTTTTGAGACGGATGGATGCGGTTGACGCTTCACCTGATTCGAATTCGATCCATTGTCATCCCTACCCTTGGCCTATCCTAGTGACATAGCTATAAGGGTTGTAAAATGATTTCTAGAGCAACGAGCACCCTACTTGTGCAGGTGCATGCAACAAGCACCCTACTTGTTCAGGAATCGAAATGAGTTCTCATTACAAACTAATTTACAATACTCATTTAAAAATGAAAATTAATAAAAGAAAAAGTGACTCTAAAAAGATCCAACTATCCCAAGTTCGATCGAGTTATTTATAAGAAAGACAATTTTTTAACATATCCATAATTACCAACTACACCACATAATATTTAAACTTATAGTGTTAAGCAAAATTATAGAATCTAACAAGATACACGGAATCTTAATGTTGGCAATATTATATTTAAACTAGTGACGCGACCCGTAAAATTCACGGGGCGTGTATAAGTTACACATTACAATAAAATTCATGTATTTTTTAATCAATAATGAATAAATGAGAGCCGCCATGTGTCAATTAAGTACAAGTACACAATAAAACTTCAACCGATATATGAAAGTAAGGTCATAGAACAATGTAATTGTATAAGTGGAGTCCTAACTTTGTAAGACACATACTTTTAATTGAAAGGACCAGTATAAGTTCAAACAATTACAATTCCAAGAATTTGATTGACGATTAATTTACGACTTCCGACGTAGATAAAACTGACACAGTTCCAAAGAAATAAATTAAAATTCAAAAGTATTTTGATGACGACGGTGGATTGCAGAATTAATATCAAACGAAAACTATATTATGAATTCAAATTATAAAACCCTCTTATATAAAACATTAAAAACATTTTAAAAAGAAAATAGGTAGCAAACAGTCGATCCGTTGTGCTCAATCGAGAATAGTTACTCCGAGGTTGGAATCTCGAATTTGTAGCTACTCCCTCAATAAAAGTGAAATAACTAATCATCATCAACCTTTTCTTGTAAAATATAATCAAGTAATTTAATTTTTGTAAATATTTTTTTTTTGGAAAAAGTAAATTGAATGAATTTGACTCAATTTAAAGAAACAGCTCTATCAATCAACAATTATCAAAAGCAAAACAGGCATTAAAGCTGTGAATTTGAATTATCACTGCCAAAATTTTAACAAAATCAAATTATAATTTCTAAGAAGAAAGGCTCATGTTAAGCAATTCATCCATTATTTAATCCTTGACTTCATAGAAAAAAGTCTCAGAAGCGCGCGGATAATTTTTTAATCATAGCCCCAAAAAAAATTGTTAAAAAATACAGAGTATAGCGGATGATTTAAGAGGCATAACTATGAAGAACAATAAGTGTTAACCTCCACGTTAACACCGCTGGAAAAAAAAAAATGCCTCTATGACTGGACTTTCATTGAGATTCAAAGTAATAATTAACAAAAGCTTAAAGGTAATTGAAATAACAACAAACACGTACCTAAGCATTTCGATGACGACGGTGGATTGCATGTTGATAGATGATGGTGTAATAGACTGAAGTTGGTGGCATATTCATCATCAGACAACTAAACACGGAATGAAGAAGTTGATATTAAGGAAACGTAAATATTAGTTGTATCTTCTCGTATTATTGTTTCGATATTCTTTTCTTGTACATCACACTTGTTATTATTTTATTTCCTTAGTTATAGGATTAGGATATGTGTCATAATCTTTTCTAGGTTCTTCCTCTGGTGTATATATAAACATTGTATTCATTCATGTGATTTGTGTAATTCAATTCAATTCCTTCTTCCCTTTATATGGTATCGAGCCAAAGATCAGCCTTTTCATAATTTTTTCCATGGCTTCCTCCAGTTCTTCTATTCCAAATCCTCTTGAACCCCAATCTCCCTTTCTTGTTGTCAATCTCAGTCAATGTCTCAAATTAACTCCCACTACTTATCGTTCGTGGACTACTCAAATTGAGGACATGCTCTTCGGTTTCGATTTGTTCAAGTTTGTTGATGGCACACATCCGTGTCCACCCTCTACCCTCACGGATGCAGCCAAGAAGGAATCCTCGAACCCGGCTTATCACACTTGGGTTCGTCAGGATCGTCTTATTAAGGGTGCTCTGCTCGGCACAATTGATCCGTCCATTACTCCGCTTCTCCATGACAGCAAGACCTCTAATGCTGTGTGGACTACTCTTCGCACTATCTATGGAAACCCGTCCCGCACTCATATTCTTCAAGTCAAGGATCGTCTCAAGAGTATTTCAAAGGGCGATAAATCTGCCACTGAGTATATGCAGGCTATTCGTACCTGTACGAATGAACTTGCCCATCTCGGAAAGCCAATGGATGACGAAGACATCATTGCCCAGGTAATTGAGGGTCTTGATTACGACAAATACAAATCTGTAATTGACGCGGTACGTGCTCGTGACACTCTTATTTCCTTTGACGCTTTTCATGAAAAACTTCTGCACCATGACCTCACCTATAAATCTGACCCTTCTCCTCTTCCCCCTTCCCTTCCTGCCTCGGTCCACCTTATTGCTGCTCACAACCGTCGTCATCTCTCCCCCAATAACTCCCCTGGCTTACTACCCACACCCACGACTACACCTTCCCCCAATCAGCCCCGATCTTCTTCCCCTGCCACTAACTTTAAAGGACGCTGTCAATGGTGTCGAAAGTCTGGCCACTACGTTGAAATCTGTCGTGACTTTCGTCGTCGCTTTGGCACTGTCGAGTTCCCTTCCTTGTCTCGTTCTACGCAGTCCCCTCAGGCTCACACCGCTACGGCTGCTCTGTCCTCTGACCCCAACGCCTATCTTCTTGATAGTGGAGCTACTCACCATATCACCCGTGACCTTAACAACCTCGCTCTCCATAGTCCGTATGACGGTTCCGATGATCTTATCATTGGTGATGGGTCTACTTTGCCTATTGCAAACATAGGTTCATTTTCTTACTCATCCTCTTCTATTTCTTTACACTTTAATGACGTTCTTCATGTTCCTACTATTTCTCGAAATATTATTTCCATTCCTAAACTCTGTCTTGACAACAATGCTACTGTCGTTTTCTCACCCACCTCTTGTTTTGTTAAGGATCTCCGAACCGGGACGCTCCTTCTTCAAGCCACTAAACGAAACGGTCTCTTTGAATGGTCTCCAGTCTCCCCTCATGTCTACTCCAGCTCTACTCCTTCCCTTGGGCTCTGGCATCATCGTCTCGGTCATCCCTCCATTCGTGTCCTTAGTCTTCTTAGTCACCTAGTTAATTTTTCGTTTAAAACCTCGTCGTTTGATTCTTGTGATGCGTGTGCTACAAATAAGAGCCATAAGCTCCCTTTTTCCGTTTCTAGTTTAACTTCGAAAGCTCCTTTAGAACTTATTTTTTCTGATGTATGGACCTCTCCGGTCTTATCTTACGATAGCTTTAAGTATTATGTCATTTTTGTTGATCATTTTACGAAATATATCTGGTTATATCCTCTCAAGCGCAAATCTGACACTCACGCCACTTTTCTTCGCTTCAAAGCTCTAGTTGAAAAGTATTTTAATCGACCCATTATTCAACTCTACTCCGACAATGGGGGTGAATATACAAAGCTCACCCCTACACTCGGTGATCACGGTATTGGGCACCTCACCTCTCCCCCACACACTCCGGAACACAATGGTTATGCCGAACGCCGTCATAGACACATTGTCGAAACTGGTCTAGCTCTATTGTCTCATGGACGTCTTCCTGTTACTTATTGGCCTCATGCCTTTACCACTGCTACTTATCTAATTAATCGAATGCCAACATCCACACTTGACAATATTTCTCCTTACTTCAAATTATTTCAAACACAGCCTAATTACACTAAACTCCGTAGCTTTGGGTGTCTCTGTTACCCGTGGCTTCGTCCTTACTCTTCACACAAACTCGAGCCTCGCTCTAAACCATGTATTTTCGTTGGTTATTCTCCCTCTCAAAGTGCGTATCATTGTCTTGACCCCTTGACCAACCGTATTTATACCTCTCGTCACGTTCATTTTGTTGAAACTCAATTTCCCTATCACTCTTTACAATCTGTTTCTATTACTCCTCTTCCATCTCCGTCTACTTGGTGCGACTTTTCCCTCTCTGTCTTACAGCCCTCCTCATCTTCCCCTGCCCCAAATCCCGACTCTGACCAGCCTGCTGCTGTTGCTAATTCTCCACCAACCCCTGTGCTCTCTACCTCCCCTCCCACTCCTCCACCTGACAGCCCAACAAATGCCCCTGTCCAGGCTCCTGTCCCAAACCGCACTGCTCCGCCTCGCTCTATTGTTACACGACTAACAAATAACATAGTTAAACCGAATCCTAAATATGCCACAGTTGCAGCTCTCCCGCCTTCCTCACCTACTCTTCCATCTACTGTAAAACAGGCCCTTCTTGATCCACGTTGGCGTGCAGCTATGCAAGCTGAATACGACGCTCTTCTTAAAAATACTACGTGGTCTCTAGTTCCGTCTTCTGACAGTCTAAACACTATAGGTTGTAAGTGGGTGTTTCGAATCAAATATCATCCCGACAACACTATAGACAAATTCAAAGCTCGCCTAGTTGCGAAGGGTTTTCATCAGAGGCCTGGTCTCGATTACACAGAAACTTATAGTCCCGTTGTTAAACCCGCTACTATTCGTTTAATCTTCTCTCTTGCCTTAGCCAACTCCTGGCCTCTTCGTCACCTCGATGTCAATAATGCCTTCCTTCAAGGTTCTTTATCTGAAACCGTCTACATGTCTCAACCTCCTGGCTTTACTAACCCGTCGTTCCCCTCTCATGTCTGTAAACTCCAAAAAGCTATCTATGGTTTGAAGCAAGCTCCTCGTGCTTGGTTCAACGAACTCCGTACATACTTAATCTCCTATGGCTTCGCAAATTCCGTATCGGATCCTTCGCTCTTCTATATAACTCGCCCTACTCACTCTATGTTTCTCTTAGTCTATGTTGATGACATTATAGTAACAGGGTCTTCCTCCACGCATCTCTCAGCCTTCCTTCACAGTTTGCAAGCCCGTTTCTCTTTGAAAGATCTCGGACCCCCGTCATACTTCTTAGGTATTGAGGTCACGCCCAACAACCATGGCCTAGTTCTCACTCAAACCAAATATATTACTGACCTGCTTTCCCGTTACCACCTGGATACCAGCAAACCCACGGCCACCCCTCTTACTCCTTATCCTCCACTTACCCAAGGCTCTGGCCCCACTCTCGTCAATCACTCTGAATATCGTACCATTCTTGGATCTCTTCAATACCTATCTCTTACCCGACCCGACATTGCCTTCCCTGTCAACAAACTATCTCAATACTTACATGACCCAAAAGAGTGTCATTGGTCTGCACTAAAACGTCTCTTGCGGTATTTGAATGGGACTCGTGATCTTGGCCTTCAGTTACACTCCCGTTCTCCTATGGATTTACATGCTTTTTGTGATGCCGACTGGGCCGGTGATAAAGACAACTACGCCTCTACTACGGGTTTTATAACATACCTTGGTCGAAATCCAATTTCGTGGGTCTCTCGTAAACAAAAGACCATAGCTCGGTCCTCGACCGAAGCTGAATTCCGAGCTGTAGCAGATGTTACAGCTGAACTTATTTGGTTACGTTCTTTATTGTCTGAATTGAACATCGCTTGTGCTTCTGTTCCAGTCATTTACTGTGATAATTTAGGTGCTACTCATTATTCGGAAAATCCGGTGTTTCATTCTCGCATGAAACATGTTGCTTTGTCGTTTCATTTTGTTCGTGAGCACGTCCGCAACAACAATGTTAGGGTTCAACATGTTCATTCATCTGATCAACTGGCGGACGCTCTCACTAAGCCTCTCCCTCGCCCACAGTTTGTCTCGTTAATATCCAAGCTTGGCCTCTCCTCGGGATTGTCCAACTTGCGGGGGCGTATTAAGGAAACGTAAATATTAGTTGTATCTTCTCGTATTATTGTTTCGATATTCTTTTCTTGTACATCACACTTGTTATTATTTTATTTCCTTAGTTATAGGATTAGGATATGTGTCATAATCTTTTCTAGGTTCTTCCTCTGGTGTATATATAAACATTGTATTCATTCATGTGATTTGTGTAATTCAATTCAATTCCTTCTTCCCTTTATAGTTGAAACAATATTAATTGAAACGAAGTACCAGATAATTTTTATCTTCCTTTTTTCTTCACATTGTCAAAGAAACTCAAGAGGCACAATTAGTTCTTGGTCAATACATTAGTCAATGATTTAGTTTTAATAAGTATTAGATTAGATTAGATTAGATTAGATTAGATTAGATATGCTACCACTATTACATACTCACTACATTTCAATGAGATAGTCTCCAGGACCTACTTCCATGTGGCTATCCCATTGAAATGGAGTGAGTATATAAAAGTGGTAGCATATTTAAATATAATATTGCCAACATGAAGATTTCTTGTATCTTGTTAGATTTTATAATTTTGTAACATTATAACAAGAATACTTCATACTTAAGATGAGTGTAAGTATTGCTCATCCAAATAATAACATATATTTTCTTTTCGACTCATCTTTAGAACTCTTACTAGTTTTTGGGCCCGTCCCAGGCCGGGCTCTCTATCTATAATAAAAAAAAACTCTTAATTAATAAAATATTGAATTTATTTTATTTATCGAAATAAGTAACTATGGGAATTAAAAACACGCGAATATTTGAATATTAATTATGCACTGCTTACTTATTATATTCAAATTATGTATGAATTAGATAACTCGCAATTATAATGAGCTTTCATTAAACTCTATCTTTTAAATTATTAACCAAACTTAATGAATATTTATTAGACAGTCCTAATAGGAAAAAATGATTAAAACAAAAGTAAAACATATTCACTATTTTGTTAGTTTTATGTGACATTGTCTTGTATCATGAACACTTAAATAACTAAATAATTGTTTTTTTGAATAAGACGTATCATAATTATTTATTGATAGACCATCTAATTAGAAAATTTGTGTTCACTATTTAATACTTCTCCATTATTCTAGTAAAGATATTGATACTCCTACTACTACTGCTAATGCTACTGCTGCCATCGCCATCAAGCATCGCTATCGCTGCCGTCTTTGCCATCGCCAAGCATCGCCACGCTACTACTACTACTACTACTATTTAATACTTCTCCATTATTCTAGTAAAGATCTACTGCTGCTACTGCTACTGCTACTGCTACTGCTACTACTGCTGCTGCTGCTGCTACTGCTCCTCCTCCTCCTCCTACTACTACTACTACTAACCATTAATTCAACAGATATTATTACTATTATTTTATAACGATAGTCACATAGGTGAATACTATTCCGTTTACTATGGTCGTTGTTCACATAATATTATCTCATTTATTTCATCTCTATTAGAAAGTTGTTTATTTATCTTACTCTATTTTGTGAGAGAAAAATGAAGCAACTGCAAACAATTGACTAAGATAGAGGGGATATTTTATTAAAATTACATTACATATTTTCATCTATTAAATTAATTAACACTTAATTTTAACACATATCAATAGAACCTTTAGATTTTAGTTAATATATACAATACTCCGTAGTAAATTAATTTTTTATTTACTGTCGTACTACTAATAGAATATTTTCATATATTTATTAATTTATATATTTTAATAAAATATTATTTTTATTTTCCAATTATTAAGATCACCTAATTATTAACTTTTAGTGGTATTATATTCTTAACTGTACATTTTTATTAGAAATATAGTAAAAATTATAATTTTTTCTATAGTTATTTAGAAATATTTTCAATTACTAATTTATAGAAAGTTCATAAATATAATAATAAGATTATCTTTTGATAATTTCTAATAGTTTCCTTACTGATATTATTATTAATTCTATTAAATAAATCAATGTCTATTAATTGTTTGACAAATGTCGATCATTAGAGTGTACGGGTACTGATCTATACATATAGTATTGAGTCTTATAATTTAATATGAAGTATATATAATTTGAATTTTAATTCAAAAAAGAAATAATTTTAAAAAGAATAGTAATAAATTTGAATATTATTATTAAGCTTAACTTTACCTTATCATAAGATTACATCACACTAATTTTTATTTTATTTTTACCTAGTCTTCAGATGTTATCCTACAAAATTGACATGAACAACTTAATCAAAACTTATTACAATGAAACTAACTAAAAGATCAAGCATTATAAATTATAATTATAATTTTATTATACAACGATAACTAATGACTTGATTTGAGAATAAGATAATCAATAAATCTTGTATAAATATCTCTTTTACCTTTCATTTGGTATATTTATTATTTTTGTTATTATTTTTGTAATCAAATTTCTTCAATGAGAATTTCAAATATTAAACTTAAAATATATATAATCAGCAAAGATAAAAGAAAAAAAAAGGATCATCATGAAATGTAAGCTATGTTTAAATACAAATATGATAATGAAGAAATAAAACAATTTAAAATTAAACACTCTTATCAAACCAAATATACCGTAAAAAAACAGAAATAATAACACAAATCGTAATAATAATAAAAGTATAATAAACTAAAACTATTTAATGTATAACCTAGGAAGCCAAAGATGTAGAGTTTAATGTATAAACTATTTAAAAAATATATTACTTTCAAAAATTTATTTATTTTTATTTTATTGTTAATTTTCACACCTTCCAAAAACAATATATCTATTTTTCCCAATTTTAATTCTGAAAATATAGAGTTTTTGTTATAATGTTAGATTAGATATTTTTAAATATAATTTGATTTCGTTTAAGGTAAGTTTTTTTTTTAATGTTTAACTAAAAAAATCTTGTCTTATTTTATAATCCAAATAATATTAAAATATCCAATTATATTAAAATTAATTATATGTTCTTTTATATATTAATATAATTACTTAGATTATATATAATAAAATAATAAAAATTTTAACAACCAATTATGTTATGATAAATGTCGACCATAGAGACTATGATTTCGACTTGATAGGTAGATAGCAGATTGCAGACGATTTGGACATATATATTAAATCTTATAATTTAATATATTGAAATATATAATTTTAATTTTAATTCAGAAAAGAAATATTAAGTTTTATCTTATCTTTATACTCCACTATGCTGATTCTTTTTTTTCTTAATTTTCAATAATTCTCCTACAAAATTAACGTTAACAACTAAATCAAAACTTACTACGATTAAGCTAACGTGAACAGTTAAATCAAAACTTACTACGATTAAGCTAACTTAAATATCAAACCATATAAATTATTATTATTATAACTTTTATTATATAACCATAACTAATTACTCGATTTAAGATTAAGATAATTAATAAATCTATATCTCTTTTACCTTTCACGTGACATATTTATTAGTTTTGTTATTGTTTTTGTAACCAGTTTTTTCAATGAGAATTCAAAATCTTGAACTTAAAATTCAAATCTGCAATCTACAAAAAAAAAAAAAAAAAAATTATCAAGAATTTAATTAAGCTATGTCTAAATAACAAACATGATGACTAAGAAATGAAACTGTTAAAAATTTAACACTCTTATCAAATCAAATATACCGTAAATTCTATCTTTATACTCCACCATGCTGTAACACCCCGTGTTAATTTAAATCAATAATTAGCCATCGATTATAAATTTCAAGTCTTAAATCATTTCTTAACCTTTTAACCTTTCAAAATCACACTTTTTGCAAAACTTTCGTTTTGTAAAATTTCTTGACTTCTTTAAAACTTTTTAAAATTTTTGAATAATGAAATAAATATTTTAATCTTAGAATTCAAAAGTAGAAATATTTCGAAAAATAGTCAAACGCGCACACATTGACTTTTATCGCTTTTGACACCCGACTTTTTAAAAACTGATTAATTTCGTGAAAAGCATTTTATCACCAAAATATCACCAAGAACCTTCTAAATAAGTCAAGTGCATCAACTTGATTTTGATGTCATAAATCCAATTTAAATTAAACTTTATTTATTAAATAAAAACTAACTTAACCTAATACTTTAACCTAATTTCCTTACTACCTTTTCTCATTATTTTCAAGAGCAAAAACTCACCTCACTTACCTCATTTGGACCGTCCCCCTTAGCCCCCTTTTCTCTCTTTATTTTTCTTTCATTTTACACCTAAAACATCCTAAATAAAACCCTAAATATTACTCTAATACTTACTAGTATTATTTAGCTAATTAAAGGGTATTCAAGCTTACTACTTTGGGTATATTTTTGAAGGTGAAGACGAGGACTTGGGTGAAGATATAAACCTAGATAATATAATAGACCCGGATAACCTCTAGCTCGCCAAACCGAGGTGACTAACTATGTCTTGTATTATCCTTTTAGTAAATTAATTTGTTTTGTTATTCTAGTTTTATAATTATGATTTTTATGTTAAATATGTTAAACATCATGTTTATATGCTTGTATGTTTATGTGTTGAATAAATAATGATAATAACTAAATATATAGTTTACTAGTAATGTTATAGTAAAATGATATCATGTTTAGCTAAATTGATTTTTGAGCATTTTTAATTATGTTCATATGATTTTTATGTTTAGTTATGTTTTATTTAAGTAGTAATGTTATATAAAAATTATGTGAAATATTAAAAATGAGTTTAAAGTGATTAAAATCGAAAAATGAAAATTTATAAATATATATACATACACACGGTTTTCTTTAATTTTTTAAATAAATTTTCACTTTTAATTTTTGTAAATAATATGTTAGATTAAGTTAATTAAAATAGATGTTCCTATGAAAAAAAAACTAAATTAGGAAAACAAATTATAAATTATTAAAATCGAAATTAGTGTTCTTGAGTTGTTCTTGAGTTCTTCATGTGTGTTCTTGATTTATTCACGTTGATGTTCATCCTTGTTACTCATTTTGATTTCATTTTAATTTATGTTTGTTAATAATTTGTGTTTATGTTTAGTTATTGTTTTATATATCACTTAGTATTATACTATAAATCAACTAAAACATTATAAATCATTTAGATTAAAAAGTTAGAAATTTAAAGTGCTGAAAAACACTATTCATAATTATAAATAAAAGTTTAGTAAATTTCATTTTAGTTTAAACCGTTTTAGTATAATTAGAATAATTAAAATATAAAGACTTTAAGCAAAAAACCGATAAAATCGAAAAATGAAAATTTAGAATCACCTAGCTCTTGCTCATGGCATTAAGCCATTATTTTGATTAAAATTTGTTTTATCACTTCTTATTTTATTGTTAATATAATTTAATTAGTAGTTAATAAATTGAATTAAGAAATTAAAAGAAATAGAATTAATTTTGTATTATATATGTTCTACACGACATTTTCACTTTTTATTGACTAAATTTGACCAAAATGAAATTATCACTAAGTCACTAAAGTTAAATAGTAATTAGAATTGAATTTTAGTATAAACCGATTTAGTTATAAATGAAATATTATAAACCGATAAAAATATGTAACCATTATAAAAATGAACTAAATCGTGTGATACTACCTTTGCTATTGGATTGTAGATCTTGGACTTACGGACTTAAATGAATCATCCACGATACTATTATTTTTAAAATGAAAATCGCTAAATTTAGTTAATAGACGACTAAATTTAACTAAGTCTCATTTTAAAATAAATGTCATTATCACTTTTTACAAATTGAACTTAACATTTTTAAAACTAATATTTTAAAAATGAAAATCATTATCACTTTTTACAAATTGAACTTAACATTTTTAAAACTAGACTTTTTAGATATTTTCAAAAATCACTAAGTACAAAACGAACTTAACGTTTTTGAAACTAAACTGTTAAAATATTTACAAAAATCACTAAGTACAAAACGAACCTAACGACTTTGAAACTAAAAATTTGTACTTAGAAAATAAAAACAAGTTTAGTATTATACTAAAATACCTTAAGTATAAAAATACGTATAAATATAAAAATACGTACAAGTATAAGAATACGTATAAGTATAAAAATACAATTAGAATACGAAGTATAAAAATACGAATACGAATAAAAATACGTCTAAAATACGATGAATAGTAAATACAATGAATAGTAAATACAATGAATAGTAAATACGATGAATAGTAAATACAATGAATAGTAAATACGATGAATAGTAAAATACGATGAATAGTGAAAAGTGAATAGTGAAATACTGAAAATAATTGAAAATTTTACTAAGTATAGAAAATTTAAAATGAAGAAGTAAATGACCTAAAGTGTTTGAAAAACACATAAATAAAATTGGACATACTAATAAACGTTTCAATTTAGAAACTTGAAAACATTAATAATTAACAACACTTCAAAAAATAAACGAATGTGTTATGTGATCATATGAAACCTACCATTCAAATAAAACGTTTGACGCTGAGACTAGGAGAGTCTAGTAACATGTGATATGGAATATCAAATAAATAATGAATATTGAGTAAGTTAAATAAAAGGTCAAGCTTGGGCCTTAGATATGAAAACGTCAATCGTGAGTGAAGTGGGGTTAAGATAGTCATGTAGCGGACGCTACTATCTCGGCCTTATTGCGATTGTCATCCCGAATAGTGTGGTATAGCCGGCAGTATTATGCTTTGTGCATCCTGCTCATGCCGTTACGCCTTAAGTCGTATAGCACATTAGTACAAGATAATGAAAAATTCAACTCTTAGTGGAGTCAGGCTTTAGGAAATAGTCGTTTTATCACGAGTTAAGGTGCTCTATGAATACCATAGCCTCCTCTTAAATTGGATATTAGTGTATGCATACTAGACTAGGGTTTTATTCCCCTATTTCGCTAAAGTTATCAGGGCCACCGTGACCTTATTGCGATTGTCATCTCACGGTTCTGTCTCCTTGCCGTGTTTCGTTCTTAGTGGGCGACACTTGCATTCGTTCTTACCTGCGTAAAGATTACTTGACGAGATTGTATCGAAGTTGAATCATTTGAACACTAGAAGATGAGATGCAAGTACTATAGTATTCGGCGTGGTTTACGAGTCGAGTAAGCCTCTGCACTATGGAAGTGAGATGCAATCGATCAGAGTACAAAGGCCTACTCAGTGGTCAGGCTCGTAAGCAGTATGTGTTGTTTGTTGTTTGAATTAAATGAGAATGAGTGTGTACCATCTTCGAAAACTAAAGACCACAAATTTACGAAGTGAATCAGTGCATGTTGAGAATGATCTTGTATGTACGTCACATTTGCGATCCGATATCGCGTTGTAATCTTCTTTGAATTATTGTGATACTATGGTTGTGATATTATGTGTTATTTGCTTTCATGACTGAATCTCATGCTTCCATGATTTATCGCTTTCAACCGCATGCTTATTATGACTTATATGTCTTTATATGCTATATGTAATAAGCATGTTTATGTTTTTATCATAATGTTATGTTTATAAAGCGATAATATTAAACCAAAATAATTGAAATCGAGGGTAAGTATGAGCATAGCTAGTCCTTTGTCCGCTCAGTGAGCATCCCCATCGATTTATTGTGCGGGATGATCGTGGGTAGGAAATTTGGATTTTGGGCCGGGGCCACGAGGCGTTTTATGCTTTACTTTAGTTGCTTTCGAGAGATATGTAATATATTTAACGCTACTCTCTTTTAAATTTCCGTACTTAGAGTTGTTTTATTCAACTCTTAAGCGATGATGTAATGTTTTGGGTTATTTTTATAATTAATAGCTTATTTGGTTTAAGACTTAATTAATTTCCGCCTTAGTAATTAAAGTCGACTAAAAACCAGGTTATTCTGATTAATTATCGAGTGACTCGTGGCCAGTAACATGAATTGCCTAATGCAATTTATGCTTACCTAACGAGAGACACACAGGCGATACAAACATATTAATATGTTAAAGCGCAAGACTACTATGATCAAATAATAAATTAGATTTTTCTTTATTAGATCACTTAAATAATAAACTTAAAATCGCTTTAAAGTGTGAGGATGGGTAGAAACCTTGGGGCCAGAGCCATAGGCTAAGGATTTTTAAATAACTAACTACTTCCCTCAAAATAAAATACACTAACTATCGTATGCACGCTACTTGTCAAGTAGTGACAAAAACTAACAACTATCCTCGGATATAAAATCTAAATAATAATTCAATTCAGAGGATCAAGACCTTTGAAGGAGTGCCAGGCTGACGCAGGCGAGGACATCTGTTAAATCATAATTAATCCCATAAAAATACATTCTCTCTCCTACCTTTTTCATTCATACCAAGAAAGTGTACAAGATACATTTTAAATCCTAAAGCCGATGTGACCAACAATTACATCTCAATGAAATAAAATACCTAACCTCGTGCTTACTTGCATGACTCATCATCACTTCATTTTCAAATAAATTCTATCAATATCAAGCATGCTATCTAACCCCTTTGCGATGCTAATAATCTTCTTCGCTTCCTAATTCTTTCGAATGGCTGCACCTCCAATGACCAGACGAGGAAAGACACCTCTGGCGAAGAATCTTTAATCCGTTTGGTGAAATAGCCACGGACAACGCAAACCGCCAACATCATCCAAGCGCGTTTGATCGCATTTCCGTCATCGTCCACCAACATACTCGGGTTCTAATGACCCTATCGACCTCACTAATTGGTTGGAGGAAATGAAGAAACTCATGGATGCGGCTAGAAACGCCTCCAGGAGGATAGAGTCAACATTGCCGCCTATTACCTAAAGGAAGAGGCAAATGGCCGGTGGAGCGTGGTCGGGACCAACGAACGACATTACGTTCACCTGATGCAATTTGTTGAGAAGATTAAGGAAAATACTTGGGTATGAACTCCGGTGTCAGAAAGAAGAACAATTCATAAGTCTCAAGATGGAGGGCATGACACTCCAGGAGTATACTAAGGAGTTCCAAAAGCTGGCCAAATTCGGGGCTACGGTTGCTCCCAACGAGAGGGCAATGACTCGGAGGTATCTGCTTGAACATGTCTAACAGTATGCGTACCTACATGAGCACTGGCACCTACACTACTGTAGCTGCAGCGTATGAACGTGCGTGCAGTGTGTGGGCATCATTAGAGTTGGAAAAGGCTGAAGAAAAACAGAAGAAGAAAGTGTTTGTGCCATCGTAGCGCGGTCGAGCTATATTGAGCCAGAACTACCAACGCCCTGTCCATCAAAGGCCCAACTTTCCAAGGTGCGTTCGAGCAGGCTCCTGCGGAATAATGAGAGAGCTATGGTTGCGGGAAGGGCTCCTCAACCAAGAGTCTTCAGGGGACTTGTCGTATGTGCATGGCGTCACACGAAGGGAGACAGTGCAACGGTCTGCCGATTACATGCTACAAGTGTAAAATGGTGGGGCATAAGTCTAATGTGTGTCCCAATAACCAGAACACGGCACCTGTTGCAGGAGTACCACAATCTGTAGTGAGTGCGAGGTCGAGTATATGTCCTCACCGGCCGAGGCGGAGGAGTCACCTGAGGTGGCGTCATCATTGGTATTTTTCTTATAAACTCATGTTATTTGTGGTTTTGTTTGACCTTTGGGGCATCATTGTCCTTTATATCTTCTAAATTTATTCATAAAGCTAATCTCACAAATTACGAACCAATCCACGCAAATATTTCCTTACCAAACGGAAAAATTTTCAAATGCTCAAAAATTTTCAAAGAAACTCCAATCACAATCCATAAAACAACCTTTCCTTCCGAGCCTTATTCTTTTCGATATCTGGGAGTTCGATGTCGTGCGGGATCGTTGGTTGACTAAATACCATGCGATATTAGTCTGAGGCCGGAAAATTCGCAGAAGCACCTGTGGGAACTAGAGTCACATATCGAAGACTTCGCCAATTAAGGGCGAAAATCATCTACGTGCTACAACTACAAAAGTTGGAGAGAAAAGGGCATCAAGTGTACCTATGCGGCGTGCGAAGTAAAGGAAAGTATGAACATTGCAGATATTCACATAGTGCGGGAATTCACGGCGTTTTCCAGACGACTTACCAGGCTTGCCACCTACACGTGGCGTTGAATTCTCTATCGACCTTGTGCCAGGCGGCCCCGATCTCAAAGGCACCCTATAGGATGGCACCTGTAGAACTACGAGGAATTAAAGAAACAACTTGAGGAGATGATCGAGAAGGGTTTCATAAGACCGAAGTGTCTCACCCTGGGAGCAGGTTCTCTTTAATGAAGAAGAAGGATGGCGGTATGAGACTGCATCGACTACGAGAGAATTAAACAAGGTGACCATTAAGAACCGCTACCCTACGCCAAGGATTGGCGACCTTTTTGATCGGCTAAAAAGCGCGGGAGTGTTTTCTAAGATCGACCTGAGGTCGAGTTATCATCGGATCATTGTTAGGGAATCGACATCCGTAAGCGCTTTGAAGCGAGATATGGTCACTCTGAATTCAAGGTTATGCCCTTCGGTTTAACCAACGCAAAGCTGATGTTCATGGATCAAATGAGCAGAACCTTCCACGAGTATTTGGACATCTGCGTGGTGGTTTTCATTGGCGATATCTGATTTATTCGAGGCAAGGCGAACACGAGGAACATCTCCGTATTGTGCGGGAATCTCGAGGAAATATAAGTGGTATGCTAAATTTTCCAAGTGCGAGTTTTGGCTTGAAAGGTAGCATTCACGGGTCACGTTATCTCGAAGGGCGGAGTGATGGTAGATCCTGCAAAGATCGGCCTTGATAAAAAGAATGGAAGGCTCCCACAAATATAAGCGAAATCTGCGACTTCTAGGATTGGCGGGATACTACGGGAGGTTCGTTAGGATTTCTCTAAGGTAGCACGACCAATGACAAAGCGCTACAAAAGAATCCAAATTCATATGGAGCGGCGAGTGCGAGAATGCATTCCAGGAACTCAAGACAAGGCTTACCACAGCGCCAGTCTTAGCTCTCCTACGGATGGAGGCAGTATGAAGTCTCTGATGGCGCCTCATTGAATGGCCTGGGTTGCGTCTTGATGCAACAAGGGAAGGTCATTGCTTATGCGTCGAAGCGATTAAAGGTTCATGAGCGAAACTACCCAACTCATGACCTAGAATTAGCTTGGTGTGGTGTTTGCCTTGAAAATCTGGCGTCATTACCTCTACGGAGTGAGTATCAAATTCTACCACGGACCACAAAAGCACGAAATATATCTTCACGCGAAGGAACTCAACATGAGACAACGCAGGTGGTTAGAGCGATCAAGGACTATAAGATTGAACTATTGTACCATGAGGGTAAAGCGAGCGTCGTTCTTGGCGCTACGAGTAGAAAGACTACGCATACTCTTAGCAACATTTGGGAAATTCGGCCGGTATTGTCGGGGACTTCAAGAGAATGAACTTAGAGTTGGTTCGATCGGCGACGATTTGAGCATAATGATCGCGAGCGGAGTTATATCACGAGATTAGAGCTCTACAATGGGAGGATGAAGAACTCGTGAAAATCGGAAGGAAATTCCTTGAGAAACCGAGTAGGGTTTGAGATTAAACTGTGGGAGTTTGAGATTCAAAGAAAGGTGGTGTGTGCCCAATGTACGGTTTAAAGAGAAGGATCCTCGGCGAGGCACATAGTACACGATACTCCATACATCCAGGTTACGATAAGATGTACCAAGATTTAAAGGCGAGGTTACGGTGGGTAGGAATGAAAGCGAGATTGCAGTGCGTTGCAAAGTGCCTAATCGCCAAAAGGTGAAGTTTGAACATCAGCGACCGGGGACTACTCTGACCCTTGGACATTCCATTGGGAAAGTGGGACTCCATTTCCATGGATTTTATAGCGGGATTGCCAAGGACTCATAAAGGAAATAATGCAATTTGGGTAATAGTGGACCGCTGACCAAATCGGCCCACTTTCTACCAATCAAAGACACTTGGAGTCTGGAAGAGTTAGCTAAGGCTTATGAGAAAGAGGTGATTAGATTACAGAGTACCTGCTGGACATTATTTCGGATAGGGATCCAAGAATCACCTCTCATTTCTGGGAGAAACTTCTGGCGACCTTGGGAAGCCAATTGAAGATGAGCACCGCTTTCCATCCTATGACCAGATGGTCAAACCGAGCGAACTATCCAAGCGGTCGAAGACATGCTCAGGGCATGTGCTTTAGAATTCAACGAGGTGGGAGAAAAGTCTACCTTTGATTGAATTCTCCTACAACAATAGCTTCCATGCAAGCTTGGGTTGTGCCCGTTCGAGGCACTCTACGGGAGAAAGTGTCGTAGCCCGATCTGTTGGGACGACGCTAGTGATAACGTGAGTCTTGGACGAGAGGTTATTCAGGACGGATCGAACACATCAAAATAATTCGTGAGCGCTGCCAAGCGGCACAAGACCGCCTTGAGAAGATGTATGCTAACAAGCATCGCCGAGCCTATTGAGTTGAAGTCGGTGATCATGTGTTCCTAAAAGTATCACCCATGAAGGGTCCGCGTTTCGGTTTGAAAGGAAAATTGAGTCCTAAATACGTGGGACCATATGAGATAGCAAGCGGAATTGGTGAGGTAGCCTATCGCTAGCATTACCACCCAATTTGTCGAAGGTTCACAACGTGTTTCACGTTTATGGCGAGGCGTCTGAGGTGACCCAAGTCATATCATTACTCTGACGTGATCGTGATTGAGCCTAATTTCTTGTACTCAGAGACTGTCAAGATTCTAGCACGAGAAACCAAGAGGTTGAGGCGGAAGGCGGTTCCCTTAGTGAAGGTGCTATGGAAAGGTCGATTGGTGAACAAGCAACTTGGGAGGCAAAGCCTCTATGAAGGAGAAATACCACATTTGTTTATCTCGGGTGAAAATCCTATCCTTCATTCAAGTTTAGGACGAAACTTTTCTAAGGGGGGAGGTTTGTAACACCCCGTGTTAATTTAAATCAATAATTAGCCATCGATTATAAATTTCAAGTCTTAAATCATTTCTTAACCTTTTAACCTTTCAAAATCACACTTTTTGCAAAACTTTCGTTTTGTAAAATTTCTTGACTTCTTTAAAACTTTTTAAAAATTTTGAATAATGAAATAAATATTTTAATCTTAGAATTCAAAAGTAGAAATATTTCGAAAAATAGTCAAGCAGCACACATTGACTTTTATCGCTTTTGACACCCGACTTTTTAAAAACTGATTAATTTCGTGAAAAGCATTTTATCACCAAAATATCACCAAGAACCTTCTAAATAAGTCAAGTGCATCAACTTGATTTTGATGTCATAAATCCAATTTAAATTAAACTTTATTTATTAAATAAAAACTAACTTAACCTAATACTTTAACCTAATTTCCTTACTACCTTTTCTCATTATTTTCAAGAGCAAAAACTCACCTCACTTACCTCATTTGGACCGTCCCCCTTAGCCCCCTTTTCTCTCTTTATTTTTCTTTCATTTTACACCTAAAACATCCTAAATAAAACCCTAAATATTACTCTAATACTTACTAGTATTATTTAGCTAATTAAAGGGTATTCAAGCTTACTACTTTGGGTATATTTTTGAAGGTGAAGGCGAGGACTTGGGTGAAGATATAAACCTAGATAATATAATAGACCCGGATAACCTCTAGCTCGCCAAACCGAGGTGACTAACTATGTCTTGTATTATCCTTTTAGTAAATTAATTTGTTTTGTTATTCTAGTTTTATAATTATGATTTTTATGTTAAATATGTTAAACATCATGTTTATATGCTTGTATGTTTATGTGTTGAATAAATAATGATAATAACTAAATATATAGTTTACTAGTAATGTTATAGTAAAATGATATCATGTTTAGCTAAATTGATTTTTGAGCATTTTTAATTATGTTCATATGATTTTTATGTTTAGTTATGTTTTATTTAAGTAGTAATGTTATATAAAAATTATGTGAAATATTAAAAATGAGTTTAAAGTGATTAAAATCGAAAAATGAAAATTTATAAATATATATACATACACACGGTTTTCTTTAATTTGTTTAATAAATTTTCACTTTTAATTTTTGTAAATAATATGTTAGATTAAGTTAATTAAAATAGATGTTCCTATGAAAAAAAAACTAAATTAGGAAAACAAATTATAAATTATTAAAATCGAAATTAGTGTTCTTGAGTTGTTCTTGAGTTCTTCATGTGTGTTCTTGATTTATTCACGTTGATGTTCATCCTTGTTACTCATTTTGATTTCATTTTAATTTATGTTTGTTAATAATTTGTGTTTATGTTTAGTTATTGTTTTATATATCACTTAGTATTATACTATAAATCAACTAAAACATTATAAATCATTTAGATTAAAAAGTTAGAAATTTAAAGCGCTGAAAAACACTACTCATAATTATAAATAAAAGTTTAGTAAATTTCATTTTAGTTTAAACCGTTTTAGTATAATTAGAATAATTAAAATATAAAGACTTTAAGCAAAAAGAGGATAAAAACGAAAAATGAAAATTTAGAACCACCTAGCCCTTGCTCACGGCATTAAGCCATTATTTTGATTAAAATTTGTTTTATCACTTCTTATTTTATTGGTAATATAATTTAATTAGTAGTTAATAAATTGAATTAAGAAATTAAAAGAAATAGAATTAATTTTTGTATTATATATGTTCTACCACGACATTTTCACTTTTTATTGACTAAATTTGACCAAAATGAAATTATCACTAAGTCACTAAAGTTAAATAGTAATTAGAATTGAATTTTAGTATAAGCCGATTTAGTTATAAATGAAATATTATAAGCCAGATAAAAATATGTAACCATTATAAAAATGAACTAAATGGTATTATTCTTGCCTTTGCTATTTGAATTTGTTGATCTTGGACTTACAGGACTTAAATGAATCATCCACGATACTATTATTTTTAAAATGAAAATCGCTAAATTTAGTTAATAGGCGACTAAATTTAACTAAGTCTCATTTTAAAATAAATGTCATTATCACTTTTACAAATTGAACTTAACATTTTTAAAACTAATATTTTAAAAATGAAAATCATTATCACTTTTACAAATTGAACTTAACATTTTTAAAACTAGACTTTTTAGATATTTTCAAAAATCACTAAGTACAAAGCGAACTTAACGTTTTGAAACTAAAGCTATTAAAATATTTACAAAAATCACTAAGTACAAAAGCGAACCTAACGACTTTGAAACTAAAAATTTGTACTTAGAAAATAAAAACAAGTTTAGTATTATACTAAAATACCTTAAGTATAAAAATACGTATAAATATAAAAATACGTACAAGTATAAGAATACGTATAAGTATAAAAATACAATTAGAATACGAAGTATAAAAATACGAATACGTATAAAAATACGTCTAAAATACGATGAATAGTAAATACAATGAATAGTAAATACAATGAATAGTAAATCGATGAATAGTAAATACAATGAATAGTAAAATCGATGAATAGTGAATAGTGAATAGTGAAATACTGAAAATAATTGAAAATTTTACTAAGTATAGAAAATTTAAAATGAAGCAGTAAATGACCTAAAGTGTTTGAAAAACACATAAATAAAATTGGACATAATAATAAACGTTTGATTTAGAAACTTGAAAACATTAATAATTAACAACACTTCTAATAATAAGCGAATGTGTTATGTGATCATATGAAACCTACCATTCAAATAAAGCGTTTGTGGCCGAGACTAGGAGAGTCTAGTAACATGTGATATGGAATATCAAATAAATAATGAATATTGAGTAAGTTAAATAAAAGGTCAAGCTTGGGCCTCGGATATGAAAGCGTCGATCGTGAGTGAAGTGGGGTTAAGATAGTCTTGTAGCGGACGCCACTATCTCGGCCTTATTGCGATTGTCATCCCGAATAGTGTGGTATAGCCGTGATATTATGCTTTGTGCATCCTTTTCAAATGCCGAATTCGCCTTAAGTCGTATAGCTTTGTTAAGTACAAGATAATGAAAAATTCAACTCTTAGTGGGTGGGGCTTTAGGAAATAGTCGTTTTATCACGAGTTAAGGTGCTCTATGAATAGCATAGCCTACTCTTAAATTGGATATTAGTGTATGCATACTAGACTAGGGTTTTATTCCCTATTTCGCTAAAGTTATCAGACCAAGTGACCTTATGCGATTGTCATCTCACGGTTCTGTCTCCTTGCCGTGTTTAGTTCTTAGTGGGCGCGACACTTGCATTCGTTCTTACCTGCGTAAAGATTACTTGGCGAGATTGTATCGAAGTTCGAATCATTTCGAACACTAGAAGATGAGATGCAAGTACTATAGTATTCGGCGTGGTTTACGAGTCAAGTACGCCTCTGCACTATGGAAGTGAGATCTGATCGATCAGTACAAAGGCCTACTCAGTGGTCAGGCTCGTAAGCAGTATGTGTTGTATGTTGTTTGAATTAAATGAGAATGAGTGTGTACCATCTTCGTAAACTAACGACCACAAAATTCTGAAGAGAATCGAGTCTGCATGTGGAGAATGCTACTGTTTGTACGTCTGTTTGCGATCTGATATCGCGTTGTAATCTTGCTGAATTATTGTGATACTATGGTTATGATATTATGTGTTATTTGCTTTCATAACTGAATATCATGCTTACATGATTTATCGCTTTAAACCGCATGCTTATTATGACTTATATGTCTTTATATGCTATATGTAATAAGCATGTTTATGTTTTTATCATAATGTTATGTTTATAAAGCGATAATATTAAACCAAAATAATTGAAATCGAGGGTAAGTATGAGCATAGCTAGTCCTTTGTCAGCTCGTGAGCATCCCATCAGTTTATTGTGCAGGATGATCGTGGACCGAGAGCTGGATTTTGGACGGGGCCACGAGACGTTTTATGCTTTACTTTAGTTGCTTTGCGAGAGATATGTAATATATTTAACGCTACTCTCTTTTAAATTTCCGTACTTAGAGTTGTTTTATTCAACTCTTAAACGATGATGTAATGTTTTGGGTTATTTTTATAATTAATAACGCTGGTTTAAGACTTAATTAATTTCCGCCTTAGTAATTAAAGTCGACTAAAAACCAGGTTGTTACAGTTGGTATCAGAGCTGACTCGTGACCGTAACATGAATTGCCTAATGCAATTTATGCTTACCTAACGAGAGACACCTGGGCAGTACAAACATATTAATATGTTAAACTGCAAGACTACTATGATCAAATAATAAATTAGATTTTTCTTTATTAGATCACTTAAATAATAAACTTAAAATCGCTTTAAAGTGTGAGGATGGGTAGAAACCTTAAGGACCGACCATAGGCTAAGGATTTTTAAATAACTAACTACTTCCCTCAAAATAAAATACACTAACTATCGTATGCCTGCTACTTGTCAAAGTAGTGACAAAAAAACTAACAACTATCCTCGGATATAAAATCTAAATAATAATTCAATTCAGGGATCAAGCTGAAGGAGTGCCAGGCTGACGCAGGCGAGGACATCTGTTAAATCATAATTAATCCCATAAAAATACATTCTCTCTCTCCTACCTTTTTCATTCATACCAAGAAAGTGTACAAGATACATTTTAAATCCTAAAACCGATGTGACCAACAATTACATCTCAATGAAATAAAATACCTAACCTACGTGCTTACTTGCATGACTCTTTGTCATCACTTCATTTTCAAATAAATTCTATCAATATCAAGCATGCTATCTAACCCCTTGCGATGCTAATAATCTTCTTCGCTTCCTAATTCTTTCCGAGAATGGCTGCACCTCCAATGACAGACGAGGAAAGACACCTCTGGCCGAAGAATCTTTAATCCGTTTGGTGAAATAGCCACGGACAACGCAAACCGCCAACATCATCCAAGCGCGTTTGATCGCATTTCCCGTCATCGTCCACCAACATACTCGGGTTCTAATGACCCTATCGACCTCACTAATTGGTTGGAGGAAATGAAGAAACTCATGGATCTGGCTAGAGCGCCTCCAGAGGCTCGAGCCAACATTGCGCCTATTACCTAAAGGAAGAGGCAAATGGCGGTGGAGCGTGGTCGGGACCAACGAACGACATTACGTTCACGAGATGCAATTTGTTGAGAAGATTAAGGGAAAATACTTCGGGTATGAACTCCGGTGTCAGAAAGAAGAACAATTCATAAGTCTCAAGATGGAGGGCATGACACTCCAGGAGTATACTAAGGAGTTCCAAAAGCTGGCCAAATTCGGGGCTACGGTTGCTCCCAACGAGAGGGCAATGACTCAGAGGTATCTGCGCAACATGTCTAACAGTATGCGTACCTACATGAGCACTGGCACCTACACTACTGTAGCTGCAGCGTATGAACGTGCGTGCAGTGTGTGGGCATCATTAGAGTTGGAAAAGGCTGAAGAAAAACAGAAGAAGAAAGTGTTTGTGCCATCGTAGCGCGGTCGAGCTATATTCGAGCCAGAACTACCAACGCGCTGTACATCAAAGGCCCAGCTTTCCAAGGTCTGCGTTCCAGATCAGGCTCCCTGCGGGGAATAATGAGAGAGCTATGGTTGCAGGAAGGGCTCCTCAACCAAGAGTCTTACCGGGGACTTGTCGTATGTCGCATGGCGTCACTGAAGGAGGCGGTCTGCGGTCTGCCGATTACATGCTACAAGTGTAAAATGGTGGGGCATAAGTCTAATGTGTGTCCCAATAACCGAACACGGCACTTTGTTGCGGGAGTACCACAATCTGTGAGTAGTGCAGGGTCGAGTATATGTCCTCACCGGCCGAGGCGGAGGAGTCACCCGAGGCCGACGTCATCACCGGTATTTTTCTTATAAACTCATGTATTTGTGGTTTTGTTTGACCTTTGGGGCATCATTGTCCTTTATATCTTCTAAATTTATTCATAAAGCTAATCTCACAAATTCTGAACCAATCCACGCAAATATTTCCTTACCAAGCGGAAAAATTTTCAAATGCTCAAAATTTTCAAAGAAACTCCAATCACAATCCATAAAACAACCTTTCCTTCCGACCTTATTCTTTTCGATATCTGGAGTTCGATGTCATTCGGGGATCGTTGGTTGACTAAATACCATGCGATATTAGTGCCGAGGCCAGGAAAATTCGCTGAAGCACCTGTGGGAACTAGAGTCACATATCGGAAGACTTCGCCAATTAAGGGGCGAAAATCATCTACGTGCTACAACTACAAAAGTTGGAGAAAAGGGCATCAAGTGTACCTATGCGGCGTGCGAAGTAAAGGAAAGTATGAACATTGCAGATATTCACATAGTACGGGAATTCCCTGACGTTTTTCCAGACGACTTACCAGGCTTGCCACCTACACGTGACGTTGAATTCTCTATCGACCTTGTGCCAGGCACGGCCCCAATCTCAAAGGCACCCTATAGGATGGCACCTGTAGAACTACAGGAATTAAAGAAACAACTTGAGGAGATGATCGAGAAGGGTTTCATAAGACCGAGTGTCTCACCCTGGGGAGCACCGGTTCTCTTTGTGAAGAAGAAGGATGGCAGTATGAGACTCTGCATCGACTACAGAGAATTAAACAAGGTGACCATTAAGAACCGCTACCCTCTGCCAAGGATTGACGACCTTTTTGATCAGCTAAAAGGCGCGGGAGTGTTTTCTAAGATCGACCTGAGGTCAGGTTATCATCAGATCGCTGTTAGGGAATCTGACATCCAGAAGACTGCTTTCAGAAGCAGATATGGTCACTACGAATTCAAGGTTATGCCCTTCGGTTTAACCAACGCACCAGCAGTGTTCATGGATCAAATGAACAGAACCTTCCACGAGTATTTGGACATCTGCGTGGTGGTTTTCATTGACGATATCCTGATTTATTCCAAGACTGGGGCAGAACACGAGGAACATCTCCGTATTATTCTGGGAATACTGAGGAAATATAAGTGGTATGCTAAATTTTCCAAGTGCGAGTTTTGGCTTGAAAAGGTAGCATTCCTGGGTCACGTTATCTCGAAGGACGGAGTGATGGTAGATCCTGCAAAGATCGACGCAGTAAAAGAATGGAAGGCTCCCACAAATATAACTGAAATACGCAGCTTCCTAGGATTGGCAGGATACTACAGGAGGTTCGTTCCGGATTTCTCTAAGGTAGCACGACCAATGACAAAACTGCTACAAAAAGAATCCAAATTCATATGGAGCGACGAGTGCGAGAATGCATTCCAGGAACTCAAGACAAGGCTTACCACAGCGCCCGTCTTAGCTCTCCCTACAGATGGAGACGAGTATGAAGTCTCTGATGGCGCCTCAGAATGGCCTGGGTTGCGTCTTGATGCAACAAGGGAAGGTCATTGCTTATGCGTCCAAGGCGATTAAAGGTTCATGAGCGAAACTACCCAACTCATGACCTAGAATTAGCGGTGTGGTGTCTGCCTTGAAATCCTGGCGTCATTACCCCTACGGAGTGTGTATCAAATTCTACCCAGACCACAAAAGCCAGAAATATATCTTCACGCAGAAGGAACTCAACATGAGACAACGCCGGTGGTTAGAAGCGATCAAGGACTATAAGATTGAACTATTGTTCCATGAGGGTAAGGCGAACGTCGTTGCTGACGCTCTGAGTAGAAAGACTACGCATACTCTTAGCAACATTTGGGAAATTCCGGCCAGTATTGTCAGGGACTTCAAGAGAATGAACTTAGAGTTGGTTCGATCGGCATTGATTTGAACGCAATGATCGCAGAGCCGGAGTTATATCACGAGATTAGAGCTCTACAATGGGAGGATGAAGAACTCGTGAAAATCAGAAGGGAAATTCCTTCAGGAAACCGAGTAGGGTTTGAGATTAAACCTGACGGGAGTTTGAGATTCAAAGAAAGGTGGTGTGTGCCCAATGTACCAGTTTTAAAGAGAAGGATCCTCGACGAGGCACATAGTCCACGATACTCCATACATCCAGGTTCTGATAAGATGTACCAAGATTTAAAGCTGAGGTTCTGGTGGGTAGGAATGAAAGCAGAGATTGCCGAGTACGTTGCAAAGTGCCTAATCTGCCAAAAGGTGAAGTTTGAACATCAACGACCCGGGACTACTCTGACCCTTGGACATTCCATTGGGAAAGTGGGACTCCATTTCCATGGATTTTATAACGGGATTGCCAAGGACTCATAAAGGAAATAATGCAATTTGGGTAATAGTGGACCGCCTGACCAAATCGGCCCACTTCCTACCAATCAAAGACACTTGGAGTCTTGAAGAGCTAGCTAAGGCTTATGAGAAGGAGGTGATCCGATTACACGGAGTACCACTGGACATTATTTCGGATAGGGATCCAAGAATCACCTCTCATTTCTGGGAGAAACTACAAGCAGCCTTGGGAAGCCAATTGAAGATGAGCACCGCTTTCCATCCTGCGACCGATGGTCAAACTGAACGAACTATCCAAACGGTCGAAGACATGCTCAGGGCATGTGCTTTAGAATTCAACGAGAATTGGGAGAAAAGTCTACCTTTGATTGAATTCTCCTACAACAATAGCTTCCATGCAAGCTTGGGTTGTGCCCCATTCGAGGCACTCTACGGGAGAAAGTGTCGTAGCCCAGTCTGTTGGGACGACGCTAGTGATAACGTGAGTACTGGACCAGAGGTTATTCAGGACCAGATCGAACACATCAAAATAATTCGTGAACGCCTGCAAGCGGCACAAGACCGCCAGAAGATGTATGCTAACAAGCATCGCCGACCTATTGAGTTCGAAGTCGGTGATCATGTGTTCCTAAAAGTATCACCCATGAAGGGGGTCCGCCGTTTCGGTTTGAAAGGAAAATTGAGTCCTAAATACGTGGGACCATATGAGATAACCGACAGAATTGGTGAGGTAGCCTATCGCCTAGCATTACCACCCAATTTGTCGAAGGTTCACAACGTGTTTCACGTTTGCAATCGAGGCGATCTGAGGTGACCCAAGTCATATCATTACTCCTAACGTGATCGCAGTTGAGCCTAATTTACTGTACTCCGAGAGACCTGTCAAGATTCTAGCACGAGAAACCAAGAGGTTGAGGCGGAAGACGGTTCCCTTAGTGAAGGTGCTATGGAAAGGTCAATTGACTGAACAAGCAACTTGGGAGACCGAAGCCTCTATGAAGGAGAAATACCAACATTTGTTTATCTCGGTGAAAATCCTATCCTTCATTCAAGTTTCGGGACGAAACTTTTCTAAGGGGGGAGGTTTGTAACACCCCGTGTTAATTTAAATCAATAATTAGCCATCGATTATAAATTTCAAGTCTTAAATCATTTCTTAACCTTTTAACCTTTCAAAATCACACTTTTTGCAAAACTTTCGTTTTGTAAAATTTCTTGACTTCTTTAAAACTTTTTAAAATTTTTGAATAATGAAATAAATATTTTAATCTTAGAATTCAAAAGTAGAAATATTTCGAAAAATAGTCAAACGCGCACACATTGACTTTTATCGCTTTTGACACCCGACTTTTTAAAAACTGATTAATTTCGTGAAAAGCATTTTATCACCAAAATATCACCAAGAACCTTCTAAATAAGTCAAGTGCATCAACTTGATTTTGATGTCATAAATCCAATTTAAATTAAACTTTATTTATTAAATAAAAACTAACTTAACCTAATACTTTAACCTAATTTCCTTACTACCTTTTCTCATTATTTTCAAGAGCAAAAACTCACCTCACTTACCTCATTTGGACCGTCCCCCTTAGCCCTCTTTCCTCTCTTTATTTTTCTTTCATTTTACACCTAAAACATCCTAAATAAAACCCTAAATATTACTCTAATACTTACTAGTATTATTTAGCTAATTAAAGGGTATTCAAGCTTACTACTTTGGGTATATTTTTGAAGGTGAAGACGAGGACTTGGGTGAAGATATAAACCTAGATAATATAATAGACCCGGATAACCTCTAGCTCGCCAAACCGAGGTGACTAACTATGTCTTGTATTATCCTTTTAGTAAATTAATTTGTTTTGTTATTCTAGTTTTATAATTATGATTTTTATGTTAAATATGTTAAACATCATGTTTATATGCTTGTATGTTTATGTGTTGAATAAATAATGATAATAACTAAATATATAGTTTACTAGTAATGTTATAGTAAAATGATATCATGTTTAGCTAAATTGATTTTTGAGCATTTTTAATTATGTTCATATGATTTTTATGTTTAGTTATGTTTTATTTAAGTAGTAATGTTATATAAAAATTATGTGAAATATTAAAAATGAGTTTAAAGTGATTAAAATCGAAAAATGAAAATTTATAAATATATATACATACACACGGTTTTCTTTAATCTCTTAAATAAATTTTCACTTTTAATTTTTGTAAATAATATGTTAGATTAAGTTAATTAAAATAGATGTTCCTATGAAAAAAAAACTAAATTAGGAAAACAAATTATAAATTATTAAAATCGAAATTAGTGTTCTTGAGTTGTTCTTGAGTTCTTCATGTGTGTTCTTGATTTATTCACGTTGATGTTCATCCTTGTTACTCATTTTGATTTCATTTTAATTTATGTTTGTTAATAATTTGTGTTTATGTTTAGTTATTGTTTTATATATCACTTAGTATTATACTATAAATCAACTAAAACATTATAAATCATTTAGATTAAAAAGTTAGAAATTTAAAGTGCTGAAAAACACTATTCATAATTATAAATAAAAGTTTAGTAAATTTCATTTTAGTTTAAACCGTTTTAGTATAATTAGAATAATTAAAATATAAAGACTTTAAGCAAAAAACCGATAAAATCGAAAAATGAAAATTTAGAATCACCTAGCTCTTGCTCACGGCATTAAGCCATTATTTTGATTAAAATTTGTTTTATCACTTCTTATTTTATTGTTAATATAATTTAATTAGTAGTTAATAAATTGAATTAAGAAATTAAAAGAAATAGAATTAATTTTGTATTATATATGTTCTACACGACATTTTCACTTTTTATTGACTAAATTTGACCAAAATGAAATTATCACTAAGTCACTAAAGTTAAATAGTAATTAGAATTGAATTTTAGTATAAACCGATTTAGTTATAAATGAAATATTATAAACCGATAAAAATATGTAACCATTATAAAAATGAACTAAATCGTGTGTTACTGCCTTTGCTATTTGAATTTGTTGATCTTGGACTTACGGACTTAAATGAATCATCCACGATACTATTATTTTTAAAATGAAAATCGCTAAATTTAGTTAATAGGCGTCTAAATTTAACTAAGTCTCATTTTAAAATAAATGTCATTATCACTTTTTACAAATTGAACTTAACATTTTTAAAACTAATATTTTAAAAATGAAAATCATTATCACTTTTTACAAATTGAACTTAACATTTTTAAAACTAGACTTTTTAGATATTTTCAAAAATCACTAAGTACAAAACGAACTTAACGTTTTTGAAACTAAACTGTTAAAATATTTACAAAAATCACTAAGTACAAAACGAACCTAACGACTTTGAAACTAAAAATTTGTACTTAGAAAATAAAAACAAGTTTAGTATTATACTAAAATACCTTAAGTATAAAAATACGTATAAATATAAAAATACGTACAAGTATAAGAATACGTATAAGTATAAAAATACAATTAGAATACGAAGTATAAAATACGAATACGTATAAAAATACGTCTAAAATACGATTGAATGGTAAATACGATGAATAGTAAATACAATGAATAGTAAATACGATGAATAGTAAATACAATGAATAGTAAAATACGATGAATAGTGAAAAGTGAATAGTGAAATACTGAAAATAATTGAAAATTTTACTAAGTATAGAAAATTTAAAATGAAGAAGTAAAAGGCCTAAAGTGTTTGGAAAACACATAAATAAAATTGGGCATACTAATAAACGTTTGATTTAGAAACTTGAAAACATTAATAATTAACAACACTTCTAATAATAAACGAATGTGTTATGTGATCATATGAAACCTACCATTCAAATAAAGCGTTTGTGAGAGGTAGGAGAGTCTAGTAACATGTGATATGGAATATCAAATAAATAATGAATATTGAGTAAGTTAAATAAAAGGTCAAGCTTGGGCCTCAGATATGAAAACGTCAATCGTGAGTGAAGTGGGGTTAAGATAGTCTTGTAGCGGACGCCACTATCTCGGCCTTATTGCGATTGTCATCCCGAATAGTGTGGTATGGCCGGCAGTATTATGCTTTGTGCATCCTGCTCATGCCGTTACGCCTTAAGTCGTATAGCACATTCGTACAAGATAATGAAAAATTCAACTCTTAGTGGGTCAGGCTTTAGGAAATAGTCGTTTTATCCTGAGTTAAGGTGCTCTATGAATAGCATAGCCTACTCTTAAATTGGATATTAGTGTATGCATACTAGACTAGGGTTTTATTCCCCTATTTCGCTAAAGTTATCAGGGCCACCGTGACCTTATTGCGATTGTCATCTCACGGTTCTGTCTCCTTGCCGTGTTTCGTTCTTAGTGGGCGCGACACTTGCATTCGTTCTTACCCTGCGTAAAGATTACTTGACGAGATTGTATCTGAAGTTCGAATCATTTCGAACACTAGAAGATGAGATGCAAGTACTATAGTATTCGGCGTGGTTTACGAGTCGAGTAAGCCTCTGCACTATGGAAGTGAGATGCAATCGATCAGAGTACAAAGGCCTACTCAGTGGTCAGGCTCGTAAGCAGTATGTGTTGTTTGTTGTTTGAATTAAATGAGAATGAGTGTGTACCATCTTCGAAAACTAAAGACCACAAATTTCTGAAGTGAATCGAGTCTGCATGTTGAGAATGATACTGTATGTACGTCTGTTTGCGATCTGATATCGCGTTGTAATCTTGCTGAATTATTGTGATACTATGGTTATGATATTATGTGTTATTTGCTTTCATAACTGAATATCATGCTTACATGATTTATCGCTTTAAACCGCATGCTTATTATGACTTATATGTCTTTATATGCTATATGTAATAAGCATGTTTATGTTTTTATCATAATGTTATGTTTATAAAGCGATAATATTAAACCAAAATAATTGAAATCGAGGGTAAGTATGAGCATAGCTAGTCCTTTGTCGCTCAATGAGCATCCCCATCGCTTTATTGTGCAGGATGATCGTGGACCGAGAGCTGGATTTTGGACGGGGCCACGAGACGTTTTATGCTTTACTTTAGTTGCTTTGCGAGAGATATGTAATATATTTAACGCTACTCTCTTTTAAATTTCCGTACTTAGAGTTGTTTTATTCAACTCTTAAACGATGATGTAATGTTTTGGGTTATTTTTATAATTAATAACGCTGGTTTAAGACTTAATTAATTTCCGCCTTAGTAATTAAAGTCGACTAAAAACCAGGTTGTTACATTTGGTATCAGAGCTGACTCGTGACCGTAACATGAATTGCCTAATGCAATTTATGCTTACCTAACGAGAGACACCTGGGCAGTACAAACATATTAATATGTTAAACTGCAAGACTACTATGATCAAATAATAAATTAGATTTTTCTTTATTAGATCACTTAAATAATAAACTTAAAATCGCTTTAAAGTGTGAGGATGGGTAGAAACCTTAAGGACCGACCATAGGCTAAGGATTTTTAAATAACTAACTACTTCCCTCAAAATAAAATACACTAACTATCGTATGCCTGCTACTTGCTGAAGTGACTGACAAAAAAACTAACAACTATCCTCGGATATAAAATCTAAATAATAATTCAATTCCCGAGGATCGAAGCACTGAAGGAGTGCCAGACGGCACAGAGCGAGGACATCTGTTAAATCATAATTAATCCCATAAAAATACATTCTCTCTCTCCTACCTTTTTCATTCATACCAAGAAAGTGTACAAGATACATTTTTAAATCCTAAAACCGATGTGACCAACAATTACATCTCAATGAAATAAAATACCTAACCTCTGTGCTTACTTGCATGACTACTGTCATCACTTCTATTTTCAAATAAATTCTATCAATATCAAGCATGCTATCTAACCCCTTGCGATGCTAATAATCTTCTTCGCTTCCTAATTCTTTCAGAATGGCTGCACCTCCAATGACAGACGAGGAAAGACACCTCCTGGCCGAAGAATCTTTAATCCGTTTGGCTGAAATAGCCACGGACAACGCAAACCGCCAACATCATCCAAGCGCGTTTGATCGCATTTCCCGTCATCGTCCACCAACATACTCGGGTTCTAATGACCCTATCGACCTCACTAATTGGTTGGAGGAAATGAAGAAACTCATGGATCTGGCTAGAACGCCTCCAGAGGATAGAGTCAACATTGCCGCCTATTACCTAAAGGAAGAGGCAAATGACTGGTGGAACGTGGTCAGGACCAACGAACCTGACATTACGTTCACCTGGTACGAATTTGTTGAGAAGATTAAGGGAAAATACTTCGGGTATGAACTCCGGTGTCAGAAAGAAGAACAATTCATAAGTCTCAAGATGGAGGGCATGACACTCCAGGAGTATACTAAGGAGTTCCAAAAGCTGGCCAAATTCGGGGCTACGGTTGCTCCCAACGAGAGGGCAATGACTCAGAGGTATCTGCGCAACATGTCTAACAAAGATGCGTGCACTACATGAGCACTGGCACCTACACTACTGTAGCTGCAGCGTATGAACGTGCGTGCAGTGTGTGGGCATCATTAGAGTTGGAAAAGGCTGAAGAAAAACAGAAGAAGAAAGTGTTTGTGCCATCTGTGGCACAGTCGAGCTATATTCAGAAGCCGAACTACCAACGCCCTGTCCATCAAAGGCCCAACTTTCCAAGGTCTGCGTTCCAGAACAGGCTCCTCGGGAATAATGAGAGAGCTATGGTTGCAGGAAGGGCTCCTCAACCAAGAGTCTTACCGGGGACTTGTCGTATGTGCCGCAAGGCGCCACGAAGGAGACAGTGCAGCGATGCCCGATTACATGCTACAAGTGTAAAATGGTGGGGCATAAGTCTAATGTGTGTCCCAATAACGAGAACCACGGCTTTGTTGCGGGAGTACCACAATCTGTAGTGGTACAGGGTCGAGTTTATGTCCTCACTGAGGCTGAGGCAGAGGAGTCACCTGAGGCTGACGTCATCACTGGTATTTTTCTTATAAACTCAGAACGTATTTGTGGTTTTGTTTGACCTTTGGGGCATCATTGTCCTTTATATCTTCTAAATTTATTCATAAAGCTAATCTCACAAATTCTGAACCAATCCACGCAAATATTTCCTTACCAAACGGAAAAATTTTCAAATGCTCAAAAATTTTCAAAGAAACTCCAATCACAATCCATAAAACAACCTTTCCTTCCGACCTTATTCTTTTCGATATGCCGGAGTTCGATGTCATTCTGGGGATCGACTGGTTGACTAAATACCATGCGATATTCGAGTGCCGAGACCGGAAAATTCGCTTGAAGCACCCTGTGGGAACTAGAGTCACATATCAGAAGACTTCGCCAATTAAGGGGGCGAAAATCATCTCTGTGCTACAACTACAAAAGTTGGAGAGAAAAGGGCATCAAGTGTACCTATGCAGCATTAACGAAGTAAAGGAAAGTATGAACATTGCAGATATTCACATAGTACGGGAATTCCCTGACGTTTTTCCAGACGACTTACCAGGCTTGCCACCTACACGTGACGTTGAATTCTCTATCGACCTTGTGCCAGGCACGGCCCCAATCTCAAAGGCACCCTATAGGATGGCACCTGTAGAACTACAGGAATTAAATAAACAACTTGAGGAGATGATCGAGAAGGGTTTCATAAGACCGAGTGTCTCACCCTGGGGAGCACCGGTTCTCTTTGTGAAGAAGAAGGATGGCAGTATGAGACTCTGCATCGACTACAGAGAATTAAACAAGGTGACCATTAAGAACCGCTACCCTCTGCCAAGGATTGACGACCTTTTTGATCAGCTAAAAGGCGCGGGAGTGTTTTCTAAGATCGACCTGAGGTCAGGTTATCATCAGATCGCTGTTAGGGAATCTGACATCCAGAAGACTGCTTTCAGAAGCAGATATGGTCACTACGAATTCAAGGTTATGCCCTTCGGTTTAACCAACGCACCAGCAGTGTTCATGGATCAAATGAACAGAACCTTCCACGAGTATTTGGACATCTGCGTGGTGGTTTTCATTGACGATATCCTGATTTATTCCAAGACTGGGGCAGAACACGAGGAACATCTCCGTATTATTCTGGGAATACTGAGGAAATATAAGTGGTATGCTAAATTTTCCAAGTGCGAGTTTTGGCTTGAAAAGGTAGCATTCCTGGGTCACGTTATCTCGAAGGGACGAGTGATGGTAGATCCCTGCAAAGATCGACGCAGTAAAAGAGGGGAAGGCTCCCACAAATATAGGTGAAATACGCAGCTTCCTAGGATTGGCAGGATACTACAGGAGGTTCGTTCCGGATTTCTCTAAGGTAGCACGACCAATGACAAAACTGCTACAAAAAGAATCCAAATTCATATGGAGCGACGAGTGCGAGAATGCATTCCAGGAACTCAAGACAAGGCTTACCACAGCGCCCGTCTTAGCTCTCCCTACAGATGGAGACGAGTATGAAGTCTCTGATGGACGCCTCACTGAATGGCCTGGGTTGCGTACTGATGCAACAAGGGAAGGTCATTGCTTATGCGTCAAGGCAGTTAAAGGTTCATGAACGAAACTACCCAACTCATGACCTAGAATTAGCAGCTGTGGTGTTTGCCTTGAAAATCTGGCGTCATTACCTCTACGGAGTGAGTATCAAATTCTACACAGACCACAAAAGCCTGAAATATATCTTCACGCAGAAGGAACTCAACATGAGACAACGCCGGTGGTTAGAACTGATCAAGGACTATAAGATTGAACTATTGTACCATGAGGGTAAGGCGAACGTCGTTGCTGACGCTCTGAGTAGAAAGACTACGCATACTCTTAGCAACATTTGGGAAATTCCGGCCAGTATTGTCAGGGACTTCAAGAGAATGAACTTAGAGTTGGTTCAGTCTGACGACGCTGATTTGAACGCAATGATCGCAGAGCCGGAGTTATATCACGAGATTAGAGCTCTACAATGGGAGGATGAAGAACTCGTGAAAATCAGAAGGGAAATTCCTTGAGAAACCGAGTAGGGTTTGAGATTAAACCTGACGGGAGTTTGAGATTCAAAGAAAGGTGGTGTGTGCCCAATGTACCAGTTTTAAAGAGAAGGATCCTCGACGAGGCACATAGTACACGATACTCCATACATCCAGGTTCTGATAAGATGTACCAAGATTTAAAGCTGAGGTTCTGGTGGGTAGGAATGAAAGCAGAGATTGCCGAGTACGTTGCAAAGTGCCTAATCTGCCAAAAGGTGAAGTTTGAACATCAACGACCCGGGGGACTACTACAACCCTTGGACATTCCATTGGGAAAGTGGGACTCCATTTCCATGGATTTTATAACGGGATTGCCAAGGACTCATAAAGGAAATAATGCAATTTGGGTAATAGTGGACCGCCTGACCAAATCGGCCCACTTCCTACCAATCAAAGACACTTGGAGTCTTGAAGAGCTAGCTAAGGCTTATGAGAAGGAGGTGATCCGATTACACGGAGTACCACTGGACATTATTTCGGATAGGGATCCAAGAATCACCTCTCATTTCGGGAGAAACTACAAGCGACCTTGGGAAGCCAATTGAAGATGAGCACCGCTTCATCCTGCGACCAGATGGTCAAACCGAACGAACTATCCAAGCGGCCGAAGACATGCTCGGGGCATGTGCTTTAGAATTCAACGAGGTGGGAGAAAAGTCTACCTTTGATTGAATTCTCCTACAACAATAGCTTCCATGCAAGCTTGGGTTGTGCCCATTCGAGGCACTCTACGGGAGAAAGTGTCGTAGCCCAGTCTGTTGGGACGACGCTAGTGATAACGTGAGTACTGGACCAGAGGTTATTCAGGACCAGATCGAACACATCAAAATAATTCGTGAACGCACAAGCGGCACAAGACCGCCGAGAAGATGTATGCTAACAAGCATCGCCGACCTATTGAGTTCGAAGTCGGTGATCATGTGTTCCTAAAAGTATCACCCATGAAGGGGGTCCGCCGTTTCGGTTTGAAAGGAAAATTGAGTCCTAAATACGTGGGACCATATGAGATAACCGACAGAATTGGTGAGGTAGCCTATCGCCTAGCATTACCACCCAATTTGTCGAAGGTTCACAACGTGTTTCACGTTTATGGCAACCGAGGCGTACTGAGGTGACCCAAGTCATATCATTACTCTGACGTGATCGCATTGAGCCTAATTTCTTGTACTCAGAGAGACTGTCAAGATTCTAGCACGAGAAACCAAGAGGTTGAGGCGGAAGGCGGTTCCTTAGTGAAGGTGCTATGGAAAGGTCAATTGGTGAACAAGCAACTTGGGAGGCAGAAGCCTCTATGAAGGAGAAATACCTGAGCCGCTTATCTCGGTGAAAATCCTATCCTTCATTCAAGTTTCGGGACGAAACTTTTCTAAGGGGGGAGGTTTGTAACACCCCGTGTTAATTTAAATCAATAATTAGCCATCGATTATAAATTTCAAGTCTTAAATCATTTCTTAACCTTTTAACCTTTCAAAATCACACTTTTTGCAAAACTTTCGTTTTGTAAAATTTCTTGACTTCTTTAAAACTTTTTAAAATTTTTGAATAATGAAATAAATATTTTAATCTTAGAATTCAAAAGTAGAAATATTTCGAAAAATAGTCAAACGCGCACACATTGACTTTTATCGCTTTTGACACCCGACTTTTTAAATAACGATTTTTTTTGCGAAAAGCATTTTATCACCAAAATATCACCAAGAACCTTCTAAATAAGTCAAGTGCATCAACTTGATTTTGATGTCATAAATCCAATTTAAATTAAACTTTATTTATTAAATAAAAACTAACTTAACCTAATACTTTAACCTAATTTCCTTACTACCTTTTCTCATTATTTTCAAGAGCAAAAACTCACCTCACTTACCTCATTTGGACCGTCCCCCTTAGCCCCCTTTTCTCTCTTTATTTTTCTTTCATTTTACACCTAAAACATCCTAAATAAAACCCTAAATATTACTCTAATACTTACTAGTATTATTTAGCTAATTAAAGGGTATTCAAGCTTACTACTTTGGGTATATTTTTGAAGGTGAAGACGAGGACTTGGGTGAAGATATAAACCTAGATAATATAATAGACCCGGATAACCTCTAGCTCGCCAAACCGAGGTGACTAACTATGTCTTGTATTATCCTTTTAGTAAATTAATTTGTTTTGTTATTCTAGTTTTATAATTATGATTTTTATGTTAAATATGTTAAACATCATGTTTATATGCTTGTATGTTTATGTGTTGAATAAATAATGATAATAACTAAATATATAGTTTACTAGTAATGTTATAGTAAAATGATATCATGTTTAGCTAAATTGATTTTTGAGCATTTTTAATTATGTTCATATGATTTTTATGTTTAGTTATGTTTTATTTAAGTAGTAATGTTATATAAAAATTATGTGAAATATTAAAAATGAGTTTAAAGTGATTAAAATCGAAAAATGAAAATTTATAAATATATATACATACACACGGTTTTCTTTAATTTTTAAATAAATTTTCACTTTTAATTTTTGTAAATAATATGTTAGATTAAGTTAATTAAAATAGATGTTCCTATGAAAAAACTAAATTAGGAAAACAAATTATAAATTATTAAAATCGAAATTAGTGTTCTTGAGTTGTTCTTGAAGTTCTTCATGTGTGTTCTTGATTTATTCACGTTGATGTTCATCCTTGTTACTCATTTTGATTTCATTTTAATTTATGTTTGTTAATAATTTGTGTTTATGGTTACTTATTGTTTTATATATCACTTAGTATTATACTATAAATCAACTAAAACATTATAAATCAATTAGATTAAAAAGGTAGAAATTTAAAGTCTTTGAAAAACACTATTCATAATTATAAATAAAAGTTTAGTAAATTTCATTTTAGTTTAAACCGCTTTTAGTATAATTAGAATAATTAAAATATAAAGACTTTAAGCAAAACCGATAAAATCGAAAAATGAAAATTTAGAATCACCTAGCTCTTGCTCACGGCATTAAGCCATTATTTTGATTAAAATTTGTTTTATCACTTCTTATTTTATTGTTAATATAATTTAATTAGTAGTTAATAAATTGAATTAAGAAATTAAAAGAAATAGAATTAATTTTGTATTATATATGTTCTACACGACATTTTCACTTTTTATTGACTAAATTTGACCAAAATGAAATTATCACTAAGTCACTAAAGTTAAATAGTAATTAGAATTGAATTTTAGTATAAACCGATTTAGTTATAAATGAAATATTATAAACCGATAAAAATATGTAACCATTATAAAAATGAACTAAATCGTGTGATACTGCCTGTGCTGTTTGGTGTGTTGATCTTGGACTTACGGACTTAAATGAATCATCCACGATACTATTATTTTTAAAATGAAAATCGCTAAATTTAGTTAACGTATTTACTAAATTTAACTAAGTCTCATTTTAAAATAAATGTCATTATCACTTTTTACAAATTGAACTTAACATTTTTAAAACTAATATTTTAAAAATGAAAATCATTATCACTTTTTACAAATTGAACTTAACATTTTTAAAACTAGACTTTTTAGATATTTTCAAAAATCACTAAGTACAAAACGAACTTAACGTTTTTGAAACTAAACTGTTAAAATATTTACAAAAATCACTAAGTACAAAACGAACCTAACGACTTTGAAACTAAAAATTTGTACTTAGAAAATAAAAACAAGTTTAGTATTATACTAAAATACCTTAAGTATAAAAATACGTATAAATATAAAAATACGTACAAGTATAAGAATACGTATAAGTATAAAAATACAATTAGAATACGAAGTATAAAAATACGAATACGTATAAAAATACGTCTAAAATACGGTGAATAGTAAATACGATGAATAGTAAATACAATGAATAGTAAATACGATGAATAGTAAATACAATGAATAGTAAAATACGATGAATAGTGAAAAGTGAATAGTGAAATACTGAAAATAATTGAAAATTTTACTAAGTATAGAAAATTTAAAATGAAGAAGTAAATGACCTAAAGTGTTTGAAAAACACATAAATAAAATTGGACATACTAATAAACGTTTCAATTTAGAAACTTGAAAACATTAATAATTAACAACACTTCTAATAATAAACGAATGTGTTATGTGATCATATGAAACCTACCATTCAAATAAAACGTTTGACGCTGAGACTAGGAGAGTCTAGTAACATGTGATATGGAATATCAAATAAATAATGAATATTGAGTAAGTTAAATAAAAGGTCAAGCTTGGGCCTCAGATATGAAAACGTCAATCGTGAGTGAAGTGGGGTTAAGATAGTCTTGTAGCGGACGCCACTATCTCGGCCTTATTGCGATTGTCATCCCGAATAGTGTGGTATGGCCGGCAGTATTATGCTTTGTGCATCCTGCTCATGCCGTTACGCCTTAAGTCGTATAGCCTGTTCCGTACAAGATAATGAAAAATTCAACTCTTAGTGGGTCAGGCTTTAGGAAATAGTCGTTTTATCCTGAGTTAAGGTGCTCTATGAATAGCATAGCCTACTCTTAAATTGGATATTAGTGTATGCATACTAGACTAGGGTTTTATTCCCCTATTTCGCTAAAGTTATCAGGGCCACCGTGACCTTATTGCGATTGTCATCTCACGGTCCTGTCTCCTTGCCGTGTTTCGTTCTTAGTGGGCGCGACACTTGCATTCGTTCTTACCCTGCGTAAAGATTACTTGACGAGATTGTATCTGAAGTTCGAATCATTTCGAACACTAGAAGATGAGATGCAAGTACTATAGTATTCGGCGTGGTTTACGAGTCGAGTAAGCCTCTGCACTATGGAAGTGAGATGCAATCGATCAGTACAAAGGCCTACTCGGTGGTCGCTCGTAGCGGTATGTGTTGTTTGTTGTTTGAATTAAATGAGAATGAGTGTGTACCATCTTGAAAACTAAAGACCACAAATTTACAAGTGAATCGAGTCCGCATGTTGAGAATGATCTTGTATATACGTCTGTTTGGGATCTGATATCGCGTTGTAATCTTGCTGAATTATTGTGATACTATGGTTATGATATTATGTGTTATTTGCTTTCATAACTGAATATCATGCTTACATGATTTATCGCTTTAAACCGCATGCTTATTATGACTTATATGTCTTTATATGCTATATGTAATAAGCATGTTTATGTTTTTATCATAATGTTATGTTTATAAAGCGATAATATTAAACCAAAGTAATTGAAATCGAGGGTAAGTATGAGCATAGCTAGTCATTTGTCGCCAGTGGCATCCCCCATCGCTTTATTGTGCGGGATGATCGTGGACCGAGAGCTGGATTTTGGACGGGGCCACGAGACGTTTTATGCTTTACTTTAGTTGCTCTGCGAGAGATATGTAATATATTTAACGATACTCTCTTTTAAATTTCCGTACTTAGAGTTGTTTTATTCAACTCTTAAACGATGATGTAATGTTTTGGGTTATTTTTATAATTAATAACGCTGGTTTAAGACTTAATTAATTTCCGCCTTAGTAATTAAAGTCGACTAAAACCAGGTTATTACTGATTGGTATCGTGAGTCGACTCGTGGATCAGTAACATGAATTGCCTAATGCAATTTATGCTTACCTAACGAGAGACACTGGCAAAGATAAACATATTAATATGTTAAACTGCAAGACTACTATGATCAAATAATAAATTAGATTTTTCTTTATTAGATCACTTAAATAATAAACTTAAAATCGCTTTAAAGTGTGAGGATGGGTAGAAACCTTAAGGACCGACCATAGGCTAAGGATTTTTAAATAACTAACTACTTCCCTCAAAATAAAAAACACAAACTATCGGATGCCTGCTACTTGTCAAGTGATCGACAAAAAACTAACAACTATCCCTGATATAAAATCTAAATAATAATTCAATTCCCGAGGATCGAAGCACTGAAGGAGTGCCAGACGGCACAGAGCGAGGACATCTGTTAAATCATAATTAATCCCATAAAAATACATTCTCTCTCTCCTACCTTTTTCATTCATACCAAGAAAGTGTACAAGATACATTTTTAAATCCTAAAACCGATGTGACCAACAATTACATCTCAATGAAATAAAATACCTAACCTCTGTGCTTACTTGCATGACTACTGTCATCACTTCTATTTTCAAATAAATTCTATCAATATCAAGCATGCTATCTAACCCCTTGCGATGCTAATAATCTTCTTCGCTTCCTAATTCTTTCAGAATGGCTGCACCTCCAATGACAGACGAGGAAAGACACCTCCTGGCCGAAGAATCTTTAATCCGTTTGGCTGAAATAGCCACGGACAACGCAAACCGCCAACATCATCCAAGCGCGTTTGATCGCATTTCCCGTCATCGTCCACCAACATACTCGGGTTCTAATGACCCTATCGACCTCACTAATTGGTTGGAGGAAATGAAGAAACTCATGGATCTGGCTAGAACGCCTCCAGAGGATAGAGTCAACATTGCCGCCTATTACCTAAAGGAAGAGGCAAATGACTGGTGGAACGTGGTCAGGACCAACGAACCTGACATTACGTTCACCTGGTACGAATTTGTTGAGAAGATTAAGGGAAAATACTTCGGGTATGAACTCCGGTGTCAGAAAGAAGAACAATTCATAAGTCTCAAGATGGAGGGCATGACACTCCAAGAGTATACTAAGGAGTTCCAAAAGCTGGCCAAATTCGGGGCTACGGTTGCTCCCAACGAGAGGGCAATGACTCAGAGGTATCTGCGCAACATGTCTAACAAAGATGCTGCACTACATGAGCACCGCACCTACACTCGTCAGGCTGCAGCGTATGAGCGGCGTGCAGTGTGTGGGCATCATTAGAGTTGGAAAAGGCTGAAGAAAAACAGAAGAAGAAAGTGTTTGTGCCATCTGTGGCACAGTCGAGCTATATTCAGAAGCCGAACTACCAACGCCCTGTCCATCAAAGGCCCAACTTTCCAAGGTCCTGCTCCAGTAACAAAGGCCCTCCTGGGGAATAATGAGAGAGCTATGGTTGCAGGAAGGGCTCCTCAACCAAGAGTCTTACCGGGGACTTGTCGTATGTGCCGCAAGGCGTCACACGAAGGAGACAAAGGCAACGGTCTGCCGATTACATGCTACAAGTGTAAAATGGTGGGGCATAAGTCTAATGTGTGTCCCAATAACCAGAACACGGCACCTGTTGCAGGAGTACCACAATCTGTAGTGGTACAGGGTCGAGTATATGTCCTCACTGAAGCTGAGGCAGAGGAGTCACCTGAGGCTGACGTCATCACTGGTATTTTTCTTATAAACTCTGTAAACGCTGTGGTTTTGTTTGACCTTTGGGGCATCATTGTCCTTTATATCTTCTAAATTTATTCATAAAGCTAATCTCACAAATTCTGAACCAATCCACGCAAATATTTCCTTACCAAACGGAAAAATTTTCAAATGCTCAAAAATTTTCAAAGAAACTCCAATCACAATCCATAAAACAACCTTTCCTTCCGACCTTATTCTTTTCGATATGCCGGAGTTCGATGTCATTCTGGGGATCGACTGGTTGACTAAATACCATGCGATATTCGAGTGCCGAGACCGGAAAATTCGCTTGAAGCACCCTGTGGGAACTAGAGTCACATATCAGAAGACTTCGCCAATTAAGGGGGCGAAAATCATCTCTGTGCTACAACTACAAAAGTTGGAGAGAAAAGGGCATCAAGTGTACCTATGCAGCATTAACGAAGTAAAGGAAAGTATGAACATTGCAGATATTCACATAGTACGGGAATTCCCTGACGTTTTTCCAGACGACTTACCAGGCTTGCCACCTACACGTGACGTTGAATTCTCTATCGACCTTGTGCCAGGCACGGCCCCAATCTCAAAGGCACCCTATAGGATGGCACCTGTAGAACTACAGGAATTAAATAAACAACTTGAGGAGATGATCGAGAAGGGTTTCATAAGACCGAGTGTCTCACCCTGGGGAGCACCGGTTCTCTTTGTGAAGAAGAAGGATGGCAGTATGAGACTCTGCATCGACTTCAGGGAATTAAACAAAGTGACCATTAAGAACCGCTACCCTCCGCCAAGGATCGACGACCTTTTGATCGCCTAAAAGGCGCGGAGTGTTTTCTAAGATCGACCTGAGGTCGTTATCATCGATCATTTGTTAGAATCGACATCCGTAAGATCGCTGAAGCAGATATGGTCACTACGAATTCAAGGTTATGCCCTTCGGTTTAACCAACGCACCAGCAGTGTTCATGGATCAAATGAACAGAACCTTCCACGAGTATTTGGACATCTGCGTGGTGGTTTTCATTGACGATATCCTGATTTATTCCAAGACTGGGGCAGAACACGAGGAACATCTCCGTATTATTCTGGGAATACTGAGGAAATATAAGTGGTATGCTAAATTTTCCAAGTGCGAGTTTTGGCTTGAAAAGGTAGCATTCCTGGGTCACGTTATCTCGAAGGACGGAGTGATGGTAGATCCTGCAAAGATCGACGCAGTAAAAGAATGGAAGGCTCCCACAAATATAACTGAAATACGCAGCTTCCTAGGATTGGCAGGATACTACAGGAGGTTCGTTCGGATTTCTAAGGTAGCACGACCAATGACAAAACTGCTACAAAAAGAATCCAAATTCATATGGAGCGACGAGTGCGAGAATGCATTCCAGGAACACAAGACAAGGCTTACCACAGCGCCCGTCTTAGCTCTCCCTACAGATGGAGACGAGTATGAAGTCTACAAAGCGACGCCACCGAATGGCCTGGGTTGCGAACTGATGCAACAAGGGAAGGTCATTGCTTATGCGTCAAGGCAGTTAAAGGTTCATGAACGAAACTACCCAACTCATGACCTAGAATTAGCAGCTGTGGTGTTTGCCTTGAAAATCTGGCGTCATTACCTCTACGGAGTGAGTATCAAATTCTACACAGACCACAAAAGCCTGAAATATATCTTCACGCAGAAGGAACTCAACATGAGACAACGCCGGTGGTTAGAACTGATCAAGGACTATAAGATTGAACTATTGTACCATGAGGGTAAGGCGAACGTCGTTGCTGACGCTCTGAGTAGAAAGACTACGCATACTCTTAGCAACATTTGGGAAATTCCGGCCAGTATTGTCAGGGACTTCAAGAGAATGAACTTAGAGTTGGTTCAGTCTGACGACGCTGATTTGAACGCAATGATCGCAGAGCCGGAGTTATATCACGAGATTAGAGCTCTACAATGGGAGGATGAAGAACTCGTGAAAATCAGAAGGGAAATTCCTTCAGGAAACCGAGTAGGGTTTGAGATTAAACCTGACGGGAGTTTGAGATTCAAAGAAAGGTGGTGTGTGCCCAATGTACCAGTTTTAAAGAGAAGGATCCTCGACGAGGCACATAGTACACGATACTCCATACATCCAGGTTCTGATAAGATGTACCAAGATTTAAAGCTGAGGTTCTGGTGGGTAGGAATGAAAGCAGAGATTGCCGAGTACGTTGCAAAGTGCCTAATCTGCCAAAAGGTGAAGTTTGAACATCAACGACCCGGGGGACTACTACAACCCTTGGACATTCCATTGGGAAAGTGGGACTCCATTTCCATGGATTTTATAACGGGATTGCCAAGGACTCATAAAGGAAATAATGCAATTTGGGTAATAGTGGACCGCCTGACCAAATCGGCCCACTTCCTACCAATCAAAGACACTTGGAGTCTTGAAGAGCTAGCTAAGGCTTATGAGAAGGAGGTGATCCGATTACACGGAGTACCACTGGACATTATTTCGGATAGGGATCCAAGAATCACCTCTCATTTCTGGGAGAAACTACAAGCAGCCTTGGGAAGCCAATTGAAGATGAGCACCGCTTTCCATCCTGCGACCGATGGTCAAACTGAACGAACTATCCAAACGGTCGAAGACATGCTCAGGGCATGTGCTTTAGAATTCAACGAGAATTGGGAGAAAAGTCTACCTTTGATTGAATTCTCCTACAACAATAGCTTCCATGCAAGCTTGGGTTGTGCCCCATTCGAGGCACTCTACGGGAGAAAGTGTCGTAGCCCAGTCTGTTGGGACGACGCTAGTGATAACGTGAAATCTTGGACCGAAGGTTATTCAGACCGCATCGAACACATCAAAATAATTCGTGAACGCCTGCAAGCGGCACAAGACCGCCAGAAGATGTATGCTAACAAGCATCGCCGACCTATTGAGTTCGAAGTCGGTGATCATGTGTTCCTAAAAGTATCACCCATGAAGGGGGTCCGCCGTTTCGGTTTGAAAGGAAAATTGAGTCCTAAATACGTGGGACCATATGAGATAACCGACAGAATTGGTGAGGTAGCCTATCGCCTAGCATTACCACCCAATTTGTCGAAGGTTCACAACGTGTTTCACGTTCGCAATCGAGGCGATACAGGAGTGACCCAAGTCATATCATTACTCCTGACGTGATCGCAGTTGAGCCTAATTTACTGTACTCCGAGAGACCTGTCAAGATTCTAGCACGAGAAACCAAGAGGTTGAGGCGGAAGACGGTTCCCTTAGTGAAGGTGCTATGGAAAGGTCAATTGACTGAACAAGCAACTTGGGAGACCGAAGCCTCTATGAAGGAGAAATACCCCGAGCTGTTTATCTCAGGTGAAAATCCTATCCTTCATTCAAGTTTCGGGACGAAACTTTTCTAAGGGGGGAGGTTTGTAACACCCCGTGTTAATTTAAATCAATAATTAGCCATCGATTATAAATTTCAAGTCTTAAATCATTTCTTAACCTTTTAACCTTTCAAAATCACACTTTTTGCAAAACTTTCGTTTTGTAAAATTTCTTGACTTCTTTAAAACTTTTTAAAATTTTTGAATAATGAAATAAATATTTTAATCTTAGAATTCAAAAGTAGAAATATTTCGAAAAATAGTCAAACGCGCACACATTGACTTTTATCGCTTTTGACACCCGACTTTTTAAAAACTGATTAATTTCGTGAAAAGCATTTTATCACCAAAATATCACCAAGAACCTTCTAAATAAGTCAAGTGCATCAACTTGATTTTGATGTCATAAATCCAATTTAAATTAAACTTTATTTATTAAATAAAAACTAACTTAACCTAATACTTTAACCTAATTTCCTTACTACCTTTTCTCATTATTTTCAAGAGCAAAAACTCACCTCACTTACCTCATTTGGACCGTCCCCCTTAGCCCCCTTTTCTCTCTTTATTTTTCTTTCATTTTACACCTAAAACATCCTAAATAAAACCCTAAATATTACTCTAATACTTACTAGTATTATTTAGCTAATTAAAGGGTATTCAAGCTTACTACTTTGGGTATATTTTTGAAGGTGAAGACGAGGACTTGGGTGAAGATATAAACCTAGATAATATAATAGACCCGGATAACCTCTAGCTCGCCAAACCGAGGTGACTAACTATGTCTTGTATTATCCTTTTAGTAAATTAATTTGTTTTGTTATTCTAGTTTTATAATTATGATTTTTATGTTAAATATGTTAAACATCATGTTTATATGCTTGTATGTTTATGTGTTGAATAAATAATGATAATAACTAAATATATAGTTTACTAGTAATGTTATAGTAAAATGATATCATGTTTAGCTAAATTGATTTTTGAGCATTTTTAATTATGTTCATATGATTTTTATGTTTAGTTATGTTTTATTTAAGTAGTAATGTTATATAAAAATTATGTGAAATATTAAAAATGAGTTTAAAGTGATTAAAATCGAAAAATGAAAATTTATAAATATATATACATACACACGGTTTTCTTTAATTTTTTAAATAAATTTTCACTTTTAATTTTTGTAAATAATATGTTAGATTAAGTTAATTAAAATAGATGTTCCTATGAAAAAAAAACTAAATTAGGAAAACAAATTATAAATTATTAAAATCGAAATTAGTGTTCTTGAGTTGTTCTTGAGTTCTTCATGTGTGTTCTTGATTTATTCACGTTGATGTTCATCCTTGTTACTCATTTTGATTTCATTTTAATTTATGTTTGTCAATAATTTGTGTTTATGTTTAGTTATTGTTTTATATATCACTTAGTATTATACTATAAATCAACTAAAACATTATAAATCATTTAGATTAAAAAGTTAGAAATTTAAAGTGCTGAAAAACACTATTCATAATTATAAATAAAAGTTTAGTAAATTTCATTTTAGTTTAAACCGTTTTAGTATAATTAGAATAATTAAAATATAAAGACTTTAAGCAAAAAACCGATAAAATCGAAAAATGAAAATTTAGAATCACCTAGCTCTTGCTCACGGCATTAAGCCATTATTTTGATTAAAATTTGTTTTATCACTTCTTATTTTATTGTTAATATAATTTAATTAGTAGTTAATAAATTGAATTAAGAAATTAAAAGAAATAGAATTAATTTTGTATTATATATGTTCTACACGACATTTTCACTTTTTATTGACTAAATTTGACCAAAATGAAATTATCACTAAGTCACTAAAGTTAAATAGTAATTAGAATTGAATTTTAGTATAAACCGATTTAGTTATAAATGAAATATTATAAACCGATAAAAATATGTAACCATTATAAAAATAAACTAAATCGTGTGTTACTGCCTTTGCTATTTGGACTGTTGATCTTGGACTTACGGACTTAAATGAATCATCCACGATACTATTATTTTTAAAATGAAAATCGCTAAATTTAGTTAATGAGCGACTAAATTTAACTAAGTCTCATTTTAAAATAAATGTCATTATCACTTTTTACAAATTGAACTTAACATTTTTAAAACTAATATTTTAAAAATGAAAATCATTATCACTTTTTACAAATTGAACTTAACATTTTTAAAACTAGACTTTTTAGATATTTTCAAAAATCACTAAGTACAAAACGAACTTAACGTATTTAAACTAAACTGTTAAAATATTTACAAAAATCACTAAGTACAAAACGAACCTAACGACTTTGAAACTAAAAATTTGTACTTAGAAAATAAAAACAAGTTTAGTATTATACTAAAATACCTTAAGTATAAAAATACGTATAAATATAAAAATACGCACAAGAATAAGAATACGTATAAGGATAAAAATACAATTAGAATACTAAGTATAAAAATACGAATACGTATAAAAATACGCCTAAAATACTATTGAATAGTAAATACGATGAATAGTAAATACAATGAATAGTAAATACGATGAATAGTAAATACAATGAATAGTAAAATACGATGAATAGTGAAAAGTGAATAGTGAAATACTGAAAATAATTGAAAATTTTACTAAGTATAGAAAATTTAAAATGAAGAAGTAAATGACCTAAAGTGTTTGAAAAACACATAAATAAAATTGGACATACTAATAAACGTTTCAATTTAGAAACTTGAAAACATTAATAATTAACAACACTTCAAAAAATAAACGAATGTGTTATGTGATCATATGAAACCTACCATTCAAATAAAACGTTTGACGCTGAGACTAGGAGAGTCTAGTAACATGTGATATGGAATATCAAATAAATAATGAATATTGAGTAAGTTAAATAAAAGGTCAAGCTTGGACCTCAGATATGAAAACGTCAATCGTGAGTGAAGTGGGGTTAAGATAGTCTTGTAGCGGACGCTACTATCTCGGCCTTATTGCGATTGTCATCCCGAATAGTGTGGTATAGCCGGCAGTATTATGCTTTGTGCATCCTGCTCATGCCGTTACGCCTTAAGTCGTATAGCCTGTTCCGTACAAGATAATGAAAAATTCAACTCTTAGTGGGTCAGGCTTTAGGAAATAGTCGTTTTATCCTGAGTTAAGGTGCTCTATGAATAGCATAGCCTACTCTTAAATTGGGTGTACCATCTTCGAAAACTAAAGACCACAAATTTCTGAAGTGAATCGAGTCTGCATGTTGAGAATGATACTGTATGTACGTCTGTTTGCGATCTGATATCGCGTTGTAATCTTGCTGAATTATTGTGATACTATGGTTATGATATTATGTGTTATTTGCTTTCATAACTGAATATCATGCTTACATGATTTATCGCTTTAAACCGCATGCTTATTATGACTTATATGTCTTTATATGCTATATGTAATAAGCATGTTTATGTTTTTATCATAATGTTATGTTTATAAAGCGATAATATTAAACCAAAATAATTGAAATCGAGGGTAAGTATGAGCATAGCTAGTCACTGTCCGCTCAGCGGGCATCCCCCCATCAGTTTATTGTGCAGGATGATCGTGGACCGAGAGCTGGATTTTGGACGGGGCCACGAGACGTTTTATGCTTTAATTTAGTTGCTTTGCGAGAGATATGTAATATATTTAACGCTACTCTCTTTTAAATTTCCGTACTTAGAGTTGTTTTATTCAACTCTTAAACGATGATGTAATGTTTTGGGTTACTTTTATAATTAATAACGCTGGTTTAAGACTTAATTAATTTCCGCCTTAGTAATTAAAGTCGACTAAAAACCAGGTTGTTATGATTGGTATCGAGTCGACTCGTGATCAGTAACATGAATTGCCTAATGCAATTTATGCTTACCTAACGAGAGACACCTGGGCAGTACAAACATATTAATATGTTAAACTGCAAGACTACTATGATCAAATAATAAATTAGATTTTTCTTTATTAGATCACTTAAATAATAAACTTAAAATCGCTTTAAAGTGTGAGGATGGGTAGAAACCTTAAGGACCGACCATAGGCTAAGGATTTTTAAATAACTAACTACTTCCCTCAAAATAAAATACACTAACTATCGTATGCCTGCTACTTGCTGAAGTGACTGACAAAAAAACTAACAACTATCCTCGGATATAAAATCTAAATAATAATTCAATTCCCGAGGATCGAAGCACTGAAGGAGTGCCAGACGGCACAGAGCGAGGACATCTGTTAAATCATAATTAATCCCATAAAAATACATTCTCTCTCTCCTACCTTTTTCATTCATACCAAGAAAGTGTACAAGATACATTTTTAAATCCTAAAACCGATGTGACCAACAATTACATCTCAATGAAATAAAATACCTAACCTCTGTGCTTACTTGCATGACTACTGTCATCACTTCTATTTTCAAATAAATTCTATCAATATCAAGCATGCTATCTAACCCCTTGCGATGCTAATAATCTTCTTCGCTTCCTAATTCTTTCAGAATGGCTGCACCTCCAATGACAGACGAGGAAAGACACCTCCTGGCCGAAGAATCTTTAATCCGTTTGGTGAAATAGCCACGGACAACGCATAAACCGCCAACATCATCCAAGCGCGTTTGATCGCATTTCCCGTCATCGTCCACCAACATACTCGGGTTCTAATGACCCTATCGACCTCACTAATTGGTTGGAGGAAATGAAGAAACTCATGGATCTGGCTAGAACGCCTCCAGAGGATAGAGTCAACATTGCCGCCTATTACCTAAAGGAAGAGGCAAATGACTGGTGGAACGTGGTCAGGACCAACGAACCTGACATTACGTTCACCTGGTACGAATTTGTTGAGAAGATTAAGGGAAAATACTTCGGGTATGAACTCCGGTGTCAGAAAGAAGAACAATTCATAAGTCTCAAGATGGAGGGCATGACACTCCAAGAGTATACTAAGGAGTTCCAAAAAGCCGCCAAATTCGGGGCTACGGTTGCTCCCAACGAGAGGGCAATGACTCAGAGGTATCTGCGCAACATGTCTAACAGTATGCGTACCTACATGAGCACTGGCACCTACACTACTGTAGCTGCAGCGTATGAACGTGCGTGCAGTGTGTGGGCATCATTAGAGTTGGAAAAGGCTGAAGAAAAACAGAAGAAGAAAGTGTTTGTGCCATCTGTGGCACAGTCGAGCTATATTCAGAAGCCGAACTACCAACGCCCTGTCCATCAAAGGCCCAACTTTCCAAGGTCTGCGTTCCAGAACAGGCTCCCTGCGGGGAATAATGAGAGAGCTATGGTTGCAGGAAGGGCTCCTCAACCAAGAGTCTTACCGGGGACTTGTCGTATGTGCCGCAAGGCGTCACACGAAGGGAGACAGCAGGCAACCGCCGATTACATGCTACAAGTGTAAAATGGTGGGGCATAAGTCTAATGTGTGTCCCAATAACCAGAACACGGCACCTGTTGCAGGAGTACCACAATCTGTAGTGGTACAGGGTCGAGTATATGTCCTCACTGAAGCTGAGGCAGAGGAGTCACCTGAGGCTGACGTCATCACTGGTATTTTTCTTATAAACTCTGTAAACGCTGTGGTTTTGTTTGACACTGGGGCATCATTGTCCTTTATATCTTCTAAATTTATTCATAAAGCTAATCTCACAAATTCTGAACCAATCCACGCAAATATTTCCTTACCAAACGGAAAAATTTTCAAATGCTCAAAAATTTTCAAAGAAACTCCAATCACAATCCATAAAACAACCTTTCCTTCCGACCTTATTCTTTTCGATATGCCGGAGTTCGATGTCATTCTGGGGATCGACTGGTTGACTAAATACCATGCGATATTCGAGTGCCGAGACCTAAAATTCGCCAAGCACCCTGTGGGAACTAGAGTCACATATTAGAAGACTTCGCCAATTAAGGGGGCGAAAATCATCTCTGTGCTACAACTACAAAAGTTGGAGAGAAAAGGGCATCAAGTGTACCTATGCAGCATTAACGAAGTAAAGGAAAGTATGAACATTGCAGATATTCACATAGTACGGGAATTCCCTGACGTTTTTCCAGACGACTTACCAGGCTTGCCACCTACACGTGACGTTGAATTCTCTATCGACCTTGTGCCAGGCACGGCCCCAATCTCAAAGGCACCCTATAGGATGGCACCTGTAGAACTACAGGAATTAAAGAAACAACTTGAGGAGATGATCGAGAAGGGTTTCATAAGACCGAGTGTCTCACCCTGGGGAGCACCGGTTCTCTTTGTGAAGAAGAAGGATGGCAGTATGAGACTCTGCATCGACTACAGGGAATTAAACAAGGTGACCATTAAGAACCGTTACCCTCTGCCAAGGATTGACGACCTTTTTGATCAGCTAAAAGGCGCGGAGTGTTTTCTAAGATCGACCTGAGGTCAGGTTATCATCAGATCGCTGTTAGGGAATCTGACATCCAGAAGACTGCTTTCAGAAGCAGATATGGTCACTACGAATTCAAGGTTATGCCCTTCGGTTTAACCAACGCACCAGCAGTGTTCATGGATCAAATGAACAGAACCTTCCACGAGTATTTGGACATCTGCGTGGTGGTTTTCATTGACGATATCCTGATTTATTCCAAGACTGGGGCAGAACACGAGGAACATCTCCGTATTATTCTGGGAATACTGAGGAAATATAAGTGGTATGCTAAATTTTCCAAGTGCGAGTTTTGGCTTGAAAAGGTAGCATTCCTGGGTCACGTTATCTCGAAGGACGGAGTGATGGTAGATCCTGCAAAGATCGACGCAGTAAAAGAATGGAAGGCTCCCACAAATATAACTGAAATACGCAGCTTCCTAGGATTGGCAGGATACTACAGGAGGTTCGTTCCGGATTTCTCTAAGGTAGCACGACCAATGACAAAACTGCTACAAAAAGAATCCAAATTCATATGGAGCGACGAGTGCGAGAATGCATTCCAGGAACTCAAGACAAGGCTTACCACAGCGCCCGTCTTAGCTCTCCCTACAGATGGAGACGAGTATGAAGTCTACAGTGACGCCTCACTGAATGGCCTGGGTTGCGTACTGATGCAACAAGGGAAGGTCATTGCTTATGCGTCAAGGCAGTTAAAGGTTCATGAACGAAACTACCCAACTCATGACCTAGAATTAGCAGCTGTGGTGTTTGCCTTGAAAATCTGGCGTCATTACCTCTACGGAGTGAGTATCAAATTCTACACAGACCACAAAAGCCTGAAATATATCTTCACGCAGAAGGAACTCAACATGAGACAACGCCGGTGGTTAGAACTGATCAAGGACTATAAGATTGAACTATTGTTCCATGAGGGTAAGGCGACGTCGTTCACGACGCCCGAGTAGAAAGACTACGCATACTCTTAGCAACATTTGGGAAATTAGGCAGATTGTCGGGGACTTCAAGAGAATGAACTTAGAGTTGGTTCGATCTGACGCCGATTTGAGCATAATGATCGCAGAGCGGAGTTATATCACGAGATTAGAGCTCTACAATGGGAGGATGAAGAACTCGTGAAAATCAGAAGGGAAATTCCTTCAGGAAACCGAGTAGGGTTTGAGATTAAACCTGACGGGAGTTTGAGATTCAAAGAAAGGTGGTGTGTGCCCAATGTACCAGTTTTAAAGAGAAGGATCCTCGACGAGGCACATAGTACACGATACTCCATACATCCAGGTTCTGATAAGATGTACCAAGATTTAAAGCTGAGGTTCTGGTGGGTAGGAATGAAAGCAGAGATTGCCGAGTACGTTGCAAAGTGCCTAATCTGCCAAAAGGTGAAGTTTGAACATCAACGACCCGGGGGACTACTACAACCCTTGGACATTCCATTGGGAAAGTGGGACTCCATTTCCATGGATTTTATAACGGGATTGCCAAGGACTCATAAAGGAAATAATGCAATTTGGGTAATAGTGGACACTTTGACCAAATCGGCCCACTTCCTACCAATCAAAGACACTTGGAGTCTTGAAGAGCTAGCTAAGGCTTATGAGAAGGAGGTGATCCGATTACACGGAGTACCACTGGACATTATTTCGGATAGGGATCCAAGAATCACCTCTCATTTCTGGGAGAAACTACAAGCAGCCTTGGGAAGCCAATTGAAGATGAGCACCGCTTTCCATCCTGCGACCGATGGTCAAACTGAACGAACTATCCAAACGGTCGAAGACATGCACAGGGCATGTGCTTTAGAATTCAACGAGAATTGGGAGAAAAGTCTACCTTTGATTGAATTCTCCTACAACAATAGCTTCCATGCAAGCTTGGGTTGTGCCCCATTCGAGGCACTCTACGGGAGAAAGTGTCGTAGCCCAGTCTGTTGGGACGACGCTAGTGATAACGTGAGTACTGGACCAGAGGTTATTCAGGACCAGATCGAACACATCAAAATAATTCGTGAACGCCTGCAAGCGGCACAAGACCGCCAGAAGATGTATGCTAACAAGCATCGCCGACCTATTGAGTTCGAAGTCGGTGATCATGTGTTCCTAAAAGTATCACCCATGAAGGGGGTCCGCCGTTTCGGTTTGAAAGGAAAATTGAGTCCTAAATACGTGGGACCATATGAGATAACCGACAGAATTGGTGAGGTAGCCTATCGCCTAGCATTACCACCCAATTTGTCGAAGGTTCACAACGTGTTTCACGTTTCGCAACTGAGGCGATACAGGAGTGACCCAAGTCATATCATTACTCCTGACGTGATCGCAGTTGAGCCTAATTTACTGTACTCCGAGAGACCTGTCAAGATTCTAGCACGAGAAACCAAGAGGTTGAGGCGGAAGACGGTTCCCTTAGTGAAGGTGCTATGGAAAGGTCAATTGACTGAACAAGCAACTTGGGAGACCGAAGCCTCTATGAAGGAGAAATACCCCGAGCTGTTTATCTCAGGTGAAAATCCTATCCTTCATTCAAGTTTCGGGACGAAACTTTTCTAAGGGGGGAGGTTTGTAACACCCCGTGTTAATTTAAATCAATAATTAGCCATCGATTATAAATTTCAAGTCTTAAATCATTTCTTAACCTTTTAACCTTTCAAAATCACACTTTTTGCAAAACTTTCGTTTTGTAAAATTTCTTGACTTCTTTAAAACTTTTTAAAATTTTTGAATAATGAAATAAATATTTTAATCTTAGAATTCAAAAGTAGAAATATTTCGAAAAATAGTCAAACGCGCACATTGACTTTTATCGCTTTTGACACCCGACTTTTTAAAAACTGATTAATTTCGTGAAAAGCATTTTATCACCAAAATATCACCAAGAACCTTCTAAATAAGTCAAGTGCATCAACTTGATTTTGATGTCATAAATCCAATTTAAATTAAACTTTATTTATTAAATAAAAACTAACTTAACCTAATACTTTAACCTAATTTCCTTACTACCTTTTCTCATTATTTTCAAGAGCAAAAACTCACCTCACTTACCTCATTTGGACCGTCCCCCTTAGCCCCCTTTTCTCTCTTTATTTTTCTTTCATTTTACACCTAAAACATCCTAAATAAAACCCTAAATATTACTCTAATACTTACTAGTATTATTTAGCTAATTAAAGGGTATTCAAGCTTACTACTTTGGGTATATTTTTGAAGGTGAAGACGAGGACTTGGGTGAAGATATAAACCTAGATAATATAATAGACCCGGATAACCTCTAGCTCGCCAAACCGAGGTGACTAACTATGTCTTGTATTATCCTTTTAGTAAATTAATTTGTTTTGTTATTCTAGTTTTATAATTATGATTTTTATGTTAAATATGTTAAACATCATGTTTATATGCTTGTATGTTTATGTGTTGAATAAATAATGATAATAACTAAATATATAGTTTACTAGTAATGTTATAGTAAAATGATATCATGTTTAGCTAAATTGATTTTTGAGCATTTTTAATTATGTTCATATGATTTTTATGTTTAGTTATGTTTTATTTAAGTAGTAATGTTATATAAAAATTATGTGAAATATTAAAAATGAGTTTAAAGTGATTAAAATCGAAAAATGAAAATTTATAAATATATATACATACACACGGTTTTCTTTAATTTTTTAAATAAATTTTCACTTTTAATTTTTGTAAATAATATGTTAGATTAAGTTAATTAAAATAGATGTTCCTATGAAAAAAAAACTAAATTAGGAAAACAAATTATAAATTATTAAAATCGAAATTAGTGTTCTTGAGTTGTTCTTGAGTTCTTCATGTGTGTTCTTGATTTATTCACGTTGATGTTCATCCTTGTTACTCATTTTGATTTCATTTTAATTTATGTTTGTTAATAATTTGTGTTTATGTTTAGTTATTGTTTTATATATCACTTAGTATTATACTATAAATCAACTAAAACATTATAAATCATTTAGATTAAAAGTTAGAAATTTAAAGTGCTTTGAAAAACACTATTCATTATTATAAATGAAAGTTTAGTAAATTTCATTTTAGTTTATACCGTTTTAGTATAATTAGAATAATTAAAATATAAAGACTTTAAGCAAAAAACCGATAAAATCGAAAAATGAAAATTTAGAATCACCTAGCTCTTGCTCACGGCATTAAGCCATTATTTTGATTAAAATTTGTTTTATCACTTCTTATTTTATTGTTAATATAATTTAATTAGTAGTTAATAAATTGAATTAAGAAATTAAAAGAAATAGAATTAATTTTGTATTATATATGTTCTACACGACATTTTCACTTTTTATTGACTAAATTTGACCAAAATGAAATTATCACTAAGTCACTAAAGTTAAATAGTAATTAGAATTGAATTTTAGTATAAACCGATTTAGTTATAAATGAAATATTATAAACCGATAAAAATATGTAACCATTATAAAAATGAACTAAATCGTGTGTTACTGCCTTTGCTATTTGGACTGTTGATCTTGGACTTACGGACTTAAATGAATCATCCACGATACTATTATTTTTAAAATGAAAATCGCTAAATTTAGTTAATAGACGACTAAATTTAACTAAGTCTCATTTTAAAATAAATGTCATTATCACTTTTTACAAATTGAACTTAACATTTTTAAAACTAATATTTTAAAAATGAAAATCATTATCACTTTTTACAAATTGAACTTAACATTTTTAAAACTAGACTTTTTAGATATTTTCAAAAATCACTAAGTACAAAACGAACTTAACGTTTTTGAAACTAAACTGTTAAAATATTTACAAAAATCACTAAGTACAAAACGAACCTAACGACTTTGAAACTAAAAATTTGTACTTAGAAAATAAAAACAAGTTTAGTATTATACTAAAATACCTTAAGTATAAAAATACGTATAAATATAAAAATACGTACAAGTATAAGAATACGTATAAGTATAAAAATACAATTAGAATACGAAGTATAAAAATACGAATACGTATAAAAATACGTCTAAAATACGGTGAATAGTAAATACGATGAATAGTAAATACAATGAATAGTAAATACGATGAATAGTAAATACAATGAATAGTAAAATACGATGAATAGTGAAAAGTGAATAGTGAAATACTGAAAATAATTGAAAATTTTACTAAGTATAGAAAATTTAAAATGAAGAAGTAAATGACCTAAAGTGTTTGAAAAACACATAAATAAAATTGGACATACTAATAAACGTTTCAATTTAGAAACTTGAAAACATTAATAATTAACAACACTTCTAATAATAAACGAATGTGTTATGTGATCATATGAAACCTACCATTCAAATAAAACGTTTGACGCTGAGACTAGGAGAGTCTAGTAACATGTGATATGGAATATCAAATAAATAATGAATATTGAGTAAGTTAAATAAAAGGTCAAGCTTGGGCCTCCCGGATATGAAAGCGTCAATCGTGAGGGAAGGGGGGTAAAGATAGTCTGGAACCGGACGCCCCTATCTCGGCCTTATTGCGATTGTCATCCCGAATAGTGTGGTATAGCCGGCAGTATTATGCTTTGTGCACCCTGCTCATGTCGTTACGCCTTAAGTCGTATAGCTTTGTTAGTACAAGATAATGTAAAATTCAACTCTTAGTGGGTCAGGCTTTAGGAAATAGGCGTTTTTACCTGAGTTAAGGTGCTCTATGAATAGCATAGCCTACTCTTAAATTGGATATTAGTGTATGCATACTAGACTAGGGTTTTATTCCCTATTTCGCTAAAGTTATCAGGCCACCGTGACCTTATTGCGATTGTCATCTCACGGTTACTGTCTCCTTGCCGTGTTTCGTTCTTAGTGGGCGACACTTGCATTCGTTCTTACCTGCGTAAAGATTACTTGACGAGATTGTATCAAGTTCGAATCATTTCGAACACTAGAAGATGAGATGCAAGTACTATAGTATTCGGCGTGGTTTACGAGTCGAGTAAGCCTCGCACTATGGAAGTGAGATCTGATCGATCAGTACAAAGGCCTACTCGATTGGTCGGGCTCGTAGCGGTATGTGTTGTTTGTTGTTTGAATTAAATGAGAATGAGTGTGTACCATCTTGAAAACTAAAGACCACAAATTTACGAAGTGAATCGAGTCCGCATGTTGAGAATGATCTTTGTATGTCACGTCTGTTTGCGATCTGATATCGCGTTGTAATCTTGCTGAATTATTGTGATACTATGGTTATGATATTATGTGTTATTTGCTTTCATAACTGAATATCATGCTTACATGATTTATCGCTTTAAACCGCATGCTTATTATGACTTATATGTCTTTATATGCTATATGTAATAAGCATGTTTATGTTTTTATCATAATGTTATGTTTATAAAGCGATAATATTAAACCAAAATAATTGAAATCGAGGGTAAGTATGAGCATAGCTAGTCACTGTCCGCTCAGCGGGCATCCCCCCATCAGTTTATTGTGCAGGATGATCGTGGACCGAGAGCTGGATTTTGGACGGGGCCACGAGACGTTTTATGCTTTACTTTAGTTGCTTTGCGAGAGATATGTAATATATTTAACGCTACTCTCTTTTAAATTTCCGTACTTAGAGTTGTTTTATTCAACTCTTAAACGATGATGTAATGTTTTGGGTTATTTTTATAATTAATAACGCTGGTTTAAGACTTAATTAATTTCCGCCTTAGTAATTAAAGTCGACTAAAAACCAGGTTGTTACACCATGCTATTTTTTTTAACCTAATTTTCAGTAATTTAAACACTCTTATCAAACCAAATATACCGTAAAAAAATAGAAATAATAACACAAATCGTAATAATAATAAAAATATAATATAGAGACTATGATTTCGACTTGATACGTAGATAGCCAGACAGACGGACGGACGGACAGACATATATTAAATCTTATAATTTAATATATTGAAATATATAATTTTAATTTTAATTCAGAAAAGAAATATTAAGTTTTATCTTATCTTTATACTCCACTATGCTGATTCTTTTTTTTCTTAATTTTCAATAATTCTCCTACAAAATTAACGTGAACAACTAAATCAAAACTTACTACGATTAAGCTAATGTGAACAGTTAAATCAAAACTTACTACGATTAAGCTAACTTAAATATCAAACCATATAAATTATTATTATTATAACTTTTATTATATAACCATAACTAATTACTCGATTTAAGATTAAGATAATTAATAAATCTATATATCTCTTTTACCTTTCACGTGACATATTTATTAGTTTTGTTATTGTTTTTGTAACCTGTTTTTTCAATGAGAATTCAAAATCTTGAACTTAAAATTCAAATCTGCAATCTACAAAAAAAAAAAAAAAATTATCAAGAATTTAATTAAGCTATGTCTAAATAACAAACATGATGACTAAGAAATGAAACTGTTAAAAATTTAACACTCTTATCAAATCAAATACACCGTAAATCCTATCTTTATACTCCACCATGCTATTTTTTTTAACCAAATTTTCAGTAATTTTCCTATAAAATTAACATGAACAATTAAATCAAAATTTACTACAATAAAAATAACTTAGAGTGAACATTATAAATTATTATAACTATTATTATATAATCATAACTAATGACTTGATTTAAGAATAAGATAATTAATAGATTTATATCTCTTTTACTTTTCACGTGACATATTCATTAGTTTTGCCATTGGTTTTGTAACCACTTTTTTCAATGAGAATTTAAAATCTTGAACTTTAAATTTAAATCTGCAACATACAAAGAAAAAAAAATCATGAATTTAATTAAGCTATGTTTAAATAACAAACATGATGACTAAGAAATAAAACTGTTAAAAATTAAACACTCTTATCAAATCAAGTACACTTTAAAAAATAGAAATAACATAAATCGTAAACATATCTAATATATATATATATATAAAGCAGAAACCATGGTCTCTATGGCCGACATTTGTCACAATATAATTGGTCTAAAAAATTAATATTAGTATTATTTATAATCCTACTATTGCTAGGATTTTAGATGAAAAAATATTAACATATGTAACTTAAAATATTAACATATGTTTTTAATTGAGAAGAAAAATAATAATTTCAAAATAAACAATTATATGACACATAATTACCTTATAAAATAATAATTTCAAAATAATTATAAATAATATTAATATTATTTATAATTCTACTATTGCTAGGATTTTAGATGAAAAAATGTTAACATATGTAACTTAAAATATAAAACTAAATCTACAATTGAAATCTTTACTATATTAGAACTTTCCAAAAAAAAAAAAAATTGAAGATGTTTTTAATTAAGAAGAAAAATAATAATTTCAAAATAAACAATTATATGACACATAATTACCTTATTTAATTTTTGGGTAAGTTCTCATCCCTTTTTGTATATATATACATCAAAAACTTTAGCTAGATCTTTTTAGGTACGTACTATGTTAAATAGTTTTACTTTATTATGTTTTAATTATGATTACAATTTGTGTTAAATTTATTTTTTACGGTGTATTTGATAAGAGTGTTTAAAATTTGAATATTTTTATTTCTTAATTACTATGTTTGATACATAAACATAGCTTGATTAAATTACCGCTGATTTTTTTTTCTTTGTATGTTGTAGATTTATATTTTACGTTCAAGATTTGAAGTTTTTTATTGAACAGACTTAATTATAACCAAATAGAAAAACTAATGAATATGTAACATGAAAGGTAAGAATATGTAACATGAAAGGTAAAAGTGATGTACAATATCTATCGATTATATTATTTTTAAATCAAGTTATTAGATATGGTTGTATAATAATATTTGTAATGCTTAATGCATAATCTTTTAGTTAGTTTAATAGTATTAAGTTTTGATTTGATTGTTAATCTCAATTTTGTATAAGAACATCTGCTAATTAAGAAAAAAAAAACATGTTTATTATAGTTAACATATATAATCTAAAATATAATACTAAATCTACAATTGGAATTCTTAAAATTGTAGGTTAGCAAAATTGAAAAATACATATTTTGCCTTAATTATATTGGATTAAATATTCAAGTTAAGGGAAAAAAATATAAGTAAGTTATATTTTAAAATACTAAAATAAAAAAAAAATGAAAGAGCAAAAGAAATATGGTAATTCATAGAATTTTAAAAAGTCAAATAATATTTGATTTAATAAATAAGTTAAAGGAATAAAAAAAATAGTACGGAGTATTAGGTAAGTATTATAAAATATAATTAGCAAATAACCGAAAAACAAATATGATAAATCATAGATTTTAGAAAATTATCATATTAAATACGATAAAAGCTGAAAAGAACATGGCCTTAGTATTTATATTTTAGAAATTTTGTCATATTAAATATCATAGAAAATTATATCATAATTGGTAAATATATAAACTAGAAAAAATATATAAAAATTACATTTTATACTTATTTTTAAATCTTAATAATAATGATAGATAGCCCGGACGGGGACGGGCATGCCAACTAGTTAAAGCATAATAAACTAAAACTATTTAAATAGTACCTAGGAAGACCAAACTAAAAATTTGACGTATATATATACAAAAAGGGTTGAAAACTTACCTAAAAATTATCCAATGTATCATAATTAAATAAGAAAATATTTGTCATGTATTATTTATTTCCAATTTTAAAATTTTATGAAATACCATATTTCTTTTGCTCTTTTTTCCTCATATTTTAAAATATAACTTACATATATATATTTGTTTTCCTTAAATTAATTACTAAATTAAACATGGTTTAAGGCAACAATATGTATACTCCTTAAATTATTTACTAAATTAAACATGGTTTAAGGCAACAATATCTATACTTCAATTTTGGTATCCTTATATTATGAGGATTCAAATTGTAGATTTTGGAAACATCTACTTTTAATTTTTTAAATTAATTAATTAATTTTAATTTATTACATTGGAGACTTTGGGTTCTGCTTTATATATATATATTAGATGTGTGAACAACTTCCTAAGAAGTTTTACAGAATGCGGACGAACGATGTTAAAGTACGCTGAAAAAATATATAAAACCAATACAAGTCCCTTTTTACTCTACTATCAAAATGTTTAAGCACTATGTAACTTGAGCTGATCACATAGACATTTTCAAAGGGGCACCCAGACAAAGTTAACACACACCCTCTAGAGAAGACACCATTCTCGTTGTAACTGGTAGTTACACGCAATATAGCTCTCCAAAAGCCCTCCTTCACTAGTTGCGTACAACCAAGAACACAAGATGTACACACGGCAACATAGTTGCCCTAATACCAATTGTAATACTACTCTAGCCCAAACCTAAGATCGACAATGTTATTCACTGCAATTTGTCAAGATATATACTTATATCACAGACCAACACGGGTAGAGGTGGCAATCGGGTCAGTCTGGTCGGGTTTGCGTCGGTGGCAATCGGGTCATGTCGGTTCGCGTCATGTCGGGTCAAGTGTCCTTTCGGGTCGAGTTGAGTTCGGTTCGGGTCGTTATCGGGTCGGGTCATATCGGGTTAAATAGTGTGTCGGGTCGGGTCGGGTTTGGGTCGGGTCATTATCAGGTCAGCGCGATTTTATCGAATTATTTCATTTTTTATCCACTAAAATAGGTATTTCAAATGTTATTTTAAATTTAACTACTTCAATATTAAGTCAAATATATCATTGTAAATAATAATTTTCTTTCAATCTAATCAAAATTAAGCTTAATAATTATCGGGTCGTCAATTTAGTTGGGTCGATACCGGGTCGGGCCATCATCGGGTCGGGTTTGGGTCACTAATTATCGAGCCATGTCGGGTTACGGGTCATCGTCGGGTTGGGTCAGTTCACAGATCACAATATTTTCGGGTCAATCGGGTCGGGTTTTGCTCGGATTCGGGTCGGGTCACTCGGATCAAGTCATATTTGACAGATCTAAACATGGGTCATTAACTCTAAGGTGACTCAAAAAGAAATTTTAATACGGGTTAGAGTATCTTGATCCTGACCACTAGACAAAAACATGTAACGTAATTATTTCTTGAGTAATGCTATATTGGTATGGCATCATCTCCACGGACCAGGGCCAATAACTAACCCGCACACCAAAACTTTCAGGTATTGTCTCCCTCGTCTTCTATTTCCTTCTAAGTAACCATTTCATTTGATTCACCATAATTATATGAAATCGTAAATACGTGAATACCTGTTTCACCCTGGAAATATTATCACTTTGTATGATTCAAAAGCTGTTTGTTTTCATCTTCATAATCACATTTCTTAATTGGGTTTATTAATCATCACATTAGTTCCAAATTAATTTCTCAATTTTTTCTTTTATATGCCCATTTAATTTTGATCCCTGAGTTTAAACAAATAACGTAAAGGGTGTTAAATGTTGGAAATCGATTCTTAATATCGTGTGTTTGGTTCAATTTTTTGAAATCAGGAATCAAAAGATTTTATCTTTATCATTCTGTATAATAGTTGTTTTTACTAAATATATTGTGTTTTAACATTTTGATTTGAAGTAGTAATTACCATGATCAAAATTATGGGATTTTCATCTAATTGTGAATAGATTGTCTGTAAATGAAGGTTCTATGAAGGATAGTGAGGAGAAACCCAAATGGGGTTTGCCACAAACATCAACCATTGTTTCTCATTTCGGTACAAGCGGAATTTCTGTTGCTGCAGCTACTGCTGTTACTCATCCTTTAGGTTCTATTTCCGCCTTTTCTTATTTTGGTTTGATTTTTGAGTTTTGTTTCGTTGTTTGCAACTTTCTGTATCATTTGTAGTCTGCCTTCGAAAGTCTTGATTTCGGAATTCGTTTTGTGAATGTGTGGGTGTAATAGGGATGTCGTCCTCACTGCCTTCGAGGTCTACTTTATAGTCACTATGCAATGCTAGTTTCGGAGGTGTGTGCTGTTGGAGTGCGGTCATACCTCATACCCGACAATGGTGATGAAACAAATTTGTGTATTTATGCAGAAAATGACGTGTCAGGTTGTAAATTTGTCATGTAAACAATGAACAAGGAAGCAACCAAAGTGAAGGAAGCGTAGGAGTAATGTTGATTGTTTATTTCTTATAGGTAGTTTGTCGAATATGGATCTCGGCTAATATTTACTTCTAGTTTTCTAGATTGTGATATTCAGGTTCAACAATTTGCCATATAGCTCATTTTTTGCGATGAACCATAAACCTGCTGTGTTAGATTGTGGTAATAAGACTTGGATATTAGGAGCTAGCTAGAAATAGTCTGAATCATACCTTTTAAATTTTGCGTATAGAGATCGCGGTGTCATCCAAAACATGATAAGAACTGTGGTTTGAGATGCTATTACATTTGTAAGAAGTTAGTTACGGCCCCCAAATTCTGGGCTCCGCACTATTTACAAGGCATCTATTCTCTCTAGTATTTTTAACCAAAATGCCGTGCTTTTAATGTAGTCAGAAAGCGAGGAATGATACCTTGATCTACTTGTCTTACTTTCTTAGTCAAAGGGATTTGTCGATCTACAGTTGAAGAAGACTTATTAGTAGTAATATGGTTCTTGTTCTCTTATCAGATATGTTTCAAGTTGACAACCGTTTCTAGCATTGTTTCGCACCAACAATGACTTACTATGCTCTTTGCTAGCATATAAATAACCCACTTAGCTTTTCTATGCCTTGTCTTATTGATTGAAGGAGAGGTGTTTGTTTTGGCAATTACTCTATATTGTTATGGATCTCTAAACTCTGCCTGCACGTGTGGATTGATCTGTAGACTTTCTTGGAAAATAGGGTAACATTTTGAAAATGTGATTGGAACTTATGATATACTTCTTAGTTTGAAGAGGCACAAGGTGCACCAAGGCATTAAGGGGCCGAGGCGATAAGGCGCAAGGCGAAGGCACACGCCTTTTGGATGCAAGGCGCCCTATTTTATTAGTAAAATTTTTAGCAAAAATATATTTTTCTTGAGTTCAACATAACAAACATGTAAAGGACAAACAATTGGGAATAATGGGAAAAAGGAACGGCATAAGTAAAGATCTTGTTGAAAACATTACGCTAAGTACGTAATAGTGTTTTAGTTAAGTGAGCCTATCCAAAAGGCGCACCTAAAATGCGTTGAGGCATTTTGGCTAGTGCCTCATCCAAGGCACGCCTTAGGTACACTTGAGGCGTGCCTTTTTAAACTAAGATATACAGTTGATGAAGGAAACACTTATGTCGCTATCTCCTTTCCCCTAATGTCGGCGAACCTTAAAAACCTGAGTCAACAATCACAACTAAGCATTCTACATTTGGAACCATTAGCTTTTATTTATGTTCATTACGTTTCTGCAGATGTTCTCAAAGTAAGGCTGCAGATGCAACTAGTAGGTCAAAAAGGACCTTTAACTGGATTGGTATAGTTCTTCAACCCTAAACGACATTGAAAAAACCATTCTTTGGATACGGCATTTGGAGGAAAGGGGAGGGAAGTGAAATGAAGTCAGACGGAGGTAGGAGGACTGATCCTTCCAACTTTCCAATACTGTAAGGATTATATTTGCCTTGAACGAGATAAAATGGATCCATAAATCCATTCCCTCTCGTCCGTTTTCTGTTGATCTCTCTTCCTGTTCCCTCGCCTCTAAATGTCGGAATAAATTCGGTGTTCCCTTAGAGTCACGCTTGAACATTTGCAGGGACGTATCTTTACGCAGATATTGAGGAGTGAAGGATTTAGTGCATTGTATCTTGGGCTGGCACCTTCATTGACAAGGTCAGTTCTATATGGAGGCTTGCGTTTGGGTCTGTATGAACCTTCAAAACACGTATGTGAAATGGCATTTGGATCCACAAATATCTTTCTCAAAATTCTAGCTGGAGGTTTTGCTGGTTCCTTTGCCACTGCACTAACTAATCCCGTAGAAGTTTTGAAGGTTTTCGAAATTCTGCTCTCCTCCCGAATAACTATCTTTGTATGTATCTCCTTCCTTGTGAATACTCAAGATTATGCATCCCCTTTGTTTGCTCGTCAGGTGCGCTTTCAAATGAATTCTGGCACCAAAGCCACTGCTATTGCCGAAATGCGCAGAATTGCGTCAGAAGAGGGTATCGCAGCTCTTTGGAAAGGAGTTGGTCCTGCAATGGCCAGGGCAGCTACGTTGACCGCCTCACAGCTAGCAACATACGACGAATCCAAACGGGTTAGCGTCCCTTTTTTTGTTTAAATAAGAAATACTAATGAAGCGATGCATTTAGGACCCATTCTCCTCATCTTATTTTTTACTTACCTTGTCAAACGCATCAGAAAATTTCTGATGACTTGAGTAAACTGAGCACTTAAAAAACATTAAGGTTAAGATAATTCAGACTTTAGACAACTTAAGCAAAAAAAAAAGAGGTCCTGGTGTTATAATAAATGTAGTAAAATGTGCAAATTATTCATGGATCATCCAAGTGAATTCCAAATCCCTTGTGCATGTTAGAAAACAGTTTCTTCATCGCCTTAATCTCGAACATTACATACCGACATCTCAGCAAAGTAACCTGCTCACACTTAGAGTTCTTCTACTTCATATACTTCTCACCTGTGCACTAAAGTGTATGTCTCTACGTTACAGGCACTAATAAGATGGACTCCTCTTGAAGAAGGTTTTTCTCTGCATTTCATGTATGATACACTTTTGGAGCTCTCTCCTCTTGCATTATTTCTAAACAACGTATTTCAAACGAAAATGATTTAGCTTTCTCAAAAGAGCTGCCTGCTTTGTTACTCCGACTTAGTTACAAGTCTTGAATGTGACGTTGTGTAGGAATGTCGGACATGGCTAGTTTATGATAAAGTTCCACACTTTAATCGTAAAATATGTCAAGGTGTCATGTTGTATCAGATTGTGGCTGCCAGAGTGTGATTTCGAAGTAATGTAGGGCCTAAGACGTCATTTATTTTATTAATTGATCTGTATATGCACTTAATTATTAGCGTCGCTTGAGAAGAGGGGATTGTTAATCACTTTTTAAACGGATTAGCTGCTCCATAGTCGTAGTTTATCCAATTGGTTTTAGAGCAAAAGTGCAAAACCTTGAATCAGATTATTACCTGATTTTTTGTGCTCGCGGTGATGGTATTGAACGTAGTATAAGTCACAGTTTTGTTGTACATTCGGAAATCCGATTCTCTGTTGCATTGATGTCCCAATTTCTCACGACTTATTTTGAACTGAAAGAGGAAATCTTTAAGTTTTCTATATGAATATCTTGTGGCCTGTGTCATGTTTTAACCTTCAGTCGCAAATTTAAAAGTAATTACGTCTTTTTGTGTTGCTTATGGGGCGAGATTTGTCTATATGTTTGCAAGTGACTTACATGTGATAAACTATGAAGGTCTAGTACAGTGGCTGGTGCTGTAAGCACTTTGGCGACAGCACCCATGGATATGGTGAAAACACGTCTAATGTTGCAAAAGGAATCGAGTTACAGAAGATATACTAACGGCTTTCACTGCGCGTACCAGGTATTATGCTGTCTTGAAATTTCCTAATGGGTCAGTATTTGTACATGAAATACATACAACCATGAACGCTTGTGAGAAAGGACCTGTTCTTTCCAGCTTATTTTCAGCTCATTTCGATTCGATTCGATTCGATTCGATTCATTTCACTTGATTCGATTTAGTTCACCACTTCGATTCGATTCGATTCATGACTATGTTATAAATTTGAACTTCATTCGATTCGATTCATTCGATTCGATTCGATTCGGCTCATTTGATTCGATTCGATTCATTCGATTGATTCGATTCGATTCAGCTCTAAAAAGTCCGAAAGAACAGGTCCAAACTCTTGAATAAATTATCTTGAGACTCATCGAATGTTAAGATATCTTTTAATTTTAATGTCTTTCCATGTATTTCAACGCACTTTGTCGTCATACATGTATGTTTCATATCCCACATTCATAAGCCTCTAGGAGTATTATGAAACCAAACATCATTTGGTTTCTATAACCGTCTTAGGTCGAGTTATACAGGTTGGTCACGCTTTCTAGGTTGAGTCCCACATTCACGAGGCATTATTCGAAACAAAAGTCAATCATTTATTTTCGTTGTCTAAACCAGTATATCAGAAAGCCTGAAAAAGCGATTATCGCATTCTTGAGTCTTCTGTTCCGTATTTGTTCAATGTCAATTATCTGATCACGCTTAGCCATTGTTAAAACCCATCTTCCGTAATTCTCAATTTTCATTTTGCTCCGTTAAACTATTTTTAATTTTTTCAGATTTGAAATTGGCTTGTAACTTGTTGCAGGTGATGCTAACCGAGGGTCCGCGTGCTCTGTACAAGGGGTGAGATTTTCCACCACTAACCCGTCTTTCTCAGATTGGTTTCAAGTGTTAGACACGTCTATTTTCAACAATGAGAAAAATGAATCATGTTTTTGGCCTAAATTCGTGATTGATTAGACTTAGTTTCTTTTATTTGGCAGTGGCCTCACAATCTTCGCTCGACTAGGACCACAAACCACAATCACGTTTGTGCTCTGCGAGAAGCTCCGTGAACTTAGCGGACTACATGCCATTTAGCGCCCCCTTCAACATCGACATTCCTCTCGAGATTCTGGGAAGTAGCTAGAAATTATTCAATTTTTTTTCTTTTTTCATATTCTTTCATTGATTGAAGCATCAAATTAAACACCCCTTTTTTCTGCATAATTTGGTAACCTTGCATTCTTCTTTAGCCATTATTCCGATTCTTTTTGGTTTCGGAATTTTTTTGCAGACTGTATGTTCTTTTGCACTTTTGTGCATCATTTTTGAGTCCACAAATGCTCAAGTTATATCGTCGTATATGTATTTATATGTATGATTGTCTGCATGTGATTAAAGGTGGTCACTTTAGTGTATTTAGTAACCAGTCCATTAGTAAGTAAACGATGATTATTTAGACGTTGAAAAAACTCCGTAGTAAAAACGTTAAATTTTTTGCTCTTTTGGATGGAGCTGTCTATCCTAGAAAAACATGGACGCAAATTGGGAAAATTGTGGAAGTTTCGTGTGAACAAATGTAAGACGATTTTATAAGAGGCTGATTGAAATCTTATCCCGTTCACTGTTGTGTATTCTTGTATCGCGGTTTCATATAGTACAAGTCAATTTAGGTGATAAAGATTATAAATACGCGGCAATGGTTTTTCGTTGATACGGCATTTTGGTTGCAATTTAGGTGGTGACAGTTAAGATAACCAGATTAAACCGTGGAGTTCGCACGTGTAGACTATGGTTTAGCCGTGTGGTCCACACGTATGGAACATGGTCTGGCTCTATGTCAATACGGCTCCCAAAGAATCACATATAAACCAATAGAAAACTAAAATTATTACTTGTGAAATCACAGATACGGATTGAAATTGAATAAAATTTGAGATGTCGAAAAAGTTAGTGAAACTTATTTTAATTTGAACGAATTATCTAGTGTGAGACAGTCTTTTGTTTTACTCATTTGTTTACTTTTTTATTTTGATAATCGGTCTAAAATGAATCGTTTATTTATTATAATTAAAAACTAAATTAACTTCGAAAACCAATCAAGTAATCAACTAAAACATATTATCCTTCCAATTTATTTATCATTTTGCATCAGCTTATATCATAACCGTAAAGATTACCGTCAATTTATCCCCTTAACAAACTAAAAAGGTCAACCAGTTACTAAAACAGAAGAATACATGTTTTAATAATTATGATGATATTTTTAATGTCATTTGTGACTTGTTATTAAAATAACTTTGGGAAATTCTCACCTGTACCCCTAAACTTTTTTGTTTTCTCACAAATACCCCTCTTTTTTTGAAAAAAAAAACTTTGACCGTCGATAACTCCTAGTTACTATTTCATAAAAGTGTAAATTTTTTTTTTCTATTGTAAGTCTTGACGAGATCTTTGATTTGGGAAAAAAATCATCGATTTTGGAATTTGTACGCGATAGTTTTAGCCGGTCAAAGTTTATTTTGTCAAACGACTTTGACCGGTCATAACTCCTCAATAAAAATTCCATAAATTCTATTTTTTTTCAAATAAAAGATCTCATAAAGATGTACAATGAAAAACAAAAATTTGTACAATGAGAAACAAAAATTTATCGGTTTTTAAAGTGATAAGAAAAAGTTATTGTTAGTCAAAGTTTTTTCTTAGAAAAATAGGGGTATTTGTGAGAAAACGAAAAAGTTAAGGGGTACAAGTGAGAATTTCCCAATAACTTTTTTCTCAGGGAGTATAATTTTTGACACCATTTTATTAATGATAGTAATCCGTATCTACTAGATCGAACAGTTTAATACTCCCTATATTCAAATTTATTAGCATCCCTTTTTTTTTCACACTTGTCGAGGCGTATTTTGTAACGACAATATCTATAGTTCTAAATTGTATAAAAATATAAAAAAAAAAATTGATATTATTGTCAAATAAAGCAATATCTCACATGACTATATTTTTATATATACATTACGAGAAATACACATTACGAGTTATATCGAAGATTTTTCACCTACGTGAATAGTGTCAAAAAGTGGTTGGAGGCTATTGGATATTAATGGAGGAAGTATCCTTGGTAACCATGTTTTAGTTTATTATACCCCGTAGCATTTTTACTCTAAATTTCAGATGGTCCGATAAATTTTATTCCGTATTATGAAATCATTTGCTCAAAACTTACTCCTTTTATTATTCACCAAACTCTTTCGGTGACACAATTTCAATAAATAGATCTCACGACATAAGACGATACGGTAAGTAGGCCGATCCGCAAAAAAAGTGGGAAAAGGGGAATTGAACCTTTAACCTCACATTTACCGATAAATTGTATAACCATTATGCCACTTTTTAATCATATGATAATGAATATCCAACATATACTGTTAATATGAGGCTCCTTATTTTTTGGGCTCCGATTTCAAGAACCGAATCGAATACCCCATGGGCCGTGACGGTAAGAAAAACTTTTGACTTCTTTTAAATAAAAAATTTGGTCAAATTTGGTAGCAATTCTCAAACGGCATACTAAATGGTCTTAAGACTTAATAATTGCTTCATCAAGGGTTTATCTCGAAGTACATATATGTTTGCTCATTATTTGAACAGTTGGTTGATTATATTTGGCACCAATATATAATAAATATACTCAATTATTGAAGTAAATAAAAACCGTACATAGGTGTCAATTATATAATTGAAATTACCACATTGTACTAGATATAAATTAGACATTAATCACATATTAAGCACTATTATTATAGGATTAATCATACATTAGATATAATTTAGAGACATGACACGAGTCTATTTAATTAGTGTTTAATTACTTATGCTCACCTACCTTCTAGTTTTCTAGATTCGGCTTCTTCTCCTTTGATTTCATGACAAATTGTTTTAGAAAAATTGGATTCTCTGAGGCGATTTGACTTTTGAGCTGTGGAGTCTGGAATTAAAACGACAAATGGATCCGTCAGGTTATATGAGTCGAGAAAAAAATATCGGCGGTATAATAGGAGTCGGATAAAAGTTAAAATTCGGATCAAAACAAGTATCTAACATCTTTTTTTTTAATGATTTGGTAAAATAGTGTTCTTAAAATAAAAAAAATATTAGAGTTTTGGATCAAAAATAAAACTATTTACCCTTATGGGGGTGCATGTAGATTCAATTTTTTAAGCCACAAAACGTTATCGCGCGAGGCGTTTTACCTGGTTAAATTAATTAAAAGAAATGAGTCGTAGAACAAAATGTCATTTGAGGTGGTGTTTTCAATGAACTAAAAAAGACCACTTAAGATGGCGGTTTTAAACGAAGTAAAATAACAAAAGTAAATTAAAAAAATTAAAAAAACAAAAAAACGTCATTGCGAAAGGCGTTTTTCAAAATGAAGTTCCTCTTAAGTTATAAAACTATGTTTATCTTGGTCTCGAATAAAATTTAAGTCTAGACGAAAGAATAAAAATTATTAAATGATAGAAAAGTAAATGAAATGTTAAATTAAAATAGGTGAAATAAATGTCTTGATAAAAATGGTAAAAGGGAAGTGAATTTGAAAAAAACAGCTATCAATATATTATAATAAATGTTGACTCATTAATTATCAAAATGTATATGGCTTAATGGTAGTGGAGTTAATTTGTGAGTTGTTGATTAGGGGTTCAAATCTCCTATAAGGCATAATATTTTTTGTAAGCCAAACTTATTAATTTTTACCCGAAAAAAGTGTGGGTGCCATGGCACCCACACTGAAAACGCCCCTGATTCTTTAGAATTGCTCGAAAAAACTCGAAAATAGTTATATATATTATGATTATGATTATGATTATGAATATGATCCGTATTACTCTAACTATCTTTTTAAGTGTTTGTTTGGTTACCCATTAAATTCATGGGATTTCTAGATTCCTAGAAAATATAGATTAATGTGTTTGTTTGGTTACCTCAAATCATAGGAAATAAAAATTCCCAAGAAAATGTAATTATTCCTCCATTATGGAGGAAATTAATTACCTAGGGGGGCTAGGTAATTGGAAATTCCCACATGAATTTTACTTTCCACAAGACAATCAAACATTTTTTCATTAATTCAGGTGATTTCTTAATTCACATGAATTTTAATTTCCAAGGTAATATAATTCCTACGTGTTAACCAAACGAGCACTTAATACATCTTTATTTATTGCTGATTTTTATTCTAATTTCAAAACAAAAGATAGATTTTTATTCTCTTTATTAATCTAATATTACACCGAATATGTCTTAATCTACTGATGGTTAGAACAAAAGTATTCTTTATCCTATAATTTAATCAATCTTATAATTTACTCAATTTTATAAATTTTATGCCATCCTACAAAATAATACTTCCTATAATTCAATTTTTAGATTAGTTGTTTTTTTGGTAAAAATGTAAATTTTATTAAAGAAACATCAATCACCAATACGAACGTTTTAATTCATATACATGAAGCCTACACACAAGAGAAGAAAATAACTATTGCATGATCAATCGAAACCAAGTTCTATCCCTATCATTGAGCGGCTCCACTTCTATCATTTGAGATCTCAAGACAACCATTTCCTTAACCTGTTTCATAACAAGCGAAAGCAGCAATAAGTAGAGGAGAGTCCACATTCATTTCGTTGCCGCCACAAGGTATAATAAATAAGTCCATTCAGAATCGCATTGTAGCAATTCCGTTGAAATCGAGTCAAAGATCTGCAGGTAGAGAGCTTCCTTCAAACCCTAATTTTTTGTTAGCAAGAACAAACTCTAATTCTTTCAGCATAACAATAACAATTAATAACAATTAGTTGATTAAATAATAAATTAATCTTACTCGTAATTATGTAAATTAAAATCTATTATATTGTAGAAAGTAATAATGTAGTTTACAAGTTTAGGGAGGAGAGATGATTGGTAAGGCTGAACAATTAAACAAAATGGTAATGAATGGAAAAAAAGTAGAAAAAAATATAGAAAAGAGTAAAAACCTTATAGGAAAAAACAATTACGTTAAGAAATCATTGTTATAAGCTTAAGTGGTAAAAAAACCCCAACCTCCTCCTTTCCTCTCCATAAAAAAAAGAACCTAAAAATCAAATCAAATTCGGAGCTTCCATCGACATTTGATCGATGGTAAGCTCCCAAAATTTTTAAGTTATTAGTTATTTTCATGAATCTCCATCGAATTATGTACTCCCTCCGTCCCGGTCATTTGTTTACACTTTCTATTTAGGGGGTTACGGGTCATTTGTTTACACTTTCCATAAATGGTCATGGATGACCCATGTGGGAGGTGGGCCCCTACTCCCTTAACCAATTACATTTCATAATTTTAAGCAAGCGGGACCCCCCTTTGTACTTATATTATTTTTCTATTAGTTTTTTCTCTACATCTCACCTCACATCGATAAATGTGTATAAAGTAAATGTAAACAAATCATCGAGACGGAGGGAGTATAAAAGTCTTTTTTAGTGAGATCTGGTTTTAATCTCTATTTCCGGAGTTTTTTCATTTTCCGTTTTCGGAGTTTTTTCAATCCTTCGTATTATCTTAGCTTTTGGTTTTAATGGATTCAAGGATAAGAATGATTCGTTGATAGTTCGTTACGCGTATCTTCAATGAATTCAAACTATTCGTCTATAGTACTTGGTACAATTTGAAGATCAAATTTTACATATATTCAATCGAACGATGCATCCCCACAAAAGCTACATCGGGATAGCAATACGAGGACGTACCGAAGAGACATCATGGTTCGAGATCCTTAGTTTACAAGAAAAATTTCTTCTTTTCATTCCATGTTTGTTTTCGATTGTTTTGATCATTTATAAGTGTCCTACGGCAACCGATTAATGAATTAGTCTTTCCGTTTCAAAAAAGAAATAATCGTTATAGAAATATTTAAAACTTGCAAGGGCCGTAGGGTTGTACGTATATAAACATTCAACACATTATATTTATTTATGGGTGTATGTAAAAATTACACGCTCATCGAAGCACTACTACAAATCTGAGCAAATACAACGACAAAAAAACAACACAAATTATGGCATTATGTTGTTTTTAATATTATAAACAACGACTAAAAAATATGTGTAGTTTAAAGTAATGGCGCCAACCAAACTGGGTATTATAAACAACGCAAAAAAACTATAAACAACGGTTTAATTATAAATAACGGGATTGTAAAACTTGTGTTTTTTTAATTAAATCAAATATAACGGTTAAGAAAAAAACCGTTTTATATTGTTTTACTAAATAAAACGGTTTCACCAAAAAACCGTTTTATTTTCTTTGTAACACCCCGTGTTTTTGTAGCATAATTTTGTAAAAGAATTTAATTCCTTAATTTAAACTCATCCTTTTACATTATAATAAAAATGCGACTGAATTTTTTTCGCCAAATAATACTAAATTTTCCTAAGTCCAAATATAAAATTTTTGAAAAATAAAGTTTGTTGCATTACCTTTGGAATTCAAAAAGAAACACAATTCAAAATTTTATAAAAGTCAACACAAAACGTATATCGTCTTTCAAATTTCAAAATGGTCAAGCCTAGTTTACTATTCATAAAGATAAAAGTAAAACCTTTTGTTCATAAAATTCAATTTCGAACACCTTTCGTTTTTAAAATAAAAATGGACACTTATAATTTTCCCGTCTTTGAAATTCAATCAACGATTTCAAACACGCAAATCAAAGTCAAGCCACTTTATTTTTCTTCAAAAGTCACGTACACAACACTTACACATCAAAATAAAAATCATTTTGATTATTATTTAATAAATCATATTATATTAATAAATAATTACTATTTCAATTTGATTTAACTAACACTTTCGCTAAACATCGAAATATTGAGTTACACTAAGCCTAAACTGAGAAACTTTTTGACGTTTGAGTATAATGATTTAATTCGATAACGTTCAACGAAAAAAATAAGTGTTTCGATCAAATAAGATTTTATTTCAAAGTTGCGAGGAACTAATACCCAATTTTTGTTTTGATTTCGTTTTGGGTTTTATTTTCATTTTTATTTTCGATCTTACTCCTAAACATTATTTTAAGACTATATATTTTATTTCGAGACTTTTCGCGTGCGCGCAAATCGAAAATTTTAAAAACGAAAATCGAGCCAAGTGGCTCACCATTTTGGCCGAGAAAATGGACCTCTTGGTCCTTGCTTATCCTCTTCCATTCTCTTCTCTTACACACCATACTCCTACATCACTAAGTAGCCTAAGACACTTACCATCAAGCTTGCTTTCATCATGACTTGTATTTACATTATTAAGTTTAAAGATTATACATTGTTAATACATAAAACAATACATACAACTTACATACTAGTATACATATTACTACTACTACTACATAATATATAAAACTTACAACTACTACACAACTACTACTACTACACGCACCACTTACACACAAACACAACAAATACACAAACTTTTTCCTCTCTAAATAAACTCACACTCAAGAACACTTGTAAGCCAAACTCATCTTCAACCTTGGCTTTCCTTGAAGATCTCCATCTTCTTCCTTTAGCTCTTCTTCCTTAAATCATTTAATTCTTGTCTTTAAATTACTTAAACACCTAAGTTAAATTCTCCACCATTTATATTTAATAAACACTACCTCTTGTAACTAAGTAAATAATTATGAACATAAATCGAAATCATAAAAAAATTAAAACATCACTTAAACATTAAAATGATACTACAATTTAAATTTTCATTTTAGTTAGTCTAGCTTGAATAAAATTACTAACTTGCTTATTTCATTTTTTATGTACTAATCCTAACCAAAGACGAGGAGCAAGGTGGAGGCGTCGATTTGAGCCAATTCGACAACATCGTTGACCCCGACAACTGTTGATCTTTTCACTCTTAAACCTAACCTAAGGTGCTTCTCGCACACTTAACTGAAAAGCGCCTAGTAATTGACTACATGTTATTTTTCCTAAGTGATGTTATAGTTGCATGTATGATTTATATTGTCACCTAAACATTGTATGTTAAATTAGAAGATAAAAATCGAAAAATAGAATTTGTTGAACATATGAAAACCACACGGCTTACCCCTTATGTTTCACTAAATATTTCGTTTTAATTTTTGTAAATTGCATGCTTAAAATACTATGAATAAGATGTATATGAAAATATAATTAGTTTATGTTTTGGACTTGAAATGAAAATGCTATGAAATTTAAATGTTTTAAAGTGTTTATGTGTGTTCTTGAAATATTGTTATTATTTTTATATGAAATGATTTACTTTTGTTTGTAAATGTTTTGTTATGAAATTCACTTTTGTTGAGTACATATATAATATAAAAGAGATTAGTTATTGAATTAGAAGTATAAAAATAAAAAAAATAAAAATTGTAGACATATATTAATATACACGGTTTTTCTTAATAAATTGGACCAATTTTTAGTTTTAATTTTTCTAAATAACATATTATGATTAGTCTAGGTTAATTAGACTTGCTATAAAAATTTGAGAAAATAAAACGATAATATAAAAATTTGAGTTAAAAGTGTTCTTTAGAAAATCATAAGTGTTCTTAAAAAAATTCATAAGTGTTCTTCATTTTAGCTAGTTTTGATTTATTGATTTTTATAAGTTTTGTTTAGTTGTTGTTTTAAGTCACTAATAAATAAATACAATACTAAAATACATAAGTTAATTAAGCTAAATCTTTAAAATATAAAAGTTAGAAAATTTAAAGTGAGTAAAAACAATATTCATAAATGAAATAAAATATTTAGTGAAAATCGTAAACTAATTAAATCACTTTAGTATAATTTAAATAATTAGTATATAAAAACTTTAAGTCAAAAACCGATGAATTAGAAAACGAAAATAAAATGAATTAGTGTTAAGTGTGCCACGGTTTTGGTGAGTATTTTGGACCTAAAATAAATTTGGTCACTTTTTAATTTTATCACTTAGATAAATTAATTAGTTAAAGTAATGAATTATTAATGAAAACAAAAAGGAAATAAATAGGTAAACATAATAAAAGCTCACGGCATTTTCACTTTAATTGGGTCAATTTTGGTCAAAATGAATTTGTCACTTAGTCACTAAATTTGATTACTAATTAGAATTATATTAGATTGTATAATGAATCGTAAATAAAAAGAATCAACGAAACCGATAAAAATAAACGTTACACGTATTAAAATGAATAATTTCGAGTGATACTACCTATGCTTAAATTTGGATATGGACATACGGACTATTTAAAATGAAGTACGACAACCTCGCTAAAAATGGAAACCGCTAAAATGTTAGTTAAGTATATGACTAAACGTAACCGACTTTTACTTTCAAAATATTATTTCAAATCACTAAGTACAAAACAAACTTAACGACTTTGAAATTAGAATTCTATACTTAGGAAATAAACTTGATTTTGTACCTAAATAAAATATCTTAAGGTATAAAAATACTAAGTATAAAGAAAATACTAAGTATAAAAATATAATAATAAATACTAAGTATAGAAAAAGATACTAAGTATAAGAATACATGTACGTATAAAAATACGTATAAATACGAAGTATAAAAATACGTATAAATACGAAGTATAAGAATACGCATACGTATAAAAATACGTACAAATAGTAAATACGATGAATAGTAAATACGAGGAATAGTAAAATACGGTGAATAGTAAAATAAAGAACAGTGAAAATATTTAAAATTTACAAACGGACTCAAAATAAATAACTAAGATTTTCTATGTGTTCCGTCTACCTGAAGAACTGCTAGAACTAAAATTTCATTATACAAAGTTCGACGATATTGTTAAGTTACAGAATTGTCACCTATTTTGAATGAACGAGGAAATAAGAAATTTAAAAAAATGAAGTACTTGATAAAATACTTGGATTGTTCGCCATGTCGCGACTCTTGAATTCGAAGTTAATGAGGTAGCCGTCTATGGGGACTTTAGCTCCCTCCCAGAGTTGCTAAAGGCGATCTAATAATTTTTAAAATTATTATTTCGGTGCGGGATATACAACCCTAGGGATAGGGCATCCTTGATATCTCCGTGAGCCCATACTACGGTAATTGGAAACTCCAGCCCCACCCGGGGTGCAGTCTAAGGTGATAGTCGTATTATTAGGTGACTACTTACTCGAAGGGCGAGTATGATACGAACCTATCTATAGTGGTGTATGCATACATTAGACTCGGGATTTGGCTGTCCTTATCACTTTAGGTATCTCTAGCCTGTCAGACACGTCCGCTTTGTCGGCCATGATCGCTTCTGCACGGACGTCTAATATGTCAGCCACGTCCGCTTTGTTCGGCCCTGTCTACTATAGCGCGTTTTACGTCTGCATGCTTCCGCCTCGCTAACGAACATTCATTGGTTAACGTATGTTGAATGCATTTCCTTGTCTTGTTTGATTGATTATTGTCTGAATGACTTGATTCCTTGAGTATTGAAGTACGACTTGATGAGAATAATGGTTTATGAGTGTTGTGCTATTTGTTATTTGATTTATACTCATGTTCGAATCATCCTGAATTTCTTATATGCCTTACTTGCCTACTTGCTCTTTATTTTACTTATTTATTATTTATATTGCATATTGTTTTAGAATTGCATGTGTCGAAAGAGTGTGCGAGAAAATGATGAGAATTTAATGCAGGTACCCCGAGACCAACGCCTATGAACGCTGGGGAGTATTTACCTTATTTTGTAATCCATTTTGAGAGATTTTGTAATCTAAATACTCTGTTTTTATCCTAAAACTCGTACTATGTATATAGAGTTTTAATACGATAACAGCTGGTTTGTAATATATAGACTTAATTAATTTTCCGCCTTAGTTTAATTAAAGTCACGAAAAACCAGGTTGTTACATTCTTAATAAGTAAAAACAACGGTTTCTTATAAAGACCCGTTTTAAATACCTTTTTATCAATTTATTTTCAATTAATTATGGTAAAATGTAAGACACTCAAATAAAACGGTTTTTTCCAAAAAAAACCGTTTTATATATAGTTATTTAAAACGATTTTGTTGAAAACCGTTTTAAATGGTATTTTATAAAACGGTTTTTCTAAAAACCGTTTTATTTGATGTTATACTGAATTTTAAAAAAAAATCTTAAATGTACGTATTAGTAGTTCAAAGGTTTTTTTTTTCATTCATTCAAAATAAACTTCATCTTCTTCCTTATTCCTAAATATTTTTCAATACTTTGCTTAAAAATTTCGAAATTTTTCATCAGTTTGCTCCATATTTTGCTCAAAAAAATCGAAAAGGTTCATTTTTATTTGATAATATTTTGTAAAATCGTTTTTTTTCTCGTTGTTGTTGTGGTGTTGTTAACACCGTTTATTGACATTATTTTTATATGTGACTTCCCCGATTTATTATATATTTCCGGCATTTTTAATACGTTTTATCTCTTATTTGCTTCTCCGACGGTTTACTACGATTTTATGTGATTATTTGCAGGAGACGACTTTTTATACTAAAAGATAGCTGAAAATGGACCGACAAGAGAAGCCCAAAACAAATTGAAGCAAAATAATTAAGGCCCAAAAGAAAACCAAAAAAATAAAGAGGAGTTTGGCAGTTTTGTGGAGTTAATTAGGGGAGTTAGTAATTAGGTTTTATGCTTTTTTTTAATGAGTGTGTTTTTCATTTAACAACAACGTACAACGTAGCATGTAGATTAGAATTTAGGCAGTAGGAGTACGGTAGAACGTAGAAAGTAGCAGTAGAATTAGGAGTAGGAGTAGATTAAGGTAATTTTAGAAGTAGTTTTTACTGTAATTTTCTCTCTTCTTCTTCTTCTTCTTCTTCCAAGATGATGACTTTTATCAAGACTAAGTTTCTCTTCTCCTTTCTCTTTATTTAATTTTAATTATGCTTATTTATTTTACTGTTCTTCTTATTATTAATTTAATTATTGAGTAGTTTTGTATTAGGGTTTGATTGAACCGTAATATGAATTAACTAACATGATGACATCGAATTGTTGAATTGCTTTGCTTAGGTTTGATTAGGGTTGTGCTTAATTGATTAGTCTTATTGTTGGGATTTGACATTTTTGGTTCTTGGTTGAGATTACGTACTAGAGTCGAGTCTTGATCCTTGTGAGTTTTAGTGTTGGTCATAATTAATTTTACTAATTTTACTCAATATAAGTTACTACGACAGTAGGGCTTGTATTTAGAGAACTCTAGTTAAGATTCGACCTTTCCCATGAGAATAGGTGAAAGTTACAGTCGGGACAATTTAATGTTGTTTCGTAATGCAGCTATCGTGTTATCTGAGCCATGAGAATAGGACTTATAACATGTTAGGTAGGCTTTTTATATCTCGAGAGAGAATATTAAGTATAGGCTTTGATTCTATGAGTCGAGGTAGAACATTAGTCCCACCTCAGTAGTCAATTAAACAATTCGTTAAGGAGTCATTGGGTCGATTAATTCGTATTGGTTATGATACCGACACCCTAATATTTGGTAGCTTTTTAGTTTAGTTTAGCTTAGTTTCTTAGTTTAGACAACCACAATTCTCGATTCGCGTAAATAACTCATAATTCGAGACTAACTAGGGCTAGTTTATCGACCTCCCTGTGATCGACCCGTTTGCTACGACACATGTACGCTTGCGGTATAAATTTAAGGGATATTTCCCACGGTACCCTCGAACTTTGGCAGATTACACATGGTACCCCATGTGTAAGGTTTGTTCACATGGTACCCCTAAACTTTGTAAATATGTGCCCAATATGCCCATTTTGTTACGGAAAACTTGACGACGTTAAGTTTAAAGAAGAATGCACCAATTATGAGTTTAGAGTACAATTAAAGCCACATTATTCCTCAATTAAATGCTATTATGTGTTGATTAATTAGTATAAATTTTGTTGATTAGAGTACAAATAAAAGCATTTAATCGGGGAATAATATGGGTCTAAATGTACCCTAAACTCATAATTGGTGCCTTCTTCCATAAAATTAACGTCGTCAAGTTTTCCGTCACAAAATGGGCATATTGGGCACATATTCACAAAGTTTAGGGGTACCATGTGAACAAACCTCACACATGGGGTACCATGTGTAATCTGCCAAAGTTCGAGGGTACCGTGGGAAATATCCCTAAATTTAAAGCTCATCAAGTTTTTGGCGCCGTTGCCTGGGAGGTCAACGGATTAGCATTAGTTTAGGCTTGAGTTTGTTAGATTACGCATTTTATTTTTCTGTACTTTTATTTTTAACATGGCCATTTTCGATTTCCCTCAATATGACAAAGAACCCTTTCATGAGTATCTTTCGAGGTTTGATGATTATATTGCTTATTGTGGTTCTTGTGGTTATTATTATTCAAATTGGGATTTAGGCTATGTTATTATTGAGGGCATGAATTGTGAAACTAGAGCTTTAGCCGATTATATGAGTAATGAGAGACTTACATTCATGTGTGTTGATGAGTTATGGGCATTCTGTAGGTTTAAGGCCTCTCAAAGTTTAGAAGTGTCTATCCAATCTTCTTCTTGTGACTTAGGGTGTTCTTATTGTGACTTAGCCGATTACATGGCGGCTACGTTCCAGAAACATTCCATTCGAGAAGAATGGAAGACTTGCTTTGTAGCGGGACACTGTCTTAGGGGTGAAGTCCAAGCATGGTGCATTCGTGTACGATCCCCATCTATACGCCGGGGTGATTTTTACATTGGATGGGAAGATTTCATACTTCGTCTACGCGAAGTAGTTTATGCTGTTAAGTATGGGGATAGCTTCCTGGGAGAGGAGGCTCAATAGCTGTACCCTTTATTTGTAGTATTGTCATACAATAATAAATTGTTGTCGTTGTACGTCGTGGTTGTTGTCGCAGCATGCATGCATTATATTATATATTGTGGTTCTTTTTGTGTGTGTATGTGTTTATTGTATGCGTATTTTTCTTTTGTACACGTATATTTAATTAATTGGTGCGCGCGTGAAAATCTCATTTAATTTGAGTGTGTCGTATACGTTTTTGTAGGAATATTGAATTATTATGGCTCGAACTTGGATGACCAAAGCAATTAAGGGTGTGATCCAGAGTATAAGGCCGGTTTAGCTGAATTTTACGATTTCGTTGAGACTCACATGAAAGGTTCTTCCAACATTCTGTGTTCATGTGAACGGTGTGTTAATTTGGTGTATATGAGTCTTTCTAATGTTAAAATTCACTTGGAGAAGTACAAATTTAGTAGTATTTACACAAAATGGTTTTTTCACGGGGAATCGTTATTAGAGGGAGACGACGTGGTTGATAATAATAAAGTCGATCAAGATGAGATAATAGGGGGCGAATACGATGACGTGATTGACTTTAACGATGATGTTGATGATCATGACGTGGAAGTATCAGATACTAATTCAACAAATGGTGATGATGATGATGATGATGATGGGGTTCACTTGAACGATGACGCTACTAATTCCCCTGATATCGATGCTGCCAATAATACATCCGTACCCGATGATGATGACTTGATTGGGGACTTTAAGGATATATTACTTAGTGATGCTGCAACAAATTCTGATGCGCAGGATGAACTTAGGAAAAAGTTAATTGATTCTGAAATGCCGTTATATCCCAGTTGCAAAAAATATTCAAAGTTATCAGCGGTGGTAAAGTTGTACAATTTGAAGGGAGCAAACAAGTGGAGCGATACGGGTTTTGGTCAACTACTTGATTTGTTGAGTACATGTTTCCTGAAGGTAATGTCTTACCTAGTAGGACGTATGACGCCAAAAAACTAATCAAAGAGACGGGAATGAAATACGAGAAGATACATGCATGTAAAAATGACTGCATATTGTATCGAAAACAATAGGAGGACTTATCTTACTGTCCGGAATGCAATGAATGACGTTATAAGGGCAAAGAAGGGATTCTCGCGTTATTCCAAGAGTTACTCGAATATATTCGAATGAAGAAGATGCTAAGATGATGTTGTGGCATATCAGTAGTAGAATCAACGACGGAAAGTTAAGAAACCCGGCTGACGGTTTGCAATGGAAGTCTTTCGACGAGATATATCCAGAATTTGCCAAAGAACCCAGAAACGTATGCCTAGCGCTTTCTACAGATGGAATGAACCCCCATGGAAATATGAGTAGCCAACACAACACATGGCCAGTAGTGTTAGCAATTTATAATTTACCCCCGTATGTTTGCATGAAGCGAAAGTATTTGATGTTGTCGTCTGATACGTGCTATTTATATACATTTTATGCCCCCGGTTTAGTCGCATTTAGCTTGCATTTACTCGCATTCATTGTTAGTTTAAGAGCTATTTGCTATATATTGCGATACTGCTGTTCCTCGTTTATATTTTGTAGGTTTTGGCGGTCCTGAGCCGAAACCTGGGTCGAGTGGAGCATTCTAGTATCGAGACGACAAGACCAAGCTCGAGCGCGCACGAGAGCTCGAGATTATGAACCAAAGACCAAAGAAGACAAAAAGGCCACGAATAATAAAGGCCCAAGAAGGATTACAAGCCCAAGAGAATCGAGTCGACCAGTTGAAAGGTTTACGGTCAGGTGGACCCACGTCACGGCTACCGCCACGCTCTGACGCCCCGATTTTTCTATTTTCGAGTTTTAACATTCTGGGACTTGTATAAATACCTAATTTCGGGAGAGACATAACTTATGCTTTATTTTATGTTTTAAGTTAGGTTTAGTTTTTACTGCTTATTTTAGTTCTCTCTCAAAACTCTCAACTTTAGTTTAATTTCAAGATCAACTCGTTTGTAGAATCGCTTGCATTCGTAAAACTCCAGGTTTAATTCAATTGCAATTATTTCTTTTATCATGTCTTCGTCTTGTTATTGTTTTGCTTTAATTTCAATCATGCGTAGCTAATTTTATAATTAGGGTTTAGGGTGATTGTGAGATTGGTTCAGGAACATGTTTTAATTGCTTATATTAATTGAACTTGTGCAAGTTGATTTCTTCCTACGCGTTTTATTATCAATTGAATTTAGGGACGCCTTTATTGAATTGAACTTAGGTTGTTTCAGTTTAAGATCGAAAACCTAATTGAAACTAGACTCACGCGTATTTGATAAGTTAAGTTTAGTAAGTTGCGAGAGCCCGCTAAATTTGCTTAAGGTTAATATTGACTCGAGAGAGCGTATTCCTAAACCTAGTCACTTGCATAGCTTCAATTGATTGATATTTACTTTTGAGTTGAGTTCCAGAATCGATGTCATATTGATCCCGATGCCCTAATCTCCCTTTTATATATTTCTATACCATCTTATTTGCTGTTCTTAGTTTAGTCTCATAAAACACCAATTTTATTACCTTGAGATTGACCTAGTTTTAGCTAAGCATACTTTTGACTGCCTGTCTCTCTGCGGATTCGACCCTACTGCCACTAGCTACCTTGTTAGTTGACTTTAGGTTATTTTGTCTTAGGTGACACGACTTTAGCGTTGTCAATTTTGGCGCCGTTGCCGGGGAAACGGTTAGCTAGTTATAGTTTTTGCTTAGTTTAGGTCTTTTTCTCTTTTGTCTCAGGGAACACTAGTTCCTTGAGACCGTTCTCACCGTTTCCTTTGAGTTATTTATGCGCAGGTCACCTACAGGTTTAGTCCCGTTTGATCCTGAACCTGAGCGTACCTTGCACCGTACGCGTAACTTCTTCAAGGAAATCGCTGAGGCCTACGCAACTGAGAGTGTGCAAAGTTCAGACGAGGAATCTCGTGCGGAACAATCGTCCTACGAAGAGGACAATATACACGTTATTGATTTAGAAGAGCCAGTGACCATGCCAAAACTTTACAGTCAATCGGTCCCTAAGCCGGAGTCCATTCCGAATGGATTCACGATGCCCGCCACTCTTACGGGCAACTTCGAGATTCGCCCCGCCTTCTTAACCTTGGTGGAGCGGAATCAGTTTGGTGGTTATCCCACCGAGGATCCTGGACGGCACATGCAGGTTTTTACGGACTACTGTTCGACGATAAAGCAGGCTGGGATCACGCAGAATCAGATAAGGGAAATGCTGTTCCCTTTTTCATTAAAAGATCGAGCTCGTGAATGGATCACGGACCTCGACAAGGAGGCTGCAGGTATTACGGATTGGAGGGGGTTAGCTCTTGCTTTCTACTCAAAGTTTTATCCTCCTGAGCGCACCAATCAAATGCGCAGTCAGATTCAGGGCTTCAAACAGACGTACGACGAGTCGCTTGCTGAGGCGTGGGAAAGGTATAAGAAGCTGATTCGGGACTGTCCTCATCATGGGCTGAACGATTGGCTCGTGATTATGACCTTTTACAACGGGTTATACGCAGAAAGCCGCGCTATTTTAGATTCTGCAGAGGGACGTTTTGCTAACAACGTCGACGATGATAAGGCTTGGGGATTGATCGAAGAGATGGCGATACATTCGTCACAATTCGGGAAGCCGAGGGGTAATTCACGGTCTGCTCATAATGACCGTGATAAGGAGAGCATTAGCGCGCTCACTAGCCAGGTTGCTGCGCTGACTGAGCAGATTAGTATGATGCATGGTGGTGGTTCTTCGAGTGCTCATGTGAACGCTGTTGCAGGGCACGATTCGGGTTATTCTACGGGGTATGCTGCACCCCAGGAGCAGGTTTACGCTTACCAATCTTATAATCAAAACCTGCCCTACCAAAACCAACTCGGTTACGATCGCTCGCTTCTATTTTATCGTAACCAGAATGTGCTGAACCCGACTACCCAACCACCCCAAAACACTCCCTACCAACCCCCTCACAAAAATTTCCAACAACAACAACCCACCTACCAAAAACCACCCTATGTCCCTCCACCACAACCTGCACCGGTACCTGATCCGCTAGCTGAAATGCGTTCTATGATGATGGCGATGCAGAAGATGCAAATGGAGACGAATCAGGCCGTTAAGCATCTCGAGACGCAGGTTGCTCAGATTGCTACGTCGCAGTCAACCCGTCAAAAGGGGCAACTACCTCCGCAGGGCGACCAACCGAAGAATATTGAGCACGTTAATGCGATTCAGTTGCGGAGTGGGCGAGCTTATGATGGTCCTGTGATGCCCGGGTCGACCAAGGTGAGTGGAAAGGCTGCTGGAGAAGCTGGGGATGACGACGGGGTAAGAATCAAGGCTGAAAGGACGAAGCGGGCAGCGCGGCCGTCGGCCGGCGGCCGGTCGGGACCCGGCCAATGAGCGGCGAGTTCTGAAATGCTCCTAAAGACAAGGCTCTGGTAATTCAAATCAGGTTGCCCTTTCCGCGTAGTGCACGTCTGGCCAAAGTGGACTCCCAGTTCAGTAAGTTCTTCGAGATCATCAAATGCTTGCAGGTAAACGTTTCTTTTATTGATCTAATTCGTGAAGTTCCTGCCTATGCTAAGTTCATGAAGGAGGTATTGCTTAGGAAGCGGTCTTTAGATGAGGTCGAGTTGGTCGCTTTTACGGGGGAATGTAGTAGTTTTCTGCAGGGTAACCCTCCCCCTAAGCTGAAGGATCCGGGTAGTTTCTCTATCCCCTGCGCTATAGGCACCCACACTATTGACAATGCCCTTTGTGACTTAGGAGCTAGTGTGAGTGTGATCCCCTACTCCATCTGTAAGAAGCTTAACATGACCACTTTTAAATGTACTACTATGTCTATACAGATGGCTGACCGTTCGGTTAAGCGACCTCTAGGTGTATTAGAAGACGTCCCGGTACGGGTTGGAAAGTTCTTTATCCCCGTAGACTTCGTTGTGCTTGACATTCCCGAGGATTCTCATATCCCGGTTATCTTAGGGAGACCCTTCTTACACACCGCCGGCGCGCTCATAGATGTGGTTAATGGGACATTGACTTTCACGGTAGGGGGTGAGAAGTTAGTTTTTACTCAGTCGAGTACCCCTAGATCGCCTATGCAGTTAGAGTCGGTTTGTGCTATTAACGCTTTACCTCCGTCTCACTCTACTGGAGACACTTTGGAGGTCTTTTCTGTTGTCTCTCCTTGTGCAGGTTCGTCGAAGAATAGCTGCAGGACTGGTTTGGGGGAGAGGAAGCTGCTAACTACCGACTTGTTGGATGCTAGCGTTGGCGATAGAGGACCCACGATCGAGTCGCCCGGAACACAGGGGAGATATGGCGAGCCATTTAGAGAAGGAATCCCTTGCGTGCTGATTCTTGATGATGATCTGCCTCGAGGAGGTAGAATCTTGCTGCATGCTGACCGCATTTCGCCGGGTGAAGCTGTTGCGAATGGCCAACATCCTTGGCCTGATTATACTTGATTTTGAGCTGTGACGAGTCGTGCAGGACTATAAACCAGCGCTTCCGGGACGCAACCCGATGACGATTGTAATTTTGTTGTACTTTGCTTTTGGTTTGGTTTGCTTTTCATGACATTTTACGCTTTATTGAGCGCGCGAGGATGAGGGTATTATATTGTGTGATTTTAGTGCGCAGGTACTTAAGGACTTTTGATCCTTCGTATTGTTGAGAATGCTCACGAGTAAGCATGCCAGCCGGCCTACCGGCTGCCGGGCCCGGACCGGCACCGTAGCTTAAATTTGAAAACAGGAGAAAAAACGCAAAAAATAAAAAAGGGCACTGTGGTCGGCCCGGCCACGGCCTGGACCGCCCCCATGCTCGCAAGTTTTGCTTCTTCTTGCGTGCTACTCCGAAGTAATACTTAGCTGGACTGATTTGGATGCATATTCGTGGATTTATAGCCGCACTCCATGCTTTGCTTCGGTTTGGGGGAGCTTTTTCTTGATAATGTGAGCTTCCATTACCCTCTTCTCTCGTTTCATTTTCCTACCCCGTCTTTTATTTGTCCTTCTCTGCTGTTGTGGTTGTGCTGTTTTCCACATTGAGGACAATGTGCGATTCTGGTTTGGGGGAGGAAGCACTTTCGCGCCTATTAGTTGCTTTTTCATATTATTTGCCTTTATTCAAAAAATTAAAATTCAATTCAAAAAAAATCACAAAAATACGAGTCTTTTGAGTCTTTTTGGTCGTCTTAGTAACCTTTGTGCAGGATTAGCTTTAGTGTCTTTTGAGATACACTCTTAGTCGCTATGTTGAGTCTCTTGATTGTGTTGATTTAATATGCTTTGCTTATCCTTTCCTTTCATCCTTAAGGTGATTTGAGTAGACTAGCTTATAATTTGACATAGGACATGTGACGTAGACGGGGCGCGTTTCTTAGACTACCCATCCACTTGACATTGAATGCTCGTACTAGTGAAATGAAAACTTGAACTTATGTCATTGTTTGAGCATTATTTGTTCTTAATTGATCGAGCATTGCACGAAGAGGTACTTGATTTTGGTTACGATATTATATTAACTCCACATTAGCCAAATGGCCTACTTTTCTATCCTTTAGACTTAGGTCCCGCATTTGTAACCCGTCTTAGCCTTTGTAGCCTATTTTCATGAGCCACGTTATATATTATGAGCTACATTGTAGAATTATCCTACCCAGGCTGATCAGTTGCATTAGGGATCTTGAGTTATCACGGAGTATTCGGTCGGGAAGGAAGTGGGTTAAGTCCGTGATTGTTCATTATGTGAGTTGGAGTAATTTGGGTTGATGTTTTGCAAGTATTCCCGTTAATTATGCGCTTTCCTACATGTTTCAAAGTTCACCCGATCTTATTTCATTTCAAGTTCAAAAGAAGAAAAATAAAAAAACAAAAAAATCCAAAAAATAGAAGGAGAAAACAAAAGAAAACAAAAGAAAGAGTTGGCTGTATATATGTTATTTCAATTTAATAGAAGGATCGGAAGTGTTGAATAGGAAGCGATGTTTTATCATGTTTATACGGGAGTTGTGGTTTATTTTGAATGGTGAATTGAGGAGGAGTTGTGTTGGTTGTGGGTGATTATTTTAAATGCAGCTGTTAAGCCGTTGAGCTCCACATATCCAAATACTTTTTCCACCTTTTTACCCCCTTGACCCGAGCCTAACATTACAACCCTTGGAAACCTCGCTCGATGTGATTTTGAGACATTTTGGGTGACGGCATGCTTAGTTCGAGTAGTTTTCCTAGTGTCGATGTTTGTGAGATTATTTATAGTCTCAGCGTTAATGTGGATGCATACGGTCGAAAGTCTTTGCATGGAGTTTGCGTCGTTATGTTCCGTCGTCTTATGTTTGTTCAGTTTGCTCCCTAACTCTTCAATTTATTGAAGAGGAAGCAGGTATTGATTTGATTCACTTTTGTATGAGGCGACGATACTTGAGGCTTTGAGTTGCATTTTTCCTGTACTAGTTTGTCCTCGTGATTATGTGCTATGTTTGGGTAGTTTGCTTGAGGACAAGCAAAGGTTCGGTTTGGGGGAGTTTGATACGTGCTATTTATATACATTTTATGCCCCCGGTTTAGTCGCATTTAGCTTGCATTTACTCGCATTCATTGTTAGTTTAAGAGCTATTTGCTATATATTGCGATACTGCTGTTCCTCGTTTATATTTTGCAGGTTTTGGCGGTCCTGAGCCGAAACCTGGGTCGAGTGGAGCATTCTAGTATCGAGACGACAAGACCAAGCTCGAGCGCGCACGAGAGCTCGAGATTATGAACCAAAGACCAAAGAAGACAAAAAGGCCACGAATAATAAAGGCCCAAGAAGGATTACAAGCCCAAGAGAATCAGAGCTGGCCCAGTTGAGCAGGCCGGCCGGTCAGGTGGACCGGCGGCCGGCTACGCCACGCCCGACGCCGATTTTTCTATTTTCGAGTTTTAACATTCTGGGACTTGTATAAATACCTAATTTCGGGAGAGACATAACTTATGCTTTATTTTATGTTTTAAGTTAGGTTTAGTTTTTACTGCTTATTTTAGTTCTCTCTCAAAACTCTCAACTTTAGTTTAATTTCAAGATCAACTCGTTTGTAACCGTCGGTACTCCGTAAAACTCCAGGTTTAATTCAATTGCAATTATTTCTTTTATCATGTCTTCGTCTTGTTATTGTTTTGCTTTAATTTCAATCATGCGTAGCTAATTTTATAATTAGGGTTTAGGGTGATTGTGAGATTGGTTCAGGAACATGTTTTAATTGCTTATATTGATTGAACTTGTGCAAGTTGATTTCTTCCTACGCGTTTTATTATCAATTGAATTTAGGGACGCCTTTATTGAATTGAACTTAGGTTGTTTCAGTTTAAGATCGAAAACCTAATTGAAACTAGACTCACGCGTATTTGATAAGTTAAGTTTAGTAAGTTGCGAGAGCCCGCTAAATTTGCTTAAGGTTAATATTGACTCGAGAGAGCGTATTCCTAAACCTAGTCACTTGCATAGCTTCAATTGATTGATATTTACTTTTGAGTTGAGTTCCAGAATCAATGTCATATTGATCCCGATGCCCTAATCTCCCTTTTATATATTTCTATACCATCTTATTTGCTGTTCTTAGTTTAGTCTCATAAAACACCAATTTTATTACCTTGAGATTGACCTAGTTTTAGCTAAGCATACTTTTGACTGCCTGTCTCTCTGTGGATTCGACCCTACTGCCACTAGCTACCTTGTTAGTTGACTTTAGGTTATTTTGACTTAGGTGACACGACTTTAGCCTTGTCATCGTCGATAATTTCTGGTACCAAACAACCTGAAAATGATATAGATGTTTACTTGGAACCCCTTCTTGATGAATTGAGGCTTTTGTAGGATAAAGGGGTACAGGTGTTTGACGCTTTTAAGAAGGAAACTTTCAATTTGAGGGCAATGTTGTTGTGTACAATTACTGATTACCCGGCTTATGGTGATCTAGGTGGACATACTGTGCATGGGAAGGAGGTTTGCCCATTATGTGTTGAGGACAACGACTTAGAGTATTTGAAATTTTCGCGTAAGCATGCTTACTGGGGGTTCCGTAGATTCTTACCCCATGATCATCGGTATCGTAGGTTTCAAAGGGCGTTTAATGGCAAATCCGAACACCGTGGTCCTCCTAGGATTTTGACTGGGCATGAAGTTCTAGGGAAGGTTAAAGACATCGAGACAAGATACGGGAAGAATGGGGGTAAGTTGGCGTCTCGTGGGTTTAAGATGAAGTCAATATTCTTCGACAAACTTCCGTACTGGTGCGACCTTCCGATGAGGCACTGCTTAGATTTTATCACTACAAGAAAATCTTGTACAGGCGACCGAAAAAGGCTACCAACAACAGTCGCTAAAACAAGCGGGCGACTGACTATAGTCGCCAGACAGCGGTAGCGAGGCTCAGTCGCCTTTTTTTGAAGTCGGGCGACCGAAATCAGTCGCCAACAAATGGCGACTGAATAATCCGTCGCCAACAAGGAAGCGGGCGACCGACTTCGGTCGCCACATGCTCTTTTTTTTTTAAAAAAATTTGGCGGCTGGCGACTGACTTCGGTCGCCATTTTTGAGGTTGGCGACCGCAAATCAGTCGCCACTCTGTCGCCTTCTTTCTGTTTTTTTTTTTTTTAATTTTTGGGAATCTAGGTCGCCTTCTCTCTGATTTTTTTTTTTGGGAAGGCTGGCAACAAATATACGATCCCTGCACGTTTTCACGTTCTGCCCGAATTAATTTTGATAACCAAACTCAGTAAACCTGCAAATTCAACCATACAATTTCAACGGTATAAACAACCATACAAATTCAACATTTTCAAAACGAAATCAAGTTTCGTACATGCATTCACCATCAAGTTTAGTACTGCAACACCTAATTCATGTTCAACATCACTAACAGTTTGCCTAAACGGAAAAAGAGATACTCTACACTTGAAACCCAACAGATGCTCCACTACTCGGGCCACCACCATGAGGGTCTTTAGGGTCAGGATACTGCGGACCAATCCCTGGATTACACTGCGGACCAATCCCGTACTGGTGCGACCTTCCGATGAGGCACTGCTTAGATTTTATATATGCACATTGAGAAGAATGTTTGTGATAACATCACGAATACCCTTTTAAATATGTCGAGTAGGTCTAAAGACAACAAGGCAGCTAGGGATGACATGGTTGAGATGGGCATTAGACTCGAATTAGTAGCACAAAGAAGGGATCCCGTATTTTCCTCCTTCCAGCAGTTCATACGCTTTCACGATTGGAGAAAATCTCGTTTCTAGAGTGCATAAAGGGAATTAAGGTGCTAGAGGGATATTCGTCAAACATCAGCAGCCTGGTATCGATGCATGACTTGAAGTTGACCGGGTTAAAGTCGCACGATTGTCACACTTTGATGCAACAATTACTGCTCGTTGCTATACGAGGTATTTTACCGAAAAAGGTACGATATGCAATATCTAGATTTTGCTTCTTCTTCCAATCCTTGTGCGACAAAGTCATTGACCCTACTGACAATGAAACTTTACAAAACCTTCTCGTCATAACTCTTTGTCAACTTGAAATGTATTTTCCACCCTCTTTTTTTAACTATCATGGTCCATCTGACTGTTTACCTAGTTAGAGAGCTGGAGTATCTTGGTCCCGTATATCTGAGATATCATTACCCGTTTGAAAGACTGATAAAAGTTTACAAGGATTACACCTCTAACCGTTACCGCCTAGAGGGTTCTATCGCTGAGCGTGCTATAATCGATGAGGCTCTGTCATATTATATTGCCCATCTTTCAAGGAATGAGTTAATTGGTGTACCTAAGAATCGTCACAGTGACTGGATGACGGGAAAGGGTGTCAGAGGTCGTGTCCTTAAGGATATGACCCGTGATATGTTGTAGATAGCCCACACATACGTTCTCCATAATGACGATGAACTCCAACATTACATTTATCGACACCAAACATACCTTAAAGCCGCTAACCCTACTAAAAGCGAGATGTGGATTGCGAATGAGCAGAATCGGACTTTCAGTGAGTGGCTGAGGAATTATGTGTTAAATGATGCTACTATAGAAGAGGATGAAATCAGTCCTCGAATGTCGCGTCTCGTCCTAGGTCCAAACAATCTTGCAACATTTTACAGTGGTTATGCTATCAATAGATATACCTTCTATATCCGTCGGCAAGATGAGTTAAGTACTATGCAAAACAGTGGTGTCTGCGTGGAAGCAGAGGCGATGCACTTTGCTAGTTCTAAAGATAAATGACCTGTGTGGGGTAAGATGCAATATTATGGAATCATTGAAGAAATCATGGTATTAGATTACTTTGATTTTGAGATTCCTTTATTTCGCTGCAAGTGGGTTGACAACAACAACGGTGTGCGCAAAGACGATTTAGGATTTACTTTGGTCAACTTTGAATAAGTCGGTAGCAAACAAGATCCATACATTATGGCTTCACAAGCTAAGCAGGTTTTCTATGTTGTTGATCCTAGCGACAAAAATTGGTCAATTGTACTATCTACACGTAGACGTCTACCAAGTGGTGATGATGATGAGTATCGAGATGAAGTTGATTTTGAGGCAATGGATCGTCGTATTACACCACATTTCGACGTTGATGATCATCAAGACGATACAAGAAACGTGCGTGTCGACCACCACGAAGGAATATGGATTAACGAAGAGACCGCCCCATCCAAGAAACGTTTTCGATCTTGATCATTAAGAATAATGTTATCTTATTATTAATGCATATACTTTTGTATTTGTTGTATTAATAAAACTTAATTTGTTACCATAAATATTTTAGCACTTCTATTAATTAAAGTAAATTTTCTTATCATAAAAAAAAAAATTCTTACCATAAATATTTTAGTAGTTATATTTTGTTACTATAAATATATTAGTAGTTCTATAAGTCTTAAAGAAATTGAATTTTAGAACAGAAACCGTTTTATATTAGGAAATTAAGTAAAAGAAATTTTTTAACATAAAATTAATCTAAAAAATACTATATAAAACGGTTTATTGAAAAAATCGTTTTATAAAATTATAAATAAAACGAATTTAAGATTAAAAACCGTTTTATATTAGGAAATTAAGTAAAATAAAATTCTTAACATAAAATTAATCCAAAATATAATATATAAAACAGTTTAAGGAAAAAATCGTTTTATAAAATTATAAATAAAACGATTTTTAGATAAAAAAAAAACCGTTTTATATTAGGAAATTAAGTAAAATAAAATTCTTAACATAAAATTAACCTAAAAACATTAGATAAAACGGTTTTAACTATAAACCGTTTTATTTGATTAAATTTTTTAAAACGGTATTAAGATAATGCCGTTTTATTTAATTATTAAATAAAACGGTTTTTATATAAAACCGTTTTATTTGGTTTTTAAAAAAAAAATCGAGGGAAAGGTTTTAAAATAGCAGTAGAGTAGTCTAAGTGTTTTTTCATTATACTCTTGAAATATTCATCTCTTTCAACCTCGTTTTTTCATCTCTTTGAGCCTCGTTTATCAATTTTCATCTATCTCTTTTAATTCTCCATTGATTTTCGATTATAAATTACTCTAAAACTTCATATTATCCATTGATTTTTCGATTTCTCAATTAGTATTTTGTTTCAAACCCTAATTGAGTTGCTTATATCAGGTTTGTTTTCTCTATATTTTTTTCATTAATGTAAGTATTTCATGATGTTGTTATTTTCGTTGTTGTTGTTTTCGTTTTAGGGTTTGTTTGTAACAACCCGGATTTTCCAAATAAAATAAAATACGTTTTAAAAAGGTTTTAGTAAGAAAATGAAAATAAAATGAAAGCCACGGTGGCGGAAACACCGTGAATCCGAGTCATTACTCCCTACTCAAACAAATAACAAAAGACAGTAGGCCTTGAGCCTAACAAATGGGGAATAAATACCCCTGACAATCCAACTCCAAAAGACATAAGTATGAAAATAATAAATAACAACAAGTCTAAATCCAAAGTCTATCAAAGTTCTCCTCAAAGCTAGCTACGGGGTCAACAATCCTCACGGCTTCTCACACAAACCCGTCCCCGCACAAACCTGCCACAAAAGAAAGTAACAGCCACAATCAGTGGGGAGTAACTAGGTGCTCCCCAGTCATATTTCAACATATAAAACATAACCGACAACCCAACAAGTACCTTACCTGGCCTACGGCCTATGTTCAAGTACAACAACAAATGCAACGACAATAGCATGCTCAAACATAAACATTAGCATTAATATAACAACCTCAAGTCAAATAATCAATAGTCAATCCGATCATCAATCAAACCCAAGCAAGAGTAAGCACGGAGGACTGGGTGAAGCAACAAGAATCACCCCGGAACGACAAAAGTCCCAACCCTATGGCGGAACGACAAAAGCTCCTCAAACTGTCTAAATTTGAACAAACCCACCGCGAACAAAGACGGTGTCACCGCGACAAAAATGGTGTCGACATACAATCAAACCATAGTCCCTATCCATGACAAAAGCGGATGGAAACCCATAAGGGCGGTATCCGTCCTACAATGGACGTCGTATCTCCTCACGCATGTGCCCAACAGTGCACGTACGCACACTCAACTCAAGCTCAATCAAACCAACTCAAATTCAATGTCAAAAGAATCATCTCAATATCAAACATTATCATAGCATGCCACTTCCATACTCATAGTCAATACAATACAATTTAGCATCCTTAACATAGTTATAAACGGAGTAATAATCAAGGTGATCAACATAAACTCATAACCTAGCCTTTTAACATATCAAGTTAATAACTTTAATCATTATAACCACACACTCAACAATATTCAATGATCAAGTAAGCCTAGACATGCTTCTAGACCCACACAAGTATGAGGCCGACTCACAAGTTCAAGTACAATGATTAGGGCACAACCAAACAACCAAAGCATGCAACTTTATCATCATACAATCATTCAAAACATCCTAGACAACATCTAGGGCCTCATACATGTCAAAATATCACTAGGGCTACACCTAGTTACCTTATTCAAAGCAAATCCGGTCTACTCCTCGTCCTCCTCCACAAGTATGGTGTCCTCCTCGGTGATTTCGCCTTCTCCTTCGATAAATCATCACATATAACACGTACAATACATAAAATCATAAGCATGCAATATAAAACACATATAATAATATAAAAACTAGGTAAACTAAACCTAAAACATTAGAGGATGAAAGGATTACCGAAGGAATAGCAAAGGAATGAGAATTAGGGCAAAAGATGAAGATTAGAGAGAATTAATGAGGAATTGATGGAGTTTTTGAGAGAGTTTTGATGAGGATTAAAGAGAGAGAATAGAGGGTTTGGTGTGTTTTTGGATAGATGAAAATGATCACCAAAGCCCCTTATTTATAGGAAAAAGAGAACACGGTTTTCGTTAAGAAAAACCAAGGGCGGTGACCATGGTTTCTCCAAAACTATGGAAGCAAATGGTTTTTCCATAAAAACCATGTCCCAAAACCATGAGTCACATGGTTTAACTCACAAAACAAGGTATAGGACACCGAAAAAGTAATATATTCTCCGTATTTGCGACTCATGAGTGGATTATCCGTTAAAAAATCTAACAATTATGATGTAATAGGGCATAAGAAAGTATTTATAAGAGAGAAAAGAGGATTATAATATGGGGAGGCCGGGTTTTCTGATGTTTTAGAATGTATACTGGAAGTCTAGGGAATAAATAGGATATGTACCAAAAAGAATTATAAGCAAACACGAAAAGTTGTTGACGGATGAAGCTTAAACCGGGCGGCACGGGTCTGAACCGGCCGGTTCACTGACCAAACCGGTCGGTTCCCAAGGCCTCCCCCGTGATCAGAAACTTTTCGTGTCCTGAAAGTTTGGCAGTTGCGATGGCGTTCGAAAAATACGCTGTTTAGCCTTTTGAATCACCTAAATCGGAGTCCGTATGAGGAAATGACATCGTTTTTTAAGTTTCGACTACGGTTTCGCTTATTTCTCGAGCCAAAAATGAGAAAATCAAGAGAAATGAATTACGAATTTGACGAATTGAATTATTTATATAAAAGGGAAAAAGTCGGGGTGTTACATTGTTGGTGGTGGTGTTCACCGTGTTGGTGTTGTTGACCGTACGTGTATTAGGGTTGTACGTTGGTGTTGGTGTTGTTGTTTTCGTTGTGGGTGTTAGTGTTGTTTTTGTTGTTGTTGTTGTTGTTTTCGTTGTATGAATTCTTGTTGTTTTCGTTGGTTTAATTGGCGTGGTGGTGTTGTCCGTGTTTTTGGTGTTGTGTGTCGTTGTTGTTGTTGGTGGTGGTAATTAGGGCCGTTTTAGGGGATGGTGGTGGTGGTTTTGTTGTTGGTAATTAAGGCGTTTTAGGGGATGGTGGTGGTGGTTATGTATGTATGAATTATATATGTATGTATGAATTAGGGCCGTGTTGTTGGTGTTATGTATGTATGAATTATGTATGAATGTTTATGTATGCATGTTTATTTATGTATATGTTTATGTATGTATGTATGTATGTATGTATGTTATGTCGTAGGTTTCTATGGACTCGACACCCAAGAAGAGGAAGAGAAACGATAATGCATCCAAACGTCGTGTTAGAGGACGTGGGAAGCGACCGAGAGAGGCAAGGCCATTCTTAGAAGGTAAACCTCTTCCACTTACATGGAACGAGGATCTTGGAGTGCCAAATGGGAATGGCGGAAAAAGTTTGCTTCTTGGATCGGAATTGTCACAAAACATTACGTTCCTTTTGATTTACGAGAAATAAAGGATTTGAATCCAAAGTTGAAGGAGGAAATTCTAACTATGTTAACGGTATGTGCAAATCAAATTCAAAAATAATATATGTTCATATAATATTTTATTATTACATAATGAAACTAAAAAGTGTACGCTAACATTATTTATTTTAATTTATTTATTTATATGCAGAAAGCGTACAATGTCCCTAAACAATACGAAGATTATTGTATGGATAGGGTAGCAGAATCATTCAGAGGGTGGAAGATGCAAGTATATTACAAATACTTCATAAATACTTTACAAATTACTCAGATTTCTCTCTCAAAAGAAATCACATGAAGAAAAGAAGTTTCATTTTTGGATGCCGAATCTCTACTCGAATGGTGCGGCCTTCAAAAAATTGACGCTCAACATATAAACGCCTGGATCAAGTAAGTTATTTGATTACTTATTTTTATGTCAAAAATTATATCTATTTTGTTACGTCCGTAATTACAATATTTAATTTTTTTTAATTAACGTTCGTGTAGGTACTTATACGGGTACATAGGCGAAAAGAATATTCCTTATGACAGTTACGGTTTTATGTGCCCGTACATTTTGTCGAAGCATATTGTCGGTTTCAGTGACGATGATCGAACAGGCCACATAGCCGACAACCTGATGAAAGGCAAAAAAATTATGTTCGCCCCTTATAATGAGAACGGGTACGTAAGAATATATAAATGATTGTATTATTAATTAGTTCATGATGACCGCCGATATTATTTCTTAAATATAATGCATGTCGTAATATGTAAGAGACATTGGGTATTGACGGCTTTTTGTGATAAAAAAAAAAAAGTCTATTGGTTTGATTCATGTGCTGGAGAGCCAACCGAAAAATTTCAGGACATGGTGAATGTGTAAGTTCATATTTATATAACTTTATTATTAATATTGCTATATTATAAGCACATGCGTTGTAGTAATACACGGTGAATGGGTGAGTTAATTGATTATATTTTTTCAGTGCTTATACGGTAAAAAGGTCTCGGGATCGATTGGCACAAGTGATGGAATCCGATCTTAGCCCTACGTTTATTACTGTGTCCCAGGTATGCATGTTAAAAACATAAATACTAATATATATAGTGTCAACTATTTTTTTTGGGTGTTGATCAACTGTACCTGACTTTTTCTCACTTGTACCAAAAAAAGACCACACTACCCTTCTCATTTCCTCCTCCTACATTTCAAAACTTAAAAACTCTCTCTTCTCTCTCCTCTCTTCATCTTCAATATTTTTTCCCCAAATTCAATCCAACCACCATTAAAACCACCCCTACCACCCCAACACCATAATAATAATAATAACAACAACCCAAAAAAAAGTAATAATATTTTCAGAGGACATCAATGGAATTGAGCATGATACACAGGAGAATATTCAACTGGCTTTTGCTGACTATTTTCAGAGTATACTAGGCTGCAGCAAAAAGGTGCAGTCTGTTCATCGTGGTACAGTACAGCTAGGGCCCTTGGTTAGTGAGGAAGCTTGGCCTAGCCTTCTTATGATGCCAACTAATGAAGAGATAAGAGAGGCTATATTTGGGATTCCGGATGATAAAGCTCCTGGACCTGATGGTTTTACAAGCAAGTTTTTCAAGGACTCTTGGTTAATAGTTGGGAAGGATATTTGTCTGGCTATTCAGGATTTTTTCAAGATAGGGAAGTTCCTGAAACAGATTAATACCACTATACTCACTCTTATTCCAAAGGTGTCTAGCCCTAAATCTGTTGCCGAATTTAGGCCTATTGCATGCTGCAACACCATTTCCAAATGCATTTCTAAGCTTCTTTGTAACAGAATGGGACTTGTGCTACCTGAGTGTTGACTCGACCTCGTCGTGATGTTTTGATGATGTCCTTGATTTTTGTTACTATACTATAATCCGTTGTTAGTGTTTATGATACTTAGTAGGTTGTGAAACATCCAAGCAAGAATCAAGCGTCTTTGTTGGGAAACGCGAATCAAATCAAGGCTATATAGCGTCTCATGAAGCACTAGTTCTTAATGTATTCATATAGTCCTTGTAATGACAAGGGTAATGGTAAAACAACAAGAGAATCCCACGTTTCACTCAAAGGTTGCAGTGTCGTTGCTGGAAACGCACGTTTCCACAACCAGCCACTGGAACCACAGATTATGCTCTGCGTTTCCATGAACTCTGCGAGAAACGCAGAGAATAATTCTTAAGGCCATTTTCGAAAAACCTGATTTGAAAAAGATATTTTCTGAAAATCTGATTCTTTTAATTATTATCTTTTGAAATATCTTTTGAAAATATTTGAGAATGATTTTAAAGCTTGGATAAGAAGTAAACATATTTGGAGAATATTGCATCCTTAATTTTAGGAAACAAAACCTAATCAAATTATACTTTCTCCTTTTATTTGATTTCAGTTTTGGAAAAATATTTCATGCAAGATTCTACTGCTATTTAACACGATTCTTTGAGAATTCATTCTCCACCTTTTCGAGCTTTAATTTTTAATCTAAGCATTTTGCAAATCTGTTTTAAGCATTCATTGTTTTTATTTGCAAAACTTTTACAAAGGCCTTTTGAAACGTAATCTCGTGTTGTTTAATTGTTACTCAAGTCAATTGTGCTAGCACCGTCTCATATTCGTTCTCTTGTGAACAATTATCGAGACACAATTAGCTTTCTTTTACTTGAGAGAAAGAGTGCAACTTGAAAGAGTTGTAGAGAGATTAATATATTGTAATCCGGAGTAGGTACTAATATATTAATAAGAGAATAGTGGACGTAGGTCTCGGAGTGTGAGACTGAACCACTTCAAAACCCGCTGCGTACTTACTTTCGTTTTTACATTTTCAAGTTTGATTTACTGCGTTTCCACTACGTTTCCAAACAACTGTTCTACGTTTCCAACAGATTTCTCAGTAATCATTCAGCGTTTCCAGCAGACTTGAATTAAACGTAATTAATTCTAAGTCTTAGAAACGTGATAAATCATTTAGTCTTGAAAACTAGAAAAAGTTTTCAAGCACCCAATTCACCCCCCCTCTTGGGTACTTTTCCCTTAAACTCGGATCCATAGACTCTTCAATTGGTATCAGAGCCTCGTGCTCTTGATTGCCACACCGCAAAGAGGCTGATCCTTTCGTCTTTTTGTTATTTTATTTATCTCTCTATGGATTCCAGACATCCAAAATGTCCCGTCTTTGACGGTTCTGACTACGGATCATGGAAACAATTGGCTTCCCAATATATCCAAGGATATGATTGGGATTGTTGGAAAATTATCCTCGCTGGCCCTCATGTTATAACAACTGTTGATAAAGAGGGTAAAACGGTCGCAAAGAGTGTTTTAAACTATACTGAGGAAGAGGCGAAGCGAGAAAAGAATCACGAAAGCCTTGTCTTTCCTTCAAAACTGCATTTCTCCTAATGAGTTCCACCGCTTTTCCGCTTGTGTTAATGCCAAAGAACTTTGGGAATCCCTAGAACTTGCCTATGAGGGAAATTCTCAAGTTAAGAATCAACGTATAGACATGCTAACTCAACAATATGAGTCCTTTACTATGACTAAGGATGAGAGTATCAATAGCATGTCTGCACGGTTCTCAAAATTGACAAATGAGTTGCGAAACTTAGGCAGCGAGATTGAAACTGAGAAAAGGATTCGTAAAGTCCTTAGGAGCCTAAGTGATAAATGGCAACCTAAGGTAACTGCTATCGAGGAGGCAAAAGACTTGTCAAAACTAACTTACCAAGATCTGATGGGCTCACTTATGGCGCATGAGTTAATCCTCAATAAACGCACGAGTGAGCCTAGTAAGAACAAGGGTATAGTCTTAAAAGCCGCCTCTAATGATAGTGACGATGATTCGGAGGAAATGGCTGCGTTTGCTCGTCGGTTTAAGAAAATGTGGAATAAACCACAACAAGATAAATCTGGTTTTTCAAAGAAATCTAATAGCTCGAAAAACTCCTCTTCAAATCGAAATTGCTACAAGTGTGGTGCCTCTGGTCATGTCATAAAAGAGTGCCCCTCTTGGAAGGATATCAAGTCCAAGAACCAACGAGAAAAGAAACAAGATAATTACCGAAAGGTTATGGCGGCATCTTGTTGGGGTGAACCTGACCCTTCAGACTTTGAAGATGATGAGGAGGATGAGGAAGCACATCTGTGCTTGAGTAGCCTTAGTATCGACATGATAAAACGTAAGGCTCCAGGAGAAACGGATCTTTGCCTAATGGGAAACGCTGGGTTTCCTGATATTGAAGATCTAACAAGCGATCTTTGAGGTAAGTTGTCTTGACCTTAAAAAGGATCTTCCTAGTCTTAAACGCAATGTTCTTATTAAGTACTTTGAACAAACTCTTGACACGTGTCATGAACAAGGTCTAGAGTTAACTGATGTTAAAGAACAAATCGTGGAGATAGCCGAAGAAAATGCGTTTCTAAAAGAAAAGTTGGATAGAATCGCTAAATTTAAAGGTCAATGGGAATCTAACGCTAAAGATTTGAGAACTGAAAATGAATCCTTAAAGACTGAAAATGAATCCCTAAGTGAAAGAATTGTTGCCTTAACGGATGAGTTACATGTCTTAAATGAACGAAATCTTGATGCGTGTGAAGCAGTCAAAATTCGGCGATTCCCTGGAAACGTGTGATTTAGATCACGATTTAATCTTCAAACAACATTCGGATGAACTAGAACACCTAAAGACTAATCACAACATCGAAATCAGTAAACTCACTATGACACTTCAGTCATATTTGGACAAAGTTAACATTGAGTTGGATAATTCGGTCTCTAATTGTGAAAATCTTTCAAAAGAAGTTGTGTCTTTAAATGAGAGGTTGAAACATGCTTTGAAATTCAGTAACAAATGGGAAACCAGTTCTCGCGTGAGCAAATTCTTGACTGAACAGACGGATAATAACTTAAAATTAGGTCTAGGTTACGATTTGTATAGTCGTAAGGATCATTCTAAATGCAATCCTAAACCTTGGGAACGAGACTTTAGGAAACGTAAATATATAGACCTTCCGGAATATATGATTTGTTATTATTGTGGTAAAACAGGACATTTCAAACAGGCTTGTGAAAAATTCGATGAAGATGTCACTAGAAACGTGAACTTTGTTAAAAATATGAGTGAATCTTCGAATGAATTAAAAGTAAACCTCACCAGAAACGCAAAACCTGTTAAAGAAACGTGTAGTTCTTCCACTAAAACTGATGAGAAACGTCAAGAAACACATGTTGCTGTCAAGAGGTGGATCAAAGGAAAAGTCATTAAAATGTTTTGGGTTCGAAAGGACCAAGTTTTTTGTGTGACTAACAAGAGAGGACCCAACCTAGCTTGGGTACCTAGAACTCAAGAATAATGCGTTCTGAGTCAAGGTGAAAGGAAACAGCTATTGGTACTTAGACAGTGGCTGCTCGCGACATATGACCGGAGACAAGAATCAATTCCTTTCACTGGAGGCCTATGATGGAGGAAGCGTAACCTTTGGAGACAACAAGACAGGTAAGATTGTTGGTGTCGGCACAATAGGTATGTCTCCCTCCCTTTCCATCAAGAATGTGTATTTAGTCGACGGACTAAAACACAATCTCCTAAGTATATCCCAATTTTGTGACCGTGGCAACAAAGTCGTTTTTCACTCAAATATTTGCCGGGTCATAATTGAGGGATCTAGTAAAGTTATCTTGGAAGGACATCGCCTTAAAAACGTGTATGTCCTTGATGTTAAGTCTTTATCTAAAGATTCTTTTACTTGTTTGAGCGTTACTCTTAATGACCCCGATCTTTGGCATAAAAGAGTCGGACATGCTTGTAGTTCTTTGCTGAATATGTTGAGATCTAAGAATCTTGTGGAAGGTTTACCCTCCATAAAGTTTGATCGAGAGAAGGTTTGTGATACATGCATTCGGTGCAAGCAAGTAAGAGCTTCGTTCAAACCAAAGAAAGTGGTAAGTACCAAGCGACCTCTTGAGCTAATACACATGGATCTTTGTGGTCCCATGAAGGTAAGAAGTAGAGGAGGTGCAAGGTACGTTTTTGTCATTATTGATGATTATTCAAGATATGTTTGGCCAATATTTTTGAGCACCAAAACTGAAACTTTTGATGAATTCGAGTGCTTAATTAAATTGGTTGAAAATAGGCTTGATGTTAAGCTCGTGTCCATTAGGACCAACCACGGTACTGAGTTCGACAACCATGCTTTTATAAACTATTGTAGAGGTAGAGGAGTGGGGCACAACTTCTCCGCTCCTAGGACACCTCAACAAAACGGTGTTGTCGAACGCATGAACCGTACTTTAGAGGACATGGCTCGCACCATGCTCTTATGTAGTGGACTTCCCCGTAGCTTTTGGGCCGAAGCCGTGAATACGGCTTGCTATATTCATAACCGTGTTACGATTAGAGTTATTCTTAGGAAAACGCCATATGAATTACTTCGTGGTCGAAAACCTAACATTTCTCACTTACGCGTTTTTGGAAGCAAATGTTTTGTTCATAATAATGGAAAAAATCAATTGTCAAAATTCGACCCTAGAAGTGATGAGGCTATTTTTCTTGGATACTCTAATCATAGCAAGGCATATAAAGTCTACAACAAAAGAACTATGGTTGTCGAGGAAAGTGTCCATGTGGTTTTTGACGAAACTGACATCTTTGAAAAGTATGCGCAGGATGAGGAGGATAAAGATGATCCAGATTTTCGCTTGACTCGTCAAGATCCACCAAAAATCGTGAATGATGAAGGTAATCTTGAAGGGATAGATGATGAAGTTCTGACTCATGGAAACGCAGTTGCCGCAAATCCAGGAGGACAACAATCGAATGATCTTTGAAAGCGTGCTAATTCCAGAAGAAAACGTCCAGAATAACGCTGATAACAATGTACCCTTCGATTTTGGTGAGCCAGAAACAGAAGAAACGCATCCAGAAACGCAGGAGTTCACAGAACACACTGCGGTTCCACAGGAAACAGGTGACCCAGGGTCCAGTTCAGGGGGAAACGCAAGTGTTTCCAGTGGCACTGAAGCCACAACGGTTGAAACAGGAGAAGAAACTGCGGTTCCAGAGGAAACCACAGAAGAGAGTCAGAATACTCATGGATTACCTTTTGTCCCTAAGAAGTGGAAACACCAAAGCTCGCATCCACTTGACTCTATCATTTCTGATATACAAAAGGGAGTACAAACTCGTCGTTCTCTAAATAATTTACATTTTGTTTCATTCGTTTCTCTCGGCCATCGAGCCGAGTAATGTCAAAAGTGCTCTTAGTGATGCAGATTGGATAGGTGCTATGCAAGAAGAACTAGAAGCGGTTTGAGAGAAACAAAGTTTGGCATCTTGTGCCACGCCCAAATGACCGCACCGTCATTGGTACACGATGGGTTTATAGGAATAAACTCGACGATTAGGAGTCATAGTCGAAACAAAGCAAGATTGGTGGTGCAAGGATACAACCAACAAGAAGGAATTGACTATGAGGAAGCGTTTGCCTCGTGAGCACGCTTGGAAGCAATCAGGTTATTAATTGCTTTTCTTTGCTCATAAAGGACTTAAAGCTGTTTCAAATGGATGTTAAGACCGCGTTTCTTAACGGCTATTTGAAAGAGGAAGTCTATGTAGAACAACCTCCCGGTTTTTTGAATAAGGACTTTCCAAAACATGTTTTCAAACTTGACAAAGCTTTATATGGTTTAAAGCAAGCACCTCGTGCTTGGTATGATCGTTGTCCACACATTTAATTGAAAATGGTTTTAAAAGAGGTTAGTTGATAAAACCTTGTTCTTGAAAAATGAGGGGTTGATCTATTAGTCGTACAAATTTATGTTGATGACATTATCTTTGGATCCACTAACAATGATCTTTGTGTTTACTTTTCCGAGTTGATGACCTCGGCTCGAGATGAGCATGATGGGCGAATTGAAGTTCTTCTTGGGACTTCAAATCCGGCCAAACACCGAAGGGATCAAGATTCATCAACAAAAATGCGTGAAAGAGCTTCACGCGTTTCTCCATGATAAACGCCAAACCAATGGCGACTCCCATGTCCACAACCACGAAACTTGGACTAGATGAGGGCGGTAAGTCGGTAGATGCTCTTGTTTATCGAGGTATGATTGGTTCTCTACTCTATTTAGCGCTAGTAGGCCGGATATCATGTTTAGTGTGTGTGCTTGGCGGCGTTTCGATCAAATCCTAAGGAAACGCACCTTTCTCTGATGAAAGCATATTACGCTACTTGGTTGGTACTCAAAACTTGTTTTTATGGTATCCTATGGAGTCTAACTTTGATCTCAAAGGATATTGAGATGCCGATTATGCGGGATGTATGATAGATAGGAAGAGTACCTCGGGAATCGCAGCGTTAGTGGGTCAGTGCATTATTTCGTGGTCTTCAAAGAAGCAAAATACCGTTGCACTTTCCAATCGCGGAGAGTGAATACATTCTTTGCCCTTGCTTGCTCACAACTACTATGGTTGAAACAACAACTAAAGGATTATGGGGTAAGTTTCTCGTGTGTCCCAATTTTTGTGATATCTGAGTGCGATTATTATTTCTAAAAACCCGCTCAACACTCCCGGACTAAACATATTGAGATTAGACACCATTTTTTGAGGGATAACGTGGAAAAGGGAACATAAAATTGAAATTTTGTAAGACCGAGAACCAATGGGCCGATATCTTAACTAAACCGCTAGCTAGAGAACGTTTTGAGATGCTACGGTTAGAAATTGGTTTGCTTGGTAGTACCTAAGTCGTGATCGCACCTTCATTATTACCAGTATGATTGACTAGAAAGGGATTAAGTAGGCGTGTCCGCACTCGCTTGCACTAGGACATTACTTTTTGATATTGGCATTATTTTGTGGGATTGATACTTAACATATTTTGGCATGCGTATGTTCATATTTTTCACACTTGGTAAAATTTTCCACATTGATTATATTCTTCCAAGATTTTTACCCGAAATATTTTTCCCTAAATATTCCCCAAATATCTCACCACCATATCTTTCCCATAATCCGTTTCCCAAAAATACTCAAAGATGCCAAACCTTCTTTCCCAAACCTTCCCATACACGTCACTTATTCTAATTACCCAAAATTGTGATCTAACCCACTTCCCATAAGTTTACCCACAAATCCTAAAATCATGGTTTCTCTCTATATCGAATATTTTATTAACCATGTTTTACATAATCTTCCATAACTTGTGCTTTACCACTTACTTTTCTATCTTGTGTGTCAATCAAGGTCAAATTTAATATTCTCTTTTAGATGATGAATCAAGTGTCACTCCAGTTATCTTCTTTCCAAAAAAAAAAAAAAAAAAAAAAAAAAAAAAAAAAAAAAGTTCTATTTCAAAGTTAGCATCTCCTTCCCAAAAAAAAAAAAAAAAAAAAAAAAAAAATGAAAAAAAAATGAAAGAGGTGACCAAAATTTTCATGTTGGCGAAAATTATTCATCATTGTTCCAATGCTTTTTACCGCAAAAGAGATATTTCGAATGACATACACTTTTATGTGGTTATGCCTTCAAGTTTCCCCTATAACTTCATGTTTCTTGACAGATTCCATAAGATTCCAGAAAACTCTTCAAAAAACATCTCCAGTTTCCCACACCAACCCTCCCGTTTCCTTCCTATTTCCGGCCCAAAACAATCCTTCCCTCCACTTACCTAATTAATGTTTTTTTTTGTTTTATTTTGTGTGAATCATCTGAACTTCTTATGCTTTAGTATGTTAACGAAGATGATGTCTCTTAATATCATGTGATGTTAATGATGAATGTTTTGTCTTAAGGTTAGCGACGGTGTTACCCTAGTCCCTTCCTTTTTAATGATGTCAAGGGGGGGAAAACGATATCGCAATACACTTTTTGCTCCTTCTCACTTTTTGACAACTATGCTTTTCATTTTCTACCTTGATGCTATTGTTTAGTTTTTATATCTTCTAGTGTTTCTTCCTTTTACAAACGGCTAGTGTTATGCTTTTTGATTCTCGTTTGACCTTTGTATGGTGACTAATAAGTTGAGGGGGAACTACACATAGAAACAAAAATAGGAGACTTGCCATCATCAAAAAGGGGGAATTTGTTGACTCGACCTCGTCGTGATGTTTTGATGATGTCCTTGATTTTTGTTACTATACTATAATCCGTTGTTAGTGTTTATGATACTTAGTAGGTTGTGAAACATCCAAGCAAGAATCAAGCGTCTTTGTTGGGAAACGCGAATCAAATCAAGGCTATATAGCGTCTCATGAAGCACTAGTTCTTAATGTATTCATATAGTCCTTGTAATGACAAGGGTAATGGTAAAACAACAAGAGAATCCCACGTTTCACTCAAAGGTTGCGATTAATCGTTCTTTGAAACATGACGTTTCCACAACCAGCCACTGGAACCACAGATTATGCTCTGCGTTTCCATGAACTCTGCGAGAAACGCAGAGAATAATTCTTAAGGCCATTTTCGAAAAACCTGATTTGAAAAAGATATTTTCTGAAAATCTGATTCTTTTAATTATTATCTTTTGAAATATCTTTTGAAAATATTTGAGAATGATTTTAAAGCTTGGATAAGAAGTAAACATATTTGGAGAATATTGCATCCTTAATTTTAGGAAACAAAACCTAATCAAATTATACTTTCTCCTTTTATTTGATTTCAGTTTTGGAAAAATATTTCATGCAAGATTCTACTGCTATTTAACACGATTCTTTGAGAATTCATTCTCCACCTTTTCGAGCTTTAATTTTTAATCTAAGCATTTTGCAAATCTGTTTTAAGCATTCATTGTTTTTATTTGTGTTCGGGGTGATTTTCTCACACGGTTTGATTTAATGATTGTGGATCTACTAGTACTATCCTTTAGATTGAGTTTTATGTTGTATGCGATTTAGGAATTAAAACGTATGAAAGACAACAAAAATCGAACAAGACACACGATATGGTTACGTGGGAAAAACCCTTAAATGTTAAGGGAAAAACCACGGGCGCCAAGCCAGGAGAGGATCTTCACTAGTTCTGAAATAATGGGTACAGAGTCTGGACCCACTGGTACAGGATATGATAATGGAGTAAAATAACGATTAAGTGTCTAAATGCTTGAGAAGTGTGATGAGTGTTGTGTGCTTGAGCTGGATAATGAATGAATCTTTTTTCTTCTGAATTCTACTCCTTATATAGTGTCTTTTGCTCCAACGTTCGACTCCATGCTTGTAGGTAACCTCTTCCTCTTTCTTCTCCAGCAGCTCCTATTTCTTAGGCTTCAGTTGAGGGTCTTGACCACGTCTTCCAACGATTCTTTTAGGGTTGTTCTTTGCGATCTTGGGCTTTCCTCTATGATGTTTGACTCTTTTGTTGGGCTTGGCCCATCTTGGCTTTCTCTCTCGACTGCACCTTTGTTTTGTCCTGCATCTTTGCAGTCGGGCCGCATGTCCTGGACTGACCGAGGATCCGTGCATCTGCTTCAGGCCTGGCCCAGGGTTCTGGACCAGCCTGGGTTTTTGGTCCCAACAGTTTGTCCCCCATCTCCTTGCCCTTCAGTCCTGAACTGGGGGGTAAGGAGATGCTTTGGCCCTGGTCCAGGGCTGAGCCTGGCCCAGGCTCCTTGTTTCTTTGTGTCTTTGGTCCCGAGACTGAACTCGTAATTAATGAAGTAGTTGGCTTTGCGTGGGAAATGCGCCTATTTTGGCGCTCAATACATGCGCACGCGTCATGTCATGGGTCATGTCACGTCTCTTCGCGCTTATTTTTGTAAAACTACTCAACTTCCTTTTGTCTTCTATATATACCCTAGTTTTTGTTTTGTTTCTCTCTCTAACTCATTCCTTCCTTCTGATCTCTTTTGTTTTGCAATCAAGAAACCCTAACAACAAAAAATCCCCAAATCAATTTCGAAAAAGCTCTATCTTTCTTCTTCCACTTCTCAATCTTCAACCATGGCGCATAATGATGTTGGCCCTTCCATCTTTGTTTCCTACACCCATGGTGACTCAGTTTTTCGGGCGACCAACTTGATCGAAGATGTCAACACCTTCCCAACCTCGCTTGCCCAAGGGGCCGTGGGCGAGGCTCAAAAGGGAAGGTAAAATCCGGAGAGTCTTGAGGTTTGGGCCCCCGAGACGAGAGGCGTCGGGGTAGGCGGGTTAGCCGGTTGGTTTTCGATTTATGAATCATCCTTCAAGTTTGGTGCCACTTTTCCGCTTTGCCGTGATGGCGCTTTGGTACCGATTCGGTGCCGCCTTGCCAAGTCATGCCCTCTGTCTGGCGTTTGATCCACGGAATTGACTCTCTTTGCGGAGTGCAGGGTGGAGATCCGACTGGCGATATAAGGAACACTTATCGTTTGCGAATGTCTGAAGAAGAGAGTCCACTTTCGCTGAGGATAAATGCTCGCCTCTCTTGACCCGCTCGGATGCGGGTGATGAGACTAATCGGCCCGGCTACTATATGTTCATTCGCAAGAATAGCCTGGGGCCCGGATGTCCGGGCACCTGAGTTCTCTTTGAAGGGGCTGGTATGTTTCTTGAACTTTCGAATTTCCATCTGCTTTGTTCTTGCATGTGTCTTTTGTTTAGGTTTTGTTGTGGATTTGTTTTGTAGTTTCTGATTGGGTTCCTACTCCTGACGACCCTGGGTCAAGGAGGAGGATTGAGGTGTTTCTAAAGTTGCCTGCTGACAAGAGGGCTTGGCCCAAGTGTATGCGCCCAGATGATGATGATGATGATGTTGTAGAAGTATCGCCTACCCCTGAGCATGCTAGTGATGGTGGAGAGTCTGAGGAAGATGAGGAGGAGTGCATTGCCGAGGTGGGTGAGAAGTCTGTGAGTGGGGTGGCCGGTGAAAGTGGTATAGGTCACCTGGACCAAACTCCCATCCATGTGACTCCGCTGAATTCTATACTTGCTGGGGCCAAGGGCCATTCAACTTTGCCCCCACTGAAGATTCCTGGGTCTAGCCTGAGCTCCGTGCCCAGCGCCGCTACTGGTACTGACATTTTCCCTTTACTTTGGGGAGATCCTTACCTACCATTCCTTTGTAACTCGTTTCCAATGATGTCTGCAGCGTCTGGGTCTAGTAAGAGGGGCTTCCTGTCTATGGAGGATATCACTGCTGCGATCACCCAGGCACGCGAGTCCACAAAGTCTGGTGGTAGCCTTGCTCCTGCTGTGAATCTGGTGGCCCCTGCTTCTGAGTCTTCCAAGAGGAAGGCACCAGAGGGGGTTCAGACTAGGTCCATCAAAGCCGTTCTTTGAATCTCCCGATCTGCCCTGAGCAGAAGAAAAGGAAGAAGGGGAAGTTACCTCAGATGAATCCTGTGCTGTCCATACCTCTGCATTCTCAGAGTCAGTCTGAGTATGTCTCTTTGGGGAAGACCTTGAGTGAGAGCTTCGCTGTTCTGTCCTCTGCACCTGCTGTTCTTGAGCCTGCACGTCTGGCGCACAAAATGGTGGGCTGTTGTGCTCAGGTTCGTACTTTTTCCCTGGCTTTTGTTTTTGTTCAGAGATATTTTTGATATGGTTCTGATTTTACGCCGTTACGTACACAGTCGCTACTCATGTCTGCCAGTCTTGGTTCCACGGTGCCAGTCTTGGAGAGTGGTAGGAACAAGGCTGAGGCTGAGAATGAGGTGCTGCGCTCCTCCCTCGAGATTGCCAAGAAGGAGCTCGAGAGTGTGAGCTACCGGTGTGGGAAGCTAGCTGAGATGGATAAGATTCATTTCAAGAGGATCCAGCAGCAGGATAACCACATTGGTGAACTGACCAGGGAGCTTGAGGACCTAAGGGAGGATGCCAAAAGCCATAATGCAGTGGTGAGGGACCTGAGCATCTTCTACACACTTCGTACCAGGATTGAGATGATGAATGCCAGTTCTGAGGCTCGTGCTGCCTGGGATCTTTCCGCGGAGATTGCCACCTTCAAACAATTGTTCCCTGATGAAGCTGTCCCAGAACAGGCTGAGGTCACTTCGGCTGTACAGCCTGGTGCTGGAGCAATTGCTGGTCCAAGTGTTGAGACTGTTGGTGGAGGTTCTGGTACTGGTGCTGATGAGATTGGTCCTTTCCACGCTGACCCTGTAGAGGAACATGCTGAAAAGACTGGTGAGTCTGATGAATAAATGAATCAATTAAACTCTGATTTCTTTATTGGTTTTTCTGAACAATCTTTGAATTTGCCAGGGGGGGATGTCCCCTGTGTTTATTTGGTCTGTAAATATTTAGACTTTGCTTTTGGTTTGAACTTTGTTTCTGAACTCTGTTATCCATGCATAGGCATGGTTTGACTTTTGTCAACTTTTTGCTAGTTATGCTAGGCCACGTTATGCTATGTTTTGCTTATGTTATGTTTTGTTATGATGCGCATATAATTTGTTGTGAATCTGTCTAGTAGCATGCATGCGTTTGAAAATTTAGGCGACTTACACTTTGGGGCTCCCTTAACGGACATTACTCCCTGTCCGTTAGTGCGATCGTTAAAATTTGGGGCCCAAGTTTTTGTCTTTGTCTTTGCATTTGTTCTTGGTTAATTTGGACGGACTCTGCCTTGTTTTATGCACTTGCGAAAGGAGGGCCAGGGCTTGACCGTTGGCGTTAGCCAACGGCCCTCCGACGCTCAAGTCAGTACAGTTGTATAGGATAATTTGTAAAGGAAAAGTTTTGGGTTTTGTGTATTACCAGATGTCTTGGTTCAGTATACTTTACATGTGATAGAGCTTGAGGTGGAGTGTGTTCCACGGTCTTGGGATCATGTCTCCTTCCAGAGTTTGTAGTCTGTAAGAGCCTTTCCCTGTTGCTGAATCAATAAGGTATGGGCCTTCCCAGGTTGGGGCTAACTTGCCTGCTGCTTTGTCCCTTGTGTTCTGAAATACTTTTCTCAGGACCAGATCTCCTGTCCTGAACATTCGTACTTTCACATTCTTGTTGTAACTTCTGGCCACTGATTGTTGGTATGCTGCCAACCTTACTGCTGCTAAGTCTCTGAGCTCTTGGGCTGTATCCAGGCTGTCACAGAGCATTTCATTATTCTCAGAAAATGTATTGAGTCCATACCTGATTGTTGGAACGTGCACTTCCACGGGTAGTACTGCTTCACACCCATAGACCATTGAGTATGGGGTTTGCCCTGTAGCTCTCTTTGGCGTAGTTCTGTCTGCCCATAGTACTAGTGGCAGCTCTTCAACCCATCTCCCTTGTTTCTCCATCAGCTTCTTCTTGATGCAATTGATCACAATCTTGTTGCTGGACTCAGCTTGTCCATTTGCTTGAGGATATCTTGGTGGAGAGGTCACCAAATTGATGTTCCACTTTGTACAGAAATCTCTGGTCTTGTTTCCCACGAATGCAAGTCCATTGTCACATATGATTTCTGAGGGGATCCCATACCGCCGATGATGTTCTTCTTTATGAAGGCTATAACTTCTTTTACGTGGCGTTTTTGTATGCATCCGCCTCTATCCACTTAGAAGTAATCTGTCATTGCTAGCATAAACACCTTACGTCCCGGAGCCATTGGTAATTTGCCAACTAAGTCCATGCCCCATTTCATGAATGGCCATGGTGCGGATATTGAGCGCAGGTTAATGCGGTGATGTATCTACGGACCATGCCTTTGACAGCGTCACATTTTGTGGCATACTTGGATGCTATCTGTTTTCATTGTGGGCGATGGTAGCCCATGCGCAAGATTTTGTTGACCATGCTTACCACCGCTGTGTGGTTTCCACGGTGTCCATCGTGTATTTCGATAGTCTTGTCTTGACCTGGTCGAGTTGAAGCGGCAGTCTGGCGGATTGAAGGACCTTCGAATAATACGCCTTGTATGATAGTATACTGGGCGCCTTGATTACGAATGCTCTTGCCTCGACCTTGTCCTGTGGTAACTTGCCCTGGACTAACCACTCATAGTATGGTTTGGTCAGTGCAGGTTGCTGGCGTGCTCTGCAGGGTGGTTGAATTTTACCGGATTCTTGGTTCCAAGATGTGTATAATGGGTATCTTGTCGGCGTACCAGGTTCAAATGCTGATCCTATGTTAGCCAAAGCATCTGCCTGCACATTCTGATCTCTAGCGACTTGCTCAACCTCAACGTTAGTAAACTTTTGAAAAAGATTTTTAACCAAATCAAGATATGCAATCATCTTAGAATCTTTAGCAACAGACGTATCTGCTTGATTTGGTTTGCACCCATCAAGGAGTCTATCTTTACCTTTCGATTCTGACCCTTCTTGCCCAGACACACGTTTAGTCCTGCTATCAGTGCCTCATACTCAGCTTCATTGTTGGTAGTCCTGAACTCACAGGATACAGCCTGTACTATCTTGTCCCCCTGTGGCGATTTCAGGACCACACCTAGTCCAAGACCCACGATGTTGGTGAACCATCATCGAGTTCCCAGATCTGCATTTACGGTCGGATGGAAAATTGCTTTTGTTACCTGCTTTTCTAGTGTGGGAGTGTAGTCAGCCACAAAGTCTGTTAATGCTTGAGATTTGATTGCTGTTCTGGGCTCGTAGGACAGATCATAGGTGCTCAACTTCACTGACCATTTTGACATACGACCTGAAAGTTACGGTCTAGACGATCGATCTCACAGGAACATTAGTACGAATGATAATATGATGTGCCTCAAAGTAAGGCGCTGACTTGGTACAAGCATTTGTTAAAGCCAAAACAAATTTTTCCAATCTGAGAATACCTGGTCTCGGCATCTAGAAGACTCTTACTTACATAATACACCTGGATGTTCTTTGTCCATCGAGTTCTCTCACCAGGATCGCACTTACAGAGCTTTACGTTCTGAGAGGTAGAGGACGGTGACTCACTGGTTCAGGTTTGGATAAAAGTGGGTGATGATAGATGCGCTTTGAGTCCTGGAATGCTTTCTCATGCTCTGTCCCAGTTAGGCTGTTTGTTCTTTCTCAGAGATCATAAAATGGCTTGCATCTTTCGTAAGACCTAGAGATGAATCTGTGGCCGCTACTCTTCCAGTCAGTTCGACGGGCGTCTTTCGAAGTTACGAGGGACCGCAAGTTGATTATTCTTGAGATACGCCTGGACTAGCCTCTATGCCTCTTTTTGTCACCATATAGCCTAAGAACTTTCTGCGGTGACACCAAAGGTGCATTTAGTAGGGTTTAACTTCATATTATCTTTGTTCGGAATCTTGAACGCCTTTTCCAGGTCCTGGATGTGGTCCTCGGCTTTCTTTGATTTCACCACCATATCATCAATGTAGACCTCCATTGTGTCTCAATCTGGTCCTTGAACATCATGTTCACCACCTTTGATATGTTGCACTGCATTCTTTAGTCCAAAAGGCATAGCCTTGTAGCAATATATTCCTCTGCTTGGTCATGAACGGCTGTATGCTCCTGATGCAGGTGTGCATCCCGATCTGGTTGAACCCGCATTGCATCCATGAATGTTAGCACCTCGTATCTGCGGTGGCGTCCACAATGGCATCTATGTGTGGTAGTGGAAATGAATCTTTGGGCACGCCTTGTTCGGATCTGTATAGTCCACGCATACTCTCCACTTGCCATTCTTTTTCTGGACCACAACTACATTTGCCAACCAATCTGGGTACATTACTTCTTTGGTCATGTCCATGTCCACCAATTTCTGTACCTCCTGGTTCACAATCTCATTACGTTCTGGTGCAAACTTCTGCGACATTTCACAGGCTTAAAAGTTGGGTCAATATTTAACTTGTGTGTAATAACATCGTAACTTATACGGTCATATCAAAATGGGACCAGGCAAAACAATGCTCTTTCTTCCTCGAGAAAGTCAATTAGAAGCAGTCCGATTACCTCGAGCGTCGAGAACCAACCGTAACCTTCTGTCAGGTCTTTCTTCAGCCAAAACAATTTCATCTGTCTCCATGCGTGGGACAGGATTCTCAACAGACCTGACAGACTGCTTTAATTGCTATGCGAGGGACTTACCTGGGCCAGAAGGTTTCGTGGTCGTTCAGTAACATTCTGTGCGATCCGCTTCTCCTCGATATTCTTTGTCCCCCCCACTTTGTTGGGATCTTGATACACTGGTGGTACGTTGAAGGTACAGCCTTGAGGTTGTGGATCCAGGGTCGGCCTAGATTACGTTGTATGAGGATAGCAGCCTATCACGCAGAACTTCTCAAAAGAGGTGACTCCTTCCACATAGGTTGGTAGGGTGATCTCTCCCAGGCTGTGCTTTGTTTCTCCACTGAACCCTACCAGGACGCTGGACTTCTTCGTTACATCAGATTCTTTCAGCCCCATAGCTTCCAGTGCCTCCATCATGATGATGTTGACTGAACTACCTCCATCTACCAAGACTCTTCTGACCATGCAGGTTCCAATCTGGATCTTGATCACCAGTCCATCATGGTGTGGCCCATGCACTCCTTGTAGGTCTGACTCATCAAACACAATCTCCTGGCCGGACTCGCTTGTCTGCCGGTGGTCGCTGTTCTCTCCAGAGCCACACGCTTTGCAGCAGAATATGTTAGTCCACAAATATCTGATCCACCAGAGATGAATTTTACCTCATGGGTCGGTGGTGGTGGTGGAAGATCTCTGGGCTCATCTCTTTCATCTTTGTTCCTCCTGTTTCTGGGCAGGATATCCTTCAGGTGGCCATTCTTTAGTAGATGAGCTATCTCCCTCCTTAGAGCTATGCAGTCCTCTGTGGTATGCCCAATATCATAATGGTACTCACACCACTTGGTCGTGTCTCGCCTTGGGTTTGGCTTCTCACTCGCTTTTGGCCATCTGACTGCTGAGCCCAACTTGTCCAGCTTGTTGATCAGGCCTGGCAGGTCTACAGAAAAGCAATACTCTGAAACTGGAGGTGGAACCCTGGGTGCATCAGCCTGTTCATCCACGGCGTTTGCCTCCCTCCTGTTTGGCCTCTGATACGGACCAGGCCTGCTGTTGCTGTGCCTCTGGGTGGTGACTTTTCGTTCAGCCCTGCCCTGGTCCTGATACCTTGCCCTGAACTGCTGGTCCTCTTCTACCCTGATCTGGGCCAGAGCCTTAGCCTGCACATCCTCAAAAGTAGAACAAGGGTAGCGAGTTAGTTCAACATAAAGATCAGAATCTCTAACCAAACCTTGCCTGAAGGCCTCAATGGCCGTGCCGATGTCACATCTGGGGATGGACACTTTCTCCTTGTTGAAGCGGTGCAGGAAGTCCCTCAGAGACTCGTTCTCGTTCTGGATGACCCGGTATAGATCACTGGTCTGCTTCTCCAACCGCCATTCTTGTGGCGAACTGGATGTTGAAAAGGTTGATCAGCTCCGCGAAGGACTTGATGGTCTTGACTGGCAGGTTGATGTACCATTGGAGGGCTGGACCAGTCAAGGTTGAACCAAAGCTTTTGCACATGCAGGCCTCTCTCTTCTCATTTGGGATAGAACGTTGAACATCCTTTGCACATCTTGAGCAACATGTTCCAGAGGATCAGCTGTCCCATCATAGAGCTTTAGGTTGGGCGCTGAGTACTTCTTGGGCATCTCCACCATTGCAATGCAGTCATCAAAGGGTGAATCTGCATAGCTTCCTGGTGCTACTTCTTCAATAGGTTGTGGAAGTCCTGGAACCTTTCGTACCAACTCTGAGAGTTTCTGCATCTCCATCATCATGTACTCCATGACCTGGCCTGCACTTACTCCCTCTGGTGTCTTTGGTTCACCGCCTCCTGCACCATTGTTCTCTTGATCTTCGTCCACATGGAGTGGATCGCCTTTTGTACCTTTGACCTGCGCAGAAGAGAAAGTAGAGAAGTCAAGTTGTTTGATCACATCAGAAAATGGTGTACCTGGTGGGATCCTGAGGCTTTCTTCTGGACAGAGGACTCGGTGTTTCTTCAGATGACCTCGGCCTCCTTGACCTTGTTGCTTGACCTTGGCATCCTCTCGCAGACTTTCTTGGCTTGTTACGCAACACAGCTTGGCTTGTTGCAATTCCTCCTGGAGCTTGAGCATGGCTTCTGCACTTGTGCCTTCCATCTCTCACGTTTGGTTGATCTCGTTGGTTTTTGGAAAATTTTGTAGGATTAATAAACTAGTATCCCCACAGACGGCGCCAAACTGTTCGGGGTGATTTTCTCACACGGTTTGATTTAATGATTGTGGATCTACTAGTACTATCCTTTAGATTGAGTTTTATGTTGTATGCGATTTAGGAATTAAAACGTATGAAAGACAACAAAAATCGAACAAGACACACGATATGGTTACGTGGGAAAAACCCTTAAATGTTAAGGGAAAAACCACGGGCGCCAAGTCAGGAGAGGATCTTCACTAGTTCTGAAATAATGGAGTGCAGTGCGGACCCACTGGTACAGGATATGATAATGGAGTAAAATAACGATTAAGTGTCTAAATGCTTGAGAAGTGTGATGAGTGTTGTGTGCTTGAGCTGGATAATGAATGAATCTTTTCTCTTCTGAATTCTACTCCTTATATAGTGTCTTTTGCTCCAACGTTCGACTCCATGCTTGTAGGTAACCTCTTCCTCTTTCTTCTCCAGCAGCTCCTATTTCTTAGGCTTCAGTTCAGCTTCTTGACCAAGTCTTCCAACGATTCTTTTAGGGTTGTTGCTGCGATCTTGGGCTTTCCTCTATGATGTTTGACTCTTTTGTTGGGCTTGGCCCATCTTGGCTTTTCCTCTCCTGACCTGCACCTTTGTTTTATGCATCTTTGCTTGGTCTTTGTTGCATGTCCTGGACCTGACTGAGGATCCCGTACCCGTCTAGGCCTGGCCCAGGGTTCTGGACCAGCCTGGGTTTTTGGTCCCAACAGTTTGCAAAACTTTTACAAAGGCCTTTTGAAACGTAATCTCGTGTTGTTTAATTGTTACTCAAGTCAATTGTGCTAGCACCGTCTCATATTCGTTCTCTTGTGAACAATTATCGAGACACAATTAGCTTTCTTTTACTTGAGAGAAAGAGTGCAACTTGAAAGAGTTGTAGAGAGATTAATATATTGTAATCCGGAGTAGGTACTAATATATTAATAAGAGAATAGTGGACGTAGGTCTCGGAGTGTGAGACTGAACCACTTCAAAACCCGCTGCGTACTTACTTTCGTTTTTACATTTTCAAGTTTGATTTACTGCGTTTCCACTACGTTTCCAAACAACTGTTCTACGTTTCCAACAGATTTCTCAGTAATCATTCAGCGTTTCCAGCAGACTTGAATTAAACGTAATTAATTCTAAGTCTTAGAAACGTGATAAATCATTTAGTCTTGAAAACTAGAAAAAGTTTTCAAGCACCCAATTCACCCCCCCCTCTTGGGTACTTTTCCCTTAAACTCGGATCCATAGACTCTTCACTGAGATTATAAGCCCTAATCAAAGTGCTTTTTATTAAAGGGAGGCAAATTGTGGAGAACGTATTAATTTGTCAAGACCTTGTCAAGCTTTACACTAGGAAACATTGCTCTCCAAGGTGTCTTCTCAAAATAGACCTTCGGAAAGCTTATGATTCTGTGGAATGGAGTTTTGTGGAGGAAATGTTGGTGGCCTTGCATTTCCCTAGCCATCTTATTTCTTTGATTATGTCTACTGTGAGAAGCCCTTGGTATTCTATATCCATTAATGGAGACTGTTTTGGTTTTCTTAAGGGTGAAAGAGGCCTAAGGCAAGGGGACCCCTTATCCCCTTTGCTCTTTACTGTATGCATGGAGTATTTGTCAAGAATTTTGTTGGTGGTGGCCAGGGATCCCGACTTCCATTTTCATCCTTTGTGTGGTAGAATTGGTTTAAATCATATGTGCTTTGTTGATGACCTTTTGCTGTTTTCTAAGGGTGACACCTCCTCTGTGAGACTCTTATTAAGGGGCTTCCTAACCTTTTCCAAAGCTTCTGGTTTGGAAATGAATGCCTCAAAATCTAGCTTGTATTGTAATGGGGTATCTCAACAAGCACTGAATACTATCTTGCGGTTTTCTGGTTTTGTAAGAGGCCAACTACCTTTCAAGTATCTTGGTGTTCCAATTAGCTCTAAAAGACTCTCGACAAGAGAGTGTTATGTCCTCAATGAAAGAATTTGTGCCAAAATCAGAAGTTGGGGAGCTAGGAAGTTGTCCTACTCAGGAAGACTTGTCCTGGTGAAAGCTGTACTTAATTCTTTACACTGTTACTGGGCTTCAATTTATCTGTTGCCTATCACTGTTATGAAACGTGTTATTGCTCTTTGTAGGAATTATTTGTGGGCTGGATGTGAAGAATACCACAGAGCTCCTCCTATAGCTTGGGACACTGTTTGTTTGCCTAAGGCAGAGGGTGGTCTTGGTATCATTCATTGTATTAAATGGAATATTGCAGCCTTGGGTAAGTATGTTTGGTGGATTGCTAATAAGAAGGATCATTTGTGGGTTAGATGGGTGTCTGCTATTTATTTGAAGGATACGCCATGGATGGAGTATGAGCTTTCCCCTACTTCGAGTTGGGCTTGGAGACAGCTCTGCAAGGTTAGAGACATGTTGAGAGATGGTTATACAGGAGATCAATGGAGTGATAAGGGTGGTTGCTATTCGGTACAAAGTGGATACAAATGGCTGACTGGACCACATCCTAAAGTGAGTTGGGCACCCAACGTGTGGAATAGATTCAATGTTCCAAGATGGTCATTTGTTGTTTGGATCATGAGACATCAGAGGCTTCTTACTCTGGACAGAGTGGCTAAATTTGGCGTCCCCACGGATGGACTGTGCTTCCTATGTGGTGCTTACAAGGAGACCAGCCATCATCTATTTTTTGGCTGCGTTTATAGTAAGCTGTGTTTGCTTGAATTGCAAGTATGGCTTGGATTGAATCTGGACAATGGTCGCTGGCAATGTTTGAGACGAGGTTCAAGGTTTACTAGTCTGCAGATTGCTGTAAGTTCTGCTGCTATTAATGGCCTCATTTATCATGTTTGGTTTCAACGTAATGTGTGTCGACTTGAAGCTTCTTTGTTACGGCCTCTGGTGGTGTTCAAGCAGGTGCAACACTCTCTGTTATTAAGGCTGAATACTTTGGATTTCGCTATGTTATCTAGTAAGGACAGGGCTTGGCTGGATCGGTTAAGGAGTTAGCAGTTTGTAATTAGCTGGTCTTCTCCTATCTTTGTAAATGCTTGATGTAAGTGGATAATCTTTGTATTGGGCTTTCATTATTAATATAAACTTACCGTTTACCAAAAAAAAAAAGTAATAATAATAAAATAACAAAAAAAAAAAATAAAAAAAAATAAAAAAAATAAAAAAAGAAGAAAGAAAAAAAAGACATGCACAGCGGCAAAGTGCAGTACCGCACCCCACGACCCGCCCACCCACCCCCCGACACTAAAGCCCTAACTCTGCCGCCTGGATCAAACCACCACCGCCACCGTCCCGACTAGGGCTGTCAATGATCAGAGCTGGCTCGTTGAGCCCTCGAAATCGGCTCGGTCAAAACGAGCTCGAGCTCGAGCTCGAGCCGAGCTCGGATCAATACGAGTTGAACCCGGCTCGGCTCGAAAGCTCGTTTGAGCTCGTTTATCAATTTTTTCAGTATAATTTTTTTGAATCGTGATATTAATTTTAGTTCAAATTATATGTTATTTTGGCATTTATAAGTATAATATAATAAATTTTTGAAATATTTTATAATATTATCAGTTTTTCTTAAAATATGTATATTTAATTAGACTCAAAATGTAAGAAAGTTAAAATAATTCGATGACAAACGAGCTCGATCCGAGTTCGAGCCGAGCTCGAGATTTTTCCGAGCCGAGCTTGAGCTTCGATATTCTTGGCTCGACGAGCTTCGAGCCGAGCCCGAGCTCGAACTCAACCATTCGAGCCGAGCCCGAGCCCAACCGAGCTCGAGCTCAGATCAGCTCGTTTACACCCCTAGTCCCGACCCATACCATCGCGCACCACCATCCCGTTCCAAATTAAACCCTAACTGTTATCGCGGCCTAGCCTCCCTTATCGACCCAATAAACAATGAAAATAATAAGAACGAGTGAATTAATTGAAATATGTCGTTATTTGGATTTATAATTTAAATTTTCAATTTTCAATGAATTGTAGATGTAAATTGATTGATTTAAGATGATTTGAGATGCTTTTAGGGTTGAAGGATGTAAGTAGGAAAAAGAGAGAATTTGATTTCTCAAGGGTAGTGGATGGAAAAAAAAATGAACAAAAAGGGTACAACTGAGTAAAACTTGGGTACAATTGATCAATTACGTTTTTTTTAAGACTATAACTTCAATAATTGATTGTTTGTTAGTATATGTTATTATTTTAGGTTCCTACCCAACCAGATGACATACAATGTGGATATTATATTTGTCGGCTTATGTATGAATTGATATCGCAAAGATATAGAACACTAACACCACGGGTGAGTACATATCAAATTGTTAAGCTCCTAATAATTATTTATGGCTATCATTAGTGCTCGTACGTAAACTATATGTTAATTTTTTATTTTTTTTTGTAGTATTTCGCTAAAAAGCAAGGCACTAAACCATACAAGAACTCCAAAATTGACGAAATTCGAGATTTGTGGGCAGATTATGTGCTTAACCATCCCGAGGAAGATCCCTGACTAGGTGATGAGAATGAATGATCTCGCTTTGTAAATTAAACAACTAGCGACGTACCGATGTATATAAATATACATATTGTTGTGTGTATATATTGTGGTTTAATGGATTGTGATGGTGATGTATATTGGATGTATGGTTTGGATATTCAGCAGCAATAATATTTTGTATCGTCGTATTGACGGGAAATTAAAAAATTCCGTATTTTTTTTTTTTTTTTTTAAATGATTAAAAAACGGTTTTCCATATAAAAACGTTATTTAAAAGTAATATTTTTAAAAACAAATTTGATTAAAAAAACGGTTTTTATTATTAAAATAACGGGTAAAATATAAAAGACGTTTATTATTAAGGATTTTATAAAACAGCTACAGTATAAAAACCGTTTTATAAAATTTATCATATAAAACGGTTTTTAAGAATAACCGTTTTATAAAATATAATATATAAAACGGTTTATAATATAACCGTTTTATATATTATATTATATAAAACGGTTAAAAATGTAAACCGTTTTTTTATTTGTTATATAAAACGGGTTTCTTGAAAAAACCGTTTTATATAGTTAAAAAAACGGTTTTCAATAACCGTTTTATTTAATAAAAAAACGGTTTTGCTTTTTTTTTTTTTTGTGTTGTTTTTTACTTTAAACAACGACCAAGGTAACAACGGACATTTTTGTTATAAATAACGGTTTTTTTGTATTGTTTTTGTCTTATTTTGTAGTAGTGAAGAAATTAACTCAAAGTTAACTATTAATAGTATTTTTAGCAACAATATAACATTTTCCATAAATAACTTAAGGACTTATTTAAGTGGGAATAAATTATTTTATTCAGGTAATGCATTTTATTATCTAACTTTTATGAGGTAAATATAATATTTTAATCTTACTATCTACTTGTATCGACTATTTGATAATTCTATTAACTTCTCTTATTACTTGTTCCAAATGCAAATGAGAAGAAAACCATTAAATAGTAAAATAGACTAGTATTATAATCTTTTAAAAATAAAAAGTTGTCTTGTAAAGTGGTTAAAACGAATGCATCGTGTATAATAGATTTTGAGTTCGAATCTTCCTCCCACGGTTGTGATTGTTGCGGACAATAAAATAATACAAATTAGGCCCTCTTATTTTCAGTTTAATTTAGTGCCTATATATTCAGTCTGACTCCTATAAGTTCAACTCAACTTTTATACGTTCAACTCTAATATAACGCGCAGAAATTTACCCACCAAAAAAAAAAAAAAAAAAAAAAAAAAAAAAAGAGTTCAACTCTTAAAAACTCAACTCAACTCATATAAATACATCTTGTATAAATTTAACTCTAAAACACGAAAGAACACGCCTTTAAGGTTAGTGCGTGACACTATATAATATTGTGAACTTGTAAGGGTAGTTGATTGATTAGTAGCATCAATGTCCAAGTTTAGAGTAAGTCTTGTGATAGACGGTCTTTTTCTTAGACAAGTGTCAGTAAATGTCATTAACTACTCAATAGTGAACACCATATACTTAAATGTGGGTGAAAAAAAGTGGTCTAAAAAAAATAGCCTTTTTTTAGGACAAAGTGCGAAGTCTAGCCAAATAGTTGCGCTATTTTTGGAAGACATAATGAAGATCCAAAAATCACTACATCAAAGAACCACAAAATCCATGACCCTTATAGGCCCTGTTCTTTTAGAACATAGAATTTGAACTTATAGGAAATTTGAACTTATAGGAGTGAATTTGAACTTATGTAAATTTGAACTTATAGGAGTGAAATTTGAACTTATAAGTTTGAAATTTGAACTTATAGGAGTGAAATTTGAACTTATAAGAGTGAAATTTGAACTTATAAATTTGAATTTATAGGAGTGAACTTATAGGAGTGAACTTATAGGAGCTGAATCTTATTGGAGTTAAATTTATTAGAATTTAAAACTTATTGAATAATAATAATAATAATAATAATAATAATAATAATAATAATAATAATAATAATAATAATAATAATAATAATAATAATAATAACAACAACAATAACAATAATAATAATTTTAATATTAATATTAATATTAATATAATATGAAAAAATTTATTAAATTAATAACAATAATAACAATGATATTTATAGTAATGATGATGACGATTACAATAATTAAAATCTTTTAATTTATTCAAAATGATTAATTTTACTAATAATAAATAATAGTGTTCAAAATCGATTTTGCGGTCTAGTATAGTTAAATATCTCAATATATAGTTGATTATAAATAAGTTGGCTCGGTTAAATATTTTAATATACTATATTTATTTTCTCGAGAATTTTAGTATTGCATTTTGTAGAAATGTTTTATAGGTGTCAATTTAAAGATAACTCAAAGCGAGTCGGGAAAAAGGGTAAAAAAAGAGATTCGAGATGAAAGAAAAATAAAACGAATAAACCAAAATAACCTACAAAAAATTATACTCTATATAATGTGGAAAAATAAAAAATAAAAAACAAACAAAGTAATGAACAAGTTGAATTCCAACATATTCATCGTTTGTCAAAATATTTAACCGCGAATTCTAAATTAAATGAAATCATAAATCAAAATGAACAAGTTGAATTCCAACAATTTATTTCATTTTCGACCCTTAATTTTTTTATTCCACAAAAAAAAAATATGAGAAACATATTATTATTATTATTATTATTATTATTATTATTATTATTATTATTATGCAATAATAATAGTTATATAAAAATAAAACATAATAGAATTTATAGGAGCTGAACTTATAAGAGCTGAACTTATAGGAAATTTGAACTTATAGGGTGAAATTTGAACTTATAGGAGTGAAATTTGAACTTATAGAAGTGAAATTTGAACTTATAGGAGCTGAAAAAGCTGAGCTGAGCTTATAGGAGCTGAGCTGAACTTATAGGAGCTGAGCTGAACTTATAGGAGCTGAGCTGAACTTATAAGAGCTGAAATTAAGCTGAAAAGAACAGGGCCTATAATCCTGTTCTTATACATACTCCGTACAAATATTTGCACAACATTTTTGATCGACTCGAAGGTTGTGCTGATAATCCTGCTTGCCACTTTTACACAATTACAAATATTAATGTGAGACTGTTCTATAATAATTTGTCAATTTGATCAAGTTTAAGGAGCATATGAATTTTAGATAGAGTAAATATAATTTCTTAAGGGTGTGTAAATTTAGTATTTGAAAACTATTTGAATTTTCAAGATTTAAATGACGTTTTCCACTCTTAACTTAGATCTATCAATTAATTCTAAGTTGTAAAGATTAGCAAGTATTGTAAATAATTTGCAAAAGTCAAACGAAAGTAACTATGAGTACGCAACGGAATTTTTGAAGTGGTTTAGTCTCACACTTCGAGACCTACGTCCACTATTTTCTTATTAATCATTTTAGTACCTACTACCTACGTCCACTATTTTCTTATTAATCGTTTTAGTACCTACTCCGAATTACAAAACAATTAATCACAGTACAACTCACTAGTGTTGCACGATTTGCTCTCTAAGTACAAATAAAGCACAATTTATCTCGAACAATTGTTCTCTTAAGTAGAACGGATTAGAGACGTATTCTAGCGCAAGTTAAGATAAAAGATTATAAAAATAAATGAGCGGAAACTTGCTGGCCCTTTTCGTGAAAATCAGTTTTCCAAAGTAAAAGATCAAGTTCAAAACAATTTGCAAAAAGTACTCAAGTATGCTGTTCAAATTTTTACTCAAAAAGGATAGTAAAATGTGTAATCTTCAAAAGTCTTTTATATGATCTCGAAATTATCATTTCCTTAACCGATTCACCAAATTAAGTCAAAGACTCCAAGTAAATTGTGAGTTATAATCAAAACAAGAGTTTCCTAAAATTTGCATCCACAAACCGATTTTTTAGGAATACAAATTCTAGAATAAGGTTCTCACATACTATGAGACAACTTATTTATGTCATGTCATCAAAAGAAACATTGCCCCTGATTTTACAATTGCACTCACAAACTTCAATCAATCACTCTCCCGGCCTATTCCTTGTGTCGTAGGACTTGCTTTACTATCATATCTCCTCTTTTATTGTCATTTTATATTATTTTACTTGGATATTCTTCAACGCTTTTACTCGAATTAAGTAAGTATAATGCATAATTTTATTTTATTTTCAAAAAATTGACTTTTTTTTTTACTGAGATATGTCTAATATATTATGAAGTACTATGCAATGAAAAAGAGCTTATGTTACTTCAAATCTATCAAAGGTAACTTAAACACATATCAATAGTAATGTAAATGGTTTTTGTAGTGTTATATAGTTTGAATAATTTTGATTACTTTTCAAGAATGTTATGGTTAGATTTTAAGAAGTCAGGATTTAGTGAGAGCGAAATTAAAATACGGTGATAAGTGGCGATATTTGAGGAAATAAAATTGAAATTTCAAGCTTTGTAACAAGTACAAGTTGTCATTTTGAAGGACGAATCCAAATCAAACGGGCTAAATGCACCTCGAGGCAGTGATAAGGTGGTAATATAATTGATGCAAGATGACGGTGGAGGTTATGTGTAAGAGTAAGTCGTCGAATTCCGGTGACTATAGACTATGGTGGTAGAGGAATCAGAGCAATTATGGTGGAGGAGGTGACGTGGCGGTGGTTAGAGTGGGTGTAGTGGTGGTAGATTGATAGCCGTGGGTTTCATTTGGGGAAAAGGTATAATAACTGAAGGTTTGAGAGTGTTTTATAATTATTATGAATTTATTAATAGTGTCTTATTGTATGAGGCAGTTCCTAAATTCGTAAAGTCTTCTACAATGTTATCAATATTATTAGTATAATTAAAATAAATTGGTTCTCTCATAAGGAGAGTTTCGTTCCCACTAATTGGTGGGTTTGTTCTCTATTTATTGGAGTTTTCTTTTGTGTTTTGGCAATGAGAAATATTAATGTGATGTTACGAAGGATATCGAGTTTCCAACTGCAATCTACGAAATCCGATGAAATTCTCGCTCCTCAAAACCATATCAGATCCACAGAGCTCCTTATGGAAAGATGTATAATGAAGCAGTGATATAATAGAGGCGGGTGTGCAGAGACGATATATTTTTTCACTAGAGATCTTTGTTTTAAGTAGAAGAAATTTTTCTGGCTCTTTGTAATTTTGTTTTCGGTTAAATTTTTTATCATTTGTATGCGCGATGTAGTTTATTATAATGAAATTAATTTTTCCCTAAAAAAATATATCAACAACTCATCTTGAAATCAGTTAAAGTAAATTGAGGAAAGATAATATTTGTAAATATTTTTTAAAAGTATTTTCTCAATTTCTTTAAGCACGAGATAAACAACAAAATACATTTCAAAATCTTTCTAAAACATATTTCGATTATTTGAAAAATACTCAACTTAGAAAATATTATTTATTTTGAAGACGAAATATCATTTTAAACAGATAAGCCCAAGCGTGATCTTGTTGTCACAAGTGAACTCTTATGACCACAACATCACCGAATGCGTGGTTATAGTATCATGCGGTACTAGCAGACTTGCATATTATCATGATACTATATCATTTGTGGTCATAGCAGTTTTGCATATGATCACACTCATTTATTTCATAACTATTTACCTTATTACATGTGTGTATATATATCTATCTTGTTCTTCAACTTCTTCTTCGATCTTCCCTTCACTTGTGAAGACTTTGACGATTTTCACTATCACAACATCAAAACTCAACATATCGGTTATATCATGATAAGACCAAAATATTGACATCATCAAAATTATAAAGCACACAAGGTCTACAAAGTTGATTATAAAGCTGTTTGATACGTGAGATGACCAATAGAAATTTTTAGTAATTCATTTATTATGAGCAGCTGCTAACAAATTCTATTGGTCGTTTCACGTGTACGTACGACCGCATTTTACAATTCTCCCATCCAAAATAGTTGATCAAAATTGACATTAATCTGTCTTGTTGACGAATCGAACAACTTATGTACATAAATAAATTAGTTAATTTTACAAAATTAAAAAGTAAATAAATGAATGTGATAAAAAAATTTAAAAAAAAAAAAAAAAACTTTTCGAACAACAATAACATAACAAATCCTGTCCAATTGCCTTATATAAATACGGAGTAATAATGTATCTCTCTGATTCAGTCATTTGTTGATTATGTCTTCTGTTTTGAGGATGAACGTAAAATTATGTTTTTTATTTCCATTTAAATTTATTATCTGATACTTGAAAATCAATGGGCGAGAGCGGACGAGGATAGTTGTAACTTTGTGAGTTTGCATTACAATTGGATCATATATATTTTCATAGGATGGCGATTTGGCGCTACCCGGTGGTACTGACTTCAGTACCACCCTAAATTTTAAAATATAAAATTAATTAATTAATCAAATAATATTTTATTTTGTGTCAAATTTATAAAGGCTAAATATATAATTTTACAAATTACAAGAATATTGAGTTTTGATATTCACATTCTAAATTATGATTCTTACTAAAACTAAAATCTAATCTAAAATTAACTTAATTTACAATAATTTTCTTTTTTTTTTTTTTTTTTCTGAAAAATAATTTCCAATAAATTTAACATGTCATTTTTCATAATTTTATAAGTTTTTCTTATGGGATCTAAAATATTGTGTTTAAATATTTTATTATCATGATATATGAAAGCTTATAATATTTGAATTTAAGGAGCAATATATTTTAAGTCTATTTTTTGTGTGTCTTATATATTGTTGATCATAAGAAACACTAACCATATACTCGTAGTTCATTATGCTTAAGAACTTTGACCCACCAAGAAAAAATATTATGCTTAGAATTCCAATATTATTTGATTGTTTCTTATACCATGAGAATTATAGTTTGAATAGACCTAATCACTATGTAGTACGAAGTGCACAAATTCATAACATCAATAGTTGATTTTTTTCATGCAATTGTTAAATCATATTATAAAAAGATATTAATAAAAGAATGATGCATTACTATTGATGATGGAAGAAAAAATAGTTACAAATAGATTCCTAAATTTTCTCCTAAACTTGTGCAAAAATAAAAATAAATGGATGAATGATCTATTAAAATCAATAAGTCATTTTCCTATTATACCCTTACGTTAGTTGATAATTTTTTATTTTAAAATTTAAAAAATAAAAAAAAAATTATAAATTTACCATTATGCCCCGCGTGGTACACAAATTAAGTACCATCTGGTGGCGCAATTTCATTTTTCATTTTCATAAGGCTAAAATAAATGTGAACTTTTCGTTATTTCTAAAGTATAAAGGTAAATAAATGAGTAAATAAAAGAAGTATTAAAGTTATAAAAAGTTATACTTACGGTGTAATGCATAACACGGAAAGTTTTGAACTCGTGATAAGTACAAGGAAATGTACAATTATACTGGCATTTGGTAAACAGGTAAATAGTAATGATAATACGGAGTAATTAATTAATAATTATAGGTTTTTTAAAATCTAAACCTTACTAAAGTCATGTTCGAAAAGTACTTTACTTTAAATAAGTACGATGTATTTATATGACAAGTGACAACTATAGAATTATTCAATATTTTATTGAGAGGGACATTAAATAAGTCATTGAGTAATTTAATTATTTGTTTTGTCAATATAATAATCTTATTTTAAACTTTGTCCGTGTTTAAAATTCAAATTTGCTCAAGCATGACATCTATTAATTGACCAAAATCATAAATTGACATTACCAATCAAATCAATATGTAAGACAATAATTAATAAAGGGTAGTGATTTTCCGTATACGGGTTTTACTCCCGTTATATACTTTTTTCATTCAATTTTCCCATTTTACCCTTTTACTCACATAATATACAAAAAAGGACAAAAAGAAAAAAAAAACCTATGAATCAACAAACACTTCGGCCACCACCACCTTCGGCCACCACCATACCAGTCGCCCCACCATACCGGATTGCACCGCCGACCACCCGTAGCGGCGGCCCTACCCTCGCCGATTGTTGGTCTTAATTATTTACCCACTTAACTTACAAACTAACCCACCCAAACCACTACAGCCACTCACCCTCACGCCGGACCCCACCGACCCGCAACCCACGCCGACGTCCGACCGACTCCCACCACCACCGCCTGTCGCCTTCCCGCCAATCGCTTTAAACCTCTTCATATGCAAACCCTAATTTTTAATTTTAAATGAACTTTATTAAAAATTAGGCAAAATCAATAATTTAATGATCAAAACTGAAATTGAAAACGATTATTACTTCATTGAATTGATTATCAAAATCAATAATTAATTCAAAATCAATAATTGAATAATTGAGTAAATGATTGAATTTAGGATTAAGAAAAGTTTTGGGAAGAGAAGAGAGAATTTCGTATACCGTGCGAGTAAAAAAGGGTAGGGCTTGGAAACTAAATGAAAAAAGTATACCACGGGAGTAAAATCCGTATACGGAAAATCAATAACGTTAATAAATTAATTTTGCAATCATGTTATCCTAATTAATTACAATACAAACTTGGCACATAAGTAAGAAGCTACATTAAGTTGACAAATATCATATGATTATAATAATATAGACAATTAATTAAAAAACCAGTTGTGTGAGTATTATTAATTATGAGGGCTAAAAAACGCCAAAAACAGTGGGTGCATATCATATGTCTTCTAGATGTTTAGGCTAATTCCCTCGTTGAAGTAGTGTATCAAAGTGTCTTCTTCTAGAATGCCACCACACAATTTTACTTTATATTCTACTTGTATGTACCAAATTTGTATGGCATGATGGCAAATTGTATGCCTATACGAGTACGAAAATAGAGTTCCAACGGGCAACTTCAACCTTAAGCCCACCTTTCCTTTTTAATAAAAAAAATATATTATATTTTAAATATCGATAATAATTCAGTAGATTAAACGTTAAAATAATTATTAATTATATTTATCTCAGTTAATTATTATCTATATTTAAAATTTTATTAACAAATAAAAGTCGAAATATTATAATTGATTAAGATATACTTCTTTCATTCCAATGGTTTCTATACATTTGTGTTTTGCATGTACGTCGATGCAAGTTTTTTTTATTCATATTTTTAGGTACATATACTAAAAATGATATAATTAAATATTAGTAATGTACTCGAAAAGACGATTAAAACTATATCACACATAACTGTATATTATTTTATATGCTAGAAGTTATAACGAAAATTTCACTCGCTTATGAATAGTGTCGAAACAGTAGTAAAATATATTTCACATATTTATGTCGTGGAAGAGGTCTTAGTAGAATCTATTAAAATGGAAAAAGTAGTGTTAATTAATCTACCACGACTACAAGGTACACACATTGTCTAATTGTGGAAAGACAACAAAAGGTTAGATAACTCATTAATGACTTGTTTATTATTAATATGTGACTTATATCTAAAGTAGTAAAGTAAATTTCACATATTTATGTCGTGGAAGAGATCTTAGTTTCAAATTTTGACCCACTTTATTTTTTTTTTCCAAAGCCCACTATTATTAATATACGAATATGATTTTCCGTATACGGATTTTACTCCCGTCATATACTTTTTTCATTTTTTTTCTCTTTCATACCCTTTTTTACTCATTCTCTATACAAAATTCTCTCTTTTATTTTTCTAAGTTTACTTAACCTAAATTCATCCAATTTTCAATTATTTCAATTAATAATTTTAATAATCAATTCAACAAAGTAGTAATTCAATCCAATTTCAATTTATTTCTTAAAGTTATGTTAATTTTATGAGTTAATCTTGATTCTTGATAATTTTTGGTTTAAAAATCAAATTAGGGTTCATAGAAAATTAAAATTAGGGTTTGTAGCGAGGCGATTGGGGCGGCAGGAAGCGGCGGCCGGTGGCCGGAGATAGGTCGGCGGCGGTCGGCGGCTGGAGATGGGGGCGGCGGCACCCACCACCACCACCACCACCATCACTTTCATTTTCCTTAATTTATTTTCAATTAAACTCAAGTTCTTCTTCCAACAACTTACCACCACCGCCCAGCCACCCACCGCCCGCCTCCCAGCCGCCGCTGGCCCGCCGCCCGCCTCCAGCCGGCGCCTCTGGCCCGCCGCCTCCCTATAGCCACCATTACCACCACCTTTACCCTTTTTTTTTCAATTTAAACTAAGATTCTCACCCTAATTTACTTATAGATCAATTAAAATTCTAAAAAACTGATAATTTAACACATTATTAAAAATATAAAATGTTATTAGTAGATCAAAACAATAATTTTGGTTTATAATTAAGCAATTGGGGAGATTTCTTGAGCTTTAATTGCAAAAAGTAAAGAGATAAAATAGAGAGAGAATTGTATATTTTGAGAGTAATAAAAAGGGTAGGCATGGAAAAAAAATGAAAAAAGTATATCGAGGGAATAAATTGCGTATACGGAAAATCAATACCCTTAATATAAATGTTGTATTCATAAAGACAAATTAAATACAATATTTACAACTACCATCACTCTAAGGGGGCGTTTGATCTGTATAAGGGAAAGAGAATGGAATCAAAAAAGAGAAAGAGTGGGAAATGAATGAGATTACCCCAAATTTAGTTTGTTGTTTGGTTGTTTTATCAAAAGGAATGTCAAAACTCAAGTATTGACCCATTTACCCGATCCGACCCACCACCGAGAGGCGACGGGGTGGCAATGGGGTGATTGTTATGGTAATGGTCATAATTACGTAGGTTGATGGTGGTGAGTGGTGGTTGTGGGTGAGAAATTGAGTTGGAGGGGAAAGAGAATCACATTCTTTTGGGGGGGGGGGGGTGGGGGATAGAAATTAGAGGGGTTTGAAGGTAAGAGAGAGAATTTGATTCCCTTTATTTGTAATAAACAAACACTAACAAAGGGAATCATTAACTTTGATTCATTTTCCCTTTGTTTTCCTAACCATACGCCCCCTTATTATATATTGAAAAAAATATAGAAAATTCTCTATGTAGAGAAATAGTTAAAAACATAATAGTCCATTTATTCTTGAAATGATAGAGTATTATTCAAGCATATTCACTCTGATTTAGTCATAAGTTTACCGTTCTAATTTGACTATTTGATGAGATGAAACGTAAATGAATTGTGTTTTCTCTATACAAAACTACATGGGAATAAAACATAGTCATGTTGATTCTTGTTTGATACATCTTAATTAATGAGTACAACAAAAATATTAAATTTTAATGACTTTTAATAATGTAAAACTCTATTTATTTACGTTCCCACATTTGCGTTGGCAAACGTGAAAATGTAAATGTTCTGAATAAAGTTGAATGAATGTAGTATCATTCAAAATCATTTAAACGAAATCGACATCGTTTAAACTGAATGACCGTTTTGAATCAAATTATTTTACTATATAAGGAAAAGATCAATAAATATTTGTTCCAAAAATAAAATATACGGAGTATAAACAAATAAACGAATTAGATGAAGTAGATTTAATGAGAAAGTTGGTGATTCCAATACATGAATAGTTAACAAATAAACATATTGACAAGTTAACGTGTTAAGTGAGGTTTTGGGTACAAAATAATTAAATTATATGTCACGTTAATTTGGACAAGTGCCAAAAGAAATACTAATAAAAGACGAAAGGTATATGTATGTAGAACATACCCACGTCATTTTGCACCTCCTTTTAATTTGTTGTCTAAGGCTTAACATTATTTGCCTATATATACATCTTATCTATCATTTTTTTTCATTTCACTTATTTACATTGTCCCATATACTCCAAAAACAAAAATAAAAAAACAATAATATGCTTCACAAAAGCTTAAATAAAACTCCAAATATAATAGAGAGAAAAATTGTTGGTGAGAAGAAGAATAAAAACAATATAATTGATGTATCTCATTTCTTCCTCTTTGAGTCGGTCGACGACTCTGAGGGAGAAGTATTTCACCATCACCATCACGACGACCAGTATGGTGACATGATGGTGATGGGATTCAATGATAATGACGATGACAATGATGCCGAGTCATGTAGTTATGACACATGGGATAATGAAGCTTCATGTAGTAGAGGTAGTAGATTTAGTAAAGCAAATGATGATGATGATGATGATGATAAATTGGTAGATGTTATGAATGTAGAATACATGAGAGATAATTATGATTATGATTATGTTGATGATGATCATCATCATCATAAGAAGTGTACGTCGGAGATTGTTTCAACGGCTAATAGTCTTCATTATAATAAGTCAACAAAGTCATGTGTTGATTCAAGTGGTGGGAATAATAATAAGAAGAAGATTAGTATTAGTGAAAATGAAAGGAATAAGCTCTTTTGGGAGACTTGCTTGGCTTCCTAGAGTTATTGTTCCTCCTTTTTTACAAGACCGTCATTGGGTGGTACCGAGTTTTGGTATCATATAATGTCACACGTATTATGAAGATCGTTGGTATTGAAACGGGATGCCACTGTCTCATTTTTCTTTCATTTTTCATTGCTTCTATTGAATTTTACATGAAATAATCACGTTATTATAATAATTTTTTTCTATTGAAAATTTATCTTATAATTGTAAATTATAATCTGCATATTCAATAATATTTTAAAATAATACTGCACTTTCTAGCTTCTCAATAGTTATTATTCTATTAAACATAATCTGTAAAGAGTCGATAATATGTAAAATAATAATTTTCATTGCTACTTTTGTGGTTTGGCATTATTTATTATTTTGACAATTATTTTATTATATGCTCCGTATGACAGTATCTCCTTAGAATGTACGGAGTACTAAATAATTGATTTATAAATTAATTGTGACCTTATTTAATTTTATCTTTATAAATTTTCGAGTTTAGTACGTAGATGGTGAATGAATTGATATAGTGTTAGGTGGTAGTATTAGTAATCATTTCATTAGAATTATGTTATGGTGGGCAACTACTACAATCACCTTTTAAAATGAGTTATTGAGTTCCTCCTTTTATGTAGAGCGGATTCTCTGTCCCATTTTTATGTCTTATTTGGTGTCCTATTACTACAAATGGTAATAAATCTTATTGACTATCAAAGATTAATCATAAAATAATTACATAAACTAAAGATTTATTACTATATGAAATAATGGGATACCAAGTGGGACATAAAATGAGACAGATGATCCGCTCTCCTTTTATGTATTCTCCTCGTCCCACCAATTCAATTTCTTTATGTATTTTGTACTTTAGTCATTTTATTTTATTTTAATTTTACGTTTTTTTAACTAATATTTTATATTAAAAATTTAAGCGGGACTAACGGGGACCACCTCTAACATTTATTCCGTACATATAAGTAATTGATTCAAAAATACACGTAAATATAGGTTGACCGAAGGAGTATTTTGTACTCCGTATTTCTTTCAATTATGGTTATTCGTGAATAAAGCGAATTTTTCGTCCCACTTTATATTCAGTCACTGACTTCAAATTCTGACACATAAAATTTTAATATAATCTATACAAATATTTTTAATGGTAAATGACAATATGTCAGAAAATAATACTATAATAATATGTAGAGATACAAATAATCCGTGAACAACTTTACTTTTTTAATCCCCACTTTTCCTACGATATTGTATCGTAGGTTCCTAGTTTTAACATCAAAACATGTTGCTTTCAATAATTCAATCTATACTCCCTCACCAAAAAAAAAAAAAATAATTCAATCTATACTTGTACTTCATCTTTTATTCTTCTTAATTACCCCCCGTACCAAATAAATACCACGGTCCTTATACAATACTAAAGAATTTTTTTCCCCCTATTTATGTTGTATTCTCGAGTTTCTAGAATTCCGCATTATATATACTCCTGACATTCTTAAATTTTCTCCTGTTTAACCTTAACTTTCATGTATGTATTATTGTCTCTAATTTAACCCTCTTGTTATATAAAATAACTATATTTATCAAATAAGTTAATAATTCACCTAATACTGCACCCAGTTAATCCACCCAACTAATAATTTATCTACGTAAAACCTTATTGTTATGTCAACAAACTTTAATTATCATTATTTACAACTAATTATTTATGAATTTATTTAATTTTTATTTTTAACTTTTTGGCTAAATTCACCACCAAACTCCGATATAATTACTAACAAGAAGGTCGAAGAAGAAAGACTGTAAAATAGACATTTTGAATAAGTTATTAATAAATTTCGTTGATAAAACGTTAAATAAGGGTCATATTATGTACACAGAAAAATGTAAGGATATATTGTAGAACTTGTAAAAAAGTAAGGCCGATATATCATTAAAAAAATAATAAATAAAAAAATAAAAAATAAAATTAAGGGTGCATCATTTAATTTCCCCTTATTTTATGATTTTTATCATTTCCATCAAAGTGATAAAAACGTTGACTATCTTTAATTTCATTTATTACTTCTTGTTGTCAACTTTGTATGCACTATGTAATTTCTTTTGTAATTGCTCGTTTAAGTCATTATAATACTCCGTAACTTTCTCCGTAAGAAGTAGGTTAATTTATGATACACAAATAATCTTTAATTAGCACTTTAACGTGTGTCATTATGATACATGTTAGAAAAACTCTAAAATAAAAATAGATTTTCTAACATATGTTCACGACGGTCACGAGTAGAGCTGGCAAGCTTGACCCGACCAGAACCCGAGCAAAACCGACCCGATAAGACCCGAAATTATAGTGACCCGAAACCGACCCGAGCCGACCCGATGACGATCCGTAACGCGACACGACCCGATAAAGTTTGACCCGAAACCGAACCTGACCCGACCCGAGATGACCCGTAACCCGATTCAACCCGAGTTTATTTGATAGTTGACCCGACCCGAAATGACCCGTGACCCGAAACTTTGAAGATTTTAAAGAAATTTTAAAAAAAAATTTACAATTTTTCGAATTTTTCAATCTTTCAAATATACACCAAATAAAATATTTGGCATTTTGAGATTGAGATATAGTTAAAAATTCAAATATTAGTTTGAAAAATATTAAAATTTCAAAATTTGTTTTGGCGTCAAAATTTAAGCCTAAATTATTAGTGACCCGAACCCGATTGACCCGACAATTTTAGCTTTAATGACCCGACCCGATATGACCTGGACCCGACCCGAGACCGACCCGAACACTGTTATAACCCGACATGACCCGATCCCGATACGACCCGAACACTGTTATGACCCGAATCGACCCGACCCGATACGACCCGACCCGAGTGACCCGATTGCCACCTCTAGTCACGAGCACTTATTAAAAGGCCTTATATAAAACTGTTCTCAAACCAATTGATCAGAGACTTGGGGAGAGATCGAGATAAAATCATGATTGATATACTGTAGTTTTGACGGTTTGTCCATCCGAATTAGCTCATTATTATGTTAGTTACATATAGACACAAAAAAACCTTTGAAAAACTATTACTCCCTCCGTTTCAGTGAATTGTTTACAGTTTGACTTTTTTGTGAGGGGAAAAAAGTCAAACTGTAAACAAATGACTGAGACAGAGGGAGTACATTAATTCATTGATTTGTGCTAAAAACATATTAAGAAAATTGTAACCACTCTTAGAGATTGAACAGGACTTAGAAATTACTAAAACATTTCAATTTCAAAGACCAAAAAACTTCACTTGAAAAATAGACATTTTCAAAAAGCGTAATTTCAGGGAGTTGAAAATATCAAATTATTAAAATCAAACAAATGACTAAGTAATCACCGTAACTTGTCTAACAATTGAGTATAGATTACCTTTGAAAGTGACTTAGACATTCTTTCGAATTTTCATTCATTTGATTCGATTCATTTCGATTCGATTCGATTCGATTCGATTCGATTCGATTCAAGCTCCATTGATTCGATTCGATTCGATTCGATTCGATTCGATTCGATTCGATTCGATTCGATTAAATTCAACTATATTAAATTAATTTCATTATTATTATTATTATTATTATTATTATTATTATTATTATTATTATTATTATTATTATTATTATTATTATTATTATTATTATTATTATTATTATTATTATTAATATTATTATTATATTATTCATATTATTATTATTATTCATATTATTATTATTATTATTATTATTATTATTATTATTATTATTATTATTATTATTATTATTATTATTATTATTATTATTATTAGTATTATTCATATAATAACGCTTGATGTTATTATTACACTTTTGAAGATGATAATAATAATAATAATAATAATAATAATAATAATATTATTATTATTATTAATAATATTATTATTATTATTATTATTATTATTATTATTATTATTATTATTATTATTATATTAATAGTAACAAAAACAACAACGATAAAGATCAAAGAAGTAATAATAATAATAATAATAATAACAATAATAATAATAATAATAATAATAATAATAATAATAATAATAATAATAATAATAATAATAATAATAATATTAATAATATTAATAATATTAATAATAATATAATATTAAGAACAATAATAATAATAATAATTATCATAAAAATAATAATCAATTTTAAATATTTTGTTCGATTCATTTCATTCGATTCGATTCGATTCGATTCGATTCGATTCGATTCGATTCATTCGATTCGATTCGATTCGATTCGATTCGATTCGATTCGGCTTCATTCGATTCGATTCGATTGATTCAAATTTAAAAAGTCGGAAAAGAGCAGTCGCTTAATATTTGAATTTTTTTGATGTCAAATTGTCAATAGAGTACAAAGTGTAGACTTGGACGAAAGTGATGCTCTACTATGACATATCAATTCCAGGTTGTACGGACACTTCTCCAAATCAACGTGCCCGTGTCGGACACCGTGTCGGACACCGACACTCCTCGGACACACGTCAATATGTGTCAAACACTTGTAAAATCGTGTCCGGTTTTTTTAATTTATTTGGAGCCGTGTCGGACACGGTTCGTGATATTTGGAGCCGTGTCGCGCATACACAATTCGTAGTATTTTGACACTTGTCGGACATATGTAACGTTGTTTATGGGTTTTCGGACTTTAGTAAATGACAATATTGTAGGTTTATGGTGGCTATGCTACCTAGGTTGCATGAACACAGCGAAAAAGGTTTTGGACACACTTTAAGACGCATCCTCGGTTTTCAAACTGTAAATTTCTTTTATTTTAATATTTATATTGGTTTTTTTTTTGCCATGTCCCGTATCCTAATAATTTGGAGTGCCGTGTCCCGTATCTCGTGTCGTGTCCGTTTTCGTGCAACCTAACATATCATGCATGATGGTTTAAATGTTTAATGCATGCAAATTTATTGTTGTTTAATTTGTCCTCATAAAATGTTTATTTTCACCCATACTTTACAATTTGATCCGTATAAACTTACCTGAAATTCTAACCCCTATCCAGATAAATGAAACTACAAATCTAGTACGGAGTAGCATAATAAACTCAACTTAAAATCTTGCTCCTCTATAGTTGACTTATTGTCTAACTCATTCAAAAATTCATCAAATCCAAAGAAATTTCAGCTTATGCGATCTTAATTATACTTCCTCCATTTCGATAGATTGTATACGTTTGATTATAGCACAATAATTAAGATAGAAGAAAATCAAGTGGGTAAGAGAATATTATTACCAAAATAACCCTAGGTTTCTTTGCAAGTGGGTGGGTAGGCCGTAGGTGGGTAGTAAATTAAGGGTGGTATAGTCTTTTAACTTGATAAAATATGGACTAAAATAGAAACATATACAATTGATTGAAATTTCCCAAAAAAAAAAAAATACGTATAAATTCAAATGGAATGGAGGAAATATATATACCGACGTATTTAATACTTTTCAACCTGGAATGACCCATACCGAGGATTAAATATCTCATTTACTTGATGTATAAAATCAAATGGAATGGAAAAAGTATATAGTGACGTATTTAATACTTTTCGACCTGAAATAACCCGTACCGAGGATTAAATATCTCATTTACTTGATGTATAAAATCAAATGGAATGGAAAAATTATATACTGATGTATTTAATACTTTTCGACCTGAAATGACCCATACCGAGGATTAAATATCTCATTTACTTGATGTATAAAATCAAATGGAATGGAAAAAATATATACTGACGTATTCAATACTTTTCGACCTGAAATGACCCGTATCGAGGATTAAATATCTCATTCAGTTGATGTAGTATCACCAAGGGACCTACTTAGTTGTCAACCACCCATGTGCTCGATTTATTAAGGAGCACAAAAAATGCGACAAAATAACACACAATAAACTTGACTTTTCTTAAAATTTTGGTGTGCCGTAGTCCGCTAAGATTGCAAGTGTAAGTAAGATACTCCTCCATAGTCAAGTCCTTTTTGTTGCACGAGTTTATTATACACTTTTTTTTTTTTTTTTTTTTACGGTGATGAATCGTTTTTGGCTATGATAATATTTTTGTTTGGAATGTACTCAAGCAAATTGCTTTGGTTTTTATGACTGTGATATTGCAACATCCATATTTTTCTACCCTCAAGAATAGTAAGTTAATTGTTTGTGTCACAAAATATAAAGCATTCACATGTGAAGTCGTCCTACATTGATGAAGCAAATAAGAATTCTCCACCTTATAAAGGCACATGGGCCCTTTACTATTGTCAATTGGTTTTAGTATTGTTGGATCACGTGGGCTTGAAGGTTGGATATTCTCTTCTATTCGGATATGGCATGCCCTCTCAAAAGTTTATCAGTTTGTATTTACATATGACATCATACTTTTGAGTTTTTAAATTATATACAGTAACTCGGTAAGTCTTTGTTAAGATCGTGAACTTAGATGGATGATAGTTACTCTTTACGACTTTACCTATAATTATACCCTTTCCATTCAACTCCATTTTGTGTAATCCACTATTTGACAGTATTCAGTCAAGGAATTTATACCGTAAAATATAGTCATGCGAGATCTTATTTGATTTATCTTCATGAGTACGAAAAGAATATAAAAAAAGGCTACCTTATTTTTAGGATTAGCATTCAAGAACTTCTATTAATTTGTAACTTTATATATCGTCATTTGGACATGTATCTTGACAAGCGTAAAAACGACAACTTTATACTCCTATAGATTTCTGTTTACTAATGCCGGGTTAAATTGGGCCTAATTTCGGGCTACATAGACGGCCCAAGACATAAACTAAGAGAACAAGTCCTTAGACTATTGAGAAAATTTGAAGTTAGCATTTTCCGTGACACTAAGAAAGTTCAGAAACCCTGCGAGATGGGAGCCTGCGCATGGTTGGTTCTACGTCGTCTGTCCATGACAACGGTACTTCAAAATTAACGCTGCTACCCATAACTGTGCTTATTGTATCGATAGCCATAACAGCTGCATCGACACTGAAATTCAGGTAAATCAAACTGTCAGATCGTACCTGAAAACGTACCAGTAACAAAAAAAGTGTAATCACAAACGTTTTTTGTATTACTGTAAACACATCAAGGATTTTACTGCATTAAGTTGAGCGTCTGCTCTTCCAAGGTCTTGAAAGAACTAGCGACTATAATCAGGCCGAACAGAAGATCTACCAGAATTCTCAGTTGACCACATGAACGTGGAAATAGAAGACCTTCAAACCGCTCTAAAATCCGTGGCGTGTCATACTGGTCTACCAAAACCGAATTGAGAAACTCCTATTAAGGGGAATGAGACAGATATGTGAGTCACATAACAAATCGTCGATGTTGGAGGTTTTTGTCAGTAGGCACATTGGGGACTTTGTTGGTAGGCTGTCAGAAGAATCGAACAAATCGTAGAGGTGGTTAATAATCTTGCTAGAGTAGCAGGGTTTAAGACCGAAACTGAAAAGAAAGCGCAGTAAAAACAATCGAAAGAGAGCACATACACAATTTGCCAAAATGAGGAAGCAGTGTAGGCCTTAGAGGTGGTCTGAGTTCCTTTGAGAGTTGTCGTAGTTCCTGTGACCTCTGCAAGGAACGTCTGCTATGCCTTTGAAATTAAAGTTGTCGTAGTTCTGACCTAGATGTCTGTATTTCTAGCAGTCACATCAAACAAAAAATTTAAACAATCCTCAGAAAACCGCACGTAGTAAAAACACCAAAAGCTGGCAAATATAGCGACAAATTTACTGCGTTGGAAAAGCAAGCTATGAATTACAGGTGACAGAATCCCGAGTCTTGCAAAAATAGTATCAGATTCAAACTACGACAGATAAGGGTAAGCACCACTACACGCAATTAATTCCCAAAGCAATCTCAGTCTCGGTGTCATGCTACATTCTCGACTTTTGAGAAAATAACCAAGCAGCGATATGGCATTGTCATATACTCACATCCATTCTTAAGGATTCATGCAAGTGTCTCGCCAAAAAGACATTCGTCATATGCTAATAACCATCCTTTCAGACTTAAGCAAGCATCTAACAACTTCCACTCCTCGCTCTCGTCTTCATGTTTGACAATGCTATGGAGGATGCAATGTCGTAACGCCAACTTAGACGGTACTCAACCGACACATTAACTCACATTTGACAATATACGAGACAGGCACAGAGAGTAAGAATGCCCCTTGTTCATCAAGGTAAACCATCACATTCAAATTTTAGCACACATATTGCAACAAAACAAAGTTTAAATAGTAACAAAATTCAACTTTTTCACGATTTCTCACAAGTTCAAAGACCGACTTCGATACAACAAAACAAAAAGTAAGCATATAGAAGCTCATAACACCATAATATTTCCTTGGCTAAAATTACGGTTTTGTTCTTCAGATAAAAGGCTATTGGCAAAGCTAAACTACTTCAACAACAAAAATGAGCAAGGAGAGTGCACGCGACACCATAGCTAAAACATATGATTGTTTAGGGGAAAACATTAAACGGCGAGAATACAAAGACACAACACACTAGCTTCTTGCAGCAAGCTTCATCAAAGGAGAAATAACGCCTTGTATCTCGAGCAACGAGTTTTGTATCCTCAACTCCTCTTGAATCGACCTCCTCAAATTCCGTATTTGGAGCTGGAGCGCATCATGCACTAGAACATCCTCGCCACGCATTTTAAGGACTTTGTCTGCAAACGGCATCAACAAACCAGCAAACCTAGGCACAGTGGTGTACTTCTGCAAAAACCTTAACAACATCTCAAGCTCGTCGATTTCCAAATTCGACACGCATCTGAACAGTTTCTTCCTAGCAACCAATTCCTCCATGACCGCGACCACATTTTCGGGATTCTTCGTCTTGAGCACGGCCACAAAGGCGTCTGTATGCCTAAATTTTTTCAATAGCTTATCGTGCTCAGGAAGTTTCACCTTCTTAGGTCTCAGAACCAAGTAATCCCCATCTCTCGGCTTCTCATTTTGCCCTCGATGAAAGTACCTAAAGAATGTCGGTCTTAGAACCCGCTTTTTCGGTTCCTCCCTAACCCGAAACCCTAACACATCCCCAACATCATTCGCTTCCTCCTCGACCTTCTTCTTCCTCCTCCCCATGTAAATAATCCCATTCGACGTCCCAATAGCACGACTCAAACCGTCAGGGGAAAACGCAACAGACACCAAAGGAGCAGGATACCTCATAGAAAATGTCACCTTCATGTTCGCATAATCAAACACCTTCAAATACCCATCCAACGAAACACTCAAAAGACGGTTTTGCTCCAACTCCTCCCCACCCTTTATCCCGATTTTCCCAACACACATCGACGTGACCGTCTTGTTATGACCCTCTAAAGTGCCGACACACTTCCCGCCACCGATTAAATCCCAAATTTTAACCACATTTCCTCCCCCACTCGCGACAAGTCCACCAGACGGCAAAACCACAAGACACTCAACCGGTTTCCCGTGATCAAAACACATAACAGGTGAACCGGAGCTGGACCCACGAGAATCCCAAACATTAACAGTGTGATCATAAGAGCCGGAAAAAAACAAATGATCATCGACAGGAGAAACAAAACCAGACCTAACATAATCCTTATGACCCACAAAACTAAGCAAACAAGATTCATGAGCAACATCCCAATATTTAACAACAGAATCATCAGCACCAGAAAACAAATGCAAACGATCACGAGACGGGTACTTACAAACCCTAACAGGCCTGGTATGTCCCTTAAGAACCCGAAGCTGGTTACGGGTTTTCACATCAAAAACCCGAATATACGAATCAAGCGAGGCGGCAGCGAGAAGGCGGCCGTCGGAACGAAATGAGGCGGAGTAGGTGGAGTCACGGAAGGAGTGGAAGGTGGAGACGGCGGCTGAGGTGGCGGCGGAGTATAGGGAGACGGCGGCGGAGTAGGTGGCGGCGAGGTGGTGGGGCACGGTGGGGGAGTAGGTGAGGGAGGTTATGGGGTGGTTTCCGGCGGATGACGGTGGTGGGGTTTTGAAGGAGAGCCAGTATGAGGATTCAGGGGTTTTGGATTGGGTTTTTGAGGATGGTTTTAGTCGTGGTTTTGTTGGAAATGTTGTCGCCATTGTTAGGGTTTTTTTAGGGTTTTTAGGGTTTTAGAGAGAGTGGTGAAGGTGGGGATGGAAGAGGGTTTAGGGTTGAGGAAGAAGAAGACTGCAATTTTGAGTAATTCTTAGAGTTGATTCATTTTATATGAAGTTCTATTTTATTCGATTTTAAGTAATTCTTAGACTTGATACTCGTACAAACTAAACCCTTATAGTTTATCCGTTTTATAATTCTTATAGCTTTGTTCATTTAATAGTTTACCTGTTTGTATTTAGATCTTAACTTGACCTAATACCCGTACAAATTAAACTCTTACAAGTTCGTAGTTTACCGGTTTGTGTTTACACCCTAACTTGATCCGATACCCATACGAACCAAGTTCTTATAAGTACGAAGATAACTTGGACCCATTTTTATTCGTTCTGTGACTCGTGGACTTGACAAGTCTGGACTCATTTACCTTAACACTTTAAATCATAATCATTGACCTCAGTTTTAATTTCGTTTTACTAAACAAAACTCCACAAAAAAATTGATCACCTAATTACCCTCTCTATTAGCATGTCATCTCGGGAAAACCTACTTCATTTGTAGCACCGTCACCTTTCCCAGCGAATTAGCACACCAATATTCTCGCGGCAAGCTTAATTTTGTGAATTCGCAGTTGATTTTGCGTACAATATACATTTTGAGAGAACAATAACGCAAAAGACCAGTATATTTCAAACAACAAAGTTAGTAAAATTACATAAAACAAGAATTAAACAACTCACAAGATCTTCAAAAATCTTACGTTGAGTCGTCGCCCGTCTATACAGTACCACTGAAGTAGTCCTTTAAGGTGGTGTGATACGGCTTACGTACTCAGCTCTGATTTTTCTACATAACATTTTAGAGCACTTTCCTCTACGATCTCATTACAAAAATATACGAAAGTTGTCCACAAATTCAGGTGCGACAAAAAACTTAACGACCAAAGACCGGATAGAAAAGATCAGGTTACTGAAGTAAAATCGTAAATCCGTAGACAGCTAAAATTGAAACAAAAGTACACCGAATTCAAAACTTGAAATCAACACAATCTTTCAGAACTCTTTTGGGCTACATAAAGCACGTATCTTACAATTCCAGCAAGTAATATACATGGTGTTGACGACGACTAATCTTTATACGATCAACTAACACCTAAACTTAATCAGCAGTTCGATCTGAACCAAAAATACAAATGATATACCTCAAAAGTTATGATACATCCTTTCAACCAACGGTCGCAAGGAGCAGTAAAAATCGATATAGTGGAGCAAGAAATAGGAGATGAGCTAACCAAACAAGCCCTGTGCTTCATCCAACAATACCAATTGACGGTTTTTAGTAAAGATGAAAAAGTCAAATGGGGCTTGTTGATTGAAACGAAGGGAAAACGAAATTAAAATGCACCGTGGTCATTACAACATTATGTCACCTAGATCAAACTTCTTGCTCCAATTGTATCAGTAAAGAAGTGTGCGGCTGATTTGAGGGAAAAATGAATATCAAAGAGTTACCTATAACTATGCTCACGAGTTTCCAGGAAGGCTCACAATAGTATCTCGTAGCCCCTGAAGACACAGATGTAAAGCCCGCTGAACATTGTCGGCCACTAATCTTAACCTTCCTTGGGAAATATCAGCGGGTGAACATCCGTGCACTTCCACAGAACGCGCTACCCTTTGTTTACATTTTTCCCAATCTTCAACTCTCAACCAGCACGCTCGGCCTCCATGACTTCCGTCCATACCCAAAAACGATACATTTGGGTTTTCCCCAAATGAGTATCTTAGCCTGACAGACACGCAATATGGTAACCACGCAGCACCGCCAGCAGCATTGACGTGAGGGATGTGAGCAGGGTCAAGGACAACAGTAAGTGCAAAATCAACCGAGTTGTGGGGCCGATCGTAATGGATATTGCTTTTGGTGCCTGACAAATTCACAGAGACGCCGTCCATATTCAAACCAGCGTGATTCTCGAGGCATAATTCTATACGAGGTTTCTGCGCAGGTGCTACGTCTCCACCTTGTGCTTGGGACATGACCTTTTTCCAAGCTATTAGTTTCAGAAATTCTCGTAAAACTGATATTGGTAGCGTTAGAAGAGTGATAAATGATGCAACACGAGAGGCATCGTAGGGTTCGGAAGCAACGCGTCTGCTGAAGTAGTCACATATCTCACTAATTTCAGATTGAGATAATTCCTCAGGGGCATTCGTTGCATTTTGCTGCTGCTGTTGTTGTTGATGATGGAAGCGCTTCACACTTAACACTTGCAGCAAAAGTTGAACTCTATGGACACTTACCGCAAACACATATCCCCTGACAGACACACAATGATAATTAATTAATTAGTATACACATAGCACATGAACTGCTTACAATCTAAACGCCGTAAACTACTGGTCATCACAGTGATATCGGACATTTTTTATTTCATCGCTCAGCTGATATTGTTCGCTACCTCGCGTAATCCAGTGGCTCATAAACTACTCATGAAGTGGGGTAAAAAAAGGTGCTGGTACCAAGATTTGAACCCCAGTCAATTGAGAGAAAAATATCAACTTAAGCAACAGATTCTCTAACACAGTAATACAGAGTAAATTTTTCATGAAAAATCTAATTATCATTTTATCAGCGTCGTCAGGCCCTACTTCAACCAACGTGCCTCCATCACTGATGTCAAGAAAAAATAAAAGCATTTGAAAAAGAGACAGTAAGAGCTTACCCCACAAAAAACCGTAAAGCCGGCTGCTCCTGATCTAAATTCAACAAGGCACCTTCATTTTCTTTTAAAATAGAACCAAGGATCTCTTTCAAAAGATCGGGTAACTGAGCAAAAAGCCAAAGAACTCCAAGATATTTCAAGATGCCCCGTAGAACCTTTTTGAGAGCAACTAGTGGAACCCATCCTCCACCATATCCACCATCATCACCTAAGCCAATTATAGCAGTATTTAGTTCTCCTCTGACGTGAGCCGGTACAGCTCCGACAGAAGATCTCCTTAAAGCCAAGCTCGTGGCAGCAGCCATGTTAGAAGGGGCAGAAAGAGAATTTCCAGCACGATTTAAGGCAGAAATCTGGCCTCCTGGCCTAGACAATGCCGGACTGCCCGAAAGATTAACTCTGTTTCCATTTATTGTTGCAAGTTGGGAACCAGAACTGGAAGCAGGAGGGTTTGAAATCGAAACTCCAGCAGTCTGCTGCCCGCTGACAAAATTAGGTTCTAAACCGTTCAATTCTTGAGCAACGTGCTCCATGATGAAAGGCCTGAACTGTGGGCAAGGTAGTGAACCTCCAGCTGAAGGACCACCTTTTGGTGGTGTGGCCGGCTGAAGCCACACCTGATCTCCTGCAAAGCACCGCATATCAACTGCAAAATGCTTCCGGTAGATGATTCTTATCCAATATGGGCCTCGTAGAACAACGGAAACATCAATTGGCAACAACGAACTGGGTACTATACCCGAACCTCCCCGTCCAGCAGCAGCTAACATAGCACTAGCATGATTACCAAGAGGTCCTGCTGCGGCAGCCGTTGTGGGTGCAACTGCATTTGACACAGCGCCAGCAGTGGTCGGACCCATATTTGACGAAATACCACCGGGAAGAAGTCCCTGACTTGATGATTGGGTCACTTGTCTGGATGAAGCTGGTAATACAGAACCAACACCTGGCGTGATTGCAGCCTGACCAGCACGAGCAGGTCTAGTAGCTGCAGCTAGCGCATGTAGAGGTCCAGCTGTAAGGCGAATGCAGTCCAAAAGAGATTCCACTTCACCCCCGTTTATAAAGTCCTCGAGAAACTGCAAAATGACATAAGAACTGTTATTTATAACCTTAGGGAAATTTGCAGGAAGCAAGAGCGTAAAGACACCAGCAAATTTCCAAAACTTCTTAACTTTTCTTCAAGAAAATATATTTTCACTACTTGCGACTGGCTTACAAAACTATAGACATGAATAAATACACTATATTCTTTACTCCATAAAAATGCAGCTTCAAGAAATAGCCTAAACTAGAAAGTTGTGTCAAGTTAACTAGTTTCATGAGTTTCATCAGAATTCGGCACAACTTGAATACTTCAGCTCAAAGGAACTAAGAACGCTCGTACAAATACACAGAAAACTTTCTTGATTGAAAAGCTAGAAAAAAAATTATATAACTGGTCAGTGTTAACTGTTAATACAAAAGCAAATTAACATAATCTGTATTCATATTCATGCCAGATTGTTAATACAATCTTAGCAAGAGTACACTTGTGAAAAATTAAGAGAAAAAATAACTAGATGGTAAAAAAATAACTAGATGGTCTAAAATTCAGGCTACTGTTTTTAAAAACCATAGCAAAACCCATCGTAGTGGATACTCGCTTCCTACCAGTTGAAAGATCCTACAACTGGTTAATACTTTGTAAAGCTAATACTTTGTGAAGGGACCTCAACAACCACAGGTGTTTCTAGGATCTTTTTTACCGAGCAAGCATAAACAAATACGGCCACAAAATGATTAACAAACATCAAGTGAGACTTGAAAAGGGTAATAAAAAAAATTCCATTGCACAGATATATTGGGCCATCCTACCTTGGTATGCGGCCAAAGCTGATCTGGTGTTACATGCATGGTGCATCCCTCTTTACCAGTTTCCCACTCCACAACAAAACGAGCCAGGACCCCAGAGCCGAAGCTAAACCACAGACTCATGAGTCCAACTGCTTCGATTCTAAATGCCTTTCTCATTTGCTCTGATAATCTGTGAGGTCCATCAGTGCTGTCTTTAGATCCAGTAACAGGTTTAGCCTCAGAAACTGCACTTTCTTCTATTTTATCTTTTGTCTTCACACCTAACAATTTGCGCATTCCAAGAGCAAACATTCTAGCATTGTAAAGTCTACGAATATCAGCTACAAGCTTCTTAATACTATCAGCTTCAACTGACTGATAGCTTAAGATGACACCTTCACAGTCGTAACAGATGTGGGAGTCTGCATCAGATGTGTTAGCTATGCGAACACCACTTCCCCATGATGTATCACTATTTCCCTTCTGCAGTTCCCACAGATCTCTGAAATGTTTATCGTTAATCTTCACATCCCAGCACAGCTTTCCTGGTTTCCCAAGTCTCAAGCAAATATATGGCCATGAATCTCCTTGTAGAGAAGGAATTTTGACCCAAATGTGCAAAAACGAAGATCTAGGTCCTGTTTCTTCAAAGTAGGGAATCTCCAAGGCCTCCATCTGACTAGACAGCATAGCATGTTTGATACAAAGCGAGCAATGTCTAACAACATGAAGAAGCGCTGATATATATACACCTGAAGGCGCATTTCCCCTGTTTGCTTCAGCTAAAAGATCACCATAACTGAGTCTTTCAGTTTTGCGCATGGCATTAGATGAGACAGCTGAATATGCTAAAGGTTGGCTAGCTAACAATTTTCTTCTTTTAGAAACCTCTCCATCCACTGGAAGACCTCGAAGTGATGGTAATAGATTCAGCATGTCACAAACTTTCCGTTTTTTAGGATTATTTTCATTTTCTGTAGTTACTGCACCTGCATCAACATACATTACAGTATGATTTAAAATTATGTGCAACCACTATCTAACTACAGAATAGTAGCTCAGCAAAGCATATAGAGTTAAGTGCAACCAGGAAGAAAACTTACATACTGGAGCGGTGGACAACGAATTCGATTCAATAATGCCAGTATCTCCTACAAGCCTAGTAGAGGAGTTTCTAGATGCACTCACATTAGCACCAGAAGTACCAGTGGCAGATAAAAGACGGGATGATCTACCAGGCACATCCAGAAAAGAGTCGTTCATAAACCTCAAACGATCTTCATCCATTGACTTAAATGAACTACCATCAAATGGTTGTGGTGACCTAAGAGAAGCAAGATCCTGCTCAGACTTAGAAACTGGAAGTTTATTGGCACTACTACCCTGAACAGCAGAAAAGGAGCTCACAGATGTTGACTGACTCAACCCTTTAACATTGGCAGTGGAATATATAGAGCCATTATAATGAGTCGGCAATTTAACGGCCGGATTTATATGCGACATCTGGGCACTTTCCTCCAGTTTGGGGGAGGAAAGTCCGGGCCCAGTAGACTGAAGATTCAGAGGATTAGGGTTCACATGAGAAGCAGCAGGTGCGGAGTTTCCCTTCTCAAGCTCAAATACTTCATCAATAAGAGAGGAAAAACTTGAGGGAGGAAGAGTAACTGATGTCAGCTCCTTATGCGTAAGCTCGGAGAGAAAACCTGAGGCCTGGTTCGCATTCCCAGCCATAGGTAAAAAGCCAGACACTTTCTGCAAATCAAGGATACTCAGATTCATTTCATCTTCAAGCATCAGCATGTTGTCGACATCAATTTTCTTGCAACGCACAACATCAAAGGTCTTAGAGGTCTCAGAGAGCTGTGGCTGTGTCTCAAGCAATTGGAAGACAAATTGAAAGCCCTTATCTAGTTGCAAAAGCAAAAAGTAGGAGCTGCCACAGTCTGGAAATCCCATCAGCAAGAAACTGGCTCCAGTTAAGATGTTTTGTGGCAATTTAACAGAAGGGAAACCATTCTCATACACCTGCACAAGAAAGCACAAAAATTTAGAAGTTCAAAATACCTTACCCAATAGGAACAAATTTCCAGCGAAATCACAAAATTTAAGAATATCCTTCAAGACCACAGAGGATGTATACAAGGAGTACACTAGCTTATTTTCGATGCGATATGAAAGCCAAAGAAATCAAGATCAACCAAGAAAGCAAGATTTTGAGATAATTAAGTCTCAAGCAAAAGACAGTAAAAAAATTCTAAAAGCAACTCTCATCAAATATAGAAAGCGGAAGCAGTGCACAGCCTTTACTAATTGATCTAACCATTGTATCACAAAATCCATTAAATTTACCTCCAGGCCCAAAAAGGTACCAATAGATGCAAACATGTGCAAAATAGATTTTGTCCGTAAGTTAGCAAAAACTTCTGATGCACTAAGAGTTCCTTGATTAAGAGTATCTTCAGCTTCTGACAATGCTATCAGCGGAATAATAGTTCTGGACGACTGTAGTCGATAACGCCCATTCCTACACCAAAAATCAGATAAAAGAATACCTTTATCAAAATTGTTCACTTGATTTACATATAAACATCAAGTTTCTAAAGAAGAGTCGTTTTAATTTCAAAATTGTTCACTTGATTCATAAATAAACGTCAAATTTCTAAACAAGAGTCGTTCAATTGTATGCAATCATGGAATTATATCTAGATCCCAGCAATGGCCGTGGTACCAGCTTCTGCGGCTTGATCTCGCTATGTATGGCCAATATTACATCAAAATGATGTAAAATATGGCCACAGTGATCTTCAAACCTTTATGATACGGTCACATTTCTGTGTTGTGCTCTTTATTTAAAACCATGACAAGGATCATTTATAAAAGAATTTTCTTACAGCTCTGGCCCTATCATGGTTAGCCCAATCATGGCTGTATTGGACCGAGTTAGACGACAAGGCGATACAACTCGAGCAACTTTTTTGCTTTTTTAAGTTAGTGGATTGATCTCGCTATGTCTTGTATAGATGGCCTTGATAACAATACATGTTAATAGTACAGATAACTTCTAAGATAATTACTCTGCCACAACTCATGACAAGACTGATATTTTAACTCTACAATAGCATAAATTTTCAGCAACATCGCATGACCTCAAATAAAGGCCACACCAGACTTGCTACTTTTAACACGAATCATTAAAATGAACAATCAAACTTAGTCATAGTTGTGGTTGTTCAAAATTTATATAGTAATAAAACAAGTTCTAGTAGTCTCAATATATTGGAGTATCATTTCTTAATTAATAATTAATCTACAAGAAGCATTTGCAGTTAAGATACAAAGAAAGAAACAGCATGAGACCTTATATTTATTCCAAGGATAAAGAATGCTGAACCATAAGCTCGCACGCATAGTACTTCTTGTCCATCCGATTTCGCAGAAACCGCAGTGGCATCTTTCTGCAGAAAAAAGGCAGTTCAAAAACACATGTTATAATTCAATCTCTGTAACTGATATACGACAATGGATAAATGGAATCTAAAAACCAAGGATAATACTGGCACATATGCAGTTATTATGTGGAATTGAAGCACTCATTCATGGACAAAAGCTGTGCTTCCTCCACAAGACAACATAAGTCACAGGTTATTATTCATAAGAGTCGTCAATGAAATATAAGAATACACATCGATAAACAAGCAGCAGCACAATCAAGAAGGACATGAACAATTCCACAAGCAAGATTAGTACCCCCTCATTCAACAGAATCAGTCCCAGTTTTACAGCATAAAAATGTTAGGGATAATGTTTGCCTTCTTACATGAGATTGCAAACAAGGGATCAAATATTGTGTAAAGACAATGGAATTTCCATAGGATGGAAGGAGTATGGTAGTATAGTATACTGTTAAAAAAAAGATCAATATGTCCATCAACAATATCAAATCAGCTACTGAATCTTCAAGGTTCGGCTTTGAAGATACTCCCTCCGATTCTCGGATTCTTAACATTTGCTTTTGGCACAATAATTAAGGTGGACCAAAAAAATGGGTGGACAAGTGGGAAAACAAGTGGGGTAGTATTTAATTGTGAGATAAAAAACTTTCCAAAAAGGGAAATGTTAAGAAATGGAAAATCACCCCAATAAGGAAAATGTTAAGAATCTGGTGAATCGGAGGGAGTACAATACAACCTAAGGGAAGCTCCAGAAGACTGAATTTTACAAAGTAGGATCAACAATTAAGTAGCATGATCAATTGAACTGGTCAAAACAAAAACATAAAAAAACAAACAAACAAACAAACAACAAACAAACAAACAAAAAAAGAGGGAGTTGCAATGAGAGTCGCTGAATATACCGTCACATTCACACATACATTCGCCAAATCTGGCACATTCTGCAGAGCCTTTGATGGCAGAATACTATACAGAAAGAAGTGATAGCAGGCCACTAACCTCTTTAGGGTCCATAACTGATCCATACGTGTCACATCCAAGATGAACATCACCAGCATCTGGAAAGAATTGACCCTTCTCAGTAAGCTCTTTGTTAATTTCCAGCAAACGAGTGTATCTATTGCAGCGTATGGCTTTGAGAAGCAACTTCTCCACATCAATAGAGCTCTGATCCAGATCAAATTCTGCCTCCTTCCCTGTTATTGGGTCGATAACAAACGTGCTATGAACACACTGGATTTGCAGGTTAGACCCTGGTTCAATCTTGATGAACGGAAAAGTTCCTACATCAGATCCACCAGAATTCTTGTCAGAATCTAACCAGTAAACAATCTTCACTCCTGACGTACGGTGACCAGACGCCTCATATTCTCCATCTTGGTTTATTTGCAAGGAAGAAGCACTTCCTCCTTGTGCTCCATCAGAAGTAAGATCAAATTTAATAGCGTCTTTCCATCTACCTCCCCGAAGTGAGCAAAGCTGTCTAATGACAGTATCCATGACCAGTGCAACACAGAACTCATGAAGAACTGAGTACAAAGTGACAAACGGATTACTTTGTTGTTCAACTGCCGCTGCCATCCTACGCTCTAAATCATCTCCTAGGGCGAACCGTCTTAACTCTTCAAGCTTGACAGCCCCACTTTTCTCACCAACAAGAAGCTCCACGTGCAGTATTCTCCATAAGTGGAGATGACCTCTATAACCAAGAGTAACAACTACCTGAAACTCCCCATTCACACGCAGGATAGCTGTACCATCCAAAACTTTAACCTCGGAAATCTCCTTCGGAAGTACAGTCTCGAGTAATTTTGACCGCACAAGAATTTCTAACTTTCTCAAGGCAGGTTTCTGTTGGTTTTCATTCAAGGAACTCTGCATGCCCACATTTTCCACGCATTTGGGTAAACGCTCATAAGATCCTGTAAGAAGAACTTCAATTGCGGATGGCACGTCATAAATAGGTGCACGTGCTTGTTGCAAACCTTCGTGCATAAAAAATAGTGAATCTGCTGTTTGTGTGAAACAAGTATCATGACTTGACAAAGTGGATGCAAGCTGTTGACAGTACTGTATCAGTGGAACCTGCATGTCCAAAGCACAAATTTTAAACCCAAAACAAAACTATAAAAGCTAATCAAATAAAGAACAAATGGTGACCATGTCCTTGATACGATCTGTCGAGTGAAAATGAAGAATATTCTAAAACTTTTATTGCATTAAAATAAACCTCCAATAATTTTGGTACTAAAATGTAGTTGCTGTTAAAAAACTTAAGGACTCCAAGATGAACCACAATTTAGAAAATGTATAGATTGATTAATATTGTTTAAGCAACAAGAAACATTAAGCAATGGAAGACAAAAAGAATGGAGCGCCAGAGGCCAACAAGTCTTCAAAAAGTCAGAAAGTAAATCAGGCTCTGTCAAGGAATCCCCTTCTAAGAGCTAAGACTGATGAATACCATCTAAACGTAATTTCTTCACAAATTACAGACAAATTTTATCCATTTCTCTTCCTAGCATACACTTAGACAAGGGTTACATCCTTTTACAGGACTGGTATTTCAAGTACCAAGGATTTTTCAGTGTTCCACATTACCTTTCATTACTTATTTACTTTTTAATAGAAAATTCATCTTAAAAGATACTCCGTACTTCTTTACAGAATCATACTTCAACATTAATGAACTCCCATTGAGATAGCATTGGAAAACAAATCGTCTTTCATCAAGTATATTCATGATGGCATACATTTAACTCTCCAAATCGAAGATTCTCAAGTTCTCATTGTATCAACGAAAATGGGATAGGCATAACAGCTAATCTTATAAAAGGATGCTAAGTAATTGAACAACGTTCAATAGTGCTTCATGCCGCCTTAATAACAAAGTAAACAAACACTATTTTTTATTGCAAGTTGTGATGTCTGATGTTCAAGTTAATATTGAAAAGAACGACCGACGCTACAAAATATAGGTAAGGTGGCTTTTTAATAGAAAATGACATTAGTTAGGCGACATAACAGTATTACCAGTTGATGTAACAATTTATTTATTTTTCTTTATTTGTCGTTTTCATTTTAAAACCCGTGCATCGCACGGACTTAATTTCAATCACGTTGCTCCTAAAATTTTATCTCTCTAATAATGAATTAACTCTATGCTAACATACGGCCCAAGAGAATCCAAGAATGAAGCAAAAACTAACTTTATGTTCAAAGAACCATTTTGCATCATTATTAAGGAACCAATTAACACTATATATTTTGCTGAAAACAGAGAACTAGTGAGGTTGGTTGCATGAGATCTTCCAAATGAGAACTGTTATGCTGAGTGCTGACAATAGAGGGTATCACTAAAAAAGACAACTCCATGACGTTGATATAGCATAATGCGATTTACCATCTACTTATTGACATAAAAATTTAGAGGTACCTTCGACTGCTAAATAATCTTGCAAAAGTCTACACATCCATAAACACCCTACATTTTCTTCATCACTCAAATTTCACTGTTCATTGATCACTCAATATTTAACGGCAAGTTCAACAACTCAACCACAGCTCCATTGCACTAGTACCTTAAGGGTGTGTTTGGATACTAAAAATGGAGGAAAAGGGAGGGGAAGCTAAAGGAGGGGAGAGTAGGGGAAGGTAGGGGAGGGAAGCTACGGCATTTTCCTTCGAAATCTCTCCTCTTTTGGAGAGATTTTGATTTGTCTTGTTCTTCATCACTCAAATTTCACTGTTCACTGATCACTCAATATTTAACGGCAAGTTCAACAACTCAACCACAGCTCCATTGCACTAGTACCTTAAGGGTGTGTTTGGGAGGGGAGGGTAAAGGAGGGGAGAGTAGGGGAAGGTAGGGGACGGAAGCTACGGCATTTTCCTTCGAAATCTCTCCTCTTTTGGAGAGATTTTGATTTGTTTTGGAGGAGGGAAATTGAATCCCTCCCTCTCTAAATCCCTTCACTCTAATATGCTAACCAAACAACGGAAATTGCATCCCTCCCTTTTCTTTCCCTCCAATTTCATCAATCCAAAAATATCCTAAGGGTGTGTTTGGATAACAAAATAGGAAGGAAAGAGAGGGGAAGGAAAATGAGGGAAGGGGAGGGAGAATGATATGTTAGTGTTTGGATAGATATTCCTTCCAAATCTTTCCTATTGTGGAGAGATTTTGATTACATTTGGAGGAAGGAAAATGGATCCTCCAAATCTCTCCCCCTCCATTTCCATCCTTCCATCTATTGTAACCAAACGACGGAAACTAAATTCCTCCATTTCTCTCCCCTTCATTTCCTTCAATCCAAACACACCCTAAACCTTCTCCTAATGACGAATAAGGTAGTTGTCTATACGCTGACAATACAAGACAAAAACAACTCGAACAGTTGCATCTACTTCACTGCACAAAAAACCCGTAAAGTCTAGTGATCCATACATCTCAATTCTATCGTAGTGTGTAATCGCGAGTCTTTCCACTTCACTACTCTACGTAAATTTTATAGACAAATTAAAGTTCCGTACTTGTCTGAAAATCAAGATGGAACAATCAGGCTCAACTAAGTTCCTCACAACCACATTCATAAATCCCTGAAAAGTCAAAAACCTCCCAAATCCTCCAACACATCCATCTTTCAAACTCTACTATATCCACTAGTTCAACAAAATGCCCCCTTTTCATCAAGAATACCGTCATTAAAACTACGATTAAAGCCGCATTAAGAATCAACAAACCGCCAAAACAAGCTGATCAACACAATGTTCACACTTTCTACAATACCCTAAACACTAAAATCCGATAATTTCAAGTTTAAGAAACAATGAACCACCCGAAAACAAGCTGATCAACACAATATCCACACTTTACACCAAAAACCTAAAAACAAAATCCAATAAATTCAATGGAATTGAACTAAACTGAATTGAAATAGAAAGCGAAAGCGAAAGACGGAAACCTGTTTACACCACTTAGCAAGAACATTAAGCCGAAGCATACGCTGTTGAGTCTTCACAATATACTTAAGAAGATCAATCTTCTTCTCAGAATCAGATAAATCCGACGACTTCGATTTATCAACCAATTCCTTAAGCGAAAGAAACGATTCTTCCGCCGTTCGACTTACGAGTGTCGAAAACGCCACCGTCTTCTGCCCTAATTCCGCCTCCATTATTATTAATATTATTAGCCCCTCTTTAATCGAACTTCAAAGTCGAATTTTCGATTCGAATTTTCAATCCAATGAATCAGTTTGGATGGCAATTGCGGTGGTCTTTCCGGTGCATTTGAAATTAGGGTTTGCGAAACATTTGGGGATTTTTTTTTTTCTGGGATTTTTGATTTGATGTGATTTTTGCGCCTTTTATTTATCTCTTGGAAATTTTCCTTTGAAGATTTATTATTAGAGACAAAACGAGGATTGTTTATGATTTTGCTCTGCCGTCGTTGTTTATGTACTTCATGTCATAATGTCGTTTACATACCCTTAAAACGGTTTGAAAAAGGTGGTCTACACTCTAGACTCCAAAACTGAACCGAAAAAACTATTGGTCGTTTCCGTTTTGGTTTGGTCTATATTAATTGCAAAATGGTCGGGTTTTGAGGTTCATATTGATTATATGTAAGGGTGTTGTTAAACCGTTATTGATTTTTTCGTATACGGATTTTACTCTGCTGGTTGTATACTTTTTTCATTTAGTTTTTCAATTCTACCATTTTTTACTCTCATGATATATAAAATTCTCTCTTTTTTCCTCCAAACTTTTCTTAATCTAAATTCAATCACTTGTTCAATTATTCAATTATTAATTTCGATAAACAATTCAAAGGAGTAATAATCACTTCCAATTTCAATTATTGTCATTAAATTATCAATTTTTATTAATTTTTAATGAATTTAATTTAAAATTAAAATTAGGGTTTGCATAAGGAAAAACTTGGGGCGGCGATAGGCACCGACTTAGGGTGGCGGGAGGCGTCAAGAGGCGACGGTCGGAGAGAGCGGTCAGATCGAGGTGGTGGAGCCAGCGTGGGGTGGGGTTGGTGGTCAACATGGTGGTGTAGTAAACTGTGTTAGTTTGTGAGTTGGGTGGGTAATTAGGTAAGACCGATCATAGGCGAGGGTGGGACCGCCATGTGTAGCCGGCGGTGAACTCCGGCGTGGTGGGCGACCGGTATGGTGGTGGCCGAACTTGGTGGTGGGTGGAGTAGCTTGTTGATTCATTGTTGTTTTATTTTTTTTATTTTTATTTTTCTTCTATATTGTGGGAGTAAAAATGATGTAGTTGGAAAATCAAGTGAAAAAAATACACAACGGGAGTAAAATCCGTACACGGAAAATCACTACCCGTGTTAAATTGTACCCAAGTTTTACTCAGTTGTACCCAACAAAGACGGTTATGCCCTTGTCATTTTCACATTACATTTCTAACATTATTTTCCATTCTCTCTCTACCTAATAACTCAAATCATATAGATCACCAACGTCGTCGCCACCACCATCGTCACCGTCAACCGCAAATCAAATAATAATAATACTACTAATAATAATGATAATAATATTAATAATAGGTAATAATAATAAAAAAAAGAAAAAAAAATGAGTCAAGACATACCCTAATCTTCCAACCCCAGCCACCACCACCACGGTGGCCCTAACCCCACCACCGCACCCACCACGCCCAGCACAACCACGACTAGCCCGGGCTCAATTACTATTTAGAGGTCCCGTGAGTATGTACCTACATACTCCCTTTAGATTTTATTTATTTATTTTATTTATTTTTTTATTTATTCCAACTTTAGGATAGGATTGTTTAGTAGTCAACTTTTTATCAACTTCCCTATATTTACGTATAAGTATCTTTTTTTTTTTTTTCTTTTATTAGAATATTATTTTATTTCTAAACTATTTCATCAGCTTCTTGATGTCTAATATATTTTCATATATTTAGCCCTCCGTCGGTTGCGTTTCTCTGCGTTTCTTGCGCCTTTACTTGCGTTTCAGCTCCTATTTCTCCCCGTTTTGGCACTGCTGCGTTTTCGTGTCCATTCTGCAGGTACACGCGCATTTTTGGAGTATAGGATGCTTGCCGAGAGGTTTCGTGGAGTTTCACAAAGTTTCGTGATGTTTCGAGTTGGTTTCGTGCCGATTCGCTTGCGTACGAGCCGCATTTTGACGTTTGAAGGTGTCCCGGGACCATGGGACGGAGCACGGAGCTCAATTATTCACTTTAGACCCCGTCCCTACCCTTTGGGATGAACCACGCCTCGTCCCTAGGCCTTGGAGCAACGTACGAGAAGTTAGAAGCAAAAACGAGCGAAGAGCAAGCGAGGAGCAAGCATGAACCAAGGCTGAAACTTGCTGGAAAAGCCTGGAGGTCCCGGGACCACCCTGTCCCGGACGGGACACCACCCTTCCCGGATGGGACCACCTTTGTCCCGGTCGGGACGGCCCTGTGACGCTTCGTTTGCTTGATTTCGTTGTCTATTTGAAGGAAAACATTTTATTTCGTCCTCACTTTTTCTCTTCTGCGTTTTTTCTGTTTTTTTTAAAGCACTTTCACATTTTCTCTCTCAAAACATTTAGGGTTTATATTTTCATTTCTTGTAATTTCAATTCCCGACTCGGTAATCGCTAGTTTGATTCATCTATTTCGGTTTGTTGTTTCTCTTAGCAAATTTCTGATTTTTAAGGTATTGTACTCTTCTCTTTTCTTTGTTACTTCATTTTATATTGTTATTAATCATGTTTTCATCTATTTCATTTGCGTTGATCGTCGTTCCCGTCATGTGTGAGTAGTTTTCTTATCTAGGGAGGAAGGTGAAGCTTGGGTTTTGGTTTTGGTTGTGTTTGTTGATTATGTGAGTTAGGTTTTTATGCTTGCTTTGTTTATGTCTTGCTTGATTGCTCTCGTCGATTCCTTGATCACGTTTTGGCGAGTTTCTAGCACCCTTGAGCTTAAGAACGAAAGCCTAGTTCTAGGGTAGGCGCGAGACTAAACATTAGGACCCTCGTTTGTAAGTTGCGAGAGCCCGCACTCGAGACCTAGAGGAGCTTTAGACCGAGAGGCCGAGCGTTATCCTTAGCATGTGCGATACCTACTCATTCCGATCTTCATCCTTGATCTTGACCTACCCATTGCCTAACCCGACTCCCTAGACCTTTTCCTTATCGTTAAACCCTTCCTTTTACGCTCTAGTTTTAGTAAACCTCAACCATTCGAACCGATATTAGAATCGTTCAAAATAATCAACCTAAGCGACCATCTCCCTGTGGATTACGATACCCGACTTACCCTAGCTACCCTAGCGTTTAGTTTGGTTTTATTTTTGATTGGGTGACGCGACTAAGCCCCATCACTTCTTTTCTCCCATATTCATTAAAACCCTAATAACTATTGTTTTTGAATACTGATTAATATATTCAACTTCTTGCTTGTTGTAGTTTATCGAATTTTATTATAATGACGCCACCGATAACGCACACGTACGCACGAAGACGACGGTATGTCTCTAGAATTTAACTGATTATGTTCCAATATTTTGGATTTTTGAGTTGTGTAGTTTATAAAAATCTTAATGTTATGAACTATTGTTATTTTTGTTTTTGAAAACGATGTAACAAGCATGAGATTGAATAACTGTAGTTTTTTTTGTTGGAGTACGAAGAACTAAAGTTATATTCATTAATTTGTATGAAAGTGCATACGTGAATTTTTTTTGCTTAATGTTTATTGAAAGTTCCGAACTTTTGAAATATATTCGAATTTCGTAGATAAATTGTAATTTTTTTCCTTCGAATAACTGTTGTTTTTTTTTTTTCCCGATGTACATTTATGTATGATTACATGAATATGTTAGTATATTGATTCATGAATATATAGGTCTATATATGATTATATTCGAATTTCGTCGATGAATATGTAAACTATTATTTATGAATATATAGGTCTGAAAAATGAATATATTCGAATTTCGTCGATGAATATGTAAACTGTTATTTGTAAATATTTTATGTCTGAAAATGAATATATTCGTGAACTTCTTCTCTCCCATATTCATAAAAACCCTAATAACTATTGTTTGTTATTACATGAATATGTTTGTATTATGATTCATGAATATATAGGTCTAAAAATGAATATACTCTAATTCTGACGATGAATATGTAAACTATTATTTATGAATATATAGGTCTGAAAATGTGAATATTATTAATGTGCATGCTATACAATAAACATATTACTAGTAGCGAATATAATGGTTATTCTATGTGAATATAATGGTTACTGTACGTGAATATATTCGTGTTTCTTTTTTTTTTTTTTTTTTTTTTTTTTGGTATTCTTAATTTTTATTATATGTGAATATAGTGGTTCCTTGAAATGAATGTAAATGCTTAATATGTGAACATGTATCATTTTGATCAAATTTCATAAACTAATCATTTGACTTAATTTTGTAGGAATATTAATGGGAGTGGCGATAATAATACAACTAATGATCCTAACCCAACCTCGCGAGCCAACAAATCACTTAGTAAAAGGAATGCAAGCAATCAACAAGGAGAAAGTAGCCGAGGTGCACGTACGGTTGAGATTCCACGGACATTTAGACTTCGTGTTGCGCTAAGTAATTTTACCGAATTCATAAAACTACTTAGCGATGAACAAAAGGAAGCTGTAAAAGATATTGGGTTTGGAAGTCTCCTTGATCTTAAAATATCTACAGTTAAAGGAGATTTTGGTTTATGGCTGGTTAATCATGTTGATCCTGCATCTCTTACTTTCAATTTCAGCTAATGAATACAGTAGCGTTTGTTGGTATATGAATATGAAAAACGCATTCACATAATGAATATTGTAATATTCTTATATGAATATGTCTAACCCATTAATGAATATGCTATGTAATGAATATATAGTAGCTACATGATGAATACGTCACTCAAAATACTTGAATATAATATTATAACCGATTTTGGGTGAATATAATACGTCACTTATTGTTTGTAAATATGATTCCATACTCATTACAAAAATTTAATTGTTTTTTCAGTAAAAAAAAACATGGGAGTAAAATTTGAGAAGAAAGCATAAATTAAAAAAAAAAGGATGAAATTAAAATAACTAAAAAAATACTCTGTAAGTACCTACCTCCTAGTATTTTGGTCTCTGTTGACAATTGACTCAAAAATTACAATTAAAAAAATAACACAAAATGACAAGGCAATGACACGTAGGGTGTGGGGGTGGAGGGGAGTACAAGGAAGTATACTCCCGGTGTTTATAAAAATTTGCGCCAGCCTGCCCAACACCATCCCACCTAACGACCCTAGTCCATGTACCACACCCGCAACCCCAGCCCCACCACACCAAGCCCAACCGCCTTAACCCGACTACCACATGCGCCACCCAAACCCTCCACGGCCACGAACGTACCTGCACCGCCCCGACCCACCATAAGTACCACGTCATTAGCCGACTTACCTCTACACCACCCTAATTATTCAAAATTTAAAAAATGAGAGCACTATGTAATTAACAAAGATTAATAAGTTAATTGTAGATGTATAATTTAATTTTTTTCAATTGATTGATTTGATTCTATTAAATTTGATTAAGTTTAAATGAATTTAAGTCAAATTTGAGATTTTTAAAAATTCAATTGGAAAAGTTAAAAGAAAAGAGAGAATTTTTTTTGGTATAGAAGGGTATTGAATGGAAAAATTATGGCAAAAAAGGGTACAATATAGTAAAACTCAAGTACAATTGAACAATAACGTAATGTAAACGGTTTTGGGTCTGTTTTAATTTAATCTCGGAAAAGTCCATATTACAAGACAACGCCAAAACACTTAAACAATCACACAAATTATCCCACTTTTTAAACTTCACTTTTGCTTAGTTTGACACTTGATTGATTAAGGGCAATGCTTAGTCGTACCCAAATTTTATTTAACCGTATCCAACAAAGACGATTTACCCTTGTCATTTACACATAATATTCTCATAATATTTCTTTTTTTTTTTGTCTTATTCTTCTCTAATTAATTTCAAACGCGTAGTCATCATCAACCTCCACATCCTCACAAATTAAAGAATCAGCTACACTCAATAAAAAATGACTCTTTCCATTTCATCATTAGTTTCTCCAAAGAATTAGAGGACACTAGTTAAAGATTGACTTTTTTGTTGAAGAGGCTTGGTATTACCATTGATTTACGCATTGCTCGATAATTTGATTATATATACGTACAAAAATGTGAATCAATGTTTCCTATTATCGATTTTTGTATTTGTTATAGATTGTTTTTAATATATGGATTGTGAATCATAAAAACTAAATAACGCCAATTGAGTTAATGAACGTTGATTGATCGTGTATTAGTCTACTATATAAAAAGAATGAATAGAGGGTCAAAGTAGCATGAATTTTGCGAACATCTCATGAATTTGATTAGTCTTTCAATTTTGTCATATTTACAATATTGGACATTGTTCTTCAAATATTCGACACGCGTACATCGAAATGTTAAATAGATAAAAAATTACTACTCAACTGAATAAGGGTGTTATGGGACCCAACTGAATGGGTCCTTGAGCAAACACCTGTTTTCAACACATGAAAACCTGGAAAAGACAAACAATATATGTATAGATAGGATACGGAAAAACGGAGTATTACAATCTTCCCTCCTTAAGAGAACTTCGCCCCGAATTTCCACAATTCACTACAACGCAACAAAGCTAAAACTAGCTCTTGAAATCCTACTCATAAATCGAGCTGATTCGATCTCATTCTAAAACTTTGACTATCACCACATCTCATTTTCAATACCATATTTACAACCTTCCCATTACCTCGAACCACATCTTAAACCCTAGCATCCACAGCGACAGTGACTATAACAATCTTAAGATACGACGACATAATAACAAGGCTAGCCATTCTCTAAACAAATAGTAAATCATGAACATATACGTAACAATGCGTAAAACATGACAAAAAAAAAAAAAAAAGGCGCGACGTTATATCCCCCTTAAGAAAACTTCGTCCTCGAAGTTTAGCTAACTAAGAAACTACTGTAACACTTCTAATCACGACTATTAATCACGTCATACCTGAAGACAATACGCCTACATAAGTCCATATTACACAAACGCAAATCATCCATTCATTGTTACTATATCTGCACCTTGTACCACGAATACCACACATCTCTTTAAATGTATTCTCCACACAAACACTAGTGACAGCAGCAAACAAAGTGTATAACACAGTAATAGTAACAACACGATAGTAACGTCTCTGTATCATCATTGATACGATTTCAGCAGCAATAAATCATGCAACAGCACAACAACGAGTGTAAGATAGCAGATTAACAATGTTTTGCAACCACCTATATCAGACCACAGTACCCTAGCACGTCTATAGCAGCAAAAGTAGAGTGACCGTGACTAAGAGTCATTCACTTGCACAAGACACATCGATTTCAGGCTTCAAACTCAATACACACACATTACACTAATGTTAAATCACAAAATAAAACGACCAACAGCGTAAAGTCCTAACCTAGGCTATATGCGCTCACGGACACACAATACCACACAATACATTTCTCATACACTCTCACACATGCACAACACATGCCTATGCAAGTTAAATAGAATCTAAGTTTTATAAGTTGATAAAACGGTTAAACAACTCGAAACAATAACGACTGGACGACGGCTTTTACATTTCCTTAACTCATTACACTTACTCAAAACTCATGACAAGCTTCTCACCACAATGAACCCCTTGTTCTTACCAAACAAAGCGCTTAACACCGCAATGTAACAACAGCTCCATGTCTTCCACACATCAGGAATATAAAACACTTGACAAAGAAATGCTAATTCAAGCTCAGCGTACACTACCAAAGTACGACTAGTTCAACTTCTTCGGTCTCACTCACATTACGCCACTGACACCTACATCTACTCTCACGCATTACACACATCATTTAACGCAGCACACGCACACACATGCAATAACAGGATGTTATAACAACAACATAAAGAGTAACATTAATAGCAGCAGCGTATACAGCAGTCACAACAGCAGGTACAAAACCATAGACACCAACAGCAAGTGCCAGGTAGCGACAGACGCACAGCAGTCATTGGACGTGGCAACACAGTAGGCATTCATCCAACTCATAGACCAACAATACATATACATCTTTCAACGCCACAACGACGCAAAACCTGTACATTCAGCACACATACACGTCAATTCCTTGAGATTATGAGCTAACACCCAAAATCGAACTAAGGGAGATTCCGCCACACACAGTATCATTAGAACATATTTTGTCGCCCATTTCCCCTTACGAAAACCATTAACAACAGCACCAAAGACTCCCAAAACGGGTCAGCAGCCAGCAACCCATAAATGATTTCAACAGCATTTTAAGCTTCAAAAACAATATCTTATCCATGCAATACCAACTTACACTGCCACTAGGATTAATAGAGTAAGGCACCACCTCGTTCAGCACACAAAACAAACATTTGAAGTACTCGCCAAAAACAATACAATACTTCTCACAATGTGAGTACACACGCCTCACGGAAAAACTCAACAACATAGCAGCAAAAAACGTGTTACGACTAAAGGTTACCTACACGGCTTTACAACACTTGCAGGATACAAATGTACTGATCACGATGAATCCATGCTCCAAAGTTAAAAGGATTCGCACGCAGTAATTCAAAACCCAGATGTAAGGCAGATATGAAAGTAGCTAAACAATACACAACAGTAATTACAGTAATAGATCAGCAGTTACAGCAGCCCATAGCAACAGGCTGGCAAAACCTTCCTAAATTCTCAAATTTACCCGTATTTCCTATATTCTCATAACTATAATAACGAAAATCAAGTAATACTCACATCGCTATCTAACTTCTTTTACTTATTAATACTTATCACTTATGCAGTTACATACGTATCTATACTCATTATTTATTTATTTTATTTATTTTATTTTTTTTTTTTTATTTTTTTTTATTTTTTTTTTTTTTTTTGTGTTTCTGTCATTGTCATGACGCACCAGCACTCGGCCTCGATTACTTAACCTAAACTTTCACTTAACTCGGCCCCTTAGAAAAATTTCGTCCCGAAATTCATAACACTAACCAACCAACATCACAAAACAACTAATGTGTAAACACGCACACTACGACGTACACCACATGATCAACAGACACTATAGCCAAGGTAGTACTACTTAAACGTCCATAACACGCAAAACAACAGCACAAAACAAAATTTTCGCGCTTTCTACTCCCCTTAAAAGAGTTACGTCCACGTAACTAACAACATACGTCAAGCAAAAGAAGGAAATAACTTGTTTCCATCACATCTTTTAAGTTGATTTTATTAGCACTGAGAAAGATTATTATTACACTCATGTATATCTAGGTATTGGTTACAAACATCATAATAATCTGAAATAATAGGCAATAACTATTGCTACAAGGTTTTCAACCTCATCATCATATCCAAACTTTGACCTTTTATAGCAACCTCGTTCTGACATAATAACTATAATTTTCGTTACTTTGGTCCACTTCCACTCTACAAAACTTGACTACACGATTTCAAGGTACGAGATAACAATATGGATCAACGTTCTCTAATCGAATAGTCACGACGAATATATGTGTATAAGAAAACATAAGGGTACTTTGGGGAAGTTATATCTCCGAGGTATAGACTAACTAAAACACAACTTTTATGTTCACTAGCCACCACTGATGCTCTACAAGGCATCCCCATATATCATCACATATTTCCCGTCATCTCCAAAACTTAAATTTTTTTGTTGACTGCTCACGCAACTGATGCATTAAATCTAACCACAATCATGTTTCCTAGTATGTACTATGCATATAACGAATATCACTACCATTTATAAATCACAGTTCTAAATCACACAGAAAAGGTAATACGCTTAATCTGGTATATAGAATACAATAAGCTTACACGTATAACTCCAACTAATCTATTCTATCTATTTGATCTTAATCGTGCTCTGCTGCTGGGTTTCATAACCCTCGGAACTTTCCCACCTACTCCGTATTGTTACCACGACCAACCTGTTACCGACACATGCATAATACTATCCGGATACTAATATTACTTGTTATTACAGTCATCTATGTCCCTTCGTTTTTCTTATTCCACTCACACGTTCACTCTACCTATGTTATCCTTCCAATCCGCCGTCATTTTAATCCTCACATACTAGTTTGTTACATCATTTATCTTCGATTCTCTCGTCTTTACTTTTAGTCATTGACTTGCACACTCACACAAGACTTGGTATTCACATCATTTCAGTTTGCGTCCTAACATGCTCTAGTGACTTGTTACTTCGTAACCTGTCGAAATACTTCCTCACTTCAACGCTCCCTATATCCTGGCACCATTACGACATTCTCTTCTAACGCGCACACGATTTACCATCATCGTCATGCTCACTCTCAATCCTTGTATCTGCTACAATCGACATACTACCCAAATTCATCTCCTCAACTCTATACTCCCTCAAGCTCTAATAACTACTACCCACAAAGAATTCATGATTCCTGACTCATTACAACTCTATTTTACTCGTATCGAGACAGAATCCATATAACAAATTCTAACGACCGTTTACACTCGAGGGCCATTTACTATAAAACTTTGTAACTCCTTTATATCATCCATTCCCAGTACATATACATCCCATATACCAATTTCGATACCTAATACCTCACTTTAAATTAAAAGGTAACCATGTGGCATAACCCTTCAAAACAAGCTACTATATCACTTTACGAAGTTTAATTCCTATCTCCATGCATGTATTTATAAATACCAATACGCAACCGTGATCGAAAACACGCATATTCACAAATCAATTTGACTTGCACCTCACCCCTACCATTTCCTCGTAACTTTTATCCCTCAAGCCCATAAGTATCTGAAACGTATTGTGGACCATCCCTTATCCCTCTCATGACTATCATATCCTTACCCATAACATCATAATCGTCTAATCCAGACATCACATTCCTTGGGTATATCACTCTGTAATCCTAACTTTTACTCTTAATTATGGAAACAAACACATGGTACAGGTGTCCTAACAACCTACTACGTCACACAAGCATTCTAGCATTCCACTGTATACAACAAGCACAAAATTCTGTAGTACTCTAATATCAACCCTTCTTACGACTCGTAAGGCAAGCAAGTACGAATGACTTAACACGAAACAGAGAAATCATTATATAACGCTTTGCAAAAGTCTAATAAAAACTCAGTCACTCGAGTACACCTAAAATAGAAACATGACCCGTCACACAAGCAGACAACATAATGTAGCACGAATAACTGCTGGACGACCCATACGTACTACCCTGCACAAATTCACCAATAGCGGTGCACCTCACAATATGCAATCACCTGACATACACATCATTTTCACTAAGGACACTTAACAGTTTCTTCCCTAAATTTCTCGTTCTCATTATATTGTATCGTTCCACTTCCGCATCGTTTTGATATCCTCATCATCTTATCATCTGTATAACAATCTCCCCATACTACAAATGTCATTCTCTCGGTTGTCAAACAATTGTCACAGAATAACCACTCAAGCATCGTTAACGCGATACCACATGCAAACAACCATACTACACGTACAAACAACCATGATGTTACGCATCAACACCAGAAAACAACACCAAAGCAATCCATATGTAAAATATAAGCATCCGATACCAGAAGACATGCAAAATACGAACAAATTATGACAAATTATCTAGCCAAAAGAAATAATACAAGGAACAAAACTACAGGCATGCAGCGATAGTATATACTATAACTAGCAGCAACCAATATTTCACAGTTCCTTAAAATGCACTTTAAGGTGCCTCCAGTGACCCGAAGGCCCTAATCCCATCCTCCAACAATCATACAACAAGATATATACGATATGAGATGAAATGCTTCAAAACGATATAACATAAAACAGTGATATCAATAATAATATAAATTCAACAGTTGGCTAAAAGGGAGGGTGGGTGGGATCATAATAACATACAATCGTCATAATTATACAACCTGTACCGATAGCCAATTTCTTGCCATGACGTTTCTTGTACCCATCTCCCCACCACAACTCCATAGTACATCGTAAGAAAACACCAACTCCACACCAATTTCACACCAACTCCACCCGCCTTAAAGCGTCTCATCGTATCTCATCACCGAATCTCCATACTCCTTGCTTACGCAACACAACACAACACAAACACAAACAAGACAAGCATTAGCATGACAACGCTACCCAAAGAACTTTTACCCCCCGTTAACCACTTCAACTCGTGGCTACCAAGCTCTCTAGGGACGTCTCCCACCCAGGGTTTCAGGACGTCTCCCTAACCCTGGTGTTGCTTGGATCACCAGTCATTTTCATGGGGTTCATTTTAATTCCTATATTAATATTAATTTTAAGACACGACTCTCCTAATTCATTTTAGGTTCATTTTATCAGGGTCGCCGCTCTGATACCACTTTGTAACACCCCCATTTAAGCCGGGCGGACCCCACCTAAATAAGGGTGTTACGGGACCCAACTGAATGGGTCCTTGAGCAAACACCTGTTTTCAACACATGAAGACCTGGAAAAGACAAACAATATATGTATAGATAGGATACGGAAAAACGGAGTATTACACCGTATTTCGTACGTACAATGACATTAAAAAACTTTGTAAAATTATACATACAATTACGTATTGTGAATTAGTCACTAAAATTTAAATTTTTTAATTATTTTAGATTTAATAATGAAAAGTAAAAGTAACAAATACTCTCTTTATTTGTTTTTTCTTTTAGATTCAAGTTGAGACTAAGGGTGTGTTTGGATTGAGGGAAATGAAGAGAAAGGAAGGGGAGGGAAAGGGAGGGATTGAGTTTCCATCGTTTGGTTACAAAAAATGGAATGAGGGAAAGGGAGGGGAGAGATTTGGAGGGATCTATTTTCCCTCCTCTAAGCCTAATTGGAATCTCTTCAAAATAGGCAATATTTGGAGGTAAAATGGTATCCAAACACCACCATTTCCCCTCCCCTCCCCTTCCTTCCCCTTCCTTCCCCTTCCCTCATTTCCCCTCCCCTCCCTTTCCCTCCTATTTTGCTACCCAAACACACCCTAAATTAAAATGTTGAAGAAGTATTTTGTGTTTTTAGTATATATTAGTTCCATTCATTTTCAATTTTTAGAAATAACTCTTTATTCGTAATTTGTAATTTGTAATTGAGAAGAGTTAAATCTTTATCATTCTACATCATCTTTTGCAACTGAGACATTGAGTGATTGTTGGACTCATAATAAGTTTGTTATGAGTTTGTTGGGAGGTTGTTGAGATTGTTAGAAAGTTGTTAGAGGTTGTTGTTACACCTCATTTGTATATATACACACATACATACATTATTGTATTCAATTCATTCATTCATATCAATACACAATATACTTCTATTGACATCCTCTGTTCTTCGTTCTCTTTTGCTCTGTTTTCCCTCTCAATTTCTCAAGCTTTCTTCTACCTCTACAATGGAGTTTTCTATGAAATCATCATGGTATCAGAGCGGGTAACCGCTTCTGATCTCCATTGTTGATAACTTCGTTGCATTAATTCGTTTCTTGCAATCGATTTCGTTTTTGTTCTTCCAAAAATCCAGAAAAACCCTAAAAATCGAAAATGATTCCACAAATCGATTCAATTCAAGATGATTCGCTGCAAATCACTTCCTCTGATCTTGTTGCAACAAAATTGGTTGGAAATGTGCTCGAAGGAATGAATTTCGGCGCATGGAAACGCGGTATGGAGATTGCGTTGTTGACAAAGAACAAATTAGGGTTTGTGACAGGAACAACTTGAGTAACAATTAAACAACGAGAGATTGGTTTCAAAGGCCTTTTAAAAGTTTTGCAAAATAAAGACAATAAAGCTTAAAACAGTTTGCAAAATTTCTTTGTTAAAAATTCAATGCTCGAAAAAAGGTAGTAATGATTTCTTCAAAAATTGAATTAAGTAGTGAAAGAATCAGATCAAATAAAATCTTTTCCAATACCAAAATCAATAAAAATAGGAAGTATAAAGTGATAAGGTTTTGTTTCCTAAAAAGATTTGATATTATATCTTTTGGATGATTCTTTTCTTCCAAGCAACACAAAATCATTTCAAAAGAGTTATAAGAAATTTCAAAGCAAGATAAAATATTGTAAAGAAGATTTTCGAAAATATCTTAACCAACTTCAGTTTTTCGAAAAAAGGCCTTGAAAATTATTCTCTGCGTTTCTCTCAGAGTTCCTGAAAACGCAGAGTATAATCCACGGTTCCAGTGTCTAGACATGGGAAACGTGCGTTTCCAGCCTGACACTGCAACCTTGGAGAGAAACTCGTGTTTCTCTAGTTGTTTTACCATTACCTTTGTCATTACAAGGACCATACATATGCATTAAGTACTAGTTCTTCATGAGATGTTATATGGCCTTGATTTGATTCGCGTTTCCCATAGCAATAGCTTGATTCATACTCGAATGCTTCACAACCTACTAAGTATCATAAACACTAACATACGGATTATAGTATAGTAAACAAAAATCAAAGTCATCATCAAAACCGAACGACGTGGTCGAGTCAACAAGTTGGCTCCTCTAATGGTAATTAGCTATGGTGGCCGGAGGTGATTACCACGACGGTGATGACGGTGGTGGTGTCGATTACAAAAATATTAGCCCGAACATTACAAAAACATTAAAATAAAATAAAAGAGAGAGAAAAACTTAAGCACACATTTTTGAGGAGACATTGACGTCAATGGATTGAAGAAAATAATTGAAAAATGGAGGGGAAATTGAATTAGGACAAGTCTTGAATAAGACCCGTCTCACACTTTTTCTATTGTTAGACGACTTCGTTGTTTGCAAAAGTTCAATGATTAATGCTTCGAAAAAGAAAATAATAGTTATTTTAATTAATTAAATGCTCTACTCTTAATAAATAAGGGGTTATGGGTTGTTAGACAATATTAATTACAGCAAAGGCTTTTCAAATAACAATCTTGCATGCTTGCATGTTAAAACACTGTGCAAGTGTTTTTTTTTCTTCAAAAGCTACGTCATCTTCTGAATATCCCATGAGAATGATAAGAATATGCACAATGGTCACAAAATAGGTTTAATGCTCCCACGATAAAAGTTTATACACAATCGTCATCACAATAAACGTTAAGTTAGTCACCGTAACCATTTAAATTGATCATAAATTTGCAAATAGTGACCATAAATTAGCAAATAGTAACCATAAATTAAGATACATAGACTACAATTACCATATAATTTTATAGGCCTAGATGACTACCAACTAGTGACCATACATAAACAAACAGTGACAACAAATACTAACAAAGATCATCCTGTAATAGTATGTCCTTACGAAAAACAAAATTGACCAACTACGACTACCAACATGTGACCAGAAATTAAAAAAAAAAAGTCACCATAAATTCACATATAGTGTCCACAAATCAAATATTGACAAAGATCAACCTACATAAATATATAACCATACAATTTAGAAAAGTCACCAATAAAAAAAATGAAAAATAGTAACCACAACAAACAAATGTCACCAACCCACAAATTTAGGTCATAAACTAATCAAATTATGTCTCAAAATAGTTAAATTAGGTAACTAAAATCTAAAGCACATGGCTCAAAAAAAAACCCTAGCCCCCTCTCCCTCTTTTCTCTAAAAAAAAAACCTTAAACTTCCTCTTTTATGGGGCTATTATCATCAATTTTGATGATAATAAGCCCCTCAAATTCATAAATTTCTCTATATTATTATCGATATTATTAGTATAATTAAAATTATAGAAAATAATAAAAAAACGAGTATAATAAATACGGAGTCTCTCTTCATGGGAGTTTTGTTCCCATCTATTGATGGGTTTGTTCCCATCTTTTGGTGGGTTTGTTCCCATCTTTTGGTGGGTTTGTTCCCTTTATGGGTGTTCTCTTATGAGTCAGAAGATGCGGAAGATCAGCATTGTTATTGATCGTTATATGATTATACAAATATTGTCCGATTCATGGCTACACTTAATCACGTCAGAAGAAATCGATACTCGTCAAGGAAGATTCGGAGACCCTCTTATGGTTGAAATACGTCTTATGGATGAAGGTCTGTTGAGGCCAACCGATGATGGAGACTCTGTTGAAGTGGATCAGTCTTTGAACAAGAATTTATTTTCTATGATTGTTATCGAGTTGTATCCGTTTGAGTTTGACATATGTTGTAGATGTCGTATGACTTTTTATTAATGATAATGATCTTTTCTCAAAAAAAAAAAAAAAAATCTAAAGCACATGACTACAACACAAAAGGTCACCAATCTGCAAATCTAGGTCACCAATTTCTCAATTTTATTCATAATAATTTAGAGAAATAACCAATTTCTCAATTTTGCTCACAATAACTGCAATAAGTACCGTCACCAATATTTAAATTTGCCGAATTAGGTCAAAAATTAACCACATACCACGACTTCCTTTCTCTCTCCGTGTCCTCATTTCCATTCTCCTCAGCCTTATTCTCGTCAGCCCCATTTTCACCACTTCCACTATTGACTTCTTTAGAATCGACTTCAATTTCTTTTTCGCTTTCACTTGTCTCTACATTCATAGGTGAACATTACTTCATCTTACCATAAGTAACACTATTACATGCAGCATTGAAAAACAACAAAATTAAAAATAATCCCCCAAAATTACCTGTCTCAACATTCTCCTCAGCGGCGTTTTTTCGCTTCATGATTGACTTCCGATAAATATTCCTTGAAATAAAACAAAAACTGCAATAAAATTTATATTGTTGTGCTAAAATACGGAAAAGAAATAGCAAAAAGAAGACTAACAACTGATAAATGAAAATAGCAGACTTACAATAAAGAAGAAAGTAACAACGAAATAGCAGACTTACAACAAAGAAGAGAGTAGTTGGGGGAATGAAAATGACAGACGAAAATAATGGGAGAAGAAGGAAAGAAACGAAAAAGTAGGGAGAGCAGAGAGGAGTGAATAATGAAAGAAAAGAAGAGAATAGTTGGGCAACCAAAACGCAAAAAACTTTTCAATTTCACCGTGCAATTTCAAAAACTAGTCTAGGAAATACAATTGTTATTAATTATAAATTGTCACTTTTTTTCAATACACTCCTATATAATTGCTACATCACACTGCTCTAGGGAATACACTCCTATAATTGTTGCGCCTAGACTTACGACCATGTCTAACACTTTCTTATAGTTAGACGGTCCTCTATAAGACTTACTCATTGAATTATTATATTAGTAAAATTTAATAGTGTTATGATTTTTAATTATTTTTAACCGGTCAGCTGGACCTTTAAGAAACATTCTTGACTGTTTGGTTACGATTTGTATTTTTCTCGAACTATTAATATGCTCAACTGTTAATTTTAACATACCTATTTTTTTTTTAAGTTACAAGCATACATAACAGAAACATTGTCGATGCAAATCATGTGAAAGAAAGGCCTAGCAATAAGCACATCGAGGATGCAACCACTAAGCTAGCTCACTATTGTTATTCATGTTATAATAAATTCAGATTGAGAATTATTGCAGTGAGACGTCGACAATTTTTCTAAAGGAAATTGTAACACCCCGTGTTAATTTAACACTAATTAATTATTTTAACAAATATTTTAAATTAAAATTTATATAAATTAACTTTCATTCAGTTGTTTTGAAAACGCGGCTGAAAAATTTCGTTTCAATAAACTTTTTCAAATACATTTCTATTTAAACTCTCTTGATTTTATATTAATTTGTATTATATATTTATTTTTAAAATACTTGTCAAACAAAAACGTTACTTTTGTTACCATTATTAAACTTTATAAAGTTGCGCTACATTTTCAAAATCCTCACTTTCATAAAATTTGGTCTTTATAAAAATATTCTTTCAAATAAGCAGACCGTTTTGAAAATATGTGAGATCGTAATACAATTTGTAACTGACAACTTTTATACATTTATATTTTCGAACTATAAATTTTATAATATGAATAATGGAATTATAATTTAAAACATAATATATTTTATAAATTATTTCAGTTTTATAAATAAGAGTAAATAAAATGGAGCAAACAAATCAAACAGACCCAAATATACTCTCATTTATGTCGGTACACTACATCCTCTGATTTTTAGATATTTTGATTTGGTTAGCTTCTCTCATACACCTTATATCCCCTTATTTCTCTCTTTTAATTCTGGTCTCCTTCTTCCTCTCCTTTATCTTCTTCTCCTTATTCTCCCTCACTTATATTTCCTCCATTAAAATGACCATAGCAACAACAACAACACACGACAATAACACTCAACAACAACAACAACAAAGACGACAACAACAACAATGACCTCAACAACAGCAACACAGGACCACGGTGGTCACCACCGTGCGCCACCACCAAAGCCGCCATTAATGGCGAGCTCGAGCTCAGTCACCCAGCACCACCACCGTCCTCCTTTCTCTCCCTTTTCGTCTTCCCCTGCTTTCTTTCCCCTGCAATCCTCTTTTCGGTTTCGATTACGATGCCGAAGTCGAGACCACCGTCACCAGCCACCATGGAAGGCGACCTTGAGCTCGACGGCCACCATGGCCGTGCTCTTCTTTCGAGCTCTCTCTCTCTCTCACGTCCCCTGTTTCCTTCTCCCCTGTTTTCTGCCCTTCCTTGAACTCGTGACAGCCACCACCGTGGCCCTGCTCACCGTGGGCCTTGCTCTACTTGCCGTCGTATTCTTATCGTCGGTAAGTGTCGTCGATTAAATCGTTTTCATTCATTAAATTATCGACTTTTGATTTGGCCAATTTTAATTGATTTTTCTTATTCTCTTTGATTCACGGAAACGCCTCACGGAGTGAACTCGACAAAGACTAACGACCACCATGGCGGTGCTCATTGCCTCGAGCCTCCCCAGTTTTTTGCTATGCTTTCTCGGTCCCCTGCTCACCACCGTGATATCTTCACGGTGAGCCTCCCTTTCTTTTTTCGTTTTTCTTCTTCTGTCACTTTAATTGGGCATCGTTAATCTCGACATCCTTTACGTTTTCAATTCAGTTCGTATTCATTCAGTTTAATTTGGTCATTGATTCTCTGCTAGCCTTGAGTTGGTGGGCTCGCGTTTTGTATCAAGGGACCAAAAGGGTCCAAGGATGGGTATCGGGTTTATTTTGGAGGCCTCTGTTCGTGAGCCAAATTTAGGTGACTCGATTTCTTCCTCAAAATCTCTAACATTAACGTTTTGGTTTTACTTTAATTAATCTGTTATTAAAAGTGAGCTAGTTATGCATTAGACACGTATGAGTCCCGTTTCAGTTTAATTTGATAACTTTGTATGATTCGCTATAGTATGAAATTGGGTGTTAATTTTAGTTATAATATAATGTTGAATTGAATTGTGAAATATGATATTTATATGATTTTGTGAAATTATATTTTGGGTGAAAATGTGTTGTGAATTATTGTTGAATTATATGTAATATTATCATGTTAAAATTATTTGTTATGTGTAAATTAAAATATATAAAGTTTATGTATCACAAGTATAAAATAAGACTAAAAATATTATTAACCGACTTAAGTAAATAAACTTAATAAATATAAAACCATTCATAGTCGTAAAAATATTTGTCGTCACTAAAAAGTTAAATCGAAATATAACTAAAAATGAAGAATTAAGTTAAAAGAGTATTAAGTGAAATTAGTATTTAAATAAGTTTAAAGGTAAAAACATAAGTTAATTGCTACTCGTATAAAAATTTCTAATATAAATAGTTATATAAAATGTCATATATCACATTTAATATAAAGATTACCTTGTTAAAATTATAAAGTTTACAATGAACTTAAAATATACTAAATAAATATTTGGTTAAAATAATAAAAAGAAATTGGGTACTTTGAAACTTAAAATGAATCTAAGTAAAACTATTATTGAATAAAGTTAATAATTAGTATCACAAATAAGAATTTACTAAAAGGGTGAATTATTAAGATCATATAAAGATCGACTAAAATTTTACTAAGTAAAGTTAATAAAAATTATGAATGATATATATTTATATATATAAATACAAAACCTAACTAAAATTTAAACTATAAAGTGTATGACATTATAAAAAGTTATAAAAAAATTAAGTAAATTAAACTTGAGTGAATATTACTAAAATATAAATATTAATAATCTCACGATCAAATTATTAAATCACTTAATCCGACTACGTTAAAGTTACATAAATAAAATTCTATGATTTAATTTATTTTTCACCTAAATCGAACAAGTAAAGAAAAATTATAATATGAAGTTGTATTAAGAAATTAAACCACCTAAAAGAAATTTAACTAAATGTCACTTAATCATATTTGGTCAAGAATACTAAAATTTGTCAAATATCATTTAAGTAATATTTCTAAAGTTAAAATAAATGTTATGAATACTAAATCACTTAACACTTTACGATTTAAATAAAAAGGAAGAAATAAGTGTGGGTTATAATAAAATTCAATTATTTATATCACTAATCACTAATCACTTAAAATTACTTAAAATTTAAATAAAACTTATTCAAACTTATAAATAAAATGAACTATTATTATTTACTAAAATATAAAATACTAATACGTACAAGTATAATAATACGTATAAGTATAAAATACGTAGAAGTATAAACTATAAAAATACGTACAAAGTATAAAAATACGCATACGTATAAAAGTACATACCAAGTATAAAAATACGCATACGTATAAAAATACGTACAAAATAATGAATAGTGAAAATATTTAAAATCTACGAACGGACTCAAAATAAATATTTAAGTTTTTCTATGTGTTTCCGTTTATCTGAAGAACCTTAATATTTTCATTATACAAAGTTCGACGATATTATTAATATTTAGAATTGTTACTTGTTACGATTAAACGAGGAAATAAGAATTTGAGAAAATGAACTACTTGAATAAAATACTTGGATTGTTCGCCATGTCATGACTCTCAAATTCGATGTTAATGAGGTAGTCAGATATGGGGACTTGGGCTCCCTCTCAGAGTTGCCCAAGGCGAAATAACGATCTTAAGATTGCTACTCGACACGGTATATACAACCTCAGAGATGGGGCATCCTTGATATTTCCGTAGGCCCATATATTAGTAATTGGAAACGCCAGCCCCACCCGGGGGTACCCGTCTCTGGTGATAGTCGAACTTTTTCGTCGGTGATACCTTTTGAATAGCGAATACGTATGATCCTCGATAGGTAGTGTATGCATACATTAGACAAGGGATTGAATCGTCCTTATTACCTTAGATATCTTTAGCCTGTCAGTCATGTCCAAGTTATGTTGGCCCTGATCGCTATCGCGCGGATTATGTCTGCATGCTTCCGCCTTACTAACGAAGACTCATTTGTTATCACATGTTGAATGTATTTCCTTGTCTTGATTGATTATTGTCTGAATGATTGTTGATCCTAAGTGTTGAAATACGTCTTATTGAGAATGTTTATTTATGAGTGTTGTACGTTTTGTGATTTCATGTATACTCATGTCTGAATCATCATGTATCCTTATTTGTTTTGCTTGCCTACCTGAAATGTGTTTTATTTATTTATTTTATATGTTGCATATGTTTTAGAATTGCATGATTGTTCACAACTATGTGTTTATTGAAATGATTACGACTTATGCATATATCTTGATTGCTATGATTTAAGTTTTATATATATTACGATGTTATATGAATTGAAATGACATTTAAGTTGTATATCGTGTTCTATAAATTGAAATGTTTTAAGTTTTGTTTATCATGTTGTATGAGATTTAAATATCTATATGTGAGAACTGATATTATATGCTAATTGTCCAATTTTATCGAAATATGCATTCTTTGGAGTTATCTGGCGTTTAGTCTTTGTAAGTTACTTTTAATCATAGGTTAAATAAACCAAAACTTTGGTTTAGAGGTTGTTGGTTAGAACAGTCACTTCCCGCCTCTGAGCGGGAGATCCTCCTATTTTTGTTTTTCTCTCCGTTGCAGGAAATTCTCGAGACTCAGGATTATCGGGACGATTAGGATGTTTCGTTTGTATTCGTTGAGAGATTGTAATATATATTTGTATCCTATGCCATTTGAATGTAATTTAATTAACATCCGGCATGTATTAGACTTAATTAATTTTCCGCCTTAGTTTAATTAAGTCACGAAAAACCGGGTTGTTACAGTTGGTATCAAAGCTGTCTTGCGACCGTGAGTGACTTAAAGTTAGCTCATCTAGCGAGACGACACCTGGGCCAGACATTTATATCGTATGTCAGGCATAGACTTATAGGATCAAATAATAAATTAGAAATCCTAGATCGCTAAATAATAAATTAGAACGCTTTAAATGTGAGATGGGTAGAAATATTAAGGATTGACCGACTGACCTAGATTTTAGAATTTTCGACCGTCATTCAACCTCGATAGATTTTTTATTTCTCTTTCTTGCTTGCTAAGTGCTCTACGACTAACCTTTTTGACTAACAAGTCTCTTATACTAACGTTACCAAAAATCGAGACGTATAAATCGAAGACAAGTCTTGAATGAAGCGCAACAAATGGATGCATCCAGAACCATACAGCTTGATGAGACGTCCAGACTTCAAAAATCTCATATGATTTTAAGGATTTCGACTCCATCAAAATCTTTCCCTTTAAATACCTTATTCTAATTCTTCAAATTTTGCTACCTCTATAATCTTCTCAAACATCTTTATTAAACTAAGTTATCATTCTTCTCTTTTAAAAATTTTAAATCTATTTAACTTATTTCCTCCTTCTAAAATAATTCCTTTCATTTTAAACTCTTATAATGATTTTATAAAATGGATTTTTATCCTTTTCATTTTCTCGCAAATATAAGACTCAAAGACAAGACTGAAGCACATGCAGTGAGACATATCAAGGATCGTGCTATCTAGGACAACTTCCAGGACGTCAAAGATCTCTGAAGCATTGAAGATTTCTACAACCATATCAAAATAATCCTTTAAATTTAAATATTTTAACTTGATTAGTTTCAAAATCTTAGCTTTACTATCTCACTTTAAATATTTAAGATCATAAATTCCTAACTACCTTTAAAAATTTACCTTCGTATTTCGTCTTTAAAACATCTTCGAAAATTATTTATTTGTTTCATAAAATTTTTATTTCGTAGTTTGAAATATCTTTGATATTTGTTTGTTTTAAATTGCTTATTCCTTATTTCATACCCTTTTGAACTTTATTACTTTCAAGTTTCTTAAATCTATTATTACTTCCTCGAGGATTTTCATTTGTTTTAAAACATATAGTTTTCTATGTATTAATCATTAAATTGGATTTCATATTTGCAATTCCCTTCATAAATTCCTTATTTCTTATTTTAGATAATTTTGAAACTTATTTGTTTCGACCTCCTTGTTTTTAAATTTTAAATACCTTTCGAACTTGTCATATCTATTACAATTTTCTCTCGTCAAAACATACTTACATATATCGTATTTTCTTTTTATATAACCCCTTATTATAAATTTCGAATCATATCCTAAATATGATTTATAACATTTCCGTTTTCCCCTAATAACATTATAATAGTAATTTTAAGAAAATGAGCTATATCAACAAGGTTATCCATAATTCTCTAAAATTTTACTTAATCATTCAACGATAACCTATATATTTTCTTAATTTCCTTAAAGCTCATATTTTCCTTATGATCACCACGACTTTTACATATGTTCCCTAATTGCCGTTCTTTTCCTAAGGCTATATATCTTATGTATGTGATCATTAAAAGTAACAATAATAATATTATATAGATACGCTTAAAACTTCTTAAGGGGGTAGGACAATAATTTGATTATATTAAAATCCAATTAAATCTTAAAATTTCTTATTTCAACCTATTTTAAGGTTAACATTTATTCTCAAATTTAAATGAATTATTTTTATTCTTAAAACGCTTATTATTTCTAATTTAATTTAATTCCGTACAAAACTTCTAGGCCCTACCTTTTTGAAAACGTCTTTCACGCAGATTTTGAAAATGACAATGCAGCAACATTTATATATTAGTTCGAAAAATAATTATTTATATTTCGAAACTATTAAATTCTTCAATAATTCCATCTAAGAAAATCTTGCCCAATCAAGAGCAATATTAATATTCTAATTCCAAAAACCTCGATGTTTTCTCCAACTGCTTTTTAATCTCGAGCAGTTATCCATCCTATTCAAGTTTCGGGGACGAAACTTTTCTTAAGGGGGTAGGATTGTAACACCCCGTGTTAATTTAACACTAATTAATTATTTTAACAAATATCTTAAATTAAAATTTATATAAATTAACTTTCATTCAGTTGTTTTGAAAACGCGGCTGAAAAATTTCGTTTCAATAAACTATTTCAAATACATTTCTATTTAAACTCTCTTGATTTTATATTAATTTGTATTATATATTTATTTTTAAAATACTTGTCAAACAAAAACGTTACTTTTGTTACCATTATTAAACTTTATAAAGTTGCGCTACATTTTCAAAATCCTCACTTTCATAAAATTTGGTCTTTATAAAAATATTCTTTCAAATAAGCAGACCGTTTTGAAAATATGTGAGATCGTAATACAATTTGTAACTGACAACTTTTATACATTTATATTTTCGAACTATAAATTTTATAATATGAATAATGGAATTATAATTTAAAACATAATATATTTTATAAATTATTTCAGTTTTATAAATAAGAGTAAATAAAATGGAGCAAACAAATCAAACAGACCCAAATATACTCTCATTTATGTCGGTACACTACATCCTCTGATTTTTAGATATTTTGATTTGGTTAGCTTCTCTCATACACCTTATATCCCCTTATTTCTCTCTTTTAATTCTGGTCTCCTTCTTCCTCTCCTTTATCTTCTTCTCCTTATTCTCCCTCACTTATATTTCCTCCATTAAAATGACCATAGCAACAACAACAACACACGACAATAACACTCAACAACAACAACAACAAAGACGACAACAACAACAAAATTGACCTCAACAACAGCAACACAGGACCACGGTGGTCACCACCGTGCGCCACCACCAAAGCCGCCATTAATGGCGAGCTCAAGCTCAGTCACCCAGCACCACCACCGTCCTCATTTCTCTCCCTTTTCGTCTTCCCCTGCTTTCTTTCCCCTGCAATCCTCTTTTCGGTTTCGATTACGATGCCGAAGTCGAGACCACCGTCACCAGCCACCATGGAAGGCGACCTTGAGCTCGACGGCCACCATGGCCGTGCTCTTCTTTCGAGCTCTCTCTCTCTCTCTCACGTCCCCTGTTTCCTTCTCCCCTGTTTTCTGCCCTTCCTTGAACTCGTGGATGACCACCACCGTGGGCCCCCGCTTTCACCGTGGGCCTTGCTCTACTTGCCGTCGTATTCTTATCGTCGGTAAGTGTCGCCGACAAATCGCTTTCATTCATTAAATTATCGACTTTTGATTTGGCCAATTTTAATTGATTTTTCTTATTCTCTTTGACTCACGGAACGCCACTCATGAGCCGAACTCGACAAAGACTAACGACCACCATGGCCGTGCTCTACCGCCTCGAGCCTCCCGCTTTTTGCTATGCTTTCTGGCCCTTCGCCACCACCGTGATATCTTCACGGTGAGCCTCCCTTTCTTTTTTCGTTTTTCTTCTTCTGTCACTTTAATTGGGCATCGTTAATCTCGACATCCTTTACGTTTTCAATTCAGTTCGTATTCATTCAGTTTAATTTGGTCATTGATTCTCTGCTAGCCTTGAGTTGGTGGGCTCGCGTTTTGTATCAAGGGACCAAAAGGGTCCAAGGATGGGTATCGGGTTTATTTTGGAGGCCTCTGTTCGTGAGCCAAATTTAGGTGACTCGATTTCTTCCTCAAAATCTCTAACATTAACGTTTTGGTTTTACTTTAATTAATCTGCTATTAAAAGTGAGCTAGTTATGCATTAGACACGTATGAGTCCCGTTTCAGTTTAATTTGATAACTTTGTATGATTCGCTATAGTATGAAATTGGGTGTTAATTTTAGTTATAATATAATGTTGAATTGAATTGTGAAATATGATATTTATATGATTTTGTGAAATTATATTTTGGGTGAAAATGTGTTGTGAATTATTGTTGAATTATATGTAATATTATCATGTTAAAATTATTTGTTATGTGTAAATTAAAATATATAAAGTTTATGTATCACAAGTATAAAATAAGACTAAAAATATTATTAACCGACTTAAGTAAATAAACTTAATAAATATAAAACCATTCATAGTCGTAAAAATATTTGTCGTCACTAAAAAGTTAAATCGAAATATAACTAAAAATGAAGAATTAAGTTAAAAGAGTATTAAGTGAAATTAGTATTTAAATAAGTTTAAAGGTAAAAACATAAGTTAATTGCTACTCGTATAAAAATTTCTAATATAAATAGTTATATAAAATGTCATATATCACATTTAATATAAAGATTACCTTGTTAAAATTATAAAGTTTACAATGAACTTAAAATATACTAAATAAATATTTGGTTAAAATAATAAAAAGAAATTGGGTACTTTGAAACTTAAAATGAATCTAAGTAAAACTATTATTGAATAAAGTTAATAATTAGTATCACAAATAAGAATTTACTAAAAGGGTGAATTATTAAGATCATATAAAGATCGACTAAAATTTTACTAAGTAAAGTTAATAAAAATTATGAATGATATATATTTATATATATAAATACAAAACCTAACTAAAATTTAAACTATAAAGTGTATGACATTATTAAAAGTTGTAAAAAAATTAAGTAAATTAAACTTGAGTGAATATTACTAAAATATAAATATTAATAATCTCACGATCAAATTATTAAATCACTTAATCCGACTACGTTAAAGTTACATAAATAAAATTCTATGATTTAATTTATTTTTCACCTAAATCGAACAAGTAAAGAAAAATTATAATATGAAGTTGTATTAAGAAATTAAACCACCTAAAAGAAATTTAACTAAATGTCACTTAATCATATTTGGTCAAGAATACTAAAATTTGTCAAATATCATTTAAGTAATATTTCTAAAGTTAAAATAAATGTTATGAATACTAAATCACTTAACACTTTACGATTTAAATAAAAAGGAAGAAATAAGTGTGGGTTATAATAAAATTCAATTATTTATATCACTAATCACTAATCACTTAAAATTACTTAAAATTTAAATAAAACTTAATCAAACTTATAAATAAAATGAACTATTATTATTTACTAAAATATAAAATACTAATACGTACAAGTATAATAATACGTATAAGTATAAAATACGTAGAAGTATAAACTATAAAAATACGTACAAAGTATAAAAATACGCATACGTATAAAAGTACGTACCAAGTATAAAAATACGCATACGTATAAAAATACGTACAAAATAATGAATAGTGAAAATATTTAAAATCTACGAACGGACTCAAAATAAATATTTAAGTTTTTCTATGTGTTTTCGTTTATCTGAAGAACTGTTAGAATTAATATTTTCATTATACAAAGTTCGACGATATTATTAATATTTAGAATTGTTACTTGTTACGATTAAACGAGGAAATACGAATTTGAGAAAATGAACTACTTGAATAAAATACTTGGATTGTTCGCCATGTTGCGACTCTTGAAATTCGATGTTAATGAGGTAGCTGTATATGGGGACTTGGGCTCCCTCTCAGAGTTGCCCAAGGCGAAATAACGATCTTAAGATTGCTATTCGACACGGTATATACAACCTCAGAGATGGGGCATCCTTGATATTTCCGTGGGCCCATATATTAGTAATTGGAAACGCCAGCCCCACCCGGGGGTACCCGTCTCTGGTGATGGTCGAACTTTTTCGTCGGTGATACCTTTTGAATAGCGAATACGTATGATCCTCGATAGGTAGTGTATGCATACATTAGACAAGGGATTGAATCGTCCTTATTACCTTAGATATCTTTAGCTTTGTCACCATGTCCAAGTTATGTTATTCCGACGCTATCGCGCGGATTATGTCTGCATGCTTCCGCCTTACTAACGAAGACTCATTTGTTATCACATGTTGAATGTATTTCCTTGTCTTGATTGATTATTGTCTGAATGATTGTTGATCCTAAGTGTTGAAATACGCCTTATTGAGAATTTTTATTTATGAGTGTTGTACGTTTTGTGATTTCATGTATACTCGTGTCTGAATTATCATGTATCCTTATATGTTTTGCTTGCCTACCTGAAATGTGTTTTATTTATTTATTTTATATGTTGCATATGTTTTAGAATTGCATGATTGTTCACAACTATGTGTTTATTGAAATGATTACGACCTATGCATATATCTTGATTGCTATGATTTAAGTTTTATATATATTACGATGTTATATGAATTGAAATGACATTTAAGTTGTATATCGTGTTCTATAAATTGAAATGTTTTAAGTTTTGTTTATCATGTTGTATGAGATTTAAATATCTATATGTGAGAACTGATATTATATGCTAATTGTCCAATTTTATCGAAATATGCGGCTGCTGGAGTTATACGCGTTTAGTGCTGCCAAGTTACTTTTAATCATAGGTTAAATAAACCAAAACTTTGGTTTAGAGGTTGTTGGTTAGAACAGTCACTTCCCGCTCAGCCTATTTTTGTTTTTGTCTCCGTTGCAGGAAATTCTCGAGACTCAGGATTATCGGGACGATTAGGATGTTTCGTTTGTATTCGTTGAGAGATTGTAATATATATTTGTATCCTATGCCATTTGTGTTGGAGTGAGTGTCCTCCACAATATTGCGAGTACTTAATAAATCTCATTAAAGGAATAATTGGGATAAACGGCTTATTTTAAGTCAGTTGATTAACGTATATCGGTAACGCTCAGCTTGCTAGAGTTTGACGTTACTGTCATGAGATGGCGGTAATCAACTGATCCTTTCGGTCACACCTATAGGGAGGAGGACCAATACAAGCTAGTTATTTATATTTGATATAGTATAACTAGACACTTAATATTATGACTAAAGAGTTAGTCAAGAGAAGATAATGTGTGAGACGTATATTAGATACAGAGCTAAAGAATTATTATTCTTTTATAATGATAACTGTATAATAACAATTTGTGATACTTTGAGTTAGTGATTAATTGTTAATTCACTAAATGGGATATTTATCACTAATAGTGGATTAGTGAATAAATATGATTTATAGGTTAGTAAGTGGAGTATATAGTTTAGCTAATTAAGGTCAAAATTGACAAATTATATATTGATATAATTGTCATTTGTACTACTTAATTGTCAAGTATGTTTCATTTGGTTAGTTATTCTATTTAAGTGTTAAATGGACTAATTAATATTGAATGATCCAAAATGATTTTGGATCATTTATAAGATAATATGTTCCAAAATAAATGGACCAAAAATTGGCCCATATTAGGCCAATTTTGGTGGACCAAAGCATGGTCAATAAAGACCATATTTGATCATTTTTTATGATCAATTTTTTAATGTATTTTGTGCCTAACTTCCTCCACTATCTCTTGCCTATATATACCCATTTTATAAGCTCATTTTGATGATGAGAAATCAGCTTTATAAATTCCAAATATTAGCTCACAAAATCACATGAAAAGGAGAGTAAATACCTAAGTATTATACTAGAGTTACTCTTACTAAATTCACAATATTATCTCTACAATATTAAGTGTATTACTACTATTATCTAGCATATAATACTAGTAATATTTTGGTTATTAATCCTTGGGTGGATTAAGGAAGGAGGTGATCTACTTTGATCACAAGTGAAGCCATTTGAGGCCTTAAAGAAGGTCTATTCTCTTTTGTTTTAAATTACCGTAATTTAATTCAATTATATACCGTTTAGTTTAACATGCACAACTAGGTCCGAAAGTCCACTATAAGTGATTAGTGGCATGGTTAGAGGAGTCCTTTAGGGCCATGATCCAAACAAGTGGTATCAGAGCCATCTGTTGTTGCATGTTCTACTAAACCGTAAAAGTGTTTTTTTTTTGCCTAGAGCTGAAATTTGTGACCAAAATGAGTTTGATCATATTTTTATGACTTGCATGTTCATTTTATGATCTTTATATCATTCTGGTTGTAAATTAATTTTACAATATTTCGCTTTATTTATCGCTTGTACGACTAAAAATGGCTAAAATACGATAAAAACGACAATTTTGACAATTAAACGGTTTAATTGACTAAATTGCATGTTAATTTTAGCTAAAATGTAAATTTGACATACCACAAGTATACTCAAGTGTTTGAGATTGAAATTTTGAAATTAAAAGAATTAATCTCATTTAGTTTAGTTAGTTTTTAACGGTTAAAAACAATAAATCCAGAAAGTCAAATTTATTCATTTTTAGTCGAAATGCTGCCACTTTTTATATTTATTTTGTTTTTGAACTACCACCCATTTATGGGGTCGAGTTCATCGAACTACCACCCATTTATGGGGTCGAGTTCATCGAACTACCACCCATTTATGGGGTCGAGTTCATTTTAATTGAACTACCACCCATTTATGGGGTCGAGTTCATTGTATCCGAATTACCACCCAATTTATTGGGGTCGAATTCGTTTTTTATTCTTTTGTATAACTTGGACCAGAATTCAAAAGTTTGAGTTTGGTATATTTCATAAGGGTTATGATAGTGTTGGCAAGCAATCGTAACAGTTACGATAAAAGCGATAAAAACTAGCAATTTTGATCAAATTATGCTAAGTAAATTAGTGGTGACTAAATTATCATTCTAAATCAGTTTAGAAACTTAGTATAAGCTCAAAATTAGTTTGAGTGTTGATCCAACTTTTTAAATGGTTAAAAACTTGGTTTAATAGACGATAAAGATCATAAATTGATATTCAAGTTAAATTGGTATATTGTTAGTTTGGCATGATTTATTTTATTTTATTTTATATAATCGGATTATATTGTTTATGCATGTGGTTTGAATGTGATTCTTATTTAATGCATTAATTCTAGTATGGCCTAGTTTAATCGGTATTTAGGACCCGTAATGAAAGGGAATACCGATCGGTTTGTAATATAATTGTGATCTCGTATCACCCTTGTATTTGATTATTTATTATTTTTAGAAATATATGTATAATAGGATTATATTTGTATTTATTTAAGAAGACGGTGATCCAATTACAAGACGGTGCCATTTTGGAAAGGAGTTCCAAACGAAGATTCCATATAGGGGCCAAAGGCGTTGGTTTCCAATTTGTAAATAATTGTATTAAACTAGTTAATTAGATTAGCTAGATGGCCATACTAGGAATTCTTGTTTGTTTCATTTTATTTTAGCGCGTTAGTGTCACCTGCTAAAACATGCCAAACTAATCAAATAACCGACTAGTATAGATAGATTGTCGATAAAAATCGTCTAGAATTCGCCTATTTAGTTCACTTAAAGGGAATTAATGATTAATCGACAAGATCTCTCATTTTTTTAAAAATTGAGATTAGCCTTACCAATTAGTAGCACCTATAAATCCCTTGTTCGTCAGATGCAGGTCCGCCTCCGCGGAATGTAATCTTTCTACCTTGGGTAAAAAGGGTAATAAACGAGTTATTACAAGTGAAAATTGGTTGGACTTAATAGAATGCAAGACAAGTCTTGTATTCTAGGGCTAGTAGTCGGATTTAAGTAAAATCTGACGACTGAGAGTTCTAAAAGTTTTAGAATCAGTCAAAGGTTGACTCACCAAGATTACTTAAGATTGGTATGGAACGGCTAAACCGTCCCCAATTTTAACTAAAATTGGATCTCGGGATCATTCATATAAATCAGTGGGAGATCTTTATATGGATGCTTTTATGTTTAATTGTTTATCATGAATGCTTATAGTTTTTTCCTTTTTCGCTTGTAGATTTTCTATTAATTATGGCGTCTCCAACTAATGATTCTACTCCTCCTCCTAATAATTCTCTTCCTCCTTCTACCGCTGCGCATCTAGCGCGAGATTCTTGGCTACGCTCCTTTATGGATAAGTATATCCTGAAGGACGATGGTAGCTACTTTTGGATTGGGATGCCAATCTCGTAGTCCGCCATAGCGGATGGCAAATTACGGTGCATTTGGTTGATCCTTCCTCCTCGCATCGACGCCACGCCCACCTTCACAGTTAAGGACACCTATGATGAGTATCATAGGGAGTCCAATGCGATCCGGAATGTTCTACTCTTCTCGATGGAACAAGAACAACAGAGGAGGTGTGTGGGTTTGACATCGCATCAAATCTACACAAGGTTGACAAACAGTTTCTCGAAAGCTCCCCGAATCCTGCAGTACGACGCGGCTGCTAAATTCTTCGAGGCTCGCCTCGCAAAGGGGCAGTCCGTGTCGACCCACGTACTCAAAATGATTGAGTATGTGGAAACACTGCAGAGGTTGGGTATTGCGATCACGCAAGAAGTTGCGGTTGATCGAGTTCTACACTCTCAACATGAGGGTTTTGCTTCACTGCATTTATGAACTATAATATGAACAATATGAGCAAAAGCCTACATGAAGTTTCACCGCTTGTACAAGCAGACCGACATGAGAGCTAGTGGGAGCAAATGTAGAGAGGTGTTTAATATGTCGGTTAAAGATAAAGGGAAGTTTAAGCCCGGCCCAAAAAGAGGGAATAAATCGGCTAGTACGAGGGATAAGGGCAAGGCTCCTGTAGCAAGTACGTCCAAATCCTCGAAGAACGGGCCCAAACCGGACACGAAATGTTTCTATTGCTCTAGTGTCGGACACTGGCAAAGAAACTGTCCGAAATATTTGGAGGACATTAAGACTGGAAAGGTCGTCCCCAAAAGTAAGCTTTCCTACTCAATCTATGTGATAGACGTTAATTATACTTCAGCTAGTACCTGGGTACTTGACTCAGGCTGCGGTTCTCACCTTTGTAATCATTTGCAGGGGCTGGTAAGAACAAGAAAACTAGCTAAAGGAGATGTGGACCTGCGGCTAGGGAATGGAGCTAAAGTAGCGGCCGTCCTAGTAGGAACATATGTACTTGTTTTGCCTTCCGGTTTAGAATTGTGTCTTAATAATCAAGTATTATGTACCGACTTTAAGTAAGAATATAATATCTATGTCTGTATTAGATACAGAAGGTTTTACTTTTGTAATCAAAAATCAAAAATGTACTATTTCATCCGATGAAATGATATATGGTTGTGCAATATCGATTGCTGGTATTTATATTCTTGATTTGGCAAAAGACGTTTATCAAATAGAAAATAAAAGGCTCAAAACAGGTGATCCAAATACAACTTACCAATGGCATTGTCGATTAGGACACATAAATGACAAACGCGTAAGACGACTAGTTTCTACTGGTCTTCTGAAGCCGTTTGACTACGAATCATATGGTGTTTGCGAATCTTGTCTTTTAGGCAAGATGACTCGTAGTCCTTTTACTGGAAAAGGAACACGAGCTAGTGAGTTGCTGGGACTGATACATACAGATGTATGTGGTCCTATGTCAATTTCAGCCAGAGGTGGGTATAGCTATTTCATTACTTTCACTGATGATTTAAGTAGATACGGTTACGTCTACTTAATGAGGCATAAGAGTGAAGCCTTTGAAAAATTCAAAGAGTTTCAAAATGAAGTAGAAAATCAATTAGATAGGAAAATCAAAGCTTTACGATCAGATCGTGGAGGTGAATACCTATCTAATGATTTTGATGATCATCTTGTAAATTGTGGTATTTTATCACAATTGACTCCTCCAGGAACACCACAATTGAATGGTGTGGCCGAGAGAAGAAACCGAACTCTATTAGACATGGTTCGGTCGATGATGAGTCTGACTGAGCTACCAGACTCATTTTGGGGCTTTACACTTGAGGCAGCCGTTCTTAACTCAATCGTGAGTCTCACCAAAGCAGCTGAGAAAACTCCATATGAATTATGGAGAGGGAAAGTCCCTACTCTATCATTTCTCAGAATATGGGGTTGCGATGCATATGTCAAGAGTAAGCCTGACGATAAGCTAGCACCGAGATCTGAGAAATGTATCTTTGTAGGATACCCAAAGGAAACACGTGGCTATTACTTCTACAACCGTCACGAGAACAAAGTGTTTATGGCTCGTGAAATTTGTCTTCCTAGAAAAGGTATTTATTTCTAGAAGACAGAGTGAGAAAATTTGAACTTGACGAAGTTCAAGAGCCACAAACTGAGGTTGTGACACAAGAAATTGGTTCTTTTGTTGCTAACTCAGTTGTCATGCCTTCTGAGCCTAGAAGGTCAGGGCGTGTTAGTCACCCACCTGATCGGTATCTAGGTTTGATTGAAGAAGGAGATGAACAGGTGGCTTTACTGCTTGAAAGTGACGAGCCTGCTACCTACGAAGCGGTCAAGCTTCGTACTAACTCAGAAAAGTGGATTGAGGCAATGAAATCAAATGGATTCGATGTCAGAAAATCGGGTTTGGAACTCGACAGATTTACCTGAAGGAGTCAGACCTCTTCAGTGTAAATGGATCTTTAAAATCAAATTCGGACTGGATGGAAACCCAGATGTTTTCAAAGCTAGACTAGTAGCTAAAGGTTTTACTTAGATTCATGGTTTATACTATGATGAGACCTTTGCTCCAGTAGCTATGCTTCGATCCATTAGGATAATTCTTACAGTTGCTGCATTTCATGATTATGAAATTTGGCAGATGGACGTTAAAACCGCTTTCCTGAATGGGATTCTGGATGAGGAGGTGTATATGACACAACCAGAAGGTTTTATCGATCATAAAAATCCTAAGAAAGTTTGCAAGCTCAAGAAGTCCATTTATGGTCTTAAGCAAGCATCCAGGAGTTGGAATCACCGATTTGATCAGGTGATTAAACAGAACGGATTTACTCGAAGTGTTGAGGAACCGTGGTTCAGATAATGAAATTGATGGGAGCCAAGTTGTATTTTTAGTATTGTATGTAGATGACATACTACTAATTGGGAATGATATACCTATGCTCACTGCAGAAAGAGTCGCTAGAAGATCATTTCCAGATGAAGGACTTGGGAGAAGCTAAGAGAATTTTGGGCATCAGGATCTATAGAGATAGATCCAAAAGGACGTTAGCGATAAGTCAAGAAGCTTATATTGATAAAATTCTTGATAGGTTCAACATGAAGAACTCTAAAAGAGGGTTCTTACCTATGGGTCATGGGACTACTCTGAGCAAATCACAGTGTCCTACTGAACAAAAGGATGTTGAACGCATGAAATTAATTCCATATGCTTCGGCAGTTGGATCAATCATGTACGCTATGATGTGTACACGTCCAGATGTGTCATATGCTCTTAGTATGACGAGTAGGTACCAAGCTAATCCAGGTGAGAGTCACTTTGGATAGCGGTAAAGAATATCCTTAAGTACTTGAGAAGGACTAAGGATTCAGTTATTGTTTATGGAGGAGATAATGAGCTATGTATAAAAGGTTATACGGATGCTAGTTTTCAAACTGATCGAGATGACTTGAAATCTCAATCGGGATATGTCTTCATTATGAACGGAGGTGCAGTTTGTTGGAAGAGTTCCAAACAGCCAGTAATAGCGGACTCTACAACTAAGTCGAGTACATAGCCGCGTTTAAGGCTGCGAAAGAGGCAGTTTGGATTCGACAGTTTTTAGAGGGTCTAAAGGTAGTCCCCAAAGCTGAAGAGCCAGTTCCCATTTTTTACGACAATAATGGGGCGGTCTTTCAAGCTAAAGAGCCCAAGTCTAGTAATAAATCTAGACATGTACTTCGGAAATTCCATGTAATTAGAGATTATGTGGAAAGAAAGGAAGTTATGATATGTAATGTAGTGACCATTTACAATGTCGCTGACCCATTAACCAAACCATTACCTCAATCGAAACATAACCGTCATGTAGTTTCGATGGGTATAAAAAGGGTTTTGGATTTGTAAAATTATTTTGATATATGATCATCTAATTTTATTATATATATAGCATTTATGATTTAATCAATTTTTATATTGTTTATACTCGGTTTGTCCCAATAGGTTGTAGAGACAACACTGAACCTTATTAAAGTGAGCGGGATCAACCTAGTATTTAGCCCCTAGTCACTTGTTTTGGTAAAAACTTAACAAGTATGAAGAAAGTGAAAAGTGGATCAACTAGTACTAATTGCGGAACAGAACAGAACTGAGCTATATGGGACAGAACTAAGGACGCAGAGATTTGATGACGCAGAAGCCCCGAGAAGAAGATGGGGAAAACTGCGGGCTACCAAGCCAGGAGTACTTTCATTAATATCAGAGTTGGGGTTACAGAATACAACTGTGAGAGTTTGATCACTGTAGCGTATATACGTAATCGACTATGTTTTACCGTAGTATAATTATCGTGGTGTTTGAGTATGCTAATGAGAGTAAAAAGATGATCAAAAACGTAGAAATGAGCCTCTATATATAGGCAAATCAAGGCTGCGAATCGGTTCCTATTTTCTAGGCACGTTCTCCATGATCTCCACTATCTTTGGCGGTTAAATAACTTCCATTGACTCCACTTCGCCAGCTTGAATGTCTTCCATTATCCCATGATCTTTGTAACCGTCATAGTTGACCTTTGCTGACCATAACTGCCATGCCTCTTCTGACCTGTTCTGGGCTATAACTGCTATTGTTCTTCTTTCCTGCTCTGTACCGTATTTATGTCGTCTGTCCAGAACTGCCAATTCTGGGCTGTGTAAAATCTGGTCATAACAAATGCCCCTTGTTTTCTCAAGTGCTGCTCAAAGAATCTTGAGGAAACAATCCTGTACAAATACTACTATACAGAACAGACTAGAGCAGAAACAACGGCTATAAATTCGAAAAACAACTATGTACTCACCCAGACTTGTGCACAACATTCAAAGAGATAATGAGTGAATCAGAAGTAGTTGAGAATTTAAACCTGATTTGACATCCTGAATAGTAGCAACGGCTAATTCTGGGGTACTTTGAATTTTACCAACGGTGAAATTCTAGTCCCACTTGAACTCTTTTATCCTTGACTATAAATAGAAGCCTTCAGTAAATTTTCGAGAAAACTCACCTTGCCAACTTTATCTTTTACCTTCTACTGTTCATCATCTTCTTCCTTTGTCATCTTTTTCGATCATCAATTCAAATCAAACCAAAATCATCTGAAAATCATGGCTGAACAAGACACTGATCTTGAAATCATCGAGATTAATGAAATCTTGTATGGTGATCACAAATTCATCAAAGGCGACTCTTTTGATGACGAAACCAAAAACACCCTTTCTCAAACAATCATTAAACACCTGAAAGATCATCAGATCGTGCCTGAATCTGCTGAAATTTTCGTTCCCCGAGACGATTATGTTACAGCTTCTTGGACCTGTCCTGGATGGGTCTGCATCTATGAGTTCCCTTCGTATCGGTCCGAGGATCCTGTAACTCTTGGATTAGTGGGGTGCTTTCCTCTATGAAGCTTGCCCTTGCCAAATCATGCCAAGCATGTGGAAGATTATCTGTCTGGTTGATAAACTCGCACAAAGTTCGGGACATAATCGACAGCAAGATCCAAAACGCCTATTCCGCGAGGACCCAGGGTCGTGGAAGATTCATCTTGAGAATCGGGAAGGGTCGAGCAATCTTGTGGAGCATCCCGACATCTGGGATGATAAAGACTGGAAGACAGGCTTCCTTTTCTGGCGATACTCGGGGAGCAATGTGTTTGGACTACCCTATTGGTGAAAGAGGTTAGTCACTTCGACTCAGATCTGTTATTTCTAGCTTTTCTATTCTGGGTAGGTCTGAAGATTTCTTATGTTACGTGTTTCCAATGATTCTTGGCGACTGTGCTGCGAAGATTCTAAGGCTAGGATTGCTGCGTTCATGGCCTTGCCTCTTGGGGAGAGGACTTGGTCCGAGGGGGACAACAAGGCGGTTTCCTACTTTCGCAGCCACCAAGTAGAGTGTGAAGGTGCATGTGGCTCAAACTTACGCCATCAAGGGTAAGTCTCTCCACCGCTTTCTAGATTGGTCAAGTCTGGTCTGGATCGGTGATTCTAAATCAAGTGTGGTCTATGCTAGGTGAAACTTCAGTGCCACATACCAGGGGTAGGTCAATCCTACTCTTCTTCAAGAGAAGATGGATGCTATCCTGGCCGGGGTCCAGATGTGAAGCCACCGTTTGTTCCTCCGGTATTCCTACTCCAGGGTTCAAGGCGTTGAAGGTCGAGGAGCCCAAGGTGAAGGTTGAGGTTGGGCGGAGAAGAGTACACGGCACAAGAAAACAAAGAAGAGGAAGATAGAAGAAATTGAAGGTTTGTCATTCACGGAACATTTCTATCCAAAGACGCCATCAACAGCGTGGAGAACATCATCCAACAAGCAAGAAAAGGTTCGACCCAGATCCGACCGGGATCGATTCTCTGAATCGGCGTTGAGCCACTCACTCTGCCTTCAGGTAGTAACTGACTTACTTCTAGTACAAATGCTCATGATAATTCTACCACTATTGTACCTTACACCATAAAATTTGCGGACTCTTGATTGTATATCAAGCTTGGGGCACATTCTATCCACTTCGGGAATCGTGTATTGCATTTGGAGGACAAGCTTGCTCGAAAGAGCAGGCTTACTGCATTTGGAGAAAGCTCTAGACAAAGATGAAGGAGGTGGTGAGAAGGCCAAGGCCACCGCCGCTAAGTTCGAGGAGAGTCCGGCCTCGTTGAGGTCGGAGAATGAGAATCTCCAGCGTGTTCGGGAGCTTGAGGGCCAACTCAGGAACCAGGAGACTGACCGCGCTGTTTTACACAGCCCAGACCAGAATTCAAATGATGCGTGCCTCCGAGTCCGGCGTGAGGAGTGGGATATTAATGCTTCTTTGTGGAGAAATTTAAACAGACTCTTCCCAGGCGTGCGGTTCGGAGAGGAAGCGGTGGCACCGATCGGGAAGAGAGCTCTGCGGTGGTGACGGTGGTCTTTGGCGAAGATGCCTGTGCCGATGACAATCCTTCAAGAAGAAGAAGAATGAAAAACAATTACTCTTGTGAACATTTTGTGTAAATTCAAACAATTTGCTATCGTAGTCCGGCCTGGACTTGTATGTCCAGGTCTGTAATTATTCTGTGAACTTACATGCATTGCTCTTTGTGGAACTTTTGCTTAGTCTGCAGAGCAAGACATTTTTCAAGTCCGCTTTGTCGATTCGGATGCTTAGTATTTAGTCACCTTGGTGATCCAAGGACTTAACTACTATCGTATCTGTTGCTTATTGCTTCTATTGTTACGTGAATGTACTAACCTCGCAGTGTACACCCTGCACTTATGTATGCATGATCATGGCTTACCTTAAGGGATATTATAGGACTCTCTTAACGGCGGTTAAGCCTGGTCCGTCAATCAATCAGAGGACGCATCCTCACAAGCGGGTGCTCTGCGGGGCAGGCTGTGTGGGTGGAGGAAGATCTCCACCTGCAGATTTGTTGCTCAAGGTGAGGACTAGGCTCAAGTCTGGAAGACAAGTTCCTTAGAAGCCGGGGACCAAGCCCAGGCTGGAGGTTTCACTCCTGAGTAGAACTGGAGGATGAACTCTGAACAAGTCTGGAGGATAAACTCCTTTATTTGTATTATGTAGCGTACTATATTTGCTTTGTTTTTATTTGTGATAGAAAATATTTACTTTTGAACCAAAGATGTAATCTGCAAAACTAGAAATAAAGTTAAACTACACCATTGGAGTTCAATGGTTTTTATTGAATAGAAAATGCAATATTTACAAAAAACATTTAAGGAGTGCAGAATTGAAATTACAGAATTGAAAGTTCAGAACTGAAAATACCGTATTAACAAAGATAGAGTTTGAGGTTAGTTGCATTCCATGCTCTAGGAATCAACTCTCCCTCCAGAGTTACCAATCTATAGGCTCGCTGGCCTACTGTGAGAATCAATCAAGTATGGTCCTTCCCAAATCGGGCTAGCTTTCCTGCAGACTTTTCCTTTGTGTTTTCAAAGACTTTCCTCGTAACTAAATCTCCTTCTCTGAAAACTCGCCTTGACATGCTTGTTGAAAGTCCTGGTCACATTCATTTGGTAAGTCGCTAACCTTATCTGTTGCATCTCTAAGTTCCTCTGCAAGATCAAGACCGGAAGACAACAACTCTGGGTTAGCTTCTAAACTGCTCGGACCATACCTTCTTTGTTGGAGCAGACACTTCTTTGGAATCACCGCTTCACAACCATACACCAAAGAGAATGGAGTGCATCTGTGGAATTCTTTGGTGTAGTTCTGTCGACCACGTAACTAATGGTAGCTCTTCCGCCCATCTCCTCGTCGTTTCTTGACTTCTTCTTCAAGGTTTTGATGATAATCTTGTTACTAGATTAGCGACCATTACACCGGGATATCTTGGTGCGTATAAGCAGTTCAATATTCCAGTCGCATGTAATTGCCTAGTCTTGTTCCTACGAATCGTGTACCATTGTCACATACAATCGGCTTGGAATTCCAAATCGCAAATGATGTTCCTTTTGATAAATGAGATGACTTCCTTTTACACTTACGCCACGAATGCCTCGGCCTCAATCCACTTCGAGAAGTATTACGTCATTGCCAACATAAAGACCTTACGTCACGGAGCCATAGGAAGCTTTCCAACTATGTCCATGCCCCACTTCATGAAAGGCCACGGTGCGTAAATAGGGTGCAATTTCGGTGGTGGTGGATTATTGGAGAATGCTTTTGACATGCTTCACATTTACTTGCGTACTCCACGCCTCCTTTCTCATAGTTGGCCAAGTAACCAAATCTGAGAGCTCTGTGGCCAGGCTTCTTCCAAAGACCTTGTGATTGCCACAATCTCCTTCATGTAATTCTTCGAGCAGCTTCAAGCCGGTGGTTCCAAGCAACGCAGATATGGGCACGACATAGATTTCTTGAACAAAACATCATCAATCAAGACATACCTCGAGGCTTTAAGCGAAAGGCTCGGCCTCAAGTCCGTCTGGGGGCAAAACACCATCTCTAAGAAAAGCATAAAAGGTGCGATCAAGAGACAAGAGTGGGGGTAGACGAGGTTGAGCAGGATCGGACTTCTCTATAGAAGGTCCGAGGAGGTGTACTATGGGAATCTGTCCAGGTCTGCAGGTTTGAAACTAGAGCCAAGACTAGCTAAAGAGTCTCGCCTCGTGAGTTACGGTCTCTGGGGATCTGGTCAATCCTAAACTGGTCAAACCTCGAAACCAAGGACCTAACCTTCTGCAGTACAGAACATCTTAGAATCTTTGGCGCAAAAGAACCATTAACTGATTAACAATAAGTAAAGAGTCGCTTTTTACCTCCAAATTCTTAACACCAAGACCAATACGAGACCATCAAACCTCGCAATTAACGCTTCATATTCCGCTTCATTGTTGGTTGTACGAATTCACAACCGACACCTGGGCTAGTATGTCCCCTTGTGGCGATTTCAGGACAATGCCCAGACTGTAACCTCGACATTAGTTGCTCCATCGATATCAAAGACCAGGTTTCTCCTTTTACGCCTGTGTGTGAGTTTCAACACTTCCATAGCACCACTTTCTTCCAGGGTCGGTGAAATCGACCACAAAATCGCCAAGGCTTGTGACTTTATTGTCTCGGGTTCATAATCGATGTCGCACGTCGAGCCGCATGCACCACTTAGCCATTCTCCCAGGCAGTTCAGGCTTTCTCAAGACTGACTTTACTTTGGAAGGTTAGTTCTAACACGATATGATGACTCTCAAAATAAGGTCTAAGCTTAGTAGTTGACATAATTAATGCAAGAACATACCTCTCCGTAAGAGAATACCTGGTTTCAAAGATCTAGCAAGCTTTTACTCACGTAGTATATTGGATCTGCAAACCATCTTCTTCCCTGACCGTAATCGCACTTCTTGAATGCTCGTGGTAGCCAGTGCAGGACTTAACGGTTCTTTCTCTTCTGGTCTGGACAGCAACGGTGGAGTTGGAGGTAACTCTTGAGATCCTGGAATGCTTCTTCGTGCTTCTCACTCCATTGGAACTCTTTGTTTTTCTTCAAAGATATCGTAGAAGGGTTTGCATCTTTACGAGGATCTAGAAATGAACTGCATTGAGTCGCTACTCTACCGTCAACTTACGGATGTCTTTAACAGATCCGGGGGCTCGGATCTAGGATCGCTTTATCTGCTCGACTTGCTTCAATTCCTCTTACGGTGACCAAGTAACCCAAAAACTTACCAGAAGATACTCCAAAGTTGCACTTTGTGGGATTGACTTCATATTGAACTTATCCGCACTGCAAACGCTTGCTCTAGGTGCTTCACATGATCTTTGGCATCTTTAGACTTTACCACCATATCATCGATATAAACCTCCATTGTGTCCCCAATCGGATCTTTGAACATCATATTGACTAGCCTTTGGTAGGTGGCACGGCATTTATGAGTCCAAAGGGCATAGCGGTGTAGCAAATAGATACCACGATGCGTCATGAAGGAGGTTCCCTCCCGATCAGGAGGATACATCTTAATCGATTAAAACCACTTGAGGCATCCATGAAAGTCGAACTTCATGGCGGCCAGCCTTGTCCACCATAGCATCAATGTGAGGAAGAGGAAAGGATCTTTGGGACATGCCTTGTTCGAGATCTGTGTAGTCTACTGCACTCTCCACTTTCCATTCTTCTTACGCACAACAACCACATTAGCTAACGGTCATGATACATTACCTCTCTTACCATATTCATGTCCAAAGAACTTACGGACTTCCTCATCGATGATAACATTTCTCTCTGGCGCAAACTTCCTGCGTTTACGGTGCCTTTGAGTGCATGCGAGGATCAACGTTGAGCTTGTGCGTGATAACGTCAGGATCGATTCGGTCATGTCAAAGTGGCTCCATGCAAAACTTGATTTCTTAGACTTGAAACCGATCGATCGGATCCGATCTTTGGAAGGCACATCACCGCCCACCAATACTTTCTTTTACGGGCAAGACTGGTCTACACCGATCTGGTCCATCTCCAATCGACTTCTCCGGCTCCACTCACCGACTTGACCGGTTTACGTAATTGCTATGCGAGAGTCTTGTTGGTGGTGGAGGCTTCAAGGTCGCTCTGAGCACTCTGCCAGCTTTGCCTTTCTCCCTTTATCACCAGAACTCCCCATTGAGTTGGGACCTTCACACATTGATGGTAAGTAGATGCCACAGCCTTGAGATTGTGGATCCAAGGCCTGCCTAACAAAACATTATACGAGGTCATAGAATCAATAACATTAAACTTTTCGAAAGAAGAAACTCCCTGGGCATAGGTTGGAAGTGAGATCTCCCCCAAGGTATGCTTGGTCTCTCCACTGAATCCAACCAGAACATTGGAATTCTTGGTCAGCTTGTCCTGACCTATACCCATCTCCTTCAACGCGTCCAGCATGATCAGGTTCACAGAACTGCCCCCATCAACCAGAACTCGGCGTACTAGGGTGCTTCCAATCTGTAACTTGATCACCAGGCTATCATGGTGCAGAACTGGAATGCCTTCACAATCTTCATGGTCAAAGGTGACAACTTCCCAATTCTTCTCTACCCTGGTTGGAGGTTGCATCTTCTCTTGCCTTGCTATCCTTTTAGCTGCAGAATAGGTTAGCCCACAGATATCAGAACCACCATTAATAAATTTTACCTCATGTGTGTAGGGTGGAGGATTTGGTGGCTTCTCAGACTCTTGTCCCCTGGAATCCTGGGACTTGGCGCTTTCAGTTCTGGCCTGATTCCTCTGGACTGGTCTGATGATGTCCTTCAGACGTCCAGTTCTGAGCTGGTAGGATATCTCCTTCTTGAAGGCATAACAGTCTTCTGTGCTGTGACCAATGTCTCCATGGTATTCACAATACTTGTTTGGATTCCTGTTTGGATTTGGATTATCATTCCTCCTGGGCCATCTTGCAGCGTTCCCAAAGCTCTCGACTTTGCTATCAACCGTGGAACCTCTACACCGAGGCTGGCGATATCAAGGAGTCATCGTAATTGACCGTCTCGTAATCGGCGGCATGTACTTGTGTTCCTGGGTGGCTCTTTGTATGGTCGGGCACGCTGGAGGCGTCCACTATCGGATTTTCTGCTCACCTTCTCATACCCGTAACTATCACGCCTCGAAAGCATCCTCTTCAAGTCTGATCTGGGCCAGGGTCTTTGCACGCACATCTTCAAAAGTAACACAAGGATACTTGGTTAGTTCACGATAAAGCTCGAAATTGACCACCAAACCTTGCCTATAAGCCTGGATAGCGGTTGCAACGTCACGAGTTGGGGATAGAGATCTTCTCCTTGTTGAATCTCCTGGAGATAATCTCGTAGAGACTCATCTCTCTTACGTACAGTGCATGCAGGATCACCTGTTTGCTTCTCTAACTTCCTGCTGCTAGCAAACTGGGCAACAAAGACATTCACAAGATTAGCAAACGATTTAATAGTACCATTAGGAATATTGACAAACCATTGCAGAGCTGGTCCAGCCAGAGTAGAACCAAAGCCCTTGCACATGCAGGCTTCTCTGTACTCCTTTGGGACTGGGACCGTGTACATCCTTTGCTTGTACTGGGCAACGTGGTCCTGTGGATCTCCTGTACCATCATACAGTTTCATCCCTGGAACACTGAACTTCTTTGGGATGTCCTGCATAGTTATGGCCTCGCTGAATGGTGAATCTGCATAACACTCTTGGGAAGCCTCCTCAATTGGTGCTGGAACTCCTGGAATCTTTGCAACCTTGTCATGTAACTTCTGGAGTTCTTGCATCATCATGAGGGTGAAGTTGAACTTCTTCTTGCCCTTCCTCTTGTCAGCATTCTCGGATGATTCTTCCTCATCTTCACCACCCAGGAGTTGGTCTTCCAGATCCTCTTCTTCGTCCAGATTAGAGAAGTCTATTCTCTTGATTATAGAACTCAAAGATGCCCCAGGTCTGATCTTTGATGTACTGCCCTTAGCAGAATCCAACTTAGTCTTCAGAACAGACTCTGTTTCCTTCAGTCTTGCATTCTCCTCTGAGATTTGTTGAATCTTAGATTGTGCATCTTGTAACTCCTTGGACAATTCCTCCAAAGTTCTATCAGCCATTTGAGTGTAGAAAAGGTGATTTTTGTGAGATTTTTGTGAGAAAAATTACGCAAATTAATAAACTAGTTGCCCCACGGTGGGCGCCAATTTGTTTTGGTAAAAACTTAACAAGTATGAAGAAAGTGAAAAGTGGATCAACTAGTACTAATTGCGGAACAGAACAGAACTGAGCTATATGGGACAGAACTAAGGACGCAGAGATTTGATGACGCAGAAGCCCCGAGAAGAAGATGGGGAAAACTGCGGGCTACCAAGCCAGGAGTACTTTTATTAATATCAGAGTTGGGGTTCTGAATCACAACTGTGAGAGTTTGATCACTTCAGAGCGTATATACGTAATCGACTATGTTTTACCGTAGTATAATTATCGTGTGTTTGAGTATGCTAATGAGAGTAAAAAGATGATCAAAAACGTAGAAATGAGCCTCTATATATAGGCAAATCAAGCTGCGAATCAGTTCCTATTTTCTAGGGCACGTTCTCCATGATCTCCACTATCTTTGGCGGTTAAATAACTTCCATTGACTCCACTTCTGCTCAGCTTGAATGTCTTCCATTATCCCATGATCTTTGTAACCGTCATAGTTGACCTTTGCTGACCATAACTGCCATGCCTCTTCTGACCTGTTCTGGGCTATAACTGCTATTGTTCTTCTTTCCTGCTCTGTACCGTATTTATGTCGTCTGTCCAGAACTGCCAATTCTGGGCTGTGTAAAATCTGGTCATAACATCACTTATATGAGGTGACGTCTCTCTAGTGATTGGTTTGTAAGTCGATTTGATGGTGAGTTCAGTAACCATAGGTCATAGTCAGTATGATCAGTCGATTACTTTGGCAGGCTATGGGATACTCTGCTGGGCTGTGACCATTAACCAGAGTTCTTTTTGTTGCCTGGTCGTGGCAAGAATCTCTGAATTATTCCTTTGAGTCGATTCTTTATCGTTAATCGCTTGTCCGAGTCAAGATGCTTTCGAGTGACTTTGGTTTATATCCTACGTCGTGCTGTAATAGGAGGCTACAGGGTATATTCTGGGTCATGGTGATCTGTGTTCGATTGCAGGCCTACAGGGTAACAGGAATTGTCTACCCTCGTCGGGGTTCAAGATCTCGGGGCCACCGAGGAGAAATAACTGGAAATGCGTGGCCACGCTCGGAAGTAATCTATGGTAGATTTTTCCAGTCAGACAGTTACTCTCCAGATCGAGAAAACCACTCTAGATCAGATCAATTGCAAGTGCGACCTGAAAGACACCTTGCATTGAGTGGGAGATCAAAAGTGACAAGAGAATTGGTATCGCAACACTTGTGAGGACAAGTGGGAGATTGTTGGAGTCAGTGTCCTCCACAATATTGCGAGTACTTAATAAATCTCATTAAAGGAATAATTGGGATAAACGGCTTATTTTAAGTCAGTTGATTAACGATATCCAGAACGCCACTTGCTAGAGTTTGACGTTACTGTCATGAGATGGCGGTAATCAACTGATCCTTTCGGTCACACCTATAGGGAGGAGGACCAATACAAGCTAGTTATTTATATTTGATATAGTATAACTAGACACTTAATATTATGACTAAAGAGTTAGTCAAGAGAAGATAATGTGTGAGACGTATATTAGATACGGAGCTAAAGAATTATTATTCTTTTATAATGATAACTGTATAATAACAATTTGTGATACTTTGAGTTAGTGATTAATTGTTAATTCACTAAATGGGATATTTATCACTAATAGTGGATTAGTGAATAAATATGATTTATAGGTTAGTAAGTGGAGTATATAGTTTAGCTAATTAAGGTCAAAATTGACAAATTATATATTGATATAATTGTCATTTGTACTACTTAATTGTCAAGTATGTTTCATTTGGTTAGTTATTCTATTTAAGTGTTAAATGACTAATTAATATTGAATGGATCTAAAATGATTTTGGATCATTTATAAGATAATATGTTCCAAAATAAATGGACCAAAAATTGGCCCATATTAGGCCAATTTTGGTGGACCAAAGCATGGTCAATAAAGACCATATTTGATCATTTTTATGATCAATTTTTAATGTATTTTGTGCCTAACTTCCTCCACTATCTCTTGCCTATATATACCCATTTTATAAGCTCATTTTGATGATGAGAAATCAGCTTTATAAGTTCCAAATATTAGCTCACAAAATCACATGAAAAGGAGAGTAAATACCTAAGTATTATACTAGAGTTACTCTTACTAAATTCACAATATTATCTCTACAATATTAAGTGTATTACTACTATTATCTAGCATATAATACTAGTAATATTTTGGTTATTAATCCTTGGGTGGATTAAGGAAGGAGGTGATCTACTTTGATCACAAGTGAAGCCATTTGAGGCCTTAAAGAAGGTCTATTCTCTTTTGTTTTAAATTACCGTAATTTAATTCAATTATATACCGTTTAGTTTAACATGCACAACTAGGTCCGAAAGTCCACTATAAGTGATTAGTGGCATGGTTAGAGGAGTCCTTTAGGGCCATGATCCAAACAATTTGAATGTAATTTAATTAACATCCGGAATGTATTAGACTTAATTAATTTTCCGCCTTAGTTTAATTAAGTCACGAAAAACCGGTTTGTTACAGAAATTATGCCCCTGCTTTTACGGGAATTTCCTTCAGAATACAACACAACGTCAAAGTCTCATAATATTCATAGTTGAGATGATTTGAATGTCTGGATCGGTGTTGTATATCTACAAAGTGAGAGGGAATAATCTAGATCGATAAGGTGTGAATGAGCAGAACGAGTGAAGAGTAATGTCTGTTCGATTAACTAGACTCGGTTTTACCGCAAGAATTTGGGATGCAAAAATAGACGTCCTGTTGGGCTTGAAACTCGCCCAAAGCCAAATGCTCATTCTTTTAATCATTAACTAGTGACGTGACCTGTGATTTCACGGGGTCGGCTAGGAATTTATTTTGTTGTTTGACTTTTTTTAGGTATGATTTATATCATTACTTGCATGAAACTAAATAAGTCACTAGAAACAAATTCAAAGAATGAATGTATTACAATAAAGAGGATACAAGCACATGTCCATTATTGGATTTGGAATGATACCTCATACCGTAAAACACAAACTTATCAATTATGAGAAATGACTAGGCCCTGTTTGGTTGCAGCTTTCAGTTAGCTTATTTGACCAGCTAGCTGGTTTGACCAAAATTTCAGCTAGCTGTTTTAACTGGAAGTGTTTGGTGAAGGTTGACGGGAAGATATTTCAGCTAGCTGAAAGCTTATTTCAGCTAGCTGAAATAAAAAGCTACTTCAGGTAGTTTATTAAAAAATAAGCTAACTAGTTATAAGTCTTTTTACTATTATACCCTTACTTTTTTATCCTATTAAGTAAAATATTAATTTCCATAACTATTTCCCTAAAATATTTATAAAACCTAACCCTAATTTCTCGTGATAAAGTTGCTGCTAGTAATTTTTTTCATTGTATAGTGCTTCGTTCTGACACCAACTTTCGTATGATGACTTTTATCGTATTATTTTCATATTTTCATATTGCTAAGTACTACTTCCCTAAAATATTTATAAAATCTAAATGAGTCCGCTCCGGAAATGAAGAAAATTCGTGATGAAATAGCTACTTTAATTTGGGGAGCAACATGATTAGAATACCAACATGTAATATCAATAATAAAACTATCAATAGCTATGTCCTTTTTGGTCATTTTACTTTATTTCAATTATCTTTTCAGGTTGTTTACCAAACAATAAAATAATTTTCAGCTAGTTTTTCAGCTAGTTATTTTCAGCTAGCTTTTCAAATTACCTTTTCGCCAATTTAGCTTTTCACTTTCAAATACCTTTTCAAATTTTCAAATCGCTTTTTCAACTAGTTTTCCCAAACAGAGCCTAAGCCTTAAATGTTATACTTTCAACTAATATGAAATTAAACGTTCTTCCATGTTAGTTTTGCTAAGTTATACAGCGTTTCCGTTTTTTTTTTTTTGAATAGAGAAATTGTCATACAACTAAGTGAATATACATATTGAATATATAGATATTACTTTATTTTACTCAATATTCCTAATTGCATTACGAAAATACAAAAATTACGATGAAATGAAAAATTCTAAAATTATTGTGAAAATTTAATTATAGGAACCACGATAATTGCAAAATTAAAATACTTAAGCAAAAATAGATAATGATAAACAAATTTCACACTCATTATGTTTAATATAACTCATCGCACCACTTTAAACTAATTTGCAAATGCCTAGTTTTAACCAAAACGAATGAACAGTTTAAATATTTATACTACTTCAAATTGACTTGTAACTAGTAGAATTTTGGCATTTCAAAAGTCAAAAGCCACTTAAATTGAACACTATTATTAATTTAAAAAACAATCAAACTATTATCAATTAATTTGATTTAACTCAATTTAATTTAGATTTTAATTTTTTTTTTAATTTTAATGGGTTAGTAGTTTTTCACACATTAAATTTTCATTGTGTGTAATTATTTTAAATAGTGTAGTTTTTAAAATAATTAAAAATGAATAGTGTTAAATCTTGTGAGATGTACACTCTATTTTAAGAAATTATTTGTCGAATTAAGTGGTTTTATAGTTAAAGTATTTCTCTACAAATTATTAAATATTTAATATGTATATTTCTATACTCATTATAAGCAGGGTTTCGAATCGCCACTTTTAAAGTTAATTTGGGTTTTGAGTTTAAATAAATTAGACTATTCTATTTATGATTTTATAAAGGTCTATTTTCGATATAATGCTTTATTTATAGGCGCATTGGTATGAATTTTCTAATTAGATAACACAATTAAGAGTAGATTGAAACTCAATCATAAAAAATAGCTTATGTAGCTGCGAAATTAATCAAGTGAGGAGAAAATAATACTTTAAAAATTTATACATCTTAAATATAAGATCAAACATATGTTTTTAAATAAACCCGTGATTATTACTTTATTTAATCAATATTCTTAATTGCATTACGAAGATATAAAAATTACAATGAAATGAAATAATTCTAAAATTATTGTGAAAATTTAATTGTAGGAACAACAATAATTGCAAAATACTTAAACAAAAATAGATAATGACAAACAAATTTCACACTCATTATGTTTAATATAACTCATCGCACCACTTTAAACTAATTTGTAAATGCCTAGTTTTAACCAAAACGAATGAACAACTTAAATATTTATACTACTTCAAATTGATTTATAACAAGAATTTTGGGATTTCAAAAGTCAAAAGCCACTTAAAATTGAACACAAATATTAATTTAAAAAACTATCAAACTACCAATTAATTTGATTTAATCAATCTAATTTAGATTTTAAATTTTTGAAATTTTAGTAGGTTAGTAGTTTTTGACACATTAAATTTTCATTGTGTGTAATTATTTTAAATAGTGTAATTCCTAAAAAAAGTAAAAATAAATAGTGTTAAATCTTGTGGGATGTACACTCTATTTTAAGAATTTTTTTGTCGAATTAAGTGGTTTTATAGTTAGAAAATTTCTTAAGAGTTGAAGGTGTAAATCTTTGTTTATCCTTGTAGTTCATCGAAACGGCCACGATGTACAGTCTTTGTTTATTGTGTCCGAAAAAATCAGAACTTTCTACAAATAAATACATTTGAAAACAAAAGTTATACGGAGTAGATCAGAGAACGCACCTCAAAGATCTCACCAAAAAAACAAAAAACAAGTCACATAAATGTGAAGCAGAGGGTACCTTAAAAACAACTAAAGAATGGAGGTGTATCACAAGTATTTAGAAGCAGGTATACAAAATTTAGTCTTTTTCTCCAAAAAAATGAAAAATTATAATTATAATGCTGATTATTTTTTACACAATGAACAAAATATATACAGAGAATTTATTTGGGTATTAATGGGGGCTATGAATGGAGCAGCCGATATTTGAGCTTATTTCAAATGACTCTTCGTCTACCTCGAGTGACGTGGCATCCAAAAAAAGTGGTTTGTCCTACGTGGCAAGCTAAGAAAAAAGTACGAAATGAGGAGGGGAGATATTGTAGTCAATAGCATTAGTCAATGTTTTAGTTTTTAAATATATTAGATATTCTAATCCCAATTACTAGTAACACCTTAATAATTTGAATTTTAGCCCATTGAACTGAATTAATCCATTACGCATCACTTAACTTATAAGTACAACGTTCTCTATTTGTCCCACCAGAACGAGCGAGACAATCAAAACAAACTACATCAACAATTCACATAGCCAATTTCAGTACTTTTATACATATTCCAAAGATATGTGCAACTTTCCACCAGGTGTACACTTATCAATCTAACATTCATTTCCAATCATCTACTCCTTTCGTTTTAGTGATTTGTTTACATTTGCTTTTTACACAGTTATCAATGTGAGGAGAGAGATAGTGAAAAAGTAAAATATATAACATCAAAATATAGAGGAAAATATAAAAGAGACCCACTTATATTTGTTAGATGGTTTAATTGAGTTTATTTATTAAAGGGACCTACATTCACATGGGCTCAAAATTTGACACATTTGATAGTATAAACAAATGACTAGTAACTCTTTAAATAGAAAGTGTAATCATATGACCAGGACGGAGGAGGTAGTGCAATTCATTTGGTTCACCATGAGTCCGTGATCCATATTCCCTAACCCCCACCGGCCATCGCGTCACCCCTATGACACTACGTCACAACCGGCTTTGCCGTCAACTAAATCTCCACTGTCAGTCTGTCACCCTTCCCACTACCCCCCACCACATCACCCCTTCTTGTCACCATTTTCCTAGGTTGCTGCCGACCTAAGCCACTACAACCACTACCTGAACAGTCTTTAATTAACAACTTGAAAATTATTGAAATATTTCAATTCATCATTCAATAATTAAAAGAAATTGAGAAGAATGTGATCACTAGTGAATGATTTTGATTAAAATACATATACATATGTTTTATATGTAAGAATAATTTTATACGGTATTGTATTTAATTATTATTATTACGTTATTTTGGACCTATAGTTAATCTTAGTTAATTGCGGTAATTAGCTAAATATAATAGTTGAGCTTTTCAGTGGGAGTAGCCCACTTAATTTAATTGTTGACGGACCGATTAAATTAATTAGGTTAAGAAGCCCGGTCCTCCTCTCGCCCTTATATAAATATACTAAACCGTTATTAGTATTATACGACAAAATTAAGGAAACACAAATTAAGGGTAAAAAGGGAGAGAGAGGAGAAACCTAGCCTCTCATAAAACACCGTCCATCACCATCTCTGCCGTCTGCCGGCTGCCGCCAATTTCGCCGACCTCCGACCGCTGATTTTCGTCGCCGTTTACCGCCCGCAATCATGACAGATCAAGGTACGCAATTACATGTGATTTGTTTCCAATCGAAGGTCCTGTGAACGAATTAAGTTCGTATCGTTCTTAACTAGGTTGTTATCGTTTGAACCTAGTTTACATGTGGTATCAGAGACTTGTTGGGATTAGAACCTTATCCATGATTATCGGACTCGTTTTTGATTTTGGGTCAGAAATTTTGATCGTTTTTTTTTTAAAGCTTTGGCCGGGGTTTTGATCGGCTGTTTAGGCCGTGCCTTGATGTTGTTGTTTATAGCCATGCTTATGGTATTTTAATTAAAGAGCTTGAAGATGATGGTGACGTGTGTTTTGTTGTTTGGTTGGTGATTTAAGTTTAAAGGTCGTGTATTGTTTGTGTTGTTTTGTTTTTGATAAGACCAAGTACAATGATGGTGATGTTATGGCCTTATTTATGATAATGCTTTAGTTGTATTTTCTTGGGTCTTCTGCTGCCTTTGTTTTTTATTGTTAAATTATTGCTTTTTGAAGCTTTATCATGATGATTGTGTAATTGCCTTTGTTTTAATGATGATTGTGTACTTATTTTTGCTTTAGACTTCGTAAATACTCCGTTTTATTATCGGATCAATGGATATTTTGGGGTTTCTGTGGGGCTTTCCCGTATATTTCCGCTGCGCTCTTTTATAGTCAATATAATTGTTTGAGATTAAAATTTCAGTAAAGAATTATTACACTATGAATGAGTGAAATCATTATTAAGTTGAGTTGAGTTACACCACAGTGGACCATCTCATGTTTTTTTGATTTCATTAAAGTTTAAATAAGCCTCAGACATTCACATTAAGCTTGAGTTACACCACAGTGAACTCAATTAAGACAGCGAAGGTCAGAATAAGCAAGTATTGAGGATAATACTAGCCCTTAGGTCTTACCCGCAGGTGGACCGGCGAATAATAGTGACTTATCCATAAAAGCGTAGAACTATTAATTAATTGAGATTAGACTGGTATAGGTTATCCGCAGATGCCGTACTTGGTTTAATTAAAATCGTTAATTTTCTCAATTATTGCACAAGTCTTATTCATTATTGCTAATTGTGTGTTTTAACTCAAAGACTAATGTTTGTGCATGTTTTCCAACTATGCAGTTGCTCAAAATAAGCTGCTGTTTTCTTGCCTCTCGACTATTCCTCTACTTACTGGATCGAACTACGCTGAATGGATAGAAATTGTAAATTTCTCTATGTCCATGTTAAGTTTCAGCGATTGTTTGAAGGAGGACGGTCCTGATGTGCCTAAGTCTGATGAGAAGGACGCATCAATACTTAAGGCGTATAAAGATTGGAAAGACAAGGATGGTAACTGTCTTTCCTTTCTACGTCTAGCTAGTCACTGCTGTGGACATTAAGAACTCAATTACACAGGTTGAATGTGACACTTCTAAGAAATATCTTGCAAAACTTAAGGAGAAGTTTGAGCCTTCTGACAAGGCATTAATTGGAAAACTTCTCACTGAACTGTCTCATTGTAAGTATGATGAAAAGAAAATGGACATGACTAAGCATATAATGCATATGCAAAGCTTAGCCACTAAGGACCTGTTCTTTCCAGCTTATTCATTTTCGATTCGATTCATTTCGATTCGATTCGATTCGATTCGATTCAGCTCCATTCGATTCGATTCGATTCGATTCATTTTATGTTATAAATTGAATTGCATTCGATTCGATTCGATTCGATTCGATTCGATTCGATTCATTTGATTCGATTCGATTCGATTCGATTCGATTCATTCAATTCGATTCGATTCGATTCGATTCGGCTCTAAAAAAGTCCGAAAGAACAGGTCCTAAGTTGTTCAAGTTGGGACTTAAAGTTGAAAATCCCATATTAACGCATTTCATCTTTGAGGGACTTCCTAAAGAGTTTGAGGAGTTCCATGTCAGCTACAATGCTATAAAGGAGACATGGACAGTGGATGAACTTGCTAATAAGCTTGTTCAGGAAGCCACGCGCCTAAGTAATGCTAAAGGGCATAACATACCTCAAGCGCACTTTGTGCATAAAGGTGAGGGCTCTAAGAGAAAGGGACAGTCCAAAAGGAAGGACTGGACGAGCAGTAAGTCAAGCTCATTCAGTAAGCCAGGTCCATCAAGCATTAAGAAGGTAAAGAGAAAGAATGTATGTCATTTCTGTGATAAGGAAGGACATTACATGAATGAGTGCCCAAAGCGCAAGGAATGGTTCGAGAAGAGAGGTATGTACTCCTTCGTATGTTTCGAATCCAATTTCATTAATGTACCTTCTAATACTTGGTGGTTAGACTCTGGTGCTAATGTACACGTTTTTTTTTTGGTTTCCCAACCGATATCCGAACTCATTTGAGCCGACTAATTCGGTTTCGGAGCGTGTCCCGGGGTTAAGGTTTTAAACTCCTCCCAACGCGCTTGCGGGGGATCGAACCTCAGTTCTCCCTACCAAGTCTAGCCCCTGGCACCACTAGACCAAGACCTCGTTGGTAGTGCTAATGTACACGTTTCTAACTCATTACAGGGATTCAGTACGACCCGAACCATAAGAGAAAATGAAAGAAATCTACTCATGGGAAACAAGTCTGAAGCATCCATTAAAGCTATAGGATGTTTTAGTTTAGAATTAAGTAGTGGATTTAAATTACTTTTAGAGGATACAATTTGTGTTCCATCAATGTCTCGTAATTTAATTTCATTGTCTAAACTGGACAGTATTGGTTTTTCTATGACTTTTGGAAACGGTTATTTCAGTTTATTTAAAGATAATATTATTGTTGGTTCTGATATTTTGGAAAATGGAATGTATCGTATTGAGCTTGATAAATCATTTTCTGATGCGCTATTTATTTCTTTGAATTCTGTAATTGGCGTGAAACGTGTAAGGTCGAATGAGAACTCAGCGTTCTTGTGGCATAAAAGGTTGGCCCATATTTCGAAGGAAAGAATGATGTTGTTAGTAAAAGACAACATTCTTCCTTCTCTTGATTTTACTGATTTTGGGACGTGTGTGGAATGCATTAAAGGCAAGCAAACCAAACACACTAAAAGGGGCGCCACAAGAAGTACTGCTCTTTTAGAGATCATTCATACAGATATATGTGGTCCATTTGATGTTCCCTCCTTTTCTGGAGAGAAGTATTTCATCACCTTTATAGATGATTATTCACGGTATTGCTACATTTACTTGTTGCATGAAAAGTCTCAATCAGTAAATGCCGTAGTGCTTTACATTAAGGAGGTTGAGCGGCAACTTGGAAAGAAAGTGAAAATCATCAGATCTGACAGAGGTGGAGAATTTTATGGTAGATATGATGAATCAGGACAACATCCTAGTCCATTTGCTAAACTTCTAGAAAGCTTGGGTATTATCGCTCAGTACACAATGCCAGGTTCACCCTGGATGAACGGTGTTGCTGAAAGACGTAACAGAACCCTATTAGAGGATGTAAAGGCAATGATGAGTATGACAAACTTACCCAAATCATTGTGGATGCACGCACTTATGACTGCAGTGTATGTCGCAAACCGGGTTCCTAGTAAGGCAGTTTCAAAGACACCATTTGAACTGTGGAAAGGATGGAAACCGAGCTTGAGACACTTACACATTTGGGGTTGCCCCGCAGAAGCATGCATCTACAATCCTCAGGAGAAGAAACTCGATTCTAAAACCATTAGCGGGTTTTTCATCGGGTATGCTTCTAAATCAAAGGGGTATAAGTTTTACTGTCCTAAAAACAGCACCAGAATAGTAGAGACTGGAAATGCCAAATTCCTAAATGATGGCGAAGTCAGTGGGAGAATTGATGAGGTCATCATCAATGAGATTAGAGAGGAAACTCCGGTTCCCATTTCTGTACCTCTAATCTCTAATCATGACGTTCTTATCGACGATGACGTTGTCGATGCAAGGGAACAACATGAGGATGATGAATCTCAACCCATCAATGTGACTCCTGCCATCCCTGAAGTCATTGAAGTAGCAAATACACCTATAGCTGAGGTTCCTGTAAGGAGGTCCACAAGACCTCGTATAGCTGAGATTCCTGTAAGGAGGTCCACAAGACCTCGTAAGCCGGCTATTGGAGATGAATATGAACTTTATATGCTACAGCAAGAGTTTGACATAGGATTGGATAAAAATCGGTGGCGTTTTCCTGGCCGTAAAAGGCAATGATTCTGATAAATGGATTGATGCCATGCATGAGGAATTGAAATCTATGGCTACAAATAAAGTATGGGAATTAGTTGCTCTACCTAAAGGGCTTAAGGCAGTCGGTAGTAAATGGGTCTTTAAGACCAAGCGCGACTCCCTTGGCCAAATAGAGCGACATAAAGCCCGCCTTGTAGCTAAAGGTTTCAACCAGAAAGAAGGCATCGATTATAATGAAACCTTCTCTCCAGTTTCGAAGAAGGATTCATTAAGGATCATTTTGGCGTTAGTAGCTCATTTTGATCTAGAGCTACATCAAATGGATGTGAAAACGGCATTTCTGAATGGAAGTTTAGAGGAAGAAGTCTACACGTCTCAACCTGAAGGTTTTGTTGAAGACGGTAAGGAGGACCTAGTCTGTTTATTAAAGAAGTCAATATATGGACTTAAGCAAGCCTCTCGGCAATGGTATATTAAGTTCCATGATACCATAACTGCCTTCGGTTTTACGGAAAACATTGTTGATCAATGTATATACCTGAAGGTCAGTGGGAGTAAGTTTGCTTTTTTAGTCCTGTATGTTGATGATATTTTGATCGCCAGCAGTGATCTGAGCTTACTCAAGGAGACCAAGAGTTTCTTATCTAGTAACTTTGAGATGAAAGATATGGGTGAGGCGTCCTATGTGATAGGGATAGAAATATCCCGTGACAGGTCACAGAGGACATTAGGTCTGTCTCAGAAGGCATATATCTCAAAGGTACTAGAGAGATTCAGTATGGCTGGATGCAATTCCAGTATAGTTCCCATTCAGAAGGGCTATAAGCTTAACTTGAAGCAATGTCCCAAATCTGATGAGGAACGTAAAAGAATGCAAGATATCCCTAATGCTTCAATAGTTGGAAGCCTGATGTATGCCCAAGTCCTGCGGACCGGACATCGATTTGCGAAGAGGTGTCTTTGGGTCGCTATCAAAGCAACCCTGGTATGGAACACTGGAAGGCTGCGAAAAAGGTGTTAAGGTACTTACAAGGGACTAAGAGTCACATGCTCACTTATAGGCATTCTGATCAGCTTGAAGTGATTGGCTACACTGATTCAGATTTTGGTGGATGCGAGGATAGCAGAAAAAGCACCTTAGGTTACGTGTTTGTCTTAGCGGGATGAGTCATCTCTTGGAAAAGTGCTAAGCAAACTATTATTGCATCATCCACTATGGAGGCCGAGTTTGTAGCATGCTTTGAGGCTACAAATCAAGGATTATGGTTACGGAACTTTATTTCGGGGTTGAACGTTCTGAGCTCGATCGCAAGACCGCTGAAAATCTTCTGTGACAATGCTGCGGCCGTGTTCTTTTCGAAAAACGATAGGTATTCTAAGGGTATAAAACACATGGAGATGAAATACCTATCAGTTAAAGAGGAAGTTCGGAAGAGAACAGTATATGTGGAGCATATTTCGACGAGTGCTAATATAGCAGATCCACTCACTAAGGGGCTATCACCCAAGACATTTTTGATGCATGCTAGCCTTATGGGTCTTGAGAATAGCACTTAGTATTATGTTATATGGATTGCTAGTGTTTTGAAAAGATACTGTGTTTTGCAACTTTATGTTATGAATATTCCGAATTATTATGTTTTCACATTATTGTTTGTATATACATGATTGGTGGTTGAAAACAGAAATAGTCTTTTCCTAGAGACATTAAAGGGACCATTATGCTTACTCCTCTATACGGATCGTTTGTCATGGGACAGCATTCAGTAGTAGATGGAAGGGACCATGTTGAGTAGATAATGTGGAACCGCCATTACTCTATTGTTGTTTCAGGACTCTCGAGGTAATTAAGATAAAGCCATTAAGTTGATTTAGCGCCCTTTGCAAACTTATGTTTACCTGCATATAACAGTAAGAAGATGTACCTATGGTCCAAGTGGGAGAATGTAAGAATAATTTTATACGGTATTGTATTTAATTATTATTATTACGTTATTTTGGACCTATAGTTAATCTTAGTTAATTGCGGTAATTAGCTAAATATAATAGTTGAGCTTTTCAGTGGGAGTAGCTCAGTTAATTTAATTGTTGACGGACCGATTAAATTAATTAGGTTAAGAAGCGCGGTCCTCCCCTCGCCCTTATATAAATATACTAAACCGTTATTAGTATTATACGACAAAATTAAGGAAACACAAATTAAGGGTAAAAAGGGAGAGAGAGGAGAAACCTAGCCTCTCATAAAACACCGTCCATCACCATCTCTGCCGTCTGCCGGCTGCCGCCAATTTCGCCGACCTCCGACTGCCGATTTTCGTCGCCGTTTACTGCCCGCAATCATGACATATCAAGTTACGCAATTACATGTGATTTGTTTCTAATCGAAGGTCCTGTGAACGAATTAAGTTCGTATCGTTCTTAACTAGGTTGTTATCGTTTGAACCTAGTTTACATGTGGTATCAGAGACTTGTTGTGATTAGAACCTTATCCATGATTATCAGACTCGTTTTTGATTTTGGGTCAGAAATTTTGATCGTTTTTTTTGAAGCTTTGGCCGGGGTTTTGATCGGCTGTTTAGGCCGTGCCTTGATGTTGTTGTTTATAGCCATGCTTATGGTATTTTAATTAAAGAGCTTGAAGATGATGGTGACGTGTGTTTTGTTGTTTGGTTGGTGATTTAAGTTTAAAGGTCGTGTATTGTTTGTGTTGTTTTGTTTTTGATAAGACCAAGTACAATGATGGTGATGTTATGGCCTTATTTATGATAGTAATGCTTTAGTTGCATTTTCCCCGTCGCAACTTGCGGCCAAAAAGGGCCGTCGCAAACAAGAATTTGTGAAATGGAAAATGTAAACATATGACCAGGACGGAGGCGTAGTACAATTCATTTGGTTCACAGTGAGTCCGTGACCCATATTCCCTAACCCCCACCGGCCATCGCGTCACCCCTATGACACTACGTCACAACCGGCTTTGCCGTCAACTAAATCTCCACCGTCAGTCCGTCACCCTTCCCACTACCCCCCACCACATCACCTCTTCTTGTCACCATTTTCCTAGCTTGCTGCCGACCTAAGTCACTACGACCACCACCTGAACAGTCTTTAATTGACAACTTGAAAATTATTGAAATATTTCAATTCATAATTCAATAATTAAAAGAAATTGAGAAGAATGTGGTCACTAGTGAAAGATTTTGATTAAAATACATATGTTTTATAAAGGAATAAAGGTAAGGTAATGTAAATTAAAAGAACCAAGATTGATGGTAAATTTATGATCATTTTTTTTTCTTTTTTTTATTAGTCTTTTTTCAATCTACAAATCTGTTTTATCTAGCATAAATCTACTAATATGCACCAAATTCAACTAACAAAATTTTAATCTAATAAAGTTAATTTGCACAAATCAACAATGTTAGTAAATGTTTAATTTAAAAACAAAATCACAAATACAGAACTAAAGCTTAATTAATTAACGTAAGTCACAATTTAACGAAGAGTAAAGTTAAAAAATTAAAGTTAAAAGTTCAACCACTAGAACGATATTTAAGTGTTTGCGAATACGGCTATTCACCAATAATTATTACTTTAGTTACATACCGACATGTGCAAATGACTAGGGACCATTCATTTTAGTACTTGATGAATACTACAATATCTTCATTTCATTTTTTCCACATTAAATCAAAAAACATTGTTTTTTTTTTGAAAGAAACAAAAAACATTGTTATACAATACCTAGTAGACTAGTAGTACACAGTACCATTCATATCTCGCATTTGAATCTCACCCAACTTTTGCTTTTCTTGTTTACTCCTTACTCGTATTATTAAGGGATGGCAATGGATGAGATATGGATGGGGTCATCTAGTATCCATATCCATATTCATTTAATTTATCGTCATCCATACCCCACCCTTATCCATTTATTATTTTTTCACCCGTCTATATCCATATTCACCGGGTGAAGCGGGTGGAGCGGGTATCCGTTGGATATTTTTTTACACTCGTAAAATTTTAAAGTTAATATATCGCTAAAAAAAAATGGGTCGATAAAATAAATAGACGTTTCGATAATTAGTAATTGAAAATCTTCTTTTACATGTATGAGAGAAGAATAAAAAATCAACAAAGTTTAATTTTATTAACAAAATGTAGATTGAATAATAAAAACCCAAATTGAGGTGTAACATTGATATATCGGTAATTAGTAACATAATTAGTATTTTAGTAGTACATATTCTTAGAGAGCTAAAATTACGTGTATAATTAAAGTTTAAGATTCTTAAAGGGTTACAAATTACGTTTTTAATTATATTTCACTTGAGTTTGCAAAGTATTTTATAAGAAATTTTAAGGTAATTTTTTTAATCAAATTAATTATTACAGTATAATAAAAAAATTACTTATAAACATTAATTAAGGATATCCAACGGGTTGTTAAGCGGGTGATAAATGATCATCCATATCCCACACCCTAAATTTATCTATATCTATATCCCACCCTCAATTAAAAATAATATTGTCGTTCATATCCCATCCATTTAATTTCAGATGGATAAATATCCACCGGGTTAGGATGACATTGCCACTATGGATGTCAATTTGGCCCGAACCCGAAAAAACCCGATCCACCCGATCCAGATAAATGGATTGTAACCCGACTTAAATGGATGAAAGATGGATGATGGATGAAGTGGATGATGGATCGGATTGGATTCGGGTGGGCCTTCATCCAATCCGTCACCCGCTAATCACCCGATCCGACATCCACCCGAATAAAAATACTACTTTTTTTTTAATAATTACCAAGATATTATAAAAAATAAATAAAATTGAGGAAACTCATGTTGTAATTGTTTATGAAATTAATCACATTTTAACTATCTTATCGAAAATTTTAGGAAAAAACGGTAATAAGTCATGTTTATATTCATTTTTATTTTTTTTATATTATTTTTTGTCATCCATGGATTCACCCGAATCACCCGATTCACCCGTGGACGACGGGTGGATTGGATTCGGGTGATAGGTTATCGGATGGATGATGGATTCGGGTGGAGTGGGTGGAGTCGGGTGATGGATTCGGGTGAGGCTCCACCCGACCCGCACCCGATCCATTGCCATCCCTAATTGCCACCTCTACTCCTTAACCTTATAAAAAGTCAATACATCCACTTTTATTTAGCGTAGAAAAAAAAAAACTTATAATAACGAAATTTTTTCACTTTACTTACAGTTGTAGAAAAATCGAACAATGTCAACAATTCCAATACACATAATATACAGTGACATACTTCCCAAATTGCCTCCAAAATCACTTTTAATCTTCAAATGTGTTTCCAAATCATGGAACAATTACATTTCATCAGATGAATTCATTTCCTTGCATCTTCATCGCTCAATTTCCTTGAAAAATAACCAACTCTTGATCCTCACCACACCCCAAAACTCCCTCGTTTCGACTCCCTTAGACTCGCTGAAGGCGCCTTCTAGCTTGCCCGTCTTCGAGTTTTCTGTAAACGGGGGGTTTCGTATCGTGGGTTCTTGCAATGGGTTGGTCTGTGTCAGTGGAAATAGCAGAGGAGGATTACCGGTTTGCGTGGTGAACCCGTGTTCAGGGGTTTGTAGGGAAATTCCGTTGATGAATTTGCCTAGACGGGTTCGTGATGTACGGTATGGGTTCGGGTATGATCGTTTTAAAGACGAGTATAAGGTCGTTAGGGTGATGGATTACTCGTCGAGGATGATGCTTTTTAGCAACTTGTCTAGGCAAGTTAGTGTGTTTAGTATGAAGTCGAGCACGTGGCGTGTCGTCCAGGGGGTTGTTCCGGTTGATTATGGTAAAGACGGCGAGAGTGGGGCCGTTTTGAGGAATCATTTGGTTCATTGGGTGGTCTGGTGTTTCGTGACAAGGAAATGTAAGATTAAGTGCTTTGATCTCTGTGACGAGATATGGGTTGGTGATGTTCCTATGTTGAATGATGACGGGACTGGTGAACTCGTCGAGGAAACTGATCCCGATACGAGAGGTGGGGTTCTTGACTTGGGTGTGTTGGACGGCTACTTGTTCTTGTCGAGGAAGAATGAACAACGCTCTAACCAACTGAGCTTAGTTATTGACGTGTGGATCATGAAGGAGTATGGCGTTGGAGAGTCGTGGGCCAGGCTACTGAGCGTGTCTGATTCAAGTGTTGTTGGATCGTTGCGAGTGTCGCCTGTTGCGTACTCGAGACGAGGGGATAAGGTTTTGCTCAGGCGAGAATACACGACCGGGTGGAGACTTTGTTGGTACGATTTTAAGAACGAGTCGATTGAAATTGCCAAGTTTCATGGAGTCGAGGAGTGCTTGTCTGCTGATGTTTGCGTAGGGAGCCTCGTCAACGTTCCTGGCGGGCATCATAATTAAGGATCCAGTTCTGATCTTCGGATGACGAAATCCAATTGATTTCTCGATGAATCGGTTTCGTGGGTACCAAGTTGGGAGATCGTCAGACGGAAGACTACAACTAACGACAACGTCTTAGTTCTGAAATGATATTTGGATCGGCTAACACGAATCGTCAAATGGTAAAATATGGCGTGGATTTAAATCCATGGATCTATAAAAATGATTGCTGCAAATAATTTCTGGTGTTTGATTCTATTTCTGTAGACTAAATTTATTGATTTCAGTTCTAAGATTTGTTTCAATCTGACATTGCAGAGTTTTTCCACTGATGATGACAGAAATTGGTTGGCATGTAGTTACGCTGTTACATTTGATTCTACCGTTTGTTTTTTTGTACGTGCGTCAATACATGTTTTTCTTTGTTCATATCTTTAGTTACGTATTTCAAAAAAATAAAAATTTGATGGTAATAATGTACTTGGAAAGACAACTAAAACAAGATCTCACATGATTATGTTTTATTTTATATGTTAAAAATTATATCCACCATTATTTTCACTTGTGAATAGTGTCCAAAAACCAAACGTATAAATTTGTTTTCGGAACTAGAAGTCGCGGTTGTTAGAATTTCGATTCGCTTCTACTATTTTACGACCTCACATCTAAAATATGTTATCGATTCAATCCTAGTACGGAGTAGCTTTGAATCTTGCACTTGTGAGACCTTTACCGTGCTACTTTTTGTTAGAAACTAAATAAAGTAAAAACAAAACAAAAAATTATAAATTAAAATCGTAATATAAATACATGATTTTAATATATAATCCTCCTGATTAAATCGACACATCTCTTTGTTTTAAATTTGAATTTGATTACAATGATATTGAGTAGATTGTTTACAGTTTACTCAATACTCTGTATAATATAAACATATTTGTATGCGTCTTTGTTTACCAGAATCGGAAATTCGATGTTTGATATGTTCAATTGTATGGAGTATATTTTTATGCATTTTTACTTAAGCTGTTTTGGTCATTTTCTTTTTTCTTTTTTTATTATTTATATTGTGTAGGAGTAATTTAGGTTGTCTACGAAGTAAAATTATTTGTAATCATATTAAAATATTAACTTGTCAAACTAAAATAAAAAGGAAATTGAAAAATAAAGAAGACAATTTAGACTAATTTTTATTGAATTCGTCCCATAATCATTGGGACAATTTTAATAAAGGAGTTGTAGCATGTGCTTTGCAAGTTGCAACCTAGACTTTGTACTCGTTGGACCACAAATAGGTGTCGACGTGTCGTCTCATTAAGTGCACTAACGATTGAATGATTAAGATCATGTTTATCCGTAATTTAGCTCCAACTAATTTAAAGTAGTTTAGACAATAAAATAATATTTTCCTATTCTTCAACTACTTTCTCAACTAATTCAAATTTTTCCCACTTTATCAATAGTTTAAGTAAACTACCTTAAACTACTCTCTTTCCTACTTTCACATGAACCACCACATACAATTTATTTTTCCTTTTTTTTTTTTTTCTTTTTTTTTTTTTTTTTTTATTTCAAGTTTTATTTTAATTATGAATTTTTTCTCAAATAAAAATTTAATCAAGGAAAAAGTTCAAAAAATTTAGAAAACTCTCATCCATGATTTTTTAGAAAAATAATATAATTGTTATTAATATTTTAGTATGTATTTTAAAGTTTTCGTATTTTTTCTTTGAAATTTATATAAAAAAAGAGTTTTTTTTTTTTTTTGTTAAGTATACCAAAATATATCAATATTGGTCTCTATTAATACAGAATGAAAATTTATAACCGTTGGTATATTATTTTTTTTTTTTTTTTTAATTTTGCGTAAATTTTATTTTATTACCGTTTTAAAATTTCTAATATTTAAAATTTAATTTCCTATCAAATATTGTCAAGTGACAATGTAAGAGTGGAAGGAAAAAAAATAAAAATGGGACTTGCAGAGTTGCAGGCATGTTGCAGTCGTTGGACACTAATTGTTTTTAGAAGTGTTGCTAAGACCACCCCATCCAAAGGTCATGAACTAGTTCATGGAATAATTGAGTCAAGTTAATGGCAATTAAGAATGAGATTAACATGACTTCCTCCCAAAATGAATCAAGTTTTGATCTAGTTCATCACTAGTTCATGACTCCCTTTTATTGTGTGGGCACAAAAACAATTGTAAAAAAAAAAGTGATTTGATTGAATAAAAAATGAAAATGTGAATAAAAAAACTAAATAATGGTGAATAATAGATTTGGTGATTTAGTTGATGATTTAGTTTGAATGGAAGTGAAAATTGGGTCAAAACAATTATAATGAAATTAAGAGTAAAAGTATTGATGATTTAGTTATCGGATGGGGATGGTCAGGCCAACGAGTTGGGACACCATTCACCAACTCATTTAACATTTTTTTTTGTTTTTGTTTTTTTTTTTATTTTTCTAAACTACTTCCCCAACTAGTTCTTCAACTACCAATAAACATGGTCTAAGGGTTTATTTTTTTCGTTTTATTTTTTTTTAAAATTAATATTGACGGTTTATTTTGTTTTTTGGAGTTTTATAAAAGTTTTAGAAACTTTTAAATTTAATGTTTTTAAAAATTATTGAATATTACTATTAAAGTTTTCAAAAAAATTCTAAAATTGTACTTCCTCCATTCCATTTGATTCAATACATATTCCTTTTTCGGAAATTCCAATCAATTCTATACATTTCTATTTTAGTCTCTACTTTATTAAACTAAAAGACCAATATACCCTTCACTAATACCCACTCAACCCACTTGCAAACAATAAAGTAGGGGTATTTAAGTAATTCCTTTATCTACCCCACTTGATTTTCTTCTACCTTAATTACCGTGTTTTGGTCAAACGTATAGAATCAAACGGAATGAAGGAAGTATGTCTTAAATATTTTGAAGCGTTTCATAATACTTCCTCCATTCCATTTGATTCTATACATATTCCTTTTTCGGAAATTCCAATCAATTCTATACATTTCTATTTTAGTCTCTACTTTATTAAACTAAAAGACCAATATACCCTTCACTAATACCCACTCAACCCACTTGCAAACAATAAAGTAGGGGTATTTAAGTAATTCCATTATCTACCCCACTTGATTTTCTTCTACCTTAATTACCGTGTTTTGGTCAAACGTATAGAATCAAACGGAATGGAGGAAGTATAAGGTAAAAGGGACAAGCCATAACTACCAGACTAATATCACACACTAAAATGTTACTCCATATCTATTAGAGTATATGAGGAGACATATAATTATGTCTCGATATTAATAGTAGTATTAAGTTTAATAATAAATGTAAACCTTTGGCTTTCCATCTAAAGTCTATATAAGGTGGTTAGTTGTAATGTAAATCAAATCAACAACATATAATAATATAATCATCTTCTATTTCTCTAAAATGTATTCTCCTATAAATCTTAATATGGTATCAGAGCCTCGTTACTGAGGTCTCTAAATACGTTTTCGTTCTCTTGCCGGTGAGCGAGATTGCTCACTGGCAGGATTCCGTCTATAATATTTAAAATTTATAATATTGCGCTTTGTTTTTTTAATTTTTCCAAAAAATAAAAAGAAAAAAATAAAAAATCAAAATGATCTTTTGCTAAGCTGATGGTGGTCACATGGACGTGACGACATTTTACAGAAACACCCACTTTTTTAGGAGGAAAACCCCAGTTTTTGAAGGTGAAATTGTTAGGTTTAGTGAAGATAGAGTTATGGGATGAAAGAAATGAGTGATTGTTCATGCAAATGGATATGTTTGATGGAGAAGATAGCAGATGTTGCGCCATTTTTTTGCTGGGGTTTTACTTCACCTAGGTCACTTACTTGCTTGACATTCTGATGACCAATTTGCCCCCCACTTTCGAGTTATTTCCTTCTTCAATTAACTTCTTCGACTTGGTAAAGGCGGTACGATATTTACTGGCGAGTTATGCACTGAAAAAATTACTGGCGAGTTACGCACTGAAAAGATTTACTGGTGAGTTACGCAATTGAAATTGTCTGGCGAGTCCTATACGCATCTAAGTATTCTAAGTATTGTCTGGCGAGTCCTATACGCACGTATTGGGTAGGCTGTTACCCTCTTATGTACTGGCGAGTTACGCATTTATTGTCTGGCGAGTCCTATACGCACATATTGGGTAGGCTGTTACCCTCTTATGTACTGGCGAGTTACGCATTACTGTTGTCTGGCGAGTCCTATACGCATCTAAGTATTGTCTGGCGAGTCCTATACGCATTTATTTTTACCACTATTGCCAAGATAAAGATCGAAGATGAAGACATTTTTTTTGTTAGTTCTCCAATCGTAACTTTCGTAATACTACCGTTACGATTGCGGGAGGCCAGATATTAGAGTATATGAGGAGACATATAATTATGTCTCGATATTAATAGTAGTATTAAGTTTAATAATAAATGTAAACCTTTGGCTTTTCATCTAAAGTCTATATAAGGTGGTTAGTTGTAATGTAAATCAAATCAACTCAAATATAATAATACAATCAACTATTGTTCTCTAGAATGCATTCTATCATAATATATTCTTAACAATATCACATAAGAGACAATAAGTATATATGGTAAAATGGTTTGACTCTAAAATGTTACTCCATATCACATACGGAGTAGGAGACAATAAGTATATATGGTAAAATGGTTTGACTCTAAAATGTTACTCCGTACTCCATATCACATAGGAGACAATAAGTATATATGGTAAAATGGTTTGACTCAATGTATCGGTTTAATAATGCCAGACTAGAAATCAAATATGACCCATAGCCAGTTAGCTTGAATTGATCGGAAACACAACTTGAACTGACTTAACTTGCTTGATCCAATATTTGTTGATCGAGAATCGACCTGGAACTCAGATTACCATATTTATAGTCCAAATGACTTTCAATTAAATAAAATTATCTAGTTTCATATAACTATATTGATATACAGAAGAAAATAACAACATAGAGAATGTCAGAATGATAACAAACTTTATTAACCATCTCTATTGAGAATTTGACCCGAAAGTAACCGCGACTCTATCCCGAACTAAATTTCCAAGACAATGGCGAAACTCAAATGAAATCGAGACACGACCCAAACTAACCCGATTGGAACTGGATTCAACCTTACTATATGGATTTAGCTTAATCCTGATCATAGTGTTTAAACGAGATTTTAAGGTCATTGGGCATTCTCACATACTTCCACGGCACTGATCAGAAAGTTTAAGAACAAAGATGATTTTTTTAGGCCCAAATGCATAGTATAGTTCATGTTGGAGAGTGCCAAACTCTATGCAAGTTCGTCCAAATTATACGGAAACCATCATTCCGATGGCAGGAGGCCCAAAGCGGACAATATCACACTGATATTTTCTTTTATTTATTCGTACTAGCATAATATTCGTGCATAAATGCACGGGATGTATAAAAATAAGTTAATAGTTAATTGAAAATTTTGGTAATTGAGTTAAATATTAAATTAAAAGAAAAAAAATACTTTGTAATAATATAAACGCAACCTAAATAAACATGTATTCTTAGATCCAAAATACAACAAACTGTATTTTACCCGACCACGTATTTATTTAACATGTAACCCGCTTATTCGACCCGTAATTGATTTTAATTAACCCGTTTAATATGTTTAAAAGTGTCAATTTTGATTTTTCTTAATTAACCATCAAAATTTAGATGATAGAATCGTTGAAATTGTAACAAAACAATTAGAATAATGAAACATCTAATTTTTTTTTTATACAAATATAGTTACAAATTTATTTTAAAATATATCATAATGTGGCAAAAACCGATCAAAGTATTGCAATACATTGTTTTGAAATTCATCATTTATTATAATAATATGGTAAAACGCGAATAAAATGTTATATTGAAAACACATTAAATAAAAATGGACAGTTTAAGAGATAAAAAAAAAGTATTATGTAGTATTGAGTTACTTATATGACATAATTTTAAAAAGGAAATAAAATAAAAGGGATAAAATAAAATAAATAAAAAGGGTACAAAAAAAAAGTTGGAGGGAAAATTTGTGTAGGATGGTTTTTGTTATATATAATTAATATAGATAGATAGATATAGATAGATAGATAGATTAGAATTAAACCTACTGTGGAATACCTATTATGATATTGCGACATGCCGACATTTCTAAAATGCCTTTCACCTATATTTTTATCACAAATTCTCATATGAAACGGGTAACCCGTTTCATATGAGAAACGGGTCAAATATGTGGGAAAAAGACAAAGGACAAGTGGGGAAGAAAGATGTCTCCCCCACTTGTCCTTTGTCTTTTTCCCACATATTTGACCCGTTTCTCATATGAAACGGGTTACCCGTTTCATATGAGACTTACACTATTTTTATAACTCACCATTTTTTCTCTCTTCTAACACATAGGCAATTTCTAAAATACAATAGTTTTACGCGTACGATGGGACTAAACTGAACAAAATGTGACCACTTTAACGTTTAATGTGCCTAAAGGACCACTTTAAGACACCAAAAAATGGTCACATTAAGCGTTAAAAAAGTCACTTTAAATATTAAAGTGATCACTTTTTGTTACTAATAATCCGTCGTACGCGTGAATCCATCGTACAATAGACTTAGGACCTGTTATTTCCAGCTTATTTTCAGCTCATTTCAGTTTAGTTCAGCTCCATTTAGTTCAGTTCAATTCAGTTCAGTTCAGTTCAGTTCAGTTTAGTTCAGCACAACTATATTATTTAATTGAAACTTCATTCAATTCGATTGATTCGATTCGATTCAATTGATTCGATTCGTTTACATTGATTTAGTTCGATTGATTATTTCATTTCATTTTGATTCGATTCAAATGAAAAGTTTCTTAATGATTGTGCCAAATGAAAATGTACATTTGCGATGAAACAGAGGGAATACGAATAAATGTGTCATAGTATTGAAATGAAATATGTAGTAAATGAAATATATAGTAAATGCTAAAAACTAAAATCACTAAATTCGTTGTAGCTAAAATGGTATAGCAGTTGAATTCTTTACTGGAGGTGAAGGGTCCGATCCCCTTCACCTTCATTTGTTTTTTTGGGTTATTCTACACGGTGATCCTGTATTTTTTAATATTCTACGTGGTTACTCTACTTTCAGAAAGCTACACGTGGTAACCCTTTACTTTATTAATACATATCGGGCTGACTCTAAACTTGTATTCCGTCAATTTTTCTATTAAGTGATGTGACAATTTAATTTGATTTTTTCTACACGATAACCCTGTGGTTCAACATATTTTACATGATAACCTTATTTTTGTACATAACACACATGTTTGAAAAATACTCATCATTAAACTAATTCTTTTTCTCTCATTTTTCACTCTATTATCATTTATTTTTTATATCCTAATACTTGGGGAGTTGAGGGTATGTTAAGGAATTGTTTCCACGTCCAACCCTTGATGATATAGATTAAATTATTTGTTTTTTTTTTCAACGCCCAAATAATAGATCATTCGCCTGTTCCTAATTGGGGTCTACTTATTCGGAGAAGTATTCACATTGTGACAAAAAGAGATGTAAAAAGTGAGTCATTCGGAGAACAAGTAATTCCATCAAGCACATTCCTTTGATGTTTTTCACATAAACAAGATTAAAATACATTCCTAACAACTTCTTGATTTCAATGAAAAAAAAAGTAGGAGAAAAGAAAGGAAATGTAACTCAATGGATGAAATTTGACATTTTATAGTATAATCAAGTGAAAATAAATGACATAAAAATGATAAATTTAATGTTGTGTTCTTGCATGTTTTGTTAAAAAAAAATAAATAAATAAGGTTATCATGTAGAATTTTGTAAAACATGAAATTACCATATATAAAAACTCATAATTAATTTCGCCACACACTTTCCGTTAACTATTTAACGGAAAAGTTGACTGAATACAAGTTTAGGGTCATGCTGATAGATATTAATAGAGTACGGAGTTACCAAGTGTATTTTTGTGAAAGTAGGGTCACCACGTGAAATCTAAATAAACACAGGGTTATCGTATGTTGAATGAGTCAATGAGTCGGGTCGTGTTTGACCCTAAATAAGCGGATTCTTTTGGGTTCGGTTCATTTCGGGTCATAGGTAGAAATTTACAGTCTTGACTATAAAAACCCGGGTTGGGTCTGGTTGTTTGCAAGTCGGGTCGTATGTTGACGGGTTTAGCCCCAAGCTAAAAATCCTTGGTCCACCATTAGGAAACGTGCCCCCTATCTCTTAAATTTCGGGTCTGCCACTGGTAATGATTGAGTAAATTTTGTGGAATACCATTTTTTATGGGAGTTACTATTTATCGCCCCCTTTATACTATTTCTCGCCCCCTTTATACTATTAATTAATAGGGAGTTACAAATAAAGGGGACCGCAAAATGGTAAAAAGGGGCGATAAATAGTAAAAAAAAGGGGCGGGAAATAATGATTGTGTTTTTTATTACTTAAGTCAAAGATGAGTTTATATTGTATAATATGTGACGACATACAAGTTCATTGTGTTCAATAATAACTAAAACTTGACTAATTTTTAATTATTGCAATGCAAATACCTGGACAGTTGAAAAAACAATAAAATGATTACTTTTATAACTTTCTATAATAGTTGCATGATACTCAATAGTAGTATGATCAACTTGTCACATCCTATAGATTAAGAAATTCATTTTTCGCTTATTAAGTTAAAGATAGTTTTTTTTAAGACTTTCCATAGTACTCTGTGCTCTGTAATTAACTACACAGTAACTAAATCCTTTAAGTCGATTGACACAATGAAAGCTCTTTGATTCTATGTGCATAAAGGAATTCGAACCTATCACAAATGAACAAACTTATCATACATGCTAGTCCTGAAAAATAATTGATACGTGTTTGAAGGTACCTGGATCCGGACGGATGGAACCCTTCTTGACGGCTCGCGCGGTCGCCTCGAATAGGTGGCGCTACTCGAGAAAAATAAATGTGAACAAGCGATATTCTAAAATCGCTATGTACTAAAAAGTATTGTGTCGTTGTGGGGGACGTGTCATTGCTACATTATTTGCATAAAGCTTCTTCAAAGAAAAATGTCGTATTTTGGAGTTGACACCAAATTAAGGGGTAATTTGAAGCTTAATCGACGCGTCTCGAAATCCAAGACGCGAATCTTAGATTTCAAGGCGTGTCGATGCTTATTCGTCTAATGTTATTATGAAACTAGAGATCATTCGAGATGAGGGTACTCTCTAAAGTTTATCAAAATGCGTTATGAAAAATTGTAATTGAAAAGTCTGCGTAAGAAGCAGCCTCTACTAGCGCCTCTACTAGCTTGAAAACTGTGTTAAAATAGATGTTTGAGCAAATGAAAATCGCTACGTACAAGTGCGATAAGGACTCGTTAGAGTATGCATGAAGAATGACAGTAAGCGTCGAAGCTATGACGGGTTGCTATGGAAAATGTACATAAAGCGATAATTCATGTCTTGAATCATCGTCTGAATGCTCTTTTCCGACTCATGTATATGTAGTAAGTTTGTTAAAAACCCTCAGGTTTGCTTGACTAATGAAAACAGTACAAAGCTATGTCGAATTCATGTCTAGTTGTAGAATGCATGCATGTATGTAGTGTGCAATCCGTTTGTTCATTTGTTATAGGTTCGTTGCTTATGCAACATTGGCTGGGGTAAGACGGATTATGAATTCAAATTGCTACTACCGTATTACGAATACGGATTCGCTCTGCCAATGTCGAGTCGGGTTAGAAACGTAACCCGTTTGTCTGTGTCTAAAAACTTAAAAGTCCGAAAGTCCGGAGTTCTACCTTTTTAAAAGGCGTGTCGAGAATTTGCAAAAGTTTTGTTATCTTTTTTTTTGTTTACAGAGAGAATAAGTAAAATAAATGAGGGAGAAGAGAAGAGATGTTAATTGAATGTGTTAAATGAGGAGTAAATAGGGGTATGGGGTGTAATCGCTAGTGTACTGCCATTGAAATTAGGCAAAACAAATGGGGAAAACGCCTGTAGTCTGGCGATTAGCTGCCCAATCGCCAGTATCACTGGCAATTAGGGACCAAATCACCACTGCCTGTGACGATTTGTCTCTTGTTCTAGATTTCTGCTCGGTGCTCGTTTGGCTCGGTTGGACAGGTTGCATGCCTTAGCCGCGATTTTTTGGTATTTTAGAGGGTATTTCAGGCTTTTTGGAGGGGGTTTTTTTTCAGGGTTTGGGTATGTGTTTGGGTTGGGCTTATGTTTGACTTTTGATTTTGTGTTTTAGGTTTGGTTTGACTTTGCTTGACTTTGGGCTTATTTTTGTGTGTGGTTGTATTTTGTCGGATTTGCTAAAGTTTTCGCGGGTTTCGTGCCAAGTCGTGCTTCTATTTTGCTCGGGTGTTCTTTCGGGGATTTGTGAATATGTTAGAACTCGGTTTGGGATGCCTTGGGAAGCGTGCTTGGGATTTTGAATGCTTGAAAATGAGGTTTTCGTGTATGAAAATGAGTGTGATTGTGTTTGGGCTATTGAGTTTGGAGAGGCGAGGCTAAGCGGGGACATGCTAAGCGTAACTAATGGAATTCTTAGCTAAAATGCACTTAAATGACTAAAATGTTTTAAACATGGTTGCACCGTTACCTTAGATTAAAACATATAATAATGAAAGTTTGTTTGATAATCGAGTTGTTTTTTGGATGGTGCGGATACTGGTATCTACAACGTTTTGAATTTATAAGGTACGATCTCGTGATATTGTACATATATATTTCAAATTTTTGAGGTACATACATTTTAATTACACTACATGTACAATTTATTTCTCAACTTTGAATATACGTACAAATTTTGAGTATAGCTCATAATATTGAAATGTATCGAACATATATTTATGATGTGCATCACAAAATGTATTGTATGTGTTAAACAAATGTACCTTATGTATATTTATAATGTATTTTGATTGTTCATACCGTTATTAAGGTAGTGTTCTTATCAGAACTCAACCCTCATACGTAAAATATATATTTCCTTTGTCAAACTCAAATGACGCTCTTGTTAAATTATCTATCTTTTCCACAACTAAAGTGGAAATATAATATATAGTCAATGCAAAATGTTGGTAAATGATTTTATGATAACCATATAACCAATGGCTTATATAATAATAAGTATTATGATACAAAATTAGTAGTTATGTGAAAACAAAAAATAAGTATTATGATACAAAACTAGTAGTTAGGTGAAAATAAATTAGAAAAGTAAAATTGTACTCCGTAGTAGTTATGCTAAAACAAGAAGGGTCATTTGCTCAACTATGTATATGTATTACGCAAAAGTCAAAATTTGGATTGACTATTTCCTCTTTTATTATAGGAAAGGGATATGGAATATATTAATCCTTGTTTGCTTGAAATTTTTGGATTTTAAAAATTGAAATCATCTAAAAAATAAAAGGTTAAATTGTGTCTTAACTTTAATTTGATAGACAGCAAATGCGTTCCACTTATTGAATTGAACAGGTATTTATGCTCAGCCCCTGACTCCTAAATGCTGAAGACGCTTGGGGTGATCTTGTAATACCCCGTATTTTCGTAGACGGTATTTTTGAGTGGCTTATATTATTTTGGATTAGTAATACTATTCTTGGGCTTTTAGCGACTTTTAATATTAAATTCGGAGGTATAACATGTGTATGCTCGTTAGCTTCGTAAATATGGTGAGAATCGGAAAAATTTGTTGTTTAAGCTTGGCGAGGTCTAGTTTGGACGCGAGATGAGTTATTGGTGAATCCTTGAATGTTGACCCGGGTTTGACCCTCCTTTGCTAGACTAAATGAGCCTATTTACTAAGGGGCACTCATCAAACCTCCCCACAAATTCATTTTAACTTTCCCTCACTTAAAATATATCATCCTCCTTCTCTCTAAACCCTTAAAAACATACTCCCTCCATTCAACTCCATTCGCATCAAAGAGAAATTTGACACTATTCACTGAAGTGTAGAAGTTGCGGAATTTCTAGCAATATATAGAGCCAACCATAGTCATGCGGGATCTTGAATGATACGTTTTCATGAGCACAACAAGAAAATTAAATTTTCACATTTTTTAATAATGCGAAACTATAGATATTCTCGTTCCGACATTTGCCTCGGCAAATGTGAAAAGTACAATGGATGCCAATGGAGTTGAATGGAGGGAGTGAAACACAAGAAGAAATCAGCCCCCTCCCCCTTGAAAGCTGCCGTGAATCACCCCCACCACCTTTTCAAGTGGCTCTTTTCCGTTTCTCGCTCAAATTCAACAATTTTTGTTGCGACACGACCCACTCTTCTTCTTATTCTTTCTATCTATCCTAATTTCAATTGTTGGTGAGTTGATTTTACCTTGCAAGTTAGTCGCTTTATACCTAGGGTTTTATGAGTTAGTAATTATTATGCTTTATTAGTTCATAATTTTGGTTCCTAGGTTGATGGGGAGTGTTTTGGTGTAATTTGGGTGTTGTAGGAGAACCATTCTTGGAGGAGCCACTTTGACTTAGGGTTTGACTTTTCATCTTCCACTAATCAAGGTAAGGGTTCTTCCCCTTACTCAACTATATGGTGTATGTTTGTGTGTGTGTGTTGTAATGCTTATGAATTGTGTTTCTTAGAAAGTTTAGTTATAGAATGTAAGAGGTTGTAAATACTTGTTTGGATGGATTCCCTTGATGGAATTGAGCATGAATAATGATGGTGTTTTGTTTGCTACATTCTAATTGATTGTGGTTGATGAAGGTTTGTGTATAGAAAAGGCCGAGGTAGGTGATGATGCGTGTGTGTGTGTGCCGTGTAAGTACGATGCGTGTGTGTGTCGTGCAAGCTTGTATGTGTGCCGTGTGTGTATGAAGTATGGACCGTGTATGTTGGCCGTGTGGCCATTGTTTTTTGATGCGTTGTTTTGGTGCTCGGAGTGATGTCTGAGCACCATTTGAATGTCGATGGATGAATGGTGTTGGTAATGCGTGGATTATGTGTAGATTACATAAGTTGCATGATGTGGTGGTATTATGATGATTGTAATGTTGATATGTAGGTTTGGGGGAAAGAATTTGTTGTATAAGGCTATTTTGTAATCTGCGTTTGGGGATATAATAATGTTGGGAATGTATGAGTGAGGCCATGACTTATTAATGTTGTTGGTTTATATTGTGGTAAGCTTGTGTTTGAATGTTGGGTGTACTACCTCGTTATATATATATATATATATATATATATATATATATATATATATATATATATATATATATATATATATATATATACTTGTGCCTATGAATGCAACCGTTCTCTTGGCATAACGTTCAATACTCGAGAATGTTATGAGGTCTGTGTGGCCCGATATTATGAGGTACGTGTGGCCCGATATTATGAGGTCTGTGTGGCCCGATGTTATGAGGTCTGTGTGGCCCGATATTATGAGGTCTGTGTGGCCCGATATTATGAGGTCTGTGTGGCCCGATATTATGAGGTCTGTGTGGCCCGATGTTATGAGGTCTGTGTAGCCCAATGTTATGAGGTCTGTGTGGCCCAATAATCGGCGATGATATGTTGGAGGGGGTGTGGAGCGTTGACGACATGGTAAGTCCCCTGTGTGGAGTTTACACAGCGGGGTTCTTGACTTGCTTGTGGTTTTAAATTGTATGTTATACGTCCGAGTTAGTATCCACGGAGTACCGGAATATGATGGTTATGTCTTACCTCTTCCCCCGCTTAAAGTTAGTTAAGTCTTATTTCTTTACGCACTCTTTATACTACTTGGGAAAAGCTAGCTAGGATTTGTTGTTGGTTGTATTGTGTTGTTTCCCCCACCCCGTAGGTACTCGGACGCTTGCTTGCTAGTGGGGACGCTTGGAGAGGTCACTGGAGTCAGTTGGAGTCTAGCTGTCACCGTAGACTTTTGCTCGTTTTATCGTTTACAATTTTTTTTCGGCCTGCGTACTGTGGTACTGTCTTGTGCGACAGTTGCAGATTTGGGAGTTTTTGTTTGCCTTTTTGACGTTTGTAGTTATTTTTTATTTACAGGCGTTTGTCTTGAGTTAACAGGTGTTTGCCCATGGACCCGTTCAGTCGGGTCCCGTAACACCGTCATTTAGGTGGGGTTCGCCCGGCTTAAATGGGGGTGTTACAGATCTCGTAGTTCCTAGGGGGTGGAGACCCGGATGGAGGTATAAGGCCATATGGGCCTTGGCCCGAGGAACTTTTAAGGGGAAAATTTTAGAAGTAAAAATTGAAACACTAATTGTCGTATGAGGCTGTCTCACTATTAGAGCTGGCAAGGCTGACCCAACCCGAGCGACCCAACCCGAAACCGAGGAAAACCCGACCTGATTAGCCCGAAAATATCGTGACCCGAAACCGACTCGACCTGACCCAACGATGACCCGCAACCAGACACGACCCAGAAATATTGTGACCCGAATCCGACCCGACCCGACGATGACCCGTAACCCGAAACAACCCGATAATCAGTGACCCGAACCCGACCCGATTACGACCCGACCCGATATTATCCCGATTAAATTGATGACTCGGTAATTATTAAGCTCACCATTGATTAAATCTAAAGCAAAATAGTATTTAGTTTGACACATTACACTTAGTAATGAAATAATTAAATCAAATAATGTTTGAAAAACTTATTTTAGCATAAAAAAATTGAAGTAATTCGTTCAAACCGCGCAGACCCGATAATGACCCGACCCAAACCCGACCCGACCCGATATACTATTTAACCCGAGATGACTCGACCCGATAACAACCCGACCCGACCCGAGACACTATGTAACCCGAAATGACCCGACCCGACAACGACCCGAACTCGACCCGACCCGACTCGAAAAAGCATTTCGACCCTATATGACCCGAACCCGATACGACCTGACCCGACCCAAACTCGACCCGACTGACCCGATTGCCACCTTTACAGTCTCCATAACTTATGGTGAGACAAGCCCATTTAACATATAAGCCCATTTTAAAAAAAAAAAAAAAAAAAAAAAAACGATAAATAAGAAGTTCAGTCAACTATTCACGTCAGTTTCTTTTTTTTTTTTTTTTTTTTTCGAATTCAATTTATGTTGCTTTCTTTCTCTTCCTTCTTCCCCAACATTAAACCCTAAAAATTCAAAATCAAAATAATTCAAATTCTATTGTCATCAAAATTAATGATAATCCAGGTTTGTGATTTTACATTCTTTTTAGCTTATTTTTAATCTCATATTTTTTAGCTTGTCAAAGTGTAGTAGTATAGTTATATTTGCGTTTTAATATTGTTTGATGTTAATTTTGATTTTTTTCGGTTAATTTTGCTAATTTTAGATGATATCTTTTGTGTTTTGGTGTGTTTTTAACTTATTATTAATGTTTGATTATTGAGAAATGGTGTCAATGTTTTGAAATGAAGGTTTTTTTTAGGGTTTATGAGTTTTTGTTGATTATTAATTCATGGTATGATTTTAATTTGACAACCTATAATTTTAAGCTGAAAACTTTTTACTATAATTGAGAGCCTATGATGTTGTTATTATACCTGTGATTTTAAGTTTAGAATCATGTTTTTTAAGTTTGAAACCTATGATTTTAATTTTATACAGACTGCAGTATAATTTGTTTTGAAACCCTTAATTTTATGTTAAAAACTTTGCAATTTAAATATAATTCCTATGATTTTAGTTCTGTATTTTTTTTTTGCTGCAAATGAGGGATTTTAACTTTTATATGGCTATTTAAAGGAATTGCAAACAGAGATTGAAAATTTGATGTGTTTTTATTGCTGTGCCAGAATACATGTATTTATACTACAAGGAAAAGAGTATATACTTCCTAAGGTGTAATTACAGAATATGGAAACAAATATATACTTCCTAAAAGATAATGGAAAAGCAGTCGTGTAATTGATACGGAGAATATCGGGAATATCGGAATATATTCCTATACCCCCCCTCAAGTTGGAGCGTGGAGATTCGAAACGCCCAACTTGTGTAGCAAATCGTGAAAACGCCCGCGGCCGAGCGCTTTAGTCAGAAGATCCGCCAATTGTGAGTGAGCGCGCACATAATGGGGGGTTATGACCCCTCGGTTTATTTCGTCACGAATAAAATGAACGTCGACCTCAATGTGTTTTGTGCGTTCATGACAAACAGGATTGGTCGCGATGTGTATGGCGCTCTGGTTGTCGACATGAAGACGAACACTATCCGTGATCTCAACACCGAGACAACAGAGAAGCCCTTTGAGCCACAAAACTTCACAAGTAGCAGAGGCCATGGCACGATATTCGGCCTCTGTAGAGGACCGAGAAACAGTCGGCTGCTTCTTGGTCTTCCAAGAGATAGGCGACCCTCCAAGACATATAAAGTAAGCGGTAACAGAACGACGAGTCAAAGGACAGCTAGCGTACGCGGCATCACAATACGCCTCGAGAGTGAGAGGGCCGTTTGCTTTAAAGAAAAGGCCTTGACCTCGGCTGGTTTTCAGGTATCGAACCACGCGAAGAGCGGCGTCCCATTGAGAGTTAGTTGGCCGTTGCATGAATTGAGATAGCACATGCACGGGATAGCTAAGTTCGGGACGAGTAAGGGTTAAATAAATGAGACGACCAACGAGCCGGCGATACTTAGTGGCGTCGTCGAAAGGTTCATCAGAAGCTTCGGCGAGAGACACATTTTCGTCCATGGGAACACTACACGGCTTGCAACCAAGGAGACCCGTGTCGGAGAGAATGTCAAGCGCATATTTGCGTTGGCACACAAACATACCAGTAGAATTACGAGCGACCTCAAGGCCGAGAAAATATTGCAGTTTACCCAAATCCTTCATCTTGAAACACGAGCTCAAATATTGCTTAAAACCGGAGATGGCAGCGGAATCATTACCGGCGATGATTAAGTCATCGACGTAAACAAGGATATGCATTTCAACACCATGATGACGAAGAGTGAAAAGAGAGTTATCTGAAGAACTCATGACAAAACCATAGCTCTTTAAAGCGAGAGAAAGCTTGGCGTACCAACAACGTGGAGCCTGACGTAGGCCGTAAAGTGATTTGCGGAGGCGACACACCTTCCCCGATACACCACGGCTAAAACCCGGTGGCAAGCGCATGTACACTTCTTCCGTCAAATCACCATGAAGAAACGCATTGTGCACGTCCATTTGATGAAGCTCCCACTTACGAATGGTGGCGACAGCTAAAAAAGTGCGTACGGTAACCATCTTAACGGTAGGAGCGAACGTCTCAGTATAGTCTATGCCGGCCTCCTGATGGTTACCTAGGACCACAAGGCGGGCTTTAAAACGCTCGACGCTCCCGTCAGCCTTCCGCTTAATTTTATATAGCCACATACAACCAATGGCAGATTTATGTGCGGGCAAATCCTCAATAGTCCACGTATTATTTGATTCTAACGCGGCAATTTCATCTGCCATGGCAGAACGCCATCGTGGATCAGACATAGCCTCTTTAAAGGAACGAGGCTCAACATCAGCAGTAATAGCGGCAAGAAAACAACGGTGCGCAGGAGTGAACGTATTACAATTCACATAATTCGTCAGAGGAAATGAACTACCTGTAACCGAATCCACGGGAAGATCAGACGTAGTGTCATTGACATGATTCCAACGAACAAAATCGGAGTGGCGAGTATTTGGAATTTTTATGCGTTTGCCACGACCAAGAGAGGCATCCACTGCGTCGGAAACGGAACCATTGTGACCAGCCCCTACAGCCGTAACAGGTGGGACAGAGGTGGCAGAGGGCTGCTGCTCGACGGAGGGGATTTCCTGTTGCGTAGCAGGTGTAGCAGCAGGCTGGGCGACAGCAGACGTAGTTGGCTCATCGTGAGACGAGGCTGACTGTGGATGGTGAGGGAGAACGTGCTCAGAAAAGACGGGAAGGAGAGCATCGTCATCAAAATCATCAACAGCAGAACCCGGAGACAAAGTAGCAGAAGAAGACGATTGAAGAAAAGGAAGAATAGTCTCGTGAAAATGAACGTCACGAGACTTGTAAAAAACACCGTCGTCCAAATTATATAAAGACCAACCCTTCTTAGCTGAGGGATATCCCACGAAAATACAACGATGACTGCGACTATCAAATTTACTAGACGGAGCCAAGTTCTTTGCATAAGCCAAGCAGCCAAATACCCGCAACAAAGACAAATCTGGCTCTTTACGATATAACAGCTCATAAGGGGTTTTACCGTCAAGTATACGAGTAGGCGTACGATTAATTAGATAAGCAGCGGAGAGAACACATTCACCCCAGAAGTCAACGGGCAACCCACTCTGAAAACGGGCATTCTGTTGCGGAGTACGGACCATGGAGGTCTCATTGATGATACCCTGCTGTCGAAAAAATGGAAACAAGGGCTGAAGTTCAATCCCGTTATCACTTCTGATAACTTTGATGTCATGAGCAAATTGGCGTTTAACATAAGCCACGAAGTCACGGAGCAAAGTAGGAACGGCATCCTTTGTTTTCATCAAAAAAACCCAAACACAACGAGAATAGTCGTCCACAATAGAGAGGAAAAAACGAGAATCACAAGCGCGATTAGGCTGATAAGGCCCCCATACGTCAACATGAATTAAATCAAACAAAACAGCAGTTGTATTATTACTTAATGGAAAAGTGGATCGTGTTTGCTTTGCACGGTAACAAATGTCACAAGACTTTATTTCTAGACTATCATTAGTACGCTTAAACTTAGAAAAATATTCCATCGCTTGCAAGGAAGGATGACCTAAACGTCGATGCCAAAGAGCGAGACTACCATCGAGGAGCACGTTAACACGACTCGGAACATCCACAGCAAGCTGATAAAGCCGGTCCAGTAAGTCACCCACGCCAATCTGCGTCCTCGATAAAGGGTCCTGAATGACACAACTACGATTAGTGAAGTGAAATTCCAAATTGTGAGACGAGAGGGCCTGGGAGACGGATAGCAGGTTACACGTAAAACCAGGAACATAGTACACAGCGTCCAAGATAAGATCAGCCGAAATAAAAACACGACCGACATGAGTCACGCGTAAACGGGTACCATCGGGCAAACCAACAGACAACGGAGACACACATTTAGTGGAAATAAACAGAGATAAGTCGCCGGTGACATGATTAGAAGCACTTGTGTCAATAAGCCAGATGGAAGTACGCTTACCAGCCAAACGAACGGAATTGACAGCCATGGAGGTGTCGTCAAGGAGAGCATTCATCCGAGAAGAAGAGCTAGAGTCTGTTGCAGCCGAGGCAGAGCGTACCGGGGCTTTCTTGGGACCACGACCCTCGGGATAACCATGCTTGGCCCAACAACGATCCTCGGTATGACCCAAGCGCTTACAGAAGGGACAAAAAGGACGACCGGACCTGATTGACGCGGAAGCGGATGTCCCACCACCACGGACAGCAAAGGCAACAGACGAGGGGTCTACAGGTTTGGGACGTCCGTCCTCTTCCTGTATGATGCGAGCGTAAGCGTCTTCGAGAGACGGGAGAGGTTTGACGGCAAGGATTTGAGAGCGAACCGGCTGATAAAACGAGTCAAGGCCCATCAAGAAGGAACGAACTTGGGCCTTGTCGCGTTTCTTTTCAAGCTTCGCAGTGAGGCCACACTTACAGCCGGAGCAGTCACAGGACTCGGGTGGATCAGAATCGTTCACCTCATCCAGTAATTTTTTAACACGACCAAAATAGTGCATCACGTTTTCGTCAGGTGCTTGGCGACACAAAGTAAGGTCGGAGTAAAGGTTATATAATCTTACCTCATTACCCACGTTAAAACGAGAGTGAATTACCGCCCATAACTCGAAGGCAGTAGCACGATATGAGATGGTGGACCGAAGAGTAGACTCGATCGAATTGAAGATCCAGGCGATGACGGTGCAATTGGCCGTAAACCAATCTTCGTAGTCAGTCGAACTTGACGCAGGTTGTTTGATCGTCCTGCATTTAAACCAAGTTTACGTTTGGCACCCAACGCATTCTGAAGACTCTTAGCCCATTCCGTATAATTAGATCCATTGAACTCAATGTGAGTTATCTTGGACCCGAGAGTGTCATGAGACGAAAGAGCATAAAGAGGGTTAACAGTATGTGGGGGTGGAGTCTTGTCACCGCCGGCCATGACGGGAATACAAAAGATACAGGATCACAAACTGGAACTTGATACCATAAAGGAATTGCAAACAGAGATTGGAAATTTGATGTGTTTTTATTGCTGTGCCAGAATACATGTATTTATACTACAAGGAAAAGAGTATATACTTCCTAAGGTGTAATTACAGAATATGGAAACAAATATATACTTCCTAAAAGATAATGGAAAAGCAGTCGTGTAATTGATACGGAGAATATCGGGAATATCGGAATATATTCCTACACTATTAATTAGTATTTATATCACAACCCTTAATTATCTACCGGATCCATAATTTATTTTTTCGATTGTGATTGTGTAAAAGGATTGTACATTATATGTTGAGAACCTTACGTTTTAAATATGATACATTATTGAGTTTTAAGTATAAGAGCAGGAATCTTAATTTTTAAACGGATTAAGCAAATGAAATAAGAAGTCATTACTAACAAACTCATAAAAATAAAACCGATGCTTTTACAATAAAAACTTGAGGTTTTAAATTTAAGGGACATGTACTGTGTTCATAATTTGTTAACGTTACGAATAATATGTTCTCATGTTTATTATAGTATACATTAGTTTGGCTGCGGTTTATTTTATATATAGTTTAATTGTCGAGAAAGCCATTTAGCTCAATGGTATAGTGTATGCTACGCATAAGGTGTGGGTTCGAATCCCTCATTGGCTATCAAAACGAAAATTAATATTTATTGAAATGTTTCTCATCGCGATATTTTGTTGTATATATGATCAACAATTCTTATTGGTCGGACATTGTTTAAAAACATTGCGTTTTATGTGTATAACCCTTTTGTTTTAAGTTCATAACCTTGTATTTTAAGTAGATTCTTGTATTTAAATAACCATATGTATTACGCCAATAATAATGCTATCTAAATTAATAACCTTTTGTTTTAACTTATCCTTGTAGTTTTGTTTAACAACCTAGAGTTTAAGTTCATGACATATTAGATTAATTACCTTTAGTTTGAAGCTCAGAACCTAGAGTTTTAATCAGATTATAAACCTTTGAGTCTTTGACCATATTATAAACAAGGTAACATACCCTTTTAAGTTCTATACATTAAATTTTTATGTTTGAACCGTGCGTTTTATATAAATGACACACATTTTGACACAACATCTAAATAAAAACCTACACATACGATCAAAATCGATCATTACACAATGTTCTTAAATTTAACTAAAAAAAAATTATACGAAAAATGTAAAAATAATGACATTGAAATTGTGAAAACAAATAATTTTATAATTCAATTCAATTAGTCATTAATTAATTGTCCACTAACTAGCAAATTAGTGGAAGTGGAAATAGTTAATCATATTTTTATTTTTATTTTATGTATTGGGCCACCTCTTATTGGACTCGTCTCACCATAAGTTATGGTGAGACGGTCTCATAGGAGAGTTGCTGAAATTGAAAAATTAAAAAGAAATACGTGAACTTGACAAAGTATAGGGAATCCTGTGAAATTTCCTTTACTAAAGTTAACCCCAAATTTACTAAAACCATTAATTTTCTTCCTCTTTTACCTTGTAAGTCTAGCCAATTCACCAACTTATTTTAGTTTTAAGGTTTAAAAACTTGCGTAAAATTCTAGTTAAATTTTAATAGTAATTTGTAATTTCGTAATTTTTTTTGGTGAAGAGTATTTCGTAATTTATTAAAGCTATTATTTTTTTGATTTTAGGTTTTATTGGAATAGAATTTGGGTAAAATGTTATTCTAATTTTGGGTTTTTATATAGAATTTGAGTTTATTTTATTTGTAATTTTTTTTTTTCCAGTGTTATTTTGATTGTGTTCTTGTAACGATAAATTTATCATTTTGTGATCATGATATCATATACGAAATACATGTGAACCATGAAATTAAATTTGAGATTGTAGGACTAATGAAGTAAAAATGCAACCTTAGTAATTAGTATTTTCTATTAATTACTACTATGTATAATTTATTTGGGCGTTTATTATGGGTGACTTTTATACAATATGGACAATTGGAATGCTAAACGTTTCAAGAACTTATTATTATTATTATTATTTTTTTTTTTTTTTTATTTTTTTTTTTTTATAAATAATGTTATTATTATTGATATAAATAACAAAGTTTACATGAAATTGGTGGGGAGCCGAGAAACAATCTGGGCCCCCACCCCCTTCGGTCCAGCAAAGCCAAGTCTAATAAAAATGTAAGCGGACACCCGAGCCCCTGCATCATGGGAGGCAGAGAAGTTCTGAATCCGCTTGAGCAAAGCTACGGCCTCCGAATCCAGCTCCCCCAACGTAGAGAAAGAGAACGGTAGGAAACCATAACCAGTTGCCGCACACAAATCCCTGTACTTAGCACACTTACGCCGAGCTGCATTATCAGCGACAACCCGTCCGGACATGAACTCGGCCAACCCAGTCTGAGTCAAAGGCGAAGATCCCGTCAGGTCTACACAAACATCCTACCCCTTGTCCCAGGAGTAAAGCAGCAAATCCGCAGGACGAAGAGATCCGCCGTGGTCATCAACAAGACCAACGTCAACCTCCTTCCCTGCCGAGATGCCAGATTATTATTATTATTATTATTATTATTATTATTATTATTATTATTATTATTATTATTATTATTATTATTATTATTATTATTATTATTATTATTATTATTATTATTATTATTATTATTATTATTATAATTATTATTATTATTATTATTATTATTATTATTATTATTATTATTATTATTATTATTATTATTATTATTATTATTATTATTATTATTATTATTACTATTACTATTATTATTATTATCTAATCTAATCTAATCTCATACATATTAAAACTAAATCATTGACTAATCTATTGACCAAGAAGTGTTCCTCACAAAACCAAACGCATCCCTAAATGATGCCACCTAAGCAAATTTTCAAAAAGATTAAAAAAAAATTTCCACGTGTGACTCCCTCTTTTAAAATTGTGCATCTTGAGTTTCTTTGACAATACGAAGAAAAAATGAAGATAAAAATTATCTGGTACTTCGTTTCAATTAATATTGTTTCAACTTCTCCATTTCGTGTTTAGTTGTCTGACGATGAATCTGCCACCAACTTCAATCTATACATCGTCATCTATCAACATGCAATCCACTGTCGTCATCGAAATGCTTAGGTACGTGTTTGTTGTTATTTCAATTACCTTTAAGCTTTTGTTGATAATTACTTTGAATATCAATGAAAGTTCAGTCATAGAGGCATATATTCTTTTTCCGGCGGTGTTAATGTGGAGGTTCACACTTATTGTTCTTCATAGTTATGCCTTTAAAATCATCCGCAATATTTTTTAACAATTTTTTTTGGGCCTATGATTAAAAAATTATCCGCGCTTCTGAGACTTTTTTCTATGAAGTCAAGGATTAAATAATGGATGAATTTCTTAACATGAGTCTTTCTTCTTAAAAATTATAATTTAATTTTGTTAAGATTTTGGCACTGATAATTCAAATTCACAGCTTTACTGCCAGTTTTGCTTCTGATAAATCTTGATTGATAGAGTTGTTTCTTTAAACTGAGCCAAATTCATTCAATTTACTTTTTCCAAAAAAAAATATTTACAAAAATTAAATTACTTGATTATATTTTACAAGAAAAGGTTGATGATGATTAGTTATTTCACTTTTATTGAGGGAGTAGTTACAAATTCGAGATTCCCACCTCGGAGTAACTATTCTCGAATGAGCACAACAGATCGTCTGTCTGATACCTTTTTTTTGTTTATAAAATGTTTTTAATGTTTTGGGGAAATTCTCATCTGTACCCTCGAAAAATTCACTTTTCTCACCTGTACCCCTACTTTTTACACTTTCTTAATTGTACCCTGAAGATTTATTATTGAGTCTCAAAAATGACCTAAGTCGTAATTAACGTCAATTAGTTTCGTTAAGTGCCAACGTGACAACGATTAGGCGTGTGATTTGGACTTCTTGTCGTTGATTTTCCCATTAAAGAATCCATCTTTCATCAAATTGGAGGGAAAAAAATGACAAAGAGTCTACGTAAATTACAACTTAGGTCATGTTTGGGACTCAATAAAGAAGCTTAAGGGTATAATTAAGAAAGCGTAAAAGACAGGGGTACAGGTGAGAAAACTGAATTCTTCGAGGGTACAGATGAGAATTTCCCTAATGTTTTGTATAAGAGGGTTTTATAATTTGAATTTATAATACAGTTTTTGTTTGATATTAATTTTGCAATCCACCGTCGTCATCAAAATACTTTTGTTGAGGAATTTATAAAATGTTTTCACTTTTGTTGAGGGTTTTATAATTTGTATTCGACAAAATGGTTTAACATGCAATCCACCGTTGTCATCAAAAATACTTTTGAATTTTAATTTATTTCTTTGGGACTGTGTCAGTTTTATCTACGTCGAAAATCGTAAATTAATCGCCAATCAGATTCTTGGAATTGTAATTGTTTGGATTTATACTGGTCCTTTCAATTAAAAGTATGTGTGTTACAAAGTTAAGACCTCAGTTATACAATTACATTGTTCTATGACCTTACTTTCATATATCGGTTGAAGTTTTACAGTGTACTTGTACTTAATTGATACATGACGGCTCTCATTTATTCATTGATTAAAAAATACATGAATTTATTGTAATGTGTAACTTATACACGCCCCGTGAATTTTACGGGCCGCGTCACTAATTATTATTTATTTAAAGTAACTCCTTAATAAGTGATCATGAAATTCTTGATAATCACAATATTAAGGGCGAAAAGAAAATTGTAGTGGGAACCAAGGAGAATAATACGGAATTTTTTTTAATGTTATTGTTTTTGGATAATACGACATAATTTTTAATTTTGGCCCTTGGTATTTATGAATCCTAGATCCGCCCCTGGTGGAGACGATGGAGTCGGTCCATGGATTTTCTTTCCTTTTGCCGCATTTCGCTCAAAGGGTTGAAGGGAGATAGTTCATCAAGCTGTTCACGAGGAACAACTTTATTCACTTCCTTAGGATCCAAAATTAGGGAGCCCTAGAAGAGCCACCGACTCCAACTATTGTTCATGTATAATCCATACTGATCTGACCAACTGTCCATCTTACCTCTTCTACGTTCATGACAACCCATCTTTGTTTTGTCTCAGTAGAGTCTTTCAATGGCATGTTTCGGTCCTCTTCCCCCATTACTTAGAAAAAGTGAACCCACTGATTCAGGTGAAAGTATTATCATTACTGCTTGGACAATTATATTAGACATCTAGCCCTTAATCGCAACAACACAATTGCAAGAGCGAAGCTCTACCAGATGAGCTATATCCCCCCGGGTCAAGTAGAGCATGCATAAAGGAGTCAAACGCTTCTTCTATTCTTATTCTTTCCACGACGCTAGGTCATCCTGGACTTTAACCAAAGACCTCGCCCATGAATTAAATCATCGCATCTACTGTCCAATCAATTTAATTCTGAACGCAATATCAACTCTCTATGATGGTACAATGTACAACTCTCCATGATGGTTATAGTCGTGAGACTGTAACCATGAATTCGTGATACTAGTACCCATGGTTATGGTAGTTTCACCCATAACCACAAGTAAGGTAACATTCTATTAAGCTATAACTCTCTGTTTAGTACGTAGTGTATATCAAGATGATTCTCCAGCTTCATTCTTTTTCTTTTGATTCAAGAGATTTCAGTCAATCAACTAAGGCAAAATAACAATGAATATATCGATCATATCACGATAAAAGCAAAATAATTGACATCAATATATAGAACCTGTTGGTGTAGTTTGTTAAATTGTCCCACATTGGAAGGATTATTAAATAATGTTGTGCTTATAAGTTAATTATTGAGTGTTGGATTAAATAATACAATGGGCCAATATTAAGTGTGCCATTGGGCTGCTACTAGTTGGGCCTAGAATATTTGATGATCAAAGACAAGGCACTTGGGCACTTGGGGTGCTTGGGCAGGTTCGGGAATTACGAGCCCAACAGATTAATTGTTTTTGGTCTGATTACCTTGGCGCCATACATCGTCTCTGTTTTCTGAAAACAGAGATGCGACTCTTCAAATCACTCGTGCCCATTCATTCACACGCATCAACACCAATAGCCCCTCAGAATTTGCCTATAAATACAACATAAACGCAGACACAAAAAATATCAGAAAATCATCTCAACCAACGTATTTTGTGAGGCTTAGACACAGTGTTGTATCCCTAAGGAAATACCCGATTATAGTGGGGGAATAATTTCCTTTCGGAAAGTTGTCGACGCCTCGCTGCAATATTTAAGAATTACAATTTGTTCTAACAGAACATGAATCAAAGACAAAGTCTACACAGCATTACAATATATATGGAGTATAAATATTTCCATGAAATACTCTTATCATTTAAAACTTACAAAAAACATCTATTTCAAAAAAAATTGTCAATGGAAAAACAATCGTAACCTAATTGTAAAGGTACTAAATTTCTATTAGTTGGATAAGAATGTTTTCAACACGAGGCAATTGAATATATACCGTTAGTGAAGCATCATGGTCTTGCTTAAGGAAGCAAAACTCAATATGTGTAAGTGTGTTTCATGTTGGCCAACTTGAAATTTTTTTTTTTTTTTTTTTTTTTTTTTTTTTTTTTTTTTTTTTTGGTTATTTGGACATATCGTTTAATGTATTAGACGAATTTTCATTGCATACAATTAATTGTATTAAAATTTATTGCTCTTACTATTTTTTTCTAAATTATACATAATTTTATTTCTAAAAATTTATTCGGTAATCAATTAATAATAACGATATCTATAAAATATGATCATATTTTATGTACGTATTATAACTGTCCTTATATAAAAATAAATTTGTTGTTTTTATGGCTTTAAATGGTGTGATTATTGTCATGCCAAATGTCATCACTACTACCAAATATTCGTCAAAGATCAATCATTATCATCAACTTGATTAACACCTTTTGTTTTTATTCATATCGCTTTTAAAGACTAAAAACTAGTGAAGACTTGTTGATTTGCAACTCTATTTATTTCGTCTTTTATATTATTGTTGATATTATTGTTAGCCTCCCCAACTAAGACTATTTACATTAGCGTAATTTTTGGATGAGAACGTTGTGTATGTGAAGTATTATTCTTTCATCAGTAAATTTTTTGTCAGACAGTTTCATATTAAATTAGAACCTGTTCTTTCGGACTTTTTTGAGCTAAATCGAATCGAATCGAATCAATCGAGTTGAATCGAATCGAATCAAATATATCGAATCGAACTAAATCAACTAAATCGAAATGAATCGAATCGAATGAAGTTCAATTAAATAATATAGATGTCATGAATCGAAGTGAGCTTAAATGAATCGAATCGAATCGAATGAAGCGAATCGAATCGAATCAAGTGAATGAATCGAGCTAAATGAGCTAAAAATAAGTCAGAAAGAATACGTCCCAGTGTAAAACATAAATACACAATTAGGGTTTTTCTATGGTGTACCCCTGAGGTTTTTAATTTTTAATGGTGTACCCTTACATTTTCGATATTTCATGATACGCCCTTAAAATTTAAAATTTGGCTATAATATACTCCTAAACTTCATATTTATTCTCCAAATTAATCATCCTTCAACTCCCTTTAGTTATTTTTCTTCCGAGTGTCCTTCGTTTAACTTATTTTCTTACCAATTAACGCCAAATGACCCTATTAAATAGAAGTTTTCAAAAGCCACTCTTAATAACGCTTTTTTAACATGAAAATAAGTTTGTTTTATAAATCATTAAATAACTTTATGCGTGATTTTCTAGTCATCTAATATATAATTAGACATGTTAACGTGTAATTGAAAGCTATTATAAGAAAATGAATTGATCAATAAGCAAAAGGTTGGATTAAAGAGACGTTTAGTAGCTTAAATAAACGACCAAGTCAATGATGGCTAATAATTTGGTCATAGCATAGACAAATTTTAAAGTTTAGGGGCACACTATAAAATATAGAAAAGGTGAGAGTATAACATAGAAAACGAAAAACCTCAGGGGTACACCATAGAAAACCCCATACAATTAAAAAGATACAAAAACATAAATACATTTACTAACGTCACTATGAAGGTTACCAAAAAAACTCAGTGACAATTAACCCTAAAATAAAATCATATAAAATGTTTGAAATTAATTACGATATTATACTATCAGAATTATCACTAATAATAATACAAAAACTATATATAATATAGTATAAATGAGGCGATCTTACAACAATTTATGGTAAGACCGTCTCACATGAGAATTATGTTCTTTCACATATTCAGTATCAAATTACAAAACAAAAATTAAGAAAAATGGATATTATATATATAGTATAATGATAAAAGTAGTTAAAATATTAAAACTATAATTTTTGTCAAATATCATTAGCTCAAGATGATAGCTAATGTTCGATTAGATACGGAGTACTAGTCTTGTTGAGACCGGCTATAAGGCTAACATTAAAGGAGTATCAAATTTGGTATGAAGGTGAGTCTCAACTCTCAAGTTGAGACTTGCAATATTTTGGGCCAAAGATGTGTTTGAGGTGTATAAAATTAGGATGAGTCTTAAGATGAGTCTTGGATTTTCAAGACTCATTTTCAGACTCTTGAATAGTATTTAGGTAATATTTTATTAATATAAATATTGAATAGATAATATAAATTGTATATATTATTTATATAGGTAAGATAAAAATTGTTTATTGTGAAAAAAAAAAATTATAATTAAAAAGATTCTTATTTTGTATAGTTACGTTAAGGAAAAAATTTTATCTCCTCTATTTTTTATTGTCGGAGTTAATTAAGTGAAAAATATGTTATCATAAAATAAATGTAGATAGTGAAGTGATAAAATTAATATAAGTAAACCAAATTTTAAAGTGAAAAGTTTAGGTGACAAAGTCTGAAATAAGTTTGAGAATACACTACAAAAAACCAGTCTACTTGCGAGGGAATTTGCGATGGACAAAAACTTCCGTCGCAGAAAAAAAATTTCCGACGGAAAACGTAATTTGCGACGGATTGCTTTGGCGGGCTGAAAAACTGATTTAGCGCCAGAATTTACGACGGATTTTGGCTGATTTGCGACGGAACAGTGATACGTGTTATTTATATATGTTATATGCCCCCGGTTTAGTCGCATTTAGCTTGCATTTATTTGAGTTCATTATTATTTTAGGAGCTATTTGCTTTATATTGCGGCACTGCTGTTTCTCGTTTATATTTTGCAGGTTTTGGCGGTCCTGAGCTAAAACCTGAGTTGATTGGAGCATTTTGAGTACCGTGACGACGAGATCATGCTCGAGCTATTACGAGAGCTTGGGAATACGAACTAAAACGCAAAAAGACCAAAGTTAACGAAATAAGATCAAGGCCCAAGTCACAAGGAGGCCCAAGTGAAGAGCCGGCCCAGCTAAGAGGGACCTACGGCTGGTCAGTTTAAGAATTTACTAGTGACCCGTTATTTTCGTCGGGTTTTGTTTTAATTCGTGTTTAATAGTTTGGGAAGATATATAAATACCCTAGGACGAGATTAAGGGGGATATCTTTAGTTTATGCTTTTATTTTTACAGTTTTATTTTCTAGGTTTAGTTTACTGCTTATTTTCTCTCTTCTACAAAACTCTCAAGAACTTAATTAGTTAGCTTCAAGATTGCTCTACTTTGTAACCGTCAGTACTCCGATTTAATCCAGGTTTATTTTAATTACTATTATTCATTCATCATGTCTTATTATTATTGTTATTGTTTTGCCCTAGTGTGGAACCCGGGATCGGATGGGACTCAACTCGGCGTCTTGCGTGAGGGCGGATTAAGTTAAAAAGACTAATTTACAAAAACCTTTAAAACTGTTTTGGAGTCGCCACCTAATTATCGCGGAAATTAGGAACCTGCTATCATGTCCTAAGCCTAAAGACATGTCCTAAATTTTGGAGCACGCCGACACCCCTAAATCTAAGGCTTGTGAAACCAGAATGGATTCGGGGTGAGGGTACTTTTAAAAAGACGAGTTCAATTAATGATTTATGAAAACCTTTTAGAAAAGCCTATGTAAAAATAGCCTCTACTGACCTAGAACAATCCAAATAAGATGATATTTGAGCTAATGTTATCGCTACGTACAAGTGCGAAAAGGTTTGTAAAAGAATGCAGATGCAAATGCAAAAAGATTGATTAAAACCCTCAGTTTAGCATATTTAACTTGTTAACGAAAACGGTTCAGTTAAAGGTCGAATTCATTGTTTAAGTTGATTTTAATGCAAAATAAGAAGGTGCAAGATGCATGCAAATAAAATAAAGTTCAATTGTCCATTGGTTTATTTTATAAGGGTCGGTTGCTTATGCGACTTTGGCGTGTCATCGGATATGGAGTGTACCCGAAATAATAAGAACACTTGGAGTCGTATTTGGGTGCCAAAGCGGGGGTGCTAAAGTGTAGTCCCCTTTGTTAGTCCATAGAAAATAAGAAAAAGCTTTGATCCAAGTGGATCGGTACCTACCTGGTCCAGACGCTTCAGATCTGGGCAGAGCTTCGCTTCTTGAACTTAAAAGGAGGATGAATTCAACACGGGATGGTGTGTTGAACTCAAGGATTTGAGTGCGTGAGGCTTTGAGAGAGTTTTGGAGTGTATACCGTGCTAGACGGTATATTTTGTGGGACCCAAGTGGGCACTAAACCTAGGAAGAGAGGTTGTGAGAGGAGAGGTTTTCTTGTGTGGAAAAGTTGTGAGAATAGGTCGTGCATAGGGGGGGTATATATAGGAGAATAGCCGAGCGAAATTAGGAAAGACAGGGGAAAAAGCCACACCAGGGAGCCGCATAAGCTTATGCGGTTTGGGGGGCAAACCGCATAGCCTTATGCGGTTTGTACCCTGAGCCGCATAAGCTGTTTCGGCTTGCTGGTGTGGTTTTAATTCTATGATTTCGTATTTCCTTAATCCGGATTGCCAAATCTTGGAAATATTCGACAATATCTCCTTGCTTGTGCTCCAAGTAGACCTAGTATGACCTACTAGAGGGTTTGAGGGCCTTGGAGTGCGGGCCAAAGGCGGGTTTGGGCTCGGTTCTGGGCCCGAGACCCGAAAATGTGAAAAAGGTGTATTTGCATAGATTTTGTGAAATAAGGTAAGACGTGAGGCTATATTTTGTGTAAGGGGAGGCTAAAGGGAAGATCTAGCCGCCGGGCCTAAATTTAGGAATTTAGGAATGCTGAATTAGACCTTGTTAATGTAAAAGGGATAATTGTAGTGCAAATACGAAGCTCATGCCAAATGAAGTAGGACGAGGACCTAGCTAGACTCCAAATGGACAAAATGAACGTTTATTTAAAGCGATGTGAGGCGACCTAAATCATTTTAACATTTCAAACGACTCAAAATGAATTCGACATAGTTAGAACCGTTTAAGTCAACGTTAAAGCATGCGTAATAAAAGTCCGTGATACATCACAGGGTTTTGTTTGGGAGGGTACGGATATGGGTATCCACAGAGCCCCCAGTTTGACTGAGCTCGGACTAGAGCGAAAGTCAAACTCCACGACCATATCCGGACCATTACAGTCTCGTCTGATCAATGAACGAAGCATGTGTCCATGGGTGAGACGAGGACTTCGAACCGGGCTAAGTGGGGAGGGACGTGCGCATTTTAAGGACGTGGCGGTCCGTGCATACCTGTAAGGGCCTGCCGGCCTGTAGAGTGCCTTTTCTATGCTTTGCTGCCGTGTAGTGTTGATGTCGTTTGCTTGTGGTGATGCCGTTGTTGATGTTGATGCCGTTGCTGATGTTGATGCCGTTGTTGACGCTGATGCCGTTGTTGATGTCGTGCTGGGTCTCGCCGAGGAGCGCGGGTGCTTAGTGTAGTATCTGCTGGAGAAGTACTAGGGATTTAATAGGGATTTAATAGAACTAGTCTCTATCCATACATATATATATATTTGTATTCCATACATATATATATTTGTATTATTTCGGAGACGACAATTATATTGCAGTATTGTTAAAAAAAATGTGTGGTAATGGCCGGTTCGATTGCCCTAACTTATTATATTTATGGATTAGCCACGTTAATCTCTGCCAAGATTGTCGACAATTTATCCATAACTTCAACTATTTTAAATGTCATTACCCTTCTTCGTTGACATTTAGTTCCCACTATGTTGGTTTGACATTAACCAATCATGTAATGAAAACAAATTCATGCCTTGTTAGTTGTTGTGTAACATAGTCAGTCAATTCAATTATGTAACAAACAAATCAAATGGAGAGAAAATTAATAACAAAAATTTTAAAAAAAAAATTGGAATTTTTATTATATTAAAGTGATGTCGGAAAATTCACATATTAACACCATATTTAATGAAAATGATATTAACGCCAACTCTTAAACGAAAATCCAAATCATCATTTTTTTAAAATAGCGAACTAATAATATAAGTCAAAATTGTCATTTGACATAAATAATGTATTATTTTAAATTAAAAATCAACATTGTTTAAGGTAGGACCGTAGGAAATATATAAGAAAAAGAATATTTTTAACTACTCCGTAGCATTCATTTTATACGATAAATTTTTAACTACCTCATTGTGAGAGGTTTCCCACTAACAATAGTGTGAGACGGTCACACACAAGTCTTTGTGTTTTATTATATGGAGCATTAATCTTTATCTTTAATACTCCGTATAAGAAATTTTACCCCAAACTTCTATGCTATAACATAACTACATATAAAAACTACAGCACATAATATTTGTGCTCATAATTGTTAGCTAATATTATAAAAACCGAAAACAATACACGAAATCTTCATGTTATCAATATTAGATATATAATGAATAATGATTTCTACTGTTATCTTACCAATATTATATATTATGATACTATATTATCGTGACACTTATTCAACAATATGAATAATATAATATGCTAATACGACTATTATATTACTAGTCATACTGAAATATTCTAATATCGTATCCTCTTTTTTTTTTCTTCTTTTTTTTTTTCTCTCTTCATTTTGCAAAATTTCACACATGATTTATGAAGTGAGATAAAAGAAAAAAATGTATTGTTGTCCGAAAGTGACACATTTCCTATGCGTATATCATGAAAACAGTTAAACCATGTAAAATCATAATAAATAGATGTAATACTATTTAAATATATCAAAATATATATTTCAAGGAAACCATTCGTTAAAACTAAGAAATAATTATTTAAACTTCGCTATATAATCAAAATACAACAATATAAACTTTTTTTTTTTTTTTTTTACTTTAAAATTATCTATATAACCGTGCATTTGCATGGAAAGCAACTAGTTTAATACAACATATTGTCAGACATTTTCATGATACAATATTAGGAATTTCAAATTAGTATTAAAAGTGAGTAATTCTATGGTGAGGCTGCCTCATAGTATGAGACATCCTTAATTTCCTCACCATAAGTATATACAACCTATCATACAATATTAATTAAATCTATTTTGCAGCCTATCTCCCAATTATCCCCAGACCCAAACAAAACAATCGACTTCATTCATCTCCATCGCCATATCATTGCAATAACCACCTATTTACTCTCCTCCGTCATCCAATTGCTCTGACCACCACCTGTCACCACCGTCATTACACTCGCCAAATCAAGTTACTTTCCCTAATATTTCTCATTCGACCATCTTCTCCCCCAACTAACATCAATTAATTTTGCCCAAGCTATAGTTAACACATCTTTCTTGCACCGACCACCACCCCACCCACCGCTTCATGGTGGTTCAAGTGTTCAACCCACTTGATTACAATCTGTACATTCCAGATGTCATCCAACCTCTATTTTCCCCAAAATTTATCAAATACGGTAACCCTAATTTTACTGGTATTGAATTGTGAACGAAAATAAATCGAAGTTTTTGAATGTAACTATAATGTTATTGAAAGGTAACTTAATTCTTTTCAAAAGTTTAATATTGTAATTATTATTCAAATGCATTAACATTACTTTTGAATTGTATATAGGTTACTTTTGACGAATATAAATATATCAATGGCGTATGCGTTTGAATAAATATGGTAAATTATAAATAATTTGGAGTTGATTGAATAATTCATAAAAGATAAAATTAAAGTGGGCGAAAAAGTGGTAACAATGAAAAATTACAGTCGTTGAAGCTTGGTTTGGATGAGCCCCAAATTGATTAACGAATTTGTGGGAATACTACTGTGGTTGGAGTGAGTTGGGGAATATTAGTGCAAGAGTTTCACAATTTAAAATTTGTGCTGAATAATAATTTTAGTGATGTGGCAAGTAGTCTCATACAATAAGACAACCTTATTGTAGAATTTGTAATTAAAAGTTAGCATTATTCCAAATCTACAAGAGAATAACCTGAACAATTTATCAAATTTTAATACAATATTATTCATAGAAATACTAATTTAAATTTAAATTAGGAAAGAAATTCAAAATATAATTATAAGGCTATGATTAGAAAATTGGAAAAATTTAACATGAATAAACCAACCTATTAGTGATCTTCCATTAATAAACCAACCTTTTGATTAACTCTCAATAAACCAACCTTTGCACCCAATCTTCCATTATTAAACTATCTCAATTTTAAACTTTTCATTTTGGGTCAAATGAAAACTATAACACACATGCTTTCACTCCATTATTAATGTTATAGAGAAAAAAGGGAAAAACATGTGACTTTACCCTTAAATAATCGTTTAAAAATGGGGATAGTCTAATATTGGAAGATAAGGTGTAAAGGTTGGTTTATTGAGAGTTAATCAAAAGGTTGGTTTATTTATGGAAGATCACTGATAGGATGGTTTATTCATGTTAAATTTTCCTAGAAAATATATTAAATGATACGAATTTAAATGAACGTTTTGTAGTCGCGGAAGCAAATTAGAAGATTATGAGCCGAAACACTCACGAACTTCAGCATCTCAATGCAAGTTTGAACCTTTCATTTGATTTACGCGAAATAAACAGCAATAACAACGAATATATACACAATGATTCAATAACAAAACGATTGACATAAACTACTCTGTAAATTAACAAAACCTGACAGTGAACAGTTTGAAAAAATAATGCCAGTTTGAAAAAAAAAAGTTTGCTAGCAGTGTAAAACCTTAAAAAGGCCCAAACACTCTTTTAAAGGCATTTTTTTGAAAAAATAATGGCAGTTTGAAAAAAAAATTGCGCCAATCGGACACTCTGGCGCGAAGTTATAGCCGTTCGAAATTTTGATAAACAATAATCTCTTATCGACTTTGACGGTCAATTCTTTGGTCGCCGCCGGGAAAAATACTTATCCATTTTGACCTAGGCAAAGACCCGCTGTACTCTACCTGACTTAGGCGTTCAAAAGGACGGTGGGTCCACCAATGTGTTGATACCGACAACTTGAACTACTATGGTCGAGAATTGAAGCACCCTCCTTCCGTTGCGACTATCCAACTTTAGGGTCTGATAACTACGTTAAAATTTAAGTTTAGAGAATTTTAGTATTTTTTTGTTAGTATTTGTTAGTATATTTGTTAATTTATATAAATTGGATTTGTATGATTTTTTTTTTATTGTTGATTTAGTTGGGGTTGATGCCGTGTTTATTGTTTTGTGCTGGAATTTGAATTGTATTGACGGGCAATTATAGCAATTTAGTAATTTTATTTTTTTAAAAAGAATTGAATTTTAAAAAACGGTTATTTAAAAAAAAACGTTATATTTGATCAAAAACAACAGTTTTTAAAAACGTTGTTTTTTATCAAATATAACGGTTTTTTAGAAAAAACCGTTGTATTTGACCAAACACAACGGTTTTTAAAAACTGTTGTTTTTTATCAAATATAACGATTTTGGTCATTGTTTTTGCGTTGTTTTATATTAAACAACGGCCAAGGAAACAACGGCCCTTATTCTTTTAAAAAACGGCATTTTGTGTTGTTTTTGCCTTATTCTTTTAAATAATGGCCCTTATTCTTTTAAATAACGGCTTAAACAACGGCCCTTATTCTTTTAAATAACGGCTTTTTTGTGGTAGTGGCTTGCAAAGCTATAATATCTAAAAGAAAATAAATATACAACGTACTCCCTCCATCCCAAAATTAGGTATCTCATTTCCATTAAAAGAATTCCCAAAATAAGTGTCCCTATATAATTTTTGTAAGTTTTTTGAATTTTCATTAATACTCCTTTAATCCTCCCAAAATAGAAAGGAACACTTATTTTGGAATGGATGAAGTACAAAATTAGGTAAATGTAACATAACTAATCTCAAGTTTACATTTTCTTCCTAAATAATCACTGCACAACTTCAAGTTAGGGTCCGTTCTCTTCGTTTGAAGTTTTCTGAACCAATCTTAATTTTTCTGAAGTTTTGGAAATAATAATAATAATACACACACACACACACACACACACACACACACACACACACACACACACACACACACACACACACACACACAATAATAATAATAATAATAATAATAATAATATTATTATTATTATTATTATTATTATTATTATTATTATTATTATTATTATTTTTTTATTATTATTGTCAATATTATTATTATTATTATTAATATTATTATTATTATTATTATTATTATTATTATTATTATTATTATTATTATTATTATTATTATTATTATTATTACTATTACTATTATTTTATTTTTTTATAAACTAAGTAATTATTATTATTATTATTATTATTATTATTATTATTATTAATATTATTATTATTATTATTATTATTATTATTATTATTATTATTATTATTATTATTATTATTTTTATTATTATTATTATTATTTTTATTATGATTATTATTATTATTATTATTATTATTATTATTTTTATTATTAGTATTATTATTATTATTATTATTATTATTTTTCTTGTTATTGTTATTATTATTATTATTATTCTTATTATTATTATTAGTATTAGTATTAGTATTATGGTTATTGTTATTATATTTGCTACTTTTATTTTATTTTATCCAATTTTTCCTAAATTTATATTCTTTTAGAATTATTAACTTGAACTTTTTGTTTCATTTAATTACGATAAATGTTGAGGACAATATTTTTATTACCAAAAATATTCAAATCTTTATATATATTCGCTTTTTTCGCTAATATTTAATTAATATTTATGTTTATTTTGTTTGATTTAATATATAAATATTTATGATAATTTTACTAAAAGTCTATATATTTAATTTGAAATAATTTTTTTTTATTTATGATTTGCAATAAAATGATTTTGGATTGGTCTTATTTTTATTCAAATTATTATGATTATTATTATAATTATTATTGTTAAGAATATTATTATCCCTATTATTTATAACATCAGTGTTATATATAACTTAGGTATTATTATTATTATTATTATTATTATTATTATTATTATTATTATTATTATTATTATTATTATTATTATTATTATTATTATTATTATTATTATTATTATTATTATTATTATTATTATTATTATTATTATTATTATTTATTAATTTATTTATATAGAAATCTGAAGTTTTATAAAGTAATCTGAAATTTTTTGAAGTTGTCTGAAGTTATCTAAAGTTTTTCTAACCAAAGAAAAATTTAAGATGAGGAGAAGAGGCCCTTATCACAGAGTAATCCCAAGTTTGAGGTAGATATTCCCATAATGGTTCTGTAGTTAACGGTGTTAACTCTCCATTATATTTACATTTTAAATTTTGAATAATTTCTTAAAATAAAATTAACATAAATTATAAATTTCTATCTTTTAGAAAATAAGTAAGTTTAATTTAAATTGAAGTACAATATTCATGCAAAGGAGAAATCCAAGTAATATGTAAAAAATAAAATTACATATTTTTTTTTTTTTTTTTTTTTTGGAAAAGGGTCAGTATATTTCATTACCAATTCCAAATAGAAAGTGTTTCGGGTGTTAGAAACTATTTAATTGTTAACAACTTGAGACTAGAGGTCTGTGATTGAATTTCGTGAGGAACGTCTTGACCTGATGTCTCTTCCTTAGCTGACCTGTATAGAAATCAAACCTAGCCTCGGGAGCTTCCGAGGATAACTCCTCCGACGCTTAAGTCAGTTGATATGAAGTCACTACTACAAAACACGTTATAGACATCTCTAAATAGACATGAGAGCTTCGAGAAAACTGATGTATAAACAATAAACATCAGATTTTTACAAAACATTGATGTCCATAAAATTCAATATTCATCAGTTTTTTACAAAATCGATGTCCATAACATTCAATATGCATCTTATATTTAATTGATATCATACTGTGGATACCCATATCCGTACCCTCCCGCACAAAACCCTGTGATGTATCACGGACTTTTATTACGCATGTTTAACGTTGACTTATACGGTTCTAACTAATGTCGAATTCATTTTGAGTCGTTTGAAATGTTAAAATGTTTTAGGTCGCTTCACATCGCTTTAAATAAACGTTCATTTTGTCCATTTGGAGTCTAGCTAGGTCCTCGTCCTGCTTCATTTGGCATGAGCTTCGCATTTGCACTACAATTGGCCCTTTTACATTAACAAGGTCTAATTCAGCATTCCTAAATTCCTAAATTTAGGCCCGGTAGCTAAAACCGCTATTTAGCCCCCTCTTACACAAAATACAACTTCACGTCTTACCTTATTCCACAAAATGCAACGAAATACACCTTTTACATTTTTCCGGGTCTCGGGCCCGAAACCGAGCCCAAACCCAAGCCTTTGGCCCGCACTCCAAAGCCCTGAACACCACAAAATATCTCAGGATTATCCTAGCTGTTTTCTTGAGCCACACGTCCAAATTATCACGTAATCTTTCAAAGATTTCACAAACCGAAACTAGGAAATTAGGCCTAGACCACACCTCCAAACCGCACAAATTTTATGCGGTTGAGGGGAAACCGCATAAGCTTATGCGGTTTGCCCTGGCAACCGCATAAGCCTATGCGGTTCCTCGGCTTGTTTTTATTCCCTGCTTTCCTAATTTCTCCGAGGTTTTTAGTATATATAGAGCCCTATACCCGACCTCATAACACACAATTTACAACCAGAATACATCCTTTACATCACAAATTCTCTTATCTTACACTTTTGCATCCACAAAAGCCTCAAGCACTCAAATCCTTGAGTTCAACACACCATCCCGTGTTGAATTCACCCTCCTTTCTAGTTCAAGAAGCTGCTCGCCAGATCTCAAGCCGTCGGGACAAGGTAGGTACCGATCCACTTGGATCAAAGCTTTTCTTATTGACTATGGACTAACAAAGGGGACTACACTCTAGCGCCCCCCCCGGCTTTGGCACCCGAGCGCGCTTGCCTTCCAAGTGTTCTTATTACTTCGGGTACACCCCATATCCGATGACACGCCAAAGTCGCATAAGCAACCGACCTTATAAAATAAACCAATGGACAATTGAACTTTATTTTATTTGCATGCATCTTGCACCCTTCTTATTTTGCATTAAAATCAACTTAAACAATGCATTCGACCTTTAACTGAACCGTTTTCGTTAACAAGTTAAACATGCTAAACTGAGGGTTTTAATCAATCTTTTTGCATCTGCATCTGCATTCTTTTACAACTTTATCGCACTTGTACGTAGCGATAACATTAGCTCAAATATCATCTTACAAGGATTGTTCTAGGTCAGTAGAGGCTATTTTTACATAGGCTTTTCTAAAAGGTTTTCATAAATCATTATTTGAATTAACTCTTTTTCTAAAGTACCCTCACCCCGCATCCAATCTGGTTTCACAAGCCTTAGATCTAGGGGTGTCGGCGTGCTCCAAAATCTAAGAACATGTTTTTAACTTAGAACATGGTAGCAGGTTCCTATTTTCCGCGATAAATAGGTGGCGACTCCATAACAGTTCTTAAAGGTTTTTCCAACTTAATCTTTTTTAACTTTAAAATCCGCCCTTAAGCAAGACGCCGAGTTGGGTCCGATCCCGGGTTCCACAGTTTGGCGACTCCGCTGGGGACATCTTATTTTTAAAACTTAAAACTAGCTTTTTCATTTTAAAAATAAAGAGGTGAAACTTGAAAGCCTTGAACAATCCAAGTATACATATTCGAGCTATGCACATTCGTTTAGAGTCCATTCCTTTTGGAATCTAGGCACCCTTTACACCCTTGAGAGGTGGTTCCAACACGCAGGCTTGTCCACTCGATAAAGCACGTGCAGGACTAACTTTCCTCTCTCCCTCCACTACTGGCCGTAGAACGATTATCTCGACCGCCCGGTGCTCCCTCTAGAAAACCTATCGCCTCAGAAGGAAATAGAGGGGTTAAGTATCTGCAAAAGCGTACTCGAGGTAGTTGGAGGTGTACCCGACTGACCCTTTCACCCTTTGAGTCATACGTACAAGTTCGAGGCCATGCACTCCATGGTCTTTTTCAAAACGAGCATATGCATTCATATCTTCGAAAACTCGCTTAAAACGTTTCAAAGATAAATGAACCTAACATCTAACACCTTTCCAAACAAAACTATCGCGAATTTTTGAAACAAGCTTTTTCAAAACTTCTCTTTTTCACTAACAAGCAAAAACCCGAGCAAGGATTAAAGCCCAAGCTCGAGGATTTCAATCCCCTAGGTCATACGGCCTAGGTTCTACATTTAACATCCGCGGTTCGACTTGCTAATCACTCTCGAGCCGAATCCTTCTTCTTTTACACATCCGACTCGAGCTCACCTCGGTAAATCACCGACATCAGATCGACGGGTGCAAAGCAAAACGTTTTAACATCGAGACGAGACGCGCGCACGCATCCTCGCCTCAAAAGCTTCCTCTAGCAAAACCTTTTTCGAAAACTTCCTCTTTTCAAACATAAAAGGTCTTTCTAAACAAAGAAATGAGCTAAAATGAATGCCTAAAATGAATGTGAGTCTAGTGGGTCGAGTCGTGTCTCTAATGCAAAGTGAAATGCAGGCCTCAGCTGGATACTCGTCGCACTAAGCACCGTGTAATAATCCCATACAAAAAACGCACCTACACCCGCAAGAAATGGCCTAAGAACAACGAAGACGCCAACTGCGCTCCGTGACCAAGTCGCAGTCGACCGTGACCTCGAACGCCTTTTGACTACCCACACCACCGAAGTGGAACGCATGGAAACCAAGATTAAGGAAGAAGCTGATAGACACGCTAAGAAGCTCCAAGCCATGGAGGAAAGGCTCTATGTCTCGAGTACTTACTCCATCCACAAGGAGAATGAAATCGTACCCGCCAGCATTAAGGATGAGCTCCCTAACAAGCTCGCCCTTAGTGATCTTCCTATCTTTCAAGGACATGAGAGCCCGATCATTCACATCCGAGCTTTCAAGTCCCAAATGGCTATAAAAGGAGTAGATGCCAAACACTGGCTAACTCTTTTCCCGCACTCTCTAAAGAAGAAGGCCAAGACATGGTTCTACTCACTCGACCCGCAACCCATCCCTACTTTCAAGAACTCACGCTGAATTCGATCGACGATCGAGACAACGAAGACACCCAAGTCTCGATCCGCACCCTAAGTCCTATCTCAAAAGGACAACGAAGGCTTCACCGACTACCTCACCCGTTGGAAGAAGCTAAGCGCCAAATCCCTAACCGTCCCTCGAGGACGAGCTTGTTCCCAAGTTCATAAACAACTGCGACCCGTATCAATTTTACATGAGGTACAGCAACATCCAGAATTTCAAAGAACTAACTAAGGTCGGCACTCAAATTGAAGATGACCTTAGAACTGGCACCATGGCTAAGTACACCGGCCATGCCTATCAAGGGAGTTCCTCTAAATCCTCCCGCGCAGTCAAGAGCGAAGAGAACCGCACCATTGGTAACCTCGATGATGACACCCTCGACGCATTCGCAACTACCTTCTCTCCACCTCCCAAAGCCAAGAGGAACTTTGACCCTCTCTTTATGTCCTACACCAAGGCATTTCAAAGGTTGGTCGAAAAGAACTATCTGCAACCAATCGGGCCTACTAGCGAGCCACCCGAAGACAAGAAGCCTAAATCTTGGAACCCCAACGCCTTCTGTGCATACCACCGAGGCAAGGGGCATGACACCGAGAATTGCTTTAGGCTTAAGAACGCTATCCAAGATCTCATTGATCAAGGAAAGCTTAGCAAACCATCTCAGCCTACCAAGCCTTCGAACAACGAGAACCCGCTTGGTAATCATGCAAATTTCGTGGGATCAGTCCCTATTCTAGACTGTTCCTACCTCATCACACCCTCTGATGACCAAGTCAATGCAGTCTACTGGTCTAGTGACGAGGAGGACGACGAATATTGGTTCCCCACCGACAAGGTAATACAACACGTCAATCAACTTGCAAGAGACATCAATCACCTGAAGGCCTTACATCGGACCGCAGTCGAGCGTCTGGAAAGGCGCGTCGAGAAGGAACTCGCCAACCCAGCCTCACTCGACGACCTCGAGGCCTTCCATCAAAAAGATGGCGAAGGATTCGTCAAACACCTCATCCAATGGAGGAAACTGCTCTTCCGAATCCCAAATCATCCGCATGAAAACGAACTCATCAACACTTTCCTCTTCAGCATGCGGCCCGCCTGGCGATATTACTTTCATTTCTGCAACGTTCAGAACTTTGAGCATCTTATCGAAATTGGCACCCGCATTGAAAAGGACCTCACATCAAGCTATGAAGATCCCGCCATCAAGCACTCTTCAAGAACGCACTCGGGGGACGAAAAGACACAACAAACACGGCCCTACAAGGATTTTTGACAAACTCTACATGCCTTACGCCGTAGCGTTACAGAAACTAATCGCAAAAGATTATCTTACACCGATCGGACCTATCAATGAGCCGCCCATGAATAAGAAATCAAAATCATGGGACCCCAACGCCTTCTGTGCATACCACCGGGGCATGGGGCATAGCACTCAAAGTTGCCTAAAACTCAAACACGCTATCCAAGACCTCATCGATCAAGGAAAGGTCAAGAAACCACGAATAAAAACTGCGCCCTCCTCCAATGGTGATACAATCTACCTCTCAACCACATCACCAACCTCAAAAACAAAGGGGCAAACACCCCAAGCAACTCAAGCACCCCAAGCAACTCAAGCACCCCAAGCAACTCAAGCACCTCAAGCAACTCAAGCAGCTCAAGCAGCTCCTCAAACAGCGAAGACGAAGAAGAAGAAGAAGAAGAAATTCTTTTAACTTCTAATGCTCTAAGTGTCGGGTCACCTGTCGACCTATCTATCCTAGACTCTAGCTTTAGTTTAGACTTTCTTTTTACGGAGGCTAGCTCCAAGCAATTTTCTGAATTGTCGAATAATTCTTCTCAAAATAATGAAATGAATAAATTTGCTTACGCCTTGTCTCAAGCTAAAACAAACAACAAAGCACAAACATCTAACAATCAACAAACAACAAACAAATCAAAAGGCACTAACTCATGCGATAAAAATGAACAATCTCTAAACAAATACATTGCAAACATTGTCTCTCCCAAAACACAAGACCCAATCATCGAGGAAACCATAACCATAAACGTGGGAACCCCCGAAGAACCAAGGGAACTACAACTAGGTGCCTCGCTAAACGAAGACGAGCGCACCCAATTTACACAACTCCTAAGCGAATTCAAGGACGTATTCGCTTGGTCATACAAAGACATGCCCGGCATCGAACGAAGCATCGCCGAGCACCGCATCCCCATCAAACCCTAAGCATAAACCCATCAAGCAAAAGCTAAGAAGACTACGTCCCGAATGGTCCCTTATGGTCAAGGAAGAAATCGAAAAACAACTACAAGCCGGTTTCATCCAAGTCATCGAGTATCCTGAATGGGTCTCGAACATGGTCCTAGTCCTGAAAAAGAATGGCAAAATTCGAGTATGCGTTGACTTTCGCGACTTGAACAAAGCTAGTCCCAAAGATGACTTTCCATTACCCCATGTGGACGTCCTAGTCGACAACACCGCCGACCACGCCCTCCTATCCTTCATGGACGGCTACGCAGGCTACAATCAAATCAAAATGTCACTGGAAGACATGGCAAAGACGGCCTTCATTACACCGTGGGGGACATACTGCTACACAGTTATGCCCTTCGGCCTAATCAATGCTGGCGCTACATACCAACGCACCGCTACAACCCTTTTACACGACATGATGCACAAAGAAGTCGAAGTTTACGTCGACGATATGATCGTAAAATCAAAGGAGAGAAGTGGTCACATCACTAACCTCCGCAAATTCTTCACTCGTCTACGGCAATACAAAATGCGCTTGAATCCCCAAAAATGTACTTTTGGAGTTAAATCCGGCAAACTACTAGGACACGTAGTGAGCCAAAGAGGCATCGAGATCGACCCCTCGAAAGTCAAAGCAATCCTCGAAATGCAACCCCCGAAGAACCTCGACGAGATTCGAAGTTTCTTAGGTCAAATCCAATACATCTCACGCTTCATCAGCAAACTCACCATGATATGTGAACCAGTTTTCAAGAAGCTCAAGAAAACCGACCACGTTGAATGGGACGAGGAATGTCAAAAAGCATTTGACAAGGTCAAAGAATTGCTAACTAACCCGCCGGTTCTACAACCACCCCAAGAAGGTTTACCCTTATCCTTATACCTTACAACAACACCCACCGCCATGGGCGCCATGCTCGCTCAAGAAGTCAACGGCGAAGAACGCGCGATCTACTACATCAGTAAAAAGTTTCTCGATTACGAAACCCGATACTCACCCGTCGAGAAGAGTTGCCTAGCCTTAGTATGGTCATCCAAAAAACTCCGTCACTATATGCTAACACACCAAACAAGGGTATATTCCACAATGGACCCCGTAAAATACCTCTTCGAGAAACTCAGACCTAACGGACGAATGGCGGATGGACGCTGCTCCTAGCCGACCGACCTTAAGTATGTACCCTCAAAGCAATTAAGGGATCTAGCGGTCTCCGATTTTCTAGCCGAAAATGCAATCACCGAGCAACCAATCATAGACACCACATCCCTTCCGCATTTACGGCGGGATTTACAACATCGACCAGGAACAATGCGAATTATACTTCGATGGTTCATCCAACTATCGAGGTTGCGGAGTAGGAATACTTCTCATATCCCCAAATGGCGAACACACACCCTTATCCATTAAACTGGACTTCGACGTAACAAACAACGCCGCGGAATACGAAGCATGCTTGCACGGTCTCCAAGCAGCGCTTGACTCAACGCCCGCAACATAAGAGTCTATGGGGACTCCTCCCTCATAATCAACCAAGTGTCCAGAGCATGAAAGATACTTAACGAAAACCTAGCATTATACCAAAACAAAATACAAGAGCTCATAAACGAATTCTACCACGTAGAATTCATACACCTCCCACAGAAGAAAACCACCGCCGACGCCGCTTATCCAAACTCGCGTCCTAATCAACATACCCCGCGATGGAAACTCTCCCCATTGTCGTGGAAAGACGAAACGACCCCGCATACATCTGTGACATCGAAACCGAGGAAGAACAAACCGACCCTTGGTACCAAGCAATCATCAACTACAAAACAAGCGGCGAATACCCGCCAAACACCGACAAACGGGCCAAGCGAGCCTCGCGCTATTATCATCACAATTAGTGCTAGAAATGGAAATTACTCAAAAAGACGCCTCAAGGTACACTCTCTTGTGCGCCGACCACAAAAAGGACACGAAATCATGTCCCAAGTACACGATGATGGCGACGGACCACACATGAACGCACGAGCCATGTGCAAACAAATCATAAGGCTAGGATGGTATTGGACTACCATGGAAGCCGATTGCGCAAAATATGTCAAACATTGTCATAATTGCCAAATCTTCGCAAACATACAACACATACCACCTTCACCGCTATACAGTTTAACATCACCATGGCCCTTCTCCACGTGGGGCATCGACGTCATCGGCAAAGTACAACCCGTAGGAGCAGGAGGACACTGCTTCATCCTCGTGGCCATCGACTATTTCACCAAATGGGTCGAAGCCGCATCGTACCGCAAGTTAGGCACAAAAGAAGTCGCAAAATTCATACAAAACAACATCATTTGTCGCTATGGCATACCACACGAGTTCATTAGTGACCAAGGCACGCACTTTCAAGGAGAAGTCGAGCCACTTCTTCTCAAATACAAAATACAACGACACAAGTCATCACCCTATCGACCGCAAGAAACCAGCGCGGTTGAGGCAAAGAAACAAAACCATCGTGATCAATCCTTAAAAAGATGATCGACACCGCCACGACCGCCCCACAAAATCCCATTCGCATTATGGGGATATCGCACCACAATCCGCGACACCCACAGGCATGACACCCTATTTCCTAACCTACGGAATGGAAGCCGCTCAACCCGTAGAAATCGAAATGCAATCCGCTTCGGATCCTCATGGAAGCAGACATTCCTGGCCGAATGGCACGCGAACGCCATTTAACAACTCATTCTCTTAGACGAAAGACGACTACATTCACTAAGCACACCGAATGTATCAATCTCGCCTACAACGCGCTTACAACAAACGGGTCAAACCACGAAACATTAAAGTGGGTGACCTAGTACTCAACCGTCCGAGCACCATTACCATCGACCCAAGGGGGAAATTCAAACCCAATCGGGCCGACCGCATTTGGTCAAGGGAATCCTTCCTGAGGAGCCGTGAAACTAATCGACCTTGACGGCCAAGACTTCCGACCGCCAACAAATCTTGATCAACTCAAGAAATACTACCCTTAAACAAATTTGCAATGTACTTCACAAAAGGACAAAACTCGCTCTCGCTGGGTGAACTACGCTCGGTTTGATTCCACGCACTGTGGATACGTAGGCAGCTTTGCAAAGAGCTCAACCGAATCACACGAACTACGCCGGTTTGATTCTGTATTCAAAACGCAGATACGTAGGCAGCTTATCAAAAGCACAACCGAACTTTTTCTAGCACGCATGCCCAAAGCTTAAAAAGGTCAAGGGCGTCGCACTCACAAAAAGACACGCTCAAAGCTTAAAAAGGTCAAGAGCACAGTCAACACAAAAACAAAACACAAATCCAAGTCCGAAGCTTAAAAAGGTCGAGGACTTTAAAAACGGAACAAATCAAACAGGCGAATCCAAAGCTTAAAAAGGTCGAGGATTTAAGACAAAACAATTCAAAACGCACAAGTCCAAAGCTTAAAAAGGTCGAAGATCTAAAAACAAATACAAGTGTTCGAAGCTTAAAAAGGTCGAGAACATTTCAAAACAAAACAAAGAAAGCAGCGAGACAAGGCAAAAGCAAATAAATTCTATTTTATTACTTTATTTAGAATTCTTCAAAGCTCAGAAATGAGTTAGGAACAAGCCTCCTTAACCCTTTATTCGAATTTAAAAACATGCGTTTGAATAAAGAAATTTTCTAAAGCAAAACAAAAACAGACTACTAGGACGTTTTCCGTCGTTTCGGACGAGCCTCTTCATCCTCAAGAGGTCGATCCGCCACAATCTTCGAGCTAAGAATGGGAGTAGACCTCTCAAAACCTGGGGGCTCGATCGGATCCTCATCCTGCTCGACTGGGGGCTCCTCGATCCTTGGCCCTAGGCGATCTTTAACAGTCACTTTCGGTCCAAGTCTCTCCCGCACCGGTCTCGAAGTAGAAGCACCTGCATCAACAACACAGAGATCACCATAATCCCTCCTGTCACGCACTACCTCATGCAACAAGGAGGGCTTTGGCCCATTCTTCTCTCTCCTCCTCTGATTCTCCCGTTCACGAGAATCCTTGGAATGACACCAACGCGTATAGAAATCCGTGACACGAGTAGACTCTATATGCTCCGGCACAACCCAAGTAACACGATCCGACCACCCTCGGATCCAAGCATCAATCATCTGGTTGTTTAGGACAACAACCCTCCAACCTGCGTATCCCGATCCGGAATAGTCTGCAAGAAGTTCGATTTGCCTCTTGGCGAAGAGGATGAATCCTTTCACCCCGTTCGAACCCGCACAACATCAACCCGCGAGCCGCGTTCGCTCCCGACGGTGCCGTTACCTCCGTAATACCCCACCACGAAACATACCAACGAACGCCGCTTCTCCTCACAAACCCCTGTAGTAGCCGGTTTAACGCCTCCCGAGGGTTAGCCCAATCCATCTTCCGAGACGCCGTCCGCCGCCTTGAAGACACTTCCAGGGAAGAGCTCTATACACACTCGCCTCTCTCCATCGCCAACGTTGAGAATCCTAGCGCGACCTGTACGAGCTCAGACGATTAGCATAACGATCGTCTAAGCCCAGTATGGTCTCCGCTAGGATCAACGCAGAAGGATCATGTCCCCTCTCCATCTCTTCGACAACACGAGCATACCTCGCGTTCCCGAACACCCCGTCTGGCATGGACCCCGCAAAAGCATAACGATGAACCAAACAAAAAGCAAGGGCCCTCCGCCTAGAACGGTCCGAGATACTAGTATCAGCCTTATTCATATATCGTTGACACAAGAGAAGCATGTTTACCTTGCCTCCCTCAAACAAACCTGCAGCATGAGCGTTTGTCATCCCAAGGAAGTTTCGCAACATCCCGTTGTAACAAAGCTCACTCCTCACGACCACAGGAGTAGTCCGTTTCGACCATCCAGCAATGGCCGAGAACTCCTCCATCAAAGGGCACACCTCTCCCCCGGGAAACCTAAAAACATGCAAATTAGGATCCCAATAATCCAAACACGAATCAAGGAAGTCTACATCGACTTTCATTTGACGAAAGCCAATAAATACACCCGCACCGTCATCATACACCGCCTTCTTCATTGCCGAACTCAAGGAAGACGTCCACCTCTTCAAAAGAGCATCAAAATGCTCCTCCATTTTCTTGGACACAAAAAAAACTTTTATAAATATACCCAATATATTTGTGAAAGCAAAATCCTAAAGCAAAAACACAAAGAAGAGAAGTGATTGTGAATGAAGATTATGGCACGCACCCCCTCTCCTTATATAGGAAAACAATGTCCGAAATATGGAAATACAGCGCTACATCCAAGCCAACAAACCGCATGACTCTATGTGGTTTGCACACGAAACCGCATAAGCCTATGCGGTTTTCCCTTGCAACCGCATAAGCCTATGCGGTTTTAGGGGCTGGTTTTTCTCAAAATTTTCCTAATTCCGTCTTTCCTAAAACACTACAACCTACTTTGGGCTACGACATTCTTTCGTTGTTCCCCATGCATCAACATCACGCTTCACTTTAGCAATTCCGATTCTTACCACGAGTCAACGCATAACATTTTTCGCATTCACACGAGCTCATTTCGCATTTAAAATGAACTTTTTGCAAAACATTTTCACAATCTAAAATGAACATCAACGCATCCCACTCGGGAATCATATCATTTTTCAAACAAGCCCACCAAACAGGTTTACCGACGAAGTTCAAGCTACAACAACAAAGTTCAAAGTTCAAGCTACAACGACATGTACATAAAGGTTCATACAATCTTTAACTACACAAATTCACTCGGGGTGGCTAGCGATACTCGTCAAACTCACGCCGACCGAGCTGCCTCACTCGGCTCGACACAACCGAGTCTGCTCAGCCCAAGCCATCCTCCACCTGTTGGCTATACGCCATAGCTTCTTATGCGCCTCTTTAGCCACCTGTGAAACACAACACAAACACAGTTCACACTTTTCTCCATTTTGCCTTAATTTCACTCAAATTAAGTCAAACTTGGGGGGAAATTTCAAAACAACGCCTTGATCAACCCCACTTTACCTTAATTTCACCCAAATTAAACCAAACCGGAGGGTAACACAAAACCGACTCACAAGTTTGATCATCGATATACTTCATACCTCGATCAAGCGGGGCTCATACACATACATACAATCACACAAGTACATACCTTCTTCACCTTGCTCGTCCAGCTGTCCATGCCCGCGTCAGTAGTCACCGGCAAGTACGTCGGCAGAACAAAGGTACGACGGACGCCCGAGTCATCATACTCGATAGTAGTAGGGAAGTCATCAGGCTGCTCTGCCATCTCGGGATCAAACTCCTGCAAAACAAATACAACGCACACGCGTGGGAAATTTTTCGCAAAAATTACCCTACGCACCCCCAAACACCGAAGCACACATACCTCAATCGGTCCACAAGCAAGCCGAGACTGAGCAAAATGGGCATAGTCTTCCCAGACGCAGGAGGCTCACCGACTCTCCTCTCCATACAACGCTACACGATCCCGGAAGAAACCCTCGCCAAACAGGACCCTCGGCGGATCGCCAGGCACCACCGAGCCGCCACCCCGCTGAAAGACCAAACGTTCTCCAAGGTACCAAACCGATCCATACGGCGTCGCTATGTATAGGCGCTGGGTCTCGTGACCGCAAACCTAGCCCCAATGCCCTCGGGAATATCCTCAGACTGCCCCCTACTGAATGGCACGAACTACAAACAAAGACAAGACAAACACGCTCACAAATACAAATACAATACAATCATTTTAAGTACACCCTATTTAAAATGATCCAAGCACAAACCTCATCAAATCGCATTCGGTTCAGACGATCCCTAACATCATCATACGACCAATTAAATGCAAAGACGGTTACATCGCATTCCCAAGCACGCATCACGGGTACTCCTCACGATCCGCGACAAAGATGTGGGGGAAGCAGAAAAGGAAAGTGACTAAGAATCCACGACTGCACACAAGAAACAAAAATACGTCATAAAGGCAAAGACAACAAAAATGAACAACAGTGCACCTAAGACAAAAACGAAATCAATACGTACCTCCATCAGGAAGCCAGGCGCGACTAAGGACAGTCGCGACCCTCGATCCATGACCCGCGGTCTCACAAAGCATCCATGCAGAACGAATGCACAAGCCCGTAGGCGGCCACGCTACCAACGTCCCCAATTGCATTCGGTCCGGAGATGCATAAGGACCGATGTCGATGCCCGCCACCCTTGTCGCCAAGTACACGGCGCCACAAACCACCACAACCACATACGAGCATTACGCCGTCACTCCACTCAGGGGCCATACTCGGCCTTCCTCAAAATACTCCAAGATATAGCTCGTCTTGAAGGTATAGGGGCGACCACAAATCACCTCCAAACCACCGCCAACCGGCGGCCACAACCTCGCCCACAACGGACGGCGAAACTCAAAATCCATGTCGCGATCCCCAAACGGCAGCCCCGTTATGACCGCGTACTCAGACAAGGTAATGCCGGCCTCAAAGCCGGGCATATGGAACGTCGTCGTGGTGTCCCAATACCTATCCAAGAAGGCCTTGATCAACATCAGGTTCGCCGTCTGCTTCTTCCTCGCAATCTCCCTCCAATAGCCAACCAACGGGCCAAAAGCACTACGCAACACCCCAGCTTGCGCTTCGGCGAAGCCTCCTCAAAAGCACACATTGCGGACGAGACGCCCGAGAAAGTCCTCATCGGGCCCTTATCCCAACCCATCGTCGCTCGATAGGAAACATGTCTCTCCGGAGCAAGCAGAAGGTTGTGGCCATCCCAACCCTTCGCGAAAGCCCTGTTCGCGCGTGATTTTCGCGGCCTAGAGCTACTCGCCCTAGGCGCAACCTCCTCAACCTCCTCCTCAGCAACCTCCATCTCGGCTTCCAGCTCATCCACCAGCTCTTGAGCAAGCTCGTCCTCAGGATCGCGCACAGGAACATTTCTCCCACGGCCCCTACCTCGTGACTGACCACGTCTCGTGGGCAGATCACGAGGGTCAGCTTCCCTCTCACTACGAGTACGCCTTAAGCCGCTCGAGCTAGAGGCTCCCTCAGTCCTCGAGCTAGTACTCCTACGAGATCTCGATCTCGTAATACGACTAGAACCTTCCCCTGCAACCAAACACAACCGTTACATACAGCTACAATACATGCAAGTATACAACTTGGCATACACATACACACAAATACACACAAATAATACACACATAATACATATACATCCCTCAACACATTGCACTATACGCCCTACAGAGCATTTTTAGGCCTAATTCATAATTGAGCCAAAAACCGTTCTCTACATTTCAAAATCACAACTTTATGGTTTCTACGCGCCATAATAGTCCCCGACAACAACCCATTACAAGCAATTGCATTTTGCTCATTCCGATCAAAAACCCCCAATTCGCCTTAATTACTCCGTATAACTACGACTTAAGACGGCGATTTGAAGGCCCTAACTCGACTTTTTCGCAAAACTAACGTTATAGGCATGCTATACTCGCTATGGGCATCCTACACCGAAGTTTAATTGAAATTCCGGGTCGGAAAATTCGGGTTCGTTTTCGGGCCCGAAACCTAATTTGGACGTTTTTCACACAAAGACGGTCTAAATCACAATCAATTCACACATACACGTTCGCATGGCATAATGCAACACAATGACGTCAATTTCAAGCATTCAAACGGCAAATTTCAAGCAAAACTCGGGTTTTCATTCAAAACCCGTCTTTTCAACATTTCAAGGCAAAACTAGCTAATTACAACGACAAATAACGTAAAAGCAAGTTAAAATGGAGCATTACCTCGTTCCATAGCAAAGCAACGCAAGAAAAACGAGCAAAAACGGTTGAGAAATCGAAAAATGACGTTTTTTGAGTTGAAAAACCGAAATGATACAATGAGCTTCACTCACGGTTTGCTCGTGTTATATAAGCCCCCAGCAGCCAACTAGGGAAACCGCATAACCTTATGCGGTTTGTCCCACGAACCGCATAAGGCTATGCGGTTCATGCCCCTGGTTTTTCTCGGTTTTCTCTCGTTTTACGCCTACTTTTCGATTCCTAATTCATTTTAGCTCAAATGCAATTCGCACGTCCTGCTTGGGTCGTAGCGTCACCTACGATCGCCATACGCCAGATATCAAGCATTCAATATACGGTACAGAAGCAGAAGCACGAACGCTCTTCACGAGCATTACATTATTTTCTCCACCACGGAAGGCAACCATATGCAACCCCAACTACATAGACACTCCTCGGCGAGCCCAAGCACAAACACTCCGCAATATACACCTAACTCCGAGCATTTCACTCTACATAGACGCTCCTCGGCGAGTTCAAGCATTACACGGACGCTCTTTCACGAGGCCTACACTAGCACTTATCCAAACATCTTACAAAGCACATGCACCCCTGCACTTCAGCCCCTTATACACATGCAATACGAAGACATTACAAGCACCAGCACCAAGCATCCGACGATACCAAGCACATACAAAGGCAGCAACGACAGTACAACAAGCACGACGAAGACATCCGGCAGGCCGGCAGGCCCTTATAGCATGCACGGACCGCCAAGTCCTTAAAATGCGCACGCCCCTCCCCGTTTAGCCCGGTTCGAAGTCCTCGTCTCACCCATGGACACATGCTTGCTCACCGATCAGACGAGACCGTAATGGTCCTGGATATGGTCGTGGAGTTTGACTAGCGCTCTAGTCCGAGCTCGACCAACCGGGGCTCTGTGGATACCCATATCCGCATTCTCGCAAGACAAAACCCTGTGATGTATCACGGACTTTTATTACGCATGTTTAACGTTGACTTATACGGTTCTAACTAATGTCGAATTCATTTTGAGTCGTTTGAAATGTTAAAATGTTTTAGGTCGCTTCACATCGCTTTAAATAAACGTTCATTTTGTCCATTTGGAGTCTAGCTAGGTCCTCGTCCTGCTTCATTTGGCATGAGCTTCGCATTTGCACTACAATTGGCCCTTTTACATTAACAAGGTCTAATTCAGCATTCCTAAATTCCTAAATTTAGGCCCTGTAGCTAAAACCGCTATTTAGCCCCTCTTACACAAAATACAACTTCACGCCTTACCTTATTCCACAAAATGCAACGAAATACACCTTTTACATTTTTAGGGTCTCGGGCGAAACCGAGCCTAAACCCAAGCCTTTGGCCCGCACTCCAAAGCCCCGAACACCACAAAATATCTCAGGATTATCCTAATCGCTTTCTTGAGCCACACGCCCAAATTATCACGTAATCTTTCAAAGATTTCACAAACCGAAACTAGGAAATTAGGCCTAGAACCACACCTCCAAACCGCGACAAATTTTATGCGGTTTGGAGGGAAACCGCATAAGCTTATGCGGTTTGCCTGGCAACCGCATAAGCCTATCACGGTTCCTCGGCTTGTTTTTATTCCCCGCTTCCTAATTTCTCCGAGGTTTTTAGTATATATAGAGCCCTATACCCGACCTCATAACACACAATTTACAACCAGAATACATCCTTTACATCACAAATTCTCTTATCTTACACTTTTGCATCCACAAAAGCCTCAAGCACTCAAATCCTTGAGTTCAACACACCATCCCGTGTTGAATTCACCCTCCTTTCTAGTTCAAGAAGCGAAGCTCTGCCCAGATCTGAAGCGTCAGGACAAGGTAGGTACCGATCCACTTGGATCAAAGCTTTTTCTTATTTTCTATGGACTAACAAAGGGGACTACACTCTAGCGCCCCCCCCGGCTTTGGCACCCGAGCGCGCTTGCCTTCCAAGTGTTCTTATTACTTCGGGTACACCCCATATCCGATGACACGCCAAAGTCGCATAAGCAACCGACCTTATAAAATAAACCAATGGACAATTGAACTTTATTTTATTTGCATGCATCTTGCACCCTTCTTATTTTGCATTAAAATCAACTTAAACAATGAATTCGACCTTTAATCAACGTTTTTCGTTAACAAGTTAAACATGCTAAACTGAGGGTTTTAATCAATCTTTTTGCATCTGCATCTGCATTCTTTTACAACTTTATCGCACTTGTACGTAGCGATAACATTAGCTCAAATATGATCTTACAAGGATTGTTCTAGGTCAGTAGAGGCTATTTTTACATAGGCTTTTCTAAAAGGTTTTCATAAATCATTATTTGAATTAACTCTTTTTCTAAAGTACCCTCACCCCGAATCCAATCTGGTTTCACAAGCCTTAGATCTAGGGGTGTCGGCGTGCTCCAAAATCTAAGAACATGTTTTTAACTTAGAACATGGTAGCAGGTTCCTATTTTCCGCGATAAATAGGTGGCGACTCCATAACAGTTCTTAAAGGTTTTTCCAACTTAATCTTTTTTAACTTTAAAATCCGCCCTTAAGCAAGACGCCGAGTTGGGTCCGATCCCGGGTTCCACACATACATTAATAAATCTGATGTCAATTTACCTCACCCAATATAAGTTAAAGAAAAACCACCCTTTAGTATCACAATACTCCTGACTTAATCTCACACATTCACCGTCTCTCCTCTATCCTCCTAAATCATCTAAATCAAACTCACTGCCGTCACTAGTCACCATGAACGACGATCAGACCATCAGTTCTTCTCACTTGAGATGACAACTTCAATCCCTCTTCAATCCTTGACACCGCCAATTGCAAATTCACGTCACTCGATTGATAACAAGTTACTTTCTTTTCCATCTCATTTTGTTCAATTTATTTGTTGATTTTGGTTACTAATTTGTTTAATTGTTACATTAATGTTTTAATGTACTCTACTACGGAGTATTTGATTAAGATTTGGCGGAATTGTTATTTTTTTTGGGAAAGTGAAACCCTAGTTTTGATTTCAGATTTGGGGGTGAACATATATGGTTCATCTACTGGAGGACTTCGAAGCGGTTATTTGATTTGCCTTTGTACACGTTTTGTTTATTATTCTGCTTGCTTGCTTTTGAGTTTGGACTGGTGACATGCAAGCTCACTTTTATTTGATTTACATAATTTCAGAATGATTATTCGAGATATTCATCATATTAGTAGCTTCAATGGATGGTTCAAATCAAGTAAAATTGTGTGCCAGGAAGGTTGATTGATAAACAAAATAATCCCTTAATGTACGCTTTAAACTCTTACTTGCACATTTTCATTTTACCCACTTCTTCATGCCTTGGTTGTACTTGCTCGAGAACTAACTTGTATTTTTGTTAAGTGATTGCTTTTACCTTCTTTTTGTGTCATGGCCAGGTTGTGCTTAAGAGCCTTGTCAAGTATGCTTCTCTAGTTATCTTTATTAATGTTAGTAACTTGTCTACTTTTTTTTTTAAATTTAAGATATGATTTTATTGCTTCCAGCAGGTATTGTCATTCATTGTACTTTATATTGTTTAAGTTGTGAGCTCTAATAAGGATGGTGAAGTGGAGGATTTGGGCATGGTTTGTGGGTTGGCATCTTGGTTGGTTCTAAGTAAGCTTACTTAATTTTACTAGTAGCTACGTGGAGTACCACTGAAAATATTAATCTTCTTTCAAGGCGTGGTCAGTTTATTTGTTACCCTTAACGACATATCGTACTTAATTCTGCGTATCATGTTTGTAGGACGAGGCTAGGAGTTTTGGACGCCGCTCCCCCAACTTGTATTTTGAGATAAATAGCCAGACGGAAGGAACCTGGTACAATCGCCATCTTTCACTCTTATTTTACATGTCAAAGGGATGTTTTAATTTCTACTACTTAATCGCCATCTTTCACTGTTATTTTATATGTCAAAGGGATGTTTTAATTTCTACTACTTGGAACTGCATCATTGTTCTTATTTTATAGTTGTCACTCTAACTATACCAGTTCAAGCTTTATTTGTCCATTCTTCACTTTGTTCGAACCAAATGACTTAGATTGTCTGAGTGAGAATATCCAATTTGCCAAGTACTCCTAACAATTTAGAGACTGGATCATTTATTTTTATACTCTTACAAGGATTATATGGATTTTCATACAATTTTGATGTATACAGGTTCCACATCTCTTCATCGTAACATATATTTTGAAGTTATATGCTAACAATTTGATTATTTATGCAGGTTATACATATATACCTTGTTGCTTACACGCTAATCGATGAGTAGATTTAAGGCTACCAATAAATTTGCAGCGTCTCAAGCACCTTTTTTTTTTTTTTTTTTTGAATATCCTAAACTCCGTAGTTAAACATTGATTTCTATTTTAGTTGTAATTACGTTAGTTGCCAAAACTGTTGACACCTAATGTATGAAATTATGACTGATATTTTGGTTATTTAATTCAGATAGTTAATTGATTGTACAAATGAATTATTTTTTGTTAATGATTGAATTTATAATTATTTGCCTCGGGAAAAATAGGATACTATTTTTTTATTAGGAAAAAAGATATACAAATCAGTTTTTTTATTTTAAACTGATGTCGATAATTTTAATTGACATCTGATTTTTAAGACATTAGATGTCTATAGAATGAATTAGACATCGAGCTTTTTCAAAAATCGGATGTCTATATAACTTTATACACATCGAATTTCATAAAATATCTGTTGTCTATTTTGTTAATAAACATCAGACTTAAACCTGATGTCCATTGTCCTTATAATAGACATCACTCAACTTAACATCAGACTATAATCTGATGTCCATTACTAAAAAAGTGCGATGTCTATTATGATTTTTGTAGTAGTGAGTGTTTATGTTTATTATCTAGAGAGAATTCGTATTATACCTTTTTTATGTCTTTTTTCAATCATCATTAACCTTGCAAATGCTCTCCCTTTTATAGGGGATTTGATTGTCAAGTGGGGGACAAGTTCTGACACACCTGTCCCCTCAGCCCCTTGGTCGTACTTGCTTGGCCGGCCGATGATGTATGGCCGATGATGTATGGCCGTGGCAGGACTTCTTACATGATGGTCCAAAGTCTGGACAAGGGTAGGTCGGCCGGCTTGCCATGCCTCACCAACTGACGGCTTGCCATGCCCCATCAACTTGCCCCCGAACGGCTTCCTCAGAAGGTGGGAGCTGTTCGTGATCTAAGTGCATGGTGAGCTGCTACCTGGAGCGCTTGCTTCTCTGACAAGCTTCTTGGTTTTGAAAATATTTTGAATTTACTAGGCTTTGGCGCCAACCCACTTGGGCCTTGTACACTGTGCAACCCATGGGCTTTCTGACTTTCTTCCTCTATATGCATGACACGTGTGTGGAGGGGGTTGAATGGCCACTGTTCACCCTTTCCCTATAAATACCCCCAAAAATCCCTCATTTGCGCCTTACTTCTTTTATTTTCTTAAAAAATTCTTAACTTCTCTGGCTTTCCTCATCCCTCCTGCCACCTAATCGTCCGTTGCCCCTGCTGTGTTTGTTGCTGCCGTCTTCACTTTTTTAGGTAACTCATCCGCTCTTACTTTATTTTATCATGACCTCTGTCAATGAGCCGGACTCTCCCCCCATCCGTACCCTAGAGGATTATCTAGATGTTACTGATTCAGAGGTTGATGACCCTGAACTTGTCGAAGCCGTCCCCCTCTGTACGGTATTTCCTGTGGACGACATTCCTGAGGCTTCCACGTCTCACGTCGAGCCGCGTAGGGTAAATAAGTTAGATAGAGCTTTGTATAGAGCCCCCATGCTGCAGAAACCAGAAGGTCCATATAGAGACCTGATGTTAATAAAGACCGGCCATCTGCTGGCCGCTGATCATTACAACCTAGGTGAGGGGTGGAAGTTCGAGATCCCAGAGGAAGATGATACGGTTACACAACCTCCCGACGGCTATACGGCCGTTTTCACAAAGCACTTGGAATTTAGGCTTCGTTTCCCTCTCCACCCCTTCATTGAGCTGCTTATTCAGAGGGCGAACGTGGCACTATGTCAGCTCAATCCCTTCGCCATCCGTACTATGGTTGCGTTTACGTGGGCGATGTGCTCGTTGATCTTCCCCTGTCAGTGGATGCGTTTCGAATAATGCACTCGCTCACAATGTCCAAGGGGTCAAACAATGAGTACTCAGGCTACTGGGGAATTAAGTACGAGCCTGGGTTCCAGACGGTTAATAAGAAACTGTCGTCCGTCCATAACTGGAAAGACCGATGGTTCAATATCTACAGCCCGAAACAGTGGACCATCCCTCGCAGGTTCAGAAATAGAGTCCATCGTCGTTTTGAGGCAGTAGGAGTTTAGCCCTATTTCGGTGCTTGGGGTTAAACAAGTCCCCGATTTGGCGAACGAGTGTTGGACTATTTCGGACTCGACAAGCGGGAATCACCTAGGTATTGGCGCCCCACGAGGTCATTTTCACGACGAGTTCTGGCGGTCGGCTGATCGACCCTGGATCCGTAATCCGGCCGCTTTTAATAATTTGCTTTTGTATGCTTTATTTTCGCTTTTCTAACGTATGTTGTTTTTGGCGCAGTTCTTTCGAGAACTTATCGCCGCCGGCTTCTGACGGATCGGCCTTGATTCGAAAAGAATCCCATCCTTGCTCGTCCGACCACGACACGAAACCGAAAGGAAGTCTTAAGGACCATTATGGAGAACCGTGCCAAAACCCCCTTCCATGTCCGCTTCACAATCCCTAAGAGAAAACGATCGGCTCGAAGGCGAAGAGGCTAAGAAGGTAAGACCGAGAAGGCGGCGGTCGTCTCCACCTGGTGGAGCGGCCGACAAAGATCGCCCAATGCCTTCCTCAACGCCTCACACCCTCGGCGTCGATTCGTTAATCTTGAGGATGAGTTTGAGGAGAGCGATCGGCCCGACCGCCTTCCGGCCGCTTTCCGACCCCGCCACCCAGGCCCTCGACAAGGGAAAGGTTAGTTCAGATCCCTTCTCTGAAGGATTTTTATCTGGGTGCCACGTCCTAGATGTCCCAATGGATAACAGATCGTCAATTCCGGGTTCGGTGAGATGGATCTGAACTCTTTCTTTGTCTGCGAAGGTGGCCGGCCGACCAAAAGAGAAGGTTACCATTCTTTGTGGGGACCCCTGGTGTTGGGGCCGGTGACAAACTTCAGACTCCAGCCGACATATTCAGAGGTCACGAAGCTTAATGATGGGTGAAGGTTGTTATGCGCAATCGAGCCGAGTGGAGCATGGGGCTGATCTCCTGATTAAGTCAGCCGACCGTGCGGATGCAACTAAAGCATCTCTCTGCCGCAGCTGCGAGGAGGGTCGTGCGGCCGTTTTGAAACGAAGACGAACGAGAAGTTGATAAGGAATGTGGCTGAGATTACTAGTGTGGCCTTAGAAGATTGTGTTTTCGTAATGAAGGGAACACAATTTTGGTTGTATTTTGAGATCTCGAATCTCCCATTTTGTAATATTTTTTTATTTTGGCATATTTTGAATTAGAATGTAAATAGGTTTATTTTGTAATTCAAATATGTAATTTTGAGAAGATCCAAGATGAAGATTCAAGATGGACTCCCACTTAAAGCCCAAGATGAAGAATGAAGACAAGCTTAGGGTCCATGGATGGATTCCAATTTGTATTTGTCTTTATTTTCATAGGGATAGGCCACACTAGGTGTTTTTCATTTTTGCGTTTTCTTTACCGTTTTCCATTGCATTCACGTTAGATAGTAGCATCATATTCCGCCTAATCTAAACCAAACCACCTAATATGCATGAAAATGGATCATATAGTTGTATTCTTTTTCATTGACATACGGATGTCACTCGTTTTAGGGCTATCACCTCTATTTAATCATTCTCGAAAATGCTAGTTATTTTTGTTCACTTTAAATGAATTAAAATGAGATGATGGGACTTTCCTCTAAATTCTAAAATTGAGATTAGTCTTTATAGGAAAAGCATGCTATGAGCCCCTTCTTCGTCGGTAGGCATGTAGGACCTTACTCTCCACATGACCCCTTCTACGTTGGGTAAGTAGTATGCGTTGACCTATTTTACCTCAACACTATAGTTCAAATAATATCTCGTAGTTATAGTGGACTAATAGATAGGATTTACTGAAATCTATCGACCAAGAATTCTAACAGTAGAATTAGCCAAGAGGTTGGCTTATCAATTTAAAGAAATTGAGTCTTGGGATCATTTATATAATTCTCGAGGGAGGTCGATTATATGAGTGCACGAGTCATCATTGCATTAAAATGTTATTGTTTTTGACTTAAAATTTTAAAACTATGATTTCTTATCTTCTCTCTTCTTCTTTTTTCTTTTCACAGTTTCGAATACGTTATATACAGATATAACTACTATAACAAATGGTACATGCGCATGCACGAACCAATGCCAAGTGCCACACTAGCTCGCGAATCATGGCTTAGGATCTTTATGGGCACCATGAATCAGTCAACTCGACTGAAAAGTGATGGGTCCAATTTTTCTGATTGGGAGGTCGAATCTTTAACGCCGCCATAGCCGACTGTAGCTCAAGTACTTGGTGAGCCAGCTGCCGACTATACCCGACTCCGTCTGGGAGAAAATGAACTCTATCTTTACAATGATTTCATGATGGAGGCGGGTGCGTTCATGTAACGCACTCATCTATGCAATGGAATCCAATTTGCAAAGACGGTTCATAACCCAAGGTGCAAACAAGATTTTCACCACCCTAACCAAAGAATTCTCGAAAGCACCGAGAATTAAGAGTTACGAGTATATCACTCATTTCTTTGAGGCTAGACTCCAGAAAGGCCAACCGGTTGGTCCACACCTTCTCGACATGATCGAGAACGTTGAGAAATTGGAGGAGCTTGGTTGCAAGATCGATGAGAAGATCATCATTGATCGAGTGCTCCACTCTCTTCATGATGGGTATGCCCTCTTTAGGGCAAACTATTACATGAACGACATGCAGAAAAGTTTGCATGAACTACATTCACTCCTCGTACAGACGGAGAGTGATCTGAAGTTGAGTGGGAGCATGAAACAAGATGTTCTCATGATTGGCAACAAGAAGGGTAAGGGTAAGGCTCCGGCTAACCTAACTGTAGGAAAGCCAAAATTTAAGAAGCCAGTGGTTGCTAAGAGTGGGCCTGGTGAGTCTAGCGGTAGCTCACAAGGCAAGGCAAAAGCGAAGCAGACCATGGAGTGCCACCATTGCCACAAGCCTGGGCATTGGAGGCGAATCGTCCGTGTATCTTTGAGGACATTAAAGCAGGCCGCGTCGCTCCTGTTGGTATGTCTTCTTTTATTCGTATGATTGAGATTAACCATGCAAGTTTCGGTACTTGGGTACTTGATACTGGATGTGGTTCTCATCTGTGCAATCATTTGCAGGGCCTAAGAAGCATCAGAACTCTGGCAAGAGGTGATGTAGACCTGCGAGTGGGGAATGGAGTAAGAGTTGTTGCCGTTTCAGTAGGGACATATGTAATCCAACTCCCGAGTGGATTTGAGTTATTTCTGAATAACTGTTACTATGTACCTAGTTTATCAAAAAAACATTATTTCTGTATCCGTTCTTGATAAAGAAGGATTTTCATTTTTAATAAAGGATAATAGCTGTATTTTCTCTTTGAATGAAATGATTTATGGTAAAGCTGTTTCCATGAACGGAATTTATGTTTTAGATCAAACCACAGAAATCATGCATGTGAGTAACAAGAAAGCAAAGGTTGGTGACAAAGATCAAACCTATCTATGGCATTGCCGTATGGGACACATAAATGAGAAACGCGTGAAAAAGCTCATTGATAGTGGGACAATTGCCCCATTTGACTATGAAACTTTTGGAACGTGTGAATCATGTCTTATAGGCAAAATGTCTCGAATTTCCTTCAAAGGTGTTGGAATGCGCGCTGCTGACCTATTAGGACTCATACATACTGATGTGTGTGGACCTATGTCAATCAACGCTAGAGATGGCTATAGGTATTTTATCACTTTCACGGACGATTTGAGTAGATATGGTTATGTCTACTTAATGAAGCATAAAAGTGAGTCCTTTGACAAGTTCAAGGAATTCCAGAATAAGGTTGAGAACCAACTGGATAGAAAGATAAAAGCACTACGTTCAGATCGTGGTGGCGAATATCTTTCAACTGAGTTTGATCGACACCTGAAAGACCGCAGGATAGTATTACAGTTAACTCCACCCGGAACACCACAACTGAATGGAGTGTCCGAACGCACGAATCGAACATTACTCGATATGGTTCGATCCATGATGAGTCACATGGTTGTACCTGACTCATTATGGGGTTATGCTCTTTTGTCAGCTGCTCTTATAATTAACCGAAGTCCGACTAAAGCTGTTGACAAGACTCCATACGAGTTATGGAAGGGAACGGTCCCTAACTTGTCCTTTATTCGGGTTTGGGGGTGCGAGGCTTATGTCAAGTGGAGACATGAGGATAAGCTCGGCCCGCGATCGGTCAAGACATACTTTATTGGTTATCCAAAAGGAATGTTTGGTCATTACTTCTATTCGCCTACCGAGCAACGTGTTTTTGTTGCGGCTAGTGCGAAGTTCTTAGAGAAAGAGTTTCTCGAAGACAAGAGAAGTAATAGAACCTTCGATCTGTCGGAGATTCCTGAACCAACAACCGAGCAACCAATGGAGGAAACTGTTCCTTCTTCGTCTGTTGCGGTTAATATTCCCTTGGAACCCAGAAAGTCGGGTAGACTCTCCATTCCTCCAGATAGATACATCGGTATGGTTGAGGAGAATGGGAGAGACGACGTTTTACTCCTTGAGAGTAACGAACCTGTGACCTATAAAGGTGCCATGACGTGTTCTGACTCAAAGCTATGGCAAGAAGCCATGCAATCCGAGATGGACTCTATGTACGAGAACGATGTACGGGATCTGGTTGACTTACCTGATAAGGCTAGGCCTCTTCAGTGCAAATGGCTTTACAAGATAAAGCGATCTGTAGAAGGACAACCAGACATATACAAGGCATGACTAGTGGCAAAGGGTTTCACTCAAGTGCAAGGGTTGCACTATGATGAGATCTTTGCACCCGTAGTCATGCTTCGTTCCATTCGGATTCTCTTAGCGATCGCCGCATTTCATGACTATGAAATTTGGCAAATGGATGTGAAAACCGCCTTCTTAAACGGTTTTTTGGAGGAGGAGTTGTACATGGTACAACCCGAAGGTTACATCGATCCTAAAGATCCTAAGAAGGTTTGCAAGCTTAAGCGTTCCATCTATGGACTTAAGCAAGCTTCACGGAGTTGGAATCATTGCATCGACCAAGTGATAAAAAAGAATGGATTCGCTCGATCGGTCGAGGAACCATGTCTATATATCAAGTCGAGTGGGAGCAAGATTGTCTTCCTAATACTGTACGTCGATGACATACTCTTGATTGGGAATGACATACCTCTCTTAACTTCGGTAAAAGTATGGTTAAAGAACCATTTCCAGATGAAGGATTTGGGTGAGGCACAACGTATTTTGGGGCTCCGTATCTATAGAGATAGATCACGACGGATGTTATCCCTCAGTCAGGAGTCTTATATAGATAAGATTCTTGAGAGGTTCAGCATGACCAACTCCAAGAAGGGGAACCTTCCAATGATCTCTGGAGTGCACTTGAGTAAAGCACAAGCACCAAAGACATCGGAAGAGGTCGAGCGCATGAGTCGGATTCCATATGCATCTGCTATAGGATCGATCATGTATGCCATGATATGCACACGTCCGGACGTGGCATATGCATCGAGTATGACGGCCGATACCAAGGCAATCCAGGTGAAGCACCTTTGGATGGCGTAAAGAACATTCTTAAGTACATACCTACGGAGGACTAAAGATTGGGTATTGACTTATGGAGGAGACAATCGAGCTATGCCTTGATGATTCTACGCAGATGCTAGTTTCCAAGCGGATCGAGATGACTCAAAGTCTCAATCAGATTCGTTTTACTCTAAATGGCGCCGGTCACCGGAAAAGCTCCAAACAAACAGTTATAGCAGATTCCCCGACTGAGTCCGAGTACTATGCTGCTTCAGAGGCTGCGAAGGAAGCTATATGGATGCGTCAGTTCTTACAAGGACTAACTGTAGTTCCAAGTTCGAATGACCTGATCACCATCTATTGCGACAATAGTGGTGCCATCTTCCAGGCAAAGGAGCCGAAGTCCAGCAACAAGTCTCGGCACGTGCAAAGGAAGGCTCACATGATCCGAGATTACGTGGAGCAGAAGAAGATAGTGATTGACAAGATTGCTACGGATGATAACATAGCAGATCCTCTCACTAAACCGTTGAGAAATGATAAGCATGAAGGGCACGTTATTTCCATGGGAATTAAGCGTGTTCCTGAGTTGTATTAGCTGTTTGTATGGATTTGACACTTATTTTTCCTAAAACTTCTAATAAAATCATCGTTTTGTTTTATATATTGTTTTTCATGAGGGTTGTGCAGACAACGTTGAACACCTCAAAGTGAACTGAATTGCTTTATATTTTGTTTTGGTCCGTGATCGCCTACACGAGCTGATAACTCTGGCGCTTATTTTGTGACGTCGATTGATGGTGGGTTCAACGAGGCATAAGTCAAACTGTTGACTGATCGATCACAGATGCGGGTTTACTGAAATCGCGCAGGACAAAATTTTTGTGACGACTACATGGAGTCCTAAATGTTTCAGAACATTAGGTGCCGGGTCGTGGATAGGACATCCATAGTGTTCCTAGAGTCGATTCTTTTGACTATCGACTGTCTCTTGAGATTAAGGCAGATTTTGGGTGACTTTGGTTTCTTTCTCACGGTCGACCGTAACAGGAGGCCAAGTAGATTTTCACTGGGTCATTTCATGCTGCGCTTACATCTGCAAGATTCTAGTTGAGGAAAATATCCACCTTCTATCGAGTTATAATACTTTTCTCAGGGCCACTCGAGGAGCTGTAACTGAAAATGCATGGCCATGCTCGAATATTGATTCGTTTATCAGTTAAGTTACTCTCTAGTCGGGGAAACCACTCATGATTCTGATCACTTGTGAACTACGACCTTTGAAAGTACGGACTTTGCAAATTGGTTTACATTGAGTGGGAGAAATTTATTATGGATATGAGAATCGGTTATCGCACCTACACTTGTACGGACAAGTGGGAGATTGTTGGAGTTAGTGTCCTCCACCGTTAGTGCAATAACATAAATAAATCTCTAAAGGTACACAGGGTACATTTCGTATTTAATCAGTTGATTAACGTTTATCGATAACAGTTGGCTTGCTAGATAAGTTTGACGTTATTGTCATACAGATGGCGGTGATCAACTGGTCCCTAAGAGTCACACCTAAAGGATGTGTTTGAGAGATGTGATCATTTGAGAAAATGATCGTATCGATGCCTTACTTTATGACTAAACGGTTAGTCGGTGTTGTTGACTAAAAGGTTAGTCAAATGTGATAATGTTACTGACTAAAATGTTAGTCAGTATAATGGTGAACCGGCTATTTAATACTGATTAAATAATTTTAGCTGAGACGAATTAAATGTAATTCGTGAATTGAATATACAATGTTATATTTAATTATTGTGTATAATGCAAGCTAATTAAATATAAACTGTTATAATTAATTAGCAAATTATGGATATAAGGATATTTATAATTTAATGATATATTATAATTAAATTAAATACAAATGACACTAGTAATATCAGATGCATTATATTAGAAGCTAAGATGACTAAAAGAAAAGTGTCTAGATTCATTTTAGTCTAGATACGTTTTCTTGGTAAATAAGATAGATATTTGAGGAGATTATAATCTCCCCAAATACTACCCTTGAGGCCGGCCATTAGGAGGGTTTTAGGAGTATATTTGCTTTCCTAATCTTACTCTAATTCTCTCCCTAATTCATTCACTCATTCTACAACACAAATCTCAAGAATAGAAAATCAGTTTTCTCTCTTATTTTTCTAGCATTACAAGGGCATATCAAGAACACATCTTGGGTGAGATTATTAGGAGATACCATAGTTTTGGTATTGATCTTAAGCCAAATTCATTAGGATTAAAGGTTAATTCTAAATCTCTATTTCATGTTATGCAATTTCTTTTATGAGTTTAAAATCTTATAAAAGTTTTCATTATAATCCTGTGAATTGTAAGGTCTATATACCGATATAAACCTACACTGTTAACCAAATAAAGACCACGACCTACAAGATTGTCTATAGAAGGAAGTAGCCCTTGCACGGCCATAGAGCAAAGCAAGGCATGACGAGGACGATTTATAGAGTCTCAAACCACCTTGCTCCATTTATAAATCAGACCTTTCGACCGGAGTTGATCATACAAAATTTGAGAAGGGAAGTATGGTTGCTTCTTTAACCAATCGTCAAGTAAGGAAACTCCTCCATAATGAGTCCCTACATCGACCCCAAGGCTCAAAAGAAGTCGCCAAGTGGGAGAAAGAACATGAGTAATATCCATATCATACCATGAGTAATTACATTTTTTTTTTATATGATACAATTATATGATTGTTGTTATTAATAAAATTTATGTCTAAAAAGAAAAAAAAAAAACTATTTTGAATTTATAATAATATCATTCTCCATATTAATTGCAAAAGCACACGGGAATTGAACCTAGCACGATACGCTCGTGATTCCCACCGTGAAATCACTCACTAACAAGAATTTACAATGAAAATTTTTAACGAAAAAATAACACCGTTTAAGTCCCTTTTAGAAAGATCACTAATTTTTTTATGAGATTGTCATACAATAAATTATTGTAAGACCATCTCATTTGTACCAAATTTTATAACTTTTGTACCATTTTCACTTATAATTGAAATGCTATATTTTCATATCTGTTTTAACACTATTTGTATCTCTTTTATCGTTAATCGTGAGTATATTTTTAGTATGCTTGTCAGTGACTTTAGTAAATCAATATTATGATTTTGTACTCCATTATAAGTGACTTGTAACTTGTTTGATCTCACATAAACTTAATGTGAAACCGTCTCATAAAAAACTTAAAAAGTAAATAAAATGTATGATTATTTCTTAAAATAGTCCTACATTAGACTTATTAGAGCATCTACATTGATGGGGCTCCCCATATTTTCTCTCTCGTTTTTTCATTTACCCTCCTCATTTTACATGTAGTTCTCTGCATCAATGGGATTCCCCAATAATTTCTTTTTTCCTTCATTTGCATGACCCATAATCTAATATAGAATATTAAATATTAATTTATCACTACAAATTGTGGGCCCAAAAATTTGGGAAACCTCCCAAATTTGAGAGGTTCTTCATATTTTTGGTCACTTCTCCTACATTATGGATTTATGGGGCATCTTCTCCATTGATGGACCTTCCCAAATCCTATTATTTGGCACTTTTGGGGAACCTAGTTACCCACCAACGTGGTTGCTCTTATTTCAACCTTATGAGATTTACAAAAAGACAAGTGAAATACTTTGTTTTATGGGAAATTCTCATTTGTGCCCCTGAAGAAATGACTTTTCTCACTTGTACCCCTACAATCCTCATAATCTCAATTATACCCCTGACCTTTATTAGTGAATATCAAGCATGACCAAAATTGATTTAGGCGTTAATTGGAGTAAATTAATTGCTTTCTTGGCACTAATTAAGTACATGACATGGATTCCAATTATCTTTCCTTTTATTAAGAAACTCGTTTTTATGATCTTTTCCCTAATTTTCGCCAAAATTAATTGGATTTTAAGGTGACACTTAACAGCTCCAATTAACATTTAAACTAATTTTGGTCACATATGACCTTCACTAATAAAGGTCAAGGGTATAACTGAAATTAGGAGAATTACAGGGGTACAAGTGAGAAAAGTCATTCCTTCAGGAATACAGATGAGAATTTTCCTTGTTTTATTATCAAATAAAATTAATTTTGTTTTTTCCCTTTTATTTATATTTAAAAAAAGATAAAAGAAAGAAAGAGAGCACAAGAATAAGATGAAGTATGAATACTCCCAAAAAAAACAATAAAAAGAGGGGGGGTGTGGAGCCCACAAAAGAAGAAGAAAGAGAGAGCCTAAATATTGGCCGCCCCATTTTGTCGTATTCTCGTTTTCCTCAGTTCCTCCCACCACCGTCTCTCTCCCTTTTTTCTCAATTGACTCCCCCACGCTTTTCCCCCTTACTTTCTTTCTCTCTTTATCTCTCTTCCTTCTCTATATATATATATATATATATATATATATATAAACATACAAATCATTATTCTCCCTTAAATTAAATTACAATATAATATAAATACAACAAATATATTTTCTTTCATTTGGTTGGGTATGAGTATTCATCAAATTACTTAGTTTCTTCATTACAACTTGTTTTTAGTTTTTTTTTAATTCAAAAAAATAAAAAAGAAGAAAAAAAAAGGTTTGTGTTATGGCTGGTAGTAATGAAATCAACACAAATGAATGCAAGGTATGTACTACGATCTCTCTTTTATTATATTTCATATTATCGTAAGACCTCTCACACGCTACTTTTTTTTCTTTTTTTTTTTTTTAAATGATACTACGGTTTCACATGAGATCAACTGATATAGGTTATGAAATTATTGATTTGTTTCTAAATATCTTCTTTTGTCTTTTGAAATTTCTAAATTGGGTCTGACTTTATTTATTTGTCAAGAAAAAAGTCAATAAAAGATTGATATACTCAAGTATGAATTTATTTTGGGTAGAGCACAAAATTAAATTAAAATAAAATTTTGGAATTTTTTTAATTTAAATTATTATTCAATCTTTTGATTTGATATATTTTGGATCATCAAATCTTGTTTAATTTTCTGAAAATGGCACACTTTATCCTTTCTCACATGCTTGATTCTTTACCTTGTTTCCTAGCATTTTTTAGGTAACACCCTTCCACTTTTTTTTTTTACCTCCTTATTTTCACTTTTTTTTTTTTTTTTAACCATTTTATGTCACTTTGTGCTTGATTCATTGAACATTTAGTGAGTAGTAAAATGGATTAGTTTTTATTTTTAGACTAGGCAATGATAGAGCGTTATCCGGTGGCACCGAGTTTTGTGAAAATTATAAATTATGTGTTTTGTGTCTAAATAGGACAATAATAGGGCGTCACCGATTTCGGCACTTCCTTATTATCACATGTTTGATGTGATCCTGATTAGTTGGAAATGGAGGGATAACATACAGTCTCTTTTGAACAGTCTCTACTCTCTCGTGCTTTTATTAGACAAGTGAACCACACGAAAAATATAATATAATAAAATTGATTGTTATTCCATAGAAGAGAAAGTTGTAAAGCGTGGGTTAATCGGAACATGTGAGAGGGTGATACCGTCAATGAGTAGTTTCGTTTAATTTACTTATTTTGGATTTATTCCAAGTTAATATGTTAAATTGTCTAGTAGTCCAACATTTATTATAGATATAATAATATGTAATGTGAATTTGATTGGAGATGAATGAAATTGTTGTTGCAGAGTGTAGTACCTCTGAATACATGGATTCTGATATCGAATTTCAAGCTCGCGTACAACCTTCTACGTCGCCCTGATGGAACATTTAACCGGGAATTGAGCGAATATCTAGACCGTAAAGTCGTTGCAAACACGACCCCGGTTGATGGTGTATACTCATTTGACATTCTCGATAAGTCTACGAATCTACTTAACCGGGTTTACATGCCATCTACGGAAACTGGGGCGCAGTGGGGTGTAGTTGAGCTAGAGAAGCCCTTGAGCGCCGACAATGTCGTGCCTGTTATAGTGTTTTTTCATGGAGGAAGTTTTACTCACTCGTCTGCTAACAGTGCCATTTATGACACCTTTTGTCGACGTCTTGTTAGCCTGTGTAAGGTGGTCGTTGTGTCGGTGAACTACAGACGATCCCCTGAGCACAGATACCCTGCTGCGTACGACGACGGATGGTCTGCTCTCAAATGGGTTCATACACGACCTTGGCTACAAAGCGGTAAGGACGCTAAGGTTCACGTCTTCTTATGTGGGGATAGTTCCGGAGGAAACATTGCTCATCACGTGGCGGTTAGGGCTTCCGAGGAAGGCGTTGATGTAATAGGAAACATCCTTCTCCACCCCATGTTTGGTGGAGAGACGAGGACGGAATCCGAGAATAGATTAGATGGAAAATATTTCGTTACAATCCAAGACCGTGATTGGTATTGGCGTGCATATCTTCCCGAGGGGGAAGATAGAGATCACCCCGCGTGTAATATATTTGGCCCTCGAGGCAAGGGTATAACCGGGTTGAATTTTCCGAGGAGTTTAGTTGTTGTAGCGGGTTACGACCTCGTCCAAGATTGGCAGTTGGCGTACGTCGATGGGCTTAGACTCACGGGACACGAGGTGAAATTGCTATACCTAGAACAAGCAACAATCGGGTTCTACTTTTTGCCGAACAATGACCATTTCTACAATCTAATAGACGAAATCAAAAGCTTTGTGAACCCGAATTGTTAATAGGAGCATATGATCACTTTATTATATACATGACTTGAAACAGCTTGACAATTTCGATATCGGTCTTAGTTTTCGGTTTTTCGAATTTCGGTGTGTAGCAGAGCTAGATAGAATCATATGTTCAGTCTTAGTATATATACTTGATATGTTAATGTTATCATTCTTGGTGATGTTGGGGAGCTGGTTCATGCTCTCGAGCCGAGACTGAGATTGCTCATTGTTGCGAGTTCCTCGTAGCATCATCGGATTTGACAGAATCCGCCCTTAGTCTGAATCGTCCGGGTGTTTTCGGGTCGAGAAACTTATCCGTTACGGTGACGGATGAAATTGGTGAGTGGCTGAAATAGGAAGGTGGTTCATGCAATTGAAACATTGTTGTAACTTGTAAGAAAGTACGGAGTAATTTGTAGAGATCATGGATTTTGTGTACATAAAATCCATGTTCTTGTGAAACATTAATGTAATTTATACAGTACTACTTGTATTATTAATAATATTATTATTAGAATCAAAATTAATCATAATGTTTTTTTTTTTTTTTTTTTCTTCGAGTAATCTTTGTCTTGTATCATATTGAAGCTAAATCTAGAGGCCATGACAAATTGACAACACATGACAATTAGTTTGTAAAGGTTTTGAAAGTTGATGCAATCACATTTTTAGGTTAAATCAACTTTATGTATATATGGTAATGATCGAAATTTGGTCGTGATGACTAATTTCACTGTCATCATTTCAGTCGGTATTTTAAATCATGATTAGGCAACATATCTTTCTCCTGTGGATTAGAATAGACTTTTCTTTCAGTATTTAATATATACATATAAACCGACTACTTTTATAATTGAAAAAATGATATTATTGGAGTAGTTTGTAGGAGTATGTATTAAAGTTTTGATAGAGAAAGATATAAAGAAGAGTACAATAAGGTAGTAGTCGTACTTTGTTACGGAGTACAACACTTAAAAGATGTTGAGAGGAATAGGTACATTATTGTTGGGCAAAGTTAGGAAATACGTAGCACGTTGTTTTGTTATCGACTGTATTTTCCATTTAAATTTGGTGTAATTTCAACTCTTTGGTGGGTGAGTATGTTCACATTACTCGTAAGATATATTCAATAAGTCTTACTTAAGACGGGTATATCTGTTTTAAGCTTAAAACGGATCAAGTACCCTCCACTTGCACATAAAGGACAAATATATTACATATTTCCAAACCACTTGTTTTTTGTCTTCTTCCTCAATGTTTGACCCGTCTTAATTTAAGACGGATATATCAGTCTTAAATAAGAATTTGTGATATTCTTGGGTGCTTTTTAGTCAAAGCAAAAATATGATGCTATACTTAAGTCGTTAAGTGTATTTAAGTTAGCACATTGATCTCAAAAATATGTATTTTTTAATGAAAATTTTCATTATTTTAATTTACGGTAACTATTTTAAAACCATGTATATTAAAATTTGTCATATTATCTAGTCCTATGAAGGCTATTATATTCTATGCCTACAAAATATTACTTCGTATTTGCAGCTAAACTGTGGTGATTATCATAATCAATATAATCTTCTGTTAGAAAGTATAATGATACTTGATCTATATGCTCGAACAATTTATTATTGGTTGAGATTTTAATATGAAAGATATTTCAAACATAGATAATCCCTTCGTCATCCCAATCATAGCTTATGTGTGCGTATTTTGGGTGGATTAGTGAATTTTTATTAATTTCATATTTTGTGAGTTTTTATATATAAAAGGTTGTGTGAGAGTGGAGATAAAATAATGAACTCTAGATTTTCTTACTCCTATTTTATAGACCACCAGTCCACCACTTGTATTCTTTTGCATTTGTGACAAAAATAATGTATTCACGGTAATAAATATCCGTATTGTAGAGAATATCAATTGGTTAAGACAACGAAAATAAGCAATTAAGTCCTTATAATTTAAAGGAAAAGTCTTATAAAATACTCCGTACTGTCTTTCACTAATAAAGTGTAACAAAAAAATTTCATGCATAAAATGTGACAATTTTAAGTTGATTGGGACCACAATTGAGTGTTATATGTCATTTCAGTTAATAATAATCACGATTAGAATAACTACGACCACATTTTACACATTAATTTTTTTTTTTTTTATTCTATTAGTAAAAGACGATTCCTTACCAGAGTTAGTCTAACGGAAAAAAATAGTATAAGAAAATTATATATTCCCTCCGTTCCGGTCATTTGTTTACACTTTCCATTTTGGGGTGTACGGGTCATTTGCTTACACTTTCCATAAATGATCATGGTTACCCCTGTCACCATGTGGAAGGTGAATCTTTACTCTCTTAACTAATTACATTTGATAATTTTAAGCAAACGAGACCTTCTTTATACACATATTATTATTTTTTAGTTTTTTCTTTACCTCTCTCCTTACATCGATAAATGTGTATAAAGTAAACGTAAACAAATCACCGAGACGGAGGGAGTATAAAGAAAAGAGTCCGTAAAAGGGTAGGTTAGAACATTAATGAAAAATGAAGAGTGACGTGGGAGTAGAAGAATTGGTACAAAAAAAGACAAAAGAATACCATGTCCACCACTAAAGAGGAGCTCAAAATATTGGCCATAAAATGATTGGTGTGGCCCACCCTTGGGGTTACACAACAACCATCCATTTCATTGTGACATCATCCTCCACATCAATTTCTTTTTATTTTATTTTATTTTATTTTTACTCCACTATTATTAACCTTTTGTCATTTACTCCCTGATTTACTCCCATTCCTATTTTGGGTGCTTTGCTTAAACACAAATTCTTGTTTAAGACCAACATATCCGTTTTAAGCTTAAAACGGGTCAAGTACCCTCCACTTGCACATAAAAAACAAATTTATTGCATCTTTCTAACCCGACTTGTCTTTTGTCTTATTCTTAGTACTTGACCCGTCTTAACTTAAAACGGGTTGACCCGTTTTAAGAGAGACTAATTGTTACTTAAATTCACTACATTCTTGTTGACCCGTAATTATTATGGTCGTTATAGTATATAGTTGATCTTGGACGTTTAACTCTTGCGAGCGTTTCTTATCTTCTTCGCGAAGTTGATGCTTTTATTTTATCCTTGTTCATGGGTGATCTCGATTGAAATACTTTAGTTTTAGTGGAGTAATCTTTTGAGGTTCTTAGCTAATCCATATCCATTACTTTCCTTTTTGTTCCAAAATACACTAAAATCCAAAATTATTGATACTGTGTTATATGGTTTTATTTTACTCGTTTATTTTTGCTGCATATTTACACTCTAAAACTCACAAAAATATCAGCCATTTTATTGTGCGTACACTTTCAACTTCTTTTACTTAATGGCCAAAAAAAAAAAGATTTTGAACTTTCAACTATTAGTTTAAACTTTTAGTGGAGTTGATTACTGACATGGTATCATAACTTTGTGACCAGTGCTTAGGGGTCAAGTTTTATTACTCACCATCCCCCCATTCCAAACTTTTATAGCAACAAGTATGACGGACCTGCACTTGCACCCACACTATAAGCCCAAAGGGCATTCGTGTGAGGGGACATGTTAGAGTATAAAATCGATCTTGGACCTTCAACCATCATCTTAAACTTTTAGTGTTAGGGTATAAATCTAATCTTGGACCTTCAAACATCAGTTTAGAGTAGACCTGTCAAACAGATATGTGTCATGTAAACATGAAAATAATGAAAAACAAGTATGCGTCATCCTTATCCATTGGTCTAAAAATTTTTCATCCAATCCACCCGTCATCCGAGAAAACTTGTCATTCATATCAAATTCGTCCGTCATCCGCGGGTGAAGCGGGTGGATCGGGTGACAAAACTTATGATAAACTAAAGTGATATGAAGATTAAAAATAAAAAGTGTCTTGTTTCATTTAAAAAAAACTAATTAGTGCTTATATTAAGTTAAAATGTGTAAAAAGTAAATGTTTTAATTGATTATAGGTTGAATAGTAAAAAAAATATGATAATCAGTTACTTATACTCCGTATATAAAAATAAAAAATATGAAGCTCATCCAACCCACCATCCATCCATCATCTGTTTTATCCATCATCCAGCTGTCATCAATTTAAGTATGGTTTTCGTTTGTTTTTTAGGGTTGGATGGAACGGATTTTAGCGGGTTCGGATGAAATTGACATCCTAGTGTGGCTACTGCCTACAGACTTGTATTCCCTCCGTCTCAGTCAATAGTTAACATTTATTTATTTTACACTATTCATAAGTGAGTAAACAAGTTAACAAAACTCTTAGTATTTACATAATACGAAATTACGAAGTATATAGTCTTGTAGGATATTTTTTTATTCGTTTTCTTGAATACATTAAGAATATCAAAATTCTATGATTATACCGTCATATAACCAAAGATATTAACGATATGAGACGTGCATTGACAAATGTGCAAAATCAAGTTACAAATACTGGTAAATTGTTATTTATTACTTCTCTTTTATTATAATTCAAATATGAGAACAAATTTATGGGTTTCTATGTAAAATTACTCCTAAGCTTAGTAATTTTTTTTTAGATCAAACTATTATTTTATATAGAAAGATGTATAAATAAATAAAAACAAATAAACGTCATATGTATTTGATTCTTACAGACGCATATATACTCTAAATGTTTCCCTCATGAAACAGCCTAAAATTGTCTAACATCTTATTTAACGCTACTAATAAATAAATTATCGAATAATTTTATATATCGTCACGCAGTTAAACGGTCAAATAATAAATCTACTCATTTACATGGCAATTGGCTAAAAAAAAAAAAAAGGTGAATAGTACAAATTCAGTGGTTGGGGAACGTAGAAAGCATATTACAATAAATAAAAAAGGCAAGTATGATGTGTTAGAGATAGGAAAGGAGTGAAAAAGGAGTATTACAAAATGAAAAGTCATAGTAGTACTAGTGGGGTGGTGATATTAGTCTAAAAAAATGATTAGTTACCACAAATAATGTTGCTTTTTTTGACTTTATTGCCCTTAAATTAAAAAAAAAAAAAACCTTTGCTTAAATAACATGCTAATGTACTTTTAGGTCGGCACCTGTCATTTTTCCATATTTTTTTTTTGGATACGACATTAATATTTATCAATAAGTCTCTCTTAAAACGGGCTATCCGTCTTAAGCTTAAAACGGGTCAAGTATCTATCCACTTGCACACATAAAACAAAACACTCTACTTTTTCCTGCACTATTTACTTTTGTCTTATCCTAATTATTTGACCCGTTTTAAGTTTAAAACGAGTTACCCGTTTTATATGAGAATTTGTGTATATTTATATGAACATTATATTTCTCCTCTCTCGCTCTCTATGTACATAAAATCTCATTTAATACGGGTTATCTGTCTTATGACGGGTTAGATATTTAACATAAGACAAAAGCAAAACATGTTGGGAAAAACAAAAATGCTTTGTCTTTTGTATGCAAGTGGCATAACATTTGGCTTGTCTTAAGTTTAAAACGGATATATCCGTCTTAAGAGAGACATGCATATTCATCTATATATATCTATTTACATAAATAATAAAAATAATTTGAGAATTTAGTAAGAAGACGTATAACATGATGGTAATTTAAGAGTGATTATTATTGGTTCATTTTAGTGTTGTTTTCTTTGGGTTTGATTTAGAGATGGCCGAGTTTTAAATAATAAAGCGAGTTTGGGAAGTACGGATTACGTTCTTCTCTTTAAACAGAAAACACAAATTACTCACAAAACTCCGAAATTATATATCTTTGTTTTTCGTGTCAAAAATAGAGGAATACTGTTTTATCTCCTTGGAACGGTACAGTTTGGGCACTGTGTTCGATTAAAATCAATTATTTTAGACGCATACTCTTAAAATATGTGACGTACTAAATATAAAACCGATTATAAAACTCTAAAAATCAATTAATTTTTGACTAAATATATTGTAAGGGGTTTTTGGTAGCCCCTCTAAAAATGGGGGAGTTAAAAATCCTATGAATTATAAAACCGGAAGATACTTGGTTATCCACGTGTACGGAAAAACGAGGTAGAGAAGTTGCTTACCTTGTCCTCTTAGATAGCCAAACAACTTTTATCACTTTTCATGAAATTAATATTTTTTTTTTTTTTTTTTTTTTTGTTTTTGTGGCAAGAGTAAAGTATTTGTATTACAATAACTGTTCCTGACGGTTAAAGCCAAGAATTACAATTAAGATACAAATACAATATAAAACGTATACAAGAGTAATGTAGATGTTATGTTATCATGAATTACTACTTCGTGTGAAATTGTTCTTTTTGCGCTAAGTTAATGATATACTAGAGTACAAATTATAGTTAAAAAAGTTACAAAAATACGAAACAAATAAATCTAGGGGTCTACTAAAGTCACTTTTATGGGTACTAAAAAATTAAGTATATACTGTATAATTGAGGACAAATAACTTATTGTAAGTCTTGACTCACACAAGAATTGGTGTTTGACATTTCTTATGAGTAATGATTTTTCGTATACGAGTTTTAGTCTAGATAACTATACTTCTTTTTTTCCGACTCTACCTTTCTTTACTCCCACAATATATGATCACCTCCGGCCACCACGGACTCCAGCCACCATCATACTAGTAGCCCCACCACGTCAGACTGCACTGCCGATCACCCATAGCGGCTCCAGCCCCGCCGGTTGTCGGTCGTGCCTAGTTTCCCACTCAACTCACAAACTACTCATCAAACCACTACAACCTCTCACCTCGCCGCCGAACCTCACTCGACCTACTACCCCACGCCAGCGTCCGACCATCTCTGGCAGCCTCACCACACGACAAAATAACACCAAGTTCTCCCACCACAAATCCCAAGCTTACAAACCACCCCAAATCCCAACTTACAAGCCACCATGCTCACCGCCATCTCTGACCGCCGCCGCCTCTGGTCGCCTCTTGTCGTTCCAAGCCCCTCCTTACGCAGACCCTAATTCTAATTTTAAATCAACTTTATTAAAAATTAACAAAAATCAATAATTTAATGACAAAAATTGAAAACGTTTATTATTTCATTGAATTGATTATCGAAATTAATAATTGAATACTTGAACATTTGATTGATTTTAAATTAAGCAAAGTTTAGGGGAAAAAAAAAAAATTTATTTCGTATACCGTGAGAGTAAAAAAGCGTTGGGTTGTGAAAGTAAATAAAAAAAATAATACAACTGGAGTAAATTTCGTATACGAAAAAGTAATAATTTTTTTAATATGTATAGAATTAAATATAGTAATGTGATCTGATTTGATACGTCTTAATGAGTACAATATTAATATCAAATTTTTATAAATCCAAATCACGTAAAATTATAAATATAAGCGTCTCAATATTTGCATTACACAACGTGAAAATGTAAATAATATAAATAGGTTTAAATAGAGGGAGTATTATATAAATTTATCGGACGTTGTTTACATACTCCCTCAATTTCACTCATTTAGCCCTATTTATCTTTTTTCGACAATTTCACTCATTAAGCCTCATTTTTATTTAGGATCACTTTTAACAATGAAAATAACAATCATATCTCTACAAATATACTTCTTTTATCAAAATAACACACACTTTATCTTTTAAAATGAATCTCACCTAACTAAAATACCAAAATTATCCTTGTATTTTTCACTTTTTTTAATATTTGTTCAAAAATAAATAAGACTATCAAAATGAAGAGAATACTATAATACAAATTACTCCCTCTGTCTCAGTCATTTGTTTACAATTTGACTTTTTTTCCTCACAAAAAAGTCAAACTGTAAACAATTCACTGAAACGGAGGAATTATTATTTTAAACTTTACCTTAATTTTAAAAACTCTATTCATGAACCATTTGTGGGGACCCAAGATTTTGGTTTGGAGTTAAATTATAGTTTTGCTTTTTCTTGTTTGGTTTGCCCATGTCATGTCCTTTGGTGATATGTGAGATTGTCGTTTTGTGCCTTAGCTGTTTCCTTTGTTTTGAATATGCTGCTGTTTATTTTAAAATAAATACGACGATGTTGCCATCAATTGATTTAACATTTTCTTTTGGTTTTGTTAATAATCCTTCTCATTTATTACACTAAAAGTTGTGTTTCATTTGTCTCTAATGAAGTCAGCATTCCCCAAGTCTTTCATAATAAGTTAAGTTAATGCCATCTAATTTGTCTTGTCTATGTGACTCTACCAAATTATTTTCCAATTAGTCTCTCTTAAAACGGGTCAACCCGTTTTAAGTTAAGACGGGTCAAGTACTAAAAATAAGACAAAAGACAAGTGGGGTTAGAAAGGTGCAATAAATTTGGTTTTTATGTACAAGTGGAGGGTACTTGACCCGTTTTAAGCTTAATACGGGTATGTTGGTCTTAAACAAGAATTTGTGATTATTTTCAAGGTTTGTTGTTATTGTGTATCTATATTTATAAAAGAAATTATTTGAATTATACTAATGTGCAATATTTTTGATTAAATTGAATTAAAATTACAGTTAAATCAAATTGTACTATTTATCTGTTTAGACTTGTTCAATAATACATTTTACATATAGTTTTTTTTTCCTATACTTTATCAAATTTGACAATGTTTTCTCTAAATTGGTGATACTTTAATATTTTTTAGCCTACTAAAGTTTTAAAGTATTACTCTGTATTAAACTAAATGGTACAAGTAATTTGAAAAAAATTTGTTACAGAGCTAAATGGACGTATAACACCCCATGAGTTTGATATCCCACATTGGGGAAAGAATAGAAATTTGATATGTTTATAATGAAGTCCACCCACCATCTTAATAACAAAGTCTTTAACGTTTGGGTTTCAATGAGAATTACACCCCCAAAAATGTGCATAGTATCTTAAGAGCATTAGCAATGGAAGAATCGCATTAGCAATGGAAGAACCTAAGAGCCTGTCCAATGCAAGGTTCTTAGACTAGAATTTGTATTGCATTGAGTTCTTATTTAAGAACTAAGTTCTTCAATTTTTTTTAAAAAAAATAAAATAAATTAGTAAAGGAAAAATATCAATAGTAGGTCCCATTTAAGAACAATATAACAAGTTTTCCATTGCATAAAAAAGTTCTTAAATTTAAATATTATTAAAAATATGATTTGGCATATGGTGAACTTTATATAAAGTTCACAATTGCTATTGCTCTTATATTAAGTTCTTCCTATGCCATGTCAAGTTTCATCAAACTCTAAATTTAAGAACTTTTTACTACAATGAAAAAACATTAGTTTGTTCTTAAAAGGCCCAACAATCTTATTTTTTCTATCCAATAATTGATTTTTGTTTTTATTGAAAAATACAAGAACTTGGTTCTTGTTCTTAATTTGAAGAACTCAATGTGTTTTATAATGGTAAGAACTTTATTTTAAAGTTCTAGTTGAAGTCCCCAAGAATAAATAGTACCCATTGGAAGTGCCCTAAGGTAAGGTTATTACGATGGTGGTGGGAGACTCTTATAAATACTTTAAGGTGTTTCTTGTTTGAATGAAATTTTTGATATAATAGAGTTTAGGCCTGTTGGTTTATGATTGGTTTTGATGATGTCAATATTTGTGTTTCATTGTTATATAATTGGTATGCGTGAGCTTTGATCTTATGATAGTGCAATTCGTCAAAGTTGTCGACACGTGAACAAGGGAAGACAAAGAAGTTGAAGAACTTGTAGGAAAACGCACACTTGTAATAAGGTAAAAGATTGCCAATTGAATGAGCGTGGTTATACATGACCACAGTTGGTATAGTAGCACGGTACTTGGTGAAACTGCCAGTACCGCAGGATACTAGAACCACACTTGCAGTGAAGTTGTGGTTACAGTAACTTTTCAGTAACCACAAGTTCACGTTAGCCCTGATTTTCTAAAATGATTCTTATCTTCGAAATCTTTGGAAAATCTTTCTTCATGCCTTTCTTAACTGATTTTAGAATGTTTTGATTGTTTTTAAAATGGCATAAAAGATCTCTATAAAGTGTATGTTTCCTAATCAAATGTTTTGTGATTACTTAACTTTAGGAAACAAATATTTTAATTACAATCTTTAATTTTAAATGAGTCCTTGACTCAATCCTTTCTAAAGCGATTAAGAAAAGAATATTTTCAAGATAGTATTTAAGAGCTTCGAAGTCCATCATTTTGATCATCTTTTTCGTGCATTGAAAAACATCTACATACTTGAGTATTTTGCAAACTATTTTGAACTTTGAATTTCTTGTTTTGCAAAACTGTTTTCACGAAAAGGGCAGCAAGTTTCTCACTCGTTTAATTGATAATTCTTTTCCTTAACTTGCGCTAGATCTAAGTCTCTAATCCGCTCTACTTAAGAGAGCAATTGGTTGAGACATTTCTCGTATTTGTACTTTGAGAGAACTTTGTGCAACAATTGTAAGTTGCAAGAGAGATTGATTGTTTTGTAATCCGGATTAGGTACTAAAACAATTAATAAGAGAATAGTGGACGTAGGTCTCGACGTGTGAGACTGAACCACTTGAAAACGCTGCGTACTCGTTCTTATTTCTCGTTTTTACTTCAGCTTTACTTTTAGTAAACTTTGCTTTAATCTTGGAAACTCAAAAGGTTTTCAAGTACTATCACTTATACACCCTAAACGGGATTTCACAATTAATCTACTAGGATCCATAGACTCTTCAATTGGTATCAGAGCCTCGTGCTCTTGATTGCCACACCGCATAAGAGGCTGATCCGTTTCTTTTTCGGTTGTTTTTAATTTTCATTTTTTTTATCTTTACTTTTTATCTATGGATTCCAGACACCCCAAATGTCCCGTTTTCAACGGTGTGAACTATGGGTCGTGGAAACAAAAGATATCCCAATATATCCAAGGATACGATTGGGACTGTTGGATAATCATTCTCGATGGACCAATTTCGGTGTTCTCTACCAAGTCTGATGGTAGTAAGACCACGAAAAAGGCAAACGAATATTCGGAGGAGGAAAGGAAGAAGGCTGAGAAAAATGAAAAGGCTTTTTCGTTTCTTCAGAATGCAATTTCTGAAGATGAATTTGAGCGCTTTTCTTCTTGTACCTCTGCTAAAGAACTTTGGGATGCACTGGAACATTCATATGAAGGTACATCCCAAGTCAAAAATCAGAGAATTGATATGTTAATACAACAATATGAATCCTTCGCTATGGGCAAGGACGAGAGTATTAACGAATTATCCAAACGATTTTCTAAACTCACAAACGAATTGCGAAATTTGGGTCATAGCATTGAAAGAGACAAAATGATCCGTAAAATCCTTAGAAGCCTAACTGATAAATGGCAACCTAAGGTAACCGCTATAGAAGAGGCCAAAGATCTGACCACACTCACGTTGGAAGACCTTATGGGTTCACTTATGGCGCATGAACTTGTTCTTAACAAACGCATAAGTGAATCCAACAAAGGCAAGGCCATGGTCTTAAAGTCCTCTTTTGATAGCGACGGTGAACTCTCGGAAGAAATGGCTGCTTTTGCACAAAAGTTTAAGAAATCAATCTTTTCCACAAAACAACATAAGTCCACGTCCACCAATAAACAAAAAGACTCAAAAGGGTCTTCTTCTAACAAAAGGTGTTTCAAGTGTGGAGAGATTGGTCACGTTATACGTGATTGTCAATCTTGGAAAGATATAAAGTCTAAAGACAATCGTGAGAAGAAGATTAACGACTATAGAAAAGTCATGTTTGCCTCATGCTGGGGAGATCTTGAATTTTCTGACGAGGAAGGATCCGGGAACGATGAGGAGGCAAACCTATGTCTAAGTAATGTGAGCATCGACTTGTTTCAAGGAAGACGAGGGAGATCAGATCTATGCTTGATGGGAGACATATGCGGTTCAGATTCAGATGATGAAGAAATTGAGGTTAGTTTTTCTAAACTTAAAGAAACGGCTAAAAGCATGTCTAAACAATCTCTTCTTGAACAACTTGTGCAAATTTTAGATACTTGTCTTGAGCAAGTTAATGAAATAAAGGAAGTCAAAGAAGAAATTGTTGAGATTGCTGAGGAAAATCAATTTCTAAAGGCTAAAATGAAAAAGGTCATAAAACTTGGAAAGCTAAAAGAAGTTGATTTAACCACGGTTTCTGAACTTAAATCTGAAAATGAGTCTCTTCAAGAACGTGTCCTCGCTTTAGTTGATGAACTTAATGCTGTAAATGAGAAAGTCATCACGCTAAATGAGTCTAACCCCGTGGTCTTAGAGTCTGAAACCGCGGTTACTAGTAACTTTGAGTATGACCAGACTATAAAAAGGTATGTTGATGAATTGGAGCAATTAAAGTTTAACCACAATGTTGAAATCGATAAACTCACTGAAAGACTTGAGTCCTTCAGAAGTGTGAACATTGAATTAGATGCGTCGGTTAAAAGTTGTGAAAATCTTTCAAAAGAAGTGGATTTGCTAAAAGATCAGTTGAACCGTGCTATGAAGTTCAGTGATAAATGGAAAGGAAGTTCTCAAGTCTTGAAATTCTTGGTCAAACAAACTGATAATAGTCTAAAAAGAGGTCTAGGGTATGATGACTATAGTTGTAGAGATCACACTAAATGCTATCTTCACCCTTGGGAAAAAGACTTTAGAAAACGTAAGTATGTTGACCTTCCGGAATATAAGATTTGTACCTATTGTGGCAAAACTGGTCATTTAAAATCATATTGTGTTAAACATCATAATGATATTGATAGAAACATTGACTATGTTAAAAGGACTCATTCTACTTCAAATAAAGTCACCACTAAGTCTAAAGAAAAGGTTCATGTTACCACAGGTTTGTCTAAAGAAAAGGTTCATGTTACCACAGGTTTGACTAAAAGAAAAGTCACTAAGTTTATATGGGTCCGCAAGGACCTTGTGCACCATGTACATAACACTAAGGAACCCAACATTGCTTGGGTACCTAAGTGTCGTGACTGATCTGGTTTGCAGGTCAAGGTGAAAGGAAGCAGCCAATGGTACTTAGACAGTGGTTGTTCGAGGCATATGACGGGAGATAAGAGTCTATTCCTTTCACTGGAGGCCTATGATGGAGGAAGTGTGACATTCGGAGACAACAAGAAAGGTAAAGTGGTTGGCATTGGTAAGATAGGTATATCTTCGACTCACTTCTTCGAGAATGTGTTTTTGGTTGATGGCCTAAAACACAATCTTCTAAGTATTTCCCAACTTTGTGATCGTGGCAATAAAGTTGTTTTTCACTCTAATGCTTGCCGGATCATAATTGAGGGAACTAGTAAAGTCATTCTTGAAGGTAAAAGACTCAGGAATGTCTATATTGTTGATCTTGAAACTGCACCCCCTACGTTTGTTACGTGTTTTAGTGCTACTCAGGAGGATCCGTACCTTTGGCATAAAAGGTTTGGACATGCTGGTCCAACTTTGTTAAACAAGCTATGGTCACTAAAACTTGTGGAAGGCTTGCCCTCAATCAAGTTTGACCACAAGCATCTATGCAACCCTCAGCGTTACTGCAAACAAGTAAGGTCGTCCTTTAAGCCTAAAAAGGTAGTAAGTACTTCTCGCCCTCTTGAGTTAGTCCATATGGATCTTTGTGGTCCTATGAAGGTAAGAAGTAGAGGTGGTGCCAAGTATGTCTTCGTTCTAGTAGATGACTTTTCTCGATATGTTTGGCCAATCTTTTTGAGCACCAAGGATGAGACTTTCGATGAATTCGAGTGCTTAATAAAATTGGTCGAAAACAAATTTGATTTCAAACTTGTCTCTATTAGAACTGATCACGGTACTGAGTTTGACAACAAGGCTTTTATAAAATATTGTAGAGAACGTGGAGTAGAACATAATTTCTACGCACTACCTAACTCCACAACAAAATGGTGTTGTCGAGCATGAACCGTACCTTGGAAGACATGGCACGCACAATGCTCTTTGTAGTGGACTTCCTGAGCTTTTGGGCGAGGCGGTTAACACCGCTTGTTATATTCATAACCGTGCTATGATTAGACCTTTTTAAACAAAGCGTCATATGAACTACTTGAGGTCGAAAACCTAACATTTCTCACTTACATTTGTTTTGGAAGTAAATGTTTTGTTCATAATAATGGTAAAAATCAATTGTCAAAATTCGACCCTAGGAGTGATGAGGCTATCTTTCTCGGTTACTCTAATCATAGCAAGGCTTATAAAGTCTACAACAAAAGAACAATGCGCGTAGAGGAGAGTGTCCATGTGGTCTTTGATGAAATTGACACTTTTGATCAACAAGTGCAGGATGATGAAAATGATGATGACCCGGACTTTTGGATGGTAAGACGTGATCCTCAAGAGACTACTGATAAAGAGGATGGAATTGTAGGTACAGACCATGAGCCAAACGACTTGAATGAGGCCAAAACCGTGGATGAACCCACGGTCACAGTACCAGTAACTGCGGTACCAGAACAGGTAAATGCAACCACAACTGTGGTACCTGAAGAAGAGAATGTGACCACGATTCCAGAGTATGAAACTGAGGTTATAGACTCACCAGAGGCTATAATCACGGGGTCGAACTCAGGGGGAACTAGATTGACCACAGAAGAAAACGTGGTCACTGGTGAACAGAATGTAACCACAGACCAAGGTGAGGTTGCAAGCAGCAGTACCTCTAACGATGACAATCCTCATGGGTTGCCCTTCGTTCCAAAGAAGTGGAAACATCAAAGCTCGCACCCCATTGATGCCATAATCTCAGATATTCAAAAGGGAGTTCAAACTCGACACTCTCTCCGTAACTTTTGTTCTTTTCACTCGTTTCTTTCTACTCTTGAACCGAATAATGTCAAGACTGCACTCACAGATTCAGATTGGGTAAATGCAATGCAAGAGGAGTTAGAACAATTTGAAAGGAATAAGGTTTGGCACCTTGTACCAAGACCCAATGACCGCACGGTTATAGGTACAAGATGGGTGTACCGCAACAAACTTGATGATTCCGGAGCCATTGTCCGGAACAAGGCTCGGTTGGTGGTGCAAGGTTACAACCAACAAGAAGGGATCGACTACGATGAGACCTTTGCACCCGTCGCTCGCTTGGAGGCAATTCGGTTGCTTATTGCCTTCGCCGCCCACAAAGGACTCAAGCTACACCAAATGGACGTTAAGACGGCGTTTCTTAATGGATATTTGGAGGAAGAGGTATTTGTGGAACAACCCCCTGGTTTTCTTAATAATGAATTTCCTAACTATGTTTTCAAACTTGATAAAGCTTTGTATGGTTTAAAGCAAGCTCCTAGAGCTTGGTATGATCGGTTGTCAAAACATTTGCTTAAAAATGGTTTTAAAAGAGGTTCCATTGATAAAACTTTATTTTTGAAAACCAAGGGTGTTGATTTCTTAGTGGTCCAGATTTATGTCGATGATATTATATTTGGTGCTACTAATGATGACTTGTGTGTAGATTTTTCTAAGTTAATGACCTCCGAATTTGAAATGAGTATGATGGGTGAGTTGAAGTTCTTTTTGGGACTTCAAATCAATCAGACCGCGGAAGGTACCATGATTCATCAACAAAAGTATGTGAAAGAATTGCTTAAAAGGTTCGGTATGGACGGTGCGAAACCATTGGCGGTTCCCATGTCTACTACCACGAAATTAACTAAGGATGAACATGGTAAGTCAGTTAACGCCACTCTCTATAGAGGTATGATCGGTTCTTTACTTTATCTAACCGCTAGTCGTCCAGATATAATGTTTAGTGTGTGTGCTTGTGCTCGTTTTCAGTCGGACCCTAAAGAATCTCACTTGACCGCGGTCAAAAGGATTCTTAGATATCTTGTTGGCACACAATCTTTGTATTTATGGTATCCTATGGAGTGCAACTTCGATTTGCATGGATATTCAGATGCGGACTATGCAGGTTGTTTAGTAGATCGAAAAAGTACCTCGGGTGTTGCCACGTTTGTAGGTCCGTGCATTATCTCGTGGGCATCCAAAAAGCAGAACACGGTGGCCTTGTCCACGGCCGAGAGTGAGTATATCGCTGCCGCGCTTGCTTGTTCTCAACTTTTATGGTTAAAACAGCAACTTCTTGACTATGGGGTAAGTTATTCTTGTATTCCCATTCGTTGTGATAATACTAGTGCTATCATTATTTCTAAAAACCCGGCTCAACATTCACGCACTAAACATATAGAGATACGTCACCATTTCTTAAGAGATAACGTTGAAAAAGGGAATATAAAATTGGAGTTTTGTAAAACTGAAAATCAGTGGGCCGATATACTTACTAAACCTATAGCTCGAGAACGCTTTGAGATGCTTCGGTTGGAGATTGGTCTAATTAGTGGTTCATAAAGTCAGTGAAAACTCTTGTTTAGTTCTCCTATGATTGACTAGAATTGGAATTTTGTTTGACTGTGTCCGCAGCGACTTATTTTTGCACTAAATTGCATTGATTTTACTGTTTTAGTGAGTTTGATGTCCAACATTATCGGGCATAATATTTTTCATGAGTTGACAAAAAGAGATTACTTCCTAAACTACATCACCACCAAATCTTTCCAAAATATATTCTCCACAAAAATAGCCACCCAAGATCTTCATACTTACCAAAATCCTTTATCCACGTATCTTCCTAAACCTACCCTGTTTACTACCCTACCCGCTGCAACTACTCTAACCTCACACATACCCATAACCATGGCATCCAAAAGAACCCATTTTAAAGCAAAAGCACTTGTCCATCAGTTCTTTGCCATTACTATCGACCATGTGGAGTCACCTCTCTTTATTACAACAACAAGGTTCTTACAATCACAGAGGAATCATGAAATCAAGGGGAAAGAAAAATTCGTGGTAAAAAAAAAAAAAAAAAAAAAAAAAAAAAACCACGAACTACACTTCAAAATCAGAATGTTACCCTAAGCACCACATCTAAGAAGAAGGGAGCTGAATATTTCAAGAAGACTAAGATGTTCCAAATCTGGTTATGCAACTTCTCTAATATAATCATGTCCAAAGTGAGCGACTTCAAGTTCTCCTTCTCTAGTTACATGACAAGACACAAATTGTGTCCAAAGTGCTTGAGAAATTCATGGTCCCTAAGAAATGATGTGAAAAATCTCAAGAAATCCATGGTAAGATTGGTGAAAAATGACTAATCTGCGGTCCAAAAGGGTGTGCAAGGTGTTACTGTTGATGCCACGACCATATTCAGCCTTCCCCATGTCAGCTCATCAGCCATAAATTCACCATAACCAACCATAACCACCGAAGACCAACCCTTCACCCTTACCCACATCAGAACTGCCCTTTACCGCAACATTTTTTGTCTCTATTGTCATCTTCTGAACTTTGTTATGCTTTATTATGTTACGCGTGTGATAACTCTTAATATCTTGCAGTATATTGACGTGCTTATGGTGTTTCTATGTTGTCGTTGTTACCCTAGTCACGGTTCCTTTTTAATGATGTCAAGAGGGGGAAGAAATGAAGTTTAACGCTTGTCCTACTACTCACTTACCAAACTGGTTAAAGACTAAGTATCTTTAGTGTTCTCACCTTCTTTAAGGTGCTATGTTTTTAGTAGGCTTATCCGATATTGTTTTCCTTGTTACAAAAGATCGATATTGTATTGTCTTATACCTCGTTTGACCTATAGGTTTGGAGACTATCACGTTGAGGGGGAACTTTGACCTAGACACAAAATAGAGGACTTGCCATCATCAAAAAGGGGGAATTTGTTGGTTTATGATTGGTTTTGATGATGTCAATATTTGTGTTTCATTGTTATATAATTGGTATGCGTGAGCTTTGATCTTATGATAGTGCAATTCGTCAAAGTTGTCGACACGTGAACAAGGGAAGACAAAGAAGTTGAAGAACTTGTAGGAAAACGCACACTTGTAATAAGGTAAAAGATTGCCAATTGAATGAGCGTGGTTATACATGACCACAGTTGGTATAGTAGCACGGTACTTGGTGAAACTGCCAGTACCGCAGGATACTAGAACCACACTTGCAGTGAAGTTGTGGTTACAGTAACTTTTCAGTAACCACAAGTTCACGTTAGCCCTGATTTTCTAAAATGATTCTTATCTTCGAAATCTTTGGAAAATCTTTCTTCATGCCTTTCTTAACTGATTTTAGAATGTTTTGATTGTTTTTAAAATGGCATAAAAGATCTCTATAAAGTGTATGTTTCCTAATCAAATGTTTTGTGATTACTTAACTTTAGGAAACAAATATTTTAATTACAATCTTTAATTTTAAATGAGTCCTTGACTCAATCCTTTCTAAAACTGATTAAGAAAAGAATATTTTCAAGATAGTATTTAAGAGCTTCGAAGTCCATCATTTTGATCATCTTTTTCGTGCATTGAAAAACATCTACATACTTGAGTATTTTGCAAACTATTTTGAACTTTGAATTTCTTGTTTTGCAAAACTGTTTTCACGAAAAGGGCAGCAAGTTTCTCACTCGTTTAATTGATAATTCTTTTCCTTAACTTGCGCTAGATCTAAGTCTCTAATCCGCTCTACTTAAGAGAGCAATTGGTTGAGACATTTCTCGTATTTGTACTTTGAGAGAACTTTGTGCAACAATTGTAAGTTGCAAGAGAGATTGATTGTTTTGTAATCCGGATTAGGTACTAAAACAATTAATAAGAGAATAGTGGACGTAGGTCTCGACGTGTGAGACTGAACCACTTGAAAACGCTGCGTACTCGTTCTTATTTCTCGTTTTTACTTCAGCTTTACTTTTAGTAAACTTTGCTTTAATCTTGGAAACTCAAAAGGTTTTCAAGTACTATCACTTATACACCCTAAACGGGATTTCACAATTAATCTACTAGGATCCATAGACTCTTCAAGGCCATTGAAGTAGTGATATTTTAATCATCTGGGCAAAAAATTAAACTTCACCTGCTCTACATGATTAAAATGTGGATAATCATATATTTCATTCGCCCTCGTCATCAATAATTTGCGTTTACTTTTTAATACTATTCAAAGGGAATGAGAGTTTCTAATAATAATTTCATATAGATCACATTAAATATAGTTAAATGAGATCTTGTTCTCATGAGTTATGAGTACATTACATACACCCAATGTTTAATTTATTGTTGCCACCATTACCTAGCTTAAGATACTAAAGATACAAAACGAGTGTTATCAAACGTGTAAGAGGCAAATGTAACCTATTGACTGGAATAAAGTTAATATAATATTATGTTATTTTCGTATCACATGACAATAAAGAACGTTTACTAAACTCATAGAAATGAATTTCAGGTTCTCTATAATGATGACTTAATGAGGTGAAAAAATAAATAATAAATAAATAAACTTTTCTACTATTGTAAGAGGGATTGTATCAAATTGTTCCATTTAATAATTTCTAACCTGTTAAGAACTCATAGATGATAAGATGAAAATCCCACCATCCTGGATTTTCGCCTAAAAATACGCAAACTTTCATCCCTTAAAATAGTTTATGTACAGTTATCTTTGTATTATAAATAGAGCAAAACTCAAAGCTGAAATACACAACATAACTTCCTTTCTCTAATCTTCAATTTCTTAATACGTTATCAGCACGAATCGCTCTGAATTCGTAAGTTAAAATAATTCATAGTTTTATTAGTAGTATTCACAACTATTGTTCTAATATTATTACCATCTTAAAATAAAAATAAAATCTTTTATGGATCACCATTGTCATGGGATCAATCCCCTTTTTAGCTATATCACAAATTCAAATATATACCTCATTACTGAGCCTGAGAGCATTCCCGTTCATTGTCCCATCTTACCAGTTGTCCATCCCCATCCACAACCGCAACCAACGCCGAGCGAACCATCTGTTGTCCCTCGTAATATAAATAGGCAACCAACAAGACCAACCCATACCAACCTTAATATTCGACCAGAGGGACTAAACAATAAATGTCCCGAGAATCGCCGTTTCGTATCCGAAAATGTGGCAGGACCTTCTCACTTGAAGAGGGTCAGGGATGAACAACAATCATCAGATTCGACTAATGAAGCAGATTAACGATGGCGTCGTATCGACGATACTAAACCAACCACCCATGTTGAAAGGTCACTTAAACCAACCACATCAACTAAACCTCACCCGTAAAAGACGTCACCGCCATTAGCTTTAATCGACCACCATTAAAATAACTTTTCTCGCATTAAATAGAATATAAAACTTATTGCATAAATAAATTAAAAATTATATGTAAAATAAAACAAAACAAAATAAAATAAAATGAAGAATGGGTACGTAATGTTGTGAATTGATGTTTGATTAAGTTTTGAAAATGATGTGAAATATTTTTGTCTACATATTTTTATAGTCACCATCTACATCATTGTTGTTTGTCTTGTTCTTATTGTTTTTATATTTTTAAGCATTTATTATTGTTGTTTTGTTGTTGTTGTTGTTTTGACTTACGAAAACAATAATTGAAGACATTAAATATATATATATATATTTTTGTGTGTAAATTATTTTATTAATGGATCACCATATTTTAGTTTTTTTTTTTTTATTTAGAATATTTTTTTTATCAACAAAGAAATATAAATAAATTAAATAATTATTAACCTTGATTAATTATTAAAATAAAATAATTATTTTACCTATTAAATATAACCGTTACTACTACACAAAAATAACATTCATTTTAAACCACAATTTTTTTTTCAAAATAAACAACCCTTTTAAAATTAATTATAACCGTTGTGCTATAGTAAAATAAACATCTATTTAAACCACAAAATCTTATCACTTTTACTCACTTATTTCATTCACTAATTTCATATTCATATCTCAAATTCTCAAATAAAAAAAAAAAATTATATATATAATATATATATATCTTTCTCAAATATGGATCCTTCATCCGACGCTATTTCAAATAGATTACAAAAATCTTTTAATGAACTGAAGGCTCTTGTTAGTTGCCTAATGCTAGTAATAGTATTAATAGTTGTATTTTTTGGAATTTTCATAGTCCATATTATGAAAAATTGTTAAGAAAAAAAAAATATAGTATTTATGTTATTTTAATCCTTGTTGTATTTCGTTATTTTCTTATCATATGAGAAGTTTATCAATGAATTGAATAATAACAATCGTAATCATATTTATTCATATCACTAATGTTCTTATTTATATGATGATTTAGAAAATGGCACATATTGCTAAAAGAGATTTCGAGGTTCTTGATGTATCTGGAATGAGATACCCCCAGTGGAGGGACGACATTATTGCTCACTTAGGGGCAATGGGCCTCGAGCATACTATTGAGGAGGGTAGCTGGGCTACCCACCAAGAAAAACAGAAAGCTCATATATTCATAAGACATCATGTGGCTGAATCCCTTAAAAATGAATATATACGAGTTAGGGACCCAAGTGAGCTACTAAAACATCTTGAGGAAAGGTTTGGACGTCATCACAATGTTCTACTTCCTAGGCTACGGGAAGAGTGGAATAATTTACGTTTCCAGGATTATACATCAGTAACTGAATATAATTCTGCTTTATTTAATTTATCTTCACAATTAGAATATTGTGGAGAAGAAGTCAGTGATTTTGCTAAACTGGACAAGACTTTCTCAACTATGGGAGGGCCGAATATACATTTTGCACGCCAGCTAAGGCAAGAAAAGTTTACCAAATTCACTGACCTCATTACAGTGTTGTTACTTTCTGAACAACATGACAAAATCTTATTAAAAAATGAAAATAAGAGGCCAAGTGGCTCCATGGCTATACCTGAGGCAAATGCTATTGTCAAGTCTGGCCGTGGGCGCTGGAACAACAAAAGAGGACGTGGTAAGGGACGTGGTTATGGCCCGGAACGAAAGCCTTATAGCTTTAAAAAACCACATTTTGGTAAGCAATTTGTCCGCCCAGAAAAGGTGAATAAACCTAAGGGTGCATGCTTGAAGTGTGGTCTGAATGGGCATTGGGCTCGTACATGTCGTACACCTAAGCACTTTGTTGATCTCTATCAAGCATCTATCAAACAAGATAATAAAGGGCCTGAGGCACACTTTATTAGTGATGCGATCCCCATTATATCTTCCGCACCAGATTCTAACAACCTTGACATAGCAGATTATCTTCTGGATGATGTTGCGGGCATTAATGAATCTGCAAACTAAAATAAAATCACAATAGAAGCTATTATATTATAAAACTAATCATATAATAGTATCAGTTGTTTCTTTCTATTTTATTTTATGCATTGTTTTAATTTACTTTGTGGTTTGTATAACTCTTTGTAATGTTGTAATATTATTGATGCAATGAATTGAATGTATAATTAAATAATCACTTTGTTTATATTTTGAAGATATGGCAAATATTGGAGAAGCATGCCTAATTGATAGTGGTACAACTCACACTATATTGAAAAATAAAAGGTACTTCAGTACAATGATGCCAATAAAGGCAAATGTAAATACAATATCTGGGAATGCTGCAATAATTGAAGGCGCCGGAAAGGCTAGCGTCGTACTCCCAATGGGAACGAACTTAATTATAAGTCATGCTTTATACTCGAGTAAATCATGAAGAAACTGATCAGTTTCAAAGATTTGCGCCAAAATGGTTTTCATATTGAAACCATGACTGAAAATAATAAAGAATACTTGTGTCTTACAAGTATTAAGTCAGGCAAAATATATATATGTGAGAAAATGCCATCATATTCTTCGGGTCTATATTATACTCGTATAAATCCTATCATAATAAATATGATGGCATCTATTAAAATAAATGACAATGTTACATTTAATTTGTGGCATGATAGGCTGGGTCACCCAGGCCCAGGAATGATGACAAAAATCATTGAAAATGCACTTGGACACCCAATGAAAAATATAAGGGTGATAAAATCTGTTGATTTTCCATGCACAGCATGTTCGCTTGGAAAAATGATAATAAGACCATCAATGAGTAAAATCAAAAATGAATCGCCCAACTTTCTTGAAAGAATTCAAGGAGATATATGTGGCCCAATTACTCCATATTGTGGACCATTTAGATACTTTATGGTATTGATAGATGCATCTACTAGATGGTCATGTGTTACTCTCTTATCAACAAGAAATATGGCATTTGCAAAACTTCTTGCCCAAATAATCAGATTAAGAACACACTTTCCAGATTATAATATAAAGAAAATTCGTCTGGATAACGCTGGGGAGTTTACATCTAAAGCATTTAATGATTATTGTATGTCTATTGGCATAGACGTTGAACACCCAGTGGCACATGTTCATACTCAAAATGGACTAGCCGAAGCAATGATAAAAAGATTACAATTAATAGCTAGACCATTATTAATGAGGTCCAAATTACCATCATCTGCATGGGGACATGCTATATTACATGCTGAAACATTGGTAAAGATAAGACCGACTGCTTACCATAAGTTTTCACCCTACCAGAACGGTCAGCCTCCAAATATATCTCACTTAAGGACTTTTGGTTGTGCGGTATTTGTACCGATTGCCCAACCACAAAGGACTAAAATGGGTCCACAGCGAAGACTAGGAATATATGTTGGATTTACTTCTCCAAGCATCATTAAATATCTTGAACCGATGACTGGAGATTTATTTACGGCTCGATTTGCCGATTGCCATTTCGACGAACATACATTCCCAGTCTTAGGGGGAGAAAAGAAAGTGGACCAGAAACCTAAAGAAATCATATGGAAAGCAGAATCATTATCATATCTCGATCCAAGAGATAGTTCATGTAATCAAGAAGTACAAAAGATACTTCATTTGCAAAGGATAGCTAATCAAATGCCCGACGCTTTCACAAATTTGCCCGGAGTAACAAAATCTCATATCCCTGCTGCAAATGCCCCCGCTCGAATCGAAATCCCAACCGAGGATACCAATAAATCAGCAGCTGACCTATCTATGACACGCAAAAGGCGTGGGAGACCTTTCGGTTCAAAGGATCAAAAACCTAGAAAATCCAAAAGAATAAATGACACACCTTGTGACACAAGTGTAGAAGAAACAAACAATAAAGCACCTGCACCAACCTCAGAAGACATTAATGATAATTATGAAATTTCTATAAACTATGTTCATACAGGGGTTGAATATAATAGAGCAAACACCAACGTAAATGAAATATTTGCGTACTCAGTTGCATCAGAAATTATGATTGATAAAGATGATGTTGAGCCTAAATCAGTAGATGAATGTCGAAAAAGACATGATTGGCCAAAATGGCGAGAAGCGATGAACGCAGAACTAAATTCGTTCGAGAAACGAGAAGTGTTTGGTCCTATAATACCAATTCCAAAAGATATCAGACCAGTAGGATACAAATGGGTCTTTGTCCGAAAACGAAATGAGAAAAATGAAATCGTAAGATACAAAGCAAGACTTGTTGCACAAGGCTTTTCACAAATGCCTGGAATAGATTATGATGAAACATATTCCCCAGTAGTTGATGCAACAACACTAAGATTCTTGACAGGATTAGCCGTGTTTAAAGGGCTACAAATGCGACTTATGGATGTCGTGACTGCATATCTATATGGGTCACTTGACACTGATATATACATGAAAATTCCTGAAGGAATTAATGTGCCCGAAAACAAAAGCAAAGGACTACCTGGAAATATGTTATGCATAAAGCTACAAAAATCTTTGTACGGACTAAAACAATCTGGACGAATGTGGTATAATCGTCTCAAAGAATACCTTGAAAAGGAGGGTTACAAAAATGATCCAATTTGCCCATGTGTTTTTATTAGAAAAACAAACATTGGATTCACAATCATTGCAGTATATGTCGATGATTTAAATATCATTGGAACAGCTAAAGAGCTTGAAGATACTGCAACATATTTGATGAAGGAGTTTGAGATGAAAGATCTTGGAAGAACAAAATTTTGTCTAGGTTTACAAATCGAACACCTTAAAGATGGAATACTCATCCACCAAAGTAGCTACACTCAAAGAGTTATACAAAAATTTGGCATGGCTAAATCACATCCATTGAGCTCCCCAATGATTGTTCGAACTCTGAGTATAGAGAAAGATGAGTTTCGTCCAAAAGAGGATCACGAAAGTATACTTGGACCGGAAGTGCCATATCTTAGTGCAATTGGTGCATTGATGTATCTAGCGAATAACACTCGACCTGACATAGCATTTTCGGTAAATCTCCTAGCAAGGTTTAGCGCATCTCCAACAAAAAGACACTGGAACGGAATAAAACATCTCCTAAGATACCTTCAAGGAACAATGGACTTAGGATTATTTTATCCAAGAAAGAAAAACACAACCCTCATTGGATATGCAGATGCAGGATATCTATCAGACCCACACAAGGCAAAATCTCAAACGGGTTATGTTTTTACATTTGGAGGTACAGCTATATCCTGGAAATCAACAAAGCAAACCTTAACCGCAACATCATCAAACCATGCTGAATTAATTGCTCTTTACGAGACCGCTAGAGAGTGTGTATGGCTACGATCTATGACACATTACATTCAAAAAGAATGTAACATCATTTCAACAGACCAGCCGACATTGATATATGAAGACAACACAGCATGCATCAATCAGGTTAAGGAAGGCTACATCAAAGGAGATAAAACAAAACATATAGCACCAAAATTCTTCTTCACACATGATCTACAGAAGCAAGGAACAATTAACATCCAACAAGTTCGATCAAGTGATAATCTAGCAGACTTATTTACTAAGTCATTACCATCAAAACAGTTCCAAGAACTCGTGCGAAAAATCGGAATGCGCCATCTCAAAGACAAATGTTAAGATCAGGGGGAGTACTGTACACACTGGACTCTTTTTTCCTTTGCTTAGGTTTTATCCCAATGGGTTTTCCTAACAAGGTTTTTAATGAGCCAGTATTCATCAAAGTTTTATATGTAATTCATGGTAAAGATGATGGATGGATTTTCAAGGGGGAGTGTTAAGAACTCATAGATGATAAGATGAAAATCCCACCATCCTGGATTTTCGCCTAAAAATACGCAAACTTTCATCCCTTAAAATAGTTTATGTACAGTTATCTTTGTATTATAAATAGAGCAAAACTCAAAGCTGAAATACACAACATAACTTCCTTTCTCTAATCTTCAATTTCTTAATATAACCATATAAGGAGTGCTCCTTCTTAGAGCATGTACTGAATATCGATTCAGGAATAACATATTACAATTTATGCTTCCCCCGTCCCGTTTATTTGATTGCATTTGCTTTTCACACGTTTGTTAACATTGTTCTTTCTGTTTACTTATTATTATCTTAATTAATTTGATATTTAATACATTCATTAAAATCTATATAACAGAAACTCGCATGACTTTATTTATGTGATATATTTGAACTTACATTGAAGTTTCTCATTTATGTTAAAAAGTGTAAAAAAAATAATTGTAAACAAATGATCGGGACGAAAGAAGTCAAAGAAATTGATTTAATTTGATCATAATTAACAGTGTCGAGTTCATAAATTGATAAACTGTTTCTTCAAACCAAATACTTCCTCCATTCATTTGATTCTATACGTTTGTTTTTTGCACGTACGTCGATACACGTTTTCTATTGTTCATATCTTCAGTTACGTATTTCAAAAATTATAAAAATTTGATATTAACAATGTACATGAAAAGATAATTAAAACAAGGTTCCACATGATTATGTTTTATTTTATATGTTAAAAATTATACTTCTACCATTATCCTCACTCGTGAATAGTGTCCAAAAAAACAAATATATACAATCAAACTGAAGGGAGTAAGTAATATTTAGCTAAGAAAAATTACTTTATTTTACTTTTTTGTCCTAATAAATCAATTAAAACTACACATAACCATTAAAAATTGATACTTTATAGGGAGTTTAATTTAATACTATAGTCCATACAAGTTTTGATCGATTAAAATTTATTTCTTTATAAAAATATAAGGTATGGTGGAGAAACGTATCTTGATGAATGATGACATACCATCCATTTATAAAATTTATTGGTATAATAATTAAGCTAGTATTAATTAAACTCAAAGATGACCTCAATCAATACGTAAGTTTAGTAGCACTTAGCATTCAACTCCAAGCTTAGTGGATTCAATTAACTACTTCGCCAACTAATTATATGACTTTTATTTTATAAAAATTATACCAGTAATTAAAAAATAAAGTTGAACGGGTATCAACTTTGTGCGTTGATTCTATTTGCTTTCACACGAGTCTTTGATTCCATTCGTAGCATCCTCATCTTTTTTGTTTTCTTACTTTTCCCAATTGAATCTTAAACTTTTTGATTGAGGTGATATAGATTTTTAATTTTAATTTAAACGATTTATATTGAATAGATTGATTTAATTTCAATTTAGTTTAGTTTAATATTTTAATATTGGTTGAATTTAATTTATTTTATTTTTGTTTTGTCTCTTCTTTTAGATCCGATTAAGTTTTTTTTATTCCGCTGATTCGCTTTGAATTGGCCTAATATACATAATCAATTATTTTTGGGTTATTAGTAACTTGTACGAGTAAGTAAATTTGTCAATCTCATGATATTTTTCATTCGTAGTAATTTGGCGAGGCTTTCAAATCCAATTGAATTGGATAAAATTAAAAACAATTAATAGTTACTGTAAATGATTCAATCCCCTGAGTCGGGTTTCATCATCTCATTCAATATATATACGGAGTTTACAAAGTACGGATTTGATTATACAATATTTACCGAAATATACCGTATAAAATATTTACATATTTTCTACTAATAGTTACAATAATTGTAACACCAGTTCCTTACAATAATAGTATAATACAAACCCTTAAAAAGTCAAACAAACTCATTATTATAGCTCCAATTTTCATATGGATAAATTGACTTGTTATGACCAGTTAGATTTTATAGGGACAAAAAATATTATAATCTGGACATAAATATACATAGTTATAAAATAACTTAATAATTAATTAAAATAATTCAGTATAATTTAATCGAATATTTTAACTTTCTTTAAATATGAGTAAATTTTCTCTAGGAAAATGACCTAGTGACTAAGTGGGATGAATGGAGGTATACATCATAATAATGTCTACATATAATAATACTCCACTTATGACTTAACATGAATGATTAAAGGTTCAATGGTTCTAATAGTATATAGGGTGCACAAAGGGACAAAAGTTGCTCAAGACATGGGCATGGGTCTCCCTAATTACCTATTTGAAATTTGTTTATATACTTAGTGAAGATTCCACGGCATCTCCTTTTTAAAAAGTACTATAACTCCCTTCCTAATTAAATTGAAAATTGCTTAGTGGTTGAACTACAATACTTGGAACTTTGCATATTGTCAAACTTGATACTCTAAAACATCTATTTTAGACACATCTTAGTCCTTACTAATAAATGCTTAATGTTTTGGTTTCGAATTTCGGAGAAATTTTTATTCAGGTTTATTATATTTGGTAGAGATCTTGACTTAATGTTGATTTTTCAACGTCCTAGAAAATTATAATGTATGTATATTTGTTTGTTGCATGTTCTTAATAATGAGACATATTGTTTTTTGTCTTATAATTAAAATGAAGTTATTGTGATGACAAGTTTGCAAATATATAGATCAAAGTAGGTAATAAGTTAAAATTCTCATTTTCAATATATTGCACTCTATATTGAAAATGAGAATTAAGTATGATTCACTTTTAAAGTCCTATTCATATACCTTGAATACAACAAGGTGACATATATTAGATTTTAGTAATTAATGAAAAATTTAACTTATTGAGTCGCTAATGCGGAGTATTTTGTTTATCAAGTCGAATTCAAATCATGTTTTCATCCGCGACTTTTAAATGAAATAATATCAATATAAGAAATGAATTGAATAACATATTAATTATGTCCATGTAAATGTAATACATATAACCGCCCAACTTCACAAGGTTTGATCACTTTTTAATGTTATATTCACATATGTTAAATACAAGGTGACAACAGTAAAATAAAATTTAGGATATTACTTATATTTGATTTCAATAATTCATAAATTGTTTGACTAGTTCAGCCGCTTTATCAAGTCAAATTTAAAACATGTTTTCACCTACAACTCCTAACTGAAAAATTATTGATATATCAAAAAGTAACTTGATTTTTTCGGCAGATATCACAAAATACGTTACTATCTTACAAGTAATAAAATCAGAATTACATACGACATAATTCAAAACATTTATAAAATACTCATATTTAGATAGCTTATACAGAGTATTAAAATTTCAGCAATTATTCTATGACAATATAAACAAGTTCTAATTTTTTGACCTAGAATTAAATCATTAATAGGCAAAAGAAAAAAAGAGTAGAAATACACCTAACTAAATGACTAACAAAGACAATGTAGGCTTAGGCCCAACTCACACTTTTTTGTACTGGCCTTGGTCTACTAAACATCTTTGCCAACTTACCATTATTAATTAGTGGAGCCTATTTATATAAATTGCATTTGCATATGTGTGGAACACTAAACACCATTAGTCTATAACTTAACTATTTATTGATGATCATGGGCCAATACACTTAAATATTTTCCTTGGAACTATATTTTTCATTTATCATAATTTCTTTTAAACAAGAATGGTCCCTTAGAAAATAACTATACATCAATCCTCATTCAATGAATTTGTCTTTATGCTTCAAATTTTTACTCCCTCTGTTCAAATTCAAAGGCATCCTCCAATTTTTCATATTTGTCAAGACGCCTTTTGTAACGACAATATCTATAGTTCTAAATTGTATAAAAATATAAAAATTTGATATCAATGTTGTACTTATCAAGACGAATAAAACAAGATCACATATGACTATATTTTTATTTATACATTACAAGTTATATCGAATATTATTCACCTATGTGAATAATGTCACAAAGGGAAGGGATGCCATTGGATATGAATGGAGGGAGTAATTTATATGGAGTACTACTTAATTTAATCTCTTGTTTCGTCATTACCGGAAAAAAAGTAAGTATTAAGATTCATTATCGTTTAATTTTGGACACCTTTTTTTTTTTTTTTTTTTTTTTTTTAATCATAAATTATTATTATTATATATAAAAAAATGGAAAGAAAAATATATAAAATGAATGACGATAAAAAAAATTCGTGAGGTAGAAAAAGATTATTTCGACCGCCCGAGTGCTCCCTTTAGAAAACCGCACGTTACGACGTGAGGAAATAAAGGGGTTAAGTATCTGCCAAAGCGTACTCGAAATAGTTGGAGGTGTACCTACCCTAAGCCAAAATCCCTTGAGTCATACGTACAAGTGCGAGGCTACACACTATGACCTTTTTCAAAACGAGCATGTGCATTCATATCTTCGAAAACTCACCTAAACTTTTCAAAGATATAAACGAACCTAACAACTAACAAGCTAACACTTTTAAACAAAACAATCGCGAATTTTTGAAATAAACGTTTTTTTAAAATCTCCTTTTACAAATAAGCAAAAACCCGAGCAAGGAGTAAAACCCGAGCTCGCGGATTCACTCATCTAGGTCACACGGCCTAGGCTCCACATTTAACATCTTCGACTCGACTTGTTAACTGCTCTCGAGTCGAATCCTTCTCTTTTACACATCCAAACTCGAGCCCACCTCGGCACACCACCGACATCGGTTCGACGGATGCAAAGCAAAAACATTTTAACATCGAGACGAAATGCACGCACGCATTCTCGTCTCAAAAGCTTTCCTTTAGCTTAAACCTTTTCGAAAACCTCCTTTTTCAAGCTTAAAAGAGTTTTCTTAAATGAAATGAGCTAAAATGAACACCTGAAATGAATACATCCTCGACTCAACTAGCTAAACGCTCTCAAGTCGAATCCTTTTTCATGCATCTAGGCTCGAGCCCTTAACGATGAACCGTTAACATGGGCTCGACAGATGCAAAGCAAAAACATTTCAACATCGAGACGAGATGCGCGCACGCATTCTCGCCTCAAAAGTCTTCCCACGCATAGCATCGTTCCTAAAAGCAGCATACTCTTATTTTTTTTGAAATAAGCTCTTTTAAAAAATCTTCTCACTTTTACAAAACAAACAACACACTCTCATTTTGAAAATAAACTCTTTTCGAAAATATCTGTGTTTTTTACAAAACAAGCAATACTCTTTCATTTTAAAATAAACGCGTTTCAAAATTTTCTCAACTTCGAAATAAACACTTTTCGAAATTTCGGGTCAAACCAAATAGCCTTTCACTATTTCGATTTGACCCACTAAGCATTCTTCACGAATCACTCGGGAATAATCATTACATTCCTGAATCTTTTCAAAGCATACATGGAGTACATGGTCCTTGGCCATCATAACCCATTTATCTCAAAGCATTGCATTCTTGGAGACTTTGTATTCTAAGCGGCCCGCGGTCCTTCATATTTTGAAATAGCATTTTTCAAATTTCCGTGTCAAGTCAACTAGTCTATACCTAGTTCGATTCGACCCAACCGCAAATATCTTCAACCGCCCGGGACTAATCACTACATTCCCGAGACCTTTCAAAAACGACAATGGGCTACATGACTCGCGGTCATCGTATGCCAATTTTTAGCACAACGCTTTCACAAACCCAAACCCAAGAATTACATAATATTCTTGTTGGACTTTATGCGGCCCCCGGCCTTCCCAACTTTTCAAATAAAGCACTTTGCAAATCTCATTGGGCCAACCGACCCAAAGTCGGCCCGATTCAACAAAATATCATCTTTTACCAGCAAGCAAAACCCGAGAAGGGCCAAACCCAATCTCGTGGACTTTTTCATTGGACCGAATGATTCATAACCATCTCGACCCGTTTCCTCTTAAGCAAAAAGCATGTGGACGTACAAACCTGTCCACATCCTGCCTTAGCATCTTCGATCCGACTAGCTTATCGTTATCACGGGTTCACTCCAAGCAATTCTATCGCAATTTACAACCGGCCCACAATGACATACCGTTAACTTAGGCCAGTCGGATTCAATGTAAACTCTTTAAACATCGAGTCAGAAACGTGTCAACGCGTTTCTAGCTCAAACACCTTCCAAACTGCATTTAATACTGCATGTATTATATATAAATAGCATTTACGATATAAGTAACTTCAGATGCATCAATGGTGACTACAAGTACGTCATTTGTGATCATTATTGAGTATATTCTCACTATTATTGAGTGATATAAAAATGGTCACATTTTAGTCAATAATGGCCACGATCAGTCTAAATGTAATCACATTTTATGCAGTAGAAAAATCATCTTTTACTTTATGAGTGAATGACGATTATCACACGACTTGATCATGGAACCACTATAATCAATTTTATATTATCTCCTTTTTCATTTGGAAGTGACAAATAGTTGTTGAAGAAGAAGTTGAGAGTGATAATTACCTGCGATATTTTTTTATTATTACTTTTTTTTAAAATAATTTTAATAAATGATTAAAAGATTTATATGTAAGAAGTTTCTAAAAATTGACATTTGACTTTTACGACTTAATTTTATTTTGATGGTAATACAATGAAAAATCTAACTTATGTATTGTAAATTAAATATGTTATTTATTAAATATTTTGCTTTGTTGAATTTCCATATACTACTATTAAAAAAACCCAATGGTATGAAATTTTGTAAATGTTTAGCGAACATGGAATTATGAAAATTATACGGAGTATGATTTAAGATATGGATTTTTAAATTGTAAACATCGAATTAAATATATTTGAAGTCATTAGTTTTATAATTTAATAGTTTAAGTGAATTTTGTTTTTATTTTTTTTTAAATTTTAAATTTTTATTTATGAATAAATTGTGCACTTAATTAGGAATAAGGTAGATGAAAAACTTAATTATTTTAGTTTCGTAAATTATTTTATATAAATGACTTAGGCGGCAAGTGTACGAATAATCCATTGACATGAGGCATCCGATGTGGCGTAATAAGAAGTTAAAAATGTTTAAATGTCGCTTTATTATGAGTCTTAGTTGATGTTTTAGGTTTTGTATTCATTCAACTTGCTTTTTAATATATTATATAGATAGATATAGATATATAGATATAGATATAGATTGCATCCTCAATTCAACTCTCTCTCAATATCCATGAAATCTTTGGGATAGAAGTTATTGACAAGACAAATATCATCGACCTTAATCTCTAGGCTCCAAAGCAGTGAAGCACAACTGAAACTTAGCAACTTAACTGACTTTTATAAGGCAACCTCTGTCACTCACACTCGCCAACCTAGGTGCATCATAGATTCACAGGCGTCGAGCATTTTACACTTTATTTTATAAGATTACAAGGACATAGTCAAACAGGTGTCTTGACTAACGAAGTTGAGACGGACATGGCCACAACAAGTATTGATGTATGCCACTGTATGGTGTGTCAGATGGGTGTTTTACCGGATGTGTCCGACACGAGACACGGCTTAATATCAGGTCTTCAATATGCACACTGCACAGATAACATGGAACAAAAAAAAATAATTAGTTCTTACAACAAGACAAGGTGGAGCTTTAGGATTATGGGAAAAAGTATCAGCAATTCGTAAAAACATTTAGGAAGATAGAGATATAACAGCCTGCTTTAGTCCATTATAGACATTGACTTCGAAAAGTAAGGACTCACGTAGCATAAGTCAGTAATACACCACCGAAAAATACGTTTGAAGCAAAGCCTTGTTGTCATCACTAACATTACGATTAGTACATTTATTTAGAGAACATCCATTGCCCTCCATATCCTTTAAAAGCGTAGATGCATCATCTAACAGTCGTCGTCTGATCATTACATTGTAGGTTGCTACTTGTTGCTGCAACCCCTTTGTAACAAGTTACGAAAACACCTCCATTGCTTCTTCCCTTCTTCGCCTAGCTTCATAAAGGCCATTGATTATGATATTGTGGTAACTCCATTATTTTCCAATCTTTACGCAGGGACATAGCACTATCAAATTCGATATGACCTTTGATGAATTTACAAAGAGCAGACACAATCGAAAGACAGAATCCGTCAGCAGAAGACAGATATAACGAAGCTGAACTGGGGGCAGTAGACGTCATAGATAGCTGGTCCAGGTCGAGAAGAGTTCTAAATTGCTCGACTAATTTCTTGTAGGCTTGGAATACAACAATTGATTTAAATGTCCCTGTGAAACCATAATTAGTAAACTACCTAAATGTCACTATAGGGTAACTATTTTTCACAAATTCTTTATTTTTATTTTTCTTTATGGTTTATCCTTTTAACTTTTTTTTTCTCGGTTATAAAATATTTTAGGACAATAAACTCGTGAATTATTAGAAGTATACCCACCCTAACATTACCCATAAGATTGAAGGTGAAACTAAATTTTACCATGTTTTGACCAGTTATTTACTTAACCACTAGACCACAGTCACCACACAAAAGGTCCATTAGGTATAATCTCGCACCTAACATTCAATTTACAATTTTTAAACCATACAAAATGTCTCAAACGTAGGGAAAAGTGACATTATCTGAATTTTGAGATGCAAATCTGTACACGGTTTCCACGGTTTCCACAGTGGATCAACTGAATTCTGAGAACAAGGTACAGGGTCAATGTCGTGACGCTTAGCGTACAGGGTCGGGTTCAAGAAGATCTATGAGATTTGAAATTGTAATTTCCAATTCATAGTTAGTATGTATACTTCTATTTTCCTTGAAGCTTATACTCCGTATGTATGCAACTCATAAATACATTGACCTCCATTACAAGTTTTCTAAGAACATTTAACAGAGTACTCTGTTAGCTAATACATGAGCAAGCTTGAGGACTTTCAGGTCTTTCTTCATTACTTGTAGGGAGATCTCCGTTGTGATCGCTTTGTAAAATAACTTCCGTCACAATTAATACACAACAATACATTCTCTTATTCTAACAAATACATCATAATTCAAAGGACAAATTTTTCAAAATAAAATAGAACTTAGAACAGAAATTAAAAAAAAAAAAAAAAAAAAAAAAAAAAAGACTCAGATACCACGATGCTCTAGGAAATAGTTTCGAATCAAAGCCTTGTCCTTGTCACCAATACTCGAACCGGTGAGTAATCCCGTGAATAAGGTAGCATTGTTAGCGTTTGCAGTAAAACTTCGGCTCCTCATAATGCCAATATAGTCCAAAGCCTTAGCAACATCATTAGCTTTGAGAAATTCTTTAATTATAGTATTGTAAGTACGTTCATCAGGCGGACATCCATTGTCGGCCATCTTCTCCAAAAGCTGAACTGCATCAACCAACAACCCTTGACTACATAGAACTTTGATCATTATATTATAAGTAGCAACATTCGGCCGCAACCCCTTTGCGACAAGGTAAGAGACCACCTCAGCAGCTTCCACTTGTCGTCCAGCTCCATGAAGGCTATTGATTATGATGTTGTAATTATAAATATCGGGGGAAACTCCCTTACTCTCCATCTCTTTGCGCAGCGACATGGCCCGATCAATCCAAGCATTTTTTAACAGGCCATCAAGCACTGAACTATAAGTGACGACATTGGGTGCCACGCCATGACCTTTCATTTCTTCAAAGTGCTGAAGTGCGAGATGCAATCTGTTGTCTTTGCACAAGGCAGTTATAATAATATTGTATGTGTAAGCATCTGGGGTTATACGTGTTCCTCTTAGACGCATATCCTCAAACATGACCACAGCTTTATCAACCTGTTTTGACATACAATATCCGTTGAGTACGCTGTTGAATGTCACAATACTAGGCAAAATGCCGTCTTTCCCCATCACATCCACGATGTTTTCAGCCTTGTCTATCTCTCCAAGCACGCAATACCCGTGCAACAATGCATTGTAAGTAATAACATCGGCATGCACACCTCTTTTATACATACATCCCAAAATAGCCCTCGATTCATTCAGATTTCCTTGTTTACAAAGCGTGTCAATTAATATGCTGTAAGTGACCACGTTAGGAGCAATGTTGTTATCCAACATCTCAGCTAACATACGCTTAGTACCATCACATCGTCCTGTAGTGCACATTCCTCGAACCAAGCTGTTATAAGTAACGACGTTCGGCAAAATCCCCTTGGCTTTCATCTCCTCAAGAAGATCGAGAGCTTCTGGCAAGCGTCGATCTTTACATAGGTTATCAATTAGGATAGTATATATGACAACATTAGGTGTAAAAGGCGTTTTACGTTCCATATTACGGAACAAAGTGAGAGCACCGGAAATGTCACCGACACGACAAAGTCCTTTTAAGATAATAGAAGAGGTAATACAGTCTGTTATTGAAGACGGGTCCCCCGAGCTTAATGAGCTTACCAAGGAGCGAAAATGCAAAATCAACACGACCCAAACAACAGTAACAATTAATGAGAATACTAACTGAAAACGAATCGGGGCGTAAACCCGAGAGCTGGAGCTGATTAGAGAGAGTAACAATGGTGGAAAAAGGAGGGTGAGGTTTAATCTTATACATAGCACTGAATAACTGATTGAATAAAATAATCGAAGGTAGAGGACGCAAAGAGTTCAATTGATGAAAAATTGAAACGGGAATATCGGGTGTAGAAAACCCTAATTTGCATTGATTCTTAACAGATTCAACAAACAATTGGGGATTTTCAACGAAATTATCATGAGAGAAATTACGGCCAACAAAATTGAAATTGAAATCGAGAATGAAATCGAAAACGAAAGATACCTTGAGAAATTAAAACAGCCATGGTTGAAGAAGTAGTAGTAGTAGTAATAAAAAGAAGAATACAATTAAAATGAAGGAGATGAAATTAGGGTTTATAGAAGTTGTTGAGTATGAAGTAGTAGTGAAGTGATAATAAGTACGAAGTTGTAGAGTATAAAAGCAGAGGGGGCAGATCCACTACAACGGCCCTATGGGCCTTGACACATTTTTTATACACATTTACTTTATACATTGCAACTACTCTCTCCGTCTCGATGATTTTTTTACATTTACTTTATACACATTTATCGATGTGAGGAGAGAACTAGAGAAAAAACTAATAAAATAATAATATAAGTACAAAGGGGGTCCCGTTTGTTTAAAATTATCAAATGTAATTGGCTAAGGGAGCATGGGTTCACCTCCCACATGGGTCAACTATGATCATTTATGGAAAATGTAAACAAATGACCCGTACACCCCAAAATGGAAAGTGTAAACAAATGACCGGGACAGAGGGAGTACTAATTTTTATAAAAAAATTATTCCATTATTTCTTTAACAACAATTGAATTTTTAAATTTTCATTACGGTACAAAAATGAAAAATCTACTGATTGAATGTCTGTCATTTCACCGCAGGGAATTGTGTCCAAGGCCACCGTACCTGGACGTCCCCTGCGTGGAAATAGTAAAATCAAATTGGGTAAGACCACTCACCGCCGGTTACAGAGTGGCTCCGACCGCAGGGAATTGCGTTCAGGGCCACCGTACCTGGACGTCCCCTGCGTGGACTGACGTGCCTGGACGGCTCCCGCGTGTGAAAGTAGTGAAAGGGTAAGACCGCTTGAGGGAAACAGTCCCAAGCGGCCCCTCCTACTAAGGCCATGCAATAGGCTCAGCTCGCTGTCCAGGGCAAACTCTGCTCACAGCAAAAGCAAGCTCAACTCACAAGTTGAACAAAAGAAATAAAGTGAACTTGCAGCCAAAGCATTTTCTCAGATAACAACTATCCAGTAGGGGGCACGACCATGCCGCTTAGCCTGCTCTACAGCAGTCACAAAGAGAGCTACAGGCTCAAAGAAAGTGACACGTAACAGACAACAGACCGCATGCTAAAACAGCTACGGCCCAAAAGCAGGAGGCGGTAATGGGTATAACTGACACCAAAGAGTCACTGCGAAGGGTAAAATTACCTAAGTGTCAAAATGAATAAAAAGATACTAAGTATGAAAAATACGCTAAGTGAAAAGGACATGCAAGTCCCACACGCCGCAGACCAAGGTGAACAGCGGTCAACGGCTAATCAAAAGTAGGAAGCTAAAAAGACACTTAAAGTCACACTAAGTCCCGAAGCTGATATAGGCTGACTGTCAGAATGCGTAAGTATGAATTACAAACATAGAAAACCGCAGAGTCACTTAGAAAAATTCCCATTTGAATCCATTACCAAATAGTATACACAATTGGAGCCGAAAAGACGTGAGTTTCATTGAAAAGAAGCAGATTACAACTGCAAGGTTACAAACTACAGCAAGTTTACAAATTACATTTGAACTAATTACAAGTTGAGAATATAAAATACGCGGAGTTGGCGGCCGTCACTCATAGAAGGGCCGCCACTGACAGCCTAGCGCAAAAGGAGATAAAGTGCTAGACTAGAAGACACCCAGACTGAGCCAGTGCGGGTTGATCTTCGCCGGTAAGCAGCATGAGGATGGCAGTCCTCACGCTGGATACAGAGATAAGGGCGGCGGCAAAAACCTTCCTAAACTGTGCAGGAAGAGCCGGATGACGACAGCCCGAGTTCCTATGCGGGGCCGGGGTCGGTCAGCACGTGCATAGGAGGCTGACCGACCTCCTCCTTAGAATCGTCATCATCAGCCAATTGAATACATCGCTGAAGTCTAGCTAATACATCTCTGTTCTTGAAAGACACGTGACTGAGGATTTACAGAAGGCATTCATCCTCTTCGTCAACGACTTTGCGCTTACACGAAGATCAAGCTGCTCGACAAATTTTAGTTTGTTAGTGTTTAGAGAGGCAAGTGAATATAACCATATTCTCGTGCATATATGAACATAACCTAGTTTTGTTCATAATCAAAATTTATAGCTTACGTATTGTATCTGACAATCTCTAACATTTAATCTTAAGTTAAATCATGCTCGATCCTAGCTCCCTTCGTCTGATTATTCCCGTTGTTGTTATCATCTTTGCTACTAGTGATTTCAGAGTGTACTGAATCGTTTAAAATATTTCTATACTGAATCCAATGAACTGATAAGTTTTATCACGGAATTTTCTATGAAGGATTGCGGTACCCCGAGAAACATTTCCATACTGAATTTACAACTGCGAAGATTTGGATGCATGGGATACAAGTGCTTGGGAAGGCTTGAAAAGCCTGTGAAACTTGCAAATATCAGACATGCCGAATTTGCAGGTATTCCCTCAAGGGATTACATGCTTGATCACCCTTCAATGTCTATGCATTATAGGTCTCGAAAATTAAACAGCGCTTCCTGTGAACATCGGTGGCCTTTCTTAGGTATATACTCTTGCAATTTTGAAATCACCAAAATTGACAGCACTTCGTCAGTCATTCCATGGGTTTAGATCTCTGCAAAGCCTTGCGATAGCCAACATTGGCCTCTTATTCGACATATTTCCAAGGTTGTATTTCAGTTTTGTTGAGAGCTACCGCATTTTGCAGCTTTTGTATCCTCAGTCATTGTCGTTTTCCATATTTTAACTGAAACCATGAATTATTGTTGTTTATAAGTTTTTTGCTGCGTGATAATCAAGTTCACATGTGTGTTTTCCTAATGCTCTTGAGTCTAATTCTCGTTTTCGACAATTCAAATTTTGTTATGTAGCTTGCCGCCTACTGTTTATTGGATCATTTAAGAGTTCTGCAAGGGCTATGATTAAGGTACATTGGCAGGTCTCGAAAACTTATCAAACGCTTACCTTCGCTTCAACATCTATCTATTACAGGTCTGAAAACTTGTCGGCGCTATCCCATCAGCATAAAGGTAGCCTTTGATCAGTTTCTGAAGCTTCATAATCTTGCAATTGTTCGCTGCAGAAAACTGACAGCAATTCCTCACTTATTTCACGGCTTTTCATTGTTGCAAAGTCTTCTGATACGCAAATGCCCCAATTGGTAGAAAGACGTCAACAGCCAGATTTCCAAGACTCGCCTCTTATTCAACACATTCCCGCTGTTGAGTTTCAGTGATTTCATAGCCTATATAATTTTGCAGGGATGTATTTGTCTTTTTATCCCTTTTGAACTGAAACTGTGCAAACACTCAAGTCATTCTTCGCTTCGTTGTCATCCCAAATTAAAGTATATATAGAGCCTGTTGTACTTAGGGATGTCAGTGAGTGGGGTCAACGATTCGATAGATATGGTAATTGTTTACCCATTTTTTCCTCCTAGAACAGTGACGCGCCTTTTACGTCGTTGATAAAAGGGGTAGTCAAATTAACAATTTATAAAGCCTATTCGATTCACAAAAACAAGTAGTTAAGCGGTAAGAATAGGGTCGAACCCAAGGGAAGGACGATATCTAGGCTAATGTCACGAAACAACTTAAAGTAAACAAGGGGGGTTTAAAAGGTTGATTTAGTCGAAAACTAAAATGCAAGCAATAAATATGAGATTAAACAAAATGAGAAGGGCACTTTCGGTGTAATCACACAAGGTTTCAACGCACACCAAATGATCAAGTGAGTATAAAAATATGTAACTACTACTCATATGAGCAATTCCTCAAACACTTACAATGCATGAACATACCCAAGAATGAATCGGCAAACCAAGGTAAAAATTGCATTAAAAACACGATGAAACCGCATACAAATGTATTCATGCAACCCATGCAAGAGTAAACATAAGAGGAATGTATGAAAATCTAATGAAAACACATTCAAGAATCGGCATGAAAGAGTTTCGCATTAAAGATTCAAACTTTACTCCTCAAATCGTGATTATAAGGGATGAATCCAAGATACCACATCATAACACATGATAATAATGCAACACAAGATAGATTAAGAGCATCCAAACATTGAACAACCAAAATCCTCAAGCATATAATTCAAGGAAATGTCACAATTGATCAACACAAGTAACAAAACCAAGAATTATGTAAAAAACAATGCATTAAGAGAAGTAAATACTCAAATGAAATAGTAAAGATGAAATCTTTCTCACATTGATCAAAAAGGAGGGTTGAAAACCCGAGGATTACACCAAAAGCTAGGGAATTTAGTTACCCATAATCATCCAAACACAAACTAAATTCTTGAGAAAATCCATAAACATGAAATTAAAGACTAATTAAAGAGTAATTATTTGAAAACTTAACCTAATCTCTCTCCTAACTTATCTCTCTCAAGCTGCATAAAACTAATATGAAAAGATAAGTCTCGAAGTCCCCCTTAGCCAACCCTTAAAACTCGTTTCAAAATAAACAAAACGACGCAGCTTTGAGAAATGCGCCTGGCGCATGGGAGGCGCCCCGCGCATGGCTGCTGGAAGCCGATTTTGTAAAGGCCATATCTCACTCGTTTCTTGGCGGAATTAAGCGTGTGACCTGCCGTTGGAAAGCTATCGAGACGAACTATCATCTCCACTTGGTCTTGCATCCATTGGAGGTCTAAAACTTGAGATATAACCATTTGAAGTTGACCTTGCGTCGGCTTTAGTTCACCTTGACTTGACTTTGACCTTGACTTCTCTATAATGCGATTTTAGCTTGAATCCTCGTATTCGTGTAAGTGCTTCTAAAACCATCTAAAAAGACGGAATTATTGAGAATTCAATACGTAAAACCCGCATTTAAACCTTGTATAAACGAGTTGTGTCAACTCCCCCACGCTTAGACCTTTGCTCGTCCCGAGCAAAACAAGTAACACGCCTTACTCAAGGCTCATTCCACTCTCTTCTCTCACACCCCGACCTTCTTATCTCTCCCTCACTATCATGTTCTTATCCTCACTTCTCCCTCCTTAGGTCTCCCTCAAGATCCTCACTCGATGTCCACCAACTCCAATCCCCTCACTCCGGTCTCCCTCGACAAAGAATCCTCCAAACACAAGCCAACTCAAACTCCAAATCGTAGGAGAAATGCCTCACCTTAGCCAAAGCATTCCCCAAGTTCCCCTCCTTATGTCTCCCCATTTGGTGAGTGCCATGAAACACAATACAACCCTTCTTAGCATCCAAATGGCCTCACCAAATGCTCCTACCCTACCTCCCTCCATACTCCACATCTTATACCTCCGTAATCATTGCAAAGCAAACCAATTATACGATAAATGCCCATAGTACGGGATATTACTAATTAGACCCATACTTAGGGGTAAATATGGCCCATATAGGCTCTTTTAGCCTCAATTTTTCTTGCTCATGGTCGCATACTAAGGCTTCCAAAAGCGAGGCCCCCCAAGTTTTGCATAAGCCGCCCTTTCGGGTTTTCAACTTATCGGGGTATTTTTTTCATTTTTTTTTTTTTTTTTTTGAATATGCATGAAATGTGACATAAAACTAGATAAAAGACATCTAAAATCAAGAGGTAGGTGTAACCTAGCTCCTCCCCCACGCTTAAATCGAGCATTGTCCTCAATGCGACTAGGACAAGTAAATCGGGGAGAAAGCTAACTATTACATGGAAAACAAGTCCTCACAATGCGAATGTGACTCAAAATTATACACACCAAGACAATGAAAATCATCACAACCAAAAGAGGGGTAATTTTTCCCACATGAAGTTGAGCATTAAACCAACACAACCACCACAAGATCTCAAATATATGAGAGAAAGATATGAGTATAACAATGTAAATCGGGTGAGTGCGTGATAGAAAGAAAAGTTTAACGAAGTGTGTATTTGTGAGAGACTAAAAGAATGTTTAATAGTAGGAGTATGAAATTTTTGTGAATGATGAAAAACCAAAAGAAAGTGAGTATCAATATCTAAGAGAATGTGGATGAAAAGATGTAGATGAAGGTTATGAGATTAGAAGAAATGAAATGGAGTGTATGAAGGGGTAAGAAATGCAATGATGGGTGAAAATATAGAAGGAGAAATTGGTTCTTTGATACTTACAACGTAAACGATTTTTTCATTTTTTCGGTCCTTGTCCAAGATATAGCCTCCCTAGGCCATCAAGGACAACACTTCCATTTCCCATGGATCACCATTTTTTTTTTTTTCCACCCAATACCTCCTTATTACACCATTTCTTGATCTTGATTTATTACCTACACACTCAAAGAAAAATTAAAAGCAAAAGAAAATACGAGTTGCCTCTCGCAAGCGCACTTGTTTATTGTCGTTGGCTCGACTTAATTCATAAAAGCTCAAAAATTCAAGTCACAACTTATAAAACAATTCAATGCTCTAAGTAACTTGTCATGCATACTTGCAAAGAAACTTGATGAATGAACATAACAAATTGAAATGAGGATAAAATAGAACCATGCATGAGCAAGCCATGAAAAAGCATACATGAAACGATCACCATTTCTATCATTTTCAAACATGTAGCTAATATCAATGTATGATTCTTTAAGGCACAACATTTGCTTAGACACGGGGTAAGGGGAAAGCAAAAACAATTCACTCATATTAGCAAGTCTATCTCTCTCGCCATCGACTTCCTCACGTGTTATCTCCTCTTGCTTTTCCTCCTCAACTACATCTAATGAGTCTCCAAGTTTAGATGTATCATTCATGACAATTTCCTCATTCAAAACACCATTAAAGTGTGAGGCTTCAACCTCAATCAAGGGAAATGTCTCAATAGGCAAACAATCTAAACAAAATGTGAAACACTCATATTCTTCTTCTTTCTCAATTGTGTTGTCACTCATGTCTAATGTTGGGGAAGGTGTGTAATCAAACATAGCATTGGATTGAAAGGAAGATGCATGACACTCAAAGTCCACCTCCTCATCGTCTTCCTCTTCATCAAATATGATGCACTCAACATTAATGTGAAACGGTGAGGAGTAGGGTTATCACATATATCCATATCCTCAACTTGACACTCCTCAAGGTCGACAGAAAATTCATTCTCGGTCATTTTCTTTTCTACCATCATATCCAAATTACTACCTTGACCTTCTAGCCTTACATTACACATGGTCTCAACATTTTGGGTTGTGACTTTTATACTCTCGGCAAGAGCTCGGACAATGTCCTCCGTGGACACATATGAGTCATCATCAAAGCATTGGGGTTGCGGTTGAGGTCTCCTTAGAGAAGAATTGTGCAACTCCCATTGTTCCGTATCATGAGCCAAATAGAGGAAAAAGTCCCACTTCTCATCATAGCTCATCTCATAAAGGAACCTCCCTTCAGTCAGAGTATAAACATGTCCTGTAGTTTCCTCATTCAAACCATTAAATATCACATGACAAAGCTCCCAAGTTTGATAAGGATGACGACAACGAATGACATATTCATGAAGCCTATTAAAGTATTTATAAAATAATTCATGCTCATATTGGGGGAAATGTTTAGAAGCCATCTAGTCTATATTAAAACAAAAACAAAACTAAAACTACAAATAAAAATAAAGACTATGTACACTACACTACTCTACTCTACCTTAAGCCTAGCCAATTGCCTTCCCCGGCAACGGCGCCAAAATTTGACGCGAACTTTTACGTCGTTAATAAAAGTGGTCAAATTAACAATTTATAAAGCCTATTCGATTCACAAAAACAAGTAGTTAAGCGGTAAGAATAGGGTCGAACCCAAGGGAAGGACGATATCTAGGCTAATGTCACGAAACAACTTAAAGTAAACAAGGGGGGTTTAAAAGGTTGATTTAGTCGAAAACTAAAATGCAAGCAATAAATATGAGATTAAACAAAATGAGAAGGGCACTTTCGGTGTAATCACACAAGGTTTCAACGCACACGAAATGATCAAGTGAGTATAAAAATATGTAACTACTACTCATATGAGCAATTCCTCAAACACTTACAATGCATGAACATACCCAAGAATGAATCGGCAAACCAAGGTAAAAATTGCATTAAAAACACGATGAAACCGCATACAAATGTATTCATGCAACCCATGCAAGAGTAAACATAAGAGGAATGTATGAAAATCTAATGAAAACACATTCAAGAATCGGCATGAAAGAGTTTCGCATTAAAGATTCAAACTTTACTTCTCAAATCATGATTATAAGGGATGAATCGGCATACCACATCATAACACATGATAATAATGCAACACAAGATAGATTAAGAGCATCCAAACATTGAACAACCAAAATCCTCAAGCATATAATTCAAGGAAATGTCACAATTGATCAACACAAGTAACAAAACCAAGAATTATGTAAAAAACAATGCATTAAGAGAAGTAAATACTCAAATGAAATAGTAAAGATGAAATCTTTCTCACATTGATCAAAAGGAGGGTTGAAAACCCGAGGATTACACCAAAAGCTAGGGAATTTAGTTACCCATAATCATCCAAACACAAACTAAATTCTTGAGAAAATCCATAAACATGAAATTAAAGACTAATTAAAGAGTAATTATTTGAAAACTTAACCTAATCTCTCTCCTAACTTATCTCTCTCAAGCTGCATAAAACTAATATGAAAAGATAAGTCTCGAAGTCCCCCTTAGCCAACCCTTAAAACTCGTTTCAAAATAAACAAAACGACGCGTGCTGAGAAATGCGCCCTGGGCGCATGGGAGGCGCCCCCGGCGCATGGCTGCTGGAAGCCGATTTTGTAAAGGCCATATCTCACTCGTTTCTTGGCGGAATTAAGCGTGTGACCTGCCGTTGGAAAGCTATCGAGACGAACTATCATCTCCACTTGGTCTTGCATCCATTGGAGGTCTAAAACTTGAGATATAACCATTTGAAGTTGACCTTGCGTCGGCTTTAGTTCACCTTGACTTGACTTTGACCTTGACTTCTCTATAATGCGATTTTAGCTTGAATCCTCGTATTCGTGTAAGTGCTTCTAAAACCATCTAAAAAGACGGAATTATTGAGAATTCAATACGTAAAACCCGCATTTAAACCTTGTATAAACGAGTTGTGTCAACTCCCCCACGCTTAGACCTTTGCTCGTCCCGAGCAAAACAAGTAACACGCCTTACTCAAGGCTCATTCCACTCTCTTCTCTCACACCCCGACCTTCTTATCTCTCCCTCACTATCATGTTCTTATCCTCACTTCTCCCTCCTTAGGTCTCCCTCAAGATCCTCACTCGATGTCCACCAACTCCAATCCCCTCACTCCGGTCTCCCTCGACAAAGAATCCTCCAAACACAAGCCAACTCAAACTCCAAATCGTAGGAGAAATGCCTCACCTTAGCCAAAGCATTCCCCAAGTTCCCCTCCTTATGTCTCCCCATTTGGTGAGTGCCATGAAACACAATACAACCCTTCTTAGCATCCAAATGGCCTCACCAAATGCTCCTACCCTACCTCCCTCCATACTCCACATCTTATACCTCCGTAATCATTGCAAAGCAAACCAATTATACGATAAATGCCCATAGTACGGGATATTACTAATTAGCCCCATACTTAGGGGGTAAATATGGCCCATATAGGCTCTTTTAGCCTCAATTTTTCTTGCTCATGGTCGCATACTAAGGCTTCCAAAAGCGAGGCCCCCAAGTTTTGCATAAGCCGCCCTTTCGGGTTTTCAACTTATCGGGGTATTTTTTTTTCATTTTTTTTTTTTTTTTTTTTTGAATATGCATGAAATGTGACATAAAACTAGATAAAAGACATCTAAAATCAAGAGGTAGGTGTAACCTAGCTCCTCCCCCACGCTTAAATCGAGCATTGTCCTCAATGCGACTAGGACAAGTAAATCGGGGAGAAAGCTAACTATTACATGGAAAACAAGTCCTCACAATGCGAATGTGACTCAAAATTATACACACCAAGACAATGAAAATCATCACAACCAAAAGAGGGGTAATTTTTCCCACATGAAGTTGAGCATTAAACCAACACAACCACCACAAGATCTCAAATATATGAGAGAAAGATATGAGTATAACAATGTAAATCGGGTGAGTGCGTGATAGAAAGAAAAGTTTAACGAAGTGTGTATTTGTGAGAGACTAAAAGAATGTTTAATAGTAGGAGTATGAAATTTTTGTGAATGATGAAAAACCAAAAGAAAGTGAGTATCAATATCTAAGAGAATGTGGATGAAAAGATGTAGATGAAGGTTATGAGATTAGAAGAAATGAAATGGAGTGTATGAAGGGGTAAGAAATGCAATGATGGGTGAAAATATAGAAGGAGAAATTGGTTCTTTGATACTTACAACGTAAACGATTTTTTCATTTTTTCGGTCCTTGTCCAAGATATAGCCTCCCTAGGCCATCAAGGACAACACTTCCATTTCCCATGGATCACCATTTTTTTTTTTTCCACCCAATACCTCCTTATTACACCATTTCTTGATCTTGATTTATTACCTACACACTCAAAGAAAAATTAAAAGCAAAAGAAAATACGAGTTGCCTACCATGGCGCACTTGTTTATTGTCGTTGGCTCGACTTAATTCATAAAAGCTCAAAAATTCAAGTCACAACTTATAAAACAATTCAATGCTCTAAGTAACTTGTCATGCATACTTGCAAAGAAACTTGATGAATGAACATAACAAATTGAAATGAGGATAAAATAGAACCATGCATGAGCAAGCCATGAAAAAGCATACATGAAACGATCACCATTTCTATCATTTTCAAACATGTAGCTAATATCAATGTATGATTCTTTAAGGCACAACATTTGCTTAGACACGGGGTAAGGGGAAAGCAAAAACAATTCACTCATATTAGCAAGTCTATCTCTCTCGCCATCGACTTCCTCACGTGTTATCTCCTCTTGCTTTTCCTCCTCAACTACATCTAATGAGTCTCCAAGTTTAGATGTATCATTCATGACAATTTCCTCATTCAAAACACCATTAAAGTGTGAGGCTTCAACCTCAATCAAGGGAAATGTCTCAATAGGCAAACAATCTAAACAAAATGTGAAACACTCATATTCTTCTTCTTTCTCAATTGTGTTGTCACTCATGTCTAATGTTGGGGAAGGTGTGTAATCAAACATAGCATTGGATTGAAAGGAAGATGCATGACACTCAAAGTCCACCTCCTCATCGTCTTCCTCTTCATCAAATATGATGCACTCAACATTAATGTGAAACGGTGAGGGAGTAGGGTTATCACATATATCCATATCCTCAACTTGACACTCCTCAAGGTCGACAGAAAATTCATTCTCGGTCATTTTCTTTTCTACCATCATATCCAAATTACTACCTTGACCTTCTAGCCTTACATTACACATGGTCTCAACATTTTGGGTTGTGACTTTTATACTCGGCAAGAGCTCGGACAATGTCCTCCGTGGACACATATGAGTCATCATCAAAGCATTGGGGTTGCGGTTGAGGTCTCCTTAGAGAAGAATTGTGCAACTCCCATTGTTCCGTATCATGAGCCAAATAGAGGAAAAAGTCCCACTTCTCATCATAGCTCATCTCATAAAGGAACCTCCCTTCAGTCAGAGTATAAACATGTCCTGTAGTTTCCTCATTCAAACCATTAAATATCACATGACAAAGCTCCCAAGTTTGATAAGGATGACGACAACGAATGACATATTCATGAAGCCTATTAAAGTATTTATAAAATAATTCATGCTCATATTGGGGGAAATGTTTAGAAGCCATCTAGTCTATATTAAAACAAAAACAAAACTAAAACTACAAATAAAAATAAAGACTATGTACACTACACTACTCTACTCTACCTTAAGCCTAGCCAATTGCCTTCCCCGGCAACGGCGCCAAAATTTGACTGAACTTTACGTCGTTAATAAAAGTGGTCAAATTAACAATTTATAAAGCCTATTCGATTCACAAAAACAAGTAGTTAAGCGGTAAGAATAGGGTCGAACCCAAGGGAAGGACGATATCTAGGCTAATGTCACGAAACAACTTAAAGTAAACAAGGGGGGTTTAAAAGGTTGATTTAGTCGAAAACTAAAATGCAAGCAATAAATATGAGATTAAACAAAATGAGAAGGGCACTTTCGGTGTAATCACACAAGGTTTCAACGCACACCAAATGATCAAGTGAGTATAAAAATATGTAACTACTACTCATATGAGCAATTCCTCAAACACTTACAATGCATGAACATACCCAAGAATGAATCGGCAAACCAAGGTAAAAATTGCATTAAAAACACGATGAAACCGCATACAAATGTATTCATGCAACCCATGCAAGAGTAAACATAAGAGGAATGTATGAAAATCTAATGAAAACACATTCAAGAATCGGCATGAAAGAGTTTCGCATTAAAGATTCAAACTTTACTTCTCAAATCATGATTATAAGGGATGAATCGGCATACCACATCATAACACATGATAATAATGCAACACAAGATAGATTAAGAGCATCCAAACATTGAACAACCAAAATCCTCAAGCATATAATTCAAGGAAATGTCACAATTGATCAACACAAGTAACAAAACCAAGAATTATGTAAAAACAATGCATTAAGAGAAGTAAATACTCAAATGAAATAGTAAAGATGAAATCTTTCTCACATTGATCAAAAGGAGGGTTGAAAACCCGAGGATTACACCAAAAGCTAGGGAATTTAGTTACCCATAATCATCCAAACACAAACTAAATTCTTGAGAAAATCCATAAACATGAAATTAAAGACTAATTAAAGAGTAATTATTTGAAAACTTAACCTAATCTCTCTCCTAACTTATCTCTCTCAAGCTGCATAAAACTAATATGAAAAGATAAGTCTCGAAGTCCCCCTTAGCCAACCCTTAAAACTCGTTTCAAAATAAACAAAACGACGCGTGCTGAGAAATGCGCCCTGGGCGCATGGGAGGCGCCCCCGGCGCATGGCTGCTGGAAGCCGATTTTGTAAAGGCCATATCTCACTCGTTTCTTGGCGGAATTAAGCGTGTGACCTGCCGTTGGAAAGCTATCGAGACGAACTATCATCTCCACTTGGTCTTGCATCCATTGGAGGTCTAAAACTTGAGATATAACCATTTGAAGTTGACCTTGCGTCGGCTTTAGTTCACCTTGACTTGACTTTGACCTTGACTTCTCTATAATGCGATTTTAGCTTGAATCCTCGTATTCGTGTAAGTGCTTCTAAAACCATCTAAAAAGACGGAATTATTGAGAATTCAATACGTAAAACCCGCATTTAAACCTTGTATAAACGAGTTGTGTCAAACAGCTCAATGATTTGATAGATACGGTAATTGTTTCCCCAATTCCACCTTTTGTTGACGGAAATTTGGGTTTTGATGATTTGAGTGCTTTTTTTTTTTTTTTTTTTTTTTTTTTTTAATCGTTGTAATAATGTGTTGTATTGAGGTTTTGGGTTGATGCCTTGATGGCCTTGCAAATGTTGTTTGTTTTAGAAGTGGTTTCTACATGCACACAAGGTGTTTGTTTAAATGCCTCGGTGACTGGGGCAGGTTTTTAATGTTTTGATACTCCGTATATCTTTTGGGTTTTTCTTTGAAGATTAATTTGACTTGATCAGTTTTTGATAATCTCTGTGTGTGAAACGTATCGTCTACACCAATGACGCTGGAGAAATTGTTAAGGGAGTCTGCTCGAACTTTTTGTGTAAGATAATAATAGCTCTATCACATACCAACTACACTTTGAAAACCTATCAATATATTGACTTCATAAAAGAAATATGTATCGATTTGCAACGAACATTTTGCTCTGTGCAGGCGACTTAAAACCTGGATATGAAGTGAAGCTAACGGGACCTGTTGGTAAGGAGATGTTGATGCCGAAAGACCCTAACGCAACCATTATTATGGTGAGTTTGATACTTCAATTCTTTAGTTTGTCAGCTCTGATGTTTATTTATGTAGAAATGCATCATATGTAGTGTGTGATATATGATTTTGATATGCTGGTGTAGCTCGGAACTGGTATTGGAATCGCTCATTTCCGTTCATTCTTGTGGAAAATGTTCTTTGAGAAACACGAGGACTACAAGGTGAGTTGAATTGGCTTGAATCACGACTTTTTAAAATTTGATCGTAGGAGAATAGTAATTTCGATAAATCAAGATTGTCTTTTTTTTTTTTTTTTTTTTTTTTTTTTGTAGCTCAGCGGCTTGGTGTGGCTCTTCTTGGGTGTACCGACAAGCGGTACGCTGTTGTATAAAGAGGTGAGCAAAGGTTCTGTCGTAAGTTGAATCCACGGGAAGTACTTACTATTTAATTATAGTGTCAACGACTTCATAGCATTACCGTAACAATAACGGTAAATTATTGCCAAAAGGAAAAAAAAAAACAAAAAAACAATAACAGTAAGAACCTGTTCTTTCGGACTTTTTAGAGCCGAATCGAATCAATCGAAATGAATCGAATCGAATCGAAATGAAATGAAATGAGTGAATCGAATCGAATGAAGTTCAATTAAATAACATAGATGTCTTGAATGAATCGAATCGAAGTGAAGAATCGAATCGAATCGAATGGAGTTGAATCGAATCGAATCGAATCGAATCGAATCGAATGAATCGAATCGAAATGTCTGAAAATAAGCTGGAAAGAACATCCTAAATCAAGCACAGGGCATTATGTCAATTTACTGAGAAGGGGTAAAAACCAAGGCAAATAACAGTCTAGGGAAGTCAGAAGAATAATATACCCAAGACTTTGTCAAGAATTTTGTCATACGCACTTGAGTAACTATTTTCCATGGGATATATTACATTAAACTGAAGTTCCAGATATTAAATCCACTTACAATGAGGTCATCTGGGGACACGCTGAGTCCCTACTGTCTTTCATCAGCAACGACATCTTCACCTCCACGAGTAGGCCGCCTATGATACCCAGGGTTCTCAACCGCCTTTGCCACACTTTCCGTAGCTTTCTCAAGAAGAGTACCTTGAAGTGATTTTAGAGATTCACTTGTGTCATTCGTAAAGTACGGATTTAGAACTGTCTCGAAGTATTCAAGCTGCATAAGACAAGGCCCACATTCTAAGTAAACATATGAGCAAAGTAATATGATAGCAGTAGCAGTGGTTCATTGGTCTAAGAGAGCCTGTTTCACAGGTAATAATAACACAATGTTTTTAAAGATTGACGATAATCCTCTCAGTACATAAGATAAACTTATCAACCTCCAGGATCGTACTATTCCTTGACTATTGTTAAACATTGATTTTATCAATCGCTCCATTTATTCAACTCCACTCAGATTTGCTTATACACTCACAAAGTCAAGATTTCAGAACGGTAATATTTACTCCACGACAAGATTATCCCCATTTGACTTGGGTTTTCAACCGATGTCTACTCCATATGAGAAAGCATAAACGAGTTGCAAGGGGAACATTGTATCGAAAGTACTCCACGACACATCAAGTTATCAACGATAACAAGTAAACTTTTAAGCAATTCTTGTTTCTCATAATGGATAATATATTAACGACGTCATCACGTGTGCCACCACAAAACTCTGGTTTGCTAGTTCTGATTACAGAAGTGCGAAAGTTTGGTGATCGACGTTTGAATAGAATGACTGTAGATTGATGACGACATATATAATGGTTATGAGTTAAACGAAAATAAAGTAAACATGATATCGACGTGTGTTTGATAAATCATGTCATAAACAATAACGGTCAAAGAATATGAGAGATAAAAAAAAAAACTACAAAATTAGGAAAAAAAATGAATTGATTAAATTAAGGATAATGATAATATTAAGATATGGTGTCTCTTACGATGAGGTGACCTCATAATAGAATTATTATTAACGATATCACCGACCAATAAAATTCATGAAACAATCAACCAACTCAAAAAAAATAGATAAATAGTTAAATAGTAGTGCCGTCGATCTCATTGAATTCACGTACACTTTGGCGAATCTATCGACTTCAACTAAAAACACTTTACAAAAATATTACAGTGACCGCGAATAATATTGCAGTGAAAGGAATAAAGAAGAAAGGAGTAACATTATAGGAAATAGTCAAAGCTCAAACAGTATTACACCATTTGAGTAAAAAGTCATTTTCACATCTTATAGCTGCTTTGCTGTCTCCCAAAAGCTAACTTAACATCTCTAATACAAACAAACGCTATTTTCATGACATCACAATATTCTCACTTAAAATGGATATATCTGTCTAACACGCCCAAAAGCTTAAGCTGTTTATTTATTATGATTTTGTGTTTTTTATGGTTTAATTTACGAAAGTTACAATCTTTTTTGCTTTTCTGGGGTTACTTGCGGACCCATAAGTTTTGATGACCACGTTATGTACAAATATAAGGTTATTACGTAGAATTTTTTTTAAATCACAGGTTTACCATATAGAAAAAACACAAAATTAAATCCAACATAACACTTTTCGTTAACTATTTAACGGAAAAATTGACGGAATACAAGTTCAGGGTCACGCTGATAGGTATTAATTAAGTACAGGGTTACCAAAGATGTTTTTTAATTTGCAGGGTTACCTTGTAGGATTTGAAAAAGTTCAAGGTTACCTTATAGAAAAACCTTTATTTTTTTTTAACAACAATTGACTTTTTAAATTTTCATTACGGTACAAAAATCTACTGATTGAATGTCTGTCATTTGACCGCAGGGAATTGCGTCCAAGGCCACCGTACCTGGACGTCCCCTGCGTGGAAATAGTAAAATCAAATTGGGTAAGACCACTCACCGCGGTTACAGAGTGGCTCCGACCGCAGGGAATTGCGTCCAGGGCCACCGTACCTGGACGTCCCCTGCGTGGATATATGACTACAAGTGCTAGGAGAGTCCAGGACTGACGTGCCTGGACGGCTCCCGCGTGTGAAAGTAGTGAAAGGGTAAGACCGCTTGAGGGAACCAGTCCCAAGCGGCCCCTCCTACTAAGGCCATGCAATAGGCTCAGCTCGCTGTCAGGGCAAACTCTGCTCACATCAAAAGCATAGCCTGCTCTACAGCAGTCACAAAGGGAGCTACAGGCTCAAAGAAAGTGACACGTAACAGACAACAGACCGCATGCTAAAACGGCTACGGCCCAAAAGCAGGAGGCGGTCATGGGTATAACTGACACCTAAGAGTCATTGCGAAGGGTAAAATTACTCAGTGTCAAAATGAATAAAAATATACTAAGTATGAAAAATACGCTAAGTGAAAAGGACATGCAAGTCCCACACGCCGCAGACCAAGGTGAACAGCGGTCAACGGCTAATCAAAAGCAAGAAGCTAAAAAGACACTTAAAGTCACACTAAGTCACGAAGCTGATATAGGCTGACTGTCAGAATGCGAAAGTATGAATTACAAACATAGAAAACCGCAGGGTCACTTAGAAAAATTCCCATTTGAATCCATTACCAAATAGTATACACAATTGGAGCAGAAAAGACACGAGTTTCATTGAAAAGAAGCAGATTACAACTGCAAGGTTACAAACTACACCAAGGTTACAAATTACATTTGAACTAATTAAAAGTTGAGAATATAAAATACGCGGAGTCGGCGGCCGTCACTCATAGAAGGGCCGCCACTAACAGCCTAGTGCAAAAGGAGATAAACTGCTAGAGTAGAAGACACCCAGACTAAGCCAGTGCGGGTTGATCTTCGCCGGTAAGCAGCATGAGGATGGCAGTCCTCACGCTGGATACAGAGATTAGGGCGGCGGCAAAAACCTTCCTAAACTGTGCAGGAAGAGCCGGATGACGACAGCCCGAGTTCCTATGCGGGGCCGGGGTCGGTCAGCACCCTGCATAGGAGGCTGACCTACCTCCTCCTTAGACTCGTCATCATCAGCCAATTGAATACATCGCTCAAGTCTAGCTAATACATCTCTGTTCTCGAAAGACACGTGACTGAGGATTTACAGAAGGCATTCATCCTCTTCGTCAACGACTTTGCGCTTACACGAAGATCAAGCTGCTCGACAAATTTTAGTTTGTTAGTGTTTAGAGAGGCAAGTGAACATAACCATATTCTCGTGCATATATGAACATAACCTAGTTTTGTTCATAATCAAAATTTATAGCTTACGTATTGTATCTAACAATCTCTATCATTCAATCTTAAGTTAAATCATGCTCGATCCTAGCTCCCTTCGTCTGATTATTCCCGTTGTTGTTATCATCTTTGCTACTAGTGATTTCAGAGTGTACTGAATCGTTTAAAATATTTCCATACTGAATTCAATGAACTGATAAGTTTGATCACGGAATTTTCTATGAAGGATTGAGGTACCCCGAGAAACATTTCCAAACTGAATTTACAACTGCGAAGATTTGGATGGGTGGGATACAAGTGCTTGGGAAGGCTTGAAAAGCCTCTGAAACTTGCAAATATCAGACATGCCGAATTTGCAGGTATTCCCTCAAGGGATTACATGCTTAATTACCCTTCAATGTCTATGCATTATAGGTCTCGAAAATTAAACAGCGCTTCCTGTGAACATCGGTGGCCTTTCTTAGGTATATACTCTTGCAATTTTGAACTCACCAAAATTGACAGCACTTCGTCATTCATTCCATGGGTTTAGATCTCTGCAAAGCCTTGCGATAGCCAACATTGGCCTCTTATTCGACATATTTCCAAGGTTGTATTTCAGTTTTGTTGAGAGCTACCGCATTTTGCAGCTTTTGTATCCTCAGTCATTGTCGTTTTCCATATTTTAACTGAAACCATGAATTATTGTTGTTTATAAGTTTTTTGCTGCGTGATAATCAAGTTCACATGTGTATTTTCCTAATGCTCTTGAGTCTAATTCTCGTTTTCGACAATTCAAATTTTGTTATGTAGCTTGTCGCCTACTGTTTATTGGATCATTTAAGAGTTCTGCAAGGGCTATGATTAAGGTACATTGGCAGGTCTCGAAAACTTATCAAACGCTTACCTTCGCTTCAACATCTATCTATTACAGGTCTGAAAACTTGTCGGCGCTATCCCATCAGCATAAAGGTAGCCTTTGATCAGTTTCTGAAGCTTCATAATCTTGCAATTGTTCGCTGCAGAAAACTGACAGCAATTCCTCACTTATTTCACGGCTTTTCATTGTTGCAAAGTCTTCTGATACGCAAATGCCCCAATTGGTAGAAAGACGTCAACAGCCAGATGTCCAAGAGACTCGCCTCTTATTCAACACATTCCCGCTGTTGAGTTTCAGTGATTTCATAGCCTATGTAATTTTGCAGGTATGTATTTGTCTTTTTATCCCTTTTGAACTGAAACTGTGCAAACACTCAAGTCATTTTTCGCTTCGTTGTCATCCCAAATTAAAGTATATATAGAGCCTGTTGTACTTAGGGATGTCAGTGAGAGGGGTCAACGCGCGTATCGCTTGAGGTAGGGGACAATTTAGTGGGTCGTGGAGCGGTGATAGATAGTCAAAGTGATCTCCGCCGTGGGTCAGGTGCGATGGTGATTTCATCAAAACACCACCCCGCACCCGCATCGCCCTCACCCTCGCCCTCGCCCCCGTCCCCACACCTCGCCCGCCTATACCTGTTCGATCCTAGCTCCCTTGGTCTGATTATTACTGTTGAGCTTGCAATTGTTCGCAGCGGGAAACTGATAGCGATTCCACACTAATCCATGGCCTTCCATCGCTGAGCAGACTTCCCGCTGTTGAGCTTCTGTAATGTTCATTACCAATGTATTTTTGCGGGTATGTATCAGTATTTAATTCCCTTTTGAACCAAATTGAAACCATGAGATGATGTTCAGAAGTGTTTTGCCCAACACTCTAGTCCTGACTCTTATTCGCTTCTTCGATATCCCAAATTGAAGTCTATATAACCTGTTGTACTGGTTTTTACACTATCGTTCCAAACTACGGAATAGTAGCTAAATATGTTTGTAACTACAAAGTCATCTCTTTTTTTTTTTTTTTTTGGTACATACAAAGTCATCTCTTTAAAGAGCTACTACGTATCCTTAATCCTTAAATCTTCTACTGTATAACAAGTAATACGGTATAACTCTCTGAGATTTATAGGTAGGTCCTCAGAAGCCTAATGGCTCTGATACCATGATAACAAGTAATACGGTATAACTCTCTGAGATTTTATTCATTATAGTCGCAACATATATATAGAGTACATCGGTAAGGAATAAGTAGGGTTGCAGAATAAGTTCAAGCCCACAACACACGGGCCTAGCCTATTAATTGTTGCCAAATATTATTCCTTACGATATATATTAATATACCGTATTCCTAAAACACGATATGTCGATATCTCGCCATATCGAGAATATCCCGACAGTACTACACAACAATGGAGCCTTCCATTACAATAACCGCTTTGCCCTGAAGCTTAACTCGGCTGTTTTGTTCATCCAAGTGCACCCTTACGATCCCACTACGAGGCGATGCCTGGTCAAACAAGGTTATTAGTAATCCCATATAAAAATAGTGCAAGCAAATGAAAGGGTGATGATTTCGGATTACCGCATATGCAACGAAATCACATTTCCCCAGCTTCTTGGACCAATATACAGCTAATGCACAGTGCGCACTCCCGCAAACTGGATCCTGGACATTCATCACCGCTCTTACTAGTTAATACGAGTGCGGCCATTGAAATTAATCAGCTTCAGATTTTTACTAGTTATTTCTTTATGTTGTGTTGGTTGAGCTTGAAGGAAATCATCGTGGACAATGAAAAACAACACGAAGTCACTGGACAATTGTCCGAGACCCTGTTTGAAGGTAATGAGGTAACATATACAAATTATCTACGTTTATGAAAAAAAAAAAAAATTGTTTCTCAATGAGCATCATAATTATCACATCAGGAAATGCATCTCATCATAGCCAATCAATAAGGATACGGGTGCAGGGACACGACTTCACTACGAATTTGTAAATACAAGTAAGAAATACCTAGAGTTCTACAGCGAAATACAGATAAAACCGAAATGAAAAATGAAATAGCGTCACCTGGTGGCATGTCACACCCACTCACATATTCCACATATTCGCTCTCCTAATTGTAGGGGCCATAGAATTTGTGTTATGTGAGAGGATGGTACAGAGCCTTCGTACAACCCGATGGGCACCCTATCATTGTCCAGCTAGATTATAAATTTTGACATCATCAAAAACCATACCACCCCCTTAGCATCAATGATCAAGAACAAAAATGTCTAACCGCATACCCATATCTTTGTCGTGTCATGTCGGCACGGATATGGCCCCAAAAGTGAACGGTAAAGGCAAGCATTCACTAGTGGTGGTGACTGACAGAACAAATTTAGGATTAAAAGGAGACGGTTACCCCCATAAAGAGGATAATAGTGAACTACATCCTCCCCAAACTAATGCGTCACTCGACAAACGAGTAATAACTCCCCACCAACCCTTCCTATTCCATTCACCACTATCGCTTCCCTCCTCTTTTCCGTAACTTTTTTTTACTCCATTAATTACCCTCAATTCAAGTAAGTGCTAGAGCTTCGAACATGGTGTTAAATATCAAAGCCAAAGGTCCCAAACGTGGTCTAATCTAACAGAATTTGGCTAGTGCTCGCTAAACTCGGCCAATAGAACTCCAAAATGCCATAAAAAAAAAAAAAGTGGTACCTCATTGATGCCATATTTTGGAGCGAAATGCCGACTGATAAAGTCAAACCCAGATTCTGGTGACGCAGCAGCACTTATGGTCAGCCCGCTACCAGGCACCTGCTTTAACTCCTCAAGGTTTGGTTGATAAGCAGTAACAGCATCAGCTGATGGCAACACCATCTGACGAAAAAATGAGACATCAACCAAAGAGCACAAAGGGCAGAGTTGCAATGGTTTCAAAGATAACAAGGGAATGTAAAGCAGGTAATGATTATCATATGACATACAAAATAATCATCTAAAGCAGTCTTCTTGAAATCGACAGGAGAATCATTTGTTAGAAGTTTTGATAACGAGAAAGTGTCTTCTGTAGGGCAGTTTGTTGTCGCGATTGCAGGGAAATCTAATTCAATCAAGAAAGGATTGTTTTTGTCACTGTTTTCTGGCTTTGTGGTGTTATGTTCTTTCGGTTGAAGCACTTTCTTGGCAGTCAAGATCCCAGAAAGCGTTGAGAACTCTACGGTATCTCCAGTCACCAAATCAGATGAGAAACAAAAGTGTGCAGCAGCTAAAGTTGCATGCCCACATAGCTCAACCTGCCAAAAAACATGGAGAATTATTACTGCTATGACTGATGCCTGCAAAGTGCAAACCATGTTTTATAAGTAATATAATTTTTAATACTGCGCATTTGTTTGCGCTCAAAGCGGAAATCAATGACATAGATTCAACATTTTCTATTTCTTTTATTACATTTCTTATCCTATTTATCCAAGAACACGAGTATCAAGGATTGTACTTGTATTAATCGGCCTTTTATAACGGTGCACATTAGGAATCCATAAACGGAACAAAACTGCAAAAGATCTTTTATAATGGTAAAAAAGGTTGTTCATTTCAATCCTTTACGACAAATCCTTAGCCTATGAGATCTGTAACACAGGAATGCCCTTTGGGCTTGAAGTGTGAATGCAACTCAGGCCTGCCATACCTTGTGCGAAATATCCACTTTGAAAGGGAGGGGTGATGAGATTCGAACCTGATGGTTGGAGGTCCAAGATCGATTTTATACACTCTAACATTTTTTTATAATTCTCATCCATATAGAAAGTTGAATCAAAGAGCTACAAAAATACAAGTACATATCAGATTATAAATGCTTGGGACAGCGCAAATACCTATTGCCAGTGACAACTGTAACTATTAGTAAAGTCATTCGGCTATCACTTAATTTTAAAAAGCGACATTTCCCTTCCAAAATCGCGCTTAGCATTATTTATGGTAAAATGCACAGTTTACAAAGAGATGATCTCAGAGATGAAACTGAGAAGTTGACAAAAGATTTAATAAATCACAAAATTTTCAATGAGCATAAACTGAGCAGCTCGTGGCTTAAGCAATTTAAAGTTGTAGCCACGTCAAGAAGATAAACCAAATACGTCAAATTAAACCAGCTCGTGTATGAATATTGTAAGTTTGTAACGAAAATGTATGAAAATTCGAGCTATAGCAGCTTGAAAATAACTCAGAAATTAACTACACAACTCCAAAATTCATTCACGGGGTTTGAATCTCACCACTCCTCCATTCTAAAGTAAATAATAACTCAACGATGGGGTGTGTCTAGTGTCCACACTTCAAGCCCAAAAGATATTCCTATGAAAGGGCGTGTTAAATTATAAAACCGATCTTAGGCCTCCAACCATCAACGTAAGTGATTTCAGACATTTCAGACATGAGATTTCATACAACTTAAGATGAAGATAATGTTGGAATAATAGCTCAAAGCCTTGTTTCAATGTCCCACATTGGCGAGCCATACCCAACTTTAGTGCGTTAATATTCTACCCTATGCTTTACTAAAGTAAGAATTTTGAGAGGTCATTATACCAAAAATACTACGCACAGCCGCCGCCGTCCATTCGTAAGTGCGCGGGGTGGGGCAGTGGGCATATTTTTGCGTACTCTCTTACTTTTTCCCTCGTCAAATCGTCCATGTACATTGAATGTTTTGCGAACTGTAATGCAAACCGCTACAATATATTCCGCTCTGATTCTCGTCACCTTTATTGCTCTTAATAACAGAACGGAATCAAGGCTAATAACGACAGTCTTGCCAACCGAGCCTAGCCATTCTCATCAACACACAACAGCACTATCTCTCCTCTCTAGAATTTCTCTTGGGTACTGTTTTGCGGATTCGATAGTTAAAGACCACGATCACGATGAGAATAGTATTACACCCTCCAACCGTAATCGTGTCTACTAATCGTTTTAAGGATATCCAATAAAACCCCCTTCTCGAACACGATTTTTTTCTAATTTTCCCCAAATAAAAGAATAGTATTACACCCTCCATTACAATCAACAGTGTCATTTGTTCCACTATTAAACGACGTAAATGGACCGTTTTCTTTAAAATAAATTAAACAAATTAATAAAGTCAAACCCAAATGAATGTATGTATGCATGTATGTATGTATACCTCAGCAACAGGAGTGAACCAACGAAGGTGAAACCTGGGGTTGACCGAGTCAGACTCGGAAGAGCGAGTCAAGTAACAAGTCTCGGAAAAGTTGAACTCGGAAGCCACGGATTGAAGCCATTGCTCGTGACGTTGCTCCTCCAGCAAGCATACAGCTGCAGGGTTGCCCTTGAACTCCGTGTCGGTGAACGCGTCAATCTGTATGTCACACAAAAACACCGAGTTTCATACAACGATCTTACAATAAAATTAAACCGTTATTGATGATGGTGGAGAAAGGAAAGAGTTTGACTTACCACAGCGTACTTGACTGCCTCTTTTGTTCCCCCCATTTTGGTTGGTCCGCCTAAAATGAAATACTTTGCGATGTCTATAATTTTGAATTCACCGAGACTTTATAGCCGCCCCGTCCGCCCGTCTTACGAGAGAAAAAAGAAAAATTACACTGTTCTTTCCAAATTTTATTTTCAAAGATTCGATTCATTCCACTTCGATTCGATTCATTCAATTCGATTCGATTCATTATTCCACTTCGATTCGATTCGATTCAAAGTATGTTATTTAATCAACTTCATTCGATTCGATTCATTCGATTCGATTCGATTCGATTCATTCATCATTTCGATTCGATTCATTCGATTGATTCGATTCGATTCAGCTCTAAAAAGTCCGAAAGAACAAATTCTTAATCTGATCCGACTGAGGTGATATCGGGTCTGATATTTTTGTGATTTGAAACCGACTTGACTTAATTTGATCATGACTTGTAACCTGACATGATATAAAAAGGTCTCACTCCGAAATCTAGCACAACCCAACCCAAGATAACAAATGAACCTAAGTCAACCCAATAACTAATGCAACCCAAATTTATCTGTGACTCGAATCGAACCGAATTTTGTTATGACATTATTCATCAATATTTTAAACTAAACAATTTGCAATTTTGATATATTCAATAAATTTTTAGGGATATAAACGATAGTATTAAATCCTGAAAAGAAATTTTATGAATTTCTAACATTTAAATCTACGTTATATATTCATTATTTTAACATTTTATAAGTATACTAGTTTTCAGTCCGTGCTATGCACGGATGTTAAATATTTTGGCTTTCTAATACTGAGTAATCTAAATCGATTTAATGCTACGGGTTATTCGAAATTTATACTTAATTTCCTGCTACAAGTACTTAGTATGAATTTAATTGAGTTTCACTTTTAGTAAAAATTAGACTACTTGTAATAAAAATTAGACCGGAGACTTAATATAAACGTAAACTGAATATACTGAAGTACTTACTACGAAGTATCAAAGTGTATCGTAGAAAAATATGTATTTACTTTGTTAAACTCAAATGGTACTGTTATGATAGTATCTCTCTTTTTCGCAATCAAAGTTAAATATAATATGTTCACGCATTGAAACTTTTGATTTAAACTAACTACGACTCTATGAGTACTTGTTATTAAAGTGTTTCAAATGAAAAATATTTAGTTTGTTTATCAAACTAAATGGGACTCGATATCATATTAACTCTCTCTTCCGCAACCAAAGTGAAATAACATTAAGTCCACACATTACGACTTTTGATTTAAACTAAAGTATTCCACTTTCATAGAATGAATGTCATCGATGATATAGATATTAGTGTACAATCAAATAAATCTCTCATTTATTATAAATATCATAACAAAGGTTAGTATATTTACATTATTTGTAAGAATTAATCAAACAAGACGACATGTAGCTATATAATCTCGTGTAAATAGATAAGAATTTTTAAATGAAGTTCTACTAAGATAGTATATATTGTTCCGTATATAAACAGTATATATAGTATAACAAAATATTAATATTAATAATTAATAGTTTATAATTAATAATTTTGGGTAAATATACAACTCAAATAGTTGACTAAAAATAAGTGTTATGCTAAGAATTGTAATAATGTGAAAGTTAAAAGGCAAGATGGCACAACCAAGTATTACGCAAATTGTAAGTATTACGCAAAATCTTGACCATGAATTTGACTATTCAATCTTTTATTATAGGTTAGGGATATAGAGAGGTCACATTTTGGTGAAAAAATTGGTCACTATATTATAAAAATTTATCATTCACTAACAAAGTGAAGACTAACTATTTTCACCACAAACTTGTAAACCAAAAAATCCGAAGTAATCAAATGTGAACATGCGTCATTCATGCATCAAAGAAATCATCTACACACCAGTCCAACAGTGGAGCAAAATAAATTAAAAATAATTTGTTGAATTATTAAAATACTATCTCCATCTCAAAATAAACGTTCCCTTTTCTATTAAAATTAAATAGAAATATGCTCATTTATTTTGAGATGAGGTAATAATCACTTTGTAATCAAAGTTACCACAGGCCTCATACTCAACTCCTACTGTCCTACATAACCTTCTAAATATGTCATGACACCCTCAAATTTTGTCAAATTACACATGATACCCCATGTCTGAGGTTTGTTCATATAATATTCCTAAACTTAATGTTTATGTGCTCAATATGTCCTTTTTCTAACAAAAAAACTTGACGGCATTAGTTTTTATGGAAAAAAACGCTAATATATCATTTTTTCTAACCAAGAGTTGAGGAAGCCTATCAGGCAAGTGTAAGTAAGTTTGTTAATATTATGTCCAACAATCAAATTTTTGCTTAAAAAATAGCATATTGGGCACATAAACATCAAGTTTAAGAGTACTATATGAAAACAACTTTAATAAAAATACCATGTGTAATTTCACAATATTCAAAGACACCGTTGAAAATATCCCTTAAAATAAAATACTGCACAACAATTGCTTCACTAGACAAGCTATCTTACCAAACTTATCACAAGCCTTAGACAGCGACTAGCTAACCCATTGCTTCACTAGACAAGCTATCTTACCAAACTTATCACAAACCTTAGACAGCGACTAGCTAGCCCACAAATATATCAGGTGTCATTCTCATCTAGGTTGCACGGACATTCCTAATTTTGGACGTTCTCGTGTCGGACACCGTGTCGGACACGGACACACGTCGGACACACCTTCAAACATGTTGGACAAGCCTTGGACCGTGTCCTCGGTTTTTTTTTAAAACAAGACGTGTCGACACTACCAAGAACACTGGACACTGGCCACATGTATGACACCTTATTATACTAACTTTTCCACTTAAAAAAAAAAAAGAAAAAAAATTAATGACGAAACTTGATGGAGTTTGTAATTTGAAACTTTTGCACTTTTTTTTTTTTTTTTTTTTTTACTCTGTAAGACTTGAAAGTTTATTTAAATTGGCTTTTTTAATTTGGAACTTTGTAGTTTGTAATTTTGTAAACATTTGATTTTCAGATATAATTATTGACGTATTGATTGTTTTACGACTTTTTGAGTTTTGAATAACCATAATAATAACATGTTGATTGTAATGAGTTATGAATTCCCTTTAATTTAATATGCATAATGATTTTTTTCCTGTCGTGTCCCGTGTCCTAAAAAATCGGACTGGCGTGTTCCGTGTCCCGTGTCCGTTTTGGTGCAACCTAGATTCTCATTCGACGATCGTACATAAGAAAAAGCATACTTCTTTATATACAACTTGTGTTCCGACGATTCTGCAAAACACCTTGTTCGGGAACGAGTCAACCAACATACAATATCGGAAATATTTATCAAGTCCTCCGTACATGACACAGCGCAAATAATAACAATACATTGAATCATCTCCTGCACTTATTACACAGCAATTTGCCATGTGTGAAGATCCCTTATTATATTCCCACATGTAAGTCCCACATCGGTTGTGGAGAGGTGAATTGTTCACCTTATAAAGCCTAAGGGCTACTCCTTCTATTACCAATTGGTTTTAGGATGGAACCCCTTGGGCCTATAAGGTAGGCTTTCTCTCTACCACTTGTGGGTGTGGCCCGGGCCCGTCTCTGGTTTCACACCATGCTTAATTGAAATGATTGGCTAAGTATTTTATGCATAAAAGGGTTTAGAACAATGATAAAATGATGGGGTAATTTATTACTTTATACAAGTTCTAGGGGTAGAGGTACATCACCAGCATTCTAAAAGATTAACGAGACGGATCAGTAATAACTATTATGTCTCGATTCCATGTGCACTTACAACAACAGTTTTTTACCCCTATAACTAACACAGTTACCAAATTCCTTCCTTGGTCATTTTCAGGAAGTGTGACAGCATAAGTCGAGGTATTTCCACCTCCACCGACTTTTTCTTCTTTTATCTTGGTCGTCTTCACCATTTCTGAGCCCCTACTTTGTGTCTCTGTGACTGAGACCATTGTCAATTGTCAATGACGACAGTTTGTATCTAAGTATATCATCCAAATTAAAGCTTTAGGAAAAACAATGGGATGCATGATTAGTATCTTCGAAATAACTTCCAACATTAGCAATCAAACAAGTACTCCGCATGTTATATCTATTTAGCTTTCTTACAAAAACAATGTCGATTTTGACGATTATTTACATATTATCAGGACTACTTATTGATAGAGTTCTCACAAGTCAATAGGATCGAATGTGGAATTATAATCCTCGCAAGATAAGTTGGAAGGAGTTCAAATATCAAAGGGATGAAAAATCCGATGGTAACATGACGATACATTCAACAAACTTATTATGTAAGCTACTAAATGTTGGAATACCAAAGTTAGTTAGGCTTGGTCAAAGACGGTTACACCAAGTCAAAGTTTGTTAGGGAGTTTGTTAGGGTTGTTGAGGAGTTTGTTAGACTCATCCTCCTCTTCAATCATCTCTATATATATTTGTACATACTCATTCAATTCATTCATTCAATACAACTCACACATTTTATTTACATCATTTTGTTTTCTCTGATTTTCGTTCTCAATTACAAACCTCTGATTTTACTTGCAAACTCCATTAATGGCGAACTCAAGATTTCAGGTGTACCATGGAGGTTTCCTTCACTAAAAGTATATGAACAAATTATAATGTTTTAACATATATAATGTTGAATGTAACAGTGGCCCTTCCAGATTCAACTGATAAGACGGAAATGATATAACCAGATTCGAGAAAGTATAAGCACATATAAGCATCTGCAGTTTCTTGTAGAGAGAAATTACCTCGCATACGCCATGAAGTAGTAACCTATGAATTGAAAAGGATCTTGCACTTGAAGCACCGGAACATCTGAATCAATTTCATCTTGGATAAAGGTTCGTATGCATTTCTGGAAATAGTCAGACAAGTGCTCGCTCATAAGAGTAAAATTTGAATAAAGCTTTTCAAAATGAATGTTGCCACAAGAACCACAGCAGCTGAAACAAGCACGATTCCATGAAACTAATACAGCAACCAGTAGAGTGAGTCGATGACCAATACTAAAATTCAAAACCATGGCTAACTGGCTAAGAGTGATTTTAATATTGACGCGAACAAATATTCGAATAACCTTCATGAATATTAAATACCGCCTTTTTTTTCTATGTGGTTCCTCTTTTCATCATAATTATCTCCTTTCAATAAATACTTAGTAAGAGAGTTGCTGGGACCGTCAGATGGATGCAAATAATATAGGGAGGAAGCATCATGAAGTAATTGAAAAGAACTTTTACCATCAGTACCTATGGAAACAAAATATATATGAAGGATCAATTAACCATTGACGATGATACATTAGCAATCAAACAAGTACTCCGCATGTTATATCTCTTGATAGCTCTTCAATAGTATGTAAGTCTTTGAAACTTCAGCGTGAACTGCTCTGAGTGCCATAACTGCAAAGAAAAAAAGAGAAACAAACTCTTGATATGGTGTCAGACAGCCAATGAAGCAGGGTAGTAACAACTAGTGACAGCAGAATGTGTAAGATACCAATTATACCAAGAGCTGATTCTTTGGCTTCTAATACCCGGCAAGCCTTAGATATTTCCTTGATGGAGTCACTTATATACGTTCGAAGAAATTTTTGACTCTTCAAATTCACGAAATGTATTGAGGACCAAAAATGTGATGCAAATGAAGTCACATCTTCCAACAAATCAGCATTAGAGGGTCCATAACGTTACTTTAACCACACTCAAGTACTCAACTATAACGCTACTTTAACCACACTCAAGTAATATGTGTTTGCCTCAAACATTCCCACGACTTTCCCAAACATTATGTTCCTTGGTATTCAAAGACAATATTATGTTTAATTGTTATATGTATCAGAGGCTCAACTAAATAAGCTATCACCGAAATCTAGGGTAAAGGGGATGAGATATATACCTTAACCTCATAGAGATATATTGTACTCCGCATCATTCCAGAAACTTCATCGAGAGAATGACTCGAATACTTTACATCACTACATTTTTCCTCTGTTTTATTTGAGGCAATGACATTTGAATCTGCAGCAACTTGCGAAGACTGAAATTGAATCATATCATTTGTTGAGGACACTAATAACAGTATAACCACAACCAAAGTATCAAAGATATATATAAAAGCATCACTAGATAAAAATCAGTAGAGGACTAGCTTCAAGTTTCAACTGTTCCATTCATGAAGCTATGCAGCACCATTATATTTATCACAAGTACACGTAAAAACATAGATGACGAGATAGCGGAGAATTTTGAGTTAGACCAAAAATTCTAGGAAACTACAAAATCCATCAGTTCTAAACTGAAACAGTTGTACCCGTACAACAGGTTGATTGTCACAACAATGTGACCATTACAGTGCTTGTCATGACCATATCGCGAACTTTGTAACCATTTTTCTGACAGAAATAGTGGTCAAAAGTTACTCGATAATGGTTACAATAAGCATTATAATAGTCACATTTCAGTTACAATCTACCCATAGAGTACAACAGTCTCATAGGATACAAATTTGGCTACGAGATATAGTAAGTGACTAGACCAACACTCATCTAAATGGCTTGGTCAACCTAAGCCTAACATACCACACGGTCATCTCACGACGAAACTCACAGTGATAATTATCCACACTTAAAACTATATCCATTTGTAATGTTGTCTTAAAATTTTAGAGGCACAGCCGTGATCACATTAACCGAATACAACGTAACCACCTAACTTCACCCCTTATAGGGGACTGAATAATCCTACTCCAATTCTTGGATTTTATTACTATGAGATGTCACCTGGAGCCCAAATAATACTCCGTATTAGTTTAATAAACTTGACTAAATGTGGGTCAAACTTTCACAATTTGGCCATCTATAGTGTAAATCATAATCATAGCTTGGCAAATTTTCCACTAAAAACTGAGAGTGCTATCTTCCACAAGGCAGGTATATAATTTTCAAAGCATCAATTTCTTCACTGCTCATTTCAGCTGACTGATAGTCTCCCCCAAGGTGAAGGTCCCCATTTGACAAGTATATTATTCACACAGCCAGCCAGACTATAACTCCCGTAATTAACTCACAGGATGACTAGTTCCGTCCAATATTTGTTTCCACATCGCATCTGAAGCCGCTCGGTCTTGAATTGCATTCTCCAATGCAGCCTCATAATCGAGAGTAGTGCAATTTTCAAGCAAAGTTCTGATCATTCTTTGATTCTGCAGCACCAACTAAATTCTATCAGCTAAAACTATTCAACGGAAATAATGATACAGTGACCAAAAAACTAGACAAATCAGATTATACAAGAGTAGTTTAAATAACACAAACAGGTTTGAGATACAGTATGCCTTTCCTCATAAGTCATAACAAACAGCAGGCCTGCTTTGTGTGTAAAGATTTCTATCCCCTTCCACTCCCTCCTACACTTCTACCCCCTATGCATCTCTCTTCCAATGCTGATGCTTGAACAAGTTTGAGCAAAAGAGGGAGAGCTAATTTTCAAATTTCAAGGCAGTAGATTACGTTATGGTTCAAGCTACACATTAGACAACTAAACATTGAAGAAACGACAACATGACAAGGTATCATAGACAACAGGGGACGAGGGGCTCTGACCTGTAAGTTGAGGTAGTGCCACACTGGATCTGACTCAGGTTCCAGTTCCAAAAGCAACCTTACTGTATTTTCAACCTACAAAAAATATTACATTAGATATGGCGTATCGGGCCACACAAAAGACAATCAGGATACGAACAGTTACTTGGAGATCAAGTGTGGCCCGACTGGCAAACGGGGCCATTTGGTTTGGATCATTGGATGGGAGGGACTAGGGAGTTTATCTTTGACAACCATGAATAATGTCAAAAAGTCAATGTAGCATTTGGGTTGGATCATTGGATGTGGGGAATATATCTTTTATTTTTAAATATTCCTATATACGGGGTATTTTTATTCTATTTTACCTTTCAAAACTTTTATTTTTATGATGTAATGGTTTGACAGTTCCAGACTTCCAGACGATGATACATGTTAGCCGACCCCAAACATCGTGGGAATAAGGCTTTCATGATGGCGGTGTTGGTGATGTTGCCCAAATTCAGTCATCAATGAAGCAAAGAACGCGTTTGATCTCTGTTGCTCAGCTTTTGTAGTCGAACATAATTTGAAATTCAGTGGCAGAATGCTGCATAAATGTACTCAAATCAATCAGATGAATATCTGATCAGAAACCCCACACAATCCCAAGTATTAAAAACTCAGTTTGTGGGATCTATAAACCATATGAAATCATACTGTAGTCGAACATAAAAACTCAGTTTGACGGAAATTAGCATTGAATCAATGGATGCGCAGTAAAATATAGTGAGCAGTAGCTCGTCCACACACAGTTGATACACGCTGTACTGCCACCGACACAAATTACAGTGTGAATGACAATGGTATTGGACGATAAAAAAAGATTCAGAACAACGTAGAATGGTTGTGTCAGCTTCTCAATGCAATGGTGTGCCGCAAAGTTGTCAGACAGTTTACTGAACGACTGTGTATGGGCACGTATGATGAACTATAATATGATCAACAAAATGATGCGGTAGTTGCTGCTATATACCGGAACTATATTTTAACCCTATATGGGCGAACATACATTGCATCCGTATATGAACTGCAAATTTTATTGGCTAGATCAGCAAAAAACGTGAATGGAAATGAACCAGCAAAAGTGATATTAGCTACATCTTTTAATGAGAGCGTCCACGGAATTACACATAAAACTAACAGAAAATTACAAAAGTGGTAGCAAATAATATCATGTTCAATTGAAGAAGGCAACAGCATCAGAGCATGAAATGTCTTGAAACCTCCATCTATTTCCAAACGAATAGGAAAATGTTACACATAAACTCGTCCTTACTTCTTGCTCTTATCATAAATACTTTGAAGGTCGGGAATTTCTGTAGAAAATCGTTTAATATATGTTTTAGTGAAAAACTCCTCAGATTTACTAACCAGCCATACAAATGGAGTCTTTTGTATCAGGTCTCGATCTGTTAGTATCTTCCAAATGGTATACCTTGGAATTATTCGTTTCTCCAATGAAAACATAAAAATGTGAGGGTAACTGATAATCCTCCCAGGATCGGTCTTCACAGTGTTAACCAAAAAATCCATTATATCTCTAACTTTCTTCTCAGAACAACGCAAACAACTTGGATAACGCACAAACATGGAAACAACCTCATCATAGGACCACCCCATGCTCTCGAAAACCTCCACTTTCTTCTTCCACGACAACTCGCTGAGTCCCACGACTGGCCACAGAGAGTGAATAAACTTGTTGTCGCTAGGCTTTACCCCCATAACTCTAAGGCTGTCAATTGCACTAGCAATTCTCTCGAGTCTGGGATAAAACAAACACCTAGGATACATCACAAGCATGTCGCCGATACGATTCTTAGGCACACCTTGCTGAATCAAGAACTCGACATTCGGCATTAACCTGTTCTTGACGTCGCGGTTAAAAATCGAAGAACCACGCAAAATGGCAATCTCAAGCTTATCATCAGAAGTAATGTATTTCCTAAATAACTGCATTACAGGCCTCAGCTGCGCGTCAAGGCTCCTACCCATGATTTTCGGATTCGACAGGAATATTTTGGGAAGGACCGAAGACGAGACACCGTTTTCGGTGAAAAACTGAAACTTGGGTTGGAGGAGGGTAGTGGATATTCGTGACGAGAGAACAAGAGGGTACTTCTGCACAAGTTTGACGACTTGTGTATCACTGAATTCATTTGATTTCAGGAAATTAACAACAGAATCATAATGTTGTTTTTTATCTTCAACTAATTTTACAGTTTTGGAAGCTGAAATCGCTGATTTCAATGAAAACCCACATGAATTAGTGAGGTAATCAACGGTGAAAGAGGATGAAGATGCTGCTGCATATTGTGATGTTGTAGTATTTGTTGTGGGTGTTGATTTCTCAAGGGGTTTTGCAGTGAAGAAGCGTTTGTGGATGTTAAATGTTAGCCTTGTAACTGTAAATTTTGACATTTTCTGGTGTTTTTTTTTTTTTTTTTTTTTTTTTTTTTGGAGATTCAAGTGAAAATTGCAAGGAAGTAGGCGGAAGTGAAAGAGAATAGGGTTCACCTGCAAATGAAGGTTTAGGGTTTTCATTTCATTTCATTTTTCATCAATATCAAACAGTTTACAAATTTTGGGCCTGCAAATCAATTTCAGATTCAAAATCTATTTCTAAATGGACTTGAAACTAGTGACCAACTGACGACCCGTGAAATTTACGGGCCGATTTAATTTTTGTTTTATATTTTTCGATTAAATTTTTGTTTCCCATCGATTTCTAACACGAGTTAAAAAAATATTGAAAAAATTATACATACTTCAAGTGAGTACTAAAAAGTATATTTCCTCCAATACCCTCACCAACTACATACATCTGCCACTTTCATTAAATGGTCTCACGTGGTCACGCTACCATTGAAGCATCAGAGGGAACTGAAGAAGTGGTTCGTGTGATCGGATAAAACCAAAGCGGACAACACCCTTGACGATTAGGATGCCTAGCAGCGGAAGATGATGTATTGAATATAATTGTTACTACAATGAGTTAAACTGTGCACCTTTTGAAACTCGAGAAATACAAACAATAGCTTTTTATCAGTCATGTTCTCAAGGTTATATGCTTGTTTAGGACGACATTTTGAACTTTTTGAAAATGACCTTAAATAAATTAACTGAAAAAGAATACGGTCCAAGTAGTCGGTACTCGCCCTTAAGAATGCCTTCGACTATCAGTGCAATTCAACGCATGGCCGCATCTCTACAAAATTGAAATCGACAAAGCCAGTTACTCATCTTTTATGTTCAATAAAATTCAATGTATTTTCATTTTTGAGAATTCTGCATCAAAAATACATTCAATAAATATTTAAGAGTTTAAGACCATCTTCTATTTTCTCCGGCGAACATTATTTTCCAGGTATAATGGCTAAATATATACGGAGTATAAGACAAATGGCGAACATTATTCTCCGGCGAACATTATTAATATTAAATTTTTATAATTTTTTGTATAGAATTCAATGGAATAGAGGAAGTATTATTTATGGATGATTTTTAGTGGTATTGTTGTTCATAGCTCGTGTTCGTGCATTTACGTTTTGTCGATAGTATTGCAGAGTTTATTTTCAGTTATGATGGAATTTGTAGGTTTGGAATTTGTACTCAATGTACACAAATTATAATCCAATTAGTTGTAAAGAATGTTGAATGAATTTTCGGGAAAGAAGAGAGGTTGAATTCAGGAAAGTCGTGTAGGTCACTCGAGAATACCAATGAACTATGATGAAGAATAATACGGAGCATCTCACCCTTTGTTCCCAACATTAGTTTCGAACGAAGGCTCATATTTCGTCTCAAAGTGGAACGATGTTTGTTTAGGTTTGGCAAAAAAATGTCAATCGCTCTTTCGACAGTTTAAGAAGGATAAGGATTGTCGTACATATATTATAACATACAACATCCTTATTTCCGTCTTTGGTCGGTTGATGTTGATAGAGCACATGGAAGCGATTTTCAGGAGATACACGATTCTTGTCTCGTACTCTCGTTCCTACTGCGTGTACGTTCAACAATTTGATTGTGGGTTATCTAACTGCTTGGATGTGGGACCACATGGAAAACACCTATTTGATGATGAAAGAGACGTCGTTTGGGCCAAACGTTGGTACTTACAAGTTAATGGTCAGGTTTATGCACAGGAAAAACTGTTTGATAGAATGGAAAACATTAGTAGACATTGTTTTTAAAAGGAACGTCATAGTTGCCTCAAAAAGTGTGATGCGTTTGGTTATCACAGCTTATTATCGGCATGATGCGGTTGACAAGCTCAGTAGCTTTGTGAAGCGTGCTGAATGTGCAGGATGGAGAATCTGGAAATCTTTCTATCATTGTATGTCAGGGGCGCTCGGAGGAGATGGAAAACATACTTGGGGAGATGAAGAAACTCGGTATAGATCCTCGAACAAAAAAGACGTTGGTATTGGAGTATTGTGTAACTTTATTAGATATGTGATCGATTCAAGGCCTCAATATATTAGATTCGGACACCATGGTGTTGAGTTTGCGACCAATGATACTTAAACTCGGCAGACGACAGAGGCAACTAGCCAAGTGCTACTAGTGCTGGACGCTAGTGTGCGTAGCATCATTGTACATTGCTATTGGAGTATTGTGTAACATTACATTCTTTTTCAACACAACCAAAATGAAGGTGTGAATGTGTGATGATGATTTACACTAACATAGTATGGAATGTTCAAATCAAAAAAGGAAAAGAGTTCAAGCTAGGGGAAATTCAGGTGTTGATTTACATGTTTTTTTTTTGCCTAGTTCGTGCAATTTTTACTTTTACCTCCATTACATTCAATACGTTTTTCAGTTTTCATCTTACTTGACGATTGCTCGAGTGTAATCCCAATGTGATAATTTATGAGCAACGTGAAATTCAAGTATCATATATTGTTTCACGGTCGTTGCACGTAAAACGATAGATCTAAACTGAAATCGTAATTCACTCGTTGGCCGTTCACTCACGCAGCCACGCTATTATAACTGCATTATGAAAATAGATTATCATTCATTATTAGCAAGGTGCAAAGATGTGACTGATGATAACTGATTACTAACATTGTGCCACGTATGCGAACAATGCCCAAACCATGATCGTTGATCACAAAAATAAGTACGAATTTCGTAGAAGTATTCAGCTTAAGTATGAGCAAATTCATAATGGATGTTCAAAGTTCAAACCCATCATCACATAATCTATATACTTATTCACATCTTTTACAGCAAAAGTAAAAAAAAAAAAAAAAAAAAAAAAAAAAAAACAATAATTACATCGACAGGAACTCAAGAAGTGTTCCTTATTTTCAATGATTCCTATAGTTCATCCCTTCACATAATTCAGATGGCAATTATGCAAATGAAAACATTTGATATTTACATAGATTCGACAGCGCGGTGGTATACAACAGATTTACTGTAACATGTGTATGTGTATGTGTATTGGAGGGTAAAATGAGGTCTCAATCCCAATATCTTGGGTGAACATTTCGGTGCCTCAAAGGTGCAGGAGCTGCTTCACTTCCTGGAAACTCCCATTTTACGAGATCTCCGTCCCAAGATGAGCTTACAAGCATCGGATAGGTTGGGTGCCAACTACAGTCTCTCACAGTTGACATGTGATGGTCAAGCTTTGCAACTATGGCTCCATTTATCTGTCGTAAAAGCCAACAAAAACCCTTAGATCCGCCGCACTGATCTGGGGTTATATAACGTCACTAAATACTGTAATCTGAAACATTTGAAATATTTGCCTATATTCTGCTGAAAATTTTAGCTAAATGCGCAAGCAAATTTGTCGTGGTAGTAAATTTTATGCGCACATTTGAATGCCCTCACCAATCAGCATAAGCGAGAATGTAAATGTAAGGACGAAAGGATAATGACTAAAATAATACAGAGTACGTCAGAAGAACACAAAGAACAACGATAAGGTGTCCTCGTAAGACATTAATGCGTTATCACCATGAGGACCAAGCACATGAAATAACGAGTTTTGTGACTTACCAGGTCATATATATACACGCTGCCATCATTCGAACCAGTGTAGATGTACTTTTGTCCAGAACTGGATTACACAATTCCAAACAAACCAACGTTAATTGTTCTGTCTTTGGTTAGAATAGTTTTACATGAATTTAAGCACTGATCAGTCGTGTATGTCACTGCTCACTAATCACGCTTAGAAGATGTACAGCTATTCAGTAGTCTTTGGTTAATGTATGATAAAACAATTATCAACATAGAATTCACTCAAAAGATCATTCACACTTTACGAGATGGCATTATTTAGTTCAAGAGAACAACACCCTCGTCCCTTGTCCCATTCACTCAGACGATCATTCACAAATCATAATGCTCAAAAACGTCACTCAAATTTATCGACATGTTTGACATGTCTGTAACTAGAGAAGTAAAAGTTTACAAATCAATTCAGAAGCATACCCAAGTTCAGGCGAAAAGTAACAGCGGATAAGCGTACGCAAGACAGAATGTCCTTTGTACGTGGCCACAGATTGATCACACGGATGTTTTAAATTTCTTGCTTGAGTTGGATATTCCATCCACCTATAGTCCCAATCATATGTCCGAACACCAAGATCACTGAAAAACAGAAGCGTGTTACTAAACATTCCAAATAAATGATTTTATACGCATTAGTAGCTTTTACCGCCATGAAAGCTTTGGAATTCATCGTAAAAAGTCCATATAGCCCATAGATTGCAGCAAGGAAAAGGAGAAAAAAAAAGAACAAAGAAGCAAACCAAGAACTTCAAATCTGAGCTCATACTTACTCTCCTTCAATCACTATTTTCGGATAAAACTTTTACCATTTTTTTGTTTTCTTCTCATTTCATTTTGTGGACAAAGTAGGGCAAATTTGACAGTAAATATACCACAAGACACAAAATATAGAAATTATAGATCTCAAACAGTTGCATACTACTTGCATCAAAATCTATTACTCCGTACAAATTACAATTTCAACGAAAACTAATAAGAAGTAACTAATATAAATACATGAAAAAATGTGCAGCAGTTTTGTCTTAGACTGCACCTAAAGTCAAACACGAAGAAAATAGAAAAATAGAAGGAAGATTATTAATGTGATACTTTCACCATAAAATAAGCCCCATTTGACTGTACCAATGGTTTTAAAATGTTGTTAAACGAAAACATACTCTGCAATATAATTATAAAATCACTTATGGTATATAACCCCGTATAATATATGCCATATAGCAGCACTTCGAGAGATTAGCCATTCATAGTCCGAGAGATGTCAGAGATTTTAAATTTCACATTAATTAGAAACATCAAATTTTGAAACAGAACAAGAAATTGAAACTGACATACCAAGTTACGTTAGAAGACATTTTTCTTACGTCCCACATCTTGATGCACTGGTCTTTACCATTTGAAATAAAATAGCGACCATCGCCTCTGCTATCAATGAATGTTATTCCTTCCAAGTGCCCCATCATGATGCCAGCTGGTTTCCCTCTCGCTATGAAGCATCGTCTGTCCCACACCTATATGTCAACACATTATCTCTAGTACATCAATTGAACTTAGTTTATATAAGGCACTGCAAATCAAAGAGGAATAAACAAAGAGTGCAGACAAAAGGACAAATTCCCAAAACAACATAAGCAAGTTACCCAAATGGGGAAATTTTCTTTTATAAAAATCTGATATGAAGAGTCGTACTACCATCATAAATCTCACCTACTTATGGTTACATTTGAGAGACAAGCATCCTTGTACAATCAAAGTATAAAGCCTTCATTGTACTGCTGATGTACAAGATTTTCTTTGAAATTGCCATTAAAAGGAGACACTCCGAAGCTGAATTTATGTTTGAGTAGCTAAGGCCTAAGTACTTACAATTTTAGAGTCGATAAATGATACTCTGTATGTCTAAATCAATATTGTCCACAATGATACACATAAGAGAATTTAGGGCTTCATCTGATGCTCCAGTAACAGTCTGTGTGTATGGCGCGATAAAGAAGTCTAATTTTCACGCTACATTGACCAAGAATATTGTGCTTTTTCAACTTAATTGTAATGAGATTGTTGTTACCTTTCAAACTTCTATAGAATGAATGGTTTTGGAATAAAATTCACATATTTACTTCAGTGTTAATCACAGAGTCAAGATTTTCTTCGCTTCCAGAAAATTCACAGATTAAATATGTGCAAGTAACGAACAATTACTATACCTTGCATAGATTGTCATCGCTTCCAGAAAATATAAGATGTCCACTTTCATCAGCGAAACAGACTGTGTTAACATCAGACTGTACAAAATAATACATAAAATTAGCAAGAACCAAGGATATGAAGGTCGCAAGCACTCACCACAAGCTGCGAAGTATTTATATATTCAACTCATAAAAAGTCCACATAGCGTGTACACTCGAGTCTTGGGTAGGTGTTGATGGTATAGGGTTCGTCCAGTTATCCTTACGCTTGTACAGTGAGATAATGATTAAAGTAGAATAATACAGTGGATTTAAGCTTCTGTTTACATTTTTCTCTCTTATGTATAAGCGCTATATTTTACTAACATTTTGAATTCATTTTGTCAAGGGAGAAAGGGTTTATGTTCTGAATCTTCCAGAGAGGTTTCAGCAAGAAATATTTGTAGAGGAAATCATAGAATGTGAGGTTTTATTGTCTTGATGGAACAAATTCAAATAGAATTCAAGCACGTAACAGTAGCTGTGCAGCCATATATATTATATCCTGATACTTGAGCAATGGCTGTTTGAGTTTACGATCACAAGATAAGAGATCCGGCGACCACGGGGAAATTTGCAGTTCTGCTATGTGGTTTTGGAGCATATAGGATGAGATGCTATCGGTTACGTCCTTTAGATAATCAATTTTATTCTAAATTCAACATGGACATATAAACAATAACTTTGATGAGGATTGCAAGACGACTAACTAAAGGATAAAACCAATAGACAGCCTTGTTTCGGACATTAGAAAAGTGTCGCACACATGCATGTATAAAGACAGAGAGAGAAAGAGGCTTACTGTGTGGGCTAAGATTCGGAGCGAGAGTTTATTTGTTTCGAGATCATAGACATATATAGCATCATCAGAACTCCCAGCTACAAGTTCTTTGCCGTCTGTAGAAAATTTTACAGAAAAAATCCCAAACGAGTAACCACCATCACCATAAGCTGAGAAATCCAACCCATCGTGAATGTCCTGTTGAATATATTCAAAAACAAGCTGTCATCCTTAAACCAGGTAAAGCTTAAACCCAAAAATAAATAAAAAAATCACATGCTAACAATCATAGCTTTTTAAGTTATCTGGGCACATGAAAGATTTATCATAAACAAATATTTGGATTACACATTGCTTTGGATATATATGTTCCCAAAAAAATTATGGTGATACGCCCTTCTAAACCGGACAAACAATTTCAGAAAAAATAGCATTCTTAGTGTTAAGAAGAAATGATAGCTTCAGCAATTCAGCCGATAAGGTCCTCCTCATTACTCTTTAGTACACATTGAAAGGTGTCTATTTCCTGAGGACTATGGAGTTCACCAGTGGACGTAGTAAGAACTGCAATCAAGCCGCGAAACTGGATACAGTAAAGTACCTAAACACGCAGTGAAACCGACAATTCAACGTACAGCTTAGTCATACAAATGTAATGTTACAATTCATATCCATGGTTCAGTGCAATCGCAAATTAAAAACTCAACTTTGATAGCTCCATCTAGTTTACACATTGAGGATTCAATGAGCAAGAGAAAAAGTGGTCAACACTGTCAGCAGTAAATAGTAGTTTCAGTAAGACACTAAGACGAGAAGTTTGGAACCCCAGCTGTGTTGCACACTCAAGAAGAGGAATTTTAGATCATCACAACCATCACGTGAACAGTGAATATCCACATGAAACAACTATTTCTCTCATTGAGAAGCCAGTCGATGAGCACATCTTTTAAACTTCTTCAATCAAACCCAAGTTTTATAGATAGAATCGCCTGACAGTATATTATCAGCAACATCTTCTAGACGATTCTCTCTCTATTTCAACAGTAAACACACTCCATAACCTCAAACTTCCCGACAAATGCACTTGATGAACATTTAAACCGCAATAAACTTGCCCTTCTTACAATTCATTCTTCAGTTTGTTACATTGGCAGAAGACTAGTAGAAGAAAGTTGCAGAGTCACCTTCATTAGAGTTAAATCAGCATACATCCAGTTCCTTATTAGATAGTCAGTTACGGTTTAAGATATTCTAAACCATGTTTGCCATAATGATAATGTTCTGATATATTCTTTAGGATAAATACGAAGCCAAACTCAACGAGCATGTAGGTTATGGTTATCAATGCATAACTAAGTCTCAAACGTAGATGGTCTGGGAATGAAATACGTACTGTCACATTTGCATAAGAGTCTGTCCCAGCAGATCCAACATCAGCAATATGGACAAGAGGTGACATGCTAGAATATACCTGCACAAAACATAATACAGTCAATGTCCAAAATGGCGAAGCGCCGAAGCCAGCATAGATACCTTTTTTTTTCATTCACTTATGGAACATTTTCATCTTATGACTCTTATACAATTATAGTCTACCGCCCTAAACAAGAGAGAATAGCAGTTACTCACAAGATGTCGCTGATCTGGTGAAAGAGACGTGTCGGTGATTGTCCAGCGCAGGCTCCTAGCCAATATATTCTTCTGAACTTTCCATCCATTATCCACATTATATATCCTGATGTGACTTCCCTGCACAGCCAAAGTTTATGTAACCTACTGTCCTAGCATTCTGCGTAACACTCACTCCATCGCGTACATAAAGCATTTTCTAACATTTGACTCCGTACCATGGAAGAAGTGAGTTGTACACTTAAACAAAAACCCATAAAGTCAAAAAAATGGGTCCTCATTTGACTTTGATGGTCAAAAGGCGTTGATAAGCTCAAGTTATTCAATGCTTACAACTTTTCCAAGATAACAATGATCAGAATTGTATCCAATATCTTTCAGAAAACACAATGCTCACAATTAACATAAGTTAGCCACCACAATCAACAAATTCGGGTAGTTGGTGATACATGTTATGACTTATGATTCAATGATTTGTTCAACTGTCTAGTTTAGGAGTGACTAGTGAGGCTAATGTAAAATTTCTCGTCGCCTTTATATAATATTTGATCAAATTATCAGCCAAAATCATCTAGCTAAAACCAATCTATTTCCCCCTAATAAATTTTAATGCATCAAATTCTACTTTTTAATGAAATAAATTATCAACTTAGGCCAATTTCCAAATCACAAAAGCAAGCAAATTTCTGAAACACAGAGTATATAGCAAATTTTCGAAAATATACACTCATGTCCAGTAAATACCTGAAACCCAGATACGAAAAGCGACCCATCAGTCGAAAACTGCGATACATATGTACGACTATTCATCTGATCAATCTGCCATGGCCCATTAACAGGCAAGTATCGGCTAGAAGCATGGCAACAATCAGCAGACGTAAACCTCCCTCTACCAGAATAATTAGCCTCACGACGTGCCAACATTTTCACGACCGAAACACAACTCTCGGCCTTGCCGGGACCAACCTTACTTATCCCCACAGTCGGTTGCGACCTAACCCTAGTCAAGTGCGCAATCTCGTCGTCTAAACACTTCAACCCGTTTCGATTAATTTCATCATCACCACTATTACTACTTAAATATAGCTCAGAATCATCAGAACCCATGTCTAATCTACTCACATATTGACCCATTTCCCTTAAAATAGCCTCATTTAATCTAAAATACATTTCAACACAGCAAAATCACAGCTTCTGTACAACTTATTACCAATCAAATTGCATAATCTCATACTTTTACACCAAACTAAAGGCTAATTTCTCCCAAAATCATTGCATATAACTCAAAAATTACACAGAAAAATCATCATTTTAAAGGGTTAAGTAACTATTTTGACTATTAATTACTCAAAATGTTGACAACTTCAGAAGATTTAGAATTAACAGAAGAAAACCCACAAGAGAAATAACAATATCAAAGATTTTAAGTGTGTGAAAGAAAAAATTGAAGCAAAAAAAACAAAAGGGAAGACAAAATTTCAACCAATTATTTGAAAAAAAACAAAAAAAAAAAAAAAACAATCAATTTATGAACAACCCTCTTACTGAAATTTGATTAATAAGAGGATTGAGATATCCTCTTTGATTATTATAGATTGTAAAGAGTAGTTGTAATTTAGGGTATAGAGTTGAAGGATGTAATTAAATCAATTTTGATTTTGTGTGCATTTTCCAGCCACATGACCTCATTTCTATTCTACACTGGGTCAATTCATACCTACTGATTTGACATATCACCTTCGATTTCATTATCTTCTTTCCACTTTCATAGTTTCACCATCTTTTTTCCATTTATAATTTTTGTCAACTTTCAACTAATTTCATCAATCTATTTATCATTTTTTTATTTTAATCTCACCAACACAATTCACTCACCTTTATTTTTGAGCCATATCAACAGGAGAAGAAGATGATAGAATGAAGAAAGTATTTTTTTGACAGATTTTTTTGACATAATCTATCAAATTTTGTTTTACTCAATAGTAGAAAAATAATAAAATAGATTGGATCGATAAGATTAATTGAAAGTTGACAAAAAATAGAGATGTGAGATGTGAAGAAGATAGTGAAAATTTCCTTTTAGGGGAAGTGGGAAAAAGATGATAGAATGGAGGGAGTACTATGCAAGATTTTGTTTGATTCCTCTTTACGAGTATAACGAGAATATCACATTTTATAATTTTTAGTGAAAAATATAAAACTTTATATATCGACGTTCCGTCATTTATCTCGACAAATGTGAAAAAGTCAATACACAAAATAAAGTTTTTTTTTTTTTTTGGCAAGAGTGTAATTATTTGTATTACAATAATTGTTCCTGACCGCTACGGAAAGGAGATACAACCACGATACAAATACTACAAAAACTACAAACAAGTTCATAAACGACAATTAGTACCATTATACAATCATAACTGCATCCAGTAGCAAAAAAGGATAGGTGTAGAACGAATACTTGGGCACGAGCACAATCTATAACTGGATAAACGACGCCGGCATCTTCTGGGGGCCATCTTAGCTTTTGAGTTCACGGGTGACAAGAACAAGATATACTTACGCTATAAAGGCGTAGAAATGAAAGGGTGGATGCAAAACAAAGTCTGCTTCCGATGGAGTATAAACTCCTACATCTTGGTGATCAAACCCTTTGACCAAAAGAACTGTAGACCGGGAAGACCAACGACCAAAAATACCTCGTAAAGAGATGCTTCTCAACCAAGATCTTCTCCACGATCGCCATGAAAACTCTTCCAATGACGAAATTTACTGAAGCTGAACACATGCTTAGTACTAATGTCTTAAAGCTATTAATTAAGACAAGATATAATCGCTTGCAACAAGAGACAAAATAAACCCAACACAAGCATTGGGACAGGACACCCAAGCTCAAGGGGGAGATTATTATATTAAGAGGTATAAGCGGTATCAACCAAAGCGTAAAAGTTAAGAGACAGGACACTCTTAACCCAACAAGCATGCACATAAAATCGAGAAAAAACCACCACAACCAAACCAACCATAACCACCCACAAACCGCAACACAACAACCCAGTCATAAAAGAAACACGTCACACACCGGCACCTAAGCCCAACCACACCGCAACCACTACAAGACGGATACGACTCCGAATCACATCCCTTCAAAGCCAAAAAATAAACCGGCCCAAAATCTGACCAACCCACCTCCAATGATCCCAAAAATGACAAAAGCCAACACGAGACCCACCAAAAGCTTCAAAACAGAAACTCTACTAAGACATACCCCTTTATATATATTAAAATATTATTATTTTCAAAACAGAAGCTACAAACATGCACCCATTAAGATACCCAGTTAAATATAAAAATTTTTATTATTTGATATTATTTTAAGTTGTTTTTTTTATAAATATTTTTTCTTTAATTTTTTCCAGGCCAACATGGCCGTAACAAACCGACTCAAAAGCAGAAACCTTTTAAACAACATGACAGGTGGGGGAGGGGGGCGAGGGGGAGGGGAACACCATGTCAGTTATAAAGATCTACCAACAAACCTTAACTTGGGCTAGGCCGTCAGAGGTGGGGGGAGGGGCGAGGGGGAGGGGAACACCTCTTTCAGGCCTAGAGATAACCCGCCAGCATCCCGCCGGCGTTGGAACTAGTAAAAAAAACCGGTAAAAGGGAGACAAACCAAAGGGGACGATGAGACAAACCATAGTGGTGGGTGTGCGGGAGGGAAGCGTGGACAAAAACGGACCCCATGGAAGAAGATGGGGACGAAAACGGAGATCCGAATGGTTGCATGCAAGCCATAGCCCGAAACGGTGACCTAACCAGGGACGGGGAGGCGGAGCCGGTGTTCAGTGCTTCAAAAGACGACCCCCCGAAGGCGGGCCAAGAACGACCTCATCTCCGGCAGGGACTGGTGTTGAAGTGGAGGGTGGTAGGGGAGGATGGCGGCTGTGGTGGATCTAGGTTTAGTTTTGGGGGGTTTTGCTTTAGAGAGAGGGGAGAGGAAAATTTTTTAGAGAGAGAGGGGTTTTCTAATCAAATATTAGTGTAGGGATCGGATCCCATTCACTAATCAAATATTAGTGTAAATCAAATTACTCTAATTTGATTTAGCAAGATCTATTGTAGTACAAATTCACTTTGTTACAAGTTTAGAAATATTATACCTTTCTCAAAGAGAAATATTGGGCACAAAACTAGAACTCCTTTCTAGTTTTGTTTCTTGAGCTTAAGCTTAGGATGATCCTCCAAAAACCCGAGTTTCCAAAGTAGGAAACCTCCTAAAAGATGCACCCAAGAACACTCCAAAAACCTACTAGTGATTTTGATCTAGAAACCACTAATAGTAGCTTGATAATATGTGAATATTATTACTACTAACACTTAGTAGTATATAGAAATTATAAGAACTCTTTTCTTATTATTTTGGAGAGTGTTATAGAGAGAAAGGTAGAGAGATGGATGAAAAGCATGAATAAATTCACTTTTCTTGGCCTTGTCTTTTTAATAGCAAAACAAGCAAAAATGATGTGTGTAAGACACACCAAATTTTCGGCCAACATAAGGTGAGGAGAGTGGAGAGTTTTTCTCTTGATTAGTGTAATAGCATGCATGTTAATTATTATATTTTAGCATGCATCAAATGCAAAAAGATTTAACTAAAGAACATCATTATGTCTTGCCATGCTTATAACACTAACCAAGGAAGACAAAACAAAACAAGACAAAAGGGAATCACCCCTTCATTTGGACGGTCCACTAGGGCCCTTTTGGGTCTATTTTGTTTTCAATATTTGTCCCACAAATATATATAATTTATCACTTAATTATCTAATATAATAAAGTTTAAATTAATTAAACTACAATGCAACAACTATTCTTTATATATATATACACCTGGCAAAAAGTGACACGACACGAAAACACGACACGAACCCGACACGAAATAAATGGGTTTGGGTCACTATGTGATTACCCATTTAAGTAAGTGGGTTGACACGAACCCGACACGAAATATAAATGGGTTGGATTTGGGTCAAACTTTCCAGACACGAATCTGACACGAAAGACCTATTTAATTAAATGGGTTAAACGGGTAGGTTAACCCGATAACCCATTTAACCCATATATAATACTCCCTCCATCCCATCTTTTTCCTCCCAATTACTTTTTGGAGGTCAAACTTCGCAAAGTTTGACCGTCAATAACTAAAATTATAATATAAATTATTTTATGAAACTAACATATTATGATTTGTCGTTAAAATATCTTTTACAAAATTATACTTTTGACCGAAAAACGTGGTGTATTGATACAAATAAATACGGTCAAAGTAGTGCCTAGGAGACCGTGAAAAAGTAAATGGGAGGAAAAAGATGGGATGGAGGGAGTACTACTATATTTTTTTTTTTCCTCTGAAATTCAAAAATCAAAATAAAAGATTACGGAGTAACAAAATATTTCTTTCTTTAAAATTTTGATTTTGACTATAGAATTATTTGTACTGTTTTAATGTTTAAAAATTTTAAATGGGTTATACAGGTTTAATCGGTCAAACAGGTCGAGCGGGTTAAAATTTAACCTATTTATTTAAATGGGTTAAACAGGTCAAGTCAGGTCATTTAAAATATAAACGGGTTGGGTTTGGGTCAAGCACTAATGACCTATTTATTAATTGGGTCGGGTTTGGGTTGAGGGGTGAGTGACCCATTTATACGTGACACGAACACGAACACGACACGACACGACCTGTTAGCCAGGTCTATATATATATATATTTTTTTTTTATAATTTTATTTTTTTTTTAGCCTTGATAATTACAAAACACAATTATAAATTATAAAACAATTGAAAAAATTGAACATAAAATTAATCAAATTAGTATAAAAAATAAAAATGCATTTTATTGTTAAATACGGAGATATCCATTTTATTCTTTAAAAGTTGGTGAAAAAAGCTACTCAATACGGATATATCCATTTTATTCTTAAATAATAGTCCAATTTGTTTTTTAGGGAAAAATAACCCCTCTTTAGTAGACAAGGCAAATATCTTCCTAATATTAATAACTTTTATTTTTGTCTTATGTGTGAGTGTGAGATTTAATCAGTCTTTGTATTAAAAGTTATGCACAACATATGCGTGTTAGATATGAATGTGTCTTTGAAATTACACACGCCTTATTAACCCCAAATAATTTTATGCAGAGTAAATAATTATGGTAAGGCACTACAACAAAGAAACTATCACATAAAAAGACTTTATACTCACTATTTTTAAATGAATTTGTTACTTCATTTTTAATCGTCCACAAGTTAAAAAATTACATCTTAAACATGCATGTGTTAAAATTTTCTTTTAAAATGTGCATGAGTTAAAATTTTATTTTATATTGAGCACGAGACGAAATTCTCATTTTAAACGTGCACGAGTTAAAATTGTACGTTATACTATAATATACCCGTCCAGTTCACATTATGAATTCACATTGTATATAAATAACAATGTTAATTTACAATTTGTATACAATGTGAATTGCACGGGCATAAATTGGACGGGCATAAATAACATACCCGTCCAATTCACATTGTGAATTCACATTGTATATAAATAACAATGTGAACTGGACGGGTATGTTATTATATACAATGTGAATTGCGAAAATTTATAAATAACATACCCATGAATTTACAATTTGTATACAATGTGAATTGGACAGGTATGTTACTTATATATATTAACTTATTTATATACAATGTGAATTGGACGGGTATGTTATTTATATACAATGTGAATTTCACGGGCATAAATAACATATAAATAAGTTAATATTTATAAATTGGATGGGAATGTTATTTATTGTATTAACATACCTGTTCAATTCATAAATAACCTATAAATTAACTTATTTAAGTATGCTTAAACAATTATAAAAACGTAATGTGAATTGCACGGGCATACCCATAAGTATCATTCAATGTCCGTCGTTCCTACTTAAAAAACTTCTTATAAAACTCATTCAATGTTCTTCGTTCCTACTTAAAAAGCTTATTATAACAATTTGCACGAGCATACCCTTTTAAAAAACTTCTTATAAAACTCATCATTCATTGTCCGTCATTCCAACTTGAACTGTTAAACGAACATACCTGTGCAATTTGCACAGCCATACCCATAAGTGTCATTAATCCTATTATAAAGCGACTCCATTATTTATATATTTTTTTTTCGATTATAAAATTAGCATACCCGTGCAAGTTGCACGGGCATAACACTAGTTTTTTTCAAAATGCTTACCTTCTATAATCATTATTTTAAAAACTAGCACCAATTCATCATTCCGGCGAAAAGACTCACTCGCATCCGTCCAATTAATTTTTTATTTTCATTTACTAATTTTATATACTCATTTTTACCCTTTTGTTTCACATTAATATATTTTAGGATTATTTAACATGAATAAACCAACCTATTGGTCATCTTCCTTAAATATACTAATCTTTTAATTAACTCTTAATAAATCAACACCCATCTTCCAATTTTATACTATCTCAATTTTTAATCGGTTGTTTTGGGTAAAACAAAAAACTATAACTCACATGTTTTCACCTCGTTATTGATATTATAGAGAAAATAAGAAGAAAATACGTGATATTCACTCATAAATAATCGGTTAAAAATGGAGATAGTATAAATTTGGAAGATGGGGGTGTAAATGTTGGTTTATTGAGAGTTAATCAATAGGTTGGTTTATTCATGTGAAATATCCTTATATTTTTTTTTTTAATTTTTCCATTTAGTATCACTATTTTTCGAAATAAATATATGTAATTAAAAAAAACATAAATTTGACTGAATCCGACATGTCTTTCATCCGAAATAATAAACTGATTGGACTCTTAAAAAACTTGATTATAAAATATGGCAGTTTTGAAAAAAAAAAAAAATTGTAAAAGGTGGGAGTTGCGGAAAAGTGAGTTATATAAGGTGGGAGTTGTAGAAAAACCTTTTACTTAATTTACTGATCGTTTTTCAATTATAATTCACACGTTATTTCCAATTCTGAATATGTTGTGTTTTGTTTCACTTGAAAAGGTTTTATTGGTCGTCAATTGTTAGAGCCACCTTAGAATTGGACAATTCTTGAGTCCTGTTTAAAATTTAGTTTTATAAAACTTTTCAATTTGATATAAAAATAATTATTGTTCAACAATTTTTACATAATCGTACCTATAATTTACTCTTTTTATTTGCACATCTCAATTACCCGTTTTCCTTTTTTCTGTCTTCTCCCTTTCATTAACCCTTAAGTAACTATTCGTCTTATTATTACATGAAGTATTCTAAAGTTTTTTTAATGAGAAAACTAGCGTAACACCCGTGAAAAATCATGGGGTTGTTTTACTTTCTATTTATAAATTTATTTTGTAATTTTGAAATAATTATTTAATAAAATGTTAATAATATGATAGTTGAAAAGCTACTGATTTATTATTCAATATTTTCTTTCTGTTTGTAAGTTAGAGCTCACATGTATCTTCCAAATCAAAACCTAAAATATCGTGACGAATGACCTTGTGATGACAAACCATAATGAGCCCGTTTGTATAGGGTTTAAAATTCAACATATAATGCTCGATTAATATGGCAATGAACTATACTAAATATTTATATTTGACCTATAAATAATAATAATTTTAACTACACAAAGTACTTCGTAGTATTTCAATAACACATGTGTAATTATGTATAAGATCTTCACATATATGGAGCATATGTTGTTATAAAATAAAATGAAAGTACGTTTTTTTTTTATTTACCTCATAATGATACTCCGTATAACTTATTGTGAAATTATCCAATAAAATATCCTGTACTTGTTAACAAAGACAAAATATGAACAAATCAACACTTTATTATAAATTGTTATTTTTCTAATTCTTGTAAAATAAATTCTTATTATTTTTTTAATTGTTTTTTCTATATTAATTACAAAGGTTGTCTCACATTTTTGGGTGGGAGATGGTCTTTTGTAATACTCGGTATTTCTATTTAATAAAGTTTAGATACATTATTATGAACAAATTTGTCAATATAAAATCGAGTCATATATGTATTGTTTGTTAGGATTTTTTTACAACTCTCACCTTATAGATATAACTCATATTTTTCATAACTCCGACCTTTTGATAAAATTTTTTCTAAAACTCTCACCCTTTAAAACTCCCTCCAATTCATCTTTTCTAGTGAAAAAACGTCAAATTTCGTCAAATTTTATTTTTTCATTATATTTAATTATGTTCGAGAGATAGTGATACTAAAATGAAAGAATGAAAAAAATATTTTAGTTTGAACACAGGGTAAAATGTATATAAAAAATTATTAAATGAAAAAACTATAAATTATTTTTTTAACTTTCGCCGGAATGATGAATTGATGGAAGTTTTGAAAATAATGGTTATAAAAGGTGGGAGTGTTAAAAAAAAACATTATAAAATGTAAGACTTGTTAAAAGCGAGTATTGAAATTAGGCCTGAGCATGGATCGGATATCCGATCTGAAACCTATATTCGGATCGGATATTCATATCCGAAAATGCCTAATTTTACTATCCGATATCCGGTCCGAAACAATTCGGATATCCGATTTTTGATAGCCGAAAATTTCAAATCGGATATCCGAATATCCGCTATCCGACCCGATTTTTAGATGATATTGAAACTTTTAGGATATTACGAATGATAATTTACAACGATGGGGCACAATCTTTGCTTCAAAAAAACTCAAACATAACAACGCTTATAACATCATAATCTCTAAAATTTATACAAAAATCAAATCAAAAACCCTATCTTTACCAAAATTAAAGGAACTTTTTCACAAAAAAAAATTTAAAACACAGATTTTAAATTGGCTCCAAAATTGACAAAACAGGTACCAATCTTCAACAAAAATACAACGAAATCGATGTCCTGACAACGAACAGCACTGATCTACGATGAAATTCGAGAAGCGGCGATGATTAAGAAATCTGGAATCAAAAGTGCGAGAGTAACACCGAAACGAGCATTTAATAGAGAAGAAGATGACAGTGTCTTGATGAAAACGAGATAATAGGAGTTGGCTTTAAAGAAAAAAAGTATAAAAGAAAAAAAATGAAAGGAGCAAGTGATGAGCTGATGAATGATTGTTAGGGTTTGAGAAGAAATGAGTTTGAATATTCTTCTTTTTGGTTTTAATTGAAATGTCGTTCAAAGTTGTAGGAGGTGTAAGGTTTTAAACTTGGATGGGTATCATTGATTACACATTTACTATACGATGGAATAAATTATTTAAAGACGGAACGGTTTAGTGGTTTAGGGCATATTTAACAATGAGGAGCTCCTTCCTCATGCCTCATCATAACTCATCAAGTACTCCTCACGTGGCATTTATCCATGGTGAGCTAGTGATGCATCATGGAATGCACCTTCTGGAGGGTTTGTATGATGAGTTGTGTGGGCTCCTACACATGCTTTTTTTTTTATTATTCTTTTTTTCTTCTTTAATGGTAATTTTTTTAACTAGTATTTTTATTTTAGCTTGTTAATAAAAACTACCTTTTTAAAGAAAATAAAATAATAAAAAAGATACTAGCTTGTTAATAAAAACTACCTTATAAATTAAAATTTATAATATTACTACCTTTTTAAATACAATTATAAAGTTACTACATTTTAAAAGTATTTATACAAAAAATCAAATATCAAAAATAAAATATTTTTTTTTTATTATTTTTTTTAATAAACTGATTATAAAAATATTTTTGGTCACCCATTATTTTTATAGTAGGGAATTGCTACTTATACAGAGTATATTTTTCTTTGTTTAATAAATAATAAAAATTCAACATGATAAATAAAATAAATAATTAAAATGACAGAATTTTATTTTTATTTATATACTCATACACACTCATACATATGCACACACACTTCTCTACACTTCTTTCGTTCTCTACTTTTATATTATTTTAATTTTGGTTCTTTATTTTCATATTTCAAAATTGTAAAATGGCTGACTACAACAATTACAATAATTATGATAATAATGATAATAGTAATGACGACGCTGATGATGATGATGATGATGATGATGATGATGATAATAATAATAATAATAATAATAATAATAATAATAATAATAATAATAATAATAATAATAATAATAATAATAATTCTAGGCTTAGCTTCGCTATTGCTAAGGCGGTGGGGGCCCAGATTGTATCTCGGCTGCCCACCAATTTTGTGTAAACGTTGTTTATAATTCTTTAATAATATTGATTATAATAATAATAATAATAATAATAATAATAATAATAATAATAATAATAATAATAATAATAATAATAATAATAATAATACTAATACTAATACTTCTAATAATAAAAATAAAAATACTAGATCTTTTATTAATTATGAAGACGGTCGTTATGACGAACAATATCAAAAGTGGTTTCATGATGAATTTCAAAAGTTGTACTCACAGTCACAAAACTATTTTTTAAGTCGTCCTCAAGGTTTTCAAAATTATCACCCCTCATCAAATAATTATGAAAATTGTAGTTCTTATGTCTCAAGTCCAATGAATTTAATGCGTCCATCATCAGTTTATACTCCAACTGATAATATGGTACCACAATTTAGGTCTCAAGCTTACGGAAATTTTCCTCAAGTGTGTTCACAAATACCACCAAATTATCGTGATCTCCCAACCCCGTCACACAATACTGTGAACACTGAGGACGATATAATCGGTAAAAATTGTTTTACAGCTACTGAAGATGAGGCTTTAATATCAACATTTCATAGGGTCTCTACTGATAATATAGTTGGAACTAACCAAAAGATAGATACAATGTGGGTTAAGGTTAAAAAATTCTATGACGAAGCCAGAAAAGCAAATCCAACAGCTATTCGTCCACGAAATCAGGGTATATTAGGCAGCCGATTTCGTAGAATGTCGGGGCCAATCATGACGTGGGTGGCTTGCTATGAAGAAGCTGGTAGGAGAAGATCTAGTGGTATGAGTGAAGATGATGTACTCAAAGAAGCGTTAACGTTTTATCAGAACACTTATGGGGATTTCAAATTTATGCATGCTTTGATGCTGCTAAAAAATCACAATAAATGGAAAGACTTAGTATCTTTGTACGGTGGTGGTCCAATGAAGAGGACCCAAGAAGCGGTTCCTCAAACTCAGACTGAAAATGACGACACAGGTATAGAAACAACAGACCCAAATTCTGATGGTAGCGGAAAGCGGATGAGGAATGACGATGACATTGATGAGGTTGCATCAGTTGGAAGGCCCATGGGAATTAAAGCATCAAAGAAAAATAAGAATAAAGGTAAGTCGATGATCGGTGAGTTGAGTTATTTTCGTGAAACCTTACAAGGTTTTAACGAATGTAAAGTTCAAGATTCTGAGTTAGAGTATGAAAAGTTGAAATACTCTCAAAAAAAAGTTAGAAGCCAAGGAGAGGAACACCAAATGGAATGTCTTACAAACTCTTTTGAACAAGCCGTATCTAGACACTGCTGAAGAGATGCTTAAAAATAAATTAATCAATGAGTTAATGTAATCTTATGTTCAAGTTTATTGTATTTGATTACATGTTTAAGTTGGTTAATGAGTTAAAAAAAAAGCCTATTTACAGAGTAATTAAAAAATAGTAACATGTCGTTAATTCCTAGTTTTTCAAATTCCTCTACTTCTGATGACGTAAGACAGAATAACTCGAAACATATTGATAATGTAGTAGGCGACATGTTAAACTATATTGTTCAGAACCATATACCAGAAATTGTAGAATCATCTAACAATCGTAGAAGGCGAAGACATTGTGAAAGAAATCGTGAAGAAGGTGAAATAAGACTATATAACGATTACTTTGCTCCAAACCCCGTTTATTCTGATAAACTTTTTAGATGATGTTTTCGAATGCAGCGACATGTATTCGTTCGTTTGGTACAAGTTGCAGAATCATATGATTCTTCTTTTCGTAGATCTCAAGACGCTACTGGTTGAATGAGCATATCTTCATTGCAAAAATGCACCTCAGCTTTATGCCTTCCAGCGTACGGTGAGGCATATGACAGGGGAGATGAGTATCTGAGACTTTCAGAGGGTACAGCTCGTCAATGTCTTACTAAGTTCACAGAAGCTGTGATAGCTCAATTTGGGTCTGAATACTTAAGAAGCCCTACTCTTATGGACTTGAACAGACTTCTACAAATTGGCGAACACCGGGGGGTTTCCTGGAATGCTGAGTAGTGTTGACTGCATGCATTGGCAATGAAAAAATTGTTCCGTTGGCTGGAAAGGTCAATATCAAGAACGAAGGCCCTGTTTGGTTGCACAAATCAGCTAGCTGGTTTGACCAAAATTCCAGCTACTTGTTTTACCTGGAAGTGTTTGGTGAGGGTTGACTGGAAAATATTTCAGCTAGCTGAAAGCTTATTTCAGCTAGCTGAAATAAAAAGCTATTTCAGGTAGCTTATTAAAAAATAAGCTAGTTGGTTACAAGTTTGTTTACTATTATACCCTTATAACTTTATCTATAAAATAAAAATCATGTCCTTTTATGTCAATTAATTTATTTTAGTTATTATTTCAGCTGGTTTTACCAAACAATATAATTGATTTCAGCTACCTTTTCAGTCTGTTATTTCCAGCTACCTTTACAACTACCTATTCAGATAGCTTTTCAGTTTCAGCTACCTTTTCAACTTTCAGCTATCTTTTCAGCTAGTTTTCCCAAACAAAGCCGAAGTGCAAAAGCAAGTGTAATTCTAGAAGCGGTAGCGTCACAAGATCTTTGGATTTGGCATTCTTTTTTTGGAATTCCGGGGTCATGCAATGACATTAATGTGCTTCACAGGTCTCCACTATTTGATGACATGCTAAATGGGCGAGCCCCAAAGGTGAATTTTAAAATAAACAATCGTAATTACGATACAGGTTATTACCTAACTGATGGTATTTACCCTAAATGGTCTACGTTTGTCTAAACTATCCCACTTCCTCAAACACCAAAAGACAAGTTGTTTGTTGAACGTCAGGAAGCTGCTAGAAAGGACGTGGAGCATGCTTTTGGAGTTCTACAAGCACGATTTGCGATTATCAAAAGACCGCCAGCTCTCTGTTGGGATCAACAACTTATGCATAATGTTCTCAAAAGTTGCGTAATTTTACACAATATGATTGTGGAAGATGAAAGGGATATGTATGCTAACTACACAGATGTGAACGAATATAATGATGATGGAAATGGAGAAATGAACTTTCAAGTTGAAGGGGCTGAGTTTTATACAGGTCACATTATTGATATTGGTCGTTACTTGGTAAATCGGCAAGGCTTGCGTAACAAAGAACGAAATTTAACATTAAGAACAGATGTGATTGATCATATTTGGCAACGCTTAAGCTAGTTTATGTAGTTATTCATTACATTATGTTTGTAAAATATGTTAAGTTTATATCCATCTTTAATTTCTCATTTATTGTTTGTAAAATATTTGAAATTTAAATTTTAAAAATATAGGCGGTAAACTTATTATCAGTTTAATTTCAATGTCAGTTTGAATTTTGAATTTTATTGTCAGTTTCAAATTTGAAATTTGAATGTTAATGTTAGTTTGAATTACGACCACTACTTTTAATTTTTGAATGTTAAAAAATCTTTTCAAATCTATAACATATAAAAACACAAACTTGATACTTTTACTTGATGGTTTCTTTGCATTACATGATGACACGTAAGCATTTTTAACATATTATTTATCCTTGTGGATTTACATGGCATTTAAAGAGGTATACATTCAATTGATTAATCGTATTTAAAGATGATACACTTAATTTCAACAATTATTTTAGTACACTAATAAGTACAAAATATTTATTTAAAGGTCATACTATTTGACATTAATAGTTTTTATCAATTTTAAATATATTTTTTTAAAAGCAATTTTAAATGAATATTATCATAAAAATGTTTTATTTACATATTTGTAAAAGTTCATATTATTTTGTAGAAAAACGATAACTAACATACTATTAAATGCGATTTACCAAATATAAATGATTAAATTGATATACTCAACAAAATATAAAAATTAGGATTATTGATATGATTCTTCAATTAATTATTTTAACAATACACAAGCAATCAAGTTTAATACTTTTAGTAACTGTATAGCAAACAATTAAGAGTTAAAAAGTTATTAAAGCCAATATATATGCAAACTAAAAGTGTTGTCTTATTACATCATGGTAATATGTATTTCGTGTTACTATACGAGAACTATTAACTTATTATTGAGTAAAGTTTTAATACATAGATGAGTGATACGTTTTACAAGTATATTTCATGAATAGAGGCTAGGAAGATTAGTTATTTAAATTCATCTATAGTGTGAATTTAGATATAAAATCTTATTGGAGTTTATAAAATAGTAATAGAACAATATAACATGTAGTTAATAGTTACAACTTCTTGCACATGTTGAATACGATGATTTTGCACGATACGTAAACAAGAGATAAAAGCTAATTTAACAAGTTTTAATTAATGAAAATCACGTGAATTTCACGGGACATTAAACTAGTTCTCTATAAAACCTCAAACATAACCCAAAAAACTTCACAACACAAATCTATTTCTATCCTTCAAACAAAATGTCTACAAGAGCTCAAATCATTCAACAATACCAAAATAAAATTGAACAAATTACTCAAGAAGCTCCTAAATTATATGGACGGTTAGAAACTGTAATGACTAAAGATGCAATTTGGAATCTCTTAACTGAAGATCCGTCTCTCGGATCTTTATGTCGAATTTTAGTTGAAGAAGAACGAATTCTTCAAAAGGCAGCTGCAGTAGCTAATCTTACTGCCGGTAATGTGACAACAAATTTATTATTAATATAGTAATTCATTTATGTTTGTAAATAATTTTATGTGATTTTAATTTTTGCAGTGATGGTCCGGCGAAAATGGCTACAACTGAAACGGTTTGAAAACGATGTAATTGATTTTTTCAAGCGTTTGAAAAAGATACTCCAATGGAACGCAATCGTCGATATATGCGATTGACGAGGCTAAGTCGTATCACCTCAATCAAAAATAAACCTACAAATAACTAACTAGGTAGCTAGTGGCAAGAAGGGTCGAGATCCACAGAGAAACGGTGTAGTTAAGACTTACTTAGCTAACTTTAGGCTACTCCTAAGGGTGATCAAACGTGGGTAAAAGGGAACTAAACTAGGACTACAAGTAAAAGCGAGGGTAAAACAATATAGGGAGAAGACTAGGGCATCAGGTTCATCGTGACTACAATCCGGGAACTCAAGTTTATAAGAATACGATCAAATGGAACTGTGCAAGTCGATTAGGGCACAAATATGCTCTCTCGAGTCAATATTAACCTTAAGCAGATTTAGCGGGCTCTCGCTACGTACTAAACCTAACTTATCAATTACGCGTGAGTCTAGTTTCGATTAGGCTTTCGATCTTAAACCAAAACTACCAAGGTTCAATTCAATTTAGGCGTCCCTAGATTCAATTGATAATAAAAACGCGCAGGAAGACATCGATAAAGCACAATTCATTCAATCAATCAATTCAATCAAACAATCAAAGCATGTTCCCGGGATTGAAATCACAAATCCCCCTAAACCCTAGCTAGAAAAATTAGCTATTCATGATGACAATTAAACAAGTGCAATAAATTAAAGAGTACATGATAAATAAATAGAAGAACAATTGAAATTAAATTAAAACCTGAATGAATCCTTGCAAGAACGGAGTATAAATCAATCTCGAGAGTAAAATAAAACTAAACCTAATATTATTTGAAAGTTGAATGAAAGCCGTAAAAAACTCAAACTAAAAACTAGGAAATTAAAAACTGAAGTAAAACTAAAAGTCTGCTTCTTTTATTTGTTTTAATTCTGAAGTTGCGCTTTTATCCAATATGTCTTCTTAGCCCATCTCTTTATTTAATTATTTAGGTCCATAATGCTTTGTCTTGCTCAGGTTTTATCTTCAAACTCGCATAATTCACTTAATTCGTTTGTTCCACGACAATTTTAGCTCATAAATCTCCATCCTGCAAATAATATAACAAACTCGTAGTAAACCGCAAAAAGGAGAAAATATTATATAAAACGTACTAAAAATGCCGGAATAAGTGTAAAGTGACAGGGAATAAATATATAAAATATCGGTAAAATATGGACCTATCAAACTCCCCCATGCTGAACTGTTGCTCGTCCTCGAGCAACAAAGATCGGAGAAAATCAAAGTGTAGCAAATTTATCACGTTAGTATCTCGGACTTGACGACCTATACACAAAGACTTACCACCATAGTCTATTTCACCAAAGATAGAGCACGGATCACAACCATTCACGCCAACAAAATATTACTCGCTGCTAACGCTTTCGCAAAAATAAAACTAACGATAAAGGATATTTAAATTCAAGCAAGGCCAACCATTCGAACCACTTTCCGTTCATCCATTTTCTTTCCACATTTCCTTTTTGTTTTTTTTTTTTTTTCGAATGTGAAGCATCCCTCGTATGTTATACCGTTTAGCGTGACATTTAATCGTTAAAGATCAAGCTCGGGTATAAATATTTCCTTAAGGGTTACATCATTGCTCATACTCTCGGTCACAACCAAATTCATGGCCATTGTGGTTACTCAATTCAATGAGTCCCCTCCGAAAGTATCGAAGCATTGCTCCAACATATATAAATCTTTCCATACATTCCAACATTCCAAACATTCCACAAACCATGCCTCGCAAGAATACCAATTTCGAAAGTAAAAGAACGAAAAGCGATAAGAATTGAGCAAATATAAGCGGGTTAGTGTTTGAGATTCGCAATCTATTTCTAGGAAACAAACCAATCGTGCAAGCTAAGGCAATAGATATTCAACTCAAAGATACTAAAGATCAAAATTAACACACTAATCGATTCTCCATAAATGAAAATTCAACCAGTTTTTAAAAGTTCAGCACAAAATTGGCAAGCAAAGTCGACAAAGGTCCCTCCCCCGTGCTTAAACAAGACAATGTCCTCATTGTGTTCAAGTTAAAGCAACAAGCAAATCAGAAGGACGGAAATAAGAGAGGAAACGAGCTCACCAAGTCGATAACAGAAGAATCGTAGTCGAGTACCGTGTTAGGCAGCAGCAAAGACACCCAGTAAAGCTCTTGAATGGGAGTCAGACACGCAGCAGGACCCAAAACAGCGAAAGTCGAACGAACTTAATTACGATTTCGCTGAGAACGCCCAAAGCAGCAACTCATTGCCCAGAAATCACCTCATATTTGACACCAACAATGGCTCTCGACATCAGGAAGTCGAGAAAATTTTGATAAAATTCGACCACTAGCGCAGGCAGCAGTAAATAAGCACAACAGCAGCCTCCATTGAAGCCAAAATGCAGCAGATTTGTCCCGGTATCACCAAGGACTCGATGAAGAAGAAACCGAGTAGAATTGATCGATCCGAAATAACCCACAGAACGAGTCACAAGCAGCAAAAGCGACTCAATAAGCCTAGTAAAAGCTTGACATCAGCAAGTCAAGCGCAATGATCATCTCTCAGCCCAAAATTGAGCAAAAGCTGACCCATATGATGAAGGTCCAATGTGGCAGAAGTCAATTAGAGCAAAGCAAAAGCAGATGGTGCAGAAGAAGGCGACGAAACAACAACTAATGCATCTCGAAACGGCAAAATAGTTCTCGACATCAGCAAGTCAAGGACAATGATAGAATTCCAGTGCAAATTTGATGACTTCCTTGATTAAAACCGAAGCAAGCAGCAACTACAAGCCGCACACATTAAATCCACCCAATAGTTGCAAGTAAATCAAGTACTGGCAGGAAACCCCAAAAATTAGGGTTTGAGAATAAACCCTAAATCGCAGAAGAAATATATGGGGGCGGTGCAGGTGATTGTAGGCGGCGGCGGAAACAGAGCACCTGGGAGGCGGGGCAGCGGTGGTATCAGTGGCATGGTGGTGGTTGAGGTGGCGAGCTCGAGAGGTGAAGGCAGTGGATCATGGTGGCAGGGATAATGATGACGGCCGAGTATGGTGGTGTTGTGGTGGGTTTGACGGTGGTGCGAGGGATGGCGACAGGGTTGACGGTGGTGGTTAGGCGAGGTGATGTGTGCAGGCGAAAATTAGGGCAGGGGTGAGAGAGAGAATGGGACGTTATTTGATGAAGGCTTGTAGGGTTTTGTTCACAACCCGTATCCCCGCCCGTGGGCGCATCTTCCCCGCCCGGGGTGGCTTACGACATCCCACGCACCTTTTCGTTCAATTTTCTCTTGGAAATTTAATTGTAACTCCCCGCCCGAGGGTTCATTTGCCACGCCCAAGAGATCACTTTCATCTTCAATCTCCGACAAGTGCCTTTTTAACTTCATGAGCTCGACTTCACTTTTTTTTTTTTCTCAAACACTACTCCGATCAAAACGAAACCAAATCACACTAAGAGCGGAGCAACTCAACGCTCTTAATAACCGATCAAATAACCTTGCACAAAATTCAGAGAAGTGATAATAGAAGGCGGAAGTTAACCAATAAAAGTCGTAAACAATAGAGAAATAATGATAAACCACAAATTTCTTGTCATCTCTATGTTCTAAATCAATTTCTACATCGCATTTAAGCTCATTAGACGAGTAAGGCCAAGAATAATCATCGAACTCAAAGATAACACCATCGCCTAGTGAAACAACTTCAATCATATCGTGGGGATAATCAACCAAATTCTCCTCAAAAGGTTCGTCTAAGACGTCAATGTACACATCCCACAACACATTCTCGATCACTTTCTCACAAGACTCCTCAAAAATCTCAAAAACCTCATCAACCTCATCAACATGATCAATCAAAAGACTATCGAAGTTATAAGCAACGTTCAACGGTTTAAGGTCAGATTTTTGAACCTCAGCGTCATACGAGGTTTCCACCAAGCTTGTTGAATCTGTAGGAGTGGGATCCTTCAGTTCATCCGCGTATAACAAAGCTTCCAATTCCGCGACTTTAGCACTCCACCGACTTGTTTTTCCTGCACTAGTCTCAGAACACATTAAAACCTCCAAAGGATCCTTGGTCAAGGATCCAATTGAAACAAACTTAACAGACTTATCATTCAGTGGACAAGTCTTACATATTCGTTCAAAAGTTTCATTCTCAATTATCTCAACAGAGGTCTTGAACTCAATATAAGGTGGATTAGACGCTTCACAATTATACGCAGGCTCATAATCATCATCATCAAACAAATTATCACCACACAAAGAGTTGTATGAGTTAGTTAAAACACACGTTTGAGATGGAAAATTATTATCACGAGGAGCTCTATAATATTCATAAGCCTCATGATCAACACGTGCATCATCTAAATACTTCTGGAACTCAACGGTAATCCTTTTCAAGTTAGTCTTTATCTCAGATAAAATAGTTTGACGAGTTATATTCCAAAAGAATTCTCAAATCTCATTATTAGGCATGTATGAAATTCTTCCATTACTCAAGTAATTAATTAAATTGTGAGACTCATAATTCATGCCTTTACTAACAATGTAAACTTTCTCCCAATCAAGACAATAAAAACCAAATGAACCAATATAATTAGCATAACTATTAAATCTAACAATATATTCATGAAATGGTTCATTATCATATTAAGGGAAATCAAAGATTGTCATGGGAAAAAAAAGAAATAACCTAAACTAAGCAAAACTAACTAGCGAAACCGTTTCCCCGGCAACGGCGCCAAAATTTGACGAGGCTAAGTCGTATCACCTCAATCAAAAATAAACCTACAAACAACTAACTAGGTAGCTAGTGGCAAGAAGGGTCGAGATCCACAGAGAAACGGTGTAGTTAAGACTTACTTAGCTAACTTTAGGCTACTCCTAAGGGTAATCAAACGTGGGTAAAAGGGGACTAAACTAGGACTACAAGTAAAAGCGAGGGTAAAACAACATAGGGAGAAGACTAGGGCATCAGGTTCATCGTGACTACAATCCGGGAACTCAAGTTTATAAGAATACGATCAAATGGAACTGTGCAAGTCGATTAGGGCACAAATATGCTCTCTCGAGTCAATATTAACCTTAAGCAGATTTAGCGGGCTCTCGCTACGTACTAAACCTAACTTGTCAATTACGCGTGAGTCTAGTTTCGATTAGGCTTTCGATCTTAAACCAAAACTACCAAGGTTCAATTCAATTTAGGCGTCCCTAGATTCAATTGATGATAAAAACGCGCAGGAAGACATCGATAAAGCACAATTCATTCAATCAATCAATTCAATCAAACAATCAAAGCATGTTCCCGAGATTGAAATCACAAATCCCCCTAAACCCTAGCTAGAAAATTAGCTATTCATGATGACAATTAAACAAGTGCAATAAATTAAAGAGTACATGATAAATAAATAGAAGAACAATTGAAATTAAATTAAAACCTGAATGAATCCTTGCAAGAACGGAGTATAAATCAATCTCGAGAGTAAAATAAAACTAAACCTAATATTATTTGAAAGTTGAATGAAAGCCGTAGAAAACTCAAACTAAAAACTAGGAAATTAAAAACTGAAGTAAAACTAAAAGTCTGCTTCTTTTATTTGTTTTAGTTACAAGTTGGGCTTTTATCCAATATAAGTCTTCTTAGCCCATCTCTTTATTTAATTATTTCGGTCCATAATGCTTTGTCTTGCTCAGGTTTTATCTTCAAACTCGCATAATTCACGACCCGCGTTTGTTCCACGACAATTTTAGCTCATAAATCTCCATCCTGCAAATAATATAACAAACTCGTAGTAAACCGCAAAAAGGAGAAAATATTATATAAAACGTACTAAAAATGCCGGGATAAGTGTAAAGTGACGGGGAATAAATATATAAAATATCGGTAAAATATGGACCTATCAGCGATGGTGGTGGACGTTTGTTTGCTCGAAGGGCTCCCCCTTTGCATATTATCAACATATATTCTGACTATGCAGATCAACTATATTTAGCAGAAGAGGTTGGAAATGCACAAAGGGACTCACCGAGTTCATCATCTAATGACTTGGAAGATTTTTCAAACCGACAAAGAAGTCCTTCATCTGATGATAGTTGCAATCGGGGCTACTATTAATATATTTATCGAGGCAACCTATAATAATATGTAATAAATTTTGTTCTTCTAATGTTTTTTATTTTCGTAATTTTCCTCTGTACTACTACAAATAGGTATTGTGTGTACTGTATTAAATTAAATCGCATGATGACGCGATTTTATTATCTATGTTTTCACCCTTCCTTATGTAATGAATAAATTAGAGTCTTTTCACCGTTAACAAAATAAATTTGCGTTCGTAAATATTTTATCAAAATTTTTACCATGATATTTTAAACAAAAAACTAATAAATTTTGTCATTAAGCGTCAATGTGAAAATTCAACATTAAAAATAAAATTACAAAATTAAAATTGATACAAATCATCCAACATAAAATATATATATATATATATATATATAGAGAGATAAGATCTTTCAAGCCCAAAGTCTAGAGAAAGCCATTGAGTCGTAATCTAAGCCATTGGATTATCAAAATCAACGGCTGAGATTAAATCTCAGAAGATGGTGGGAAGGCCATTATGGACCAAGAAATGGCCAACCGTAGGAAAAATTGGTATCTTTTTTTTTTTTGTTAAAATCTCATTTTATTTGGTTAAAATCTCGAATTTTTTGGTTAAAATCTCAAACCTGGAATTTTGGGCTTAACGACTTTATTTCCCTCATATCTTGGGCTTGATTGATCTTATCCCTATATATATATATATATATATATATATATATATATATATGTTATATGTTATGAAATATGAATGTCCATTATCGGGTTATCGTATCCCTTCACGAAAGATTACGATTATCTTGTTTATGTACTATATATATATATAGAGTAAAGTTATATCGAGGCAGCAAATATGAGCGAGACCGCGAGGCAGCATGTGTGTCGTTGGATGAAAATTGATCCAACGGTGTAAATTTGGTCAGCAAGTGTTAATTAAAGCAATCACTATTTAATTAAAAAAAAATTAAAAAATATATGGGTTGATTCAATTGCCGTTTTTGCTCCTCCTTCCTTAATTATCAATTCATTCCCCTATTATTCATCTCTCAATTCATTACCCTATTATTCCTCTCTCATTTCATTCCCCTATTATTCCTCCTTCGTTAATAGGTCAGACGTAATTTTCTTCTTCCTTTTCATTAAATTTTTTTTTTTTTTTTTTTTTTTTTTTTTTTTTTTTTTTTTTACAGCAACTTTCATAATATCAAACGAAGAATTACAATATGCAAAATAATGAGATTGTTGTTAGGGATGAAGGTTTTTGTTTGTTTTTTTGTTTTTTTTTGTTTTTTTTTTCTTGAATTTTTTTTTTTGCTATTCGTTAAAGTTTGTTGTTTTGTGTTTAGTGGTTGAAGTTGCAAGCGGTGGAAGAGTAAACGACGTCGACTTTCAGAAGGTGGTTGAGGACGATTTTACACCTTGTGTTGGTAAAATTTTTGAGGGATGAAGGTTCTGGATTATTACATGGAAAATAACGAGATCGTTATGAGGGATGAAGGTTTTGGATTTTTATTTATTTTTTATTTATTTTTACTCATTGCTTTAGCGTTCTTTATATTAACAGAGGGTGTTTGTTATTTGGTGTGAAGTGGTTGAAGTTGTAAGTGATAAACTTAAAAGTGGTGAAGTACTGATGGACGTCGCTGGCAAGGTCGTGGATTCAAATAGGGGAAAAGCATTTCTGGTGCATTACAACCCAGGTATTGTATGCATTAGGTTGCTGCATATTTCATTCAATAATTATTTTGTTTATTTGTGTTGAATCTCCGCGTCCTGCTGATAAAGTTTTATGACAGACACTTGTAGTTTTAAGATATGTAGTTATAGTTCTCTCAGTAAGTTCTGACTCTGCATATTTCATGTTTTATTGTTATAGTTTTATATTATTTTGTTATAGTTCTATGTATTAAAGTTAAAGTACTGACAGTTAATGTAACTTAGTTTCTATATTTTGTGACAGATAGTTTAACGGCTAGATGCACCTGCACACTTTTTGATTGAAGAGGAATGATGTACAGACATATTCTTTGGATTTTTACGAGCCATGGTTTGAAATCTATTCCTAGTTTTTGTGTTGCAAGACGATGTACTAAGGAGGCTGCATCTATGAACAGTGATATAATTGACGGGTTAGAGTTTATGGGCACAGCCACTGTGGATCCCAAGCAACTAGCGTTGACGAAACTGTGGGCGGAGTTTATGGGCACAGCCACTGTGGATCCCTAACCCCTTTGTTGAAAGAGCTGCGGCGCAAGTAGAAGAAGCTGAGGACTTATGCTACGTAGACATTGGTTCGTCTCAAATTAGTTAATCCATATTTATGTTGTAATTGGTCTTGGAATGTTATTTTATTGTATTTGGGGATGATTGGTATTTGTAAATATTAATAAGATGATATTGAAATTGGTCAAGCGTAATTGTAATGTTGAAGTTTTATTATTCTGCATTACAGTTTTTCCCAAAATCGTTATTGTTTCGTTATAGTTAAATGAAACATTACTCCGGTTTAAACTTGTGAAAGATTTTAACATGGCTTTTGAAGTTAACTTATTTCAAATTGTGAATTTTTACTTACCAATTAGTTTGTATAGTTACAAACACTTTTTTTGAAAACGTCTTAAGCGTTATAGAATTAAGTTCATGCATGACAGTAAATATGGTTGAGACTTTTGGTGCAGAGAACTTTAAAAATGTTTTGTTGATATCACTTTTTCAGGAAACTGTATTAAAGTTTCGTCAAATTGCGTTAAAGTTTCATAAACAGTGATCAAAGTTCTACGTCTCAGCGTAGTAAGACTTTATAAATAAATCATTAACTGCATTAAAGTTTCGTCAAACTGCGTTAAAGTTTTATAAATAAAGATCAAAGCTTCATAGATTTTGATCAAAGTTCAAAATGAAGAAGTATTGGTGTTCAAAAAATAACACAGCAGAATAGACGACAAAAGTGAAGAATAAGTATAGCTAGAGCTTCATAAGTCGCAATTAAACTATGTAAACATGAATTCGAAGTCTCAAACATCCATTAATTAAAGTAGAAAACTAGCAACCTCCATCAAAAACAAAAACAAAAACAAAACCTTAAAGATCCCAATTCTCTAACATGATCCGTCCTCAACATAAAACAAAGTTGTCCGTACAAAGATAATAACTAATAATCAAATTCATTCCTCAGCGGAAACCTCCTCCGTTTTCTTGTTGTGCTTCCTAGCGTACCTCTGGTTCCTCAAAAACTTTGGGTCCATCTGTAATCAACACCATAATCAATCACGACAAACATTCAATTAATAAAACTGCAACCACTAACACCACAGATTTAATCGCTGAATAATTTCACCAATTCACATCGATGCCACATCAAAGTTCATATGAAAAGATCAAAGTTCACCATAATCAATCATAGATTTAATCGCTTGAATAAATTCATCAATCGCTTGAATGATTTCACCATTTCACCAAAGATCAAAGTTTCATTACTCATCTCTAAAACAAAACAATACAGAAAGAACAAAAAAAATTTAGATGAAATCCTTCAACTTAAGATAAGTTCTACATAAATTAATAATGAAATTAAACAATCAGGATCATTAATTTAAAAATCATTCGTCTCTAAAAAAAAAAAAAAAAAAAAAAAAAAAAAAAAAACAGAAAAAGAAAAAAATACCTCGAAATAAGTGGAGAATACGGACGAAAATACTTGTAAATCGGGGGAAAAAAGGAGGATACACTTGAAATGGTAGAAAAAAAATGGAGATGAGTGAAAATGGTGGATAGCAAGGGAAGAAGAAGCGTGGAAAGGAAGAAGAAGAATGAATAGGGAAGTAGTTTTGAAAATTGAAATGGAAAGAATATTTTTGAGGTATTTTTGGGAAGTGTATCAATCAAAGAAAGAGAAAGACATATTTCGGCCGTTTTTTTTTAATTATTATTATTTTTTTTTTTAATTGATTTAGCACAAATAATATAAGCCATTGATCGATTTTAAATCAAGGGTGTAGATGCTGCCTCGCTGCCTCGCTCTAGGTAGGGTGTCTCGTTTGAACCTGTTACTATATATATATATATATATATATATATATATATATATATATATATATATATATATATATATATATATATATAATTGTCAATGTATTGAACACACTTGAATATCAATATACTTTCTCCCCTTTATTCTTTCATACATGTCTATCGTTGTCTCTATCGTTTTCGACGCATTCATTCTTAACACGTTATCAGTACGACGCTCCAACCATTATTAACAATCGATAGATGAAATATTATTGTTTTGGGTTTGGTTAGAAAAGGGATTATTGAATTGTATTTCTAATGTTTTGATTTCTGTTTCCACAAATCCTGCCACTCATTTGTAAGTTATTTTTTTATATATATTTTTAATTTTTCTCCTATACTATTCATTTTCATAATGGAATTCTATCAACATGTTGTGAACAATCTCAGGTGTTTTGCATGCATTGACGTACTATATGATTACGGTTTGTTGTTGATCATAGTTTATCATGTAGTATGGTAAAATATGCATATGTGTATATTCATGTTTTTAATTTGTTATTTAAATACGTAAATTTTGTTTGTCCTTATGACTTGCGGATAATGATGTCAAAAGTTGGTTACTACTCCGTATCATGCATAATGATTAATGAAGGAATTTTTATTTATTTATTTTTTGGTCATATACTCCACATTGTTCTTTCTTTTCTTATTGTCATCATCAATTCTACCAAATCCATTTATAAGTCTTCTCACTTATATGGGTTAGTTTCAAATTTTAATTCAAGTTTGTGAAGTTGTCAAAATGTGAGTAAGCATTAGATTACTAATAGATTTATATTATATGGAACTTTGTCTTCGTAGTTAGACTAATTATGTAACTTCCATTATTAGTAAAGCCGATTATGGTCGTACTATGTATCACGGTACTTCTTGGCATACACCAAATTATATATCAATATGATTTTATACATTTCTTATTTTTTTTGCCAACACAAAACGTTCAAATCTTAAGTGATTATATTTTAATTTTCACACATTTACTTGGTTACACAAAATATGAGTATGCAAATTTGTACAATAATTACGTACTCATTCTTGATCTCCTGTTTGTTTTGATATAATCGTTTTTTAATTGAAAGGTTTTGTGAAGTAATTTGTGTCTTACCTTTCATTTTGTTATGGTAGTTTGGTTTTGCCATCAAAATGTCTTCTAAAATAAGTTGAACATGATATGACACATCGTGAAAAATGATCTTATTCATCGATAGATAGTATTCCCTGAAGTGAATACGATATTACGATATGCAATCATATACTACGTATACATTTCCTAGAGAAACAGTCATACACATTACTGAGTGGGCCATTTATGTAAAATTTTGTTTCTGTTCAACACTTTATATGTGCGAAGATATAAACAACACTCACGAAACTTGATTAGAATTTGTGTTGAGTATATATTGCCCCTAATCATGAGTTGGAAATTAAAGTTTGAATTTTTGGCTATTCCTCTCTTATGATAAAAAGGATTTGACAATTGATTTTATACATCGATATTCCCCGAAGTGAATACGACATTGTTAAATTCGGTTACTAATAGTGATCACGGGTTTGGTCACAAATACGATCAATTTGCACAAGTTATTATTGTTATTATAAGAGCCCTGGAAATATTGATAAACAATACTTATTCGTCAAGTGTATATATATTTTGACGATTATAATTGTTGGTCATAAATATATTTCAGGAATTATATTATATTGATTAACACATGTGTGATACATGTCACCGAGTTGTTGAGTTACATTTCGTGCATGCAAAATTGATGTTTTCCTACTCATGTTAATCACATCAGATGCACAAATTCTCATTTTCATCTGAAATGAGATAATTCGTAATAACAAGGCGGGAATATATATCGTGACATTTTGTGTAATAAAAAAATTATAAGTAAATTTATTATTGGGTCTACAGACTACAATACTATGTAAACAAATTATCGATTGCAGTCTACTGTCATTGTACAGATTACTCGCGATCTACTGTATTAAATACAGATTACCGACTTGGTGTCTACTATACTTAATGTATAGATTACCCAAGTGAGATTTTGGAGTCTATGATATTTGTATATATTACTCAGTATCTTTCGATCTATTATATATCGGGTATAGATAGAGCTGGCAAGCTTGACTCGACCCGAGTGACCCGACCCGAACCCGAGCAAAAACCGACCCGATTGACCCGAAAATATTGTGACCCGAGGCAGGCCGACCCGACTTGACGACCGTAACCCGACATGACCGAAAATCGGTGGCCGGGCAGACCGGACGGGCAGATGATGACGGGCTTCGATATCGAATTCGACTAAATTGACGACCCGATAATTATTAAGGTTAATTTTATTAGATTGAAAGCCAATTATTATTTAGAATGATATATTTGACTTAATAATGAAGTAATTAAATAAAATAACGTTCGAAATACTTATTTTAGTGGTTAAAAATTGTAATAATTCGATAAAATCGCGCTGACCCGACAATGACCCGACCCAAACCCGACCCGACCCGATACACTATTTGACCCGATATGACCCGACCCGATGACGACCCGAACCGAACCCGACTCGACCCGATAGGACACTTTGACCCGACATGACCCGAACCCGACATGACCCGACCCGACTTGACCCGACCCAAACCCGACCCGACTGACCCGATTGCCACCTCTAGGTATAGAATACTCAAAGTTACTTGAAAGAGGAATATAACTATATTCCCGGCCTGTAGCAAATGATGGATTTGTCACAATGAAGTTATTCCCCTAGAGGGATGGAGTTTTCGTTGGATAATATATTCCTTACAAGAAAAGTACGTACCAACACACTTTGTTGATGTTATTGTTTCTCTAGAATAAAATTGGTTAATTATCGGGTGAAAATGTTAATTATAACTATCGAAGAAAATTTTATTATTTGGAGGAATTAAATTATATTTCCTAAAGGAATATTTATAAGTCTTGCCCATATTTACGACACTAAATTTGTGTCTGTCACGTCATTTATCTGGCCAGATAGAAAGATAATTTGATTTGTATGAAATATTGCTAACCTGAAGTTTAGCACAAGTTGAATAAAGTCGACAGAAATGTTAGTATGCGAAAAGTGAAACTATTGACATATAATTAAATTTATACCTGAAAAATTGTTTTAAATTAGAATTCGACTTGAATAGAATAAGACGTGGCAAGTTGACAAATAAGGTCATCCGGGTTCCTATATTATTATACACGTTAAGATAAACCTGAAGTTTATGATAATGTATGAAGTAAAGTGCTGAATAAATCTCATGTAGAATTTTAAAATTATATTAGTGGCAAGACACTACTACATCTAAGTTGATTATATATATTTTATTTTGGAGATCAAAAATGTGTAATTTTTGTGTTACAGATTGACGATATTAAACAATAAAATGATAATAAGATTTTATGAATCATGATATACATATATGGTTGGCCAGAAGTCCATATACATGATTTTATTGTTAATTGTTATAAGATTTAATAATATAGTTGCATATTTTATTTATGGCTAATATTATATATGAGTGGTCAGAAGCCCACATACATGATTTTATACGCAATTGTTATTAAATATAACAATGTGATAAAAATGATCTCCTGAATGGGTAAATGTGATTCAGCACAGTAATAACCAACTGCAACTACATCGACTCCCTAAGATATTTTGCGACATTATAAATTGCCCAAGAAATGTCATGAAATTTGTATATTTTACAAGAAAACAAGGTGTAAAGTTATTATATAATTTGTGAAATATGTATGTGATATAAATTTTACCATCGTAGGGGGAGCGAGTCATTGAAAAGCAAGCTGGTAAAATAGACAAGTTATGACCCCAATAGAATGAAGTGCACATAAGTGTGATAGATATATTAAATTAATTAATATTGATAAGATTCTTACCGGCACCCTTACGAAATAAATGTTAGAATGTAATTTATGAAACCTGAAGTTTCAAGCGGTTCCAATATGATGATGAAATATATTACATTCAGAAGTATTAAGCAGTTGGTACTATATGAAACAATGATTATTGTTATGCATGAAAATTTCCTGAAGTGACACAGATATCTGAATAATAATAGATGACCTATGAAATTGAAAATGATACTTTATACATTTGGATTCAGATATCATTCATCAGTACTGATAATGATAAGAGATAATTGAAATTATATTGATGTATGGAACAGATGTACATGCACTCCATATTGGAAGAACATCGATGTATGTATGGAACCGATTTAGATTTTGCGCACTTTGTATGATGGACTATAGAATGGGGATTGATATATTGTAAGTCCATTTTAATTGTCGACATATTATATTTGATTTATAAAAGGTTTTTGGACTCAAAGTTCCAAAAAGGACTAAAAGTCCCATTGATCATGAATACTAAAATTAGTATTATGCATGCATTTTGTAATGGTCAGTCGTTAGCATGTTGTAGATACCCGTATCTGTCGATATGGAAATTTATAGAAAACCCGACAAATACCCTATGATGATAGGACAACGTGTTTTCGTATCATTTATTTGAGTTCGTTTTACGATGTAAGTCGGGCGCTGTCGACGTAATGTTAGCTAATTCAAAGAATATTTGATTTAACTGGCTCTGTCAAATTTTATTGGTCGCAAGCATTGTTTTATTGAAAATAAAATATTTCGGTTTGAAAAATCATTTTAAGTAATTTGATTTGAAAAATCATTTTCACAAATTTCTTTTGACTTGAAAAGTCGTTTCTCGTGCTTTTAAAACAGTTTATTAAAACGTATTCGACGAATTCGTTTTCTTAACAGCAAGTTTTACAACTCGTTTTAAACCCAATTTTAAGAGCGATTTTGAGCCCGTTTCAACACGAATTTCGAGGCCTATTTCACCCACACTCTCCCTCACATACCCGAGCCTAATCCAGCCTAGAACCACTACCTAAACCACGACCAGAACCCAGCCAAAAAGGCTCGAAATATAGCAGCCCAACACCCTTTTTCGTGCCCTGTTTTGACAGCCCAAAAACGACCCAAAACCCGACCTTTAACTACCTGCCCATAACCCATACTTATCTCCTAACTATCCTACCCATTTACCCTTGCTTAACCCTCAAGAAAACCCCCTCCAAAACCCTAAGACGAGCTTGGAACAGCAGCTCTCGAAGAGAGGGGCATAGCTGCTCTTTTCCTCTTTAAAACCCTACCTTCTGTCACTATATATACACACCCACCATAAGCCTTCATCACATACGAAATACAGAACATACACACATAATTCTCAGTCACAAAAACCCTCAAAAAAGTCACCAAAAAAGCCGAGATAGCTGCTAAAAAAACAGAGCAGAATTTTTCTGTTTTCATTCAGCCGTCCCCTGATTTACCTCGTTTTTCGTGTTTCAAACTTCAGAATCTCTCTGATTTGTTTACATAATCTTAAAGTTCACATTCCTAGCTTTCCAAAACATCTTTCGGATCGAAATTTCGTTGAGAAACGAAGAAGTTACAAGCTTTTGAAAATCGCTAGTTACAAGTCAAAACCGTGAAACGTGTTTTGAAGTTTTACAAATTGGTTTTCGTCGACGACGGCCCCTCGGGATAAAATCTTACAATCGATTACGACTCGGATATTTGGTCAACGATACATGTAAGTTGAGGGTGCAAAATACTCACTTTACTTTATTTAAATTATTGTTTTATCGCTTTTTGTTGCTCTCTGTCGTTTTTTATTACTCTCTGTCGCTTCGTTGTTCGTCATCGTACTTTTCACGTTCATTGCTCGTTTTGGATCTAAGTTCCTCACATGATTTTAATATGTACGTCCTTTGTTTGCCTAGTATGCACGTTCAATTTTCTTGTGTAATATGATCGGAAGTTCTTCGTTAGTTTAGCTTCAATTAGTTCGTTAGCTTGTTGTATGATTAGGTCTGGTTCATGCTTAGTCGCTTTAATTGTCTAAATTTGATATTTGATGCTTCTTCTAGATTTATAATTCATGTTGGTATTTTAGGTTAATTTCCGTGTTTTTTATTCCATCGTTAGTATTTGTTTTGTGATCCATCTCGTTAATTACGTAAAGGCTGTGCACTTCGCGGATCTGTCTGTTGTTTTTTTCTGTTTTGTCTGTTAAATCTTTAGTCGTGTAGTTCTTTGGCATATGAGTTTGTACAGTTTAAGCTTTCACCTTGTGTTTTAGTGTCCACGTTACTTGTTTATTCATTCGTGTATATTAGTTGGATTTGATTATTCAAGTACTTGTTGGTATGATTATTTGGTTGATTATTAGTTGTATTTAATTGGTTATTGGTCCGTATGTGTGTTTGTGTTTGTTGTTACAATTTGCGTACATTGGCATGCCTATTTATTTGTGCTAGATTATTTAGCTTACACGTTAGGTTGTGATTACCGGTTGCCTCGTTACATTCGTATACAGAGTTGGTTTATGTTAGTCGTTTGCACTTGTTCGCGTATTAGTCATGCTTGTTTATTCTATTCGTTTGCCGCTAACGTTTGTTAATCTATCTTATGCTGTCGGTAAGTATTTCTGCTTCTTTTCTTTGTTTGCTAGAATAGTGAATGAACCCATGTTAAATAACTTTGACGAAGTTGTATGTGCATTAAAACGACCTAGAATGGATATATTTTGTTTAGGGTTAAAACGCTGTTTGCATATCTGCATGTGTACTCATAATAGCCATGATTTTACTTAGTAGAGACCGTTACTGTAACGGGCGGGGTTAGGCGTTAAAATTAATGAAATTCTTTTAAACTTCCTAACACGTAAACTCACACGAACTCATTTTCTCTAAAATTGGTTTCTAAATTCCACCTAAAAATTTAGTGGCGACTCTTTTCAAATTAAAAATGTTTTTGAAATAAAACATCGCGTGGATCAAAATCCCTTGTCCACACATGTGCACATGCATATATAGGGTGGGATCATATTTGCATTTTAGCTATGTTATTTAGTATTGCATCATATTGATTAGGATTTAGTTCATGTCATATGCATATATGTCAATTATAATGTACATCGTTCCTAAGGACGAAAAATACTCCAATAATTGATATTTTCCTGAAGAAAACTATTATAAACGATTGTTGAAATATTGGATGTCTATACTATAAAATTCAAGTCTCCATAAGGATATGTGAAAACTCCTGAAGAGTTTATATGTTTTGAAATGACCTGAAGATTGTGTATTCACAAAATCATTTTTTTTATTACGGAGTACAAGTTATTAAAGTTTATGGTCCAGAAGAACCATTGTATAGAGGTGATAAATCATATCGAAGGATTATGACTAAGTATTTAATTTGAGATCCATATAGTTAAATTATTTATTGAGAAAAAACTCAAATTTTAAATAGAGTTAAATTCGATTTAGCGACTGGTCTCCTGAAGAGAACAACGTGTATTATCTTCTGTATATGATGTGCTATGCTCTTTTTCCCTTCGACTAGGTTTTTGTCCTAACGGGTTTTCCTAGCAAGGTTTTTAGTAAGGTAGCATGATGAAAGCAAAAAAATTTATTTGTATTTTTTTTATAATTATGAGTTTGTCCGGAAGACAAACATTGTAAATGATAAGCGTTTCTAGACTAAAGGATTATTAAGAATGATCACATTCTCATTTCGAGCTTTGAAGTAATAAAGGTGGTTGATATCTTATTGATTAATAATTTATCCAAATCAACTCTGAAGACGTCAAGTGTTATCATCATCAGGGGGAGTAGACTACGTTGTACTCTTTTTCCTTAAACTATGGTTTTTCCCACGGGGTTTTCCTGGTATAAGGTTTTAATGAGGCAACATTTTGTTTGTATTGACTGTCATTGTATTATTGTATTGTTTTAGATAATGGACATCCAAGGGGGAGTGTTATGAAATATGAATGTCCATTATCGGGTTATCGTATCCCTTCACGAAAGATTACGATTATCTTGTTCATGTACTATATATATATATGTAATTGTCAATGTATTGAACACACTTGAATATCAATATACTTTCTCCCCTTTATTCTTTCATACATGTCTATCGTTGTCTCTATCGTTTTCGACGCATTCATTCTTAACAATATATATATATATATATATATATATATATATATATATATATAATATAGGAATAAGATCAGGTAAGAATAGTCACTTTGGTAAGAATGGTAAGAACAGTCAAAATACATAATAAATATGCATAAGATACATTTTAAATTTATCATATGTGTTTGTCATAAATAGTATTTGTGTGGATACCCATATCCGTACCCTCCCAAACAAAACCCTGTGATGTAACACGGACTTTTATTATGCATGCTTTAACGCTGACTTAAACGGTTCTAACTAATGTCGAATTCATTTTGAGTCGTTTGAAATGTTAAAATGATTTAGGTCGCTTCACATCGCACTTAAATAACGTTCATTTTGTCCATTTGGAGTCTAGCTTGGTCCTCGTCCTCCTTCATTTGGCATGAGCTTCGCATTCGCACTACAATTGGCCCTTTTACATTAACAAGGTCTAATTCAGCATTCCTAAATTCCTAAATTTAGGCCCGGTAGCTAAAACCGCTATTTAGCCTCCCCTTACACAAAATACAGCCTCACGTCTTACCTTATTTCACAAAATCCATGCAAATACATCTTTTTCATTTTTCCGGGTCTCGGGCCCAAAACCGAGCCCAAACCCGGCCTTTGGCCCTCACTCCAAAGCCCTGAACATCATAAAATATCTCAAAAATATCCCAGCTGTTTTCTTGGCTCGCAAGTTCGAGATTATACTGTATCTTTCAAAGATATTATTCAACCGAAACTTGGAAAGCAGGCCTAGAACCTTACCCTCAAACCGCATAGCCCGGTTTGGTGGGTAAACCGCATAAGCCTATGCGGTTTGCCCTGGCAACCGCATAAGCTTATGCGGTTTGCCTGCCTGGTTTTATCCCCGTATTTCCTAATTTCCCCGAGGTTTTTAGTATATATACACCCCTATACCCGACCTCATAACACAAAATTTACACAAGTTTTCCACACAAGAAAACCCCTCTTCTTACAACCTCTCTTCCTAGGTTTTAGCACCCACACAATTTCAGAAGATCTCTTTTACACACATACAATTCACAACCTTAATACACAAATACATCCACAAAAGCCTCAAGCACTCAAATCCTTGAGTTCAAAGACACCATCCGTCTTTGAATTCATCCTCCTTTAGTTCAAGCGAAGCTCTGCCCAGATCTGAAGCGTCAGGACAAGGTAGGTACCGATCCACTTGGATCAAAGCTTTTTCTTATTTTTTATGGACTAACAAAGGGGACTACACTCTAGCGCCCCCCCGGCTTTGGCACCGAGCGCGCTTGCCTTCCAAGTGTTCTTATTACTTCGGGTACACTCCATATCCGATGACACGCCAAAGTCGCATAAGCAACCGACCTTTTAAAATAAACCAATGGACAATTGAACTTTATTTTAATTGTATGCATCTTGCACCCTTTTTGTTTTGCATTAAAATCAACTTAAACAATGAATTCGACCTTTAACTGAACCGTTTTCGTTAACAAGTTAAACATGCTAACTGAGGGTTTAATCAATCTTTTTGCATCTGCATCTGCATTCTTTTACAAACTTATCGCACTTGTACGTAGCGATAACATTAGCTCAAATATCATCTTACAAGGATTGTTCTAGGTCAGTAGAGGCTATTTTTACATAGGCTTTTCTAAAAGGTTTTCATAAATCATTATTTGAATTAACTCTTTTTCTAAAGTACCCTCACCCCGAATCCAATCTGGTTTCACAACCTTAGATCTAGGGGTGTCGGCGTGCTCCAAAATCTAAGACATGTTTTTAGCTTAGAACATGGTAGCAGGTTCCTAATTTCCGCGATAATTAGGTGGCGACTCCAAACAGTTCTAAAAGGTTTTTCTAACTTAATCTTTTTAACTTTAATCCGCCCTTATGCAAGACGCCGAGTTGGGTCCCTCGTCATCGATTCCCGGGTTCCACAGTTTGGCGACTCCGCTGGGGAGATTTTATTTTTAAAACTTAAAACTAGCTTTTTCTTTTTAAAAATAAAGAGGTGAAACTTGAAAGCCTTGAACAATCCAAGTATACATATTTGAGCTATGCACATTCGTTTAGAGTCCATTCCTTTTGGAATCTAGGCACCCTTTGCACCCTTGAGAGGTGGTTCCAACACGCAGGCTTGTCCACTCGATAAAGCACGTGCAGGACTAACTTTCCTCTCTCCCCTCCACGGCTGTCAGAACGACTATCTCGATCGCCCCAAAGGTTCTCTAGAAAACCTATCGCTCCGGCGTAAGGAAATAGAGGGGTTAAGTATCTGCCAAAGCGTACTCGAGGTAGTTGGAGGTGTACCCGACTGACCCTTTCACCCTTTGAGTCATACGTACAAGTTCGAGGCCATGCACTCCATGGTCTTTTTCAAAACGAGCATATACATTCATATCTTCGAAAACTCGCTTAAACCTTTTCAAAGATAAACGAACCTAACATCTAACATCTAACACCTTTTCAAACAAAACTATCGCGATTTTTGAAACAAACTTTCTCAAAATTCCTTTTTCACTAACAAGCAAAAACCCGAGCAAGGATTAAAACCCAAGCTCGAGGATTTGATCCTCTAGGTTTCACGGCCTAGACTCCGTTTTTAACATCCTCGACTCGACTTGCCCGAGCCGAATCCTTTCTCTTTTACACATCCGACTTGAGCTCACCTCGGCAAATTACCGACATCAGTTCGACGGGTGCAAAGCAAAATCTTTAACATCGAGACGAGATGTGCGCACACATCCTCGTCTCAAAAGCTTTCCTTTAGCTAAAACTTTTTCGAAAACCTCCGTTTTCAAGCTTAAAAGGTCTTCCTAAACAAAGAAATGAGCTAAAAATGAACGCTTAAAATGAACATTGAATCTAATAGGACTAACTAGATACACGTCACACAAACCAATCCATTCTCAACATCCTCGACTCGACTAGCTAACCGTTCACGAGTCGAATCCTTTCCATGCATCTAGACTCGACCCCTTAAAGATGAACCGTTAACATGGGCTCGACGAATGCAAATCAAACACATTTCAACGCCGAGACAAGATCCGCACACGCGTTCTCGCCTCAAAGACTTCTTAGGCACAACATTGCTCCTAAAGCAATACACTCTCATTTTTGAAACAAGCTCTCTCCAAAAATCTCCTCACTTTTACAAAACAAGTAACACACTCTCATTTTTGAAATAAATTCTTTTCAAAATCTTCTTATTTTTACAAACCAAGCAAAACACACCCGTTTTTGAAATGAGCTCTTTTCAAAAATCTCCTCACTTCTGCAAAACAAATAACGACATTCTCTTTACAAATCTCTTTGGGCCAAACGGCCCAAAGTCGACTCGTTTCAGCAAAAATCGTCTTTTTCAAGCAAACAAAACCCGAGAATGGCCAAGCCCAATCTCGCGGACTTTTCATCAGACCAAATGATTCATAACCATCTTGGCCCAAATCCTCTTACAAACTACTTTCACAAAATCCTCATCACGTTTTTGAAATAACCTTTTTCAAAAATCCTTCCTTCGAACCGAATGGCCCATAGTCAGGACGGTTTGATCTAGACAAACAGTCTCCTCAAAACACCCGAGAATAATCACTTTATTCTCGTGACATTCCAAAACATAAATGAACTACATGACCCGCACTCATTGTAACCCATTTATTACCAAACATTTTCAAACCCGAGAATGGACCTTTTCTTGAAAACAAATCTAGCAAAATAAACATTTTCGAAATCCACGATTCAAAATGGCCTACCGCCATTTTAATCCAAACATATCTTTTCACAAGACAACAAAACCTAGGAATAAATTAGCATCATCCCGCAAATCCTTCACGGTTAGACCAAGTGGCTCATAGTCGCTTTAATCTAACCCTCTTTCAAACCGAATGTATGAAAACGAGTATAACCATCTTCATCACATTTTCAAACACCCTTGATTCGGATAGCCTATCGCCACTCCGAATCGATTCACACTTTCACCGACAAGTCACTAACACGAGTTTATCGGATTTGATTTCAAAACGCCTTTTACATCGAACCAAAATGTGACAACACATTTCGCTCAACAAAACATCCTGCTTTTCGCCGAAAACAAAACTTTAGCAAAATCAAAGACAAATCTAAGTATGCATGAGCCAAGTCCCGACGCGAACATCAACCCCATCCGAGACATGTGCGTCTCGAGCACCCAGCGAAGAATCCATCAAGGCGCCACCGACGATCTCACGGATCTCCTCAAGAAATTCGAGTCTTTTCAATACAGGTCGAGTTTTTAAACATTGAGTCAATCTCTGTCAGTCTAGGGCAATCGAGTCTTCGACGTACGACATTTTTAACAAATCGATAAAGGAATAAGTTTGCCTACAACCCAGCTTCCTTTTTACACACTTTTCCCATAAAAAACACAATTCTACACCAACATACATTGCATCCCAGGAACAACTATCCTAGGGATATTTAGGTCGGGTACGAAGGTCCAAGTCAACTAAATCAAGGATACAAAGACAAGAAAGCTTCCGACGACTAAACATCTAACGTTCACCAGTCTACTCGTGGTCTACTACTCCGCTGCTTTTGGAGGAGGATCCATTAATTTGGAGCTCCACAGTGGTCATGAATTTGATCGCGACCAAAAGTACGAGTATCCCTGGATCGTCCTCCGCGTACTCGATCGCGTGCCTAATAAGCAAACGAACTTGTCAGAGGAGCCCGGCGTGATAGACACACGATCACAAGTGACCACCGAGCCACAGGGTTTAGCAAGGTCCGAGCTCAAGCCCAAGCCATACAGGGCGCGGGATATTCTCAAACCAAACGGGAATACAAGGTACAAAGGTCAAAAACCAAAGTCACCAAAAAGCAAAAGCTCCGGAACAAGGGGCATAACAACTAAGCAAAAGCTCAAGAAGTCAAAAGCTTAAGAAGTCAACAAACTTAGAAATCAATAAGTAAGGGGCCGAAACCCCAAAGGCAAGAAGTACCGAAGCCCAGAAACGAGTGGCCAGGTCCTTGAAATTCCAAATTGAAGACAAGACAGAAGTAGCAAGCAACCAGCCTAGATCAACTAAGGAGAACCCACCCTTAGGATGCAATGTATCAAGGTCAAACACATAAACACCCCTTGGACCGGCGAGTCCTTAAACACGCACCTTTTTACAAAAACACCCCTTGGACCGGCGGGTCCCTAAACACGCACCTTTCCACAAAAACAAACCCACCTCCCAGACCGGTGGATCCTTAAACACGCACCTTTCCACATAAACACCTCATGCACGCCCTTAAACGCGCTCTTCGGAACTGCGCTAGGTTTGATTCCGTAACCAAGATACGTAGGCCGCTCTCACGAGCTCAACCAATCTTTTACAAAAATCCGCAAAATATTCCCCATCCAAAGCTTTCCATGCTAAGGATGTGTCCACAAAAATTCACAAAGTTCAAAGGCAAACTATTTCTTTATCGAGGCGAGTAAAACGAATTCGTCAAGGCAAAGTTGTCATAGACTTAGGAGTAGTACTCTGCTTTTTGGTCTAACACTGTTTCGCAGGAACAACATCATCCCACCGCAGACAAGCAAGCACCACTGGGGGCTCCACCAACGCACGTGTTCCCGAATATGGCATCCATGCAACCGTCGAGTCTCAAATCACGCATACGATTCGTCTCTATTTTGCAAACTTTTCGGCATTTTAAGCATCGAGTCACACGTCGAGTCAATCCTCTTCCAACCAAACAATTTAGCGACATTTAAGCAGCTCCTTTTAAAAACTCTCCAGTTTTCAAAACGCTCACACAGAACGACACGCTTTTTCAAGGCAATGCACCCTCATATTAGCTAATCACCTTTCAAATTAACTCAATACTCGAGTTAATATGAAAGCACTTTGCAATTCACTTTTTGCAAACACACCCTTTCGCAAACAAAATGTATCTTTTGAAAATGCATCTTAAATCCTTGAAATGCATCTCGAAACTTCGAAGTCTAAACTTTTCCAAAAATTTAACTCGGCACTCGAGTTAATACATTTTGAGTAACAGCATTCTTCGAATTTAACTCACTCGAGTTAATACACTTTGAGCGAAAGCTCTATCGAACTACGCCGGTTTGATTCCACATTCGTGGATACGTAGGCAGCTTACGCAAAGCGCAACCGAATCTAGCACTACATCCCACTTCGAGTTGTCATGAGATTTCGCCGAATTCTCATCCTTGACAACTGGGGGCTTTTCAACCTTTGCACTTAAATGACCCTCCACGGTCTTCACAGCTCTAGCTTGAACCTACAACGTCAAAATACCCCTCTCATCTCGCATGAATCCTTACAACCGACATTTCAAGTGTTCATTTTTAAAGCTCATTTCGACAACTAAAATGAATCTTTCACAAAAATGATTTTTTCAAACAAAAGCATTTTAATCCAAACATCCCAATCGGGAATCATTTCACTTTCAAACCCGAGCCTACTAACTACCCAGGTCCATGGAAGCACAACACAGCAAGGAAGCAGTAGACGACAAAAAACAATTACAAGTTCAAGCAAAGCTACAACAAACAAATCATGTAATGATGGGTTCACACAATCCTTATTACACAAAATCACCAAAACGCCTAGGGACGACGACGATGGTACTCGTCAAAGTCATGCTGAACCCGCCCATACCATCCTCCACTTGTTAAGCCGTCCTCAACAGCTTCTTATGCACATCTTTGGCCACCGGCAACCCACAACAGAACAACTACATTTTTCTCCACTTAGCCTTAATTTCACACAAATTAAGCCAAACTACGGGGAAATTTCAAGACCAAACACCATACTCTTCACTTTGACTCAGTTTTCATTCAAAACTTAGTCAAGCTCGAGGGGGTAATCTAAAAACTCCTCCTCCTAGTGCACATCCTACACTTCACTTTGCCTCATGTTTCAATCAAATTGAGACAAACTCGAGAGGGTAACCCGAAAACACCCTCCCCTAACGCAAGGACATTCCCCACCATTTCGACTTAGTTTTCATACAAAACTTAGTCAAACTCGAGGGGGTAACCCAAAATCTCCTCTTCCCAATGCACATCCTGCACCCCACTTTGACTTAGTTTTCACTCAAAACTTAGTCAAACTCGAGGGGGTAATCCGAAAACGCCCTTATCCTAATGCAACCCACAGCCTTTTACATAGTTTGACTATCGTTATACACCATAACTCGGTCAAACTGGGGGCTCACATACACCGACACCATAACCAAGACAACTGGGGGCTGACGCTTCCTATCAAGGATCAAGCCTTTACAACATCAAGCCTTTACAACGAAAAATGGGATAATTTTTCGCATTTTTGAAGACACCCTTGCTATAAATACCCACATCAACATCAACACCTCCGGTTTAGCGACACCTCCAGAACCGCTACAAACATGAACATGCACACTAAAAGCATAACACTTTCATGTGTGCATCAGACAAGCAACACCCGAACGTAGGTCCAAGCACCAAGCACCCTAACATATCCAAGAAACAACCCAAGCACCATGCATTCCAAGTCCAAGAGACATGTATCATACGAATCCAAACGAATCGCAATGATACCACGTTTCATGGTCGAAGCAAGCGAAATTGATGATCTCGAAAGAAAAATCGCGAGTTCGAATATTTCCGGATTTGAAATCGCGACATGTGCGAATGAGTTCACGCTTGAAGTCGCCAATTGATAAGGGATTCCCCGGAAGAGTCACTAGTCTACAGGCAATTTCCAGAGCATGTTTTGTTCCACGTTTTCTCCTCATTTTTTTTCTTCATACACGCAAGCTTTCATGGTTAAGGCATCACCTACAGTCCGCCACGAGCGCTAGCACATACACTATGCGCTGCCCCTTGGTTAAGACGTCACCTACAGTCCGCCATACGCGTATATTAAGCATTTACTATACGGTACAAAAGCAGAAACACAAGTACTCTTCACGAGCCCCTACACCCTTTTTCACATCCCTGTGGAGTATCACTTCCTCCCCACGGAGTCCGCACACCTATATAAGCATTCTCCACGGAGTCCAAGACTTATACATATGCACATCTCACATCCCCAGCAAACCACCGACATATATCCCTACGGCATTCTCCCCAATTAGCTAAAGCAAGTACACATCTAAAAAACATCCTGAACACCTCACCCTTCAACTTCTCCAGCGGAGCATGAACACCAAGCAAGACACAAGACACATGAGCACATACATTTCCCTCGGACGATAAATCCCCAGCGGACATACACCTGCACCCCTTACAAGACGAAGCACCAGACCGAACAACTACAACTACACCTACGCTCCTCGGCGAGACCATGCATATACATCCTTCCTCGACGAACTAACACTTCTCCACTTAGAACCTGCGCTCCTCGGCGAGACCCAGCATCAACAACACCACCAAGCATAAGCATAAACGCTCTTCACGAGTCTTTACATCACAGAAGACAATTACAACTACCTGGACGCTCCTCGGCGAGTCCAAACACAAGCATCCTACGAAGCACATCCAAACACAAGCATCGCAACGTCTACAAACGCCCACCATTACACATGCGCTCCTACGCAGAGCTACTCAATCACATTCCAAGACAAATACACTCCCCGGCAAGATCATACACTCTTTCACGAGACCAGACACTACATGAGAACATCACACCACAAGCACGCATACAACGGCACTTCACATCAACAACGGCATCAACATCAAAGAATCAAAGATAATGACGGCAGATTCAAAGCGGTCGGCAGTTCTTATAGCATGCACGGACCGCCAAGTCCTTAAAATGCGCACGTCCCTCCCCGTTTAACCCGGTTCGAAGTCCTCGTCTCACCCATGGACACATGCTTCATTCCGTTGACTGTATCGAGACTGTAATGGTCCGGATATGGTCGTGGAGTTTGACTAGCGCTCTAGTCCGAGCTTAGTCAAATTGGGGGCTCTGTGGATACCCATATCCGTACCCTCCCAAACAAAACCCTGTGATGTAACACGGACTTTTATTATGCATGCTTTAACGCTGACTTAAACGGTTCTAACTAATGTCGAATTCATTTTGAGTCGTTTGAAATATTAAAATGATTTAGGTCGCTTCACATCGCACTTAAATAACGTTCATTTTGTCCATTTGGAGTCTAGCTTGGTCCTCGTCCTCCTTCATTTGGCATGAGCTTCGCATTCGCACTACAATTGGCCCTTTTACATTAACAAGGTCTAATTCAGCATTCCTAAATTCCTAAATTTAGGCCCGGTAGCTAAAACCGCTATTTAGCCTCCCCTTACACAAAATACAACCTCACGTCTTACCTTATTTCACAAAATCCATGCAAATACATCTTTTTCATTTTTCCGGGTCTCGGGCCCAAAACCGAGCCCAAACCCGGCCTTTGGCCCTCACTCCAAAGCCCTGAACATCATAAAATATCTCAGAAATATCCCAGCTGTTTTCTTGGCACGCAAGTTCGAGATTATACTGTATCTTTCAAAGATATTATTCAACCGAAACTTGGAAAGCAGGCCTAGAACCTTACCCTCAAACCGCATTGCCTTATGCGGTTTGATGGGTAAACCGCATAAGCCTATGCGGTTTGCCCTGGCAACCGCATAAGCTTATGCGGTTTGCCTGCCTGGTTTTATCCCCGTATTTCCTAATTTCCCCGAGGTTTTTAGTATATATACACCCCTATACCCGACCTCATAACACACAATTTACACAAGTTTTCCACACAAGAAAACCCCTCTTCTTACAACCTCTCTTCCTAGGTTTTAGCACCCACACAATTTCAGAAGATCTCTTTTACACACATACAATTCACAACCTTAATACACAAATACATCCACAAAAGCCTCAAACACTCAAATCCTTGAGTTCAGCACACCATCCCGTGCTGAATTCATCCTCCTTTTTAATTCAAGAAGCGAAGCTCTACCCAGATCTGAAGCGTCAGGACAAGGTAGGTACCGATCCACTTGGATCAAAGCTTTTTCTTATTTTTTATGGACTAACAAAGGGGACTACACTCTAGCGCCCCCCGGCTTTGGCACCGAGCGCGCTTGCCTTCCAAGTGTTCTTATTACTTCGGGTACACTCCATATCCAATGACACGCCAAAGTCGCATAAGCAACCGACCTTTTAAAATAAACCAATGGACAATTGAACTTTATTTTAATTGTATGCATCTTGCACCCTTTTTGTTTTGCATTAAAATCAACTTAAACAATGAATTCGACCTTTAACTGAACCGTTTTCGTTAACAAGTTAAACATGCTAACTGAGGGTTTAATCAATCTTTTTGCATCTGCATCTGCATTCTTTTACAAACTTATCGCACTTGTACGTAGCGATAACATTAGCTCAAATATCATCTTACAAGGATTGTTCTAGGTCAGTAGAGGCTATTTTTACATAGGCTTTTCTAAAAGGTTTTCATAAATCATTATTTGAATTAACTCTTTTTCTAAAGTACCCTCACCCCGAATCCAATCTGGTTTCACAACCTTAGATCTAGGGGCGTCGGCGTGCTCCAAAATCTAAGACATGTTTTTAGCTTAGAACATGGTAGCAGGTTCCTAATTTCCGCGATAATTAGGTGGCGACTCCAAACAGTTCTAAAAGGTTTTTCTAACTTAATCTTTTTAACTTTAATCCGCCCTTATGCAAGACGCCGAGTTGGATCCCTCGTCATCGATCCCCGGGTTCCACAATTTGACACGAGTTTTACATTTATAATGTACAATCTCATTTTATTGAAGATATATTTAAAATTTTTGAGGTACATTTTAATTAGTCTGTACATACATTTTATTTTTGAACCTTGAAATTACCTAAAAATTTCGAATGTAACTCACAGTTTGGAAATGAACCTTACATATAATTATAATGTACCTTACAAAACGTACTTTTTGCGTTAATCTAATGTATCTCTTGTATATTTATAATGTACGGTAACTGTTCTTACCGTTCTTACCAAAGTTAGTGTTCTTACCGGATCTCAACCCTATATATATATATATATATATATATATATATATATATATATATATATATATATATATATATATATATATATATATATATATATATATAGAGATAAGATCTTTTAAGCCCAACTTATTAGAGAAAGTCATTGAGTCACAGATAACTTTGAGATTTTAACACAAAAATTTGAGATTTTAACACAAAATTTGAAGCAAAATTCCAGAATATTTGAGATTTTAACAATGTTAAAATCTCAAATATTCTGGAATTTTGCAGTTCTAAATTTTTGTGTTAAAATCTCAAATTTTTGTGTTAAAATCCCAAAGCGGATGTCTGGACTCAATGACTTTCCCAAAACTTAGGGCTTGAAAGATCTTATCTCTATATATATATATATATATATATATATATATATATATATATATATATATATATATATATATATATATATTATTGTAAGATAAAAGAAATTAATTAAGTGTATATGTGGGGTAAGGTAAAGTAGGAGAGAGAGGAAGATGATGACTAATGATGAATGATGGATAAATGTTAGTTTTTAGTTAAAAATGAGGAGGTGAAATTTATTATAAAAAATTAAGATGATGAGGGATGGTGAGTGTTGGATAAAGATGGTCTTAATGACTTTGATTAAGAGTGAATTTACTTTTTCGCCCTTATGTTATTTAATAATTTTTAAAGTTGATTTTGATTATTTTATTAGGGGGGTGCTAAAGGATGGAACGAATTACTTAAAGACGGAACGGTCAAATGACTAATTTACCCTGCCCTTTAATTAACTTTTCACTAAACTAACCTTATTCTAACCTATTCATCTCCTTCTTTCTTTTCCTCAATTTAAATAATAATAATAATAATAATAATAATAATAATAATAATAATAATAATAATAATAATAATAATAATAATAATAATAATAATAATAATAATAATAATAATAATAATAATAATAATAAAACACATCCCCTTTTACATTCATCCAAAATTATTTTCACAATCTTGAATTTGTTAAGTTTCCCCTTGATTGAACCCCAACAAAGATTTTAGAAATCGTAAGTTTTGATTTTGTTAATTTCATTTGTAGTTTGATGTTTTTGATGTTTATAATTAGTTTCCCCTTGATGTTTATAATTAGTTTTGTAAATTGAAAGTTGTTGTTGTTTGTGATGTTCAAATGGTTTGTTTGGCATTGTGCTAAGTACGATTATTATATGTTGTTATTGTTGTTGTTTGTTAAATTAATTGCCGAAAAAAAAAAAAAAAGAGGACGAAATCTGGGTAATTTGGGGGGGGAACCGTGGAAAAATCACGGTTTTGGGGGGGTGGGAACCGTGGCAAATCCACGGTAGGGCTTGGTTAGGGCCGGGTGAAATTTACGGCATTGGTTGGTTGTGACCGCGTAATTTCCACGGCAATTTTTTTTTTTTTTTTTTTTTTAAATTTCGGTATATTTTAAAAAAGAAAATCTCATTTACTTTAAATCAATGCTTTTATTTTTACATATTATTTATAATATCAAAATCGTTGATATTATTTTTACTTATTTTTTTAAATTTTATACATGATTTCTAATATTGATTTATTTGAAATTAATTTTACATATGATTTTTAATATTGAATTCATCAAATAATTTGATTTAAAAAATTTGTTATTAATCATTTTACATTAATCAGTTGTAAATTTTTATTAATCGTTTTACATTAATTTGGTTGAATTTGTTTTTGTAGTAGAATTTGTTAATATCTTTTAAATTTTATGAAAATTTGTTATGTAATATTTTCCTTGTAGATGAGTGATAAAGGGAAAGGGAAAGGGAAGAGGAAGTTGCCGGGTTCAGAGTTTCGTGCGATGATGAATCTTCGACAAATATGTAATGTTGATGAATCTGCTTATGTTGGTCGAAGAGATCCCGCTATTCCTTCAGTACATGCGGAGGAGGAAATGGAGGAGGAGACGGAGGACGAGGTTGACGAGTCTAATGATGAGGAGTTAGGTGTCGGGTTTCAAGCTAAGCGAACGAAGACCGGTCAGTTTGCAGCGTATTCTGAGAGTTCTAGTAGTGGTGCAACTGGTAGTCGTTCTAGAGGTAAAGGGAAGGTTGATCGTAGTTGGATTATCACGGGGGAATGCCCTGGTGGACCTTTTTTCCTGTCGTTATTCCTAGTTTTGGCGGACACATTGCACGCCAACTTTGAGACGATGTTTAGGCTGGGTGTCGAGGCGTTCTGACCGGATATTATAGGTTTAATAAGTTGTCTACTTTGACCCGGTTGCCTTTAGCAGTTGAGGTTGTTGCATTGGTGCAGATATCCGGTTTGGGCCATTTACATGAGTGTGTTCCAACGCATTTGAAAATGCCATTAATATCAGCATTTATTGAGCGTTGGCAGCCAGATACGAACACTTTCCATTTGCCGTTTGGGGAGATGTCGATTTTGCTGCCTAATGTTGCATTTATCCTAGGCGTACCTATAGATGGCTTAGTGTGTGGTTTTGGTGGTGACGGTGAGGGTTCGTCTACGACATTGATTGCTGAGTTTTTTGGTAAGGGGTTACCGGATATAAAGTTGCCCTACAGGCAAGGTGTTTCGGCTCGAATATATTGAGGTGGAGCAGTGTTAGTGGAGGCAGTCATGGAGGCTATTCGTTCTGCGAGTGTTGAGGAGCAGGTAAGGGGTTATCTTTTTTTGTTGTTGGGTATGACTGTTTTCGTCGACAAGTCTAGTGATAGGGTGAAAAGTTTGGTGTTCCCGATGGTCGTCAATTGTCTAAAGTATCCAAGTACGCTTAGGGAGCAGGTATTTTAGCGTACTTGTACCGGGAGTTAGGTGTTGCTACTCGTACTTGTTCACGTGGGGTTGCTGGTTGTTTGACCCTACTACAAGTCTGGATATACGAGTATTTCCCCATTTTCAGGCCGTGCATGCCCGCTGCAGTGACGAAAGGTCGACCTCGGCCATTGCGTGGAGTCAACGACCAAAGTCGAACTCTGGCGAAGTTGGCGGAGTATCGTAGGCAGTTAGATCACCTGACTAGTGGTGAAGTTCAGTGGTTGCCTTTTAGTACGCGGCCAGATCGTTTGAATCAGCGGACGTTGTTTTCTGGGTTGATCAGATATATGGACATTGTTGAACAATATCAGCTTGATCGTTGCTTGCGTCAATTTGGATATGTGCAGGTTCGTCCAGCTTCAATGCCGCGTAACGACAACTTTCATCGTCCGGCTTCGGGAAAAGGATACCGAGTTTAGTTTGGTGGGTACGCAGATCATCCTTGGGAGTCCTCGCCGATGCATCGTACTCCGTTGTCGTCGTTGTCGAAGGTCGCTCTAACACCAGACGACTCAGATCCGCGTTACATGATTTGGTACATGAAGTATTCGCACCCGTTTATCATAGACCCCTCTACTGAAGAGGAAAAAGTGGCTGCAAATGCTACTGGGGATTATCGAGAAGTATTAAATATATTTTTTTTTAAAGTATTTTAATATATTCGAAATATTATTTTTTTTCTACATTTGACTAACTTATTATTTTAATTTTATTTGGACAGCTGAATAAAAGTTTGCTGATGCGGTTGTGTAGGGGGTTTAAAGTCCCTGGAGGGCCTGAAAGGGACTCATACTTGGCCCGTTTGATGACCGACTACACACCATTTCTTAAGCGTTGAGCAGCGAATAACGTTTTTTGAACAAGTCCGGGAAGACCAAACTCCCCAACTAGTAGGCATGACCGAAGGCTTTAGAACTATTTCGTTCCTTTTATTTTATTTACTTTGTTGATTTTAGTTATGTTATTGAGTTTCTTGAATTTTACTGTTTGACGTCTATTTTCGTCCCATACTGATTTATGGTATTTTCTCGTTAGACGGTATTTTTCGTACAACAGTTTCCCTTTAATTTGTATCCGTTGGTTTTGCTTTAATTTCTATCCGTTGGTTTTGCTTTAATTTTCGTCCGTTGGTTTTGCTTTAATTTCTGTCTGTTGGTTTTGCTTTAATTTTTGTCCGTTGGTTTTGTTTTAATTTCTATCTGTTGCTTTTGCTTTAATTTTTGTCCGTTGGTTTTGCTTTAATTTCTGTCCGTTGGTTTTGCTTTAATTTCTATCCGTTTATTTTTTAAATTTAAAAAATCATCATCTGTTTATTTTTCCCCCATATATATATCATACCTAACACATCAATTCATTCACTATCAAATTTCCCAATTAAACTCAAGAAATCAATTCTCCAAAAATACCAAAATTATGGCTAGATACATGACCAATGTAGAACGTGTTAGGAGTTACCAATCTCAAATCGATCGAATTATCTCTGAAACTCGGACATTGTTCGATCGTTTAGCCAATGTTGTTGTCCCGACAACAACCATGTTGTTGATGAACAAACAACCTATGTTACGTACTACAGCTGAAACTGTACGTCACAAATGCACACCAATAACCTACCCATTTCTTAGCAATGTTATTTTCACATGTATATGTTATGTAAATTTTGTATGGGTCAGTTAATTACATTTTTAATATATGTTATAATATTAAAAAAATATTTCAGAAAATGTGAGGCAAAAAGATGAGGATCTTGCAAGATTCAAAGACGATGTAGTTGAATTGTTCACTCGGCTGCAATCAATTCTGCAATGGTCTTTCATCCCCTTCTTCTGAAGATAGCTGCAATCGTGGAGCTGAATTTTTCTAATGAAATGGTTACCACATTGTGGAGTTGGAATTTAAGTAAGCGTTTAATTAAGGGTCACGCGTATTCGTACTTCAACAAATGGTTTAAGTACTAAAAATTAAGATTTTAATTAAGGGTCACGCGTTGTTTTATTGTTCCTCGTTTTCGTACTAGTTTGTAATTGTCGTTGTAATAGTAATTGCTCTTCAGTACAATAAATTACATGAATTAGGAGAGCAAATTTCAATTATTTCTTAACTTCTGCATTTCTAACGACTACAAACACCAAATTGACCAGAACATAATATGAAATCATAACATGAACATTAAACTACATAAAACTAAAAACAATACATGAAACCATCATTGACACATAAACTACCTTACTGTTAACTTAAAACTCGTTCAACTTAATTTAGTCGTCTGCAGCGTTACTGTTTGAGGACCCATCATCGATGCCGTTGATCATGTTTTCTCATTCTAATTTTCGCTTCAACGAACGGATGTGAGATGTGTATAGTTGGAAAACTTCCAACTCATATTGGTGAGTTTCAGGCAACACATAAAAATCTCATCCACTCTTACATAAAGACCACAAAGCCTTCTTAGTTAGGGCAGTTTCAATTTTTGTTAGGAAAGAGATAGAGCACCTCTTCTTTTAGTGCCTCATAATTTTTTTTCCTCTGAACAGCGACACACATGTTTATCCTACCGATACTTTCAAACCCAGGATCGACAAGTTCGATTGGGGTTTGACCATTGACAATATGGCTAAGTTTGGGGCAACAGGTTCTTTCACAATTTCTTCCCAAATAATAGTAGGTTGGAGTACAATTCTTAGACGCTCAAACATTGTTGGTATTTCTTGAAGTAGATTGTTTATTAGGATTTGGGCTCTAATAAATATTTGTTTGTTTTCATGGAAACCCATTTTTTTTTTATCAAACTTCGAATGAATTGTTTACTTCTGAAATTCTATCGAATTTATAAGGCAGACAACAATTTTTTTATTTTAAATTTGAAATTTGCAATGGAATTCCTCACCATGAATTGAATACCATCTTGAAGTTTTCTGGTTTTGTCAAAGGTCAGTTGCCTTTCAAGTATCTTGGAGTGCCAATTAGTTCTAAAAGGCTCTCAACCAGAGAATGTTTTGTCCTTAGTGAGCGTATTTGTGCAAGAATCAGAAGTTGGGGGGCTAGAAAGCTCACTTACACAGGAAGGTTGATATTGGTAAATGCTGTGCTCAATTCCTTACACACTTATTGGGCTTCAATTTTTCTTTTGCCTCTTACTGTTATGAAGAGAGTCATAAGTGTTTGTAGGAATTACTTGTGGTCTGGATGTGAAGAATATCAAAGAGTTCCTCCTATTTCTTGGGACACTATCTGTTTGGCTAAGGCTGAAGGAGGACTTGGGGTCATTCATTGTATCAAATGGAACATAGCAGCTCTTGGAAAATACGTGTGGTGGATTGCTAACAAAAAAGACCACTTGTGGGTCAGATGGGTGGCTGCCATCTATCTGAAAGGCCTGCCTTGGATGGAGCACAAGCCATCCCCTACATCAAGCTGGGCATGGAGACAAGTTTGCAAGGTGAGAGACTTGTTGCGAGCTGGGTACACAGGAGGCCAATGGTGTGACACAGGTAGCTCTTATTCTGTTAAGAGTGGATATAAATGGCTGATTGGAACTCATCCTAAGGTGAGTTGGGCACATAATACTTGGAGTAGATTCAATGTGCCTAAATGGTCTTTTGTCGTATGGATCATGAGGAGGCAGAGGTTACTAACGTTGGATAGGCTGGCTAGAATTGGTATACCCACTGATGGAGTGTGCTTCTTGTGCGGGGTTGAAAAGGAAACCAGTCCACATCTCTTCTTTGGCTGTGTCTATAGTGCACAATGTCTGGCTGGTTTGCAAGCATGGTTGGGCATCAATCTGAGAAATGGAAGATGGTTGAATTTGAGAAGAAGGTCAGGATCCTCGAGCTTGCAGGTGTCGGTTAGTATGGCTGCTGTTAATGGTCTCATTTATTGCATTTGGTATCAACGTAATGTGTGTAGAATTGAAGCTTCCCTGCTACGGCCAACTATGGTGATCAAACAAGTGCAACGCTCCTTATTGTTAAGGTTAAGCATGTTGGATTTTCCAGATTTGTCTAGTACGGATAGAAATTGGTTAGAACTGCTACGAAGATAGGGATTACGATTTTTTTTGCTAACTCTTTCCCCTTGTATTGCTTGATGTAAAAGTGGAAAATATTTTGTTTTGGGCTCCTCATTATTAATACAAACTTACCGTTTACCAAAAAAAAAAATTTGAAATTTGAAAATTTGAAATTTTTTGAAATCTAAAATTTAAAAATTGAAGTTTCAAATTTCAAATCTGAATTTTTGTTTTTTTTTTTTTCTTTTAAATATTGACAATATCAGCTAACTTATATGCCTCTTTTTAATGTTTAATTTGAAATTTGAAATTACGTTTTTTTTTTCATGGATTATCGTCTGCAAATATTATATTTCGTTTTGTCAAATCAACAGAGAAATTATTTTTAGGCTTTAATTTTCATCCGTTGCTTTTTCTGAAAATAAGGTACTTTCTACTATTAACTCTGAAGATAGCTGCAATTGTGGACCTTAATAAGTTCATTACAATTGAATATCTAAATTTAACTACCCCAAGTCTATTACATCATGATTAAAGTCTACTGGAAATGCCGCTCGCCATGTCTCCAAACGACGTTGGTGCGATATTGTAACCAAATTGTCAACACTAGCATCTTTCTTCTGCAACCACAAATTGTTCATCGAAAGCACTAGACAATTGTCTTGAACTCCAATTCTTACAAAGTGAATTCCTGCGTGGACAATCCATAACTCACCAAAAACAGAACTTACACCTTCTCGCCACCGAAGAGGAGCGTACGTACAACATCCTGCCCAACTCCAACGGTCACCGTAGTACTGTGCAGTTATTACGACAATCAACCAGTTGAACTTAGTGGCAAATGCGTGCAAGTCACATGTGGTCATCCAATTAAGTTCACCACAACCGGTTGTTACGTCACAATTAATTAGAGTATAATTTGTATAATTGAACTCACGTTCACTGTAAACAACTGTATATCGGTAGTCACTAATCTCTTGAAGCAAAATAGTATGTAGCGTACCAAAATCATCTACGAAGCCTCTCATTGCATGACTAAGTACTCGAAAATCGCAATGTCCATCTCCGCAAGCAAAATAGGAAGAAACAGTCTAACATACTGAGTATTTCTGTATTCTGAGACCCTCTCATTTGGAGGATTTTCTCTCTCTAAAAATAGAAGTGAGAAGTTGCTATAGAGGATTTTCTTTAATTCAATACAACCTTTTCTATGATGGACCTAAAACTCTCCTCTTTTTATTTTTAAAATTGCTATTTTTTTTTTCTTTTTCTTTTTTTTTTTTTTTTTTTTTAAGGTAAGAAAACTAGGTTGATCATCTAAGATAAGACCAACCTATTTCATCCTTTCGGATGAGTAAGGTAAGTTCAAGTCACCGGCTTTCAGACCAATTCGAAAGATTTGGACATGAACGTCCAATAGAAGCCACAAAGTCAGCAACTTTATTGGCTTCACGAAAGCAATGTTTAATGTTTAATTATCATTTCATGGAAAAACTAAATGTCTAATTTAACATCCTTGATAATACTAGAAATTTCCCAAAGAATTTGCCAAGTATTATAGATTGAATTGATAACACATAGGTTAGTATCACCTTCCACAATTAACTTCGAAATTCAATTCCTAGATATTTCTTTTGTAAAAAACCCTAAAGCAGCTTTATTAGATCCTCATTTTTTTTGTTCCTAACAAAATGACTTTAACATTATGATCTCTTATAAAAAAACCCCTAAAGCAGCTTTATTTCGGTCTATTTTCGATTGGTCAAAATTCAGTTTTATAAAACTGTTTATACGTTTCTCCCACCAGATTTCATTTTTATTGTTGTTGTTTCTAACAGACATTTCGTTTTCAGGATTATTGAGATCCTTGAATCTAGTCTCGTTCCAAATCTTAATGGCATTATCATATAAATGAATAAGTTTGCTGATACCAATATGAACATTATTAAAAATAATGTCATTCCTGTGGAACTATGCATTCCACCAAATAAGATAATCTTTACGAAATCTACTATTGAAACTAAGGTTTTGAGATGATTAAGTTTTTTTACGGAGTATAAAACTTGTACTTGTAATATCATTATATATTGCAAAAAAGTCGTTAAAAATATTAATAATAATCTCTTGGATAACAGATACGATCAAGGGATGTCTTGATGCAAACAAGTTGTGCATTATATACTTACATGATTCATACTAATATTACATGCATATCTTTCTCAAATTCTCATTATTACTTCCTTTCCTTTCCCCAAAATGTGCATGATTTACCATGTTTATTGGTAGTTGGGGAACTAATTTAGGAACAAAAATAAAGGAAAATGAAAATAAAAAATTTAAACTAGTTTCAACTAGTTGGAAGAATTCTCCCAGCTAATTCTTCTTGCGAACACTTTAAACACTTATTAAACTAGTACACATGTCACATGGTTGTTGGTTAACATTTTTTATTTGTTTATTTTTGTTTTATTTTTGTATTTATAAAATATAAAAATATACCATAATTCATATTTTTTCGTTCTCTACAATTAGAGATCACTTTTAATATATTTTGATGTGATTTTAATTTTTTTATTTTCGTTTGTCATCAATTATTTTTTTTATCAAACTTTAAAATATTTGTTTTGAAATTTTTGAGGAATTTTTGGAATTATTTTAAATTCATCACTAAATAAAAAGCTAAATTGAAAATGAATAAAATAAAAGAAAAATGATGTTAAACTAATTTAAGTTAAACTATTAATAAAGTGTCAAATTTTTGAAGTTGTTGAGAAAACTAGTTGAGGAAAAAAAGAAAATCATATTTTATTGCTTAAACTAGTTTGAAGTAGTTTGACTCAACAACGGATAAACATGGTCATATATATTTCATTATGTAAGTGGGGTGTATTGTTGATGAAAATTAGGTAACTATTATGGGGTATATCATAAAATGTGCCTAGTAAATTGATGCGAGATGGAAAAAAGTGGAGACATATTGGCCTCTTGTTTTAATACGAAATATTTACCTAAAATGAAAACGTAAAATATTAGACGAATGATCTAAAAATGAAATAATTCATTTTGATAAAATACAAGGACTATTTTTTAGTTTTCATCCGATAGGGGCATAATCGAGCCGATCTGATACCGAGCTCAGGTGGGCTTGGAATTAGCTCGTAAAATTTTTCTCGAGCTCCGAATCAGCTCTTAATTTACCGAGCTCAAAAATTCAAAGCTCGGAATCAGCTCAGAAGAAGTCTCGAGCTCAACTCGAGCCCAATTCGAGCCTTGTTGGATAATATTTTCTACGTTTTTTTTTTTTTTTTTCAATATCCATTAAAATAAAGATTTCTATGACAATTTTAATAAAATATTTTATCAAAAAGTTGATCAAATTATATTACAAAGAAAAAATATATTTACTTGTAGCAAAAGATAATGTATATATACATCTACTAAATTATTTATAAAAATGAAAACAAGCCCAAACCCGAGCTTCCGATCCGAGCTTTACTAAGCTCGGAATCGGCTCGAATTTAGCCTAACTCGGCTTGGGCTTGGGCTCGGGATCGAGATCAGTTTGACCGAGCTCGAGCCGAGCGTTGACCGATTTGATTCTGAGGCCTCGTCGAGCCGGCTCTGATCATTTATATCCCTACACAAGAATATGTAATAGGTTAATTTCTACTCCGTATTAAACTAATTTCCTTTCCTTATAAAAAAAAGGGAGGTACAAAACATCGCCACGCATATTAAACACCGCCACACATTTATTACCGTTTTACCCTTGGTTTAAATAATGGTTAAAATTTTAATATTTACTTATTTACCAAAAATTACCAAATTTACTGATTTACCTTGAAATTTGAAATTTAGTAATTTACCAAACTTATATTTTAAACTCGGTAAGTATTTTAAAAACTCAAAAAATGTCGTTTACGGGTGACGGTGAATACGATTATGGTGAAGATTTTGGGAGCGATGAAGTGTTTGATGATAACGGTTTGGGAAATGATAGTTTTTTTGGTAAGTTTTATACTTCGTATTTAATTGAAACTCGGGTCGAAATTTACGTTTTATGTCGAAAATAAGTTGAAAATCCAAAATTTCATTATTGGCGAAACCTGTTTCATTCGCAAATTTTGCTCGAATGAAACCTGTTTCATTCGAGAAATGAAGTCAAATGGGGCGGGTTTGTTTCGCAGCGTCCAGGCGAATGGGCCGGCTTATTCTTGAGTTTTTTGGTCGAATGAGTTGTTGTGTTATTGTTGTTTTTTTGGGCCCACTTTACCATGTTCAGTTGTCGAATGTGTTTTTGGCCCACTTTACACCCCAGACCCTTAACCTTGAATGAATTGTTGTGTTATTGTTGATTTTTTTGGGCCCACTTGTCGATTGGGCCGGCTTTATGTGTTTTTGGCCCTTTTTACTCAATTTTTTTTTTATTTCTTTTTGTTAATGCATTTTAGATAAAACAACACTATGTTTGATCGGACAAATAGTTAACATTTTACAAAAATATTTTGATCAAATGTTAACTATTTAACCGATTAGAGGGTGTAATTCAATATACTCTGTACATATATTATAATGGAACTTTTGTAACACCTTAGCTAGTCTTCGTATCATCATAAATCACATTATTGTCAGAGTTTAACATAAATGTCGGTACAGATACTAATATGTTTGTCGTACGTGTGCTACAACCCTTTGTGACTTTAGAATGATCACTTTGATGCCTACATGAATACTTTATTTAATTAGTTGACCACTTTTATATGTTTTTATAAAACTTAATATATAAAATCTAAAATTCCCCTTACTGATCGAATGATTATCGTAAATAATATAAATGAATAATTGGACACAAAAACCTAAGCTACTACGCCAGAAAAAAAATTGGTTAGTGCAATCTCAAATTATGTGTATTCGCTTATGTCAATATTATACGCCGTACGAAGTAGAAGTATGTAGTAGTACGAAATGAAATATTGCCATTACCTACTAATGTACTATGTACTATGGCTAAACTCTTGTAAATGCACATCAATAGGAAGGTCTTACTGTGTTACGCAAAGTCCAACTTCTAGTCAATAATTCACACTTTTAATAAAGCAAAGGATTTGGGGACTTTTATTAATTTTTTTTTTTTTTTTATTTCTTATTATATTATAATTTGCTTTAAAATTTTAATAAAATGTATGAGTAACTAATTTATTTGAAATGAATTGTTATTTTTATTCGGTGGTTATATTTTATCTAAGTTTAGTCGTAAAGCAAAAGTTTGGGTGATGAGCTATAATTAACTTGCTAAAAGTGATGACTAATATGATTGGTAAACTAAGTAGGCAACATAATATCAACGAGAATAGAAATATTATATTCAGTTTTAATAACTTTTGATAATCTATTCTTATTATTTCACGTCGATTAAATTTATTTTGTTATTTAAATTGCGATACGTTATATTAATTTGAAATTTTTGTTTTTTGTTTATCGTAGGTTGAAGAATTAGTCGGTGACGGAATAAATTACAGTCCTCATTTTGTGAATACAATATATTTTGATACTTGGGTTGAGGGTTACAAGTGGGCAAAATCGATCGCTCATGATTTGTGTTTCGCTTTGGTAAAAGCGAGTAGTAAACATCGAGGCAACAAGGAGTATCACAAAATCATATGTGATAAAGGCGGAAAGTATACGGGGCCGTTTGTGGATCCTGAAAGAGTCCCGTTAAGGAAAAATACGGCGACGAAGAAGTGTCATTGCCCATTCGCACTAAAAATTGTATCTGGAAAGAACGGGAAATTTGCGGTGATTCCGAGGTATGGTTTTCATAACCATCCATTGTTGAAGAATAAAGACGGACAACGTCAAATGACTGCTATGTCAGATGAGCAGAAGGATTTTGTGCGAGTAAACGTGAATGCTGAAATTCGAACGGCGAATATTAGACGTGGATTTCAAGAAAAGTATCTGAATCAACCTCAGCCTAATAAACGTCAATTTGATACAGTGGTTGCGAAAGTCAGATTAGAAGAGATGGGCGGTCGAAGCCATTTTGATAACATGATTCATTTGGCTAAAATAAATGGGTACGGTTATTTCTACGAGACGGATGAAACCGATGAGAAGTTATCGCGTGTAATGATGGCTCATCCTGTGGCTTTGAAGATGCTGAATTCATATTTTTATGTGATTGGGATTGACTCGACCTATAATACTAACTCGTACGACTTTCCCGTTGTTGAAATTGTGGGAATTACGCCTGTTGGGAAATCGTTTTTGATTGCATGGGCAATGATGAGTGATGAGAAGACTGAAAGTTATTTTTGGATGCTACAGAATCTTTGTCAATATTTGGGTCCGAATGTTAATCCAAGTGCGATTGTTACTGATCGGGAATTGAGTTTGATTAATGCAATTGGCATTGTTTTTCCTACGGTTTATCATCTGCTTTATGTGTGGCACGTAAACACTGCTGTCGAGAACACAGTTACGAGGATATTTAAAGACGGAAACTGGGGAAAACGCTATGTTCAATTTAAGTGGAGCAAATTGGTGAACTCAGCAACTGAAGAATTGTATGCATTTAATTGGAATGAGTTGAGGGAAGAGTCTGATGCGAGGGTGGTCACGTATCTTAGTGGTACTTGGATTTCTGTGGATAAGAAGTTCGTTAAATGTTTTACGAATGATGTATTACATTTTGGCACAACGACGACGTCACGCGTGGAATCGGCTCACTCTTTGCTGAAGAAAATGTTGGGAAGTAGTACCCGCTCTTGTGATGGTCTTTGGAAAGCTTTTGATGCGGTGATGAAAAATCAACATATCGACATAAATTCAGCACTTGAAGCCTCTCGTAACAGGCAACATCATGACTTCTTTTCCGGGTTGTTTTCTTTACTTAGAGGTTTTGTTTCCTTGCATGCAATTAGTTTGATGGGCAAGGAATTTGATAGGGGTATCAAGTTGGGTGTTGGCGTTTTTAGCGGTTGTGGTTGTGCTTTTCTCAAGACTCACGGCCTCCCATGTGCTTGTACTCTTCAAGCTATTAGGTCCTCGGGTGGGAAAGTATTTGTCGAACATATTCATCCTTTTTGGAGAACGTTAGATTACAATGTTTGTGATGAGTCTTCTATGGTTTGCACCGACCTTGATCTTTTTGATGCCACATTTGAGGCCGCTCGGAGTCAACCCTTGGCCGTTAGAAGGTTGCTCATAGAAACTGCTGAACACATACTCAATCCCGACACAAGTGGTATTGACGACCCTACAAGAAAGGAGAGACCTAAAGGAAGACCTAAGGGGTCCACGATGAGGAATTCATCACTTGTTGAGCACACGCGTCGCATGTTCCCATCATCGGTTGATCAAAGAAAAAAAACTGGAAATGCGTCATCATTAAAGAATCTTGGTGGACCATGGGATTGCGACTACGTCGACGCTGATGGTATTGATTTTCATTACAACCATTTGTTGCCTCCCTGTGTTCGAGATTACTTGATTGGTTGGTTTGACTCGATTGGTCTGATGGTCATTGTGGTTTTAGAATTTTTGCTCATGCTATGAGGAAAGACGAAAACGAATGGAGGGCAATGAGACTTATGTTGATGCGTGAGGTTAGAGATATTCGGTATCAGTGGGTTTATCTAGGTCTTTGGGAAAATGGATCAGTTGAGAGGCGACTAAATTTCCTTCAAGATAGTAGTTGCGGTCGAGATCATTGGATGGAGTACTATGACTGTTTTGGGTTAGCTACCATTGCGAACTGGACAGTATGCGTACTTTCCAAGTATGAGAGAAATGGTTTACCTACGTGGGAATATTCTTTCACTGTCCTTCCTTTGAGAGCGGAAGTAGGTGTGGTTAAGCCATACGGTGTACTGTGGATATTATTTACTGGCAACCATTACGTTAGATTGCACGTTGACGATGACAGTCCTATGCCACCGTTATGTACGCTTTGGAGACGTGCTAGAGACTCATCTGTGGAGAGTTGGGAGAATATGTATCATCCCCGGATCCAACGTTGGAGAGAAATATTCGAGGAAGTATCGCTTGATTAGTGTTGTATACTTGTTATCATGTACTTCTTAGCTTAACTACTATGTAATGTTTAATTACAGACATTTAATTAACGAGTACTTAATGCTCTTTGTTTAATTAAATTTTACTTTTGCATGTTTTGAAATTTTAATATATTAATTTTTTCAAACTTTTTGGATTTTTTGATTCATTTGAATTTTCAAATATTTGGAATTTTCAAAGTTTTTATATTTTCATTTTTTTCAAAAATTAAAAAATTAAAAAATTGAAAAGAACAAAATTTATGTTTATAAAACATGTCTAAAATTTAACATTGTTACCCAACTATTGTAGGTGGGTAAAAAATTATAATATGTGTGACTCATTTATTGTGAAGACTTGCAACTTACCGAAGCTTTCTAGTTTGAAGCAGTTTTTTCATTATTTTTTAATTTAAATTGGTATGGAGTAGTTTAAATTTAAATTGGTACGGAGTAGTGTAAATACGTACGGTTTAGTTGAATTTAGTTTATAAATATAAAATTTTTCCGTGAGAAATTTTAGAAGACAAATAATTGTACAAATTGATAAGACCACACGTGAAGAAAGGTCATGCAAGACAGCTTTCCTTATTTTTTTAAAAAAAAAAAGGACAATAAAGGACGAAAAGAAAGCACCCTAGACAAAGCAGCCTAGACGAAAAAAAAGCAGCAAGATAAGGACGAAAAGACCTCTTCAAATACTCAGCATCACAATTATTTCGATTTTTGCATGGCTTACCTTACGTGCCAACTATTTCGATTTCTCCACTTAAAAGTTGCTTTATTTTCAAATTTGTAAATTAAAATAATATAATATATATATATATGGTCATATTAAATTATTCCCTACGATTAGAGACCAAGCTTGACATAGTTTCGTTACCTTTTTACTTTTACCAATGTTTGTTAAAAGTGTCATAATATGGATATACGTTCTTTCTCGTCTTACGTGCCTACATTGAAAGACGTGACAAAACCTTAGAAGACGTGTCGGGTCAATTTACTCAAAATAAATAGTCGATGAAACATAGGGAGAAGTGTTAATATACGGGTCAATTTTAAAAACCATTATAAATATATGCCAAGAGTGTGCACTCATTTTCATTCACTTAACACAATCACTTTTATTTTTCAAAACCAACAAGAAAATTGTCTACTTTTAAAGACGCAGCTATTATATCCCAAAACGCCATTACGGCAATTGTTAATGAAGCACCCACATTATTTGAACGTCTGAAAATTGTTTTGACAAACGTCGTAATATGGGATAAACTTGTGCAAGAACCACCTTGTCCAAACCTTGGTCACCTTTACTACGGTCAAACACCCAACGAGCTTCTTGATCCCGGTCTTGCTTCAATGAGAAGTGTCAAAAGTGTTGTAGTAATTTCAAAAAGAAATCAATATGAGCAGTTGAAGAAAGAGGTTTCTGATTTTTTCACAAAACTAGAGACAGTTTTAACAAAAACATCACTTTCGGATTTATGTATTGGTGGTGGTGCGACATACGCTCTCCCTGAAAAACATAAATTTGAAATCACAATGTTTCAAATCTACACTTATCATCTAGACCAGATAGACAGAAATAGGGAGATCAATGAAATGATAATCAGGCTTCGAGATCGGCCTCGGAATAGTCTGCGTATACCCAAACTGCCTCAAACAACGATCCGGCTGATAAGGCTCAAGTACGTCTAGAAAACGAATGAACCCGGAATACAAAGAATTAGGGTGCGCCTCCCCAGGAAAGTTGCAGTACGGCAACCAAGTCACCATACTAGGATCCATCTCATCCAACTTTTGCCGAATATACTTCAAACGATCGGGATCCTTCTTCAAACTAGAAGGGTTCCACAACATCGAACGCGGTGAATCAGCACTAATGACACGGTCAAACATAACGTGCGGCCTGAAACACACAAAATGCTCATAGATCCAAGACTGCAACAACGTCAAGCAACCGCAAATCTGGGCACATCCAAGACGTGAAGCTATGCCTAACTGCCTATACAAATAGGCAAGAGTACCGGCTCCCCAAGCGTAGTCACCCGCACGCCGTAAGTCTTTCAGCAAACACAACAAGGTTCCCTTAACTCTATTACCGGTCTTATCAGGAAACATAGTCGACCCGAGCAACACCAACAACCATGCCCTAACATTCAACTCCACAGCATCCTTTTTCGCCTGAATCTTGGCCGCTACTCCGTCGGCCAACAATCCACCACCTGAATATATGGGCTTATTATTATGAGTAAACTTGCCTCCCTTCAACACACCTTTAGACAAAACAAACAAATCCTCTATTAAATAATCGGTCTCCTCCATGTCTTCCTTACTAATCTTACATCCAAGACCATCAATTGGAATTTTTAAAATCGCCACAACATCATGTAGCGTAATGGTCATCTCACCAAACGGCAAGTGGAAAGTGTTCGTGTCAGGTTGCCACCTCTCAACAAAAGCAGTCAACAAACACATATCCAGTTGCGTATGCATGCAACCGCCCAAATGCGACACTTTCGATTCTTTAAGTAGCTCCAAAGCATCCTTCGATAAATCCCAATGCTTCAACAATTTCAATGAACCCTCACGACTTTTAGGAGTTAATATCCCCCGCGCATCAGGATTCGACCACAACGCTTTCGCTACATGCGCTCCAAAACTAGGAATCAAATCGTCAATATCTGGCCCACCTTCCTCAGGAACCTTAACCTTCCAATCGTCATTGGTTTTCCTACTACTTTTTCGATCCGTGTTCGTGCTTGAAGAAGACGAACCAATCGAAACAAACTTCCCACTACGATCACGCTTTCCAGGAAGCGTACAAACTACCTCCTCAGTCTGTTGTTCGTCGACATTTTCTTCGTCATCATTTTCTTCCGCATCACCATTTAACTCAGCGTCTTCCTCCGCATCATTCATCTCCTCGATATCGTCACCGAAATTACGCTGGTACTCCTCTTGGGTGACCTCGACGTACCCAGGATTAGACGACCCAACCTCAGCCAACGATTGCGACCCAACTACAGTCCTACCGACCGGAGGCACGGCTGAACCCTTGAGTACAATTTTGTGACCGCGCCCAGACATATTAATCTGCAATTTCATAATAAATTTTCAACAAATGTAATTTCAATTCTTATAATGACAACAAATTATGCATTTTATGATACGAAAATTTAGATTATAACCACCGTATTATAAAAAAATCAATTCAATTTTTAAAGCGCAATTATTCCAAAAACACATTGATTGCGGACACGGGTTATTACTGTTAAGTCATACGGAGTATTAACAACTTGCAAATTCATTACCATAGTACTACGTCCTAGGATTAGCTACTACTACAACTAATTAAGCAAAATATTACAACTAATCACACAATAGTATTCGACAAAATAGTTGACTGATTTATCCTAAAACCAGATTTACAACATACTATCAGTTAATAAAAATACAATTTAATACGAAATCAAAATAACAAAAAAAAAAAAAAAAAAAAAAAAGGGCCGAAATCAGGCCCATTCGACCAAATAAAGCAAATGAAATGGGCCCATTCGAATGGAATATGCGAAACAACAAGCACCATTCGCAGGAAATTTACGAATGAACACCAAACCATTCGCTGCATATTTTCGAATGAACATGGCGGCATTCAGTGCAAATTTTCGACTCAGCCACAACCCATTCGAGTTCCATTTTCGAACCACCACGACTAAACAAATATAATTAAACCCAAATTTTCGAAACAAAGATAATTAATCTGACTAAACACCAGTTTTCACCATTGACGTGAATTTGGGTAGGGGAAAATTACAACTAATACATTACAAATTTCATTTAAACAAATAAATATAGAAAACATACCTCTTTGCAAATGAATAAAGTTGATGAATTTGGGTGAAAAGGGGGGAGAAATTTTGATTTTTTTTTGTAAATAATGGTAAAGAGAATGACTAATGAGGTATTTGGGTGACTAGGGTTTTAGGTTAATTAAAACAAAATTAATAAGGTTAATGGTACAATTAGTTCATGTGCTAATCAAGGGCAATTTCGGAAAGTCACCAAAATTGTGGCGGTATTTAGTGAAATTTGTGGCGATGTTTTGTAGTTGGGAAAAAAAAATAATAATAAAATTGGACTTTCTTGTTTAATAAGTCAAAATCAAAAGAAAAATAATACGGAGTATTTAAAAAAAAAGGCTAATACAGAAGCACTTCAACTTCAACCGATTTTAATTGCCTGTTCGTCCCTCTTTTCTCTAAACCCTAAAAATCACAGTATACCAATTTTGACACCAAATTCAGGTTCAATTTCTCTCTTTATTTTCATAAGTTTTACGAGCATGTGATTGTTGATTATTTTTTTTTCCATCGGTTTTATTTCGAAATAGTAATTGAATATTTGATAACTTTGTTGTTAATTTAATTTAATTTTTTAATGATATTCAATTAATTAGGATTGTTTACAAACTGAGCTTCCAAATTTCCTTAAATTTCCACCAAACCCACGAATTTTTATTTCAGTTTTTATCAAAGGAAGTTGCTTTAACTCGTTAAAAAGATTGCATGAATAATTGAAATTGAAATAGAAATATGTTGGTAGATTTGGTTTGAAGTTTGGTGCTTGTTGTATTAAAAACAATTGATTGATTGATTGAAAGAGAAATTGAAATTGTAGCAGAAAATTTTCATTATCAATAATGGCGAGAGATAGCTGTCTTGCTAGAGTCGGTGCCGGTGTTGCTGTTGGTGGCGCTGTTGGCGGTGCTATCGGTCAGTTTTTCATCGAACCCCTTCTTTGATACTCATCTTTGTGTTTAGTTTCGATAACTACTAACTCGCTAAAGTGGTCGTGGTAGCAATAATCTTTGTTATAGAAGTGGTCGTGGTTGTGGTCGTCTTCCTACACGATTTGAAATGTGGTCGTGATATAATCGTATACTATGAGTTAGCGGAATTTGTATATTTGTTAGTCTTTAGTACAAGCTTGCGGTCCGCCCTATCAAATTTCCAAAATGGGCCTCGTTTCTTAATTTTCTCCTCCTCAAAATGTAGCCGATGAGGTCATGAGGATTAATGGGTAAGAGGCAGACGAATATTATTTGGTATCCTATATTCTTATGTAGTGGATTTACTTTTGAACATTTTTTTTTTGGGCGAAGTCATCGGTATTAAAACATGTTATTTCATGTACAGGTGCTGTTTATGGGACTTATGAAGCAGTGAGGTGCAAGGTATGTTTTACATTCTCGTTCTGTGTACTTCGATGTTGTTGTTGTCTACTTCGAGATTGTTGCTACATGCTTGTGGAACACAATCTTTTCACACTAGTACTATCAATGATGCATCTTTTGTTTTGTAATCGTCGTACTGGTGAAATTTCTCCTCATGTGGAATGTGCTTTCTATATTGTGAAGTGGGGTGCGGTTGATTTATTTCCCATAACTATGTTTACTATGGGTCATTGGGAAACAACTCCAAGCCGATAAAGATCTCACGAGTTTTAAATTGACCCGTGATCACGTAAATTGTCTCATTGAATATTGTTATTCAACTTTTATGGGTCATTTGGTAACTCCCACCTTTTGTAATAACAAATTAAACATCTCCCACCTTTTGTAAATTTCTTCAAAATCTCCCACCTTTTATAACAGTTTTATGTAAAACTCCGGAGAAATTATTAGTTACTTGATATCCGGAGAAATTATTAGTTACTTGACCGAAATTATCTTGTTAATGAAAATCCACCCCACAGCTTATGCTTCCCATTTCTTACCCCCATTTACGTTATTCTTCACCCCTGTAATTTTCACCCTTTGTAAAACCCTAATTTTTACTCTTGAAAATCCCAAAATTAATCATTTGTGAATTGAAGCAATGTAATCTCAGTATGTGAATTTCGAATTTGACTATTTTTCATCGCTTATTTCCTCGTTGTAAATAATATGTGCATTTTTATCTCATTCAATTTTAGAAACCCCAATTTTGCTTTTTAGTAAGTGAATTTCGATTTGTATCTTACCAATTAGGCTGCCATACTACACCGTAAAATCAAAAATTTGAAGAAATCGAAAACAATTAACGATTAAGAAGTGCAACTACCATAATTTAAGAAAAAAAGTGTTACTTTATTTGAATTCATACCTTAACTAAGAGAGTAATTTGGATGAAATGAAATAATTTAGTTGAGCTGTTGAGAATGAATACATGGGTAGGTGGGAGAAGTTATAATGTGTTTAAGCAAGTGTTATTAGGAGTAAAATGGGGATTAAAAAAATAAAACATGCCAAAATTTTGAATTTTGACAAATTCAGCCGTTAAAAGCCCCTGAAAATGAAGTTTGGTGGGAATTTCCAACAAGATTCCCATAAAAGGTGGGAGTTTTAAAAAAAAAATTACAAAAGGTGGGAGATTTTAAAAGAGTGATTAGAAAAGGTGGGAGTTCACAATTTTTCCTTTTATTAATGACCATATAATAGTATAATTCCTGCTTTGGTTGTTTGTAAGCCTCAACAATCAATTGTTTTACCATGTGATTTGTTGTGTGACTTATACCATGGTACTAAAAGTTGGCATTCCTACTTTCGAGTTTCGATAGCACTATAGGTCATGGTATTGACTTTTGTTGATTGTGACTTGGGGGGGTAGATTTTGCTATGTTGGATACTATGTCTGCTAGAGTTATGGTTGTCTTTGAGGCTCGGTTTTGTATTCATAGTTAGAAAACAAAAGAAGGATGAAATTAGTAGTTTTTGTATGGGTTCGAGATGGGTTACGAGTTAATCTTTACTGAAAATTGGCATTCCTACTTTCGAGTTGTACTGACTTTTGTTGATTGTGACTTGTGGGGGTAGACTTTTGCTATGTTGGATACTATGTCTGCTAGAGTTATGGTTGTCTTTGAGGCTCGGTTTTGTATTCATAGTTAGAAAACAAATAAAAGAAGGATGAAATTAGTAGTTTATGTATGGGTTCAAGATGGGTTACAGGTTCATCTTTACAGTAATTCCTTCATTTTTCATTCCTTGACTAGCGTTAAGACCCGTACGAGGTACCAATATCAATTGTTAAAGTATTACACTTATATGAAGTGTCAAAATGTCACTTGAACGGGGTAGATGATAATCTCGTATGTTGCAGTCAACTGTCATATCATTTGTGTTTATTTTTGGGGAAAAGACAGCACAAATACACTGTATAAGCTCTTTTAACCTAAGTATCTGTATTGTATTATGATTACAAGACATGGGTATGATTCTGGGATGCTCTATTTTAGACAAAAACTTGAGGATTGGATTTTGTATATAGTTGCTGACCATTAAACTTCGAAACATATATCGTTGGCTGATTTCTTAGATTAGTTGAATTCTCTACTATCTTAGGGTGTTGTTTGCGTTCTTATACTGTATGTTGGCAAGAGTTTTGTTTTAGACGATCTTGTTGATACTTGGTAAGGAGAAAACGGAATGCTATCACTGTGATAGTCATCTAAGGGTTGCATCGGTGAACTGCTCTATTTTTGCTTTATTTAGTGACTTCACACGTTGGTTTACATTGCTCACCAGCAAGTTTGCACATGAGGATCTACTTGAAACAGTATCGCTGAAACATCTTTTGAAGTAGGCTATTGTATTTAATTTCGCTTTCAAGACTTGGTCGTGAAATTTGGTCTTGTGGGCTTATGTCCGCTGTAGCATAATGATTTTTGGTCAGTAATGTCTCAAACTGTCGTCACGATAACCTTCAAATCTTGGTTGTCATGATCTATCTGGTACTTGTTTTTGATGGAGAGTGAAATTCTGGGTTCGACACAATTACTATTGCGTTACCTGCTCACAGCAAAATTAAGTAAAGGAAAACACTGTTGCAAAATAATAATACCGAGTAAGCAGTTTTCAAGTCATAATTTCACCAGGTTGATCGAAGTCTGTTTGAATGGTGCAGATCCCTGGACTACTGAAGGTCAGATACATAGGTCAAACGACTGTTGGGAGTGCAGCAATATTCGGCCTCTTTCTTGGGTGTGGGAGCTTAATACATTGCGGAAAATCATATTGATAGTCTTGCAGTTCGGTTGATACGAGATTATCTGAAATTAGCGCTGGACGATAGAGATTTTCTTCAGTATCTAAATAATTTTGATAGTACGTCAGCGTTGTTCAACGTTCGCGTCTCCATTTAAGTTGTTTTAGATGAATTTGTCATATTTTTGTTTATGAGATGGCTAGCAGAGGTTTTCTGTCATGTTTGAGATTTATGATGCCGTTTGGTCAGATGGGAGCTTAGAATGAATCAAACTCATACACGTGTTTGTTTTGAGAAAAAAATCATTTTTATATCGATACCTCGTTTCATCCTGCGTATGATCAAATTTAATTCGTTCAAGTAACAGCCCGTGCCTGAGTCGTGATTTCTGGGACCTGGCCCCTGGGTTACTTTATAACCAACGGGAAGACTCAGATCTAGATTTGGCATTGGCAATCACGCCTTGGCTGGCCACACATATGGTCCAGTTAAGGACTGATCAAAGTAAAGCCCGAATCGGCCAGAGCCCGGCCCTAAGCCACCGCCACTTGAGGACATGTTTTAAGTTGCCTCGCCTTTGTTAATCTCGAAGGAATTCACTATCCCGAATCACGGCCTAATGCTTGTTATTTATCTTTCCTTTTCTACTATGGTTTACGTGGCGGTTCATTTGTTTACTCTGTGTAAAGAAATACGAGTAGTTTCGTGGAAAAAGACTTAGCCACTTAAGTGGAAGTCGCTGTCCCATACAATGACGCAGTTTATTTCATTTATAAATTACAGTATAATAGAACGCTAAACATTAAGAGTACAACAAAACTATAGTTAACCGTAAATAAACTCCGTATTTTGAGACGGAGTAAATATTTGACATTTTTATACGACTTAAAATGATTTTTTTTTTGAACACTCAAGCAAATAACTTAGTCAAGAGAGTAATTGGTTTTGAATTTTGAGCATCATTTAATTCAATAAAAGAATTTTTGAGCATCATTTAATTCAATAAAAGAATTTGGGGAGTACATTGACTTTTTTTTTTTTTTTTGGTGCGCATGGGGAGTACATTGATGAAGTGGGGAAAAACTAATTCTTACGGAGTATTTAACGCCAAAGGATCCATCTTAAGCTTAAGATGAATCGAGTTTGGGCCGTTTGGTCCATTTTAATTTTCTTCTCAAAGATTTTTTTCAAGACCCAAATTTTATTTTCAAAAACTTTTGTAAAAAAGCGGGAAAAAAACGGGTATTTAAAATAGTAACAAAGTGGATAAAAATGGTAACATATTATTTTATATTAGTGACATATTGTTACATATAGAAAACAAAAAATTATAATAACACATTTGTACTAATATTTTTGTTTTCTATATGTAACAATATGTTACTAATATAATATAATTGAGTGATATGTTTTGGTTATTGTACTAATATTTTTCAAATATGTTAATATTAAATGACAAAATATTATACTTTAATGTAACACATTTGTATTTTGCATTTTGCATTTCATACTAAAAAAAGCTGATAACATTCATTAATAAATGATAATATAATATATTATGATCCAAATATAATTAATTTATATATTCATAACATATACTCCGTATTATATTTTCTATGTTTAAGAATATGTCACCAATATAATATAGTATGTTACCATTTTTATCAATATTGTTATCATTTAAACTTTCCATTTTACTTGTGTTTTTCCGTTTTTTTAAGTTAAGTTTTCAAAAAGGAAAAAAAAATCTTAATGCCAAAACGGGTCATATTTGACCCGTCTTAAGGGAGTATAGGCCGCCACGTGGAGAAGGAATCAATTGGTAGGAAGCCTCGTAGGTTTGTATGACAGGAGTTATGCAACGGTCGCCGTACACATTAAACCCCAAAAATCTCAAACCTCCTTTGCCTCCATTTATAAAGTTATAACTACACAAATCACCTTCTTCGTTTACTTTTACTTTCTTACTGTTCCATTATGTTAACCACCAAATTTATCCGCCATTTTTTCACCTCCAAACATCCTCACTTTCCTCTCTTTTCTTTACCTTCTCACCAGGTTCTTTCCTTTTTTTTTTTTTTTTTTTTTTTTTTTTTTTTTTTTTGCTCACTCTAAATAAATCGAGTTACCAAGTGTCGCTTGCCCAAGCGGAGTTGAAGTGCCAAAACTGCGTTGGCGGGGAATTGAGAGGTCCTGGGTTCGACTCCCTGGGTGGGTAATTAGGCATGAGGTATCACGGCGGCCCCTTTGGGGTGGCCTACATGGGTCAGGTGGTGGCCAGGAATCGCAGGGGATTAAACCCCTCGTCACCAAAAAAAAAAAAAAAAAAAAAAAAAAAATAAATCGAGTTAATTATTATTATTTTTTTTTAAATCGGGAGTCATAGTGTATAATGTTGTAGATTTTTATTTTATTTATTTGTTTATTTTTTTTGGTTTGAGCATTTATGGTATATGTATGTGTGCGTTGACTTCAATGTTTGACCTAGATATTTTTAATGTTCATCGAGTAAATCAGTAAATAATGTTTGAGATTACGAATAAAATAGTTTCACCCTATTTGGGATTAAAATATGACCACTTCATTGCCACTTTGTGTGCCAACATTAAAGTGGTCACGTTAAGAAGTAGTCACTTTAAGCGTTAGTGATCAGATTACTGTGTGACAAGACATCTTCGAATACTTGAAAAAGGTTGTATTTGTGATTAAAATATGACCACTTCATGCCACTTTATGTGCGCACCTTAAAAGTGGTCACGTTAAACATTAAAAAGTAGTCACTTTAAGCGCTAGTGCCTAGTGATCAGATTACTGTGTGACAAGACATCTTTGAATACTTGAAAAAGGTTGTATTTGTGATTAAAATGTGACCACTTCATGCCACTTTATGCGCACCTTAAAAATGGTTACATTAAACGTTAAAAAGTAGTCACTTTAAGCGTTAGTGATCAGATTACGTGTGACAAGACATCTTCGAATACTTGAAAGGTTGTAAGTGTGTGACATAGGCGTGGTTGTGACTAAAATGTGATTAATGTTACAAATATTAATACGATTGTCCCGATTTTCTTAGGGTGACAAATACTACGGTAATTGTAATAATGGTCACGTTTTTGTCGCTACACTCTACCCCTAAGTGAAATGGATAAAATTTGAGGCTTTGAGCTTGAACGCGTTCATTCGCAAGTTTTCCTTCTATATTAACACTTTTGAAAGCCAATGTTTGTGCAGCATGTTTTTGCACCGGCGGAAACCTGCCACATTCTCAACGAATCAAGACGACAAGTTCATCACACCGCAACATCTACATTGGAGGTTAGCTAGATAAATTTTCAAAATGGACAAGTGTTTCAAATAAACTGAAGTTCTATCATTGATTGTTTGCGCTTCTACATTACTGTAAGCCACTCTAATAATATAGATAATGATTATCATTATAGAACGCAACTGACATATATTGATATCTCGAAAATATTTCAACATGGCTTAAATTAGTTCCTCATTTGAGTTTGTACAATCCATAATTGCATGTTTATAGTTCTGCCTCTGTTAACCGATCATTGAACCAAGTTGTATATACATGAAAGAAGTGTCCATGAGCTCGCTTGCATTGATACTAACTATAACCTAATAAAGCGCAATTTAGAAGTTTTTCAATAGTTATCTGTAGTTTTCTTAAATATTTGATAACATAAGCAAAAATAAAATGAGAAAAATAGACCCTAAGTAGTGGCGGCGGTGGTGTTCAGCTGTCAAAATTAGGAAGGCTAATGATTCCCTTAAAATTAGGGACCGAAATGAGGAAGGGGGCTACTGATTGCCTTATAAATAAGGAGCGGCTTGCCTTGTAAATTAGGGTCGAAATGAGGAAGGCTAATGGTTGCCTTATAGGGGTCAGAAAATAAAAAGATTATTGATTGCCCTATAAATTAGGGTTCACAATGACTGATAGCCTTATAAGTCATGGTCAACACGAGGAAGGAAGTTTACGGATATTGTTATAATACACATGGCTCCTGGCCACATCCAAACATAAGAGAGAGTGCTCGTTTCATAAACTCATGAAGGTTTCATCCTAAAACCAATTAGCACCGGGTGGAGTAGGTCCTTAGTTCATAAACACTAGGCAACTTTCTTATATTTTACGTTGTACGGCCTTACATGTAGAGCTCCTCATAAATTATACATTTATACGTACGAAGTAAATAGGACATGAGCAGTTGGGTTTATTTTATATACACGGTGTAATAAATTATCGAAATTAACAACCCATATTTTGATTTAACCTCTTATGTGCTGAAAGAATTTGATTGCTGTCTTTTTGGACGTTTCATTTATGAGCAACAAGATTGCATCACAATGATATGCTTACAAATGACTTCGTTGCAACTCTTTAGGCTGTTCAGCAGAATTGGGCTAGACTTGAAGCGGAACCGAACCGAACCTCAATTGCATCACAAAAGAGAATTCTTATAGGCTAGACTAGTATTTCTTGACTTGATGCAGTTAGCTATTCTTGATGCTGATATAAAAGCTGGTTTCTTACTGCTGTTTTTAAGTTTTATATAATCTGCTATTTTGAAAAGCTGAAACAATTACTTTAATTCATCAAGCCTTGTAATGCTACTATTGATGAATAAAGTTTACTGCATTTGATAGAACAATAGTTTTACATGAATACTGGGAAACAAGCTGAGATAGGGATGCAACTCAAGTCTACGCTAATTGCCTTTGCTTGTTCTTTAAGTTGCCTAATATCTTGCATGTGTTTGCATACGCTGTTGGGTTATTCTTTTTCGGCGCCTCCTATATTACCGACTCAGTTGGTGTAATTGACTAGATTCATATCTTTTTGCAGTACCACTCAGACCCGTTCGCCCTGGTCTCTGATGATTTATCGGTTTTAGCGCAGAGGATGCGGTCATTGTTGGCTTCAGAGGTTTGTCTGCCTTTTCTTATTGATTTCTGATACGTGAATTTTATTTCGAGGGAGCGAGTGTTCTAGTCATGGAAGGATACTGCATCATTCCCATGTATGACTTCTTGCAGTTCCCTAAATTAGCATCTGGAGCTGAATATTTCTTCCAAATGGGTGTGAAAGGGAAGCATTTCCGCCCTACGGTATGTTTAGAAGATTCTATTTGTGGCGTATCTTGTATTGGACTTCACGATTATTCTCTACTAAATAAAAAGCAAATCTAGAAGACTAGAACACAACCTAATAATGAACACTGAAACTTTTAATTGAAGTACTTGAAATTTTCAATAGCTACGAAGCACATTTTGATCACCGTTTTATAGTGAATGCTAAAGTTTGTTCATTAAGTTTGCCAGTAATTGATGGTTTCGTAACTCTGTTATGTGCTGTTCCTGAACAGGGCTACCCTTGTAGCGTTGTATGTTGTTGGAAATAACTGGAATACGGGGATTATAGTTAGGGAGGGCCTTTGCTTTTTATCAGCACTCGTGCTTCTTGCCGTTTCTTGAAGAGTTCTGTATAGATTTACAATGTGAGCAGGACATGCTTATCAATCCCATTTCACTTTTCTACACTTTTAGCATGTAGCAGTGTAGCTAGTTTAGTGACTAATATCTACTCCGTATTACCTTATAGCTTGATAGTCTTCATTGATATATTAATGGTCACTTTTCACTAAGATTTCGCTGCTTTTTTTTTTTTTTTTTTCTTTTTTCTGCAGGCATTGTTGCTAATGGCGACGGCTTTCAATGTCCCAACATCTAAGTCACTATCTGATGAACAATCACCTGCTGCAGTGCCCAGTTCCGGAACTGAGCTGCGTACAAGGCTGCAGTTGATTGCTGAAATCACAGAGCTGATACATGTTAGTTTAATACTATCTGTTTTTTAATGAAACTGAATTTTTTTTTGTTGCAACAGTCAAACATCTTGCGAAGCTTATTTACTCTCAGGTGTCGTTACATGGGATAATTTAGTTTCTGCTACAGATGCACATATGAGTAGAGGTGGCAATCGGGTCAGTCGGGTCGGGTCGGGTTTGGGTCGGGTCAAGTCGGGTCGGGTCGTGTCGGGTTCGGGTCATATCGGGTCAAAATGCTCTTTCGGGTCGAGTCGGGTCGAGTTCGGGTCGTTGTCGGGTCGGGTCGTTGTCGGGTTACATAGTGTCTCGGGTCGGGTCGGGTTCGGTTCGGGTTGTTATCGGGTCGACTCATTTCGGGTTAAATAATATATCGGGTCGGGTTTGGGTCGGGTCGTCATCGGGTCTGCGCGGTTTTATCGAATTACTTCAATTTTTTGATGCTAAAACTAGTTTTTCGACCATTATTTGATTTAATTATTTCATTATTAAGTGTAATGTATCAAACTAAATACTAATTTGCTTTCGATTTAATCAATGCTGAGATTAATAATTACCGAGTCATCAATTTAATCGGGTTAATATCGGGTCGGGTTGTCATCGGGTCGGGTCCGGGTTGGATTCGGGTCATTGATTATCGGGTCGTGTCGGGTTACGGGTCATCGTCGGGTCGGGTCGGATTCGGGTCACTGATTATCGGGTCGTGTCGGGTTGCGGGTCATCGTCGGGTCGTGTCGAGTCGGTTTTGGGTCACAATATTTTCGGGTTAATCGGGTCGGATTTCGCTCGGGTTCGGGTCGGGTCGCTCGGGTCGGGTCAGCCTTGCCAGCTCTACATATGAGCAGCTTGTGACCCCTTCTCATGAAATTTTCGACTCTATTGACCATTTTACAGTATAATATACTTCCTCCATTCCAATTGATTCTATACATATTCCTTTTTTGGTAGTTCCATTCATTTGTATACATTTCAATTTTATCCATACTTTATCACATAAAAAGACTAAATTACCCTCATTTTATTAACACCCACCCACTCACCTTAAAAAAGTGGAAGAACATTTTAGTCATTGCATATTTCACCCCACATGTTTTTGTCCCACCTAAAATTTTGTGCAAAAAACAAATGTATACTACCTAATGGAATGGAGGAAGTACTCTATAAATTCACTTGGAAACATTAAGTAACACATTTTAAAATTAACTATTTCTTGGGAAAATAATCTAGATAACTACTCTGTATGTTATTTGATGCCTGGTTCACTGCAGTATGTGGCTTAGTATGCCAGACTGCCAGTAGTAACATGCGTATGAATCTGTTGGAACATTAATCTAGAAAAATCTTGAAAGAAATTAATCTCGATTAATCTATTGAACTAGCTTGTCTAGAATATGTAATGTTCTAGTAATATCGTGAGGAAACCTCTAAGTTACTACAATACTCTACCATAGAAATATCTAGACTAAGTGTTACTAGTATAAATAGGACATATGAGTCATTTGCATGAGTGTAGTCTTCAGACTCCTATTATAGAGTCATAGGTCTCACCCTCTCCCCCTCATGTACACAAAAATATATTCAATAAATATATAAAAACTATGTTCAGGAATTCCGGGGCCACAACACAAATACTTTCGCTGCCAAAATTCTAACAGAATCTCCTTAGTGGCCATAGTTTAAAATAATCACTGTTACACCCTCAAATTACCATTTTAAAACTAGGAATGGAATTTTTATGCTTGAAGTAGCCGTTCCTTAAACAGTTAAACTTTGCTTTCTTTGTGCTCCAAATGCATATCGTCTTCTGTAGAATGTTAGTTATGCCAGTTGCTTTCCTATTTCCATAGCTTCACTTAGTCTTAAACTTACTGATGTTTCATACGTCATCGTTTGTTAATCATTTAAGGGCTCGAGTCCGGGGCTACCCTTTAAGAAATTCCTACGTAAAAGTTCTGGTCTTGTCCTTTAGAGCATGCTTGCTATTCGAGTTCACACTTGCCCACTTCAAGTAGGCACATGCTTGTTATTAAGCTTGGAGTCTTTTTGTCGTAACGTAAAATAAACTATAATTGGATGTCTATGTTGGCTTCAGTATATTTTCTTTTTCCTAGGTAGGAGGCCTTCTTCATGGTGAAATCACAGATGGTGCTGAGACAGGACGCGATAGTGGCCCATTTAATTTGTTACTAGGAAATAAGGTACTCCGTAACAGTTTTCATCTTCTTCATGAGCACAATTATTAAAAAGCAGTTCTTTTTGACTTTGCATTTTTTTGTTTTTTCAACTACGTTGCTCTTGTGCTCCATCATAGCGCATAATTTGACTCGTTGTTTTGATACAAAGTTTTCTGATGGCTCGTTTTGCTTTTATCATTACTAATAGTAGCATGTCAAATGTTTTTTTTTTGGCATTCCTATGATGGTAATCTATATTGTAGTTCCAATATAAAATTAAAAGGATCTGCATTCCATGGTTGAGTTGTACTAGTAATTTATCCGTCACATTTGGTGCTTCGAAGCATGAGTAGCTGTAGTAGTTATATGAGTTTAAAAAAAGGCAGTTTCTGATATTGAAAATTTATCACAGAGCTCATGGTTCAAGCATCTAGATAAATCTGTTTTTTTCTTTCTTTTTTTCTTTTTCAAATACCAAGCAATATGGATTTTGGAAAATATGATTGCTATCGAATGTTTTTTCTTGACTTAATTTTTTCATCTCATACAGCTAGCTGTGCTGGTAGGCGACTTCTTACTCTCAAGGGCTTATGTATCGCTAGCCTCTCTGGAAAACACTGAGGTGAATGCTTTGCATCTTTGAGATGAAAATTGGCCCTTCGTGCTCAACGGCTTACTAACTTTATACTTCGATAGTTCTTGCTCATCACCTTTGTGCTCTTCTACAGGTATTATCGTTATTAGGCAGAGTCGTCGAGCATCTTGCGACTGGTGAGACAATGCAGATGGGAATGACATCTGAGCGTGGTTTAAAGTATGTGATCGTGATTTGAAACGACCGTGTACGATTTATTTCTTGTCTAACTAACATGGTAGCAAAAAATCGAAACTGGTTACATGTCTTGTAATGTTCCTGAAACGTGGTTGTGTATTTTTAAATTTACATTTCTTATGCAACCTCATCTGTTACAAGAAGATGATAGTAAATAGTAATTGTGTCTTATAGTAATCACATTTAGAATACTTTTTATGCAACTTTTTTCCTTGTGTGGAGATTGTCGTATGCCTTCGGTCTTTTGACTGGTGTGTTAACCCGAGTGTACGTTCAAGTGACCTACATGTAGGTGGCCTGTTTCAAAAACATAGTTAAGGTTTCAGCTAGGCAGCTATCCGATTTATATACACTTCTGTGACGGCAATTGCGCAGCATCAACTGACCCACGTGATTTTTGTTAATACTATCTTATTTTTATTTTATTTTTTCGTTGATGTTTACTTTGCCATCTAAACAAGGATTCACATTCTTTTTTGAAGCATGCAGTACTACATGGAAAAGACCTACTACAAAAGATCATCATTGATCTCTAATAGCTGCAAGTCAATTGCTCTTCTGGCAGGACAAACTACCGAAGTTTCAAATTTGGCTTATGACTACGGGAATAATCTGGTAGGTGGGAGCTTGAATTTACCTTTTTCTTAAGCGTATACAATGTATTGATAAAGAGAACTTGCGCATGCTTGTTGCTTTGCTTTGTTCTATTGTCCTCCCGTCATAGTTCTTAATGATGATCATATTTTTGTTACCATCGTCTTTTTTCATCAGGGCCTGGCGCATCAGCTTACAAAGGACGTTCATGACTTCACCGGTTCATCTGCATCGTTTGGAAAGGGACCCTTGTCTAACATCCGTAATGTAATTTCTCTCCTGTTTACAAAAAGCCATCTAATATATAGCTTGACATATATAACTAATGTTTCGTTTTGCATTTTCAGCTTCCTTGTACATTGACTTCTTAAATCTAAACACTAGTTCCAATAGTTATTGTTTTGGCCGAAATGTTATTCTCTAGTCTTTAATCAGACATTTTCGTTTTTTAGGCACGATTTAACGGGATGTCTAGGACTCTAGGTCCATTTTCATTATGCACCGGCCCTTTTTTGAAGCCATGGTTTAAATCATTGTCATGTTGTTAAACTTTTGGTTTTAGAATTGTTGCATTTGTAATTCAGTCTATAAACATGCTATTGTTTTCTTTCCCTGACAATATTTTAGACGTACTTACTGAAATTTTATGGACGTATTATTCCGACTGACATCTATATGTATCTAATGCATTATCTTCCTTTAGTCGAAACTAATCACTTTGCTGGTTCTCAATAGGGCATCATCACAGCTCCATTGCTGCTCGCACTGGAGGAATTCCCTCAACTGAGCGAAGTTTTGCAACGAGGTTTCAACAACCCTGCAGACGTAGATCTTGTAAGTCGCATGTGAAAATTGAAATGGAATTCGTTCAAAAATCTTGCACGTGAACTGTACTGTAGCCGGTAGGACCTATTAGTTCTGAGAGTAGGTAAATAGAAAAATGTCATATGAGCTAATGAGGACAACACAGAAATTTGTTCGCTTCACACCGTCTGAAACTTCACATGGGTTTTTAGGGCACTAAATGTGGTCATGTTAACTCCCATCGTGACCATTATTAATTACAACGTTATATCATCGTTGAGACTTCACATCACAGCTATTGGGAATCTAATCTGTTGTCAGTCACTTCCAAGTTCTAACTAGTAGATCACATGTTTGACTTGCAATGTCTACGATGCAGCTTAACCATCTTATTTTGCGTGTAGGCTCTTGATTACCTTCGGAGAAGCCAAGGAATAGATAGAGCGAGGGATCTAGCACTCAAGCATGCAAACCAAGCTGCTGAAGCCATCGATTTACTGCCAATAACTGAAGGTGATGATGATAATGTTAGAAGGTCGAGACGTGCGCTAGTAGATCTTACACACATCATTTGCAAACCCAAGTGAACCAACTTCAGGATTTAATGAAAACATTACTCGTCAACCTTTTACGTCTTCTGATATACTTGACAACAATTTTTCGGGTGTCATACATGTAACTTGGGTTTCGACCCAATTTGTTGTAACACTAAGCCTCCGAGCGTCCTTAGAAGGGGTGGACGAGGGAGGAGTTTTGTTGCTTTGTCTCGGTTTACTTTTTGTAGTCAGGTTCTGTTGAATCGCTTGCTTGCTGTGCAAAGCTCAGCTTACAGATTATATTACGTCACTTGCGTATCCGAGAGTTTAACATACTTGTATCTAAGTTTAATAATGTTTTATAATAAATCTCGTATGAGTTATTGAGCTTAGAACTTGAGCACAGAATGATTTTGTAACATTGTTTTGCAGTTTAAATTGGATGTCATGTTTGTGTATCTTGTATTGTACGGAGTAATCGTTTCAGGTCGGACCCCTTGTGTGGTCATCTTCGAGTCGGGTCATTTCCTGGTCGATAACAGTGGGATCGTCGTACAAAAATCTTCAACCTTTCTTGAGAGGTTTCTCTCGCCTTTACTGCGTTTTGTTAGCATGTACTGAGTATATATCAGTTGTGAGTCTTGTGACAATATATACGTCACATAGGAACTATGTTAGTGCCTATGTCTTCGGTGGTCTCTGCTTCTGTTCTTTCGGTGTTCAATGGGTCTTTCAAGTCGTCTTTGGATGGTTATGATCTGGTTTACTGGTGGTAGTCAGCGGATTGGTTACGGTGGTCCTGTGTCTGTTATTATGTTGCCCCTGCCATATGCTTTATTTGGATTAGTTAGCCTTTGTAAAATATATTTCTACCTCTCGGCCATGAGAAGGCTATGTCGAGAGGCGATGATAAGCTTAAGATTAATCGGATATCGCTCCATCGTGATTTTGGTGTCTCTTGTTTTAATTAAGAAATTGGTTGAGGGGTGTTTGCTACTGTCATCTATCACTTATCATGACTTGTTGGGCTGTTGGACATCTTTGGGGTGGATTAGATCACCAAGATGTAGGAGATTTATCTCCACCTGGAGCGGGTTTAAATACCTCGCTTTCTTTCTTCCTTTTCTACGCTCTAATGGCGTAAGTGCATCTTGTTTTCGTCATCCACTAAACCAGATGCCTAGCTATTCACCCAGAGGTCTATGCATGGGAGATGTCGGAAGTAGGGAACCTCGTGAAGTCGTGCCCAATTTTTCACTATGGTGTTTAAAGACGAAAGAATTAGGTGGAAAGATGGTCGTCCCTCCTTCTTCGCTAGTGAGGATAGGAGTTGTTCCATGTTACTGCTCAAGATTGATAAGATCGGAGTACGTGACCAGAGAGTGACTGTGGGAACGATCGTTTTCAATGAAGATGGAGCCTTACACTGGATGGGGCAAGAACGTTGTAGTCAAAGTCCGGTGCGTGCGGAAGCTACAGAGGTCAAGGGCGTGGACGCAAACATAAGGAACATTGCTATGGATAATTTAGCTAATAATCTATTGTTGTCATTTGCGTTTAGTTTGCAGTGTCTTACATGTGAATTTGTTAAAAGGGCTCTTGCTATAATAAATGCCCTAACTCTGTAATCTTACCGTTTTACCTAATGGATGAAAAAAAAAAAAAAAAAAAAAAAAAAAAAAAAACAAAAAAAAAACTATGTTAGTGAGATCTATTTTGGATTTTTGGGTAAATTTTCTTGTTTTGAGCTCAATTCGTATGATCCTCCTCGTAATCAGATAACATTGACCTCTTAAGTGAATTGAGCCAAACTCAAACACAACTTGGGCCCGACCAAAGACCCAAACTCAAACTAAAACCGACAGTTTGCGTTAATCGTATTGTCACTGAGTCAAAATTGACAATACGTAAAGCGACCCAACCCAAATGACCGGTACCAACAAATCCGACACTGATCCAGAACTTGAAATGACTGACTCGATCGTAACCAATGTGCTGAACAAACCAAACATTATTTGACCCGACCCAAACTAACCCAATCCAAATGATCCACGACAAGTATAATAGCAGTTAATCGAGAACACACATAGATACAAAAAAAAAAAAAAAAAAAAAAAAAAAGCCATCAACGAAATCACTGCTAAGATGGCATCGAAGGCATCGAATGCATCAATTGTGTCATGAAATGGATACATCGGGAATATTATGGTAATAAATTTGACATTAGAACCACTGCCTCGAATAAACCTTACACAAGAAATTGGTATGTTAAGCCGCAGATGGAAAATGGTTTACACAAATGATATCCTCAAATGAAAGCTTTCGAGTCTTGTAAATGGTTCATCACTCACATTAGCTATAAGCAACAGATCTGATAAGTCGTAACATCCGACAATCTAGTCCATGGTTGGTATTGTCCCGCCATTTTTCACGATTTCTTGTTCCAGCTACAACAATTAAGAGGGAAAACAATGGACGAGTAAGTGCTACTCTCGTCATATTACTCTCGCTATCTGAGCCAATTAGCTCCTTTTGACTTTATTCCCTCGTCAAAATGTCAAATAAGGGCTAATTCGATTAGACGGAGGGAATAACAAATAAATGGAAGTAGCGACATAATCACTTATTTTATAAGTATAGAAGATTGATGCTGGTCAATATTTGTCGATCTACTGTTTCGTTTCTCCTCTCATACCACACTGAAAGGAAAATACTATAGCAATATTTAAGCTGTTAAGTTTTTCGGAAGAAATTTACCTTGAAAAGATACTCGAACTTTTTTTTCAAAACTAAATATTCCTGTCGCAAATTCTGAAGACAAGTCAGGCACCTGCTCCACACAATAGAACGGTCATGTTAGGACACACAGCACATGGCTTCCGCAAAAGCTTTCTTATTGTTAAGGAGTAATACATATGCTAGAAGTTCAAAGATATAGTATAAGGTCCGAAATTAAAATTTAGGGAACAAATTACTGCTTCCAAAAATCTGAAGAGCTTTATAGAAATCTCAGATAATCTGGAGCTAAGCATCGTGAATAGTTTAGGACTACCGTAATCAGTGCATGACGACAATGGAAGGTTAAGGTCGAACGTTTAACCAAGAGAGCATACAATGGTAAGGGAAAAGGCCACAGCATTATGTCTAGAGACTCTAGAGCGGTGTTACCCCAAAAACTTCACTTCACTGCCGTGCCACAGCACGTGTTTGACATGACACGACACTTCACCACTTCATTTTAGACAACAAAATTGAGAACTTCTCACCAAATAACCATGTCGGATACTCATACATTAGACACGGTGTCGTGTTGGAGAGATAAGAGTTACATAGGTTTGGGGATAAGGAGATAAAGGGTAGACTCTGCTACTAAATTTTGATTAGAGACTATCTCAATGACGGTCCTCGCGGCTTGGTTATCATCATTGCGCTATCATACAGGCGGTCGAATACGCCTCAACAAGCGGACATGATACATTTCAGAACAATGATAGCCACATCATGGTTTGCTGTTGAACAGCACGAGATGAATGTAGGTCTGTCTTAGATACCCTATTCAATGGCTATTCTGAGATTAAAAAATCTCGCAAAAGTATGATCTGTTGAAAACTTATGTGGATTACTTCTAATGAAGCATGTGAGTGACTGAAAATAACATTTCACAACTTCAACACTTCTGCATACTATACGACGTGCAAGTGTACTTTGAGCAGGAGATAATTCAATAAACAAAGTTCATAGTACAAAATCTTACGCGTCACGATTCTTCTCCTCACAGTAACCACGGAACATCGCGCATACGTTTTTTACCTTGTTTGCTCCAATGCTGCAGAAAAAAAAGAAGCATATAACATACTAAATCAATAGTGATATAATCGGCCAAATCAAAACGAAAAGCTCTTGGACTCAAAAGTATTACTCCGTATCACTCTTTCAAATCTAGGGTCTCGGTTGCCACGCTACCCGTCTCGCCTTTTAAAACTAAGCTCGTAAACCCATAACACAGGGTCATGAAATCATACCAACATAGATAGATGACTTAAATGACTAAAATAAACAGGCTGTAGACGTCATAAGAGTATATCAAAAGGAGGAAATGTACCTAGAACTACTGCCCTTAAACTGATGAGCATGGTTGGATACTTGGTTGAAGTCCACAACAGGCTGCTCACTACATTCAAAAATAATACGTACTCATAAGACTAATAATCGTATAATACTGTTGTACGCATAGGACGGTTTTTCTAAAGCTACACGCCCCCTCTTTTCTCATATTTCGAGACATTCACTTGTATATAAAAAAAAAATCTCAAAATATTTGAGTAAATAGGTCGTCAAATGTGTACTTGTCAATCTAAAAATCGTACAACTAAAGTTCTTGCGAAAGTATTAAAGTCAAAAACTCACCTAAAGAAACAAAAACATCATACAATAAGAATTTTAGGTACTATAACAATTAGGATTATTAAGGGTTTCACAGTGGACGCAATTTATTAATAATAGTCACGATATAATTGTAATAATCATCACATTTAGTCACGAATTTCATACGTATGCATCACAGTTTCATAAAACAATTTCTTCAATCATAATAACAAGAGTAACTCTCATATGCACCAGTCTCACCACGGATTAGCTTACGACTAAAATGTGACCGCTTTGAATTTTGACGCTTATTGTGATCATTTCCAAAGTTCGAAATAGTCGCAATTTAACCAATGAGCAAGTCTTGTGAACGACGGTCTTTCACTGACAAAGTGAAACACGAGGGTTCTAATACATAAAAGGCGAATGTTTTGACACATAGAAAGGCAACCACATTTAGAGACCATCATAATTAACTCAAAGGTGACCACTTTTATACCTCTTAATACTGGTCCCTATATACTCAAAAGTTAAACCATTTTAGAATTTGTTAAATAACAAAATTAAACAAAATCCCAACTATAGAACATGAAAAAAAAAAAAAAAAATTAAACTTAATTTACACAAACTATTACAATAAAATAAATAAAGATAAAAGGAAAACTGACAGAGCATTGGACAAATTTTGAATTAGTTTCTCAGAATCCTGAAAAAAGAGGGTGACAACTTCATAAACAAAATCTGGGCTGCTTTCATCTGCAAGTTTCTGCAATTGAGTGAACTGATCATCCAAATATCCCTGCAATTTTTTAAAAAAAAAACCAACAAAAAAAGTAAAATAAAATTATAAAAAAAAAAGTCGAAATTTTAGAAGAAAGTAAATGAAACCCAGAAATCAAAGAGGACCTGTCTGTACAAAGAAGTCATGTAATCCACAAATTGCCTCTGCAACAACAGCACTACATCCATTTTTTTTTTTTTTTTTTTTTTTTTTTTTTTTTAGTGGAGAAAAATGGTGGAATAAAGAAAATGAGTTTGGTGATTTGGTGGAATATATGCCCGTTTGTTTAAAAAATCACTAGACGTGTGACAAGGGATGCCAAGGCAAACATCCCGTTTTATTCGTCTTAGGGCTGTTTTGGTTCCAAGTTCCAACTAGAGCGGGCAACCTTGATCTAATTCGAGGGATCAAACCTTAAACTCTAGCAAATTAAATTCGGTAGGACTTGAGATTGGTGTGATCCTAACCGATTTGAAGAGACCCGTACTGGATAAAGTTTGACTCGTAATCAAATTGGACTTGACTCAAATTGACCCGGCTTGATAGTTAACCCCACTTAGATCAACTCGAAATTTGTCATGTCCGAGTTATCATAAACAATAAAAAAAATATGCTCCGTACTTCGTATAAAATTTTAAACTAGGTTAATACCCGTGCATGAATGCACGGGTTTGCACAAAAATATTCCATAGTTCTTTTGATTAATATGTTGCACCACAAACCATGTTAAAAAAAAAAAAAAAGTGGGTAGAGTCTGATTTAAAGAAAGTTCTCACTAATCGTATATCATTGACCCATGCATGGGCATGTCTACTACAGAGTATATATTTTAATAGGTCATTTATTTTTATTTTAAAAAACGTGTCATTTAAATTATGATGAATTAACCTAAAATTACTAACCAAATTAAATTGTAATTAATTTTAAGGAAATAAGAATTGGCATGAGTAATAAAGCTATAGCATCCGTAGAATACTTAAATACGAAAAAACCCGTATAAGATTGTGACATGAGTAGAGATAGTATAGGTATATAGTTATAAAATAGTATAGTATAGTACTTCATAGTTATAAATTAAAATAGATGCAATATAGTATAGTGCTTCATGTATTGGTGAAAAACCCGTATAAAATAGACGCAAATTAGTAGGGATCGGAGTATAGACTATAGTACTCCCTCCATCTCAATTTACTTGTCCCCTTTCAACTAAATTTTTTCCCAAATTAATTGTCCCATTTCTATATTTAGTATGTTTTAGCAAATGATTTTCAAAATATTCTCATTTTCATTACCACCCCTTAAATCATCCCAAAATAGAAAGGGGACAAGTAATTTGGGATGGAGGGAGTACTTCATAGTTATAAAATAAAATAAGTGTGTATGTTATTGTAATGTCCATATACTCCGTAAAAGATTACATAAATGAAATGTATTATATGGAATATGAAATAAAATTAGGATATCTTTAATCTAATATATATATATATATAAAGCAGAAACCATGGTCTCTATGGTCGACATTTGTCACAATATAATTGGTCTAAAAAATTCATATTAGTATTATTTATAATTCTACTATTGCTAGGATTTTAGATGAAATAATATTAACATATGTAACTTAAAATATAAATCTACAATTGAAATCTTTACTATATTAGAACTTTCAAAAAAAAAAGTAATTAAAGATGTTTTTAATTGAGAAGAAAAATAATAATTTCAAAATAAACAATTATATGACACGTAATTACCTTATTTTATTTTTAGGTAAGTCTCCGTCCATTTTTGTATATATATACATCAAAAACTTTAGATAGATCTTTTTAGGTACGTACTACGTTAAATAGTTTTACTTTATTATGTTTTAATTATAATTACAATTTGTGTTAAATTTATTTTTTTACGGTGTATTTGATAAGAGTGTTTAAAATTTGAATTTTTTTTTTCTTAATTACTATGTTTGATACTTAAACATAGCTTGATTAAATTACTGCTAATTTTTTTCTTTGTATGTTGTAGATTTATATTTTACGTTCAAGATTTGAAGTTTTTTATTGAACAAACTTGATTATAACCCAATAGAAAAACTAATGAATATGTAACATGAAAGGTAAGAATATGTAACATGAAAGGTAAGAATATGTAACATGAAAGGTAAAAGTGATGTACAATATCTATCGATTATCTTATTTTTAAATCAAGTTATTAGATATGGTTGTATAATAATATTTGTAATGCTTAATGCGTAATCTTTTAGTTAGTTTAATAGTATTAAGTTTTGATTTGATTGTTCATCTCAATTTTGTATGAGAACATCTGCTAATCAAAAAAAAAAAAAACATATTTAGTATAGTGATAAGGTAAAGTTTGATTTAATGACAAAATTCCAATTTCTTTATTGCCCCATTTTAACGTAACAAAAAGAGAAAATATGTAATTAACAAAAAAAAACAAAAACAAAAAAAAAAACAAAAAAAAAACCAAAAAAAAAGAAAAAAAAAAGAAGAAGATGGTGTAGTATAATTAATATATGTAATCTAAAATATAATACTAAATCTACAATTAGAATCCTTAAAATTGTAGGATACCAAAATTGAAGAATACATATTTTGCCTTAAATATATTGGATTAAATATTCAAGTTAAGGGGAAAAAAATATAAGTAAGTTATATTTTAAAATAATAAAAAAAATAAAAAATAAAAGAGCAAAAGAAATATGGTAATTCATAGAATTAAAAAAGTCAAATAATATTTGATTTAATAAATAAGTTAAGGAAAAAAAAATAGTATTAGGTAAGTATTATAAAATATAATTAGCAAATAAACGAAAAACAAATATGATAAATCATAGATTTTAGAAAATTATCATATTAAATACGTTAAAAGCCGAAAAGAACATGATCTTAGTATTTATATTTTAAAAAATTTGTCATATTAAATATCATAGAAAATTATATCATAATTGGTAAATATATAAACTAGAAAAAATATATAAAAATTACATTTTATACTTATTTTTAAATCTTAATAATAATGATAGATAGCCCGGACGGGGACGGGCACGCCAACTAGTATATATTTAAAATTTAGATTACATACATGTACTTATGCAATATATGTAGATATAGTATTTTAATATTGGAAAGAAAAATTATGTGCTACAACCTAGTAAAAATTAGGATAGTCAATCGCTCTATATATAAAAAGAGGGTTTTTTCGAGTGCTCTCCTTAATTCAAGGAGTTTTAGCCAATAAGAAAATTGCACCCTAAAAGATAGATTAAATAATTTAAATTAAGAACAATAGTAATTTGGAAATAAATAATATAATTTCCTTATTTAATTATGATACATTAGATAATATTTAGTCAAGTCTTTTATTTTTATTTTTAATAAAATATATTTCTTGAAATAATATAAAATTAACATCATCAGTTTTGTATCGAAAAATACTATCAAATGAGTATAAATATAAAGGTATTTCATTCAGTAAAAAAAAATTCATTTGTAAATAATTTTAATAATGAAATTGAGGACAAAAATAATTTGGAAATAAATAATTATATAACACATAATTAGCTTAATTCAAGGAAACTTTAGCAGTTTAGCCAATAAGAAAATAGCACTTCTAAAATAGATTAATTAATTTAAATTGAAAAAAAAAACAGTAATTGAAAATAACATATGAGAGATAATTCTCTTATTTAATTATGGTATATTGGATAATATTTAGGCAACTCTTTTGTTTCTATAAAATGTATTTGTCGAAATAATATAAAACTAACATCAATAGTTTAGTATCGAGAAATGCTATCAAATGAGTGTAAATATCAAGTTATTTCATCCAATAAAAAAACTCCATTTATAAAAGAAACTAAATAATTTAAATTGAGGAAATAAAGTAATAATTTGGAAATAAATAATATATGACACATAATTTTCTTATTTAATTATGATGCATTAGATAATTTTTAGGTAAGTTTTCAACTATTTTTGTATATATAGTTAAAAAACTTTAGCTTGATCTTAGCTTCCTCGGTACTATGTTAAATAATTTTATTTTATTATGTTGTAGTTATGATTACAATTACGAATTGAGTTATTTCTATTTTTTAAGGTATATTTGAGAAGAATGTTTAATAATGTCATATTGAACATTTTTTAGTTCTTGATTACTATCTTTGTATGTTTCTTTTTAAATAATACGAGTAATTATGTACTTCTCAAACTCCAATTTAAAAGTATAACATCAAAATTTATTTATGAAAGTTGATTATCTAATCGAAACTTTAATTTTAAAAAGGGGTTGTTTTTAATAGATAATTTTAAAATTATTCAATTATAGTAAAATATTACTCCCTCCATTTCACTCATTTAGCAGCATTTTCCTTTTTCAGTTTTCCGTCAATTTCACTCATTTGGCCACATCCTATAGTTACACATTCAACTATAAGACTATTAAGAAGAAGACAACTTCAGTTCTCAAGGTTTCTATCGTGTCATACTTGTGTCACGTTCATTGTTAATGTAATTATGTGTCATGCTCAAAGCAAATCATTTTTTTTATTTATTTATGCATAATCTTTATTATAACACTTTTTCAGACATTTTCATTTATTGAATTAAACAGGTTAACATTGTCCAGGTACCAAAAATGAGTCTTAGCCTGAGACTTGTGAAAATCTTATCCTCATACTTGGTTAAAGTTGCTGAGACTTTTGTGGGTTTTAAGATGAGTCTTGTGTTTCCAAGACTCAACTTAAGACCCATAAATAGTATTTTGTGTGTATAAAAAAGTGAATTGAATGGGTCTCATATATTATTACAAGTTTGAGGCTCATATTTTGATGAGTCTTAAGATAGTGGAAGAAATAAGAGAATTTAAGTCAAGTCTTAAAACAAAAATAATAATATTTTACTATTGTTAAGACCCATATTAAGGACATGTTCTTTCCAGCTTATTTTCAGCTCATTTGATTCGATTCAACTCACTTGATTGATTCGATTCAAAGAAATCAGAACACCCCGTGTTTTTGAAACACATTTTTATAAAAGAATTTAATTCCTTAAATTAAATTCATCCTTTTTCATTATAATAAAAATGCGACTGAATTTTTTTCGCCAAACAATACTAAATTTCCTAAGTTCAAATATAAAAATTTTGAAAAATAAAGTATGTTGTATTATATTCAGAATTTAAAAAGAAACACAATTCAAAATTTTATAAAAGTCAACACAAAACTTTTATCGTCTTTCAAATTTCAAATGGTCAAGTCATATTTACTATTCATAAAAATAAAGGTAAAACCTTTTATTCATAAAATTCAATTTCGAACATTCTTGATTTTTGAATAAAAATGGACCCTTGAATTTTCTCGTCTTTGAAATTCAAGTCAACGTTTTCAAACACGCAAATCAAAGTCAACCTACTTATCCTCTTCCATTTTCTTACACCATTTTTCAACACTTAACATCAACTTTCTTTTGTCAAAAATAATCATTTTGATTTTTATTTAATAAATCATATTATATTAATAACTAATTACTATTCAAATTCTATTAAACTAACACTTTCACTAAAAATCGAAATAATGAGTTACACTAAGCCTAAACTGGTAAACTTTTTGACGTTTGAGTACAATGATTTAATTCGATAACATTCAACAAAAAAAAATAAGTATTTCGATCGAATAAGTTTTTTATTCAAAGTTGCGAGGAATCTAATACCCAATTTTTCTTTTGATTTCGTTTTGAGTTTTATTTTCATTTTTATTTTCGATCTTACTTCGAACCATTATTTTAAGACTATATATTTTATTTCGGGACTTTTCACGTGCGCGCAAATCGAAAATTTCAAAAACGAAAACCGAGCCACTTGATCACCCTTTTGGCCGAGATTTTGGACTTGGTCCTAGCTTATCTTCTTCCATTTTCTTTTCTACTTTCCTACCATGTCTCATCACCTTACACTCCTATATTTTCATCATCACATTTAGCCTATTAAAATTTAAAGCTAATACATTTTTAAATACACAAATACATACAAGTTTACTACTCCCTCCATTCACATCATTTACCTTTTTCACGTTTGCCAAGACACATGTCGGGATACAAATAACTATAGTTTCGCTTTACGAAAAATTATGGAAAATTCATATTGTTGTCGTACGCGTGAAGACGTATCATATTGTTGGGGTTAGTGTCCTCCTCAGTTAGTGCAATAACATAAATAAATCTCTAAAGGTACACAGGGTACATTTTGTATTTAATCAGTTGATTAACGTTTATCGATAACGGTTGGCTTGCTAGATAAGTTTGACGTTATTGTCATACAGATGGCGGTGATCAACTGGTCCCTAAGAGTCACACCTAAAGGATGTGTTTGAGAAATATGATTATTTGAGAAAATGATCATATTGATGCCTTACTTAATGACTAAACAGTTAGTTAGTGTTGTTGACTAAAAGGTTAGTCAAGTGTGTGATAATAATATGGCCATTTAATAAGGATTAAATGATATTAGCTAAGACGAATTAAATGTAATTCGTAAATTGAATATAAAATGTTATATTTAATTATTGAATATAATATAAGCTAATTAATCATAAACTGTTATAATTAATTAGAAAATTATAAATATAAGGATATTAATAATTTAATGATATATTATAGTGGATCATTATTATGTGACACTAGTAATATTATATTATATTAAAAGCTAAAGGAAACCTCCAAGAAAGAGCCTAATTGGTCTTTGACTCCTTGGTCAACAAGGAATTGATTTTGGAAAGTGATTTTTGGAAACAAATATTACTCCCCATTATTGAAGGGGGCCGAAAATTAGTAGTATATTAGGAGAGCTTTGGCTCAACCTAATTGACTAATTCATTCATTATAATTCACACAACACAAAAATCTCAAGAAAAGAAAATCAGTTTTCTCTCTTAATTTTCTAGCAATACAAGGGCATATCAAGAACACATCTTGGGTGAGATAATTAGGAGATACCATACTTTTGGTATTGATCTTAGGCCAAATTCTTAAGGATTAAAAGGTTAATTCTTATTCTTTTAATTTGTTATGCAATTTTGATTTATGACTTTAAAATCTTATAAAGTTTTTCATTATAATCCTGTGGAATAAAAGGTCTATATACGGATATAAACCTACACATATAAGATCGCACATGACTATATTCTCATTTATAGATAACAAGATATTTCAAAAACGCTTCACTTGAATGAATAGTACAAATTTTCTCTATGATGCAAATGGACTTGAATGGAGGGAGTAGTATACATTTTGCTACTACTACTACATTTCATTTAAACAAACACAAATAAAATCTTTAACACTTTTCTCTCTAATAAAAACCACTCTAAAGACTTGTAAGACTATCTTCATCTTCAACCTCAAGATCAACTATGATCTTCATCTTCTCCATTTTATTTTTCTTCCTTAAGCTTTTATTTCTTGCTCTTTTATTTTCTTAAGCTCTTAAATAAACTCTCCACCATTTATATTTAGTAATCACTTCCTCTTTAAGCTTGAAAATAATTATGAACATAAATCAAATTCATGAAAACTTAAAACATCACCTAAACCTAAAAGTACAACTATACTTTAAATTATTAGTTTAGTTAGTTTAGCTTAAGTAAATTTACTAACTTGTTATTTTCATTTTTATGTACTACTCATAACCAAAGACGAGGAGCAAGGTGGAGGCTTAGACTTGAGCCAGTTTGACCATATAGTGGATCCCGACAACTGTTGAGCTTTTCACTAACCGACTTAATTAAGGTGCCCCCGCACACTAGGTTTAATTTTGTAAATCGCATGCTATAAATGTTATGTGTTATATTTGTTGTGTTGTTTATCACCTAGTAATCATATGTTAAATTAGAAGACAAAAATCAAAAAATAACATTTGAGTAACACACTAAAAACCACACGGCCTACCTATATTTTTGGGCTTAATTTTTCGTTTTAATTTTTGTAAATTGCATGCTTAAAATACTAGGTATAAGACGTATATGAAAATATAATTAGTTTATGTTTTGGACTTGAAATGAATTTGTTGTGAAATTTGATTGTTTTTAAAACATGTGTGTTCTTGAAGCTTTTGTTGTTATTTTGATGTTTGAAATAAATTTACTCTTGTGTGTTAATGTTTGTATATGATTTTCACATATGTTAAATACTTAAATGATATAAAGTAAATTAGTTATTGAATTAGAAGTATAAAAATCAAAAATTAAAAACTATGAACATATATACATATACACGGTTTTAGTGAATAAAATGGACCAATTTTTAGTTTTAATTTTTCTAAATAACATATTATGATTAGTTTAAGTAAATTAGACTTGTAGGAAAAATTTGAGAAAATTATATAAACATATGAAAATTAGACTAATTGATGTTCATGTGAAATTTATAATTGTTCTTCATATCTTCATGTGTTCTTGAATTTTTAGCTCATTATGATTTATGATATTTGTATGTCTGTTGTTATTTATTGTTTTTATTAACTAATGAGTAATTACAAAACCAAGTATATAAGTTAAATAAGCTAAATCTTTAAATTATAAAAGTTAGAAATTTAAAGTGACTAAGTGAGTAAAAACACTATTCATAAATGAAATAAAATATTTAGTGAAATTACATTTTAGTTTAAATCACTTTAGTATAATTTAAGTAATCATAATATAAAAACCTTAAGTCAAAAACCGATAAATTAGAAAACGAAAATAAACCACCTAATTATTAGAGTGCCACGGTTTTGGGGTCATTTTAGACCTAAAATGAATTTTGTCACTTTCTATTTTTATCACTTAAGTAATTAAATTAGTTAAAGTAATGAATTATTAATAAAAACAAAAAAAGAAATAAATAGCTAAAATAAAAAGGGGCTACGGTATTCCTATTTATTTTGGGTCAATTTTGGTCAAAATGAATTTGTCACTTAGTCACTAAAATTGATTAATAATTAGGATTATATTAGAATGTATAATGGATCGTTAATAAAAAGAATCAACAAAACCGATAAAAATAAACGTTACACGTATTAAAATGAATAATGTCGAGTGTTACTACCCATGCTTAAATGTGGATTTGGACTTACGGACTATTTAAAATGAACTACGACAACCTCGCTAAAAATAGAAACCGTTAAAAGAAATTTAGCTAAGTATATGACTAAATATAACCGAGTTTCGCTTTTAAAATAATATTTCAAATCACTAAATACAAAACGAACTTAACGACTTTAAAACTAGAATTTTGTACTTAGAAAATAAAAGTTGGTTTGTAACTAAATAAAATATCCTAAGTATAAAATTTGTATAAAGTATAAAATATCCTAAGTATAAAATTTGTATAAAGTATAAAAATATCCTAAGTATAAAATTTGTATAAAGTATAAAAATACTAAGTATAAAGAAAATATAATAAAAATACTAAGTATAAAAATAAGGATACGTATAAAAATACGAATAAAATACGGAGTATAAAAATACGAATACGTAGAAATACGAAATACAAAAATACGAATACGTATAAAAATACGTACAAAATAATGAATAGTAAAATACGGTGAATAGTAAAATACGATGAATAGTAAAATACGATGAATAGTAAAATAATGAATAGTAAAATAATGAATAGTTAAAATATTTAAAATTTACGAACGGACTCAAAATAAATAATTAAGTTTTCTATGTGCTTCCGTTTACCTGAAGAACTGCTAGAACTAAAATTTCATTATACAAGTTCGCCGATAATAATTAGTATGAATTGTCACTTGAGTAATATAAGAATGAGAAAATGATAAAGAAAGTAAGTGTGAATTACTCGGGCGTCTGCGATGTTAAACGCTATAGGGTCAGGGTTGGTAAGGTAGCCGCATATGGGGACACTGTCATCGCTATTTGGTGCTAGTGGTACATTTAATGGCTCTCTTAGTCGTTATTTAACGTGATTTTCGCCCTGGGTAGCGATTCGTTCACGGGCCCATATGAGGTAACGGAAAATAGCCATTCCCATCAGGAATGCGTCAGTAGTGTAATAGTCGCACCAATAGGGTGGTGTATGCATGCAAAAGACAAGGGACTGATCCTCCTTATTACCTGCTTGATATCGTTAGCATTTAAAGTCCGTTGATGTGACCGGCACGCTAATGCGCGTTAACATCTTATTCGTGTAATGCATGTTTTCATCCTTACTGGTTTGTTGGCTTATGGTCGTGTTTCATCCTAGATTATCCATGTTGTGTTGGATGTTAGGTAGCTGTAACGTATGCTACTTAGTGTTTGATCTGATGTATGAGTCTGAGTAGTTAGTGCACTTTGATAGAATTATATGGGTAATTATCTATGAGAGTACACAAGCCGCTCTGTAGTCAAGACTCGCGAGTTATGTTGCTATATGAATATAATTGAAAAGGGTCGACTACCCCGAATATGAATGAAATGATAATGATTTGCCTATATGATTATGAATTGAGATAATTTGATGATTAAATTGTTGTGCTATAAGAATTGATATGATCTGATAATTTAATTGCCATGTTAAATGAATTGTTTTATGTTATGCTTTATGAACTGCATTATTGTATGTATATATGTGTTGCTTAGAATGTGCGGGGCTGAAAAAGCTATTTTTGGTAAACAGTCCCAGGTACCTCGAGACTTGATTGTTGATCTACACAAGGGGATTGAAGGCCTTATTTTATATTTTGAGAGAATGTAATCGATTAAACTCTGCTTTATCTATGACTCTTATTATGTATAATGAGTTGTAATACGATGACAGCTGGTTTTGTAATAAATAGACTTAATTAATATTCCGCCTTAGTTTAATTAAAGTCACGAAAAACCGGGTTGTTACAGTTGGTATCAAAGCTGTCTTGCGACCGTGAATAACTTAAAGTTATCTCATCTAGCGAGACGACACCTGGGCCAGACATACATATTAATATATATGTCATGCATAGACTTATAGGATCAAATAATGAATTAGGAATCTCTAGATCGCTAAAATAATAACTTAGAACGCTTTAAAAGTGAGAATGGGTAGGAACATTAAGGATTGACCAACCGACTTAGACTTGAGGTTCTCTATGCTTACTTGCCTACTACTTGCTCTATGACTAACCTATTTGACTAACAAATCTCTTATGCTAACGTTACTTCCAAGCGAGACGTATAAATCGAAGTCAAGACGACAAGAATTCAAGTACAACAAATGGACGCAACAAGAATTATGTGGAACGAGAAGACATTCAAGATTTGAAGAATTCTATTGAATTAAAAATGTTCCTACAACCATTTCAAACCATTCTTGAATTATCACCATCATTTCAACGCTTTTAAACTCTCAGACTTTCTAAATCATGAAATCTCTTGTCATTTACTCTCTCCATGATTTTAGGATTTCCTTTTTATTTTACATTCCAAAATCCCTACTAATAAGGAGTCAATCTCGTAAAATTTTTAACTTCTTCGAGATTTTGACATTCTAAATCAGTAATCCCTTATAAATGATTGCGTGAACTGATTTTCTATTCTCTCGACTTCGTAGAATGTTTTCAACCTTACTCTACGAATTCATAAACTTCTTTCTCTTTATTTCAAACCTTCTAACCTTATTCGTACTGTTCATAGTACCGAAGGCTAACCCTTGTCAATTCTCAGACTCAACTCCATACCCCTTGAACATATATCTGAACTATTATGTTATTTTCTGAGCTTGGTTCCTAACCCTCCGTCATAGTTCACTTCATCGAGAAGGAATTAGGAAGCTTTGTAACTTTTGATTTTAATATTCTTTTTCAGAATGGCTGCAAACGGTATTCCCAACAATGACCTTGACCATCAGTTCCTCGAAGAGGAGGCAAGAAGAAGAGGGTTCGAGGACGCAATCGTTAAGATTGCTCAGAACACACACCAATATCAGGGTGGCGGTAATAACCAATCCGCGTTTGAGAGGTTCTCAAAACATAGACCTCAACCGTACACAGGTTCCGTCAACCCTACCGTTCTGACTGAATGGATTGAAGAAATGGAGAAGCTGTTGGAGCTCAGTAAGACACCGCCTACTGAGAAGGTGAATGTGGTAGCTTACTACCTAAAGGGAGAGGCCAACAGCTGGTGGCGCTTAATCCGATCCACTTTTCCCCTGAGGATTTACAATTGGAGTGAATTCAAGTTACTTCTCGAGAACAAATACTTCGGGGAGGAGTTAAGGTGGGAGAAGGAGGAGGAATTCCGGAACTTACACCAGGGTGATATGTCACTACAGGCATACACCGAGATGTACCAGGAGCTATTAAAGTTTGCTCCTAGAATAATATCCAACGAGGAGGAACTCGCAACTCGTTATGTAAGGGGTATGACTTACGGTCTGAGGACGAACGTGAGCGGGTTCAACTGTAAGAACTTTGCTGAGGCTTATGAGAAAGCGACAAGTATTTGGGCCTCTATCCAGAAGGGAGAAGCTGAGGAGAAAATGAAGAAAAGAACTTTTACGCCTCCTGTAGCAAGTTCTAGTTTCATCCAGAAGCCGTATTTCCAACAGAGGAGTTTTCAGAGTCCAAACATTCAGAGCAGAGGTTTCAACAAGCCGGTTTATAACCGTAACAACAAAAACTCGAACCAGGGGAGGCTGACTACAAAAGGTGGAAGAACCCCGCCGCCGATTGTACGAGCGGACAATTGCTACTTCTGTCACAAGGCTTTACACTCTGGAAAGCAGTGCAACGGATCCCCAATCGTCTGTTTCTTCTGCAATGTAGCGGGACACAAATCTAACGCGTGCCCGAAGAAAGAAGCGATGGGAAGGATGAACACGGGACCACTACCAGCAGTTAAGGTACAAGGACGTGTTTACGTCTTGTCGGAGATTGACGAAGACACCGAGGATTGCCCTGACGTAGACATCATCACGGGTAAATTGCTGGTTAACTTAGTATCTGCCTTTATTTTATTAGATACTGCAGCATTCTTTTTCTTTAAATTTTAAATACCTTCCGAACTTGTCATATCTATTACAATTTTCTCTCGTCAAAATATACTTACATATATGAGATTTTTTTTTTTTATATAACCCCTTATTATAAATTTCGAATCATATCCTAAATATGATTTATAACATTTCTGTTTCATCTAATAGCATTATAATAACAATTTTAAGAAAATGGGCTATATCAACAAAGTTATCCATAATTCTCTAAACATTTTATTTAGCCATTCAATGATAACCAATATTTCCCTTAATTTCAATAAAGCTCATATTCTCCTCATGACCACTACGACTTTTATCCATTTTCCCTAATTGCCGTTCTTTTCCTAAAGGCTATATATTTTTGATTTAGTGGCCATTAAAGGTAACAATAATAATATTAGTTATATACGTTTAAAACTTCTTAAGGGGGTAGGACTATAATTTGACTATATTAAAGTCCTATTAAAATCTGAAATTTCTTATTACAATCTATTTTATGATTAACATGTATTCTCAAAACTAAATAAATTATCTTTATTCCTAAGACTCGTATTATTCTTAATTTAATTTAATTCCGTACAAAACTTCTAGGCCCTACCTTTTTGCGATTCTCTTTCGCGTCATTTTCGAAAATAACATTCCAGTAACATTTCTATATTTATTTAAGTATCTCATTAATAAATCAAATGCGATTTTGTTCCCCAATATTTTCACTCTATCCGACGTTTCTATATTTATTAGAAAACTCAAACTTTTCAAAAAGTCTTATTTCAACAAAACCAAATATTATTATCCAAATTTGTAAAATCTCAATATTCTCTCTAACTGCCTTGTTTAACCTTGAGCAGTTATCCACTCTTTTCAAGTTTCGGGGACGAAACTTTTCTTAAGGGGGTAGGATTGTAACACCCCGTGTTTTTGAAACACATTTTTATAAATGAATTTAATTTCTTAAATTAAATTCATCCTTTTTCATTATAACAAAAATGCGACTGAATTTTTTTCGCCAAACAATACTAAATTTCCTAAGTTCAAATATAAAAATTTTGAAAAATAAAGTATGTTGTATTATATTCAGAATTTAAAAAGAAACACAATTCAAAATTTTATAAAAGTCAACACAAAACTTTTATCGTCTTTCAAATTTCAAATGGTCAAGTCATATTTACTATTCATAAAAATAAAGGTAAAACCTTTTATTCATAAAATTCAATTTCGAACATTCTTGATTTTTGAATAAAAATGGACCCTTGAATTTTCTCGTCTTTGAAATTCAAGTCAACGTTTTCAAACACGCAAATCAAAGTCAACCTACTTATCCTCTTCCATTTTCTTACACCATTTTTCAACACTTAACATCAACTTTCTTTTGTCAAAAATAATCATTTTGATTTTTATTTAATAAATCATATTATATTAATAACTAATTACTATTCAAATTCTATTAAACTAACACTTTCACTAAAAATCGAAATAATGAGTTACACTAAGCCTAAACTGGTAAACTTTTTGACGTTTGAGTATAATGATTTAATTCGATAACATTCAACAAAAAAAAAAAGTATTTCGATCGAATAAGTTTTTTATTCAAAGTTGCGAGGAATCTAATACCCAATTTTTCTTTTGATTTCGTTTTGAGTTTTATTTTTATTTTTGATCTTACTTCGAACCATTATTTTAAGACTATATATTTTATTTCGAGACTTTTCGCGTGCGCGTAAATCGAAAATTTCAAAAACGAAAAATCGGGCCAACTTGATCTTGTTTTGGCCGAGATTTTTGAAGTCTTTGGTCTTTGCTTATCTTCTTCCATTTCTCTACTTTACTCAACCATCTAATCCTCTTACACATCTAGTATTTCATCATCACTTCTTAGCTCATTTTAATTTAATCTTTATACATGTTAAATACAAAACAAATACATACTACATACTACTCATTTACTAGTATACTTATTCTACTACAACATTTCATTTACACACAACCATCAAAAATCTCTAACACTTTTCTCTCTAATAAAAACAACTCAAGAACACTTGTAAGAACATCTTCATCTTCAACCTTGGCTTTCCTTGAAGATCTTCATCTTCTTCCTTTAGCTTTTCTTCTTTAAACTTTTATTTTCTTGTTTTAAATTCACTAGAACACTTGTTTTAATTCTCCACTAATTATTTTAGTAATCACCTCCTCTTTTAATTTGTCAAGGATTATGAACATAAATCGAATTCATAAAATTTTAAACATCACCTAAACCTAAAAACAATACTACACTTAAAATTTTTAGTTAGTTAGTCTAGTTTAAAATAAAGTACTAACTTGCTTATTTTTGTTTTTATGTACTAATCCTAACCAAAGACGAGGAGCAAGGTGGAGGCATAGACTTGAGCCAGTTTGACCACATAGTGGATCCCGACAACTGCTAGACTTTTCACTAACCGACTTGATTAAGGTGCCCCCGCACACTAGTTTAAATTTTGTAAATCGCATGCTATAATTGTTATGTGTTATATTTGTTGTATTTATGATCACCTAGCATCACATGTTAAATTAGGAGACAAAAATCGAAAAAATAACATTAGTGTAACATATATAAACCACACGGCCATCACCTAATTTTTCACTTAATTTTTCGTTTTAATTTTTGTTAATTGCATGCTTAAAATACTATGAATAAGGTGTACATGAAAATATAATTAGTTTGTGTTTAGGACTTAAGATAGAATTGTTATGAAATTTAAATGTTTTTTAAAGTATTTATGTGCATGAAATTATTGTTGTTATTTTGATGTTTGAAATGATTTACTTTTGTGTGTTAATGTTTGTGTATGATTTTCACCTATGTTAAATACATAAATGATATAAAGGAAATTAGTTATTGAATTAGAAGTATAAAAAATCAAAAATAAAATTTTGAACATATATATATATATATACACGGCATTATTAAATAAAATGGACAAATTTTTAGTTTTAATTTTTTTAAATACCATATTATGATTAGTTTAGGTAAATACTAGTTTGATTCATAATATTTATAAGTTTTAGTTAATTGTTGTTTAAATTCATTAGTGAAAAATTACAATAAGAGTTATATAAGTCACATAAACTAAACCTTTTAAATATGAAAGTTAGAAATTTAAAGTGAGTAAAATCACTATTCATAAATGAAATAAAATACTTAGTGAAAATTGTAAACTAGTTAAATCACTCTTGTATAAACTAAATTATTAGTATATAAAAACTTTAAGTCGAAAACCGATAAATTAGAAAACGAAAATAAAAAGCTAAGTACATAGGAGGCCACAATTTTGGGCTGAAATTTTGACCTAAAATAATCTTGTCACTTTTTATTTTTATCACTTAAATAATTTAATTAGTTAAAGTAATGAATTTTTAACAAAGAACAAAAAGGAAATAAATAGCTAAAATTAATCAAGGGCCACGGTTTTTACATTAAAATTTGGTCAATTTTGATCAAAATGAGTTTATCACTTAGTCACTAAATTCGATTTGTATTTAGGATTATATTAGATTGTATAATAAATTGTTAATAAAAAGAATCAACGAAACCGATAAAAATAAACGTTACATGTTTTAAAATGAACAAATTCGAGTGCTACTACCTTTGCTTAAATTTGGATGTGGACATACGGACTATTTAAAATGAACTACGACAACCTCGCTAAAAATGGAAACCGCTAAAATATTAGTTATGTATATGACTAAATTTAACCAGGTTTTACTTTCGAAATATTATTTAAAATCACTAAGTACAAAACGAACTTAACGACTTTGAAACTAGGATTTTATACTTAGAAAATAAAAGTTGATTTTGTAACTAAATAAAATATCTTAAGTATAAAAATACGTATAAAGTATAAAAATACGTACAAGTATAAAAAAATACATACAAGTATAAGAATACGCATACGTATAAAAATACGTATAAATACGAAGTATAAAAATACGTACAAATACGAAATACGAAAATACGAATACGTATAAAAATACGAGGAATAGTAAATACGATGAATAGTAAATACGATGAATAGTAAATACAATGAATAGTAAATACAATGAATAGTAAAATAATGAATAGTGAAAATATTTAAAATTTACGAACGGACTCAAAATAAATAATTAAGATTTTCTATGTGTTCTGTCTACCGGAAGAACTGTTAGAACTAAAATTTCATTATACAAGTTCGACGATGTTATAACTAATAAGAATTATAGCATGTGTATGAATGATAAAAGAAGTAATGAATTAAGTGTTGAATACTTGATGTTACCGTTTTTTTTTCACATGTATAGAATAATACGCACCTCTCATTTGAATTGCCCTTTCGATGACTTTACTTTGACCGTCCGCTCTAACTTGGGAACCCTAAGATTCTCAGCGGTTGTTTGGGTTGAATCCGATAGTGAGGAATTTATTCCTCATACTCGATATTCCTTCGACAACTTAGGATTTGAATCAAAAGGCACGGCCTGACATGAGATTATACCCTTCGATTATAACGTTGTCTGATTAGTACTCGGGTGTCTGCGATGTTAAACGCTATAGGGTCAGGGTCGGTAAGGTAGCCGCATATGGGGACACTATCACGCTTATTAGGTGCTAGTGGTGCATTTAATGACTCTCATAGTCGTTATTTAACGTGATTTTCGCCCTGGGTATCGATTCGTTCACGGGCCCATATGAGGTAACGGAAAATAGCCATTCCCATCCGGGGAATCTGTCGTAGTGTAATAGTCGCACCAATAGGGTGGTGTATGCATGCAAAAGACAAGGGACTGATCCTCCTTATTACACCGCGATATCGTTAGCATTTAAAGTCCGTTGATGTGACCGGCACGCTAATGCGCGGACGCTTATTAGGTCTGCATGTTTCCATCCTTACTGGTTTGTTGGCTTATGGTCGTGTTTCATCTTAGATTATCCATATTTTGTTGGATATTAGGTAGCTGTTGTGTCCGCTACTTAGTGTTTGATCTGATGTATGAGTCTGAGTAGTTAGTGCACTTTGATAGAATTATATGGGTAATTATCTATGAGAGTACACAAGCCGCTCTGTAGTCAAGACTCGCGAGTTATGTTGCTATATGAATATAATTGAAAAGGGTCGACTACCCCGAATAAGCATGAAATGATAATGATTTGACTACATGATTATGAATTGAGATAATTTGATGATTCAATTGCTATGTTATATGATTTATGATATGTTATGTTTTATGAATTGCATTATTATATGTTTATTTGCGCTGATTTAATTACATGTGCATATGTTATTTATTATGTGTTTACCGCTATGGGTTTTATATGGCTTAGCGTGTGCGGGGCATAATCGAGTTTGAACGGCATTTTCCCGTAGGTACCCCGAGGCTAAATTGACGATTTCTATCAGGGGATTGAAGGCCTTATTTTATATTTTGTGAGAATGTAATCGATTAAACTCTGTTTAATCTATGACTCTTATTATGTATAATGAGTTGTAATACGATGACAGCTGGTTTTATAATAAATAGACTTAATTAATATTCCGCCTTAGTTTAATTAAAGTCACGAAAAACCAGGTTGTTACATAATTTTTTAGAAGAAAAGGTTCTATTTTTAACACACTTACGGAGTAGTAGTTTTGACACTTATCACATTGAATAAAAAATAAACATAATTTTTTTTCTTTCACATGGTAAACTTGAACCTATGAAAATATTAATGTATAAAAGTGTCGGATATTGGTAGCATTATGAAATAAAATAGGAAAAAGTACCAAAAAAAATGCTCCCAAAGTGAGTCGAACCCTTGACCAATGGTTCCTTAAAAGACAAACAAACCAACTGTGCTACTAGAGCATTTGTGTTCTCATAATGTAGTAATATGCACATATAACATTAAAAAAAGCAGATTTAATCAAATTGGGCCCTAAAATTTTGGGGGCCCTGTGCGCCCGCACGGGCTGCACACTCCCAGGGCCGGCCCTGAATCAATCTACCTAGGATCCATAGACTCTTCGATAAAATTATTAACCAAATTGTTCAATATATTCTCTACTCCCACTTTTTACTATGATTACTTATTACTTTTTACACTCCTCCCATTAGTATTTCAACAAACTTTTACTTGAACGACAACGCATTTAAGGTAACAGCTACGGCTTACGGGTTCCACATCATAAAAAAAAATCAGGTAAGACATACAAACAATTTGTCAGTAATTTTAAGGAGGAAATTTATACGCAATACTCTCTTCATCTCAAAATAACTGTCCCCCTTTATTTTTGGTGGATTTAAGAATTGGTAATAAAAATGAATTTTTTTCAGAAATCTTTTGTTAAAACTTACTATAAATAGAAAGTAGACACTTAATATGGAAAAAAATTGAATGGGAAGAAAACATTTATTTTGGGATGAAGAGAGTTGTATATATGATGAAGCAATTTTTTTTCTTTTCTGAAATATGATTACGCAATTTATTTGTTGTATTTATATATCCTCATTATGTTGTACTTCGTATTACTGATAAGATATACAATAGAGTAGGATTTCATAAGGAGAAATTATTATTGATAGTTGTGTTGTCGTTCAATTACATGAGATATGTCAATTATTTATAATAATAGCTCACAAGATTAGAAAAACCTAGATCTACCTAATTCTAATTTATTCTCTAAGATAATAATATATCATAACATATATGGTATATTTTAATAATATACCATATCATTTATTTTCCCTAATACCCCCCTCAAACTTATGGTAAGTCACCGACTTGTCATGAGTTTAAAAATTAAAATACAATACTTTAATAAGAAAAAAATGTCGACTTTCTTTGTCTTCACAATCTTCTTCATCTTCAATCGTCATCTTCATCTTGGTAATGGTAATGGTGGTAAAATAAGTGCGTTTAGGACTCGCTAGATACTTCACATACACACATTCAATGTTCATATGGCTCACTCTCATCTTGCACGCTACTTAAGCGTCAAGGCGATTACCTGTGTGACTAGGTCAATCATAAAGCCTGGTGATACCTTTTATGTGCCTAAGCAAGCAACATATGCATTAGAACATTCTAAACTTCATAAGTTTAAAAGTTTTAGAAGAGTACAAACCCTTCAAGTCCATAACAAGGATGTGCACTAACTCTATAGTTTGCGCACTCAACTCAACTTATGAGATTGAAAAACATCTTTCGAAGACGATCTCTAGTCTTATAGAAGACTTGTCAATGCATACTATAAAAGTATCGCATTAAGGCTTGCCATTATGTCAAACTTACAATAAGCACCAAACTTATCGTTAACCATGTACACAACATGTTGTATCAGAATATGAATCAATATTCATATTCTTAATAATTCCATCTGCTTTAAACAAGGTCAAAGATAAGGATAAACAAGTTACTAACAAAATAGAAACTCAATCTATTTTTAATAGTACTCGGCATATTAATATAGATATTATTATCCACTTACAAAGCAAACAACCACCTGACTTAAAGGGATAAAATATCATCACTGACAAATCTCTTTAAGACGTGGATAAATTCTAAGAATACACAACGTATGTAATTTTCACCAATTAAGACAAACTTAATCGATCAATCCATGTACTAATCTTTTCCAGCATAAACTCATTATTCTGAAAAATAAGTAAGTTTTTATGTCCATATAACTTAAAACATATTTAAATAAATGGACAACCAAAATTTAGAAGAACACTTGGACCAAACTCAACATATGAGAATGTCAATATATTCTTCCACCTTATCAGCTTAGACCATAACAGTCACGATATCCGTTATCTCTCATATTAGTCATCCATCTCAAAATTAGGCTACATACTCTTACTAAAAGAGTAGAATAAGAAGACTCGAAAGATGCTAAAATCTCTCATTTTCTTCAGAAGAGCACATTTATCACATAAAGACTAACTTTTTGTTTTAGGTTCTCACTTTACACCAAAGTGAAAAATATTGCTCTTTAGTAAAGAATTAATAGACAAACTTAACCACTTGGACTATAGGATTGCTCCCACTATCCAAAAACACTTGGAAAAGTTACACTATATCCTTGGTGTCCATAGCAGTTATAAAATTCTCCCACTCACCAAGAGATAGTTCTTATAACTTATACAAGATAATAGTTTATTAAATTCCACAAATACTGAGGAACCAATCCATAAGCAAATCACCACACTGCGAGGTAGTACATAACTTAACATATATTAAAATGTAAATGAATCAAATTATCGTTCCAAAAACTAATTTGAAACTATCACCAACTTTATAGACGTAAGGATGCACACCGCCATAAGCAGTGACCTCTACTAAGTCTAAACGAAGAATGTGACCAAAGTCTAAATTCCTCTACGTATGTCAAGCAAACATGTTTTCTACTGAACACACAGTTGCAGTACTAAGAAAACGTCCTCTAATCTTTGAACTAATCAAAGAACTATTGACAATCAATATTACCAAAGAGTTCTGACTCTTCACATCAATTGGTTGTACACCCTTATTTGAAATGTTTGAACGTATCAATAATTTCATAATAGATGAAGTAACGGGCAAACAACCACATGAAAATGATCATCGCTAAAAGGGAAGGTGAAATGGTATCATCTACATCATAAGATACGAATCCCGCAATAATATCAAGATGGATTAAATGATAAGAGATTCTAGACAACAAACAGATGGGCAAAATTAAAATGAATAACAAGCGTAAAATAATAATAAATTCTGTCCAAAACGAGAGAAACATATTCCCCCCGAAAATTATGGCTAACACATTGCCATATATAAAATTTACTAAATCGAAAGCTTAAATTAGAATCCAAGACATTTCAGCAAACTAATTGCTAAAACAATGACATCACATACGAGAATTGTAGAGAATATTGTATTACGCAACACATTGCATAAATATAATCGAGATGATAAATTTCATCAACAAATGATGAACGTAAGTAGAATCATCTCATTACTATGAACTAGAAAATTGTTTGTCCACCTCTTTAAGCCCAAAAATTCAGGGATTAAGCGACTAATGCTTATGAACAAAACCTTTAACTCTTGTAGAATTAAAATCATAGTCAATTTCAGCTTGGGACTAACACAAGCAAAATAAAACTTATTTTAGCATGTACTTGTAACATATCAAGTAAGCCACGTACTTCTCTAATCAATACTTACTCGTACGGAGTCTAAAAAACAACATACCAGTTTTTTAAAAAATATGATAAATGATGAACACGACCAATCGTTACCATAGGCAATAGAAAATTTTAGAGTCCAAAGACACTTTATTTTCATTTAGGTAACCTAAAAAAAACGGGTGGTGAACATATCACACTATAAATACTATATAATCCTCGTACACATTCCGCCAACACATTTCAAGTCACTCATGACACAGAACTCGTTGTTGGCAGAAACTACAACTTGTTAATAAGTACATAACTTATCAATGTTCAAATAATTCAAAACTTAAAGCGGAAAGCCTTAATTGAAGTTAAATCGAATGTGACATACACATTGTTTCTCTTCTAAGACACGAATAATGTCTTAAATATAGGTCGATAAGCATACAAAACATCACAATTTAGCATGCGTCGCAATCACATTTTTACATAAGAATTGTATAAAAAAATGGATCCTTAATAAATTCTACTCATTTAGCAGAATATTAAGCACCGATAATAGTAATCGACAGAATCTATAAATATTCTCACATTTGAAAAAACTAATTTTTCATCTGCTATTAGTGAACAAATCACTATAGAATATATGTCGTCAGCATTTACTAATAATGGACCTTAGGCACGTTTGTAATTAAATTACTAATATTCCTTCATATATGTCATAAGATCGAAAATTTCGCTAAGCTCATAATCATCTCAAATGACATATACTATACAAAAATTAATAATTTAATTAACTCAAAACGTAAATAAAATGAAACAAATTCATTCACCCCATAAAAGTAGCTAAACAAATTAGTACTTGAAATAATCAATATTACTTAAATATTGACTAAACTATATTTGCATAACGTATTAACATTCAAAACACTTCAAATTGAGAGCTCAGTCATAACTTATATGATAACTCTAACAAAGTCACAAAACTTATTTGTGAACAACTTATAATCATTAAGATTCCCAAGGGTCCTAAATGAAATTAATTTTTCATACGAGAGTATAATATATTTAGACCTACATCTCCCACTTCGTAAAATAAATTTACGACACCAAAAATATATTACATAAATATATAGTCAGCTACGTATGTCAACAATAAATCATTTCTTTGATGATAAATGATTTAAAAACGAATTTACACAAAATTCATATGTCCACTAAATATAAATTTTAGTACATAAAAAAACAATATATCACTAAGATATAAAATTTTATGTAAAACAAATTCACATAAATAATATCACTTAGATATTACAAAATTTAATTGTATGAGAAAATAATTTACATCAATAATGTAAAACAGATTTACATTACATAATTATCACGAAGATACAAAATCCAATGACCCGTAAAACGAATTTACGTGAATTCAATATCACCAAGATATAATTCTTGTATGTAAATTAAAATTGTAAAACTAATTATATCTCTTAGATATAATCATAAATCGTAATCGTGTATAATACATAATTATACAATAACGACTAAATAATTAACACGAAAGGTATTCGTATAGCCAATACGGTAATTGCATTTTAATATAACTAACATATACTAAAATGTATACTACAACAAATATAGTATATCTTCTACTCAAAAATTGTTAAACAAATTAACTTAATTATAAATAACACTAAGTTATTTAATTTACATACGTCCAATTTGACAGACCATTTCTAAGTATTACTTAAATACTTTAATGTCGGCATCATGTCAAATAAATTTACGAAACATATTCATAAAAGTCATTACAAAATTGATTTAACTAAGAAATAAATTTCGTATGTACAATAAATTTATGAAATGCACTCATAAAGAATTATGAAAAAAAAAAAAAAAATTAAATCACTTAGATTTAAAATATTGTACATGAAAACAAATTACATGGTATAATCTTATTAAACTTAATCACAAGTATAAAACAAAATTATACTATGATTTGCACTCCAAAAACATGTGAAACATATTCACAAAAATAAATTTAATATTTTTTTGTAACTTAGAATGAAACAAATTTGCACTAATGATTACGCTAAACGAATTAGCATAAAAAATATCACTAAGATATTTTGGAAGGTGTAAAAAAAAATTTACAATGTCTCGAATACGGAGTGAATTTCTAAAAAACAACGAAACGTATTCGTATAAAAGTTTAGCCAAACAAATTTGCCATGTAAAAATAATATCACTAAGATATTATAAAAAGGGGTGTAAAACAAAATTACACAATTGAATACGGAATACAATCATACGAAACTTATTCGAATATTAGATACACTAATTAATCCGTATATCTTTATATGAAATATGAGTAAATTAAAATATAAAACTGATTTATACTTTAAATAAACACCCACTTTAGACATTCCATACAAAACAGTCCGTATAACATATTACTCTGTATGTATTAGAAACCACATGTCAAACAGAAAGGTTGAACAAAACATAAAACCCAAAAGAAAAAGGGAAATTTAACAGGAGTAATCCAAACTATGCCTTTTCATCTCCCAATAATCCAAACTATCGTTAATCCCGCAATAATCCCAACTAGTATACTTACCTTCTCAAAATGATCATTGCGGGATTATTTTGAGAAGATAAGTATAATAGTTTGGATTATTGGGAGAAGATAAGTATAATAGTTTGGATTATTGCGGGATTAATAATAGTTTGGATTATTGAGAGAAGAAAAGCTATAGTTTGGATTATTCCTGTTAAATTTCCCAAAAAAAAATACGGAGTGCAGAAAAAAAAAGGAGAGAGGAAAAAACAAAAAAAACAATACAACATCTTCTTCCTTTACAATGTTAAAATAAAATTGACCAAACTCCATGAATGTCTAGATGCAAGGATTATCACCAAAATTAATCCCAAATTAAAAGCTCGTCTGACCCAATTAGTTCACTTAAAATCCCGTTTCCAACAAATGAAACACGAGAACACAAGAATTCACATGGGTCTTCGTCGTCACCGGTGAAACTACCACCACTACCGAACAGATCGACGTTGGCAAGCCCTCGTTCGTCGGTTCGCTTTGGTCCCAACGCGTGACATAGACGCGCCTCCCCATTTGACGAGATGTTTCGGTGGGCCCTTGACGTGACGTACACGCGTCGTTTCCGACAGAACACGCACCATTTTCGGCGACACACGCCCAACTTCTTTCGTCCAGATTTTAGATCGAAAGAAAACGAAATCAAAACCAAACCCATTCCAATGAAAGATTATTTATCACAAACCAAAGTACAAAACTTTGAATTAAGAAAAGAAAAAAAAAATACGGAAGAGGGCAGGGCATAGGCTTAATCAAGTGAAAAAAAAACGAATTTTACAACAAAATCGGGGTAAGGGCTAAACACATTAGCTTTGATACCACTGTAGGAAAGTGGCGTACCTTAATCAATGCGGAAGCGAAGGATCGTTATGTCAGCACCTTACCCACAAAACCGTTCCACGGTGGCTGCTAGAGTCACCGTATATGTCCACGCCCCAAGACCCGAGCCCCGTAGCAATGGAGGGCTCAACATGCCTTTTGTTTTTTAAATTCTGTTGTGTGTGTTCTACTGTTCGTTAATTTCACAAAGAAATCAACCCGATATATATATAGTGATTATTACAGCATCTATATTAGGCTATAATAATCAGTAGAATAATTAGAATATATTTTGTATCCTTATTAACTGATAATAAAGATACTATACAGTTATTCACTGCATAAAATATATTGTAATAACTTATATAGTTGTAGGTACCGGGATTTAACAAGGAACCACTCAACGTCTTGCTAAGGGCGTGAAGTTAAAAAGATTAAGTACAAAAAAACCTTTTAAAACTGTTTTGGAGCCGCCACTAAATTATAAGGGAAATTTAGAACCCGCCTCCGTGTCCTCATGCTCAAAGACACGTCTTAGAGTTCAAGGCACGTGGACACCTATCCGTCTAAGGTTATTGTGAAACCAGATTCGGATTCGGGTGAGGGTACTTTTCTAAAGGATAGTTCAAAATAACGTTTTTATGAAAGATCTTTTGGAAAAGCCTATCAAAAGATAGCCTCTACTAGACTTGAGAACAATGCAAATAATCATACATGAGTCTAAGTAATTCGCTACGTACAAGTGCGATATAAATATAAAAAGAATGCAAAAAGGAGATTGTTTAAAACCCTCAGTTAAGCATGCTTAACTTGTTAACGAAAATAGTCCAGTTAATGACGAATTCATTTTAAGTGATTTAGATGCAAGGTGAGGATTTGCTAAATGCATACAATAAAATAAACGTTCAATTGTCCATTGGTTCATTTTAAAGAGGTCAGTTGTTTATGCGACTTTGGAAAGGTGTTACGAATAGGGTGTGTATTCGAGGTGCATGGCCGCCTTATGAAAAGCAGACTTGCGTACCAAAGTCGAGGTGAGCCTAATGTAGACCATTGCTAGTCAAAGAAATAAAGAAAACCTTAACCCATGTTAGGATTAAGACCTACCTGTCTCAAGTCGGGAAACCGGCAGCGCTTCGCTTCAAAGGGAAGAATTCAACACGAGAAAATGAAGAATTCTAAGGATGTTTATGCGTGAGGCTTGAGAGTGTTTTTGAGTTGTGAATTGAATGTCAAATTGTGTGTCTAAGTTGTGTTTGGGACGTATGTGGAGGGTTGTATTTATAGTGTAGAGCTCGTCAAGATTTAGGTGACTACTTACTCGATGGGCGAGTATGCTACGATCCTATCTATAGTGGTGTATGCATACATTAGACAAGGGATTGAATCGTCCTTATTACCTTAGGTATCTTTAGCTTGTCAGTCACGTCCAAGTTATGTTGGCCCTGATGGCTATCGCGCGGATTATGTCTGCATGCTTCCGCCCTACTAACGAAGATTCATTTGTTATCACATGTTGAATGTATTTTCCTTGTTTGGATTGACTATTGTTTGAATGACTTGATTCCTGAGTTTTGAGGTACGACCTGTTGAAAATGATCGGTTGTGAGTGTTGTGTGATATATTATTTGATTTATACTCATGTCTGAATAATCTTGATTTCTTTATGTGCTTTACCTGTCTACTTGCTAATTGTTTTCACTCTTTTATTATTCATTATTTATACTGCTTATTGCTTTAGAATTGCATGTGTCGAAAGAGTGTGCGGGAAAATGATGAGATGTTAAATGCAGGTACCCCGAGGCCAACGCTTTTGAATGCTGGGGAGAGTTTATCTTATTTATTTCGTATGCTTTTGAGAGAATTTGTAACCTAAATACTCTGTTCTATCTCTAAACTCGTATTATGTATACTGAGTTTGTAAGACGATAACAGCTGGTTTGTAATACATAAGACTTAATTAATTTTCCGCCTTAGTTTAATTAAAGTCACGAAAAACCGGGTTGTTACAGTTGGTATCAAAGCTGTCTTGCGACCGTGAATGACTTAAAGTTATCTCACATAGCGAGACGACACCTGGGCCAGACATACATATTAATATATATGTCAGGCATAGACTTATAGGATCAAATAATAAATTAGCAATCTCTAGACCGCTAAAATGATAACTTAAATCATTTTAAATGTGAGGAAGGGTAGAATCTTAAGGACCGACCAGATAATAATAAACTAGTTTGATGAGCGTTAAAATCTTAGATTTTATTTTTCCTTGCTTGCTATTTGCTCTGTGGCTAACACTAGTTTAACAAAGGCCTTAGGATGACGTCCTTCAGTTACTCCCGTAACAATTTACCACGACGCCCACCGATGATGCCACTAGGCGCATATATATGTGTCCATTCCCACGTCATAGAGCAATACGTGGAAGCCAATGGGATCACGACGACCAGACCCTATCACACTAGGGGCATTGGCTTAGGCCTGACGCTGATTGAGAGCTTCCATCCATACGACGAGTTTTGGACTCCACTAGGATGGCAACTCCTCCTGGATTACGATCTACACATGGATCGCATGTGTCACCCAGACCCCCTTCTGAGGGAGATGCAACCACCAGGGTGGATGGAGCACGAGGGACTACTCGACAACCTGAGGGACCAAGAGTATGAGCGCGACTATCCTCCAATACCAGTTGAACTACTTCCAGTCTGGGAGAGGGATTCCCTAACAGGGAGACTCTTCAGGGTCTCTAACCATATTTAGGGTCTTTAGACCCCAAATTGCAATATATATGTAATCGACTTTTAACTATCTTAAGAACGACCTTAATGTCGTCACTTCTTCTTAACGACTATGGATTTTCCTTTTCGGATGTAACGCTGTAGGAACCTATGTATTGTATTCCCTTGAACGTAATATTTTTACCCATATACTTATATGTATATGGAGACGTTATGTTGTTACCAAGTCATATACTTTTCATAACTCATTCATTTTTAAACCCTACACACATGCAAATTCAAAAAAATCTCACCTAAGTTATATCTCCCACTTATTATAGATATGACTTCAGCGCGACAAGGAGTACGCGAAGTAGACCGAGATGAGAAAGCTCGTAAGAGAGCTGTCCAGGCATTTGCACGTCGTCAGCAGAGGAAGGCGTGGAAGAAAATGCACAACTTGGAGAAATCGAGAGTCGACTGGAAGACCAGGGCACTCAAAACTACATACGTGGAACATCGAGTTCCTGATCACCTCCGCCACTCTTCGAGGAAGACCGACGCGGTTGAGGCGTTCATGAGGAGCGAACCAGACCAATTTGAAGGTGTTGGAGATACCTTGTATACTTGGACCAGGCACATGGTTGCAAAGTTCCAAGAACACTCAGTTCCGGAGGAGTGGAAAACCCACTTTGCTACTGTCTGCCTTGACGGAGAGGCCAAAGCTTGGTGGTTACGGTTTCGATCCCCAGCTATACGCGAGGGTGAATACTACCTCAGTTGGGAAGACTTCAAGCTCGGCTTGAGTGACGCAACTTATGCTATCAAGTATAAGTATAACTTCTCAAAGAAGGAGCACCGCTACTCAAAGTTTGCTTAGGATCTAGGGCAAATCTTTTGTCATCCTCAACCCAATTCCTTATCTCTTGAGAATGTATCTAGACTTTTATGTTATTTTGCTGAACTTTGTATCTGAATTCTCACCTTAATTCATTTCATATGGAATGTATTAGGAGGCTTTGTAACATTCTGATGTAATCCCTTTTACATTATCAATAAAGTGACTCGTAGTTTGTGTTCTATTAATATGCCTCTTTTAGAACTACTCAAAATTCATACGGTTTAATATTTTTTTTTTCAGAATGGATGCAAACAATATGGCTAACCCTAATTTCGCTCAGCATTTTGCCGAGGAGGAGGCAAGGAGGAAAGGTTTTGAGGACGCTGTAATGAAAATGGCTCAGAATATCCACCAATATCAGGGTGGCGGGAACAACCAGTCTGCATTTGAGAGGTTCTCCAAACATCGACCTCTACCATATACTGGCTCTGTCAACCCCACGGTCTTGACAGAATGGATCGAAGAGATGGAGAAGTTGCTAGAACTTAGCAAGACTCCACCTAACGAAATGGTAAACGTGGTAGCATACTACCTGAAAGGAGAGGCAAATAGTTGGTGGCGCCTGATCAAATCCCAATTCCCCCTGAGGCTCTATAACTGGAGCGAGTTTAAGACCCTATTAGAAAACAAGTACTTTGGGGAAGAGTTGAAATGGGAAAAGGAGGAGGAGTTTAGGAATCTAAACCAGGGTGATATGTCCTTACAGGCATATACCGAAAAATATCAGGAGCTGTCCAAGTTTGCTCCTAAGATAGTGACCAACGAGGAGGAACTTGCAACTCGTTACGTACGAGGCATGGCTTATAACCTGAGGATAAACATGAGCGGGTTCAACTGCAAAAACTTTGCTGAGGCCTATGAAAAGGCAACGTGTATCTGGGCACCCATCCAAAAGGGTGAAGCTGAGAAGAAGAAGAAGAAAGTGTTTACGCCCCCTGTGGCGAGTGCTAGCTTTATCCACAAACCAATGTTCGGTCGCCCGGGTTTCCAGAATCAAGACAACCGTAATAAAAGCCAGGGCAGACCCCTGTACCACAACCGAAACCCTGCCGCTTTCGTTGCAAGGAACAATCAACAATTACCTGGGCCTCCGCCATTCCAGGCAAATCAATGCCGTTTTTGCAGGCAGCCAATACACCCGGGGAAGCGTTGCAACGGGGAACCAGTAGTGTGCTTCTTCTGCAGGGTGGTGGGGCACAAGTCAAACGAGTGCCCAAAGAAGGGTACGGCTACTAAGGCGACCGCGGGACCACCGCCAGCTGTCAGGGTTCAAGGACGTGTGTATGTCCTAACCGAGTCTGAAGAGGGTGCTGAGGATATTGTCGATGTCGACGTCATCACCGGTAAATTTCTGGTTAACTCTGTGCCTGCTTTTATTTTATTCGATACGGGAGCTTCATTGTCTTTCATATCCTCAAAATTTATCAAACATTCTAAACTCACAAATCCTACGCAAATCAAAGCTAACATTTCATTACCTGATGGTAAAAACATTTCTTGTTCTTTAAAATACACCAATGTAAGGATTTCAATTCACAACACAGACTTCCTGTCAGATCTAGTGTTGTTTGATCTTCCCGAGTTCGATGTAATTCTGGGAATGAATTGGTTAGCTCGTCATAATGCAACGTTCAAATGCCACGATCAGAAGATTACACTGAAGACTGATCAAGGGAAGGAAGTATCATATCAGAGTTTGAAAAGAAAAAAAGGAGTAAAACTGGTGTCGGTACTGAAACTTCAGAGTATGGAAAGGAAGGGACACCAAGTGTATCTTTGCAGCATCAACAAAGTCGAGGATGCCTTGCGCGTCGAGGACATCCCAATCGTAAATGAATACCCTGAAGTATTCCCGGATGTGTTACCAGGTATGCCACCTGCACGAGATGTTGAATTCTCTATCGACCTCATACCGGGCACTGCACCTATATCAAAGGCACCATACAGAATGGCGCCTGTCGAACTCCAGGAACTCAAGAAACAGTTGGAGGAAATGATTGAGTTAGGATTCATAAGACCGAGCGTTTCACCTTGGGGCGCACCGGTACTCTTTGTAAAGAAGAAGGATGGGAGCATGAGACTTTGCATTGACTACAGAGAACTGAACAAAGTGACGATCAAGAATCGTTATCCCTTGCCTAGGATAGACGATCTCTTTGACCAGCTCAAGGGAGCAGGAGTCTTCTCTAAGATTGACCTGAGGTCGGGATACCATCAGATTGCGGTCCGCAAAGAAGATATACAAAAGACTGCTTTCAGATCGAGGTACGGACATTACGAGTTCAAAGTAATGCCGTTCGGTCTTACCAATGCTCCAGCAGTATTTATGGACCAAATGAACAGGACCTTTCACGAATATCTCGACATCTGCGTGGTGGTGTTTATTGACGACATCCTGATCTACTCCAAGAATAAAGCAGAACATGCAGAACACCTACACATCATCTTGAGCATCTTGAGAGATCATAAATGGTATGCTAAATTCTCAAAGTGTGAATTTTGGCTAGACCAAGTGGCATTCCTCGGCCACGTAATCTCCAAGGAGGGTGTAATGGTAGATCCAGCCAAGATTAAGGCTGTTAAGGAATGGGTAGCACCAAAAACAGTCACTGAAGTCAGAAGCTTTCTAGGATTGGCTGGATATTATAGGAGATTTGTTCCTGAATTCTCAAAAGTAGCTCGCCCAATGACTAAACTGCTACAAAAGGAATCCAAGTTCTTATGGAGTAATGACTGTGAAAAGGCGTTCCAGGAACTTAAGACAAGGCTTACTACCGCACCAGTCTTGACCTTACCAACCGATGGTGATGAGTACGAAGTATACAGTGACGCATCACTGAGTGGTTTAGGTTGCGTCTTAATGCAACAAGGGAAAGTAGTAGCATACGCATCCAGACAACTCAAAGTGCATGAAAGGAATTACCCAACTCACGACCTTGAACTTGCGGCGGTCGTATTTGCACTAAAGATTTGGCGTCATTATCTCTACGGGGTCAGCATCAAATTTTACACCGATCACAAGAGTTTGAAGTACATCTTTACCCAGAGAGAATTAAACATGAGGCAGCGGAGATGGTTAGAACTGATCAAGGATTACAAAATCGAATTATTATACCACGAAGGTAAGGCTAATGTGGTTGCTGACGCACTGAGTCGTAAGACAACACATACTCTGAACAACATTTGGGAAATTCCCTCAGACATCGTCCAGGATCTGAAAAGACTGAGCTTAGATCTAGTACAGTCGGATGATGTTGATCTAAATGCAATGGTGGTAGAACCGGAGTTGTTCCATGACATACGGGCACTACAGTGGGAAGACCCAGCCCTTTTAGAAATCAGAAAGAAGATTCCATCAGAAGGGACAAAAGGGTTTGAGATCTACACTGATGGAAGTCTACGCTTCAATGGTAGATGGTGTATACCTAACAATGAAGTGGTGAAACGCAAAATCCTTGATGAAGCACATAGCACCCGCTACTCAATACATCCCGGCTCAGATAAGATGTACAAAGACCTGAAATTACGCTTCTGGTGGATAAGGATGAAGGCGGAAATCGCCGAGTACGTAGCTAGATGTATGATTTGCCAGAAAGTAAAGTTCGAGCACCAGAGACCAGGAGGACTGCTCCAACCTCTGGAAATTCCTCAAGGAAAGTGGGATTCCATATCCATGGATTTTATAATGGGGTTACCAAAGACATCAAACGGCAAGGATGCAATATGGGTTATTGTGGATCGCCTAACCAAGGCGGCACACTTTGTTCCGATCAAGGAGACATGGGGATTGGAAGAACTAGCCAAAGCTTACGAGAAGGAAATAATACGACTACATGGCGTTCCCCTTGACATCATATCGGACAGGGACGCAAGGTTTACATCGCATTTCTGGAGTAAACTACAAGAGGCTTTAGGTAGTAAGTTAAAGATGAGTACGGCTTTTCATCCAGCAACTGACGGTCAGACAGAGCGAACTATCCAGACACTGGAGGACATGTTGAGAGTGTGCACGATGGAATTCAACGTGAACTGGGAAAAGAGCTTACCTCTCGTTGAATTCTCATACAACAACAGTCATCACGCTAGTCTGGGGTGTGCTCCTTTTGAAGCAGCATGCGGAGAAAATGTCGCGACCACGTGTGTTGGGATGACGCTAGTGACAACGTGGAGTCTGGACCCCAGGTCATACAAGATCAAATTGAGCATATCAAGATCATCCGAGAACGACTACAAGCAGCCCAAGACCGGCAGAAAAAGTATGCAAACGAGCATCGTCGACCTATTGAGTTCAGCAGTGGAGATAAGGTTTTCTTAAAGGTCTCACCAATGAAAGGGGTAAGACGATTCGGGTTAAAAGGGAAGCTAAGCCCTAAGTATATTGGACCCTACGAGATACTCGAGCGAATCGGAGAAGTGGCGTATCGACTTGCTCTACCCCCTAACTTGTCAAGGGTACACAACGTTTTTCACGTATCTCAACTACGAAGGTATCGGTCTGATCCGAGCCACATTGTTACGCCCGACGTGATCGCCATCGAGCCTAACATGCTTTACTCGGAGAAACCAGTGGAAATTCTCGCCAGAGAAACCAAATTCTTACGACGCAAGTCGATACCTCTAGTCAAGGTTCTCTGGAGGGGACAAAAGACTGAACAAGCAACGTGGGAGACCGAGACTTCAATGAAGGAAAAATACCCGGAGCTGTTTAGCACAGGTGACCTTAACTACCTAGATTACTTTAAGTTTCGGGGACGAAACTTCTTTAAGGGGGGAGGATTGTAACACCCCGTGTTAATTTAAGCTAATTATAATTAGGAAAGCATTAATTAATCATTCTCGCTCATTCAATTCCTAAAACAATACACTACAAGTTTTTCTTGCACCTAATCTAAAACCTTTTTGAATTTCTTTAAATTTGAACCTTATTCCTTCATATTCAAACTCGATATTTTGAGTCACACTAAGTCAAAACTGGTAAACCTTTTTGACGTTTGAGCATAATGATTTAAATCGATAACATTCAACGAAAAAAATTATATTCCGAGCAAATAAAATTTTTACTCAAACTTGCGAGGGACCTATTACCCAATTTTTATTTTGATTTCGTTTTGAAGTCTATTTTCATTTTTATTCTCGATCTTACTTCTAATTTTTTTTTTAAGAGCATATATTTCATTTCGAGACTTTTCGCGTGCGCGTAAATCGAAAAATCGAAAAACGAAAACCGAGGCACACCTACACAAGGGTGGCCGGCCTCCTCATGAGCTTTCTAGCTCCATGTGATTTCCTTTCTTGCTTTATCACTTTGCCAAGTCTTTTAGCCACCCTATGTTTTCATCACATGCCTCATTTAATTAAAAATAGCATTTGTGCAACTAATTACTCTAATACATTCATACCTTCATTATACTACTTAAGCATACAAACTAAAACAAAACACAAACTACTACACTACTACTACTACCATACGACATACACACATACAAACACAATATTCACCAAATTTATTTTCCTAAGCCTTAACTTATTTTTCCCTCTAAATCTAAACTCATCCTCAAGAAACATAGTAAGCTTGTTCATCCTCATGAACACATGAACTCCATTTTCTTCCTCCTCATTTTCTTCCCTTAAACTTTCTTTTTATTGTTTAAAATTCACTAGAACATTTTAATTAATTCCTCACCATTTAAATTTAGTGCTCATTTCCTTTGTTAAATTTATGAATAAGCATGAACATAAATCAATGTAGTAAAGATTTTAAAACAACACCTAAACCTAAAATACTACTACGCATTAAAAATGGCTAGTATGGTTAGTTTAGTTTTAAAATAAATTACTAACTTGTTATTTATATTTTTATGTACTAATCTACCAAAGAAGAGGAGCAAGGAGGAAGTGTCGACTTGAGCCAATTCGATCATATCATCGACCCCGACAATTGCTAGGAGCATTTCCATTTAACCTAACCTACTCAAGGTGCTTCCCGCACACTTATGTGATAAGCGCCTCGTACTTGATTTTATTGTTTTTGATTTGTATGAATGATGTTTTATATCACCTAGTTTTCACATGTTAAATTAGGAGACAAAAATCAAAAAAATAACATTTGTATAACACATACAATACCCACGGCATACCCATTGTTTTTGGTTTAATTTTTCGTTTTAATTTTTGTAAATTGCATGCTTAAAATGTTGGTAATAAAATGAACATGAAAATATAATTAGTTTATGTTTAGGGCTTAAAATGAAATTGTTATGAAATTGATTGTAATTAAAGTATTGTGTTCTTGATGTAATGTTATTGTTTTTGATATGGAATGATTTTACTTTTGTGTATTAATGTTTGTATATTGTTTTTCACTCTAGTTAAATACATAAATGATATAAGATAAATTAATTGTTGAATTAGAAGTATAAAAATCAAAAATAAAATTTTAAACATATACATACATTCACACGGCATACCTAAATATTATGGACTAATTTTTAGTTTTAATTTTTCTAAATAACATATTATGATTAGTTTAGTTAAAAGGGACTTGTAGGAAAAATTTGAGGAAATTTCATAAACATATAAAAATTTGACTAATTAATGTTCTTATGAAAAACATTAGAAGTCCTTCACATATTCATGTGTTCTTCACTTTGGTGATTAGTTTGATTCATAATGTTTTTAAAGCTAAAGTTAAATGTTGTTTAAACCCATTAGTGAATAAATACAATACTAATTATATAAGTTAATTAAGCTAAATCTTTATAAGGAAAAAGTTAGAAATTTAAGGTGAGTAAAAACACTATTCATAAATGAAATAAAATGTCTAGTGGAAATTTGTAATTTGGCTAAACCGCTTTAGTATAATTTAAATAATTAGTATATAAAGACTTTAAGCTAAAAACCGATAAAATCGAAAAATGAAAATTTAGAACAAACACTACATGGTCACGGCATTCCTTAAATTTTTAGAGTTAAAATTATTTTTATCACTTTTTAGTTTATTGTTAAAATAATTTAATTAATAGTTAATAAATTGAATTAAGAAATTAAAAGAAATAAATGAATTTTAATATATATATAATACTACACGACATTTTCATTTTAATTGGACTAAATTTGATCAAAATGAAATTATCACTATGTCACTAAAGTTAAATAGTAATTAGAATTGAAATTTTGTATAAATCGTTTTAGTTATAAATGAAATATAACAAACCGATAAAAATGAGTAACCGTTATAAAAATGAACTAGATCGTGTGCTACCGCCTTTGCATTTGGACTGTTGAACTTGGACATACGGACTATTTAAAATGAACTACGACAACCTCGCTAAAATCTGAAACCGTTAAAATATTAGTTAAGTATATGACTAAATTTGACGAGTTATACATCTAAAATGAATTCTCAAATCACTAAATACAAAACGAACTTAACGACTTTAAAACTAGAATTTTGTACTTAGAAAATAAAAGTTGATTTTGTGAATAAATAAAATATCCCAAGTATAAAAAAATGTATAAAGTATAAAATACTTGTTTTTATAAAAAGTATAAATACTAGGTATAAAAATACACATACGTATAAAAATATGTACAAATACGAAATATAAGAATACGGATACGTATAAAATACGAATAAAATACGGAGTATAAAAATACGCATACGTATAAAAATACGTATAAAATACGATGAATAGTAAATACGATGAATAGTGAATACGATGAATAGTAAATACAGTGAATAGTAAAATAATGAATAGTAAAAATATTTAAAATTCTGAGCGGACTCAAAATAAATCTTTAAGTCTTCCTATGTGTTTTGTTTACCTGAAGAACTGCTAGAACTAGAATTTCATTATACAAAGTTCGACGATATATTTAAGTTTCAGAATTGACATCTATTTAATTTGAACGAAAAAAAAATGAGAATTGGAAAGAATAAGCTACTTGAATAAAATACTTGGATTGTTCGCCATGTTGCGACTTTTGAAATTCGAAGTTAATGAGGTAGCTGTATATGGGGACTTGGGCTCCCTCCCTGAGTTGCCCAAGGCGATTTAACGATTTAAGATTGCTACTCGACACGGTATATACAACCTCAGAGATGGGGCATCCTTGATATTTCCGTGGGCCCATATATTAGTAATTGGAAACGCCAATTTGTAACACGGTGTTGTCAGGAGGTTATTCGGTGGGTACCAGTTGAAGAGGTTCGTGTGTTGGCTCAGTGACATAGTGCTTAAAAGGATTGTAAGTACTACTCATATCAACAAGATGCATCTTCTTTACGGTGGCTCATCTTAAGAACTCTTGATTAAAGCGTGCTTCTTTGGAGAGTAGTCTTAGGATGGGTGACCTCTGGGAAGTTCTCGGGATGCGTGCAGTGAGGACAAAGTCTTGTTTGGAAAGGGCCCGTGTTGGTGCATGGCGATGATGCACGACTGGCGAGCTACCGTGAATAACATTTCGGCCTTTAGTTGGGGTCGGGGTGTTACACCAGCCCCATCCGGGGGTACCCGTCTCTGGTAATAGTCGTATTATTAGGTGACTACTTACTCGATGGGCGAGTATGCTACGATCCTATCTATAGTGGTGTATGCATACATTAGACAAGGGATTGAATCGTCCTTATTACCTTAGGTATCTTTAGCTTGTCAGTCACGTCCAAGTTATGTTGGCCCTGATGGCTATCGCGCGGATTATGTCTGCATGCTTCCGCCCTACTAACGAAGATTCATTTGTTATCACATGTTGAATGTATTTTCCTTGTTTGGATTGACTATTGTTTGAATGACTTGATTCCTGAGTTTTGAGGTACGACCTGTTGAAAATGATCGGTTGTGAGTGTTGTGTGATATATTATTTGATTTATACTCATGTCTGAATAATCTTGATTTCTTTATGTGCTTTACCTGTCTACTTGCTAATTGTTTTCACTCTTTTATTATTCATTATTTATACTGCTTATTGCTTTAGAATTGCATGTGTCGAAAGAGTGTGCGGGAAAATGATGAGATGTTAAATGCAGGTACCCCGAGGCCAACGCTTTTGAATGCTGGGGAGAGTTTATCTTATTTATTTCGTATGCTTTTGAGAGAATTTGTAACCTAAATACTCTGTTCTATCTCTAAACTCGTATTATGTATACTGAGTTTGTAAGACGATAACAGCTGGTTTGTAATACATAAGACTTAATTAATTTTCCGCCTTAGTTTAATTAAAGTCACGAAAAACCGGGTTGTTACAAGAGCAGTAAGCCTAGCTCATCCAGTATGCCAGGTCCATCAGGCAATAAGACTCTGGTGCTAATGTACACGTTTCTAACTCATTACAGGGTTTAAGTTCGACCCGAACCATAAGAGAAAATGAAAGATACCCTGTAACACCCCGTGTTTTATTAACAGTAATTAATTATTTTAACAAATATTTTAAATTAAAATTTGTGTAATTTCACTTTCATTCCTTTGTTTTGAAAATGCGACTGAAAAATTTTGTTCGAATAAACATTCTCAAGATATTTCTAATTAAACTTTCTTGATTTTATATTAACTTGTATTATATTTTTATTTCTAAAATACCTGTCGAACTAAAACATTACTTACGTTACCATTATTAAAGTTTATAAATTTGGATTATATTTTAAAAAGCATTTCTCACATAAAATTTAGTTTTAATGGAAATAATTTTCCAAATCAACAGACCGTTTGAACATATGTGAGACCGAAATAAAAATTTGTAACTGGCAACTTTTATACATTTATAATTTCGAACTATAAATTTTATAATATGAATAATGGAATTAAAATTTAAAACAAATAATTTAAAACATAATATATTTTATAAATTATTTAAGTTTTATAAATAAGAGTAAATAAAACGGAGCAAACAAATCAAACAGACGCAAATACTCCCTCCTCATGTCGACAGCCACCTATTCTTCTTATCCATTCATTTTGCTGATATTTGTTTTGGCTTCTACAACACACTTTATACTCCCTCCTTTCCTTTCATTTCATTTTTTTTTACTGGTTATGCTCTTCTTCTTCTTTCTTCCTCATCTCTCTCTCATTTTTCTTTTTATTTTATTTTTATTCAACAACAACAACAATGGCACGACACAACAACAGCAAAAACAACACAACGACAACATCAACAACCACCAACGACGACAACCATAACAGCAACAACAATGACGAGCCCAACAACAGCAACACCGGCCTCACCATCGGAGCCACCATTAATGGCAAGCTCGAGCTTGAGCTCCGTCACCGTCACCGGAGCCGCCCCTGCCTCTCCTCTGCTCTGTTCTCTCTTCCCTGCCTTCTACGCCGTCATCTGACACCACCGTCGAGCCACGTCACCTGCCACCATCTCCCTCCACCTCAGACCACCGTGGCCTGCAGCCACCACCATGGCCGTGCTCTTCTGCCCTGTTTTCCCCTCTTTGCTTCCTCAGTTTTTCTCTCCGGCAGCCACCCTCGGGGCCACCTGCCTTACCTCCGGTCATCACCCCCATGGTGAGCTTTTCAGCTTTCTTCCACTGTGACATTAATCAAGCTCGATTTTATTTCATTCGGAGCTCGTAATTTGTGTTCTGTTAATAGCTTGACTAGTCTCACTCTTCTCTTCCTCTTTTGTTCGTGCTGTTTTCGTTGTCGCTGCGGTCAACCGGAACTGCTAGTGTTCTAATTGTGCTTCACAACTGCTCATTTTGGGTACATATGGAAATGGGTCGGATTGGATTTTTGGAGGCCTCTGTTCGTGAGCCAAAATTTAGGTGACGCGATTTCTTCCTCAAAATCTCTAACATTAAAGTTTTGGTTTTATTTTAATTAATTTTGTGATTAAAAGTGAGCTAGTTATGCATTAGGCACTTATACCTCCCGTTTCAGTTTATTTAATAACTTTGTATAATACGCTATAGTATGAAATTGGGTGTTAATTTTAGTTATAATATATTGTTGAATTGAATTGTGAATTATGATATTTATATGATTTTGTGATAATATGTTTTCGGTGAAAAATGTGTTGAATTATTATTGATTTTATTTGTAATATTGTCATGTTAAAAGTATATGTTTTGTGTAAATTAAAATATATAAAATTTATGTATCACAAGTATAATATGCGACTAAAATATTATTAAATAACTTAAGTAAATAAATTAAATTAATATAACTTATCTATCGTCACTAAAATATTAAATCGAAATATAACTAAAAATAAAGAATTAAGTTAAAAGAGTATCAAGTTCAAATTAATATTAAATCGTACCTAAAGTAAAAATATAAATTAAGTTACTCATATTAAAGTTTCTAAAATAAATAATTATATAAAAAGTCATATCTCACAATTACTATAAAGATTACTTTATAAAAACTCTAAAGTTTAAAAATGAACTTAAACTATACTAAATAAGTATTTGCTTAAAATATCAAAACGAAATAAAGAACTTGAAACTTAAAATAAACTTAACTAAAACTATTACTAAATAAAGTTAATAATTAGTATCACAAATAAGAATTAACTAAAAGGTAAATTGTTAAGATCATATAAAGATCGACTAAAAATTTACTAAGTATAGTTATATAAAAATTATGAATAATATATTTATATATATAAATACAAAACCTAACAAAAAATTAAACTATAAAGTTTATGACATTATAAAACGTTATAAATAATTAAGTAAATTAAACTTAAGTGAATATTACTAAAATATAAATATTAATAATCTCACGATCGAATTATTAAATCACTTAATCCGACTACGTTAAAAATACTATGATTTAATTTATTTTTTTTTCACCTAAATCGAACAAGTAAAGAAAAATTTTAATACGAAGTTGTATTAAGAAATTAAACCACCTAAAAGAAATTTAACTAATTGTCACTTGATCATAATTTATCAAGAATACTAAAATTTGTCGATTATCGTTTAAGTAATATTTTTACAAGTTAAACTAAATAGTATAATCCCTAAATCACTAAACACTTTACGATTCAAATAAAAAGAATAAATAAATGTGGGTTATAATGAAATTCAATTATTTATAATACTAATCACTAATCTATCTTAAGTTACTTAAAATTTAAACTAAACTAAATCATACTTAAACGAACTATTATTAATTACTAAAATATAAGTATAAAATACGTAGAAGTATAAACTATAAAAATACGTACAAAGTATAAAAATACGCATACGTATAAAAATACGTACAAAATAATGAATAGTGAAAATATTTAAAATCTACGAACGGACTCAAAATAAATATTTAAGTTTTCTGTGTGTTTCTGCTTACTTGAAGAACTGCTAGAACTAATATTTCATTATACAAAGTTCGACGATATTATTAAGTTTCAGAATTGTCATTTTGTTACATTGAAACGAGAAAATAAGAATTTGAGAAAACGAGCTAGTTGAATAAAATACTAGGATTGTTCGCCATGTCGCGACTCTTGAAATTCGAAGTTAACGAGGTAGCTGTATATGGGGACTTGGGCTCCCTCCCAGAGTTGCCCAAGGCGATTAACGATCTTGAGATTGCTATTCGGTGCGGAGTATCAACCTCAGGGATGGGGCATACTTGATATTACCGTGAGCCCATATATTAGTAATTGGAAACGCCAGCCCCATCCGGGGGTACCCGTCTCTGGTGATAGTCGAACTTTTTCGTCCGATGATACCTTTTGAATAGCGAATACGTATGATCCTCGATAGGTAGTGTATGCATACATTAGACAAGGGATTGAATCGTCCTTATTACCTTAGATATCTTTAGCATATTCAGACACGTCCGCTTTGTCGGCCCTGACTGCTACTGCGCGGATTTTGTCTGCATGCTTCCGCCTTACTAACGAAGACTCATTAGTCAACGTATGATGAATGCATTTCCTTGTTTTGAATGATTATTGTCTAAATGACTTGGTTTCCTAAGTGTTGAGATACGTCTTTTTGAGAATGATTGTTGAGGAATGTTGTACGTTTATATGATTTGATGTATGCTCATGTTTGAATCATCCTATTTCCTTGTATGTTTTTACTTGTCCACTTGCAATGTGTTTTATTTATTTATTTTCTATATTGCATATGTTTAGAATTGCATGATTGTTCACGACTATGTGTTTATTGAATTGATTACGACTTATGCATATATCTTGATTGCCATAATTTAGGTTTTATATATATATTATATTAATTGAGATGATAGTCATGTTTATTTATTGTGATTCTATAAATTGAAATGTTTTAAGTTTTGTTTATCATGTTGTATGAGATTTAAATATCTATATGTGAGAACTGATATTATATGCTATTTGTCCAATTTTATTAATATAAGGTGCTGCGGTAGTTATACGCGTTTAGTGCTGCCAAGTTACTTTTAATCATAGGTTAAATAAACCGAAACTTTGGTTTAGAGGTTGTTGGTTAGAACAGTCACTTCCCGCCTCTAAGCGGGAGATCCTCCTCTTTTGTGATTTTGTCTCTGTTGCAGGCAATTCTCGAGACTCAGGATTATCGGGACGATTAGGATGTTTCGTTTGTTTTTCTTTGAGAGAATGTAATATATATTTGTATCCTATGCCTTTTGAATGTAATTTAATTAACATCCGGCATGTATTAGACTTAATTAATTTTCCGCCTTAGTTTAATTAAGTCACGAAAAACCGGGTTGTTACATACCTACTCATGGGAAACAAATCTGAAGCATCCATTAAAGCTATAGGATGTTTTAGTTTAGAATTAAGTAGTGGATTTAAATTACTTTTAGAGGATACAATTTTTGTTCCATCAATGTTTCGTAATTTAATTTCATTGTCTAAACTAGACAGTATTGGTTTTTCTGTGACTTTTGGAAACGGTTGTTTCATTTTATTTAAAGATAATAGTATTGTTGGTTCTGGTATTTTGGAAAATGGAATGTATCGTATTGAGCTTGATAAATCATTTTCTGATTCCCTATTTATTTCTTTGAATTCTGTAATTGGCGTGAAACGTGTAAGGTCGAATGAGAATTCAGCGTTCTTGTGGCATAAAGGTTGGCCCATATTTCGAGGGAAAGAATGATGTTGTTAGTAAAAGACAACATTCTTCCTTCTCTTGATTTTACTGATTTTGGGACGTGTGTGGAATGCATTAAAGGCAAGCAAACCAAACACACTAAAAGGGGCGCCACAAGAAGCACAGCTCTTTTAGAGATCATTCATACAGATATATGTGGTCCATTTGATGTTCCCTCCTTTTCTGGAGAGAAATATTTCATCACCTTTATAGATGATTATTCACGGTATTGCTACATTTACTTGTTGCATGAAAAGTCTCAATCAGTAAATGCCGTAAAGCTTTACATTAAGGAGGTTGAGCAGCAACTTGGAAAGAAAGTGAAAATCATTAGATCTGACAGAGGTGGAGAATTTTATGGTAGATATGATTAATTAGGACAACATCCTGGTCCATTTGCTAAACTTCAAGAAAGCTTGGGTATTGTCGCTCAGTACACAATGCCAGGTTCACCTTGGATGAACGGTGCCGCTGAAAGACGTAACAGAACCCTATTAGAGGCTGTAAGGGCAATGATGAGTATGACAAACTTACCCAGATCATTGTGGATGCACGCACTTATGACTGCAGTGTATGTCGCAAACCGGGTTCCTAGTAAGGCAGTTTCAAAGACACCATTTGAACTGGAAAGGGTGGAAACCGAGTTTGAGACATTTACACATTTGGGGTTGCCCCGCAAAAGCACGCATCTACAATCCTCAGGAGAAGAAACTCGATTCTAAAACCATTAGTGGGTTTTTCATCGGATATGCTTCTAAATCAAAGGGGTATAAGTTTTACTGTCCTAACCACAGCACCAGAATAGTAGAGACTGGAAATGCCAAATTCCTAGAGGATGGCGAAGTCAGTGGGAGAATTGATGAGGTCATCATCAATGAGATTAGAGAGGAAACTTCGGTTCCCATTTCTGTACCTCTAATCCCTAATCATGATCATGACGTTCTTATCGACGCTGTCGATGCAAGGGAACAACATGAGGATGATGAACCTCAACCCATCAATGTGACTTCTGCCATTCCTGAAGTCATTGAAGTGGCAGATACACCTATAGCTGAGGCTTCTGTAAAGAGGTCCACAAGACCTCGTAGGTCGGCTATCTCAGATGACTATGAGGTTTATATGCTACAGCATGAGTTTGACATAGGATTGGATAAAGATCTGTAGCGTTTTCATGGCCGTAAAAGGCAATGATTCTGATAAATGGATTGATGCCATGCATGAGGAATTGAAATCTATGAATACAAATAAAGTATGGGAATTAGTCACTCTACCTAAAGGGCATAAGGCAGTCGGCAGTAAATGGGTCTTTAAGACCAAGCGCGACTCCCTTGGCCAAATAGAGTGACATAAAGCCCGCCTTGTAGCTAAAGGTTTCAACCAAAAAGAAGGCATCGATTACAATGAAACCTTCTCTCCAGTTTCGAAGAAGGATTCATTAAGGATCATTTTGGCATTAGTAGCTCATTTTGATCTAGAGGTACATCAAATGGATGTGAAAACGACATTTCTGAATGGAAGTTTAGAGGAAGAAGTCTACATGTCTCAACCTGAAGGTTTTGTTGAAGACGGTAAAGAGGACCTAATCTGTTTATTAAAGAAGTCAATATATGGACTTATGCAAGCCTCTCGGCAATGGTATATTAAGTTTCATGATACCATAATTGCCTTCGGGTTTTACGGAAAACATTGTTGATCAATGTATATACCTGAATGTCAGTGGGAATAAGTTTGCCATATTAGTCCTATATGTTGACGATATTTGATCGCCAGCAGTGATTTGAGCTTACTCAAAGAGACCAAAAGTTTTTTTATCTAATAACTTTGAGATGAAAGATATGGGTGAGGCGTCCTATGTGATAGGGATAAAAATATCCCGTGAAAGGTCACAAAGGACATTAGGTCTGTCTCAGAAGGCATATATCTCAAAGGTACTAGAGAGATTCAGTATGACTGGATGTAAATCTAGTATAGTTCCTATTCAGAAGGGCGATAAGCTTAACTTGAAGCAATGTCCCAAATCTGACGAGGAATATAATAGAATGCAAGATATCCCTTATACTTCAATAGCTGGAAGCCTTATGTATGCCCAAGTGCATGCCAGGCCAGGACATCGATTTGCGATGAGTGTGTTGGGTCGCTATCAAAGCAACCCTGGTATGGAACACTAGAAGGCTGCGAAAAAGCTGTTAATTAAGGGACTAAGAGTCACATGCTCACTTATAGGCATTCTGATCAGCTTGAAGTGATTGGCTACACTGATTCAGATTTTGGTGGATGCGAGGATAGCCGAAAGAGCACCTCAGGTTACGTGTTGTCTTAGCAGGAGGAGCCATCTCCTGGAAAAGTGCTAAGCAAACTATTATTGCATCATCCACTATGGAGGCCGTGTTTGTAGCGTGCTTTGAGGCTACAAATCAAGGATTATGGTTACGGAACTTAATTTCGGGGTTGAACGTTCTGAGCTCGATCGCAAGACCGCTGAAAATCTTCTGTGACAATTCTGCGGCCGTCTTCTTTTCGAAGAACGATAGGTATTCTAAGGGTATAAAACACATGAAGATGAAATACCTATCAGTTAAAGAGGAAGTTCGGAAGAGAACAGTATCTGTGGAGCACATTTAGGCCAGTGCTAATATAGCAGATCTACTCATTAAGGGGCTATCACCCAAGACATTTTTGATGCATGCTAGCCTTATGGGTCTTGAGAATAGCACTTAGTATTATGTTATGTGGATTGCTAGTGTTTTGAAAAGATACTATGTTTAGATCAACCTTAAGTTATGAATATTCCGAATTATTCTGTTTTCACATTATTGTTTTGTGTGTACACATGTTTGGTAGTTGAAAACAAAAATAGTCTTTTTCTAGAGACATTAAAGGGACCATTATACTTACTCCTCTATACGGATCGTTTGTCATGGGACATCATTCAGTTGTAAATGGAAGGGACCATGTTGAGTAGATAATGTGGAACCGCCATTACTCTATTGTTGTTTCAGGACTCTCGAGGTAATTAAGATAAAGCCATTAAGTTGATTTAGCGCCCTTTGCAAACTTATGTTTACCTGCATATAACAGTAAGAAGAAGTGGGAGAATGTAAGAATAATTTTATACGGTATTGTATTTAATTATTATTACGTTATTTTGGACCTATAGTTAATCTTAGTTAATTTCGGTAATTAGCTAAATATAATAGTTGGGCTTTTCAGTGGGAGTAGCCCAGTTAATTTAATTGTTGACGGACCGATTAAATTAATTAGGTTAAGAAGCTCGGTCCTCCTCTCGCCCTTATTAATGTGCTAAACCGTTATTAGCTCATAACAATTAAGAAAACACAAATTAAAGGGTTTAAGGGAAAAGAGAGGAGAAACCACAGGCTTCACCTCAAACCACCGCCACACACCTCTGCCGTTTTTCTGCCACCAATTCCGACGCCCACCGCTGCCGATTTTCATCACCGTTTACCGCCCGTAATCATGTCAGACCAAGATACGTATTTCTCCATGTGATTTGTTTCTAATCGAAGGTCCTGTGAGCGAATTAAGTTTGTATCGTTCGTAGGTTATTATCGTTTGAACCTAGTTTACAAATAATGCGTATAGAACTCGCCAGACAACTTCAATTGTGTAACTCGCCAGTAAATTTCAATGCGTAAGTCACCAGTAAATTTCATTGCGTAACTCGCCAGTAAATTATTCAGATCCGCCTTAACGAAGTTGAGGAATTTAAATGAAGAGAAAAATAGATAATTTGGAAGTTGGGGGTTTTATTCGACTAATAAGACAACATTCTAGTTTTTTTTATTTATTAAAACTTTTGTGGGAATCCCGTCGGTGGGCGACATTGATTTTTTTGCCCACCAGCAGGGCAGCGGAAGTTTGTGTTTCGGTGCACAGAAGCCTAATGGCTCTGATACCATGATAAGATATATAATAGAGTATGATTTCATAAGGAGGAATTATTATTGATAGTTGTGTTGTCGTTCAATTACATGAGATATGTGAATTATTTATAATAATAGCTCACAAGATTTGGAAAACCTAGATCTACCTAATTCTAACTTATTCTCTAAGCCAGGCTCAAATCCCACATGGAACCAAAAAAGAATAAAAAACCAAAACACACCACTTGGCCACCGCAGCCCCCGTCGGGGGTGGCTTACATGGTACATGTGGTGTTGCGGGAATGCATGTACCCGAGGGGGACTCAACCCCCTCGTCATAGGAAAAAAAAGGATATTTCCCACGGTACCCTCGAACTTTGGCAGATTACACATGGTACCCCATGTGTGAGGTTTGTTCACATGGTACCCCTAAACTTTGTAAATATGTGCCCAATATGCCCATTTTGTGACAGAAAACTTGACGACGTTAAATTTAAAGAAGAATGCACCAATTATGAGTTTAGAGTACTATTAAAGCTACATTATTCCTCAATTAAATGCTATTATGTGTTGATTAATTAGTATAAATTTTGTTGATTAGAGTACAAATAATAGCATTTAATCGAGGAATAATGTGGGTCTAAATGTACCCTAAACTCATAATTGGTGCCTTCTTCCATAAAATTAACGTCGTCAAGTTTTCCGTCACAAAATGGGCATATAACATATTCATTAAAGTTTAGGGTACCATGTGAACAAACCTCACACATGTGCACTACCAGTAATCCGCCAAAGCTCACAGATCTGAAATATCCCCAAAAAAAAACAAAAAAAAAAAACTTATTCTCTAAGATAATAATATATCATAACATATATGGTATATTCTAATAATATACCATTTCATTTATTTTCCCTAATAATTACACTTTCATATGTTTACGGTTTATTTCCTGTTATCTTCACATGAGTCATTGCACTATTCTCATCTACACTGGTCAGTAAATTTGTACTCGACAAATGATGTATTCGCAACTGATGACTTGTATGATTTTGAGGTGAGTTTCAATTCTGAAAAGGCCACCTTAGTTGTTTAAGCACCGTTATTGGTACAAAATTGAACTTACCACTAAAATTGAATAAAATTACTGTTTTTGTCACAACTTGCACTTTTTATAATACACATTCTCAAAACTTTTATGTTTCATAATTTTTTTTCATAACTAAATTAATTTCACAATTAAACAAAGTTAAGGGGACCAATTACCACTTTCGCGGATTACGCTATATTATAAAAGGTGGGAGTTATGAAAACACATAAAAATATAAAAATAAAGACAAAAAAACACATAAAATCAAGTGAACAAAGTCCTATAAAAATCTAACATAACGTAACAAATATAAACAAATACTCTGTACTCTAGCAAACTCCCCAACTAGCTTTTTGAAAACCAATCGAGATGCAAATAATTTAATCCTGGTATCGATCGAGCTTGAGGTTTTAGCCGAGTATAATATTGACCGAACCGATGTCGATAGCTTTTAATTAAGCTAGCTTGGCTCGTATACACCCTTAGAGTCAGTTCGCCAACATTTGGTTTGAATAAGGAAGCTACCTCCACTGTTCTAGTCAATTATTGAAATTTGTTTTATTTTTCTTCTTAAAAAATAAAGCAAATATTAAGAATTTACTCTAATAGATGAAGTACATACCAGTACTATATTTTTAACTTTCCTCTAATATTCAATAAAATTAACCCCTCTGTCTCAGATATTTGTTTACAATTTTCCCAAATTCGCCTCACAAAAAAGTCAAAGTGTAAACAATTCACCGGAACGAAGTAAGTATAAAATAAAGACATAAAAAACACATAAAATCAGCTAAACTAATTCCTATAAAAATGTAACGTAACTTAACAAAAATAATAAACAAATACTGTAGCAAACGACCCAATTAGATTTTTAAAAACCAATCGAGCATCTAATCTGATCCATGTATCGATCGAGCTTAACGTGTTTAATCGAGTATTGATCGAACCGATGTCGATTGCTTTTATGCTAGCTTGGCTCGTATGCACTCTAAGAGTCAGATCGCCAAATACAATATAACATTTATATGCGTAATTAATTTATAGATCTAAATCTTATAAATTAAAGTCTCCCAATTATTAACAAATTTCAAGCAGCCATAGGTCATAGTCTCATAGACTATTACAAGTGTTATCCATATTTTGTTTGATATAATTAAGAATATTGCCAACGATGAAGTAGCCAAGATTAGTCCTACTTGGTCCGAAATTGACTTTAAGATTACTTTTTTTTTTTTCTATAAATATTTTTCCTCAAATTTATGAAGTAAATAAACAATAATCTTTCTAACGCGTGTTTAATAAAATTACGGTATATGTACCAAAATAATAAAATAAAATTGCGGTATATAGAGTGTAGATATAAAAGTCTTGACGATAATAAAGTGCTTAGGTATTTGGTACCAAAGTTTGATAATTATGGATGTAGACAGTGATAATTATAGAATTTTAAAGAATTTATGAAGAAATGAACGAAAATCTGAGGATAAAGGAGGAATAATAACAAAATAAAAAGAAGAATTGAACAGTTAAATTAATTGTTTGTAGGATTTGTTTTTTAAATGATCAATGATGTGCAACAATGAGTAGTATCGAATTTTAATTGGTATCATTATCACGCAATGGCAAGTCTTTTTGTAGTCGTTATTAAATGGTCAAATTAATATTTTATAAACCTCACTTTGTATGCAATAAAAATGTAGTATATAAGGCAACTAAGGGTCGAACCCAAGGGAAGACCAAGTGATCGATTTGCTCGATTAACTAACTAGCTAGACAATTTAAAACGGAATAAAACAAACTAGAACTCGTAAAATGGGGGATTTGATTGTAGTTGTGATCGTTAACTAACAATTAAACAAGTAAGTGCGATAAAAGAAAGATAGCTAAAAATTGAGTTAAAGGTACTGATTAAAAAATGTATATTCATCATCACATGCATATACATTGATCATGGCCAAAAATTCGATTAAAACATTGTTGCTTTCTATCGACATAATAACAAGCATGCGAAAAACATCCATTTTCACAAACCACTACAAAATCATGCAAGTCACAACAATCTACAGTGAGTTTAACATGAGTTGTGCAATAAAAATGATAGTCAAGAGCATGAACATATAAGAATAATCTAATCCTCATGTAATCCACTAATCATTTCTTTAATCAACACTTAACCCATAAATCCATGAGAGTTTAGAGTCAAACTTGTCACCAAAATAGAAAATTATCAACAATCTAAAGATAACAATCTAATGACAATAGAGAAATTCACTAATCATATGATGATCAAGCATAATAATCAATGAATTAATCATAAACAATATTAATAACAAGGAGAGATTAAACAATGTAATAAAAGAGAGAAACATTGGCTCGCAATGTAATAAGATGATGATTTCAATCAATATAAACCAATAATAATAGATTTGCCACCCATAATTGGCTTAATACCCATAAATTCTTCAAGAGAAAATGTTAATTACACACTAATTACTTACTAATGAGATGCTAATCATAAACTAATTAGAGAATTTTGATGAGAATAATGAGATGATAATATGATGCCTTGGAGAATAAGGTAGATGATTCCCAAAATGATCCTTACAAACAAATTTAAAAACTCGTCTTACAATAAATCAAAACGACGCAGCCTTGAGTTATACGCCTGGGGCGCCATGGCTCGTTTATTGGCGGAATCAAGCGTGTGACCTGCCTTTGGAAAGGTATTGAGCCGAACTATCATCTCCACTTGGTCTTGCATTCATTAAAGGTCTAAAACTAGAGATATAACCATTTGAAGTTGACCTTGCGTCGGCTTTGATTCACCTTGATCGACTTGACTTTGATCTTAACTTTTCTTGTAACCGTAATTTAGCCTTGGTTTCCCATTTACGTCAAAAGTACCATAATCCATCTAAAAAGTGGGAATTATAAGATTCTCGAGAGCTAAATTCTCGGTCTTAACATCGTAAAAACGTGTCTTATCACACAACGATGTTAATATTACATAAGAAAGAAGTTAGATTTATATGGGAAATTTTAAAATATATATTAGGATTTTAAAAGGTAGAAGTTTTGAACATTATGGTTTTCAAAGTTGAAAGTCTTTGAAAAAACCTATATAAAGTAGGAGTTTAAGAAAAAGTTTGTTATATAAGGGGGTGAGTTTTAAATTATCCCAATTTATATTACTCCGTATATGATAAGGCGATGCTATCATCTAGGTAGTATCGTATAAATTTCCTACAGATAAAAAGTAACAAAGAAAGATTCGATAGATTATAAACTATGTTTGAAGGACAAATAGGTGGAAAAAAAAAAATTTGGAATTTGCCAAAAATGTTTCATTTCCTTTTGGCAAAATCTTTTGGTAGATATTTTAAAGAAAATAATAAGACATATCAGAATTTATTTGGCGATGCGGTCTAAAAATAATTTTATTGTGAGCTTTCTCATAAAAATGAGTGGTTACTAAGTTATTGAGGTGATTATAATTTCTTATCTAAAACATAGGCCACATATTATTAGACGATCTTTGTAACATACAGAACATCTAGATATAAACTCTCATTTATTTGTTACGTGAAACTCGTAATTGCTTCCTTTCAAGGTACTCTCTCACAAATTAAGTGTCCACATTTACATTTATACCAAAAATGGACTAAATGTTTAGAATTTTTTTTATTAATACTTACTACGAACGGACATAAGACACTTAATTTGAAAAACAAAAATAATAGAAATAGTAACACCTAATTTGGGACATACGAGTATGTAGCATAAATTATAAGAGTACTAGGTATATTAAAAGTTTAGAACAGTTTTATAACATTTATTTTTTTCAATTAACCATTTTTTTTAATATAACTCATTTTAAGACACTTTTAGTTCGGAATCATCTCTAACAACGAATATGCTACTTACAATAAAATACTCTAACAAAAGTATATATTTTAATGCACCGTAAAACGTATACATTTTACAAAATACTGGTATAGAAAAGATACAACTTGCAAGTAGCAAGTATGTATGTCCTATTATTAAAAACAAATGATCAATTATTAATCTCAACTCCATTAATAATATGCTACGCAAGATGGGTCATTATTGTTTAAGTAGCAATCTAGCAGGTAAAATAATTACATTATTGTACATGAAATTTAATATCGTTAGATCACATCATATGAACAATATTTAAAAGAAGTCAAGTTATTATTAAACAATGGTCATATACTCATATCATATGCATATTTTTGCACTATATAAACGTACGTTCGACGTACTTTGTTTCTCCACAAGTAGTGTTTCTACTACACTTGCATAACAATAATAATTTACTTATATACGAAAATTGTTATATCATTTCGATAACAATTAGATAAAATTTAATCTTTATAATTATAATTTGTGTCAAAGAAATGGCAAAACTGCGAATAAGTCGTCGAAATAAAACTGAGCACGAAGTTGAACATGACGTCAAAGCATACAAGCCCCTAACTACTAAAGAATCCATTTCTGCATCAATTCTTACCCCTTATCTGTAAACTTCTTTACTCCTTACTTTGTTCATTTTATTCATACGTTAAATCATTGTCTTGCGTTTTTTCCCCATTTGATGTGGGCGTTTTAAATGGGGTGAGATAAAAGGGTGTAACTGAGCCGATCTGATACCGAGCTTAGGTGGGCTCGGAAAATTTTTCTCAAGCTCGGAATCGGCTCTGAATTTACCAAGCTCAAAAATTCAAAGCTCGGAATCGGCTCAGAAGAAGTTTCGAGCTCGACTCGAGCTCAATTCGAGCTTTGTTAGATATTATTTTCAACGTTATAATGTACATAACTCAGATATTATTTTAAATTCGAGCTTTGTTGGATATTATTCAATTCGAGCTTTGTTGGATATTACCAAGAAAAAATATATATATACTTGTAGCAAAATATAATGTACATACATAGACTAAATTATACTCCCTCCATTCACTTCCATTTACATCATAGAGAAATTTTGCACTATTCATTCAAGTGAAGCGTTTTTGAAATATCTTATAACCTATAAATGAAAACATAGTCATGTGTGATATTATATGATACGTCTTCACGAGTACGACAACAATACGTATTTTCCATAATTTTTCGTAATGCGAAACTATAGTTATTTCCATCCCGACATGTGTCTTGGCAAACGTGAATGAAAAGGTGAATGATGTGAATGGAATTGAATGGAGGGAGTATATAAAAATGAAAGCGAGCCCAAATTCGAGCTTTCGATCTGAGCTTTACTAAGCTCGGAATTAGCTCGGATGTAGCCTAACTCGGCTCGAACTCGGGCTCGAGATCAGTTTGACCGAGTTCGAGCCGAGCTTTGACCGATTTGATTTCGAGGGCTCGTCGAGCCGGCTCTGATCATTTACACCCCTAGGTGAGAATGTGAGACTCACATTATGTTGTTGTTTAAATTTTTATGAGTACAAAGGTTACTCAAAATAAAATGATTGTGAATACATATTACTCCCTTCGTCCCAGTTATTTGTTTACACTTTCCATTTTTGCGTATATGGGTCATTTGTTTACGCCTTCCATAAATGTTTTTGGTGACCATGTGAATAGTGGACCCAACTTCCTTAACCAATCATATTGTTTTATTTTATCTACGTACTTTATAGTAAGTGAGACCTCATTTGTACTTCTATTATTATTTTAATTGTTTTTTTCCTCTACCTCTCTCCTCACATCGATAAATGTGTGTAAAATAAACGTAAACAAATCACCGAAACGGAGGAAGTATTTCTTAGAGTACGTAAGTCTTTTATGAGACGTTATTACATTAATTTATGTGAGATTAATTATAGTACAGTTAAACAAATATAAAAACCTAAAATACAACTCATAAACTCCTTAATTAATATAGGTATTGAAAAAATGAAAACAATTGTTACAATCATTAATAAAATGGATACAAATAGTGTGAAAATAGTTATAAAAATATGATATCACAATAATTATCATCAAAAATAATACAAAATCTATATAAATAAGTACAAATAAGATAATTTTACAATAATTTAATGTGAGACTATTCCTCATAAGATCCGGTGAATTTCTTATACTCCCTCCATCCCACCTTTTTCCTCCCATTTACTTTTTCACGGTCTCCTAGGCACTACTTTGACCGTGTTTATTTGTATCAATACACCACTTTTTCAGGTCGAAAGTATAATTTTGTAAAAGATATTTTAACGACAAATCATAATATGTTAGTTTCATAATAAAATTTATATTATAATTTTAGTTATTGACGGTCAAACTTTGCGAAGTTTGACCTCCAAAAAGTAAATGGGAGGAAAAAGGTGGGATGGAGGGAGTATCATTATATGGGGTCATGTACTCATCTTACAACTAACTATTACGGAGTACGGAGTATAACTTATAAGGGCACGTTGTATCTATTTCAATACTCCGTATTTCATTGATTAGAGTGACATCGTATTATTTAATATTTTATCCATTTCATTGATATTTGTAACTAATTCTTTTTGTTAAGAGTAAGTTTTTTATAAAATCGTCTTGTACGTGGGGCAAATTTTTTAAGAGTGAAACTAGTGATGTGACGCGTGAAATTCACGAGATGTTTTAAAATCCTGTTTATACTCAAATTTGTAATGTGTTTTCTGTTTATACTCAAATTTGTAATGTGGTGTTGTTTATGTATAACATAAGTAATAACACAAATATTGGTAAAAATCCATCAATTTTTGTTGATGTTATTAAAAAAAGTCTGCACCCCTAATCAAATGAACTATAAATAACGTAGTAGTATTCGTCGACAAAATCGGATAATCAATCAATATCAATATCAATATCAATATCAATATCAATATATAATATTAAACGAAAATCCCCAACTATGACACCCAACAAAAAAACACTGAAAAACCAATCAAATAAATCCCTCCTTCTTCCACGTCATCTCTCTTTGCCACATCAAATTGAATTAACTCCTCTTCCTCACTATATTCCCCTTCTGCAACCTTCGACATTCCTAGCCTCTCCCGAGCTTTAATTGTTGAGAAATCCTAAAGGTTGTCATTCAATGGTTGCAATCAATACCGAGCATCAAATGAAATCGTCCCTTTATTAGCCTCGCGCGTATTGGCTGCCATCATCACCATTGCCACCAGGTATGGTTTTATTCATTACACACTATATGAATTTACAGCTTTGATTTTGAACCTTTTTGGATGATGTCATGAATTTACACTATTTGAATGTCATGAACTCGCTATTGTTGGGTTTGCCATCTGCTTCTGCCTCTTTCTTTGGAACGGTTTGTTTTAGGTATTTTAGAAGATTAGTCCTTCAATTATTAGAAGATTACCTTGCTGCTGATTTGTTGTTATTGTGGCAGTGTTCAATCGACTATATACTTAATTGTTGTATGGGGTATGATTCTGAACATGGTGTGTACGAAATGAATGAATGAATGAATTAATGAAGGAGTAGGCGATAAGCAGGTGTATGGTTGTGTCGTTCAGTGTTAGTTTGGGTATGCACAGTAGGTGTTTGTTGAAATGCCTGTGAGAAAAGAGTTTTAAATTTGGTTGCTGAAATTGCTTGATATAATGGGTTTGCAATTTGTTTTAGCTTGAAGAACATTTGAAGGGTGTTTCTTGAATGATAAAGTTTTGAAATATATAGTATTTTTAGTGATTACTTCCATAAATTGTACAGAAATCGAAAATGAATAGCTGAAAATAGTTTGTTCTCAAAGTCTTATTAATGATGATTGTGTGATTGCAGGGGTAGTATTTACCTGTTTCATAGTCCGTAATAACACTACCATTACAATCCTGACATTCACTTTTAATCAAATACTTGGAGGGCAAAGCGAATTTGTCCAACATAGCTACCAAATGCAAGGTTTTTCCATCCTTTCTCTTTTTACTCCACTCAATTTTGGCGTTTTCATAGTTAGTAAGTTAATAATTTGTTTTCATGCTACTTATTATAATCGTAACACAGTTTCACCTCTAATTGGCAATACAAGCTTAAGATTTTCAACATCGCCTAAGCTGATTCTAAAGGCCATTAATAATTGTTTCACATTTTAAGTTTTAAACTACTGTTGTTTGGTGCCAAAGTCATGATTTTCATATTGCTAATAAGAATAAGGCAATGTAGTAAGGTAACATTGAAAGAGGTATAAATATTTCAGAATATCGTCAAACGATTCAGCATGGCCGGTCACATAGTGCAGGTTAATGGGAAATGGTTCTTCCGATGAATATCACAAATGAGTTTTCAAAGAGCCTAACTAATGCGAACCAATTATTCGGATTACTTGCAAAGTTCCTTCGATTTTGTATGTACCCAAAATTATTCGGTTTTATAATAGTTCTCTTTGATCTAGAAACACTACGAAAATCTTTTTAACGTAAATGTCGCTTTCTTAGATGTTGAGTTTTAAGTTTACTATAATTACGTGGTTAGACGATGGTTACCACTTTGATTAAAAGTAAAGTTTGTTTTGTATGTCGGTTGATTGCAGCTTCTTCTTGAATGGTCCAACCAATTCGAAACCTGGATACAGGTACGGGTTTAAAATTTTCTTAAATTAGGTTGAAGTGTCGACTTTTGAAATCGTGCTGGTATTGATTATTTTATTGATTCATTTTATGAGCAGATGATTACTGTGTTAGAAGTTTTTCATAAATTTCTTCAGTTAGGATCCTAAAAAATAGTGAGTCCAAGTATCGATCTTTTCCTTTTATTGTTACTAACTTTTCCATATATTGGTATACATTTATCTTATGATTCATTCTATGACAATTGTACCTATAGTTTGGGGAGGCTCGAGATGCCCAAGATGCTATAGATGGTCGTTATGGCTATCATTTTGATGGACACCGTCTTCGAGTATGTCTACCCCTATTTCTATTGCTTATGATGAATTATGTGCAATTATTTGGCAATTTTCATCTTTTCTTTTTAATTATGCCCAAGAAACAAACGAGAAAAAAGCGAACGGCTAACAGGTACAATTAAGGCAATTATTTCATCTTTTTTTTAAAATCTAAAAATTTAGTGAGCCCGTCTTAACATCGACCAGACCGGGTACGGTGATATTAAATTGTGATCCACATTAAAACATTACTTGAGGCGGTTATACAGAATTTCAAAGTTTTTGCGACTTCGTACTGAATTATATAACTTACACTAACGAGTCACAAATGGAAGAGACTTTGTAAGAGTTCAGCCATTCACATCCGTTGAATGATTATATAAGACTGAAATTGCATAGCCAGACCATTACTAAAATTCTTTTAGTTGTGCAGGACTATAAAATTATGGCACCTAATCGTCTGTATCACTATAACGCGTGGTGTACTAGGTAAAAGTATTATGGTAGTTTAATTTTATGTATTCATCGGTTATTGTACGTTGGAGTTGATTGAATAGACATAGCATTAATAATGATTTTGTTTCAATTACAATTAGACGGTTGTAATACTCTTAAGTTGTTCACTTTTGAATTTTTTGTTTGTGCTTCGGTGACGTATGAGTATTTCTCATATGTCACCGTAGAATTGTGACAAAGTAGTATACTAAATTATAATAGTCTTGGTTTAAAGACCGAAATTTTGTTTGGTATCAAATTTAACAAAATTTTACTATGATGTAGAATTGCAAAATTCACGTCTTTTTAAAACTTTTGACTTTGCCTTTGTATTTGCAGTGTTACTATAAATATTGTTTAATTTATTTCTTTAATTTTTTCTAAAATAGGGCCAAGCTTGCTACTGGTACTACGTTTTCTATTCTTTTCATTAAAAATGAACGTTTAGATTGTTTTACTGCTATATTTGTAGTTATTGGTCTGCATGTTGCTGTAGCTATTGTCGTTGACCTTTGATGTGTTGTTGCTGTCACTGCAGACAACTATTGTTGCTGTTAGTGCTACGCACTGTTGTAGCTGCTGCTGTCGCTGTGCACTGCTGTAGTTGTTGTTGCTCTCGAGAACTTGGACCTCATACTTCGGTGACTCGATGAAATTGTTGACGTAGGGTAAGAATTTGCGACTTTTTATAACTTTTACTCAATATTTTGGTGTTTAAATTCGTTGAAGACTGCAAAATATCAGATGATTGTTTACAAAATTATCAAATGATTGTTTACAAATTTATCCCATTTGCTCCATAGCAGTTTGCAAAATATCAAATGATAACGTCAATGCTAGCAAAGTCGCAACTAGCAGTATCTACCCAGCAGTATCAGATCACCCATTTGTAAAAATAAAAATAAATACATTGTGTATATTCTGACAATCTTTTAAGTGAACCTGACAATGAAACATTCATGTTATTTGCACATAGACCATAGCTCAAGCGTTGACTTTGGCTCGTGAACACTTGACGAAATCCCTCAAGATGATGTTATCAATCACGTCAAAATAGGTCTGAGGTCGTAAAAATTCATTTTTTTAAACTATTGATGGTGAAGCTCTGCCATTTGTCTTCTTATTTTTACTGTCAATTCAAAGGAATGTTTACTAATTAATTCGGACGTGCGTGATGTATATAAAGTTGGTGACTTGTGTCTAAATTCTTTTTTATGGCATTAACAGGACTTCGTACTCGATGAAGCACGCCAAGGAGGCAAGGATGTGTTTTTTAGATAAACTCAGCCGCCAATTTTCAATTGCACTTGATAATCTGTTGTTGTGAGTACCTTTAAAAATTTCCTTCTATATGCATCATATGGCTTGCTTGAATTCAATTAATGTTAGATTTCGTTGTTGTGAGTACCTTTATAATTTTATATTGTTCAAATGCTTTTTGTACGTGATTATAATTGTCACATAATATGCTTTTGTAGTTGCGCCTAGGAGAAATAGAAAACATTGCAATATAGGGTCGTAGGGAAACGAACGTGCACTGAACTTGAATGCAATGTAATATGTTTTAATTGGCAATTTCTTATGATATTGGCTTAACACGTCCAAAAAATAACGTTGTACGAAATTTTTCTTTCATTTTTCTACCGAGTTTTTCTTGCATTATTGATGAATTATTCAAGTTATGCTCCCGCCGTTACGGTTTCCTAATGTTGAATTGTCTTTACTGCTCTGTTGTATGGTGTCGCCGTTACTGTTATTGTTATTGCTGTAAATGTGTTGTACAATGTTGTTGTTTGTGTTGCTGCAGCTATTGTTATCTAGATGTTCTTGGTGTTGTCGTACTACTACTGTTGTGTTGCTGCCGTCGTTGATATGTCTTTGTTCTTACAGTCGTGCATGGTATTGTGCTATAGATGTGTTTTCTGTTGTTACTGATGATTTTGTGAGATACATGACATTTATTAAGTGTGTTTTTTGTGAGATACATGACATTTATTAAGTGTGTTTTTTGTGAGATACATGACATTTTTCTTAACAAATATATTCGATTACCAATTTTCTCTTGTGTGTAAAGTATACTATATCAATGTGTATGTATGTGATACATATTTAAAGTCAAGGTAGGGGAGGTGGATACAACAGTGAAAGAAGTCTAAGGTTGAAGAACCAATGTTACTCAATGAATGTACAAAAGAGATAGAAACTAAACACAATTCTTTACCAAAAAAGTTAAAAGTTTACACATTACAAAATACAAACACTTCAAATGACAATATAAGTGTTTGACTTGTATTAGTTTTGGTGTAAACTGAATCAATTTTTGCGTAGAAAATCAAAATATTCAATTTGGTCCTTAAACTATGGAATTCCTTGATATTTTAATGTCAATTAGTGATTAGTGATTACTCACACCCGTGTCTTCTTATGATTTTTAACGTTTTTCTGTGCTTTTACATGTTGCATAACCCATCGGTTAGCGTTTAGTGTTTAGCTGCGACACGATTTTGCTAATCAAGACCTAAGCCATGCCAAACTGGTTCAATACCCAAATTTAGACATCTTTTTATGGTTTGGCTTTCAGATAAATGTTTCTTGTATGAGTTTGACCTTGATATTTGTATCTTCTGCAATGGTAGCTGATAGTGTTCTTTAGCCATATTTGTTAAGCTGATACAGTCGGTTATTATGGCTTGTATTGCTCAATGTAGAATGTATTTGTTGACGCCCCATACGTGGCCATCGGAGAGGTCTACTTTTGTAACACACATTTTGTGCTTATTGTAAGAAATTGTGAAAAGCTCAAGCTCTCTGTAGTTCCTTTACCTTTTCCAATAGACAATATGGTGGTTAAGCGCTTATTTAATTGCGAATTATACTATTTTTAAAAGATTGATATTTTTCAAAATCAGGTGAGATTTCAGTTAGAATTTCTCTGAGCTTGCTTTATATCAATTTAATCTGCATATGTACACATTGGTGGCCAAATGCTCTGATCCTACCATTTAAAACTACTCTGTATATATTCTTTTAAAAGTTTTCGTCGTGTGCTTCTCGTGGAAATTTGTTGTACTAATTGCAATTACTCCATATTTGTTTATGATAGTATAGAATATATGAAACCTACGTATTTGATTGATGGTACATGTATTACTGAATCGTTAATCGTACGACGAAAGTAAAACTGTAGTCATACAGGAATTCTTGAGCGGCTTACAGAACATGTATGTATTTTGGTTGTTGGCTATATTTTCATAGTACTTGAATTATCTCGGAGACTTCTAAAAGTTACTCCGTGATTACTTACACGTTCACCCTCCATTTAATTTTCAGACAGTAGTTCGTCTAGCAGAGTTGTCTCCACGATTCCTTCGTTCCTTTGTCATACCATTTTTGTGAAATTTTGGTTTCCGTTATCTGCTGGCGGATCTGTTTGTTCACTACTGCGTATTGCTCTTTTCTGTTGTTTGTTGCCCGTTTTCATATTACTGCTGTATTCTGTACCTTTTAGCTTCTGCTGCTTGCTGCGTGCAGCTGTCCGCTGCTGAGTTTTTTTGTGTAGTGCTGCATTCTTTATCTACAACTGTTTTGTTATCAAATTTTATTGTCGGGGTCGCTATCAAAATCTTTATGTATTATTGTAAATGAGTTTTGTAGGAAGTAAATGCTAAGGCTCAGATTTCACAGCAAGGACTACAATCATCCACACCGGATGGAAAATAGTCGGATGCGCCGGTACAAAAAAATAATGGAATAAAGAAGAACTTACGCAAGAAATTAAGGATGAGGCATGTGGCTACCTTGTGGGCTAATATTGTTGTCACCTTATTATTTCTTCGTCTTTTGTTTACATTAAGTGCAGGAGTTGAGTTTCAAACAGATAAGGTGTTGAAGAGGGCCAATCTGATTGACGGAGCAGACACAGGTACACACAGATAGAAGAGGAAGTCATGTGCAAGAGCGTGGAGCCATTACAGTCAACGTGGATGCGAGTACGCCTGCTGCTTGCAATGATTTTGAGATTAAGTGCAGAACGGAAGGGGAGGTGCGGTGGAGCGTGACACCTGATCTTATAAGACATTTATGCTTATGAGACATGTTTTAAGTTTTATAATTATATAAAGTGGCTCATATTAGTAGACAATTTAAGGGTGGTACTATTCCGGACCAACCCAACCTCACACGCTGTTGTAATCATGAAGTTATTCACTAATATGAGCTCTTTCCGGCTATTTCGAAAATGAAGAAATTGCAAATTCCCATCTAAACAATAGTTTATAATGTACCGTGAAATTCACGGGTCGCACCACTAGTTACATATATATTAAAACTAAATCAACTTAAGAGCACAACTTATCACAACTCACCCCAATCTTCTATTTGTCTATATTTTCACTATATTAAGCCACATGTCACAATTAAAAAAAAAATGAAAAATAAAAATATAATAATAAATACTATCTTTTATTACACCTTTTTAGTTTCACTTTTCATTCATGATTTATCACCATGATAAATTATATTTTATAAATTTAAAATTTCTTTTACGTATTAAATTAAATATAACTTTATAGAATATACTTTATCCCTTCAAATCTAAACACTACATTCGTTTTTTGACACTATTCAACTATGTCGGAAATCATTGAAATTGCCGGAAATCTATAAGTGAAAATATAGTTATGTGTGATCTTGTTTGATTAATCCTTATGAGTACAAAGTTAATATTCAATTTATAGAAAAATTTAATTTCACTTTTAAAATTAAAGATATCTTCGTTCCGACATTCGCCTCGATAAATGTTTTAAACAAATTGTAGTGGTTGAATTTGAAGGGATGTACTAATAGATAAAATTGTCTTTATTAATTTCATAATGAAAGTTGAAAATAATATGATAAGAATTTCAAGCCATGATGAATCTCTTCGGCACGTCCTTGTATTGTTATCCCAATGTAGCTTTTGAGGGAATCCATCGTTCGATTGGATATATGAGAAATTGAACTTCAAATTGCACCACGTATTGTAGCCGGATAATTTGAATCCATTAAAGATAAGCGTAACGAACTATCAACAAATCATTCTTATCCTTGCATCCATTAAAACCAAAATCTAAGATGATACAAAGAACTGAAAAAACTCCGAAAACGGAGACTAAAAATTAGATCTCATTAAAAGGGAGACTTTTATTGATAATACGATGGAGATTCAAGAAAATAACTACGAGTAATAATTTAAAGATTTTTGGGGCGTACCATCGATTAAATGTCGATGGTAGTCCTTGATTTAATTTTTAGGGTTTTTTTAGAAAGGAAAGGAGGAGGGTTTTAAAGAGTTATCCTTCAATTACTAAAATTATCATCATAAGCAAACTATAGATTCAAGTGAGAATATAAATATAAATTTAAATTTAAAATATTCAAATAACGAAAATTGAATACAATTTAAGAAAAAATGTTATCATATTTTTTTTTTTTTTGCTAAAATGTAAGATTATATTAAGATCATTGTCAAAATTTACATCTCGTACAATATTGACCTGACAATCTATATCGCCGACCACCAAACAACATCCTTATGATTCCATTTAGATTTATCTATCACCCTCAATCTATCATAGGCAACTCTCTTAACGTCCCTAAAAGTAATCTCCGGAAGACAAACAGTTAAATTCAATCTCACTCTATTCCTATGAAGCCAAATATTATACCAACATGCTAGCAAAGTGATATGTACAACTTGCCGCTTGCCTCTGGACCATCTTCTCCTCGTTGGTAACTCAAAACGCTCCACATCTCCGTCATAAACTCCGAGCCAGGAGAGAGCTAACCGAATCACCTTGATAGCAAAAATGCAATGTACAAAAAGGTGATCATGAGTTTCAGATTGCATCCCACATACACAACATAAGGAATCCTCACATACACCGTATACAAATAAACGATCCTTTAACAAAAGCGCTTGTCTGAAAACAAACCAGCCAATCATAATGTGCTTCGGAATAGCAGACGAATTCCAAATCTGTTTACACCAAGGAAGAGTCGAACCCGCGTCTAGCAACCATTTGTAACAACTTTTGATTGTATAATCCTTACCTGAGGCTAACCAACCATCATTCTCAAAACCGCCTCGAATACAATCCCTAACACCACAAATACGCCGCCAATACCAACAACAATCTGACCCCGGATCATAATCAAGCCAATCCGACCCCTTTAAATAAACGTGATGTACCCATCGAATCCAAAGCCGATCCTGATTAGTCTTAAGCCACCATGCTAACTTGCCCACAGCAGCAACATTCCAAATCAAACTATCTCGTAAACCCAAACCACCATTAACCTTCGGACGACATACATTTTCCCAAGCAACGGGAGGCACCCGTACATTATCAACATATCCATCCCAAAGAAAATTGCGACAGATACTATTAATCCTTTGCAGAACACCCTTGGGAATAATAAACATCGAAGCCCAGTAATTAAAGAGAGTAGAATAAACAGATTGAACCAAAACCAAGCGACCTGCATAAGATAGCTTTCGGCCACCAAGAAGTCTTATTCGACTTACAATTTTCTCAATCAACATAGCACAATCAGACTTCTTCAATCTCCCTGCAGTAATCGGAACTCCAAGATACTTAAAGGGAAATTTCCCCTCAACAAATCCAGAGACGGACAGAATCTCCTTCTTAAGAGCAGATTGCATACCCCCAAAATACGCACAAGATTTACTCGCACTCATTTTCAAACCAGACGCAGCAGAAAAAGAGGCAAAAGAGCGAAGAAGGACCATGATCGACGAAGCATCTCCCTTACAGAATAATAGCAGATCATCCGCAAACATTAAATGAGTCAATTTCAACGATTTGCAGAGAGGATGATAGGCAAATTTCAGCTTAGCAGTAGCACAAGTAAGAATCCGAGATAAATACTCCATACACAAAGTGAACAAAAGAGGGGATAACGGATCTCCTTGTCTAATCCCTCGTCTACCATTAAAAAAACCAACATTATCACCATTAATGACAAGAGAATATGAAGCAGTAGAAATGCATTCCATGATCAAACCTCTGAAATGAGCAGGAAAGTCAAATGCCAATAAAAGATCACCAATAAAAGACCAAGACACAGAGTCGTAAGCCTTCATAAGATCCATTTTGAAAAGGCATCTAGGAGAGGTAACCTTCCTATTATACAAGCGAACCAAGTCTTGACAAATTAAAATGTTCTCCATAACACTCCGACCCTTAACAAACCCAGCTTGAGACGTACTAATTAACGCAGGAAGAACTTTACTCAACCGGGCACAGATTAACTTGGATAGGCACTTATATAATACATTGCAACAGGCAATAGGACAGAACTGATTCACATGAGACGGCCTCTCACATTTCGGAATTAACACTAAATTCGTAGCATTCAATTGTTTCAAAATCTTACCAGAATTGTAAGCATCAAGAATAGCCTCACTCACCTCATCCCCTATCACGTCCCAGGAATCCTTGAAGAATTCACTACTATATCCATCAGGACCAGGTGACTTTTCCCTCGGAATCGAAAAAATAATCGCTTTAACCTCATCCTTAGTTACTGGTGCCGACAAAATACACCTATGCTCCTCATTGCAAACGATACCAGTCCGAATGATTGCATTATTCACCGGATCAGTAGCGACCTCAGTACCCAGAAGTTGCTGATAGAAATCCACGAAGGCCTGTTGGACACCTACCGGGTCAGAATGCTGCTGCCCAAACCTGTCCACAATCGAGTGAACCTGATTCTTCATATATTTAGAGCGCATCACACCATGAAAGTATTTAGAATTCATATCATCGTCTTTGAGCCAATCAACTTTCGCCTTCTGACAGAGGAAACTCATACACGCCTGCTGCAACTCCTTATACTCATCCAAAGCCCTCCTTTCAGCTTCAATCAAATGAACATTCACAGGATCATCCATCAGTTGACACTGAATACTTTCCAAGCTACGCAAAGCAATATCAGTACACTTTTCTATATCAGAGAAGTGATCCCGATTAAAGGCTCTCAAATGTATCTTCAACTTCTTAAGCTTTTGAACCAACACATACATCTTGGTCCCTGAAACAGAAGATGACCACCATGTCCTCATATTATCAATGAAACAGTCTGCTTTACCCCACATAGCAAAATATTTGAAGGCCCTTTTACCCCCAGCAACCCAATCATTCATCCTAATGACACATGGAGTATGATCAAACGAGCCTTCGGGCAAAAAATGAGCAACCGTACGCAACTCAGCAGCCCACTTCTGATTTATCAAGACTCTATCCAACCGACTATATATTCGATGCTCTGCGTCCTGTTTGTTATTCCATGTAAAAAAAGCTCCACGACCAGGGCTATCCATCAAACCACAAATATCCATACAACTATGAAAATCATCCATTTCAACATCAGAACTTCTGCCACCCAATCGTTCACTAGGAGTCAACACGCAGTTGAAATCACCACAGACTACCCAAGGGGATTGCATACCCACAAAAATCCTTACCAACTGTTCCCAAAGCTCCCTGCGACCACTCACATCATTGAAAGCATACACCATTGGTAAGGCAAAAGAGCACCCATCCATAAGATCAGTAACCAACATATGAATAGCTTGGGCTGAGTATTCAGTAAACTCCACTCTAAACCAAATCGGATTCCACACTATCCAAACCCGACCACCTTTACAACAACTATTATTGGTAGAAACACTCCAACCTTGAAAAAGAATATTCTGAAAGCACTTCTGAGACAAAGAACTAATCTTTGTCTCCAGGAGACCAAACAACCCTACTCGTTGATGATGTAAGAACCATTGAATGTGCTTCTGTTTCGTAGGTTTGTTTAGTCCCCTTACGTTCCAAAAACCAAAGCTATGCATCCTCCCCCAGAGGGAGAGAAGCATTACCACGTGTCCCAATGCCTTTAAGAATGACATCTGACCAAAATGTTATCATATTGTTTTCAACTTTCATTATGAAATTAATAAAGACAATTTTATCTATTAGTACATCCCTTCAAATTCAAACACTACAATTTTTTTAAAACAATTATCGAGGCGAATGTCGGAACGAAGATATCTTTAATTTTAAAAGTGAAATTAAATTTTTCTATAAATTGAATATTAATTTTGTACTCATAAGGATTAATCAAACAAGATCACACATAACTATATTTTCACTTATAGATTTCCGGCAATTTCAATGATTTCCGACATAGTTGAATAGTGTCAAAAAAACGAATGTAGTGTTTAGATTTGAAGGGATAGAGTATATTCTATAAAGTTATATTTAATTTAATAAGTAAAAGAAATTTTAAATTTATAAAATATTATTAATCATGGTGATAAATCATGAATGAAAAGTGAAACTAAAAAGGTGTAATAAAAGATAGTATTTATTATTATATTTTTCATTTTTTTTAATTGTGACATGTGGCTTAATATGGTGAAAATATAGACAAATAGAAGATTGTGGTGAGTTGTGATAAGTTGTGCTCTTAAGTTGATTTAGTTTTAATATGTATTAGATTAGATTAGATTAGATGTGACTGTTTTAATGCTTAAAGTGACCATTTTAATGGTAAATATAATCATTTTAAAACACCATACAGTGGTCACTTTAATGTTAAAATAATCACTTTAAACCTTAAAGTAGACACATTTTAATTGCAAATACCTTGTCGCACGCGTGGGAAATTTTTTGTGTGAGCATTTGTGTAATATGCTAGAATGCTACTAATTTTAGTTTTTTATTTTATTTTATTTTATTAATTATTTTTTTTTTCACTCGGACTCCATTTTATACAATTTTAAGTTGTTTTAGTTTACCGTGAGACAGTCTTATAGAAGACATATAAAGAAACAATTACTATTACTATTACTATTACTATTACTATTATTATTACTATTATTATTATTATTATTATTATTACTATTATTATTATTATTATTATTATTATTATTATATTAATAGTAACAAAAACAACAACAATAAAGATCATAGAAGTAATAATAATAATAATAATAATAATAATAATAATAATTGTTGAAATTCGAATCTGATTCTTACGACAATGAAGACGAATAAAAAAGGCCAAGTAAAGCCAAAATCTCTATAAATAGCGCAGAAAATGAGTAAAGTTTGGTTTTTATGATACTCTCCCCACTCTCTCTCTCCCTACTCTCTCCACTCTTACATTTTCCACTTAAACCTTATTTTCTATGATTTCAGATCGACTGGTTTGAGGCTCGCAGCTCCCGGAGTCCACCTTGCAGGGCACACATGGAGCGGAACTGCACTCCTGAGGCCACCCACGACGTCATCCTCGAGACTGAGCCACACTCAAACAATTGGCGCCGTCTGTGGGGAGAGACACCATACCCATTTTAGCTTAATTTGCGCTAAAAAGTAGCTCATTTTTCTTCTTATTTCCATGCTCCTTCCTAATTTCTTCACATTTTCGTCTTTTGTGATTACTATCATTATTATTATATTGTATTATTATATTATATTGTGTAAATGCTGGAGCCTGGAGGTATTAATTTGGACCATGAAATGCTCCAACTCCCTTTGTCCTCTTTTGGTCTTGATTTCGATGCTGCTACTTACTCCTCTTTTTCCCTTAGCCTCTCAATTTCTTTTGAATAAACAATAAAAATATCAAAATGGGAGCTCATTATCACCTGGTATTTTGGATTTCAACATGAAAATTTTTGTAGGCCCGTAGCTTTGCATGGATCTCGACGGGTGTAACTTCTCTCCCGGGACCGGGTCACGATGGCTGGGACCGTGAGAGTGATCCGGGGCCGGGACTCTGTTTTTTGGGAGGCCGTGAGGCTTCTTTTTCTTGTTTGGAGCTTTGTCTTCATAATATTACTCCTTTGACCAAAAAATAATGGAATTAACCAAAAAATATTATTATTGGCTTTTGATGTATCACTCCTCCCTTTGAAAATAGTTGCACATGTGGGAGGTAGTGTCTACAGCAATTTACTGCTTTCTTGGTACTTGTTGCTTGTTGGTTTGCATATCTCGCCTACTTTTTTGTTGGTTTTCTGCCACTTTTTGAGTGCCTTAGCAGTTGGCTACTTTTCACTTGCTTATTCTTTTCTTGTTCTTCATACATTAGGAAGGTCGGCTTTAGTGGGTTATCATGGGTATGGTTTCTCTCCCCACAGACGGCGCCAATTGTTCAGAACTCTGGCCTCGAGGACGACGCCACGTGGCCTCCAGGTCCTGGGCCCGCTCCATGTGTGCTCGCAAGTGACTGCCCTGCTTCTCACGTGAGCCTCCGACGTCAAGACTGAAATCATAGAAAATAAGGTTTAAGTGGAAAATGTAAGAGTGGAGAGAGTAGGGAGAGAGAGAGTGGGGAGAGTATCATAAAAACCAAACTTTTTACCTCGCTGCGCTATTTATAGAGATTTTACTTTCTCTTCGCTTTTATTTATTGCCTCATTGTCAGAAAGCAGAATCGATTCGACCAACAATAATAATAATAATAATAATAATAATAATAATAATAATAATAATAATAATAATAATAAAAATAATAATAATAATACTAATAATATTAATATTAATAATATTAATAATAATATAATATTAAGAACAATAATAATAATAATAATAATATTTATCATAAAAATAATAATCAATTTTAAATTTTTTGTTCAGCTCAGCTTTAATTCAGTTTAGTTGATTCGATTCGATTCGATTCATTCGATTGATTCGATTCGATTGATTGGCCATTCGATTCGATTCGATTCGATTGATTCAAATTTAAAAAGTCGAAAAGAAACAGGTCCTTAGTATATATATATATTCTGGCAGTTAATTTATAGATGTGTAGAAAAAATGTCAGCTTCTACATTTGTTTATAATATTTAAAATCTGAATATGTGAGCATCTTTATCTAGACATGTCAAAACTTAACTCGACCTCAAAAAGTGTCTTAATTAAATTCACTAAAAAGTAACTCAGTAAAATCCGCTTGAAAATTAGTCTAACCTAAAAATGACGCGACCGAATTATAATCAGCATATTTAGGGTAAAGACCTGTATGGTCCGTTACCCAACCGATTGATGATAAAAAATTTAGTTGCTTGCCTATTCTATTGACGATCAACAACCTATGAAATTAATATTGATTTGAAATAATAGAAATTCAATTGTTGAATTTGAAATGTTGTATTTAATTTCAAATATAATTTCATGGTGATGTTTGGCGACTCATGGATTTCGAAATAAAATTGACAACTAGATATGCAAAATGTTGTTAAAATTAATTTCACTTTTTAAAAAAAAAAAAATGTTATTTAGAACTACTGTATTAACTTCTAAAAAAAAAAAAAAAGAAAAATCAAATTACAATTCCAATTCAAATTCACAAAGTTTTGACCTGTCAAGAAATTATTTTCAAATTTTAATTTTAATTTTAAATCCAAATCTTAGAGTTTTTAAAAACATGTGAACTCGCTCTATTCTGTAATTAAATTTCAATTTTATGTTTCGAAATACACAATAAATGAAAAATGATGCCATAAAATAAAACTTGATTTTAGTAGCCTTCAATAAGATTTATATGTGAATGGAGGGAAGGGCATTTGGTTAATAATTAGATAAACTAGTTTTAGCACCCGTGATGCTCACGGGATTCCTTTAACTGTTTTTTTTTGGTGTTATGTGTGTAGGCGTTGTGCTGTTTCTAAGTGTTATTTTTTTTTTTTTGGTATGTTGGCAGAAGTCCACATTTTATTTGATGTTTCGGTACGTGTACATTAGTTGTCTTTGTATTCCCTTTTGGGTTTTTTTTTTCCGTTTACATCATGAAACTGTCTACAATTTCCTATCGTTGTACTTTTTTATTTTCTAGTCTTATTTCTACTGTTATTGAAGTAATTGCTGGTGTAATGTCCTTTAGATCGTTGGTGCTTTGTTTCTTTTGTGGACGTTTATGCTTCTTCTGTCGGTTTCTCATTTTCTCTTCCCTCGGCGTTCTTTCTTCCGTATGTGTTCTTGGGGTTTTGTATTCCTCTTTTGCGTTTGCCGTTGTCGGTGTTGGTCTCCTTTTCCTCTTGTGTGTGTTGCCTGTGTCATTCAGTGCGTTTTAGTTTTTTGTTTTTTTAATTTATGTTGTATGTTGGTTATTTGTGCTTACATTTTTGCCTTTTTCCGTTTCGGTGGCTCCTTTTCCGTGTTCTTACTGCTGTGTTTGTTGTTGTGTTCTTCTTCCGCCTGGCTGTTGTGTATGTCTTCAAGACTTTCAACTCCATTTTGTTTGCATATTAGTCATTCCAACCCTTACCTTGTACATGTATGTCTTCCTAATACATTGTTGTAGGATGTGTAATACTTTTTCCTTCCCATCTTCCTGTGTAAATTGATTCACCCAAAAACAGTAGTTAGTTATCTTAAGTAATTTACTTGAAGGGTGTAAATATAAGTGTGGTCCTATTTTATCCAACTAAAAACCTTATTAAACTTAGTACACATTTTGGCTTTTACTATGTTGTTTATTTTTTGTAAGATTTCATTTTTTCTTTTCAACTGTAGACCTATTTTATACTCCGTATAACCACACACCCATAAACGGTTTTCTTTTCTATTAATCGCCGTTGTTTTACCTTTTCGTACATATCAAGTAGTATGTCTATAAGCATCGCAATGACTTTCTCTGCTTCTTTGTGTAAGAGGACCATAGGTGCTAAAGCCTCATCATCTGCTAACGTTGCAACGATTCGGTACCTGCGCTTTTTTTGTTAGTTTATTTTGTTTGTTTTCCATTCTTTTTTTAGTTTTGTTAACAAAGTAAAGTGAACTAATGTTTTTTTTACTTTTTCCATATGAAAATGGTTTTTTGTACGCACTATTTATTAAATTGGCTTTATTCATTCCTTACCTTTGTACCGGATATTCCACCAATTTTCGCATTTCGGGCACCATTTTCCGTCTTCCAATCCTTTGTTGCATGTTGGGCAAGATATGTATCTCTATTCAATGTCCGTGCGTATCTCCATTCATGGTTTGAACGCCCTTTTTTAGTTTTTAGTTTTTAAGTCGCTTTGGCAAATGGATGAATAGTCAAGGAAATTAAAATAAATCGGGTACCGTCTACAGCAGTCACACATAACAGTCTCATCAGTTAGGAGGTCAATATTGTTTGTCGTCATTGGTAGTGAGTCTATGTCAGCTCCAGTAGCCAAATGATTACTTGTTAGACGACGTCGTCTAACTTTTGTACGACTACCGCTTTCACCGATCTCTTCAAGGTGGGTTCTCGAGGGTCTACTAACTTTAGATTCTAGCAAGTTTAAAGTTGAAAGGGAGTTCCATCAGACTATATTGATTAGATGTTTATCCAAACAAAAATGGTGTTGTCGATGGGTAATTTAACAAATTCAAACCATGAATAAAATCAATTAAGATGGGTCTTACTTATGTTCATTTGAAAGTAACACTTGGGTTCGAATACCTGAGTTAATTTAGGATTTAGGCTCAATACTTATAAATGTTGACTGGTTCTAAAATCTGCAATTGCAACAGCTTAATTGGGATCGTGTGACATACCTGTATTAGCTGTTGTCAAGTTATTGTCGTTAGTCTCCTTCGGAATAGGTTCTTTGTTACCAACACCTGTCAACTGGTGTACATCCGCGCGACGTGGTCTACCTCTACGACGACGACTACACTCACAAACAGCTTCAGGGCGGGCACTCAAATGTTGTCCAACTGGAGGCCTACGTGGTCTACCTCTACGACGAAGACTACATTCACCAATGTCTTCCTGGCGGGATCTCAAATGTTGGCCAATTTCGGACAAAATTTCAGAAGGTATAATACGACGTCTGCGGTGTAGGCCAAGTCTTCTATGCTTCATGATACAAGATCTCAAAAATCTATTTCGCCTAGCTCCATTTAAATCTATTTTGAAGGGCAGTAGCATTTTTGGGTCTGTGAGAATTTACTGAAACAAAAATTAAAACTAATTAAGAATTTCGAAATTACCCGCAAGTTATCATTGGCGTAGAGAAAACAAATTAGCAAGTATGGCTCATAAAGAATGTGCCATCATTTGTTTAGCAAAGTAATTAACCACAACCTTGGCATTAACATTTTTGGGTCTGTGTCAAGTATGCTAATGCTAAATGACACATTCAGAAGCAATGACACAAATTAGCAATGCTAATACTTCACGTCTAGCAAATGACACAAATTAGCAAATATGGTAATGCTAAAGTAATTAACCAATTCAGAAGCAATACTTTACCAACGTGAAATCAAAGAGCTAAGGGGGTAAAAACTAACCACAACCTCGAATGCTGACGCTTACTAAAGTAATTATCTTCCGGTTGACGCGGGCGATGTAAAATGTAGAATTCAACGGAGGCAACAACAAACATCTTGCAAAAAGGATTAATCAGGATTGAAAGTAATTTCATACAAAAGATAAGAAAGTGAAGCTTAATAAACATAAAGAGAGAGGAGATATGAAGAGTATACCTATAAATACATGGGGTGAAAGAGCCAACCGTTAAGAGGGAAGCCAAATGTTCCGAAACCAATTCAAGGAAGTTGAAGACGAAAGGGTCGAGTGAAATGACTGCCATGAATGCTCCAAACTGAAAAGGATGAAGGTGAAAGGGGTATTCAATTGAATTTCATGAAAAAGGAGGGAGTAAGTTAAATTTTTTTTAATGCGCAAGAGGCAGAGCAAATGAAGGAGTAAGAGGAGATTGCCCACAAAAAATACACGTGGAATTAGTAAGGAGTAAGTTAATTAGAGATTAAGCCACGTGGAATTAGTAAGAGGGTGAGTTAGAGATTTTAACTACCCTTTTAATAAGGTTATATAGATATGAATATTTGAGTTTTTCTAGAGTTTCTCAGTGCTTTGAGTTTTTTTAAATTATAATTGTAAGAAATATTCGTGAATATTTGGTTTAGATGAAAATCTTATTTGATCTGTATACATTGTAGTATGATTTGCCAAATTTACAAATGCTGAAACTTTTAAGTGTTTATATGATCTATTTTTAATTACCTTGTAATTTTCATGAAAACACTATGGGCTAGAACGGTTTGAATAACTCTTGGAAAACTCTTTGTGAGCCACAAATGTTTTCTTTAGTAAATTCACAAAAATAAAATTAAAACGATGGCACAAACTCATTAAGTGTAATAAGTTCAAACGAGCACTATTTCATTTAACTCTTTAAGGAATAACGATATTTTTTTCTCTTTTTTTAAAAAATACAAAAAAATTAGGAATTCAAACTAGAAAACATAATTCAAACTAGAAAACATAATTATATTTGAAGCGTTATACTCTTTCGTCCCGTACTCCCGTACATTTGTTTTGCGCTTTTTTTAGTTACCCTGACAAAACACAATAATGTAAACTATTCATAAGGAGTGCATGTGTTGCATTTTTTATATCGTCTTTCATATATAATCGGGTTGAGTTACTATGCATTATTAACTGATGATACATACTAATCGATCCGCTGGTGACATCATATATTTTAGGCTTTTGGTAATTCTACGGATAATTGCACTCATTCTCACGCTTTGCCCATCCAAACAAAAAGGCTTGGCTCCTCTGGGGTCTGTCTATGGTCTGTGAATTTTGGTTCGGTTTAGCATGGCTTCTCGACCAATTACCAAAGCTCCGACCCGTAAAACGTCATACAGATCTCAAACTTCTTGACGAAAAGTTTAAAACAGAAGAGGATGAGTATTCGGACCTACCTGCGATAGATGTCTTTGTTACGACCACTGACCCTGAGAAGGAACCCCCGCTTACGACGGCAAACACGATCCTGTCTATTTTGGCCGCAGAGTATCCGCCTGAACGACTTGCGTGTTATTTATCTGACGATGGTGGTTCATATTTTACGTATAATGTTCAGCTTGCAGTTGCGAAATTTGCTAAATTGTGGGTACCGTTTTGTCGAAAGCATGGCATTGAGCCAAGAAATCCTGACTACTATTTTAATAAGAAGAAGGATGCGTTTAAAGGAATGGGTAACCCAGATTTCGTACACGATTACAATTTGGTTAAGAAGAAATATGATGAGTTCAAGGTATACATCAATGGTTTGCCAGGGAGTGATGTGCTTTCGAAAGAGAACGAAGAAAAATACTGGGAAGGTACTTGGACTCATGAAACTGTCGAAGGTCACACCACAGACAATCATGACCCAATTGTTAAGGTAACCGTCATTTCAAGCTATTTGATCGTAATATTGTTTTCCAATAAACACGCATAATTGAGTAATTTTTATCTTGAACCACTACAAGTAATTAGTCATATTATGTATTTTCAAATGATTTGTGCATTTATGTGAAACAAGTTGATTGTCATTAATCGAATACTCATTGATGTAGGTGGTGCTCAACTCAGGAAAGAGCGACTGCACCGACATTGACCTTGATGGTGTTGACCTAACTCTTCCAATGCTAGTGTACATATCTCGAGAAAAGCGCCCTAACTTTGATGCTAATAAGAAGGCCGGAGCAATGAATTGTTTGATGAGAGCGTCTGGAATCTTGTCTAATGGGCCGTTTATTCTCAACCTCGATTGCGACCATTACATCTACAACCCACGAGCTATGAAAGAAGCGATATGTTTCATGTTGGATCGAGATGGAGATCGTATTTGTTATGTCCAGTTCCCTCAGCGATTTGATGGAATTGACCCAGCTGATCGATATGCGAATAAAAACACCGTTTTCTTTGATATCATCATGAGATGCCATGACGGGAATCAAGGTCCGTTCTATGTCGGGACTGGTTGTGTATTCCGCAGGGTTGCTCTATATGGTACCGATCCACCTAACCCAAAACGACACGCTCCACGTTTTGTGGATATGTTGCCTTTTCGTGGAATGTCAACCAAAGAGGATGTAAAATCATTTCCACAAGATGATCTAGAGATTGACAAGTGCATAGAATTGTGTACAGCAGATGGTCAATATAGTAGTGAACTTGAGTCAATATTTGGGAAATCGGATCTCTTAATAAAGTCATTCGATCGTGCAGAGAAAGACGGTCTACCTTTAAAAGATAATCTTTCTGTGCAAAACGGAAGATTGCCAGGAATGATTGCGGCAGCTGGTTGGACAGCACCAGACGATGATAAAATAGAGAAGGCAAAAGAGGCAATATCGTGTTGGTTTGAAGACGGAACGCAGTGGGGTAAGCAAATGGGGTGGATTTATGGTTCACTGACTGAGGATGTAGTTACTGGCTACACTATGCATAACCGAGGATGGATTTCGGTTTATTGTGTCCCAAAACCTGACGCATTTCGTGGAACTGCTCCGTTAAATCTCACTGATCGTCTTCAACAAGTTCTTAGATGGGCAACTGGATCAGTAGAGATATTTTTCTCGGGCAACAACGCCTTTTATGCGTCTGACAAAATGATGGTCCTACAGAGAATCGCTTACATCAATTTGGCTACCTACCCTTTCACCTCAATTCTCTTGACAATTTATTGCTACGTCCCCGCCATATCGCTTTTCAACAACAAATACGTCGTCCAAGACCTGACCCCGACTTTTCTCGGCTTGCTCCTCACCATCTCGGCCACCTTGTGCTTGCTCGCCATACTTGAGATCATATGGTCCGGAATTACCCTCGAGCAATACTGGCGAAACCAACAGTTTTGGCTTATGTCGGGTACTAGTGCTCATCTAATGGCCGTGCTTCAAGGACTATTAAAAGTCGTGTGTAAGGTCAATGTTTCATTCAATGTCACCTCTAAGATTACCCACGAGGACGATGACGAGGATGAGTTTGCTGATCTATACGCGTTCAAGTGGTCGCGTATACTTATCCCACTTTTTATGATACTGATTTTCAATATCATGGCAATTGTCATTGGATTTACTCGTGCAGCGTACAGTACTATCCCTATATGGGGTAGTTTAATAGGAGGGGTGTTCTTTAGCATTTGGGTACTGTCACATTTATACCCATTCATTTTAGGGCTTAAAGGTAAAGGTGACATGCCGGGAATCGTCTACATTTGGATAGGCCTTATCGCCATCACCATTTCACTACTTTGGGTGGTCGAAACATCTACCACACCACACCCTATTGTTCCAAATGGTATTCTTCCATCTCCCTTTATTGATCCGAACGGTATTCTTCCATCTCCCTCTAATGTTCCAAACAATATTTATCCATTTCCAAATATTGTTCCGAACGGTGTTCTTCCATTCCCCCCAACCGGCCTATAGGTTGAAAAGCTTGTGAGATCCTTCTACATTGTCAAAGTTGTAACACCCGTAAGTTTGTTTATGAAATAACACGAAGGTCATTGTGCCTTTCAATATGAACTTCATTGCAAATGTACCATAATTACGAGTAGATGAAATCTTATATTCGCTCAATTTAAAGGTTAGTCAGCTTTCGATGTCACTTAAAAAAAAAACTTAACAAATATATAGGAGTCGTTTGGTTGTTATAGAGAAATTAAATTCACTTGAAGTCGATAATTCAGGTGAATTGCATAAAAATTGTTTTGTTGATATCCGAGAATTTAACCCGATAGGAAAATTGACAAATAGTGGGAAATCGAAAATCATGTGATTTTGGGCAACCATAGAAGCTATCAAATTTTCAAAGTCATTGCAGATCTCAATAAATTACATTTACAAAGCATTACCGTTTCAAAAAACGCTACGAAGTATTACATGGACTTACGGACTTAAAATTTTTTAATAATGTGTTATGTAGGAATATTGAAGTTTATTTCATGAAAGGATTTTGTTGATGGAAATGCATTGATTCATTGCAAAACTTTTTCATTAGTTGTATGGATATTTTGATGTCATAACATAGGGGGATATCCTATTATCACTATTTAGCAGATACATTATCACTATGTAGCAGATACATTATCAGCATGTAGCAGATACACTGTTTTTTAATCAGTTGCAATAGCTTGTGTTGGGGACGACAATTAATCAAAAAGTGTATTAGTATAACTTTCCAACGGCTATTTTTGGCTATAACAACAATCAATCAAAAAGTGTATAGCAGATACATTATTACTATATAGCAGATAACTATCACCATGTAGCAGATACACAGTTTTTTAATCAGTTGAAATCGTTTTCCTCAAACCTTATTTTCACTAGCGACTCTACCATACCCACTATATTCAAGAAGCTTATCTTCTTACTATTATGACTTCTTATTGAAACCCATTATACCCACTATATCTTCTTACTATTATGACTTTTTATCAAAACCCATTATACACATGCACTATATCTTCTTATTATTATGACTTTTTTGTGAAAACTCATTATACCCACTATATTCAAGAAGTTTATTTTCTTACTATATAGCAGATACATTATCACTATGTAGCAGATACACTGTTTTTTTGGCTATAACAATAATTAATCAAAAAGTGTATAGCAGATACATTATCATCATATAGCAGATACATTATCATCATTAGCAGATACACTGTTTTTTAATTAGTTGAAATCGTTTTCCTCAGACCTTATTTTCATTAGTGACTCTGCCATACCTGTAGTTGTTTTATTTGGCTTCTTGGGGACTTTACGATGTAAAGCAACAATGGAATCGCCTTACAATTGTAGTGACGAGATAATAGTCTACTTGGATAATACTTGAGTCACGGATACCGCTTTCCTTAGAGAATATTCCGACCCTTATAAGCCTTGGGTTACACGAAATTTCTCGCAGGATAAAACAAGTACGACCCTTTGCTTCTTAGGCTGAGAAACAAATAAATATTTCGAGTCTTTTTTTGTTAGTTTGTTGTAGCGAAATGTGCAAGGAAAAATAGCATGAAAAATGTTATGAAAATCCTCCAACACCACCCTCCCTTATATAGGAAATGAGGGGGCGCAATGTTTCGTATCAAAAGACGCATCCCTTGAATCAAGATAAATCAAGAGACACATCCCTTGGATCAAAGGCGCATCCCCTTAAGCCAAGGCATCCTTTCAACGAAAGGACACGACTTTAATAAAAGATGTAATACTTCACTTTTGATACAAATCATCATTCAACGTAATCAAATATTATATTATTGAAAACGTTCCGTAACATACAATCATTTCTATATGAGCGTGCACTCCGCACTCCCGACCCATATTATAATGTCGTAGTTACTACATTTCGCACAAATCCCGACTACACTTAAACGACCGGCAATTTACACTTAAATTACCAACATTCCTCCCCCATTTAAGTGTAATCCTTAACTTGTAATTAAACACAACAAACAGAACCAAACTTGCGCATAAATGAAAATGTCACGAAGATTGAATTTCCACATTAGTATAATATACATTCGCATTCGAGTATCGGGGTGTCTCTAAGGATTGAACCCTGTCAACTCATATTGAATACATAACGATACAATACACACAAGTCTAAGACGGACTCAAAATTTATTAACCGACACTTATTATAGGCCTAGTGTCCCAATCCATTCATGAACGCATATGAGACCAAGCCAAAGTCCCTTGAAGCAGCCTAACTTCGCGCTCACATAGGTGGACTCTTTTCAATCTTGCTCCTGCATAAGCAATTTTCCAAAAGGTCCATTAAGAAGAAAATCTTCAACCTAACAAACATGCAGGTCCAAGCACATACCTTCGGGATAATATATAAAATGTGCTTCAATCTCCGAGAATAGGCTTTCCACATTGAATTCTGCCTCTAACGTTGTATTAGAGGGGAATTGGGTGTCCTACGATTGGAAATTTATACCGGCTTTAAACCCATCCCGATAACCGACTTTTCAACCAAGTCCCTAGACAATCCTTTTGTCAAGTGATCGGCTAGATTATGCTGAGATCTCACAAAATCAACCGATATCACCCCGTGAGTGATCAGTTCACGGACCGCGCTATCCCTGACGCCCAAATGCCGCGACTTACCATTATAAACCTGGCTATATGCTTTAGCCAAAGTAGCGGCACTGTCACAATGTATAGCCATTGGTGTTATTGGTTTTGGCCATAATGGAATTTCATATACCAAATTCCTTAACCACTCCGCCTCTTTTCCGGCTGATGCTAAGGCAATAAACTCCGACTCCATAGTCGAACTTGTAATACAAGTTTGCTTCTTAGAAGCCCAAGAAATGGCACCTCCCCCAAGTAAGAATACCCAACCACTCGTTGAAGTATGATCTTCAATGTTGGATATCCAACTTGCATCCGAGTATCCCTCTAAAACCGAAGGATATCCACTATAGAACAATCCGTAGTCCATAGTCCCTTTTAAGTATTTCAATACATGATTAACCGCAGCCCAATGATTAGTGCTAGGATTACTCGTGTATCTACTAAGCTTGCCCACCGCGTAAGCGATATCCGGCCTTGTACTCGTCATGGCGTACATAAGACTACCAATAACTTGCGAGTACTTTAACTGTGAAACTGGTTCCCCCATATTAGGCATAAGTTTCACATTTGGATCCATAGGGGTTAACTGCAGAAGAAAAATCAACCGCCTTGAACCTTTTCAACACTTTCTCAATATAATGAGATTGAGTTAAAGAGATTCCTTTTTTCTCCCTTTTAATACGTATGCCAAGAATGACATCCGCCTCCCCCATATCCTTCATATTGAAGCTTGATGATAAAAATGCTTTTGCAAGATCAACTTGATTTTGGTCAGTACCAAATATCAACATATCATCAACATATAGACAGATGATGACTCCTTTACCGGAATCATCAAACTTACTATATACACACTTATCCGACTGGTTAAGCACATATCCGTTTGACAAAATAATTTCATCAAACTTATTATGCCATTGTTTAGGAGCTTGTTTTAGCCCATACAACGACTTTACCAACTTGCACACTTTGTGCTTGTTGCCTGGCATGACGAACCCTTCGGGTTGTTTCATGTAAATCTCTTCTTCTAGATCACCGTTCAAGAAAGCCGTCTTGACATCCATTTGATGGATCACTAAATTTTGAATTGCTGCCAAGGCAATCAACAATCTAATAGTGGTGATTCTAGCAACCGGAGCATACGTATCGAAATAATCAATACCCTCCTTCTGTCTAAAGCCTTGGATAACCAATCGAGCCTTAAACTTATCGATAGACCCATCGACTTTCATCTTTTTCTTGAAGATCCATTTACAACCTAGAGGTTTACAACCACGTGGAAGATCCGTTAGAATCCACGTGTTGTTACTCATGATGGAATCCATCTCATCATTAACCGCTTCCTTCCAAAAAGAAGCATCTTGAGACTTCATAGCCTCATCAAACGTCTTAGGATCATCATCCACAAGAAAGCAGTAAGAGTATTGACATCTTACTTCATTTCTCGAACCTTCAACTAAGTAGGTTTGAAAATCAGGACCAAAGGACTTTTCTATTCTAGTCCTTTTGCTTCTACGAAGCTCTTGTGATGCTTGCTGAGAAAATTTATTTATCTCAACATTTCCCTAGTGTTAGACACTAGGTCTTTCGGTCTAGGCATAGACGTAAAACGATTTTCATCGAAAATAGCATCCCTTGACTCTATTACGGTATTCACCGCAACAAAATCATTTGGTTCAATCACGTAGAACCTATATGCCAAAGAGTGTTCCGCATATCCAATGAATATGCAATTAACACCTCTTTCACCCAAAGTTTTTCTTTTGGGTTCAGGTAGTCTAACGACAGCCCTGCATCCCCAAATTCGAATATGCTTCAAATTTGGTTTACGTTTATGCCAAAGTTCAAATGGGGTTGTCACATTCCTTTTATTAGGAATCCTATTTAGTAAATAGCAAGCGGTTAATGCCGCTTCACCCCAAAATTCATCACTTAAACCGGAGTAAGACAACATGGAATTAACCATCTCCTTTAGTGTCCTATTCTTCCTTTCCGCAACCCCATTAAGTTGAGGCATATACGGAGGAGTTACCTCATGGATGATACCACAAGACTCAAAGTACGAGACATCGTAATATTCACCGCCTCTATCGGTGTGTAATTTCTTTATCATACACGATGTTTGTAACTCGACTTCATTCTTATACACTTTGAATTTCTCCAAAGCCTCGTCTTATCTCCTACAACGTTTCATCATCTTGCTCATCGGTCTTTGGCGTACTTAACACATAGACAACCTTTATAGTCGTTAACAAAAAATGCATCTTCTTTTGCCAACGACAGAAATCTACACCATCGAACTTCTCAAGTTTTCCAAACTTTGATGTCATGTCTTTGATACTTTACATCGTAACACAATAAGGTAATATTCTCTAAGTTTGTAGTTGTTTTATTTGGCTTCTTGGGGACTTTACGATGTAAAGCAACAATGGAATCGCCTTACAATTGTAGTGACGAGATAATAGTCTACTTGGATAATACTTGAGTCACGGATACCGCTTTCCTTAGAGAATATTCCGACCCTTATAAGCCTTGGGTTACACGAAATTTCTCGCAGGATAAAACAAGTACGACCCTTTGCTTCTTAGGCTGAGAAACAAATAAATATTTCGAGTCTTTTTTTGTTAGTTTGTTGTAGCGAAATGTGCAAGGAAAAATAGCATGAAAAATGTTATGAAAATCCTCCAACACCACCCTCCCTTATATAGGAAATGAGGGGGCGCAATGTTTCGTATCAAAAGACGCATCCCTTGAATCAAGATAAATCAAGAGACACATCCCTTGGATCAAAGGCGCATCCCCTTAAGCCAAGGCATCCTTTCAACGAAAGGACACGACTTTAATAAAAGATGTAATACTTCACTTTTGATACAAATCATCATTCAACGTAATCAAATATTATATTATTGAAAACGTTCCGTAACATACAATCATTTCTATATGAGCGTGCACTCCGCACTCCCGACCCATATTATAATGTCGTAGTTACTACATTTCGCACAAATCCCGACTACACTTAAACGACCGGCAATTTACACTTAAATTACCAACAATACCTACCATATTCAAGAAGCTTATCTTCTTACTATTATGACTTCTTATCAAAACCCATTATACCCACTATATCTTCGTACTATTATGACTTTTTGTCAAAAACCATTATACCCACTATATTCAAGAAGTTTATCTTCTTACTATTCGTTTTATGCCATACCCAGTATAACACATGTATCAACTTATTTTCTTCTTTATAAATAAACCCCATCCTCAGACCTTCTTTTCATATCTTCCCTTTATCTTAATTTTCTTATAATTTCTCAAATAAACATCTCATATATTTAATGTCTTCTGAACGTTCATCATCTAGTTCGGTAAATAGTCCACTCCCAACAACATATTTATCACATCATTCTCCATTATTATGGCTAACTTACCACAAATGCTAAATTTGAATGACGAACCAATTATTGGTGATTACAAGCCATTGCGTAGTTATCTACGTAATCACCTTCACTTTAGGGTTAAAAAAAATAACCCCTGTTACTGAAAATTGAGTTTTCAAACATCATGATGCCCTTGAGTTTGGGGATACTGAAAATGACTTCAAATCAGCAATGTTACTTCATCACAAATATGAAAATGCTCGCTATGGAAAGGTTCATTGGGAATCTCCAGGCCTTAAGGAAGGCCTATATCTTTAGCTAGCAAGACCTGCCAATTGTGATTTGGTTGCACCCTACCTTTATTCGATGCAACTTTCTGTTGTCCCAGATGGATGGTGTTTGGAAGTAATACAATATGCCGATATCAGCCAATACCTTATCTATAATTATGTCAAAGATTATGTTTTTATCAATATGTTAATTAGAAAGGTACTTTGTTTTTCTTAAAGAGTTTATATAACTCTTTTTAATAATATGTGTCTTGTGTCTTAGTTTTTTTTTAAAAAGAGTTTACAAAACCGCAAAATATTGAAAATAGACACAATTAATAGTAATAATAAAGATAAAAAAAATATTAAACAAACCTGTTATTTTGTTGTGGAACATTCACTTTAACATATTCAAAACGAACAATCGCGTTAAGATTAGAGAAACCTTCCTTACGACTAATGATATCGTCAACCTTAGAAACCTTACAGATTTAGAAAACACAACATTAAAATAAGCATTTTATATATATGTGTAAGAAATTGAATCTTAAGTAAACAATTTGTAAAATAATATAATACATACACAGCTAGCTGCACGCTCCAATCTTGAATCTTGCCATCTACTTGTCAACGAGTCAAGTAGGAAAATTTTCTTCTTCTCTAAATCACAGACACACAAGAACCAATGGTTTGACCTTGGAGGAAATATTGGAAGAAATACCTATTAAATAAAGAACATAGATAAAAACAGTATCATCATATACACTCTTTCTAAATTACAGATACAATATTTGGGGATGCAAATACACTATTACTCTCTTGCCCAATGTCGCATTTGCAGGTAGGTAGGTCTGCTTAATGAAATTGGAGTCTATACTTTCACTTGGCTTAAGAACCTACAAGTTATAATTAAAAGGAAAAAAAAATTGTTACTAAAAAAACTGCTAATAAGTATTAATTAACTAGCAGTTGTATAGTATACAAAAAAACAAAAATATAAAATATAAAATCAAACCCTTATAACAGACATAATGTAAATGAACTCAGGCTTCAAATGAGTTGCATGTATTCCAGCCAAATCAATTACCTAATATACGCAACTTTTGATTATTTCAGGCCTCCAACATTGATAAATTTTTTCCAACATATAGATACAATATTGTAGAGTACAGAAACACTATCTTCTTTACAGAAGAAAAGAGAAAAACGTAACATACCACTTCATTTAACATATGACCAGGTAATAGACATTGTAATTCTTTCCTCGTTACAAATGTCCATCCAATATCAATCACAACAATACTGTAAGGAAACCAAGAAACACGCAAAAATACTAAAAAAAAAAAACATATGAGACAAATGCAATGAATAAAATAAATATGAATATTATAAATAGATACCATACTTTTCATGTAACTTATCATCATTTATGGCGTCGATGAGTTCTTGATCAGTGACAATCTTAACTTTTTCAACACTACAAATGATTAAATAAAATAAACAATAAAAAAAATTGAAGTGCACCATAAAATTGGAATATGCATATATAGTTAAAACATCAAAGTCACCACCGTTGAGATGTCCTTCGGAAAACTAACACAGTAAAAGACCTACAAAACCAAAAACACCAAAAAAAGTTTCAAGTTAAATAATAAGTGCAAATTAAATAATGAAATTAATGAAACCTTAGAGAGAAATTTAAATTGAGTATCAAAGACATGGAGGGCTACAAATAGAGTAAGAATTTAATGAAACCCTAGAGAGTGAAACTAGAGAGAGAAGCTCTGAGATCTTACTCCTTTCTCTGATTTTCTCCTTCAGCAATGGCGAAGAAGAAGACCGGAGGCACAAAAACTGGGGTTCCGGTGATGACGACAAAGGAATTGAGATCTACTGCTAATATTTCTACAAATAATAATAATAAGACACCAAATACTAAATCACATAATAATACAACACAAAATGCAGGAAAAGCTATGGGGGTGACGAAACAACCAACGACAGCGAAGAACAGCTCGGAGATACCAATTGATTTATCTACTCTTGATTCTGGAACAGAAGAGGAGCAGCCAACTCAGATGCCCAAAATCAAACTACAATTGGAGGCGGCGGATGTGGAAGATGAGATCAGGTATTGGTCTCAGTCCATTGTTTGTTTAATTCTCGGAGCGAACCCACCACCTTAGATCGTTAGTGGATTTATTAAGCGCATCTGGGCGAAGTATGAATATGATAGAATTTCATTTCTTCCAAATGGTGTTTTCATGGTGCACTTCGGGGATATGGTTAAGATGAAGGAGGTCTTGGAGTTGGGGTATCAGCTCTTTGATGGAAAACCACTGATTATTAAGCCATGGTCGCCGGAGTGAAAAATGATTAAAAAGGATGTCAAGGAGGTTCCTACTTGGGTGAGACTATATTGTCTTGACTTGAAAATTTGGGGAGAGGACTGCTTGAGGAAGATAATGGAGTTAGTTGGGCAGCCTATCAAGCCAGATGCTGCTACAAGTTTGAAAACTAGGTTGGGATATGTGAGATACCTGGTTGAGGTGGGTGTAGGCCAGGAGTTACCAGATTCTTTGCAATTCATGGATGAACAAGGGCAAATATAGGATATTCGAGTGGAGTATGAATGGAAGCAAACTATGGGCATGAGGGAAAACAATGTAGAAGTAAGAGTACTCAGCCACTAAAGGTGACCTGGAGACCCAAACTCCAGGCTCCTGTGGACAAGGGGAAGCAGGTGATTATATTGGGGGGGCCTCCTCATGTTAATTCTCTAGCAAAAATTCTTGGTGAGGGAGCCAATGAGTCAGAGGGTAGGGTGATTGAACCTGGAAGCAGTTCAAAGGGGCAAGCAACATTTCTGGAGGTGTTGAACTCTACAATTCAACAATCTGTTTCCAAACTGGGACCTAATACCCAGTTTGAAAATGGATAGAATGGGTTTTTGGAACATAAGAGGCCTGAACAAGCTAACTAAGCAGCAAGAAATTAAGTGGTTCTTACAGAGTCAGGGGGTTAGCTTGTTTGGTCTCTTGGAGACTAGGGTAAAACCTAATGTAAATAGTAGAGTAATTAGTATGTTTCAAAAGGAGTGGGCAGGTTACTAACTATAGATGGCATAATGGTGGGAGAATCTGGCGTTTGTGGAATCCTAAGGTGGTGGATGTACAGGTTCAAAGGATATCGGCTCAACTCATTCATTGTAGTGTGACAATGACGGGGAAGAGGGAGAAGTTCTGGGTGACACTGGTATATGGCTTCAATGAGGGGGCTGCTAGGATACCTTTATAGGAAGACCTTCAGGATATTAGAAGTGATGAGCCCTGGATAGTAATGGGGGATTTTAACAATATTTTATACCCTAATGAGAGGCTGGGGCTCAAGTACATCTGTTTGAGGTGCTGAGATTCCAGTTGTGTCTGAATCACTGTGAGCTGAAGGATCTGAAGATGATAGGAATTTTTTTTACATGGTCAAATAAGCAAGATGGGGAGAAAAGGGTGATGAGCAAGATTGATAGAGTTCTAATAAATGATGAATGGGGGGCTATGTTTCCTTAAGCCCATGTGGAATTCTTACCTGAGGGGCTATTTGATCACTCTCTTGGGGAGATTCATTTGCAAAAGAGGTTGGGTGCACAGAGGAAGGCTTTCAAGTTTTTTAACATGTGGATTAGGGATTCTGAATTTGCCAAAGTGGTGAAGCAGGAATGGGAGATGAATACTCATGGTGTGACTATGTATAGAATGGTGAGTAGGCTGAAGAGTCTGAAAGGTCCTTTGAGAGGGCTTAATAGGAGAAAGTTTTCAGATGTTGAGCAGACATATGATATTGCAAGGCAATGGTTGATAGATTTACAAATGAAGATGCATCATACCCCAATGGATATGGATCTTATAAGAGAAGAGAGACAAGCTGCTCAAGCTTGCAGAGAACTCCAAGAAAGGAGGGACAGTCTTCTGAGGCAAAAAGCTAAAGTAGAGTGGATGTAGAGGGGGATGCAAACTCCTCATACTTTCACAGTTGCATCAGGGATATAAGGGCTACAAATAGAGTTTTGAGTATCAAAGACATGGAGGGAAAAGAGTATGATTCCTAGGTGACAATTGAGGATGCTTTTTTTTACATTATTATAAGAATTTATTGGGTTCCTCCAAGCCTTGTAAGATGATTGATATGGATGTGATAAGAGAAGGGAGATTGATAATTGAAGAACAGGCCACCATGCTCAGGGCTTCTGTGAGAGATGAAGAGGTGAAAAGGGCTTTGTTCTCTATTCCAAATGACAAATCACCTGGACCAGATGGGTTCACTAGTGTTTTTTTTCAAAGCCTCTTGGGACATTGTGGGTTCAGAATTGATAAAAGCTGTGCAAAACTTCTTCGACAATGGAAGGCTATTAAAATAGATAAATGCTACTAATATCACATTGATTCCAAAGAAGGAGATTCCAATAACGGTGATGGACTTCAGACCCATAGCATGTTGTAATGTCCTATACAAAGTGGTATCCAAAGTTCTATGTGACAGGTTGGCAAGGTCTCTTCCTGACATTCTTTGTGAGAACCAGAGTGCATTCACAAGAGGGAGATCTATTATGGACAATATCCTGATTTGCTAGGATTTGGTGAGAATAGACCATAGGAAGTCATGTTCCCCTAGATTTCTGGTTAAGGTGGATTTGAAAAAAGCTTACGACTCTGTAGAATGGACTTTTGTGGAATAACTGCTGTATGCTTATCAGTTTCCAGATGCTGTTGTGAAGATGATAATGGAATGTGTGACATCCCCAGCCTACTCTTTGGTGTTGAATGGAAGCACATTTGGATTCTTTAAGAAAGGAAGGGGTCTAAGACAGGGGGATCCCCTCTCACCTCTCTTATTCACTTTGTGTATGGATTACTTGAGTAGAATACTGAGATTGGTGGGATCCATGGAAGGATTCAGGTATCATTCACTGTGCAAATCAGTGAAACTCAATCATCTTTGTTTTGCTGACGACTTAGTGATGTTTGTAAAGGGGAAATATAGTCTATCAGTTGGATGATGTGGGGTTTTGATGAATTTTCAAAATGCTCAGGATTAGAAATGAATGTCAACAAGTCAGAGTTTTATATTAATGGTGTGAATGGAGCTGTGAAGCAGCAGATTCAGCAGAGGTTTGGGTTGAGTCAAGGAGAGTTGCCTTTTAGATACCTTGGGGTTCCCATTTCTCCCAAAAAGTTGTCTATCTTAGAGTGCCACACTTTTATGGAAAAGGTAGTAGCCAGGATCAGAAGTTTGGGGGCAAGAAAATTGTCCTATATGGGAAGACTTATATTGATTAAGTCAGTCTTGTCTACTTTGCGTCAATATTGGGCACAAGTGTTCATAATACCAGTGGCCATTGTAAAGGAGGTGGATAGTATTTGCAGGAACTTTCTCTGGGAAGGGCAGGAGCACCATTTTAGGGGCTGTCCTGTGGCCTGGAGTGAAGTTTGTAGAGAGAAGATAGTAGGTGGTTTGGGAGTTAGAGATAACAGAAGGTGGAATGTGGCAGCAATTGGAAAGTTAGTGTGGTGGATTTATGAGAAGAGTGATAGGCTGTGGGTTAAATGGATACATCACATTTACTTAAAAGGGAAGCAATGGTCAGAGTACAAGCCTCCAATCAACTCTAGTTGGAGCTGGAAGAAGGTCTGCGCTGTTAAAGACAAGATGGCTGATGGTTATCGGGCTGGTCAATGGCTTAGACAGGCAGCAGACTACTCAATTCACAGTGGATATGATTGGCTGGGTGTTGATCAAACTAAGGTTCGATGGGCTGCAATTCCATGGTCTAGGTATAATGTACCAAAACACTCTTTCATTACTTGGTTTAGTTTGAAGGATAGGTTGTTCACTTTTGAGAGGATGGAGAGGATGAGTTGCAAAGGCGATTATAGGTGTGTGTTATGCCAATGTCATGGGGAGACAAACAAACATCTATTCTTTGAGTGCCAATACAGCAAAAATATGGTAGCTTTGGTACAGCAATGGCTGGGAAGTGGTGTTGGTGACATATCAGATTAGCAAGGAATGATGCGCAGGAGAAGGGCTTCAAGTTTTCAACGACAGTGTGGCTTTGCTATGTTCTGTGGACTTATCTATAACATTTGGAATGCTAGGAATATTTATTACAAACTGAATATGACATTACGACCTAAGGCTGTGTTTAAACAGCTAAGGGGAATTTTTGTTAGTCGAGTTAGGAATATGGCCCAAAATCTCAAGTTTAGTGATAGGAGTTGGATTGACAAAATTGTATAGGAGGATTGGAGTATAGACTATGAATTAGTCCATTGTAAAAGGCTTGTTTTGGTTTAATGATATTTACAATTTACCAAAAAAATAAAAAAAAATAATGAAATTAATAACACGCATTGATTTATCTACTTACCATCGAAACTATAGGATATTCAAAATCATACTCACAAACCTGAAAAAAAAAAAAAAAAAAAAAAAAAAAAAAAAAAAAAATAGTAGTGATACATCATTTTAGGCAATAAGTACACTTATCAGAACTTAAATATACATCATTTTCGGCAACAGGTACACTTAAGCAATAGGTACACTTACAAATATATATTTTGAAAGATACATCATTTTAGGTAGTAGATACACTTACGAAAAACTAAAGATACATCATTTCAGCAAAAAAAATCAAGTAGTAAAACAGAAACTAACGTAATAGATGAATACGATACCGCATTTCTTCCGCATAAAAAGAACCGGCAAGAAGATTCTGGTTTACGAAATTTCTCATTCAAATTCAAAAGATGACTCCATGCATCAAAAATCCTCTGAGACAATCCACTCTCTTCATCTATAATTGTCATGAAATCATTACGTGTAAGACGATACTTAGAACAAACAAAGAGTTTTTCACTGTTTACAACACAAAAAATATGATAAATAGATGAGAATATTATAAGTAAACACAAAAAGAAAATGAAAAAAAAAAAAAGGATTATTTTATGCTTATTTTTTTTTAATAATGTGACTTATGCGTCATTTTTTTTTTTTTGGTGTTTCTCCTAAAATTGTACAATTTTGTAGTAATTGTTTGCATTTAAATATGCTTATTTTATACTAATGATTATCAAAACGATTTCAACTTACTAAAAAACAGTGTATTTGCTACATACTGATAATATATCTGCTACATAGTATAATGTATCTACTAAATACTGATAATGTATCATACGTTGGAAAGTTAAACTAAGTACAAAATCTTGTCCCCAACACAATACAATTTACTACATTTAACATGAGACCAAAAGACCAAACTAGTTGAGTTACAAATAATGTTAAATACACAAAGACCCAAAGAACAATGATTATCCGTGCTTGCTTCACTCTCGATTTCAACCTTTTGAAGCTTCATCCTAGCAGCCACAACTGTAACAAACTGTTGCAACTAATTAAAAAATAGTGTACCTGCTACATACTGATAATGTATCTGCTACATGTTGATAATGTATCTGCTACATACTGGTATTGAATCTAATGTGTTAAAAATGCGTATATAGTGAAAGTATGACTTTCGAAAAATACATTTGAGTTAGAGTTTTCCTGGACAGTTCCTACTGTCATGATATCTAATTTCCCCACAAGCATTGCATTTCCTAGGTGCTTTTTTATGTTCTTGTATTGCTTTTTCCTTTTCCGATAATAATCTTTTTTCCGGAACCTTTGTTTTTTGACTTTTTTGGACGTAAGATAGTCACCTCATTTGGTATGCTTGTTCCAATTAACATCTCAAGTTCAGACTTTTTATCTTTCACTTTGTTTTTCACCATCGTGCAGCTTTGTTTGTCTACCCTTCGTCGTTCTCAACAAAAGATACACAGCTAAACATTTCTGACCATAATTTATCTTGTTTTTGTTTGCAACAAATGATGCACAATCAGTAAGCAAGCTACCATCAATGTTGAACAATGGGCGACAGTTGCTAACTTACTCCACCTAGGCAACATATACTTGTCAGGTACTTTTTCAAAACCCTTTTATTTTAGAACCCACAAAGCATGTCGACATAGTATACCATGTCGTTGAAATCTTTTGGAAGAACACAACAGTATCTCTTCATTAGTAGTGAAAACAACAGTGCACTTCACGTCACGTTCACGGTCTCTTATTTCAATATGTTCAGCATCTTCTTTCCTTATCGTCTCAACTCCACATGAAAAGCAAGCAGCTCTTAACTCATCTTGAAACTCATAGAATATAGTAGGTGTGTAGAATTCAAATGCATTTTCTCTAATTGTAATGGAGTTGCCAAATTTGGGGAAGAATTATTAGAGTCGACAATCAATTTTGATTGCTTCCATCTCTGAGTATCCATAGCACTTTCATATCTCATTCAAATTCAACAAGTGTGAGATGACAGTTGGTAAAATTACCAAAGAAACTGTTTTCAAATTCTGATCTGGAGGTTGTTCTCAAAATCCCAGCAAGGAACAAATCTCGAAAGTAAGGTGGAATCCAACTTCCCCTTAAGTTAAACATGTGAGTCGGCCAGTCATTATCAGATAATTCATATGTTTCAATTATAGAACACCATTTACTTTCAAACTCCGATATTTCAGCATCCTTATTCCAAACACAAGCACCAAATTATTTAAAAAATTCAGTATCTCTACATATAGCAGATCCAACTTTGTCATTCAATTTCTTCATGATATGCCACATACACAACCGATGTTGTGTGTTGTTGCCAAACACTTTTTCAATCCTTCCTTTTATCCCTACATCTTGATCCGTGATAATGCAAGTTGGGAAGCAACCCCCATTGCTTTCAAAAATTACTCAAATAGCCATGTAAACGATTATATAGACTCATTAGCCAAGAGACCAGCAGCAAATGTGACGCATTTTTTATGATGGTCAACCCCAGTAAATGGTGCAAAAACCATTCTATATTTATTCATATTAAATGTTGTGTCAAAGGAGACAACATCACCAAAAATCTTATAGTTTTTTATTCTTATAGGATCAGCCCAAAATATTCTAGTTAAATGACCATCCTTATCGACATAAAAGTCAAAGTAGAAATAACTACACATAGCTCTCTTTTGCATGAATGCATTTGAGCATCAGAATCTTTGATAAAAAAAATTTACGTCTCTTGAAAAGTTTTTGAAGTCTTGCAATGATGCGCCTACATTTTCATATCCACGTACATATTCTTTAAACATTTGGAATGTTTTTACTAGCCCTTGGTTCACTCTTGAGTTATCCAAAATAACTTTTTTATTGACAAGATTTAAGTCACGAGATTGTTTCAAATGAACCATAGTGTTTGGGCTAGCTAATAGATGATAATGGCCTTCATGGAATGTAGCAACTCTATACTGACCTATTTTTGTACGTCTGAACATTACCTTAGCACCACATCCAACTCTAGTTATCTGTCTCTTTTTGTGTGCCTTTATGTTCACAAAAGCCCGCCTTGTTACATAGACAATGTTTTGACTTAATTCACCTTGTCCCATCTTTTGTGAACTTAGCCTAGGTTTTAAACCAGCTGCTTCTGCATATCTTTCATAAAAAGCAATTCCATCTTGCAAGTTATTGAATATCATACATTCATACCCAATTTTGGTTCAAGACCTGGTGAGCAAACTGAAATTCTTTCGTTACTCTCCAGTGCAATGATAGGGGTTCCTTTATCTCTTGAAATAAGAAAAAAATATACATGATCAGCCAAAATTGTATTTGTTAGTGAAATAGATGTACCTACAGAGTGTTGATTGTGCATTTACAGAATATTGATTTTGTATCTTACATAATCAGCCAAAACTGTATCTGTTGTTGTATTAAATGTATCTACAGAGTAGTGATCCCAAGATCGGTTTTATACACTCTAACACGCCCCCTCACACGAATGCCCTTTTGGGCTTGAAGTGTGGACGCAACTGCAGGGCCGCCATACCTGGTGCGAAATAATCTACAAAAGAAGGGGTGGTGAGATTCGAACCCGTGACCTCTTGTCACGAGGCTCTGATACCATATTAGGAACCAACTCAACCAAAAGCTTAAGCTGATGGTTGGAGGTCCAAGATCGATTTTATACACTCTAACAGATTGTGTATCTACAGGTTAATGATTCTGTATCTTACATAATAAGCCAAAATTGTATCTATTCGTGAATTAAATGTATCTACAGAGTATTGATTGTGTTTCTACAGAGTACTAATTCTGTATCTTACACAATAAGTAAAATTTGTATCTGTTGGTGAATTAAATTTATCTAAAGAGTACAGATTGTGTTTTTACAGAATACTCATTCTGTATCTTACATAATCAGCCAAAATTGTATCTGTTGGTGAATTAAATGTATCTATAAGGTATTGATTGTGTATCTACATAGTACTGATTTTGTATCTTACATAATAAGCCAAAATTGTATCTGTTGGTGAATTAAATGTATCTACAGAGTACTGATTCTGTATCTACAGTGTACTCATTCTGGCTCATCGACCATTGAATTTTATTTGTAATATTAAAATACTTGTAATAATGAAAATAAAAAGTACTCCCTCTATTCAACTCCATGGCATCTAAGAGAAAATTGCCACTATTCATTAAAGTATAGAAGTTGCGAAATTTCTTGCAATATGTAGAATCAAACATAATCATGCGGGATCTTGAATGATTCGTTTTTATGAGTACTACAAGAAAATCAAATTTTCACATTTTTTAATAATGCGAAACCAAAGATATTCACGTTCCGACATTTACCTCAGCAAATGTGAAAAATACAAGGGATGTCATTGGAGTTGAATGGAGGGAGTAAATGTAAAATCTGTAATTGAAAATATGTGGGGTGGAGTAAAAAAAAAAAAAAAAAGGGAAATGTTTAATAATATAAAAAGAATTATGAGTGGAAAAAAAAAATAGGTTTGTGTTAAGAATATAGAAGAGGGAAGAGTAATGCATAAATAGAGATTTTTTTTTTTTTGCTAAAATGTAAGCTTGTCATTCATATCAAATCATATACATTATCGTTTCTTTACATCCGACCATTCCACCATTCCTTATCAACAACTGACCAATTACTCGACTTCTCTGCCTGTACATGATACTTAAGAGTCGATACAATTTTCCTCACTACAAAATTCGGTCTCTCTACCTCAAGTTCTATCCACGCTTTGTTTCTTTGTTCCCAAACAGAATAATAACCAGCCATAACAGCCAATGTAACTAACCGTCTTTTCAATTTGGGCCATCTTCTTGGCATCCTCATCTCCCAGAGATTAGCTCCTTCGTCATACCCAAAGCCTAACCAGTCTGATAACATTTTCCAGACGCGAATGACAAAAACACATTGTTGAAACAGATGTGCCCTAGTCTCAATTTGACACCCACACAGACAGCATAACTGATCTGCTACGACACCATACCTGAACAATCTGGGCTTGAACTTCAATCCATCCTGCTGAACCATCCAGATGAAGAACATGTGCTTTGGAATACCTTTACAGCTCCAAAGCTTCTTGTACCAGGCCACTTTGTCTCCAACTGGAGATAACCAAGCATATCCTTTCCGGACTGTGTACCCCTGCTGATCACCAGACCACAGCTCAGCTTCAAATCCAGGCCGCAATAAGTCTCTCACCCTCATCACTTTCTTCCAATACCAGCAATCCACAGCCTTCACTTCATACTCCATCACATCTCTACCTTTCATATACACATGATCAACCCACTTGATCCACAAGCTATCTGCCTTGCTAACCAACCACCAAACTAGTTTACCAACAGCTGCATTGTTCCATCTAATATCATCCTTTAGACCCAATCCCCCTTCCTTCTTAGGTTTACAAACTCGCTCCCAAGCAATACTAGGAACTCTTCTCTGCTCTAGCTCACCATCCCAAAGAAAATTCCTACAAATGGCAGTGATTCTATGCAACACACTTTTAGGAAGAATAAAAATTGAGGCCCAGTAATTAAACAAAGTACTAAAAACAGACTGTACTAAAACCAATCTGCCTGCATACGACATAGTCCTGGCTCCAATAGTTCTGACCTTGCTCACTACTTTATCAATTAAAGCATTGCAATCTTTCCTCTTCAGCCTCCCAACCGTAATGGGCACCCCAAGATACTTGAATGGCATTTGCCCCTCCACAAACCCAGAAATAGACAAGATCTCCCTTCTCAAACTTTCCTTGACACCATTAAAATACACATTAGATTTAGAAGCATTCATCTTTAAACCTGACGCAGCTGAAAAGGAAGCAAAGGCTCTTAACAGCACCAACATGGAAGAAACATCTCCCTTACTGAACATCAGCAAATCATCAGCAAATAGCAAGTGAGTTAATCCAACTTCCTTGCATAAAGGATGAAATCTGAATGGCAGTTTCTCAGTAGCACATTGCAAAATCCTGCTCAAGTACTCCATACACAAGGTGAAGAGTAGTGGAGATAGGGGATCTCCTTGTCTCAAGCCTCTTTCTCCCTTGAAAAAACCAAAATTAGAGCCATTAATTACCAAGGAATATGACACTGAAGTCACACAAAACATGATCAACTTCTTGAATTCCTCTGGAAAATTAAAAGCTCCCAACATCTGATCAACAAAACTCCACGAAATAGAGTCATAGGCCTTTATCAGATCCATTTTGAACATACATCTAGGTGATACTGCTTTCCTGCTGTACAACTTCACCAAGTCATGACAAATAAGGATATTCTCAATAATACTTCTCCCCCTAACAAAGCCAGCTTGATTCCTACTAATTAAAGTAGGTAAAACCAGCCCCAATCTGTTACAAACCAGCTTAGATAAACACTTATAGATCACATTGCAACAAGCAATTGGTCTGAATTGAGTCACATTCACTGGATTACTGCATTTTGGTATTAAAGTAAGCGTTGTAGCACTAATCTGTTTAACACAATGGCCATTCTTGTAAGCATCAATGATGGCATCACTCACCTCCTCACCAATTACACTCCAAGCATCCTTATAGAAACCACTTGTCCTCTGGGATAGAAAACATCACAGCTTTAACCTCTTCTCTAGTCACAGGCTTTAACAGGATAGTATGCTGCTCTATCTCACAAATAGTGCCCCTCCTAATGATCTGGGAGTTAACTGGTTCCGTAGGAATTGCAGTCCCCAATAAACTCTTATAGAACCCTAAAAAGGCCTCCTGTATCTCCAAAGGCTCAGTACAGACTAGCCCCTGCATATCCTGAATTATAGTAACCTGGTTCCTTACCACTCTAGCTTTCATAGCACCATGAAATACCTTAGTATTCCTGTCACCTTCTCTGATCCAGTCCAGTTTTGCCTGTTGTTTGAGAAAGCTTTCATACCCTCTCTGAAGTTCCATACACTCCTTGGCTGCTGCATAAATAGAGATTATTATTGATAAAGTTGAGCTGATTACAAAGTCAAGGTAGGAAGCTAATTAGACCATCCCCATTGGTATAAATGGATGTGATCATGACCACCAAAAAACAAATAAAAAAAAAGATAAATGAAATTATTTATTGCAAGTGATTGTGAACATTAGTTATGGCCTGAACACTAGTTACAACCATGTTCACTTTATTTATTTGTATTCCATTGGTTATGTATTTATACTTTATTTTTTTCCTTTTTTTTCCAACATGCATATAACTTTTTTTTAAAGTGGTGATCATTGTGATTGCTAATGGGAGAGAAAATAAATTAGAGTAGATCACAAACACCAATATTAATAAAAATATATTATTTTAATTGATGATTACTTTGAAAGTGATCATCTAATGTGGAAGGTCTTATTATACGGAATAGCTCGTATACTAATTAATAACCCTAGAAGACTATCTAAATCATAGTAAATCAGACTATGCTCATACTCAATGAGTTTGTGTAAGAAAAAGTGTGGAATGAGAGAGAAAATGTTACTTAAAAAGAAAATGAGGCTGATTGACCAAAATTTCCAAAAAAGAATATGGGGATTATTGTGTTGGTAATTTAAGTGTAATTAGCGGTCCATTTAATGTAACTCGGATTTGGTTCAAGGATGGGTAAATTCGTTATAATTTAGTGTAAGTTTTGAGAAGTACGGAGTGTACACTTACATAATTATTTACGAGTTTACGGTATAGTCTTTCGGTTTGAATGGCTATGACGGGATTAATTTTGACAGTATTATTGAAGAGTGACAACTCTTCATGCCAAAGGTTCCCTGTTGCTTTTTTCTTCTATTTAAATAGAAGTGAGGGAAGACACAAAATATGACAATTCTGTATCTTTTTCATCTTTGAACGCATAATAAACACACACATAAAATAATTCTGATTACATCTCTGTTTTCTTGTGCCTGAAATCAGAGGACACCGTCTTATCTCAATAGGAAATTCAGTACAACCATGGCACTGATATAGGGTCGAATTGTTCTATTAGAAAAGCGTAAGTCGATTCGGTGTGGCTAATCATTGTCAATTTCTATTCGTCGATACCCAATTTCTAATGATATTTTTTTTTCTTTATATTGTAATATTTCGTAAGCATATATCTTTCCCTAATATGATCGATATTCGCGACATATCTCGTCACATACTGAGTCGGGTTAAATTTTGAATGGTCTAGTTTGAGGTTGTCCACATCTAGATCTTATTAAAAATAATTTCAAGCAGCCATAGGTCATAGTCTCATCATAGACTTACCACAAATTGTATCCATATATGGTTGATACAGTTGCTAATATTGCCAAGGATGAAACCAAGATCAGTCGTACGCGGTTGGAAATTGACTGAGATTTTATTTATTTATTTATTTTATCGAATTAATGGAGTTTCATTGATTATAATTTTTCTAACGTGTGATCTATAAAATTGTGTTAAAAGTGTTGACAGTAATGATACTTCGTATGTTTTTCTGGAATGAAAACTCGAATATATAGAATGTAGAGAATATCTGTTACACTACTACAAATCTGAAAGAAAAACAATCTGAAAGAAAAACAACACAAATTAAATTTTACCGTTGTTTATAATATTATAAACAACGACAAAAAAATTAGTTGTTTAATCTATAGCGCCAAATCTAACTCATAATTAAAAACAACGAAAAACAATTATAAACACCGAAAAAGCTATAAAAAGCGGTTAATAACAAAATGTGTTGTTTTTAGTTAGACTTTAAATAACGGTTTCGTAATTAAAAAAGCGTTATATTTAATAAACATTAAAAAAAACGGTTATTTTAATAAAACCGTTATTTAAAATGGGTATAAAAAACGGTTTTTCTATAATAACCGTTTTTTTTAGTATATTTTAGAGTAATTTTAAGTTGGCGCTTATTTTAAATTTTTAAAACAAAAAAAAAACGGTTTTTCTATATAAACCGTTTTAAATAATGTTTTATTATTTAAAACGGTTTATTTTGATAAACCGTTATTTAAAATGGGTATAAAAAACGGTTTTTCTATAATAACCGTTTTTTTTAGTATATTTTAGAGTAATTTTAAGTTGGCGCTTATTTTAAATTTTTAAATAGGGAGTTTAAACGTTTTTTGTCTCTATCTTCCCTTTAAAACTTTTTCTAACATAATAAAAGTACTTCGTACGTTTTATCTATTACCTATATTCCTTAAAAAGTTCTATGAAATTTCTATAAAACTTCATCTTCTTCGTTTATAATTAATTTCCTTTTAAAATTTCTATCAAACTTCATCTTCTTCGTTTCTTATCTATTATCTTGAGAAGGTTCGTTTTTCTAATACTAATTCTATTGTAAATTCATTAATTTTCGTTTAATTATATATGTAATTGTATTTTGTGAATTGCTTGTTAATATATTGCAAAAAAATTATGTATGTACGTTGATGTATATTGATGTTGTTGTTATATTGATGTATTTACGTATTACTCCTTCAAATTTCTCTCAAACTTACTCTATCTTCTTCCTTTATATTGTTGTTGAATTCCATTTATATTCATTTTTAAGTATGTTGTTGTTGTTGTTGTTGTTGTTGTTGTTGTTGTTGTTGTTGTTGTTGTTGTATGAGGGCGATGGTGTGTGTAGTCGGGCGGCCGAGAGAGTGGGTGAGGGTGAGGGTGATGGTGTCGGGTTTAGGGTTTAGGGCCGAGAGAGTGGGTGGGGGTGAATAATATGTTGTTCTAATACGGAGCAATAATACGTGATACATGAAGTAATAATACGTGATGGCGTCGAAGTAATTCAAATGCTTATAACTTTTTTTTTTTTTCATAATTCTCGTGCATGTAGTTTATTTGAGAATAATACGAAGTAATAATAATATGTTGTTCTAATACGGAGCAATAATACGTGATACATGAAGTAATAATACGTGATACACGAAGTAATAATATGGACGATATTTAGTATTGGAGGTTTGTTTGCGTCGTAAAACTTTAAAAGGACCAAAACACCCTTTTAGAGGCTTTTTTTTGAAAAATTATTCGGACGTCATTGCCCCTTCGGGACAAGCCCATTGCGTAGATCTCGAAAAGTTAAGCAGTTTGAAAAAAAAAATTTGCCCCAATCGGACACTCTGGCGCAAAGTTATGGCCGTTTGAAGTTTTGACAAACGATAACCTCCTACCAACTTTGACGGCCCATTACTTGGTCACCGCCAATCGGAATACGAATCCGTTTTCACCTACAAAAAGATCCCGCTGCACTCTACCATACTTAGGTGTTCAAAGGACGGTGGGGCCGCCGACAGCGTTGATTCCGACGGCTTGAACTACGATGGTTAGAATAAGCTTTCAAGTATCTATTTTATTATTACGCACTAGGATAATTATATATTTTTTTCTTTTTGTAGTATATCGCTAAAAATCCACCTGCAACATCATATACGGCGCAAGAAATCGACGAGGAACGAGATATGCGGGGATAATTTATATAAATTATATAAATTATATAAATTGTGTAAATTGTATCTAGAAATTTTTGATAATTTATATAAATTGTATTTAGATAATTTATATAAATTGTATTTTGATAATTTATATAATTTGTATTTTGATAATTTATATAAATTGTATTTTGATAATTTATATAATTTATGAAATTTTTGATAATTAATATGTAATTATAGCAATTTCGTAATTTTATTTTTTTTTAAAAAAAAATTGAATTTTTTATAACGGTTTTTTAAAAAAACCGTTTTTTTTAATAAATATTATTTATAACGGTTTTTTAAAATAACCGTTGTTTTTAATAATTAAAAAAACGGTTTTTAAAATTAACCGTTTTTTTTAATAATTAAAAAAACGGTTTTTTTAAAAAAACCGTTTTTTTTAATTATTAAAAAAAACGGTTATTTTAAAAAACCGTTTTTTTTAATAAAATCCGCCAAATTTTTCTAAAATGTTATTTTTGATATAAAAATCGGTTTCGTATATTTTTTTTGCGTTGTTTTTGATTATAAACAACGGCCCTGGAAACAACGGTTGGATTTTTTATATAAAACGGGTTTCTTGCGTTTTTTTTGCTTAATTTTCGGGTAGTGTTAGAAATAACCTAGCAAACAAATACGGAGTAATACAGCTAAGTTTTAAATCGGATTATATTGAGTTGGTTTCTTCTTGGTTGAATTTACTTAGTTTTGTTTTCATTTCGATATTGGTTAAATCGATTCAATATCTATTCGTGTTAAGATCGCCATAAGTAAAGATTTTATAGATCCTCCGTCAAAAATATTATCAAAAAACTATAACAAATACTGTAGTAGTGCACGTGAAAATTAATCCACTTTTATTATTGAGGCGTTGAAATAATACTGCAATAATGATGCAAGTGAGCATACGCTGTTTCTAGCAAGTCCTCAAATTCGTGTGATTTTACTATTTACACAAAAATTGATATCAAATAATTGTACGTGAGATAATATATTTCCCGTATTAGTTAGGCTAGAAATTACTGTATATTGATGTTATATATTCAGATATTGAACCATAATCTCAATAATATAATTTCCTATTTATGAATATTTTTTCCCTCTTAAATTCTAATATGGTGTTATAATCATCATTTAGCTTATAAGAATCAAACCACAAAACTTCGATGCCTGTCCGTGACCTTATTCATCACGACGCCCAAATTTTAAGGATTCAAAAATTTGTGACTTTACCAAATAACTTGTGAATGAGGGATAGTTTTCCAATCTCTTTCAGTTTTAATTTGTCACGTTCGCAAAATTTAACATCAAGTACGGCGGGGCTGTAGTTTCGTCCACCCTTTAAGCTTAAAAGGCATTCGTGTGAGGGGCAACGCGTCTAACACCCAGTGCAACCACACTTTAAGCGTTATCGATGAAATTTAATACAAACATTAAAGAATCGTCCATTTGTATATTCATATTTGGGGCCTCATTTTTTAGGGTGTGATGCGCTCCCATTTATTTTAACATGCTCCTAGTGAGAGAGTGTGTTAAAAATCCATTTTAAAAGGAAGGGGTGGTGAGATTTGAAGCCGCTCTCTGATATCAAGGCAGAAACCAACTTGACCAAAAATTTAAAATGATAGTTAAAGTCCCAACGTCGATTTTATATCCTTTAACAACTCCTCATTTATATACAATTTACTCAATTATTTGTATTATTGAATTTGTCCCAATAATTGTTTGCCCTTATTTCTTTCATTCATAAAATGTATTTGTGGCTAATGGTCTAGCGTTCACACTGTACATGAAAACTCCAAAGGTTGAGGACCTACTACGATAATCACATTGTGCAAAGATCTTATTTTGAGTTCACATATGTCTGTATAAAACAGTCTTGCTATAATTTAATTATATGACTAATTATAATAAAATACAATATTAATTAGAGATAATATCCATGGTATCCTCTAACTTTGTTAAATTACACATTATACTTCATGTCTGAGGTTTGTTCATATAATACTCTTAAATTTGGTATTTATTTACCCAATATGCACTTTTTCTAACCAGAAACTTGACGGCGTTAGTTTTTGTGAAGAAGGTGCAAATATGCCTATTTTCTAACCAAGAGTCGATGAAACGTTTACCAGCCAGATGTAAATATGTTTGTTAATATTATGTCCAACAGTCAAATTTTGGTTGGAAAAAAGGTATATTGGGCACATAAACACAAAGTTTAGGGGTACTATATGAACAAACCTCAGACATGGGGTACCATGTGTAATTTGACAAAATTCGAAGATTACATGGGAAATATCCCTATTAATTAACAATTTCTAAATATATAAACTCATTATTATTCTGATCACAATGAAGGTTTTACAATTAAAAAATTGTCAATACAATTTATTACACAGATTATACTCCGTTATATAACACTTTCTAGAAACTTATATCATACTTTATATAACACTTTCTACAAACTTATATCTTACTTGCATTTGTATAAATTTTGTTTTCAAAACTTAATTTTTTACATTTTTTCAAATGATTCCTATAATATTAAGTCTCATGTTAAACGGTCTCACACTAAATTAATGTGAGTCCAATAATACAAATTACGGTTAAATAGCTACAAAAAAAAAAAAACATAAAATAAATATACATAATTCACTAACAAGTTAATAAGGTTAAAAAAAATATAATTACAATTAACAATAAAATTGATACAAATAATAAAATTGATACAACTACCATTAGAAATAGTACAAAAATTATAAAAATAACAAAAAGAAGACAGTCTTAGGGTCTGTTCTCCTCATCTTAAGTTTTTCTCTGGTTCAGAAAACTTCAGAAAACTTCAGATAACTTAAGAAAACTTCAGATAATTTCAGAAAACTTCAGATTACTTCAGAAAACTTCAGATTTCTAAATAAATAAATTACCTAATAATAATAATAATAATAATAATAATAATAATAATAATAATAATAATAATAATAATAATAATAATAATAATAATAATAATAATAATAATAATAATAATAATGTTATTCATGTTATTAATAATAGTGATAATAATATTATTAAGAATAATTATTATAATAATATTGATAATAATATGAATAAAAATAAGAACAATTCAAAACCATTTTATAGCAAATCATAAATAAAACTAGTTCAAATTAAATATATAGACTGTTAATAAAATTTTCATAAATACTTATCAAATATTAATGAAAATAAATGCTAAAATTTATTATTATTATTTGCTTGCTAAATTTTTCTAGTATTTAAATATTAGTGAAAAAAGTGCATGCATATAAAGATTTGAATATTCTTGATACTACGAATATTATCCTCAAAGTTTATCGTAAATGAAACAAAAAGTTAAGTTAATAATTCTAAAAGAAGATAAATTTAGGCGAAACTCGTTAAAAATAAATAAATAAAGTAGCAAATATAATAACAATAACAATAACAATTACAATTACCATAATAATAATAATAATAACAACAACAATTATAATAACAATAATTATTATAATTTCAAAAAAAACTTCAGATAACTTCAGAAAACTTCAGATAACTTCAGACAACTTCAGAAAACTTCAGATTACTTCAGAAAACTTCAGATAACTTCAGAAAACTTAAGATTGGTTCAGAAAACTTCAGACGAAGAGAACAGGCCCTTATAAAAAAATTAATTATAAAACCGTCTCATATAATAATTATGAATTTTTATAATCCTATCATAATCTATTTCTAACCTTATAACAAATTAGGGATTACCCCTTTAGGGTTAGCAAATGCGTGCATGGAACAACCTTGTTACCCTATGAATGATATTTTTTTTTTTTTTTTTGAGGCACCCTATGAATGATATTTTGTCACGTGGAAATTGTTTGATTTTTATTTATTTTCAGTTATTTGGTTTAATTAAGTCAACTCCAATTAATTTGTTTCTTTAATTTTTTTTTTCCTTAATTAATTTTTTGGCCAAAATTATTTTTTTCCTTAATTTTTTCAAGTATACATATTTTTTTTTCCCTTGATCAATTTTTTCCATAATTTTTTCAACTGTGTAACTTTAATTAATATTTATCTTAGTTGATTTTATTTGTTTTCAATCGTAATGAATTATTTGCATTGTCGTTATGTTATATTTTTTTTCATTGACGTAAAATTATTCCAATGAGGTCACAAAATATTACCATCAAGCTAGTTCAATTTTTTGTAATTTTCTAACGTCATTTATAATATCCGAAATATACAAAACTATTCCTTGTAAAATATTTTCTTTAATTAATTTTTTTTCCAGTATCTTTATAAAAATATAAATTAATTAAAGTTAATTACTAATTCCAAACATAAAATAGAGTCAAGTAATTAAATGATATAAGCATTCAAAATAAAAATAAAAAAATAAAAAAATTAAATGATATAAGCATTCTAAAAATAAAATAAAACTAAATGATATAAGCAATAAAAATGAAATCCTAAACAATCAAAATTAAAAAAAAAAATGAGATATTAATAGAATGAGATTGTATCACCCGGTGTCACTCATGTTAGAATAAATCATTAATTTATAATTACCATCTCCGTATAACCGAAATAATTTGATCGAGTTTGATTTTATTTAACCATAAAAATTTCTTTATGGGCATAAACCATAATGAAGTCATATTATAATGACATTTCCTTAACTTTATTCTCAGATTCCAGTATTGGCTTTTTCCCATCATAACCAAGACACCTAGCACAACATTTGATCCCATTTTTGGACGATAATCAGACATGTAAGTGGCCATCTTGTGTAGTGATTGAAAACTAACAGTAAATTATGTCAACATTAAGCCTTCCTTTGGGCCGACTTAACATTCGCAAGCATTATGTAACCGTTACGTTCTCATCACCACAAGCATGATTGAATTTTCTGCCAAATAATGGTCTTCCTTTGGGCCGACCACTATTCGCATAAAATTCAATCACACATATTGTCATAATGTTTTGAATTATTTAACCTACGTAACAGAGGTTATTTTGGCAACGTATTGTTTCAATTAAATAATTCAATACACTAGACATCATAATAAACCAAATAGCCAATCAACTTTATGAATCCGAAAATTTATACTTTAATATATCATGCCAAATAATATAATACAAATATACGAACAATGTAGATGGGCATTCTTGCATGACATATCGTAAAAAACATACATATGATAATCACAATTACTTGCACATTCCACGGAGTACGATTAACATGGATTGTAGCGTAGTATAAATCATAAAGCTCAAATACGATAATAGAAGAAAACATGTGTGTCAAGTCAGATCATGCATATACGCACCAACCAATAAAATTGTAGTCTCATGAAAGGTAAATTAAGTGTAGGCTAAAATATGCATGGTCAACTACTCCTAGTAGTTAAGACACAATTCCAGAAGAGATACAATATTATGTCCAGTCACAATCATAAATGACCAAATATGCATGGAATTGAAAATAAATCATACGGAGTAAAAGAATATAAAAGCCTCTAATAAGATGCACACACATACCATATATAAAATATTCCAGAATATTATAGAGTAAGCGCAATTGCACAGTCATGGAATTAAAGCATAAGAAATTAACATGGGGACAAAAAAAAAAAAACAAAAAAAAAAACAAAAAAAAACAAGATGTCTCATCATTATGTCTACCACAAAGAATAGATTTATGCCCAAAATAATCAACCCATTCGCACACATAAGAGATTGAATTGTGTAAAGTATATAGTCCCTCCGTCTCAGTAAATTGTTTACAGTTTGACTTTTTTGTGAGGGGAAAAAAGTCAAATTGTAAACAAATGATTGCGACAGAGGGAGTACATCAGCGAACAGACGATAGCCAAAACAAACAATAACACGAGTACGGACATAATTATATATCCAACACCATCAATGGAATACGCATCTCGTGTAAATATATCATATCAATTAACTGTCCAATTAATTTAATAAGGATGTGGCTCTGATACCACTTATTAGAATAAATCATTAATTTATAATTACCATCTCCGTATCAAATTAATTAGTAAACCATATTAAGTGGAAGCATACATGAATCCATTGAGAGAGGAATAAGATTGACTGGATTAGATCTTCTAGCAGACACACTAATCTTAGGGTTTCCTCTCAACTGATGGGATGTGAAGAGTTTAGATTTAAGTGTGTTACTAGAGACCATAACCCTGCGTATATATAGAGTGGGGATTTAACCCTAGTGCACTCTATATCGCCACCTGATAGGCCCATCATCCATCAGACAAGGTCTAATGGGTCTCTACACTATATTATATCTGGCTCATACTTTAAAAGACGTAGTTAAATAGGCCCGTATTAATATTATTAGTTGGATCACAATATTTGAGTCAAACTCAATGATAGCCAATAAATACAATGTCATACTTCCTCCATTCCATTCAATTCTATACATTTACTTTTTGTACACTATTCAAAAGTGAGGAAAATCTTCGATATATCGTCTAATATATGAAATAAAAAATAGTCATGTGAGATCTTGTTTTAATTGTCTTTTCGAGATCATTATTAATATTCAAATTTCATATTTTTCAGAATTATTTAACTAAAGATATAAACAAAAGAAAACGTGCATCGACGTACGTGCAAAAAAGCAAATGTATAGAATTGAATGGAATGGTGGAAGTAATAAATAGTCCACATATATATTGTATAAGACCCAAAATTTTTACCACTCAAATTAAGTACCATCGAGGGTATAATTGTAAATTCAAAACATTTTATTGTTAATTTGTTTATAAATTTTATTTTTAAAATTTATCTTTAATAAAGGATATTCTAGTAACTTGATATTATATAATACATTAAAATTAGGGTGTTATTCTTTCACGTACATGATTTACTCAATTATGTACACATTTTTTCATTTTATACCCTTGTTTTACAATATCTCTTACTCTTTCTCTCTCTCTTGTTTCTCTCACTTTTTTTTACTTGTACACGTTTTTACTCATTTGTGTACACTTTTTTACTCAATTTCGTACACTTTTTAAATAAGTAATATTAAAATATATTTTAAAAAAACCACTAAATTAATTCAAAGAAAAAAAAATTAAAAATAACATATTACATTAAAAAAAAAAAAAAAGAAAAAAAAAGAATACGTATGGGAGTCCTTTAGGTTCTGAGGTCTCAAGTTCTATACATATTAGGTCCTGAGGTCTCAAGTAAAAAAAAAAAAAAAAAAAAAAGTAAAATCTAAAAAAAGACAAAGGACTAAAAGACTCCCATACCAGATTTTTCTTTTTTTAATTTAGATAGAACTTGAGATCTCTGGACCTAAAAAAAGAATACGTATGGGAGTAAAATCTAAATTAAAAGACAAAGGACTAAAAGACAAAGTAAAATCTAAATTAAAAAAATAAAAAATAAAAGTAAAATAAAAGTAAAATCTAAAAAAATAAAAATATCAGGACCTAAAAAAAGAATACGTATGGGAGTTCTATACATATTAGATTTTACTTTTATTTTTATTTTTAAATTAGGGTGGTACACTGGTACTGACTTCAGTAGCATCCGGTGGCGTCCTATCACTTTCCTATTAATTATGCTTAATTACCTCTCCTCTGCCACGTGGGCTCTTATGATTCGCGGGGTAACAAAGGCCTGTTACCCTTAGGATATTGGTAGCCTTTTCGGTATGGGACCCTTCGTTTTGCTAAAAAAATGTTTTCGTTGTCCAAAATTTGTAGTTACAAGTTCAAAACCTAACGACTTTTTTAATAATCGATTGTCATTCAATCTTCAATTTTACTAGTTTTGACAATACATAGGAATTATGGAGTCTCAACCATCAATATAAGATTTTGGCTGAGTTGATCTTATAATCTGGTATGAGAGCCTTTTAGGTTCTGAGGTCTCAAGTTCGATTATCTCTGGCCACATTGGTGTCAGTGTGCACTGTGCTATGTGAGTTGGTCTTCAAATACGTATATCAAAAATTGTTACGTTCACAGCCTGTATATAGCCTCATGTTTTGATCAATCGTAGTCTTTAAAATGTTATGAGCGCACTTGGAATTAAAATAAAATTTAGACTATATGGAAAGGTGATGTTGTCATCGCGTACCAGTCACTTTATTTTATTTTCCATGCAAAATAATAACTAGTACTCCGTATAAAAGTTTAGATAGATTATAACCTTATGTTAAAACAATATGAGATAAATAAGAATTTAAATATAATTTAAATTTCAATTAAATCATAAATTATTATCTTATGAAATATGTTAAGCTAAAGATAAGGACCTCAGCTATAAAATATTTTTCAGTTAAGGACCTAATCTATAAAGATTTCCAGTTAAGGATTCTAAAATCAAACGCCGTTACTTTGCCATGCATGGTAATTGACAAAAAAGAGGCCACGTCACTTTGCCAAAGAAAAAATGTATATCAAAAATATATATTTAAATAATTTAATAACATTTGAAAGTTTTTTGCTTTTATTTATAAATTTCGGTTTATAACAAACTTTAGAATCAAAAATAAGATAAAAAATCTATATTCATTTTAGAGTAGAATTTAAGATATAGAGTACTATTACTAATTAAGACTAAACTATCAATTTATTATTAATCTATATAGATGTTAAAAATATGATAAATTTTGTACTCCGTATCAATTTTAGAGTATAAATCTATTTATATAGAGTACTACTTGAAACCAAAATATCGATGTAAAAATGTTGAATATTTGTTAAATGAGTAAAAAAGTTAATCTAAAATTTACAATAAAAATAGAGTGACGTTAATTTTTTTTTTTTTTTTTTTTTTTTTTTTTTACCGATTTATATAGTGATCTAAATTCCTACCTTAGGCATGGTATAAACCTAAGGATTCTCTCTATTTTCATTCTCTTCATTCTTATCCATTTCCTCTAACAATAATATAATACAAAGTATTGATAATTACGAGTACTTTATTTCTTATCCACCTTATGAAATGTGTAATCACTGGATTACATAAGATTTTAATCTAGATCGTTGATGCGAATCAGAAGGAATCAGGAAAATGGGAGGATCCAAAATAATAATACAAGCCTAAATTCAACTTACTTGAAACTTGATATTTTCACAAATTTATAGATACCCGCTTTTTTAATATAAAAAATGTCATAGTAAAGAAAATGGTATACATATATAGTGTTGAATATTTGTTCCACACTTCCACGGGTACTCTAAAATTAGTAATTGACCTAAATTTATATCAATCTTTTCAATTCAAATTATAGTTCGAACCTAACCTCAACCCACTTAACTAGACTAACATATTTACAAATGTCCGTACCTCTTAATTATCATTTTTATATGAAAATTTTAATATTAATGCATAATTAAAACCCACTCTCCCATCATATGTTTAATTTACAATAACAATTACTACCTCCGTTCTAGTGATTAGTTTACAGTTTGACTTTTTTGTGAGGAGATTTGAGGAAAATATAAACAAATGACTGAGACAGAGGGATTACATTTTAATCATATGGATATATAACAAATACAATAATAAAAGAGAATTAATTACTAATATAAGCAAGATATAAGTGTAAATTTTATTTTAAATGATCAATAGTCAAATATTTACTACGTTGGGAGTATACTTACATGTATCTAAGAGATACTCCGAAGTACGTAGTAGTAAATAATTTATACATAGCTTTGAGGCATTAGATACGAGTCATACGACGATACGTGACGGACAACTAACGGTTTTGTGGTGTAGGTCCTTAACTGGAATATTTCATAGTTAAGGTCCTTAACAGAAAAAACTAAATAGATGAGGTCCTTATCTTGGTGTTACCTCTTTTTCTAAAATTACTACCTTTTTTTTAAATAAAATAAAAAAAATTCTAAAACTGCTACCTTTAATTTAAGAGCATTTTTATTAAATTTTGATACCAAAATACATTTTTGGTGATTAAAAAGCTTATTTTTTTCGTTGCTTTTGCAATAGGACAGTCACTAGTTGGCGTGCCCGTCCCCGTCCGGGCTATCTATCATTATTATTAAGATTTAAAAATAAGTATAAAACTAGTTTGCGTGCCCGTCCCCGCCCGGGCCACTTATCAATATTATTAAGATTTAAAAATAAGTATAAAATATAATTTTGTATATATTAGAAACTTTACCCTACCATATCTAATGACTTAATTTAAAAATAAGGTAAACGATAGATATTGTACATCCGTTTTATCGTTCATGTAACATATTCATTAGTTTTGCTATCGGTTTGTAATTAAGTGTTTTCAATAAGAACTTTAAATATTGAACGTAAAATATAAATTTACAACATACAAAGAAAAAAGGATCAATATTAATTGAATCAAGCTATGTTTAAGTATCAAACATGGTAATTAAGAAATAAAATTATTCAAATTTAAACACTTATATCAAATACACTGTAAAAAATAGATTTAACACAAATTGTAATCATAATTAAAACATAATAAATTGAAACTATATATACAAAAAGTGATAAAGACTTTCTTAAAGATTATTTAATTGATCCTAATTAAATAAGGTAATTATGTGTCATATAATTGTTTATTTTAAAATTATTATTTTTCTTCTCAATTAAAAACATCTTCAATTTATTTTTTTGGAAAGTTCTAATATTGTAAAGATTTCAATTGTAGATTTAGTATTATATCATAAATTACATATGTTAATAGTAATCCATCTAAAATCCTAGCATTAGTAGAATTATAAATAATACTAATATTAATTTTTTAGACCAATTATATTGTGACAAATGTCGACCATAGAGACCATGGTTTCGACTTTATATATATATATTAGATACAATTTTTATATATTTTTTCTAGTTTATATATTTACCAATTATGATATAATTTTCTATGATATTTAATATGACAAAATTTCTAAAATATAAATACTAAGGCCATGTTCTTTTCGGCTTTTATCGTACTCCGGTATTTAATATGATAATTTTCTAAAATCTATGATTTATCATATTTGTTTTTCGTTTATTTGCAAATTATATTTTATAATACTTACCTAATACTATTTTTTTTCCTTTAACTTATTTATTAAATCAAATATTATTTGACTTTTTAGAATTTTATGAATTACCATATTTCTCTTGCTCTTTCATTTTTTTTTTTAATATTTTAAAATATAACTTACTTATATAACTTACTTAACATAATAAAGTAAAACTATTTAACATCGTACGTACCTAAAAAGATCTAGCTAAAGTTTTTTATGTATATATATACAAAAAAGGATAGAGACTTACCTAAAAATTAAATAAGGTAATTATGTGTCATATAATTGTTTATTTTGAAATTATTATTTTTCTTCTCAATTAAAAAAATCTTCACTTAATTTTTTTTTTGGAAAGTTCTAATATAGTAAAGATTTCAATTGTAGATTTAGTTTTATATTTTAAGTTACATATGTTAATATTTTTTCATCTAAAATCCTAGCAATAGTAGAATTATAAATAATACTAATATTAATTTTTTAGACCAATTATATTGTGACAAATGTCGACCATAGAGACCATAGTTTCTGCTTTATATTTATATATTAGATTGAAAACATCTTTCTCATGAAAAACTAAACGAATTTGGTCGCAAAGCATCTGAAACATCGACTTTATTATTATCAAAAATAGATTTTGGTAACAAATTTTAAACAAAATGCTTATAAAAGATACTCTCTCTATTCAAATCCATTCGTACTCAGTTCTGTTGACATTTTTGACAATATTTTTGGCCCAACAATAATTAACTACAATTTACCCTCAAATTTTTTATAAACTACAGTGTATATGATTTTATTTTATTTAATTGTTTTTTTGTTTGGTGAAGGATTTTTCTAGAGTATGTCTAAAAGACACATGTTAATAAAAATTCAAAATAAAAATGTTGTTCCTTACCCTAAATGAAATTTTGTATTCGTGGATCACATTGTATGTAACAATATTTTTAAAAAGGTCAAGTATGTGTTAAGAATAGTCAAATGCAATTTTTTTTTTTTTTTTTTTTTTGCACTATATAAGCTTGCGCTCGACTACTTTGTTTTTCCACAAATAATTCTTCTTCTATACTTGCTTAGCAATTTTACATATTGCTAGCTTACTTATTTTCGAAAATAGTAACTAAAAATAGTAGTAGTAGTAGTAATAATAATAATAATAATAATAATAATAATAATAATAATAATAATAATACAGTTGTAATTTTTCGGTGGTGAAATGGGAAAATTGCAAATATGTCGTCGAAATAATACCGAACGAGAAGGTGAATGCGACGTCAAACCATACCGACCGCTAACTAGTAAAGAATCGATTCCAGTATCTATTCTTTGCCCTTATCTGTAAATTTCTTCCTCTAACTTTCTTCATTTTTTACTTTATAACCTATTTTAATTATTTTTATCGTATGAATATACGTTACAAGTTTTTCTTGCAATTATCTTTTAGCCGGAAGTACTTATATACTCTACTTTTTATTAGATTCAATCATCTTTTATCGTTTAATATTAGTAATATTTAATATTTAATATTTAATAGAGAATAAATTTGGAGTTTGGATAAACGTCATAGAAGTGGCTAGTATTATGACTATCTATTAGGGTTTAGTGGTACTCATGCTATTATAAATCACAAATAGCACTATACATTATTGATTGGATTTATCCATACAAGCAATCCATAGACTTATTAATAATATACCACTAAACCCTAATGGATAGCTGTAACTCTAATCACTAATAGGGTGGCAGAGCGAATCATCTTTTCCATTTTTATGTTTCTATTGGTGTCTCAATATTACGTATGGTAATAAATAATTATATGAAAAATGAGTTTATTACTCCCTCCATCCACATTTAAAGTTCATATGTGGGTGAACGGATAAAATAAGAGAAAGTAATAATATGGGGTGGAAAACGAAAGGAGAGAAAAATTGTGGGGTCAAAGTTAATAATAACCACAAAAAAAAGACCAAAAAAAAAAGTAGGAATTTTAAAGGTGGATGGAGGGAGTACTACAAAAAGTAATAAGACACCAAATGAAATATGAAATGGAACAGAGGGTCGCTTTGCTATGACAGTTATCCAAATTTAGACCTATAGTCTATCACGCTTGCCCAAACTCATGGTTTTTTTTTTTTTTTTTTTTTGGCTAAAATATAAGCTTTTCATTCATATCAAAACACAAATTCTAATTCGGTAATACAGCAAGTCTATAATCTAGTTGACCACCAAGACAAATCCCTACTACGCCAACTACACTTATCCATGACATTGACTCGATTAACAATAACTTTCTGTATATCCCTCGCCACCTTACAAGGTTGTTCAACCAAGGAAAATAAACGAGCCCGATTTCTTTGAAGCCAAACATTATACCAACAAGCCATTAAGCAATATTCACAACCATCCTCTTCACCGGAGACCACCGACGTCTACTCGGACACCCTAAACTGCCAATATCACCATCGTGAACTCCTAACCAAGTTAGAACCAAACGAACAACCTTCACCACAAAAATACAATGAACAAAGACATGCTCATGCGTCTCAATTTGCAAACCGCAAATGCAACACAATGGATCCTCACTCACTCCCAAATGATATACTCTGTCCTTCAAATGCAAACCATGAGTCATAATGAACCAAGTAATCAAAACATGTTTTAGCAAAGCTTTCGAACACCAAACCCATTTATACTAAGGAACCCGGTCATGTCTATCAGCGAGCCAATTATAGTGCCCACTGATCGAATAAACATATCCATTCAGAAGCCAACCACCCTCATCAAAACAATCCCGAAGTTCATCCCTAGTGCGACAAATCTTCTTCCAATGCCAACACACATCTGGACCAGGATCATATACCAACTCATGGTAATTAGATAAAATGTTCATGATGAGTTTGCGAATATACATTAGCAACAATATTAATAATAAAAATAAAAAGCAAAAATTTTAGTCGTCTTCACTCTTCTTCAATTCAAGTATTCATCTTTGCAATTTTGGTCAAAAATAAACGAGTATAAGACCCGTCAAAGAAATTTGAATAAGAACGTTATGGTATTCATACTTGTCGATTTAAATCGTCAGAAAGACTAATCGAACCTAACAAATTTCTGATTTCCGTCGATATCAATTCTAGAGAACGCTAAGTTTTTCTAACTCCAACTTTTGGTTGCGTAACAACTAGCCAATAAATTTGGTACCGCCTTAACGAAGTTGAAGACTTTAAAATAAATAAATAAAGATAATTTGGAATTTGGGAGTTTTTATTCGACTAATTTGACATAATTCTAGGTTTTTTTTTTTTTTTTTATGAACTTGACTAAAATTTTTTTAAGGTTAACTGTATTTTTGTAAAGGGAATCCTACTGCATATCATCGATAATTCGCCCATTGACAGGGCAAAGAAATTATGTGGGTTTGGTCCTTAGAAACCAAAAATGTTCTTATGCCATGATAAGATTTATAATAGAGAATAATTTCATTAAAAAAAAATAAAAAATTATCAATCATTTATTAATAATAGTTTCATAATATTTATAATACCTCATAGTACTATTTGTAAGAATTACTTTAATGATTTCAATAATAAAATCAGTCCCAAGATCGATTAAAGACTCGAATCAATTTAACCCTAGTACAATTAATAGAAAGGAGAGTGACTAACCTTTATCCCTTGATGAAATCAAATAATAATAATAAGAATAAGAAATATAAATTAATTGATTCTCTTCCTTAACCCCTTCCTTTGATGTTCCTGGATGATGGAGAAGAAACTGCCTTTCACTTTTCATTGAATTTTTAATGTACGTATGTTTGTTAAGTTTGTGAGAATATATTATTAACTTCCTGTATTCCCTCATGTATATGTCCTTATATACATTAAGAATTACAGTCTTTTGTACACAAACAAATACTTGATCGTACCTTTTCGTAAAAGACGACTTAAATTAGGGTAAGGTAAGAGGGAATGATAATTCCCGACTTTAAATACTTTTATCAAAACCGGTCCATCACGGTGTCGACTGTTATATATTAAAGTCTCGTAATATTTAATATGAACTCAACTTTTAATTAAACCCGAAATTAAACGCAAAGGCCACTCGAATATTATTAAATATTCTAACATTCTCCCACTTGGCCTTTGTGTTGACTTAATGGTTTAATAACTATAATGTAAACCTTTTTATTAAGCTCATTAACTGTCATGTATGTAACCAAATTAGAACTAATTGGATCATGGCGGTCACACGTCATTAAGCGACATGGTTCCTTCCATGCATCACAAATTAATTCCACGTCTAGCTACAACTTTAAGCTGAGAAATACTTTAGTTCTCACATTAAACCACATGTAGTCTAATAACCATAATTGTATACAATACTATTATGACAACATGTTCATTACATCAGAAACAACCTATAAGTGAATTCAATGTCATTAATACACGATCTTTACATTAGCAAGGCTCTATTAATAACACCCAAACGTTCTACATGGCCAATGAACGTCTTAGGTGGTAACCCCTTAGATAACGGATCCGCTGTCATCATATCCGTCCTTATATGATCAAATGACACTCTATGTTTTTGAACTTCCTCTTTGACCAACAAGAATTACAATTCCAGCGGCTTTGAGTACTTATCGTTCTTAGAGAAGAAGACGGTTGCGAAATTGTAACAATAAATTCTCAGCAACTTAGTTGTCGACAATTCCAAGTCCCGAGATAAAATTCCGCAACCACAAATAATGAATAGTGGCCTCAAAGCAAGCCACAAATTCGGCTTTTATAGTAAAGGTAGCAATGACAAACTGTTTTCCACTTTTCCATGATACTGCTCCATCAGCTAAGAGAAACACGTATCCAAAAGTCGATTTTCTGCTGTCAACGCATCCAACATAATCTGAATCTGAATATCCAACCACCTCAAGGTGATCAGATCTCCTGTACGTAAGCATGAGCTCTTTGGTGCCTTGCAAGTGCCTGAGCACTTTCTTTGCGGCTTTCCAGTGGTCAATGTCGGGATTACTTTGATATTGACCTAGCATTCCTACAGCGAAGATGATGTCTGGTCGAGTACATGTTTGAACATAATGCAAACTTCCAACCACAGATGCATAAGGAATTCGTTCCATTTATTTCCGTTCCAGTTCATTACGGGGACATTGCATTTTACTGAACTTATCCCCTTTCTGTATAGGAACTATCCCAGCTAAACATTTATCCATCCGGTATTTCTCCAAAATTTTATTGATGTAAGCCTTCTGAGACAATCCTAACAATCCTTGTGATCTGTCTCGAAATATTTCTATTCCGATCACATAGGATGCCTCACCCATATCTTTCATCTCAAAATTTTTAGAGAGATATTTCTTTACGTCATGTAGCATGCTCATATCATTTGCAGCAAGCAAAATATCATCAACATATAAGACTAAAATAACAAACTTACTCCCACTGATTTTAATGTAAATACACCGATCAACGGTGATCTCTACAAAACCGTATGACGTGATGGTATTATTAAATTTCAAGTACCATTGTCGAGAAGCTTGTTTCAGTCCATATATCGACTTTCTCAGCTTACACACTTTATCCTCATTACCTGGAGATAAGAATCCCTCAGCTTGGTCCATATACTTTTCTTCCTCGAGCTCACCATTTAGAAAGGCGGTTTTAACGTCCATCTGGTGAAGCTCAAGATCATAATGAGCTACCAGAGCCAAAACAATTCTTAAAGAGTCTTTCTTTGACACCGGAGAGAAAGTCTCTTTGTAGTCAATGCCATCTTTTTGGGTGAAACCTTTAGCAACGAGTCGGGCTTTATACCTTTCAATGTTGCCTTTAGAGTCCCGTTTGGTCTTATAGACCCATTTCGACCCAACGGTCTTAGAACCTTCAGGTAACATTACTAAGTCCCAAACTTTGTTGTCATCCATCGATTTCATCTCTTCTTTCATAGCATTCAACCACTTTTCAGAATTGTTACTTTCAATGGCTTTATTGAACGAGACAGGATCCTCATTGATGCTCAAGTCACATTCACTTTCAACAGAATATACATAATCAGGGCTAGCAGTTGATCTTCTTTCTCTTATAGATCGCCTTAATTGCTCTGTATTATTCTGAGGTATGTCATTCTCCCCTTGAATTGTGACTTGTTCATCATTTACGTGGTCATTTTGTGGCTGCTGCACATCATTATGTTGTTCAATTGTGTTATTTAATCGTGATTGCACAATTGGGACAACTAGTCAGCTGCAGCTTCAGGTGGAGAAAACTCGACCTGGAGCTCTTTAATGTCCACATTTCGTGGTTCATTACTCCCACTATTTTGACCATTTTCAATAAATCTAGCATTTCCAGTCTCTACTATTCTCGTAATGTGATTAGGACAGTAAAAAAGTGTACCCCTTCGACTTTTCAGGATAGCCAATGAAAAAACCACTGACGGTCCTTGGATCTAGCTTTTTTTTTATTTGGATTATACAACCTTACTTCAGTTGGGCAACCCCAGACTCTTAAATGTCTTAAACTCGGTTTCCTTCCAGTCCATAGCTCATAAGGAGTTTTTGGAATTGCTTTGCTAGGAACCCGATTCAAAACGTAGATTGCAGTCTTTAATGCATACATCCATAAAGAAAGAGGTAAAGAACAATTACTTAACCTGCTCCTAACCATCTCCATTAAAGTACGATTCCGCCTTTCAGCAACACCGTTCTGCTGAGGTGTACCGGGCATTGTATACTGTGCACAAATACCCTTACTTTCTAGTAACTTTGCAAATGGACCAGGACATTGACCATTTTCAGTGAACCTCCCATAATATTCACCACCCCCGTCGGATCTCACAATTTTAACTTTCATTTCTAACTGCCTTTCAACCTCATTTATGAATATCTCTAGGACATTCACAGATTGAGACTTATCATGCAGCAGATAAATAGATCCATAACGTAAAAAAATCGTCTATAAAGGTGATAAGGTATTTTTCACCACTTCAAGACGGAGTGTCAAACGATCCATAAATGTCCGTGTGTATAATCTCTAATAACTGAGAGCTTCTTGTAGCTGATTTCTTTACTGTATGCTTAGTCTGCTTACCTTCAATGCAGTCTATACATACATTTAAGTCACTAAAATCCAATTGAGGAAGAATTTCACCTTTTACCAACCTTTTTAACCTTTATTTGAATATGTGACCTAGTCTTTGATGCCACAAGTCAGCTGAATTTTCATTTAATGCACTACGTTTAATGCTTTGATTTTCAACATTAAACAGAGAATCAGAAAATTTAATGTCAAGATTGAACCTCTAAAGTGAATCGACCAAAGTACCACTTTCATAAAAGTATCCATTATAGTACATAGAAAAATACACCATGTTCAATCTTAAAAATTAAATCCTGAAATGTCCAAGCTACTTAATGATACAAGATTTCTAGCACAATCAGGTACATAGAGAAAATTTGTAATATCTATATGACACGTAGTGTCTAAGATTAATCTGTAAGTCCTCATGCCCACTATCTGTGCCTTCTTCTTGTTCTCATGGACAAATACCTTTCAGCTCCTCTTATGGGCTGAATCGAACTGAATACCTGTTTAATATAAGAAACATTAGTAGTAGCATCAAAATCTAACAACCAAGTATTACTGGGAACTTTTATAAGATTTGATTCAAAGCAAACAAAACTGTAATGTTTACATTTCTTTTCGAATCATGCCTTCCTTTATTTTACCTTTCATACTCGGCTTAGCCTTGCTGTTACTGGCTCCATCATGACCTACTACGGGAACAACTTAGTCCTTCATTTTCTTTAATCTCCCTTCCACCTGTTTTAATATGGTCTTTAATTCCTGAAAGTTCCATTTATCTTTAATGGTGTTATTTAACCAGAAACTGACCAACTTTAAAAGGAAGTGAGTTCATAATAAATTAGACCAAGAATGTGACATTTACATCGATCCCCAAGGTCTTCAACTTTGCTGCCAGGGTAGATATGTCAGTCACATGATCATGAATAAATACATGCAAAGATATTCGGAGAAGCGGCAAACATTAATGCATGATTACCTATCAATGCTTTGAAAACTTTCATACAGATTCATAAATTTAAAGTAAGCATTCAAGCAACCTTTGGGCAATACTTAAATACTCACACTATAATTGACGTTTAAATTATACTTTAATAATTAATCATACATACAAAAGTCAAATAAATAAGCATGTTATCTTTAGATATACACGCTATTTAAATACTTAGTCTCAATGATTAATCCTTTAATATTATTATCCATATTTAATGATCCACCTTTGGGTGATCTCCAAAAATATAGACAACAATGAAATTAATTGATCAAACTTTGAAATCTTTTATAACGTCACTTTTACCATGATCAATTAATATAAAACTGTAATTTTAAATGTATAAATTGTACTATAATAAGGCCACTTTGGTGACTAACATATTATACACAATGTAAACATTCACCATTCATAATAAAATATGCATCCATGTGTTAACATTACAAAACACAATAAAAACATATTAATACCGTACATGAGTAAAATTTACTTTAATGTGTTAATATTGCAAAACACAATATTACTCATATTATAAAATTTCATACACATTACATGAAACAATAATCAATGCAACTGTACACTAATCATGAGGCGTAACCATACTCGCAAATATATAATATAAGATCATTGAAACCGGCTACTGATATTTAGAAAACAAGAGAGCAATACATACGCCTCACATGTACGTACAACTATATATGATGCCACCAATTACAATAAAAAAACTTCATCATAAAATAAATTCTCATTAACATTCATATGCAATCGCGTCGTATGTAACCAACATACTCGTAATTAGCAAATAGCAACTCGCAATAATAGAATCTAATAGGATCATAGAATACAAACCCAAAACCTAGATTTAAATATTATAACATATTTTTGAAAAAAAAAAAAAAAAAATTGAATTTAAATTTAAGCTAAACACAAACATATATAGTTGGAATAAGTGTCTAATTAAAACCAATTTAAGAACTATATTTGTGTATTGACTTAAATGGTTTTAATTAGACACTTATTCACAATTCCTATAATTACTAACATATGTACGGGGTACTAATATAAAATCTTGAAAAATTATATTATGTATCTATAAATGCCGTGCAATGCACGGGATCTACACTAGTTTTTCTAACTAAAAAACTGACGACGTTAGTTTTATGGAAAAGGTGTCAATATACCCTTTTTCTAACCAAGGATCAAAGAAACGTCTACTTACCAGGTGTAAGTAAGTTTGTTAATATTATGTCCAACAGTCAAATTTTTGGATAGCAAAAAAGGGTATATTGGGTACATAAACACAAACTTTAGGGGTATTGTATGAACAAACCTCAGACATGGGGCACCATATGTAATTTGACAAAATTCGAAGGTATCATGAGAAATATCTCTAATAACTATATTCATCATTTAAGTCATAAATCACCCAAGTAGTAAATCCAATTACTAATTTATCTCCGTAAATTCTTAAATTTATGACATTACACTTTAATTATCATTATTAACAACCAATAATCCATAAAAAATTAGTTTGATACTTAATAATTTTTTTGGTTAAATTTCCCAGCTAACTCCAATATAAATACTACCACTATTATCTCTTATCTTTATAAAATGTAGGTTGAAAAAGAGAAATTATAAAATAAATATTTTCATGAGTTATAAATGAATTTAAGTGATCAAAATGTTAAATAAGGTCAAATTAGAAACAAAACATAAACTTTAGGAAAATTTTTAAAATACGAAAAAAGTAAACGTATATAACAAAAAAAAAAAAAAAAAATCAAAAACAATTAAGGATAAATCAAAAAGTTTATACCTAAATTAAATTATATGTGTAATTCCCATATGAAATCTTTGTAGGGGGAAAAAAAAAAGAAAAAAAAAAAAAAGAAAAAAGAATCTCATATGTGGCTCTAAAGGAATGATTTTTCTCACTTGTACACTACAATCCCTATAATTTTAATTATACCCTTGACCTTTATTAGTGAATGTCAAGCATGATCAAAATTGATTTAGACGTTAATTGGAGTTAGTTACGTGGCACCTTGACACTAATTAAGCAAATGACATAGATCCCACTTTTGCTGCAATAGTAAAGGAACTCGTTTTTTAATCGTCCGTATCATTTTTGCCAAAATTAATTGGATACCAAGGTGACACTTAGCAGCTCCAGTTAACGTCCAAAATAATTTTGGTCAGGTTTGACCTTCATTCACTAATAAAAGTCAAGAGTATAACTGAGATTATGGGGATTACGAGTACAAAGTCTCATTCCTTCAATCTGAGATGAGAATCCCTCAAAAAAAAAAAAAAAAAAAAAGAATTGTTATTTTTCACCCGTCAGTTTACAATTTTTCGCTTTTAGTTTACCATTTTGCCTTTTACATTATTTCTTACAATATATTCCTTAAAAAAAAAACCATTTATTTATTTTATATTCGGTTAATTACAATAATTTGATAAGATTTAGTTTGTTGACCATTTATTTAATCGATTTTCTTTAAAGAGGTTATGTCATAAATATAACATATAAGGGGGTTATTTTGAAAAAACAAAAATTGTTATAAAAGGGGTTATATTCAATTAACCCTTTTTAATAACAAGATTAGTATTGTCTTCCTCAACGATGTTATAAAAGGGGTTACAATTTCATCCTTAGTACAAAGTTATTGTTTAATATCAAATGATGATTCATGTTAACTGAGCTTAATCACATTTGTCTTATTATAGGCTTTTGGTGATAGTACGGATAATAACACTTATTATCACACTTGGATGGAGACTTGCACATCCAAACAAAGATGCATGGCTCCTTTGGGGTTTGTCCATTGTCTGTGAATTTTGGTTTGGTTTCGTTTGGCTTCTCGACCAATTACCAAAGCTCCGACCCGTTAAACGCCATACGGATCTCAAACTTCTCGAAGAAAAGTTTAAAAAGGAAAAAGGATTGTATTCAGACCTACCAGCTATAGACGTCTTTGTGACGACCACGAACCCTGAGAAGGAACCCCCGCTTACGACAGCAAACACTATCTTGTCTATTTTGGCCGCAGATTACCCGCGAGAGCGACTTTCGTGTTATTTGTCAGACGACGGTGCTTCCTTTCTTATGTACAATGTTATGCTTGAAGTTGCCGAATTTTCTAAGCTATGGGTGCCTTTTTGTCGAAAGCATAGTATCGAGCCAAGGAATCCTAGCTACTATTTTAATAATAAGAAAGATCTTTTTAAAAGGATGGGTCATCCCCATTTTGTACAAGATTACAATGTGGTTAAGGAGAGATACAAGAAGTTCAAGGTGAAAATCAATGGGTTGCCAGAAAATGATAAGCTTTCTAAAGAGAATGAAGAAAATTCTTGGGATGGTGCTTGGAGTCATGATCCTGTCGAAGGACACACCGTGAAAAGTCATAACGCAATTGTGAAGGTAACCGTCATTCGAAGTTACATTTTCATAATATTGTTCTCCAACAAATATGCTAAACCGAGTAAAATTGTTTATATTCAATGATTTGCACATTTATGTGAAAAAGTTACATTGTTGTTGATAAAAAACTAATTGATGTAGGTGGTGCTAAACTCAGAAAAGAGCGATTGTACCGACATTGATCTTAATGGAATTTGTAAGGCTCTTCCAATGTTAGTCTACATATCCCGAGAAAAGGGCCCTAAGTTTGATCCTAATAAAAAGGCCGGAGCTTTGAATTGTTTGATGAGAGCGTCCGGAATCTTGTCTAATGGACCGTTTATTCTCAACCTTGATTGCGACCATTACATTTACAACCCACGAGCTTTGAAAGAAGCGATATGTTTCATGTTGGATCGAGATGGAGACCGTATTTGCTATGTCCAGTTCCCTCAAAGATTCGATGGAATTGACCCTTCTGATCGATATGCAAATAAAAACGCCGTTTTCTTTGATGTGAGCATGAGGTGTCATGACGGGAATCAAGGCCCATTTTATGTCGGGACTGGTTGTGTATTTCGAAGGGTTGCTCTCTATGGTATCGATCCACCTAATCCGAAACAACACGCTCCATGTTTTATGGATATGTTGCCTTTTCGTGGAGAGTCGACAAAAGATAATATAAAATCGTGTGCACCCGATGATCAAGACAGTGACAAGTACATAGAATTATGTACAACAAATGATCAAGATATTTGTCAACTGGAGTCGATATTTGGGAAATCGAAACCGTTAATTAATTCATTTGATCGCGCAGAGAAAGAAGGTTTGCCGCTAAAAGATCACCCCTCGGTGCAAAACGGAAGGATGCCAGGAATGATCGCAGAAAATGGTTGGAAATCTCCAGACGACAATAAAATAGATGAAGCAAAGAAGTCAATAGTATGTTGGTTTGAAGACGGCACGCAGTGGGGTAAGCAAATAGGGTGGATTTATGGCTCACTTACAGAAGACGTGGTTACTGGCTACACAATGCATAATCGAGGATGGATTTCGGTTTACTGTGTCCCAAAACCTGACGCATTTCGTGGAACAGCTCCAATAAATCTCACAGATCGTCTCCAACAAGTTCTTCGATGGGCAACTGGATCGGTCGAAATATTTTTCTCAGCCAACAATGCTTTCTATGCGTCCGACAAAATGATGGTCCTACAGAGAATCGCGTACATCAATTTGGCTACCTACCCTTTCACCTCGATTCTCCTGACTATTTATTGCTACGTTCCTGCCATATCTCTCTTCAACAACAAATACGTCATCCAGGACCTTACCCCCACATTTCTCGGTTTATTGCTCACCATCACCGCTACCTTATGCTTGCTTGCAATACTTGAAATCAGATGGTCAGAGATTTCCCTCGAGCAATATTGGCGAAACCAACAGTTTTGGCTTATTTCTGGGACTAGTGCGCATCTAATTGCTGTGCTTCAAGGACTGTTAGAAGTCGTATGTAATGTTGAAATCAAATTCAATGTTACCTCTAAATCCACCCACGAGGAGGAGGACGACGACGAGGAGGACGACGAGGACGAGTTCGCTGATCTATACGCGTTTAAGTGGTCAAGTTTACTAATCCCACTTTTCATGATTTTGGTTTTTAATGTCATGGCAATTGTCATTGGATTTACTCGGGCAGCGTATAGTACTACCCCTATATGGGGTAGTTTAATAGGAGGAGTATTCTTTAGTGTTTGGGTACTGTCGCACTTATACCCGTTCATTTTAGGGCTTAAAGGTAAAGGCGACATGCCAGGGATTGTCTACATTTGGATAGGTCTTATCGCTATAACTATGTCCCTCCTCTGGGTCGTTGAAACTTCCACCACACCGCCTTTTATTGTTCCAAACGATATTCTTACATCTCACTCGATTGTTCCAAAAGGTGGTCTTTCATTTCCCTCGGGTCGCGGGGTTTGAAGAGTTCGTGAAATCGTTGTACGCTGTGAAAGTTGTAACACTATACAACTTTGGGTTGAGATAAATTTGTATTGCTATAAGAATGATTATACGAAGTACTGTATTACTGTAAGAATTGTTATTTATTAAATAAAACGGAAATCGTTGGGATGTTGGATAATAATTTCAGTCAATTAAAAGGGTAACTGTCTTTCATTGTCACTAATAAGACTTGATAAAACTACGATCATAATCATTTTAGAAATTAAGTAATTAACAATTTGTTACATAAGAGCAACATGATAACAATTTAAGTCCAACTAATTATATGTATCATTTATTTAAGGATACGGAGGTACGCGACCTATAGGAATGATCCTGTACAAGTAAGATTTGATAACCTTTAAATTTGAATAAGTTTGTGTTCAATCTATTTATCTATAATCTATAATCTATCTATAATTTATAATATCTATCTATAATCTATAATCATCTATCATCTATCTATCTATCTATCTATCTATCTATCTATCTATCTATCTATCTATCTATCTATCTATCTATCTATCTATCTATCTATCTATCTATCTATCTATCTATCTATCTATCTATCTATCTATCTATCTATCTATCTATCTAGCTATCTATCTATCTATCTATCTATCTATCTATCTATCTATCTATCTATCTATCTATCTATCTATCTATCTATCTATCTATCTATCTATCTATCTATCTATCTATCTATCTATCTATCTATCTATCTATCTATCTATCTATCTTTCTATCTATCTATCTATCTATCTATCTATCTATCTATCTATCTATCTATCTATCTATCTATCTATCTATCTATCTATCTATCTATCTATCTATCTATCTATCTATCTATCTATCTATCTATCTATCTATCTATCTATCTATCTATCTATCTATCTATCTATCTATCTATCTATCTATCTATCTATCTATCTATCTATCTATCTATCTATCTATCTATCTATCTATCTATCTATCTATCAATCTATCTATCTATCTATCTATCTATCTATCGATCTATCTATCTATCTATCTATCTATCTATCTATCTATCTATCTATCTATCTATCTATCTATCTATCTATCTATCTATCTATCTATCTATCTATCTATCTATCTATCTATCTATCTATCTATCTATCTATCTATCTATCTATAAAACAAAAACCACAAATTAATTATTTCCCGCCTACTACCCATGATCTACCATTCTACCTATTCCATTTTTATTTTATTTTTTCAATTTCCCTAATTAGAGGATTTGTGGTTAGTCTTTTTTAAAATCAAGCTTTTCCTTTTATGTTTGAAAAGAGGCTGTATAATCAAGCTATTCCATTTTCAGCCTCCAATCTCCCGTAACCGTTATGAGTGATTAATCCCAAACAATAGGCTGTATAATCAGGGATATCATTTACGGATATATTATAATATAGTTATGCGTCCTTTTTGAATGGAAATTAGTTTACTGGCATTGTTATCTTTTATCTTACGCAAAACTAAAGCCACGAAAGAAAGTTTTTGTGTTTTCCTACTTCGAGAATGCAAAGCTTGGAGATGAGTAGCCGGACAATTCGTAACTTGCATGTTTAAGAGTAAATTAATATCATGGAGATGAGTAGCCGGACATTAAAGTTTCAACAGATTTGGCGCAACTGAATTTGTTAGATATAATAAATTAATGAGTAAATTACAAAATACCACCTTTTAAAATTGAAAATTTTCAAATTAACACCTTTTAAAACATTTTTTGTAAATTACCACTGTAACACCCCGGGTTAATTTAAGCTAAACATAATTAGGAAATCAATAATTAGACAATCTCGCTCAATTATTTTCCTAAAACAATACACTACAAGTTTTCTCGCACCTAAAGTAAAATCATTTTGATATACTTCGAATTTGAACTTTATTTTTACATATTCAAACTCGATAAATCAAATGATGAATCGACGACAAATTTCTCAACGACAAATTTTGGCACGCAAATCGAGGTCAATGTTGACCAAAGTGGCCGAGCCACTTAAGGTGATTAAATCACCTAATTCCTTTTTCAAATAAACTTACCCATAATCCAAACCTAACAAAATTAGTTAAGGCTTAATCATTTTGGTTATTACTAACAAAACATATTATATTAATATCAATTTACTATTTCGTTTTGATTTAACTAACACTTTCGCTAAATATCGAAATAATGAGTCACACTAAGTCTAAACTGATAAAATTTTTGACGTTTGAGTATAATTATTTAAATCGATAACATTCAACAAAAAAATAAGTGTTTCGATCAAATAAAAATTTTAATCAAAGTTGCGAGGATTTAGTACCCAATTTTTGTTTTGATTTCGTTTTGAGGTTTATTTTCATTTTTATTTTCGATCTTACTTCGAACCATTATTTTAAGACCATATATTTTATTTCGAGACTTTTCGCGTGCGCGTAAATCGAAAATTTCAAAAACGAAAAATCGGGCCAACTTGATCACACTTGGCCGAGATTTTTGAGCTTCAAAGCTCAATGTTATCCTCTTCCATTTCTCTACTTTACTCAACCATCTAATCCCCTTACACCCTATGCTAGATTCATCATCACTTGTATTTGCATTATTAAGTTTAAAGATTATACATTTTTAATACACAACACAATACATATAACTTACACTACTAGTATACATTTTCATCTACAACATTCATTACACACAAACACAAACTAATACTCTAACTTTTTCTCTCTAAATAAACCAACTCAAGAACACAAGTAAGCATTACTTCATCTTCAACCTTGAGCCTCCATGAAGATCTTCATCTTCTTCCTTGCATTTTCTTCCCTAAACTTTTATTTCTTATTCTTTAATTTCCTTAAGCTCTTAACATACTCCTCCACCATTTATACATATTAATCACTACCTCTTTTAACTAGTAAATAATTAAGAACATAAATCAAAATCATTTAAAAACAAAAAAAAGAAAACTATACATCACCTAAAACATAAAAATGACACTACACTTTAAACTTTTAGTTTAGTTAGTTTTAGCTAAAATAAATTACTAACTTATTATTTTCATTTTTATGTACTACTTCTAACCAAAGACGAGGAGCAAGGTGGAGGCATAGACTTGAGCGTGTTCGACAACATCGTTGATCCCGACAACTGTTGAGCTTTTCACTAAATCGACCTAATTAAGGTGCTCTCGCACACTATAAATGCTAAGCACCTAATTTAATTGATTATATGTTATTTTCCTAAGTGATGATATAATTGCATGCATGATGTTTTATGTCACCTAAGTATCATATGTTAAATTAGAAGACAAAAATCGAAAAATAATAATTGTTGTCCACCTAAATTTCACACGGCATACCCTATTATTTTTGCTTAATTTTTCGTTTTAATTTTTGTAAATTGCATGCTTAAAATACTAAGAATAAGATGTATATGAAAATATAATTAGTTTATGTTTTGGACTTAAAATGAAATTGTTGTGATATTGAAATGTTTTAAAGTATTTATGTGCATGAAGTTATTGTTGTTATTTTTGTGTTTGAAGTAATTTACTTTTGTTTGTTAAATGTTTTGTTATGAATTTCACTTATGTTAAGTACATGTGTAATATAAAAGAAATTAGTTATTGAATTAGAAGTATAAAAATCAAAAATAAAAATTTGAACATATATATATATACATATAGAATTAGGATCATATGAGTCCTATTATATTATTTGAGTCCATAGGTCCTAATATGAGCCCTTAGATAATGGAAATCTAATGGCTGAGATTTAACTAATTAAGTAAGGGTATTTTGGTAATTTAACACTACACTATATATACCTAAATATTCAGCCCTCTCTTTATTTTTCTGAATCAGTTTATCTCTCTACCCTCTTTCTCTCTCTTTTTCCCTAATTTTTCTTTTACGTTCTATTATATTAGTGTATTGAAATCGCACATCAATTTATTCATCTACTAATTTCATTAAAATTATGTAAATAATTTTATTTCTTCATCTGCTATTCCTCTTCAATGTTAGGTATGATACTTAATTTAATTTTTATTATTATCCCTATTTTTTGTAAAAATTGAAATTTATTTTGTAAATTCATGTGTTTTAATCGATTTATGTTCAAATTCATGTTTATTGTTATTGTTTTTCACATAATTCAACTGATTTGATGACATTCAACATTATTTTTAATGATTTTTGTTGTTGATTGATTTTTCTCCATCATTGTTATGACTTTTCACATGACAAAACTGAATTGATGATATTCATGGATGTTTTTCGTTTTTTTGGTTTTAGTTGTTGTTTCTCAGTATAGTTTTCGCTTTTGTATCATGTATTATTGTTGTCTCATGGATGTTTCCTCTTAATTGATGCTCTCCTTTTTTTTTTTTAATTGATATTTTCTGTTTAAAATCATGTTCTTCAGCTATTTCATGATGTTTAGTCGATCAATACATTATTTACTAGCAGTTCTTATTATTTTTAGTTTGCTTTTTTCAGCTTTGTGTTTAAGTTCAAGTTAATTATAATCTTATAAATTGACACTTTCTCCATGAATTCATCTTCAGTAATATCACTTAGTATTATAATTTGTGATTAACTGTAGCATACATAATTTAAAAGCATAACACATGTTTAATTTTACTATGTACGTGATTTTTTAGCTAATTAATGTAATTTTGATTGTGGTTGTTGATAATATCATAAACATTCACAATTTTGTGTGTCACTTTGTTTTGCTAGATTTGTTGGCTTAACCTTAACATTTGCTAAAGTAATCACTTCTCCAATTTCTATTTCTCATGGAAGTTGATCAAGGTCATGGTGGAAATCATCTTTTTTGAGTGTGATTCCTGGAGATTCTGAGGAATGGGTTAGAAATGTCGCAAGTCAATTTAAACCTAGAGTAGCACAAGCTTTCGCTACCTTGAATGACGGTATTGAATTCCTTACGCAGCAGCATGGAGATTTGTACTAAGAAAGTCTTCAACTCAACGGTTCCATTGTATACAAATTTAGTTATTCTTGGATGTCATCCCACATGACAAAACTTTTGTATTATTTTTCTAATTTTGGTCAACAATCTTATATAAACTCATAAGTAATCAATAATGTATTGTTACCCGTATTTGTCATATGTTTTTACAATATCATACCATATGTGCAACAATATCATACTATATATGGAACAATATCATTATTCTTGTGAAACAGTGTCACAAAAGCATACTTAGCTTGATGGAAAATATCTATTTAGCGAGATTGATTAACAATATCACAACCTCTGAAAAACAATATCACCATACATGTTAAACAATATCATTGTTGAAAAATATTCCAAATATGTCAATTATATGCAAAACAATATCTTTATGTATACCACACTTTTATATGAACATAATATGACTTTGTTAAAACATTGTCACATTGAATGAAAAGTAAGATATAATAGTCTACAAAACATTTCCAAATACAACGTAATAATTCCATGGGCTATTTTAGTTAACTTCAACTCCAACAAACCACTGGATCCATTATCTCTCACAACCTTCTTTCGCTTTTTATTTTTACCCTACACTTGGTCGTTTGAAATGGTCGCACTTTCTTTTCATTCGCACCATTTACTTATTAGTTGATGGTTGTTCAGCCTCATCATATGTCGCTAGATGCCTCTCTATGGCAGCCTTTTCTCAGGTCCATTGAAATCTTTCAACTTCATGATTATTATTGATATGATACTTTACATCTGTAATAATACACAGAACATTATCACGGCCATTAACATACAATATTACAATGATTTGTAACAATATCACAACCTTTAACAAACAATATCACAACCATTAACAAACAATATCACAAATTTTACAACAATATCACAACTTAGGAAATAATATGCAATATTATATGATTATTGAATAACACACACTAATCCTCGCATTCAATATCATACCAGTCCAGTTATGGTTGGTGTACTAAATTAACAGAGAACTAACTATCAAGTCCTCAATTACATAATAAAAAAATTAACTCTATAATATGAAATGATTATTTCATAATTAAATGATGCGAAAACTAAACACTAAAACCTATAAACGAATAACATTCCTGATTTAAACTGTTAAAAATGTTAAACATAATTTTTGTAATGAAGAGAGTATGAAACCCAAAATAAAACTAAAATAACTGATGAACTCCTCTAAAAAATTAACTCTATAATACGAAATGATTATTTCATAATTAAACGATGCCAAAACTAAACATTAAAACCTATAAACGAATAACATTCGTGATTTAAACTGTTAAAAATGTTAAACATAATTTTTGTAATGAAGAGAGTATGAAACCCTAAATTAAACTAAAAAAACTAATGAACTCCTCTAATATATCAGTCATAATGAAATCAATTTTGTTGATAGATTATCAAAAAAGAAAAAAGAAACCTTTATAATCATCTATTATTGACATATGTACAACATTAAAACAAAACATCAGAATACCGCATATTAGTTAACCAATTTTTCGATTTAATTTTTATGTAATTGGATCATATTGTTCTAATTCAATATACATACAAATATTTCGAACAAAATTAACCTGAATTCAACGAGATTAACTTAAAAATACCACATCTAAATCAAAATGAACTAAAATCACTAAAGAAAAAAAAAATTACCTGTTTATATTGGAGTCAAATTCAACGAAATTAATGTATTCTATTGTTGAAATTATGTTTATGAAATTGAAATCTAGTGGTAGTGCAATGAATTTTTGAATTTTTAGTAAGAATTAGAGAGGTTATAGAAATTTGGAAATTGGAAATTTTAGAGAGAGAAAGTGTTATGCGTGTTAGATGAATACTCAGGAAGTTGTTAGGCTTTATTTGATGCTACGTGGCTTAATCTGGACTGTCCATTTCTTTTAGATCCAACGGCTTGTATATGGACTCAAAGACTCAAATATTTAGGTGGACTCACCGGATCCTACCTCATATATATATAGGATCCTGTGAGACCCCTCAACTCAATGAGACCCGTGAGACCCTCTTGTTAGCCGTTAGATAATACCAATCTAACGGATGAATTAAAACCTAGAACATATACATCCTTAGCTTGCATGATATTTCAATCATCTGACAAAAGTGTTTCTCTCTCTCTTTCCTTTTTTTTTAACCTTATCTTTTGAACCCTTTTTTTTTCCTTTTTTTTTTTTTTTTTTTAAATTATTATTATTTGAGCATTTTATTCCTCTTTTTTTTAGGACTCTTATTGATTTTTCTTTAATCATCAAGATTTTATTAACACCCCTATGTAAGTCGTGTTTGTTTTCTACACTTTTTTTTTATTTTTTATTTTTTATTTTTTTTTTGCAATCATGAATCATTTTTTGTGATTCTGTTCAATTTTACATGGTTCTTCATCATTTTTGGTACTTTTTCATTATTCTACATATTTATTACATTTTTTTTCTTTCTATTTTGTATTTTTCAGTCATTGTGATTTTTTTTTTTTTAAATTATTTTGTTTTAATTTTTTGGTTTATTTATGATGCATGTTTAATTATTGGTCAATGTTTTCATTTTATTTGTGAACTTTTGTTAAATTTACGGTATTGATTAGAATAAAATTTTCATTTATTTTATGGAAGATTTTTTTAGATGCTTTATTAGAACTTTTTCATTTTTTAGTCATTTTGTGTTTGAGATATGTTGTTTTGACAAGAAGCTTCTTTGTGGTCATTTTCAATTAAAGTTTTGCTCTGTTTTTGATATATTCTTTGTGGTCATTATATTTTTATCATTTGATGGTTATTATTATTCTTCCAGTGTACCTATATTTTTTGTGTCTCTAAGCTAATTTGTTGATTTACTCACATGTTTCTCTTTTGTTGTACGTATATGTGTATTATTTGTGTACATAAATTACCAATTTTTTTTTTGTTTTAATTGCGTGTCTACTGATAAAAGAAAATGTATCTACTGATAAAAGAAAATGTATCTACTGATCAAAGATAATGTATCTACTGATTCAAGAAAATGCATCATGTGCTTTAAAACAATGTTTCTTATTACTCAAAGTAAGTGTATCTAACGTTCTAAATCAATGTATCTATTTCTCAATGAAAATGTATCTATTGTTTAAAGAAAAATGTATTTACTGATCAAAGAAAATGTAACTTGTGCTTTAAAACAATGTTTCCTAGTACTTGAAGAAAGTGTATCTAACGCTTTAAAACAATGTATCTATTTCCTAGTGAAAATGTATTCTAGTCTTACAAACATGTTTACTTCTCAAAGACACTATATCCAGTGCTTTAAAATAGTGTATCTATTTCTTAATGGACATGTATCTAAAGCTGAACAATAATGTATCTATTTCTCAAACAAAAGGATAGGTACCAAATGCTTAAAAACGTTCAATCTAGTTATCAAATTATAACCAATGATAGAAAATAGTGTATCTATTTTTCAATAGAAATGTATCTCTTGCTCATAGATAATGTATCTATTGCGTAATTAAATTTATCTATATACATGAAAAAAAAGAAGCAAAAATGAAATTTCTATTTTCTTTAACATTTTCTTCAAGTCCATCTTCAAGCTTTTCTTGGGAGTCCCTATAAAAAAAATAAAAAAAATTATAACTTTAAAAGTTAATGACAACACACAGCGTATCAAAACATATTGATGGTTACTCATACAATTAGAGCTTTTCTTGGGAGTCCTTATATTGTCATGAATAATTTGAGACACTTGAAAACTTAAATCAAACCACTAAAATTATAGCCTAACAACAACTACAACATTAATCATTATCTTCTATACCCATTATTTAGATGGGGCCTGGATAAAATGGTATTAACAATGACAATTGATAATTTCTTTATTCACTATAGGTATAATTTCTTCATTTAAAATTGATGTAATTTTTTCATTCACATGTTATAGCGTTTGGGAATCTAAATATAAAAGAAATTAGAATAATTTATTTTGTAATTCTTGAAAAACAATTGAAGTTATTTTAAATAATGATGAAAACCCGAAATTCTAAATTGCATGAATAATAAGAAAACTTCGTACCTCGCATAAATTATGGCTGATTGACAATTCTCCATGAATATTTCCGTGGATTAGGTAATGAAATTATGATTTTCTAGTTTAATTGTTGGGAATTTTCTTTGTGTTTTTCAGAAAATTGGGAAAGTAGAAAAGATGAGAGAGAATGTTTATTTTATTGTGTTTTGCAGAGAATTGGGAAAGTGAAAAAGAGGAGAGAGAAGATGTATTTTGTTTGATGCACATGTATTATGTTTTATGTAGAATTGTAACCATTGTATCACACCGTTAGATTGGGGTTGATCTGACGGCTAATAGGGGGGTCTCACGGGTCTCATTGAGTTGGGGGGTCTCATGGGAGCCTGCCCCTATATATATATATATATATATATATATATATATATATATATATATATATATATATATATATATATATACACGGTTTTCCTTATTATTTTGGACCAATTTTTAGTTTTAATTTTTCTAAATAACATATTATGAATAGTCTAGGTTAATTAGACTTGCTATAAAAATTTGAGAAAATAAAACGATAATATAAAAATTTGAGTTAAAAGTGTTCTTTAGAAAATCATAAGTGTTCTTGAAAAATTCATGAGTGTTCTTCATTTTTATCTAGTTTGATTTATAATTTTTATAAGTTTTAGTTATTTAATGTTTTCATTTACTAATTAGTAATCATTTTAGTAAGCATAGGCTTTAAACAAGTTAAAACAATTTAGAAAAAAAAATAGGAAATTAGTGGACTAAGCCACGGCATTCCCACTTTTATTTTATAAAATTTTGATAAATTTTTTAACTTAGTTTAAATCACTTTAGTATAATTTAAATAATTAGTGTATAAAAACTTTAAGTCGAAAACCGATAAAATTAGAAAACGAAAATAAATTGCTAAGTAAATAGAAGGCCACGGTTTTAGGGTTTATTTTGACCTAAAAATAAATTTGTCATTTTATGTTTTTATCACTTAAGTAATTTAATTAGTTAAAGAAATGAATTATTAATAAAAACATAAAAATAAATAAATAGCTAAAAATAAATAAAGGGCCACGGTTTTACTATTAAAAGTGGGTCAATTTTGGTCAAAATGAATTTGTCACTTAGTCACTAAAGTTGATTTGTAATTAGGATTATGTTAGACTGTATAATGAATCGTTAATAAAAAGAATCAACGAAACCGATAAAAATAAACGTTACATGTATTAAAATGAACAAATTCGAGTGTTACTACCTTTGCTTAAATTTGGATTTGGACATACGGACTATTTAAAATGAGCTACGACAACGTCGCTAAAATTTGAAACCGTTAAAATTATAGTTAAGTATATGACTAAATTTAACCGAGTTTTACATTTAAAATAATTTTTCAAATCGCTAAATACAAAACGAACCTAACGATTTTGAAACTAGAATTCTATACTTAGTAAATAAAAGCTTAGTTTTTCACTTAGGAAATATACTAAGTAGTAAAAGGAAATACTATGTATAAGAAATAAAGATACTAAGTATAGAAATATATATACTAAGCATAGGACAAAATACATACAAGTATAAAAATACGTATAAATACGAAGTATAAGAATACGCATACGTATAAAAATACGTATAAATACGAAGTATAAAAATACGCATACGTATAAAAATACGTATAAATACGAAATATAAAAATACGCATACGTATAAAAATACGTACAAATACGAAATACGAAAATACGAATACGTATAAAAATACGATGAATAGTAAATACGATGAATAGTAAAATAATGAATAGTGAAAATATTTAAAATTTACGAACGGACTCAAAATAAATAATTAAGTTTTTCTACGTGTTCTGTTTACCTGAAGAACTGCTAGAACTAAAATTTCATTATACAAAATTCGACGATATAATTAAGTTACAGAATTGTCAATTGTTACGAATGAACGAGGAAATAAGAATTTGAAGAAATGAACTACTTGAATAAAATACTTGGATTGTTCGCCATGTTACGACTCTTGAAATTCGAAGTTAACGAGGTAGCTGTATATGGGGACTTGGGCTCCCTCCCAGAGTTGCCCAAGGCTATTTAACGATCTTAAGATTGCTATTTGACACGTGGTATCAACCTCAGGGATGGGGCATACTTGATACTTCCGTGGGCCCATATATTAGTAATTGGAAACGCCAGCCCATCAAAGTACCGTCTCTGGTGATAGTCGAACTTTTTCGTCGGTGATACCTTTTGAATAGCGAATACGTATGATCCTCGATAGGTAGTGTATGCATACATTAGACAAGGGATTGAATCGTCCTTATTACCTTAGATATCTTTAGCATATTCAGACACGTCCACTTTGTTCGGCCCTGACTGCTACTGCGCGGATTATGTCTGCATGCTTCCGCCTTACAAACGAAGACTCATTAGTTATCACATGTTGAATGCATTTCCTTGTTTTGATTGGTTATTGTCTGAATGACTTGAATTCCTGAGTATTGAAATACGACTTGATAAGCATGATTATTTATGAGCGTACGTTATGTGATTGTATGCATACTCGTGTTTGAATCATCATGATTTCCTTATGTGCTTTACTTGCTTGCCTATTTGCTATTTGTTTTTTTACTTATTTATTATTATTCATATTGCATATTGTTTTAGAAACTCATGTGTCGAAAGAGTGATGCGAGAAAATGATAATTAATGTAACACCCCGTGTTAATTTAAGCTAATTATAATTAGGAAATCAATAAATAATCATCCTCGCTCATCATATTCCTAAAACATTACACTACAATTACTTTTGCACCTAAACCAAAACCATTTTGAATTACTTAGAATTTGAACTTTATTCTTTCATATTCAAACTCGATAAATCAAATGAAGCACACACGACGAATTTCTCAACGACAAATTTTGGCACGCAAATCGAGGTCAAACGTTGACTAAATGGCCAAGCCACCTAAATGTGATTAAGTCACCTAATCTTTTCTTAAATGTAATTACTCATAATCCAAACCTAATTAAAGTAGTTTAAGCTTAATCATTTTGATTATTACTAACAAAACATATAATAATAATATCAAATTACTATTCCACCTTGATTTAACTAACACATTCACTAAAACTCGATATATTGAGTTACACTAAGCCTAAACTGATAAACTTTTTGACGTCTGAGCATAATGATTTAATTCGATAGCATTCAACAAAAAAAAATATATATTTCGATCAAATAAAATTTTATTTCAAACTTGCGAGGAATCTAATACCCAATTTTTATATTGATTTCGTTTTGAGGTGTATTTTCATTTTTATTTTCGATCTCACTTCTAAACATTATTTCAAGACTATATATTTCATTTTGAGACTTTTAGCGTCTGCAGAATCGAAAATTTCAAAAACGAAAAATCGGGACTTGTGACATGCATGTTGGCCGAAAAAAATGAGCTTGACTTTGGCTCATTTTTCTTCCTTCCTCTTACACCACCTTACCTCCTTTTCTTCTATGTCTAATCCTTCTTACACCCTACTAAAATCATCATCACTTAGTAACTAGTTAATACTTTGCATTCATACCTAAACTTACAACTAAAACAAAAACACAAACTACTACTACATACATACATATCACACGCACAAACAAACACACACAACAAACACTTCAACTTATTTTCTCTCTAAATAAAAACCTAACTCAAGAACAAGTAAGCCTTGTTCTTATGCAACCTCAAGAACACCAACCTTCCATATTTTCTTATTCTTCCTTTAACTCATTTATTTCTTACTCATTAAATCATTTAAGCTCATAAATAAATCCTTCATTAATTATGTTAGTAATCACATCCTCTTTATGCTTATGTTTATTTAAGAATATGAATCAAATTAATTAAAATACAAACCTCACCTAAACATAAAATACTACAACACTTTAAATTTTAATTTTAGTTAGTTTAGTTATAAAATAAATTACTAACTTGTGTATTTCATTTTTATGTACCCTCCTAATCAAAGACGAGGAGCAAGGTGGAGGAGTCGATTTAAGCCAGTTCGATCACATCGTTGACCCGGACAACTGCTAGTATAACTTTCAATAACCTAACCTAAGGTGCTTCCCGCACATTTATATGATAAGCGCCTCGAAATTGATTATGTGTTATTGTTCTTGATGCATGTATTGTTTTATTATATCACCTAGTATTCATATGTTAAATTAGGAGACAAAAATCGAAAAATAATATTTGAGTAACATAGAAAAACCACACGGCATCCCCCTTAATTTTTGTCTAATTTTTCGTTTTAATTTTTGTAAATTGCATGCTTAAAATACTTATAATGAAATGAACATGAGGATATAATTAGTTTTTGTTTAGGATTTAAAATGAATTTGTTATGAATTTTTAAGTGTTTTAATGTATTATGTGTGTTCTTGAATGTTTATGTTATTCTTGAGTTTGAATGATTTTATTTATGTGTGTTAATGTTTTGTTATGTTTTCCACTTATGATTAAATACATAAATAATATAAGATAAGTTAGTTGTTGAATTAGAAGTATAAAAATCAAAAATCAAAATTTATGAACATATATATATATACACGCCCAATTAAATAACATGGACCAATTTTTAGTTTTAATTTTTCTAAATAACATATTATGATTAGTATAGTTAAATTAGACTTGTAGGAAAAATTTGAGAAAATTATATAAACATATAAAAATTTGACTAATCGATGTTCATTTTAAAAGTATTAGGGTTCTTCAAATAACCATGTGTTCTTCATTTATATAGTTAGTTTGATTCATAATTTTATAAGTTTTTAGTTATTTATTGTTTATGTTTACTAGTTTAAATCACTTTAAGTTAATATGAATAATTAGTATATAAAAACTTTAAGTTAAAAACCGATAAAATTTGAAAACGAAAATAAATTGCCATGTATGTGAGGCCACGGTTTAGGGGTCATTTTTAGACCTAAAATGAATTTGTCACTTTTTATTTTTATCACTTAAGTAATTAAAATAGTTAAAGTAATGATTTATTAATAAAAACAACAAAAGAAATAGATAACTTATATAAATAAAGGCACCACGGCATTTAGGATATTTTTGGGTCAATTTTGGTCAAAATGAATTTATCACTTAGTCACTAAATTTGAATAGTAATTAGGTTTATATTTGTTTATGTGTTAAACCGTTAATAAAAAGAATCAACTAAACTGATAAAAATAAACGTTACACGTATTAAAATGAATGAAATCGAGTGTTACTACCTTTGCTTAAATTGGATATGGACATACGGACTATTTAAAATGAACTACGACAACCTCACTAAAAATGGAAACCGCTAAAATCGTAGTTAAGTATACGACTAAATTTAACCGAGTTTTACTTTTGAAATGTTATTAAAATTAACTAAGTACAAAATGAACTTAACAACTTTGAAATTAGATTTTATACTTAAGTTAAAAATCGAGTTTCACATTTAAAATAAATTCTCAAATCGCTAAATACAAAACGAACCTAACGACTTTAAAACTAGAATTTTGTACTTAGATTATATTAAGTTTTACTTCCGAAATCATTTTTCAAATCACTAAATACAAAACGAACCTAACGACTTTAAAACTAGAATTTTACACTTAGTAAATAAAAAGCTTAGTTTTATTTTCTAAAATATCCTTAGTATAACAAAAATGTATAAGAGTATAAAGATACTAAGTATAAATAAAGTCAAATAATAAATACTAAAGTATAAAGAAAATAAAATAAGAATACTAAGTATAAAGAAAATAAAATAATAAATACTAAGTATAAGAATACATATATGTATGAAATACAAATAAAATACGAAGTATAAAAATACGTACAAATACGGAATACGAAAATACGAATACGTATAAATACGAGGAATAGTAAATACGAGGAATAGTAAATACGATGAATAGTAAATACGGTGAATAGTAAATACGGTGAATAGTAAAATAATGAATAGTGAAAAATATTTAAAAGTTACGAACGGACTCAAAATAAATAATTAAGTTTGTCTATGTGTTCTGTTTTACCTGAAGAACTGCTGTTACAAAAATTTCATTATACAAGTTCGACGTTATATTTATTACAAGTTAGTCATTATTATTATTTATGAACGAGAGAATGAGAATTTGAGAAAACGAGCTACTTGAATAAAATACTAGGATTGTTCGCCATGTTGCGACTCTTGAAATTCGAAGTTAACGAGGTAGCTATATATGGGGACTTGGGCTCCCTCCCAGAGTTGCCCAAGGCGATTAACAATCTTGAGATTTCTTTTCGGCGCGGGGTATCAACCTCAGGGATGGGGCATACTTGATATTACCTTGGGCCCATATATCAGTAATTGGAAACGCCAACCCCATCCGGGGGTACCCGTCTCTGGTGATAGTCGAACTTTTTCGTCGGTGATACCTTTTGAATAGCGAATAAGTATGATCCTCGATAGGTAGTGTATGCATACATTAGACAAGGGATGTAGCCATCTTTATTACCTTAGATATCTTTGAGCCTGGCAGTCATGTCCAAGTGATGTTGGCCTCACGGCCATCGCATGATTATGTCTGCATGCTTCCGCCTTACTAACGAAGATTCATTTGTTATCACATGTTGAATGCATTTCCTTGTTTGTTTGATGATTATGTGAATGACCTGGCTGAGTATTGGAGTACGATTTGTTGAGTATGATTATTTGTGAGCGTGGTTGGTTATCTTGATTGGTTTATACTCGTATTAAATCATCATGATCTCCTTATGTGTTTTAATTGCATACTGGCTATTTGTTTTTCCTTGTTTATTTATTATTCATTAATTATATTGCATATTGCTTTAGAAATTGCATGTATCGAAAGAGTGTGCGGGAAAATGATGAGAATTTAATGCAGGTACCCCGAGTCTTGACCGTTGATCTATCAGGGGATTGAAGGCCTTATTTTGTAATCTATTTTGAGAGAAATTGTAATATAAATACTCTGTTTTAACCTTAAACTCTTATCATGAATATTGAGTTTGTAAGACGTTAACAGCTGGTTTGTAATATATAGACTTAATTAATTTTCCGCCTTAGTTTAATTAAAGTCACGAAAAACCTGGTTGTTACAGTTGGTATCAGAGCTGTCTTGCGACCGTGAATAACTTAAAGTTATCTCACATAGCGAGACGACACCTGGGCCAGACATTCATATCGTATGTCAGGCATAGACTTATAGGATCAAATAATAAATTAGGAATCTCTAGACCGCTAAAAATAACAACGTAGATCAGTTTAAATGTGAGAAAGGGTAGAATCTTAAGGACCGACCAATTAATAATAAACTAGTGAGACGAGCAATAGAGTCTTATATTGTTATAATTCTTTTACTTGCTACTTGCTCTATGGCTAACTCTAGTTTGACAAAGGCCCTTAGGATGACGTACTACAGTTTCTCCCGTAACAATCTACCACAACGCCCACCGATGATGCCACGAGATGCATATATATGTAGCCATTCCCACGTCATAGAGCAATACGTGGAAGCTAATGGGATCACGACGACCCGACCCTACCATACTAGGGGCATTGGCTTAGGCCTGACGCTTATTGAGAGCTTCCACCCGTACGACGAATTTTGGACACCACTAGGATGGCAACTCCTCCTGAATTACGATCGATATATGGATCGCATGTGTCACCCCGACCCACTTCTGAGGGAGATGCAACCGCCAGGGTGGATGGAGCACGAGGAACTACTTGAGAACTTGATGTATCAAGAATTAAGGCACGACTATCCTCCATTGCCAGTTGAACTACTCCCAGTCTGGGAGAGGGATCTCCTATCAGGGAGACTCTTCAGGGTCGCAAATCATATTTAGGGTCTTTGGACTCCAGTTTGTAAAATATATGTAACCGACTTTTAACCATCCTAAGAACGATCTTAATATCGTCTTCTTTTCCTACGGCTATGGGTGTTATATTCAAATGTGACGTTTGGTGAACTTATGTATTATATTCCTCTGAAATGTAATATTTTACCCATGTGTATATTTATATACATGGAGACGTTATGTTACTACCTAGTCATGTGCTCTTCTTAACTCGTTGTTTTAAAAATGTTACATACATGCTTGTACTCCCAAATCTCATTTAAATTATCTTATCCATATTGATTTCAGATGAGACTACCGTGCGGTAAGAAGTACTCTGAATGGACGCCGAAAGAGAAGGCCCGCAAGAAAGCCATCGAGGCCTACGCGCGACGTCAACAATTGAAGTCCTGGAAGAGATCACAGGACGCGAGCAATGCGGAAGTCGACTGGAAGACTAGAGCCCTTAAGACTCCGTATATGGAACATCGAATTCCTGATCATCTCCGCCGATCCTCAGAATATACAGATGTGATCGAAGCGTTCATGCAAGGAAAACCTGAGACATTTGAGGGGATCAGTGGGACACTCTACCCATGGATCAGGAGTATGAATGCGAGGTTCCTGGAACACTCCGTTAGAGAGGAATGGAAAACCTCCCTAGCAGCTGCGTGCCTTGACGAGGAGGCCAAAGCATGGTGGAGACGACTACGCTCCCCAGCTATACTTGAGGGTGAGTACTACCTAAGCTGGGAGGATTTCAAACTTGGGTTGAGCGACATGACTTATGCTGTTAAGTATAAGCATAGCTTCGCGGAGGAGGAGCATCGCTACTCGAAATTTGCTTAGGACCTAGGGCTAGTCTTTTGTCATTCTCGATCCAAATTCATATCTCTTGAGAATGTATCTAACCTTTTATGTTATTTTGCTGAACTTATATCTAAGTTTTCACCTTAGTTCATTTCATAGAGAATGTATTAGGAGGCTTGTAACGTTTTGATGTAAACCTTTTACATTATCAATGAAATGTCTTTTACCTTGCATTTTATATTATGTCTATCTTTTGGAACTACTCAAAATTCATACAGTTTAATATTTTCAGAATGGCTGCCAACGATATTCAAGACGATGACCTCAACCATGCATTCTTAGAAGAAGAGGCGAGAAGAAGAGGCTTCGAGGATGCAATCACAAAAATTGCACAAAATGTACACCAACATCAGGGTGGCAGAAATAACCAGTCCGCATTTGAGAGATTCTCCAAACATCGACCTCAACCATATTCTGGCTCTGTCAACCCCACAGTCTTGACAGAGTGGATTGAAGAGATGGAGAAGTTGCTAGAACTTAGCAAGACTCCAGCTAACGAGAGGGTGAACGTAGTGGCCTACTACCTCAAAGGAGAGGCCAACAGTTGGTGGCGTTTAATCAGGTCCACCTTTCCCTTGAGAATCTATACCTGGAGTGAATTCAAGACGCTATTAGAGAACAAGTATTTTGGGGAGGAATTGAAATGGGATAAGGAAGAGGAGTTCAGGAACTTAAGACAGGGCGATATGTCCTTACAGGCGTACACGGAAAAATATCAAGAACTGTCCAAGTTCGCTCCTAGGATTATAACTAACGAGGAGGAACTTGCGACTCGTTACGTAAGAGGCATGGAAAACGGCCTGAGGAACAATATGTGCGGGTTCAATTGCAAGAACTTCGCGGAAGCCTACGAAAAGGCAACGTGTATCTGGGCCTCCATCCAAAAAGGAGAAGCTGAGGAGAAAAAGAAGAGGAAAACATTTACGCCTTCTGTGGCGAGTGCTAGCTTTATCCATAAGCCAATGTTCGGTCGCCCTGGTTATCAGAACCAAGACAACCGCAATAAGAACCAAGGCAAGACTCATTTCTACAACCGCAATACCACTCCTTACGTCGCAAAGAACAATCCACAAATTCCCGGACCTCCGGCTTATCGTGCAAATCGGTCGCCACGACAACCGAGTCACCCGGGGAAGCGTTGTAATGGGGAACAGGTCGTGTGCTACTTCTGTAAGGTAGTGGGACACAAGTCTAATGAGTGCCCAAAGAAGGGTACTGCTGCTAAGACAAATGCGGGACCACCGCCAGCAGTTAGGGTTCAGGGACGTGTGTATGTCCTGACCGAGTCTGAAGAGGGTACTGATGATATCATCGATGTTGACGTCATCACCGGTAAATTCCTGGTTAACTCTGTGCCTGCTTTTATTTTATTCGATACGGGAGCTTCACTATCTTTTATATCCTCAAAATTTATCAAACAATCCAAACTCACAAATCCCGCACAAATTAAAACTAATATATCACTACCAGATGGTAAAAATATTCCTTGTTCGTCAAAATACAATAATGTAAAAATCTCAATCCACAACACAGAATTCCTGTCAGACCTTGTATTGTTTGACCTTCCCGAGTTCGATGTAATTCTGGGGATGAACTGGCTAGCTCGTCATAATGCGACATTTAAATGCCACGACCAGAAGATCTCTTTGAAAACTAACCAAGGGATGGAGGTATCATATCAGAGTTTGAAGAGGAAAGGGGGAGTGAAACTAGTGTCTGTACTGAAACTTCGAAGTATGGAGAGAAAGGGACACCGGGTGTATTTTTGCAGCATTACTAAGGTCGAGGACAAACTACGCATAGAAGACATCCCAATCGTGAATGAATACCCCGATGTTTTCCCAGACGTGTTACCAGGTATGCCTCGCACTTGCGAGATGTCGAATTCTCGATCGACCTCATACCAGGCACCTCACCTATATCTAAAGCACCATACAGGATGGCTCCTGTCGAGCTCCAGGAACTCAAGAAACAGTTGGAGGAAATGATTGAATTGGGATTTATAAGACCGAGTGTTTCACCTTGGGGTGCACCGGTACTCTTTGTAAAGAAGAAGGATGGGAGCATGAGGCTCTGCATCGATTACAGGGAATTGAACAAAGTGACGATCAAGAATCGTTATCCTCTGCCTAGGATAGACGATCTCTTTGACCCGGCTCAAGGAAGCAGGAGTTTTCTCCAAGATTGACCTGAGATCGAGGATACCATCGGATCGCGGTCAGAAAGAAGATATACAAAAGACCGCTTTCAGATCAAGGTACGGACATTACGAGTTCAAAGTAATGCCGTTCGGCCTTACCAACGCCCCAACAGTATTTATGGACCAAATGAACAGGACCTTTCACGAATATCTCGACATCTGCGTTGTCGTGTTCATTGACGACATCCTGATCTATTCCAAGAATAAAGAAGAACACACTAACACTGCACATTATCCCGAGCATCTTGAGAGATCATAAATGGTATGCTAAATTTTCAAAGTGTGAATTTTGGCTTGACCAAGTGGCGTTCCTAGGCCACGTAATCTCCAAGGAAGGTGTAATGGTGGATCCAGCGAAGATTGAGGCTGTCAAGGAATGGGTAGCACCAAAAACAGTCACTGAAGTCAAGAGCTTCCTAGGATTGGCTGGCTATTATCGAAGGTTTGTTCCTGATTTCTCAAAGGTAGCCCGCCCAATGACCAAACTATTACAAAAGGAATCAAAGTTCGTATGGAGCGATGACTGCGAGAAAGCGTTCCAAGAACTTAAGACAAGGCTTACTACAGCACCGGTCTTGACCTTGCCAACCGATGGGGACGAGTACGAAGTATACAAAGGACGCCTCTGAGATGGTGCAGGTTGCGTCTTGATGCAACAGGGGAAGGTAATAGCATACGCATCCAGACAACTTAAGGTGCATGAAAAGAATTACCCGATTCACGACCTAGAACTTGCCGCGGTTGTGTTTGCACTAAAGATTTGGCGTCATTATCTCTACTGGTCGACATTAAGTTCTACATCGATCACAAGAGCTTGAAGTACATCTTCACCCAAAGAGATTTGAACATGAGGCAACGAAGATGGTTAGAATTGATCAAAGATTACAAGATTGAGTTACTTTACCACGAGGAAAGGCTAATGTAGTTGCCGATGCAATCGAGTCGTAGAAGACAAGACACACTCGAACAACATTTGGGAGATCCCCGGACATCGCCCAGGATCTAAAAAGGTGAGCTTAGACCTGGTACAATCGGGCGACCACAGGACCTAAATGCAATGGTGGTTGAACGAGTTATATCATGACATCCGGGTGCTACAATGGGAAGACCCGGCGTTGTTGGAAATTAGGGAAAGAATTCCATCAAAAGGAACAGAAGGGTTTGAAGTTTACACTGACGGGAGTCTACGCTTCAATGGCAGGTGGTGCATACCTGATAATGAGGACTTGAAACGCAAAATCCTTGACGAAGCACATAGTACCCGCTACTCGGTACATCCTGGCTCGACATAAGATGTACAAGGACACAAATTACGTTTACGGTGGATAAGGATGAAGGCAGAGATCGACGAGTACGTGGCTAGATGCATGATTTGCCAGAAGGTAAAATTTGAACACCAGAGACCAGGAGGACTACTCCAACCGTTGGAAATTCCTCAAGGGAAGTGGGATTCCATATCCATGGATTTTATCATGGGGTTACCAAGGACAGCAGGTGGCAAGGATGCTATATGGGTTATTGTGGATCGTCTAACTAAAGCAGCTCACTTCGTCCCGATCAAAGAGACTTGGGGATAGGAAGAATCGCCAAAGCTACTTAAAAAGAAATAATACGACTCCATGGCGTTCCCCTCGACATAATATCGATAGGACGCCAAGATTTACATCGCATTTACGGAAGAAATTGCAAGAGGCTTTGGGTAGTAAATTGAAAATGAGTACGGCGTTTCATCCAAAGAATCGACGGCCGACAGAGCGAACCATCCATATTAATCGGAAGACATGTTGAGGGCATGTACGATGGAATTCAACGTGAACTGGGAAAAGAGCTTACCACTCGTTGAATTCTCATACAACAATAGCCATCATGCTAGTCTAGGGTGTGCTCCTTTTGAGGCACTGTATGGCAGGAAGTGTCGCAGTCCGGTTTGTTGGGACGACGCTAGTGATAATGTGGGTACCGGACCCCAGGTTATACAAGATCAGATTGAACACATCAAGATCATCCGAGAACGACTACAAGCAGCTCAAGATCGACAGAAGAAATATGCAAACGAGCACCGTCGACCTATTGAGTTCAACAGTGGAGATAAGGTCTTCTTAAAGGTCTCACCCATGAAAGGGGTAAGACGCTTCGGGCTAAAGGGGAAGCTTAGTCCAAAGTACATCGGACCCTATGAAATACTTGAACGAATTGGTGAGGTGGCGTACCGACTCGCCTTACCGCCAAACTTATCCAAGGTACACGATGTATTTCACGTATCTCAGCTCCGAAGGTACAGAAGCGACCCGAGTCACATTGTTACGCCCGATGTGATCGCCATCGAGCCTAACATGCTTTACTCTGAGAAACCAGTGGAAATTCTCGCCAGAGAGACCAAATTCTTACGACGCAAGTCGATACCCTTAGTGAAGGTTCTCTGGAGGGGACAGAAGACTGAACAAGCAACATGGGAGACCGAAGCGTCGATGAAGGAAAAGTACCCGGAGCTGTTTAGCACAGGTAACCTTAACCACCCAGATTACTTTAAGTTTCGGGGACGAAACTTCTTTAAGGGGGGAGGATTGTAACACCCCGTGTTAATTTAAGCTAATTATAATTAGGAAATCAATAAATAATCATCCTCGCTCATCATATTCCTAAAACATTACACTACAATTACTTTTGCACCTAAACCAAAACCATTTTGAATTACTTAGAATTTGAACTTTATTCTTTCATATTCAAACTCGATAAATCAAATGAAGCACACACGACGAATTTCTCAACGACAAATTTTGGCACGCAAATCGAGGTCAAACGTTGACTAAATGGCCAAGCCACCTAAATGTGATTAAGTCACCTAATCTTTTCTTAAATGTAATTACTCATAATCCAAACCTAATTAAAGTAGTTTAAGCTTAATCATTTTGATTATTACTAACAAAACATATAATAATAATATCAAATTACTATTCCACCTTGATTTAACTAACACATTCACTAAAACTCGATATATTGAGTTACACTAAGCCTAAACTGATAAACTTTTTGACGTCTGAGCATAATGATTTAATTCGATAGCATTCAACAAAAAAAAATATATATTTCGATCAAATAAAATTTTATTTCAAACTTGCGAGGAATCTAATACCCAATTTTTATATTGATTTCGTTTTGAGGTGTATTTTCATTTTTATTTTCGATCTCACTTCTAAACATTATTTCAAGACTATATATTTCATTTTGAGACTTTTCGCGTACGCGTAAATCGAAAATTTCAAAAACGAAAAATCGGGACTTGTGACATGCATGTTGGCCGAAAAAAATGAGCTTGACTTTGGCTCATTTTTCTTCCTTCCTCTTACACCACCTTACCTCCTTTTCTTCTATGTCTAATCCTTCTTACACCCTACTAAAATCATCATCACTTAGTAACTAGTTAATACTTTGCATTCATACCTAAACTTACAACTAAAACAAAAACACAAACTACTACTACATACATACATACATATCACACGCACAAACAAACACACACAACAAACACTTCAACTTATTTTCTCTCTAAATAAAAACCTAACTCAAGAACAAGTAAGCCTTGTTCTTATGCAACCTCAAGAACACCAACCTTCCATATTTTCTTATTCTTCCTTTAACTCATTTATTTCTTACTCATTAAATCATTTAAGCTCATAAATAAATCCTTCATTAATTATGTTAGTAATCACATCCTCTTTATGCTTATGTTTATTTAAGAATATGAATCAAATTAATTAAAATACAAACCTCACCTAAACATAAAATACTACAACACTTTAAATTTTAATTTTAGTTAGTTTAGTTATAAAATAAATTACTAACTTGTGTATTTCATTTTTATGTACCCTCCTAATCAAAGACGAGGAGCAAGGTGGAGGAGTCGATTTAAGCCAGTTCGATCACATCGTTGACCCGGACAACTGCTAGTATAACTTTCAATAACCTAACCTAAGGTGCTTCCCGCACATTTATATGATATGCGCCTCGAAATTGATTATGTGTTATTGTTCTTGATGCATGTATTGTTTTATTATATCACCTAGTATTCATATGTTAAATTAGGAGACAAAAATCGAAAAATAATATTTGAGTAACATAGAAAAACCACACGGCATCCCCCTTAATTTTTGTCTAATTTTTCGTTTTAATTTTTGTAAATTGCATGCTTAAAATACTTATAATGAAATGAACATGAGGATATAATTAGTTTTTGTTTAGGATTTAAAATGAATTTGTTATGAATTTTTAAGTGTTTTAATGTATTATGTGTGTTCTTGAATGTTTATGTTATTCTTGAGTTTGAATGATTTTATTTATGTGTGTTAATGTTTTGTTATGTTTTCCACTTATGATTAAATACATAAATAATATAAGATAAGTTAGTTGTTGAATTAGAAGTATAAAAATCAAAAATCAAAATTTATGAACATATATATATATACACGGCCAAATTAAATAACATGGACCAATTTTTAGTTTTAATTTTTCTAAATAACATATTATGATTAGTATAGTTAAATTAGACTTGTAGGAAAAATTTGAGAAAATTATATAAACATATAAAAATTTGACTAATCGATGTTCATTTTAAAAGTATTAGGGTTCTTCAAATAACCATGTGTTCTTCATTTATATAGTTAGTTTGATTCATAATTTTATAAGTTTTTAGTTATTTATTGTTTATGTTTACTAGTTTAAATCACTTTAAGTTAATATGAATAATTAGTATATAAAAACTTTAAGTTAAAAACCGATAAAATTTGAAAACGAAAATAAATTGCCATGTATGTGAGGCCACGGTTTAGGGGTCATTTTTAGACCTAAAATGAATTTGTCACTTTTTATTTTTATCACTTAAGTAATTAAAATAGTTAAAGTAATGATTTATTAATAAAAACAACAAAAGAAATAGATAACTTATATAAATAAAGGCACACGGCATTTAGGATATTTTTGGGTCAATTTTGGTCAAAATGAATTTATCACTTAGTCACTAAATTTGAATAGTAATTAGGTTTATATTTGTTTATGTGTTAAACCGTTAATAAAAAGAATCAACTAAACCGATAAAAATAAACGTTACACGTATTAAAATGAATGAAATCGAGTGTTACTACCTTTGCTTAAATTGGATATGGACATACGGACTATTTAAAATGAACTACGACAACCTCACTAAAAATGGAAACCGCTAAAATCGTAGTTAAGTATACGACTAAATTTAACCGAGTTTTACTTTTGAAATGTTATTAAAATTAACTAAGTACAAAATGAACTTAACAACTTTGAAATTAGATTTTATACTTAAGTTAAAAATCGAGTTTCACATTTAAAATAAATTCTCAAATCGCTAAATACAAAACGAACCTAACGACTTTAAAACTAGAATTTTGTACTTAGATTATATTAAGTTTTACTTCCGAAATCATTTTTCAAATCACTAAATACAAAACGAACCTAACGACTTTAAAACTAGAATTTTACACTTAGTAAATAAAAAGCTTAGTTTTATTTTCTAAAATATCCTTAGTATAACAAAAATGTATAAGAGTATAAAGATACTAAGTATAAATAAAGTCAAATAATAAATACTAAAGTATAAAGAAAATAAAATAAGAATACTAAGTATAAAGAAAATAAAATAATAAATACTAAGTATAAGAATACATATATGTATGAAATACAAATAAAATACGAAGTATAAAAATATGTACAAATACGGAATACGAAAATACGAATACGTATAAATACGAGGAATAGTAAATACGAGGAATAGTAAATACGATGAATAGTAAATACGATGAATAGTAAATACGGTGAATAGTAAATACGGTGAATAGTGAAATAATGAATAGTGAAAAATATTTAAAAGTTACGAACGGACTCAAAATAAATAATTAAGTTTGTCTATGTGTTCTGTTTTACCTGAAGAACTGCTGTTACAAAAATTTCATTATACAAGTTCGACGTTATATTTATTACAAGTTAGTCATTATTATTATTTATGAACGAGAGAATGAGAATTTGAGAAAACGAGCTACTTGAATAAAATACTAGGATTGTTCGCCATGTTGCGACTCTTGAAATTCGAAGTTAACGAGGTAGCTATATATGGGGACTTGGGCTCCCTCCCAGAGTTGCCCAAGGCGATTAACAATCTTGAGATTTCTTTTCGGCGCGGGGTATCAACCTCAGGGATGGGGCATACTTGATATTACCGTGGGCCCATATATCGATGGTGGAAACGCCTTGACCCCATCCGGGGGTACCCGTCTCTGGTGATAGTCGAACTTTTTCGTCGGTGATACCTTTTGAATAGCGAATAAGTATGATCCTCGATAGGTAGTGTATGCATACATTAGACAAGGGATGTAGCCATCTTTATTACCTTAGATATCTTTGAGCCTGGCAGTCATGTCCAAGTGATGTTGGCTCACGCCATCGCGCGGATTATGTCGCATGCTTCCGCCTTACTAACGAAGATTCATTTGTTATCACATGTTGAATGCATTTCCTTGTTTGTTTGATGATTATGTGAATGACCTGGTGAGTATCGAGTACGATTTGTTGAGTATGATTATTTGTGAGCGTGGTTGGTTATCTTGATTGGTTTATACTCGTATTAAATCATCATGATCTCCTTATGTGTTTTAATTGCATACTGGCTATTTGTTTTTCCTTGTTTATTTATTATTCATTAATTATATTGCATATTGCTTTAGAAATTGCATGTATCGAAAGAGTGAGCGGGAAAATGATGAGAATTTAATGCAGGTACCCCGAGTCTTGACCGTTGATCTATCAGGGGATTGAAGGCCTTATTTTGTAATCTATTTTGAGAGAAATTGTAATATAAATACTCTGTTTTAACCTTAAACTCTTATCATGAATATTGAGTTTGTAAGACGTTAACAGCTGGTTTGTAATATATAGACTTAATTAATTTTCCGCCTTAGTTTAATTAAAGTCACGAAAAACCTGGTTGTTACAATTAATGCAGGTACCCCGAGGACTTATGTTATCAAATGCTGGGGATGTTTTACCTTATTTTGTACTCCGTTGTTTTTGGGGAGATTTGTAACCGAACATATACTCTGTTTTATCCTAAAACTCGTACTATGTATATAGAGTTTTAATACGATAACAGCTGGTTTGTAATATATAGACTTAATTAATTTTCCGCCTTAGTTTAATTAAAGTCACGAAAAACCAGGTTGTTACAACCACCTTTTATAACGCTTTTCCACTCAAATTGCCACCTTCCTCCAATTTCGGTGAAAAAATAATCCGTTTTGCCCCCACTTTTCAGTGAATTATTTACAGTTTGACTTTTTTGTGAGGGGAAAAAAGTCAAACTGTAAACAAATGACTGAGACAGAGTAAATTATTTTTACACCGGAATTGGAGTAAGGTAGCAATTTGAGTGGAAAAGCGTTATAAAAGGTGGTAATTTACAAAGAATGTTTTAAAAAGTGGTAATTTGAAAATTTTCAATTTAAAAAGGTGGTATTTTGTAATTTACCCTAAATTAATAATCGTATACTAAAAGTAAGTGACGTAAACAAAGACAGCAGATTGCCTGTAAACAAATCTCCGTATAACATCAGAACTTACATTAAGTAACAACTTTAATGGACATCTAAAGTGGGAGCCTAAATGCAAAATTATGAACTGATGTGAATGGAATGCGTCAAATCTGAAAAATACAATAAATCTCATGGTTTATGTTAGAAAAGAAAATTAAGCAATTTTAAGAAGTGAAAACACGGCGAGTAACAGCAGCAATCTATGAAAAAGTCAGGTCAGTGGCGGTCACTGATGTGACGATCCTTTTTGAGCGATCTGCGTCATCATACAATCCATTCAATTATAGCTAAGTTAGATGCTTTCAGAATAATAAAATCATTAAACGATTTAAAACAGTTGAACACTTGACGTAACGTCACTTTGTGCAGAAGTGCACGTAAACTAATTAAACGACTGCATGAAGAGGCTGCTACAAAAATCAAACTCATCGGCACAGATTTTAGAAGTAACTTTCAAATTCTTAATTAAGATCTACTTGCTCAATTGTCTATACGTGCAATCAAAATCGCTTACAACCAGTTAATCGTTAAAAGACTACCCGCCTTTCAGTCTTAGAATGAAGTGGAGATTGCCAGGTTAGTACCTGAGATAGCTGACGATACAGTGATGCAGACGATTTGGCAGTCCTAGAGAACACACAATCTCTCCAACTACATGACAACCAATTTGCATAAATTCACACATAATCGGTCATGGATGACGATATCTGGGGCCAAATTGACACGCAAGCTGATGCATACATTTGACAAAGATACGAAGTTGAACCTTGACAAACCATTATCCAATCTTAGTTTTGGGAAATCTGTCATACTATCTATGTGACTATGTCGTTATCTAAGCCATTATGTGTACGTGAATATAAAGTTTTGAAAAATCTGTACAGAGTACTACTTAAGTCGTTATCGAATATTCACATCATTTATTAACCAATTGTAGGTTGTCAGAATTCATTTTGCTGTCGTAAATCACCTAATGACACAAAGAGTTACATGATAATAGCCCATTATAACGGGTGAAGCAAAGTATGAAATATTCAACATCAGTATAAATCAAAATCGTTAATATAGCAGCATTAAGGTCCATCGAAGCAAAGGTTCTAGGGTTCATCCTTGTTAATATTATTATGAAAAGTGTTTTTAAACTTAAATGTGAGCCAATAAATTGTGGGAGTTTAATTCAATGGTATCTTACAACGTTCGTGGAAATTCATATTGTAGATTATGAATTAACACAGAATATTTTATTTAATATTGAACGATCTCTCAAGAAATTATCTGACAATAGATAAAACATTGTACCCAAACTCATAATCTGCCTACTAATACCCAAGCATGATTGGAGAAATTGAAAATTAAGAGATTTTAAAACAGAGCGTACTTGACGGCTATGGAGGGTTAAGGTTTGTTCAAACGCGGAGATAACTAACCACTTCCCGAATGTGAATACTCATTCTGCACTAGACCTGTCAAACGGGTCCGCGGGTGGTTTACAGGTCGGGTAAATACGGGTTCGGGTAATATACGAGTCGGGTGTATTCGGGTTCGAGTAATATACGGGTCGGGTGTATACGGGTTCCAGGTCGGGTTAGGGTCAAAATACAGGTTGATGAAGGCCTTTTTATCGATAATTTATTTTTTTATTTTTTTTGGTATAATGCCTAAATAATAACTTAAATAATATTTTGAATGATAATCACATTTTTTCTTATTTATTATCCATTTATTCGATATCAATATTTCATAAGAAAATGCATAACGTCCAATAAAATACAAATTAAATGATTGATTATACAATTATTAAATAATAAAGATTATGTTTTAAGTAAGAATTTGCAATTATGAGTAATTTATTAGGTGTCAAATGTTTAAAACTGATTTATAATAAGAATTTTTCATCAAAAAAAAAAATTGGTAATGACTTTTTATATCTTGAAACGAATTTTTTTTTTATCCAACGGGTTGACCCGCTACGGGTCGGGTTTTGACCTATTATTTTCGGGGCATTTCAGGTTCGGGTAGATTTTGGGTTCGGGTCGAAAAAGGCAGGTCTATTTCGGATAATTCTTGGTCGGTTTAGGCGAGTTTAATCAGGCGAGATCTTGTGACTTTATTCTCAGACCGATTTGTACCTATTCTTTCAATCGTTGCTTACCAGAATGTGACGCATGTAACCTTATGGAAAAAGGATGTTCAAGGACAGCAAGGGTTAAAAGGTTTATTTGAGCATGAAAAATGTCATATAATATAAATTGCTAGCATATCCCAAGGATTAACAAAAAACATCATGTATATGCTGCCTAAACATCTCGTTCTCCCCATCCAATTTTCGACTCTTTCCAACCCAACCAACAAAAATATCAAAATTGAAGTAACATATGACCTTAGCAAGTGCAGCCAGCAACATTTCAACGATGAAAAACATTAAGTCACGATGTGTCACTTGAACTCAAAATTTTCCAACGCTTAGCAACATTTCAGGAGTATAATAAGAAAATAAATTGTAATCGAAAATAAAACCATAGTCAATACAACCTCAGTTCAGTATACTCAACGATTATCAACAAATAAAAAACACAATTAGGAGTATAATCAGAATATAAATTGCAATCGAAACTATAACCACCATCAACACAACCTCGATTTAGTAAACTCCACGATATGAACAAACTAAAAACGCAATTTGCTGTAAAATCCAAATATATATAATTCAAAGTGGGCAATCATACAAAATAGGTAGTACCTAAGCATAAAAAATCGAAGGGGACTTGAAATTTGATCGATGAAATCATGTGGGAGCATAATCCGATGTAATGGCCGTTTTGGGGCGAGAAAGATTAACAATTGCTCCTTACTCTCTCTCTCTCTCTCTCTAGCTCTTTCATGTATATTGATTTTACGTTTTCCTTTTAATTCATTGAAGGGATTCAATGTTGTGGATACTCAAAAGACACGGTAATTTAGGAGGAGTCATTAGAGCACCCACATTCATAAAATTTCATCAATTTTTTTACTAACACTTTTTAGCTTTTCTCTCTCCTATTCACCTTCCACCTCAATTTTCCACTAACTTCAAAAAATACCAAAAAAACACCTACATTCATAAAGTTTCATTTTTCTTCTTTTTCATTATTTATCATACCCCACATTATCCACATTCATATTTTACTCATCCAAAAAATATAAATTTTGATTTTATGGATGATTTTTCCGAAAATTATCCGAAATTACGACTTACTCAAAATATTCGTTGTAATACAAAATCCCAAACGAATAGAAATTCTCAAATTAGTACGAATACTAATTTAATACTAATCATTAACAAAGTACTATGATAACGCATAACTTGAACAAACCGCATAAATTAAAACAGACCGCATTACTAAAAACTTCAACAACAACGGTAGACATTTATTTAAATAACTGAACGGTGACCCTTAATTAAACGCGTCGTACTTCATCATCAATCCCATAGTAGTTGTGTTCCCATTAGTAAAAAGTAGCTCCACGATTACAACTGTCTTCAGATGAAGGTGATGAAGGACCCAGACTTTGCTGATATTCGCAATAAATGTCGATCAATTTCAGCTCCGGTCGAGGAATCAATATTGTTTCAGCTCCACCTAAACCACAGAGTTCCATCACGAACCTCCACTGAAGAACTGACTGTAGGCGAGTGAATAGTTCAATTACATCGTTCTTGAATGTTGTTAGCTCTTCATCCATGCACTCACTCCATTTCATGACTATAGTTGATATTCTTCGCATTCGACCGTCAAGACTCGCTTGGTTCCGTCTTCCTAAACTTTGTGGATTAGCTATTTGGGCTACATCATATAACTCTTTCACCCTTCTCCAAAATGTGTCTCTACCTTGGTTTGTACCAACAGTAGGGTCTTCAGAAATTTTCATGAACGATGAAATAAGAGCTTCATCCTCTTGGGTTGAGCAAGTAGCTTTAGAACGTTCAGAAGTTGGAGTTAACTGGTCTTCCGTATTTTCGTTTTGTTCATCCACATCATTCATACTTCGGGGAGTTTGTGAGGAAAAAGGAGGAAAAGTATCGTCTTCAATATTTGTGAAATTAGGATTATGTGAAGTTGGAGGAATATATGTTAGATTTGGTCTAACCGGTGTAGGAAAGCTAGGATTAGGAACTGTTGTAAATGGTAATCTAAAATTAGGAATACGAAATTGTGTAACGGGTGGACGAAAATTAGGATCTAACATATGAAAATTGGAATTATATGGTATAACATTATACATGGGTTGATAATATTGTTGTTGATTTTGTGGAACATTTTGTTGAGAAGGTTGGGTATTATAAGTATAATTATTAGGATTAGTAGGATCCATATATGATTGATTGAGTTAATATATAGAGATTAGTAAAGAGAAAAAAGGATGAAAAATATGTAGATAAGTAAGTGAAAGGAGGATGAAAAATGAAGGTTGATGTTGGGTTAATATTTAATAGGTGTAAAATATGTCCGTTGGTGTCAAATTAGTTCCGTTGAAATATAGAGTCGTTGCAATTAACTACCAAAAAAAAAAAAAAAGAGTCGTTGCATCAAATTGCAAATTGGGTGAATTAAAAATGCAAATAATAGTTTGTGGGCTCCACCATTCACTACTTTTTGCAGCTTTTAGTATTTTTGTGCAGGCAAAATTTTTGTTTCATTTTCTTATTTTCTTTTCCAACTTTTACCAATGCAAGTACACTTTCCTCACTTCTCATCTTTACCATTTTTTGAATTTCGTGAATTGCATCCAATGTGGGTGCTCTTAGCTTCATTTTTGATGTGGCAAGCCTCCTAACAATTGTGATGATGTCGCAGCATGATGGAGCTTGTTTTCTGTTTTTTGGGAAGATTTTGTTTTTATTTGTATTAGATTAGATTAGATGATAACTAGTGTTAAACCCGTGAAAAATCACGGGGTTGTATTTAATTTTTAGTTAAAAAAATTTAAATCTATTTGGAAGAAAAAATCAAAGTGAATGTTTAGGAGTGAATATGTATATATGTTCTACAACAAAAATATTTTATAGTAGTCTTATTTTAGTGTTTTATTACTTTTGTCAGTTATTTGTACACAACATCTTAGTACATAATTACTCTCTGTCTCAGTCATTTGTTTACACTTCTCTTAAATCTCCCTCACATAATAATCAAATGTAAATAAATTACTGAAACAGAAAAAGTATTTTTTTTCTCATAATATAGCAACTATATTAAAACCAAGTAGAGCATAAGGGAATCTTACATTTTTATCAATATCAAATATAATTTTGAATGTTGTAAAATGTAATTTATACGGAGTATGCATAAAATAAGTTCAGTAGGGGTGGAAAACTTTCCTGCCCGTGCCCGCGTGGAGGTCGAAGGCCCACCGGGCCTGGTCACTTCGCCCTATTGGCGCACTCTCCTCTCCTTAACGGTCGCAGCCAGGGTCTTTGATCTTAGGCATTTACCTGGGGCTTGGCGGGTGCCAGGAGCAGCAGGCAAGTGCTTGGTGATCGATCTTTGATCGTCTGACTTTCCAGATGAATATATTAGATACCACTTTTTACTCGCATTTTTATCTTAACCGACTCATAAGCCATATCACGCAACGGTCATATGACCAGACCAGATTTGGCTTGCCTAACCCATGATTTATCAAATTATTTGTAGGTATGTCAAAGATTATTCATTCTGTTCTACAATGGAAAATACAATTTTATGATACATATTTAATGAAAAATGCTTATATCTCAATATTATATTGGTAAAAAAACAAAACAATTTGCTAGTCCGTTGTAGAAAAAATGTCAAAATGTGTTACAACAAATATCAACCCATATCCCTTCTTAGAGCTTTTTGATTGTTCTTCTTTAATTTTGCATTGAATATTTAATTTAAAAAATTCATAATAAATTCCTATCAACCGAAAATTTAATAATTAAAAGTATTTTCCAATTTTTTGTATTGTCAAAATGTGTTACAACAAATATCAACCCATATATTAACATAACCTAATTTGTGATCCATATGCCTACCTTGACCTGTCTATAGCATGACTGGATGACCCGACTATTTTCGCAACCTATTATTTCTATTATATTAATTGATAAACTTTCAATGAATAATTTAAATTTTAGAGTATTATGTTCACCTTATCTGCTATTTGAATGTCAAAACTATGGAACATTTGACAATCAATATATTAAAGAACTATTAACTATAGATATGTTAAGCTCAAATACAAAATCTATACACGGAGAATTTATTATCAGAAACTTATACAGTAAAATATACTTATAACAAATAACAAATAAAATTACCAGTTAACAAATAAACATAATAAAAAAAAATCATCTTACATGCACAACATTAAAAAAAACTACTCCGTAAATAAGTGAATGAAATAAGAAGTACTCCGTATTATTTTGGAAATCCCGTAGTATTCCCATTATCCCATAAAGTGAGTAACCTGCAAATACAAATCATCCTAAACTCTATCTAGTGAGTGAAGACGTGAAGTCTTTTTTTTTTTTTTTTTTTTTTTTTTTTTTTTTTTTGCCATTACCGTCAGAAAAGTCTATTACATTCTTAGAGCTCGACATTCCACTTTCACCACAAACATCCTCAATTTCTTTTTGTTTAAACTCAATACATATTGAAATTTTAATAGTCTGCCAATTTTGAAATTTTAGAGTTGGTGTTGATGACTGATGAGCGATCTTTACTAAAAGGAGGGCTCGATGTGAATTTATTATTGGTTTTCTGAAGTCGAGTAATGGTAAAAATGTTTTTGGTAAATTCTTGTTGTGCCACTGTAATATGGAGTGTATAATGAAGTTTATAGGTGTAAAATATGAAAAATTGGAGAGTTAATTATTACTCCATAACTTTATTTATATGTTTTCAATGCATTTGACTATTCAATTTTGTAGGTAAATAAAGAGACTTTTTGCTTTACTATGCTATGCACTAATATATGTGTGCATGCAGAAATAAAATTACCAAATACGGAGTACTCCGTATAGTAACAATTAAAATGAAAAACAGTAAAATAAATAAAATAATAAACAATTTTGTAGGTAAATAAATAGACTTTTTGCTTTACTGTGTTTCTCTTTTGTTTAATTTTTTTTAAAAGAAAATTATGAAATGAATCTCCAATGCGTTCTTTTATTTTATTGATAGGTTTGTCTTGAGATACGTATATTCATCTGAAACTTATCTCGGGTGAAATATGGTATACTAAGTCTTAAAAATGATAAAGTTTACACGGTAATATCTAATATATATAGTTAATATAAAAAAAAAAATACACGTCAGAAGAAATCGATACTCGTCAAGGAAGATTCGGAGACCCTCTTATGGTTGAAAGACGTCTTATGGATGAAGGCCTGTTGAGGCCAACCGATGATGGAGACTCTGTTGAAGTGGATCAGTCTTTGAACAAGAATTTATTTTCTATGATTGTAATCGGGTTGTATGTAACACCCCGGCCCCAACTAAAGGCCGAAATGTCATTCACGGTAGCTCGCCAGGCTGCGTACATCGCCCACAAACCAACACGGGTCCTTTCCAGCGCACTTTGTCCTCACTCGTGCACATCTTGAGAACTTCCCAGGAGGTCACCCATCCTAAGACTACTCTCCTGCAAGTGCGCTTAACTGAATAGTTCTTAAGATGAGCCACCAGAAAAGAAGATGCATCTTGTTGATATGAGTAGTACTTACAATCCTTTTAAGCACCATGTCACTTGAGCCAACACATGAACCTCTTCAACGGGGTACCCGGCCCGAATAACCTCGGACGACACCGGGTGTTACACACCCCCACTTGAAGAACGCAACGTCCTCGTTGCGCCTGGTAGCTACTTACAATATAGCATTCCAGAATCCTCCCCAGCTAGGTGCGTACCTGGCCAACAAGACACAGGATTCGACCACACGGTTGCCGGGTTGCTCTGATACCATTTGTAACACCCCGGCCCCAACTAAAGGCCGAAATGTCATTCACGATAGCTCGCCAGGCTGCGTACATCGCCCACAAACCAACACGGGTCCTTTCCAGCGCACTTTGTCCTCACTCGTGCACATCTTGAGAACTTCCCAGGAGGTTACCCATCCTAAAGACTACTCTCCTGCAAGCACGCTTAACTGAATAGTTCTTAAGATGAGCCACCAGAAAAGAAGATGCATCTTGTTGATATGAGTAGTACTTACAATCCTTTTAAGCACCATGTCACTTGAGCCAACACATGAACCTCTTCAACGGGGTACCCAGCCCGAATAACCTCGGACGACACCGGGTGTTACATTGTATCCGTATGAGTTTGACATATGTTGTAGATGTCGTATGACTTTTTATTAATGATATCGATCTTTTCTCAAAAAAAAAAAAAAAAAATACAGAATGGTGATAATTGAATATATAAAAAGACGTATTGAAACTATTTTTCACTTGGCTCGACATATATTATTCAATCTTATCAAAATAACATAACTTCAAACTTGATCAATCCGATCCTTACCTAATATTAGTGAATCCTTTCATTATCGGAATTTATAATTTAAGAAGTGGAGTTATGACTATTTAGAAAAATCAAGTGAGTGTGTTTGAATTCTGATTAAATTTCTAATAATATAATCAAACGCTTTAACATTAACCTTTTTTTTTTTTTTTTTTTTTTTTTAATAAAATCATCTTGTTTTAATGATCTACTATGTAGCTTTGTAATATTTTTATATATTATCATTGTCGTGTAATCATTTAGAGGCGTTCAACAACCAGTTTTTCAGTCACATTAGTTTAACAAAAAAATGTGAAATAATATTATACTATTTTGAAATATATCTGTCTAATGAGAGATTGTCCCATAACTCAATTCAAATTGATTTAACCCGTTATTTTACAGATTAAAACCTAAAGACTTTAAACTCTAAATTGAAACGTGCCTGAACATTAATCAACGTGAAAGGTTCTTATTACTCTTTACAAAATTATAAAATACATCAAATAAAAAAAATGTTATCTTCCAATAAAAAATAAATTAAAAAAAATAAAAAGGAAAAAGAAAGTATATTTGCAACGTGAAATTAAATGTGAAGCCAAAAAAAAACTAATATTGTTAGATGTATTCATTTATTCCATTATAGGTTACTCCGTATTAATTAGGGAGTACTCCGTACTTGGTAAAACATAAAAGCAGTAAAATTTGTTTCATTGTTTGCAAGATTAAAATCAAATGACTATTTTACCCTTGTTTTCTTTTACAAAACCTAATCTAGTTATGTTAATGGACAATTTTGTCCAATTAATTAGAAAGCTTGAAAACATGCTATCTGAAATTTTAGAGCACCACCTCAGCAAACTAAAACCTTTCTTTAATATATATAATGATGATTGTACACGTAACTAAATTTCGTAAGGTGGTCACATCCCATGACTATATCGTCACTTTTTGTTGTAACGTGGTCACTTTTTGTATTGATCGCACCGTAATGTATAGTAATTTATACGTAATAAAATTTCGTAAGGTGGTCACATCTCACGAATATGTCACCACTTTTTGCTATATAGTGGTCACTTTTTGTACGGACTAATGGTACCATAATGTATATTATTTAAATGTAGTTCTTAGTTTTCAAAGTTAATACTCCGTATGTATTAAATGTAGTTTATGTTTTCCAAAGTACTCCATAATATTTTTCTAGTCATTATATATTTGTGCATTTAAGTCATTTATACCAATTCAAAATATTAATGTCAATTTCATTTTTTTCAATTCAAAATATTAATGTCAAATCGATCAAAACAATTATATAAGTAGTAACTAGATATTATTATATTGTATGTACTTAAAGTTAATTCATGAGCATTGATTATATTACATTAATATTATTTCGTTTTTTATGTTATATTTCGCGGAGGACAAATGTACTCACTATTCTCAAAAATAGTATTACCATGACTTTAATAGTAGTCACAATATACATCTGACAAAAATAAGGTAGTTGAAGTTCAATTGTAGTCACTAATTAGGCATATTATGTAACCAAATGACATTTAATAAGTTATAAAATACATATAAAAATTTATAAAAAAATAAAGAGAGTAAAGCATTTATTATTATAGAATTTGGAAATTTGAGTCCTAAAAAACAATGCATTAATTACACTTTTTAGTATAACTAGTTGTTGGACTGTGCGCTAGCGCGCACAGTCCCCCAATGCGGGTTTATTTGTTAGTGGAAGAAGTTTTGGCTACAAGAAGACGTTCATTGGATTAATATATGTCAAACTAATAAGTGTACAATGTGCATTGTTAATTCAATGTGCATATGAAGTAACTCGTAAGAAAACATCTGAAGCATTGTTTAGACAGTTCCACATAACGCAGCCCTAGATGCTCGACAGTTTTATATAAAACACACCGGATGTTGGTTAATAACTCTAGATTTTCCATAAATATAATCAGCTATGTACTATTCATTGTTCTCTCAACTCTCTTACATATCCTCTGTCTTACCTATCATATAACTTTTTTTTTTATTCCACCCCCTTGTAGTGTGGATGCAAAAACTAATAATCATCCCTTATTTCATCTTAATTTTTTCATCTTTTAATTCTCTTATTGCCCCTTCTTTATGACTACTTATTACTTTTCTAATTCTTTTTCACCTTTCCTGCCTTACTTCTCTTATCAAATTTATATATTTTTATACAATTTAGAACTATAATATCATCATTGTAAAATAGGTCTCGACAAGTGTGAAAAAATGAAGGATGTCATTGGATTTGAATAAAGGGAGTAAGGACATGTTCTTTCTAACTTATTTTCATTCATTTGATTCGATTCATTTCATTTCGATGGGCTCATTCATTTCGATTCGATTCAACTCACTTGATTGGGCCACCATTCATTCGATCGATTCATTTCAAGACAACTATATTATTTAATTGAACTTCATTCGATTCGATTGATTATTTCGATTGATTCGATTCGATTTACCTCTAAAACGTCCGAATGAACAGGTTTTAAGTTTTTTTTAATATACACAATCATATAAGGTGGACATTTAAGATGATATTGTTATTAAATCATCGCTTATATTTGATTATAATGCCTAAATTTACAATAATTTAGATATTGAAGTTGACGTTTTGATATATTTCATATCAAATATTATATTTATTTGTTCATTTTTTTTATTTACATTTATCAGAATACTTCTTAATTTCCCCCAATGATTCCCTTTCCTCTCATATTGTTCTTATTCATTTTGTTTGTTTTATCCTTTTAATATTTCTTCTTTTTTCATCTCCTTCAAATATTAGCGGAATTCCTTCCAAAGATGTCACCTTTAGCACTGTTTAATTTAATTTCAATTATTATTTGTATTACAAAGCTTTCATCCTTGAGCTACAACTTCTCTTTGAATATAAGGACAATATCTAAAAACTAATTACTTGGATCGTAACATTAATAACAACACCCAATGCCAATACAATTTTCTGATCATAGCGTAATGTTGCTCAAAACCAAATCCACTGTAAGACTCACAACAAACACGCTTGTGAAATACTACTTTAGTTGTTTGTTCGGTGACACAAATGCACAACGCACTTGTGTATTACAAACTCTGCTGGAACATCGTCACGATGGAAACTATAAAAAACTCTCTTCTACCGCCAGCTTGCCAGTTTCCCCTTTATTTTTCTCGGCTTATTCAAGACGGTAAAACCACCTGCACGTAACCGTCATGCTTCCATCTGTGGATTGTGTTACCATGATAGAGAAACAATTACGTAAAATCAATGCACACTGTTAAATTCATAAGACGGTATATGTCTGTTAATAAAAAAGCGGGGATGGCAACAACAACAACAACAACAACAACAACAACAATAGATTAGATTTCCCCCCACTACCTATTTCACTATCACATTTTATCTCTTTCACCATTCATACCCCTTGCAATACTCATTTTTCATTTCGGACTCTTTTGCCTATTCTTTTCTTACCTCCTATGTACCACTCTTATAACTCTTATTCTTGATGTTTTTCTTTTCAACATATTTCTCCACACAATCTCTTTTCTTTGGTTAAAATCGATATGTCGTTTTTATATTTACGATAGTGATTTTGACTTTGTTGTCAGAAATGTATGGTTTATTATTTTAGATCTCTATTTGGTGCGAAAGCTATATACTCCGTAGATCGCTAATATTATGTTAAATGTTTGTTAAATTTGATGAAGTAGAAACATTTGTAGGTTCATTATGCCAAAACTCAAAGCATTGTCACCGTAAGTAAGATCATATTCATTCTTCGTAGTTGCCCACTTGCTCTTTATATTAATAATTTTTCTCTCATTTTTGGTATTTTATTTTCTTACTCCTCATAATAATCTTTTTCATTTTTTACTCTTATGTTTCTTCCTTACTTATCCCTCATAATAAATTTATTCCACGTATTCATTCTATTTTTCTTAATCAACTTATTTATCCTCGCCTCCACCCCCCTTCCTCTTTTCCCCTAATTTCATCTCCCTCTTCCTCGTAATATTTTTTCTTCGAATTTCTCTTACTCATACGCCTCTATTTTCCTTACTACCAACAATATTCTAATTCTCTTATTCTTTCGAATTTCTGTCATCGATAAATTTTTCAATTGCTTCTACTCCTCTCACTCATCCCCCATTCCCCCTTAATTTCTTGTCTTTTCTCTCACCCATTAACACCTATTTCCCTCTTATTTCTCTCTTAAACTCTTCTTTTGTTACTCGTCATAGGACGATAACAATATTCGATCCACCTAGCAAACATTTAAATTTAGTCTAAATTATATACTGAAAGTAAGTAATAAATGGGGTTCTTGTACTACAGTGTCTCAGTGTCGTATAATCATACAGGGTACATCCATTACTTTATTTTTTGGGGGGTTTTAAGAGCATGCACATTGATGGGGCTCCCCATAATTTTTTCCTCAACTTTTTACTTACCCTTTTCATTTTACATACATGTATGTACATTGATGGGGCTCTCCGTTTTAACCTTTTTGGTCCAGCATATCTTTTTTTTTTTAAAAAAATTTTAAATCTACCTACAAAATTAAATCATGAATAATTTATGCCATTTTTTCAAATGGAAACCCTCCCAAATTTGAGGGGTTCCCTAAAATTTGGGTCACTTACCCATGATTTGGGACACTCCCCGCATCAATTGACCTCCCCACAATTGACGATTTGGCACTTTTGGGTCACTTACCACCACAGCAATGTGGATGCTCTTACGGAAGTAAGCTCGCTGACTGCGAAGAATTTATAATTTATACGTAAAGTAACCTTGAGGCTGCGTACGGTTTAAATATCGCTGAGTTGAAACTGAATCCTTGAATTAAGTTTGTGGAAGCAGTGTATAGTAAGGAGTAAGGTTTTGACTTCTGACTTCTGAGTGAATAAGCGAACCAACGACATGATCTTTGGGAAAATATTTACGCCAAAGTACACAGCAGCAGATGCCCAACGGTTTCATATAACGCACAATATCACATTGATAGGTTAGATATGATATAGTCTTCGGATATATTTTTATGTCAAAATTATAATACACAATAACCATCTCGAATGAGAGATGATTATGCTCTCTTCATTTCCTTTTCTCTTGGAAAATGAATTGAATTATGATGTGTATAAGCATTGTTCTATAGTGGCTTATGTGCATCTAAATAGAACGGCTGATTAGTTTTAATGCATTCTTCCCTTGTATTTAAACATCTACTCCGTATGTAATTTAAATTAGTTAAAATCCAACTGCAATAACAAATTGTTGTCCAAGATCGATTTTATACTCTAATAGTTTGTTTTTCCCTTTTAATGTCAACCTCTTTATTCGCCTTCACTCGACTTGTCGTACCTCTCATATAACTTTTTTATTTAACTCCACAACCATATAAGGTGGACGCTCAAGCCGATATTGTTTTTTAATCATGTCAGTTATTTGATTATAATGCCTAAAAGTTACAACAATTTAGATACTCAAGTTGACATAGTATTTTGACCTTTTTTTTTTATGTCAAATTAAATAATATATTTATTTTTCATTTTTTAACAATTAAAATATGTCAAAATCATGTCAATTAGCTGAGTATAATGCCTAAAAGCTACCATAATTTAAATACTCATGTTGACATATTTTTCGAATGTATTTTTATGTCAAATATTATTTATTTATTTTCACCTTTTTTAGTAGAAAATTGTGCGAATACTACTTAATTCCCCTTGTTCCGCCTCCTCTCATATTGTTTATTCCTTTTGTTTGTTTTATTCTCATCATATTTAACCTCTTTTTCTTTTCTCCTAATAATCATCCTCTTATTCCATCTCATTTTATTCCTCTTTCTTATTCTCTTATTGCCCATCGGTATGAACTACTCATCACTCTCTTAATTATCCTCCACCTTCCCCCTGCCTTACTTTTCCTATAACTCTTATTTAAAATCCACAACCATATAAGCCGGAGACTAAAGCTGATGTTGTTTTTAAATCACGTCAGTTACTTAAGTATGGACATGTTCTTCCCAGCTTATTTTTAGCTAATTTTAGTTCATTTCAGCTCAGTTCAGTTCAGTTCAATTCCATTCAGTTCAGTTCAGCTCACTTCAGTTCATTTCAGTTAAGTTCAGCTCATCTATATATTTTTTTTTTGATACTCAGCTCATCTATATTATTAATTTCAACATAGTTCAGCTCCATTCAGTTCAGTTCAGTATAGTTAATCTCATTTTAGTTCAGTTTAGTTTAGCTCGATTCAGTTCAGCTCTAAAAAGTCCGAAAGAACAGGTTCTATAATGGCTAAAAGTTAATAAGAAATACGGAGTAATAATTTAGATACTCAACCTTTTTTTTTTTTTCCTTTTTTTAAATTGCTCATTCTCTATGAACTACTCGTTACTCTCTTGATTTTCTCCATTTCCCCGGCCTTTTACTCTCGTAATTTTTACCTCTCGTATTGTCCTTATTACTTTGCCTGGTTTCCCTTCATCTCATAATGTCCTTTTTTTTTTTTTTTTTTTTTTTTTTTTTTTTTTTTTTTTTTTTCATATTTCTCCTTTCTTCCTCGGGCTCAACTTAAGAACATGCTGATTTTACCGCTCCTATCTAAAATTATTTAAGGTCTTGAAAACAAGATATATGTCACTTTTATTCGCTTCAATTTTAAGCGTTATTGTTACATTTCTTTTAATTCTCTGATAAACACTCACATTATGCCTTTAATATTTTGCACAAGTACGCTTTATGTTGTAGTGGTTTAAGTCGGTTTGCAAAGGAATTATATGTAAATTTGTTTAGACAGTATGGATTTTTTTTGAGCTGTCTTGTTTATACCTACTGTAGTCCTGGCCGCGGGCTCGGTTTAGCCCGCATAGACGAAGCCTCAATTTTTAGGTCATGCCCGGTCAAACTGAGCTTTTAAATGCAAGGATTTGGGTGGAAATTTTACTTGAACCATCAATGTGTCTCGGGATTTGATAAAGGTATTCTTCAATGATGTAAAATACTATGAACCGTGGGGAACCGGTTCTAATGTAACCGGTGACCTTTGATCTTATTCATTTTCTCATTTTATTATTATTTTTTGTTTTTTCAAGGATATCCTCTTCTGCCTAGCTAATTTCACAAATTAAATTACTTGAATGATCGGCGTCTAATCTTGTACTCCTTCTGTACCAGTGATTTGTATACAGTTTATTTTTATGTGAGAGTGATGTGAGAGAAGTGTGAACAAATGACCGAGATATAGGGAGTATTAAAATGACTGCCTGTGGAAGGAAGTGTTGTCGAGAAAATACATCCTATATTTGTGGTGAAAAAAATCTCTTAAGGTTAGCCTAAGAGATGTTTTATTTTTTTATGAGTAAGCACGGTTTCAAACTTAATTCTTTATCTATTCATTGTTATAATTATTTTTCATTTCATTCATTTGTGAAGGACGAGTAAACTCATTAGCTGAAAAGTGTGAAAACATCGCCTCCCAAGCGAGTGTCACTTGCTGTCAAAAGCAATTCAAACAATTCATCCAGCTTGATTAAAACAATTCCATTGACTCTACTCTAGTCCTATCCCTCTTGTTTCCCTTCCCTTCGTACTACCTACTCCTTGCTCCTTTTCCATTTCTCCTGAGTCTACTCTATCTAGTCATATCCCTCCTTTAACTCCATATATGGTGAACGCTTAAGCTGTGTTTGTTTTAAAATTATTTGTTAGTTGGGGGTAATTTTTGAAAGCCTTAATAATGTACATTTGAATTGTATATACTCCGTATTAGTTAACTTCGTAAATGTGCATTTGTCAAATTATAGAATCTTAATGATCGTTATAGAATCTTAATGCTCCCCTAATTGCTTGTGTTTTCCTTTCTTGACATATTTTTTCTTCGCCGTCGTCTTTTCTCATCTTACTCTTTTTCCCCTAAATTCATTATTTTAACGTCTTCATTTTGTTTGCTACTTGTTTCCCTCTCATTTCTCTTTCGTATCTTCTTTCTTTACCCTCATAATACCCTTTTCTCCTTCTTCCCTTCATCATCATCTTTCTCGTCACTACCACATGTGCCCCTCTCATTTCTCATATGACTCTTCTTTCTTTAGCCATTGTAATATTCTTTTTTCTCTGTTGACTGGTTCGTTTCGTCTTACATACTACCCCCTCATATTACTCTAAGGACCCGTTCTTTTCACCTTATTTTCAAAGACATTTCATTGGATTCGATTCGATTCAAAGACAATGATGTTATTTAATTGAACTTTATTCGATTCGATTAACTCATTTGAAGCAGTTCATTATTCAACTTGATTCTCGATTCGGCCTCAAATTTAAAGTAAGAAGAATGTGTTCTAAGAAACTTGTTCTTCCCAAATTTTATTTTCATCATTTCGCCATTCACCACTTCACTTCGCCTATTCCATTCCCTGGGCCTGTTTCACCACTTCGGCCTTCGATTCCTAATTCACCACATTATATTATTTAATCAACTTCATTCGGCCCATTTCGATTCGATTCGATTAATTCGAGCCTGGGCCAAATTTCATTTCAATGTAGCTCAGTTAAGTTCAACTCAATTCAGTTCAGTTCAGCTCTAAAAAGTCTGAAAGAACAGGTTCTAGTTCTCAACATTTCTTCTACTTTTATTCTTCAACCTATTTCTTTTTCTCTATTCTTCTCATTCTTATTTTTCCTCCATCTCCTTTCCTCCTCCGCACTTAAACCCATTTTTCTCTCATTTATCATCCATCTCTTATTTTCTTAACCCCCCATACTACTTATTTTCTCCGCCTTCTTATTATTCATAACCCTCTAATTTTTTAAAAAACACACTAATAACCTTTTTTTTTTATATTAACACATAAATAAAATTTTAGTAAATAAACTAAGGAGGTTTAAATTAGTGCCAAAAGAAAATTAGTGCAAAAGAAAAAATAGTGTAATGTTGTGATGAGAATTGAGAAGTTAAATTAACTACATTAGCTATTTAGTTAGTCATCTAAATCAGTCTTTTGTTTTTCTTCTTATTTTGAAACTTAACAAATTCTAAGTTTTTTTTATTTAACTTAAAATCATTTCTAGTCAAATATTTAAGTACAGTAAGATTTTTTTTTTTTTTTTTTTGGTATTTTAAATCAATTTTAAAGTATTGGAAAAAATTATGTGAAGAAAATTGTTGACTATTGCATTTTCCTGTTTTACTTTACTTAATCTATTTTCTTTTTTTGTCTTCTTTTATTTTTCTTATTTAGCTGTTTTCATGTTTGGTGGTGTTGTAACGTGAAGTGTTAATATTAGTATAAGTACATAAGATAAGTTTCACAAATTGAATGCTAAATTTTAAGATTTTAATAATAAAGAAATAAAATAAATAAATAAATGACAAAAATAATATGATTAAAGATGAAGTGTTCGTGTCGTAGGTAGTATGTCTTGTATTGTCGTCTTGTCTTCGTCTCATTGACAATTGACGATGTGTCTTGTCGTCTCAGTTTTTCTTTAATTTACAATGTCTCTTACTCCAATAACTTTCAAGTAATATTATAAAAACCTAATTTATGTGCTCCGTATTATTAAACTAAGTAAGCATAAATTCTTATGAACATAAATTCTATTTTTATTTTAAAAAACTCACATAATCTATATCTATATAAATTCTAATTAGGAAACCTCACAAGTCACTGAATTATAATCGTAATTATAACTGAAACTCTAAAATGACAAACTCTAAAATGACAACTAACAAACTTTAAAATCACAAAAGTATAACTATTATGATTCACAAAATTATAGTTACTTTATCACAATCATTTGTTTACACTTTCCTCATTTTCCCCTCCTACAATAGTGTTATGGTAAGACAATCTTATAAGATTATACTCCGTATTGTATTTTGCGATAATCAAGGGTCATAACACAACAAACCATACCGCGCCAACTCTCATAAAACATTAACACCACAACCGCAAGTACACACACATTTTATTTTATTTTTTATTTTTAATAAAAATAGAATAGTCTACAACAATTTAGCTCCGTTGGATAAGCTATGAGCTATTTTATTAAGAAATCTAGGAATAAAGCACACATAATTAGTTGATTATGAAGTACAAAGTTTATTGTTTTAAGCCAAATAATAGGAAGATGCATATACAATATTGTACATTTAGCACAAAGAAAAAAGGAAAAAAAAAAAAAAACGTGAGCCATACATACGACAACTCCTATATTGTTTACCTCTTGTAGGAATTGTTTATTTGTGACGGTGTCTTTGGAGTGGAGCACCTTCACAGCGGCTGTCGTGTGGTGCAACTTGCACTTGTACACAGTTCCGAAAGCACCAGACCCAATTTTGAATTCATCGGATAGTGACGAGGTGGCGTCCAAGATCTCGTTCCAGTTGAACTTCTGACATTGAGCTACCGGATTTGCAAGAAGCTGTTTAAGCTTATCCTCGCTCTCTTGCGTCCTTTTGACTGGCTGTACCACGTCTCTTTGACCGGCTTTCAGTTTGCTCTTTTTCGCGTTTTCCATTTCTTTAGCTTTTTGTTCTTCCAGAGTTAGCGCCGCTTCCAGCTCCTTGGTTAGAGTATTTAGTTGGTTCATTGGAAACAGGAGCTACAATCGTAAAACAGCGTGAATGTAATCCAGCTCTTCTACTCGCGAACATCAGATACCGTCTTTGGATGTATTTATAACGGCGTTCTTACCTTTTCATCCACATTACTGTTTTTAGCCAACTCATACATTTTCTCAACGTGTTTCAGCTCCATCCGCAGCTTCTCAATCTCGAAAGCCTACAAATCGAATGAATTCATCAGACGATTGTTACAAACAAAGCCAGTTTATCTAATCGTACGTCAGTCTACCTGATTTTGGGAAGACGCAGCTGACGCAGCAGACGACCCAGGTGGAGTCCCTACAAATGATGCTGCAGGAGAAGTCCCGACATAAAGACCCTGCAGGTGGAGCCCCCGTGAACGATCCTCCATACGGAATGCTCGCAGACGACCCTGTTGCAAAAGACCCTCCCACAAGAATGCTCACGCTCGACCCTGCTAGTGTGGACCCCACAAACGAACCTGCAGGAGACGATCTGTCTGAAACCCACGATCCTGAATCTCCGCTGCTGTAACTCTGATTAACTGCGCTGTAATTCCCAAAGCTTGTGTCCGTACCCTGGAAAACATATTGCCTTGTTTCTTCCGAATCCTTGACTTTATTTGGGTCGACTTGCTGCTGCCCATTCTTCAACAAACTCCTTGACCCATACTCCAGTAGTCAAAGGGGAATTCAATTTTGCCCGAGTACCGATGAGCTGAGCAACACCGACAGCTGAACCCTGTTAGACGGACTCACTTTCGTCAAGTCGTCCATCCGTTGAATATCAAACGAAACATCAGTGAAGCTCTTAAGATTAGAGGTTTGGGTGAGATGATGAGACAATATGACATATTGACATAACAGAGCATAGATCGTCTTGTGAAGGCAGATACAAACCTTGTCAAAGTCGCCGCCTCCCAAGCTTGATTCTATGATATCAGAAGAACATATAATACCTATATTTCTGAAACAAACAATTAAATTGGTGCGTTCCTATCCAAACATAATTTAGAGCACCAATGTAAAATATTGCAGAAAATCAAACCTTAAAACTGAAGGTTTCATCATCTTTGTGATGAATGTTGCTGCAATGTGGGTCTATGATTTCCCTAGAACCTAGACAACAAAATCGAAGTCCAATTTAATGATTGACAGAGAAATTTTCAACCGAGACCAGAAAGGTGAGATGTTAAATTCACAGAAAATGATGTATATTTGCCTGCGATATAGGCAAAAATCTTCACTGAGGTTTTTCAATTTGAAACTCAATAACAACACACATATTACAAGCAAATAGAAATTTACCAAACAAATAACCATATGAAAGAAAAATACAAATAACCATATGAAACAAATAACAACACACATATTACTAACCTGAGCCGAATTTAAAGGGGGTCATGAAGAAAGCAGAAGGATATTAGGGTGATGAAGAAAGCTCGTAACCATCTGAACAAAATCCAAAAAAAAAAATACAGCCAGAACTCACCACACAATACCAAAAATCCGAAGAAACTCAAAAACAATTCAATTATTCACAACCCAAAACAGTTCACAACAAATCGAAAGAAACTCCCAAAACAGTTCAAACTTAACTGAATTCAAAAACAAATTTAGGGAAAAAACTAACCACCCAAAAAACGAACTCCTTATTTCTCTAAAATGACTTTCTCTCTAGAAATGTTTGGTGTGGAAGGGAATAAATAAAAAAGGCAAATATGAATGGGTGGAGGAGATTGCAAGTGAGTGAAAAAGGACGAAGACGAAAGGAGGAAACTCATGGAAATTTGTGCGGTTAAAGTAAACTCAGTCACAAAGGAGTTAGAAAAAAGTTGGAAATACTTGAAGGAAAGTTACAATCAAATGGGGAGAGATGGAGACTACTGTTACGGTAACAGTAGTGCTTCTGGGATTGACAAGTGGGGGTGAGCATGGCCATAAAAATTTGGGAAACGTGGCTGATGAGCAGAAGGGCTAAGGCAGGCAGTAGAAGGGGATATTCAAGCAATTACTATTGCAGGAATAGTATGGTAACCTTGGCTTTTATAGAGTTAGGATGTGTTGTACATATTAATTGCAATTATTATGATTGTTATTACCAAAGTTGGTCTAACAAATCCTTATTGTTAGACCGTCCTTTGGAAGAGTTACTCAATTAGTAAAGAACTTGGAACATTGTTGAAATAAGTTTTTTAGTGGATGTTTGTTCTGGCGATGACTTGGCAAAGAACAAACCACTAAAAAACGGTAAATTATAACATACACCCACGTGTATGTTACTTCAAACACTCATTGTATTGATTTTACTATTTTACCCCCGCTTGCCTTACATCTCACATTCTACCACACATATGAACTAATTTTTATTTTATTTTTTTTTAATTTAATTATTTTTATCATTATTTTTTGCAACTTCCTTATTTTTGAAACTTTTTTTTTTGAATAATTATGATTTTTTTAAGTTTTCTCATAAAGCTATTTTGGGTTTTAATTTTCTCGAATTGATTAAACTTATATATTCAAAAAAATGTTACGAAAAGAAAACATCATTAAAATTATATACTTCGTATTCATTTTCTTAAATGAGCACTTTCATTACAAAAAATAAGCATATGTTATGATATGGATGTACAAGGCCCAACCCATTGTACTATTCTATGTAATTAGGGTTTTGAGTAAACCCTAGATCTCCCATGTACTATATATATATGACCTATCATATGGAATAAGATCATACTATTCTCTCTAATCCCCTATTAATCTCTCTTACTCTTTCTTATTCACAACACGTTATCAGCACGAGACTCTATATCATTGGGCAAATAATTTTAATTATTCAGATCTGATAATCAGGAGGTTCATATCAGATCTCATCTATTTTTTTTTCGCTTATAGAGGTACGTATACTTTTGCAATTTAATTGCAATTAGATTAGATACTAACCATATGCTTATTAGCACATACTAAAATCTGCTTATTGTAATTGAATATGTTGCCGCTTATCACCACTTGTTTATTTTATTTTATTTTGACAAACATATGACCTCTTGATTATGGTAGTACACTTTGTGCCTTGTTAATCTATTTTAATCGTTAACATGAATGATCAATTGTCTATGATGTAATTTGTGCGGTGTAATTTGTTCGAGTAGCTCGGCATGATTTTATTCTTTCTTTAATTACACTTTGAGTTTTTCCCGTATATAACAAATCACAAAGGATATAAATAAACGGAGTACACATTAATCTTGAATTGTGTGATTATATTTGTGATATATTTGCCATTTTTATTAATATGGGTCAAATATTTAAGCATGTTATATGGTATATCACATCTTTGTAATTGTCTCAAAGTTATTACGGAGTAATATTATTTCATTAGGTTTAGTTGTTGGATATAAATTCTAATAATTTGGAGGTTCGTATTATTTAGATCTAATTTTACTATTTTGATAATTAAGGTATGATATTATATTTCACGTATCCTCATCCTGTTTTTATATCAACATGTTATGTTCCTCCCGTATGTTTTTTTTACTATTTTGGTATTTTGGAGGCTTAATTGATTTTATTTTGAAATAATGATAATGATTGACATGTTTTTTGTCTTGTGGAATATGTTACTCCCACATGTTTTTGGTTTTTGGTTAACATGATAACGGTGTATAATTTAAGTTTTACTGCCACATGTTTTTGGTTAACATGTTTTTGGTTTTTGGAATATGAAATCATGATGTTCTAGTATATTGTTGGTAATAAAAAAAAAAAAAAAATTAATACGGAATAGTTCATTATTAATAAGCCTCTATCAAATACTCCGTATATTATTACACTGACCACCTTGATTATATACCAAATGAGAAGTCAATATGCTCTGTTGTTAATGGTGTAATTTTGTGGCATTCGTGAGTTCAGGCTTTAAATCTGTTACATACGGAGTACATGATTTTTAAGAATATATATGGGTGATAGTCAATTTTTATTTTCATAATCTGTGAAGATTTATAGTGCGGTCACGTTTTGAATTAAATGATAAACATATGCATCGATGTTTTTGCGAGTCATGTTTTACATATATGTTGACACGTTGGGCTTGCAAACTAAAATTTCTTGTGCATTACTATGTCAGTGACAAATTATGAACATCGTATGACTACTCTTCATTGCACATCTAAAAAAATTTGTGTTAGACTACACATATCGTTACATGATATATTTATTGGCTTACTGCATTGGTGGATTATATTTGGAGCATGTAAATGATTTTAGAAAGACATATTGATGTTTTGTAAGAGCATAAGAGTAGTATAGTACAGATTTGTGCCATATAATACATATTTACATTTGTGTAACAATGTTTTATCACTGACTCGATATTATGGATTTGAATAATTACATTCTTTAAAACGAATGTAATATTTTGTCTCCCACGTACGGGACGTGGTCGAGAATATGACCTTGGAGACGGTCTAAATCAGATTTCATTTAAAATTGTTAATTCCACAAGAAGTGGTCATTGAGATCTGACTTATAATTTAAAATTTTCCCCCACGTACGGGACGTGGGCGCGGATGTGGCCGCAAAGACGGTCACAAATTAAATTTTTGTGTAAATCTTTTCTCCTACTTGTAGTAGTTGATAATATGATCGCGGAGACGATCTAATAAGTTTTGGTTAAACTTTTTCTCCCATAGAGGGAGGTTGAGAATGTGACCAGGGTTAAGGTCATTGAGAGTTTGACCACAGTTATGGTCAAAAGTGACAACTAATTAACTAAAATTGTCCTCCCACCAGAAGTGGGTAAAGATAATATGACCTCGAGGTTGGTCATAAATTGAGCAAATAAACTTTAAAATTCTCTCCCCTGGAAGTGGGATGATGAACAATGCTCAAAGCACAAATTAGTCATGCCGACTATATATGATATGTTCATATAATTTTTGGGCCGGAGATCCCATGAGTGTTATTTAATTTAGTCATATGGACTATTTTTATTTGAAATACAATTAATTTAAATACAATTTTGGGCCGGAGATCCCATGAATAAGCAAATAAATTTTGTCATGATATCAATATTAAAACTCTTGACATGGGTGATCAAGAGTATAAGGCTTAAAATATGACATATAAATTTGGACCTGAAGTTCCAAATATTTATCTTATGGAGTAAAAGTTTGGCCTGAAGTTCAAAATTTGAGAAATATTGTCCATACTCACATAATATTGCTAGTGGCTAGAAGTTCACATGTAAAATTAGTGGCCGGAAGTCCACATGTAAATGTCAGTGGTTGGAGTTCCACTTGTGTAATTTATGAATTGCTAAATTCGCAATTGAATTAATGAAACCTCTTTTGAGGATGAGTAATGTGGTTTTCTTAAATCTAATATGTGGCCTTAATTGAGCCTAATGTCATGGTGTTTTGAGCCTAAATTGTATATTAAAGGATACATAACACGAAAGGCGTGTCAATCTCATTATGCGAGATATGCAATTTGAGAAATGGGAGAAAAAAAAAAAAAATCATACTCTTTCTCATATGCAAATAGTATTGTCTTAGGGACGATACATTGTAAGAACAAAAGGGTTCCACAATTATTTGAATTGAAATTGATCTCTTAGTAGATCGAGAAAATGATGAGTTATGATAGGATTTAGTCGCGTCTCCTAATCAAAAATAAGTCCAAACTCACTCTAATAGGTAGCAAGGGTAAGTCGGGTCGATATCCACAGGGAGATGGTCGCTTAAGTTGGTTATTTTTAGTGATTCTAATCTCGGTTCGAGGGATTGAGGTTACTAGAGCTATAGCGGAGAATAAGGGTTTAAAACTTATAAGGAAAAGGTCTAGGGAATCGGGTTAGGCACGGGGAATGCTAGGTCAAAGGATGGTGACAGAAATGAGTAGGAAAACGCTCTCGCTAAGGGTAAGCTAGGCCTCTCGGTCTTAAGCTCCTTTAGGTCTCAAATGCGGGCTCTCGCAACTTACAAGTGAGGGTCCTAATGATTGGTCTCGTGTCCTACCCTAAACTAGGCTTTCGGTCTTAAGTTTAAGGATGACAAACGCTCACAAACCCTTGGCCAAAGGATCAACAAACGCATACAAAACGAGACAATCAAAGCGAGCGCGAAAACCTAACTCATAACATCATCAAAAACAACCCAAGCGTGCACCCATGATTCACCCTTCTTCCCTAGATAAGAGACTACTCGCACATGACAAAATCAACAACAAAAACAAGAGCAATAGAGAAAGACATGATCAAAACAATATATATTGAAATAACAATGAAAAGGGAGAAGAGAATTATAATACCAAACAGAAAATCCAAGAGTAGAAAGATGAATTCAAGCAACAAAACCGAAATAGATGAACAAACTAGCGATTCACGAAGTCGGAAGTGAAATTACAAATGATCAAAAGCATAAACCCTAAGTTTTCTTGAGAATAACCTTCAAAGTGTTCTAAAAGTGCTGTAGAAAGTGTGGGACGAAATTATAATGTTTAGGCCTTCAAATAGACGAAGTATTTTGAGCCAACGAGGAGTCACAGGGCCGTCCCGACCGGGACAAGGGTGGTACCGTCCGGGACAAGGTGGTCCGTCGGAGACGAGGTCATCCCTGAGGGTTCGGCCTTTTTCACCTTCAGTAACTCACTGCTCGTTTCTTGGCGGAATTAAGCGTGTGACCTGCCGTTGGAAAGCTATCGAGACGACCTATCATCTCCACTTGGTCTTGCATCCATTGGAGGTCTAAAACTTGAGATATAACCATTTGAAGTTGACCTTGCGTCGGCTTTAGTTCACCTTGACTTGACTTTGACCTTGATCTTGGTCCTAACTTGTCGTATGTTGACCCAAGGCCTAGGGACAAGGCGTGGATCATCCCAAAGGGTAGGGACGGGGTCTAAAGTGAATAATTGAGCTCCGTGCTCCGTCCCATGGTCCCGGGACGCCTTCAAACGTCAAAACGCGGCTCGTACGCGAGCGAATCGGCATGAAACCAACTCGGATCTTCACGAAACTTTATGAAACTTCACGAAACCTCTCAACAAGCATCCTATACTCCAAATATGCGTGTGTACCTGCAAAATGGACACAAAAACGCAGCAGTGCCAAATCGGAGAGAAATAGGAGCTGAAACGCATGTAAAAGCACAAGAAACGCAGAGAAAAGCTCGTGAAGCAGGGGCTAAATATAAGTAAATATATGACACATCAAGTTATTAATGGAAAATGTGAATGTTTTTGATTGACAAATGGTCGTCATTATTCCCCGAAGTGAATATGACATTACATGTGAATTGAAATGGATAAATATTATACCACTTCATGTGGTTGAGGGACTAAGTGGCTAGTCCTAAACATTCACAAAGATCTATGGATCTTGTTTGATATTTCATATGTCCACCAACAATGGTGTGGGATAAATGCAAGTGATATGTGATCAATATATATTGTGAGGGAATAATCACTAAAAATCATTGCAATCGCTACATCCACTGGAAGGATGGATAAATTAATTACAGAGTTGGGATTATTCTAAAAATCAGTTCTGATTTATATGTCACTCAGAATGAGTAATGTGATATACGGAGTATTCACAAAAGGAATATTGAGACATATAAGTCTTGCCAATATAAATGAGACACATTGGTTAGTGTCTTAAGTCACATCAATAATTTATTTGACCAAATGTTAAAATTACATGATGAATTATTGCTAACTGGAAGTTTAGCACTATGTTTTCAGTCAACAAGTTTGGTATTTAATAAGCGAATTGGTTGGGTCGTAGCCAATTTTGTGAAAATTTGTCACGGTTTTGACAAAGAAATGTTGACATGAAATACTTAAGATGTGACGATAAAGGCCATCCGGGTTCTAATTATACCCGTATTGATAAACGTGGAGTTTATCTTAAAGGAAAAATAATAAAGTGCTGAAACTCTCTCATGTATCATTAAATTTATTGATGGCAAGACTGTACATGGAGATTGAGTATGTTGATATTGGAGATCTGAATATATTACTCGAAATTAAATTAAAGAACATAACTGTTCGCGCTTGGATTGAATATATTAAGTGACATTTAGTCACCTACGAGTAATTATGTGATCTGAGATTATCACAGTTTGATTATGACATGAAATCTTTGATCTCCTAAATTGAGCATTATATTCAGCACTTGTGCCAACTGCATATTACGGTTTAACTCCCCATATTCTATCCTTTTGAAATAAATATATGATTTTGGCATAAAAAGGATATGTGATGTGATATAAGCTGGTTATAGTGATCGGTTGCCCATTAAATCTATCCGGTGTTGATAGTTTTACCACCTTAGGGGGAGGATGATAAGGAAAGCTGGTAAAAACGGACAATTGGTTTTTGATCCTCAACTGAACCAAAAGTTCAGTGATTTATTTGAAATATAATGTACATCAAATAGAGGTCCGTAAAATGAAAATGATGGAATTCATTTGGTTATGAGGATATACTAAAGTATACCAGCTCGATCACCTTATCGAAATGTGGTATGTTTATTCATTGAAATTTATGATTTGACTATAGACATATATGACCTGGTCTAAGGCGTATCGAGCTATAGATTAGTCATGAAGAGTATTTGCAATGAACATTGAAATTCTTGCCAATACCTACACACGGGGTGTAGTATAAAAGTCATATCGGTTTAAATATTTTGGTGGCAAGAATAAGCAGTTGGTACTTCTGTAGAAATTTGGATGTCCTAGAAGTGACATAGATATCTGAATGACAATAGATGGCCTATCTTGGAAAGTGAATGGAAATATGGTACCACATATATTCAGATATCATTAATCAGTACTGACTATCAGGATATGATAGAATTATATCGATACGTGTAAGAAACCGATATGCATTTGCATTTGCGCGCATGACTAATGGACTAGATGATGGGCATCTAATACGTAAGTCCATTTTGTTTGTCGACATGTGAAGGTACCCGGATCGGACCTATCTCGACGCCTCGCGCGGGCTAGCTCGTATAGGAGCAAGGCGCTACGCGAGAAAATTTGCGTAAGTGCAAATGTGTGTGTAAAGTGCTATGGGGGATATCATTGCTTAAATGCTTGAGAAACGATTTGAAATTGCTTTTGGAGTCGCCACCAAATTTTAAAGGAATTTGGACCTTTTCAATGCGTCTTAAATTATAAGACGCGTGTCTTAGAATTCAAGGCGCGTCGATACCTCTCCTCCTAAGGTTATTGTGAAACCAGAGTGGATTCGGGGCAAGGTTACTTTTGAAAGTTAATCAAAACATTTTATGAAAAACTGAAATCAAAAGCCTACGTAAAGTAGTCTCTACTAGTTTGAAAACAAGTGCTTAATTTCGATGTGTGAGCAAATAAAACGCTACGTACAAGTGCGAATATGACTCGATAAAAATGCAAAGCAATGCATGTGAGTCGTTAAAATTAACGACGTTTTGCTTTAGGAAATATACGAGAAATAATAATTCATTGATTTGAATTAATATAAAACGTCATTTTTCGACTTTTGTCTAATTCTATTATTTTGAAAACCCTCAGTTTTGCATGTTTAAAAGACTAGTGAAACGGTACAAGTTAATGTCGAATCCGTGTTTTAGTCGTAATTTAATGCATGAATGAGAATTTGCTTAAATGTAAAATGTGAAGTCGGTTTGCTTTAGTGAAAGTGAGTCGTTTGTTTATGCAATATTGGCGAGGTTTAGACGGATTAGGAATCCGAATTACTACAACCGTATTACGAATACGGGTTCGTTAAACCAATATTGAGTTGGGTTAGTGTAACCCTTGTCCGAGTCTAAAAAGTCTAATCCGAAGGTAAAATTTTTACCTTAAAACGTAAAGACGTTTTTTAGAACGAAAGCTAAGTGTATTTTTGTGAGTGAAATGGTGTTTTGTGATTTGTTACACGTTAATTGTTATTGAAAATTGCTCAAAATTGTTGTTGCACGTGTATTTTTTGTTGTTACTTGCTAAGTTGTAAAGTGTTCAAGTTGTTGGTGTGTTGTACGTGATTTTGTGTAGTGTATATATAGGAAACGAAGTACAATGGGCTGAGCTCGTACAACAAAGCCCAACAAGTTGTTAGTGCACCAAACAAACCCAAACTAATCGTTAGTGTCAAAAAAAAGGCAAAGAAGTCGTTAGTGGACAAACGACTTGAAAAGTAGTCGTCTGTCCACAGACGATTACTTTGGGTGTGTTCTTCGTGTTTTGGGCTGCTTTTTGGCCTGTGACGTTTTTGGGCTGAAATTTGTCGGGTGTCTTGCTTTTATCCAAGGGATTTTTGTGTGTGTTTTGATGTGTGTCATGCTTTGGTCCAATGGACCAAAGTTTGACGTTTTTGGTTCCGTTTTGTGTTTCGGTTTCGGTTTTTGTCGTGTTTTTCGATTTTGGCTTGAAATAAAATCGTCTTGTTTTGTATTATTTTGTAATATCGTAAAATTTGATTTTACGAAAATGTGACTCGTGAGGTGAGTTGGCGTTTAGAGTGCGTATTTTTGTAGTTCTTGGGTTGGTTTTTGTGGTAGTTTTTGTGAAATTGCTTTTTGTGGGTGTTTTTGTGGGTCATTTTTGAGTGAAATAATCGTGTCGTATTTTAGCTTAAAAAGGCGACAAAATTAAAAGTTCATTTTACTTAAAATGCAAATTTAAATAAATACGTTAAAAACGACTAAAATGTTTTAGACACTTTGTACCGTTTCGTCTATTTATAAAACATGCATAAAAGTCCATTTTCATCATCGGGTTGCTTTTTGGGGGGAACGGATACGGGTATCTACAGCCCGGTTGACTGAGCTTGGACTAAAGCGCTAGTCAAACTTAAAAGATAGTATCAGGACCACTACAGCCTCGATACTACCTGGCGCTAAGTATGTGTCTCGGGAGAGACGAGGACTTAGAAGTAGGAAATGCGAGGAGGGGCGGTACATGTTTAAGGACATGACGGTCTGCATGTTTAGAACTGCCCGGCTGCGTGTTGCTTGGATGTTTCTGTATAGTGCTTTGCATGAGATGGTTGTTGATGTTGAATGCTTGCTGCGTATGATCTGGTGTTCGTGCTTCAATGTCATTTTCGTAAGAGGCTGTGTGTTTATGTATTTGACTCGTAGAAGAGGCTCAGTGCTTTTGTTGGACTCGTAAGAGGCTTGGTGTTCTTGTAGGACTCGTAAAAGAGTGTAAGGTGTTTTTGTGACTCGTGAAGAGGTTTAGTGTTTTTGCTTGACTCGTAAAGAGGTTTGGTGTTTTGCTTGACTCGTAAAGAGGCTTAGTATTTTTCTTGACTCGTAAAGAGGTTTAGTGTTTTTGCTTGACTCGTAAAGAGGTTTGGTGTTTTGCTTGACTCGTAAAGAGGCTTAGTGTTTTGCTTGACTCGTAAAGAGGTTTAGTATTTTTGTTTGACTCGTAAAGAGGTTTAGTGTTTTTGCTTGACTCGTAAAGAGGTTTGGTGTTTTGCTTGACTCGTAAAGAGGCTTAGTGTTTTTGTGACTCGTAAAAGAGGTTTAGGTGTTTTTGTTTGACTCGTAAAAGAGGTTTAGGTGTTTTTGTGACTCGTAAAAGAGGTTTAGGTGTTTTTGTGACTCGTAAAAGAGGTTTAGGTGTTTTTGTGACTCGTAAAAGAGGTTTGGGTGTTTTTGTGACTCGTAAAAGAGGTTTGGGTGTTTTTGTGACTCGTAAAAGAGGTTTAGGTGTTTTTGTGACTCGTAAAAGAGGTTTAGGTGTTTTTGTGACTCGTAAAAGAGGTTTAGGTGTTTTTGTTTGACTTTTGCGGAAAAAGCAAAAATTGATCCTGATTTTTGTGACTTTTGCGGGAAAAGCAAAAATTGATCCTGATTTTTGTGTATTATATGGTATAGCCCCCAGTTTGACTTAGGTTTTAGTGTAAAACGTTAGTCAAACTCGTTGTAGTTGCTTTTGATTTTAGCCCCCAGTTTGACTTAGGTTTTAGTGTAAAACGTTAGTCAAACTCGTTGTAGTTGCTTTTGATTTTAGCCCCCAGTTTGACTTAGGTTTCAGAGTAAACCGTTAGTCAAACTTGTTGTAGCTGCTTTTGATTTTAGCCCCCAGTTTGACGTAAGTTTTAGTGTAAAACTTGAGTCAAACTAGTTGTATCTGCTTTCGATTTTAGCCCCCAGTTTGACTTAGGTTTTAGAATAAACCTTTAGTCAAACCTTTAGTCAAACTTGTTGTAGCTGCTTTTGATTTTAGCCCCTAGTTTGACTTAGGTTTCAGTGTGAAACGTTAGTCAAACTTGTTGTAGCTGTTTTTGATTTTAGCCCCCAGTTTGACTTAGGTTTTAAAGTAAACCGTTAGTCAAACTTGTTGTAGCTGCTTTTGATTTTAGCCCCCAGTTTGACTTAGGTTTTGGAGTAAACCGTCAGTTTGACTTAGGTTTTGGAGTAAACCGTTAGTCAAACTTGCTGTAGCTGCTTCTGATTTTAGCCCCTAGTTTGACTTAGTTTTTAGTGTAAAAACGTTAGTCAAACTTTATTGTAGCTGTTTTTGAATTTAGCCCCCAGTTTGACTTAGGTTTTGGAGTAAACCGTTAGTCAAACTTTGTTGTAGCTATTTCTGATTTTAGCCCCCAGTTTGACTTAGTTTTTAGTGTAAAAACGTTAGTCAAACTTTATTGTAGCTGTTTTTGAATTTAGCCCCCAGCATGCTGATCTTTCGCTTTGTGGATGACGGCCGAAGTGCAGGAAATGACTTGCGTTAGCGTCGTTGAACGGACGCCGTCAGGTGAATGTGGTCGTTGGCTGACCTTGCTTGTAGCTGTACTTTGAGACCTGCAATGTAATGTTAGTTGGGCGAAACCGCGAATCTCGATTGAGATCATGGGCCTCGAAATGCGTGAAAATGCAGTTTTAAGAAAATGCATCGTGCTCTATGTGAAAACATGTGTAAAACGTGTTTTGACAGAAATGATGTATGAAGTTTGCAAAAAGTATTTTGATGAAAATGCAATGTAAAAATTGCGCTTTTTGAAATATGAGTTGCGAAATGCGAGAATTGTAATTTGCGTAGAGCTGAAAGTGTGTTTGAGAATGACGGGTTTTTTGAATGTGAAAAACAAAAAAGTCATAAAGCAGGGGTGTAAAACGGGGTGACGTGATACACGGCTGCGTTCTGTTAAGTAAGGGGAATGTGTTTTTAGTGCAAAAATGGGTGTAACTGCTGTAGTGGCCAGGGTTTGTGGTCGGGCGATGCGTTGCAGGAGAGGGTGGTGTTTGGTGTTTTTGGTGTGGAAAAGCTGTTGCCTCCGCTTGTGATCTGTGGTCCATGGAATTGAAGGGATGTTGAGGGATGTCTATGGCGTCGAAGGAACCTTGTTGTAGTTCGTCGTCAACTCAAAACTCTGGTGACATTGTAGTCTGCTTTGTCATTCCTAAGACCTAAGAGGACATCAGAGGTCGTAGTTTTGTCTTTTGCTCTAGAGACGGAAAATCCAAAACGTAACTACGTTTGACTATAGTTAATGAAATGAACGTTTTCGTTTACGTTTGCCTCGTTTGCTGTTTTGTAAAAAGAGTTATGTCCTCGACTTTTTTAAGCTTTGGATCATGATCTTGCGTTTGTGTTGACTGTGCCTTCGACCTTTTTAAGCTTCAGGCGTGTCGGTTTGTGTTGACTGTGCCCTCGACCTTTTTAAGCTTCAGACGTGTCATTTTTGTGTTGACTGTGCCCTCGACCTTTTTAAGCTTTGGGCGTGTCGTCTTTGTGCTGAATGTTGGTCTATTTCGAGTTGCAGAAGTATGTTTTGTGTCGACTATGTTCTCAGCTTTTTTAAGCGTCGAACGCGTCATTTTGTGTTGAATGGTGGTCGCGCTTCTTGCAAAGCTGCCTACGTATCCACGTGAGTGGAATCAGACCGGCGTAGTTCAGAGTTGCATTTTGTATTGAATGTGCACGTTTAGGGGCATGCCGGCCCAGGAATTTGTTTTTGATTTTTGTACAGGGAGTGCACGTTTAAGGGCATGCCGGCCCGTGAAATGCCTTTTTTGATTTTTGTGTAGAATGTGCACGTTTAAGGGCATGCCGGCCCAGGAGTTGTGTTTGAAAGTGCATGTTTAGGGGCATGCCGGCCCATGAGTTCGCTTTGTAAGAGGTGCACGTTTAAGGGCATGCCGGCCCGTGAATTGCTTTATAGAAGGTGCACGTTTAAGGGCATGCCGGCCCGTGAAAAGCTTTTGCTTTTTTTTTTTGTGGGAGAGTGCACGTTTAAGGGCATGCCGGCCCGGGAAGTGTGTCTGTTATAGGTGCACGTTTAAGGACATGCCGGTCCGTGGTACATGTTTGAGGACATGACGGTCCGAGAATTGCATCTTATAAATACATTGCAGAATGCTTCGTGGGTGTTGGCTGTTTTGTAGTTGGGAATGGTTTGATTACGGGGTTTTGTATGTACAGCCCCTAGTGTGGTTGGGAGCATGAGTATGTGCGGGTTGGTTGCGCTGTTTCGCGCCAATGGGTAGCATCTGGGTGTATGGGGGTTTGTTTATCTGGGATGAAAGGTCAGGTAGTGTTTCTGTGGATCCTTGTTGGTCGTAGACATGTGCTTTGTATGCTTTGGTGTTAGTGGTGACTTTGAAGCCTTGAGAGAGGGGTGCGTGGTTGTCTTTTGTGTTTAATAGGAGTATTCCTGTATTATGATCGTGGTGGTTGGACACCTGACTGATTGTGGAGTCCTTAGTGATTGTGCTTTCTGCGGTGTTTTTGACGAGAGCGTCGGTGTTTCTTGGATATGCTTTGTTTGGGTTGTGGCAGTCAGTGTATACTGGACCTTTGCCGTTTTTCTTTGTGGCTGGGACTGTGTTTGATGTCCGGTTAGCGTCTTTGTTGGCTTGGATTATGCGTTGTGGCTTTTGTTTGGCGGGCTTGATGCCTGGCTTTTGCTTGAGTGTGGGTGTAGGTCAAAGTAGGGTGCGTCTTTGTGAGACCAGGTGAGGGTGTCGCTGGTTTTTGTAGGTAGTTTGGAGGGTGCATATTTGTGTTGTGCCTGGGGAAGGCCACAGTGGTAGTTTTCCGGGTTCCTGAGGTGTTTTGGCTTTGGTGGTTGTTGTGTGTTTAGGGACGGAAGGTTGCTTGGGTCTGGAAACAGTGCCTGCAATGTATTCATATGATGCAATGTTGTTTTGTTTAATATTATCGCAAATGTTAGAATGTTCGAAAGTGCAAATGTTAGAATGTGCAAAAGAGAGTGTGCAAACGTAAAAACGAGGCAAAGTGTAACCGAAAATATTCTTGTCATTAATGTTATGAAAAGCAGTTACATTTGAAAATTGCTCAGACTATAGAGCTTGAGACAAACCTACAAACTCTAATATCCTAAACTAGGTCTGCTATTTTAGAAATGTAATTGCGCGTCTTGGTCGGCTTAGAAGACCTGGCGTCATGATGACGTGGGACCCTAAACCCTAGGCGTGGATGCTTGAATTGAAACCACCTGCGTCATTGGTGGATTCGTCGATGCTTTCTCAAATGTAGGAGGGTTGCTCGGAAGTTCGAGGCTTTGACGGTGATGATTTCGTTGTCTAGAGGTAGTTTAACCTTTTGGTGCAGGGTTGATGCGACAGCTCGGGTAGCGTGAATCCAGGGCCTACCCAGCAACATATTGTATGTCGGGGGAATGTCCATGACCTGGAATTCAGTTTTCGTCACGACATGTTCTGTCATGACGGACAGTGAGATGATGCCTTTTATACTACGGATTGTACCGTCGTATGCTGCCACGTTGTCTGAACACTGAGTGAAGTCGTTTTCCTCCAACCCCAGTTTAAAGGCGGTTGCAAGAGGCAGGACGTTGACTGAAGAACCGTTATCGACGAGGGTAACGGGTAATGTCATGCCTTGACAATCTACGGTTATGTGGAGTGCCAGATTGTGTGCATTTCCGAAGGACGGCAGGTCCGCGTTAGAGAAAGTTATAGCACCCGGTAGCCAGTCCCGGATGATGTGGCTTACAAATTGTGCTGGAGGCATCTGTCCTGCCACCGGAGTGACCTGTAGGGCTCGACGAAGGGCTTTGCGGTGCCTGGGTGAATCCTGCAAGAGTTGCCAGGCTGAAGTGCTTGATTTTGTTTTTGGAGGTTGCTTTGGCAGTGTATCCTCGGCGCCAGGCCAGGTTGAGGAAACAGGTGGAGCAGCCTCGTCCACGAGTATGCCCTTGTCCTTGTTGTTGTTTGTGAGCCTGGACGGGAACCCTGGCGGTTCTAGAGGAGCTTGGTACATATGTGGGAGGTATGAAACCTCGTCGTCGCTGTCGGACCACCTGATGGGATGTAGATAAGGGACCTGTACGAAGACCCCTTTCTCGTCCGCGGGCCTTGTTTTTGTTTTTATTTTTGTCTTGTGAATGTACTTAGTGCTGTCGTTGCAGTCGTTGGTATCGCTACTAACGACATTGACCTCATGGTTGTTTGTGGTAACCGGATGAGAGCACTCGAGAATGGGAAATGTTCCCACAAATATAGTGCGAGCACGGGGTGTGCTATGCTGGCGTGATGGCCTAGGAGCGGCGTTTGGTTTTTCGATCGTCTTGTCGTCGATCAAGTCTTGGATTGCATTCCTTAGACTGAAGCAGTCCTCGGTGTCATTCCCATTACCCCTGTGGAATTCACAGTAGGCGTTTTAGTTCCATGACCTTGGTTTCTTGTTTTTAGGAGGTGTGCTGGCGGTGCTGGGAAGCCGTAGAAGGTTCCTCTTTACGAGCTTCTTCAATGCCTTAGAGTAGCTCATGTAAAGAGGGTCAAAGCTTCGTCGTTGTTTTGACGAGGATGACCTAGCAGATGCTGATTTGGGTGTAGCGAAATAGAGGTCGTGGTTGCGGAACACGCGTGATGCCGCTAGTGCACGCGAAATGACAAAGGCCGACCGGTTTAGCTTTTGCAATGGCTCGAAAGTTATGTCGCTTGGTGACCGCGGCCTGTAGTTTTGGCCGGCTTGTTTTTGCGCATTTTGTCTTCCAAGAATTGAATTCTTTCAGCATGTTGAGTAGACGCCTTGGCGAGGAGTCTAGCGCTCTTCTCAGTCTCGAATTTTTGCATAACGGCCAAACGTTCGAGCTGAGCTGTGAGATTTGTGACCTTGTCGTTGAGTAGCTTGATGTGTTCAGCGGTTACGAGTGATTGCGGAGGCGGAGGCGATTGAGGGGCAGCTTTGTTGTTTGCGAGGTCGAAATGGGGATCCATGTTTCCTCTGCGAGCCGTGTATCCGGGGCTTTTAGCGGGTAAACCTGCGAAGCGTTAGACTTTAGTGACTCGAAAATGAAAGAAAAGACTCAATCTCGCATTTGCAACCCAAATAAAGTGTATAAAGAAATGTGCAGGACTCGACTCGTGTTTTTTAGCTAAAATGACACGGGAGGCTTTTGAGGTAGAGATAGGTTAACATATCTCTAGTCTCGATGTAAAAAAGTTTTGCATGGTCACATTTGATTAGCCCTGGTTAGCAGTATGTCGCTGAAGAGCTTATCGTTAGATTGTGATATGAAAAGGAGTCAAAACGAAATAGCGATAGGCTACTCGATTTGAGGATGTTAAAACGAGTAAAAAGCAAATATTGCTTGCCTTTTACGTGTGTATGTGCTATAGAAAGTCGAACCAAAATGACGATAAGCCAGCTGATTTGACATGTAAAATGACGGGTTCGTGCTTGAACGATCCCGTGTTTTGTTTGTTTTTGAAAAGATGTTTGTTTAGGTCGAGATGACTAGAGAGTCACTCGGCCTAGAGTTGTTAAAATGCGTACTGCAAAAGTGTAAATTGTGTAGTGTAGAAGTGGTTGTTTTGATTAAAATACCCGAAATGAATTGACATTTTGGGGTTTTGCTTTGTGAAATGCTTTGCGATAAATGAACTATGACGATACGTCAGTCGTATAACTCATTTATGTTTTGTAAAGGATCGGAAATGTAGTGATTATTTCTGATCGAGTTCGAATGTCGCGGCGCGCTGTTTGTCTGGTTCGTTTGACGATAGGTCAATAAACCTGACGTTAGTGTTTTTTGAAAGCATGACTTTTCAAAAATGTTTGAAAATGTATTTTGAAAAGACGTCTATGAATGCATATGCTTTGAAAATGTTTTGCATGATTTTGTTTTGAAAGACGACTATAGTGAGGGTACTATAGCCGCATTCAGACGATAGACACGGGGTTTTTGGCTTTTGGGTAAGGTTCCCTTCGGTCATTCCCGCAACGTTTGTGTAGGGTTATCCGCAAGATTACACACGTCAAAGTGTGGATTCAATACGGGTCCTAGGCGTCAAGTTTGATCGTTATTTATCGTCAGACGGATGCCGTACTTGTAATCGTGAAGGGGTGAGAACTCGATTTGTCCGGAATAGTCTCGCTTATGAAGGGAGCGCTATTAGGGGTCGATTCTCGAGGGTGCGTGGCTCGGCAATCCCGAAGGATGCGACTCAACGTAAAATTTGCTCAAACATCGAAAGCGTAATTGTTTTCAAATTTTCAAGTTTTGCCTCTTGCTTTTTTAAATGAAATAAAAAAAAGCTAGTCCCCAGCGGAGTCGCCAACTGAAGGTACCCGGATCGGACCTATCTCGACGCCTCGCGCGGGCTAGCTCGTATAGGAGCAAGGCGCTACGCGAGAAAATTTGCGTAAGTGCAAATGTGTGTGTAAAGTGCTATGGGGGATATCATTGCTTAAATGCTTGAGAAACGATTTGAAATTGCTTTTGGAGTCGCCACCAAATTTTAAAGGAATTTGGACCTTTTCAATGCGTCTTAAATTATAAGACGCGTGTCTTAGAATTCAAGGCGCGTCAATACCTCTCCTCCTAAGGTTATTGTGAAACCAGAGTGGATTCGGGGCAAGGTTACTTTTGAAAGTTAATCAAAACATTTTATGAAAAACTGAAATCAAAAGTCTACGTAAAGTAGTCTCTACTAGTTTGAAAACAAGTGCTTAATTTCGATGTGTGAGCAAATAAAACGCTACGTACAAGTGCGAATATGACTCGATAAAAATGCAAAGCAATGCATGTGAGTCGTTAAAATTAACGACGTTTTGCTTTAGGAAATATACGAGAAATAATAATTCATTGATTTGAATTAATATAAAACGTCATTTTCCGACTTTTGTCTAATTCTATTATTTTGAAAACCCTCAGTTTTGCATGTTTAAAAGACTAGTGAAACGGTACAAGTTAATGTCGAATCCGTGTTTTAGTCGTAATTTAATGCATGAATGAGAATTTGCTTAAATGTAAAATGTGAAGTCGGTTTGCTTTAGTGAAAGTGAGTCGTTTGTTTATGCAATATTGGCGAGGTTTAGACGGATTAGGAATCCGAATTACTACAACCGTATTACGAATACGGGTTCGTTAAACCAATATTGAGTTGGGTTAGTGTAACCCTTGTCCGAGTCTAAAAAGTCTAATCCGAAGGTAAAATTTTTACCTTAAAACGTAAAGACGTTTTTTAGAACGAAAGCTAAGTGTATTTTTGTGAGTGAAATGGTGTTTTGTGATTTGTTACACGTTAATTGTTATTGAAAATTGCTCAAAATTGTTGTTGCACGTGTATTTTTTGTTGTTACTTGCTAAGTTGTAAAGTGTTCAAGTTGTTGTTGTGTTGTACGTGATTTTGTGTAGTGTATATATAGGCAACGAAACACAATGGGCTGAGCTCGTACAACAAAGCCCAACAAGTTGTTAGTGCACCAAACAAGCCCAAACTAATCGTTAGTGTCAAAAATAGAGGCAAAGAAGTCGTTAGTGGACAAACGACTTGAAAAGTAGTCGTCTGTCCACAGACGATTACTTTGGGTGTGTTCTTCGTGTTTTGGGCTGCTTTTTGGCCTGTGACGTTTTTGGGCTGAAATTTGTCGGGTGTCTTGCTTTTATCCAAGGGATTTTTGTGTGTGTTTTGATGTGTGTCATGCTTTGGTCCAATGGACCAAAGTTTGACGTTTTTGGTTCCGTTTTGTGTTTCGGTTTCGGTTTTTGTCGTGTTTTTCGATTTTGGCTTGAAATAAAATCGTCTTGTTTTGTATTATTTTGTAATATCGTAAAATTTGATTTTACGAAAATGTGACTCGTGAGGTGAGTTGGCCCGTTTCGAGTGCGTATTTTTGTAGTTGCGGGTTGGTTTTTGTGAGGCCGTTTTTGTGGGCTGCTTTTTGTGGGTGTTTTTGTGGGCTGTTTTTGAGTGAAATAATCGTGTCGTATTTTAGCTTAAAAAAGGCGACAAAATTAAAAGTTCATTTTACGAAAATGCAAATTTAAATAAATACGTTAAAAACGACTAAAATGTTTTAGACACTTTGTACCGTTTCGTCTATTTATAAAACATGCATAAAAGTCCATTTTCATCATCGGGTTGCTTTTTGGGGGGTACGGATACGGGTATCTACAACATGATATATGGTTTGAAAAGAGCTCATAGACTTGAAGTCTATCAAAGGACGTAGAGTCCATTAAAAATCATGGTAATTGGTTTGAAAACTGTACAGTTTGCATTATCGAGTCATCATGTGCATATATAGACTAAGTTTATCATTTGCATATAGATTTTAGTTTCGATACTACATTATTGTATACATTAGTAGATACATACCTTAACTTTTAGTTCATAACATATGCATGCACATGATTGTCTATGATGTCTTTATATACTAATGTTTATATGGAGATATATGCTCCTAAGATGGCAAATCACAGATAGGAGTATATGGTAAATGATCGTCAAATTGAAAATGACGCATCAATTGAGTTTACGGGAAACTCATGAACCTCTATAATGATTGCGGTTATGGGCACGCATCAATATAATACTACGGAGTAGTATAATATAATTGAATTCTATGGTTTGAATTTATATAGAGGAATTGAACTCTGAAACTCCTGAAGAGTTAAAATTCATTCTTTATTGTCTCAACCTGAAGTTTGAGACTATGTAATGTTTTGAATGCTTACAAAACTGAAGGAATTCACGGTTTGGAAGAACCAAAATATTGGAGGGATAAATCTGATTCATGATGGGATTATAAATCCGTGCGATCGATCTCCTTGAAATACTTATTGTGGATTTCAGATTCTTATCCTAATTCTAAAAAGGTATCTCCTGAAGAGATAAAATTATTCAATGAAATATGAATGGTCGCTGCACTCTTTTTCCCTTCGACTAGGTTTTTGTCCCAAAGGGTTTTTCCTAGCAAGGTTTTTAACGAGGCAGCATGGTCGACACACAAATTGGCGATATTTGAGATTATCACTTTGTCTAGACGACAAGTGTTATAGGCAATTGCACGTATGCCTATGAATGGTGGAAAGAAATTATTCTCAAGCAAGAAAATCAATTTATTATTTCAAATGAAGTCGAGAACATTACGGTCTTCTGCATATTGCGAGCTTTGAAAGGAAAAATGGTGGACATTGGTTAGTGTCTTAAGTCAAGCAACGGATGCAATCGTCAGGGGGAGTAGACACGTGCTGTACTCTTTTTCCTTAACCATGGTTTTGTCCCACTGGGTTTTCCATGGAAAGGTTTTAACGAGGCAGCTTATCGTATATGCGTGTTTTGAAAATGTTGTTCTTTTCCTTCACTAGTGTTTTTCCCATGAGGTTTTTTCTAGGAAGATTTTAATGAAGCATGTTTTAGTATGTACATCCAAGGGGGAGTGTTATGATATGGATGTACAAGGCCCAACCCATTGTACTATTCTATGTAATTAGGGTTTTGAGTAAACCCTAGATCTCCCATGTACTATATATATATGACCTATCATATGGAATAAGATCATACTATTCTCTCTAATCCCCTATTAATCTCTCTTACTCTTTCTTATTCACAACAGCATATTCATTTTTCACAATATAAGAATACAACACATCTTTAGACTTATATATTCATTTTCTAAAAGTTACATGTTCATAAGCAAAATAAAGCATATTCATTTTTTCACAAGTAACGTATTCACAACAAAATATTCTAAACTATTCAGACGTGTTTTGCCGATTTGTTCCTTCACCAGATGTTTTCGCAATATCTCTTTTCGCTCTCTTAGTTTGGGTCGGTGATCATTTGTTGAATCCCCTTCAGTATCCTTGGAACTACTGCTATAAATCATTTTAAAAAAATAAATTAACATTAACAAATGCAGCCTCTAAAATATTCATATTTCTATAACATACATATTCATTTTGTACAACATACGTATTCATTTTTTACGACATACATATTCATTTTGATTTTGTACGTACATATTCATTTTGTACAACATACGTATTCATTTAAAAAACACTATATATTTATTTACAATACACTATAAATTCAGAAAATTCATATTAATTTTTACAATACACTATAAATTCAGAAAATTCATTATGAAAACACCATATATTCATTTTTAAAACACTACATATTCATTTAAAAAACACTATATATTTATTTACAATACACTATAAATTCAGAAATTCATATTAATTTTTAAATTTTTAAATACAATATACTTCCTCCATTTCATTCAATTCTATACATTTACTTTTTGTACACTATTCAAAAGTGAGGAGAATCTTCGATATATGATATATCGTCTAATATATGAAATAAAAAATAGTCATGTGAGATCTTGTTTCAATTGTCTTTTCGAGAGCATTATTAATATTCAAATTTCATATTTTTCAGATTTATGTAACTAAAGATATAAACAAAAGAAAACTTGCATCGACGTACGTGCAAAAAACAAATGTATAGAATTGAATGAAATGGAGGAAATATTCATTTTTAAAACACCATATTTATTTCTAAAATATACATATTCATTTCTAAATACAATATTCATATCTAGAACATACATATCCATTTATAAAACATACATATTCATATCTAAAACACAATATATTCATTTCTAAAACACAATATATACATTTCTAAAACAGTACATACATAATCATTTCGAAAGCACTATATATTCAATTCTAAAACACTATATATTCATTTCTAAAACATACATAATTTAAACCAACACATTCAATAACTAACTCACATGTAAATTTTAAACAAAAATATATTCATCATGTACGAATTTTAAAAAATATTCATCGTTATATTTGAAAAAATTACAGATTTATAGATTCATATTCAAAGATTTAATACTATGTATTCATTACCGGAAATAATTGTCAATTTATTACTTGTTACTCATAATAATCATATTTCTCCAATTATATTCATAAAACCTAATATATTCATAAACCCTAACTTAAAAATCAATTATTTTTCACAATTATAAAATTAAAACATGCTCAGATTCATAACCACGAAGAAATAAAACAAGAATGATAACGAAAATTAGAAAAAAAAAATCGAACTTTCATTAAAAAAACGAAAATCATACAAAAACAATCTAAAAAACAAAATCAAAACTTACCAATTTCGTCTTCTATATGTTTTCATGGAGTATGACAGCAAATAGCTAAAGATTTAATAGACTTTTGATGGTTTTTTGAGTAATTTGAAGGTTGAGAGGAGGAACTTGAATGAGTGAATAATAACTAGGGTTTTTTCTTTTGGGGTAATTTTCTTTTGGGGGTAAATGCGCAGCAACTGCCAACTTCCACTTATTCTTTTATTTTATTTTATTTTATTTTATTTTATTTTTTAAGAAATAGTAGAGGGTAAATATTTTAGGGGTAAATATGTAATTGCATATGGATGGGTATTTGTAGTACCATACACATGGGTGTATGGTATAATAATTGATTCATATCCATACTACCCTTTCACTTTTTGCACAAGTTTTAAGAAACAAAATAAAAAATTAATAAAGGACAATAATTTGGGCTAATTTTACTTTAAAGTGGGGTCAAAAGTGATGTTTTGTGTAAAAGTTGAGTAAAAAGTTGAATAAATAAGGAAAGTGGTAGTGTGGATTTGAATGGATAAAAATGGTATAGTGGTAGTGTGGATATGAATGGAGGGAGTACAAAAACATCAATAGATTAGATCATTAGAAGGGAGAGAGAGAAGAGAACGAGCACTTCGTTCTTCACCTCCACCACGGACCACGCCACGCCAAGCACACCACCACCATCATCACCGCATGCCATCGCCCCCCTCCGACATTACGCCGTCGTTGCTGTCACACGCGCCGCACCGCGCGTAGCTTCCCTGCCTTCAACGTTTTTTTTTTTTTGTTTTTTTTTTTTTTATCACTTTTGGAGACAAATTCTAGGCTTGATTTCGTCGGGATGAGAGTCTAACATAATTAGAATTGGTCTTAATAGTGTGGTTTGATGTATTTTGGTGGAGCTTAAATGAGTAACGAGTTACGGGTCGCTGTCGGGTCAGATCAATTTTGAGTCACCATATTTTCAATCCCAACCGAATTGGATTTGCTCAAATTTAAATGGAGACACTAGGGTCATGTCAGACTTGCCTGCTCTTGTGTCCGCAAAGTAGACCTACAATAATACTCCATAGACAAATGTCGTAACAAAACTTCCCGCCATTTCCACCCCAAATTTAGTCTCCATTAAACCCCCGCCATTGTTGGGCATGCTTAAGCTCACTCTCATCCCTCTCACAAAACCTTCAACTTTCCCCAAATTCTCTCTTTTCAATCCACAATTCCTCTCTCTAATTCCCCGGAAATCTCTCCTCTTTTCCCCAAACCCTAATTTCATTCGCCTCCGATTCGCTTCCGCCATGTCCTCTTCCTCCACCCGCCCCTCTGCCTTTGATAAGCTCATGTCCGGCGCACGCGCTGCTGCCGCCAAGAAAAAACCCCAAGTCAATTCTTCCCCCAAAAAGCGTAAATCCGAAAACCCTAACCCTAACCCTAATGAGGATTTGATCCCAAAGGATGTCGAAACAGCGACAATCAATAATAATAGTAATGCAGCCGAGGTTCCTCAGTCGAAGAAGTCAAAATTGGGGGTAAATGTGGATGAATATGTGTTGCATTTAAAGAAAAAACCGGCAAATTTTGACCCGAAAATAGCTGGGTGGTGGGAGGATGGGGAGAAGGTGCCGTTTTTGTTCCTGGCGAAAGCGTTTGATTTGATTAAAGGGGAGAGTGGGAGGATTGTGATCACAGATATAACATGTAATTTGTTGAGGACTGTAATTGCAAAAACTCCCGAGGATCTGTTGTGTGTTGTTTATCTTTTAGCTAATAAGATTGCTCCCGCTCATCAAGGCCTTGAGCTCGGCATTGGCGACGTTTCGCTTATCAAGGCTCTTGCTGACGCGTGTGGTGCCACCGAGTTTGTGATTAAGAAGTCCTATAAGGTAATTGAGATTTTGTTGGCATTTGTTGTTGTTTGTAAAACTGTGGATGATAATACATTGTCCTGTGAAGCGAATGATGATGCGATTAGATCGTAAAGATGATGAATATGACACACGGGTTCGTAGTTTGAACTCGAAAATGTGGAGGGTTGTATAGGATACAACTAGGCGTGGTCAAATTCCTTTTGCCGTATGATAGCAGTATAATTATATTCAGCGTCTCATGTTCATCTCTCACCCTAGGAGTAAATGGTTTTTGTTGTGTCGTATGGCGTGGACATTGAATTGTGCAGCCTACAAACTTTGCTTCCATAATTTGCTTGAGACTGGAGTCATTCGGAGACGTATTTTCTCATTCTTCTATGTTTTATTAGGTGCTGCTGTTGCTGAGGTAAAGCAGTCGTGTAGCCCTATAGTCTAATAAATTTTTTGTTAAAAGTGTGAATTTTTAAGCTTTTGGTTGAGGTGGATTGACTTGGTTTTTGCTTGACACCAATATATGATAGAAGTTGCTAAGTTATCATGTAATGGGTGCGGCAACAAAAATAGCTTGCTGGTGAAATTTTCTCAGCTAAAGTTTCTTGAATTAGTGGTTGCTTAATTGTGTGAATATGGGCTCATAAAGAGTGATCTTCATTTTTTTCGTTCACCATGGTCTTTTTACTTTGTGAAACTTAGTTATTTGGATCAAATCCAAAATTTCAAATCAAATTCATCTATCCAAACACACTATTATCTAATTTATTTGTATGTCACTGAAATCGTCCATTGACAGGATTTAGGAGATTTAGGAGATGTTGCAAAAGAAATCCGTTCAAAACAGAGCATGATGCGTCAACCTCCTCCTCTAACCATTGTCAAGGTTTTCAACACGTTCCAACTCATTGCCCAGGTAGAGATTCATTACTAAAATCTTACCTAAGTTTGTTTCTTACATTTTTTTTAGTGGTGGTGAAATGTAGCTAGTGGTTTCATTTGCCATAATATGTTTTTGGAAAAATGAACTCCATGTTAGACCTTATATTATTCATTGTGACATGGAGACAATTAAAGAATATTGCTAGAGAGTAATTGTTCGCAATCTCTTCTTACCCATTTATATAAATTGCATATCATATCACATTTCTATAGGCATCAGGCAAGGATAGCCAGGACAAGAAGAAGAATTACATCAAGTCACTTCTTGTTGCGGCCAAAGATTGTGAACCTGTGTACTTAATGCGTCTACTTCAGGTTTAGCTCCGTACATAATAGCACATTTGTACTAATTTAATGTATAACTCTTATTCTTGAAATACATTTGTGCCTGATGCAGTCAAAGTTACGGATTAATTTAGCAGAGCAAACTCTTCTTGCTGCCCTGGGACAAGCTGCTGTATATTCTGAGGAGCACTCCAAGCCCCCCTCAGATGTCCAATCCCCATTTGAAGAGGTGAATTAATTGTGTTTGAAACTTTGAATGATAGTTAATGGTGATTCTCCAAGATGCATGCCACCATTAGTTTGCAAATAGTTTTTTTTTTTTTTTTTTTTTTTTTTTTTTTTTTTTTTTTTTTTTTATTATTATTATTATTATTATTATTTTTTTTTTTTTTTATTCGTTTACAAATATTTTAGAAAAAGGTAACTTAGATTTTCATTCTTTTTATTTTGGGTTTCTGTAGCTTAATCCATTTTTATAGCATTCATACTTTTTCCTTTATAGTTTGATTTATCATTGGTGGACTTTTCTAGATGATGATGATTCATATAATCCACCTAATAAGTTTATGTAATAGGCTTCTTTGTTGATGTTGTTTGTCAATATGTGATCAATCATCGTCTTTCTGCCTGGTCAAAGGGGATTGAATAATTTTTCCTAGGCCAAATAGTCTGGATAAAAATGCTTATTTTGAACTATCAATAGATGTATGAATAAAGATTTGATTTTAATGTTAGATCATTTCTAATGAATTTTGTAGTGTGGTCACTTTTGTTAACTATGAAAAGCTTGATTAAATATGTGAGAAATAACTTTGGCCCATATTTTGCCTTTGCCTACCCTACCTATATAACTTGAACTTGAACTTGAACCCAATTCGCCTGACCCGTCTGAAAGTTCTATATTAAGGATTAAACAAGATAACTTTTTATGTGTTTACCATACAAAGACGTTTGTCATAATACAAAATGAACAATGAGCTACGTGAAAGTCTTAATATTTGCACCATAATTGTTTATTTAGACTGAATTCAGACTTTAAATTTTTTAACACACAATTAGTCATCATTGTTTTTGTTTGTTGTGAGATGACACATCGACAATAAATTCTTCTGTTTCTGTGTAAACTTTTGTGTTTCCCTTTTCAATTGACAAATAATTTTTTTTTTTTTTCTGTTTAGTTTTAGGTGATGCTTCATGTTTCGTGATAATCTTCTTGAACCTAGTAAGGAGATTTGACTCTTGGTAATCTGCAAGTCATCAAGGCTAATTTGCTGTTTTCTATCAAGTCTTTCTAAGTCATTGTTGCACGATAACTGATACCGTTGCTGTTGATTTCATGCAGCAGATTTGACTTATGTGCTCCTTTTGATTAGTCTGACATGTTGTATACTTATATCAGGCCGGGAAGATCGAATTGTTTATTTAGATTGAAGGATTTATTGTCAAACACCACCTTTAAAAAAACGCATTTTGTCAAACACCACCTTTAAAAAAAAACTTGTCAATTGCCACCTTTTAAAAATAATTTTTGTCAAACACCACCTTTTGGCCGGAGTTGACCAAATTCCGACGTTGACTTACCGGAATTAACGTTTTTTTCTTCATTTTCATCTTTTTACTTCCCTCAAATTCGAATTATCATCATTCAAACCCAAAATATATCATCTCAAACAAAAAATTTAACCACTAAAACCTAGAAATTCGTCTTTTCAACTTAAAAAAAGTGCTCCGGTGACCAAAAATGTCGGAATTTAGTTGATCTAAGTCAAACTCAGGACAAAAGGTGGTGTTTGACAAAAATTATTTTTTAAAGGTGGTAATTGACAAGTTTTTTTTTTAAAGGTGGTGTTTAACAAAATGCGTTTTTTAAAGGTAGTGTTTGGCAATAAACCCAATTTTTTTTTCTGTTTAGTTTTGAGTGATGCTTCATGTTTCGTGATAATTTTCTTGAACCTAGTAAGGAGATTTGACTCTTGGTAATCTGCAAGTCATCAAGGCTAATTTGCTGTTTTCTAAGTCATTGTTGCATGATAACTGATACCGTTGCTGTTGATTTCATGCAGCACATTTGACTTATGTGCACCGTTTGATTAGTCTGACATGTTGTATACTTATATCAGGCCGGGAAGATCGTTAAACAAGTATACTCTGTGCTTCCTGTTTACGACAAAGTGATCCCTGCCCTCCTTAGTGGTGGTGTATGGAATCTATCAAAGACATGTATGTTCACACCAGGTGTTCCAATAGGACCTATGCTGGCAAAGCCAACAAAGGGAGTGTCAGAAATTATAGATAAATTTCAGGACATGGTATTTACTTGTGAATACAAGTATGATGGGGAACGCGCTCAAGTATGTCTTACATTCTATTTTCTCTCTAGTTTTTAGATGGTTTCTTTCTGTTCCTTTTTTTTTTTGTTTTTGTTTTTTGGTTTTGGGGGTGGGAGGACTCTATACCGCCATCAGTCCTAATCTTTGTAACAGTTCACTACCATGGTTGCTGATGCGGCGGGGACCACGCTGCCGTTCGACACAGCTTGTTATTGTTGGTCACATCAGCTGTATTTGTTTTCTTGGTGATAAATTGGGCTAAATTGTGTCGTTTGGGCCAACTACAGGCTATATTTTAAGTTCCTTTATATACCAAATAATTTTATTGGTGAAAGCTAAAAGCCCTTATGCCTCAGCATACATGTAAACCATTATTTGCAGTTGCTTACGTTTCATCTAAGGAAAACACAAGGCACTATTATTTCTTCCTTCCAATCTATATTTCGACTGTTTTGTTCTCATCCTCTCTACATGCTTGGCGCTATACATCAAATTATTTGTTCTTGAACTGTGCTTGTTTCTAATTTATCTTGCTCATGAATTGTAGATTCATTATATGGAGGATGGCTCAGTTGAGATATACAGTCGGAATGCTGAAAGGAATACTGGAAAGTACCCTGATGTAATTGCTGCAGTGACTAGGTATATTTCTATGAAATGCTTCATCGTGGCTTGCCAATGCAGTGTCTGAATGTTGTTTACGGGATGTTTGTGGAATTTCTGTCTGCATTTTTATGTTGCTATGGTTACCTGGACAGTGTTTGAGAGACTAGCTTCAACTTAATGGCAACGATATTAGTAATAGGGCCACAACTATATGGTAGGCCTTTTCGTAGAAAGATGAACAACCTAAGCTATACACGTTTATGCAATTGAAATATAGGAATTCTATAGGTGTACTTCGGTACTAGGAAAAGTCGAAGATCTCGAAAGACCCTTTCCTGCTTTGGGGTATAGCAGGCATTAGGTTTTTTTTAACAATGATGTTGAGAACGTTGTTAGGTTTTATGCTAATGATTCATGATACTGCAGTCTCACCATCTTCATCATATTGTCATTTTTACTCGTGTACCATGGGCGCATGGCAGTTACGATATATTTTCTATGATTTAAAGTTATGTGTAAGAACTTAATCTAGATATTGCATGATGGCATGTGGGCAATAGGCATGACACCACGTTACCATAAACTCTATTATTTTATGTTCTCGAGTCTTATGTATATACCATTGTTGGGTGTTGACCCTATCATGTGTTCTTCATCTGTTTGATTTGCTCATTGGTTAACATTCTTGTCTTTACTTTCAAGCCTAGGCTCAAGAAGTTGCCAGTGAGTTCTTTTGTTTTGGATTGTGAAATCGTTGCATATGATCGTGAGAAGCAGAAGATTCTCCCTTTTCAGGTACTGGATATTTAGCTACCTGTATGTGATGTGTGATTTCATCTTTCCTTGGGATACACGGGATGTAGAATCATTGATGGAGCAAAGATGGGGTTGACTATATGGGTCAAGTTTGATTCCTTGAAATGTATTTTGCATGCTTATATAGCTTTTGGCCTGCATCTTTCTGTCTTATTCCTTTGATTCACTAATTTCTTATCTTTTGGCTTAGCAGAAATATTAAGAGAGGATGTGTTAGTGGTGGGGCCCGCCTTTCTTTTGATTTTTGTGGATTAAGAATAACCAGAAAAGGAAATGATAAGAGTTGAGTGCATTGTCCAAATAAGGAAAGGATTAGAAATGAGTGAATAGGAAGGAGTGTTTGTTATCATTACCCTATCACGAATAACGAGACTACCCTTCCTCTAACAGTACAAAGTCTTCTAAGTGATTGTTGAGAGAAATGATAAGTGATATCTTATAAAAATGAAAGTGCAGAGATAATGAGCTATTTTGCATTTGTCCATTATGGAAAAAAAAAAAAAAAAAAAAAAAACCCCGGCAGTTGACATCACACACAACTATAAATGTGTAATATATATGCTCCCTTTAACTCTCCGCAATTTAGACCTTGAAATAGTAGAATTCACAAACTATGATTTAATTTATGCTGACGCTAAGCTCTATGGTCTGATATGTGGACTGGAGAAGCTAGCTATCAGTGAATCTGTGCACTCACTGCCAGTTGAATAAATTAAAGCTTGGATTTTAAAATGCTCAAACTTAGAATTTAAGAATAGACATTACACTTAAATCACAATTACAGAAATATTTTCGATTCTTTCGATTGTAAACATCTTTTTCTTCAATTTAATTTATATACTTTTGACCTTTTGACAGATTCTTAGCACCCGAGCTCGTAAAAATGTGGCATTGAGTGAGATTAAAGTTGATGTTAGCATCTTTGCTTTTGATATCCTCTACTTGAATGGCAAATCCCTTCTTCAGGAGCAGCTTAGCGTTCGTAGAAAGGTATTCAACTATTCTATCTTATCCATGCTTCTGATGCTTCAGATTTCACTACTTACCTGATCTTCAGTTCCTTACATTTGATCTTAAAAAGAAAAATGGAAATTCAGGTACTTTTATGCCAAACTGATACAACAATCTATCTTTATGCCTGAGATACATGATTAATTGATGATGATAATACTATGTTGTACATTTGATGAATCTCAAGCACTCTCTCTTTCCCTCAATGTTTCCTCTTATTTCCTATTTAGGAAGTCAAACTTTCAAAAGTTTGACCTCAAATAATTTATAAAGTCGAGTAGTTGTCATAAATGTTTCATAACGAGATATATACATTTGTCATAAATGTTTCATAAAATTACATTTTCGTAATAAAAGAGTGGCCTATGAATAGCGAAAACCGTGGTCAAAGAGGAGCATTGAAGACCGCACAAAAACAAATTGAACGAACATTGTGGTAAGGAGTGGCTATATTATTGGAATTGGTTATGTACTTTGTAACCTACAAAGTTGATCACTCGTGTTGAGGTGTCATTTCTATATCTTAATTTATCAGTATGATATCTTAAATAATTACTCCATACTAATTGATATCCTAATATGTTGAATGTGCCACTAAAATAAAATAGTACGGAGTATTTGATTTTCAATCACGCAATCAGAATTATTATTACAAATTTATTTAACAGTATACATAATGCTGTAATGGCATAAAGAAGAATGTTTATAGTTCCAGTTGAGTGATTCCAAACCCAAGTTATGAGTATCTCTCCTTAATGAATTTATCATCAAAGTTGTACGTATTGCTCTTGAAATGTCCCTAAACATATTCTGTACAGTTTCTTTCGTTATTTCTTTGATGTTGACTTGGTGAGGTTCTTTCTATATGCTCTAGACTCATGTGACGACCAAACAATTTCAGGAGGACCTTAATTTTCAATCATGAGAACATACAAATTTTCGATAACACTCTCATTAGAGGATTGTTTTGTTTTTTCTTTGTTTCAGAGTTGTTTTGGTTTCCTTTTGTTTCTTTTTGTCCAGAGTAAAACACGGGGGAATATGGGTTACTCTTAAGTTATAGACTGAATCTCTCATGGTGGCCTCTTGATAACTATTAAATTGCAAATCGGAAAGCACTAAAACAACAAGCAAACACCAATGCCTTAGTCCATAAGAGAGAAGCAAACGAGTAACGCCATAATTAATAAAAACATCTCTAATGGTAAATAAACTAGCAAAGTTATAAGAGTTTTGAATGAAAGGAGGGTCACCACTATCAAGCTATGAAAATAGTTACTGATACAATCAAAATTTGTCATAGAAACCTTTTATCTTCTCTGTTAAACTTGCGTCTTTGGCAAACAACATCGTCTTTAAGCTGAGAAGCAGGCATCCAGATCTTGGCAGTGACGTTTTTTCTTGGGTGTTCACAAACCTGCGATTTACCAGTTGCATCTGACAATCATCTATGAATGTGGTCGAGGGGCCTAATTTCAATGTTAGAACACAAGTTTTTGGATTGATTTGAAAGGTCCATTAGTTGAACCCAAATGGTTTCTTGCTATTTTCTCTAATGTGGAATTTACCCTTTAATTCTGAATATCTTCTGCCCTATTTTGGTTTTATGCTGCAGCATCTTTATGCTTCGTTTGAGGAGGAACCTGGGTTCTTTCAGTTTGCTACAACAGTCACTTCTAATGATCTTGAAGAAATACAAAAGTTTCTTGAAGCTGCTGTTACTGCCAGGTATCATCTCTTTCCAGCAATTCTTCCAAGGTGTACAATAAGTTACAACTTTTGTTGTGTGGATTTTGGATTCCTTACTGATTCAAGTTTCAATGTGAACTGTACGAGCTCCAACTGTCATTCAAATTTAATGCGGAACCCTTTTAACACAAAATAGCAACTTGGGTTTTGTATATTCCCATCCTTCCCCCCTTTATCACTGCTTCCTTCAAACCCATCAACAACCTTTTGCACCAGACCGCCACCTCTTCTGCTAATAGCATTGCACAAACCACCCCTTGCTTGTCCACCACCTCCCTTTGTCAACTTATCTTTCTCTTCCCTCTTTCACCATCCGTCTGCCAACAACTGTGGACAAACCACCTCTCTGCCGTCTCCCTTTATGATCCATCTTCTCTTCTTTCGATCTCCTTCAATACCCTTTGCTGACCAGTGACCATCATCACCTTCATAATTCATGTTCGTTCTTGAAATCTGACTTGTATTTTATAGATCTAGGCTTTCTAAATGATAATCAAGTTGTATTTTCTAGTTCTAGATTTACTCATGAGTTGTTGGTGGGTTCTTGTTTGTTTGATGGTGTGGTAGTATTAGGGCTGATGGCGGTTGTGGTTGGTGGTGTTATGTTCAGTTGGTGTATTTTGGTTAGTTGTTTCGTGACGAGAGGTGTGTGACGGGTGGTAGTGATTGTGGGTGATGGTGTTGTGGTGGTTAGTGACGTTGTGGGTGGCAGCTACTGTTGTGGTAGGTGGTAAATGGTGATGGATATCTTTTGCTGGTATATAATAGTGGTAGTGGTGGTCATGGCTTATGGTATTTTCGGGGATGGATAATATATATTGCGTGGGTGTCAGAGGTTATGTGCATCGGTCTAGTTTGCACGATTTGCACTTTAACTTGGTTGAGATCCCATGACAACACACACTCCCATCATAACCATGAGAGAGAAATCCAAATTGTATCTCGAAATGCTTTGAAAATGTTTTGAAATGTTCATATGATTTGTTAATATGTATTACTCTACATTTTAAGATCAACACTTAAAATATCAGTACATTTCAACATTTAAACCTTGTAGATACATTTTGACTGACCACTTTTGGTATTGAAATTAGAATTGACAAGTGACAACACTTGGTATGTAAAATTTTGTTATAAAATATCTACCACTTCGAAAAAAAAAAAAAAAATCATTTTTAAGAGTATTGTATCGACCTCTAGATGCATTGACATCACTGTTCCTCCAGTTGTGAAGGCTTGATTATCAAAACATTGGATAGGGAGGCGACTTATGAGCCTTCAAAGCGGTCAAACAACTGGGTCAAGTTGAAAAAGGATTATATGGACAGGTAAGTGATAATCTCTTTTTTCTAATAGGGTACTTCATCTATTTGACCATGACTATGAAACTAATAACAGATGCTGTTAGTAAAAGGTTTGCCATATTACTAGGTCCGTTATCCAAAGAAATATTTCAAACCATATTTTGAGATGATAACTTTGTGGACTAGCTATCTGATGGGAGTATGTATTGTTTGAAGTGAATTAAAAACACCTATATTATACAGGAACTCCAAACGCACAATGCAAAATGACGCTGCTTCCTGATAAGCCAAGCAAATAGAAACTGAGTTGTTACACCTGCAGTCCTGATTACAATAGCGTCAACAATTTCGTTGTTATCTGAATTGTATTAATTTTTTTTTCCAATGTTCGAATGGATATAATTTCAATTTGGCGTAATGTTATCTAAAATGACTGAGGACATGTTATAATAAGACACCTTGAACGTTAAATTGGTTAACACACTAATCGCAATAATGTTTGGATGCCAAATGAAATATTGTGGTCTCTTTTTCTTTTGGTGTGCAGCGTTGGAGATTCTCTGGACCTGGTGCCTATCGGAGCATTTCATGGACGTGGAAAACGAACTGGTTTGGAGCGATTTCTGTTTTTTTTCTTTTCCCTGCTAAGTTGATGGAATATGTTGCTTTTTCTGGTTTAATATGGATTGTAAGGATAACAATCAATCTTAATATCTGTTTATAGCAGTAATCGAAATTTTTATAGAACCACTTTCATGACATGTTTATGGCATGAAGGGGTAGCCTGATAGGAAGACACATGAAGCGATGCTGTTATGGGTTTCAAACTTCCATATTTTTGTTGACCGGTGTTTTCAGCTGTCACATGGTTAATTTTTATTTATTTTCATTATCCATTTATCTTGAGACTATGAATATCATTTTCCATATTAGTTATATACATGGTCTACCGTATGGTCCTCTTACAGATCCATTCAACTATGTATACTATAATCCAAATTGTGGACATTGCACTACCAATTACTTATCCCCATTTAAGGTTGTTTTGAGGACTTTGTTGTGTTTGCTTTGTTATTTCTCGGATTAACTGGATCATTGCTGTTAGTCCCTTTCTCCTTTGTCATGCTGTCTGAAACGTCAGTGATTTTGAGGTAGTTTCTACCGCCTTATATACTTCAATTAATTGTGCAGGGGTTTATGGTGCTTTTCTCCTTGCTTGTTATGATGGTGATAATGAGGAGTTTCAGAGCATATGCAAAATTGGTAATGGCTTTATGCTCCTTGATGTCTAACTCTCTTGTTGATTTCGGCGGTGTCTCATGTTTGCTGTTACTACAAATGTTTGCCAAAAGGTACTGGATTTTCTGAAGTAGTCTTGGAAGAACGTTCTTCTAGTCTTCGTTCTAAAGTCATTCCTAACCCAAAGGTTCATGTTTCTCTTTTCTCCCCCCACATTTACCTGTTTTCTTTCTTAATTAAATGATTTTACTGCACCGTGTATCTTGTATATTCACATTTTAATTTCAAAAACGTCTCATGTTCAGTCATACTTCCGATTTGGAGATACTCTTAAGCCAGATGTTTGGTTTGAGCCTTCCGAGGTACATGTTGAAACCTTATCATCTGTTACAACTTACAAGTGTTAAGTAGCTGCTCATGTAAGACCTAATATAGAATTTACTACATTCAGGTGTGGGAAGTCAAAGCAGCTGATTTGACTATTAGTCCGGTTCACCGTGCTGCTGTTGGTATTGTAGATTCGGACAAGGTTATTTCTGTGTTAGCTCTATTTTTACATTTGTCATAATCAGCCGCTGACTCATACTCATGAGAGATATGTTTTTTGATACCGTTGCTGGTCTCTCTGCTACATCAACATTCAATAGAATAGATGTCTGTACTTCTCATGTTGTGAAGTAGCTCCCGATTGACGGAAGTCGCAGACTTCTTTCCGATTTCAACTCATCAGAAAAATTGTGTACATCCTATCTGATCCCTAACCTCGTGATAGACGACTGCCTAAGTTCAGGCACTACAGTGTTGTTTTGTTGCTTGTATAGTCAGTTACTCTACTCTCCCTTACAGGCATGTTTTCAAGCATAATAATTTCAACTTTCATGTCTTGTGAACAGGGAATATCGCTTCGATTTCCACGACTTGTTCGGGTCAGAGAGGACAAAGCCCCAGAGGATGCAACGTCATCGGATCAGGTGAAGTTGTTGATGTTTATCCACCTTTGTGTTAGTTGCATACTCTTTTCAACTACAGAGTATTATGTTGAGCCGGGTGCTAAACTCTTTCAGGTGGCGGAAATGTACAATGCTCAAGCAAACAGTCAGCGCAACAAAAAACAAGATGAACAAGATGACGAGGACTGAAATATCTTCTACTGATCTCTTATCTCGGATTTCTAATGGCGCACACTTTACTCTGGCTTCAGCTTTATAGTCAAGTTTTGCTATGACTGCTCCGATGATCAAGTGGTCCAATTTTAACGACTAAGTTGTTTACAAGGCGAAGGGTTGAAAGCTGAGTATCGAAATGTCGAATCTAGTTGTATCGTCCAAAGAAGTCTACCGGTAGTCATTTACGGTTGCTATTTCCAAATGCCGTTTTTTTTAAACCTCAGTTGCATGTCGCATGTCGCATGTCGCATGTCGCATGTGGAAAGATGTGAATAGACGAGAAATGTGTGGTGATTGAATTTAAGCTTGTTGGACTTTAATGTGCAATGATGAACTGGTTGACAACCTGACAGCAAACACATGTGTGCAAATGTTTGACTTCTCAGCTTTGTTGTGATTTTAGTTTTGACGTGCGTTTTAGCCCCTTTTGTGTGAGTAAGGATCCTCTCCATTTCTTTTTAATGAAGAGTCTATTACTTATCAACGGTTGTTGTTAAATCTAGGTTAAATCAAACGATTGTAGATTTGTTTGGAAATAAAAAGGTAAATTGGTGAGATAGAAATATATAATAAAATAATAGGATGTGAGAGGAAATGTAGAGAAAAGAAATGGAGAGGATCCATTTTGCTTTTGTGTACCAATTACATTCCAGTTCCCCGCAAATGAAGAGAATTTTTGATATAACTTTTAACATGTAAAATAAAAAACGCACAGACTCCCATAAAACGGTTGCACAAATTTGTCTTGTGAAATTGATCCTATTCAACCCATTTTTCTATTACAATTACTACTTCAAATAAAAAATTTATTAATTTCAGTAACTCTCAAGAAAACCTTTTTTTTTTTTTTTTTTTTTTTTGAGCCTCATTATATGTACACTCATGTTTTAATACTTAATTCTATTTTTTCACCTTCCTTTTTTTCTTACGTCTTTAAGCCCTCTATGGCTATCCCATTTTTAAATTTTCTCTTTTACAATACCATTTTTATTTTAAATTGTGCACATAAACAATAAAAATAGTCACTTATTCCACTTAAGTTAGATACATTATTTAGCTACAAGGTCAAACTTTTAATTTTTTTACATAAATATAAATAGCCAAGACCATCCATAAATTAGTCACATAATCAACCACCTCATTGGGATTAAAATGTGACGACTATTAAATAGGTCATTGTTACAAAATCATAAAAACATACTCCATATATAGGTTCTTTTAAGTAGCCATACATTATACTGGTCACATTAACAACCAAAATAGACACTTATTTTAAATATTGTAAATGTAATTTAAACATGTACACACTTTAACACGTAAAGCGACTACTTTAACGTTTATTGTGGCTACTTTTTGATGTTTTAAATTAGTCACTTAAAATATTAAATTTGACACATTAAAGTGTTTAGAGGATTAATGGGCTCATTTTACTCTTGTAATTAAAACGTGACCGTTTTAACATGTAAAACGACTACTTTAATGTGTAAAGCGAGTACTTTAACATTTAATGTAACTACTTTATGACGATTTAAATGGGTCACTTCAAACATTAAATTGGACACGTTAATAGTTAAAGTGTGAGACCTAATCCATCCATATAATTAAGTGAAATGAACAAGAAATTAATAGGTCAGTATTAATTATACCTTGAAATCATTAACATTATAAATCAAGTCATTAAATGTTCAATTAAGGTCCATGCTTGCTGAATTTGGATCAACTAATACCCGTTTCACACAACCCGTTTATACAACAGTCTTATGTAAGACTTATTCAATAAAAAATTGTTATGTGGTATTTTGTTTTAAATTATCTTTTCTAGAGCATTATTAATATTTAATTTTTATAATTTTAAGAATTATGTAATTAAAGATATGAACAGAAGAAAACATGCATCGACATACGTGCCAAAATCAAATGTATAGAATCTATTGGAATGGATGAAGTAGTGTAGTATTACTTGAATTTGGGCAGGGCTAAAATGAAGAAGAGCTGAATTTAAGTAACCGCTAAAGCAAACATTAATCGAACATATAATGTATTAATTATTTTCTCTTAAAACGGGTCATAACTGTTTCATCCTTAAAACGGATAGTGGATCTACCTATTAACATAACTAGATGCCTAAAAACCCCCTATTTACATTTATTTTCCCCTCTCTCCTCCCAATTTTCACGTTTCAGAAATTTCACCCTTCCAAAAAAAAAAAAAAAATTCCTAATTTCTTAATTCCCTATTTCACTCATTAAAGGTGATTCCATCAACCTAATACCCTAATTTTCGAAAAAATTGGTTAATTATCATTAGATTTTCTCTACAAAATTCTCATTGTTTTGTGCTTGTTATCAATTTATGCAGAAATGGTGAAAGGTAAACAAAAGAACAATGTTCATGAAGAAGTTGGTGCTCCTAAACAACGCCAGATAAACCAAAGATCCGCTTGCGAGAGTGATAACGCCGAATTAGGTTTGAATACAATAATTTCCTTCATTTTAAATTTAATTCACACTCATTATTGTTGAAATAATATTGTTATAATTGTTGGTTTGAGGGTAATTTGGAAGGAGATTTAATGTATGTAATTTGGTAGTTGAATATTGTCAGTTCTAATTGTGATTTCATAAATTTTGTAGATTAACTTGTAGTGACAACAAAACTAATGAACGTGGTAACAAATGAACATATGTGGTAACAAAAAGACTTTCTTAGTAATGAATTGATTTTATATCTCAAAAAGGTTACATAATTAATAGATGTGGTAACTAAATGAATTTTTCTGTTAACAAAAAAAATTTAAATTCAATTTGATTGTAAGTTGATTTTGGAATTTGTACAATGTGATTTCATATTTTTTGGTCACCCACTTGAAAGTGCTGACAAAAAAAGTTTTCGTGGTTACAAAATGCATGATTGTGTTAACAAAATAAACTACATATATGAAATTCAAAATTTTGGTGCATAACTTTAAGTGGTGACAAAAGTACTTATCGTGATAACAAAATGCATGATTGTGATAACAAAAAAAACTATGACATCAAATTTTTTATTTATTTGAGTCATGAAGAATTGGCTGACCCAAAGTCATTTTTATCTTAGGATTTGCGGGACCCCAACTTCGCTGCTGCTTTTCATATACTTGGTAGGAACCTTGATGGTGGCAATGAAAATCAATGAATGTGTCATCTCATTCTGAGCCTCGAAACCCTCCACCTCAGAATGCCCCTCTTCCTCGACGTCAAAAGCCTCGTGTAGAGAAGACGTATGAGGTAAGGAGGTCTAAAAGAAATGAAGGCGGTGCAACGAAGACAGATTAGAATGTGTTGTAAATTTAAAGTCTTGAACAAATTTCTCTATTGGTAGCACATTAATCATATGATCTGGCCTAGTTGGTAGACATTAATATGTCTAATTTAGTGTTTATTTGCCTATTTTGTTTAAGAAATACGCTGATGAACCTTTTTTATTCGTAAACTTTAATTGGATTAAGTTATTATTTCTAGTTGGTTGAAAATATTATGTCTAAATTGGCTTTATTTAACATGGTAACATTTGCGGGTATAGAGAGTAACAAAATTGCTTTTCAGCAGTAATAATGTTGATCATTCAAGGTGTGAAATGGTAACCTGTTTACAGTCTCATCTCTTTGACAACATAACGAAAGAGATACTAATTTGTTTGCGTCCGTTTTACTGTTAACTGTGATCCTTAAGATAGTTAGAGACATCGTTTGTAATCATCATTTTCTGTCACCATACATTGTATAATGAAGAGAGTTCTCAAGTTTAACGGCCAACTATCGAGTGACCGTCTCATATGAGAGTTTCTGAAATAAAAATTCGCCGGTATTGGGTTTGAATAGATGAGGTAGAGGTGGTTGATATCAACTAGCCTCCATTTTATTGCGTCTAGCTTGTCGCAAAATAACATTTTTGCAATGGAAATTTTTTGTTGCAATCTCAAATAACGTATCCCGAAATCATAAACCTCATTATCTAATTCCTTATATAAGTTTCGTCATTTTCATTAAAACATTAACTCACAACAGCACCATATATATCTCACACAACTTAGTTTCTTCACCGATGTGGGAGTTTAGTTTTTTTTAACTTTGCGACGGAATTCAGTATGTGACGGAGTTTTACAAATTTGCGACAGAACTCCGTTGCAAAAAAAAAAAAAAAAAAAAAAAAAAATCCATCGCAAATACCGTTGCTAATTTGTTGCGATGGAATTAACTCGCAATTTCCCTCGCTATTAAAGGCGCCAAATCAATTTCTCAACCCGCCAAAACACTGTGTCGCAAAATCCATTTTCCGTCGCAAATTTTTTCGATTGCAACGGAATTTTTTGGCCGTCCCTAATACTGTATTTTTTTTAGTGATCTGATTGTTCGTTGCCATGATTTTTGTAGCATCTATATTTCGTTAATTTGTATACCAATCATTGTTGTTGAATTATAGACGATTATACTCGAGTGAAACAAGTTGTATGTCGTGTGTGTGCAATCTTTCTCTCTGTCATTTCTCATTGTTTTATTTTGCGTTGTGATTGAACTTAAAGCTTAGACATACTAGGTTGTCATTTTTATTAGGGTTTTTTTACACGCGCTTCCGTAGTAATTAGCTTACATTAAGTGAGAATTAGGAATTGTGTTTTCCGTGGAAGAGTATTCTTGACAAAGTGAATTATTTTGAGTCGTCAATCATTTTCAATGTTGGTGGAAATCGTTTGACCCGAGATTCGTTTTATTATCGTTTTACAACTTTTCTTTGCGTTTTACTTAGATAAAAATAGTAATATGGATTTTAGAGGCTCACGACAAGCCTAGCCACCCACGTCCCTACCGCGTCGGCCAACGCCCCAGCCGCCTTCAACTGATGGCTCCATTGAGAAAGAAATAATACACCATCGATCCGAACAATGGCAACATCGATCGCTTCTTCTCCGAGATGGTCACCTAGCTAGTCGAGTTCATCGTCCTCCCCATTGCCTCCTACCGCCCTCACCGACCTCCCTGTTCCCTTGTCGCCACCCCTGCCTCTTCTTTCCTCACCAATCACCATACCCATCTCAAAACCCTCATTATTAGTATATATTAACACAAATTAAAACTTGAAAATCAATACTATATTTTGATTGATTATTTAATATTTCTAAGAATTACTAAATAATTTTGATCGATTGTGAATAAATTTAGTTAAATTCAAATTGTATCAAAAGATAGAGAAAAATTGTGGTGAAATTGAAAACGGGTAGAAGTTGAAAATTTTATGTAAAAAGTGGTACAATTAAATAAGGGTATTGCTCTTTCACCCGCGTATTTTACTCCAACACCCGCGTAATTTACCAATATACCCTCACCAATTTGTTTCACTCTCTCACATAAAAATAAAGTTGAAAAAAGGGAGAAAAGAACCATTAAACACCCTCAACCAAGCAGCACGCATATGGGCCACCACCGCTGCCACGCCACCCAAGCTCAGGCTCAGTCCCTCCACCAGCGGCCTGCCACCGCCTAGCCTATGGTCGGTCGCCACTGCTGGCCTCCGTAGCGCCTCATACTCTTTACATAACTACAAGCCATTGTTGATAGCCTCGATGTCCCAACGAGGCAACGACGCTCACCTTAGGCGGCCAACCACCAATTTTCATCTGGTTGACCATTACCACATCCTCCACCACGACAACCATCTCGACTATCTGTCCCGCCATCTTGACTACTACTTCACTTTTTCCACAAACCCTAATTTTGAAATAATTTGATCACTTTTCATTAAAAAAAATTGATTTAGAAAAATAGAATTAAATTATACTCCATACAATTCTACTTGTTTGATGTATAAATCTCAAAGCATAATTCAATGATTTGACAAATTTGAGGATAAATTGTTTGAGTGCTTTTTTTTCTACCGATTAAGTATCTCTTTCATTGAATAAGGTCGAAGGGTATCACAGGGAAACTTAATAAAAAAATGCGGGCGTTTGAGTAAAAGACGCGGGTGAATGAGTAACTACGTTAAATAAAATCTAGGTATAACTGAGCAATATTGTAAAAAAAAAATTCAATATATCTTTTGGAAAAAGACTTCTGTGAGATAGAAAGATACCCAAAACTAACCTAAGAACCACCATTCATGCGAGGTCTTACAATAGCGCTATTGTAATATCGTTTCCACAAAAAATTGTGTATCTCTTTTTGTATTACTCCCTTCATTCCACATTGTTTCACCATTTACCTTTTTGAAAGTCAATATCGCCTGCATATATCTAAAAATGTATAACTAAACTTTATATGATAATAAAAATTTTGCACTTCTCATCAACATATCTTTTATGAAGTTATTTTGAATGAAAAAAGCTTATAGGTAAAAGAAAAGACGGTCAGAGCGACACGTTGGACATTACCCAAAAAGTAAGTAGTGATTCTTGTGTGAGACGGGCCTAACGATAACTTATGTGAGACAAAGATTAAAAAAAATAATAAAAAAATAAAAAGTAACCACCATCTAAGAGACGTCTCACAATAATTTATCGTTAGGCCCGTCTCACACAAGAAATTGTCTTAAGTAAATAGGGTAAATATTGTGCCATTATAATGTGGAGGGAGTATCTTATACCCTAATAAATGGGTTCATTGGGTCAAGTTTGGGCCGTGTCAGTTTGGGACTGGTCATTTCGGGTCTAACGAAATATTAGGTATGGGTTGAGTTTGTTCAGATCTTAGGTCAATTCAAGTTGGGTCATTTCAGGTCAATTACTTTATTAAAATTGTTTAATTAGTATTCCATATGAGTTTTATAATAAAAAAAAGTGGTTTGATGAAAAAAGATCAATTTGGGTTTCAAGTCATTTTGGGTGAACAAGTATTGCGTCGGGTCTGGGTCAACTTTGGGTTTATATTTTTGGGTCTCGAGTAAGTCTTATCCAGATACGGTCAATTGGGCCGGGTCATGGTTGTCGGGTCTTGTGTTATCTTCTACTCGTATTAAGTTCTTCTTATACTCCCCCTGCTTCGCAAAGTACTTTCCATTTCCTTTTCTGAGGTCAAAATTGTCGTACTTTGATCATTAATACATTTATAATGACAAATACTTTTTGATCGAAAATATAATATTTACATTTTTTTATCAAAATTTTTTCACCAAAATGTAATTTTAACAAATACAAGTATTATTTTAGTACAAATAAACGTTGGTCTTGCAAACTGTAAAAAAAAAAAAATGTAATTTGAAAAAGCACTTTGAAATGGAGTGAAGACGTACATTTAAACAAAAGTTATGGTATCGATCTTCTACCTTCTCCTTTCGATCTTCTCGTTTACTTTTTCTTCTTATAACTTATTAAAATATAACGTACAATATAATATTTCTCATTATTTGACTTTTATGCAACTAAAAATAATAATATTATATAAACCAATGTGAGAGAATTTGAGAGATCGTAAGAAAAGACCGATTGCCCACAGCATCCCCCTTCCAAAAAAGATAAATATTTTTCGTATTTGCTCAATCACCCACGAATTTACTTTAACGCCCGCATTTTGTCATAAATTTTCCTAATCCTACCCCTATTCAATTTCTTATTCTCAATATTTTCTTTCTTTGCAAGCAAATGGTAATCAACTAAAAATTGATCAATTTATGCTCAAATTTGTCGAATAATCATAAACTTAAGAAAATTTTCTACTCCGGATTAGTGACAAGTCCTGTGAAAATAGTGACAAGTACTGTGAAAATAGTGACAAGTCTTAGATGTACTGATGTACATCATTGATTTTTTTTTCCCCAAATTAGTTAATTAGGAAGTGTCTAATTAGGGTTTTGTCAAAAAAACTATAGAATTAGGGAAAATTTTAACTGAATTTGCTCGTTAATCAAGCTGATTTGAGTGAATCATAGTATAGGATGAAGAGAATATCGATTGATAGGAATTTGGAGGTGATAAGGAGAAATTAAATTAGAGATTTGGAGGAGTTTTAATCAATTTAGAGTTTTTGATGATTCAAAATTGAGGAAAAAAAAATGAGGTTTTTTTTTTCGTTATTGAAATTATGATTGTGAAATAAAAAGGATATAGTTGTCATTTTCGTGGGCGTTTGAGTAAATCTCGCGAGTGAATGAGCAATACCCATATTTTTAATATTTAATTTATTTTTTTCAATTAGTCTCCCTTAAAACGAGTTATATCCGTTTCATTCTTAAAACGGATAGTAAATCTACCATATTATAATAAATGATTCCTTATAAATATTCTTTTTTTTACCTTTTCAAACCCTCTCTCTACCCTTCTTTTATGCAGTAAACATTGTTCCCAATTTTTCAAAAACTAAAACCCTAATTTTTATGCATTAAAAGAAATTCCTTCAACCTAAAAAGTTGTCATCAATCTGTATTTGTTATCAATTTTTATAGAAAATGGTGAAAGGTAGGTAAAAAATGGTGTTCCTAGACAAAATATATGTTTCTAAACAACGTCGGTGAAACCAAAGAGTTGTCTGCGAGAGTGACGACGCCGATTCAGGTTTGAATAGTCATTTTAATGTATATTTAACATGTTATTTCACAGCAAACTCATTATTGAGAATAACATCCGATCTAGGGAGATTTTGTGTTTTTAATTTGGTAGTTAATATTATCAGTTCTAATTGTAATTTCGTAATTTTTGTAGATTAACTTAAACAGACAACATAACTAATTACCGTGGTAACAAAATGAATATATGTGGTAACAAGAAGATTTTATTGGTAATAAATTGATTTTATTTTTCAAAGGTTACAAAATGAATAGTTGTGCTAACAAAATGAATATATGTGATAAAAAAAGTTTATATTCAATGTGATTGTAAGTTGGTTTTGGAATATGTAAACTGCAATTTCATAAATTTTGGTCACCGACTTAAAGTGGTGACAAAAATACTTATCGTGATAACAAAATGCATGATTATGGTAACAAAATACAAAAGTGATACGATTAAATTGATTTGGTTGTGTAATGTATTTGTTTTCCGTATCAGAGAAAATTAACTTAAACAGGCAACATAATTAATAAACGTGGTAACAAAATGAATTTATGTGGTTACAAAAAGGTTTTATTAGTAATAAATTGATTTTATTTTTCAAAGGTTACAAAATAAATAGTTGTGGTAACAAAAAAAATATATGTGATAAAAAAAAATTTATATTCAACGTGACTATAACTCTATAAGTTGATTTTGGAATATGTAAACTATAAATTCATAATTTTCAAAATGTATGATTGTGGTAACAAAATTCAAAAGTGATACGATTAAATTGATTTGGTTGTGTGATGTATTTGTTTTCCGTATCAGGGAGAATTGAGATGAAGCTTGCCCTTCCAAAGAGGGGTCGAAGAAAGGAAAGATCAAGCGAAGGACATGCATGGAGGAATTAGATGATCAGTTTATATATATGTTAAATAAACTAGAAAAATTCTCATTATTAAAGACTTTAACCAAATTCTCAAGTTATATTAGATGATACATAATTTACACTATCCGAATGACTTTAACGTGGTTACAGAAGTCAAATACATGGTAACAAAATAGCTTTGTTTGGTAACAAATATAATTGGTTACAATAAAACTTGTTGTGACAATGGTTAAAAAATAAAATATGATGGTAACAAAATGACCTTATAGTATTAACAATATGACAAATATATTTGATGGAGTGATGCACAGTTAACAAAATCATAATATGTAATGTTTGACGTAATGATAAAATAATATTTAGATATAAAAAAAAATGTGATAACCAAAAAAAAATACTACAAATATAAACATTTTTATTAGTATATATGAAATTATAGTTGCAACAAAAAGTATAATTCTAGTAACAAAAATGTTATTTAGTGGTTAACAACTTTTATTGGAGAGAATAGAGGTTGTAATTAGATTAATTAATTTAATTGGGTTTAATATGGGTTATATTTGAATCCGTTTTACAAAATTACTTAAATAGGTTGTTTGCAACCGTTGCAAGTAAGAATTTGTGTATTTTTTTAACCAGGGGACCAACCCTGAGCACCCAATGAAAGGTAGAATATATCAAAGATCACAAATAGGGCCACATGTTGGGACATCCACACATGAATATTACTGAGTAGACTAAAATTGATTTCCTTGAAACCAACTCAAAAATAATTCTTGTCATCATTCATGCACTTCCCAACTTCCTCTACTCTGGCTGCTGCTTGACTACTGCCTTTTCTCTTCACCAATCTTATTTATTTATTTATTTTCCTCTTTTTGTGAAGCTTCCCCCTCTTTTTCATTATTTCCTCAAGTTTATTGAAAATTCTTGAGAGAAATTATCAAAAATAGGTAGATAATTACCCAAATTTCTCATAGTTTCACAATAATTAAACTTATAATTCTTCATCTATGCAATAATTATAGGGTCAAAGTTCTCTTTAGAGCAACTATGAAGAGAAATCAACACCACCCCCAATTTTGTTTTCTCATGTTTAGTAGAATTAAAAACAATTATCCAACCAACTCTAGTTACTAACTACCTCATCATTCATCTATCAAATCCAAAATATATTTCACCAAAACGAAAAAACATTACTAAAATCAATGTAATAAAATTCCAAACCCCAAAAGAAAAAAAAATGTCTCATCTTCATTCCATTTTTCTCCTTCTAATCTTCCTCCTCTCATCCATATCGATTCCTCGACGAATAACCGCTCAGACCGACGTCGTCTGTCCGCTGAACTTCACAGTTTTAAAGCCTATGTTCCACAAAGCGGCCATGAATTCTTCGAATGGCGTTTTGTCAAACTGCCAATACATCTCAGAGGGACTGCGACTTGTGCTGTCGCAGTACCTCCGTTCCTCGGGATTATTCTATCCGCCCCCCAGCACGTCCAACGCGTGCTGGGGAGCGTACCAGTCCCTCGTCGACACCTCCTTCATACCAAACTTTAAAATTCTCAGCTCCTGTAAGTTCAACAGCTCCTGGATTTCACAGGGATGTATGAACATCTCGACTCGTTCGCAGTTCGAGAAGCTAGTCCCACAGTCTGTGCTTAACGACGTTGTTTCGAACTGTAACCAGTCTTTGTTAAACAGTTCGCCCTGCGCGTCTTGCCTCACAAGTTTAAACACTTTGCAGGGGTCTTACCTTAAGGGCCCCACTGTCGGGTCGATATCGGATTGTACCAATCTGCCTTTCATTTACGCAGGCGGCGTGGTTAACTCGCTTGGACCGTCTGATCCCGGGACTGCCAAGTGTCTGTTTTCGCTCGATTTTACCTCGGATGGAAACGGTAATTCTTGGAAGAAAAAGCTACTTATTTCGGTTGTTGCAGTTGCGGGTTTCATTGGGTTGTGTGCCATTTTTGGTGGGTATTTGATTTTTGTGAGGCTGAAAAAGAGGAGGATGATTAAAAAGAGTCGGCTTCGTCGGGCTGGGTCTGGATCTGGGTTTGTATCTAAACTACCCTCGTCGATTGGGGGCAGCACACATTTGATCAAATTCACGATCGAGGAATTAAAATTGTCGACCAAGAATTTTCATCGCGATAATTTAATTGGGAGGGGAGGGTACGGAAACGTGTACAAGGGCGTGTTACCCAATGGTCATGTGATCGCGATAAAAAGGTTTAAGAATTGCTCTGCAGCTGGTGATGCCGGGTTTACTCACGAAGTCGAGGTGATTGCGAGCATTAGGCATGTCAATTTGGTTGAATTACGAGGTTATTGTGTTGCCACGACGAAATTAGAGGGTCACCAGAGGATTATTGTTTGTGATTTGATGGAGAACGGTAGTTTACATGACCATTTGTTCGTGGACGAGTCCGAGAAGAAGTTGAGTTGGCCGACGAGGCAGAAGATCGCGTTGGGGACGGCTCGAGGGTTAGCGTACTTGCACTACGGTGCACAGCCTGCTGTGATTCACCGTGACATTAAGGCGAGTAATATACTTTTGGACGATGATTTCGAGGCTAAAGTCTGTGATTTTGGGTTAGCGAAGTTTAATCCTGAAGGGTTTTCACATTTGAGCACTAGGGTGGCCGGGACAATGGGGTACGTTGCCCCGGAATACGCCTTATACGGGCAATTGACAGAAAGAAGTGACGTGTATAGCTTCGGAGTTGTCTTACTCGAGTTGTTGAGTGGGAAGAAGGCGATACTGTCGGTCAATGACGGGCAGCCGTCGCTTGTGACCGACTGGGCGTGGTCTTTGGTTCGGAAAGGACACACTTTAGACGTGATTGAGCCGGGAATGCCTGAATTAGGTCCCGACGATGTCATGGAGAAGTATGTTATGATAGCGGTTTTGTGCTCGCACCCACAGTTGTACGCTAGGCCGACGATGGATCAGGTTGTGAAGATTTTGGAGACGGATTTGCCGGTCCCTTCGATCCCTGAACGGCCCATCTCATTGGTCGCAGAACTGTCGGAAATCGAGAGGTCTGCTAGTAGTAGTGGGTCGGGGAACTTGTCTACGTCGGGAGGGTTTCAGTCATTTACAATGGTGAATTTCGATTCAACAAGTCATAATGAACGAAGTGAGAACGAAGATCATAGTAGAAGTATGGTATGACTCGAGTAATTCGAGTGTCGGTTTTACTGATCATAAGGGGCTTTTCATCCCTGAATTAGGGAGTGCAACAATGTAGTAGATGTTTGTGTATAGGTGTTTGATTGTTCATCAGAGGTTGTTTGTTTACTTCAATTTGTTTTGTAGGCTACAAATCAAGTATGAAATTAGAGAAATAGTGTACATAAAAGCACAAAACATCAAATTTGGGTCATTTATAGGATTTACGATTTCGATATATAATCGTATCGGTCGTAAATCTTTTACCGTTCTTGCCTGTCTAATTTGGTTATACAATATGATGCGTAGTATTATTGGCTTAGATGACAATTTTTAGCTCATAAAAAAGGAAATTTAATCGTTTCGATCTCATAATACGTACTTGTCTAATGATTAAATTGTGGATCATTACAATGCTTAATGTGAGAGTATTGAGTAACATAAATTTTTATTGTGACCATTTTTATTCAAAATGGTCACAGACTAACAATAAAATAGATAACTGTACTCCTTCCGTTCAAATGAATTATTTACACTTTAACTTCTTTGTAAGGGAAAAATGGAAAAAATATAAACAGATAACTGAAACAGAGAAAGTAATTAAAATGTGATAATTACAATGTTATAATAATGCTCCATAATAAACATCATATAATCATATTTTAATGCTTATCCACGTATTTTTCTTGTACAATGGTCGTCGGTGTTAGTTATAAGTTTTTTGTTATTCCATTTTGAATGTCCTTCAAAGTCAACTTTGAACAACATTAAGTTCTTTAATACAGAAAACCTTAACGATGATCCCTTTCAATGCAGTGTCACTTTGTCAACCTGGCTTCTATAATATTCTGAAAATAGATGATCATCCACAGTTTTCTTTAATGATTAGGGTAATGCTTATTAAAACACTAGGTCTCAAATTTAAATCTCCAAAAACGAGCGTTACAAAATAAAAATCGTAGATCTCCCTCTGTCATATTGGCCTTACGTCTCCTCTCAGTAAGAACTAAGGGGAATAGAACATAAAATCGTCTCAAAAATCATGGCATATTGGCCACAACTGAGGGGAATAGATCAAGCCCCAATGCTCCGACGGACGTCTCCTGCGCAGGCATCGATACCCCTAAACTTCAGGCGTCAGCGAACTGGTAAATAAAACTGTCAAAAATCCTATGAAAATAATACTCAGTAAAATTCATCAAAACAAAGGTAATAAATTAAAATTTCGATCAATGCTTACAAATGTACAGGCCTAAAAAAAATCGGATGTTACAATCACCCTGTTTATTTCTGTAACAAATGACCTTGACCATCAATATATGAATCTTTCTACGACGAGCTGTTGTGTATAAGTTTACATAAGATAACAGGTGGAGATAAAATTGCTTCACAATTTACATGTATAACATAGATTTCCTCATGGTTACAATACAACATCCGATCTAGTTTTGCTTACCATAATGCCATCACCACCGCCCATGACACTGAAAGCGCCGACTCAAGCAAGTTGATGTCTTTTTTTTCCCAACCTGTTTTTCCTGCTTTTAGAAGATGAATAGTCACAATATTTAATCTTCATTTTCCCAAAATGCAGCGGGACACAGCAATTAGTCAAGGGCAGCTTTTGTTTTCCGACCACTCATTGGTTTCGGCAAACCATCAAAAATGGGATTCACAAGAGCAGATTGAAAGTCGGGCTTCAATGACCACTTTGCCGTTTTCCAAATCGATAAACTACCATTTCCATCTTGATCTTGTAAACTTGGAGTGCTGGAAGATTTTCTCACTCCCGACGAGGTTTCGCCAGCAATAGATTCCCCGAGGTTACTTGGAAATCCATTTGACGGGTGCGTTTCTGCTTCAGAAGCTAGATTGGTACGACTTGCTGCTTTCGTTCTGAGCGCTAACCCCTTTCCAGTGATTGCAGAAAACCAGCCACCACTACCGTTCTCTTCCTTCAATAATTTCTCGGGAGTACGTGTATCCTCAGTTTTCTCAGGCCGAATGTATAGTTTACTAATCCACTTACGATAATCGGCATCTACACTGCTACCCACTTCATCTTCCCCAGTCTTGAAACCGTTAGCCACGCTTCTTGACCTACGGTGCTGGCTAAGAGACGGGTTAGATGATGCTGAAAAGGCTCCGTTATCTTGGTAATTGGTAGATCCTTTCTTGTACACTGCCATTTCACAGCCTTCAGAAGAATTTCTCCGACCGTTGAGCCCATAGTAGTCCCGTAAAGAGCACATAGCAGGTGAGAGCTTGCGATCTGGAGTCAATCTCAAGGATTGAAATGAGTCCAGAAGATCAGGATGCTTATGGCAAGACGAACCTTGATCCGAGTTGCTTGGTCTGTAACAACAGAAGTTGATGTGAACATTCTGATCATCGTTATGAGACAAAATTCATCAAAAATAATGAGAATCTATGTCACCGGAAAGTGGGAAACTATCGCAATTCAAACATCACAGATAGTAAACACAGCTATAGCTGAATCACTCACATACAACCAAAAATTATACTCCGTACCAAACATTATAACTTGAAGTATTCTTCTTATGTCAGCACAATTATGGGTACAAAGACCTCAACATGATGAGAGCATAATATTATAAAGCAGAATATTAAGTTTCTATTTCTGGAAGGTGGTGGATAGAGGAGTTGATGGACGTGGTATCAAATCTCGGCTTGAGACTTCAGCCGGTACATCCAAAATGCAGCGGATACGGTTTTTAAAATGAGGTCGTACTGTCATAGTAACCACAACTTTGATAGTTTGCCCATTACTTGGAAGTCAAAATGCAGTCACTGAATATGGAGCACACTATACACAAACTACTTGAAGAAAACCATAATCTGTATCGAGGAAACTTGTCGTCTAAACATAATCAGACAATGACCCATTTCGGCTGGACCTAGGTGCACTATGATTGAAACGTGTAACCACAACCAACTTGTAATTCATTTCCAGCTCTAGTATAAGTTTATTTTTATTTTTTTTCATTTTCGAGAACCAATTGTGCTCCCCATATACATTACAAAAGGAATGTAAATAAAAGGCCAGAAGTCTGCTCTATCACTATGTCTATCGTAGGTTAAGAGGATCTAAGGAGAAAATTTATCATAGAACTAATTCAGGTGCTTCATTGTTGGCCTTTTGGGACTGGGCTACGTGCAACTAAGCATAAGTTGCATTCAAAAGTGGCAGCGGGGGTTAATCAGGCACCTTATTCCCTTGACGCTAATAAATTAATTGGTCGACCCAGCCAAATATTTTTACCTCACCTCTCTTCTCTCGTACATTCAACCATTACATGTCTCAAAGAATCTATAGCAGCAAATAACGAAATTTGTAACATAAACATCCAAAAACAGATACTCTTAACTCGAACAAAATACATTACAAAGTTGGTATTGGCCACTATACATAATCTAATTTGGAAACTTCTACGAGCTTTGTTATTGTGACTCTCCGAAAAGGTTTTGTGTCTGATACGTATCGGATACGTAGTTTTGTGTGAAGTTATGAACTTTTTTGGTCTAAACTCTAAAGTAAGAAAGTCAAAGTGTCGTGTACTCGTTCCATGTCGGACATTATACTTGTCTGACAAAGTGACACGCGACCCTAGGCCCTAGCTAGAGGAAAAGGCAGCGTAACAGTGGGTACGCGTGAACAATAATTAGCTGCTAAGCAGTGAGCGTAGAGAGTAAAACAATCAGTTGCGATTAAGAAAACCAAGCCAAGTAACATACCCTGCAACATCGTGACCATTGGATAAGCAAGACGAGGGAGGGTGTCTTCCGGGAAGTGGGATTTGAAGCGTTTTCAGAGCATACATTTGAAGATCGGTAACTAGATTGTTCATCTTCTTTATGTCGGCAACCTACAGCATGATGGAGTAACCCACAATGTCAAGATAGCACATGACGTAGAATACCCACAATATGACGATAACACGTTACATAGATCGAATTTCAATTCGGAAAAAGGTACAATTTAAATGAAACTTCATCACTAAAACAGCTCGTCTACACCCGAACAATCACCTAGCTTATCAAATATTCAAATCCGTAATTTGCTGAAACATTGAGGCCCCCATACAGCTTTTTACTAAGCAACACTACACGAACAGATTAAATCACGAAAAACCCACAATACCATATGATCAATGGACCTTCATAGTCCACATCCTTGCATAACATTGCTCACTAGCTCAAAAGTATATCAACGACGTTTCGATATAGCAAGATTGCTCGTAAACTATGTTTGTTCTATCTCAACTACCTACCAATTTCCGTAAAATCAAATACATCACCTCACAATAAATCAAAGAAACGCACAAATTCATCTCGGTTTACGTCAATCAATACCTCCCAACTTATTTCCGCTTTCGATCAATTTGATCTCCTTATTGAAATTCCATTGCAGCTAGTGAAACCGACAAAATTTGTTCATACAGCGTAGTAAAAGCAGCATCTTCAACAGAACAAATAATTAATGCACAAAACGATGATGATGATATACCTCAACACCGTATCGAATGGCGACACCTGCAAGAGTATCCATCTTAGTGACATGATGCTCGATATACCGACGAGTAGGCGACGACGACGAGGACGACGACGAAGACGACTGCGGAAACACCTTCGATGAACAAGAAGTATTCACATTAATCTGACTATTTTCACCATCACTCCAATTTTCTCTCTCTTCATCATCGAACACCGTGAAATTTCCACCGCCATTTTTGAATTCGTTTCCATAACCATTAACATTAATCATCCTCTCAAATCTCATCAAAATTTAGTATAACAATTTTTCAACACATCACTGTAAAATTCATCACCGACACAAACAAAAAAAAAAAAAAAAATCGCGAATTTGAATCAATGCGATTTGTTTCACGGCGAATATGAGCGGAAAATTGGTGCAGATCGCCGTCGAATCGTCGGTTTGATGCAGCGAAATCAGTGACGATGATCGATTGATTGAAGGGACAAAAAAAAAAAACCCTAGAAAATGCGAATTGGGGAAAAATAATGATAATAACAAATGATGATCAAAAAGTGTGAATTGAGGCGAGAAGCCGAAATTTGGGTGGCAACAGCGGAAAAGAAGGAAGAAAAGAGGCTAGATCTTGAGGAGAGATAAAACTATGTGTTTTTGTTAGTTTTCATCTTATTAATTAACGTTAATATTAAATATTAATTAATAGGAGTAATAATTAATATTAATATTAATATTAATGCTAGGTTAATCAATAATAATGATAATGATAATGTGGAGTAAATTTTAGAGAAAAAAAATCACAACATCTACAAAATCTAAGCATACAATAAATTATGGTAAGTCTGTCACTTGATTATGTAGTTTTTGTACTATTTAGTAATAATAATTATGATTAACTGTTATTAAAAAAAAGATTTACTAACTGTAAGTGACTTTAGTAGATTTATTTTATATTTTTATACCCTTTTAATTGCAATTTGTACTTTGGTGTCACATTAATTTAATGTGAGTTCTGTCTCACGGGAAAATTATTGGAAAAAAAATTTCTTAACTCAATAGTTTTGTAAAATAAATAATTTTTTGTATGAAAATATATAACAATTTGTATAATAGTTTACCGTCTTTACAAAATGAACACCGAGTATAAAATTAACATGATATGTTAATATACAATCTACGTTTAAAAATTTAATTCTTGAATAAATAGAGAATATAACATAATACTCCGTATATATTTTGTATAATTAAGAATGTATTATTGTTGATTTTAAAATAGAAGTTATTAGCATTGATTTATTTATTTATTTTCTTTTTTTTTTTAATCGTTTTGGTTATGTGTACTATGGACATACGTAGTGCATAACTGTTTTAGAATACATTTTGCGTTTTGATCCTAAGTTTTTCAGGCATTCAAGAATTTTAAACTTTTTGAATAAGGTATTAAAAATATTTTTATACCTTGTATTAATATTTTACGAGTAATTTGTTTTGAGTTAAGGGAACCAAGTACAACATAAATTAATTGGAATAGTTGATTAAATTATCACAAATTCTTGTGTAAGTCAGGACTTACAATAAGTTATTGTAAGTCCACATCATTTGTACCCCGTTTATATAGCTTTTGTATTATTTAAGTGATAATTATGATTAATTGTTACTAAAAATTTTTAGTACCCCTGTAAGTGACTTTAATAGATTTGTTTCATGATTTTGTACCCTTTTAACTGCAATTTGTACTTTTGTCTCACATTAATTTTGTGTGAGTCATGCCTTACCGGAGAATTACTGTTAAATTATTGACATGTTAATTTATTTATAATTTATAAAATTGGGGTTAAACGATGACAAAAATAATAGAGGGTTTGTTAAAAATAATAGAAAAAAATTGCGTGTTGACGGTGCGTGGAATTGCAATCCCATAAACTATGGAGTACGAAAATAATGTGACGCTTTTGGTTGCCATAAAAAAGAAAACAACGTGATTTTCTTTGGCTTGTTATGGGGGTTGGTGGTCTTTAGTTTTTTTTATTTTATTTTATTTTATTTTTTCGCTTATTTATTTACGGAGTACCTTTTTATTTTAGAATGAATTTGACGGTCTTAATGTCTATGCCGCAAATTAATAATTTATATCACTTAATTCCTATTACTAAACAAATAGCAAGTGGAAGTAAGGGTCGAACCCACAGAGAATAGGACTAACTATAATCGTGTAAAAGTGTAACTAAAGATCGTAATAAGTAGGATTGAGGGGTTTTGATTGAAATCTACTAAAACTACTAAAAAGACTAATAAAAAAAACAAATAAAACGAATAACTACGATGAACTCAAATAATACTAAAGGTCTCGACTCAAGCAAACATTCACGGTTTAAAGACAATTGATCATAGTTATCCGGTTCAAACTTATATTCTTGACTACCTTATCGTGAATCATAAAATTCTAATTCTCCTTATGTTTAGTTAATTAAAACGTATCCCGTTCTTTAACTAACCCTAACTAAAAGACAATCCCACAATTCAGTTAAAGATTTAATCAATTAGCAGCTTTAATCACAAGAAAATCGATAAGGAATAAATAGCACATACAATCCAGTTGTACTTTAGGTATTATGAAAATTGCTTCTAGGAATAAATATCACGAATCTCGTACAATAGTTAAACCTAGGTTGTTACTAGCGTTACGCTAATCACAATCCAGTTAAATCAACGAAACTAACAATTACGCGATTAATAAGACGACTAGTTGCGCACCTAGAAATCAAAATCAATCTCGCAAATAATAATTATAACCAAGCAATAATCAATAATCAAGAATAAAGATTAGAACTTTCAAAATCACAATTATAAATCAAACCGCTTAGTTGCTTGAGTCAAGATGAAATTAGGCTTCCATAGTTTTCTTGAGCAAAATAGAAAATTAGGTCTAAACTAAATAATGAAAAAGAAGCCGTAAAAGTTGTGGTAGCAGTCCCCTAATAATACTAAAGCAAACCTATATATAGAGAATTTCCTAAAACTAATTAATTATAATAAAATAAATTACAAATCTTCTTATTTCCAAAAACAGATCTTGACTCAGTCTTTATTGTAACACCCCGTGTTATTTTAACACAATTTGATAAAAGAATTTAATTCCTTAAATTAAATTCATCCTTTTTCCTTTATAATAAAAATGCGTCTGATTTTTTTTTTTCGCTAAATAATACTAAAACTTCTTAAGTCCAAATTTAAAAGTTTGAAAAATAAAGTTTGTTGTGAAAGAAACACATTTCAAAATTTTATAAAAATCAACACTTATACTTTTCCCGTCTCTAAAATTCGGGTCAACAATTTCAAAGACGCAAATCAAAGTCAAGCCACTTTATTTTTTTTCATAATTCACGTACAAAAAAAACTTACATATCAAAAAAAATATAATCATTTTGATTATTATTTAATAAATAATATTATATTAATATATAGTTACTATTCATTTTCTATTAAACTAGCTTATTTCTAAAATGTCGAAATTCTAAGTTATACTTGATTTAAACTGATAAACTTTTTGACGTTTGTTTATAATTATTTAAATCTATAACATTCAACGAAAAAAATAAGTATTTCGACCTAGGAAATTTTTTATTCAAAATTTCGGATTAAAACTCAAATTTTGTTTTTAGTACCTTTTGAAAATTAGTTTTATTTTTATTTCCGATTTTATTTTAAAACACTATTTTAGGATCGTATCTTTTATTTCGAGACTTTTCGCGTGCGCGCAAATCGAAAATTTCAAAAACGAAAATCGAGCCCGATTTTTATTAGGTTAGTCGACTTATTTGACTTTTCCACACTACATCCTCTTCCATTTTTCTTACACAAAATTAAAGTTTACTTACACCTTTATTTTTATCATCATCACTTTTATTTTCTTTATTTAAATTTAAAGTTTATATATAACAATAATAATACATATACAAATATAATACTAATACATTAATACTACCATTTTTCATTTCCGTCACTTTTAAAATTTTTTTAAAGTAATAAATAAAATATTTTAGTCTTAGAATTTAAAAATAGAGATATTTCAAAAAAATTGTCAAACACAAGACACTTTAACTTTTATCGCTTTTGGCCTTGACTTTTTAAACCCGATTTATTTCAGAAAACTTTTTAAAAATATCAAGGAGACATTTTTAATGCCAAATAGTAATGTGGACTTATATTGTTGATGATGGAAGTGATGATGCATTATTTTGTTTTAATAAAACATTATTTACTAAATAAAACTAACTTTAATCTAATTCATTTAATCTAATTTTTGTACAACTTGTTCCACAAGTTCTAAGGACCAAAATTAGCTCATTTTATCCCAAAATGTCGTGGCTCATCACCCCATTTTCTCTCTTTTATTTTTTCCATTTTTCTCCCAAAAACAATTAAAATAAAAACCTTAATATTATTCTAATAATTCCTAAGTGTTCTAAGTTCATTAGTGGGTATTAGGAGCTAACCTTCATGGATTATTTGGGTGTAGAACTTGGGTATTATGGGTGAAGAAAAATCCGATCTAAAATTTATTTTAGATCCCCGACGATTAACATCCTAATTAAGGTGACTAGCTTTGTCTTGTATTATCTTTTTAGTAAATTAATTTGTTTTGTTATTATAATTTTATGAGTATGATTTTTGTGCTAAAATATGTTAAACATGATTTGTGTGTGTTAGTAGGTTATGTGAAATATAATAAAATGATAATAACTAAATAATATGTTAAATAGATTATTGTAGTAAATATTCACATGTTTAGTTTAATTCATTTTTGAGCATTTTTAATTTATGTTCATATGATTTTTATGTTTAGTTATGTTTTAGTATAGTAGTATTATCATATAAAAATTATGTGAAATATTAAAAATGAGTTTAAAGTGATTAAAAATGAAAAATAAAAATTATATGTTCATGTATAATCAACTCGGCATTTCCACTTTTTTTTAATATATTTTCACTTTTAATTTATGTAAATTACATTTTAAGTTAAGTTAGTATAAAATAGATGTTCCTATAAAAAAATAATTAAATTAGGAAAACAAATTATAAATTATTAAAATCGAAATTAGTGTTCTTGAGTTTATTTATGATCTTCATGAGTGTTCTTATTTTCTCCATGTTGATGTTCATCTTTATTACTCATTTTGATCTTGTTTTAAATTATGTTTGTTAATAATTTGTGTTTATGTTTTGTTATTGTTTTATATAATGTTAGTCTTATTATATAAATCAACTTAAAACATTATAAATCATTTAGATTAAAAAGTTAGAAATTTAAAGTGTTGAAAAACACTATTCATAATTATAAATGAAATTTTTAGTAAATTTCATTTTAGCTTAAATCGTTTTAGTATAATTAGAATAATTAAAATATAAAGACTTTAAGCTAAAAACCGATAAAATAGAAAAATAAAAATTTGGAACACCACCTAAGTTGGCCACGGCATTTCCATTGATTTTGGGTCAAAATTGTTTTTATCACTTTTTAGTTTATTGTTAATATAATTTAATTATTAATTAATAAGTTAGAATTAAGAAATTAAAAGAAATAAATAAATTTTGACATATATACAACACCACACGACATTCTTAATTAAAATGGACCAAATTTGATCAAAATGAAATTATCACTAAATCACTAAAGTTAAGTAGTAATTAGAATTGAATTTTTGTATAAATCGTTTTAATTATAAATGAATTATTATAAACAGATGAAAGTATGTTAACCGTTATAAAAATGAATTAAATCGTGTGATACTACCTTTGCTATTGGATTATTGAATTTGGACATACGGACTATAAATGAATCATCCACGATACTATCACTAAATTAAATTAATAGACGACTAAATTTAACCGAGTCTCGTTTTAAAATAAATATCACTGATCACCTTTTATAAAATGAACTTAACGTTTTTAAAACTAGAATTTTAGAGTATTTTCATAAATGACTAAATGCAAAATGAACTTAACGTTTTTAAAACTATGATTTTCGAATATTTTCATAAATGACTAAATACAAACCGAACCTAACATTTTTAAAACTAGACTTTAGAATATTTTCAAAAATCGCCTAAGTACAAAACGAACCTAACGACTTTGAAACTAAAAATCTATACTTAGGAAATAAAAACAAGTTTAGTATTATACTAAAATATCAAGGTATAAAGATACGTATAAATACGATGAATAGTGTCAAGTGAATAGTGATTTATGAATAGTGAAAAGTGAATAGTGAAATACTGAAAATAATTGAAAATTTTACTAAGTATAGAAAATTTAAAATGAAGAAGTAAATGACCTAAAGTGTTTGAAAAACGCATAAATAAAATTGGACATACTAATAAACGTTTCAATTTAGAAACTTGAAAACGTTAATAATTAACAACACTTCAAATAATAAACGAACGTGTTATGTGATCATATGAAACCTACAAATACTTAAACGTTTGACGCTGATACTAGGAGAGTCTAGAAACATGTGATATGTAATATCAAATAAATAATAAATCATGAGTATGTTTAAATAAAAGGTCAAGCTTGGGCCTCAGATATGGGAACGTCAATCGTGTGTGAAGTGGGGTTAAGATAGTCTTGTCATGATCGCCATTCTTGGGACAAGATAATTGAATATGCCAAGGCTTTTGTCTCAGGCTTTAGGAAATAGTCGTTTTATCCTGAGTTAAGGTGCTCTATGATTAGCATAGCCCATTCTTAAATTGGATACTAGTGTACATGTACTAGACTAGGGTTTTATTCCCCTATTTCGCTAAAGTTAACAGGGCATCCGTGCCGATTTGGGCGATTATAGCGGTGGTCTCCTTGCGGTGTTTCGTTCTTAGTGGACGCGACACTAGCATTCGTTCTTACCCTGCGTAAAGATTACTTGACGAGATTGTATCTGAAGTTCGAATCATTTCGAACACTAGAGGATGAGATGCAAGTATTATAGTATTCGGCGTGGTTTACGAGTCGAGTAAGTCTCTGCACTATGGAAGTGAGATGCAATCGATCAGAGTACAAAGGCCTACTCAGTGGTCAGGCTCGTAAGCAGTATGTGTTGTTTGTTGTATGATTAATTGAGAACGAGTGTGTACCATCTTCGAAAATTAAAGACCACAACTTTCTGAATTGAATCGAGTCTGCATGAGGAGAATGATAAGATACGTATGTTTGCTTGCGATCCGATATCGCCTTGTAATGTTATTGAATTATTGTGATACTATTGATATGCTATTATATGCTATTTGCCTTCATATTTGAATATCATGCTTATATGATTTATCGCTTTAAACCGCATGCTTATTATGACTTATATGTCTTTATATGCTATATGTATTAAGCATGTTTATGTTTTATCATAATGATATGTTTATAAGCGATAATATTAAACCAAAGTAATTGAAATCGAGGGTAAGTATGAGCATAGCTAGTCCTTTGTCATTCAGTGAGCATCCCCATAGTTTATTGTGCGGGGCGTTAGTGGACCAGGAAATTTGGATTTTGGATGGGGCCACGAGACGCTTTTATGCTTTACTTTTATTGTTTTCAGAGATATGTAATATATAACGCTACTCTTTTAACTACCGTATTTAGAGTTGTATTATTCAACTCTAACGAGGATGTAACATTTTGGGTTATTTATATAATTAATACTTATTTGGTTTAAGACTTAATTAATTTCCGCCTTAGTAATTAAAGTCGACTAAAAACCAGGTTGTTACAGTTGGTATCAAAGCTGTCTTGTGACCGTAACATGAATTGCCTAATGCGATTTATGCTTACCTAACGAGAGACACCTGGGCCGGACATTCATATCGTATGTCAGGCAAGACTAATAGGATCAAATAATAAATTAGATTTTTCTTTTATTAGATCACTTAAATAATAACTTGAAATCGCTTTAAAGTGTGAGGATGGGTAGAAACCTTAGGGACTGACCATAGGCTAAGGACTTTTAAATAACGAACTACTTCCCTCAAAATAAAATACGCTAACTATCGTTTACTTGCTACTTGCTGAAGTGACTGACTATAACTAACAACTATCCTCGGATATAAAATCTAAGTAACAAGTATAATCCTCGAAGATCGAAGCCTTTAATCAAATACATGACGACAAGACCTCAAACGCAGCAAATGGACGCATCAAGGACCTTACAACTGATGAGACGTTCAAGATCTCGAAGATTTCTATCGCAGAAAGGATTTCTACAACTTCATTTAGTTATCCTCTTTAACTAAAAATTTTATTTCGTTTCCGTTTAAAAATTTCAACCTCTTAAACCTGTACTTCTAAATTTCTAATTTCCTAAACTTATAATTCTTTATAATACTTCTTAAAGTTCAATTTTCATTCCTATTCCTTAATCTTACAAAACGATTACATTGTTACTTTTTAATCTAATAAACTCCTTTTAATATATTCTGAAAACCTTTAAATTTTATAACTTTTCATTCTCCTAAAACTTACTATCTCTTCCAAAGCTTAAAGATTTTCGAAAATTTATAAATCCTGGTTATCCTCTAAAACTAACTTTCAGGTTTCCTCTTTAAAACATATTTGATACTCATTCAATTATTCTTAAAAACTTTATTTTGTAATTCTAAATACCTTTGAAATTATTTTGTTTTAAATCGTATATTCTTTATCTCATATACTAAAATTTAATTATGTTCAAAATTTTAAACTTATCAATACCTATTCCTGAATTCTCAACCTTTAAAATGAATCTTTAGCTTTTTTTCTTGAATTTGATAAATATGTTTAAAATTTCTTAAGGGGGTAGGACAAAATATGATGCTTTAAAATCATTGTTTAAAATTATTTAAAATCATTATTTCAACCAACTTTAAACTATATATTTAATTTCAAATAAAATTATAAATTGTTTTATTTTAAAACCCTTATAATTTTAATTTAAATTGTTTCCGTACAAAACTTCTAGGCCCCGCCTTTTTAAAAATCCCTTTGAAGTCGATTTCAGAATTGACAATCTAGCAATATTTCGTTATTAATTCAAAATATTCAATTTGTAAATATACAACGATTATATCTTTCAAACTTTCCACTCTATCTAACATTCTTTATAATAATGCAAAAATTCAAACATTTGGAAAAGTCTTATTCTACCAAAATCAAATGCCTTTCTCGAAACTTGTAAAATCATGATATTCTCTCCAACTGCATTGCTCAACGCAAAGCTTATTCATTTCTATTCAAGTTTCGGGACGAAACTTTTCTTAAGGGGGTAGGTTTGTAACACCCCGTGTTATTTTAACACAATTTGATAAAAGAATTTAATTCCTTAAATTAAATTCATCCTTTTTCCTTTATAATAAAAATGCGTCTGATTTTTTTTTCGCTAAATAATACTAAAACTTCTTAAGTCCAAATTTAAAAGTTTGAAAAATAAAGTTTGTTGTAAAAGAAACACATTTCAAAATTTTATAAAAATCAACACTTATACTTTTCCCGTCTCTAAAATTCGGGTCAACAATTTCAAAGACGCAAATCAAAGTCAAGCCACTTTATTTTTTTTCATAATTCACGTACAAAAAAAAAACTTACATATCAAAAAAAATATAATCATTTTGATTATTATTTAATAAATAATATTATATTAATATATAGTTACTATTTATTTTCTATTAAACTAGCTTATTTCTAAAATGTCGAAATTCTAAGTTATACTTGATTTAAACTGATAAACTTTTTGACGTTTGTTTATAATTATTTAAATCTATAACATTCAATCTAAAAATAAGTATTTAGACCTAGAAATTTTTTATTCAAAATTTGGATTAAAACTCAAATTTTGTTTTTAGTACCTTTTGAAAATTAGTTTTATTTTTATTTCGATTTTATTTTAAAACACTATTTTAGGATCGTATCTTTTATTTCGAGACTTTTCGTCTTGTATGAAATCGAAAATTTCAAAAACGAAAATCGAGCCCGATTTTTATTAGGTTAGTCGACTTATTTGACTTTTCCACACTACATCCTCTTCCATTTTTCTTACACAAAATTAAAGTTTACTTACACCTTTATTTTTATCATCATCACTTTTATTTTCTTTATTTAAATTTAAAGTTTATATATAACAATAATAATACATATACAAATATAATACTAATACATTAATACTACCATTTTTCATTTCCGTCACTTTTAAAATTTTTTTAAAGTAATAAATAAAATATTTTAGTCTTAGAATTTAAAAATAGAGATATTTCAAAAAAATTGTCAAACGCGCACACTTTAACTTTTATCGCTTTTGACGCCCGACTTTTTAAACCCGATTTATTTCGTAAAAACTTTTTAAAAATATCAAGGAGACATTTTTAATGCCAAATAGTAATGTGGACTTATATTGTTGATGATGGAAGTGATGATGCATTATTTTGTTTTAATAAAACATTATTTACTAAATAAAACTAACTTTAATCTAATTCATTTAATCTAATTTTTGTACAACTTGTTCCACAAGTTCTAAGGACCAAAATTAGCTCATTTTATCCCAAAATGTCGTGGCTCATCACCCCATTTTCTCTCTTTTATTTTTTCCATTTTTCTCCCAAAAACAATTAAAATAAAAACCTTAATATTATTCTAATAATTCCTAAGTGTTCTAAGTTCATTAGTGGGTATTAGGAGCTAACCTTCATGGATTATTTGGGTGTAGAACTTGGGTATTATGGGTGAAGAAAAATCCGATCTAAAATTTATTTTAGATCCCCGACGATTAACATCCTAATTAAGGTGACTAGCTTTGTCTTGTATTATCTTTTTAGTAAATTAATTTGTTTTGTTATTATAATTTTATGAGTATGATTTTTGTGCTAAAATATGTTAAACATGATTTGTGTGTGTTAGTAGGTTATGTGAAATATAATAAAATGATAATAACTAAATAATATGTTAAATAGATTATTGTAGTAAATATTCACATGTTTAGCTTTATTCAAGTGTGAGCATTTGTAATTTATGTTCATATGATTTTTATGTTTAGTTATGTTTTAGTATAGTAGTATTATCATATAAAAATTATGTGAAATATTAAAAATGAGTTTAAAGTGATTAAAAATGAAAAATAAAAATTATATGTTCATGTATAATCAACTCGGCATTTCCACTTTTTTTTAATATATTTTCACTTTTAATTTATGTAAATTACATTTTAAGTTAAGTTAGTATAAAATAGATGTTCCTATAAAAAAATAATTAAATTAGGAAAACAAATTATAAATTATTAAAATCGAAATTAGTGTTCTTGAGTTTATTTATGATCTTCATGAGTGTTCTTATTTTCTCCATGTTGATGTTCATCTTTATTACTCATTTTGATCTTGTTTTAAATTATGTTTGTTAATAATTTGTGTTTATGTTTTGTTATTGTTTTATATAATGTTAGTCTTATTATATAAATCAACTTAAAACATTATAAATCATTTAGATTAAAAAGTTAGAAATTTAAAGTGTTGAAAAACACTATTCATAATTATAAATGAAATTTTTAGTAAATTTCATTTTAGCTTAAATCGTTTTAGTATAATTAGAATAATTAAAATATAAAGACTTTAAGCTAAAATCCGATAAAATAGAAAAATAAAAATTTGGAACACCACCTAAGTTGGCCACGGCATTTCCATTGATTTTGGGTCAAAATTGTTTTTATCACTTTTTAGTTTATTGTTAATATAATTTAATTATTAATTAATAAGTTAGAATTAAGAAATTAAAAGAAATAAATAAATTTTGACATATATACAACACCACACGACATTCTTAATTAAAATGGACCAAATTTGATCAAAATGAAATTATCACTAAATCACTAAAGTTAAGTAGTAATTAGAATTGAATTTTTGTATAAATCGTTTTAATTATAAATGAATTATTATAAACAGATGAAAGTATGTTAACCGTTATAAAAATAAATTAAATCGTGTGATACTACCTTTGCTATTGGATTATTGAATTTGGACATACGGACTATAAATGAATCATCCACGATACTATCACTAAATTAAATTAATAGACGACTAAATTTAACCGAGTCTCGTTTTAAAATAAATATCACTGATCACCTTTTATAAAATGAACTTAACGTTTTTAAAACTAGAATTTTAGAGTATTTTCATAAATGACTAAATGCAAAATGAACTTAACGTTTTTAAAACTATGATTTTCGAATATTTTCATAAATGACTAAATACAAACCGAACCTAACATTTTTAAAACTAGACTTTAGAATATTTTCAAAAATCGCCTAGTACAAAACGAACCTAACGACTTTGAAACTAAAAATCTATACTTAGGAAATAAAAACAAGTTTAGTATTATACTAAAATATCAAGGTATAAAGATACGTATAAATACGATGAATAGTGTCAAGTGAATAGTGATTTATGAATAGTGAAAAGTGAATAGTGAAATACTGAAAATAATTGAAAATTTTACTAAGTATAGAAAATTTAAAATGAAGAAGTAAATGACCTAAAGTGTTTGAAAAACGCATAAATAAAATTGGACATACTAATAAACGTTTCAATTTAGAAACTTGAAAACGTTAATAATTAACAACACTACAAATAATAACCGAACGTGTTATGTGATCATAAGAAACCTACAAATACTTAAACGTTTGACGCTGATACTAGGAGAGTCTAGAAACATGTGATATGTAATATCAAATAAATAATAAATCATGAGTATGTTTAAATAAAGGTCAAGCTTGGGCCTCGGATAAAGGGAGCGCCAATCGTGAGTGAAGTGGGGTTAAGATAGTCTTGTCGCGATCGCCATTCTTGGGACAAGATAATTGAATATGCCAAGGCTTTTGTCTCGGGCTTTAGGAAATAGTCGTTTTATCCTGAGTTAAGGTGCTCTATGATTAGCATAGCCCATTCTTAAATTGGATACTAGTGTACATGTACTAGACTAGGGTTTTATTCCCTATTTCGCTAAAGTTAACAGGCATCCGTGCGATTTGGGCGATTATAGCGGTGGTCTCCTTGCGGTGTTTCGTTCTTAGTGGACGCGACACTAGCATTCGTTCTTACCCTGCGTAAAGATTACTTGACGAGATTGTATCTGAAGTTCGAATCATTTCGAACACTAGAGGATGAGATGCAAGTATTATAGTATTCGGCGTGGTTTACGAGTCGAGTAAGTCTCTGCACTATGGAAGTGAGATGCAATCGATCAGAGTACAAAGGCCTACTCAGTGGTCAGGCTCGTAAGCAGTATGTGTTGTTTGTTGTATGATTAATTGAGGACCAGTGTGTACCATCTTGAAAATTAAAGACCACAACTTTACAATTGAATCGAGTCTGCATGAGGAGAATGATAAGATACGTATGTTTGCTTGCGATCCGATATCGCCTTGTAATGTTATTGAATTATTGTGATACTATTGATATGCTATTATATGCTATTTGCCTTCATATTTGAATATCATGCTTATATGATTTATCGCTTTAAAACCGCATGCTTATTATGACTTATATGTCTTTATATGCTATATGTATTAAGCATGTTTATGTTTTATCATAATGATATGTTTATAAAGCGATAATATTAAACCAAAGTAATTGAAATCGAGGGTAAGTATGAGCATAGCTAGTCACTGTCCGCTCAGCGGGCATCCCCCCATAGTTTATTGTGCAGGACGTTCGTGGACCAGGAGCTGGATTTTGGATGGGGCCACGAGACGCTTTTATGCTTTACTTTTATTGTTTTCCGAGAGATATGTAATATATAACGCTACTCTTTTAACTACCGTATTTAGAGTTGTATTATTCAACTCTCGAACGAGGATGTAACATTTTGGGTTATTTATATAATTAATAACGCTGGTTTAAGACTTAATTAATTTCCGCCTTAGTAATTAAAGTCGACTAAAAACCAGGTTGTTACATTTATTCTTCTTTTCGGTCTTCTTTATTCTTTATCCTCTTATTTTCCACCGACCATCTTGATCAATAAAAATAGCATAAAAAGTGACAATTTGCGTTTATCAGGCTCAACACAAAATATACCGAAATCACTATTAAATTACGCTCCAAGTGTCTCGAAATAATATAAAATCGACTTCTAAACCCATACTAATAATGCCCTATTAGAATTAAATATAGACTTTTTTATATAATTTTAAAGGGTTTTTTTTTTATAACTGTCACCTTATATAATACTCCATTCATCCTAAAATAAATGTCCCCTTTTAGTTTTTCAAAAATCCCAAAATAAGTGTCTCCTTTTGGTTTTTCAAAAATTCCAAAATAAATAGTTCATTTGGAAAAAATTACTAAATTACTCTTATCTAATGTCATCCTTATTGTGTGAATGTGTATTACTAAATTCTCACAATGAAAGTATTAGTATAGGAGTATTTTTCTACTAACATCTCTCACCCATATTGATATAGGGATAAAATTGTAATTATAAGATAATGAGTTTTTTGTCAGATAGTACCTTTTATTTAGGGTCATTTGTGAGATAGTACCTTTTATTTTATTTTTTGTTTTCTAGTACCTTTTATTTTTCGATTTTGTTAAAAAGTATCAAATAACGGAATCCGGCAAGTAAAGTCAACTTTCCGGTTGTTGACCTTCAATTTTCTTCATTTTGTTCTTTTTATTTGTTAAATCATACATTTAATTAGTTAATTATTTTGTTAACATATACGAAGTACTTAATTTGTTAAATTCTTTCAGTAATTCTATAATTATCATTAAACTAACCTAATTTGACATTTGTTCTTCTTCTTCTTCTTCTTCTTCTTCTTCTTCTTCTTCTTTAATTTAACCATCTCTTTCACCCTCTTACAATTAAAGCCTTCCAAATTAGCCAACATTAATTCCCTTACCACCTTTCTCAATTTAACACATAACAAGACACCATTAGCCAACTCTTTCATTACTTCCTTAAACTTTTTATCATCATCCTCATTTAAAATCTTTTCAATGACTACTTTTACTTGATAACTTTAATTTTGGGTTAGAAAGAGTTAAAGGAAAATATTTAATTTTGGGGGTGAAGAGTGAATTTAGAGGGAACAATTTTAGGTGGGTTATATTTTGGGTAAACTAGAATTAGAATTAAATAGGATTTAACAAATAAAGGCAAAATTTATTAGGTTTAAGTGCCAAACAAGAATTCTCACCGGAAAATTGACTTTTTTCCCCGGAAAATTGACTTTTTTCATCGGAATTCATAATTTGGTACTTTTTCACAAATTTGAAAAATAAAAGGTACTAGAAAACAAAAAAATAAAATAAAAGGTACTATCTCACAAATGACCCTAAATAAAAGGTACTATCTGACAAAAAACCCTAAGATAATATTGTGAAGATTAAAGGATGAGAGTGAACTTTTTCTACATTTCTTAAATCTAAAAGTTTAAGCAAAAAGGGGCACTTATTTTGTAATAAAGGCAATATACTTTTTCAAAACTTTCACCTATTATAATTTTTTTTTACAAAACTCCCACCTTTTAAGACAAAAATGTTTTAAAACACCACCAAATACTGTAAGACTAAATAACGAATAAATTTGATGATGTGATGTAGGACTAAATAAAAGGCTAGTTTTAATTTTAAAAACGAAATGCACTCCCCAACAGAGTCGCCAACTGTGGGTACTGGGGATTAGCATACCACTCGACGTCTTGTTTGAAATCGGCGAATCAAAAGAGGTGTTTTAGTTAAAAAGATTAAGTTAGAAAAATCTTTAAAACTATTTAGGAGTCGCCAACAAATTAATGCGGAAATTTGGAACCAGCATACGCGTTCTAAGTTGTAGAACACGCTCTTAGATTTCACAGCACGTCGACACCCTTACATCTAAGGCTAATGAAACCAGATTGGATTTAGGGTGAGGGTACTTTTCTTTAGATTCATTTAATTGTATTAGAAAACCCGTTTAGAAAAGCCTACTAAAAGTAACCGCTACTAACTCGAGAACAATCCTTTAGTTTCGATATTTGAGCATTAAGAATCTGCCGTGCACATGCGATACTATGCAAGAAAATATGAATGCAGTATGGAAAAGTGTCCAAGCCGCATCTGGAGGTACGATTTGATGTGGGAGCCGCTACTACTCAGGCATGGGGAGAACTGCCAGTGTAAAGGCGGTTTCTCCTTGTGTTATGCCATATGTGAAAAGTTTAATTTGTTTTAAAAACCCTCAGTTTAGCATGCTTTAATGTATAAATGAAAACAGTACAGTTAATGTCGAATTCATTGTTAATTGTATTAATGCATAGTGAAGTTTTGCTTAGTGTATAAACTTAAAATAAAGTCCTTTTTTCATTTTAAGAGTCATCGCTTATACGACTTTGGCGAGGTGGTGTACATGGATTGAATGAATCAAATTTGTTACTACTATCTTAAATTGTAAAACGATTTCACGTGCCAAAGTCGAGGAGGGACTAGAGTGTAGCTCTATAAATCAATCAATAGAGATAAGAGAAGAAGAGCATCGATCCTAGTTTAGGTTCGAACCTACCTATTCGAGCGAGAATTGAGCAGAACTTTGTTACATTATGGAAAGAGAATTCACCAAAGAAATATGATGAATTCGAAGTTTATGTGTGTATATTGTGAATTATAATTGATGTGTATGTCTGTTAGGACCTCGGGTAAAGGCTCGTATTTATAGCAATTTGGTAAGAACAAGCAGGGAGAACCGCCAGAGCACTAGCGGCTAGGATCCTTAGCTTCTGCTCTTGAGGCTAAGGGTGCTCTATATCTCCTAGATTACGAATCTTTCCAAGTTTCTTTTTGGGAAGATACAGTATAATTCCATTTGCTTGGATTCCAAGTCACTCAGGGGAGAGCTTCTAGAAGGCTTTGTTATATATTTCGTGAGATCTTAGGGCCTTATAAGGCGGGCCAAAAGCGGATTGGGCTCGGTTCTAGGCCCGAGACCCGAAATGATGAAAATTGCTATTTTTAGTGTAAATTGTGTGTTGAGTTTAGACGTGAGCTTGGTTTTTGTGTGAGAGGATGCTAAGTGGTGGTTTTGGCCACCGAACCTAAATCTAGGAATTTAGGGGAGTTGAAATTGGACATTTGTAAGGAAAATGGCTTGTACATTCTGCTTGGGACAATTGCATGAATTGGGCTTGAATTGTGTTTGCATGTGATGTAAGATGTGATAGACTAGACCATAAATGATCCAAAGGACGCTTACTAAGTCATATTAACATTTCGACTTATTTTAAGCATTTTTACATTTAACTCAATTTTCGACATTTTGTTCCATTTAAGTCAAATTAAAGCATGCAAATTAGAAGTCTGTTACATCATTGAGTTTTGTTTGGGAGGTACGGATACGGGTATCCAAACAACTATGATATAAGCTTGACAAACATGAGTCGATTATTGTGTATAGGTGAAATAAGTGTGAACATAATACTGGACAACAAAATCTCGCGTATCGTGAATATGATCGTCTTCATCAATTTCTTCTTGGATTGCTTCCCTATCATTATCGTTCCTTATGGTCCGTTCTTTATCTCAAACCCGCTTACCCTATTTAAATCGTGCTTTCCAATTGATTTCCTTAAGAATAATTTGTTCCATATGATCGTCTACATCAATTGATTTTCAATCGTGCTTAAACGAATGTTAACGAAAACGGTTTAGTTAATGTCGAATTCATTAAATCGTGTTAATGCGTAAAAGAAGATAGCAAATGCATAAACTTAAATTAAAATCCGTTTAGTTTATTTTAATTTAAGAGACGTTGCTTATGCGACTTTGACGAGGTGCGAGGTGGTTATTGTATTCACCCATTAGTAAGACAATCTTATGCAAAACATCATAGGGTGCGAAAGTCAATGGGCGTTAATGTAAGCCATTTGTTAGTCTAGAGAAGAAAGATCGATCCATGTGTGGGTCGAATACTACTTGATTTCAGGAAGAAAATGGAAAGCGTTTCGCTACAACTAATGGGGTGGAATTTAACACGTGAATTGTGAAGAATTGAGGTTTTGTGTGTAAGGCTATTTGTGAAAGAGATCTGATGTGAATGAATGATAATTGATGTTGAATTATATGTTGAAACCTCGGGTAAAGACTTGTAAATATAGTAATTAGGTAACGAGAGCATGAAAACCGCCTCGGCTGAGGCGACTTCTTTTGGAAACCGCATGAGCTGAATCGATTCTCGGACGCTCGTTTTCCTTATTCCAAATCATTCCTAGTTTCAATTTTGTGTGATTAAGAAAATATATAGGGTAAATGATTCGCTTAGGCTATAAAGCACTTGGAGATCAAGCTCTAATGGGCCTAATTATGCTATGTGCTGGTCTCAAGGCCTCGAGGGCCAAAAGCAAACTCGGACTTGATTTCAAGCACGAGACCCGAAAATATGAAAAAAATGCTTATTTTAAGGGAAATATTAAAATAAGATGACCAGTGAGGTTGGTTTTTGCAAATGAGGATGCTAAATAGTGGTTTTAGCTACCCTACCTTAATTTAGGAACTTAAGAGAATTGGACCTTGTAAGGAAAAGACCCAATGAGTTGTGTTTGAGTTGCTTTTGTGAATTGATCTTGGATGTTACCCTATGTGAATTAGGATAAACTCTAAATGAACCAACGCACATTTGTTTAACCGGTTTTTCGCATTTTGACTCAATTTACGCATTAAACACGATTAAATTAGATTTCAATATTTGTGAACCGTCTAAGTTAGTTGTCAAAGCATGAGTCCTATTACATCACATGGTTTTGTTGGGAGGGTACGAATACGGATATCCACACGCGTGCATTACGCTTTCAAGCTAGCTTGACGATTTGATTTTGGGGTGAATGTGCCTTGGATGTTGTGTATCTTATCAATCGCACTCCGTCTGTGCTATTAGGAGGTGTCACACCTTACGAAGTACTATATAAATCTCAACAGTCGTTTGACGGGTTAGGGTGTTCAGCTCGTTGTGTTTCCTACGGATTGATAAATTCGCTTTTTAGAGTCCTAAATGCGTGCTTATGGGCTATCCATCAAGATAGGGTGGTATTTGTTAGATCTCATGGCAGAGTTTTTTTCTTTTTGGTGGTGTTAAATTTTATGAGGGTTAGTTCTCGTATCTGTTGTAATCTTCTCATGTTCATACTTACCCTTTGTTGTCGTTGCCCTACGGAGGTGAGTTTGTCTAATAGGATTGTGATGACTTCGAGTACCCTCCACATGTACTCCCAGACACAGCAGTGGGTGCAGAAAACAAGGCCCCTCCTTTATGGAGTTCATACAAATTGAGTGTGATAACCATTAGAGATGAAAGATAAGATAAAATTATAAAGATGAGAGAGCTGCGCTTGTATTTGATTTTTGTTGTTGTATTCAAAGGCTACAGTGTTGCACTGTATATATACAACTGCACATACACCATACCCTAAGAAGATTTTCTTAATACAGACAAAAGAGTGATGACTCATTCTATTTGCCTTGCACTCCACTTCTCCCTTCTACTTCATTTGGGCCAACTTCTTTATGGGCCTTAGTTCACTTTGCCTCTTCATTCTTCTAAGATGGACCATAATATGTTGGGCCAACTTCTTTGCACTTCAATTCTTCCACTCCTTTTCTTCCATACTCCCTCTCAAGATGTGAATGGGAGTATGTCCTCACTCCCATCTTGTTGAGAAGACGATAATGGCCAGCAATGTTCAAGGGTTTCGTGAAAATGTCTGCCACTTGATCCCGTGATGAAACGTGCATAGGTTGTATCAGCTTGTTATATCTTCTCTCGGATAAAGTGGCAATCGAGCTTAATATGTTTTGTTCTTTCATGGAGAACAGGGTTTGCTGCGATGGAAAGGGCTGCTTGATTGTCACATTTGTTGATGCCATGCGTTTGATACCAAGATCTTTCAGGAGAGAGAAGAGCCAAGTAACCTCACAAGTTGTCAGGGCCATTGCTCTATACTCCGCTTCAGCCGCTGACCTAGCTACCACACCCTGTTTCTTACTTTTCTAGGAAATAGGTGAGTTCCCAAGCAAAATACAGTACCCAGTCGTGGATCGTCTTGTGAATGGGCAAGATCCCCAATCTGAGTCGCAGTAGGCTATAAGGTGAGCCACTGACCTGTTAGCTAGTATTCCCTGGCTTGGTGATGATTTCAAGTACCTTAACACATGTTTGACAGTCTGCCAGTGGTGTGATGTTGTTGCATGCATGAATTGACTCAGAAGATGTACTGCATATGTGATGTCTAGTCTGGTGATGGTTAAGTAAATCAATTTCCCTGCAAGACGTCTATATTCTTCTAGTTGCGCCAAAGGGGTTCCTTTCTCAGGCTCCAGTTTAATGTTCGAGCTCAAAGGTACCTTCAAACATTTGTCTTTTGTCACTCCAAAATCTATGATCATGTCAAGTGTATACTTCTTTTGTGAAATGAAGATCCCTTGGTCAGTATGTGCTATCTCTAGGCCTAGAAAGTATGACAATTGTCCCAAATCTTTCATATGAAATTCCTTGTTCAATCCTTGCTTCAATTCTTCAATTTCTCTTTGATCACTACTAGGAATTACTAGATCATCTACATACACAAGTACTACAGTGATTTCTTCATCCTTGTATTTCATAAATAAAGAGTCATCTGCTTGTGATTGCTTGTATCCATTCTTTATCAGGGTTTGTGAAAGTTTAGCAAACCATTGTCTTGGGGCTTGTTTGAGCCCATACAAGGATTTTATCAGTTTACACACAATATTTCTCATGTCTTTTGATCCTTTGCCTTGATATTGGTTAGATTGTATTCTTGATTTCAAACCAGTGTAGCCCTTAGGTAGATGCATGTACACCTCCTTCTTTAAATCTCCATGTAGGAAGGCATTTTTCACATCCATTTGGCATGTGTTCTATCCATTCATTGCTGCAAGAGCTAGAAGAGCTCTAACAGTGATCATTTTAGCCACTGGTGCAAATGTTTCTGAGTAATCAATCCTCATTTTCTATCTGCATCCTTGTATGACTAGCCTTGACTTGTATCTATCAAGTGAGCCATTTGGTTTGTACTTCAGCTTGTACAACCACCTACATCCAATGGCTTTTGTCCCTACTGGTACAGAAGTGATTTATTCCCATGTATCATTTGCTTCTAGAGCTTCTAGTTCTTCATTCATTGCATTTACCCAATCCTGATGTTGGACAACTTCTTCAAAAGAGTAAGGCTCTTGTTGTGTGACTACATTATTCACCATGTTTGCAAAAGGCTCTTCCACTTCAGTTCCACTCACCCTATTCATTTCTGAGGCTCTATTTCTCTTCTGGTTGACAACAAAGTCCTTCATCCACTCAGGAGGTCTTTTTTCTCTTAATGATCTTTTCACATCGTCATTGAGGTTGCCCTGATTTTGATTCTTCCTCTACATTACCAGTATCAGTAATGTCATTCTGATTTTCTTCTTGATTCTCATTTTCTTTAGTCAAGTCCTGCCCCTCATCTGCAATTTTGTCATTGTCTGATGTTGGGTGGTTCTCAGAAAATTCTAGCACTTCATGCCTCAGGATAGGAGCATATTTGATACATGTTTGTGCTCCACCTTTAGTGTAGGGCAATATCCCTTCATAAAACACTGCATCCCTACTCACAAATCTCCTTTTTGTTATCAGCTCCTCCATTTTGTACCCCTTTTGGTTTGTTGGATAACCCAGAAACACACAAGGCACCCCTCTTGGCTGGAACTTGTCGTGATTTCTGAGAGGATTGTAAGCCATGGCTAAACATCCAAACACTCTCAAATTATCATATTTTGGAGTTTGTCCATGTAACAATTCATATGGTGTTTTATTTCCCTTTACACTTGATGGTAATCTAATTATCAGGTAAGCTGCACAAATCACACAGTCACCCCAATAACTTAGTGCCAAACTAGACTCAAACCTCAATGCTATGCTTATCTCAAGCAAATGCCTATGTTTTCTTTCCACTACTCCATTTTGCTGTGGTCTATCCACTATACTTGTTTGATGAATCATGCCTAGCTTATCAAAGTAGGTTGTACAAAACTTATCTCCAAATTCCAGGGCATTATCTAACCTGATCACCTTAACTTGCTTATCAAACTGTGTCTTCACATAGTTACAAAAAGATTTGATTGCTTCAAATGAGTCACTTTTATTTGCTAACATATACACCCAGGTGCCTTTTTGTGGAACCCGGGGTACGGGGACCCAACTCGACGTCTTGCTTAAGAGCGTTTAAAGTTTAAAAAGATTAAGTTAGAAAAACCTTTAAAACTGTTTTGGAGTCGCCACCTAATTAACGCGGTAACTAGGAACCTGCAAAACTGCAAACATGTCCTAAGCTGTAGAACACGTACTTATATAATTAGTACGTCATCCAAGCATATGGCTTTATAAGTAATCATGAATTTGCCTCATCAATCTCTTATATCTGCGATTTCTTTCGTCGAATATGATGATACAGGCGAGGTTCAGCGATATACTACAAAAAATAATTAGAATTCGTATGTATGATAATAAAATAGATAAATGAGAACTTAACGTACTTAATGTAACAATCCACTTAGTTACCCGTTGTGTTATTGTTGAGTTTGTTTGAATTTTCGGACTAATCGTCCCCTAAATCAACGAGAGAAGCTTAAAATTAAATTAGATGCTCAATGAACGGAATTTTCGAACTTATCATTCTTTATATAAATAAAGTTTTCATATAAATTAGCTAAAGTTACTTACAAGCTAAGTGAATCACTCTGCCCCACGCATGTCAAAATTTTGAATATATCGACGAGGTGACAGAAGCTGCAATATCAATATGGTGAACAAAATAAATTAGCAACAATTTAAAGAGAATTTACAGAAAAAACAAAGATTTAATATGTTTAGCAACGTAACTACATTCCATGTATCAAATAGATTTAACCATGATAACTAAGGTTCTCAAAACGTAAATTCCACGGCTACCTTACACAAAGTAATATAGATATTACCTCGTTTCCTATTTTCGTCGTTTTTTTTCCTGCGACTAACCTTTTCCCTATCAGCATAGAACAATACGCCATACATCAGGTATAAATACTCAAGAAGCTAATTCACATGAAGGCCAAAAAAATTTATAAAGAAATGTTCGACATAGTTCTAACTGCAACGACGATATTTCCTTCTCGATACTTGAAGCAACTCAAATCTAAACAACTAAGTTCAATCATATCAGATCACAAATGAATACAACTCAAATAGTGGATAACTTTAAGCACAATACCACATTAGCTCAACGAATAAAGAATAAAATTACTCATTACTTGATAAAATATAACTGCACGCATCAAACACAAACACATAAAAAGATTGAATTGCACAGAAACTGTTAGTATAGGTGATAGTGTGTATTTAGTAAAATAAGTGTCAGTTAATATTGTGAAACATAATGATTCACAAATGTGAACCATCGTGTCTCTTAGCATAGGTATGTTGTAGTTGTTTGCTCTTGTCAATATAAAGAGCACATTTGTGTATGCAAGAATGATATATGGTTAAGATTATATAGATTTATTATTTTACTGAAGTTAAAGGATCTCAAGGCCATGAACTTCTTGTTTCAAGCCATAGACAGACCCATAGATTTTATGGTGAGCAGATACATGGAACGTCCCAAAGAGACGCATCTTTTGGCGGCAAAGAGAATCCTCCGTTACTTACAACAAACTACAGATTAAGGGCTTTTTATAACAAGGGTGCAAAGCCAGAATTATTTGGATTTTGTGATAGTGACTATGCCGAGGAGACCTAGACGAGAATAAGTACTTCTGGCTATGGTTTTATGCTAGGCTCAGGCGCCGTATCTTGGCGTTCGAAGAAGCAATCTATAGTCACTTTGTCGACCACCGAAGCGGAATTTTTAGCCGCTGCAACATGTGCAAGCCAGGCCCTTTGGTTGAGAAATAGTGTCAAAGACCTCCGATTCGAGGAAAATTATTCTACACAGATATTTTGTGACGACAGTTCTGCTATTAAGCTCTCAAGGAATCCGGTTTTTCACGGGTAATGCAAGCAAATAGATGTTCGATATCACTTCTTACGTGATCTCTCTAAATATGGAATAATCGAATTAGTTTTCTGTAAAAGTGTAGACCAAGTTACTGATATATTTACAAAGTCTCTTGCAGAGGATAGTTTCAAGAAGCCTTAATCTCGGCCATAGGATCGGGTCCCGGGGTAATTGGTAGTGGAGGAACGTAAGGGGGCTTTTTGATAGTTTGGGGGTTGTTGTTGGAAGGTTTTGTTGGGTGGCATATAAGGTGGGTTTGGTGGTGGTTGTGGGGTTGGGTTGAGGACGTTTTGGTTACGATAAGACAAGAGTGATCGGTCGTAACCCGGCTGATTTTGATATGGCAAGTTCTGGTGGTAGGATTGATAAGCATGAACTTGCTCATGGGGTCCCGCATAACCCGGTGAAAAGTACCCCGTATCGTGCCCCGCGACAGCATTAATGTGAGCACTAGAAGAACCACCGCCATGCATCATATCAATTTTCGTTGTCAGCGCAGCAAGCTGACTAGTAATCACGCTCAAGCTCTCCTTATCACGGTCTTGATGTACAGACCACGAATTACCCCCCGGCTTTCCAAACTGTGACGAATGCATCGCCATCTCCTCAATTAAGGCCCACGCCTTATCATCATCCATGTTGTTAGCAAACCTCCCATCAGCAGCAGAATCCAAAATGGCATGGCTCTCAGCATATAGTCCGTTATAAAAAGTCATAATCACGAGCCAATCGTTCAACCCGTGGTGTGGACCATCCCGTATAAGCTTCTTGTACCTCTCTCATGCTTCAGCTAAAGACTCATCATAGGATTGTTTGAAACTTTGAATCTGACTGCGTATATGATTTGTGCGCTCTAGAGGATAGTACTTCGAATAAAAAGTAAGGGCCAACCCATCCCAATCTGTAATTCCCGCAGCAGTCTTATCTAAATCAGTAATCCACTCACGGGCTCGATCTCGTAATGAAAAAGGGAACAACATCTCCCTAATTTGATCCTGCGTGATCCCAGCCTGTTTAATAGTCGAACAGTAGTCCGTGAAGACTTGCATATGCCGACCTGGATCCTCCGTAGGATTCCCACCGAACTGATTACACTCCACCAAATTAAGAAAGGCGGGGCGAATCTCAAAGTTGCCCTGTACAGTAGCGGGCATCTGGAATCCACTCGGGATGGACTCCCACTTAGGCAAAGAATGACTATAAAGCTTCGGCATAGTCACGGGCGCCTGAATAGTAGTAACAGTAACTGGTGGTGATGTGTCCTCTTCGTAGGACTGTTGTGTTGCACGAAATTCTTCGTACAAAAACTCTACCGTATCAGGATCGTTTGCTTCCGCAAGTTCCTTGAAGAAGTTTCGTGTTCTGCGGAAAGTGCGCTCAGGTTCAGGATCAAAAGGGACTAAATCCTGAGATGACCTGCGCATAAACAAAACTAAAAGGAAACTGTAAGAAACGGTCTCAAGGAACTAGTGTTCCTTGAGACAAGAGAAATAAACCTAAACTAAGCAAAAACAAGAATTAGCTAAACCGTCTCCCCGACAACGGCGCCAAAATTTGATGAGGCAAAGTCGTAGTCGCCTATCAAAAATAAACCTAAGGACAACTAACTGGGTAGCTAGCGGCAGTAGGGTCGAGATCCACTGAGAGATGGTGTAGTCAAAAGGTTGCTTAGCTAAACTAGGCTATTCCTAAGGTAACAAAATCGGTGTGTAAAGGTAGACTAAACTAAGAACGATAAGTAAAAAGGAATAAAAGATCTATAGGAGGGAGATTAGGGCATCGGGATCAATGTGACATTTATTCAGGAATTCAACTCAAAAGGAAATAACAATCAATTGAAGCTATGCAAGTGATTAGGTTTAAGAATACGCTCTCTCGAGTCAATATTAACCTTGAGAAAATTTAGCGGACTCTCACAACTTACTAAATTTAACTTATCAAATACGCGTAAGTCTAGTTTTAATTCGGTTTTCGATCTTAAATTAAAACAACCTAAGTTCAATTCAATTAAGGCGTCCCTAAATTCAATTGATAATAAAAACGCGTAGGAAGAAGTCAACTTGCACAAGTTCAATCAATCTAAGCAATTAAAACATGTTCCCAAATCAATAGTCACAAATCACCCTAAACCCTAATTGAGAAATTAGCTACTCATAATAAGGGTAAAAGCAAAGCAATCAATGATAATAAACATGATAAAATAAATAATAGCAATTGAAATAAACCTGAAGTAAATCGGAGTACTGACGATTACAAGGAAAATCAATCTTGAAACTAACTAATTGAGTTTGAGAGTTTCTGAAAGAGAGAATAAAACTAAGCAGTAAACTAAATTACCTCAGATTAAAAACATAAAATAAAGCATAAGTCAAAATAGGTCGTCCTAGGAGTATTTGTACAACTTCCCATAAATTAATTCGGATTAAATTAAAAACCGGACAAAATAACTCTCTGAGCCGGTCGGCCGGCCACCGGCCTGACCCAACCGGCCGGTCCCTCTAACATTTGGGCCGGCTCCTTTCTTCGTGTGGGCTCCGTATTCTTTCATTTGGGTTTCAGTCTTTTAGTCTTTATTCGTCTTCCCGAGCTCCCGTATAAGCTTGAGCTTGGTCTCGAAGTCCCGGTACTTGAAATGCTCCACTCAACTCAGGTTTCGGCTCAGGACCGCCAAAACCTGCAAAATATAAACAAGGAATATCAGTACCGCAATATAAAGCATATAGCTCATAAAATAATGACAACCTCGACTAAATACAAGCTAAATGCGACTAAACCGGGGGAAAATAATCTATATAAATAACACTCATCAGTTTTCCACAGTGGGTAAGGGTGTCTGAAGAAGAATGTTGCTTCTTAAGGAGGCATACTGTGGAACCCGGGAGGGACCCAACTCGGCGTCTTGCTTAAGGGCGGATTTTAAAGTTAAAAAAGATTAAGTTGGAAAAACCTTTAAGAACTGTTATGGAGTCGCCAACTAATTATCGCGGAAATTAGGAACCTGCTACCATGTTCTAAGTTAAAAACATGTCCTAGATTTTGGAGCACGCCGACACCCCTAGATGTAAGGCTTGTGAAACCAGATTGGATTCGGGGTGAGGGTACTTTAGAAAAAGAGTTAATTCAAATAATGATTTATGAAAACCTTTTAGAAAAGCCTATGTAAAAATAGCCTCTACTGACCTAGAACAATCCTTGTAAGATGATATTTGAGCTAATGTTATCGCTACGTACAAGTGCGATAAGATTGTAAAAGAATGCAGATGCAGATGCAAAAAGATTGATTAAAACCCTCAGTTTAGCATGTTTAACTTGTTAACGAATACGGTTCAGTTAAAGGTCGAATTCATTGTTTAAGTTGATTTTAATGCAAAATAAGAAGGGTGCAAGATGCATGCAAATAAAATAAAGTTCAATTGTCCATTAGTTTATTTTATAAGGTCGGTTGCTTATGCGACTTTGGCGTGTCATCGGATATGGAGTGTACCCGAAGTAAATAGAACACTTGGAGTGCAAGCGCGCTGGGTGCCAAAGCCGGGGGGGCGCTAAAGTGTAGACCCCTTTGTTAGTCCATAGAAAATAAGAAAAAGCTTTTGATCCAAGTGGATCGGTACCTACCTTGTCCTGACGCTTCAGATCTGGGCAGAGCTTCGCTTCTTGAACTTAAAAGGAGGATGAATTCAACACGGGATGGTGTGTTGAACTCAAGGATTTGAGTGCGTGAGGCTTTTGTGAATGCAAGAGTGTATGATGTGAGAATTTGTGGTGTAAAAGATGTATTCTGGTTGTGAATTGTGATCTTGAGGTCGGGGTATAGGGGTGTATATATACTAAAAACCTCGGAGAAATTAGGAAATCGGGGATAAAAACAAGCCTAGGAACCGCATAGCCTTATGCGGTTGCCTGGACAAACCGCATAGGCTTATGCGGTTGCCTCACCAAACCGCATAAGCTTATGCGGTTCGAGGGGGTGGTTTTTTGTGTAGTTTCCTAGTTTCGGTTGAATTATATCTTAGAAAGATTTCGTGATAATCTCAAACGTGTGGCTCAAGAAAACCTCTAGGATATTTCTGAGATATTTTGTGATGCTTAGGGCTTTGGAGTGCGGGCCAAAGGTTTGGGTTTAGGCTTCAGTTTGCCCGAGACCCGGAAAAATGAAAAGGTTGTGTTTGCATAGTTTTTGTGAAATAAGGTAAGACGTGAAGCCGTATTTTGTGTAAGGGGAGGCTAAATAGTGGTTTTAGCTACCGGGCCTAAATTTAGGAATTTAGGAATGCTGAATTAGACCTTGTTAATGTAAAAGGACTAATTGTAGTGCAAATGCGAAGCTCATGCCAAATGAAGCAGGACAAGGACCTAACTAGACTCCAAATGGACAAAATGAACGTTTATTTAAAGCGATGTGAAGCGACCTTAAACATTTTAACATTTAAAACGACTTTAATGAATTCGACATTAGTTAGAACCGTTTAAGTCAACGTTAAAGCATGCGTAATAAAAGTCCGTGATACATCACAGGGTTTTGTTTGGGAGGGTACGGATATGGGTATCCACAGAGCCCCCAGTTTGACTGAGCTCGGACTAGAGCGCTAGTCAAACTCCTTCGACCATATCCGGACCATTACAGTCTCGATATAGTCAGCGGAACGAAGCATGTGTCCATGGGTGAGACGAGGACTTCGAACCGGGCTATGCGGGGAGGGACGTGCGCATTTTAAGGACTTGGCGGTCCATGCATGCTATAAGGGCCTGCCGGCCTGCTGAGTGTCTTCGTCGTGCTTGTCGTCGTTTGTTGGCGCCTTTGCGTGTGCTTGGTGTCGTTTGATGTTGGTGCTGGTGCCTGTACTTGTAATGTCTTCGTATTGCATGTGTTGGATGTAAAAGGGGCTAGAGTGCAGGGTGCATATGCTTGTGTGAGGCGTATAATTGAATAAGGATGTTCGTGTAGGTGTTAGTGTAGGTCTCGTGAAAGAGCGTATGTGTAATGCTTGTGCTTGATCTCGCCGAGGAGCGTCTATGTAGAGCGAAATGCTTGGAGTTAGGTGTGTATTGCAGGGTGCTTGTGCTTGGGCTCGCCGAGGAGTGTCTATGTAGTCGTAATTGCATATGATCACCTTCCGTGGAGGAGAAAATGATGTAATGCTCGTGAAGAGCGTTCGTGTTTCTGCTTCTGTACCGTACATTAAATGCTTAACATACGCGTATGGCGGGCTGTAGGTGACGCCCTAACCCAAGCAAGGGACGTACTTGGGGTTGTATTAGAGCTAGGATGAATTATGGATCGAAAAGTAGGCGTAAAACGAGAAAAATCCGAGAAAAACCTCAGGCAGAAACCGCATAGCCTTATGCGATTCATGGGGCAAACCGCATAAGGTTATGCGGTTTGCCTTAGTGGCAGTAGGGGGCTATAAAGGCACGAGAGCACCGTGTTTGTTGCTCATTATAACACTTTCGGTTTCTTCACTCTAAAAACGTCATTTTTCGATTTCTCAACCGTTTTTGCTCATTTTTCTTGCGTTGCCTTGCTATGGAACGAGGTAATGCTCCATTTTAACTTGCTTTTACGTTATTTGTTGTTGTAATTAGCTATTTTTGCCTTGAAATGTTAAAAAGACGGGTTTTGAATGAAAACCCGAGTTTTGCTTGAAACTTGCCGTTTGAATGCTTGAAGTTGACGTCATTGTGTTGCATTATGCTATGCTAGCATGTATGTGTGAGTTGACCGTGATTTATACCGTCTTTGTGTGAAAAACGTCCAAATTAGGTTTCGGGCCCGAAAACGAACCCGGAATTTCCGACCCGGAATTTCAATTAAACTTCGGTGTAGGATGCCCATAGTGTGTATAGCATGCCTATAGCGTTAGTTTTGCGAAAAAGTCGAGCTAAGGCTTTCAAATCGCCGTCTTAAGTCGTAGTTATACGGAGTAATTAAGGCGACTTGGGGGTTTTTGATCGGGATGACCAAAATGCAATTGCTTGTAATGGGTTGTTGTTGGGGACTATTATGGCGCGTAGAAACCATAAAGTTGTAATTTTGAGGTGTAGAGAACGGTTTTCGGCTTAATTATGAATTAGGCCTAAGAATGCTCTGTAGGGCGTATAGTGTAATGTGTTGAGGGATGCATATGTATTATGTGCGTATTATTTGTGTGTATGTATTATAGTTGTATGTGTTATAGTTGTGTTTGGTTGCAGGGGAAGGTTCTGGTCGTGTTACGAGATCGAGATCTCGTAAGAGTGCTAGTTCGAGGACCGAGGGAGCCTCTAGCTCGAGTGGCTTGAGGCGTACACGTAGTGAGAGGGAAGCCGACCCTCGTGACTTGTCCACGAGACGTGGTCACCACGCAGGTAGGGTCAGGTTCGTGGGAGGAATGTCCCTGTGCGTGATCCTGAGGACGAGCTTGCTCAAGAGCTGGTGGATGAGCTGGAAGCCGAGATGGAGGTTGCTGAGGAGGAGGCTGAGGAGGTCGAGGAGGTTGCGCCTAGGGCAAGTAGCTCTAGGCCGCGAAGATCACGTGTGAACAGGGCTTTCGCGAAGGGTTGGGACGGCCACAACCTTCTGCTTGCTCCGGAGAGACACGTTTCCTATCGAGCGACGATGGGTTGGGAGAAGGGCTCGATGAGGACTTTCTCGGGCGTCTCGTCCGTAATGTGTGTTTTTGAGGAGAAGCTTTCGCCGAGGGCGCAAGCTTGGGCGCTGCGTAGTGCTTTTGGCCCGTTGGTCGGCCATTGGAGGGAGATTGCAAGGAGAAAGCAGACGGCGAACCTGATGTTGATCAGGGCCTTCTTGGATAGGTATTGGGACACCACGACGACGTTCCATATGCCCGGCTTTGAGGCCGGCATTACCTTGTCTGAGTATGCCGTCATGACGGGGCTGCCGTTTGGAGACCGCGACATGAGTTTCGAGTTCGCGCCGTCCGTTGTGGACGAGGTTGTGACCGATGCGATTGGCGGCGGTTTGGAGGTGATTTGTGAGGGTGCGCCACCTTATACTTTCAAGACGAGCTATATCTTGGAGTACTTTGAGGGGAAGACCGAGTATGGCCCCTCGGAGTGGAGTGACGAGCAGAATGCTCGTATGTGGTTGTGGTGGTTTGTCAGCGCCGTGTATTTCGGCGATAAAGGCGAGCGGGCATCGACATCGGTCCTCATGCATCTCTTGGATTGGAATGCAATTGGGACGTTTGATTGGGTGACGCCGTCTCTGGGTTTGTGCATTCGTTTCTGCATGGATGCCGTGAGACCGCGGGTCATGGATCGAGGGTCGAGACTGTCCTTAGTCTCGCCTGGATTCTTGATGGAGGTACGTGTTGATTCTGTTCTTGTATTGTTGATTGTTTTTGTTGTCTTTGTCTTTGTAACGTGTTTTTGTTTCTTGTGTGTGCAGTCGTGGATTCTTAGCCATTTTCCTTTTCTGCTCCCCCCACATACTGTGAGGATCGTGAGGGAGTACCCGGCGGTACGTACTTGGGGTACGTGTAACCGTGCTGCGTTTAACTGGTCATATGATGATGTTCGGGATCGTCTGAACCGGGTGCGTTTTGATGAGGTTTGTGCTTGAACCATTTTAAATAGGGTGTACTTAAAATGATTGTATTGTATTTGTATTTATGAGCGTGTTCTGTTTTCTTTGTAGTTCGTGCCGTTCCCGTGGGGCCAGTATAGGAATATTCCTGAGGGCATTGGGGCTAGGTTTGCAGAGCGAGAGACCCGGCGTCTGTACCTGGCGACGCCGTATGGATCGGTTTGGTACCTTGGAGAGCGTTTGGTCTTTCAGGCAGGGTGGCCAGCTCCGGTGGTACCTAGGGATCCGCCGAGGGTCCTGTTTGAGCGAGGGTTTCATTCAGGATCGGTGGCGTTGTATGGGAAGGAGAGTCGGTGAGTCTTCTCGTCTCCGAGGAAGACTATGGCGGGCCATGAGTCTCGGCTTGCTTGTGGGCCGATTGAGGTATGCTTGCTTCTTTTGAGGGTGTGTAAGGTAATTTTTTGCGAAAAATTTCCCTGACGTGTGCGTTTTGTACTTGTTTTGTAGGAGTTCGATCCCGAGATGGCGGAGCAGCCTGGTGACTTCCCTACCACCGTTGAGTACGACGAGTCTGGTGTGCGTCGTACTTTCACTTTGCCATCGTACTTGCCGGTGACCACTGACGCGGGCATGGACAGCTGGACAGGCAGGGTGAAGAAGGTATGTACTTGTCTTGTATATGTGAGTGAGCCCCCAGTTTGATCGAGGTATGATTTATAGCGATGATCAAACTTGTGAGAGTCGTGTTTTTGTGTTACCCCCTCGAGTTTGGCTTAATTTGAGTGAAATTAAGGCAAAGTGGGGTTGACGGCGTTTGGTTTGAAATTTCCCCCCTAAGTTTGACTTAATTTGAGTGAAATTAAGGCAAAATGGAGAAAAATGTGAACTATTTTTGTGTTGTGTATCGCAGGTGGCTAAGGAGGCGCATAAGAAGCTATGGCGGATAGCCAACAGATGGAGGATGGCTTGGGCTGAGCAGGCTGCTCAGTTGTGTCAGAGCCGGGCTGAGACGGCCCAGATTCGGCGTGAGTTTGACGAGTATCGTCGTCGTCATCCGGAGTGAATTTGTGTACTAAAGAGTGTATGAACCTTTATGTACATGTCGTTGTAGCTTGAACTTTGAACTTGATTGTTGTAGCTTGAACTTGATTGTCGTCGGTAAACCTGTTTGGTAGGCTTGTTTGAAGAAATGATATGATTCCCGAGTGGGATGCATTGATGTTTATTTTAGATTGTGAAAATGTGTTTGCAAAAAGTTCATTTTAAATGTTGAAATGAGCTCGTATGAATGTCGGAAATGTTATGCGTTGACTCGTGGTAAGAATCGTAGTTGCCAAAGTGAAGTGTGATGCTGGTGTATGGGGAACAACAAAAGAATGTCGTAGCTCAAAGTAGGTTGTAGTGTTTTAGGAAAGATGAAATTAGGAAAATTTGAGAAAAACCAGCCCCTGAAACCGCATAGGCTTATGCGGTTCGTGGGCTAAACCGCATAAGCTTATGCGGTTTGATCAAGAACCGCATAGACCCATGCGGTTTGCTGGTCTGTCTGGTAGCGCTGTATTTCCATATTTCGGACATTGTTTTCCTATATAAGGAGAGGGGGTGCGTGCCATAATCTCCATTCACAACTACTTCTCTTCTTTTCTTTTGCTTTAGATTTTTGCTTTCATAAACATATTAGGTATATTCACGAAAGTTTTTTTTGTATCCAAGAAAATGGAGGAGCATTTTGATGCTCTTTTGAAGAGGTGGACTTCTTCCTTGAGTTCGGCAATGAAGAAGGCGGTGTATGATGATGGCGCGGGCGTTTTTATTGGCTTTCGCCAAATGAAAGTCGATCTTGACTTCCTTGATTCGTGCTTAGATTATTGGGATCCTAGTTTGCATGTTTTTAGGTTTCCCGGGGGAGAGGTGTGCCCTTTGATGGAGGAGTTCTCGGCCATTGCTGGATGGTCGAAACGGACTACTCCTGTGGTTGTAAGGAGTGAGCTTTGCTATAACGGGATGTTGTGAAACTTCCTTGGGATGACGAATGCTCATGCTGCAGGTTTGTTTGAGGGAGGCAAGGTAAACATGCTTCTCTTGTGTCAACGATACATGAATAAAGTTGATACTAGTATTTCGGACCGGTCTAGGCGGAGGGCCCTTGCTTTTTGTTTGGTTCATCGTTATGCTTTTGCGGGGTCCATGCCAGATGGAGTGTTCGAAAACGCGAGGTATGCTCGTGTTGTCGAAGAGATGGAGAGGGGATATGATCCTTCTGCGTTGATCCTAGCGGAGACCATACTGGGCTTAGACGACCGTTGTGCTAATCGTCTGAGCTCGTACAGGGGTTGCGCTAGGATTCTCAACGTTTGGCTCATGGAGAGGCTAAGTGTGTACAAAGCTCTTCCCCTTGGGAGTGTTTTCAAGGCTGCGGGGACGACGTCGCGAAAGATGGAATGGGCTGATCCTCGGGAGCGTTCGCTAAACTACTACCGGTGGTTTGTGAAGGAGAGCTCCATTCGTTGGTACGTGTCTTGGTGGGGTATTACGGCGGTTACGGCGCCGTCTGTTGCGAATGCTTCTCGTGGGTTGATGTTGTGCGGGTTTGAACGAGGAGTATGGATTCATCCTCTTCGCTTGAAGAGGCAAATCGGGCTTGCTCAGACCATACCCGAGCAGGATACTCAGGTTGGAGGGGTTGTTGTCCTAAACAACCAAATGATCGATGCTTGGGTCCGAGGATGGTCGGACCGTGTTACTTGGGCTGTTCCGGAGCATATAGAGTCTAGCCGTGTTACGGATTTCTATACACGGTGGTACCGCTCCAATGATCCTCGGGAACGGGAGAATCAAAGGAGGAGGGAAAAGAATGGGCCAAGGCCCTCCTTGGCGTATGAGGCGGTGCGCGAAAGGAGGGACTATGGTGATCTTTGTACTGTTAGTGCAGGTGCTTCTACTTCGAGACCGGCGCGGGAAAGGCTTGGACCGAAGGTGACCGTTAAAGATCGCCTAGGGCCAAGGATCGAGGAGCCCCCAGTTGGGCAGGATGAGGACCCGATCGAGCCCCCAGGTTTTGAGAGATCTACTCCCGTCCTTAGGTCGAAAGTTGTGGCGGATCGGCCTCTTGAAGATGAAGAGGTCAACCCGAAGCGTCAGAAAATGACTTGAGTAGTTTGCTTTGTTTAGTTTAGAAAAGTTCCTTTATTTAAATGCATGTTTTAGATTCGAATAAAGGGCCAGGGAGGCTTGTTCCTAGCTCATTTCTAAATTGCGAAAAATTCTAAATAAATTAATAAAATAGAACTAATTTGCTTTTGTCTTGTCTCGTTGCTTTCTTTTGTTTTGCTTTAAAATGTTCTCGACCTTTTTAAGCTTTGAACATTCGTATTTGTTTTAAATCCTCGACCTTTTTAAGCTTTGGATTCGTTTGCTATTTTGTTTAAGATCCTTGACCTTTTTAAGCTTTGGATCTGGGTTGTTGATTCGTTTTGTGTTGACTGTGCTCTCGACTTTTTTAAGCTTTGACCGTGTCCTTTTGTGAGTGCAACGCCCTTGACCTTTTTAAGCTTTGGGCATGCGTGCTAAGAAGTTCGGTTGTGCTTTTGACAAGCTGCCTACGTATCCGCGTTTTACGGAATCAAACCGGCGTAGTTCGTGTGATTCGGTTGAGCCTTTTGCAAAGCTGCCTACGTATCCACAGTGCGTGGAATCAAACCGAGCGTAGTTCGCTCATGCGAGAGTGAGTTTCGTTTACATTGCAAAAGTGTTTTGTGTTTAGGGGTTGTATTTCTTGAGTTGATCAAGATTTGTGGGTAATCGGAAGTCCTGACCGTCAAGGTCAGTTAGTTTCACGGCTCCTCCGGGAAGGATTTCCTTGACCAAGTACGGTCCGGCCCAATTGGGTTTGAATTTTCCTCTTGGGTCGACTGGTAATGGTGCTCGGACTGATTTGAGTACTAGGTCACCCACTTTGATGTTTCGTGGCTTGACCCGTTTGTTGTAGGCGCGTTGCAGGCGAGATTGGTACATTCGGACTGTACTTAGTGAATGTAGTCGTCTTTCGTCTAAAAGGATGAGTTGTTCGTATCGTTCGCGACCCCATTCGGCCTCAGGAATGTCTGCTTCCATGAGAATTCGAAGGGATTGCATCTCGATTTCTACAGGTTGAACGGCTTCCATCCCGTAGGTTAGGAAATAGGGTGTCATGCCTGTGGGTGTGCGGATGGTTGTGCGGTATCCCCATAATGCAAATGGGATTTTGTTGGGCGGTCGTGGCGGTGTCGATCATCTTTTGAGGATTGATACGACGGTTTGTTCTTTGCCTCGACCGCGCCGTTAGTTTGTGGTCGGTAGGGTGATGATTTGTGTCGTTGTATCTTGTATTTGAGGAGAAGTGGTTCGACCTCTCCTTGGAAGTGTGTGCCTTGGTCGCTGATGAATTCGTGGGGTATGCCATAGCGACAAATGATGTTGTTTTGTATGAATTTTGCAACCTCTTTTGTGCCTAGTGTGCGGTATGATGCGGCTTCGACCCATTTGGTGAAATAGTCGATGGCCACGAGGATGAAGCAGTGTCCTCCTGCTCCCACGGGTTGAACTTTGCCTATGACGTCGATTCCCCAGGTGGAGAAAGGCCATGGCGAGGTTAAACTGTATAGTGGTGAAGGAGGGATGTGTTGTACGTTTGCAAAAATTTGGCAATTATGGCAATGCTTGACATATTTCGCGCAGTCGGCTTCCATGGTTGTCCAGTACCATCCTAGCCTTATGATTTGCTTGCACATGGCTCGTGCGTTCATGTGTGTGGTCCGTGATCGCCATCGTACTGGGACATGATCTCATGGCCCTTTTTGTGGTCGACGCACAAGAGTAGTATGCCTTGAGGCGTCTTTTTGAGTAGTTTGCCCATTTCCAGCACGAATTGTGATGATAATAAGCGTAGGGCGCGCTTGGCCCGCTTGTCAATGTTCGGTGGGTATTCACCGTTTGTTTTGTAGTTGATGATTGCTTGGTACCAAGGGTCGGTTTGTTCTTCCTCGGTTTGAATGTCACAGATGTAGGCGGGTTCATTCCGTCGTTCCACGACAATGGGGAGCGTTTCCATTCCCGGGGGTATGTTGATTAGTGATGCGAGTTTGGATAATGCGTCGGCGAATTGGTTTTCTTCGCGTGGGAGGTGTATGAATTCTACGTGATAGAATTCGCTTATGAGCTCTTGTATTTTGCTTTGATATAACGCTAGGTTTTCGTTGAGTATCTTCCATGCTCCGGATACTTGGTTGATTATGAGGGAGGAGTCCCCATAGACTCTTATATTGCGGGCGTTGAGTACAAGCGCTGCTTGGAGACCGTGCAAGCACGCTTCGTGTTCTGCGGCGTTGTTTGTAACGTCAAAATCCAATTTGATGGATAGGGGTGTGTGTTCGCCATTCGGGGATATGAGAAGTATTCCTACTCCACATCCTCGGTAGTTGGAGGAGCCGTCGAAGTATAACTCCCATTGTTCTTGGTTGATGTTGTAAATCCCATCGTCTGGAAGGGATGTTGTGTCGATGATTGGTTGTTCGTTGATTGCATTTTCGGCTAGGAAATCGGAGACTGCTCGTCCCTTGATTGCTTTGAGGGGTACGTACTTAAGGTCGAACTCGGCTAGGAGCAATGTCCATCTGGCCATTCGTCCGTTAAGCACAGGTTTCTCGAAAAGGTATTTTACGGGGTCCATTGTGGAATAAACCCTTGTTTGGTGTGCTAGCATATAGTGACGGAGTTTTTTGGATGACCATACCAATGCTAGGCAGCTCTTCTCGACGGGTGAATATCGAGTTTCATAATCGAGGAATTTCTTGCTGATGTAATAGATTGCGTGTTCTTCGCCGTTTATTTCTTGAGCGAGCATGGCGCCCATGGCGGTAGGTGTCGTTGTAAGGTATAAGGATAGTGGTAAATCCGCTTGGGGTGGTCGTAGAACTGGTGGGTTAGTTAGTAATTCTTTGACCTTGTCAAATGCTTTTTGACATTCTTCGTCCCATTCAACATGATCGGTTTTCTTGAGCTTCTTGAAAACTGGTTCACATATCATGGTGAGTTTGCTAATGAAGCGCGAGATGTATTGGATTTGGCCCAAGAAACTTCGAATTTCGTCGAGGTTCTCCGGTCGCGTTTGAGGATTGCTTTGACTTTCGAGGGTCGACCTCGATGCCTCTCTGGCTCACTACATGTCCCAAAGATGCTGGGATTTAACTCCAAAAGTACATTTTTGGGGGTTAAGGCGCATTTTGTATTGTCGTAGGCGTGTGAAGAACTTGCGGAGGTTAGTGATATGACCACTTCTCTCCTTTGACTTCACGATCATATCGTCGACGTAAACTTCGACTTCTTTGTGCATCATGTCATGTAAAAGGGTTGTAGCGGTGCGTTGGTATGTTGCGCCAGCATTGATTAGGCCGAAAGGCATGACCGTATAGCAGTATGTGCCCCACGGTGTAATGAAGGCCGTCTTTGCCATGTCTTCGAGTGACATTTTGATTTGGTTATAGCCTGCGTAGCCGTCCATGAAAGATAGGAGGGCGTGATCGGCGGTGTTGTCGACTAGGACGTCCACATGGGGTAATGAAAAGTCATCTTTGGGACTAGCTTTGTTCAAGTCGCGAAAATCAACGCATACTCGAATTTTGCCATTCTTTTTCAAGACTGGGACCATGTTTGAGACCCATTCAGGATACTCGATGACTTGGATGAAACCGGCTTGTAGTTGTTTTTCGATTTCTTCTTTGACCATAAGGGACCATTCGGGACGTAGCCGTCTCAGCTTTTGCTTGATGGGTTTGTAACCGGGTTTAATGGGGATGCGGTGCTCGGCGATACTTCGTTCGATGCCAAGCATGTATTTGTATGACCAAGCGAATACGTCCTTGAATTCGCTTAGGAGTTGTGTGAATTGGGTGCGCTCGTGTTCGTCTAGTGAGGCTCCTAGTTGTAGTTCCCTTGGTTCTTCGGGGGTTCCCACGTTTATGGTTATGGTTTCCTCGATGATTGGGACTTGTGTTTTTGGGTGCACAATGTTTGCAATGTATTTGTTTAATGATTCGTTTGTTTGTTCATTTTCATCGCATGAGTTAGTGTCTTTTGTATCTTGTATTTTGTTGATTGTTTGTTGATTTTTGTTTGTTTGTATTTTGTTATTGGCTTGAGACAAGACGTAAGCAAATTTATTCATTTCATTATTTTGAAGAGAATTATTCGACAAATCAGAAAATTGCTTGGAGCTAGCCTCCGTAAAAAGGAAATCTAAGTTAAAGCTAGAGTTTAGGATAGATGGGTCGACAGATGACCCGACACTAAGAGCATTAGAGTTTAAAAGAATTTCTTCTTCTTCTTCATCGTCTTCTGTGCCGCTGGAGGTGCTGCTTGAGCTGCTTGAGTTGTTTGAGTTGGAATCACTCTCGTCCTTGTCTTTGAGATTGGTGACATGGTCGAAAAGTGGTCCTTCACCGGTGATAAGCTGGAAGTGGTGACCTTGTGCGTCAGTCCATTTCAGCGTCTTATACCATCCGTTGAGGGTTTTGTCTGTGGCGTCGGCTATGAGTAAGTTAGGATCGAAGTGACGGTCTCGCATGATCGTAGAGACAATCTCTTCATTTTTGGTGCTCGGTGAGGCCTTGAGTGTGTTGGGCTCGGCCTCACTAGAGAAACAAGCTTCGGATGAATGAATGATGTCTCGAAGGGAGGTATTCCCGTCGACTGTTCCTCCGGGGGTGAAATATGCCTTCAGGTCGAGGATGTAAGGTCGCAGGGTGACCTTGTGGGTTGACTTTCGCCTTTGGATTTCCTTTAGCATCTTCTCCTGGTCGCCGTTTTTGGGCTTATAGCCTAAACCCATGGTGAGCCAAAGGCTGTTGTTGTTCTTTGTTCTGAAAGGTTTGTAGGTTTTGATTGGTGTACGTGTGATAGCGCCGACTTCGAAGTCGAAACCACATAAGTCTTCTGCGGGTTCGGCCACAATTTCGGCAGAATTGGGCTCTTTTGGTGTGTCGAAAAGGGCTCGGAAGTTTGAGGCATTCAAGGTTATGATTTCCTCGTTGAGAGGGATCTTAACCTTTTGATGTAGAGTTGAAGTTACGGCCTTGGTGGAGTAGATCCACGGTCGTCCTAGGAGTATGTTGTAGGAAGGGGTCATGTCGATGACTTGAAACTCGACTTTTCTTTCTATGGGACCACTGCGTATGTAAAGAGAAATGGTTCCTTTCACGTGACGTCGGGTTCCGTCGAAAGTTTTGACTCCATCCATGCTTGGGGTGAAGTCTTTATCGGATAGGCCGAGGCGATGTGCGGTGGCCAATGGTAGAACATTGACTGCAGATCCGTTGTCAACAAGGGACACGGGCAAAGTTTTCTTCATACATTCCACGCTAATGTAGAGGGCGAGGTTGTGGTTTGGTCCGAATGCGGGGAGATCATCGTTTGAGAAGGTGATAGCCCCCGGTAACCAATCCCTCGTGACATGACTGACCATTTGATCTGGAGAGATCTCAGCGTCTGCACATGCTATTTGTAGGGCGCGAATGAATGCATTCCTATGTTCCGCTGAGTCTCGTAAAAGGGCCCAGATGGAAACATCGGCTTTTGTGCGAGCGAGTTGCTTCTGAAGCACCTCATTCGTGTTAGGTGGTGGAATTACTGTAGAGGTGGAGGGTGTACTTGTAGAGGGGTTATCCTCTTGGGCTACGGCCTTGCCTTTCTCGCATGATTGCTTTTCTGGCATGTTCATCTGTGAAAATATTTTGATAAGGACGACCAGAGCGTGTGAGATGTTAAACCTCGTCTTGGTCTTCCTTCTCGGGCTGCTCGCCCTTTTCTTTTTGATCTTTGTTTTCGGACTGCTTGCCCTAATTTTTCTTTCCCTTCTTATTCTTTTTGTTCTTATTTGAGGAGGGTGTAGTCGAGAGTTGAGCTACCGTTTTGTTAGTAGGTGGCCACTCTTCGTCTTCGTCATCACTGAACCAGACCCCATTGATTTGGTTGTTGGTGGGTGTGACCAAGTAGGAGCAATCCATGACGGGTGCTGATCCGAGGAAGTTTGCCGGGTTGTCAGAGATTGTGGGGTTGCTTTGGGCTCCGAGGGCAATTTCAACGAGTTCTTCGAAATTCTCGGCGTCGCCGTAATCAAAGTGTCTTCGCCACTCGGGTCGTAAGCTACCGAGAAATGTGTACATGAGTTCGTCCTCGTGTGGAGGATTCTGAACCTGGGCAAGTAGTCCTCTCCAACGGACGAGATATTGGGTGAAATCTTCCTCGTCCCTTTGGAGTTGGGTGACGAGAGTGTGGAGGGAGACATGCTTGTCGGCCTTGGAGCGTTGTTCTAAGCGTGCAACTTCGAGTTGATGCAAGGCCTTCAAGTTGTCAATGTCTTTGGTGAGCTGATTAACACGGTCACGGAGAGTTTTCAGCCTGTTGAGGTTAGCCATCTTTGAGGAGCGTTTGAAGGAAGGGGTGATGATGCGATTCATGGTGAGTATTCAGCTGAGGCCTGCATTTCACTTTGCATATTAGTGACACGACTCGACCCACTAGACACACATCCATTTTTAGGCATTCATTTTAGCTCATTTCTTTGTTTAGAAAGACCTTTTAAGCTTGAAAAAGGAGGTTTTCGAAAAGGTTTTGCTAAAGGAAGCTTTTGAGGCGAGGATGCGTGCGCACATCTCGTCTCGATGTTAAAAGATTTTGCTTTGCATCCGTCGAACTGATATCGGTGATTTGCCGAGGTGAGCTCGAGTCGGATGTGTAAAAGAAGAAGGATTCGGCTCGAGCAAGTCGAGTCGAGGATGTTAAAATGGAGTCTAGGCCGCATGACCTAGAGGATTGAAATCCACGAGCTCGAGTTTTAATCCTTGCTCGGGTTTTTGCTTGTTAGTGAACAAGGAAGTTTTGAAAAAGCTTGTTTCAAAAATTCGCGATAGTTTTGTTTGAAAAGTGTTAGTTTGTTAGATGTTAGGTTCATTTATCTTTGAAACGTTTAAGCGAGTTTTCGAAGATATGAATGCAAATGCTCGTTTTGAAAAAGACCATGGAGTGCATAGCCTCGAACTTGTACGTATGACTTAAAAAGGGTGAAAATGAGTCAGTCGGGTACACCTCCAACTACCTCGAGTACGCTTTGGCAGATACTTAACCCCTTCATTTCCTTACGCCGGGGCGATAGGTTTTCTGAAGGGAGCACTGGGGCGGTCGAGATAGCCGTTTCCGGCAAGCCGTGGAGGGGCGAGAGGAAAGCTAGTCCGGCATGTGCTTTATCGAGTGGACAAGCCTGCATGTGGGAACCACCTCTCGAGGGTGCAAAGGGTGCCTAGATTCCAAAAGGAATGGACTCTAAACGAATGTGCATAGCTCAAATATGTATACATGGATTGTTCAAGGCTTTGAGTTTCACCTCTTTATTTTTAAAAAGAAAAAGCTAGTTTTAAGTTTTAAAAATAAGATGTCTCGATGGAGTCGCCAAACCGTGGAACCCGGAGGGACCCAACTCGGCGTCTTGCTTAAGGGCGGATTTTAAAGTTAAAAAGATTAAGTTGGAAAAACCTTTAAGAATCATATGGAGTCGCCACCTAATTTTCATGAAATTAGGAACTCGCTACCATGTTCTAAGTTAAAAACATGTCCTAGATTTTGGAGCACGCCGACACCCCTAGATCTAAGGCTTGTGAAACCAGTTGGATTAGGGTGAGGGTACTTTAGAAAAAGAGTTAATTCAAATAATGATTTATGAAAACCTTTTAGAAAAGCCTATGTAAAAATAGCCTCTACTGACCTAGAACAATCCTTGTAAGATGATATTTGAGCTAATGTTATCGCTACGTACAAGTGCGATAAGTTTGTAAAAGAATGCAGATGCAGATGCAGATGCAAAAAGATTGATTAAAACCCTCAGTTTAGCATGTTTAACTTGTTAACGAATACGGTTCAGTTAAAGGTCGAATTCATTGTTTAAGTTGATTTTAATGCAAAATAAGAAGGGTGCAAGATGCATGCAAATAAAATAAAGTTCAATTGTCCATTGGTTTATTTTATAAGGTCGGTTGCTTATGCGACTTTGGCGTGTCATCGGATATGGAGTGTACCCGAAGTAAATAGAACACTTGGAGTGCAAGCGCGCTGGGTGCCAAAGCCGGGGGGGCGCTAAAGTGTAGACCTCTTTGTTAGTCCATAGAAAATAAGAAAAAGCTTTTGATCCAAGTGGATCGGTACCTACCTTGTCCTGACGCTTCAGATCTGGGCAGAGCTTCGCTTCTTGAACTTAAAAGGAGGATGAATTCAACACGGGATGGTGTGTTGAACTCAAGGATTTGAGTGCGTGAGGCTTTTGTGAATGCAAGAGTGTATGATGTGAGAATTTGTGGTGTAAAAGATGTATTCTGGTTGTGAATTGTGATCTTGAGGTCGGGGTATAGGGGTGTATATATACTAAAAACCTCGGAGAAATTAGGAAATCGGGGATAAAAACAAGCCTAGGAACCGCATAGCCTTATGCGGTTGCCTGGACAAACCGCATAGGCTTATGCGGTTGCCTCACCAAACCGCATAAGCTTATGCGGTTCGAGGGGGTGGTTTTTTGTGTAGTTTCCTAGTTTCGGTTGAATTATATCTTAGAAAGATTTCGTGATAATCTCAAACGTGTGGCTCAAGAAAACCTCTAGGATATTTCTGAGATATTTTGTGATGCTTAGGGCTTTGGAGTGCGGGCCAAAGGCTGGGTTTGGGCCCATAACCCACAGGTCCCAGGATCGAAACCTGGCTCTGATACCACTTGTAGGTTTATATCGGTATATAGACCTTTAAAATCACAGGATTATAATGAAAACTTTTATAAGATTTAAGGTCATAAATTGAAATTGCATAACATAATAAAGAGATTTAGAATTAACCTTTTAATCCTAGTAAATCGGCCTAAGAACAATACCAAAAGTATGGTATCTCCTAATAATCTCACCCAAGATGTGTTCTTGATATGGCCTTGAATTGCTAGAAATTTTAGAGAGAAAACTGATTTTCTTTTCTCAAGTATTTTTGTGTTGTGAATGAAGTAATCAATTAGGAATGAATTAGAGAGGTTTTATAGAATAAAATCTCCTAATTCTCCTACAATTAGGCCGGCCACTATAATTGATTTGGGGAGATATTATTCTCCTCAAAATCGATAACTTATTGCCCAAGATAATGAATCTAGACAACATGTATCTGGACTCTATCTTTTTGGTCATTTTTAGCTTCTAATATAATGCATTATATATTAGTAGTGTCATCTGTATGGACCTACTATAATATATCATAAATATCCTTATATTCATAATTTGCTAATTATTTATAACGGTTTATATTTAATTAGCTTGCATTATACACAATAATTAAATATAACATTTTATATTCAATTTACGAATTACATTTAATTCGCCTCAGCTAAAATTATTTAATCAGTATTAAATAGCCGGTTCACCATTATACTGACTAACATTTTAGTCAGTAACATCATCACATTTGACTAACCTTTTAGTCAACAACACTGACTAACCGTTTAGTCATAAAGTAAGGCATCGATATGATCATTTTCTCAAATGATCACATCTCTCAAACACATCCTTTAGGTGTGACTCTTAGGGACCAGTTGATCACCGCCATCTGTATGACAATAACGTCAAACTTATCTAGCAAGCCAACCGTTATCGATAAACGTTAATCAACTGATTAAATACAAAATGTACCCTGTGTACCTTTAGAGATTTAATTATGTTATTGCACTAACTGTGGAGGACACTAGCTCCAACAAAAGGCTGGGTTTGGGCTCGGTTTCGGGCCCGAGACCCGGAAAAATGAAAAGGGTGTGTTTGCATAGTTTTTGTGAAATAAGGTAAGACGTGAAGCCGTATTTTGTGTAAGGGGAGGCTAAATAGCGGTTTTAGCTACCGGGCCTAAATTTAGGAATTTAGGAATGCTGAATTAGACCTTGTTAATGTAAAAGGACTAATTGTAGTGCAAATGCGAAGCTCATGCCAAATGAAGCAGGACAAGGACCTAACTAGACTCCAAATGGACAAAATGAACGTTTATTTAAAGCGATGTGAAGCGACCTTAAACATTTTAACATTTAAAACGACTCAGAATGAATTCGACATTAGTTAGAACCGTTTAAGTCAACGTTAAAGCATGCGTAATAAAAGTCCGTGATACATCACAGGGTTTTGTTTGGGAGGGTACGGATATGGGTATCCACACATACTCCTTGTCTAAACCATTGAGAAACTGAAACAGCCTTCTCTCCTCAACTTGCTTTGTCACAGCAGTTAGATAGGCCTTGACTTCCTCTGTTTTGTTGACAATTACTGGAAGAATGTTGATGTTATCCAGCTCATCCACAATATCTGAAGTTGAGTGTCGTAATCTTCAATGGGTCTACCATTTTGAACTGTATTATATGCCTCATTGCCCAGTTTGTACTTTCGAGCACCATTTGCTATAGTATACCTTCTCTCCAACAATTCCCAAATCTCTTTAGCAGAGTCCATGAACATGATGATCAGCTTAATTTTTTCACTCACATTGTAGAGAATCCAGGAGATGACCATGTTGTTTGAGGCTGTCCATGCTTCTTGTTTGACTGTATCAGTTGTGGGTCTTGCCACAGTCCCAGTCACATACCCCAACTTCCTCTTCGCTGAGGGTGCCAACTTCGTTTGCGTCTTCCAAGGACCATAATTTTCTGATCCACTTAGCATATGAGAGATCTTGAAGGGTTGCACGGTGTGACGATCCGCACTTTGACCCCGTAGTTTTTAAGTTTCCGCATTTTAGTTTTTGTAACTTTTGTACTTTTTAGATACCTTGACAAGTTAACATCCTCTATGTTAAATCTTGGCTCGGGATTTTATGTATTTCTTAGTTTTCTAGGCGTTTTAGAAAAGTATACGCTCTCGTGCGCGTTCAATATATACTACCAAGAGATGTGTACAAGCAAATTTCCCTCTTTACAGGGAGTCTGTCAATGAAAAACCTCCTTGTACTCAAGCCTTGATATTGCCTTGTTGTTGCTTACGATCAATTTCATTTGCTTGAACGTTGCCTTCCGAGACCTCGATTGTGATAATTACGACAGGAATTTCCGAGATCTCGACCCCGAGTCCCGAGTCCCGACTCCGAGACCCTTGCTAAGTACTTGTGGGCGATCCCCCATCAAGTCTTAGCCCCCGTTGCTAGCATCCTTGTCCCGTGTCCGACAAGGGTGCGCGTCACGTTCGGTAGCGAAAACCCGGACCGTGACATTTGGTATCAGAGCTCGGTCTCCACGACGAGCTGCTGAGAGCCGAGATGGCAGGAAATCAGAAAGACCCGCAAGTGGCCCCTGATAGGAATGCCCCTGAGAAGCCTTCTACCAAGGATCGGCTGAGTGCCTTGGAGATGGCCGTGAACAAGATCCCGGTGCTAGAGAGCACAGTGCTCGAGCTGCAGAGGCAACTCGACACCCGGGACACGAAGATTACGAAACTAACCACGAGCCATGAGAATCAGCTACGTGAGTTAGGCGATGCTTTGAGTGAGCATCTAGCGGAGGCGGATAGCCACATGAGAGCCGCGAAAGAAGAGATTGAGTTCCTACACCGGAGGGTGGAGGACCTGACCGAGCGGTGCTCCCTCTTGGAGGAGAAGGCGAGCACCCAAAATCCGAACACGGGGGTTCGCAAGGTGAAAGCACCCCCACCTCGTTCCTACGGAGGGACGAGGGATTCAAGCGAGATCGACAACTTCATTTTCGACATGGAGCAATACTTTCGTGTAAGTCAGCTCGATGTGGAATTGAAGGTCGACACCGCGAGCATGTACTTGGTAGACGACGCCAAGCTGTGGTGGCGCTCCAAGTACGCAGAGATTCAAGCGAGAACGATCACCATGGAGTCGTGGGATGACTTCAAAAAGGCCCTGAAGGATCAATTCTACCCGATGAACACGGCGTTCGCGGCTAGAAGGAAACTCAAGACCCTGAAGCACACTAGCTCCATCCGTGAGTACGTGAAAGCCTTCTCTGCCTGTATGCTAGAGATCAAAGACATGTCCGAAGATGACCGAGTGTTCCAATTCATCGACGGGTTGAAGGATTGGGCACAGGTGGAAATCATGAGAGATCGGCATGCTATTTATCTCCGCATGACCATGGTCGCCGGGCCGAGCGCTCGTCAGAACACCCCGACTCATTTCACATTTCATATCGTTCGTGTCGTTTAGTTGGTCCTTCAATTCTCTTGATCTTTCTCATTTTTAGCTCGAGGAAGTCGTTTCGTCAGCTTGTGTATAGAGGGTTTGGTCTTGGTTGCGCTAACCGAGGTGAGTCTTGAGAGTGTGAGTGAGTGTGAGGGTGATTAGAGGGTCATGAGAGGGTCAGAAGTGTTTTGGCGAGCTAGGCGCGAGCTAGGCGCGAGCAGGGAAGGAAAAGAGGTCATCCGAAGAAAAACAGACAAGAACCGCGAGCAACCCGCGAGCGAACCGCGAGCGACCCGCGGGCACGGAGCGGCTCGCTCCAGACTGGGAGCGGCTCGCTCCCTGACAGTTTCCGCGATTTTTGTTTTTTAATCCGTATTGATTAGGGGCTCGAATTCCTATACTATTTAAACTTTCCCCTTAACCCTAATGTCATTAATCAGCTGTTTTTCACCCTAAACATTAAAATCCTCTCTTCTCTCTCTTCATTCTCTCTTAAATTCTCATTAATTCTCTTCACAAATTCATTCAATTCTTCTTTAAATCAAGCCCTAATCTGCCCTAATTCCTTCTCTTGCTAATTCCTTCGGTAATTCTTATTGTTTAGTATAGTTTTCTGATTATTATGTTATTATATGCTTGTATTGTGTGTTCTTATGTTTTGTATGTATTATATTGTGCCCTAATCGAAGGAGAAGAAGAGCTAGGTGAAGAGGACACCATACTCATTGAAGAGGAGGAGGACTAAGGCTTTGTCATCACTCGAACGAGGTAACTAGGTGTAGCCTTGGTTGTATTTTGACAAGTGTGAGGCTTGTTTGTGGTATGAGTCATTGGTTGGGATTGTATAATATAAAGTTGTAACCTTTGCTTGTTTTGGTTGAGTTGTGATCATAAGTAATATGCTATGGGTCGGCCTCACACTAATTTGAGTCTAGAATCATGCTGGGGCGTTGTTTCACATAAAATAATGATTTGTAGGTTGAATTATGATTGAAAATGACGAATTGGTTGCATGTATGATCATTATCCTCATGCCCTAATGTTGACTAGTTCTCTTGTGTTGATTAATGCATGTTATTATCGTTTGAGTTACGTTGTGATGATCATTGGAGAAATGTTGGTTGATTATGAGGTTACTATGGTATGTATTGGTGGTATTGGAGACGGTTTATGTTGTTGGTTTGATCGTATTGATATGCTTGAGTTAAGTTTGCATGCGTGTACTGTTCTGGCACGTATGTGAGGAGCTACGACGTCCTAGTTTGGACGGATACCGCCCATAATCCCCTCGGCTATTCTTGTTCGCTTAGTTAGAGCGACTATGGGTTCTCAACCTGTTATGGTTGGAGACTATGGTTTGATATATGTCGTCACCGTTCTTGTTCGCTCGGTGGAATTTGGCCAAATTTAGACTAATGAGTTTGAGGAACTTCTTGTTCGCTGTTCCGCCATAGGGTTTGAGTGATTCTTGTTCGCTTCACTCGAGGTGATTCTTGTTCGCTTCACCTAGTGCTCTGCGCTTACTCTTGCGCTTGTGTTGATTGGTTACGGATTGGATTGAGTAGAGGAGGTTGGTGTGAGTGTGGTTGTGCCGTGTACACTTGTTGTGTGTGCCGAGTTGGTTATTGTTGTTGTTCCTTGTTTTGTCGGTTGTTTGTACTCTGATTATAGGCCGTAGGCCAGGTAAGCTTGCATATGCTATTGTTTATGTTTATGATGTTGAAATATGACTGGGGAGCACCTAGTTACTCCCCACTGATTGTGGTTGTTGCTTTCTTTTTATAGGTACGCGCGGGATGGACTTATGTGTGAGGATGCCGTGAGGATTGACCCGTAGCTTGCTTTGTTGAGTCGTTTGGCTAGTTGTTGGAGTTGCTAGACTTGATTAGTTTCATTTCAGTCTCTTGTTATGTACTCTCAGTTTTGAACATGTAAGGGGTATTTATTCCCCGTAGCTAGACCATGAGGTCTACTATATTTGCTTTGGTTTGTTTTAGGTCGTTGTGAGTGACAATACCGGATTCACGGTGTTTCCGCCACCGTGGTTTTCATTTCTCTTTCACTTTATCTTATAAAACCTTTTTAAAGCTTATTTTATCTTGCTAAATAATCCGGGTTGTTACAGTTGGTATCAGAGCAAATACGCTCCCAACTCTCATTAGGTGAGTGAGTAGGATTGACTTAGAACACCGAGTGAGAGTGAGGGGTAGACACTTTAGGGGGTGTGCGTTATTTATGCTTGTGTTTGAGTAGTTATCTGAAGTGGCATGTTTAGTAAGTGCTACTACTAACTATGCTTTTGTGTTGCAGATGGCCCGAAATGGAAATGCCGCGCAACAAGAACAACAGCGCATCCGTCGACTTGAGAATGCCATCCTGGCCTTGACTGAGGCACAAGTTAACAATCGGGCGATCTTTGACTGTTTTGATCGTCACCATCCACCCACCTATGATGGCAAGGCCGACCCGGTCGTGCTCGAGTCATGGGTGAGAGAAATTGAGAAGCTCTTTGTAGCTACGGGGTGCCCGGAGGCACAGAAGGTGGATATTGCCACCTACTATCTGAAAGTGGAGGCTGACAACTGGTGGGCCTTATTTAGAGCTACTCTCCAGGCTCAGGTTGGGTTCAACTGGGCTATGTTCTGGGCGTTGAAGAGCGCTTATCCTGATCACCTCAGTTGGCGAGATGGAGCAAGAGTTCATTAATCTTGTACAGGGCACCATGTCAAGACAGAGTCTGACAAGTTCTCTCGCTTTGGCTCGCTTCGCATCAAGACATCATTCCCGATTTGCCGCGTTAAATTCGCCGATTCGAGAAGAACCTAACCCCAAGGGTCAGGACTGCTAGCCGGAGTGCCTCTACCACCTTCCAAAGAGCTTATGACCAGGGCTTTGAGTGTATACGCCGCTTGCTCGGTGAAGAGGCCGCTTCGCCTGCAAACAAAGGTTCGTGAAGAGGCCGTTTGTACCACAATCTTCCTTTCAGCCGCGAAGAAAGGGAGGTTCGAGACTCGACCGGGCCATGAACCGTACCCAGGTTCCATCTAGGCCGAACATGCTGTGCTATAGGTGCAAGAAGCCTTACCATCCGGGTAAGACTTGTGACGGGAGGCCGATCATGTGCTTTAATTGCAAGGAGCTGGGGCATAAGTCCAATGATTGCCCTAAGGCTGCGAAAACTGCTGGTGCTGCTGCTGGTTCTAGTTCTACTTCTACTGTGGTTCCTTCTACTGTGGTTGCGAAGACTAACCCTCCTGCTCAGAAGGGTCGTATCTTCGTTATGAGTCGCGCCGAGGCTGAGGCTCTTCCGGATGTTATCACGGGTACATTTCTTGTTAACTCTGAACCTGCTTTTGTTCTGTTTGATACGGGTGCTTCCATGTCTTTTATTTCTGCTTCATTGATCGAGAGGGCCAAGCTTACTTCTTCTACTACCGTGGATACACTTATCTCTCTTCCCACGGGAGAAACTATTTCATGCTCTACTCTTTACAAGGATGTTCCTATTTCCTTTGGGATATCCGTCTTGCTAGCTGATCTTGTTCGCTTTGAGCTGTCGGAGTTCGATATTATCTTGGGTATGGATTGGTTGGCGAAGTTCGATGCTCGATTCATTTGCCGTGATCAGAAGATTTTCTTTGAAAGGGCCGATGCAGTTGCACGATCTCGCATAGGTGCTCTACTTGAGGCCTAGTGTTCGATGGGTGTCTGCGTTGAAGATGAGTAACCTGAGGAGGAAGCGGTCATCAGGTGTTCTTGTGCATGGTGAAGGATGTCTCTGAGTGAAGTTAGAAGACATTCTGTGGTTAGTGACTTTGCGGATGTCTTTCACGAAGAGTTACACGGAATTCCACCCGAGCGTGACGTGGAGTTCGTTATTGATCTAGTGCCTGCACAGACCTATCTCTAAGGCTCCGTATCGTATGGCGCCAGCTGAGTTGCAAGAGTTGAAGAAGCAGTTGGAGGATATGATTGAGAAAGGGTTTATTCGACCAAGTGTATCTCCATGTGGTGCTCCAGTGTTGTTTGTTAAGAAGAAGGATGGGAGTATGCGTCTGTGTATAGACTATCGCGAGCTGAACAAAGTGACTATCAAGAACAAGTATCCTCTGCCGCGCATCGAGGACTTGTTTGATCAGTTGAAGGGTGCTAGTGTGTTCTCCAAGATCGACTTGAGATCGGGTTATCATCAGATTCCAGTCCGTGAGCAGGATATTCCTAAGACTGCCTTTCGATCGAGGTATGGGCATTATGAGTTCGTGGTGATGCCGTTTGGGTTGACAAATGCCCCTGCAGTGTTTATGGATCAGATGAACCGTACCTTCGGTGAGTATTTGGATCGATGTGTCGTTGTCTTTATCGATGACATATTGATCTATTCGAAGGACGAGGCTGAACATGAGAATTATCTGCGTCTTATTCTTGAAGTGCTGCGTAAACAGAAGTGGTACGCGAAGTTCTCTAAGTGTGAATTCTGGCTGAAGGAAGTTGCTTTCTTGGGTCATGTTATATCTGGTGATGGGGTGAAGGTTGATCCAGCGAAGGTTGAGGCTGTGCTTGGTTGGGAGAGTCCGAAAAATGTGAATGAGATTCGGAGTTTCCTTGGGTTAGCTAGCTATTACAGGAGGTTCGTGCAGGACTTCTCAAAGATAGCTAGACCCTTGACTCAGTTGCTGCGTAAGGAGTCCAAGTTTGTGTGGAGTGAAGGTTGTGAAGCTGCATTCCAAGAATTGAAAAAGAGGCTGACTACCGCGCATGTTTTGACGATACCTGAAGAGGGGGTTGAGTTCGACGTTTACAGTGATGCTTCAAAGTTGGGTTTGGGGTGTGTCCTGATGCAGAAGGGGAAAGTGATTGCTTATGCGTCGAGGCAGTTACGTGTTCATGAGCAGAACTACCCCACGCACGATCTTGAATTAGCTGCTGTAGTGTTTGCCTTGAAGCTGTGGAGGCATTACTTGTATGGTGCTTCGTGTAAGATTTACACAGATCACAAGAGTTTGAAATACATTTTTACTCAACGTGATTTGAACATGAGGCAAAGGCGGTGGCTAGAGCTGATTAAGGATTATAATATTGAGCTGCAGTATCATGAAGGGAAGGCGAATGTGGTTGCAGATGCTTTGAGTAGGAAGGGGGGGCATGGGTCAACGCCGCTGGGTTCTTCCTGACGATCTTTGCCGCGAGTTCCAGAAGCTTGAGTTGGAGGTGGTACCGCATGGGATCGACATGGGTGCTATGGTTGCTGAACCTGAGTTGTTCCATGAGATTCGAGTGAAGCAGCGCGAGGATCCTGTTTTAGAGGCTTGGAGGTTGGCTAAGGAGAATGGTGGTGCTGAAGACTTTGGGATTGGAGCTGATGGAGGTTTGAGGTTTAAGAAGAGATGGTGCGTTCCTAACTGTGAGGTCCTGAAGAGGAAGATTCTGAAGGAAGCTCATAGTTCCCCCTATTCCGTACATCCCGGTAGTGACAAGATGTACAAGGACTTGAGGCTGCATTTTTGGTGGCCTAACATGAAGAAGGAGGTGGCTGAGTATGTGGGTAAGTGTTTGGTGTGTCAGAAGGTTAAGTTTGAGCACCAGAGACCGGGAGGATTGCTGCAACCTCTCGAGATTCCGATGTGGAAGTGGGATTCGATTTCCATGGACTTTGTGATGGGGCTACCCAGAACGCCGACCGGTAAGAATGCGATTTGGGTTGTGATCGATCGCTTGACTAAGGTTGCTCACTTTGTCCCTATGAAGGAGACCTGGAGTATGGAAGAGCTAGCTAATGCATATAAAAGGGAGGTAGTTCGCTTGCATGGGGTCCCTAAGGACATCATTTCCGATCGTGATCCCCGATTTTGTTCTCAGTTTTGGAGGAAGCTACAGGAAGCATTGGGTAGTGAGCTGAAGATGAGTACTGCTTTCCATGCTGCTACGGATGGTCAGACCGAGAGAACCATTCAGACTTTAGAGGACATGTTGAGAGCTTGTGTGCTGGAATTTCAGGTTGGTTGGGAGAAGAGCTTGCCTTTGGTGGAGTTCTCTTACAACAACAGTTTTCAGGCTAGTATAAAGATGGCTCCATTTGAGGCATTGTATGGGAGGAAATGTAGGAGTCCCATGTGTTGGGACGACGTGACTGAAGCGGCAGTGCTAGGGCCGGAGATGGTACAGGAGTCCATTGAGCAGGTGAGACTCATTCGAGAGAAGCTGAAGGCGGCGCAGGATCGACAAAAGTCTTATGCGGATCTGAAGCGTCGACCAATCGAGTTTGAAGTGGGAGACAAGGTGTTCTTAAAGGTGTCTCCTATGAAGGGGGTGAAGAGGTTTGGCATCAAGGGGAAGCTGAGTCCTAAGTATGTTGGACCGTATGAGGTGCTAGAACGGGTTGGTGAAGTGGCTTACAGGTTAGCTTTGCCACCGAGTTTGTCCAAGGTACATAACGTGTTCCATGTGTCTCAACTGAGACGATACCGGAGTGATCCATCGCATGTGGTTGAAGCTGACGTTGTGGGTGTAGAGCTGTTTCGGCAAAAAATTTACCAAAGCTTAATTTATTGTGTTGGGGTTAAAGCGACCTTATCGTATGCCACACTAAGAATCGTAACGAAAACTAAAGGAAAAGAGATGACGAAAATGAAATAAGACACGTAGGTTTTTTGGTTACGCGGAAAACCCGATGTGGGAAACGACCGCGGGGGAAAGCTCTTGTCCCACCAACTATCCACTATTCAAAGAAGGATTACAAGATTTGGGGCGCTTAGGCACGTAACCTAGTACAAAGTATGCTGAAAAATGCTAAGTGTTTGAAGAAAATATGTAGGCGTGTTTTAGTGTGCTGTAGAATAGTTGCTGGATGCTGATTGTTGTAGTATAGTTGCTGAATGTGGAATGAGGTTGTCTCGAACCCTAGCTCTTCTTTTATACGTGCACCCTTGCTGATTTTGCTCCTAGTCTTCCTCCTCCCATAACTGTCGTGGCCCCCTATTAAATAGGCCTTAATTGTTCCTTCTGTTGTAACGCTTCCCCCTTTCTCGCTACTTCCTTTGACTATCCGTTATGACTTGAGGTAGATCCGTTGGTGAGACTCCTGAGGGCCCTGGGCCGCCCCGGGTCCTATGTTGTCCGGCTCCTTGAGTTGCTCTGGGTCCTGCCCAGGGTCCTGAACTTCCCAGTGTCCTGAACTAGTCCCTGCTGCTGAAGGGCCCAAATCTGGGCTGCGAAATTTGGGCCTAACATTTGCCCCCAAAATTTCCGCCCATATCTTGCATGTGTTTTTGGGCGGGAATTTTTCCCTCCTAGCGGTGACGTGACATCAGGAGTCATATCACATTTATGACTCCACTTCCCAATTTCCCTTATAAGTGCTCCCTTCTTTCACCTCTTAACCCCTTCTTCTTTTTAAACTCTTCCAGCCTTCCTTGCCCCCCAGGTAACTCTCTCATCTCCCGTACTCCTTTCTGTTTCCCTTATGTCTACTCGGTCCCAAAGGTATCCCTCTGCCCCGGTCGCCTTTCCTTCTGCTGATATCTTGGATGACAAGCACCGTTGTGATTCCGAAATTCCGGAGGACGACCTTCCCGCCTTTAGGTCCATGGCGGGCTTGGATAGGGCGGTGATTCTGCGTGCCCCCGCTCCCGGCGAATTTGCCGATGCTGCTTCCCCTGGGTGGGTCACCTTTTACGAATACCCCTTTACTATAGGTGTGAGGTTTCCTTTTCCCCCCCTGATCCAGGCTTTCCTTCTCCGGTTCTCCCTCGCTCCCGGCCAGCTTGCTGCCCAAGCCTGGAGGGTCTTGTACTCCGTGTGCGTGGTATGCGAGCGCTTTGGAGTCGAGCTGGGGCTGGCGGATTTGGCGAGCCTGTACTCTTGTAGGCGCCTTGGCTACGGCCATGTGACGATGAGGGTGCCTGACGGTGAGGACGCCTTCATCGACACAACCAAGGCGGTCGATGACGGTTGGTTTCGCCGTTTTGTCTTTCTGAAGGTTGACTCCATGAACCCTCGTCCCGAGTATCTGTTGGAGAAGTGGGGTGAAACCAAAGGTACCCGGTTGTTTTTGTCGTGTTTGCGCCGTTTTCCTCTCTGCTTACTCTTCATAATCGCCCTTTTTTGCAGGGCTCAAGAACCCGAAGGCTACTCCTTCCCCCAGTGACATCCTGACGAAGCTGTGGTCGATTCCCCGTGCTTCACGTGTCTTTCCCAAGCTGTTCTCTTTTCCCCCAACTCCAACACCCGCTCCGGCTATGGCATCTGGTAGACTCCTGACTTTCCTGTTGGCTTTCATCGCCGCTGCGTGCTCGACCTGTTCGCTCCTGTGTTCTCACGCTCGACGTGCTAGACTCCCTCCTATCGAAGAAGAGGAGGCACCCTGCCTCAGGCTCCAAGAAACCTCCCCTGAAGAAGGAGCCCAAGAATCTCAAAGTCCCTTCTGGGTTTTCCTACAAAACTGCTCCTGGTCCTGAGCTGCGCCCCCCTGGGTCCTTCAAGGCCCCAATAGAGGTTTCTGACGACGGGTGGACTATCGCCCTATCCCCCGGATTTGGCTACGACGGTTCGGCCCCGATGTGGCCTGACCTGGAGACGTTCCTCCTTCCTGGCCCTAAGAAGGCCCTGGAGGGCCAGGGGACCTCTACGGTTGGCGATGGCCTCTGCGAGTCCGCCTTTGATGTAATGCGCCTTTTTCTCGTTCCGCTCTTTCTTCCTCCCTTTTTCCTTTCTTTCCTTTGATATATGCATTCCGTTGCCTGCAGGCCCTCCAGTCTGCTCTGTACCTTCGCCATAGGGTCAAATCCCTTCAAGCTGCGAATGCTAGCGCCTCACTTAAGATTGAGAAATTGAAGACTGAGGCGACCGCTCTGACCAAGGAAAAGGATGAAGCGCTGGCAGCGGCTGGGAGCGAAACAGGTTGATGGGCTTTGACGGAATGTCCAGAAGTCGAGTGCTACAATCGCTGAGCTTGAGGCTTCTTGGCACAGATTGAAGAAAACTCTCGCGAAGGTGGCCGTCTACGCTGCTTGGGACGCAAAGATCAAGTGCTTTAAGGCGATTCAGGCTGACGGCGCTTCTTTCCTCGACTTGGAGCAAGAGGAAGCTGACTTCCATGCTGCGTTCCCCCAGCCTCCAGATCTCAGCGCCCTGGTGGGTTTTGAGGATTCTGATGACGATGATCCCATCGCACTTGACTCTGGCTTTGGCGAGGTGGTGGCATTCCGAGCATGTTTCCGTCCTGGACGCCTCGGCTGAGGTACCTGATAAACTAGAGTAGCTTCCTGCGACGCTGTGATCAGTTGGTTAGTTTAAGACTTGAGCTCAGAACTGTTATTTTGGGGTTGCGTACCTTGCTTGGACGCTTGTACTTAAACATTATCTTTTGCTAGACATATGTGCTCAGGGTCCTTTGCTGCAAGGGACCTTGAGTATGACGATGGAAACTCATGGTGGCCAACCATGCTTTTGGTACGTTCGTTCGTTCGTTTGTATCGCGCGTATTTGTTTTGTATACATGCTTTTAGAGTCGACTTAGTGCCGGCCGGGAAGCTGAGATGTCCAAGTGGGTTCATGTTTATACCCGATGCCGAGCCCCGTAGTGGTGACTGTGGTGGCCTGGAAGCTGTGATGTCCAAGTGGGTTCATGTTTATACCCTGGGTTCATGTTTATACCCGTTGCCACACGCACGACTTCCTCTCAAGGAGGGTATTTACGTAGAGGCGCCCCTCGTGACCCCAGGGGTCGATACCTTGTGAAGGAATGTAGCTTCGGAAGCTCTTCAGAACGAACTCAAGTATTTTTGTATATAAAAATGAGTTTTAAATAAGAATTTTTAAAAGGATAAAGGGTTTAAAACAAATCACAAATGTAAGCTGTAGAAATACTTTTAAAACGATTCGGAGCGGATTAAAGAATTTTCACGAAAGAATAACCAACGAAACCTGCTGAGGGTACCTCGGAATGATGAGGCCGTGCCAGGATCCTGAGAGTACATCAGGGTCCTCAGGTCTCAGGATCCTCGGGGTTCCTCAGCAGCGAAGCGCAAAATAACCTTTTTTTTTTTAAAGGATTGAAAGGGTAAAAGAATGAAAAAATTTTAAAGCTTTTTTAATAAAATAAAACATGGGTTAAAAGATGAAACGAACAAACCTACTGAGGACATAATGTTGAGGTGGGCGTCGAGGCCCTCAAAATGAAACACCGTTCTCAGGCACAGTGCCAAACTGACGAGTAGTAATCTTTTTGTGCGTCCTGTTGGCCAGGCTCCTGCCCCCTGTATGATTTCCACAGTTGCCACTGTGGATTTCATACATCATGACCTAAGCTTCTGTTCGATTCAGGCTTTCGCAAAACATTCTCTATAGGAGGGTTAGAAATCACAGCGACAGTATGCGGCTTAGAATAAGGACGTAATCTAAAGGAGGCTGTAATTAAGAACAAGATTTCCGAGTTCAGTGTACCTGGTCTCCGCTGGAAGCAGAGACTTGCCTACATTGCAAACTGGCTGCTGGGATCCTTCATGCCCCCTGATCATCACGGCGCTCGTAGCTACCTCCGTACGTCCTTGGGCTGCTTTGGGGGCTCTGGCTGAAGCAGGGCCCTGATTTGTTCCACACTGGCCTCTCCCCCTTGCTGCTCCTGGACTCCCTTGACAGGACGTGGTCGAGGTGCCCCCTTTCCAGGTGATACTTCAGTTCCTTTCTTAGAGCTGCGCAATCCTCGGTGCTGTGGCCGATGCCGCCGTGGAACGCACATCTCCTATTGGGGTCTTTCCTACTGGTGTCTCCATTGGTTTTGCTCTTGCGAGGCCACCTGACTTTGCCTCCCAGGCCCTGCAGATATTTGAGAAGTCCATCAATATCAGTAGTGAATTTGTATTCGCTTACCTTGGGTGGGATGTTCTGGCTGCTCAACCAATCTCTGGCTTTCGAAACTTTGTAGGCTGCTGGCCTTTCATATGGTCTGGCTCTTCCATTTCTGCGGTTGCTGGTGACCCTTCTGGAGGGGCTGCTGAAGGTCCCTCCAATGTCTCCAGGGTCCTGGAACGCTGCTCCAATGCCCCCTCGTTGAACCTTGGACTCCAAGGCCTGCAACCTCCTGGTGGTTTCCTCGCTTTCCCTGCGCATCTGATCCACAACCGTGGACAGTGACTCTACGCTCCCCAGGAGGATGTGGAGCGAATCCTTAGGCTGCGCACTGCTTGTCATGATTGCTAGATGAAGGAATGAATCTGGCTACAAAGATGATCGCAATTCCCTACAGACGGCGCCAAATGTTTCGGCAAAAAATTTACCAAAGCTTAATTTATTGTGTTGGGGTTAAAGCGACCTTATCGTATGCCACACTAAGAATCGTAACGAAAACTAAAGGAAAAGAGATGACGAAAATGAAATAAGACACGTAGGTTTTTTGGTTACGCGGAAAACCCGATGTGGGAAACGACCGCGGGGGGAAGCTCTTGTCCCACCAACTATCCACTATTCAAAGAAGGATTACAAGATTTGGGGCGCTTAGGCACGTAACCTAGTACAAAGTATGCTGAAAAATGCTAAGTGTTTGAAGAAAATATGTAGGCGTGTTTTAGTGTGCTGTAGAATAGTTGCTGGATGCTGATTGTTGTAGTATAGTTGCTGAATGTGGAATGAGGTTGTCTCGAACCCTAGCTCTTCTTTTATACGTGCACCCTTGCTGATTTTGCTCCTAGTCTTCCTCCTCCCATAACTGTCGTGGCCCCCTATTAAATAGGCCTTAATTGTTCCTTCTGTTGTAACGCTTCCCCCTTTCTCGCTACTTCCTTTGACTATCCGTTATGACTTGAGGTAGATCCGTTGGTGAGACTCCTGAGGGCCCTGGCTGTCCTGGGTCCTATGTTGTCCGGCTCCTTGAGTTGCTCTGGGTCCTGCCCAGGGTCCTGAACTTCCCAGTGTCCTGAACTAGTCCCTGCTGCTGAAGGGCCCAAATCTGGGCTGCGAAATTTGGGCCTAACAAGAGCCAAACTTGACTTATGAAGAGAAGCCGGTACGTATCCTTGATAGGAAGGAGAAGAGGTTGAGGAACAAGGTGGTTCCCTTGGTTAAAGTGTTGTGGAGGAGCGAGAGGTATGAAGAGGCGACGTGGGAGACCGAATCTTCAATGCAGGAGAAGTATCCGCACTTGTTTATCACAGGTAGTTCTTTGTTCTCAAGTTTCGAGGACGAAACTTCTTTTTAGGTGGTGTGGTTGTAACACCCCGACTCATTTCACATTTCATATCGTTCGTGTCGTTTAGTTGGTCCTTCAATTCTCTTGATCTTTCTCATTTTTAGCTCGAGGAAGTCGTTTCGTCAGCTTGTGTATAGAGGGTTTGGTCTTGGTTGCGCTAACCGAGGTGAGTCTTGAGAGTGTTAGTGAGTGTGAGGGTGATTAGAGGGTCATGAGAGGGTCAGAAGTGTTTTGGCGAGCTAGGCGCGAGCTAGGCGCGAGCAGGGAAGGAAAAGAGGTCATCCGAAGAAAAACAGACAAGAACCGCGAGCAACTCATGGCGAGCATGGCGACCAGCGAACGCGGGCGGCTCGCTCAGCCCAGAGCGGCTCGTTCCTGACAGTTTCCGCGATTTTTGTTTTTTAATCCGTATTGATTAGGGGCTCGAATTCCTATACTATTTAAACTTCCCCCTTAACCCTAATGTCATTAATCAGCTGTTTTTCACCCTAAACATTAAAATCCTCTCTTCTCTCTCTTCATTCTCTCTTAAATTCTCATTAATTCTCTTCACAAATTCATTCAATTCTTCTTTAAATCAAGCCCTAATCTGCCCTAATTCCTTCTCTTGCTAATTCCTTCGGTAATTCTTATTGTTTAGTATAGTTTTCTGATTATTATGTTATTATATGCTTGTATTGTGTGTTCTTATGTTTTGTATGTATTATATTGTGCCCTAATCGAAGGAGAAGAAGAGCTAGGTGAAGAGGACACCATACTCATTGAAGAGGAGGAGGACTAAGGCTTTGTCATCACTCGAACGAGGTAACTAGGTGTAGCCTTGGTTGTATTTTGACAAGTGTGAGGCTTGTTTGTGGTATGAGTCATTGGTTGGGATTGTATAATATAAAGTTGTAACCTTTGCTTGTTTTGGTTGAGTTGTGATCATAAGTAATATGCTATGGGTCGGCCTCACACTAATTTGAGTCTAGAATCATGCTGGGGCGTTGTTTCACATAAAATAATGATTTGTAGGTTGAATTATGATTGAAAATGACGAATTGGTTGCATGTATGATCATTATCCTCATGCCCTAATGTTGACTAGTTCTCTTGTGTTGATTAATGCATGTTATTATCGTTTGAGTTACGTTGTGATGATCATTGGAGAAATGTTGGTTGATTATGAGGTTACTATGGTATGTATTGGTGGTATTGGAGACGGTTTATGTTGTTGGTTTGATCGTATTGATATGCTTGAGTTAAGTTTGCATGCGTGTACTGTTCTGGCACGTATGTGAGGAGCTACGACGTCCTAGTTTGGACGGATACCGCCCATAATCCCCTCGGCTATTCTTGTTCGCTTAGTTAGAGCGACTATGGGTTCTCAACCTGTTATGGTTGGAGACTATGGTTTGATATATGTCGTCACCGTTCTTGTTCGCTCGGTGGAATTTGGCCAAATTTAGACTAATGAGTTTGAGGAACTTCTTGTTCGTTGTTCCGCCATAGGGTTTGAGTGATTCTTGTTCGCTTCACTCGAGGTGATTCTTGTTCGCTTCACCTAGTGCTCTGCGCTTACTCTTGCGCTTGTGTTGATTGGTTACGGATTGGATTGAGTAGAGGAGGTTGGTGTGAGTGTGGTTGTGCCGTGTACACTTGTTGTGTGTGCCGAGTTGGTTATTGTTGTTGTTCCTTGTTTTGTCGGTTGTTTGTACTCTGATTATAGGCCGTAGGCCAGGTAAGCTTGCATATGCTATTGTTTATGTTTATGATGTTGAAATATGACTGGGGAGCACCTAGTTACTCCTCACTGATTGTGGTTGTTGCTTTCTTTTTATAGGTACGCGCGGGATGGACTTATGTGTGAGGATGCCGTGAGGATTGACCCGTAGCTTGCTTTGTTGAGTCGTTTGGCTAGTTGTTGGAGTTGCTAGACTTGATTAGTTTCATTTCAGTCTCTTGTTATGTACTCTCAGTTTTGAACATGTAAGGGGTATTTATTCCCCGTAGCTAGACCATGAGGTCTACTATATTTGCTTTGGTTTGTTGTAGGTCGTTGTGAGTGACAATACCGGATTCACGGTGTTTCCGCCACCGTGGTTTTCATTTCTCTTTCACTTTATCTTATAAAACCTTTTTAAAGCTTATTTTATCTTGCTAAATAATCCGGGTTGTTACATCGTCGATTATCGGGATGAACGAGAGCCAGCCCCTAAGATGACCACGTTCAGCTGGAACGGTGGCAACACGGGTGTGTCCAGAGATAGCGGCACACAAGCAGCAACGACTTCGTTTACGAGCAACAGGTTTCGCCAAACGAGGGATCAACCCCAAGGTGCAGGCCAGACGAGTTCCGTGTCCACGAGAGGATCGGAGGCGTCGACCGCAAAGAAGCCCATGAAATGCTTCTATTGTTCGGGACCTCATCGAATGATTGATTGCCCTCACAAGGGGAGCTTTGATGCTGTACGGAGCAAGTTCGCTGCCTTATCGAAGGAGACTGAATGCGACGACCCTGATGAAGGCGTAGAGGAACAACGAGACACTGTTCTCTACGAGCCCGAGATGTATCAAATGGGATCCATTCAACGTCTCTGTTCCATGATAAAGGAGAACGATGATGGGGACGAGGCCCCGGGTCGACTTTATGTGGACATGTTTGTTAATGGGCGGCGAGCCCGTGCTCTGATTGACGCCGGCGCCACTCATAACTATGTTGCCCCAGGAGAGGCCAGAAGGCTCGGTATGGGTTGGGAGCGGAGAGACGGACATGCTATGAAGGCTGTGAACTCGTCCGCCAAGCACATATGCGGGATGGCTGGGAACACTTCTGTGCAACTCGGAAGTTGGAGAGGACAACTTGATTTCACCGTCGTACCGATGGATGATTCCAAGTTGGTTCTCGGATTGGAGTTCTTGAAGCGGACAAAGACTGTGGTCGTGCCGCAAACCCAATCCCTTTTCATGATGGGTCCTAACCCCATTGTGATCAAGCTCGTGATGCTGGACCAGAAGGAGAAGGACCCTCGATTAGCGGCAATGCAACTTGGGTTGGGGCCAAATCGAGGGCGACCGAGGGACTTCGGTGCCAGGAACACAAGGAGGAATGCGCGTGATGGCGCCCCTCAACGAAGGGACATGCCGCTACCTTTCGGTGGAGCGGTGGTGTGTCGAAATTGTTACGATCGGCTGAGGGTTCCTTGGAACCTAAGGCCAAAACTTTGCAGGTTACAAGACCTCGCAGCGCTCCTCCTCGCCTCCACGAGGGGGAGTCCAAAAAGGGCGAACAGGTTGAATTAGAGGGCCAGATGCTGCTGACCCCAAAGGCAGGAGGATCCTTACTGATGGATTCCCACAAGTGCCAACTCATTTCCGTGAAGCCGAACGTTGATCATGCCCAGAAGACCCATGAATTTCCGTGTGTCGGGAATGAGGATTGGGAGATTCCTCGAGCATTAAGGCGTAAGGCGAATCGAAGAAGGCGGCGGACTCCTCAACTCCGTCCCCTTGAAGACCATCAAGTTCAAGACTTGGTGAGTAGAGCGATCAAAGCCGAGCTGATGAAGCTTCAAAGCGAAGACAAGTCAGCCAACATCCGTTCAAGACGAAGCTCGACTACCTCTTGCTGATGGGGAGTCGCGAAGACATCCGGATCGACATCAACGAAGATCAAGCGCCAACTTTCTCTCGCTGAATGGGGAAGTTCTTATGAAGATGTGTCAAATGAAGAAGCTGTTCCCGAGGACGGCAACAAATTAAGTGGGGGAGAATGTGACGATCCGCACTTTGACCCCGTAGTTTTTACGTTTCCGCATTTTAGTTTTTGTAACTTTTGTACTTTTTAGATACCTTGACAAGTTAACATCCTCTATGTTAAATCTTGGCTCGGGATTTTATGTATTTCTTAGTTTTCTAGGCGTTTTAGAAAAGTATACGCCTCGTCTTGGCGTTGATGTATACTACCAAGAGATGTGTACAAGCAAATTTCCCTCTTTACAGGGAGCCTGTCAATGAAAAACCTCCTTGTACTCAAGCCTTGATATTGCCTTGTTGTTGCTTACGATCAATTTCATTTGCTTGAACGTTGCCTTCCGAGACCTCGATTGTGATAATTACGACAGGAATTTCCGAGATCTCGACCCCGAGTCCCGAGTCCCGACTCCGAGACCCTTGCTAAGTACTTGTGGGCGATCCCCCATCAAGTCTTAGCCCCCGTTGCTAGCATCCTTGTCCCGTGTCCGACAAGGGTGCGCGTCACGTTCGGTAGGGAAAACTCGGACCGTGACACACGGCATCAGATGGATTGAAGTATAATGGATCTGAGGGATCTATCTGTGTTGTGGTTTGACTATCGTTTCCTGACATTTTTTTTTTGGTGAATGTAAACTACTTAGCTAAGAAAACAAGAAACACCTCCAATATTTATCAAGAGCACTATGGCTCCGATACCATATGGAGTTCATACAAATTGAGTGTGATAACCATTAGAGATGAAAGTGAAGATAAAATAATAAAGATGAGAGCTGCGCTTATATTTGATTTTTGTTGTTGTATTCAAAGGCTACAGTGTTGCACTCTATATATACAACTGCACATACACCATACCCTAAAAAGATCTTCTTAATACAAACAAAAGAGTGATGACTCATTCTATTTGCCTTACACTCCACTTTTACCTTCTACTTCATTTGGGCCAAGATAAGACTTATTTATGGGCCTTAGTTCACTTTGCCTCTTTATCCTTCTAAGATGGACCACAATATGTTGGGCCAACTTCATTGCACTTCAATTCTTCCACTCATTTTCTTCCATATCCTACCGTGGCACACTTATCTCTTGTCATGGACAACTCAACACCCGTCCAGCATCACCCACGTCCGCGCGTCATTGTTTATCTCAGGTACGCCTTATCCCTTTGTTAATTATGTTATTTTTGATAGTTTTTTCCGTGGATCACCTTGGGTTTTTAGCAGCAATTCAGGCCAACACGAAATCACGATCCTTTAACGAGTTCATGAAGTATGAGGCTTAGCGCCAGGCAAGGGAGATGGAAATGAATGACTTGATCGAGAATCAGATATGGACATTGGAGTCATTTCCTCCGAGAAAGGAAACACTTTGAATTAAGTGGCTTTATAAGATCAAGTACAGATCTTGCTCTTCCATTGAATGTTTAAAGGCTCGTTTGGTTTTCTTGGTAGCCACTAAATACAGGGTGTTGATTACGATGAAACGATTGATTTTATTGCGAAATTGTGTATGGTGCACACCTTTCTTACTGTTGCTGCTATTATGAATTGACACGTTATCAAACTGATGTCGTCACTATTGTTGATATAAGACTCTCTTTTTTGTGTTTTACAATCAGTACGTATTAAATGACCCATTCTAGCTCTTTTCATGTTCGACAACAGAATTTACCAAAATAGTAAATATATAAAATTAAATGAAACGGTGGAAATAATAAAGGGTTTATTGTCAAACACCACCTTTAAAAAACTTATTTTGTCAAACACCACCTTTAAAAAAAAAGTTTGCCAATTACCACCTTTAAAAAAAATATTTTGTCGACTATGACCTTTTGGCTTGAGTTGACTAAATTCCGATGTTGACTTATCGGAAATCGTGTTTTCTTTTTATTTTTTTTCTTCTTACTACTCTCAAATTCGAATTTCATCCTTCAAATTCAATAACACACCCCCTCAAACTAAAACTTTTACTCTAAAAACCTAGAAATTCATCCCAAAATTACGTGCTCCGGTAACAAAAAATCGGAATTTAGTTGACTTAAGTCAAACTCAGGCCAAATGGTGGTGTTTGACAAAATAAATTTTTTAAAGGTGGTAATTGACAATTTTTTTTTTTAAAGGTGGCGTTTGACAAAATAATTTTTTTAAAGGTGGTGTTTGGCAATAAACCCAATAATAAATAACTAATCCTTAAATTACCTCAACTTGATGAAAGGGTCCCTAGGATCCGATTAAAACATTTGGATCATAGGACAAAGTCGGGATGCGACACCAATGAAAACAAGAGTTGCACAGCTCAATCAGAAGTTATTCCCTCATCAAGTTGAACACTACATCTAAATCACATGCATAAAATATATGAGACCAATAATATCCTTCAATCTAAGCTACTCATTCATCATTTGAATACTACGAGTACTCCGTATCATTATCACTTGCATAACAGTCCAAAAAAAAAGTCCGAACAAAAAAGAGCAATTTGTACTCATATCAACTACGCAAGTACGTAGTTTCAAATTGAAAAAATGACCTTAAATTTATTTTATCTTCGTATAAAATCAAATCACATGCATAAAATTTATTTATTTACTTTTTTTTTTTTTTTTTTTTTTTTATATTTTGAGTTTCATATCAAATCAAATCACTTAAATAAAATCTCACATAATTATCGTTTATATTATATATTAAGAATTGTATTGAACACTTTCGTCGCTTAGGAACAACACTTAATATAATATTTTATTTTATTTTTCTGTGTTTACAAGGTTATTCATACTACAAACAAATTAAGCTTTCTTATTTGATATTCTAACATACTACGGAGTAGTATATTTTTTTAGAATTAGAATTTTAAAGGTCGATGCGTTCTTTAAATTCCATTTTTCACGATTTTCTAAAAATATGAATGGTGAATGTATACCTAGCAAACGGGTCATTCGGTTCAATTTCAGATCGAATTAAATTGGTTCGATTGAAAACATGTTTATCTTACTTTCAATTTCAGTTTGATTTTAGCCAAGCTCTATCTCTTGATCCTATCCCTATAACAAGAGTTCGAAGCTTATCCATAACATGTCTTTTCAGCCATGTCCAATTGATATCCAATAGTTATACTACCTTCTACTCGAGCTATATTCTGCATTTGCCAAATCGTATAGTGCAAGCTACAATAAGGACTAAAAAACAACTACCTCCAAAGAAAGATTTATCCCTGAGGCTCAAATTGTTATGCACATTAGATAATGTACGCATCTCACAACCAGACCCATATAAGACTTATAAATTTAATCTCACACCAATTACATAATTATGAGATGAATATGCGGAAGCGATTTAAGGATCGAGACTTACCTCCAGCCATTGGTCATAAATTAATAAATATAGTCTTTAATAATAAAAAATAATAATAAATAAGACCCAAATAATAATAATACTTTTCAGATCTGACTTGTAATTCCGTAACCGTAGTAATTTACTGGTTACAAATTCTCCTTCAATACATGGTGTATTATTTCATAATGGAGAGCAAGTTCAGTAATCATAACAAATAAATCACCCTCATATACTAGAATAGTGGGTGACAAGAGATGATGTATTGAATTGACCCCCTCCAACTCCAAGCATAAGTAGCACTCAAGATGAGCAATAACCAAACCATATGATGAACAGTCTGTCCTAAATACCTAACCTTATGATGAAAGCGGGTGAGGATCCTCTCTATTTTATGAAAAGAAATGGACATTCATTTCTTACGGACGGTTAGGATCGAATCTTAGGAAAATCTAAGGGTTATAATAATTTGGTGAAAATAATGTTTTAATGAAAGAGAGTGAAAATATATTAAAATATAAGTGTATTAGAGAGGAAATGGAAAGAAAGAAATGGAGAGGATCCAAATTGGATGAAAGCATGCCTTCGAGTATGTCCAATGCGAAGCTTTGATGTATTCCTCTATTTCAGTTTTTTTTACCATACAATAAATTATTGTAAGTCTGTCTTATTTGTACTCGATTATATAAACTTTTGTACTATTTAAGTGATAATTATGTTTAATGTTATTTTAGTACTTATGTAAATTACTTTAGTAGATTTGTTTCATATTTTTTTACTATTTTAACTACAATTTGTACGGTTGTACCTGGTCTCATATTAACTTAATGTGAGTTCTGCCCTCACAGACTGTTTTCCTTAAATAGAATTTCACTTTATTTTGTCATTTGTAACATGTGATCCAGTTAGATTCATCTTCTTAAATACATTATTAATATTAAATTCTTTACAATGTGCAACTAGATATATATTCATTGCAAAATGGGACTTAACAAATGCCTAATTTGTTTTCAAGTGAAACCCTCCAATTCGAAAACAACTTCCACAGAAAATAATGTAATAGCCGCCAGTACCGGAAGTGATAATAAAAGTAAATATTTATGAGATATTTTCATAATTGAGTTATCTTGAGACATCTCACATGATAGGGTAGTAATTATTTTACTACTCCCTTCGTTCCAGTGATTTGTTTACAATTTGACTTTTGTTGTGATGTGACTTTAAAGAAGTGTAAACAAGAATTTGTGTAAATGTATAATGTCCTACATAGGGTCATTACTTTAAAGAGGGACAACACTCAGGCCTCAGCAGTCTACATCACAAACTCTATATCGTTAGTTGCTGTTGTTTAAGTGTACTACGTCTTCATTATTTCTGTCCCTTGTAAACAATAATCAAAGCCAATAAATCAACATGGCTTTGACAAAAACTGCCGAAACAAGAAGCGAGGTTTCGCATGAAGAAATAAAGAAGCCATTATTATCGGTCGATGAAACCGTCGTCGTTGTCGTAGACGATGATGGAAAAGTAGGTAGTGATGGTAGGAGACGGCATCCATGGATGGTGTATCTAACTACCCTTGTTGCTGTTTGTGGTTCCTATGAATTTGGAGCTTGCGTACGTGCTTTTATTTTCTCTTTGTTTTTAATGTTTTAAGTTGTCTTTGATTCACTCGTACAACAATCATGTGTTCGATTTTTGTAGTCCTTTTAATCCATTTTTTATTAGCTAATCATCTTCATATATAGATATAGTGTTGAATTGTTTGTACTCCCTCAATTCCAGTGAATTGTTTACTGTTTGACTTTTTTGTGAGGAAGATTTGAGAAAAATGTAAACAAATGACTGAGACAGAGGGAATAACAATTTTTTTTTAACGGTGATCGTTATGATTTTTATCAAATACGTCGTAATCAGTTTTACTTCAAAGTTATCTTTTTAAAAGTCTTCGTACCTTTGACTTTTGAAGTCTTACCTACAAAATACATTCTATTTTACTCTAAAACGCATTATACTTGCATTTTTCTTAACAACTTCAAAAAAATTAAAAAATTTCGAGCTACGTGTTCACGCGAATATGTTTCCTATTATATTGTCATTCATTCGAGTGAATAGTTTAAATTTACTATATTTGTTTTCAGTATAAAATGAAATAAACACAATCTATTCATTGAAACACGGATTGTGAGACATACTACTCCGTAGTAAATGTAACTCATATACTAGTAGTGGTGGCTGGTGACCAACCATACAAATCAGTTCAACCCACTTATTCGACACGGTCGGCCAAGAAGTTGGCCAGCCAAACCTTTTTCTTCCAACGGAGTATATTTTATAACTAAGGGGTCGAGGTCAAGGCTAATTTTGGCTAATCAGAAGGGTCTTACACACGAACGTCGCCACCCAAAAGATCCGAGCCCAAATCGATCGAAAAACGACCACCATGGCCCGAGCAAACCCTTGCCCATCTCATATTAGTAATGATTTATCATTTTGGGTCCACTTAATATATCTACATATCATCTTCTTAATTTTATAATTAGATAGATAGATAGATAGATACATGAAGTGTTCATTTTAATTCACGGATGAGTTTATTAATAAAACGGGTATGACTTTCAGGCAGGTTACTCATCACCAACTCAATCAGCCATTACTTCGGAACTTGGTCTATCAACGGCGGAGGTATGCCATTTCTAATAATATTACTCCCTCCATCATAAAATAAGTGTGTTCTTTTTCTATTAAAACTAAACAGAATTTACGTATCATCAGTTTTATAAGTCTTCAATTCATTTCATACTCTACAATTGTACCTATTGTGTGTTTGAGGGTAAGTTCATCACGTGAGAGAAACTAAATATTTTGTTAGGAGAAGTGTATCTCTTTTACGATGCAGGAAATGAAACGGGTGAAATTTTGATTTCAAATTAATGCCCATATATAATACTTTCATTTGAATAATATGTTCCCTCCTACCAATAGATTAAATCGGGGCCATGAGAAGTGTATTAATATGGAAGATTAGGCGAAGGATGGCTAACTACGGGTGTAGTTCAGCTCTACTAGTCGACTATGACTTGAATGGAATATACTCTCTACTTTTCACTAGAAAAGGCCCATTAGGTGTCGGCACTATTAGGAACCAATTCAACCAAAAGTTTAAGCTGATGGTTGGAGGCTTAAGATCGAATTATATACTCTAACACGTCCTCTCACGCGAATGCCCTTTGGGCTTGAAGCGTGGACGCAATTACATGTCCGCCTACCTGATGCAATAAATACCACTTTGAAGATGAGGGGTGGTGAGATTCGAACCCGTGACCTCTGATCATAGGGCTCTGATACCATGTTAGGCACAAATTTTAAGAAAATGAAAAATGTTAGGGATAATATTGATAATAGACAAAGTAGATTCCAATTTGAAAAACAGAGTGTCTAGTATTTTAGTAAAATAAATATACTCCCTCCATTTATATTCACATGGTATATTTCCATTTTGGACACTATTCATACTTCGACATTCAACTTCAATTATCTCTCGATATATAAGTGTAGATATATTCATGTGTGATCTTGTTTGATTCGTCTTTACGAGTACATAATTAAAATCTAAATTTTACATTTTTTGAATAAACGTAGCTAAAGATATTTAACGCGCAAAACGTGCGTTGGCAAGTGTGAAAAAGCAAATGTGTAGTGTGGATATGAATGGAGGGAGTATTAGTTAGGGTGAGAGCCTAATTTGATGAAAAGTAGAGAGTTATATTTTAAGAAAGCACAAATTGATTGACTGATTTGTGTTTATAAATGTTGTCATGTTGATACAGTTCTCACTTTTTGGGTCAATCTTGACATTTGGAGCGATGATTGGTGCCATCACTAGTGGACCAATTGCTGACTTTATTGGCCGTAAAGGGGTATATCCATTTTTATACACGTACCAAAATCTCAATTATTCCGTATATGATTTTCAAATTAAATTTTAGATTAAATTTTAGAATTAAATTACTCCGTAGATTAAATTTTAGTCTTATACAAATAAAAAGTTAATATATGCAATGAAATGTATACCAATGATTAACGTTAATACTCCTTCAATTTCACATTGATGTTGCATTTGATTATTTAATTCTTCACATTGAAATAAGAAAAGTTGTAAGGTACACCCGAACTACGAAATTCTTGTACTCCCTAACCAATGAGAAGCTTTGATGTTTATTTATACAAAATTTCTTTATTATTAGGAAGGAATATATAATGAATTTCATTGTTCTTATTGGTTTGAGTGTACGATGATGTGGTACACCCGGTGTACCTAAGAATTAAACTTGAAATAAACATGAGGATATCATAGTAAAATGGAAAGAGTATGACCTCATAAATTTTCACTCTGAAAATCAAAATGTTGGGCTTTAATTTATCGTTTTATAGAAAGATTACTAAAATTCATTTTCATTTTGAACTTTTAATATATATGGAGTACTCAACAAAAAAAAAAAACAACCAAAAACATACTTCCGCTGTCTCAGTCATTTGTTTACACTTTCCTTAAAATCCCCTCACAAAAAAGTCAAATTGTAAACAATTTACTGGAACGGAGGGAGTAGTTATTATTAGCTTAACACTTTATTTTTGAAAGATTTAGTATAACACTTTGTGGTAAGTGTAAGTAACCACTATCAGGGGATGAAAAACACGTTAATCATCTCAAAATGACCACAATCAGTCAATCACTATAGAAAATTTAGAAATGGTACTCCCTCTATTCTGTCTTTTTTCTCCCATTTTCCCAAAAAGAAATTTTCTTCTTTATCCTTACATTTGCCAATTCACACTAACACTGAGTAGTAAAATTAGACACTTACTTTTTTGGGTGCCTTATCTTCTACACTCATTGACATTAATATAATAATTATTTTTAATCTGTTTGCAAAATCAAATGGGAGAAAAAAAGAAGAAATAAAGGGAGTAACACTTTATGGTAAGTCATGAATTTACCCTTTTAAAAAGGGAAATGATGTTTCCACGGGCTCTTTGAACTGGGCCACGGGATATAGGAGAGCAAGTATGGACAAGTGGGACCCATGCATACACATAAATCCCCGTGGAAGAGTACAAAGGCACTCTGGAATAATTACACCCGAGAGTATGAGAGAGTCCGCTTATAAGGTTGTAGGAGTTCCATGATAATTGTTACTGTTAAATTTTACGGGCCTGAGCCACACCCGAGAGTATGAGAGAGTCCGCTTATAAGGTTGTAGGAGTTCCCAATTGGCAATAGGAGGAGTAGCCCCTAAGCCTTATAAACTAGACCAACTCTCATCTCATAACCGATGTGGGACGCAATGTGGGAATTTATATTAGGCTGGATCCATCTCCAACACGTCCCCTCACATGCGAGCCCACTTTCAAACCAGACTGGGGGGCAATTGACCTCTCTTCCAGCTGTACAACGCAAACTGGAGGGAAATTTGTCCTTTCTTCGAGCTGCACAAAGGCTAATACCATGTTAAATTTCATGGGCCTGGGTCACACCCGAGAGTATGAGAGAGTCCGCTTATAAGGTCTAGGAGGTTCCATCCTAAAACCAATTGGCAATAGGAGGAGTAGCCCCTAGCCTTATAAACAAGACCAACTCTCATCTCATAACCGATGTGGGACGCAATGTGGGAATTTATATTAGGCTGGATCCATCTCCAACAGTTACCCTTTAAAAATGACCCAAATGAATGATTTTCTTTATAACAATTTTCTAAAAATGTCCCTCAACATTGTAAGAACTCTAAAAGCAAAATAATTGCCCAAGACTCTTATATAGTTATATAATATATAGAAACTAACGATTTTACCATGTTCAAAAAGAATTTTTGATAATATTTTCTTTTTTGAGTTTTTTTTAACATAAGCCCTCGAGGCACATCTTAAAAAACCCGTTCTTTATATTTTAATATATACTCGTAATTGATATAAAGTTATCAGTAAACTGAAAAAAAAAAAAAAAAAAAAAAAAAAAAAAACGACCTGAACTAGATGATTTTTGAGCAAAATTAAAAGCGTATATAAAATACGAGTATTCTTTATACGAATGAAACAACTCATTTACGTCAATTCCCGAAATCACAAACTCTCATACGAGCTAGTCTCACGGTATGCTTATCACGAGAGATCTCACAAGACTAGTTAGTTATCATTAAATTCAATTTCTTTTCTTCTTGTGATGTACTAATGGTCTCACATGAGACATACTCGAAATAAAATAAAATAAAATAAAAAAAAAAAGGTAAAAAAAATAGAAGATTAACGTTCTAGTTCAAGAGCTACTCATGCATAGCACTAGAAGTGAGGTTGTGATTTTGATACATTTGTAGGCAATGCGAGTGTACTCTTCCTTCTGCGTGGCTGGTTGGCTTGCTATTTACTTTGCAGAGGTTCGACAACGAGACTATCGATCTTTGTATTCAATGATTTTGTATAATATTTGAATGTTCACAACGTCGATGATTCCTAACAATTTGCGCTGTTCTCGTAAATTCAGGGCTCCCTAGCCTTAGATATTGGACGATTGGCCGGAGGATATGGAATGGGCGCCTTCTCTTTTGTGGTGCGTAACTTTTTCCAACTCAAGTAATGCGTATATATATTTTTATTAAAACGTCAATTGATCGGGTTGAAATTCTGTCGACAGGTACCTGTTTACATTGCTGAAATAACACCTGTCGACCTCCGTGGAGCATTGACAGCATTAAACCAGGTCTGATTGCCATGTCTAACGATTGTTTTCTGTGTCATACACCCGTCATAAAATCGAAGCGTCAACCAACAAACTGTGCAACACAAAATCTCGTACACTGGAAGATACATAACAGTTTACCGCCCTTTTCATTATTGTTTCGCAGGTGATGATCACGACTGCTGTTTCAGTATCGTTTATAATAGGGATAGTTTTACAGTGGAGGGTACTAGCATTAACAGGTAAAAATCGGACATCCATTAAATATTTTCAAGACATGCATACTGATATCGAGAATCATATTGCATTGAGGAATTTTATTTGGTGATTCTCACAGGACTTGTTCCATGTGCGGCTCTACTCATAGGCCTTTTCTTCATTCCAGAATCACCAAGGTGGCTGGTAAGACAATGAAAGTCGTAAAAAAATTGAGCGTAACACGTGATATATATTTATATTGAAGTTTACAATTTTGATATTAATTTGCAAACAGTGATAACAATCTCGATACCTAGGCTCGTGCTGATAGCAAGACTAACGGGTCGAGATTTGTAGAAAATTATGTCTGATCGTCTAATGCAAGACTATTGTAATTAACTATGTGATTTGTAAATCTCGATGCTAATGCAGGCGAAAAAAGGAGCTCACAAGGAATTTGAAAGTGCGCTTCAGAAACTGCGTGGTAAAGATGCTGATATTGTTCAGGAGGCGGCTGAGATCCAAGTAATGTAACAACAATTCATTCAACTTTAGAATAAAAACACACAGCTATTGACTAAGACGATAATTTGATGTGTATTTTGACGTCTTTCTACAGAATTTTATTGATGAACTAGAAAGGCTTCCAAAAGCTAATATCTTCGACTTGTTTCAAAAGAGGTATCTACGTTCTGTTACGGTAAGGTTCTTCCGTTATTTGATCTAAAATGAATGTCGATGAGTCGTGTCACACGTTTCCTTTGAATGCTTTTCTTAAGTGAAGTTGTAATTTGAAATTGTTGTTGTCGTTGTAGATAGGAGTTGGATTGATGGTCTTTCAACAATTCGGAGGAATCAATGGTATTTGCTTTTACGTGAGCGACATTTTTGAGACCGCAGGTAACAAGCTGGCTTCAAATCTACATTTTGCTAAAATTTAAGAAAAGAGGAAAAACGAAGGTTGAAAATCCGGCTAATTGATTCGCGAAATTGATGCTAAGTGAGTAAAATAGAGTATATCATTCGAAATTTGACAAATTTAATCTTTGCATTTAAATGCAGGATTTTCGCCTAGCATCGGGACTATAACATACGCTCTTCTTCAGGTTAGAATAACAAATATGTAAACGGTTGGCTTCGTAAAGGAACTCAAATAGTGTGAACGAAGTTTAATGCATTCATGCTGTTGTCGACAGTTTAGGATCATATTACATTATTACCCCTTATGTGCTCCAAAATTGATGAAATGATTTTGTCTGTGAGAAAACTAATTTATATCGCAGGTAGTAATCACGGCTGCAGGAGCAACTTTGATTGATAAAGCGGGAAGAAAGCCGCTTCTTTTGGTAAATATAACTTGTGTATCCGCCTTATGCATAATTTTTCGACATAACTTTTGTTTCAATCTGGTACTAGGTATTGTGTTTGTTGCTCATCGTCTTTACCTTTTATGGTAGGTTTCCGCTTTTGGACTAGTTTTAGGTTGTTTATTAGCGGCGGTTGCATTTTATCTCAAGGTAAAAGTATTTGTTCATGTTATCATCTAATTGCTAAAATGTAGCCTTTTATACTTACGATAACACGATGTGTAGGCTCATAATCAATCAGAGGAGGCAGCAGCAATACTCGCAGTAGTTGGCATACTGGTAAAAAAAAAAAAAAAAAAAAAAATCAACGCTATGTTTCAAATAAAATAAAAAAAAGTCGACTGCTCAAAAAGTCTGTAAATAGACATTAATATTGGTTTGATATTGCGATATAGGTGTATATATCGGCGTTTTCTGTTGGAATGGGAGCTGTGCCATGGGTTGTTATGTCGGAGGTATCATTAATTGTTACTCCCTTCTATTTACGATGGTTCTCACATTTATTTTATACGTGGTCTCTTATGTGATACTTTAAGCGTTTTTAATTTGTTCATGAGCGACGTTTTCTCGATAAAATTCGTGTGTTGTAGATTTTTCCCATCAATGTGAAAGGAGCAGCAGGAGGGCTAGCAACACTGGTGAACTGGTTTGGTGCTTGGGCAGTTTCTTATACCTTCAATTTTTTGATGGAATGGAGTTCTTGTGGTATGTGTTAATCTTTATTTCTTTTTGTACACTTTAATAACCTAACATTCAGGTTTCCTGGAATAAATTCTCAAATGAGACGGTCTTGTAACAATTTTATTGTTACATATCAACATAAAATTAAGGTGAAGTCATCTCATCACACAAGCCTCAAAACTTTCAAAATTCATATTCTACTTATACACTGACGAAGTTAGATTATATGTTAAGGGGAGTAAACTTTTATGGAATATACTAGCATAATACCCGTGCATAAATGCACGGGTGTATAAAATAAGATAATAGTTAATTGAAAAAATTGGTAATTGAATTAAATATTTAATTTAAATAAGAATAGTAATAATATAAACGCAAACTAAATAAATATGTATTTTCAAACCCAAAATACAACCGAATGTATTTTACCTGGCCGCGTATTTAGTTAACATGTGACCCGCTAATATGACTTGTTTAACGGGTGCTAAATTAACCTTTTAAATTTTAGACCAAAGTTCATTAAAGCTGTTAAAGTATTATGAAAATATTTAAATCATTTGACCCGTAATTGGCTTTTATTTTACCCGTTTAATAGGTTTGAAAGTGTCAATTTTGATTTTTCTTAATTAACTATCAAAATTTAGATGATAGAAACGTTGGAAATTGTAACAAAGAAATTGAATAATGGAGCATTTTATTTTATTTTTTATACAAATATAGTTATAAATTTATTTTAAATATCATAATGTGGTAAAAACGATCAAAATATCACAATACTTTGTCTTAAAATTTATTATTTATAATAATAATATGGTAAAACGCATTTAAATGTTCTATTGAAAACACATTAATTAAAAATGGATAGTTTAACTAATAAAAAAGATAAAATATATAGTACATATGAGATATTGACTTTACTTATATGACATAACTTGAAAAAGGAAATAAAATAAAATAAAAGGGATAAAAAATGTAAAAGTTGGAGGGAAAATTGGAGGAAAAATTTGTGTAGGATGGTTTTTGTTATATATAATTAACTAGTCTTGGGGCCCGTCCGACGGCCGGGCGTCCTACTTTTATTATTCTATTTGTTTTATTTTCTAATTTATTTGTATATTTGTAAACATTGCAAGGAATTGTAATTTATCGATAACAAACAAAAACATTACGTGTCATAACGTTTTATAGTATTCCATATTTTCCCATCGTCACTCCACAAAATTTAATTTAGACTGGTATAAAACATAAATATTTTTTAATATTATCTTACGTGAAGTGAAACTTTGAAATTCAATTATAAACTTTTTTACTTTGTTAAAAATTCTCGTTTAAACAATATTTGATTACCGTCTCAAACAATACGTATCTTTTTTTAGTAATACCGATTTCTTTAGTTCACATCTCAAACTGAAATAATAATTTATCATATTATATTTTATTATATAATTAACTAATAATGATCATTTAATTATTGGATTATTACTACTCCATAAATTGTTAATTATTATGTCCAAAATTGTTTTGAATAAAAAGGGTCATATGGTGTGTGACTTTTTGTTTAGACGCGTGGCAGAGAAACTTCGCCCCTTTCTTGCAGTAAATCCAATTTGTTGTATTCACTAAGCAATTAAATTTAATATACTTCTATAAGATTTGATTCAAAACAAACAAAACTATAAGTTTACCATTCTTTTCGAACCACGCCTTTCTCTTTGGACAATCCTTCTTGAAGTGTCCTAAAAAAATATCAGCAATAATTTAATCAAGCTATGTTTAAGTATCAAACATAATAATTAAGAAATAAAAATATTCAAATTTTAAACACTCTTATCAAATACACCGTAAAAAATAAATTTAACACAAATTGTAATCATAATTAAAACATAATAAAGTAAAACTATTTAACATAGTGCGTACCTAGGAAGATCTAGCCAAAGTTTTTGATGTATATATATATACAAAAAGGGATAGAGACTTACCTAAAAATTAAATAAAGAAATTATGTGTCATATAATTATTATTTTTCTTCTCAATTAAAAACATCTTCAATTTTTTTTTTTTTTTTTTGGAAAGTTCTAATATAGGAAAGATTTAAATTGTAGATTTAGTTTTATATTTTAAGTTACATATGTAAATATTTTTTCATCTAAAATCCTAGCAATAGTAGAATTATAAATAATATTAATATTAATATTTTAGACCAATTATATTGTGACAAATGTCGACCATAGAGACTATGGTTTCGACTTTATATATATATATTATATTAGATTAGATATAGATAGATGGTAAATTGAATTTTTGGTATTAAACGCAAAATATTTTTTCATGTTTAAGATGGGCCGCTGGTGGCCACCCCCGCAAGAATCCCTTACACCGCCCCTTCAATCATGAATTTGAGGAATAATGAAACGAGTCGTTAGGGTTGCAGCAATTCTCTGTGAAATAATCTTACACTTTGAAATTTGGTATGAATAAGCAAAATCAATTACGGAGTAAAAGAAAGATGACTAATAGCCACCTTTTGTGTAAGAATGAGTGTGAATTCGTTTCATAAAAAAAAAATAAAGAGTATGTCTATTATGAGGCAGCCTTATAGAATGAAACACCATTAATTAACGTAATTGATCAACTGTAACCAAGTTTTACTCACTTTTACCCTTTTTACTCATTTTTTTTTTTCCATTCTCTACCCTTCTAAACCAAAATTCTCTCTTTTATCATCCACAATATTCAACCCTAAAATAACTTAAAATCATCCAATTACTCATACAATTCATTCAATTTCTAGATTATTGATTATAATGACGGCATATTTAAGTTATTAATTTTATTATTTCAACCCTAATTCATTCAATTACTTTTATTGAATCAACCCTAATTGAATGAACCCTAATTCTACTATTTTTATTTCAAGTCACACATGTAATTAATTTTATTGATTCAATTAGGGTTGTTTGGGGCGGTTAACAGTAGTTGGAGGAAAGAGAGGGCGGTAGGGGAGGCTGGGCTGTGAGAAAGAGGGTGATAGGGCGTGGTGGTCGTAGTGCTGGGTCGAGGGTGTAGGTGGTGGCGTTGGGGTCTGGTCGGTGGCGGTGTTAGGGCGAGGGTGCAGGTCTTGTGGGGTCAAGTGTGGTGGCTCTGGCGTGGCCTGGGGTTGAGGGTTAGGGTTGGGTGAGGTTTTATTTGGATGTTAGTTCTTGTTTGGAGTTGGGTGGTGGTTTGTAGGTTTGGTGGGGATGACGGCTGGTGGTTGTGGGGGTTCTGCAAGTGGACAATGTCAAATTTAGTGGACGGTGATAGGATGCGCATGGTGGTGTGGAGGTGGTGGTTTGCAGGTGGTTGAGTTTGAAGGTGGTGGATGATGGTGGGAGAGTTTGAAGGTGGTCCTTCTAGAAAGAGAAGAGAGAAAATTTAATTTTTGTAATGGGAGAAGAATAAATGAAAAGGGTACTCTGGTCTTTTTTGGGTACAAGTGAGTAAAAATCGGGTACAGTTAAATAACACCCTTAATTAATTGTCACATCATTAATTAAAATCTTCCTCACTTCACAGCAGTGGCGGATTTTGCCAAAAAAATTGAGGGGGGCCAGGTTTGAACCTCTGACCTCCAACACCTAAATTGAGCAACTTTACCACTGGGCCAAATCTATTTTTGTGTTCATATTAACACCAAAATCAAATATTAGGGGGGGCCAGGCCCAGGGCCGGATCAACTAAGATCCGCCACTGCTTCACAGGCTCACACATCAAATCCACTAATACAACACTACCACTGTCAAGTTCATCATCACCACCACCACCATCACTCTTACCAGTCAACCAACACCGCGACTCTGACCATCACCGCCACGAAGAAAGTCGTCGAAATCTAACGGCCAAACACAGCCCCATCTTTTCGATCATCTCAGCATAACTATCACTAATCTTATCATCAAAACCCTAACAATATCACCGTCTTGCACCGACCCCTACCTCGGGTTGAGTCCAACTTGCTTGATGTCGATCTATCTCCCAACAACAACATAATCACCACCAACTCCTCTATATATAACCCCAAACACCCTTCATGGTCGTCGACTTTCAACGAACAATTAACCATGCATTATTGTCGCCACACCATTGCCAAACAACATCTTTTGGAACGTAATCACACTACTAATGAAAAGTAAATCAATTCTTCATGAAATGTAATTCTTTGACATAATCAAGAACGTTACCGTTGCATTATATCAAGGTTACTTTTGATCTTTGATACAATCCTTAATCGATTTGTCGACTTCTTCCTCTATCATCCATTAGATGTGTATTCAACTATAGATCTTGCTAAACACAATGCATTTGTTTTTCCAAATGTTCATCATAACTGTTTTATTTAGGCAATTTCATGAAAAGTTGAACGGTCAAATGAAAGGGAGGTAATAATAACAAATTGAAGGCTATGAAGTTGATAATTAGAAAGAGAGTTGTCGGTGGAGGATTTTATGGATGGGGTATGTATCGGTATAAAAAAGTTTTTTTTGTCTGAAGGAGAGTGGTGAGAGAAAACGTTCAAATTTTTTAATATTGAAGCTTTTATTATTTTTAATGTTGATGAGTTGGATTACTATAAGTTGTTTTATATTACAAGACGACCTTATAGTAGAATTTGTAAAAGATGAATTGTGTTGTAGTTAAATGGAGGAAAATATTTAATGTACATTTCTATATGTTATTCAGGTACATTCATCATCTACGCAGCTATAAACGCAGCTGCAATAATATTTGTCATCAAAGTGGTTCCTGAAACAAAGGGCAGAACTTTGGAAGAAATCCAAACAGCAATCAATACATAAATGAGAGTAGGTTGTAAAACGGTTTCATGCGTACAATGGATTATATGTGACTAAGTTGTGATCATTTTAAGTTTTAAAGTCATCATTTTAATGCTTAATGTGAACATTTTTAGAAGATTAAAGTGATCTCTATAAATATAAAGTTATCATATTAAAAGTTAAATAGTCATATTTTAATCATACGTAGCTCGTCGAACTATCGTAGACTATGCCTACATTAAGAGACTATCAATAATTAGCTATTAGCTATTCTTTGTAAAATTACAAGAAGTCTAAAAGAGTAAACAAATGGAAGATGGTGAATCTTAAGTACAATGCTATCAATTTAATATTTATTTTGATTGATATAATTACTTATTAAGAAAAAAATAGTTTACTATACTTATTGACAAAATGATAATGATATCATTCTAATTATAACAAAATATAATAATTTTACAAGAGAATTATAGTTGAAATTATTTTATTTGTTAGTTTAGTTATAGTTGAAATTATTTTATTTATGTCACATAATTAAAATGATAAATAAGAATGGACCAAATAATATATATACATTTCGGCCTCTATACACACTACTAATAATTTTATTTTTTTTTTTTTTTTTTTTCATTTCAATAAATTACTTAGGAAGTACCATTTTAAAAATGTGAGGCTAAGTATAAAAAAATAAAGTATAGAAATAAATCATTGTTAAGAAGTATAAAAAAAATAAAGTATAAAGTAAATCACCATGAAAAAAGTATAAAAATAAAGTACAAAATAAATCACTAAGAAAAAGTATAAAAATAAGTATAAGTTTAATAAAAATAAGTATAAGTATAAAAATAAGTATAAGTACAAAAATAAGTGTAAGTATAAGAATAGTTATAAGTATAAAAACTAGTTCTGTGTCCCGTGAGATTCACGGTTTCGTTATTATATTTTGCGTATTTAATATTAATATGTTTATTAATTTACATGTTTGTAGTCTTAGTAAATGAAGTATATAGCTTATAACCTTGATGTATTGCCATACATATATGAAAACGATGTAACTGAGAAATTTTGGGCAATTTTGTTCATAATAAACTATTTTCGTATATTCGCTAAAAAACATGGCATTGTTGATTGTTTTCATATTTCCAAACACATACGAATTTTTTTGGAAAGACAAACATATAATTTTAGTACAATAATTAATCAATGTTGTATATTCCAGGACTGTTTCTTTCCGATTATTTTCCATTCACTTGATTCGATTCCACCCATTCGATTCGATTCAATTCGATTCACTTCGATTCGATTCGATTCGATTCGATTCGATTGGGCTTCAAAGACTATGTTATAAATTTGAAATTCATTCGATTGAGTTCGATTCGATTTATTCGATTGATTCGATTCGATTCACTAATTTTAGTTCGATTCGATTTAGCTCGATTGATTCGATTCGATTTATCTCGATTCAGTTCAACTCTAAAAAGTCCGAAAGAACAGGTCCTTAATAGCATAATTATTTTGTTTTCAACTGTTATATACTCCCTCCATTCAACTCCACATTGCACTTATTTCTTTTTGGTCCATTCAATTCCACATTACACATTTTCTTATTTGGTTGTACTTATAATATTATTATATTACTATGGCCCACTTATTTAATAAAAATACCATATATTATTAACATCTTCCACCACTAGTTGTACCTTTTAATATTATAAAATCACTTCCTTATTATTTGTGCAAAAAGCATAAATACAATGTAGTGTTGAATGGAGGGAGTATGTTTTAAGTATGAAATAATACTTTTATGTTTCATAAGCCTGCCATTTTCAACTTGATGAAAAGATATTAAAGAAATCACAATTAAAATGTATAAAACGCATTTTAACTTGTACTTAACATTCATTATACTTTTCGTCTTAAATCTTCAAAGTTAATATATGTGTGTCGTTCATTGTATATGATGTAAAAACATATGTAACTCTATTTTTTTTAAGATTTATATTGTGTTTAACACTTGATAATACTATTAATATGTTTTTTTTTCAATTGTTATCTTTAGTTCAATTTGTTGAATATTTAAATATTTGAGCAAACTTATACAATTTTGATAAATTTTGGTCGATTAAGTGTAGAAATATATAACGTGATTATGAATACAATTATATTGATGTAATTACATAATATGACTTTTCTTTTCTCCTTAATAAAATGTTATTATGAATAGAACTACATTCACTGACTGATTAAAGTTATTGTATCATTATTTATTCTAAACCTTTAAACAAAATTATATATTTAAAAACAAAATCAACTTTAACTAAATAAAATTAGTTTTTACTAATTACTGAGTATAAAACTATGCTTTATTAAAATGAAATGGAATTTAATTTAGGTATTGATGGTAAAAGCTACTCCATAATACATTTCTCAAAAAAAAAAAAAAAAAAAAAAAAAAACCTACTCCATAATAAGTAATGTGAAATGAAAAGATATATAAAAAAGTGTCATTATGAATCATATTTAATAATCTTTTTTTTTTATTTTTTATTTTTATTATTATTTAAAATTAGTAGTATTTATTATTGTGACACGTGGCTTAATAAAGAGGGATTTTTTAGCAAATGGTGAGATGTGGTTGCTTGATAGTTTAATGAAGTTGTTCAACTTGCTTTTTAATTATATATATAGATAAGTATGATTATAAAAGTGAGTATAAGTTCAAAAATTTAAGAGGATGAGTATGAGTATATGTATAAATAGTTATTCTCTCTTAAGACGGGTCATACCCGTTTCATACATAAAACGGATAGTGGAACTACCCTTTTAACCAAAATTAAAACCCAAAATTAAAACCTAAAATCCCCCAAATAACGTTTCTACTGGCCTCTCTCCTCCTAATTTCATGCTTCCCATTTTTCATCCTCCAAACCCTAATTTTTCCATCCCTTTCATTGATTGAAGGTTATTTCACCAAAAACCTAAAGAAGATGGTGAAAGGTAATCAGAAGAACGGTGCTCCTAAAGAAGTTACTGCTCCAAAACAACGTCGGGGAAATCGAAGTGATGATGTCGAATTAGGTTTGAATACAATAATTTATCTTACTTTAATTTAATTTACCCCTATTATTGTTGAAGTTGTATTGTTATAATATTGGGTTTGATGGTAACTTGTAGTATGGGTTTTGTACAATGTGATTTCAATGTGATTGTAAGATGATTTTCGATTTTATTCAATGTGATTTAATATATTTTACTCACTTATAATGGTAACAAAAAGTTTTCTCATGGTATCAAAATTGTTTATTGAGTTAATAGAAAAAACTTTAAATGGAATTTAAAATTCTGGTGTCAGACTTTAATTGGTGTCAAATAGTAATCATCGTGGTTACAAAATGCATGATTGTGGTAACAAAACATACTATGTATATAACTTCAAAAATAACTTCAATAAACTTTTTCCTCGAATTAAAGTGGTGACAAAAATACATATCCTGGTAACAAAATGCTTGATGTTGGTAACAAAAATACGTATCCTGATAATAAAATGCTTGATGGTGTAGATAATGAAGAAATGGTTAACCCAAATGAGTTATCTTTTTCTCAAGATTTGCAAGACCTCCAACTGCGTTCCTGGTTTTCACACCCTTGGTAGTAACCTTGACATGAAGGTGACAATGAAAATAGATGATGCGCCATCTTTTAATCTCAAAATTGACAGGAGTGCGTCTTGTCATCTCGAGCCTCAAAACGCTCCACCTCAGAATGCTCCTCTTCCTCCACGTCCAAAACCCCTTGTAGAGAAGACATATCAGCTAAGGAGGTTTAAAAGGGATGTATGCGATGCAACAAAGACAAATTAGAATGTGTTGTAAATTTAAAGTATTGAACAATTTCTCTTTTGGTAGCACATTATTCATATGTTTTGGCTTAATTGGTAAACATTAATATGCTTGTATTTGCCTATTTTTGTTTTAAAAAAACGATGAACCTTTTTTTCGAAAATTGTAATTGAATTAAGTTAATTATTTCTTATTAGTTAAAGATATTAAGTCTAAATCTTCATTATTTATTTGTCAAAATGGTCAAAAAATGGATCAGTTTGGTAACAAAATGAATATATGTGGTAACCTAAAGGATTGTAAGTTCATTGTAAGTTGCTTTTTAAAGTGGTGACAAAAGTACTTATCATGGTAACAAAACGCATGATTATGGTAACAAATGAACTACATATATGATATCAAAAGTTTTTGTGCTAGTACTTGCAAAATAAATATGACATCATTGTCGACTATAAATGTAGTAACAAAAATTAGATGTACAGATACAAAAAATGTTTTACATGTTAAGAAAATACCTTGACATGGTTATAAAGAAATTCATTTTAAAAGGGTAACAAAAACGCATCCAATAGTAACAAAACGCATGAGAATAGTAACAAAATACTTTACAGTGGGGAAACTGATTAAACTTATAACGTAATTAAAGTAAACGGGGATGGGTGTATATGACGATGCTTCAACTCGTGGTTCTGTAGGTCCTTTTCTCTTTGCGTCTACGAACCGTGCCTATACGCGTCCTAAAACGAATTGCTCTAGCACGTTTCTTGTAAAGGCTTTGTAAATGTGTCCAACATTTAGCCTTCAAGTCGAGCCGGATACATCAAAATCTGTTAAACAAAGTAGAACCCACATTAACAACAACTTACATATGAAAACATATAGTATAAACAAAAAGTTAAATGGACACAAAATGCGTTTACATGGTAACAAATATTTTAAATAGGTAATTTAAGTTTACGACAGAGGAAAAATTGAACTTAACATGGTAACAAAATGTGTTTCCGTGGTAACATAAATGATTATCATGGCAACAAAACGGATAGACCTAATGACAACCTAACGGGAATTTTAAAGAATATATTATTAAAAATACTTATCATTGCATATCTTCATTCAAATCGTAATTTTTGCGATCATCCGCGAAAATCACTAGTATAGAATCTTCGTTATTCAAATTATTTTCACCATAAATTGGCTTTGTGAAGGCGCATCCAACAGAACATTGTCATCTTTTTCCAACGGGGAAGAATTGAGATTTTCAATTTCGTTGATTATCTCGGAAGAAATTGAATTAAAATCACGATGTAATGATGTGAAATTGATAATTGTTTATTAATTCATGGGAGAAGAGGAAATATTGAGAAGAGCAAAGAAGAAAAAAAAAAAAAACGATATCAGTGGAAGTTAGAGAGAAGGAGTGTAATTAGGTTTTAATACATTTGGGTCAAAATAAGAGTGTATTTGGATCCGTTTCACAAAATGACTTAAACGGGTTGTTTGCAACCGTTGTAAGTAAGAATTTGTAATGTATAAAAGATGTATGTGTAATAGACTATAAAAAGTTGTACACTAAAAAGTAGACCAAGTATAAAAATGTGGATTAGAACTAATTTACTATCACAACAAAAATATTATTTACATCAAATATTTTAAAACTTATAAATAAAATTTAAAACTATTAAATTGGATCCTTAAAATTAGATAACTTAAGAAAAGTCTCATGATTTAATAAGTCACTAAAATAAGTTAAGGATTAAAATGGAGCACAAATAAAAAGAACTAAGAGACTAAAAATGACTTCGGCATTAAATTAGAAAATCAGGATCCTTATAAATTTTTCTCACTAAGAATAAACTAGTTTAGATCCCATGCATCAATGCACGGTAACTATAGAATTATTGTTTTTAATTAATAAAATTATAAGTAATAAATCTATTGAAAAATAATAAAATGTTAATTTATACTCCGTATGATATGCAAGTGTAAATTTAGTACGAATAAATATACGGAGTATATTCTAAATAACAAACATATATGAATTGCATAATTTTATTTTCTAATACTTTATGTACAAAATTTCGTTAAAACATTTATTTTTGATTAGATAATATATAATGAAAAACTAAAAATGTTAAAATAAGCAAATATTAATTAGTCTAGGGTAATATTTTTTTTTAACAAAACTAAAATAAAATTTAAAGATACGTATTTCAAATTAAAAGTGGAGTTATAGCAAAATAATACATTACGTTCTTAGTTTCCAATTCTAATATAGAATTAAACGAAAAGTAAAATATTAAAATAAAAAAATAATGAATTTAGGATAAATATATTGTTAAAGCTAAGATTTTTTATTTTATGCATAAATATTAATATGAACATACTTATTGAGTAATGGTAATTATATGCAATATTGTAATGAATATAGACTTTAAAACATATAATAGGAAGGATGATATCAGCATGAGGTTTTTGCGGGAAAAAAATGCACAGAATCACGACATGTGGCGTTGATGATGTCAGCGATAACTGTGGTTTAGTATAATAAAGATTAGATAAAAACAAGTACCAAAAATGTATCAAGTATGGACGAAGAAATAAGAATAAAGATTTACGATATAACATTTAAGTTAGTAGCGAAAAGAAATTAAACAAAATAATAATAAACCAACTAAAATCGAATTATACGTACTAAATATAGTTATCACCACTCAAGTACAAAGTTTAAGTTATGTGATTAGCGTTAACTGAAGAATTGCGTTACATTACATTTTAATTTATTTTACAAGTTTGACGATGATCTAGTTAGTAAGAAATGTCACATTATTTAATGAACGGATAGAAGAAGTAATGAATTAAGTGTTATATATTCGGTGTTACCGTTTTTCTCACATGTTTAGAATAAATGTCGCGCCACCCTTTTGTGTTGGAGTTAGTGTCCTCCACAGTTAGTGCAATAACATAAATAAACCTCTGAAGGTACACAGGGTACATTTTGTATTTAATCAGTTGATTAACGTTTATCGATAACGGTTGGCTTGTTAGATAAGTTTGACGTTATTGTCATACAGATGGCAGTGATCAACTGGTCCCTAAGAGTCACACCTAAAGGATGTGTTTGAGAGATGTGATTATTTGAGAAAATGATCATATCGATGCCTTATTTATGACTAAACGGTTAGTCAGTGTTGTTGACTAAAATGTTAGTCAGTGTGATGATGTCACTGACTAAAATGTTAGTTAGTGTAATAATGAATATTATTTAATAATGATTAAATGATATTAGATGAGAGGAATTAGCTGTAATTCGGAAATTGAATATAAAAGGTTATATTTAATTATTGCGTATAATGTAGGCCAATTAATTTTAAACAGTTATAATAAATTAGCAAATTATAAATATACGGATATTTATGATTACTTATAATACATGGATATTATAATTACATTATACATTAAAAGCTAAAGTAAACTAATTAAATGGGTTAAACCTTTTAATTAGATTTGGGCTTGAAATTTTGAGGTGGAACAAGTCCACCCTACTTGTTTGGACGTGTGAATTAGGGTAAAGGGGAGGTTGTTTTCTTCCTCTCTACTTAACCTAATCACAACCTAATTCTCATCGAACCCTAATTCCTAATTCATTCACTTCATTCACAACACAAAAACCTAGAGAGAAAATCTGTTTTCTTCTCTAATTTTCTAGCAAATCTCAAAGGGCATTTCTCATCTCATCTTGGGTGTTTCAATTAGGAGATATCATAATTTTGGTATTGTTCTTAGGCCAATTCTTTAGGATTAAAAGGTTAATTCTAAATCTTTATATTATGTTATGCAATTTCTATTTATGACTTTAAATCTTATAAAGTTTTTCATTATAATCCTGTGATTTTTATGGACTATATACCGATATGGCGATATATTCTTACATTTTGAATTGACCTTCTAATGACTTCACTTTGACTATCCGCTCTAACTTGGGAACCTTTAGACTCTCTGCGGTTGTTTGGGATGAACCCGATAATGAGTGAGTTTTTCCTCATACTCGATGTTCCTTTCGACAACTTAGAATTGAGTCAAAAGGCACGGCCTGACATGATATTAGACCCCTCGATTATAACGTTGTATGAATAGTGCTTGGGTGTCTGGGATGTTGAGCACTATAGGACCAGAGTTGTGTAAGGTAGCCGCATATGGGGACACTAGCACCCTTAGTATTGCTAGTGGTGATTTAACGGCTCTTCTAGTCGTTATTTAACGTGACTTTCACCCTCAGCATTGATTTGTTCGCGAGCCTGTTGGACTTTTTCATAAGATATTGAGATTTCATTCTGATATTATTATTTTGATAAGATAATATCTTTTTTCAGTTATCTTATGAATATGTATGTGGTCCAATTTTAGGTAAAAATCAGTTTCTTCTGATCAAAGAAAATGACTCCTATTTTGACTAGGTCTATTATATTTTATTCTGTTCACACACAATATTTCCATAATCACCTACTACTCTTTGATGGCATGACTAGTATATATATGAGGGTGATTTATTTGTTTTGGTCACTGAACCTACTCTCCATAAAGAATATTATACACCATCTATATTGTGAGTGCGAGGGTTTGGAACCAGTAAATTATTACGGTTACGGAATTACAAGTCAGATCTAATGATTATCATTATTATTATTATTGGGGTCTTCTTTATTATTACTCTTATTATTGAAGACTATATTTATTATTTTATTAGCAATGGCTGGAGGTATGTCTCGATCCTTTAATCGCTTCCGCATATTAATCTCATAATTATGTTGTATTGTATGAGATTATATTTATAAGTTTTACAGTTGGTATCAGAGCGAGGAATCGCCTCTGCCTTGTTTGTTTTATGATTTGACTTCGTCTTCTTAGTGAACTTTTCTTTCACGCGAAATCATGTAATCCTATACGGACTTGTTTTTTGCTTATGAGTCCACGGTTTGATGTTGTGAGTCCACTTTGTCAGAATTTTTTAGTGGTCTTTTATTGCCCTTATATTGTTTGATTTTGTGCATAAACATCTTGATGATTTGATGGCTTTACATGGTGTAATTAGATGTTTTGCTCTTAGTTCCCATAGAATGTCATGCCCATGACACGTATGAGTACATATTTTATTTACTTATTTATTTTAAATTAAATATGTTGCATTTCACATCGATATTCATATGTGACATGTTATTGTCTAACCTTTGTGTTATCCTTGTTGATATATATACGGAGTATTGCTTTACCGTGTGTTTTGGCACATATGTTTTTTTGATCTATCGTTTATATACTCCGCTTTACATGAGATTCACATGTTAATTTTTGGTAAATTATGATATAACATGTTATATATAATGCATTTGTTGCTCTTGTATTATTAGTGTACCTTTGGTTATTACTATTCGGAGTATGCATATATATTTTAATATAGTTCTTGTGTACTCCCTCCGTTTCAATGAATTGTTTACAGTTTGACTTTTTTGTGAGGGAAAAAAAGTCAAACTGTAAACAAATGACTGAGACAGAGGGAGTACATTATGGCTTGTATACATAAAGATGATTTCTATGTACATTATGATCTTGGTACATAGATTAAAGTTGTTATGTACATTATGACTCGAGTACATAAACTAAAATAATTAATTATATGTCAAGTTAGTGGTTCAAAATTTTTATTAATTGGGGAGTAGCCACAGCACCTCCGGTTGATTTAAATTTTATTTTGGGAACCACATTCGCAACTACACATATTGTCTTATTTTGGAATATACATTTTATGGATTTTATGTACATTATGAAATAGTACATAGGCTATGGTTACTATGTGCATTATGTTTTGAGTACATAAGCTAAAATTATTAAATGTCACGTGATTAAAATTTTTATTAATTGGGGAGTAGCCACAGCATCTCTAATTAATTAAAATTTTATTTTTGGAATCACATTTAGATACTAGACATATATTGTACTGCCATTAATATTCTATATACGTAATGTTGAGTATATGGACTTAAATAATTAAATGTCTAAGTAATTTGAACTTTTATTAATGAGAGAATAGCCAAAGCATCTCTAATTAATTTTATTTTATTTTGAAATTACATATGGATATAAGACATTGTTTGTGATTGATTATACATTATATGGTGAGACTTACCCACAGGAATCTCATTATATTTTGTTTGATTGGTCAGGATAAAATATTAAATCACAGTTCTTAATCTACCCACAGGAATTAAGAATACAGAATTGATTTGATAGTTTTATCATTCAGTAATTACGAATTTAATTTGAGTAGAACTTTAGCCCACGGGTAAGTTTTATGTCACTAAATTCGGTTTGCATGGTTTACATGGGTAAAACATGATTTTGTTTAAATCTCAAATTTTTGTAATGAGCATGTTGTTTAAAATTTTTTGCATTAAGTTTGTCTGAAAAATTTTCTGATATTATATTTGATATTTCTAAATTAAGGGGTGATAACAATAAGGTATGGAAAAGAGGGTATTACTGCATTATGGGCTGGATGGATATTGACTATGCTATTAAAATATGGACCTGTCAATTGAGACTAGCAATTGCGATACGGTTGATCTTTATGAAAGTGGGAGAGATTTAACCGTCTTTCTATTTTGTTCATAAAGACCAACATTTGTGCTAGTTCTGAGGTTCTTTTGAGCAGTATTTTTTAAAGTCAAAGACCTCCTTAAAGCCATTAATGAGCAGTTTGCCGCTTCAGATAAGACTTTTTGTAGTTACCCGTATCCGTACCCCCCAAAAAGCAACCCGATGATGAAAAAGGACTTTTACGCATGTTTTATTAATAGACGAAACGGTACAAAGTGTCTAAAACATTTTAGTCATTTTTAACGTATTAATTTAAATTTGCATATTTTGTAAAATGAACATTTAATTTTGTCGCCTATTTTAAGCTAAAATACAACACGATTATTCAAGCCCACAAAAGCAACCCAAAAAGCAGCCCACAAAAACGGCCTCACAAAAAACCAACCCGCAACTACAAAAATACGCACTCAAAACGGGCCAACTCACCTCACGAGTCACATTTTCGTAAAACCAAATTTTACGATATTACAAAATAATACAAAACAAGACGATTTTATTTCAAGCCAAAATCGAAAAACGCGACAAAAACCGAAACACGAAACACGAAAACGAAAACCAAAAACGTCAAACTTTGGTCCAATGGACCAAAGCTTGAACACACACAAAAGAAACCCACGGTCCATAGCATGCTTCCTCTCAAAAGAGACAAACCCAACACCAACCAATCACAAATCACAGCCGCCAAACTCAGCCCAAAAACAAAAACAAAACACAAAACTAGCGCTGTTAGCGGTGGTCGCTCTAGCCGCCGTTGGCAAATTTGCACTCTAGCCGCCTGTTAACTGGCGGCTGGTTTTCTAGCCACTTGTTAACTGGCGGCTAGTTTTGCTTCCTCTGCTCAGTTTTTCAGCCCTTGTACGTGCTCAACCCCCTCCCCTATAAATACCCATGCATCCTACACACAAAAAACAACAACTTCTCTACTCTCTCTCTCTAACACACTTAGCATTTTCGAATTGTCGTCTTTGCATTTTAAGGTAAACACTTTACCTTCGGATTAGACTCGGACAAGGGTTACACTAACCCAACCCGATATTGGCATAACGAACCCGTATTCGTAATACGGTTGTAGTAATTCGGATTCCTGATCCGTCTAAACCCCGCCAATATCGCATAAACAAACGACTCACTGTCACTAAAGCAAACCGACGTTACATTTTACATTTATGCAAATTCTCATTCATGCATTAAACATTGACTAAACACGGATTCGACATAAACTTGTACCGTTTCAACTAGTCTTTTAAACATGCAAAACTGAGGGTTTTCAAAATACTAGAATTAGACAAAAGTCGGAAAATGACGTTTTATATTAATTCAAATCAATGAATTAATTATTTTACGTATATTTCCTATAGCAAAACGTCATGACTTGACGATTCACATTCATTACTTTGCATTATTATCGAGTCATTATTCGCACTTGTACGTAGCGTTTTATTAGCTCAAACATCGAAACTAAATACTTGTTTTCAAATTAGTAAAGACTACTTTACGTAGGCTTTTGATTTCAGTTTTTCATAAAACGTTTTGATTAACTTTCAAAAGTAACCTTGTCCTGAATCCTCTCTGGTTTCACAATAACCTTAGAAGGAAAGGTATCGACGCGCCTTGAATTCTAAGACTCGTGTCTTGTAATTCAAGACGCGTTAAAAAGGTTCCAAATTCCTTTAAATATTTGGTGGCGACTCCGAATACAATTTCAAAACGATTTTCAAATTTTATAAGCAATGATATCCCCCATAGCAAATACGCACACATTTGCACTTACGCAAATTTTCTCGCGTAGCGCCTTGCTCCTATTCGAGCAAGCTCGCGCGAGGCGTCGAGATGGGTCCGATCCGGGTACCTTCAGTTGGCGACTCCGCTGGGGACGAGCACGTTTTTATTTTTAAAGAAAATAAACTTTTTCTTTTTATTTAAAAACGTAGGAGGCAAAGCTTGAAAATTTGAAAACAATTACGCTTTCGATGTTTGAGCAATGACACGTTGAGTCAAATCCTCCGGGATTTCCGAGCCATGCACCCTCGAGAATCGACCCCTAATAGCGCTCCCTTCATAAGCGAGACTATTCTGGACAAATCGAGTTCTCACCCCTTCACGATTACAAGTACGGCATCCGTACAAACGATCGTAACAGTCAAACTTGGACGCTCTAGGACCCGTATTGAATCCACACTTTGACGTGTGTGATCTTGCGGATAACCCTACACAAACGTTGCGGGAATGACCGAAGGGAACCTTACCCAAAAAGCCAAAAACCCCGTGTCTATACGTACAAATGCGAAGCTATAGTACCCTCACTATCGTCGTCTTTCAAAACAAAATCATGCAAAACATTTTCAAAGCATATGCATTCATAGACGTCTTTTCAAAATACATTTTCAAACATTTTTGAAAAGTCATGCTTTCAAAAACATTAACGTCAGGTTTATTGACCTATCGTCAAACGAACCAGACAAACAGCACGCCGCGACATTCAAACTCGCTCAGAAATAATCACTACATTTATGAGCCTTTACAAAACATACACGAGTTATACGACTGACGTATCGTCATAATTCGTTTATCGCAAAACATTTCATAAAGCAAAACCCAAAATGTCAATTCATTTCGGGTATTTAATCAAAACAACTACTTTTACGCTATGCATTTGAAACAATTCTAAGCCGAATGACTTCCTAGTCACCTCGACTTAAAACCAACATCTTTTCAAACAAAACACAGGATCGCTCAGACGCGAACCTGTCATTTTACATGTTGAATCGGCTGACTTATCATCATTTTGGTTCGACTTTCTATAGCACATACACACGTAAAAGGCAAGCAATATTTGCTTTTTACTCGTTTTAACATCCTCAAATCAAGTAGCCTATCGCTATTTCGTTTTGACTCCTTTTCATATCACAATCTAACGATAAGCCCCTCAGCAACATACTGCTAACCAGGGCTAATCAGATGTGATCATACAAAACCTTTTTTACATCGAGACAAGAGATATGTTGACCTATCTCTACCTCAAAAGCCTCCCGTGTCTTTTCAGCTAAAAAAAAAAAAAAACACGAGTCGAGTCCTGCACATTTCTTTATACACTTTATTTTGGGTTGCGAATGTGAGATCGAGTCTTTTCTTTCATTTTCGGGTCACTAAAGTCTAACGCTTTGCAGGTTTACCCACTTAAAGCCGGATACGGCCGCGGAAGAAACATGGATCCCCATTTCAACCTCCCAACCAACGAAGTTGCCCCTCCCTCGCACCTGCAATCACCCGTGACCGCTGAACACATCCAGTTGCTCAACGACAAGATCACCAATCTCACGTCTCAGCTTGAACTTTTGGCCGTTATACAAAAGTTCGAGGCCGAGAAGAACGCTAGACTCTTCGCCAAAGAGTCTGCCCAGCATGCTAAAGGAATTCAATTCCTTGAAGACAAAATGCGCAACTACAAGCCGACCAAAACTGCAGGTCGCGACCACCAAGGCGGCAAAACTCGAACCGCAGCAAAGACTAAACCAGTCAAGGCTGCCAACTCGCATGCATTAGTAGCATCGCCTGTGTTCATAACACAGCCTACGCTTGCTACACCCAAGTCAACATCTGTCGGGCCATCCTCGTCAAAACAACGACGAAGCTTTGACCCTCTTTACATGAGCTACTCTAAGGCATTGAAGAAGCTCGTAAAGAGGAACCTTCTGCGGCTTCCCAGCCCCGCCAACATACCACCTAAGCACAAGAAAACAAAGTCATGGAACAAAAACGCCTACTGTGAATTCCACAGGGTTAATGGGCATGACACCGAGGATTGCTTCCGTCTGAAGAATGCAATCCAAGACATGATCGACAACAAGACGATCGAAAAGCCAAACGCGGCTCCTAAACCACCACACCAGCATAGCACACTCCGTGCTCGCACTATCTTTGTGGGAACATTTCCCATTCTCGAGTGCTCTCATCCGGTTACCACAAACAACCATGAGGTCAATGTCGTTAGCGGCGATACCAACGACTACAACGACAGCACTAAGTACATTCACAAGGCAAAAACAAAAACAAAAACAAGGCCCGCGGACGAGAAAGGGGTCTTCGTACAGGTCCCTTATCTACATCCCATCAGGTGGTCCGACAGCGACGACGAGGTTTCATACCTCCCACATATGTACCAAGCTCCTCTAGAACCGCCAGGGTTCCCGTCCAGGCTCACAAACAACAACAAGGACAAGGGCATACTCGTGGACGAGGCTGCTCCACCTGTTTCCTCAACCTGGCCTGGCGCCGAGGATACGCTGCCAAAGCAACTTCCAAAAACAAAATCAAGCACTTCGGCCTGGCAACTCTTGCAGGATTCACCTAGGCATCGCAAGGCCCTTCGTCGAATCCTACAGGTCACACCGGTGGCAAGACAGATGCCTCCGGCGCAATTTGTTAGCCACATCATCCGGGACTGGCTACCGGGTACTATAAATTTTTCTAACGCGGACCTGCCGCCCTTTGGAGCTGCACACAATATGGCACTCCACATAACCGTAGATTGCCGTGGCATGACACTACCCGTTACCCTCGTCGATAACGGTTCTTCAGTCAATGTCCTGCCTCTTGCGACCGCCACTAAACTGGGATTGGACGAAGACGACTTCACTCCCTGTTCAGACAACGTGGCAGCATACGACGGTACACTCCGTAGTATAAAAGGCATCATCTCACTGTCCGTCATGACAGAACATGTCGTGACGAAAACTGAATTCCAGGTCATGGACATTCCCCCGACATACAATATGTTGCTGGGCAGGCCCTGGATTCACGCTACCCGAGCTGTCGTATCAACTCTGCATCAGAAGGTTAAACTACCTCTGGACAACGAAATCATCACCGTCAAAGCCTCGAACTTCCGAGCAACCCTCCTACATTTGAGAAAGCATCGACGAATCCACCAATGACGCAGGTGGTTTCAGCTCAAGCATTTACGCCTAAGGTTTAGGGTCCCACGTCATCATGACGCTAGGTCTTCTAAGTCAACCAGGACGCGCAATTACATTCCTAAATAGTAGACCTAGTTTAGGATTTTAGAGTTTGTAGGGTTGTCCTAAGCTCTATAGTCTGAGCAATTTTCAAATGTAACTGCTTTTAACAACATTAATGACAAGAATGTTTTCGGTTACACTTTGCCTCGTTTTGCCTCTTTACTCTTGCACATTCTCTTTTGCACATTCTAAACGTTTGCGATAACATTAAACAAAACGACATTGCATCATATGAATACATTGCAGGCACTGTTTCCAGACCCAAACAACCTCCCGTCACCCAGACCTAAGCAGCTGAAAACACAGCAACACCTAAACACCCCAGGAACCCAGAAAACTACCACTGTGGCCTTCCCCAAGCACAGACAAAAACATACATCCTCCAAGCTACTCACAAAAATCAAACAACACCCTCATCTGGTCTCGCAAAGACATACCCGTCTTTGACCAAAAACCACACTCAAGCAAAAGCCAGGCATCAAGCCCGCCAAACAAAAGCCACAACGCATAATCCAAGCCAACAAAGACGCTAACCGGACATCAAACACAGTCCCAGCCACAAAGAAAAACGGCAAAGGTCCAGTATACACTGACTGCCACAACCCAAACAAAGCATATCCAAGAAACACCGACGCTCTCGTCAAAAACACCGCAGAAAGCACAATCACTAAGGAGTCCACAATCAGTCAGGTGTCCAACCACCACGATCATAATACAGGAATACTCCTATTAAACACAAAAGACAACCACGCACCCCTCTCTCAAGGCTTCAAAGTCACCACTAACACCAAAGCATACAAAGCACATGTCTACGACCAACAAGGATCCACAGAAACACTACCTGACCTTTCATCCCAGATAAACAAACCCCCACACACCCAGATGCTACCCATTGGCGCGAAACAGCACAACCAACCCGCACATACTCATGCTCCCAACCACACTAGGGGCTGTACATACAAAACCCCGTAATCAAACCATTCCCAACTACAAAACAGCCAACACCCACGAAGCATTCTGCAATGTATTTATAAGATGCAATTCTCGGACCGTCATGTCCTCAAACATGTACCACGGACCGGCATGTCCTTAAACGTGCACCTATAACAGACACACTTCCCGGGCCGGCATGCCCTTAAACGTGCACTCTCCCACAAAAAAAAAGCAAAAGCTTTTCACGGGCCGGCATTCCCTTAAACGTGCACTTTCTATAAAGCAATTCATGGACCGGCATGTCCTTAAACGTGCACCCCTTTTACAAACACAATTCATGGGCCGGCATGCCCCTAAACATGCACTTCCAAACACAACTCTAGGGCCGGCATGCCCTTAAACGTGCACATTCTCCACGAAAATCAAAAAATCATTTCATGGGCCGGCATGCCCCTAAACATGCACTTTCAAATACAACTCCTGGGCCGGCATGCCCCTAAACGTGCACATTCAACACAAAATGCAACTCTGAACTACGCCGGTCTGATTCCGCTCACGTGGATACGTAGGCAGCTTTGCGAGAAGCGCGACCAATATTCAACACAAAAACGACGAGTTCAATGCTTAAAAAAAAAGTTGAGAACATAGTCAACACAAAAACGACACGCCCGAAGCTTAAAAAGGTCGAGGGCATAATCAGCACAAAACATCCGCCTGAAAATCCAAAGGGTTAAAAAGACGACATTCAACATAAAAATGACACGCCTGAAGCTTAAAAAGGTCGAGGGCATAGTCGACACAATAATGACACGTCTGAAGCTTAAAAAGGTCGAAGACACAGTCAACACAAACGCAAGATCATGATCCAAAGTTTAAAAAAGTCGAGGACATAACTCTTTTTACAAAACAGCAAACGAGGCAAACGTAAACGAAAACATTCATTTCATTAGTCAAAAGCATTTACGTTTTGGATTTTCCGTCTCTAGAGCAAAAGACAAAACTACGACCCCTGATGTCCTCTTAGGTCTTTGGAATGACAAAGCAGACTACAGCGTTACCAGGGTTTAGAGTTGACGACGAGCTACAACAAGGTTCCTTCGACGCCATACCCATCAGCTACACATGCTAATCTCGACATCCCTGCCATTCCCGTATCACGGATCACAGGAGGAGGCAACGACTTTTATGACACCCAAAACACCACCCTCCCAGGCAACGCATCGTCCGACCGCAAACCCTCGCCACTACGGCTATTACATCCTCATTTTTACACCTAAAACACCTTACCCTACTCAACAGAACGCAGCCGTGTATCACACCACCTCGTTTTACACCCCTACTTTACGTTTTTTGTTTTTCACATTCAAAAAACCCGTCATCTTCAAACGCGCCTTCAGCTCTACGCAGATTACAATTCTCGCACTTCGCAACTCATATTTCAAAAAAAAAGGGCACAATTTTTACATTGCATTTTTATCAAAACACTTTTTGCAAACTTCATACTTCTTTTTGTCAAAACACGTTTTACACATGCTTTCACATAAAGCACGATGCATTTTCTTAAAACTGCATTTTCACGCATGTCGAGGCCCATAATCTCAATCGAGATTCGCGGTTTCGCCCAACTAACATTACATTGCAGGTCTCAAAGTACAGCCGCAAGCAAGGTTAGCCAACGACCACATCCACCTGACGACGTCCATTCAACGATGCTAACGCAAGCCATCTCCTATGCACCTCAGCCATCACCGACAAAGCGAAAGATCAGCACGCTGGGGGCTAAAATCAAAAGCAGCTACAACAAGTTTGACTAACGTTTTACACTAAAACCTAAGTCAAACTGGGGGCTAAAATCAAAAGCAGCTACAACAAGTTTGACTAACGGTTTACACTAAAACCTAAGTCAAACTGGGGGCTAAAATCAAAAGCAGCTACAACAAGTTTGACTAACGTTTCACACTGAAACCTAAGTCAAACTAGGGGCTAGAAACAAAAGCAGCTACAACAAGTTTGACTAACGTTTCACACTGAAATCTAAGTCAAACTGGGGGCTAAAATCAAAAGGAGCTACAACGAGTTTGACTAACGTTTTACGCTAAAAACTAAGTCAAACTGGGGGCTAAAATCAAAAGCAGCTACAACAAGTTTGACTAACGTTTCACACTGAAACCTAAGTCAAACTGGGGGCTAAAATCAAAAGCAGCTACAACAAGTTTGACTAACGTTTTACGCTAAAAACTAAGTCAAACTGGGGGCTAAAATCAAAAGCAGCTACAACAAGTTTGACTAACGTTTCACACTGAAACCTAAGTCAAACTGGGCTAAAATCAAGCGTTTACAACAAGTTTGACTAACGTTTTACACTAAAACCTAAGTCAAACTGGGGGCTACACCATATAATAACCAGTCATAATACAGATTCACAAAAATCAGGATCAATTTTTGCTTTTTTTCAAAAGTCACAAAAATCAGGATCAATTTTTGCTTTTTCCGCAAAAGTCAAACAACCAAACACAAAAAACTCTTTACGAGTCAAACAAAAACACTAAACCTCTTCACGAGTCACACAAAACACCTACACTCTTTTACGAGTCAAACAAAACACCTAAGCCTCTTTACGAGTCAAACAAAACACAAACACCTCTTTACGAGTCAAACAAAAACACTAAACCTCTTTACGAGTCAAACAAAAACACCCAAACCTCTTTTACGAGCCCAACAAAAGCACCGAGCCTCTTTTACGAGTCAAGCAAAACATCAAGCCTCTTTTACGAGCCCAACAATGCACTAAACCTCTTTACGAGTCCCACATAAACACCCAAACCTCTTTACGAGTCAAACAAAACACCTTACACTCTTTTACGAGTCACACAAAAACACCTAAATCTCTTTACGAGTCCCACAAAAACACCCAAACCTCTTTTACGAGTCACACAAAAACACCTAAACCTCTTCTACGAGTCACAAAAACACCAAACCTCTTTGCGAGTCCCAACAAAAGCACCAAGCCTCTTCTACAAGTCAAATACATAAACACAAGCCTATTTTACGAGTCCAGCACCAGACACAAGCCTCTGCTACGAATCAAATAACACAGAGCCTCTTATACGAAAATGACATTAAAGCACGAACACCAGATCAAACACGCAAGAACCATTCAACGTCAGCAACCCTCTCAAGCACAATGCAGAGTTCGGCTAGACTACAAAACGCCGTCAAGAAGCATTCATCCGCAGGCTGGCATGCCCCTAAATATGCAGGACCGTCATGTCCTTAAACATGTCGTCCCTCCCCGCATTTCCCGGCACTAAGTCCTCGTCTCTCCCCGAGACACATACTTAGCGCCGCCAGGTAGTATCGAGACTGTAGTGGTCCGGATACTATCTTTTTAAGTTTGACTAGCGCTTTAGTCCAAGCTCAGTCAAACTGGGCTCAGTAGATACCGTATCCGCACTCCCCCAAAAAAGCAACCCGATGATGAAAATGGACTTTTATGCATGTTTTATAAATAGACGAAACGGTACAAAGTGTCTAAAACATTTTAGTCGTTTTTAACGTATTTATTTAAATTTGCATATTTTGTAAAATGAACATTTAATTTTGTCGCCTATTTTAAGCTAAAATACAACACGATTATTCAAGCCCACAAAAGCAACCCAAAAAGCAGCCCACAAAAACGGCCTCACAAAAAACCAACCCGCAACTACAAAAATACGCACTCAAAACGGGCCAACTCACCTCACGAGTCACATTTTCGTAAAACCAAATTTTACGATATTACAAAATAATACAAAACAAGACGATTTTATTTCAAGCCAAAATCGAAAAACACGATAAAAACCGAAACACGAAACACGAAAACGAAAACCAAAAACGTCAAACTTTGGTCCAATGGACCAAAGCTTGAACACACACAAAAGAAACCCACGGTCCATAGCATGCTTCCTCTCAAAAGAGACAAACCCAACACCAACCAATCACAAATCACAGCCGCCAAACTCAGCCCAAAAACAAAAACAAAACACAAAACTAGCGCTGTTAAGGCGGTGGTCGCTTTCTAGCCGCTGTTAATCAAATTTGCACTAACCGCTGATGGCGGCGGTGGTTTCTAGCCACTTGTTAACTGGCGGCTAGTTTTGCTTCCTCTGCTCAGTTTTTCAGCCCTTGTACGTGCTCAACCCCCTCCCCTATAAATACCCATGCATCCTACACACAAAAAACAACAACTTCTCTACTCTCTCTCTCTAACACACTTAGCATTTTCGAATTGTCGTCTTTGCATTTTAAGGTAAACACTTTACCTTCTGATTAGACTTCGGACAAGGGTTACACTAACCCAACCCGATATTGGCATAACGAACCCGTATTGCATAATACGGCCAGTAGTAATTTGATTCTCGATCCGCCTAAACCCCGCCAATATCGCATAAACAAACGCCTCAGTGACACTAAAGCAAACCGACGTTACATTTTACATTTATGCAAATTCTCATTCATGCATTAAACATTGACTAAACACGGATTCGACATAAACTTGTACCGTTTCAACTAGTCTTTTAAACATGCAAAACTGAGGGTTTTCAAAATACTAGAATTAGACAAAAGTCGGAAAATGACGTTTTATATTAATTCAAATCAATGAATTAATTATTTTACGTATATTTCCTATAGCAAAACGTCATGACTTGACGATTCACATTCATTACTTTGCATTATTATCGAGTCATTATTCGCACTTGTACGTAGCGTTTTATTAGCTCAAACATCGAAATTAAATACTTGTTTTCAAATTAGTAAAGACTACTTTACGTAGGCTTTTGATTTCAGTTTTTCATAAAACGTTTTGATTAACTTTCAAAAGTAACCTTGTCCCGAATCCTCTCTGGTTTCACAATAACCTTAGAAGGAAAGGTATCGACGCGCCTTGAATTCTAAGACTCGTGTCTTGTAATTAAAGACGCGTTAAAAAGGTTCCAAATTCCTTTAAATATTTGGTGGCGACTCCGAATACAATTTCAAAACGATTTTCAAATTTTATAAGCAATGATATCCCCCATAGCAAATACGCACACATTTGCACTTACGCAAATTTTCTCGCGTAGCGCCTTGCTCCTATTCGAGCAAGCTCGCGCGAGGCGTCGAGATGGGTCCGATCCGGGTACCTTCACTTTTGTTATTACCTTAATTATGTAGTTTTCATCCATGAGCCACATTGAGACTAAAGGAGCGCGTGATTATGTCATGCGCATAAGGGATATTGCGGCCCGACTTAAGCTTTTGAAAGTTACCATAACTGATATGATGATTTCCTTGTCCATTTCATTTTGTGCACTCTTCCTCCGCTATATGCTCCATTTAAGATCTCTTATAATACACATAAAGATAAATGGTCAATAAACGAGCTTATGACCATGTGTATTTAAGATGAAGAGCAATTATTGATGGACAAGGGTGAGAAAGTGAACCTTACTACGGTTTATTTTTCAAAGAAGAATAGAGGTCACAATAAAGAAAAAAGAAACATTTTTGCTGAGTCAACCATTTAAAAGGATCCTAAGTGTCATTTCTGTAAAAAGGAGAGACACATTCAGAAGGATTGTCCTTGGTTTAAGGCTTGACTTGTGAATAAAGGTAATTTTCTGCGTTTATTTGTTATGAATCTGCAATGGTTAATGTTAATTATAATACATGGTGGATTGATTTTGGTACCACAATCCATGTGTCGGATACCCTATAGCTTTGCAATGGTATGACAAGCCTAAGGAAACAAGTGGCAAGTGAATGCTTCATCTATTCAGTAAACGAGATGAGTTCACATGTGGAGGCCATTAGAACGTGCAATTCAGTTCTGTTGAGTAGTTTTATTTTGCCTTTGGAAAGACATTTACGTACCAAATTTCACTAGAAATTTGATTTCCATTTTGAGACTTATACCTTTTGTATAATCCTTCAATTTTGAGATTCTGAGTTCAGTATTTTTAGAATTTTAAATGTTGTTGAAAATGGTATTTTGTCTAACGGTTTAAGTTGTCTTTGTTTGCAAAATAATATTATTTAAAATGCATATTAAGGCTGGTTAATAGATGTATTATGAATGTAAATTCCTCTATTTTGTTGCATCGGAGATTGTGAAATATCTCCATTGAAAGAGTAAAGAGATTAATAAAAGATGAAGTACTTGTTACTTTAGATTTTACTGATTTTATACATGTGTTAGTTGCATAAAGGGAAAGGAAACTAACAAAACTCTGAATGGTGCAAAGAGAAGCTCAAAGCATTTAGATTTCATACATACAGACGTATATTGTCTAGTCTGAAACGCGATTGATCTAAAATGCTTTATAACCTTAATTGACGATTATTCACGATATACGATTCTCTGCTTATTTCGTTCTATATACTAGACTTTAGATGCTTTAAAATTGTTTAAGGCAGAAGTTGAGAATAAATGCGGTATGCGCATTAAAATCGTGAGATCAGATCGAGGTGGAAAGTACTATTGTAGATATATAGAGGACAAAATACACGCAGTCCATTTTGCTATATTTCTTTAGGAATGACTTGATCAGTGGGAGTGATCAATTTCAAGATGAAGGTATACCTGAAAAATGATCATCATGAGTTTTACTCTCTGATTCAAGTTGTGGATTGGTTATTGTTCATGCTCTTTAAGTTGATCGACAAGTTCAACAACCAGATACAGAAACTCCACGAAAGTTGATAAAAATTATGATAGACCATAACGTAAATGATGACCTAGATCATCATGAGTTGGAGGAACAAGTTCACCGTGAGGCTGAATAAGTTCCATTAAGGAGATCTATCAAATTATAATGGTCAATTATTCCTGATGATTATGAGGTGTATCTACAAAAATTGATTGTCATTTTGGGGCCGACAATAATTCAACTACGTTTTCACAAGCCACAAGTTTTAACGGTTCTAACTTGTGGATTAGTGCTACAAAAGATGAGGTGAACTGTAACACCCCGGCCCCAACCAAAGGCCGGAATGTCATTCACGGTAACTCGCCAGGCTGCGTACATCGCCCACAGACCAACACGGGCCCTTTCCAGCGCACGTTGTCCTCACTCGTGCGCATCCTGAGAACTTCCCAGGAGGTCACCCATCCTAAGACTACTCTCCAGTAAGCACGCTTAACTGAAGAGTTCTTAAGATGAGCCACCAGAAAAGAAGATGTATCTTGTTGATATGAGTAGCACTTACAATCCTTTTAAGCACTAGGTCACTTGAGCTCATCACATGGACCACTTCAACGGGGAACCCGGCCCGAATAACCTCGGACAACACCGGGTGTTACACACCCCCACTTGAAGAACGCAACGTCCTCGTTGCGCCTGGTAGCTACTTACAATATAGCATTCCAGAATCCTCCCCAGCTAGGTGCGTACCTAGGATTCGACCACACGGCTAGGTGTGTACCTAAGATTCGACCACACGGTCGCCGGGTTGCTCTGATACCAACTGTAACAACCCGGATTTTCCAACAAAATAAAATAAAGAAATAAAAGAATTTATAAAATAAAAGAAAATAAAAGCGAGCCACGGTGTCGGAAACACCGTGGAATCCGGATCATTACTATCTAAACCAACTAAACAACGATAACAAGGTAGGCCTTGAGGCCTAGAAGTGGGGAGTAAATACCCCTTACAAATCAAACTCCAAAATGAAAGTAAAATAACAGTAACAAGACTAAACATCCTAACGAGTCTAGTCCAAAAGAGCCTAAACGACACACATCTCTTCCAAGGTAATACGCGGTCACATCCTCGCATCCACTCACTCAATCCCGTCTCGCGCATACCTATAAAAGAGAGGCAACAACCACAATCAGTGGGGAGTAACTAGGTGCTCCCCAGTCATATTTTAACATAACAAAACATAAACAACAATGCAACAAGCTCACCTGGCCTACGGCCTAATACCCATGTACAACAACATAAACCACAAACATACAACAAAAGAAACAACAATACACAACAACAAAACATCACGGCACAACCAAGGTTGTGTCCCAAACCATCTGCTCACAAGACGATCCTTCTTCCAACCAATTGCGAGAGTAAGCGCGGAGAACTGGGTGAAGCAACAAGAATCACCCCGGGTGAAGCAACAAGAATCACCCAAACCCTATGGCGGAACAGCAACAAGAAGTTCCTCAATAATCACAAGTCTAAATTTGGCCAAATTCCACCGAGCAACAAGAACGGTGACGACATAAATAACCATAGTCTCTAACCCTTCTGGTTGAGAACCCATAGTCGCTCTAACTAAACAACAAGAATAGCCGAGGGGATCATGGGCGGTATCCGTCCATCCTAGGACGTTGTATCTCCTCACACATGTGCCAGAACAGTACCCATGTGCAAACTTAACTCAAGCACAACCTGTTAACTTGTTAACCTGTCTCCAACACTTCCAACACAACCATACATCCACAACAACCACACTCATACATACACAAACATCATTACCAACATAACCAACCATAAATACGGAGTACAATGTGATCAACATGCTTTACAAGTCATACATTCAATTAACATGCACGTAATTCATTATTTAGTGATCAAACAAAGTATATCTCAATTCGATTTAGCATAGCTAACATCCTAATACACGCCAAGACTCAAACAAGTGACAAACAAACCATCACAAACACAAAAAACCACACGGCCAGCCTTCACTATACACGGCCAACATACATATCAACCCAATTCATGCATGTCATTCGATTCTCATGCGACCAATTATCGATTTATATGATCAATTCATTTTAACATGCATACATGCCCTTTTAGACTCAATCAAAACATCTTAACTCATGGTTTATCCTAGGTGATTAATACAAACATCAAGATTCAACATGATTAAGCCAAAACAAGAAGAAAACAAGAAGAAAACAAGAAGAAGAAGGCCAAGCAAGGCCACGGCCTTCACCCACAACTCACGGCCAACACATCAACACAACACCAATCCATTTTTCATCGATTTACAAGCATGATTAATAATAGATTATGTGAAACATGCATCAAAACATGATAGTAAGACACTCTAGTATGAGGCCATGACCTTAGCATGATTTTATGACAAAAACAACAATGAACAACACGAATTCTTGCACTCATACAATAGATCAACAAGATCAACATCAACTAGGCCTCATACATGCTAAAATAATATAACTAGATCACACCTAGTTACCTTTGTTGAGATCAAAAACCTTGCTATTCTTCCTCCTCTTCAACCAATATGGTGTCCCCCTTTTCAAAGTCTCATTCTCCTTTGATGATCCAAGCCAAAACATACAAGCAATAAATACACAACAATATAACACATAAAATAATATAAAACCAGAAAATAAAAGAGATAAAAAGGAGATCATACACTAAGGGAAAGGCTAGGAAAGAGTTAGGGCAAAGGAGATGAAAGCTTGGTTGAGAAACAATGGAGTTTGGATGAGAATTTGGAGAGAGTTTGAGAGATGAATGAAGGATGAATGAGGATGGGATATGAGGAATGAGAGGATGGAGTTGCAAAACTGATCATAAGGGAGCTAGGGTTGAGAGGGTACGAAAAGATATAGTGACTTGAGCGAAACGAAAACACGGGAAAAACCCTAGAATTTGATCCGCGTAGTGGAGCGGCTCGCTCTGGTGCATAGAGCGGCTCGCTCTGATGAAGCGGCTCGCTCCACTGATGGAGCGGCTAGCTCCTCTGATGGAGCTGCTAGCTCCTCTGATGGAGCGGCTAGCTCTGACCCATGTTGGAGCGTGTTCTCGTTTCTTCCCTTCTTTTCTTCAATCTTCACTTTAACCCTTGCTTACCTACGCTTATAGGACTCTCCTAGGCGTACTCTTGAACTCGGGTCTACTTCCACTCGTAACCAAGACCCGACTCACCCATCTAAGAAATGATTTCCCGAGCCAAAAGTGGAAAGTCACTCGATTAGGAAACTAACTAATTATAGAGAGTGAACAAAATAAATTAGAAAAAGTCGGGGTGTTACAATCCTACCCCCTAAAAAGAAGTTTCGTCCTCGAAACTTGGAAATGAAAGAATACCCCCAAAGATTAAGGAAACTACCTGCTCCTATGGTCCTCAAGATAAGAGTCACTAACTCTACTCACCATGATAACAAGGGCATCGACACGCTTAACGACGCTTAAGATAACCCGTCATCACATATCACCCGAATGACGCTCAACTCATTCATATAAACCTTTAATACTATTGGTACATCTTATGCTCGACAATCCTCAAATTAGGCATACTAGCCTCACAAGACCATATCGTTCAACCAAGCATCTTCCTCACCAAGTCTAACCAAAACCTCAGACGGATTTACCCCAAAAGGCACCATTACCCATGTTACCAAGACAACTAACGCGTTAGCTAATCCCCAAATCAATGCTAATGACAAACCTCATAACCTTAATCATAACGTGATCTAAGCTCAAGTCAATATCGCTTCCCATATAGTTCCACATTTTCCACAACAAAATAACCATAAATATGTCATACCATACCATCTCATTCTCAAGTCACACGTATACTAACACGTAGCTATCAAAATGTATCGTTGAAAGCTTGCTACTCTCTCAACCCATTATTACCATACACAAGTCTATCCACACCTCTCTCAAATGTCACTACCTTACTGACCTCGAATTCTCTCCTCCCATTAATGAATTTCCTTATACTTAACACATACACAAAACCACAAAGATGCACACTGGTCATTCCCACATTATCCTTTAAAGTATAATCCCAAAGTTTTATCGTGCTCACTATAACCATTAAGTTTTCCTTAAAGCCGATTATTATTGCTCACCACAATATCACTTCCCAATTCTCACTAACTCAAGATTATCACACCCCCATATACCATCATAATCGAATCCTCAAAAATACTACCTATATAGATACCATCACTTCCTTTACCTCTACTCATCACATATTAAACTTTTACTCACGGAGGCTATAACTCACAAACATTATCTCGCAACGATTAAGCTACCTCGCAAAGCTCTAGCTAGAAGTCACAAAACTAGGAATCCACTCAGGCCACCACGACCAACCATGTGTGACACCATTAGCTACTAATCCACTAGGCTCCAACATCTAAGATTCTCGTAACAGCGACAACCTCGGAATCAAGACTCGAGCTGGAGAAGGATAGATCGCCCTACGGCCGCTAGTCGACAAGCAAGTGATCAGGGGAACTTAACGGGGACAAAATTGATATTAAGACACCAAGAGTTCTTACAAAATTAGGATGTGAGTGGCAACCGAAAGGCACAGGAAGGGAAGAAATAGAAGATCGGCACCTTAAAAGTTAGCTCTAAGACAAGAGGTGTAGAATAAAGAAAGGATAGAATGATACTAAGTAAAAATATGACATAATAAATCTTTTGTAAGAAAATGCTCAACAACACCATTTTGACAAAAGGAATTTATAATATGAAACGATGAAGGAAAATGGAAATATTCTTTAAGAGTTCACAAATGAAGGCATAAGACTCGTGTCCAACAAAGAACTCAAATTGGTTTCGTTATGAAGGGGAGACGAAAAGGTAATTGCTGAAAAGTTTGACAAATTAAGAACGAAAAGAACCACAAAATGTTCAACAAATTAAGGACAAAAAGAAGGAAAAGAACGAAAAGAAAAGAATGAAACAAATTAAGTAAAAATATGAAATAATAAATCTTTCGCAAGAAAATGCTCAAAAACCACAAATTCAACAAAAAGAAATTTTTAATATGAGACGATGAAGAAAGATAGAAATATCGTGTAAGATCTTACAAATAAAGGCATAAGATCCGTTTCAAACAAAGAGGCCAATTTAGCTTCATGTTGAAGGTAAAACGAAATAGGTGACCCGTAAAAAGTTTGACAAATGTAAAGTATGATCAGAAGTAACAATTTCAAGGAGAAGTCTTAAAGTCGAGTTTCCAAAATGACCTTTATTTTTTTAAGGGAATAAAGCTGCTAAAATACCAAGTAGAATAAATAGTGTTTAAATAAACCAAATGCTCAAATTCGAAAACTTACTTAAAGAAGGTTTAGGATCACAAAGAGGTTCTGATCAAAAATGGATGCAATAGATAAGTGTCAGTCATTTCAAATTTGATTGAGTAAAAAGCCATCAAAATGTATTGACGCGTTTAAAAATGAATGGAAAGGTAAAACAAAACGGATTAAAATTTTCCTCAACATAGTTACAAAATAAGAAAGTACAAGAAGGATAAACAAACCATTATAGCACAAATATACAAAAATAGGTTTCGTTAATAGAACTGTCTGAAAACATTTTTGAAATAAAAGAGTTTAGAAATTATTTCAGCACGATCTATTGAAAAAAGATAAGCATGAAGGTAATAAGAGATTTTATTGGGTAAAACGAAACTCAAACTGTAATCACGAGCTGATAGCTTCAAAACAACGGTATAATAAGATCAAGAACTAGGAGGATATACTAAGGACAAGTGTAGCTAGCAAGCTGAAAGAGGTCCCTACGAATACGGTAGGTGACTTAGATTAAGAGCTTCCGCTGCGTGCTCTGATGGCAGGACCATACATTCACACTTCGGCTAAGTTTCTTACTCCAGCTGATCAATCAGTACGAATCAAAGACTTTAAGAGTTAAATTTCTAGATATTTCGAAAGGTCAAATGAAAGAGGAAGATTTTAAAGTAGAATAATCAAATGATTAAAGTTGAAGAAACGAATAAATCGAAAAGTTAAAACAAGGGATCGACAAGGCATAAATAGACTAAAATTTTCGATAAAATAGAACTCTCAAATGAATAACATTAAAAAGCAAAGGTCATAAAAGTGTATTAAAACGGAGTGTAAAATACTCCCTTTTTTGTCGATATTTAAAAATGAAGGGTAACAAGATTTGGTAAGAAAATAGAAGTATAAAGGATTTAGTTTAGAATGGTGAGTATGATGAAAGCACAGAAACCAAGTAGTACATAAGAAAGCAATTATCAGAGTGAAACATTTTGAAATAAAGAAATAAATTTAAAAACGACGATTAAATCAAATCAAAAGTTTTTAAAGACTATTTTAGAGGCAGGACTAGTAAATTTTAAATGTAGAGATTTATCGAGTCGACACCCGACCTCGCATGACTTCATCATTCCTGTACCTGCATCCAAAGCAAACATATGATCTAATGGTGGAAATCCTAAGACCACCATTCACACAACTACTCACACACATGCACAAATAACGCAGACCCCCTAATGTGTCTACCCAACACTCTCACTCGGTGTTCTAGGTCAAATCCTACTCACTCGACTAAGAGAGTTGGGAGCGTATTCGCTCTGATACCAACTGTAACACCCCGGCCCCAACCAAAGGCCGGAATGTCATTCACGGTAGCTCGCCACTACATCGCCCACAGACCAACACGGGCCCTTTCCAGCGCACTTTGTCCTCACTCGTGCGCATCCTGAGAACTTCCCAGGAGGTCACCCATCCTAAGACTACTCTCCAGCAAGCACGCTTAATTGAAGAGTTCTTAAGATGAGCCACCAGAAAAGAAGATGCATCTTGTTGATATGAGTAGCACTTACAATCCTTTTAAGCACTAGGTCACTTGAGCTCATCACATGGACCACTTCAACGGGGACCCCGGCCCGAATAACCTCGGACAACACCGGGTGTTACATGAACCCTATGACGTCTAATCGAGTTTGTGATCTCGTTGAATTGCCCGATATAGTAAAAGCCTTTTGGGCAATATTGAAATACATAAAGTAAAACTCGTAACCATATAGTTCACGCAGAACGAGAGAGCTAATACGCGGAGATTTTGTTTTCTCTTATGGTAAATAAATATTCTCTCTGATCAGTTATGGCACTAGTAGCTCATTTTGATCTCGAGCTACATTATATTGATGTGAAAATGGTATTTCTCAATGATGACTTAGAAGAAGAAGTTATATTAAATAACCTAAAGATTTTCCTCTAAGAATGGTGAGCATTTTGTTTACAAGCTCAATAAGTTCATATACGTTTTGAAATAAACTTCCCGCAAATGACGTATGAATTTTCATAAATTAATTACTTCATTTGGTTTAGAAGTGAATGTTATGGATCAATGTACATACCTTAAGGTCAGTGGGAGTTAAGTTTATTTGTTGTTTTGTATGTGGATGATAACTGAGGAATTACCACTACAAAAAAAACTGCGAATAGTGACGGAAAAATCCGTCACAAATCAGTCATTTCCGTCACAAAAACCAGTTTTGTGACGGAAAACCCGTCACAAAAAGTCCTCGCAAATTATGGTCACAAAAAAAAATTGTGACGGATTACCCGTCACTAAATTATTTGTGACAGACTTGTGACGCCTATTCCGATAGAAAAAATGTGACCAAAGTCAAGATTCAGTCAATATTTGTGACGGGTAATCCGTCACAAAAACTGACTTTTGTGACAGGTAATCCGTCACAAAACTTGTGAAGGTCAATTTGTAGTCAAGTTTTGTGACGGACAATCCGTCACATATAATGATATTTGTGTCGGGTAATCCGTCACAAAAATGAATTTTGTGACGGATTACCCGTCACAAATTATTTTTTTTTTTTTTTTTTTTTTTTTAAGTTTTGCGACGGGTAATCCGTCACATAAAGAGCTGTTTTTTTGGCAGAAAACCAGCCCCTGCCGTATGTCCACAATGTTAATACATTGTTTTCTATTTCCTGTACCTGCAATGTGTAACACATTCGTCGACCGCCAAGCGGGATAAAACATTAAAGTCGACCGCCAAGCGGGAATTAATCAACACAACAACAAACCATAATTTTCAAGTCGACCGCCAAGCGGGATAAAACATTAACATACTAACATTAACAAGTCAAGACGATATATACATATTATATATGTTTTTAAGTGCAATGCCGACATAGTTTATCATAATTTTAAAACAATATAAAACATACTAAACTGGGGACATTGGCTCTTGAATCCGTGACCGTCATCGGCGAAGTCATCCCTAGGACCTGGTGTCGGCCCACTAGAGCACGCCGGGTCAGGAAATGTGAATCCATGATTCGCAGCCATGAACGCCATCATCATGTCGCTTTTCCTCTTTTGCTCAACAAGTTCTGCTTCTATCGTACTCACTTTATCTTTAAGTTGAGTATTTTCCATTGTCATCTTAGAGACCAAACTTGGTGAGTAAGAGGAAATCGAGTGCCGGGCGATCCTGTTAGCCGGTGGAATGAACAACTCTGGGGCCGCTGCACCAATCCCGAACAAGCGCATCTTTTGGTCAAATCCGCCGGCAGCGTTGTAGTACGCTTGAAAGGGATCTAATGGCGGTTGACCATCAGGAACTGGCTGAGACAATTGTTGTTGATATGCCGCCTAAAATTATAAAACACAAACTTGTAGTTAAATTAAGACGACACTTGTAATACTACAAAAACTGTAAGAGAATAATATAAACATAAAAAAGCTAGTTAAAACAATAATAAGTATTTCAATTCGTTATAATTAATCTAACACTTACGTCAGTTTGGGATGCTCGAGTACAAACCCAATTTCTTTTCTTGTCTTTCTTTGACTTTTCCATGAGCTTGTAGGGTGTCGCCTGATCACCCTACACATAGTATACAAAAAAAAAAAAAAAACTTAGTTTAGATAAATGCAAATAATCAAATTAAATTAAAAATATACATCAAAACAATATTTATCAAATACTTACTAACTCCTTAAAAGCCACAACCAAGGTTTCTTTCTAGAGAGTGTGTGTCCCACTTGCTTTTCCTTCTTTTTCTCCTGACCTTCTATTCACTTTGTTTGTCTCTGAAGCCTTAGCAAAATTCGGGTCATCTTCAGCTCTTCTCTTCAGCTTTTGCCAATGGGTTTCGGATATCCAATTTGGCCTCTTTCTCGCTTTGGCAGCAGCACAAATCGACTGGGTGATCCGCCTCTTGACCCTTTTCTCCCACTCAGCTTTCAACGGATACCCAGGCTGATCGGGTCGAACATGACTCTGTAAAAATGATGAACATATACATATTAGAAATAGATAAAGTACTTTTATAGTATATAAACTTCAAGTAGATCATTAAACATTATTATTCAAGTTACCATCTTTGGGTCCTTATCACTCCAACCTAAACCCATCAATGTACATTCCAAGTCACTAGTAGACACACACTTGAAATTTATTATTGAGTAAAAATTGGCAAAGAATTCCCTCGCCTCCAAATACACGATGTGTAATAAATAATTACTACACATATGAATTTAGAGAACATATAAGAAATTGTCACCAAACTTTTTCCTCAACAATAAATAACAAATGTATGTTTACTTCCTAAGTGACTTGAAATGTACAAAGACAGTCCCAAAATGGGGACTATTCAAAAATTGCTCCTAATGAACAATTTTTGAACGGGTGCTAGGTCAAAAAAAATATTTTTAAACATTTTCCATCAATATGAGATCGTGCATATAATTCATTTGCAAAAACACTAATTTCAGTTTTAACATTATAACAAATGATATTTGTGACAACATTCAACCAATAACACTAAATCAAATATTTCAACATTATTCATAACAATCACACACTATCATCAAATTCACATAACAATATTTCAATAATTTTCAATTCAACACTAACACTAACATAACACTAAATTCCAATAACATTAACCTAACACTAACAATGGCTTCTATCCTAAATCATTCAACACTAATAGTAACAATAACACTAATCTAACACTAACAATGGCTTCTATCCTAAATCATTCAACACTAACACTAACACTAACCTAACACTAACCTAACACTAACAATGGCTTCTATCCTAAATCATTCAACACTAACACTAACACTAACACTAACACTAACACTAACACTAACACTAACACTAACCTAACACTAACAATGGCCTCTATCCTAAATCATTCAACACTAACACTAACACTAACCTAAAACTAACAATGACATCTATCTTAAATCATTCAACACTAACCTAACACATTATACTAATACTAACCATGGTTTCTATCCTAAATCATTAACATAATTTAAATCAAAATCAATTACAAATTAAATAGTAATGAAAAAATTACCTAAATAAATGAGTCAAATTAGTTGAGGGCGGGATTAAGTCGGTCACCGGAGTAGACGGAGATGACCGGAGCAAGAGGAGGTGACCGGAGAGACGGAAAAGGGTAGGGCGATTTTGGGGCGATTTTGGGGGTTAGGGTTCGCGGATGAAAAAAACAAAGGGAAAATAGGGGAGAGAAGGAACGGCCGCTGCTAGATCTATAATTAAAAACTTTGTGACGGGTAATCCGTCACAAGCCCGTCACAAAAATCAATTTTTGTGACGGAATACCCGTCACAAACCCGTCTAATTCACTTAAAATATTTCAGGGATACAGCTGTAAAGGGTGCTTTTTTTTTTTTAATTTGTGACGGGTAATCCGTCACAAAAATTGACTTTTGTGACGGACTACCCGTCACAAGTTAGACTAATTCATTTAAAAAAAATTGGGATACAGCGTGGTTTTCCTAATTTGTGACGAGTATTCCGTCACAAAAAGTCATTTTTTGTGACGGAAAACCCGGGTTTTCCGTCACAAAAAAAAATTTAAGGAAGCGCCAATTTATTTTTTTTGGCGCTAACACATGAGACGAACTTGTGACGGATTACCCGTCACAAAATTTGGCGCGGTAAATTAGTGATGGTTTAGCCGTCAGAAAATTTTTTCCGTCGCAAAACCGTCACAATTCCGTCACAAAAAAATAATTTGTGACGGATTTTTTTTCCGTCACAAATTTTCCGTCGCTATTCACAGTTTTTTTTGTAGTGTACATCGAGAGGGAACAATTGAAATGTTCCATATGCTTCATATTTTGGTAGCATCATAAATTTTCAGGTCTGTGTATAAACTTGATATTGTGTATGTTTTTGAAGTATAAGAAAAATATCAGAGTCACCCAGGAATCGATCACTATAAGGGTGCAAAGAAAGTCCTGGTGTACTTTAGAGTACTAAGGATTACATGCTTATGTATAGACGAACTAATTGTTGAATTGGTTGGCTATTTTAACTCTAGTACTGTGGCTGTGTTGACACATGATAATCCACTACAGGATTTGTGTTCATGCTAGCCGATGGTTCCGTATTTTGGATGAGTATAAGGCATACTTTTACAACCAGTTCTACTATGAAGGTTGAGTTCGTTTATTGTTTTGAAATTACCTCACATGGTGTATGATTGAAGAGTTTCATATTTGGATATAGAGTCGTGGTACTCTAATTTTCGGCCGATTAGATTGTATTTGTGATAATTCAGTTGCTATTTAGAACGTGTTCAAGAAAGAAGTGATCATCGAACACATGAGCACTGAGTTTGATAATCGCGGAATCCTTGACTAAAGGCATAGAAATTAAGAATTTCAAGGATCATTTGGTGCGATTGGGACTTGATCCTCTATGAAAATACATTCATTATGTTTTTGTTGAAACTCTTATTGTGTTTAATGGAATATTTTCTCATTTTGAGTTTATGAGCACATTTTCGAGAAATATCATTTTGTTTTCGACCAAGAGTAACATAGGGTTTGCTCATTCAGTTTAAGTGTGTGTGGTTGAGTGACTAAGTATATCGTAATACATGGAAGATTAATTCTCGCTCTAAGGGAATTCGTCGTTATGATTCGTATATTTTGGTTCTCATTAAATTGGACCAAGTGGGAGAATGTTGGACTTTTTCATAAGATATTTAGATTTTATTCTGATATTATTATTTTGATAAGATAATATCTTTTTCAGTTATCTTATGAATATGTATGTGGTCCAATTTTAGGTAAAAATCAGTTTCTTTTGATCAAAGAAACTGACTCCTATTTTGACTAGGTCTATTATATTTTATTCTGTTCACACACAATATTTCCATAATCACCTACTACTCTTTGATGGCAAGACTAGTATATATATGAGGGTGATTTATTTGTTTTGGTCACTGAACCTACTCTCCATAAAGAATATTATACACCATCTATATTGTGAGTGCGAGGGTTTGGAACCAGTAAATTATTACGGTTACGGAATTACAAGTCAGATTTGAAGATTATCATTATTATTATTATTGGGGTCTTCTTTATTATTACTCTTATTAATGAAGACTATATTTATTATTTTATTAGCAATGGCTGGAGGTATGTCTCGATCCTTTAATCGCTTCCGCATATTAATCTCATAATTATGTTGTATTGTATGAGATTATATTTATAAGTTTTACAACCCCATATCAGGTAATTGAAAAATGACCAATCACATCCGAGGATCTGTCGTAGTGTAATAGTCGCACCAATAGGGTGGTGTATGCATACAAAATGACAAGGGACTGATCCTCCTTATTACCTACTTGATATCTTTAGCTTGTCTGACTTGTCCGTTGATGTTGCCGGCCCATTCAGCTACTGCGCGTTAACGTCTTAGTCATGGTGTTGCGCATGTTTCTGCCCTTACTGGTCTTTTGGTTCATAGCGGGTTTCATCATAGATTATCTGTGTAACATTGGGTATTGGGTAGCCATAATGTACCCTACTTTTTATTTGATGTTATGTACGAGTTTGAGTAACTAGTGTACTTTGATAGGAAATTATATGGGTGATTTTCTATGAAAGTATTCGAGTCGCTCTATAGTCAAGACTCGAGAGTTTTATTTGGTATTTGATGAATTGCTATAAAAAGGGTCGACTATCCCTCGTGCTATGTGAGATTTTGCATGATTGTTCACATTATGTGATTATTGAATTGATTACGACTTATGCTTCATATCTCGATTGCTATGATTTAAATTTTAAATATATATTTCGATGTTATATGAATCCAGAAAATATTTAAATTTATTTATCGTCTTCTATAAATTGAAATATTTTAAGTTTTATTTGTCATATTGTATGAGATTTAATTATCTATATGTGGGAACTGATATTATATACTAGTTATCCAAATTTATTTAAATACTGTTGGATATGTATTTATAAGCGTTTACTGCTGCCAAGTTACTTTTAATCATAGGTTAAATAAACCAAAGATTTGGTTTAGAGGTTGTTGGTCAGAACAGTCACTTCCCACCTCTGAGCGGGAGTTCCTCCTATTGTGTTTTTGTCTCCGTTGCAGGCAATTTTCGAGACTCAGGATTATCGGGTCGGTTGGGATGTTGCGTTGGTTTATTTGAGAGGTTGTAATATATTTTGTATCTTATGTCATTCGAATGTAATTTAATTAACATCCGGCATGTATTAGACTTAATTAATTTTCCGCCTTAGTTTAATTAAGTCACAAAAAACCGGGTTGTTACAAATCTATTCTATATCATGTACATTTAAAACATTACTATGCATGTTGACTATTCTTGTACTAACATCTCTAATTACTCCCCTAATCAGCAGCAACGGTCTCGTCATTTAAAAGTAATCGTTACAAACAAAATAAAGGTGACTTAACCATTAAAATGGTGTCACTTGTCCATAATAATAAATGAGGATGAAAATTGTCAGGGGAATTACCCACACTTTTTACACGAAGACTTTGGTGAGAGGTCTCACTATATTGTTAATGTGAAACATCTCGCAAGGTGGTGGTTATTTTTAGTTTCTTTTTCTTTCAGAATTTTTGTGGTTGAGAGTGATGCGTCTCACGTTAAATTAACGTGAGACCGTCCCTCAGAAAACTAATTGTTTGCAGAGAACTTTTGCTTTAATTTTTAGGAATATTTCCCATGAATAAACCAACCAATTAGTAATCTTCCATAAATAAACCAACCTATTGATTAACTCACAATAAACCAACCTTTACACCCTATCTTCCATTACTATACTATATCGATTTTAAAACCGTCATTTTGGGTAAAACAAAAACAATAACCCACATACTTTCATCTCATTATTAATGATATAGTGATGAAAAGGGAAAACATGTGATTTTTACCTTAAAATAATCGATTAAAAAATGAGGATAGTCTAGTATTGGAAGATAGGATGTAAAAGTTGGTTTATTGAGAGTTAATCAAAAGGTTGGTCTATTTACGGAAGATCACTAATAGGTTGGTTTATTCGTGTTAAATATTCCTAATTTTTATTTATTTATTCGTGAATAGTGTGCCAAATAATATTGTGTCATGTGTCTAGGTGGAGCAAAAGTTTTCACTTTGCAGTGGTTATCGTATAAGCTCTATACACCTACGCTTAACCAATTAGTTTCATTTTTAATTACAAAACTTCTTATGAGTATCTTCAATTTTTACCAATGAGAATGATGATCTAAAAGAGTAGGCCAGAACGTTAAACCTAATTGATGTTTGTTTCCATAACATAACACTAATAGTAATAAAAATACATAATAAAATGGATGAAAGAATTGTTGCATAAACTATCAGAATTAATTATTTTATAATGTTAAATTTGCTGTAATTCAAAACAAAAGGAAATATTCAAAATAGGGAAATACATCATTTATTTCTGAATTTATTTATACAATTTACATATAACGAAAATCTTGATCAACACAAGCTGGAGATTACATTGAACTTTAAAATTTTTTAAAGAAACAGTTTTCCTTTGGATAAGTGTTGTATGTGATAGTTTAAATCTAATTTTTTTTTTTTTTTTTTTTTTTTTTTTTAAAAAAAAAAAAAAAAAAAAAAAAAGTATTGTTGAAAAAATAGCTGTTATGGTCAACACAATACTAGAGACACTATAAAAAATGTTACGATATAAATATTACACTACAAAAGTAGCCTAATTATAAAACAATTAATACAAAATTTTCTTTTAATGCACCTATTTCTTCTACCACTTAACCTTGAAACTCTTATTTTCAACAATTTCCCATTATTTAGTCACAAAATAATTCAAAAATAAAAAATACCCTTTAAACTAAATAAAACGGAGTAAAAAAAATTAAAAATTTACATCCATTTTTCGCTAGAGAAGATGGAGAAATACAACGGCGACAAAAACCCTTACTTGGATGGAGATTGTGCTGAAGTTTTAGGGTGTGAAAGTGTTGTTTGGAAGACGAGCGATGTTGAGTTTCCGATGTTGGAGAGAAGAAGTAGTGGAGCATTGAGCGATAAAATGGAAAAAGAGAAGTTACAATCGAAGACTTATCCGCCATTATTGTCTACGTTGAGTTACGTCAATGGACGACCATTGTTTTCTTTAGAGAAAGTTACGGGAAAAGATGGTCAACTAAGTATGTACTTGGTGGTTAATGAGAAGAAGGATATCCTACGATGTTTCAGGGATGATGGTCGCTTGACAATGTGGTTTGCATCAGATGATGAAGACGATGACGACGACGGCGACGATGATGATGATGGTAATTTCGATGATTATGTATTTGTTGATTGCAATATTCAAAGTGAATAAAAAAAATTGATTGAAAATTTTGTGAGATTTTTTTTGCAGTGTGTGTTGGTCGGTATTATAATGTTTTAGCGAGTAATTTATTTAAATTGTATAAGGTCGAAATGTCGGTTCATGTAAACTGAGAGATGTGAATGAGATATTGACATTTTTTGTGACTAAAATTTTGGTTTTTAAATCAAGCAAGGATAATCAATAACTCATATCTTAATATTATATATATTGTTTTCGTAAGATTATTTAAGTTGTGAAATAAAACATTACCAATTAGATGAGTTAATATTTTAGTAACTACGTATACAGAGTGTTATGCATTGATGTCGATGTAAGATATATTAAAAGTATTGAATTCTCAAATGCGTTTGATCTGCGTTAATTAAAGAGGGGAAAGATTCTTCACTTCAAATTAAAGGAGAAGAACCCAATTGTGATAAATTTTGTTTTTGTATTATAAGCATGAATACTCTTTCAATTTAAATTTATAGGATGAGGAAAATCGTTATGTACTTGTGACATTCTTCATTTCATTATCACATGTTAGGTTGCACATTCGATCGATTGACAAGAACAACATTATTTTAGAATTGATATTTATCAGCTTGATGCGTTGTGAAATTATATAAGCTTAATAAGGGGAGTTCCAAATAGATGATATGACATTCGCCTATTGGAGTTTGGGGTGAATGAGATTGATGAAATAGCACACGAAGTAAAAGCACAAACATCGTAAAACAAGTATCAAGCGTGTGCAATTAATCAAACAACTGGCTTCTAAAATCAAGAAGAACGTTACCCCCAAATACATGATCAAACACGTTGACATGCATAAAAATTGAAACAACCACAAATGAACGTTATTACTATGCACCATTAAAAGCATTTGGCTCATTTTTATGAAGTATTTTTCTTTGACTACAACTTCAATTAACTTAGTTTTCTAGAAGTGTTTGGTTTATTTTATTGAAAAAATATTATTTAACTGAAATGTATTTCAATTACTTGAATTGGAAAAATATTTTACGTTTGTTTTTTTTTATATATAAGAAATTATACCTTTTTATATATACAGTAGTTTTCATAAACTTCACAATTTTCTTCTAAAATATTTGATTTATTTATGTGTTTTATGTTAATCTTTTTTACCTTTTAGTATATTAATCACGAGACAATTTTCATCAATGTTTTAGATATACTACTTAAGAATTACACTAAAAAAATTGGCATGGAGATAATCTATGTATAAACCCAATGTTTTAGATATACTACTTAAGAATTACAAATTTTACGGTGAGGCCATCTTATTGTATGAGGCACCCTAAAAACTAACGGCATCATCCTTCAAAAGTAACCTAATTATTGACTTTAAAAGTTACTATATCGTACATCAAATGTAACTAAATGTATGTGAAATGTAACGACAATTTATTAAACAAAATGTACAAACCATACGAGTAAAAACAAATTCAAGAACAACAAATCCTTCTCAATTGGTGCAGATCTCGCTATCAGCTACTTATACTTTGATTAAGAAAGCTTAACTATATCATTTCACCTAAACATACAATTAAAATCACCGACAAATCTTAAATTCATCCTCGGTATCATTAGGCAATATCTTTTATATTTTTACCAAATTCACCTTACCTCATGTGTCAAAGTGACCAATCGATTTGTCAATCGTCAATGACCTAATCTACTTCCTTCCATATATAATTGATGTGATGGAGCAATCCCACGGAGCGATCTCATAGAGCAATCATGGTGTGATCAACGAGACAAGCCACAAATTTTACGATGTTGAGGTGGTGTTAGGTCATGGAAAGGGTTACAGATTCATGTTAATCGTGGGTTTAGCTTTACTTGCTTCGAAAATCGTGGTTTGAATAGTAGGTTGTCAGATATTAAGGGCGACGATGGTGGTGGTGGTGGTGGTCGTGTGATGGTGATGGTGGTAGAGTGATGGTGATTGCAGTGATGACTGATGACGATACTGATGGTTTTAATGGTTGAGGTGTATCAATGCCAATGGATCATTATCATTATATATTTGTTTTGATGCTAAAAATTAAAAAGGCTTTGTTGGTTGTGGCATTAATAAGTGTGTCTTATACTATGAGGTAGCCTCATAATAGACATATTGTTGTTGACTTTTTCTATTTGAAAAGTAAAATTACTAGTTATTAATCGCGAAAGTGGTAATTAAGACCCTTTACTTTGCTTAAATGTGAAATTAAACCCCACAACTTTTATAGGGTGAGATTAAGCCCCTTAACTATACCATATAGTGAATTCTAACCCTAGTTCAATATCTCCTCATTATCCCCTCAATATCTCTTCATATCTATTATAATTTCTCATCCAATACAATTAAAAAAAAAATTACACAAAAAATATTATAAGGCATATGCACATTCATCAGCAAATAGTTTGCCCCAATTAATAACGTAGAACATCTGCTGCTTCACTTGGGATTGCTTCGTCTGCTTCATTTGGTCTGCGTAATCCAAAAAGTTCTTACCTTTGACCCATGTCGACATGCTTTAATCAAGGTAATTATGGTTATTTAATATGCTGCAATTCTCAATTGTGTCATCGTTAATATGTTTCAATATAAAATTAGGGTTAAAAAACCAGTTAAAACATCCAAAAGAATTACACTTTGTGTTAATTTGACACGTTACACACAAACATGAGATACGTACTTGTTCATTTTACAGGCTTAAGTCGTCAAGTATTTTCTAAGTAGTTGATTTTAGTATTGACAGTCACGCATCATGATGAGCATGTGTTACAAAATGCATAAAAATGAAATAAGCAAGTTAGTAATTTATTTTAAAACTAAACTAGCTAAACTAAAAATTTAAAGTGTAGTTTCATTTTTATGTTTAGGTGATGTTTTAAATTTTTTTATGATTTCGATTTATGTTCATATTTTAATTGTATGTAATAAGAGTAAGTGAGTACTAAATATATATGGTGAGGAGTTTATTTAAGTGAGCTAATAAATTTAAGCAACAAAAGTAAAAGATTTAAAGAAAAAGAAGAAATGGGAGGATAGTGTTCTTGAGGTTGCATATTAATATGCTTACTTGTTCTTGAGTATGAGTTTTACTAGAGAGAAAAAGAGTAAGTGTTTGAGTTGTGTTTGTGTGTTATGAAATGTGTAGTAAATAAATTGTATACTAGTAAACTTTGTAGTAAGTTTAATATTTAGAAAGTAATGTTCAATTTAATTAAAATAGGATGTGATGATGAAATAAGTTAGAGTGTAAGAGATTAGACAACTTAGTAAAGTAGAAGAAAAATGGAAGAGGATCACCTTGACCCTTGGCCAAATATCTCGGCCAACACAACACCCAAGACCCGATTTTTACGTTTTTGAAATTTTCGATTTACGCGCACGCGAAAAGTCTCGAAATGAAATATATAGTCTTAAAATAATGGTTCGAAGTTAGATCGAAAATAAAAATGAAAATAAAACTCAAAACGAAATCAAAACAAAAATTGGGTATTAGTTCCTCGCAACTTTGAAATAAAATCTTATTTGATCGAAACACTTATTTTTTTCGTTGAATGTTATCGAATTAAATCATTATACTCAAACGTCAAAAAGTTTATCAGTTTAGGCTTAGTGTAACTCACTATTTCGATTTTCAGTGAAAGTGTTAGTTAAATCGAAATGGAATAGTAATTTGATAATAATATAATATGTTTGTTAGTAATAATCAAAATAATTAACCTTAACTAGTTTTAATTAGATTAGGATTACATGTAAGTGAATTTGGAAAAAGATTTAGGTGATTTAACCACCTAAGTGGCTCGGCCATTTTGGGTCAACATTGACCTCGATTTGCGTGCCGAAATTTGTCGTTGAGAAATTTGTCGTAGATTCTCCGTTTGATTTATCGAGTTCGAATATGTAAAAATAAAGTTCAAATTCCAAGTAATTCAAAATGGTTTTAGTTTAGGTGCATTAATAACTTGTAGTGTTGTTTTAGGAAAAATAAGTGAGCGAGAATGATTAATTATTGATTTCCTAATTATAATTAGCTTAACTTTAACACGGGGTGTTACAAAATGCAGCACTATAGTTACACCTAGAGTTCGGGTGATACTAAATGAGCATATGCAAGGTACACGAAATTGGAAGGCCGTGGAAGCAAACGACAATGTGTATGAAGTGGAGCATGTTCACAATAGCACGTTGACATTTGCTGTTAGGTTGAATGAAAGTACATGTACTTGCAGATACTGGGATGTCAATGGAATTCCTTGTGAACATGCTATAACAGCAATTTGCTTGAAGCAGGAAAATCCAGAGAATTATGTGTCTTTTTGGTATAGTAAGGAAGCTTATGAGACATCGTATGCATTTTCCATGGAGCCATTAAATGGTCAAAGCATGTGGAAGAAAGTTGATGGGAGTAAAATTTTACCAAGTGATCCTAGAGTTAAGCAAGGGAGACCGCCAAACAAAAGGAAAAGATCATTGCGAGAAAGCAATCGTAAATCATCTACCTACAGAATAGCAAAAGGTGGGAAACAATTGTGCTCGATTTGCAAGGAAGCCGGACACAAAAGTCGAACGTGCAAGTATAATTCTTCAGAACAACCGTCACAAGGCAAATGAGGCTCAATTAAATTTTGCAATTTTAGTTTTTTTAAGTGACAATCATAAGATAAACTTGAGTTTAAATTGTCTTACTGGTTTTGTATTTGAACAAATTTGGTTGTTTGTTTTGGTTTTGTATTGAACATATTCGGTTGTCTGTTTTAGTAGGAACTTACTTGAGCTTTTGTGTACTTGTTTAAGTTTCTACTGAGTAATTAGTTTAAATCCTACAATAAACAAAAAAGATGCAGACCATGTTAAGGACAACAGAGGTGACATAAGCACTACCAATATTCCCAATTAATTTCCCCAAAAACAAAGCAAGCTTAATAACATTAATTCAAAAAATTTGGAGCAATTTGATTGTAACTGATTACAACACCAACAATCATACCATAACTCACAAATTTCCACCACAACATTTACCCAAAAACAAGAAAAAAATTCAGCACAACAATACTTTAAATATGACATTTCTAAATTTATAAAAAAAATTATTTAGAGAGAAAAATACCATTTTTGTATTTCTTCAACTATCTTTTCTGAATCGAATTGAACTTTGAAGGATGATCCATGTATATTTCAATTTTGTACTTGATGATGCATGTAAGATAAATTTAGATCTTCAATTGAAACTTCTAATTTTTTTTGTAGTTAAGTATATATACGGAGTACAATTTTTTGGGGGAAAAATAAGCTAATTTTTTTACTGGGTTTATGTTTTGGGAATAGAGTGAAAGGAAAAGAATGGTAAGAGAGTGAAGAAGAGTAAGTCAAAATTGATGAATGAAAGTGGAAGACTTTACAACCTCACTTCACGCATCAAAAAAAAAGTGTAAGATAATAATTTGAATTTATCGCGATATATTGACTTAAAATTGCTTGTATCACGATATTTTGAAAGAGAAAATGAGATGACAAAAGATATTTTAAATGAAATTAAAATGGGGCTAAATATCACTATATGGTATAGTTAAGGGGCTTAATCTCACCCTATAAAAGTTGTGGGGTTTAATTTCACATTTAAGCAAAGTAAAGGGTCTTAATTACCACTTTCGCGAGTTACTAATTATATAGGATCACTAATTTATTGTTCAAAAGCGGCCATAATTAATAATAAGAATAATAATTTTTTTTTTTTTTTTTTTTTTTTTTTGCTAAAATCTAAGTATTTTCCTTTCAAAGATTAGTCATTACAACTCTTCTAGAGCCAGAGTTACACAACATTAACCATTACTAGCCACTCTTCATCTTGCGTGCTCCATTTACTCTTATGACTTCTAATCATATTCATTTGATTACATTAGGGATACATTTTACTACCATAAGAGGGCATTCAACATAAGCATAAATTCATGCTAAGTTCCTTTGCTTCCATATTTTATACCAGAAAACAAGAACGGTTGCTGCGAGCACCATCTTCTTCATTTTGGCCATCTCCTGCTCCTCATCAGTCCAAGCCAGTCATTTCCACTCAAGCTTATCTTCAGCCAGTCTTCAATAGCCTCCAATACTTTGTTGCTAAAAACACAATCACTGAACAAATGTATATATAACTCTGTATCATTTTGACAAATACAACAAATGTCATCCAAGCAGACACCAAACGCATATAGCTTTATTCTTCATCATGAGACCTTGATTATAAATCAAACAAGCCATGAATGAGTGTCTAGGTAACGCAAGGGGAGTCCAAACAATTTACACTAGTTCATAGGTTCTCTACTAATCCTTAACCACTTATAACAACTCTTAATAAAGTAAGTTCCACCACCTGGTACCCATAAATTCTCATCGAAACTATTTACAATAAGAACATACACCTGATAAATCTTCTTCCAATGTCAGTGGTAGACATGGTTAACTCATCTAACCCACAGCCTGTCAGCCTTAGTGACCAACTACCAGACCAATTTCACAATAATAGCCACATTCCACATGTAGCTATCCCTGAGAAGCAGTCCTCCTTCTGTTCTCTACATAGCCACACCATGCTGATTGACACTACCATCCCATAAGAAGTTACTACAAATGGACTCAATTCTCTACAAAACCACCTTTGGAATAACAAAAATAAAAGCCTAATAACTATAGAGAGTAGTAAAGACTGATTGCACCAAGGTTAAACTTTCTTAAGGTTAAACTTTCTGCATAAGAAAGTTTCCTAGCTCTTATCCTCCTTATCATGTCCATCATTATATCAACCAATATGCGGCAATCCCTCTTTTTCAACCTGCCAGCTGTGATTAACACTCTTAAATATTTGAAATGAAGGTGTCCTTCACTGAAACCTGACATTGATAAGATCTCACTCTTGAACCCTTCACCAACACCATTGAAATATGCACTTGATTTGCCAGAACTAATATGTAAACTAGAATCTTATGATAAAAAAAAAAAAAAAAAAAAAAAAAAAAAAAAAAAAAAAAAAAAACTCTAAGCAATAGCATAATTGAATGAGCATCTCCCTTGCAAAATGAAAAAAATACATTAGTAGCATCATTTTACACCATATTTGTTACTCCTTTAGTTTGATTTACCAAGCAATGTAATAGTAATGAACTAATTTGTTAGATTGTTATTTTCATCTATCTTTTCAAGTTTAGCTAGTTTTTTAGTTTGCAGTTGATGAGGCTAATTCGTATCATCTCAATCAAAGAAAACCTACGAACAACTAACTGGGTAGCTAGCGGCAAGAGGGTCGAGATCTACAGAGAAACGGTGTAGTTAAGGCTAACCTAAATAAACTAGGCTATTTCTAAGGGTGATCAAAACGTGGGTAAAAGAGGACTAACCTAAAGACTAGAAGTAAAAACAAGGGTAAGATGATATAGGGAGAAGACTAGGGCATCGGGTTCGTCGTGACTACAATCCGGGAACTCAAGTTCATAAGAATAAAGACCAAATGGAATCGTGCAAGGTCGATTAGGCCACAAATACTTTCTCTCGAGTCAATATTAACGTTAAGTTGATTTAACGGGCTCTCGCTACGTACTAAACCTAACTTATAAATTACGCGTGAGTCTAGTTTCAATTAGGCTTTCAATCTTAAACCAAAACTACCAAAGTTCAATTCAATTTAGGCGTCTCTAGATTCAATTGATAATATAAACGTGTAGGAAGATATCAATAATGCACGAATCATTCAATCAAACAATTAAAGCACGTTCCCGGGATCGAAATCACAAATCTCCCTAAACTTTAGTTACGAAACTAGCTATAAAGGAATGATAAGAGAGCACGTTCCCGGGATCGAAATCAAAGCAATTCATAATAAGAGACATGATTAGACGAGTAAGGAATGATTGAGATTAAAACCTGAAATAATTCGCAAGTACAGAGTAGAATCGATCTTGAAAGCAATAAACTAAACTAAGTGTTTTGAGAGTACTGTAAACTAGGTCTAGAAAACTAAGCAAAAGCATAAGATTGTGAATGTTATGAAGTAGGGTTATATATACAAGTCACTAAAAACCAAAACTCGGCACAAATTGAGCCGGTTCTATAGATACCCGTATCCGTACTCCCAAACACAAACCATGTGATGAAATAGACTTTCACAAAAAGCATGTTTTAACGTAATGTCAAAACGTTACAATTTGTCAAAAACATTTTAAGTCATTTAATGCATAAAATGATTTACTTGCATGCCGTGCAAAATGAGTATTCGTTTGGTCATTTTATTCAACCCTACCCAACACAAAAACAAGCCATTTTCCACACAAAAAGCCCATAAGTAACTACAAAAACAAATCCCAAGACGCCATACGCTCAAGCCGAGCTCACATCAAAACACACCTCACAAAACTAATTCAGTTTAAGATAATAACATTTTTCGGCCCGAGACCCGAAAAAAAGCACGAAACACGAAACGACAAAAACTGACCCAAAACAACCTAGCTACCTAGCTACACTCCACAAACAAATCTAGTCTATATAGGCTTGCAACCTAGCTACACTCCACAAACAAATCGTCAGAGCCCTAGCGATTACTTGAGGTAATCGCCAGTTTACGGGCGAATACAAGAGCTAATCGCCAGTTCACGGGCGATTTGTTTCTTTGTTTTGCCAGATACTCGCGACCAAACCGCTATAAATACCCACCACTTTAGACATTCAAAGAGGGGGGCTCCCTATCTCGAGCCTTTTTTCCCTCTCTCTATACTTGTGGATACCCGTATCTGTACCCTCCCAAAATAAGCCTTGTGATGTAACAAAATTTTTATACGCATGCTTTAACACTGACTTAGACGGTACTAATTATATCGAATTCAAATTAAATTGTTTAGCTGTCAAAATGAGTTGAAATGTGTCATGACGCTTAAATAAATGTTCTTTGCTTCATTTAGAGTCTAGCTTGATTCGCGCCTCGATTCAGCCGGCATGATGAGCATCTTCTTTGCAATTTAATTGGCCCTTTTTACATTAACAAGGCCCAATTCAATTCCTCTAAATCCCTACACTTAGGCCCGGTAGCTAAAACCGCTATTTAGCTTTATCATTCGCACAATACGACCTCGCGGATCTTCTTATTTCAAAATATACAATAAAATGCACCCTTTTTACATTTTCAGGTCTCGACCTATAAACCGAACCCGGCCCGTTCTCGGCCCGTTTCCCAAGGCCTAGAGCTCTTACAAAATATCTAGTATAGCTCATTAGAATACTGTACACGGTATTCTTGAGGTACAAGCAAGAGATTTCCAAAATACGTTAAACCGGATTTAGGAAATACAGCATCTTGCCTGACCCCCTAACCGCAAGTAGCTTTGCGGTTTAAGGGTCATACCGCAACCTGGCTTGCGGTTTGGAGGCTATATCGCAATGTTTCTTGCGGTTTGCCTGGCTGGTTTTTTCGGGCTTTTTCCTAATTTCCTCGAAATCTCTACTATATATACTTCTCAACCCCCAACACAAATCAATCATCAATTCTCAAGCTTTTTTTTACAACAATACACACACAAACAACTCACAAAAGCCTCAAGCACCAAATCTTTGAATTCTTCACACATCTTGTGTTGAATTCCTCCCCTTTTGTTCAAGCGAAGCTCCGCCAGTTTTCTAGCTCGAGACAAGTATGTCTTGGTCCTAGCTTGGTCCAAGGTCTTTTTTGTTTTGCTTTAGATTAACAAAGGATCTACATTAGTGCCCAATTCGGCTTTGGTTCGTGAGCCCGTTTTTCATAAGGCAGTCTTGCAACTCGAATGCATTTCATTCGTTTTATCCTCCCCAAATTCGCATTTGCAACTCCCCCTTAAAATAAAGCAAAACGACTTTATTTTAAGTTTATGCATTAGCAATCCTCTTCTTGCATTAAATCAACTTAACAATGAATTCGACAGTAACTGTACCGTTTTCGTTAACAAGTTTAAGCATGCTTAACTGAGGGTTTTTTAACAATCTTTTTACAAACAATATCGCAGTTGTACGTAGCGAATTACTTAAGCTCAAATATCACTAATGGATTGTTCTTAGGCTAGTAGTGGCTATTTTTCTAAATAGACTTTTCTAAAAGATTTTCATAAAACAAATTGAATTAATCTTTAAGAGAGTGCCCTCGCCCCGAATCTGAATCTGGTTTCACAATAGCCTTAGACGAATGGGTGTCGACATGCTCTGAACTCGAAGACGTGTCTTAGAGCTCAAGACACGTAGGCAGGTTCCAAATTACCGCATAATTTGGTGACGACTACAAAGCAGTTTTAAAGGTTTTTTTAACTTAATCTTTTTAACTTAAGCACCTCCTCTTTATTCGCCAAAACACCTTAAGCAAGACGTCAAGTAGTCTCCGCACCCCGGGCACCATAATACTTTTTCACTATTGACACCGACTCGGACAAACGGGTTACCATAACTGGACCCGATATTGGTTTTGCGAACCGGTATTCGTAATACGGTTGTAGCAATTTGGATTCTTAATCCGTCTTACCCCGCCAATATCGCATAAGTAACGACTCAAATAAAACGAACAAACGGACACCACTTTACATTAATCAAATTCTCATTTCATGCATTAAAATGACTAAACATGATTTCGACAAAACATGTACCGTCTTCATTAGTCTTCAAACATGCAAAACTGAGGGTTTTTAATAAAAGTTGCACACACACATGAGTCGGAAAATAACATTTAAGTGATAATTCAAGCAATGAATTATCGCTTTATGCACATTTCCCATAGCAACCCGTCATAACTTTGACGTTTACACAAGCTTTTACGCATATTTATCGAGTCACATATCGTATTTGTACGTAGCAATTTACATTTGCTCAAACATCGAATTATACACTGTTTTCAAGTTAGTAGAGGCTACTTTTACGTAGGCTTTTTCGATTACAGTTTTTTATAACGCATTTTGACAAACTTTCGGAAAGAACCCTCACTCCGAATCCGCTCTGGTTTCACAATTGCCTTAGATGGATAGGTATTGACGCACCTTGAACTCTAAGATTCGCGTCTTTGAGTCCAAGACGCGTTAAACAGGATCCAAATTACCTCATAATTTGGTGGCGATTCGAAAGTATCTTTTCAAAGATTTTTGACATTTCTTTAAAAGACTTTAACCAAATTAAGCAATGACATCGATATCACCTGAGCTATTTCACTTGTGCTATTTTCTCGCTTAGCGACCAGATCTATTCAGGCGGGCCCGCGCAAGGCGTCGAGGAGGGTCCGCTTCCCGGTACCTTCGGGTTCAGATAGGCTACATACCAGCCCGAATTTTAATAAAATTCAGCCGGATTTGTATATAATCTGGCCCACTTGTGTGGTTTGCCATTTGCTTCGTTTCTTCGCTTATAGCTCAGATCCTCTACGTCTTCCCTCGTATTTCGAGCTCCCGTGATGGCTCAAGCTTGTTCTCGTGGTCTCGGTACTCGTGCAACCTCCACTCAACTCGGTATATGGCTTAGGACCGCCAAAATCTGCAAAATATAACCAAAAAGATGCAGTACTGCAATTCCTAGCAAATAGCTCATAATATTATATGAAAATGACTAAAACGCGAGCTAAAATGCAAATAAATGGGGGCATAAAAGCAATATAAAATGAACATATGAACCCCCCACCCCCCCCCCCCCCCCCCCCACCCCCCAAAATCCAAACCTTTGTTTTTCCTCAAGCAAACTACCCAACAATAAGCACATAATTCAAGGACAAGCGAGCATCGAAAATCAAAACTCATCGTCACAAGCATCGTCGTCTCATACAAAAGCGATTCAAGCCAATATCTGCTTCTTCTTCAAATAAATTTGAAGAGTTAGGGAGCAAACTAACATATAAACGACGGCGGAACCAAATGGTGTAACTTCATGCAAAGACTTTCGACCGTATACATCCACTTAGACGCTGAGACTATAAATAATCTCACTAACACGATAACTAGGAAAACTACTAGAACTAAGCATGTTATCACCCAAAATTCAATTTCCGCATAAGAATTACATAACAACGCTTCCCAACTCAATACTTTCGATCTTTTTATTCAAACAACAAATATACAACTAACTTCACTTCTTTTTCTTTTGGTTTCTATTTTCTCTTCTTTTTTTCCGTTTTGATTGATTTTTTTTTTCTCTTTTCTTTTTTGAAATGAAAAGAAATGTTACCCTGGTAAAAACTTAAAACGCATAAGGAAAAGCGCATAGGTAACAGGAAACCTCTCATAACAAACAATCTCTAAACTCAAACTCAAATAATGAAATCACGGACTCACCCACTTCAATTCCTTCCTAACCAAATACTCCACAAAAACACAAGATCCCTAATGAAACTAATCAGCCCGGGTAAAATAATTTTGGAATGTAGTTGATTGTAACACCTTGCCCCCAACCAAAGGTCGAAATGTCACTCACGATTGCTCGCTAGGCTACGTACATTGCCCACAAACCAACACGAGTCCTTTCCAGCGCACTTTGTCCTCACTCGTGCGCATCTTGGAAAATTTCCCAGGAGGTCACTCATCCTAAGATTGCTCTCCATCAAGCACGCTTAACCAAAGAATTCTTAAGATCAGCCACCAGAAAAGAAGATGCATCTTGTTGGTATTAGTAGCATATTCAACCCTTTCAAGCACTCGTCATATTAGCTCATCACATGGACATCTTTAGTGGGGTACCTGAGCCGAATAACGTCTTCGGACAACCTCGGGTATTACACTACTAATATAATATGGTTAGAAAAATAGGTTACAAAGGCTAGGATGGGCTACAAAATGAGGGACCTAAGTCTAAAGGGTAGAAAACAAACCATATGGCTATGTGGAGCTAATAGAATAGTAACCAAAAACAAGTACCTCTTCGATGCTCGATCATTTTAAGTACAAATAAACTCAAACAATGGCAATAGCTCAAGTTTTCATTTCATAGTACGAGTTTAATCCATGTCAAGTGGATGGTTAGTCTAAGAAACGCGCCCCGTCTACGTTACATGTCCTTATGCCGTATATAAGCTAGTTTACTCGAATCATCTCAAGGATGAATGGGATGGGGTTGGCAAGGTAATGAAAATCAATACAATCAAGAGACTTAACTACGTAACAATGAGCGTGTCTCAAAAGATACTAAAGCTAATCATGTGCAAAGGTTTCTAAAGCGACAGAAGACTCTTTTTGGATGTTTCAATTTTATAATTTTTTGGATTTTTGATTAAATGCACACAAAATGTAAATGCAACTAAGATGCGTGAAAGACGCAACTCCCCACCCCAAAAAAAAAAAAAAAAAAAAAAAATCACACATTGTCCTCAATGAGGAAAAAACAACACAATCACACATAGCAGAAAAGAGCACACAAAACTTAATGGTGGGAATAATGCAAAGAAAGAAGGAGGAAACGGTAAGAGTTACTCACATTTTAGTGATCGAGCTCCCCCAAGCCAGCGTAAAGTGGGGGCATGGCCAGCTGCCACGAATCAACGGAGTAAGGTACGTCAAAATAAACGTGGAAAGCATGCAGGGATCCAGCTCGAAAAACCTGTAAACTCGATCAAATGCATAAGAAACACTCCCTCTTCCACGCGCGATAATAATAACTAAAAAGTTTAGCACACAAAGCAAATAGAAAGAGTACATATATCACAAAACGTCATCGGGTTACCTCCCGGAAGCGCTGGTTTTTACGGCCCCGCACGACCGTCTTCAAACTCAAATCAACATAGTCTCGCCAAGGTCGTTGGCTACTCGTGACTCCTTCACTCGTCAATATCCCGGAGCACTGAAAAACTCTACCCTTTCGAGGAAGGTCATTAGGCGTCAGCGCGCATGCAACTTCGTCTTTAAACGGCTCACCATATTTCCCACGCGCACCGGAGGTCTATCCGTCGAGCCTTTGTCACCATCGCTAGCATCATATAGGTCACCATCCCTCAAACCAGTCTTGCAGTTATTCTTCGTCGAAGTTGCACCGGGAAAGACAAAAAAGCTGACCTCCAAAGTGTCTTGAGTAGAGTGAGACGGAGGTACAACATTAAGAGCATTGACCGACTCTAATTGCATGGGTGACGGTGGGGTACTCGACAGTATATATGTAAGCTGCTCACCAGTTTCCCTTATTTCTCTTCGAAGCTTCTTACATAACAATAGTCTAGCAAATAGGTCATAATATAATATGAACTTGACTAAAACGCAAGCTAAAATGCAACTAAACGGGGGCATAAAAGCTATATAAAAGAACGTATCAACAATTGTCTTTTCAATTTTCAGCAACATTTTCACTTAGTTTCCCAAATAAAACATTTATATAATTTGACATGTGTGAGTCGATTAAAAGGTTGATAAGTGCGTTAAGTATGTATTTCAATAAGATTATCCATGTTATTTTATATTAACTTCGACATTCATAGTGTGTTTTATATGATGTTTTCGCCGTTGCAATATTATTTTTTATTCTAATTTTTAGGATAAAAAATTTTCACTTCAAATTGTCTAATAAACAACCTAAGTTGTGAATTATAATATTCGATCAAGTATAAATACAATGATGACTCTATTTGATGGAACCATATAGGTTTGTCAATAATAGTATTATTTAAAACTATTGAATACTAAACTCTGATAATGATTTGAGAACTCTTGTGTTTTCATATTCATTTTCCAAAAAAAATAACAATAACGTTGCCACATCGAGTACCCAATACAGTTAAGACTCAAAATGATAAACTATATTGTTTTTTTTTAAAGACCATATTAGTTTCTTTTTGCTAGTAATGTAACTCATTGCGAAAATTTAATGGTGATGTCTCTTATTGCCTTATTGGTTTCAGAATTGTTGTAGTTTTGTACTCATTTTTTATTTTCAATTTTCAATGTTAATCATTTTGTCGTTACATCTATGTTGAAAAAATGATACCGCTGAATGGTGTGTTAAAACCTTAAACATACTCTAACATCACTCAATGGTGTTCAAAATAACATCGGTCACCTTTTTTTTTTCTTTTGTTTGGCAACGAAGCTCTGTGACCACCTTCCGACGATTATTTTTAGTCGCCAAATCTTTTGGCGACCATTTTCAGACGCCAAATACAGTCACATGTTTAACTATTTGTTGTAGTGATATTATACAATTATGATGATATATTTGCATTAATGTAGTAACCATTTATTTATTTTTGCTTTCATAATATGTGAACGTACAATTTAATATAATAGTATCCATTATTGTTCATTTTGGTACTTACGGGCTTGAGTCATATGCCGCAAATTACAATTTATAATCACTTAATTACTAAATACTAAACAAGTAGTAAGATGGAAGTAAGGGTCGATCTCACGGAGACTTAGGGTAATTGCAAAGAATACTAGCACAAAATAAAGCAAAAAAAAAACGCAAAAAGACCGTTTTTTATAACAAATACCCCCGTTTTTTTTTTTTTTTTTTCCAAACTGCTTAACTTTTCGAGATCTACGCAATAGCCATGTCCCGAAGGGGCATTGACGTCCGAATACTTTTTCAAAAAAAGACCTCTAAAAGGGTGTTTTGGCCCTTTTAAAGTTTTACGACGCAAACAAACAAACTTCCAATTCAAAACTCCGTATTACTCAATATAACAATGTAGTAACAACAACATATTATTACTCTGTATAACTCCATATTATTACTCCGTATTACTCCTTCGTATTACATACTATGCATTTTTAAAGTCGAGCCATCAACAACAACAACAACAACAACAACAACAACAACAACAACAACAACAACAACAACAACAACAACAACAACAAATAACAACAACAACAACAACAACAACAACAACAACAACAACAACAACAAATAAATAACAACAACAACAACAACAACAACAACAACAACAACAACAACAACAACAACAACAACAACAACAACAACAACAACAACAACAACAACAACAACAACAACAAATACAACAACAACAACAACAACAACAACAAATAACAACAACAACAACAACAATAACAACAACAACAACAACAACAATAACAACAACAACAACAACAACAACAACAACAACAACAACAACAACAACAACAACAACAACAACAACAACAACAACAACAACAACAACAACAACAACAACAACAACAACAATAACAACAACAACAACAACAACAACAACAACAACAACAACAACAACAAATAACAACAACAACAACAACAACAACAACAACAACAACAAGAACAACAACCACAACAACAGCAACAACAACAACAACAACAACAACAACAACAACAACAACAACAACAACAACAACAACAACAACAACAACAACAACAACAACAACAACAACAACAACAACAACAACAACAACAACAACAACAACAACAACAACAACAACAACAACAACAACAACAACAACAACAACAACAACAACAACAACAACAACAACAACAACAACAACAACAACAACAACAACAACAACAACAACAACAACAACAACAACAACAACAACAACAACAACAACAACAACAACAACAACAACAACAACAACAACAACAACAACAACAACTACTACTACTACTACTACTACTACTACTACGGAGAATACACATGACAGATTTTATATGTGGACTAAGTAGATACATACCTTGGATGTGAACTATTTTTGACGGATTTTTGGCCATATTTTCTCCACTTATAACCATCATCAAGAACACCTTCAACACTTCTTATATGAAATGCAAACCTTGGAGTCACCTTTTTTTTTTCATTGTATTTGATGACGGTATAAACAACAACAACAATTCAATAACGTAAATTAGGGTTTAAAAGTGAAAGAACGAACCTCTTATAAACAACTAAATTAGGGTTTAAGCCGACGTCGAACAAATTACTAATAGAGAAGACGAAAATTAATTGAATTGTAGTCTTGATATATATTGAATTGAAACGAAAATTATTGAGTACAAGAATGATTTTTTTTTTTTTTGGGTGAAAGAGCAAACGAAGAAAGGTTGAAGATGGAGTATGAGAGAGAGTAAACAAAAAAAACGTTTAAATTGACTATGAAAAAATTATTCAGCCAAATTATAATTACCTAGGTAAAAGTATTAAAAACGGTTTTTAGATAAAACCGTTGTTTATTTATTGTGAAAGCTAATACCGTTCAATAATATTAACTTACGTATTCCCTCTTTAATCAGTAATTAGGTCAAATCGAATGCCCTAAATTACCCTTTCCAAGACTAACCCAAATCACGCGAATTAAGTTCAAGTCTATTGAAGAATTAGCACGAGAATCAATAAAGATAACTAGTACTAACAACGCTGTCAATACTCGAGTCACAAATTCAATTCCTTTTATGATTAATTTACGACAAACGGAGTACAATAAATCAATCACAATTGCTACCACGATAAGATTAATTAAGCAAACTGAGTCAATAATCAAATCTAGCAAATTAATCACTAATAACCCTAATTGGTTGTACACCCTAATCAAGATTAAAATCAATAATAATAAGAACAAGGAATTAAATAATACTCAAGAAAAAGTAGAGAAATTGATAATCTCACGGTTTAATTACCAACGCTTCAATCGATCGTATCAAGAATACGGAGTTTTAGTTACACAAGATTATGAGGAAAAAATCACAAGAATTATTGGAGTAAAAACTAATTAAGAGCCTAATTCTAAAACTAATGAATGATTGATTAGATGTAATCCTAAAGCTAGGTTTAATAATAATAATAATAATAATAATAATAATAAGTAAAAAGTGGTACTAAGTTTCCTAAAAGAACCCAAACAAAACAGCCGGAGTTTCCAAATAATGTTAATTTTGTATCACCTTCTTCATGGTGATAAAGTTAATTTACCATTATTGATATTTTCGCATGTGAGTTCGGTCTTAGAGAAGTTGACCACTTCCCGTACTTTTCCGACTCTTGTGGTCCCATATAGCATGTGGTTTTCGAAACATTTAAAGGTTAAAGGTGTGGTGAGCAAGAACACCCTTACCCGCTCACCCACCGATGTGATGAATACGTTGTTGCTTCGACGAATGAATTTAGAGGGAGTGCAGGTGAGTCATGTCCCGAGGCAGAGACCGGGAAAGGAGAAGGTGGGAGAGACAAATGAACCTGTTGGTGTGAGAGTTGATGTGGGTAGGACGGAGGAAACATTGGGAGAATTGCAAGCTTTGATGATGTCGCATTTTGACGCTTTTGAGACGCGTATGTTGGGAAATTGGAAGACATTGCTGGGCAGGTTGCTAGGGGTGGTGTGCAGGAGAAACCCGAGGCCGTGGATGTCGAGGGGAAGTTAGGGGCATTTGCAGCTGAGTTGGAGAAGTCTAAGGACGATATTATGAGCTCGCTTTGGAGTGTTGATTACAAATTGGGTCGTGTGCAGGATAGTGTGAAACACATCCAAGAAGACCTTAATCGAATCAACACACGAGGAGCGACACTGAGTGATAATGTAGGACAGCTTGTGGATCTCTTTAGGGCACATACCAACCCCCCTTCACCAAAGTTAGCTGAGATCGTGGATAGACTACGCGCTATTACCGATAAGGTGGACAGGACCGTGTATTTGCTGGAGCGCAACCATCGGATTTGAGTCGCCGTGGTCGTTTGCTAGGAGTGTTAGTCATTTTTTTTGGGCTGTCATCGTACCTAAACCGCCCCCATTCTTCAGCCATCTCTATTAGTAGTTTGCTCTAGGATCGATCTTTTGAAAACAATTATTCTAATCGTTTGTTTATGTTGTTTTATTCGGTCACGTTGGTGATCTTTGAACAATTTAGTTTTCGTTTGCGTATTTTGGAATAATTTGGGATATTGTTGTTGATTTTAATTAATATGACTCGTGTATTGCGTATGTGTGCTTGTGGCTTAATATCATTCTAGTTCTTTTCCTTTTCGATGAAGTCAAGAGGGGGAAAAACCATCTAAGATTTGATTGCGTTGTCTTTGTTCGTTTCATCATCTTGATTTCTAATCTTGTTTCTCTCTCGAGTGTTTTGTTTAACATATCACTATTGGTTTTGGTTGGCATAAGATAAGTGAGATATATCTTTTCCGTGTGACTTATCTTTTCGAGACGACGATATTCGATTGAGGAAGAACGACCATAGAAATAAATCTTAGGAGACTTGACATCATCAAAAAGGGAGAATTTGTTGACTCCACAATTAGTTTTGATATTGTCAAGTTATTTATTTCTATTGTATGTTACTCGGTTGTGTGTTTTAGTTTATGATGCGTAGGAATCAAAGCTAGAAAAGAAGTGAAAAGAAGAAGATGATTTGAAATGACAAAGTCAAGCTTCGTATAAAGTCAAGACTTTAGGAATCGAAACTTGTAAAGTGACTTAACGAAGCTATGCACTACAAATCTCAGCAGTGATGTTACCCTAACATGGTTTCATGTTACAGTAACATTAGTGCTGTAAAAGTTTTCTCAAAATATTCTATAAATATCTTTTATAATATTTTCTAAAGAATTATCTTTTTCTTAAAAGTCCTTTATATTTTCATAATTATATATGATAATATCATTATTACTCATCTTTGAATTAGATTTGAATATATTTTACCTAGTAAAATATATGAGAATCTTGTTGTAAAAGATGTGGAAGGTATTTTATGAAATAATCCAATTTGGAAAAATCATCCTTGTTATACCTATATATTTGACCGAAATATATTTTGAGTATATACACATTATTTTCGGTTTATACAATATAATTCCAAGTAATATTTTTCTTAATGTTATCTTATGATATCTTATATCTCCTAGTTGAGCTAGCTTGTCTAGATTCATTCTTGGGGAGCAAGTAATTTTAATATCTTCCTAATTATCTTTGACAACTAGCTAAATATTTTATTAGAAAGTTTAGGAAGTTTTATCAAACAATATTACTATCATAATATTATCTTCTTGTCTGATAAGTAAAAATAATATCTTTTAAGTGTGATGTTGAATCACACGAGTACTATAAGTACTCCTCTATCATTTCATTAAAATCATCCATCTAATCTAAGTCTTTCACATATAATCTTAACTTACATTTTGCAAAATACTTTTGGTCTTTAATTAAGCCGTCTTCTTCACTTTGTTTTGCAAAATATTTACTTGGATTTTGAAAGCGTTTTTAACCGTGTGCTTTTCGTTCTTAAATCATATTTTCTAAGAGTGTATAGTTACGATAAGGCTCTCTCGATAGTTGAATTGTATTGTCATTTAATTGAGAGACTTGTAACAAGAGAAAAATCCATTTGTAAGAGATTAAGTTCTCGTAGAAGAAAAAAGAAAGCTTCACACTAAGATTAAGGTTAGTCGTTAGTGTTATTAATTATTTATTATAAATTTGGAGTCGGATGAGGTCTTTCTTGATAAATAATTAATAGAAGAAAGAAGTGGATGTAGAACTTTGATTGAAATTTGAGCAGTAAAATCCTTGTGTCTTTTACTTTACGCATTTACATTCACGCATTTTATATTTCCGTTGTAAAATTTTTAAGAGTACAATCCTCTACTCATCCCCCTCTACAAATTATAAATTTTATCAATTAACCAATAACTTTTTATTTACACCCCGTGCATTTATGCACGAATATTATACTAGTATATTCATATATAAACTCCGTTTTAAACCTTAGTCAGAATCCGTAGGGACGGCATCGAAAGAAGCAGCATAGGATGTTATTACAATTTAACTCCAAACAGCAGTCACCAGTTCATCCGTAGGTAGAAAAGAAGAAAGAGAAACCCAAACCCTGATTTCAACAACACCAAAATGAACAAGAAACATCCCAAAACCCCTGAAGATCCTAAGGTTCCTTCTTTTGCATGCTCTCTCTTTTCTTCTTTTTCATCTCTTCTATTTTACATTTTATTTTCCCCCTTTTTTCCTTTTCTTTTTTTAGTTTTTGTTTTTGTTTTTAGGTTTATCATTTATCACCCATATGTAGTGATTTCACAGATGTGTTGAATACTTGAATTAGTTAGTATTAAATAAAATGAAATGTGCAGGAATTTTGGTTTAATATAATCCTTGTTTCGGAAAGCGATCTGGGATCGCTTTTTAAACCACATAGCTCAGATGGTTTACCTCTAGAGTCCCGGTATATCGTCCATGCCCTTGAAAGACGCTAAAGTCGATCTGATTATAGGGTTAACATTAGTTGTTGTCTGCAACACATTTTCGTTAGCGGGTGGGTCAGTCTCACAATAATATTATTGTAATACCCTGTCGTATAATGGGTCCTAATTAGTATAGCTAGCGGCCCGTCCTGCCGCAAACACGGTTAGGTTTGAACCACCTTAACCGTAACCCTAACTCGACAATTGTCCAAATAAAATCTGAACTGGCCCGTGGCCAGCGTTGGTTAGTAGTGACTAGTGAGGAGTCTTGTATGTCCTCTCATAAGTACATGGTGCGGTATTTAAGTTGTGTCTCTTGTCCTTGAAACGGTGAGCTTTGGAGAGGTCGTTCCAAGTACTTTGCAAGTGCTATTTATGCTTTATGTTGGGTCATATTATAAGCACGTGGTCTGATATTTTATGCTTATTGCGTACGTTGTACTCCATTCATTTCATTTGGTAACAATTGCGGTTTACATGCATGTCGAGACTTATATTGCAACATATATATATATATATATATATATATATATATGCAGTTATATGTTATAAATATAGATTAAACAACATTGCGAATGACTATAATTGCTCATATATATTGCTAGAAATTCCGCATATTCTATAAGTTGATGAATAGTGTCAAAAAATATGTAACAAAATGATATGAATAGAGAAAATACTATCTGGTTTGCTTTCGTCCTCCTGTTTCTTCTGCATTTGTTATGGGTTGTTGGCGTGTTATCGCCATGTCTTTGAAGCTAAATGGAGTGGACGAAACGAGAAGGGAGACAAAAATGACTCAGAAACATGTGTGCTATCTTTCGTCCCGACTTTGTTAGCACTAAAAGTAGGTAGGTATCTGTTGGAGGGAAGTGTTGGTATGGAATATTTGTCGCAGGGTACGCCTCCGTTAACTTAAATTCAATACATTTCCTAAAGACGATCAGTGAATCCTTTAAAGCAGTATCAACGTGTTGAGTCTACCTTTCTGTCTATCTGCCTTACTTCCATCACACGTGTCGTCAAATCATTTTACATTTCCTATGTTTATACGTATGTATTCATATTGCTTTCTCACATAAGTTTTAATGTGATCTTCAGCTGGCAAAACGTGGTACGATAGACGTATATGCTGCACAATGTAGCACATGCCAAAAATGGAGGACCATCACAACAAAAGAAGAGTACGAGGAACTGCGAAGTAAATTCATGGAAGAGCCATTCACGTGTACCATGAAACCAAATGTGTCCTGTGATGACCCACCTGACCTTGACTATGATGCAACCCGAACTTGGGTCATCGACAAACCTAACCTTCCCGTAACCCCCGAGGGATTCAAGAGGGAGCTTATCCTGCGACCCGATTACTCGAAATTGGACGCACACTATGTAACACCAGACGGGAAGAAAGTGAGATGCCATGCAGAAATAGCACAGTACCTGCAGAAGCATCCTGAGTTGAATCATCTGAAGACCGAGGATTTCAACTTCACTGTACCGAAGATAATGGAGGACACGATCCCAGAGGATGCTAGGAAGAAGCGGTTGGAGAAATCATCCAATAAAAAACAGAAGCTGGATTCTGGGGGTGCTGAGGCCAAAAAGAAACCCACCAAAAGCTAAGACGGGAAATGTCTCCGGTGTGTATGTATGATGTGTTGTAAGCATAAAAACATTGCACGTCTGAACTATGTAGGTTTGCGCGTTTGTCTCTGTAGTTTGTGTAAGATGATCACTTAGAAGTGACATCCTTTGCCCCAGATTTGTAATCGAGGTGTTCGGGAGCGTTATTGTGATGTTTATGGATTCTTCCTTGTTCTCAGACCCATCTTTGTTGGCTGACTTGTGACTTGTGACTTGTGATGCGTTTTCAAGTTTGACGAACCTAATTATATGTAATAACAGTATTTTTCATTGGGGTTCGTTTGAACGTTTAAACGTTTAATCGATATTTGTTTGTGCTCTCGGAACAGCCTTTGCTGAACATCATCTGAAAGTGTGTCCGTTCGTTAAAAATTGTGGATCAGATCGACAATAATGGTGTTTTCGGATGGACAATTTTCCGGAGCTAGAAGAAGATAGCAAATATGACTGAACTAATGGGCGCTATGTCAAACCGACTCTTCTGATTCCCCCATGTGCTCATGAGTCATGTCCGACACTCAACACTCGGAAAAGGGGTACAACACTTCGGCACCTCATTTTAAACCCTATTATGCCCAATTTCCATTAAAATGGCCGAGTCCGACACTTGAACACACCCGTTTCGGCTACTTTAAGATGGATGAGTTTGAGCAACATAGGATGTGGATAGCTCACCGGTAAATCGGTAATCGCAATGTAAAATCCACGACGGGGACCAATTGGAAAGCCTCGACTAATATCGAACTGTAACTACCGATTCCGAGATCAAGTATCGAGTCGAGATGTTATGCCATCCTTTAGACTCGATAAATCAATAGGCATTCGAGAAACGTGTGGTTTTCAGTTTTCTAACTTTTTAGACAGCAGAAATTTCGGCCAGCATTCAAGTCAAACCATCTACAGAATAATAAGCTCATTTCTGAGAATTTCGAAGCAAACTTCTGCAACATGGATATTAACAACTGTTAATCACGAGTAGCGAAGGTTAATGCAATTCCAACAAAGCATTTAATTAACTCAAAATGGTTTTACAGGTAACGCATCAGATTTACACTCTTACATAGAAAAGCAGCAGCTTTTCGTAAATTACACGATTTTAGCTCTTATATACAGATCTGCCTGACCTATACCGTAATCCTATCAATCATAGCAACAATACAACAAACAGTAATATTTCGGACAAATAAATGTACTTCATTCAGCATGTACACTATAAATTACACCTCCAAGAAATATGATGGTGGTGTCAAAAACGCTCAAAAATCCTAAAGCAGGTGCGGATCTTTCCGTAGTTTTCACAATGTCGGTCGGAAGCCACAGAACACTTCTCTATTGTTTTGGTCGATATTAATCAAGCTTGGTGTACTCAAGCAGCATGTGCGGGGACCTGTAAATTTTTACCAAAGTCCAGTAAAGGACTTCCTCCACTCCAAGTTCACCTTCAGCTCTTGCAGCATAGATATCCTCACATATAGCAATCAACCTACACGCCATAATCATTTTTGTTAAAGTATCTTGTACAAAGAATTACGTTTATTTAAATATATTTTGTTCTATCTCTTTCCGCTATCTTAGACTCTTACCGTGACCGAGATCGGCTAGGTAAATGAAAATATGAATTTGCACCAAGAATTGAAGAAATTTAGTATTACTATCCAACCACTTTGTATTAGTGTCCCAAATTTCAGAAAATGAAATGTGGTGGTGTAATTCATTTGACACTTTACAAAATCACATTAAATTCATCAGCATTTACTTTTGGATCAACTTATACAGTTCCAGATTACGAAGAGCGAAATTGGTAAATCAGGCGTTAATCCAAAAATGGATGAATCAGCCATAATTCAGAAATTGATCGAAAGGAATTTTTTATTACCTGTCACAGGAAGGAAGGTTCTCGTACGGAATTCTCATCCTCAAGTCCGAGCACTGTAGCCTGATAAAACGACCGACTGCTAGCACAAATGTGATGTAGAGCCCCCAAATGCTGAACTTGCTCAAAGTATCTCCCAAAATGCCCTCTAATTAATACGAGAGAAAAAGCATCAGATTAAAAGACTTGCCATAAGTACACAGTTTTAGGGTGTATTTTCGCATTTCTACTCACGTGGTGTTTCTTCTGACACAACGATTGCCATAGGCCCATTAAATCCATCACACCCAGTGAAATTTAGTGGATTAGTATCATAGAATGACCACCACTCTGGAATCTCATGGTTAATGGATAAATCGGCACTGACTGCGTTGTCCTGAAACGCACAAAATATTTGAACATGATGAGATTCTAGTACCCTGCCGTTGACTCGTTGAGTCATTAGGTAATGCATACTTATCAAACAAATAAAATTAGTAACTGGTTATTATTCAAGAAGTAGAACGTGCAACAAAGATCGTAAATACATACCTCTGGCTCAAATGGCCTAACATCTCCAGAACCGGTTACTCTGAAGTATCTCGGATAGATGTTTTTAACACGAAAACTATTTGAAGTGCCATTGAAAACAGCCTGCGCCTCTGACTTTGTTGGAAGGTCAAACTCAGAATCAACAATTCTTTCATACTTCACCACTTCTTTGCCTTTAGGCCTGTCCCTAGTGAATACCCATGAAAAAATAATGTTCATTTCTACGTCAAGAGTCTTGGCAAATCTCTTTTGAACCACTTCTGGGACCAGCCAAAGGGTACTAGCATCAGCTTGGCAACATATTAATTGGATGTCGCTCTTGTCATATGTCGTCAAGAAACCTTGAGGATCGAGATCGTCATTCTCCTTTAGCTTTACGTCATCCCACATTAGCTTGTCACATAGAGTCGTTTGGTACAGTGTCAACCTACCACCAGTGGACTTAATATCAACCTGAACCGTGGCATCTTTTATAGGATTTGAAATGTTTGTTGGGTTGCCGCTGCTATACATCTGCACGGAAATGGACACTAACATAATATAGCAATAAACTGAAAATTGCAGTGGATATTTGTGTTGTTTCCCCTTATTATGAACATCACGAGTTTGATAAAAAAAAATAACATAATTGACCACCTTTAGCTGCAAGCTAACGAATGACACAACCGAAACCGCAGACCACCGCATTCTAATACACCTATATACCAACCCAAAAATCACCTTACCAAAAAACTCACCCTCAACTTTCCTATCATTAACGTCCACTACGTCGACCTCCTTGATCATTACATTGTCATACTATACCTTACCTTACCAACCATAGTTTCTTTCTTCAGTTTGTGAGATAGGATAATATTTGTAATATCAACCCACTAAAAACGCAAGGAATTACACCCCCTATTCTTTATCCACATGAAGCTATGGAAATCGCCCCCCTCCCCCTCTTCCCTAACCCAATATCTATTGTATGAACCTTGAGTATTCGCTCCAACCAATTAATCCAGAAGATAGTTATTAGAAGACCATCTCAACCAAAACTTTAAGGCGATGGTTGAGGTCCCATAATATGTTCATATACCTTAACAATAGTCATTAAAGCACGAAACCAATGAATTGTCTTTTACTTCTTTCTAGCATGACATACTTAGTTTGCAAGCGATTTACGATTCCAAAAAGCATGCAACAAATACGCTAGTTCCGAGTAGATATTGATATGGATTTAAGCCAATTAAATGCAAGAACTTACCAGCATAGGAGCCCAGATAACACAAATCAATATGAAAAAGAGACATATTCCGTTGCATAACTTGGTCATTGTAGTTTGTTTGTCTCCTGGTTTATGAGTTGCTCGATTTAGAATCGCGTCACATTTCACAAGATATAGGCTTGCATTAATGTCCTCCAGCTGCACAATCACAGAAACTAATCAAAGCTCGGATATCATGTTAGTAATTTGACTGGGGATAAAGGAGACACGAGCAATTATTGTCCAACAGTATAACGGACAATCACAAGACAAACGTATTAGTAAATGGATTTCCTCGTAAAATAGAATCAAAGTTTAAGAGTTATCAGGTAGCTATAAACACTGTTTGGCAAAATCCACTTCGCTCCTATTTTTAAAACTGGAGTTTTGATTCTCAAATTAACCAATTAACCGGACCAAACAAACGACACGTCATCAAAAGTTATATGATCTATATAGCAGATTAACGTCTCAGGCAAGCTACAAGCCTACAACAGCATCTCAACACTTCATACAGAATTGAACCTTTTACTCTCAATTCAATTTACCAAAGAAGATTTACAAAACAAGACTAGAAAGGATTTTCATAAAAGAACCCAGATATTGGTATCCGCAAGTTGACAACTTTCATAAAAGAAAGCAACTCCAAGGCCATAGATCGAGGGTTCCTTACTATGATTGAATACAAATTGAACCCACCCCAATGATGATGATTGTATTCCCATAAAGTTCCCCATTAGTGACTTCTTCTACGAAGCATGTTAGAAAGAAAAGGAAATTGGTTTTTCAAAGAGAGATTTTCTCAACTAATTTCAATATAAAAAATATGCTCATACCTACCGAAAGCATGTCTTTTAGATTTTTTATATCTATCGAACTCGTGTTGGAAGCGGCCCTTTATCTGTGACACTGTCACACTCTCTCCAGCGTGTGTTTCACTTGAGCATAATTTAAAATCTAAAAGTACTATGAAGGGAATGCGTGTCCTCATATCCTTGACTCTAACATATATCTCAGTGAAACGACAACTAAAGTTCAACAAATACCCCAAAGCACAGCATATCCACAAAGAACTGATAAAGTGAAATTCATGCGGCTAAAGTGCACTCTGGAATTTTTTTCTTAGGGTTTTCCATCTTGTTATTTTATTATTGCCTTTTCTTGGCTCTCTTTCGGTAGTGCTTGATTGGTACTTCCTCTTATCCATTGAATAAGCCTCATTTGAAATTTTTAACGACAAGAAAAGGTGAAACCAGCGCTATCTAAGGAAATGGAGTTTGTGTCCTAGCCATTATCTAAAGGCTAAAGCTACTCCCAGTTTCTAATTGGGTAGGCACAAGAAATTAGAAGAAAACATCACGTGGAATAAAATACATTCTAACAAAAGAGAGGGATAAACAATCTGCAATGGGCGTAATTCTTGAGCTTCTGATGCCATAACACAAAAGAAATGGGTAATCAATCACAGAAATCAAGAGATAGTTGATAGCCTTAAGCCAAAGGAAAAACAGAATATGGAAACTGCTCATACAAAAGTACAGTAACATGCACAACTCAAAAACATTAAATAGATTAGGAAGCAAACTTTACCTTTAGCCAGTCATACATAGTTAATGACGTTGTGGTGCATGACCAGTCGAGCACACAGCGCAGCTCATAAAGAAAGGGAAGAGCACGATAGAGCCGGTAGCCAAGGTAATTAATCCTTGAAACTTTACTTGTTAAAAATTGGAAAGAAAGCGCACTTTTATGTGGCATCCCATAGCGAATTTGTACAGCCTGAAGTGCTAGGGACACAGCTTTGGTCAAAAAAATGGCGCGGATTGCTATAAGTCCAGCATATTGTTGTAACGGCTGCATATGCCAAGCATATGTTGTGATTGAATATGTGAAGAGTACGAGGTTGAAAATGTAGAATAGAACCTTTCCCGTTGCAAATGAACATAGGTATATGATTCTATCAACAACTATTAAGAAGAAAATGACCTGCAAAGAAGCCATCACAAAAGAATATAAGTGTCTTAGCATCACATTCTTTTTAATGCGGTGAGATCCATTCACAATTACGAAGTACTAAATAACAAATAACTAATAATTTTGTACCACCACATTGATGCAACAAGAAGATTGGCAGCAATCATATTCACCAATTCATAATGTACCGTAGTTTCTAATATTTTACTCCCTCCATCCCAAAATAAGTGTCCCCATTTCTATTTAATTTTAATAGAAAAGGGGACACTTTTTTTGGGATGGAGGGAGTACTATAATTCGTAACTGTACATAGTTTAATTCTTGTGATCAACAACAAAATGTACTAAACATAATCAGTTAACTATGCCAGTATGTTCAGCATGATGCCCAGTTCTTTCTTCGAGTAACGAGGTAAAGCCATCTCTTATCAAGCTACTCAAAGTGAAAATGGCTGCTACAAATAGCATTTTTTTCTGAAAAAAATGCCCTGAATTAAGCTACATAGCTAATTGTTTTTTTTCTTGTATATATAAAAATATCTATCCCCAATGGGGATAGATAGAATTCATAGGAACATGCATTTTTTCATGCGTTGATGATGGGTTGCTCAACTGCTAAGCGACTTATACACAAGGTTGCTATTTTGCTCAACGACTTTCAGATAAACTCGGTAAATGGATCAGATACATGCATACCAATGCTATAAAATAGAGAACGGTCAACACCAGTACATCACTAATTGATTGAGCGACTTGAATTTGAACAAATTTGATTGTTCGCTTGTTTAAAGTCGCGTAGCTGTTGAGAGACTTAATACCAGTCCAAATCTGAGTGCAAGCTCAAAATGCAAATATAAAGATTTGATGAATAAGACTCATGGTGAAACATAAGTTTAACTTCAAACTTACCATCAAGATAAATACATACTCCTTAGGAAATTGATCTTCAAGTTGATAGACGTCCAGGAATTCACTTTTGTTCTTGATGACAGATTGATAGCAAATTGCAACCAGGAAGAAAACTGCCAGATCAGCTCCAAATGTATACGCATATAAATCAACCTCTCTTTTCCCACCACCAATAACTGACATTATAGGGTATGGGAACCCAACTTCGTCTGTGAACCCTGAGCGTTTTGCAATAAGAATCTCCTTTGCAACATCAGCTGCTGGTGTAAGTGACGTTGACCACTCCACTGCACTGCAGTCCGTCAACGGAGAAGCATGTACGACTTCAAATACAGCCAAGCCTACATAGGGATTTTCTCCGCTCTTCTCGATGCTCTGAATGTTCACTCTGCTAGCTGTGGGACATACATCTGGGTTTTCCGCCTTGCAATGTTCACTATGCACTATCTTAAGCAATTGGTTCAGTTTTGATTCAATCTTCTCTGGCTGGATACCATCTTCCGGCCACAATCCAACATCCATAGACAGTTGTACGAAGAATGGGGGAGATTCGGCTCCTTGAGTCAAAGATTTCCAATACCTCAAGCAACTTCTTGCTATCAAGTATACGAAATCTTTCGAAAGTTGAACCAGTTTATTTAGTTTTTCCCCCCAACTAGGAAATGGATGAACACGGATCTCCTCGCGCATTTTTCTCTTGAAAACATTATATTCAGAAAAAGTACCCGTATCGCCATCTTGTGCTGTTATGGAGCTTTGTAACAGAGTAAATAAATATACAGCAAACAGCATCAAAGAGCTTGTTACAAACGATGATTGAATTTTGTTATAAGGGAAGCCCAATTCTTGAAGAAATGGCAGCTTGATCACCAACCCACAGTGTTGAATGATAATTTGATATAAATATTCTACTAATATGAAGAACTCCGTGTAGATTAGCATGACAACCCAAAAGGTATAACTTGGACCAGGGTTAACGCATAGAGCATACAAGAAAAGAGCGGCGAGGTATATCATTGAAAGCAAGCTGAAATTCCAAAGGAAAACGAGAATGAAGCAACAGTAGCAAACAATATCATTATTAGACCGCATTTGGGACCATATATGCCGAACAATCCTTACAAGCTGCAGTCTTAAGGATTCGGGCATTGTTCTACTCTTATCAGACTGCAAAGACGATGTTCGAGCAAAACGATCATTTTCCACTTTCTGACTCTCCATTACATCACAGCGTTCATCCTCGTCAGAAGAATGGCTATCCAAGTCCCCATCCTCAGGGGCTACATTCAGAAGACTAGCAAGATTCGTAACAGCTTGATTTCCAAGAGACTGAACTTGCGAAACCCCATCCCCTAACATCTGTACAGCAGATTTAAGGGGGTGTTCCTTTGACTCAGCTTTAAAGCCTTCCCATTTCCCTTCATCTACAACATCTTCCTCAATTTCAGTAATTTCCCCAAAGGAAAATTCTTGCGAATCACGTCTGGTTGATTCCTCAGCAGTTGGACTGGCTGACCTTTTACTCATTGGAGATCCAAGGAATTCAGATGGCAGAATAAAGTCACCAGAAGTTCTTAGATCCTCTCTCAATGTCTCTTCTTTATCAGCTTCATTAACATCTCTCTCCAAATTAAAAGATGGAGCCATTAGATTTTCCTTCGGACATACCTTGATATTCCTTTCCAAATTCAAAGAGGTGCTTCTATGCCTTAAACCTCCACTACCAGGAGAAACCTGGCCATGCTTGACAGGAGAGTTCAAGTTATGAAGTTGAACTTGGAGATCAAGCATCTCAGACTTCATCTTTTCCACTTGCATGTTACGCTGCCGTTTCTTCTCTTCAGACTCTCGTATATGTTGCAACTGCGCAATTTTCCACGCAGCCTTTTTCTCCTGCTCACGTACCATGGCCCCAATTTGTTCTGCTTCAAGGTATCGTGATACATGCTCAAAATCTGGAGATGAGAACATATAGGACTGTACTGAAACCAGAATAAAGATGATGATCTCAACTAGGGCTGATCTAGAGGTAATGCGGAAGCCATAGTCATATTTATAAAAGCCTATGACCTCGTATATGTACCCCACAGTGCCACACTTTCCTTCATTAAAGACCCCAATGAAAGGAGACTGGTAAGCAAGAGACAGAATAATGATGACAAAATTGTATATCCGGAGGAACTTAAAGATTTTGTTTCTCTTGCGCAAAATTTCCAGCCTCATCCGGAAAAAGACCAACGCAAAACCAAGATAACCAAGGTGAAGGATATCATACTCAAGAGTTCCGGTTATCAAAATCAGAGTAAGCACGAGATCCAGAAGGTGGCAATAACAGTAGAGCCTCAAATAGTCAAAAATAGTCCACATGCTTTTTGTCTCAAATGAGAGATCTTTCCAAACAAAAATATTTTTTCGTTGAGACATCATCTGGTGGTATGTAAAGGGCCCTGATAAACCGGGTGCCTTATCAGCACGAAGCTTGAAACAAGCAACTACGAAGACTATGAAGTAGCCAATAAGCATTCTTGGGTCATCAACAATAAGCCCTACAACACCAAGCATGTTTACAAAGGTAAGTCAAAACTCACATGTCACATGGCCCACAAAATGTTCAAGTTAATGTGAAATCCTACTTTGTCTCACAAAAGACCATCTTAGAAAAAATATTTGTTTGAGAAGGATAAATAAAGGGTTGAACACAGGACAAACAGTCATTTCTCAAGTCCCAGGACTTTAGACTACTGTACCAATAGTAAAACTTTTATAGAACTGCACTATGTGAAATCAAATAATCAATAAAAAGAAAATGTTATCATTGGTTGAATTTTCATTATTTTACAGAATACAAGATAATTTGGGAGATTAAGGTCGTAAAGTGGATGAAATTTGAACATTTAGTCTTTTCTTATATAGAATACTTGGTGCCCGAAGAGCGCCTTATCATACGGAGTAGTATAAGTAAGGAAAGTCGCCAACTTCTACTACAAAGATATCATGGTAGCCACTTTTTTGCATGTTCTTCTTTAGGAGATGAGCTCGAAATTCTTACACTTCCATGGCTTTGGAACAGTATTTCGCATAGAAATTCGAATGTAATAGAAAAATAAAATAAAATTCAATGACATCAGTTCAACCTGACTGACTCACAGCATAACAGTCACATCTAAAATCAATAAGCGTCAATAGTAATAAAGAGATCTGTCAAAGAATTAACGAAATCATACCTAACCAACAGCATTCACAATATTGAAAGTGCTGTTTTGAGCTTCTCCAACATTCATGGCAACGAACGTTGCTGTCAATTTTTGATTTCGGGATGAGAGAGAACTGGTTCTTCCATAGAGCGAAGTATTCAAGAACCAACACACAAGCAAACACGAAAACCAAAAGGGGCCAAAGCTTGCAGATTATACGTCGATTCAAAACTATAAAGGCCGCTAGCAAGCCAATATAGAGAAGTGAGATGACATTCAAGAATACAAAACTAGAAAGAAGCAAGACAATCATGTTTATTTCCAGGCCGAAGAGATTGAACATATTCTCAATCCAAAACATCAGGTAAACTTTCAGTGTTGTCTTTTGCATGTCAGATCTTTCATTTCTTAAGGCCGTAATTCTCCTCTTATTCCACTTTTGACTTCCACTCATACTCCCCCAGAAGTATTCAGATGAACTTCCAATGTGAGGACTGACAGATTCTCCACCCACATGCAACGGTTTGGGGTGGCTTTTGGTGATTGCTGGCTGTGAATCGGTAGGTACTCTTTCATACCTATCGGACAGGCTCGAGTGTGATTCTGAATTGTCTTCTTCATTATAACTGGAAACCGTGATTTCACTATCTGCTGAGACAAATAATGGACATGGTTCTTCCCACTCACCTTTTATTAAATTAATATTTGGCATCGTATCCAGCCAATGGAATACATTATATTGGAGAGTACATGCAGCAATAACCAGGACTTTTCCCCTCAAGCTTGCTTCGATTCCCCAAAACCCAGAGCGAAACACTCGAAGACCCAAGAAATTAGACAGCTCAGAATGCTTTTGCCCAGGAAACATCTGTGCTGGCTGACCCCAAATCTGAAAAAGATACTCCACCACTACTATAAATCCTGTGTAAACCAGAAATGTTTTTGAAGGCGTTCGTGAGGTTTTAGGGAACGTTGAGCAGATCATGAGGCCAAGAAGATACAACAACCCAAACGCACTTACTGGAGAAATTGATGCATAAAATAATGCCATGAGCAAAACTTTATTACTGTGCCAAATTAGAAACCTTTTTATAAAACCAAGAACCCCTAACTTAAGCACGTCACTCTCATTCGGTGCTTCATACTTGCTCTGTCTCCGTTCATAGCTATATAGCTGCATCACTATCAAAATCGCCAACGATTCCGAAACATTTTCTAGCAAAGACGCTTCAGGCTTGAAGCCAAAATTAGTGTATAGATCAATGACGGACGACAACCATAACTGGAAGCTAGAAAAAATGTTGAGGCTGTACAAGAAGACAAAGACCACGATTGCATACACTTTCATAGGGAACCAAAGACGTGTATCCGTACGTTCAGCAAGTTGCCTTCCAATTATCCAAAACAGTAGTAGGAAGACATAACCGAAAGATATATAATTTGGTCTGACAAGGTACACTGCTATGAGTATAGTCAGATAAGCAACATAGGTCCCCCATGATCTGTACAATGCAAGAAACTTCTGTCCTACAGCACTCAAGTATGACGCAATTCTTCTCTCTGCAATGACATAAGCAGCATAGTATCAGAGTATAAGTATAACAATGATTCAGTAACACATGACAAACCATAGAGATTACATGAATATATACGGAAGTTAGTTCCTCATATTCCTATGCTGGTATACGCAAGCTACTCCATTCTTTTTTGTAAGTACATACTAAGAGAATAAGGTGCCCTTCAACGGGAAAAAATAATGAGTCAAGCTAACATGCTTCGCATCCACATTGTTTTGAAGGATAACAAATCACCCACAAAATTATAAATGAAAAAGTAATTCCCAATAAAACATCTAATCACAAGGTAACTTAACATTTCATCATTAAAAAGAAAAAGAAAAACGGAAAAGGAAAAGAATTAGAAACACTGGAGGAGAAATCCTTGGGTTAGAGGGCAAGATAACAATTCTGGAGAATGCCAGTCGTTCTTAGCTTCTTAAAACAATAATCAATGCAGGAAAAAGCTTTTGAGACCATAAATTTCAAAATGCAGCATCACGTGGAAACAAATAGGATAGGGATACTAAAAGCACTAAAAGATCCATGATAATTTGCGTACTGCAAAACTCCAACACCCTTTCCTCGAAGCAAGTTGAATCCATATTCGCAAGAGTAATTTTGGAACCCAATTTTATAATAGATGAACATACGGTTTAGTCACAATACTGCACCCTCAATGCAACAACTACAACCGATAAATAAAAAGGCTGTCTAAAGGAACATGAACAAACGAACCATGAGATGCTTCATTACTATGGTCTCCACTGGAGGAAGATGAATACACTGACATCAAAACTGATTTATTTAATCCAGCTTTGAGCACACTAAATCCAACTGGATGGCAAGGTGTATGCCGCACAACAGCGGAGAACGAAAACAGCATTTCAAATCCATGATTGTGTACAGCGCAGAAACACGCAAGGAGAGCTGTTTCCAAGAAATCCCATGAACCATCACGATCCAACAGACCTATAGCATGTCAGAAGAAATTGATCAAATACATGGCATTTGAAAAATCATACTTCAACACGAAGTGTGAATCTTATGGAATTAGTAATGAATAACAACTAAATGGAAAAATTGAAGTTACATATACCTAGTTGTGTCAGAATTTCAAAAGCTAATGAGCCTCTATGCTCCTCCAGGTATTCAGATATTACATTTATCTTAAAAATGTATGACAATGCAAAATGAGCTTCACATAGAAGTATCAAAGCCTTCCTCATCTTCGCGCTGATGTTGTGGCCCAGTAGATACAGCAAAAAAAATATCACTGCAATAAGGAAACAAATTAAATTAAACTAATTCTTGGAATTTACCACAACTGACTAAAACAAAGTTGTTTCACTCCCTTTCCCTTCCCTCGATCTCCCTCCCCTCCTTTTTCCTCGTATTTTGTTATCCAAACAAGGCATAAAGCTTCTAAGAGGTTCAATGAAAAGCAAATCAAATTAAGAAATTTACATACTGTAGATAGCGTGAATAAAGCCGGGCTTCATCGCTATGAGAAATATAAGAAGTAGCGTGATTGCACGAGAACACTGCCTCAGTCCCCAAGCAATTGTAGCTACAGCTAGCACCTTGGTCTCCTCTGTTGCTGCAGATGCAGACACAGAACATTAGATGACAATCACAGATTATTAATGGACTGGAGAAAACGGCACTGCAAAAGCGGCACATGATATATGAGGAGCAAAACAAACCACCCAAGTAACAGACTAACAGCGAGGTAATATTTAAATGGTCGTATAAGATAGTTATCAAGTTCGAATCTTAGTCAGAAAGAGACAGCTAATTCAAGATTGACTACCTTTTCATCATTTTTCATTCATCATTATGAATACACAAACGTTCTCGACTGAACCCCATAATGGTTTGAGGGAAAAAAATCCCAGAAAGTGGTTTTACTTTATTGATAATTTCCAACGCCAGGTTTATATGAGGGATAGAATAACAGCATTATACAACCGAATAAACTATACAAGGTCACTCAAACACAACCCGCCCTTGGTATAAGAAAAGTTGTTGTTACACAGCATAATGCTTGTTATAAACAGAATTCAAGGCAACCACGTTATTTCTTGTAGCATAACACCCCCATGAAATGTAAAAACTAATCCCTCCATTTTCTTTCTCTATTATTTAACTTCGTGCTCTGGAACAACACTTTGACCATATCTTTTTGGACATATATAGTATCAAATTATGTAGTCTAATATACGGAGTATAATTTAGTACATTTACGGTCAAAGTTTTGAAAGATTGACTCTGACCACAACAGAAAACGAGAAGAAAACTGAGGGAGTAATGACGCTGGCCGCATTAACCTGTATTCTCGCGATTTATAAGTAATACCAGTCATTTATGAAAAATATGAGGAATTTGAAGATGGAGTATTTGGTTTCCAGAAAAAGGTTCCTAAGAGGCACTAGCCATATCAGCTTAAACCTCAGATCTTCAGCTTAAGTAACTCTTTAACATACTTGGTAAACATTTTCGGAATTCTGGAAGAGCATTGATCGGAGCCTGTTGCATTACATCTACAGGATCTTGGTACTTCAGTTATAAATATTTCAATTATCCAAGTGGTTTAAAATTTTACAAACGAATAGCAAAGTCTTAAACTCAAAAATTTTGATCGAGTGATGTGAATAGTTGTACAGATAATTACTCTACAGCTCACATGGCCAAACCATACAGATAATTACTCTCTGACTCAAATGGTCAAACCATGATAAGTAATTCTCTACTATCTTGTCTTATATGACCATTTGGCCACTCATTCACCATTGAATGCCGCATGCAACATTCAATCTTATGAATGTCACACTATTTCACAACTAGTAGTAGCACATGCATGTCAGTAACATTTTTCTAACAAATTCACCTCTATTTGTTAGAAAAAGGTCGCTCATAAGCCAGTGTGCAGTACAATTAGTTGGCTACTGAGAAATATCATTAGCTTTGGAACTGCACCAGAAAAATAGTCATCCTAACTCTGATATCAGTAGCTCTCAAATAACGTATCTAGGATTCAAATTAAGGGCAACAACGCAGCACTTGGCCAATTATACAATAACGTTCCCATAGATGGATCCCAAAACTGTCCCATATAGTTGTAGACACTAGACAGTGTTACTAGTTGAAGTGGAAAGACCATAATGCATGGAAACAAATTAGAGAAACCTGCAACAGTTTCCACTCGTCGCTACGAATTCTAACATGCCCCCACTCTCAACTTATATTTGAATTTGTTTCAAATTTTGGAAACAAATTTCAAGAAGCATATAAAGTATTTCTCTTTGACAAAGGATCCCATCCAAAACAAGTGGATGCATGATGGCTTATAATTAGTTGTTAATGCCACAAAATATCAGTTTCTGACAACGAGAGAGGTTCACTAGGATAATACATGGAACCTACTTCGAGAAAAATCCGCTTAGGAGGTGTATGGGAACAAAAATTTCATTTCCATCGGCTAAATGTGTATAGTGCAAGAACCAAAATACGGAGTTGCAAAACAGACAATTTAGCACATAACCAATGAAAGATAATCAGTAACAAGATGTTTCATTAAATTACCTTCTACAGCAGAGTCACCATTTGGAATAGTATCAGTCTCATCGGAGGTATGTGTAAACACTGAGTTGTTTACAAGATTACCAACAGCAATCAGAATTCCGAGGCCGTATTGAGCGAGCAAGAAATATCCAGGAATTGAATATCGCCACAAGCCAATAAGCTCCCACATCTCCATATCCTGTACAATAAAGACAATATTTATTAATACAGAGCCTCCCACTTCAGATGAAAACAAAGAAAAACGAAGAGGATAATAAATAATGCACCAGAAAGAACTAAGAAGAGGATTACCGTTTCAAGATTCCAGTTGAAAAGTGAAAAACCCACATTGAAGATATAAGTGCCGACGGCCCACAAGAGTATGAAGACGAGCAGCAGACCATTTAATCGATGCAAGCGGACTAATGATGGGAATGCATATACAACATAGCCAACGTATGCTAGCAAACAAAATGAGCATATGCTGGCAAAATAGAAGCTCCAACAGCAGAGGGCGATTAAAGACAACTGCCAAATATCAGAACTTAAAATCATAATGCTATCATCAAAAATCTAAAAAGGAAAGATTCTGAAGTCTAAGATGCATCTGTAAGACTATAAGCCAAGAAATAAAAAAAATAAATAAAAAATAAAAATAAAAATAAAAATAAAAATAAAAATAAAAATAAAATAAAATAAAAAAAGCACCGAAAAAACGCTCCCTCAAAAGTAAGCAATTTTGCACGAACAAATAAAAGGCCTTCAACCGGATGGGAAGCAAAAATGTAGCCGAACTCAGCTCCCAACCAAAGACAAACAAAGAAAAGGGGGCAAAAATACAACATAGACCAGCACCCATCTTGGACCCAAATAAGAGAGTAGGCATCTATAAAATAGCATTTCCTTTCACTTAAAGATAAATGTTAAGGGAAATTATATAGATGACAATCAAATTAGAAAGAGGTAGTGAGAAGGGAACCAAAAACATATCTGCACCAAAGTATTACACATAAAACGATCACTCACAAGTCGCATTTGTCTCCATTAGAAGTACTTTTGGCTAAAAATGGATGTAGTTCAGGATAGTTACCGGGAAGCCGTACGTGAAAAAATTGATGGTAAATATCCGGAACACTGCTCCTTTGACCAAAACATTTGTATGTCTTTCTCCGGACCTAAAACAAACATAATTTCTGTAAGTGCTAGAGAAACAAAAACAAATATGGTATATTCCAGAAATTGTTTAAAAGCATAACACCGTATATCTCGGCTGAACGGGCTTATAGAGAACCAATGAACTTTATTTTTTGATTTTTTTTCAGGGTAAAGATTCTTAATCTCACATATAGCCTATGTACGTACAACACCCCTACTATGCTACTTGAGGGAGTTCTTGACACACTGTAGTGATGTTACTATGAGTAACAAACGAAAAGAAATGGGGGGAAAAAAACTCATCATCCATAGCTAATACGGAGTAGATATTAGGAGACATCCAATTGCTCCAGAATACTATTTTTAAACAAGATGATATGAGCAAACATACACCTGGATTGTCGAATAAAAAATGAACGCCTTGCAGGAAGAAGTTGCTCAGTCAAGTCATCTTCACTCCCAGTCATCATGAATTCCATTTCCTCTAAATCTTTTTTTATAAATGAAAGCTGCATGAGAAGACAGAGAACAAATATAAGATCAGGGTAACTGCAGAGTGAATCACTTTGGACAAGAGATCAAAACGTTAGGCACCCACTAGTGGATGCAAAAATCTAGGTTAAAATGTCATGTAAGCATGTGATCTGTTGCGCTATTTTATTTGGCACACAAGAATAAGAGTCAGGAAAGCTATTATAGATTGCTGGGAGAATCTAACGGTTGCTCCCACTAGTTTACATGGGAGACGTGAATAATCAAGAACTAACTTATGAGCTGTGAGAACAAGATAAAAATCTCAGTTGTGTATGTTTCAGTTCTAATGGATGTAGCTTTCGCACCAAAACATGAACAGCAGGACCATTAAAAGTCCTGATACTGCAGAGGAATTCTAATTTCACTTCTCTAACTAATGCGAGGGTCAAACTTGAATCCAATACAACATTTAGGAACATACAAGTGTGTAAAAGCCAATGAGAGAAAGACTAGAGCAAAATTCCAGCCAGTCAGACTCAGAAGATATCTTGAAGAGACCGACAAATTTTGCAAATTGCTGAATCAGTGCCGGAAATTCTACAGGAAGCTGATATGTGTATAGCAAGAGGATATTGAAGCCAGCATAGACTTGAAGAGGTCTCCACCACCTTCAATATGTTAAAAGGACTAGCACTAGTAAGTGGACTGAGCAGATGGATACCATCCATGCAAGAAAACAATTGATGACCAGAAATACCAGACAGAAAGCATAAAAAGCAATTACCTGAACAAGCCCGAGAAATTGCTTGTCATAGACCAGTCGACTAGTCCAACACAACTACATATAAAAAAGGGCAAGGATACCCAAGATGGATAACTAATCCCCACGACCAATTGAATAGCTGGAAACAAGAAGCAGGAGACAACCTTGCAGTACAAACCTAGAAATGAAACCACCATAAACGAAGCGAGATTGAGTAAGGAGCTAGATTTACAAATCACCCTTAACATAGGTTTGAATTAAATAGTTACTCGTACTATTTTAGAGCTATGATACAATGTTGTAAAATGCATAACAAATATATGCTGCTGATACTGAAAGAAACAAAAGTGAAAACTGAAGGAACCAAAGACGTCAAACATCGGTACCTAACTGCATAAGAATGGAAGAAAAGTTCCCCCAGCATGAAACTCTTGAAGGAACAAGACTTAGTTTGTGCTGATATAGCACAGCCAAACAAACTAAGCCAACCAATAATTGTAAAATGAATGAACATATTACAGTCGGAGATGTCCATGACTGGAGCCTGCATTATAAATTAATTTAGTTGATAGGACAATATAAACGGCATTGCATGTACATGGCATGGGCATAAAGAAATTTCATGAGCACAGAGATGCAATTTTCCTACCCCTTGAAACCGATCAGGTTCATCCATAACGGGTCTATCTCACGCCAGTCACCACTCTTGACCGCCCATATAATAACAATAACTGCTTGGATGAGGGCAACAAGCAGGGAAAATATACTTACACCCCATAACAATAGAAAATTTCTCCGCGAACGAAAATCTGCATAACACCACCAACAAATGATGCCTGATCTCAATCCAAGAAACAGAAAACCCGAAAACAAAAGATTACTGTGAAAATATCATGACAAGGTCAAATCTAATAATCAAGAATATCACAGCAAACAGTGAAAGAGTTCACCTCTTCTGATCACATTGAACTGAATGACCAGATAAGCTATCAGATGAACAAGTGATATCAAACTCCAGTCAACTAAAGAAGCTGCAATGTAAAAAGGGAACTATTAAAGAAGGGAAGCACATGCAACAATTATATTGATATTCATTAGTTGGTTTGGATACGCATACATCAAGACATTAATAATCCACAGCAAATGAGTAGAGACCACCAATTTCGAACAATTGTAATTTCATCCAAGTTACAAAACTAATTAGGTAACGGGATGTATCACGCATTCACGCCACCTTGAGAATTAGATTACGCCACAAATATTCAGCAATAGCCAGTAAAAATAATTCTTTCAAACTAACAGAAAAAATTAAAAATTAAAAATAGTAGGCTTCCAAGGACAAATTTGACTGCAGATGATAAAATGTCTACTCTTGAGGTGAAGCAGTTAGTCGATTTTCTACAATCAACACTGCTAGCAGTGCTAGACACACAAGGTTTATGCAAAGACATGACATTATAGGAAGCAAAGTGTTCAGTGTTCCTTAAGAACAAGATACTAAAGGTGAAGCAAGGTTATGAACGGAACCATAATATTAAATCTCGGTATCAGACTATCAGCCAAGGTCTTGGTATCAACTATCACAACTTATCTCGCCACAGTTGCATATCACTTCAAAATATGGTAAAGTAGCTTCAAAGCCTTTATAATATAGTCGGCATTTCGATGCCATTTTGCACATAAGTAGGAAATTTATGTGACATGAAAGAAATTGATCATACGTCAAGCTACTTTTGATTTCAACTACACTAATTTGAAGAAACAACATTCTAAAGATGATCCTCACTAGCCACTACACAAAGCTCAGTAATATCACTCCTAAGTAAGAACTAAAAGGATTGAAAATTCTTTTCAAATTTTATTTAAGAACAAACTCACTTGAAATCCCTCCAAGTCGAGAATCATGTACCTACAGAAGCTATAACTTCTATGGTGTTTGCAATATAATCCGAAATCACATTATCTTAGTGTCTCGCCAAAAAGCTTTACACCTACTCTCAGCCATGGCTACCTAATTCGCAATGCCCTGATACGAATACATACGCATACATGATGCACACTTGTTATGTCATAATACGATGGACCTCAACCAAATAACTTCTCCATCTAGACACATACCATTCGACTTCCACTATTCCGTTGTTCCGCAAATACCCTCAGGTGTATCTAGGGCGCCAATTGCATTTCTCCCTAACGTGGCACTACTTGCGTCATAAATTGCATGCCCACGACGACTATTTTGGACTAAAATGTACTCCCTCCATCTCATTTTAAATGTACCACGGTACATTTTATTTTGGGCAGATTTAAGAAATGGTTACAAACAACGTGATTAAATCAACACAGAGAAGGTATTCATTATTATAATCATTATTGTGACTGAACAGTACCAAGGATGTCATCGGAGCGGGTACAAGTGGGTACCCACATTGCACCCGCCTCAGTCGGGGTGACCCGGTGGGTACATGTATAAGTTTGGCAGGTAAAAAGAAAGATTTTATTTGGTGGGCACGGACGGAGGGGGGGTTACATCCATCACCTACTCCGCCCTACCCCAACGACATCCCAAACCGTTATTGAATACCTAATAATAGCCGTGATCTAGTCTTTAGGGCTTGCTTAGATTGAGGGTAATTATTACCCTAGTAATAAAAGTCAACACAAGGCAAAAATAAGGAGAACGGAGATAAGTAGTGGGAATGAATGGTGATTGGTGAGGATGAAGAAAAAAGAGCAACAACATACTTATAAATAGGGGTAATTGTTACTCCATCTCCCTCTATTTTTACCGCCTACAACCACCATTTGCTACCATTTTTTTTCTAATTTACTCTTGCGTTGACCAACATTACCCCAGTAACAATTACGGGCAATCTAAGCAAGCCCTTAATTGTTACCGTAATCAAAAACAGACGGTTGTATGCATACAACGATTCCATTATTACTAAATATACATGAATCAATGAAGGCAGCTGCTTACAATCAAGTACAACTACATTAATAATCATTCCTAAATCATATCACCTGAAAATAATCATTCAATTGAAAAATTAGAAAGTAAAAAATAGTGAAGTTAAAAATTAGTCGTACCTGATAACAGAAGCAAAGGCAAGAGAAATCTACAGAAGAAATACTCCATTATTACAATTATTATTATTATTATTATTACTACTATTATTAATTAAGTGTGAACAATTTGCACATTAAAATCCATGGAAATCAATGATACTAAACAAACTTGGAAATTCATCGTTGTAAAAAGGTCAACTTAGAAATGAAGAACGATGAAAAGAGTGTTTTAAACTTGATTATTTTTTAATTAATACGGAGTATATTTAGGATTTATGAGAGTTTTTTTTTTTTTTTTTTTTTTTTTTGGTGCAACGACTAGTCAAGTAATAGTCAATCACCTGATGGTCACATTCTGGAGCGCAAACTGAGTGAATTAAATATTTGGGGTGATTTCATTCGTACAACGCAACTTAGATATTTCGGGACGTCGGCAAAGTTGTCATATCATTGATTTCGTTTTTAACTGTTGGTTCCGATAAACGGATTAATTAGATCGTTTATGGGTTGAATTAATATAAAGAAAAATTTAACACGAATAATCCATCATTTGAGTTATCTTCCAATAATAAATCAAGCTTTATTTAATCTCATAATAAAACTAACTATAACAATTTTTTTCCATAAACGAACTCACCTTAAAATTGACCTGTTGGTGACCTGTAAAATCATGTTACCTTCTTCCTCCATCTAAAATTAACCTACTGCAACCTTTCACCATAGCCAATTTGCCATTAATGTCGGCCTCTTAGTTCACCCTTACCTTTAACCTACTGCGTTAATGGCCACCTACCAATGGGTAACACCGTCATGCTCTCCCACTCTCACCTCACCATAGTTGAAAATCGATGCACTTACAGAGAAAAAACGTCACTATGGCCACCACACTGTGTCTTACTCATTTCGTTTTCGTCCTACCTCACTCCACCACCATCAACACCGGCCGTCAACATCACGGTGGCCGTTCAATTAAAGTTTGAATCTTTCATTTGTGATCTTAATGATTTTGCAATTTCAATGTGATATTGCAATTTTGATTAAAGTTTGAATCTTTCATTATTACTCTTACCTTTCACTGTCTCTTGTTGTTAATGCATCTCCATTGATTCGAAGGCCTCTGTTGCGGTGTCAGTTTTGAGTGGTTCTTTGAAAAGAGCGTCGGGTTGAAAAGCTCATGCTTTGAGGGGTGTTAGACTATCTTTATCCACAAACTCATTTTCAAACTTCAGACTCTGTCACCTCAACTTTCCACTAACTTTTTAATTTTCAAACTCAACTCAGATTCTCTCAGACTCACTCAAAAATACACTTTATTCTCAACTTCATTTCAAATTTTTTTCACTTCAACTTTCCACTCAATTTATTTTACTTTTTGATATTCATTATAATTAACCAACATATATAAATGTAAGAAATTATATTACAAACTTGATTCCAACATTCCAAGCTACGAAAGAGACTTACATAAACACATTAAATAAAATAAAACAAATAATTTTTTTTTACTTTTTATTATTCACTTTTTTAATAAATTAAATTTTACTACATTTTAATTGGTTAAATAGATTTTTATATTATCTACAGTATATTTATTTCACTAAAAAAATCTACCATCTACAATTTATATAAATTAAAATAAAATGAAATAGCAAAAAGTGGGTCTCAACATGAAATTAGGATCCTCTCCATTTCTTAAAAGAAATGGAGGGTCCATTTTCTCACACAAATAATTAAAAAATTATTATTTTCAACTTTTTGGTACTTTTAGGAAGGTAAATGATAACCGTTAGATCGTTTTTGAATCAATCTAAATCGTTAATTGGTAATGGAGAGGAGGAAATGGAGAGAATCCTCTCTCCTCAACATGAGTCTTGAAAATCAAAGACTCATGTTGAGATTTTGGCTCAAATTTTCTTCATACCCTTCTCTTTATCCACTAAGACCCACCCAAAATCAAATGTCTCAACTTAAGACTTTTGCTCAGACTTTGCTAAAACCAGGATAATGTTAGCCTTAGGGTGGACTGATGAGATTGTTTTAAGGGGGATGTTGATGGCCGGTTGTTGCTAAGCTTGGTGGTGGTGGTGGTGACCAGTGATGAAAATGGAAGGTTATGTTAAAGTTATAGGAGTTTAAAATGTGGGTTTAGTTTGAGGAAGAAGATGGTAAAAAATTGTTTTACCTGTGGTTTAGGTAGCAGATAATCGAGTCTATTGAAAGAAAATCATAACTATACTTGGGTTTATTATGAGATTAAATAAAGGTCGGTTTATTATTGGAAGACCACCCAAATGATGGATTATTCATGTTAAATTTTCCTAATATAAATCGAAGTAATTTTAGGTTTAGTATAGTTCGACTGGGGTTATGTTTAATTGGGTTATATTGGGTTTGAATTATGTTTGTATGCGTAATTTATCAACTATTCAAACTATAACCCTAAGTTTCATTTTCATCTACAGTATTAGAAATTATCAAAAATTGATAATTTAAGACCAAAATTTTAATTGAAATAGATTATCAATTTATTGAATTAGTATAGTTATCCAAATGGATAAATGAATTATCGAGAAATTGATTGAATTTTAATCACAAAAAAGTTGAGAAAAAAAATTAAAAGATTGTATTGTGGAAGTAAGAAAATGACAACAGTGGATAACTAAATGAAAAAGTATACAGCGAAGGAAAAACTCGTATAAGAAAAATGACTAGCCTATTTTAATTATAGATTTCATAAAATTCTGAAATTTTCCTAAACTTTCAAATAGTGTCAAAAAGTGTAATATAATGAATGGAATTGAATGGAGGCGTATGCAATAATAAACTTTACGGTCAAACCAAATAAGTTGGATTGATGGTTACTCTCTTGCCTTCCTTAAACATGATCATGAGACAAACCTATAGGGTTTGGATTGGGTCAAGTCACCAAAGGTGGGCGTCCAGAAGCGATGGTCGGGACCAAATGTATTGGCTTATTTTGTTCGTACATATATCGTAATTATTTTTTCACATACAAGTTTTACTCTCGTGATATACTTTTTTCATTTTTTTTTTTTTGTCTACCCTTTTGTTAGTCTCCTAATATACAAGTTTTTTCTTTTGTTTCTTTAACTTATTTAATTAACTCTTAATCAATTTTTCAATTATTCAATTATGAAATTCGACTATCGATTCGATCAAGTAAAATATATTTTAATTTCTCTTTTGTTCTTAAATTATTAATTTTTAACAATTTTTCAAGATTTTTAGAAAAAAAAATATTAGAGTTAGGGTGAAAAAGAACAACTTCACGATATAGTTTACGAACTACTCGTATTTTATTCTCGTCAGTTCTAAGCCATAGCTAGGTTGTTATGCTAAAATTGTTAAAGATATAATTATAGAAAACCGGATTTTTTTTATTTTTTTTGTTAAAATGTAAATTTCATTAAAAACAAATAAACAGCATTACAAACGTTTCCCTTATACTTGTTATCTATACAACTCAAGATGAGATATCCAAAATTCCAAGCTTTGTCTATGATTTTTTTTTTTTTCATTAAAATGTAAATTTCATTAAAGACAAAGAAACACCATTACAAACGTTTTCCTTATACTTGTTATCTATACAACTCAAGATGAGATATCCAAAATTCCAAGCTTTGTCTATGATATTTACATTATGACTAAAAAAAAAAAAACTATTCTACTCATAACTTCATTTTTTATCCAAAAAAATAACCATCTCAGACGATACCTCCACACGAGCTCTGTTCCTACATACCCACGTATGGCTAAAAATAGCACAAGCAAAAACAGCCTAAATGTTGTAACATAATAGACCATCTTCTACCAAATCATCTATAAAACCACACATCCATCAATTGAAAATCGAGCCCCAGCCCCAACCATTGCTGCAACCTGGAATGACATTATTGACTAAACCAACATTTCCCATACATGTGCTCCCAAGTCTCCATCTTCTCACCACAAATTGAGCACACCAGATCAGTAGTAATTCATAACCTATGCAGCGAATGTTTAGTATAAATGCGACCTTATAATCCCAACCAAGATATTAAAGAGTGTTTAGGTAATATCAACCTAGACCACACTTTTTTTGCTCAAATATTGTCACAAATTATTTTGTTGATGTATTTATCTACAAATGTCTCAATTAGGTTAAATTGAACAATAGGTCTCATGTGAGACCGTTTCACATAAGGCCGTCTCACACCATAACACCTAACGTTTTATAACGATAATCACTAAATTATCTAAGTTACGTTTCTTGATTAACAACGACTTGTAACCCTCCTTAATAATATAAGCTGCACCAAAATCTTGTTACTGTCCTAAGCTCACAACCACCTTAAATTATCCCTCACAGAACACACTTTCCTCTAACTCCAACTTGTTTCTACATAAGGCACATAATCAACTCAAAAGAACTGTTTAAGTCAACATGATGAACCCATTTCACCTACAAGTGATTCCTTATTAACAATCCAAAACACTAGTTTATCAATAGGAGCCAAGTTCCATGTTTGGTATGCATAGTGCCTAACCCACCTATTTTTCTCTCATTGCAACCATCTTTTCAAGCCATTGATGCACCTCTTCAATAATGCTTCTGACATTCCCACAAATAATTCATGCATATAACATTTATCCTATTCATCACACCCATAGGCAAAATAAATATATAGGCCCAATAAGTAAGCAAGGAAGTAAACACAGTCTCGTCAGCCTGAACAATGTTAATCTACCTAACAAAGAAAAGCTCCCTGCTGCCCCAACCCTTAATCCTCCTCATAGTTATGTCCACCAGTTGATTACAAGTTAGAACTGGCAGCCTCTTAGGAGAAATGGGGACCCGCAAGTATTTATATGGAAGATAACCCTATGTAAACCCAGAATAATCAAGGAAATGTTTAATCATTGTTTCTTGGGTTTTTTGTCAGACACTACCTTATATTTTGGTCGAATTGTGAGGTACTACTAGGGGTGTAACCGAGCCGATCTGATTTCGAGCTTGGGTGAGCTCGGAATCGGCTCGGAAAAAATTTCTCGAGCTCGGAATCGGCTCTGAATTTACCGAGCTCAAAAATTCAAATCTCGGAATCAGCTCAGAAGAAGTCTCGAGCTCAACTCGAGCCCAATCCGAGCTTTGTTAGATATTATTTTTCTACGCTTTTTTTAATATCTATTATAATAAATATATTATATAATAATTATTATAAAATATTCTATGAAAAATAAATCGATCTAAAGATATTACAAAAAAAAATCTATAATTGTAGCAAAATATAATGTATAGACATAGACAAAATTATATATAAAAATGAAAACGAGCCCAAATCCGAGCTTCCGATCCGAGCTTTACTAAGCTCGGAATCGGCTCGGATTTAGCCTAACTCGGCTCGGGCTCGGGCTCAAGATCAGTTTGACCGAGCTCGAGCCGAGCTTTGACCGATTTGATTCCGAGGGCTCGGCGAGCCGGCTCTGATCATTTACACCCCTAGGTACTACCTTACATTTTATTTTTTGCGAAGAACTACCTTACATTTTCTAAAGTTTGTGAGACACTACCAATCAAGCAATTCCGTTAAGTTTTGGACGTTGAATGTTAGTCAACGTAAAAGCTTTATTTCTTAAGTACATCTCTCCTTATTTTCTTCCTTCATTCTTAATTTCTTCAAAGCTTATCTGATCTGATTTACCATTGTTTTCTTAATTCACAACAAATTTTAATTGCAAATCACACACAATTCTTGAAAAATGTAAAGTGAACAAAAAAGTAAAACAACAAACAATAATATTTTAATTTCAAATTTAGTAGTAACAAATAAAGGATTGAACATTGAGATTTCAACTTCTTCTTAAAAGGGTTCACCAATCATGTCTTATGGTGTCGGATACGACGGTGAAGTCGATGGAGTGTTCGAAAAAGGGCTTTGGTATGATTTTTTCGCCGGCACCGCTTCGACAAAATAAAATTATCAACTAGTCTTTGATAAAGGGGTGATTTTGAGCTTGCAATTGAGATATGGATGATGTAAGTGGTGTTATAGTGATAATGATGAGGTAAGTTTTTGATTAATATAATGGTGTTAGAGAAGGAAGAAAGAATATTTTTTTATCATTTAATAAGAGGATCGATAGAATGCAATGGTAAAAGATAAATATATACGAATACTATTTTAATTGGTATTAGAAGTTTTCTTGCACCCACAATTTTTGAGCAATGAAGAAAAATAATGTCTTAATTTCAGATCCGATGATGATAATGAATAATGATGATTTAGTAGAGGAAGAAATTTGGGTTTTAATTAGTATAGTGAGAGTAAGGTGGAGTTTGGAGGAGAAGAGATAATGAAGATTAAAACTTCAAATGAAAGGTAATTTTGAAGCAAAGAAATGTTCCGTCAGTCAATGATGGTCAAACCCCAAAACTTAACGAAATTAGCGATTTGGTAGTGTCTTACAAATTTTTAAAAATGTAAGGTAGTTCTTCACAAAAAAATAAAATGTAAGGTAGTTCATCACAATTCGACCTAAATATAAGGTAGTGTCTGACAAAAAACCCTTGTTTCTTTTACCCCATTAAAGAACACTTTAGAGTTAGCTCATTCCAAGACCAGATGCACAAGAGAAGGATTTAAAGCCTCTCATCGACAGCTTCATAGAGTTATCATGACCCTTACAAAACATAACTAAGTCGTCAGCAAAGGCTACACTACTACAAAAATCCCTTTTAAAAACGGGTCTAAACCGTTTTAAATAAAAAAAAGCTCCGTTTTATAGTCGACCGTTGCAAATAATATAAACAACGCCAAAAAAATGGAAACCCCGTTGTTAAAATCAAATACAACGCTTCAAACAATCCGTTATAATTGATTAAAAACAACGGTTATATCCAGTAAAACCGTTATATTTATTACATTATAAACAACGGTTTTTATAAAAACCGTTGTTTATAAGATTAAAAAACAACGGGTTAATGAAATAACCGTGGTTTATAATGTAATAAATACAACGGTTATTAGTAAAACCGTTGTATTTAATTTTCAAAAATAACGGTTTTATACTTATAACCGTTGTTTTTTTTGTTATTCAATTCTTTTACAGATTTTATTTTATACACTAACTACAACGGTTATTACCAAAACCGTTGTAGTTAAGAAGACAAAAATAACAGTTATTTTCTTGTAACCGTTGTTTTTGTTGTAAAACAATTATTTTTAAATATAAAAACAACGGAATTTTTAAGGCAGTTATGTAAAACCATTATCGATTTTATTTGTTACTAAAATTACAAACGGTTTTATGTGTAGAATCAGATTATGTTTTGTATTTTTTTTTTTTTTTAGAAATGTGCTAATAATTTTAATATCCCGTCAATACGACGTTCCAAAATATTATCACTGCACAAAATCAAACCAATGTATTCAACATCATTCCATATACACCGCAATCAAACAACGGTTTCTACATATATTATATACGTACATAGAACGCAAAAAATGATTTACAAAACCGCTAATCACTTACACATGATCCTTTTCTTTTGGATGATTGAAGACATATTTTGCCCATATATCGCGTATCTCGTCGATTTCCGGGTTTGTAAATATTTTAGCGTTTTTCCTCGTTGGTTGGTACTGCAAAAAAAATTAGAAAACATATCACAAATTGTATGTAAAATAATAAACATAACATATCACAAATTAAACTTAAAAATCAGATCAACTTAATAACACTTACATACCCAATTTTTCAATGTTCTACGTCCCTGGCTTATCAATTCATACATATAGCGACAAACATAATAGCGCATGAGTCTGCATCGTTTTGTCGGGGACACTAAAATATTAACATGGCATGGAAACAAACAATCAATGCGTTATAAATAAATTAAAAAATAGTTGACACGATATATATTATTTATGATTTAAATCATATACGGAGTAGTATATAACATACCATGGTCATCGCAATAAATGTAGGGCTAGTATTTGTTTCCATCACTTGCAACAATGGATCACGAGCCCTATTTATCGCATAAGCACTACAAAAAATAAAAAATATATCGATTAAGCACGTCGACGATTATATATAGCTATTTATAATAGATAGTAAATATAATAATAAAGACATATAATTCAACGATATATGCATGTGATTTAAATTAACTTACGATTCACCAAATCTTTAAAAATTCACGATGGCCGACCATGACATGAGTCTAACCAAAACACTTTCTTCGTTTAATCTCAAACGCCAGTCAATACCCAATGATCCCTATACATTTACAATATTTAGTTAAGATATAATTAAAATGAATTAACACGTCAATACCCAACAAAACACAAAGAAGTCAAAGAACGATCACAAAGAAGTCGCTGTTTCAAACGATCACATACGTCCAAAACTTCAATCGCGTCCAAAACTCGATTACAACATCTCATAGTCAATAAACGATCACATACATTATTCAACAATTCACACACACAATCACACACACAAGCGATATCGCACAATATTGAATCATATACGCACGTGCTGATTCATTATAAGGAGCGAAAATAATCTTTTTGCCTTTAGTCAAGCGGTCGACTACATGTTGCGTTCGTTCCTTCCAACCGAAATACTTGATATGCATTGACAATGCGACGGCACATAAATCCGTGAGTCATAAGGAATGTCCGCATGTTGATGAACACATTTAAGAACCTACACGTCCAGAAAAATAAATTAAGCATTAGTCCATATATAAATATAATTTTTGACATAAAACTAATTAATAATCAAGTGACTTACTTGATCCAGACGAGCATATGTTGAGCATCAATTTTATGTAAGCCACACCAATCGAGTAATAAGTCGTAAGACAAAAATGCAACTTCCGCTCTACCCGCTTCCGCCGAGACTAATTTGAATAAGACTCTCATCGTTAAAGCGAGCTAACCCCTCGGAATGCACTTTTTCATTGTCTCGCTTCACCTTTGCTTAAACTCGATTGTGGTGTAATGCTCAGGTAACTCCCTCTTATTCATAGGCGTCGGTTTGAGCACCACATCAACGCCTGAGCTACTCGCAAGTTTCTACGAAAAACAATATAATCATCAAGAACATAATTAATAAATGAATTCAAAACCAAAGAAATAAATTAATTAAATTTATAACTAATTAAGTGGTAGGTACTAGCTAATTAATAAATTACCTCGTCAAATAGTGCCTTTCATGAGACTCTTTGAAGATGATGGTCTCTCCCGCAAAATAAAATTAATTAATAAATTACCTCGTAACTATTTATTCACGCATTTAAGTTGATAATAATATATATATAAGTAATTATTAGTAATATACCGCTTTCATCATGTTTGGGAATAAGTAATAGTAGGATCAGTTCACGCTCGTGCCGACGCCGAGGCGGAGGCCGAGGTCGACGCTCGTGCTCGCACCAGGCTCAGTGCTCAGCCGAGGTCGACGCTCGTGCTCGTGCTCAGCCGAGGCCGAGGCCGAGGCCGAGGCACTTGCTTGTCATCGTTCGTTATTAACGCATTCTCAACCTTTTCTTTTATTTCCTACAATATAACATAAAATTATCGTTAACAAAATACGGTTTAATTTAGATATAAAAAAATTGTAGTCCATAAAATATATAATGATTACCTTATAATTTTTGCCGGTTAACGCCATAGGAATAACATCATCCGCAGGCCACTCGACAAAGGATAACATGGCACTCTTTAACGTCACTAGCTCCTCGCCAACTGGGAAGGGTAGTAGATCTTCTTCGCACCCTGGCCTTATCCTCGTGATCGGAACTTTTCGATGATTCTCCGGGATAACTTTGCCATGAATCATTGAACCCTACTGCGCCTCGTTTGAACGCAAATCCGGCCGCAACTTGGGTGACACCGTATCCTTCGCCTGGGTCTTTTTGGCGAACTAGTACACACCCGTACTTCTCACCCTATATATATAATAAAACATTAATGATTTACAATTAGGAAAATGTAGGGCTAAAATTTAAATTATATACACAACGGTTGGTCTGCTAGTAGAATGGAGTATACAGTCAAGGAGGGCTACAAAATGCCAAAGGTACCTGATCCCCAAAGGTCGGTATTATAGGCTTAGCCGGTGGCGGTTTGAAAGCATCATCACCTCCTGCAGTGGATTGATCAACGACCCCGACGTCTACGTGTTCTTCCGATTCATCTTTGTTGTCGCCCTTCCCACCCTAAAAAAATATGTTTTCGTTCACATGAAAGTACAAAGGTGAGATCAGTAGTAACGTATATATATGTACTTTGAAAATATAATTTTAGCTTTAATTCATGACCTCATCTTCCGTCGTGTTCTCGTCACCAATTGATCAATCATTTGAAATTGTTCGGGAGTCAACTTACCACCCTTGGCCATTTTTACGAGCATCTGAGCCATCATTTTTACCTGCAATGCAATAACGGATATATATATATATATAGATATATATATATATATATATATATATATATATGCGAATGTAATTATTCTATATTTATCAACAAAATAAGGAACATTTTAAATACAATAATAATAATAATAATTTAGTTTATTACGTACTAATGGATCATCGGAAGATATAGTAGTCGTTCGTTGTTTTTTGGCGGCCCTTCCAAAAGCCTTAGTCGCGCTGACTCCACCTGGCATACCTCTCAAACGACCCTTGTGATCAGGTCGACCAATTGCCTCAGCAAGTATGTCTTTTTCGGGTCCAGGAGTGAATGTACCTTCAGTCTCTTTTTCAACTACTACATCGTAATTCATTGAAAAAATTAATTCATAGCGTGAATTATAATACGGTGATAAATTGCAAAAATAGTTAATGAATAATCAAATATAACGAGTAGTACGTACAATTGCCGCTTTTGCCTTTGTACTCGCCTCGATAACTTGCGGATTTCGAGGTGTGGCCTAGGACCCATACATCATGTCGGTTTACTATCACACTGATTCATCCTTTTTGACCTAAACATTCACAAAAAGAATATAATAATACGTCATAAAAGAGAATAAAGAAATACGCATAATCGACAAAATTTAACAAAGAAGAAGAATAAAGAAACAAAGAAACAATAATAACAAAGAAACAATATCAAAGAATAAAGAAAATAACAAAGAATAAAGAAACAATAACAAAGAAACAAAGAACGACAACAACAAAGAACTTAAACCACAAGAGGCTTAATATTTATAAGTCTTACCCTAGGGTTTGTAAATTGAAAAAAGATAGTGTAGTTTATTTATAAGTCTTACAACTTTCTCCACAATAAAGTAAAACCGTCTCGACCGGTGCATTGATAATACTCTTTCTTTGCAATGTTTTCCTTGTTTCTTTGACTTACAACCTTCAAATGAAATCAATAAATTAAAGACACATATATATATATAAATTAGTTAATTTAAATCAACGGTATTATGTATTTTCAAACGTAGTATATATACCTTAAATTCAGGGCTTTCACGTTGTGTTTTAAACTTCTTCCAAATTTGGGGTGTGATCCCGGGATATGTTTCTGGTGGCATCTGTGGATCTGTCACCTTGCCTTTCTCCTTTTTGTTCAAGTGCCTTTTAGCCACTTGAGCCTTCCACGACCGAAAAGAATTTGCTACCTTGGTCATACAATACTTATTGTATTTATCGGGCACATTGTAAGCTTTCTGCAGATAAAATAATTTACATAATTAAATACTTAGTTTCATTAAAAAAATAACCATGACAAAAGTTTTAGAATTAATTAAATAATGAATAATATGTATGCCTTCAACATACTTAAAATTTCATCCCTCAACTGGCGATTCAATTGCTTTATATTTTGTAGATCGAAAGGAACATAGTGTTTTGTGACAATCCCAATGAAAGAAGCAAACTTCTTTCTCAATGGTCCATTTGGCAACCCAAGATCTTCGTTCCAAGTAAGAGGAATGGATTACCATCCAAGAATGGCCTTCATTGCCTCGGGTTGTTTGGGCGTCCTCTACCTCGACGTTTCGGTGCACTATCATTTTCACGCTCTTTATCGTCCATAGCAAGCCTTCAAAAACAGAACATATGATCTCGACATTATTACTCCGTATAAACAATAACAAAGAAGAAGAATAACAAAGAATAACAAAGAACGACAACAACAAAGAACGACAACAACAAAGAATAAAGAATAAAGAATAAAGAATAAAGAATAAAGAATAACAAAGAACTACAACAACAAAGAATAAAGAACAACACTAACCCTAAACCTCACATCCCCTGCCCCACCGTAAACACTCATACCCACCCTAAACCCTCATACCCACCCTAAACCCCCATACCCTACCAACCCACTGTCAACCTCAAGTAAAATTAACAACACTAACCCTAAATTAACAACATGCACTAACCCTAAATTAACAACATGCACTAACCCTAAATTAACAACACTAAACCCTCAACACTAACGACAATAATTCAACAACAACATTAATTCAATAACAACAACATCAATTCAATTCATTAGGGTTTAAAAAACGGAATAAAAGGGAAAGAAAGAACCTGTTTAAATCAACTAAATTAGGGTTTAAGACCAACGTCGAGCAGTACCTAACTTTGAAAACGAAAAAGCAACGGAGAAATTAAGTTTCAATCTTGGTGCGAAAGCGTAATGAAAGAAAATTTTAAACTGAGAGTAGAGGAGAAAAATGGTGCGAAAGCGTAATGAAAAAGACAAAGTAAACTTTTAAACTGCCGCTAAATGAAAATATATGAGCGTCTTTTTTTTTTTAAAAACACAATATAAACAACGGGTTTTAGGGTTGCCGTTTTAAAAACTACGTATAAACAACGGTTTTAACATAAAACCGTTGTTTATATTAACTTAAGGAACGGTTTTCTATAAAAACCGTTGTTTTAAATATATTTAAATAACGCTTTCTAATAAAAACCGTTTTAGAAGTAGGTTTTTTAAAACGGGTTTTGAATAAAAACCGTTATTTAAATGTTTTTGAAATCTAAAATTCTAGTATACATAAAATCAATAAAATAGTACTGAAAGTTTATATTATTCATACATAGTATAACTCAACCAAAAAATCCCCTCTTTTTTTATTTTAAAAACAAAGTATAAACAACGGGTTTTACAAAAACCGTTTGCAAAACTATAAATATATAAATTTTAAGTATCCCCCACCTTACTTCTCAGTTATTTACCCTCTTCATCAAAAACTCTCCTAAATTAAAATCCCCCATTTTAACCCTAATTTTTCTAACTCAACCAAAAATCGTCTCTTTTAGCTAAATTAAAATTAATTAATCAACATATTTTATGATGTCTAGTAGCTCTTTGACGTCAAAAAATTCGAGTGCAACTACTTTCGTTTGCTATTGTGGGATCAATGTCGCATACAAGACGTCATGGACAACAATGAATCCCGGGAGGAAATTTGTTTGTTGCAAATTTTCGAACCCTAGTACGAATACGCGTGGTTGCAACTACTTTCGTTGGATTGACGAAGACATGACGGAGTGGCAAAAACAGGTAATCAATGAATTATTGAATGAGAATCGTCATCTCAAACAACAATTGGATAGGGATTTCATTGATGATGAGGCCATGGATGTGTTGGTTAGCAGACTTGAAGGCGAGTGCAATGAATTGAAGAATGAAATGCATATCTTGAAGGCCAAAAATAAAAAGACCAACCTTATTATTGTCATTGCATTTGTGGTGTTCTTTGTTGTTTATTCCAAGTTAGGTTAGTTGTGTTGTAAGATGGATTGAAGTTGTTTAAGTTGTTGTTGTAAGGTCGGTTTTAGTCTTGTAAGTTGTAATTGTTGTAATCAACCTTTTGTAATGGATTTTCAATGAATGAATGAAATTATCCTTTTGCCATCAAAATAAAGAGTTCAATGTTACTAGCTTCAATCCATCAACAACAATCTTCAATGGAGGCTGACATCAACGAAAGGGTTTCGAACATAAACTTAATACAACATTATATTACATTATTCATTACATTATTCATACATAAACTTAATACAAGCAAACTCAATAATTATTCCATTCATGAGCACAAACTTAATACAAACTTAGTACAAATTAAACTCAATAATACAAACTCAACTAAAAACTTAATACAAACACAACTACAAACTACAAACTCAATACAAACACAACTAGCTACATAAACTCAACTATAAATACTACAAACTCAATACAACAAACTCAATACTTTATTACATTATTACCTGGCCTTTTCTAATTCACAAACATCTGTGGATAAACACTTTTAATAGCATCAAAAACAGTAGAATAAACATCTTCCTCATCACGTGGTATCATTGCATGTCTTTCAAAGAATGATAGTAGAAACAAAATCTTTGGGACGGTTAAATAGATGCAAGTCTTCTTTTCTTGCAACCCAACAAATTGGACCGTCTTTGGGTCCATCTCTAATATAAATTTCTCCATTATGACCAGTGAATTGTAGTAAAATTTCCACTCTAATTTCCAAGTGATTTTTATGATTCTCAGACATTCCAAACTCTATTAATATTTTCCTCAAACCCACCTCCCTTCCAAACAGGTTCAATTTTTTTAACTAGAAACCCCATATTAGTTAAACAATCTCTAACTCTTTTGTAACTTCTACAGACGACTATGCCATTTTCTTTATGACTTGGAAGATTTGATAAAATGCATGTCCATGGTACAATATACTCAATTGCAGCCATTTTTATTTTTAATATGTTTTTTTTTAAAATTTTTGTAAAAGATAAAAATTGTTTGAATGTTTTTATGTTTACAAGAGTTTACGTTTGAATATATTTATAAGCAAATATAGTGTTTGTTGAAAAAATTTTTTACAATTGGTTGAAGAAATTTATTACAATTGGTTGAAAGAATTATTACTATTGGCTGATAAACAACGGTTTTAATATAAAACCGTTGTTTTTAACTATTATAAGAAACGGTTTTGTTTAAAAACCGTTATTTAAATATAGTGTTGGTTGATGAAATTTATTACATTTGGTTGATAAAATTTATGACAATTAGTTGATGAAATTTATTACAATTTCAAGATAAACAACGGTTTTAAAAGAAAAAACCGTTTTAAAAACATATTATAAACAACGGTTTTAGTAAAAAACCGTTGTTTTTAACTGTTATAAGAAACGGTTTTAATATAAAACCGTTATTTAATGTGTTTTTAAAACGGTTTTTCCTTAAAAACCGTTATTTTTGTTTTGTTTTTTTTAAATAATAATTGAAGAAATAGATTGCCACATATCCTGTACGAATATGCATTCATTTTTCCTGTGATCATACAAACTCAATACATTCAGATCATACAAACTCAATACACAGCAAACCCAATACAATGCAATTCAACTCAATAACTCTTCTTGTGACCATAAAGCGGCCAAAAACATCGATAATAAAGTCGTCCATCTCTTGCGTTTATCATTCGAGTCCATGATATTCTTAGCAACCGGCCTGCAAGTACCTATATAAACAAAAGATTTTATAATTAAATTTGTATTAATTTTTACATGTAATTAAAGAAGCTAAGATAGAAAAATGCTGAATTTAAAGATAATGCTGAATTTAAAGATAACATTCATACTCAAGATCGAAGACGTTTTTAAGATGGAGCAATGTCTTCATTTATCCATATTACTTCATTATGATCGTCACGTACATAAGGGCTCCGAGTCATTGTATCATTATTATCATTATGTACATCATCATCAATGTGGGATAATGTAATACGACGATCCACTCCCTCAAAAACGACTTCTTGAAAATCAGCATCATCATCACCAGACAATGCACGTCTACTACGTGCAGACAAAACAATTGACCATCTCTTGTCGCAAGGATCAGTGACATAGAAGACCTGCTTAGGTTGTGACGCCATAATGTAAGGGTCTTGTTTACTGCCGACCTTTTCAAAGTTCACCAATGTAAACCCTAAATCGTCCTTTCGCACGCCGTTGTTGTTGTCAACCCACTTGCATAGAAATAAAGGAATATGAAAATCAATGTAATCTAACACCATAATGTCTTCAATGACTCCATAATAATACATTTTACCCAAAACAGGTCGTTTGTCTTTCGAACTGGCAAAGTGCATTGCCTCGCCTACAACACATACACCACAGTTTTGGGTAGTCCTTACCACATCTTGTTGCTGAGTATAAAATGTATAACCATTAATAGCATAACCAGAGTAAAAAGTAGCAAGATTGTTTGGACCCAGGGCCAACTTCAACATTCGAGGAGTTATTTCATCCTCTTCTTTAGGCACATCATCATTTAACACAAAATCCTTAAACCATTCACTAAAAGTCCGATTGTGCTCATTCGCAATCCACATCTCACTTTTTGTTGGGTGAGCGGCTTTAAGATCGATTTGTGTTGAAAAATGTATAGATGCACTTCATCATCATTATGGAGAACGATGTGAAATTGCCCGCAACATTTCACAAGTCATATCCTTACGAACCACGACCTCGATACCCTTTCCCGTCATCCACTACTATGACGATGTTTAGGAACACCAATTAACTCATTTCTTGATAGGTGGGCATAACAATATGAAAGAGCTTCATCGATTATAGCACGCTCGGCGATAGAACCTACGGGCGATAACGGTTAGAGGTGTAATCCTTATAAACTTTCATCAATCTCTCAAGCGGACATCGATATCTCAAATATACAGGCCAAGATACGAAACCTCTCTAACTAGGTGAGCGGTTAGATGAACCATGATAGTGAAAAAAGAAGGTGGAAAATACATTTCAAATTGACAAAGAGTTGTCACAATAAGGTTTTGTAGAGATGTAGTGTCACTAGGGTCAATGACTTTGTCACATATGGATTGGAAGAAGAAGCAAAATCTAGTAATTGCATATCGAACTTTCTTAGGCAAAATAGAGCGGATAGCGGCGGGGAGTAATTGTTGCATCAAAGTGTGGCAGTCATGTGACTTCAACCCACCAACTCAAGTCTGCATTGATACAAGGTCAGCGATGTTTGAGGAATATCCTCTGGCACCTTAATTCCCCGCAAGCACTCTAAAACCGAATTTTCTCTTGTTTTGAAAGTGTATGAGTCTTTGAGGGCAAGTAAATGCGTGCTCCCTTCTTTTTCTTTGCTAACTCAAGTCTAATACCCATCTCAACCATATCATCCCTACCGCTTTGTTGTCTTCGACTTACAGGAACATTTAAAAGAGTATTCGTGATGTTATCACAAACATTCTTCTCAATGTGCATGAAATCTAGACAATGCCTCACCGGAAGGTCACACCAATACTAAGTTTGGCGAAAAATATTGACTTTTTCTTATACCCACGAGTTGCCAACTTAGAACCCGCTTCTTTCCAAATGTCATCTCGATTTTCTTGACTTTCTCAAGAACTTCATGTCCACTCAAAATCTTAGGAGGTTGGCGGTGCTCTGATTTTCCATTGAACGCCTTTTGTTGCCTCACGATAACGATGGTCGTGGGTAGGAACTGCGATACCCTTGGTAAGCATGCTTACGAGAACATTTCAAATACTCGATTCTAGGTCCTCACCACATAATGGGCAAGCCTCGCCCCATGCACGATATGGCGGATAGATCACCATAAGCGGAAATCGGTAATAGTACACAACAACATTGCCCTCAAATCAACGCTTTTTCCTAAAAGCATCAAACACTGTATCCCCTTATCCCACAAAAGCTTCAAATCATCGAGAAGGGTTCCAAGTAAACATCTATATCGTTTCCAGGTTGTTTAGGACCGTAAATTATAGATGCCAACCCAGATATTTACGCTTCATGCAAGCAGACGGGGTAAATTATAAATAGCTAACACCATCGGCCATGTCTTTGTGTTGGCTACTCATATTTCCATGAGGGTTCATTCCATCTGTTGAAAGAGCAAGGCGTAAGTTTCTAGGTTCTTTGGCAAAATCTGGATACATCTCGTCGAAAGACTTCCATTGCATACCGTCTCACGGATGTCTTAACTTTCCATCGTTGATTCTTCCAAGGATATGCCACAACATCATCTTAGCATCTTCTTCATTCGCATAGATTCGAGTAAATCTGGAAGAAATCTTGAAAAATACCACATAAGCTTCATGAATCCCTTCTTTGCCTTTATAACGCCATTCATTACATTTAGGACAATACGTTAAGTGCTCATATTGTTTCGATACAATATGCGATCATTACAACATGCATGTATTTTCTCGTATTTCATTCTGTCTCTCTAATTAGTTTTTGGCGTCATATGTCCTACTAGGTAAGACATTACCTTCGTGAAACATGTCGAAGCAATTCAAGTAGATCACCAAATCCCTTATCGCCTCCAAATTATTCGCCCCTTCAAATTGTACAACTTTACCACCGCCGACAACTTTGAATACTTCTTGCAGCCGGCATACAAAGGTGTTTCAGAATCAAGCAAATTTCTCACTAGTTCATTACGGGCATCTGAATTAGTTGTTGCATCACCTATTAATATATCTTCAAAGTCCTCAAATAATGCATCATCATCAGGTGAATTAATAGCGTCATCGTTTATGTCAACCCCAATATCATCAGGTGTAGCCCCATATGATACCTCCACATCATCACCATCAACAAATTCATCATCTTGATCGCCGTCGGTCTCATTATTACCACCCTTGTCTCCCTCTAATAATGATTCTCCGTGAAAAATCCAACGTGTGTAAATACTACTAAATTTATACTTCTCTAAGTGAATTTGAACCTCAGGAAAACTCATATACATAAAATTAACACACCTCTCACAAGGACACGGAATCTTATTTAAAGAACCTTTCATATGGATCGCAACGAAATCGTAAAATTCAGCTAATCCGGCATTATACACTGGATCACCCTTACTTGATTCGATCATCCAAGTTCGAGCCATAATAATATATACCTACACACACATACACACATATGATTCGATCATCCAAGTTCAACCACAACAACAACTACAACGAACAACAACAACAACAACAACAAGAACTACAATGCAAAGCCAACAATTACAACAACGTATATTACGTACCTTTTCTGAAAGATGAAGTTTGATCGAAAATTTAAGCCACCCTCGAACAAATACGAAAAATTTGGGTAAAACTTGTAATAATAAAACGCTAGAACTGCAAATACACCAACGAAAGAGATGAAGTTTAATTTGAGTAAAAAAATAAAAAGATAGAATGAACTGGAAAGTTATTTCAGGGTTTTTATTAAACAAGCTTAAAATAACGGTTTACAGGTAAAACCGTTATATAAACAGATATAAACAACGGTTTCAACAATAACTGTTTTAAATTATTGTTTTCATAACATTTTTTTCAAAAAACCCGTTGTATATAACCTTAAACAACGGTTTTCTAAAAAACAGTTATATAATATGTTTTATAACGGTTAATTACATAAAACCGTTACAAAAAATCATAATAAAACCGTTGTATATATGTCATATATATAACGGGTATTGATAACAAAACCGTTGTTTATATAAAATTTTAAGTAACGGTTTTGTTCAGAAACCGTTATATTTAATGGAACCGTTATTTTTTTAAATATTGCGTTGTTTTTAATGAGGAGTTTGATTTGGCGCCCCATACTTTTAACAACGGATATTTAGTGTTCGTTGTTTTTAATGAGGAGTTTGGTTTGGCGCCCCTTACTTTTAACAACGGATATTTAATCTTCGTTATTTTTAATACTATAAACAACGCATAACCATATTTGGTGTTGTTTCTTTGCCGTTGAGGTTGCTCATATTTGTAGTAGTGCTAACAAATTAAGCTTCGTAATTTTGCACATTGGGTGGAATGTAAAATCCTCCATTTCACCCACTAGCAACAAAATCCTACTCAAATACTCCATGCATAAGGTAAACAACAAAGGGGACAAGGGGTCTCCTTGTCTCAACCCATGTTTCCCTTCAAAGAAACCAAACATCTTACCATTAACCATCAAAGAATAAGAGGGAGTACCTATACAAGTCATGGCCAAGTCAACAAACCTATAATCCCATTAAATTTTGACAAATCAGGATATGATTCAAAATTGATCTCCCTTTAATGAATGCACTTTGGTTAGAATACCAAATGTTGAAATGAAGAAATACAACTTTTTTTACTTCGTTTGCTTAACTCTCTTCTATTTTTCGTGTTTTTTCACATTTCACCGTATTTTTCGCTAATTTTTGTTGTTCTATTAAAAATTGTTAAAAATTAATAATTTAAGAACAAAATAGACATTAAAATATGCTATTACTTGATCTAATCGATAATCGAACTACGTAATTGAAAAATTACAATTTTAAATTTCTCCTAAAAAGTTGTAATATGCAATAAGAGGGGACAAAAGAGAGATATTTTGCATGGTAGTAACACTGAAAACATTTTAGTAAAAAAAAAAAAAAAAAAACCTTGTTATTCACATATAATTGTTCTATTTGTATAAATATCAATCATATTAGTCTTGGAATTTAAAAAAGGGAACTAAAAGCAACAAATGTGAGAATTTGATCCTAATGACATCTTTCTTTTTGAAAATTTGAGCAAAGTTGTATTTCTTTTCGATAGATTGGAATATATATTTAATTTCTTAATTGCATTTTATTCACTAGTAGTTGTTTTCCACCTAACAAAAAGTAATATATATTCCTACTCACCATGTTTACACCAATCATATTTTACAAATTTAGTTGTAATTGTTCACCACTTTATTTGCAAGTATAAATATCTTTCATCTTCCAAGAAAAACTATGGAAATAAACAATCACCCCACACTTAACCAAGAAAATACATCTATCTGCACAAAATAAATTCGAGTAATTTCAAATTTTCAACACATATCGATGAATCAATCCCTTCAACGCCAACTCAAAATAATTTTCTAATGGCTCACGCTCCTTTAAAAGATCGTTGTGTTCGAATCCCAACCCACTTAACTCCTTTAATGGATCGATGTCCTCGACCAATAATAGCCGAAAACATAACCACAGAATATGATTACCTTATTCCTATTATCTTTACCGAAAACCATAATCATATAAATGGATCAAATAATAATACAAAACATAACTCAAGTACTTCACCTAAAGTTCATCACTCACGACCTATTAACACAACTCACAACCCAAACATAAATATATCATCTAAGGTATTGCCCATACATGGGATTGAGCATAGAGTTCCGACTATGTCGAATGTGGCCGAGAAATCATCGATGGCTGAGAGTATAAACGAGTTGTTTACGGATTATATCGATCGAGCTGGGAGAAAAATTAGAAGTCCTACAATTGTAGGTGTCTCTAACAAGAGGGATGATAGTTTTAATGATAAGGTGTCGAATTTTATTAATAGTGCAAAGCATAAATTCCATAATGCACCTTCCATGATTGATTCTTCCTCCAAAGAGAAGAATATTATATAGAATCAGTTTTATCAATCAAGTATTCATGTATCCTGTATTCTTAGGCAAAGTAATAAGAATTTACAAAAGACAATTACGAACCATACATTCTACAATAAAAAAAAATGATGTACAATATTATATATTATAGTAGAGAATACTCCGTATGTTATTAACGATCTCTTTTGGACAATCTATTTTACGGTCTTTATTTTCTCTCCTACATATGTACTCCGTATAAAGTATTGTATATATTGTAAATAGAAAGAAACACTTAATATGGAAAAAAGTTTATGTAAATAATAGTGACACTTAGGTCATTTTCTTTTCAGATTATAGGTGCTGAAATTATAAGAGCTGAATTTTGTTAGAAATTTAACTAATGTGTTCTAACTTATAAGAGCTTAACTAATGTGTTCTAACTTATAAGAAATCTAACTCATAGACCTAAAGTCTGTTGAAATTAAAGCTTACCGGAGCTTATAAGAGCTGAACTTATAAGAGTTGAACTTATGAAATATGAAATTAAGCTAAAAAGAACAAGACCATCATTAAGGTGGAGGAAGTAACACATTTTATAAATTAATTTTATTTAATTTATACATTTATCATTTTGTGTCCGCTAGATGTCACGACTATCATTTTTCACGATTTTTTTGGTTTATACAACTAATTGTCTCTATTATTGTTGTTTGTTTTGTACCTTAAACTCGTACTCCCTCCATTCATATCCACACTACAACTTTCTTTTTGCACATTTACCAACGCAAGTTTTCCACATTAAATATCTTTAGCTACGTTTATTCAAAAAATGTAAAAATTAGATTTTAATTATGTACTCGTAAAGACGAATCAAACAAGATCTCACATGAATATATTTTCACTTACGTATCAATAGATAATAGAAATTGAATATCCGATTGTGAACAGTGGCAAAAATAGAAATGTGTAGTGTGGATTTGAATGGAGGGAGTATGCTTGAAAAATTACCAGCAATAAGTGATGGCATTTTCTTACCTTATAGTGTATTTTGTTAAAAAAAAAAGGTTTGAAAGACTAAAATTGTCATTCGAAATGGTGTTTTAGCAAACCTGCCACCCAAGACCGCATTTTTTTTGAGTAAAAGAGACAAAATAAATAAACAATTGAGAAACGTTATCAGGCCCCAAACACGCCATTCAGCCCAACGTTGTTATTTAAAAAATTATACAAACAATACTCCATTCGATTCATCGTTTTCTTTCTATTTGCCAAAAAAAAAGACGATTTTTCTTCTCATTTTGTTAAAAAAATATTTCATTCCCATTTGATTTTGGGTATTGATTTTCCGTATACGGGTTTTACTCCAATTGTATACTTTTTTTGCTATTATTTCCAAATTTGCCCTTTTTTTACTCCCATGATATACAAATTTTTTTTTTTTTTTTTTTTAATCTTTTCCTAACCCAAATTCATTCAATTTCTAACTTTTCTTTAATCAAATTCATTAAATATTTCACTTTCTCAATGATGAATTACAATAATAAATTCAATGAGGTAATAACCCTTTTTTTTAAATCTAATTTTGTTCATAAAATTATTGAATTTTATTATTTTTTTGTGGATTTAATTTAAAATTTAAATTAGAGTTTATAAATTAGAGTAAATGAGGTTTATGGTGGTGGGAGTGGTAGTGGTCTATGACGGTGGGGCGGCACACGGTGGGTCAGAGGTGTGGGCGGTGGGTGGTCTGGGCTGGCGGTTAGGGTGGGCCACGGGTTAGGGGTTTGTGGTGGTGGGAGGGGTTTTTTTAAGTGTGGGCCGCGGGTTAGGGTGGCCACGGGTCTGGGTAAGGGCATACGATCGGCGGCGGTGCAGGTGTCCGGCGGTGCAGGCGACCGGCGGTGTGGTGCTGGGTGGCGGTGGAGAGAGGGTGGTGGTAGTAGGAGGTTGTTTCTTTTTCATTCTTTTTAAAAATTTAATTTCATTTTTTTTAAAATTTTAATTTAAATTTCCTTTGATCCGGCCAACTCCAAACACACCCGCCCGCCGTCTACCACCACCACCTGCCGCCGCCTACCACCAGATCCCGCCGCCACCGCCTTCCACCACCTTCCGCCGCCTACCGTCGCGGGCAACCGCCGCCTCCCGTCGCCGGCAACCGCCAATATTAAACTTTAATTAAACCTTAATTCAATTTTTAACCTAAATTTATCAAGACTAATAAAATTAACATAATTTTATGAAAAAAATTGAAATTGAATCGAATTACTACTTTGTTAAATTGATTATCGAAATTAATAATTGTATGAATTTAGGTTAAGAAAAGTTAGGAAAAATAAAAGAGAGAATTTTGTATACAACGTCAGTAAAAAAAAGGGTAAGAAAAGGAAAACAAATAAAAAAAGTATACAACGTGAGTAAAATCTGTATACGAAAAATTAATAAGTTGATTTTTCATTTTTTACCCATTTTATTTCTTAAATGATTTTCATGACTCAAATTTTAAGTATATTACTCATAAAATACATACGGAGTACCCTTCCCTCTTATTCGAAGAACTCCAAACCACCGCAGCCGCCACCATCTGCCAGACCCCACCACCGCCACTTCCCTCTCTCAAGTTAAGGTATAAATTTTTAATCATCTCTCTTTCTTCAAACCCTAATTTCAATTTACAATTGATTCTTGCAACTATAATCAATTCTTGTGTGTTATTTGAAAAAGGGAGTGATAATGTTTGATTAATTCATGTGGTATAGTTGTGAATTTGTTCTGTTTGAGTCACGGATATAAGTGGTTTTTTTTTTTTTTTTTTTTTTTTTTTGCGTTTAATTCGTTTATTTTCTTTTCACTCTATAGAGTTGATTTCAAGTAATTTCTCGCTGTTTGATTTTGTTGGTTGTTAATTAAGATGATTGAATGATTATAATTGCTTGTAATCTTGAACTTAATTTTTTAGATTGAATCATTTGATTGATTTTCATTAATTAGAATTCTTGGAAATTGTACCTTTTGTAGTTAATTTTGTGTCATGTGGATAATTGATTTTGGTTCTGTTGGGTGGATTTTTAGGTCAGTGATTGTTAGTATTGAAAAATGTCGAGTGAAGTTGTGAATGATACGATCGAAGAGATCAAAACAATGGTTTTGAATTGCAATGTGGATGAAAAAGGTAACAAAGAAGGGGAACAAGAATGGGTAGACGAAAATGACGTTGATGATGACGATGAGGAGGAGGATTGGTCGTCAGATTCTGAAATCGGAGATGCCCTCGACTCGTTGGATACGATGGGTGGGTTTGATGGCCAACCAATCACTATTAATGCTCGTCGGCCTAATGCTCATGGTGGTGCTCAAGCTCGGGCCAAGGCGTCCACGCTTCAACCGCTTTCCAATCGATCCCAAAAACTGACTCATCATATTCGTGCTTCTCGTTTGGAGGTATAATGTTTGTGAGATGGTTATTAAGTAAATTTCATGTCATTAATTAGTTAATTTCTTAGTCAATTTTTTTTGGAGGAGCAAAGTTTGAAATGTTTTTTTTTTTTTTTTTTTTTTTTTTTTTTTCCTTTTTTTATGGTACAGGAGTGGGAAGGCAGGATTGATGTCGCCATGTCTAATTCTGTGACCACTGCTATTCGCGATAGTGTGCGCGATACGGCTATTGGTAGAACTAAGCACACAGAAAAGGCAGACCGTGCTACCGTTGAACAGGTGGGTGACAATCCCATTTTCAAAAACCTAACCTTTTGTCATTCTACCATCGGTTGATTCTGAGAACATCAACCGTCCAAAATTCTGGGTTAAAATGATTGTTTTGCGATGTCTTGTAACAGCAATGTGGTTTTGAAGGCGTGCATTTGACTAGATCTGCTTGGTTATCACCTTGTTATTATACTAATGCTGTAATTCTGTAATGTTTCAGGCCATTGACCCTCGAACTCGTATGGTTCTCTACAGAATGTTGAATCGTGGTGTGTTCAACGACATCAATGGATGTATATCAACTGGGAAAGAGGTGTTACAAATCTCGTGTTGTTGTCATTGTGTTTTCTAAACTCTTTTTGCTGCATATTTTTTTTACCCTCTATTGTGGTTTGCATATTTTACCCTTTGTTTGTGCAGGCAAATGTTTATCATGCAACTAAGTCGGATGGTCAGGAACTGGCTATTAAAGTATATAAAACTTCAGTTTTGGTGTTCAAGTAAGTGAATGACTCCCGTTCATTTCCATTCAAGTGAGTGAATTGGTTATTTTAATTTTTCAGTTTCGAAGTTACAGATAGTTATATAGACAGTAACTTTGAACCGCCTCAGTAGTTCATTTATTTCTACCTCTTCCATATTCATTTTTTTTGTTACGCGTTCATTCTTCTCCTTTTCTTCGTTGTATTGTTGAACCTGTAATCTTTTCTTTTTGTTTCTTTTCTTTTAGTTATTTATTTATTTACTTATTGTGTGTGTGCATCGTGTGTTTTTCTGACGCTCATTGGTTGTTCATTTTGAAATTCAGGGATAGAGATAGATATGTACAAGGTGACTATCGTTTTAGACATGGATACTGTAAGCACAATCCTCGGAAAATGGTGAAGACTTGGGCAGAGAAAGAAATGAGGAACCTTATGAGGTAAGACCTTCATCATTATTTAAGTGTGTATTTTTTCAGATTTAATGCAAGCTCTGACATTTTAGTGTGGAAAATCAAAATAATGTGAAATAAGAGCTGTATTTACTCGAACACAACTTTATTTTATCACTGAAAATAACTACGTCTATGAACTAGCATCTTACTTGTAAGTGTTTGGCTTGAGTGAATATGGAGCCTTAAATATTCATCTATTATTTGTTTTTAAGGTTCTCAGGCCCTTTGTGATGGAAGTTATCTCTGTGTTGACTATATCTATATGCCCAAAATACACTGGAATTGTTTAATGCTCCCATAGTCAGTAGTCTCGGTAACAAGACCATTGTAAGTGTGGGCGGGCAGAAGGTTTGGTAAGAGTAATTGGGCTGTCTAGAAAAATTTCACTAAAATATGAAAAATAATGTTCATTTCTCTCAGTTTCATGTAAACAGAAGCTCTCAGATTTGTTGGTTTATAAAGTTTTGATCTCTCTTTTGTAACTGCCATGTAATTCTCGTCACTAGAATCATAGTCTTATGGACGTACGCTCACACTAGAAGGTTTGAGTCTTTGGGATTTTTGGTTTTAAGAATGCTTTTATTGATTCAATGAGAAATTAGTGGTTTCCATGAATATCAGTGGGAGTGGGATATCTTCTCTATCTATTCGTTATGTTTCTTTTTTTTTAGGATAATCTTTTCCGTTTTATGATTGTATGATAATGAATTGCAGGCTAAAAGCAGCTGGACTACGCTGCCCTAAAACCATACTTTTGAAGCTTCATGTTTTGGTCATGGAATTCATTGGTATTTACTTTTCTCTCTCATGCTTAAATGTCTTAGAAGATTTGGCAATAAGGAAATAGCATGAATCATACGGTAAGTAGTGATTCCGTCGTTCAATAGCTGCGAGAGACTACACAACTAAATCGGCATTAAATCACATAAAATCGTTGATTGGGGTAGCTTGATCTTAAAACTTCTTGTTTTTCTTTACAGTGGTCACTTGTGAAGTAATTTGATTCATTTTATGCCTTCATGATGTAATTTGTTCTGAAGAACAAGTCTGAGTGAGTGAGTGATGCTACCTCACTTCTGCGCTTAGTGTAGTGTAAACAAATGCTCGTTAACTGCAATCGCAATGTGCATCAAGGCTCTAGACTAAATGCTCTTGAGGCTCACCTTGGATGCTTAAACAACTCGCCTTTGCAGTACAATGGAGTATTCTTGAACACTTATAATTTTTAGGGAAATTCTCATCTGTACCCTCGAAAAATTCACTTTTCTCACCTGTACCCCTGCCTTTTACACTTTCTTAGTTGTACCCTGAAGATTTATTATTGAGTCTCAAAAATGACCTAATTCGTAATTAATGTCAATTAGTTTCGTTAAGTGCCAACGTGACAACGATTAGGCGTGTGATTTGGACTTCTTGTCGTTGATTTTCCCCATTAAAGAATCCATCTTTCATCAAATTGGAGGGAAAAAAATGACAAAGAGTCCACGTAAATTACAACTTAGGTCATGTTTGGGACTCAATAAAGAAGCTTAAGGGTATAATTAAGAAAGCGTAAAAGGCAGGGGTACAGGTGAGAAAACTGAATTTTTCGAGGGTACAGATGAGAATTTCCCTAATTTTTATATTGGAAATTAAGTGTTGGTGTCAACAGTACAAAGAAAATTCCCAAAAGATTCATGATAATTCTCATGTATAACACTAGATTTTAACAACTCACAGTCAAGTGCTTTTATGCTTGTAAAATCTATTCTGTCAAATTTCTGTGTTTCAACTTCCGACATCCATTGTACAGGGAAGGCAGGTTGGGCTGCTCCACGGCTTAAAGATGCAGCTTTATCCCTTGACAAGCTTCGAGAAGGTTATGTAGAGGTAAATTTGAACACTCATTTCACCCCTTCCCTTAACACAAAATACAAAGATATGTTTAGAAATTGGCTTAGTTACAGGTTGTACTTTGTTTCTGCAGTATTACGGCACTGTAAATCTCCGTGAAATTCATTAGGTTGTTGCATACTTGCATTTTATCACACTTTCAAAAGTTGGCCTGTGTCAAAATTAGGTTGTTGTGAAATGTTGCATTCCATGGATTTGAATGTCTGACACATTTTACCTTCTTTTTCTCAAGATGATTACAGCAATGCGAACAATGTATCAGAAATGCAAACTTGTGCATGGAGATCTCAGTGAATACAACATACTATATTACGAGGTATGCCAGTTCCCTTGTTAACATTGGATATTTATAAATTTTGCTCCATAGTGTTCATAGCCACATTAAAACTACCTGTTTTGCAGGGTCATTTGTATATTATCGACGTTTCACAATCTGTTGATCTTGACCATCCTCATGCTCTTGATTTTCTACGAGAAGACTGTCTCCATGTTTCTGTAAGCGCTTTTGCCTTGATTATTCTCCCTCTATTGAGTTGCAATGTTGCCTACTTGCCTTGATAGTAATATGGCTATCGACACATGCAGGACTTCTTTAAGAAAAGTGGCGTCGCTGTGATGACGATTCGGGAACTTTTTGATTTTATTGTCGACCCCACGATTGCTGATGAAGCTGTTGATACCTACCTGGAAGAGGTATCTACTGTTAATTAATTTTCATTTCTACCAGATTTAGGTTGGTACATACTCACTGCAAAACTGTGAGCCTTGTATTTGGCAAAGCATTCATCTGAGATGACCAACTTAACTCTATAACTGAAATCGTGTTCGTTGTTGTATATAGGTGCTGTCATTTACAAAGATTGTAACGTTACTCAATTTTGTTTCCAAAAAATTTTCACCTCTCCATCGAATTTATATTGCCCATTTTGGTCAATCCTGAGTGCTGACCAATGTTTTCTCAACTTTTTGTTCCATATTAATATGAAAGTACTTTGTTTTGATTCTTGATTACTCAAACTTGACAAAACTTACCTAGTATTTCTTATATGTATAATACGATGGTCAAAATTCGTATGAGTGGAGTGGAGGTTGAATTATTCATCTATTCTCGCCCTGGGTTCTGTAAGTCATTTCAAGTAAAACGCGAATTAACTTCCTCTGATTATATCTTTTAGGTGCAACAAAAGATTGAAGCCCGAGGAGATGTGCTATCAGTTGAAGAGCAAATAGCAGACTCTGTATTTGTTCAGGTATTTCCATTCAAAGGGCGTATCGATATTGCCCATTCATAGTTTGTTTATATTTTGTACTTCATTCCAGATTTTCTGTTCTCTGTTGATTTTGATGGTCAGCTGAGGTTAGCTTTGTTGACTATTTTCTCCTTATGATCCAAATTTTCTCATATTTGATTTATTATAACAAGTATTTTCATATTACTCCCTCGGTCTTTTATTTACATTCCGATTTGGGGAATGAGTGTAAATGAACTGTATTCTTTGTAAGAAATCGAAATTTAATCCAATTATATAATCCAAAATCATTAAGCTGAAACTGGCCTTCCAAATCTTTCGACATTGTTTGACCACTAAAGTCAAAATGTGACGGTTTATATGGGATGGATATTAAGTGTATAAGTTTCCTTGTTTGACATTATTATGCAGTCTTTTATCCCAAAGACGCTCGAACAAGTCAAAGATGCCGAGGAAGACGCATTCAGGTTAACTAGTGGGAAGAACACTGAAGATATGCTATACAAAACTATCACGGGATTGAAGGTGGATTCCCCCGCTCATGTTGGTGGGTCTAATAACGAGACAGACTCGGGAACCGAGGATGATGAAGACAAAGACGAAGATGGAAGCTGTAGTGAGTCGGAAGGGGAGGAATTTCCGGGCACGACAAGGTTGCCTCCTGAAGAAGCAAAAGCTGCAAGGAAGGAACACAAGAAGAAAGTCAAGGAGGAAAAGAGAGAAGCTAGAAAAAATAAGACTCCGAAAGCCATCAAGAAGAGAAAGAAGAAGCTTGCTAAAGCTGTTAAAACCAGGTAGAGAAAGCGGGAAGCATTTCGACGAATTTTTGTAGATGTAGGCTATGTGGAGTAAATTGACGGCGGTTGATTTTTAGTTTGGTTACTATACTCGTCACCTGCATTTCGTAAACATTGCCACCTTGTGCTGTTAGATCTAGTTGTTCCACCTGAAAGTTGTGTAAAACTGAGAATATAGTGACGTTTAATAGTCGACATAGTATTGGTACAAACCCTGGGTTGTATTTTGACAGTTGCGCTTAACATGTGTGTCGGTTTGATTTGGTTTTTGTTCAGTCTTTTCTGCTCTATTCATATTTGGTTTGTTTACTATGGAGTATAAGCACATCTCTATACAATCTAAATCTTTGAAATTCTAAGCCTCTAATCGATTTGATTTTGTTCAGTTTGTTTATCCTTTCCTTAAATCGAGTTTGTGAACAAATTTGTTTCAACGGGGGCATGATCTGAAAGTTGAATTGGATAATTAGGCGCACTTGGTGTGCTCGGCTCAATTTGGGGTTCTTCTAGCCCCAAGTCATTGCTATAATAAGAAGGTAGGTAGTGTATATAGTACGGAGTAATTTCGTAGGGATGATGTGAATGTGGGAGAGAATGCCATGACTAGAATACCTACTATTCTTCGATCATTTTTATTATATACTTCCTCGGTAATTTTGATATTTTGGTTAGGTGAGAGTGTGAGACCCATTTTAGAAGATGGAGTGTGTGATATTTTGGTAAAATGAATATATTAACTGGGGTATAGTTATATCATTTTTAAAGGTTACCCTATATGGAGTAAAAGGAAAAAAATGAAATAGTCTATTATTTTTTTCAATTTTGGCTAGTATGTAGTATATGAGTGTAATTTGGATCATTTTTATTTCTATAGTTGAAATAGTTTATTATTTTTAATGGTTGAAATTATTTTCAAATTATTTTGAGTTCAGATTATTTATATCAACTATTTCTATTATAAAATAATCGGTTTACAGTTAATCAAGTAGCGTCAAAGTACTTCCTCCATTCTAATAGGTTGTATACGTTTGCTTTATGTATGTACATTAATACAGAGTACTTGTTTCGTTCATATCTTTGGTTTCCTATTCTCGAAAATTTTAAAATTTTGATATTAATAATGTACTCGATAAGACCAATTAAAATAAGATCACACATGACTGTATTTTTATTTTGTACGTTAAAAGTTACTCCGTATATCGAAAATTCTACACGAATAATGTCCAAAAAGTAAAACGTATACAACCTATTGAAATAGAAGAAGTAATAGACCAATGAGTACCCAAGTAGCCACAAAGTAGAGAGAGAATAACGACTTAAAGTAGATTGCAAAATGAGTGGCCAGGCCGACATCAGCGTCACAGTCAGAGAGAGGTGTGTGGGTCCACTCACCACTGGGCCGTGCTGACAACGCTAACCACCTCACGCAAAACACACACACTCACCCTTTCCTTCATTCATTCATTCATTCATTCATTCAATTCATTATATCTCCATTACTCGTTTTCCACACACATTTTTCCCCCCTTTTTTTTCTCCCGTATATAATTTTCTGCCTTCTTTTTCCACTTTATTTATTATTATTATTTTATATTTTTTCATTCATTCACTCCATTTCTTTATTCTCAGGTACTTCTTTATTCTTCTTCAATTTTCTCTCTTTTTTTTTTCATGCAAATAATTCTTCAAGTTTATTTGATTGTTAGTACTTAATTACTCATTATGTGCTGAATATGTGTGATGCATGTTGCATGTTAGTTAGTTGTTGTTATTGTTAAACGTAGAATATTGCACTATTGCATGTGGGTTTTTCTCAATTTTGATTTTTTTTTTTGAAATGATTTATTTACTTTAATGGAGTATAAAATTTGAGCAAATAAATATATAGTGGGTGTGTTAGTTTTTAGTATTTCCATGATTCCATGAAGTAAATTCATCATTCTAATAAGTTCTAATCGTCTAATTTTTACTTTTTACTAATATCATGACTGTTATTAGGGTTTTATTATAGGGTAATTTATAAATATTTGCTACTCCCTCTGTTACAGTCATTTGTTTACACTTCTCTTAAATCCCCTCACAAAAAAGTCAAACTGTAAACAATTCACTGGACGGAGGGAGTATAATAAAAATATTTCGGAAAAAGTAAAATAACCAAAAAGTTACTAAAATGACGGTTAAAGTATCGCGTTAGAGACCCTTGGAAGTTGGAAAAGGGAATGTGTAAAATTAAAATGGAGTGGAAAGTTGTAAGTATGTATGTTAGAAGTTATATATGCAGGTTGCTTCCAAAACTTGTATATATATGACTTTAAGCATATCATCTTTAATTTCATTTGCTTTATTGACAAGGTTGTTGGAGACTTTAAATTTAAGGGGGCCTTCTTGTTTTTGACTTAATCACAAGTACATGTCATATTTGCCACCCTAGTGGATGACTTAATTACGAAACCAAAATGTTTTCCTGGTTTTTAAATTCGTAGTAGCAAACTAATTAATTTGACCAAAAACTTAAGTTGGTGGTTGGAGTCGCATGTTCGAGCAGTATATTCTAACTAGTCCTGTAGCTGTGAAAGCTGTATTAAGTGATGATAAACAGGACTACGGGGAAAGATTACTGAATCACAGAAGTAGATTGGGTTACGTCACTCATAATACTGTTCAAATTTGACTATAAATAGTGAGCGACCAAGCTTTATCTATGGTAGCTCATACATAAATGTTGATTGGCTTGCAGTGAGCTGGTTAGTAGTAGTCGGTATTGGTGAAAGTGTGTCAGAGGTTTATGTATACTTAGGTCCTTGTTTTAGGTAGCGTATACATATATACGGAGTACTTAGGTAGTCGCCTAAATTGTGGGAGCTCAGTTCTTGGTACTGGTATGTAGATGATTTTGAGTAGTGTAGGAATCTTAGGCCTAGGTATGTAATTAAAGGTACATGCAACAACATGTGGTTGCGCTCCTACACGATCAAGGTCCACAAACAATACGTAGATTCTGAGAAACACGTGTTATATGTAGTGATGAGTCTCTGGAGAAAGGTGTGGATATTTGTGACGCATCACAAGCAGCAGACATGACACGTTGCTGCGACCAAGCACGATGATCCCTAAGCTGGGAATGATGTCTGCGCCAATGCCGGACCAGGAGGGCTTTAGCGCATCACTTGGATGCATAAGAGTAAGGAACCTTGGTCGGTAATAAAATTCCTCGGACAGCTCGGACGGGGATTGGGGAAATTTATCGCTTGTAGTTGTAGTCAAAGCCGGACTGTCAGTCCTAGTCCTTTGGTGCATCAAAGAAATGTCATTTGTATCACGACCCAGCCTCAAGTTGTTACTAGTCAGATTGGGATGTACAGAAGCAACGTGTGTTAATGTATTTAGGGCGCTTATGATCCTATGTACCTGGTCAGCTAAACGTATGAAGCGCACCACTTTGCTCAGCCAAAGCTGTTCCAGGATCTATAGTGTCTTAGCTGATAATTTACTTTATACTCTGGTTTAAAGTAGTTTAGATAATTCTTTTGAGTAGATGTTGCGTCAATTTTTAGTGCAAATAGGACCGTCATTCAATATGCATGCACACCCAAGTTCTGGACATGTGTTTTTGCAATAAGAAATTAAGAACTCACCAAGTTCTTTGCTTAGTTACTATTTTAACAGCTAAAGGGGTGCCTTTGTTCTTTTGTCAATTATTATTCATTTTAAAGGCGTGGTCAGATTTTAAAGGTGAAACTCGAGCAAGGCAGTTCATGGGCTAAATAATATTTGAATGTTCATAAGGGTTTGCTACTTGACAGGGTCCAATGTTTAGTTTATCTATTATATCATATTTCCCACTGTTCCGTATGTGTATCATGGGTGTAGACCAGATTTCAGTAGCCCTACACTGTAGTAGACCTTTGCGTAATGTAAATCGTTTGTGCTTCAATGAGTATGAATCATATGGCATCCTCTTGCTTTTCAGTTAATATTTAGAAGTACCAGAAAATAGATTTCTTAAGAGTAACAGAAAATAGAATTCAACTACCATACCTTGTTCCTTTTCATCCGCTCTAAAAGTTTAGCTGGTATGCCTAAAAGAGTTTGCAACTAGTGTCTAATTAATTCCTCGGTCTGTCCGTTATTTCAAGTTACTGACTATTGTAATATACTAATTCCCGTCTTCCTCTGCTTCAGGTTGTTTATATTTCTGAAGGAAATGGCTGACTTTCATGACATTGCTGTTTCCGCGACGATAAATCTTCTATCTGCATTAGCGTTTCTCATTGCTTTTGCTATATTTCGGCTTCAGCCTGTAAACGATAGAGTGTACTTTCCAAAATGGTATCTGAAAGGACTGAGAGCTAGTCCGATTCGTCCAAAAGGATCTGTAACCAAGTTTGTCAACTTGGATTTTAGAACGTATTTGCGGTTTCTAAATTGGATGCCAGAGGCACTCAGAATGCCTGAACCAGAGCTCATTGAGCATGCTGGAGTTGATTCTGTTGTATATATTAGAATTTATCTTCTGGGGTACGTCTCTTAAAACTGATTTGTGTAATTTTTTTCTGTACATTTACATGAAATTTGAGTATGACTAGTGTGGTTAATCGTCGGCCTAACATTTACTGAAGATTTATTAGAAACCAAATATTGCAGTCACATACAGATCCCCGAACGTGTGCGAATTTTCTGTGTGCTAAAATCATTATGCTTCACTTGCTATTTAAATTTTTCCCCTCTTTCGTTTAAGTAATTTGCCGACTAGATAATGTTACATTTTGTCTTCTCTCACGCTCTCACGAGCCCTTTTTTTCAATTGTTTTTGAGCCTGTGATTGCTGAATAGTAAATGAAGTAATTATATACGGAGTATTGTCTTATGAATCCCTCACTAACGTAAACTTTCAAATGCGTTTTGTGCAGCTTGAAAATATTTATTCCAATTATGGCTCTAGCATTTGCTGTTCTTGTGCCTATTAACTGGACTGGAAAGATGTTGGACACTGCTCATGATGTGTCATTCAGCAGTATCGACAAATTGTCGATTTCAAATATCCCGTCAGGATCAAATAGGTGAAAACATTTTTAACCTTGTGCTCAAAACGAATAATCTGTTGACATATTCTCTTATCCTGTTGATTCACGTTCTTTCGTAACTTGGTTTAAATTGATTATTATGAATCCAAAGCAATTTTAAAGTGAAAAAGTAGGATTAGCATTCAGAACTGTGAATGATGCTTTTTTTTTTTTTTTTTTTTTTTTTTTTTTTTTTTTTTTTTTTTTTTTGTCCAGTACTATGTATTCGTGATTCTTTTTGTTTTTGTTTTGATACATTGTCCCATATTTCGTTCTAGATTGTCCTCGATCTCTATATGACTACCTTGTATGAGTACAGCAATTCACTTTTGACTTAGGCATAGTGCAGAGTAAACGGCAAACTGTGACATAGGAGCATTTATGCATTCCTGTTTTTGTGGGGGCATAATAAGGGTCTATTACAGGCTAGTTGAAGGGTAAAGGCATGGTTATAAATAAAGACCAAGACACTGAAACGCAACTGTATTTTACTGAATTTTGAAGTGATGTTTACCGTATCTAGCGAGAGAACGGCGTTGAAACAGCCGATACCGCGACTGTGATGGTGTGACCGATGCAGAGATTTAGTACGTGTAAACGGAATGGAGTCTAAACTTCTCGTATATCCTATAGCGAAAATAAGTTCTATTTTTACCTGTGGACGAAATGGATATACCCTATAATGAAGGCGATTTGGCAGGTGTTGGTTCTAATCAGTTGGAAAAAGAATTGCCGAGAAACACAACAGAACCGGTGCAGAAGAATGTACACATTATGGAATGGAAGAAACCATTGTACCGACCATCATATAATCTGCGCCACGACACTGCATTGCAGTTAAGTTATAAGGTTTCAAAGGTTGCATTAAACAAATTTCTAAGCGATGCAATGATCGAGATCAAGCTGCCATGATGGATTCCATGATGAAGTCTCAAACCGAAACCTATTACTATGGTGTTGGGTTGCAAGAATAGGATGCCTTCAATTTAATATTCTCAATTTAAAAACACAGTAACATTGGATGACACAATGTGTCTCTCAAAAATTCAGGACGTATAATCTGTGCCGTTCTGGAGGATGAGTCCATCATACCCTCTAGTTCTGTAGTTGTATATGGTGACATGGATTGGATGAGGTATCACAAAATGGATCTAAATCGAATCCGGAAATACGTGAAGTCACAGATGTAATATAAACTAGCCGTACTCGATGCAACCATAAATATTAACCTCCTGCAAAAGCCTTTATTTACTACTCTGTAATACTTTTTTTGGAGAACATATGGGTGGTAGATATTAAGTCACGGGCGTGTTGACGTAGTTTTAAAAAGAAAAAATTTTGTCTACAAGGTAAAGAAGAGTCATAGGTCAATTTTGTACTGGCTAAGGACTGTGTACTGTGTAGCATACTAGCATGAACTATCTTTATAGGGGACTCATATTTCCACGGCTCCAATTTATTCTTCCACAGCTTTTCAATGGGTGTAGTATTTGTGAGTGAAATTTAATGCTTTACAATCCCGTGGAATAGTTGATTACTCCCGTGGATTTGTTATGGCTCTTTTTATGAGGGTGTCCCATTTTGATAGTCTAGCTAGTCTTCTAAATTTATGCGTCCTTCACAATTTTAAACCCGTTGTTTTCTTGCCTGTTTTTATACAGATTGTGGGCACATCTTATTGCTGCATATGCTTCCACACTTTGGACATGTTTCATGTTGTACAAAGAATACGAGATAGTAACAATCATGAGGTTGGAATTTATTGCTGTAGCGGACCGGCGTCCAGACCAATTTACAGTAAGACTTGCATCTTTGTCGCTATTTTCAGCAAAGTTTGATATTATTAGACAATTGGAGGGTCGTACTTTGAAGGAAACGTATGAAATGGTTAGGGAAGGCTGAAGTGTCCCTTGTTTTGATTGGAGGGAAATGAAGGGTCTCATTTTTCTTCCTATGAGAAAAATTCAAGAACGTTCCAATATTGGAAAGATTTTGAAAGAAAATTACACGTGAATTTGTTTGTTCTTAAATGTTGCCTATTAGCAAGTGGTATGATCTCATAATCATTAATTTTGCCAATTAGCAAGTGGTATGATCTCATGATCACCTTATGTAGCCGTATGAATCGTTTGAGAAATTGAGTTCTTCCTTCCATAATTGTATTTTGTGTGCTTGAATAAACCTGATTGATCATATCGTGCATCCACGTTCAAGCTATTTTATTTCATAAAATGGACTTGAAATGGTGTACGTGTTCGACAGATTATTCATTAGTCTGCTTGCTTGCTCCGTAGTTCTATATATTTTACGGAAAAAAAAGTACATCTAATGTCTTAATTTTTGAATGTAAACCTTTTGTTTGATGTGGAAAAATCTTTCAGGTTCTTGTAAGAAATGTACCTCCTGATCCCGACGAATCTATCAATGGCCATGTGGAACATTTCTTTCGTGTAAATCATCCTGATCACTATCTATTACATCAGGTATGCCCGCTGTATGTTTTCTCGGTTGGCCTCAGGCACTGCGAAATTCGATTTAAAGCTAGTATTATACTAAGAGCCTGGTGCTGTTGGTTCCCGATAATTTGTATAAAAAGTGCTTAGTAGTTTCTGCAGTTATCTGTAAACTTCGCAGCTTATGTGCTTAGTAGTTGATCCATCACTTTGTACCCAAAAAAAAAAAAAATCTTCGAATCGCCATTGCGTTTATCCTTAAAAAATAAATAAATAAAAAGTGATCAATCTGTTGCGCTTAACTATAATATATTGGATTTCTGATCGGTAGTTGCATTTCTTGTCTGATGAATGTTATAGGTTGTGTACAATGCCAACAAATTAGCAGATTTGGTTGACAAGAAAAAGAGTATGAAAAATTGGCTCATCTACTATCAAAACAAGTATGAAAGACAACCTTTAAAAAAGCCAACTGTTAAGGTACTTACAGAATTAACTTCATTGATTATATCCTACTCGTATTTGTTAAATTATTTTTTTGGTCTATGCTAGGTATTTTTTGATATTTAACTTGGGTACTGCATCTAGCTACGTGTAAGCTCGCTCGTAGCTACTCGCTTCATCCCATTGATGTTTTCCTAGTTGCCTTTTTGAAAAATTCCAAAATAATCTTCCTCTTTACATTTAATCAAAAAATAATATCGAATTCCCGAATTCCATCTGTTTTCCTACTTTCCTGTTTTGGTTACCTTTGTAGAGTCCGATGCTTCCGAACTGCTCTTGCATGTGTGAGTGATAGACCACATGCTATATTAGTTTACTATTATATACCACTAAGATCAGAATTATAGACAGGTTTCTGGGGATTATGGGGTGCTCGTGTCGATGCAATTGACTACTACACCAAGGAGATTGAGAAACTTACTGAACAAGTAAGTGGTCTTTCTACTAATTCATGTACTGTGTATATAACTTCGTTTTAGTAATATATTCTCTTAATTTATCTAATCATGCTATGTCCTTTTCTTAATTTATCTAATCATGCTATGGGCAAGAGATGTTGAAAGCGCCTCTATTTATGCAAGAAACGTAGTCTAGATTTCTTATGCAAGTTTATTTTTGGAGTTGTGAATGAAATAGACTCATATGACGTAAGAAGGGTCATCGTTGATTCACTAATCAATGCTCGATTCCAAGGGTCTACGTTGTGATTAGTGATGACTGCAGTATATATGAAACTGACATCCTTAAAGTCACATGAAGGGTTTTCCCCGTGAGGTCGTGTCAGTTTGCTATGCATATTCTGAAGCAATAGTTTTGTCGGTTTAATGTAGGAGGCAGCAGAAAGAGAAAAAGTCGTAAGTGACCCAGACGCTATTTTGCCAGCGGCATTTGTGTCATTTAGAAGTCGTTGGGGAGCTGCTGTTTGTGCTCAAACTCAGCAGACAAGTAATCCGACGTTATGGTTGACAGAATGGGCTCCAGAGCCAACTGATGTATACTGGAATAATCTTGCTATACCTTATGTTGAGCACAATATCCGAAAGCTAATCATGTCTGTTGCCCTTTTCTTCCTCATATTCTTTTTTATGGTTCCCATAACGTTTGTGCAATCATTAGCCAACATCGATGGACTCGAGAAGGCTTTTCCTTTTATGAAGCATTTTATTGAACGGTAAGTCATTTATTTTGCAGTTGAATACTCCATATGTATTTTCTGCTGCCATGTAGCATGCCGTTTCCTCGAACTTCATATCTCTCAGCCTTCTGGTACACTTAAGTTAAACTGTTAACCCCTTGTTAATTTACTCTTTTAAGAGTGAAGCTGAACTAAATTGAAAGTAACCAACTTAGTTTTTGATTTGAAAATATTAATAATACAACCATACCTAAACTGAAGTGATCTTAACTAAACTGAACTAAAATTAAGTCCGAAAATAGGGAACTTTACTAGCAATTTTTCCCTTTCATTTTTGGTTGATTATCAGAATTTTTGTTAAATTGGTTTGGGTCGTCGAAATAGACTAGAGGGTATGAAGATATACTCCTTTCACTTTTTGGTTGTTCTTTTAGCGCTGCTTTGTTACACTTGCAATTTGAAGTCACTGGACATTTTTCATGCAGTAGCTGATCGACACGTGTGAACGAGCCACTGTTGGAGATTGTATAACGTAGTCGTTAGTTACAAGGTGAAGTCGTTGAGGTTTTAAACTAATATTTGATCACCCTTAATGTTTCAGGAATAATAACATCAAGTCTTTTGTGAAAGGATATTTGCCTGGAATTATATTGAAGATATTTCTCCTTTTCATCCCGATGGTTATTATGATGATGTCTAAGATAGAAGGTTTCACCTCATTCTCGTACTTGGAGAGAAGATCTGCAGCAAAATATTATTTGTTCATACTAGTCAATGTTTTTCTCGGAAATATGATTGCCGGAACAGCTTTTCAACAGCTCAGTAACTTCTTAAAGGAGTCCGCAACTGAGTAAGTAATATTGAATTACAGTGACATCTTAGTATCTTGTACCATCAATGTAGTCATGTGGGATTTCTACTATGTCCATTAATACTGACCCTTGTGAGTCTGCAACAAATGTTCTTCTATATTATATATCGTAATCGTTTTCAGGTGTCATATAAATTATAACCACATGTTATGTTTCTTGCAGCATTCCTCGAATTATTGGGACATCAATTCCAATGAAAGCTACGTTCTTTATCACTTACATCATGATTGACGGTTGGGCTAGTGTTGCGGCCGAGGTCCTCAGATTAGTTCCTCTTATTTTGTTCCATATAAAAAACTCCGTCCTAGTTAAAACCGAGAAGGACAGAGAGGAAGCAATGGATCCCGGTACCCTTGACTTCCCGTTATATGAACCCCGGATTCAACTTTATTTCCTTCTCGGACTAGTTTATTGCGTCGTCACACCCATACTTCTTCCTTTCATCATCATCTTCTTTGCGTTTGCTTATTTGGTTTTCCGACATCAGGTAAAATCTTTTCTCTATACCTTAATGTGCCTATGCATATTATAATCGGTCCATGTTTTACATTTTCTTGCTTAGCGGATTCCCGGGCTTTGCTGTCGTCTGTTTCAGATGTAGACCCTTACTATTTTGTGCTGTTCTCCTAACTTCCGAGATGTTTTCCCTATTTGACTTCGATAATCACAAATGTGAACTTTTGACTGTTAATTTCTCAATATATATGATGACAAATAGAAAATTTGTTAATGTTTGTTTCATCGAAATGTTATCATGTTTGAAATATTGCCTACTATTTTACTTTCATCTAATTTTTCACCCGTCTTATTGGGAAAATAAAAAATAAAAATCACCCGTCACTGCTGAGTTTTGTTGAGGGACTCTAATGCTTGCTTTTTTTTTTTTGAACAGATCATAAATGTCTACGACCGAAAATATGAAAGCGGAGCTGCCTTCTGGCCAGATGTACATCGACGCATACTCATTGGTCTTGTAATTTCACACCTATTATTGCTGGGATTGTTGAGCACCAAAGTGAGCGCGGAAAGTACAAAGGCTTCTATAATCTTGCTGCTTGCCCTGCCGATATTGACAATTTGGTTCCATTTCATATGTAAAGGTCGGTTTGAATCAGCGTTCAAGAAATTCCCGTTGCAGGTTAGTATTATTGTTCCAACACTCCCTAGTTTCTATGTTGTTTAAGATACTTCTTCTAGCGTATGTTGCCCCGATACTGAAGCCAGTTTGTTGCGTGCCCGACACACCTCGAAATCAAGCATGATGTCGACTCTTGATTTTAGATAAGAGTTTCTACCATGTGAAATACGGTCTGAGCTATATTTGTATTGTATGAATCCTTGGCGTTGGTGACTACTGACTACACTTGCTTGACTGTAAAACTACTGTGTAGTGCCACTGAAAACGAACTGTTAATACTCGACACCACGTTGCATCCTATACCTGTTGGCAATTCCGATATCCGAGTAGCATGACTTTTAGCCTTCCGCTCTTGAGTCTTAAATAGGCTTTTGAAGCGGTAGTGTCATAACTCCTGTCGTTGCCATTTCAAAAAAGCAGCGACATCCCTCTACCTCTTAGGAGGCCTTTAGTTCTCACTATTATACGGACTTGCGGAGTATGTAATAAGGAATCAAACTTGAGTGGCATGAGAGTAGAACTTGATCCGTAAAATCTAGCTCTTTTGTTTCATAGCTTGTAACTAGCACGGACAAACCAAATTCATTTGTGGCAAACGTTTTTCGCAGGATGCAATGATGAAGGATACACTAGAACGAGCAACCGACCCCACTCTGAATTTACGATCGTACCTACGAGATGCGTATCTACACCCTGTTTTCAAGGGCGGGGAAGTTTATGTGCCACGGCATTATGATGAGGAGGAAGGTATCCCTCTTGTAGCAACGAAGCGTTCTCAGAAGGGTAGTAAAGTAACCTCTATTGCTAGTTCCGATATCGGTCTACAGTATTTGTAACACAACAGTCCATTAAAGTTGTACAGTTTTGTACTCTTATTAGAAATGGGACTATGGGAGTTCGGATTTTCCGACGAACTCAAATTCTTGAGTGAGACGCCTCATGATATGGGGTGGTTAAGGTCTCACATGTGAGCCGATCTCTCATAAGACCTACCATTCAAGGAAAAGGGGAAAAGACACGGTGGTCTCTTGTGTAAAATGTATTATCGAAAAGGAAATAAAAAATATTGTATTACGTGCGTTAAATGATTCGATACACTAGAGAGAGCACAAAAGATCAAATATTTATATCAGTGGACTCTTAATATTAAAATAACCTAAATAACCCTTACGTTGATGAAGTGATGATGTAAGATAGAAAAGTTGGGATATAAATGATTTTTGTAATTCAAAAGTTAAAAAATGTTAACAAATAAATGAAGGGTATTGATTTTCCGTATACGGATTTTACTCCCGTTATATACTTTTTTCACTTGATTTTCCAACTATATCCTTTTTACTCTCACAATATACAAAAAAAAAAAAATTTAAAAAAAAAAACAATGAATCAACAAGCTACTCCGACCACCATCACCTCCGGTCACCACCGAGTTCGACCACCACCATACCGGTCGCCCACCACGCCGGAGTTCACCGCCGGCTACACATGGCGGTCCCACCCTCGCCGGTGACCGGTCTTTTAGTTACCCACAAAACTCACAAACTAACACAATAACTACACCATCATATTGACCACCAAGCCCACCCACGTCGGCGCCGCCACCTCCGACCACCCTCTCCGGCCGCCGCTACCGCCTCCCACCACCCTAAGTCGGTGCCTACCGCCGCCCCAAGTTCTTCCTTATACAAATCCTAATTTTGATTTTAAATTAAATCCATTTAGAATTAATAAAAATTGATAATTTAATGACAATAATTGAAATTGAAAGTGATTATTACTTCATTGAATTGTTTATTGAAATTAATAATTGAATAATTGAACAATTAATTGAATTTGATTAAGAAAAAATTGGGGAAAAAAAGAGAGAATTTGTATATCATGGGAGTAAAAAAGGGTAGGGTTTGGAAAATAAATGAAAAAAGTATACAACGAGAGTAAAATCTGTATACGGAAAATCAATATTATGGATTTATTGTACTCCGTAAAAGAAAAATGTTAAAAAATTCCACAAACCAACAAACATAATTGTTGGATAAGTAATTGAGAAGGTCGATCGAAGATTTGAAGATTCTTATGGTATACAATTATGTTTATAAAATTGAGTATCGAGATTCATTAACATTTTACTTTTAAAACAATAGTAATTTTATGGTAAGCTACCCTCATACAATAAGACATTCTTAATTATGATAAACCTCACCCACACTGCCACACATAACAAACCTCATCTTAATTACTCCGTATTATACACCTATAGTTTTTCGCAATCTATCTATATTAATTATACGGAGTATATAACAAAAACCATCCTACACCAATTTTCCCTCCAATTTTCCCTCTAACTTTTTTTTTACCCTTTTTATTTATTTTATTTTACCCCTTTTATTTTATTTCCTTTTTGAAATTATAAGTAAGTCAATATTTTTTATGTACAATAGAATATTTTTTATTTTTTTTATTTTTATCTCTTAAACTGTCCATTTTTATTTAATGTGTTTTTCTTTTGAAACTATTTAATGTGTTTTGAATATAACATTTATGCGCGTTTTACCATATTATTATAATAAATGATGAATTTTAAGACAATGTATTGTGATACTTCGATCGGTTTTTGTCACATTATGAAATATTTTTGTTTCGGGTATAAAGTTAGAAACTAAATACCAAAACTAAATACAAATGATTACAAGTTGATTATGGATTATAAGTTAAATGAACTAAGTCCTGGGCGGCCCTTAGCTCTCGGTTCTCCTCAACCTTCCTCTCGTCCTGAAATCACGTAGCAAACCTAGCCCCGGGGCCTTCCGGGTGATGGCCCTCCGACGCTCAAGTCAGTTACAAAGACAAATAAATCTAGAGAGAGAAAAGAGAGAAAAAACCTTTTTGTGTAGTGTGTTTGTGTGTATGTGAATGCCCTTTATTTTTAGGGTTTTGGTTGCCCTTTATACTTGTTTCTAATTTGTCCTCTTGTGCTGCCGCTCCGTACGGTACGGCCCTGTGGGGACCATACCTGCCCCGGACCGGGTGGACCAATGAGTTCCTTGGTATATGAGACTACCCGGTCAACGGTCTTCCCGGCCTCGGGCTGCCCGACCCGGGAGACACAGATGGGTCAACGAGTGTAAGATCGTCCTCCGGCCTATAATCCTACCGGCCTGATAGCGTGGGACCCGGGAGAAGTCACCCCCAACAACTGCCCCCATACAGGGGAAGTCGCGGGCTTGCCCTGTATGACCTAATTTTCCGGGCGGGTGGCTTCCTCCCCTAGCCTGAATGAGTAAGCTCTCCTTGTGTTCCTGCTTCCTGATCTTGCGTCTCTCTCGCCCCGCTCAGATGTGGTGTGCTGAGCAAGCTTCTATTTTTGGCGCAATTTTTGAATTCCAAACTTCAAAGTAGGCGACGTTTCGTCTTCTCAGCCTTACACGTGTCGTACATGGGGTGAGGGGGGTACTGCTCACAATTTTCTCTATAAATACCCCCTCATCTCATTTCATTTCCTCCTTTATTCATTCCAAAACACTCGAAATCCTTATAAAAATTCCACAGATTGCTTGCATCTCGTCCCCATTCCGCCTCGCTTTCGATTTCGTCTTCGTTTAAGCTCTTACAAAAGGTAATCTTCGTGTTTTGATTTTAGATTTTAGTTCAATCATCTAGTAGAGAACAATGAACGCGTCAGCCGACTCGTCTTCTAGAACTGCCTCAGATTATAATGTAGTCACGGACTCGGAAGTAGGGCCTGAAATTGAGGACTTGACCCATGACCGGGAGGGAGAGACTGATATGGAGGCCCAGGCTGGGACCTCTGAGGCCGGACCTTCTCAGGCCGGGCCTTCTCGGCCGCCCTTCAGACGCGTCTGGATCTTGGAGCAAAGTGTTCGATTCCCATGAACACTAGGATCCACCTAGGTTATAGGGATTTTTTGAACGAGAAAAACTGCTCTGAGCGGGCGGCCGAACATTATAATTTACCCGAAAAGTGGGAGTTCGTCGTGCCGGGAACGCATCAACACGTAGTTCGCCCTCCTGACCTTCATACGGCCGTACTTAAAGAACACGGAGCACGGGCTTCGGTTTCCCCTCCACCCCTTCATCGCTAAAGTGCTTGAGCGGGCGAATATAGCCATATGTCAGATGACGCCGTTTGGCATGAGAATTATAGTTGCTTTCGCCTGGACGTGTCTGTATATGGGCTTTCCCCTTTCGATAAACCTCTTCCGCCGTCTTCATCACTTCCGGCCATGCACCAACAAGTCGACAAAAGGGTGGTGGTCGTTAGTTACCGAGTCGGGCTTTTTAACTCACTATCCGCCTAATGACTCGATGAAAGGGTGGAATGAGAGGTGATGTGTGCGTTTTATATTGATTTATATACCCCCGTTTTGTCACTTTTAGCTCGTGTTTAGTTGAGTATGTATGTATTTTAGGAGCTATTTGTTGTGAATGTTGGTACTGCCGCCTTTTTATGTCATTTTACAGGTTTTTGTTGATTATGTGCTGAATACGAGGCGTTTCTCGGAGGCGGTGGTTGATTGCACGAGCTCAGTAGTTGCTGGAAGGGCTCGGGAGCGCTGAACGGAGCTTGAAACGGAAGAACTCAAGCTCGAGAGCTAATACGGACGCAATACTATGATACGAAACACTAAACCTATAGGTTCAGAGTGAACCTATCGGTTTGCTCAAGCTCAGAAACTGATGGAAAGGCTGTAACACCTTAGAACCGACGCAGATGGGGTCAAACCGACGGCTCACACCAAACCGATCGGTTTAACCGAACCGACTGCTCGACTTTTTATTTTTATGCTTACGGAGCCTATATATATGACTCGAGTAGGGTTTTAAGAATTATCTTTCATTTTTATTTTAGCAGCTTTAGATTTTTCGAAGTACTTTTCTCTAGAACTAAAATTCATTCTTGGAGATCGAATTAAACTTTGTAATCGTCGATTCTACGCATTAATTTCAAGCATCTTAATCGTTGGTAATCTCATGTTTACTTTCTTCAATTCTTCTACTTTAATGTTTGATTTCCTTTTTGCCCTAATTATGAGTAACTAATCTTCTTCTAGGGTTTATGGGGATCGATGATTAGTTGCTAGGTTAAATTATTGGAATTGTTTACCTTGTGATTGTTCGTTGTTAATCTATTCTCTTGCCCTAATTTCACAATCAATTAATCAAAGGCCACGATTGATTGCTTGACCTAGGAAGCCTAAACCTAAGACCGAAAGCCGGGTTAAGGTGAGCCTTGCGTGAGAATTAGTAGAGCGAGACTAATACGTAGCGAGAGCCCGTTAGTCGAGCTTTAGGATTGACTTTGATCCGAGAGGACTTGTCTTCATCCATTAACGCGGACCTTTGCTAGTACCTTTATTCCGTGATAACCTTAGTACTTTCGTCATCGTGAACCTGCGACCCTAGACTTCTCCCTTTATCGACTTTCAATCCTTTAATTCTTGTCTGTCCTTAGTTTAGTAACACAAAAACCAAACCTTTTCACACCCAGAGTACACTAGAAGCCTTGAGTTCATAGTAGTTTCGACCCTCTCCTAGTGAATTCGACACCCTGCTTACCACTAGCTATTAGTTAGTAGGACCGTAGGTTTATCTTGACATAGGTGACACGACTTTAGCCTTGTCAATTTTGGCGCCGTTGCCGGGGAGACGGTTTTGTTTACTACTCTTTTCTTTGTTTCTAGTTTACTTCTCCTGTCTCAGGGAACTCCAGTTCCTTGAGACCGTTTCTCATTTCTTCTTGTAGTTTTTGTTTATGCACAGGTCACCTACAGGTTTAGTTCCTTTCGATCCCGAACCTGAGCGGACTTTTCGCAGAACGCGAAACTTCTTTAAGGAGATTGCAGCAACTTACGCCAACGAGGTTGTGGAAGTTTCGGACGCAGAATCTAGGTCTCAAGCATCGCCCCACGAAGAGGACACTACTCCACCTTCTACTGAGTGTTGTTTACGAGGCATTTGTGATCATGCCTAAACTCGCTAGTCACTCGTGCAAAGGCGAGTCCATTCCTAATGGATTCCAGATGCCCGCAACCCTACAGGGCAACTTTGAGATTCGCCCCGCCTTCCTTACTCTGGTGGAGCGTAATCAGTTTGGAGGTAATCCTACGGAGGATCCCGGTCGTCATATGCAGGTTTTTACGGATTATTGTTCGACTATTAAGCAGGCCGGGATCACTCAGAACCAGATTAGGGAAATGCTGTTCCCTTTCTCACTACGTGATCGCGCTCGTGAGTGGATCACTGATTTAAATAAGGAAGCCGCGGGTATTACAGATTGGGATGGGTTGGCTCTTGCATTCTACAAAAAGTATTATCCTCCAGAACGGACGAATCAAATGCGGAGCCAAATCCAAAGCTTTAAGCAAACTTACGACGAGACGCTTGCTGAAGCTTGGGAACGTTATAAGAAGTTAATTCGCGATTGTCCTCACCATGGTCTAAACGAATGGCTTGTGATCATGACGTTTTACAACGGGCTGTATTCAGAAAGTCGGGCTATCTTAGATTCAGCTGCGGAAGGGCGGTTTGCCAATAATGTCGATGATGACCAGGCGTGGCAATTAATCGAGCAAATGGCAGTGCATTCCTCACAATATGATCGACCTAGGGGAAATTCTCGCGCGGCTCATAGTGATCGCGAGAAGGATTCTATTAATGCTTTAACGAGCCAAATCTCGGCTCTATCAATGCAGGTCGCCAAGATGAGTGGTGCAGGTTCGTCTAATGCGCAGCAGGTTAACATGGTTACGGGGCACGACGTGGGATGCAATAATTGCGGGGCTGCAGGTCATTATGCACACGAGTGCATGGGTTCGCAAGAGCAAGTTAACGCTTTCGGTACTTATCGTTCTAACTTGCCATATCAGAATCAGCCGGGTTATGATCGACCGCTTACCGGAACGTAGCGTTCTCAATCCTACTCCGCAACCGCCGCAAAGAAGAATAACCAACGTATGTTCCACCGCAGCGAACTACCAACCGCAAGGGCTTCCAAAATCGAGGCCCTCATTCCATCAACAACAACATTATCAACAACCACCACCAGGTCACCCTGCCCCTACTCCTGCTGTCGATCCTGGTATAAGTGAAATGAAGGCCATGATGATGCAGATGGCCAAGAATCAGGAGACTATGATGGCACAAATGCAAAAAAGTGATCAAGCTAAGGATGCCGCCATAAAGATGTTGGAGAATCAGGTTGCTCAACTTGCCGCCTCTAATGCTCAGAGGAAGCAAGGTTCACTCCCGCCACAGGGTACGCAGCCTCACGAGTCTGCAAATGCGATCACCTTAAGGAGCGGTTCGAGTTATGAGGGCCCTGCTATGCCCAAGGGTGATGATGATGTAGCTGTGGATGTCACGGTTGAGCCGACAGTAGAGGAGGAAGTTCGTGCTGAGGTGCAGGATGCTAATGTGGATGTTACGAAGGAGGCACCCAAGGAGAAAGATGCTAAAGTTCAGGAGCCCGTGGCGATTCGACTACCCTTCCCATCTCGGGTGGCGAAATCGAAGCTAGACAACCAGTTTGGTAAGTTTATGGAGGTAGTTAAAAACCTCCAGGTAACGGTCCCTTTTACTGAGCTTATTACGCAGGTTCCTTCGTATGCTAAGTTTATGAAGGATATACTCACTAAGAAGCGGTCTTTTAGTGGGGTGGAGACTGTTGCTTTTACGGAACAGTGCAGTGCTTTATTACAAAATAAGTCTCCACCCAAGCTTAAGGACCCCGGTAGCTTCTCCATACCTTGCACCATCGGTACTTTAACTATTGAAAAAGCTCTTTGTGATCTTGGTGCGAGTGTAAGTGTTATACCTTACTCCGTATGTGAGAAGTTGAACATGGGGGTGCTTAAGTGCACTAATATGACGCTCGGATGGTCGACCGTTCTATAAAACGCCCTTTGGGTATTTTGGAGGACGTTCCCGTCAGAGTGGGTAAATTTTTCATACCGGTCGATTTTATTGTGCTTGACATGGCCGAAGATTATCAAATACCCATCATTTTGGGTAGACCTTTTCTACACATGGTAGCGGTGATCGACGTCAAGAATGGTAGGTTGACCCTTGAGGTAGGAGACGATAAGATAACATTTAATCTTACTAATGCTTTGAAGAGTCCTATGCTCGAGGAGTCTTGTTATATGATTGATGTTATAGATTCTATTGTTCAGATGCTAAGCCTCAATCTCTACTTAGAGATCCTTTGGAGGCCGTTCTTGTTTTGGATTCATGTGCAGTGATGAGGAATTTGGAGCGCAGAGGTTGATGCTTTGGAAGTCGCGCTTAAATGGAAGAGAGCTCACTCTGAGGAGAGCAAAAGGTACAAAGTTTGGTTCAATCCTCATGCTTTGTTGAGGTACAAAACTTAGAACTTAAACCCCTTCCTCTCATTCAAGTATGCTTTCCTAGGCAGTCCGAGTTGTACCCGTGATTGTGAGTGCCACCCTAACCGAGAGTCAGTTGTCATCCTTGCTTGTTGTTTTGAGGAGACATAAGAAGGCTATAGGGTATTCTTTAGATGATTTGAGGGGAATTAGCCCCGATTTTTGCATGCACCGCATTCATTTGGAGGAGGGTCATAAGCCGTGTATTCAGGGTCAGCGTCGTTTAAACCCGAATATGCAGGAAGTGGTGAAGAAGGAGGTAATGAAACTACTTGATGCAGGGATTATTTATGCTATTTCTGATTCGAATTGGGTTAGTCCTGTGCAGGTAGTACCTAAGAAAGGAGGGACCACTGTGGTTAAGAACGAAAAAAATGAACTCATCCCGACTAGGATAGTTACAGGGTGGCGCATGTGTATAGACTATAGACGACTTAACACGGCCACTAAGAAAGACCACTACCCCCTTCCCTTCATTGACCAGATGCTAGAGAGGTTAGCTTGCCATAAGTATTTCTGTTACTTAGATGGCTATTCGGGATTCTTCCAAATCTCAATTCATCCCGAGGACCAGGAGAAGACGACCTTTACTTGCCCCTACGGCACATTTGCTTACTGTAGGATGCCTTTTGGTTTGTGTAATGCCCCTGCTACTTTTCAGCGTTGCATGACTAGTATCTTCTCTGATTTTATTGAGTCTATTATGGAGGTCTTTATGGATGATTTCAGCGTTTATGGGACTACTTTTGATGTTTGTTTAGCTAACTTGACTAAAGTTCTTAAACGTTGTGAAGAAGTTGATCTTGTTTTGAATTGGGAAAAGTGCCACTTCATGGTGAATGAAGGAGTGGTACTAGGCCATGTTGTCTCTGAAAAGGGCATCCAGGTGGATCGAGCGAAAGTTCAAGTGATTGAGCAATTACCTCCACCCATCAATGTTAAAGGGGTTCGGAGTTTCCTTGGTCATGCGGGGTTTTATCGCCGCTTTATCAAGAATTTTTCAAAAGTTGCTAAACCACTAACTGAGCTTCTCCTCAAGGATGCCCCTTTCGTGTTTACTAATGCGTGTCTTGAGGCCTTTGACAGGATTAAACAGGCTTTGATTTCGGCGCCTATCATTCAGTCACCTGATTGGAGTTTGCCGTTCGAGATCATGTGCGATCACGGCGACTATCTTTGTTGGCTGGGCGCTAGGTCAAAGGAAGGATAAAGTTCTTCATGCCATCTACTACGCTAGTAAGACACTTGATGAAGCTCAAGTCAACTACGCCACCACCGAGAAAGAACTACTTGCGATTGTCTTTGCCTTGGACAAGTTTCGATCTTACCTCATTGGGTCGAAAGTCATTGTCTACACTGATCATGCTGCGTTGAAGTATCTCCTTGCTAAGAAGGAGGCAAAGCCAAGACTTATTCGCTGGATATTGTTGCTGCAAGAGTTCGATCTTGAAATTCGAGACAAGAAGGGAGCCGAGAATGTTGTTGCTGATCACCTTTCTCGGTTGCGATTTAATGATGGTGGAGTCGTTATTCCTATCGACGACTCCTTTCCCGATGATACTTTGATGATGGTTAACGCAGCTGGCGTTATTGAGACTCCGTGGTTCGGCCGATATCGCAAACTATCTAGTAGGCAAGCGGTTGCCTTCCGATCTTTCTTCTCGCCAGAAAAGAAATTTACGCACGATGCTCGCTATTATTTACGGGACGATCCTTATTTATTCAAATGGTGTGCTGACGGGTTATATCGTCGATGTATTCCGCAATGGGAAGTCCGGGTGTGCTAGAGTTGTCATTCCTCACTCTATGGTGGTCATCATGGTCCTTCTAGATCATGGGCGAAAGTTCTGCAATCGGGTTTCTATTGGCCGACTTTATTCAAGGATGCTCAAGCTTTTATTTTATCTGTGATGCGTGCCAACGCATCCAAGCAACATTTCTAGGAGGCATGAAATGCCTCAGACGGTATTCTTGAAGTAGAAATTTTCGACGTGTGGGTATTGACTACCAAGGCCCTTTTTCCCTCATCTAAAGGGAATAGATACATTCTCGTTCTTTGAGATTATGTGTCGAAATGGGTAGAAGGCGTGGCGTCGCCGGCTTGTGATGCTAAGACCGTGGTTGCTCTCTCTTTAAGAAGATCATTTTTCCACGCTTTGGGGTTCCTAGAGCTATTATTAGCGATGGCGGTTCTCACTTCTATGAGAAACGCGTTTAGAAGCGCTTTTGGCAAAGTATGGAGTGTCTCACCGCACGGATTGGCCTATCATCCTCAAACTAGTGGCCAAGTTGAGGTTTGAACCGCGAAATCAAGTCTATTCTCGAGAAAGTTGTTTCAAAGTCGAGGAAGGATTGGAGCCTCAAGTTAGATGACACTTTATGGGCATATCAGCACGGCTTTCAAGACTCCTATCGCACCTCGCCGTATAGGTTAGTCTATGGGAAAGCCTGTCATTTCCCTGTCGAGCTAGAGTATAAAGCTTTTTGGGCTATTAAGGAGCTTAACTTTGACTCGACTCTGCGTGGGGAGGAGCGACTTTTGCAGCTTAATGAACTTGATGAATTAGGTTCTGCAAGCGTCACGATAGTGCGGTTGTATAAAGGTGAACGAACGGCGACAACATGATAAGATGATTGTCCCACGAGAGATCAATGTTGGCGACAAGGTCCTTTTATTTAATTCGCGACTGCGTATTTTTCCGGGAAAGCTGAAATCTCGGTGGTCAGGACCTTTTACTGTCACTAAAGCGAGCAAGTACGGTTACTTCGAGGTTGAGAACGACTCGGGTGAGCGTTTCCAAGCGAACGGACAGAGGCTCAAAGTTTATCATGACGGAGCTATGGTTGGAGTGGTCGAGGTATTACACCTTAACCCTCTCGATTCCTCTCACTGACGAGGTATTTAGGTCGTGCGGGACCTTTATAAACCAGCGCTAACCGGAAGGCAATCCGTGTTTTATGCATTTCGTAGTGTAATTTTCGTTTTTATTCGCTTTTCCATTCCTGTACTCTTCTAGTTTTAGTTGCATTTCGTTTTTGAGCGCGTGAGGGAGGGTATTTAACTAAGTTTTGAGCGCAGGTGATAGAATTCAAGGCCGAGAGTCTGAAAAATCCGACACAAGTGTAAACCTATAGGTTCACCTGGAACCTATCGGGTTAAACATACGAGCAAAAGTTCTGGAAAAGCTTAAAACCGATCGGTTTAGGTCAGAACCGATCGGTTCCAGGGCAGAACCGATCGGTTCCAACCCGAACCGATCGGTTCTAAGGGGCATCAGCAGCTTCCACGTTTTTTCAGCATATATCCCCACTTCCCCTTCATTATTTCATAACTCAACTTACAAAAAAAAAAAAACCCCCAAACCCCCAAACCCTCTTCAACCCTTTCATCCCTACTCTTCAAATCACCATTAAACCTTCAAAATTCAAGCCTTTTTCTTCAAATCATCCTCTCAACTTCATCTTCAACCTCTCCACATCCTCATTCCTCCATTAAAACACTTAAAAGCTTGAGAAATCAAAAAAATTGATTTCTAGGGTTTGAGTTCCAAACTCAAATTAAACATCCTTGAGTCGATTTTCAAGTTCATTGTTGGTTTATACTGGGTCCTAGGAGGGTTTTGAAGAGTATTTTGCAAGCAAAAATCGATTTTTGACAACTTTGATTTTTGGGGTCAAGGAGGGCTACGAATTTCCGTTTTCATTCGGATTTCACTCGGGTTTCACTTGGGTTTTCATCCTTGTTGTAGCTATGGAAGGACGGGAGACACGTGCGGGAAAGCGAAAGGCGGGTGCAGGTGCGAGCTCATCACGCCGGGGTCCGAGAGTGCCTCAAGCACCGGTGATTCCATCGGTTCAAGGCTTTGAAAGCGTCGTGTTCGGGAATCCTGATCAGCGCACTCGATTCCTCGCCCTCAGTTCGAAGGAAATGGTATCTACTCGATTTCTTTCACTTCAAGCTTTGAATAAGTTAGGTATATTATCTGCTATGGAACAATTCTGTGCTGGTTTGCATATGACTGTGTTATTCAACATGCTCGAGAAAAGCTATGCCGACCTCACCCTTGAATTCCTCAGTAGCTTTGTTTTGGATGAGGATACGGATCCTTGGATGGTTCGTTTCCGTCTATTGAATGAGCAGCACAATCTCACTCTCGACCGCTTTCGTGAGATTTTTGGATTTCGGCGTTTAGTTGATGAACACGGGCAGGCTATGAGCGCGAATGCCCCCGACGATTTCAATGCGGGCTACTTATGGCGTTTGGTTTCCAATTCCACCTTGCCCTCAAGCTTTAAACGCCTCAGTAGTCACTTAGTGCAGCATCCGGTCATTAGAATTTGGCATCGTCTGATTGCTAATTCAGTTTTTGGTCGTCATGAAACGGCGAATTTCACCAAGGCAGAGCTCGAGATTTTGGGCTCGATTCTTAATGTTCAAAGGGGCGAACCATTTTACATGGATTTGGGCTATCTAATGGCCCTACATTTCCGGAAGTTGGCTAAGGGTGGTTCTAAGGTGAGGACCATTTCCGTGGGTGGCTTGGTCACTCACCTTGCTAAGGCATTGAATGCTGATTTTTACGATGCGCAGGGGTTCCAGGTGGCGCCAGAACCGCTCGACATAACCTGTCTCTCCACCCTTTATAAGTGGGTGCAATTTGCGAAGGGATGCTACTATTGGCATGTCACGAGGGACCTCGATCGGTGGGTTAAGCTCCCCCACGAGCGCTTACCTGCTCTAACGCCGTTGGCTATGGTGGCGCCTCACCTTGTCCATACTTTGCCAGAGCCGAACTACTTGCTCCCACTAGACGGGGCGGTGTCTTTTAATACATCATGGTCCACTGCAGCTCGTTCATCTCGCCCTAGTCAAGGCGAGTCTAGTCATGGCGCGACTAGGCAGCAGGTTCAGCCTTCTCCTACGCTGCAGATACCCCCGCTGCCTCAGATGACTTCGTCTGGCCAGCCGCCTTTCATGGGTGGCTCTAGCATGGACCAGTTGTGTTCCATGATGCAGTCGCACTTCATTGACCAGGAGCGCGCAGCATTTCCGGGCTACAGGCATTTGCATGAGCAGGGTCATGTGTACGAGACCGACCCATTCCCTTCTTGGTACAATTACTCCGACATGACTTATCAGCAGAGTCAGGGAGCCGAGTTCTGCTCATTTGGGTCGCCGAGCTGGAGCTAGTGGAATACCGCAGACTGGTTACGCAGGTTTTGGTGTTCAGGTTGCCTTTGACGAGGGGCAACACTACTATGGCCATGACGCGAGCTACGCTGGGTATTCAGAGGAGCACGGTCGTGACTTCTATGGCGAGACCTACACGAGCGCCTTTGACTCAGGGTCCCAAGCTGAGGGCACTGAGGATGCATCCGATGATGAGATGCAGGATTAGTGGCGTGCTGGCCACTACCTCCCCCGTGTTTGTTGCTGGTTTGGGGAGGCTCGGTGACATTGTAAATACCATGTGAGCTATCCTTCCTTTTATCTTTGTATTTTTGTCTCTGCCCTTCATTTATACTTGTTGTGTCCTCTGAAATGCTGTTGTGGTTGTGCTGTTTTCCACGTTGAGGGCAATGTGTGATTTGGTTTGGGGGGAGAGACGTTTTCACGTTTTATATTTCAGCATGCATTAGCTTAGTTCCATGTTTATTTCAGCATGCATATATAAAAAAAAAAACAAGTGTCTTGAGTCGTTCTAGGAACCTTTGTGCAGGATTAGCTTTAGTGTCTTTTGAGATACGCCCGTTGTCGCGTAGTTGAGTCTTTTGATTGCGTTTTGATTTTCATGCTATGCCTACCCTACCCTTTCACCCTTGAGGTGATTTGAGTGAGTCGACTATAATCTGACATAGAGGCATGTGTCGTAGACGGGGCGCGTTTCTTAGACTACCCATCCATCGAACATTGATTTAAGCTCGTGCTAGTGAATGAAAACTTGAATTCTGTCATTGTTTGAGCCTACTTGCATTTGAATGATCGAGCATTGCACGAAGAGGTACTTGATTTTGATTACTATATTTTGTTAACTCCACATAGCCAAACGGCCTGTTTTTCTACCCTTTAGATTTAGGTCCCTCATTTGTAGCCCGTCCTAGCCTTTGTAGCCTGTTTTTGAGCCACATTATTTGTATTTTGAGCTACTTTCCAGAATTATCCTACCCGGGCTGATCAGTTGCATTAGGGGCTTACGCTTTCACGGAGTATTTGGTTGGGAAGGAAGTGGGTTAGTCCGTGATTGTTACTATGTGAGTTGGAGTTATGGGTTGTTGTTGTTGTGAGCATTCCCGCTAATTGTGCGCTTTCCTACATGTTTCAAAGTTTCATCCGACCTCACTTCATTTCATTTTATTCAAAAAAAAAAGAAGAGAAAATCGAAAAAAAAAAAAAAAAGAGAAAAAAAAAAAAAAAAAAAAAAGAGAAAACAAAAGAAAGAGTCGGTTGTTTATATGCTGTTTCATTTCAATAAGAGGATCGGTAGTGGTAGTAGGAAGCGATATATTTGTCATGTTATTACGGGAGTCGTGGTTTAATTTGAATGGTGAGTTGAGGGGGAGTTGTGATTGGATGTTGGTGTTGATTTAAATGCAGCTGTTAAGCCGTTGAGCTCCATATTTCCAAATACGTTTTCCACCTTATTACCCCTTTGACCCGAGCCTAACATTACAACCCTTGGAAACCTCGCTCGGTGTGATTTTGGATGCATTTTAGGTGATGACGTGCCTTGTTTGAGCAGTTTTGCTAGCCATCGAGTTAGTGAGACTATTTATAGTCTCAGCGTTTTGTTGGATGCATACGGTCGAAGTCTTTGCATGGAGTTTGCGTCATTCTGTCTCGCCGCTAGTTATATGTTGGTCTTGCTCCTTAACTCTTCAATTCATTTGAAGAGGAAGCTGGTTTTGGATTGATTACGCCTTTGTATAAGATGACGATGCTTGCGACGACGGGTTGCATTTTCTTGTACTCGCTTTGTCCTCTTGTTTTGTGTGCTAATTGCTGGGTAGTTTGCTTGAGGTCAAGCAAAGGTTCGGTTTGGGAGAATTTGATGTGTGCGTTTTATATTGATTTATATACCCCCGTTTTGTCACTTTTAGCTCGTGTTTAGTTGAGTATGTATGTATTTTAGGAGCTATTTGTTGTGAATGTTGGTACTGCCGCCTTTTTATGTCATTTTACAGGTTTTTGTTGATTATGTCTTTGAATACAGCGTTTCTGAGGCGGTGGTTGATTGCACGAGCTCAAGAGTTCTTTGGAAGGGCTCTGAGTCACTGAATCTGAGCTTGAAACGGAAGAACTCAAGCTCGAGAGCTAATACGGACGCAATACTATGATACGAAACACTAAACCTATAGGTTCAGAGTGAACCTATCGGTTTGCTCAAGCTCAGAAACTGATGGAAAGGCTGTAACACCTTAGAACCGATCGGTATGGGGTCAAACCGATCGGTTCACAGCTCAAACCGATCGGTTCGACCCCGAACCGATCGGTTCTGACTTTTTATTTTTGCGTTTTTACGGAGCCTATATATATGACTCGAGTAGGGTTTTAAGAATTATCTTTCATTTTTATTTTAGCAGCTTTAGATTTTTCGAAGTACTTTTCTCTAGAACTAAAACTCATTCTTGGAGATCGAATTAAACTTTGTAATCGTCGATTCTACGCATTAATTTCAAGCATCTTAATCGTTGGTAATCTCATGTTTACTTTCTTCAATTCTTCTACTTTAATGTTTGATTTCCTTTTTGCCCTAATTATGAGTAACTAATCTTCTTCTAGGGTTTATGGGGATCGATGATTAGTTGCTAGGTTAAATTATTGGAATTGTTTACCTTGTGATTGTTCGTTGTTAATCTATTCTCTTGCCCTAATTTCACAATCAATTAATCAAAGGCCACGATTGATTGCTTGACCTAGGAAGCCTAAACCTAAGACCGAAAGCCGGGTTAAGGTGAGCCTTGCGTGAGAATTAGTAGAGCGAGACTAATACGTAGCGAGAGCCCGTTAGTCGAGCTTTAGGATTGACTTTGATCCGAGAGGACTTGTCTTCATCCATTAACGCGGACCTTTGCTAGTACCTTTATTCCGTGATAACCTTAGTACTTTCGTCATCGTGAACTGCGACCACTAGACTTCTCCCTTTATCGACTTTCAATCCTTTAATTCTTATGCATCCTTAGTTTAGTAACACAAAAACCAAACCTTTTCACACCCAGAGTACACTAGAAGCCTTGAGTTCATAGTAGTTTCGACCCTCTCCTAGTGAATTCGACACCCTGCTTACCACTAGCTATTAGTTAGTAGGACCGTAGGTTTATCTTGACATAGGTGACACGACTTTAGCCTTGTCAAGAGGTGGTTCTTCGTCAAGTCCCCCGTGCCTTTTGACCACCCCCGTTGCTTTCACAACGATGTGAGGTGCCGTCTTGAGACCCGGGGCGAGTGGGTTCCGGGAAGCATCCTTCCCTGGAAGAAGGTTCCGCTGACCAAAGAGGAGTCAGATGCCGCGGCCTACTTCAAGGCCTACAAAGTGGGGAAAGACTGGTTCCCCAAGAACTGGCTTCCTCCGGCGGATACGATTTCCGAGGATAAATTCCTGAGCATTGTCGGCCTGGTCCCGGCCCTTAAAGCAGGTAAGCAGGGGCCGGGTGGCCAGGAATCTGGCGTTGTTGTTTTTACTTGTGTTTATTTCACTTTCTTGTATTTTCCTGATCTAACTCAGTCTTGCCCCTTGCAGGCGACTTGGGATACCTGACTCCGGAAGATTTGGCATCTATCGGCCTGGACGAAGAGAATCATCCGCTCGACCAACCGACTGCCGTAGACTTGAAACGGCGCAAGCCAACGCTTAGGGAGTTGATAATGCAGGGAGAAATTCCCGACAGACCCATGGGTAGGAAACGCATGGCTTACAAACCACAACGGGAAAGAGAGGTGGAGCAAGGGGCAAAGCCGGCTGGTTCTGTTTCATCCCCCCGCCCGGATCCAGTTGGTCTTGTAGTGGAGTCTGCCCCTGCGGGGGGCACATCTGAGGCCATACCTGAGGTTCCTCTCCCTAGCCCGCCAAGAGAGGTCGGAATTCAACAGCCGTCTCAGGTTCCGGATGCCGTCGTCATAGAGTCCGAGTCTCCTCACTCGGAGGATGCCCGGCCCCTTAAGAGGCACAAGAAGGTTAGCTCTGCGCTCTCGTGGGGGAGTCTATCTGAGGGGCGCCCCCTGGATGTCCCTTCAGACGGCCTTTCCTCCGTTTTCCCTATCAGTGAGCAGGATATTTACAATCTGCTATCTTTCTCCATCCAGGGCTCTTCCTCCAAGGCCAAAGCCGCCGGAAAGGTCGAGTTTATTCTTTGTCCGGGCAGGGATGATAAAGTAAGGCACTCAGCGGATCTCGTTGAAGAGACCCCACCTATTGCTGGGGGCCTTGCCATTCAGGCCACCGAGATGGCCATGCAGATCCGCCGCTCTCTGGATTCTTTTTGTAAGTTTACAATGAACACTGCCGGCGAGCTTGACCACTTGCGGCGTGAGGCGGCCTCTGCTGAGGCCAACAAAGAGATGCAGGAGGCGGCTGTCCGCCTAAAGAGGTCCATCAAGGCTCGTGAGCGGGAGAACGCCGACCTGAAGGCGGAGGCGACATCCCTTCAGGGTAAGCTCAAGGAACAGGAGGCCCAGCTAATGGAGCTTTCCCGGGAGAAAGAGAGTTTAGCCCATCAGCACCAAGAGCTCTTCCAAGCTCGAGATGCTGCGGTCGCCCAGGCTGAGGCGGCGGAAGCAGAGAGGTTAGCGGGGCAGGCTAAGGCGGCCCGCCTAGAGCTTGAGATGGAAAAAATGAAGGCTGCCCATCAGGTTGAGCTTGACACGGTCCGCGCCAACTCCTTCTATGATGGGGTTGACTTTGGGTCCAACGAGACGAAGGGATTCATCGACAAGGTTGACCCTAATTTCAACTTTGCCCGTCTCGCTGAACTTGAAGAGGCTGCTGATCAGGCGAGAGCTGCCGGGAAGAAAACAGCCGGTGAGGACGTCGGTTGCTAGGGATTCGGGCTGCTGTCTTCCGAATCTTCCTGCTCGGGGTGACCTGATGAGTCTCCCCTTAGCCTACATTTTGTCTGTATTTTAGCTTTCAATAAGACTCAAACCAGTCTGCAGTAGGCGGGCCTTTTGGTGAGGACGGTTGCCGGTTCTGGTAGGTCATTTAGCTTGTTGCTTTTTCTTTTCCTTCTACTTATTTCAGTGTGTTCCCGGCCCGGCCTGTGGGTCCGGGGGCAGCGACTTTGTAATATACACTTCTTTAATTCATGTGTTTTCTTTTATCAGTGTTACCTTGCTCTTTTGTTTCTCCATACTTAGCTTATTTTGTCTTGTTGTCAATTGTGTTGTTTCGTTTTTCGTTGACTGGACCGGGGCCGGACGATATTGTCTAGCCCCAACATCCTTCTGTACTTAGCTTATTTTACTTTGTTTTCAGTCGTAATGTCTTCAACCGAGACCGGGTGATTTTTCCACACTTAGCTTATTTTTTCTTTCCACGCTTATGTTTGTTTTTCACTACCCGCGCCGGGGCCGGGTGATACTGTTTGGCCCCATTACCACGTTCATGCTTTGCCGGATTTCTAGCTTTCCAGATATCGCGCATGTGCTCGCTCCTATTGTCAGGCGATTGTACTTAGGTTACTTGATGTTCGTACAAGGCCATACGTAGGGCGCGAGCCGCCCAGGCCCCAGGCCTGGGCTCTCAAGGCGCGATGTTCATCCTACCGTAGGCATGGGAGGTCCGCAGCCGCCACCGGCTACAAGGTCAGATCGACATCGCGCGAGAAGAGCCAGGCACGTGGGCCATCATAGACATCCGGCTCTTTTGCATAAAGTCACCTCATCCGGCCCGACGACCACGGATGAGCATTGTCTGAGCAAGGCCATACGCAGGCTTGAGCCGTCCGCCCGGGCCACAGACTCTGGCGCGATGTTCATCCTCGCAGCAACGCGTGCCATACGTAGGGCGCGAGCCGCCAGGCCCCGGCCTGGACTCAGGGCGGTGTTCATCCTACGAGGCAACTGTCATACGTAGGGGCGCGGCCGTCCCAGGCCCAGGCTATAGACTCAAGGCGCGATGTTCATCCATACGTAGGCGTGGGAGGTCGCGGCCGCGCCAGGCTACATGGCCGACATCGACAACTGCGGTGAGAGCGGCCTAGGCACGTGGGCCATCATAGACATCCCGCTCTTTTGCATAAAGGCACCTCATCCGGCCCGACGACCACGGATGAGCATTGTCTGAGCCATACGTAGGCGCGAGCGCCAGGCCCAGGCCTGGACTCTCAAGGCGCGATGTTCATCCATACGTGAGGCAACTTGTCACACGTGAAGCGCGAGCCGTCCGGGCCCCGGGCCACGGACTCTCAAGGCGCGATGTTCATCCATACGTAGACATGCGTAGGGCGCGAGCCGCCCAGGCCCCAGGCCATGGACTCTCAAGGCGCGATGTTCATCCTACGCAGGTATGGGAGCCTGCCAGGCGGTTGCCTAGGAGGTCCTTCCCTTCTCCGGTCTTTTATTTCTCTCAGCTGCTCCGGGGCCTGTTCTTGCCCCCACTCTGCTTCAGGCGGGATTTGGAGTGCTCATCCCCCTTTTCTTGAAAGTGTTAGTAAAAATTTTCAAAAATTCCTATTTTTGAATCAGACTATCGTTGATTAGCCGGGGTCGGGGGTAGTCCCCCCTTCTTGCCCCCTGGCCAGCTTTTGTGTGATGCAAATCTAAACAAATGCTGGGCAAAAATTCTAGCACAAGCTCTTACTAAAAAATGTTACAAAAGCTCGCGGTGCCAACATTCCTGGTCACTCGCGTCACAGATGCCTATACGTTGCCTCGTTAAAACCTTCCCGTGGAAAACCCAGTGGGACAAAACCACGGGTAAGGGAAAAGAGTACAACGTTTACACGTAATATTTCCTTAGTGTATCAGAGTTCCAATGGGACGGGAGGTCGTAGCCGTTCATATCTCTTAGCATGAAGGTCCCCGGTTGCTTTATCTCGGTGATCTGGTAGGGTCCTTCCCAAGTGGCTGACAACTTTCCATGAATGTTCCCCTTCCCGGTGGCGGACGCCCTTCTTAGCACTAGGTCTCCAAGTTCAAAGTCTCTGTGTTTCACCCTCCGGTTGTACATCCTTCTCATCCTGTTCTGGTAGACCGCCAGGTTTTCCCTTGCTTGGTCCCGGACCTCATCTAGCAGGTCCAGCGACTCCTTTCTCGCTTGTTCATTGCTGGCGGGGTCATGCAAGCTCGCTCTAGGGCTGGGGAGGATTGCTTCAATTGGCAGCAAAGCTTCGGCCCCGTAAACCATGTTGAATGGGGTGTGGCCGGTAGATTCCTTGACTGTGGTTCTGATTGACCAGAGGACGCTTGGTAGTTCATCGGCCCATGCCCCCTTCAGCTCATCCAGTCGCTTTTTCATGCCGTTCAACATTTGCTTGTTGGCGGCCTCGGCTTGTCCGTTGCTCTGTGGATGACACACTGATGAGTAGGCGACAATTGTCCCGTTTCGCTTTAGCCAGTCCCTCATGTTGTCGTTGTCGAATTGTTTCCCGTGATCAAATACCACCACCTTGGGCACTCCAAACCTTGTGATTACATTTCTCCAGATAAATTTTCTCACGGCCTGCTCAGTGATGGTGGGGATGGCTTCAGCTTCAATCCACTTAGTGAAATAATCAATGGCTGCTACCACATATTTCCTGCCCCCAGTCGCCGTTGCGAAGGGCCCCAGGATGTCCATCCCCCATTGGTCGAAAGGTATTGGGCTCAGGACTGGCCTGAGGTCCCTGGCGGGGAGATGGATATCCGGAGCGAAAATTTGACATTGCCGGCATCGCTTGCTCAAATCTTTGGCATCTTTTAGCATGGTGGGCCAAAAGTATCCGGCCCTCAGGGCTTTGTGGGCCAACGTGCGGCCGGTCACATGATGACCGCACACTCCCGAGTGTATGTCGTTCAGGATGAACTCAGCGTCCATGCCCCCTACACATTTTAGTAGCGGGGCTGAGAATGATCGTCTATATAGCTCTCCGTCCACGATGACAAACCAGGGGGCCAGTCTTTTTAGTTTAGCGGCCTCGATTTTATCCTCCGGAATTTCTCCCTCCAACTTGTATTTCAATATCGGCCTCATCCAGCCGCTGTCTTCAGAGATTGCGTTGATTGTTAACACTCCTTTTTGCCGGCGGATGTCGACCGTGACCGTTTTCGACTTGTTATCTGCTGTTGCGCTGACGAGTTTGGCAAGCGCGTCCGCTTTGTTGTTTTCGGACCTGGGAATATGATGGACCTCAAAGGATTTCAATCCGGAGGTCAAAGCTTTTGCTCTTTGGAGGTATAACGCCATTCCTTCTTCCCGGGCCTCGTACTCTCCCCTAAGTTGGCTCATTGCAATTTGCGAGTGCATTTTCAATTCGATCTCATACGCCCCCATGGCCCTTTGTCACTCTAGTCCAAGATCTTGCCTCGTATTCGACTTCGTTGTTTGTGGCCGGGAAGGCAAATTTCAGAGCATGCTCGAACTCATGTCCCTCGGGACTGATGATGACGACCCCTGCCCCGGAACCATGGATGGTGGCTGACCCGTCTGTATACACCCGCCACAAGCCTCTCGGTGCATCCCCCCTGACCGAGTGGGTACACTCGGCAATGAAGTCTGCCAGGGCCTGGGCCTTGATTGCTGTTCTTCCGGCGTAGGTTATGCCAAAGCCTGACAGTTCAATCGCCCACGTGAGGAGTCTGCCGGATTTTTCAAATTTCTCAAGTGCTTTCTCCAAGGGCTGGTCTGTGCGCACCTCCACCGGGTGAGCATCAAAGTACGGTCTCAGCTTCCGGGTTGCTATGACGACAGCATAAGCTGCCTTCTCGATGATCGTGTAGTTTCTTTCTGACTGGCACAGTGCATGGCTGACGAAGTAGATTGGTTGTTGTTGTTTTTCTTCTTCCCGTAGGATGACTGCTGATATTGCGCTCGCGGTCACGGCGATGTACAAGATTAAAGTTTCGCCCGTGACCGATCTTGTCAAAGTAGGCAATGTCGTAAGGTGTCTTTTTAACTGCTCAAAAGCTTCATTCTGCTCCTTTCCCCATACGAATCTCTTATTCCCCTTCAGTACCTGGAAGAATGGTGTGGACTTATCGGCGGACCTGGAGATGAACCTGGAAAGTCACGCCATTCTCGGTCCGAATTTGAATATCTTTAATTGTCTTTGGTCTTGGCAGTCCAATATAGCCTTGACTTTCTCGGGGTTTGCGTCAATCCCTCTCGGTGACTAGGTACCCAAAACTTCCGACCGGACTCCAAAGGTACACTTCTTCGGATTCAACTTCATTTGGTATTCTCGGAGTGAGCCAAATGTCTCTCTCAGGTCTTCCAGGTGCTGCTCGTCGGATTTGCTTTTCACAATCGCATCATCCACATATACTTCCATATTCCTTCCCTTCTGTTTTGCGAACACGGCATCCACCAGTCGTTGGTACGTGGCCCCGGCGTTCTTGAGTCCAAACGGCATCATCTTGTACATGTAGACCCCGTGCCCTGTGATGAAGGCGCATCGGGGCCTGTCCTCTTCTGATAGGTAGACCTGGTGGTATCCTGAGAAGGCATCCAGGAAGCTCAGGGTGGAATGACCACTGGTGGAGTCTACCGGTGGTCAATCGCCAACAGCGGTAAGATCCTTGGGGCACGCCTTGTTTAGATTTGTAAAATCAACGCACATTCTCCATGCCCCGGACGCTTTTTTCACCATTACCACGTTGGCCAACCACTCGGGATAATCACAACGCTCAATGAAACCTGCTTCCAACAACTTGTTTATTTATTCGAGAATGGCCGCGTCCTTTTCCGCACTCATGGGCCGTAGCCTCTGCTTGATTGGTTTGTAGCTGGGGTTAACGTTCAGCTGGTGCACAATTACTTCCGGGCTTATCCCCGGCATCTCCGCCGCTGAGTAGGCAAAAACGTCTTTGTTCTCCTCCAAGATACTAATCAGACTGTCTTGGAAGTCGGGGTCTAGCTCCGCCCCGATGATTACACTTCTTCCTGGCGACAGCTCAATCTCTTTTGTCTCACTCTCCGGCCCCGGAGTCACTTCCAGACCTTTCTTCTCCTTTTGTTCCGGGAGCTTCACCTCCGCCACTGTTTTCTTTTTTATTCCCTAGACCGACAGGGAATTGCAAGATCTCCCGGCGCTCTGGTCCCCGTAGATCTTCCCTTCAGTCCAGTTGTCCGTGATGTAGGCCATGGCTAGGGCCCGTATCGACACGACGGCGTGAATGTGATCCAATGTGACCCGGCCGATGAGTGCGTTGTATGCTGACGGGGCGTCCACGACTACGAAGCTTGCATCGACACTCCGGGCCATATCCTCCTCTCCTATCGTTACTGGCAAAGTTATCGTTCCTATTGGTCTTATACCGGCACCGGCGAAACCATAGAGTGACCCTATGTAAAGCGTCAGTTGTTCTTTCTTCAAACCCAACTTCTCGAACACTTCCCTGCATGTGAGATTCAGACAGCTCGGTGTCTATCATGCATCTATGTATGGATGAGGTCCTATGTCCAAGGAGACCACCAAAGAGTCATCGTGGGGTAGGAGACCCGCCGTAATCCTCGTCGGCCCGATGGTAAGGTCCGGATCGGCTTTGCGCCGTCCTTCCGGCTGAATAAATGCTCATGCTTGCTTGTTCGCGTTTCTCTGCTTTTCTTTTCCTCCCGGACAAGACCGATTCCTCCGTCCCGGAGATCATATGAATTTCACTTATTCTCTTTTGGTTTTTTTTCGGACCCGTTTGGGCTGGATCCCCACTACCTTCACCTCCATCTCTTTCTCGCTTGTCTTTAACAAAGCGCCGCAAGGTGCCTTGCTGTACCAACCGCTCGACCTCGTTCTTCAGGGATACACAGTTCTCCGTTGCATGGCCGGCTGTCTGGTGGTGTTCGCAGAAAGCTGACTTATCATTCCCCGGATGTCTTTGCGGTCGAGGGGTGGCCCACTTGATTTCGTTCTTGGTCATCTCGAAAATTTCTGGCTGGGACCTTATGAGCGGTGTGTAGTGAGTCCATTGTTGGAACTGTTGATTACCTCCCTGCGGACCTCTGCTCTCTCGGTTGTCCCGGCCATCCCGGTTATCCCGGCGATTGTTGTAATTGCTGTTATTGCGGTTGTAACCGCTGCGGTTGTTGTTGTCACTCTGTCTCCGGGGCGGTCCCTTCCATTCTCGTTGGGTCCCTAATACACTTTATTTATATTCATTTTAGGCCCCCGGTTCAGTCACATTCAGCTCGTATTTATTTGTATTTATTATGATTTTAGGAGCTATTTGTTATACTTCTCGATACTGCTGCCTTTTATTCATATTTTGCAGGTTTTGGTGGTTTTGAGCCAAAACCCGGGACGACTGGAGAAAATTGAGATTTGAGACTACGTGACCAAGCCCGAGCCTACACGGAGGCTCGTGAAGAAGATCAAAAGGCCAAAGACTAAGAGGGCCTCGAGATATTAAGGCCCAAAACAAAGGAGTGAAGAAGAATAAGGCCAAGGAAGAAAGAAAGAGAGCCGGCCCATTATTTGGGTCAGGCCGGTCTGGCTGGCAAATGGCCTGGTCGCCAGAACACGCACTACCACAGGGTATTTTTTGTCGGGTTTGATTTTTAATCCGAATAATTTTATGGTAATTAGGTATAAATACTCTAGGACGAATACACAAACACTTATGCTTTATTTTACTACTTTACTTTAGGTTTTACTTTTAGTTTCTCTCTAAAAACTCCAGCTTTAATTTGGTTTCAAGATTGCTCTTATTATCAGAATCACAAGATCTGTAAGATTTCAGGTTTATTTCAATTGCTTTTATTCATTCTTTGCTATGTCTTCTTTATGCTATTTTGCTTTGCCTTTAATTATGAGTAGCTAATTTCTCAATTAGGGTTTAAGGGAATTTGTGATATTTGGTTCAGGAACATGTTTTAGGATTAAATTGGTTGAATAATCTGTGCACTTGATTTCTTTCTACGCGTTTTATGCCAATTGAATTAGGATTATTTACTTCGATCAACGATTTGTCCGAGTTTAATTGAACTCGAGTAAGTTTTAATTTAAGATCGAAAGCCGAGTTAAAACTAGACTTACGCGTGATTGATAAGTTGAATTTAGTAAGTCACAGAGCCCGCTAAATTTGCTTAAGGCTAAAATTGACTCGAGAGAGCGTTTTACAAACCTAGTCATTTGCACAGTTTATCGCTTCCTTCTTATAAATTTGAGTTCCTGAATCGTTGTCACATTGAACCCGATGCCCTAATCTTCCCTTTTATATATTTCTATTCATCTGCTCTATTACTGCTTTTAGTTTATAGTTCAAACCAAACCCATTTTTCATACCTTTGAGTTAGACCTGTTTTCATCTGCTTTAGCTTATAACTAGACCGTTTCTCTGTGGATACGATCCTGCTTACCACTATCTGCTGTTAGTAGTTTGCTAGGTTTATTTTGACAGGGTGATACGACTTAGCCTGTGTCAATTTTGGCGCCGTTGCCGGGGAGACGGCTTTGTTAGTTATAGTTATTGTTTAGTTGCAGGTTTTTCTCCTTAGTCTCAAGGAACTTAGTTCCTTGAGGCCGTTTCTCATCGTTTTCTTGTAGTTTATTTATGCGCAGGTCACCTTCAGGTTTAATACCATTTGATCCTGAACCTGAACGTACTTTCCGCCGGACGCGTAATTTTTTTCAAAGAAATCGCTGAGACCTACGAACGTCAGATTGAGGAAGCGTCGCATTCGGAGTCAAGTGCAGCGCAATCGTCCTACGAAGAGGACACACCTTCTATCACTCCAAACTCTTCTCCACCGCGCGTGACTATGCCTAAACTATATAGTCACTCATTGCCCAAGCCCGAGGCGATCCCGCAAGGTTTCACAATACCAAATACGGTCCAGGGTAATTTTGAGATTCGCCCCGCCTTTCTTACTTTGGTGGAGCGTAATCAATTCGGCGGCAATCCTACGGAGGATCCCGGGAAACACATGCAGGTTTTTACGGACTACTGCTCGACGATTAAGCAGAATGGGATCACTCAAAACCAGATTAGGGAGATGCTATTCCCTTTTTCTTTATGTGATTGAGCGCGGGATTGGATCACGGATTTGGATAAGATTGCTGCGGGAATTACGGATTGGCCAAGTCTAGCTCTTGCTTTCTATCGCAAGTTCTATCCTCCAGAGCGGACTAACCAACTCCGTAGTCAAATTCAAGGATTTCAACAGCATTTTGATGAAACATTTGCTGAAGCGTGGGACCGTTATAAACGGTTAATTCGTGAATGTCCGCATCACGGACTTGGTGATTGGTTGGTGATTATGACCTTTTATAATGGGTTATATGCAGAGAGTCGCGCTATTCTTGACTCGGCCGCGGGAGGTCGATTTGCTAATAACACAGATGATGATAAAGCGTGGCAAACGATTGAGGAAATGGCTGTCCATTCAGCACAGTTTGGTAAGCCTAGGGGTAATTCACGGTCCGCGCACAATGACCGTGATAAGGAGAGTTTGAGTGCAGTCCATAGTCAGCTTGCTGCGCTGACTGCGAAGATTGACCAGCTGCAGGGTAGTCATTCGTCGAGTGCCCACGTTAACGCTATTGCGGGGCACGATTCAGGTTATTCTACGGGGTATGCTGCACCCCAGGAGCAGGTTTACGCCAGACGCCTTTACCTCGTAACCTGGCCGTACTGTAATCAACCAGGTTATGATCGGTCACTTCTATCCTATCGTAACCAGAATGTACTTAAACCAACCACTCAACCTCCACAAAACACCCCTTATCAACCACCCTACAAAAATCAACCAACTCCACCTAACTATCAAAAACCACCCTTCATTCCACCTCAAACTGCACAGGTACCCGATCCTATGGCCGAGATGAAGGCCATGATGATGCAGATGTCGCAAGTAACGTTGTCCGTTCAGAAGTCGCAGGAGATAATGTTGCAGCAAATGCAAAAGGACGGGCAAGCTAAGGACGCTGCGATTAAACTGTTGGAAAATCAAGTGGCGCAGCTTGCCGCTTCGCAAGCGTCGCGACAACCGGATACCCTTCCACCTCAAGGTAATCCTCCTAACCCTCCACATCACACGGCATGTGCGATTACGTTGAGAAGTGGGTCAATGTATGGTGACCCTATGAACTTGGAGGAAGAGGGGAAGGATGAGGATGAAATTACGGTGAAACCGAGTAATCAGAGGTCACAGCGGTCGGCCGACCGGTCGATCGGCAAATTTGGACACATTCTTCTTGAGGAAGAATGATTTGGGTGCTACTTCGGGTGTTCCTGGTGCAACTTCAACGCCCCCGATTCAGATTAAGCTTCCGTTTCCTGGTCGCCAACGAGGTGCAGAGCCCGAGGCTAAGTTCAAAAAGTTCGTCGACGTCATCAAGGCTCTTCAGGTAAACGTCCCTTTTATAGACCTTGTGACTCAAATTCCTGCGTACGCTAAGTTTTTGAAAGATGTTTTAGCTCGTAAGCGTACGTTAGACGACGTGTCGACCGTAGCCTTTGTGGGGGAAGCTAGTACTAGGCTGCAGGGTAGTAAGCCTCCTAAGCTTAGTGACCCTGGTACATTCTCTATCCCGTGCTCTATAGGTAGGTTTGTGGTCCGTAATGCTTTATGTGACCTTGGAGCGAGTGTGAGTGTCCTCCCCTACTCTCTGTACCAGAAAATGAATTTGTCAGCTTTAGAACCCACTAGCGTTACCCTGCAGATGGCTGACCGCTCAGTTAAGCGTCCCTTGGGTATCTTACACGACGTCCCTGTACAGGTTGGAAAGTTCTTTATCCCTGTAGACTTTGTGGTTTTAGATATGCCCGAGGATGCCCACATTCCTATCATTCTGGGGAGACCCTTCCTGCACACTGCTGGTGCAGTTATAGATGTGGGTAATAAGACGATAGCCTTTAAGGTGGGGGGTGAGAAGTTGACCTTCACTCATTCTGATACTCCGCGAGCACCCATGCATCTAGATTCAGTTTGTTCTATTGACTCTGTACCTCCGTCTCACACTACTGGAGACGCTTTGGAGGTTTTGCATGTTTCTTCTCTTTGTGCAGGTTCTTCACAGGATGGCTGCAAGGATGGTTCGGGGGAGAGGAAGCTGCTGAAAGCTGATTTGTATGACGCTAGCAATGGGGATGGAGGGTCCACAGTCGAGCCATTTCGTGATCGAGGACCTACGATAATGGACTACGCTGCATTGCCTCGAGCTGAAGGAGTGCTTTGGCGATCACCTGCTGTATCGCCGAGTGAAGCTGTCGCAAATGGCCAACGACCTTGGCCTACATATACATGATTTCTGAAGAAGTGAATAGTCGTGCGGGATTATAAACCAGCGCTTCCGGGAGGCAACCCGATGACGTTGTATTTTAATTTAGCACTTGTACTTTGTTTGGTTTCGTTTTGATGACTTTTAGACTTATTTCAAGCGCGCGAGGACGAGGGTATTTTATTGTGATTTTGAGCGCGCAGGTATTCATGGACTTTTGGGTCCTTATTATGTTGAGAACGCTCACGAGAAGGCCTCCCGGTACCACGGCCAGGAGAGACGAAAATTGGTGAAATTTGGAAATTGAAGAAAAATCGAAAAAAATCGAGTCAGGGGCCTAAGCGGTCGGCGTGTTGCATCGGCCGGCGGGACCACCTGCCTCTTTTCGCCGCCGTTTTCTTGTTTTCTCGTGTTATCTACCGAAGTACTTCGTTGCTGGACTGAATTGGACGCATATACGTGGATTTTTAGCCGCACTCCATGCTTCGCTTCGGTTTGGGGGAGCTCCGACTTGATAATGTGAGTTCCCATTACCCTCTTTCGTCGCTTCATTTTCATACCCCCGCTTCTTATTTGTCCTTATCTGCTTCTGTGGTTGTGCTGTTTTCCACATTGAGGACAATGTGTGATTTGGTTTGGGGGAGGGAAGCACGTTCGCGCTTTGCATTTTCTTTTTGTGTGTGCATTTATTATGAAAATCGAAATCGAAAAAAATTGAAAAATTTAAAAAAATTGCAAAAATACGAGTCTTTTTGGTCTGCTTTGTCACGTTTGGAGATTTGATTAGTGCATTAACTTTGATCTTTAGTATCTCCGAGTCGACTTTCTATCGTCGTAGCTGCGCTATACGTTTGTTTCCTGTTAATAGATTGCGAGCCTTAACACTAACCCACTTGTATTTGCTTAATTCTTATCGCTTTTCGCTTGTTTACTTTCGACTTTGACATTCGAGCTTGGCAATGGTTTGTGGAACGGTTGGTTTGTTGGTTTATGGTTTGATTGGAAAGATTCATTTTTATGTTGGAACAATGCTTCGATGCTCTCGGAGGGGACTCATTGATTTGGGTAACCACAGTGGCCATGAATTTGGTTGCGACCGAGAGTATGAGCAATGACGTAACCCTTAAGGAAATATGTGTACCCGAGCGCGATTTTTACCGAGTGAACGTCAAGCTAAACGGTACTACATACGAGGGATGCTCCACGTTTGCGAGAAAAAAAAAAAGAATACAGAAAAGAAAAGAAAAAGAAAGAGAACTAATGGTAATGATGTGGTATGATTTGGTTGATCGGAAAGTGGTATGTACGGCTGGCCTCGCTTGAATGGATTTGTCGTTAGTTTTACTTTGCGAAAGCGTTAGAGGCTAGTGGTATAACGTGTTGTGAATGGTTGAGACTTGTGCTCTATTTCCGGTGAAATAGACTTTGGTTGTAATGTTTATGTGCATAGGTCGTCCACTTCGAGATACTAACGTGATTAGTTCGTGTCACTTTGATTTTCTCCGACGCTGTTTGCTTGAGGACAAGCAAAGGTTTGGTTTGGGGGAGTTTGATACACTTTATTTATATTCATTTTAGGCCCCCGGTTCAGTCACATTCAGCTCGTATTTATTCGTATTTATTATGATTTTAGGAGCTATTTGTTATACTTCTCGATACTGCTGCCTTTTATTCATATTTTGCAGGTTTTGGTGGTTTTGAGCCAAAACCCGGGACGACTGGAGCAAATTGAGATTTGAGACTACGTGACCAAGCCCGAGCCTACACGGAGGCTCGTGAAGAAGATCAAAAGGCCAAAGACTAAGAGGGCCTCGAGATATTAAGGCCCAAAACAAAGGAGTGAAGAAGAATAAGGCCAAGGAAGAAAGAAAGAGAGCCGGCCCATTATTTGGGTCAGGCCGGTCTGCCGGCGGCATTACGGCCAAACCTACAGGGTATTTTTTGTCGGGTTTGATTTTTAATCCGAATAATTTTATGGTAATTAGGTATAAATATTCTAGGACGAATACACAAACACTTATGCTTTATTTTACTACTTTACTTTAGGTTTTACTTTTAGTTTCTCTCTAAAAACTCCAGCTTTAATTTGGTTTCAAGATTGCTCTTATCAGAATCACAAGATTCGTAAGATTTCAGGTTTATTTCAATTGCTTTTATTCATTCTTTGCTATGTCTTCTTTATGCTATTTTGCTTTGCCTTTAATTATGAGTAGCTAATTTCTCAATTAGGGTTTAGGGGAATTTGTGATATTTGGTTCAGGAACATGTTTTAGGATTAAATTGGTTGAATAATCTGTGCACTTGATTTCTTTCTACGCGTTTTATGCCAATTGAATTAGGATTATTTCGCCTGATCAACGAGTTGTCTGAGTTTAATTGAACCTGAGTAAGTTTTAATTTAAGATCGAAAGCCGAGTTAAAACTAGACTTACGCGTGATTGATAAGTTGAATTTAGTAAGTTGCGAGAGCCCGCTAAATTTGCTTAAGGCTAAAATTGACTCGAGAGAGCGTTTTACAAACCTAGTCATTTGCACAGTTTATCGCTTCCTTCTTATAAATTTGAGTTCCTGAATCGTTGTCACATTGAACCCGATGCCCTAATCTTCCCTTTTATATATTTCTATTCATCTGCTCTATTACTGCTTTTAGTTTATAGTTCAAACCAAACCCATTTTTCATACCTTTGAGCTAGACCTGTTTTCATCTGCTTTAGCTTATAACTAGACCGTTTCTCTGTGGATACGATCCTGCTTACCACTATCTGCTGTTAGTAGTTTGCTAGGTTTATTTTGACAGGGTGATACGACTTAGCCTGTGTCAATTTTCCGTCTTATAAATTTGAGTTCCTGAACCACATATCACAAATTCCCCTAAACCCTAATTATGAAATTAGCTAGACATAATAAAGATCAAAGCAAAATAATAATAAGGAGTAAACATAATGAATGAAAAGCAATTGAAATTTAAACCTGGAATTCTTACGGAGTACTGACGGTTACAAAGTAGAGCAATCTTGAAACCAAATTAAAGCTGGAGTTTTTAGAGAGAAACTAAAAGTAAAACCTAAAGTAAAGTAGTAAAATAAAGCATAAGTGTTTGTGTATTCGTCCTAGAGTATTTATACCTAATTACCATAAAATTATTCGGATTAAAAATCAAACCCGACAAAAAATACCCTGTGGCCGGCCGGCCGGCTGCCGGCCCAGCCAGACCGGCCTGACCCAAATAATGGGCCGGCTCTCTTTCTTTCTTCCTTGGCCTTATTCTTCTTCACTCCTTTGTTTTGGGCCTTAATATCTCGAGGCCCTCTTAGTCTTTGGCCTTTTGATCTTCTTCACGAGCCTCCGTGTAGGCTCGGGCTTGGTCACGTAGTCTCAAATCTCAATTTGCTCCAGTCGTCCCGGGTTTTGGCTCAAAACCACCAAAACCTGCAAAATATGAATAAAAGGCAGCAGTATCGAGAAGTATAACAAATAGCTCCTAAAATCATAATAAATACGAATAAATACGAGCTGAATGTGACTGAACCGGGGGCCTAAAATGAATATAAATAAAGTGTATCAAACTCCCCCAAACCAAACCTTTGCTTGTCCTCAAGCAAACAAATACGGAGAAAATCAAAGTGACACGAACTAATCACGTTAGTATCTCGAAGTGGACGACCTATGCACATAAACATTACAACCAAAGTCTATTTCACCGGAAATAGAGCACAAGTCTCAACCATTCACACCACGTTATACCACTAGCCTCTAACGCTTTCGCAAAGTAAAACTAACGACAAATCAATTCAAGCGAGGCCAGCCGTACATACCACTTTCCGATCAACCAAATCATACCACATCATTACCATTAGTTCTCTTTCTTTTTCTTTTCTTTTCTGTATTCTTTTTTTTTTCTCGCAAACGTGGAGCATCCCTCGTATGTAGTACCGTTTAGCTTGACGTTCACTCGGTAAAAATCGCTACGGTACACATATTTCCTTAAGGGTTACGTCATTGCTCATACTCTCGGTCGCAACCAAATTCATGGCCACTGTGGTTACCCAAATCAATGAGTCCCCTCCGAGAGCATCGAAGCATTATTCCAACATAAAAATGAATCTTTCCAATCAAACCACAAACCAACAAACCAACCGTTCCACAAACCATTGCCAAGCTCGAATGTCAAAGTCGAAAGTAAACAAGCGAAAAGCGATAAGAATTAAGCAAATACAAGTGGGTTAGTGTTAAGGCTCGCAATCTATTAACAGGAAACAAACGTATAGCGCAGCTACGACGATAGAAAGTCGACTCGGAGATACTAAAGATCAAAGTTAATGCACTAATCAAATCTCCAAACGTGACAAAGCAGACCAAAAAGACTCGTATTTTTGCAATTTTTTTAAATTTTTCAATTTTTTTCGATTTCGTTCAGCCAGGCCGGCAGCCGGCCGGCCGGCTATAGTGTGTTTTCTGTCGATTTTTGATTTAATTCGAGATTTATTGTTTGGAAACTATAAATATAAGCTTTAGGTCGAGATTATGTTTTATGCTTTATATTCCTAGTTTCAGTTTACTGTTCTCTTTTTAGTTCTCTCTTCCAAACTCAAAACTTTAGTTTAGTTTCAAGATTAGTTCAATTGTAATCGTCGGTACTCCGTAAAATTCCAGGTTGTATTTCAATTGCAATTATTTCTTTTAACATGTTTTCTTATTATTGCCTTGTTTTAATTGTTATTATGTCTAGCTAATTTCCTAATTAGGGTTTAGGGGAATTTGTGATAATTGGTTCAGGAACATGTTTTAGGATTAAATTGGTTGAATATTCTGTGCACTTGATTTCTTTCTGCGCGTTTTATTATCAATTGAATTTAGGGACGCCTTGATTGAATTGAACTTAGGTTGTTTCAGTTTAAGATCGAAAGCCTAATTGAAACTAGACTTACGCGAGATTGATAAGTCGAATTTAGTAAGTTGCGAGAGCCCGCTAAATTTGCTTAAGGCTAAAATTGACTCGAGAGAGCGTTTTATAAACCTAGTCATTTGCACAGTTTATCACTTCCTTCTTATAAATTTGAGTTCCTGAATCGTTGTCACATTGAACCCGATGCCCTAATCTTCCCTCTTATATATTTCAGTTCATCTGCTTTATTATCTGTTTTAGTTTATAGCTTAAACAAACTCCATTTTCACACCCTGAGTTAGACCTGTTTTCGCCTGCTTTAACTTAAAACTACTCCGTTTCTCTGTAGATACGATCATGCTTACCGCTAGCTGCTGTTAGTTGTCTGTTAGGTTTATTTTGATATTGGCGATACGACTTAGCCTTATCAGTCCCGCCTTGGTCGTCTTTCTTGTCACTTCTCCTGCTGAATGTTTTATGGAACTGCTCTTCCCGCACAAATCCTTCAGCCATCTCACGGCCGCCATCAGCCGGGCCGTGGAGTTTCGATCGAGAGACTTTTCACTCTCCTCCTCAGGCCTCTTTGTCAAGGCATGGACCCCTATCTTGGAGTCCAGGTCTCTGATCTGCTGTGATTCTCTGTCAAACCGGGTCATATACTCCTTCAACCCTTCACTCTTCCCCTGCACCACGTTCAAGAGCTCCGTAGCCACCTTCTCTCTCCTCTTGTTTCCTGCGTCTTCTTTGGCGGAACACCCGGCACATCTCCTCATATCCGTAGATAGAGCCAGTCGGGAGGTTACGGAACCAGGTTTGTGCAAGTCCCGTTAGGGTCGTAGGAAAAACTTTGCACCAAACATAGTCCGTAGGGTCGTACATCATCATGTGGCTCTCATAGGCCGCCAAATGTTCCTCCGGGTCCGTTTTCCCGTCGTATTGTATCGTCGGGATCTTCATCTTGGGTGGGAGAGGGTATTCCAGCACCGAGGGGGCCAAAGACGATTTTACCGTAACTTTCCCTTGCGTTCTGTTTTCTTTGGGCTTGTTGCGCTTGGGCCTCTCGATGCGTGGAACCTCGGGCTTTGACACCTCTTGAACTGAAGGTGGTGACCGGGACGCTGAATGAGACTGCTCTGATTCTCTCCATGTGCTATCATTGCTTGATTCCTCGTTGTCCTCGTGGAAAAGGTTCTTCGGTGTTAGGGATGGGGTGGGATCCTTCTTTGGAGGAGACTTTTTCTGGCTTGGCTCGGGCGGTGGAGTGCCGGCAGGTGGTGTCTTCCTTAACTTTTCAAGGAAGGCGCTCATCATTCTTTTCTCCTCTGGAGTCAAGGGCGTTTGCAGCTCGGTCTCCAGGGGAATGCCGCCGGCACCTCCCCCCGGGGAGGCTGTTTCTTCGACTGTTTTTCTCGGCTCTTGTGGAGGGTTTGACATGGCTTTTTGTAAGATTCTTGTGAAATTTTCCCCACAGACGGCGCCAATTGTTTCGGGTATAAAGTTAGAAACTAAATACCAAAACTAAATACAAATGATTACAAGTTGATTATGGATTATAAGTTAAATGAACTAAGTCCTGGGCGGCCCTTAGCTCTCGGTTCTCCTCAACCTTCCTCTCGTCCTGAAATCACGTAGCAAACCTAGCCAGGGCCTTAGGGTGATGGCCCTCCGACGCTCAAGTCAGTTACAAAGACAAATAAATCTAGAGAGAGAAAAGAGAGAAAAAACTTTTTTGTGTAGTGTGTTTGTGTGTGTGTGAATGTCCTTTATTTTTAGGGTTTTGGTTGCCCTTTATACTTGTTTCTAATTTGTCCTCTTGTGCTGCCGCTCCGTACGGTACGGCCCTGTGGGGACCATACCTGCCCCGGACCGGGTGGACCAATGAGTTCCTTGGTATATGAGACTACCCGGTCAACGGTCTTCCCGGCCTCGGGCTGCCCGACCCGGGAGACACAGATGGGTCAACGAGTGTAAGATCGTCCTCCGGCCTATAATCCTACCGGCCTGATAGCGTGGGACCCGGGAGAAGTCACCCCCAACAATTTTAAAAATAATTTATAACTATATTTGTATAAAAAAAATTTAGATGTTCCATTATTCTAATTGTTTTGTTATAACTTTCAACGATTCTATCATCTAAATTTTGATAGTTAATTAAGAAAAATCAAAATTGACACTTTTAAACATATTAAACGGGTTAATTAGAAAACAATTACGGGTCGAATAAGCGGGTTACATGTTAAATAAATACGCGGTCGGGTAAAATACAAGTTCTTGTATTTTGGGTCTAAGAATACGTGTTTATTTAGGTTGCGTTTACAATATTACTACGAATTTTTTTTATTATAATTTAATATTTAACTTAATTACCAAAATTTTCAAATTAACTATTAACTTATTTTTATACATCCCGTGCATTAAGCACGGGTATTATGCTAGTTATTATTAATTGTTATAACCCTCATGTTACGACATTCACTAGCAAAAGGAGCAACCGAGAATGTCTTGGCCTAGTGGTTAAGATTAAAAATATATACAAATTGAAATTTTTTTATTGTTCATCCTATGTCATAACACGTAATGGTTTTTTTAAACGTAATTGATTTTCCATATACGGAATTTACTCAAGTTGTATACTTTTTTTCATTAGTATTTCCAGCCCTACCCTTTTTTACTCAAAAAAATATACACAATTCTCTTTTTTCCCTAACTAATATTCAATCAAATTCATTCAATTTTTCGATTTCTTAATTATTAACCCAATAATAAGTTCTAATTGTTTTTAATTTCAACTTTTGTATTTAAATTATCGATTTTTATTAATTTTCAATAGATTTAGATCTAATTTAAAATTAGAGTTTGTGATCAACATATCTAAGTTTAATAGAATTACAATTAACAAAAAAAAAAAATTGTCGGCTACACAAAAAATATTAATTAACGGCATAGGATTATGCTCCGGCGTGGTCATAATATACGTAGAAGGATTATGATGCTAAATTGAGAACATTGGCCCACAAAACCCCCCCAAATCAAAAAAAATTGAGAACATTGTAAATTATGGCTACAAATCTATTATATTAATATACATAGCATAATTCTGGGCCGGCGTGGGTCACAACGTCGACGGCGTAGGGTGGAGGACGACCGGTTGACGATTAGGAGTTAATGGTGGTTTAAGGTGGTTTGTTGGTGGTGCGTTGATGAGAGAATTGTGTATATTTTTTGAGTAAAAAAGGGTAGGGTTGAAAATACTAATGAAAAAAGTATATGACTCGAGTAAAATCCGTATATAAAAAATCAATACCTTTTTAAATCCTTTTTCCGCTACTCTATTTACTTTCAATCATTCACTCTACATATTTTTACCAGAATCGTTTATTAAAAGTTCAAATTCAAATATAATATATATAATGCGTGGAGAGCAAGCATTTGTAGGCAGAATATTTTTCCACTACACCTCCTCAGTAATTAACCTTTTTCACAAAACTAAACCACGTTACGTAAACCTAAACTTAAACCCAAGACTCATAACAAACACATCCAAACCATTTTCAGTAGTCACCACCCTAAACCCTCACACTACATCACATTCCTCCGCCGCCGTCGTCGTCAACGCCGCCGTAATGTCCGCCGCGAACGGCGACGCACCTCCGCCGCCTCTCCGAAAAGACGACGCATACCTCTCCGCCGTCATTCCCAAGCGAATCGATCTCTTCGAGCGTATCAAAGCTGAGCAATCTCTCAAACTCCTCTCTCTTTCTGGCGACACAATTAGGTTTACATTTTACGCCTTTAATTTGATGTCGGAATTAGTGTTCGGTGTTGTGTTTTGATCGATTTTGGTTGATTGTTTGATTGTGTTTGGATTGATGGATTTTGTTGCCGGAATTAGTGATTGGTATCGTTTTTTGAATGATTTTGTTGATTGTGTGTGCGTGTGTTTGGATTGAAGAATTTTGTTGCCGGAATTAGTGTTTGTGTCGTGTTTTGACTAACTTTTTTGATTGTTTGATTGAGGATTGTGTGTGTTTTTGGATTGAAGTATTTCGTTGCTGGAGCTTGTGTTTGGTGTCGTTTTTCGATGAATTTTGTTGATTGTTTGGTTTAAGATTGTGTGTGTGTATGGATTGAAGTGTTTTGTTGCTGGAAATCTGGAATTAGTGTGTTTCCATCAATTTTGTTGATTGTTGAATGTCGATTGTGTGTGTTTGGATTGAAGGATTGTGTTTCTGGAATTAGTGTTTAGTTTCCCGTTTCAATCAATTTTGTTGATTTTTGAATGCGGATTGCGTGTGTGTCTTTTGGATTGAAGGATTTTGTTGCTGGAAGTAGTGTTCGGTATCGTGTTTCGATTAATTTTGTTGATTTTTGAATGTCGATTGTGTGTTTGTGTTTGGATTGAAAGATATTGTTGCTGGAATCAGTGTTCAGTTTCATTTTTCGATCAGATTAATTGTTGTCGTTGAATGTGTGTGTCTGGACTGAAGGATTTCATTTTTGGAAATAGTGTTTGGTGTCGTGTTTTGTTCAGTTTTGTTGATTGTATTGTTGTTGACTACTTGACTGTGTGTGTTTGGATTGAAGGATTTCGTTGCCAGATGGAAATGTGAAGGAAGGGAAGAAGTGGAGCACAACTCCACTCGACATCGCAGCGCAAATTTCAAAGAGTTTGGCATCAAACGCTTTGATTGCTAGGGTTAATGGCGATTTGTGGGATATGAGGAGGCCTCTCGAAGGGGATTGTGAGTTGAAGCTGTATACTTTTGATTCCGATGAAGGCCGCGACACTTTTTGGCATTCTAGCGCTCACATCTTAGGCCAGGTTACTTCATTGTGTTCTCATTGTTCGTTTGAGTTTATCTATCAAACCTTGAAACATTTTTCTAATAACATAATAGCATTATCGTGCTGTGAGACCATTCATCTAGTTTGGAAATGTGCGCTTAATCTCAAGACATGATAACTTGCTAGCCAAAACGTCTCAGGGCACTTTACGTGCATGTTTTAGAAGATGTCGTATCAATTAATGTGCACCTTTATGCAAATCTTATATCTTTTCTGCTTATAATTCAATTAAGATATTGGTATGCAATACTTTATGTGGAAAATACTAGACATTTGTTGGCGAAAATGGTGTGCGTTGTGTCCATGTAGGGCTTTATTGCCTTGTTTTTCTTCAAGCTTTCAAAAATTAAACTTTGAGCAATAATTCTTTGCTATTTGTACACATAAAGTATTATTTATGTAGTATCATAATAATGTAATTGTATCGTGAGACTGTTGGTTCAGTTTGGAAATGTGTGCTTAATCCCAAGACACATGACTAAATGTGCACTCCTGTGCAAATTTTATATCTTTTCTCGATGGAATTTAGTAAAGATGTTACTGGACAATTAATTTAGAAAATATAGATTTGTCGGCAACAATGGTGTCCTCCGCTTTCTAATACTAAACCTTTTAGCATCAATTCTTTCATCTGAGAGCAAAATCTGGGTAGTTTGAATGATCATTCTGTATGTGGGAAAGTTATGGTCAGTAGTTCGATCACCGACTTGATAAATGATGATATAAATGGGAGGTAGCCGTGTAGAAAATATCGATCTTTTCTTTTTGTTGCCTAAACATAAATTTTCAAGTTAAATATGCACATTTAGTTTGATTATTTGGTTGTTGCAGGCTTTGGAGATGGAGTATGGATGCAAACTATGTATTGGACCTTGCACCACACGTGGAGAGGTGAGTTCTAACTTCATGTTCATGAGCTATAGTTACTATTTATGGATCTTGTTAGTTGCTGATGATACATTTTACGGGTTCAAGCATCGGAAACTTTGTAATATCTATTTGGTCTTTTGAGGATTTAACGAGTGCGGTCTTTGTATGTTTATGTGTTAAAAGTTTATTTTGAATAATATTAGGCCCTGTTCTTTTCGGCTTATAGGAGTTGAACTTATAGGAGCTGAACTTATAGGAGCTGAAATTTGAACTTATAGAAATTGAAATGAACTTATAGAGGTGAAATTTGAACTTATAGGAGCTGAAATTTGAACTTATAAGAGTGAAATGAACTTATAGGATTTGAATTTATAGGAGCTGAACTTATAGGAGCTGAACTTATAGGAGCTGAAACTTATTGGAGTTAAATTTATTAGAATTTAAAACTTATTGAATAATAATAATAATAATAATAATAATAATAATAATAATAATAATAATAATAATAATAATAATTTAAATATTAATATTAATATTAATATAATATGAAATTTTTTATTAAATTAATAACAATAATAACAATGATATTTATAGTAATGATGATGATGATTACAATAATTAAAATATTTTAATTTATTCAAAATGATTAATTTTACTAATAATAAACAATAGTGTTCAAAATCGATTTTGCGGTCTAGTATAGTTAAATATCTCAATATATAGTTGATTATAAATAAGTTGGCTCGGTTAAATATTTTAATATACTATTATTATTATTATTATTATTATTATTATTATTATTATTATTATTATTATTATTATTATTATTATTATTATGCAATAATAATAGTTATATAAAAATAAAACATAATATAATTTATAGGAGCTGAACTTATAAGAGCTGAACTTATAGGAGCTGAACTTATAGGAGCTGAGCTGAACTTATAGAAGCTGAGCTGAACTTATAGGAGCTGAAAAAGCTGAGCTGAGCTTATAGGAGCTGAGCTGAACTTATAAGAGCTGAAATTAAGCTGAAAAGAACAGGGCCTTAATCTGATCCAGACTTTCTAACTGCAATTTTGCTGCGTAGATGCGTTATTGGAAAGTAGCTTTGATTTGTTATAAGCTTTTGAATAGCTTCTCTGGTTTTTGCATAGATTCACATTTTCTAAGTTTGAACCTTAAAAGCTTAGCATAGTTACTAGATTTAGTTTTCTGATTATTTGTTTAGGTTGGTAATTCATGAGTGTCATGACTGGTGATGTTTTTGAGTTAAGTTAATATAAACCTGCATCATACTATTAATTTCCACTTTATAGCATACTTCTAGCAGGGACCGATGTGTAAGCTCATGGAGTGCACTTTCGCTGTTTAAATATTTTGTCACACTTTTGTATACAACCTCGTTTCTGCTTGAAGTGGATCTGGGAACATTAAATTGATGTTGTACTAGGAATTCTCAAATTGTGGTCTTTTTGTATGTATTTTCAAATTCGAAGCATGTTCATGAGTCAAGACTTTTTTTTTTTTTTTTTAATTTGGTCAACTGTACGTAAGGATGCTGCCTTTGCTATTGCATCCCTGTCTAATCGCAAAAAACTGTCAGGGTTTCTACTATGATGCATTTTACGGAGAATTGAGCTTGAACGAGGATCACTTCAAACAAATAGAGGCAGGAGCAGCAAAGGCTGTTGCGGTATAGTTCTCCCTTACAGCTGTACTCCCTACATTTAAAACCAACTATAACATGATGTCATGACAGACTTGTCGTGGCGTATTTTGCAACAATAATATCTATAATTATATATTATTAAAAATTATACAAATTCGATTCTAATATTGTATTTAAGAAGACGACTCAAACAAGATTAAACATGACTATATTTTCAATTATATATTACCCAAAATATCGAAGATTCTCTAAGTTCATAAATAGTGTCTAATAGTGTTATGTTGTATTTGGTTTTGAATGGAGGGAGTCCTTCTTTATGTAACCGACTCGTGGTTTGGTAGTATTTAATTATCTACATCCTTGATGTTATCATCAATTTGGCCTATGTGGAAGTAGGTTGTCAGGCACTTAACACCAATAACGTAGTGAGACACAAATAAATAAGCACAAAAGAATGTTGGATATTCCCTTTCTTGGTTCATGGATGTTTGTTTATCTGGAGTTGTCTATTGTGCAGGAGAAACAGCCATTTGAGCGCATTGAAGTGACAAGACAGCAGGCTCTTGAATTATTTTCTGATAACAGATTTAAGGCAAGTCATATGTTTATTTCTTTGTTTTTCGTGGGGAAGCTAGAAGGTCAGAGGTGGCTGAAATGTCTCGGGCAATATCTCCTCGATATGCATTCGTGTAAAAAATCGTTAGTAATATTCAATACATTGATATGTGCCTATAGGTTGAAATAATCAATGATCTACCCGAAGACAAAACTATAACAGTATACAGATGTGGTCCCCTGGTTGATCTTTGCCGTGGTCCTCACATACCCAATACATCCTTCGTAAAAGCGTTATGTTGCCTGAAGGTGAGTCTAGCTAACTTCAAGTCAGGTAATTCTGTATGGAAATATCTGAGTTTTTTTAAGAATATTCTCTTGAATCCATCAGGCTTCATCAGCATACTGGAGAGGGGACAAAAACCGTGAAAGCTTGCAGAGGGTGTATGGTATCTCTTACCCTGATTCAAAACGTTTGAAGGTATATTATATTTTAACTCATCCAGTATTCCTTAATATTATTAGTTCTTGCATGGCAATGCCATAGTTTGTCTTAGTATCTGTCTGCCAAAGTTTTTCATTTCAGTATCAATAGTGATGCAAGTATGTGGTCAATATCGATTTTTTAATTTCTGCTGGTGGATTGTAGGAGGAGATAATTAGTACTCCATATTTGCTTGAAATGCTTTGATTAACATATTACTATATTAGTGTCCAGTTTTATTATTTTTATTGACTAACATTTTGTTGTACTTTATTAATGAGTTTCAAATTATCTACACAGGAATATCTCAAGCAGCTCGAGGAAGCAAAAAAATACGATCACAGACTCTTGGGTGTGAAACAGGAGCTTTTCTTTTGTCACCCCCTTAGGTAAGCTTTAATGAATTATGCATTGCAATGAGCATTGTACTTGATAATCTACGGTGAATCCTTAGTCCTTACTCTTTTCTCTTCTGCATTCTAGTCCAGGAAGCTGGTTTTTCCTTCCACATGGTGCTCGTATATACAATAAGTTGATGGATTTCATTCGTGGCCAGTATAGGAATAGAGGCTACGAGGAGGTTAGTTGCCGTATTCTTTTTCCATGTTATTCTTTAGTTAATGTCTTCTTTGGCGGAGCTAATAGTTAGTTACATGCTTTTGTTAGGTTGTCAGTCCTAACATTTACAATATGAATCTCTGGGAAACATCTGGGCATGCTGCAAACTACAAGGAGAATATGTTTGTATTTGAGGTGAGTTTTCCTTTACATCCACAGCCTGTGGCTAACCAAAGATTTTTTTACACGTGTTATAAATAATTCTTTGTATAGATAAATTTGTGGAAACTTGACTAAGCAAACGGTTAAAGACAGTATCTTATAAGTGTCAGATGATAGATATATGCTGTTTTGTAACTTAAAGTAACATTTCATCGTCCTAGAAGGCTTGAATCTCTCCGTGTGAAGGGAGATTATTTAGTACAATACTGGACCCACATTTGGCCACGGAATTGGCAGTTGCAGTGACACAACTCTTACAGGCTCATTGGGCTGTAAAGGCATAAATATTTGGTTTGAGCAAATTTAAGTGCTCGTTAAGCAGTGATTTCTTTTTTGGTTTGGTGCAATCACTGTGTATCGACTATCAAGGTCAACGCTTTCGGTTCTACGTATTTATTGGGCTCTCAGTAAGGTTCAGAAGAACATTCATTTGTTTCTGTGTTCTGAATGTCGTATCATGATGTGATAGTCTTTTTGGAATTTATTCATAATACGTTGGTAATGTTTACCACATTCTGGTGTGCAGATTGAAAAACAAGAGTTCGGGCTTAAGCCGATGAATTGCCCTGGGCACTGTTTGATGTTTGAGCATAGAGTACGCTCATATAGAGGTACACACTTAATTTAGTTGGAATTTTCTCCCATGTTATTGACATAACTTTAGCTGCTGTGATTGGTAATTGGATTGGCATCCTTGTTTGGGACCCCTTTTTTTGATTCTGGATGTGTACATCAGTACATGGGTGCCTTTTCTTTTTCTTGGCAAAGATCCTATAGCTTATGACTTCTTGCTATCCTACTTACTAACACTTACCATGGTTTCCAGAACTTCCTATCCGCTTTGCTGATTTTGGGGTGTTGCATAGAAATGAGGCTAGTGGTGCGCTCACCGGACTGACACGTGTTAGGAGATTTCAGCAGGTAAAGTGAGTCGTTTTCTTAGTTTACAGTGAAAAAATGGTAGCTTTGGGCTCGTCAATGGTGGACTTGCCTATGTAAAAGCGGGAGCCTGGACCAAATAACTAAATTGTTGGTTGGAAAAGCATTGGAATGTCTTTTAAATGAATAATCAGTAAAGAAGACTCGCTAGCAAAGGCACTTTCTAATAAAAATTTAACACCTGTCACAGGATGATGCGCATATTTTCTGCATGGAAAGCCAAGTAAGTTTTATTCAACATAAAATCCGTAGCTATTTTCTTATGTTTCTGTGATCGTTTTAATGGTTGGCATCTATATTTATCCAGGTGAAAGATGAAGTCAGGGGTGCACTGGACTTCATCAACTATGTGTATGGCATATTTGGGTTTACATACGAGCTTAAATTGTCGACAGTATGTCTCTGCTTCGTGTATTGGTTTCGTGTTATATTCCAGTTCTGTCAAATTTTGTTTATCGGTCTCAACAATCTGCCCAAACAATCTGAATTTATATTTGACCCACAAGTCACTATCCTCTTCCAGTTTTTGTTTCAGTGGAATGTGTTGAGGATGTGTTGTGTGATCCTGTGTGTTGCATTTTCTTTTATTAGAGACCAGAGAAATACCTTGGAGATATAGAAACATGGAACAAGGCGGAGGCTGCACTCACAGAAGCCCTTGATGAATTTGGTAAACCATGGCAGGTTATTTTCTTCTTCCATGTTTTCCTTATTTACTTCTCAGTATGAAATTCTAATTTGTGTCTCACTTCCCTTCTCATATTATTAGCACGTCTCACTGTAGAATTGAGTTATTCAAGTGACAAAGAATTTATGATTTGGCTCTTTTATTAAATGTGCTTGAATATACCTGATAAACTCCTTTTAAACCGAAATATCGCAACAACGATGGGTATGATGAAGCCTTAGTCCAAAATAATTAGGGTTGGTCATTGGTGAACATTAATCATGAATCATCATTTAAAACTATAAATTGTGTGATTGAAACCTTATCTTGGTACATATTGTGGCTTCTTTCAACTGCTCATTCCAGCTTATTTTAAAAGCAACCTCTGTTACCTCAACTTGGCATGAACCTGTTGTGTTGGACACTCCAATCGAAGATGGAAATTAGATGTTTCGTGTTTGACATTAATATGCGCTTGAGTCGACTCATGCATCTGTTTTTGAGTTACGCTGAAGTCCAGTTTGTTTGACTCAAATTAGCCTGTTACTATACCATTTTGTGCTCTGCATGTCTGCAATTATAAAGTGACTAAATTTAAGCGCACATTGCATTTCCGTAGGGTGAGGCATGCTCAGTAAGTATTGTTATTATCGGATGTTCTTGAAGCGTTGATATTTTTACCTCAGTTGTTAAATTTGTTTCTTGTAACGTTTCTTGTTGGATCGTTTGGCACAGTTAAATGAGGGGGATGGTGCATTTTATGGACCCAAAATAGATATCAGCGTTTCTGATGCTTTGAAACGGAAATTCCAGTGTGCAACTTTGCAGGTCAGTTATCTCTGATATAGTAGTAGTTTATTTTAGAGAGATTGCTTCTGTTCTATGGACCGATTATCTGAACTCCGAAATCATTTTTTGCAGTTGGATTTCCAACTCCCATTGCGATTTAACTTGTCATTCTCTGCTGAGGATGAAGCTAAAAGGGAGAGGCCTGTCATGTTACACAGGGCCATCCTTGGCTCGGTAGAGCGAATGTTTGCTATTCTTTTGGAGCACTATAAGGGTAAATGGCCATTCTGGCTTAGTCCTCGCCAAGCGATCGTGTGCACAGTCTCTGAACGATCTGCCGCCTATGGTCTTGAGGTAATCGTGACAGTCTGTTTGCTGTGTTTCTGTAGTTACGTCCTTATCTTGTGCGTTCAAGTTATTAAATTCTTGGGAGGCATAGTTTAGCTGCTCATTTCAATTAATGCTCAACTGTTATTTTTCCGTGAAATTGTTAGAGATACATTATAATATGTTTTGTTGAATGATACTGATGAATAAATAAATTTTCGGTAAATAATTTTTTTTTTTTGGTTTTTGTTTTTTATTTGTAGGTGCGTGATCAGATCCACAAGGCTGGCTTCTTTGTTGATTTAGACATAAGTGATAAAACTATAAACAAGAAGGTATGGAACTGTTTCTTTATGGTGACAATTTTATTTCTTTGTTCATGATTTGTTACCTTTTGACGGTGGAGATATTGAGTAATGACAAATCCCTGCGTAGTTGCGTGCTTAATTGCTTAACATCAAAGGCCTCTACTCATGTATTGGATTTTAATATTGAAGTTAACTTTTGGTTTTAGTAACTTTCACCGACTTCACGTTTGGTGAGTGGTGTATGAATATAGGATTTAGTAGCCTTCTCTGCTTCATTCTGTACTTGTTCCAGCTTAAAGTAAGCTTCAATATTTAAGGAGAAAGAATTGAGCATTTGTTTATGGTCTATACCCTATTCTCTATATAGAAAATTAACTTGACTAGTGTCTTAGTCATTTCCGACTTCCATTATAGAGTACTCAATATGTAAAATTCAGTTGATTTGTGTCGTAGTCATTTCCGACTTACAGTGCGTAGACTCCTCCGCGTCAGTTTGACTGCACTTATAAATCATCGTTCAAGGTTTTTGCCTACACTTTTGCATAGAGTTATAATGATTACTCCCTTCGCTTAGGATGGTCTTAAATACATGTGTATAGAGAGGTTACTGGTCAATGCACGCCATTCGATGTTGTTAGTCTTGTTACCGAAATACCGGGTAGATGTGGTCAAATAAAGCTTATTTGAAGAGTACCTCATCTGATATTTATGATTGAATAATTTATGGAAGCTTTTAGTAAAATAGAGGTATGTAAGAAAATAATTAGTATTTTGGGTCGTAAATAAAAACATTTAGAATTATGGTGTCCACATAGGCTCGGAATTTTCTGGACCACAAAACGCCATTGCGGAAGGCGTTTTAAAAACACCAATGTTTCTCTATCCATGCGTTTTATATTAATATTTAATATTTAATGTTGTATTATTGTAATAAGAAACATTAAGTTGCTTAGTGGTTGCACTACATAACTTAGATGTAGGAGGTCAAGTGCTCGACTCCTGTTGTCCTCCTTTTGCTTTTTGGGGTCTTGAAAACGTCATTGGAGATGGCGTTTTCAGCTTCGTAGAATTCCGAGCCTACGTGGATACTATTTTACTAAATAATTTTTAGTCCGACCCAAAATACTAAATATTTATCCTATAAACTTCATTTTGACAAAAGCTTCTAATTTATAATGCTTCAGTTCACTAAAGTAAGTGAAATTGTCTATTTCTTACGTGTGTTATAATATGCCAATATGGTGGTTAACTGTGATTTGTTTTTAAATAACTTCAGGTAAGAGAAGCTCAGCTGTCGCAATATAACTACATACTAGTAGTTGGGGAAAAAGATGCTGAGAACCGCGTGGTATGTTGTTTTGCTCTCACTCCTTCATCACCTCTTTACAATCTACATAGTTTTATTGTCTAACGCTAGTATTATTGTATAGAGATTCTTCAGTAACTACGTTTATCTATGCTTGCCTTGTTATCATATTTTCAAGCGCCAGATTTTTTGTTTGACATTATCGTAAATCAACGAATTTGTCTGCTTTGATTGTTACCTTTGGAGATGTTGCCGTAACTTTTGAGTGTAATATGTGACGTCGTGATGTGTGCAGGTAACAGTGAGGGTGAGGGATAAGAATGATCATTCACCCATGACAATGGAGGACTTGTTGAAGCATTTTTCGGAAGAGGTGGCAGCTTTTCATTAAAATAAAATCCTTTTAGCGTCTGCCGCGTGCTATGGATTCTTCCACACTGATTTGTACTACTATTTTTGTTGAATATCTGTTTCTCCGCTCGACCTACAAGGCTACAAGGCTACAACTACTTCAAGTTTTCTTTAGTATCAGCATGTTTGTTTTCGTTTGTTGGGAGAAAAGAATAGAAATTGATATCAAAGTCAAAAAAAAACTTCACGACCTTTCAACACAGTGTCGATTTTCCTTGTATTTGATGATGATTATTGTTTCACCTTTTCTAAACATATCTTTAAAATATCCCACCTTTTTTTAACTTTTTTTAAAATTTTCCACCTTTTATAAATATTTTTTCAAAATTTCCCACAAAAACCCCATTTTCACTATATTAAATCTTTATTTTCACTAATGAAAACATTAAATTTTCGTTTTATTTTTTCAGATTTTGGGTTTCGGTGCACGATAAATTTCATTAGTAATGAAAATATTAAAAAAAATTCTTTAATTTTCACAAAAAATTGAATTTTGGTGGCAATTTTTAAGTAAAAACTTACAAAATGTGAGAAATTTTAAGATAAGTTATAAAAGTTGGAAAATTTTAAATTGGTGATTATAAAATGTGGGAAATATCAAATAACTCTAAATTTTATAGGAGTATTTGATTATATTATACTCCGTATAAACAACTCCTAATTACATTACTCAACCTATAATTCGGAACGAAAAAAAAAAAAGAGGTGTGGCTAAACTCAGTCAGTATATTACTCAACGCAGTCAACATTTATTTATACTAATCATAATTAACATTTTAACACTAAATTAATTTTTATGTTATTATTATTTCTATACTTTTCAATGATTATTTTAGCTTTTTAAGAAAATCATATTTTAAAGACGTAAATATGTGAAACGAAAAAAATAAATAAAAATAATGTAGTCACCCTAAGAGTCTCTTGGGGTGAACCGTGGCCAGCCCCAAGAGTCTCTTAGGGTAGGCCGTGGTCAGCCCCAAGCCCCCAAAAGTGTCTTGGGGTAAACCGTGGCCGCTCCAAGAGTCTTTTAGGGTGGGCCGTGGCCAGCCCTAAGAGTGTCTTAGGGTAGGGCGTTTTGTTTTTATTAATTATTAATATTATTATTAATTTCATTATTACGATAAATTTGTATTTTATTTTCAACGTCAAATGTGTTTTACAAAATTATTGAGTCTCTCGTAATTTAAAAAGTTTTATTCATAGTTACTATCTCCGTTTTGGTATCGACACAATATTTTTTTTCTAGGTTTTCGTAATTTATTGTTTTAAAATTGACGGTTTTCTTAAAAATATAGAAAAGTTAAAATAATAATTGAAAAGTTTGGAAATAATATTAAAGACAACAACGAAATTCACGGATTTCGTGAAAATTTCATAGTTTTAAAAATTATTATTCAAAACTTTATAAATTATATTATTAACGTAAAAAAAAAACAATTTATTTATTAAAATCGATAAGTGTAATTAATAAAAGTAAATGTCGACGGCACGAAGTAATAAGCCGACTGCAAAAAGCAAAAGAAAAAAAACCTCGAATACCGGCAAAAATAATCCTCTCTCAGTCTCTCACTACCGAAATAATTTAAAAAAAAAAAACAAACAATTATCTCCGTTCTCATCGACTGAAAACCCTAATTTCAATCCAATGTAGGTAGTTCCGGTTGTCTACAACAGAGATGTGATTGGATTGGGATTGGGTGTTTGGGTTGAGGAGGATTTGCCAGATTTTGACGATTGGGTGGGTAGGCTTCTTTGCAGAAGAATTTTCTACATTAGAACCGTTGAACAATACGAGTCAACGCACTCTTTTCGCACAACATGAGGTCCAAGATGATTTGCGATTCGTGATCGCTCCCGAGGTATCGGAGGAGGTAAGGATTGCTATAATTTCATCTTCTTTAAGCAGTGGTTTCTGTCAGAATAACAGTAGGGGTTTTAAGTTACCACTTCAAATGAGGAGGGTTGAGGTTTCATCTATTGTTGAGGTTTGGCATTTAGAGATGGATAAGAAACTAACTACTGTGATGGTGATCGATGAGACCCTGGATCATGAAACGTATTTCAATATATGTGTTACGGGGGCGATGAAGGGTTATGTGGTTGGGTCTGGCTATTTAGCCGCCACATTTCTTACGAATTATGCGCAGGAGTCGTCTTCTCATGCTGATGTTGATGTGGATGGTTTGGATTTCGTTTCTGAGGCGGTTGGTGTCGGCATTTCAGCATTTAAGTCTTGGGTCTTTCGAAAAATTGAACTTTATGTTGATAAGATGTGTAGTGTCTTTTTTCCACAGCAGGATTAGTTGCTAGTTTTTAGAAGTCTTGGCTCGTATAATATTTTAAGAGCTCAAGTTTGGCTCCTATAATATTTTCGAACTTGAGTTTTATACCACTATTTATTTAGAGTAAGTTAATAAGAAATAAGAAAGTTTTGAATAGAAAATTTTATTATTTGTGGCTTGTTGACAAACTTTTTTTTTACCTAATTCTTATTACTAGTACATTTGGCCACAAATTATGCCACGAAAAATTGTTAAAGGTGGCAAAAAATTATTTAGTCACGAAAATACTATTTCAAAAAAAATTTATGCTACGAGACAAATGATGTCGAGACAAATATTCACTTGCAGCACGAAAAATGTTGGGCGAATTGAGTTACACAAGTGAAAACAATATCCGCATAACCACGAAGTGAGTCACATTCGTGGCAAATATTCAAAATATTGTCATAATTAAAAAAAAATACATTATTCCTCCATTCTATTTGACTCTATACATATTCTTTTTTTGGTAATTACATTCATTTATATACATTTCTAGTTAACTAAGTACAAGCTAAAGATTAGGAAATTTCAACAGATTAGAAAAATCTCTAAAAACTAGCAACTAATCATGCCGTGGAAAAAAAAACATTGCACATATTATCAACATAAAGTTCAATTTTTCGAAAAACCCAAGACTTAAATGCTAAAAAGTTGACACCAACCACCTCTGAAACGAAGTCCAAACCATCCGCATCAACATCAGCATGAGAAGACGACTCCTGCACATAATTCCTAGGAAATGTGGCGGCTAAATAGCCACACCCAACCACATAACCCTTCAACGCCCCCGTAACACACATGTTCAAATAAGTTTCCGTATCGACATGCTTATTGATAAACAGCACGGTGGTTAGATATTTATCTACCTCCAAGTTCCAAACTTCAGCAATCGAGGAAACTTCAACCCTCCTCATTATTTGAAGTGGTAACTTAAAACCTCTCATATTATTTTCGCAGACACCACTCCCCAAAGAAGCTGAAATTATTGAAATTTTTACCTCTTCTGAGACCTCAGGGGCGATGACAAATCGTAAATCAGTTTGGACCCCATATTGTAAGGTGATTTTTGCTTTATTTGAAGTGGTAATTTCAACCCTTTGTTTGGACCCCATAAAAAGACATTAAAAAGAAAAAAAAAAAAAAAAAATATTCTCAGTAGTACACAAGGGGAAGTTGTGTAAGGTGATTTTTGCTTTAATTAATTAATTAATTAATATAGATGAATTTTCTCTCTTCATTTCTCCTCTTTAATATTTATCAATGAATATGACTTTGTTTGGGTAAAAAAGGGAAAGCCAAGATTCGCAAATAAAGGCAAATTTTTATTTGCCAATTTCAAACCACTAAGTAGAAATTAGACCACATAAACATAAATATATCTTCCAAAACAGGAAGAAATTGGGCAGCTCCACAATCAATATCCAACTGTATTGGTCAGGATGTTGCCCGACCTGTTTTTGCAAAGCTCTCGTCAATTTCACATTGACCACCCCTTCTTTCTTTTCTTTGTTTTAATGCGCTACAAAACTGTCTACTACTTTTATCTAGTTATCTTATAGGTAAATATTATAGGTAAAGTTTTATAGGTAAATATTATTAATATTTAAATAAAATTAATGAATATGGAGTAGATTGTGGCATTTTCTTTTGGCGGCTACCTATGCATAGCATATTATTAATAAGTGAATTGAAATTAGGACTACAATTTCATTTTTTTCGTTGGAATTTCATTTTTTGTAGTTGGAATTCCAAAACGGAATTTGGACTCTAGGGTTCTAATTTTTTTGTGGACTCTAATGATCCTATTACTCTTCTTATTATATTATGTGTGGAAAATGAGCCCCCTTTAAATATGAAAAAGATATTGTATTACCATCTATGAAGTACATTATTAAACTTTAAACCTTAATTGAATATCTCTTATATATAATCTATTCCTTAATTACAAATACACATGTTTGGCGGGAATTCAATGCCTATCATGCGTTACTCGCGTTACTTTATTATAGTTCTGGACATTACATTATTATTTAGCCACAAGAAAAAGCAATTTTAGTAGCCACAAATTTTTTTGTCACACGAGAAATAATATTGCGGCAAATAAACACTTGTGCAGTTGTGCCACATAAATAGTTAAACTTGTGGCAAAAAGAATCCATTTAGCCACAATCAAGTTACTCATGTGGTAAAAAAAAACCTTTTTAGCCACATATCAAGCCACGTATGTGGCAAAAACACCTATTTAGCCACAAATTATTCCCATATGTGGAAAAAAGTTGTTTGCATTGTTAACGAAAATGCATAAAATGCAATGAAAATTCGTGACGGAATATAGATATGTCGTTAATAAAAATTGTGACAAAGAAAATTGTTTGAGACAAAATAATTTCATGGATAAAATATTGTAGATACCCGTATCCGTACCCAAAAAACAAGGTCGATGATGAAAAGGACTTTATATGCATGTGTTATAAATAGACGAAACGGTACAAAGTGTCTAAAACATTTTAGTCATTTTTAACGCATTAATTTAAGATTGCATATTTCGTAAAATGAATATTAATTTTGTTAGGACAAACGGTACAAACGGTCCAAAGGATCACCCTGTTGTTATTGTTGTTATAGTTATTGTTCTGTTTTTTTTTTTTTTTGGTACAAATAGTTATAGTTATGTACAATGTACTCAGGTAAAAAGTCTCAAAATAATTTCAGCGCTAGATCATCTCGTATGAGACTTTATGTAACCACAATTCTCAAACCCATCATCGTCTTTTATCTCTCACTCTCCCATTTGTGTTGTTTTATTCTCATTTTAATGGACACGAAAAATAAAAAAAAGCCTCGAATACCCGTAAGAAATGATTTTCTCTCCCTACCGAAATAATTACAACAAAAAAAATGCAAATAACAATTATAAGCCTTCTCGTCGACTTAAAACCCTAATTTCAATCAAATGGCGGAGGTTGTTCCGATTGTCTATAATAGAAGTGTGGTTCCATGGGATCATGTGTGTGTGTGCCTTGAAGAGCATTTGCCAGATTTTGATACATGGGTGTTTATGCTTATTTACACAAGAATTTTCAACATTAGAACGGTTGATCAATACGAGAATCAACGCAATCTCTTCGTACAACATAGGGCCCGAGATGGTTTACGATTTGTCATCGCTCCCGAGGTGTCGGAGGAGGTAAGGATTGCTATAAATTCAGCTTCTTTAAGGAGTGGTTTCTGTGAGAATAACATTAGGAGGCAAGCTTTGGCCCCTTTCGGCAAGTAATTACCTTGGCTACGAGCTCTATTATGCTCTTCCCTTTCTTTACGAGCTACGATGTGTGCTCGACTGGCATGCACCACAACATCCTCTACAACAAATTAGAACTTATGCCAAAGAAATTTGTATAAAATGTGGCATAATTTTATTTAGCCACAAATTTTTTTTGTCACACGAGAAATAATATTGCGGCAAATAAACACTTGTGCAGTTGTGCCACATAAATAGTTAAACATGTGGCGAAAAGAATCCATTTAGCCACAATCAAGTTACTCATGTGGTAAAAAAAACCTTTTTAGCCACATATCAAGCCACGTATGTGGCAAAAACACCTATTTAGCCACAAATTATTCCCATATGTGGAAAAAAGTTGTTTGCATTGTTAACGAAAATGCATAAAATGCAATGAAAATTCGTGACGGAATATAGATATGTCGTTAATAAAAATTGTGACAAAGAAAATTGTTTGAGACAAAATAATTTCATGGATAAAATATTGTAGATACCCCGTACCCAAAAAACAAGCTCGATGATGAAAAAGACTTTATATGCATGTGTTATAAATAGACGAAATGGTACAAAGTGTCTTAAACATTTTAGTCATTTTTAACGCATTAATTTAAAATTGCATATTCGTAAAATGAATATTAATTTTGTCGTTTTATTTCAAATCAAGAAACACGACACGATTATTTAACAACAAAAAGCGACCCACAAAAAACACACAAAACGGCCCAAAGCACATAAAACGGCCCAAACACACACATAACACCCAAACACAAAACGACCCAAACACAAAACGACCCAAATACAAAAACGGCCCAAAAACACAAAAATAGCCCAAACACATACAACACCCGAAACAGACCAAAACATGTCCCAGGTCACATTTTCGTGAAACTAAATTCTACGACGTCACAAAATAATACATTACAAAACAATTTTATTCTCGAGCCAAAACCGAAAAACACGACAAAAAACCAAGACGCGAAATACGAAAATCAAGACGAAAACGAAAACTGAGCCCAAGAATCAATTTGGCCCAAGTATTCTCAACCAAAATTCAAATCAAGAATCTAATCATCACAAAACACAAACATGACCCATGACGAAGGCGGCCCCAGTCCAATCAAGAATCCGACAAAAAAATCGCCTGTATATTGGCGATTTGTCAAAAAATCGCCAGCACTGGCGATTTTCCTTGCTCCCAAAAACATGGTAGGCGATTTTTCCTACCTCTCACCCATACACTAGCGATTTTTCTTTTAATCGCTAGTACACTGGTGATTTTTACTACGACCATACACAAACACGAGCCAACTTTTATAAATAGCAACCCTTATTCAACAATTAACAACACAATATAATTCTTCACACAATTCTTATCATCCATCTTCATCTATAGTACACTACAAAATTCTCTCTAAAAAAACCGTCTTTGCATTTTAAGGTAAACATTTTACCTTCGGATTAGACGTTTTAGACTCGGACAAAGGGGTTACATTAACTCAACTCGGTATTGGTTTAACGAACCCGTATTTGCAATACGGTTGTAGTGATTCGGATTTTATAATCCGTCTAAACCTCGCCAATACCGCATAAACAACGACCCAAAATCACTAACAAATTGATGCCACTTTTACATTACGCAAACTCTCATTCATGCATTAAATTACGACTAAAACACGAATTCGACATAAACTTGTACCGTTTCAAGTAGTCTTTTTAAACATGCAAAACTGAGGGTTTTCACAAATTATTAGAATCAAACATGAGTCGAAAAATAATGTTTATTTAATAATTCAAATACAATGAATTATTACTTTTACGTACATTTCTTATAGCAAAACGTCATAACTTTGACGATTTACATTCATTATTTTACATATTTACCGAGTCTCATATTCGCATTTGTACGTAGCGTTCTATTAGCCCAAATATCGAAATTAAGCAATTGTTTTCAAACTAGTAAAGACTACTTTTACGTAGGCTTTTTTATTGCAGTTTTTCATAATACGTTTTGATAAAACTTTCGAAAAGTAACCTCACTATGAATCCTCTCTGGTTTCACAATAACTTTAGAAGGATAGGTATCGACGCGTCTTGAATTCCGAGACCTGCGTCTTATGATTTAAGACGCGCTAAAGGCTTCCAAAATTTTTAAATATTTGGTGGCGACTCTAAAATCAAACTTCAAAAATATTTTTAACATTTCGTTTTAGCAAATTTTATTGATGATATCCCACATGGCAAATAGTCGGCAAATTAAATACAACTCAACTCGAAAAAACCGCTGCACACTTTCTCGCGTAGCGCCCCGCCCCCTCATCAGGCAGGTCCGCGCGAGGCGTCGAGGGGTGACCCGCTCCCCGGTACCTTCAACTATATGGTTTGACGTCTTGATTTTACGATAAATTTTCCTTAGCAACAAAGTTACTTCAAAAATAAATTGTACCCAAATTTCATTGCAAAAAATTCTTTTTTGTGTGACAAAAATTCGGTTACAAAATTTATCGCAAAATACTTGTTTGATGCAAAACCCATTTCACGTACCCAATTTTTGTAACTCATCAATGAGATATGCAAACAATTTTAAATTTATATATTATTGTTGTCTATTTTTCATAGAGATTAACACTAGTACAAAAAGTACTTACGGCTACAGTTAAAAAGCACATACGGCTACGGCTGCACAACCGTAGTAAATCAAGGCGTAGCCGTAAGTTAAGGACTTAAGGCCGTTGCCAAAAGTATAAAAGGCTACGGCTGTTTGGGTGAACCGTAGCCATAAGTTGAGAAAAGGTTTCGGTTCTTGTATACAACCGTAGCCATATAATGATAAAAGGCTTCGGTTGCAATTTACAACCGTAGCCATTTCATATTATTTTTATTAAAAAAATAATAATAATTACATTTATTATAAACCACTATTTTCTACAAATCCAAATCATAGAGACTATCAACATTACTAAATCAAATGATAATGATTTCATACAATATACAACTCACATCTCATCTCATCACATTCAATAAAACTGTATGCCCAACACTTAAGACCTTAAGAAGTTAGACCTGCCACAATAACAGCACCAACAGGTCCGAAAAGCAGCTTATGCTCATCAGTTCCACCATTAGTTACATACCAGCAACATCAGCGTCGCACAACTGGACTAACAGCAGCCCACGACAGGCATCTACAAACTAGCAAGAACTGCAATTCTATGGTAGCGGTAGCAGCACCACGAAATGGGAGCGTCATGCAAAAACAGTGTCAGCAACCACGTAATGACATGAGACTTTACCTATCACTGTTCCAAAAAAAACATTTAAATTCACATGAGCTATTTCACTTACTCATCGACACTTCCATACACAAGGATTTAAAGAAATAGTCATGATAGCCAAAAAGATAGGTCAAAGACATTAAGTCGTTTCATTTAAGCTGAATCAATTACAGAGAGACGTTCCAATAACATGACATGTGATTAAGTCAATAATTAAGTTAGCAAGTAAATAATTTCCGACCACAGATATGAGCTTTATGATAGTATCCATACATAGAAATAAAACTAAAAAACCCATTGGAAATGATAAGATTAATGTATGTACACAAAGATCAAATAAAGAAATAGTTTGATGAGTTATTGGCTTTTACGTTCCTTTTTTGCATTCTTCACAACTAACTCTACTGGTAACCTGACATTGTAAACAAGGGTTAGAATTTAGCTTCATCGATTGTAGTGATCTAAAATTGGTAAAAGAAAAAAACTATTAAAATGTAGCCAAGCGCAATACTACAAATATTATGGAAGGAACATCGTTCGTGCCTTATAGTTGTTGGAGATTTAATAAGTTGAAGACAAAGAAAAGTTGAGTATTAGCAGAGAATAAAAAAGACTTTACTTTGCTTAATCAAAAAATTAACATAGGAGGCAAATATATAGGCTAACTAATAAACTAATTCCTAAAATTTAGCCATAAACTAGGACTAAGACTCTTTAACCCTTAATAACAATAAAACAATTACTCCTATTATCATGCCATTATTAAATAAACTACTAAATAATTGATTGACTAGATTTTGAAGCATGAACTTTAACACACCCTCTTGCTTCAAAATCTCTTCTTCGGTATTAATGGAGAGGTATCTCCAATGACTTTGTGAAGCACTTCTCTTCACCACCTTGTGATGCACTTCTCATCACCATATTCTTGGTGCACATAATCACCATTCTTTGGTGCACATAATCACCAACATTCACATGGAGCACTTCTCTCCAAAACTCTTGTTAGAACACGTCTCTCTAACTTTACTTCGATGGTGCATTTATCACCATCCCTTCAAAACAATTCTTCTTCTTCCTCCTTTTCAACTGTTTGTGCCATGTTTGATTGTTTTTCGGACCAACAATTCTTAGCTAAGTGACCATACCTTTTACACTTGTGACATTGAGGTTTTCCCTTATGCCAACAATCATCTTCGGTGTGACCAAATTTTTCACAATGGCCACATTGTACACCTTTTCCTTTTCCATTATAGAACGTTTTCTTTGCAAGAAGGGCTTGTTCACCCTTTTCATACTTATCCCCCCTCATTAACCGCCTTTGGTCAACAACACTTAGAGCATTAATTAGTTCAGTTAGGGTTATTTTGGATAGATCTTTTGAATTTTCAAGTGAGGAAATTTTATTTTCATAAATATCTGTGACAGAGACTAAAATTTTATCAATCACTCTTTCATCAGGAAAACTTTCGCCTAGTAACCTAATTTGGTTGACAATAGACATAAGTTTACCGGCATATTCTTTTATAATCTCCGATTTTTTCATCCTCTGCATCTCAAATTCCCTCTTTAGATTCAAAACTTGCATTAGTTTTGTTTGCTCATTCCCTTCGAACTCTTCTTTTAGCACCTCCCATGCCATGTTTGGTGATTCACATGTCATGATGCTTGGAAAAATCTCATCAGAGATAGCGGAGTGGATACATGTAAGAGCTTTTGGCGTTTTTGCTCTATCCTCATCATACTTTTTTATTTGGTTCAAAGTTGGATTTTGTGGAAGAGGAGTAAGTTCATAATCTTTCTCAACAACCTCCCATAGATTCAAAGCTTTCAAATGACATTTCATTTTGATTGCCCAAACTTGATAATTATCTTTCTTAAGAATGGGATATTGAGGAGATAAATTATTTGACGCCATTGTTTTGAAACCCTAGGAATGAACCTGGGGATCTGATGCCAATTTGTTGGAGATTTAATAATTTGAAGACAAAGAAAAGTTGAGTATTAGCAGAGAATAAAAAAGACTTTACTTTGCTTAATCAAAAAATTAACATAGGAGGCAAATATATAGGCTAACTAATAAACTAATTCCTAAAATTTAGCCATAAATTAGGACTAAGACTCTTTGACCCTTAATAACAATAAAACAATTACTCCTATTATCACGCCATTATTAAATAAACTACTAAATAATTGATTGACTAGATTTTGAAGCATGAACTTCAACAACAGTTAATCACACAAACACTGTAGAAGCAAAATTCTAAGTTTATGGAGAACTTACCTTACTTTCACATGGTTTACCACAACGTATAGAGATTTATACACCAAGTCAATGGTTGCACCAAACATACTTTGTAATTATATAAGTTAATATATACGTCAAGTTAGTAAATACCCAAACTTTAACGTCAAACACAAACTAACACTACACTGATTAGAGGACATAGTTAATACTCCATATTTAATTGTGTAATTTGATGAAAAATATTCTCACATACAAAATAAGATGAAAAAATGCCTTCAAAGAAAGACACATAGAAAACATACATTTTTGAACCCGTAGAAAGATGAAATCGAGCATAAACTTTAGACAATAATGAGCAAATACCTAGGATCCCTAAAAATTCTTAGCAGCCGGTAATCATGTCAAGTAATTAGGTCAAAAGACAATAGAAAATCAATAACAACCAAAAGTCCACAACACCTCGTACTTTAATTAACCTAACTACAGAGATTTAACTATATCAACCCAAAATTTAGAGCTACGTGTAAGCTTTCTTGATTAGCCCTCACAACATGCACGGACCGTCATGTCCTTAAACATGTACGCCCCTCCCCGTTTAGCCCGGTTCGAAGTCCTCGTCTCACCCATGGACACATGCTTCGTTCCGCTGACTATATCGAGACTGTAATGGTCCGGATATGGTCGTGGAGTTTGACTAACGCTCTAGTCCGAGCTCAGTCAAACTGGGGGCTCTGTGGATACCCATATCCGTACCCTCCCCACTCAAAACCCTGTGATGTAACACGGACTTTTAAGTTCAACACACCATCCCGTGTTGAATTCATCCTCCTTTTAAGTTCAAGTAGGTACCGATCCACTTGGATCAAAGCTTTTTCTTATTTTCTATGGACTAACAAAGGGGACAACACTTTAGCGCCCCCCCCCCCCGCCCCGGCTTTGGCACCGAGCGCGCTTGTGAAGGTACCGGGAAGGGAAGGAAAACTATCGGCATACTGCGCGCTTGAGCCTCGCCCGTCTTGGCCAGAAGCGGAGAATGCGCCTCGCAGGAAGAAAAGTGCGAAGTTTGTAAAAATGGGTGAGATCATTGCATGAATTTGCGATCAAAAAGAAATGTAGGAAAATCATTTTGAAATATGTTTTTCGGAGTCGCCACCAAATATTAAAGGAATTTGGAACCTATTCAACGCGTCTTGAAATACAAGACACGAGTGTCTCAGATTTCAAGGTGCGTCGATACCTATCCGTCTGAGGTTTGAAACCAGAGAAGGGATTCAGAGTGAGGTTACTTTTCAAAAGTCTTGACAAAAATGTATGTATTTTTGAAAACTGAAATCAAAAAGCCTACATAAAAGTAGTCTCTACTAATTTGAAAACATTTGCTTAATTTCGATATTTGGGCTAAAAGTCACGCTACGTACAAGTGCGAATAAATATGACTCGATTAAAATGCATAAGTAATGTAAATTGTCAAAATAATGACATATTGCTATAGGAAATGTACGTTAAATAATAATTTATTGACTAAATTATTACCATAAACGTTATTTTCCGACCTCGTATTTGACTCTTTAAGAATTTGTGAAAACCCTCAGTTTTGACATGCTAAAAGACTAAATGAAACGGTACAATTTAGTGTCGAAACCGTGATTCTAGTCGTAATTTAATGCATGAATGAGGACTTGCATAATTATAAAAGTAACGTCGGTTTTGCTTTAGTGATATTGAGTCGTTATTTATGCGATATTGGCGAGGTTTAGAAGGATTATGAATCCGAATTGCTACAAATCAGTATTACATTTAATACGGCCGCTTAATGCCAATATCGGGTTGGGGTTAATGTAACCCCTTTGTCCGAGTCTCAAACGTCCCAAAGCGTAGGTAAAATGTTTACCTTTCGAAAATGCAAAGACGGTATTTTGAGTGGATTTTGTAAGTATTATGAAGTGTGTTTTGAAAAAGAGGTATATGTGTTAAAAAACCGATCCTTTTGAATGAATATAAGGGTGGGTATTTATAGAGAATGGCTCGTTTTTGTGCATGGACAAAACTTAATCGCCAGTGAGCCTGTGATTAAGTTTCAGTGCAGCCGCCAAATGAAATAAAAGAACCAGGGCTGTGAGACAAAAACATAATCGCCTGTAAACAGACGATTTAATTTTTAATCGCCTGTTTACAAGCGATTTAATTTTTGTTTTGGTGTGCTGCTAAGCCGCCTTTGGTTAAATGACGTAGGATTAGTGTGATGATGGTGTTTTGTGAGGTGTAATATGTATGGGTTAAGTATTTTTGGGCTTAATTGGTTTTGGTCCAAATTTTGGTTTTCGTGTTTCGGTTTTTGTCGTGTTTTTCGGTTTTGGCTCGAAATAAAATAATATTAGGTTATATTATTTTACGGTATTGTAGAGTCTAATTTTGTGAAAATGTGACACGGGACGCACTTTGGCCCGTTTTGCGTGTTGCGTTAGTGTGCGTTTTGGGTCGTTTTTGTAAGTTTGGGCCGTTTTGTAGCTAGTTGAAATTTGTTTTGTGGCTTGTCTTAATAGGACGGTCCTGTATTGTGCTCGTGTCGTGCTCATAATGACTAAAAAATGACATTCATTTTTATGATTATGCAAAATCAAATTAATACGTTAAAAATGACTAAATACGTTTTAGACACTTTTGTACTGTTTCGACTCTTTTAAAAGCATGCATGAAAGTCCTTTTCGTCATCGGATTTGTTTTTTTTGGGGGTGCGGATACGGTATCTACAGAGGCCCCAGCTTGGTCGAGATTGGACAAAGCGTTAGTCAAACTTAAAGATAGTATCAGGACCATTACTGACCTCGATCTTACCTGGCGGCGCTAAGCATGTGTCTCATGGGAGAGACGAGGACTTAGCGTCGGGAAATGCGGGGAGGGACGACATGTTTTTAAGGACATGACGATCCTACATGTTTAAGGGCATGTCAGCCTGCATGTGGCCTGAGTACTCCCAGCTGGTGCTTCTTTGCTTTGTGCTCCTTGTTTTGCTTCCTTGCTTTGCTTCCCTGTTTTGCTTCTTGCTTTGCTTCTTTGCTGGACGTCTCGTAGCAGAGGTTACGCGTTTTTGGGTTTGGTTAATAAGAATGGTTGGTGTTTTTGTGAACGTCTGGTAAGGAGGCTATGTGTTTTTGTGTTTCTCATAAAAAGGGTTAGGTTTTTATGAACGTCTCGTAAGGAGGCTACGTGTTTTTGTGTTTCTCATAAAAAAGGGTTAGGTTTTTATGAACGTCTCGTAAGGAGGCTACGTGTTTCTGTGTTTCTCATAAAAAGAGTTAGGTTTTTATGAACGTCTCGTAAGGAGGCTACGTGTTTTTGTGTTTCTCATAAAAAGGGTTAGGTTTTTATGAACGTCTCGTAAGGAGGCTACGTGTTTTTGTGTTTGGTTTTTGTGAACGTCTCATAAGGAGGCTACGCGTTTTTGTGTTTTGTTTGATACAAATGGTTTAGGTTTTTGTGAACGTCTCGTAAGGAGGCTACGTGTTTTTGTGTTTCTCATAAAAAGGGTTAGGTTTTCATGAACGTCTCGTAAGGAGGCTACGTGTTTTTGTGTTTCTCATAAAAAGGGTTAGGTTTTTATGAACGTCTCGTAAGGAGGCTACGTGTTTTTGTGTTTGGTTTTGTGAACGTCTCATGAGGAGGCTACGTGTTTTTGTGTTTCTCATAAAAAGGGCTAGGTTTTTATGAACGTCTCGTGAGGAGGCTTCGTGTTTTTGTGTTTCTCATAAAAAGGGCTAGGTTTTTATGAACGTCTCGTGAGGAGGCTACGTGTTTTTGTGTTTCTCATAAAAAGGGTTAGGTTTTTATGAACGTCTCGTAAGGAGGCTACGTGTTTTTGTGTTTCTCATAAAAAGGGCTAGGTTTTCATGAACGTCTCGTAAGGAGGCTACGTGTTTTTGTGTTGGGTTGAAAACGTGTTTGAAATGGGTTGAAAGTATATTGGGCCGAGGAAAATCAGCCCAAAACAAAACTGAAACCCATGAAATAAAAATATAATCGCCTGTAAACAGGCGAATTAAAAGTTAATCGCCTGTTTACAGGCGATTAGATTTTTGTTTGGTGTTTGTTGGTTAAAACACGGGAGAGAGAGGGGTTGGCTCATTTTCATCCGTAAAAACAAAACAAAATCAAAAACCCCTAAAACTCGTCTTGGCGATTTTCTTGATCAAAAATTGATTTTCCGACTCCTACGATTCGTCATGGACCAAGGTACGTACTCAACTCACTTGGTTTTTCGTGTTTTGAATTTGGTTTGAGTCGGTTTTAGCTCGAAAATCCGTTTTCTAGGGTTTAGGTCGAATTTATCGGTTTGATTCGATTTTAGCCCTCGTCTTTGCTTGAGCTTGGTACTTGGGAGCTGTGCAAGGCCTATGCTGTGGTCTCTGTTGATCGTGTGTGAAAACCCGACTCGTGGCCTCGATTTTCGTGCGTTTTGTAGTGTAGGGGCATTTTGGTCATTTTTGAAAACGTCTCGAAAATGGTTCAAAACTTCAGTGTAGCTTACCCATTAGTAGTACAATGCGTTCGTGAGTTCGTTTTGTTGAAATGCGTGCGAAAAGCGGTTCGTTTGGGTGAAAAACCGTGTAAAAGGGGGTAAAGTCGGGGCTTGTGCTCTGTTTTTGTAGCGTAAGGCGATCCCGAGTGGCTTGGTTATTTTGAAAATGTCGTAGTATGCTTGTGTGGAGGTTTGGGCGGCTTGTGTGCGAAAAACGGCTCGAAAAACCGTAATTTTCATGTAGTTTTGTACAGGGGCCGAAATTTTGGTCGAAATTTTCGGTTCCGAAACTTGCCCGAATTCTCCGCATCGTGTTGTCATGGCTAGTATGGTACATATTTGGCCTTGTTTTGTAGGGAATGTGTTGTTTGGAGGTGTTTTGGAGAGTTTTTTGTAGTTTAGGTTAGGCTTATAAAAACCGTTTTTTCTCGCTTTTTGTGCCTCGTTCATGGAATGTATGGTAATGTATGTCGTCTGTGTTGGCTAGGGGGTTGTTTTGTGGGAAGTGGGGGCTTTTTAGGTTGAGTTATGGTCAAGAAAAGGCCGTTTTTGTAGTTTGGAGGTGTTTTGTAAAAGCTATTCAGTCGAGGTGTTCGGGACATCGTTTTCCATGAAATTTTTTGCACGTGCTTATTGTGATTTATGGGTTGGGTCTGTCTCAGAAAATATGGGTTTCTGGCTTTCTGTAGCGTTTTTCCCCTTTCTGCTATTTTTAGGTTAAAAAGGCTTGTCTTCTGCTGTTTTGGCTAGTTCTCTGCTGCTTTTGCGCGTGCTTCTCTTGAACTTGCTGTGTAGGGCACATATACAGTATACGTGTCATGAGATATGCTTTCCTGTGCTTGTGCTTTGTTTTGGCCCCATCTGTCTAGTATTTGGGCCTAATGCTTGCTTTGCGTCGTTCTTACGCGCTTCGCTTTCTGAGTAATTTCTTTGTCATTGTCCTGAGTATGCCTTTGAATTTTATGCAGGTGATCCTGCGCCTTCTGCACCTACTTCCAGTTCCATGGACCGGGTCTTGGCCGGTGTTGACTTTGCCGTTCCGAGGGACGAGCGTACTCCAATTTCGGGTATGCCCGCGCCTTTGGAGGTTTCCGATGGTCCGTCTCAGTCGGACCTGCTGAGGGCTTTTCCTCCTCAGATGCCAGGGGCTCCCCCGACACCAGGGAGTGAGTTTCAGGGCGCTGCCGTGGAGTCTCCTGCCTTTTCTACTAGTGGTGCCGGCGCTGTTAGTGCGTCGTCTGGGCCTTATACGAGTGGTCTGGGGCATGGTGATGTCCCTGGGGGTCTTGAGTCGTCAGTTAGTGGTGCGGGTCGTGACGTTGCAGCCGAGTCACCTGCTTTTTCAGCTAATGAGGAGCGAGAGGCTCGCCATTGAGCAGACGCTTGATCTTACGGTGATGCTAGCGGTAGTGGAGCTGCTGCTGAGTCGTCTAGGTCTCCTGCTGGTGGCCGAGGTCAGGCTCAGGGTGTCGTCCCAGAGTCTTTGCAGGGGCGCGGTCGTGGCGCTGCTGTGGAGACGTCTGAGACTCTTGGGGGAGGCCGTGGTAGAGGCCGAGGTGCAGCTGCAGGGCCTCCGCAGGGGCGTGGTCGTGGCGCTGCTTCAGGGGTGCCTGCGGCTCCGGGAGGGGGCCAAGGCAGAGGTCGTGGTGCTGCTGCGGGGTCTTTGAGGGGTCGTGACCACGGCGTTGCTTCAGGGGCGCCTGCGGCTCCTGGAGGGGGCCAGGGTAGAGGTCGTGGTCGCGACCGGAGGAACCCGAGGCCGAAGCGCAAGGTTGGCGAGGCTTCTAGTAGTGCTGAGGGTAGCGGCAGGCCACGACGTCGAGCTCGTGCTGCTGCCGAGGGTGGTGACCGGGACGAGGCTGAGGTCGCCGGTGTTTTTGAGGAGGTTGGAGCGGGGAGCCTCGCTGAGGTTACGCGAGGCGTGGTCGTCCTCTGGTCCGGAGTCTACGAGGATCCTCCGAGTCGAGGAGTCTTCGAGTGACGAGGAGCAGTCTTCTGACGAGATCGGCGATCGAGGTCTGGCCGCCGACACGCCGCGGCCAAGCATTATCTGCCGCGGCCGCATTACTATCGCTGCCATCGGCCGCTACTACTATCGCTGCCGTTTCGAGGCCGGTGGTCGTTCAGGGCCAGGTTCAGGATGAGGCTGAGAACGGTGCAGGCCGAGGTCGAGGCAGGTCCGAGTCGCCCAGGAGAGACGCGCGCTTCGAGGCTGCGACGGAGGTTTTCATGGGGATGGTTGACGAGCTGGGCGTGAGGCCTAACTATCCCCAGGGTCCGCGCTTGTGGTCGCAGGTGGCTAAGGACTGGGACGGCGTGACTCTGGTTTGTAGTTCTTTGGAGCATTTGTCGATCCGAGTGAAGGTCGGCTTCCCGTTAGGCGCGATAAGGACCTTCTCTGGGTTTTGGACGGTGTTCGACGTGTTTGATGAGAGGCTTACACAGGAGGAGCGGGACATAGTGCTCGGGACGGCTTTCGGTCCCCTGGTGCAAAAATGGAGGGAGGTGCGGGGTAAGCTGGTGAACTCGCGTCTTGCTGTGCTTCGGGCGTTGCTGGATAGGTTTTGGGATACGACCAACACCTTCCACATGCTTGGTTACGAGGTTGGCGTGACCCTTTCTTCGTGGGCAGTTGTCACGGGGCTGCCTCGTGGTGAGGGCGTGCTTGACTGGGGACGTGAGCGCCCTCCTATTGATAGCCCACGCGTCGTGCGGTTGATCGGTGACGGGGTTAGGTGCGGGATAGGTGAGGAGCACACGTTTCAGCCCCGGACTGTATGGTTTGCCGACTTCTTCGAGGGGAAGATGAAGAAGAAGGGTTCTACTCGAGCGAGCGCTGAGCAGAGGGCCCGGCTGTGATTGTGGTGGTTCCTGACGGCCACCCACTTCGGCGACAAGGGGGAGCGAGCGTCGACGGTCAGGTCTTTGATGGCCCTGTCAGACATGACACGCTTGGGCGATTTCGATTGGGTGACCCCTGCTCTGGGGTTGTTGATCCGATACTTGAGGGACGCGGTGCGTCCTGACAGGATCAACGAAAAATCAGATGTGTCGCTTGTGGGCCCTGGTCTTCTGATGGAGGTAGGGCTTGATTTCGTAGTGCTTCGTTGTTTCGTTTCAGCTTTTTTTTTTATAACGTGTGTTCTGTTTGATTGCAGTCTTGGTGCTATGCTCACTTCCCCTCTCTGCTCCCGAACACGTTCCAGGTGACGCCACGCACCGCTTTCCATGCGTCTGTGACAATGGATCGGAGGGGTATTGGCCTGAACTATGACGCGGCTCGTGTGCTTTTTAACGGGATGACCATGGATAAGGTAATAGCACGTGTGTTTTGTATTTTGGTCTTTCGTAGTTTGTATTAGGGTTTGTGTTTTTTTTTTATAACTTGGTTTTGTTTTGCAGTTCGTTCGCGACCCTTGGAGGAATTTTACCGTCGTCCCTCCGTCGATTGCAGCTCGCTTTGGTCCCCTTGACGGACGGCGGCTGTACATTGAGACTTAGTACGGCTCGTACTGGAGTTTGGGTGAGCGTCTGTCTGCGCAGACGGGTCGCGGGGGCTTCATCGTACCTGCTCCTCCGCCTTCGGTTTTGTTTGTGGAGACGCCCGACGCTAACGAGCGTCGTGACGTGTATCACGAGGGTGAGTCCGACTCCCTGCTGCGGCCGGCTGAGGATTACGTGACTTGGGCGCAACATGCCCTTGCTGACGCTGTGATTGAGGTATGCTTTGTTGTTCCGTTTTTGTTTATGTGTTTTGGTTTCAAAAAGCAAAAATTTACCCTATTTCTGTTTTGTAGCGCCGTGATCCTGACCTTGAGTTCCAGCCTCCTCCGTTCGTCGAGGATCTGTTGGTTGTGCACGAGGGTTGCCAGCATTCGATCGTGTTGCCTGCGTGTATGTCCGTGGTGACCGATGCGGGCCTGGAGAGCTGGGATCCGCGCGTGAAGAAGGTACTTTCTGTCTTCGAGTTTCGTGGAGTATTATGTAGTATAGCCCCCAGTTTGAATTTGATTTTTATGGTTAAAATCATTATTCAAACTCTGCTTTCATTTCGATTATAGCCCCCAGTTTGAGTTAGATTTTAGTGTAAAATCATAATTCAAATTTTGTTGAAGCAGCCTTTGATTGTAGCCCCCAGTTTGAGTTAGATTTTATTATAAAATCATTATTCAAACTTTGTTGAAGCAGCCTTTGATTATAGCCCCCAGTTTGAGTTAGATTTTATTATAAAATCATTATTCAAACTCTATCAAGCGACTTTTGAACATAGCCCCAGGTTTGAAAGCTAAGTGGATTTCTTTGGATTTTTGCAGTGACTACCGACGCGGCACAGGAGGTTGTGGCGCGGCGAACCGATGGCGCGATCGTGAACGAAGGTAGTCAAGCTGCGAGGCGTAAAGAGGCGTCCGACGCCGACCGAGTTAGCCAGGTCGGTGAGGAGGGTGCGAGATCGCGTCGAAATTTGGAGGTCGCGCATGCCGAGGAGTTAGCTAGAGAGTCCCGGCAGAGCTAGAGGTCGACGCAGCGAGCTGGATAGGGCGCGTGCTGAGATTGATTCCTTGCGTGCTGTCTTAGAGCGTCGTGACCGGTCGCAGTAGGCTTTGAACTTGTTGGTTTTGTATTTTGGACTTGTATTATGAGTATTAGTATTTGTTTGTAACGGTTTATGTATTAGGACTTGTGTATGGTTGATTTTTGGACTTGTGTTTGTGGTTTTGGTGTTTTGTACGTGTTTATAAGTGATTGTTTTGGCTTTCCTTATAGCTAAAGGCTCTACGTACGACGTCCTAAACTTAGGTTATTTTGTCTTGTCGTGAAAAATGCGTGCTCAGGTTGTGGCTGGGCCTGAGATCCTTACGTATTTGCGAGCGTACCTGCAAAATATCGTTAGTCGTAAACATATGCATGAGTCTCGATTGAGACCGACTCGTTTATGATTAAACTAAATGCAGATGCAGAGTTTTGAAAAATGCTGTTTTGAAAATATTTTAGACTTGTAAAAGGACGCTTTTGATTTTGTAAAAATGTGAGCTAAGACGAAGTTTTGAGACGAAAAATTGCGAATGCGAAAGTCGTATTTTGTGTTGTGTTTAATTTTTGTGTGATTATCGTGTTTTGTGAAAATGAAAAATACGAAAGACGGGCGCCGACTACGCAAATCGAGACGACGCGACGGGACCGTAGGATGTCGACCAATAGGTCGGTAAAAAGGGTAAATGGGTTAATAAGTTAAAGAGTATAGGGTATAGGTGTGTAAGAGTGTAAGAAAATCGAATAATTTTTGTCAGGGGGAAATTTAAATCGCCTGTAAACAGGCGATTAGAAATTTAATCGCCTGTTTACTGGCGATTACTTTTTTGTTTTGTGGTTTTTGTTTGATTTATTTTAATCGCTTGTGTACTAGCGTTTAAGTTTTGTGTTTGTACTTTGCTTTGCAAATCTCGGCTATAAAAGGAGGGCTAAGTTAGTTCAAAATATTCATCCTTTAATCTTCCCATTCTCGATATTCCAAGAATATTCAAAATATTTACGGAACGTTAGTCGAAATATGGAGAATTTTGAAGGAAACTTGCGCCGTTGGTGTGCGTCCTTGTCGGGTATCGAGAAGAAGCTCTTGAAAGATTGCGGAGTTGGCGTATTTCGTGGGCTAAGGCTGGTTCAAATGGAGTACGAGTTCTTGGACGCTTGTCTTGAGTATTGGGATCCAAGCCTTCATGTGTTCCGCTTTCCTTGCGGAGAGGTTTGCCCCCCAGTTGAGGAGTTTGGGGCCATTGGCGGGTGGGTGCGTATTAGCTTGCCTGTATGCGTCAGACAGGAGCTTGGCTATAAGAGGCAAGTTCAGAACTACCTCCAGATGACCCGTGACGAGGTGTAAGAGCTATTTGTTGGGAGCCGTATCAACCTCTATCGCTTGTGTCAATGGTTTAGGAATGATGAGAACGGGCATATCTCTGCTGTGGCCAGGAGGAGGGCTTTGGCCTTTTGCTTGGTACACTGCTACATGTTCCCGGACTCTGTGTCCGAGGGGTCGTTGGGAGATCCGCGTTTAATTGCCGTTGTGGAGCAGATGGAGGTAGGTTGCAATCCTTCTGCTTTAATTCTGGCAGAGACGATCCTTGGATTGGACGACCGGGCATGCAATAGGGAGCATGCGTACCGAGGACGGATGTCCCCTGATCCTTCAGGTGTGGCTGATGGAGCGTCTGAATGTGTTGAATGACTTTGGCTTCGATGGTGATCTGAGTATGTCGCAGGAGGCATTACCAACCGTTACATGCGGTGGTCGGGTCCAGACGAACGTCCCAATGACTATTTCCCTGAGTTTGTGAGGTCATGTGCTATCCGTTGGTCGGTACCATGGTGGGGAGTGGTCAGTGTGACGGCGAGCGCAGTAGGCGATGGTCCCTCTGGATTTCTCTTGTGTGGTTTTGAGATGGGCGTTTACATCCATCCCCTGCGAGTGAGGCGACAGATAGGGTATGCACAGTTCATTCCTGGCCAGGACACGAAGGTACATGACATGGTTGTGTTAAATAACCAGGTGACTGACGAGTGGGTCGGTGGTTGGATCATGCGCCCTAAGTGGCTTGTGGCTGGCACTCCTGGGACGATCCAGGTATCGAGGGCTTATGTTAAATGGACCGTGGCTCAAAGTGCTCATGAAAGGGCTCATCTTCGTGCCTTAGAGCTTAACGAGCCTCCGCCGACGTCTGCCTACAACCCGATTCGCTTTGGACGCAATAAGGTGGGGTGATGCTGAGCTCTGCCGCCTTTCTCAAGTGAGTGTGTGTTCGGCCGTCGTCGCATACCAGGGCCGGGTGCTCCAGGCCGTCATGGTAATGTTGGGGATCGCCGTAGGGGTTGAGGGTCGGTGCTCCCCTATTCAGCTGAAAAGGAAGGGAACCTGGTGTTGTTTATGTGTGTTTTGTTAGTATTATGTTCATATTATGTTGTATTATGTATTATATTATCTATCCTAAACCCGATGTACATGCCGGGACTTGTATTGTAATATATTGTAGTGTTGTAGTTTATGCTCCTATGTTTGAAAAATCCAAAATGTAACCGTCCATTTTAAGATTAATAAAAAATCAGGTTTTTATTTACGACTTTGCCTCATTTTGCTTGTTATTCTGTGTGAAATTCCTTGGCTCTAATCTCTTTTTAAAGGTTTAGAATGCAAGCATGGTTTTTGTTTTTAGGAAATTTTTGTATTGACTATTCCCTCGACTTTTTTAAGCTTTGGGTTTGTCGTTTATTGTTGAATGTTGTTCCTTTTACCCTTTGGGCTATGGAACGTTTTTGTGATGACTATATCCTTAGCTTTCTCAAGCTTTAGACGTGTCATTTTGTGTTGAATGCCGCCTTATTTTAACCTTTTTAGGTCATGAGGCGGCTTTTGTGGTGACTATGTCCTTGACTTTTTTAAGCTTTGGACGCGTCATTTTTGTGTTGAATGTCGCCCTTTTTAACCCTTTTAGGTCATGAGGCGGTTTTTGTGGTGACTATGTCCTTGACTTTTTTAAGCTTTGGACGCGTCATTTTTGTGTTGAATGTCGCCCTTTTTAACCCTTCAGGTTATAAAGCGGTTTTTGTGGTGACTATGTCCTTGACCTTTTTAAGCTTTGGACGCGTCATTTTTTGTGTTGAATATCGGTTGCGCTTTTTGAATATCGAGGTTCGTTGCGAGGTTAAACTCTTGACCGTCCAAGTCGGTTAGTTTTACTGCTCCGCCTGTGTAGATTTCCTTGACGAGGTAGGGCCCAGCCCAATTAGGCTTGAATTTCCCTCGTGGGTCGACTGGAAGCGGTGCTCGGACTGAATTTAGTACGAGATCACCTACTTTTATGTTTCGTGGCTTGACTCGCTTGTTGAATGCTCGTTGTAATCGTGCTTGGTACATCCGTACGGTACTCAGGGAGTGAAGCCGGCGTTCGTCCAAGAGCATAAGTTGTTCGTAGCGTTCACGTGCCTATTCTGCTTCTGGGATGCTACTTTCCATTAGTATGCGTAGTGATTGTATTTCTATTTCCACTGGTTGGATGGCTTCCATGTCGTAGGTGAGGAAATAAGGGGTCATGCCTGTAGGGGTGCGGATGGTAGTACGGTATCCCCAGAGTGCATATGGTATCTTGTTGGGCCAATCTTTGCAACTGTCGATCATTTTCTCGAGTATGGTGATGACTGTCTTGTTTGCTGCTTCAACGGCTTCATTGGTTTGGGGTCGATAGGGTGAGGACCTGTGATGCTGGATGTTGTATTTTGTGAGTATGGCTTCTGTCTCGCGCTGAAAGTGCGAGCCTTGATCGCTGATGAACTCATGGGGTATGCCATATCGGCATATGATGTTTTTCTGTATGAACTTGGCGACTTCTTTGGAGCCAAGGGTTCGGAAAGATGCTGCTTCCACCCATTTTGTAAAATAGTCGATTGCTACTAGTACGAAACAGTGACCTCCTGCTCCGATGGGGTGGACCTTTCCTATTACGTCGATGCCCCAAGTTGAAAAAGGCCAGGGTGAGGTTAGGCTGTATAGTGGTGAAGGTGGTACATGCTGGACATTGCTGAAAATTTGGCAGTTGTGGCAGTGCTTGACGTATTGGATGCAGTCTGCTTCCATGGTTGTCCAATACCATCCTAGCCGTAGAATCTGTTTGCAGAGTGCTCGAGCGTTCATGTGGGGTCCGCATTCACCGTCGTGGACTTGCGTGATGATCTCTTGTCCCTTTTTGTAGTCGACACATATGAGGAGCGTGCCTTGTGGTGTCTTCTTGAGTAATTGTCCCATTTCTAACACGAACTGGGAAGCTAGGAGTCTAATGGCTCTCTGACCACGTTTATCGGTGTCGGGTGGATAAGTGCTGTTTGTTTTGTAGTTGACTATGGCTTGGTACCAGGGCTCTGTTTGCTCGGCTTCGTCTAAGTCAATGGTATGGATGTATGCTGGTTCGTCTCGTCTTTCGACGATGATGGGTAGTAATTTCATGTTTGGTGGCATGTTTAGGAGGGATGAGAGTTTTGACAGTGCGTCGGCAAATTGGTTTTCTTCCCTTGGGAGGTGATAAAATTCAATGCAGTCGAAGTTGGTTAAGAGTTTTTGTATTTTTGTTTGGTATTTGGTGAGGGTTTCGCTCATGATCTTCCATGCCCCGGTCACTTGATTTATGATGAGGAATGAATCTCCATGCACGCGGAGGTTCCTTATTTTGAGGGTGATTGCTGCTTGTAGGCCGTAAATGCAGGCTTCGTATTTTGCGGCGTTGTTCGTGACGCTAAAGTCAAGTTTGATTGAGAGCGAAGTATGGTCGCCATTTGGGGATATTAAGAGTATTCCTACTCCGTAGCCGCGGTAGTTTGATGCTCCGTCAAAGTATAATTGCCAGTATTCCTTTTCTATGGCAAAGATCCCATCGTCAGGAAATGACATTGTGTCGATCATGGGTTGTTCGACGATAGCGTTTTCTGCAAGAAAGTCGGAAACTGCTCTTCCCTTGATCACTTTCAGAGGGAGGTACTTGAGCTCGTACTCGGCGAGAAGCAGAGTCCACCTGGCCATGCGCCCGTTTAGGACTGGTTTTTCAAATAGGTACTTGAGGGGGTCCATCAAGGAGTAGACTCTTGTAGTGCTAGTGAGTAGGTAGTGTCTGAGCTTTTTGGTTGCCCAGACCAGCGAGAGGCAGCTTTTCTCGACTGGTTCATACCGAGTTTCGTAATCGTGGAACTTTTTGCTAATGTAGTAGATGGCCCGTTCTTCGTTGTTGACTTCTTGGGCGAGCATGGCACCCATAGCGTTTGGCGTAGTCGTTAAGTATAGCGACAGGGGCAAGTCCTTTTGTGGGGGTACCAGAACGGGTGGGTTTGTAAGCAGGCTCTTGACTTTGTCGAATGCTTGTTGGCAGTCATCGTCCCATTTTGTATGCTCTTCTTTTTTCAACTTTTTGAAGATTGGTTCGCAAATCATGGTGAGTTTGCTGATAAATCGGGAGATATATTGGACTTGTCCCAAGAAACTCCTTATTTCGTCGATGTTGCTTGGCGTCTTCATGCTCATTATTGCTTTGATTTTGGTCGGGTCTATTTCGATCCCTCGCTGGCTTACTATGTGGCCTAGTAGCTTGCCTGACGTGACTCCAAAGGTGCATTTCTGTGGGTTCAATTGCATTTTGTACTGTCTGATTCTGGTAAAGAATTTCCGGAGGTTTGTGACGTGGTCATCCCTTCCTTTTGACTTTACAATCATGTCGTCGACGTATACCTTAACCTCCTTATGCATCATGTCGTGGAGCAGGGTTGTAGCGGTGCGTTGGTAGGTAGCGCCGGCATTGATGAGCCCGAATGGCATGACCGTGTAGCAGTACGTCCCCCAGGGGGTTACGAAAGTTGTTTTTGGCATGTCGTCTGCTGCCATCTTGATTTGGTTGTATCCTGCGTACCCATCCATGAATGAGAGTAGGGCGTGGTCCGCTGTGTTGTCGACTAGAATGTCCATGTGAGGTAATGGGAAATCGTCTTTTGGACAGGCTTTGTTTAGGTCTCGAAAGTCGGTGCATACTCGTATTTTGCCGTTTTTCTTCATAACCGGGACCATGTTGGAGACCCAGTCGGAATATTCAATGACTCGGATGAACCCAGCTTGTAGTTGCTTTTCGATCTCTTCTTTGACCATGAGAGACCATTCTGGCTTGATGCGTCGGAGTTTCTGCTTGACCTGTTTGCTACCTTGCTTGATTGGGATGCGGTGTTCAGCTATCTCGCGGTCGATGCCGGGCATGTCCTTGTATGACCATGCGAAGACGTCCTTGAATTCTGTGAGGAGTTTGGTGTATGTGGTCCTTTCTTCTGTGCTTAGAGAAGCCCCCAGCTGTAGTTCTTGAGGCTCTTCGGGCGTGCCTATGTCGATGGTTGTTGTGTCTTCAATGATGGGTTCCTGTTCGGGTTTTGAGACAATGCTTGCAATGTATGTATATAATGCAATGTTATTTAGCTTAAATTTATCGCAATCATTAGAATATGTAGATTTTAAATGAGGCAAAGAGTAACCAAAAACTTTCATGTTATTAATGTTATCAAAAGCGGTTACATTTGAAGATAACTCAGATGAGGGAGCTTTGGACAACCTTAATGACTCTAGTTCCTTACTAAGATTTACTACATTAGGAATATGATCGAGTAACCTAGCCGATTTTTAGAAAATTAGTGTCATGATGACGCAGGATCCTAGACTCTAGGTGTAGATGCTTGGATTGAGATTCTCGGGTCGTTGGTAGATTGGGCGGCGTTTTCTTCAAGCTTCAGTTGATGGAGAGCGGCCCGAAAGTCCGAGGCCTCTATGGTAATGACTTCGTCGTAAAAGGGAAGCTTCACTTTTTGGTGCAGAGTAGATGTGACGGCTCCGGTAGCGTGAATCCAGATCCTTCCTAGTAACATGTTGTATGCCGGGGGGATATTCATAAGCTGGAACTCGGTTTGTGTTTCAACAAACCCTGTCATGACGGGTAGTGATATGATACCCTCTATGCTGCGGGATGTACCGTCGTATGCTCTTATGCTGTTGGAGCAAGGGGTGACATCACTTTCCTTTATTCTTAGCTTGACGGCGGTTGTTAGGGGCAGGATGTTGATTGCCGAGCCGTTGTCGATGAGGGTAACGGGTAGTACCATATCGCGACACTCTACGGTTATGTAGAGTGCTGGATTGTGTGGATCTTGGAAGGGTGGTAGGTCGGCGTGGGAGAAAGTTATGGCGCCCGGTAGCCAATCCCGGATGATGTGGTCAATGAGTTGTGCTGGGAGGACATTTTCAGTGTTACGCCATGTTGTGTTAAAGGAAGGGTCGTTCGTTATGGGTAGGATGGTCATACTTTTGACTATGCCCTTGTCTCTGCCTTTGCTTGTGCGTTTGGGAGGGAATCCTGGCGGTATCAGTAGTTCACTGGGCTTCAAAGCAGATGTTGAAGGTGAGAAGTCTTATCGGGGCCGTTGGACTGTCTGACGGGGTGCTGATGAGGGATCTGGGTGAAGGTTCCTTTCTTGTCCTCATGCCTTGGTTTGGTTTTGTCTTAGCTTGGCGAATGTGATCGATGTCGCTACCGTTCTTTGTTGATCTTTGTCGTAAAGGACGTTGACCTCGTGATCGCCCGTGGGAGCCGGAAGGGGATAATTGAGGATAGGGTGCGTTCCTACGAAGATGGGGTGAGAACGGGGTGTGCTATGCTGGACTGTTGGTTTAGGAGCTATGCTTGGCTTGTCGATCGTTTCGTTGTCAATCATGTCTTGGATTACGTTCTTCAAGCGAGCTTGACTCTCGGTGTCGTGCCCCTTCCCCCTGTGGAATTCGTAGTACGAGTCTTCGTGCCATGATAGCGGTTTCTTATCCTCAGGTGGTTCACTGATGGGTTTGGGAAGATGCAAAATGTTTTTCTTTACGAGCTTTCCCAACGCCTTTGAGTAGGACATAGGACCTGTTCTTTCCAACTTATTTTCAGCACATTTCGATTCGATTCATTCACTTCGATTCGATTCGATTCCAAAGACATTTCGATTCGATTCGATTCATTCCACTTGATTCGATTCGATTCAAAGACTATGTTATAAAATTGAATTTCATTCAATTCGATTCGATTCGACTCCATTCGATTCGATTCCTGGCCAATTGATTCGGCTCTAAAAAGTCCGAAAGAACAGGTCCATAAAGAGGGGGTCGAACCTTCGTCGCTGTTGTGACGAGAATGGCCCAACTGGTGATGATCTGGGTGCAACAGGAGTGGGTTGCGCCAGGAATACTGGTTGCGCCGCTAGTGCCTTTGAGCTTACGGTGTTGAATGGTTCAGTCGTTGTTGTGGTTCGAGAAGTATTGCCCTGGAGACCATGATCTGTAGTTTTGGCCAGTTTGTACTTGTGAATTTCGTCTTCTAGGGATCGAATCCTCTTAATGTGTCAAGCAGACTCTTCGGCGAATAGTCTAGCGTTTTTCTCGGCTTCAATCTTTTGCATGGCGGCCAGGTGTTCGAACAAAGCGGTGAGGTTGGCTATCTTGTGGTCGAGCAGCCTTACGTGTTCGGAGATTGTCATTAGTGGAGGAGGCGGTGGAAGGGCAGCTTCATCACTTGCGAGGTTGAAACGGAAATTCATCTTGTGCTCGTGAGCCGTGGGTTCAGGGTTTTTGAGTGAGCGAACCTGACAAGGTTTCGAACTTTTAGTGATTTTAAAAGGGAAGAAAAGACTCAATGAAAAAAAATCGCATTCACGACCAAAGAAAAGCAAAGAGTGTAAAAAGTGGGTGCGTGACTTGACTCGTGTTTTTAGCTTTTAAAAGGACACGGGAAGCTTTTGAGGTAGAGGCATATTGACACGTCTCTATTCTCGAGATAGAAAAATTTGTATGATCATAATCCGGTTAACCCAGTTTAGCGGCATGTTGCTAGGGGTTTATCATTAGATTACGATAAAAAGGATCAAACCGAAGTAGCGATAGGCTAGTCGATCTGAGGATGTTAAAATTGGGAAAAAGGCGATCAATTGTTCGCCTTTTATGTGTGACTCAGGGAATTAAATCAAAATGACGATAGGTCACTCGATTCAAAATTCAAATCAACAGGTTCGCATCTGAACGAGCCCGCGTTTTTGTTTTTGAGAGAAAGGTTTAAGTTAAAATTGGGATGACTAACGAGTCACTCGACTTAGAGTTAATCCTAAAGTACAAAAAGGTTAATTTCGTTTTAAAATATCCGAAATGAATTGACATTCTCGGGTTTTTGCTTTTGTGAAATGTTTTTAGCGATAAATGTATTATGACGATACGTCAGTCGCATAATCCATTTACATTTTGAAAAAGATTGGAAATATAGTGATTATTTCCGATCGGTTTTAAATGTCGCGGCGTATTATTTATTAGGTTCAAATGACTATAGGCCAATGACCCTGACTGTATTACTTTAAAAGCATGACCTTTTGAAAAAAAAAAGTTTAAAAATAAATTTTCAAAATGGACGTATTTTAAATGTATAATGCCTAGGAAATGTTTTTGCATGCAATGGTTTTGAAAGACGAATATAGTGAGGGTACTATAGCTTCGCACTTGTACATATAAAGACAGGTTTTTGGTTTATAGGGTAAGGTTCCCTCCGGCCATTCCCGCAACGTTTAGGTAGGGGCACCCGCAAGACTACACACGTCTTAGGTGTGCATTCAATACGGGTCCTAGAGCGTTCGAGTTTGACTGGTTACGATCGTTTGTACGGATGCCGTACTTGTAATCGTGGAGGGGTGAGAGACCGACGTGTCCAGAGTTATCCCGCTTATGAAGCGAGCTTTATTAGGGGCCGTTCCTCGAGGGGTGTGGTTATGAATCAGGAGGATTCGACTCAACGTACTTTTGCCCAAAAATCGAAAGCGTAAATGTTTTCAAAGTTTCAAGCTTCACATCTTTATGTTTTTAAAATAAAAGAAAAACTAGTTTTTCAAAAATAATAAAAATCATGCTCGTCCCCAGCGGAGTCGCCAGCTGAAGGTACCGGGAAGGGAAGGAAAACCTATCGACGCCCAGCGCGCCCGACCTCGCCCCGTGCGGGGGCGCCGTGGCGGAATGCGCCTCGCAGGAAGAAAAGTGCGAAGTTTGTAAAAATGGGGGAGATCATTGCATGAATGGGTAAGGCTTAGTCGCGTCACCTAATCAAAAGTAAATCCGAACAAACTCTAACGGGTAGCAAGGGTAAGTCAGGTATCGTATCCGCAGGGAGATGGTCGTCATGTTGGTTATTTTGAACGATTCTAGTCTCGGTTCGAGTAGTTGTGGTTACTAAAGCTATAGCGAAAGATAAGGGTATAAACTATAAGGAAAAGGTCTAGGGAGTCGGGTTAGGCAATGGGTAAGTCAAGGCCAAGGGTGATGATCGGAATGAGTAGGTATCGCACATGCTAAGGATAAAGCTCGGCCTCTCGGTCTTAAGCTCCTCTAGGTCTCGAATGCGGGCTCTCGCAACTTACAAACGAGGGTCCTAATGTTTAGTCTCGCGCCTCTCCTAGAACTAGGCTTTCGGTCTTAAGTTCAAGGGTGCTAGATACTCGCTAAAACGTGATCAAGGAATCAACGAGAGCAATCAAGCAAGACATAAACAAAGCAACACAAAACCTAACTCAAGATGATCACCAAACTCAAGCAAAACCAACACCCATGCTTCACCCTCTCTCCCTAGATGATGAACTACTCACACATAGCGAATATGACAACAAAGCAAGGGAAATAACGAAAGACATGATCAACAATGATATATAATGAATTGACAATAAAAAGGGAGAAGAAATTATCAATACCAATCAGAAAATTCAGAGGAGAACAAGAAGAATCCAAGCAACAAAACCAAATAGACGATCTAAACAACGTACTCGAGTCGGGAATTGAAAATACAAGAAGGAAAATTTATCAAACCCTAAATTTTTGTGAGGAAGTACTTTAAAGTGTTAGGAAAATGCTGTAAAAATTTCGTGAGAAAATATTATGTTTTGAGCCTTCAAATAGACGATCTAATTTAAGCACGCGAAGAGTCAGAGCTGTCCCTGGGGTCCGGGAAGGCCACCCCGGCCGGGGCACTACCTACCCCGCCCGGGACACCCTTGGTCCCGTGACTTTCAGTTTTTGGCTTGTTTTTGCTCATTCTTGTACTTAGTTTATTTTTGCTTTCTTGTCGTCCCAAGGCTAAGGGACGAGGCCTAGGAGTAGGGACGAGTCTTAGGATGATTATGTGAGCTTCAAATCCCGACCCAAGGTCCCGGGACACCTTCATTTAGTGAAACGAGGCTCGTACGCAAGCGAAACGCAACGAAACCAACTCGAATCACCTCAAAACTTCACGGAACTTCACGACACTTTCCGAAACTTCTCGACAAGCATCCTATACTCCAAATAAGCGCGTGTACCTGCAAAATGGACACAAAAACGCAGCAGGGCCAAAACGGAGAGAAACAGGAGCTGAAACGCAAATAAAAGCACGGGAAACGCAAGGAAAAGCTCGTGAAACAGGGGCTAAATATATGTAAATATATAAGACATCAAACTCCCCCAAACCGAACCGTTGCTTGTCCTCAAGCAACCAAGCGTGGCAGAAAACAGAGGACAAAGCGAGATACGAAGACTTCCCCAACAATCACCAAACCGCAAGCAGCTTAATCAAATGGCAGTCGATCCCGAAGCAACATGGGACGTATGGAAATAGCAAGCTGACGGACGAGAATTACAAGACGGCGCAGAATGAATAGCATGGCTTAAACAAAGGCTCTCTAGGAATCAAATCACGGACCTCTCGCGGTTTTCACTCTAACACAAATGATGATCAAGGTGATATATGTGATGACACTCACCTACTCGACTAGTGGAAGCACGTCCGCAATCTAATGTGGACCAAATCTCGTATTCCCGTACACAAATAATGTCACAAAAACAAAGCAAACATGAGGGCTTACATAGGATATGAGGGTGTAAAGGCCAAAGAGAAGATAAGGGTAAGAAGGTGGACAAATGATTATGGATTCGTGGAGCTAAGCCACTAGAAACCACTAATACCACTCAAGTGCTCGTCCAAGCCAACAAAGAACCCAACTCTCACGATAAACGGACCGAAAGCAGCATATCGGTCTCCTCTATACATCATCGCAACAATAGAATCGATAACAAGTGCTCACTCATGTAACAACAACAACAACTTTTTATTTTTGTGCACACATTTTTCTTTCTTTTTTGTATTTTTGTGTTGTGTTTGAATTTTTTTTTATGATTTTTGTGTTTCTTTTTTTCTTGAGCAAAGAGCACAGTCACAAGTTGCGGAAATACCTCATAAAAGGTCGGGGAAACAGCAATCCCGACACATAATCACCAACTCTCCAAGCAAACGACATCAGCAAGTCGTAGCAACGATCAAAACCCGAAGGACAAGCACAAGAGTAAGCAAAAGCGGTAACTAGCAAGGCTAGGGTAGGCTATTTGGCAATGTAGCTAGCAAACTCATGTGGATAAGGGGTATTAGGATCATATATGAGAGGATAAAGAAAATGCATAAACATGGTGAATAATGTGAAAATCAACTAAAGCCTCATATGCATAAACACGTGACAGAATCGCGGGGAAAAACGGGATAGGGGCCACACTTATGCGTGTTGATGTTACGCACCCCACGAGGAGAACTACTCACAACAAAACACGGGGACCGGGATAGATGAACCGGCCTCTGAGGCTCAAAACCTCACAAAAAGAGTAGCTATAGTCCGTGAAATGATAAAGCCAACAAAGTAAAAGCACATGCCACCATCTACAAGCGTCTCAACATCCCCGTAGCGCTAATCCATCAATATAAAACATGCCAAAGCTCAAAGCAAACAAGGGAAGGGATGTCGGGAAGATCAAGGTAAAAACAAGCTCGCACAACGAAACGGGATACGTATTTTTGGATTTTTTTGTGAAATTTTCTGATTTTGTTGGTTTTTTTGAGATTTTTCAGATTTTTTTTGGATTTTGTGATTTTGTTTTGGAAAATGAAAAACAAAAAAGAAAACGCAAAAATAAAGCAACAGAAAGCAAAGCGTTTCTCCCCCCAAACCAAACAACACATTGTCCCCAATGTGTCCTAAAGCACATCAACCAGGGACCATAAAATAAGGGAGATAAAACGAGTAAAAAGTCTCAAAAAGAAAATAAAGTACATACAAGATATATACAATGAAAACGCCCCCCAAACCAGCTTCAAACTGGGGGCTCAAAGAATCTGCATTAAGTACCACCATCCATGGGCCGCGTCATACACGAACCCGCTTCCATCATCCTCCTCATCATCATATTCGTCATCATCATCTACTCCTCCATCATCTCGGCCCAAATCAGCTCTAGCACGTCCATTTGTTTGGCTTGCAGCAAAGCCAACTCTATCCGCGCTCAAAGCGTCCTTAATCACATCCTTACCCGCATCCATCCCTCCAAGCTCACCTGAGACATAATCACAACAAAGAACGGCCTCAAGAGGATCCCTCTCGAGGACTTGAGGTAAGTTCTCCATAATGCAATCATCAATAATATCAACAGAAAAGACCGACTCCTCTAACATGGGACGCTTCAAAGCATTTGACAAGTTAAAAGTGATTTTATCACCTCCAACATCCAATGTCAACTTTCCGTTCTTGACGTCTATGATTGCACCAACAGTGTGCAAGAAAGGCCGACCCAAAATGATAGGAATTTGGGAGTCTTCGACCATGTCAAGAACGACGAAATCGACAGGGATGAAAAATTTACCAACCTTGACAGGAACGTCCTCCAAAACACCTAGGGGGCGTTTGACAGAACGATCCGCCATCTGGAGAGTGATGTTCTTACTTTCAAGGGTCCCATGTTAAGCTTCTCGCACACCGAGTACGGCATGACGCTCACGCTTGCACCTAAATCACATAAAGCATTGTCAATAAAAGTAGTACCAATGGTGCAAGGGATAAAGAAGCTACCCGGATCTTTCAATTTAGGAGGAGACCTATTTTTTAAAAGTGCACTACATTCCGCAGTGAAAGCCACGGTCTCGACCTCATTGAAAGATCTTTTACGGGTGAGAATGTCTTTTAGAAACTTAGCATAAGCGGGAACTTGCGTGACAAGCTCGGTGAAGGGAACTGTTACCTTGAGGTCCTTGACAACCTCCATAAACTTACCAAACTGTGAGTCAAGCTTAGACTTTACCACTCGACTCGGGAATGGCAAACGAATTTGAATCGGCGGCTCCTGCGGGTTGTCTCTCTCCTTCTCCTCCACGTGTGCTCCACCATGGCCATTCTCGGCCTTCTTGCTCACGTGGGGCCCACCCACGTCTGGTCCACTTCCATTCACGGCACCACTACCTGCACTTAAACCATTCTCAACATTCAAATCGTTAGTGGAAACATTAGGACTTACCTTGCTTACCTTTACGGGAGGCACATCAACATTGGGCATAGATGGCCCATCGTAGCTCGTTCCACTACGCAAGGAGATGGCGTTGGCGGTCTCATGAGGCGTCTTTGGTTGAGACAGAAGGGCCCCGGGTGCTCTTGTGTTGCTAGATGACGCTAATTGAGGCAATTGGGTATCTATGGCCTTGTTGTGAGCAACCAAGGATTGAATGGTAGCGTCTTTAGCTTGTGCCTCCTTCTCCATCTTGGCCATCATGGCCTCTTGATTCTTTTGCATGGCAAGCATCATGGCTTTCATCTCGGCCATGGGATCGGAGACCGGAGGAGGAGCAACGGGTGCTTGAAATTGTGGTCTAGCAAAACCGGGGGGATTGTAGGGGCGAGGAGAATTATAAGGAGTAAAGTTTTGTGGACTGTTTTGAGGTTGTTGTTGTTGGGGATTCAAGACATTTTGGCTCTTGTAGGAAAGGTTTGGATGATTCCTATAGCCTTCATTGTAATAATTCGAGTAGGGATTGTTTTGTTGAGATTGAAAGGCATGGACATGGTGTACATTAGATTGAGAGTTCATACCTCGGCATTCCATGGAAGTGTGACCGGATGCTCCACAAGAATCACATAGAGGATCATAAGTAGTGTGCATAGCGGCTACCGATTGTCCTCGAGCTTGGGAGGAACTAGCTTGCATTTGACTCATCATCATCGCGGTCATGGCATCCACCTTCGCCGTAAGCAAGGCCACCGCGTCAACGTCATGTTTGCCTCCACTCCTAGGAACGTTCCTAGCATTGCCATATTGAGCATCGTGAATAGCCATGGCCTCGATTGTATCAAAGGCCTCCTCAACGTCTATATTATCAAAGCGTCCATTCGCGGCCGAGTCAAGCACTTGGCGAGACTCATTGTACAATCCATTATAGAATTGCATAACCAAGAACCATTTGTCGAGGCCATGATGAGGACATTGGCGTTGAAGCTCCTTGTAGCGTTCCCATGCATCGAATAAGCTCTCATCTCCTCTTTGACGGAAGCAAGTTAGTTGGCTCCTAAGCATTGCCGTCTTCTCCGGTGGGAAGTATTTTTGATAGAAGGCCAATGCAAGAGTGCTCCAATCGGTCACACCATGAGCAACCCGATTCAAAGAATTGAGCCATAGCTTTGCTTTGTCCCTAAGTGAGAATGGGAAAAGCATTTCACATATTTGCTCTTGGGTGACTCCGGCTTGCTTAATCGTTGAGCAATAGTCACAAAAATTCTGGACATGGAGGTTAGGATCCTCCCCGGGGCTTCCCCCAAATTGATTACGCTCAATGAGGCTAATAAAGGCCGGCTTTATCTCGAAATTGTTGGCCGCAATAGCCGGCATAGCATTGCCGGTTGGAATTTGATCCGCAGAGGGCTTTGAGTGATCCGAGAGCTTCACCATGGCTTTAGGCGGTGGAGGTTCGAGTTCAATGTGAGCTTCCACGGTGGATGAAGCTTCAAGTTGCTTTAGTAGACTCTTGCGCGCAAGGAAAGTACGCTCCGGTTCAGGATCAAATTCAACGTCCTTGTTAGCTTGAGACGTACGCATTTGCCTGACCATGCACAACACTAGAGCAACTATAAGTAGCGGCCTCAAGGAATTGAGGTTCCTTGAGACAAGAGTAACAATGAGAAAAGAACCAAATAAACAACAAAAACAAAAGCCGTCTCCCCGGCAACGGCGCCAAAATTGGGTAAGGCTTAGTCGCGTCACCTAATCAAAAGTAAATCCGAACAAACTCTAACGGGTAGCAAGGGTAAGTCGGGTATCGTATCCGCAGGGAGATGGTCGTAATGTTGGTTAGTTTGAACGATTCTAGTCTCGGTTCGAGTAGTTGTGGTTACTAAAGCTATAGCGAAAGATAAGGGTATAAACTATAAGGAAAAGGTCTAGGGAGTCGGGTTAGGCAATGGGTAAGTCAAGGCCAAGGGTGATGATCGGAATGAGTAGGTATCGCACATGCTAAGGATAAAGCTCGGCCTCTCGGTCTTAAGCTCCTCTAGGTCTCGAATGCAGGCTCTCGCAACTTACAAACGAGGGTCCTAATGTTTAGTCTCGCGCCTCTCCTAGAACTAGGCTTTCGGTCTTAAGTTCAAGGGTGCTAGATACTCGCTAAAACGTGATCAAGGAATCAACGAGAGCAATCAAGCAAGACATAAACAAAGCAACACAAAACCTAACTCAAGATGATCACCAAACTCAAGTAAAACCAACACCCATGCTTCACCCTCTCTCCCTAGATGATGAACTACACACACATAGCGAATATGACAACAAAAGCAAGGGAAATAACGAAAGACATGATCAACAATGATATATAATGAATTGACAATAAAAAGGGAGAAGAAATTATCAATACAAATCGGAAAATTCAGAGGAGAACAAGAAGAATCCAAGCAACAAAACCAAATAGACGATATAAACAACGTACTCGAGTCGGGAATTGAAAATACAAGAAGGAAAATTTATCAAACCCTAAATTTTTGTGAGGAAGTACTTTAAAGTGTTAGGAAAATGCTGTAAAAATTTCGTGCGAAAATATTATGTTTTGAGCCTTCAAATAGACGATCTAATTTAAGCACGCGAAGAGTCAGAGCTGTCCCTGGGGTCCGGGAAGGCCACCCCGGCCGGGGCACTACCCACCCCGCCCGGGACACCCTTGGTCCCGTGACTTTCAGTTTTTAGCTTGTTTTTGCTCATTCTTGTACTTAGTTTATTTTTGCTTTCTTGTCGTCCCAAGGCTAAGGGACGAGGCCTAGGAGTAGGGACGAGTCTTAGGATGATTATGTGAGCTTCAAATCCCGACCCAAGGTCCCGGGACACCTTCATTTAGTGAAACGAGGCTCGTACGCAAGCGAAACGCAACGAAACCAACTCGAATCACCTCAAAACTTCACGAAACTTCACGAAACTTTCCGAAACTTCTCGACAAGCATCCTATACTCCAAATAAGCGCGTGTACCTGCAAAATGGACACAAAAACGCAGCAGGGCCAAAACGGAGAGAAATAGGAGCTGAAACGCAAATAAAAGCACGGGAAACGCAAGGAAAAGCTCGTGAAACAGGGGCTAAATATATGTAAATATATAAGACATCAATGAATTTGCGATCAAAAAGAAATGTAGGAAAATCATTTTGAAATATGTTTTTCGGAGTCGCCACCAAATATTAAAGAAATTTGGAACCTATTCAACGCGTCTTGAAATACAAGACACGAGTGTCTCAGATTTCAAGGTGCGTCGATACCTATCCGTCTGAGGTTTGAAACCAGAGAAGGGATTCGGAGTGAGGTTACTTTTCAAAAGTCTTGACAAAAATATATTTTTGAAAACTGAAATCAAAAAGCCTACATAAAAGTAGTCTCTACTAATTTGAAAACATTTGCTTAATTTCGATATTTGGGCTAAAAGTCACGCTACGTACAAGTGCGAATAAATATGACTCGATTAAAATGCATAAGTAATGTAAATTGTCAAAATAATGACATATTGCTATAGGAAATGTACGTTAAATAATAATTTATTGACTAAATTATTACCATAAACGTTATTTTCCAACCTCGTATTTGACTCTTTAAGAATTTGTGAAAACCCACAGTTTTGACATGCTAAAAGACTAAATGAAACGGTACAATTTAGTGTCAAAACCGTGATTCTAGTCGCAATTTAATGCAGGAATGAGGACTTGCATAATTATAAAAGTAACGTCGGTTTTGCTTTAGTGATATTGAGTCGTTATTTATGCGATATTGGCGAGGTTTAGACGGATTATGAATCCGAATTGCTACAACCGTATTACGAATATGGCTTCGCTAATGCCAATATCGGGTTGGGGTTAATGTAACCCCTTTGTCCGAGTCTCAAACGTCCCAAAGCGTAAGTAAAATGTTTACCTTTCGAAAATGCAAAGACGGTATTTTGAGTGGATTTTGTAAGTATTATGAAGTGTGTTTTGAAAAAGAGGTATATGTGTTAAAAAACCGATCCTTTTGAATGAATATAAGGGTGGGTATTTATAGAGAATGGCTCGTTTTTGTGCATGGACAAAACTTAATCGCCAGTGAGCCTGTGATTAAGTTTCAGTGCAGCCGCCAAATGAAATAAAAGAACCAGGGCTGTGAGACAAAAACATAATCGCCTGTAAACAAAGGATGATTTAATTTGTCGCTTTGTTTACAAGCGATTTAATTTTTGTTTTGGTGTGCTGCTAAGCCGCCTTTGGTTAAATGACGTAGGATTAGTGTGATGATGGTGTTTTGTGAGGTGTAATACGTATGGGTTAAGTATTTTTGGGCTTAATTGGTTTTGGTCCAAATTTTGGTTTTCGTGTTTCGGTTTTTGTTGTGTTTTTCGGTTTTGGCTCGAATTAAAATAATATTAGGTTATATTATTTTACGGTATTGTAGAGTCTAATTTTGTGAAAATGTGACACGGGACGCACTTTGGCCCGTTTTGCGTGTTGCGTTAGTGTGCGTTTTGGGTCGTTTTTGTAAGTTTGGGCCGTTTTGTAGCTAATTGGGCTGTTTTTGTGGCTTGTCATAATAGGACAGTCCTGTATTGTGCTCGTGTTGTGCTCATAATGACTAAGAAATGACATTCATTTTTATGATTATGCAAATTCAAATTAATACGTTAAAGATGACTAAATACGTTTTAGACACTTTTGTACCGTTTCGACTCTTTTAAAAGCATGCATGAAAGTCCTTTTCGTCATCGGGTTTATTTTTTTTTGGGGGGGGGGGGGGGGGGGGTACGGATACGGGTATCTACAGCTTGCATTCCAAGTGTTCTTTTTACTTCGGGTACACTCCATATCCGATGACACGCCAAAGTCGCATAAGCAACCGACCCTTATAAAATAAATCAATGGACAATTGAACTTTATTTTATTTGCATGCATCTTGCACCTTCTTATTTTGCATTAAAATCAACTTAAACAATGAATTCGACCTTTAACTGAACCGTTTTCGTTAACAAGTTAAACATGCTAAACTGAGGGTTTTAATCAATCTTTTTGCATCTGCATCTGCATTCTTTTACAAACTTTTTCGCACTTGTACGTAGCGATAACATTAGCTCAATTATCATCTTATTTGGATTGTTCTAGGTCAGTAGAGGCTATTTTTACATAGGCTTTTCTAAAAGGTTTTCATAAATCATTAATTGAACTACTCTTTTTCTAAAGTACCCTCACCCCAAATCCATTCTGGTTTCACAAGCCTTAGATCTAGGGGTGTCGGCGTGCTCCAAAATCTAGGACATGTCTTTAGGCTTAGGACATGATAGCAGGTTCCTAATTTCTGCGATAATTAGGTGGCGACTCCAAAACAGTTTTAAAAGTTTTTTCTAAATTAGTCTTTTTAACTTAAAGCGCCCTTACGCAAGACGCCGAGTTGGGTCTCTCGTCGACGCCCGGGTTCCACAGTTTGGCGACTCCGCTGGGGACAATTTTATTTTTAAAACTTAAAACTAGCTTTTTCTTTTTAAAAATAAAGAGGTGAAAATTGAAAGCCTTGAACAATCCATGTATACATATTTGAGCTATGCACATTCGTTTAGAGTCCATTCCTTTTGGAATCTAGGCACCCTTTGCACCCTCGGGAGGTGGTTCCCACATGCAGGCTTGTCCACTCGATAAAGCACATGCCGGACTAACTTTCCTCTCGCCCCTTCACGGCTTGCCGTAAACGACTATCTTGACCGCCCCAGTGCTCCCTTCAGAAAACCTATCGCCCCGGCGTAAGGAAATGAAGGGGTTAAGTATCTGCCAAAGCGTACTCAAGGTAGTTGGAGGTGTACCCGACTTGACCCTACCCTTTGAGTCGAGTCATACGTACAAGTTCGAGGCTATGCACTCCATGGTCTTTTTCAAAATGAGCATTTGCATTCATATCTTCGAAAACTCGCTTAAACGTTTCAAAGATAAATGAACCTAACATCTAACAAACTAACACTTTTTCAAACAAAACTATCGCGAATTTTTGAAACAAGCTTTTTCAAAATTCTCTTTTTTTTTTTTTTTTTTTTTTACTAACAAGCAAAAACCCGAGCAAGGATTAAAACCCAAGCTCGTGGATTTCAATCCCTAGGTCACACGGCCTAGCTCCTAATTTAACATCCTCGGCTCGACTTGTTAATCACTCTCGAGTCGAATCCTTACTCCTTTTACACATCCGAACTCGAGCTCACCTCGGCAAATCACCGATATCAGTTCGACGGGTGCAAAGCAAATCCTTTAACATCGAGATGAGATGTGCGCACACATCCTCGCCTCAAAAGCTTCCTTTAGCTAAAACCTTATCGAAAATCTCCTCTTTTCAAAGCATAAAAGGTCTTTCTAAACAAAGAAATGAGCTAAAAATGAATGATTAGAATGTTTGTGAGTCTAGTGGGTCGAGTCGTGTCACTAACATACGAAGTGAAATGCAGGCCTCAGCTGGATACTCGTCGTACTAAGCATCGTGTAATAATCCCATACAAGAAGCGAACCTACACCCGCAAAATGGCCGGCAATGACGAAGTTACCGCACTCCGAGACCAAGTCACCAAGCTGACCGCTGACCTCGAAGGCCTTTTGACCCATCATGCCACTGAAGTGGAACGTATGGAACAAAGGATCAAGGAAGAGGCCGATAGGCACGCTAAGAAACTCCAAGCCATGGAGGAAAGTCTCTATGTCTCGAGCATTTACTCTATCCACAAGGAGAACGAAAACGTACCCGCTAGCATTAAGGATGAGCTCCCTAATAAGCTCGCCCTTAGCGATCTTCCTATCTTCCAAGGACATGAGAGCCCGATCATTCACATCCGAGCTTTCAAGTCCCAAATGGCCATTAAGGGGGTCGACTCCAAACATTGGCTAACTCTCTTCCCGCACTCTCTAGCAGCAGTGCCAAAGACATGGTTCTATTCACTAGACCCACAACGGGTCCCTACTTTTGAAGAACTCACAGTCGAGTTCGATCGACAATATCGAGACAACGAAGACACCCAGGTCTTGATCCGCACTCTAGAAGTCCTCGCTCAAAGGACAACGAAGGCTTCAACGACTATCTCACTCGTTGTAAGAAGCTAAGTGCTCAGATCCCCAACCGTCCCCGCGAGGATGAGCTCGTACCAAAGTTCATAAATAACCTGCGACCCGTGTATCAATTTTACATGAGGTACAACAACATTCAGAACTTCAAGGAACTAACTAAAGTCGGCACTCAAATTGAAGACGATCTTAGGACCGGCAAGATGGCCAAATACACCGGCCATGCTTTTCAAGGGAGCTCCTCTAAGTCCTCCCGCGCAGTCAAGAGCGAAGAAAATCGCACCGTCGGTAACCTCGACGATGATAGCCTCGACGCCTTCGCAACTACCTTCTCACCCCCTCCTAAGGCCAAGAGAAATTTCGACCCTCTTTTCATATCCTACTCCAAGGCATTTCAAAGTTTGGTCGAAAAGAACTACCTACAACCGATCGGACCTACTAGCGAGCCGCCCGAAGACAAAAAGCCTAATTCTTGGAACCCCAATGCCTTCTGTGCATACCACCGAGGCAAGGGGCATGACACCGAGAACTGCTTTAGGCTTAAGAACGCTATCCAGGATCTTATCGATCAGGGAAAGCTCGGCAAACCATCTCAACCCACCAAGCCGTCGAACAGTGATAACCCGCTCGGCAACCACGCCATCTTCGTAGGATCGATCCCTATATTAGATTGCTCCTATCTAATCACACCCGCAGACGACCAAATCAATGCGGTTTGGTCTAGTGATGACGACGACGAAGACTGGCTACCCACCGACGAGGTGATATCCCACATCAATCGACTCGCTAAAGACATCGACAACTTGAAGACCTTACATCGCACCGAAGTCGAACGTTTGAAACGACGCATTAGGAGAGAGGTCGACAATCCAGTCTCACTTGATATCCTCGAGGCCTTCCGTCAAAAGGATGATGAAGACTTCATTGAATACCTCGCCCAGTGGAGGAACCTACTTGCCCGAGTTCCGGACCACCCGCATGAGGACGAGCTATTACCTACTTTCCTCTACAGTTTACGACCCGCCTGGCGATATTACTTTCACTTCTGCGATGTCCGGAGTTTCGAATACCTCGTTGAAATTGGCACCCGCATCGAAAAGGACCTCACATCTAGCTACGACAATCCCGCTTATCTAGATAACTCTCCAGGACATGCTCGTACGACCAAAAGCCGGAGAAGCCACACCGCGAATGGCTCTGCAAGGAATTTCGACAAACTCTACATGCCTTACGCCATAGCATTGCAGAAATTGATCGAAAAGGACTACCTTGAACCAGTCGGTCCTATAAATGAGCCACCCATGAGTAAGAAATCAAAGTCATGGGACTCCAACGCCATCTGTGCATACCATAGGGGCATGGGACACAGCACTGAAAGTTGCCTCAAACTCAAACACGCCTTCCAAGATCTCATCGATCAAGGAAGAATCAAGAAACCTAAGGCGAAATATGTACTGCCCAACAAAGGCAGCTCCTCAGCAAAGCATACAGTCTTCACCGACCCAAGGGATAGTCAAGACAACAGTCCCTCCTTCAGCAACAAGAAGAAAAGGTGGTTTCGGCCTAGGCAGAACCAAAGCAACGATACAATCTATCTCACCATGTCACCAACCTTAAGGACAAGGACGAAAGCGACACAAGCTCGAGCAACTCTAGCAACAATGAAGACAACGAAGAGGAAGAAGAGATGCTTTTAACTTCAAATGCTCTTAGTGTCGGGTCATCTGTCGACCCACCTATCTTAGATTCTAGCTTTAACTTAGATTTTCATTTTACGGAGGCTAGCTCCAAGCAATTTTCTGAGCTGTCGAATAATTCTTTTCAAATTAATGAAATGAACAAGTTTGCTTACGTCCTGTCTCAAGCTAAAACAAACAACAAAGAACAAACAATCAAAAATCAACAAACAACAAACAAATCACAAAATACAAAAGACACTAACTCATGCGACGAAAATGAACAAACTAATGAATCATTAAACAAATACATTGCAAACCTTGTCTCTCCAAAAACCCAGGACCCTATCATCGAGGAAACCATAACCATAAACGTGGGAACCCCCGAAGAGCCAAGGGAACTACAACTAGGTGCCTCATTGAACGAAGACGAGCGCGCCCAATTTACACAACTCCTAAGCGAATTCAAGGACGTATTCGCATGGTCATACAAGGATATGCCCGGAATCGAACGAAGCATTGCCGAGCATCGCATCCCCATTAAACCCGGCTACAAACCAATCAAACAAAAGCTAAGGAGACTGCGGCCCGAATGGTCCCTTATGGTGAAGGAAGAAATCGAAAAACAACTACAAGCCGGTTTCATCCAAGTCATCGAATATCCTGAATGGGTCTCAAACATGGTCCCAGTCTTAAAGAAGAATGGCAAAATCCGAGTGTGCGTCGACTTCCGTGACTTAAACAAATCTAGTCCCAAAGATGATTTCCCATTACCCCATGTGGACGTCCTAGTCGACAATACTGCCGACCACGCCCTCCTATCTTTCATGGACGGCTACGCAGGCTATAATCAAATCAAAATGGCTTGCGAAGACATGGCAAAGACAGCCTTCATTACACCGTGGGGCACATACTGCTACACAGTCATGCCTTTTGGCCTCATCAATGCCGGTGCAACATACCAACGCACCGCCACAACCCTTTTACATGACATGATGTCGAAGTTTACGTCGACGACATGATCGTGAAGTCAAAGGAGAGAAGTGGTCATATCACTAACCTCCGCAAGTTCTTCACTCGCCTACGACAATACAAAATGCGTCTCAATCCCCAAAAATGTACTTTTGGAGTCAAATCTGGCAAACTACTAGGACACGTGGTAAGCCAGAGAGGCATCGAGGTCGACCCCTCGAAAGTCAAAGCAATTCTCGAAATGCAACCCCTGAAGAACCTCGACAAAATTCGAAGTTTCTTGGGCCAAATCCAATACATCTCGCGCTTCATCAGCAAGCTCACCATGATATGTGAACCAGTTTTCAAAAAGCTCAAGAAAACTGACCACGTTGAATGGGACGAAGAATGTCAAAAAGCATTTGACAAGGTCAAAGAATTGCTAACCAACCCGTCAGTTCTACGACCACCCCAAAAGGATTTGCCACTATCCTTATACCTGACAACCACTCCTACCACCATGGGCGCCATGCTCGCTCAAGAAGTAAATGGTGAAGAACATGCAATCTATTACATAAGCAAAAAGTTTCTTGATTACGAGACTCGATATTCACCCGTCGAAAAGAGTTGCCTAGCCTTAGTGTGGTCATCCAAAAATCTCTATCACTATATGCTAGCACACCAAACGAAGGTCTACTCCAAAATGGAGCCCGTAAAGTACCTTTTCGAGAAACCTGTGCTTACCGGACGAATGGCCAGATGGACACTGCTCTAGCCGAATTCGACCTTAAGTACGTACCCCTCAAGGCAATCAAGGGACAAGCGGTCTCCGATTTCCTAGCCGAAAATGCAATCGTCGAAGAAACCAATCATCGACACAACATCCCTTCCCGACGACGGGATTTACAACATCAACCAAGAGCAATGGGAGTTATACTTTGATGGCTCTTCTAATTACCGAGGATGTGGAGTAGGAGTACTTCTCATATCCCCAATTGGCGAACACACCCCCTTATCCATCAAACTGGATTTCGACGTAATAAACAACGCCGCCGAATACGAAGCATGCTTGCACGGTCTCCAAGCAACGCTTGTACTCAACGCCCGCAATATACGGGTCTACGGGGACTCTTCCCTCATAATCAACCAAGTATCCGGAGCATGGAAGATACTTAATGAAAACCTAGCACTATACCAGAACAAGATTGATAAGGCTTAGTCGCGTCACCTAATCAAAAGTAATCCGAACAAACTCTAACGGGTAGCAAGGGTAAGTCGGGTATCGTATCCACAGGGAGAAGGTTGCAATGTTGGCTATTTTGGATGATTCTAGTCTCGGTTCGAGTGGTTGTGGTTACTAAAGCTATAGCGAAAGAGTAAAGGGTTTAAACTAGAAGAGAAAGGTCGAGGGAATCGGGGATAGCAAGGGTGAAGCTAGGACAAAGGATGGTGACAGAAATGAGTCGGGAATCGCATGTGCTAAGGAATAGGCTCGACCTCTCGGTTCTAAGCGTCCTCTACGTCTCAAATGCGGGCTCTCGCAACTTACAAGTGAGGGTCCTAATGGTTAGCCTCGTACCCTACCTTATACTAGGCTTTCGATCTTAAGTTTAAGGGTGGAAAACGCTTGCTAAACCTTGGCCAAGGGATCAACAAACACAATCAAACACAAGACAACCAAAGTCACATGTAAAACCCTTATCAAACATCACCAAATCATCCTAGACTACTCACCCATGATCACCCTTCATCCCTAGATAAAGAACTACTCACACATAGCGAAAACGGAAACAAAAGCAAGGGAGAAAGAAGGAAACATGATCAACAACGATAAATATTGAAATCACAATCAAATAAGAGAAGTGCAAAACAAAAACCAATCAGAAATTGTAAAGAGAAAGAGAAGAAATAAGACAATAATACCGAAATAGACTGATCAAACAACGTTTCCGAGTCGAGAATTCAAAGTACAAGAAGGAAAATGATTCAAACCCTACATTTTTGATAGAAACTAGTTTAAAGAGTCTAGGAAATGCTCAGAAAAAATCAGACGAAAATAAGATGTTTTGATCCTTCAAATTGACGAAGTATTTAAAGCACACGAGGAGTCACAAGTCGTCCCTGACCTCCGGGACCATCATCCCGTCCGGGACAAGCACAAGATCAGTCCCAAGCTTGCGGGACAGCCATCCCGACTAGTTCAGCCTATTTCCTCTTTTTGCCACTTCTTGTACTTAGCTTATTTTTGCTTGTTTATCGTCCCAAGGTGTAGGGACGAGGCCTAGGTCGTCCCAAGGCATAGGGACGAGTTCCAAATTGAGTAAATGAGCTCCAAATTCAGTCCCGAGGTCCCGAGACACATTCAATTAGCGAAACGAGGCTCGTACGCAAGCGAAACGCAACGAAACGAACTCGAATCACCTCAAAACTTCACGAAACTTTACGAAACTTCACGAAACCTCCCGAATAGCATCCTAACCTCCAAATATGCGCGTTTACCTGCAATATAGACACAAAAACGTAGCAGGGCCAAAACGGAGAGAAATAGGAGCTGAAACGCAAGTAAAAGTGCGGGAAACGCGAAGTAAAGCTCGTGAACAAGGGGCTATAAGTACGTAAATATAAGAGACATCAAACTCCCCCAAACCGAACCGTTGCTTGTCCTCAAGCAACCAAGCATGACAGAAAATAGAGGACAAAGCGAGCAAAAGAATACTTCCCCAAACAACACCAAACCGCAAGCAGCTCAAGCAAATGGCAATCGATCCCGAAGCAACATGGGACGTATGGAAATAGCAAGCTAACGGATGAGAATTACAAGACGACGCAGAATGAATAGCATGGCTTAAACAAAGGCTCTCTAGCAATCAAATCACGGACCTCTCGCGGTTTCCACTCTAGCACAAATGATGAACAAGGTGATATATGTGATGACACTCACCTACTCGACTAGTGGAAGCACGCCCGCAATCTAATGTGGACCAAATCTCGCATTCCCGTACACAAATAATGTCACACAAAACGAAGCAAACATGAGGGCTTACATAGGAAATGAGGGTGTAAAGGCCAAAGAGAGGATAAAGGGCAAGAAGGTGGAGCAAATGATTATGGAATCGTGGAGCTAAGCCACTAGAAACCACTAGTACTACTCAAGTGCTCGTCCAACCAACAAAGAACCCAACTCTCATGAAAAATGGACCGAAATCAGCAATTCGGTCTCCTCTACACATCCACACAACAATAGAATCGATAACAAGTGCTCACTCATGCAACAACAACAACAACTCTTCATTTTTGTGCACACACTTCCTTTTCTTTGATTTTTTTTGTGTTGTGTTTATTTTTTTTCAGATTTTTGTTTCTTGAGCAAAAGAGCACACTCACATAGGTATAGTTGCGGAAAACCTCATAAAAGGTCGGGGAAACAGCAATCCCGACTCATATTCACCAACACTCTCCAAGCACACGACATCAGCAAGTCGTAGCTTGATCAAAACCCGAAGAACGAGCACAAGAGTAAGCAAAAGCGGTAACTAGCAAGGCTAGGGTAGGCTATTTGGCATGTAGCTAGCAAACCCATGTGGGTAAAGGGTATTAGGATCGTATATGAGAGGATAAAAGCAATGCATGATCAAGGTGAATAATGTGAAAATCAACTAAAGCCTCATATGCATAAACACGTGACAGAATCGCGGGGAAAAACGGGGAGGGGCCACACTTATGCGCGTTAATATTACGTACCCCACGAGGAGAAATACTCACAACAAAACACGGGGACCGGGATAGATGAACCGGCCTCTGGAGGCTAAAAACCTCACAATAATAGTAGCTATAGTCCGTGAAATGATAAAGCCAAAACGTAAAAGCACATGCCATCATCTACAAGCGTCTCAACATCCCCGAAAGCGCTAAACCACCAATATAAAATCATGTCAAAGCTCAAAGCAAACAAGGGAAGGGTTGTCGGGAAAGAATCAAGGTAAAAACAGCTCGCAACAACGATCGGGATACGTTTTTTTTGGTATTTTTGAGAATTTTCTGATTTTTTTGTATTTTTGTGAATTTTCAGATTTTTTGGATTTTATGATTTTTTGAAAAATGAAAAACGAAAAAAAAAATGCAAAAATAAGGCAAAGCGGAAAGCAAAGCGTTTCTCCCCCAAACCAAACAACACATTGTCCCCAATGTGTCCTACAGCACATCAACACGGGGACCAAAACATAAGGGAGAAAAACGATAAAGAGTCTCAAGAAAAATAAAGTACATACATGCTATATACAAAATGAAACGTCCCCCCAAACCAGCTTAAAACGGGGGCGCAGCAGAGGGTACTGAGAAGTACCACAATCCGTGGGTCTCGTCGTAGACGAACCCGCTTCCATCATCCTCTTCATCGTCATAACCATCATCATCATGGCCTACTCGGCCCAAATCAGCTCGGCCAAATTCAGCATAACAAACTCCATCAACATGCGCAGCAGCGTCGTCTTTGATCACATCCTTACCCGCGCCCTTCCTCCCTAGCTCACCTGCATACATATCACAACAAAGCACGGCCTCAAGAGGATCCCTCTCGAGGACTTGAGGTAAGTACTCGTCGACACAATCGTCTATAACATCCAAAGCAAAGACATGCTCCTCCAACATGGGACGTTTCAAAGCATTTGAAAGGTTAAAAGTTATTTTATCACCTCCTACGTCCAACGTCAACTTCCCGTTCTTGACGTCTATGATTGCACCAGCAGTGTGCAAGAAAGGCCGACCCAAAATAATAGGAATTTGGGAGTCTTCGACCATGTCAAGAACAACAAAGTCGACGGGGATGAAAAACTAACCGACCTTGACGGGAACGTCCTCCAAAACACCCAAAGGGCGTTTGACAGAACGATCCGCCATTTGGAGTGTGATATTCGTGACTTTCAAGGGTCCCATGTTGAGCTTCTCGCATACCGAGTAGGGTATGACACTCATACTTGCACCAAGGTCACATAAAGCATTATCGATAGAAACAGTGCCTATGGTGCAAGGAATCGAGAAGCTACCCAGATCCTTTAGCTTAGGAGTAGACTGGTTTTGTAAAAGAGCGCTGCATTCTGCAGTAAAAGCCACACTCTCGACCTCGCTAAACGATCTCTTACGAGTGAGTATGTCTTTCAAGAATTTTGCATAAGCAGGGACTTGAGTAACAAGTTCAGTAAAGGGCACAGTTACCTTCAAGTCTTTCACTACCTCCATAAACCTACCGAATTACGTATCAAGCTTTGATTTTACCACTCGGCTCGGGAATGGTAGTTTGATTTGAATCGGAGGCTCGACAGGCTTATCTTTCTCCGCTTCCTTGGGCTCCACGTGTGCCCCTCCTTGTGCACCACCACCCACGGCCACATCACCCACATTCACGGCCTTCCCACCGTCATGGCCCATGGCCATTCCTCCATTGCCGGCTCCATGCGTACCTGCTCCTGCAAAACCAATACGCGTAGCATGCATATCATTAGGAACAAGAGAAGGGTCTACCTCACTTACCACCGTAGGCATTGGTGGGCCATCGTAGCTCGTGCCGCTTCTCAAGGAGATGGCGTTGGCGGTCTCATGTGGTTGTGACCCTTGTGAAGGAAGATTACCCGGCTTCCGTTGAGGATTAGAAGAAGCAAGTTGAGCCACTTGCGTTTCAAGCATCTTGATGGCCGCGTCCTTCGCTTGATCGCTCTTTTGCATTTGAGCCATCATCGTTTCTTGATTTTTAGCCATTTGCATCATCATGGCTTGCATTGCACTCATTGGATCGGGAACCGGAGCGGCTTGCACGGGTGGTGGGACATTTTGAGCTTGAAAATTAGGGCGATTGAAGGCCGGAGGGTTGTAGGTTCGTTGGGGAGTAAATTGGCTGAAATTTTGTGGTGCATTATTGTAAGGGCTGTTTTGTTGTTGTGGTGGAGGATTCAAAACATTTTGGCTCTTGTAGCTCAAGTTCGGGTGGTTTTTGTAACCCTCGTTATAGTAGTTGGAGTAAGGATTATTTTGTGAATGTGTTTGAGATTGATAAGCATAGACGGGTGCATACATACCTCGGCATTCGGCTGAAGTGTGACCGGAAACGCCGCATGACCCGCAAGTTGGATCATTGGAAGTATGCATAGCCGCTACCGTTTGACCACTAGCGTTTGAGGAACCCGCTTGCATGTGACTCATTATCATCGCGGTCATGGCATCCATCTTAGCATTAAGCATGGCCACTGCGTCGCCATCATTCTTGCCACCGCTCCTAGGGACATTCCTAGAGCTACCGTATTGCGCATTGTGGATCGCCATAGCTTCTATCGTGTCAATGGCCTCCTTCACATCAATGTTATCGAACCTCCCATTAGCGGCGGAGTCTAGCACTTGACGTGACTCGTTGTATAGACCGTTGGAGTTCCTTGTATCGTTCCCATGCTTCAAAGAGACTCTCATCTCCTCTTTGCCTAAAGCTCGTAATTTGACTCCGTAGCATTGCGGTCTTCTCGGGCGGGAAGTACTTTTGGTAGAATGCTAAGACCAAGGAGTTCCAATCGGTGATGGCAAGAGCAACACGATTTAAAGAATTCAACCACAACTTTGCCTTGTCTCGGAGGGAAAATGGGAAGAGCATCTCCCGTATTTGGTCTTGAGTGACCCCCGTTTGTTTGATCGTCGAGCAATAGTCACAAAAATTCTGAATGTGAAGGTTAGGGTCCTCGCCGGGACTCCCTCCAAACTGAGTGCGCTCTATAAGGTTGATGAACGCGGGCTTCACCTCAAAGTTGTTGGCGGCAATATTGGGCATAGCATTGCCCGTAGGAATTTGATCCGCGGTCGGCCTCGAGTGATCGGAAAGCTTCACCATTATCTTTAATTCGGGCGTAGGTTCAATGTGAGTGGATGAAGTAGCAGGAGAAACAGCAGCTTCCAAGTCCTTTAGCAAATTCTTTCGCCTATGTAATGTACGCTCCGGCTCCAGGTCAAATGGAATTGCCAAGCCTTTTTGAGACGTACGTGATAACCTGGGCATGCACAATACTCGAGGAAGCTATAAGTAACGGCCTCAAGGAATTGAGGTTCCTTGAGACAAGAGTAACAAAGAGAAAAGAACCAAATAAACAACAAAAAACAAAGCCGTCTCCCCGGCAACGGCGCCAAAATTTGATAAGGCTTAGTCGCGTCACCTAATCAAAAGTAATCTGAACAAACTCTAATGGGTAGCAAGGGTAAGTCGGGTATCGTATCCACAGGGAGAAGGTTGCAATGTTGGCTATTTTGGATGATTCTAGTCTCGGTTCGAGTGGTTGTGGTTACTAAACCTATAGCGAAAGAGTAAAGGGTTTAAACTAGAAGAGAAAGGTTTAGGGAATCGGGGATAGCAAGGGTGAAGCTAGGACAAAGGATGGTGACAGAAATGAGTCGGGAATCGCATGTGCTAAGTAATAGGCTCGACCTCTCGGTTCTAAGCGTCCTCTAGGTCTCAAATGCGGGCTCTCGCAACTTACAAGTGAGGGTCCTAATGGTTAGTCTCGTACCCTACCTTAAACTAGGCTTTTGATCTTAAGTTTAAGGGTGGAAAACGCTTGCTAAACCTTGGCCAAGGGATCAACAAACACAATCAAACACAAGACAACCAAAGTCACATGTAAAACCCTTATCAAACATCACCAACTCATCCTAGACTACTCACCCATGATCACCCTTCATCCCTAGATAAAGAACTACTCACACATAGCGAAAACGGAAACAAAAGCAAGGGAGAAAGAAGGAAACATGATCAACAACGATAAATATTAAAATCACAATCAAATAAGAGAAGTGCAAAACAAAAACCAATCAGAAATTGTAAAGAGAAAGAGAAGAAATAAGACAACAATACCGAAATAGATTGATCAAACAACGTTTCCGAGTCGAGAATTCAAAGTACAAGAAGGAAAATGATTCAAACCCTAAATTTTTGATAGAAACTAGTTTAAAGAGTCTAGGAAATGCTCAGAAAAAATCAGACGAAAATAAGATGTTTTGATCCTTCAAATTGACGAAGTATTTAAAGCACACGAGGAGTCACAAGTCGTCCCTGACCTCCGGGACCATCATCCCGTCCGGGACAAGCACAAGATCAGTCCCAAGCTTGCGGGACAGCCATCCCGACTAGTTCAGCCTATTTCCTCTTTTTGCCACTTCTTGTACTTAGCTTATTTTTGCTTGTTTATCGTCCCAAGGTGTAGGGACGAGGCCTAGGTCGTCCCAAGGCATAGGGACGAGTTCCAAATTGAGTAAATGAGCTCCAAATTCAGTCTCGAGGTCCCGAGACACATTCAATTAGCGAAACGAGGCTCGTACGCAAGCGAAACGCAACGAAACGAACTCGAATCACCTCAAAACTTCACGAAACTTTACGAAACTTCACGAAACCTCCCGAATAGCATGCTAACCTCCAAATATGCGCGTTTACCTGCAATATAGACACAAAAATGCAGCAGGGCCAAAACGGAGAGAAATAGGAGCTGAAACGCAAGTAAAAGTGCGGGAAACGCGAAGTAAAGCTCGTGAACAAGGGGCTATAAGTACGTAAATATAAGAGACATCAAAGATACAAGAGCTCATCAACGAATTCTATCACGTAGAGTTCATACACCTCCCACTCGAAGAAAATCAATTCGCTGACGCATTATCCAAACTCGCATCACTAATCAACATACCCCCAGGAATGGAAAGACTACCCATTGTCGTGGAACGGCGAAACGAACCCGCATACATCTGTGACATCGAAGCTGAGGAAGAACAAACCGATCCTTGGTACCAAGAAATCATCAATTACAAAACAAACGGCGAATACCCACCGAGCATCGACAAACGGGGCAAAAGAGCCCTACGCCTATTATCGTCACAATTCGTGATAGAAATGGGCAAACTACTCAAAAATACGCCTCAACGTACACTACTCTTGTGCGTCGACCACAAAAAAGGACAGGAAATCATGTCCCAAGTACACGATGGCGAGTGCGGACCACACATGAACGCACGAGCCATGTGCAAACAAATCATAAGGCTAGGATGGTACTGGACCACCATGGAAGCCGACTGTGCAAAATACGTCAAACATTGCCATAATTGCCAAATTTTCGCAAACGTACAACACATACCTCCCTCACCACTGTACAGTTTAACCTCGCCATGGCCTTTCTCAACTTGGGGAATTGACGTCATTGGCAAAGTTCAACCTGTGGGAGCAGGAGGACACTGCTTCATCCTCATGGCCATCGACTATTTCACCAAATGGGTCGAAGCCGCATCATACCGTAAGCTGGGCACAAAAGAAGTTGCGAAATTCATACAAAACAACATCATTTGTCGCTACGGCATACCCCACGAATTCATAAGTTATCAAGGCACACACTTCTGAGGGGAAGTCGAACCACTTCTTCTCAAGTACAAGATACAACGACACAAATCATCACCCTATCGACCACAAACCAACGGCACGGTCGAGGCAGCAAGCAAAACCGTCGTATCAATCCTTAAAAAGATGATCGACACCGGCCACGACTGGCCCAACAAAATCACATTCGCATTATGGGGATATCGCACCACTATCCGCACATCCACGGGTATGACACCCTATTTTCTAACCTACGGGATGGAAGCCGTTCAACCTGTAGAAATCGAGATGCAATCCCTTCGAATTCTCATGGAAGCAGACATTCCTGAGGCCGAATGGGCACGCGAACGATATGAACAGCTCATCCTTTTAGACGAAAGACGCCCACATTCACTAAGTACAGTCCGAATATATCAATCTCGCCTACAACGCGCCTACAACAAACGGGTCAAACCACGAAATATCAAAGTGGGTGACCTTGTACTCAAATCAGTCCGAGCACCATTACCAGTCGACCCAAGAGGGAAATTCAAACCCAATTGGGCTGGACCATACATGGTCAAGGACATCCTTCCCGGAGGAGTCGTGAGGCTAACTGACCTTGACGGTCAGGAATTCAGCCTACCAACAAATCTTGATCAACTCAAGAAGCACTACCCCTAAGCCTAGACAAATTTGCAATATATTTCAAAGTAAAACAAACTCGCTCTCGCATGGGTGAACTACGCTCGGTTTGATTCCACGCACTGTGGATACGTAGGCAGCGTTGCAAAGAGCTCAACCGAGTCACACGAACTACGCCGGTTTGATTCCGTGAAACATGGATACGTAGGCACCTTGTCAAAAGCACAACCGAACTTCCTTAAATACGCCCAAAGCTTAAAAGGTCAAGGGCAATGCACTCACAAAATGACACGCTCGAAGCTTAAAAAGGTCGAGAGCACAGTCAACACAAAAAATCTAAGTCCAAAGCTTAAAAAGGTCGAGCACTTAAGGCAAGACAAATAAAACGAACAAATCCAAAGCTTAAAAAGGTCGAGGATTTAAGACAACATACAAGTGTTCGAAGCTTAAAAAGGTCGAGAACATTTCAAAACAAAACAAAAGAAAGCAACGAGACAAGACAAAAGCAAATTAATTCTATTTTATTACTTTAATTTAGAATTTTTCACAATTTAGAAATGAGTTAGGAACAAGCCTCCTTAACCCTTTATTCGAAACTAAAAACATGTATTTGAATGAAGAAAATTTTCTAAGCAAAACAAAAACAAACGACTAAGCCATCTTCTGTCGCTTCGGATTAGCCTCTTCATCTTCAAGAGGCCGATCCGCCACAATCTTCGAACTGATCACGGGAGCAGTCCTCTCAAATCCTGGGGGCTCGATCGGATCCCCGTCCTGCTCGACTGGGGGCTCCTCGATCCTTGGCCCTAGGCGATCTCTAACTGGCCACCTCACCAAGCCTTTCCTACGGCCTTGAGGTAGAAGCATCTGAACTCGACGCACCAAGATCACCATAGTCCCTCTTTCCGCGCACCACCTCATGCGCCAAAGAGGGCCTTGGCCCGTTCTTCTCCCTCCTCCTCCGAATCCCCCGCTCTCGAGAATCAGTGGAACACCACCGCGTATAGAAATCTGTGACGCGAGTAGACTCTATATGCGCTGGAACCGCCCAAGTGACACGATCCGACCACCCTCGGATCCAAGTATCGATCGCCTGGTTGTTCAGGACAACAACCCCTCCAACCTGAGTATCCCGCACGGGAATGGTCTGAGCAAGCCCGATCTGCCTCTTCAAACGAAGAGGATGAATCCACACCCCTCGTTCAAAACCGCACAACGTCAACCCGTGAGCCACATTCGCCACGGACGGCGCCATAATCGCCGTAATTTGCCACCATGGAACATACCAACGAATGGTGCTCTCCTTTACAAACCCCCGGAAGTAGTTGATTGAACGCTCCCAAGGGTCAACCTAATCCGTCTTCCGTGACGTCACCGCCGCAGCCTTGAAGACACCGTCCAGGGGAAGAGCGGCATACACACTCAGCCTCTCCATGAGCCAAATGTTGAGAATCCTAGCGCAACCTAGGTACGAGCTCAGACAATTAACACGACGGTCGTCTAAGCCCAGTATGGTCTCCGATAGGATCAGAGCAGAAGGATCGTATCCCCGTTCCATCTCTTCGACGACACGAGCATACCTCGCGTTCCCGAACACCCATCCGGCATCGACCCCGCAAAAGCATAACGATGAATCAAGCAAAAAGCAAAGGCCCTCCGCCTAGAACGGTCCGAAATGCTAGTATCAACCCGGTTCATGTATCGTTGACACAAGAGGAGCATGTTCACCTTACCTCCTGCAAACAAACCCGCAGCATGAGCATTTGTCATCCCAAGGAAGTTCCGCAACATCCCGTTGTAGCAAAGCTCACTCCTCACTACCACCAGAGTATTCCGTTTCGACCATCCTCCGATGGCCGCGAACTCCTCCATCAGAGGGCACACCTCTCCTCCTGGAAATCGGAACACGTGCAAGCTAGGGTCCCAGTAGTCCAGGCATGCATCCAGAAAGTCTAGCTCGACCCTCATTTGGCGAAAGCCAATAAAAACACCCGCTCCATCATCATACACTGCCTTCTTCATCGCCGGACTTAGTGAAGAAGTCCATCTCTTCAAAAGAGCATCAAACTGCTCAACCATTTTTCTTAAAAAAAAACAAAAACTTTTGTAAATATACCTAATGTATTTATAAGAGCAAAACTTGTAATAAAAGAAGAGAAGAGAAGTAATTTGGAATGAAGATTATGGCACGCACCCCCTCTCGTTATATAGGAAAAACATATCCGGAATTTGGAAACACAGCGCTACCAGCCAGGCCACGAAACCGCATAGCTCTATGCGGTTTTCACCCCAAACCGCATAAGCCTATGCGGTTTAGCCCACAAACCGCATAAGGCTATGCGGTTTCAGGGGCTGGTTTTTCTTACAGTTTTCCTAATTTCGTCTTTCCTAAACACGACATCCCACATTATACTACGACGTTCTTTTGTTGCTCCCCATGCAACAACATTATAGTTCGTTTTTAGCAAACACGATTCCTACCACGAGTCGAAACATAACATTTTCAACATTCATACAAGCTCATTTCAACATTTAAAAATGAACTTTTTTGCAAAATCATTTTTCACAAACTCTTTCACTCATAAGCATCCCACTCAGGAATCATTTCGTTTTCAAAACACGCCTAGCTTACTAACACAACAGGTCCACGACGACAAATGACGATCAAATTCAAGCAACATACAAAGGCATGTAAACAAGGGTTCATACAATCCTCATTACACAAGCACACTAATACCACTACGGATGCCGACGACGATACTCGTCGAATTCACGTCGAATTTGAGCCGTCTCAGCACGACTCTAACACAACTGAGCTGCCTGCTCAGCCCAAGCCATCCTCCACCTGTTCGCTGTCCTCCACAACTTCTTGTGCACCTCCTTAGCCACCTGCGACACACAACACAACCGCATTACAGTTTTTCTCTATTTTGCCTTAATTTCCCTCAAATTAAGTCAAACTTGGGGGGGAATTTCAAAACAAGCCGCATTTTTCTCCATTTTGCCTTAATTTCACTCAAATTAAGTCAAACTTAGGGGGAAATTTCAAACCAACCTCGGACACCCCACTTTGCCTTAATTTCACTCAAATTAAGACAAACTCGAGGGGGTAAAACAAAAACACGACCCTCACTAGTTTGATCATCGCTATTATTCCATACCTCGATCAAACTGGGGGCTTACACATATACAAAAACAAAATACATACCCTCTTCACCTTGCCGCTCCAGCTGTCCATGCCCGCGTCAGTAGTCACAGGCAAGTACGTCGGCAACGTAAAAGTACGACGGACACCCGATGTAACACCCCGTGTTTTTATTAATACTAATTAATCATTTTAACAAAATTCTTAAATTAAAATTTATATAATTTAACTTTTATTCAATTACTTTAAAAACGCGACTGAAAAATTTCGTTTCAATAAAACTATCTCAAATACATTTCTAATTAAACTTTTTCGATTTTATATTAATTTGTATTATAAGTTTTACGTCTAAAGTATTTTTCGAACTAAAACTTTATTTCATTTGGTTTTATTAAACTTAATAAATTTGCGTTTTAATTTAAAAATTATTATTACTTGAATAAATATAATTTTATTGAAATGTATCTTGCAAACTAGCAGACCATTTGAAAATCTGTGAGACCGTAATAGAATTTGTAACTAATATTTTTATACACCGTTTAATTTTAAAATATAAGTTTAACGTTATAAAAAGTAAAAATAGAATTACAACGAAATATATTATACATATTACATTTTATAAAATATTAAATTTTTATAAATAAGAGCGAATGAAACAGATCAAATCGTAAAATAAATCCCTTGGCTTATCATGTGTCCACGTTATCTTTCACCCCATCCATTCATTTTAGGTTATTTTTTTTGTGATACATCTCCCTCACTTTTCTGACTTAGCCTCCCTTATACTTATTCATCTCCTTCTTCTTCCTTACTCCCTCTCTTTTTAATATCAACAACAACAAAACACAAGCAAATAATAATAATAATAATAATAATAATAATAATAATAATAATAATAATAATAATAATAATAATAATAATAATAATAATAATAATAATAATAATAATAATAATAATACAAAGCAGCAGCACAACAAATAACAACAACGGACAAAACAACGACAATAACAACTACAACCAACAACACGACGGCAACAATGGCAGCAGCCTGACACAGCTAAGTCGTATCGCTAATATCAAAAATAACCTAACAAACAACTAACAGCAGATAGTAGTAAGCAGGATCGTATCCACAGAGAAACAGCGCAGTTTTCAGTTAAAGTTGGTAATGACAGGTTCAGCTCAAAGTGTGAAAAGAGGGTTTGATTAAGCTAATAACTAAAGCAGGCAATAAAACAGATGAATAAGATTATAATAAGGGAAAGATTAGGGTGTTCAGGTTCAATGTGACAATGATTCAGGAACGCAAGTTAATAAGAAGGAAAAGATAAACTGTGCAATTGACTAGGTTTATAAAACGCTCTCTCGAGTCAATTTTAGCCTTGAGTTCAATTTAGCGGGCTCTCGCAACTTACTAAATTCAACTTATCAAATATGCGTGAGTCTAGTTTCAATTAGGCTTTCGATCTTAAACTGAAACAACCTAAATTCAATTCAATAAAGGCGTCCCTAAATTCAATTGATAATAAAACGCATAGGAAGAAATCAAGTGCACAATTTACTCAACCAATTTAATCCTAAAACATGTTCCCAAATCAAATATCACAAATCACCCTAAACCCTAATTAAAAGATTAGCTAGACATGGTAATTAAATAAGCAAAACAAGTAAATAGATTAAGCATAATGAAAATTGCAATTAAAATTAAACCTGACGGAATCCTGAAGTGCAAAGTATAAATCTTGAATCTTGAAAAGCTAAACTAAGTTTAAGTGTTTTTAGAGAGAAAACTAAAACTAAAACCTAAGTATCAAAGTAAAATCCAGCATTAGAATGAAAACTAAAAACTGAGATCCTATTAAGTTCACGACCTTAAAGTATTTATACTACTCCACATAAAATAATTCGGACTAAATTAAAAACCCGAAGAAATTAACCCTTGGGCCGGCCGTGTTACTTTGGCAGGCCAGGCTGACTCCAAATATTGGGCCGGCCCTCTTTCTTCTCTTCTTCCTTGACTTGCTTGGCCCAAGTCTCCTTTGGGCCCTTGTTTTATTCGTGGCCTTTGTGACTCTAGGCCTTATAACTCGTATCTTTAGCCTTTGGTCTCGGTCTTGGTCCGTGTTCCCGAGCTCTCGTGATGGCTCGAGCTGGGTCTCGTCAGCTTGGTCTCGTATTCACTCCAAAGTCCCGGGTTTTGGCTCAAATCCACCAAAACCTGCAAAATGTCAATAAAATGCAGCAGTAACGAGAAATATAACATAAAGCTCCTAAAGTCATAATAAATACGAATAATTACGAGCTAAATGTGACTGAACCCGGGGGCATAAAACGTATATAAATAGAGTGTATCAAACTCCCCCAAACCAAACCTTTGCTTGTCCTCGAGCAAATAGCGTCAGAGAAAATCAAAGCAACACGAACTAATCACGCTAGTATCTCTAAGTGGACGACCTATGCACATAAACAATACAACCAAAGCCTATTTCACCGAAAATAGAGCACAAGTCTCAACCGATCACGCCACATTATACCACTAGCCTCTAACGCTTCCGCAAAGTAAAGCTAACGACAAATCAATTCGAGCAAGGCCAACCGTACGAACCACTTTCCAATCAACCAATCTCTCCAAATCATTCCATTTTTCTTTGCATTCTTTTTCTTTTCTTTATTCTTTTTTTCTTTTTTCTTGCGCAAATGTGGAGCATCCCTCGTATGTAGTACCGTTTAGCTTGACGTTCACTCGGTAAAAATCGCGCTTGGGTACACATATTAAGGGTTACGTTATTGCTCATACTCCCGGTCGCAGCCAAATTCATGGCCACTGTGGTTACTCAACTCAATGAGTCCCCTCCGAGAGCATCGAAGCATTGCTCCAACATATATAAGATCCTTCCAAATCAAACCACAAACCGACATACCAGACATTCCACAAACCAATGCCAAGCTCGAATGTCAAAGTCGAAAGTAAACAAGCGAAAAGCAGAAAGAATTAAGCAAATACAAGTGGGTTAGTGTTGAGGCTCGCAATCTAGTACCAGGAAACAAACCAATTGTGCAAGCTACGACAATAGGAAGTCGACTCAAAGATACTAAAGATCAAAGTTAATGCACTAATCCATTCTCCAAACTAGACAAAGCAGGACAAAGCAGACCAAAAAGACTCGTATTTTTGTAAATTTTTTTGAATTTTTCAATTTTTTTTTTTGGGTTTTTTCATAAGAAATGCACACAAAAATGAAAAAGCAAAGCGCGAAAAATGAAAAAGCAAAGCGCGAAAGAGCTTCCCTCCCCCAAACCAAATCACACATTGTCCTCAATGTGGAAAACAGCACAACCACACAAGCAGAGGAGGACATAAATCATAAGAGAGAAGGAAAGTAAAACGAGAAAACGAGGGAAAATGGGGTAAAGAGTGCTCACAATGTAGAGTAGGAGCTCCCCCAAACCGAAGTGAAGCGTGGAGTGGGCTAAAAATCCCCGTATATGCGTCCAATTCAGTCCAACGTCGAAGTACTTCGGCATAGCACGCGAGAATACGCAAAACGAAGCAAATAGGGGGTCCAGGCCAGACGGCCTACGGCCGGGACCCAAAATTCAATTTTTCGTTTTTCGACTTTCAAATTTCAACCGGCCCGGTTGCCCGAAATGGTGGGCGACTAAAGACCTTCCTCGTGAGCTTTTTCACATTCTAAGGACCCAAATAGCCTTAAGTACCTGCGCGCTAAAAATCACAAATAATACCCCTCGTCCTCGCGCGCTCAATAAAATCCAAAAAGTTATAAAAACAAGCAAACTGAAAGTACAAATGCTAAATGAAAATACAACGTCATCGGGTTGCCTCCCGGGAGCGCTGGTTTATAGTCCCGCACGACTCTTCATAGCAGCAGATATCAAGTATAAGGTGGCCAAGGACATTGGCCATTTGCAACCACCTCGCTTGGCGAAATAGCATCCGTTCGCCATAGAATTCTCCCCTCTCGAGGCAAAGCATTGTAATCCATCACGCAAGGTATGCCATCGCGAAATGGTTCTCCATATGACTTGAGCGCCAAGCCTTGAACTTCAGACCGTGGATCTCCTCCTCCATCCCCAGGATCGTAGACATCCGCCCTCATGACCTTCCGTTCCCCCAAACCAGGATCACAGCCACCCTGCGTAAGACCTGCACAAGAAACAGCAGAAGAAACATCCTCCAAAGAGTCTCCAGTAAAGTGAGACGGAGGGGCAAGGTCAATAGCAGCCACAAACTCAGCCGCATAGGGCACGCGGGGAAGACTAGACTTAGTGTATGTGAGCTTCTCCCCACCAAGAACGACAAGGTCTTATTCCCACGTCTATAACAAAGACTGCGGTGCAGTGAAAGGTCTCCCTAAAATGATCGGACGTGGGGTCCTCGGGAATGTCTAGGACAATAAAATCAACGGGAATGTAGAATCGCCTCTACCTTGACCGGATGTCCTCTAGGATACCTAAAGGTCTCTCGAGCAAGACGGTCGGCCATCTGCGGCGTCATAGAGGTAACTCCTAACTTAGTCATATTAAGCTTGACCAGACGGAGTAGGAATGACACCGACACTAGCCCCAAGGTCACATAGAGCGCTCGGACCACATACTTCCCAATCGAGCGGGGATGGAAAAAGTCCCGGTCACTCAACTTAGGAGGTGAACTACCCGTAGTAAGGCACTACCCTCCCCAAGAATGCAATGGTCTCAACGCCATCTATGGTCCGCTTCTAGCTAAGACTTCCTAAGAAATTTCGCATAAGCGTGAACTTGACGAATTAAATCAATGAATGGAACATTTACTGCGGCGTCGTTAGGGCGTCTATGAACTTACTCAACCGAGCGGTGAAATAGGAGTTGCGTGACGACTGAAATGGGAGCTTTATTTGAATCGGGGGCGAAGGAGTAGCAGCAGGAGCACTAGAATTATCACCCAAATCAACTTTTCCCGCAAAGAAGAGGTCCACCTGGCCGATCGATCGGCCGCCGGGCCGACCTACCGAGACCTCTTTTTCCTCGGATCGCCCATGGTTTCGTCGTCTTCCTCCCCAAATGCTTAGAGCCATCATAGAACGTCTGGCTCCTCAAAGTTATAGCACACGCGCGGTATCATGGGGTGGATTAGGGGATTACCTTGGCGGCGAGTGCCTGTTGACGCGATGCTTGCGAAGTGGCCAATTGAGCCACTTGATTCTCCAACATTTTAATCGCAGCATCCTTGGCTTGGTCGCTCTTCTGCATCTGCTGCATCATTATCTCCTGCGACTTGGCCATCTGAAGCATCATGGCCTTCACCGCCACACCGAATCAACAGCGGGAGCGGGAGGCGGGAAGGCGAGCAGGTTGAACCGGTGGGACATATGGGGGTCGTTGGTAGTTCGGAGGGGTTTGTTGGAAATTTTTATGTGGGGGTATGTAGGGTTGATTTTGTGGAGGTTGGGTGGTTGGGTTTAAGACATTCTGATTACGGTAAGACAAGAGTGATCTATCGTAACCAGGTTGGTTTTGGTAGGGCAGGTTTTGGTTGTAGTTTTGATACGCAAAAACCTGCTCCTGGGGCGCAGCATACCCCGTAGTATAACCCATATCGTGCCCTGTGACAGCGTTCACGTGAGCACTAGAAGAACCACCACCTGTCATCATAGAAATTTGCGCAGTCAGCGCAGCAACCTGACTCGTTAGCGCACTAATAGCCCCCTTATCACGGTCATCATGCGCGGACCGTGAATTCCCTCTCGGCTTACCAAACTGTGCGGAGTGAACCGCCATCTCCTCTATTAGACCCCAAGCTTTGTCATCATCCGTATTGTTTGCAAAGCGACCCTCAGCAGCTGAATCGAGTATGGCCCGACTCTCCGCATAAAGACCTTTGTAAAAGGTCATGATTACCAACCAAGTATTTAGCCCGTGATGAGGACAGTCTCTAATCAGCTTCTTGTACCTGTCCCACGCCTCAGCAAGCGACTCGTCGTATGTTTGTTTGAAGCCCTGAATTTGGCTCCTCATTTGGTTCGTTCGCTCAGGAGGATAGAATTTTGAGTAGAATGCAAGAGCCAAACCACTCCAATCTGTAATACCGGCGTCCTCCTTGTTTAGATCAGTAATCCACTCGCGGGCTCGATCTTTTAATGAGAACGGGAACAGCATTTCCCGTATTTGCTCCTGCGTAATCCCGGCCTGCTTAATCGTGGAGCAGTAATCGGTGAACATTTGCATGTGTCGACCGGGATCTTCGGTTGGGTAACCACCGAATTGATTGCGCTCCACCAAATTTAGGAAGGCGGGGCGAATCTCAAAGTTGCCCTGCACCGTAGCGGGCATAGTGAATCCACTTGGAATGGACTCCGGTGTGGGCACCGAGTGACTCGAAAGTTTAGGCATTGTCACTGGCGGTGGAGTTAACGGAGTACGGGGAGGTGTGTCCTCTTCGTAGGACGATTGCGTTGCACTAGACTCCGCTTGCGACGCTTCCTCAAGTTCACGTTCGTATGTCTCAGCGATCTCTTTAAAGAAATTACGCGTCCGTGGAAGAATGCGTTGAGTTCAGGATCAAATGGTATTAAACCTGAAGGTGACCTGCGCATAAATAAACTACAAGAAAACGATGAGAACGGCCTCAAGGAACTAAGTTCCTTGAGACTAAGGAGAAAAACCTGCAACAAACACTAACTATAACTAAAACTAACAAAGCCGTTTCCCCGGCAACGGCGCCAAAATTTGACACAGCTAAGTCGTATCGCTAATATCAAAAATAACCTAACAAACAACTAACAGCAGATAGTAGTAAGCAGGATCGTATCCACAGAGAAACAGCGCAGTTTTCAGTTAAAGTTGGTAATGACAGGTTCAGCTCAAAGTGTGAAAAGAGGGTTTGATTAAGCTAATAACTAAAGCAGGCAATAAAACAGATGAATAAGATTATAATAAGGGAAAGATTAGGGTGTTCAGGTTCAATGTGACAATGATTCAGGAACGCAAGTTAATAAGAAGGAAAAGATAAACTGTGCAATTGACTAGGTTTATAAAACGCTCTCTCGAGTCAATTTTAGCCTTAAGTTCAATTTAGCGGGCTCTCGCAACTTACTAAATTCAACTTATCAAATATGCGTGAGTCTAGTTTCAATTAGGCTTTCGATCTTAAACTGAAACAACCTAAATTCAATTCAATAAAGGCGTCCCTAAATTCAATTGATAATAAAACGCATAGGAAGAAATCAAGTGCACAATTTACTCAACCAATTTAATCCTAAAACATGTTCCCAAATCAAATATCACAAATCACCCTAAACCCTAATTAAAAGATTAGCTAGACATGGTAATTAAATAAGCAAAACAAGTAAATAGATTAAACATAATGAAAATTGCAATTAAAATTAAACTTTGGAATCCTCAAGTGCAAAGTATAAATCTTGAATCTTGAAAAGCTAAACTAAGTTTAAGTGTTTTTAGAGAGAAAACTAAAACTAAAACCTAAGTATCAAAGTAAAATCCAGCATTAGAATGAAAACTAAAAACTGAGATCCTATTAAGTTCACGACCTTAAAGTATTTATACTACTCCACATAAAATAATTCGGACTAAATTAAAAACCCGAAGAAATTAACCCTTGGTGGCGCCGTGTTGCACTGGCAGGCACGACTCCAAATATTGGGCCGGCTCTCTTTCTTCTCTTCTTCCTTGACTTGCTTGGCCCAAGTCTCCTTTGGGCCCTTGTTTTATTCGTGGCCTTTGTGACTCTAGGCCTTATAACTCGTATCTTTAGCCTTTGGTCTCGGTCTTGGTCCGTGTTCCCGAGCTCTCGTGATGGCTCGAGCTGGGTCTCGTCAGCTTGGTCTCGTATTCACTCCAAAGTCCCGGGTTTTGGCTCAAATCCACCAAAACCTGCAAAATGTCAATAAAATGCAGCAGTAACGAGAAATATAACATAAAGCTCCTAAAGTCATAATAAATACGAATAATTACGAGCTAAATGTGACTGAACCCGGGGGCATAAAACGTATATAAATAGAGTGTATCACAGCCCCACCGAGCCACCTGGAACCACCATCACCTACCACCGCCGGTGACCCCTGCTACCTCGCTTTCCTCTTCTCTCGTCTTCGTCTGCTCACCGGAGTACCACCGGAGCACTTCAGTGCTCTGCCTCCTTTCCTTGTTTTCGACCACCATGGCCGGAGCTCGAGCTCAGTCGCCGCCGGAGCCCCCACCGTGGTCCTTCCTCGGCCCCTGTTTTTCGACATCTCTTTCTCCCCTGTTTTTCCTTGGTCCTTTCTCCTCTCGCCGGAGCAACAACCGACGACAACAATATCGGAGTCACCATTAAAGGCAAGCTCAAGCTTGAGCACGACCATCTTGAACCACCATGGCCACACCTCGACCTCTAACTCTCGGTCCCATGCCCTGCCCTGTTTTCTTCTTCTTTTCCTCGCCGGAGTTCGTCACTACTCGCCGGAGCTCCGACCTCCGACCACCATAGCCGTGATGTGCCGCCTCCCTCTTGCCTCGCCTCTGCTCCCCCTCTCTCTGTCAAGTCACCACGAGCCACCACCGTGGCCTACTCTACTTGCCGTCGTATTTTTATCGTCGGTAACTTAAACCGTTTTCAGTCCATAAATTTATCGTCAATTATTTTCCCGACTTTAATTCATTTTGCCGACTTTAATTCGCTGCGTGTTTGTTCATTTGCCGAGGACGGAGTCGACTCGAGCTTGACGCCCCTTCTCTTTTTCCCTTCTTCGTGTTCCCTGTTTCTGGCTCGGATTCGACTTGGACCACCGGGGTTTCTCAATGGTGAGCCTCGTTTTCAGCCCTCTTTCAATTAATATTAAGTACTCTCGGTTTCATTTTATTCAGAACTCGTAATTTCATCCTGTCAATATATCGAGTCTCACTTCTCTCCTTCTCTGCTAGTTTATGTTAAGTACACCGCTACACATTTGGGTTTCGGGTTGACAAAATTATGGAGCCAGACGAGCTAAGGAAATTCGTACCGAGCTAACATAAGGTGCTCCCGCACACTATATTTGCTAAGCACTTACACCTAATTGATTATATGTTATGTTTGAGTGTGTGTGTGTGAATTAGTATATCACTTTAGTATTGCATGACTAATTACAAGGCAAAAATCGAAAAAATAAAACTTGTGTAGCTTATAAAAACCACACGGCCACCCTTCAATTTTCCACTTAATTTTTCGTTTTAATTTTTGTAAATTGCATGCTTAAAATACTTGTAATAAGATGAACATGAAAATATAATTAGATTATGTTTTAGACTAAAAATGAATTTGTTATGAAATTTAAATGTTTTTAAAGTGTTTATATGTTCTTGAAATTTAATGTTGTTATTTTTGTATGAAATGATTTACTTTTGTTTGTTAATGTTTGTATATGATTTTCACTTTAGTAAAATACAAAAATGACATAAGGTAAATTAGTTATTGAATTAGAAGTATAAAAATAAAAAAAATAAAAATAGGGAACATATATATTATACACGGTTTTTCCCTTATTTTTGGACCAATTTTGATCAAAATAAATTTGTCACTTAGTCACTAAAATTGATTAGTAATTAGGATTATATTAGATTGTATAATGAATCGTTAATAAAAAGAATCAACGAAACCGATTAAAATAAACGTTACACGTATTAAAATGAATTATCTCGTGTGTTACTACCTATGCTTAAATTGGATATGGACATACGGACTATTTTAAAATGAACTACGACGACCTCGCTAAAAGTGGAAACCGCTAAAATGTTAGTTAAGTATATGACTAAACGTAACCGACTTTTACTTTTAAAATAAATTCTCAAATCACTAAATACAAAACGAACCTAACGACTTTGAAATTAGAATTCTATACTTAGAAAATAAACTTGATTTTGTACCAAAATAAAATATCTTAAGGTATAAAAATACTAAGTATGAAAATATAACAATAAATACTAAGTATTAAAAAATACACTAAGTATAAGAATACATGTACGTATAAAATACGAATAAAATACGACGTATAAAAATACGTATAAATACGGAATACTAAAATACGAATACGTATAAAAATACGAGGAATAGTAAATACGATGAATAGTAAATACGATGAATAGTGAATACGATGAATAGTAAATACGATGAATAGTAAATACGATGAATAGTAAATACAGTGAATAGTAAAATAATGAATAGTGAAAATATTTAAGATTTACGAACGGACTTAAAATAAATCATTAAGTCTTTCTATGTGTTTTGTTTATCTGAAGAACTGCTAGAACTAAAATTTCATTATACAAAGTTAGACGATATATTTTAGTTCTGAGTGCCACCTATTTTGAATGAACGAGGAAATAAGAAATTAAGAAATGAACTACTTGGATAAAATACTTGGATTGTTCGCCATGTCGCGACTCTTGAATTCGAAGTTAATGAGGTAGCCGTCTATGGGGACTTTGGCTCCCTCCCAGAGTTGCTAAAGGCGATCTAATATTTTTATATAAAGTATTATTTCGGTGCGGCATATACAACCTCAGGGATGGGGCATGATTGATATCTCCGTGAGCCCATACTACGGTAATTGGAAACTCCCGCCCCACCCGGGGGTACCCGTCTAAGGTGATAGTCGTATTATTAGGTGACTACTTACTCGAGGGCGAGTATGATCTGAACCTATCTATAGTGGTGTATGCATACATTAGACTCGGGATTTGGCTGTCCTTATCGCTTTAGGTATCCTTAGCCTGTTCAGACACGTCCGCTTTGTTCGGCCCTGACCGCTATTGCGCGGACGTCTAGTATGTCAGCCACGTCCAATCTGTTTGGCCCTGTCCACTGTTGTCTAGTGTGTCAGACACGTCCAATCTGTTTGGCCCTGTCTACTATTGCGAAATTACGTCTGCATGCTTCCGCCTCGCTAATGAACATTCTTTAGTTAACGTATGTTGAATGCATTTCCTTGTTTTGGTTGACTATTGTCTGAATGATTTGATTTTCTGGGTGTTGAAGCAGGATTTGTTGAGTATGATCGTTTGTGAGTGTTGCGTCATGTATTATTTGATTTATACTCATGTGTGAATCATCTTGATTTCCTCTTATGTGTTGCCTGACTACTTGTTACCTGTTTTTACTTATTTATGTTACGTACCTCACATGTTTAGAATTGCATGTATCGAAAGAGTGTTGCGGGAAAATGATAATATATAAAAACGCAGGTACCCCGAGACCAACGCTATTGAATGCTGGGGAGAGTTTACCTTTATTTTGTACTCCTTTTTGAGAGATTGTAATCAAATAACTCTGTTTATCTTAAACTCATATTATGTATATAGAGTTTGTAATACGATAACAGCTGGTTTTGTAATATATAGACTTAATTAATTTTCCGCCTTAGTTTAATTAAAGTCACGAAAAACCAGGTTGTTACACCCGAGTCATCCCACTCAACGGTAGTAGGAAAGTCACCAGGCTACTCCGCCATCTCAGGATCAAACAGCTACAAAACTAATACAAAACACACACGTCAGGGAAATTTTTCGCTAAAATTACCCTACGCACCCTCAAAACAAGACAAACATACCTCAATCGGTCCACAAGCAAGCCGAGACTGAGCGAACTGGCCGTAGTCTTCCCCAGGACAAAGAACACTCCCCGACTCTCCCTCTGCATACAGCCTCACGCAATCCTGTGCTGAAACCCCTCGCTCAAAAAGGACTCTCGGCGGGTCCCTAGGCACTACAAAGAATGGCTACTGCACAGTAAACCAGACGCTCTCAAGATACCAAACCGGTCCGTCTGGCGCCGCTAAGTACAACGCTGGTATCGCAAGATCGCAAACCGCGCCCCGATGCCCTCAGGGATACCCGTGTACTGACCCCACGGGAACGGCACGAACTACAAAAAAAGAACAAACATAGGTTTCATACAATCATTTTAAGTACACTCTATTTAAAAATGATTCAAATACAAACCTGATCAAACTCTACGAGGTTCAGACGCACCCGAACCTCATCATACGACCAGTCAAAAGCCGCACGGTTACACGTACCCCAAATACGCACCGCCGGATATTCCCTCACGATGCTTTTAGCATGCTCAGACAGCAGGAAGGGGAAGTGGCTGAAAATCCATGACTGCATACACAAAAACAAGTTATAAAGACAACAAAATCAAACAAGACAAAGACATATACATCAAACAAAAGCAAAATCAATGCATACCTCCATCACAAATCCAGGCGAGACTAAGGACAGTCTCGATCCTCACTCCATGACCCGCGGTCTCACCGCATCCATGCAAAGCGAATGCACAAACCCAAAGACGGCGACACCTAGTCAAGTGTCCCAATTGCACCCCAGTCTATGAGATGCATAAGGACCGACGTCGCCGCCCTCTCACCCTTATCGCCGAAGTACACGTCGCTAACAAACCAGCACAGCCACAGACGAGCGTTCTGATCGTCACTCCAATCAGAGGGGCCCCGCTCAGTCTTCCCCTCAAAATACTCCAAGATATAGCTCGTCTTGATAACATAAGGCGGCTTACCCTTATACTCCACCTCAAGACCACCGCCAACCGCGGCAGTCACCACATCGTCCACGATGGACGACGCAAACCCAAAACTCATATCACGGTCACCAAACGGCAGACCCGTCATGACCGCATACCCAGACAAAGTAATGCCGGCCTCGAAGCCGGGCATGTGAAATGTCGTAGTAGTGTCCCAATACCTATCAAGAAAAGCACGGATCAACATCAGGTTCGCCGTCAGCTGACTCTTCGCAATCTCCCTCCAATGCCCCACCAAGGGACCGAAAGCACTACTAAGCACCCAAGCTTTCGCTCCCTGCGAAAGCTTCTCCTCAAAAGCACACATGACGGACGAGACGCCCGAGAAAGTCCTCATAGAACCCTTCTGCATGCCCATCGTCGCCCGATAGGAAACATGTCTCTTCGGAGCCAGCAAAAGGTTATGGCCGTCCCAACCCTTGGCGAACGACCTATCCCCCCGTGATCCACGTGGCCTAGAGCTACTCGCCCTAGGCGCAGCCTCAGCCTCCTCAGGCTCCTCCTCCCCGTCCATCCCAGCCTCTAGCTCATCCACCAGCTGAAGAATAAGCTCGTCCTCCTCAGGCTCAGGCCTAGGATCATGCCTCCCACGGCCCCTACCCCGTGACATGCCGCGCCTCGTAGGCAGGTCACGAGGGTCGGCCTCCCTCCACTATACGAACGCCTCATGCGACTCGAACTGGGGGCTCCCTCAGGTCTCGAGCTCGTACTCTTACGGGACGATTTTGATCTCGTAACACGACCAGAACCCTCTCCTGCAACAAACACATAATACATACACACATCCTCGCACATACTTGACACCATGCATGACAGAGCATTTTTAGGCCTAATTCACAATTAAGCCGAAAACCGTTCTCTACATATCAAAATCCTAACTTTATGGTTTCTATACGCCATAATAGTCCCCAAAAATAACCCAGTACAAGCAATTGCATTTTGGTCACCCCGATCAAAAACCCCCAATTCGCCCTAATTACTCCGTATAACTACGACTTAAGACGACGAATTGAAAGCCTTAGCTCGACATTTTCAAGAAATTGAAGCTATAGGCGCGCTATAGACGCTATGGGCATCCTACACCGAAGTTTAATTGAAATTCTGGGTCGGAAAATTCGGGCTCGTTTTCGGGCCCGAACCCTAATTCACACGTTTTTGGGCTTAAGACGGTCCAAATCATAATCAATTCACACATACATGCTAACATGACATAATGCAACACAATGACGTCAATTCCAAGCATTCAAACGGCAAGTTTCAAGCAAAAATCGGGTTTTCATTCAAAACCCGTCTTTTCAACGTTTCTAGCTAAAACTAGCTAATTACAACGACAAATAACGTAGAAACAAGTTAGAATGGAGCATTACCTGTTTCCATAGCCAGGCAACGCAAGAGAAATGATCAAAAACGGTTGAGAAATCGAATTTTGGTGTATTTTAGTGTGAGAAACCGAAATAAGCAAATGAGGCTCATTCACGGCCTTGTTCGAGTTTTATACAGCCCATACAGCCAGCAGGGGAAACCGCATAGGTTTATGCGGTTTCCCCCTTTATTTTTTCTCCGATTTTTCTCGTTTTGGACCTACTTTTGAATTCCTAATTCATCCTGGCCCAAATGCAACTCCAAGTACGTCCCGTGCTTGGGTTAAGGCGTCACCTACAGTCTGCCATACGCGTATATTAAGCATTTAATGTACGGTACAAAAGCAGAAGCACGAACGCTCTTCACGAGCATTTACATCATTTTCTCATCAACGGGAGGCAATCATATGCAATAACGACTACATAGACACTCCTCGGCGAGTTCAAGCATAAATACTCTGCAATATACCCAATTACAAGCATTTTTCTCCACATAGACGCTCCTCGGCGAGTTCAAACACAAGTACCTTACACAATGCATCCAAACACAAGCATTGCAACCCCTACACTTGCGCTCCTCGGCGAGTTCTAACACAAGCAACCTATAAAGCACACCTAGACACAAGCACGATTACATTTACAACCACACGAACACTCCTATACGGTCACATTTGCAAATACACTCTTACTCAGCTACACATTACGCCTTTGCACATGCACTCTTTCACGAGACCACATGCTACATGAAAACCTTACAAGCAGCAGCACTAAGCATACGACGACACTAAACGTATACGAAGGCATTACGCTACAAGCACCACGAAGACACTCAGCAGGCCGGCAGGCCCTCACAACATGCACGAACCGTCATATCCTTAAACATGTACGCCCCTCCCCGTTTAGCCCGGTTCGAAGTCCTCGTCTCACCCATGGACACATGCTTCGTTCCGCTAACTATATCCAGACTGTAATGGTCCGGATATGGTCGTGGAGTTTGACTAACGCTCTAGTCCGAGCTCAGTCAAACTGGGGGCTCTGTGGATACCCATATCCGTACCCTCCCCACTCAAAACCCTGTGATGTAACACGGACTTTTATTACGCATGTTTTAACGTTGACTTAAACGGTTCTATATAATGTCGAATTCATTTTGAGTCGTTTTAAAATGTTAAATGATTTAGGTCGCTGCACATCACACTTAAATAAACGATCATTTTGTCCATTTGGAGTCTGGCTTGGTCCGCGTCCTGCTTCATTTGGCATGAGCTTCGCATTTGCATTACAATTAGCCCTTTTACATTAACAAGGTCTAATTCAGCATTCCTAAATTCCTAAATTTAGGCCCGGTGACTAGATCTTCCCTTTAGCCTCCTCTTACACAAAATATAGCCTCACGGGTTATCTTATTTCACAAAATGCTACAAAATACATCTCTTTCATTTTTTCGGGTCTCGGGCCCAAAACCGAGCCCAAACCCGCCTTTGGCCCGCACTCCAAAGCCCTGAACCTCATAAAATATCTCAGAAATATCTCAGCTGTTTTCTTGACGTGCAAGCTTGAGATTATACTGTATCTTTTCGAGATATAATCAAACCGGAACTAGGAAAGACAACCTAAAACCACCCCCTCAAACCGCATAGCCTTATGCGGTTTAGGGGTCAAACCGCATAAGCCTATGCGGTTTACCCTACAAACCGCATAGTGCTATGCGGTTTCTCAGCTTGGTTTTATCCCCGGATTTCCTATTTTCTCCGAGGTTTTTAGTATATATACACTCCTATACCCGACCTCATAAAACCACAATTTTTCACACAGAATTTGCAGCATACACAATTCAAAACTCTCTCAAAGCCTCAAGCACTCAAATCCTTGAGTTCAACACACCATCCCGTGTTGAATTCATCCTCCTTTTAAGTTCCTGAAGCGAAGCTCTGCCCAGATCTGAAGCGCTAGGACCAGGTAGGTACCGATCCACTTGGATCAAAACTTTTTCTTATTTGCTATGGACTAACAAAGGGGACTACACTTTGGCCAACCCCCCCCCCCCCCCCCCCCCCCCCCCCCCCCCCCGCGGCTTTGGCACCGAGCGCGCTTGCATTCCAGGTGTTCTTTTTACTTCGGGTACACTCCATATCCGATGACACGCCAAAGTCGCATAAGCAACCGACCCTTATAAAATAAATCAATGGACAATTGAACTTTATTTTATTTGCATGCATCTTGCACCTTCTTATTTTGCATTAAAATCAACTTAAACAATGAATTCGACCTTTAACTGAACCGTTTTCGTTAACAAGTTAAACATGCTAAACTGAGGGTTTTAATCAATTTTTTTGCATCTGCATTCTTTTACAAACTTTTTCGCACTTGTACGTAGCGATAACATTAGCTCAATTATCATCTTATTTGGATTGTTCTAGGTCAGTAGAGGCTATTTTTACATTGGCTTTTCTAAAAGGTATTCATAAATCATTAATTGAACTACTCTTTTTCTAAAGTACCCTCACCCCGAATCCATTCTGGTTTCACAAGCCTTAGATCTAGGGGTGTCGGCGTGCTCCAAAATCTAGGACATGTCTTTAGGCTTAGGACATGATAGCAGGTTCCTAATTTCCGCGATAATTAGGTGGCGACTCCAAAACAGTTTTAAAGGTTTTTTCTAAATTAGTCTTTATAACTTAAAGCGCCCTTACGCAAGACGCCGAGTTGGGTCCCTCGTCGACGCCCGGGTTCCACAGGGAGGTGGACCCATACTCCCTTAACCAATTACATTTCATAAGTCACTAGTAGAAAAACACCTTTTAGTGGCGGTTGTAAATAGCTTTTAGTGGCGGTTTGAAGCGACGTCTATGTGGGGGTCGTATAAGTTTTGGTGGCGGTTGTAAAAATCGCCACCAAAAGGCCTCGCTTTTAGTGGCGGTTCTAAGCTAGAACCGCCACTAACAGTCTAATATATGGCTCTTTTGAACAACTTTTAGTGGCGGTTCTAATCTAGAACCGCCACTAAAAGTTCCTTTTAGTGGCGGTTCTAAGCTAGAACCGCCACTAAAAGTTGTTCATCAGAGCCATATTTTAGACTTTTAGTGGCGGTTGTAAGCTACAACCGCCACTAAAAGTTGTTCAAAAAAGTCATATTTTAGACTTTTAGTGGCGGTTTTAAGCTACAACCGCCACTAAAAGTTGTTCAAAATAGTCATATTTTAGACTTTTAGTGGCGGGTTTAAGTTACAACCGCCACTAAAAGTTGTTCAAAATAGTCATATTTTAGACTTTTAGTGGCGGTTTTAAGCTACAACCGCCACTGTATGTTATTATTTTTTTTTTTAATACGAAAAAATTTTGGCATGACCTCGTCTAAATTTGACGATCCACCTCGTCTAAATTTGACGATCCACATATGAGTACGTTCCTGCACGTACCACATCCGACAACACATATACACCACATTGTATCCCACAACAACATCCAACAACACCACATCCAACAACAATATATCCAACAACACGATATAAAATTCATTTCGAATGTGCATGCAACCAACAACACATCCAACATAAAAATTCTAAGTTTACTCCAAATAAATATAAAACACAACAATAATTTGCAAACATACATACACTACAACACTTCTATAATCGATAACTCCATGAGATCGAACTTAGCAACTTCCCGTTGTTGATCTTCTCAAAACCACCTAGAAACACAAAATGAAAATATCGTCACGTGAAGATGTATGTGTAAAACACATTCACACGAAATACACAGCTACATCGTATATATAAAACATTATGTCTAAAGATCATTGTGATTAGAAAACACAATCACACTCAATACACATTTAGGGCCGGGGTCCAATGATCATATATATATATATAAAACGTCCATTTTAATATAAATGTGGTAACTTGGGGAAACATCTAGGGGAATACTAGTCACTCACATTCACACATATACCATTCAATTCGACATTCACAATTGTACACAAGTTCAACGAGTACATGTAACGTCACTTGAGTTCAAAGCGTTCCTCGGCTTATGTATTCATTTACGACACACAGTGACTCTAATTCACAATGATCATATATATATATATATATATATATATATATATATATATATATATATATATAGAATTAGGTTAAACTAAGTCCCTCAAAAATTTTGAGTCCGTGAGTCCTACCTAAAAAATTCGAAACTATTGTACTGAAAAAACGAAACTGTAACGAATAAAAAATGAAACTGTTGCGAGTTTGAAACTGTTACATAAAAACGTGAATGCTGTTTGGCCGGTTGACTCAAATGGCCTGACTGCCTGCACTTTTTTTCTCCTGAGATTTAATCTCAGCCCTCCATTTTTGTGATCTAAGGGCTTAAAATGGGACTCACGGACTCAAAATATATAAGGGACTCATTATAAACTAACTCTATATATATATATAACGTCCATTTTAATATAAATGTGGTAACTTGGGGAAACATCTAGGGGAATACTAGTCACTCACATTCACACATATACCATTCAATTCGACATTCACAATTGTACACAAGTTCAACGAGTACATGTAACGTCACTTGAGTTCAAAGCGTTCCTCGGATTATGTATTCATTTACGACACACAGTGACTCTAATTCACACTATCGACCCATAAATAACCCACCCGAACGCATCACCCGTCCGAGAGAGAAAAGGGCAGCAACAGCCCTCAGGATTTCGTGTATAGCAAATTCTAAATCACTTATCAACAGCAAGATTCAAAAACAAATACCCGGTGATTAGATTGCATTGACCCTATACAAGCGTGGGTTGCTGGTAAGAGCTAAGAAGGAAACGAGGACTTGAGAGAACTAAAGATGATTGGTTGTTTAGGTCACTCACCTGAGTCTTTCCGATAGTTGGAGACACCTTGTATGGCATTAAATATCTCCGGTGTAAATACATATACTCCACAATTTATTCGATCACTAACCTGCAGTACAAAAAAAGAATTTAACGATAAAGTTTGAAGCAAATCAAATATGAGCTGCAAGTTTTTACTCCCATTAAACAATGTAAAGATGTGTCATAGCATAGGAACACAGCCGTTACTCGAGAACAAACAAAATAGTGCACTTACGAAAGTTTCAGGCCTCTCGGTATAATGCAAAACCTCATTGGTGACGGGATCAAAGAACCAACTCACCAAATCGATTGGCGGACTCAGTAGAAACACATCCATGTAAACTTAGTGATAAATAATTGGTGACCAAGTAGATAAATGCTAAATAATTGAAACAAAACCGAAAAATATTTCAATAGCTTTTAATATAGCAGATGGTGTTGATGAGACCACGCTCCACTAATATAGTTCCCATCCCTCCGTATTTTCATCTCGTTGATATAGTCAAATGCAATAAACTAGATATCACAAAATAAAATCAAAGTGTCGTAAGAATATGAATTAAAATAGACTCTAAATTATAATAATCAACTTTATATATATAAGATGATTATACCTTCTGAAAATTTTCCTCATTTACCGCCGAGTAGTAAAAGATTATATTATATATCCATTTCATAACATAATAACCACACTCGTAACCTCCGGGTTGTTGGGCGCACTAGCATTTATGCAAAAAAATCATATCAATACAAAATATACAACATACATTAATCCATGATCATAAATTAAAGTATATTGTTCAAATTTTAAACAACTATACATCTTACTTACCTTGATAACTTTTATATCGAGTTTACTAAGTTTACCAAAATTGCGTTTTCCACCTTGAACACGATGTAGTAACCAAGCTCCGTTTAGCCGTCCTTTTATGTCAAGTTTCTTCGAACGACTTTGTTGCGAGTCCAAAATATACATTGCATTCAATCTCAAGCAAGCAACAATCAACATCCAATGGTCCCTATGCATGCATTTGACATTATAATTATGGACACACATAATAAATATTATAAAATTACTTCACAACAAATATATCCAAACTACCTTGAGGGTTTCAAATGAGTATGAACCAACTATTAATAACGTATGATACAAAACACATATTGATGTTCAAACAAGTTGTAAATAGATTCGCGCATACAGTATACTCTTACTAGAGTTCCACATATAATGAGTGTAAGACAAATGGTTTTCCAAATCTTGACTCTAACATTTGAACAAAGAGCAGATCACATTAACCGAGACGATTAACCACGTCGGAAGTACAAACAATTTACCAAATACTACTCCATCTCATGAAACATGAAAATTAACGCAAAACCATATGACTGCAAGTCATAACAGCAAATCACAAACCCTACGCAAACTTTTTCTATAAGAAGGTTAGCGACTTTTTCTATAAGAAGGTTAGCTACTTATAAGCGACTTTTTCTATAAGAAGGTTAGCGACTTATTTAGTGTGGGCCAATACTCATCCTCAGTGGCGCAATTGAGATCAATTTTTGTGTCGATGTTTCATCTAGCGTTGCACAACAGGATATTCGATCAAACAAGCAGAAGTCTCAAAAATGTGACCGACATGTGGGTGGGTAACATTATCATGATTGAGCTAACACGTGTGTCGTTCGTTTGCATTTCTCTAATTTAAAAGTTTCGATTTCCACCAGAGATATCAAGTTACTCAGCTACAATAATTGTGCACAACAAACTAAAAACTGCTAGATCAATCAAAATAACCAAAACTATAAACGTAATTAACCACAAGAGAGCTAACATTACGACAATAAACGATAAATTCGGCAGCATAAAGCGGTACTACGACGAACAATTAGACGACGAAAATACCTGAATATTCAGAGCTTTCTTGTTGTTTTCAAGTTGACTACCTGAAAAACAGATCAAACGAACAATTTGACTTGTGGATTTGTAAACCCTAAGCTAGATTTCTTCATGAAAAATCAATCAAACATCCCAAAAAAAGAAATACACCAAAAATGGAAAGAGAAATGAAACCTTTAGAACCCTTGGCTTTCTCCAAGTTCTTCTCGCGAGCCATCTTAGATTTCTGGGCGTTGCCTCCTCCCATCTTTCCGATTGAATTGATTGAATTGAAAACCCTAATTTTTGCACAAATAAACAAAAAAAATGAGGTAGTTTGGATATAATGAAGGAAACAAATTCAAGTTAAATGAGGTGAATTTTTGCACAAATAAACAAAAAAAAATGAAATGAAAATTGATTACAGAAAATGGGGAAAACGCAAGAGAGGAGGGGAAGAAATTGATTACCGAAAATGAAGACTGTGGTGGCTGGCGACGACAGAGGAGAGACGGCGGCTAGAGGACGGTGGTGGCTGGCAACCGAGTAGAAGAAGCAGACGAATAAAGACGACGGCGACGACGACAGAGAAGAAGAGGACGACGGCTGGAGAAGAGGAACGGCGACGGAGAAGAAGAGGAATAAGGAGAAGGACGGCGACGGAGAAGAAGGGCGGCGACGGAGATGAAGGGCGGCTGACGGAGAAGTGGTGAACGACGACGACAGAGAAGAAGAAGAAGAGAAGAAGGGCGGCTGACGGAGATGAAGGCCGTGGTGGCTGGAGGACGAAGTGGTGGCGACGACGAGAGAGAAGAAGAAGGTCGGAGGGCTGATTTTTGATTGAAGTGTTTTTAATTTTGATTGAAGTGTTTTGGGATAGAAGCTCAATATTAGGTCTATCTCTTTTAGTGTTTTGGGATACAACTAGAGCTGTCAAAATCTGACCCGACCCGGAAAACCGCCCGAAACCGACCTGAAAATAACCCGAAATAAACCTGCTTTTTTTACCCGAAACCAAAAACGACCCGAACCCGAAACAACCCGAAAAAATGGGTCATAACCCGACCCGTAGCGGGTTAACCCGTTAAGTTAAGAAATTTACGTTCCAAGATAGAAAATGTCAATATCAATTTTTTATGATTAATTAATTTTAAACATTTCACAACCAAACTACTCATAATTTACAATTTTCACTTAAATATAATATTTATTATTTAATAATTGTATAAACAGTCATACTCTGTAGTAATGATGTTTGTTAGTTGCATTGGACATTGCGAATTATGATTTGAGACATCTTAAATCACTATTTATGAAATTTTGAAACAAAATTACATGTGGAGGATAAGTGAAAAAATGTGGAAAATAATATGATACTATAAGTCGGTAATTCGGGGTAACATTTTAGAATTTGAAGACACAACTTGGACTCTACAAGTACGGATCAAAATTTTCATTGTTATATTTTATTGTTATACTTTATGATTTAAAGTGTTTAATATCCACATCAGCTATATTCTTATAACCGTATGTTATACGTAAATATTGACTTAATAATTACACGTCTATATATACTTATTTTGAAATATTATCAATTTTTAACTTATAATTCAATTTTTTTTATTTTTTTCTATTGTATCATCAATTAAAATATTTTTTCTTAGTGAAAACTAAACCGTTATACAAAAAACGAAAAAAGAAAATATCGATAAAGGGGCGTTAATTAACCCGTATTTTGACCCTAACCCGACCTGCAACCCGTATACACCCGACCCGTATATTACCCGAACCCAAAATACACCCGACCCGTATGTTACCCGGTTTATGGTTACCCGAACCCGAAACCCGCCCGACCGACCTGTTTGACAGGTCTAGATACAACCTTTTAGTGGCGGTTTTATATAACAACCGCCACAATAGACCTACGGTGGCGGTTGTTTGTTACAACCGCCACTAAAAGCCTCTTCCACATTCATTTTTAGTGGCGCTTTTTAGTGGCGGTTTTATTTAGAAACCGCCATGATAGACTTATAGTGGCGGTTGTTTGTTAGAACCGCCACTAAAAGCCTCTTCCACATTCACTTTTAGTGTCGTTTTTAACTTGGAACCGCCACTATAGATCTTCCACCCTACTTTTGGTGTCGTTTTTTTAAGAACCGCCACGATAGCCTCGACACTATAGGGTGATTTTCTACTAGTGAGTTTAAGCAAATAGGACCTCATTTGTACTTATATTATTATTTTATTAGTTTTTTCTCTACATCTCTCCTCACATCGATAAATGTGTATAAAGTAAACGTAAACAAATCACCGAGACGGAGGGAGTACGTTGTTGATAAATGACCGTAGCCTTTTATATATCCTTTTCAAATTAAATGACCGTAGCCTTTTACATATTTTGACCGTTGCCTTTTATATAGCGTTTTATTACAACCGTAGTCTATTGTATAAGCCGTATGTACGTTTTCTACTAGTGATTGTTCGAAATGTAGGTCTATTTTGAGCAAATATCCCATTGGTTCGAGATCTCACAAGATTTCGAAACAAATATCTTTTTGTTTAGATTTTCATTAAATCGCTTCCGCAATTTAATTCGTATCACCAATTAATTCGTATCACCATCGGTTTTGTCTGGACACGGAGGAAGTACTAATCAAACTCTACTAAGGAGTGCACGGGTATTTCTTGAACTTTTAATGTCTTTTCACTGATGTATTTGTTAGAGTCAAGGATGTGAGGACACACATTTCCTTCATATTACTTATAGATTTTAAATTTTGTGCAAGTAAAATACATGCTGGGGAGGGTATAAAATATCACGAGTGCCCACGGTGTTAGCAATGACTTGGCACAATCAACGTCTTCCCGGCAATGCCTAGCCACGGTGCTAGCCGTGCCTAACACGAGTGCCCACGGTGCTAGCAATGCCATGGCACAATCAACGTCTTCCCGGCAATGCCTAGCCACGGTGCTAGCCGTGCCTTGCACGTGTTCCCACGGTGCTATCAATGCCTTGGCACACTCAACGTCTTCCCGGCAATGCCTAGCCACGGTGCTAGCCGTGCCTAGCACGAGTGCCCACGGTGCTAGCAATGCCTTGGCACAATCAACGTCTTCCCGGCAATGCCTAGCCACGGTGCTAGCCGTGCCTAGCACGAGTGCCCACGGTGCTAGCAATGCCTTGGCACAATCAACGTCTTCCCGGCAATGCCTAACCACGGTGCTAGCCGTGCCTAGCACGAGTGCCCACGGTGCTAGCAATACCTTGGCACACTCAACGTCTTCCCGGCAATGCCTAGCCACGGTAAAATATCTAAAATCTCCAACATGAGTTTGATAGGTATAAAATATCTAAAAGACAGTTTTTTTTTTTTTTTTTTGTGGGGGGGGGGGGGGGGGGGGTCCAATCCAAAGAGTACTACAGGCCCGGATATCGCCTAGCGACCGATGCAGCCGATCAAATCTCATTACTTTCAAATGGGGTAAAACCTCACTCACATAAAAAAAAAAAAAAAAAAAAAAAAAAAAAAAAAAAAAGGGCAAACTCAGTTCAGAGGACACTGGGACGCTTTCCAAGTCTCTCCTTTTTGTTGGGGCGAATGATCATATTTTTAAATTTTTTTATTTTTTTGGGTTTTTCCCAACTGTACCCCTGTACTATTGGGTTTTCCCAACTGTACCCCTGCGTATATCGTATTCCCAACTGTACCCCCGAGTTTCTTAATTACTCCCAACCATAACTAATTATGCTTAAACCGTCAATTATCACCGTTAAATGCCAATTAGGATGCGTAATTTGCCTACGTGGAGCGCCTAATTTGCCTACGTGGAAGGATTAGTTGTAAATTAGAAGTTGAGTCAATTTATTAACCGTCATTTCTTTCTTTTGATTCAATTTTTTTTAAAACCCTTTGAAACCCTTTCACCTTTCTTCCTCTGTTCTCTTCATCTCCTTCCTTTAGTTATTGAACTTTTGCAGTTCATCGTCGTTGCAACATCTTCATCGTTGAACTTTTGTAGTTTTTCCTTCCTCTGTTCAATTTCAGGTATGATTTCAGGTATGATTTTGGGTAAATTAAAGAAACTCAGGGGTACAGTTGGGAGTAATTAAAGAACTCAGGGGTACAGTTGGGAAAACGATATACGCAGGGGGACAGTTGGGAAAACCCAATAGTACAGGGGTACAGTTGGGAAAAACCCTATTTTTTTTATCGAAATTAGTTGTGAGAATCTCTCTATGAAAAAACAATTTTCTGTTCTTTGTAACACACTTTCTAGAAGAAGGAATAAGGGGGGGGGGGATAATGATCATATTTTTTTATTTTTTTTATCGAAATTAGTTGTGAGAATCTCTCTATGAAAAAACAATTTCTTGTTCTTTATAACACTTTCTAGAAGAAGTCATTGATAAGGAACTTTATGGGAATACAATCATCATCATTTGGGTGATATTATGACCTTGGAGTTGCTTCTTTTATAAAAGTTGTTCAACTTGGGCATTAAAGAATATGGACCTGCACAGTGTTAGTATCTTCCGTCACAGGAAAATGTAGTAGCATATGCAATCTTCTAAGTTAGGTATCAACATATCCGACGGTCCTAAGTCGTATGCCGCAAATTAATAATTTATAACACTTAAATCCTAATACTAAGCAGATAGTAAAGCGGAAGTAAGGGGTCGAACCATAGGGAATAAGGTCAACTGAATCAAAGCTAAGCGTAGATGAAAAGCAAAAACAGAATAACAAGTAACTAGTAACCAAAAGGGGGGGTTTTGTTGTTGAATTACTAAACTAATCGAACTAAAATAATTAGGCAAAAAAAAAGAGAATAAAAGGGATGAAGTATAAGATATTAAAAGGATCTCAATTCAAGTTAATATCCGCGGTTTAGAGTTAATCGATCACGGTTATCCGGTTCTAGTTTATACTCTTGACTACCTTATCGTGAATTATGCAATTCTAATCCTCCTTATGTTTAGCTAATTAAAACGTATGCCGTTCTTAACTAACCCTAACCAAAAGACAATCTCAACGTATCCCGTTCAAGATTTAATCAGTTAGCAGCTTTAATGACAAGAGAATCGATAAGGAACAAATAGCACATACAATCCAGTTGTACTTTAGATGTTATGAAAATCACTCCTAGGAATAAATATCAACGTATTCCGTTCAACAATTAAACCTAGTTGTTACTAGTGTTAAGTTAATCAACAATCCAGTTCAATTAACAAAACTAACAATTACGCAATTAATCAGACGACTAGTTGTACACGCAAATAATAATTCAAAACCGAGCAATAATCAATAATCAAGGATAAAGACTAGAACTTTCAAACTCACAATTAAAATCCAACCGTTTCAATCACTTGAACCGAGAAGAGGGAAATTAGTTACTCATGCCGACGGTTACAAATTCTTCAAAAAGTTCAATCTTCAATCTCCAATTCTCAATGAAAACTCAAACTAGATCTCAAACTAATGCTAACGATAATGAAAAAGATAATAACAACTAGGTTAAATCTTAGGTTAAGTAGATAATAAGTTTCCTAAAACAAAACAAGTAAAATCCGGAAAATAGAATAAAACGAAACTTGGAAACAAAATCCCCGCGGACTGATCACCTCTTGATCGCGGGTCTCTCGCGGGTCGCTCGCGAGATTCTCCTCTGCCGTTTTCTGCTACTCTTCTTCCTTGTCCGCGAATGCCACGCGAATCTAGCTCGCGCCTTCGTCTCCGCACTAATACAATCTTGCCCAAGCTTCTTCTGTATCTCCTCGTGTCTTGTGACCACCGTAGCTAACTTCAAAACACGACAAAACGCCACAAATCCACGATAACATCCAATCCATCCTAAGTCAACAAACCTTCGCTTAATTACACGAAAACATCCTAAATTAAGTCTAAAACTCCACTACTACCCAATATTAAACACGACTCATCAATATCTGAGACTGAAAATCCTTTTTAGTCTTGTACGTTTTTTATCTGCTTTGGTAAATTGTATTGAGAATAAAAGGTTCAATTTATGTACGAAGCGTTGAGATGTTGTTGTAGCTTGCCCGAGACGTTAATCTGCTATATGGATCATATAACTTTCGATGATATGTCGTTTGTTTCGTCCTGTTAATCTATTCAATGTTATACTCCGTAGCTTTTAGTTTATCATTTGGTAATTTGAGAATTAAAACTCCAGTTTAAAAAATAGGAGATGGTTAAAATTTAAAAATACAATAGTAAGCATCTCCGAGAGAAGTGGATTTTACCAAACGGTGTTTATAGCTACTTGATACTCCGTAACTCTTAAAATTTTGATTCTATAATCAATCAATATATATAAGTAAAAGAGGCTTTTTTCGAGAGCTCTCCTTAATTCAAGGAGATTTAGACCAATCATAAAATTACATTAAAAAAAACAAATTAAATTGTGAAAATATAGTAATTTGGAAAGAAATAATTATATGAGAAATAATTTCCTTATTTAATTATGGAACATTAGAAAGTTTTTAGCTAAGTCTTTGATTATTATGTTTCATAAAATGTATTTGCCGAAATAATATAAAAATAACATCATTAGTTTCGAAATGAAAAATGCTATCAAATGAGTATAAATATCAAAGTATATCATCCACTAAAAAAATAATTTGCATTCAATAAAATAAAAAATTGGAAAGAAACAATTATATGACACATAATTTATTTGTTTAATTATAATACATAAGATATTTTTTTTTTTAGGTAAGTCTTCAAACCTTTTTTGTATGTATATATATCAAAAATTATAGCTTTGTCTTCCAAGGTACCGGGTTAAATAGTTTTAGTTTATTATGTTTTAATTATGATTACGATTTGTGTTATTTTTATTTTTTTACGTGTATTTGATTTGATATGTGTATTAATTTTGAAAAGGTTTATTTCTTAATTATCATGTTTGTTATTTAACCATAACTTGATTGAATTCATAATGATCTTTTTTCCCTTTGTATATTGCAGATTTATATTTTAAGTTCAAGATCTGAGGTACCCATTGAATAAACTTGATTACAAAATCAATCGAATATGTATCGTGAAAGGTAAAAGAGATATACATGATCTACTGATTATCTTATTTTCTTATCAAATCATTATTTATTGTTGTATAATAATATTTACTATTCATCATACTTGATCTTTTAGTTAGTTTCATCGTATTAAGTTTTGATTTGATTGTTCATGTCAATTTTGTATGATAATATCTGAAAATTAGGTATAAAAAGAATGAACATGGTGTATTAGTTTGATGACAAATTTTCAAATTTTTATTTTTTACTATCCCCTTTAAAAGTTTTAATCATTATTTATTGTTGTATAATAATATTTACTATTCATCATACTTGATCTTTTAGTTAGTTTCGTCGTATTAAGTTTTGATTTGATTGTTCATGTCAATTTTGTATGATAATATTTGAAAATTAGGTATAAAAAGAATGAACATGGTGTATTAGTTTGATGACAAATTTTCAAATTTTTAGTTTTTTACTATCCCCTTTTAAAGTTTTTCTTTTAATTCTTTTATAATTAGAAATCAAACTATATATTTCATATCTATATATATCTACATAAAAGAGAGTTTTGCTATAGAGTGTCTATACCATAATTTATTAAATTTGTATATACATTATTATTGATGATTAAAATATTTTTTAATTACTTATTAATAAAAGTGAACAACATTTACCATGATTATTTGATAATGAAATAAAAATAACTATTTGATAATTTAATAAATTCAAAACAATTAGGTTTGTATAAAATTAAAAGAAGAACTCTTCTAGAAATAAATTCAATTAAGAGCAATTAACTTTCATCAAAATTTAAAGAACAAAAAAAAAAAAATAAGCTAAAAAATACTGAGACCAGCGTTTTTCCTATTGTTATAATACTAACCTTTAGCCTTTTTCCTAATGTTTTTCAAAATATTTTAGTTCTCTATAAAAACTTACTTAAAAATATCAAGACTCACATTAGAAAAAATAGTATTTTATTTTAATTTTCATAAGATACACTTACATTTTCATATAAATTGGAGAGATATTGAGTAACACTTATAATACTTATTTGATAATTTAATAAAAATAATATCTTGATAATCTAACAAAATTTAAAGAAATGAGTTTTCTATAAAATTAAAAGAAAATCTCTCCTAAAAAAGAAATTTAATATAAAGTAATTATCTTTCTATACAACTTAAACAAAAACTTACCTAAAAACATTAAGACTAGGAAATAAAAAAAATCAAAAACTCAGCTAAAAAAATATTAAGACTAACCATTTTCCTAATTTTATAAAACTAAAAAAATAATCTAAAAAATTTCCTTATTTAGTTATCATACATTAGATAATTTTTAGGTGTGTCTTAAATCCTCTTTATACATACAAATAGAATTATGTAAGTCCAACCTATCTTTTTAAATCCTACATCTAAATCACAACCTTAGGATCTTAAAGATCAAATGATTCAAATCAAATCTCACTAATTAATTTACAATTCATGTTTATTTATATATACATAAAAAAATTAGCTTGATCTTCTTAAGTATTAGGTTTAAGTTTAGTATGTTTTTGTTATGAGTACGATTTGTGTTATTTCTATTTTTTACGGTGTATTTGATTTGATAAAAATATTTAATTTTGAAGAGTTTTATATTTTTTTTTTAATTACCATGTATGTTATTTAAACATAGCTTGATTGAATTGGTGATGATCCTTTTTTCCGTTGTATATATTGTAGAATTATATTTTAAGTTAAAGATTTTTTGTTCTCATTGAATAAACTTGATTACAGAACCAATAGCAAAACTATATGTAACATGAAAGGTAAAATAGATATACAAGATTTATTGATTGTCATATATCAAATAAAGTCATTAATTATCGTTATATGATTTTTTTTTTTTTTAATTTATAATGTTTGACCTTTTAATCAGTTTCATCGTATTAAGTTGTGATTTAATAGTTAATGTCAGTTTTGTAGGAAAGCATCTGAAAAAAAAAAAAAATACATGGCGTAGATGAATGTTGGTAGTTTTTTTCCAAAATAAAAATAATTAAGGCAATACTTTCCATTTTTTAAAAATAATTGTAGCATAAATAAGGTAGTTTTGGACAAAATACCCAAATTTTACATTCAAAAGTATTAAGTCGATAATATACAATTATATTATTCGTATAATATATTACCATTAAATTAGGTTATAAATTATTATTGATAATTAAAAATATTTTTTAAATTACTTATTAATCAAAGTGAGCAACACTTACCATAATTATTTGATAATCTAAGAAAAATAATCATTTGATAATCTATTAAATTGCAAATTAATCTAATAAATTCTATTAAGAGCAATTAGCTTTCTACAAAATTTAAATGAAGAAAACAAAGATAAAACTATAAAGACTAATATTTTCCTTAATTTCATACGACTACCCATTAACATTTTTCCATATATTATTCAAAGTAATCAATTTTCTAAATAATTTGAATAAAAACTTACCCAAAAATATTAAGATTAATATTATGGAAATTAATAAGTTTATTATATTATTTTCAACAAGATACATTTACCTCTTCATATAAACTGAACAGCTCATGGATAACGCTTACCATAATTATTTGATAATCTATAAAAATAATATTATTATAATCTAATAAAATTTAAAGCAATTAATTTTTTTTCCTATAAGATACAAATATTTAAATAAAACTCTCCTAAAAAAAGTTTAGTTCAAAGCGAAGTCTTCTTTAAGGCAATCTCAAACTAATTTATCGTGCATCTAATTAAGAGAACAAATCATAGTTAAAGGGGTGGGGTATAGGAATATAAAATTAATCAACTAAAGTCACAAACAAGGTTATTAAGAAAATTTAGGTATAATTAGTAACGAAATACAAATACTATGAAAATAATAACGACAACATAATATCATAATTCATAAATAAGCTAAAAACTGTACAAATTTATATAAATATTTTTACATTTATATAATTCTATATTCCTCAATTTTTTTTTATATATTACAATGAACATGATATCAATAACCCTTCTTCATATTTATTGATTTTTTTTTTAATATTTGTACTGAATCCAAATTAAAAACGATAAATCATGAATTAATTATTAAATACACATTATTAAAACCCGTGCATCGCACGGGCTTTAATACTAGTTACTAATACATTTGTCTTGCGATCTTCGGTTATGTTGTTTGACAATAATTGCTCGTGTTTCCTTTAGCCCTAGTCAAATTAGTAACATGATATTCGAGGTTTGATTAGTTTGTGTGACTTGTGCAGCTGGCGGACATTAATGCAAGCCTATATCTTGTGAAATGTGGTGTCATTCTAAATCGAGCAACTTATAGACCAGGAGACAAACAAATTACAATGACCAAGTTACACTGGTAAGTTCTTGCATTTAATTTGGCTTAAATTCATATCATTTTGAAGTACCCAATCTAAAAATACTTTATTCTACTCGGAACACGCGTATTTGTTGTATGCTTTTTGGAATCCTAAATCTCTTAGGGTGTGTTTGGATTGAGGGAAATGAAGGGAAAGGAAGGGGAGGGAAAGGGAGGGATTGAGTTTCCATCGTTTGGTTACAAAAAATGGAATGAGGGAAATGGAGGGGAGGGATTTGGAGGGATCCATTTTCCCTTCTCTAAGCCTAATTGGAATCCTTCTAAAATAGGCAAGATTTGGAGGGAAAATGGTATCCAAACACCAACATTTCCCCTCCCCTCCTCTTCCTTCCCCTTCCTTCTCCTTCCCTCATTTCCCCTCCCCTCCCTTTCCCTCCTATTTTGCTATCCAAACACACCCTTACAGACTAAATATGTCGTGCTAGAAAGAAGGAGAAGACAATTCTTCGGTTTTGTGCTATAATGACTATTGTTGGGGTACATGAATATATTATGGGACTTCAACCATTGTCTTAGGGTGTGTTTGGATTGATGGATTTGGAGGGAAAGGAAGGGAAGGGAAATGGAGGGATTGGATTTCTTTTGTTTGGATACAAAATATGAAAGGAAGGAAATGAAGGGGGAGGGATTTGGAGGGATCCATTTTCCCTCCTCAAAGGCTAATTGGAATCCCTTCAAAATAGGCAAAATTTGAAGGGAAAATGGTATCCAAACACCACTATTTCCCCTCCCCTCCCCTTCCTTCCCCTTCCCTCATTTCCCCTCCCCTCCATTTCCCTCCTATTTTACTATCCAAACACACCCTTAAGGTTTTGGTTGAGATAGTCTTTTGGATTATTTGGTTGGAGCGGATACTAGAGCTGTTCATGGACGGGCTAGCCCATTTAGCCCGTCCATTTGGCCCGCCATACAAGCGGGTTTGGTCACTAAAATATAAAAATAAGACGGTTATCGGACAAAAAAAACTAGGCCCGCTAAATTAACGGGCGGACACGGACTAAATTTAAATGTCCATGGCAGGCCCACCAAGCCCGTTAAATTAAAAATCAGTAAGTTACTACATAGCACTAAATTATTTATAGAATGAAATATAAATGTAAAAATATTATTAATACATTAAGTTACCAAAAAAATTTGAAAACAGAAAAATAAAATATTTTAAAAATTGGTATGTGTAATTAAATTATTAAAACTATGTGGTGAATTTTGTTGAGTTGGTGATTTTCGTTTTGTATAAGAATATTTAAGTCATGTCAAATTTGTCATTTAATTTGTCCATAAGCCCGTCATGAAACCTGCCAAACCACTGTAGGTGGATATGAAATTACATTAAGCATCGCCATAATGACATGGACACAAAGTTCACTGAATGATTTAGACAACGAGCCTACGTGTCCATCCTGTTCTCGCTTAACGATCAATTTCTAGCGGATACTCAAGGTTTATACAATAGATACTTATTCTTTTTTCCTTTATCTGTAGATGATGGTTGACCCGAAAGCTGGAGCGGACACTCAAGGTTCAGAAATGGGCTGATTTTTGCTATCTGTAGATGATGGTTGGCTCGAAAGTTGGCTAGAATTATGTTGTGTACAATCACCATTCACCATCCACCATCCACGTTTAAAGTTTCTACTTCCTACATCATCTTCTCATCCATCCATATATAAAAGTCTTACCTCTTTTTTTTTTTTTTTTTTTTAAATTTTTTTATCACCAATCTAAACCCATGAACTTTAAACGTGGATTAAGCGACTAGAAAGTTTGAAAACCACATTTTTTCCGAAATACTTCGTACCTTCGTATGCAGCATACACCTTACCATCCAGTTGGTTTCAATGTGCTCAAAACTGGACTGCTATTGATGCAGCTTTATACGGAGTGCTCTTGATTTTATACAAAGATTTACATTATAACTTTGCACGGTTAAAAGCTTGAAAATTACTCCGTATCTGTCATATATCGGCCCATAATTCAATACTTCGATAAATTTTACAAGAATTTGATTAAATTTAAATTATAGTTAAATTTGATAAGTTTAGAATAGAATAATTTTTATTATAAAAGGGCAATGCATGAAAATATGACAATATAAAAGAGCCCGAATGAGTAAAGTTTAGCTACACTACTAGTTTAATGCCCGTGTAAATTGTACAGTTATGTTGTTTAAGGAGTTCAAATAGGGACGATGTATAATGAATTATTGAATTAGCTTTAAAAAAAAGTTTGTAAAAGATTTCTTTTAAAACGACCAATATGAAGTAGTGTCATTGAATAACACTTAAAAAAGTAATAATAATAATAATAATAATAATAATAATAATAATAATAATAATAATAATAATAATAATAATAATAATAATAATAATAATAATAATAATAATAATAATAATATTATTATTATTATTATTATTATTATTATTATTATTATTATTATTATTATTATTATTATTATTATTATATGACAAATAATAACAAGTAATTAAAAATTTCAAAGTATTACAGAAAAAATTAAGATAAAAGAAAAGAATACAACAATAAGATGTTACATTGTACAATCATAAGTAAATTGTACTATAACTCAAACATCACTGTTGATGTAAGCATTACATGAATGCCGAATTATGTAAGTATTATTAGTTCATAATTAGGTACATTTATTAGCACAAATATTATACTTTTATGCAAATTAATGTGTACCCAAGCATCACAGTTGATGTAACAAATATTGCCAACAAGGTTTGACTCGTCGAAGTCAACAACAATAATAACAAATGAAGCAAAGGTAGGATGTGTACCCAGGCACGTATAAGGTGTCACCAGGCTTTATGATTGACCTAGTCACACAGGTAATCGCCTTGACGCTTGAGTAGCGTGCAAGATAAGACTGAGCCATATGAGCACTAGTTAAGTGTGTATTTGTGAATCATTTTTATACTTGTGGAGTAGCGAAAAGATGTTGGCTCATAATGTAGTCGCCTTAGTATGTCTAAGATGAGACTGTTAATAGTCAAAGTGTGAAAATGCCCTAGTTTCACACTAAGCCTCAAACCGAATATCGAGTGTCAGATTGGATATGAGTATATCAATCTAGTGGCTCGGGTTAGATACTTGAGTAGTATCTAAACTTAGTATTCGCACAACATAGAAGAGTGACATGCTCATCGCAGTGAGAGCTATGTTGTAACACATATATCATACTATGTGTGTTTTTTCGGCCGTTACAGGAGTGACGTAGTTTTCCCTAACCTATCACTGTGTGATCCCTATAGACTGTAATGTTTTTTGCGGTACGAAGCCCTTCGACTTAGAGCTGTGTTAAAAAGTCGAGACTTGATGACGCTACCTTGATATGGCTCCTAAGGACCTTAAGGATCGGGTTCGACGGACCATATTAGGAAAGCTATCAAGTTGAGATAGATTTTCATTAGTGTCTGAGAAATGATCAATTCAACTACACCATGTTAAGCCCGGTCGGCGATTATATTGAGTATATAACTACGTAACATGTTATAGTATAAAGGGATAGAGTATGCTGGGTGTTGTTTGAATGATCTAGGGAATCGTTGTTCTGACAGTGTTATGTTAGTTTGATGGAGACTTAATATAACACTACTTATTTCTTAAAATCGGTCGCACACCTCATCTCCCGTATGAGACGTGATTAATTGTTGTTGTTAACTAATGTGTTGTATTTTTCGAAATAGTTGGTTATGTACCAAGTAGTAGTGTTGAAATTGGTTGTGTAGCCAAGTGGGAGTTTAGACTCGAATTTGTGGCCGAGTGGGAGTATTGAATTTCATAAAATGGTCACTTTAATTGTGGCAATTAAAAGTATTAATTCAGCCATTTAACTTAGTGATTAAGGCTGAAATTATTAGGTAATAAAATCGGTTTTTATTACTTGCTATACCAAAAAAATTTGGTATCTTCTATATATATGATTATATAAATTCATTCTTTCTATGTGAATGTATGAACAACACATCATATGCACACAAAAACACATATAAGGCAAATACACGTTGAGCTCTCCATTAGACGAAGCTCGGGTTTTGGGGCGTGGACATATGCGGTGACTCTAGTAGCCACTGTGAAACGGTTTTCGTGGGTAAGGAGCGAACACAATGATCCTTCGCTTCCGCATCAAGAAAGGTATGTCACTTTCCTACAAAATTAAAATATTATTGTTTGTTGTTTTACTTTTTTGTTCACTTTACATTTTTCAAGAATTGTGTATAATTCGTAATTAAAAAATGTTGTAAAATAAGAAAATAATGGTAAATCAGATATAAGCTTTGAAGAAATTAAGAATGAAGGAAGAAAATAAGAAGATATGCACTTAAGAAATAAAGCTTGTACGTTGACTAACAGTCAATGTCCAAAACTTAACGGAATTGCTTGGTTGGTAGTGTCTCATAAACTTTAGAAAATGTAAGGTAGTTCTTCAAAAAAAAAAAATGTAAGGTAGTACGGATTACCTTACAATTCGACCAAAATATAAAGTAGTGTCTGACAAAAAAACCCGAAATAAAAATAAAGAATTTATGTTATTAAAAAATATTATAAGCCAACTAACACCTTTAACTTACCAGTTGACGGAGGTATTAACGTTAAGACTATGTTTATTGGTAGTTGGAGGAGGTGTTGGGAAAGTAGTTTAGATAATTAGTTGAAGAAAAATAAATCAAAAATAAAATGAAAAAGCAAAACTCGATGGAGCAAATTGCCAAACTAGTTGGCCCTAAGAACACCTCCAACTAGTTTTAAACTAGTACAAGTGTCAAATTGTCATTGCTCAAGCTACTTTGTAAGTGTTTTTTTTTTTTTTTTTTTTAAAACTTTTATTTGATTTTTGTTTTTATCAAATAAAAAAAATTGAAAATTATACAAAAGTTCATATTTTTTCATACTCTACAATTAGAAATCCATTTTTATATATTTTGGAGTAAATTTATTTATTTATTCGTGATGATTTTTTTTTTTTAATATTTATCACTAATTGTATACGGAGTATAACTTTAAGTAAAGAAATAAAAAAAATAATAAAGTAATTGAAAATATTTGGTCATAATTTTATAAAATATATAAAAAAAAAAAAAGCGTTGAAGTAGTTTAAGTTAAACTACGGATAAAATGTGAAAAATTAGAAGTAGTTGGAGAAAGTAGTTGAAAAATAGGAAAATAACACTACAAGAATATCTTTAACGGGCGATCGAAAAAGGCGACCCACGACAGTCGCTAAAACAGGAGGGCGTCTGACTATAGTCGCCAGACAGCGGTAGCGAGGCGCAGTCGCCATTTTTTGAGGTCGGGCGACCGATCTCGGTCGCCAACAAGAAGGCGGGCGACCGACATCAGTCGCCACATTCTTGAGTTTTTTTTTTTTTTAATTTAAGGGGGGCGGGCGACCGACTTCGGTCGCCAGGTTTCGAAGTAGGCGATCGCTCGCTTGCCGCCACTCCGCTTCACGCTGTGGTATTTTTATTTTGTTTGGAGGCTGGCGACCGACTTCGGTCGCCATGTTTTGACGCTGTCGACTGTGAGTCGGTCGCCAACCAGTCGCCCACTCTCTAGTTTTTTTATTTTTTTAGGAGTTGGCGACCGATAATCGGTCGCCACCATTAAATTTCAGTCGCCTGCTCACTGATTTTTTTTTTTCCGTTTTCACGTTTCCACCATTAATTTCATAACCAAACTCAGTAAACCTGCAAATTCAACGGTATAACCAACCCATACAATTTCAACAGTATAAACAACCATACAAATTCAACATTTTCAAAGAGAAATCAAGTTTCGTATATGCAGAAAAGCATTAAGTTTAGTACTGCAACACATAATTCATGTAAACATGTTCAACATCACTAACAGTTTGCATAAACGGGAAAAGAGATACTCTACACTTGAAACCCAACAGATGCTCCACTACTCGGGCCACCACCATGAGGGTCTTTAGGGTCAAGATACTGCGGACCAATCCCCGGATTACACTGCTCAAAGTAGGTCTGCATCCGCTGCAATTGTTCCCTCATGTTCCTGAGCTCCTCGTCTTGAGCAGAAAGGCGTTCGTCTTGATTGGCGACGCGATCTTCTAAATTCCTTACAATACCCGGCGTGTACATGGAGTCGCTCACTGTTGATAATCTGCGGTTGCTCTTCTTGTAAATATACTCGGCTGCGTTGCCGACTCCATAAATCGCCCCTTTTTTAAACCCTTCATTCACTTCCAACCAAATTTGATCGGGTCGGGTTTCAGGCTCCTCCTCCACTCGCTTCATATACGCCTCCTACCAAAGAGCAAATCAATTATGCTATTTAATTACAACAAATTAAAAAGATTATAAATCTCATTACGACCAACAATTTCTTACATATTTTTCCGAGTCTTTCTTTCTCGCGAAATGCAAGTTGCCTTCCTTGTCTTTTTTGGCGTGCGTGTCCAAAAAAATGTCAAACGCGGTCGCCGCTTGTCCTTTGTTTGCCTTTAGTCCAAAAAAACGGCAACAACTATTAATTTAAATATACTCAATCATACTATTATTGGATTATGTAAACGATATATTAAAACTTACTTTTTGTAGTTGTTGTGCACGATCAAGGCAGCTCTGCGATCCTCTATAGTAACTTGGCTCGACACGCGCATTTGGATCTCCTCCCCTAATATTCAACGCCGCTTGTTTGGATTTCTTTACAAATTCCGGCGTGTCTCGTAACTTCAGCAAGTCGTTGAACGCAGCATCTACAAGGAAAAATATGGCGACAACTAAATAAAACCAAACAACAAACTCCGAATATAAAATTTATAACCACATTTTTAGTAAAGTTAGTTTTATTACCATTCATGAATGCGGGCTTCTTCTTTCTTTTGACAGCCTTATACATGTTATCCTTGAAGCGTTTTTGACACGTTTGCTCGTACTTTGCACGGACTAAATGCTCAAGAACCGGCTTCCAAGTGCACGAATTCTACGTATAAAACCAAATATTAAACAAATTCCGGCGTAATAATATGTATACATTTTAAAAACACTAGTGGCTTTAAAAATTATATACGTACCCGGAAAATATTAAACCACTGCTCCTTCAAGTCGTCTGGTATCGACGACCAACAAGTGTAACCGGAAGTATAACTACTTTTTTTACTCTCCGTACATGCCTTAGTAATTGCCTTTTGCGGAAACCTTACAATTGTTGCGTTAAAATAATAAGCACATAAGTATATATATTTAAATGAACAACTTCCAATATAAACAACTAACCAATATGATTTCGGGTCCAAAATTAATTTGCCGGTCGCATCTGTTGGGGCGGTGTCGTCCGCCTCCTGGTCTTCGTTTTGTTGTTGCGTCTCTTGACTATCCGACGACTCATTCTCCTCGTCGGACCTCAATGACGATCTGGAGGAACTACCTTTTCTGCTTCGCCCTGACGACATAATTCAAACTAAAAAAACAACATAATGAGTATATTATTAAATGAGACAAGTTAATAACACACTACAAATTAAAACAGTTTAAAATTACATATAAACGGTCTAAAATGTTGTCAAACATACATACGGGAAAAAAAAATAAAAAGCACTAAAATCTAATCATCAAAGATGTTGTCATCCTCGTCTTCGTCTTCATCATCATTATTGTCGTGCTCTTCACCATCTTCATTATCGCTATCGTACTCGTCTTCGTCGTCATCACTCTCATCAGTAGAAACTATTTCGTCGTCTTCTTCTTCACGTTCCTCTAAATCGTCGTCGTCCTCATTCACCTCTAAGAGTTCGTCGAGATTAGCCCCCTCAACTCCTTCATCGTCGTTTAGTTCAATATCATTCACATTGTAAACAACGTCATCAACTTCACACAAAGTAGTACCACTTGATACCACCTCCTCTTGGAAAAAGGTTGTATCTACTTCTGAACGTGCTTTAGTCTTAACAACTGCCCACCAATTTTTTTGATTTTTATCATTAGCAACGATCGGATAAGAAGCATAATACACTTGATGTGCTTGATGAGCTAGGACGAGTGGATCATACTTTGAGTATCGTCGATTATGGTTCACTTCAACGAGCTTGTACTGTTTGTGGACTCTTATACCGGCATTAGAAGTATCCATCCATTGACACTTAAACAAAACAGTTCGATAAAAACATTCACTTCCATAATAGCACAACTCAATGATATCTTCCAATATACCATAATAGTCGCTCTCATCAGTGGAAGAAATCGTGACGCCGTAATTGCATCTAGCCTTATTTTGACCATATTCAAATGTGTGAAAGTTGAAACCATTTACGGTGTATCGTTTCCACGTCTTCACTTTCTTACCAGGACCTAAGGCTAAAGCTCGTACCAACGGATCTTGAACGTTGTTTTCGACAACGTACTTGCGGAACCACAATGGGAACTGTTCATCGTATTTACTCCATACATCATTCAAGGTAGTTTGAGGATACTTTGTAAGTATAAATGCTTCGAACATCCTGAATAATAATAATTAATTAATTGCTTATTTTACTTTTAAAAATGTGTCATATAATTAAAAAGTTATAAAGAAAAATGTTAGTTACTCATTATATTCTCTCAAAATCTCACAGTTTGTTAGCACATATAGATGAGCACGATCATACTCTTTGTCTTCCAAATACCTATTATTTCCGACCGTTGTGGAAGACTGAGGCTCCGGATATTGAAAAATTTCAGGAATAGTAGAATCAATATCATCCACTTTTTGAAGATTCAAATTAATTTTTGGCTTTGGTATCTATACGTGGTTCAAATTATAAGGAGCAAAAGTTTGCGATCTCCTCGGTTAAATATGCGTTGCATATAGAACCTTCCACCCGAGCTTTATTACCAATTTTTCTTTTCAAATGATTTAGGAACCTAAACAAAATTAAGAAGTTATATGTTTTTGAAAGTGATAAAATTATATAAAATAATTAAACTTTATTTTTTCACAGTTTAAATTTAATTACCTTTCAAATGGATACATCCACCTATATTGTACGGGGCCGCCAACTTTGGCTTCAAACGGCAAGTGTATTGGAAGATGCTCCATCGAATTGAAAAAAGGAGGAGGAAAAATCATTTCAAGCTTGCATAAGATTTCTGGAATATTATTCTCGAGACGAATCATGTCATCAACAGAAATTGTCGACGAACATAAATCTCGAAAAAATTGACTGATATCCACTATTTATTCCAAACAGTTATAGGGACAAGATGTTTCAACGTTATCGGAAGTAATCGCTCCATAAAAATATGGCAATCGTGACTTTTCATCCCTTGCAACTTTAATTGTTAACATCTACGCATCGCCGAAAATTAGAAGCATATCCATCGGGAAATTTCAGCTTTGTTAACCACTCACACAACAACTTCCTTTGAGTTTTGTCAAGAGCAAAAATGGATTTGGGAATTTGACCGTCACTACGGATATGTAATTGACGGCGGTCGCAAAATAGTCTCAAGTCCTTTCGCGAACCTACCGTGTCACATGTTTTCCCTTCGACATCCATTAACGCATTAATCAACATCTCAAAAAAATTCTTCTCAATATGCATGACATCCAAGTTGTGTCTAATTAACATCGTTTTCCAATACGGTAGATCCCAGAATATGCTTCGTTTATACCAACCATTCTTTTTCTTCTTCAACTCCTTGAATTCTTCTTTCGTGCCGTCAACGGTCGTCGGGAAATTAGCAATGCGTTGCCATATCTCCTTCCCCGTAAGTTGATTAGGAGAATGATTGTGCTCTTCTTTTTCTTTCTTGAAAGCTCTCTTGTTCTTCCTAAACACATGAGTCGTAGATAAAAATTGCCTATGACAATCAAACCAACTTATTTTTTTGCCGTTAGGAAGCCAGAACGCTTTACTATTTTCCATACAACATGGACACGCCTTTCGACCAGCAGTAGACCATCCAGATAGCATACCGTAAGCAGGAAAATCATTAATGGTACGGTCCACAAAAGAGAAGCCTTGAGCTGAAAATTCTGTTTTAAGGACACATCATAAGTTTCAACACCAACTTCCCACAATTGTTGCAACTCTTCCACCAACGGTTGCATGTAGACATCCAAGTTATCTTTAGGATTGTCTGCACCAGGAATGAGTAATGCTAAGAAGATGAATTGTCTTTTTAAACACAACCAAGGTGGTAGGTTGTACGGTGTCACCATCATTGGCCAACTGGAATAATTTTTATCGAATTGACCGAACAGTGCAAATCCGTCAGTACACAATCCTAGTCGAACATTACGAGGTTCTTGAGAAAACTCAGGATACATTTCATCGAAGCGCTTCCACTCTTCCCCATCACTTGGATGGCACATCTTTCCTGGTTTTCGTGGATTTTCTTTATGCCACCTCATTTGCTCAGCGATATTTTTTGTGGCATACAATCTTTGCAATCGAGCTGAAAGTGGGAAATAAGTTAACTCATTCACTGGAACTTTTTTCTTTTTTGCATGACGTTTCATCCCTTTTCCACCCTTTCTACTACCCTTCAAAACGATTTCTCCCTCACTTTGTTCATATCTATCTCTTCCACAATCCTTACACTTGTCTAGTAAGGCATCATTCTTCCAAAATAACATGCATCCTTTTTTACATGCATGAATTTTTTTTATGAGGGAGTTGAAGGCCTTTGAGAACCTTCATTGTATTGTAATACGATCAAGTCATAACATTTTCTTCGGGTGCAGAATCCTCCAACAAGGAAGCAATAGCATCAGCAGCTTGAAATGGCATATTGAACTCAGATTTCAACGTTACAACTCTAGAGGCGCTTGTAACAAAGAGATTCTGCTTCTCTCGAACAACGGTTTTTCAGAAGCATTTAACATGTCAAAAAATGCTTTAGCTTGAGGATTTGGAACTTCTTCATTATTATGTATTGTTTCAGTATTATTAAAAATATTATATTCCAGTGCATCAACGACCATATCTCTATACGTATTATTATTTTGAGAATTTTGTGACTCTTCGGGATTTGGAGAGTAAGATTCGCCATGGCAAATCCATTGATAATAATTTGGAAGAAAGCCGTTAGAGATAAGATGTTCTTCAACGGAGTATTCATCAACGTATTTTAGATTTTTACATTTGGTACAAGGACACCTAATGTTATTTTCTCCAAGCTGATATTCTTCTTGTTGTTTAGCAAATTCAATAAATTCTGTGACTCCTTTAACATATTTTTCAATAGGTCGTTTTCTCTTATCAAATCTTTCCTCATACATCCATTCGCGCTCCAATCTCTTCATTATTATAAGCTAACCAATATAAGAGGAATAATTCAATAACCAAAAAGCTCAAACAAGTAATTTAACCAACTTAATATTTGAGAACTAATTTCAACTCAAATAATTAACTTAACAAAAAAAAACCAAAACTCACAACCCCTAAATTTTATTGAAATCAAAACTACATTAATAGAAAATAATAACACTAATCCTAATCAATAAATATTCTAACATAAAAATAATAATCTAACATTATCTTTTTTTGAAAGAATTTATCTCCATGTATTCATATCATCCAAAAATTGGTTACAAAACTTTAGCCATTAAGGGCATGTACAATAGCTAACTCATTCTTCACTCGGGAACAATTTAGTAATCGACGACTAACATCTAGCTTAATACTCCTGACAAGACAATCAATCGACGTAGTCAGATCAGAAAAAATTCGACTATTTCTCTCTAACCAGATATGATAAACTGTAGCAGTCAAGCTACAAGTGATCCATCTCGCTTTCCAATGCTTGCTCCGTGACAGGTGCTCACCATATCTGACTTCATATTTCAAACTTCGTACACGACGATTGATGCCCACCCAATTGAAGATCCGCTGCATTATAGAGGCTGTGACAGGACAATCAAAAAAGAGATGACTATGGCATTCAAAGCCAGCTCGACACATTACACACCAGTTCACCAACATTAACCCCCGTGACGCAAGTTTATCAATAGTAGGGAGCTTTTCTTGAATAGCCATGACTGAAATATAGCTATGCTTAGGTACATTGATAGAGTTCCACACCCTATTAGCCCATTTAACCAAAGGCAACCTATGTCGGAAAAAATCATACGCCTTCTGAACACTTCCACCCCATTCATCCAGCAGAGCCCGTGCCCTTGCAACATCACCAGCTAGCTGAACTAGCTCATCCCTAACCCTAAGAATGTCAGTCCAACTCTCAGGGTCAGAGCTTGAAGAACTAACCAGCCACAGATCAGCATGGTTCAGTTTATAAGATTTCAGCCATAACAACCATATACTTGATCTATTTATCTCCAAATCAAACAAATACTTACATAGCAAAGCTTTATTCCAAGACAATAATTCCTTGATTCCAAAACCTCCCTCTTGTTTTGGGGAGCAAATTTCCTGCCAACTCTTAAACACCATCCTTCTCCTCCCTTCCTTAACCTGCCATAGAAAATCCTTGCAAAGCTTGAGGAGCCTTTTAGCCACTCCTTTTGGAAGAAGAACTGCAGCACACCAGAAATTTTCGAGACCAAAAAGCATGGAATTAATCAACTGTACTCTCCCTGCATAAGACAAAGTCTGATTTGCCCAATTGAGGATGTGTTTCCTCACTTTATCCACCAACTGTTGGTACATATCAGCTTTCAGATTACATGTTGCAAGAGGAATACCCAAGTATCGAAAGGGGAAGGATCCCTCACTGAACTGGGATTCTTGTAGGATTTGCTGTTTCACCTCCTCATTCACACCTCCCAAATATATGTCTGTCTTAGAGGGGTTAGCCACAAGCCCTGAAACGTCAGCAAATTTATGAAGTGCCTCAACCACAGCCCTGACAGAAGGCACATCCCCTCTAGTGAACACCATCAAATCATCAGCGAAAACAAGGTGGGTCAGAGCTAATCTGGAGCATTTAGGATGATAAGAGAATCCCCTAAGCTTAGGGATGTCTCTTAAGTACCTAGAAAGAACTTCCATGCTAAGGACAAAAATGTAAGGTGAGAGTGGGTCACCCTGTCTAACTCCTTGCTTCCCCTCAAGAAAACCATATGTGGACCCATTGATCTTCAAAGTGTACCGAGTAGTAGAGATACAAAGCATCAGCTAGTCAATGAATAAAGCAGGGAAACCAAAGCATTGTAGAGAATTGGATATAAAAGTCCAGTTCAAAGAATCAAAAGCTTTGCGGATATCTACTTTGATTAGGCATCTAGGTGAGACATTCTTTCTTGTGTAGCCCCTAACCAAAGTTTGAGAAAGCATGATATTATCAAAGATATTCCTCCCACTAACAAAGGCTGCCTGCTCATATCCAATCAACGAAGGAAGGACTTCCTTGAGTCTATTAGCAAGGATCTTGCTAATAGTTTTATACACTGTAGAGCAACATGATATGGGCCTATACTCCATAACTGATGAAGCATTTTCTTTCTTTGGGATCAGGGTGACCAGAGTCACAGTAGTTGTCTTAAGCATTCGTTTGGATCTGAAGAAATCAAATATGGCAGCGACAAAATCTTCTTTCACAATATTCCAAGCACCCTTAAAAAAACCAGAGCTAAAACCATCCTGCCCCGGACTTTTATTTGGATCAATTCCCCAAAGGGCCTCATGAATCTCCTCAGTAGTAATAGGCCTAATCAAGTGAGCAGCTTGAGTATCCTCCAAATACCCCTTGCTTCTCACAAAATCCATGTCTAAAGGAAGCACTTCCCTGGCAGAGCCCAGCAAGTCAGTATAATATTCAACAAAGGCCTGCGCAACTCCCTCTTCCCCTGTATGACACTGTCCATTCATATCTAGAATCTGTCCAATATTATTGATGTGTTTCCTCTCAGCTATCCTCTTGAAAAAATAGGAAGTGTTACCATCATTCTGACGCACATGTGTAGACTTGGATCTCTGTCTTAGCATACTCTCCTCAGCTCTCTTTAACCTGAAACATTTATCCCGAGCTTCCTTAACATCCTGCTGTAGAGTATCATCCAGGGGATTGGCCACTGATTTTGTTTGTAACTCCTCTAAAATGAGATCAGCCTGAACCACTCTCTGTGACAAATTGGAAAAATAGAGACTGTTGAAAGTCTTAAGATGAAGCCTAACTCTCTTCAGTTTTTCAAACAAAATATACATTGGAGTGCCTTGTACAGGTACAGCCCATGCAGCAGCCACAGTCTGTTGGAATTTATCATGCATGACCCAACAGTTTAAGAAACTGAAAGTCCCATGACCAGTTTTCCTACCAGGTTGCAAGGATACCAAGAGGGGAGAATGATCAGAGATTCCTGAAGGAAGATAAGTAACATAAGAATTTGGAAAGCAAGAGAGCCAAGCACTGTTTATCAAAACTCTATCTATCTTGGACCAGCTTTTAGACCCACCCAATTGGTTATTGGTCCAACTAAATTGGCAGCCATTACTAGCCATGTCCAGAAGATCACAATTCAGTAAACAATCATTAAAGTCAGTCATGTCCTTCTGAGAAGGGAAATGACCCCCACATCTTTCCTCTTTATACCTGACCGCATTGAAATCCCCCATCACTATCCAACTCCCAGACATTGTAGAACCAATTAGCTGAAGAGCTGCCCATAAACTTTCCCTGTCACCAGAATTATTAGACCCATAAATCATAGTCACAAAGTAGCTTGTATAAGAAGCATAATGAAGAATTTTACAGTGAATAAATTGGTCCCCTTTTTCAATAACATCCACCTTGCAAGTTATAGGATTAACCAAGAGCCAAATCCTTCCATTGTAATGAAAGTCATAATTATAGGAAACAGTCCAATTCTTGAATTTAGTTCTAGCAATAATACTAGCTTTATTCATCTTCACCCTAGTCTCCAATATACCAAAAACATCTACCTTATTGCTCCTACTAAACTTTATTAACTCCCTTTGTTTCACACCAGTATTGCACCCTCTAATATTCCAGCTAGCTATATTCATATGATATCAGGTGGGACAGGCAAAGACATTCCCACTTGTTCTCCAGCAGCCAGCCTTTCCATAACAGCCATAGAATCCATCACTTCCTTCCCCAACTGATCAAACTTATCAGAAAGCATCACACCACTCACAGCACTCTTAAGTTTAGAGGTAGACCCCTTTCTCACAGCAGTAAAAGCCAGACCATCCACAGCATCCTTACCAGGAGGGGGAGTATGGGTCACTTCTCCTTCCTCCACCACAGGCTCCTTAGTCTCTGAAACTTTAGGCCTGTATTCCATCCTTGGCTTATTCAGCCTACAATTCTTTGACTCGTGTCCCATTCTCTTACAGGTATGACAGTAAAATGGGATCCACACATACTTCACTTTCTGAATTATTTGCTCCTTGAAAGGTGTGTTCACTATCACCACTCAGGAACATCTTGTGCAACATCCACCTCAACCAATACCCTTGCAAATCCAAGCCTAGCTTTGGTAGTAGTGATCTGATCAGCAAAGAGCAATACCCATACTGGCACTTTTGAAACATGATCCAAATCCTGAGAAAAATTGGGTGTCCACTGCTTTAACAATAAAGCATGGCCTCCTATCATCCACGACCCGCCTTTCAGAATCTCATTCATGTCCTCCAGGGTTTTAAACTGGAAGCTAAACCACCCCTTGCGATAGTGTTGCACCAATGGCTGGGAAACATGGTTCCAAGTCTTATACACAAATTCTTTGATCTGATTGATTTGCATTCTCGACCCTAGAACATTACCCATTAGTGTACGATTCCATCGCTCCAATTCATCAGCAATATCGTCCTCTTCTATCGAGACTTCAGTTGAGCGAGCTTTTTCCTCACAAAAAAACAAATTCATACCTAGCTTCGTCGAGCCAGCAGCAACGGGATCGACAGTCGGCACCTCTACAGTAGAAGCCTCCACTCCCCTCGAAACCGACTTTCCACTTACATTTTCCAACACAGCATCCACAAAAGAATGTAATAAGACAGGTGATTTTGGGAGAACCTGAGAATCACCATCTAACAAGGTAGCAGCTTCCGTTGATTTCTCTTGTGGGATAGCCTAAGATGGCTCTCCAATTGCAGTAGTAGCTTCTCCGATTATCACTTTAGACGGACGACCCCTCCCTCGCGCCATGGAATCGAAAGGAAGAATCAGGGAACCCTGGAATCGCGCCATGGAGGAGAGAGAAAAAAGAAAGAAAAAAGTTAATTTGTTTTGAAAAAGTTAAGAGATGAAAATTAGGGTTTTGAGATGGATGGAAATAATGGAAGTATAATCTAACATTATCTAATCTTAAACAACATTTAAACATTCTCTAATCTTAAACTATCATTCAAACATTCTCTAATCTTAAACAAATTCTCTAATATTAAAGAAATTAACTTCCCAAACAATAACTAAACATCATTCAAACATAATTCAAACAATACTAAAAACCCCAATTTCAAGCTTAAAAAACCCCAAATTTGACAAACCCTAATTTCAATTGAAATCAATCATTCTCTAATCTTAAACAAATTCAACACCTATTATACTTCACAAACAATAACCAAACATCATTCAAACATAACAATACAAAAATAATTACAAAATCTAAACACTATAACCAAAATTAACATAATATAATTATAACATACAACAAAAAAAATTAACATACATTGAAGTGATTAGGCTAGGATTAGAAGTTCCAAAGCAAGAATGAATCAGATTAAACCCGAAAATCGAAAACAAAATTAGATTTGCACCCAAAAAACGACATACATTGAAGGTTTCTTCCCGTTTTTTTTTTTTAAAGTAAAATGTATAATGAATAAAGGGAGGGGAGACTTGCTGGAAAATATAGTCGAAAAAAAGCTGGCGGCGAGTCATGGCGATCAAGGTCGCCTCGACCTATAATTTGGCGGCATCAAGCTGGCCGCCCGCTTATTTTTTTTAGTCGCCTACTTAGTCACCTTGTATCGACTAATGTCAGTCGCCCGCTCAATATTTTGGTCGCCATTTGGCGACTATTATATTCAGTCGCCAATTTGCGGTAGCCCGTAGTAGATATTCTTGTAGTGTAATATTTTATTGTCTAAACTATTTTAAAGTAGTTGGAGCTAAACTACGGATAAACATGGTTTAAAGTGTGTTTAGGTTATGTTTTAGACTAATAAATTAAATCACAAATTTAGGGGTATAAGGGAGAAATTAGAAAAAGAGAGGGGTATAAAATGGAAACAAAAAAAAAACACGAGGATACACCGTAAAAAAACCCTTTTATTATTTTGATATAGAATTGTAATAACGGTTTTTCTATCATATTCCCTACGGGCATAGGATAATAATTGTAAATTGATAAATTAGTTACTATTGTTCATTGTCCATTGTTCTTATTTAATATCTCTTTTATTTATTCCTATAATTACTCATCACTTTTCTTTTCTTAACTCCCCATTGAACACCTTAATTAATTTTGTTTTTTTCACATAATGTTTTCAACGATAACGACTGATACTATTTCTATATTCCTAGTTATTAAAAAAATATTACGATACATAACAAATTAATAACTTTTTAATCAAAAAAAATTAACCCTTTTCAAGTTCGCTCATTCTATGTGTTAAAATTAATTATCTTTCCCGAAAAAGGGTTTAGGAGTGCGATTTACGGTCCCGGTTCAAGCGTAATCGTAAAATCGCATACCTAAACCCTCTTTTCCTGCAGTTCCACGCTTGATTAAACGAGAATATTGGCGACAAAAAAAGGAATTGATAAACCCGTTTGGCACATTGATTAAACGAGAATATTGGCGACAATAAGATAACATGTATAAAAAGGAAAACAAAAATGAAGAACTTTTCAATTTATAGAAAATAAAAATTGATAATCCGTTGTTTTTTTTAAGTGAAAAAGGGAAAGAATGATGTCGGTGAGAAAATTAAGGGGGTGAGAAACACTAATTAATAGTGGTAGTTTATAAAATACTTCCTCCATTCCAATCAATTATATACATATTCTATTTTGAGACATTCCAATCAATTCTATACATTTCTATTTTGAGACATACTTTTTCAAATAAAAAGACTAAATTAACCTTACCCCCACTTGTTATTGTTCCACCCAAAAGAGTTTATGTAAGGGTAATAAAGTAATAATTAATAAGGAATAATTATCAATTACAGCCTGCTAAAAACCCAAATTTGCAAATTACAGCCACATTAAAGTTTTTTAATATTTTACAGTCACAAACGGAGCTCCGTTTAGAATTTACAGCCAAAACGGAGCTGGAACACACTTAAATGAATTAAAAACTCAAAAATTCAAAATTGAAACCTAAATTTGATGTAAAGAGACGAAAATGCCCCTCCCTCTAATATTACATCAAACCAATTGAAATATTTGCTCTTAAAGGTTATTTTCAATCTCAAATCAAAAATTAGGGTTTCTCTCATAAAATTTTCAATTTCTCTTGAAATTTTAGCCAACATGTCAGATCGTAGCTGTATGCTTACGAAGAGGTGAGGAAATGCTACTGTGGTCAGTCCATTGTTGTAAGAAAGTCAACAACTGCTGACAAATACAAAAACCCCCAAAATTGTTCAATTCTGGAAAAAAATTAGGGTTCCCACTCAATGCCTTCATTTCAGACCACAAATTTAGGGTTTTAGGGAAATCAAAAGCCAAATGAGTGTTGACGAAAACATAGATAAAAAAACGCTACCTTTTATGTTAAAGATGCTAATTAAACTTCAAGTATCAACGACGATGGAGTAACAAAGCTTTTATGAAGTGTTACTTAGTGTTTTTCATGTTCCAAAAACTAAAGCTTTGCTTGAAAATACACGTATAAATGTAAAAGTGGGTTTGAATGAAAGGAGAAGACAAAGAACGAAGAAATGACAGAGAAAGGTTAGTAAAAAAAAGAGAAGGAAACAATAAAAAAGTGAAAATGAACCTAATTAAAAAAAAAAAAAAAAAAAAAAAAAAAAAAAAAAAAGTCAATGAGTCAATGGATCCCACTTAAATGAAGAGCCAGCAGTGAGTTCGTCACTATTTTGTAGGAAAATGATGTCTATGAATTTAAAAATAAAATGACTTTTGTGGCTGTAAAAAAAAAAAAAAAAAAAAAATTTAATGTGGCTGTAATTGACAATTAACCCTAATAATAATAATAGAATTATAAAGAATACTCCGTAGTTGGTATTAAAATAGTGAAACCGAAGTGAAGGGGGTTGGGCAGTCTTATGTATCATCCTCTGCTCTGTATCTTTTCTCCATCGTCTTTCCGGCACTACTACTCCTCCTCCTCCTCCTCCTCTAAAATTTGGTGGGTTCAAATGCTGGCTATTGCTATTGCTGTTGCTATTCCATAAAGTTGGATTCTTTTGGTTTACTTATTATATTATATGTTTCATATTTTTCTAGTGGGATTATCTTTGAATTGATTAATTTGTAATTGGAGATTGCAATAAACTGCGATTTTTCATCTTTCTTCTGTTTTGCTCATGGTTTGTTGTTAGGTTTTGTCATAGTTTTGCTCATGATTTCAAGTGTATACAGGTTTATAATCAATCAAGTTTCTGTCTTTGTTGTTGGGTTTTGATAATACTCTTTCTATTTGTCTGGAATTTGTCTTTCAGGATGTTGAATTGTTCGTGAAAAATAATGATGCACTTCTTAGCCGTAAGTTTAGCTATATTTCGTGGACTTTGTCCTAAGCAAATCATAAACATATTTCACAACAAACCTACGGAATCTAATCAGGTACGTCGACTGTAGAAGGCTTGTTTGAGTTCCACAAATATGAGTATAGAAGGCTTATTCACCATATTGCCCCCCACTAAGAAATCGTATTCATCTAGGCGATTGCTGCTTACAAATATGAGTATAGAAGGCTTGTTCGAGTTCCAGTTTGGACTACGGAAGATTACCTAAGTAGACTGCCAGATGAGCTCTTGTTGGCTATTCTCTCACATTTGACATTACGTGATGCTGTGAGAATGACTATATTATCTACAAGGTGGAAAGATTTGCGCTTGCCATACCTTGACCTCGATTGGCGTGTAATTTCGGGATCACGAGTTCAACTGCACCTAAACGACTGTATGCAGTACGAGCAAATATTCATACAACGTGTGGATCAGGTCTTGCGGGTTTACAAGGATATAAACATCACAAAGTTCCGCCTTTCATTTTGTTATAGTGAGCGATATTCTAAAGATGTAGATAAGTGGATCAACTTTGCTGCTGATAAGAGCTTAGAGAGTCTTACGCTTGAGTTTTTCTGTGGAGATGACAAACCGTCCTTATCTGCCATTAAGAGTGATGAGCTTTATGTCATTTGTACTTCATTTCTCGCCCGTTTCCGTAATTTGAGGATCCTGCGTCTGGACTACTGCATCTTCAGGATATCTGATTCCTTCAGGTTGGACGGATTGGTAAAGCTTGATTTAAATCATGTTGTTCTGGACAGAGCCCAATTGCAGTGTTGTCTCTCTCGCTCTGACACTTCGTCTATTGAATGGCTACGATTGAGAAACTGTAATCTTCCCGAGAAGTTGTGCATCGGTAACAATTTTAGGTCTCTGAAATTTCTGATGATTGACACTTGTCCAGATGTGCAACAAGTTGAAATTTTTTCTAGGAACCTGAAAACTCTCGAGTTTGTCGGTAAAGTAGCTATGGAATTCTCCTCCATATATGCGCCGAGCTTGGAGAATATGTCTGTATGTCTTACTGGAATGGGCAGTAACGACGCAGTATATATGTTGGAAACCTTTGCTCGTCATTTATCTAGCAATGTGGCTTTAATCCTCGGAGGAACATATTCCACGGTGCGTGAAAAGTTTTTTCATGTCCGCCTTACATTATCTGCCAATATTTAGCTTTGGCCCCCCCAATTAGCGATGTCTTTTCTTTTCCTTTTAGTTGTATCAGATACCTAGCCTACCTAGCCGACCTGGCACGTCATTTAACAGTATTTTGCAACTGGACTTTTATCTCTATGAAGAATATTCTAAAATGGAGGTGCTAAGGTTTCTCCCTTCTCTTCTTCAAGCTTTTTCTTCACTGCAGAAGCTTTCCATGCAGGTAAGCATACTCATCTCTGCGTGTATATATGTCTTTTTTATGATAATGTTTGAAAATATTAAGATAGCGTTTGTGAACCTCGATTTCATTTGTAAATTTTGAATTGCAAAGTTGAAATGTCAAATTATGAATTTCAAAATAAACGGACTCTAATTATTTATGTCGTATTTTCTATGCACTTGAATTATACTCGTATTTAGTTAAGAAACTTAAACTTTGTTCTCGTTATTTCTCATTGTTGCAGCTGCCATCTTTGTTATTCTGTAATCTTAGGCATCGTATTCCAAAGGAGATATTGAAAATTGACAGTTTCCATATGAACCTGAAAGAGGTTGAGTTGGGTGGTTTTGAATTTGCTTGGATGTTTTTTGCTAACTATTTGTTGAGGAGTTGTCTCGTTCTTGAAAAGATGGTGATCAACAGTGTGAGAAAGCGATATGTTGGTTGCGGATCATCAAAATGTAATCGTGAACAGTTTACGCCAAATGAGTTCAAAAGAATTAGTTTAGCGTTGCAGCAAAAGGCTGTATCACGCAACGCACAACTCATCATACGTGATGTCTGCAGTGGTTACGACCTATATGATTGCAAATAAACCTGTCCTATGATGATTGAAGCTGCTTGTTATCTTCTTCGGTCATTTTCCCGCATCAGTAAATCTATGAGAACTTGCCAATATGGTTTGGGACATGGTTGGTGAAAGTAATAAGAAGGGAAGGCAAATGAAGACTGAAGCTCACGAGGTCGTATGTCTTTTCGTCAACGGATGATATGGCAATTGTTCAACATTAGTTTATTTAATTTTTGTATTGACTAGAACCTCGTGTTAAATAGGGATGTATGTTAATACTCGCTACGCGCAATATGATCTTATTGACTAGAACCTCGTGTTAAATAGGGATGTATGCCAAATATAAATGAGAGTCACTTGCCCCTCAAATTGGGACTGGAACTAATGCTAAAGTATAATAGCAATGCGGGTATACAGGTCTTAGGTATTACGCAAGTACACGGATAACCACCAGATGTGGGGCGGGTATGGGAAGTAATTTTATCCATCAGGCGGGTGGTGGATGTAAGTTTTGTACCCGTTGTGGGGTGGATACGGATGTGGGGTTTATGTCGCGAGTATGGGTACAACGCACCCCTCCCCCGGGCCTGTCCCGCCCCGTTCACATCCCTACTAGTCGTGTACTTAGTTATTAGCTTGTCATTATGCATGCTGTAATTTTATTCTTTGCTTTGAATTGAATAATACGGAGTAGTAAAATAACATCATTTCAATCGAATATTTCTACCACGATAAATTGGGGCTCAAATATTACCATTCTCATTCCCAGCATTCTACTCCCTCCATTCAAGTCCAAACCAAACATTTACCTTTTTGACACTATTCAATTTGGTTTGGACTGTGTGTGAGTAGAATTCCCGACAATCTCAGCCTTTCAAATATAACTGTGTGTGATCTTGTTTGATTCGTCTTTATGCGTACAATATTAATATCCAATTTTTAAATTTTTTTTATCGTGTGATGTTATAGATATTTTCGTTCCAACATTCGCCTCGACAAATGTGATAAAGCAACCGTAGTGTTAGGACTTGAATGGAGGGAGTTATATATATAGGTAGGTTATACGGAGTAATAAGTTCCTCATATAGTTCAAGTCCAAAGTCTCAATTACATCCATTAGATCGAGAAAAATAAATGGCTGAGATTTAGAGTTATAAAATTTTATACTGAAGTTACAGTTACATTTTTAAAGTATTACAGTTACAATTACACACAGTTACATTCATAAAGTGTTATAGTTTCAAAAATAATACGTACAAATAATTATAGTGGATTTAGGGACTTAATTTATTTAGGCCCCTGTTCTTTCAAATTTTAATTTCTCTTATAAGTTCAATTTCGAACTTCTTCACTCCTATAAGTTCAAATTTCACTCTTATAAGTTCAATTTCAACTTTTATAAGTTCATTCATTTCGGCTCTATAAGTTCAAATTTCTCACATAAGTTCAAATTTCCTATAAGTTCAGCTCTTATAAGTTCAGCTCCTATAAATTCTATTATGTTTTATTTTTATATAACTATTATTATTGCAATTTTTTTGTGGAATAAAAAAAATTAAGGGTCGAAAATGAAATAAATTGACACCTATAAAACATTTCTACAAAATGCAATACTAAAATTCTCGAGAAAATAAATATAGTATATTAAAATATTTAACCGAGCCAACTTATTTATAATCAACTATATATTGAGATATTTAACTATACTAGACCGCAAAATCGATTTTGAACACTATTGTTTATTATTAGTAAAATTAATCATTTTGAATAAATTAAAAGATTTTAATTATTGTAATCATCATCATCATTACTATAAATATCATTGTTATTATTGTTATTAATTTAATAAATTTTTTCATATTATATTAATATTAATATTAATATTTAAATTATTATTATTATTATTGTTATTATTATTATTATATTATTATTATTATTATTATTATTATTATTATTATTATTATTATTATTATTCAATAAGTTTTAAATTCTAATAAATTTAACTCCAATAAGTTTCAGCTCCTATAAATTCAATTTCTATAAGTTCACTCCTATAAATTCAGCTCCTATAAGTTCAAATTTCGACTCTATAAGTTCAAATTTCACTCTTATAAGTTCAAATTTCACTTTTATAAGTTCAATTTCAAATTTCATATAAGTTCAATTTCACATAAGTAAGAAAGAACAGGGCCTTAGCAGACTTATTTGAACTTATATATATATATAGAGAGAGAGATTAGTTCTGTTAAGGCAAGGGGTAGGAAAAGACACCAAGATACAACATGAATTGTTGGATCATAATCTAATGAAAGGCTGAGATTAATAGGGGCATTAATAACAAATTTTTTTAAGAATAATCATAAGTTGGCACTTACAAAAACGAGGTAAATGTTGGGGATAGATTCAATTTCTCAATACTTCCCACTTTTATTTTTCATTTTAAAACATTGCACCAAAGAAATTAAAAGGTCTCTTCTTTTTTTCGGTGCGCCCAGGGTAAAACTAGGCATAGCCTCAGGTTCTAAACTCCCCACAAGATTGCTCTTGGAGGGAATCGAACCTGAGACTCATGAGAATTTTATCCATGTTTTAACCACTAGACCACATCCTTGCGGGTAATAGTTAAAGTTTTAAAAATTTGTGTTAAATTTTTATAGTTTGCGGTTGCAATTTCAAATTTAATAGATGTTGTTGGATATTTTGTAAATAATGAATTTGCAGAATTTTGTTTTTCTGGTTAAATAATATTTAATAATTTTAAATATCTATGATAATTTTTTATAATGTGAATTTTAATTTTTGAATGCAAATAATCTTACATTTGGCTCTTGCTTATGCATATGGAAGTTGAATATTTGTTTTATTTAATTTAATTATTCTATTAATATAATCTAACAATGAATGTGTTCAAAGTAAGCAATTTTATTCTAAAAGGTCTTTCGTGTCATATTCGTGTTTTGACATCTTGACCTGAACCCAACCCATTTATATTTCGTGTTGGGTTCGTGTCGACCCAATTACTTAAATGGGTCACCACACCGTAACCCAAACCCATTAATTCCGCGTCGGGTTCGTGTCATGTCACTTTTTGTCAGGTCTATTTAATCTTGAATTTTAATTCACAAAAGCTTGAATATAGAATATTGATTTTATACAATATATTATAATTAAACTCTATCAATTAAAATTTTAATGGGTTTTTCTATGGTGTACCCCCGAGGTTTTTCATTTTCTATGTTGTACCCTTACATTTTTGATATTTCATGATATGACCCTAAAATTTAAAATTTGGCTATAATATACCCCTAAACTTCATATTTATTCTCCAAATTAACCATCCTTAAACCCCTTTTAGTTATTTTTCTTCCGAGTGTCTTTCGTTTAACTTTGTTTCTTACCAATTAACGCCAAATGATCTTATTAAATAGAAGTTTTTGAAAGTCACTCTTAATAACGCTTTTTTAACATGAAAAATAAGTTTGTTTCATAAATCATTAAATAACTTTATGCGTGATTTTCTAGTCATCTAATATATAATTAGACATTTTAATGTGTAATTGAATGCTATTATAAGCAAATGAATTGATCAATAGGCAAACGGTTGGATTAAAGAGTCGTTTAGTAGCTTAAATAAACGACCAAGTCAATGATGACTAATAATTTGGTCATAACATAGACAAATTTTAAAGTTTATGGGCACACCATAAAATATTGAAAAGGTGAGGGTACAACATAGTGTAGACACTAAAAATTTATTAAGTGTCGAAAAATAAATTAAACAAATTACTTAATTGAGTTAATACAAAATTTTAGCTCAATTTGGTACCTACGTCCCCGAAAAATAAATGTGGGTCGATCCAATACACAAAATGAGTTATTGGGTCATAAATCCATTAAAATGTGATATGGGCCGATCCGATGTACAAGTAAATTATTCGGGTCAAAAGTCCAATTTAACAAACAGTCTGAGCCGATCCAATGAGTGAAAATGGAGTGTTGGATCATAAGCTAAATTTAAAAGAAAATCGGGCCGAAGTCATTAATAAGCCCAAGTCTGATTAGGGATGAGGAGAAAGCTCTATAAATAGAGCACTTCATTCATTAGGAGAAGAAAAAATCAATTACAAAAAGGCATAAGAAAACTAAAGCACAAGAAATACAGAAGAACTTTGGAGAGCATTGAAACCATAGACTCCAAGACTTCATTAAATACAAGAACGAGAAGACCTCAATAAATCGAAGAGGAGCATTCTCAAACACTCAAATCACAAGACCCGAGTTCGAGGGAAAAATCGAATACTCCAAGACCTGTCTCAAGATTACAAGACTTTGTTAACGACATTAGAATCAGAGAAATTATAGAGAGTTGTACACGCAAATTCTGAAATTAATAAAATATTATTTGTCGCGATTTATTCTGTATTACATTTATTTGTTTCACAAAATTTGTTGTTACAAATTTTTGGTGAACCCGACGTGAAAACCTCTACCTCTCATCTCTAATTTCGTTTTATCCAAGACAAATCTTACAAGAAGAAAATGGCCGCTCAGAAGAACGTCAGTGCTGCTGCTGAAAAGACCTATGCCAATGCCCTCGCCGGATCCCCAAAGGCCGCTACCACTGTCGCGCAATCGGCGGGAGTGCGCACAAGAAGGATGGCGAAAAAGGCCATCGTCGAAGAAGCTGCTGCAAGCTTGCGCGCCGCTCGTGTCCCTACGAGACCGCGAAAAATATCCGCTGCCTCCATTGCTGCCGCTGCGACCGCGTTGATCAAGGCCTCGTCACCACCGCAGAAGAAAATAAGAGTGTCCCCAACACGTGACACTTCCCCTCGGGAATCAAGAAGGACATCGCCACGACGAGTCATCGAATGTTCAAGCCCTGCTTCTGCCTCCGTCATGACAATCAATGCCAAGACCGCTGAAGAACAATTGTCCGACATGATGGAACGCTTGGAAAAGGTCCTGAAAGACAACGAAGAAAAAAACAAAAATATCGAGGAGCTTAGCAAGGAGGTGGCAGAATTGCGCAAGAAGGGCGACGAGAGTCCGCCCAGCGAAAGTGAGAAAGAAGAAGAAGAAAATGAGGAGGAGGAAGAGGAGAAAGAAGAAGAACCTCCAAAGAAAAAGGTCGGTTCCTTTACCGAGGAACAACTACAAAGTTTGATTGCCAATGCGATCAAGAAACAACTTGGCGAGAGCTACTCCGACAACTTACGCTACGTCAAACCATACACCAAGAGGATTGATAGTCTACACATGCCCGTAGGATATCAACCCCCAAAATTTCAACAATTTGATGGAAAAGGCAACCCGAAACAACACGTTGCCCATTTCATCGAAACATGCAACAACGCCGGAACCGACGGCGATTTGATGGTCAAGCAGTTCGTGCGTTCTTTAAAAGGGATCGCATTTGATTGGTATACTGATTTGGATGCTGGATCCATAGACAGTTGGGACTCCATGGAGAATGAGTTCCTTGACAGATTTTATAGCACTCGCCGCATCGTTAGTATGAGCGAGCTCACCAACACCACCCAATGGGACGATGAGCCCGTTGTTGACTACATCAATCGGTGGCGTGCGCTATGTCTTGAGTGCAAAGATCGATTGACCGAAACTTCGGCAGTTGAGATGTGCATTAATGGGATGAATTGGGATCTCTTGTACATCTTAAATGGAATCAAGCCGAAAAGCTTTCAAGAACTAGCAACTCGTGCCCATGACATGGAAGTGACAATCAAACGGCGCAACAAAAATTATTCATCATCTTCTAAGGCACAAGTTGGAAAAGGGTTCCATAAGGCGGAGAAGGATTCCAACAATTCGACCACGGAAGCCATGGCTGTTACAATAAAAGACGCGCCAGTAAGGACTTCAAGAAAACCCATGTACAAAAAGAAGGATGCGTACACCAAGGTTTTCGACCAAAATAGGCCTACTCTTGAAGAGTTACAAGCCAAAGAGTATCCATTTCCTGACTCCGATTTGTCAAGCATGTTGGATGACCTCTTAGAAAAGAGGATCATTCAATTGCCTGAGCCAAAACGGCCCAACGAAGCAAATATGGTCGATGATCCAAAATATTGTCGGTATCATAGGATAGTTGGTCACCCTCTTGAAAGATGCGTCACACTGAAGGAAAAGATAATGCAACTCTCCAGAGACGGCAAAATCATCTTGGATCACGATGAGGCGGTGACCATAAATCACATCATAGCGAAAGTCGAACAGCTTGATAAGCCATCCGATGTGACACTTACAAAAGTGAACCTCTTAAAACAAGATGAACATGATGTACACTTGATGCAATTTGGTTGTCTCGAGCCAGTACCAATAGGGGTCACGCGACCATTATCAAAATCATCATCCAAGTCACAATGTAAATGTTTGACATCGAAGAATGCAAAAGAAACAATTAATGATGATGGATGGAACTTAGTGGCGCATAGTAGCCACAGACAAACGCGATCATCTTCGTTGCATCGACCGCCTCAAAGAAAACAAGGAAATACAAAAAGTTGGCTTCCCCGAAAAGCTGATGAGAAATCAAAAGGAAAAAGTTTGAAGCCAAATGTCTCGGCCTTCAATTCCTACAAACATGGTTCTCGAACTCCAGTTACATTAGGAGAGTATTTTTCGACTGGTTATTTTGACCGTGTGGGCGTCAATACAATCTCGATGCGCGCAACCAATGGCCAAAAACTTGCGATATGAACTCCAAAGAAGGCTCCTCAGCAAGAGTCAAAACTGCTCATCAAGGCTCCTCAGCAAGAGTCAAAACTGCTAACGAAGGCTCCTTAGCAAGAGTCAAAACTGCTCATCAAGGCTCCTCAGCAAGAGTCAAAACTGCTAACGAAGACTCCTTGGCAAGAGTCAAAACTGCTTTGCCAAAGCCGCAAAAAAAAAAAAAAAAAAAAAAAAAAAATTTGTCAAAACCAAAAGATTAAAAAATTGCGAACTACGTTGGCTTGATCTTGCAAGTTGACATCTACGTCACTTAGCAAGTACGTAGGCAGCTTGAGCACACGTGTTTCTCAAGTGCAGCCACGCCCAAAATTCACTTTTTGAGGGCGTTACCAAGCGCCTAATGCAGTCGCACCCAAAGCAAGATCTTCACATTGTGGGGGCATCAGAGCCAAGTGCAGCCACGTCAAAAAAATTCACCACATTGTGAGGACATTGACTAGCGTCAAGACAAATTCCCATGGAAAGGTGAGACTTTTAATCACGCTCTTAAGCAAGAGCTAAAGTTGCACTCCCTAAGCAAGAATCAGAATTGCAAGTCACGCCCACAAAAATGTACCATCTTTGGACCTAGAACCAAAAACCAAAATATGAAGCGATGACTGTAAAAAAAAAAAAAAAAAAAAAAAAAAAATGAAGTAGAAGAAATCCAACTCTGCATTACAAATCCAAGGCATGTAGGGACCACAGATCTCATGAATGCCCTTTCCGTGCGACCTCATAGGGTCTCGCACGATCCCGGGCAGCAAAACAATCTTGTCTGTCTTGTAGGCCCTTTCCATGCGAACTCATAGGGTCTCGCACGATCCCGGGCTGCAGAAAAATCTTGTGTGTCTTGTACGCCCTTTCCGTGCGACCTCAAAGGGTCTCACACGATCCCGGGCAGCAAAAAAAATCTTGTCTGTCTTGTAGGCCATTTCCATGCGACCTCATAGGGTCTTGCACGATCCCGGGCTGCAGAAAAATCTTGTGTGTCATGTACGCCCTTTCCGTGCGACCTCAAAGGGTCTCGCACGATCCCGGGCTGCCAATTGATCTTGTGTGTCTTGTACGCCCTTTCTGCGCGACCTCATAGGGTCTCGCACGATCCCGGGCTGCCAACTGATCTTGTGTATCTTGTACGCCCTTTCCGTGCGACCTCATAGGGTCTCGCACGATCTCGGGCTTTGTTACGAGACTACGACCTCTCATTATCCTGGAGCCATGCATACTCTTGAAGTCTTGTGAAAGTAGAGACACGAGAACAGAATAACCACGACCTGCATCAAAAAAAAAAAATGAAAAGAAAAAAAATAATAAAGGAAGCCACGTGACCCAATGTTGGTCCAAAGACAACCATAACAAATTGTGCTTCTTCAAGAAAGAAACAATGGAGGTGCTACAAGATTTCTTCACAGAAGCCAACCTTGAATCCCAAAATAATGGTCTGCACAAAATTCTTGTTGACATCACAAGTGGTCCAAAGAAGAAGACTAAAGAGGCCTCGTTCTACAAATGTCAATATGCCATCGTGACTATGTTCGGTCATCGGCACATGCTCACGGGTCACACGGTGCCAGCTTCGCCACAAAGCATATCAGAGCAACCTTTTCATTGTCCTTCAGACCTTCACAGTCGAATGAAGCAAACTCAGCCCTGTAAATAGCAGAAAATACGATCAGAACACTAAATGGGAAGAGCAAAGCGATCACTTGAACATTGGCAACAACAAACAGCAGTGTACACCAACAAAAGAGAAATCCTAGTTTGACAAGACCAAAATTATACACAGCGAGCAAAATCAAAATTATTCGAGATTCACGATATGTGCCGGGCGTACATCAAGTTATAGATTTCGAGCGATGGGTTAAATTCAGGACAATAAGTGTAAAAGGGTTAATGTTATGTCTCCTACAAAAGTGACGAAGTGCACAGAACATACAAGCACAGTGAAACAGAGGCATATAGAATTAAAAATAAATAAATAAATAAATAAAAAAAAAAAAAAAAAAGCGCACCGAGCATGAAAACGCAGCCGCGATTTGGTTCGAAAAATCATATGCCTCGAAGTTTATTCATACCCTATGGTCAACATGGCAAAACTGATGCCTAAACAGCATTGGTGACAATAAGTAGCTTCATTCGAATTTAAAACGAATCGGAGAGGCAGGTCGTGCTTAATCGACTATGTAATGATCAAACCTATCCATACAAGCATGGCGACGACGACACCATAGCACACGACAGATAGAGAAATATGCAGGAAAACGATGGTACGGAAAGAGGAAAGTACGTAAAGGCGGTAAGGCGCATAGCAAACTTACAGCGATAAAAAGGACCGCCATGAGCCAGTGCTATCGTCGACGAGAGTAAAGTTGGTCAGTGGAAGAAACTCGCTCCAAATTAAGTACTCTGTTGCTGTGTAGCATGTGTTCTAATGAGTGGTACGAGGGTTCCAAAGGATGGCCAAAATGCATACGGAGCATCTAGGTGGGGTGACATAGGGTGAGGTTGAATGGCTAATAGAAAGATATTGATCCTACTTTGTCAATTATGTAAAAGGAAATATTGGGTTGCCTAAGTAGTATACTGAGAATCAATCATATTTCCTAAGTCAGCCTCCATGCAATATTTTCTTAATTATTTCTCAAATTACTGTCACATTTGGGAGTAATATAAGGAAACAAATAAAGTGGGCAACCTCAAGATTCTTTACCTCTACAGATTTGGCAAATGATTTACGCACCGAGAATCATTTATCAAATTGGCTATGCTTCACTCTAGGCCCAAAAGTCAAACTCTAGTGACATGGAGTACAAAATTTGGTGGGTCGTGATCAAACAATGAACTCGAGCCTATGAAATGATGTGTCGGAATTCAAACGATACAAAGCACACTTACTCATGACGCCGGGCATACACACGCCGTCACGGGGGCATCTGTTGGAATTTTGGCAGCGGAAGTATTTTGTGTTGTGGACCCATAATTCCCGAACATGGTTTTTATATTATTGAACATATTTTTGTGTACATATTTATGAGGAGAGGGTGAGGCGCAAGAACTCCACAATGGGAGTTATGGACTACACACATACAAATGAGGTTTAGATACATATTTATAGTTGTACATAGATTATTCTAGATTATACTCCGTAGTAATATTCTAGATCCTAGATAATTCTATAGATTTCTCTAGATAAATTAAGCCAATAGATTATTTATTTTGCTAGACTTATCTAGAGAATTTGTTTCTAGATTTTTCATGATTAATGTTCCAACACTCCCCCTTAATCTGAAAAATCTTAGTATCTCGAATTTGTTGTAATGATGTCACTCCCCCTTGATCTCGATATCGCACGCACCTTCTTGATGATTCTCTTTTCGTCTTTGTTTCCCATTTTGATTGGCTTTTCTTCCCATGATTTGTTTTGCGCCTCTTGCTTGAACTTGGGATCTTCGTCCCAAATTTTTAGGATCATCCGCTCGATCCCTTCCTTGTTTTGTTTGTTAGGGATAATGGGATATGCCCTTTGTTTTCGGGGTCTTCTTGCTTCGCCCCATGATACTTTTGGGTTGACATTCTTTCGTTTTTTTTTTGTCACCCTTTGTTTGATTTCGGGTTAGCCCCATGTGCTACCCTCATCGGATTAGCTTTTTCGCTATCCGGACCTTTGTTTTGGTTGCCCTCGTCGGGTCTTTTCTTTGGTTGCCCTCGTCGGGTCTTTTTTTGTTGCCCTCATCGGGTCTTTCTTTTTGGTGCCCTCATTGGGTCTTTCTTTTTGTTTGGGAAGAGTATTTTTTTTTTTTTTTTTGGTGTAATATAAGAAACAAAGCACTTATTTGAGGTAATATCATCGCCCAGATTTGATAACCTTGGGCTCTGATACCATGTTGGAATTTTGGCAGCGGAAGTATTTTGTGTTGTGGACCCATAATTCCCGAACATGGTTTTTATATTATTGAACATATTTTTGTGTACATATGAGGGGAGAGGGTGAGACCTAGTAACTCCACAATGGGAGTTATGGACTACACACATACAAATGAGGTTTAGATACATATTTATAGTTGTACATAGATTATTCTAGATTATAGTAATATTCTAGATCCTAGATAATTCTATAGATTTCTCTAGATAAATTAAGCCAATAGATTATTTATTTTGCTAGACTTATCTAGAGAATTTGTTTCTAGATTTTTCATGATTAATGTTCCAACAGCATCAAATGGTCATTTAAGCGTTATTACGATTACTACACGCTCGTCGACTTACAAGTCAGATCAAATGGATCGAGACCCCGTCACGCCGAGACACTCAAAACGTGTACGTGACAAAGTCTCGAGGGGGCAATTTGTAGACACTAAAAATTTATTAAGTGTCGAAAAATAAATTAAACAAATTACTTAATTGAGTTAATACAAAATTTTAGCTCAATTTGGTACCTACGTCCCCGAAAAATAAATGTGGGTCGATCCAATACACAAAATGAGTTATTGGGTCATAAATCCATTAAAATGTGATATGGGCCGATCCGATGTACAAGTAAATTATTCGGGTCAAAAGTCCAATTTAACAAACGATTGATCCATCCAACGATGAGTGAAAATGGAGTGTTGGATCATAAGCTAAATTTAAAAGAAAATCGGGCCGAAGTCATTAATAAGCCCAAGTCTGATTAGGGATGAGGAGAAAGCTCTATAAATAGAGCACTTCATTCATTAGGAGAAGAAAAAATCAATTACAAAAAGGCATAAGAAAACTAAAGCACAAGAAATACAGAAGAACTTTGGAGAGCATTGAAACCATAGACTCCAAGACTTCATTAAATACAAGAACGAGAAGACCTCAATAAATCGAAGAGGAGCATTCTCAAACACTCAAATCACAAGACCCGAGTTCGAGGGAAAAATCGAATACTCCAAGACCTGTCTCAAGATTACAAGACTTTGTTAACGACATTAGAATCAGAGGAATTATAGAGAGTTGTACACGCAAATTCTGAAATTAATAAAATATTATTTGTCGCGATTTATTCTGTATTACATTTATTTGTTTTACAAAATTTGTTGTTACACATAGAAAACGAAAACCTCTGGGGTACACCACAGAAAAACCCAATTTTAATTAAAGGTTAGTATTGAATATTTTTAAACAAGCTAATTTAAAGAATATTTCACATGAATAAATCAACCTATTAATGAACTTGACATCAGATATATAATCCGATCTAATGTGGTACAAACCGAACCGACCTCGTATTTATAGGTCTGCTGTTCGGGGTAGACCTGTCATAACAGGTCCGGTTTCAGGTTTAGCGAATTTCACAGATATCGATTCTGGGCGAATCCGTCACATGCTGGTCCTGTCCCGTTATGGACCGTTGCATACTCCTAGAGTCCTACCCCTTTTGTAGTTAATGATATTTATAAATGTAACATGTATTATATTTTCTATATTTGAAAACATGTCACCAATATAATATAATACGGGGTAGGTTATCAATTTTGTTACCATTTTATTTTTTTTTGTTTGGCTTTTTGAATTAAGTTTTTTTACAAAAGCAAAATTTGGGGCCTCAAGAAAAAAAAAATACGAGTAGAAGATAAAAGTAAAACACAAATGCTTACATAAAACCGTCTTATGCGTGCGACGGGTTATTTGTACTAAAATGTGTCTACTTTAAGGTTTAAAGTGACTATTTTAACGTTTAAAGTGACCAATTTATGGAGTTTTAAAGTGTTCACATTTAGCATTAAAGTGGTCACTTTAAACATTAAAATAGTCACATTTTACTCCTAAGAATTTCGTGGCATTAAAATAGTCACATTTTACCCATGGTAAAATGGGGTCATATTTGAACCTCCGCCTACAACCACCCACGCTCAACCGTCACAAACTAATTTTGCGGTCTCAAAATCACCAGAAAAAAATGAACCTCCGCCTACAACCACCCACGCTCTCCTTCCACCGCCACCTCTCCGCCGCCACAAACACCGTAGCATCGCCGCTCTCACTCCTCCCGAACTTCTCCGGCCTCACAATCAGCCGCCGTCCGCCGCCGTCGAGCACCGTAATCCGCATGGGCGGCGGACCGCGGACGTTCCCCGGCGGAGTTTCGAAGTGGCAGTGGAAGCGAATGCAAGCAAAGAAGGCGAAGCAACTTCTCAAGGCGCGTCTCGCGCGTGAACGGCATATTTATGAGATGAGGAAACGGGCCGAATTGAAGGCCGCGGTTTCGGAGCTGGAGCGGCCGTGGGAGGTTGTTAAGAAAGCGGCTCCGGTGTCGTCTTCTTTATTCTCTGTTGCTGCTGATGAACAGCTTAAGGTATTTGCGTTTTTTGAGTTGTAATTTCTGTAATTGTTGTTTGATTTTGTTAGGTTTTTAGGTAGTATTCAATTCAATGTTTTCATGATGCGGTAAATTTCTTGTGAGTTCGTTTTTTCGTCATTCCATGTATAGAGCCTAAAAAATCGTCAAAATTTGAGCATGTTTTCTGTGAATAATTCGAAGGAAAACTTGTGTTTGTTTAGTTTTGAGCATGTTTTCTGGGAATAATAGTTGAATCACAGAAATCATATTTGTGAATGCTCGCGCTAATTAACTAAATGATTTCAGAAAAATGGAGTAGTAATAGTAGTTGAACAATGCAAATGAAAGAGATGAACGAGACCGAGGGTGTAAGGAGTTAATCAAATGCAGGAGCTATTTTATTTTTACCCAAAATACGCGAATTTTCAAGTATGCTGCGGAAGAAATGGCATTGTCGAGACAAGCCATTTGAAATTAATTGGTGGCAAAATGCGACTTCTATATCATCTTTCAGAGAGAGTTGCATTCCATTTAATGTTGTTGGTATTTTAATTGTGAGTAGGTGTTGGCTGACCGTTTTCAGAAGCCAGGAGGATTTGATATGTGGTCGGAAAATGACGGACCTCAATTATTTACGACCCCAGATGATGGGCTTCCTACTGCGAGGTTTTTCCCGAAAGGGGTTGTTCACAGCATAAAGCCCTATGGTAGGATTGATCATGGCGATGTTGGGGGGTCGAGTAGGGTTGAACGTTCGGATTTTGTAGAGCCGGAGAGTGAGGAAAGAACTGGCGCCATGAAGGGGAAGTATGGACATAGGAAAAGAATCGATTCGATTTCGAGGGATGACTCAAAAAATGTGTCACGTGATGGTAGTTCCCAAATGTCGGTTTCAAAATCGTCTTCGAATGGTGTTAACAGGAGTAATCGGAGGGGTGATAATCGAAGTGGTGGTGCTTCAAATATGGATGGAGATCGAAGAAGGTTTTTTACAAATGATGAGAGAGGTAGGAAATCGATTGAGTCGAGGCAAGTGACGCGAGGTTCGGAAAGAGGAAATGGGAGTTTTAAAATGAGGAGGGATGGTAGCAATCAATCGAGCAAAGGACGTGATATAAGAAGAGCAAGCGACAGGAGGTCCGAAGATGTTTACGATATGAGCTTGCAAGGTGATGGAAATTACGGTCTCAGTGGGAGTGACCAAGATGGTAGAATTAGGTCTCGTGGCTATGAGCAGAACACGATCAAATCTTATTCTAGTGAATGATATGAAGGACGATACTCGAGTAGGTTCTTGGGACTTGTATTTTGGTATTTACTAGAAGGAGCTTTGGTGAATGGCTGTTTGAATGCATAACAGATCAACAGGCAGCGTGAGATTGTCGAACGCTTCCTGACGTCCTGCTTAAACATGCTTTTTATGTTAGATCTGCTTTCCTTGATATTTTTCACTGTACACGATGTACATAGACATAAGAATGCTTGTGTTAATTATCCAAGTAATGATGATATGTATATTTGTAGTTGAGATTGGATATTGTCATATTGATTATGTTGATAGATGATCATATTCAAGAAGCTTTGCATAATTCCCCAACCTTCGTGTGTTTATGATTTGTGCAGTAGTTTTTCAAAAATTGTTCATACATTGATACACACGATAACTTCTTTATATGACTACAAAAGGATCCTTTTAATGCTTGAGATTAACTTGAACTTGCACATAGTACTTTCTATAAGGGGTCGTTTGGTTAATTGGGGACGGGAAGAATAACATCCCATGAAGTTGCCATTTACGAGAAATCTTTTGACGATGGGGAAAGTAACTTTCATAGCAAGTACAAGTTACCAGGGGTCCCCCTAGTTAAGCAACTTCACCCATTAAGTAGGAAACAGCTCAGGTACTTCCGTCCTGACCGCTATGCCACAATATCTTCAGTCCAATTTCACAATTCATGAAATTGGCAACATCCCATGATTTTGGATGGACAACTAAATGAGTGCTAAGTGCAAAGTAGTTAAATTTAGTCCGTAATACTCCCTTCATCCGAAAATAAGTGTTCCATTTCTATTTTAAGAAATTCAAGAGATATAATGAAAATAAAAAAACAATCTTATTTTTAGGGTGGTTTATTAATGGAAGATCACTGATAGGTTGATTTATTCATATAAAATATTCTAAATTTTTAATGGAAATGAGACATCTATTTTTGGGATGAAGTATTTTTTTTTTCCAGCATGTAATAGAGAGATTACAGTCTAAACGTATGGCACTCCAAACCATACTTACAATCTATAAAGTAAAATACAACATAAGATAGCAAAATACTAAAACAAACTACTCCGGGTCTTTGAATTGTCCAGCTGAGCGACAAGAACAAGTTGCACTTATGCCACAAGGACGTAGAGGGAGCAAGGTGAAAGCAAACCAACATGGTATGCCTCGGAGAATACAACTTGGTGATCGAGCTTCGCAACAAACCAACCGCCGACCCAAGAACCACCACCCTCACTGAGAACCCCTCAATTAATCTCGTGCTCAACATCACCTCGACGTCTCACGACTAATAGGGACAGGACACCCAAATTCATGATTTTATTTAGTATTTTAAGGACAAGCATAAAGTAGAACATATATTTATCAATTGCGGGACAGGACCCCTGTAACCAACCCATAGGACGATTCCTTAACGGGACAAAAGACCCGCATTGTAACCATTGAGACATGACACTTAATATCAACGCATCGTTTATTAATGGGAGCAAGCGATCACCTTGATATAACTATCTATCATAAGTTTGTAAGACAAAAGGGACTAATTGACTGGAATCAAAAGCTAACAAATTCGAAAACGCCACAGCTATGAGGAAATGCAAGGGAGCGGCTCAACACAAAAGAACTAAAGCAACTCATAAATTAAACACAAAAGAACTGAAGCAACTCATAAATTAAACGCAGGCAGTTCAATCTAGTGGCAAAACAATGTATGATAGCAACCCAAAGTTTCCAAAATCTGTTTATTCATTCTTTCAAAAATATTGACAAAGTGACGGCATCTTCATGTCTTCAATTCATATCGCAAAGCTCCCAGTCATCATCCAAAAGCGGTTTCCGAGCCTTAGATTCATAACTTACATACTCCTCGTCTCTAGCCACGGTTTCATTTGTGTGCCATTCACCTGATGATTGATGGGTCAACTTTGTGGGGGACTCCGCCCAATGGTTTTGGTCGGTGGTTCTATCTGAAGCCATGCTTTTAACAGAGGTACTGCTCTTCGATGAAGTAGTGCTCTTTAAGGAAGTGGTTCTGTTCAAAGAAGCAATGCTCCTCATTGATGTAAGGCTTTTCAATGAAGCTGCGGATTTCACTGATGAGTTTGATGATGCCAGATCTTGGGAGTGTGACTTGTTGAGAGAGAGACGGTTGTTAAAGTTTTCCTTCAGTAACTTCACATCTTGACATATGACGGAAATCTCTCCTCTGCAAAGAAAAAGAGGTCAGCATTGTTGTCTGAACAAAATTCCATTTCGATGATATTAGTTGAGATGATGAAGAAAAATATGAGACACAAAAATAACATCAGACAATTGGTTCGTGACCCAAGGTATTAAATGTGGGTTGTTAAGTTGTAACAATGCACTACGACTTCTAATATGGATCATGGAAATCCTCGTGAACAACTTTTGAGGAAGTACATACAGCCTAACATTCACAAGATAGATCAATACTACGTATTATCAGAAAAAGTAACAAGAACCTGAAAAGCTCTTATGACAAATGAAAGGCCTGGCCGAAATAAGAGGAATGTACAGCGGAGTAATCGACACATTCTGCATAATATACAAGGGAAGTCATAGAAAAACTTACTGCAATACGTCAACAACTTGACCTTTCTCCATGAGGAAGTCCCTTAGCTGCAGAAAGAATAAAGTGGTGATAGTAAGAATCATGGTATAAATTGTAAGCTGTGACACTCCATTGTGACTGCTTTGTACATTGTTTCAAGGTCACTACAATCGTGCAGACATGGGCTGCTGAGCGGCAATTGAAATCAGGCCGTGTTGAAACAATATATTCTTTGCAATAATTAAACGGACAATATAGGACAAGACTAAAACTAATTTGACGTTATGACTGTTGGTGAATGAGATGAGTTAAGTTCACAAAATCATTCTTTATTGGAAGAATTTTGCGCGCTATGTTCCTTTTTGGTAGTATCAAGAGCGCAGGAAACCAAAAAAATACAAATAAAAATGAAGCTTCTGTACCTTAGCATTCTCTTCAGCTTCTTGTTTCAACAGTTTAGATTCTTGGACAACTTTCTCCATGATTAATTCTTGCTCGGCAAGAGCAGATTGTGCAATCTTTTGCTTGTCAAACAACTCTTTCTCCGCTGCACTCTTTTGCTCCTCAACAACAGCTAACCGTTCCTCAAGAGTTTTGCGCATCTGTAAAAATTTAACAAACAATCAATAACAAGAGAGAGGAAATGGCTTCCTCCCCATCCATAGACAGATCTTGGCTCCTTTTTTGGCCTGCGCCAAATTATTACCAAGATTTGCCTCTTCCCTATCACAAGCTGCAAACTAACATGTATGAAAAGGACAGATTTCAAAGCTTGTCACGGAGATGTAACATAAACAAGCTGTTATTGGTAGCTTAATATGGTTCAAAGAACAGGTACGAAAAAAATGACAGGCAACTGCAAAGTGACATGTATGACAATCAACCGTTTCAAGCTCATCTAGGAAACTAAACAAGCTGTTATTTGTAACCTAATATGGTTATGGGAACTAGGACCTCCTATTCAGTGAGAATAAGTACATTCAATCCAGACTGTTAAGGAATCATAAACAAGCGGTTATTTGGTGAGTGTTATAATTAGAATAGTGATAGTCACATGCACAAACTGAGAGCATTATACTTCAAGAAAATTCGTCACTCAAAATGTAGGAGATCAGCCAGTTAATATGTGTTAGAAGGGTCTGATACCATACCTCTTCAAGCATAAGAAGAGATTTTTCTTTCTCGTCAGTCAAACCCAAAAGGCGAGCCTGGAGCTCCTTTACCTCAGTAGCCAGAATGGACTTCTCACCGTAAACTTCACCGGCATGCTGAATAATAACAAGAATGATGACAGAATGTTGGTAAAATTCAGATTTTAACATGTTCACACATGATAAAGATATCGAACAAACGAAGAAACAAATACCATATCATTAGCTTCTTTAGCATGGATCAGCATCTTCTTTATCTCTTCCACGTTCTTAAATATGTCTAACCCACCCCGGGCAGACGCTAATTTAGCTTGTTCTACTTCTTTTTCCTGATACTCCACCTCCTCCATCAACTTAACCACCGATTCCATGGCTGAAGAAACAGTGTCCTGCAAGAAATTTCCGAATAAATGATGTAATAAAATATATAGACAAACAGCTCCTGGAAAAAACAAATTGCTACTGCAAGGTAATAAAATACCGTACTGGTTTCAATAAACCAGTCAGTCTGAAGGAGTATGGAAATACATGTGCACAGTGCACAGTGCAAAGTACAATTAGGCGACAAGCATCTATACACCTATACGTTATAGTAAAACATGACACGTGAACCAGCTCAAATGAGAAGGAAAACCAAATAAAAAGTTAGCTTCTGCTACAGATTATACTTCCTCCGTTCCACAATGATAGTCCCGCTTTGACTTTACGCGGTCTCCAACGCTCCTCTTCAACCATGTTTTTCATCGCTTATATACGATTTTTTTGGTTGAAAATTAAATTTTGTAAAAGATATTTTGACAACAAATGTAAATATCTTATTATCGTATGACGATTATTTACATATTTTAAGTTATTTAAGGTCAAAGTTTTAAAATTTTGACTTTCTAAAAGTGAAACGGGACTATCATTGTGGAACAGAGGAAGTATCAGTTAAGGAAAATTGAAGGGCATTTGGAACTCACAACAGCAAAAAATAAAAAGTCAGAAGGACTAGTGAATGATACATCCTTTTAGATGATCACAATATGTTAAACTATTCTGTCACGAACAATAATATGGAGTAGACAACAATACCACCATGGGACAATGCTTTACAGGCTCACTCCTCTGGTTTGATAATGGAGTTGTAAATAGGCAGTATCGGATTATTACCCCAATGAACTTACGTTAGAAGAACAAACACGGTTTAGATGAACCATGATATAATTGCCAAGTACTGCATCTGTTTGCTACTTTACAATATATACTCAGGCATATCTAAATAAGCAACTTCACTTTAGACTATCAGATCCAAATACACAGAATACGGTGTTTCTGGCTCCATTAGAAATGAATAATACATTAGCACAATGCAATAACGAAAAAACGTAGTCCATCACTACAATTACCCATTCAAACATTGTAATCCATACAGTTAGAAACAGTACTTCAAAAGCAAGAAAATAGACGCATAAACAAAATGAGAGGAAAAAAATGAGAAGTCAGTGCAAGTGTACCTTGTAGCTTTTCGCTTCCTCAATTATGTCCTCAAGAAGGTCTACTCTGCATATTTGACCAGAACGTGTCATGATAGTGCTTAACATAGTTTGAGCCTCAGCACCAACAGCTTCAGTTTCAGGGAACTCATGAGTGAAATGAGTCTCTAAAAAGCTATTGAAGTCATTCTCAGCTTCTTGGTGTGAGTTATCTGGGTTATGTGTCTGATCTTCAATGCCACAGTCCGTCAAACCTCTACATTCTAGTGGGTTGGATGATTCAGATGCCTGTTCCTTGAGAGCGTCAGACATGAGAGTTAGCTCTAGATCACGAGAGCTAGAGCCATTATTAAGGTCCTGCTGTACACTCTGTGTGTTACCCAGGCTTAAAGAAGTTTCATCATCTTCAACGGCAACTGAATTTGATGATGAAGCATCACCAGTCCTATTTTCACAGATATCAGCATTTCTATCTTCTGAAAGAAGAGAAATGACATCCTCAAGGTTATCCAACGGCTCGCAATGGTTATCCTTACTACACTCATCCAGCCCAACAGTTAATGGGCTGTTAGCATTACCAACTTGATCATTGCTATCATTGGCATCATAAAAGGCTAAAGAATCATCATCAGGATTGAGACCGTGATTTTGACTGGATGGAATAGCACAATCTCCAGGACTTGGCCCCGACATTGAAGAACTTGCATTGCACGTCTCTACAGTTTCTCCATTGCTTTCAACTGCACAAACAAATTCATTATGCATGACTATGTGGTACCGTTTCAGTCGAATATATAAAATGATAAGGCGAACGTAATGCATTTTTAAAGCATAATATTATCCTAAAGAAAATGACTGTCCATAGAGTCAAGACCAAAACATATAAATCTGATAAATAACCTTACAACATGGTTTTAATGTTGGTCATGACATCGAAATAAGAACGAGTTATCAAAAGTATTGAAGGTTGACATGGCTGTTTATTGAAGTAGTGTCGGCCAATTCACAGCTAAAACTCGACAACTAGCCACAAAGACATGTCCCACACTATAGAGTGGGATGTTTAAGTAGTATAGACCCTTAGGGTTTGTTTATATCAAAGGATTTGGAGAGAAAAGGGAGAGGACGGAAAAGTCGCACAATTTCAAGTGCTTGGTTGGCAAATTGGGGTTGGAGGAAAAATGGCTTCACCTAGTCAATTTGATTTCCCTCCAACAAAACAGCGATTTTCTTTTATCCAAACAAAGCTTTAATTCATAGTACATCTAATTAATGCTAATCCCGGATATTACCAGCAGGAGTGGGAGCACTAGAACTGTCGCCAACGCATGGGAGAATCTGAGTGAGGACGTATTCCACGGCTGAATCAGGATCCTTTGGATGTTCTAAAGCCACAGCTCTCAATACGCGTATATCCACCTTCAGTAGGCCCAAAACAAATTATTTGTCAGTGCAAATACATACTCCCATCTTTTTTAAATAAAGTGGGAGAAAGCTACTCCTAATATTTACAAACTTTCAAGCCTGAGCAAACAAACGATATCATTGCAGAAACTGTACACAAAAGTTCCACCAAAAAATTGTAGAAACATTTTCGTTAAAGAGTTCCTACAACCGAAAAACAAGAATATATAGAATAATAATTGAGGAAAGTTAATATATACTGTATTAATCACTATGACACTGAATGTGGAGAAAGCCATATTCTAAGAATTGTACTCCGTAATTGTACGGAACGTAAAATTTCTCTAATCCTTTGTCTCTACATTACGTGAGGAGTTGAAGGTATATGTGACTGCATTACGAGTAACCCAGCTACAGTTATGTTATTATGATCGAGATTAAAGCGGCACAGCCGCATTTATGACTTTTAATGAGTACAAGGAGTTTTCTAGAACACGTGTTAATATTACCAAAAAGGAAATAATTAATGTCCTGCTTCACAGAAACTGTAGTTTAATACACATATTACCAGTTTTGTTGAGAAAATCCCTTTAAACCACTGGTTAACTACTTCCAGTGGATTAATTTCCGTTAATCCCGTGATTTTACATTCCGTGATTTTACGACCAGGAACTGAACATGAGTTTAAAAGCTACTCCGTAGATAGCATCTGAATCAATGGGGAAACAAACATTGGCGATAACATAAATGATCAACATCCACACTATGTTAAATACGGAGTATTACGTAGTCTTGTATCGAATTTTTCCCTCCTAACCTACAATTTTGTTTAAATCAATTTCAAGCTCCCAGTTTTAATCACTTCATCATAACACAACGGTTAACCCCCCAAAATTCAAACATCGACGAATCATGAACTTGGGTAATACCACATATTTTGAAACTAATTCTTCAATGATATCACCATAACTCATATTCACCTCAATCAAAAAACAAAAACAAAAAAATCCACATATTTCGAAACTAATTCTTCTACACAATTATCATACGGAGTACTCGTAAATTTCATTCCCAAAATTATTAGTGAAAACACACATGAGATAATCAAAGCAATATACTAAATTATATAATTGAAGAATATCACTAATCAAGAGAAACATCGATCAAAAAAAAAAAAAAAAAAAAAAACCTGTGGAAAGAGCTCTCGCAAAGTCTGATACATCGACGTGAAACCCATTGATCAAAACCTAAATAACAAAAATAAAAAAGATTAAAACGAAAAATCAGATCAAAACAATTAATTAAAAAGAATTAAAATGGAATTATGAGGAAGATGAAAAACCCTAGAATTGATAATGGAAGAAGAAGAAGAAGAAGAAGAAGAAGTAGTATGTGATAGAGAAGAGAGGAAAGTGCAGGTTGGGGAATTTTGTAGGGAAAGAGAAAGAGAGAGAAGTGAAAGAGACCTGCACGCACATGCACAAGCAAGGAAGGAAGGAAGATTGTTAATTAAAACTGAGGAATTTGTGTGAAGGTGGACGAACAATGAATTGAATTATTGTAGGGTAGACTGGATGATATTTATACTACCAAGTCTTTTATTATTGCTTATACCCTTTCGTCTTCTTAACCAACATGGTTACTTTGGTTTCTCACCTTCACTCGGTATTCTTTACCATAAATTTATTATTATTATATTATATTATATATTATTACGTATAATATAATATACTCCCTCCATCCCAAAATAAGTATCTCCTTTTGGTTTTTTAAAAATCCCAAAATAAGTGTTTTCTTTGGCTCATTCTTATTGTGTGATGGTGTATTGCTAAGTTCTTTCTCCGTGAAAATATTAGCATAGGAGTATTCTTCTATTAAGCTCGCTTACCAATATTAGTATAAGGGTAACATTGGATTTAAAAGAAAATATTGTGAAAATTAAGGTATGAGAGTGAGTTTTTGTTTACATTTCTTAAATCTAAGATTTACGCAAAATTGGACACTTATTTTGGGATGGATGGAGTATTATATTATATTGTAGGACCCTATTTTAAGCCTCCGACGAGTTGTAATCTTTAATATACCTACTTTGCAATATTTAGAATACAACGGATTCACGCGTGCGACGAGATTATTTATTACTCCCTCCATTTCGGTGATTTGTTTACGTTTACTTTATACACATTTATCGATGTGAGGAGAGAGGTTGAGAAAAAACTAATAAAATAATAATATAAGTACAAAGGGGGACCTGTTTGCTTAAAATTATCAAATGTAATTGGTTGAGAGAGTATGGGCCACCTCCCACCTGGGTCCATCATGACCATTTTTGGAAAGTGTAAACAAATGACTCGTACGCCCCAAAATGAAAAGTGTAAACAAATGACCGGGACAGAGGGAGTACTAACTAAAATGTGATAACTTTAACATATAATGCGCCTACTTTAACGTTTAAAGTGATCACTTTAATGCCGCAAAAAGTGGTCGCATTAAGCATTAAAATAGTCATTTTAAATGTTAAGTCGGTCACATTTAGTCACTAATAGCCCGTCATACACGTGAATTCGTCGTACATAGATTATGTCCTATTTGGTTGCGCATTTCAGTTAGTTTATTTGACAAGCTACCTGGTTTGACCAAATATTTCAGTTAGTGAAATGAAAAGTTATCTCAGGTAGCTTATTAAAAAATAAGCTAGGTGGTTAAGTTTTTTTACTTATCATATCCTTGTAAATTTATCCGTAAAATAATAATCATGTCCTTCTATGTCATTTACTTTATTTTAGTTATTATTTTGGGTTGTTTTACCAAACAATATAATTAGTTTCAGCTAGCTTATCAGTATGTTATTTTCAACTAACTTTTCAACTTTCAGATAGGGGTGTGTAAAAAAAATCAAACCGAAAAAACCAAGAACCACACGTTTTATAGATGGGGGCACTGAACCGTGATAATTAACGATTCGTTTGAGGTTCGACATTTTGAGTTAAGGTGCACCCGAATCGAACCGTTAAGAACAAAAAATAAATAAATTATAATTATATTTACAAACTAAAGCAGAAATTTTAACTTTATAACTTTCATCAACCATCAATTATCAATTAATGGGATATTTCCCATGGTACCCTCGAATTTTGTCAAATTACACATGGTACCCCATATCTGAGATTTGTTCATGTGGTACCCCTAAACTTTGTATTTATGTGCCCAATATACCATTTTCCTAACCAAAAACTTGACTTTCGGGCATAATATTAACAAACTTACTTACATCTGGGTGGTAGACGTTTCCTCGATTCTTGGTTAGAGAAAGGGCAAATTGACACCTTCTTCATAAAAACTAACGTCGTCAAATTTTTGGTTTGAAAATGGACATACTGGGCACATAAACACAAGTTTAGGGGTACTTTATGAACAAACTTCAGACATGAGGTACCATGTGTAATTTGACAAAGTTCGAGGGTACTATGGGAAATATCCCATTATTTGTTCTACCGCATTTTTCTAACAATCAAAAGCCTCATTTTCGTAAAATAAAATCTCATATGCACCAATCTCGCTTCAATTTTAACATGTTTATTACATTGTTAGTGTTCAATGCGCTTTGTTGAGTTATTACATTGATAAAATTTAGGGTTATTTCATATCAATAATCCAAACTAAACCCCTCCTTCTCAAATTAATCCGAACAACATTTTAACTCACTATAATCCCAATTTTAGCTATAATCTTCTCAAATTAGATTAGGTAACCTGCTACTTGATTATCAGGTTATTACTCCCAATTTATAAAAAAATAAAATAATAATTAATACTACAATTACTAACCAAAACTCCTAAATACATACCCACTTGCTACCCATCATCCTCTCTAATCTCTAGTCCTAAACTTTGAGCACACTCCGACCACCAACTAGCGGTTGTTTGCAGCCACGAAAATCACCAGTAAACCAACACTACGGCCCACGCGCATCACCTTCCACACCAACTTCACCCAGTCATATGGGTAGTATTCAATTTTGTGGAAAAAATTGATTAATTGAAGATGAATTGGACGGTGCAATGAATAATTGCATAAGCAGCTTCATCGATGACGACGCCATCAAAAGCCACCGCTACTACTTGGCCCGTAAAACGGTCCCCGAGATGCTGAAAGATAGGCGTTATGATGTCCCTATCTCCGACATTGAACTCACTCTTCCTCAATTCCGTGAACTGTACGGACCTAAATGTCGAGAAATTTTTTGTAAGCAATTTTTTGGTTATTTGTAAGCAATTTTTTGTGTTTTGTCTTTTTTTGGGGGTTTCTTCAATGAAGGCTAATTGAATTTAATTTGTTATTGTGATTTCTAATGTTTAATTTGTAAGTAATTGTGTGTGTTTGATCTTGAAGGTTACGGTTATATGTAAATTGTAAGAAATTTTGTGTGTGTTTTCTGGGGGGTTTTGTGTAATGGTATTAAGGTTGAAGATGTGGGATAGTCATTGTTGTGTTTGAGGGGATGATGATGGTGGTTTGGGTGATATGAATTAGTGTTGTGTTTTTACAATTAATGGAGAATGATAATCAAATAAGGAAGAAGGAGAAGAAATCAGAGGGAATAAGAGGAGAAAAAAAGGCCCAACTATCTAAATTACCTGAGGCTTAGCCTCTGTATCAGGTAAAATTTGGGACAAGATCAATGTAAGATAAATGACGCAATAGTTTAGATTTTTCTGAGTTAAACAATTGTATGGATTAAATTGAGAAGGAGGGGCTTAGTTTGGATTATTCCTATGAAATAACCCTAAAATTTATAGGAAAATTTAACACTAATAATCCATCATTTGGATAGTCTCCCAATAATAAATCGTTATTTGTTTAATCCCAAAATAAACTCAACTAAGACAATACCTTCCCTTAATGAACTTGCCTCAAATTTTACCTGTTTGAACCCCTAAAACACTAACCAATCAAAACAATCTTGTGGGTGATTTTTTGGGCATATGGGTCTCTTGTGTGTCTCCATTGATTCTAATTATAAGGCCTCTACTGTGGTGTCAGTTTCTAGTGGTTATTAAATAAAAGTGTCGAGTTTCGGGTGGAAAATTGTTGCGACTTTGACTTTGAGGGGGTTAAGATTTTTTGATTTGTGTGGGTGTTACTCGGGTGAGACGGTTTTAAGCGGTGGTGGACTGGTGGTGTTAGAGATGATGAGTGATGGAAATGCAATGTGGTGTTAATGGAAGATGGTTTCAACTTTTAATGATGATGGATTTATAAACGTAGGTTAGTTAGATAAAAAAAATGGTATTTTATTTTATTTATTTTTTATTTACATATTTACAGGCACAAAAATGGATAAGCTCATTTTTGCTCGGTTTGAGTCTTGGGCTGATTTGGGTCCTATGGCTCGAGCCATGGCATAATTTGTGATCATTAGGGTCAAACCAATTAAATACACAAGGAAATACATGGGAGAACTAGCCCACACTTGGTGGAAACGGTCCTAAAGACTGATTTCAAAGAATGAGCAATGCACTTGTTCTACTTTCTTCTCCTAGGTGAGCTCACTTTGGGGACCATTTGGGGGTCTTCCTATGAACCCAAGGCTCACATGGGACGTGGGAAACACAAGAGAAGGGCCAAGATACCAGCTGATTTCAAATTCAAAAGAAAAGCTCAACTTTAGTTAGTGTCATTGTCAATGAAGGTCCTTGTTTTGCTTTATGTCTCTTTCTACTTTATTGTCTTGTTTCTTTAGCTTATGATCAGATTATTAGGGCCCTTTGTACCGTCTCTCCTTGCTGACCAAGGCTAAGATCTCAGCCCTTGGATGTCTACCTAAAGTGTAGGGAGTAGATGTAGTCAAATGTCATTGTCTTACTTTATGCTTTTAGTTGTAGTTGTTGTAGTTATCATCAGATTTGTAAGGCTTATTGTTTATAACACAACTAAGTAAAATAAGAAGATGTAAAACATATGAGATACGAAACTCGTAAAAATAAGATTTAAAGGCAATTACTACCGCAAAAAATTCATCTTATTTTTAACAGGAAAAAAATAAAATAAAAAATGTCCTATAAATAAACTAAAGTAAACTAATAAGCTTTTCAACAAAAAATACAAGAAAGGTAATATTCAAATGCAATGTATTTGTTGGCACTGCTATTTAAGCATTAAATAATAGCTACAGTATGCATATGTACCGAATAATTAGTTGATGGTGAGGAAATAAATTATTGTACAGTCACGTCCCGCAAGGCAACCGGATAACAATGTAAGTATTAATTAAATATAAATGGCAGGACGTCGGGAAAAATTTAATCCATACTTACACTTACATTATTTACACATTGTAGTCAAAAACCAACCAAAATTTATAAAATGAAAAATAATAAAGATTAATTGTCAAATATAATTTTTTAATAAAAGAGTTTTGTTAAACACTACCTTACTTTTAAAAAAATATCAACTATTAAATTTAAGAAAAATTGTTCATTACTACCTTTTAGCCTGAGTTGAGCAAATTTCAATGTTGCCTTACTGAAGTCTTACTTTTTTTTCATCTTCTTATCTTCTTCAGATTCAAATGTTTTTCCTTCAAAACACGAAATACAACACTCAAACCAATAAATTCACCACTAAAACATAGAAATTCATCTTTTCAACTTAAAAAAAGTAAGTGATCCGATGATCAAAATGTCAAAATTTAGTTAACTTAAGTCAAATTTAGGTCAAAAGGTTGTGTTTGGCAAAATGACGTTTTTTATCGGTTGTGTTGACCATTACTCCAAATAATAATACAAGTAATACAAAAAAGGAAGAAGGTCACGTGGCTCAAGATGGAAGTAATGGTGGAAGACACTTGGGAGGGGGTAGGCCCTTGCCATGCAAAGAAACCCCATTTAGTTCGTTGAAATACAAATTCAATTCAATTGCATCCCTTCATTAAAAAAAAAAAAAAACAAAAACAAAGAATTGCCGCATGAAGTCTTTATAGATAAGGAGTACTTCATTTCAGTAAATATCAACACACTCTCCAGGAATTTTGTTTTTCCGCCGTACACTAATGAACAAGCTAATCCTTCTGTGCTACTTGCTGTACAACACACAACGCTTATCTAAATGATATTAACTTTATTTGTTTCTCTCCTATTTTCTAATTTCTTGTTTCTTATTTATTGTAACAGTCATTGTACCTGCAGGTTCTTATCTTCTTCTATGTCCCTGAGATTATTTGGAGGTATCATTGAAAGATGATAAACAGTGCATCTATTTTGATAAGAAGTGTTTTTTTTTTGTTTTATTTGAACCTCCTTATACTCCCTATAAGATACTTTCATGCTACATTCAAACCTTTGTATCGGCTATAATTTTATTTCCTTTACTTATATATTTGTTGCAAAAAAAAAAACATGGTATATTAGTAATAATATAATACAACAATCTACAAATTTAATTTCTTCCGTCGTAGTATCACATACTTCATTTACGTAACCTACGTTGATAAGTGTGAACAACGTAGGTTACGTAAACGAAGTATGTGATACTACGACGGAAGAAATTAAATTTGTAGATTGCTGTATTATGTTATTACTATTATACCATGTTTTTTTTGCAACAAATATATAAGTAAAGGAAATAAAATTATAGCCGATACAAAGGTTTGAATGCAGCATGAAAGTATCTTATAGGGAGTATAAGGAGGTTCAAATAAAACAAAAAAAACTAAAAACACTTCTTATCAAAATAGATGCACTGTTTATCATCTTTCAATGACACCTCCACATAATCTTAGGGACATAGAAGACGATAAGAACCTGCAGGTACAGGGACTGTTACAATAAATAAGAAATAAGAAATTAGAAAATAGGAGAGAAACAAATAAAGTTAATACCATTTAAATAAGCGTTGTGTGTCGTACAACAAGTAGCACAGAAGGATTAGCTTGTTCGTCAGTGTACGGCGGAAAAACAAAATTCCTGGAGAGTGTGTTGATATTTACTGAAATGAAGTACTCCTTATCTATAAAGACTTCATGCGGCAATTCTTTGTTTTTGTTTTTTTTTTTTTTAATGAAGGCATGCAATTGAATTGAATTTGTATTTCAACGAACTAAATGGGGTTTCTTTGCATGGCAAGGGCCTACCCCCTCCCAAGTGTCTTCCACCATTACTTCCATCTTAAGCCACGTGACGTTCCTCCTTTTTTGTATTACTCGTATTATTATTTGGAGTAATGGTCAACACAACCGATAAAAAACGTCATTTTGCCAAACACAACCTTTTGACCTAAATTTGACTTAAGTTAACTAAATTTTGACATTTTGATCACCGGATCACTTATTTTTTTTTAAGTTGAAAAGATGAATTTCTATGTTTTAGTGGTGAATTTATTGGTTTGAGGGTTGTATTTCGTGTTTTGAAGGAAAACCATTTGAATCTGAAGAAGATAAGAAGATGAAAAAAAAAGTAAGACTTCAGTAAGACAACATTGAAATTTGCTCAACTCAGGCTAAAAGGTTGTAATGAACAATTTTTCTTAAATTTAATAGTTGATATTTTTTTAAAAGGCAGTGTTTAACAAAACACTTTTATTAAAAATTTATATTTGACAATTAATCTTTATTATTTTTCATTTTATAAATTTTGGTTGGTTTTTGACTATAATGTGTAAATAATGTAATTGTAAGTATGGATTAAATTTTTCCCGACGTCCTGCCATTTCACGTGGGACAGTGCTCAGACCTACACATGAGCATGTCTCTTGAAAAGATTGAGTCTTTTATTTTCTTTTCCATTAAATATAGATATACTCCCTCATCCTTTCCCTGTCTTCTCACCTTTTGTTCCACCTCCCGACTCCTTACGTAGCTTAAACTTAGGTTTTTCTCAATTTATCGGAGTTAAACTGAACTTATAAGAACTAAAATATACGGACTATTTAAGTATAATAACAAGGCTCATCGATGATGATAATAAAATTCTTGAAATTAATAATTTAAAGAGTACGAAATGAGTATTAAAGAGAATGACTATTTTTTTTTTCATAAACAACTATTATTAAATTAGTAAATAAGAATTAGCTACGACACATTTGATTACCAAAATATAGATATAGATCGAACTGTACTAAATGAGAGAAAAACTATTTTCAATAAAATATACGAGTATGCAATAATCAAAGCAATACTATACCCCGTAAAATAGCAAAGTCGTTTTTAATTTGTGTGTACATGTTTGATTCCTCTGTCTTGCTATAATTACATATATACTCATTTTATAAGAGCAAGAATAATATGGGGTTCTTTTGATTTATCGTAGGCAAATACATAAAGTCAATAGTAATGTAACATCAAAAGGTATTGCTTTCCAAAAAAAATGTAAAAACAAATAATAAGCTTACAGTGTAGATCATTTCTACATCTGTACATCTGTACATCTCTGTTTGTCCTGCCATTTACATTTTGGGGTTTTAGGGTCATTTGTGACCATTAGATCATGTAGAGATGTAGGGCTTAGATGCAAGCATGGGTCTTATATAAACCCACTTATCTCCATTGTAAAAATCAAATTATGTTTGAATGAAAAATTGAGAGATAAAGTTGAACTCGCAAACGACACACACGATTTGTACGTGGGATAAACCCCTTCGATGTGAAGGGTGAAACCACGAGACTTGTAAGAAGTCCACTATCTTCTTCTCTCCTTATTATGAATAAATTGAGGGCAAAAGAAACCCAAATCGGTCTACAAAAGTTTCACAAACCCACCAACAACATCAATAATAAGAAACTACAATCGAGAGACAAAAGTGAAGAAATCAACAATAACTGAATGGTCAAAAGGTAGCCCCAAGAGTCATGAACAGGCAGACAAAATTTCAGCAAAATCGAACGGTGGGATCTCCGGCGATATTCAGTTTAGTGAAGTTGGGTCTGGAAAATCCGAACTTATTACTCCCTCTCAAACTCTCTCTTTTTGTGTTTATGTGTTTTGTGAGTACTTGCTCAAGTTAGACAGCAATTTTTAACCCTAAAAGAGCTTATATACTCACTCCAAAACTTATAAAATAAGCCACACATACTCATAATATTTGGGTTTTCTCATAAGTATAAATAACTCAATAATTGTGCAACAAGTGGGCTGAACCCACAACCGATAACTGATGTTGCAACTCAAACAAATGCATTGATCAGTGCTATTTATATACATTTTATGCCCCCGGTTTAGTCGCACTTAGCTAGCATTTATTCGTATTCATTATGATTCTATGAGTTATTTGTTATATTTCTCGATACTGCTGCCTTTCATTTACATTTTGCAGGTTTTGGTGGTTTTGAGCCAAAACCCGAGGCGTTAGGAGCTAATACGAGACTCAAGACTACGAGACCAAGCTCGAGCTCGTGCAGGAGCTCGGAGATCAAATATAAGACCAAAAGACTAAGAAGGCCACGAGGTTGAAGAGGCCCAAGAGGTGAATTGGGCCTAGATTGAGTTGAAAGAGAGCTGGCCCAGGTTGGAGCAGGCCGGCCGGTCAGGTGGACCGGCAGCCGGCCGGCCGGCCCTGGTGCCTTTGACGTCGGTTTTGTTTAATTTGAGTTTATTCTTTGAGAAAACATATATATATATATATCCTAGGTCGAACATCTTTAAGGGAGGCTTTATTTTTCTGCTCTTAAGTTAGGTTTAAGTTTACTGTTGTTTTATTTTTCTCTCTTTCACAAACATAAAAACTTCATTAGTTTAGCTTTAAGATTGATTTCATTGTAACCGTCGGTACTCCGTATTTATTCCAGGTTTATTTTAATTGCTTACTTTATTCAATTGCTATGTCTTCATATTATTATTGTTGTTGTTTTGCCATAGTTATGTCTAGCTAATCTCCTATTAGGGTTTGAGGGGAATTTGTGCCCTTGGTTCAGGAACATGTTTTTAGATTAAACTGGTTAAATAAATTGTGCAATTGAGTTTCTTTCTACGCGTTTTATGCCAATTGAATTAGGATTATTTCGCCCGATCAACGATTTCGTCTGAGTTTAATTGAACCTGAGTAAGTTTTAATTTAAGATCGAGAGCCGAGTTAAAACTAGACTTACGCGAGATTGATAAGTTGAATTTAGTAAGTTGCGAGAGCCCGCTAAATTTGCTTAAGGTTAATATTGACTCGAGAGAGCGTATTCCAAACCTAATCATTTGCACAGTTTATCGCTTCCTTCTTATGAACTTGAGTTCCTGAATCATTGTCATAATGAACCTGATGCCCTAATCCTTCCCTTTATATATTTCTACTTATCCTTATTATTTGCTTTAGTTTATAATTTAAAACAAACCCCTTTTCACACCCTTGAGTTAGACCTGTTTACTCCGTCTTTAGCTTATAACTGCACCGTTTATCTGTGGATACGATCCTACTTACCACTAGTTTCTGTTAGTTGTTTGCCTAGGTTTATTTTGATTAAGGCGCGACGATTTAGCCTTGTCAATTTTGGCGCCGTTGCCCTGGAAACGGCTTTGCTAGTTTTAGTTATTGTTTAGTTGCAGGTTTTTCTCTTTTGTCTCAGGGAACTCTAGTTCCTTGAGACCGTTCTCACCGTTTCCTTTGAGTTATTTATGCGCAGGTCATCTACAGGTTTAGTCCCGTTTGATCCTGAACCTGAGCGTACCTTGCACCGTACGCGTAACTTCTTCAAGGAAATCGCTGAGGCCTACGCAACTGAGAGCGTGCAAAGTTCAGACGAGGAATCTCGTGCGGAACAATCGTCCTGCGAAGAGGACAATATACACGTTGTTATTGATTTAGAGGAGCCAGTGACCATGCCAAAACTCTACAGTCACTCGGTACCTAAGCCCGAGTCCATACCTGATAGATTCACGATGCCCGCTACTTTGACGGGCAACTTTGAGATTCGCCCCACCTTCTTAACCTTGGTGGAGCGGAACCAGTTTGGTCGCTACCCAACGGAGGATCCTGGTCGTCACATGCAGGTTTTTACGGACTACTGTTCGACGATTAAGTAGGCCGGGATCACTCAAAATCAAATAAGGGAGATGATATTCCCTTTTTCATTGAAGGATCGAGCTCGTGAATGAATCACGGACCTTGATAGGATTGCAGCTGGTATTACGGATTGGAGGGGGTTGGCTCTCGCGTTCTATTCTAAGTTTTATCCTCCCGAGCGCACCAATCAGATGCGGAGTCAGATTCAGGGCTTCAAACAGACGCACGACGAGTCGCTTACTGATTCGGGACTGTCCTCATCATGGGCTGAACGATTGGCTCGTGATTATGACCTTTTACAACGGGTTATACGCGGAAAGCCGCGCTATTTTAGATTCTGCTGCAGAGGGACGTTTTGCTAACAACGTCAATGATGATAAAGCTTGGGCGTTAATTGAGGATATGGCGATACATTCGTCACAATTTGGAAAGCCGAGGGGAAATTCACGGTCTGCGCATAATGACCGTGATAAGGAGAGCATCAGCGCGCTCTCTAGTCAGGTTGCCGCGCTGACTGCACAGATTAGTATGCTAAATGGAGGTGGTTCTTCTAGTGCTCATGTGAACGCTGTTGCAGGGCACGATTCGGGTTATTCTACGGGGTATGCTGCACCCCAGGAGCAGGTTTACGCTTACCAATCCTATAATCAAAACTTGCCCTACCAAAACCAACCCGGTTACGATCGCTCGCTTCTATCTTATCGCAACCAGAATGTTCTGAACCCGACTACCCAACCACCCCAAAACACTCCCTACATTCCCCCTCACAAAAATTTCCAACAACAACAACCCACATACCAAAAGCCATCCTATGTCCCTCCACCACAGCCCACCCCTGTACCTGACCCTCTAGCTGAGATGCGTTCCATGATGATGGCCATTCAAAAGATGCAAATGGAAACAAATCAAGCCGTTAAGCACCTCGAGACGCAGGTTGCCCAGATTGCTACGACGCAGGCAACCCGGCAAAAGGGTCAACTACCTCCGCAAGGCGACCAACCGAAGAACATTGAGCATGTTAATGCGATTCAGTTGCGGAGTGGGCGAGCTTATGATGGTCCTAAGGTGCCTGGGTCTGAAGAAGACAGGACGACGACCGAGGCTGAAAAGATGAAACAGACGCCCCAGCCGGTCGACCGGCAGCCGGTCCGGGACCGGCCAGCAGGGCAGCAGCAGGTTACGGGAAATGCTCCTAAAGACAAGGCTCCGGAAATTCAAATCAGGTTGCCCTTTCCACGTAGTGTACGTCCGGCCAAAATGGACTCCCAGTTCAGCAAGTTCTTCGAGATCATGAAAAGCTTGCAGGTAAACGTTCATTTTATTGATCTAATTCGTGAAGTTCCTGCCTATGCTAAGTTCATGAAGGAGGTATTGCTTAGGAAGCGGTCTTTAGATGAGGTCGAGTTGGTCGCTTTTACGGGGGACTGTAGTAGTTTTCTGCAGGGTAACCCTCCCCCTAAGTTGAAGGATCCGAGTAGTTTTTCTATCCCTTGCGCAATAGGCACTCACACTATTACCAATGCCCTTTGTGACTTAGGAGCTAGTGTGAGTGTGATCCCCTACTCCATCTGTAAGAAGCTTAACATGACCACTTTTAAATGTACCACTATGTCTATCTGGATGGCGGGCCAGATTCGGTTAAGCGACCTCTAGGGGTATTAGAAGACGTCCCGGTACGGGTTGGTAAATTCTTTATCCCCGTAGACTTCGTTGTGCTTGACATTCCCGAGCATTCTCATATCCCGGTTATCTTAGGGAGACCCTTCCTACACACCGCAGGCGCGCTTATAGATGTGGGTAATGGGACATTGACTTTCACGGTAGGGGGTGAGCAGTTAGTCTTTACTCAGTCGAGTACCCCGAGATTGCCTATGCAGTTAGAGTCGGTTTGTGCTATTAACACTTTACCTCCGTCTCACTCTACTGGAGACACTTTGGAGGTCCTTTCTATTGTCTCCCCTTGTGCAGGTTCGTCGAAGAATAGCTGCAGGACTGGTTTGGGGGAGAGGAAGCTGCTGACTACCGACTTGTTGGATGCTAGCGTTGGCAATAGAGGACCCACGATCGAGTCGCCCGGAGCACAGGGGAGATATGGCGAGCCATTTAGAGAAGGAATCCCTTGCGTGCTGATTCTTGATGATGATCTGCCTCGAGGAGGTAGAATCTTGCTGCATGCTGACCGCATTTCGCCGAGTGAAGCTGTTGCGAATGACCAACGTCCTTGGCCTGATTATACTTGATTTTGAGCTGTGAAGAGTCGTGCGGGACTATAAACCAGCGCTTCCGGGAGGCAACCCGATGACGATTGTAATTTTGTTGTACTTTGCTTTTGGTTTGGTTTGCTTTTCATGACATTTTATGTTTTATTGAGCGCGCGAGGATGAGGGTATTATATTGTGTGATTTTAGCGCGCAGGTACTTAAGGACTTTTGATCCTTCGTATTCTTGAGAATGCTCACGAGGAGGCATGCCAGCCGGCCTACCGGCTGCCGGGCTCGGACCGGCACCGTAGCTCAAATTTGAAGCAGAAAGAAAAACGCGAAAAAAAATCGAAAAGTGCATGGGAGCCGGCCGGCCGGCCGCCGGTCTGGGCCGGCCCCCACACACAGCCTTTTCGTTTTGATCTTTCCTGCGTGCTACTCCGAAGTACTACATAGCTGGACTGATTTGGACGCATATTCGTGGATTTGAAGCCGCACTCCATGCTTCGCTTCGGTTTGGGGGAGCTTCTTCTCGATACTGTGAGCTTTCATTACCCTCTTTTCTCGCTTTATTTTCCTTCCCCCGTCTCTTATTTTATACTTATCTGCTGTTGTGGTTGTGCTGTTTTCCACATTGAGGACAATGTGCGATTCTGGTTTGGGGGAGGGAAGCACTTTCGCGCTTTTCATTTGCATTTTCATTTTGTGTGCTTTTATTTGAAAAATCCAAAAAAATTAAAAAATTTCAAAAAAATACAAAAATACGAGTCTTTTTGGTTTGAATTGTCACGTTTGGAGAGTTGATTAGTGTGCTAATTTCGATCTTTAGCATCTCCGAGTTGAAAATCTATCGTCGTAGCTTGCACTATATGTTTGTTTCCTATTAATAGATTGCGAGCCTCAAACACTAGCCCACTTGTATTTGCTTAATTCTTATCGCTTTTCGTTCTTTTACTTTCGATATTGGTATTCTTGCGAGGCAATGGTTTGTGGGATGTTTGGAATGTCGGAATGTGGTTTGTTTGGAAAGATCATTTTAATGTTGGAGCAATGCTTCGATGCTTTCGGAGGGGACTCATTGATTTGAGTAACCACAATGGCCATGAATTTGGCTGTGACCGGGAGTATGAGCAATGATGTAACCCTTAAGGAAATATGTTTACCCGAGCACGATCTTTGCCGAGTGAATGTCAAGCTAAACGGTATAACATACGAGGGATGCTCCACATTTGAGAAAAAAAAAAAAAGAAAGAAACAAAGAGAAAGAAAAGAAAAGAAAGAAAAAGCATGGATTGTGGAAAGAAAGATGGAACGGAAAGTGGTATGCTTGGTTGGCCTTGCTTGAATTCAATTGTCGTAAGTTTTGTGAAAACGTTAGAGGCTAGTAATATAATGTGGTGTGAATGGTTGAGACTTGTGCTCTATTTTCGGTGAAATGGTCTATGGTTTGTAGGTTTATGTGCATAGGTCGTCAACTTTGAGATACTAACGTGATAAATTCGTATCACTTTGATTCTCTCCGACGCTTTTTGCTTGAGGACAAGCAAAGGTTTGGTTTGGGGGAGTTTGATCAGTGCTATTTATATACATTTTATGCCCCCGGTTTAGTCGCACTTCGCTTGCATTTATTCGTATTCATTATGATTCTATGAGCTATTTGTTATATTTCTCGATACTGCTGCCTTTCATTTACATTTTGCAGGTTTTGGTGGTTTTGAGCCAAAACCCGAGGCGTTAGGAGCTAATACGAGACTCAAGACTACGAGACCAAGCTCGAGCTCGTGCAGGAGCTCGGAGTTCAAATATAAGACCAAAAGACTAAGAAGGCCACGAGGTTGAAGAGGCCCAAGAGGTGAATTGGGCCTAGATTGAGTTGAAAGAGAGCTGGCCCAGGTTGGAGCGGCGTGGTCAGGTGGGCCGGCGGCCGGCGGCCGACCCCCAGGTGCCTTTAACGTCGGTTTTGTTTAATTTGAGTTTATTCTTTGAGAAAACATATATATATATATATCCTAGGTCGAACATCTTTAAGGGAGGCTTTATTTTTCTGCTCTTAAGTTAGGTTTAAGTTTACTGTTGTTTTATTTTTCTCTCTTTCACAAACATAAAAACTTCATTAGTTTAGCTTCAAGATTGATTTCATTGTAACCGTCGGTACTCCGTATTTATTCCAGGTTTATTTTAATTGCTTACTTTATTCAATTGCTATGTCTTCATATTATTATTATTGTTGTTTTGCCATAGTTATGTCTAGCTAATCTCCTATTAGGGTTTGAGGGGAATTTGTGCCCTTGGTTCAGGAACATGTTTTTAGATTAAACTAGTTGAATAAATTGTGCAATTGAGTTTCTTTCTACGCGTTTTATGCCAATTGAATTAGGATTATTTCGCCCGATCAACGATTTCGTCTGAGTTTAATTGAACCTGAGTAAGTTTTAATTTAAGATCGAGAGCCGAGTTAAAACTAGACTTATGCGAGATTGATAAGTTGAATTTAATAAGTTGCGAGAGCCCGCTAACTTTGCTTAAGGTTAATATTGACTCGAGAGAGCGTATTCCAAACCTAATCATTTGCACAGTTTATCGCTTCCTTCTTATGAACTTGAGTTCCTGAATCATTGTCATAATGAACCTGATGCCCTAATCCTTCCCCTTATATATTTCTACTTATCCTTATTATTTGCTTTAGTTTATAATTTAAAACAAACCCCTTTTCACACCCTTGAGTTAGACCTGTTTACTCCGTCTTTAGCTTATAACTGCACCGTTTCTCTGTGGATACAATCCTACTTACCACTAGCTTTTGTTAGTTGTTTGCTTAGGTTTATTTTGATTAAGGCGTGACGATTTAGCCTTGTCATGCATCATAACTAAAACTACTTTTGTGAAACCAGATACGGGTCTGGGCCACACCCATAAATGGAAGGAGAAAGCCCGCCCCATAGGCCCCAAAACTAATTGACAATGAGAGTAATAACCCTTAGGCTTATAAAGCTCTCACTTCAATGATCGATGTGAGACTTACGTGTGAAGTGTTATTAAGGGTCTTTTCATACGCCCTCCTCACATGTAAGCCCAATAACAAAGCCTCATACTGGAGCCCAACATTATTGGGATTCTTCTCCATGTCATACAAAACCCAACCTGATGGGTGATTTAAGGAGATACACGAAACTAGTGATTTTAATCAGAGACATGAACTCATATCCGACAGCATATAAATGGCCCAGTTTCAAATCAAGAGACACATGATATAACCATGGGCTCTAATACCATGTTAGAAACCTACTCAAACCAAAAGCAGCTTTTGGTTGAGTTGTTTCCTAACATGGTATCAAAGCCTTGTGACAAGAGGTCACTTGATCGAATCTCACCACCCCTTCCTTTCAAAGTACGTGATATATATTGCACCAGGTAGGCGGGCCTGTTGCGTCCACTCTTCAAGCCCAAAGGACATCCGCGTGAGAAGACGTATTAGAGTATATAATCGATCTTGGACATTCAACCGTCAACTTAAACTTTTGATAGAGTTGGTTTTTAACAAAAATTATATAATGAAATAAAAATGACATATTTACCCAAGTGTAGTGACATATTCACATTATAAAATTGAATTCATACGTAAAAAACTAAACTAAGATGATCACAAAAATTAACAAATATATTCATAACTTGGAGTCGTATTATTCATAAAATTGAACTTACATATTCAAATATTTAAATTAAAAAAAAATAAAAAAGAAAAAAAAAATATACCTTAAATATGTCACCTTTTTTAATTATTATTTATATGTTGCAGTTTCAATTGTGAATATGTCTTGTAAAATGTGGATGAAAGGGAATGTTACTAAAATATTATGGAATGTGATACTACGCCACCCGGTGGTACTGACCTCAGTGCCACCGTAATTAAAAAAAAAAAAAAAAAATAAATAAATTAAAAACTTGTCTTTTTTGCGCCAAAACTTTAAGGGCAATATTGTAATTCTCTAATATTTTCATTTATTATGATTATATAATATTTAAATTTAAATAAAAAAAAAAAAACTAAATAATCTAGTAGTATCTACAGTAGATTGCATCCTTGTAGGTTTGAAATTCTTTACAACTGAAATATCAGGAATTAGATAATCATATAGTATTATTCAAGAAATTAAATAATTTCCAAATTATATTCTTTAGAGTTTTCTGTAAAACTTTAAAGAAAGTTAGGTATGTTTTCATATTAATGGATGAAGAAATAATTTTTTTTTTTATTTTTTTTTAATAATTTGTTGTTCATTTTAATTGTTTATATGATTGTGATTTTGCATAGAATATAATTTTTTTTATTGACTTCACAAAAAGTAGAAAAAATATAATCAACAAAGCACAAATTGAGTTAAAGTTGAGCTCCAGACTTGTTCTAAGCCGATTTTGAACTTTAAAATTTTGAGCTCGGTGAGTTTTGATTCGATTTCGAGCTTGAGAAAATTAATCAAAAATGATTTCGAGCTCACCCCAACTCGGTATCAGATCGACTCGATTACAACCCTATATGAAATATTTAAACAACTTTAATTGATCAATATTATAAGTTTAAAATATTAGTTACTCTGTCCCGGTTAATAGTTTCTATTTGTTTTTTCCACGTTTACCAACATTTGTTTTATATTATTAATATATTAAGTTATACGGAGTATAATTTTAAAACCTATAAAAGTTGATATTCTTAATATACTCATAAAGACAAGTTTAACAATATTGTTTGAATATATTTTATATGATATATATTGAATAATTTTACTCCGTAAATACTTTATCGTCTTAAAAATTGTGTCCAAAACATAAACGTAAATTATTTACCGAAACGGATGATATTGATTGATATATCACCTATATAAATTTTTATTACATAAATTGTAATATTAACAAATTGGTCGTACAAATAAGAGGGAAGAAAATTACTATTACGTTGGTCGTACAATGTGATAAAATTACTTTAACTTTATAAATCAATTAGTTACAACAAAGCAAAACCTCATGCTACTTGTGCGGTAAAACTATTACGTTGATAACAACTTGCTTAAAATAATAATTAAAATAATAATAAATAAAAAAAGATACTCCTTTTGTCTCAGTCATTTGTTTACACTTAACTGAGATCCCTCCCACAAAAAAGTCAAACTGTAAACAAACCACTGGAACGGAGGGAGTAAAATAATTAGATATTTTAATTAAAAAAAAAGAATAAATAATGTGAATTCCCTTGTTACCCTTTTACAAATATTCACTAAAAATTTCAAAATTTTAAGAGGGAAACCAAAATATGCTACAAAATTACAAGATATCAAAGGTGTCAAAGTGAAATCAAGATGAAAGTCATTTTCCAAATATTATTGAAGTTAAAAATATATGTCTTGAATAAATGTTTTATAAGAAAAACTCTGTATACTCTTTCAAATATTTGAAGCTGCCACCATAGCTTGATTACTTGTAATCGTGCTCCTTTTTAGTACCTTTGCACGTAAATTGAACTCAAATTTATCGTGGCTTCTAAGAAAGTTGTTCACGGTTTTGTACGACGGTCGAGTAACTAAATTTTCCCATGAATTATCGGCATCATTTTTATCGCTCAATTTTGTGAACACCTCGGTCGCGTTGAGTCGGTTCAAATCCCACCTGTTCGCGTGCTTGAACCGTTTTATTTTCTCCAATTGTCGGTCTGCCAATAAACACGTATTATCCTTTATAGCCTTTATAGCACTTTGTAGCTCTTTGACCCGACCCGAATCATTCAAGTACGGTTCACCCCGGAAATAATTATCTAATTCCGGGACCCCGATTGCCCGACGGATCCCTCGGGTGTAGTCGGTGTTATCCGGGTCAAATACCTCCCGCACTTCCTCAACTAACCCTAATTCAACCATTTGATCGACTCTACGTGACACGAAATCACGTAGAATTGTAACCGACACGTCTACCCAAAGAAAACAACAGTCATATTTCGACGTGAACCCGAAATTCGGGTCAGTCACTAACGATTCAATGTACGTGTTCGATCCCCCGACTATGATCGGGAGCCTATCTTTCTGGATAATGGATTCCACGGCTCTGATGGCCATGTCACAAAAGTCGGTAGTAGTGAAATCAGCGGTACTTGATTGTAAAACCCCTAGTAAGTGGTGAGGAATGCCACATTGTTCTTTTATAGTCACTTTGTTGGTCACTATATCTAAGCCTTTGTAGGCTTGAATTTTGTCGGAGTTGATGATCTCGGCGGAGAAACGTGTGGCTAAGTCGATTGAGAGACGGGATTTGCCGGTGCCCGTTGCGCCTAAGATGAACACGACCTTATCCTTTGGCTTACGCCAAGGGTTTATTATCGTTGTTGTTGTTGATTGAATTTTGAGTAATTGTTCGGCTCGTTTCCACATTTGCATGGGTGTTCTCATACCTATTTGAGCATAAAATATATGAATTGAGTTTATTTATAACTTCATTTGCGTGGTTTGCAATTGCAATATACGATAACCTAAAAGACAAACTAGATTAAAATGAAACTAATCTATACGCAGTACTCCGTACGTATTTACTAAAAATACAATAGTAGTGTCACTCGATATATCGAGTTTGGTGCTACAATATGCACATTGAACCATAATATTAAGGTTAAGGGTAAATCCAACATAATTCCCTTTCTTAAACCTTTTTTTTTTTTTTTTTTTAATTCAAAACAACCCCGGCCTTTTATAACCTTTTTTTTCTTTTAAAACACTTTTAATTCAGAATCACACCCTACATCGGATGGCGACCAAACATATTATAGGGTACGCTCCTTTCAGTGACAACCATCAACGCCTAAAAGGCTAAAATAGGTCAACACTTCTTGAGAAATAAGGATATGTATATACCATTTTTAAGTAGCGTATTTCAATGTTAGATGTACGGAGTAATTTTTAATAAATAAATAAAAAATCTTAAAAGGAGTACGTTGTAAAAGCACATGTGGAGTATAAGAGGTTATTTTGAAAAACAAAATGTTGTAAAAGAGGTATTTATTTAATTTTCTCAAATGTTAATAAAAATATATAATTATATTCGTAAAATATGTCATGCGAATTTGTATTGAGATAATCACCCTACAACAATCCCCATAATGGTTTCATGAGAAAATCACAAACTTGTAATTAAAGATGAAATTTATAAATGCAAATTTATGATGAAATTCTTGTATACATATAACGAATTATGAGCACTTATTTTTATAAGAATATTAAAGTTCTGTACTCATACTATATACGACGATCATACTAGAGAATTAATTGTCTAATTTGTATGATATGAGTGACAATGTTTTTTTTTGTTTTTTTTTTTTTTTTTTTTTTTATAACGAGGGGGTTGAGTCCCCCGGTTACATGCATTCCCGCACCACCACATGTACCATGTAAGCCATCCCGACTGCAGGCCAAGTGGTCGCTCGCTTTTTTATTCTTTTTGTTCCGCGAGATTTGGCGCTGGGTGACTTCACACTTTATTTCACACTTCCAGGTTAACCCAAATTCCACTTGGGTAACTAACACTTGGTTGACAAAGTTACTAATAAAAAGTTGTAATATTATATGAAATGATATTGCACGAACTAATAATACTCAAAATAAAATAATAAAAAAAACAACGAATTGAGGTACACACTAGAAGCCAAAAACGTACATGCATGCAATATATAACGCAAAGAACTAATCAAAACTCACCTCTAAATTTGTGTCTAAAAAAGAGTTGAACGTTAACTTAAAAATACGTCGTATTTTACGTTATTTAGTTAAGTTTATAGTTTAGGATGAGTGATGTATAAGCCTAAATATATGGTGGTATATATAATGAGAGTTAAAAGAGCAAAAAAACAAAATAAAACACAGCTCATAGTGAATGACGGTGACGGTGTTTCGGATAAAAGAAAAGCAAACTGAACGATAGATGCTTTTCAATTCTTGAAATATATGAATGCATGGACTTTTTTTTATTTTACTTGTATAGTGGTCACTAGTCAACCCTAGTTGGTGCTCTCTATTTCTATTCCTCGACATAACTTTAATTTTCTTTTTTCTATTAACTTTTTGAATGGGGATTGTTAATTTTTTTTTTTTTTTTTTTTTAAATTATTGTGTATATAGTAGAGAATATAAAAGATTTTAATTGTTGGATGTGGATTTTTCTTTAGGTTAGGAATGAGGTTCTCGAGTTCAAATAAAATGACTAGTCGTTTTCAGAATTATCGTCATTGGAAGTTTAAACTGATATTTGAGGTGCAATAATAATCTAATGCACTACTTTTTTCCCTTAAAAATTACTCCTTAATAGGTTTGAACTTTGAAGGGTTGGTGTCGGAAACCAATTCAACTCAATCTAAAGTATATAATAATGGTTGTAGGTTTAAGATCGTTTCTACGAAGTATATTTGTAAGACGTTCCTGCATAAAATGTCTTTTGGGCTTGCACGCAACTAACAAAACTGCTTAACTGAGTGTTAGGTATTCCACTTTAACATGGAGGGTGATAGATGCGATTCGAACCCGTTACTTCTTGACACAAGATTCTAAAACCATGTATGTAAGGAATAAACTAAACTAAAATTATTTTAGGACGTTAGTTGGATACCCAATATTGATTCTCTAAACTCTAAAAATGGTAATGTACAAGTTCGTATTGTGTTAGAAAAAAATTGAGCATGTCTTGTGAAAGATCGTCTTTCACTAATAAAGTAAAGGACAATCTTTATCATACATAAAATATGACCATAATTAAGCTAGCTAATAGTGAACATTATTGACTATAACGTGACAACTGACAACTTTTATATCTCTCGATAGAAATCTCTAAATAATGAAAAACGATCTATTTTAAAACTTTTTCCTAAAAATTTTAGTCGTACATACGGATCGGAGATTTCTCGATTTGAGGTTCTTATATCTAGCACTCCATACGTTTAGTAGGCATTATCCATTTCAAAAATCTTGATCCTTAAAAGGTAAGTTTAGCAAGGTAAATAGATTAAGTCATAGAGTTAATTATACTATTCTTAACTAATTCAATTTTTTTATTACCACAACACAATTAAGTATCGATCATAGACTTCTAATGTTGTGAGCTTTTCCATAGAATAACGAACGATGGATGATAGTTCTTAGAAGTCAATACGAAGTTGCTAACTAGTTTTCGTTTGTACTCATTATCGGATAAACTTATACTCCGTATGTAGTGATTTTACAACATAACAGAGGAGATCGATAGAGACTAACTACCAAGGTACGTACTATCTAGTGTACTACTATACAAATAGTGGATTTGACATACACACACGAACGCATACGGTCAAAGTCATACACACGGTGACATCCATATTATTTTTTAAATGAGTGTCGGACATTTAATGATTTTATTATTTGTAGTAATCATCATTATCATTAATTTTCAAATAACATGCTCCATTTAATTGTCGGGACTTACTTCCTCCATTCCGTTTGATTCTATACGTTTGACCAAAACACGGTAATTAAGGTAGAAGAAAATCAAGTGGGGTAGATAATGGAATTACTTAAATACCCCTACTTTATTGTTTGCAAGTGGGTTGAGTGGGTATTAGTGAAGGGTATATTGGTCTTTTAGTTTAATAAAGTAGAGACTAAAATAGAAATGTATAGAATTGATTGGAATTTCCGAAAAATGAATATGTATAGAATCAAATGGAATGGAGGAAGTATCTATTTACCTTCTTTAAAATATAAGGTTTTTTTTTTGTTTTTTTTTTTTTTAAGATTCTTTTTTGTTTTTTTGTTTTTAGTTTTTAAAAAAAACATATTGTTAGATGTTTGCCTTGAATTTAGTAGTTGCCACTTCGAATAACAATTTGGGGGTCTCGCTAACCGATCAATGGCGGGGATCTCACGCCAAATAGCCAGTCGGTCCAGGGTGAAACGCATGCAGTGGGGGTTCTGGGCAAGACCTCAAACCTCAACGGTATCCGTTATTTGTTATTGGTTTAAGATCTATCTTGGGCCTTATTAGGTTAAGTCTGTATTAGGTATTAGAGAGTAGTACATAAAATCTTTAAGCCTTACCCTAGTTGTCATGTCTATCATACTATCTAAATCTGTAATCTGAAAATTCCTCTCACATTAATAAAACTCTCTCTCTCTTCTGCCCTATGGACGTAGCTAACACAACGTTAGTGAACCACGTAAATCTATGCGTTCTTTCTTTGTTGTTCTTTTTTTCTTCTTTCTTTGCCTCTGTTATAACACATATTCTTTTAAAAAATTGTAAAAATTATACTCTAAGACTCGTTACGAAATATGCTTTCAAATGGGAATACAATCAATCATATTATTTTTTTATAGTTTGAAAGATATTAAAGAGAGAAATTGTCATCTGAAAAAGTGAGATTCACTTATACTCCCTCCGTCTCAATCATTTGTTTACCTTTCATTTTGGCACAAATACTAAGAAAAGTCCACAAAAGACACATATGCCCCTTGGATAGTATGGGGTAAGGATATTGATGAGAAAATTTAAATGGTGGAGTGAGAGGGTTAGTTGGTCCATTTGTGTGATAAAATCTTCCTAAAAAGTAAAGGTAAACAAATGACTGATCGATATACCCAAATATGAAATAGATAAACAAATGATTGGAACATAGGGAGTATTTCTTAACCGATGGAGTATTTATCTACTCCCTCCACTCAAATCATTTGACATATTTTACTTTGACAATTCAATTTCATTCGATATATTTTAATATTTTTTTTTTTTTCATATACTCCCTCTTATTCAAGGGATTATTTGCATGGGTTCATTTTTTGTGTGGGAAAAAGTGGTCCCCTGCAAACAAATGGATGAATGAGAGGGAGTATTATACTTGTGTATAGATTTTTAAATTACACAAAAATACTCCTCAATACAACTATTTGGGTGAAAAAACATATTAGTTGAATGCTTAAATGCAATTAATTGTATATATATATATATATATATATATATAGAGATAAGATCTTTCAAGCCCTAAGTCTAGAGAAAGCCATTAAGTCGTAATCTAAGCCATTGGATCATCAAAATCAATGGCTGAGATTAAATGTCAATTGGTCGCCATATCTCTAAGGCGGGCGACCGAATTCGGTCGCCCGAGTCCAAAAATCAACTATCTCATTTTTTTTGGTTAAAATCTCGAATTTTTTGGTTAAAATCTCAAACCTGGAATTTTGGGCTTAACGGCTTTCTCTCATATCTTGGGCTTGATTGATCTCATCCCTATATATATATATATATATATATATATATATATATAAAAAACCCTTCAGAATATTAGAAAAGGAAAATTACCTTCATTACAAACAAATTACCTTAACGAAATAACTTTACACATATAGTTCAATAGTAGTGGATTTCCACTTCAGCCATTTGTCACCCTATTTATTTATTTTTCTCTATTGCCATCATCCACTAATCCACTTATATTATATTCTGTATTAATTGATTAACTTCTTGAAACTGATGTATTTATTATTTCTTCTTTAAACACCAATTAAATTATTAATATTTAGTATATGTTCATGGAAACTTAGGATGGCACAATTGTGAAATCAGAGACGGGCCCGGTTACACCCTGACTCATTTCACATATATTTATATTTTTTTTCGTATGATTTTCTCATTTTCGTCTCGAGAAAGTCATTTTCTGGGCTTCCGTAGTATGTTATTAACTCGGGTGTTACATATATCGAGGTTGGAACCGGGTTAGTAAGGTTAAGGTGGTGTTTAAGAAGGGTTAGTAGCTGATTAGGGGTGCTTAGGAATGGTAGGCGCGAGCTAAAGGTCGCCAGAAGGTCGCGGGAAGGAGAGGAGTGAAACCGGGGAAACAGTGCAGATATGGCGAGCTGGGAGTTAGTGAGGCGCTACCAAGGCGTGGGCAGGTCCGCTCGTAGGATTCGTGCATAGGTTGCTCTCGTGATGTTTTAAATGAGCTTTTCAGCCTATTTTCACCTTAATTGATCATAAACTCTTATTTCCTTCACTGTAACACCCCGGCCCCAACCAAAGGCCGAAATGTTATTCATGGTAGCTTACCAGGCTGCGTACATCGCCCACAAACCAACACGGGTCCTTTCTAGTGCACTTTGTCCTCACTCGTGCACATCCTGAGAACTTCCCAGGAGGTCACCCGTCCTAAGACTACTCTCCAACAAGCACGCTTAACTGAAGAGTTCTTAAGATGAGCCACCAGAAAAGAAGATGCATCTTGTTGATATGAGTAGTACTTACAATCCTTTTAAGCACTATGTCACTTGAGCCAACACATGAACCTCTTCAACGGGGTACCGGCCCGAATAACCTCGGACAACATCGGGTGTTACACACCCCCACTTGAAGAACGCAACGTCCTCGTTGCGCCTGGTAGCTACTTACAATATTGCAATCCAGAATCCTCCCCAGCTAGGTGCGTACCTGGCCAACAAGACACAGGATTCGACCACACGGTCGCCGGGTTGCTCTGATACCATTTGTAACACCCCGGCCCCAACCAAAGGCCGAAATGTTATTCACGGTAGCTCACCAGGCTGCGTACATCGCCCACAAACCAACACGGGTCCTTTCTAGTGCACTTTGTCCTCACTCGTGCACATCCTGAGAACTTCCCAGGAGGTCACCCATCCTAAGACTACTCTCCAGCAAGCACGCTTAACTGAAGAGTTCTTAGGATGAGCCACCAGAAAAGAAGATGCATCTTGTTGATATGAGTAGTACTTACAATCCTTTTAAGCACTATGTCACTTGAGCCAACACATGAACCTCTTCAACGGGGTACCCGGCCCAAATAACCTCGGACAACACCGGGTGTTACATTCACCCTAATTCCTCGTAAACCTCTCATCTCTCTCATTAATTCCTCCTCAATTCTCCATTAAAACTCCTTCAATTCTCAAGCTTTACATTCTAATTCTCTTTTAACCTAATTCCTTTATTTTTCCTTCGGTAATCCTTCGTTCATATATCGTTTTTAGTATAGTTGTTGTAGTTTAGTTATGATTCTTTATGTTAGGGTTTATTCCTTATATTTTATGCATGTTTTGTGATCAATCATCAAGGAGAAGAGGACCTCAACGAGAAGGATACCATCTACGTCAACGAGGAGAAAAGGTAGGCAATTTTGGTGCTTTAATAAGGTAACTGGGTATATCCCTAGCCATACTTTTGACACGTAAGAAGCCATATAGTTTGTCTGGGATGATTTGTTTGATTATATGATGATAAAGGTGTGACCTTTGGTTGACTTTTGATGAAAAGTTGCGATATTTAAATGATTTGGAGTCGGCCTCATACCTATGAGTCTAGTATCATGTACTAGGGTGCTTGTTTGCATTGTGATTGATTATGTTGTTGCTAAGTCACCTAAAGGTGCTAGTTTTGAGTTGATTTAATGATTTTTCTATGGTTATTATTGAGTTATGATAGTAACACTCCGTATTGAGTACGTTTCATCTAGTGTTTGCTCACTATTATGTTAATAAGTTTAAGATGGATGTTATATTAGTAAAGATGAGTAAAGAAGGTTGAGATAATGATTAGTGTGAGTTCAGTTCACGTTAAACTGACTTGTTTGAATGCTTGAGTTAAGTTTGTGTACGGGTACTATCCTGACACGTGCGTGAAGAGATACAACGTCCTCTTTGGACGGATACCGCCCTTTGGACCCTCGGCTGTTTTAGTTGTTCGATTAGAGTCTATGGATTGATTATTATGTTGTCACCGTTCTTGTTGTTCAGTGAGATTTGGACAAATTTAGACAGTTATTTGGGACTTACAGTTGTTGTCCTACTATAGGGTTTGGATGATTCTAGTTGTTTCATCCAGGGTGATTCTAGTTGTTTCGCCCAGTGCTCTATTCTTACTCTTGCGCTTGTTTGTTGTTGTTTGTCACCTAGCTGGTAACAGTGTTGGGCTTAAATAATTAAAATGGATAAGCGTATGTTTGACTGTTTGAGTTCTATGTTTGTTTGATTGATTGTACTCTGATTATAGTCGTAGGCCAGGTAACTTTAACGTGGTGGTTGGTTATGTCGGTTATGTTGAAATACGACTGGGGAGCACCTGGTTACTCCCTACTGACTGTGGTTTTTCTGAAAAATATTTCCAGGTATGCGCGGGGATGGGTGATGTGTGAGAAGCCGTGTGAGATGACCCTGTAGCTAGCCTTGGATTTTGTTTAGACTTTTTCCTATTTCATTAGACTTGTTGTAGTTTGATTAGACATATGTGTGATTTTCTTTGTATGGGTATTTATTCCCGCTCGTTTAGACTTTGAATTCTAAACCGTTTGAGTTCCGTGATGACCTGGATTCCATGGTGTTTCCGCCACCGTGGCTCGCTTTTCTTTTATTTTTCCGTTATAAAACCTTGTAATCGTATTTTGTTTTGTTTAAATTATCTGGGTTGTTACAACCTCGCAAGGGCTTCTTGACAGAACCTTCTTCTACAACACCCAAAACATCACTAAAACACCACAATTACCACTAGGAAACAATTATGAACCAAAATATAACTTTTCTAAAGATAACTCACTAAACCCTAATAAGAAAGATTGAAACTTGACAAGAGACTAAGCCTTACCTCGAAGCAAAACTAGTATAAGAAGGTAGAGAAGATCGAGAGGGAGTTAGAGTTACGAAAATCAAGCGATTTGATGAAGAAATGAGAAAAACCCAATTGAAACAAGGGGAGGGGTGATCTCGACCAACAAGGGGAAGATAGGGTGAAGATTTTGGTTTTATTTTGTTGAGAGAGAGAAAGAGTTGTTTATATTTTTAGTGAGAGAGAATGAAATGAGAAATGAGGGGAGGTTTGATGAGTCAAACTAAATAAATACACTCATTTTAATTAGCTAAGGGGGGTCAACACTGGTCAAACCTCACTTAAATCTAATAATTACCCGACTCGAGAAAGTTTAATACCCCAGAACGCTAAATCGACATCACTACTCAACTCTTCATAATTTTACGAGTCAAACGAACACCTACTTGACCTATATTCGAGATACCTCAAATTTTTTTACTAAAACACGTCAAAAATGACTAATACAAGCATTACAACATAAACAACCCAAAATATTGACTCATGAAAATATGGGGTATTACACACACCAATAAATGGAAGGGGAGAGAGCTCGCACCATAAGGCCTAGAGGGTTCCATCCCAAAACTAATTGGCAATGGAAGGAGTAACCTTTAGACTTATAAAGTAAGCAACTCTCACTTCAATGATCAATGTAAAACTTATATGTGAAGTTTTTAAGGGTCTTTTTACAATAATGTTTATTTCATGTTTTTTAATATTTTTTTAGGAACTGCCAGTGCTACCTTGTGCACCAACGTACATTCGCCTCATTATTATAATTATACAACTTGGTCAAAATAGCTACAAAAATTAACTATGTATGTATAATCTATGATTTAAACTTTAAAGTAAGCATATATGAGTAGATGTGGAATTTAGGTCTTGTTCTTTTTGGCTTATAGGAAATAAATTTGTAGGAGTTGAAACTTATTTGAGCTAAACTTATTGAATAATAATAAAAATAATAATAATAATAATAATAATAATAATAATAATAATAATAATAATAATAATAATAATAATAAAAAAAAAAAATAATAATAATAATAATAATAATAATAATAATAATAATAATAATAATAATAATAATAATAATAATAATAATAATAATAATAATAATAATAATTATGTTATAAACTAAGAAATAAGGAGAATGCAAAGAGAGAGTTTAGAGAGGAGAGGTAATCGTTGTCATTTTATTCATCTAAATGGGAGCATATATATAGTACATTATATGAGGGGAAACCTAAATACATGAACTTTCTAATGGGCTGCAAAGCCCGATGGACATCCACAAAACTCATTTCATAACACTCCCCCTTGGATGTACATTACTGAAGAGCATGCCTCGTTAAAAACCTTCCTAGAAAAACCCGGTGGGAAAAAACACTAGTGAAGGAAAAGAGTACAATAGTCTTCAAATATGCATAATCAGCTGCCTCATTAAAACCTTTCCATGGAAAACCCTGTGGGACAAAATCATAGATAAGGAAAAAGAGTACAGCGCATGCACACTCCCCCTGATGGTTACATCACTTGAATTACTGTCAATGCGGCTCATGATGTAGCAAAGTTTCTTGATCTTGAAAAGTTGTCTTTGCATTCTGACCAACTTTATATAGGTGGCTTCAATTAATAAGAGTCCTTGATTGTTTCAACTTTCATAATGTGAAAATAGTAACTCATAAATATTTTCACGTCTCCACTTTAAATAACCTGTCACTTTTGTAATGCTGCACTTTTACTTGAATGGTCACAACATCAACAATAATGCATATAGTATGTGGTTAGGTTTAAAAATTATAGAATGTGAAGTAATGCAATGATATAAAAAATGAAAATGAAAGTGCTAAACTAATGCAATAGATGACTCGATAATGCAAACTGTACAGTTTTATTTTCAATATCCATGATTTGAATGGATTTTAGGTTTATGAGCTCATTAACAACCATATATATGTCGATAAACAAAATGGACTTCCATATTAGATATGATTATCTAGTCCATTGAATTATCTTGTAAGAATGCATATCGGTTCTTTATACGTATCGATACAATTTTATCACCTCGTGATATATCAGTACTGTTTAGTAATATCTGAATATATGTGGTACCATACAACCATTTATTTGATTTTCAATATAGGTCATTTATTATCATTCAGATATTCATGTCGTTTCCAAGACTTTTAAATTTTTGTACTCTATAGAAGTACCAATTGCTCATTCTTGCCACCAAATATTAAACCGATATGACTTTTATACTACAACCCATGTGTGGGTATTGTTCAGTTTGACAAGAATCTCAATGTTCATCACATATACTCTTCGTGACTAATCTATAGCTCGATATGCCTTTAAATAGGTCATATATGTCTATAGTCAAATCATAAATTTCAATGAATAAACATATCACATTTAGATAATGTGACTAAGCTAGTATATTGGTGTACATCCATTAACCAAATGAATATCATCATTTTTATTCTATGAACCTTTATTTTATGTACTTTATATATCAGTCAATGACTGAACTATCGGGTTCAATTAGGGATGAAAACCAATTATCTGTTTTTACCAGCTTTCCTTATCATTCTCCCCCTAAGGTGGTAAAAACTATCAAATCAAGATAGATTTAATGGGTAATTGATCACAATATTCACCTTATACCTCATTGCATATCCTATTTTTATGCCATGATTATAAAATTTCCAAGAGGATAAAATATTGGGGGTAGAGCCATTATGCAGTTGGCTTTTTCAAGTGCTGAACTAGAATGCCCAATTTAGAAGATCAACTTGTTCACATGATAATAATCTAACTGTGAAATGTAATTACACAATTACTCGTATTTTCAACTTGTACAATTGAATTTATTAGGTGTTTTTCAACCTCGAGTATTGACGTGTAATACCAATGTTTAGATCTGCAATTATCAATCATACTCAAATTAAGTGTAGTCTCCTGTTGTAATATGGAGTAATATTTATATTCTACACATAAGAGGTTCAACACCTTATAAGCTTGATGTATATAATAAACGAGTATAGTTAAAAACCCTAATGAACTCAATGTGAAATCAAAGTTCTTTAAGCACTTGTTGATCATATGTCACTCCATGTCAACTTTTGATAATAGTTCGCAAGAAATCTATTATAATCCTCCATATTCGAGGTTGAATATGTCTTAATATGTGCAATTGTGCACTACTACCTTGCGAAACTAAGTTCAATGCTAACTTGTGGTTAGCTATTATATAGTATGTGCTCGAAATAGTTTATCGTTATCTCCCCAAACATATGAATTGTTATATGACACATTTAGTGTCTTAAGTAAATGGGTACGAATTAATATTCCTTTGGGAAGTATGACGAATGATAAATACTTAAGTCATAAGAAATTAGAAAAATATGATTTCTTGTTGAGGAATGGAAAAAATATGGATAGCACTACTCCATAAAAATTAGTCTCACATGAAATTCATAGGAGACTTGGTAACATTATAGAGATAGTGAATTGATAGGTCATCCCACATTATTATACTCTTGATAGGATATTGTATCCCTTATAATTACATAAAACTCCTTGACATTGATCGATAAAATTTGTCTTAAATTATAATAAATAACAAGAGATTATTTCATGTTAAATAGATACGAGATATTTCACATGAATTAGATAGTAGCTTGTCTCAATTAAATAGATATGAGATCGTCTTATATTAATAGATAGGAGATCGTAAATTATGATAAAATTATTCAATTGTGTTAATTTATATGATATGACCATAGGGAACAAAATATTTAAACAAATAAATGAATACTTGTTTCATATGGTCAATGATTTTATATCACCATTGAATAAACATGACTAATGTGATTATATAGTCAAAAGTTAATAAATTTATTAATTGAATACAAAATTAATGTAAACAATCAATGAGTTTATATCAATCAATTGACATGGCTAATGAATACAATATATAGCCTCAAATAATAATTAACTAATAGAGTGATATAAATTTAATAGCCAATAAATTAATACGGTATGACAAATTCGATCAATGAATTGATATGATCAAAGAATAATTAGTGAATAGAGTAATATGACAAAAAAAGGTAATTTAGTCTTTGAATTAACATGACCAAAAAAATAATTTATCAATGAATGACTATGTAGTCATTAAAAGGGTATGACAATACTTAGCTAGTTCGATCAATGAATTAATTATGATCAAAATAATAATTAGCAAATGATAGAATATGTCAATATATTTATAATTAATAATAATTGGTCAATTAATCGATATGACCAAAAGAATAATTAGCCAATGAAATGATATGGCAAAAGTTGATTAGGTCAATGAATTAATATGACCAAGAGATGATTAACCAATAAATAAATATGACTATATAGTCACTAAAAATGATTTGGTCAATAAATTAATCCATAAGAGTAATTAGCCAATGAATAAATATGGCTATATAATCATTACCAAAAAAACGATATTACCAATTGATTGCAATAAATAAGGGAATATACTCTATCATAGATATAATTGTAAAAATATGTGACAAACGAAAAAAAAATAAAAAGAAAATGAAATACGGAGTAAGAAATAAGAAAAGAAAATAAACAAGAGAGAAGGAATTGACAAATGGATGCAGCAAAAGACTATGAAAAAGACGAAGCAAAGCAACCCTTTGATTGTGCACCAAAAAGCAATGTCGTATTACTTAGTACTTACTCCGTATTAAACTATTTCATACGGTTTTTTTTTTTTCAAATATTAAATAAATTTGGAGAGGAAAAAAAAAATATATTGATAAGTAATTACCGTTTAATAAATTAGAGCGTGCTGATAACGTGTTATAAACTAAGAAATAAGGAGAATGCAAAGAGAGAGTTTAGAGAGGAGAGGTAATCGTTGTCATTTTATTCATCTAAATGGGAGCATATATATATTACATTATATGAGGGGAAACCTAAATACATGAACTTTCTAATGGGCTGCAAAGCCCGATGGACATCCACAAAACTCATTTCATAACAAATTAGGAATATTTAATATGAATACATTAACCTATTACTCTATTAGTGATCTTCCATACATATATCAACTTATGGATTACTTTAAATAATTCAACCTTTACACCTGATCATTTTTCAATATTATACTCTCTCAATTTTTTACCGGTTATGTTAGGTAAAAATAAAATAATAACCTAGATGATTTTACCTCATCATTGATGTTATAGAGAAAAGAAAAATAAAACATGTGATCTTTTCGCCTAAAATAATATACAAATTCTACGGTGAGGCTGTCTTATCGTATGAGACACTCTCAAAAGTAATTGTATTATTCTACAAAAGTAACTTAATTTTTGACTTCAAAAGTTACTGTACGGTACGTGAAATGTAACCATATTATACGTGAAAAGTAACACAGTTTATTAAACAAAATGTACAAATCAATGCGAGTTACAACAAATTCTACAACAAGCAATACGAAGTACTTCTTAATTGGTGCAGATCTCACTCCCACCAACTTATACTCTAAGTGATTGAAGAATGTGTAACTGCATCCTTTCACCAACACATACAGTATAACATTTTCGACAACTGTAGACTCACCCTTGCTGTCATCACGCAATCCCTACCATATTACTATCCAAATCACCTTACCACATGGGTCCGCGTCATCAATCGACTTCTCAGACCTCAGTCATCAAATAATCTACCTCCTTCAATGTACAATTGATGTGATAGAGGGATCTTTTCATTAAGGAAGCAGCCATGGTGTGATTCATGGGACGAACCACGAGTTTGATGATGTTGAGGTGGTGCTAGGTCTTGGATGATCGTGGGTGTGTTCACGCTTGCTTCAAAAACGGTGGTTTAGAATAGTAATTTACTAGAGATTAGGGGCGATGATGGTGGTGGAGGTGGGGTGATGGTGGTGGTGATGGCGGTGACGAGCTGACGACGATGGTGATGAATAAGTATTCTTGTTTATTGTACTGTTAAAAGGTTGAGGAAGATTTTTATTGGTGTTGTGTTTTATTAGGGTGTCTTATTGTATGAGACTGCCTCATAATAGAATTACTCGATTGGTTTATTTTATGAACTATTCCTAATATATACTTCGTAGTTTTTTGATATAACTACTACGTACTTCGTAATTCGTATTTCATAACTATTATTTTGTAAATAAATAAATAAAAAGTAAATATATTAATGACTTATTGTATAAGCATATAAGTTTTATCCAAAAAAATTTTTAAATTATCAGCAGCCAAAATTATTTTTAGAAAAAATATGTAATCAACTTTAGAAAAAAAGTTAAAAAATAATTATTCTCTACTTGGGTTAACATAACTACATAAGAGAACATTATATTTTTTTGTCCTCTTTGTTGCCACTACAAAGAATAACTTTTTGACGATGATATTATTATACTCTACAATTTGAGAAGTAGAAGTACCACTAAATTTTAAGATAATGATTATTATTATTATTAGTAGAAATTAAGAGGGTGTACGATCGACTATGCTCACTTTTATTTGCTAAATGCTAATCATTTCGAGCGACGGTGGATATTAAGGCCAAAAGGCTAACAAACTATTGCGTTGTACGTTTGTTTTATGCCTTAAATTACAAGCATCTACTTTTCAATTTAAGTCAACTTGTACTTTGTTTGTCAAACCGTGTAATACGACGCATGTTTACTTTGGATTGTTCGATTTAAATAAACATACAATTTGACATTCTCTTTTATTCTATTGCACAACCTTGAGTTTGATAACATATAGTTCTACTTTTAAATTATATGAAGCAAAAATTCACATGATTAATAATTTATAATGTAGAGCACAGGTGTGTAAAAATATATAATGAACATAAAAAATCATATCGGAAACTGATAACCGCATGTTTAATAATCTATTCAGTTGACTGAACCATTACATTTGAAGGTTAACGAGTCAGTTACGGTTTGCATTTTGAAGATATCAGTTAACCCAATCAAACTGTTAAGCTAAGTTTACACCAAAAAAAAAAAAAAAAAAAAAGGTTTTCCAACATGGATCTTTATATTTTTTCCGTATCACGTGGTATTCCAGTACTACTATTCCTCGCTTTTCAAATATGTCACTGGCACCCCTAACATAAAGAAAACATATTTGAATGCCCTATAATCCGCCTCATTCAATAGTTGTTAATTTATGCATTTTTGATTGATTTTTTCGCAATATTTTGTTATGCCATTAAAATAAATATTATTTACTTAATCGTAAATATATTTTCTTATAACTTTAGATTAATTAATTTTTAATAGTTTGGGTGTTTTTAAGTACATTTAACTAAATTTAGACATATTATTGATGTTTTCAAAAATCTAAAGGTACCACGTAGAAGTCGAAAAAATTATAAGGCCACACTACGAAAAAAAAACTAAAAAAGTACTCCCTCCGATCCATCTTTTTGTTAACATTTACTTTTGGATCAAATTTTTAGGTGGATGGGGTCTTTATATTGTAGTTACTAAAATGCCCCTATGGTAGGAAAGTGTAATAAGATAAGATGAAAAAAGTAAGGATAAAATTGACTTTTTGTAGTTAAAAGTAAAACCAAAATAGAAATGTTAACTACGGAGTATTGGATAAATCATCCTAAAAAGGAAAATGTTAACAAAATGATGAATCAGAGGGAGCAGTGAGAAAGTAGTGGAGACATTGATATTCATGGTGAAGAAGATAATGAAAAGAATGTAATTAAGACTAATTAATCTATTACAATACTCCATCCATTTCAATGGGATAGCCCTATTGCATTTTTCACAAATATTAAGAAAAGTGAAAAAATTAAGGGTAAAATTGGTAGTTTAGTTTAGTGGGACCCATTTTAAAAGATAAAGTCTGTGGATTTTGGTGAAATGGATATAAAGTAAGGGTAAAAATGATATTTTGATTGTTAAAGGTAACCAAAATTAGAAATGGAGCTTAATGAGTGAAATTGCCGGAAATGGAAAATGGATATAATCGAGACTTTTTTTTTGTTACAATTTTAGATTTGAATGTGTTTCTTATAAAAAAAAAAAAAAAAAAAAAAAAAAAGGTGCAGTGGAACATTGAAGATAATTAATTTGATAAGGTTAATAAAATTGTTGGATATTTTGTATATGAAATTTATTTTTAATATTCAAATTTGAGAATTATAAACGATGACTTAATGGTTCACGAACCGTTTAATCGAACTGTTAATAACTTCTCTTAGCGGTTCCTCACAATTTGAGTTTTGGTCGAACCGTTAATACGATTGACCTTATTTTTAACGGTTCGGTTAATGGAACTATTAGTGCACACCTCCAAGGCTCCAATGTAGAGTAACGAACATTCCCATTATAATATATCCTACCTATGTTATGATATACGAGTAGATATGAAGATATCACACTGTGTATCGTATATATGTCCGTCTAATATAGGGCAACATCATGGGCCTTGAATTCTAATATGGTATTAGGCGTGGTTTGTGTACACAGGGCTGACTCGTTAAACCCAGGCGCTGTGCGGTGGAAGAGAGGCAAGTGCCCCCCAGTCTGGTTTGAAAGTGGGCTCGCATGTGAGGGGGCGTGTTGGAGATGGATCCAGCCTAATATAAATTCCCACATTGCGTCCCACATCGGTTATGAGATGTGAGTTGGTCTTGTTTATAAGGTTAGAGGCTACTCCTCCTATTGCCAATTGGTTTTAGGATGGAACCTCCTAAACCTTATAAGCGGACTCTCTTATACTCTCGGGTGTGGCCCAGGCCCGTAGAATTTAATAAACGAGGGCCTCAACTTTTATGGGGACACAAAATTTAAAATTAAATAATTTAATAAACTTAACAGCAAAATATGAAAGCAAGGTTATTGCAGCACAGTCGGTTGGGTATTTGTTCAAGTACAATTTTCACCCGAGTTCTATCATTGGTAGAAACAAATTTATATAGACAAATATTAAGTGCTTTTTAAATTTTTCGTTATACGCATTCACATTCAACCCACTCTTATTTTTATTTTTTTTTTTTTTTTTTTTTTTTCCGTTATACGCATTTATGTTTTGACACCATTTTCTCAAAATATTAATGGAGCATCATTTTCATGATCCAAAATTTTAGCTCAAAATATTTCATAATTATTTAACTTTTTGTATTAATTGTTTGCTAATATTTGGCATAATTATTATCCATTGTTTCTTCAAATTTTGGTAAAAACATCAATTGATTATTTGGTACACCGTATAATACTACTCCGTATAATTCAAATAATTATTCAATTATAATTTGGTACGGACTATAGTTTTCTTTGGCATGCATGATTGTTAGACTCGAGATACAATTGTCAGTTGTTTGCATTATACTAATAGTGTGTTTGGATAGATGGATTTGATTTGAAATTTAGGATTTGATCCAAATAATTTGTTTGGCAAAATATAAAGATTTGGATTTGGATTTGGATTTGGATTTGAACAAAATCCATCCCTACCCCAATACAAGCTTAAATTTGGTGATTTCAAATTCCACCTCTACCCCATGTCATTTGCAAATTCCAAATTTTACAATTTAGATTTGAAATGAAATGATTGTTCCCAAACGCTACCTAAAGGGTCAAGTCAAATACAACCTTTAAGAAAACGCATTTTGTCAAACATCACCTTAAAAAAAAAAGTTGTCCCCCTTTAAATTTTTTTGGTTAAACATGACCTTTTAGCCTGAGTTTGACTTAAGTCAACTAAATTCCAACATTTTGGTCACCGGAGCACGTTGAAAGGATGAATTTCTAGGATTTAGTGGTGAAATTCTTAGTTTTAGGGCATGTATTTTGGGTTTTGAGGTATGAAAATTTAAATTTGAGAGAAGATAAAGATGATGAAAAAACATGTGTTCCGATATATTAACGTCGGAATTTGGTCAACTCAGGCCAAAATGTCGTAGTCGACAATTTTTTTTTTTAAAGGTGGTAATTTATAGCTTTTTTTTTATAGGTCGTGTTTGACAAAACACATTTTTTAAGGGTTGTGTTTGACAATTAATTTTATACTAAATTATCTTTCATTAAAAAAAATTAATAAAAAAGTCAAATATGAATAATTTGATAGGTAAAATTGTTGTGTTAGGTTCTTTTAAGCCCAAGTGATGGGGGAAAGTCATTGAGTCCAGACATCCGCTTTGAGATTTTAACCCAAAAATTTGAAATTTGAACACAAATATTTGGAATTGCAAAATTCCAGAATATTTGGGATACCAATGAACGTTGGTATCCCAAATATTCTGGAATTTTGGAATTTCAAATATTAGTGTTAAAATTTCAAATTTTTGTGTTAAAATCTCAAAGCGGATGTCTTGAATCAATGACTTTCCCTAGACTATGGGCTTGATAGAACTAATCTCAAAATTGTTAGACTCGAGATCTTATCCCCTTAATGTGAAATTCTACACACGTAGAATAGTAAAAGTAAATTAGTGTTCGCTATGACTTCTGATTATAAATTGAAGCATAAAAAAAGAAATAAATGATGACTGCGTTATTTGGATCGATGCATTTACAACATCCTCATTGAAATAGTTGAAATCTTGTATTCATTTGCTTCAATTGGTCGTATTAAGTTTTGGGAAATTAGATACACATAATTTGATTTCAAAATAAATTTCATAATAATGTTTTTGATATAAGTGTTTGAAGAATGATATTTATGTTAAACCCTAGTAAGTAACTGTGGATACCCGTATTCGTACCCTCCCAAATAAAACCCTGTGATGTAATGGGACTTATGCTTTGACGCTTACTTAGATGGTTTACTGATGTCGGACTAATTTAATCGTGTTTAATGCATAAACGAGTCGAAATGTGAAAAGTTATTTAAATAAATGTTCATTGGTTCATTTAGAGTCTAACCTGATTCACATAACAGAGCATCCAAGCCCAAACCACATAAAAACAATTCAAACACAGCTCATTGGGCATTTTTCTTACAAAGATCCAGCTCTCCTAAATTCCTAAATTTAGATTTTGGTAGCTAAACCGTTATTAGCATCATCATTTGCCAAAACCGATCTCACTGGTCGTCTTATTTTAATTTTTCTTATAAAATGAGCATTTTTCATATTTGTGGATCTCGGGCCTAAAATCGAGCCCGAGTCTGCTTTTGGCCCACTTCTCAAGACCTTGAGCCCAGTATATCATAATTAGGCCCTCCAGCTGAGTGCCTCTGGCCATAAGCAAAACAATAATGTTGTATCTTTTCTAAATCTCACAAAATCGAAACTAGGAAAAATTCAAAATAAGGAAAACAGACGCCTCAAAACCGCCTTAGTGCATGCGGTTTCCTGAGCGAGCCGCCTCAACTGAGACGGTTTCCTACGTAGCGTTTACCCAATTATTATAAATACGAGCCTTTACCCGAGAATCCACACATCATGCACACCTCATCTCTCATTCAATACACACGAAATCTCTCTCACAAACAGCCACACGCATAAAACCTTGAATTCTTCACAGTTCACATGTTGAATTCTCTTCTTTGTAATAGGGAAGCTTTGCTCATTTCCTTGGTGAATCAGGTAGTATTCGACCCACACATGAGTTAATCTCTTTTTTCTAGACTAACAAAGGGCTTATATTAACTTCCCTCGGCTTTGGCACCCTTGACTGTTTTGCATAAGATTGTCATAATAGATTCGTATACATTATGTAACACCCCGTGTTATTTTAACACAAATTGATAAAAGAATTTAATTCTTTAAATTAAATTCATCCTTTTTCCTTATAATAAAAATACGTCTGAATTTTTTTCGCCAAATAATACTAAATTTCCTAAGTACAAATTTAAAAATTTTGAAAAATAAAATTTGTTGTATTATCTTTAGAATTGAAAAAGAAACACATTTCAAAATTTTATAAAAATCAATACAAAATTAATAATCGTCTTTCAAATTTCAAAAATGTTAAGTTATGTTTACTATTCATAAAAATAAATGTAAAACCTTTTATTCATAAAACTCAATTTCAAACATATTTCGTTTTCGAATAAAAATGAGCCCTTATACTTTTCCCGTCTCTGAAATTCGGGTCAACAATTTCAAACACGCAAATCAAAAATCAAACCATCTTATCCTCTTCCATTTTTCTTCTTATTTTTGGTAAAGCAAACTTAACATCCAAAGTATATAATCATTTTGATTTTTATTAATAAATCATATTATATTAAAATCTAATTACTATTTCATTTCTATTAAACTAGCTTTTTCTAAATTGTCGAAATTTGAAGTCACACCTAATTTAAATTGATTAACTTTTTGACGTTTGATTATAATTCTTTAAATCTATAACATTCAAATCTAAAAATAAGTATTTCGACCTAGGAAATTTTTATTCAAAATTTCGAGGATTAGGATCCGATTTTTGTTTTAATACCCTTTCAAAAATTATTTTTATTTTTAATTCCGATTTTATTTCAAAACACTATTTTAAGATCATATCCTTTATTTTGAGACTTTCTGCGATCGCGCAAATCGAAAATTTCGAGAAATGAAAATCGAGCCCGAAAATTTGACTTTTGACTTTTGGAGACCAAAAATCAAATTTTATCCTCTTCCATATTTTCTTACACAAGTCTTTATTTACTTACACCTTTATATTTTTCATCATCACTTTTATTTTATTTTATATTTAAATTTAAAGTTTATACTTTTAATAAAAATATAAATACAAATTCAATACTACTACTTTAATATTACCATTTTCATTTCCGTCACTTTTAAAATTTTTCTAAAGTAATAAATAAAATATTTTAGTCTTAAATTTATAAAATGAATACTTTTCAGAAAATCGTCAAAACAGCACTTTTTAACTTTTATCGCTTTTGACGCCCGACTTTTTAAAACTGACTAAATTCGAGGAAAACATTTTAAAACATCAAAAAGACATTTTTAATGCACCAAATAGTATTGTGGACTTATGAGGTGATGATGGAGTGAATGATGTATTAATTAGTTTAATTAAACATTATTTTTCTAATTAAATCAAAACATATCTAACAAATTTACTTAACCTAATAATTTTACAACTTGTCCTCATTATTTCCAAGTGCAAAAATCAACATTTTGAGCCTCAAAATGTCGGCTCAAAATGTTGTGCCCCTTAACCCCATTTTCTCTCTTTTATTTTTTCCATTTTTCTCCCAAAAACAATTAAAATAAAACCCTAATATTATCTCTAATAATTCCTAAGTGTTCCTAGTTATATTAGTGGGTTTTGGAGCAAACATTCCTTGGTTTATTTGGGTGAAGAACTTGGGTTTTATGGGTGAAGAATTTATCCGATCTAAAATTTATTTTAGATCCCCGACGATTAACATCCTAATAAGGTGACTAGCTATATCTTGTATTAGTCTCTTTTAAAATTAATTTGATTTTTATTATAAGTTTTATGAGTATGATTTTTATGTTGAAAAATGTTAAACATCATTTTTGTGCACTTATATGTTATGTGTTGTATAAATAATGATAATAGATAAATATTGTTTAAAATAGTTAAGTTGTAGTTTTATGAATTCATGTTTAGTTTAATTATTTTTGAGTACTTTAAATTATTGTTCATGTTGTTTTTAAGCTTATATGAGTTTTAGTTATGTTATAATCATATATAAAAATATTGTGAAATATTAACAATGAATTTAAAGTGATTAAAAATCAAAAATAAAAATTGTATGTTCATGTTTATTTCACTCGACATTTCCCATTTTTTTTTATGAAATTTTCACTTTTAATTTTTGTAAATAATATGTAGTGTTAAGTTAGTTAAAATAGATGTATTCATGTGAAAAAAATTAAATTAGGAAAATAAATTATAAGTTAGTAAAAGTGCATTTGTGTTCTTATTTTTGTTCTTGGTGTTCTTGAAAGTTCATGTGAGCTTCATGTGTGTTCATCATTTGGATTCACTTTGATTTTGTTTTAATTTATGTTTGTTAATAATTTGTGTTTATGTTTAGTTATTGTTTTTATATATTGTTAGTATTATGTTATAAATCAACTTAAACATTATAAATCATTTAGATAAAAAAAGTTAGAAAATTAAAGTGTTGAAAAACACTATTCATAAATATAAATGAAATTTTTAGTAAATTTCATTTTAGTCTAAATCGTTTTAGTATAATTAGAATAATTAAAATATAAAGACTTTAAGCTAAAAACCGATAAAATCAAAAAAATCAAAATTTAGAACATTATACCACTACTCACGGCATTTTGCTATTATTAGGGTTAAAAATTTGTTTTTATCACTTTTTAGTTTAATTGTTAAAATAATTTAATTAGTAATTAATAAATTGAATTAAGAAATTAAAAGAAATAAATCAATTTTTACATATATATTATATCACACGACATATACACTTAAAATTGACTAAATTTGACCAAAATGAAATTATCACTAAGTCACTAAAGTTAAATAGTAGTTAGAAATGAATTTGTGTATAAATCGTTTTAGTTATAAATGAAATATAATAAACCGATAAAAATATGTAACCGTTATAAAAATGAACTAAATCGTGTGCTACCGCCTTTGCTATTTGGACTGTTGATCTTGGACATACGGACTAAAATGAATCATCCACGATACTATTATTTTTAAATGAAAATCACTAACTTTAGTTAATAGACGACTAAAATTAACTACGTCTCATTTTAAAATGAATATCATTATCACTTGTTACAAATTGAACTTAACGTTTTTAAAACTAGATTTTTAAAATGAATATCATTATCACTTTTTACAAACCGAACTTAACGTTTTTAAATCTAGACTTTTAGAATATTTTCAAAAATCACTAAGTACAAAACAACTTAACGACTTTGAAACTAGAATTTATACTTAGGAAATAAAAGATTTAGTATTATACTAAAATACCTTAAGTATAAAAAAAATACATATAAATATAAAAATACGTACAAGTATAAGAATACGTATAAAGTATAAAAATACATTTACAATACGAAGTATAAAAATACGAATACATATAAAAAATACGTATAAAATACGAAGTATAAAAATACGAATACGTATAAAATACGGTGAATAGTGAATAGTGAATAGTGAATAGTGAATAGTGAAAAGTGAATAGTGAAATACTGAAAATAATTGAAAATTTTACTAAGTATAGAAAATTGAAAATGAATAAGTAACTAACTTAAGGTGTTTGAAAAACACTTAAATAAAATTGGATATACTAATAAACATATCATTTTAGAAACTTAAAAATGTTAATAATTAACAACACTTCAAATAATAAACGAATATGTTATGTGATCATATGAAACCGAATACAAATACTTAAACGTTTGACGATGATACTAGGAGAGTCTAGTAACATGTGATATGTAAATATCAAATAAATAATAAACCTTGAGTAAGTTAAATAAAGGTCAAGCTTGGGCCTCGGATAAAGGAACGCCAATCGTGAGTGAAGTGGGGTTAAGATAGTCTTGTAGCTGCCGCCATTGCACGCATACAAGATAATGAATATGCCAAGGCTTTTGTCTCAGGGCTTTAGGAAATAGTCGCTTTATCCTAAGTTAAGGTGCTCATGATTAGCATAGCCCATTCTTAAATTGGATACTAGTGTACATGTACTAGACTAGGGTTTTATTCCCTATTTCGCTAAAGTTACCAGGCATCCGTGTCGATTTGGGCGATTATAGCGGTGGTCTCCTTGCCGTGTTTCGTTCTTAGTGGGCGACACTAGCATTCGCTCTTGCCACATGTAAAGATCACTTGACGAGATTGTATCTCAAGTTCGAATCATTTCAACACTAGAGGATGAGATGCAAGTATTATAGTATTCGGCGTGGTTTACGAGTCGAGTAAGCCTCTCGCACTATGGAAGTGAGATGCAATCGATCGAGTACAAAGGCCTACTCGGGTCGTGCTCGTAGCGATGTGTTGTCCGTTGTTTGATTAAATGAGAATGATTGTGTACCATCTTCAAAACTAAAGACCACAACTTTCGAATCAATCGAGTCTGCATGACGAGTATGATACGATACGTATGTTTGTTTGCGATCTGATATCGCTTTGTAATTCTGTTGAATTATTGTGATACTATTGTTATGATATTATATGTTAATTGCTTTCATAACTGAATATCATGCTTATATGATTTATCGCTTTAAACCGCATGCTTATTATGACTTATATGTCTTTATATGCTATATGTAATAAGCATGTTTATGTTTTTATCATAATGTTATGTTTATAAAGCGATAATTTTAAACCAAAGTAATTGAAATCGAGGGTAAGTATGAGCATAGCTAGTCACTGTCCGCTGAGCGGGCATCCCCCCAACAGTTTATTGTGCAGGATAATCATGGACCGGAAGCTGGATTTCGGACGGGGCCATGCAATACTTTTATGCTTTACTTTTAGTCGTTTTGAGAGATTTGTAATATATAACACTTTACTCTTTTAATTTCCGTATTTAGAGTTGTTCAATTCAACTCTTAAACGATAATGTAATATTTTGGGTTATTTGTAAAATTAATAACGCTGGTTTAAGACTTAATTAATTTCCGCCTTAGTAATTAAAGTCGACTAAAAACCAGGTTGTTACAGTTGGTATCAAAGCTGACTCGTGACCGTAACATAAATGGCCTAATGCGATTTATGCTTACCTAACGAGATACACCTGGGCGGGTTAACATGTTAAAATGCTAAACCGCAAGACTACTAGGATCAAATAATAAATTAGATTTTTCTTTTATTAGATCACTTAAATAATAACTTTAAATCGCTTTAAAGTGTGAGGATGGGTAGAAATCTTAAGGACCGACCATAGACTAAGGACTTTTAAATAACAAACTACTTCCCTCAAAATAAAATACACTAACTATCGTATGCTTGCTACTTGCTGATGTGACTAACTAAAACTAACAACTATCCTCGGATATAAAATCTAAGTAATAATTTTAATTCTCGAAGATCGAAGCCATTAATCAAATACATGACGACAAGACCTCAAACGCAGCAAATGAACGCATCAAGAACCTTACAGCTGATAAGAAGTTCAAGATCTCGAAGATTTCTGTCGCAGGAAGGATTTCTACAACTCCATCTAATCATCCTCTTTCACACAAATTTTTATTTCGTTCTCCTTTAAAAATCTTAACCTCTTTAACCTTTTCCTTCTAACTCTCTAATTTCCTAAACCTATAATTTCTTATAACTACTTCTCAAATGAACTTTCATTTCTCTTCCTTAATCTCGCAAAATGATTTCAATTTTGCTTGTCAATTCCTTAAATTCCTTTTAAATTATTCTCAAGAACCTTCAAACCTTATTATTTTTCAACCTCTTAAACTTAGTTTTTTTTCAAAATTTAAAGATCTTTGAAAATCACTATAATTTCTAATTATCTTCTAAAATTTACTTTCATGTTTCCCTTTTAAAATATCTTTGAAACTATTTTGTTTTAAATCGTATATTCTTTACCTCATTTACAATCGAATTTGATTATTTTCAATTTTTGAACTTAGTAATACCTTTTCTAAATTCTCAACCTTTAAAATGAATTTTTCTCTTTTTCTCTTAAACTTGGTAAATATGTTTAAAACTTTCTTAAGGGGGTAGGACAAAATATGATGATTTAAAATCATTGATTAAAGTTTAAAATTTAAAATCTTTATTTCAACACAAATTTAAATGAAATTGCTTTTAAAATACTTATAGTTTTAATTTAAATTAATTCCGTACAAAACTTCTAGGCCCCACCTTTTTGAAAATCTCTTTAAAGTCGATTTTTGAAAGTAACAATCTAGCCATATTTTTATATTAGTTCAAAATATTCCATTAGTAAATATAAAACGATTCTAGTCGCCAATCTTTCCACCTTTTTCTATCATCTTTATAATAATGCAAAATTCACACATTTTGAAAAGTCTTATTCTACCAAAATAAAATGTCATTATCAAAACTTGTAAAATATTGATATTCTCTCTAACTGCATTGCCCAACTGCAAGTAGTTATCCACTCTATCCAAGTTTCGGGACGAAACTTTTCTTAAGGGGGTAGGTTTGTAACACCCCGTGTTATTTTAACACAAATTGATAAAAGAATTTAATTCCTTAAATTAAATTCATCCTTTTTCCTTATAATAAAAATACGTCTGAATTTTTTCGCCAAATAATACTAAATTTCCTAAGTACAAATTTAAAAATTTTGAAAAATTAAATTTGTTGTATTATCTTTAGAATTGAAAAAGAAACACATTTCAAAATTTTATAAAAATCAATACAAAATTAATAATCGTCTTTCAAATTTCAAAAATGTTAAGTTATGTTTACTATTCATAAAAATAAATGTAAAACCTTTTATTCATAAAACTCAATTTCAAACATATTTCGTTTTCGAATAAAAATGAGCCCTTATACTTTTCCCGTCTCTGAAATTCGGGTCAACAATTTCAAACACGCAAATCAAAAATCAAACCATCTTATCCTCTTCCATTTTTCTTCTTATTTTTGGTAAAGCAAACTTAACATCCAAAGTATATAATCATTTTGATTTTTATTAATAAATCATATTATATTAAAATCTAATTATTATTTCATTTCTATTAAACTAGCTTTTTCTAAATTGTCGAAATTTGAAGTCACACCTAATTTAAATTGATTAACTTTTTGACGTTTGATTATAATTCTTTAAATCTATAACTTTCAACGAAAAAAATAAGTATTTCGACCTAGGAAATTTTTATTCAAAATTTCGAGGATTAGGATCCGATTTTTGTTTTAATACCCTTTCAAAAATTATTTTAATTTTTAATTCCGATTTTAATTCAAAACACTATTTTAAGATCATATCCTTTATTTTGAGACTTTCTCATGATCAAGAAATCTAAAAATTTCGAGAAATGAAAATCGAGCCCGAAAATTTGACTTTTGACTTTTGGAGACCAAAAATCAAATTTTATCCTCTTCCATATTTTCTTACACAAGTCTTTATTTACTTACACCTTTATATTTTTCATCATCACTTTTATTTTATTTTATATTTAAATTTAAAGTTTATACTTTTAATAAAAATATAAATACAAATTCAATACTACTACTTTAATATTACCATTTTCATTTCCGTCACTTTTAAAATTTTTCTAAAGTAATAAATAAAATATTTTAGTCTTAAATTTATAAAATGATTACTTTTCTAAAATCACAAAGCAAAGACTTTTTAACTTTTATCGCTGAGCCTAATTTTTTAAAACTGACCAAATTCGAGGAAAACATTTTAAAACATCAAAAAGACATTTTTAATGCACCAAATAGTATTGTGGACTTATGAGGTGATGATGGAGTGAATGATGTATTAATTAGTTTAATTAAACATTATTTTTCTAATTAAATCAAAACATATCTAACAAATTTACTTAACCTAATAATTTTACAACTTGTCCTCATTATTTCCAAGTGCAAAAATCAACATTTTGAGCCTCAAAATGTCGTGCCCCTTAACCCCATTTTCTCTCTTTTATTTTTTCCATTTTTCTCCCAAAAACAATTAAAATAAAACCCTAATATTATCTCTAATAATTCCTAAGTGTTCCTAGTTATATTAGTGGGTTTTGGAGCAAACATTCCTTGGTTTATTTGGGTGAAGAACTTGGGTTTTATGGGTGAAGAATTTATCCGATCTAAAATTTATTTTAGATCCCCGACGATTAACATCCTAATAAGGTGACTAGCTATATCTTGTATTAGTCTCTTTTAAAATTAATTTGATTTTTATTATAAGTTTTATGAGTATGATTTTTATGTTGAAAAATGTTAAACATCATTTTTGTGCACTTATATGTTATGTGTTGTATAAATAATGATAATAGATAAATATTGTTTAAAATAGTTAAGTTGTAGTTTTATGAATTCATGTTTAGTTTAATTATTTTTGAGTACTTTAAATTATTGTTCATGTTGTTTTTAAGCTTATATGAGTTTTAGTTATGTTATAATCATATATAAAAATATTGTGAAATATTAACAATGAATTTAAAGTGATTAAAAATCAAAAATAAAAATTGTATGTTCATGTTTATTTCACTCGACATTTCCCATTTTTTTTTATGAAATTTTCACTTTTAATTTTTGTAAATAATATGTAGTGTTAAGTTAGTTAAAATAGATGTATTCATGTGAAAAAAATTAAATTAGGAAAATAAATTATAAGTTAGTAAAAGTGCATTTGTGTTCTTATTTTTGTTCTTGGTGTTCTTGAAAGTTCATGTGAGCTTCATGTGTGTTCATCATTTGTATTCACTTTGATTTTGTTTTAATTTATGTTTGTTAATAATTTGTGTTTATGTTTAGTTATTGTTTTTATATATTGTTAGTATTATGTTATAAATCAACTTAAACATTATAAATCATTTAGATAAAAAAAGTTAGAAAATTAAAGTGTTGAAAAACACTATTCATAAATATAAATGAAATTTTTAGTAAATTTCATTTTAGTCTAAATCGTTTTAGTATAATTAGAATAATTAAAATATAAAGACTTTAAGCTAAAAACCGATAAAATCAAAAAAATCAAAATTTAGAACATTATACCACTACTCACGGCATTTTGCTATTATTAGGGTTAAAAATTTGTTTTTATCACTTTTTAGTTTAATTGTTAAAATAATTTAATTAGTAATTAATAAATTGAATTAAGAAATTAAAAGAAATAAATCAATTTTTACATATATATTATATGTAACACCCCGTGTTATTATAGCATAAAATTATAAAAGAAATTAATTCCTTTAATTAAATTCATCCTTTTTTCCTTTTAATAAAAATGCGTCTGAATTTTTTTTCGCCAAAGTATACTAAGTTTTCCTAAGTCCAAATATAAAATTTTCGAAAAATAAAGTTTGTTGCATTATATTCAGAATTCAAAAAGAAACACATTTCAAAATTTTGTAAAAGTCAACACAAAACTTGTATCGTCTTTCAAATTTTGTAATGGTCAAAGCATGTTTACTATTCACAAAAATAAAAGTAAAACCTTTTGTTCATAAAATTCAATTTCGAGCACTTTTGATTTTTATTTATAAATCTTATTATATTAATATCAAATTACTATTTCATTTTGATTTAACTAACACTTTCACTAAAACTCGATATATTGAGTTACACTAAGCCTAAACTGGTAAAATTTTTGACGTTTAAGCATAATGATTTAATTCGATAACATTCAACGAAAAAAATATATATTTCGATCGAATAAAATTTTATTTCAAAGTTGCGAGGAAAAACTAGTACCCAATTTTTGTTTGAATTCGTTTTGAGGTTTATTTTCATTTTTATTTTCGAACTTACTTCTAAACATTATTTTGAGACTATATATTTCATTTCGAGACTTTTCGCGTGCACGCAAACCGAAAATTTCAAAGACGAGAAAATCGAGCCACTTGGGCCATGTTGGCACTACTACAAATCAGAGCAAAAACAACGGAGCAAAAACAACACAAATTAGCCTTTCCGTTGTTTATAATATTATAAACAACGCAATTAAAATTTCCGTTGTAAAAATTATAGGCGCCAAATCAAACTCATCACTAAAAACAACGGAAAAATCATTAAAAACAACGGGAAGGATATTAATAACGGTTTTTATTAAAATGTGTTGTTTTTAGTTAGACTTTAAATAACGGTTACGTAATTAAAAAAGCGTTATATTTAATTATCATTAAAAAAAACGGTTATTACAATTAAACCGTTGTTTTTGTTAATTTTTAAAAACGGTTTTTATACCTAAAAACCGTATTTTTTATGTTTTAAATTTTTTTAAAATTAAAATTTGGCGCTTGATTAAAAAAAACGGTTTTTTTAAAAAAACCGTTTTATTTAATAATTATTAAAAACGGTTTTTTTAAAAAAACCGTATTTTTTTATGTTTTAAATTTTTTTAAAATTAAAATTTGGCGCTTGATTAAAAAAAACGGTTTTTTTAATATTATTAAAAACGGTTTTTTAAAAAAAACCGTTTTTTTTTATGTTTTAAATTTTTTTAAAATTAAAATTTGGCGCTGCTAGGAAGATCAAACGTTTTTTTATTTTTGCCGGACTATATTTTTTTTTACTGCTTCTTATTTTTGAGTCTTATTCATAATCAAACACTCTCTTCTACTTCATTTTTTTTTTCATTCGGATTCTTTAATCTAATTTTATTCTAAACAACCTCTCATTTTTTTTTTCATTCGGATTCTTTAATCTAATTTTATTCTAAACAACCTCTCATTTTTTTTTTTCATTCGGATTCTTTAATCTAATTTTATTCTAAACAACCTCTCATTTAGATTAGTTTCAATATTGTTCAATTTTTAATTTAAGTTTAAAGTATACTTTGTTCGAAGTTTGCTAAGCCATAATTTATATTCCTTAAAAAGGTTCGTTTTTCATTCGTTTTATGTACTCTTCATTCTTTTTCCTAATTTCGTTTTTTTGTTTGATATGTATGTGTATATGAGAGTATGTTGTATGTATGTATGTTGTTTGTATGTAGGTATGTGTGTATGTATGTGTGTGTGTGCATGCGTTTGAATGCCGTTGTTACGGTCGTGTTTTGTTTGTTGTTGTTGTTGTTGTTACGTTTTTGTTGTTGTTGTATGTTGTTGTTGTTGTTGTATGTTGTTGTTGTTGTTCTTGTTCTTCTTGTTCTTGTTGTTCTTGTTGTTCTTGTTCTTCTTGTTCTTGTTGTTCTTGTTGTATGTTAATGTTTGGGCATAAATAGAATATGTAATTGTATTTTGATAATTTATATTATTGTATTTTGTATTTAGCTATATAAAAAGGCAAATATCTTAGCTTTTATAAACGATTTATATAATTGTATTTTGATAATTTATATTATTGTATTTTGATAATTTATATTAATTGTATTTTGATAATTTATATTAATTGTATTTTGATAATTTATATAAATTGTTTGTATTTTGATAATTTATATGTAATTATAGCAATTTCGTAATTTTTTTTTTTTATAAAAAAATTGAATTTTTTAAAACGGTTTTTTTAAAAAAACCGTTGTTTTTAATAATTAAAAATAACGTTTTAAAAACTTGTTTTTAATAATTAAAAATAACGGTTTTTTAAAAAAACCGTTTTTTTTAATTATTAAAAACAACGGTTTTTTTAAAAAAACCGTTTTTTTAATGTAAACTTTGAAATTTTTAGAAAATCTTATTTTTAGTATAAATAACGGTTTCGTATATTTTTTTTGCGTTGTTTTTTATTATAAATAACGGCCAGAGAAACAACGGTTGGATTTTTTATTTGAAACGGGTTTCTTGCGTTTTTTTTGCTTAATTTTCGGGTAGTGTGGCCGAGAAAATGAGCTTCCTAGCTCACTCTATTTTCTTCCAACTTGCTTGCACACATGCTTCTTTTCTTCCTACACCCATCACTCCTCTTACACACATACTCCTTCTCTTACACACATGCTCCTCTTCTTACACATATCAAATCCCTTACACAAGCATGCTTGACTCCTTACACACCTCTTCATTTTGATCATCACATGGTTGGACTTTGGTTGCTCACTTGTTGGCACTCCATTCACACCCAAGTATACTCCAACTAATGAACTCATACTACCACACAATACCAAGTATGTAAATTACTTTACAAAAACAAAACACAATTACTACACTACTACTACACATACACGACATACACTACACACACATACAACAAACACTTCAACTTATTTTCTCTCTAATAAACTCTACTCAAGAACCTTGTAAGCTTGTTCATCTTCAACTTCAAGAACACCCTTGAATCTTCATCTTCTTCCTTACACTTCCTTCTTTAAAACCTTTATTTTCATGTCTATAATTCACTTAAGCTCTTAACATTAATCCTACACCATTTTAAACTTATGAATGAGCAATGAACATGAATCAAAATCATTGAAAATATTTAAATCACCTAAACCTAAAAATAATACTACAACTTTAAATTTTAGTTTAGCTAATTTAGTTTTAAAATAAATTACTAACTTGTTTATTTCATTCTTATGTACCCATCCTAACCAAAGACGAGGAGCAAGGTGGTGGTGTCGACTTGAGCCAATTCGATCATATCATCGACCCCGACAATTGCTAGGGTTTTATTCACTAACCTAATCAAGGTGCTTCCCGCACACTTATGTGATAAGCGCCTCGAATTTGATTTTATGTTATTTTTCCTAAGTGATGTTTTGATTTGTATGTATGATTTTATGTCACCCAAGTATCACATGTTAAATTAGAAGACAAAAATCGAAAAATAAAATATATTGTCCACATACATGGACAGCAGATTCACCCCTATTTTTCACTAAATTTTTCGTTTTAATTTTTGTAAATTGCATGCTTAAAATACTTGTGGTGAAATGAACATGAAAATATAATTAGTTCATATTTAGGACTTAAAATGAATTTGTTATGAATTTTAAGTGTTTTGATATGTTTATGTGTGTTCTTGAATTTTTGTGTTAATCTTATGTTTAAATGATGTTTATTTAATTGTGTTAATGTTTTGTTATGTTTTCCACTCATGATTAAATACATAAATGATATAAGATAAATTAGTTGTTGAATTAGAAGTATGAAAATCAAAAATCAAATTTATGAACATATATACAATATACACGGCTATTTTGAAATTTATGGACCAATTTTGAGTTTTAATTTTTCTAAATAACATATTATGATTAGTCTAGGTAAAATAGACTTGCTATAAAAATTTGAGAAAATAAAACGATAATATGAAATTTGAGTTAAAAATGTTCATATGAAAAATATTAGAAGTTCTTCATATATTCAAGTGTTCTCCTTTTATGTAACTTGTTTGATTCATAAATTTTATAAAGTTAAACTTAAATGTTGTTTTAATCCATTAGTGAATAAACACAATACTAAATATATAAGTTAAATAAGCTAAATCTTTAAAATAGAAAAGTTAGAAAATTAAAGTAAGTAAAAACACTATTCATAAATGAAATAAAATATTTAGTGAAAATCGTAAACTAGTTAAAGGACTTTAGTATAATTTAAGAAATTAGTTTATAAAAACTTTAAGTCAAAAAAACCGATAAAATTAGAAAACGAAAATAAAATGTTAAGTATAAAGGGGCCACGGTTTTGGGACTAATTTTAGACCTAAATTGATTTTGTCACTTTTTATTTTTATCACTTAAGTATTTTAATTAGTTAAAGTAATGAAGTGTAATAAAAATGAGAAAAAGAAATAAATAGATCAATATAGTTAAGGGCCACGGTTTTCCTATTTAAAATGGGTCAATTTTGGTCAAAAAAATGAATTTATCACTTAGTCACTAAAATTGATTAATAATTAGGATTAGATTAGATTGTATAATGAATCTTTAATAAAAAGAATCAACTAAACCGATAAAAATAATCGTTACACGTATTAAAATGAATTAGTGTCGAGTGTTACTGCCTTTGCTTAAATTTGGATGTGGACATACGGACTATTTAAAATGAACTACGACAACCTCGCTAAAAATGGAAGCCGCTTAAATGTTAGTTAAGTATATGACTAAATTTAACCGAGTTTTACTTTTAAAATGTTATTTAAAATCACCAAGTACATAATGAACTTAACAACTTTGACATTAGAATTTTGTACTTAGATTATATCGAGTTTTTACTTCCGAATTATTATTTAAGATCACTAATTACAAAACGAACCTAACGACTTTAAAACTAGAATTCTACACTTAGTAAATAAAAAGCTTAGTTTTATTTTCTAAAATATCCTTAGTATAAAAAAATGTATAAGAGTATAAAGATACTAAGTATAAATAAAGTCAAATAATAAATACTAAGTATAAAGAAAATATAATAAAAATACTAAGTATAAAGAAAATAAAATAATAAATACTAAGTATAAGAATACATATACGTATAAAAATACGTATAAATACGAAGTATAAAAATACGTACATATACGAAATACGAAAATACGAATACGTATAAAATACGAGGAATAGTAAATACGAGGAATAGTAAGTACGATGAATAGTAAATACGATGAATAGTAAATACGATGAATAGTAAATACAATGAATAGTAAAATAATGAATAGTGAAAATATTCAAAATTTACCAACGGACTCAAAATGAATAATTTAGTTTTTCTATGCTTTCTGTTTACTTGAAGAACTGCTGTTACTAAAATTTCATTATATAAAGTTCGACGATATATTTATGTTTTAGAAGTAATATATGTTACGAGTGAACGAGAAAATAAGAAATTGAGAAAATGAGCTACTTGAATAAAATACTTGGATTGTTCGCCATGTTGCGACTCTTGAAATTCGATGTTAATGAGGTAGCTGTCTATGGGGACTTGGGCTCCCTACCAGAGTTGCCCAAGGCTTATAACGATCTTAAGATTGCTATTAAGACGCAGTATATACAACCTCGGGGATGGGGCAACATTGATATTTCCGTGGGCCCATAGATAGTAATTGGAAACTCCAACCAACCTGGTACCCGCCTAAGGTGATAGTCGTATTTTTCGGTGATACCTTTTGAATAGCGAATACGTATGATCCTCGATTAGATGGTGTATGCATACATTAGACAAGGATTTAGCTGTCCTTATTACCTTAGGTATCCTTAGCCTGTCAGCCATGTCCAAGTTATGTTGGCCCTGTCGGCTATTGCGCGGACGTCTAGTATGTCAGCCATGTCCAAGTTATGTTGGCCCTGTCTACTATAGCGCGATTTACGTCTGCATGCTTCCGCCTCGCTAACGAAGACTCATTTGTTATCACATGTTGAATGTATTTCCTTGTTTGTGTGATGATTATTTGAATGACCTGGCTGAGTATTGGGATGCGATTTATTGAGTATGATTATTTGTGAGCGTGGTGTGTTATTTGATTGGGTTATACTCGTATTGAATCATCATGATCTCCTTATATGTTTTACTTGCATGCTTGCTAATTGTTTTCCTTGTTTATTTAATATTCATTTAGCATATTGTTTTAGAATTGCATGTATCGAAAGAGTGTGCGGGAAAATGATGAGAGTTTAATGCAGGTACCCCGAGTCTTGACCGTAGATCTATCTGGGGATTGAAGGCCTTATTTTGTATACTAAATACTCTGTTTTATCTCTAAACTCGTATTATGTATACTGAGTTTGTAAGACGATAACAGCTGGTTTGTAATATATAGACTTAATTAATTTTCCGCCTTAGTTTAATTAAAGTCACGAAAAACCAAGTTGTTACATTATATCACACGACATATACACTTAAAATTGACTAAATTTGACCAAAATGAAATTATCACTAAGTCACTAAAGTTAAATAGTAGTTAGAAATGAATTTGTGTATAAATCGTTTTAGTTATAAATGAAATATAATAAACCGATAAAAATATGTAACCGTTATAAAAATGAACTAAATCGTGTGCTACCGCCTTTGCTATTTGGACTGTTGATCTTGGACATACGGACTAAAATGAATCATCCACGATACTATTATTTTTAAATGAAAATCACTAACTTTAGTTAATAGACGACTAAAATTAACTACGTCTCATTTTAAAATGAATATCATTATCACTTGTTACAAATTGAACTTAACGTTTTTAAAACTAGATTTTTAAAATGAATATCATTATCACTTTTTACAAACCGAACTTAACGTTTTTAAAACTAGACTTTTAGAATATTTTCAAAAATCACTAAGTACAAAACGAACTTAACGACTTTGAAACTAGAATTTATACTTAGGAAATAAAAGATTTAGTATTATACTAAAATACCTTAAGTATAAAAAAAATACATATAAATATAAAAATACGTACAAGTATAAGAATACGTATAAAGTATAAAAATACATTTACAATACGAAGTATAAAAATACGAATACATATAAAAAATACGTATAAAATACGAAGTATAAAAATACGAATACGTATAAAATACGGTGAATAGTGAATAGTGAATAGTGAATAGTGAATAGTGAAAAGTGAATAGTGAAATACTGAAAATAATTGAAAATTTTACTAAGTATAGAAAATTGAAAATGAATAAGTAACTAACTTAAGGTGTTTGAAAAACACTTAAATAAAATTGGATATACTAATAAACATATCATTTTAGAAACTTAAAAATGTTAATAATTAACAACACTTCAAATAATAAACGAATATGTTATGTGATCATATGAAACCGAATACAAATACTTAAACGTTTGACGATGATACTAGGAGAGTCTAGTAACATGTGATATGTAAATATCAAATAAATAATAAACCTTGAGTAAGTTAAATAAAAGGTCAAGCTTGGGCCTCAGATAAGGGAACGTCAATCGTGAGTGAAGTGGGGTTAAGATAGTCTTGTAGCGGTCGCCATTCTTAGTACAAGATAATGAATATGCCAAGGCTTTTGTCTCAGAGCTTTAGGAAATAGTCGTTTTATCCTGAGTTAAGGTGCTTCACATGATTAGCATAGCCCATTCTTAAATTGGATACTAGTGTACATGTACTAGACTAGGGTTTTATTCCCTATTTCGCTAAAGTTACTGGGGCATCCGTCTTGGATTTGGGCGATTATAGCGGTGGTCTCCTTGCCGTGTTTCGTTCTTAGTGGGCGCGACACTAGCATTCGTTCTTGCCACATGTAAAGATCACTTGACGAGATTGTATCTGAAGTTCGAATCATTTCGAACACTAGAGGATGAGATGCAAGTATTATAGTATTCGGCGTGGTTTACGAGTCGAGTAAGCCTCTGCACTATGGAAGTGAGATGCAATCGATCAGAGTACAAAGGCCTACTCAGTGGTCAGGCTCGTAAGCAGTATGTGTTGTCTGTTGTTTGATTAAATGAGAATGATTGTGTACCATCTTCGAAAACTAAAGACCACAACTTTCTGAATTGAATCGAGTCTGCATGACGAGTATGATACGATACGTATGTTTGTTTGCGATCTGATATCGCTTTGTAATTCTGTTGAATTATTGTGATACTATTGTTATGATATTATATGTTAATTGCTTTCATAACTGAATATCATGCTTATATGATTTATCGCTTTAAACCGCATGCTTATTATGACTTATATGTCTTTATATGCTATATGTAATAAGCATGTTTATGTTTTTATCATAATGTTATGTTTATAAAGCGATAATTTTAAACCAAAGTAATTGAAATCGAGGGTAAGTATGAGCATAGCTAGTCACTGTCCGCTCATTGACGCATCCCCAACGATTTATTGTGCGAGGATAATCATGGACCTAAATTTGGATTTTGGACGGGGCCATGCAATACTTTTATGCTTTACTTTTAGTCGTTTTGAGAGATTTGTAATATATAACACTTTACTCTTTTAACTTCCGTATTTAGAGTTGTTCAATTCAACTCTTAAACGATGATGTAATATTTTGGGTTATTTGTAAAATTAATAACGCTGGTTTAAGACTTAATTAATTTCCGCCTTAGTAATTAAAGTCGACTAAAAACCAGGTTGTTACACATTATCTGTCTCGCACGCTGCCAAAGTCGCATAAGCAACGACCTTAAATCTTTATAATACTAAATGACAGTGTTCGCTGACATCATCAATGCCCCATGTCCCGATTCTATACATTTTTTTCCCGCCAAAATGCAATGCTCACATCATTCATCATACTTTACGTTTTTAAGTCTAGGTTCATTATCTATGATTATGATTATAATTTCTCAATAATCATATTCACACTTATGTTATACATAAAATAATAAAAGTCTAGTTTTATTAACAATTTAATAATATGTATTTTAAATTAATTACTTCTTTTATTTTAATATTTTACTTTTCATTAAATATATCTATAATAAAATATAAAAATAAGTAATTAATCTATTATTTCGTTTATAACTCATATTGAAGTTTCAAATATGTACTTTGAATAGCTAATTAACTTTTTTTTAACAATATATATATATATATATATATATATATATATATATATATATATATATATATATATATATATATATATATATATATAGAAATAGGATCATTAGAGTCCACAAAAAAATTAGAGTCCTAGAGTCCAAATTTAGATCGAAAAAATGAAATTCCAACCACAAAAAATGAAATTCCAACGAAAAAAATGAAATTGTTGATTTTACCTAGGTTGGCCTCAGAGTCTGACCTACCGTCCCACACCTTTTTTGTGATTTAATCTCAGCCGTTGATCTTCACAATCTAATGGTTTAGATTAGGACTCTAGGACTCTATTCTATTTGTGGACTCTATATAACCTACCACTATATATATATATATATATATATGTATATATATATATATATATATATATATATATATATATATATATATATATATATATAAATATATATATATATATATATATATATATATATATATATTCACTATTCATTACTTGCTTATTTTAATATTTATTTCATTTAATATTTTCTAATCGAAAATAAATGTTGTAAAGCCTATAAAATAAAATTTATGCCGATCATATATTTTAGCTATTTTATATATATTCTTTGTTTTTTCATTGATATATATGTACAGTAAAATATCATTAAAGTGATTATTATATTATTTTCCTATTGATTTATTACTTATATTTTTATTAGTTAAAAATAATATAAATTTATAGTAACCGTGCATCAATGCACGAGATCTAAACTAGTAAAAATGAACCAACATATTTTAATTTGAGTCTATCATTCGCAAATCTTCTTTTTATGCAATAACGCGATCTAATGAATTCTACATTAACTAACCATTTTCGTTTAAACATAGTTAAAACATGCTAAAACTGAGAGTTTTAAACAAATAAACAAACATTTTGCATCCTACATTGCTGTATGAGCATTGGCAGTTTACCCATGAAACCGCCAGTACTCACGCGGTTTGCCGTGAAAGCCGCGCGCATGGCATCGTGCGGTTTGCACCTATTTATTTTGCATTCAATGGAATATCGCATATGCACGTAGCGAATAACTTAGCTCAAGTTTCTTTAATGGATTGTTGTCGAGCTTAGTAGTTGCTACTTTTCAAAGTAGGCTTTTCTAAAATGTTTTTCTAAGACAAATGAATTAATCTTTGGAAGAGTACCCTCACCCCGAATCTAGTTTCAAGATAACCTTAGACGGATGGATGTTGACGTGTCCTGGACTCTAAGACCGTGTCTTAGAGCTTAAGACACCTAGGCGGGTTCCTAATTACCGCGTTAATTTGGTGGCGAATTCAAAGCAATTTTAAAGGTTTTTCTAACTTATTCTTTTTTAACTTTAAGAACCTCCTCTTTATTCGCCAAAATACCTAAGCAAGACGTTGAGTGGTCCGCCGCGCAGATCTGGTACCCATAACAACAATCCTTTATTAAAAAGATCGAAACAAAAGATAAAACTAGAATTCGAATAGGAAATTTTGGCCCAATTATAAGGCACAATTCATAGTTTTAGTCTTCACAAGTTACTAGTTTGATTGCACCTAGTGACCTAGGTCAAATGTTGGAAAAAAATTTCCTGGTTGAATGTAGATTAAATGAATGTTAAATGTTCTGATCATAAAGTTTGTTTTGCATAGTGCAACCAATATTGCACCACCATACTTGCATCTTACTGTAGATACCCGTATCCGCACCCCCCAAAAACAAGTCCGATGATGAAAAGGACTTTTATGCATGTTTTATAAACCGACGAAACGGTACAAAGTGTCTAAAACATTTTAGTCATTTTTAACGCATTAATTTAAAATTGCATATTTTGTAAAATGAACATTAATTTTGTCGTTCTATTTCGAGGCGAGAAGCACGACACGATTACTTACCCACAAAAGCAACTCACAAAAAGAAACCCGCAAAAACAACCCACAAAAAGCAACCCACAAAAACAACCCACAAAAAACAACCCACAAATCGACCCAAAACAGACAAAAAGGCACCCGAAACGGACCAAAACACGTCCCGAGTCACATTTTTGTAAAACTAAAGGTTACGACGTCACAAAATAATACAATACAAAACAATTTTATTTCGAGGTAAAACCGAAAAACATGACAAAAACCGAGACGCGAAACACAAAATCAGACCCAAAACGTAAGACTTTGGTCCATTGGACCAAAGCCTAAACCAAATCAACAAATCATCAATCAAATACGTCACACACAAAAGGCGGCCCAAGTCCAGAACTTGGGCTCGCCATGACAAATCGCCCTGGCGATTTGTCTCTTTCTCTACTTTAACACTAGCAATTTGTTGGTATTTTTTAGCAACATACTGGCGATTTGTTGCCCCTTTAATACACCACTAGCGATTTGTATTGCTACAACGCACAAAAACGACCAACTTCTATAAATACCCACTCTTCCACTCACTTCCAAGACACAACTTAAGACAACTCGACAATCTACACAATTCATACACAATTAGCATCTTACAAGCAATTCACTACTTAGCTCTCTAAAAACCGTCTTTGCATTCTAAAGGTAAACACTTTACCTTCGAATCGGACTTTTTAGACTCGGACAAAGGGTTACCTTAACCCAACCCGGTATTGGTTTAACGAACCCGTATTCGTAATACGGTTGTAGTAATTCGGATTCATAATCCATCTAAACCTCGCCAATACCGCTTAAACAAACGTCCCATTATCACTAAACAAACCGACGTTACATTTTACATTATGCAAACTCTCATTCATGCATTAAATATGACTAAACACGGATTCCACCTAAACTTGTACCGTTTCAACTAGTCTTTTAAACATGTAAAGCTGAGGGTTTTCAAAATACTAGAATTAGACAAAAGTCGGAAAATAACGTTTTTGTAATAATTCAAATACAATGAATTATTATTTTTACGTGCATTCCCTATAGCAAAACGTCATAACTTTGACGACTCACATTCAATATTTTGCATATTTATCGAGTCATATTCGCACTTGTACGTAGCGTTTTATTAGCTCAAACATCGAAATTAAGCACTTGTTTTCAAATTAGTAAAGACTACTTTACGTAGGCTTTTTTATTTCAGTTTTTCATAAAACATTTTGATAAAACTTTCGAAAAGTAACCTCACTCCAAACCCTCTCTGGTTTCGCAATAACCTTAGAAGGATAGGTATCGACGCGCCTTGAATTCTAAGACTCGCGTCTTATGATTTAAGACGCGTTAAAAAGGTTCCAAATTCTTTTAAATATTTGGTGGCGACTCCAAAAACAATTTCAAAACGATTCTTCAAACGATTTTTAGCAATGATATCCCACATAGCAATAAGTCGATCAATGCAACTCATCTCGACAAAACCGCCCACGCTTAAGAGCGGGTTTAAGGCAAGTTTTCTCGCGTAGCGCCCTAGACCCTATTCGGGCGGGCCCGCGCGAGGCGTCGATGGGTAACCCGATTCCCGGTACATTCACTTACTCAAATGCAGTCTTAACTTTAATCCTCGACTTTCGGCAACCATCATTTCCTAGTCGGCCTTTGTCTCGACAACCCACAACACTAAGACACATGAGAACATCACAACGACAACAAAACTCCCAATTAGCTAACAAAATTCGCAGATTCTGCTACTTTAAGCATAAAACTACACCAAAACTATCATATGATCGAATACTGAACACGACTTATCAAAAACCTATCACCTGTGGTGCTTACTAAAACCTTTCTAAAGATTTGTTTCATAAGTCGGTCTTATTGTAAGATGATCGATCTTAGTGGAGAACGATTAATATATTAAATACGTTTGTTTTATAAGTATTGTTTTTTATACTCTATGGGTCTCATTTAAAGAAATTGAACACGACATATGAAATTTCTAAGATGACCTTGGTCGAATAGACTAAGACACTAAGGTCTCAATATAAGCCGACCTAATGCAACTCGAACCCTCCTCGAAATTGACTCGACATCCATCATGTCGTAATTTTATTATGTAACCCGTTCCCAAAATAACCGGATCCAATCAAATCGAACCTAAACTGACCCGAGTCAACTGACCGCTAGGCGCCAGTGTGTGATACCTTTACATACGACTAGACCTGTCAAAATTCGACCCGACCCGACCCGTTTTTTTAGGGTCAAGACCCGTAAAATTTGACTCGCGACCCGAAATGACCCGAACCCGAAATGACCCGTTAATTTAGGGTCAAGACCCGCCCGACCCGTTCGACCCGACGGGTCAAGTGTAATTTCGTGTAACAAGACTTTTTGAACCTACAAAATTAATATTTCATGAAAAAAATAATTTAATATTAATAATTATTACAACCTCAATATTATAAGTTGAAATATCAAAATGATGATGAAAATTATGATTGAAATATTATGAATATATTCATAAATAGACTATTTTAATTTTATAAATTACAAGAATGAATATATATCAACTTTAATATTACATATGTACAATAAAATATGTACACAATGTAAAATAACAATAAAAGAATTTTTTTAATTAAAAAAATAATAAATAAAAAGGCGCGAAAAACGTATTTTGACCCGAAACCGACCCGACCCGAACCCGACCCGACCCGTTTTTGAGCCGAACCCGTATTGACCCGACCCGTATTTTGACCCGACCCGTATAACCCAAACCCGAACCCGACCCGCTCGACCCGTTTGACAGGTCTACATACGACTATAGAATTCCCTTTTCTTTTGGGCTTGTTCGTACTTGGACTTGGTTGTGCTATGGATTTTGTCATTTCTTGCCCAAGACTCAACTTTCAACCAAGTTCAACCCACCAATTATTAATTCAAATTATAGATCATCATATGACCTAAATAATCAAATGTAACAATATAATATTGCGATTCTTAACATCCCTTGTATCAAATATATTTTTACACACACAAAAAAAAAAAAAAATTAATTATTCGCATCTTTAAAATAAAATGTAAGCAAATAGTTAAGGATAGAAAGTACTCGTACCTTTTATATATAAATGAAAAAGCACTCTCTAAATTTAATACTCTGTTTTTATAATATAAAATGATGATCATATCATGTTAAATACTTCATCTACGACAAAGTATATTTCAAATATATTTATTAAAATGCACAATTTAGCATACATCATTCTAAATTTTAGAAAAAATAAGAGTGAAATGAAACACAAGAATAAATTATCCCTCTATTTTTACATGTCCTGATTTTATTTGTATAGACACTTCAACTCTCCCAACAATATGTCCTAAAAAAATATAACTAAACATCACTTAATGTATAATCTAACAAAATCATTTACACAATTTATAGTTTTAATCTTCAATTTATATTTTATCCAAAACAACTTACGGAGTACTACAAACTCATCTCAGAATACGATCGAAAGACATCACATATAATAATGTAATAAATCCAATTATATTATACTATTTCATACGTAATAATAAATGAACACGTGAATTAATTATTAGCTAATACAGGACAACTATACCGGTAACGATGTTGACATAATGTCGATCAATATCAATAGGGTTAATTGAATATAACTCCCTTATATAACACTTTTTTTTTGAAATAACCCCCTTATATGTTATTTTTATAACATAACCTCCTTTTAAGACACTTTTGTTTCTAAATCACCCCCAACATCGAATTTTCTTACTTAAAAATGACAATTAAAGACATTATAAGGTATGTCTCTTTCAAGTTACTACCACCAATTTCTATAATATGTCGACACCTCTTGAGAAATCCATATCTAAGGGTGTGAATATTTCATTTTTAAGTAGCATATTTCGACATTAAGGGTGATTTAGAAATAAAAGTGTCTTAAAAGGGGGTTATGTTATAAAAATAACATATAAGGGGGTTATTTCAAGAAAAAAGTGTTATAAAAGGGAGTTATATTCAATTAACCCATATCAATATATATATATGAAAAACAAAAAATAAGAGTTCTCCAAATTGTTGGAATTTTATAGTGTGGATTCTATGAACTCTAAAATTGGATCTATGTATTTAGGGTGCAAAAATGTCATTAATTGAGGCAGCTGGTTGGCCAGCTAACTTGTATACAAATAGTCATTTATTCATTTATAACACACACACACCAATTGTCTTCCCTATTACCCTGAACATGTTTGCTAACTGTTGTATATTTATTGTTCTCCAATTATTAACACGTTTCTTGCTTGTTTTACTCCATTTGGTTTCTCGGCCTAGGTAGCCATGATCATCGAGTATACATTATTATTCTGTTTCGCTTTATTTCGGTTTGGCCGATATTCGGTGTAATGTGTACTATTTCAAATTAGATTTCTTCTTCGGTGCAAATTGATGAAGAAAATGACATATGAACATATGTCGTATTATCAGAATTAGTTAGAATTATACGTCAAATGATATCTTGGTTAAAGATTTTTAGGTACACCGTATACCTAGAGTACCAAGTCATCAATGTCCTCTTGACACTGTTACTCCCTCCTTTTCACTCAAAAAGTCTCATTTATCTTTTATGGCAATTTCATTTAATTAGTCCAATTTCGATACGTAACAATTACTTTTCATGAAAATTACACCTAATCCAACCATTATGTCACTATACTTGAAATGACCCAACCAAATTAACCCAACACGAATCCGATTGGATTGCCCCGTTTGTCCGATCTAGTTACAATTAACCAGAAATGTTCCGCTAAGTAGTTTATTTACTCATTTATAACACCCAAACCAATCACACACACCTATTGTCTTCCCTATTACCTGAACATGTGTTGCTCACTGTTGTATATTTATTGTTCTCCAATTATAACACTTTCCTTGCTTGTTTATTTAGGGTGTGTTTGGATTGAGGGGAATGAAAGGAAAAGGAAGGGGAGGGAAAGGGAGGGATTGAGTTTCCATCGTTTGGTTACAAAAAATGGAAGGAGGAAAATGAAGGGAGGGAAGAAGATTTGGAGGGATCTATTTTCCTCCTCTAGCTAGTGGAATCCTCCAAAGTAGGCAAGATTTGGAGGAAGTATCAAACATCACCATTTTCCTCCCTCCCTTCCTTCCTTCCTTCCTTCCTCATTTTCAGTCCCTCCATTTCTCTATTTTTGCTATCCAAACACACCCTTAGGGTGTGTTTGGATAGCAAAATAGGAGAGAAAGGGAGGGGAGGGAAAATGAGGGAGGGGGAAGGAAGGGGAAGGAAGGGGAGGGGAGGGAAAATGATGGTGTTTGGATACCATTTTCCCTCCAAATCTTGCCTATTTTGGAGGGATTTGATAAGGTATAAGTCGTATCACCTTAATCAAAATAAACCTAAATGACAACTAACAGCAGATAGCAGCAAGTAGGGATCGAATCCACAGGGAAACGGAGTAGTTCTAAGCTAAAGTCGGAGTAACAGGTTCAACTCAGGTGTGAAAAGGTTTGTTTTAAGCTAAACTAAAGCAGATAATAAGACAAGATGAAAATATAAATGGAGAAAGATTAGGGCGTCGGGTTCATATATGACAACGATTCAGGAACGCAAGTTCATAAGACGAAAGAGATAAACTGTGCAACTTGACTAGGTTTGTAAAACGCTCTCTCAAGTCAATTTTAGCCTTAAGCAAATTTAGCGGGCTCTCGCAACTTACTAAATTCAACTTATCAATCTTGCGTAAGTCTAGTTTTAACTCGGCTTTCGATCTTAAGTCAAAACATACTCAGGTTCAATTAAACTCAGATAAAACGGTGATCAGGCGAAAAAATCCTAATTCAATTGATATAAAACGCATAGAAAGAAGTCAACTTGCACAATTTAAACAACCAATTTAATCTCAAAACATGTTCCTAAATCATATGTCACAAATCGCCCTAAACCCTAATTAGGAAATTAGCTACTCATAATCAAATTAAAAGCAATAAAAGCAATTAAAGTAAACATGATAAATAAAACAACAATTGAAATTAAACCTGACGGAATCCTGAAAGTGCAAAGTATGAACTTGAAACTTGAAAGTATGTAAAAGAGAGAAAACTTAAAAGCTAAACTAAACTTTGAACTATAAAATAAAGCATAAAGTAAAAGATAGTCTAATTCTCGACCTAAAACAACCTTATATAGTTTCCAAATTATCTCCCACGAATTAGAAACAAAACCGACAAATATTACTCTGTAGCCGGCCGGCCGGCTGCCGGCCTTATGGACCGGCCTGACCCTCTAGACTGGGCCGGCTCTTATGTCTTTTGATCTTGGGCTTGACTTTCTTCACCCCTTTGCTTTGGGCTTTGTTTTAGCTCGTGTTCCTCTTTTATTCTTAGCCCAAATTACTTCTTGGGCAATGCTTATTCGTAGCCTCTCTTCCTCTTGGCCTTGGCTCGTGTTCTCGAGGCCCTTCATGTCTTTGGCCTTTGATCTTTGGTTTACCGAGCTCTCGTTCGCGCTCAAGCTTAGTCCAGTCGTCTCGATTCTCAAATTGTTCCAATCGTCCCGGGTTTTGGCTCAAAACCACCAAAACCTGCTAAATGTAAATGAAATGCAGCAGTATCGAGAAGTATAACATATAGCTCATAAAATCATAATAAATACGGATAAATGCAAGCTAAATGCGACTGAACCGGGGGCATAAAATGTATATAAATAACGTGTATCAAACTCCCCCAAACCAAACCTTTGCTTGTCCTCAAGCAAACAGCGTCGGAGAAAATCAAAGTGACAGGAACTAATCACGCTAGTATCAATTTTGACACCGCGAAAATTTGACACAACATGGATAATCGGTGCTGAAATCAAAGCCTGTTGAATCCTGCGAAAAGACTCAACGCACTCATCAGTAAACAAAAAGGGGGCATCCTTCAGGAGGAGCTGGGTAAGTGGTTTAGCAATCTTTGAGAAGTCCTTGATAAAGCGGCGATAAAACCCCGCATGACCAAGGAAACTTCGAACCCCTTTCACGTTAACGGGAAGAGGTAGTTGCTCAATCACTTGGATTTTAGCTCTGTCAACCTGGATGCCCCTATCAGAAACAACATGACCAAGGACGACACCCTCTTTCACCATAAAATGACATTTTTCCCAATTTAAAACCAAGTCGACTTCTTCACAACGCTTTAGGACTTTAGACAAATTAAGCAAACAAGACTCAACATCGGTCCCGTACACACTAAAATCATCCATAAAGACTTCCATAATAGACTCGATAAACTCAGAAAAAATGCTAATCATACAACGCTGAAAAGTAGCTGGTGCGTTACATAAACCAAACGGCATTCGACGATAAGCGAAAGTCCCGTAGGGACACGTAAAAGTGGTCTTTTCCTAATCCTCAGGATGAATGGGGATCTGAAAGAAACCTGAATAGCCGTCTAGATAGCAAAAATACCTGTGGCATGCTAACCTTTCCAACATTTGATCGTTAAAAGGAAGTGGGTAGTGATCCTTCTTCGTGGCGGCATTCAACCGTCGATAGTCGATGCACATCCGCCAACCAGTTACGACTCTAGTGGGAATCAGCTCATTCTTCTCATTCTTGACCACCGTAGTCCCGCCCTTCTTAGGAACAACCTGACCTGACTAACCCACCTGGAATCGAAATCGCGTAGATAATTCCAAAGATCAAGGAGTTTCATCACCTCCTTCTTAACAACCTCTTGCATGTTCGGGTTCAACCGTAGTTGACCACTGAATCACCGGTTTGTGATCATCCTCGAGGTGAATCCTGTGCATGCGTAAATCGGGACTAATACCTCTCAAATCACTAAGATCGTAGCTCAGAGCCTTCTTGTGGGCTCTCAAAACCTTCAAAGAAAGCAATCAGCTGGGGCTGTAAGATCCCATCGACGATCACCGGATTCATCTCGTCTTCATCCAAGAACGCATACTTCAAATGCGTAGGCAACGGCTTCAATTCGGGCTGGTGGACCTCTGCAGCATAAGAGGTCTCAAATGTCTCAGTGGTGTCGAAGTCTCTCCGCTCATCAAAGATATAGGAGAGCTTCAAGCTCAAAGAACTTCCGCATTCCACGGACTGCCTCATCATCCGCACATTCACCACACATTAAAACTTCCAAAGGATCCTTGGACAAGGATCCCTCGGAGACAAAAGATACCGACTCATCAACAACGACAATGATATCAAGATAGTAGCAAGACTCTTCTAACATCGGGCTCTTAAGGGCTTGGTTAAGGTTAAAAGTGACCTTATCCCCTCCTACCTCTAGAGTCAACCTACCGTTCTTAACATCTATGACCGCCAGTGTGTGTAGGAATGGTCGCCTAGAATAATAGGTATCTGGGTATCCTCGACCATATCCAAAACAATAAAGTCAACAGGGAAAAAGAACTTCCCTACCTTCACTGGGACATCCTCAAGCACTCTAAAGGTCGCTTGACCGAACGATCGACCATCCGTAAGGTGACACTCGTGACACTTCAACCCTCCCATGTTTAGCTTCACAACCGAATAAGGCATAACGCCACGCCGCCCCTAAATCACACAAGGCCTTGTCAATAACATGGGTGCCTATGGTGCATGGAATGGAGAAACTACCTGGATCGCTCAACTTAGGGGGTGCACTACTCTGTATAAGGGCACTACACTCACCTGTAAACGCTATGGTCTCAACCTCGTTAAAAGAACGTTTCTTAGTAAGAATGTCCTTCATAAATTTAGCGTAAGAGGGTACCTGGGTGATAAGCTCAGTAAATGGAACGGTTACCTGCAGATTCTTCACGACCTCCATAAACTTACCGAACTGCGTCTCGGCCTTAGCATTTCGTTGACGTCCCGGAAACGGGAGTTGAATCTTTATTGGAGGCGTAAGAGTAGTAGAAACATCCTTGGGAGTATCTTGGACCTTAGCCTGAACATCCTTAGCGTTGTCCTCAACCTTTTTCCCCAAATCAGCACATCCCGTAAGGTCAGACGTGCCAGCCGGTTGAACGACCGGCTGCCGGTCGACCGGCTGGTGCGTCTGATCAGCTCGTTTCTTCAAATTTTCGGCCTCAATCTCATCCGGATGCTTCGGACCTGCATAATGTGTGCCGCTACGCAATGTGATCGCATTTGCGGTGTCATGAGGCGGGTTTCCTTGCGGTGGAAGTGTCCCGTGTTGCCTCGTAGCTTGCGAACTTGCTAATTGCGCAACCTGTGTTTCCAACATCTTAATAGCTGCGTCCTTAGCTTGATCACTTTTCTGCATCTGCGTCATCATCGTTTCCTGAGTCTTGGCCATCTGCATCATCATGGCCTTTAATTCACCCACACCATGATCAGTAGCAGGAGTAGGAGCGGATTGAACTGGTGGTTGTTGTTGATAATGTTGTTGTTGGTGGAATTGGGGCCTTTGACTTTGAAAACCCGGCGGTTGGTAGTTCCGTTGTGGCGGAACGACGTCGTTAATATTCTGCGCGCGCGTAGGATTGAGAACGTTCTGGTTCCGATAAGAAAGCAGAGACCGATCGTAGCCTGGCTGATTCTGATACGGCAAGTTAGAACGATAGGTGTTAAAAGCATGTACTTGCTCCGGCGAACCCGTGCACTCGTATGCATAATGACCTGAAGCCCCGCAATTGTTGCAACCTGCATCGTGACCCGTAACGACATTAACCTGCTGCGCATTAGACGAACCCGCACCACTCATCTTGTCGACCTTCATTGTTAGAACCGAAATTTGGCTCGTTAAAGCATTCAAAGAATCTTTCTCGCGATCACTATGAGCTGCGCGAGAATTTCCTCTAGGTCGATCGTACTGTGAGGTATGGATCGCCATTTTCTCGATCAATGCCCATGCCTCGTTGTCATCGACGTTGTCGGCAAACCGCCCGTTTGCAGCTGAATCCAAGATAGCCCGACTTTCCGAATACAACCCGTTGTAAAACGTCATGATCACGAGCCAATCGTTCAACCCGTGGTGAGGACAATCACGGATGAGTTTCTTATAACGTTCCCAAGCTTCAGAAAGTGATTCGTCGTAAGTTTGCTTAAAGCTTTGGATTTGGCTTCGCATTTGATTCGTCCGTTCTGGAGGGTAATACTTTTTGTAAAATGCAAGAGCCAACCCATCCCAATCTGTAATACCCGCGGCTTCCTTATTTAAATCGGTGATCCACTCACGAGCGCGATCACGTAGTGAGAAAGCGGAACAAAGATTTCCTAATCTGGTTTTGAGTGATACCGCTCGCTTTTATCGTAGAACGATGTCCGTGAAAACACGCATATGACGACCAGGATCCTCCGTCGGATTGCCGCTAAATCGACACGCTCCACCAAGGTAAGGAAGGCGGGTTTAATCTCGGTTGCCTCGCAAAGTGTCGGACATCCGGAATCCATTAGGAATGGACTCAGTCTTGGGCAAGGAGTGACTTGAAAGTCTCGGCATAGTCACAAACGCCTCGAAACAACACCTTGGAAGTAGAAGGTGGAGTAGTGTCCTCTTCAGAGGACGATGCTTCGAACTAGATTCCGCCGTAAACTTCCACAACCTCTTTGCGTGAGGTTTCAGCAATCTCCCACGTGGTTCTGGCGTTCGGCGAAAAGTCCGCTCCGGTTCAGGATCGAATGGAACTAAACCTGAAGGTGACCTGCGCATAAACAAAAACTACAAGGAGAAGTGAGAAACGGTCTCAAGGAACTGGAGTTCCCTGAGACAAGAGAAATAACCTACTAAGTAAAAGCGAAATAAAACCGTCTCCCCGGCAACGGCGCCAAAATTTGACACAGCTAAGTCGTATCGCTGAAATCAAAGATAAACCCTACGGACTACTAACAATAGCTAGCGGTAAGAAGGGGTCGAACCACAGAGAAACGTATACTCACAAGACACTTAGTCGATAGGCTATTCCTAGGTATGACAATGTTTGGTTTGGAAAACTATAAACTACTAGCAAAAATGATAAAGAGAGGTTTAAACTAGGGAGAGAAGACTAGGGTCTCGGGTTCCTTATGTCAATAATCCGGATAATATAAGTTTCACCAAAATAGCAATCAATCGGATTGTGCAAAGCGATTAGGGCAAAACACGCTCTCTCGAATCAATGTTACCTTAAGCTGATTTAGCGGGCTCTCGCGACTTACTAAATCATCTCATCAATTACGCGAAGTGGTCTAATACTGATTAGGCTTTCGATCTTAAATCAATATTACCCTAGGTTCAATTCAATTAAGGCGTCCCTAAATTCAATTGATAATTAATCGCGCAGGAAGAAATCGCACAAGCACAAACCAATCGATTACAACAATTTAATCAAAACACCGGATTAAAGGCATAATTCCCCCTCAACCCTAGTTGGGGGATTAGCTACTCATAACTAGGGCAAACGACATAATAATAATTGAATTAAAGAAATAAAGAATAATAAACATGAAATTACCAATTAAAATAATCTTGAAATTAATCGACGGTTACAAAGTTGAAGATGAACTTAAAAGAGAACTTGAAGTTTTTCTAAGAGAGTAATTCCAAAAAGCAGTAGAAAGCAGTAAAATAAAAGATAAACTAAACCTAACTCACGAGTTTCTTATTTATACTAATTCCTAAAATATTAAAATAATTAAATTACAAAACAAATCCGTCAAATAAAATCCCAGTAGTAGTGACGGTCGGAGTTCAGAATCGTAGCCCAAATTTTGGGCTTAAAATCTCGTGAAAAAGTCAACATAAACACTTAAGCCGGCCGACCGCCACGGCCGAAGTTTGACCTACGGAAATAAATGGGTGGCTCAACTGGCTTTGACCGCTTCTTTCTACTTGGGCCTTAACGCCACCTCGCCCAAGTTACTCAGATCACTAATTCCCGAGCTCGTCTTCGCCGGCTCAAGGTTCAGTCATAACTCCAATATTCAGCTCAAATGCACGGAAATGCAACAAATTCCTGCAAACCACGGAAAAACACCAAAAACGCTACTCGAGCGAAATGTGAGAACAAAATGGCCCTAAAGGGCGCATTTTGACAATAAAACGCAGCTCGGGACGGGGGTAAAAACATATAAAAATAACGTATATCAGGATTCCAATTAGGCTTTGAGGAGGAAAAATGGATCCCTCCAAATCCCTTCCCCTCCATTTCCCTCCCATCTTGATTGCTATCCAAACAAGGGATTATCAATCACTTAATTTCCTTCCCTTTCCTTTCCCTCCAAATCCCTCAATCCAAACACACCCTTAGTTTCTCGGCCTAGGTAGTCCAGATCATCGACTATACATTATTCTTCTGTTTCGCTAATGTGTACTATTTCAAATTAGATTTCTCTTACGGTGCAAATTGATGAAGAAAATGACAAATGAAGATATATCGTATTATCAGAATTAGTTAGAATTATACGTCAAATGATATCTTGGTTAAAGATTTTTAGTTAGAACTGTACATTATTCTTCTGTTTCGGTTTTTGGCCGATATTCGGTGTAATGTGTACTATTTCAAATTAGAGTTCTCTTTCGGTGCAAATTGATGAAGAAAATGACATATGAAGATATATCGTATTATCAAAATTATTTATAATTTATTAGAGTTATGGGTCTAATTGGCCTAGGGTGAAGGTAGGAAGAGTCAAGATTTAGGGTTTATTAGTTGAATATGTATTAGAAATACCTTTCCATCTTCTATTGTAATCACACAATTCGATCAATAATAATTCTCTGTTTATATTACTCTATATACTCTTAACATGGCATCAGAGCTATTAGGCTTCTGAATATCAAACATGAAATTCCGATGCCCTGTCGGTGGGCAAATTAGTAATGTTGGAGCCCACCGGCGGGATTTGTTGTTGACGTACAAAATTATTTAATTATATTATAATTTTGGTTTCTTAAAAGAAAATAAAAGAAAAGGTACCAGATTTCATGATCTTGTTATTGTTCGTTCGGCTCTCCCTGTGTTTTGAGATGGAGCATATTTTTTAAGTATGTCGTGTGACATTATTATGAGTTATATGAGTGGGTAGGTGGTTACCCCTCCTATGTCTGTACGTAAGTATTGACTGACAAGTTGATTAAGCACTACGAAGTATTATACTGGCGAGTTACGCACACGTATTGAATTAAGTGGATAGATGGTTACCCTTCATATGTACTGGCGAGTTACGTACACGTATTGGGTTAAGTGGGTATATGGTTACCCTTCGTATGTACTGGCGAGTTACGCACCTATTGTGGCCGGCGGGTCGTGTACGCACCGATGAAGATGAAGACTTTGAAGATAAAGAAAGTAGACTTTTTTTTTTTTTTTTTTTTTTTTTTTTGTATTTTAATTTCTAAACTCATGATAAGTTCATGATTACCATAATAAGTTTGGGGGAGGGTATTAGGTACGAAATAATATATGGTATATTATTAGAATATACCATATAATATCTTTAGGAAATATTATATGATTATTGTTATATTTCCTAGTTTAGATGCTTCTCTATATAAAGAGAGGTTATGTAATCATCAATAAAACACAACACAACTATTGATAATATTCTTTTTATGAAACTATTTTCCCTTATATATCTTTTCATGGTATCATAGCTACGTTGCTTCTGTGTACCCACACAAATTTTTCCGCTGCCTCACCTGTGGATTGATGTACAATACCCACTGACGGGATTTCAATAAAAATTATTTTGAAAAAAATAAATAAAATCCTTTTGAAATCACGTGCCATGTTCTTTTGAGTAATCGATTTTCGTTTTTCCACTTTTCACAATCTTGAACTTTTTCTCACTCTAATTCCTCCAAATATTAGTTTCATATTATTCTCAAACATTGTGCTCCAACCCCCCAATTCCAATTATTTCTTGATTGAATTGAATTCTTCGATTTCGTGAGGAGGTATCAAATTTACCGGCGGGTTGTCACACAACAAATTTGGAGTTCGAAAAACTTAGCGTTCTCCACAATTAAATTTGACGGATAATTTTCCGTTTTATCAGGATCGATTAGTGTTCCTTCCATTTTATCAAGATCGATTAGTGTTCCAGCCGTTTTATCATGATCGATTAGTGTTCCTGCCGTTTTACAGGATCAATTAGTGATCCTGACGCTTTCACTCGACAAGTTTGAAAAACTTAGCGTTCTTGTTCGAGTTCGTATGACGAGTCTTATACTTGTTTCCTTGTGAAGAAAAAAAATTTGAATGGAAGAATTTGAAGATGACGAAGTTTTCTTGCTTTTTGTTATTATTGTGTTCGCAAACTCATGAAATTTTATCGAATTACCATGAGTTTGAGCGGGGGTATTAGAGTTATGGGCCTAATAGGCCTAGGGTTAAGGTAGGAAGAATCTAGATTTAGGGTTTATTAGCTGAAATGTATTATAAATACTTTTCCATCTTCTATTGTAATCATACACTTCGATCAATAATAATTCTGAACTTTTTAGAGCTATTGGCCCGAATCAATCGAAATAATCGAATGAAATGAGGCCTGAATCGAATCGAATCGAATCCCAGGCCCAGAATCGAATCGAATCGAATGAAGTTCAATTAAATAACATAGTCTTGAATCGAATCGAATCGAACTAAAATGGTGAAGTGAATGAAAAGAAATGAATAGTGAATCGAATCGAATCGAATCGAAGTGGTGAATCGAATCGAAATATCTTTGAAAGTAAGCTGGAAAGAACAGGTTCTTACTCCCTATATTCTTAACATAATTATACATCAAATGATATCTTGGTTAAAGATTTTTAGGTACACCGTATACCGAGAGTACCAAGTCAATGTCCTCTCGACACTGTTACTCCCTCCTTTTCACTCAAAAAGTCTCATTAATCTTTTATGGCAATTTCATTTAATTAGTCCAATTTCGATACATAACAATTACGGAGTACTTTTCATGAAAATTACACCTAATCCAACCATTATGTTACTATACTCGAAATGACCCAACCAAATTTACCCAACACGAATCCGACTGGATTGACCCATTTGCCGGATCTAGGTACAATTAACCAGAAATGATATGTTCCGCTAAGTAGGATATTTATATTTATATACTTCCAAAATGTTATATCAGTGATTCACTATTCAAAAACATATTGATTTGACAATTTAACCTAAACTTAATTTCCGATAAAATACGATTAATATACATCAATCAACCACGCACAAATCATATAGACTTAATGAACATGATATATATGTATCTTTGGATCGAGAAACTATGAACTAAAATCAAACAAAATCCAATAATAAGATATTTTATTAAGCTCTACCTTGATTTTAGCAAATTTATTTATTTGGATCGTGTCATTTTAACTCGAGGTCAGATTTTAGGTCAATACATAAAATTTACAAACCAAATTGAATGAAGTTATTACAAGTCATTATTAAAAAGGTGTTTGTTACAAGTACTGAGGATCATTTGTCCCTATGAAATTAGAGACGACTAGCCCAGGCCACATACACAAATAGAAGGAGAGAAAGTCCACCTATAAGGTTTAGATGGTTCTATCCCAAATCAATTGGCAATTAGGAACAATAGACTATGGACTTATAAAGTAATCAACTCTCACATTCAAGATCAAGGTAGGACTCATCATATGTGTAGTTATTAAAGATTTTCTTCACACTCCTCTCTCACACATGAGCTCATTAATAAAGCCTAAACTAGAGCCCAAAATAGTGAGATTCTTCTCCATGACATTATTAGCCATATTACTCTAGTTAAGGAAATATTACTTACCTCTCAATCAACCAAATCAACTTATCAATATAATTGTGTTCACATTGTAATTAGGAAGTAAATAAAATCTCTAAAATCATATATTTGTAATTAGAGATTTTATTCTAGTTAAGATTTAGAGTAATTCTACTATGAGGTTGCCTCATACTATGAGACACACTTTATTTCAATAAAATTTAACTTAAATTAAATTAATTCTCACTTCTTTTTTACTTATTTTGTAATCTTTATGCTTTAACCAATAATATTTGTGAAAAGATTTATCAAACACATGTCAATATCTTGTTTGACCATAATAATTATATTTCTCTTAACCATCATATTATCGTCGTTCGATGATCAGTTACTTTGTTCAAAAGTAACGCCATTATATTTGAAAAGTAACTCAATTATTTTTCAAAAGTAACTATCGATTTATTGTCTCATACTATGAGACAGCCTCACCCTAGAATTTGTATAAGATTTATCATGTAGAGATCTCTCTCTCTCTCTCTCTCTCTCTATATATATATATATATATATATACATATATACATATACATATATATATATATACATATACATATATCAGAGCCATGGTGTGAAAGGTTATAAGTTGATAAGATTAAGGTACCATCATCATCTCTTTTCTTGATTATGAATCAAATCAGTCGGTTAATAAATACTAAAAAATTTGTTAAAAATGATGTTACAGAGGAAGTAGATATACCTACAAACTTAGATCAACTTAATAGATGGACGATTCCTAGAATTAATATTACCACAATATATAAATTAGGAACTTTTGAAAAAATAGGATTAAAACAAGTAGTTAAAACTACTGAAGAATCAATTTCTTTAAATAATGAAGAAATGACACTTAAATTATTATCTAATCAAGATCTAAACCCATATAAGCGAAATAATTATAAATTTATTCATATAGGATTAGTCCAAGTAGCTTTTAAACCTTTAACTCTTGAAGGATTACCTGAGAGTTTTATTGCATCTCTTAGAGATGGGAGAAATTTAAATTGGAAAAAATCTATTATGGGAATGATTAAATCAAGTCTGGCTCATGGACCAGTTTATTTTAATGTCTATCCCAACATAACTTTATCATTAACAGATGAAAATATAGTAGATGCTCTAACTTTAAATGTTAAAACACATGGCTATAATTATGCTCCAGGATCTGAAGTTATATGTATATGTTATAGAATATACTATAAACCTTTATATACATTAAATCCATGTTGCAAAATCATGGATAAACAGAATAATGAGACCATCATAATTGAAAGTAATTTTAATAAATCTGAAGTTATTACTCGAAGGAAAATAAAGTGGGAAGAAATTGATTTCCCTGAAAACTGGAAAATTGAAAGGGCTATAACACCAAGGCCTCCAATACATACAGATCTAGAAAATATGGATGTTTTGGAAGAAACAGATGGATCCGTAAACATAAGTTTTAATAATCAACCTATGAATAGAAGTTATTCTTCTGTATCTTCTTTTGGATCAAGAAAATCATTTATATCTCCTATAGATCATATGGATCTACCACCTAGTACATCTAGACATTCAATTTCTCATACTAGAGGAATAAATGAAGCTGACAGGACTTCTAGTCCAGAAGAATTTAGAGAATCACGAGTTGAAGAATTAATTATTCCAAAAACAGATAATATTGTCAGGACAAAACAAGCAGAGACTATGTCTCAAATGAGTTATGATTTTTAATGAATAGAAACAACAAAATTGATTTTAGTCTTTGGTTCTCGGCCCGGAAAAGCAATAAATCTGAAATTCAAGCTACCCGGATGGGAAATATTGAAATTGGTTTATGGAAAATTTTAGTCAACAACAAAGAAACCAAATACAAAAAGATTTCTATAAATGTTGCGTGTTTTATAATAGAATTATATATTTTGTCCCATGGTTTTGTGCTACTTATGTAGATCAATATATAAATGTTATTGAAAGACGATATCTTTGTAAAAATAATGAGGAAATAAATAGTTTATATCCTCCCTTAAGAACATTTAAAATGAATAATCATAATTTTATTGCTATAGCGAGGATCTAGACGATCAGAATATATACATTACAATTTTACCATTTAAATACTTTAATACAACAAAGACAATTATGCTAATTTATTTCTTAAAATTATTGGTGAACAGATTGGTTCAGTACATGAGAAGCTAGATAATATTATTACATTATTAAACTTGAGAAATAAATCAAATGATAATAATAAGCCACCTAATGATAAGGCTTCCACATCAGCTGTAGCAAATATCCAAGCACCACCTGAAATAACAGGTTTTAAATTCAAATCAAAATCTGATATAGAAGAAAAACTAGATAAACAAGTTGAGCTGAGTGAACAAATTCATAATTATCTTGCAGGAAAATTAGGCAATTTATCAATAAATACTTTTGAGATTGACAGTAATAACTTTATAAGTCAGTTATCTGATAATGATGATAAGAAAAGTATTATAGCAAATGAAATTAATAAACTAGAGAATTCTCGGCGAAAAGAAAAATGGGCATATAAGCCTAGTCAGCGATTATTTTATTATCCCAGACCTACACCATTAGATGTTTTACATGAAGAACATGAATTTCAATTTAATAATAGTTATGATAGTAAGAGCATTTATGAATGGAACATAGATGGTTATACAGATAAACAAATTTATCAATGTCTCCACAGAATGCTTATGTATTCTACTGTATGCAAAAATGCAAAAAATACTGAGGTTAATATAGCAAAAATGATAGTTACTGGTTTTTCTGGTCAACTTAAGGGTTGGTGGGATAACTACCTTAATGAAAATGAAAGAGAAACGATTTTTAAAGCAACCATCCAGGAGCAAGATGGCACCCAAAAGAAAATCTTTGTTTATTGTATATGTATTAATATTGTTGAACATTTCAGAGTAAATATACTAGTAATAGTGAAAATACAAGAACACTATTACAGAATTTAAGATGTAAAACATTAAGTGAATTTAGATGGTATAATGATACATTCTTAAGCAGGGTAATGGAAGTCCCTCACTCCAATAGTGATCATTGGAAATCAAAATTTATAGATGGTTTACCTTATTTATTTGCTGAAAAAATTAGAAAAACTCTAAGGGGAAATAATCCTTCTATTCTTTATAATAATTATACCTATGGTAGTTTAATTGGAACCTGCATACAAGAAGGTTTGAGTCTTTGTAATGATTTAAGATTAAATCAACAATTAAAAAGACAAAATCTAGCTGAAAAACATCAATTAGGAGAATTTTGTGAGCAGTTTGGTATGGAGAAACCTTCTTCATCCAGACCCAGGCCCAAATATAAAAAATATTCTACAGGAGAAAGATTCTATAAGAAAAGAAGAAGGCATTATTCTCAAAGGAAACTTGATCAAAAGCAAGACAGAAAACAAGAAAGAAGGGATAATAGGAAAACCTTTCGAAAAAATTATAAAAATAAATCAAATACAAACATAGTTTGTTTTAAATGTAATAAAATTGGACACACAGCCAAGCAATGTTGGACTAAAAAGGCAATTGCAAATTTAGATATTGCTGATAATGTTAAAAGTGAATTAAATAGAATTTTCCTAAAAGAAGATTATTCTAGTGATGAACTAAATGCTTTAGAAAATGAATCTATATCATCCGAATCAATCTACTCTAGTTCTGATGATTCTGAATGTGAGCCTTGTAAACAAGGAGATAAGTGTACAAATAACCAAGATGAAATTTATAATCTTGTATCTCAATTTGAAGACAATCAAATCTGTATGATGCAGCATACTATAGACCATACTCAATTGATTGAGGTATTAAAAACAACTAATGATCCCATAATAAGATCAAAAATAATTGATTTATTAGAAACTCCAACTACCTCTAATCAGAATAAAGTTTTAGGAGAAAATTATAAAGAAACATATACTATGAATGAAGTCTATAAATTACTTAATCATAAGAGAGCAGAATCCCAGCCCACTACATTAAAAGATATATTAGATGAGATAGAATCTCTAAAAATCGAGATTAAGATGTTAAAATTTGAGGTAAAAACTCAAGATATAAGAATTTCTAATTTAGAAAATTCAAAAATAGAAAACACGAAAATCCCAGACCATGAAATATTGGGACCAGATTTCTTAGAATCTGTGGAATCAATTACAAGTCATAAATGGTATACCCATATTACATTAAAGATTGCGAATTTCTCTCAAACATTTATTGCTCTGATAGATAGTGGAGCTGATTCAAATGTCATCCAAGAAGGTTATATACCAACAAAATATTTTGAAAAAACCAAACATCAATTAACTCATGTAGGAGGAGGACTTCTTAATATTCAATACAAAATCCCCAAAGCACATATTTGTGTTAATAACCAATGTATTCCTTTAAGTTTTTTATTAATAAAAAATAGCATGTCTACTCCTATAATATTGGGAACCCCATTTCTAAGTAAAATTTATCCTATTAAACAGGTAGATAAAACTAAAATTATCGCTACTTATAATAATCAGGATATTATTTTCCAATTTACCTCTAAACCTCATAAGGGGTCTATACAAGTATTAACTGATCATATAAACCTTAAAGAAAGGCAGATAAGTTTTTTAAAGCATGAAATTAATACCTTAACAATTGATCAACAACTCAATAAACCCAAATTAAAAGAAAAGATTAATTTAATAATGAACCAATTTCATACTGAAATTTGTGGTGATCATCCTAATATATTTTGGGATAGAAAAAAGCATATGGTTACTCTTCCTTATGAAGACAATTTTAAAGAAGATAATATTCCTACCAAGGCGAGACCTTGTCAAATGAATTCTGAATATCTCACTTTATGTAAAAAAGAAATTGAATCCTTAATTAATAGGAAATTAATTAGACCATCAAAATCTCCATGGTCCTGCACAGCTTTCTATGTCAACAAAAATGCTGAAAAAGAACGAGGAGTACCAAGATTAGTAATTAATTATAAACCTCTAAATAAAGTTTTAAAATGGATAAGATATCCAATTCCTAATAAAAAGGATTTATTAGATAGATTATGTGATGCTATAATATTTTCTAAATTTGATTTAAAATCAGGATATTGGCAAATTCAAATTCATCCAGATGATTGTTACAAGACAGCCTTTAATGTACCTTTTGGTCAATATGAATGGCTAGTTATGCCATTTGGTCTTAAAAATGCCCCTTGTAATTTCAAAAATTATGAATGATATATTCAACAATTACAATTTTATTATTGTTTATATTGATGACATTCTAGTATTTTCTCAATCTATAGAGCAGCATTTCGATCATCTTAAAACATTTAAGAAAATTATTATCACCAACGGTTTAGTAATATCCAAACCTAAAATGGTTTTATTTCAGACAAAAATCCGCTTTTTAGGTCATAACATTGAAAAAGGAAATATTATTCCTATCAATAGAAGTATAGAGTTTGCATCTAAATTTCGGATGAAATAATAGATAAAAATCAATTACAAAGATTTCTTGGTAGTTTAAATTATATAGCTCCATATTATAGGAATCTTGCTCAAGATCTGACCATTTTGTATGACAGGCTTAAGAACAATCCTAAACCTTGGACTAATAATCATACTGAAATGGTTAAGAAAATAAAAAATAAGGTCATATCTTTACCTTGTTTAGCACTAGCTAACCCATTATGGGACAAAATCATTGAAACTGATGCTTCTGATAAAGGATATGGTGGAATTCTTAAACAAATTAACCCAAACACCAAACAAGAATATCTTGTACGATTTCATTCGGGTAAATGGAACTCAGCCCAAAGTAATTATGGTACTATAGCTAAAGAAATACTTGCCATAGTTAAATGTGTTTTAAAATTTCAAGATGATTTATATAATCAACATTTTACTATCGAATTGTAGTCTTTGCCAAATTTATGTTCAAAGAAAGATTTTAAACATAATGTTTCAAAACAAATGTTTGCAAGATGGCAAGCTCATTTAGCACCTTTTGATTTTACAATTATTCATAAAAAGGAAAGACAATCATCTTCCGATTTCTTAACAAGAGAATATTTATGTTTATGTAGCGAGGAAGTGAAATAATGCTGCGTGGACGTGGCAACCCCTCTTATAGAGGAGGACGAGGAAACACCTCTAATAGAGGTGGAAGACATTATTATGGAAATAATGCTATTATTGCACAACATGGACAACAAAAGCTTATAGCTTCAGACATTTCAGGATTATCTAAATCAGATCATGAGAAAGAAATGGAAGAATTTAGAGCATGGAAATCAATACAACAACAGGGTAATAACCCCAGTTCATCTGCTTATCCATCATATGCGAAAGCAGGAATAGAATACCATTATATCCAGAATCCAGAAGTAAAAGTTATACTTTTACTAAATGAAAAAGATAAGAAGTGGGCAAAGGAACCACAAATATTATTTCACAGATATTTGAGTCCTCATGGTTATACCATGGAAACTTATAAGACGAGGGTATATTATGAACAAATCCTTGCAAATAATGATTGTGAATTTGCACATTTTTCCAATGGGAAAGGGAAACAAGAAGTTTATAACTTCTCAAAGATTTTGATCAAAATGATCATCTCCGTTGAAGATTGGGGTATATCTCCATTCAGTGAAAAAATTCTTGTTAATAATGAAAATGGTAATACCATTAAATACAATTATTGGGATTATATCCAAGCCTTTGAAAGGGCTCTTACTTATGAAAACCCGGGGTTGTCACACACCTGGTTTATAAAATTATACCCAAATATTTATACTTCATTTATTCCATCCTGGTTTATAAATTGGTGGAGTTTCCATGGAACAAGGAAAGATATTCTTCCGGAATTGATTCGTCAATATTATGATGAATGGTCACAGGTTAAACCTGATAATAATGCAGATTATAATCTGCCAGATGAAATGAGATTTTTTATTGAATACTCTATTCCATGGATATGGAAATTTACAATTGAAACTGCAAATCAACAAGGATATTTTTGCCTTGTAAAGAAATCCCAATCCAGATTTTGGGAGAAAATGATGCGTAAAGATGAGGAGACAGACCAATTAAATTGCCAAATTACCATTGATCAATTAAAAGAATCCATTAAGTCATATAAAGATTTGCTAGAACACAAAAAAGCTCTGCAACAACAAGAGCGTGTAGAATTTCTAGCCAAAATAAGTGATGATTCCGAGTTAGATGCACTAAGGCAACTGAACAAGAAATAATACAAGCATATATGCTCGGTTTGAAGAAGGTCTTAAAGGCCAAAAAAGAAGAAGAACAATATATGGCGAAATTTGTCAAGACCAAAGAAGATGATGATAAAAAATCTTCAACCAGTGATATTTCAATGAATTCAAATGGCAGTCAGAAATCTGCTGGATTATTCCAAGATGCTCAAGATGACAACGATGATATCGACATTGAAGAAACTTTGAGGAAATTCCTCGCAAATAAAGAGCATACAGGAAAATAAAAATATCTGGTGTATTTTAAATATATTTGTATTTTTAAAATGTATTGTATGTTCTAGTGCGTATATACTATGCACTGCTTTTTGCCTATATAAGGCATAATGTAGTAAGAGTGGAAGGCAGGCATTTGGCCAAACCTTCTCTCTCTCTCTAAATCTCTTCTCCCTTGTAAAATTATCTCGCTCTAAAATAAAAGGAATCAGAACCCTTTAGTTCTGAAAGGTTTTCTATATTTCTTCATCTACAAAGGGAATCAGAACCCCTTAGTTCTGAATTCGTAAGTTTTAAATTCTTTTGCCTTTAAAGATGAGCCTTATAGGCTAAATCGTTAAGATGATGGTGGTAGCTCAATTAATCACTTGATCCTGTAAACGCCATGGTTATGTTATTAGATTAAGTGGCGATGGTGCTTACCATATTTAAAAAAAAAAAAAAAAAAAAAAAAAAAAAAAAAAAAAAAAAGTATAAAACCAGTTTGATCATAATAATTGGAAAAACAGAGCACAAATTTTATGGGTCAGTCCGAAGAGCCCGTCTAAACCATGGAAGGTACTTAGGGCATTATGGAGTTGACATTAAAATTTGTGGCATGGGTTTCTTCAATTATTATTGAGCGATAAAACTACAGGGTTTCACTGAGTCTTCATTTAGTGTGGTAAGCTCATATATATATATATATATGTATATATATATATATATATATATATATACATATATACATATATATATATATATGTATACATATATATATATATATGTATACATATATATATATATATGTATACATATATATATATATATGTATATATATATATATATATAAATATATATATAAAGAATTAGGATCAAATGAGTCCTACCTTATTATTTGAGTTCATAGGTCCAAATATAAGCCCTTAGATCATGGAAATCTAATGGCTGAGATTTAACTAATTAACTACACTATATATATACGTAAATATTGATTCATTCCCGCATTATAGCTCATTCACTTTCTCTCTCTACTCTTTTTCTTTCTCTTCTGCTATTTTTTATAATGTTTGATCATCTTCATCTACTGAATTCCCATGTCCATCAAATTCATTTACTGAATTCTCACATTTATTGATATCTTCATCTGCAATTCCTCTCCAATTTCAGATATGGAGTTTAATTTTAATTTCGTTATCCCTAATTTTTGTAAAAATTGAATTTTATTTTCTGAATTCATGTGTCTTGATCGATTTCTGCACAAATTCATGATATTTGTTATTGTTTTTCACGAAAATCATCCGAATTGATGATATTCAACAGATTTTTCATGATTTCGTTGTTAATTGATTTTCTTCTTCATTGTTATTGGTTTTCATGTAATTGCTACTGAATTGATTATATTAAATATCATTTTTCGTTGTCATTGATTTGTTTTATTATCGAAAATTTGAATAAATTCATGTGTTTTGTTAGTTTTTCGGTTTAATTCGTATTTTTCGTCATCTATTTCCTTTTAATTAATTTGAATTGATGTTATTTCTTTTGAATTGATGTTATTTTATCTTAGTTTTTGTGTTTTTTTTTTTCTAATTGACTTTTCAGCATCGTTTTCACTTTTAGTTCATGTCTTTCACTTATCTCAGATGATATTCATCTTCAATTGATGATTTTCATCATCGTTTTTCATTTTAATCGTTAGGTTTTTTTTTTTGTCATTGCTTATGGTTTTAATTCATTTGCTTACCTCGTGCGATGTTTACTTCGAATTGATTTTTTTTAATAAGTATTGACAATGTATTTGTTGGTTGTTTTTCTGTTTTGCAGATTTATTGCTTTAAGAATATTGATTAAGACTGGGTGTGCATGTTGAAGAAGTCTATATTTCACATCAACTTAGCTAGCCAAAGTTTTTCTAGTTTTTATTATTTCATATAAAAATTCTTCTATTCTTAAATGTCATTTCAAATAGCTACACTTTTGTATTTTTTTCCTCCAGTTTTAGCTCAGAGCTAGTATTGTGAAACTCATAATCAATAACATAATTACATCAAGTTTTGCCATCAGAATTTTCATTTACACGTATCACAAACAATATCATAGTTCGTATGGAACAATATCATCAGACTTCCGAGACAATATCACAATATTAAATTTTGCTGGTCAACAATCATTAAGTGAGCCTAATAAACAGTATCACATGCATTAACAAACAATATCACCGTACTGGTCAAACAATATCAAGATTGAAATTATTTCAAATGAGTAATCAATTGTATGCATAATAATATCACAATCCTTAAAAATCAACACCATCAGACTTTTAAAATCAATATCACACTTTGGTCAGTAACCATTAAGTGAATCTGATAAACAATACCACATATACGTATAAACAATATCAACATACATGTCAAACGATATCACTGTACATATACACAAATTTCATTTGTCTTTAGGTATCATATACACTACACCACAACAACTTGTTTACAACTAGATTACTTGTACCACGAGCATTACATCCATTTACTTCTAATTACAATTATAAATATAACATATCTAGTAGACATTCTATTTTATTCTTCAACCTCTTTCTTAACCTTTTCCTCTGCTCTTAAGATTTGCAACCATCTTGTACTGTACTGCTCTTTTTTCTATTGGTTGTCCATCATCTTCAACATCTTATCTGCATTTAAGTTTTGTGTAAATCAAATGCATAATTGCAGGTATTCGTTATCACAACAAAGAAATGCATCGACACTACTTAATTAACTGACAAAAACTTTCAATTCCTCAACACCATTGTCAAACTAATTAATTTCTATAATATAAAACATTATTTCACAATTAACACAATGCAAACACAGATGTTGTTCACGAATTAAAATCTAATATTCTTACTTCTTGATTAAGAAAATATGAAACCCTAATTTTTTGCGTTTAAACATAAAAAAAATCTGATGACACCTCTAACATACAATTAATTAGCCATATGTTTAGTTCGATTTTGTTGATATCACCTCAAAAAACGATCGAAATCATCTATTATAAATAGATTTACAATATAAAAACACGAACATCAAAATACCACATATCAGTTAACAATTTTTTCGATTTTTTTATATAATTGTATCATATTCTTCTAATTCAACCTACATACATTAATTTCGACCAAAAACAACATGCACAATCAATTAAATAGAGAGAAAGTATTAGTAAATTCGCTGAAATTAATAAAAAAAAAATGAATTTAAATTACCTGTGTATGATTTTTTGAAGACAACTTCAATGAAATAAAATATTATAGTGAACGAATTAATCTAGCAAGATGAAATCAAGTTGAATTTGAATGCAATTAACAATTTTTTGCGACAAGTAAAGAGAAATTTTTAGAATTGATTTTTTAGAGAGAGAAATCAAAGTATGTGTTTGTTTGGAATTGTGAAGCTGATATTGAGTTTTGTTTTGTGCAACGTGGCTTAATCTTGGTTGTTCATTATTTTAAGATCTAACGGTAGTTGTAAGGACTCATGGACTCAAATATTTAGGTGGACTCACGGGATCCCGCCTCTATATATATATATATATATATATATATATATATATATATATATAGGGGTGGGATCCCATGAGACCCACCAACTCAATGAGACCCATGAGACCCCCCTTACATCCGTCAGATTACATGAAGATCTAGGGCTAGAAACAAAACACAACCACACACCAAAAACACATGAAAACAAAACCACGCGCATTACATTCTCTTTCTTCTTCCTTGTTTCATCAATTTCCCATAAAAAATAACCAAACAAAATCCTAAAAATTGAAAATCAAACATTAAATCTCAATTATTTAAACAGGCGTTACGAATCAAAGTTGAGAAAACATCAATTCGACATGAAAATTTGTGATTTAAGCCCAATTTCTGCCGGGTAAGAAATTTCCAGTAATTTTCGATAATTTTGATAATTTGGAGTTACCTCTATCGAAAAATGATGAATTTATGCAGTTATTGTTTTTTAATTTTTATTTTCATGTAGATCGTCGAATGCAATTGTAAGTTTAAATAAAGAAATTACACCTATTGTCATACTTACGCTATTTTCATGTAGATCGTCGAATGTAATTTTTCATGAAGAAATTAACACCATTACAACTGAAAAATCAATGCAGATAGACGATGTTCCAAAAGTCATACTTACGCTATATACGCAATTTGTAACACATTAGATACAATACTAGTGTGTAGCAGATACATTATGACTAAGAAGTAGGTACACTGTTTTTTCATCAGTTGCAACAGTTTGTGTTTTTTAATCAGATACATTAACTGGTTTGTTAGAGTTATGGTTGCTAGGATGGAGCTTGAAAAGGTTGAAATCGTCAAGAGTGGCCTTGCGGGGTGTTATAAATCTTTGTGAGCAAGAGCAAGCACGGATAATCGATGTTCTTTGGATCTTTGTGTATTTAACATTATTTGTAACTCAACTACTTTGGTCTTTTTGTCTCATGTTAAACGCGGATTGTAGCATACTGTAGCAGATACATTATCAGTATTGTGTTGGAGACGAGATAGTAGTAGATACATTATAAATATGTAGTAGATACACTGTTTTATAATCAAAGATTATGTTTTCGTCAATATCTTAATTAGATAGGAACCTTTTTTAAATAATACATGTCTTGTGTCTTGTAGTCTTCATTTAATAATATGTGTCTTGTGTGAACGTTTATATTTTTGTCAACAAGTTTATGTAACTCTTTTTAAAAAAAAAATGTAGCAAATACATAGTTATTATAGCCAAAACAACAGTGTATCTGCTACATAGTGATTATGTATCTGCTATATAGTGATAATGTATCTGTTATACACTGGTTTTAGATTAATTATTGTTATAGCCAAAAAACAGTGTATCTGCGACATAGTGATAATGTATCTATTGTATACTGATAATGGATCTGTTATAACCAAAATAGCCTTTGGAAAGTAATACTAGTACACAATCTTGTCCTCAACATAAGCTACTGCAATTGATTAAAAAAAAGTGTATCTGCTACATCGATAATGTATCTGCTACATTGTGATAATGTATCTACTACATACTGATAATAGGACATCCCCCTATGTTTTGACATCAAAATATCCATATAACTAATGAAAAAGTTTCACCATGAAACAATGCATTTCCCAAACAATAGAAAACTTCCATCAACAAAATCGCTTCATGAACTGATATTGGTTATCAATCTGCTTGACCTGAGGCTTGACCTGTACCATGCTCAATCTGTATCACTCACACCAATGGAAAATGTAATCACGTCAATATATACACAATTATGAAACTATAGGTACATTTTTCATTAACTGGTAAACAAAATCTGACTTACAAGAACAAGTGCCATCAATAAAATTAACTTACACAACTAAAACAAATCCTCCCCACAGCCCTTTCAATCTCACCCATCCAATCTAAACCTTAATATCTATGATAGTAACACAACAAACAATTCTACTAAAGTGACGAGACACACAAATTTATGTATTTTGAATGATAGATCATTTTAAGCAGTAGATACACTTATCAGAACCTACAGATACATTATTTTTGGCAATAGGTACACTTACTAAGAAAAGAACCGACAAGGAGATTAGGGTGCACGAAATTTCTAATTCAAAATCAAATAATGACACCATGCATCAAAAAACTACTGATAAAATTCCACTCTCTTCAACAATTAATTTAAAAACAAAAGAATAATTAATTTTAAATTAGAAAACAATGCAGTAGAACTTACGAATCAACTTCTAGTATCTACACAATCCAGATAATTTGCAAAAAATAGTTGCTTCCACAATAACATCTTTTTTTTTAAGCGAGTCTTAGACGACGTATTAACCCAAATCCCTCGGTGGACACAAGGTGCACCTTATAGACAAGGCACAACTAGCGTCTATCAAGGTACACCACTAATTACCATACAATTTCCGTATTTTTTTCTTCTTAGACATTTAAGTATGTTGCTCGCCTTGGCCCATTGTGCATGATTCTACTCCAACTGTTGTTGTCAAATGTCGCATAAAAGTTTATTCAAAGAATAGAATTTGATTCTAAAACAGTGAGCCACGTGCGTGTAAGCCTATAAGGCATAGCTTTTGCCTAGCACACATCGTTTCAGTGCGCCTTACGCCTTTTGAAACTAAGAACGTCTATGATCTCTCGAATAATGCGGTAAACACTAATCCAAGAGCCCTAGCTTCTCAGTAACCACAAACTAGAATTTACAGAAATCAATTGAGGGCAACGGAGGATTCAAGAGTTGATCTGAAATTACAGTACTCCAAAAACAATGCGAAACAACATAATATTAGTTCTATTTCTATCTACGCCAAAATATTCAAGAAATTCCCCGAGTAAACCACAGTTCCACGCTAATATTTCTCGAATTTCATCAGCTCCGTTGCTAAAGCATCGAATCAATAGTAACACAAACACGGTTCACAAATCACAAACCCTAGTTTAGACACACAAACACCAGTTCACAAATCACAAAACCTTGATATTAATTTTCACATAATCCTCTTTCAGTTTAATCCGAAATTAACATAAAATCAATCAATCCTTGAGTAATCATCATAAACAAACCTGATACTACATCAGTGTTCTTCAATTTTTTCATTGATTTCTCGATTTTGCTTGAATTAATTCAAGAAAATCGAAAAAAAAAATCAATACCATACCTGATTTCATGTGAAACAAAGAGAGATTTGATAATTGAAGAAGAACTGGAAAAATTTGACAAAGAAAATTAAGGATTGATGGCCAAATTAATGAGAGATTAAAAGAGGAAAAATATGGTTGAGAAGTGTTTGTACGTAAGGAGTTTAGTGGGGAGTGTCAGTGTCGAGGTTAAAAAGCGTAAATCGTAGTCAAAATCACATAAGATCTAATGGTATTAGAGGGTCTCACTAGTCTCAATTGAGTTGAGGGTCTCACAAGGATCCCATATCTATATATATATATATATATATATATATATATATATATATATATATATATATATATATATATATATATATATATATATATATATATATATATATATATATATATATATATATATATATATATATATATATATATATATATATATATATATATATATATATATATATATATATATATATATATATATATATATATATATATATATATATATATATATATATATATATATATATATATATATATATATATATATATATATATATATATATATATATATATATATATATATATATATATATATATATATATATATATATATATATATATATATATATATATATATATATATATATATATATATATATATATATATATATATATATATATATACATATATACATATACATATACATATATATACATATACATATATATATACATATACATATATATATATATATACATATATATATATATATATATATATATATATATAGAAATAGGTTCTTTAGAGTCCTAGTGTTAGGTTAGAGTCCTAGAGTCCTAATATCAACCATTGGATCAAATTAGATCAATGGTTGAGATTCATCCAACAATTAATACATTGTCTCCAAATAAAAAATAAAAAAAAAAGGAAAATCTTACTAAAAAAAAAAATTAATCAAAAAGAAATAAAAAATCACAATTACCCAAAACTTCAGCCGACATTATTTTCATTTCCCTAAACCACTTTTCAATTTTCAATTTTCAAATCTCTCTCTTCAATCCTAACCCTTATCGCTTCTTCTCCCTTTATCTTCTTCATTCTCCATTGTTAATCTTCCCTCATCTCCCTCACTTGGTTATTATTCTCCATTGTTAATCATCCTTTAGTTCTTATTCTTCTCCATATATCATTAATTGGATTTCGGTGTCATTAAGAATTTCAAGTACAGGTAAATTTTTTTTTCTTAACTTTTCACTTTCATGTATTTTTTAATTATTATTATGAAAATTGAATAATCTCAACAATAAATTTTTCAATTAAGTACTTCCTCCATTCCAATAGGTTCTTTACGTTTCACTTTTTTGACACTATTCATAAGTGTGTAGAATTTTCGATATAACTTCTAAAATACAAAATAAAAAATAGTCATGTGTGATCTTGTTTTAATTGTCTTATCGAGCACATTATTAATATCAAAATTTTAAAATTTTCAAGAATACGAAACCAAAGATATGAACAAAAGAAAACGAGTATTGATGTACGTGCATAAAGCAAACGTAAAGAACCTATTGGAATGGAGGAAGTATGTGTTTTCGTTTTTTTTTTTAAGTTTATTAGGTGTTCTTACCTTTAGATTTGTGTTTTTTTTTTTTTTTCAAGTTGTGTTTAAATGTTTAGATTAAAATTTTAATTGATTTTCTCAGATTTTTATTTGTTTGATTTGAAATTAGGTTGAAAGTTTTATGTTAAAGATTTAATTTTTAGGGTTTGTTCTTGGTGTATTTTGTTCATTTTGCCTTTTTTATTTTATTTTTTGTGGTAGTTTGTTATTGAATTATCTTTTTTTTTTTTTGCTTTTTGACGATTCTCAAAAAAAAATTAGAAATTTCAGATTATGTGTATATAATTCTTTTTTTTGTTATTGGAATTTCAGTTTTTTTCGTTATAATAAAAACTGATTATGTGTCTATAATTCTGTAATCTCATGTTGGAATTTCATATGATGTGCTTATAATTTGTTTTTGTTTTTTTTTTTTTAAATTGTTTCAAATTTTTCTGTCAATGTATTTTGTTTCTCTTACGCTATGTTTGTAGGTGGTTCATTAATTGTGTTTATAATTCTGTTCCTGAAATTGGAATTTCATATTTTGTGTTTATAATTCGTTTTTTCAGTGTTGGAATTTTATTTTTTGTGTTTATAAGAGAAACTGATTAATTATCTGTTTATAATTCTCTTTTTTCATACTAGAATTTCACATCATGTGATTATAATTCCTTTTTTTTTTTTTTTAACTTGTTGCAAGTTTTTCTGTGACTGTAATTTGTTTCTCTTACGTTATGTTTGTAGGAGGTTCATGAGTTGTACTTGTACATGCAACGAAATGCAGTTGCCGAGCTTTCAAATTTTGGGCCGCGTTTTCTGAAATTGAATTGGCAAGATGACGACTCAAATGACAAAGAATCTGCCTTGTTCATTATGATGCACATGCTTCTTTATGAAGGAGGTGTCATTGATGAGCCGAACATAGTTTCAAAGAAATATTGTTATCTTGTTGCCAATTAGCTGCAGCCCTTCTACTAGCCGACTGCAACTTGAAGCGCGACCGTTTACTTGAAAACGTCTCCAACTTTGTTAAAGCTAAATCTAACCTACGGAAGGTGCTTAAAACGCAGCGTCAGGTCCAATGTAAGATTCAGAAGTTCTCTAAATGAAGCGCTGTCAACATTGTACTGCTAATTAAACTGTTCATTTTTTTTTTTTTGTACTTTGGTTTTCAATCTCGGATTCCATTCAACTCTATCAACATTGAACTGTTGTTTTTTTGTTTCAATTGTACTTTGGTTTTCAATGACCAATTTCAAATTATATATATGTTATGGTTTCATTTTCAACAATTAACCTTATGTATTTACCTTCTATTCAGATATTCTACGTAATTCAGAATTATATCACATCTATATGAGATTCTAACAGGATTTTTTAAAATTTTAATTACCTAAACAAAATTTTAATTTGTTACAACGAACAATGTGTCACTGACAAATTTTAAAATTTTCAGATATCTCATCTCAAATACATATAGAGTTTTAACATATTTATAAGAAATTTCAACCATGTTTTCTAAAATTTTAAATATAACTTTACCAAATAAAGATACTTTCAGATTTCAATAATCTAAACAAGATGGTAATTTAACTATTACTACTGTTTTATGAGAATTGAACAATTACTAAGTAATTTTATTGCATTTCTACCGACTAAAATAACATGTTCCATTAAATGAAATTTCAAGGACAATAAAACGAATTGTAACCAACATTATCAGAATTCCAAACTTTCTTGTACAAAGGACTATTTTAATAACAAAGAACTTAACTAATCTTCAACAAAAGAAAATGGACAATTTTTCTTGTCATGGTGTGTCAGTCGCTTACAATTTTTGCACAACCGTTTAACTTTACTTGCAACAGCAACAACGACATTCTTACTCGACAACATACGCTTTTCACTGCCTTTGTTTTTAGATTGCTTAGGCGGCATAATAGAAATATTAGACGTAACTGTTTCGGTGCTTGACTTGTGCTCTTCTCTTAACATTCGCCAATTCTCCTCGTTGAACAAACGCAACAGTTTCATCAATTTCTGACCACAGTTTTGTCATTTGCCTCCCACTCTGATTTTGTGACGAACTTCACTCTAACTCCCCCACGCTTTGACCAATGTCGCACATCTGCTCTTTTATCCACATTCTAGCAAACAAACAACTAGGTATTTCGTCAATGACATGACAAGTACACAACCAAAGAATATGACGACAACGAATACATTTACGTTCGTAAAGTGTACAACTGCATCTCATATCAGAATTCTCTGTGACCATTTTCAAGGCGACACTGTTACTGTCATTTAAAAACTAAAGCTTTCTCAAAATTTGAAATTCCAACACTAAAATTCGAAATTTTAACAGAAAATTAAAGAATTCTATTACCGAATCAGTCTGTTGGTTCTATCAATTATAATTTTTTAACTAAAAAATGACATTTCAACACTGAAATTCGAAAGCTTTCTCAGAATTTGAAATTACAACACTAAAATTCAAAATTTTAACACAAAATAAAAGAATTCTTTTCCCGGATCAGTCTGTTGGTTCAATCAGTTATAATTTTTTAACCAAAAAATGACATTTCAACACTGAAATTCGACTTTTTAATAGGAATTAAAAGAATTATATTACCTGGTTTATAGTGGACTTCGAGTCTTTCAACGTAGTAACTTCTTCATTTGCTTCTTCTCTGTATCCCCTCACAATACTTCAACGTCCCGTCTCTCCAATACAAATTTGTGCCCAACATAAGGCTTGAAATCCTTTTCAACGTTCTCGCACAAATCTTCTTCATTTATTCCACTTAAATCAACACCTTCAATGGCACCTTAAACATTCAAAACAAAATTTATAAAAATCTGACCTTACAACAATATTTATAACATAAAAAACAAAAAATAATATGTATAATAAAAATGAATCACAAAAAAGAGTACTTCAAATACCTTCATTAAAATTGGCGGATACCATATCACCCATAATCGAAATTGACAGATTATTACACTACAATTGATTGATGAAATTTTATTTTCTCTTTTCCGATTCAAATCAGTAAATTTTGATGGAAATCAGATTTTTGAAAAACAAGTGGAACTCCAAAAACTTTATAAATTAGGATGAAGAAGAAGAAGATAAAACGGTAAAAAGGAAGGAGAAGAAGGTGTCAAAAAAATTTAGGAGAAGAAGAACCAAGAAAAGGAAGAAGAAGCGAGAACAAAAAATACAGGGAAGAAGAAGAAATGAGGGAGGTCAATGGGTTTTCTTATTCCAAGATCACGCCAACAAAAAAACATCTTTGTAGAAGTATAATTTTTTCTATTGGTCTACTTTTTAATTTCTTTAATCTTTTAATAAATCAAAAACAAAACTCAACCATCCATCTCACTTTAATCCAAGGGCTATAAGAAGGACTCTAGGACTCTATACAACATTAGGACTCTATATAACCTTTCACTATATATATATATATATATATATATATATATATATATATATATATATAGTGCCAGGTTATATAGAGTCCACATATAGAATAGAGTCCTAGAGTCCTAATCTAAGCCATTAGATTGTGATGATCAGCTAGTGAGATTAAATCTCAAAAAGGTTGGGACGCTTCTGGTCCCAGACTCTAAGAAATCTGGCCAACCTACTAAGAAAATCAACAATTTCATTTTTTAGCTTGGAATTTCATTTTTGTGGTTGGAATTTCATTTTTTCGATGTTAAAATTTGGACTCTAGGACTCTAATTTTTTGTGGACTCTAATGATTCTATTTTAATATATATCTATATATATATATATATATATATCTATATATATATATATATATATATATATAGTGGTAGGTTATATAGAGTCCACATATTTTTTAGAGTCCTAGAGTCCACTTTACGATTTGAAATTTTAACCAAAATAAATGAAATTTTAACCCAAAATTTGAAATTCCAAAAATTCCAGAATTCGAGAAAAATTTGGAATTCCAAAGTTTTTGGAATTTCAAATTTTTGGAATTTTTGGAATTTCATTTTTTTTGTTAAAATTTCGATTTATTTGGTTAAAATTTCAAATCAAAAACTGGACTCTAGGACTCTAACTCAAGACTAGGACTCTAAAGAACCTAATTCTATATATATATATATATATATATATATATATATATATATATATATATATATATATATATATATATATATATATATATATATATACGTATATACAGTTAGGATCCAGTGAGACCACCTCTTAAAATAAGACCGTCCCGTGAATCTAAGCCGTTGGATGAAGGGAGATCTGAGGACTGATATTGCGCCACGTCATTAATTAACCAAACATACATCACACTACACGCATCCCCCTTCCTTCACTTTCAAAAATACTTTCTCTCTCTAAAGCTCCCTGACTTTCTCTTAAGCCCCTTTCTCTTTAGAAATTAGGTTTTAGATTTCAACTGTAAAAACAATTATTTCATACAGAAATTGATCAAGCAACATAAATCGATCGATTCTTTCAGATTTTCAACAAAAATGAAGAGGTAAGTCGATCGATTTTTCACCAATCGTTTCTTGTTGATTTTGTTCATTTATTTACAAATTATCTGTTGATTTTGTTTGTTTTTTTTCTTTTTGTTGATTTTGATGTAGTATCCTCAAATTTCTTATTTTCCGTCTTGTTTTTGTAACGTAATTTCGTTTGAAAGGTTTTATATGATGTTTTAATTGCGAAAATTAGGTTTTCAAATTTGTGGTATGTTGTTATTTCGAAATTATGTGTTGATTTTGTTCCTTTTTTTTTATGACTTGATTTTGATGTTTATCCTCAAATTTTTTATTTTTCATGTCGATTTTGAGATGTAATTGCATAGAAAGGCTGCATCTTATGTTTAATTTGAAAAATTAGGGTTTTAATTTTATTTTTCTGTGTATTTCATTGTTTGTACTTGCTAGTTTTCTTTGTTCCATTTTCTTTAATTACTATATTTCATTGTTTGTACCTACTAGTTTCCTTCGTTCCATTTTTTCTATGTATTTTGAAGCGTTCTTTGAACAAAAACGTAACTTGTTATTATAACACAAATTCTTTGTTATTATAATGCAAATTGGCTCTTGATATAAAGCATATGTGGTTATTGTAACACATTTACTTTTGTTATTATAACACTTTTTTTTTTGTTATTGTAACATGTTTTTCTATGATTTTGACACAACCACGGTTATTGTAGTACATATAAGTGGTTGTTTCAACTTTTTTTTTTCTTATTATACAATTCTAATAAATTATTCAATTTTATTGTAGTACATTTTTTTTTTGTTATTGTTACACAAGTTAGCAATTACTATTAACAAGAAATTGTTTACGTATATAACATGTTGAGTATTTAGTTTGAATAAAGCATATAAGCCAATTAGCTCAAATGGCAGAGCATTGTGCAATGCACAAGATGTGGGTTCGACTCCCATGTTGGCTAATTGTCAACAATGTTACTTTGAGGACAAACCATTACGTCTTGATTTTTAAGGCTACAAAATTGAAATTCTACTTTGATTTGTCTCTGCATGACGTTGTTGTGTGACCAGTTAAAGTCGCCACACACTTAATTAACCAGCCTATATGAGATTCGAACCCATATCTTTGTGCAAAATTTGCACATTGCTCTCCCATATTTGTGCTAATAGCCTTTAATATATAAAATTATTGTTACTTTATACAATAACAACTGTCATAGACTAAAGAATAGTTTTATAAGCAATGCAAACAATACAATTTCTTTCATTAGGTACATAAACTCTTTGACTTTTCTATGAAATGACGATTACACAGCAAGCTTAGTTTTCAAAACACCATCTTCACAAGTTTTGACAATGTACAATCTAGGAGTAAAACCACATACAAAAGGATATACTCTGTTAAATGCAATCCCCTCCTTCAATGAGACAAAACTGAACGTAAGTGTAAACTCGGTCTCTACTCTCATAAACCATTCTTCACTGCCGCCACCAGGTGTATGAGACAAAACCAGTGGGTAAAGACCTGATAAAGGATCAAGTAATTGTGTTGCTGGTGAAAGATGAACAGGAAGTTCACATTTAGTGCCTGAAACAGAAAAGTAATTAAGAATCAAATTAATGTTACAACAACATTGTACATTGTTATTATAACATTATGCGACAATAAAAACTAGTAATTTGTCAAATATGTATTACAATAACAGGGAAAAACGTTATAATAACAACAAAATCCAACAATATAAAGCAGTTACCATAATAACAACATTGTTCCATTGAATAGAGAAAATAAACATTGGTCGATTATGTATTACAGTAACTGCATATTACGTTATTATAACATACAAAAAAATAACTCTGTAAAATGCAATGCCGTCCTTTAATAAAAAAAATTACCTTATTATCAGCAGGCTTAAAAAGGTATCAGCAGGCTTAAAATCGTTGTATACTTTCATAAAGAATATGGAGGTATTTTCTTTAAAATAAGCACTATTGTTACAGTAACAATGTTATTCAAACAATGTTATTATAACATTGTTATTATAACACCAAAATAAGAATTACAACGAAAACATAACATATACAAACAAAATCATGATGTTGACGAAGATTATAAAGGCAGATCTGCAAAAGAATAAAATAAGATTGAAAGAGCTAGAGAAGGTTTTACACACAGCGAATATTAAATATAATTAACCAAACCAATAATTAAAAAATTTAATTTGTAAATTAATTATATTGAATTTAAAAGGACAAAATCGGAGAGAAATACTAGTCTTATAACGATAATTCATCATCATCATATTAAACAATGATCTACGGAACCGATCATCGGAGAATTCAACTAAAAAAAAAACACGACGAAGTTCATTGACCTCGAGATAATTATTTGAATATGCAATTGAAAAAACGGAATTAAAGATGAAAAAAACTAGAAACTCACGGAATCTTAGATCTTCTCCTTGACAATGTAAAATGGATCTTGTATGAAGGATATCGGAGATCTGCTTGACGGAGATGACAAACGTTGAATTCTAAATTGATTGTGAATTAGAGAAGTGGAAATAAATGAATAATTGCAGTCAAATTTAAAGGAAAGAAAATTATATTTGTAATCAATTGATCGTGAATTGACGAGCATAAATTGATCGTGAAATCAATTGAAGTTTTGGAGAGAGAGAGAGAGAGAGAGAGAGAGAGAGAGAGAGAGAGAAGAGAGAGAAATTTTAATGTGTGAAATGAGCGAGTGAAATTGAGCTGGAGTTTTAATAGTTGGGGTCTTGAGCATTGACTTGATTACGTGGGATTAATCTCCACCGTTGGATATCTTTAGATCCAACGGATGTAAATTATAGGACGGTCTTATTTTTAGGGGGTGGTCTCACCGGATCCTATATAGATATACATATATATATATATATATATATATATATATATATATATATATATATATATATATATATATATATATATATATATATATATATATATAGTCAAGTTCAGCTAAGTCCGCAAATATTGGTAAGTCCGTGTAACTGTTAGTACCATTTTCTGAAACTGTAATTCTTTGTAGATGTAACTGTATTTGCAACATTTTACAGTTTCATTTACAAGTATTACAGTTACAGTTACATTTACAAAGAACTGCAGTTTCAGCAAATGGTACTAACAGTTACACGGACTTACCAGACTTACCAATATTTGCGGACTTAAATGATCTTCTTTATATATATATATATACTAGTTTTTTTTGGCCCGTGCTATGCACGGGTCTTTAATATAAATTTGAATTTTTTTTTCGTTTGAGTATAATTATAAAAAGTTCCAAAATAACATTTTATATTACTCTCACTATTTAAAAATATAAGTCGTTTTTGTTTTTTATGTAAGTCGTTATCTTTTGTTTTTACAAAGAGTTACTTGTTGAAAAATTATAAAAATTAGACCATTAAATTCTTCACAAAAAATGTTTTTATATGAGTATCATTTTTATTATTTTATCTTTTATATTTTGGGAGATATCGAAGAGAGAGGTTGTCGTCTTGAAAAGTGAAAACTACTTACATTTTAGAACAGAGGGAGTAATAGGTAGGATTGATTTTTGGACTGAGAGTGAGTCAGACCTTGATTTTGCTACTCCATATTATTTAGTTATTAATTAAAGTATTTTAGTAATTGCAACTTTCTTTTATTTATGTTGATCAGGGAGTAGAGTAATTTTTATGCACATAATAACACAATGAGAGTAATGATAATTAACAACATTTTTATTAAATTTTTTATGTTTATGTTGTTTAATATTTGTAGCTCATAATATTTTAGTCAACTTTATTTGATTATTACTTAAAGTTACGTTATACGTTAAACTATAGATGATGTAAGGTACTTCATGCATTTATTTTAGTTAAACCTTTCTAAATTGATTTTTTTTTAAATATACACAGTTAATTAAGAAATATATGGTAATAATAAATATTTAAAATGAATTATGTTCAAAAATAAATAAATAAAATATGAAGTTGCTAACACCATGATAATACAATTTGAATACATATGAACTAAATTCAGTTGAGACTATTCTCTAGTGAAAAATACTTATATGAAACGGTCTCACAATAAATTTATTGCGCAATTATTTTATTATTAAAGTCGCTTTATACCATTTAATAATTAAAGAATCCCACTAACATTATATTAGAATACCACTCAACAAATGCTATTTATGGTCTATCAAACATTATGTTAGAATACCACTCAACACATTACGCAAAGTCAATATTTGGGTCAACTATTCACTCTTTTAATATAGAGTAAAGGATATATATATATATATATATATATATATATATATATAGAATTAGGTTAAACTAAGTCCCTCAAAAAATTTGAGTCCGTGAGTCCCATATAAAAAATTCGAAACTATCAGATCAAAAAACGAAATCAGAACTAATAAAAATGAAATTGTAGTTTGAAACTGCTACATTAAAAACGTAATCAGCAGCCGCAATTGGCCGGGCAATGGCCGACTCAAGAAATGGCCTGGGACTGCCTGCACTTTTTCCTGAGATTTAATCTCAGCCCTTTATTTTTGTGATCTAAGGACTTAAAATGGGACTCACGGACTCAAAATATATAAGGGACTCATTATAAACTAACTCTATATATATATATATATATATATATATATAGATAAGATCTTTCAAGTCCTAAGTTTTGAGAAAGTCATTGAGTCCAGACATCCGCTTTGAGATTTTAACACAAAAATTTGAGATTTTAACACAAAAATTTAGAACTGCAAAATTTCAGAATATTTGAGATTTTAATAATGTTAAAATCTCAAATATTCTGGAATTTTACAGTTCCAAATTTTTGTGTTAAAATCTCAAATTTTTGAGTTAAAATCTCAAATGATTCAGACTCAATGACTGTCTCTATTAAGGTGGGGTAAAAAGATCTTAACTCTATATATATATATATATATATATATATATATATATATATATATATATATATATATATATATATATATATATATATATATATATATATATATAAGTACTGGATCCTATAAGACTTTTAATCTTACTTGCATATGCATCAGACGCTACCACTATAATCTAAACCCTAACGAATGCTCCTTTATCAGCCGCACATCAATAGCTCACCTTCCCCCTTAACATTTTCCCCCAATTAAAACTCTAAAGCAACTCCTCCACCTTCCTATGCCCAATCCTTTATTCTTTCCTTCTCTTTTCTTCTTTATCCTCTACTCATTTCTTAGATCTAACATCACCGCACACCGTCGACATAGCTCCGGCGCACCGGCGACGTCAATTTCGGTGGTAGTGGAGGACAACGCCGGCTACAGTTGTGGTGGCGTACAACACTAACGACATCCCCAACACCAGCAACATCGACAAACGCTCCTTCAACACGACGTCATTCTAGATTTGCGGTGCTCCGGCGAGGAATAGGCCGCAGATCTGAGAGAGAACGAGATTGAGAAGGCGGCAACCGAAGGTAAAGCTTGTGGGTCGACGTATGTTACAGTAGCGGTGGTGGTCGGTGTATAGTGGTGGTGGAGGTGGGTGTACAGTGGTGGTGTTGCAATGGTGCAGTAGATTGCATTGTTCATAAATATTGTAAGTATTTATTTATTAGTAGTATTTTTTATGTATCCAGATTACGTATTTGTGTACCCGTCTTACAATTTTGTGTATCCAATTTAACGTTGTCAAATTTATGAAATAAATAAAAACTCAAAATATCAGAAAAAACTTAATCAAAACATTGTATTTTATTTGAATTTTTTGTGTATATACGTCACTTTTTTGTGTATCCGGGTTACATATTTGTGTACCTAATAAATCATGTTGTGTACCTAAATGTCAGATCTGTGTATCCAGTTTACAAATTTGTGTATCTAACTGAGTGCAAGTCTTGCAAATAGTGGTGCGCACCAGATCTCGCCCCTATATAGGGGTGGGATCTGGTGAGACCCCCTAATTCGGTGAGACCTCGTGAGACCCCATGAAAATCACATAGTATGATTACACCGAAAGCATAGGCTCGTCACTATCCATTATTTTAATTTATTTTCACCATTAGTTGGGTTAAAAATATAAATTACATATTAAAAATTTTAATAAAATATTTATGTCTCGGGTGAATAATATACTAAATACACAAAATTGATACTGCAGATACATTAAATGACGTAGTAGATACACCAAAAAAGATTAGATACACAAATAGATGTCGTAGGTACATCAAAGTTATAAAATACATTTAATGACGATATAACGTGACATGATAAGGTAGTTATGAACCCCAAATATGTTCCTTAGACCATAAATTAGATAATAAACACAACTATGCCGAATTTTCGAAATAAAAACTTTTTTAAGAAGAGGTCTCGCGAGGTCTCACCGAGTTGAGGGGTCTCACCGGATCCTAAATATATATATATATATATATATATATATATATATATATATATATATATATATATATATATATATATATATATATACATATATATATATATATATATATATATATCACATGTTGATATTGTAACTATGCAATTTTGAATTTAATAAAACTTTTCTTACTCTCCATTATTCTATCATGGTATTAGAGTTTTGTGCTATTGATAGAGGGTAACACCTCAGAGTAGATCCTCAAGCCAAACCACCCAACCAAAAACCAAATTTTACTTGGACTAGACCTACACTTTTTCTGCTGCCACCAACCAAGAATTGCATCTAAGCCCCAACCAAAATTATATCCAAAACCTTCCTTGGCACAAATCGTTATCTCAACCAAAATATGACAAATTATCGTCTCGAAATTTACTTTTTTCGAACTCATACTATTATCCATGTACAGGACAAACTCACCCATGAGTTTTGTCTTGATAAATCTCGATGAGATAATGACCACTTCCGACAAAAACCATAAAATTATACATACCCTTTGTTTACTTTTACAACCTCTTGTTTATCTTTACAACAAAACCACTTCTTTATTTTTTTTTAACATTAATAAGTCCTCTTACTTATTATACAACCCATAAAATTTTATGGAACACCACCAACATGACCATAAAATTAAATTTATTAAAATTAAAATAAAAATAAAAATAAATCGTGCAAGTGTGCAATTGCAACAAAAACAAAAACCTGCTAATATAATTTAGCATAGAAGTAAATAAATAAATAAATAAATAAATAATTCTTCCTAAAATTCAATCTCCAAAAACCTCATAAATGGCAACGTCAAGAACCTCGAGGAACCCACATTACATCTCAAACAACCACCCTCTTAATTTATTCCGCCACCGCCTCTTCCACTCCTAGTTTTACACCAACCACCACCGCCAAAACCACCACCAATGTCGTGATAACCACCAATGTCATCGACGCAGCACCGGATGTCAATCACCATGACCACCGACCTCTACCCACACTATCAACCCAAAACAACTGTTTTTCACGACCCCTACAACCCTCTTGTTCAAATACAGACACAGGTCCCTACGCGCTCCATATCGAATGTTCATCGTCTACTTATCAAGATTGGTCGTCTTACCTTTCGGACGTCCATCTTGCGGGGGCGTACTCTAGTTAAGAAAATATTACTTACCTCTCAATTAAGCAAATCAACTTATGAATATAATTGTGTTCACATTGTAATTAGGAAGTAAATAAAATCATATCTTTGTAATTAGAGATTTTATTCTAGCTAAGATTTATCATGTAGATCTATATATATATCACCTGTTGATATTGTAACTATGCAATTCTGAATTTAATAAAACCTTTCTTACTCTACATTATTCTATCAACATAAACCCAACCAGATTGGTGATTTAAACAAACACGACATAACGTGTAACTGATCAAATCCGACGACATATAAATAGTCTAGTTCCATATTATTAAGAGATTCATGACATCACCAAGGACTGTAATATCATGCCATGATTCAACTCAACCAAAAGCGTAAAATGATGGTTGGAAGCCCAATATTGGTTTTATACACTCTGACACAGCCCCTCACATTAATGCTAATTGAGCTTAATTAAAAGTGTGGACGCAACTACTAGCCCGTCATACCTGGTGCTTAATATGCCACTGAAAATTGAGTGGTGGTGAAATTCGAACTTGTCACCTCTTGTCATGGCTCTGATACCATGTGAAACCACAGACAAACTCGGTACACACCTACAAATGGAAGGAGAGAATGTCCATTTATAAGGCCTATAGGGTTACATTCAAAAAATAATTGGCGATGGGAGGAGTAAGATTGCTAGACTTTAATGTGATCAACTTTCGCATTCATGATCAATGTGTAACTCATATGGGAAATTATTAAGAGTTTTTTCTTCACAGTACCACTTTTATATTCCACTGTGTCCTATTATATTATTATAGTAGTTGTTACACACTTACTCATCACTAATCTACATATAAGTTAAGGGTTTTTTGTCAGACACTACCTTACATTTAATCCAACTTGTGAGGTACTACCTTACATTTTATTTTTTGCGAAGAACTAACTTACATTTTTAAAATCTTGTGGAACACTACCAAACACCATTTTGCCGTTAAATCTAACCATTGACCGTCATTGACTAACTACATCTTCTTCTAACTCTTTAGAATGTAGTTTTTCCTCCATTTTTAATTAAGTTTTCACTTAATTGCTTACATTAGTTGCTCTCTAATACTCAATTATTTGTCCCCTTATTCTTCACTGCTCTTTTTCAGTTTTCCTTTCTCATTTTCTTCCTCGGTTTCTTTAATTAGTGAATAGTCATCCGCTTCATTGTCAAAGACGCATAAATGTCGACGTGGAATTCCACGGCGTACCAAACGTCATTGACCTTTCAAGCTCACTAACCCACACCAAAATTGGTTATTCATTTCAAGGACCTTCCATTCCCAAATATGCATAAGTTTTTAAGTTGAAGAAGGTAAAGAAGTTAACAAAATCTTCAAGTTTGAAGAACTTGAGAATGGGTTGGATAACTTAGGAGGAAAAAACATTTGAAAATGACATTAGGGTTTATGTTTGTGTTAGTAATTGTGTAATACGGTAATTTAAGGGTTTCAAACTTACTATATACTTACCCACACTGAAATTGATGTCAATTGCACAACACAAGTTTAGTTTTAAGCTTCATACTAAGGTCTTGAAGATGAAAAAAAATTCATGGTTTTAATTATAATTTTGGTATTTGTATGTGGGTTAATTAAATTAGCGAGGAAGATGAAAAGAGAAAATTAGAATAGATAGAAGAGGGAAACCAGAAAAATGGGATTAAAATGAATGAAAATAGTTTGGGGAAGAAGAGTCATCAGTCAATGATGGTCAACGGTTAGATTTAACGGCAAAATGATGTTTGGTAGTGTTCCACAAGATTTTGAAAATGTAAGGTAGTTCTCTACAAAAAATAAAATGTAAGGTAGTACCTCACAAATTGGCTTAAATGTAAGGTAGTGTCTGACAAAAAACCCATAAATTAATTATGTTAATTGCTGATGTCCAAATTCTAGGTATATATGACATAATTAGGACAAAAAATTAAAGTGTGATAAAGAATCTACTATCCTTAATTACACTTAATTGAATAAGTTTAAACTTCTTTTGTCGAATTTAACTATTGTCGTGATCAAATAAATAACGTTCTAGTTGATAAAAAAAATTTAGTCAAATGCACACTAGCTAGGTGTATGTCAATTTTGCGCTTAGTTCACGTTTTGTAGGCCAAATAAATAAGTTATGGCATGATTACGTCGATGCCCGTTTTGTGTTTCATTATTACCGTCGCGAAAAAGCTACGCTGACACCCTGTGTCAACTAAATATTTGACACAGCGAATCAGGAGCTGCCACTTGGCGCCACTTGTCATCCCTATTGAATCTTTTTTTCTTGATTCTGTCCTATTTTTTTCCTTATTTTTATTCCTAATTTTTATTTTACCCCTAATTATTGTATTTTAGTTTAATTTTCGTGTATTTAAGTTTATACGTATTCGTATTTATATGGCGTATTTGTATTTATACGGTTTTGTATTAATTATTTATTCTAATTTGTTTATTTTGTTTGATTTTTAATTATTCATTTTAATTTTTTTATTTTGTATAATTTATTTTATTTCGTTTTATTAATTTTTAAATTTAGAGTTTCATTTTAATTTTCAAGTATAAGTGGATTTTAATCTTGTAAAGTTAGGTTGATTTTAAAAATAAAGGTAGAATAGGTGTGTGACATGGTTTGTAATTACATAAACTTGTTGTTTGAAGGTGTTTATAAATATGAAAGTTCTTTGTTTCCTAGGCAATGTGGGATGTGGTTACCTTATACAAGTTCAATCTATTTCATCTATATTATACAAGTTCAATTATTTTCGACTTACATGTATTTTTATTTAGACGTATATGGGTGATTGACTAAAGTGGATACCCATGTATTTTTATTTAAACGTATTATCAAAGTTCAATACATGTGTTACCAAAGTTTATAGATCGAAGATCAATACACCATGTAAGTTTCTATTATACAAGTTCAATCTATAGTATACTAGATTTAGGTGACTATCTTATACAAGTTCAATCTATAAACTTACATGTATTTGTATTTAGACGTATTATCAAAGTTCTATGTTTCTTTGTTTATTTAGACGTATATGTATTCATACGGCGTATTTATATTTATACGGTTTTCTCTTAAACGATATTGACGTTGAAGTACATACGGAGTACAATAGTTCAATTGACTAATTGAACTATATAAACTAACGTAATGGAGGGAGAAAAACGAACTCAACGTCGTTATTCGAAGCTTTGTATTGTTCGTATTCATTATATAAAAGATTCATTATAAAAACATGGAGGCAAAGGATCCCAAAAACATCTTTACAAATTTATGTAAGTGACATGCATCCCACATCGGTCATTTATAGAAGTTGGCAATGTTTATATACCATTTTTTCTGACACCTTGTTGGATGAGCCATTCCCTGGCATTAGCGAGTTGCTACTCTTCATATGCTATGCTACGCCTTTATATACATGCTTTGATACTTGCTACGGTGTTGGTCCAATTTTTTTTTTTTTTTTTTTTTTTTTTTTTTTTGGCGTATAGATTACATTGGTAAAGATTACTTAAGAAATTACATTTAAGGTCATCGACTAAATGGACGTTTAATTACGTCATTCCTATATATCTTACGTATAGAGAATTGAAAAAATTACATTTAAGGTCATCGAGTATTTTCACGTTTATGTCATTTTGAATAATAACTTGGTTATAGAGTACTTAAGAAATTATGTTTAAGTTCATCAACTAAAATTCGTATAATTGAACTACATAAACTAACGCATTGGAGGTAGAAAAACGAACTCAACGTCGTTATGAGAAGCTTTTTATTGTTCGTATTCATTATAAAAAAAGATTCATTATAAAAACATGGAGGCAAAGGAGATTGCTAACTAATTTTAAATCGATAAACTTGGAAAAAAAAAAAAAATGACATGCAACCCACATCCCACATCGGTGAGTTATAGAAGATTGGTGATGTTTATATACCTTCTACTCTATCAACTTAATGTGCTGATATGACTTGATCCAATAGTACCAACGTCATACAAAAGACTACCCATTATCCTCTATGCCACGAGTTCGAATCCCTGGGTAGTCTTTTTCCTTTAAATTTTTATGGCGTTTTTATTTGTTTGCCGTTTTAATTTATTTGCGTTTTACTTTTTTTGGCCACGAAACTTGAATTACTGTCTTCAACTTGAATGAATGACATCAAAAATGGTTAATCGATTTGATAAAGTTGAACAAATACATACGGAGTACTAAATAATTTTAAATCGATAAACTTGAAAAAAATTAAAATGAAAGACGTGCAACCCACATCCCACATCGGTCAGTTATAGAAGATTGCTAACGTTTATATACCTTTTACTCTACCACCTTAATGTGCTGATATGACTTGGTCCAATTGTACCAACGTCATACAAAAGACTACCCACTATCCTCTACGCCACGAGTTCGAATCACTGGGTAGTCTTTTTGCTTTTAATTTTTTTTTGCGTTTTTATTTGTTTGCGTTTTACTTTATTAGAACACAAACGATAATACATAGACAACTAAAAAATTGAAGCAGAAGTTAAAATGCAAATAAAGAATACTAACACAAACGATATTAACAATATTATATATATTATTAATCCAATTTTACAACCATGCATTTTGATCTATATAATCAAACATGCAAATTCAACCGTTTTGCAAATAAAAGTTCCATGCAACCCCAAAATACTAAATAAAACGATAAAATAACCCTAATTGATATATGACAAGAGAAAATTTTTACATACCGACTAATTAAAACGATAAAATTTTTACAGACCGAAAAGAGAAGATGAAAACTAATTTCAAAGATTGTTAAGAGTGTTAACAATCCTTTCATTCTCGATCTCTAGAAGATCCTTCAATAAACTTGCATTAAAACGGCCTCTGTGTAAACTGAAATAATCCATGTTTAACTGCTCGACGTTTTCCCATTCCATTGATCTTGCGCACTCATCTCTCAACCGTTTGTTTGCCTCCATGATTTCATTTGCGTTACGGATAAGTTCTTTGTATTTGCCTATCCAATAATTATTTTGTTCGAGCAGTTCTCTTAAAACTTTTTTCAAGTTCTCCATTATTTATTATTATTTTTTTTTGTTTTAAAATAAAAAAGATGAAGAAGAAGAAGAAGATAAAGCGAGGGAAGACAGAGCAGTAAAAAAAGAAGAAGAAAAGGAGAAGTTGAATGAGAGTTGAGTTAAAATTGTGAATAGGGAGGGAAGTGGGAAGGGACCACTACTACAAATCTTAAGTAAGAGAACGGTTACAAACCGTCCTAAAAGAACAAAAAACCCGTCCTCCTGCGAAGCGTCCTCTTAGACCCGTCCAAATTTTTTTAGAGTATATAGAACGGTTCCGCTATTTTCCGTACCATTATCACTGTCCTCTAATCCCAGATTTGTAGTAGTGGACGTGCATTTAAAGGGTAGGGGGGGTTAGTTGATTTTCAATTAATTACTAACCCTAGTCCAATCAATATCACAAGTGTAGTTTATTTTTTTTTATTTGGTTTGGTGCCCTAATATGGCTCGATGTGAAGCAAATAACCGACTACGCGGGTCAGCTTGCGATGCATAACGGGGAAGCTTTCCCATTATTCAAGGAAAAAATGAAAGACGTTATCGCCGTTCTAGAGGCGAATGCGGGTATAGAGACCAACGACGCAAATAGGCCGGGTCAAGTGCCCTTGAAGGTATGGGGAAAGAGGAGGGTACAACGGCAGGAACCAAATACCCGTGCAACTCAACAACAACCTCAAATTGGGGACCCCCAAATAAGCGTGGACCCGGTAAAAGGCGCATTCCAAAACAGGCTAAGAGACGAAGGACGGGTTCGCAAAACCCAACTCCAACCCCAAGCCTAACAATGCCGCCGGTTGACGACGCGTCTTCACAAATGAGTGGATTTAGTTCGTCGGGACTACGGGATTCACAATTCCAATTCATGTCGGGTTCACAACTCACACCGCAACAATCGAACTCTCAATTTAGCCGTTATTTGTAATCGTATGTTGTAATCGACTTTGTGTTTGATAATTAGTTGTAATCGATTTTGCTTTGCTTAATCATACCTAATTTTGAACTTCTCTTACTTAATATTTGTTAATATAAACCGTGTCTACGTATATGAGGAATTACCAACATTGATTGTTATTACTTAGTCATAATAAGAATGTATACATAACAAAGTAAATTACTTGATGTTTACAACGGTTTGTATCCGTTAACTAGTATCCCACATCGACAAAATAACTTCAGTTATTGATGTTTATATACTTGTAAATGAACAAGCGCATTGAGTAATCTCCTAACTTCCCCTTATCTCATCTAACTTAGTACCTTTCCTTCACCAAAATACGGAGTATTCTTTTTACTTCTACAAAACAACAACATCCCACATCGACCAAGCAAACAACATTGTTGATGTTTATATACTTCCAAATGAATACTTCTATTGGATAAGTTCCTAAGAATGCATTACCACCTACAACTTAGTACCTTTACTTCACCAAAATACGGAGTATTCTTTTTACTTCTACAAAGCAACAATATCCCACATCGACCAAGCAAACAAAATCTTTGACGTTTATATACTTCCAAACGAATATGTCTACTGAATAACTTTCTGATAATGCATGACCACCTCTAATTTCACACAATTAATTTTTAAAATCACTACTAAGTACAAAATTAAAAAAAATAATATCTCAAACTAATGTATAAAATAAAATAAAATAAAAAAAGTTTCACTTATTAATAAAATAAATTCCAAAAATCGAAATTCATTAAAAAAATATATACAAAGTCTAAATTGTGAAAATGTAAAATTATGTATAAAAATCACGTATAAATACGGACCGTATAAAATACGTATAAAAGTAGAAATACACAGTATAAAATTAAAACAAATATAGAAAAATTAAATTACAATTTATAAAATTAGATAAAAAGAAATTACAATTAAGACAACAAGATTCCTAATTACAATTAAAATAGATTCTCTAAGCTTGCCACATGGTGCAACCTGATTGGCTGTTGACTTGCAACTTTGTTAAGCGGAGCCTATAATTAATGAGACAGCAGCAAATGTGAGTTGATAGCTGCCCATTGTGTTTGGCCATTGACCATTACGTCTTATGAAAATTATAGGCCGTCCTAGGAATAAGAATATTAAGGATGTAAAAAACGGGTATTAGAGTAATTGTATAACGTATGTTTGTTTTAATTGTATACATTTGAATACTTTATCAACTTGTTGAATACAATTTTGATATGGATATTTATTAATTAATTTTTTTTTTTTTTTTAATACAAGTTAATAAAAACATTAAATTTAGAGTTAATTATATTGACAATATCACAATACTATGATATGGTTGATAAGTTACCTTTCCAAAATTATGAGTATCTTTTTGAATTTGGACTTCAAAACTACTATCACTATATTTTGTTCGGTTTATGATTACTATTATGTATGGACCCAAACCTACGAGTTTCTTATATCAACCGCTAATCTTAGAAAAACTTTTAAACCACCCTTTCTCAAACCCTCAATTACAATAATTATTTGTTTTTCTTTTGTTAGAGTATGTAAAATCGATCTTGAACCTCCAACCACCAGCTTAAATTTTTGGTTGAGTTAATTCCTAACATGGTATTAGAGGCTTGGTGACCAGAGGTCACAGGCTCAAATCTCACCACTCACCACTCACCACTCACCACCCTTCCCTTTCAAAGTGGAATAATATAACACCGTATATGAGGAGGCCAGTCGTTGCACCCACAATTCAAGCCCAAAGGCATTCGTGTGAAGGGGACGTGTTAGAGTGTATAAAAACGATCTTGGACCTCCAACCACCAGTTTAATCTTTTTGGTTGAGTTGGTTTCTGATAGAAGAACTCCCACATGTAAAGTCTCACATTGGCGAATTATAAGAGAAGTGTCTAACGTATAAACGAAATGAGTCACTCTACCCTTTGCTAGTTGGTTTTAAGATGAAATATTTTGCAGTTATTGAAACAGGCATTCTCCATGTTGTATCGGCGCAGCCCAATCCCGTTTGTGGTTCTAACATCTCTCTTTAACAACTGAACTCATGTCCTCCCCGTTTCTTTTCTTCATCAGAGATTAAGTTGTGAACAAGGTGAGTTCTCCAATTTTTTACTAATATCTATTTAATTTGAGTTTTTTAACAAATGAAATTACGATTTCAGACAATTAGATATTCCTAGTATTTGAAACTCGAAATATATATTTGTCAGTTGCTACCTAAAGTTGAAGTCATTTGTCATACGCCTACGTAACATTTCCTAATTAAATCATAACTACCTATATTTTTAAACTTTTTGTTAACAACTACCAAACTCAAAATTCCAACAAATTAAGTCAAGCTCCGACATTGACCATTCTCTGCGCATGTAATTTCACTTTTGTTTATTTTAAATACCCCATCCACCCCTACTTATTACTCATTTACTTATACTCTAAACCCTTCTTCTCCAAATCCTCTCTTGATTCTCCCAAAAAAAAAAAAAAAAAAAAAAAAAACTTTGCTTTAGCTCTAAATGGAAAACCCCTCCTTTAACCCTAATTTTTAACAATTCATTTAAATAAGCGACAACTCCAATTTATCAAAACCATTCCACTAACAATAAAAAATATAGTTACAATTTTTAATGATATCTAATCTAATCTATCACAGAGGTGGATCTAGACTCGAAGATTTGGGGGTGTGAAATAGTATTGTTATTATTAGTCTATATGTATAGATATTAGATACTCCCTTCGTTTCGGTGATTTGTTTACGTTTACTTTATACACATTTATCGATGTGAGGAGAGAGGTTGTGAAAAAACTAATAAAATAATAATATAAGTACAAAGGGGGCCCTGTTTGCTTAAAATTATCAAATGTAATTGGTTGAAGGAGTAGGGGCCACTTCCCACATGGGTCAAGCATGACCATTTTTCGAAAGTGTAAATACGCCCCAAAATGGAAAATGTAAACAAATTACCGGGACGGAGGGAGTAATATCTTACCCCTTAAACGCTTGTAACCTTTTTCTCTAACATATCGCACAAATTAATGAAATTCAAATTAAATAAAAATACAAATTTTAAATATAAAAAAAATATAGTGAACTAGCAGAAGTTGTGAAAGTGGTATGAATAAACTAATAAATAACAGCAATGCATGAAAAAAATTGTTCACTATTACATCCAACAATTCACAAGAGACCAACTTAACCACCGGACTACATATACTTTAATGGCATACACAATGTTGCTATTAGGATATATTTCTAAAGTTTAGGGGTGCAGTTGAACCCATAGCACCCCCTTTAAATCCGCCTTTGATTCTATCATGCCCTAATTAAATCAACTAAAAACTAACAAAAAGTAAAACTCACCTTCTGTTTAATCCTAGCTGACTTTTGGATTTATAGAGTATGACAATTGCATGCATTGATATAAGGTTTAATGATGAGTTTTAGATTAGTTTGGGGAAAAGAGGTAATTTTGGGTCAATACCGGATCGAGTTTGACTTAATTTATCGGAATTCATTTTTGTATGTAGTTGTATACAAAAGGTCTGAAAATATAGGTAGTGGTGATTTAATTAGTAGATTTTAGGTAGTCGTACAACAAATAACTTGAACTTTAAGTGGTAACTAACAAAAAAAAAACTCATTTGAAATCTCTAATTTTTTGCACCATTTGGTTATTTCATCTTGTCTATTTGTATGATACACAAAATTTGGGTTTTTTAAAGTCAAGGAACAAGCTTTTAATTGATACAATTTGCAGGAAATGTCAACTACTAGAGGCTTGAATAACCTTTGTAAGAGAAGTGGAAAATGTTATTGTGGCGCTTTTGTGTCGATGGCGACTTCATGGATTTATTGTAATCTGAGTCGTTAATATTTGAATTGCGAACTTTTTGAGAAAATGACTAATTATCGAGGTTATCGTTACTTCAAATGGTTTGATATGATTAAATTAAATGATAAAAGAACGTCATCAACAATTTGAAAAACTCCCCAATTATTTTTTACATTATAATTAAAAACCTCCCCACATCGCAATTAACAACTCAAATTGAAAAAAAAAAAAAAGAAAAAAAAAAAAAGACAATTCAATTCAACTTACAATGTAAGAAAAACCCCTAAATCCAAACCAACAATTAGGATTAATTCAAATTAAAAAAAAAAAAAAAACAATTAATTTAAAGTATAATAAAAACTTCTAAATTCATATCATTAATTAAGATCAACACAAATTTGAAAAACTCTCAGTTTAATTTACATTATAATAAAAGATAGTTTAACGACTTGGTAGAAGGTTACAAAACTTCAGACAGATTAAGAGCATTAAGAGATGGCGAAACTCATGTTTAATCTGTTGATCAACGAATAAATATGTAAAAAAATTTGGGATGTAACAAAGGCGATGTAAAAGATGACAAAAAAAAAAAAAAAGAAAAAAAAAAGCTAAAAAGAATAACTAACGTTAAAATAAAAGTAAAGGAAAGAAAAATATAAACTAGAGGGTATTTAAGTCATTTCGTGTTTGTTAGGTAGGGTCGTACAAGGTAATAATGATAAACCCTATGCTCAGCTGACCTTTATTTTTATGTTTTTATTTTATTGTCTAAACCGTGGGTGTTACAAATGGCATAAGAGAATTTAATTTACGCTCCCGACACACATTCAATTAACCTCTTAAAGAACTTAAATTTAGTAATAAATATTGAGATAGAGATGAGTAGACATTTAAAAGCTTGTTAGTTTGTTGGCACTGTGAACCTTTTAGTGGTGTGTAACAACATTGAGTTTTAAAAAACTGTTTTATTCTAAGGACTTTTTTGATAACCTGCATATGTATGTTTGATTAACTGCTTTAATACATATACGTGTTTTACTTCTTTTTAGTCATTAATGATTTTTGTATTACCTATTTCTATTACCTACCTTGTTGGTTTAGGAAGAGAAATGAACTCCTAGGATAGTTATTTATGAGATTTGAAAGATGTAAACTTTAAATATTTTTTATATTAATTTTATTTCCAGTTGGTAATAGAGTATTTAACGTATAGGGGTACGACACTCAAATCCGTACATACAAACTATATTACAACAAACATAAGAATACAAAGGATAAGAACGCAGCTAAGAACTTTTATAGGCCGTCGTAACACATGAACCACCAAGCGACATGAACAAGTTGCAAACTAAAAACATTTGCCTTTGTGGAGAAGGATATTCTACAACTTGGTGATTGAGTTCCTAAAGCAGTAATCATAAGGCCCTCGACTAATCAACTAGCAAAAACTACAACAAAAAGCCATACTTTAGGATATCCAACACAAACTGGACGCCGGGAAACTGGGACATAGCATAAAAAGGCCACCACAAATTAAAAGACATGATACGCTTACTCGTAGTAGTTTTTATTTTCATATATATAACAAACAAACCTGAGAAGAAACCCAATTTTTCTGTAATATGAAAATATCATGAAAAGGTCGTTAATCATACACAACGGCCCACAGGTTAAGAGACATGATACTTTTAACAACTCAAGAAAGTGTGTACCATAAACGATCCACTTAGGACATAAACTAAAAGACTTCTCCTCATAAAATGAACTTATTTGAAACAGTAAGGCAAAAATAAAAACTAATTAAGGGCAAGAGAAACGTCATGAATTATAAAAACGTGAACCACCACAACCAATCCTCCCAAACCACTACCCAATCAGAACCCAACCCCAAATTACACTAAAAGCTAGAAAAGCACTCGATACAAGTTCGAACCGTGGGAGAGAAAAAAATAAGTCAGAGAAACCTAACTCAACAGAACAAAGAACATAAAGATCCCAAACTCCAAAACAACATATATAAAAGACTCAGACCAGGCAAGAGTGATGTTAGCAACAAAAAAACAAACACCTAAAAGAAGAAGGATAAAGGCAGAGAAATCAAAGTTCAGTGACAAGAGACACGATAGATGGGGCAAGGGTGAAGGGGAAGGGGAATATCGATCATATCGTGTTCATTCATGGTCAAACTTTAAATACTTGTTTGCATCAATTTTTCTAACACATCATTACACTACTTTACTATCTCATTTAGATTACTTTTACTTCTCAAGTAAAAAAACTCTCATTTCTTTCACATGTAGCTTTATTCATTCATTCTCTCATTAATAGTCATTGTGTTCAATCGTCCATTCGTCCATCATCATTGTCACCCATAATCTATCATTTGTAATCAGCAACTGTATGTGGAATAAGAAAGAGTAAAATCTCCGATCTTGTAAATGTGAAGAGCACATATATAGTCACTTTAGACTTATGCTATAAAGCTTAAGGGTGTGGACACATTTCAAATCAAGTCAACGAGTCATAGCATGGGTATAGTTAGAGCTGTCAAAATCTGACCGACCCGGTAAACCACCCGAAAACAACCTGAAAATGACTCGAAATAAACCTATTTTTTTTTACTCGAGGCCAAAATCGACCCGAAACAACTTGAAAAAATGGGTCAAAACTAGAGATGGCAATTTGACCCGAACCCAAAAAAATTGATCCACCCGAACCAAGTACATGGATTACAACCCGACTTAAATGGATGAAAGATGGATGATGGAGGCGTTGGATGATGGGTCAGGTTGGATTCGGGTGAGCCTTCATGCAATCCATCATCCACCCGTCACCCGTTTACCACCCGAACCCGACATCCACCCAATTAAAGTAAACACTAAAATACATTTCATAAAAAAATCCCTACAATAACGAAAAAAAAAAAAAAAAAACTCCATAAGTTACTACTGCTTGCTCCTCCATTATTACTCATTTAGTCACTTTATAACTTATTATTGTTAATGTTCTCCCAAAAAAACCCTAACCCAATAAACCCACAAAAAACAATTGCTACTCGTTTTTTTTAGAAAATATCGTTATATTTCGTTTTTTATTCATTTTTTTTTTTGTTATTTAATAATCTAGTAGATCACCCAATTGACCCGATTCACCGTGGTGGACGGGTGGATTTGATTCGAGTGAAGGTAAGTCGGATGGATGATGGATTCAGATGGAATGGATGAGGTCCGGTGATGAATTTGGGTGAGGCTCCACTCGAACCGAACACAATCCATTGTCATCCCTAGTCAAAACCCGGCCCCTACGTAACGGATTAACCCGTTAAGTCAAGAAATTTACGTTCCAAGATAGAAAATGCCAATACCAATTTTTTTTTTTCGCATGAAAATTCTTATTTCAAATCAATTTTAAACATTTCACATCTACCAAACTATTCATAATTGACAATTTAAACTGAAAAGATAATTTTTATTATTAATAATTGTTAAACAATCATAGTAATGATATTTGTTAGTTGCATTGAGCGTTATGAATTTGAGACATTTTGAATAACTCTTTACGAAATATAGATACAAAAATACATGTGGAGAATAAGTGAAAAAAATGTGGAAAACAATATGATACTCCCTCCATTCTTTCCATTTAGCCCCATTTCCCTTTTTAGAAATTTTTTTCATTTAGCCCCATTTCCCTTTTTAGTAACTTTTTTCTCTCACATACCCCACTTTCTCTCTCACATACCCTACTTTTTCTCACTCACATACAATTTTTTATAATTAAACTATTCTACTTTTTCTTCACTCTACCCCACTTTTTTCATTTTTCTTAAAATTGGTGAAAAAGGGAAGGGGGCTAAATGGAAAAAAGGGAGGGAGTACATATAAGTCGATAATTCGAGGAAACATTTTAGAATTTGAAGATATAACTTGGACTGTACAAGTATGGATCAAAATCTTCGTTGTTATATTTGATTGTTTTACTTTATAATTTAAACTCTTTGATATCCACATCAATCACTTATAATTAATATGTTATATGTAAATATTGACTTAATTATTACATATTCTTATTTTGAAATATTATCAATTTTTAACTTATAATTCAAATAAAATAATTTTATTATATTGTATCATCAATTAAAGTATTTTTTCTTAGTGAAAATTAAATCGTTATACAGAAAAAGAACAAATAAAATATCGATAAAGGGGCGCTGTTTAACCCGTATTTTGACCCTAACCCGATTTGGAACCCATATACACACGACCTATGTATTACCCGAACGCGAAACACACCCGACCCGTATATTACCCGATTTATGATTATCTGAACCCAAAACCCACCCGACTGGCTTGTTTGACAGGTATAGGTGTAGTCATGCTAGATATAACAATAAAGTTTGTTGTTTTGTATGTTTTCAAGCAAATTCCAGAAATTTTATGGAGGATAATATGACAATTTTTAGGCTTGAGCTATTTAGTTATATATTACTCCGTACCTTTTTTAAAAAAATTACTGCATCATAAAATTTTCACTAGAAAATAAGCTTCATTTTGGATAAAAGATAGATACATTGCACTACAAAATAACAGTCATTTTGCGAGGGAGCGAATCCGTCGAAAAAGGGCTCAATTCCGTCGTAAAGGGCTATTTGCAACGGAATTTGGACGAACCATCATCGTTGAGTTATTTTGTCGCAAACGATAACATTTGCGACGAAAAGCTGGGTTTGGGACGGACTATACCCTCGAAACATATTGTGAAACCAGAGACGGGGCCCAGGCCACACCCACCAATGGAAGGAGAGATCCCACTTTATAAGGCCTAGAGGGTTCCATCCCAAAACCAATTGGTGAGGGGAGAGACGGGGCCCGGGCCACACCCACCAATGGAAGGAGAGATCCCACTTTATAAGGCCTAGAGGGTTCCATCCCAAAATCAATTGGTGAGGGGAGGAGTAGCCCCTAGACTTATAAAGTGAGCAACTCTCACCTCCTTGAGCAATGTGGGACTTTACATGTGAAGGGTCTTTTCCACACGCCCCCCTCACATGTAAGCCCATTAACAGAGCCTTATACTGGAGCCCACATTATTGGGATTCTCCATGGCATACAAAGCCCAACCGGATGGGTGAATCAGAGACATGAAACCAGTGATTTTAACCAGAGATATGAACCCATATCCGGCGGGGCATATAGATGGCCCGGTTTCAGAACAAGAGACCCAGGATATAACCATGGGCTCTGATACCATGTGAAACCAGAGACGGGGCCCGGGCCACACCCACCAATGGAAGGAGAGATCCCACTTTATAAGGCCTAGAGGGTTCCATCCCAAAACCAATTGGTGAGGGGAGGAGTAGCCCCTAGACTTATAAAGTGAGCAACTCTCACCTCCTTGAGCAATGTGGGACTTTACATGTGAAGGGTCGGTCTTTTCCACACATATTAATTCCATTGTAGATGGGTTTGAGGATTTCTGTCGCAAATTGAAGTGTTTTTCGTCGCTAACAATTTGCGACGGAGAGAGATCCTTGCAAACATGACAAACTTCCCGTCGCAATTTACTTTGTTAAAGTCAAAGTTAAAATTGTTTGCGACAGAATACTATCGCCAACGAAGAAGCGTCCATCGCAGATTAAAGTAATTGACAAAGTTAACGAATAATGTCAGGAATATTTTTATGTTTATGACGGATGGGGGGTCCGTTGCAAATAGTTAAGGTGCTAAACCTAAATTATTGGCTTCAATAATCGGCGAGATGGCCGTCGTAATTGTCTGTCGCAAATTCATGTTTACGAGGGATTTTGCGACGGATATGCTACAAGTCGTCGCAAAAGGTAAGATCTGTCGCAAATTGTTTTCTTTGTGACAAGTTTTTGTCCGTAACAAATGGCCTCGCAAATTGATTGTTCTTTTTGTGTTGGCCAATTTAAGTGTTTTTTCAGTACGACATAAGCTTAGCCGCAATTGTAAAATAGAGCGCAAATTAAGTATGTAACTTTTCTAAATAATTTTATACGGTTGTAAATTTTAGTAAAGATATTTGTCTATTGTATAACACTAGAACTATTAAGTTAATTTAAAATAAAAAACTGTATATGACTGTACATTATTAGTCTAAGTCAATATAGATTCTCTCCGTTACCTCCCATCTCCATTTTTTAGCGGTTTGAATTATTTCTTGGAACGATCTAAAAGTCACAAATTGAAGCAACAGATTATGATATAGGTGATATGGAGTAACTCTTGAGACAGGCGATCTTTTTTTTTTAAAACCATTCTCAAACAAATGTTACTAGATACTCAATAGTAGTCACCATACATTTAAACGTGGGTGAAAAAAGTGATAAAAAAAGCATTTCATTTTTTTTAAGACTAAGTGAGATGAGAAATATTAGGAAAGAGTATTAATTTAATAGGAAAGAGCGGAAATGAAAAGGATCCTTATTCCGTTTGTTTTCAATAAAATGATACTCTCTCTGTCTCAGTCATTTGTTTACACTTTTTCTCAAATCCCCCTCAATAAAAAGTCAAACTGTGAACAATTCACTTGAACGGAGGGAGTATAAGCTAAGATACATGGAACTAAGGTAGGAAGTGATAATGACAATTAAGATTTAAGAGTAGTGCCGCGTTGGGTACATCTAAACACACATTGTATTCACGTGATGTAAGGATGGTTGAATTAGCCCAATGTCCCCTTTCCTACTATCCAACAACTTCCTTCTCGTTTATTTCTCTTTAATCATTCTTTACTAAATTGTGTTTAGGATTTCAGAGGTAGGCCACGTTTCTCTATTCATTGCAAATTTTGGATAGATATAATAACGGTTTGACAAAGGATTGTTGAACGTTGATTTCATAGGAACAATAAGGGTTTACATTTTACAAGAATGTTTTACATTTTTTTTAATTGTAATCGTGATACTAAATTGATTAATTTCGTAAAAACCGCAAATATAAATCATATATCTCGTTCATTGATATAAAAGTTAATAACATACTTCTGCTTTCATGTTATAACGTGTAACTAGATACTTTTCTCTACAAAAATGAACAAATTATGTTGTTTTCAATGTTTTTTTTTTTTCATTTTTTTACACGAGGATGTTAAAACTAATATAGGGTCTCATTTAAATTTAGAATACAGATCTATAAAATTATTGTAGGCCTTGACATTAGTAAGTAGTCTTAGGTTAAAACGTAGACATATATAAGAGTGTACCAATGGGAAAGGATTTTAAGGGGTGGATTAGTGATTATGTTTCAATTTTGTTTCACAAAAAGCTACCCCTTAAATGTCAATAGGGGTGGCCAAAAGCGTGGGCCGGCTCAGCCTAGCTTGTGGGCCGTGTAGAGCCCAGCTTGACAGCTCATGGGCCGGTTTTCGACCCAACCCACATACTCATGGGATGGGCTCGGTTTTGGCTTTTTCAACTCGAGGTCACGGAACCAAGTGGTGGTTATCCAGGTGGAATTTAGGTTGACCTGGAAGTGTGTAACAAAGTGTGAGGTCCCAGGCTCAAATCCCACCTGGAACCGAAAAAAGAATAAAAAAACCAAAGCACACCACTTGGCCACCGCAGCCCCCGTCAGGGGTGGCTTACATGGTACATGTGGTGGTGCGGGAATGCATGTATCCGGGGGGACTCAATGTTGGAAATATCGGGTCACTATAGGGACGAATATATATTGAGAGAATAAGTGTTGTTGTGTCGTGGTATGGAGGCCACTGAATGAGAAACGAAATCGCCCCGACTACGGTACAAATCGACATGGGCGTCGTCCCCCAAGGTCACACAACACTCCTAAAAGTTGTGTACTCAACAATTAGATAGGAGTCGGAACTCATATAGTATGCTCAAAATTATTATAGAGAATGTAGTAAGATTATGGAAAATGTGTGTCTCTCAAACGACTACACTTCTCATATTTATAGTGTGTAATTAACATCATAACTAAATGGCATAATCACTAATACACTACCATAAACATGGGTCAACCATGATTTTAATGGTCATAGCCATGATGTTAATGACCATAATCATGCACCATAAATATGCAATTAGTGGAGAGAATGCAAAGATACTCTTACGAGGCAATGAAAGGTTTCTCTCTATAATGTAGACAACATTACTAACCTTTGCATTACTTCCAACACTCAACCCCCTCGTCATCAAAAAAAAAAAAAAAAAAAAACTTGAGGTCACGGTAGCCCAACCCAACCCAACCCAGCCAAGTCCAGTTCAACCTATCCCAGTCAAACTATTGTAATTTGGTTTTAGTTTTGGTATATCAGGTAAGTAACAAACTATGTGGGCTTTGATTCTTTCGAAATACAGCATCCAAATGTTACAAAAGTAAGCGTAAATATTAGCGTAAATGATTTTAAAAAAAAGATATACGAAAGCATCCAGCGTAAATGTTTGCGTAAATATAGAAGTATGTTACTCAAAACGTTAGAGAAAATGTTAGCATAAGATATATGAATACAGCATCCAGCGTAAATAATTTGGTCCAAGCCACATAATTTTTTTTCCGCATATCTTAAAAAGGTTAGCGTAAATGTTTTCATAAAATATTAAATTAAAAATTTTAAAAATAATTAAAAGGGTCGTAAGTCGTGGGTCGTGGGCCAACCCAGCCCAACCCGTTGAAACCTAGACTAGGCTGGGCTTGGGTTTACCCCTTGAGCCCACGACCCACCAAAACCCAGCCAACCTACTCGTGGGTTAGGCTTGGGCTCGCTACTCCTCTACCCAGCCCACTAGGCCCACCCCGTGGCTGACCCAATGCAGTCCATGACCACCTTCCCCTAGTAGTGACCTAAGAATATTAACTACTATGCATTATATGAGACCTTATGTTCAAAGATGCCGTGTTTAGTTTGAGAGCATCTATCAATTTTATCCCATCCCATGTTTGGTGTATCAAAGCCGTAAGCTTGGTCTGCCTTAGAAGGCTAATGTTCTGGTAATATTAGTTGATAGCAGGACTAGTGCTCATCGTAATGAGCTTGTTGAGAAAGTCATGGTTATGTCTGATAAGTTGGTCTTTTTGTCGGACTTTTATGTTTTGGACATGCAATGTGACACATAGGCCATTCTATCTTATAAGGGAGACCATTCTTAAAGGCGATGGGGACTACAATAAATATCCTTAAGGGGTGTTTTCACAATGAAGTTTGATAAAGAAAATGAGTGATTGTTGAATAAAGAGAAAAGTTTGATCTCCGATGATATGTAGATGATCTATTTGTATGGATGAGGTTTATTGTACGTGTGCCTTGATTGTTTCTCCGTTTTCCTGTGGATCGGTGTTGATTCGAGTTTGTCCAAAACATTCGATATTTATCACCAGTTTTCGATAATTGGAACTGTAATATCTTGATATTAGTGGAGTTGGTGACATATTAACGTCCACTAATTATTTTTACATCAGGTTTTTCGCGTCACCAAAATCTCTTGTGCCATTTACTTTCTTGCTTTATTTCGTACTTTTCTTTGTCACGTTTGACATTTAGATCGACCGCTTTAATTCATCAGTATTAAAACTGACTTTGATATATTTTTCACCAAAATAAAATCTCATGTCAAAATCTAATTAACATATTTCTTCCATTCCAATAGATTCTATGCATTTGTCTTTTGCACATACGTCGATGCAAGTTTTCTTTTGTCCATATCTTTATTTCAATATTATTACAAGATATAAAAGTTATATATTAATAATGGGTTACGATCCTCTAAAGTTTATAAATAACTCGATCTACACCTTAGAGTAGACCTGGCAAAACAGACCCGAGATTGACCCGACCTGATAAGGCTGACCCGAGACCCGAAAGTGACCCGACAATCGCAAACCCGAAATTGACCCGAACCTGAAATGACCCGACCCGACCTGCATCGACCCGTTATGCCTTGACCCGAAACCCAAATTGACCCGATAAAAAATATTCTTGGTGACTTCAAATGATTTGAAAATAACTTATTTGATATCGTATAATCAATTAACGTCAATTATATACGTAAAAACCTTAAAAAGTAACCTTTTGACGAAAAAAAAAAAGTTTCTTTTACCAAAAAATTTCATTTTGACCCGAAAGGGATTTGACCCGACCCGACCCAAATTGACCCGATCCCGAAATGACCCGATAACAGATGATCCGATATCGACCCGAAACCCGAAATGACCCGACCCGACCCGGCCCTATATGATACTTCAATCAAACCCGAAATGACCGACCCGAAATGAACCGACCCAGACCCGACCCGATTGATCCGTTTGCCAGGTCTACCGTAGAGTTTCGAATATTACACCATAAAATCATAATAAAATTATTTAATCTATATTAATTATATATAACAAAAACCATCCTACACAAATTTTCCCTCCAATTTTCCCTCCAACTTTTTTTACCCTTTTATTTTATTTTTTTACCCCATTTATTTAATTTCCTTTTTGAAATTTTGTCATATAAGTAAGTCAATATCTTCTATGTACAATAGAATATTTTTTTTTATTTTTGTCTCTTAAACTATCCATTTTTATTTAATGTGTTTTCAATATAACATTTTAAGCGCGTTTTATCATATTATTATAATAAATGATGAATTTTAAGACAATATATTGCGATACTTTGATCGGTTTTTTGTCACATTATGATATATTTTAAAATAAATTTATAACTATATCTGTATAAAAAAAATTTAGATGTTCCATAATTCTAATTGTTTTATTACAATTTTCAACGATTCTATCATCTAAATTTTGATAGTTAGTTAAGAAAAATCAAAATTGACACTTTTCAACCTATTAAACGGGTTAATTTGAAAACAATTACGAGTCGAATAAGCAGGTTACATGTTAAATAAATACGTGATCGGGTAAAATACAATTTGTTGTATTTTGGGTCTAAGAATACATGTTTATTTAGGTTGCCCTTATATTATTACTACTAAGTATTCTTATTTTAATTTAATATTCAATTCAATTAACAAAATTTTCAATTTACTATTAACTTATTTTTATACATCCCGTGCATTTATGCACGGGCATTATGCTAGTTCTTTTACTATTCTTATTCAAATACCCTCATATGCGCTCTAAAATGATTTTTTTCCGGGAAAAGGGTTTAGGGTACGATTTCACGGTGCCGCTACGCGGCGCCGTAAAATCGTACCCTAAACCCTTTTTTGGGATGTTCCGGCGGCTTCGCCGCCTAATCCGAACCAAAAGACACAAAACATGAAATTAGTGAACCCGTTTGGAAAATTAGTTAAAAGACTTTTTTTTTTTTATTTTACGCAAGTAAAATGGCGGAAATTAAAAAAACTCTACCGATAGAGTTATTTTACAACTCTAGAGGATTTCTACATATTAATAATGTACTCGAAAAGACGATTAAAATTACTCGTATATCAGAAATGACTATTTTTGTTTTATTTGTTAGAATTGATGTTATATCGAAAATAATTACATACTAATGAAATACGGAGTAATGTCCAAAAAATAAATGTATAGTTACTATTGGAATGGATGAAGTATATATATTTGAGTGACTTATTACTCACTTACTTTGCTGTCACTTTAGATAGAACACAAAAAATGATTAGAAACTAATTATAGGATATGATTAGTCCACACTTCTACAGCAATTAGTTGGGGTGTGTTTAAAGTTTACAGTTAAAATTCACTACTAATTATTATGAACATGGATTGGATGTCGAAAGAGTAATGTTTGAGTAATGTGATGAAACCCTACAATTAATATTAGGGTTTGCTAAATTGCTGTTGACAAGGGATGTATGTTTGTTTGGTGTGAACAGCACGTTTATCAAGACCAAGTCAAAATTAAACTACTCGCTTTTGTCCAATTTTGTATTTATAGCGCAGCATAGTACACTCTACCGTCTTAACTCATCATCGCAGTTAAAGTTGTACGGAGTAAAAAGGAAAGTAAATTGAAAAGTAGATAAATGGGGTTGTACTAGATATTTTTGTGATATTTTTTCTTTTGTGGTTGTGATATTTTACTTATTCTAGGTATTGGTCGATTCAGATTTTAAGTTAAATTTGCACATTGAGTTTGGGAGTTGGATTGGGTTTGGGTCGGATATTTTGTATTAGGTCTTTCGTGTCAAATAAGCTTCGTAAGGTCTGCATAGAGAGAAAATTATTAGGTACATCAGAGGATCTCGTCGTTGTTCTCCCTAGCCAATTGAAGGAAAGAAATTCTGCAAGTTGGACGGAAATATCATATTTACTCTAAAAAATAATAAGAGCTTCTTATTCGTTAAAAGGACAATAACATAGTCATTTAGTTATACTCCGTACTTTATATGGAGTACTTTTTTAAACATATAGACAAGTTACTCATGTTAAACTCTAAATAAAATGTGTGATATTGAGAGACTTATTTGTTGGTAATTTAAGTGTAATTATCGGTTCATTTATGCGTTTTTTGGGTTTGGCCTGGTTTAACGACGGACGGACTTATAAATAATCAAGCGAATTCGAGAAGTACGGAGTGTACACTGACTTATTTGTTTGCAAGTTCGTAGTATAGTTGCCTTACGAATGACTATGGGGATTGGGGGGTCTCGCTGACTGGTCAGCAAGTCAAGGTCCAAGGGTGATGCGCCCTTTAGGGGTTCGGGGCAACGCCCCCCAAATTTTGGCGCCAGAGCATTTAACCGAATAAACTGGCCGGTTTTTTGGCAGCTAATTTCTGAAGAGTTATAACTCTTCATGAATTCTGACGAAATCCCTACCCTTCCCTCTATTTCATTTATCTATATAAACTAGATAAATGGATCAGATTTTCATAACAAAAACTGATCATATTTCATTGTCTTTAACACACAAAACAGATTACACACAAAAACTCCGAAATTACATCTCTGTTTTTCGTGCCAAAAACCGAGGAACACCGTCTTATCTCTGTACAAATTTTGGTACAACCTGGACACACATATACGGGTCGAATTGTTCTATAAGGATAGCGTAGCGATTCGGTGTTGTTTTCATTGTTTTATTTTCATTTACAGTATTTTTGATAACATTATTATATCTTCCACAATATAATCTTTATATTCCCTTACTTTATTCTTATTTGAAAATTAGACTTTAGATAATAATAATAATACAGTAATACTAATAATAATAATAATAATAATAATAATAATAATAATAACAACAACAACAACAATAATAATATTGATAATAATTATAATAAATATATTATAAATATAATTGAATTATTTTTCAGTTACAAAAAAGTAATTTAACTAATTTGAGCTCTAGAAAAACAAAAAATAAAATATATAGCAGGAAAGAGTTGGGTTTGGTGGGTGAGGTTGTTTACTGTCTTACTTCATTGAAGCATAGATTGGTCACCCAAGTTGGCCAAAGCACTCGCACAACTAACTCTCAATAGTCCTCTTGCTCACATTTGATACCTTCATACCTCCTTTTTCTATATATATACACCTTTCTTTTATTTTCTTATATATCATTCACATTCTTATATATAATTATCATACTAAACTCTCCCATTTATCAAGTTCAAAAAATTAACTACATTGCCACAATACAATACAATACAAGGATTATAATCAAAAATAACATTTCTAATCTAGCTCCTTGAGTTGAAATGGACTTTGTAAACACGGCCGAATTTCTTGCAAACAAAACAATTTTGGTTACGGGTGCAACCGGTTTCATTGCCAAGAGTATGCTCTCGTCCTTCTAATTTTCATATGACACTATTGTACGCGTATACTCAGCTGTATGCAAATAAATTGTGACAAATTTACTCTATAATATGTATGAATATTATCTTAAGAAAATAAAAGTGTAATTTAAGTATTTATTATGTTATGAGTGCAGTTCTAGTGGAAAAGATACTAAGGGTTCAACCAAATGTGAAGAAATTGTACCTTTTAGTACGAGCTAAAGATTCGGAGACGGCGAAAATTCGGCTACAAGATGAGGTATATTTGTCTTAGATTAGCTGATTAATAATACTATAATATAATATAATAAGCCATGATTATTATTTACGTTACATGCTACAAGTATCATTATAAAATGCTTGTAAAACATGCGGACTATATATTACTATATTTGTAACTTCAACGAACATATTACTACTATATACATCCATGGGCGAATCTAGCTGTTTTTCATTGGGGTAACAATCTAATACGATAATTACGTTAAAGATATATAAAACATAATTTCAGATTATAAACATAGGACTAAAATACAATTTTAAACGTAGTTTAATTTCACTGAGATATCAAACTTTTTAATTTTTTCTACTTTGTATGGGGTAGCGGGATATGAAACTTTTTGATTTTTATCCTTTATATGGGGTAGCTACTGTTACCCAATGTACTACTTTACCTAGTACCTAGGTTCGCTTGTGTATATATCACGATGTCTTGATATTCTTGTTATTTTAGGTTTGAGCCAAAAAATGGGCCACATCAAACTGTTTGGTCCAAATCAATTCAATCCGATCTGAATATATTTAGATCTAATAATTCATATTCCTCACTTGTAAAGTTTTACCTTACCTTTCGATGTACGTGGTACGGTCCAGTTAACACCAAATAATTTAGGTTTGAATCGAATGAATCAAATAATAAAAATTTATAATGAATTATATTTTTTACCCTTTAGTAAAAAACATTCTACAATATATTATTCGTGATCTAAAACTCGCCGTATTTTGATTACTTGTAACTTCTAGTTTAACGTTATTTAAATTTAGTAACTACAAAATGAATAAATAGAAAATGTTAGCGGTTCATTTAGGTTAAAGACCATACTAAACCAAAATTTCCAGGTTTGGTCTAGTATGAGACCGTATATTTTATGTTGGTCTTCGGTCCTCTAAAAAGATTTGATCGATCTGCGATTCGGTACAAGTTAGTCCCGTTCAGTCGATCTTGAACCGATGCTTTATCTTACATGCGACAACCTTAAGATATGTAATGTTTGTAGGTGATAGGCAAGGAATTGTTCCGAGTACTAAGAGAAATACGAGGAGAAACTTTCGATTCCTTCATCTCGGAGAAAATTACTCCGGTGGCTGGGGATACGTCTTATGAAAACCTCGGATTAATTGACGATCAGCTTAAAGAAAACATGTTTAAGGACGTAGACGTCATAATAAATGTAGCTGCAACCACCAAGTTTGAGGAAAGGTACTACATCAACTTTTTCTTATAACACGACTACTTATATATATTCAATATGTAATGCGTTTAGACGTATAATATCATCCTCCATAATCGGTGAGTTAGAGAAGTTTCACTTTCTTTGTTATCAGAAATCCACTATTCCCACCCGTACGAGTTTTATTTAAAGAAAATTTCAGACCGAAAAACATATATAATAAAATTATTTAAATCGAATTACAAAAGGTAGTTAATATGTAGTTACATCTGCCCATGAAAGTTTGTGTGTGATGACCAAAGACCATTTCTTGACACCTTTTTGCATCATCTCAAATATTTGGTGATAGTTTAGGTACTAAGGGAGTACAATACTATGTGGGATATAAGATTTAAACATGCGATTTACGTGAGCGAATTATCTGTTTCATATTGTGTTACATTTTCTCGTTTTAAAACCCTTTTTTGCTTTTAACGCATCAGTTTAGTATTCAAGAATAATATTGATGCTTACGAAGGATCGCTTGAACCAGAGGAAACAGTTTAATTATAATACCGGCGGAGTACTTTATTAGCCATAGTCGATCAATTTCAAAATAATTTAGCATGACATAATTAAAAAGAAAACTACGACTCATCGTGTGTTGATTATATACAGGTACGACGTTGCACTAGGGGTCAATACTATGGGACCTTTGAATGTCGTAAACTTCGCGAAAAAGTGTGCCAATATCAAGTTGCTTATTCATGTATCAACTGGTATGAAAAATGAATCATTTCAAAATTACTACGGAGTACTTCGGAATAATACGACCAATTTCATCAATTGTTTTAACTTCTGAGTTTTGATTATACAATTCGTCGTTATTTCAGCATATGTATGCGGAGAAAAGGCAGGGTTGATACCGGAAACCCCATATGCTACCGGTGAGACGTTAAACGGTGTACCGGGACTAGATATCGAGACAGAGAAAAAACTTGCTGAGCAACTCCTAAGCAATCTAAAGTCTAGAGAACTCCCTGAGAAAGCCGTTCGACAAATCATGAAGAGTTTTGGAAGACAGAGGTACCAAATCAATAAACCTCGCTTTTTCGTTGTACATTTTGTATTTGAACCCAAAAACTCAGTTAAGTTTATAACTTATGTGTAACGCGATAAAATGTTTCTCAAAACAGGGCAAAGTTATACGGGTGGCCAAACACGTACGTGTTTACGAAAGCAATGGGTGAAATGCTTGTAGGGCAATATAGAGGTGACCTGCCTGTGGTGACCATGAGGCCGACGATCGTCTGCAGTACTTACAAGGAGCCTTTTCCCGGTTGGGTTGAAGGTTGCCGGTACGTTGGTTTGTTCACATTTAATTTCTTAAAATTAAATAAAGTCGCGTTACCATGTGTATACTGTATACTGGACCTTGTACAGATGTTCGAGTCCTGTAGTATAATTAATGTCGATTGTAGATATGTACCTTATATAGACATTTCACTAGGTCGTGTCACAAGAAATCGTTCTTAATTCATGTTGATGTACTGTATTAAATCGTACGTTTTATTTTAAAATTATTTGTCGGTGAAATCGATTGTTGATTATGGAATTAATGTTGGGGGTCTAATCGTCTATCTTTTAAATTTCAAACGTAATCATCTAATTTTATGATGGTGTTGTTAATGACAGAACAATTGATAGCGTTGCTGTTAATTATGGGAAAGGACATCTAAGTATCTTCCTTGCGGATGCAAACTCTGTATTTGATTTGGTAAGAACAATCGATGATATTTACATTATAGTTACCCTTGAACGTAAAATTGAAAAAAATACGACAACGAACGTAAATTTAGTAATGAACAATAAGTAAAATTTGAATAATTATCGACATATTTTTCATGAAACTTTTTTTTTTTTATTATTCAATAAACAAAATAATTACGCGGTTCAATGTTATGTACATAGTAAATGTGTTGCAGTGTCTTTTATGTGTCCTTTTTTTTTTCCTCCCATTAAATTTGAAGGACTGTTATCATATGTGTATGACAAATATTTAATGAAATTATGGGTGGCTATTTTAAAGTTGACTGTAATAAGTTTTAACGATCGTCTTAAATTTCCTACTAAATTATTTGGGGCACAATTTATGGCACATATGTCTATGATCCAACTAACATAAATTATATTGACGTGACATGTAGACGTAGAAAATCTATCGTAATGTTGCAAAAACATGAAACGATGTTCTCACGTGTTTATACACATTTTTAAAATACATACTTCGTATTTAGTAGCGTCAGGATATATTTTATTCGATTTATTTGGTTCTTATCATTTGCATGTGACACAATAATTAGGAAATAATGAAGGATTTTGTCGTTAAAATTGGATGCAGATACCGGCAGATATGTTCGTTAACTCGATAATCGTAGCAATGAAAGCCCATGTTAATCAACCTTCAATGACAATATACCAAGTTGGGTGCTCTTACCGAAATCCGGTAAGCTTTGGTGAGTTGCACGGTTTTCACCTCGATTACTTCACTAAGCAGCCGTGGAACAACCGTGAAGGCGTACCGGTGAAAGTTAGTAAGGGTTTGGTGCTGAGCAACATATTCATCTTCGAACTTATTCTCTTCTTATGGATCTTCTTGGTTGGAAAGGTTAGTCTTACCAAAAAGTATTGTTGTGTGATTAAACTTTATGGATTGGTCCAAATATGTTTGGGCTGGATCATAAAATCATCATAAAATCATAATAAAACTATTTAATTCATTTGCTATTCTTATTCAAGTACCCTAAACCCTTTTTCGGGATGTTTCGGCGGCTTGGCCGTCGAATCCGAACCAAAAGACACAAAACATGAAATTATTGAACCCGTTTGGGAAATTAGTATAAAGAATTTTTTTATTTTACGCAAGTAAAATGGCGGAAATTAAAAAAAAAACTCTACCGATAAAGTTATTTTACAACTCTAGAGGATCTCTACATAAAAAAAATACGTATTATTCTTTTGAATTTAACACACTTTGCATGTGTTTTTATCAATTATTCCGTATTTTTTTAACAACTATATGTAATAAATACAGAGTAACTTTCTTTTAGCTAACAAATTAATTAAATTACTCCGCATATTGTACCTTATCATTAAAATATTATCTATTCTTCTATCTTATTCATTATGATAGAATGTTGTTACACCTATAATAATCTACTGAATTGAATGACTCACTATCTTGAAAAAAATAGTTACAAACAATAGATTATTTCTCATTCAATCAACATTGTTGATAATTTTATAACAATAATTTGTGTGAAATTTATATATTTATTTATTTTTGATAATTTTATAGGTATTAAACTTGGCTAACATCATGGGTTCCAAAGGCTTTCAACAAGTTCTTGTTAACGTAGACAAAAAGTTGAATCTTATCATGAAACTAGTGGACCTCTACCGACCATATTTATTCTTCAAAGGAATGTAAGTCGATCTAAAACTCAATAACATATCATCATCTTTTAATACTTACTAACGTACAATTTATTTTATATGCGAAATTTCAACACGAACTCTTAACTTATACGGAGTATTCGTTATTTACAGTTTTGTCGATTCAAACACGGAAAAATTGCGCATTACAGCCCGTGAAAATGGACTAGACGAGGATGTATTCAACTTCGATCCCATGTCCATCAATTGGAGAGACTTCTTCATCAATGTCCACATTCCGGCAATTGTCAAATATTTGTTCTAATTTTAATTTAAATAACGAAACCGTGTCGAGATGTATTTATATGTTTAATTATATTATTACTAGCTTTAAAGGCTAGAAATATATTTTGTAAACTCTGAAATATATTTTGTTTGTGCCTTGTGGCTTAATAAGGCTTTAGGTTATATTTTTCATCACTATTAATCCCATTATTTTTTATGTGTGTGACATTATTGAGAAAAACAATTGTGTAAGATTTTCATATACAAGTACTCCGTATACTACGGAATAGAATCAATTACGGAGTACTTCGTAGTAGTATTTGTCTAATTAGGCTCTCATTGAGCCATTGGAGTTGTATTTTCTTGAGCATTGAAATGCATTATGTTTATGTTTATCTAGGCAAAGTTTTAACCAATACGAGTAACATCTTAGTCTAGTCCAAAAAAAAAGAAAAAAAGAAAAATTAAATAAACAACCTCAAACCCTAATTAAATTTTTTGGGAAATTTTCATTTGGGCCGCTAAAGAAATTATTTTTCTTATTTGTACCTCTATAATCCCTATAATCTCAATTATACCTTTGACCATTAATGGTGAATGTCAAACATTCAAAATTAATTTAGACGTTAATTGGAGTTAGTTAAGTGTCTCATTGGCACTGATTAATCACATGACATGGATCCTAATTATGCTCCAACAGGTAAGGAACTCAGTTTTTTTTTTTTCTTTTTAAATTTTCCTCTCCTTTCGGCGAAAATTAAGTGGATCTCAATGTGACACTTAACAGATCCAATTAACGTCTAAACCAATTTTGGTCACATTTGACCTTCACTAATAAAGGTACAAGTAAGAAAAGTAAGAAAAATAAGAAAAGTCATTACTTTAAGGAAACGGATGAGAATTTTCCAATTTTTTTGTTAGGCAAAGTTTCCAAATGCCACTTATATTATAACATAATTGACGGGAGTAAGTAATCCCAATTGACACTGTCTTGTAAAAATAATCTCAACTTAGAATAATTCTAGAATAATCTCAACTTTCACAGTGGTGTGACTGGTGTCTCCCACCATTTATAACCAAAATTTTGAAAACACTCCCCTTTTGTATTTTTTTTTAAAAAAACTTACACCTTTTGTAAACATTTTATTAAAAATTCCCATCAAAATGTCCTTTTTGTGAGAATAAAATATTTTTTATATATATCCATCACGAATGTACTCTATCGTTCATAGTAATAAAAATGTAAAAAAAAAAATAGAGAATTTAATGTTTTAGTGAGAGAAAACAAACACTTATTTTTGATGAAAATGAGATTATTAGTCAATAGGTCTCTTGTAAAACGGGTCAACCAGTCTTAACTTAAGACGGGTCGGATCTCAGCCCAAATTGAGATCCAAGCCCACGTACAAACCTTTAACCCTAATTCAGCCTCCCTCTCTCTTCCATTCAATTCAGCCTCCTCCCTCTCTCTTCCATTTCATTTTTCTCCCTAATTTCTCTCCCTAATTTCTTAAATTTCTCTCCCTCTCTTCCATTTCGACCTACCTAAAACCATTGAAGAGAAAAAGGAAGGTGACGGTGGCGTTGCTGTTCATTGTTGTTGTCGATTTGTGGTTGTTGCTGTTGAAGTTGTTGTCGCCATTTTTGTGTTGTTGATGTCGCCATTGTTGTGTTGTGTTTGCTGTGGTTGTTGTCGTGCCATTGTTGTTGTTGTTGTTGTATTTGTTTTTTTTTTTTCTCTTTTTTTTCTCTCTTTTTTTTTTTAAACCCGTTTTTCTCTTTTTTAAACCCATTATAATGGTAACATTGTTGTTGTCGATTTGTGGTTGTTGCTGTTGAAGTTGTTGTCGCCATTTTTGTGTTGTTGATGTCGCCATTGTTGTGTTGTGTTTGTTGTGGTTGTTGTCGTGCCATTGTTGTTGTTGTTGTATTTGTTTTTTTTTTCTCTTTTTTTTTTTTTTTAAACCCGTTTTTCTCTTTTTTAAACCCATTTTAATGGTAACATTGTTGTTGTAAAGGGTGACCTGTTTGCATAAATGGGTAAGATTTTCTTTCAAGTAAAACAAACCCATGGAAACATTAAAGTTGTGCTGAAAGCTAAGACGGTAACATTGTTGTACTAAATGGTGATCGACCTGTTTGTATTAAAGGACAACATTATCTTTGGAGGACAAAAAACCCATTGAAACATTAGTTTAGCTGAGAAATAAGATGGTAACATTGTTGTTCTAAAGGGTGACCTGTTTGTATAAAAGGGCAACATTTTCTTTCAAGGAAAACAAACTCATTGAAACCTCAGTTGAGCTGAAAAATGAGATGGTAACATTGTTGTTGTAAAGGGTGACCTGTATGTATAAAAGGACAACATTATCTTTTAAGAAATAAAAACCCTGAAAGCTAACATGGTAACATTATTATACTAAATGGTTACCTGTTTATATAAAAGGACAACATTATCTTTTAAGGAAAACAAACCCATGAAAACTGAGGTTTCATAATATGTTACCAATATAATATAATATGTTACCATTTTTAATTACCCTATAAACACGATTTTCGATAAAAGATTAAAAAAAAATTAGGTCTTAAAAAAATTTAAAAAAAAAAAAAAAAAGAAAAAAAAGAAAAACGGGTCATACCCGACCCGTCTTAAACTTTAAGACGGGTCTTCCGTCTCAAACAAGAATTTGTGTTATTAGTAACCATATAGTCTATTGTAAACTAGGATCACTTGTATAGTCTTGTATTTAGGCCCCATTGTGTACTTTTCTATATATATTAATATAATAGACCACTCTAATTAATTAGGGGCTCTAAGTCTTCCATAAGACGGGTAAATCTGTCTTGAGATTAAGACGGGTCAAACATAACCCATTTTGGCCCATTATGGCCTTTTATTTAGTTTATTATTTTTTTTTCAAATTGTTTTTCAAGACCCAATTTTTTTTTTCGAAAAATTTACTCAAAAAGTGAGAAAAAACAAGTAAAATGAAAAATTAAAGGAAAATTTAACGTAAATAATCCATCCTATTGCTAGTCTTCTAATAATAAACCGTCCTTCATTTAATCCCACAATAAACCCACCTATAACCCCTTTCTTTTTTAAACAGAACGATTTACCTACAACTTGCTAAACAGGTTAATTTATCATTTTTTTAATTTTTTTTTTCTAGAAAAGAAATTAGTTACTCTAATATACCATTTCTATAACTTCCCACCATTAAAACCATCCTCCACCTCCACCTCCACCTCCATTACCGCCATTATTACTGCCCACCGACGCCACTTCCTATGACTCTCATCCCTACAAACCAGTGTCTCTCTTCCTCCTCCACCACTTTCTACAAACTCTTTCCAACAAAGTAATATTTTAAATTTTCATTCTTCTTCATCTTCTTCTATAATATTCACTTCATTATAACCTCTCTAATTCCTCCTTAAATTCCCTTTTCTCCATTACTCAACAACATAAACTAATTAACAGCACTCCACAATAACAAAAACAACAACTACAACCACCCTAAAATCAACCATTGTCATGGTCATAACACTTGTAAATTCAACACCAAACACACCATTAATTGTGGTTGTGCCACCACCTCAAGCTCACCCTCACCTACCAACGGTCGCCATCACCGTGCTTCCGCTATTGCTTTCCCCGAATAAAAATTCCAACCACCTCACCAGCTTTCGACTGCTGCCACCACGGCGGCGTGTCTCCTTTCTCTCTCCACTACACGATGACCACCTAGCCGGAAATCACCTTTCCTCTCACCACCGTCGTTGTACTCGCCAGAGATGCTTCTTCCTCTCTCTACGAAATCGTACTCCACCGATTAAAAATACGGATATGCAATTTGGGTATTTAGATGGAGGAAGAATTCAAAGCTTGTTTGGGAGAGGTTGAGTTGGGTTTTTGATGGGTGGACAATTAATTAGGAGGGAGATGGTGGAGGAAGAATAGGCAGAGGTGGTGGAGGAAAAATGTGGTAGTGAATTTTTATTTTATGAGGAGAAAGAAGGTGGTGACCTGCTTTAGCAAGTCATCAACAGGTGAAATTTGGGTTGGGTTTAGGTAGGGAAGGGTCGGGTGATAGGTGGGTTTATTATGGGATTAAATGTAGGATGGTTTATTATTGGAAGACTAGCAATAGGATGGATTATTCTCGTTAAATTTTCCAAAATTAAATATGATAACAAATTTGACAAAAATGGTAATATACGGAGTATTATGTTAGATACATAACTCCTGTTACGGATGTAAATAAATTATGTTTGAATTATAATATGTTATGTTAACTACTATTAATGAATTATTATCAAACTTTTGAATATGAAAATGCGAAAATCAATTATGTTTTTAATACAGTGAAGTATGTTGCCATCTAACATTGACCTGTTTTAAAAAAACAAATTAAAAAAATATATGTACATTAACATAATACATACTATACAATTATGATAACATATCACATAAATGATGTGACATTTTTTGTTCTGTGTATTTCAGAATATGTCACAAATAAAGTATAATATGTTAGTAAGTCTCCTGTGAGACAGTCTCACACTAAATTAATATGAGGCTAAAGTACAAATTACAGTTAAAAGTAGGGCAGAGCACTTATCGGATATCCGATCCGAACTGCCATTTGGGATCGGATATCTCATCCGAAATTCCCCTTTTTTGATATCCGATATCCGATCCGAATATCTCATCCGGAATTCCCCTTTTGGGATCGGATATCCGAAAATCCATATCCGAAATTTTTAGCACGGATGTCCAAAATCTGATCCACTTAAAAGGGTATAAAAACATGAAACAAATCTACTAAAATCACTTACAAGGGTACTTTAAAATTTAGTGATAATTAATTATAATTATCATTACAATGGTATTAAAACTATATAATCAAGTACAACTGAAGCGGACTTACAATAATTTATTGTAAGGCCCGACTCACACAAGAATTTGTGATGTACATTTATGGGTCATTTAGACTTTCCCTATGTAAAAAAAATATTTGCTGATAGTTGTATTTATTTATCGAACAATTAAAGTTTGGGTCCAGAAAATACCCTTCATATGACTACCTCCGTGTCTTTGGTTGTGCCTGCTACCTTAATTTGTCCACTAAGCATCCTCAGAAACTCGTTCCTCGATCCATTATCAGCGTTTTCTTAGGTTACCCCTCTCAAACTCGTGGGTAGAAGTGTCTCAATCTTTCTACTGGCAAGGTCACTTTGTCCCAACATGTCACTTATGATGAGGTCATATTCTCTTTCATGGTGTCTAACCCTTCCAACGACTATTCTATTCTTGAAATAGAGTCAGACTCTCTTCTTTATCGCCACATAAACAACCGACTACACCCCCTTGCTGTACCTGCTACCCCCGTCCCCGGTAGGTGCAGACGCCACCGGCTCCCACCTACATACTCTTGCCATGCCACCCACCAGTTGACCAGCCCACCCCTGCAACCTTCCACGGCTCACCACCAGCCCCACCCTTGCCCTTTTAGCCCGTACCCATATGATGTTAACTCGTGCTATGCACGATATTATGCACGATATCTTTTAGAACAAAGCTTTGGTTGCCTCAAAAACTAGTCTCATTTCCCTACTACCCAAATCCCCCCACCTTGCTCTTCAATACCCGAATCGAAATTCAACCCTTCACGACGAATATCGGACTTTAGTAGCTATAATATGTGGAAATTGGTGCCCCGCCCTGCGAAGGCCCTTGTTATACGCTGTATATGGCTTTTCCGCCACAGATTTCACTTCGATGGAATATAAGGCATGTTTGGTCGTTAATGGTAAACTCAACAGGTCGGTATTGATTATGACGAGACATTTAGTCATGACATCTAGTTTCGCCATTTCACGCTCGTGGCCTCTTCATCAATTGGATGTCAAAAATGCATTTTTAACGACGAGTTAGCTTAGATAGTCTACATGCTTCAACCACATGGTTTATTTTATTGATCCTATTGCTCCCGGCCATATTTCCTTGTTTCGTAAATCATTATATGGCTTGAAACAGGCACCCTGCACATGGTATTATCAATTGGCTACGTTCGTTTTATCATATAGTTTTAAAAGTAACGTCTTTGATCCTTCGCTATTTATTATCGTTAAGGTGCTCCTTAATTGATTGTCAATATCGACGATATTGTTATTACGACATTCAGCTCGCCACTTTTACGTCTTATAATCAACAACTTGTCCCATAAATTTTCTACAACTGGCCACGACACCTTACATCACTTCTTAGGCATCACAGTTACTCGTACACATACCGATATGTTTTTGTCCCGGTAACCATAAGCAAAAGACAAAATTGTTCGCGTCACAATGACCTCCAGCAATTCAAGTGTTACCTCTTTTGATGTTGTCACCACGTTGAGTAGGGAAACACACTTGCTAAAGATGTAGCTCGTCTTCTCGGTCTTAAGCTTCCTCTAGGCCTCGTTAATGGGCTCTTGCAACTTACTAACGAGAGTTCTATTGATTGTCTCGCGCCTCTCCTCGAACTAGGCTTTCGATCTTAAGTTCAAGGGTGATAAAAGCTTGCTAAAACTTGGCCAAAGGATTAACAAACACAATCAAGCAAGACAATCAAAACAATCAAAACAAGTGCAAGACCCTAACTCAAAATGATCACAAACAACAACCAAGCTCAACACCCACGATCCACCATTCTCCCTAGATTAAAGGACTACTCACACATGACTAAAAGTGCAATAAAAACAAGGGAAATAGAAGGAGACATGATCATAGACAATAGAAAATGAAATTTCAATTAAAATAGAGAGGAAATTTAATACCAAACTCAATTCAATCAAAGAGAAGTGGATGAATTCAAGGAACAAAAACCAAGTAGAATCATCAAGTAAAGAATTTGTCTCGGGAATTAAAAGTACTAAAATATTGAAGGATGGAAATTTAGGTTTTTGAGATGATGTTCTAAAAAGGGATGAAAAACTATGTAAAAAGCAATATGACGAAAAATAGATGAATCCCCCTTGAAATAACTCAAACAATTTAAGCATACGAAGAGGTGGGAGTCGTCCCGGGGGGTCGGGATGGGCTTCCCGACTGGGACAGTGGTCCCAGAGGTTCGGGACAGCCATCTCGTAGCATCCAGAAAAATTGCGTCCAATTGTCTTGATTTCTACTCTTTTGTAAGTCGTCCCAAGGCATAGGGACGACGCATGGTTTGTCCCAAGGGTTAGGGACGAGGTCTAAAATGAGAATTTGAGCTTCTTATTCCGTCCCTAAGTCTCGGGACCACTTCAAACATCCGATAACGGCTCGTACTCAACCGAAACGAAAGAAAATCAACTCAACAAGTCACATAGCGATCCCGAAAAGCCTTGGCTTCGACCCGGCTATCATCCATCCTCCAAAATAGTGCGTTCTCCTACAAAATAGACATAAAAGCACAACAAAGACACGCAGAGGAAAAATAGGAAGCGTAAAGCATGTAAAAGCACGAAAAACGCCAAGAATCGCTAGTGAACCGAGGGTATAAAGTATATATAAATACGACACATCAAACTCCCCCAAACTGAACCGTTGCTTGTCCTCAAGCAACCTAGCATGACCAAAATGAAACAGAGGACAAAGCGAGACAAAAGACACTTCCCCAAACAATCACCGAACCACCAGCAACTTTAGCAAATGACAATCGATTCCGAAACAGCATGAGACGTAGGAAATAGTTAGCCAACGACTGAAAATTACAAGACGGCGTAGAATGAATAGCATGACTTAGACTTTCGTTGATGAGGGTAAAGTCGTGTCTCCTCAATCAAAATAACCTAAGGTCAACTAACTGGTGGTTAGTGGCAGTAGGGTCGAGATCCACAGAGAGACAGATGAAGTCAATGGGCTGCTAAGCTAAGGTAGGTCAATCTCAAGGTATGAAAAGAGGGTGTTCTGTAGAGCTAAACTAGAACGACAATAAAAATGATATAGAAGATATAAGAGGGAGAGATTAGGGCGTTGGGATCATGTGACATCGATTCAGGAACTAACTCAAAAGGGATTATCAATCAATTGAAGTCATGCAAATGATTAGGTTTTGGAAAACACTCTCTCGAGTCAAATTCAACCTTAAGCAAATTTAGCGGGCTCTCGCTACGTACTAAATTCAACTTATCGAATACGCGTGAGTCTAGTTTCAATTCGGCTTTCGATCTTAAACTGAAACAACCTAAATTCAATTCAATAAAGGCGTCCCTAAATTCAATTGATAATGAAACGCGTAGGAAGAAATCGACTTGCACGAATTCAATCAAAATCAACGATTAAAACATGTTCTGAATCAATATCACAATCACCCTAAACCCTAATTGAAGGATTAGCTATGCATGATTGAAGAGGAAGCAATGAACATAATAATAAAAATAAGGGATATTTCCCACGGTACCCCCGAACTTTGGCAGATTACACATGGTACCCCATGTGTGAGGTTTGTTCACATGGTACCCCTAAACTTTGTAAATATGTGTCCAATATGCCCATTTTGTTACGGAAAACTTGACGACGTTAAGTTTAAAGAAGAATGCACCAATTATGAGTTTAGAGTACAATTAAAGCCACATTATTCCTCAATTAAATGCTATTATGTGTTGATTAATTAGTATAAATTTTGTTGATTAGAGTACAAATAAAAGCATTTAATCGGGGAATAATATGGGTCTAAATGTACCCTAAACTCATAATTGGTGCCTTCTTCCATAAAATTAACGTCGTCAAGTTTTCCGTCACAAAATGGGCATATTGGGCACATATTCACAAAGTTTAGGGGTACCATGTGAACAAACCTCACACATGGGGTACCATGTGTAATCTGCCAAAGTTCGAGGGTACCGTGGGAAATATCCCTAAAAATAAACATGAGGAGAAGATGAAGAACAATTAAATTAAACCTGGAGTAATCTTCAATTGGAATGTAAAAGATCAAGTCTTGCAAGTATAATCAAAGCTAAACTAAGGTTTTTGAGAGTTTAAAAGAGAGGAAAAGTTATTCTAAAACTAAACTGAAAACAATAATGAAAAGCATAAGTGAAACCCTAAGTTCGAATTGTATTTATAGGCCAACGAAATCCGGAGAAAATAAACAGCAGAACCGAGCGGTTCGTGCTCAAACCGATCGGTTCAGGGGCAGAACCGATCGGTTCACTCCATGCCGAGCGGTTTTAAGGCTTGCAGAAGCTTCCAGCACGTTTAAGCTCTGTTTCAACTATCCGGAACCTATAGGTTTGCTCTGAACCTATAGGTTTAACTTCACAAATCATCGTATTGACTCCGAATCAACTCTCGAGTCTCGTCTTGACTTCTCGATACTTGTAAACGCTCCAAATGACTCAGGTTTCAGCTCAGGACCGCCAAAACCTGCAAAATACACACGAGGAACGACAGTATCGCAATATAAAGCAAATAGCTACTAAAACAATAATGAAATCGAGCAAGTGTGAGCTAAATGCAACTATAACGGGGGCATAAATGCTATATAAAAGACATGTATCATTCGTCTCTCTAGCAATCAAATCACGAACTCCTCGCGGTTTCCACTCAACGCAAATGATGATCTAGGTGATATATGTAGTGACACTCACCTACTCGACTCATGGAAGCACGCCCGCAATCGAATGTGGATCAAATCTCGCATTCCCGTACACAAAAATGTCACAACAAATGAAACAAACATGAGGACTTACATAGGAATGAGGTGTGTGTAGGCCAAAAAGAGGTAAGGGTAAGAAGGTGGACAAATAATTATGGAATCGTGGAGCTAAAAGTCACTAGAAACCACTAATACTACTCAAGTGCTCATCCAACCGGCAAGGAACCCAACTCTCACAACAAAAGGATCGAAAACAGCACATCGATCTCCTCTACACTCCATCGCAACAATAGCAATAGAAACAAGTGCTCAACCACGCAACAACAACAACTCCATTTTTGCTCACAATTCTTTCTTTTCTTGTCTTTGTGTTTTTTTTTTTTTTTTTTTTTAGATTTTTGTCTTCTTTTTTCTTGAACAAGAGCACACTTTTAGTTGCGAAAAACCTCATCAAATGTCGGGGAAACTGCAATCCCGACTAATAATCACCAACATTCTCACGCTCACGACATCAGGAAGTCGTAGCAACGATCAAAACCCGGAAGATAAGCATAAGAGTAAGCAAAAGCGGCAACTAGCTAGGCTATGATAGGCTATTTGACAATGTAGCTAGCAAACTCAAGTGGCAAAGGGGGTAATAGATCATATATGAGAGGATAAAACATTGAAAGAACATGGTAAAAAACATGATATCAACTAAAGCTTCATATGCAAAACATGTGACAAAATCGCTGGGAAAAACGGGATAGGGGCCACACTTATGCGTGTTAATGTAACATACCTCACGAGGAGAACTACTCACAATATAGCACGGGGACCGGGTTAGATGAACCGGCCACTGGAGACTCAAAACCTCACAAAAAGAGTAGCTATAGTCCGGAAGTGATAAAGCCTAATCGAAAAAGCATGCCATCATCTACTATGTCAAAACATCCCCGCTAGCGCCAATCCATCAAAATAAAATCATGCCAAAGCTAAAATCAAACTAGGGAAGGGATGTCGGGAAAGATAAAGATAAAAACAAGCTCGAAACAACAGTTCGGGTTACGTATTTTTGGAATTTTTTGAAATTTTTTGATTTTTTTTTTTAAATTTTCTGATTTTTTTTGGATTTTGTGAAATTTGTAAAATGAAAAACAAAATTAAAAAGCAAAAATGAAAAGAAAAACGCTCTCCCCCCAAACCGAACGGCACATTGTCCCCAATGTGTCCAACAGCACATCAACCAAGGAGACCTCAAAATATGTAGGGAAAAACGAGAAAACGAGTAAAACGAAAAATGTACGTACAATATTTACAATGGAAATGCCCCCCCAAACCAGCAGCAAACTAGGGGGCTCAGCAGCGGGTACTAGAAGTACCACCAACCACGGGTCGCATCAAACACGAACCCGCCTCCGTCATCCTCTTCATCACGGCCGTCATCATCTTCACTAACTCGGTCAGCACCATCATCATTGCAAACACCAATTTGTTTTTCTATTCGCTGGCTTGCAGCAAAGCCAACCTCGCTCATCACCACTCAAATCGTCTTTGAGCACATCTCTACCCGCTTCCGTCCCTCCACGGTCACCTACAATCACATCACAAACAAGCACAGCCACGAAAGGGTCCCTAGCAAGGACCTTCGGTAAGTTCTCAGCAACACAATCATTAACAACATCGACAGAAAAGACAGACTCCTCGAACATGGGGCGTTTTAAAGCATTAGACAAATTAAAAGTTATTTGATCACCTCTAACATCCAACGTTAACTTCCCGTTCTTAACGTCAATAATCGCACAAGCAGTGTGCAAGTAAGGACGACCCAATATAATAAGAATTTGGGAGTCCTCGGCCATGTCAAGAACGACAAAGTCAACTGGGATGAAAAACTTACCAACTTTGATGAGAACGTCCTCTAAATTAAAACACCCAAGGGGCATTTTACTGAACGTTCCGCCATCTGGAGCGTGATATTTGTAACCTTTAAAGCGCCCATGTTCAGTTTCTCGTACACCGAGTACGACATGACACTAACGCTCGCACCTAAATCACATAAAGCGTTATCAATAGAAACAGTACCAATGGTGTAAGGAATTGAGAAGCTACCCAGATCTTTCAATTTAGGTGGAGACTTGTTTTGTAAAAGTGCGCTGCATTCAGTAGTAAAAGCAACAGTCTCGACCTCATTGAAAGATCGTTTACGAGTTAGGATGTCTTTTAGAAATTTGGCATAATCAGAGACTTGAGTGATTAATTTAGTGAAGGGAACTGTTACCTTAAGATCCTTGACAACCTCCATGAACTTACCAAACTGCGTGTCAAGCTTAAACTTTACCACTCGGTTCGGGAATGACAACCTTATCTTGATCGGCGGCTCCACCAGCTTGTCCTGAGCTCGCTGCTTCCCCTTGTCCTGCTGCACGTGCGTCCACACCACTGTCCACGTGTTGCTCCACGTGTAGACCACTGTGCACAACGCCCTCTTTCGCCGCCTCTACGCCCTTAGAAACTGTAACAAGATCATTCTCAACATGCAAATCGTTAGTGGTAACGTTTGGATTTACCTTGCTCACCTACATGGGAGGTGCATCAACATTAGGCATCGATGGCCCATCATAGCTCGTACCACTACGGAAGGAAATAGCATTGGCGAACTCGTGAGGCGTCTTAGGTTGAGACGGGAGGACCCCTTGTGGCCTCGAGTTACTAGACAACGCTACTTGAGCCCATTGAGAATTGATCATCTTGTTATGCGCAAATAGAGATTTGAATCGTCGCATCCTTCGCTTGTGAATCCTTTTCTAGCTTTGCAATCACCGCCTCTTGGTTCTTTCGCATTTGAAGCATCACGGCCCTCATCTCGGCCATGAGATCGGTGGGCGGTGGAGGTGAAACTGGCGCTTCAAACGGCGGGCGATTGAAGCCCGGCGGATTATAAGGACGGGGTGCATTATATGGAGTGAAATTTTGTTGTGGGTTATTTTGTGGTTGTTGTTGTGGCGAATTTAAAACATTGGAGCTTTTGTAAGAAAGGTTGGGGTGGTTTTTGTAGCCTTCATTATAGTAGTTAGAGTAGGGGTTGTTTTGAGAGTGTGTTTGAAAAGCATGAACATGGTGAGTTTGAGTTTGAGTGTGCATACCTCGGCATTCCATGGAAGAGTGCCTAACCGTACCACAAGTGTCACATGGTAGATCGTAGGAAGAGTGCATTGCGGCAACCATTTGTCCTCTAGCATGTGAGGAACTTCCCGCTTGCATTTGATCAATCTTAGCACTCATCGATTCAAGCTTCGCTGTAAGCAATGTTATAGTATCAACGTCGCGTTTTCCACTGGCCCTCGGTGTGCTCATCGAATTACCGTATTGCGCATCATGAATTGCCATAGCCTCAATTGTGTCATGAGCCTCATCAACGTCGATGTTGTCAAACCGTCCATTCGTCGCTGACTCAAGCACTTGGCGGGACTCACTATATAACCCGTTGTAGAATTGCATCACAATAAACCATTTATGTAACCCATGGTGCGGACATTGGCGTTGTAAGTCTTTGTGTCTCTCCCAAGCATCAAACAAACTCTCATCACCACGTTGTCGAAAGCTTGTGATTTGGCTCCTTAACATGGCCGTCTTTTCCGGTGGGAAATATTTTGGTAAAACGCCAAAACTAGAGAGTTTCAATCGATAATCCCCAAAGCCACCCCATTCAAAGAGCTTAGCCACAATTTCGCCTTATCTAGGAGTGAAAACGGGAATAGCATCTCCCGAATTTGTTCTTGAGTGACTCCGGCTTGCTTAATCGTTGAGCAATAGTCACAACATTTTTGAACATGGAGGTTAAGATCCTCACCGAGGTTGCCCCCGAATTGACTACGCTCGATCAAACTTATGAAGGTCGGCTTGATCTCGAAGTTGTTGGCCACAATCTCCGGCATAGCATTGCCGGTAGGAATTTGAGCCGTGGTTGGCTTTGAGTGATCAGAAAGCTACACCATGATTATGAGTTGAGGTTTGGGTTCAACGTAAGCTTCCTCGGTGGAAACTGCTTCAAGTTGCTTTAGTAAGTTTTTGCGTGCTAGCTAGAAAGGTACGCTCCGGTTCAGGATCAAATGGTATGTGCTTATTAGCTTGAGATGTACGCGATTTCCTGGGCATACATAACACTAGAGGTAACTATAAGAAGCAGCCTCAAGGAATTGAGGTTCCTTGAGACGAAAACGAAAGTCTAGAATGAAGTAAACAACAACAAAAAAAAGCCGTCTCCCAGACAACGGCGCCAAAATTTGATAAGCTTTAGTCGCACTCAGCTAATCAAAAATAACCTGACAAACCTAATGGGTAGTTAGGGTAAGTCGGAGTCGAATCCACAGGGAGATGGTTGTATTTGTAGGTCACTTATGGGTCAATTCTAGACTCGGTCGGTTCGAACTTTGAGTGGTTTGCTATAACTGGAGCGAAGGAAAGGGGTTTAACCTTATAATGAAAAGGTCTAGGATGGAAGTCGGGTTTGACATGGAAAAGACTTAGGTTAGGGGTCGGTGATCGGAATGAGTAGGGCAACACACTTGCTAAGGATGTAGCTCGTCCTCTCGGTCTTAAGCTTCCTCTAGGTCTCGTTAATGGGCTCTCGCAACTTACTAACGAGGGTCCTATTGATGTCTCGCGCCTCTCCTCGAACTAGGCTTTCGATCTTAAGTTCAAGGGTGCTAAAAGCTTGATAAAACTTGGCCAAAGGATTAACAAACACAATCAAGCAAGACAATCAAAACAAGTGCAAGACCCTAACTCGAAATGATCAGCAACAACAACCAAACTCAACACCCATGATCCACCCTTCTCCCTAGATTAAAGGACTACTCACACATGACTAAAAGAGCAATAAAAACAAGGGAAATAGAAGGAGACATGATCATAGACTATAAAAAATGAAATTTCAATTAAAATAGAGAAGAAATTCAATAGCAAACTCAATTCAATCAAAGAGAAGTGGATGAATTCAAGAAACAAAAACCAAATAGAATCACCAAGTAGCGAATTTGTCTCGGGAATTAAAAGTATTAAAATATTGAAGGATGAAAACTTAGGTTTTTGATCGAGATAATGTTCTAAAAAGGGATGAAAAACTATGTAAAAAGCAATATGACGAAAAATAGACGAATCCCCCTTGAAATAACTCAAACAATTTAAGCATACGAAGAGGTGGGAGTTGTCCCGGGGGTCGGGATGGGCTTCCCGACCGGGACAGTGGTCCCAGGGATTCGGGACAGCCATCCCGTAGCATCCAGAAAAATTGCCTCCAATTGTCTTGATTTCTACTCCATCGTAAGTCGTCGCAAGGCATAGGGACGAGGCATGGTTCGTCCCAAGGGTTAGGGACAAGGTCTAAAATGAGAATTTGAGCTTCTTACTCCATCCCTAAGTCTCTGGACCACTTCAAACACCTGATAACGGTTCGTACTCAACCGAAACGAAGGTGTTACGGTTAAGATATAACTCTCAAGCAAGTATAACGTGGTCAATGTAGTATGAGAGGGTCGAATCCACAAGGATGGGTAGTTAGGCTACGAGTCTAGGTTTTGTTATAGTTTAGACGGTTAAAACGTTGTCTTGGGTTTCTAACCTAATCAAACTAATGAAAAGCGAGTAAAAGAAAAGACAATGTAATCGATAATAAAATACAGGTTTAGGTCCGATTTCTCCGCTAGCATCTAATTATAACAACAAGTCATTGAATCGTAAAATTAGAAAACGTCTATGGAACTAAACACTACTCCCCGCTCGAGTTTGTAGGTCACTTCCTAAAATACCTAAGACTTCCCTTCCGGGTTTGAATAAGCTCTCCTCGACTTGCCTAAAAGTTACTCCCATGGTATTTAACACACAAGTCAAGAGAACCAAGTGGTGGTTGCCCTGGTGGAATTTGGGTTAACTTGGAAGATGCAACAAATTGTGTGAGGTACTAGGTTCAAATCCCACCTGGAACCAATTTCTCCACTTGGCCACCGCAGCCCCCGTCGGGGGTGGCTTACATAGTACATGTGGTGGTGCGAGAATGCATGTGCCCGGGGGGGACTCAACCCCCTCATCATCAAAAAAAAAAAAAAACAAGTCAAGAGAATAAAATTTGACATTTAGACACTCACAATTTAACAACATTGTAAACAATTCAATACGATAGACAAAATTAGCTAGGGATTAATCGAACCCTAAACACAAATTACTCACTAATAATAATTAAACCGACACTAATTATAATAATAAAGAACTCAAACATGATAATATGAGTAAATTTACAATAAAATCAAAACTTTAACTAAATAATATCATAAACAAATAAAACATAAGAGTCAAATAAAAGACATTAATTTAAATGAAATAAATCAAATCTTAACATAAATTGTAAATTAAACTAATAAACTAAAGATTAAAAACTAATTAAAATTATATTGAAGTAAAATAAAGAGGAAAAATACGATAAAAAATGGAGGAAAAAGGCTCTCTGTCTACTCTATCGATCTACTGCTGCCCTATTGCTACTCCTCTTCTCTTCTTTCTGCCCCCTTTTTTGCCTCCTACTTGCTGCCCTATTTTATTTGCTAAGTACCCCCTTTTTTTTTACTTGTTGGGCTCTCCTTCTCATTTCCGGTTGGTCCAATTAATTAGCTAAGTTTGGTCCACTTGTTTTCATTTCGATCCGTTTCATTTTAATCCGACCCGTCTTAATTAGCTCCTGCAAACTTAAAACGACATCTCGCAGTAGCAAATACTCAAAATATAAAATTATTACCAAGAATTACAATAAAAAGTCTAATTTATTATTGTGTCGTATAATGAGCTATTTAACGATATTTGACCACAAAAATAGACCAAATAAGAGCAAAAGTGCGGTTACATAATGGGTAAAAATATTACTTATCAAACTCTCCCACACTAAACTCTTACTCGTCCTCGAGTAAGCTCAAAATACAACTAAGAATTCAGACATATACACATAAACTAATCTACCTATAATATCCGAATCGGGACAATTAGCGGGTCCATCCGCCCCTTCAACTCACAACGCAATACTCACGAGGAAAAAGTATCACATTCAAGGCAAGGTGGGTCTTGCTCAAAATCATGAACCGACACTCATATAAGCACATGATCAAGAATAGAAAAAAGTCGCTTCGGTCTCAAAATAAGTTTACCTTCCTTATCTAGGTAGCTTTCTCGCTCTCAACACGAGCGAGAAAACAACGTATCAAAGTCGAATATCTAAAAGGTTATTTGGGTGACAAGACGAAATAGAAAACTTCATGTCATGCACTAGCTTATTGTTGATAAATCAAGCTCTATCGAGGTCAACTCGAGGTGTGGGGAAGTATGGGATAAATGAACCTCATGTCCTAAGCTTTCTAGTATCAAGTCTCGCCTCCAAAGGTAGGAGGAAGGGTCGTCCCAATTTGGCTCAATTGCGTGCTCGTTTCTTATAAAATAAGTGTTCATAAAAGTGATAGCTTCCATATTATTACCTCTTAGTTTTTTTTTTCTTTTGAATCGGGTGTGGCTAATCCCACGCTCGCTATGTTGTCACCGACTCACCGCATGTTTTCTCGGCACGAAGTGAGTACACGACAATAGCTTACGGGTTTTGCACTCTTTACCACTCGGTCTAATTAAAGTGACCATTAGTAGTGGCATCGAAGTGGTCACCACAACCCGTTATTTGAACTTTGGAAGCTGAAAAGAAAGTTTGGAGATCAAAGCATCTTGTAAAACAAAATAGAAACGAGTTCTCTTCTCTTTTTTTTTTTTTCTTTTTTTTTTATATATTTTTATTTTATTTTAAGATGATTGAGCCAAAAAGGTCACTAATGTCTCATATATTTATATATATAGCCCCTTGTTCACGAGCTTTACTTTGCGATTCTCGTACTTTAATACGCATTTCGGCTCCTATTTCTCTCCGTTTTGGCTCTGCTGCGTTTTTGTGTCCATTTTCCAGGAATAAGCAGCTATTTGGAGTTTAGGATGCTATTCGGGAGGTTTCGTGAAGTTTCGTAAAGTTTCGTGAAGTTTCGAGGTGATTCGAGTTGATTTCGTTGCGTTTCGGTTGCGCACGAGCCTCGTTTCAACCAATGAAGGTGTCTCGGGACCTTGGGACGGGATTTGAAGCTTGCATTATCATCCTAATACTCGTCCCTACTCGTGAGCCTCGTCCCTTAGCCTTGGGACGACATAGAAGTGAAAATAAGCTAAGGCAAAGAAGAGCAAAAATGAGCACTTGAGCTGTAACTCACGGGACAGGTGTCCCGTATGCTAGGGATGCTGGTCCAGCCTTGTCCCGGATGGGAGGCTCATCCCGGAGCCCAGGGACGACTTGTGACTCCTCGTGTGCTTTAAATACTTCGTCAATTTGAAGGATCAAAACAAATTATTTTCGTCTGAAATTTTTACAGCATTTCATAGACTCTTAGAAGTACTTTCTATCAAAAACTTAGGGTTTAAATAATTTTCCTTCTTGTACTTTGAATTCTCGACTCGGAAACGTTGTTTGATCATCCTATTTCGGTATTGTTGTCTTTATTCTTCTCTTTCTCTTTGCAATTTCTGATTGGTTTTTGTTTTGTACTTCTCTTATTTGATTGTCATATCAATATTTATCGTTCTTGATCATGTTTTCTTCTTTCTCCCTTGCTTTTGTTTCCGTTTTCGCGATGTGTGAGTAGTTCTTTATCTAGGGATGAAGGGTGATCATGGGTGAGTAGTCTAGGATGCTTTTGGTGATGATTTGATTAGGGTCTTGCTTGTGTTTTGGTTGTCTTGTGTTTGATTGTGTTTGTTGATCCCTTGGCCAAGGTTTAGCAAGCTTTTCCACCCTTAAACTTAAGACCGAAAGCCTAGTTTAAGGTAGGGTACGAGACTAACCATTAGGACCCTCACTTGTAAGTTGCGAGAGCCCGCACTTGAGACCTAGAGGACGCTTAGAACCGAGAGGTCGAGCCTATTCCGTAGCACATGCGATTCCCGACTCATTTCTGTCACCATCCTTTGTCCTAGCTTCACCCTTGCTATCCCCGATTCCCTAGACCTTTTTCCCTAAGTTTAAACCCTTACTTTTCCGCTTTAGTATTTAGTAAACCAACCTACTCGAACCGAGACTAGAATCGTTCAAAATAACCAACATTGCGACCATCTCCCTGCGGATATGATACCCGACTTACCCTAGCTACCCGTTAGAGTTGTTCGGATTTATTTTTGATTAGGTGACGCGACTAAGCCTTATCAGTCACCTTGAGACGAGATAACCAAGTCACTAAGTGCAATGAGGGTGGTATAATGGAGGTGAAATCACACCCGACAAGTGACCCTTGGAGCTTAGTCAACGACAATAAAAAGATGCATGACTAAGTTGTTCTAATTAATGTTATCATCCAAGTAACGAGCTATATAATCAACTAGGTTACGAGAAAAAGACACCAAGAATCTTTTTTTGTGTTTTTCAAATTTTTAGATTTTTTGTATTTTTGAAAATTTTCAAATAAAAGACAAACAAAAAATAAAATATATGTACTCTAAACACATTCTCCGAACTCCTCAGCACAAAAATTCACAACAATACCACAATCTCCATAACCACCACATATATAAATGCAAAGCATCCTCCCCCACACTAAAATCGGACATTATCCTCAATGTTCATACTAGGGGAAAGAGTGAAACGGAAAAAGGGTAAAAGAATATACCAAGTAAAGCGCAAAAGTGTGGGTCACCATAAGATGGAACTTGCACAAGCTTGTGATCCCGCCAAGTTGAAATAAAATGTCATACCTACAAAAATGCAAAACCAGTCAAAACAAAGCAAAACAAAACCTACCAACAAAATTTAGAACTATCTACATACTATATAATTATATAAAATACCGGTCAAAGAACGCATTATCATGTCAAACAAGATCGACCAATCCTCACAAAAGTGGTCATAAGAGGTCATACATGATAAATCATACCAAAGTGAAGTAATAACACTAACAAGATATTTGTGAAGAATTTGGATTATAGAAGCATTAAAGTCACACCAAGGCTTATCATTTGGTTTCAAAGGCACAAAAGTAAGATCAAAATCAAAGAATGTAGCATTCTTATCTAACAAATCGTTATGCCTTTCCATCAAAGCCTCTTTGGGTGTCAAATTCAAAGAGATATCGAAATCATCGAGAGAAAAATTCAACTCATCATCAATCATAAGCTCATAAGAGGAAGAAAAGTCTAAGTACGAGAAATCAATGGAATTAAGAGATTCATCCTCAAAACAAAGGTTAGCCTCACAAATCTCCAGTGGCGGATCTTCAACGAAATTTGATGAGGGGGCCCAAACAAAGGTTTAGTTGCATACAATCTTGTAAACGTAATGTAAGGAGTAGTATTCCTAATTGACTTATGTAACAAAATTTGACTTTTTTGTAAATTAAATATTAACACTTTTTGTAAGACATGATCTTATTACAATAAATATAAAGCAATAACATATTAAGGAGTAGTAATATTACCTTGTTACATTAAAGTAAAAGTCACAATATATTGAAAAGTAAAATTAAAGAAGCATAAATTTAAGTAGTAAAAAAATTAAAGTTTTTTAATGGTATTAATTATCTTATTAAAATAAATCAAAAGGCATAAAGAATGAGGAATAAAATAAGCCATAAAAAAAAAAAGGAATAAAATAAGCCATAAAAAAAAGGAATAAAATACCTAAAAATTGGCCAGGGTGGAAGGGGATTTGAACTCTTAACCTTTCTTATCAAAGTCAAAGCACCAACCACTAGACTACAACATTTCTAATGTTGATTAAGCAGCATGTTTAATATTTGTCTGAAACTTCAGGAGGAGCCCGGCCCACCCCCGAGTCTTCAAAGATCCGCCCCTGCAAAACTCCTCAAAGAAACTCCCCAAAACGGGTTCTTTAACATACTCATCATCATTACTCATAATCTCGAGACTTTTTTCAAAAATATCCACAATCTCATTATCCCACGACTTATTTCTCATGTCAAGCTCAAGACTTTCCCCTCTACAAGTCAACTCCTCTACAAAATCGTAATCAAGATCAAAGACTAAAGTATCAAACTCACACAATCTAAGCTTATTAACCTCCTCCACTCCAAGAGGTTCATTCTCCTCACTTGAAACATAATCAACATCAAACTTTACACTCTCAAACTCACAATCAAGGTATAGAGGAGAAAGGTCACTAGGCACCATACCAACATCAAGAGAAAAATCATTAACATTAACATCAAACTCATGTGACATAACCAAATCATTGTCACTAATCGTCACTTGAGCATCCAACAAAGGCATACAAGCAGACTCAATTTTATTACTAGGGAAAGGGGAATCAACATGCAAAACCTCATCACCAAGAGAAGATAAACTAACATCAAGATCAAGCTCATTAGAATCCACAAGCCAATCATAATCATCATCATCACCATTAATCACATTAAGACCCTTAAACTCATCAACATTCAGATCCTTAAAGGAGGGAGAAACATGATTATTTTGGACATTATAAACATGATGAGATGAATAATGTTGTGGTCTACTACAAAGGGTCGTTCTTCCCCATCCCCAATTTTCCTCGGCCATAACCATATTTTCAATCAAAGCATTAGATTCCTCAACCTTCAACCCCTCAAAATCTCCTCTAGATGCCGCAAGCACCATATCTCTAGTTTTGGGAGGTAAGTTTTAAAAGAAAGTTAATGTAGTTAGCCAAGGTGGAATCCCATGAGTAGGACAAGCTCTCAACAACCTCTTAAATCTACCCCAATACTTACCCAAACTCTCAAATTTTTCTTGCTCAAATGATATAATCTCTTGTCTAAACTTACATGTCTTAAAGTGGGGAATTTTTTTTCTATAAAACGTATATGAACTAAGTCATCCCAACAAGAAAAAGACTTAGGGGGGGTGTGAGTATAACCAAGTTCTAGCATTACCCTTAAGACTAAAGGGAAAAAGAAGAAGTCTAATGATTTGATCGGAAAGACCACTAATCCTCAAGGTTGCACATTTCTCTTCAAATGTCACAAGATGGTCTATCACATCATCAAACCCATGGAACACATCTTGTCTCACTAACTCAATCAAAGCCGATTTTAACTCATAATCGGTAGCCTCGACAATGCCAATATCAATAGGTGACGAAATCAAATTAACGCCGAGTCTACAAAGATCGGCTGTAGAAGACATATGAAAACCGAGAAATAAAATTTTTGATTTTTTGAATTTTTTTTTCTAAAAACAATAAAATGACCAATCCTAAAACTAGACAAAAGCTCAAATCTAACTTAGCACCATCCCTGGCAACGGCGCCAAAAACTTGTTACAGTTAAAATATACCTCTCACGCAAGTATAACGTGGTCAATGTAGTATGAGAGGGTTGAATCCACAAGGATGGGTAGTTAGGCTATGAGTCTTGGTTTTGTTCTTGATTAGTCGGTTAAAATGTTGTTTTGGGTTTCTAATCTAATAAAACTAATGAAAAGCGAGTAAAAGAAAAGACAATGTAACCGATAATAAAATAGAGGTTTAGGTCCGATTTCTCCACTAGCATCTAATTATAACAACAAGTCATTGAATCGTAAAATTCAAAAACGTCTATGGAACTAAACACTACTCCCCTACCGAGTTTGTAGGTCACTTCCTACAATGCCTAAGACTTCCCTTCCGGGTTTGAATTAGCTCTCCTCGACTTGCCTAAAAGTCCACTCCCATGGTACTAACACACAAGTCAAGAGAATAAAATTTGACATTTAAACACTCATAATCCAACAACATTGTAAACAATTCAATACGATAGACAAAATTAGCTAGGGATTAATCGAACTCTAAACACAAATTACTCACTAATCATAATTAAACCGACACTAATTATATTAATAAAGAACTCAAACATGATAATATGAGTAAATTTCCAATAAAATCAAAAATTTAACTAAATAATATCATAAACAAATAAAACATACGTGTCAAATAAAAGACATTAATTGAAATGAAATAAATCAAATCTTAACATAAATTATAAATTAAACTAATAAACTAAAGATTAAAAACTAATTAAAATTATATTGAAGTAAACCATTATCCAAAAAAGAAAAAAAAAAAAAACCTAATTCTCTCTTTTTCTCCCTCTTTGAAAAACCTTAATCTCATCCAATTCAAAGTTGGGGCTTCCATCGACAATTAATCGATGGTAAGCCCCCAAATAACTTTCTTTATCAATTATTAAGTATGAATTTCTATAAATTAATAAATAAGAGGTCTCGTTTTTTGCGAGATCCATTTGTCGGTCTCTTTTTTTGGAGTTTTTTCAGTCCTAGTTTTCTGGGTTTCAGTCCTATTGGAAATATAGGTAAAAGCGGCTTAGTCGTTTCTTTTATGATGAAGATGTGGAATATCAGTTTCTTAATGAATCGTTATGTGGCGTTACACGTGTTGTCGGTTTGTTGGTTGCAATCAATTTGGTTAGATGAAATTGTTTTTCGTCAAGGCTCAAGATTCTTCGATCCTCTTGTGAAAAGTTGTTTGCGGCGATATGATAGAGGACGTGCTTTGGAGCAATTCAAGTATATAGATCTTTCTTTGAACGAGAGTTTCTTTTATTTGGCTTTAGTCGATTTGTATCCAATTGACACTTGTTGTAGATGTCGTATGACTATTTATTAATGAATTGATCCTTTCTTTCAAAAAAAAAATTATATTGAAGTAAAATAAAGAGGAAAAATACGATAAAAAATGGAGGAAAAAGGCTCTCTGTCTACTGCGTCTGTCTACTCTATCGATCTACTGCTGCCCTATTGCTACTCCTCTTCTCTTCTTTCTGCCCCCTTTTTTGCCTCCTACGTGCTGCCCTTTTTTATTTGCTAAGTACCCCCCCCCCCAACCCCCCTTTTTTTTTACTTGTTGGGCTCTCCTTCTCATTTCCGGTTGGTCCAATTAATTAGCTAAGTTTGGTCCACTTGTTTTCATTTCGATCCGTTTCATTTTAATCCAACCCGTCTTAATTAGCTCCTGCAAACTTAAAACAACATCTCGCAATACCAAATACTCAAAATATAACATTATTACCAAGAATTACAATAAAAAGTCTAATTTATTATTGTGTCGTATAATGAGCTATTTAACGATATTTGACCACAAAAATAGACCAAATAAGAGTAAAAGTGCGGGTACATAATGGGTAAAAATATTACTTATTTGAAGGAAAATCAATTCGACAAGTCACATAGCGATCCCGGAAAGCCTTGGCTTTGACTCGGCTATCATCCATCCTCCAAAATAGTGTGTTCTCTTACAAAATAGACATAAAAACACAACAGAGACACGCGGAGGAAAAATAGGAAGTGTAAAGCATGTAAAAGCACGAAAAACGCCAAAAAATTGTAGTGAACCGGGGATGTAAATTGTAAAGTATATATAAATGCGACACATCAATTGCTGGACCTACAATATTTGACTATTACTCGCCCTGACATTACATTTGTCGCGCAACAAGTATGTCTTTTCATGCATGTCTTATGAGAGCCTCATTTCGAGTCTCTTAAGCATATCCTATGCTATGTAAAAGGCACGATTGGTCACGGTCTCTTGGTCCTCCAAGCGCTAGGCCACTGGCTCTCGACTCACGATAGTTCGCCAGGTTGCGTACATCGCTCACAAACCAACACGAGTCCTTTACAGCGCACTTTGTTCTCACTCATGAGCATCCATCCTAAGATTGCTCTCCTGCAAGCACGTTTACACTACTACAAATATGAGCATCCACAACGGCAAAGAAACAACACCAATTATGGTTTTGCGTTATTTATAGTATTAAAAACAACGAACAATAAATATCCGTTGTTAAAAGTAAGGGCGCCAAATCAAACTCATCATCAAAAACAACGCAAAAAAACTATAAACAACGGTTCAACTAAAAATAACGGTTTTTGTAAAAAATGCGTTGTTTTTAATGTGGACTTTAAATAACGGTTTTTCCAAATAAACCGTTATTTTTGATTAAAAACTAAAAATAACGGTTTTTGTAAAAAATGCGTTGTTTTTAATGTTGACTTTAAATAACGGTTTTCTCTTAAACCGTTATTTTTGATTTTTGATTAAAAACAAAAAAGAGAGAAAGAGAGGAGACTAGGAGAGCACTTAAGATCAGAGAATAGGGAGAGAAGGGAGAGAAGAATTCACCACCACCACCACCACCACCTCGGCCATCATCACAACCGCACACCACCACCGCCTTAACGCCACCAGTGTACCACCGCAACCACCGTGTTGCTGTCGACCACTGTCCCCACGCCACCACCGTCGTATGTCATTGTATGGGCAAGGTTTTGAGCAAGGTTTTTGTCGGGTTTACGAGTCTACCTTAATTCCTCATCTAATTGAAGGTATAATCCCGATTTAATCGATGTATTTTGGATATTTCGTTTAACCCTAACCCTAGAAATTTGGGGATCGTTTTTAGGTCAAAATTGATGTTTCAAAGTGTCGATTAGATGAGTTTCACATGAGTCTAATAATAGAAATTTGGCTGCTATCAAGGAATTTCAGATTCGAGTTTCAGTCTGTTGATTTTCGAGTTCAGATTCGTTTTCAAGTTCAGTTTCAGTCTGTTGATTTTGTTCATTTCTGCAACTGAAAATCTTCAAATCCACTGTTTAATGTTTCAATATAGTACTTGGTGGATTTAGGTTAGAGAATCAAGCTTTTTTGAGCTTATACAAATGGTTTGAAGCTCAATTTTTGTTGCTGTAATTTTTTTGGAGTTACATATTTGGTATGTATATTTATTATGTACTCATAGTGTCAAGATTAATTTTCTCTATTTTTGTGTAAGTATTTTTTTTGTGACATGTGCAAAATCAGTGTCGTATTCAAACTTTTTGTATTTTATTAAGTATATTACGTTTGTTACATAAATATGTGCATTTGAACCTATGAAAGCTACGAACTCCATTAATGGAGGTCTATGAGCTCAATGATGAAGAGAATTCAGTTAGAGTTGTAAAAGTATTGTTTTTGGTAAGAGAGGACAAAATTAAAGTGGATGTATTATTAATGAATTAACAAAACGTACAAAATGAATAGTGATATCCCCTTATATACTTAGGATGATAATTAACTAATTACATTACTTAACAAACTTAAATTAACAAATACATAGTTCACATCCCCCCTTCAAGATGGACTTCGAGGGACATGGAGAAGGCCAAGCTTGGAACAAAGAAAATGATGTTGTGAAGCACCCAAGGCCTTCGTCATGAGATCAGCCAATTGTAACGAGGAACGAACATGAGTAGTGACAAGAAAACCTTCCTTCAGCTTATCCCGAACAAAATGACAATCCACATTGAGATGTTTAGTGCGCTCATGAAAGACGGGGTTTTGAGAAATATGCTCGGCGGCTTTATTATCACAAAAAAGTGGAATGGGTAAAGGAACAGGAACACGAAGATCAAGAAGAAGATTATGTAACCAAACCATCTCGCTAGTAGTATAAGACATACTACGGTATTCGGCTTCGGCACTACTTTTACTAACAGTCACCTGCTTCTTTGTCTTCCACGAGACCAAAGAGGGACCAAGAAAAAGACAATAGCCACTCAAGGAACGACAAGAAAAAACACAAGAACCCCAGTCAGCATCACTGTATGCGTGAACTGAAAGGGAGGAATCAAGAGGATAGAACAAGCCAAGGTTAACAGTGGTTTTCAAGTATCGAACCACATGATGAGCTGCCTGAAAATGAGGAACCCGAGGTTGGGTCAAGAATTGACTAAGATGTTGTACACAATAAGAAATATCAGGGCGAGTGAGATTAAGATAAAGCAATCGACCAATAAGACGACGATACACAGAGGGATCAGGTAAGAGGTCACCCTCATCAATAGAGAGTTTCAAACCTTTAGGGAAAGGAAACAAAACCTCCTTACAATCACCCAATCCCATATCAGAAACAATATCAACAATATATTTACGTTGATTCAAGTAAAGACCCTGCTCAGACCTTGTGACTTCTAAGCCTAAGAAATATCTTAGGAAGCCAAGATCCTTAATAGTAAACTGCTGATCAAGAGCATGTTTCAAACGAGCAATACCTTGAATATCATCACCAGTCAACAAAATATCATCAACATACACTAAAACAATAACCAGAGAAGAAGAGTGAGGGTCAGACTTAACAAAGAGAGAATAATCATGCTTAGACTGGACATAACCTAAACTAAGCAAGAAAGAAGTAAGTTCTTTATTCCATTGTCGAGAAGCCTGTTTTAAACCATATAAAGAACGTTTAAGTCGACAAACCTGACCATCTTGGGCCTTAGAGTAACCCGGAGGAGGTTTCATGTAAACTTCCTCATCAATATAACCATGAAGAAAAGCATTGTTTATGTCTAACTGAAACAACTGCCAATTTTTAGAGGCAGCAAGAGCAAGGATGACTCTAACTGTAGGGAACTTTGCAACAGGGGAGAAAGTGTGCTTATAGTCCTTATCCTTGATTTGGGTAAAGCCTTTAGCAACCAACCGAGCCTTGTACCTAGCCACAGTACCATCAGGCTTATGCTTGATCTTGAAAACCCATTTACTCCCAATTGGCTTCTTATTAGGAGGAAGAGAGGTAAGGTCCCAAGTATCATTAGTCTCAAGGGCAGAAAGTTCCTCGGCCATTGCAACAAGCCATTTGTCATGTTGAATAGCCTGAGCAAAAGACTGAGGTTCAACCTCAGTCAACACATTATGCAAGGAAGCAGCATAAGCCTGCCCTAAAGAAGAGCAACTGTGAACAACCCTAGCTGCAAAAGAAGCAGTGGGAGGAGAAGAAGAAGAAGGAGAAGAAGGCAAGGTAGGGCATATGAAGCCTTGAAAATGTTTTGGAACTGACCTTGGCCTGGAGGATTTCCGTAAGGGAACCTCAGAAACCAAGGGTAACTCAGAGGGCACCGAAATATCAGGTGCATCTGAGGAGGTAGAAGAAGGAGAAACAACAGAAACAATAGGAGACTGAGTGATATCAGAAACAGGAGAAGAGGAGACAGGTGCATCAGAGGCAGTAGTGCCAACTAGAGTAGATGATGCACCAGAATCAAAAGGAGTAGAAACAGGGGCTGAAGTATAAGGAGAAGCACCAGGATTAACAAGGGAACAACCATCTGAATTAGCAGATGGATGAGAAGAAAGAGCAGGTGTAGCAACAGAAAAAGGGAAATCGTTTTCTCTGAAAACAACATCTCTACTCGAAAAAACTTTATGAGTGTCTAAATCATAGAGCTTGTACCCCTTTTGGCCAAAAGGATAACCAATAAGGATGCATTTTCTAGCCCTACAACCAAATTTATCACTAAAGGTGGGAGGCATGGATGCATAACATAAAGAACCAAAAATTCTAAGATGCTCAAGAGAGGGAGGGACACCAAAAAGTACCTCATGGGGTGTCTTCCAGCCTAGGAGAGGAGTAGGCATAAGGTTGATTAAGTAGGATGCAGTGAGCAAGGAGTCACCCCAAAAACGAATGGGTAAAGAAGCATGAAGCATAAGAGCTCTAGCTGTGTCTAATAAATGCCTATGCTTGCGTTCAACCCTCCCATTTTGTTGGGGTCTGCCCACAATGCTAGTGTGATGAACAATACCTCTGTCTTTAAAAAAATGAGCACACTGAGTCTGAATGAACTCGGTACCATTATCAGTTCTAACAAATTTAATATCTACATGAAAATGAGTATGAACATAATTGATGAACTTCTCAATCAAAAAAGGAACCTGAGATTTATGATGAATCAAAAAGGTCCAAGTATTTCGAGAATGATCATCTAAAATGGTTAAAAAAGACCTTGCACCAGAAAGAGAAGCAACTCTATAAGGACCCCAAACATCCATATGAACCAAATCAAAACATTTATTAGCATAAGATGTGCTTCTGACAAAAGGAAGTACATGGTGTTTGGCTCTTACACAGGTATCACAAAAGAAATTAGAACTAACAGGAATAGAAGGAGAAGCATGTCTAAGCTTATCAACAGAAGTGTGACCAAGCCTTGCATGGAACAAAGAAGAACTAATTACATTGCCACTAGAGGGCATGTCTACATTATTAAAGGATGAAGAAAGCTGTAAAGAAGACAGACCACTAGAAGAAGGAGGCCCAACAGAAAGCAACCTATATAATCCTCCAGTCTTGTGTCCAACAGCCAAGACAGCCTTAGTGGAAGGGTCCTGAAACAAACACTCTGAGGTTAGAAAAGTGACCTGCATATGAGAGTGCTCAATGAGTTTACCAACAGAGAGCAGATTCTGTCTAAAATCGGCAACATGAAGAACATTGTGCAGAATAAAGGAAGGAGAAAGAGAGATATCCCCCATTTGATGAACTGATTTAACAGATCCATCTGGCAAGGCCACTGAAAGAGGAGGAGTAAGACTCCGAATATTAGAGAGCAAAGAAGAATGAGAGGTCATATGATCAGAAGCGCCTGTATCTATGATCCAACTAACATCTGAAAAAACAGGCACAACAGAAAAAGCAGATGAAGAATAGAGCATACCAGAAGAGTTCAGAGAAAGACGAGCCTGATGCTCAGAAGAGGTAGAAGGTTTAGAGCCAGAAACGGCCTGAAGCACCTGAGTCATGACAGACTGAACAATATCCTGAACCACAGAGGGATTAAGAAGCTGCTGAAAATCAGTAGAAGCAGCTGTAGAAGGCTGAGGATCAGCAGGTGCAGCAAAAGGAGTGTCATCCACATAAGGAGGTGAAATAACACCAACATTATTGGCAGATTGCCTTTGAGAGAAAGAAGAGGTGTGAAGAGATTTCTTCCCTTTTGCATTGAAGGCCTTAAACTTGTAGCAATGGTCCTTAATATGACCTTTAGCATTACAGAAGGCACACGTTTTCAGTTTAAAACAGTTGTCAACAGTATGACCACGCCTGAAACAATGTGAACACTCTCTCACAGAAAGCTCACCCCTGTCAACCCTAGGTTTCTTATGCACATGATCCATGGAAGGTTTCTGAGCAGAAGAAACAACATTATAGGCAGAGACATCATGAAACACATTACCCGAGGCATCAGAAATTTCTTTCTGTGTTTCAACCTTTTGCAACAGACCTAAAGCCTTATTGATAGGGGGTAAAGGTTCAGTAGACAGAATATGTGTTTTGACAGCTTCATAGCAAGCATTAAGCCCCATTAACAGATGAATAAGCTTAGAACAGGTCTCGCGATCTAAAAGGCGTTTCATCAAATGACAAGTGCAAGCCTTGAGAGCACCACAAGAGCAATCAGGTATAGGATCAATACTATCAATACACTCCCAAGTTCGCTTCAATTGACTGTAATAATCCATGAGAGAGGCATTACCTTGAGAAAAATCACCGAGAGTTTTCTTCAAACGATAAAGCTCAAGAGCATTCAGCTGACCATACCTCTCGTTCAATTCCAACCACAGCTCCTTAGTAGATTTAGTGTAACGCACGTTATCATAGATGCGCTTGTGTAGAGAATTAAGAATCCAACGCAAGACCATAAGATCACAGCGATTCCACTGATTACGCTTCTTCACATCAGTCGAATGAAAACGACAAGAGTCAGTGAGGAAAACCTCCTTATTCTTCGCAGTAAGCGCCATGATGACGTCACTTCGCCAATCAAGGAAGTTCTGGCCATCAAATAGGTAGGCTGTGAGCTGGAGATGAGGTTGATCAGCAGAAGAAAGAAACAGTGGATCATCGTACTGATCATAGGAAGCATGAGGTGATCCAGTGGCTGAAGAAGAAGATTGAGACATCTTTGAGGAAAATTGATGAAGAAAACACGAAAATTAGAGTGTGCGAAGAAATAGATCGAAGATTTTGGGGAAACCACGAGCAAGTGAAAGAAATCAAGGATGAGTGATGTAAAATTGAATGAGAACACGAAAACAAGGACGAAAACAAAGAAAAATTAGGTGATGAGATGAAGAAATCGAAAAACAATTGAGGTGAACTGAAGAAAATCAATCGAAAATAGATCAGGCGAAGCACAGAACAAAAATCAATGAAGATAAATGAAAATTGATGTAAATTGAAGAAAGTGATGAAAAAATTGCTGAGAAATCGAAGAATTGATGACGAAAATAAAAAACAATTAGGTTTTTGATCGAAGAACAGCGAAATGCACAAAACAATTAGGTTTTGTGTGAATGATAATGAAGAACAAACGAAAAAGCGGAAGCAAAAGAGAGATCCAAGGATCGTTTATGGCGAGAGATACCATATGAAAGCTACGAACTCCATTAATGGAGGTCTATGAGCTCAATGATGAAGAGAATTCAGTTAGAGTTGTAAAAGTATTGTTTTTGGTAAGAGAGGACAAAATTAAAGTGGATGTATTATTAATGAATTAACAAAACGTACAAAATGAATAGTGATATCCCCTTATATACTTAGGATGATAATTAACTAATTACATTACTTAACAAACTTAAATTAACAAATACATAGTTCACAGAACCTAAATAGCTCCGGAGCAGACGAAGGACAAATGGGCTGATTTTGGCCACCGACTTGTCCGATGATTTAGTCTACATTAGAAACGTCACGAGTCGCGTCGACAGTCTCTTTCAAGCTCCTATGGACTCTGGCACTCATGCGCCTATCATGTCCTACCTTGAATACGAGTTCAAGGCCTAGGAAAGTACAATTTTACTCCCTCGATTTGTTCAATTCATTTCACTACATAGTTAATATGTTGTGCTTGTTTTGCTTGTTTATATGAGTATAGGTTTGATATCAGAGTAGACAACATTGCACCCGCTTTCATGGACAGGCTGGCAGTTCACATCATCAAGAACTGCATGTCGCTGCCTAACATCAAGGTATTAATTATATCAACCATTGAATTTCATGATACCTCGAGAAATTATCAACCATTTAAATTTCATGATAATAATTTTCATTTTGTGTGGTCTGAGTCATGAAATCATTGAGGAGTTTGTCTGGACAGTCATGAATTTTCTAGAATTTGTGTGAAGGCAACAAAGTTGAGCCAGCTGACATCATTTTTTTTAATTTTATAGTAGCTTTGATTATGTATGACTACTGAGTTAACATGCTAAACTTGTAGGTGTTGATTTCAAGGTTAAGTATGTAAACAAAAACTTAAGCTTGCCATTTAAGATAAAGGTAACATTCGTGATTGGCGTGGTTTTTATTTTATGATTCATATGCACTGTTGTTATATGTTTCGGGTTATGTGTTTTTTCGTGGTAGCGATTTACGATATGTTCTATATATAATGTTATTTTGCAAGTTTGTGATCAGTGTCATTAATGTCGGTATAGATCAAGTACTACGACAAAAGGCAATGCAATTGCGGATGCTATCATGGCCTGGTGTTGTATGATGCTGTAGTTACGTTGTTGTTGCAGCTATGTCGTTGATGTTGCAGCTTGTACGCACAGGTGTGCTGAGTGCTCACTTATTGCTGTAGCGGCAGAAGGTTGTGATTTGTAGTAGTATTCATCTCTAGTTACGATTATTGTAAAAGTCTTTCTCTTCAACATCAGTTTTGACGGAATTTCTTCAAGGTAAGGGCTCTCCTTAATTTACACCGTATATGTGTTATATGAGCATGGTTTGTGCGTGTGTGCATAGGTTACGTCGTTGAAGTGTTGCTGCTACACACAGGGTTGTATCTACAGAATTTTAGTACTGTTTGTTAGTATTTGTTTGTGTTTTTGATAATTTATGTACAATTGTATTTGGAAAAGTTTAGAAGTTTTTAGATTGCTGAATTAGTTATTAATTTGGTTGTCGTGTAATTATAGTAATTTTGTAATTTGATTGTCGTGTAATTTAATAATTTAAAACCGTTTTTTGATAATTTATATAAATTGTATTTGATTGTATTGTAATTTTATTTTTTTTAAAAAAAAAAATTGAACTTCTAAAAATGGTTTTGTAAATATCCGTTTTTAAAAACTAAATCAAAAATTAAAACTTGCTTTAGAAATTAGACTTTTTAAAACGGGTTTTTAAACTTTTAATAACGGTTATTCAGAAATAACCGTTATAAATAATCATTTATAACGGTTATTTACAAATAACCGTTATAAATAATCATTTATAACTTCATATATAAAACTTAAAAATAACGGTTATAAGGATTATTTGAAACGGTTATATGTAATAACCGTTGTAAAAAATGTATTATTTGAAACGGTTTTCACTAATACCCGTTTTAAATAATGCTTTTTTACAACGGTTATTTACTAATAACCGTTTCAAATAACCTTTTACAACGGTTATTTACAACCGTTGTAAATAACTTTTTACAACGGTTTCGTTTATTTTTTTGCGTTGTTTTTGACTTTTTGCAACGGCCAAGGAAATAACGGCTTTTTTTCTTATTTAAAACGGTTTTATGGCGTTGTTTTTGCCTTGTTTTGTGGTAGTGTTAACTGAAAAGTTCTAAAGATGAGCCGCCAGAAAAGAAGATGCATCTTGTTAGTTGAGTAGCACGATCAACCCTTTTAAGCACTTGTTAGATGAGCTCATCACATGGACATCCTCACTGGGGTACTCGAGCTAAATGACGTCTTTGGAATTTAATTTAATAAAGCTCAAACCAACTACAGTTCAACACTAATGTCATGTTAAATGTTTACTTATATTATCCAATGACGACACAAATTAAGAGAGGGCGTTAAGATAGGGATAAAAAATTAATATAACTTAATTTTTCAATTGAATTTCCAATCAGTGAAGATTTGAGGATAAAATAATCATAAAAGGTGGAATATTTTTACTTGTATAAGTAAAAATAGGTGAATGTTTTGAAATAAAATTACATTAGGTGTGAGTTTTGATAAAGAGGTATACAATAGGTGGTTCTGAATTTCTATTTAAAATAATTAAGAAGAATTGGCCTTTTTGTATACTTTAGTGATAAAAATACGGATATACACTCACGCTATAACCAATGAGTAAGTCTCATGTGAGACGGTCTCACATTAATTTACGTGAGTCCAATAATACAAACTATAGTTAAACAACAACAAAAACATAAAATAGAACTAATAAACTCACTCACTAACATAGATACTAAAAGAAATTGTTACGATTATCAATAAAAGGGATACAAATATTGTGAAAATGGTTACCAAAAAATGGTATTACAATCATCACTGTGTGGGCACTAAAATTTTATTAGAGCGCTGAAAATAAATTAAATATATTTTGATTTAATACTAAATTTTAGTTCAATTTAATTATTTTTTGTCCACCCAAATCACATACGGATCGTCCTAAGTCATGCATGTAAGTGTTGCTCTGGTCATAAATCCCAACAAAAAGAAATTTGGGTCAAGTTCGCAAATAAGCCCTTAGATGGGCCTATGAACTACCAAAGCCTGCCATAAGAAGGATCGACTCTATAAATAAATGTTTTTCCCTCATTTCAAAGAGGGTAGAAAATTCAGAGAGTAAAGAACAACGCATAAGAAAATCTGCTATTCTTTGCAAATTAACCAATGCATAAGCAGTTTTGCCATTCTCTGCAAATGAACCAACAAGCAGCTACAAGCACAATCAAAATCATGCCGTCTTCAAAACATTTAAATTCAAGAGGAATAAAGTCATTGGGACCTCTCAAAAATACAATTCAAGTTGCGTGTAGGGATGGCAACAGGTCGGGTCCGGGCCGGGTCCGAGGGAATCCAGATCCGACCCGCACAAATAATGTTAGACCTAGACCCTGCCCAGAGCCGCTGGGTCCAAAAAATCGAGATCCAAATCCAGACCCATCGAGTCTACCTGGATCCGGGTACGGGTCCTAAACGCTATTTTTTTTTTTTTTTACAAAACTAATTTATTTTTATGAAGACGACAAAAACAATATAACGAAAATAAATAAATACTACCTAATAAAAATCCAACATAGTTTTCTTATGTTTGAACACAAGTGTAGAAGAAGTGAAAAAAAAAAAAAAAAAAAAAAAAAAAAACCGAGCAAAGAAGAGTAAAAGACCCAAGTGATGGACTCAAGAAGAAGAAGAAGAAGAAGAAGAAGAAGTGAAGAGAAGACAGAGGTGAAAAGAAAGCACGAGCAGCAGCAGTAATTATTTAATTTGTAGGGTCTTAGCGAGTGTGATTATGTGAGACTACGAGAGACAGAAGTATGTTTAATTTTTTTTTTTGGGGTTCGCGGGTCGGGTTCAGGCCCAATTTTTAAGACCCGGACCCGACCCGTATCCGTATATAGAATATTCATATTCGACCCAGTTCCACCGGGTCCAAAAAATTTAGACCCAAACCCAACCCATTTGATTCGGGTCTAGCGGGTCCGGGCCAGGTGCCCGACCCGTTGCCATCCCTAGTTGCGTGTGGAGATAATACATCCTCTATAGCAGCGCACCCTCTACAGCAATATAGACAGCTCTACAGGTTTTAGCTCTATAGTTGCTTGCGCCTTGCGCCTCTAAAGCTATACAAATTCTTGTACGCGTCTAAAACGTATACGTGTTAGATAAAATGCTTCAAAAGAATTATAATTTGTTTTGTTAAAGTCATCCAACATCACTTGTACCATACCCTTTGGAAACTACTTTTGTTGGGCTGTTCATAGCTATACTACATATTTTGGGCCTAAAAATTTCCGGAAGCTTTACGTTGATTTTTGGCCGTTTGACTTTGATTGTGCTCAATTAATTTTGGCAAGTGTTCCACGGATTTCAATCAATCAATATCATTTTTTGCCATTTTTATTTTATTTTAACACTAATTAATTTCCTTGCTGTTTTTAAAACACCCATAATTCAACTATAAATACCCCATTCTTAATTCACTTTGGATCATCCAAAAATAATTCTCAACTCCTCTCCTTCTCTAAAAATTAAACTCTCTCTTATTCTCTCATAAAAGTAGTGTCCGTGTGATTCTCATTATGCAAGTCTGTAGTACAGCAGAGGCGCAGACGTCGTGTATTCCTGGAGGTTGATTGCCATTTAAGGCCGTGTGTACCGTTGCGGGGGCAAATTCAACTTTAGGACAGTGATTTCGTTCACGCCACGACAATTCTTAATCTCACATCAGATAAGCTCGTTCTATCACCCCATTACGTTTCTAACATTCTAAAGTATACACATAACCCTAGACCCGATATTGCATACGCTGTTAGTAGACTAAGCAGATATACACATAACCCTAACCGTGAGCATTGGAATGCATTGACTAGATTATTAAAGTATTTAAAAGGAACAATAAATTCGGGCTTGCATTATCAAAAAACCCCTAGAGTATTAGAAGGTTATTGTGATGCTAATTGGGTGTCTGATAATGATGAAATTCATTCTACTAGCGGTTATGTGTTTACTTTTGCAAATGCTGCTGTGTCTTGGAAATCTAGCAAACAAACATGCTTGGCTAAATCAACAATGGAATCTGAGTTTATTGCTTTGGAATTGGCACGACAAGAAGCAGAGTGGCTAAGAAGCCTGCTAGCTGATATTCCATTGTGGGGGAGACCTACTCCTTCAGTTTCCATGCATTGTGATTCACAGGCTGCAATCAGTGCAGCAAAAAGTCAAGCATATGATGGCAAAAGGAGACACATACGTCTCAGGCATGGAATTGCGAGAAATCTGATCAGAAGTAATGTAATTTCACTCGAGTATGTACGATCTGAGAGGAATCTTGCGGATCCTCTAACAAAAGGCCTTTGTAGAGTTGTTGTGCTTAGTACAGCACGTGGAATGGGATTAAAGCCTGTTGAGGAGTGAATTGTGATGGATACCCGTCTTAGAGTTATCTAAGTTCAATGGGTCAAACGAAATCACAAGGAACTCGTGTTATGATTACTACCACCATTTCATTCCTATAATAAAGTTGTTTTTGTAGTATTCTTGTTGTGTAACTGTCATGTGTATAAGGATGAGCAATGCTCTTAATAAGTTCATAGTCTTTCGGGGTGGTTTGTGACAGTCAAACCTGATGAACTTACCTATGTGAATGTGGGGGAAGCGCCCAACCCCCTATGAGGTCTTTTCAGGCTGAGACCTCTAGAGCGTTCATGAAATATCCAGGTCAAAGTGGGCTAGTTTTATGACATTTCGCGAGAATCACACGGATTTGAGATTTTGCACAATGCGCAGGTATGACTCACTAATTCCATTTAAGGTTCAAGGCCAGCTCCACCTTAAGTGTAGTGATTAATATTTGTAAGCATTGGGTGACAATTCAAGTCCACAAGACATTGTCGCTAAAAGCCCGATCTCCACTACGTATCATTTAAATTTGGTTTTTCTTTCACTCTTCTTTTGAACCATGTGGGGGAATGTTAGATAAAATGCTTCAAAAGAATTATAATTTGTTTTGTTAAAGTCATCCAACATCACTTGTACCATACCCTTTGGAAACTACTTTTGTTGGGCTGTTCATAGCTATACTACACATTTTGGGCCTAAAAATTTCCGGAAGCTTCACGTTGATTTTTGGCCGTTTGAATTTGATTGTGCTCAATTAATTTTGGCAAGTGTTCCACGGATTTCAATCAATCAATATCATTTTTTGCCATTTTTATTTTATTCTAACACTAATTAATTTCCTTGCTGTTTTTAAAACACCCTTAATTCAACTATAAATACCCCATTCTTAATTCACTTTGGATCATCCAAAAATAATTCTCAACTCCTCTCCTTCTCTAAAAATTAAACTCTCTCTTATTCTCTCATAAAAGTAGTGTCCGTGTGATTCTCATTCTGCAAGTCTGTATTACAGCAGAGGCGCAGACGTCGTGTATTCCTGAAGGTTGATTGCCATTTAAGGCCGTGTGTACCGTTGCGGGGGCAAATTCAACTTTAGGACAGTGATTTCGTTCACGCCACGACAATTCTTAATATCACATCAGATAAGCTCGTTCTATCACCCCATTACGTTTCTAACAATACGCACCATCTACCTGCGACGAGTAGAATCAAAGGAATACTAACGATTGTACACACTTTTTTCTGATAATTAATAAAATTTATTTGTTACATTTATTTTTTATTTCATTAAATAATTATACAAAATTTGTGTTTACACAGTGAAAATGACACAAACTTATACAAGTATGTATAAATAAAGTCGTCTTATAATAACTTAATGTGAGACCATCTCAAAAAGGAATTAGTGATAACGAATTAGTTGGTGTGCAGGGAAAGTTGTTTTTAAACATTCCTATATTCTTAGAGAAGTTATGGTACAATACATACATGTTTTGACTTTTGTCTGCTAGCTATTATAATTTTATTGCATTTTTTTATTAATTTATTGAAATGTGATTAATGTGGTCTGTAGACTGTAGGTGAGTCTTATATTCTTTCTTATTACTATATCAATTAGTCTCTTGTGAGACGGGTCAACCCGTCTCACAAGAAAAACGGGTCGGATTCAATTTAGGGTTGCTTAAATAGGGCTCCTCTCCTCTCTTCTCCTCTCCTCTCCTCTCTGCGCCTCTCATTTTCCCTCTCTCTCTCTTTTTTCAAAAAATGAAATAGGGATTCCATTTTTTTTCTGCTTAAATCCACAACAATGGCACTCTCTCTCTCTTCTTCTTCTTCTTCTTCTTCTTCTTCACACCATTTAATTTTAATTACCCTAATTTCACCCCCAAATTAAAACAAAACCCAGAAATTCATCCGATCTCACCTCAAAGAATCCTAAATGCAGAAGTTGTTGTCGCCATTGTTGTTGTTGAAGCCGCCATTGTTGTGTTGTCGCCATTGTTGTTGTCGTGTCATTGTTGTTGTTGTTGTTTGCGTTTTTTTTTTCTCTTTTCTGGGTTTTATTAAAGTTGTTTGCGTTTTTTTTTTTTCTCTTTTCTGGGTTTTTTTTTTCTCTTTTCTTCTTCACACCATTTTTTTTTCTCTTTTCAAAAAATGAACTAGTGAGTGTAAATTAAAGTGAGAGAGGTTACACCTGAGCAACTTGGAGGTTTTCGTGTGCTCTGTTGTTTTACGAGTATTGGATCTGTTTCACTTGTCGTTAAGTGAAGGATGCACATGAGCTAAACGTGTAACTAGTGAGTTGAAAATCATTGTTTCATTATTATTATTATTATTATTATTATTATTATTATAAACAATAATATGAGGTGTAATTTTTGGAAGTAGAGATGGTAACATTGTTGTTGTAAAGGGTGACCTGTTTGCATAAATGGGTAACATTTTCTTTCAAGTAAAACAAACCCATGGAAAGACGGTAACATTGTTGTACTAAATGGTGACCTGTTTGTAATAAAGGACAACATTATATTTGCAGGACAAAAAAATCCATTGAAACATTAGTTTAGCTGAGAAATAAGATGGTAACATTATTTTTCTAAAGGGTGACCTGTTTGTATAAAAGGGTAACATTTTCTTTCAAGGAAAACAACATTATCTTTTAAGGAATACAAACTCTGAAAGTTAACATGGTAACATTATTATACTAAATGGTTACCTGTTTGTATAAAAGGACAACATTATCTTTTAAGGAAAACAAACCTATGAAAAGCTGAAAAATGAGATGGTAACATTGTTGTTGTAAAGGGTGACCTATATATATATATAAAATGACAACATTATCTTTTAAGGAATACAAACTCTGAAAGCTAACATGATAACATTATTATACTAAATGGTTACCTGTTTGTATAAAAGGACAACATTATCTTTTAAGGAAAACAAACCCATTAAAACTGAGGTTTCATAATATGTTACCAATATAATATAATATGTTACCATTTTTATCTACTTTGTTACCATTTCTAATTACCCTATAAACATGATTTTCGATAAAAGATTAAAAAAAAAAAAAAATTGGGTCTTAAAAAAATTTTCAAAAAAAAAAAAAAAAAAAAAAAAAAAAAAAGGGAAAACGGGTCATACTTGACCTGTCTCAAGGCTGGAAACGGGTCAGCCGTCTCAAACAAGAATTTGTGTTACTATATATATTTGCATTTTGTTTTAATCCGTTTGTTTGCATTTTTTTTTTAAATATTTCATATTTCATATTTACAAAATATTGATTACAAATATTTTTAACCAAGAAAAATCTTTATTTATAGCGGATTAACATGGTACAAAATAAAAATTTGGAAAAGAAAACAAACATTTCAAACTTCTTAGATATTCCACAAGGATCAAATATTATAATCAAATATAAAGGATATCATATTTACGAAATATTTTAACTTAAACGTATAATAGGTTACTAACACTGTATAATCCTAATATAGTAAGATATTTTACAATAGATTTTGAGTATTATTATTGGATTTTACACATTAACGTAATATTATTGTCAAATATGAAAGATCTCATATTTACAAAATACCTTAACTTAAGCGTATAATATGTTACTAATACTGTATAGTTCTAATATGGTAAGATAGTTTATAATAGATTTTGAATATCATTGTTTGATTTTTTAGGATTATTTCACAACAATAATCAAAATTCAAGACTATTGATGCCGTGCACAAAATAATCCGAAACTACTATTGATCTCAAAATAAACTCAATTGATGGTTACTTTCTCAAAATAAACAATTAACGACATTTTAATCTAAATGTTATAAATAATATATTGTGTGGATGTCCATTGGGCCCAAAGCCCATTACTACCTCTATGTATCTAGGGTTTGGGTGAAACCCTCATTACTGATGTACTATATATATACACCCTCATGAAGGATGAATAACACACATCTATTCTCTTCCCTCTATTCTCTCTTGTTCTTATTATTTCACAACACGTTATCAGCACGATTGTTCTATATTATTAATATGGTATGGTATTCGGATCTTTTTTCAAATAGCTTTATTATATTTTAGGACGACAGGTATTTTCTATATTTTAAGTTAATTTTGTGATTATATCATCCGTTTTAAAACTCAATCCTATTGCTAATTTATCTATCTAATTAATTAAGAATACTCCGTATGTAATATGGTTCGACACGTTGTCTTATATCTAAGTGGTTAATGTGACGTGGGCTTAAGGTGTGATATATTCCATTAGTTTTTAATTATGGTGTTTGAGTATGTTTTGTGCGGCTGATATATTCCATTAGTTTGATAGTTTTTAATGACCAAATCTTAATTAGCACCATGTCACCATGTACTCCGTTTTGTGTGATTAATATTGGTTACTTTTAATACTCCGTAACCAGTTTTCCTATAGATTGTATCCAACAGTGTAGGGCACATGTAAGTACTAATTAATTAACTTAATTAATTTCTCTTATATAATTATGGTGTCGCATACTCCATTATTTAGTTGTTGGTAATTGTTTGACCTCATTAATATATGTGCTTATTTGGTGTTGACGTGTTAGGCATTAACGACCATAGCATGCATAATTAATTTTGACTAAATTTCCCCATGAGATCAAAATTCAAGATACATAACGTTGGTGTAGATTAAAGTAATTATGTTGCAAAGCTTTAAGATATGTGTTAATGAAATTGATGATATGCAGTGTTTATTTTAATGTCTGTCTCTTTATTTAAACGTGGATTTGATGATGTTTATTTTGCTCCATTAATCAATGGATCGGATTATTATGCAGTTTATTATAAGTTAGCCTTTATATTGTCATAATTTTTGTACAAAATCAATTGTATTGGAACTTCTCCGCAATACATTAGAGGATAATATAACTAACTTCATGCATATTTTCTATACGGAGTACAATGCTCATTATCACCACTATTATATTTTTCGGCTGTTTGGTGTATAAATACGGAGTACACGGATTTATTTGGTGATTTAGTGGATTAAATTAATATACTATATTGAATTATGATTCGTTGGTCATATTGATATGAACTTTATCGTGTTAAATAATATTTGGTACAAGTTTTATACTTTGTCTCCCTATAATTGATTTGAAGGAGAAAAGTCACGAGACATAAATTAATTGAAATATTATGAGATTTATATAATGACATTCCCAGAAGCAAATGTAATATTTCCTCCCACATACGGGATGTGATTGAGGATGTGACCGCGGAGACGGTCTAAATCAGATTTCATCTAATATCGTTGTTTCCACCGGAAGTGGTCATTATCAAGATCTGACTTATAATTTAAAATTTCCCCCACATACGGGACGTGGGCGCGGATGTGGCCGCATAGACGGTTACAAATTAAATTTTTGTGTAAATATTTTCTCCTACTTGTAGTAGTTGAGAATATGATCGCGGAGACGATCTAATAGTTTTGGTTAAACTTTTTCTTCCATAGAGGGAGGTTGAGAATGTGACCAGGGTTAAGGTCGTTGAGAGTTTGACCACAGTTATGGTCAAAAGTGACAACTAATTAACTAAAATTGTCATTCGACCAGAAGTGGTTAAGGATAATATGACCTCGAGGTTGGTCATAAATTGAGCAAATAAACCTTAAAATTCTCTCCCCTAGAAGTGGGATGATGAAAAATGCTCAAAGCACAAATCAGTCATGCCGACTGTATATGATATGTTCATATAATTTTTGGGTCGGAGATCCCTTGAGTGTTATTTAATTTAGTCATATGGACTATTTTTATTTGAAATACAATTTTGGGCCGGAGATCCCATGAATGAGCAAATAAATTTGCCATGATATCACTATTAAAACTCTTGACATGGGTGATCAAGAGTTTTAGGCTTAAAATATGACATATATAAATTTGGACCTGAAGTTCCAAATATTTATCCTGTGGAGTAAGACTTTGGCCTGAAGTTCAAAGTTTATAAAATACTGTTCAAATCACATAATATTGTTCGTGGCTAGAAGTTCACAAGTAAAATTAGTGGCCGGAAGTCCACATGTAAATGTCAGTAGCCGGAGTTCCACTTGTGTAATTTATGAATTGCTAAATTTGCAATTGAATTAATGAAACCTCTTCTAAGGATGAGTAATGTGGTTTTCTTAAATCTAATATGTGGCCTTAATTGAGCCCAATGTCATGGTGTTTTGAGCCTAAATTGTATATTAAAATGATCTCCCTCCGTCCCGGTCATTTGTTTACACTTTCCATTTATGGGTGTACGGGTCATTTGTTTACACTTTCCATAAATGTCTATGGTGACTCACTTGTGGGGGTGGACCCAACTTCCTTAACCAATCACATTGTTTTATTTTACCCACTTTGTACTTATATTATTATTTTTATACTTCCTCTGTTTCAGTGAATTGTTTACAATTTGTGTAACAACCTGGTTTTTCGTGACTTTAATTAAACTAAGGCGGAAAATTAATTAAGTCTATATATTACAAAACCAGCTGTTATCGTCATAAAACTCTGTATACATAATACGAGTTTAAGATAAAGCAGAGTTATTCGATTACATTCTCTCAAAAGCGTACAAAATAAGTAAGGTAACTCTCCCCAGCATTCAATAGGCGTTGGTCTCGGGGTACCTGCATTAAACTCTCATCATTTTCTCGCACACTCTTTCGACACATGCAATTCTAAAACATATGCATAATATAAAGGAAATAAATAAATAAAAACAAATAGCAAGTAGGCATGCAACACATAAGGAAAGCATGATGATTCAAACATGCGTATAAATCCAATCACGTAACATAACAACACTCATAGATAATCATTCTCACTAAATCGTACTTCAATACTCAGGAAATCAAGCCATTCAGACAATAATCAATCAAGACAAGGAAATGCATTCAACATATATTGACTAATGAGTCTTCGTTAGTAAGGCGGAATCATGCAGACCTCATAAGCATCCGCGCAATAGCCGACAGGGCCAACATAACTTGGACATGGCTGACAGGCTAGAGATATCTAAGGTAATAAGGACGATTCAATCCCTTGTCTAATGTATGCATACACCACTATAGATAGGATCGTAGCATACTCGCCCATCGAGTAAGTAGTCACCTAATAATACGACTATCACCAGAGACGGGTACCCCCGGATGGGGCTGGCTTTTCCACTTACCATATATGGGCCCACGGAAATATCAAGGATGCCCTATCCCTAGGGTTGTATATACCGTGCCAAATAACAATCTTAAATCGTTAAATCGCCTTGGGCAACTCAGGGAGGGAGCCCAAGTCCCCATATACAGCTACCTCGCTAACTTCGAATTTCAAGAGTCGCGACATGGCGAACAATCCAAGTATTTAATCAAGTACTTCATTTTCTCAATTTCTTATTTCCTCGTTTATCCAAAATAGGTGACAATTCTGTAACTTAAATATATCGTCTAACTTTGTATAATGAAATTTTAATTCTAGCAATTCTTCAGATAAACAGAACACATAGAAACACTTAATTATTTATTTTGAGTTCGTTCGTAAATTTTAAATATTTTCACTATTCATTATTTTACTATTCACCGTATTTTACTATTCATCGTATTTACTATTCATCGTATTTACTATTCATCGTATTTACTATTCCTCGTATTTTTATACGTATTCGTATTTTCGTATTTCGTATTTGTACGTATTTTTATACTTCGTATTTATACGTATTTTTAATACGTATGCGTATTCTTATACTTCGTATTCATACGTATTTTTATACGTACATGTATTCTTGTATTTAGTATCTTTTTCTATACTTAGTATTTATTGTTATATTTTATTCAAACTTAGTATTCTTATACTCTTATACTTTTTTTTTTATACTTAGGATATTTTAGATACAAAACCAAGCTTTTTATTTACTAAGTATAAGATTCTAGTTTCAAAGTCGTTAGGTTCGTTTTGTACTTAGTGATTTTAAATAATGATTCGGAAGTAAAACTCGATATAATTTAAGTACAAAATTTCTAGTTTCAAAGTTGTTAAGTTCATTTTGTACTTAGTGATTTAAATAATATTTCAAAAGTAAAACTCGGTTGAATTTAGTCATATACTTAACTAAAATTTTAGCGGTTCCCCTTTTTAGCGAGGTTGTCGTAGTTCATTTTAAATAGTCCGTATATCCATATCCCAATTTAAGCAAAGGCAGTAACACTCGACATTATTCATTTTAATACGTGTAACGTTTATTTTTATCGGTTTCGTTGATTCTTTTTATTAACGATTCATTATACAATCTAATATAATCCTAAATACAAATCAAATTTAGTGACTAAGTGACAAATTCATTTTGATCAAAATTGACTCAAATAAAGTGGTAAAACCGTGGCACTTCATTCACTTATCCTTTTTATTTCTTTTTTTGTTTTTATTAAAAATTCATTACTTTAACAAATTAAAATACTTAAGTGATAAAAATATAAAGTGACAAATTCATTTTAGGTCTAAAATAGGCCCCAAAACCGTGGCCCTCAATACACTTAGTCATTTTCATTTTCATTTTCTAATTTATCGGTTTAGACTTAAAGTTTTTATATACTAATTATTTAAATTATACTAAAGCGATTTAACTAGTTTACGATTTTCACTAAATATTTTATTTCATTTATGAATAGTGATTTTACTTACTTTAAATTCCTAACCTTTTCATTATAAAGATTTAGCTTATTTAACTTGTATAATTAGTATTGTATTTTATTCACTAGTGGATTAAAACAACACTTAAGTAAAACCTTATAAAAATTATGGATCAAATTAGAAATAAATATGAAGAACACTTGAATATATGAAGAACTCTTATAATATTTTTCATATTAACATTAATTAGTCAAATTTTTATATGTTTATATAATTTCCTCAAATTTTCCATACAAGTCTAATTTAACTAAACTAATCATAATATGTTATTTAGAAAAATTAAAACTAAAAATTGGTCCATTAAAATCAAAATAGCCGTGTATATGTATGTATATGTTCTAAATTTTATTTTTGATTTTTATACTTCTAATTCAACAACTAATTTACCTTATATCATTTATGTATTTAACTAAGGTGAAAATCATATACAAAACACTAACACATATAGTTAAATCATTTCACACAAAAATAACAACAATACTTCAAGAACATATAAACACTTTAAAACATTTAATTTTCATAACAAATTCATCTTTAGTCTAAAACATAAACTAATTATATTTTCATGTTCATCTTATCACAAGTATGTTAAGCATGTAATTTACAAAAATTTAAAATTAAAAATTGAACTAAAAATGGAGGGTAGGCCGTGGGTTTTGTTATTGTTACACTAATGTTATTTTTCGATTTTTGTCTTCTAATTTAACATGTGATTACTAGGTGACACAAAATCATACATACAAATCAAAACATCACTTAGGAAAAATAACATATAATCAATTACTAGGCGCTTATCACATAAGTGTGCGAGAAGCACCTTAGTTGGTTAGGAAAAGAAAATCCTAGCAATTATCGGGATCGATAATATGGTCGAAGACACTTAGATCGATGGCTCCACCTTGCTCCTCGTCTTTGGTTGGAAGTAGTACATAAAAATGAAAATAACAAGTTAGTAATTTATTTTAAACTAGACTAACTAAAATGAGAATTTAAATTGTAGTATCATTTTAATGTTTTAGTGATGTTTTAATTTTTTTTATAATTTCGATTTATGTTCATAATTAATTGTATGTATAAAGAGGAAGTGAGTACTAAATATAAATGGTGAGGAATTAATTTAAGTGTTCTAGTGAATTTAAAACAATGAAATGAAAGTTTAAGGAAGAAAAAAGAATTAAAGAGGATGAAGATTATAATGTGTTCTTGAGCTTGCATATGAACAAGCTTACTTATGATCTTGAGTATGAGTTTATTTAGAGAGAAAAGAGTAGTGTATTTGTTGTGTGTGTGTGTATGTAACGTGTAGTAGTAGTAGTTTGTAGTAGTAGTTGTGTTGTGTAGTATTGTTTTAATTAGAAAGTATAATGTTTAATTTTAATTGGGTTATTAAGTGATGATGTATTTAGTAGGAGTGTAAGAGGATGTGACTTGGTAGTAAAGGAGACATGGTGGTGTAAGAGAAAAAGAAGGAATGGAAGAAGATAATACTTGACCAAAGAGGTCAAAAATTTCGGCCAACAAGCATGCATTAGTCCCGATTTTTCGTTTTTGAAATTTTCGATTTACGCGCACGCGAAAAGTCTCAAAATAAAATATATGATTTTAAAATAGTGGTTCGAAGTAAGATCAAAAATAAAAATGAAGAAAAACGTTGAAGGGTGATCAAAACAAAAATTGGCCTTAGGATCCTCGAAATTTTTAATAAAAATTTCGTTTGGTTGAAATATATATTTTTTTCGTTGAATGTTATCGAATTAAATCATTATAACCAAACGTCAAAAAGTTTATCAGTTTAGGCTTAGTGTGATTCATTATTTTGATTTTTAGCGAAAGTGTTAACTAAATCAACACGAAATAGTAATTTATAATAATTAAATAAGGCTTGTTAGTAATAAACAAAATGATTAACCTTAACTAGTTTTAATTGGATTAGGATTATATGTAAGTAGATTTGGAAAAAGATTAGGTGATTTAATCACCTTAAGTGGCTCGGCCACTTTGGTCAAGATTGACCTCGATTTGCGTGTCGTTGAGAAAATTGTCGTAGATTCTTTGTTTGATTTATCGAGTTCGAATATGAAAGAATAAAGTTCAAATTCGAAGTGTATCAAAATGGTTTTAGTTTAGGTGCGAGAAAACTTGTAGTGTATTGTAAATGTTGACTTTTATAAAATTTTGAATTGTATTTCTTTTAAATGGAATATAATAAAACATACTTTATTTTTCAAAATTTTTATATTTGTACTTAGGAAATTTAGTATTATTTGGCGAAAAAAATTCAGTCGCATTTTTAATGTAATGAAAAAGGATGAATTTAATTTAAGGAATTAAATTCTTTTATAAAATTGTGTTACGAAAACACGGGGTGTTACAATTTGGCTTTTTTGTGAGGAGAAAAAAGTCAAACTGTAAACAAATGACTGAGACAGAGGGAGTAATTTTTTTATTTACTTCTCTCATTACATCGATAAATGTGTATAAAGTAAATGTAAACAAATCACCGAAACGGAGGGAGTACATAACACGAAAGGCGTGTCAATCTCATTATGCGAGATATGCAATTTGAGAAATGAAAAAAAAAAAAAAATCAAAATCATTCTCTTTCTCATATGCAAATAATATCTTCTTAAGGACGATACATTATGAGAACAAAAGGGTTCCACAATTATCTGAATTGAAATTGATCTCTTAGTAGATCGAGAAAATGATGAGTTATTAATGGAAAATGTGAATGTTTTTGATTGACAAATGGTCGTCATTATTCCCCGAAGTGAATATGATATTACATATGAATTGAAATGGATAAATATTATACCACTTCATGTGGTTGAGGGACTAAGTGGCTAGTCCTAAACATTCACAAAGATCTATGATCTTGTTTGATATTTCATATGTCCACCAACAATGGTGTGGGATAAATGCAAGCGATATGTGATCAATATATATTGTGAGGGAATAATCACTAAAAATCATTGCAATCGCTACATCCACTGGAAGGATGGATAAATTAACTAAAAAGAGCTGAGATTATCCTAATAATCAGTTCTGATTTATCTGGTACTCAAAACGAGTAATGTGATATATTCATAAAAGGAATATTGAGACATATAAGTCTTGCCAATATAAATAAGATACATTGGTTAGTGTCTTAAGTCACATCATAGATTTATTTGGCCAAATGTTAAAATTACACGATGAATTATTGCTAACTGGAAGTTTAGCACTATAATTTCAGTCAACAAGTTTGGTATTTAATAAGCGAATTGGTTGGGTCGTAGCCAATTTTGTGAAAATTTGTCACGGTTTTGACAAAGAAATGTTGACATGAAATACTTAAGATGTGACGATAAAGGCCATCCGGGTTCTAATTATACCCGTATTGATAAACGTGGAGTTTATCTTAAAGATAAAATAATAAAGTGCTGAAACTCTCTCATGTATCATAAATGGTTTTAATGGCAAGACTGTACATTGAGATTGAGTATATTGATATTATATTGGAGATCTGAATATATTACTTGAAATTAAATGTTCATGTATGGATTAAAATATATTAAGTGACATTTAGTCACATACGAGTAATTCATGTGATCGGAGATTATCACAGTTTAATTATGACATGAAATCTTTGATCTCCTAAATTGGGCATTATATTCAGCACTTGTGCCAACTGCATAATACGGTTTAACTCCTCATATTCTATCCTTTTGAAATAAATATATGATTTGGGCATAAAAAGGATATGTGATGTGGTATAAGGTGGATACAATGATCGATTGCCCAATAAATCTATCCGGTGTTGATAGTTTTTACCACCTTAGGGGGAGGATGATAATGAAAGCTGGTAAAACCAACAACTGGTTTTGATCCTCTACTGAACCAGAAGTTCAATGATCTGTTTAAAATATAATGTACATCAAATAGAGGTTCATTAAAACTAAAATGATGGTATTCATTTGGTTATGATGATGTACCAAGTATACCAGTTTGACCACCTTATCAAAATGTGGTATTTTTATTCATTGAAATTTATGATTTGACTATAGACATGTATGACCTGGTCTAAGGCGTATCGAGCTATAGATTAGTCATGAAGAGTATTTGTAATGAACATTGAAATTCTTGCCAAATTGAACAACGCTTACACACGGGGTGTAGTATGAAAGTCATATCGGTTTACATAATTTGGTGGCAAGAATAAGCAGTTGGAACATCCATAGAAATTGAGATGTCCTGGAAGTGACATAGATATCTGAATGACAATAGATGGCCTATATTGAAAAGTGAATGGAAGTATGGTACCGCATATATTCAGATATCATTAATCGATCGACTATCAGAAGATGATAGAATTGTATCGATACGTATAAGGAACCAATATGCATTTGCATGTGCGCGCGTAATCTAATGGACTAGATGATGGGCATCTAATATATAAGTCCATTTTGATTGTCGACATGATATATGGTTTGAAAAGAGCTCATAGACTTGAAGTCTATCAAAGGACGTGGAGTCTATTAAAATAATGGTAATTGGTTCAAACACTGTACAGTTTGCATTATCGAGTCATCATGTGCATATGTAGAATACGCTACTCTTTTGCATATACATTTTAATTTTTATACTACATCATTGCATACATTAGAGGATATATATCTTAATTTTTAGTTCATGTCATATGCATACTCATGATTGACAATGTTTTCGTGTATATAAACAAATGTTTATAAGGAGATATATGCACCTACGATTTGTAATTCTATATTGAGTTTTCGGGAAACTCATGAATCTCTATAATGATTGCGGTTATGGCACGCATCAATTTAATACTACGGAGTAGTAGAATTGAATTCTATGGTTTGAATTCATATAGAGGAATTTTGAAACTCTTAAAGAGTTGCAAGTCATCCTTTATTGTCTCGACCTGAAGTTTGAGACTATGTGATGTTTTGAATGGTTACAAAACTGAAAGAATCCACGGTTTGGAAGAACCATAATATTGGAGGGATAATTCCGATTCATGATGGGATTATTAATCCGTGCGATCGACCTCCTTGAAATACTTATTGCGGATTTCAAATTCTTATCATAATTCTAAAAAGGTATCTCCTGAAGAGATAAAATTATTAAATGATATACGAATGGTTGCTGCACTCTTTTTCCCTTCGACTAGGTTTTTGTCCCAATGGGTTTTTCCTAGCAAAGTTTTTAACGAGGCAGCATGGTCGACACACAAATTGGCGATATTTGTGATTATCACTTTGCCTGGACGACAAGTGTTATAGGAAGTTGCACGTATGCCTAAGCATGGTGGCGAGATATTCTCAAACAAGGAAAGAAATATTATTTCAAATGAAGTCAAGAATTACGGTCTTCTACATATTGCGAGCTTTAAAGGAAAATGGTGGTCATGATTTATACGATCAGCGATTGCTTCGAATATATCTACTACGAAGAATTATTTACTGAAGACAAAAAGTTTCATTATAATGGTACATATCAAGACAAGTCAAGCAGCGATGCACGATAAATCAGGGAGTAGACACGCGCTGTACTCTTTTTCCTTGACCATGGTTTTATCCCACTGGGTTTTCCATGGAAAGGTTTTAACGAGGCAGCTTATCATTTATGCGTGTTTCGAGAATGTTGTACTCTTTTTCCTTCGCTAGTGTTTTTCCCATGTGGTTTTCTAGGATGGTTTTTAATGAGACATATCCTTTAATAATGGACATCCAAGGGGGAGTGTTATAAATAATATATTGTGTGGATGTCCATTGGGCCCAAAGCCCATTACTACCTCTATGTATCTATGGTTTGGGTGAAACCCTAATTACTGATGTACTATATATATACACCCTCATGAAGGATGAATAACACACATCTATTCTCTTCATTCCCTCTATTCTCTCTTGTTCTTATTATTTCACAACACTAAAAATAATATCATATAGTTCATTTTGAGAAGTTAACTATCAAAGTTGAGTTTATTTTCAAATAAATAATAGTTCAAATTATTTTGAGCAGGTCATCTAAAATATTTTTATTTTATTTTATTTTATTATTAAAGTTTATCAATTTTCAAATACTGAAACAATTAATAGGAATAATGTCAACTAACATTCATTTTCCAAAAATAATCCCAACTCATTATAATTCGAGATTAATCTCAACTATTAAAAAAAATTTCAGACAATTTAATTTGGTCAATTTTAACCAGCTCTAACAAGTAAAAAAAAAAAACAAAAAAATCAATCCTATTTAGTTTTAATCCAATTTAGTTTTAATTAAAATAAGAGTGACAAAAGTTAGAAATGATTTCACCTTTTTTTGTTTTACCAAATAGTGCTTACTAAAATTGGTCATAGTATATTATTGTGATGATTTTTTAATAATTAGAATTATTCTTAAATTATTTTGAGTTGTGATTATTTTTATTAGATGGGGTGTCATTTGATTTTATACCTTTCAGTTATTCCATAAATACATAAATTCTTGCACTAATAAATGATAACTATTTTATTACAAACTAAACTAAACAAATTTACATTTTTAGTCCAATTACGTTTGCACTCATAAATGATAACTATTACTCTATTCGGTTGCACAAATTAAGTACCTTTTTTTTGTAACATCTCGACCCCACCTAAAGGCCGAAATGTCACTCAAGGTAGCTCGCCAAGGTGCTTACATCATCCACAAGCCAACACGAGTCTTTTCCAGCGCACTTTGTCCTCACTCGTGCGTATCCCAGAATACTTCCCAGAAGGTCACCCATGCCAAGATTGTTTTCCAATAATTAAGCACGCTTAACTGAAGAGTTTGTATGATGAGTCACTAGAAAAGTAGATGCATCTTGTTGGTATAAATAGTACTTACATTTCTTTAAGCATTAGTTACTACAGCTATTACATGAACCTTTTCAATGGGGTACCCGAGTCGAGTAATGTCTCTAGACAACCTCTGGTATAACAACTTTGACCAACTGCCATAGTTTACTACAACTTCAACAGTGATTTAACGTGAAAGTTTTTGATAAAGCTAAGTGAAAAATATCTCAGCTAGTTGAAATGAAAAACTATTTCACATAGCTTGTAACACCTTGACCCCCAATTAAAGATGAGAATGTCACAGACGATAGCTAGTCAAGCTGCATACATCAACCAGATAAACTATATCGATTTTCTTTGTAAAATGTGTATAAGATTACATGTGACAAATCTATTTGATTTGAAGTTAAAACTATATAGATTTTCGTTGTAAAATGTGTTGCGACAAGAAAATTATGATAAAGTATGGGACAATTGAACTTGAACGAATAGTGTATAAGATCGTTATTCATTATCTTATCTTTTGGATAAAAAAGGGTAAACTAATTATAGTCCCCCTTTATAAAAGTTGAATTTTCTTACTTAAAAATGACAGTCAAAGTCATTATAGGGTACGCCATTTCAAGTTACAACCATTAATGTCTAAAATTTGTTGACACCTCTTGAGAAACCCTTATTTAAGAGTGTGAATGATTCATTTTTTAAGTACTCCGTACCATATTTCGACTTTTGGGGGTAAATTTTGAAACAAAAGTATGGTTATTATGTTATAAAAAAAAACAAATAAGGGATTATTTTAAAAAGAAAAAAAAAAAAATATTATAAAGAGGATTATATTTGATTAACCCACAAAACAATATGGATCATAAATATATCCAAGTATTCACGACTTACGCATGACCATTTAGTATAAATAGAGGAAAATCTGAAATGTTGCATTACATAAAAAATAAAAACAAAGCAATTAATATTAATTTTTATACAAGTCTAATATCATCGATTAAAATGGCAGAAGCATCCCCCTACGACAACATGAAGCCTGGATTATTTTGGCCGCCTCTTTATGCACCTCCGCTTCAGGTATTCACAATAATCTTAAGTTTGTCAAATGTCCGAGAAATATTATCTTCAAACAATTTATGATAATCATATCTCGATTGAGAAGGTTAATGCATTCAAATATTCAATATTGTAGAATTTTTAAGGGGGTGTAGAAAATAATGACCTTGACTCATGATAACACAATCACACAAATAAATCAAAAACAAAGATAGGTTAAGATTTCACCTTCAATGGTTAATGGATTTCTGTTGATTTTCATTCATCCAAAAAACTTAGCTTACAAAGTACAAAAGGATGATATATATATATGTATGAACCCTAAGGATTACTTCCTAAGCTTGCTCCGTTCAGCCCACTCATTTTACACTCTGTTTTGTTTTTGTTGTCTTGAGCAAAGTGGGCTGGGCTTTTGACAAGTAATTTGTAGTGGTCTGGGCTTTTGACAATAAAGCCTCCACATAACTCATTTTACACTCCCCCTCAAGTTGTGAGTGAGGAGTCTTCTTCACTCCCATCTTGCCAAGTAATTTGTAGTGGCTGGACATTTGAAGGGGCTTAGTGAAAACGTCTTCTAACTGTCGACACCCAGGAACATACACAGGTGAGACTTCTCCTTGAGCCATTTTCTCACGAATATAATGACAATCCACCTCTATGTGCTTGGTACGCTCATGGTAGACAGGGTTGGCAGCAATGGAGAGAGCAGCTTGATTATCACAATGAAGTGTAATACTTGGGAGATGCTTCAGGCCAAGATCTTTAAGAAGAGATCTTAACCAAGTCACTTCACACACTGTCAAGGCCATAGCTCTATATTCAGCTTCAGCTGATGACCTTGCAACCACACTTTGTTTCTTAGATTTCCAAGAGATGGGAGACTGACCCAAGAGAATGCAAAATCCAGTAGTGGACCTCCTAGTATAGGGACAAGATGCCCAATCTGAGTCACAGTAGGCACTGAGTCTGACAGAAGAGGACTTAGCAAGAAGAATTCCTTGTGCAGGTGCTGACTTCAAGTACCTTAAGACTCTCCTTGCTGTTTGTAGGTGGTCAGAGGTAGGAGATTGCATAAACTGACTCAACAATTGGACAGAGAAAGAAATGTCAGGCCTGGTTATGGTCAAGTATATCAGCTTACCCACAAGTCTTCTGTATACTTCAGGATTGAGAAGAGGAGTGCCTTTGGTAGGCTCCAATTTTGTGTGAGCATCTAAGGGTACTCGTAGAGCTCTTTCTTTATTGATTCCAAACTCTTGCAGAAGATCATGAGTGTACTTTCTCTGTGACATAAACAGACCTTGATCTGTCTTAGCTATTTCAATGCCCAGGAAGTAAGTCAGCATGCCAAGATCCTTCATGTGAAATTGTTGCTTCAGAGTTTCCTTCAAGTTTTGTATTTCAGTGTCATCATTTCCTGTGATGACCATGTCATCCACATAAATGAGCACTACAGTCAACTTCTCCCCCTGACTCTTCACAAATAAAGAGTGATCAGTTTGAGATTTAACAAAACCTGTGGTGAGAAGAACATGAGAGAGCTTGGCAAACCATTGTCTGGGAGCCTGTTTTAGTCCATACAAAGCTTTCTTTAGTTTGCACACCACAGAACCCTTGTATTTTTCAGGAGGAACATCAGATTTCTGGATTCTGTTTCCTATCTTGGAGTAGCCATAGGGTAAAGCCATGTAAACTTCTTCATTGAGATCTCCATGCAAAAAGGCATTAGTCACATCCATTTGATAAAGTTGCCAATCATTCATAGCAGCCACAGCTAACAGAGATCTTACAGTAGTCATTTTTGCTACAGGAGCAAAAGTTTCAGTGTAATCCAAGCCTTCTCTTTGTCTACACCCTTGTATGACCAACCTTGCTTTGAATCTTTCCACAGTCCCATCTGGTTTGTACTTCACTTTATACAACCATCTACAACCTATTGCTTTTCTGTGTGAAGGCAGTGGAGTTAGTTCCCATGTTTCATTTTGTTCAAGAGCATCTAACTCCTTGTTCATTGCATCCACCCATACTTGCTCTTTTACAGCATCTTTGAAGAAGTAAGGCTCCATCATCATTCCCACATTCTGAACCATATTCACAAACGACACATTCACATTTGTGTCTGTTACTCTATGTATTTCTCCTGGATTTGTTGTCTGCCTCCCTCTTCTTGTGTCTGTTACATAATCAACCATCCAAGATGGTGCTCTCCTTTCTCTGGCTGGTCTCCTGACATTATTCTCAGTATCAACAGCTTGCTGATTCATGTTTTCAGCATCTGTATCAGAAGTAACATCATTCTCCACCTGCTGATGCTCAGTCTGCTCAGCTTCAGTTGTCTGTGTTACATCATAAATATTGTCTTCCACCACTCCTGTCACATCTTGTTCTGTAGGCTGAGTGAGGCTCACTGGAACAGGAGTCAGGTATTTTCCCTGTGAGTGAGAGGATAAAGGAAAAACTGACTCAAAGAACTTGACATCCCTTGACACAATCCTCTTCTTACTTATCAGGTCTTGCACCACATATCCTTTCTGATTCACAGGATATCCAAGAAATATGCAGGGTAGACCCCTTGGCTGAAGTTTGTCCCTGGTTCTATCAGGATTGTACACCATCCCTAGACAGCCAAAAGCCTTAAGATGATCATAATTAGGTTTGACTCCATACAGGCATTCATATGGAGTCTTACCTTTGATGACAGGACTAGGAATCCTGTTTATAACATATGCAGCACATTTAACACAATCTCCCCAATATCCAAGAGACAAACCAGCCTGAAATCTCAAAGACCTACTCATTTCAAGCAGGTGTCTATGTTTTCTTTCAACTCTCCCATTCTGTTGAGGTCTGTCAACAAGACTTGTTTGATGAACAATACCATTTTCATGAAAATAAGCACTGCACTGTCTATCATCAAACTCCCAAGCATTGTCAGATCTTATGATTTTTACCTGTTTTCCAAACTGAGTTTTAGCATATTCACAGAAGTTTTTGATGTTAATATAAGCTTCTGATTTGTGTACCAACAGGTACACCCATGTTCCTCTAGAGTAGTCATCAACAATGGTGAGGAAAAATCTGTATTTTCCCTTGTATGCCACCCTGTAAGGGCCCCATATATCTATATGAATCAGCTCAAAAGGACTTTTGGTTTCAGACATGCTCAGTTGATAAGAAGTTTTAGTCAATTTAGCCATGGGACAGGTGATGCAGATCTCATTTCCTTTCTCATTTCTTATGTTCAAGTCATCAATGTTTTTCAGCACATGCAAAGGTGTGTGTCCAAGTCTATTATGCCACAAATTGAAAGAAGACACATGATTAATAGAAGAAGCAATACCAGAGTCATAATCAGAAAGATCATTGTCATTCAGATCAATAGTAGTAGTAGTTAGACGTACATGGTTTTCATGAACAAAATCAGCATTTTCATTACCCTTCTTTAAGTAGTACAACCCATTTCTTGCTTCTCCAATGCACTTCACTTTTCTTCCTCTACATTCCTGCACATAGCATGACTCATCATTGAACACCACCTTACATCCACTATCTCTTATCAGTCTTTGTACAGACAAAAGGTTTTGTCTGAACTCAGGTATGAACAAGGCATTTTTAAGCACAATGTTATGAGACAGCACAACATCTCCTCTATGTGTGGCTTTAGCCACTCCCCCATTAGGCATATTAACCCTTGGTCCATTGGTCAAGTAGAAGGTGTTGGTCAGCAAAGACTTATCAGCCACCATGTGATCTGAAGCCCCAGAATCTATCACCCATTGATGTTTTGTTGTAAAATCTCTTTGGTTAGATGCAATACCTGCGAAATTGCAATCTATTTCTTCATCTGTGTCTCCTTCAGTCTTTGTAGCATTTCCACCATTTCCAGGAACAAGCTTCAAAAGTTGCTCCAATTGTTGAGTTGCTGCATCAATGGCCGTTACCAAGTCAGTCTTTGCATTGGCTGCCTGCTTTCTTGGTCCCTTGGATCCTTGGCCAGCTTTAGACTTCTGATTGTAGTTATTTGAAGAGGTGTTCCCTTGATTATCCCCAGGCCTCACATACCTGTTATTGTTGTAGGCTGGTTTGAAAGAGTTCTGAGTCTTAAAATTACCACCTGACACAGGCCTCTTGTTCTTTGGATGACCACTAGGGTACCCAATCACTTCCCAACATAGCTCAGACCTATGATTTCTCCTTCCACAATGCTTGCAAACTTCATTCTCACTGCCTCCTTTGATCATGAAAGCAGACATGTCAGAAATTTTCCCAGCATTTGTGTTGTACTTTTGTGTTTCTTCTTGAAGAAACATGGAAACAGCAGATTCCACAGAAGGTAAGGGTGTCATCATCAGAATGTTGCTCCTCATGATTGAGTAGTCCTTATCCAGACCATTAAGAAATTGAAACAGATGCCTTTCTTCAGTTTGCTGATCCAAGGCCTTGAGATAGCTTTCCATCTCAGCTGTTTTCTGTGTGAGGCTAGGTAGAGTGCTTATATTTTTCAACTCATCCCAGACCATTTGAAGTTGTGTGTAGTACTCCTCCACACTCTTTCCATTCTGTTCAATCTCGTAGCATTGCTTGTTCAACTGAAATTGCTTAGCACCATTGGCCACAACATATCTTCTCTCCAAGATTTCCCAGATTTCTTTGGCAGTGCGAGTATACATCACAATAGACTTAATTCTTTCACTCAAATTCTGTAAAATCCATGTAATCACCAAGTTGTTTGATGTGTCCCAAGCCTCTTGTTTAACCACATCCTTCTCATCCCTCTTTACTGCCCCCGTAACAAACCCAAGCTTCCTCTTTGCTGACAAAGCCAACTCCATCTGTCTCCTCCATGGACCATAGTTTTCGATTCCAAGAAGTTCAGATGTAAGTTTCAGAGTTTGCATACCCTCAGAGGGGTTGAAGTACAGTGGGTCAGTGGGGTTAATGGTAGTCACAGTACTATCAGCTCCAGCCATGACTAAAACACACGAAAATCAGAGGACACAACAATAAAGATGCAATCTTTAGCAAGAAGACGAAGAACACAACAAAGACAAGGGGCTTCAATGGTTATCAAGAGCACAAGGCTCTGATACCATGTAGAAAATAATGACCTTGACTCATAATAACACAATCACACAAATAAATCAAAAACAAAGATAGGTTAAGATTTCACCTTCAATGGTTAATGGATTTCTGTTGATTTTCATTTATCCAAAAAACTTAGCTTACAAAGTACAAAAGGATGATATATATATATGTATGAACCCTAAGGATTACTTCCTAAGCTTGCTCCGTTCAGCCCACTCATTTTACACTCTGTTTTGTTTTTGTTGTCTTGAGCAAAGTGGGCTGGGCTTTTGACAAGTAATTTGTAGTGGTCTGGGCTTTTGACAATAAAGCCTCCACATAACTCATTTTACAGGGGGAAATATAATAGCAGAGAAAAGGGAGAAGTTTTACTGTGAAACTTGCTCAGTTAAATTCAATAAACTTATAGCCTTTATATAGGCATTACATAAACTAATTAAACCAATTACCTAAACCACTAACATACACTAACACACGTAAATATAGCACTACTATTGCATAATATCTACTTACTAGGTTGACCACTAATTAACTTACTTCCACATTATTAGGTAACAATATTTTCAACAAGATTAAATCAAGACTAACTTAATTTTGGATCATATAATCCAACACACCCCCTTGATCCAAAATATGTTGGATCTTTGATCGACTTTCTGCCATGTCAAACTATACTAGTCATTTCGTCCTTTGCAATTTCTTGTTTTGTACGTCAATGAGCAATCTACCTTCAAACGGTATGCAATCCTTCTCGCACCCGCACATGTTAGGCTCCACACCCAACTTTAGACATAGTCTCCTTTCGAGACTAAGATTGAGTCTCCTTGCTTGGACTCTAAAATACATAAATTGCTCGATCAAATTTGTGAAGCCCTTGTCTTCACTTTGTGACGCACTTCTCGTCACTCACTTTGTGACGCACTTCTCGTCACTCACTTGTTGTTGATGCACTTCATCATCAACTCTAATTTGGAGCACGTTTCTCCAAAAAAAACTGATTAACGATGGAGCACTTCTCTCCACCTCTTCATTTATGGTGCACATCTCACCATACTTGTGAAGCACATCTCTTCACCAAACATTGTGTAGAGCCATCTCATCTCTACCAAAAAATTTGACAGAGCACATCTCTCTATCTCTCATCAAAACTTTTCTCACCATTTTTTTTTTTGATTTTTTTTTTTCTTTTGACGCCCCATTTCCGAATCGAACCTGGCTACTTAAGCGGAGGTGACGATTGTGTCATCCTTCTCGACTTAAGATAGCTTTGATACCATGTAGAATTTTTAAGGGGAAAATAATAATATGAGAAAAGGGAGAAGTTATATTAAACTTGCTCAATTAATTACTATGATAAGATGGCTTTAAATAGCCTTACAATTAAAACTAACTAATGGTAGTTACTTAAACCACTAACATACACTAACACACGTAAATATAGCACTACTATTGCATAATATCTACTTACTAGGTTGACCACTAATTAACTTACTTCCACATTATTAGGTAACAATATTTTCAACAAGATTAAATCAAGACTAACTTAATTTTGGATCATATAATCCAACAAATATAACTCTTTTAAAAAGAATGTACGTAAAATAAATCAGATTTACATAGTCTATTAAGTATATATATGATACTCCGTAGTTTCTACGTGTATACTTAGGATTTGATAGTATCTACGATTGTTATATTTTTGCACTATTTTTTTTTTGGACAGGTCTCAAGTGGTTTTGATGATACTTCAGCGCCAGTGTAGCATGGATAAACAAAGTGTCTTTCATGTTTGACAATTAGTTATTTGCGTCTTCGGGTTTTTAGTATTTTGTCATTTAAGTTTGTGTAATGAACTCGATAAATTCTAAAGACTATTTGTGATGTATGAGTATATCACTCCTATGAAATAAAGTTCTTCGTTTCATGTTTTTATGAAAAAGGTTTATCTCTAGGTTGTTATGATAGCGTGTACATGTGTCAAAATGTGACTCGACCTAATAAACCGTTCGAAATCAACCAGTGAATGACCCGAAATAAATATGTCTTTTTAGAGTTGAATTTGAAATCTACCAAAACCTAAAATGACCTGAAAACAATGAGTCAAAACCAACCAGTAGCAGATTAACCCGAGATGGGTCAAAAAACGACTAGTAGCGGGTTAACCCGAAATGACCGGAAATAAATTACGCCTCCCAGATATAAAATATCATTACCAGTTTTTATTTACATGAAAATTATTCAAATAAAGTTTAGGAAAATTTAACATGAATAAATCAACCTATTAGTGATCTTCCATTAATAAACCAACCTTTTGATTAACTTTGAATAAACCAACCTTTGCACCCCATCTTCCATTATTAAACTATCTCTATTTTAAACTTGTCATTTTGGGTTAAACGAAAACAATAACACACATGATTTCACTCCATTATTAATGTTAAAAAAAAAAAAAAAAAAAAAAAAAAAAAAAAAAAGGAAAAAACATGTGATCTTCACCCTTAAATAATCATTTAAAAATGGGGATAGTCTAATATTGGAAGATAAGGAGTAAAGGTTGGTTTATTGAGAGTTAATCAAAAGGTTGGTTTATTTATGGAAGATTACTACTGATAGGATGGTTTATTCATGTTAAATTTTCCTAAAGTTTAAACATTTACACCTAGAGCTGTCAAAATCTGACCCGACCCGGTAAACCGCCCGAAACCGACCTGAAAATAACCCGAAATAGACACCTTTTTTACAGAAGCCAAAAGCGACCGAACCAAACGTACCGAAAAAATGGGTCATAACCCGACCCGTAGCGGGTTAACCCGTTAAGTTAAGAAATTTACGTTCCAAGATAGAAAATGTCAATATCAATTTTTTTTTTCACATGAAAATTTTTATTTGAAATTAATTTTAAACATTTCACACTGATCAAACTACTCATAATTTACAAATTTCACTTAAATATAATATTTATTATTTAATAGTTGTATAAACATTCATACTCCGTAGTAATGATGTTTGTTAGTTGCATTGGACATTGCGCATTATGATTTGAGACATCTTAAATTATTATTTACGAAATTTTGAAACAAAATTACAGTACATGTGGAGAATATAAGTGAAAAAATATGATACTATAATCGGTAATTCGGGGTAACATTTTAGAATTTGAAGACACAACTTGGACTCTACAAGTACGGATCAAAATCTTCATTGTTATATTTTATTATTTTACTTTATGATTTAAAGTGTTTAATATCCACATCAGCTTATAATTAATACTCTGTATGTTATACGTAAATATTGACTTAATAATTACACGTCTATATAAACTTATTTTGAAATATTATCAATTTTTAACTGATAATTCAATTTTATTATTTTTTTCTATTGTATCATCAATTAAAGTATTTTTTTTCTTAGTGAAAACTAAACCGTTATACAAAAAAACGAAAAAAGAAAATATCGATAAAGGGGCGTTAATTAACCCGTATTTTGACCCTAACCCGACCTGCAACCCGTATACACCCGACCCGTATATTACCCTAACCCAAAATACACCCGACCCGTATGTTACCTGATTTATGGTTATCCGAACCCGAAACCCGCCCGACCGACCTGTTTGACAGGTCTATTTACACCTAATAAACTATTCATCATTGAATCGAAATGCTTAACTATCATATTACTCCCTCCATTTCACTATCTTCTTTTCACTTTCCCAAAAAGGAAATTTCATCATCTTCTTCCCGTTTTTATTTTTTTTTCAATTTTTAACTAATCTTATCCACACAATCTACTTTATTATTTTTCTACTGTAATCTCACCCACACAATCTACCTCCCTTAATTTTTTATTTAAATTGAAATGGGAAAAACAATGTGAAACAGAGAGAGTATTATTTTTGTATTTATTAATGATTCTTATTTCAAATAAACATTAAATATCATTGAAATTTTTATTTTTATTTTTTTTAGGAATATTCAATATTTAACAGGAATAATCCCAACTTTTTCCGATCCCATCTACTATAAGTAATCTAAACTCAAATAAATCCCGGAATAATCCTTACTATTTGACAAGTATTTTAATAACATGCAAAATGTGATTTTAACCGGGAATTGCATGTGAATGGATGTCAGGACCAGTTAGGGGGTGTTTGGTTGAGGCTAAAAGTATGGAATGGAATGGACTTGAGTCATTCTAATGTTTGGTTGGGCTATTTTGGAATGGACTTAGAATCCCTAGTGATTCTAACTCCATCCCAATACCCTGGAATCTCATACTTGACTTTTAACCTAGGTTTCTAACTCCATACCTTGTCAAATACCCTACATTGTGAGAAAAAAGAAAATTATACTTTCTGTCAAAAAAATTCAAGGTGTCATCTTCTCCAAGAGAACAGGTTTTTATTTATTTTATTTATTTTTTTTTTTTACTTTGGTTTAATATTTTTTTTTCTTCTTAATAATATTTGACTTTTAATATTTGAAATACAATCAATCAATTTTTTTCTCTATTTTTATATTTGACGTGAATTGTGTTGTGCTTATGGTGACTATTGTTTGTGTTTTCTAGGGTTGTTGGTATTAATTTACAAAAAACTTATACCAAATTGTATAGATTAATTGCTCTTTCCATGTAAAGTAGTGTTGCTCTTTCCACGTGAATTGTGTTGTGCTTATGGTGACAATTGTTCAATGTTTGCTGGCCTCTCTAGTCTCTACCCATTTGGTCTATATAACCAGGAATAACTTTACCCAGTCAGGTTCCGTTTTAAGTCAAGAATTTCCTTCTGAGTGGCAAACATTTTACTTACCTGGTAACGTTTTTACGGTGAGCCGTAGTTTAACATGCTGATTTGCCTAACTTACTATATTCCGAATGCGCTGGTAGGTGTACCAAGTATAAGTATTGGCAACTTAAAAATTAAAATTAAAATTAAAATTAAATGTGAATTAGTGTTTAAACATTAGTTATATGGGCATCATATGTTTACTTTATAATTTGGACATCATATGTTTAGTTTTGTGATAACCGACCACATATAGACATATATGAACGAGAATTTTATATTTGTATGTTGAATTTATTAATATGTAATGTCTTTTGTAATGTTATCTTAAGTACAAAACAAATTTTGTCATATAAAAATTATGTAGTGCCTAATAATTACTCTATTCTTCATTAGTCTTATAGTTACATATGTTTTTCTTTACAGAAATGCATTCAACTCAATTGACCTTAATTAGAAGCCGGAAGAAGAAACAAATCGAGTTACTATTGACTATTATGATTCTTATAAATGTGGTCACAATTATAAATTTTGGTTTATGCACATTCAGTTTGGCTATCCATAAAATTGAACGACCAAAGTATAGTAAATTTGAGAAAAAATGGCTTCGAATGAGGCACTTGAATACCCTAGTTAAGTATAGTGATATAATTTGTAAAAGCGAACTCCGTGTAAATCGGCGGACGTTTTCTGTACTTTGTGAGATGGTTAGAGATTATGGCGGTTTAAGTGGCACTTATAACATGTCACTGGAGGAAATTGTTGCCATGTTTTTATATACATTGGCACATCATTTTAAAAATAGGACTATAGGCAATCATTTTTTCAGAAGCGGAGAAAGTGTGAGCAGAAATTTTCATCGTTGTCTTCTTGCGATTCTAAGATTACATGATCTCTTGCTTAGTAAGCCAAAACCTATAACGGAGGAATGTGAAGATGATAGATGGAAATGTTTCGAGGTATTAGAAATATTTTATTGGTCCTTCTTAATCAAAAGATCAGCCAATTATTATATTTTAAATTCCATTTATTTTTTTCTTGTTGTTTTGTAGAATTGTTTAGGAGCTTTAGATGGCACTCATATTACTGTTCAAGTACCTAAAGAGGATAGACCAAGATATCGCACGAGGAAAGGATATTTAGCTATGAATGTTTTAGGTGTTTGTAACCCATTTTTAGAGTTTATATATGTACTACCTGGTTGGGAAGGAACTGCTCATGATGGTCGTGTCCTTCGAGATGCTATTACTAGACCTCATGGTTTAATGGTTCCTCAAGGTAACAATACTTAAAAAAAAAAAAAAAAAGTCTTTTATTATTAACAAAACTACCCTATCCAATTCCTTTATACAAGTTGAATAATTTTTTTCTAATTAATTTGAAGGTTTTTACTACTTGGCTGATGCGGGATATACAAATTGTGAAGGGTTTTTAGCACCTTTTAGAGGTCACAGATATCACCTTAAGGAGTGGGGAGATCGACAACCAGTTAGTGCAGAAGAGTATTTCAATATGAAACATTCCAAAGCTAGAAATGTTATTGAGAGATGTTTCGGATTACTCAAAGGAAGATGGGGTATTCTTAGATCCCCTTCTTTCTTTTCAATACGTACCCAAGGCCGTATAGTTCAAGCATGCTCCTTGCTACATAACCTCATTCGAAAATATATGCCTACTGATTACACAATGTATGAGGATTCTGATGAACAAAGTGATGATGAGGATTCTGAAGATGAAGTTGATTTTATTACTTTGATTGAGACAACTGATGTATGGACTAATTATCGGAACACAAAAGCTCAAAATATGTATAATAGTTGGAGAGCTAGGAACAATATAAATGCTTAAGTGTATAACTATTTCATATGCTTTCTTAAACTATTGTTCTTTATGTTTATTGTTTTAATGAGTTGCGAGACATCTTATATTCTTTTATTTTAAAGCGAAATACAAAAGCTTTACTTTGATTTTTAACGAGTAATTTTATTTATTAACAATTTATTGTGTATAGCATGGATTTGAGCCAAAATTCTCAAGGCGGGAGGGGAAAAAACAAACGCTCTTGGACTAAACTAGAAGAAGAACGTTTGATTAATGGACTACTTGAATTAAACAGTGATCCACGGTGGAAAGCAGATGGTGGTTTCAAGAATGGTTTCAAGAATAAGCTGGAGGATATGTTAAATGAAACATTTCCAGGATGTGGTTTAAAAGCAGTTCCTCATATTGAGTCCAAAATTAAATGGTTCAAGGACAAGTATAACGTTCTCACAGAAATGTTTCGCACGTCTGGATTCTCATGGAACAACGACAAACATATGATACAATGTGAAAGACAAGCTTATGATGATTTTTGCAGGGTAATATTTTGTGTCTTCTTTTAATTATTTTTTTTATGGTTTTTCTAAGCCAAATTAATTAATTATGTGTTATATTAATGTTGCAGCAAAACAAAAATGCTCATGGGTTGTGGAATGTTTCTTTTCCATACTATGATAATTTGGCCATTATCTACGGACCCGATCATGCCACTGGAACGAATTCTGAGACTTTTGTCGAAGCCGTAGATAATCAAGATAGTGAAGCCATTGACCTAAGCAAGGATGAGAGTGATGGAGATGACGATGTTGATAACAACGATATGTTTAATCAATTTAATCAATCAAGTCCAAATGAACACGCTTTCACGAAGAGATCGAAAGCGGTGAGAATTTCAAAGGAGAACAAGAAAGAAAAAACAAAGAAGAGAAAGATGCCTGAGGTGGTTGATTTAACCACTTCTTTTAAAGATATGTCTTCAAATTTATCCACTTTTATGAATGGAATGAATGCTCATATGTCGACTATTGCAAATGCATTATCAACCACTCAACAACATGAACAAGCTGTCATGGCTCGTGAGCAGGAGGTTGAAGACCAAAAGAAAAATTTGATTAATGAGCTACTTGCTGTACAAGGTTTGACAAGGTATGAGGCATTACTAGCTGCTCAAAAGTTGGCGTCTAGTCCAAGTGATCTCTCTCTGTTTTACCAGAGTCCGGATGAAGCATGGAAGAAAGAATTTATCATCAATCTCATTCATCCACATTTACACCGCAACAGCAATATATGATACGTAATTTATTATAATTTTCTTGTTGTTTTGGAACATAAATTTAACATTTTTTTTGAATATTTTGTTATGAGATATTTACTTTTATTTTGCAATAATATGAGTGGTTATGTTATTTTCTTTTTATATTTTTTATTTATATATATGATTAGTTGTAATAATACAAAATTATATACAAACCTTGAATCCATTCCATATGTGAACCAAACAACAAGTATGGGATATGCAATCCATTACAAGATCAAACCAAACAACTAATTGCAAGTATGAGATTATTAATCCATACCACCATGGTATCACATCCTATCCCATTCCATTCCATACTTGTGAACCAAACAGCCCCTATAATGCATTTGAAAAGGACATCATTTTCTTCCTCCCAACTATAACTACATTTACAAAAAATATTTTTAAAACCCGTTTTTTTTTTTTTTTTTTTTTTTTTTTTTTTTGCCGTTTGAAAATTTCATTTTGAATACATTAAATTTAATACTTGAAAGATTTAAGCATTGAAAATTTAGTATATAATCATCTAAAACTTGAAAAATAAAATAAATAAATAAAATTGATGAAATTATGGAAGAGGCAGCGACCACCGCAATCAGTGTCGGGTCATGAGTTTTGGCCCGTGGCCACTATGGTGAGGAACAGTGAGCCCGGATCCCAGCTATTACACCAGAGCTTCGTATAATTGTCGTCAGACACAAAATTTTGGGACTATGGGGGCACAATTTTACTTTCGGCTTATATTTAAAAGCATCTCCATTTATTTTTGCACTGTCTCTATCGTGACACTCTAATTGTGTTTTTCCGTGACAATTGAGTATACGCAAACATCTTTGACGATTATTTTTGTGTTTTTATTTATGGTTATTCTTAACCTTTAATATTAGTTTCATATATTATATTTCGTATAAAATACTCCTTCCATCCCAAAAGAAGCGTCCCCTTTTTTCTATGTAAATTACATACAAAATGGGACACTTATTTTGGGATGGAGAGAGTAGATATTTTTATAAAATATGGACTTGTTGTTTTATGTATTAAAGGGTAGATTATATTGAAAATAATTCAAAACCTATTATAATATTCTAATTTATAGATGGTGTATTTTTTTATTTTTATTTTAATGACATAGATGGTGTGATACCCCATATTTTCACGAGACGGTTTTCGAATAGATTAGAATTTTAATACTCAGTCTAGATGTTTTAACTCTTTAAATATATTTTCTATTACGACTTGGACATAGGGCAAGTGGATGCTCGTTGGATTCGTAAAATTACGAGGTTTTGAGTAGCGTTTTCAGTTTACCGTTTTGAGGTATAAGAATTCCTCGAGTCGAGTTTATAACGGTTTTTAAATTATGTTGCCCAATTTTAACTTACCTTAAATCTCATTAAATGAGGTTATTTAAGTGGAAACTTTATCAAACCTCCCAACATCCTCATTTTATTTCTCTCTCATACTAATAACTCTCTCAATTCTCTCTCCACTCAAAATAGATAAAAAACACACAAAAAAACTCAATTTTTCTTCTTCTCTCTCTTGACCGTGTAACATCACTTTCTCCTCCAAGACCAGGTTTTCTTTGTTTCTCGTTCGTTTTGCATGATTTTCGTTGCATCGGTTTCCTCTCTTTCTCCCCTATCTTATCCTACCTCTTTCTCTCCGGGTAAGCTTTAATTCATAACCAAGTTAGCATCTTTTTAATTAGGGTTTTGTCAAGTTTAGTTCAAATTGTTGTTGTTAGATCCTACATTAATTCTTAGAGGTAATAAGTGATGTTTGTTGTTGTTTTTTTTTGGCTTTGTAGAGGAAGAATTTATTGAGGAACCCTTGTGATTAGAGTTCTCTCATTCTTGAGACGATTCTTTGTGTTATTTTCTTCACTAAGGTAAGGGCTTACCCCTTAGCTTATTTTGTGTTAGTGAGTATAGTTGTAAGAATTGTGTTGTGTTATATGTATATGTTGAAATTGATAATCTTGACTCATGATAACACAATTAAAACAAACACAAAAATTAGTTTAGATTTCACCTTCAATGGTTAAAGGATTTCTATTAATTTTCATTCATCCAAGAGAGCTTGAGAGCTTACAACTCAGAGAAAAGATCTCTGTTCTTTTTCTTAACCCTAAAATACACGAAAACAAAATTAAGTAAAACACACAGCTCTTGTGTTTTCTTCTTGGGCCATTTGTTGTTGTTTTGTGATCTGTTGGGCCACACTTTGCTATTGTTGTTGAGTATGATGTTGGGCCTGACCAAGTAAGGCCTCAATGTAACTTCTTTTACACTCCCCCTCAAGAGGAGAGTGATGACTTTTCTGAACTCCCATCTTGCCAAGGAGTTTGTAATGAGACGTCATTTGCAAGGGTTTTGTTAACACATCTGCTAACTGTCGATGGGCTGGTACATACACAGGAGAGATTTCTCCTTGCACCACCTTATCTCGAATAAAGTGACAATCCACCTCAATGTGCTTTGTACGCTCATGGTACACAGGATTTGCAGCAATGGAAAGAGCAGCTTGATTGTCACAGTGAAGAGTTACACTGGGTAGATTCTTCAACCCAAGATCTTTGAGCAAAGTTCTAATCCAGGTGACCTCACAAGCGGTTAACGCCATCGCTCTATACTCTGCTTCAGCAGATGATCGAGCCACGATACTCTGCTTCTTAGACTTCCAGGAAATAGGTGATTGACCCAGAAGTACACAAAAGCCAGTAGTGGACCTCCTGGAGTAGGGGCAAGAGGCCCAATCAGAGTCACAGTAGGCGCTGAGTCTGACAGAGGATGACTTAGCTAAGAGGATACCTTGTTCAGGAGCAGTTTTGAGATATTTCAGTACCCTCCTTGCAGCTTGTAAGTGATCAGAAGTGGGAGATTGAATGAATTGACTCAACAGTTGAACAGAAAAAGAGATATGAGGTCTTGTAATTGTGAGATAAATGAGTTTACCCACAAGCCTTCTGTAAGTGTCAGGGTTTTGCAGCAGAGTTCCCTTATTTGGCTCCAATTTGACATGAGCGTCTAATGGTACTCTTAAAGCCCTCTCGTTGTGTATTCCATACTCTTTCAAGAGATCTAGAGTATACTTCCTGTGTGACAAAAATAAGCCTCGAGTAGTTCTAGCAATTTCAATCCCAAGGAAGTATGACAGTTGTCCCAAATCTTTCATATGAAAGTGCTGCTTCAAAGTCTCTTTTAGATAGTTGATCTCATGCTCATTATTTCCAGTAATAACCATGTCATCCACATAGATTAGGACCACTGTTATAGACTCCCCCTGATTCTTCACAAAAAGAGAGTGATCTGCTTGAGATTTTCTGAATCCTATGCTGAGAAGAGATTGAGATAGCTTGGCAAACCATTGTCTTGGGGCTTGCTTTAGCTCATAAAGGGCTTTCTTCAGTTTGCACACCAAGGGGCCTTTGTATCTCTCAGGAGGTCTGTCTGTCCTCTGAATCCTGTCCCCAAGCTGATTGTAACCACAGGGAAGTTGCATATAGATTTCTTCCAAGAGATCACCATGCAAAAAAGCATTTGTGACATCCATCTGACATAGATGCCAATCATTCATAGCTGCAACTGCAAGCAAAGACCTCACAGTGGTCATTTTTGCAACTGGAGCAAATGTTTCAGTGTAATCTAATCCTTCTCTTTGCCTACACCCTTGAATCACCAACCTAGCTTTGTATCTTTCCACAGCGCCATCAGGTTGATATTTCACCTTATATAGCCACCTGCACCCTATGGCTTTTCTGTTGTGAGGAAGATGAGTAATATCCCAGGTACCATTTTCTTCCAATGCCTCCAACTCTTTGTTCATGGCTTCAACCCATGACTGTTCTTTCACAGCATCTTTAAAGAAGTATGGCTCTTCAATCACTCCAACTCTTTCAATCATGTTGGCAAATGAAGCATTCACATCTGCCTCTGTTACACCAGAAATTTCTTCTATTTCTGATGATTGTCTTTGCCTTCTTTGATTCACAACGTAATCATTCATCCAGGCTGGTGGTCTTCTTTGCCTGACAGGTCTTCCCTCAGCTGCTTCAGAAGACTCAGGAGCCTGAACTTGGTCTTGCTCATCATCTTCAGGCCCTAAATTTTCCTGATCATTCTGTCCTTCATCAGCTTCAGCATTATCATCTGGCTGATTGTTTTGAAAATAGACAGTATCATGTACAGGAACTGACTGATGCTTCTCCTGCTCTCTCAAAGTAACAGGAACTGGCTGAAGATATGTTCCCTTTGAATGGGCAGACAAAGGAAACACTTGTTCAAAAAATTTTACATCCCTTGATACAAACCTTATCTTGCTTATTAAGTCTTGGACCACATACCCCTTTTGATTCATGGGATATCCCAAAAACACACAAGGTAATCCTCTTGGTTGAAGCTTATCCTTGTTTCTGTCAGGGTTGTACACCATTACCAGGCATCCAAAGGCCTTGAGATGTTTGTACTCAGGTTTGCTTCCATAGATGCACTCATAAGGAGTCTTCCCCTTGATTACAGGACTAGGTATCCTGTTGATAATATATGCTGCAGTTTTGATACAATCTCCCCAATAACCTAGAGACAATCCTCCCTGAAATCTCAAAGCTCTACTCATCTCAAGGAGGTGTCTGTGCTTTCTTTCAACAATCCCATTCTGCTGAGGCCTGTCAATGATGCTGGTTTGGTGCACAATACCATTCTCATTAAAGTAAGCACTACAATATCTATCATCAAACTCCATAGCATTATCAGACCTTATGACTTTCACCCTTCTATCAAACTGATTTTTCACATACTCACAGAAATTTTTGATGTTATCATATGCCTCAGACTTGTGTATCAATAAATATACCCAAGTCCCTCTTGAGAAGTCATCAACAATTATAAGAAAGAACCTAAATTTTCCTTTATAAGCAACTCTATATGGTCCCCAAATATCAATGTGAATCATCTCAAAAGGATTTTTAGTTTCTGAATTACTCAGCTGATAGGGTGATTTGGTCAGTTTAGCCATAGGACAGGTGACACACACCTCATTACCTTGTACCTTATTCAAACTCAGATCAACAATATTTTTCAAGACACTCAAGGGAGTGTGACCCAACCTGTTATGCCATATATTATAATAAGACACATGATTCACATTGCAACCATTAGCATACTTATCAACATACTCAAAAGATTTCACACAAGCATTATTTATACCAGTCTTATCAGACTTGTTTCTGCACATATTTGGAGTGAAATTCATTACATCAGTCTTCACTTTCTTAGTTCCTTCTTGCTTCAGATAATACAGCCCATTCACTGCCACTCCAATGTTCTTGACTTTTTCTCCTCTACATTCCTGCACACAGCAAGATTCATCACCAAACACAACCTTGCATTCACTATCTCTCACAAGTCTTTGCACAGACAACAAATTTTGTCTGAAATCAGGAACATATAAGGCATCTTTCAGCACAAACCCATTAGATAAAACAACATCTCCTTTATGTGTGACTCTAGCTATCTGACCATTAGGCATATTAATATTAGGCCCCTTACTAAGAGTCTTTACATTTTCAAGCAAGGCCTTATCAGCTACCATATGATCAGATGCTCCAGAATCTATCACCCACTGTTGTTTCTTAATAATACCCTTTTCATAAGAGGCAATACCTGCAAAGTTACAATCAATCTCTTCATCAGTGTCTCCTTCATTCTTGTGAGCACCCTCTTTGTTCCCAGGTACAAGCTTCAATAGGTTCTCCAGTTGCTGAGTGGCAGCATCAATGGCTGTGGCAAGATCAGTTTTTGTGTTAGCAGCATACTTCTTTGCACCTTTGCCCATCTGACCTGCATTAGGTTTCTGTGAACCAGAAGGTCCTCCAGTTTGATTGTCTCCTTTCCTTCCATACTTGTTGTTGAAATTGGGTTTGGAATAATTCTGATTCCTGAAAGTTCCTCCATTTTGTTGCCTTTTGTTCTTGGGATGACCCACAGGGTATCCAACAATCTCCCAGCATTGATCAGACTTGTGGTTTTTTCTTCCACAATGTTTGCAAACTTCATTCTCACTGCCTCCTTTGATCATGAAAGCAGACATATCAGAGGTTTTCCCGGCATTTGTGTTGTACTTTTGTGTCTCTTCTTGAAGAAACATAGAAACAGCAGATTCCACAGAAGGTAAAGGGGTCATCATCAGTATGTTGCTCCTCATGATTGAGAAATCCTTATCCAGACCATTAAGGAATTAAAACAGATGCCTTTCTTCAGTTTGCTGATCCAAGGCCTTGAGATAGGTTTCCATCTCATCTGTTTTCTGTGTGAGACTAGGTAGAGTGCTTATATTGTTCAACTCATCCCAGACCATTTGAAGTTGTGTGTAATACTCCTCTACACTCCTTCCATTCTGTTCAATCTCATAGCATTGCTTGTTCAACTGAAATTTCTTAGCACCATTGGCCACAACATATCTTCTCTCCAAGATTTCCCAGATTTCTTTGGCAGTGCGAGTGTACATCACAATGGACTTAATTCTTTCACTCAAATTCTGTAAAATCCATGAAATCACCAAGTTGTTTGATGTATCCCAAGCCTCTTGTTTGACCACATCCTTCTCATCCCTCTTTACTGCCCCTGTGACAAACCCAAGCTTCCTTTTTGCTGACAACGCCACTCCATCTGTCTCCTCCATGGACCATAATTTTCGATTCCAAGAAGTTCAGATGTAAGTTTCAGAGTTTGCATACCCTCTGAAGGGTTGAAATCTGATGGGTCGATGATGTGAATGGTGGTCACAAAGATTATCGACTCGACCATGGCTAAAACACGAAAGACAGAGGAAACAACAATAAAGATGCAACCTTTAACACGAAGACGAAGAACACAACAAAGGAAGAGGCTTCAATGGTTATCAAGAGCACAAGGCTCTGATACCATGTTGAAATTGATAACCTTGACTCATGATAACACAATTAAAACAAACACAAAAATTAGTTTAGATTTCACCTTCAATGGTTAAAGGATTTCTATTAATTTTCATTCATCCAAGAGAGCTTGAGAGCTTACAACTCAGAGAAAAGATCTCTGTTCTTTTTCTTAACCCTAAAATACACGAAAACAAAATTAAGTAAAACACACAGCTCTTGTGTTTTCTTCTTGGGTCATTTGTTGTTGTTATTTGTGATCTGTTGGGCCACACTTTGCTATTGTTGTTGAGTATGATGTTGGGCCTGACCAAGTAAGGCCTCAATGTAACTTCTTTTACAGTATATTTGAATGTGTTGTGTTATAGTTGTAAGAATTGTATAGTGAGTATAGTTGTAAGAATTGTGTTGTGTTATATGATTTGTGTAATAACTTCAGAGTGAGTTTGTGCTTCCATTGCGATGATTGTGCGTGTGTGTGATTGAAGTTTTGTGTATGTTTGTGTAGTGACTGTGAATGAAGGCTTATGTTGTATGAATAGAGATGGAGTTATGTTGATAAGCGAATTGACGGTGTTGGAAATGTTATGACCTCCATGTTGTTTGAGGTGACTCATAGGGTAGTGTATAAGAATTAGAAATGCTTGTGGTGTTTACTAGTTTTGTTGTTATTTCGATATATGAGGAAGTTATGTCGATAAGGATGAGTTGAGTTTAGGAATCATTGGTAAGTGGATGTTGAGCTATTCTTGTCATATTGTCATTCATATGTTTGTTATGTCTAAAAGCGTCCTCTTGGAATGACGTGAAGTACTTGCTATGAAATGAAATATTCATTATTGGGGCATGTGTTGTTGTGATAATGAGGCATGTGTTTCTGTGATTATGAGGCACGTGTTGCCGTGATTATTGAGGCATATGTTGTCGTGATTATGAGGCATGTATTGCCGTGATTATTGAGGCGTGTGTTGCCATGATTATGAGGCATGTGTTGCCGGGATAATTGTGGCATGTGTTGTCGTGATTATTAAGGCATGTGTTGCCGTGATTACATGAGGCATGTGTTGCCGTTATTATTTGAGGCATGTGTTGCCTGTTGAGACGTGTGAGACTGCAGGAGGTGTGGAGGGTTGTTGGTGATATGGTAAGCCCACTGTGCGAAGATTACATAGTGGGGATTCCTTGTCTCTGTCTTGTTGTTTGTAACTTTCGAGTTAGAAATCATGATTCTCTGTTTTACCATTAGTTTAGGCATCTGTCTGTGGACAAGGGATTTTGATCCACGCGATGTTTTATTTCAAAAACATTTTTAATTCGAAAAGAGTCGCCACTAAATTTTTAGGTGGAATTTAGAAACCAATTTTAGAGAAAATGAGTTCGTGTGAGTTTACGTGTTAGGAAGTTTAAAAGAATTTCATTAATTTAACGCCTAACCCCGCCCGTTACAGAAACGGTCTCTACTGAGTAAAACCATGGCTATTATGAGTACGTATGCGAGTATGCAAACAGCGTTTTAATCCTAAGCAAAATAAAATCAATTCTATGTCGTTTAATGCACATGTAACTTTGTCGAAGTTATTTAACATGGGTTCATTTACTATTCTAGCAAACAAAGGAAAGGAGCAGAAATACTTACCGACAGCATAAGATAGATTAACAAACATTAGCGACAGATAAATAATCAAACGTGACCACATCGTAGACAAGCATGACCAAAATGGAAATAAACATGAATGATTGACATGACTAAACTAATGCACGTGGACATAATGAACTAACAGACACAAGCTAACACATGAACTAAGTACCATTAAACAAAATAAAAACGTGCAGGCACCAAGTAGTAGCAATCAAACACAAACGTACACATGAAATCGAGTGTAATTAAAAGAACATGCTGGCACACACACATATGAACACAAATACAACTACACGGTGCAGACTACTTATTAATACAACAAAGCATATCGACTAATAAACGAGTGTGGCTAAAAGGAGCAGCAAATCAACACAAATCATGATCAACAAACACGAACAGCATACAGGCAAACGTATAAACTGAAAACTAAACATGACCAACAATAATACAGTAAAAAGGAAACGTGGATGCAATCAGAAACCGAACAATATTTACGCAAGTGAAAGTCCTACAGACGAAACAAGTAATACGTGGTCACACAAATTACGCAAGGGCACAAATGATCGAGAGCAACTAAAACATAAGCAAATCCCGACGCATAACATGACTACTGCAAACCCGACATGTGAAGTTACAAGTTCATACATTGACGAATCATACGACTAAGGATTAAGCGAGCGAAACAGAAAGAAAAGACAGCAGACGGGTTCATGATATGCACGGATTTCACACAATCGACGATACTAAACCAAGAAGTAGATGCTTTGAACAATGAAACAAGGATCACGAAACGGAACTACAACATAAACATGAGTCTCAAATCTGAAAGAAAGATACCCGAAATCAACTTTTGATAAAAGAATAGTTAACATGAATCAGACCCAACGTATGCTAAACTAACAAACCGAATCGAAATCAAATGGACGCAGAGCACTCAAGTCATGACCCATAAGGAAATTTGAACATGCGTACCAAGTAGATAAGAACATGACACATCCACACATGCATATCAACATCACGCGAAAAATATGAATCTAAAACGAATGACGGAAGTGACAGTTACGAGGGTAAATAATAAAGCGACAGAGAGTAATAAAAAACGACAGAGGCTATGAAAAGCAATGAAAAACGATAAATAAAAAGAGTATTTTGCACCCTCAACTTACATGTATCGTTGACCAAATATCCGAGTCGTAATCGATTGTAAGATTTTATCCCGAGGGGCCGTCGTCGACGAAAACCAATAATAAATCCGTACTTCGTACCAAAACTGACTTCAATTTTCAAAAGCTTGTATCTCCTTCGTTTCTCAACGAAATTTCGAACCAAAAGATGTTTTAGAATCGTGGTAAGGTGAACTTTAAGACTTAGTAAAGAAATCAGAAAGATTATGAGATTCAAAACACGAAAAACTGGACAGAAGAGGTGATAGCAGACGAAAAACTGAATATGGTGTTCTGTTTTTCTGACCGCTATCTCGACTTCCTTTTGAGGGTTTTTTGAGGCTTTCTCTGACTTTGTATTATGTATGTGAGCTGTGTATTTCGTATCCAATGAAGGTTCATGGTGGGTGTGTATATATAGTGTAGAAAGGTAGGGTTTAAGAAGGGGAAAAGAGCAGCATCACTCTATCCTCGTGGAGCTGCTGTCCACGCTCATTCTAGGGTCTTGCTAGGGTTTTGCAAGGTGTTTTCTTGAAGGTTAAGTAAGGACAAATGGGTAGGATCATTGGGAGATGGGTATGGGTTATGGGCAAGTAGTTAAAAGTCGGGTTTTGGGCGAGTTTTTGGGTCAGAAAACAGTGCGGTGTGGGGAAGTTGGGACGTGTTAGGCGGAGTTTTTGGGCTGTCTTTGGTCGTGGTTTGAGTGTATTTCGGTGTATCATGGGCTGGTTATTCGAAGGGGAGAGTGGGTAGGGAAAGGCCTTGAAATTCGTGTTGAAACGGGGCTCAAAATCGCTCTTAAAATTGGTCTTAAAACGAGTTATAAAACGTGCTGTTAAGAAAACGAACTCGTCGAGTACGATTTATTAAACTGTTTTAAAAGCGCGAGAAACGACTTTTCAAGTCAAAAAAAGAATTTGTAGAAAAAAGATTTTTCGAATCGAGTTACTTAAAATGATTTTTCAAATCGAAATATTTTATTTTCAATAAAACACATACTTGCGTCAAAATAAAATTTGACAGAACTTATTAAATCAAATATCCTTTGAGTTAACAAAAAAAGTGTCGACAGCGCCCTGCTTACATCGCAATACGAATTCAAATAAATGATACGACAACACGTTGTCCTATCATCATTGGGTATTTGTCGGGTTTTCTATAAATTTCCATATCGACAGATACGGGTATCTACAGAGCCCCCACTTTGACTAAGGCTTGGACAGGCGAAAGTCAAAGTAGACTCGCGAGTCGATCGTAGATCACAACTTGAGAGCCTCACGGGTCGTTTATGGTCCCTTAGACCTGTGTATATAAGCTCACCAGCCATAAGAGGAAATCATACCTGAAACTTGATCATGGACGCTTTCATCTCCGGCAAGAGCGTGGGTTGAGCCCTATCCTTGGGCGCCTACGTATCCGTTGTGACAGAATCAAACCCGTATCGTAGTTCGAGCTCGCTGGCCTGTAGCCTTCTGCTGCTTCGGCCCAAAATAAATGCTATTCGCTTACTTGATTAAGTAAAGTCTATATTTGTATTCTTTTGGAAGTGTCACTTCGTTTAGCTTCTGCTAATATTTCTTCATCTTGAGGATGTCATCCTGTCGTCGGGGTCTAAGGCTTATGGTTTTAAAGCCCCCGGCTGGAGCGTTCCTGCTCAATCTTAATAACAAAATCATAGCACATAACACACATAGTGACTCTGCGACTTTTGAAATGAAAAGGATGGATCATCGATCCGAGCTGCGTATTTTATCTGAGAATTGGTCATCGACCTGCTTTTAAGAGGAATGGATCATCGATCCGAACTGAGAAAATTAATTTGAAAATGGGTCCTCGTCCTGTTTTAATCAAAAATGGGTCATCGCCCTGTTTTAATTTGAAAATGGGTCATCGCCCTGCTTTTTAACCAAAATGATGGATCATCGATCCGAAGTAAAAAAATTATTTAGGAATTGGATCATCGACCCGAGCTAAAATCAACATTTGCGTCCTCGACTCGCATTTCAAAATTTATGTCTTTGATCTTCAAAAAATAAATTTCGTATCCCCGACTTATACTTTGAGATTAAAGAGTGGTGGGTCTTCGACTCGGTTTATTATTATTTTTTTTGACACGACAGATCATCGACCTACACTTACGGACACATGCCTGACCCGTAATTAGACACCTATATTCTCGTGTGCTCTCGCGTGGACACGTGTTTGACATGTGTTGGAATCCCAAACCCAAACAAAAGATCTAAACGTGTACTGCACCCAAAAACAAAAAAATGTATGCTGTTTACTCGAGGTGTGCACTCCTAATTGCACTATAACATCTTAAACAAAAGCCTGTACTACGACAAAAACCCAATCACAACTTTGCTCGTGCTTGACTTTTATTCAACGCGGGTCATCAACCCGATACCCACAAAATAAAAAAGGAAAAGAAACCATAAGTGTGCAAAGGGAGGATCCACGCTTCCTTGTACGCTTTCCATAATTTAGCATAAGAGATCGAGTTTCCCTAATTCCAGCTGGGCGAATTTCTGGAGAAAATCCCGAATCCACGACAAATACCCGACAATTGATTCTCCTCAATCTCGGTTTTCCTTACTCCATCTCATCATATATCCTTGGAAATTTGTAGTTTCCTTAATCTTGATTTGACGACTATCTTGGGGAAATCGTAGTTTCCCTAATCCCGACTTGGTAAATTTCTATATCGTCTCCTTGCTATTCCATATATAAAGGAATCATGAGTCCCTATATTGCCCATCATAATTCTCGGCTTGCTATTCAAACTCGTGCAAAATCGTCTCGAAATCATGAATGCACTAACAGGGGCTGTGAAGGCTTGGGCAAAGGAGTTTAAGGGCCGAGAAACTGAAGCTCTAACCGATGCGGGTTTTCAGCAAGTGCTTTCGTATGTGAAAATCATCCCCCAACGAGGATTTCTGACCGAATGTGTGAGGGTGTGGGACCCTGTTCACCATGTGTTCGCTTTTCCTGAAGGAGAGATATGCCCTTGGCCTGAGGAGTTTACCGTACTCGGCGGATGGAAATTGACACAGCAGCCCGTCGTTCCAGATTTCGGCTCCGGATGGGTCAGAGAATACCGCGACTTCTTGGGCCTGTCAGAAGGGGAAGCTCGCAATGTAATTGATGGAGAGAGACTTGACTTGTGTGGTTTAGCGGATCTCTTTCGAAACACCCACGATCCTCCAAGAGCTACCGTTTATCGTCGGCGAGTTTTCGGCCTTATCATGTTGCATCTTTATTGTCTCGAAGGGTATTTGGAGAGTCCCTCGTGTCATGGTCAGGCGAAATTTATTCGCATTGTGGAGCAAATGGAACAAAATCGTAATCCGGCTTCGATCATCTTGGCCGAAACCATCCACGGGTTAGATGCTTGTAAGGCCAATCCCGATAGTCCTTTTACGGGTTCGACTCGTATTCTACAGGTAACCTGCGCTTTTTAGTCTTACTGCTGCGCTTTTTGTTTTTGTTTGCTTGAATTGCTACGTTTTCACGTGCCTTGGCTCCACCGACTTCTTTCACTTGTATTGCTTTGTTTCCATCAGGTTGCAGTATTGCAGTATACCCGTCTTCCTGGGGTATTTTCACTGTCGTTTTTTTAGCTCGTGTTCTGCTCGTTTTCTACGGGTGACCCATGTTTGCTGCTGACTTTCGTTTGGTTTATTGATCTCAAGTCCGTGAGCTTGTTAGTCTTGCTGTCGCGTTTTTGTTTAAGGTTATAAGCGATTGTTTTCACGCAAAAATCATACTAAAGAATGAATTCTGTCAAGCCCAAGGAAAAAAAGGAATCCCATCTCACAGAAAATTCAATCAAATTACGACCCAGAAAATTCAATCAAATTGTCTGAGAATTAAGCACGGCTATATCCTCCATTGTATCGCAGCTTAAAGCTCTAAAATCAGTGGCTAAATTGGATGAAGAATTACCCAGAAAACCCTTCACTAAACTCGAGCTCAAAAAAAGTTGTTGCGTTGGGATGTCACAGCGATCTTGTCTGCCTTCTTGTATTTCGTATTGCCCCCCTAACCCCTTCCTCGTTTCAGGTGTGGCTTATGGAGAGGCTTGGACTATTAGAGCGGCCAAAGGATCCACATACCTATCGAGTGAGAAGCTTATGTAACCGTGCACATCGGTTTACTTTGGGGAAAGGAGTTGGCTATTGGCGCGAGATGCTGACTACAGGAGCTGGGTCCCATATTCGTTGGTTTTTGCCTTGGTTACGCTTATCCTCATTTACAGGGCTACCGGATGGTGATGGTATGAGATACGTGGCTCTCTTGGGTTTAGAGCGACCCGTTTATATTTACCCAGACCGTGTGCTTCGCCAGTTTGGTCGTCAGCAAACCGTTCCGACAACAGAAGCCAGCCGAGGACCCGAGTTCTCTATCACTCAAGCTAGATGGCGGTCTTGGCTTCATTCTTGGAATTGTAGGACCGTGTGGCACCTTCTCGAGCCATGCGCGTCGACATGGGTATCTCCGTCGTATTTGAAGTGGACTAAAGAAGCTTCTCTCGAGGTGCGACGAGCATTAATCAAGACGACGCAGATTGGAAGGCGCGTGGCGAAGCGTTAAGGAACCGGAAGTACTACACGAAGCTGAACAGGCCTGATGCGACGCAAGGAACTAATGCGAGGCGTGCAAGCGTTTGGCAGAGGTTAGATGCAGGTGAAAGAGTTCGTCCGAACGTTGCCGATCGATTGGGCCCGCGCTTAAACGTGAAGGACCGCTTGGGGCCGCGAGAAGACAACGAAGTGCCTCCTAAAAAGCGAGCCAGGATGATTATGGGTAAAGCGTCGTCTCGTCGCCGTTAGCTTTGTGGTTAGTCTAAGGAGCAGGGACCAAAAGTGGGTAGGCCGTGACTTTATATTTGAGCAGGTAGTCGTGGGTATCGGGTTTATTAATGCTGTTAGTTTCATGGGATTATTAGTGCTTATTATTAGGATTTAATATTATTATTATTGTTATTATTATTTACAACACATGTTAGTTAGAATTATTGTTACGATTATTACTTACTGGGATAGGTTATTATTATTTACGACTACGTACTAGGACTTATTATTATTATTTACAACTACGTATTAGTTAGGATTATTATTATGTGTGCTTTCCTTTTCGAGTTGTGTGTAATGGGCTTCGCCCGTAATGAATAAAAGAAATAAAATAAATGAAAAGTTACTATTTATTAGAAAAATTCCCGTTCCCACATTCATCAAGTTAACATTGTTTCGATTGTACTCTTGTAAAGAGTTGCCTACGATATCGCTTTTACATACGTAATCAAATCGAACTGTAGTTCAGATGTTAAACATTTCGTGTGGTGGCAAATGCCAAGCTTTAAACTTACTCTAATACCTCGCAATTCAAATATTATTTCATAACATTTGAGAATGAGGACTAAGGATAGTATCGCTTTAGTTGATCCAAGTTCGTTGGATTCGAAAAATCATTGCCATCTAGATCAGTTAGTCTAACTGCACCTCCTGTCAAGATTTTCTTTACCAAGTAAGGACCCGCCCAATTTGGCTTAAATTTTCCTCTCGGGTCCACCATTAGTAGTCGCTGCGTCGATTTTAACACGAGATCTCCCTCCATAATTCCTCGAGGCTTCACCTTTTATTAAAAGAGCGCTCTATCCTTTTCTCGATAGAGTTGGACATTGTCTGATGCATTCAAACGTCGCTCGTCGAGCATTACAAGTGAGTCATACCGAGCCTGAACCCAGTCCGCTTCTGGGACTTTGCTTTCTAGCAGGATACGCAGAGACGGTATTTCTAATTCAACGGGTTGGACTGCCTCCATCCCGTAAGTTAAGTAATATGGTGTTGCCCCGGTCGCAGTTCTAATTGATGTTCTGTACCCCCATAACGCGAAGGGTATTTTATCGGGCCACTCACGGTAGTTGTCTGTCATCTTTTTAAGAATGACTGTAACTGTCTTATTAGCCGCCTCTACTGCGCCATTTGTCTGTGGACGGTAGGGTGACGACTTGTGAAGTTTTATCTTATATTTGTCGAGTAACTGAGCTGTCTCGGCTTGGAAATGGGTGCCATGGTCACTGATCATTTCATGAGGCACTCCGTATCGACAGATAATGTCATTTTGGATGAATTTTGCTACTTGCTTCGCATTTAGCACTTTATAAGACTTGGCCTCTACCCACTTCGTGAAGTAGTCGATTGCCACCAAAATGAAACAGTGCCCTCCAGTTCCTGATGGGTTAACCTTTCCAATGATATCGATACCCCACGTTGAAAAGGGCCAAGGCGATGTCATTGTGTACAAAGATGTAGGTGGGACATGTTGGGCGTTTGCGAATATTTGATGGGCCAGATGTGGCGGACATATCTTCGACAATCCATCTCCATTGTCGTCCAATAATAACCAAGCCTCATGATCTTTCGGACTAGCATGTGAGCATTCATGTGTGGCCCACATTCTCCGTCATGGACTTCTTCCATGACTCTTTCTGCCGTGGCCTTGTCTACACACCGCAAGAGCACACCCTGTGCCGTCCGTTTGTATAGTTGACCATCATCTGTCGTGACGAACTGGGTTGACAGAAGTCGCAATGCTCGTTTCCCACGTGTGTCTAGGTCGGTGGGGTATTCTCCCGCGTTTTTGTATTTCAAGATTGACGCGTACCAGGGTTCTGTCTCGTTTTCCTCCGCGTTGTTAATCACATTAATATATGCGGGCGATGATCTGCGTTGAACACATAACGGCATACTGTCTATGCTATCGGGAATGTTAATTAGGGCTGCTAATTTTGACAGAGCATCTGCGAACTGGTTTTTCTCCCTCGGGAGGTGGACGTATCTTATTTCGTCGAACAACTTTTCAAGCTCTTCTATCTTGGTTTGGTAAGGTGCCAAGCTGCTACTCTTAATTTTCCATGCTCCACTCACTTGATTGATTACCAAGGACGAATCACCGTGCACTAGTAGCCTTTTTACGCCTAAATTGACAGCGCTATGTAGACCCAACAGGCATGCTTCGTACTCCGCCGCGTTGTTAGTAACAGCAAAGTCCAATTTAATGGATATGGGTATATGTTCTCCTTTTGGTGAAATAAAGAGGATGCCAATCCCGTAACCCATGTAATTCGATGCCCCATCAAAGTACAAATCCCACGTATCGTCTTCGACGTTTGCGACATTTTCATCTGGAAATGACCATGTATCCGTGATTTCAGTTTCGTCAATTGGATTATCGGCAAGAAAATCAGCGACAGCCCTTCCCTTAATTACCTTTAGTGGCCTATATTTAAGGTCAAATTCTGCTAGCATGAGAGTCCATCTTGACATTCTGCCATTTAGTACTGGTTTTTCAAACAAGTACTTGATTGGGTCCATTTTAGAGTAGACACTTACACCGTAGCTAAGCATGTAATGTCTTAATTTCTTTGTGGCCCAAACTAAAGCGAGGCATGTTTTTTCTAGCAACAGATACTTCACCTCATCCTCCAAGAATTTCTTGCTAATATAGTAAATCGCCCTTTCTTCTTTGTCGACAGTTTGAGCTAACATTGCTCCCATCGCGGTATTCGTCACTGTTAGGTATAATGATAATGGCAACCCAGCCACTGGTGGGCTTAAAACAGGTGGGGAAGACAACACCTCTTTTATTTTGTCGAACGCAGCTTGACATTGTTGATCCCATGTAACGTGCTCTCCTACTTTGAGCTTTTTAAATATAGGTTCGCAGATCATGGTTAACTTAGCGACGAAGCGACTAATGTATCAGATTTCGACCTAGAAAACCTCGAATTTCTTTCTCGGTTTTCGGGTGAGGCATCTCCAAAATGGCTTTGATTTTTGAGGGGTCGACTTCAATGCCACGGTGACTAACGATGTGGCCGAGTAGCTTGCCCGAAGTGACTCCGAATGCACATTTCTGCGGATTTAGCCTCATGTTGTACTTTCTTAGTCTCTCGAAGAATTTCTTTAATGCACTTAAATGACCACTGCGCTCCTTGGATTTCACAATCATGTCGTCGACATAAACCTCTACCTCTTTATGCATCATATCATGCAAAGAACGCGTGCGGTGCGTTGATACGTGGCCCCAGCGTTAATTAATCCAAACGGCATCACTGTGTAACAGTAAGTTCCCCATTGCGTTGTAAACGCGGTTTTGTGCATATCTTCCTCGGCCATTTTTATCTGATTGTAACCCGCGTAACCATCCATGAAGGATAATAACGCGTGGTTGGCGGTGTTGTCAACCAAAATATCGATGTGAGGTAATGGAAAATCGTCCTTCGGACTTGCTCTATTTAGATCGCGAAAATCAACGCAGACACGCACCTTCCCATCTTTCTTTGGTACGGGTACCACATTAGCTACCCAATCTGAGTATTCTGAAACTTTGATAAACCCGGCTTTGAATTGCTTGTCAATTTCTTCCTTGACTTTTAGGGACCATTAAGTCGATTCGGCGGAGTTTTTGCTTTACTGGTTTGAAACCTGGTTTAATCGGGATTCTGTGTTCTGCGATCTCCCTGTCAATACCCGGCATGTCTTTGTAAGACCATGCAAATACGTCTTTGAACTCGTTTAACAGATTGATAAACCCTTGGTTTTCCGAGGTCGAGAGTTGTCCCTATTTTCACTCTTGTGGCTCGAGAGTGGTTCCCACGTTAATTGTTTGGTATCTTCGACTCACGAAGTTTTTCTCATCATATTCCCGTATCCCTTTTAACAACTGAGGAGATGGTTCTAACTCCTCACTTTCTACCTGTTCCTCTTGGTCCTCATTCTCAATGTCATTATTAAAACAATCATTTTCAAAAATTGAATTGCAATGTAAAAGAGACAAGTCATAAGCAAACTGGTTCATTTTATTATTATTGATTTGAAATTGCGCTAATCGTGTTAACATTTGGGCCAACCGATCGTGGGTCGATGGTCGGATAGATGTGGCATCCAAGACAGGCCTCGGAATACCGGAACTAGACGAAGATACATGAAAAGGAAAGACTGGGGAGGGGGTATTTTCGACACCTAGCTCCTTAGACTTAACACTAAGACTCTTATCATCATCAGGTTCAGACTCAGAATCAGACTCAGAATTTTCTTCTGGCTCGGACATTTCTCCTTCTCCTACGGTCATCTTGAGCAATGATCCTTTGTTGTCGGTCCATTTGATGGTCTTTCTCCATCCGGACGTAGTCCCTTGCGGGTTAACATCTGTAATGAGGGTGGATGGATCGAATCGGTCGCTCTTGAGGATCATACTCACCAAAGCTTCGCTTGATGCCTCTATTTTCCTCTCTTCCCCAAAGAGAAGGCCCATTGCTTTCCCGTCTTCGACTGGGCTGCACTCCTTGCTTGTCGTAATTGTTGCCATGATGTCATCCGGGATATAGTAACAGTCGTGGAATATCTCAATTCCCGGGACCCAACGGCATGCTTTACGATCATAGATGGGCTCGGGAAAGTCCAAACATGGTGTGTCTTCTCCGGCTCTCACGAATTGCCCATTAAGTGTTAGTGGGTACGGTTTTAGCTTCGCATCTTGACCCTTACCCTTGCTTAGACAATCTTCATCCTTTGTTGGGTTGTACCCAAGGCCGAACGTGATTCCTTTCGGGATCGTTGGAGGTGGAGTGAAGGTACTCCCCTTCCTAGGATATAAAGACAAGCCAAAGTATTTACCGGTCCTTAGTATTGTTTCACATGCACGGCTTCCGGTGTATAACTCCATGTTTGACTCGTTGACTTGGGATTCGATTACACTGACGACCTCAAAGCCACCTGTCTCAATGGTGACCTCATTTTGTACCTCGAAAGTCACATCTCCACCCGTTACGACCATTGGAGTAGCGTTAATGGTTACCACTCCCCCATTGAATGGAATTTTAATCTTTCGGTGAAGGGTTGAAGACACAGCTTTTACGGCGTGGATCCAAGGTCTTCCAAGCAACATATTGAAGGACGAAACAAGGTCTATAACCTGGAAGTTGACCGTCTTTTCTACCGCACCCGTGCTCACACTTAAAGTGACGAGCCCAGCCACGCGACGTATTGTACCATCGAAGGCTCGTACCGTTTGCGTAGTTGGAATAAGATCATTCTTTTCTAAGCCCAGAATATACGCGGTTTTCAAGGGAAGCACATTAACAGCGGACCCATCATCCACTAGTGTCATTGGAAGCCTCTTGTGACGGCATTCTACCGTGATGTACATGGCTAAACAATGTTGAGGTCCGAAAGAAGGTAAGTCCTCATCCGAGAAGGTCACGACATTTGTAAGCCGTGGTTGATTTGACGAAACCAACGAGATCATATCGTTGGGCGTGGTGGTAGGAGACACCGTCATATTCATCAAGGATTGTAGTAAAGCTTGACGATGTTCGAATGAGCTTAGGATAAGCTCCCATATAGAGACATCCGCCTTAGTTTTCTGTAGTTGCTTGATAAGAGGATCCTCTGCGGTCGACACCTCTTCGAGTGTCTTCGTTACAGTAGGCGTACTTGCCTGCGTTTTGCTTTGGGTGTCCCCAAAAATAGATGTGTTCCTCGATTTTTCTACTCGATAAGGGCGACCAGACCGAGTTAGGTGATCAGACTCAAGGACATCCTTTCGTAACTGCATGATTTCAGCTTGGGTACGCGGGATGACTGCACCTTCGGTGAGATAAATATCATCCTCATCGTCCGCCCAAACCCCATTAATTTCGCTTCCGCTTTGAGCAAGGTACGGCGTACAATCGATATTAAAATCCCCAATGCGAACGTCATTTCTTGCCTTAGGAAAGAGATCAGCACAATCTATATAAACTTTTCCCACGAAAAACCCGGTGAGATAACCAACGGGTTGGATCAAGTGGGACATGTCATCATTGTCTCCCATGAACACCGCGTTGGAGTGGTTGCCGAAAGGGTTAGTCACATTATTCGGTTTGACCGTAGGAATTGGCAAAGATCCATTTTCAATCATGTCTTGGATCTCGTGCTTGAGGCGGAAACAATTCTCCGTATCGTGACCTCTCCCTTGATGGAATGCACAATACGCGTTTGGCTTGTACCATTTACCTTGCCGGTCGACAGGTGGGTCCGGAGTTGGACCAATTGGGCTCAACTTTCCTTGGGCCGAGAGCCTTTGAAGCGCAGAGGTGTACGTGCACCCAAGATCAGTGAATGCCCTTGGTGCTCGACGTTGTTGCTCTCGAGGGCCCCCAAAACTGATTGCTTGCACTTGATTAGCTGAATTAGATGCCCTTGATTTAGAAGAAGAGGGTCCTTGATATCCCTTAGGCTTTTCAGCCTCCGTAGCTCGAACATCGTCTTCAATTTTCATTCCTACTCGGCCAAGGTCTTTGAACGAGCTGAAATTTTGGTATTTGATAGCATCTCGATAGACGGGACGAAGATTCTTGATGAATTTATCTACCATTTCGACCTCTTCGGGCCTTTTAGGCAATTTCACGCTCTCTGCGCGCCATCGGTTAAGGAATTCTGTAAATCCCTCTTTCTCTTTTTGCGTCATTACTTCTAATGTTCGCATAGTGGTTTGAATTTCAGCATTATCAGCAAAATGCTTACAAAATTCCACGGTGATATCCTCAAAAGTTGGGAAATTTTTGAGCTCGAGACCATAAAACCACTTCCTTGGATGTTCCCCCAAAGATTGAGCAAAAACGTGAGACAACATTTCAGCGGGTACTCCTTTCAAAGCGAGGTATTCTTTGTAAGACCGGATATGTTGCAATGGGTCTTCAGTTCCCTTAAACTTAGGGATGTCAGTAAGCACAAAGTTGGTCGGTAGCTTATCTTGGACAGGCGTGTAGCCTCGAGCATTCTCGAAGTGAATGCTTTCCCCATGAGACAATTTCAGTTGCTCCTCTATTAATTTGAAGCGCTTCTCAAGTTCAGTTGGTGGTGGAGGAGGTGGGTTTTCCACTGTCAGCTTTTTTTCTACGGACTCCAAACGACTCATCATTGCAGCCAGAGTGTCGTTGAGTTTGCTTAACTGTTCTGCGGTAGTCATGTTTCTTGTTTCGACCGGCCTTTCTACAATAAAACCCCGAACATCATTCAGTCATCGACTTATAAACCCTTGCACACTCATAACTTGACCGATGCACACGTGAATAGTTGAAAGAAACTCGACACCATGACCTGACTCGAAAAAAAACAAACTAGCCCGACTCTAACCTACACGTCTAAACTGCACACGGACTCCAAGGTGGACTACGGGGACGGACTGACTCGGACTCCTTATTCTAGACTTTGGGTTAAACTCAAAACAAGACTTGAAATTTGAGATCGAGGACGACGGAAGAGAGATGAAGTTCGATTTGCAAAAACTTTAAAGAGCTAAAACAGGATTATTCTAACCCTAAACGGATAGCTTGGAGGAGATTTTTCAAATCGAAAATTATTTTAAGATTATTCTAATCCTAAACGAACAGCATTTTAGCTAGGAATGGATTTTTTCAAATCAGAAAGTATTTTAAGATTATTCTAATCCTAAATGAATATACTTTTAGCTTGGAGGAGGTCTTTTTTCAAAAGAGCTAAAGTCGCAAAAAAGTTTAAGATTATTCTAACCTTAAAGAGACAGCATTTCAGCTAAAAAGAGGATTTTTAGTCAAAAAAAACATTTCAAAAGGGATATTCAGAATTATTCTAATCCTAAAGACAGCATTTCTGCTAAGAAGGAAACTTTTTGGAAAATATTTGATTGAAAAGATGACAGTTTTGACTAAAAAGGATTGAAAACAAAGGCTTTGGAAGTCACAGAGCAAATAGTCACACGCAGTTCAAGGATGCAATGCATGAACTAGACTATTCTAAGTCTCGAAAAGGGTCCATGCCAATGATCCCGCGCTGTTAGGTAACCTACGCAACCACCATAAGTTTGTAACTATATGGCGAAAGTGCGGTTGCTAACCTCGACGGAACCACCTTGATATTTAAATCAGACATAGTGAACGTCATTTCCCCAGCCTGAAATCGACCCAAGGGGAGAAATGGTTCGAATCCTAACAGTATGATGCATAAATAACATAAAAGAGAAAGGGTACTCTAAATAGCCATCATTTTACTTTTCAAGTTTCACTGTCCCCAGCGGAGTCGCCAAATTGTGGACAAGGGATTTTGATCCACGCGATGTTTTATTTCAAAAACATTTTTAATTCGAAAAGAGTCGCCACTAAATTTTTAGGTGGAATTTAGAAACCAATTTTAGAGAAAATGAGTTCGTGTGAGTTTACGTGTTAGGAAGTTTAAAAGAATTTCATTAATTTAACGCCTAACCCCGCCCGTTACAGAAACGGTCTCTACTGAGTAAAACCATGGCTATTATGAGTACGTATGCGAGTATGCAAACAGCGTTTTAATCCTAAGCAAAATAAAATCAATTCTATGTCGTTTAATGCACATGTAACTTTGTCGAAGTTATTTAACATGGGTTCATTTACTATTCTAGCAAACAAAGGAAAGGAGCAGAAATACTTACCGACAGCATAAGATAGATTAACAAACATTAGCGACAGATAAATAATCAAACGTGACCACATCGTAGACAAGCATGACCAAAATGGAAATAAACATGAATGATTGACATGACTAAACTAATGCACGTGGACATAATGAACTAACAGACACAAGCTAACACATGAACTAAGTACCATTAAACAAAATAAAAACGTGCAGGCACCAAGTAGTAGCAATCAAACACAAACGTACACATGAAATCGAGTGTAATTAAAAGAACATGCTGGCACACACACATATGAACACAAATACAACTACACGGTGCAGACTACTTATTAATACAACAAAGCATATCGACTAATAAACGAGTGTGGCTAAAAGGAGCAGCAAATCAACACAAATCATGATCAACAAACACGAACAGCATACAGGCAAACGTATAAACTGAAAACTAAACATGACCAACAATAATACAGTAAAAAGGAAACGTGGATGCAATCAGAAACCGAACAATATTTACGCAAGTGAAAGTCCTACAGACGAAACAAGTAATACGTGGTCACACAAATTACGCAAGGGCACAAATGATCGAGAGCAACTAAAACATAAGCAAATCCCGACGCATAACATGACTACTGCAAACCCGACATGTGAAGTTACAAGTTCATACATTGACGAATCATACGACTAAGGATTAAGCGAGCGAAACAGAAAGAAAAGACAGCAGACGGGTTCATGATATGCACGGATTTCACACAATCGACGATACTAAACCAAGAAGTAGATGCTAGACAATGAAACAAGGATCACGAAACGGAACTACAACATAAACATGAGTCTCAAATCTGAAAGAAAGATACCCGAAATCAACTTTTGATAAAAGAATAGTTAACATGAATCAGACCCAACGTATGCTAAACTAACAAACCGAATCGAAATCAAATGGACGCAGAGCACTCAAGTCATGACCCATAAGGAAATTTGAACATGCGTACCAAGTAGATAAGAACATGACACATCCACACATGCATATCAACATCACGCGAAAAATATGAATCTAAAACGAATGACGGAAGTGACAGTTACGAGGGTAAATAATAAAGCGACAGAGAGTAATAAAAAACGACAGAGGCTATGAAAAGCAATGAAAAACGATAAATAAAAAGAGTATTTTGCACCCTCAACTTACATGTATCGTTGACCAAATATCCGAGTCGTAATCGATTGTAAGATTTTATCCCGAGGGGCCGTCGTCGACGAAAACCAATAATAAATCCGTGCCATTGCACTAAAGCGACTTCAATTTTCAAAAGCTTGTATCTCCTTCGTTTCTCAACGAAATTTCGAACCAAAAGATGTTTTAGAATCGTGGTAAGGTGAACTTTAAGACTTAGTAAAGAAATCAGAAAGATTATGAGATTCAAAACACGAAAAACTGGACAGAAGAGGTGATAGCAGACGAAAAACTGAATATGGTGTTCTGTTTTTCTGACCGCTATCTCGACTTCCTTTTGAGGGTTTTTTGAGGCTTTCTCTGACTTTGTATTATGTATGTGAGCTGTGTATTTCGTATCCAATGAAGGTTCATGGTGGGTGTGTATATATAGTGTAGAAAGGTAGGGTTTAAGAAGGGGAAAAGAGCAGCATCACTCTATCCTCGTGGAGCTGCTGTCCACGCTCATTCTAGGGTCTTGCTAGGGTTTTGCAAGGTGTTTTCTTGAAGGTTAAGTAAGGACAAATGGGTAGGATCATTGGGAGATGGGTATGGGTTATGGGCAAGTAGTTAAAAGTCGGGTTTTGGGCGAGTTTTTGGGCTGTGAAAACAGGGTACGGTGTGGGGAAGTTGGGACGTGTTCTGGGCAGGTTTTTTTGGGCTGTCTTTGGTCGTGGTTTGAGTGTGCTTTGGTGTATTATGGGCTGGTTATTCGAGGGGGAGAGTGGGTAGGGAAAGGCCTTGAAATTCGTGTTGAAACGGGGCTCAAAATCGCTCTTAAAATTGGTCTTAAAACGTGCTGTTAAGAAAACGAACTCGTCGAGTACGATTTATTAAACTGTTTTAAAAGCGCGAGAAACGACTTTTCAAGTCAAAAAAAGAATTTGTAGAAAAAAGATTTTTCGAATCGAGTTACTTAAAATGATTTTTCAAATCGAAATATTTTATTTTCAATAAAACACATACTTGCGTCAAAATAAAATTTGACAGAACTTATTAAATCAAATATCCTTTGAGTTAACAAAAAAAGTGTCGACAGCGCCCTGCTTACATCGCAATACGAATTCAAATAAATGATACGACAACACGTTGTCCTATCATCATTGGGTATTTGTCGGGTTTTCTATAAATTTCCATATCGACAGATACGGGTATCTACACTGTCAATTTTATTTATCCTTCTTTTTTTGCACATTCTATGTTTGTTGTGAAGGCCGATTAGGTTGTTTTGTTTTTTCTAATTTGTTTCCCCCACCCCTAGGTACTCTGACGCGTTTTGTGTGATGGTTGGGCACAAGGCTGGGTTTCACTGCATTTGGTGTCTTTTAGACATCTCGGACCCTGGGGTCGTATCTTTTGTTTTAAGATTCTTTCGGAATGTGTGCCGTAGTTTTGTACGAAGATTGTTTAAGTTTTCCTTGTTTCTGCATCTCTCGTTATGTCTTATACCCCGTTTCCTTTATTTACACACACACACACACACACACACACACACACACACACACACACACACACACACACACACACACACTTACGTCCTATTTTTACAGGTGACTCTTGATTCTTTGAAAAGCCCCGTTAACTCAGGGTAAGTAACGCCCTTATTTAGGAGGGCGCCCGCCTTGCCTAACTGGGGGTATTACAATATTAATTAATTTTTCAAATGTAGGATGATATCAAAACCCCACAGATGACTTTTAACACACTGTTTGATTATTTTGATTTTGATTTGGCTAGTACTTCGTCAAAGTAGGTTAGAATCGAACATTACTATTGTTCTTGTAATATTATTTGTCTGTGAAGTAATCTTATTATTTTATATCTATGCACTTGTACCCATTGGTTACCAACGATAATATCAAGTCGTGTTTGCCCATAGAAGATTGGTTTAGCATACGCCACGCTGAGGTTAGTGTAATATTTTACGCTCAAAATCATGGTGACAATAAATTTATCCGAAATAATATTTGTTATTTTGTCTTGGTTGCTTGTACAGGTAAAAGAATCAACTCTTCCACCTGAATTCCAAAGAAGGTTATTTGATCAAGATTTACAATGTATTACTGATTCGGTAAACGTTTTGGGCGATGGAAATTGTGGGTTCCGAGCAATTGCGCTTGAGGTATATGCAGTGGCGGACTATAGAAGGCAAGGACAGGGGCCTGGCCCCCCCTGACTTTTGGGGGAAAAAAAAAATTTTTTGCAGTAAAAAGACTAAAGAGAGGAAAGAGAAATAGGATAGGTCATAGGTTACATAGGTAGTTGTGTAGTTTTATTACTATACTCCGTAAATTACTACTCCATAGTATATGTAATTCATTAAAATAAGAATAAAAATAAGTTATAGTAGTAGACCCACTCTACTTTTGTCAGTTAAGCAATACTCTAGAATAGGAAAAGGAATCTTTTAATATATTAAAAAAATAAAAAGTTCAACCAATTACCAAAATTGAAGTGAATGGAAGACTAATTTCCATAACTTTGTACGGAGTAGCCTTTTACATACAAAGCCAATTAAAAATTCCAATCAATCAATTGGCTCTTCTTAATCCAAATAGAGATTAACAGCAAAATTTCAATCAATTAATTGAAATTCATCGATTCAAGATTTCAAGGTAAGTAAAACTTTTAAAATTTTTGTTTTTATTGATTCAATTGTTTATTTAATTGTACTTCTTAGTATATCATAGACTCATAGTGTGTACTAAAATTTAATGAGTTTGTTAAATTAGTAACTGATTTGCACATATTGTTTATGTGCAAGGTATTAAACTTTAAGAACAATGAGTAAGCAAACAAATCTCTTTAATTTTCTCAAAAGAAAAGAGCCTGAACATGACACATTCGTTGTCGATGAAGATGTTGTGCACGAACCTTCGATACCCTGCCCTTCAGATTTACGTAGAATTGAGACAGATGATCTCATGGCTTCTTTGGTGCGTGACCCTGGGTTACGCCCCCCAATGTGGCATTATCCACTTGAGCAACGAGACGAAATACGCAGGGCATATTTAAAGCTCAAGCCATATCAGCCTATACTAAAAAGTTTTCCATTTTCGGGTCCTGATCATCACAGTCGTCGATTTCAGGCTAGTTGGTATACGAAGTTTCCAGATTGGCTAGAGTATTCAACTTCTAAAGATGCTGCATTTTGTTTGATATGCTATCTTTTTGCAAATAAACCTAATTCCAATACAAACACTTTTACAATGAATGGGTTTAACAATTGGAAAAAGGTTAATGATGGGGTAAATTGTCCATTTATTACTCATGTCGGAGGTCCATCTTCAGCTCATAACAACTCAATGATCTCTAAGAATAATCTTTTAAATGACCGAGGGCACATCCATTATGCTTTCAACGTTCAAGGAAACGAACAAATTAAAAGAAATCGGATTCGACTTGAGACCTCAATTGATGTATTGCGCTTGTTAACTTTACAATCTTGTCCTTTACGCGGTCATAATGAGTCTCCTGATTCGGATAATCAAGGCAACTTCTTAGAGTTTCGAAAAGCTTTCGCCAGGTACAACGATGAAGTCTCAAAAGCTATAGAACATGCTTCTTATAATGCTAAGTATACTTCACCTTCAATACAGAAGGAGATATTACACATTATTTCTGATAAAGTTCGTGGCTATATTCGAGAAGAGATTGGAGACTCTAAATATTGTATCATTGTGGACGAAGATCGAGATGAGGCTAAAAGGGAACAAATGGCCATTGTTTTGAGATTTGTTGATGTGAAAGGCCTTATTAGAGAGCGATTTTTTCATGTAGCTCGTGTTAATGACACCTCAGCAGCTACACTTAAAGCAAAGTTGTCTTCTATTCTTGAAACACACAATCTACTTGCTGAAAATATTCGTGGACAAGGTTATGATGGTGCTAGTAATATGAGAGGGGAGTGGAATGGACTTCAAGCTCTAATTCTAGCAGATTGTCCGTACGCTTATTATATTCACTGCTTTGCTCATCGTTTGCAACTTGCTTTGGTTGCTGCTTCTAAAGAGGTAACTTTAATTCATCAATTCTTTTCAAATTTAAATATCATTATCAATATTATTGTTGCATCTCCCAAACGACATGATGAATTACAAGCGAGCCAAAAAATACAAATTGAGTCTCTTTTATTTGATGGTGAACTTGAGTCGAGTAGAGGAGCTAATCAGATTGGTACATTAAGAAGAGCAGCTGACACTCGTTGGAGTTCACATCTTAATTTAATTCACAGTTTGCTTAATATGTTTGATGCGACAATTTCGGTCTTAGAGCGCATCGCGGCTGACAAATCATGTAACTCTAATCAACGTGGGGACGCAGATGCAGCATTAAATCTCATGATTTCATACGAGTTTGTTTTTATTGCACATTTGATGAGCGAACTATTAGGTATTGCCCATATCCTTTGTCAAGCTTTGCAAAAGAAATATCAAGACATAGTCAATGCTGTGAGATTAGTATCAACCACAAGATCACTCATTCAAAAGTTAAGAGAAGAAAAATGGGAAACTTTTTTAGCGCAAGTGAATTCATTTTGTCAAAAGCATGATATATTGGAACCCGATAAGAATGCTATCTATGTACCTCGTAAAGGCCGAGCACACCATCAACAAGATCAAATCACTGTGATGCATCATTACCATGTCAACATATTTTATGTTGCGATTGATAAACAACTACATGAGTTAAATGATCGGTTCAATGAAAGAGCACTTGGACTCTTAACCCTCATATCGATGTTGGAACCTAATGATGGATATAAAGCTTTCGATTCTCATAAAATTTACAATCTTGCCGAGAAGTATTATCCATCAGATTTCACTGCTCAAGAGTTGATTCATTTGAAATATCAGTTGGAACATTTTATTTGTGATGCACATGTTGGTGATCCAAAATTGAGAAATTTGTCAACGCTTCAAGATCTTTGTCAATATTTGGCTGAGTCTGGGAAGGCAAAGGTATATACCCTTTTTGATAGGTTAATACGACTCGTTTTAACTCTTCCCGTTTCTACAGCAACAACAGAAAGAGCATTTTTTGCAATGAAAATTATGAAGACAAGGTTGCGCAATAAAATGGAAGATGATTTTCTAGCGGATAGTTTAATTATTTATATTGGAAGAGAAATTTCAAAATATTTTAGCTTAGAGTCTATTGTAGATGATTTTACATCGGCTAAAGATCGCCGAGTACTATTTTAATTTATGTGTAGGAATATATTTACATGTTAAAATTTTTAATTATTATTACTCGGCCCCCCGCAAAAAATGGTCAAGATCCGCCACTGGGTATATGGTAATGAAAACGAATGATCTAAAGTAAGAAGTGATATATTAGATGAGTTGAAGTGTCACATACCATATTATGATGATAATTTTGGGACAGCTTGTGTCAATGAGATGTGCAACAGAGTTACACATATTATGGGTCCGGCTCCCCATCTAAAGTGGTATGATACGAGTCTTGGATTACCAGTTGCAAACAGATATGATGCAATTGTAGTAAATTTATCCGCAAGTAGAAGTTATTCATATGTACCAATGCGAAGAATGAGTGAAAAATTGAACTGTGAACAGAAAACAATTTCAATGTTGTACAATGAAGAGTTGGAACATTTCATATGGGTAAGTTTGTTTATGTTTATTTTTATCACTACATACGTATGCATTGCTACTAAGGCGGCATGCAACGACGTTTTTGTTTTTCTCAGGTACGTCTTGGAACAATGGAACAAACAGAATTACAATGAGTCATCCATTGTGCAGATCTCCTAAAAGAAGAAGAAAGTTGTAGTTTATGAAAGTAGTTATTATTTTAGTTTTTTTTTTTTTTTTTTTTTTCTCCATTTTGTTTTGTTAAAGTCGACTCAAGTTGTATACAACTTATTAATCAATGTTATATTTTTAACAAATCATTAATGATATTCTAAACCTTAAAAATCATTTAAGCTAAAATCAAATAATAATTTAAAAATGTAATTTACATTAAAATAAATTGACTACAAAAATTAAAAATAAAATAAAATAAAATAAAACATGAAACTTAATTAATAGAATTCAAGAAATAAAAAAAGAAACAACAATTAAGTAAAAGAAAACAAATAAAAATTGAATAAAAAATTTAAAGAAAAGGAAAAAAAACCTACCCTTTCTATCAGCCACCGCCTGCCACTTCCGGCCACCGCCAACCACCGCTGTCCCATCTCTACCCACCACCCCCCCGCTTTCTATCATCACCAAACAACCATGAAACAACCCCAAAACCACCAAACTAACACAAACCACCTAAAACCACCCATCACTAACCTTCAATTGGCCGCCCCACCCCACTTACACCGCCTCCGATTTGACCCACGGTGGTGCCGCCACATACCGCCGCTGGCAACCACCTGTCGCCACCATAATCACCCATTCACAAACACTAATTATAAATTATAATTAAATTTATTAATAATTAATAAAATTAAATAAATTAAACACAAAATTGAAATTAAAAGACAATTATTACTTCATTTAATTTATTATTGGAGTTCACGATTGAAAACATAGAAACTTGAATGAATTTGATTTAAGATTTGTTAGAAAATTAAAAACAGATAATTATGTATATTCTTGGAGTAAAAAAAAAGGGTAGGGTGGGAAAAATAATGACAAAAAATATATAACTTGAGTAAAATCCGTATATGAAAAATCAATTACATTTAATTTTATTTCCTTGTTTTTATTGATTTATTGAAATGGAATTATAGTAATCTGTAGGTAAGTGAATCTTATATTCTTTCTTATTTGTATCTATTTGCATTTTTTTCAAAATATTTAATCTGTTTGTTTGCATTTTTTAAAAAATATTTCATATATATTATTTAAAAAATATTGATTACAAATATTTTTAACTAAGAAAAATCTTTATTTACAACGGATTAGCATGGTACAAAATATAAATTTGGATAAAAAACCAAAAATTTCAAACTTCTTAGAAATTCCACAAGGATATAATATGATGATCAAATATAAAGGATATCATATTTACGAAATATCTTAACTTAAACGTATAATATGGTACTAACACTGTATAATCCTAATATGGTAAGATATTTTATAATAGATTTTGAATATTATTATTTGATTTTACACATTAATGTAATATTATTTTCAAATATAAAAGATCTCATATTTACAAAATATCTTAACTTAAGCATATAATATGTTACTAACACTGTATAATTCTAAAATGGTAAGATATTAATAGATTTTGAATGTCATTGTTTGATTTATTTTAGGATTATTGATGTCTTGCACAAAGTAATCCAAACTACTATTGATCTCAAAATAAACTTAACTTTGATAGTTGCTTTCTCAAAATAAACTATTGTCAAACATAGAATCTAAAAATAATATCATATAATTAATTTTGAGAAGTTAACTATCAAAGTTGAGTTTATTTTCAAACAAAAAATAGTTCAAATTATTTTGAGCAGATCATCATCAATCTGGAATTATTCTTACGATATATTTTTTATTTATTTATTTTATTATTATAGTTTATCATATTTCAAATAGTGAAATAATAAATAGAATAATCTCAACTAACATTCATCTTCAAAAAATAATCCCCACTCAATCTAATTCCAAATTAATCTCAACTATTGAAAAACTTTTCAGACAATTTACTTTATTCATTTTTAACTAGCTTTAACAAGTTAATTAAAATATAATAATCCAATTTAATTTTAATTAGGCGAAATTGCAAATAACTACCTTTTAAAACCACTTTTTTTCAAATAACTACCTTTTATAATTTTTTTTTCAAATCACTACCTTAAAACGTATTTTTGTTTTCAAATCAATACCAGTTCCCCGGAAATCTTATTTAACTCAAAAAAAAAAGGATGGAAAGTGCTGAAAAGTGAAGTAATCATTGTTTGATTGAATAATATTTGAGAAAAAATTAAAAACAATGGAAGAAATTTTAGGTAAAGAATGGGTATTTGACATGGGTGTTTCAAATAAAAGGCAACAAAAATTTTCAAAGTGGTCGGAATTTGGTAAAATATGACGTTTTCCGGGGAACTGGTATTGATTTGAAAACAAAAATACGTTTTAAGGTAGTGATTTGAAAAAAAAATTATAAAAGGTAGTTATTTGAAAAAAAGTGGTTTTAAAAGGTAGTTATTTACAATTTCGCCTTTTAATTAAAATAAGAGTGACAAAAGATAGAAATGAGTTCACCTTTTTTTTTTTTTTTTTTTTTTTTTACCAAATAGAGCCTATTAAAATTGGTCATAGTAATTGGAATTATTGTTTAATTATTTAGAGTTGTGATTATTTTAATAAGATGGGTGTCATTTGATTTTATACCTTTCAATTATTCATAAATACATAATATTCTTGCACTAATAAATAATAACTATTTTTTTTATGACCCCCCAGGTTAAATAATAACTATTTTAATTACTCCCTTCGTTTCGGTGATTTGTTTACATTTACTTTATACACATTTATCGATGTGAGGAGAGAGGTTGAGAAAAAACTAATAAAATAATAATATAAGTAAAGAGCGGCACTACTACAAATTAAGGCATAAACAACGACCAAATTAACAACGCACATACACAATATGCGTTGTTTAAAATATTAAAAACAACGGCTAAATGATCTTCGTTATTAAAACATAGGGCGCCAAATCTAAAAATTTACTTTTAACAACGGGTAAGAACTTTTAACTACGGGCTAACTAAAAACAACGGTTCTAGACTAATACTTGTTGTTAAAAGTCAAGTAAAAACAACGGTTATAGTCTAATACTCGTTGTTAAAAGTGAAGTAAAACTAACGGGTTAAGCCTAATACCCGTTGTTAAAAGTGAAGTAAAAACAACGGTTATAGCCTAATAACCATTGTTTAAACCATACTCTAATTTTTTTTTGAAAAAAAAAAGAACGAGGAAGTTGAGTTCATTTGCCCTCATTATAATACTGAATACTTCGACGCATCAGAGTAAAAACATTCAAAGAGAATTCATCTTCAACTTTTCAAGTTAAATTCTTTGATTACGTTATTCAAGTTTCTTCAATTACGTTATTCAAAGAGAATCGATCTTCTTCATTGCTCTCTTCGATCAGTTTACGTCATTCATTGGGCTGCTTCTTCGATCAATTTACTTCATTCATAGGGCTTCTTCAGTTTAATTCAATTGAATTCTTGTCGTCCTAGGGCTTCTTCTTCAGTCGGCTTCTTCTTCTTCTTCAGTCGTCTTCAACAGGTAGGCATGTTTACTTCAATTCAATTCATGTTTACTACAATTGATGAATTCTTGTTTCTGATTTTTTTTTTCTTTTTTACGTTTATAATCGTCTTGAAATTCGTTATTGCTGCTAGTGTCAATGTCATGAGTCGTGTCGGTGTGGCTGTTGGTGCTTATGGGCTGTTGGTGGTCTGGTATGTCGTGTGACTCTTGGTGGTCTGGTGTTTGTGGGCTGCTGGTGGTCTGTGTGTCGTTGGACTGTGTAGGATCGAGTTGGGATCGTTTCAGTCTGTTGTGAGTGTTAATTTCGAATGCCCTTCTGCTGCGTTTTGTTTCTAATGTCCCCTGCGCTTTCTGTCGTTATTGCTGCGTTTTGTTTCTAATGTCCCCTGCCCTTCTGCTGCGTTTTGTTTCTAATATTGCTGCTAGTGTCGTTATCCCTAGAATAGGGGCTGCGTTTTGTTTCTAACAATGATATAAACTTCAATTCAATCACATTCATTTGCTAATAAATCCAAACGTTTAATTCAATAGTGGCTGCGTTTTGTTTGCTAATAATGATATAAACTTCAATCATATAGTGGCTGCGTTTCTAACACAATCATATAAACTTCAATTCAATGGTGGCTGCGTTTTGTTTTGTTTCTAACAATGATATAAACTTCAATTCAATAGTGGCTGCGTTTTGTTTGCTAATAAATCCAAACGTTCAAATTTTGATTTGAAATTTTTTGAGGATATATTAAGCATCCTAAAGTAAGTCTCTGCAAAAAATTGAGTTGAAATAAAAAGTTTAAGTTACTGTAAAAAATTCGGACATATCACTTCGTCCAGAAAAGACAATTTGGAGAGGTTTCACGAAAATGGCTCTATAGGATGATTTGTTAAGAGTTAGGGCTCGTTCTTTGGAGGGTATACTCTAGGCTCATAGGTCTACAAATTTTATTTTATGAGAAATCATCAGTTTAGTTTAAAAATTTTGAGAAAATGTTGTTGCTATCAATGCTATAGAATTTCAGTTTTGGCAGATTTGTACACTTGTGGAATAAAATACTTTTGAAAATTTAGACGACCGAATTTTGATTTGAAATTTTTTGAGGATATACTGAGTACCCTAAAGTAAGTCTCTGCAAAAAATTGAGTTGAAATATTAAGTTTAAGTTACTCTAAAAAATTTAGACATATACCAGTTTTACGATTCACTTAAAACATTGTATTGCAACTGTCATACTACTACGTTTTTAAGTTCAATTTATAATTGTACGAAATATAGTAATGACGTGGAATTTTCTTTGCAGGAGAATATTTGAATTACGATTTAAGCGAAGTCGATAAACAATCCTCGTGTGGAGCTCCGATTTTAGGTTTGTTTACTCACTTTTAAATAATATGATATGATTATGTGGCATATTTACATTTAATTTCGCTCGAAAAAATATTTTTTCAAAAATTTCGTTGACTTAGTACCCGTTTAAGGATTGGTCATTAGGAGTAATTCTTGAACAGTCCCCGTTTTGGGACTGTCTTTGAACGCGTTTCATATCACTTAGGTAGTAAATATGTATTTGTTTCTAGCTTATTATATAAATAAGGAAAAAAATTTAGCTGTAATTTCTCATAACGTTCTCCGGATACATATGTAAAGCCTATATATATATTATTAGACTTTACACTGTGTATTTGGAGAACTGTGGGAAATTGCTGCCGAATTTTGTCCTTATATATATAACAAGCTAGTAACGAATACATATTTACTAGTGATATGAAACGTTCAAGGATGGCTTTAGGTTGGAGTGATAAGGACCCTCGACTACGCGCGTATTTTCTGTTCGTCACATATTTGTAAAAATCTCATTTGGATGTGCCATATAATGTGTGTAGAAATATATTATGGATCGAACATGGATGATTGAAGCAAGTAAGGGTGATCCAGAGTATAAGGCCGGGTTAGGTGAATTTTACGATTTTGTTGCGACTCATTTGAAAGGTTCTTCTAAGATTCCCTGTCCCTGTGAGAGGTGTGGCAATATTAAGTATATGAGTTTACCTGACGTTAAAATTCACTTAGAGAAGTATAATTTTAGTAGGATTTACACATGTTGGATTTTTCACGGGGAATCATTAGAGGGAGACGAGGGTGGTAATGAAGTCGATCAAGAGGAGATAATAGGGGGCGAATACGAACACGTGAGTGACGACGAATTTCGTGATGTGGAATTATCAGATGCTAATACATCTGATGATGTTGGGGTTGAATTGAACGATGATGCTATTAATTCACCGGATGTTGGGGATGACTTGAATGATGATGCATTATATGGGGACTTTGAGGATATATTAATAGGTGATGCAGCAACTAATTCAGATGCACAGAATGACCTAGTGAGAAAGTTGCTTGATTCTGAAACACCTTTGTATGCCGGCTGCAAGAAGTATTCAAAGTTGTCGGCGGTGGTCAAGTTGTACAATTTGAAGGGGGCAAATAGCTGGAGCGATAAGTGTTTTGGTGATCTACTTGAGCTGTTGAGTGATATGTTTCCTGAAGGTAATGTCTTACCTTGTAGGACTTATGACGCGAAAAAACTAATCAGAGAGACGGGAATGAAATACGAGAAGATACATGCTTGTTGTAATGACTGCATATTGTATCGAAAGCAATATAAAGACTTATCTTATTGTCCGAAATGTAATGAATGGCGTTATAAGGGCAAGGAAGGGATTCCCGCGAAGCTTATGTGTTATTTTTCAGTACTGCCAAGATTTACTCGAATCTATGCGAGTGAAGAAGACGCTAAGATGATGTTGTGGCATATCAGTAGTAGAATGAACGATGGAAAGTTAAGACACCCCGCTGACGGATGGAAGTCTTTCGACGAGATGTATCCAGATTTTGCCAAAGACCCTAGAAACTTACGCCTAGCGCTTTCTACAGATGGAATGAACCCCCATGGAAATATGAGTAGCCAACACAGCACATGGCCAGTAGTGTTAGCTATTTATAATTTACCCCCGTCTGTTTGCATGAAGCGAAAGTATCTGTTGTTGACGTCGATAATTTCAGGTCCTAGGCAACCTGGAAACGATATAGATGTTTACTTAGAACCCCTTCTCGATGATTTGAGGCTTTTGTGGGATGAGGGGATAAGGGTGTTTGATGCTTTTAGGAAGGAAACTTTCAATCTGAGGGCAATGTTGTTGTGTACTATAACTGATTTCCCGGCTTATGGTGATTTATCTGGACATACTGTGCATGGGAAAGAGGCTTGCCCGTTATGTGGTGAGGACATCGAATCTGAGTATTTGAAATGTTCTCGTAAGCATGCTTATCGGGGATTCCGCAGGTTCTTAGCCCCTGATCATCGTTACCGTAGGCAGCAAAAGGCGTTTAATGGAAAATCTGAGCACCGTCAACCTCCTAGGATTTTGAGTGGGCATGAAGTTCTAGAGAAGGTTAAAGACATTGAGATAACATACGGGAAGAAGGGTTCTAAGTGTAGGGATCGGATCCCATTCACTAATCAAGTATTAGTGTAAATCAAATTACTCTAATTTGATTTAGCAAGATCTATGTAGTTAACAAAAGTATTTTGTTACAAGATTAGAAATTTATACCTTTCTTGAAAAGGAAATTAGGGCACTAAACTAGAACTCCTTTCTAGTTTAGTTTCTTGAGTATGAGCTTAGGATGATCCTCCTTAATAACCCAAGTTTCCAATAATAAGAAACCTCCTAAAGTTGCACCCAAGAACTTAACTCCAATATACTAAGTATCTTGAACTAGAGATCACTTAGTATTACTTGATAATATGAGAAATATTACTACTAACACTTAGTATAATATTAGTATAAGTTTAGAGAGAATATGGTGAGAATATGGTGAGAGATAAGTAAAACAATGCATGAATTACTTTATCTCTCAAAAGCCTTGTGTTTTATAAGCCAAAAACAAAAGAAGTGTGTTGTGCACACTTGAAGAGGGGGCCGGCCAAAGGGGGCTTGGGAGAGTGGGAAAGCTCTTTTCATTGTTTAGAACAATTGCAAGATAAGTCATCATTATGTTTAAGCATGCAAAGGAGAACAAGAGCATAAGACAAAAGAGAATCTTTCTCTCCCTCTCTCCTTGTTTTGGACGGCTAGAAGGCCCTTAAAATGGGTCCAATTTGTTTACAATATTTGTCCCACAAATACTCATAATTTATCACTTAATCATCTAATATGATAAAGTACAAATCATCAAATTGAACTCACAACTCTTCTTTAACATATATGTACACTTACACATATATTAAAATGTACTTTTACTAATCTCATTAGTAAAATATACATAATTAGTGAATTAACGCTTAATCACTAATTCTCGTCTCTACTAATAATTTTATCGATATAAAATTCAAACATCCGAGTTCACAACTCGATTTCTCTCTAAATAATACATTGACTAACCGTTAGTCGATTTATCAAGTCACTAATTTAATCGTATCTCATACAATTAATTAGCTTAAATATTTGGAGTACGTTCCTATAGGTGTGACTTAAAGGGATCAATTGATCACCGCCGTTCTTACGACAATAACGTCAAACTCTAGTCAGCCAACCGTTATTGATTTACGTTAATCAATTGACAATAATTCAGGATTATCCCCATGTATTCCTTAATTGAGATTTATTAAGTAATCGCACTATTGTGGAGGACACATACTCCAACAATCTCCCACTTGTCCGAGACAAGTTGTGCATTACCAATTCTCATGTCCGTTTCACATCTCCCACTCGATGCAAGGTGTCTTACAGGTCGTACTTGCATCCTGAGATAAAAATCATGAGTGGTTTTCTCGATAAGGAGAGTAGAATTGTCCTGACCGGGAATCTACCGTAGATTCTTACCGAGCGTGGCCACGCATTTTCAAATGACTACTCCTCGAGTGGCCCAAAGATGTTTTACCCTGACGAGGGTGGACATTTCCCTTCCACTCGATTATCTTGTATAATGCGAGATCACCATGACCCCAAAGATGCCCTTATAACCCCTTTCACGGCATGGCTTAGGACAAAAATGAAAGTCACCTTAAACCGCCGACTCGGACATAATCGGCTCAGGTCAAAGAATCGACTCAAAGGAATACTATAGAATTCCCACCACGACCAGTGTTTCAATCTCATTGAAAAGGAATTCTATAAGCGTCACTGTCCGACAAAGTGTTCTTCACAGTCTGTCTATGCAAACGATCAGTCATCACATATGACCCTATGGTGTTGAACCTCACCATCGATCGACTTGCAATCTAGTCTCTCCGAGACGTCACCTCATATGAGAGACCAGGGACCAAATACTTAGTTTATTCCGTTCACTTGAATACGTTCAAACTTGTCACACAAATACTCGGATAAACAAAGTATGCATTCATAATGACTTAAGATAAAAACAATGAATGTTATTTTCATATATGTAAAAAGATACATCATTCAATTACATATTACGAAACTAAAGAAAATCTGGCATACGCCGCAACCCCATGGAGGCGGTGTGCGCGTCATGCTTAGCCCTCGAAAGAGGCTTGGTTAAAGGATCAGCGATATTATCGTCTGTCCCAACCTTACAAATATCTATTTCCTTCCTTTCCACATTATCTCTAATAACGTGGTATTTCCTCAAAGCGTGCCTAGACTTGTTGCTAGACTTGGGCTCCTTCGCTTGGAAAATAGCCCCACTGTTATCACAATAAACAAAGGATCGGATCCACGGCACTAGGGACTACTCTTAGTCCATCCAAGAATTGCCGAATCCACACAGCCTTCTTTAGCAGCCTTCAGATGTCTTTGCCAAATACTCGACTTAGTTGTAGAATCGCGATGACACTCTGTTTGACGCTCTTCCAACAAACAGCTCCTCCATTCAACATAAAGACATAGCCGGATTGGGATTTGAGATCATCCCCATCGGTTTGGAAACTTGCATCCGTGTAACCCTTTACACGTAGCTCAAGTTCTCCTCCAAACACAAGAAACGAATCCTTAGTTCTCCTCAAGTACTTAAGGATGTTCTTCTGACTATCCGGTGACTCTCACCGGGATTAGCTTGATCTCCTCGTCATGCTCAAGGCGAAAGCGACATCGTGACGAGTGCACATCATAGCATACATGATTGATCCAACAGCGGAAGCATAGGGGATCAATTTCATGCGTTCAATTTCCGCAGGAGTCGTAGGACATTGAGATTTCTTCAATGTTATTCCCACACTCATCGGAAGAAAGCCTCTCTTGGAGTCTTTCATATTGAACCTATCAAGAATCTTATCGATATAAGTTTCTTGACTTAATGCTAGTATCCTTTTGGATCTATCTCTATAGATCCGGATACCCAATATGCGTTGTGCCTCTCCCAAGTCCTTCATTTGGAAATGGTTTCCCAATTCCACCTTTACCGAGTTCAGACTTGGAACATCATTTCCAATCAATAGTATGTCATCCACATACAAAACAAGGAAGGTTACTTTACTCCCACTAAACTTCATGTACAAACAAGGTTCCTCGGCACTACGAGCGAAACCATGTTGTTTGATAACATGATCGAATCTGTGATTCCAACTCCTCGATGCTTGCTTAAGACCATAAATGGATCTCTTAAGCTTGCATACTTTCTTAGGGTTGGATGTATCTATAAAACCTTCAGGTTGTGTCATAAACACTTCCTCTTCTAGAATCCCATTCAAGAAGGCGGTTTTTACATCCATTTGCCATATTTCATAGTCATGAAATGCGGCAACCGCTAAGATTATCCTTATGGATCGAAGCATCGTGAATCGTGCAAAGGTTTCATCATAATGAATACCTTGGACTTGTGAAAAGCCCTTTGCCACCAATCTAGCTTTGTAAACATCAATATGTTTATCTATGCCGAGTTTGATTTTGAATATCCATTTACACTGAAGGGGTCGCACTCCTTCAGGTAAATCTACCAAGTCCCAAACTTGGTTCTCGTACATAGAATCCATTTCGGATTTCATGGCCTCAAGCCATTGTTCGGAGTTAGGGCTACTAATAGCCGCCTTGTAGGTTGAGGGTTCGTTGCTTTCGAATAACAACAAATCACCCTCCTCCTCGATGTTACCGAGGTAACGGTCAGGTTGTTGACTAACTCTTCCTGACCTCCTAGGGACTATAACCGTGTGAGAGAAGACGAGGAGCGGTTTCCTCATCTTCACGTCGGTTTGTGGCTCTTGAACTTCATCAAGTTCAAATTTTCTCCCACTCTGTTTCTTAGAAATAAATTCATTTTCTAGAAAACAAAGATCACGAGCCACAAACACTTTGTTCTCGTGAGGGTTGTAGAAGTAATAGCCACAGGTTTCCTTAGGATAACCTACAAATAGACATTTGTCGGACCTTGGAGCGAGTTTATCGTCAGTTTATTCTTGACGAATGCCTCACATCCCCAAATTCTCATGAATGACAAATAGGGAACTGCTCCCATCCATATCTCATATGGAGTCTTATTGGCCGCTTTAGTCGGACTTGATTTAGTGAAAATACACAGATGAGATAATAGCGCAAAGCCCCAAAATGATCCAGAAGCTCACTTTGACTCATCATAGACCGAACCATGTCAAGCAAGGTTCGGTTTCTCCTTCTGCAACACCATTTAAGCGTGGTGTGCGGGAGGAGTCCATTGTGATACTATACCACAATTCTTAAGATGTGAATCAAACTCATTACTTAGATATTCGCCACCACGATCCGATCGTAGTGCTTTTATCCTTTTGTTTAATTGGTTCTCAACCTCATTTTGAAATTCTTTAAATTTCTCAAAAGCATCACTTTTATTCCTTATTAAGTAGACATAACCATATCTACTTAAATCATCGGTAAAAGTAATGAAGTAATGATATCCTCCTCTAGCGGTGATGTTTAATGGACCACACACATCGGTATGTATGAGTCCTAAAACCTCACTTGCTCGTGTCCCTTTACCGCTAAAGGGTTGACGAGTCATCTTGCCTAAAAGGCAAGCTTCGCATGTACCATATGATTCGCAATCAAATGGTTTGAGAACCTTGGTCTCAACAAGTCTCTTTATGCGTCTTTCGTTTATGTGACCTAAACGACAATGCCAAAGGTAGGATTTGTTTGATTCATTCGTTTTGAGCCTCTTGTTCTCGACATGATAGACATCATTAACATCATTTAAAACATAAATACCTCCAATTGAAATAGCTTCACCATAAACCATTTCATTAAAAGAAAAAGTACAACGGTTGTTCTTAATCTCAAAACAAAAGCCTTCCGCATCTAACACGGAGACGGAGATAATGTTTTTGGTTAGAGTTGGTACAAAATAACAGTTATTCAAATACAACTCTAAACCACTAGCAAGAGTAAGTACAAAAGTTCCCACGGAAACGGCCGCTACTCTAGCTCCATTGCCCATGCGGAGATCTACATCACCCTTGGCTAGGGCCCGCACGTTTCTCATCCCCTGCAAATGATTACAAAGGTGAGATCCACATCCGGTATCCAATACCCATGTAGAAATGCAAGCATGATTGATGTCAATCATATAGAGATTAGAAGGAATACCTTTGGATGTCGCACATCCATTCTTGAGATCCTTCTTATACTTGAGACAATTGCGCATCCAATGACCCACCTCATTACAATATTTGCAAGTGTCTTTGAGGGTCTTCCTTGTTGATCTTGGGCTTAGGCTTATGTGGAACACCTTCCACAATGGCCTTACCCTTACCCTTGCCTATGTTAGATGGCCCTTTCTTGGCCACCTTCCCCTTCTTTACTCCCAAGTTCATGTTCTTCATTTTGATGGAGAGAACATCTTTCTTCTCCACCTCATTCACTTCCATATCCCTCTCGGCTTGGACCAAGAGTGCATGAAGTTCATGGTAACTCTTATCCATGTTGTTCATGTTATAGTTTACTCGAAATTGAGCAAACTTGTTAGGAAGAGAATGGAGGATGCGGTTGATCGCAAGAGCCTTGGGTATAGCACACTCTTGACGCTCAAGAGTGTCTATTTGCTCAATCATTTTGAGCACATGAGGACCAACCTTTTGCTTCCTCTCAAGCTTTGCCTCGAAAAACGCACCGCGGCTTCATAAAGCCTTATTTGCGGTGCTTTGGAGAACATGGTTGTCACTCGAGTGAATATCGCATATGCACTCTTTTGAGTAACCATTCGGAGTTTGAGAGCGGGTGACATGGACCAAATTAAGACGTTTTTCACGTCATTGTCCACTTTCACATACTCATCATAGGCGGCACGAGCCGCGCCGGGTCGAGCAGTGGGTTCGGCGGGTGGTTGATCGGTAAGGTGCTTGAGCACATTGTCGGATGTCGCGGCGCCCTTCATTGTCGAATCCCATTCGACGAAGTTGCTACCGTCATCCTTGAGGATACACTTATCCATCACGGTTCGCAACCATGAATCTTTGCCCAAAATAGGCGCGGGAGTTGATGATGATGATGCCATTGCGATAAACGATTCTACAATAAATATGAGGAAATATATAAGCATTCATTGTTCATTTATAACATTTGCTAAAACTCATTTTTAAAACAAATGTCCATTTATATAATGATCTCCACGAAATTATATAAATGATTCCAAGACTCGTTTTCCATATAAAATTAGACATCTCATGTTTCCTTTTATATAAAAACGATAAGTCAACACTTGACTAATTCTACACTAGAATGCTTGGTTGATGATTTTCTTTAAAATGCATCGATTAGCCCCAAATAACTCTTATTCGGTTGAGTCCAAACCAAAATAGCATGGGACTTCCTCCCACTACTTACCCATGGTAACAAGGTTCCACGTCGCGGAGGTCCTCACGAACATGGGGTTCATAGTCGCTATATTTGGAAAGGCTTAATCTCAATTCATTTTTGTTAAAATGTGGGTGATCTTGTCAATTTTAGTCATTTAAATTCTTTATAAGTGAACTAACATAAGAATGGCGACCTAAAAATGACAATCATAGTGGGATATCGTGGCATGCATGGCGATTTTGGCATGTGTGCGGAAAAATAAGCAAACAAACAAGCAAAGCAAGCAAGCATAAACCTAGTATGGCCACCTAAAGTAATTAAAATACAAGGAGTTACAAATTGGAAACCAACTCCTTTGGTCCCTCTTCATAATGGATCTCATCCAAGGCTCCTCCTTGTAAGCTTTAGAACTCTTCTAAGGCTCCAAGTCGATCTCCATCACCGGTCTTCGATTTACAAATAGTTACAAGTATGATTTACAAATGAATACATAGCAATCCTATTATACATTTATAAATGAAATAAACTATTAAAAAAAAAATTACAAACCGGCGATACGAGATCGCAATTAATTACAAACCACACGATATTCCCTTTCATTACGGGTAATATCGGTAAAAATATAACAAACTATGGCCATACTAGTAAGAATAAACATTCATTCAAATAATAAACATTCATCCAAACGTGCATAATGTAAAGCTTATAAATAAAAACATGCCAAAATCGCCTTAAACAATAATCGCATTTAATCGTTTCAAACCGATCTCATTTTTTTAACCGATTAATCTTATATTAATCAATAATGCTTAAAACACCTTTTAAGCTTGAACTAAACTTCTAAACTGATTTTAGAACACCCAACATTAGTTTATACTAACTTATGGTGATTTTAGTTCATAAACATGGTCATTTGCTAATTAGAAGTACTTTAATCATAACCCTTTTATGAATAAAGCTTTATAAAATCAAAATAAAATAAAATAAAATTATTTTTATTTTGAAAAAATTTTGTATATTCTGGAACACTTCCAAAATATCAGAAAAGAAGAGTTTGGCCAGAAAAAATTTACGAATTATTTTATATAAAATAACATACGATTTCATCGATTTTAACTCATAAAATCAAGAAAACGTCTAAAACAGTGAGGTAAAATCCCAAATTTATACGAGAGCATCCTCATAATGTGTAAAAATATTGGTATAAATTTCATGTCCAGAAAACAACATTTACTATATTTTTGGACATAAAATGCAAACCATACCGATTTTAAACAAAAATATGAATAAATATTCAAAACTCAAAATCTGACTTTGAAAATTTACATGCAGAATGTATAAATATGAAATATCACTGTGTAAAAATTTCGTGACCAGATTCGAAATATAACTATTTATAGTAATTATTTTAGCCAAAAACACACTTTTTGACTCGGTTTTGTATAAAAATCATTTAAATTAGCAAACAAATTTCAAAAATTACGAAATTTGACCAGAAATTTCATGAGACCAGAAACTTTGCATGCAATAAAAATCTCATGTTAAAACCATTTTTAACACTATTTTCGGATTTTATGTTATTTATTCTCAATAAATACATAAAACTCCAAAAACAACAAAATAAATTTGTAACTACAAGCCTTAGCTTTGATACCACTTGTAGGGATCGGATCCCATTCACTAATCAAGTATTAGTGTAAATCAAATTACTCTAATTTGATTTAGCAAGATCTATGTAGTTAACAAAAGTATTTTGTTACAAGATTAGAAATTTATACCTTTCTTGAAAAGGAAATTAGGGCACTAAACTAGAACTCCTTTCTAGTTTAGTTTCTTGAGTATGAGCTTAGGATGATCCTCCTTAATAACCCAAGTTTCCAATAATAAGAAACCTCCTAAAGTTGCACCCAAGAACTTAACTCCAATATACTAAGTATCTTGAACTAGAGATCACTTAGTATTACTTGATAATATGAGAAATATTACTACTAACACTTAGTATAATATTAGTATAAGTTTAGAGAGAATATGGTGAGAATATGGTGAGAGATAAGTAAAACAATGCATGAATTACTTTATCTCTCAAGAGCCTTGTGTTTTATAAGCCAAAAACAAAAGAAGTGTGTTGTGCACACTTGAAGAGGGGGCCGGCCAAAGGGGGCTTGGGAGAGTGGGAAAGCTCTTTTCATTGTTTAGAACAATTGCAAGATAAGTCATCATTATGTTTAAGCATGCAAAGGAGAACAAGAGCATAAGACAAAAGAGAATCTTTCTCTCCCTCTCTCCTTGTTTTGGACGGCTAGAAGGCCCTTAAAATGGGTCCAATTTGTTTACAATATTTGTCCCACAAATACTCATAATTTATCACTTAATCATCTAATATGATAAAGTACAAATCATCAAATTGAACTCACAACTCTTCTTTAACATATATGTACACTTACACATATATTAAAATGTACTTTTACTAATCTCATTAGTAAAATATACATAATTAGTGAATTAACGCTTAATCACTAATTCTCGTCTCTACTAATAATTTTATCGATATAAAATTCAAACATCCGAGTTCACAACTCGATTTCTCTCTAAATAATACATTGACTAACCGTTAGTCGATTTATCAAGTCACTAATTTAATCGTATCTCATACAATTAATTAGCTTAAATATTTGGAGTACGTTCCTATAGGTGTGACTTAAAGGGATCAATTGATCACCGCCGTTCTTACGACAATAACGTCAAACTCTAGTCAGCCAACCGTTATTGATTTACGTTAATCAATTGACAATAATTCAGGATTATCCCCATGTATTCCTTAATTGAGATTTATTAAGTAATCGCACTATTGTGGAGGACACATACTCCAACACTAAGTTGGCAACTCGTGGGTAGAAGAAGAAGTCGATATTTTTCGACAAACTTCCGTACTGGTGCGACCTTCCGGTGAGGCATTGTTTAGATTTCATGCACATTGAGAAGAATGTTTGCGATAACATCACGAATACCCTTTTAAATGTTCCTGGTAAGTCGAAAGACAACAAGGCAGCTAGGGATGATATAGTGGAGATGGGTATTAGACCTATGTTAGCAGCACAGAAGAAGGGATCACGTACTTTCTTGCCCCCAACAGCTCATACACTTTCACGACAGGAGAAGATCTCGTTTCTACAGTGCTTAAAGGGAGTTAAGGTGCCAGAGGGATATTCGTCAAACATCAGCAGCCTTGTATCGATACAAGACTTGAAGTTGACCGGGTTAAAGTCACACGACTGTCACACTTTGATGCAACAATTACTGCCCGTTGCTATTCGTTCTATTTTACCGAAAAAAGTACGATATGCAATTACTAGATTCTGCTTCTTCTTCCAATCCATGTGTGACAAAGTCATTGAATCTAGTGAGACTGAAACTTTACAAAACCTTGTCGTCACAACTCTTTGTCAACTTGAAATGTATTTTCATAGCGCGTGTTTTGTCACTCTATGTACTACTAATACGATGTATCATTAGTACAATGTAAAGTTTTTTTAAAATGTCGTATGAAGCTTACATTGGGTGTTGGTGGCGATTGATCCTGCAAAGAAAAGAGTTTTCTGGTTAGATTCATTGGGTGGACAGCCAACAGAAACATTTAAAGATTTGATTACGATGTAAGTTAAAACATGAATTTTAGTATATTTGATTGGTCTATTTAACAAATGTTATTAAATTGTTGTCAGTGCCTTTGTGAAAAAAAGGTCTTTAGATGAGTTAGAGCAAGTGATGGAGAACGATTTTAGCCCAACGTTTTATGCAGTAAAAGAGGTATGTTATCAATTATTTTATATATAAAAAATAATGTTTATCATTATCAATGATTTTTTTGAATTGATTGTTTCTCATGCGTTATTATTAGTGCCCAAGACAACCTGATCATTTACAATGCGGTTATTACGTTTGTCGCTTTATGTACGAGTTACTAAAGACCAGACAAGTAGTGATCACACAAAGGGTAACTAATAACTTCATTCTTATAGTAAGTTCTTTTTTTCCCAACTTTATTATTTTACATAAGATTTTTTAATTCTTTGTATTTTACTTGTGTAGTATGTCGCTAGACGTTCGCCTGGATCCTCATATACGGCGAATGAAATCGACGAGATAAGAGATTTGTGGGGCAAATTCGTACTTGCATATAAAGACTTAGCCTCAGACGACTTAGTAATATAAGTATGTATGCATAATGCTACACTTGCTTCTCATGTGTTATGTGATAATATTTCTGAATTTGGTTTAAGCGTTGTATGATATTACTTGTAAATTTCGTTTGAACGTTGGGTATAATGTTGAATTTGAAGGGATTGTAATGTTTTTTTGGCTCCTGATGCGTACAGAAAATTTTATCGCAAATTTAATTGTATTATTAAATTAAAATAGCTATTTCGTAATTTTTTTTTTAAAAAAAAAAAAAAACAATAAAAAACAACGGTTATTAGCTAATGGCGTTGTTAAAAATTACGTTGGGTATAAAAAAAATATAGCTAGTGAGAAAAGTAAAAACAACGGGTATGCAAATACCCGTAGTTTATGTTAGAGCAAAAACAACGGTTATTTCAAATAACCGTTATTTTTGCTTAACTATAAACAACGGTTATTTACATACCCGTTTTACTAGTATTATGCCCGTGCAAATTGCACGGTTATATTTTTGTATGAAATTTAAGTACAAACGTACGATTAATAAAGTCGTATAATAGGGTAAACAACGACGTCATGTAAACCGATCAAATGTGTATATATATATAATTGAAAAGCATTTCAACAACAAAATTATATGACAAACAATTATAATTAACAGTAAAATTCAAAACATTACAAAAAAGTTCAAATAAAAGGAAATAATACAATGATAAAATGGTACACGGTATTATAATTTTTCAAACAGTTCTTTATAAACTAAGTTATTTGTTCTATTTGACACTTGTTTTTACTTGCCTATGTCGTTTAAAATTTGCATTTTAAGAAACTTTTTGTATTTATTAATTATCTTCTTTTAACTATTTTTATAAATAAAACTTTAAAGTAAAGTACTAAAATCTCTTGATTTTTTAATTTGTTAAGAAATATAAATTAAAATCATTAATTTTTTTTTGATTTAAATCAATAGATTTTATTTACAATCAATGTAAATGAAATATTATGGTCTATTAGTCAAGTAATCCGTTATATTGTCTTGCTTAGCAAAGTAATTTTTATGTAAAAAATTTTCTTGTATTTTACACGAATTTATAGGTTTTATGCCCGTGCAAATTGTAATAATATGTCTTGTTATCCGATTAAAAATAATAATTACTCATTTATCTAAGCAAGACGATATAACAGATTACTACTATAAAAACACTGATGATTGTGTACCCGTACAATTTGTACCCGTGCAATTGTAGTACAAAGTTTATTATAATTTGCTTTTAAAATTTGGGCATAAGCCATCTAATTTGTACCCGTACAACTGTTGTAGAAAGATTATTAATTCAAGTTATAATTGTAGTAAAAGAAATTAATATTTTATTAAACTGATGAATGTTATTTAACCGTACCTGTGACAATTAGTCGAGTAATTAAAATACAAACCTGTATAACAACCTGACTCGAGACCCGTATAATATACTCGAATGAGTCAACATACCAAACACGAACAACCCAACTACAGATGCATATAAAAATTATATATTAGTATAAATTTTTGATGGAAAGTATAATTTATGAAATATAATACTTCGTATTAGATACCTATATATTTTAAGTTGTATTATGGTAGAAATTATAACACTTGACTTTCAAAAAGAAAGCGGGACTAACATTATTGGACGGAAAGAATCTAATTTTAACTTTATTTAGATCATAACTCATCCCATGCCTCATACAACTCTCTAAATGAACCTCGGCTAGATGATATGTTTGACAATTTAGCATTCTTACCAATTTGAAAGTATATCAGTGTTACTATTTAATATCATTCAAATACGGAGTACAAAATATAATAAAAAAAAGGTTAAATTATTCAATAGTTGTTATAAGTATTTTCTTATAAAAATTTTTATGCCCGTGCAAATTGAATGAGATAGTTTTAAGGAGTTAAAATAAAAACAAATGATAATGGATATTCTTTTAAAAAAATTCTTCTATAATCATATTAGCTGAAATATTTAAATTTACGAAAAATAAAGACTGAATTGTTATGATGATATTCACAAATATAATAATCCGTATTCTATAATTATAAATTACAAATTTGGATATATATCAATTTTTGGGTTACATATGTACAATTAATTTTTATATGTAGGTAAATACAATAAAATAATTGTTCAATTAATAAGTGATAAATTGATTTTTATATGTAGGTAAATACGATAAAATAAATGTTTCTATGAACTTACGTTTTTAGGTATTTATGTAAGAATCCTATTTGTAAATTATTGAAATAGGATATAAATGCAAATTATGGGCTCATACGTGTTTGAAATGATTTCTTCGAATTATTGAAGATTCAAATACATTTGCTTATAATACTCTTGTTACTTTAAGTTGATATATATTGCATAGGACATATTAATCTATTAATCTATTATATACCAAGATGACAATGAATGAGAAATAAATGGGGGTGAAGTCATATCCGTATTATATCGATTTAATTTTTGGTCATCTATAGTCTACCCTTATCCACTTAATACTTTCCGTTTGAATTAGTCTTTTAGTCTATTAAATTTGTAATTATAATTTGTAATATTTTATTATAATTTATATTTATGTCGGTAATTATTTTGTGAATTATTAAGTTAATGATGTAATTTATATTTCTTAGTTTTTAGATATGTTGTAATTATGTAAATTTAAGTAAATTATAATGTATTTTAATGTGCAAGAATGCTAAGATTTTTTAATACAACATGACTAAATTAGAAGTCTATGCAAAGTTAGAGATTGAGCCCAATGTATGACCCAAACAAATTATGAGTCCAAAATCTAAAATGGAAGGAAAATTGCAACCTAACCTAAACCCTAAAATTAGCCTATATAATTAGTTTTCCATTTCTTTGGTCATTGTTGATAAACATACGGAGTAAATCTCAAAGGTTCCTTCGCACTTTGCCCAAGCATTTACTCCGAGACGGCTGCTGACTACATGCATCACCTCCTGCTCCAGTGCTCCTCTCCGCGGTTTCCAAAGCTCGACTCAGTCACTACTGTAACACCCCGTGTTAATTTAAGCTAATTATAATTAGGAAATCAATAATCAATCATCCTTGCTCACTAAATTTCCTAAAACAATACACTACAATCATTTTTGCACCTAAAATAAAACCATTTTGGATTACTTTGAATTTGAACCTTATGTTTACATTTTCAAACTCGATAAATCAAATGAAGCACACACAACAAATTTCTCAACGACAAATTTTGGCACGCAAATCGAGGTCAAACTTTGACTAAATGGCCAAGCCACCTAAAGGTGATTAAGTCGCCTAATCCTTTCTTAAATATCATTACTCATAATCCAAACCAAATTAAAGTAGCTTAAGCTTAATCATATTGATTATTACTAACACAACATATAATAATAATATCAAATTACTATTCCACTTTGATTTAACTAACACTTTCACCAAGACTCGATATATTGAGTTACACTAAGCCTAAACTGATAAACTTTTTGACGTTTGAGGATAATGATTTATTTCAATAACCTTCAACGAAAAAAAATATATATTTCGATCGAATAAAATTTTATTTCAAAATTGCGAGACAAACTAGTACCCAATTTTGTTTGAACTCGTTTTGAGGTTTATTCTCATTTTTATTTTCGATCTCACTTCTAAACATTATTTCAAGACTATATATTTCATTTCGGGACTTCTCGCGTACGCGTAAATCGAAAATTTCAAAAACGAAAAATCGGGCCAAGTGACCCATGCTTGGCCGAAATATTGAGCTTCACAAGCTCAACATTGTCTTCCTTTTTCCTTTTTGCTTTGCCTACACTCTTGTTCCCTTGTCTCAAGCATGCATGCCACTCTTACACCCATGCTTCTTCTCTTACACATTTGTGTCTCCTTGTCTCAAGCATGCATGCATTATTCTTACACACTACAACTTACATACTACAAAAAAAAAATAAAACAACTACTACTACATACTACACACATACACGGTCCAAACACCCCACACAAACACAAAATTTTCTAAGTCATTTCCTCTCTAAAATAAACTCAAACTCAAGAGCAATTAGTAAGCTTAAACTCATCTCCAACCTCAAGAACACCTCTTGAATCTTCATCCTCTTTAATTCATTTCTTCCTTAAACTTTCATTTCAATTGCTTAAATTTATTAGCATACTTAAATAAATCCTCACCATTTATATTTAGTATTCACTCCATATCTTTACATGCAAATTAAGAATGAACATAAATCAAAATCTCTTTAAATACAAACATCACCTAAACTAAATACTACTACACTTGAAAATTTTAGTATAGTTAGTTTAGTTTTAAATTAAATTACTAACTTGTGTATTTCATTCTTATGTACCTCCCCTAACCAAAGACGAGGAGCAAGGTGGTGGAGTCGATCTTAGCCAATTCGATCATATCATTGATCCAGGCAATTGCTAATCTATTTCACGATAACCTAACTAAGGTGCTTCTCACATTTATATGATAAGCGCCTCGAATTTGATTATGTGTTATTATTTTTGATGCTTGTATGATTTATTTTACCACCTAGTAATCACATGTTAAATTAGGAGACAAAAATCGAAAAATAATATTAGTGTGACATTAACAAAACCCACGGCCACCCCTTCATTTTTAGTTCAATTTTTCGTTTTAATTTTTGTTAATTGCATGCTTAAAATACTCGTAATGAAATGAACTTGAAAATATAATTAGTTTATGTTTAGGATTTGAAATGAATTTGTTATGAATTTTTAAGTGCTATAATGTATTATGTGTGTTCTTGAGTTTTTAATGATGTTCATGTGTTTGAATGATTTTACTTATGTATGTTAATATTTGTATATGATTTTCATTTATGCTAAACATATAAATGATATAAAGTAAATTAGTTATTGAATTAGAAGTATAAAAATCAAAAATCAAAATCATATACATACATATATATACACGGCATTATTGATTTATTTGGACAAATTTTTAGTTTTAATTTTTCTAAATAACATATTATGATTAGTCTAGTTAAATTAGACTTGTAGGGAAAATTTGAGGAAATTATGTAAACATATGAAAATTTGACTAAATAATGTTCATATGAAAAACATTAACAATCATCACACATTCATGTGCTCTTCACTTAGGTGATTAGTTTGATTTATAAATTTTATAAGTTTTAGTTATTTATTGTTTTTAAGTATCATTTTAAATCGTTTTAGCATAAACTAAATAATTAGTATATAAAAACTTTAAGTCAAAAACCGATAAAATCGAAAAATGAAAATCTTGGACACCACCTTCATTACCCACGGCATCCTTGCCAATTTTGGGGTTAAATTTATTTTTATCACTTTTTAGTTTATTGTTAAAATAATTTAATTAGTAATTAACAAGTTGGAATTAAGAAATTAAAAGAAACAAATCAATTTTTATATAATATACATGTACACGGCATTTCTAATTAAAATGGGCTAAATTTGATCAAAATGAATTTATCACTTAGTTACTAAATTTGATTTATAATTAGGATTATATTAGATTGTAAAATGAACCGTTAATAAAAAGAATCAACTAAACCGATAAAAATAAACGTTACCCGTATTAAAATGAATGTTGTCAAGTGTTACTACCTCTGCTTAAATTGGATATGGACATACGGACTATTTTAAAATGAACTACGACAACCTCACTAAAAATGGAAACCGCTAAAATCTTAGTTAAGTATACGACTAAATTTAACCGAGTTTTACTTTTGAAATGTTATTAAAATTGACCAAGTACAAAATGAACTTAACAACTTTGACTCTAGAATTTTGTACTTAGATTATATTAAATTTTACTTCCGAAATCATTTTTCAAATCACTAAATACAAAATGAACCTAACGACTCTAAAACTAGAATTTTACACTTAGTAAATAAAAAGCTTAGTTTTATTTTCCAAAATATCCTTAGTATAACAAAATGTATAAGAGTACAAAAATACTAAGTATAAATAAGGTCAAATAATAAATACTAAAGTATAAAGAAAATAAAATAAAAATACTAAGTATAAAGAAAATAAAATAATAAATACTAAGTATAAGAATACATATACGTATGAAATACGAATAAAATACGAAGTATAAAAATACGTACAAATACGGAATACGAAAATACGAATACGTATAAATACGAGGAATAGTAAATACGATGAATAGTAAATACGGTGAATAGTAAAATAATGAATAGTGAGAAATATTTAAAAATTTACAAACGGACTCAAAATAAATAATTAAGTTTTTCTATGTGTTCTGTTTTACCTGAAGAACTGTTGTTACTAAAATTTCCTTATACAAGTTTGACGTTATATTTATGATACAAGTTTGTCATTATCGTTGTTTATGAGCAAGGGAATGAGAAGTTAAGAAAGCGAGTACTTGAATAAAATACTAGGATTGTTCGCCATGTTGCGACTCTTGAAATTCGAAGTTAACGAGGTAGCCGTCTATGGGGACTTTACTTCCTCCCAGAGTTGTAAAGGCGATCTAATATTTTTATATAAAGTATTATTTCGGTGCGGGATATGCAACCTCAGGGATGGGGCATCATTGATATCTCCGTGAGCCCATACTACGGTAATTGGAAAATCCAGCCCCACCCGGGGGTACCCGTCTTTGGTGATAGTCGAACTCTTTCGTCGGTGATACCTTTTGAATAGCAAATACGTATGATCCTCGACTAGGTAGTGTATGCATACATTAGACATGGGATTAAATCGCCCTTATTACCTTAGATATCTTTAGCATATTCAGTTACGTCCGACTTCGTTCGGCCCTGGCTGCTACTGCGCGGATTATGTCTGCATGCTTCCGCCTTACTAACGAAGACTCAATTGTTATCACATGTTGAATGCATTTCCTTGTTTGTTTGATGATTATCTGAATGATTTGGTTGAGTATCGAGTACGATTTGTGGAGTATGATTATTTGTGAGCATGGTTGGTTATTTGATTGGTTTATACTCGTGTTAAATCATCATGATTTCCTTATGTGTTTCTGCTTGCATACTTGCTATTTGTTTCCCTTGTTTATTTATTATTCATATCGCATATTGCTTTAGAAATTGCATGTGTCGAAACTCGAAGGAGTGTGCGGGAAAATGATGAGAGTTTAATGCAAAAATTTTGTATTGACTGTTGATCTATCGAGGATCAAGGCCTTATTTTTTTGTAACTGTTTTGAGAGAATGTAATCAAACTTGTACTCTGTTATTCTAAACTCGTACTATGTATACTGAGTTTTATTACGATTAACAATTTGGTTTTGTAATATATAGACTTAATTAATTTTCCGCCTTAGTTTAATTAAAGTCACGAAAAACCAGGTTATTCTGATTGGTATCAAAGCTGTCTTGCGACCGTGAATGACTTAAAGTTATCTCACATAGCGAGACGACACCTGGGCCAGACATTCATATCGTATGTCAGGCATAGACTTATAGGACCTAATAATAAACTAGGAATCTCTAGATCGCTAAAATAATAACTTAGATCAGTTTAAAACGTGAGAAAGGGTAGAATCTTAAGGACCGACCAAATAATAATGAACTAGTTAGATGAGCGTTAGAATCTTAACTTTACGATTCTTTACTTGCTATTTGCTCTCTGGCTAACTCTAGTTTGACAAAGGCCCTTAGGATGACGTCTTTCAGTTACTCCCGTAACAATCTACCTCGACGTCCACCGATGATGCCACTGGATGCTTATATATGTGGCCAGTCCCATGTCATCGAGCAATATGTGGAAGCCAACGGAATCACAACGAGCAGACCCTACCACACAAAGGGCATTGGCTTAGGCCTGACACTGATCGAGAGCTTCCACCCGTACGACGAGTTCTGGACTCCACTAGGGTGGCAACTACTCCTGGATTACGAGCTACACATGGATCGCATGTGTCACCCAGATCCACTTCTGAGGGAGATGCAACCACCAGGGTGGATGGAGCACGAGGAACTACTCGAGAACCTGATGGATCAAGAATATAAGCACCTCTATCCTCCAATACCAGTGGAATTACTCCCAGTCTGGGAAAGATGCCGATGTGGGAGACTCTTCAGGCACGCAAATAATAATTCAGGGTCATGCGACTCCGGTTTGTAAAATATATGTAACCGACTTTAAACTATCTTAAGAACGACCTTAATGTCGTCACTTTTTCTTAACGGCTATGGGTGTTGTATTCGGATGTGACGTTTGGTGAACTTATGTATTATATTCCTTGAAATGTAATATTTTACCCATGTATATGTTTATATATATGGAGACGTTATGTTACTACCTAGTCATGTGCTTTTCTTAATTCATTATTTTAAAATTTTACATACATATTGTACTTCCAAACCTCATTTAAATTTCCTTATCTAAATTGATTTCAGATGAGACTACCGTGCGGTAAGAAGTACTCTGAATGGACACCAAAAGAGAAGGCCCGCAAGAAAGCCATCGAGGCCTACGCGCGACGTCAACAATTGAAGTCCTGGAAGAGATCGCAGGACGCGAGCAATGCGGAAGTCGACTGGAAGACTAGGGCACTTAAGACTCCGTATATGGAACATCGAATTCCTGATCATCTCCGCCGATCCTCAGAATATACAGATGTGATCGAAGCGTTCATGCAGGGAAAACCTGAGACATTTGAGGGGATCAGTGGGACACTATACCCATGGATCAGGAGTATGAATACGAGGTTCCTGGAACACTCCGTTAGAGAGGAATGGAAAACCTCCCTAGCAGCTGCGTGCCTTGACGAGGAGGCCAAAGCATGGTGGAGGCGACTCCGCTCCCCAGCTATACTTGAGGGTGAGTACTACCTAAGCTGGGAGGATTTCAAACTTGGTTTGAGCGACATGACTTATGCTGTTAAGTATAAGCATAGCTTCATGGAGGAGGAGCATCGCTACTCAAAATTTGCTTAGAATCTAGGGCGAATCTTTTGTCATTCTCGACCAAATTTCATATCTCTTGAGAATGTATCTAAACTTTTATGTTATTTTGCTGAACTTATGTCTAAGTTTTCACCTTAGTTCATTTCATAGAGAATGTATTAGGAGGCTTGTAACGTTTTGATGTAAACCTTTTACATTATTAATGAAATGTCTTTTACCTTGCATGTTATATGATGTCTATCTTTGAACCACTCAAAATTTATACAGCCTTGTCGTTATTTTATTTTATTTTCAGAATGGATGCAAACAACTTAAACAACATGGATAACCCGAACTTCGCCCAACATTTTGCTGAAGAAGAAGCAAGGAGAAAAGGGTTCGAGGATGCAATTACAAAAATTGCTCAAAATATGTATCAACATCAAGGCGGCGGAAACAATCAGTCTGCATTTGAGAAATTCTCCAAACACCGACCCCAAACATATTCTGGCTCTGTCGACCCCACAGTCTTGACAGAGTGGATCGAAGAGATGGAAAAGTTGCTGGAACTGAGCAAGACACCACCGAACGAAATGGTGAACGTGGTAGCGTACTACCTGAAAGGAGAGGCAAATAGTTGGTGGCGCCTGATCAAAGCCCAATTTCCCCTAAGGCTCTATAACTGGAGTGAGTTTAAGACCTTGTTGGAAAACAAGTACTTTGGGGAAGAGTTGAAGTGGGAAAAAGAAGAAGAGTTCAGGAATCTAACCCAGGGTGAAATGACCCTACAAGCTTACACAGAAAAATATCAGGAGCTGTCTAAGTTTGCTCCTAAGATATTGACTAGCGAGGAGGAACTCGCAACTCGTTACGCATCTGAGGCATGGAAAACAACCTGAGGATAAACATGAGCGGGTTGTTTGTAGGAACTTCGGAAGCCTACGAAAAGGCAACGTGTATCCGGGCACCCATCCGAGAGAGGAAGGCGAGGAGAAGAAGAAGAAGAAGACGTTCACGCCCCCTGTGGCGAGTGCCAGTTTTATACATAAACCCATGTTTGGTCGCCCGGGTTTTTCAAATCAAGACAATCGTAACAGAAACCAGGGCAAGTCCCAGTTCTACAACCGCAACACCACTCCGTACGTTGCAAAGAGTACCCAACAACCGCTTCCCAAAGCTCCAACCGCATAAGCGGTCATTGTTACTCGCCGACAACCGAGTCATCCAGGAAGCGTTGCAACGGAGAGCCGGTGGTGTGCTACTTCTGTAAGGTAGTTGGGCACAAATCGAATGAATGCCCAAAGAGGGGTATTTCTTCAAAGGCAAATGCGGGACCACCGCCAGCCGTCAGGGTTCAGGGACGCGTCTACGTCCTGACCGAGTCTGAAGAAGGGTCTGATGATATTATCGATGTCGACGTTATCACCGGTAAATTTCTGGTTAACTCTGTGCCTGCTTTCATTTTATTTGATACCGGAGCTTCCCTATCTTTTATATCCTCAAAATTTATCAAACAATCCAAACTCACAAACCCTGAACAAATCAGAACTAACATATCACTACCAGATGGTAAAAACATTCCTTGTTCTTCAAAATACAATAACGTAAAAATCTCGATTCACAAAACAGAATTCCTATCAGATCTTGTATTGTTTGACCTTCCCGAGTTCGATGTAATACTGGGAATGAACTGGCTGGCTCGTCATAACGCAACATTTAAATGCCACGACCAGAAAATCACTTTGAAAACTAACCAAGGGAAGGAAGTGTCGTACCAGAGTTTTAAGAGGAAAGGAGGAGTGAAGTTAGTATCTGTACTGAAACTTCAGAGTATGGAGAGAAAAGGGCACCAGGTATATTTTTGCAGCATTACTAAGGTCGAGGACACTCTACGCATTGAAGATATCCCAATCGTGAATGAATACCCCGATGTTTTCCCAGACGTATTACCAGGTATGCCTCCTGCACGAGATGTTGAATTCTCGATCGACCTCATACCGGGCACGTCACCTATATCAAAGGCACCATACAGGATGGCGCCTGTCGAACTCCAAGAACTCAAGAAACAGTTGGAGGAGATGATTGAATTGGGATTCATAAGACCGAGTGTTTCACCTTGGGGTGCGCCGGTACTCTTTGTAAAGAAGAAGGATGGGAGTATGAGGCTTTGCATTGACTACAGAGAACTGAACAAGGTGACAATCAAAAATCGCTATCCCTTGCCTAGGATAGACGATCTCTTTGACCAGCTCAAAGGAGCAGGAGTGTTCTCCAAGATTGACCTAAGGTCAGGATACCATCAGATTGCGGTCCGCAAAGAGGATATACAAAATCGCCAGATCAAGGTGCGGACATTACGAGTTCAAAGTAATGCCGCTCGCCTTACCAACGCCCAAAGAAGATTTATGGACCAAATGAACAGGACTTTTCATGAATACCTCGACATCTGGCGTGGTCGTGTTCATTGGCGACATCTGATCTACTCCAAGGATAAAGAAGAACACGCAGAGCACCTACACATTATCCTAAGTATCTTGAGAGACCATAAATGGTATGCCAAATTTTCAAAGTGTGAATTTTGGTTAGGCCAAGTGGCGTTCTAGGCCATGTAATCTCCAAGGAGGAGTAATGGTAGATCCAAAGAAAGATCAAGTCGCCAAAGAATGGATAGCGCTAAAAGCGATCCACTAAGTCGAAGCTTCCTAGGATTGGTGGCTATTATCGAAGGTTTGTTCCTGATTTCTCAAAGGTAGCCCGATAATGACGAAAGCGCTACAAAAGGAATCAAAGTTCTTATGGAGGCGGCGATTGTGAGAAGCGTTCCAAGAACTTAAGAAAAGGCTTACTATCGCTCCAGCTTTAACCTTACCAATGACGGGATGAATATGAAGTGTATAGTGACGCGTCATTAAATGGTTTGGGATGCGTGCTTATGCAACAAGGGAAAGTAATAGCATACGCATCCAGACAACTTAAGGTGCATGAAAGAAATTACCCAACTCACGACCTAGAACTTGCTGCAGTCGTGTTTGCACTGAAGATTTGGCGTCACTATCTCTATGGAGTCAGCATCAAATTCTACACCGACCACAAGAGCTTAAAGTACATCTTTACCCAGAGGGAATTGAACATGAGACAGCGTAGGTGGTTAGAATTGATCAAGGATTACAAAATCGAGTTATTATACCACGAAGGAAAGGCCAACGTAGTTGCTGACGCACTGAGTCGTAAGGCAATACATACTCTGAACAACATTTGGGAAATACCCTCGGACATTACCCAAGACCTGAAAAGGCTGAGCTTGGATCTGGTACAGTCAGATGACGTTGACCTAAATGCAATGGCGGTAGAACCAGATTTATTCCATGATATACGAGCACTACAGTGGGAAGACCCAGCCTTGTTGGAAATCAGAGAAAAGGTTCCATCAGAGGGAACAGAAGGGTTTGAGATCTACACTGACGGAAGTCTACGCTTCAACGGCAGGTGGTGCATACCTAACAATGAAGATTTGAAACGCAAAATCCTTGACGAAGCACATAGTACCCGCTACTCGGTACATCCTGGGTCAGACAAGATGTACAAGGACCTGAAATTGCGTTTCTGGTGGATAAGGATGAAGGCAGAGATCGCCGAGTACGTGGCTAGATGTATGATTTGCCAGAAGGTAAAATTTGAACACCAGAGACCAGGAGGACTACTCCAACCGTTGGAAATCCCTCAAGGGAAATGGGATTCCATATCCATGGATTTTATCATGGGGTTACCGAGGACAGCAGGTGGCAAGGATGCGATATGGGTTATTGTGGATCGTCTAACTAAAGCAGCTCACTGCTCCGATCAAGGAGACTTGGGGATTGGAAGAGCCGCCAAAGCTACTTAAAAGGAGATAATACGACTCCATGGCGTTCCCCTCGATATCATATCAGACAGGGACGCGAGATTTACATCGCATTTCTGGAAGAAATTGCAAGAAGCCTTGGGTAGTAAATTGAAGATGAGTACGGCTTTTCATCCAGCAACTGACGGTCAGACAGAGCGAACTATCCAGACACTGGAAGACATGTTGAGGGCATGCACGATGGAATTCAGCGTGAACTGGGAAAAGAGCTTACCTCTCGTTGAATTCTCATACAACAATAGCCATCATGCTAGTCTAGGGTGTGCTCCTTTTGAGGCACTGTATGGCAGAAAGTGTCGCAGTCCGGTTTGTTGGGACGACGCTAGTGATAATGTGGGTACTGGACCCCAAGTTATACAGGACCAGATTGAACACATAAAGATTATTCGAGAACGACTACAAGCAGCTCAAGATCGCCAAAAGAAATATGCAAACGAGCACCGTCGACCTATTGAGTTCAACAGTGGAGATAAGGTCTTCTTAAAGGTCTCACCCATGAAAGGGGTAAGACGTTTCGGACTAAAAGGGAAGCTTAGTCCAAAGTACATCGGACCCTACGAAATACTTGAACGAATTGGCGAGGTGGCATACCGACTCGCCTTACCGCCAAACTTATCCAAAGTGCACGATGTATTCCATGTATCTCAACTCAGAAGATATAGAAGCGACCCGAGTCACATTGTTACGCCCGACGTGATCGCCATCGAGCCCAACATGCTTTACTCGGAGAAACCAGTGGAGATTCTCGCCAGAGAGACCAAGTTCTTACGACACAAGTCGATACCCTTAGTCAAGGTTCTCTGGAGGGGACAGAAGACTGAACAAGCAACGTGGGAGACCGAGGCATCGATGAAGGAAAAATACCCGGAGCTGTTTAGCACAGGTAACCTTAACCACCCAGATTACTTTAAGTTTCGGGGACGAAACTTCTTTAAGGGGGGAGGATTGTAACACCCCGTGTTAATTTAAGCTAATTATAATTAGGAAATCAATAATCAATCATCCTTGCTCACTAAATTTCCTAAAACAATACACTACAATCATTTTTGCACCTAAAATAAAACCATTTTGGATTACTTTGAATTTGAACCTTATGTTTACATTTTCAAACTCGATAAATCAAATGAAGCACACACAACAAATTTCTCAACGACAAATTTTGGCACGCAAATCGAGGTCAAACTTTGACTAAATGGCCAAGCCACCTAAAGGTGATTAAGTCGCCTAATCCTTTCTTAAATATCATTACTCATAATCCAAACCAAATTAAAGTAGCTTAAGCTTAATCATATTGATTATTACTAACACAACATATAATAATAATATCAAATTACTATTCCACTTTGATTTAACTAACACTTTCACCAAGACTCGATATATTGAGTTACACTAAGCCTAAACTGATAAACTTTTTGACGTTTGAGGATAATGATTTATTTCAATAACCTTCAACGAAAAAAAATATATATTTCGATCGAATAAAATTTTATTTCAAAATTGCGAGACAAACTAGTACCCAATTTTGTTTGAACTCGTTTTGAGGTTTATTCTCATTTTTATTTTCGATCTCACTTCTAAACATTATTTCAAGACTATATATTTCATTTCGGGACTTCAGACGCTGCAGAATCGAAAATTTCAAAAACGAAAAATCGGGCCAAGTGACCCATGCTTGGCCGAAATATTGAGCTTCACAAGCTCAACATTGTCTTCCTTTTTCCTTTTTGCTTTGCCTACACTCTTGTTCCCTTGTCTCAAGCATGCATGCCACTCTTACACCCATGCTTCTTCTCTTACACATTTGTGTCTCCTTGTCTCAAGCATGCATGCATTATTCTTACACACTACAACTTACATACTACAAAAAAAAAATAAAACAACTACTACTACATACTACACACATACACGGTCCAAACACCCCACACAAACACAAAATTTTCTAAGTCATTTCCTCTCTAAAATAAACTCAAACTCAAGAGCAATTAGTAAGCTTAAACTCATCTCCAACCTCAAGAACACCTCTTGAATCTTCATCCTCTTTAATTCATTTCTTCCTTAAACTTTCATTTCAATTGCTTAAATTTATTAGCATACTTAAATAAATCCTCACCATTTATATTTAGTATTCACTCCATATCTTTACATGCAAATTAAGAATGAACATAAATCAAAATCTCTTTAAATACAAACATCACCTAAACTAAATACTACTACACTTGAAAATTTTAGTATAGTTAGTTTAGTTTTAAATTAAATTACTAACTTGTGTATTTCATTCTTATGTACCTCCCCTAACCAAAGACGAGGAGCAAGGTGGTGGAGTCGATCTTAGCCAATTCGATCATATCATTGATCCCGACAATTGCTAATCTATTTCACGCATAACCTAACTAAGGTGCTTCCCGCACATTTATATGATAAGCGCCTCGAATTTGATTATGTGTTATTATTTTTGATGCTTGTATGATTTATTTTACCACCTAGTAATCACATGTTAAATTAGGAGACAAAAATCGAAAAATAATATTAGTGTGACATTAACAAAACCCACGGCCACCCCTTCATTTTTAGTTCAATTTTTCGTTTTAATTTTTGTTAATTGCATGCTTAAAATACTCGTAATGAAATGAACTTGAAAATATAATTAGTTTATGTTTAGGATTTGAAATGAATTTGTTATGAATTTTTAAGTGCTATAATGTATTATGTGTGTTCTTGAGTTTTTAATGATGTTCATGTGTTTGAATGATTTTACTTATGTATGTTAATATTTGTATATGATTTTCATTTATGCTAAACATATAAATGATATAAAGTAAATTAGTTATTGAATTAGAAGTATAAAAATCAAAAATCAAAAATCATATACATACATATATATACACGGCATTATTGATTTATTTGGACAAATTTTTAGTTTTAATTTTTCTAAATAACATATTATGATTAGTCTAGTTAAATTAGACTTGTAGGGAAAATTTGAGGAAATTATGTAAACATATGAAAATTTGACTAAATAATGTTCATATGAAAAACATTAACAATCATCACACATTCATGTGCTCTTCACTTAGGTGATTAGTTTGATTTATAAATTTTATAAGTTTTAGTTATTTATTGTTTTTAAGTATCATTTTAAATCGTTTTAGCATAAACTAAATAATTAGTATATAAAAACTTTAAGTCAAAAACCGATAAAATCGAAAAATGAAAATCTTGGACACCACCTTCATTACCCACGGCATCCTTGCCAATTTTGGGGTTAAATTTATTTTTATCACTTTTTAGTTTATTGTTAAAATAATTTAATTAGTAATTAACAAGTTGGAATTAAGAAATTAAAAGAAACAAATCAATTTTTATATAATATACATGTACACGGCATTTCTAATTAAAATGGGCTAAATTTGATCAAAATGAATTTATCACTTAGTTACTAAATTTGATTTATAATTAGGATTATATTAGATTGTAAAATGAGCAGATTAATAAAAAGAATCAACTAAACCGATAAAAATAAACGTTACCCGTATTAAAATGAATGTTGTCAAGTGTTACTACCTCTGCTTAAATTGGATATGGACATACGGACTATTTTAAAATGAACTACGACAACCTCACTAAAAATGGAAACCGCTAAAATCTTAGTTAAGTATACGACTAAATTTAACCGAGTTTTACTTTTGAAATGTTATTAAAATTGACCAAGTACAAAATGAACTTAACAACTTTGACTCTAGAATTTTGTACTTAGATTATATTAAATTTTACTTCCGAAATCATTTTTCAAATCACTAAATACAAAATGAACCTAACGACTCTAAAACTAGAATTTTACACTTAGTAAATAAAAAGCTTAGTTTTATTTTCCAAAATATCCTTAGTATAACAAAATGTATAAGAGTACAAAAATACTAAGTATAAATAAGGTCAAATAATAAATACTAAAGTATAAAGAAAATAAAATAAAAATACTAAGTATAAAGAAAATAAAATAATAAATACTAAGTATAAGAATACATATACGTATGAAATACGAATAAAATACGAAGTATAAAAATACGTACAAATACGGAATACTGAAAATACGAATAATTATAAATACGAGGAATAGTAAATACGATGAATAGTAAATACGGTGAATAGTAAAATAATGAATAGTGAGAAATATTTAAAAATTTACAAACGGACTCAAAATAAATAATTAAGTTTTTCTATGTGTTCTGTTTTACCTGAAGAACTGTTGTTACTAAAATTTCCTTATACAAGTTTGACGTTATATTTATGATACAAGTTTGTCATTATCGTTGTTTATGAGCAAGGGAATGAGAAGTTAAGAAAGCGAGTACTTGAATAAAATACTAGGATTGTTCGCCATGTTGCGACTCTTGAAATTCGAAGTTAACGAGGTAGCCGTCTATGGGGACTTTACTTCCTCCCAGAGTTGTAAAGGCGATCTAATATTTTTATATAAAGTATTATTTCGGTGCGGGATATACAACCTCAGGGATGGGGCATCATTGATATCTCCGTGAGCCCATACTACGGTAATTGGAAAATCCAGCCCCACCCGGGGGTACCCGTCTTTGGTGATAGTCGAACTCTTTCGTCGGTGATACCTTTTGAATAGCAAATACGTATGATCCTCGACTAGGTAGTGTATGCATACATTAGACATGGGATTAAATCGCCCTTATTACCTTAGATATCTTTAGCATATTCAGTTACGTCCGACTTCGTTCGGCCCTGGCTGCTACTGCGCGGATTATGTCTGCATGCTTCCGCCTTACTAACGAAGACTCAATTGTTATCACATGTTGAATGCATTTCCTTGTTTGTTTGATGATTATCTGAATGATTTGGTTGAGTATTGGAGTACGATTTGTGGAGTATGATTATTTGTGAGCATGGTTGGTTATTTGATTGGTTTATACTCGTGTTAAATCATCATGATTTCCTTATGTGTTTCTGCTTGCATACTTGCTATTTGTTTCCCTTGTTTATTTATTATTCATATCGCATATTGCTTTAGAAATTGCATGTGTCGAAACTCGAAGGAGTGTGCGGGAAAATGATGAGAGTTTAATGCAGGTACCCCGAGTATTGACTGTTGATCTATCAGGGGATTGAAGGCCTTATTTTTTTGTAATCTGTTTTGAGAGAATGTAATCAAACTTGTACTCTGTTATTCTAAACTCGTACTATGTATACAGAGTTTTATTACGATTAACAGCTGGTTTTGTAATATATAGACTTAATTAATTTTCCGCCTTAGTTTAATTAAAGTCACGAAAAACCAGGTTGTTACAACTACGACGTTTCTCGCCCCATCGCCGATCACCATCAAGCGGTCTTCATTGATGTTTGTCTCCCCTCACTCACTAACATGTTACACTTAATAATTTTTTTCTTAAATAAAAAAAAAATTTATTTTAGAAAAAAAATATTAAAAATATTGCTAAGTCTTTTTTTTTTTTTTTTTTTTTTTTTCTAATTTAGTTTTATACTGATATAATATTTTAAATATTGCTAAGTGTTTTTTTTATATATTTTTATTTTTAATATTGAGTACACTTTTTTTTTTCTAATTCATTTTTATTGTAATTAAAGTTTTTTTTATTGTATTTTTAATTTTAATGTAATTATTGTAATTAAAGTTTTTTAGCAATGAATTGATGCATTAATTAATTGATTGATTGCTGTAGTGATGAATGTAATTAATGTATGTAAATGTAATGTAATTCAATAAAATTTGTTGTATTTGCTACTTTCTTGTAACTGCCTCAATGAATTAAATTAGGCAGCAAAGTCAGTAGGACCCATTTCAAAGTTAAAGTATCACCACAGGGTGACACGTGTCCCTGTGGTGATTGCTTTGTATATAAGATTTAATAGAGCAAAAACAACGGTTATTTGAAATAACCGTTGTTTTTGCTCTAACATAAACAACGGTTATTTGCATTAACCGTTGTTTTTGCTCTAACATAAACAACGCCTTACCAAAATTTTTGCGTTGTTTAACATTAAACAACGGCCCAAGATACAACGGGTGTTTTTGGTAGTTTTTGTAGTAGTGCGGACCCCGTTTGCTTAAAATTACCAAATGTTATTGGTTGAGGGAGTAGGGGCCACCTCTCACATGGGTCAAGAATGACCATTTTTGGAAAGTGTAAACAAATGACCCGTACGTCCCAAAATAAAAAGTGTAAACAAATGACCGGGACGGAGGGAGTATTACAAAATGAACAAAACAATTCTATATTTTTAGTTCAATTACGTTTGCACTAACAAATGATAACTTTACTCTATTTGGTCGCACAAATTAAGTGGCTTTTTTTTATAACACCTGGGCCCCAACAAAAGGCTGAAATGTCTCTCACGGTAACTCGTCAGGCTGCGTACATCGCCCACAAACCAACACAAGTCCTTTCCAGCGCACTTTGTTCTCACTTGTGCGCATCCAACAAACTTTCCAGAAGGTCACCCATGCCAAGATTGCTCTCCAGCAAGCACACTTAACTGAAGAGTTCGTAAGATGAGTCTTTATAAAAGAAATGCATCTGGTTGGTATGAATAGTATTTATATTTCTTTAAATACTAGTTACCATAGCTATTACATGAACCTTTTCATTGGGTTACCCGAGCCGAATAACGTCTTCGGACAACCTCGGTAGTACAAATTTGACCAACTACCTTATTTTACTACAACTTCAACACTGTTTTAACGTTAAAGTTTTTGATAAAGCTAACTATGAAAAATATTTCAGCTAGTTGAAATGAAAAACTATTTCACATAACATGTATAATCTATTTCAGTTTCAACTATTTTTTCAGGTTTTAGCTAGCTTATTTGTGATAATTTATACTCGTATTCACTAATTAATATACTCTATTTATTAAAATTGGTAGCCTTCCTTTTATAAATAACATTGTTTTGGAGGAAAAATTGAAAGATGAAATGGTTACCTGAACTTTTTATTTTGAAACAAAAATGTCTTAAAAGGTGGTTAACTTATAAATAAAACATATAAGAGATTATCTTTAAAAAAAAAAATTATAAAAAGAGGATTATATTTGATTAACCCTAAAAACAATATCTATCATAATTATCCAAGTATTCACGACTTACACATGACCATTTAGTATAAATAGAGGAAAATCTGAAATGTTGCATTACATAAAACATAAAAACAAAGCAATTAATATTAATTTTTATACAAGTCTAATATCATCGATTAAAATGGCAGAAGCATCCCCCTACGACAACATGAAGCCTGGATTATTTAGGCCGCCTTATTTTACGCCTCCGCTTCAGGTATTCCCAATAATCTTTAGTTTGTCACAATAATCTTAAAGTTTGTCAAATGTCCGAGAAATATTATCTTCAAACAATTTATGATACTCATATTTCGACCGAGAAGGTTAATGCATTCAAATATTCAATATAACTCTTTCAAAAAGAATGGAGGTAAAATAATTCAGATTTACATAGTCTATTACGTATATATATTAAGATTAATTGCTCAGAATAATCTGAACTGACCCTCTTATTTTATAAATAATCCGAACTCGAATTAACCCACGAATAATCACAACTATTGAAACAACATTCCAATAATGTACTTTGACCAATTTTAACTTGCTTTAATCGATAAAAAAATAGGCGAAATTAAACCGGTTTGAATTTTATTTAAAATAAGATTGAGGTAAAGTTAGAGTTGGTTTTACCATATTTTTACGTGTTAGAGTCGATTGAAATTGGTCAAAGTACATTATTAGATGTTATTTCAATAGTTGAGATTATTCGTGGATTAATTCGAATTCGGATTATTTATGGAATAAGAGAATTAGTTCAGATTATTTTTGGCAATTGTTCTTATATATTAGATATGATAGTTTCTACATGTATAGGTAGTACTCTCTCCATCCCAAAATAATTGTCCCCTTTCCACCAAAAATTTTCATAAATTAATTGTCCCCTTCTATTTGTAGTAAGTTTATTGAACAACAGATTTTAAAAAAAAAAAAAAAATCATTTTCATTATCACTCCTTAAATCCACCCATAATAGAAAGAAGACAATTATTTTGGGATGGAGGGAGTATTTGATAGTATTATCTACGATCACGGTTGTTATATTTTGCACTGTTTTTTTTGGACAGGTCTCAAGTGATTCAGATGATACTTCAGCCCCAGTGTAGCATGGATAAACTAAGGGTCTTTGATGTTCGACAATTAGTCATTTGCGTCCTTCGGGTTTTTAGTATTTTGTCATTTAAGTTTGTGTAATGATCTCAATAAATTCTAAAGACTATTTGTGATGAATATCACTTCTATGAAATAAAGTTATTCGTTTCATGTTTTTATGAAAAAGGTTTATCTCTAAGTTGTTATGATAGCGTGTACATGTGTCAAAATGTGACTCGACCTAATTAACCGTTCGAAATCAATCAGTGAATGACCCGAAATAAATCTGTCTTTTTCAACTCGAATTCGAAATCTACCAAAACCCGAAATGACCTGAAAACAATGGGTCAAAACCAACCAGTAGCAGATTAACCCGAGATGGGTCAAAACACGACTAGTAGCGGGTTAACCCGAAATGACCTGAAATAAATTAGCTTCCAGATATAAAATATCATTACCAGTTTTTATTTACATGAAAATTATTCAAATAAATTTTAAACATTTACACCTAATAAACTATTCATCATTGAGATCGAAATGCTTACATATCATATTACTCCCTCCATTCCACTATCTTCTTCCCACTTTCCCAAAAAGGAAATTTCATCATCTTCTTCCCATTTTTATTTTTGTCAATTTTTAACTAATCTTATCCACACAATCTACTTTATTATTTTTTTACTTTAATCTCACCCACACAATCTACCTCCCTTAATTTTTGATCCAGATTAAAATGGGAAAAACAATGTGAAATAGAGAGAGTATTATTTTTGTGTTTATTAATGATTCTTACTTCACATAAACTTTAAATATCATTGAAATTTTTATTTTTATTTTTATTTTTTTTAGGAATATTTAACAGGAATAATCCCAACTTTTACCCATCTATCATAAGTAATCTAAACTCAAATAAATCCCGGAATAATCCTTACTATTTGACAAGTATATATTTCAATAACATGCAAAATGTGATTTTAACCGAGAATTGCGAGTGAATGGGTGTCTGGGACCGGTTAATGCATTTGAAAAGGACATCATTTTCTTCCGACCAACTATGACTACACTTACAAAAAATATCTTTAAAACCCATGATATTTTTATTTATTTTTTTTGTTTTTTGAAAATTTCATTTTGAATACATTAAATTTAATACTTGAAAGATTTAAGCATTGAAAATTTAGTATATAATCATCAAAAACTTGAAAAATAAAATAAATAAATAAAATTGATGAAATTATGGAAGAGGCGGCGACCACCGCGATCAGTGCTCGGGTCATGAGTTTTGGCCCGTGGCCACGGTGGTGAGGAATAGTGACCTCGGATCCCAGCTATTACACCGGAGCTTCGTATAATTGTCATCAATGGGTGACCCAAAATTTTGGGACTATGGGGGCACAATTTTACTTTCGGCTTATATTTAAAAGCATCTCCATTTATTTTTGCGTTGTCTCTATTGTGACACTTTAATTGTGTTTTTCCGTGACAATTGAGTATACACAAACATCTTTGACGATTATTTTTGTGCTTATTATTTCTGGTTATTCCTAACTTTTAATATCAGTTTCATATATTATATTCTGTATAAAATACGGAGTAGATATTTTTATAGAATATGGACTTGTAATTTTATGTATTAAATGGGTACATTACATTGAAAATAATTCAAAACCTCTTATTTTATGTACTAAAACTTGAATAAGGTAGCTTTTAACAAAAAGATAAAGTGCCAAATAAGTCTTCTCATCGGAATTTTGAATTCGTACGCCGAAATCCGATATTTGGTAGTTTATAACAAAAATTGAAAATAAAAGGTACCAAAAAACAAAAAAATAAATTAAAGGTACTATCTCACAAATAACCCTAAATAAAAGGTATCATCTGACAAAAAAACCCTAATAAATATATATGTTAACAAATTACGACTGTCATTATATTAAATTTTACATTTTATTAATCTTTTTGAAAAGTTATTTTAATTTTAAAATTTTCTTAAAATTTTCTCAAGTTATGTAAAAATTTAAAAAAAAAAATTGTTTAAATATTTGATGAAAAAAAAAAAGATGGGAAGAAGAGATCTTATACATAATGTTGGAACAAACATGAGACATGTGATGATCAAGTTTGAAAAACGTGAAGAGTAGCTGTGAATCACAAGTTATACTTGATTTGTCACTATATAAATAGAGGCAACCCTGAAATCCTGAATAGTAAGTAATACAAAGTCTAATTACATCAATTAAAACATGTCGGGAGCGCCTTACGAAAACATAAAGCCAGGATTTCGTATGCCAAATTTGCCTCCATTTCAGGTACTGCATCCACTTGTGAATTGTTATTTATATATATATATATATATATATATATATATATATATATATATATATATATATATATATATGCTTGAGAAATATATTATTTACGCTAAGTTGAGATCTGATAACTCCATCTAAATATTTGAATCCATGAATCCATATAACAATATTACTGATTTTAAAGATGAATATCACAGCATACCCCAAACAATATCACGAATAAAAAACAGCAAAATAAATAAAGGTTCAAAAAAAGTTGCGGTCTGGCAACCGGCAAAAACATCTCAAATTTTGTGCACTCACGTGATCCTGATTCTATTCACACCAATCTTAAATTTGTCAAATGACCGACAAACATTACAACTTATGATGATAAATTTTGATCAAAAAGTTTTGAACGCATTCAATATATATATTTTTTAAAGAGAATATAGTTAAACAAAATTATGTTACGTAGTTATATATGAGTGCAATTTATTATTATATCAAAACAAAGAAATTGGCATTTATTTTATTTTTATCCAGTTTATATTACCTATGTGCATGAACATAAAATGTTAATTTGTAATTACTAACTCACATGTTGATGCCCATACATGATTTTAATTACTGATTATCTATCAGGTGGACGATGGGGTGCACATGATAAAAAAGCAAAAAGAGGAAATATTATTATAATTTATTCCCTTAAAAGTTAAAATGATAAACTATTGTGATTTTTAGATTTTCAATGTAAATATTTTTGACAATATTTCCCCTTTTTGTTTTTTTTTTTTTTTTTTTTTTTTTTTTTTTTTTTTTTATCATGAGCACTTTCATGCACATGATATAAAATGCATTTTAATTATTCATTAGCATGTCAATATGTATTTATCAATAATATAATCTATGTCAATGTACGATAATTTCTACGGTGGTTTCGTAATATTTTTTCACTTAATTTTTTTTTTCGACAGATCTCAAGTGGTTTGGATGATACTTCAGCACCAGTGTAGCATGGATACACTAAGTGTCTTTGATGTTCGATAATTAGTCATTTTGTATTGTTTGCATTATTAATATTTTGTCATAAAGTCTTAAAGTTTGTGTTATGAATAAATAAATTCGAAAGCTATTTGTGTTGCATATTACTTGTGTGGAATAAAGTTCTTAGTTTCTTTGTTTTTTTTTTTTTTTTTTAAAGGAAAAAAAAATCTCATTACTAAACGTCATAAGACATCTACATGGGCGGCTCAAGCAAACAGAGGCCCGGTGCACCAATGAACATAGGCCCTAAATTGAAGTTAAAAGCTTTATAAAAAAGTTTATAATAATGTCAATTTTCTATTTGCCCTATGAGTAAATGTAATTAAGTAAAATTTGATAAGATTATTCAATCATCCCAAAAAATATTTGATCACCAAAATCTCAACCAAAATATAAGTGTAAAACATAAATCAGTCAAATTAACATAAAAATAGAAAGAGACTACTCCCTCTGTTTCAGTCATTTGTTTACAGTTTGACTTTTTTTCCCTCACAAAAAAGTCAAACTGTAAACAATTCACTGAAACGGAGGGAGTACAATTTTGTCGAATCAACAATTAAAAATCTAACCCATCTCATAATCTTAGAAACAAAAATTTACTATAAAATTCCACGGGCTTGGGCCACATCCGAGAGTATGAGAGAGTCCGCTTATAAGGTGTAGGAGGTTCTATCATAAAACCAATTGGCAATAGGAGGAGTAGCCCCTAGCCTTATATAAAGGAGTCCAACTCTCATCTCATAACCGATGTGGGACGCAATGTGGGAATTTATATTAGGCTGGATCCATCTCCAACACGCCCCCTCACATGCGAGCCCACTTTCAAACCAGAGTGGGGGGCACTTGCCTCTCTTCCAACTGTACCACGCAAACTGGGGGAAATTGTCCTCTCTTCCAGCTGCACACAAAGGCCCAGTTTAACGAGAGTCCCAGGTCACACAACCATGGGCTCTGATACCACGTTAGAATCATGAAACGGGCCTGGCCAAACCCGTGTGGAAGAGAGTGAGCTCGGCTTACAAGTCCAAGGGTGTCCACATTTCTCAAAACCAATTGGCAATGAGAGGAGAACCCTTAGACTTTATAAACCACACCAAACTCTCTTCCACAATCGATGTGGGACACTCACATGTGGGTATTATATACTCCAACATTTACATTATCTTAATATTTTTTCTATCCCTTCAAGTTGATATAGTGTTGGTTGATTTTTTAATTTATTCTAATAACAAAGGAATATGATTAATTGTGAATTAGTACGTGAGAATTGAAGATATATGATTGATATTAGTTAAGCTTTATATTAATATAAGCTAATAGGGTGTGAAAATTAAAAAGGATATTTGGGGAAGGAGAATATTAGTGAAGGCATTAATTATGGTCATAATATAACTTGCATCTTCAACGTTATTATTTCCATTAATTTCAAATTCCAATTGCAAATTTTTTATTTTTTTTGGTAGAAGAGGGGATTAAAACTTATGTGTTTGGGCCCAAATTTTAAAGGCCCTATTCCTTTGCACCAGGCTGAATAGGGCCTTTGCTGCCCCTGGACATCTACAATAAACTTTGATACTTAGCGTACACAAATCTAAATGAATTATGATAATGTGCTCTCATAAAAATTTAATTTCGTTATTCATTAAATAAAGTCAAGAATTGTGTTTTATGATTTGAAATTTATTTTACATAATATTGTAATTATCTTCTATTTTAACTTATTTTATCAAAATTATTTATTCAAAATTAAATATATCCAAATGGAAAATAATTTTTATACATCGAATTATCACTCATAATCATTAATTCAAATTGACCCATTTTGCATCACATCAAAATTTTGGGATTAGAAATTACGATTTTACATGTATTGAATGAAACAATCACTTTTAATTCATCATTTATAGAAGCTCTTATACTTCATATTTTGAAAGAAAAATTATGAGTAGGGGTATATCCTTTTCATCTTAAGCTGTATGAAGTGTAAAATCTTTTTGGGTTCTCTGAATTTTTATTTAAATTGTAGAAAATAATTTGAGATTTTTTTAAGGTTTGAAATTTTACAAAGTAAAATGCAAATTTGAAAATATTTCAATAATATCAATATTCAGTAGACAAAAATAAATTAATTAGAAAACAATAATAAACATAAATAATTAAATAAAAAGTAATTGGAAATTAGAATTAATAATAATTAAAAATATTAAATAATATAATGTTTATAGTTAATTAAAATAAAATTAAGAAATTTTAAGTTACTATAAAATCAATAAATATATTAAATAATTTATGACTTTGCTAATTACAATAATGATAATAATAAAAATAATAATAATAATAACAATTATATTAATATTAATAATAATAATAATAATAATAATAATAATAATAATAATAATAATAATAATAATAATAATAATAATAATAATTATTATTATTATTATATTATTATATTATTATTATTATTATTATTATTATTATAATAATAATAATAATAATAATAATAATAATAATAATAATAATAATAATAATAATAATACATCCCGACCCACCACTTTCTTAATACACCGCACCTAATGATGAGATGCACATTTTTGGGCTCGATGTCCTCACTTAAGGCCAAAAAGCACAAGCCCTTTGGGTGAATGGAATCCTTTATAAGCAAATCTAATCTTCTAACTCCATCGATATAGTATATCCAAACTTTGTGGTGTTATAAACTCCCTCATGCATTTAGAACTCATCAACGTCATCGTTGTGCCTCGGAGCTGACCGCAGCCAAGCCCAGGATCCTTCCCTGCTTAGTGGGTGACCCGCGTACCCTTGACCACGGGCTCACCACACGGTCACAGGGTTGCTCTGATGCCGTTTACAACAGTCTGACCCATCACCGTCGTAATACACCACGTACACCTAATGGTGAGATGTACACTTTTGGCTCGCTGTCCTCACTTAAGCCCAAAAGCACAAAGTGTTATTACTAAGATGGTGAGTGAAATCCCTTATAAAAATATCAAATTGTTTTAACTCCACTAATGTGTGATATCCAGATGTGGGGTGTAACAACCTGGTTTTTCGTGACTTTACTTAAACTAAGGCGGAAAATTAATCAAGTCTATATATTACAAACCAGCTGTTATCGTCTTACAAACTCAATATACATGATACGAGTTTAAGGATAAACAGAGTATATGTTTAGTTACATTCTCTCAAAAAGTACAAAATAAATAAGGTAACTCTCCCCAGCATCCAATAGCGTTGGTCTCGAGTACCTGCGTTAAATTCTCATCATTTTCTCGCACACTCTTTCGACACATGCAATTCTAAAACAATATGCAATATAAATAATAAATAAGTAAAATAAAGAGCAAGTAGGCAAGTAAGGCATATAAGGAATTCAGGATGATTCAAACATGAGTATAAATCAAATAACATATCGCACAGCACTCATAAACGATTATTCTCAACAAGTCGTACTTCAATACTCAAGGAATCAAGTCATTCAGACAATAATCAATCAAACAAGACAAGGAAATGCATTCAACATGTGATAACAAATGAGTCTTCGTTAGTAAGGCGGAAGCATGCAGACGTAAATCGCGCTATAGTAGACAGGACCAACATAACTTGGACATGGCTGACATACTAGACGTCCGCGCAATAGCCGACAGGGCCAACATAACTTGGACATGGCTGACAGGCTAAAGATACCTAAGGTAATAAGGACAGCCAAATCCCTTGTCTAATGTATGCATACACCACCTAATCGAGGATCATACGTATTCGCTATTCAAAAGGTATCACCGACGAAAAATACGACTATCACCTTAGACGGGTACCCCCGGGTGGGGCTGGTTTTTCCAATTACCATCTATGGGCCCACGGAAATATCAATGTTGCCCCATCCCTGAGGTTGTATATACCGTGCCGAATAGCAATCTTAAGATCGTTATAAGCCTTGGGCAACTCTGGGAGGGAGCCCAAGTCCCCGTAGACAGCTACCTCATTAACTTCGAATTTCAAGAGTCGCAACATGGCGAACAATCCAAGTATTTTATTCAAGTAGCTCGTTTTCTCAATTCTTATATCCTCGTTCAATCTTAATAAATGACAATTCTGAAACTTAAACATATCGTCGAACTTTGTATAATGAAATTTTAATTCTAGCAATTCTTCAGATAAACAGAACACATAGAAATATTTAAATATTTATTTTGAGTCCGTTCGTACATTTTAAATATTTTCACTATTCATTATTTTACTATTCACCGTATTTTACTATTCATCGTATTTACTATTCATCGTATTTACTATTCCTCGTATTTTTATACGTATTCGTATTTTCGTATTCCGTATTTGTACGTATTTTTATACTTCGTATTTATACGTGTTTTTATACGTATGCGTATTCTTATACTTCGTATTTGTACGTATTTTTATACGTACATGTATTCTTATACTTGGTATCTTTTTCTATACTTAGTATTTATTATTATATTTTATTTATACTTAGTATTTTTATACTCTTATACAAATTTTCATACTTAGGATATTTTAGATGTAAAACTAAGCTTTTTATTTACTAAGTATAAAATTCTAGTTTCAAAGTCGTTAAGTTCGTTTTGTACTTAGTGATTTTAAATAATGATTCGGAAGTAGAACTTGATATAATTTAAGTACAAAATTCTAGTGTCAGAGTTGTTAAGTTCATTTTGTACTTGGTGATTTTAAATAATATTTCAAAAGCAAAACTCGGTTAAATTTAGTCATATACTTAACTAAAATTTTAGCGGTTTCCATTTTTAGCGAGGTTGTCGTAGTTCATTTTAAATAGTCCGTATGTCCATATCCAGATTTAAGCAAAGGTAGTAACACTCGAATTCATTCATTTTAAAACATGTAACGTTTATTTTAATCGGTTTCGTTGATTCTTTTTATTAACAATTCATTATACAATCTAATATAATCCTAACTACAAATCAAATTTAGTGACTAAGTGACAAATTCATTTTGACCAAAATTGACCCAAAAATAAGGTGAATGCCGTGGCCTTTATTTATAATTAGCTATTTATTTCTTTTTTTTGTTTTTATTAATAATTCATTACTTTAACTAATTAATTTATCTAAGTGATAAAAATAAAAAGTGACAAGTTCATTTTAGGTCAAAAACTAACCCTAAAACCGTGGCTCATCATACACTTGATCATTTTTATTTTCGTTTTCTAATTTATCGGTTTTGACTTAAAGTTTTTATATACTAATTATTTAAATTATACTAAAGTGATTTAACTAGTTTATAATTTCCACTAAACATTTTATTTCATTTATGAATAGTGATTTTACTCACTTTAAATTCCTAACTTTTTCATTATAAAGATTTAGCTTATTTAACTTGTATAATTAGTATTGTATTTTATTCACTAGTGGATTAAAACAACACTTAAGTAAAACCTTATAAAAATTATGGATAAAATTAGAAATAAATATGAAGAACACATGAAGAAGTGAAGAACTCTATTATTTTTCATATGAACATTAATTAGTCAAATTTTTATATGTTTATATAATTTCCTCAAATTTTTCCTACAAGTCTAATTTATCTAAACTAATCATAATATGTTATTTAGAAAAATTAAAACTAAAAATTGGTCCATTTTATTCACTAAAACCGTGTATATATATATATATAAGTTCATAGTTTTAAATTTTTGATTTTTATACTTCTAATTCAGCAACTAATTTCCTTTATATTATTTTTGTATTTAACATGAGTGAAAAATCATATACAAACATTAATACATAAAAGTAAATCATTTCACACAAATATAACAACAATACTTCAAGAACATATAAACACTTTAAAACATTTAAATTTCATAGCAAATTCATTTTTAGTCCAAAACATAAACTAATTATATTTTCATATACATCTTGTTCATAGTATTTTAAGCATGCAATTAACAAAAATTAAAAACGAAAAATTAAATCAAAAATGAAGGGTTGGCCGTGGGTCTTTATAGTGAGCAACAATTTCTATTTTTTGATTTTTGTCTTCTAATTTAACATATGATTACTAGGTGATAAAATAAATCATACATACAAATCAAAACATCACTTAGGAAAAATAACATATAATCAATTTCTAGGCGCTTATCATTTATAGTGTGCGAGAAGCACCTCAAATTAGATGATTATCGTCGGGGATCTAAAATAAATTTTAGATCGGATTGTCTTCACCCAAAATACCCAAGTTATTCACCCCAAAACAATCCATGAAAGAAGCTTCAAAAGACCCACTAAAGAATTAGGATTACTTATTAATTATTAGGAATATTATTAAGGGTTTTATTTAGGTGATTTTGGTAGAAAAATAAAGAAAACAAATGAGAGCAAAGGAAGGCAATGTATACGACATACATGAGGAAGTAGTGTTTGATTTTTGTTCCTTGAAATATTTGAGGGTAAGTTAGAAAACATAACTAGGTTAAGTAAAGTAAATTTAGTAAATAAAGTTTAATTAAAATAAAATAAAATATCATCATCACATCAAACCACCCAAGTCAATATTACTATTTGGGTTAGAAATTGTCCCCCCGATATTTTTAAAATGCTTTTACGAAATAAATCGGGCTTAAAAAGTCGGGCGTCAAAAGACGATAAAAGTTAGTGTGTGCGCGTTTGACGATTTTTCGAAATATTTCTACTTTTGAATTCTAAGACTAAAATATTTTATTTACTATTGAAGAAAATATTTAAAAGTTAAGGAACTTCGATAAAATTTTAAGAGCTGAGACGGCGAAAATAGAATAAAAGATTTCGAGGAATGAAATTTGACCTTTGAAAGAAAACAGAAAAATGAATTTAGTTCGGTCTGTCTAATAGTTATGAAAACTGTACCATTAAATCCGTCTCGAAAAATTAGGTGGTTTAGGCTTTTGTTTCGTTAAATTCCGAGTTCGTATGACCACTTTTCGGACCTCGAAAGTTTGGGTCCAAAGGTTTATACGGGTTATATTAAAACAAAAAGGATTTTAGTTTGTTAAATAATGTTAAATGTAAACTTAACAAATGATGACTTAAAAATAGGTGTGTAAGTGTATTTATTGTGTGTAAGACAAAGCAAAATGGAAGAGGATAAGTAAAGACCATTGATGGTCAAAAATCTCGGCCAACCATGAGTCATCAAGGCTCGATTTTTCGTTTTTGAAATTTTCGATTTGCGCGCACGCGAAAAGTCTCGAAATAAAATATATGATCTTAAAATAGTGGTTCGAAGTAAGATCGAAAATAAAAATGAAAATAACCCTCGAAAAGAAAATAAAACAAAAATTGGGTATTAGGTTCTCGCAACTTTGAATAAAATCTCATTTGATCGAAATACTTATTTTTTTTTTCGTTGACTGTTATTGATTTAAATAATTATACTCAAACGTCAAAAAGTTTATCAGTTTAGACTAGGTATAACTCAGAATTTCGAGATTAAGTGAAAAAGTTAGTTAAATAGAATTTGAATAGTGATTTGTTATTAATATAATATGATTTATTTATAATAATCAAAATGATTAAATTTTAACCAAAAGTTTGATGTTTGCAAAATGTGTACGTCAATTTTGGAAGAGGATAAGGTGGCTTGACTTTGATTTGCGTGTTTGAAATCGTTGACTTGAATTTCAAAGACGGGAAAGATATACGGGTCCATTTTTATTCAAAAATCAATAATGTACAAAAATAAATTCTATGAATAAAAGGTTTTACTTTTATTCTTATGAATAGTAAACATGACTTAGCTATTTTGAAATTTGAATGGCGATATAAATTTTATGGTTGACTTTTATAAAATTTTGAATTGTGTTTCTTTTTGAATTCTGAATATAATACAACATACTTTATTTTTCAAAATTTTTATATTTGGACTTAGGAAATTTAGTATTATTTGGCGAAAAAAAGTTCAGACGCATTTTTATTATAAGGAAAAGGATGAATTTAATTTGAGGAATTAAATTCTTTTATAATATTGTGTTACGAAAACACGGGGTGTTACATGGGGTGTTACAAATACTACTACTACTACTACTACTACTAATAATAATAATAATAATAGTAATAATGATAACAATAAATAATAGTAATAATGATAACAATAAATAATAATTATAATAAAAAATTATTATTATCATTTTATTAAATTTTATTAATCTTTATGGAAAAAAAAAATAAAATTTAATTATAATAAAATTTTCTCATGTTATATTAAAATTTTGAAAAAAAAAAATGCTTAAATATTTGATTTGATGAACTAAAAAATAAAACCAAAAAAATAGGAACTACATCACAAATTCTTGTGTGAGTCAAGCCTCACAATAAGTTATTGTAAGTCAGCCTCATTTGTACTCGATTATTTAGTTTTTGTACCATTTTACTGATAATTATTATTAATTGTAACTAATTTTTTTTAATACCCCTAAAAGTGACTTTAGTAGACTTGTTTCATATTTTTGTACCCTTTTAACGACAATTTATATTCTAGTTTCGAATTAACTTAGTATAAGACTAGTCTTACATAAGACTTACTCAAACAATAACATACGGAGTAACATATACATAATGTTGGGACAAACATGAGACATGTGATGATCAAGTTTGAAAAACGTGAAGAGTAGCAGATCGAGAATCACAAATTATACTTGATTTGTCACTATATAAATATAGGCAACCCTGAATTGTAGTTGTAGTAATAATACATAAAACATCAAAACAAAGCAATTCACATTCATATATTTATACAACGTCTAATAACATCGTTTAAAATGTCACCAGCCCCCTACGAAATCATAAACGTAGGATTTTATTGGGAGGATCCTTATGTGCCTCCATTTCAGGTACTACATCAACTTGTAATTCCCTCTTTTTAAAATGTGAGGTAAGGTCACCTCTTAAGAACACATAAAAGAAAATAATTCCCTCTTATGTGTTGTGTGTGTGAGAAATATTATTCACATTATTCTTAAATTTGTCAAATGATCGAGAAACATTATGACTTATGATAATAAAATTTGTTCAAAAAAGTTTTGAGCACATTCAATATAGATTATTTTAAAGTAAATACAGCTAAACAAAATTACGTTGCATAGTTAAATATGAGTATAATTTGTTAGTATATACTCCCTCCATTCAACTCCATTCTATGCACATTCCTTTTTTGGCAATTCAATTCCATTTTGTGCATTACTATTTTGGGTCATAAATTAACACTACAAAACTAACTCAACCATCCACTTGCAACTTTATTAATTTGTTAATTGTAATTAATTACTTTAATCATTCCCTCCAAAAAAAACAACCCACCTGTCTCACTAATTAAAGTTCTGAATTGATTAAAATACCAACTTGACCCACTAATTTGCATGACCTCATCTCCTCCTAAAATCTTGTGCATTGACATTATGAAAGTATGAGGAATATAGTCCTCCATTAATGGTGATTTTGAGGTTTTAGTGAGAGAAATTCTATTGTATTAGTTTTAGAGAGAGAAGTAAATAAGTGTGTATATTATTCAATCAAAAATCCACTGTACAAAATAATGATAAATGTACTTTTATACTAGGCTCCTATGTTCTAACTAATCAACTGTACACGATCCTAACAAGCTGTACAAAACCGTAACAAACTAATAAACGATATACATGGTTCATATCCCCCCCTCAAGATGGACTTCGAGGAACCTGAAGAAGACCAAGCTTGGAGCAAAGGAAATGATGTTGCGGAGCTCCTAAAGCTTTAGTCATAATATCCGCCAACTGGAGAGAGGAACGAACATGAGAGGTAACGAGAAACCCTTCCTTGAGTTTGTCACGAACAAAGTGGCAGTCCACATTCAAGTGCTTCGTTCGCTCGTGAAAAACCGGGTTTTGAGAAATGTGCTCGGCCGCCTTATTATCACAATAAAGAGGAATAGGCAAAGGAGTGGAAACATGGAGATCAAGCAAAAGATTATGAAGCCAAACCATTTCACTAGTAGTATAGGACATACTACGGTATTCGGCCTCAGCACTACTCTTACTAACAGTAACCTGTTTTTTAGTTTTCCAAGAGACCAGAGAAGTGCCAAGAAAAACACAATATCCACTCAAGGATCGGCAGGTAAAGGCACAAGTGCCCCAATCAGCGTCACTGTACGAGTGAGTAATAAGAGGAGAAGCAGAAGAATAGAATAGACCAAGGTTCACAGTGGTCTTGAGATAGCGAACGACATGTTGAGCAGCCTGGAAATGGGGAAGACGAGGCTGAGTCAAAAATTGACTCAAGTGTTGAACACTGTAGGAAATATCAGGGCGAGTAAGATTAAGATACAGCAAGCGACCAATCAAGCGTCGATAAACGGTAGGATCAGGTAAAAGATCACCATCGTCAATGGAGAGACGCAACCCCTTGGGCATGGGAAACAAAGTTTCCTTGCAATCCTCCATCTTCAAATCAGAAACGATGTCAACAATGTATTTGCGTTGATTCAAGTAAAGACCTGAATCTGATCTAGTGACCTCCAGACCCAAGAAATATCTCAGGGTACCAAGGTCCTTAATAGTGAATTGTGTGTCGAGAGCTTGCTTTAAGTGATGAATACCAAGGGCGTTGTTACCCGTGATCAAAATGTCATCAACATAAACCAAAACAATGACAAGAGAAGAAGAATCAGGGGAGGCAAGGATAAAAAGAGAGTAATCGTGCCTGGATTGTAAGTAACCCAAGCTAAGGAGAAAGGAAGTGAGTTCCTTGTTCCACTGTCGAGAGGCCTGTTTAAGGCCATATAAGGACCGTTTCAGGCGACAAACAAGACCATCTGTGGCCTTAGAATACCCCGGGGGAGGCTTCATGTAAACCTCCTCATCAATATACCCATGCAAGAAGGCATTGTTGATGTCTAATTGGAACAAATCCCAGTGGTTAGAAGCGGCCAAGGCAAGTACAACTCGAACAGTAGTGAACTTAGCGACAGGAGAAAAAGTGTGTTTATAATCTTTATCCTTAACCTGAGTAAAACCCTTGGCAACCAAACGAGCCTTATATCGAGCAACAGAGCCATCAGGCTTGTGCTTGATCTTATACACCCATTTGCTCCCAATTGTCCTTTTGCCAGGAGGAAGAGGCATGAGCTCCCATGTATCATTATTCTCAAGGGCTACAAGCTCCTCGTCCATAGCAGAGACCCACTTATCATATTGGACAGCCTGGACAAAAGACTGAGGTTCAACCTCAGTGAGAACATTAGACAAAGAAGCAGTGTAAGCATGACCAAGAGAGGAGCAACTATCGACCACTCTGGATGCAAAAGAGGAAGAAGCAATGTTAGAAGAAGAAGGATTCAAAGGACATTGAAAGCCTTGAAGATGCCTTGGAAAAATTCGTGGCCTAGTAGACCTCCTTAACGGAGGAGGAGAAACCAAAGAAGAGGCTGGCGCCAGTGAAAGAACAAGTGGAGCAGCAGTAGGAGAAGAAGAATGCTGTGAAGGATCAGCAATAGTATAAGAAGGCTGATTATCAGCGACAAAGACAAAGGCGATCAACAACGGTGATCAGCGGCGGCGGTACATTCAACGGCGATAGTGTCATTCAACGGCGATGAGTGAAATTTGTTCAGAGGGTGCAATAATAGGTTGAGTAAAAAAAGGTGAAGCAGGTGGTTCATGTGAAGCAATGGGCTGTGACATACCTGAAATAACAGGGGAAAGAGGAGAAGAAGTATGAACAGGAGAAGGTGTGGAGGAGGACTGATAAGGAACGGCCCCTGGGTTAACCAAGGGAGAATCTTCTGAAATAACAGAAGAATAAGGAGTAGAAGCATGGGAATCAATAGAAGAAAATGGGAAATCAGTCTCCCGAAACACAACATCCCTGCTAGAAAAAATCTTGTGACTTTCAAGATCATACAACTTGTACCCTTTTTGACCAAACGGGTACCCTAAAAGAATACACTTCCTAGCCCTACACCCAAATTTGTCAGTGTAGGTAGGAGGCATGGAAGCATAACAAAGAGAACCAAACACCCGAAGATGATCAAGTTTAGGTGGAACACCAAAAAGAAGTGCATAAGGATTCCGCCAACCAAGAATAGGAGAGGGCATGAGATTTATCAAGTAAGTAGCAGTGAGAAGGGAATCACCCCAAAAACGAGTAGGGAGATGAGCATGGAGCATAAGAGCTCTAGCAGTGTCTAACAAGTGCCTATGTTTACGTTCAACCCTACCATTCTGTTGAGGGCGACCAACGATACTAGTCTGATGAAGGATACCGTGATCCTTAAAAAATAAAGAACACTGATCCTGAATGAATTCAGTACCATTATCAGTCCTAACTATCTTAATACGAGCATGAAAATGAGTAAAAACATAGTTAACAAATTTTTCAATAAGGAAAGGAACTTGAGACTTATGATGAATCAAAAAAGTCCAAGTGTTCCTAGAGTGATCATCCAAAATAGTCAGAAAAGATTTAGCACCAGAAATAGAAGCTACTCTATAAGGACCCCAAACATCCATATGGACCAAATCAAAACACCTACTAGCATAAGAAGTACTCCTTTCAAAAGGAAGCTTATGATGTTTAGCTCTTACACAAGTGTCACAAAAGAAATGAGAACCAACAGACAAAGGAAAAACATGTTTAAGCTTGTCTATAGAAGAATGACCAAGTCTAGCATGAAATAAAGGCAAACTAGAGGTTTTGTCCACATTATTAGAGGAAAAAACAGAAGAGAAATGAGGAGAACAAGTAGGAGACACAAAGTCAGTGGTAAACAACCTATAAAGGCCTTCAGACTTATGACCAACAGCAAGAACTTGTTTAGTTGAAGAGTTCTGAAAAAGACAAGCGGTAGTGAGAAAAGTAACAATCATAGAAGAGTGTTCAATGAGCTTACTAACAGAGAGCAAGTTCTGTCGAAAATCAGAAATATAAAGGACATTATGAAGAGTTATAGAAGGGGAAAGAACGACGTCTCCCATCTGATGGACTGATTTAACAGTACCATCAGGTAAAGCCACGGACACAGGAGTATTCAAGGATGTTATATTATGAAGCAAATGGAGATGAGAGGTCATATGATCCGTTGCTCCAGTGTCGACAATCCAATTAAAAGCCGACAAAGTAGGGGAGACAGAAAAAGCCGAAGAGGAGAAAAAATTACCAGATGAGTTCATAGAATAATGAGCCTGAGGAGCATCAGAAGAAGCAGAGGGCTGCCCAGAGATAGCATTAATCATCTGAGACATCACATTTTGAACGACATCTTGGACCAAATTAGGGTCAAGAAGGTTCTGTAGAGAACCTGTAGAAGGGGCAGCAGTAGTAGCGTCAGCAAGCGGTGTATCAGCCACAAGAGGAGGAGAAATAACTCCGGCAGTTAAACCAGCTCGCTTTGGAGGATAAGAAGAGGACACAGAAGGTCGTTTCCTTTTAGAAGTAAGGGCTTTAAGCTTGTAGCAGTGAGGCTTAATGTGACCCTTAATGTTACAAAATTCACATGTCTTCAACTTAAAGCATTCAGCAAGGGAATGACCACGACGCAAGCAATTAGAACATTCACGGACATTAATCTCAACGCGGTCAAGACGAGGTTTCTTAGACAAACGCTCAGACAAAGGACGAGCATCAGAGACAGTAGCAACATAAGCCGAGGCTGCATGAAAAACAGCAGCAGAGGAAGCTGAAATTTCCTTCTGCGTTTCATATTGATCATAAGAAGCTTGAGGAAAAGAAGCCTGAGCTTCAGAAGCTGTTGAAGAAGACTGCGACATTGTCGAGAACAGAAAAACAAAAAAATAGCAGAACGAGGTATAGGTCAGGAAGTACGAAAATCTGAGGAAGCACGAAATTATGATGAGACACGACGAAAAATTGGGAAAAAAAAAACGAAAGGAGTGTGAAATTAGGGTTCCTAAAACTAGAAAATTTGGGGAAATCACGAAATTAGGGTTCCTGATAATGTGAATTTGGGAAAAAAAAAAAAAAAAAAAACAAAATTAGAGTTCCTGAAACTGTAAAATTTGGGGAAAATCAAGAATTAAAGCGAGTAGAGTATTGATCAAAGGAAAAACGAAGAGAATCGAAGTAAAAACCTGGAGAATCGAAGTAAAAAACGATTGAAAACATAGATTGAAGACCGAAAATTCTGGAAAAATAATGACGACGAAAATTCTGGGAAAAAACGGAGCAAAAGAAGAACTGATGAGAAAGTGATGAATTGATGATGAATTGTTGAGGAATTGATGAAGAAAACCGAAGTAATGATGAATAGTAGATGTTTGCAGTAAAAAAACGAAGCAGAAATAAGAACAAATATGTTCGATCAATAATACGAAACAATTAGGTTTCGCGCGGAAGAAAAAACGAAATGCGGAAGCGAAAAAAATCCGAGGATCGTCATGGCGAAAGATACCATATGAAAGTATGAGGAATATAGTCCTCCATTAATGGTGATTTTGAGGTTTTAGTGAGAGAAATTCTATTGTATTAGTTTTAGAGAGAGAAGTAAATAAGTGTGTATATTATTCAATCAAAAATCCACTGTACAAAATAATGATAAATGTACTTTTATACTAGGCTCCTATGTTCTAACGAATCAACTGTACACGATCCTAACAAGCTGTACAAAACCGTAACAAACTAATAAACGATATACATGGTTCATAGACATCATGCACAAGATGGAGTTGAATGGAGGGAGTATATACTTTTTTTTCCGGCTAATGCATGTGCATGCACATACACGTAAAATATTTAATTTAAATTTGTAATTACTGATTTACATGTTGATGGCCATATACGATTTTAATTATTTATTATCTATCAAGTGCATGAGATGCATATTATATATGATAAGAATCAAAATGAGAAAATATTTTCTTAAACTATTCCCTTGAAATGATCTGTTATTGTGATTTTTTTTTTAACACCATAAATTATTGTGAATTTTACATTTTAAAAGTAAAGAATTTTGAAAATATTTCCTTTTTCTATTTTTTTTTTATTTATCAAGAGCATTCCCTGCACATGATAGAAAATCTGATTTAATTATTCACTAGCATGTCAATATGTAGTTATTAATAATATAATCTATTGCGGGTACATCAATAGTATATGATAGTTTCTACGGTAGTTTCTTTATAATTTTACACGTAATTTGTTTTTTTTTTTTGGACAGGTCTCAAGTGGCTTGAATTATACTTCAGCACCAGTGTAGCATGGATACACTACGTGTCTTTGATGTCCGATAATTTTCCTATTGCATCGTTTGCGTTCTAATTATTTTGTCATTTAATGTTTGTGTGATGAATAAATAAATTTAAAGACTATTTGAATTGCATATTACTTATGTGAAATAAAGTTCTTCGTTTCCTTCTCTTAAATGAAAAAAAAAAATCTCATTTATTAAAAGTCGATCAAAAGTCGATCGTACGACAGCTGCAATAAATTTTGATACTCAGCATACACAAATCTAAAGGACTTATGATAATGTGTTCTCATAAAATTTTCATTTAGTTATTCATAAAAAAAAGTCAAGAATTGTGTCTTATAATTTAATATTTAATTTACACAATATTGTATTTTTATTTTTATTTTTTTTTTTTTTTTTTTTTTGCAAGCTAAGAAAAGTAGTCATTCTATTCGTCCATGAAGGGTAAAAAAATAGAAAATGTTTCTTACAAAACAGTAAAATCCCTTAAACAACTATCTACGGAGTATTTAGTTAGCAAACAATTTCATCTTCTAGCGCACCACTGACACCCGCATACGAATGCTTACAAAAAATTTAATAGACTCAATAAGGCTATCAACGAGAATCTCACACCCCTCAAACACTCTCCTGTTTCTTTCCAACCAAAGACAATATAAGGTTTTCGTAAAAGAAACCGCAAGCCATCTGCGGCGCCATTGCTTCCGATAAAGAAGAGATGACAACGATCCGGATACCACAGTGTCTTTCTGCCACCGTGACCCTTTTATATAGCTTACTTCGTTTATTTTATTCTATTTTTTTATTTTATTGAAAAATACGGGTTGTTACAGTTAGTATTAGAGCGAATACGCTCCTGACTCTTATTAGGTAAATAACTTAAAATGAATAAAGTGACCGAGTTAGAGTAATGGGTAGAATTCTTAAGGACTTGATTGAATTGTGCGATATTGGCTATTATGGATGTATGTTCTTTTTATGGATTAGTAGTTGTATGAAGTGGTGGGCTTGAGATTCCCACCACTAGATCATATGTTTATTCTGGATACAGGTAGGGGGAGTAAGGACGTCAAGTAAGATCATGTATTGACTTAAGACATGTTCGAACTTGAGGATTCCTCGTTCTACCACTATAATAATCGATCAAAGCTATTTCATTTGATTTAACCATCATTTTCAAATCTATTTCCTTATTACCAAATCTTTCACTTTGATAATTACATTCGTTCTACCACATGTATTCATTTGATTTTTTATTATTATTATTATTATCATCCCAAGCTCAAAATAATTTACATTGACATATATATATATATTTTTTTTAAACTCGATCTTAAAATATAAGACTCGACTAAAAACCTAACACTTGGCTAATATAGGATACGGAAAAACGGAGTATTACAAAAACTCCGCCAGGATATGAACTTGCTTAAGATCCAAAGGACTTGATTTTTTGTTTTTTGCTGGTATGAGAATTTTTTTTCTTTTACTTTTTGTAATTGTATTATGTAAGTAATGAGATGTCTCAAATGATACTGGTACTTGTAAAACTCAATTCCAACGGCTATTTTTACTACTATAGCCGTTATTGTTGGATTGGTTATATTGGACAAAATGTGAAAACTCAGGGTTACCATGGGCAAATTTGACAAAACTCAGGGATACCATAGACAACTCTGTTAAAACTCATGGGTACTATGTGTAATGTCCAATTGATAATTGAAGTTTCAAAAAAGAGTAACTAGCTAAGTTAACGCTGTTAAGACGGAAAAAAAAATAAGGGCATGTTGGGAATTAAAATTAACGTTCAAGGGTACCTTGGGAAGAAAGTTCAAACTAGGAGTACCCTGGAAAAACTGCCAAAACTTAGGGGTACCATGAGAATTATCCCTATAATTTAACTCAAAAATGTTAGGTATTTTTGTGAATAATAATTTAAACTTTACGTAGCAAATAAAAAATCGAAATGGAAACAAGCTTAAAAATTTTCCGTTAAACTATTACTCATGTTGGGCTCTATTATTTCACTAGACTTAGTGCTCGTTTGGTTGTCATGTGGAAATTACCTTTCCTTGGAATTTCAAAATGACGGGAATTGAAATTTCACGTGAATTGAGAAAAAGTGTTTGGTTGCAATGGTGGAATTAAATTGATGTGGGAAAGTCTAATTACCTAGGGGGGTTTAGGTAAAGAAATTCCTACATATTAGAGGAATTACTTTCCCATGGGAATTGACAATTCCTATGAATTTGGTAACCAAACAAGTGTTGTTTAATGCAATTCCTAGGATTTTTAAATTTCCATGATTTTGTAAGGCAACCAAACAAGCACTTAGCTCCTTTACTTAAATATGGGCCTATATTATGGCTTTTATTACATGATTCATTATTTCACTAGACTTTCTTTACTTAGATATGAAAAATTTCAATAATTATACTTCTCGAATATATATAATAAATTGCTCAGTACGTTTTTGTTTTATTTTATTTTATTTTTAATTTTTAATTTTTTTCAATTTTTAAATGATCTTATCATAAACTATAGTCTTACCAAATTATTTTTCTTTGTTTTTTTTTACTCTATAATCTGTATTAGTTATATAAAACAAAAACCTCCAAGCGCAAGCCTATTATTTTTCCGCCTAAACATATTTCCTATGTAACATCTTACTAGATTTTTACCTTGATTTTAGAATATTTTCTAATACACCTAACTATCATAGAATCTTTGTTATTTAAGTCAATATACACATCTTTGTTAGTCACTCTGATTGCATCCTATTTTTTACCCTTTACTTTGGTACTTTTCAATATTTATTTAGACCATTGAATTTTGAATATTTAAGATTACTCTTTCATTCGGTAATATTTAAAATCACAGGTACTTACCATGAATATTTTGTCTATTCTTCTCAACCATGACTAAAATTAAAATTACCAAATCCCTTCTATAAATGTTATATAAAAGAAAAATCATCCTATAAATATTTTCCTCCGACCATCACAAACTATATTTAAATTAATAAAGTCCAAATTAAATGGGCTAACACTTAATCATTAACTGGCTACAAATTTCACCCTCAAAGTAACACATTTAATATTTTCAACACGACAAAACATATGCTTATGCTTTAAATTGTAAAAATCTTATTCAATTATTCAGTTATTCAGTTTATCAATCTATCTATATTAATAATATCTATATTTAAATAAAACCATGTCAAATATTCACTTCTAATGGTCTTATACTATTTATTTTTTTTTTTTTTTTTTTTTTTTTTTTTTTTTTTTTTTTTTTTTGCTTTTTGCTTAGGTTAATTTCTTATTTAGAAATTTAAGCATTGCAATTTAATGCAATAATTTAGTCGTATTTTATCATATTATGATATACTCCGTATATTTTAAGATAATATAATAATGTAACTAATAAATTTAAATGATTTCTTTATACTAACTTTTTTCTAAAGCTTTCAATTTAACCTTCAAAATCAACACTTTCAAACCTATTTAACGGGTTAAAGAGACGATCATTACAGGTAAAATAATTTAGATATTTTTACTCCATTATACTTTAAAATTTTAGCGCTTTTGACTAATGAACTGTATGTGGTCAAATTTTGGAAAGGTTAATCTAAAAAGATTAGAGTGAAAACTTTAAAATACACATGTTAAACGGGTCAAATAGGCGGTTACATGTTGAGTAAATACGCGGTTAGATAAAATACGTTGATTGTACGTGTTTATATGAGTTGCATGTTTCCTGTTATGTTTATATTATCACTATTTTTACTTTAGTTAAATATTTAATTCAATAACCAATTTTTTAAATTAACTATTAACTTTTTTATACAGGTCGTGCATTTATTCACGGGTATTATACTCGTAATACTCTGTATATCACAACTTCTTTCGTTGAAACTTTTTACCCTACATATCTATTAACGATAATATCTATCTACGGATCCGAGTATCTTTTTTTGGCAAGAAAATAATGTTTGGGCCAAAAATGGCCTAAAGCCACTTGGACCAAAGCCCATCACAAACGAGAGAAATCGAGCCCAAGACGCAAGCAGGCCCAGGGCGCAAGGGCAAAACAACAATACTATTGGCAGTGTAAAAGAGAGAAGAATAAGTCAACAACTAATTCCTCAAGTGTAGCAAGCAGTTCCGAACGAAAAAGGTGCCTAAAGACCCGCTCAGCAGGTACCAAACCCTAAAATCAGCTCCACAGCCCTATATAAAGCAGATGAGCAGCATTCCAGCAAGGATACAATTACATTACACTCAATACTCTACTGCAACACTTACTCAAAACCTTCAGCAATCAATACTCCAGACTACCTGAGCACCCCCATACTACGATACTCTACGATATAATCTCATTTTAATTTGTTGCTTGTCATTCACCTATTTAGTGGAGCACATTAGGCAGGACTTAGATCCTTTCGCGGTCGTTTCCCATTTACGGGTTTTTTCGCGTCACCAAATCTCTTGTGTCCTTTATTTTCTTGCACTTTACCTTTTTGCACTATTTTTCGTTCATTCGCCATTATTATCGTCACATAAACCGAGTTGCTAATCGAGTAGATCACTATACCCCTTTTTACGAGTCAAATAACCGAACCGACTAAATTTGGCTGAAACAAATAAAAAATAAATACAGCATCCGTATTATCGTGTAGTATATAAATTGAACAAAATTAAAAACAATTAACTTTAGTTATTTGCTAAGTCAATTTAGTAGTTTCACTTGAAATTCTTAGAGAACTTGTAAATGTAAAAAAAAATATTATCAAAGATGAAGTTAATCGGATATGTATCTTATTAGCTATGTTGTATGCTGTAATTTTTTTTTTTATTAAAAATCTACCGTAGAAAAATCAGACAAATGGTTACATAATTATTAACTCTGTTTTTTCTTTGTTTGTTTTTGATATTTTCATATAATGAACAAATTTAACAATTAATTAAGGAGTACGTAATGCTCCAAAAATGAATTATATTATTTGTTTACCTTTAAACTATAGACAACATTAAATATGTTACTCCGTATAACATGTGTCTTGTAGTTATTTAAACAACGTCAAAAAAAGAATATTGTATCAGCATCTATCTATATAATATTATTAAAAGGGTAGCTTAAATCTCTAGCTAACATCCAACTTAATTCCACGTGGCATTTTGTGTGCATACTTCTTTCCACGTGGCATTTCCAACTTAATTAAACACCCCTTTCACCTTCATTTTTGTCAGTTTTGAACATTCATGAATTTTTTTCAGCCGACTCTTTCGCCTTCGTCTTCCCCAATTTCCGAACATTAATGGCTTTCCTAAGTTGTTCAACCTCAAACTCCATGTATTTATAGGTGTACTTTTCATATCTCCTTTCTCTTTTTGCTTATATGCTTTAGTTTTTGCTCATCTTTATGCAATTTTTTTCGATCCTATACTAATTGTTCCTCTGTGCTACCTATGAAAAAAGAAATTAAGTAAAAGTTGGTTGTTTCGATATTGGATACAAGTCCAAAAGAGCTGTGACTTTTTTGAAATGACAACCAACTACTGTGTATATATCTACTTTATTAACAAAATTACATTCGTCGAGTTCCCAACTCTCTCTTGAGGTTCAATTTATGTAGGAAGATTAGAAGGAAAAAGTATTGGACATCGTACAATAATGCATTGGAAAAACATACACCTTCAAGGCAAGGGTCGGAACAAGCAAATACAGAAACAAAATGGAGTTGAAGGTGTTTAAGATACAATATACAACAAGAAAAGCGGAAAAATCGAACACCATCGAGCAAGACAACTCGAAACAAACTGAAAGTGACCAAACATAAGGAAATGAATCATCCAAATTGAACAAGGGAAAATGTAAGTAGAAATACTCAAAAAATACCATAACACCTAAAAACTACAAAAGACTTAACTGCATATAATAATGAAATAGGGATGACACACAAGTGGTAACAGAAAACAACAGAGATAACATGAAGTGCAAAAGAGTCATACAAATCATCAAGCATACATACGGAAGAGAAAGAGGCGAGAAAACATAAAAAGAGTAAATCGTAAAAGAAGGAAACATGACAACAACCACAAGAAAACATCAGTGTATAAAAAAATATAAACTATAAGTTAATTTTAATTCAGAAAAATAGGTTAACCGAACATTAAGTATTTACAAGAGAAACTACCATTGTCCATGTAACCAATGTCAAATAAAACAAAGACATTTTCTTTCTTGGTAAATCAATACACATTGTTTATGATATGGTCAATATACATTCAAATGGAATTACAGGATAACCGTGAGCATCACGGGGGTTAAAACTAGTTAAATATAATAAATGAATTATTTTAAGATATGATATTAATCCTCAGACTTATTGTTAGAAATTTAGAATGTTCATTTTCTTGGTTTGAAAATAATTTTTATACATAGAATTATCACTCAAAATCATTAATTCAAATTTACCTATTTTGTTGATTGGCAAAAAAATAAAAATAAAATAATAAATAAATAAAAATAATAAAAAATTACCTATTTTGCTCACTTTAAAATTCCGGTATTCGAAAATATGAATTTACATGTATTGATTTATAACAACCGGTTTTAATTCCTCGTTTAAAGTAGCTCTTAGACTTCATATTTCGAGAGAATACATATGACTATATGAGTAAGGCTATATCCTTTTCGTCTTAACTTATATATAGTATAAAACATTTTTGAGTTTTCTGAATTTTTATTTTTAAATTGTCTAAAATAATCTTCAATTTTTTTAAGTAAAATGGAATTTTGAAAATATTTCAATAATATCACTATTCTTGATCACTATTCTTTAGATAAAAATAAATAAATAAATTATAAGAAAATTATAATTACCTTATATAAATAAATAAATAAAAAGTAATTGAAAATATTCTATATTAAAGAAACAATCATAGGGCACGTGGCAATCTGTTGTTGTTTGTTGACTATTCAAAGTGGGACCCCTTAAAAAAACCTAAAGATTAAAAAACTATAAATGACACCATTATTTATATTTAATTATAGACATATATAAATTACAATGATAATGATAAATTAAAAATTACAAAATACAATTACAATTTTAATTAACTAAAAAACTCTATTGAAAATAAAATAAAAGTACAAACACAATTTGCATTTGGAAAAAAAAATAATTAATTTCAACTCAAAATTAATGAACAAACAAAATAAAGAAAAACTCAATTAAAATTAAACTCACACCAAATAAAAACCAGAAATTACCTTTCAAAAATGTGAAATATAAATCAATCAAAATCTCTTAAATTTGCTAAAATAATTCAATTGAACTCAACATTCATTATACAGAAAAAAAATTCTTTTAAAAAAAATAAGCAAAAATGAAATAAATTAGACTCACTCAAAACAATACCCAATAAACTAATTCTTCAAAAAAGATAAGAGGAAAATTCAACTCACGCAAAACAAAACCCAATAAACTCAAGCCGGTAATTTTTTTTCTTTTTCATGAACTTTTCCGTTATTTGTAATTGATTAATTTTTGGTGGAATTAAGACGATATAACAAATTACTCGACCAATTGACCCTAATATATCATTTACGCTAATTAAAAATAATATTTAATGATTTAAATTTAAAAACTAAAATATGACTTTTATTTATATTGCTTAACAAATTAAAAAGTCAAGAGATTTTAGCCCTTTACTTTAAAATTTTATTTATAAAAGTAATTAAAAGAGGATAATTATTGAATATAAAAAGTTTCTTAAAGTGCGAATTGTAAATAGCATACGTGAGCGAAAAACAGATCTCAAATAGAACAAATAAAATAATTTATACAGAAGTGTTTGAGAAATTTTGTACCGTGAACCATCTTATTATTCAATTATTTCCTTTTATTTAAACTGTTTTTTTATTTTTTTTTGGTAATGCTTTGAGTTTTTCTATTATTTATGGTTATTTATCATATAATTTTGTTGCTTTAAGTGTTTTTCAGTGATGCATATACACATTTGATCAATTTAAGAGACGCTTTTATTAAACCTATTATTAATAGATATATTAAAAAAAATAATAATAAATATATTTGTTAATAAATTATTACTATCATTATATTAAATTTTAAATTTTATTTATCTTTTTGAAAAGTTCTTTTAATTTTAAAAATTTCCTAAAATTTTCTCAAGTTATGTAAAAGTTTTTTTTAAAAAAATTGTTTAAATATTTGATGAAAGAAAAAAGATGGGAATAAGGGATCTTATACATAATGTTGAAACAAACATGAGACATGTGAATATGTGATGATCAAGTTTGAAAAACGTGAAGAGTAGCTGTTAATCACATGTTATACTTGATTTGTCACTATATAAATAGAGGCAACCATGAATAGTAAGTAATACATAAAACATCAAAACAAAGAAATTTGCATTCATTTTTATACAAAGTCTAATTAGATCGATTAAAACATGTCAGGAGCGCCTTACGAAAACATAAAGCCAGGATTTCGTTGGCCAAATTTGCCTCCATTTCAGGTACTGAATCCACTTGTGAATTGTTATATATATATATATATATATATATATATATCTTAGTTAGCTAATAAAATCTAAAATCATTTATCTATCATTATTATTAAGATTTAAAAATAAGTATAAAATGTAATTTTTATATATTTTTTCTAGTTTATATATTTACCAATTATGATATAATTTTCTATGATATTTAATATGACAAAATTTCTAAAATATAAATACTAAGGCCATGTTTTTTCGGCTTTTATCGTATTTAATATGATAATTTTCTAAAATCTATGATTTATCATATTTGTTTTTCGTTTATTTGCTAATTATATTTTATAATACTTACCTAATACTATTTTTTTTTCCTTTAACTTATTTATTAAATCAAATATTATTTGACTTTTTAAAATTCTATGAATTACCATATTTCTTTTGCTCTTTCATTTTTTTATTTTTTTTTAATATTTTAAAATATAACTTACTTATATTTTTTGTCCTTAACTTGAATATTTAATTCAATATATTTAAGGCAAAATATGTATTCTTCAATTTTGCTATCCTACAATTTTAAGGATTCCAATTGTAGATTTAGTACTCTCTCCGTTCTAGTAATTTGTTTACAGTTTGACTTTTTTGTGAGGGGGAATTGAGGGAAGTGTAAACAAATGACTGAGACAGAGGAAGTATTATATTTTAGATTACATATGTTAATTATACTACACCATCTTTTTTTTTGTTTTTTTTTTTTTTTTTTTTTTTTTGTTTTTGTTAATTACATATATTCTCTTTTTGTTACGTTAAAATGAGGTAATAAAGAAATTGGAATTTTGTCATTAAATCAAACTTTACCCTATCACTATACTAAACATGTTTTTTTTTTTTTTTTTTTTTTTTTTTTTTTTCTTCTTCTTAATTAGCAGATGTTCTTATACAAAATTGAGATTAACAATCAAATCAAAACTTAATACTATTAAACTAACTAAAAGATTACGCATTAAGCATTACAAATATTATTATACAACCATATCTAATAACTTGATTTAAAAATAAGATAATCGATAGATATTGTACATCACTTTTACCTTTCATGTTACATATTCTTACCTTTCATGTTACATATTCATTAGTTTTTCTATTGGGTTATAATCAAGTTTGTTAAATAAAAAACTTCAAATCTTGAACGTAAAATATAAATCTACACCATACAAAGAAAAAAAATCAACAGTAATTTAATCAAGCTATGTTTAAGTATCAAACATAATAATTAAGAAATAAAAATATTCAAACTTTAAACACTCTTATCAAATACACCGTAAAAAATGAATTTAACACAAATTGTAATCATAATTAAAACATAATAAAGTGAAACTATTTAACATAGTACGTACCTAAAAAGATCTAGCTAAAGTTTTTGATGTATATATATACAAAAACGGATGGGGACTTATCTAAAAATTAAATAAGGCAATTATGTGTCATATAATTGTTTATTTTGAAATTATTATTTTTCTTCTTAATTAAAAATATCTTCAATTAATTTTTTTTTGGAAAGTTCTAATATAGTAAAGATTTCAATTGTAGATTTAGTTTTATATTTTAAGTTACATATGTTAATATTTTTTCATCTAAAATCCTAGCAATAGTAGAATTATAAATAATACTAATATTAATTTTTTAGACCAATTATATTGGGACAAATGTCGACCATAGAGACCATGGTTTCTGCTTTATATATATATATTAGATATATGTGTGAGAAATATATTATTTACGCTAAGTTAAGATCCCGTGAATCCACTTAAATATTTGAATCCATGAGTCTATATAACAATATCACTGATTTTAAGACAAATATCTAATCATACACCAAACAATATCACGAAGAAAAAACAGGAAAATATAAAGGGTTCAAAAAAAATTGCGGCCTGGGAACCGGCCGCTTGTCTCCAACCGGCCAGCAGTAAGTTGTAAAAACGTCTCAGATTTTTGTGATATTGTTAGTTATAATATGTGATATTGTTTGCTGTAGTGTGTGATATTGTAATTTAGACTCACGGAATAAAAAAGATAGGTGCACTCACGTGATCCTAATTCTATTCACGCGAATCTTAAATTTGTCAAATGACCGACAAACATTTCGACTTCTGATGAAAAATTTTGATCAAAAAGTTTCGAACACATTTAATATAATTTTTTGTTTTTAAAGAGAATATAGTTAAGCAAAATTACATTACGTAGTTAATAGTTATATACGAGTACAATTTATTATTACATCAAAACAAAGAAATTTGCATTCATTTATTTTTTCAGTTAACGTATGTGCATGAACATAAAATGTTAATTTTTAATTTGTTATTACTGACTCACATTTTGATGCCCATACAAGATTTTAATTACTGATTATCTATCAGGTGGATGGGGTGCACATGATAAAAAACAAAAAGAGGAAATATGTAACACCTCGTGTTTTCGTAACACAATATTATAAAAGAATTTAATTCCTTAAATTAAATTCATCCTTTTTCCATATAATAAAAATGCGACTGAATTTTTTTCGCCAAATAATACTAAATTTCCTAAGTCCAATTTAAAAACTTTTGAAAAATAAAGTATGTTGTATTAAATTCAGAATTCAAAAAGAAACACAATCCAAAATTTTATAAAAGTCAACACAAAACTTATATCGTCTTTCAAATTTTGAAATGGTCAAAGCATGTTTACTATTCACAAGAATAAAAGTAAAACCTTTTGTTCATAAAATTCAATTTCGAGCACTTTTGATTTTTATTTATAAATCTTATTATATTAATATCAAATTACTATTTCCTTTTGATTTAACTAACACTTTTGATAAATATTGAAATAATGGATCACACTAAGTCTAAACTGATAAATGTTTTGACGTTTGAGCATAATGATTTAAATCGATAACATTCAACGAAAAAAATATATATTTCGATCAAATAAAATTTTATTTCAAAGTTGCGAGAACCTTATACCCAATTTTTGTTTTGATTTCGTTTTGAGTTTTATTTTCATTCTTATTTTCGATCTTTCTTCGAACCATTATTTTAAGACTATATATTTCTTTTCGAGACTTTTCGCGTGCGCGCAAATCGAAAATTTCAAAAACGAAAAATCGAGGCAAGTACATGCATGTTGGCCGACTTCCTTGGCCCCTTTGGTCAAGCTTATCTTCTTCCATTTCTTCCTACTTTACTACCATGTCTAATCCACTTACACCTCCTATATTTTCATCATCATTCTAGCTTAATTAAATTTAAAGGGTATACATTTTAAATACACAAATTTATACTACAAGTTACTAGTATACATTATTTCCTACTACAACATTTCATTTACACACAACCATCAAAAAAATCTCTAACACTTTTCTCTCTAATAAAATACAAACACAAGAGCATTAGTAAGCATCTTCATCTTCAACCTTGATCATCCTTGAAGATCTTCATCTTCTCCATTTATTTTCTTCCTTAAACTTTTATTTTTCTTGCTTAAATTTACTCAAGTTCTTAAATAAACTCAACACCATTTCTAGTTAGTAATAACCTCCTCTTTTAATTAGTAAATAATTATGAACATAACTCAAATACATAAAAATTTAAACATCACCTAAACCTAAAAACAATACTACACTTTTCTAGTTAGTATAGTTTAGCTAGTTTAAAATAAGTTACTAACTTACTTATTTTCATTTTTATGTACCAATCCTAACCAAAGACGAGGAGCAAAGTGGAGGCATCGACTTGAGCCAATTTGACCATATTGTGGATCCCGACAATTGCTAAACAAATTGCTCTTAACCTAATTAAGGTGCTCCCGCACACTATATTCGTTAAGCACTTACACCTATTTGATTATGTAACAACCCGGTTTTTCGTGACTTAATTAAACTAAGGCGGAAAATTAATTAAGTCTAATACATGCCGGATGTTAAATAAATTACACTCAAATGGCATAGGATACAAATATATATTACAATCTCTCAAAGGAAACAAACGAAACATCCTAATCGTCCCGATAATCCTAAGTCTCGAGAATTTCCTGCAACGGAGACAAAAACACAAAATAGGAGGATCTCCCGCTCAGAGGCGGGAAGTGACTGTTCTAACCAACAACCTCTAAACCAAAGTTTTGGTTTATTTAACCTATGATTAAAAGTAACTTGGCAGCACTAAACGCGTATAACTACCGCAAACCTCTTATGTTAATAAAATTGGACAAATAGCATATAATATCAGTTCTCACATATAGATATTTAAATCTCATACAACATGATAAACAAAACTTAAAACATTTCATTTTATAGAACACGATATACAACTTAAATATCATTTCAATTCATATAACATCGTAATATATATAAAACTTAAATCATAGCAATCAAGATATATGCATAAGTCGTAATCAATTCAGTAAACACATAGTCGTGGACAATCATGCAATATCTCATATAGCACGAGGAATAGTCGACCCTTTTCAAATCACATATCAATAAAACTCACGAGTCTTGACTATAGAGCGGCTCGTGTACTTTCATAGTCAATTACCCATATAATTTTCCTATCAAAGTGCACTAGTTACTCAAGCTCGTAGATCAGATCAAACACTAAGTAGAAAATATTATAACTACCTAATATCCAACGCAAACTGGATAATCTATCATACGTTAACAAATGAATCTTCGTTAGTAAGGCGGAAGCATGCAGACGTAAAACGCGCTATAGTAGACAGAGCCAACATAACTTGGACATGGCTGACATACTAGACGTCCGCGCAAAAGCGATCAGGGCCAAACAAAGCGGACGTGTCTGACAGGCTAAAGATATCTAAGGTAATAAGGACGGCCATATCCCAAGTCTAATGTATGCATACACCACTATAGATAGGATCGTAGCATACTCGCCCTTCGAGTAAGTAGTCACCTAATAATTCGACTATCACCAAAGACGGGTACCCCCGGGTGGGGCTGGATTTTCCAATTACCGTAGTATGGGCTCACGGAGATATCAAGTATGCCCCATCCCTGAGGTTGTATATCCCGCACCGAAATAATAATTTTAAAAATTATTAGATCGCCTTTAGCAACTCTGGGAGGGAGCTAAAGTCCCCATAGACAGCTACCTCGCTAACATCGAAATCAAAAGTCGTAACATGGCAGACACCCGAGTACTAATCATACAACGTCATAATCGAGGGGTATAATCTCATGTCAGGCCGTGCCTTTGAACTCAAATCCTAAGTTGTCGAAGGAATATCGAGTATGAGGAATAACTCGCTCATTATCGGATTCAACCCAAACAACCGCAGAGAGTCTAAGGGTTCCCAAGTTAGAGCGGACGGTCAAAGTAAAGTCAATAACAGGTCAATTCACAAGGGTGGCGAGACAATTATTCTAAATATGTGACGAGAGTTTACTCTAAGTATTTAACTCTTAATTCATTATTTCTTTTATCGTTCAAAACTTAGGTGACAATTCTTACTAATTATATCATCGTCGAACTTGTATAATGAAAATTCAATTCTAGCAGTTCTTCAGGTAAACGGAAGCATATAGAAAACTTAAATATTTATTTTGAGTCTGTTCGTAAATTTTAAATATTTTCACTATTCATTATTTCACTATTCATCATTTTCCTTTTCAATATTAATTCTCGTTACTTAGTTTACTTTAAAATTCTTTATTTCGAATAACTTAAATAGGTTTAAGTAACTAATTTATTCTATTCAAGGGTAAGTATCTTATTAGATTAAGTTAAATGATTTAGTTTCGTTTTAAAATTTAGTAAGGTATTGATTTTAAATTTTCTAAACTTCATTTTCAATTTATAATCATTACCTAACTAATTTAATTAGTGAGGTTGGTTAGTTATATGAATCTTATAATATTCATTTTCACTTATAAATATTATTTAACGATACTTGACACATTTTAGTATTCTTGATAAAATATAATTAAGTGACATTTAGTTAAATTTCTTTTTGGTGGTTTAACTCCTTAATACAACTTTGTATTATAATTTTAACTTACTCGATTAATGTGAAAGTATAATTTGATCGTAGAATTTTATTTAAGTTTGTATAACTTAGAAATCTTTTCTGCATTACTTTTATGAAATCATTCGTATCTGTTTATAATGACTTACGTTTTATATGTTTTATTTTTATTATATGACCTACATTTATTTAGTGAGTTATCGACTTTAAGACAAATTCTTATTTTTTTTGATATTGTTTAAATTTGTGAGCTTTGCTTTAACTTAATATTTTCATATAAAATATTATATTTACTAAGTTATTCATATGATTTGATAATCTTTTTTTTTTATCCTTACATTTTTATACTTAGTAAATTTTTGACAATTTATTTTCATCCAATTTATATTTGCGACGTTAGTTCTTAAATTTCTTTTCTGTGACTTACTTAACTTCAATTTAGTTTCAAAAATATTGTTAGTGATATTAATTCTTAACTTTATTCAATAATAGATTTACTTAGGTTTATTATAAATTTCAAGTTACTTAATTTCTTTTTTATTATTTTAACTAGATACTTATTTAGTATATTTTAAGTTCATTATCAACTTTAGAATTTTAATAAAGTAATCGTTATATTAAATGTGATATATGACTTTTTATATAATTATTTATTTTAGAAACTTTAATATGAGCAACTTAATTTATATTTTTAAATTTTAGTTTGATTTAATACTAATTTAAACTTAATACTCTTTTAACTTAATTCATCATTTTTAGTTATATTTCGATTTAACTTTTTAGTGACGATAGATAAATTATATTTATTTAATTTATTTACTTAGGTTATTTAATAATATTTTAGTCACATATTATACTTGTGATACATAAATTTTATATATTTTAATTTACACAAAACATATAATTTTAACATGATAATATTACAAATAAATTCAACAATAATTCAACCACGCATTTTTCACCCAAAACATATTATCACAAAATCAGACAAATATCATATTTCATCACAATTCAATTCAACATTATATTATAACTAAAATTAACACTCAATTTCATACTATAGCTAATCATACAAAGTTATTAAATAAACTGAAACGGGAATCATACGTGCCTAATGCATAACTAGCTCACTTTGAATCACAAAATTAAAATAAAACCAAAGTGTTAAAGTTAGAGATTTTTGAGAAAGAATCGAGTCACCTAAATTTGGCTCACGAACAGAGGCCTCCAAAAACGATCCTAACCCAAATACTCATGTACCCAAAATTTGTGAAGCAAAATTAGAACACCAGCAGTTCTGGTTGACCTCAGTGATATCGGAAACCGCACTAACACAAGAGGAAGAGGAGAGTGAGACTAGTCGAGGTATTAACATAACACAAATTACGAGCTCCGAATGAAATAAAATCGAGCTTAATTAATGTTGAAGTGAAAGAAAGCTGAAACGCTCACCATGGTGGTTCATAAGATGAGGTCACGGTGGTGCTGACCCATGGTGGTGATGACGGTGGTGATGACCGGAGGTCAAGGCAGGTGGCCCCGATGGTGGCTGCCGGAGAGAAAAACAGAGGAAGAAAAGTGGCCAGAGAAGAGCACGGCCATAGTGGCCGTTAGTGTGGTCGACTTCAGCTCCGGCAAAGTTCCGGTGAGACAAAACAAAGGGGATGTCGGTGGAGGCGTCAACGGCGTAGGAGGCGAGGCGAACTCCGATGGTGGTAAGGTCATCGGTTCCACCGATAGTTTTCAAAACTGAAAGTGGTTACAAGCGGTGGTCTTTGACAAGGTCGTCGAGGGTGGCGTTAGAGGCGACAGTGGCCGTGGGTGGCGTGGCTCACGGTGGTGTTCATGGCGTCGTTGTTGTTATTGCCATTGTTGTTGCAGGTTGTCGTTTTTGTTTTGTTGTTGTTGTGTACTTGTGTGTTGTTGTAGTTGCTTTTATTATTATTATTATTATTATTATTATTATTATTATTATTTGTTGTAGGTGTATTGTTGTGTCGGCTGTTTTTGTTGTTGTGGTTGAATGTTGATTTGTTTGTTTTTGAAGCTTATAATTGTTTAATGGAGAGAGTTATATGAGGGAGAAGAAAGAGAGGATAAGGATGAAGAAAATCAGAAAAATAAGTGAGGGATAAGATGAAGGGAAGTGTGTGTTATAAGATAGAAAACAAATATCACAATTGAGTGGAGGTGAGTACACCGACATAGATGAGGGAGAATTTGGGTCTGATTAATTGTTTGCTCTGTTTTATTTACTCTTATTTATCAGCTTAAATAATTTATAAAATATATTGTGATTTAAATTATTTGTTTTAAATTTTAAATCCATTAATCGTATTATAAAATTTATAGTTCGGAAATATAAATATATAAAAGTTGTCAGTTACAAATTGTACTACGGTCTCATGAATTTCAAACGGTCTTTTCATTTGCAAGTTACACTTCGATAAACTTATATTTTATTTTAGTATTAGTAATTTTTAAAGTAGAATGCAAATTTATTAATTTTAATAAAACTATTTGAATCAAGGTTTTTAGTTTGACAAATATTTTAGGAATAAAAAAAATATAATACCGATTAATATAAAAATCGAGAAATTTTAATTAGAAATACCTTGAGAAAGTTTATTCGATCGAAATTTTTCAGTCGCATTTTCTAAACAAAGGAATAAAAGTTAAATTATAAAAATTTTAATTTAAAAATTTAGTTAAACTAATGAATTAGTATTAATAAAACACGGGGTGTTACAGATTATATGTTATGTGTGTATGAATTTGTATATCACTTAGGTATTGCATGACTAATTACAAGGTAAAAAGCGAAAAATAAAATTTGTGTAGCTTATGAAAACCACACGGCATAACCCTTAATTTTTTGTTTAATTTTTCGTTTTAATTTTTGTTAAATGCATGCTTAAAATACTAAGACTAAGATGTATATGAAAATATAATTAGTTTGTGTTTTGGACTTAAAATGAAATTGTGTGAAATTGAAGTGGTTTAAAGTATTTGTGTTCTTGAAATATGGTTATTGTTTTTGATATAAAATGATTTACTTGTATGTGTTAATGTTTGTATATAAATCTCACCCATGTTAAATACATAAATGATATAGAGGAAATTAGTTGTTGAATTAGAAGTATAAAAATCAAAAATAAAATTTTGAACACACATATACCTATACACGGCATACTTGAATAAAATGGACAAATTTTTAGTTTTAATTTTTCTAAATAACATATTATGATTAGTTTAGTTAATTTGGACTTGTAGGAAAAATTTGAGAAAATTATATAAACATATAAAAATTAGACTATATAATGTTCATATGAAAAACATTAGAGTTCTTCACATATTCATGTGTTCTTCATTCTTGTGATTAGTTTGATTCATAATTTTTATAAAGATTTATTTAAATGTTGTTTTGATCCACTAGTAAATAAATATAATACAATTTATATAAGTTAAATAAGCTAAATCTTTACAAGGAAAAAGTTAGAAATTTAAAGTGAGTAAAAAAAACACTATTCATAAATGAAATAAAATGTTTAGTGAAAATCGTAAACTAGTTAAATCGCTTTAGTATAATTTAAATAATTAGTGTGTAAAAACCTTAAGTCAAAAACCGATAAATTAGAAAACGAAAATAAAAATGGACCAAGTATAGAGGGCCCCGGTTTTGGACTGATTTTTAACCTAAAATAATCTTGTCACTTTTTATTTTTATCACTTAAGTAAATTAATTAGTTAAAGTAATAAATTATTGATAAAAACAAAAAAAGAAATAAATAGCTAAATAAATAAAAGGGCTATGGCATTTCCTTTATTTTGGGGCCAATTTTGGTCAAAATGAATTTGTCACTTAGTCATTAAATTTGATTAGTAATTAGGATTATTTTAGAATGTATAATGAATCGTTAATAAAAAGAATCAACGAAACCGATAAAAATAAACGTTACACGTATTAAAATGAACCTTTTAAGTGCTACTACCCTTGCTTAAATTTGGATTTGGACATACGGACTATTTAAAATGAACTACGACAACCTCGCTAAAAATAGAAATCGTTAAAAGAAATTTAGCTAAGTATATGACTAAACATAACCGAGTTTCGCTTTTAAAATAATATTTCAAATCACTAAATACAAAACGAACCTAACGACTTTAAAACTAGAAATTATACTTAGAAAATAAAAATAGAACTTTACACTTAGATTAAAAATTCTAGATACTTTTTAGATATTTGTAGAAAGGCTAAGTATAAAAATTAAAAAGAAACTAAATAATTAGAAAATCTAGTTACATTAACTAAATCACTTAAGTTAATCAAATAAAATATCTTAAGTTTAAGAATACAATACGTATAAAAATACATATAAATACGAAGTATTAAAATACGTACAAATACGAAATACGAAAACACGAATACGTATAAAAAAAATACGATGAATAGTAAATACGATGAATAGTAAATACAATGAATTGTAAAATAATGAATAGTGAAAAAATTTAAATTTTACGAACGGACTCAAAATAAATAATTAAGTTTTTCTATGTGTTCTGTTTACCTGAAGAACTGCTAGAACTAAAATTTCATTATACAAAGTTCGACGATATTATGAAATCTCATAATTATTATAAGTTACGAATTGTAACACCCCGTGTTAATTTAAGCTAATCACAATTAGGAAATCAATAATTAGACAATCTAGCTCAATTATTTTTCTAAAATAATACACTAAAATTTTTCTCGCACCTAAACTAAAACCATTTTGATATACTTCTAATTTGAACTTTATTCTTTCATATTCGGACTTGATAAATCAAACAAAGAATCTACGACAATTTTCTCAACGACAAATTTCGGCACGCAAATCGAGGTCAATGTTGACCCAAAATGGCCGAGCCACTTAGGTGATTAAATCACCTAATCTTTTTCCAAATCTACTTACATATAATCCTAATCTATTTAAAACTAGTTAAGGTTAATCATTTTGATTATTACTAACAAGCCTTATTTAATTATTATAAGTTACTATTTCGTTTTGATTTAGTTAACACTTTCGCTAAAAATCGAAATAATGAATCACACTAAGTCTAAACAGATAAACTTTTTGACGTTTGAGTATAATGATTTAATTCGATAACATTCAACGAAAAAAATATATATTTCGATCAAATAAAATTTTTATTTAAACTTGCGAGGAACCTAATACCCAATTTTTATTTTGATTTCGTTTTGAAGTCTATTTTCATTTTTATTTTCGATCTTACTTCTAAACATTATTTTAAGACTATACATTTTATTTTGAGACTTTTCGCGTACGCGTAAATCGAAAATTTCAAAAACGAAACAAATCGGACCAACTTGATCATGTTGGCCGAGATTTGCTCCTTGAGCCTTGCACTAGTTTGCTTGTCTTCCTTTTTCTTCTCTACTCTTACACATAATGCTACTACTTTACTAAGTTGTCAAAGACACTTACCATCATATACTTCATCATCATGCTAGCTTGATTTAAGTTAATAAGTTAATGCAACTTGATTCACAATTACATTCACACATTGCTTTACATAACACAAACTACAACTACTACTACATTACTACAACTACACGTACAAAACTACACACACACAACAAACACTCTAAATTTCTTTTTCTCTCTAATAAACTCAACTCAAGAACAAGTAAGCATATTCATTGTGCAACCTCAAGAACACCTTTGAATCTTCATCCTCTTTAATTCTTTTCTTCCTTAAAACTTTCATTTTATTGCTTAAATTTATTAGCACACTTAAATAAACTTCTCACCATTTATATTTAGTACTCACTTACTCTTTTTACCTACAATTAAAATATGAGCATGAATCGAAATTATAAAAAAATTTAAACATCACCTAAACCTAAATACTACTACACTTTAAAATTTTAGTATAGTTAGTTTAGTTTTAAAATAAATTACTAACTTGTCTTTTTACATTTTTATGTACCATCTTAACCAAAGACGAGGAGCAAGGTGGTGGAGTCGACTTGAGCCAGTTTGATCATATCATTGATCCCGACAACTGTTAATCTTTTCACTCTTAAACCTAACTTAAGGTGCCCCCGCACACTAGTTTTAATTTTGGTAAATCGTATGCTATTAAATGTTATGTGTTATATTTGTTGTGTTGTTTATCACCTAGTAAACATAGGTTAAATTAGGAGACAAAAATCGAAAAATAACATTTGTGTAACACATGTGAAACCCACGGCCATCACCCTATTTTTCACTTAATTTTTCGTTTTAATTTTTGTAAATTGCATGCTTAAAATACTAGGTATAAGATGTATATGAAAATATAATTAGTTTATGTTTTAGACTAAAAATGAATTTGTTATGAAAATTAAATGTTTTAAAGTGTTTATATGTTCTTGAAGTATTGTTGTTATTTTTGTATGAAATGATTTAATTAACTATATGTGTTAGTGTTTTGTATATGATTTTTCACCTTAGTTAAATACATAAATAATATGAAGTAAGTTGGTTATTGAATTAGAAGTATATAAATCAAAAATAAAATTTTGAACATATATATATATATATATACTCGGCAATTTCAATTAAAATGGACAAGTTTTTAGTTTAAATTTTTCTAAATAACATATTATGATTAGTTAAGTTAAATTAGACTTGTAGGAAAAATTTGAGAAAATTATATAAACATATTAGGGTTCTTCATATCTTCATGTGTTCTCCATTTAGGTGACTAGCTTGATCCAAAATAATTATAAGTTTTATTTCATTGTTGTTTAATTCCACTAGTAAACAAATACAATACTAATTATATAAGTTAAATAAGCTAAATCTCAATAATGAAAAAGATAGAAATTTAAAGTGAGTAAAAAAAACTATTCATAAATGAAATAAAATATTTAGTGAAAATCGTAAACTAGTTAAATCGCTTTAGTATAATTTAAATAATTAGTATATAAAAACTTTAAGTCAAAAACCGATAAATTAGAAAACGAAAATAAATTGCACAAGCTAAGTAAATAAGTGCCACGGTTTTGGGCTGAATTTTTGACCTAAAATAATCTGGTCACTTTTTATTTTTATCACTTAAGTATTTTAATTAGTTAAAGTAATGAATTATTAATAAAAACAAAAAAAGAAACAAATAGCTTATAATAAATAAAGGTCACGGCATTCACCCTTAAACTGGGTCAATTTTGGTCAAAATGAATTTGTCACTTAGTCACTAAATTTGATTTGTATTTAGGATTATATTAGATTGTAAAATGAATCGTTAATAAAAAGAATCAACGAAACCGATAAAAATAAACGTTACACGTATTAAAATGAATAATTTCGAGTGTTACTACCTTTGCTTAAATTTGGATGTGGACGTACGGACTACTTAAAATGAACTACGACAACCTCGCTAAAAATGAAAACCGCTAAAATTTAGTTATGTATACGACTAAATTTAACCGAGTTATACCTTTGGAATATTATTTAAAATGACCAAGTACAAAATGAACTTAACAACTTTGACACTAGAATCTTGTACTTAAATTATATCGAGTTTTACTTCCGAATCATTATTTAAAATCACTAAGTACAAAACGAACCTAACGACTTTGAAACTAAAATTTTATACTTAGTAAATAAAAAGCTTAGTTTTATATCTAAAACAATCTAAGTATAAAACCTTGTACAAGAGTATAAAAATACTAAGTATAAATAAAAATATAATAATAAATACTAAGTATAGAAAAAGATACTAAGTATAAGAATACATATACGTATAAAAATACGTATAAAATACGAAGTATAAGAATACGCATACGTATAAAAACGAAGTATAAAAATACGTACAAATACGAATACGAATAAAAATACGATGAATAGTTTATACGATGAATAGTAAATACGATGAATAGTGAAATACGGTAAATAGTAAAATAATGAATAGTGAAAAATATTTAAAATTTACGAACGGACTCAAAATAAATATTTAAGTATTTCTATGTGTTCTGTTTATCTGAAGAATTGCTAGAATTACAATTTATTATACAAAGTTCGACGATATATTTAAGTTTCAGAATTGCCATTTATTAAGATTGAACGAGGATATGAGAATTGAGGAAACGAACTACTTGAATAAAATACTAGGATTGTTCGCCATGTTGCGACTCTTGAAATTCAAAGTTAACGAGGTAGCTGTATATGGGGACTTGGGCTCCCTCCCAGAGTTGCCCAGGGCGATTAACGATCTTGAGATTGCTATTCGGTGCGGAGTATCAACCTCAGGGATGGGGCATACTTGATATTACCGTGAGCCCATATATCAGTAATTGGAAACGCCAGCCCCATCCGGGGGTACCCGTCTCTGGTGATAGTCGAACTTTTTCGTCGGTGATACCTTTTGAATAGCGAATACGTATGATCCTCGATAGGTAGTGTATGCATACATTAGACAAGGGATTGAATCATCCTTATTACCTTAGGTATCTTTAGCCTGGCAGTCATGTCCAAGTGAAGTTGGCCCTGCCGGCTACTGCGCGGATTATGTCTGCATGCTTCCGCCTTACTAACGAAGACTCATTTTGTAACACCCCGTGTTTTCGTAACACAATTTTATAAAAGAATTTAATTCCTTAGATTAAATTCATCCTTTTTCCATATAATAAAAATGCGACTGAATTTTTTTCGCCAAATTCTATTAAAATTCCTAAGTACAAATTTAAAATTTTGAAAAATAAAGTTTGTTGTATTATCTTTAGAATTTAAAAAGAAACACATTTCAAAATTTTATAAAAGTCAACACAAAACGTATATCGTCTTTCAAATTTCAAAATGGTCAAGGCATGTTTACTATTCACAAGAATAAAAGTAAAACCTTTTGTTCATAAAATTCAATTTCGAGCACTTTTGATTTTTATTTATAAATCTTATTATATTAATATCAAATTACTATTTCATTTTGATTTAACTAACACTTTCACTAAAAATCGAAATAATGAGTTTCACTAAGCCTAAACTGATAAACTTTTTGACGTTTGAGTATAATGATTTAATTCGATAACATTCAACGAAAAAAATAAGTGTTTCGATCAAATAAGATTTTATTTCAAAGTTTCGAGGATTCTAGACCCAATTTTTGTTTTGAATTCTCTTCAACGTTTTTCTTCATTTTTATTTTTGATCTTACTTCGAACCACTATTTTAAAATCGTATATTTCATTTCGAGACTTTTCACGTGCGCGCAAATCGAAAATTTCAAAAACGAGAAAATCGGGCCACTTGATCAAGTGATGGCCGAAATTTTTGACCATGCTTGGTCTTTACTTATCTTCTTCCATTCTTCTTTTCTCTTACACAATACATGCCCCCTTTTCTAACAAGTCTAATCTCTTACAACCTACATTATTTCATCATCACCTTATAGCTTATTTTATTTAAAGATTAAACTTTATTATTACACAAATACATACAACTTACAACATACTACAATTACTACTACAAACTACTACTACTACACGTTACATTACACACACACAACAACAAATACACTTCTCATTTTCTCTCTAAACAAAAAACCATTTTATTTCCAAGTAAGAATACAACCTTTGGTGTTCTTCATTTTCAAGATGATCTTCATTTTCTTCCCCTTGATTTTCTTCCTTAAACTTTATTTTCTTGCTTTAAATTTCTTAGAACTCTTAGATAAGCTCTTCACCATTTATATTTAGTACTCACTTACTCTTTTTACATACAATTAAAATATGAACATAAATCGAAATCATAAAAAAATTAAAACATCACCTAAACAAAAAAATGAAACTACACTTTAAATATTTAGTTTAGCTAGTTTGGTTTTAAAATAAATTACTAACTTGCTTATTTCATTTTTATGTACTAATCCTAATCAAAGACGAGGAGCAAGGTGGTGGTGTCGATTTGAGCCAGTTTGATCATATCATTGATCCCGACAACTGTTAACCTTTGCACTCTTAAACCTAACTTAAGGTGTCCCCGCACACTAGTTTTCATTTTTGTAAATCGCATGCTTTAAATGTTATGTGTTATATTTATTGTGTTTATGATCACTTAGCATCATATGTTAAATTAGGAGACAAAAATCGAAAAATAAAAATTGTGTGCTCACTTAAAGAACCCACGGCTTTCACCCTAATTTTAGCCGCTTAATTTTTCGTTTTAATTTTTGTAAATTGCATGCTTAAAATACTTGTATTAAGATGAACATGAAAATATAGTTAGTTTATGATTTGGACTAAAAATGAATTCATTATGAAATTTACATGTTTTAAAATGTTTATGTGTGTTCTTGAAATATTTTTATTCTTGTGTTTAAAATGATTTACTTTTGTTTGTTAATGTTTGTATATGATTTTCACATATGTTAAATACACAAATAATATAAAGTAAGTTAGTTATTGAATTAGAAGTATAAAAATCCAAAAATAAAAATTTATGAACAATATTAAGAGGCCACGATTTTATTGTGATTTTTGGACCAAATTTTAGTTTTAATTTTTGAAAATAATATGTTATGTTAGTTTAGGTAAATTAGACATGCTATTAAAATTTGAGAAAATTATATAAACATATGAAAAATTTACTAATTGATGTTCATGTGAAATTCATAATTGTTCATCCTAATCTTCATGTGTTCTTGAATATTTAGCTCATTATGATTTATGATATTTGTATGTGTGTTGTTATTTATTGTTTTTATTAACTAATAAGTAATTACAAAACCAAATATATAAGTTAAATAAGCTAAATCATTAAAATATAAAAGTTAGAAATTTAAAGTAAGTAAAAACACTATTCATAAATATAATAAAATGTTTAGTGAAAATTTCAAGTTAGTTTAAGTCACTTTAGTATAACTTAAATAATTAGTATATAAAAACTTTAAGTCAAAAAAACCGATAAATTAGAAAACGAAAATAAAACACTTAAGTATATAAGTGCCACGGTTTTAGTGAGTAAATTGGACCTAAAATGAATTTGTCACTTTTTATTTTTATCACTTAAGTAATTTAATTAGTTAAAGTAATGAATTATTAATAAAAACAAAAAAAGAAATAAATAGACTAACAATATATATATACACGGCATTCACCCTTAAAATGGGTCAATTTTGATCAAAATGAATTTGTCACTTAGTCACTAAAGTTGAATAGTAATTAGGATTATTTTTGATTGTATGATAAATCTTTAATAAAAAGAATCGACGAAACCGATAAAAATAAATGTTACACGTATTAAAAATGAACAAATTCGAGTGTTACTCCCTTTGCTTAAATTGGATTTGGACATACGGACTATTTAAAATGAACTACGACAACCTCGCTAAAAATAGAAACCGTTAAAAGAAATTTAGCTAAGTATATGACTAAATTTAACCGAGTTCTACTTTTAAAATAATATTTCAAATCACTAAATACAAAACGAACCTAACAACTTTGAAACTAGGATTATACTTAGTAAATAAAAGTAGAACTTTACACTTAGATTAAAAAGTCTAGGTACTTTTTAGATATTTGTAAAAAAAAGCTAAGTATAAAAATTAAAAAGAAACTAAATAATTAGAAAATCTAGTTACATTAACTAAATCACTTAAGTTAATCAAATAAAATATCTTAAGTATAAAAATACGCATACGTATAAAAATACGTACAAATACGAATACGTATAAAAATACGAGGAATAGTAAATACGATGAATAGTAAATACGATGAATAGTAAATACGATGAATAGTAAATACAATGAATAGTAAAATAATGAATAGTGAAAATATTTAAAATTTACGAACGGACTCAAAATAAACATTTAAGTTTTCTATGTGCTTCCGTTTACCTGAAGAACTGCTTGAACTAAAAATTTCATTATACAAGTTCGACGATGTTATAACTAATAAGAATTATAGCATGTGTTATGAATAATAAAATAAGTAATGAATTAAGTGTTGAATACTTGATGTTACCGTTTTTCCTCACATGTATAGAATAATACGCACCTCTCTTTTGAATTGCCCTTTCGATGACTTTACTTTGACCGTCCGCTCTAACTTGGGAACCCTAAGATTCTCTGCGATTGTTTGGGTTGAATCCGATAGTGAGGAATTTATTCCTCATACTCGATATTCCTTCGACAACTTAGGATTTGAATTAAAAGGCATGGCCCGACATGAGATTATACCCTTCGATTATAACGTTGTATGATTAGTACTCGGGTGTCTGCGATGTTAAACGCTATAGGGTCAGGATTGGTAAGGTAGCCGCATATGGGGACACTATCACGCTTATTAGGTGCTAGTGGTGCATTTAATGACTCTCACAGTCGTTATTTAACGTGATTTTCGCCCTGGGTATCGATTCGTTCACGGGCCCATATGAGGTAACGGAAAATAGCCATTCCCATCCGGGGGATCTGTCGTAGTGTAATAGTCGCACCAATAGGGTGGTGTATGCATGCAAAAGACAAGGGACTGATCCTCCTTATTACCTGCTTGATATCGTTAGCATTTAAAGTCCGTTGATGTGACCGGCACGCTAATGCGCGGACGCTTATTAGGTCTGCATGTTTCCATCCTTGCTAGTTTGTTGGCTTATGGTCGTGTTTCATCTTAGATTATCCATATTGTATTCGATGTTAGGTAGCTGTATCTTATGCTACTTAGTGTTTGATCTGATGTACGAGTCTGAGTAACTAGTGCACTTTGATGGCGAATCATATGGGTGATTACCATGAGAGTACACAAGCCACTCTGTAGTCAAGACTCGCGAGTATAAGTTGTTATATGAATGATTGAAAAGGGTCGACTACCCCGAATGTGAGTGAAATGATAATGATTTGCCTACATGATTATGAATTGATATGATCTGTTGATTTAATTGCCATGTTAAATGAACTGTTTATTTTATGCTTTATGAACTGCAATTGTTGTGTGTATATATGTGTTACTTATTAGGTGCGGGGCTGAAAAAGCTAATTTTTGAGAACAGTCTTAGGTACCCCGAGACTTGATTGTTGATCTACACAAGGGGATTGAAGGCTGTATTCTATATTTTGAGAGAATGTAATCGATTAAACTCTGTTTTATCTATGACTCTTATTATGTATAATGAGTTGTAATACGATGACAGCTGGTTTTGTAATAAATAGACTTAATTAATATTCCGCCTTAGTTTAATTAAAGTCACGAAAAACCAGGTTGTTACACATTTGTTGTCACATGTTGAATGTATTTCCTTGTCTTAATTGATTATTGTCTGAATGACTTGGTTGCCTGAGTATTGAAGTACGACTTTTGAGCATGATTGTCTATGAGTGTTGTACGATATGTTGTTTGATTTATACTCATGTTTGGATACTCATGAATTCCTTATGTGCTCTACTTGCCTGCTTGCTATTTGTTTTATTTATTTATCATGTATATCGCATGTGTTTAGAGTTGCTATACTACGTGAACTATTGATGTTGCTTAGTATGTGTGGGGGAGAAAACACTAATTATGGGACTGAATGCAGGTACCCCGAGGACTTATGTTATCAAATGCTGGGGATGGTTTTACCTTATTTTGTACCCGTTGTTTTTGGAGAGATTTGTAATCAAACTTACACTCTGTTTATCTTAAACTCATATTATGTATATGGAGTTTGTAATACGATAACAGCTGGTTTGTAATAAATAGACTTAATTAATTTTCCGCCTTAGTTTAATTAAAGTCATGAAAAACCAGGTTGTTCTGATTAGTATCGAGTTTGTCTTGCGACCGTGAATGACTTAAAGTTATCTCACATAGCGAGACGACACCTGGGCCAGACATTCATATCGTATGTTAGGCATAGACTTATAGGATCAAATAATAAACTAGAAATCTCTAGACCGCTAAAATAATAACTTAGATCATTTTAAAAGTATGAGAAAGGGTAGAATCTTAAGGACCGACCTAATAATAATGAACGAGTTAGATGAGAGTTAGAATCCTTACCTTTATAATCCGTTACTTGCTATTTGCTCTGTGGCTAACTCTAGTTTGACAAAGGCCCTTAGGATGACGTCCTTCAGTTACTCCCGTAACAATTTACCACAACGTCCACCGATGATGCTACTAGGAGAGTATATACGTAGCCATTCCATCCACATAGAGCGATATGTGGAGGCTCATGGAATCATGACGGGCAGGATCTACCACACGAGGGGCATTGGTATTAGTTTGACCATGATTGAGAGCTTTCACCCATACGATGAGTTTTGGGCACCTTTTGGTTGGCGACTTCTCCGCGATTACGAGCTGTACATGGACCGCATGTACCACCCAAACCCACTTCAGAGGGTGATAGGACCACCTGCGTGGATGGAGTACGATGTACTACTCGACGACTTGATGGATCAAGAATATAGACGCGACTATCCCCCAATGCCAGACGACGCCATTATACCCCCGATCATATGGGAGAGAGATCTCACCTCTGGGAGACTCTTAAGGGTCGCGAATCATATTTAGGGTCATTAGACTCCAACTTGTAAAATATTTGTAACCATCTTTTAACTATCCTAAGAACGATCTTTATGTCGTCACTTTTTCCTAACGGCTATGGGTTTTATTTTCGAGCATGACGTTGTGTGGACTTATGTATTATATTTTCTGAATGTAATATTTTACCCATATATATTTATATATATATGGAGACGTTATGTTACAACCTTGTCGTATACACTTCGCAACGCATCATTTTAAAATTTTACGTACATATCTGAAAATTGCAATTCTCATTTAAATTTATCCCTCACTTATTTCAGATATGACTACTTCGCGACAGGAGACACGGGGAGTGAACCTGGAGAAGAAGGCTCGTAAGAGAGCTGTCCAGGCCTATGCACGTCGTCAGCAGAGGAAGGCGTGGAAGAAGATGCACAACTTGGAGAATTCAAGAATTGACTGGAAGACCAGGGCACTCAAAACTCCATACGTGGAACATCGAGTTCCTGAACACCTCCGCCGATCTTCGGGTAAGACCGACGCGATTGAGGCATTCATGAGGAGCGACCCTGACGAATTTGAAGGAGTTGGAGATACCTTGTACACTTGGACCAGGCACATGGGTACAAAGTTCCTAGAACACTCGGTTCCGGAGGAGTGGAAAACCTCATTTGCTGCTATCTGCCTTGATGGAGAGGCCAAAGCTTGGTGGTTACGATTTCGATCCCCAGCTGTACGCGAGGGTGAATACTACCTCAGTTGGGAAGACTTCAAGCTCGGCTTGAGTGATGCAACTTATGCTATCAAGTATAAGTGTAACTTCTCAGAAAAGGAGCACTGCTATTCGTACTTTGCATAAGTACCGACGATCAACTTTCTTTTTGTCATTCTCGATCAAATTTCTTATCACATGGGAATGTATCTGAACTTCTATGTTAACTTTGCTGAACTATGTATTTAAATTTCATCGTAGTTCATTTCATAAAGAATGTACTAGGAAGCTTTGTAACTTTTTGATGTAACCCTTTACATTATCAATGAAATGTCTTTTACCTTGCATTTTATAATGTGTCTATCTTAGAACTACTCAAAATTCATACAGCCTTGTCCTTATACTATTTTATTTTTCAGAATGGCTGCTAATTATGTCCCCAACGACTTCGATCAACATTTTGCCGAGGAGGAGGCAAGGAGAAAAGGTTTTGAGGATGCGATAATGAAAATCGCTCAGAATGCACACCAACATCAGGGTGGCGGAAACAACCAGTCCGCATTTGAGAGATTCTCCAAACATCGACCCCAACCATATTCTGGCTCTGTCAACCCCACAATCTTGACAGAGTGGATCGAGGAAATGGAGAAGTTGCTGGAACTTAGCAAGACTCCGGCTAACGAGAGGGTGAACGTAGTGGCGTATTACCTGAAAGGGGAAGCCAACAGTTGGTGGCGTTTGATCAAATCCACTTTCCCCTTGAGGATCTATAACTGGACCGAGTTCAAGACCCTGTTAGAGAACAAATACTTTGGGGAAGAATTGAAATGGGAAAAGGAGGAGGAATTTAGGAACCTGAACCAGGGTGATATGTCGCTGCAGGCATACACCGAGAAATACCAGGAGCTGTCCAAATTTGCTCCTAGAATAATAACCAACGAGGAAGAACTCGCCACTCGTTACGTTAGAGGCATGGCCAACAACCTAAGGATAAACATGAGCGGGTTCAACTGCAAGAACTTTGCAGAGGCCTATGAAAAGGCAACGTGTATCTGGGCTCCCATCCAGAAGGGAGAAGCGGAAGAGAAAAAGAAGAAAAAAACATTTACGCCTCCTGTGGCGAGTGCTAGCTTTATCCACAAACCAATGTTCGGCCGCCCAGGCTACCAGAATCAAGACAACCGCAATAAGAACCAGGGCAAGTCCCAGTTCTACAACCGCAACACCACTCCTTACGTCGCAAAGAATAATCCACAAATTCCCGGACCTCCGGCTTACCAGGCAAATCAGTGTCGCTTCTGCCGACAACCGAGTCACCCGGGGAAGCGTTGTAACGGAGAACAGATAGTGTGCTATTTCTGTAAAGTAGTGGGACACAAGTCGAATGAATGCCCAAAGAGGGGCACTGCTGCCAAAGCAAATGCGGGACCACCGCCAGCTGTCAGGGTACAAGGACGCGTTTACGTCCTGACAGAGTCTGAAGAAGGGGCGGATGATATTATCGATGTCGACGTCATCACCGGTAAATTTCTGGTTAACTCTGTACCTGCTTTCATTTTATTTGATACCGGAGCAACTCTATCTTTTATATCCTCAAAATTTATCAAACAATCCAAACTCACAAACCCTGCACAAATCAGAACTAACATATCACTACCTGATGGTAAAAACATTCCTTGTTCTTCAAAATACAATAATGTAAAAATCTCAATTCACAACACAGACTTCCTGTCAGACCTCGTGTTGTTTGATCTTCCCGAGTTCGATGTAATTCTGGGGATGAACTGGCTAGCTCGTCATAATGCAACGTTCAAATGCCACGACCAGAAGATCACTTTGAAAACTAACCAGGGGAAGGAGGTATCATATCAGAGTTTGAAGAGGAAGGGGGGAGTGAAACTAGTATGCATCTTGAAACTTCGTGAGTATGGAGAGAAAGGGCACCAGGGTATATTTTGCCGGCATTACCAAGGTCGAGGACAACTTGCATCGAGGACATTCCAATTGTAAATGAATACCTGATGTATTCCGGACGTACTTCACGGGTATGCCTCCTGCACGAGACGTCGAATTCTCTATCGACCTTATACCCGGTACTTCACCTATATCAAAGGCACCATACAGAATGGCGCCTGTCGAACTCCAGGAACTCAAGAAACAGTTAGAGGAGATGATCGAGTTAGGATTTATAAGGCCGAGTGTTTCACCCTGGGGTGCACCGGTACTCTTTGTAAAGAAGAAGGATGGGAGTATGAGGCTCTGCATTGATTATAGAGAACTGAACAAGGTGACAATCAAGAATCGTTATCCTCTGCCTAGGATAGACGATCTCTTTGACCAGCTCAAAGGAGCAAGAGTTTTCTCCAAAATTGACCTGAGGTCAGGATACCATCAGATTGCGGTCCGTAAGGAAGATATACAAAATACTGCATTCAGATCAAGGTACGGACATTACGAATTCAATGTAATGCCGTTCGGCCTTACCAACGCTCCAGCAGTATTTATGGACCAAATGAACAGGACCTTTCACGAATATCTCGACATCTGCGTTGTCGTGTTCATTGACGACATCCTAATCTACTCCAAAAATAAAGAGGAGCACGCGGAACACCTACACATTATCCTGAGCATCTTGAGAGATCATAAATGGTATGCTAAGTTTTCAAAGTGTGAATTTTGGCTAGACCAAGTGGCGTTCCTAGGCCACGTAATCTCCAAGGAAGGAGTAATGGTGGATCCAGCCAAGATTGAAGCTGTCAAGGAATGGGTAGCACCAAAAACAGTCACTGAAGTCAGAAGTTTCCTAGGATTGGCTGGCTATTATAGGAGATTTGTTCCCGACTTCTCAAAAGTAGCCCGCCCGATGACTAAATTGCTACAAAAAGAATCGAAATTCATATGGGGTGACGACTGTGAGAAAGCGTTCCAAGAGCTTAAGACAAGGCTTACTACGGCACCAGTTTTAACCTTACCAACAGATGGGGATGAATATGAAGTGTACAGCGACGCGTCATTGAATGGTTTGGGTTGCGTTCTGATGCAACAAGGGAAGGTAATAGCGTACGCATCCAGACAACTTAAAGTGCATGAAAGAAATTACCCAACTCACGACCTAGAACTTGCTGCGGTCGTGTTTGCACTGAAGATTTGGCGTCATTATCTCTACGGAGTCAGCATCAAGTTCTACACCGATCATAAGAGTTTGAAGTACATCTTCACCCAGAGGGAATTAAACATGAGGCAACGGAGATGGTTAGAACTAATCAAAGACTATAAGATCGAGTTGTTATACCACGAGGGAAAGGCTAATGTAGTTGCCGACGCACTGAGTCGTAAGACAATACATACTCTGAACAACATTTGGGAAATTCCCTCAGACATCGTCCAGGATCTGAAGAGACTAAGTTTAGACCTGGTACAATCGGATGACAGGCACTGAATGCAATGGTGGTAGAACCAGAAATATTTCATGACATTCGGGCACTACAGTGGGAAGACCCGGCATTGTTAGAGATCAGAGAAAGGATTCCATCAGAAGGAACAGAAGGGTTTGAGGTTTACACTGACGGGAGTCTACGCTTCAACGGCAGGTGGTGCATACCTGATAATGAAGACTTGAAACGCAAAATTCTCGATGAGGCACATAGCACCCGCTACTCAGTACATCCTGGCTCAGATAAGATGTACAAGGACCTGAAATTGCGTTTCTGGTGGATAAGGATGAAGGCAGAGATCGCCGAGTACGTGGCAAGATGCATGATTTGCCAGAAAGTAAAATTTGAACACCAGAGGCCAGGAGGACTGCTCCAACCTTTGGAAATTCCCCAAGGGAAGTGGGATTCCATATCGATGGATTTTATCGTGGGGTTACCAAGGACATCAGGCGGCAAGGATGCGATATGGGTTATTGTGGATCGTCTAACTAAAGCGGCTCATTTTGTTCCAATCAAGGAGACATGGGGATTAGAGGAACTAGCCAAAGCCTACGAGAAGGAGATAATACGACTTCATGGCGTCCCCCTCGACATTATATCGGACAGGGACGCAAGATTTACATCGCATTTTTGGAAGAAATTGCAAGAGGCTTTGGGTAGTAAATTGAAGATGAGTCTGACTTTTCATCCAAAGAATCGACGGTCAGGCAGGCGAACTATCTGAACCTTTGGAAGACATGTTGAGAGCGTGCACGATGGAATTCAACGTGAACTGGGAAAAGAGCCTACCTCTCGTTGAATTCTCATACAACAATAGTCATCACGCTAGTTTGGGGTGTGCTCTTTTTGAAGCACTCTATGGGAGAAAATGTCGCAGTCCTGTGTGTTGGGACGACGCTAGTGACAACGTGGGTACTGGACCCCAGGTCATACAAGATCAGATCGAGCACATCAAGATCATCCGAGAACGACTACAAGCAGCTCAAGACCGGCAGAAGAAGTATGCAAATGAGCATCGTCGACCTATTGAATTCAACAGTGGAGATAAGGTCTTTTTGAAAGTGTCACCCATGAAAGGGGTAAGACGCTTCGGGCTAAAGGGAAAGCTTAGCCCAAAATACATCGGACCCTACGAAATACTTGAACGAATTGGCGAAGTGGCATACCGACTCGCCTTACCGCCAAACCTATCCAAGGTACACGATGTATTTCATGTGTCACAACTCAGGAGATACAGAAGCGACCCGAGTCACATTGTTACGCCCGATGTGATCGCCATCGAGCCTAACATGCTCTACTCTGAGAGACCAGTGGAAATTCTCGCCAGAGAGACTAAATTCTTATGACGCAAGTCGATACCCTTAGTCAAGGTTCTCTGGAGGGGACAGAAGACTGAACAAGCAACGTGGGAGACCGAGGCGTCGATGAAGGAAAAATACCCGGAGCTGTTTAGCGCAGGTAACCTTAACCACCTAGATTACTTTAAGTTTCGGGGACGAAACTTCTTTAAGGGGGGAGGATTGTAACACCCCGTGTTAATTTGAGCTAATCACAATTAGGAAATCAATAATTAGACAATCTAGCTCAATTATTTTTCTAAAATAATACACTAAAATTTTTCTCGCACCTAAACTAAAACCATTTTGATATACTTCTAATTTGAACTTTATTCTTTCATATTCGGACTTGATAAATCAAACAAAGAATCTACGACAATTTTCTCAACGACAAATTTCGGCACGCAAATCGAGGTCAATGTTGACCCAAAATGGCCGAGCCACTTAGGTGATTAAATCACCTAATCTTTTTCCAAATCTACTTACATATAATCCTAATCTATTTAAAACTAGTTAAGGTTAATCATTTTGATTATTACTAACAAGCCTTATTTAATTATTATAAGTTACTATTTCGTTTTGATTTAGTTAACACTTTCGCTAAAAATCGAAATAATGAATCACACTAAGTCTAAACTGATAAACTTTTTGACGTTTGAGTATAATGATTTAATTCGATAACATTCAACGAAAAAAATATATATTTCGATCAAATAAAATTTTTATTTAAACTTGCGAGGAACCTAATACCCAATTTTTATTTTGATTTCGTTTTGAAGTCTATTTTCATTTTTATTTTCGATCTTACTTCTAAACATTATTTTAAGACTATACATTTTATTTTGAGACTTTTCGCGTACGCGTAAATCGAAAATTTCAAAAACGAAACAAATCGGACCAACTTGATCATGTTGGCCGAGATGCTCCTTGAGCCTTGCACTAGTTTGCTTGTCTTCCTTTTTCTTCTCTACTCTTACACATAATGCTACTACTTTACTAAGTTGTCAAAGACACTTACCATCATATACTTCATCATCATGCTAGCTTGATTTAAGTTAATAAGTTAATGCAACTTGATTCACAATTACATTCACACATTGCTTTACATAACACAAACTACAACTACTACTACATTACTACAACTACACGTACAAAACTACACACACACAACAAACACTCTAAATTTCTTTTTCTCTCTAATAAACTCAACTCAAGAACAAGTAAGCATATTCATTGTGCAACCTCAAGAACACCTTTGAATCTTCATCCTCTTTAATTCTTTTCTTCCTTAAAACTTTCATTTTATTGCTTAAATTTATTAGCACACTTAAATAAACTTCTCACCATTTATATTTAGTACTCACTTACTCTTTTTACCTACAATTAAAATATGAGCATGAATCGAAATGATAAAAAAATTTAAACATCACCTAAACCTAAATACTACTACACTTTAAAATTTTAGTATAGTTAGTTTAGTTTTAAAATAAATTACTAACTTGTCTTTTTACATTTTTATGTACCATCTTAACCAAAGACGAGGAGCAAGGTGGTGGAGTCGACTTGAGCCAGTTTGATCATATCATTGATCCCGACAACTGTTAATCTTTTCACTCTTAAACCTAACTTAAGGTGCCCCCGCACACTAGTTTTAATTTTGGTAAATCGTATGCTATTAAATGTTATGTGTTATATTTGTTGTGTTGTTTATCACCTAGTAAACATATGTTAAATTAGGAGACAAAAATCAAAAAATAACATTTGTGTAACACATGTGAAACCCACAGCCATCACCCTATTTTTCACTTAATTTTTCGTTTTAATTTTTGTAAATTGCATGCTTAAAATACTAGGTATAAGATGTATATGAAAATATAATTAGTTTATGTTTTAGACTAAAAATGAATTTGTTATGAAAATTAAATGTTTTAAAGTGTTTATATGTTCTTGAAGTATTGTTGTTATTTTTGTATGAAATGATTTAATTAACTATATGTGTTAGTGTTTTGTATATGATTTTTCACCTTAGTTAAATACATAAATAATATGAAGTAAGTTGGTTATTGAATTAGAAGTATATAAATCAAAAATAAAATTTTGAACATATATATATATATATACTCGGCAATTTCAATTAAAATGGACAAGTTTTTAGTTTAAATTTTTCTAAATAACATATTATGATTAGTTAAGTTAAATTAGACTTGTAGGAAAAATTTGATAAAATTATATAAACATATAAAAATTTGACTAATAAATGCTCATATGAAAAATATTAGGGTTCTTCATATCTTCATGTGTTCTCCATTTAGGTGACTAGTTTGATCCAAAATAATTATAAGTTTTATTTCATTGTTGTTTAATTCCACTAGTAAACAAATACAATACTAATTATATAAGTTAAATAAGCTAAATCTCAATAATGAAAAAGATAGAAATTTAAAGTGAGTAAAAACACTATTCATAAATGAAATAAAATATTTAGTAAAAATCGTAAACTAGTTAAATCGCTTTAGTATAATTTAAATAATTAGTATATAAAAACTTTAAGTCAAAAACCGATAAATTAGAAAACGAAAATAAATTGCACAAGTAAATAAGTGCCACGGTTTTGGGCTGAATTTTTGACCTAAAATAATCTTGTCACTTTTTATTTTTATCACTTAAGTATTTTAATTAGTTAAAGTAATGAATTATTAATAAAAACAAAAAAAGAAACAAATAGCTTATAATAAATAAAGGTCACGGCATTCACCCTTAAACTGGGTCAATTTTGGTCAAAATGAATTTGTCACTTAGTCACTAAATTTGATTGGTATTTAGGATTATATTAGATTGTAAAATGAATCGTTAATAAAAAGAATCAACGAAACCGATAAAAATAAACGTTACACGTATTAAAATGAATAATTTCGAGTGTTACTACCTTTGCTTAAATTTGGATGTGGACGTACGGACTACTTAAAATGAACTACGACAACCTCGCTAAAAATGGAAACCGCTAAAATTTAGTTATGTATACGACTAAATTTAACCGAGTTATACCTTTGGAATATTATTTAAAATGACCAAGTACAAAATGAACTTAACAACTTTGACACTAGAATCTTGTACTTAAATTATATCGAGTTTTACTTCCGAATCATTATTTAAAATCACTAAGTACAAAACGAACCTAACGACTTTGAAACTAAAATTTTATACTTAGTAAATAAAAAGCTTAGTTTTATATCTAAAACAATCTAAGTATAAAACCTTGTACAAGAGTATAAAAATACTAAGTATAAATAAAAATATAATAATAAATACTAAGTATAGAAAAAGATACTAAGTGTAAGAATACATACACGTATAAAAATACGTATTAAATACGAAGTATAAGAATACGCATACGTATAAAAATACGTATAAATACGAAGTATAAAAATACGTACAAATACGAAATACGAAAATACGAATACGTATAAAAATACGATGAATAGTAATACGATGAATAGTAAATACGATGAATAGTGAAATACGGTGAATAGTAAAATAATGAATAGTGAAAAATATTTAAAATTTACGAACGGACTCAAAATAAATATTTAAGTATTTCTATGTGTTCTGTTTATCTGAAGAATTGCTAGAATTACAATTTCATTATACAAAGTTCGACGATATATTTAAGTTTCAGAATTGCCATTTATTAAGATTGAACGAGGATATGAGAATTGAGGAAACGAATTACTTGAATAAAATACTAGGATTGTTCGCCATGTTGCGACTCTTGAAATTCAAAGTTAACGAGGTAGCTGTATATGGGGACTTGGCTCCCTCCCAGAGTTGCCCAAGGCGATTAACGATCTTGAGATTGCTATTCGGTGCGGAGTATCAACCTCAGGGATGGGGCATACTTGATATTACCGTGAGCCCATATATCGATGGTGGAAACGCCCGACCCATCAAAGTGCAGTCTCTGGTGATAGTCGAACTTTTTCGTCGGTGATACCTTTTGAATAGCGAATACGTATGATCCTCGATAGGTAGTGTATGCATACATTAGACAAGGGATTGAATCATCCTTATTACCTTAGGTATCTTTAGCCTGGCAGTCATGTCCAAGTGAAGTTGGCCCTGCCGGCTACTGCGCGGATTATATCTGCAGGCTTCCGCCTTACTAACGAAGACTCATTTGTTGTCACATGTTGAATGTATTTCCTTGTCTTAATTGATTATTGTCTGAATGACTTGGTTGCCTGAGTATTGAAGTACGACTTTTGAGCATGATTGTCTATGAGTGTTGTACGATATGTTGTTTGATTTATACTCATGTTTGAATACTCATGAATTCCTTATGTGCTCTACTTGCCTGCTCGCTATTTGTTTTATTTATTTATCATGTATATCGCATGTGTTTAGAGTTGCTATACTACGTGAACTATTGATGTTGCTTAGTATGTGTGGGGGAGAAAACACTAATTATGGGACTGAATGCAGGTACCCCGAGGACTTATGTTATCAAATGCTGGGGATGGTTTACCTTATTTTGTACCCGTTGTTTTTGGAGAGATTTGTAATCAAACTTACACTCTGTTTATCTTAAACTCATATTATGTATATGGAGTTTGTAATACGATAACAGCTGGTTTGTAATAAATAGACTTAATTAATTTTCCGCCTTAGTTTAATTAAAGTCATGAAAAACTAGGTTGTTACACGAATGAACGAGGAAATAAGAATTTGAAGGAATGAACTACTTGAATAAAATACTTGGATTGTTCGCCATGTTGCGACTCTTGAAATTCGAAGTTAATGAGGTAGCTGTCTATGGGGACTTGGGCTCCCTCCCAGAGTTGCCCAAGGCCTATAACGATCTTAAGATTGCTATTCGGCTCGGTATATACAACCTCAGGGATGGGGCAACATTGATATTTCTGTGGGCCCATAGATAGTAATTGGAAAATCCAGCCCCACCCGGGGGTACCCGTCTAAGGTGATGGTCGTATTTTTCGTCGGTGATACCTTTTGAAAAGCGAATACGTATGATCCTCGATTAGATGGTGTATGCATACATTAGACTAGGGATTTGGCTGTCCTTATTACCTTAGGTATCTTTAGCCTGTCAGCCATGTCCAAGTTATGTTGGCCCCGCTTCGGCTATCATACGGACGTCTAGTATGTCGACCATGTCCAAGTTATGTTGGCCCTGTCTACTATAGCTGCGTTTACGTCCTGCATGCTTCGCCGCTAACGAAGACTCATTTGTTATCACATGTTGAATGTATTTTCCTTGTTTTGAATGATTATTGTTTGAATGGCTTGTTTCCTGAGTATTGAAGTACGACTTGTGGAGAATGATCGTTTATGAGTGTTGTGCGATGTGTTAATTGATTTATACTCATGTTTGAATCATCATGAATTCTTTATGTGCTTTACTTGCCTACTTGCTCTTTATTTTTACTTATTTATTATTTATATTGCATATTGTTTTAGAATTGCATGTGTCGAAAGAGTGTTGCGGGAAAATGATAATAATTTAATTGCAGGTACCCCGTCGACTTAAGTTATCAAATGCTGGGGATGGTTTACCTTTATTTTGTACTCCTTTTTTAGAGAATGTAATCGAATAACTCTGTTTATCTTAAACTCATATTATGTATATGGAGTTTGTAATACGATAACAGCTGGTTTTGTAATATGTAGACTTAATTAATTTTCCGCCTTAGTTTAATTAAAGTCACGAAAAAGCAGGGTTATTCTGGTTGGTATCAGTGTCTTTCATGACCGTGAATGACTTAAAGTTATCTCACATAGCGAGACGACACCTGGGCCAGACATACATATTAATATATATGTCAGGCATAGACTTATAGGATCAAATAATAAATTAGAAATCTTAGATCGCTAAAATAAATAACTTAGATCACTTTAAAGTGTGAGGATGGGTAGAAACTTTAAGTACCGACCATACGCTAAAATCTTTTTTTTTAAATAAACGAACTACTACCCTAAAATAAAATACGCTAACCATCGTATGCTTGCTACTTGCTGATGTGACTGACTAAAACTAACAACTATCCTCGGATATAAAATCGAAATAATAAACTTAATTCTTGAGAAGTGAAACGTTGAAGAAGTACCAACTATACGAAGTGAGGGCATCTACCAAATCCTTAACCAATTTCACTAAGGAAATTCTTAAATCTTTTTAATCCTGTTTTTGTTCAATCAAAAATTTATATTCTCTTAATAACCATTTTATTTCCGTTCAAACAATATTTTTGTTGTTTGACTCCTTTCCTTAAAATCCCTTGTAGATGTCATCAACCGGCGATTCACCAGCGTGCGGAGACGGAAGGAATCATCGTTCGGTCAACTGGAAGCAGAGTGCTCTCCGTGCCAGCGTTCCTGTGCGTTCTGCTACTCCTGGACTTGGGCGAGGTACCCCTGTCAGGGTTGCGGCCTACCAGAAATTCTTAGGAAATCCTCCGCGTAAATTCGCAGGAGACCGCGACACTTGCGTGAGCTGGATACATGAGCTGGAGGAGAAGTTCGTTGAGGCAGGAGTCCACGAAGAATGGAAAGTACGTCTGGCCGAGAGATTCCTTAGGGGCGAAGCGTTCTATTGGTGGTTTACGGTACGTCACCTGTCCACCGTACGAGGAGGCAAGTTCCACGAGTGGAACTTCTTCAAATGCTCCCTCAGGCTTGCATGCCGTGCCATTGCTCAGGGACACACCTTTGATGATGAGCAGGAAGTCAGCGATGCGGAGTCCTCAAACGGGCTCTAGACCCTGTTAGCCCTATTAACTACTAGTTCGGACAACATTTTGTAAAATCTCTAGATTTTAACTACCTAACCTTAGAGATTCTGTATGGCACTATTAAGAGTCGTTGTCCCTACTTTCTACTTTCTGTTATCTTCCTAGAAAATGTGCTAGATGCATTTTGCTACTCAAGTCAATGTAACCTGTTTTTACCTTGTATTCTATAAAATGTCTCTTTTGGGAACTACTCAAATTCATACAGTTTAATATTTTCAGAATGGCTGCTAATAATATCCCCAACGATCTCGACCAACAGTTTATCGAGGAGGAGGCAAGAAGAAGAGGGTTCGAGGACGCAATCGTTAAGATTGCTCAGAACACACACCAATATCATGGGGGCGGCAGTAACCAGTCTGCGTTTGAGAGGTTATCAAAACATAGACCTCAACCGTACTCAGGCTCCGTCAACCCTACTGTCTTGACAGAATGGATTGAGGAAATGGAGAAACTTTTAGAACTTAGCAAGACCCCGCCTGCTGAAAAGGTGAATGTGGTGGCATACTACCTCAAGGGGGAAGCCAACAGCTGGTGGCGTTTAATCAAGTCCACTTTTCCCCTGAGGATTTACAATTGGGGCGAGTTCAAACTGCTGCTAGAGAACAAGTACTTCGGGGAAGAGCTAAGATGGGAGAAAGAGGAAGAGTTCAGGAACCTGAGTCAGGGTGACATGTCTCTGCAGGCATACACCGAGAAATATCAAGAGCTATCAAAGTTTGCTCCCAAGATAATAACTAACGAGGAGGAACTCGCAACTCGTTATGTAAGGGGCATGACATACAGTCTGAGGACGAACATGAGCGGGTTCAACTGTAAGAACTTTGCTGAGGCCTACGAAAAAGCAACAAGTATCTGGGCATCAATCCAAAAGGGAGAGGCCGAGGAGAAAAAGAAAAAGAAGGTTTTTACACCTCCTGTGGCAAGTGCTAGCTTCATCCACAAACCACTCTTTGGTCGCACGGGTTATCAGAATCAAGATAATCGCAATAGGAACCATAACAGACCCATTATCCTAACCGTAACCCCACCCCAAACGTGGCAAGGAACAACCAACAACTTCTCGGGAATCCGCCTTTCCAAGCAAACCAGTGTCATTTCTGCCGACAACCGAATCACCCAGGGAAGCGTTGTGACGGAAAACCAGTGGTGTGTTTCTTCTGTAATGAAGTGGGACACAAGTCTAACGAATGCCCAAAGAAGGGTACTGTGTAACAACCCGGTTTTTCGTGACTTAATTAAACTAAGGCGGAAAATTAATTAAGTCTAATACATGCCGGATGTTAATTAAATTACATTTAAATGGCATAGGATACAAATATATATATTACAATCTCTCAAAGAAAACAAATGAAACATCCTAATCGTCCCGATAATCCTGAGTCTCGAGAATTTCCTGCAACAGAGACAAAAACACAAAATAGGAAGATCTCCCGCTCAGAGGCGGAAGTAGCTATTCTAACTAACAACCTCTAAACCAAAGTTTTGGTTTATTTAACCTATGATTAAAAGTAACTTGGCGACACTAAACGCATTATAACTACATGATAGCTTATATTAATAAAATTGGACAAATAGCATATAATATCAGTTCTCACATATAGATATTTAAATCTCACACAACCTGATAAACAAAACTTAAAAACATTTCAATTTATAGAACACAATATGTTAACTTAATTATCATTCTCAATTCATATAACATCATAATATATATAAAACTTAAATCATAGCAATCAAGATATATGCATAAGTCGTAATCAATTCAGTAAACACATAGTCGTGGACAATCATGCAATATCTCATATAGCACGAGGGATAGTCGACCCTTTTCAAATCACATATTAATAAAACTCACGAGTCTTGACTATAGAGCGGCTCGTGTACTCTCATAGTAAATTACCCATATAATTTTCCTATCAAAGTGCACTAGTTACTCAAGCTCGTAGATCAGATCAAACACTAAGTAGCAAATATTATAACTACCTAATATCCAACGCAATATGGATAATCTAAGATGGGACCCACTATGAATCACTGATAAGTAAGGATGGAAACATGCGGACCTAATAAGCGTCCGCGCAGAAGCTGAAGGGCCGGAAACATTCAACGGTCAAGTCATTCAAGCTAAAGATATCAAGCAGGTAATAAGGAGGATCAGTCCCTTGTCTTTTGTATGCATACACCACCCTATTGGTGCGACTATTACACTCTGTATTCTGGGATGGGAATGGTCATTTTCCGATTACCTCATATGGGCCCGTGAACGAATCGATACATAGGGCGAAAATCACGTTAAATAACGACTAAGAGAGTCATTAAATTACCACTGGCAATACATAGGGTGCCAAGTGTCCCCATATGCGGCTACCTTACAAATCCTGACTCTAATAATGTTTAACATCGCAGACACCCGAGTACTAATCATACAACGTTATAATCGAGGGGTTTAACCTCATGTCAGGCCGTGCCTTTGAACTCAAATCCTAAGTTGTCGAAGGAATATCGAGTATGAGGAATAACTCGCTCATTATCGGATTCAACCCAAACAACGGCAGAGAGTCTAAGGGTTCCCAAGTTAGAGTGGATAGTCAAAGTGAAGTCAATCATAGGTCAATTCACAAGGGTGGCGCGACAATTATTCTAAATATGTAACGAGAGTTAATCTAAGTATTTAACCATTAATCCATTATTTCTTTTATCATTCATAACTCAGGTGACAGTTCTTCTAATTATAACATCGTCAAACTTGTTAAATAAAAATATTATAGTTCTTCAGTTAACGGAAATCACATAACATTCAACATTAATATTTTAGCGTACGATTCAATTTTTATATTATATTTTACAAATCAAACGTGAAATCTCAAATATAAACATCGTCAAACTTTGAGTTAATTAAAGTCAACATACAACAATTAAACGTTACACACGCTAATCACATTTATTGTATTATTTATACATATCTTTATTTTCTCTTATTAGTACGAGGTAAGGTTGAATTATTATATATTTCACTTTTATACTTATACGTATTATTAGTTTTTATTTTAGTAAATAATAATAGTTCATTTTATTTATAAGCTCGATTAAGTTTCATTTAGATTTTAATTTAAGTATGTTTAGGATTAATGTGATATAAAGATTTTTAAGTTTCATGTTAATTCATAATTCATTTATAGTTTATTTACAAAATGAGGGTGTTTAGCGACTTAGTATTCATAACCATTATTTTTACATAGAAATATTACTTAAATGATTTTTTGACAAATTTTAGGATTTTTGATAAAATATGATTAAGTGACATTTATTTAGTTAAATTTCTTTTAGGTGGTTTAATTTATTAACAAGATTTCATGTTATAATTATTACTTATTCGATTAGCTGAAAAGGTAATTTGATCGTAGAGTTTTATTTAAGTTTTTGAAATTTAGAAATATTTTCTACATTATTTTTATGAAACCATTTGTGTGTTTTTATAATGTCTTACGTTTCATATGTTTTATTTTTATTATACGACCTACATTTATTTAGTGAGTTATCGACTTTAAGACAAATTCTTATTTTTAAAGATTTTGTTTAAATTTGTGAGTTTTGCTTTAAGTTAATCTTTTCCTATAAAATGTTATACTTATTAAGTTATATTTATATGATTTGACACTCTTTTCGACCTTACATTTTTATACTTAGTAAATTCTTGACACTTTATTTTTATCCTAGTTTTTATTTGTGACATTAGTTCTTAAATTCGTTTTTAAACGTATTCGCCTAACTTCATTTTCAAAAATCTTGTTAGTGATACTAATTTTTAACTTTATTCGATAATAGCTTTACCTAGGCTTATCATAAATTTCAAGTTCTTCATTTCCTATTATTATTTTAACTAAATACTTATTTAGTTCATTATCAACTTTAGAATTTTAATAAAGTAATAGTTATATTAAATGTGATATATGACTTTTTATATAAATATTTATATTAGACACTTTAATATGAGTAACTTAATTTATACTTTTACTTTTAGTTTGATTTAATATTAATTTAAACATAATACTCTTTTAACTTAATTCTTCATTTTTAGTTATATTTCGATTTAACTTTTTAGTGACGATAGATAAGTTATATTAATTTAATTTAATTTATTTACTTAAGTTATTTAATAATATTTTAGTCACATATTATACTTGTGATAAATAGATTTTATATATTTTAATTTACACAAAACATATAATTTTAACATGACAATATTACAAATAAATTCAACAATAATTCAACAACACATTTTTCACTCAAAACATATGATCACAAAATCAGATAAATATCATATTTCACAATTTAATTCAACATTATATTATAACTAAAATTAACACCCAATTTCATACTATAGCTAATCATACAAAGTTATTAAATAAACTGAAACGGGAATCATACGTGCCTAATGCATAACTAGCTCACTTTTAATAACAGATTAATTAAAATAAAACCAAAACGTTAATGTTAGAGATTTTGAGGAAGAAATCGAGTCACCTAAATTTTGGCTCACGAACATAGGCCTCCAAATAAAATAAACCGAGACCCGTCCTTAGACCTTATGAGGTCCACTATGTCACTAGTAAGACCCAACAATTGTAGCGGAGTATTCGTCATAAAACATTGAGAAACTCTGGTGGTCGAAGTCGAAACCGAGCCGACAACAGAGGAGAGAGCACGGCAGACCACAGAGAGAGCAGAGAGGGTCACCGTGAGTGAGGGAGGCTCCGTGGTGACGGTGGCCGTGACAGTGGCAGGCGAGGTGTTTTCCGGCGAGTCAAAGAGAGTGAGTAATGAGATATTGAAATCGGAATATAGAGGATGAATCGATTTAAAAGAACGACGATATAAATTAAATAGTCGACTTACGCATTATAAATAAAAACTATAAACGGAGGGACGAGCTGGGCAACTCACACGGGGTGGTCGGAGGTTGGAGCTCCGGCGAGCTGAAAAAGGGACAAGGCCGAGAAAAACAGAGGCGGCCAGAGCAGGGGTGTCGGCCTCCGGTGGTGGTGGCTCAAGGCGGCTCCGGCGAGTCGAAAACAGGGGAAAGGAAAAAAAAAAGGGAGCTCGAGAGAGGCGGCATAAAACGGTGCTTCGGTGACGGTGACGGAGCTCGATAACCATGGTCATGGTGGCCGAGGGAGAAAGAGAGCAGAGGAGGACAAGAGCTAGACCACGGTGGTGAGGTCGAGCTCAAGGTCGGTCTTGCTGCCATTGTTGTGTTACTCGTTGTTGTTTGTTGTTGCTGCTGCTTGCTATATTATTATTATTATTATTATTATTATTATTATTATTATTATTATTATTATTATTATTATTATTATTATTATTATTATTATTATTATTATTATTATTATTATTATTATTATTATTGATGCTATTGTTTTTGTTGTTGTGTTGTTGTCGTGTATTGTTGTGTGTTGTCTTGGTTGTTGTTCTTGTCGTTGTTAATGTTGTTGTTGTTTTTTTATTTTCATTTTTTTTAAAGAGACAGAGAGAAGGGGAAGAAGAAGAAGGAGTATGAATAAGGATAAGGAGAAAGAAATCAGAAAGTGTGTGGTAGAGATGGAAGTTGGGCCGTGGGCCAATGGGCTATACTGACCCGACATAACCTTGACCCAAGTTGGCACGGCCCACATCGTGCACTGACCCGGCGATGCGACGCAATGGGCCATGGGCCGTGCCTGGGCCTTGCTTTTTATGAAAATGGCGTGCCTTGGCGCGACGCGACGCCACCAGTCTTAGGCGGCCCAACTTAGCACGCAGCGTCTTGAAACGCGCTCTGACGCGTCTTAGCCCTTATTTTTAGTGATTTATAATTAATTTTTTGTAAGTTTTCTTTTATTATACTCCGTTATAATATAATATATTGAGATTTATGAGTGTTGATATTATACAATATATATCGGGTTCACGTTTTGTGAAACTAATTAACTACAATGGTTGTTGTGAGGTTAGATCGTTTCGTATTTTTAACGTTTTTTAATTTTTAAATGATTAATAATAAAAATTCACTTTGTATTTGCATTATTTTAAGCTTAAAAAATTAAATTCGTTCAAATTTTCAATCGCTCGGGTCGAAAAAATCTCAAAATATACAAATACTGCGGGTGGGCCGCGTGGGCTGGCACGCCAATGACCCAAGGCACGACCCAGCACGGCACGTTGGGCCGTGCTTGGGCCTTCATTTTGAAAACAAGGCACGGGCACGGCACGCACTACTACAAATTGGACCTATGGCAACATTTACAAGGCAACACTTCTCAAAATTGTCGCAATTACACAAATTTTATTACCAATGCAACACTTTCTAACATTGTGTTGCATATACAGACTATAGCAACACTTATGTAAAAGCGTTACCAAATATTTGGCAATGTGTAACACTTCTTTAAAAGTGTTGCAAATTAAAGGCAGAAAGTGCAACGCTTTTGTAGAGTGTTGAAAATTCTATAAATATTGCAACACTTATGTAGTAATATCTAACGTTGCATACATAGAAAAAATGAAATTACAAAACAACGTTTTTTTGCAATTGAAAATTAGTAAGCCCGCGTGTCTTTTAAATTATTTAAGATTACTCTTAGAAATAAAATATAATGATAATAATTACTATTTCGTCGAATTTAACTTGTATATCACGTTTGGTTTGACATTATTATGAGGGTAATAGGGTATTTTGCATGTGTATGATTTATTTAAATAATATAAAATAAAAATAGTTGCATTTTTTTCCTTGTAATTATGTATCAAAATAATTTCTTTTAATCCATAATTTCTTTTAATCTATTCAAAATGAAATATTTAGTAATAGCAGAAAATATTAACAACAAAATTGTAGTAGCAAAGATGGTGTGGGTGTTCAACTTTGGAAGTTGAGGTCATGGGTTCGATTCTTTTGACCCTCATTTGCCATATTTTTTTTTGGTTGCTGAAAAAAGTGTTGCATACTAAAATAAGTTGCAACACTATCTTAAAGTGTTGCTTTTGGTAGTAAAGTGCTGCAGGAAGTGTTGCATTAAGCTATTGCAACGGAGGTTTAGGCAGCATTCTTGAAAGTGTTGCCTTAAGTATATGGCAACATTTCTATAACATTTAGTATCACTTTCATGGTGTTGTTATAGCTACATTTTGTAGTAGTGACGACACGTGGCACGCTTAACCGTGCCTGGGCCATGCCAAAATTTAACTTCGGCACGCCATGCCGGCACGTGGGCCGGCCCAGCACGGCCCACTTCCATCTCTAGTGTGTGGTATGAGATATAAAGTAAATATCACAAATGAGTGGAGGTGAGGGACTGCCGACATGTGAGGGAGTATATTTGTGGGTCTGTTTGATTTTGTTTGCTCCGTTTTATTTACTCTTATTTATAAACTTTTATATTTTACTAAATTTACTATACTTTAAATTATTTGTTTAAAATTTTAATTCCATTATTCATATTACAAAATTTATAGTTCGAAAATATAAATGTATAAAAGTTGCCAGTTACAACTTGTACTACGGTCTCACAAGACTTCAAACGATATGTCTGTTTTAAAAGAAATATTTTAGTGAAATAACGTTTCATTCAAGTAATAATAATTTTTAACATAAATGCAAATTTATAAAGTCTAATAAAAATAATGAAATCAAAGTTTTAGTTTGGCAAGTATTTTATATCTAAAAATATAATACAGATTAATACAACTTTAAGGAGTTTCTAATTACGAATATATTATGAAATTTTATTTGAATGAAATTTTTCGGCCGCGTTTTCTAAACAAATGAATAACAGTTAAATTATATATATTTTAATTTAATAATTTAGTTTAAAATAATTATTTAGGGTTAATAAAACACGGGGTGTTACATACTGTTGCTAAGGCAAACGCGGGACCACAGCCAGCTGTCAGGGTTCAGGGACGTGTGTATGTCCTGACCGAGTTTGAGGAGGGTACTGAGGATATTATCGATGTCGACGTCATCACCGGTAAATTTTTAGTTATCTCCGTAACCGCTTTTATTTTATTCGATACGGGAGCTTCATTATCTTTTATCTCCTCCAAAATCTATCAAACAATCCATCACACAAATTTCCTTTACGACCTTCTATATTTAAAATTCTTATCAATCTCTTAATATATCCTTCAAAAAAAAAAAAAAAAAAACGTATGGATATAGAAACTTTATAAAAATACCCTTGAAAATTTATTGCTTGTTCCGTAAAATCTTTGTAACGTAATTTGAAACACTTTTGAAACATCATGGTTCAAACTTTTTATTCCTTTATTTCTAAAATCTTTGAAATTGTTTCATTTCTACTATTTCCTCTATTTTAGAAATATATTCAACAAAGTTATTCTACGTCATCAATTATTATAAATTTTCAATCCTACCCGAAATATGATTTATAACATTTTTGTTTCATCTAATAACATTGTAATAGTAATTGTAAGAAAATGAGCTATATCCACTAGGTTATCCATAATTCTCTAAAATTTTATTTAACCATTCAACGATAACCAATGTTCCTCTTAATTTCAATAAAGCTTATATTCTCCTTATGACCACTACGACTTATATCTATTTTCCTTAATTGCCGTTCTTTTCCTAAGGCTATATATCTTATTTAAGTGGTCATTAGAAGTAATGTAACAACCTGGTTTTTTTCGTGACTTTAATTAAACTAAGGCGGAAAATTAATTAAGTCTATATATTACAAACCAGCTGTTATCGTCTTACAAACTCAATATACATAATACGAGTTTAAGGATAAACAGAGTATATGTTAAGTTACATTCTCTCAAAACGTACAAAATAAAATAAGGTAAACTCTCCCCAGCATATAATAGCGTTCGTCTCGGGGTACCTGCGTTAAACATCTCATCATTTTCTCGCACACTCTTTCGATACATGCAATTCTAAAACAATATGCGATATAAATAATAAATAAGTAAAAATGAAAGCAAGTAGCAAATAAAACACGTAAGAAATTTATGATGATTCAAACATGAGTATAATCCAATCAAATAACATACCACGCTCACAATTAATCATACTCAATAAATCGCATTCCAATACTCAACCAAGTCATTCAGACAATCATCAAACAAACAAGGAAATGCATTCAACATCTATTGACTAAAGAGTCTTCGTTAGTAAGGCGGAAGCATGCAGACATAATTCGCGCGATAGCAGTCAGGGCCGAACGAAGTCGGACGTGTCTGATTATCTACTAAAGATATCTAAGGTAATAAGGACGATCTAATCCCTTGTCTAATGTATGCATACACTACCTATCGAGGATCATACGTATTCGCTATTCAAAAGGTATCACCGACGAAAAAGTTTGACTATCACCAGAGACGGGTACCCCCGGATGGGGCTGGCGTTTCCAATTACTAATATATGGGCCCACGGAAATATCAAGGATGCCCCATCTCTGAGGTTGTATATACCGTGTCGAGTAGCAATCTCAAGATCGTTATTTCGCTTTGGGCAACTCTGATAGGGAGCCCAAGTCCCCATATACAGCTACCTCGTTAACTTCGAATTTCAAGAGTCGCAACATGGCGAACAATCCCAGTTTTTATTCAAGTAGCTTGTTTCCTCAATTCTTATTTCCTCGTTCAAATCATAATAACAATTCTGAAACTTAAATATATCGTCGAACTTTGTATAATGAAATTTTAGTGCTAGCAGTTCTTCAGATAAACAGAACACATAGAAATACTTAAATATTTATTTTGAGTCCGTTCGTAAATTTTAAATATTTTCACTATTCATTATTTTACTATTCATTGTATTTACTATTCATCGTATTTACTATTCATCGTATTTACTATTCCTCTATTTTTATACGTATTCGTATTTTCGTATTTCGTATTTGTACGTATTTTTATACTTATTATTTATACGTATTTTTATACGTATGCGTATTCTTATACTTAGTATCTTTTTCTATACTTAGTATTTATTATTATATTTTCTTTATACTTAGTATTTTTATTATATTTTATTTATACTTAGTATTTTTATACTCTTATACAAATTGTTATACTTAGGATATTTTAGATACAAAACTAAATTTTATTTTCTAAGTACAAAATTCTAGTTTTAAAGTTGTTAAGTTCGTTTTGTATTTAGTGATTTGAAAAATTACCTCGGAAGTAAAACTCGATATAATTTAAGTACAAAATTCTAGTGTCAAAGTTGTTAAGTTCATTTTGTACTTGGTGATTTTAAATAACATTTTAAAAGTTAAACTCGGTTAAATTTAGTCATATACTTAACTAACGTTTAAGCGGTTTCCATTTTTAGCGAGGTTGTCGTAGTTCATTTTAAATAGTCCGTATGTCCACATCCAAATTTAAGCATAGGTAGTAACACTCGAATTCATTCATTTTAATACATGTAACGTTTATTTTTATCGGTTTAGTTGATTCTTTTCATTAACAATCCATTATACAATCTAATATAATCCTAATTATTAATCAATTTTAGTGACTAAGGACCTGTTCTTTCGGACTTTTTAGAGCTGAATCGAATCGAATCGAATCAATTGAATGAATGAATCGAATCGAATCGAATCGAATCGAAATGAATGAATCGAATCGAATCGAATCGAATCGAATCGAATGCGATTCAATTTATAACTTGTCAATGAATCGAATCGAATCGAATCGAATGGAATGAATCGAATCGAATCGAATCGAATCGAATCGAATGAATCGAATCGAAATGTCTTGAAAATAAGCTGGAAAGAACAGGTCCTAAGTGATAAATTGATTTTGACCAAAATTGACCCAAAAATAGTATAAATGCCGTGTGGTTTTTATTAAGTTAGGCTATTTATTTCTTTTTTTGTTTTTATTAATAAATCATTACTTTAACTAATTAAATTACTTAAGTGATAAAAATAAAAAGTGACAAATTCATTTTAGGTCCAAAATAGACTCTAAGGCCGTGGCTCCTTATGCTAGCACCATTCATTTTCGTTTTCTAATTTTATCGGTTTTTGACTTAAAGTTTTTTTATATACTAATTATTCAAATTATTCTAAAGTGATTTAAACTAGTACATAAAAACAATAAACAACTAAAACTTATAAAAATTATGAATCAAACTAATCACCTAAATGAAGAACACATGAATATGTGAAGAACTCTAATGTTTTTCATATGAACATTAATTAGTCAAATTTTTATATGTTTATATAATTTCCTCAAATTTTTCCTACAAGTCCAATTTACCTAAACTAATCATAATATGTTATTTAGAAAAATTAAAACTAAAAATTTGTCCATTTAAAATAAAAATGCCGTGTATATATATATTTATATTCAAAATTTTATTTTTGATTTTTATACTTCTAATTCAACAACTAACTTACTTTATATCATTTATATATTTAACATATGTGAAAATCATATACAAACATTAACACACATAAGTAAAAATCATTCAAACACAAGAATAACAACAAAAATTCAAGAACACCCATAAACACTTTAAAACATTTAAAATTCATAACAAATTCATTTTAAGTCCTAAACATAAACTAATTATATTTTCATATACATCTTATACCTAGTATTTTAAGCATGCAATTAACAAAAATTAAAACGAAAAATTAAACAAAAATTAAGGGGTATGCCGTGTAGTATTTATGTGTTACACAAATGTTATTTTTTGATTTTTGTCTTCTAATTTAACATATGATTACTAGGTGATCATAAACTCATATACACAAATCACAACATCACTTAGGAAAAATAACATGTGATCAATTACTAGGCGCTTTTCAGTTAAGTGTGCGAGAAGCACCTTAGGTTAGGTTTAAGAGTGAAAGGATCAACAGTTGTCGGGGTCTATGATATGATCAAACTGGCTCAAGTCGACACCTCCACCTTGCTCCTCGTCTTTGGTTAGGATGGGTACATAAGAATGAAATAAATAAGTTAGTAATTTATTTTAAAACTAAACTAGCTATAATAACATTTAAAGTTGTAGTAGTGTTTTATGTTTAAGTTTAGGTGATGTAAAGATTTTAAATGAATTTTGATTTATGTTCATGTTTATTTACTAGTTAAGAGAAGTAGTGATTAATGAATATAAATGGTGGAGAAGTGTCTTAAGAACTTAAGTGAATTAAAGGTAAGAAAATAAATGATTTAGGAAGAAAAAGGGTAAGGAAGAAGATGAAGATTCATGGTGTTCTTGAGGTTGAAGATGAAGATAGCTTACTTGTTCTTGAGTATGAGTTTATTAGAGAGAAAATAAGTTAGAGTGTTTATTTGTTTGTGTGTAATGAAATGATGTAGTAGTAGTAGTAATAAGTATACTAATAACTTGTATGTATTTGTGTATTTGTAATGTATAAACTTTAAATTAAATCAAGCTAGAATGATGATGAATTAATGTAGATGTGTAAGATGATGAGACTTGTTAGTAAAGGAGGCATGGTGGTGTAAGAGAAGGGAAGAAAAAATGGAAGAAGATAAGTTGGACCAAGTCCAAATATCTCGGCCAACATCACCACACAAGTCCCGATTTTTACGTTTTTGAAATTTTCGATTTACGCGCACGTGAAAAGTCTCGAAATGAAATATATAGTCTTAAAATAATGGTTCGAAGTTAGGTCGAAAATAAAAATGAAAATAGACTTCAAAACGAAATCAAAATAAAAATTGGGTATTAGGTTCCTCGCAAGTTTGAATAAAAATTTTATTTGATCGAAATATTTATTTTTTTCGTTGAATGTTATCGAATTAAATCATTATACTCAAACGTCAAAAAGTTTATCAGTTTAGGCTTAGTGTAACTCATTATTTCGATTTTTAGTGAAAGTGTGAGTTAAATCAAATTGAAATAGTAATTTGATATAATAAAATAAGGTTTGTTAGTAATAATCAAAATAATTAAATTTTAACTAACTTAATTAGATTTGGATTATGAGTAAGTATATATGAAAAAGGAATTAGGTGATTTGATCACCTAAGTGGCTCGGCCATTTTGGGTCAGCATTGACCTCGATTTGCGTGCCGAAATTTGTCGTTGAGAAATTTGTCGAGGATTCATCATTTGATTTATCGAGTTTGAAAATGTAAAAATAAAGTTCAAATTCAAAGTAATTCAAAATGGTTTTAGTTTAGGTGCGAAAATAACTTGTAGTGTAATGTTTTAGGAATATAAATGAGCGAGGATGATTATTTATTGATTTCCTAATTATAATTAGCTTAAATTAACACGGGGTGTTACAAGTAACAATAATAATATTAGGTATATACGTTTAAAACTTCTTAAGGGGGTAGGACTATGATTTGATTTTTGTTAAAGTCCTATTTAAATCTTAAAATAACATTCCTTCTTTAACACAAAAGTAAATATCCTAACTTTTTGGATACCCCCAACACGCTTGATTGACCAGTAGTCAGTAGACGGTCAAATAAAGGATAAAAAGATGTCATGGGCGTATCGTTTCACTATATCTTAAAACGCTTATTATTGTGGGTAACATTTATCTTTACTTTTTAAAAAAAAAAAAAACGCTTATTATTGTTAATTTAATTTAGTTCCGTACAAAACTTCTAGACCCTACTTTTTGTGAATCTCTTTCGCGTCATCTTCAAAAATATTATTCTAGTAATATTTCTATATTTATTTAAATATCCTGTTAATAAATCAAACACGATTTTATCCTCCAAGATTTTCACTCTATCCAACGTTTCTATATTAGTTAGAAAACTCAAACTTTTCAAAAAGTTTTATTCCAACAAAACCAAATGTTATTATCCAAACTTGTAAAATCTCAATATTCTCTTTAACTGCCTTGTTTAATCTCGAGCAGTTATCCACTCTTCCCAAGTTTCGGGGACGAAACTTTTCTTAAGGGGGTAGGATTGTAACACCCCGTGTTTTCGTAACACAATATTATAAAAGAATTTAATTCCTTAAATTAAATTCATACTTTTTCCATATAATAAAAATGCGACTGAATTTTTTTCGCCAAATAATACTAAATTTCCTAAGTCCAATTTTAAAACTTTTGAAAAATAAAGTATGTTGTATTAAATTCAGAATTCAAAAAGAAACACAATCCAAAATTTTATAAAAGTCAACACAAAACTTATATCGTCTTTCAAATTTTGAAATGGTCAAAGCATGTTTACTATTCACAAGAATAAAAGTAAAACCTTTTGTTCATAAAATTCAATTTCGAGCACTTTTGATTTTTATTTATAAATCTTATTATATTAATATCAAATTACTATTTCCTTTTGATTTAACTAACACTTTTGATAAATATTGAAATAATGGATCACACTAAGTCTAAACTGATAAATGTTTTGACGTTTGAGCATAATGATTTAAATCGATAACATTCAACGAAAAAAATATATATTTCGATCAAATAAAATTTTATTTCAAAGTTGCGAGAACCTAATACCCAATTTTTGTTTTGATTTCGTTTTGAGTTTTATTTTCATTCTTATTTTCGATCTTACTTCGAACCATTATTTTAAGACTATATATTTCTTTTCGAGACTTTTCGCGTGCGCGCAAATCGAAAATTTCAAAAACGAAAAATCGAGGCAAGTACATGCATGTTGGCCGACTTCCTTGGCCCCTTTGGTCAAGCTTATCTTCTTCCATTTCTTCCTACTTTACTACCATGTCTAATCTACTTACACCTCCTATATTTTCATCATCATTCTAGCTTAATTAAATTTAAAGGGTATACATTTTAAATACACAAATTTATACTACAAGTTACTAGTATACATTATTTCCTACTACAACATTTCATTTACACACAACCATCAAAAAAATCTCTAACACTTTTCTCTCTAATAAAATACAAACACAAGAGCATTAGTAAGCATCTTCATCTTCAACCTTGATCATCCTTGAAGATCTTCATCTTCTCCATTTATTTTCTTCCTTAAACTTTTATTTTTCTTGCTTAAATTTACTTAAGTTCTTAAATAAACTCAACACCATTTCTAGTTAGTAATAACCTCCTCTTTTAATTAGTAAATAATTATGAACATAACTCAAATACATAAAAATTTAAACATCACCTAAACCTAAAAACAATACTACACTTTTCTAGTTAGTATAGTTTAGCTAGTTTAAAATAAGTTACTAACTTACTTATTTTCATTTTTATGTACCAATCCTAACCAAAGACGAGGAGCAAAGTGGAGGCATCGACTTGAGCCAATTTGACCATATTGTGGATCCCGACAATTGCTAAACAAATTGCTCTTAACCTAATTAAGGTGCTCACACTATATTAGATTAAGCACTTACACCTATTTGATTATATGTTATGTGTGTATGAATTTGTATATCACTTAGGTATTGCATGACTAATTACAAGGTAAAAAGCGAAAAATAAAATTTGTGTAGCTTATGAAAACCACACGGCATAACCCTTAATTTTTGTTTAATTTTTCGTTTTAATTTTTGTTAAATGCATGCTTAAAATACTAAGACTAAGATGTATATGAAAATATAATTAGTTTGTGTTTTGGACTTAAAATGAAATTGTGTGAAATTGAAGTGGTCTAAAGTATTTGTGTTCTTGAAATATGGTTATTGTTTTTGATATAAAATGATTTACTTGTATGTGTTAATGTTTGTATATAAATCTCACCCATGTTAAATACATAAATGATATAGAGGAAATTAGTTGTTGAATTAGAAGTATAAAAATCAAAAATAAAATTTTGAACACACATATACCTATACACGGCATACTTGAATAAAATGGACAAATTTTTTGTTTTAATTTTTCTAAATAACATATTATGATTAGTTTAGTTAATTTGGACTTGTAGGAAAAATTTGAGAAAATTATATAAACATATAAAAATTAGACTAAATAATGTTCATATGAAAAACATTAGAGTTCTTCACATATTCATGTGTTCTTCATTCTTGTGATTAGTTTGATTCATAATTTTTATAAAGATTTATTTAAATGTTGTTTTGATCCACTAGTAAATAAATATAATACAATTTATATAAGTTAAATAAGCTAAATCTTTACAAGGAAAAAGTTAGAAATTTAAAGTGAGTAAAAAAAACACTATTCATAAATGAAATAAAATGTTTAGTGAAAATCGGCGTAAACTAGTTAAATCGCTTTAGTATAATTTAAATAATTAGTGTGTAAAAACCTTAAGTCAAAAACCGATAAATTAGAAAACGAAAATAAAAATGGACCAAGTATAGAGGGCCACGGTTTTGGACTGATTTTTAATCTAAAATAATCTTGTCACTTTTTATTTTTATCACTTAAGTAAATTAATTAGTTAAAGTAATAAATTATTGATAAAAACAAAAAAAGAAATAAATAGCTAAATAAATAAAAGGGCTACGGCATTTCCTTTATTTTGGGGCCAATTTTGGTCAAAATGAATTTGTCACTTAGTCATTAAATTTGATTAGTAATTAGGATTATTTTAGAATGTATAATGAATCGTTAATAAAAAGAATCAACGAAACCGATAAAAATAAACGTTACACGTATTAAAATGAACCTTTTCGAGTGCTACTACCCTTGCTTAAATTTGGATTTGGACATACGGACTATTTAAAATGAACTACGACAACCGCGCTAAAAATAGAAATCGTTAAAAGAAATTTAGCTAAGTATATGACTAAACATAACCGAGTTTCGCTTTTAAAATAATATTTCAAATCACTAAATACAAAACGAACCTAACGACTTTAAAACTAGAAATTATACTTAGAAAATAAAAATAGAACTTTACACTTAGATTAAAAATTCTAGATACTTTTTAGATATTTGTAGAAAGGCTAAGTATAAAAATTAAAAAGAAACTAAATAATTAGAAAATCTAGTTACATTAACTAAATCACTTAAGTTAATCAAATAAAATATCTTAAGTATAAGAATACAATACGTAAAAAAATACGTATAAATACGAAGTATTAAAATACGTACAAATACGAAATACGAAAACACGAATACGTATAAAATAAATACGAGGAATAGTAAATACGATGAATAGTAAATACGATGAATAGTAAATTCGATGAATAGTAAATACAATGAATTGTAAAATAATGAATCGTGAAAATATTTAAATTTTACGAACGGACTCAAAATAAATAATTAAGTTTTTCTATGTGTTCTGTTTACCTGAAGAACTGCTAGAACTAAAATTTCATTATACAAAGTTCGACGATATTATGAAATCTCAGAATTATTATAAGTTACGAATGAACGAGGAAATAAGAATTTGAAGGAATGAACTACTTGAATAAAATACTTGGATTGTTCGCCATGTTGCGACTCTTGAAATTCGAAGTTAATGAGGTAGCTGTCTATGGGGACTTGGGCTCCCTCCCAGAGTTGCCCAAGGCCTATAACGATCTTAAGATTGCTATTCGGCACGGTATATACAACCTCAGGGATGGGGCAACATTGATATTTCCGTGGGCCCATAGATAGTAATTGGAAAATCCAGCCCCACCCGGGGGTACCCGTCTAAGGTGATGGTCGTATTTTTCGTCGGTGATACCTTTTGAATAGCGAATACGTATGATCCTTGATTAGATGGTGTATGCATACATTAGACTAGGGATTTGGCTGTCCTTATTACCTTAGGTATCCTTAGCCTGTCAGCCATGTCCAAGTTATGTTGGCCCTGTCGGCTATTGCGCGGACGTCTAGTATGTCAGCCATGTCCAAGTTATGTTGGCCCTGTCTACTATAGCGCGTTTTACGTCTGCATGCTTCCGCCTCGCTAACGAAGACTCATTTGTTATCACATGTTGAATGTATTTTCCTTGTTTTGAATGATTATTGTTTGAATGGCTTGTTTCCTGAGTATTGAAGTACGACTTGTGGAGAATGATCGTTTATGAGTGTTGTGCGATGTGTTAATTGATTTATACTCATGTTTGAATCATCATGAATTCTTTATGTGCTTTACTTGCCTACTTGCTCTTTATTTTTACTTATTTATTATTTATATTGCATATTGTTTTAGAATTGCATGTGTCGAAAGAGTGTTGCGGGAAAATGATAATAATTTAATTGCAGGTACCCCGTGGACTTAAGTTATCAAATGCTGGGGATGGTTTACCTTTATTTTTTACTCCTTTTTGAGATAATGTAATCGAATAACTCTGTTTATCTTAAACTCATATTATGTATATGGAGTTTGTAATACGATAACAGCTGGTTTTGAAATATATAGACTTAATTAATTTTCCGCCTTAGTTTAATTAAAGTCACGAAAAACCGGGTTGTTACAAAATATTATTTTGAATTATTCCCTTAAAAGTTAAAATGATAAACTATTGTGTTTTTTAGATTTTTAATGTGAAAATTTATGAAAATGTTTTTCCTTTTTGTTTCTTATCATGAGCACTCCATGCACATAATAGAAAATCCGTTTTAATTATTCATTAGCATGTCAATATGTATTTATCAATAATATAATCTATGTCAATGTATGATAACTTCTACGGTGGTTTCGTAATATTTTCACTTAATTTTTTTTTCGACAGATCTCAAGTGGTTTGGATGATACTTCAGCACCAGTGTAGCATGGATACATTTAGTGTCTTTGATGTTCGATAATTAGTCATTTTGTATTGTTTGCGTTATTAATATTTTGTCATAAAGTCTAAAAGTTTGTGTGATGAATAAGTAAATTCGAAAGACTATTTGTGTTGCATAGTACTTTTGTGGAATAAAGTTCTTTTTTGAAATAAAGTTCTTAGTTTCTTTTTTTTTTTTTAAAAAGAAAAAAAAAAAATCTCATTACTAAACGTCATACGACATTTACAATAAACTTCGATACTTAGCGTACTCAAATCTAAATTAATTATGATAATGTGTTCTCATAAAATTTTCATTTCGTTATTCATTAAATAAAGTCAAAAATTGTGTCTTAGGATTTGGAATTTAATTTACATAATATTGTAATTATCTTCTATTTTAACTTATTTTATCAAAATTATTTATTCAAAATTAAATATATCCAAATTGAAAATAATTTATCCAAAATTATGATGTTATGCTAAATAGGTCAATTTAAATTTATTTTAATTAATTTTTTTCTTTTTAGAGATTAAATATTAGGAATTTCACTATCAGGAGATGTGAAAATTGAAGGGCTGAAATGATGATGATAGTTAAAGAACGATTTCAATATAGAAGTAGAAGTCTTCAATGCAACATATTTTTTTGTTTCAAATTTTGCATGACTTCTCAAGTTGTAAAGTTCTTGTTGTGTTTATTTGTTGTGCTTGACTTCTTGTTATCATGTCTTCGATTTATACGTCTTAATTTTCGTAATGTTAGTATAACAGACTTGTTAGTCAAAGACTCAAAGAGTTAGTCATAGAGCACTTAGCAAACAACTATAAACAAACAAAAAGAAAAAACAACTATCGAGGTTGAATGACAGTCAAGAATCCTTATATCTAGGTCGGCCGGTCAATCCTTAAGATGTCTACCCTTATCTCACTTTTTACAGCGTTCTAAGTTATAATTCAGCGATCTAAAATTTCTAATTTATTATCTGATTCTATAAGTCTATGCCAAGCATATATATTGATATGTATGTATGGCCTAGGTGTCTCTTGCTAGATAAGATAACTTTAAGTTACTCACGGTCGCAAGACAGCTGTGATACCAACTGTAACAACCCGGTTTTTCGTGACTTAATTAAACTAAGGCGGAAGATTAATTAAGTCTAATACATACCAGATGTTAATCAAATTACATTCTTATGGCATATGATATAAAATATTTACTATCTCTCAAAGGAAACCAACGCAACAATCAAATCTTCCCGATGTCCTTGAGTCTCATAAATTGCTTGCAAAAGAGACAAAACACAAAAACAGGAGGAAACTTCCACTTAGAGTCGGAAAATGACTGTTTTGACCAACAACCTCTAAACCAGATTTTTGGTTTGGTTTAACTTATAATTAAATGTAACTTGGCAGCATTTAACACGTATAATTACATATCCAGAGTATTTAAATAAAATTTGATCACATATAGATATTTAAATCTCATAAAACATGATAAATAAAACTTAAAACATTTCAATTTATAGAGCACGATATATAAACTTATATATCATTTCAATTCATATAACATCGTAATATATATATAAAGCTGAAATCATTGTAATCGAGATATAATACATAAGTCGTAATCAATTTTACAAACACATAGGCGTAAACAATCATGCAATATGTCATATAGCACGAGGGATAGTCGATCATTCTCAAATCACAACATCAATATAACTCATTAGTCTTGACTATAGAGCGGTCTCATGCATGTACTCTCATGGCATTACCCATATAATCCATCAAAGTGCACAGGTTACTCAGACACGTACATAACATCAGATAAAAAGTAGGGTACATTATGGCTACCCAATACTCAATGTCACACGGATAATCTACAATGAATCAGCTATGAACCTACAGACCAGTAAGGACGGAAACATGCGGTAACCTCATCAAGACGTTTCGCGCAGTATCTGAATGGGCCGGAAACATCAACGAACAAGTCAGACAAGTTAAAAAATACCAGGTAATAAGGAGTATCAGTCCCTTGTCTTTTGTATGCATACACCACTCTATTAGCGCGATTATTACATTACGACAAAATCCCCGGTTGAGATGGTCATTTTCCACTACCGCATATGGGCCCGTGACAATTCAATACTGAGGGTGAATATACTACGCCAAATAACGTATGTGAGAGCCAATAAATCGCCTCTGGCAATACTCAGGGTGACATAGTCCCCGATATGCAGCTACCTTACCAACCCTGACCCTATAGCGTTCAACATCCCAGACACTTAAGTACTAATCTTATAACATTTTAATCGAGGGGTCTAATCTCGTATCGGTCCGTGCCTTGACTCAATCCTAAGTTGCTGAAGGAACACCAAGTATGAGTAAAAATTCACTCATTATCGGATTCAACCCAAACAACCGCAGAGAGTAAGGGTTCCCAAGTTAGAGCGAACAGTCAAACTGAAGTCATCAAAAGGTCAATTCAAAAGGTGGCGCGACATTTATTCTAAACATGTGAGAAAAGCGATAACTCCAAATATATAATACTTAATTCATTACTTCTTTTATCGTTCAGAACTCAGGTGGCAGGTGTTACTAATTATAACATCGTCAAACTTGAATAAATAAAGGTATCATAGTTATTCAGTTAACGAAAATTACACAACACTCAACATTAATAATTTAACATGCGATTCAATTTTTATATTTTATATCGTAACTGAAACATAAAATATCATATATAAACATCATCAAACTTTGTATTATGTAAAGACGACATGCATCAAATAAAGTATAGACACGTAAATCACATTTAGTATATAATAAATATCTTTATATATCTTTGTCATATATCTCATTTTTAACTTATACGTTTTAGTATTCTATACTTTTAGTAATTAATAATAGTTCATGTTTAAGCGTGATTTAATTTCATATTATTTCCCTTTAATGGTTTGTGTAATTTTTTTTTTTTTTTACTCATTTTAGTCAATCTATATATTATACTATCGTTTTAGCACTTTGCTATTGTAACAACCTGGTTTTTCGTGACTTTAATTAAACTAAGGCGGAAAATTAATTAAGTCTATATATTACAAACCAGCTGTTATCGTCTTACAAACTCAGTATACATAATACGAGTTTAGAGATAGAACAGAGTATTTAGATTACAAATTCCCTCAAAAGCATACAAAATAAATAAGGTAACCTCTCCCCAGCATTCAATAGCGTTGGTCTCGGGGTACCTGCGTTTTTATATATTATCATTTTCCCGCAACACTCTTTCGACACATGCAATTCTAAAGCAATATGCAATATAAATAATAAATAAGTAAAATAAAGAGCAAGTAAACAGGTAAAGCACATAAGAAAATCATGATGATTCAAACATGAGTATAAATCAAATAATATATCACGCAACACTCATAACCGATCATTCTCAACAGGTCGTACCTCAATACCCAGACAATCAAGTCATTAGACAAAGATCAATCAAAACAAGGAAATGCATTCAACATGTGATAACAAATGAGTCTTCGTTAGCGAGGCGGAAGCATGCAGACGTAAAACGCGCTATAGTAGACAGGGCCAACATAACTTGGACATGGCTGACATACTAGACGTCCGCGCAGAAGCGATCAGGGCCGACAAAGCGGACAAGGCTGACAGGCTAAAGATACCTAAGGTAATAAGGACAGCCAAATCCCTAGTCTAATGTATGCATACACCATCTAATCGAGGATCATACGTATTCGCTATTCAAAAGGTATCACCGACGAAAAATACGACTATCACCTTAGACGGGTACCCCCGGGTGGGGCTGGATTTTCCAATTACTATCTATGGGCCCACGGAAATATCAATGTTGCCCCATCCCTGAGGTTGTATATACCGTGCCGAATAGCAATCTTAAGATCGTTATAAGCCTTGGGCAACTCTGGGAGGGAGCCCAAGTCCCCATAGACAGCTACCTCATTAACTTCGAATTTCAAGAGTCGCAACATGGCGAACAATCCAAGTATTTTATTCAAGTAGTTCATTCCTTCAAATCCTTATTTCCTCGTTCATTCGTAACTTATAACAATTCTGAGATTTCATAATATCGTCGAACTTTGTATAATGAAATTTTAGTTCTAGCAGTTCTTCAGGTAAACAGAACACATAGAAAAAAACTTAATTATTTATTTTGAGTCCGTTCGTAAAATTTAAATATTTTCACTATTCATTATTTTACTATTCATCGTATTTACTATTCATCGTATTTACTATTCCTCGTACTTACTATTCCTCGTATTTTTATACGTATTCGTATTTTCGTATTTCGTATTTGTACGTATTTTTATACTTCGTATTTATACGTATTTTTATACGTATTGTATTCTTATACTTAAGATATTTTATTTGATTAACTTAAGTGATTTAGTTAATGTAACTAGATTTTCTAATTATTTAGTTTCTTTTTAATTTTTATACTTAGCTTTTCTACAAAATATCTAAAAAGTATCTAGACTTTTTAATCTAAGTGTAAAGTTCTATTTTTATTTTCTAAGTATAATTTCTAGTTTTAAAGTCGTTAGGTTCGTTTTGTATTTAGTGATTTGAAATATTATTTTAAAAGCGAAACTCGGTTATGTTTAGTCATATACTTAGCTAAATTTCTTTTAACGATTTCTACTTTTAGCGGGGTTGTCGTAGTTCATTTTAAATAGTCCGTATGTCCAAATCCAAATTTAAGCAAGGGTAGTAGCACTCGAAAAGGTTCATTTTACTACGTGTAACGTTTATTTTTATCGGTTTCGTTGATTCTTTTTATCAACGATTCATTATACATTCTAAAATAATCCTAATTACTAATCAAATTTAGTGAACTAAGTGACAAATTCATTTTGATCAAAATTGACCCAAATATATTGTAGAGGCCGTAGCCTTTTTATTCATTTAGCTATCAATTTCTTTTTTTGTTTTTATTAATAATTCATTATTTGAACTAATTAATTTACTTAAGTGATAAAAATAAAAAAAAAAGTGACAAAATCAATTTTGGTCCAAAAATAGCCCCAAGGCCGTGACTCCTTATACTTGTGCCATTTATTTTTGTTTTCTAATTTTATCGGTTTTTGACTTAACGTTTTTATATACTAATTATTTAAATTATACTAAGGTGACTTAACTAGTTTAAAATTTTCACTAAACATTTTATTTCATTTATGAATAGTGTCTTTACTCACTTTAAATTTCTAACTTTTTCATTATAAAGATTTAGCTTATTTAACTTATATAATTAGTATTGTATTTATTCACTAGTGGATTAAAACAACATTTAAGTAAAACTTTATAAAAATTATGAATTAAGCTAGAAATAAATATGAAGAACACATGAACAAGTGAAGAACTCATGTGATTTTCTAAAGAACATTTTTAACTCAAATTTTTATATTATCGTTTTATTTTCTCAAATTTTAATAGCATGTCTAATTAACCTAGACTAATCCTAATATGTTATTTAGAAAAATTAAAACTAAAAATTGGTCCAAAATCTACATGAAAACCGTGGTACTTGATATGTTGTTCTTAATTTTTATTTTTGAGTTTTATTCTACTAGTTCTATATTTATTATTCTTTATATCATACATATATTTATCATAAGTGAAAATCATATAGAAACATTAATAATAACAAGTAAGTCATTTCATACACAAGAATAACAATACTTCAAGAACACACATAAACACTTTAAAACATTTAAATTTCATAACAAATTCATTTTTAGTCCAAAACATAAACTAGTTATATTTTCATGTTCATCTTATTTCAAGTATTTTAAGCATGCAATTTACAAAAATTAAAACGAAAAATTAAACCAAAAATAATGGGTTGGCCGTGTGGTTTTATATATTCTACACAAGTTTTATTTTTCGATTTTTGCCTTGTAATTAGTCATGCAATACCTATGTGATATACAAATTCATACACACACTTAAACATAACATATAATCAAATAGGTGTAAGTGCTTAGCAAATATAGTGTGCGGGAGCACCTTGATTAGGTTAGTGAATAAAAATCCTAGCAATTATCGGGGTCGATAATATGGCCGAAGATACTAAGATCGATGGCTCCACCTTGCTCCTCTTCTTTGGAAAGATAGTACATAAAAATGAAAACAAGCAAGTTAGTAATTTATTTTAAAACTAAACTAACTAAACTAAAAATTTAAAGTGTATTAGTATTTTTAGGTTTAGGTGATGTATAAATTTTCATGAATTCGATTTATGTTACTAAATATTTATAAGTGAAAAGAGGAAGTGATTACTAATTAAAATAGTGGAGAAATAACTTAAGTGTTTAAGAAAAATTTAAGGACAAGAAGTAAAAGTTTAAGGGAGAAAATGAAATGAAGAAGATGAAGATCATAAGAATGTGGAGGATGAGGATGAGTTTGCTCTTACTAAGTATTTGAGTAGTCTTTTTATTTAGAGAGAAAAGAATTAAAGTGGTTATGAGTTTGAGTGGAAAATGAGAGAAATACTTAGTGTGTTTTCTTTTGTGTTTGTGTGTAAATGATTTAGGTAGTAGTATAATGTATTGTAGTAGTAGTTTTGTATGTGTGTTAGAGTGGAAAGTGAAGGTAGAGTAATTGTATACTTAGTAATATATGGTGTGTGTGTTTAGTACTTAGAATGTATTTAGGTATGAACCAAGCTTTTACAATTAAAGGTAACTAACTAATTAAACTAAGTGATGATGAGTATAAATGTAGGTGTGTAAGTATGAAGAGCATGCTTGTGTAGAGAGTGAAACAAGTGTGTAAGAAGTGGAAGAAGCATGCTTGTGTGAGTGAAAAAATGGAAGAGTGTAGAGTGAGCTACATTGCTCAATTATTTCGGCCATTTTAAAAAAATAGGGCTCGGTTTTCGTTTTTGAAATTTTCGATTTCTTACAAGACGAAAAAGTCTCAAAATAAAATATATGATCTTAAAATAGTGTTTCGAAATAAGATTGAAAATAAAAATGAAAATAATCTTCGAAGGGTGATCAAAACAAAAATTGGGTCCAAAGTCCTCGAAATTTTAATTAAAAATTTACTAGTCCGAAATACATATTTTTTTGGTCGAAAGTTATCGATTTAAATAATTAAAATCAACCGTCAAAACATTTATCAGTTTAAATTAAGTTTGACTTGAAATTTCGATAATTTTCAAAAGTGCTAGTTAAATGGAATTGGAATAGTAGCTAAATAAAAGCAAAAATGATTTATTAAGAAATAAACAAAATGATTAGGTTTTTAACTAAATTAGTTTATTTGAAATTATTCTTTAACTAATTTAGTTCCATATTAAGCTTCTACATTATGTGTCATTGAATTTGGAAGAGGATGTTTGGTGATTTAGTCACCAAATAATTCGGCCTTCTGGGCCCCATTTGGCCTCGTTTTGCGCGCCGAAATTTGTCGTTGAGAAATTTGCCGTCGATTCTTCTTTTGATTTATCGAGTCCGAATATGTAAAAATAAAGTTCAAATTCGAAGTATATCAAAATGGTTTTAGTTTAGGTGCGAGAAAAATTTGTAGTGTGTTGTAATTGTTGACTTGAAATCCAACTACGAGAAAAATTATAAGGGCTCACTTTTATTTAAAAATCAAAAGTGTTCGAAATTGAATTTTATGAATAAAAGGTTTTACTTTTATTTTTATGAATAGTAAACCTGACTTGACCATTTTGAAAATTCGAAAGACGATATAAGTTTTGTGTTGACTTTTATAAAATTTTGAATTGTGTTTATTTTTGAATTCTATAGATAATACAATATATTTCATTTTCAAAATTTTTATATTTGAACTTAGCATATTCAGTATTATTTGGCGAAAAAAAAATTCAGTCGCATTTTTATTATGAGTAAAAAGGATGAATTTAATTTAAGGAATTAAATTCTTTTATAATTTTATGTTAAAATAACACGGGGTGTTACAATCCTACCCCCTTAAGAAAAGTTTCGTCCCCGAAACTTGGATAGAGTGGATAATTGCTCGAGGTTAAACCAGGCAGCTAGAGAGAATATTGAGATTTTACAAACTTGGATAATAATATTTGATTTTTGCTGGAATAAAACTTTTTGAAAAGTTTGAGTTTTCAAATTAATATAGAAACGTTACTAGAATGTTATTTATGAAAATGACGCGAAAGAGATTCACAACAAGGTAGGGTCTAGAAGTTTTGTACGGAATTTAACTGAAATTAAAATAATAAGTGTTTTAAGAATAAAAACGTTTATTTAGATTTCAGAACAAAAGTTAACCTTAAAATAGGTTGAAATGAAACTTTTAAAATTTAATTCAGGTTGGGTATAACCAAATTATTATCCTACCCCCTTAAGAAGTTTCAAACTTATGTACATAATAATATTATTATTGTTACTTTTAATGACCACCTAAATAAGATATATAGCCTTAGGAAAAGAACGGCAATTAGGGAAAATAGGTAAAAGTCGTAGTGATCATAAGGGAAATATGAGACTAAACGAAATTAAGGAAATTTAGGTTATCGTTGAAAGATTAAACAAAATTTTAGAGGATTATGGATAACCTTGTTGATATAGCTCATTTTCTAAGATTGTTATTATAATGTTATTAGATGAAACGGAGATGTTATAAATCATATTTCGGGTAAGATTGAAAATTTATAATAATTAATGACGTAAAATAACTTTTTGTTGTATATTTCTAAAATAGAAGCAATAGTAAAAATGAAACAATTTCAATGATTTTAGAGGTAAAGGAATGCAAGGTTTAAACCACGAAGTTTCCAAAGTATATCAAATTAGAATTTTTAAATCTAGAAGATCGAAACCAAACGAAATCTGGAAGGAAATTGGTGTGATGGATTGTAATTCGTACATTATTGTATTTTGAAGAACAATAAATATTTTTACCCTTTGGTAGAGGTATATTAGTTTTGATTTGTTCGGGTTTTGTGAGTTTGGATTGTTTGATAAACTTGGAGGAAATAAAAGATAATGAAGCTCCCGTATCGAATAAAATAAAAGCGGTTACGGAGATAACTAAAAATTTACCGGTGATGGCGTCGACATCGATACAATCTTCGACCCCTTCATCAGATTCGGTTAGGACATACACACGTCCTTGAACCCTTATGGCTGGTAGTGGTCCCGCATTTGCCTTCGCAACCGTACCTCTCTTTGGGCATTTATTTGACTTGTGCCCCACTACCTTGCAGAAAAAACAAACTACCGGTACCCCATTACAACGTTTCCCAGGGTGATTCGGCTGACGGCAAAAACGACATTGATTTGCTTGGAAAGGTGGATTTCCGGGGAGTTGTTGATTGTTCCTTGCGACGTTCGCGGTGGGGTTCCGGTTGGGGTAATGGGGTCTGTTATGGTTCTTATTGCGATTATCTTGATTCTGATAACCCGTGCGACCAAAGAGTGGTTTGTGGATGAAGCTAGCACTCGCTACAGGAGGTGTAAAAACCTTCTTTTTCTTTTTCTCCTCGGCTTCTCCCTTTTGGATTGATGCCCAGATACTTGTTGCCTTCTCATAGGCCTCAGCAAAGTTCTTACAGTTGAACCCGCTCATGTTCGTCCTCAGACTGTATGTCATACCCCTTACATAACGAGTTGCGAGTTCCTCCTCGTTAGTTATTATCTTGGGAGCAAACTTTGATAGCTCTTGATATTTCTCGGTGTATGCCTGCAAAGACATGTCACCCTGGCTCAGGTTCCTGAACTCTTCCTCTTTATCCCATCTTAGCTCTTCCTCGAAGTACTTGTTCTCTAGCAGCAGTTTGAACTCGCCCCAATTGTAAATCCTCAGGGGAAAAGTGGACTTGATTAAACGCCACCAGCTGTTGGCTTCCCCCTTGAGGTCGTATGCTACCACATTCACCTTTTCAGCAAGCGGGGTCTTGCTAAGTTCTAAAAGTTTCTCCATTTCCTCAATCCATTCTGTCAAGACAGTAGGGTTGACGGAGCCTGAGTACGGTTGAGGTCTATGTTTTGAGAACCTCTCAAACGCAGATTGATGGTTACCACCACCCTGATGTTGATGGACATTCTGAGCAATCTTAACGATTGCGTCCTCGAACCCTCTTCTTCTTGCCTCTTCTTCGAGGAATTGTTGGTCGAGGTCATTATTAGGAATACCGTTTGCAGCCATTCTGAAAAATGTTAAACTGTATGAAATTGAGTAGTTCTAAAAGAGGCATATTATATAATACAAGATAAAAGTTGGTTACATCGACTTAGAGTAGCAAAATGCATCTAATACATTTCATAGGAAGATAACTGAAAGTAGAAGGTAGGGACAACGCCTCCTAATAGTGCTACACAGATACACTGAGGTTAGGTAGTTAAAATCTAGAGATTTTACAAAATGTTGTCCGAACTAGTAGTTAATAGGGCTAACGAGATCTAGAGTCCTTTTGAAGACTCCGCATCGCTGCACTCCTGTTCATCATCAAAGGTGTGTCCCTCAGTAATGGCACGGCATGCAAGTATGAGGGAGCATTTGAAGAAGTTCCACTCGTGGAACTTTCCTCCTCGTACGGTGGACGGGTGGCGTACCGTAAACCACCAATGGGAAGCTTCGCCTCTGAAGAATCTCTCGGTTAGACGTACTTTCCACTCTTCATGAACTCCTGCCTCAACGAACTTCGCTTCCAACTCATGTATCCAACTCACGCAAGTGTCGCGGTCTCCTGCGAATTTGCGCGGAGGATTTCCTAAGACTTTCCTGTAGGCCGCAACTCTGACATGGGTACTTCGTCCAAGCCCAGGAGTAACAGAACGCACAGGAATGGCACGGAGAGCGCTCTGCTTCCAGTTGATCGAACGATGATTCCTTCCGTCTCCACATGCTGGTGCATCGCCGGTTGATGACATCTACAAGGGGTTTTAAGGAAAGGAGTCAAACAACAAAAATATTGTTTGAACGAAATAAAATGGTTATTAAGAGAATATATAAATTTTTGATCGAACAAAAATAGGATTAAAAAGGTTTAAGAATTTCTTTAGTGAAATTGGCTAAGGATTTAGTAGATGTCCTCACTTCGTATAGTTTGGTACTCCTTCAGCGTTTCACTCCTCAAAAATTGAGTTTATTATTTCGATTTTATATCCGAGGATAGTTGTTAGTTTTAGTCAGTCACATCAGCAAGTAGCAAGCACTCGATAGTTAGTGTATTTTATTTTGAGTGTAATAGTTCGTTTATTTAAAAAGTTCTTATACTATGGTCGGTCCTTAAGGTTTCTACCCATCCTCACACTTTAAAGCGATTTAAAGTTATTATTTAAGTGATCTAATTAAAAAAAATCTAATTCATTATTTGATCCTATAAGTCTATGCCTGACATACGATATAAATGTCTGGCCCAGGTGTCGTCTCGCTATGTGAGATAACTTTAAGTCATTCACGGTCGCAAGAAGACTACGATACCAATCAGAATAACCTGGTTTTTCGTGACTTTAATTAAACTAAGGCGGAAAATTAATTAAGTCTATATATTACAAACCAGCTGTTATCGTCTTACAAACTCAGTATACATAATACGAGTTTAGAGATAGAACAGAGTATTTAGATTACAAATTCCCTCAAAAGCATACAAAATAAATAAGGTAAACTCTCCCCAGCATTCAATAGCGTTGGTCTCAGGGTACCTGCGTTTTTATATATTATCATTTTCCCGCAACACTCTTTCGACACATGCAATTCTAAAGCAATATGCAATATAAATAATAAATAAGTAAAATAAAAAGCAAGTAAACAGGTAAAGCACATAAGAAAATCATGATGATTCAAACATGAGTATAAATCAAATAATATATCACGCAACACTCATAACCGATCATTCTCAACAGGTCGTACCTCAATACCCAGACAATCAAGTCATTAGACAAAGATCAATCAAAACAAAGAAATGCATTCAACATGTGATAACAAATGAGTCTTCGTTAGCGAGGCGGAAGCATGCAGACGTAAAACGCGCTATAGTAGACAGGGCCAACATAACTTGGACATGGCTGACATACTAGACGTCCGCCTTGAAGCGATCAGGGCCGACAAAGCGGACAAGGCTGACAGGCTAAAGATACCTAAGGTAATAAGGACAGCCAAATCCCTAGTCTAATGTATGCATACACCATCTAATCGAGGATCATACGTATTCGCTATTCAAAAGGTATCACCGACCAAAAATACGACTATCACCTTAGACGGGTACCCCCGGGTGGGGCTGGATTTTCCAATTACTATCTATGGGCCCACGGAAATATCAATGTTGCCCCATCCCTGAGGTTGTATATACCGTGCCGAATAGCAATCTTAAGATCGTTATAAGCCTTGGGCAACTCTGGGAGGGAGCCCAAGTCCCCATAGACAGCTACCTCATTAACTTCGAATTTCAAGAGTCGCAACATGGCGAACAATCCAAGTATTTTATTCAAGTAGTTCATTCCTTCAAATCCTTATTTCCTCGTTGTGGACAAGGGATTTTGATCCACGCGATGTTTTATTTCAAAAACATTTTTATTTGAAAAAAAGAGTCGCCACTAAATTTTATATGGAATTTAGAAAACCAATTTTAGAGAAAATGAGTTCGTGTGAGTTTACGTGTTAGGAAGTTTAAAAGAATTTCATTAATTTAACGCCTAACCCCGCCCGTCGTAAAGACGGTCTCTACTAAGTAAAACCATGGCTATTATGAGTACACATGCAGATATGCAAACAGCGTTTTCAGCCCTAAATAAAATACATCCTTTCTATGTCGTTTAATGCACATATAATTTCGTCAAAGTTGTTCAACATGGGTTCATTTACTATTCTAGCCAACAAAGAAAAGAAGCAGAAATACTTACAAGCGGCATAAGATAAATTAACAAGCGTTAGCGGCAGGCGAATAAATAAACAAGCGTGACTAGTATACGGACAAGTACGAATGACTAACGTAAATGACTAAAATCGCAACACAAAAACAAAAGAAGCACCATACAAACGCAAACGAACGTGTAGTCTAAATAATTAAACGCTACTAGCAAACTTACACTAACACACGCAAATGGACACACAAATTAATAATTAGTCCAGACTTAGTGGACATGTCGACGTACGCAAATTATAACAATCAAACACAAATAGACATGCAAACTTCCAATCAATTAAGTGCTGCTAACAGTCAACTACTAACCACACGAACAAGAACTTAAGTGATCAAGTCCAACTAACGCACGCAGGTAAATAAGCAAGTACACATGAGCCTAGAATGATCAACTGTATCTAATAATCACACGAGTACAAACACGAGAACATGAAACTAATTAATGAAACTAAAACAAATGTAGATGAATAAAACAAATAATTAAACACTAACACAAGGGAGCCTTAAACACAAGAATTCATACGGCAAACAAACGCAGACTCGAGATTAAACGAACCAAACGACGGAATAAAAATCATGAAAGCTAATCTAACATATAAGCATGGGTTACGAATCCGGATAACATGATAGACCTAGTTTAAGACAATCAACATAACTAACATGAGTAAAATCTAACTACGCAATAAACAAATGAACCAAACAGAACCAATCTAGCGAAGAATTTTCGAGTCATACTACGCAAGGAAATTAAACACGCATACTTGGTGAACTAGGGGCACGACATACTCATACATTCACATCAAAATCAGGCTAAAACATAGTTCGAAGACAAACGTTAAAAAAATAATAACTACAAAGAGAAAGCAACAGAGCGACAGAAGTAATAAAAAGCGATAAAAATAATAATTTAAACAAAGGTAAAGTGAATATTTTGCACCCTCAACTTACATGTATCGTTGACCAAATATCCGAGTCGTAATCGATTGTAAGATTTTATCCCAAGGGGCCGTCGTCGACGAAAACAAAAGTAAATCCGTAACTTTGAGCAAAACTGACAGCGATTTTCAAAAGCTTGTAACTTCTTCGTTTCTCAACGAAATTTCGAACCGAAAGATGTTTTAGAATCGTGGTAAAGTGAACTTTAAGATTGTGTAAAGAAATCAGAGTGACTATGGTGTTTTCAACACGAAAAACGAGGTAGAAGAAGTGATAGCTGAACCAAAATCAGAAAAATCGTGCTCTGTTTTTGGGGCAGCTATCTCGACTTCTTTTGAGGCTTTTTAGGGCTTTTTTGTGACTTAATATTGTGTATGCATGTTGTATAATCCGTGTGTCTTGAATGCTTGAGGTTAGGGTGTATTTATAGGGTCGAAAGTAGGGTTTTTGAGGGAAGAAGAGCAATTCTGCTCTGTTTTCGTGAGCTGCTGTCCAAGGCACGGTTTAGGGCTTTTCTAGGGTGTTTTCTTGAGTGGCAAGGCAAGATTATATGGGTAGGGCAGTTAGGCTACGGGTATGGGTCATGGGTAGGCGAATAGGAGTCGGGTTTGGGTCAAATAGTGGCTGATTTTGGGCTTACGAGCTGCTGCGGATCGATCAGCTGTGTTTTTGGCTATGTTTTGGCTTATTTGAGGTGGGTTTAGGTCGTGGTTTTAGGCTGGTTTAAGCTTGGGTATGTGAGGGAGAGTGTGGGTGAAAGTGGCCTCGAAATTCGTGCTAAAACGGGCTCAAAATCGCTCTTTAAATAGAGCTCAAAACGAGCTTTAAACTTGCTTTTAAGAAAACGAATTCATCGAAAACGATTTAATAAAATGGCTTAAAGACACGAGAAACGACTTTTCAAGTCAAATATCAAATTTATAAAAGCGACTTTTCAAATCGAATTACTTAAAAATGATTTTTCAGATCGAAATATTTTATTTTCAATAAAACAAACTTCAGGCAAACAAATTTTGACAGAAATAAATTTACCTTGTTAAAACATTAATTTAAATATCATTTAAATTAATAAAGCATTATGTCGACGGCGCCCGGCTTACATCGTAAAACGAACTCAAATAAATGACACGAAATACATGTTGTCCTATCATCATTGGGTGTTTGTCGGGGTTTCTATAAATTTCCATATCGACAGATACTGGTATCAACAGAGCCCCCACTTTGACTAAGGCTTGGACAGGCGAAAGTCAAAGTAGACTCACGAGTTGATCGAAGATCACAACTTGAGAGCCTCACGGGTCGTTTATGGTCCCTTAGACCTGTGTATATAAGCTCACCAGCCATAAGAAGAAATCATACCTGAAACATGATTCTGGATGCCTTCATTTTCATCGAAGTGTAGGTTGAGCCTTATCCTTAGGCGCCTACGTATCCGTTGTGACATAATGACATAATCAAACCCGTATCGTAGTTCGAGCTCGTTGGCCTGTAGCTTTCTGCTGCTTCGGCCCAAAACAATGATATTTGCTTACTCGATTGAGTAAAGCTTATATCTGCATTTTTTGGAAGTGTCACTTCTTTTAGCTTCTGCTAGTACTTCTTCATTTCGAGGATATCATCCTGTCGTTGGGGTCTAAGGTCGGTGACTTTAGAGCCCCCGGTTGGAGCGTTCCTGCTCAATCTTAACAACAAATCATAGCACACGACTCACATAGTGAAATCTGCGACTTTTGAAACAAAAAGGATGGATCATCGATCCGAGCTGTGAATTTCATTCGAAAATGGGTCGTCGACCTGCTTTTTACACAAAAGGGATGGATCATCGATCCGAACTGAGAATACTAATTTGGAAATGGGCTTTCGACCTGCTTTTTTAAACCAAAGGGATGGATCCTCGATCCGAACTGAGAATATTAATTTGGAAATGGGTCTTCGACCTACTTTTTAAACAAAAGGATGGATCATCGATCCGAACTGAGAATATTAATTTGGAAATGGGTCTTCGACCTACTTTTTAAACAAAAGGATGGATCATCGATCCGAACTAAGAAGTTATTCAAAATTTTGTGTCCTCGACCTATATTTTAAAGAGTGGTGGGTCTTCGACTGGAAACCGTAAACATCTTTTGAAAATGAGTCGTCGACCGAAAACCGTAAACATCTTTTGAAAATGAGTCGTCGACCGAAAATCGTAAACATCTTTTGAAAATGGGTCGTCGACCCGCATCTTGGAAAGTGGATGAGTCATCGACTCGAACTATAAACATCATTTGAAAATGGGTCTTCAACCCGCATCTTGAAAAGTGGATGAGTCATCGACTCGAGCTATAAACATCATTTGAAAATGGGTCTTCAGCCCGCATCTTGAAAAGTGGATGAGTCATCGACTCGAGCTATAAACATCATTTGAAAATGGGTCTTCAACCCGCATCTTGAAAAGTGGATGAGTCATCGACTATAAACATTTTTTGAAAATGAGTTTTCAACCCGCATTTTGATTTTAGTGGATGGGTCATCGACCCGAACTATGTTCATCATTTGAAAACTGAGGCCATCGGCCCGTATTTTGAGGAAAAGGCGGATGGGTCATCGACCCGAACTATAATTGTCATTGAAAATCGGGGCCATCGACCTCGATTTTGAAAGAAAAGGTGGACGGGTCATCGACCCGAGCGGAATACAGCTTTTGGAAATGGGTCATCGACCCACATTTTGGAAAGTGGGTAGGTCATTGACCCGTATAGCAAATTTCATTCGAAAATCGAAAGAGGTCACCGACCTGAACTATGGATTTTGAACGCTTCGAGTAATTCGGCCATTACACTAGTTTAAAAACGTCGTTTAAAATAATATAAAAGACGACTCTAAAAGTGTAAAATTATACAACTAATACACATCCATTTACTCTATTATCAAATTACCCCACACTTAGCTTATTGTCGTCCTCGACGATGACAAATCGAGCTACTAAAAATGTCACCATACTTAACCTTATATTGACTTATGAACGGTCAACGACAAACTTAAAATATACACTTCAAGATCATTTCAAACAAATCATGTGAATCAGCAGCGCCTACAATGAAATTTTTCCTCCACAATAAACTGTACAATCGACTAATTAAACCACATTACAGATTTTAGTCGCTTTTAAATTAAAATTATTAACGAACTTTTCATCCTTCACAACTTGTTTCACCTTCTTTCTCCCCACATATCAACAATTAGACTATGGGTTTCAGCCAATTTTAAGGTCTCAAGGGAAGGGGTTTACTTTCGGCACCTTGTATTACCACATTAGTGCGTGGATCATTCTCCCGGTTACCTAAGGTGTACTCGATACCTCCTCACAATATTTATTTTTTCCTTTCTTTCTGATTTTTTTTCAACATTCTCTTTTTCAAAATATCTGTCAAGTGACCCATGTAGCAAGCCTCAACCGATGGATCCCGTCCAACTGGACAAGTCATCAGGCATTCTCCCAATAGCTAAAATTGGGTTCCCCTCGGGCTAAGAACTCGAATCACGAGACAGTCAATCACGCTCTTTTGAGGTCAAGTAATCTCCCTGTCGGTCCAGTAAAGGAGTCACCACGAAAGTAAATAATTAAACACAAGACTGGCTTACACACCACACTATTAATTAGTCAACAATGGGGTTAAGATCGTTACACAAGTGCTATTCTTTATTATCCCTTCATAATCCAAATTGAAAAGAGAACTAAAATATGTAGTGTCATGAAATTAATCAACTCAAGTTTAAATAAGGAGGAAAAGTTCATGCATCTGCTACTTCAAATTATAAATTCTCAATTTATTCCGAAAGACAAATCAATTCGAGTTTGTCGTTGACTCATTTTAGTCTAAACATTAAACAGAAGGTTCAGGTGCTTGGTTCGAAAGTTACCCCACTTTTGCAACTTGACTTTGACTTAAGGAGAAGAATATGCGACTCAGGTTCAGAAATCGACACGGTTTCGACACTATTTGTAACAACTCGGGATGCAAGTGGACTGGACCAGATTAATCATGAAAAGACTCGGAGCTTAACGACATGGTCTACGACCTAACTATGCAAATGCATGCGACATATGGACTTGAAGACAGACTCACAGTACGGGACTTAGACCCAACTAGACATGGACTTGAAGTAATTAGCTCGTGCGTGGACCAGACAGTTTCTAAGGTTTATACAAAACTTCCAAATAGCTTAGCTAAGACGTTGTTGTGCCCTGACTCAGAACTAAAAATTTGACATGCATGACTTGGGCCCACGTGTAGGCCTGGGTGACCAAACTAGGTAAGACCTCTAAGACTTTTAGATGGACTAGACTTACTATACACGGCTTAGATTCCAACTAGACTCGACTAGGTGCATTTCATGCTTACTCGCGACTTGAAAAAGAAACCTATTTTTTGAAGTTGAGGTTTGAAAAGGGCAGCACATCGACTACCAAAAAGCTTACTTGGTTCGAAAATTCTAGTCCAACTAGGGCTAGATTTTTACCTTTCTGGTTGGAAAAAATTCTATTCCCAAATGGGTATCATTTCAAAAGCGTTCGAGATTATTCTAATCCTAAACGTATAGCATTTCAGCTCAAAAACTATTCTTTTTTCAAAAGACCAACGTAGTGTTAAAAATCGTTCGGGATTAATCTAATCCTAAACGGGAAGCATTTCAGCTTGAAAGGATTCTTTTTTCAAAAGAGTTAGCGTCGAAGATCGTTCGAGATTGTTCTAATCTTAAACGGGTAGCATTTCAGCTTGAAAATGATCTTTTTTCAAAAGAGTTAGTGTTAAGAACTGTTCGAGATTATTGTAATCTTAAATGGATAGCATTTCGACTATAAAAGGATCTTTTTTCAAAAGAGTTAGTGTAAAGAACTGTTCGAGATTATTCTAATCTTAAACGGATAGCATTTCAGCTATAAAAGGATCTTTTTTCAAAAGAGTTAGTGTAAAGAACTGTTCGAGATTATTCTAATCTTAAACGGATAGCATTTCAGCTATAAAAAGATCTTTTTTCAAAAGAGTTAGTGTTAAGACTGTTCGAGATTATTCTAATCTTAAACGGATAGCATTTCAGCTATAAAAGGATCTTTTTTTCAAAAGAGTTAGTGTTAAGACTGTTCGAGATTATTCTAATCTTAGACGGATAGCATTTCAGCTATAAAAGGATCTTTTTTCAAAAGATAATTTTCTTTTAAAGAAAAAAGTTTTAGGATTTTCTAATCCTAACGAGGAGCATTTCAGCTTAGAAACGATTTTTTTTTTTTTATAAAGAGCAAAAATCGAAAATTATTTAAGATTGTTCTAATCCTAACGAGGAGCATTTCAGCTTAGAAACGATTTTTTTTATAAAGAGCAAAAATCGAAAATTATTTAAGATTGTTCTAATCCTAACGAGGAGCATTTCAGCTTAGAAAAGATCTTTTTTCAAAAGAGCTAATATTCAGAAAATTGTTTAAGATTGTTCTAATCCTAAACGAATAGCATTTCAGCTAAGAAAAGATCCTTTTTCAAAAGAGCTAATGTCGAAAATTGGTTAAGATTATTCTAACCCTAAACGAATAGCATTTCAGCTTAGAAAAGATCTTTTTTTTTTCAAAAGAGGCAATATCGAAAATTGTCTAAGATTATTCTAACCCTAAACGAGTAGCATTTCAGCTTAGAAAAGATCTTTTTTCAAAAGAGGCAATATCGAAAATTGTTTAAGATTATTCTAACCCTAAACGAATAGCATTTCTGCTTAGAAAAGATCTTTTTTCAAAAGAGGCAATATCGAAAATTGTTTAAGATTATTCTAACCCTAAAGGAATAGCATTTCAACTTAGGAAGAGATCTTTTTTCAAAAGAGCTAGAATCGGAAATTATTTATGATTATTCTAATCTTAAACGAAATAGCATTTCAGCTAGGAAGAGATCTTTTTTTCAAAAGAGCTAATATCGGAAATTATTTAAGATTATTCTAATCCTAAACGAATAGCATTTCAGCTAGGAAGAAATCTTTTTTTCAAAAGAGCTAAAATCGGGAATTATTTTAAGATTATTCTAATCCTAAACGAATAACTTTTAGCTTGGAGGAGATCTTTTTTCAAAAGAGCTAACATTGGAAAAAAAATGTTTAAGATTATTCTAACCCTAAACGAATAACTTTTTAGCCTGGAGGAGATCTTTTTTCAAAAGAGCTAAAATTCAGAAAATTATTTAAGATTAATCTAATCCTAAGAGGATGGCATTTCAGCCACGAAAAGATCTTTTTTCAAAAGAGCTAATATTCAGAAAATATCTAAAATTATTCTAATTTTAGAAGGAAAGCATTCGACTTAAAAAAATCTTTGTTTTTCGAAGGAGATAGTGTGGGAAAATATTTAAGATTATTCTAATCCTAAAAAAGAGAGCGTTTCAGCTAGGAATGAATCTTTTTTCAAAAGAGCTAATATCGAAAATCTTTTAAGATTATTCTGATCCTAAAAGAGTAGCATTTCTGCTAGGAGAAGATCTTTTTTCAAAAGAGCTAAAAATCGGAAATAATTTAAGATTATTCTAATCCTAAAAGGAAAGCGTTTCAGCTTGGACAAAAATCTTTGTTTTTTTCGGAAAAGAAAGTGTTGGAAAATATTTAAGATTATTCTAATCCTAAAAAGACAGCATTTCAGCTTAAGAAATGATTTTTTTTTTTGAAGGAAAGCATTTCAGCTCGAATCAAAAATCTTTTTCAAATGAGGTAGGGTTGGAAAATATTTAAGATTATTCTAATCCTAAAAAGACAGCATTTCAGCTGAGATTTTTGGAAAATATTCGATTGAAAAGATGACAGTTTTGATTAAAAAAAGTTTAAAACAAGGCTTTGGAATTCACAGAGCAATTAGTCACACGCAGTTCAAGGATGCAATGCATGAGCTAGACTATTCTAAGTCTCGAAAAGGGTCCATGCCAATGATTCCACGTTGTTAGGGAACTTACACCCCCACCATAAGTCAGGAACGAAATGGTGAGCAGCAGTTGCTAACCTCGGCGGAACCACCTTGGTATTTAAACCAGACACAGTGAACGTCATTTCCCTACTTTGAGATCGACCCAAAGGGAGAAATGGTTCGAATCCTAACAGTATGATGCATAAATAACATAAAAAAAAGAAAGAGTACTCTAAATAGCCATCATTTTACTTTTCAAGTTTCACTGTCCCCAGCGGAGTCGCCAAATTGTGGACAAGGGATTTTGATCCACGCGATGTTTTATTTCAAAAACATTTTTATTTGAAAAAAAAGAGTCGCCACTAAATTTTATATGGAATTTAGAAAACCAATTTTAGAGAAAATGAGTTCGTGTGAGTTTACGTGTTAGGAAGTTTAAAAGAATTTCATTAATTTAACGCCTAACCCCGCCCGTCGTAAAGACGGTCTCTACTAAGTAAAACCATGGCTATTATGAGTACACATGCAGATATGCAAACAGCGTTTTCAGCCCTAAATAAAATACATCCTTTCTATGTCGTTTAATGCACATATAATTTCGTCAAAGTTGTTCAACATGGGTTCATTTACTATTCTAGCCAACAAAGAAAAGAAGCAGAAATACTTACCGACGGCATAAGATAAATTAACAAACGTTAGCGGCAGACGAATAAATAAACAAACGTGACTAGTATACGGACAAGTACGAATGACTAACGTAAATGACTAAGTACTGCAACAAAAAAACAAAAGAAGCACCATACAAACGCAAACGAACGTGTAGTCTAAATAATTAAACGCTACTAGCAAACTTACACTAACACACGCAAATGGACACACAAATTAATAATTAGTGCAGACTTAGTGGACATGTCGACGTACGCAAATTATAACAATCAAACACAAATAGACATGCAAACTTCCAATCAATTAAGTGCTGCTAACAGTCAACTACTAACCACACGAACAAGAACTTAAGTGATCAAGTCCAACTAACGCACGCAGGTAAATAAGCAAGTACACATGAGCCTAGAATGATCAACTGTATCTAATAATCACACGAGTACAAACACGAGAACATGAAACTAATTAATGAAACTAAAACAAATGTAGATGAATAAAACAAATAATTAAACACTAACACAAGGGAGCCTTAAACACAAGAATTCATACGGCAAACAAACGCAGACTCGAGATTAAACGAACCAAACGACGGAATAAAAATCATGAAAGCTAATCTAACATATAAGCATGGGTTACGAATCCGGATAACATGATAGACCTAGTTTAAGACAATCAACATAACTAACATGAGTAAAATCTAACTACGCAATAAACTAATGAACCAAACAGAACCAATCTAGCGAAGAATTTTCGAGTCATACTACGCAAGGAAATTAAACACGCATACTTGCTAAACTAGGGGCACGACATACTCATACATTCACATCAAAATCAGGCTAAAACATAGTTCGAAGACAAACGTTAAAAAAATAATAACTACAAAGAGAAAGCAACAGAGCGACAGAAGTAATAAAAAGCGATAAAAATAATAATTTAAACAAAGGTAAAGTGAATATTTTGCACCCTCAACTTACATGTATCGTTGACCAAATATCCGAGTCGTAATCGATTGTAAGATTTTATCCCAAGGGGCCGTCGTCGACGAAAACAAAAGTAAATCCGTAACTTTGAGCAAAGCGACAATGATTTTCAAAAGCTTGTAACTTCTTCGTTTCTCAACGAAATTTCGAACCGAAAGATGTTTTAGAATCGTGGTAAAGTGAACTTTAAGATTGTGTAAAGAAATCAGAGTGACTATGGTGTTTTCAACACGAAAAACGAGGTAGAAGAAGTGATATTGAACCAAAATCGGAAAAAATCGTGCTCTGTTTTTGGGGCAGTTATCTCGACTTCTTTTGAGGCTTTTTAGGGCTTTTTTGTGACTTAATATTGTGTATGCATGTTGTATAATCCGTGTGTCTTGAATGCTTGAGGTTAGGGTGTATTTATAGGGTCGAAAGTAGGGTTTTTGAGGGAAGAAGAGCAGTGCACTCTGTTTTTAGTATTTCTTTGTCCAAGGCACGGTTTAGGGCTTTTCTAGGGTGTTTTCTTGAGTGGCAAGGCAAGATTATATGGGTAGGGCAGTTAGGCTACGGGTATGGGTCATGGGTAGGCGAATAGGAGTCGGGTTTGGGTCAAATAGTGGCTGATTTTGGGCTTACGAGCTGCTGCGGATCAGCTGTGTTTTTGGCTACGTTTTGGCTTATTTGAGGTGGGTTTAGGTCGTGGTTTTAGGCTGGTTTAAGCTTGGGTATGTGAGGGAGAGTGTGGGTGAAAGTGGCCTCGAAATTCGTGCTAAAACGGGCTCAAAATCGCTCTTTAAATCGAGCTCAAAACGAGCTTTAAACTTGCTTTTAAGAAAACGAATTCATCGAAAACGATTTAATAAAATGGCTTAAAGACACGAGAAACGACTTTTCAAGTCAAATATCAAATTTATAAAAGCGACTTTTCAAATCGAATTACTTAAAAATGATTTTTCAGATCGAAATATTTTATTTTCAATAAAACAAACTTGAGGCAAACAAATTTTGACAGAAATAAATTTACCTTGTTAAAACATTAATTTAAATATCATTTAAATTAATAAAGCATTATGTCGATAAACGCCTAAGCTTACATCGTAAAACGAACTCAAATAAATGACACGAAATACATGTTGTCCTATCATCATTGGGTGTTTGTCGGGGTTTCTATAAATTTCCATATCGACAGATACGGGTATCAACACTCGTTCATTCGTAACTTATAACAATTCTGAGATTTCATAATAACGTCGAATTTTGTATAATGAAATTTTAGTTCTAGCAGTTCTTCAGGTAAACAGAACACATAGAAAAAAACTTAATTATTTATTTTGAGTCCGTTCGTAAAATTTAAATATTTTCACTATTCATTATTTTACTATTCATTGTATTTACTATTCATCGTATTTACTATTCATCATAATTACTATTCATCGTATTTACTATTCCTCGTACTTACTATTCCTCGTATTTTTATACGTATTCGTATTTTCGTATTTCGTATTTGTACGTATTTTTATACTTCGTATTTATACGTATTTTTGTACGTATTGTATTCTTATACTTAAGATAGTTTATTTGATTAACTTAAGTGATTTAGTTTTATGTAACTAGATTTTCTAATTATTTAGTTTCTTTTTAATTTTTATACTTAGCTTTTCTACAAAATATCTAAAAAGTATCTAGACTTTTTAATCTAAGTGTAAAGTTCTATTTTTATTTTCTAAGTATAATTTCTAGTTTTAAAGTCGTTAGGTTCGTTTTGTATTTAGTGATTTGAAATATTATTTTAAAAGCGAAACTCGGTTATGTTTAGTCATATACTTAGCTAAATTTCTTTTAACGATTTCTACTTTTAGCGGGGTTGTCGTAGTTCATTTTAAATAGTCCGTATGTCCAAATCCAAATTTAAGCAAGGGTAGTAGCACTCGAAAAGGTTCATTTTACTACGTGTAACGTTTATTTTTATCGGTTTCGTTGATTCTTTTTATCAACGATTCATTATACATTCTAAAATAATCCTAATTACTAATCAAATTTAGTGAACTAAGTGACAAATTCATTTTGATCAAAATTGACCCAAATATATTGTAGAGGCCGTAGCCTTTTTATTCATTTAGCTATCAATTTCTTTTTTTGTTTTTATTAATAATTCATTATTTTAACTAATTAATTTACTTAAGTGATAAAAATAAAAAAAAAAGTGACAAAATCAATTTTGGTCCAAAAATAGCCCCAAGGCCGTGACTCCTTATACTTGTGCCATTTATTTTTGTTTTCTAATTTTATCGGTTTTTGACTTAACGTTTTTATATACTAATTATTTAAATTATACTAAGGTGACTTAACTAGTTTAAAATTTTCACTAAACATTTTATTTCATTTATGAATAGTGTCTTTACTCACTTTAAATTTCTAACTTTTTCATTATAAAGATTTAGCTTATTTAACTTATATAATTAGTATTGTATTTATTCACTAGTGGATTAAAACAACATTTAAGTAAAACTTTATAAAAATTATGAATTAAGCTAGAAATAAATATGAAGAACACATGAACAAGTGAAGAACTCATGTGATTTTCTAAAGAACATTTTTAACTCAAATTTTTATATTATCGTTTTATTTTCTCAAATTTTAATAGCATGTCTAATTAACCTAGACTAATCCTAATATGTTATTTAGAAAAATTAAAACTAAAAATTGGTCCAAAATCTACATGAAAACCGTGGTACTTGATATGTTGTTCTTAATTTTTATTTTTGAGTTTTATTCTACTAGTTCTATATTTATTATTCTTTATATCATACATATATTTATCATAAGTGAAAATCATATAGAAACATTAATAATAACAAGTAAGTCATTTCATACACAAGAATAACAATACTTCAAGAACACACATAAACACTTTAAAACATTTAAATTTCATAACAAATTCATTTTAGTCCAAAACATAAACTAGTTATATTTTCATGTTCATCTTATTTCAAGTATTTTAAGCATGCAATTTACAAAAATTAAAGCGAAAAATTAAATCAAAAATAAGGGTGATGCCGTGTGGTTTATATATTCTACACAGATTTTATTTTTCGATTTTTGCCTTGTAATTAGTCATGCAATACTATGTGATATACAAATTCATACACACACTTAAACATAACATATAATCAAATAGGTGTAAGTGCTTAGCAAATATAGTGTCTTGGGAGCACCTTGATTAGGTTAGTGAATAAAAATCCTAGCAATTATCGGGGTCGATAATATGGCCGAAGATACTAAGATCGATGGCTCCACCTTGCTCCTCTTCTTTGGAAAGATAGTACATAAAAATGAAAACAAGCAAGTTAGTAATTTATTTTAAAACTAAACTAACTAAACTAAAAATTTAAAGTGTATTAGTATTTTTAGGTTTAGGTGATGTATAAATTTTCATGAATTCGATTTATGTTACTAAATATTTATAAGTGAAAAGAGGAAGTGATTACTAATTAAAATAGTGGAGAAATAACTTAAGTGTTTAAGAAAAATTTAAGGACAAGAAGTAAAAGTTTAAGGGAGAAAATGAAATGAAGAAGATGAAGATCATAAGAATGTGGAGGATGAGGATGAGTTTGCTCTTACTAAGTATTTGAGTAGTCTTTTTATTTAGAGAGAAAAGAATTAAAGTGGTTATGAGTTTGAGTGGAAAATGAGAGAAATACTTAGTGTGTTTTCTTTTGTGTTTGTGTGTAAATGATTTAGGTAGTAGTATAATGTATTGTAGTAGTAGTTTTGTATGTGTGTTAGAGTGGAAAGTGAAGGTAGAGTAATTGTATACTTAGTAATATATGGTGTGTGTGTTTAGTACTTAGAATGTATTTAGGTATGAACCAAGCTTTTACAATTAAAGGTAACTAACTAAACTAAGTGATGATGAGTATAAATGTAGGTGTGTAAGTATGAAGAGCATGCTTGTGTAGAGAGTGAAACAAGTGTGTAAGAAGTGGAAGAAGCATGCTTGTGTGAGTGAAAAACTGGAAGGGTGTAGAGTGAGCTACATTGCTCAATTATTTCGGCCATTTTAAAAAAATAGGGCTCGGTTTTCGTTTTTGAAATTTTCGATTTGCGCGCACGCGAAAAGTCTCAAAATAAAATATATGATCTTAAAATAGTGTTTCGAAATAAGATTGAAAATAAAAATGAAAATAATCTTCGAAGGGTGATCAAAACAAAAATTGGGTCCAAAGTCCTCGAAATTTTAATTAAAAATTTACTAGTCCGAAATACATATTTTTTTGGTCGAAAGTTATCGTTTTAAATAATTAAAATCAACCGTCAAAACATTTATCAGTTTAAATTAAGTTTGACTTGAAATTTCGATAATTTTCAAAAGTGCTAGTTAAATGGAATTGGAATAGTAGCTAAATAAAAGCAAAAATGATTTATTAAGAAATAAACAAAATGATTAGGTTTTTAACTAAATTAGTTTATTTGAAATTATTCTTTAACTAATTTAGTTCCATATTAAGCTTCTACATTATGTGTCATTGAATTTGGAAGAGGATGTTTGGTGATTTAGTCACCAAATAATTCGGCTTTGTGGGCCCCATTTGGCCTCGTTTTGCGCGCCGAAATTTGTCGTTGAGAAATTTGCCGTCGATTCTTCTTTTGATTTATCGAGTCCGAATATGTAAAAATAAAGTTCAAATTCGAAGTATATCAAAATGGTTTTAGTTTAGGTGCGAGAAAAATTTGTAGTGTGTTGTAATTGTTGATTTGAAATCCAACTACGAGAAAAATTATAAGGGCTCACTTTTATTTAAAAATCAAAAGTGTTCGAAATTGAATTTTATGAATAAAAGGTTTTACTTTTATTTTTATGAATAGTAAACCTGACTTGACCATTTTGAAAATTCGAAAGACGATATAAGTTTTGTGTTGACTTTTATAAAATTTTGAATTGTGCTTATTTTTGAATTCTAAAGATAATACAATATATTTCATTTTCAAAATTTTTATATTTGAACTTAGCATATTCAGTATTATTTGGCGAAAAAAAAATTCAGTCGCATTTTTATTATGAGTAAAAAGGATGAATTTAATTTAAGGAATTAAATTCTTTTATAATTTTATGTTAAAATAACACGGGGTGTTACAGCTATTTTACTTAACGCATATTTGCGATATTAAATCTTAACTCTATTCGATACTAGTTTTACTTAGGTATATTTTAAATTTCAAATCGCTCTATTTCCTTTTATTGTTTTAACTAAATAATTATTTAGTATATTTTAAGTTCATTATAAACTTTAGAGTTTTTAATAAAGTAATTGTTATATTAAATGTGATATGTGACTGTTATTTTATAACTATTTATCTTAGAAAACTTATACGAGTAACTTTTAGTTTATATAAACACGAACTTTACTTATAAGTTGATTTAATACTAATTTAAAATTAATACTTTTTTACCTAACTTTTCATTTTTAGTTGTATTTTAATTTTAACTTTTTAGTGAAGATAAATATTTTATTTCTATAAATATTTGACATTAATTTAATTTATTTACTTAAGTAATTTTAATAGTATTTTAGTCACATATTATATTTGTGATACATATATTTTATATATTTTAATTTTATAAAAAACTAATTGTTCTGGATTTATTAAATTATCAAATAATTATTTTTTATCAGATTTTAAAATAATCATTGTATAGTAAGTGTTGTTCACTTTTATTAATAAGTAATTAAAAAATATTTTTAATCATCAATAATAATGTATATACAAATTTAATAAATTATGATGTGGGCACTCTAAAAACACTTAGAAAAACTCTCTTTTATGTAGATGTATATAGACATGAAATATATAGTTTGATTTCTAATTTATAAAAGAATTAAAAGAAATACTTTAAAACGGAATAGTAAAAATTTGAAATTTTGTCATCAAACTAAACTTTACCTTATCATTATAATACACCATGGTGATTTTTTTATACCTAATTTTCAGATATTCTAATACAAAATTGACATGAACAATTAAATCAAATATTAATACAATGAAACTAACTAAAAGATCAAGTATGATGAATAATAAATATTATTATACAACAATAAATAATGATTTGATATGAAAATAAGATAATCAATAGATCATGCATATCTCTTTTACCTTTCACGTTATGTAACAACCTGGTTTTTCGTGACTTTAATTAAACTAAGGCGGAATATTAATTAAGTCTATTTATTACAAAACCAGCTGTTATCGTATTACAAAACTCTATATATATAATATGAGTTTAAGATAAACAGAGTATTCGGTTACAAATCTCTCAAAGGAGTACAAAATAAGATAAAACCATCCCCAGTATTCATAAGCTTTAGTCTCGGGGTACCTGCAACCATTCATATTCTCGCATCACTCTTTCTATACATGCAAATCTAAAACGTATGCAATATATGAAATAAATAAAAAACACATTGCAATTAGGCAAGCAAAAACACATAAGGAAACATGATGATTCAAACACGAGTATACATCCAATCACAAAACGTACAACACCCATATATAATCATTCTCAATAAGGCGTATTTCAACACTTAGGAAACCAAGTCATTCAGACAATAATCAGACAAAACAAGGAAATACATCCATCATACGTTAACTAATGAGTCTTCGTTAGTAAGGCGGAATCATGCAGACATAATCCGCGCAGTAGCAATCAGGGCCAACATAACTTGGACATGACTGAAATGCTAAAGATATCTAAGGTAATAAGGACGGCCATATCCCTTGTCTAATGTATGCATACACTACCTATCGAGGATCATACGTATTCGTTATTCAAAAGGTATGTATCACCGACGAACAAGTTCGACTATCACCAGAGACGGGTACCCCCGGTTGGGGCTGGTATTTTCCAATTACCATCTATGGGCCCACGGAAATATCAATGATGCCCCATCCCTGAGGTTGTATATACCGTGTCAAATAGCAATCTTAAGATCGTTAAATAGCCTTGGGCAACTCTGGGAGGGAGCCCAAGTCCCAATAGACAGCTACCTCATTAACATCGAATTCAAGAGTCGCTACATGGCGAACAATCCTAGTATTTTATTCAAGTAGCTCGTTTTCTCAAATTCTTATTTCCTCGTTCAATCGTAACATGTGTTAATTCTGAAACTTAAATATATCGTCGAACTTTGTATAATGAAATTGTAGTTCTAGCAGTTCTTCAGGTAAACAGAACACATAGAAAAACTTAAATATTTATTTTGAGTCCGTTCGTAAATTTTAAATATTTTCACTATTCATTATTTTACTATTCATCACGGTTACTATTCATCATTTTACTATTCATCGTATTTTTATACGTATTCGTATTTTTGTATTTCATATTTCTACGTATTTTTATACGTATGCGTATTTTTATACTTCGTATTTATACGTATTCGTATTCTTATACTTTGTATTTATACGTATTTTTATACTTCGTATTTTTATACTGGTATGTATTTTTATACTTGTACGTATTTTCATACTTTATACGTATTTCTTTACTTAGGATATTCTACAAAACAATCTTTTATTTACTAAGTATAAAATTCTAGTTTCAAAGTCGTTAAGTTCGTTTTGTATTTAGTGATTTGAAAAATTATTTAAAATGTAAAACTCGGTTAAATTTTGTCATATACTTAACTAAACTTTTAACGGTTTCAAATTTTAGCGACGTTGTCGTAGTTCATTTTAAATAGTCCGTATGTCCAAATCCATATTTAAGCAAAGGTAGCAACACTCGAACTTGTTCATTTTTAATATACGTAACATTTATTTTTTATCGGTCTCGTCGATTCTTTTTATTAACGATTTATTATACAATCTAATATAATTCTAATTACTATTCAAATTTAGTGAATAAGTGACAAATTCATTTTGATCAAAATTGACCCCAAATAATGGAAAAATACCGTAGCCTTTATTCATTTAGCTATTTATTTCTTTTTTTTTGTTTTTATTAATAATTCATTACTTTAACTAATTAATTTGCTTAAGTGATAAAAATAAAAAGTGACAAGTTCATTTTAGGTCTAATTTAAACCCTAAAACCGTGGCACCTTATACACTTACACATTTTATTTTCGTTTTCTAATTTATCGGTTTTTGACTTAAAGTTTTTATATACTAATTATTTAAATTATACTAAAGTGATTTAACTAGTTTACGATTTTCACTAAACATTTTATTTCATTTATGAATAGTGTTTTTACTCACTTTAAATTTCTAACTTTTATATTTTAAAGATTTAGCTTATTTAACTTATATATTTAGTTTTGTAAGTACTTATTAGTTAATAAAAACAATAAATAACAACACACATAACAAATACTATAAATCAAAATGGGCTAAATTTATCAAGAACACATGGAGAAATGAAGAACATATATGTTTTTCTAAAGAACACATTTAACTCAAATTTTCATATGATTATATAAATTTCTCAAATTTTACTAACAACACTAATTAACCTAAAGTAACATAACATATTATTTTCAAAAATTAAAACTAAAAATAGGTCCAAATTATTTAACAAAATCGTGGCCCCTTATCTATATTTGTAAATTTTTATTTTTGATTTTTATACTACTAATTCTATATCTAATTTCCTCTATATTATGTGTATAATTAACATAAGTGAAAATCATATAAAAACATTAACAATTAAAAGTAAATCATTCCATACACACCCAAGTAAGTATTAAAAATTAAATGTTAAGAAAAGAACATCAACATGTAAACCATATTTTTAGTACCCATTTATTTAAGTCTTTTAAGCATATGATGAACAAAAATTAAAACGAAAAATTAGACAAAAATACAAGGGAATGCCGTGGGGTTTTCTAGGTGGACAATCAATTTTATTTTTCGATTTTTGTCTTCTAATTTAACATATGGTGCTAGGTGATACATAAATCATGCATGCAATCAAAACATCACTTAGGAAAAATAACATGTAAACATTTAGGTTTAGTGCTTAGCAAATATAGTGTGCGAGAGCACCTTAATTAGGTTGGTTAGTGAAAAGCTTAACAGTTGTCGGGATCAACGATGTTGTCAAATATGCTCAAGTCGATGCCTCCACCTTGCTCCTCGTCTTTGATTAAAATTAGTACATACAAATGAAAATAAGCAAGTTAGTAATTTATTTTAAACTAGACTAACTAAACTAAAAATTTAAAGTGTACAAGTATTTTTTTGTTTAGGTGATGTATAAATTTTATTCATTTTAATTTATGTTCATAAATATTTATAAGTTAAAAGAGGAAGTGATTACTAAATATAAATGGTGGAGAGTTTGTTTAAGAGCTTAAGGAAATAAAAACAAGAATATAAAAGCTTAAGGAAGAAAAATGAAGTGAAGAAGATGAAGATCATAAGTGATCTTGGAGGTTGAAGATGAAGATGCCTTACTAAAGTTTAGAGTAGTTTCTTATTAGAGAGAAAAGACTTAGAGTTTTTCCTGTGTTTGTGTGTAAATGAAAAATGTAGTAGTGAATTGTATACTAGTGTAGTAGTAATGTATGTATGGTATTTGTGTATTAAAAATGTATAATCTTTAATTTTAATAAAGCAAATACAAGTGATGATGAAATGTAGGAGTGTAAGTAATATAGGGTGGCTTGTGTAAGAGAAGAATGGAAGAGGATAACATTGAGCCAAGGAAGCTCAAAGAAGTCGGCCAAGGTGCATCCACTTGGCTCGATTTTTCGTTTTTGAAATTTTCGATTTGCGCGCACGCGAAAAGTCTCGAAATAAAACATATGATCTTAAAATAATGTTTCGAAGTAAGATCGAAAATAAAAATGAAAATAAACTTCAAAAGGAAGCCAAAACAAAAATTGGGTTTAAAATCCTCGAAACTTTGAATAAAAATTTATTCGGTCGAAATACTTATTTTTTTCGTTGAATGTTATTGATTTAAATAATTATAAACAATCATCAAAAATTTTATCAGTTTAAAATAAGTGTGACTCATTATTTCAATATTTAGCGAAAGTGTTAGTTAAATAGAATCGAAATAGTAAATTGATATTAATATAATAAGATTTGTTAGTAATAACCAAAATAATTAAACCTTATCTAATTTAGTTAGATTTAGATTATGAGTAAGTATATATTTGAAGAAGGATTAGGTGACTTAGTCACCCTTAAGTGGCTCGGCCACTTGGTCAACATTTGACCTCGATTTACGTGCCGAAATTTGTCGTTGAGAAAAATTGTCGTCGATTCATCATTTGATTTATCGAGTTCGAATATGTAAAAATAAAGTTCAACTTCGAAGTATATCAAAATAGTTTTAATTTAGGTGCGAGAAAAATTGTAGTGTATTGTTTTAGGAATTTAATTGAGCGAGATTGTCTAATTATTGATTTCCTAATTATGATTAGTTTAAATTAACACGGGGTGTTACACGTTACATATTCGATTGATTTTGTAATCAAGTTTCTTCAATGAGTACCTCAGATCTTAAACTTAAAATATAAATCTGCAACATACAAAGGGAAAAAGATTATTATGAATTCAATCAAGCTATGTTTAAATTACAAACATGATAATTAAGAAATAAAACTTTTCAAAATTAATACACTTATCAAATCAAATACCGTAAAAAATAAAAATAACACAAATCGTAATCATAATTAAAATATAATAAACTAAAACTATTTAACCCGGTACCTTGGAAGACAAAGCTAAAGTTTTTGATATATATATACACAAAAAAGGTTTAAAAGAGTTACCTAAAAATTATCTAAAGTATCATAATTAAATAACTAAATTATGTGTCATATAATTGTTTCTTTCCAATTTTTTTTTAATAATATAAATTATTTAATCTATTTTTCAAATGAATTTTTTTTTATTGGATGAAATACTTTGATATTTATACTCATTTGACAGCATTTTTCGTTTCGAAACTAATGATGTTATTTTAATATTTTTTCGACAGATACATTTTATGAAACACAATAATCAAAGACTTAGCTAAAAAATTTAGAATGTTTCATAATTAAATAAGGGAATTATTTATCTTTTTTTTTTTTTTTATGACGAGGGGGTTGAGTCCCCCCCGGACACATGCATTCCCGCACCACCACATGTACCATGTAAGCCACCCCCGACAGGGGCTGCAGTGGCCAAGTGGGGAAATTGGTTCCAGGTGGGATTTAAGCCTGGGACCTCACACAATTTGTTGAACCTTCCAGGTTAACCCAAATTCCACCTAGACAACCACCACTTGGTTAAGGGACTATTTATCATATAATTCTTTCTTTCCAAATTACTATTTTTCACAATTTAATTTATTTTCTTAATGTAATTTTATGATTGGCTTAAATTCTCCTATATTTAATGAGAAAAATGAGAAAAAGAAAATGATAAATTTTTAAGTCGGTAGTTCGAAGTAACATTTTAAATTTGAATATACAACTTGGAAACTACATATATGGATCTCATATTATAAATATCGATTTAATAGACACACACGCATCTATAAACTTATTTTAAGGTTTTTAGTTTTGGAACTTATAATTAAAAAAAAATTAATTTTCAATAATATATCAATTAGAGTTGGTTTTTTGAAGGCACCATATATATGACTTTTTTTTTCTTTTTTAAAGCACCCTAAAAGTGTAAATAGTGCATTTGGAGGGAAATTAAAAAGTTTAAATTTTTTGATTTGGTGGGATGTAAAATCAAGGAATAAATTTGGGGAGAAGATAAGCGCTTCTACATTCTAAATTTGGGAGGGAAATAGTGAAAACGTATCAGTACCACCCAATGTCTTCACATTAGTAATTCACCCACTTGTCAATAATGATTAATGAAGTACAGTTACAAGGGACAATTTCCACTAATCTTAATATTTGTGTTTTGGCATCAGGTAAAGTTTGACTATAAAGGAAGAGAGTAGTTTCTTTTACTGAAAATTAATCCGTTATACAAAAAAAAAATATGGATAAAAAGACGTTGATTAACCCGTATTTTGACCCTAACCCGACCCGGAACCCGTGTACACCCGACCCGTATACTACCCGAACCCGAAATACACTCGACCCGTATGTTACCCGTATAATAGTTACCCGAACCCGAAACCCGCCCGCCCGACCCGTTTGACAGGTATAGCTATAAGTATGTAAATATATGACACATCAAACTCCCCCAAACCGAACCGTTGCTTGTCCTCAAGCAACCAAGCGTGACAGAAAAATAGAGGACAAAGCGAGCAAAAGGAAACTCCCCAACAATCACCAAACCGCAAGCAGCTCAAGCAAATGGCAATCGATCCCGAAGCAACATGGGACGTATGGATATAGCAAGCTAACGGATGAGAATTACAAGACGGCACAGAATGAATAGCATGGCTTAAACAAAGGCTCTCTAGCAATCAAATCACGGACCTCTCGCGGTTTCCACTCTAGCACAAATGATGAACAAGGTGATATATGTGATGACACTCACCTACTCGACTTGTGAAAGCACGCCCGCAATCGAATGTGGACCAAATCTCGTATTCCCGTACACAAATAATGTCATAAAAACGAACCGAACATGAGGACTTACATAGGATATGAGGAGCGTAAAGGCTATAGAGAGGTAAAGAGCAAGAAGATGGAACAAATGATTATGGAATCGTGGAGCTAAGCCACTAGAAACCACTAGTACTACTCAAGTGCTCGTCCAACCAACAAAGAACCCAACTCTCATGAAAAATGGACCGAAATCAGCAATCGGTCTCCTCTACACATCAACGCAACATAGAAATCGAATACAAGTGCTCACTCATGTAACAACAACAACAACTTTCCTTTTTGTGCACACATTTTCTTTTCTTTCTTTGTATTTTTGCGTGTTGTGTTTTTTTTCTGATTTTTGTTTCTTTTTTTTCTTGAGCAAAGAGCACACTCACATAGTTGCGGAAATACCTCATAAAAGGTCGGGGAAACAGCAATCCCGACTCATATTCACCAACTCTCCAAGCAAACGACATCAGCAAGTCGTAGCAACGATCACAACCCAAAGGACAAGCACAAGAGTAAGCAAAAGCGGTAACTAGCTAGGCTAGGGTAGGCTTTTTTGGGAATGTAGCTAGCAAACTCATGTGAATAAGGGTGTTAGGATCATATATGAGAGGATAAAAGCAATGCATGAACAAGGTGAATAAAATGAAATCAACTAAAGCCTCATATGCATAAACAAGTGACAAAATCGCGGGGAACACGGGATAGGGGCCACACTTATGCGTGTTGATATTACGTACCCCACGAGGAGAACTACTCACAATCAAAGCACGGGGACCGGGAATGATGAACCGGCCTCAGGAGGCTAAAAACCTCACAATAAAGTAGTTAAAGTCCGTGAAATGATAAAGCCAACAAGTAAAAGCATGCCATCATCTGCAAACGTCTAGACATCCCCGTAGCGCTAATCCAACAATATAAATCATGCCAAAGCTAAAACCATACAAGGGAAGGGATGTCGGGAAAGAACAAGGTAAAAACAAGCTCGCAAACAACAGAACGGGATACGTTTTTTTTGGATTTTTTTGTGAAATTTCTGATTTTTTGTATTTTTCTGAAATTATCAGATTTTTTTGGGTTTTGTGATTTTTTGGAAAATGAAAAACGAAAAAGAAAACGCAAAAATAAAAAGCAAAGCGTTCCTCCCCCCAAACCAAACAACACATTGTCCCCAATGTGTCCTAAAGCACATCAACCAGGGACCGTAAAATCAGGGAGAAAAACACGCAAAAGTCTCAAAAGAACAAAGTACATACATGATATATTCAAAGCAAAACGCCCCCCCAAACCAGCATAAAACGGGGGGCTTAGCAGAGGGTACTAGAAGTACCACCATCCATGGGTCGCGTCGTACACGAACCCGCTTCCATCGTCCTCTTCATCATCAAGTCCATTATCGTCATTCACTCGGCCATCATCATCAACAGCTCCAATTGGTTGGCTTGCAGCAAAGCCAACCGTATCTCCACTCAACGCATTCTTGGTCACAGTCTTACCCACGTCCATCCTCCCTAATGTACCTGCAACCATATCACAACAAAGCACGGCCTCAAGAGGGTCCCTCTCGAGGACTTGAGGTAAGTTCTCGGCAACACACTCATCAATAATATCAATAGAAAAGACATTTTCCTCCAACATAGGACGCTTTAAAGCGTTCGACAAGTTAAAAGTAATCGAATCACCTCCAACATCCAACGTTAACTTGCCGTTCTTGACGTCAATGATAGCACCAGCAGTGTGCAAGAAAGGCCGACCCAATATAATAGGAATTTGGGAGTCCTCGGCCATGTCAAGAACAATAAAGTCAACGGGGATGAAAAACTTACCAACTTTGACAGGAACGTCCTCCAAAACGCCGAGAGGGCGTTTGACAGAACGATCCGCCATCTGGAGAGTGATGTTAGTCACTTTCAAAGGCCCCATGTTGAGCTTATCGCATACCGAGTAGGGTATGACACTCACACTTGCACCTAAATCGCACAAAGCATTATCGATGGAAATAGTACCAATGGTGCAAGGAATCGAGAAGCTACCTGGATCTTTTAGCTTAGGAGGAGACTGGTTTTGCAAAAGAGCACTACATTCTGCGGTAAAAGCCACAGTCTCGACCTCACTAAACGATCGCTTACGAGTGAGGATGTCTTTCAAAAATTTAGCGTAAGCAGGGACTTGTGTGACAAGTTCAGTAAAGGGGACGGTTACCTTCAAGTCTTTAACCACTTCCATGAACTTACCAAACTGTGTGTCTAGCTTTGATTTTACCACTCGGCTCGGGAATGGTAATTTGATTTGAATTGGCGGCTCAACCGGCTTGCTCTGCGCTTCCTTGGGCTTCTCCACGTGTGACCCTCCTTGTGCACCACCACCCACGGCCACATCACCACCATCATGGCCCACGGCCTGGTTTACCACTACCGGATCTGGGTAGATGGCAGCCCCTGGAAGATGAAGAAGAAAAGGGGGCGGAGGTTTAGGGTTTTTTAGAGAGAACTACTTGGTAGCATTTTGATTGCATCTGAGTTTGTAAAAATATTGAAATAAGTATTTCTAGATAGCATTAGGAACATTTGTGTACCTTGATATCATTTCATTGTATCTGGACAATACATTATTGTATCATTCTATTGTATCTAGATAATACATTATTGTATCATTTTATTATATCTGGATAATATATTATTGTATCTGGATAATATATTATTGTATCTAAATAACTCAGCGTTGTTTCTGAGTGAAATAATAGTGTGACTAGTAGAAATAATGTCTATATCCTATATGGTTCTTTAACAATGAACCAACATTACAAAAAATGTGTTTTTCCCATTATTGATAACTCATTATTACGGAAAGAAGAGCACATTACTACATGTGCTATTAAAAAATGCCTTCTTGAATCTCATTACAAATCCATTTTTGAAACAAAACCAAAAACAATACGCACAAGATAGCATCACACAACAACATGTCGGGTGACATCTAAGGAAATACCTACAAAGTATAAAAAAGAGTGATATTAGAATATCTTTCAATGAAAGTGAACAAAAAACCAAAAGTAAATATAAAAAATTAACTTTATCAAGCATAGTATTGAAAATATGGAAATATTAGCTTCCTCTTATTTTCATCCCCCAATACCAATTTCATTACAATATTTATTCAGGTCTTACAAAGAAGCAATGAGGCCGTTGAGTAAGGTATTCACGGCGACAATATTAGGTGTACACGTTGTCAAACATTGATGTACCTGAGTACCATATTACTGTACCTTTCTACCATATTATTGTACCTAAGTATCATATTATGAAAAATACTACTTCCTCCATTCCAATAGATTCTTTACGTTTCACTTTTTTGACACTATTCATAAGTGTGTAGAATCTTCGATAAAACTTCTAAAATACAAAATAAAAAATAGTCAGGTGTGATCTTGTTTTAATTGTCTTAACGAGGACATTATTAATATCAAAATTTTAAAATTTTCGAGAATACGAAACCAAAGATATGAACGAAACAAAACGAGTATTGATGTACGTGCATAAAGCAAACGTAAAGAACCTATTGGAATGGAGGAAGTATAAGGTTCGAAAAATTCCAAATTCAGTCAAAATTCCTCATACATAATAACCAAACCATGTGCTTTGGCAAGAGGTAAACTCTAAATAAGATATTATTCTATCTCAGCACAATATTACTGTACCTAATATAATGAATTGCATGTCATTTCAAAACATCAGGAATAAAAACAATTTGAGTTCATGTGTTAACCTAATATAATGAATTTGACATAATTACTGCAAATTTGAGTAAATTAGAAATATTTGACACAATTTAAACGAATTTGACTTAAATTAAAACGAATTCAACAAAAAAATTCACCTAATTAAACACAACTTTTAGTAAATTAGAAAAAATATGAGATATTTCAAACAAATTTGACCTAATTAGAATGAAATTGATATAACTTTCACATTGTTTGAACAAATTCTGGCTATCAAAGCAACGAAAATGGAACAAAAATTAGGAAAGAATGCAATTACATGTGATTTCAAATCATCAGGAATCAAAAATTGGATTCACGTCTGTGGAACCCGGGGATCGAGAACGAGGGACCCAACTCGGCGTCTTGCATAAGGGCGATTAGGATTAAAAGTTAAAAAAGATTAAGTTAGAAAAACCTTTAAGAACTGTTTGGAGTCGCCACCTAATTATCGCGGAAATTAGGAACCTGCTACCATGTTCTAAGCTAAAAACATGTCTTAGATTTCGGAGCACGCCGACACCCTTAGATCTAAGGCTGTGAAACCAGATTGGCTTTGGGGTGAGGGTACTTTAGAAAAAGAGTTAATTCAAATTATGATTTATGAAAACCTTTTAGAAAAGCCTATGTAAAAATAGCCTCTACTGACCTAGAACAATCCTTGTAAGATGATATTTGAGCTAATGTTATCGCTATGTACAAGTGCGAAAACGGTTTGTAAAAGAATACAAATGCAGATGCAAAAAGATTGATTAAAACCCTCAGTTTAGCATGTTTAACTTGTTAACGAAAACGGTTCAGTTAAAGGTCGAATTCATTGTTTAAGTTGATTTTAATGCAAAACAAGAAGGGTGCAAGATGCATACAATTAAAATAAAGTTCAATTGTCCATTGGTTTATTTTAAGAGGTTCGATTCTTATGCGACTTTGGCGTGTCATCGGATATGGAGTGTACCCGAAGTAATAAGAACACGTGGAAGGCAAGCGCGCTCGGTGCCAAAGCCGGCGCTAGATTGTAGTCCCCTTTGTTAGTCCATAAAAAATAAGAAAAAGCTTTGATCCAAGTGGATTGGTACCTACCTTGTCCTGACGCTTCAGATCTGGGCAGAGCTTCGCTTCTTGAACTAAAAAGAAGGATGAATTCAACACGGGATGGTGTGCTGAACTCAAGGATTTGAGTGCTTGAGGCTTTTGTGGATGTATTTGTGTATTAGGGTTGTGAATTGTGTGTGGATGCTAAAACCTAGGAAGAAAGGTTGTGAGAAGAGGGGTTTTTCTTGTGTGGAAAACTTGTGTCCATTGTGTGTTATGAGGCCGGGTATAGGGGTGTATATATACTAAAAACCTCGGAGAAATTAGGAAATACGGGGATAGAACCAGGCCTAGAAACCGCATAGCCTTATGCGGTTGCCAGGGCAAACCGCATAGGCTTATGCGGTTGCCACCCCAAACCGCATAAGCTTATGCGGTTTGAGGGTGTGGTTTTAGCCTAGTTTCCTAGTTTCGGTTTGATTATATCTTTGAAAGATTACGAGATAATCTTGAGCTTGCTTGCCAAGAAAACTCCTGGGATATTTCTGAGATATTTGTGATGTTCAGGGCTTTGGAGTGCGGGCCAAAGGTTGGGTTTGGGCTCGGTTTTGGACTCGAGACCCGGAAAAATGAAAAAGATGTATTTGCATAGATTTTGTGGAACGAGCTAAGACATGAGGTTGTATTTTGTGTGAGAGGGGGCTAAATAGCGGTTTTAGCTACCGGGCCTAAATTTAGGAATTTAGGAATGCTGAATTAGACCTTGTTAATGTAAAAGGGCTAATTGTAGTGCAAATGCGAAGCTCATGCCAAATGAAGCAGGACGAGGACCTAGCTAGACTCCAAATGGACAAAATGAACGTTATTTAAGTGCGATGTGAAGCGACCTAAATCATTTTAACATTTCAAAACGACTCAAAATGAATTCGACATATGAGAACCGTTTAAGTCAGCGTTAAACATGCGTAATAAAAGCCCGTGTTACATCACAGGGTTTTGTTTGGGAGGGTACGGATATGGGTATCCACAGAGCCCCCAGTTTGACTGAGCTCGGACTAGAGCACTAGTCAAACTCCACGACCATATCCGGACCATTACAGTCTCGATACAGTCAGCGGAACGAAGCATGTGTCCATGGGTGAGACGAGGACTTCGAACCGGGCTAAACGGGGCGGGACGTGCGCATTTTAAGGACTTGGCGGTCCGTGCATATTATAAGGGCCTGCCGGCCTGCAGAGTGCCTTCGTCGTGCTTGTCGTGCTGTAATGCCGTTGTAGATGCTTAATGTCGTTGTCTGTTGTTGCTCATTGCCTTCAAGTTGCGTGTGGTCTCGTGAAAGAGTGCATGTGCTGAAATGCGAGGGGACTAAAGTGCAAGGGTGATGGGGTATCTGGGTTAGGTGTCTATTCTCGTGAAGAGCGTATGCGCAAGGTGTATGATCTCGCGGAGGAGCGCATATGTCGATGTAAGTGTGTGGCTCATGTAAGGTGTATAGTTGAGTCAGGAATGTTTATGTAGGTGTAAAAGTGCATGCTTGGATGTAGAAATGTCCAGTCTCGCTTAGGAGCGTATGTGTAAGGGTTGTAGTGCTTGTGTTTGGATGTGTTTTGTAAGGTACTTGTGCTTAAACTCGCCGAGGAGCGTCTATGCAGAGTAGGGTGCTTGGGGTTGGATATATCGCAGAGTGTCTATGCTTGAGCTCGCCGAGGAGTGTTTATGTAGTTGTAATTGCATATGATTGCCTTTCGTTTGGGAAGGTGATGTAAATGCTCGTTGTCGTGTAGTCTTAGTTGTCATTCTTGATGCCTTTCTTGCATTCTTGTATTTATTCTTGTATTTATTCTTTGATGCCGTTGCTTATGCTTGGTGGTGTTGTTGATGCTGGGTCTCGCCGAGGAGCGCAGGTGCTAAGTGGAGAAGTGTTAGTTCGTCGAGGAAGGATGTATATGCATGGTCTCGCCGAGGAGCGTAGGTGTAGTTGTAGTTGTTCGGTCTGGTGCTTCGTCTTGTAAGGGGTGCAGGTGTTTGTCCGCTGGGGATTTATCGTCCGAGGGAAATGTATGTGCTCACGTGTCTTGTGTCTTGTAGTTGATGTAGATGCTTGGTGTTCATGCTCTGCTGGAGAAGTTGAAGGGTGAGGTGTTCAGGATGTTTTGTAGAGGTGTACTTGCTTTAGCTAATTGGGGAGAATGCCGTAGGGATGTATGTCGGTGGTTTGCTGGGGATGTGAGATGTGCATATGCATAAGTCTTGGACTCCGTGGAGAATGCTTATATAGGTGTGCGGACTCCGTGGGGAGGAAGTGATACTCCACAGGGATGTGAAAAAGGGTGTAGGGGCTCGTGAAGAGTGCTTGTGTTTCTGCTTCTGTACCGTATAGTAAATGCTTAATATACGCGTATGGCGGACTGTAGGTGACGTCTTAACCAAGGCATAGTGCATAGTGTATGTGCTAGCGCTCGTGGCGGACTGTAGGTGACGCCTTAACCAAGGCATAGCGCGTGATGTATGTGCTAGCGCTTGTGGTGGACTGTAGGTGACGCCTTAACCAAGGTGCAGCGCATAGTGTATGTGCTAGCGTTCGTGGCGGACTGTAGGTGACGCCTTAACCATGAAAGCTTGCGTGTATGAAGAAAGATGAGGAGAAAACGTGGAACGGAACAAGCTTTGGAAATTGCCTGTAGACTAGTGACTCTTCCGGGGAATCCCTTATCAATTGGCGACTTCAAGCTTGAACTCATTCGCACATGTCGCGGTTTCGAATCCGGAAATATTCGAACTCGCGATTTTTCTTTCGAGATCTTCAATTTTCGCTTGCTTTGACCATGAGACGTGGTATCTGGTGATTCGTCTGGATTCACGTGATACTCATCTCTCAGACTTGGGGTGTAGGTGCTTAGGATTGTAAGAGTGGCTTGATGTTTGGACGTGCGGGACGTTTCTTGGATGTGTTAGGGTGTTTGGTGCTAGGACCTACGTTCGGGTGCTTGTTGTTTGATGCACACATGAAAGTGTTATGCTTGTAGCGTGCATGCTCGTTTCTTGATATGGGTGTTTATGGCAAGGGTGTCTTCAAAAGTGCGAAAAATTGTCTTATTTTTCGTTGTAAAGGCTTGATGTTGTAAAGGCTTGATCCTTGATAGGAAGCGTCAGCCCCCAGTTGTCTTGATCATGGTGTCGGTGTATGTGAGCCCCCAGTTTGACTGAGTTATAATATATAACGATAGTCAAACTATGTAAAAGGCTATGGGTTGCATTAGGATAAAGGGTGTTTTCGGATTACCCCCTCGAGTTTGACTAAGTTTTGAGTGAAAACTAAGTCAAAGTGGGGTGCAGGATCTGCAGTGGTAGGAGGAGTTTTTTGGGTAACCCCCTCGAGTTTGACTAAGTTTTGAGTGAAAAGTGAGTCAAAGTGAAGAGCATGGTGTTTGGATTACCGTCGTCTTCATCCGTAGGTGTTTTGGTGATCTTGTGTAATAAGGATTGTGTGATGCCTTCATTACATGACTGTTCGTTGTAGCTTGGCTTGAGCTTGTAGTTGCTTTCGTTGTCTTTCGCTTCCGTGCTGTGTTGTGCTTCCGTGGACCTGCGTAGTTAGTAGGCTTGGGTTTGAAAGTGAAATGATTCCCGATTGGGGTGTTTGGATTAGGATGTTTTTGTTGAAAAATCATTTTTGTGAAAGATTCATTTTAGTTGTCGAAATGAGCTTTAAAAATGAACGCTTGAAATGTCGGTTGTAAGGATTCATGCAAGATGAAAAGGTGTTTGAAGTTGTAGGTTCAAGCTAGAGCTGTGAAGACCGTGGAGGGTCATTTAAGTGCAAAGGTTGAAAAGCCCCTAGTTGTCGAGGATGAGAATTCGGTAGAATCTCATGACAACACGGAGTGGGGTGTAGTGCTAGATTCGGTTGCGCTTTGCGTAAGCTGCCTACGTATCCACGAATGTGGAATCAAACCGGCGTAGTTCGATAGATCTTTCGCTCAAAATGTGTTAACTCGAGTGAGTTAAATTCGAAGAATGCTGTTACTCAAAATGTATTAACTCGAGTGCCGAGTTCAATTTTTGGAAAAGTTTAGACTTCGAAGATTCGAGATGCATTTTAAGGATTTGAGATGCATTTTCAAAAGATACATTTTGTTTGCGAAAGGGTGTGTTTGCAAAAAGTGAATTGCAAAGTGCTTTCATATTAACTCGAGTATTGAGTTAATTTGAAAGGTGATTAGCTAATTTGAGGGTGTATTGCCTCGTGTAAGTTTGAAAAAGTGTGTCGTTCCGTGGGAGCGTTTTGAAGATTGGAGAGTTTTTGAAAGGAGCGGTTTAAATGTCGCTAAATTGTTTGATTGGAAGAGGATTGACTCGACGTGTGACTCGATGGTTAAAATGCCGAAAAGTTTGCAAAATAGAGACGAATCGTATGCGTGATTTGAGACTCGACGGTTGTATGGATGCCATATTCGGGAACACGTGCGTTGGTGGAGCCCCCAGTGGTGCTTGCTTGTCTGCGGTGGGATGCTGTTGTTCCTGCAAAACAGTGTTAGACCAAAAAGCAGAGTACTACTCCTAAGTCTATGACAACTTTGCCTTGACGAATTCGTTTTAGTCGCCTCGATAAAGAAATAGTTTGCTTTTGAATTTTGTGAATTTTTGTGGACACATCCTTAGCATGGAAAGCTTTGGACGGGGAATATTTTGTGGATTTTGTAAAAGGTTGGTTGAGCTCGAGAGAGCGGCCTACGTATCCGTGGTTACGGAATCAAACCTAGCGTAGTTCTGAAGAGTGCGTTTAAGGGCGTGCATGAGGTGTTTATGCGGAAAGGTGCGTGTTTAAGGATCCACCGGTCTGGGAGGTGGGTTTGTTTTTGTGGAAAGGTGCGTGTTTAGGGACCCGCCGGTCCAGGGGTGTTTTTGTAAAAAGGTGCGTGTTTAAGGACTCGCCGGTCCAAGGGGTGTTTATGTGTTTGACCTTGATACATTGCATCCTAAGGGTGGGTTCTCCTTAGTTGATCTAGGCTGGTTGCTTGCTACTTCTGTCTTGTCTTCAATTTGGAATTTCAAGGACCTGGCCACTCGTTTCCGGGCTTCGGTACTTCTTGCCTTTGGGGTTTCGGCCCCTCGCTTATTGATTTTTAAGCTTGTTGACTTCTTAAGCTTTTGACTTCTTGAGCTTTTGCTTAGTTGTTTTGCCCCTTGTTCCGGAGCTTTTGAGACTTTTGCTTTTTGGTGACTTTGGTTTTTGACCTTTGTACCTTGTGTTCCTGTTTGGTTTGAGAATATCCCACGCCCTGTATGGCTTGGGCTTGAGCTCGGACCCTGCTAAAACCCTGTGGCTCGATGGTCACTTGTGATCGTGTGTCTATCACGCCGGGCTCCTCTGACAAGTTCGTTTGCTTATTAGGCACGCGATCGAGTACGCGGAGGGCGATCCAGGAATACTCGTACTTTTGTTCGCGATCAAATTCATGACCACTGTGGAGCTCCAAATTAATAGATCCTCCTCCAAAAGCAGCGGAGTAGTAGACCACGAGTAGACTGGTGAACCTTAGATGTTTAGTCGTCAGAAGCTTTCTTGTCTTTACGTCCTTGATTTAGTTGACTTGGACCTTCGTACCCGGCCTAGACCCCCCTAGGATAGTTGTTCCTGGGATGCAATGTATGTTGGTGTAGAATTGTGTTTTTTATGGGAAAAGTGTGTAAAAAGGAAGCTGGGTTGTAGGCAAACTTATTCCTTTATCGATTTGTTAAAAATGTCGTACGTTGAATACTCGATTGCCCTAGACTGACAGAGATTGACTCAATGTTTAAAAACTCGACCCGTATTGAAAAGACTCGAATTTCTTGTGGAGATCCGTGAGATCGTCGGTGGCGCCTTGATGGATTCTTCGCTGGGTGCTCGAGACACACATGTCTCGGATGGGGTTGATGCTCGCGTCGGGACTTGGCTCATGCATACTTAGATTTGTCTTTTATTTTGCAAAAGTTTTGTTTTCGGCGAAAAGCAGGATGTTTTGTTGAGCAAAATGTGTTGTCACATTTTGGCTCGATGTAAAAGGCGTTTTGAAATCAAATCCGATAAGCTCGTGTTAGTGGCTTGTCGGTGAAAGCGTGAATCGATTCGGAGTGGCGATAGGCTATCCGAATCAAGGGTGTTTGAAAATGTGATGAAGACGGTTATACTCGTTTTCATACATTCGGTTTGAAAGAGGGTTAGATTAAAGCGACTATGAGCCACTTGGTCTAACCGTGAAGGACTTGCGGGATGATGCTAGTTCATTCCTAGGTTTTGTTGTCTTGTGAAAAGAGATGTTTGGATTAGAATGGCGGTAGGCCATTTGAACCATGGATTTCGAGAATGTTTATTTTGAAAGAGATGTTTAGCGGCCGTGAGCCGTTAGATTTGTTTTTGAGAATAGGTCCACGAGAATGGGTCACCACTCTCGGATTTGAACATGCTTGGTAATAATGTTGGGGTTAGTGTCCTCCACAGTTAGTGCAATAACATAAATAAATCTCTAAAGGTACACAGGGTACATATCGTATTTAATCAGTTGATTAACGTTTATCAATAACGGTTGGCTTGCTAGATAAGTTTGACGTTATTGTCATACAGATGGCGGTGATCAACTGGTCTCTAAGAGTCACACCTAAAGGATGTGTTTGAGAGATGTGATCATTTGAGAAAATGATCATATCGATACCTTATTTAATGACTAAATGGTTAGTCAGTGTTGTGGACTAAGCGATTAGTCTGGATGTGACTAAGAGGTCACCAAATATGATAATGAATATTATTTAATAAAGATTAAATGATATTAGATGAGAGGAATTAGCTGTAATTCGGAAATTGAATATAAACGGTTATATTTAATTATTACGTATAATGTAGGCTAACTAATTTTAATCAGTTATAATTAATTAGCAAATTATAAATATATGGATATTTATGATTAATTATAATATGTGGATATTATAATAACATTATGCATTAAAAGCCAAAGTAAACTAATTAAATGGGTTAAGCTTTTAATTAGATTTGGGCTTAAAATTTAGAAGTGGAAGAGCCCACTTCACCTAGTTTTGGACGTGTAGATTAGGTATTAGGGGAGGTTGTTTTCTTCCTCTCTACTTAACCTAATGACATCCTAATTCTCATCTAACTCTTTCATTCATTCATTCATCTATACTACAACACTAAAACCTAGAGAGAAAATTAGTTTTCTCCTCTAAAATTCTCTAGCAAATTCAAGGGTATTTCTCAAAACATCTTGGGTGAGATTATTAGGAGATACCATAATTTTGGTATTGATCTTAGGCCAATTCTTAAGGATTAAAAGGTTAATTCTAAATCTTTATACTATGATTTGCAATTTCATTTATGACTATAAATCTTGTAAAAGTTTTCATTATAATCCTGTGAATTTTAAGGTCTATATACAGATATAAACCTACAAGTGGTATCAGAGCCTTAGGGCACATGAAATTTTTATAAGGTTTTCATAAAAATCGATTTTGTGTAATTTTATACAAATTTATTAATTTGGCCGTATGATTGTTATTTTGGCCGTATAATCCTACTTGTATAATTTTATAAAAAAAAAAAAAAAAAACCTATTTTGCCGTATGATTGTAAACTTGATAATCATGGCAAATGTTTGTTAATGTTGTGTTGGCCGTATGTTTTAGTTGGCCGTGACATTTTTTTTATTGATTTGGCTTGTCTTGGTCCATTTAATTCATATTTATCGATGTTTTAAGTTGTTAAATCTATCGCATATGAATTTGTATAAGTTTTGATTTAATACCGATTGAATTAAAATATAAAAGGATCAAATTTTGGTATATTAATGAACATATATGGTTGTTTAATCATTAGATCTATAATTTAAGATGTTTAATTTAAAAAGTTAAATTGAATCTCTTAAATCAATGTTTAATACGGATTAAAATTGAGTTAGGATTGATCTAATTATTAGTATAATCGAATTAAAACAGTTTAATTCAATTTTGTTTAATTTGGCCGAGTCAATTCATAAAAATAAAAATTTAATTATCTCGGCAATTTTCTTTAATTGGCCGAAATATTTTATGGAAATATTTTATTACTTTTTCGTTTTATTTAATAGTGGCCGAAAATCTTTGTTAAAAATAAAATTTGTTTTGTTTTATTTTTGGCCGGTTATAGTCTTATTTTTGGAAATTATATTTTTCACATATTTTGTTATATTATAAAGATAATATATTTTGTTTTATTGTGAAGCAGTTCATAATAAATATGATACCTAATATTTTAAATGAGTTTAAGATGTTTATGAGATCTAATTTATGTTATACTGATAATATAAATTGATTTGGATTATTATTTTGATTAAGATATTATGAACAATTAAGGAATTGTTGCATAATGATAATCATTTTAAAAGAGGTGGTTTGGATATATAATCATTTGTATGCATTGATTTTATTATGTTTAGTTGATGCTATTTATATATTTTGTGAATGAATGTTTGGATGAATGGTTTATTTTACGCATTAATTTTTGTACAAACGGTTGTAATTTACTAGTGTGGCCTTAGAAAATTGTGTTTTCGTAATGAAGGAAACACAATTTGGTTGTATTTTGAGATCTCGAATCTCTCATCTTGTACTATTTTTAATTTTGGGCATATTTTGAATTAGAATGTAAATAGGTTTATTTTTGTAATTCAAATATGTAATTTTGAGAAGATTCAAGATGAAGATTCAAGATGGACTCCCACTTAAAGCCCAAGATGAAGAATGAAGACTTGCTTAGGGTCCATGGATGGATTCCAATTTGTTTTTGTCTTTATTTTCATAGGGTTAGGCCACACTAGGTGTTTTTCCTTTTTGCGTTTTTCTTTACCCTTTTTCATTGCATTCACGTTAGATAGTAGCATCATATTCCGCCTAAACTAACCAAACCACCTAATATGCATGAAAATGGATCATATAGTTGCTTCTTTTCATAGACATACGGATGTCACTCGCTTTTAGGGCTATCACCTCTATTTAATCATTCTCGAAATTGCTAGTTATTTGTTCACTTAAAATGAATTAAAATGAGTTGATGGGACCTTCCTCTAAAACTAAAATTGAGATTAGTCTTTATAGGAAAAGCATACTATGAGCCCCTTCTTCGTCGGTAGGCATGTAGGACCTTACTCTCCACATGACCCCTTCTACGTTGAGTAAGTAGTATGCGTTGACCTATTTTACCTCAACACTATAGTTCGAGTAATATCTCGTAGTTATGGTGGACTAATAGATAGAATTTACTGAAATCTATCGACCAAGAATTCTAACAGTAGAATTAGCCAAGAGGTTGGCTTATCAATTTAAAGAAATTGAGTCTTGGGATCATTTATATAATTCTCGAGGGAGGTCGATTATATGAGTGCACGAGTCATTGCATTAAAATGTTATTGTTTTTGACTTAAATTTTAAAACTATGATTTCTTATCTTCTCTCTTCTCCTTCTTTCTTTTCACAGTTTCGAATACGTTATATACAGATATAACTACTATAACAAATGGCTGTACATAATGACGAACCAATGCCAAGTGCTACACTAGATCGCGAATCATGGCTTAGAATTTTTATGGGCAGCATGAATCAGTCTACTCGACTGAAGCATGATGGGTCCAATTTTTCTGATTGGGAGGCCGCATTACGGAATGCCGCCATCGCTGACGGTAAGCTCAAGTACTTGACTGAGCCACTGCCGGCTAAACCAGCTCCCGATGCAGGAGCAAATGAACTCTATCTTTACAATGATTTCATGATGGAGGCGGGTGCGATACAGAATGTACTCATCTATTCAATGGAATCCAATTTGCAAAGAAGGTTCATAACCCAGGGTGCAAACAAGATTTTCATCACCCTAACCAAAGAGTTCTCGAAAGCTCCGAGAATCAAGAGTTACGAGTATACCACTCGTTTCTTTGAAGCTAGACTCCAAAAGAGCCAACCGGTTGGTCCACACCTTCTCGCCATGATCGAGAACGTTGAGAAATTGGAGGAGCTTGGTTGCACGATCGATGAGAAGATCATCATTGATCGAGTGCTCCACTCTCTTCATGATGGGTATGCCCTCTTTAGGGCAAACTATTACATGAATGAAAAGCAGAAAAGTCTGCATGAGCTTCACTCACTCCTCGTACAGACGGAGAGTGATCTGCAGGTGAGTGGGAGCATGAAACAAGATGTTCTCATGATCGGCAACAAGAAGGGTAAGGGTAAGGCTCCGGCTAACCTAGCTGTAGGTAAGCCAAAGTTTAAAAAGCCAATGATTGCAAAGAGTGGGCCTGGTGAGGCTAGCGGTAGCTCACAAGGCAAGGCAAAAGTTAAAGCAGAGCATGGAGTGCCACCATTGCCACAAGCCTGGGCATTGGAGGCGGAACTGTCCCGTGTATGCTGAGGACATAAAAGCAGGCCGCGTCGCTCCTGTTGGTATGTCTTCTTTTATTCATATGATTGAGATTAACCATGCAAGTTTCGGAACTTGGATACTTGATACTGGATGTGGTTCTCATCTGTGCAATCATTTGCAGGGCCTAAGAAGCATCAGAACTCTGGCAAGAGGTGATGTAGACCTGCGAGTGGGGAATGGAGCAAGAGTTGCTGCCGTTTCAATAGGAACATATGTAATCCAACTCCCAAGTGGATTTGAGTTATTTCTGAATAACTGTTACTATGTACCTAGTTTATCTAAAAACATTATTTCTGTATCCGTTCTTGATAAAGATGGATTTTCATTTTCAATAAAGAATAATAGCTGTATTTTCTCATTGAACGATATGATTTATGGTAAAGCAGTTTCCATGAACGGCATTTATGTTTTAGATCAAACCACAGAAATCATGCATGTGAGTAACAAGAAAGCAAAGGTTGGTGACAAAGATCAAACGTATTTATGGCATTGCCGTATGGGACACATAAATGAGAAACGCGTGAAAAAGCTCATTGATAGTGGGACAATAGCCCCATTTGACTATGAAACTTTTGGCACGTGTGAATCATGTCTTATAGGCAAAATGTCTCGAATTTCCTTCAAAGGTGTTGGAATGCGCGCTGCTGACCTATTAGGACTCATACATACTGATGTGTGCGGACCTATGTCAATCAACGCTAGAGATGGCTATAGGTATTTTATCACTTTCACGGACGATTTGAGTAGATATGGTTATGTCTACTTAATGAAGCATAAAAGTGAGTCATTCGACAAGTTCAAGGAATTCCAGAATAAGGTTGAGAACCAACTGGATAGAAAGATAAAAGCACTACGTTCAGATCGTGGTGGCGAATATCTTTCAAATGAGTTTGATCGACACCTGAAAGACCGCGGGATAGTACTACAGTTAACTCCACCCGGAACACCACAACTGAATGGTGTGTCCGAACGCAGGAATCGAACATTGCTTGATATGGTTCGATCCATGATGAGTCACACGGTTGTACCTGACTCTTTATGGGGCTATGCTCTTTTGTCAGCTGCTCTTATACTTAACCGAAGTCCGTCTAAAGCTGTAGACAAGACTCCATACGAGTTATGGAAGGGAACGGTCCCTAACTTGTCCTTTATTCGGGTTTGGGGGTGCGAGGCTTATGTCAAGTGGAGACCTGACGATAAGCTCGGCCCGCGATCGGTCAAGACATACTTTATTGGTTATCCAAAAGGAATGTTTGGTCATTACTTCTATTCGCCTACCGAACAACGAGTTTTTGTTGCGGCTAGTGCGAAGTTCTTAGAGAAAGAGTTTCTCGAGGACAAGAGAAGTAATAGAACCTTCGATCTGTCGGAGATTCCAGAACCAACAACCGAGCAACCAATGGAGGAAACTGTTCTTCCTTCGTCTGCTGCGGTTAATGTCCCTTTGGAACCCAGAAGGTCGGGTAGACTCTCCATTCCTCCAGACAGATACATCGGTATGGTCGAGGAGAATGGGAGAGACGACGTTTTACTCCTTGAGAGTAACGAACCCGTAACCTATAAAGGTGCCATGACGTGTTCTGACTCAAAGCTATGGCAAGAAGCCATGCAATCCGAGATGGACTCGATGTACGAGAACGATGTATGGGATCTGGTTGACTTACCTGATAAGGCTAGGCCTCTTCAGTGCAAATGGCTTTACAAGATAAAGCGATCTGTAGAAGGACAACCAGATATATACAAGGCACGACTAGTGGCAAAGGGTTTCACTCAAGTGCAAGGGTTGCACTATGATGAGATTTTTGCACCCGTAGTCATGCTTCGTTCCATTCGGATTCTCGTAGCGATCGCCGCATTTCATGACTATGAAATTTGGCAAATGGATGTGAAAACCGCCTTCTTAAACGGTTATTTGGAGGAGGAGTTGTACATGGTACAACCCGAAGGTTACATCGATCCTAAAGATCCTAAGAAGGTTTGCAAGCTTAAGCGTTCCATCTATGGACTTAAGCAAGCTTCACGGAGTTGGAATCATCGCTTCGACCAAGTGATAAAGGAGAATGGATTCACTCGATCAGTCGAGGAACCATGCCTATATATCAAGTCGAGTGGGAGCAAGATTGTCTTCCTAATACTGTACGTCGATGACATACTCTTGATTCGGAATGACATACCTCTCTTAACTTCGGTGAAAGTATGGTTAAGGAACCATTTCCAGATGAAAGATCTGGGTGAGGCACAACGTATTTTGGGGCTCCGTATCTATAGAGATAGATCACGACGGATGTTATCCCTCAGTCAGGAGTCTTATATAGATAAGATTCTTGAGAGGTTCAGTATGACCAACTCCAAGAAGGGGAACCTTCCAATGATCTCAGGGGTGCACTTAAGTAAAGCTCAAGCACCAAAGACATCGGAAGAGGTCGAGCACATGAGTCGGATTCCATATGCTTCAGCTATAGGATCGATCATGTATGCCATGATATGTACACGTCCAGACGTGGCATATGCATTGAGTATGACGAGCCGATACCAAGGCAATCCAGGTGAAGCACACTGGATGGCCGTAAAGAACATTCTTAAGTACCTACGGAGGACTAAAGATTGGGTATTGACTTATGGAGGAGACAATCGAGCTATCTTGTGATCGATTCCGCAGATGCTAGTTTCCAAACGGATCGAGATGACTCGAAGTCTCAATCTGGATTCGTTTTTACTCTAAATGGCGCTGCGGTCAGCTGGAAAAGCTCCAAACAAACAGTTATAGCAGATTCAACGACTGAGTCCGAGTACTATGCTGCTTCAGAGGCTGCGAAGGAAGCTATATGGATGCGTCAGTTCTTACAAGGACTAACTGTAGTTCCTAGTTCGAATGACCCGATCACCATCTATTGTGACAATAGTGGTGCCATCTTCCAAGCCAAGGAGCCGAAATCCAGCAACAAGTCTCGGCACGTGCAAAGGAAGGCTCACATGATTCGAGATTACGTGGAGCAGAAGGAGATAGTGATTGACAAGATTGCTACGGATGATAACATAGCAGATCCTCTCACTAAGCCGTTGAGACAAGATAAGCATGAAGGGCACGTTAAATCCATGGGAATTAAGCGTGTTCCTGAGTTGTATTAGTTGTTTGTATGGATTTGACACTTGTATTTCCTAAAACTTCTAATAAAATCATCGTTTTGTTATATATATTGTTTTTCATGAGGGTTGTGCAGACAACGTTGAACACCTCAAAGTGAACTGAATTGCTTTATATTTTGTTTTGGTCCGTGATCGCCTACCCGAGCTGATAACTCTGGCAATCATTTTGTGACGTCGATTGATGGTGGGTTCAACGAGCCATAAGTCAATCTGTTGACTGATCGATCACAGATGCGGGTTTACTGAAATCGCAGACAATTTTGTAGCGACTACATGGAGTCCTAAATGTTTCGAACATTAGGTCTTAGGGTCGTGGATAGGACATCCATAGTGTTCCTAGAGTCGATTCTTTTGACTATCGACTGTCTCTTGAGATTAAGGCAGATTTTGGGTGACTTTGGTTTCTTTCTCACGGTCGACCGTAACAGGAGGCCAAGCAGATTTTCACTGGGTCATTTCATGCTGCGCTTACATATGCAGGATTCGAGTTGAGGGAAATATCCAAACTTCTATCGAGTTATAATATTTATTCTCAGGGCCACTCGAGGAGCTGTAACTGAAAATGCATGGCCATGCTCGAATATTGATTCGTTTATCAGTTAAGTTACTCTCTAGTCGGGGAAACCACTCTTGATACTGATCGCTTGTGAACTACGACCTTTGAAAGTACGGACTTTGCAAATTGGTTTACATTGAGTGGGAGAAATTTATTATGGATATGAGAATCGGTTATCGCACCTACACTTGTACGGACAAGTGGGAGATTGTTGGGGTTAGTATCCTCCTGATTAGTGCAATAACATAAATAAATCTCTAAAGGTACACAGGTACATTTGGATTTAATCAGTTGATTAACGTTTATCAATAACGGTTGGCTTGCTAGATAAGTTTGACGTTATTGTCATACAGATGGCGGTGATCAACTGGTCCCTAAGAGTCACACCTAAAGGATGTGTTTGAGAGATGTGATCATTTGAGAAAATGATCATATCGATCTTATTTAATGACTAAATGGTTAGTCGGTGTTGTGGACTAAGCGATTAGTCGGATGTGACTAAGAGGTCAGTCAAATATGATAATGAATATTATTTAATAAAGATTAAATGATATTAGATGAGAGGAATTAGCTGTAATTCGGAAATTGAATATAAACGGTTATATTTAATTATTACGTATAATGTAGGCTAACTAATTTTAATCAGTTATAATTAATTAGCAAATTATAAATATATGGATATTTATGATTAATTATAATATGTGGATATTATAATAACATTATGCATTAAAAGCCAAAGTAAACTAATTAAATGGGTTAAGCTTTTAATTAGATTTGGGCTTAAAATTTAGAAGTGGAAGAGCCCACTTCACCTAGTTTTGGACGTGTAGATTAGGTATTAGGGGAGGTTGTTTCCTTCCTCTCTACTTAACCTAATGACATCCTAATTCTCATCTAACTCTTTCATTCATTCATTCATCTATACTACAACACTAAAACCTAGTGAGAAAATTAGTTTTCTCCTCTAAAATTCTCTAGCAAATTCAAGGGTATTTCTCAAAACATCTTGGGTGAGATTATTAGGAGATACCATAATTTTGGTATTGATCTTAGGCCAATTCTTAAGGATTAAAAGGTTAATTCTAAATCTTTATACTATGATTTGCAATTTCATTTATGACTATAAATCTTGTAAAAGTTTTCATTATAATCCTGTGAATTTTAAGGTCTATATACGGATATAAACCTACAAATAAATGGTTTACAATGACCGTGAGTCATGTAGTTCATTTATGTTTTGGAATGTCGTGAGAGTAAAGTGATTACTCTCGGTGTTTTGAAGAGACTGCCTGTCTAAACCGTCATGACTATGGGCCATTTGGTTCGAAGGAAGGATTTTTGAAAAAGGTTACTTCAAAAACGTGATGCAGATTTTGTGAAAGTAGTTTGGAAGAGGTTTGAGCTAGAGACGTGTTGACACGTTTCTGACTTGATGTTTGAAAAGTGCGATTGGCCCAAGTTAACGGTATATCGTTGTGGGCCAGTTGTAGATTGCGATAGAATTGCTTAGAGTGAACCTATGATAGCGATAAGCTAGTTGGGTTAAAGATGTTGAGGTGGGATATGGACGGGTTTACGCGTCCACATGTTTTGCTTAAGAGAAATTGGGCCAAGATCATTTGGTCCGATGAAAAGTCCATGAGATTGGGCTTGGCCATTCTCGGGTTTTGTTTGCTTGTAAAAGATGATTTTTGCTGAATCGGGTCGATTTTGGGTCGTTTGGCCCAAAGAGATTTGTAAAGTGCTTTATTTGAAAATTGTTTTGCTAGGAATTGGCGTACGATGACCGTCAGTCATGTAGCCATTGACGTTTTGAAAGGTCTCGGGAATGTAGTGATTATTCCCGCACGGTTGAAGAGATTTGCGATTGGGTCGAATCAAACTAGGTATAGACTAGCTGATTTGACTCAGAAATTTTGAAAGAAGTTATTTCAAAAACATGAAGGGCCGCGAGCCGCTCAGAATGAAAAGGTCTCCAAGAATGCGATGAGATTCTTGGGTTTTGCTTTATGAAAATGCTTTGAGATGAATGGCTTGCGATGGCCGAGGGCCATGTATTCCACTCGTGTCTAGAGAGGATTCGGGAATGTAATGATTATTCCCGAGTGATTTGTGAAGAATGCTTAGTGGGTTGAATCGAAATAGTGGAGGACTATTTGGTTCGACCCAAAACCTCGAAAGGTGTTTGTTGTGATTATTTCAAAATGAAAGGGTTTGCTTGTTTTGCAGAAAATACGGGTATTTTCGAAAAGAGTTTGTTTCAAAAATGAGAATGTCATTGATTGTCTTGTAAAAGTGTGAAGATTTTTGAAAAGAGTTTATTTCCAAAAATGATAGTGTGTTGTTTGCTTCGTAAAAATGAGAAGATTTTGAAAAGAGTTTATTTCAAAAATGAGAGTGTGTTGCTTGCTTTGTAAAAGTGAGGAGATTTTAGAAAAGAGCTTGTTTCAAAAATGAGAGTGTATTGCTTTAGGAGCAATGATGTGCCTAAGAAGTCTTTGAGGCAAGAACGCGTGTGCGGATCTTGTCTCAACGTTGAAATGTGTTTGATTTGCATTCGTCGAGCCCATGTTAACGGTTCATCGTTAAGGGCTCGAGCCTAGATGCATGGAAAGGATTCGACTCGTGAACGGTTAGCTAGTCGAATCGAGGATGTTGAGAATGGATTGGTTTGTGTGACGTGTATCTAGTTAGTCCTATTAGATTCAACGTTCATTTTAAGCGTTCATTTTTAGCTCATTTCTTTGTTTAGGAAGACCTTTTAAGCTTGAAAAAGGAGATTTTAGACAAGGTTTGGCTAATAGGAAGCTTTTGAGGCGAGGATGCGTGCGCGCATCTCGTCTCGATGTTAAAATGTTTTGCTTTGCACCCGTCGAACTGATATCGGTGATTTACCGAGGCGAGCTCGAGTCGGATGTGTAAAAGAAAAAGGATTCGGCTCGAGAGTGATTAGCAAGTCGAACCGAGGATGTTAAATGTAGAGACTAGGCCGTATGACCTAGAAGATTGAAGTCCACGAGCTTGGGTTTTAATCCTTGCTCGGGTTTTTGCTTGTTAGTGAAAAAGGGAAGTTTTGAAAAAGCTTATTTCAAAAATTCGCGATAGTTTTGCTTGAAAAGGTGTTAGATGTTAGGTTCATTTATCTTTGAAAAGGTTTAAGCGAGTTTTCGAAGATATGAATGCATATGCTCGTTTTGAAAAAGACCATGGAGTGCATGGCCTCGAACTTGTACGTATGACTCAAAGGGTGAAAAGGGTCAGTCGGGTACACCTCCAACTACCTCGAGTACGCTTTGGCAGATACTTAACCCCTCTATTTCCTTACGCCGGAGCGATAGGTTTTCTAGAAGGAGCACTGGGGCGGTCGAGATAGCCGTTTACGGCAAGCCGTGGAGGGGAGAGAGGAAAGTTAGTCCTGCACGTGCTTTATCGAGTGGACAAGCTTGCGTGTTGGAACCACCTCTCAAGGGTGCAAAGGGTGCCTAGATTCCAAAAGGAATGGACTCTAAACGAATGTGCATAACTCAAATATGTATACTTGGATTGTTCAAGGCTTTCAAGTTTCACCTCTTTATTTTTAAAAAGAAAAAGCTAATTTTAAGTTTTAAAAATAAGATCTCCCCAGTGGAGTCGCCAAACTGTGGAACCCGGGGATCGAGAACGAAGGACCCAACTCGGCGTCTTGCATAAGGGCGATTAGGATTAAAAGTTAAAAAAGATTAAGTTAGAAAAACCTTTAAGAACTGTTTGGAGTCGCCACCTAATTATCGCGGAAATTAGGAACCTGCTACCATGTTCTAAGCTAAAAACATGTCTTAGATTTCGGAGCACGCCGACACCCCTAGATCTAAGGCTGTGAAACCAAATTGGATTCGGGGTGAGGGTACTTTAGAAAAAGAGTTAATTCAAATAATGATTTATGAAAACCTTTTAGAAAAGCCTATGTAAAAATAGCCTCTACTGACCTAGAACAATCCTTGTATGATGATATTTGAGCTAATGTTATCGCTATGTACAAGTGCGAAAAAGGTTTGTAAAAGAATGCAAATGCAGATGCAAAAAGATTGATTAAAACCCTCAGTTTAGCATGTTTAACTTGTTAACGAAAACGGTTCAGTTAAAGGTCGAATTCATTGTTTAAGTTGATTTTAATGCAAAACAAGAAGGGTGCAAGATGCATACAATTAAAATAAAGTTCAATTGTCCATTGGTTTATTTTAAGAGGTCGGTTGCTTATGCGACTTTGGCGTGTCATCGGATATGGAGTGTACCCGAAGTAATAAGAACACGTGGAAGGCAAGCGCGCTCGGTGCCAAAGCCGGGCGCTAGAGTGTAGTCCCCTTTGTTAGTCCATAAAAAATAAGAAAAAGCTTTGATCCAAGTGGATCGGTACCTACCTTGTCCTTACGCTTCAGATCTGGGCAGAGCTTCGCTTCTTGAACTAAAAAGAAGGATGAATTCAACACGGGATGGTGTGCTGAACTCAAGGATTTGAGTGCTTGAGGCTTTTGTGGATGTATTTGTGTATTAGGGTTGTGAATTGTGTGTGGATGCTAAAACCTAGGAAGAAAGGTTGTGAGAAGAGGGGTTTTTCTTGTGTGGAAAACTTGAGTCCATTGTGTGTTATGAGGTCGGGTATAGGGGTGTATATATACTAAAAACCTCGGAGAAATTAGGAAATACGGGGATAGAACCAGGCCTAGAAACCGCATAGCCTTATGCGGTTGCCAGGGCAAACCGCATAGGCTTATGCGGTTGCCACCCCAAACCGCATAAGCTTATGCGGTTTGAGGGTGTGGTTTTAGCCTAGTTTCCTAGTTTCGGTTAGATTATATCTTTGAAAGATTACGAGATAATCTTGAGCTTGCTTGCTAAGAAAACTCCTGGGATATTTCTGAGATATTTGTGATGTTCAGGGCTTTGGAGTGCGGGCCAAAGGTTGGGTTTGGGCTCGGTTTTGGGCCCGAGACCCGGAAAAATGAAAAAGATGTATTTGCATAGATTTTGTGGAACGAGCTAAGACGTGAGGTTGTATTTTGTGTGAGAGGGGGCTAAATAGCGGTTTTAGCTACCGGGCCTAAATTTAGGAATTTAGGAATGCTGAATTAGACCTTGTTAATGTAAAAGGGCTAATTGTAGTGCAAATGCGAAGCTCATGCCAAATGAAGCAGGACGAGGACCTAGCTAGACTCCAAATGGACAAAATGAACGTTATTTAAGTGCGATGTGAAGCGACCTAAATCATTTTAACATTTCAAAACGACTCAAAATGAATTCGACATATGAGAACCGTTTAAGTCAGCGTTAAACATGCGTAATAAAAGTCCGTGTTACATCACAGGGTTTTGTTTGAGAGGGTACGGATATGGGTATCCACAACGTCTTAAATTAATAAAATGAATTTGACCGAATTAAAACAAAATCGACATAAATTTCACCTTATTAGCAAATTAGCAATTATAAAAGTAAGGAAAATGTAAAAAAAAATGAGAAAATAAAACGAAATTACCTTCAAATTGCAATGAAATGAGTGCTTGAAACAAAAGAAAGGGTGTTAATGGCTGAAAATGAACAAGGATGAAAGCAAATCATGAGGAGCACGGTGATAAAAAATGATTGAATGGAAGTTGAGTGTGAACTTTAATGCGGGGAAGTAAAAACAACGAGGTAAAAAGGGAGAGTTTTGTTTAAATCACAGCCCTTTGATTCCTTTTGATCTAACGCTTGATAGTGGTTCTCACGGTTCTCACTGAGTTGATGGTTCTCACTTGATCCTATATATATATATATATAAATAGGATCACATGAATCTCCCCATATTTGGTGAGTCCTGCATCCAAATATTAGCCATTGGATCTAAACTTTTGGGTGCACCAGATTTTGCCACGTCACATAATATAAGCCTCCCCCCTCCTCTACTTTTGCAATTTCAATTCATTTTCATTACACGTTCTCTCTCCTCTACTTTTTTTCTCACTAAATTTTCTAATTCCTCATTCACAGTTCATCTTCAACTAATCCTCTCTTTTCAAGTTTTTGATCCCTCTCAACCAATTTATGATCAATTTTCCGACGATCTCACCTATTTTCGGCCTAGATTTATCATTTTTTCCAATTTAATTTCGCTCTTGACGATGTTTCACGAATTACATTTTGCTCTTCGACGATTCTTTATCTCACTTTGCTGACTGTTTTGTTGTCCGACTTTAACGGTGAGTTTTCGACATTTGTTTTTGATAAATTTTTTAGATTTAGTTTTTCGATAAGTTGAAATGATATTTTTGTTACTATATATCACGATTTTAATTTTATTGAAAACCTAAGGTTCTGTTTTTCTAGATCTGAGTTTCTAGATATGAGTTTTTTAAAATTTCGTTACTATATATCACGATTTTAATTTATGTTGTTTTATTTGCGTTTCGAAGTTTTAATCAAAAGTTGTAGTATCTGATGTTGTTTTTCTGATAAATTTGATGTCTGTCGTTGTTTTTTTTTTTTTTGCAGCACATACACATGGCTAAATCACATAATTAAAGAAGTTAAGAGCTCCGTTGATAAGCGTGATTCCGAGCGAAGACAAGAGCTAACAGTCATTGTCGAATCTCTTCTTTGCTTTAGATTAGAAATTTAATGGAGAATAGCTCTGTTAATAAGCTCGTTCTAAGCAAAGACAACATATAACAGTGACCGTCGTCGTCGAATCTCTGTCTACTCAAGTAGAACAAGCCTATTGTATTATACTTAGTCGAAGCAAAAAAAAATTCGTTTTGAAGTCGTGTTACTTTAGTAATTGAGTCATGTTACTGTAATATATGTTCAGTGTTACTGTAATATATTTTCACTGTTACTGTAATATATTTTTAATGTTACTTTAATTGCAGTCTTGTTTAATAGAGTATCAAACTTATTTGAAGCAATAATGATTATTGTTGTAAAGTCAACCACATTACTTTGTAATACGAAACTAAAATTTAGAATTCAAGTTTTGAAAGTTAAAACTTTAGTATTTGAGTATTGTTACTTTAATATATATTCTCTGTTACTCTAATATATATTCAGTGTTACTTTAATTTAGAATCTGTTATATTAGTATTTTAAACTTGTTACTTTAGTATTATAACCTAATGTTACTTTAACGTTAAATTTATGTTACATTAATTTTATTTCACTGTTACTTTAATAAACTTTAGTTGACAATTTTAGATGTTGATAACAAAACAAAATCCCTAATATACAAATACAACACATTACAATTTTCATGTTATTTCAACATTAAATTACTGTTATTCTAGTAAAATATGGTGTTACTTTTAACAATTTTTTGATGACAATTATTTTCATATATGTCAGTTAATTTTAAAACGTACGAGTACAATGCACTATAATATGTTGTTACTTTAGCGTTTAACTGTTGTTACATCAGTTCAATTTGACTGTTACTTTAACAAATTTTCTGTTACTTTAACAAATATTAGTACATTTTGATTGTTACTATGACAATTCTCTTTTGACAGCTCCATGTGTTACTTTTGCTGAAAGAATTGATGTTCTTGATGTTTCTCCAGATTCAACAAGTCTACATATCATAAAAATTCAATTAGACTTCATATGTAACAAAATTTATAATCAAATATCAATAAAATAAAAAATTGAATGATTAATAATGAAATTTACCAGTAGTTATGTCGATATTATTGACCGCTTTGACTATTTCGGTGAAATTGCACCTGAATTTTTCTGGAGATTTGTCGTCTTCGAAGGAGAACAATTCGTCGAAACTCGTTCATTCTACAAATCGATTTTTCTGGAGATTTGCCGATTTCGATCACGAATTTGATGATCAATAATGGTTGATTATGACATTCAATAGATGATTTCGCTGAAATTAATGATGATTTAACTCTTGTATTTGACAAAATTCGCACGATTACGATTATGAATTAATGGTTCGCAAAATACTAGATGTATTACATCTTAGTATTAATAATTTTCAACGAGATTAAATGATGATTGATGTAGTTTAGGGTTTTTCTATGATTAATTTCTGGAATTTTCATGTGTTTAGTGAGAGAATGAGATAATATATTTTTTTAGAGAGAGAATTGGGGGTGCTGCTTCATTACGTGAATGAATGAATGAATGGATGGGTTGACCCCTATTCAAAATTGATGACATCATCCTTTTAATCTCATCCCTTGATTTTATTAGATCCAAGGGCTCTAAGATGGTACGAAGGATGCACCAAATATAAGGGATTCATGTGATCCTCTCTGTATATGTATATATATATATATATATATATAGAGAGAGATAAGTTATTTTGAGTCAGCTAAATATTTTGAGTCGCAAAGTCAAGATTTTCAGATTCTCCAAAATAGTGGATTTTAACCCGAAAAAAATGGATTTTAACCAAAAAAAAAATGGATTTTAACAAAACACTGAGATTAGGTCTCCAAAAATTTTGTCCTAGGTCCAGACCTAATGCAATCAACCTAGTGAAATTTTGGAATTCACTATGCTTTGTTAAAATGAAAATTTTTTTGGCTAAAATCAATTTTTTTGGTTAAAATCAACTTTTTTGGTTAAAATCAATTCTGACTTGCTGACTTTCCCTAGACCATTGACTTCATAGAACTTATCTATCTATCTATATATATATATATATATATATATATATGTTCAAGAAAATACTATAAATTTTGGAAGTACTGAAAGTACTGAGTTCGAAATACCAAAAATTCGAAATACCTATATAGATATTTGAAATTTTAACCTGAAAGTTTGAAATATCAAGTATTTGAAATACCAAGGGGGACAAACCCCTTGGTATTTGAAATACCCTTTTTTTTTTTTTTTGATATTTCAAACTTTCAGGTTATAGTTTCAAATATTTCTGTTGCTATTTCGAATTTTTGGTATTTCAAGTTTGAAATATATGAAATACCAAGGGGATGTCCCCTTGGTATTTCAAATACCATTTTTTTTTTTGATATTTCAAACTTTCAGGTTAGAGTTTAAAATATTTCTGTTCGTATTTCGAATTTTTGGTATTTCGAACTCAGTACTTTCAGTACTTCCCCTATTTAGTGGACTTCATATAACTTACCTATATATATATATATATATATATATATATATATATATATATATATATATATATATAGAGGAGTTCAGTCAAGGCGGCAAATAAAAGCACGGCGGGAACGGCGGTAGAACTTTAACCCATTTTTGTGAAACTTTAACACATTTTCATGAAACCTCAAAACTGTGAAACTTCAATGTTGTTAAAGTTTCACAAATTTGTTAAAGTTTCACAATTTCGGAGTTTCATGAAAATGTATTAAAGTTTCACAAAAAGGGGTTAAAGTTCTACCGCCGTTCCCGCCGTGCTTTTATTTGCCGCCTAGATTGAACTCATATATATATATATATATATATATATATATGTGTGTGTGTGTGTAGTCAGGTTCAAATAAGTTCCTAAATATTGGTAAGTCCGTAAGCCCGTAACTGTAATACTTGTAAATGAAACTGTAACTGTAATACTTGTAAATGAAACTGTAATTTTCAAAAAAAATATATTTTTTAATAAATAAATTTGAATTTATGTTATTCGAAGATAAATTTTTTCAAATTTCGGACTTTTGCGAATGTAACTTTAGCGTTTTACGATTGTAACTATTAATAATTTATTTTGAAACTTTAGATTAAAATGTGATTTTTAATAAATAAAATGTGTTATTTAAAAAATAAATTGAATTTACGCAATTTAAGACTTTTCTGAATCAGAATCATTGCTTTACTTAATCAGAATCATTGTATACTACGAGTGAAACTCTTGTTCATTACGAGTGAAACTCTTGTTCTTTACGAGTGAAACTTTAATACACGTTTCAGTCCATCAAAACCAACGTTCATGTCCCATCCATTCTCACCAACCAGATCTGGTCCAACCACCTTACCCCTACTCTACCAGCCACCACCATCCGCCACCACCACCACCTCAGTCGCCACCACCACCACCTCAGTCGCCACCACCACCACCTCAGTCGCCGCCACCACCACCACCACAAAGATATGAAAAAAACAGATTTAAATGAAAAAAAAAGACAAATTCAAAAAAAACCCTAACCTACTCACCCGCCACCGTCACCACCTCAGTCGCCGCCGCCGCCGCCCCCACCACTAGATCTGTCACCACCACCACCTCAGTCGCCGCCACTACCACCACAAAGATATGAAAAAACCAATTTAAATGAAAAAAAAAAATATCTGGGTTTTCAAAAAAAAACCCTAACCTACTCACCCGTCACCGTCACCACCTCAGTCGCCGCCGCCGTCGCCACCATCACTACCACCACCCAATAGATCTGAAAACCCAGATCTAGATAAAGAGAAAAAAAAAAAAATCATTCAAAAAAAAAAAAAAAAACCGCGTGTGGTTGGTGGTGGCGGCTGGAGGAAGTTGGTGGTGTGGTGGTGGCGGCTGGAGGAAGCCGGTGGTGTGGTGGTGGCGGCTGGAGGAGGTTGGTGCGTGGTGCGGTGGTGGTGGGTGGAGTGGTGGTGGTGGTTGGTGCGTGGTGGTGTGGTGGTGGTTGGTGCGGGGTGTGGAAGTGGTGGTGGTGGTGGTGGGTGGAGTGAAAAGAGTTTAGGGTTTGAGAGAGAGAGGTTTAAGTTAGAGAGGGAGAGGGAGAAGTTTAGAGAGAGGGTGAATTCTGATGGGAATGAGGAGTGTAGGGTTGATTTTGGCTTTTAATCTCAGCCCTCCATCTTGTTTTAATCTAAGGGCTGAGATTAGAACTTACGGACTTACCAAAAATCATGGAACTTACCTGATCCTAATTCTATATATATATATATATATAGAGATAAGATCTTTCAAGCCCTAAGTTTTGGGAAAGTCATTGAGTCCAGACATCCACTTTGAGATTTTGACACCAAAATTTGAGATTTTAACACAAAAATTTAGAACTGCAAAATTCCAGAATATTTGATTTTTTAACATTGTTAAAATCTCAAATATTCTGGAATTTTGCAGTTTCAAATTTTTGTGTTAAAATCTCAAATTTTTGTGTTAAAATCTCAAAGCGGATTCAGGACTCAATGACTTTCTCTAATAAGTTGGGCTTAAAAGATCTTATCCCTATATATATATATATATATATAGAGGTAGGTTATATAGAGTCCACATATAGAATAGAGTCCTAGAGTCTTAATCTAAGCCATTAGATTGTGAAGATCAACGGCTGAGATTAGATCTCAAAAAAGGTGTGGGACTAGGTCCCAGACCAGCTGGTCAACAACCTAAGGCAAAATCAACAATTTCATTTTTTTCGTTGGAATTTCATTTTTTGTGCTTGGAATTTCATTTTTTTCGATGGCCGAATTTTGGATTTTAGGACTCTAATTTTTTTGTGGACTCTAATGATCCTATTTCTATATATATATATATATATAGTGGTAGGTTATATAGAGTCCACATATAGAATAGAGTCCTAGAGTCCTAATATAAGCCATTAGATTGTGAAGATCAACGGCTGAGATTAAATCTCAAAAAAGATGTGGGACGGCCGGTCCAGAAAGATGGTCAACCGTAAGCAAAATCAACAATTTCATTTTTAGATTTGGAATTTCATTTTTTGTGGTTGGAATTTCATTTTTTTCGATCGCCGAAATTTGGACTCTAGGACTCTAATTTTTTTGTGGACTCTAATGATCCTATTTCTATATATATATATATATATATATATATATATATATATATATATATATATATATATATATTTAGGATCCGGTGAGACCCCTCAACTCGGTGAGACCTCGTGAGACCCCTCCTTAAAAAAGTTTTTATTTCGAAAATTCGGCATAGTTGTCTTTATTATCTAATTTGTAGTCTAAGAAACATATTTGGGGTTCATAACTACCTTATCATGTCACGTTATATCGTCGTTAAATGTATTTATAACTTTGGTGTACCTACGACATCTATTTGTGTATCTAATCTTTTTTGATGTATCAACTACGTCATTTAATGTATCTGCAGTATCAATTTTGAGTATCTACTATATTATTCACCCGAGACATAGATATTTTATTAAAATTTTTAATATGTAATTTATATTTATATGTAATTGGGTTTATATTTTTAACCCAATTAATGGTGAAAACAAGTTCAAATAATGGATAGTGACGAGCCTATGCTTTCGGTTTAATCGTACTTTGTGATTTTCATGGGGTCTCACGAGGTCCCACTGAGTTAGGGGGTCTCACCGGATCCCACCCCTATATATATATATATATATATATATATATATATATATATATATATATATATATATAGGAATAAGATCAGTATTTAACAGTCCTTTTCTTGGTAAGAATCTGGTAAGAACAAATAAAAATACATTATTAATACACATAAGGTACATTTTAAATTTAACGTGCGGGTTAGTCAAGAATAATAGTTGATACGCATTTTCAAATTTAGAAGGTAAATTGTCATTAAATTGAAGATTTCTTTCAAATTTTAAGGTACATTTTCACTATACAAAAAGTACATTTTAGTTTTGAACTTGAAATGTACCCAAACTTTTCAAATATAACTCTTAATTTTTAAATGTACCTAATATATATTTATAATGTACCTCACAAAATGTACTTTATGTGTTAAACGAATGTATTTTACGTATATTTATAATGTACCTTAAGCATTCTTACTGCTCTTACTAAAGGTAGTGTTCTTACAGGAACTCAACTCCTATATATATATATATATATATATATATATATATATATATATATATATATATATATATATAGAGGTAAGTTATATGAAGTCCTCTAAATAGGGAGAGTACTGAAAGTACTGAGTTCGAAGTACCAGAAATTCGAAATACCAACGGAAATATTTGAAATACTAACATGAAAGTTTGAAATATCAAAAAAATTGGTATTTGAAATACGAGGGGTTTGTCCCACGGCCCAGACTGCAGTCTGGCCCTGACCTACTGGACAACCCCCTTGGTATTTCAAATTCTTGATATTTCAAACTTTCATGTTAGTATTTCAAATATTTCCGTTGGTATTTCGAATTTTTGGTATTTCAAACTCAGTACTTTCAGTACTTCCAAAATTTATAGTACTTTGTTGAATCTATATATATATATATATATATATATATAAAGAAGATCATTTAAGTCCGCAAATATTGGTAAGTCTGGTAAGTCCGTGTAACTGTTAGTACCATCTGCTGAAACTGCAGTTCTTTGTAAATGTAACTGTAATACTTGTAAATGAAACTGTAAAATGTTGCAAATACAGTTACATCTACAAAGAATTACAGTTTCAGAAAATGGTACTAACAGTTACACGGACTTACGGACTTACCAATATTTGCGGACTTAGCTGAACTTGACTATATATATATATATATATATATATATATACAGAGAGGATCACATGAATCCCTTATATTTGGTGCATCCCTTGTACACCCTTAGAGTCGTTAGATTAAAGGAAATGGAGGGTCAAGATTAAATCAAACTTGAAAGAAGAAAAAAAAAGCCTACGACTGTAGTAATACGCTGTCCTGCAGTAACACTTTTTCAATTTTTTTTTTTTTTTTTTTTTTTTTTATTTTTTTATTATTTTTTTTTTTTTACGATTTCTTTTAGATTTTTTTTTTTTTTTTCTTTTTTTTTTTTTTTTTTTTTTTTTTTTTTACGATTTCTTTTGTTAATTTTTTTCTTTTTTTTTTTTTTTAAATTCTTTTACTTTTTCAATTACTTAATTATTTTATAGTTTTTGTTATTTTTTTTATTATATTAAGGTAATAACAAATAAACGTTAAAATAATAATTGATTTAATAATTATATAAAATTCTATCACAATAATTTTGTCGACTATTATAACTAAAAGTAACACGTACAAGTTATTAGAATAACAATTGTTACACTTTAAAGTAATAGTAACATCATATCAAGAAATATATAAGGATTAACAAAATTTGTTAAAATAACACGTACAAGGTATTAGAGTAACAATTGTTACCCTTTAGAGTAACATTGATTGCACTTTGAAGTAACAATAATATCGTATCAAGAAAATAATAGGATTAATAAATGGTTGTTAAAATAACACGTACAAGCTATTAGAGTAACAATTATTACACTTTAAAATAACAGTAACATCATATCAAGAATAATATATAAGGATTAATAAAAATTTGTTAAAATAACACGTATAAGTTATTAGAGTAATAAATTGTTATACTTTAAAGTAACATTGATTGCACTTTGAAGTAACAATCATATTGTATCAAGAAAATAATAGGATTAATAAATTTTTTGTTAAAATAACACGTACAAAGTGCTAGAGTAACAATTGTTACACTTTAAAGTAACAGTAACATCATATCAATAATAATAATAAGGATTAATAAAAATTTGTTAAAATAACACATATAAGCTATTAGAGTAACAAGTGTTACTCTTTAAAGTAACATTGATTGCACTTTAAAGTAACAGTAATATCATATCAAGTACTATAAGGATTAAAACAAAAAAATACAAAAAAAAAGGAAAAATAAAATAAATAAATAAAATAAAATAAAATTTGGGCAATATCGTATCAAGTACTGTAAGGAGTAAAAGCAAAAAAAATGAAAAAGTAAAAAGTAAAAAAAAAAAAAAAAAAAGTAAATTAAAAAAAAAAAGGTAAAAAACGAAAAAAAAAAAAAAAAGTAAATTAAAAAAAAAAAGGTAAAAAACGAAAAAAAAAAAAAAAAAAAAAAAAAAAAAAGTGCAGTAGGTCCAGGGACAGTAGTAGTCGACAGGATGAAGGCTTTTTTTTTAGCTTTATTGCGTGATTCAATCTTGGCCCTCCATTCCCTTTAATCTAATGGCTCTAAGATGGTACAAGGGATGCACCAAATTTAGGGGGATACATGTGATCCTATTTCTATATACATATATATATATATATATATATATATAGAGATAAGTTATATCAAGTCAGTGGCCAAGGGAAAGTCATCAAGTCAGAATCCAGTTTTTGGATTTTAACCAAAAAAAATTGGATTTTAACCAAAAAATTTTGCATTTCAAAAAAATTGGATTTCAACAAAAATTTTGCATTTTAACCCGTTTGTTAAAATGCAAAATTTTGTTAAAATCCAATTTTTTTGAAATGAAAATTTTTTTGGTTAAAATCCAATTTTTTTTGGTTAAAATCCAAAAACTGGAATCCTGACTTGATGACTCAAAATATTTACCTGACTTGCTTGAACCTCATTCTATATATATATATATATATATATATATATATATAGAAAGAGGTTCAATGAAGTCCTATAAATAAATGAAGTCCGGAAGTCCAAAACTGTACATTTCAAATATATTTGAAACTTTAACCACTATATTTGAAACACCAACACAGATATTTGAAACATCAACAAAAACATTTGGTATTTCAAACTCCACAGTTGAAATTAGGTCCCTGACCTAAGTAGGACCACCCTGATCTGAGATTTAATCTCAGCCGTTGATTTTAAGAATCCAATGGCTTAGATTAGAACTTCCGGACTTCATTATATATGTGGACTTCATATAACTTTACTCTAAATATATATATATATATATATATATATATATATATATATATATATATATATATATATATATATATATAGAAATAGGATCATATGAGACCATCCCCTTAAAATAAGACCGTCCCGTAATTATAGACCATCCGATCTAACAAAATCAACGGCTTAGATTAGATGAGATCTTCCTTCACCTCCCAACTCCTATAAATACCGTCAAAATCAATCTCACACCTTCAGTTGAGCAATTTACTTTCTCTCTCTAATTTCTCTCTCTTCTAATCTAACGTGCGCCTTCATTCTTCGTTCACTAAATCAAAATCATAATTCACCAAAAAAATTTGACCTAATCTACTCTCTCTCTCCTCAGTTAATTCGACCTGAGAATTTACTCAATTTGTCGTCAAAATTCACCGAATTTCATCTCAAAATTTACAGAATTCGATCTCAAAAATCACCGTAGTTCAACGTGTAAGTGTTGTAATTGATCTATTTTTCGCATATTAGAGCAATTTCGTATTAGAACAAAATCATAATTCATGAAACTGTTGTAAGTGTTGAAATTGATCAATTTTTCTCTGTTTTTCGCATATTAGTTGAATTTCGTATTTCTATTGTAATTGTTGTAATTGATCAATTTTTCACTTTAATTTGTTTACTTATTGTGTAATTGATCGTTTTAATTTTTATTTCATTGTTGCATGTTTGTTTTGAATTTGTTACGCTGCTTATTCTTCTCGATTTTCCTCTGTTTTTCGCATCTTTAATCAATTTTCGTTTTGAATTGTAAGTGTTGTAATTGATCAATTTCTCAGTTTCGCTGTTTATTGATCGTTTAATCTGTAATTTCATTGTTGCAGGTTCGTTTTGAAGTTGAAACTATGATTGATTCACAACCTCAGAACGATGACACAATTTCTGGTAATTTTCTTGAATATTTTCGTTTTTCCAGTAAAATCAATTTATATTTGTTGTTTTTTTTGTGGAATTTCAGTTGTTTTTTTCAGTAATCGCATTTTCTATTTGATTCATTCATCATATTTGTTTTCTTCAGCTTCCTTCAGTGTGAGTTTATATTTTAATGCATGCATCTTCTTTGCTAGATTGTTTTTGTTGTTATAATAACGCAAAAATCTGATTCTGTAACAGAATTTTCAAATGTTTCTCCATTGTATAATGCATCTTCTTTGTTTTCTTTGTTTTTGTTTTTGTTGTTATAATGAATGTTTCTCCATTGTATAATGATTCAATTGTGATAACTGTTGTTTCACAAATGTCTACTTTTCGTAGAAACAAAATGTTATAATAACAATGTTACATGTTATAATAACAATGTTGTATGTTATAATAACAATGTTACATGTTATAATAACAATGTTGTATGTTATAATAATTTGATTATTTCTTTATTGTCTTAGGTTCTAAATCAGGACAATCTGTCCCTCTCACACCAACAAAACAATCAGGCCAGTACCCATTGGTTTTGTCGCATACACCTGGCGGTGGTGAAGAATGGGTTAGGAGAGTAGACCGTCAGTTTATGCCTTCCGTTGGTAAGGTATTTCCTTCACTTGATGAGGCTGTTTCATTCTATAGAGCTTATGCTTTTGCATGTGGCTTTACTCCTCGATTGTACACTTCCAGACATCGTAAAGGTTATGTTTTGAAAAATAAGATTCTTGTGTGTAATCGTCAAGGTTTTAGAGATAATCCTCAGAAACTTCGTGATCCTTCATGTGTCGAGTCGAAAAAAGTGAGACGCAGGAAAGTAAAAATTACAAGGGTTGGATGTAAGGCTTCTATAAATTTTTGCTTAGTTGATGGAGCCTGGTCAGTTGTGGAGTTTCATGAGTCACATAACCATCGACTTTTCTCTGCTAATGAGAGAGATTTTGAAAAGGTGTCGAGAGATCTTACCCTTTTCCACAAGCAGCTGATCGTGGATCATTTGAAATTGAATATTGGTGCGTCGAAAAGTTTTAGAATCTGTAAAGAATATGTCAATGGTTATTCGAATGTTGGTGCTTCATTATTAGATTTTAAAAATTTCCAGCGAGATATCAAGTGTTTTATTGGAGAAAAGGACGCTCAACTCTTTATCGATCGCTTTCAAATGATGTCTGAAAGTAAAAGGGGTTTTTTCTTCTCGTATCATGTCGATGATTCGACAAGTTTGTCCAGGTGTTTTGGTGCGATCTTTGAAGCAATTAGGAACTACTCTCTTTGGCGATGCAATTAGTTTTGACCCTACTTATGGCACTAATAAATACTCTATGGTATTCACTCCTTTCACCGGTGTAGATCACCACAAGAAGTCTGTCTTTTTTGGTGCTTGTTTGCTATCAAATGAGGATGAGAATTCGTTCAGATGGTGTTTCGAGAAATTCTTGGAAGCAATGGGCCAAAAAGAACCTCAGATTATAATCACGCATCAAGATCCACCATTAAAAATTGTGCAATCTGTTTTTGTAAAAGCTCGTCACCGGGTTTGTATCTGGCACATTATGGGGAAACTAAACGATAAAGTTGGTTCCTCTATTTGTCGTGATCTGAACTTCTTGAGCGGTGCATTCTATTGTATGGGATGCTGAGTTAGACCCGTCAGATTTTGAGCAAAAGTGGACTCAAGTTATCAGTGATTTTGAGATGGGTGATCACTCTTGGTTGTCTTCGATGTTTTCTCTGAGGCGGTTTTGGATCCCTGCTTATCATCGAGATTTACCCATGGGTTGCATTTTGAGAACGACCCAAAGGTCGGAAAGTCAGAATTCTTTCTTCAAGCGGTATGAGAACCATTTTGGTACCCTAGTTGAGTTTTGGATGAGGTTTCAAACTGCTCTTGACCAGCAACGATACTCTCAAAGGTGTGCTGATAATGACAGCGACCACGCGTTGCCTATTCTGATCAGCCCTTTGCCGTTGGAGTTGCATGCTTCCCGTGTGTATACACATTCTATATTTTATGAATTTCAGGAAGAAGTTAAAGCCTCAATATCTTCTTGCAGTGTTGCAGGCTTTACAAAGAATAATGAGGAAGAGAGGACGGATGTTGAAGACGCTGAACGGAATAAGACATATCAGGTTGTATTTAATGTCGCAACTAAGGACGCAAGCTGCACATGCAAACTTTTTGAAAGGAAAGGTATTCTTTGTAGGCATGTCATTTGGGTGTACTCGGGTAAGCGTTTTCAAAGCATACCGGAAAAGTACATTCTAAGTCGTTGGACAAAGAATGCAATCAGACAGCTTCTGTTTGATGCTGACGGGAATGTAGTTGAGGATAACGACCCTAATCCTCAAACTCATTTGGCCAAGCTTTGGTCTGAAATTCACGCTACTGTGAGCGTTTTGAAAACCTTGCCTGATATTCATACGCAAGAGTTTTGTGGTTTTCTTGTGCAGTTTAGAGCAGGAATTTGTCCAAAGGCGGCTCAAGAGCTGACCAAAGAGCAAGAGCTGGAGATGTTACTTGGATGTTCGTCTACATCAACTATTTCAATTCTTCCACCGAGTAAATCAAATAATAAGGGCAGCGGAAAAAGATTAATATCTACAAAGGCTCAATGTATCGAAAAAGCAGAGAAGCCGAAGAGGCTATGTGCTTACTGCAAAGAAATGGGAAGTCACGATCGAAGAAACTGCGCTGCTCGTATTGCTGATGAGAGTGCTGCCAAAAAGAAAAAACAGTCGGCCCCTATATTATAGTAACATTGTTATTGTAATAAACAAATTTTGGTATAAATACTTTTGTCTTTCAATTAGTTAATTTGTGTCAGTATTTGACTGTGGTTTGTTTTGGTTGCGAGTTACTTCGGTTCAATATAAACATTTTCTGATTTTCTGACATTATAAGTCACACATTTTGTTGCTGCGCTTTTCGATTTGCTGCGCTTATCAGTTGTTGCTGCGCTTTTCGTTTTTCTGACATTATAAGTCACACATTTTGTTTTTCTTTTTGTGTGTGTCGATTTTCATTATAAGTCACATACAATTTTCTTTTTGTGTGTGTCGATTTTCAAATAGTTACAAATAGTCTAACGAAGATATATTATAATAACAATGTTATAGTAACAAATAGTCTAACCAAAATATATTAAAATAAGTCAACTCTTACATTATAGTAACAATGTTATTATAATAAACATCCTAGACTTTACATCAGCTATCCTCTGACCAAAATATATTTTCTCTTTGGCTTTTCCTTTTGGAGATTGTCGCTTTTACTTTTTCATTTTTAAAATTTAAATCAGTTGCGAAAATATATAGTTGTTACAATATGGTTGTTATTGTAACAACTTTCAATATTGTGTTAGTTATCTTGATTTAGACATATACATTGTCCTTTTTCACTTTTTGGACATTATTGTTTCTTTAACTTTCACGTTTTCGTAAGTCTAGATGAAAACAACATTATAATAGCATAACCATAATTCCAATATGATACTTCTGTTATGATAACAATTCCAATATTATAATACCAAAATAAGTCTAAATTAAAAAACATTACAATACCAAAATGATTAAACTGTTATAATATCGACATTATAATACTAATGCGTTAGACATTAAACGGATTCTGAGTACTGAGTTTTTGTTCAACCTTCAAAATAGAAACTATTGCAACAAACATGCAAACAATATAATGGATCACTTCTTCACCCGTTTGTTTACTCCTATCTTTACACGATGAACTGGGATCTCCGTAGTCGGTGGCTTAACTGTTTCTTTCTTCTTTCCCTCATTAAGAGATTTTTGATGTTTCTTCAACAACCTTCTTTTTGTGTCGATATCTGTCACGATAGTCTTTTTCTTCACCTTGAACTCGTCAATCTTCACCAACAAGTCAGCTCTTAACTCATTTATGTCAGCCAACATCAATGCAGCAACAGCTTCAGCAGAATATTCACGTCGGCGTAACTTGCCTCCTATTCTTGACTCATAAAGTTCACCTTCATAGCATATCATATGCATCAACAAAAACAACCCCGACTCTTCATCATTTCGCTCTCTTTGCTGCCATTTGAAAGCAACATTCACCACCGGAAAATTGAGTATGTCAGCCGCACTTTCGTCTTTCTTTCCTTCCAAGTAGTCACTCATTACGTTAGCCTGAAAAAATTCAAACATTGAGATTTTTTTTTTTAATTACAACACACACTTCATATATATTCTTTTATAAGAAACGAAGCTTCGAAGTATCCATAGCTTACCACCAACTTTGCGAGTTTGTACACCTCACATGTCTCCCACTTTTCATATGACTGGTTATCGAGGACCTCAATTTTCTTGGCCTTAAAGTTAACACAGACACAACAGTAATGAGATTGGATCTGAATAGGAACAAAAATAATGTCTGCATTGAAGTTGCAAGGTATGGTATTCTTCTGAATGAACTCATCCCATATTTGAACCAACTCATTCATTTCATCCTCATTCTGACTTTCCAGCTCAAGCATCCGAAGAATATTCTTCTATATATAATCACAATAAATCAAAGTCAGTTAAATACACTCATTGCATTTGCATTCTATTATGTCAATACAAAACATATTATAAGTGGGAATTTAATAACAACATACCATATGTCCGATTCCAAAGAACAATAAAGTGACCTCGCCTTTTTCACTGTGTGCTATATCATTCAACAGAAGAGCCCAACAGTCAACCACACTGTTGTTAAGATGCTTTGTCGGTAGCACTGAGACCATGTCTTCTCTTGTTAAGCTTCGGAAACCTCTGTAGGTTACCAGCGTTTCACTAATTGAAAACGAAAACAAATCAAAATAAGATTTTGTATCTGATTAACAAGGATCTTTATAAACAACTATGTTCCAAACACAAGACTTTGAATACAGTTACAGACAATTTAGGTTTTAATAACAAGTACGAAACATTACCTTAGGTTTAGATAGTCGTCATCGAAAAATGCATAGTCCGCTGCCTCCCTTCTTGTCAGCAACATTTCAGACAACAACAGATTTCCTCGCATAAAGTTCGAAATCATGACAGCATCCTTGTCAGGTTTACCACAATTCAGTGTACATCCTATACCATCGGATGTCCCCTTCACCCGGCTACCAAGAACTGACAAAGGTGATGTTTTTTCATTCGACTTTTCGTAAGTCTTCACTGGTGTTTCTGGGATTGTTGTGTTGTCTACCTCAGCATCTTTATTAGACTTCTTTTCTTTTTCTTTCTTCTTCTTTGATTCCTTGCTTTTCTTCACGCTTTTGTTTTTCAACTCCATCTGCTCGTCTCCAGTTTGCTGCTCCTCTTCGGGTTGTTTTTCTTCTTGAACTCGTCTCTCTGCTTCACGCTTTTTGATCTGTTCCGCAGCCTCTTCGGCCTTACGTTTTCTTTCCTCCAGAAGCAACGGAAGCAACTCTGCCTTGTTTTTTTAAAACCATCAACTGCCTCTAATAACTCATTTCTACAGCCATTCATGTCACTTAGCACAAGTGTTGCTAAGATCTCAGCGCGATAGAGGACTCTACGTTCTTCTACAGAAGATCGGCATCGAATGTGTCCCCCACAAAGAACATCATATGCATCATTAGGAAACAACCACAATCATTATTTGGTTCTTCAGATGTCCATTTGAATAAGGGGGCTTTCAAGTCAAAATAAGCTACTTCGTGACCCTTTTCAATGTTGTTTTTCACTAGAGTCATTCCCATCACCGAAGCCTAAAACATGAAGTGACACAATTTTTTATTTCTTTGATAATAAAATTAGTTATGCATGAATTATTTTAAACATGATTTTACTTACAGCAACATATGCCATTAAAACGTAATCGCTGCTATTGTCATCGGCATGAGGTTTGTTGTCTAGGTAATGGACCGTCTTTGTCAAGAAATCAACACATATACAAAAGTAATGGGTGTGTAGCAGTAGAGGAATAAAAATCTGGAAAAAAATAAACACAGGTGATAACTAAGATTAGTGTTTTAATAACAAAACCATATGATTTAGTAACAAATATTACTGTTATAGTAACAAAAACGAATGATTTAATAACTAAGAAGTCTTTTATAACTCACCAAATCTGCATCTAAATCCAAAGGATGCTTGCAACACTCACTCCACATTTCGAATGCTTTGATTATCTCCGCACGTAACTCATCTATGTCTTTCTGATTCTCTGCGACCATTAATTTTAGTAAAGGATCCTGCAAAAATCAGTACAATAAATTAAATAAATCCATTTACATTTGTTAAAACCAAAAATGATAGGAGCGCTGCAAAGTAGCGTACGTTGTGAGTCAATCCAAAGTATATTCTTGAAGGGTCATTCTTCACTTGTTTCTGATGTATCAGCTCATTCATCATTATTGCCCAACATTCAACGACCGGAGAAGATATTAAACGGTCTTGTCGTAGAGACAGCGCATCTTTCCTTGACAAAAAATGATATAACCCGTACGTAGCAACTCTCTCCCTGTGTATTAATTAAAAAAAAACAACAGAAATAGTTATATAGAAACTCTAATAAGCTTTACAAATTTAATTTACAGTTTTAGAAATAGAAACTAGAAACTTACGCTATAGAGTAATTGTCATCGTCTAAGAGACAGTAATCAATAGTCTCTTTTCTAAGCTCAACCACCGGCTCCATTAACTTTTGACATTCAATCAGCTGTTCAGATGCAACTAACGAATCTGGAACTGGACTTCCACAGTCCAAAGTACACCCATAACACGGATTTACTACACGCATCCAATCCTCCTTAATTGGTGAATGCAGCAAATAATTGTCGATCTCATGTTGAGGTGGAGGTTGAACAGTGGCAGCGTTTGGTTGGCCGTTGTTTTGGGGATTATCGGTTCCATGCCAGACAATATCATCCGTTATGTCATTTGGCTCGGAGTCACCTCTTGACAAATCAACCAAAACCTCTGAAACAATTTTGGTTGAGATATCATCTGGCCCACTCATGTTCTCATTGTTCTCTTCGGTGACATGTTTATCCACCGGACTTGTATACCTCTCGTTCAAAGTTCTTTGCAGCTGCGTCATTAGCCCTTCCAATATATCGAATGACGGCATGCCATCAGTTGCAAAACTGCTGGTTTCTTTCGTTCTTCGAACCACTTCATCCAAGTACAAGTGATAAAGTGGATCCCTGAAGAACTGCTGGGTTGGGGATAAAATGACTGAAGCTTGTCCACCATTAGCTCTCATAGCTATCTTCGAATTGAATTCGTTCATCCTCTTCACATTTCGAGCATGAAAAAGATCCGAATCTCTTTTCATCTCCAAAAATATTAAATGCAGATCCTTAAATTGAAAAGAAAAAATAAAATTACATTTTACTTTTAATATTAATTAATGTAGTTAGAAAATTACACTACAATACTATTATTAACAGTATTTTTAGTACAAAAACAGAAAAAGTATGATCTTAATAACAGTATGAATACAAAAACAGTATTAACAGTTACAAAAACAGACAGATAATGTTATAATAACAAAAACAGAAAAAAGTATGATCGTAATAACAGTATTAACCACTAACAATACTTACATCAATCGCTTTTTTCCTTAACTCGTCATCTGATTCGATGCCTGGTGGTAGCTCCATGATTATGTGCCTCTTCTCAGCATCACCTTCTCTTTGATTCTGTTGTGCACGAGGCACATTATCTTCCTCCACTGCACAAACAATTTTTGATTTGTGTTGTTATAATAATTAAAGTTGAATGATTAATTACTAAGCATAATAATAAAACATTAAAAAGAATATATAGTACCGTTAGGCTCGTTAAGACAGATGGGGTAAAGAGTTTTCGTCATTACCCCTTTCCCAATTGATCCTAGCTTTCTCTCTTTGTGTACCCTCTCTGACAGCTTCTCATCAGACCAGTGTTTGATGAGAGGAAACTCTGCATTTTCAACTACGCCTTTAAATTCCATTACATTGCATATAGGTTAGCATCAACACTAAAATGCACCCACCCAAATATTTCAACCATCTTTAAATGATGCAATGCCTCCCAAAAATTGCTCACACACATACTTTGACCAATTGTATTCTTTGATTTTTTCGACATCTTCAACTGCCTTCAATAACTTGAAGTCAAGGCAGTGATTTGATGTCGGAGAAAGAAATGTGGACATAGAATATAGAACAAACATCTTCTTAAAATCATCACCATCATCAGTTGTTTGTTGAAGGCATCTAGACACATCACTGAGTTTTATGCTCTGATTTGTGCCACCAATCCCAAATTTAACACGCCATTCCTCCTTGAGGGTGTCACTTGGGGTTGCTTTGCAATGCCCTGTTGGAATTACTTCAACATCCTCTCCAACTCTTGGGAGTAAGAAGATATCATAGATGTCGTCTTTAGTGATCTTAAATTCCTTCCCCTTTGAGATTTTGAGAATGCCGGTTCTTTCATTGAGGGCATCAATAAGCCAAGGGAGAATGGCTTTTGGAATTGTTTTTATTTTGAGTTCGAGTAGTCCACCAAATCCAATATCTCTTACTGATTGCTTTTGCTTCTCATTTAGTTTTTCAATAATCTCGACCAATGTCTGTGATCGACATTTCGCTGTGAAACACTCAGGTCTGTAACAGAAATCATAGTAAAATACTTAATAATATACTTAATAATTATAGAAGATGTTATTAAAACTATCTGAAATGTTATTGAAACAAATTAAGAATGCAAAAACTATCAGATAAATAACAAATTCAGGTAGCAAAACACAATAGCACATGTTATGAAAACTATCATATTATTAAAACAAATGTTATTAAAACAATCAGAAATGTTATTAAAACAAAACAAAATGTTATTAAAACAATCAGAAATGTTATTAAAACTACATAAATAGATGCTTACATTTCTTTTTTCACAGTTGTAATCTTTCGTTTAAACTCCTTCATCTTAGTTGGCATTTTCTTGACATTTGACCTTGGTGGTGTTTCACTTTTCTCAGATTCAGATTCTGAAGGTGTTCGTGCTGATAATTTTCGTAACTTGGCCTTTTGAGATGCACTTTCTTCTGCAGAAACTGGGTTTGATTTCCTGGCATACAAAACAACATATTGGATGCCGTTTAGTTTCAGATACGGATGCCCTTAAGTTATAATAACAAGAAACGTGTTATAATAACAAAGTAATCTGTTATAATAACAAACAATTTGTGTTATAATAACAAGAAACGTCTACGTTCATACAATAACACATCAAAATACATAAAATAAAATGAAACGAAGAAAAAAAGCAGATTGAGGATACTACATCAAAGTCACCACAAAAAAAACAGACAAAATCAACACATAATTTCAGATTTGATCATAATTTTAGGTTTAATCACCACAAATTTGAAACCCTAATTTTCGCAATTAAAACATCAAAATTAAGATGAAAAACGAAGAAAAACAAACAAAATCAACACATAATCAAACGAAATCAACATACCAAAAATTTGAAACCCTAATTTTCGCAATTAAAAAATCAAGCATCAAATTACAATAACATCTAGTTAAAACGCAATTTCATTACAAAATCAAGACGAAAAACTAAGAAAATTGAGGATAATACATCAAAATCAACAAAAAAACAAACAAAAATCAACAAATAAACGAACAAAAACAACAAGAGTAATGTAATAAAACATTGTTAAAGAAGTAATTTACCTCTTCATTATTGTTGAAAACCTGAAATAATCGATCGATTTATGTCCCTTTTGTTCGATTTCTGTAGTAAAATAAGTGTTTTTTTTGAGAGATAGAAGAAGGGGTTTAAGAGAGAGAGAGTTTTAGAGAGAGAGTGTTTTTTTTCAACTGAAGGAAGGGGGAAGGGGGAAGGGGGAAGGTCATTTGGCGCGCGTAGGTTGAGCTGGTTTCATTAATGACGTGGCTTCATCTCAGCCCTTAGATCGCCTCTCATCTGACGGTCCAGATTCGCGGGACGGTCTCATTTTAAGAGGTGGTCTCATAGGATCCTCACTGTATATATATATATATATATATATAAATAAATATATAGATTTAGGTTCATATGAGAAATAGGGCTTAGGTGAGAAATATGAGAAATAATCATAACCATTGATTATTTTAATCTAAGGGTTGATATACATTGGTTTTTTTTTTTTTTTTTTTTTTTTTTTTTTTTTTGGGGGATTTGATTTCTTTTTTTTTTTTCTTTTTTTTTTATGATGGGAGATTTGTTTTTTTTTTTTTTTTTTTTGTGAGGGGATATTTTTTTTTTTTTTTTCCTTTTTTTTTTGTGATGGGAGATTTGTTTTTTTTTTTTTTTTTTTTTTTTTTTTTTTCTTTTTGTGAGGAAAGCTTTTTTTTTTTTTTTGAGGGGTGATTTGTTTTTTTTCTTTTTCTTTTTTTTTTTTCAAATTTTTTTTTTTTTTTAATTTCATTTTTTTGTTTTTCTATTTTTTTTTGTTTTTTTTTAAAATTTTTTTTCTTTTTGATTTTTTTAATACGAGGTTCATTACATTTATAAACGAGGTTCATTACATTTATATACGAGGTTCATTTCATTTACATACGAGGTTCATTTCATTTACATACGAGGTTCATTTCAGTAACAAATGAAGTTAATTTCAGTTACATACGAGGTTCATTTCAGTAACAAATGAGGTTCATTTCAGTTACATACGAGGTTCATTACATTTACAAATGAGATTCATTACATTTACATACGAGATTCATTTCATTTACATACGAGATTCATTTCATTCAAATACGAGGTTCATTTCATTTACAAACGAGGTTCATTATATTTACATACGAGATTCATTTCATTTACATACGAGGTTTATTTCAGTTACATACGAGGTTCATTTCAAAGAACAAATGACGTTCATTTCGATTACATACTGAGATTCATTACATTTACAAACGTGGTTCATTACATTTACATACGAGATTTATTTCATTTACATACGAGATTCATTTCATTCAAATACGAGGTTCATTTCATTTACAAACGAGGTTCATTACGTTTACATACTAGATTCATTTCATTTACATACGAGGTTCATTTCATTTACATACGAGGTTCATTTCAAGAATAAATGAGGTTCATTTCATTTACATACGAGGTTCATTTCAGGATAAATACGAGGTTCATTGCGGTAATAAATGAGGTTCATTTTAGTTACATACGAGGTTCATTACATTTACAAACGAGGTTCATTACATTTACATTCGAGATTCATTTCATTTACATACGAGATTCATTTCATTCAAATACGAGGTTCATTTCATTTACAAACGAGGTTCATTACATTTACATACGAGATTCATTTCATTTACATACGAGGTTCATTTCATTTACATACGAGGTTCATTTCAGTAACATATGAGGTTCATTACATTTACAAACGAGGTTCATTACATTTACATACGAGATTCATTTCATTTACATACGAGATTCATTTCATTCAAATACGAGGTTCATTTCATTTACATACGAGATTCATTTCATTTACATACGAGATTCATTTCAGTAACAAATGAGGTTCATTTCAGTTACATACGAGGTTTATTACATTTACAAACGAGGTTCATTACATTTACATACGAGGTTCATTTCATTTACATACGAGATTCATTTAATTCAAATACGAGGTTCATTTCATTTACATACGAAGTTCATTTCAAAACAAAGAAACAAAAAAATAATTGAAAAAAAAAAAATTGAAAAAAAAAATAAAAAAAAAAAATAAATTGAAAAAAAAAATTGAAAAAAAAATTAAAAAAAAATAAATTGATAAAAAAAAACTGAAAAAAAAAAATGAAAGAAAAAATATGAAAGGAAAAAAAACAAAAAAAAAAAAACAAAAAAAAAAAAAAAAAAAATCCCCCCTCGTAAAGAAACAAAAAAAAAATAAAAAAAAAAATACACCCTCATAAAAAAATAAATCTCCCCTCACATTAAAAAAAAAAAAAATTAAAAAATAAAATATAAATCTCCCCTCACCAAAAAACTATAAATCTCAACCCTTAGATTAAAATAATGAATGGTTATGATGATTTCTCATATTTCTCATATAAGGGGTATTTCTCATTAACTCAACCCTATATATATATATATATATATATATATATATATATATATATATATATATATATATATATATAACTATATATATATATATATATATATATATATATATATATAGAAATAGGATCTTATACATCCTCCCAACAATTATACATCCTACATCCAAATCTCAGCCCTAGGATCTTGATGATCCAATGGCTCAGATTTATAGATTTCTTTGGTGAGCGGAGAATTATTTAATTTTTATTTATTATTATTTTTTTTTAATGTGAGTGAGATTTATTTATTTAATTTTTTTTATGAGGGTGAATTTTTTTTTTTTGTTTTTTTCCCCCTTTATGAGGGGGGATTTATTTTTTTTATTTGTTTTTATCTTTATGAGGGGGGATTTATTTTTTTTTTAATTTTTTTTCTTTATGAGGGGGGATTTATTTTTTATTTTTTTTCTTTCATATTTTTTTATTTTTTATTTTTCTTTTATTTTTCTTTTTTTTTTCAATTCTTTTTTTTTTTTTTTTTTTTTTTTTTTTTGTCATTCAATTCTCATCTACCAATTTCTACATTTAATTGTGCTAAATAAAAATATAATTCTCCTCGATCAATTTATGCATCGATTTATGTTGAATTTTCATATCGTCATCGTTCAATTTTATGTTTTTCATCATCATTCATCTTCATCATCAACTGAAGCTTTTGCGTTCAACGTCATCATTATCGTCATCGTTCAATTTGATGTTCATCGTGATCGTGATCGTTCATCGTCATCTCACTTTGATGTGGTGGAACTACTATGTTCAATTAAGTTATTATTGTGTTCTTGTGCGTTGTACACTAAGTGTTTGATGAAATGTCTCAATGAGTTGCTTGTAATATTATTTTTTTAAATAGAAGTATCACTAATTTAAACTGAAAGTATCATATTATTACACAAGAAGAATCACGATCTTTGTTGAATTCATTATGATTTTAATTCTACAATGTTTCATTACTCAATATATATATATGAATTTATTGTAAGAAGTATCAAATGTTAATATAAGAAGTATCACAATATTATGTTAAAAGTAACAAAACATTATGTGGAAGTATCACTTTATTTTATATTATGTCACAATATTATGTTAAAAGTATCACTAATTTACACTAAAAGTTTCACAGTGTTACACTAAAAGTATCACGATGCTGTAAATCTATAGCAAAATATTTATGTCTTACATCCTACAAAAAGTATCACTTACGATAACTGAAAGTATCACTATTTAGAACTAAAAGTATCGAAACAAATCATAGTAACTTTATAACTAATAGTTAGGCCGCGCGCTTTTTTTTTTTTTTTTTTTTTTGGCTCAATCTTGGCCCTCCATTCCTTTGATCTAAGGGCTTAGATTAGGATGTAGGATGTACAAAGATGTTAGGATGTACCGGATCCTAACTCTATATATATATATATATATATATATATATATATAGAGATAAGATCTTTCAAGCCCTAAGTTTTGGGAAAGTCATTGAGTCCAGACATCCGCTTTGAGATTTTAACACAAAAATTTGAGATTTTAACACAAAAATTTAGAACTGCAAAATTCCAGAATATTTGAGATTTTAACAATGTTAAAATCTCAAATATTCTGGAATTTTGCAGTTTCAAATTTTTGTGTTAAAATCTCAAATTTTTGTGTTAAAATCTCAAACTGGATTCAGGACTCAATGACTTTCTCTAATAAGTTGGGCTTAAAAGATCTTATCTCTATATATATATATATATATATATATATATATATATATATATATATATATATGTATATATAAATAGGATCCTATGAATCCACTCAAATTTGGTGAGTCCTGCATCCTCATAATAGCCGTCGGATCTAATTAATTAGGAGCGTTGAGATTGTGCCACGTTGCCCCTACCCTTACCCTCATATAAGGCGTCAAAAAATTAAAAATCAAATCATTTTCGACCAAAACTTTCTCTCTCTAAAAACGGCGTTCATTTTCAACCACAAGTTTCTCCGGCAATTCATCTTCGTTCTCCGGCGATATTTCTTCAGTTCATTCATCATTTCTTTAGTTCCTTCATCTTCGATCATCTTTTGCTCGTTCTCTTTCCTATTTGCTCGTTCTCGTTCTCCGGCGATTCAAGCTTCGTTCTCCGGCGAAATTTCTTTGGTTTCTTCATCATTTCTTCAGTTCCTTCATCTTCGATCGTCTTTCGGTTGTTTTTCAGTTCCTTTATCTTCGATCAGTTTCTTCAGTTCGTTATTTATTTCGGTTGTTTTCGACTTTTAACCTAATTTCTACTTCTAAGGTAAATTTCGACTTTGTCTTCGATCAATTTCTACTTCTAATTTCTACTTTAATTCTACTATTTTGTTTGTTTTTCAACTTCATTTTTTGGATCTGCGTTAGGTTTTCTTATTTTTTCGTGCATGTTTAATCAATTTTGCTTTAATTTGGCATATACTTGTTGTTGATGTATAGTTTTTAAATTTGAAGTAATGATGAATTTGAAGTAATTAGGTTTATTACGGAGTAATTAGGGTGATTTTGCACAAATTTGGATTTGCATTTTTTCGTGCATGTTGAAATTAGGGTTTTATATTTTTCTGTTGTAAATTTTTCCTGCATGTTGATAAGGCTAAAGTCGTATCACCTTAATCAAAATAAACCTAAATGACAACTAACAGCAGATAGCAGCAAGTAGGGATCGAATCCACAGGGAAACGGTGTAGTCTCGAGTTAAAGTCGGCGTAACAGGTTCAACTCAGATGTGAAAAGGTTTGTTTTTAGCTAAACTAAAGCAGATAATAAGACAAGATGAAAATATATATGGAGAAAGATTAGGGCGTCGGGTTCATATATGACAACGATTCAGGGACTCAAATTTATAAGAAGGAAAAGATAAACTGTGCAATTGACTAGGTTTGTAAAACGCTCTCTCGAGTCAATTTTAGCCTTAAGTTCAATTCAGCGGGCTCTCGCAACTTACTAAATTCAACTTATCTAACTTGCGTAAGTCTAGTTTTAACTCGGCTTTCGATCTTAAGTCAAAACATACTCAGGTTCAATTAAACTCGGATAAAACGGTGATCAGGCGAAATAATCCTAATTCAATTGATATAAAACGCATAGAAAGAAGTCAACTTGCACAATTTAAACAACCAATTTAATCTCAAAACATGTTCCTAAATCATATGTCACAAATCACCCTAACCCTAATTATGAAATTAGCTACTCATATTAAGGGCAATAACAACAATAATAATAATAGAAGACATATCAAAAGGATGAATAAAAGCAATTGAAATAAACCTGAAAACTTACTGATGCAAGCGATTGCTACAATTGAATCCAACTTGAAATAAAACTAAAACTAAGAGTTTTGAAGGAGAGAAACTAAAACTAAGCAGTAAACTAAACTAGGAAAATAAAGCCTAAGATAAGTAGTTTTAGCCCTAAGGTCTTTATATATAGTTTCCAAGAATTAAACACGAAATAAATCAAACCCGATTTAAAATTGCACATGGGTAGCCGTGGCAAATGCCTGACCAACTGGCACGACACTTCAACTGGGCCGGCTCTCTTGGCCTTTGATCCTTGGCCCAAGCTTCTTCCTTTGGGCTTAATTTACTCGTAGCCCTTCTTAGTCTTTGGCCCTTTTGCTCGTGTTCTCCTTAGTCTTTGGTCTTTGGGTTAGTATTCTCGAGCTCCTGCGTGATCTCGAGCTTGGTCCTGTCGTCTCGATTCTCGTATTGCTCCTAACGTCCCGGGTTTTGGCTCAAAACCACCAAAACCTGCAAAATGTAAATGAAATGCAGCAGTAACGAGAAATATAACAAATAGCTCCTAAAATCATAATAGATACGAATAAAAGCAAGCTAAATGCGACTGAACCGGGGGCATAAAACGTATATAAATAACATGTATCAAACTCCCCCAAACCAAACCTTTGCTTGTCCTCAAGCAAATAGCGTCGGAGAAAATCAAAGTGACACGAACTAATCACGCTAGTATCTTGAAGTGGACGACCTATGCACATAAACATACAACCATAGACTGATTCACCAAAAATAGAGCACAAGTCTCAACCATTCACGCCACATTATATCACTAGCCTCTAACGCTTACGCAACAGTAAAACTAACGACAAATCAATTCAAGCAAGGCCAACCGATCATACCACTTTCCGAACAACCAATCTTACCACATCATTTCCTTTTGTTCTCTTTTCTTTTGTGTATCCTTTTTTTTTTTTCTTCTTCGCAAATGTGGAGCATCCCTCGTATGTAGTACCGTTTAGCTTGACGTTCACTCGGTAAAAATCGCGCTCGGGTACACATATTTCCTTAAGGGTTACATATTGCTCATACTCCCGGTCGCAGCCAAATTCATGGCCACTGTGGTTACTCAAGTCAATGAGTCCCCTCCGAGAGCATCGAAGCATTGCTCCAACATATAAGAGGTCATTCCAATCAAACCGCAAACCAATCAAACCAACATTCCACAAACCAGTTGCCAAGCTCGAATGTCAAAGTCGAAAGTAAACAAGCGAAAAGCAGAAAGAATTAAGCAAATACAAGTGGGTTAGTGTTAAGGCTCGCAATCTAGTAACAGGAAACAAACTAATCGTGCAAGCTAAGGCGATAGAAAGTCGACTCAAAGATACTAAAGATCAAAATAAGTGTACTAATCAAATCTCCAAACTAGACAAAGCAGGACAAAGCGGACCAAAAAGACTCGTATTTTTGTAATTTTTTTGAATTTTTCGATTTTTTTTTTTGGGTTTTTCATAATAAATGCACACAAAAATGAAAATGCAAATGAACAATGAACGCGAAAGTGTTTCCCTCCCCCAAACCAAATCACACATTGTCCTCAATGTGGAAAAATAGCATAACCACAAGCAGAGGAGGACACAAATCATAAGGAGTAAGGAAAGTAAAGACGAGAAAGAGGGTAAAAAGAGGTAAAGAGGGCTCACTTGATAAGGTTGGAGCTCCCCCAAACCGAAGTCAATCATGGAGTGGGGCTAAAAATCCCCGTATGTGCGTCCAATTCAGTCCAACGTCGAAGTACTTCGGCATAGCACGCAAGAATACGCGAAACGGCCAGAACGGTGGCGGTGGCCACTGCTCGGGCCGGCCACGGACCACATTTTTCAATTTTTTCGCGTTTTTTCCTCTGTGTCAAATTTCAGCTACGGCTCCGGTCCGGGCCCGGCAGCCGGTTGGCCGGCTAAGAGGCCTTCTCGTGAGCTTTTTTCAACATAACAAGGACTTAAAAGTCCATGAATACCTGCGCGCTAAAAATCACAATAAAATACCCTCGTCCTCGCGCGCTCAATAAAAACCAAAAGTCATAAAACAAGCAAACCAAAAGTACAAATGGTAATTGAGAATACAACGTCATCGGGTTGACTCCCGGAAGCGCTGGTTTATAGTCCCGCACGACTCTTCACAGCTCCACAATCATCAAGTATACGCAGGCCAAGGTCGTTGGCCATTCGCGACAGCTTCACTCGGCGAAATAGCATCCATTCGCCATAGAATTCCTCCAGCTTGAGGGAGCGCAGCGTAGTCATTCATCGTGGGTCCTCGATCGCGATACGGCCCTCCAAATCGCCCCTGTGCTCCAAGTGACTGAACCGTAGGCCCCCCTCCATCACTAGCGTCATAGAGATCAGCTCCAAGCAATTTCCTCTCCCCCAAACCATCCTTGCAGCTATCCTGTGAAGAGCCTGCAAAAAGAGAAGAGACATGCAAACCCTCCAAGGTGTCTCCAGTAGTGTGAGACGGAGGTACAGAGTCAATAGAGCAAACTGACGCGAGACGCATGGGTGATCGTGGGGTGTCAGAATGGGTAAAAGTCAACCTCTCACCCCCCACCGTAAAGGCTATCGTCCTATTGCCCACGTCAATAACTGCACCAGCAGTGTGCAGGAAGGGTCTCCCCAAGATGATAGGGATGTGGACATCCTCAGGCATGTCAACTACAACAAAGTCTACAGGGATAAAGAATTTTCCAACCTGGACAGGGACGTCTTGTAGTATGCCTAGAGGGCGCTTTACGGAGCGGTCAGCCATCTGCAGGGTAATGCTAGTGGGTTGCAAAGCTGACAAGCTCATCTTTTGGTAAAGGGAATGGGGTAGGACACTTACACTCGCTCCAAGGTCACATAGGGCATTACGGACCACGAACTTACCAATAGAGCAAGGGATGGAAAACGTTCCTGGGTCGCTAAGTTTAGGAGGTTTGCCACCCTGCAACCTAGTGCTAGCCTCCCCTACAAAAGCCACTGTCGACACATCCTCTAATGTTCGCTTACGAGCTAAGACCTCCTTCAAAAATTTTGCATAAGCAGGAATTTGAGTAACAAGGTCAAGGAAGGGAACATTTACCTGAAGCATTTTGATGACGTCGACGAACTTTTTAAACTTAGCCGCGGACTCTTCACGTTGTCGACCCGGAAATGGGAGCTGAATCGGAATCGGGGGCGTTGGAGCAGCAACAGGAACACCCGAATTAACACCCAAATCATTCGACCCGCGCAGTCCGCTAGGTTAGACGACCATTTGCCGGCCGGCCGCCGCTTTGGCCTCGGATCATCATAAAACGTACCGCTCCTCAACGTAATCGCACACGCTGTATCGGGAGGAGGGTTAGGAGGTTGGCCCTGCGATGGTAGGAAGCCTGGTTGACGCGCAGCTTGCGAAGTAGCGAGTTGAGCCACTTGATTCTCCAAGTTCTTTATAGCTGCGTCCTTAGCCTGATCGCTCTTTTGCACGAATTGCATCATTGTCTTTTGCGACTCCTGCATAGCCATCATCACCTGCTGCATCTGCGACATCATGGCCCTAGTCTCGGCCATAGGATCGGGTATCTGTGGGGGTGGAGGAGTGTAGGTTGGCTTTTGGTAATTTGGAGGAGGAGGTTGGAAATTTTTGTGAGGTGGTTGATAGGGAGCATTTTGTGGAGGTTGGGGAGTCGGGTTAAGGATGTTATTGTTACGGTAGGACAGCAACGACCGATCATAACCTGGTTGATTCTGGTACGGCAGGTTTTGGTTATATGACTGATACGCATAAACCTGCTCCTGGGGTGCAGCATACCCCGTAGTGTGACCTGAATCATGCCCTGCAACAGCATTAACATGGGCACTCGAACTCCCCTGCATAGCATCAAACTTCCTATTCAGCTCAGAAAGTTGGCTCATAATTGCATTCGTGCTCTCACTTCCACGGTCGTTGTGCGCGGACCGTGAATTACCCCTCGGCTTCCCGAACTGAGCCGAATGAACAGCCATCTCCTCAATTGTTTGCCATGCCTTATCATCGTCGGTATTATTAGCAAACCGACCTCCAGCAGCTGAGTCAAGAATAGCTCGACTCTCGGCGTACAACCCATTATAGAACGTCATAATGATCAACCAGTCGCCTAACCCGTGATGTGGACACTCACGAATCAACCGTTTGTAACGGTCCCACGCCTCAGCAAACGTCTCATCAAAATTCTGTTGGAACCCCTGAATTTGACTACGGAGTTGGTTAGTCCGCTCTGGAGGATAGAACTTGCGATAGAATGCAAGAGCTAGACTCGGCCAATCCGTTATACCCGCAGCTTCCTTGTTCAAATCAGTGATCCACTCACGAGCGCGGTCACGTAGTGAGAAAGCGACAAAGATTTCCTAATCGATTACGAGTAATCCCGGCCTGCTTGATTGTGGAGCAGTAGTCCGTAAAAACCTGCATGTGTTTCCCGGGATCCTCAGTGGGATTGCCACCAAACTGATTGCGCTCCACCAAAGATAGGAAGGCGGGGCGAATCTCAAAGTTACTGGACCGTGTTGGGTATAGTGAACCCCTGCGGGATCGACTCGTCTTGGGCAACGAGTGACTAGAAAGTTTAGGCATAGTCGCTCGTGGAGGTGATGAACCCGAGTAATAGGAGGTGTGTCCTCTCAGTAGGACGATTGCGCCGCACTAGACTCGAATCGCGCTTCCTCGAAATCAAGATCAATTAATTTTCTTGCTTCCTTACGAGTCTATGAAAAGCTTCGCTCAGGTTCAGGCTCAAAAGGAATCAAACCTCAGAGGTGACCCGTGCATAAACAAGACTACAAGGAAACAATTAAAAGCGGTCTCAAGGAACTAAGTTCCTTGAGACAAAGGAGAAAACTCAGAATAACTAAACAAAACTAAAACTAGCAAAGCCGTTTCCCAAGAACGGCCAAAATTGATAAGGCTAAAGTCGTATCACCTTAATCAAAATAAACCTAAATGACAATTAACAGCAGATAGCAGCAAGTAGGGATCGAATCCACAGGGAAACGGTGTAGTCTCGAGTTAAAGTCGGCGTAACAGGTTCAACTCAGATGTGAAAAGGTTTGTTTTTAGCTAAACTAAAGCAGATAATAAGACAAGATGAAAATATATATGGAGAAAGATTAGGGCGTCGGGTTCATATATGACAACGATTCAGGAACTCAAATTTATAAGAAGGAAAAGATAAACTGTGCAATTGACTAGGTTTGTAAAACGCTCTCTCGAGTCAATTTTAGCCTTAAGTTCAATTCAATGGCTCTCATGACTTACTAAATTCAACTTATCTAACTTGCGTAAGTCTAGTTTTAACTCGGCTTTCGATCTTAAGTCAAAACATACTCAGGTTCAATTAAACTCGGATAAAACGGTGATCAGGCGAAATAATCCTAATTCAATTGATATAAAACGCATAGAAAGAAGTCAACTTGCACAATTTAAACAACCAATTTAATCTCAAAACATGTTCCTAAATCATATGTCACAAATCACCCTAACCCTAATTATGAAATTAGCTACTCATATTAAGGGCAATAACAACAATAATAATAATAGAAGACATATCAAAAGGATGAATAAAAGCAATTGAAATAAACCTGAAAACTTACGGAGTACCGACGGTTACAATTGAATCCAACTTGAAATAAAACTAAAACTAAGAGTTTTGAAGGAGAGAAAATAAAACTAAGCAGTAAACTAAACTAGGAAAATAAAGCCTAAGATAAGTAGTTTTCGTCCTAAGGTCTTTATATATAGTTTCCAAGAATTAAACACGAAATAAATCAAAACCCGACGAAAATTGCACATGGGCCGGCCGGCCGGCAGCCGGCCTGACCCAACCGGCCTGACACTTCAACTGGGCCGGCTCTCTTGGCCTTTGATCCTTGGCCCAAGCTTCTTCCTTTGGGCTTAATTTACTCGTAGCCCTTCTTAGTCTTTGGCCCTTTTGCTCGTGTTCTCCTTAGTCTTTGGTCTTTGGGTTAGTATTCTCGAGCTCCTGCGTGATCTCGAGCTTGGTCCTGTCGTCTCGATTCTCGTATTGCTCCTAACGTCCCGGGTTTTGGCTCAAAACCACCAAAACCTGCAAAATGTAAATGAAATGCAGCAGTAACGAGAAATATAACAAATAGCTCCTAAAATCATAATAGATACGAATAAAAGCAAGCTAAATGCGACTGAACCGGGGGCATAAAACGTATATAAATAACATGTATCAAACTCCCCCAAACCAAACCTTTGCTTGTCCTCAAGCAAATAGCGTCGGAGAAAATCAAAGTGACACGAACTAATCACGCTAGTATCTTGAAGTGGACGACCTATGCACATAAACATACAACCATAGACTGATTCACCAAAAATAGAGCACAAGTCTCAACCATTCACGCCACATTATATCACTAGCCTCTAACGCTTACGCAACAGTAAAACTAACGACAAATCAATTCAAGCAAGGCCAACCGATCATACCACTTTCCGAACAACCAATCTTACCACATCATTTCCTTTTGTTCTCTTTTCTTTTGTGTATCCTTTTTTTTTTTTCTTCTTCGCAAATGTGGAGCATCCCTCGTATGTAGTACCGTTTAGCTTGACGTTCACTCGGTAAAAATCGCGCTCGGGTACACATATTTCCTTAAGGGTTACATATTGCTCATACTCCCTGGCCGTGACCAAATTCATGGCCACTGTGGTTACTCAAGTCAATGAGTCCCCTCCGAGAGCATCGAAGCATTGCTCCAACATATAAGAGGTCATTCCAATCAAACCGCAAACCAATCAAACCAACATTCCACAAACCAGTTGCCAAGCTCGAATGTCAAAGTCGAAAGTAAACAAGCGAAAAGCAGAAAGAATTAAGCAAATACAAGTGGGTTAGTGTTAAGGCTCGCAATCTAGTAACAGGAAACAAACTAATCGTGCAAGCTAAGGCGATAGAAAGTCGACTCAAAGATACTAAAGATCAAAATAAGTGTACTAATCAAATCTCCAAACTAGACAAAGCAGGACAAAGCGGACCAAAAAGACTCGTATTTTTGTAATTTTTTTGAATTTTTCGATTTTTTTTTTTTGGGTTTTTCATAATAAATGCACACAAAAATGAAAATGCAAATGAACAATGAACGCGAAAGTGTTTCCCTCCCCCAAACCAAATCACACATTGTCCTCAATGTGGAAAAATAGCATAACCACAAGCAGAGGAGGACACAAATCATAAGGAGTAAGGAAAGTAAAGACGAGAAAGAGGGTAAAAAGAGGTAAAGAGGGCTCACTTGATAAGGTTGGAGCTCCCAAACCGGTCAATCATGGAGTGGGGCTAAAAATCCTCAGACAAGGCCCAATTCACCCAACGTCAAGTATTTCGCATAGCACGCAAGAATACGCGAAACGAAGCAGCAGAAACGAGCAGGTGGCCAAATGGCTCGATCGGCCCGGCACTACTGACCACATTTTTCAATTTTTTCGCGTTTTTTCCTCTGTGTCAAATTTCAGCTACGGCTCCGGTCCGGGCCCGGCAGCCGGTTGGCCGGCTAAGAGGCCTTCTCGTGAGCTTTTTTCAACATAACAAGGACTTAAAAGTCCATGAATACCTGCGCGCTAAAAATCACAATAAAATACCCTCGTCCTCGCGCGCTCAATAAAAACCAAAAGTCATAAAACAAGCAAACCAAAAGTACAAATGGTAATTGAGAATACAACGTCATCGGGTTGCCTCCCGGAAGCGCTGGTTTATAGTCCCGCACGACTCTTCACAGCTCCACAATCATCAAGTATACGCAGGCCAAGGTCGTTGGCCATTCGCGACAGCTTCACTCGGCGAAATAGCATCCATTCGCCATAGAATTCCTCCAGCTTGAGGGAGCGCAGCGTAGTCATTCATCGTGGGTCCTCGATCGCGATACGGCCCTCCAAATCGCCCCTGTGCTCCAAGTGACTGAACCGTAGGCCCCCCTCCATCACTAGCGTCATAGAGATCAGCTCCAAGCAATTTCCTCTCCCCCAAACCATCCTTGCAGCTATCCTGTGAAGAGCCTGCAAAAAGAGAAGAGACATGCAAACCCTCCAAGGTGTCTCCAGTAGTGTGAGACGGAGGTACAGAGTCAATAGAGCAAACTGACGCGAGACGCATGGGTGATCGTGGGGTGTCAGAATGGGTAAAAGTCAACCTCTCACCCCCCACCGTAAAGGCTATCGTCCTATTGCCCACGTCAATAACTGCACCAGCAGTGTGCAGGAAGGGTCTCCCCAAGATGATAGGGATGTGGACATCCTCAGGCATGTCAACTACAACAAAGTCTACAGGGATAAAGAATTTTCCAACCTGGACAGGGACGTCTTGTAGTATGCCTAGAGGGCGCTTTACGGAGCGGTCAGCCATCTGCAGGGTAATGCTAGTGGGTTGCAAAGCTGACAAGCTCATCTTTTGGTAAAGGGAATGGGGTAGGACACTTACACTCGCTCCAAGGTCACATAGGGCATTACGGACCACGAACTTACCAATAGAGCAAGGGATGGAAAACGTTCCTGGGTCGCTAAGTTTAGGAGGTTTGCCACCCTGCAACCTAGTGCTAGCCTCCCCTACAAAAGCCACTGTCGACACATCCTCTAATGTTCGCTTACGAGCTAAGACCTCCTTCAAAAATTTTGCATAAGCAGGAATTTGAGTAACAAGGTCAAGGAAGGGAACATTTACCTGAAGCATTTTGATGACGTCGACGAACTTTTTAAACTTAGCCGCGGACTCTTCACGTTGTCGACCCGGAAATGGGAGCTGAATCGGAATCGGGGGCGTTGGAGCAGCAACAGGAACACCCGAATTAACACCCAAATCATTCTGACCCGCACCAGTCCAAATGGTTGACGACCGGCCGCCGGCCGACCGGGCCGCTGCTGGCCTCGGATCATCATAAAGCGTCACCGGCCTCAACGTAATCGCACACGCTGTATCGGGAGGAGGGTTAGGAGGTTGGCCCTGCGATGGTAGGAAGCCTGGTTGACGCGCAGCTTGCGAAGTAGCGAGTTGAGCCACTTGATTCTCCAAGTTCTTTATAGCTGCGTCCTTAGCCTGATCGCTCTTTTGCACGAATTGCATCATTGTCTTTTGCGACTCCTGCATAGCCATCATCACCTGCTGCATCTGCGACATCATGGCCCTAGTCTCGGCCATAGGATCGGGTATCTGTGGGGGTGGAGGAGTGTAGGTTGGCTTTTGGTAATTTGGAGGAGGAGGTTGGAAATTTTTGTGAGGTGGTTGATAGGGAGCATTTTGTGGAGGTTGGGGAGTCGGGTTAAGGATGTTATTGTTACGGTAGGACAGCAGCGACCGATCATAACCCGGTTGATTCTGGTACGGCAGGTTTTGGTTATATGACTGATACGCATAAACCTGCTCCTGGGTGCAAAGATACCGTAGTGTGACCTGAATCATGCCCTGCAACAGCATTAACATGGGCACTCGAACTCCCCTGCATAGCATCAAACTTCCTATTCAGCTCAGAAAGTTGGCTCATAATTGCATTCGTGCTCTCACTTCCACTCGGTCGCAGCGCGACCGTGAATTACCCTCGGCTTCCGAATCGAGCCGAATGAGCGTACCATCTCCTCAATTGTTTGCCATGCCTTATCATCGTCGGTATTATTAGCAAACCGACCTCCAGCAGCTGAGTCAAGAATAGCTCGACTCTCGGCGTACAACCCATTATAGAACGTCATAATGATCAACCAGTCGCCTAACCCGTGATGTGGACACTCACGAATCAACCGTTTGTAACGGTCCCACGCCTCAGCAAACGTCTCATCAAAATTCTGTTGGAACCCCTGAATTTGACTACGGAGTTGGTTAGTCCGCTCTGGAGGATAGAACTTGCGATAGAATGCAAGAGCTAGACTCGGCCAATCCGTTATACCCGCAGCTTCCTTGTTCAAATCAGTGATCCACTCACGAGCGCGGTCACGTAGTGAGAAAGGGAACAGCATTTCCCTAATCTGATTCTGAGTAATCCCGGTCTGCTTGATTGTGGAGCAGTAGTCCGTAAAAACCTGCATGTGTTTCCCGGGATCCTCAGTGGGATTGCCACCAAACTGATTGCGCTCCACCAAAGATAGGAAGGCGGGGCGAATCTCAAAGTTACCCTGGACCGTGTTGGGTATAGTGAACCCCTGCGGGATCGACTCCGTCTTGGGCAACGAGTGACTAGAAAGTTTAGGCATAGTCGCTCGTGGAGGTGATGAACCTGGAGTAATAGGAGGTGTGTCCTCTCCGTAGGACGATTGCGCTGCACTAGACTCCGAATGCGACGCTTCCTCGAAATCAAGATCAATTAATTTTCTTGCTTCCTTACGGAGTCTATGAAAAGCTCGCTCAGGTTCAGGCTCAAAAGGAATCAAACCTGTAGGTGACCTGTGCATAAACAAGACTACAAGGAAACAATTAAAAACGGTCTCAAGGAACTAAGTTCCTTGAGACAAAGGAGAAAAACCTGTAACAACTAAACAAAACTAAAACTAGCAAAGCCGTTTCCCCGGCAACGGCGCCAAAATTGATAAGGCTAAAGTCGTATCACCTTAATCAAAATAAACCTAAATGACAATTAACAGCAGATAGCAGCAAGTAGGGATCGAATCCACAGGGAAACGGTGTAGTCTCGAGTTAAAGTCGGCGTAACAGGTTCAACTCAGATGTGAAAAGGTTTGTTTTTAGCTAAACTAAAGCAGATAATAAGACAAGATGAAAATATATATGGAGAAAGATTAGGGCGTCGGGTTCATATATGACAACGATTCAGGGACTCAAATTTATAAGAAGGAAAAGATAAACTGTGCAATTGACTAGGTTTGTAAAACGCTCTCTCGAGTCAATTTTAGCCTTAAGTTCAATTCAGCGGGCTCTCGCAACTTACTAAATTCAACTTATCTAACTTGCGTAAGTCTAGTTTTAACTCGGCTTTCGATCTTAAGTCAAAACATACTCAGGTTCAATTAAACTCGGATAAAACGGTGATCAGGCGAAATAATCCTAATTCAAATGATATAAAGCATAGAAAGAAGTCAACTTGCACAATTTAAACAACCAATTTAATCTCAAAACATGTTCCTAAATCATATGTCACAAATCACCCTAACCCTAATTATGAAATTAGCTACTCATATTAAGGGCAATAACAACAATAATAATAATAGAAGACATATCAAAAGGATGAATAAAAGCAATTGAAATAAACACGAAAACTTCACTGAGCAAGCGGTTACTATTGAATCCAACTTGAAATAAAACTAAAACTAAGAGTTTTGAAGGAGAGAAAATAAAACTAAGCAGTAAACTAAACTAGGAAAATAAAGCCTAAGATAAGTAGTTTTCGTCCTAAGGTCTTTATATATAGTTTCCAAGAATTAAACACGAAATAAATCAAAACCCGACGAAAATTGCACATGGGCCGGCCAATTGCCCTGACCCAACCGCCGACACTTCAACTGGGCCGGCTCTCTTGGCCTTTGATCCTTGGCCCAAGCTTCTTCCTTTGGGCTTAATTTACTCGTAGCCCTTCTTAGTCTTTGGCCCTTTTGCTCGTGTTCTCCTTAGTCTTTGGTCTTTGGGTTAGTATTCTCGAGCTCCTGCGTGATCTCGAGCTTGGTCCTGTCGTCTCGATTCTCGTATTGCTCCTAACGTCCCGGGTTTTGGCTCAAAACCACCAAAACCTGCAAAATGTAAATGAAATGCAGCAGTAACGAGAAATATAACAAATAGCTCCTAAAATCATAATAGATACGAATAAAAGCAAGCTAAATGCGACTGAACCGGGGGCATAAAACGTATATAAATAACATGTATCACATGTTTAATCAATTTTGCTCTAACTTGACATATACTTGCTGTTGTTGATGTATAGTTTTAAAATTTGAAGTAATTAAGATGAATTTGAAGTAATTAGGTTTATTACGGAGTAATTAGGGTGATTTTGCACAAATTTGAAAGAAATTTATTGTTAATAGTGTTTAGTAGATGAAATTGAAAGTAATGAGAACAAATTGTAAGATTAATTGATGTTTTTGAAGTAATCATGATAATTAGTATATATTTTGTTACTTTAGTTTATATTTCTTGTTACTGTAATGTATCTATTCTGTTACTATATTGTGTTCCTTCATCATGTGTTTAGTTATGCAACATTGAATTAGGTTTATGATGAATTAGCTATGCAACAATATTGACTTTTATTTTTTGCCAAATAACTAGGGTTTCTTTTGACCATAAAATGATTTTTAAGTGCAAGGGTTGGGGTGTAAATGTTGTTGAACAAGACAAAGCTGCTTTTGTCAACGATTACAATAATAAGAGAAAGGAAAGCATGAGGTCTATATTTGGTGAGGAGAATAGTGTTAAGATCAGAAAATGCGAGGCACCGAGTCCAAGGTCTTATTGATGTGTTTAGTAAGCTTGATTACATGGAACTCATCTTCAACAAACTTGAGGATCGATTTGACAAAGCTTGTGTGGCTGAAGTTTGTAGGTGTTGGGCATCGATGTTTTTATTGGCTAATAAAGATGATCCTCGTATTGGAATAGAATATGAAAATAGCTTAACAAGAACATTTGACCTAGGGGTAGAAATTGTGGCGAAATAACATTGTAATATGTACACGTTGTGTGTGTTACAAGACATTTAATAGAGTCGCACAAGAACATATACATTTTTTTCAGTGGTTAAAAGAAGATCATGTTGAACATTTGATCATAGAAGAAGCTGAAGACACTTCTCTGGCCAAACCGCAGATTCGAGGACTTTGCTCCAGGAGTTGATATCGGAATGTTTTTACTAAAAAAGGGAAATGATGTAATAATAATTGACTAAGTAATTAATTAGGTTTGAATATCTGTTAGATCATTGTATTTCCATATTTTGTAATCCTTAAAAATGGAAATTATGTAATAGCATTTGACTTTGTAGTAATTAGGTTCGAATATGTCAAATATTAGTGTATGTACTGGATTAGTGTAGTAATTAGGTTCGAATATGTAAAATGTTAGTGTATGTAATACACTTTTGTGTAAAACTTTTTGATGTAAAATATTTATTCTATTAATCTAATGTTTTAAGTCTTTATTTTTTGTTACTTTAATTTATATATTGTGTTACTTTAGTTTATATAGTTTGTTACTTTAATTTATTTTAGTCTTTTACTTGAGGGTAGTTTGTTTGTTGTTGTATATTTGATGTGATTTTTTTTTTTTTGTTTTCTACAGCATATCATGGATGAGACAAGATGTATTACTGGTGCTGAAGAGTCTTCTTCACCAACTCCTCATATTTCAGTGAAGGAGACGAACACGCTTGTTGTCCCAAAGGTACAAGGGAAAAAATTGGATTTGGTGCGTACTAATAAAGGCAAAGCGGGTCAAAAGTGAGTTATATTTTTTTTATTGGAATTCAGTATATAGTCTGTTGTCCTTTATGTCTTCTTTTTTTGCTTTTTAATATGTATTTTTTATTTTATTTCCAAAATTTTCGTGTTCTGTATTTCAATTTATGTTGTTCATGTTTTGCTTTCTGTTTTTTATTTTTCTGCAGGAGCACTCCTTACGTGACGAAATGTCGGCCAAACAATTTGGTTAAGCTTATTGAGAAGTTGTGGTCCGCACAAAAGCAAGCTGTTAAGGACATCGGTTTTGGAGGTTTATTGGATTTGAAAATTACTGTAGTGCCGCAATCAATAGTGGAATGGTTTGTGGATGCCTTTTCTGATTCAAGCCATCTATTTCATGCTTCTGCAACTAAAGAATTCCTACTCTCTAGTGATGATGTGCATGATGTTTTTTTACTACCGAGGGGTCCTCGAAAGATTGATTTAGTCGCCACTGGTCGTAGTAAAATGTCTTCCCAGGAGGACATAAAAGCTGTTTGGCGTAAGAAGTTTGGGATCAGTGGTTGTGGTGTTTTTTCTCTGTCCGAAATACATGATATTTTGTCTAGGTATAAGCATGCGGATGATCATTTCAAGCGCTTGTTCGTGTTGTACTCTATGTCTTGTTTTCTGGCTCCAACAGCAAATCATAGTCTTGATTTGAGGCTGTTGAAATCAGTGGACGATTTGTCTGCTGTTAGTCAGTTAGATTGGTGTACACACGTGCTTGACGATCTTGTGTCTGCATTTCAAACTTGTAAGTCGGGTGAACGATCCGTTCTACGTGGCTGTCTTGTCTTCTTGATGGTGGCGTACTTTCATCGTTTTGATTTTAGAGGGGTGTCGATGCCTACTGAACTCCCTCTCATTCAACATTGGTCGGATGAGAGCTTCAAAAAACGGATTAATGATGAGTTGAAGACGGGGTCTTTGGGTAATGCACCTCTTAGTAAAAATCATTACCCTCGTAGTGGCAGTGTCCCTGAAGCTTCTCCAGTCAGACATCAAGCTGAAGTACCAGATATGGCTGCTGCTTGTGTAAGTTGTGTTTTAAGTTTACATATTCTGTGTTACTTTATTATGTATTCAGTGTTACTTTAGTTTATATTCTGTGTTACTTCAGTGTAATATCCTGTGTTACTTTAATATATAGTCTTTTACTTGAATACATATTCTGTGTTACTTTAGTTTATATTCTGTGTTACTTTAGTTTATATTCAGTGTTACTTCAATGTAATATCCTGTGTTACTTTAATATATAGTCTTTTACTTGAATACATATTCTGTGTTACTTTAGTTTATATTCTGTGTTACTTTAGTTTATATTCAGTGTTACTTTAACATATTTCATCTTTAATTCATTTTTAGGATCTTGGAGAACTATTACTTGAATACATATTCTGTGTTACTTTAGTTTATATTCTGTGTTACTTTAGTTTATATTCAGTGTTACTTTAACATATTTCATCTTTAATTCATTTTTAGGATCTTGGAGAACTATTAATGATGTTGAAAGGGGTTTCTGTAGAGTTCCATCAGAAATCCACTGCCATCATTAATTTGATCAAGGGCAAGTGGAATGACTTTCAAGTTCGGGAGTCGTCCCCTTCTTCATCTCCAACACTTACTCCCACCCAAAAAATTTTCGCGGACCCTCTTCTGCACTTATATGTAGATGAGATATATCGGCACCTTGGCCCTATGAAAGCGGCTGCTGATAGTATTCCGTCATTTGATCAGTTTTGCGAGAACCTCAAAGAAGCCAGTCGTGCTGGATTCGGTTCTAATGATGGTGCTGCAAAAAAGGATGGTGGTCATGATGGTGATGTCAACTTAGGGGATGATGGTCCTGCTAATGATGGTGGTGATGATGGTGCTAATGATGGTGGTGATGATGGTGCTAATGGTGGTGGTGATGATGGTGCTGATCGTGTTGATTTAGTCGTTGGGAGTGTTCTGCGTGAATTAAATTCTTTTCGTGCTGGTGATGATGGTGCTGCTGCTGAATTAAATTCTTTTGATGCTGGTGAAGATTTTGTTGGTGTTGATGATGCTGCTCCTCATAATGGTGGTGTCGGAGTTGGTCCCTATCACCCGTATTTGTTGCATTCAAACATAGAGGAGAGCATAATGAAAATAGTACCTGAAGAGTTTGGCTGTAGCATTAACTGTGGTGAACCCGACTAATTGTAATGTTGTCTCAGCACACTTAATAGAGAAGAATAGTTTGTTCTCATGTGTCTTGAAGCTTCGAAAGGATGTCATTGACTATTCCTTTGTCGATGATAATGACTTTAGTCAAGGGTTAGATTTCTTTCCTTTATAAAATTTAAAAAAAAAACTTACATTAATATGATTAACTTGTATTTTTTATTTCCTGTTACTTTAACCTGTATATCTTGTTACTCTAGTTTGATATGTCTGTTACTTTTGCTCCTGTTACTTTAACTTGTATTTGTTGTTACTCTAATATGATATATACATTACTCTTTTTTTTTTGACATCTGATGTGAATTTTATTGTCTCTTTCAGTGAACTCCTTTTTAGTTATGGAATTTACAATCTCATAAGCCGAGACGACATTTTGACGCTGATGCCGGATATAGAGATTACTTCACCAGTTATTGAGAGCTGGTGTATTCTTCTAAATGCTCTTAATTTTCAAACCAAATCGTCGAATAAGGTTTCTCGGCTATTCATCGGGTTAACTCATTGTGTATGTCATCTATCACGTACTTTTTTTAGTTCTTACTGTACTGTTTTGCTTTTTTATTATTGTTTCTTTTTTTTTTTTAAATTTTTTTTTTTTTTTTTGGCAGGATGCTTTAAGGAATTTTTTACTTGCGAGTACACGGAAAGATAAAAATACCCTGTCAAAAGAAGTTCATGCGGCATGGGACAGTTGGATATCCATTCAACCTGACATGTGCAATTTGAATTCAGATTTGGTAATATCATCTATCATTTTAAAATTAATTGAATTAAACTAAATCAGTTTCATTCTCCTTGTCTTTAAAATTTCTGCTTTTTTTTTTTTTTGTAGGTATTTATTCCCATTCATTGTGGTAGACATTATAGTTGTGTATGTATCAACTTTTTGAAGAAGAGGTTTGAGTATTTAGACAATCAGGATTATGGTGATGGATGGGAAGATTCTGTTTTACAATCATATGCTAAACAATCTGTAAGTGTACCTCGCTGCAATTGTTTTTCCCTCCTATTATTCTTTAATTATTATTTTCATTTCATAAATTAATATTTTTTTTTTGTTGTCTAGGCTCAAATGATGTGTTCGTACTTAACGAAAAAGGGTATCAAAAAAGCTAAGAATTCTCGTTCTTTTGAACTTCTCAACATACCGTTCAGTTGGCAATTGGATAAGACTGCAAACAACGACTGCGGTTTGTTTGCAATGTTTCACATGACTTTCTACCAGGGGGACGTTTTTTGTTGCGGGCTGAATGATGTCGTCATGAGGACCTTATATAGAGCGGAAATTGCTTCCACTCTTATTCTTAGCGACATCAACACTTTGAGGTCTGATGTTCTTGAGAAAGTGAATCAGTTCACAAACATCAAGATGTCACTGTTGCCTCAACTTGAAGAAAAACGAAGAAAGGCAGCAGAAGAAGAACGAAGAAAGGCAGCAGGAGATGACCAAATTCAGCCTGATGTGACGGAAAATGTCGCTGTGAATGAAGGAATGCCGAGTGTTGTCACAGAGAATGGCCCTGTGAATGACGCGGTGAATGTCGCTGTGAATGAAGAATTTTCAACACCCACAGCCCAACCAAAATCGAACTTGACTGAAGTCACGTCATCTCCTACTACTGTTTTGGGTAGCAGGAAGAGGAAGACAGGAGATGGACTGGGTTGTAGTTTGGACTGTGGGGTGCCAGACAATGAGGTCCTACTTATTTCAGCATATATGAAGTTACATAAATCGCTATTTTCTAACATGCTGAAGTTGAAGAAGGAAGTCCTTGACTACGTGTTTTTAAATGATCATAAATTTCAAAATCAGTAAGTTTTCTCATTTATTTTGATTTCTATTATTTTATTTTATTGTCTGTGTTACTTTAGTGTATGTTCTATGTTACTTCAGTCTACTATCCTTTGTTACTTTAATATATATTGTCTTTTACCTGAATCCATATTCTATGTTACTTTAGTATATATCCAGTGTCACTTTAGTGTATATTCTGTGTTACTGTAACACATTTCATCTTGAACATGAGTATATATTTTGTTTTCTATGGATGTGTTACTTCAATTTATTTTGTCTGTTACTTTAATTCATTTTCTGTGTTACTTTAGGGATTGTAACCTTCATTATTTCAGTTTTTTTTTTTTTACTTGATTTTTTATATTTTTGATAACACGTTGTATGTGTCTGTTTATTGAATTTCCCCTTTGCAGGGAGATATTGTGTTCATTTGGTGATTTTCCCTTCTTAACAAGGGATGATTTTCTTACGATGCAACTGGATAAGAGTTTGAGCACAAGGGTTGTAGAATGTTGGTCAGTGTTGCTCAATGAGCTTGAATTAAGAGATCCATTATCTCCATCCAAAATGTATTTTGGAATTCGTCACATGGTAATAATTCTTATCTTTGTGCGTGTGTGTTTTTTAATTCTTTGTTTTCTTTGAAAGTTTTTTGTTACAATAAATTATTTCGTTTTCACTTATATGCTCTTGTTTTATGATAGGATGCTCTTTATCGTATCTATGAAGCAATCGCGGGAAGTCAATCAGACGATATGTATGGGAAATTGTTTGAAATTTGGAAGTCTTTCCTTAATACAAATCTTCATAAATGCAATCTAATGGCGAACATAATTTTCATCCCCTTACTCGTTGATGATCACTATTTTTGTGTATGTGTTTTATTCAAAGAGGGGGTTGTTCATGTTCTCGACAATGACGTCTATCGTACTTGGGACAGTAGTGAAGTGTACATATGGTCCAAGATGGTGGTATGTTCTAGTCTTTGTTTGGCAGTACAATCTAATGCATTTTATTTTTGTATATTATTAATGTTACTCTAGTTTATTTTTATTGTTACTTTAGTGTGTTTTTGATGTTACTGTAATACATTTTGCTGTTTTACTTATTTTGTTTTAGGTTGGTCTTCTTACTGACTTTTTCGACGTGCTGGGCATTGAAAGAGATGAAGATTGTATTCAATTTGAAATTCAGCACATCAGATTTCCTTGGCAGAAACAGGGAGATTTGAAACTGGAATCCGGATTATTTCTATTAATGCACATGGTCTGTTACGAAGGGAAGTTATTTGAATCTGAGTTGAAGAAGAAGGCATGCAGACGGAGTTATGCTGCTGAAATTGCTGCTTCCTTGATATTATGTGACTACAACGATGAAAGAAGTGAAGTTCTTAAGAAAGTTCAAGCATTTACCAAGGAAAAGCGTAAAATATGGAGTCCTTCATTATATCAGTCACGAATCAAAGGCAAAACGGCTCCAACTTTGGTAAATAAAAGGAAAGCCGTTATAGATGGGAAAGCAACTAAGCCACGTTCAAAGAGGCCAAAACCTAATCTTGATTCAAAGATACCTTCCGATGTTGACGATGATGAGGACTCTACCTTTTTGGTAATTGACGAGTCTTTGGATTGGCTTAAGACTTTCTTAACTGATCCTCCTAAGGAGTATGTGTACCAAAAAAAAACCGATCCTCCTAAGGAGTATGTGTATTTGTGTTTTGTTTATTTGTTTTTTAAAATTTTTCCTTTCTCTAAAAAAGTCTAATTTCAATCTTGTTTTTTGGTCTTTTCTAAATGACGTTCCAAAGAGCATACTGATTACCACAAAAGGGTGAAGCAAATCGCAAGATCGGGAAGAGGTAGGCGTAAAATTTGAAATGGCCAAGAAACAGATTGTTGTTTATAAATGATTCTGATTTTTGTACAACTCTGTTTGTAAATGTTATTTTGTGTGGAGCTAGCTAGTCTTGATTTAAATGGCTTATTTTGTTTATAAATGATTCTGATTTTGTAGAACTCTATTTGTAAATGTTATTTTGTGGTTCTAGTGATTGTTACTTTAACATCTGTTATTTTATGTTACTTCAATACATTCCCCCTGTTACTCTAATGTAGTTTCATTGTTACTTTAACAGTAACGTTACTTCAATAGTGTTAATTTATTTTTCTCTTACTTAGCTCCCAATCATTTTTGTTACTTTATTATTCAAGTAATTTAGTCAATTAATTCAAATTATAGGATTGAAAACTACCAACTATCATCTATAATAAAAATTGAATTACTATATGCCTATACCAATAATATAAATTGAAAATTACAAGCATGATAGAGAAATTAATAAGGTGTCTGATGTTACTTAAACAAAAACAATAAAAATTCAATTATAAAAAAATATAATCAAATACTATAATCTATACTGATGTTACTTTAACACGGTAACCCTGTAACTTTAATACTATATTGATGTTACTCTAAAAAAAATTATAAAAGTTCAACTATAATAAAAATTCAAATACTATAAATCTATTTTTCCTATACTTTATTTCTTGAATGTTCTTTTTGATCTTTTCCGCAATCCCTACAAAAAAAGAAAAAAACAATAAAATTAAATATATATTAATAATGTCACTCTATTAATATGTGAAAATAGAGCTATTGTTACTGTAATGTGTAATAGTTGTTACAGCAATGTACATTAAGTGTTATTGTTACTGTAATGTGTAAAGGATGTTACTATAAGATATACTTACATTTACTCATCGTTTTCATCTTCTTCTTCTCCATCTGCTGCTTCTTCTTCTTCAGTTGCATTTTGATTTTCTGGCATCTTTTCAACAAAAGGAAAAGGGCAGTTTCTCTTATCATGATTAGCCATTTGTTTGCAATTGTTGCAAAGCCTTTTCGGTTTTTTCGCTTTGGCAATTGATTGCTTTTTGTTGCTAATCAGCCTTTTACCACTTCCTTTGTTTTTCGAGTGATTCGGTGGCAATATATTAACTTGTTCAGGATCCTTACAGCCAAGCAACATCTCCAATTCCTTCTCCTTTGACAGTGTTTTACGTTGAGGATCCATTTTGATTCGGAATTGTCTCAGCAGTTCTGCAAATTCCCTTATTTGACACTCGTTCTTCGAAGATAGAACACCAATAATTCCATAGAACTCAGACCAAACTTTGGATATCTCCACCTTCGTAACGTCAATCACGTCGCAACCATCAACAAGGTTGCCCTCAACATCATAGGCACCTCTCTTAAGTGCGTCTTTGGACCATCTCAACATGATGTACCTTTCAGGTATCTGTTCCACTTGCTTTCCCGACAGCACCCAAATTGCGTGCCTACACAGAAGCCCTTTCCTCTCAAACAACTTACAGGAGCACTTTACTTCAACGTTCACTCCGCTATACTGAACTTCATATGTCTTCTCTCTCAACGTATCTTCAACCAAAGTAGTCTCACATACACTCGTCTTTGTGTACCCAACAACACAACAACTACACATCGAGTACTTTATTTCCTCTTGAAATTCAGAAAACACTTTGTGAGTGTATACCTTCGAAGCATGAAGTTCTAGTTTCAGCGGTGTGATTGTCTGAGGTAATGAGCTGTCATTTTCAATATCAAGTAACTTTTGAGTGTACCTTTGCTGATCCATTGCACTTTGGTACCTCATCCAAAATTCAACCAAAGTTCCAAATTGATTCTCAAACTTCTTGAAGAAACTATTTGCACTTTCGGACCTCTGCGTAGTTCGAAGGATACATCCTATCTCCAAGTCTCTGTGGTACGCAGGAATCCAGTTTCGTCTGATGTGGAACATATACGACAACCACCTATGTTCTTCCAAATCAAACTCCTTCATTATCTCAGCCCATTGGCTCTCAAAATCTGATGGTTCTAAGTCGTTGTTCCACACAACTCCACCAAACTTTGTGAGAAACTCGGTATCCTTGCAGATAGCACTCCCCACTTTATCAACCACTTTTTCCATTATGTGCCACATGCAAAATCTGTGTCTCGCTGTTTTAAAAACAGTGGAATGACATTCTTTATTCTTTGGGTCTTGAGTGCATCAATAATATTTTCGGCTCTTTGTTTCCCATGGCATCTAGAAACTTAGTGAACGCCCATGTAAATGAGGCTTCATCCTCATTAGACAGCAAAGCACCAGCAAAAGTAACAGATTTTTTGTGGTTATCGATGCCAGTGAAAGGAGTAAATACCATCATATACTTGTTCGTACCATAAGTGGGATCAAATGTAACAGCATCTCCAAAAACGGAGTAATTTCTCCTCGCTACTGCATCAGCCCAGAACACACGACACAAATTCTGGCCAGCATCAACATCATACGCAAAGTAGAAGCCCTTTCTCGTTTCACTAAGTTTGTGAAGATTATTCACAAACATTTCAGCGTCCTTTTCTCCTATGAAACACTTTACATCCCTCTGAAAATTCTTAAAATGAAGAAGAGAAGCTCCCACATTTTCGTATCCATTTGCAAACTCTTTGCAAATTCTGAATGTTTTGGTCGGCCCAATATTGACCTTCGAGTTGTTCACTATCATCTGTTTATGATACAGCGATAAGTTTGCAGACTGCTTCGAAAACAGTCGATGCTTTGCAGAGCAGAGTTTGTGATTGTGTGCCTCCTTGAATCTTTCAATAACATACATTTTGTCAAGAAACTTAATCCGAATCATTGCTTTGCATCCAACTCTAGTGATTTTTGTGTTTCTCTCTTTTTTCTGTTTTTTCCTGTTTTTTGGAGCTGCTATTTCAGAACTCTCCTGTGTTTCTGAAGAAACACTCAGACAGTTTTTCTTCGACTCTTTAAATCCTTGTTTATTGCAGAGAAGATCCTTTCTTCTTATGGTATTATCTTTAAACATCCTTTGTGTTCCAAGCCTATATTCAAATCCACATGCCAATGCATATATCTTACAAAAGTCGACAGCCTCCTCAACTGTGTAAAACTTTTTCCCAACTGTAGGAGTAATTTCCTTTTCAATCGTTCTTATCCATTCTTCACTCCCATTTGGTGTGTATTGAGGCAAAACTGGCGTTGTCATGCTCTCGTAAGCTTCTGTTGGGACAGTAGGGGTTACTGGTACGCCGTTTTGGTTTGTCACCTCATTTACATTAGCACTGATATCCAAGTCTGTCATAGAATCTGTGACATATCAACAGTTATTATCAGAATTAAATGTTACTCCAAAGCAATAATAATGTCACAGTAAAACTATTCTAGTGGTACTATAATAGAAAAATAATGATTCACACTTCATTGAATATCAAAATTAATTCACGTAATGCATATGAAAAATAATTGTTACTCTAACATGTTACTTGTGTAACTTTAATGTAATTTCATTGTTACTCTAACAGATTTTAATAAAAAAAAAATCATCATCAATTGAAATTACGATTTACCTGATCCTTCGATCAATTCCTCTTGATATTGTTGTTCTTGTTGTTGTTCTTCCTCCATAGGTAACAAATCTATATACCAATACAAAATTCATCATTACAACATTAGAGATGATTTTAATGAATTCATTATTACAACTGATTAACATGCAGAAACAGAGTAATTTGATCCTTGATGAATTCATTATCACAACTCATTCATTGTTACAACTGATCAATATGCAGAAAACGACAATCAGAAAACGAAACAAAATTTACCTGCTGTTAGAGACGATTTTGATGAATTCTGATCAATTTCAAAGAAATTTGATGTTGAGCATCTGTTAACGACGTTTTGATGATGGTTTTCCATTAATTCGGAGTTTTTTAGTGATGAATTCGAGGTACTTTAGGTTGATTTGTTGTAATTGCAGACGAATTTTTGATTTCAATTCGAATGATTTTGGATGATTTTTGGGAGAAAGTAAGATGAATATAGCGTAGGATTTAGGTCGATTATTTTGGAGGGAGATTTTGGGGATTATTTTGTTTTCTAGAGAGAGATTTGGTGTTTATTTTTTTTGGAAAGTTTCAAATGAGGTAGGATTCTTTTGACCCCTATTAGATTTTTTGAGATTTTATTATCTTTAGATCTCAACCATTGATTTGATTTAATCCAAGGGCTCTAAGGGTGTACAAGGGATGCACCAAATATAAGGGATTCATGTGATCCTCTCTGTATATATATATATATATATATATATATATATATATATATATATAGAGGTGAGATCCGGTGCGAACTACTATTCATTACGAACCTTACGAACACCTCCCCCTCAATTTACCCACAACCCTAAATCAGTAAACAGTCCTCTGACTTACAAATCCCTTTATCCCTTTATCCCTAAATCACTAAACAATACATATCACCACCTCCACCACCATCGATGCACCACAACGGCCACCTGAAACCGCCGGAGTTAAGGTTGTCGTGGCCACTCGTCACCGGAGTTCCCATGAAACCACCGTGTTCTAAGTTGCAACACAACCACAAGGATTCATCTCTCTTTTCGTCCTCTCCTCTCTCACCCTCACTCAACATCGTTTTCAGATCTGAAATCTCTCGCCGGAGACCGCCCTCGACCTCCACCGGTAAACCCTTCATCTCTGTTCCTCTTAATCTCTTTTTTCCATCCTTATTACTCACTATTTCTCTCTCTTTTTATTGTCGGAAATCGCAGCGTCACTAACAGTCACCGGAGCTCAAACCCTAGAGCCACTCAACGGAGTCCACCCTCGAGCTTTTTGTCACCTCCAGCCTCACTGAAACCGCCGTCAGAGATGATACCGCCACTCTTACCTCGCCGGAGTCGTTCACTAACCACCAATATGCTGCCTTGCCGTGATTGGTAATGTACATTATTAATTACTCTTTTTGTATTTGAGTGAAAAAAAATTGTATCCACATTACAATTTAATGTATCCGAAGTGCAATTTAGTGTATCTATTATCTTAAAGTTTCCACCGTGTTATTGTCGGTGAGCCTCCATTATTATATTGTCAAACTCTGCCCTCATCCTAATCACATATTGCAATTAAATTACTCTTAATTCCAATAACAAAGGATTCAGTTTATAATGTTATATGTAGACACAACTTTTATTCTGGATATACAATTGTAATTGTGTAACTGAACTTCAATTTTGTTTACCCGGAGTACAATTTTGTGTTTCTGGAGTACTATATTGTGTATATTTGATCTTTACTCATTAACACCTATTGGTGGCTTATGCCTAATGTAGTTATTTCGAGGTATATTATGGTGGTCGTATCTTGTATTCCGGTGTTTAATTGTGTTCTAGTTACACTTTCTACTTATTTTGTAGTATGTTGAAATAAGCATCACATTTTCTAGTTACACTTTATTTTGTTCTAGTTACATGAATTTCCCCTCTAGTTACATGAATTTCCCCTCTAGTTATATGAATTTTCCCTCTAGTTACATAAGTTTTCCCTCTAGTTACATGAATTTCCCCTCTAGTTACAGTAATATCCCCTCTAGTTACGGTTATTTTATTCTAGTTACAGTAATTTCCCCTCGAGTAACATGAATTTCCCCTCTAGTTACATGAATTTCCCTTCTAGTTACAGTAATTTCCCCTCTAGTTACATGAATTCCCCCCTAGTTACAGTAATTTCCCCTCTAGTTACATGAATTTCCCATCTAGTTACACCTTATTTTGTTCTAGTTTCATGAATTTTCCCTCTAGTTACATGAATTTCCCCTCTAGTTACGGTTATTTTTTCCCTCTAGTTACAGTAATTTCCCCTCTAGTTACATGAATTCCCCCTCTAGTTACATGAATTTCCCCTAGTTACAGTAATTTCCCCTCTAGTTACATGAATTTCCCATCTAGTTACACTTTATTTTGTTCTAGTTTCATGAATTTCCCCTCTAGTTACATGAATTTCCCCTCTAGTTACGGTTATTTTTTCCCTCTAGTTACAGTAATTTCCCCTCTAGTTACATGAATTCCCCCTCTAGTTACATGAATTTCCCCTAGTTCTGATAATTTCGCTCTAGTTACATGAATTTCCCATCTAGTTACACTTTATTTTGTTCTAGTTTCATGAATTTCCCCTCTAGTTACATGAATTTCCCCTCTAGTTACGGTTATTTTCCCTCTAGTTACATTATTTTTCCCTCTAGTTACATGAATTTCCCCTCTAGTTACGGTTATTTTCCCCTCTAGTTACGGTTATTAGTCGATATGAACCATGGCTATGATCATCACCAAGTCACAAAGGTGAACTAACTACATATGTACTCTTCGCAAAGCGCTCCTAATTATGCTGATAGACAAGAATAGTTGATTGACTTCATTTTATTTTACCTTCTTGAACTCTTGATCTATGCGCTGATATGGCATACATAGTTAAGTAAATGCGAAATGTTAACATCATTTATTTAATGTTTTCAGGGAAAGAGGTCCAGTTCAACTAGCATGACGGCTTCAGAATTCCGATACATCTTTGACGAGATATTAGGAATGCAGAATGAAGATGATGAAAAGGGTCTCCGGCACTAGAGATTGGTTGTGTCATGCGACTCATTCAACCATCAATTTTGCTATAGATATCAAATAAATCAAACATTGGTACTTTTTTCGTGCTCATTACGTACAATGGAATCAGTCGCTACTGCGTGTTGCCTCTCCTGTGTGCTGACTGCTGATGTCCGCTAATGTAGGTTGCGCTTCTGTCTACTATCTATTTTGGGTTGTCGCCTACTTCGCACTTCTTTCTACTGTGTTACGTGCAATCATCAGCTTCATTATGACTCTAGGTACACAAATTATGACACTAGATACTGGAAATATGGTTCCAGATACACAAATTATGACTCTAGATACACTAGTCGATTGTGTATCATATAAAGGCTATTAGCTTAATGGTAAAGCGATGTGCAATATATATTGCGCATTGATATGGGTTCGAATCCCATATAGTCTATTATGTCTTTGTCGTTGCTTAAATATTCTTATATAATCTAGAAATATATATATTTTTTTTCAATTTGATCCAATATGTTCTCTCGAAAAAATAATTTAAGGTATTTCATATAGCCGATATGGGAGTCGAACCCATATTTTGTGCATCGCACAATGCTCTACCGCTTGAGCTAATCGACTTTAAAAATAAAGGAGAGGTATAAAAAGTAATAACATACTTCAAAATTCAAACAACATGCTTCAAAACTGAAATAACAACTTGAACTCACTTCTTATGGTTGAATGGGAGTTTGTAAATTCTTTCGGAAACATCAGTTTGCACATGGTTCTCATCGTGGAATAAACCAAAAACAAAACACGGAAGCAGAAGACACACAATAACAAATTTGATGTTTCCAAAAAAGGTGGTAGCTTTCTTACTAGATTTAATTTCAAGCAAGGCAAGACCACTTTGTTTCCACATATATTTGATGATTCTTTCAGCTTCACAGGGACCTTTGATATCATACTGCGAAACAAGCTCCTAAAACGATTCTTCATTTGCATCTACCTTAGTAAAACAGATTGGAGGATCATGGCTGCTCAATGTGGCAGTGGCTTTCTCAAACTACATTTCAATGTCAAAAGAACATCAAGTCAAAAACGGAATTATATGAAGCATTCAAAGCAACATATGACTCTGTACTCTGTAGTCGGATAAAAGGGGAGTGAAAAGAAGCATGATAAAGGATAAATATCTTAGGAGTGAGCTTCTTACAATGTCCACACCTATAAGCAGAAGAAAAGAGATAATCAACCGTTAGACTTTGTAGTTGATCGACATTGATATGTGCAAAATAAGATGTCCTAACAAACTTAATAATACAAAATATGAAAAGTGCATTCGGGATCTCAATCCACAAAAGTAAAATACATAACAAGAGCTTGACATTAGTTTCAGTACGAGCGAATATTAGTCGAACCCAAGTCTTCCTATCTCCATAAGCTCGGCTTTGTGAATTGTCATCGAAGACCTTGCCAATTTAGCAACATCAATTATTAAATGTCGTTGTGGACCTTAGATACAAAATAATATTTGTTTGTCTGCAGTGTATATATATGCATCTACCTTATTTTTTCATGTATCCATCCACCCCCACTTCCCCACCATAAGTTGCCACCGACCAATCACCGTCACCCCGCCATCACTGCCCCTTATCGCCCACCTACTACAACCATAATCCACCACCCTATACAACACCAACCCTCTAGAGTCACATCACCCCCACAAACATTAGCATTCCCCAACCCTATAAGCACAACCAATTGCTGTGAACATCTTGCAAATTTCATAAACATCCACCCTTATATGGCAGAATCGTGAAAATTTCATAAGCATTCACCCAAATACACAAAACACAACTCCAGGTACATAAATACTACTACAATTACAGAAAACGCAATTGACTTAATTTGTGTATCTAGCTGTTATATACCTGAACAAATATTTCTGGTATCCAACCACAACCTTTAGAACCACAAGCCTCCACCACTCTACACTCACTAAAATGTAATCCGGGTACAACGTATAGCGTATTCAGGATTTCAGGCATCCATTCAATCAAGCATTTACCATACACTGTTGTATAACACATCATCCCTGACACTTACCTAACTTAATTTCTTAGATTCTCATTGCCTGCATAAGAGCGCTACGAATATGATTACCAAGTTCTATTGCTCAGGTTAAGCATACCAATAAGAATCACACAGCAACTCAATAACTTAATTTATTAGATTCTCACTTTGTCACAATGACTAAAGAGATCACAAGAGCAAACAGACTTACTCTTTCTAAGGGTAAGAAAAAGTCGATGCCTTTGGAGGATTTGCTTCAAAGATTCAAAGCAACAAATTCTTCCTTGCCAATCAATAACAGGAGAGCCACTTGAACTACCCTTGGTACCAGAAGCAGCCTGAGACAAGATGAAAACAATATTTTCACGAGTGTCCTCACTGAGAAATAAATTTGGCCCCATCAAACATTGTTAATCATTAGTGAGCTAAACAAGTCTTTAATCCTAATGACCTATAGGGGTACACGTATAATACGCAAATTAGTCTCCAGATGAAAATATCAATGCTCCAGATACACAAATAGATTTGTGTAACTAAACTAATAATTTATGTATCCGGACTTACATTTCACGTATCTATACATGTAATAATTCCCCAGGTACACAAACCCACATAAGTCAATATACGTATCCATACCAATAATTTGTGTAACCGGACTCGTGTTTGGTGTATTTATTTATCCCTTCTAGGCTCCAATTACTTGTCGCCATTATCACTGATACAACTACCTTGTTATCCACCACCACCACTGAAGGTCATCAGTCACCGACTCCGGTTTGATGAAGGGCGACACGAAGGTGACTTAAGGAAAAGGGCAGAGGCGGTCAAGGTGATGGTGGAGAGGGGCGAGCTCAGGTGGCAGCTATGGTGGTCGATGGTGGTGAGCTTAAACTCGCCATTAATGGCGACTGCAGGTTTGCAAACAGAGACAGATCAAGGGATCGAAAAAGGGAAGTAAAAGCCGATAAGATCTACTTACATGTATGACGAAGGCGGTGAGGATGTTCACCATTCACGGCGGTGGTGTTCAACATTGGCAGCGGCATATGTCAGTGCTGACACCGGAATCAACCTTCTTACTTCCTCCATTTCAATTTCTCCATTAATCCCTCCAAAACTGTCACCAGCACCACGTCCTCACCACCAAAACTCCGACGAACCACCCGGCATAAGGTGGCCGACGTAAGGTGGCCGACGTTTGGTGGCCGACGTGAGGTCAGGTGTTGAAGAATGTGATGGTGGTGGTTAAATCATTTTTGATTTGGTAGGGTTAGTCTGATAGAGAGTACATGAGATTTGGGGGTTTTCTTTTATGAGCCCTCAGATCTTAATCTGACGGTCTAGGTAGAGTTCGTACAGTTCGTATCCAATAGGTAGTTCGCACGAGATCCCAAATATATATATATATATATATATATATATATATATATATATATATATATATATATATATATGAGTTCAATCAAGGCGGCAAATAAAAGCAAGGCGGGCACGGCGGTAGAACTTTAACACGTTTTTGTCAAACTTTAACACATTTTCATGAAACCTCAAATTAATGAAACTTTAACAAATTTGTGAAACTTTAACAACATTAAAGTTTCATGAATTTGAGGTTTCATGAAAATGTGTTAAAGTTTCACAAAAACGGGTTAAAGTTCTACCGCCGTGCCCGCCTTGCTTTTATTTGCCGCCTTGATTGAACTCATCTATATATATATATATATATATATATATATATATATAGAAGTGGGTTATATTAAGTCCCATGTTATTTGTTAAGTACCTGAGTACCTATGACAGCCGTTAGATCCAAATACATCAACGTCCCACAATCACTCACTAAACAATCACCATATTAAATAACTAATGAATAAAAAATAAAAATAAAAATTTAATTCAACTCCCTATGTTTTTGCCGGCCTCGTTTGTCTTCCCCATATACTCACCCACCTTTCCATTTTTTTAATTCATTGACTGTCTTCATCTCAATCTTTTTTTTTTGCCTTTTGATGTACATCCATCTCCTTCATCCAATTTTGTTTTCATTTTTTCCATTGTCTTTTACATATTTTTTGTTCTTTTATTCAGATTTTTGGTTATTTTAATAATTCAAAATTTGCTATTTTTTTAATTGACATTGATGTATTTTACAGTATTTTATAGTTTCCATAATCTCTGACTATATAAATATTTTAATAACTTTCTATAATCACCCACTTTCTTATCATCATCTTCTTCGTTGGTTCTGTTAAAATTCCATCAAATCGACGTCGTTCATTTTTATTCGACATGATTGTTGAATATTTCTCCAATTTCAGTAAGTTTGTTATTTTGATCTCTTTTATTCATTAGCTTTTCATACTTTCCATTCTTTTCTTTTTTTTTTAATTTTAAATTTGATTGAACTAAAGAATTCCATCTTTTTTGATTAAAAATTCTATTTTTTTTTTCTTGAATATCAATTTTAATTAAAGATGTTATCTTTTGATTTTTTGAGTTTATATTTTAGGGTTAAAGATTCTTATTTTTCTCTGTCTTGATTTATTTTTTCAGTATTTTATTATCCTTACTTTACTCTTTATAATCTTCTAAATTTTTTTTGTCAACATATTTGTAATTTTGTTCAATATAGTTTATTCAAATTTATTTAGTGTATGATTTTTTGGGTGATTCTCATCGGCAAGTTCTAGCAACTGAATTGAATTAAGGTGGAGGAGAACAACATCCCAACCATGTCTTTCTTTGGGCTTTGTCAAATGGTAACGCGAATAAATACATATATGCTTTGCATACAGTTTCATTATTTCTTCACCACAGTTACACTTTAGTAACACGAGAATTTCATTTTCCACGATGTTTATTACAAATATAATTATAAGGGATAACAGTTACCATGTAGTATTAGAAGTTTCATGTATATATATATATATGACAGAAATTTCATTTCTACATAACAACGGTTTCATTTTTATATATCAAGAGTTTCAGCTTGTACTTACACAATTTCTTATTTATATAGCAAAACTTATACATACGTCTACTCTTTTTCTTTACTTTTCTATTAACATACTCCACTTTTGTATCAGGAAGATCTACTATTCCTGGTGTTTGTCGACGAGGAATCCTTAGAGATGAAAGGATATTACGACAACATGTTCCCAAAATGAGATTCTTTTGTTGGGGATTATGATGCGACATCTAATTTTGATGTAGAGTTGTTATTTGTCCCTTGCTCGTAACCGACCATTATGCTAGTGTATGCGTAAATCGACAAGTTCACTAACTGGAAGGACATGATGGAAATAAGTTTACGCCAAGCACAAAGTCGAGCAGCTCTTAGTTAAAAAAAAAAGCTGTTATATGTGTCATTTGAATTCAGTGATAATATGTTATGGTGAACATAGTGATTGTAATGTTGACACTACTTCGAGCATTTTCATATTTCAAATTTTATTGCGACATAGTTAAACTTGCATATGACATTGCAAAACTTACTCAAAACAATTGCCGTCATTGCCTTTCAATTAAATTAATGCATATCTAACTTTATATATAGGCACTTCAGTGCAATTTATTCAATTTGCAATATTATAACTTTCTTTACTTGCATTTGTAGTGTTTTTTTTTGTCATTAACTTTAACTGTAGTGCAATAATTATAATTTTTATTATTTACAATTAAAGTTACACCAAAAGGAAATCCAACATTAATCATTTTTCTAATTGACTATAGAGCTTAACCTTTAAATTAGATATTTGTAACAATTTTATTTTTTTTAGCAAATAATGGCAAATGAAGTTAAAAGAAGTTACAATTTTCAAATTAAAAATCTTTATAATTTTTTTTATTAATGTTGTTAACTCACATAAAACTGTATATAATCTTTCTAAGTTATTATAAGACTTTACCTTACATGTTTTGTGGTAATATGTTATTGTGAATAATTAAGCTTAACGTAACAGTTAAATATTTGTAACAGTTTCATTTTCAATAGCAAACAGTTACAAAAGTATATAACAAAAGTTACAATTTGAAAATTTAAACATTTCATAATTCCATCAAATTTGATAACTCATATAAAACAGGAGGTCAATTTATCGTTGATTGATTATAAAACATAACCAAACATGTAATTATTTACTGCAGTTTCTTTTCTTAAACTTAACAATTGCAGAATTTATCGACACAAGTTACAATTGTATAAGTAAAATAATTCTTAAGGTCCGAAAAATTTGTAACTTCAAATAATTCCTGCCAAAACTCTTGATCATTTATTTAATTACATTTGTAACTTCAAATTAGACGTATTCTTCACCATTGCTAGGCATCCTCTATATCATCATCTGATTCCGTCATATTCGCTTGGCGTTTTAAAAAAAAGGTTTTCGACAATTTCTCTTGTCGTCTTGTCCCATTTGTTTGCAAGTATTATACATTCATTTATGCTTTACTTTCAAGTGTAACTGCAAGGAAAAAAAAAAGTAATAGTTATGAGTACAAATTAATTTTATATTCTTTCACAAATAATACATATGGAAAATCAGAATTTTTTTTTAACGCACATGACTATAACTTCAAATATTTGTATCTGTTATACTCAAAACCAGAAACTGCAAAATATTATTTTTGTAACTATTAAAGAATAAATCAATAATAGTATTTTACTTCCAAAGTTCCAAAAAAAATTGGAATAAACGTTTAATAAGTGATCCACAATAATAATATAAATAAATACATAAAAAAACAATCATAACTGCAAAATCCAATTACAATACCCCTACAAAATTTAACAAACACAACAAATAGTGTATATATTAAAATATTTGTAGTTCATTACAAAACCTTTAATCTTACCAAACTATAACTGAAAATACAAATTACTCATCAAATAAACTTTTTAACGAACACAATGCTATAAAAACAATCTTAAAACTATTCCAAATAAAATAAAAACCAATCATATATCTCCCACATATACAAATAATTTGTTCTGAATCTTATATAATAATGATTAAACCAGTTAAAAATTTCATAAATAAAATTCATTTAATTTCAATTTAATGTGATAAGTAAATCACTTACCATTTTCGACGACCTTGTTTACGAGAATGAGTATAATCATCTTCATCAAAATCACTTTATAACAATTAAGGAAAATATATTTCTAATGAATGAAAAATAAATAGATTATTGAAAATGAAATAATGGATAACGGGGAAGATTTATTCCATGGATGAATAAAAAAAAAAATAGATGAAGAAAGAGATGAGTAATGAAATGATGGATGAATTTTGAAATGAATAATGAGAGGTTGAATAATAAAGAATTTTGATGGTGCAACAAAAACAATCGGTGTTTGTGGTGTGCAGTTATTGTTCTTAGTAAATACCAAACACATTGGACATTGCACAAATTGTCCCCTATTATTTTTTTATTTTTTGTTTTATTTATTCTCCAATTAATACTCAATGAATCTTAGCCATCCAAAGTGTGAAAATCCAACGGTGCTTGAGAGGACTTAAGGACTTATTATATATATATATATATATATATATATATATATATATATATATATATATATATATATATATATATATATATATATATATATATATATATAGAGAGTCAAGTTCAATTAAGTTGACAAATATTGGTAAGCTGGCTACGGTGGTGAAACTGTTATTAATGTTTTGTGAAACTGTTGTTCTTTGTAAATGAAAGCGTAAATTTAATACTGACTAATAAAGAGAGAAATACAAGAAATACAGCTTTCATTTACAAAGAACAACAGTTTCACAAAATATTAATAACAGTTTCACCACCGTAGCCAGCGTACCAATATTTGTCAACTTAATTGATCTTGTTTCTATATATATATATATATATATATATATATATATAGAATCCGGATCCCGTGCGCACCTCCCTTCCCCTACGCACCATACAGCCCATCACACAAAATACAATATAAGGCCCATCTTTCTCAAACCCTAAATATCTCCATCCTCATTTTCATTAATTAAATCCAACCCTACATCATTTCCTCCGCATGCTCACTACTGCCACCACCGGGCCGCCGCCGACGTCATCACTCACGGGCCCCACCGACGGCCGCCGCCGCCGTACACTAGTACCCCATCTAGTTTCCACCACTGTCCACTTTCCTCTGCTTCCACCGTCGTTCACTTTCCTTTTTTCTCCACCACCGTCATCTCAACGGTCATCACGGCGCCGAGCAACGTACAACGACGGTGGTTTCGTCAATTTCAAGAGAGTAACGACCAAACTTCGACGAGACTTTTCAGATCTGAAATTAAGGTGAGTAAAGAGGTTGTCGGCTCCGATGGTGATGCTAAACTCAGGTGAGTCACTAGTAAAGGTGGTCATTGTGGTGGTTGAAGGGTATTATTGGCCGGCGTTCGAGGCTACTTCTGGTGGGTAATTTTTGTGTATGTAAATCACGTTTTTGTGTATCAGATTTACCGTCTTGTGTATCCAATTTATCGTCAACGATAAATTAAACAAAAAGAATTATGAAAAAAAATCTTAATAAAACTCTTTAATTATCAGTATTTACTGTGTTTCTAACTTATTTTTTTGTGTACCTAATATACAAATTTGTGTATCGAACATATAAATTTGTGTACCCAATCTACGAATCTGTGTAGCTAATGTACAAATTCGTGTATCCAGGTGGTGCGTACGGTGCGCACCGTAAGGTGGTGCGCACGGGATCCTGACCCTATATATATATATATATATATATATATAATTAGGTTCTTTAGAGTCCACATATTTTTTAGAGTCCTAGAGTCCAGTTTTTGATTTGAGATTTTAACCAAATAAATCGAAATTTTAAGAAAAAAAATGGAATTACAAAAATTCCAAAAATTTGAAATTCCAAAAACATTGGAATTCCAAATTTTTCTGGAATTCCTGGAATTTTTGGAATTTCAAATTTTTGGGTTAAAATTTCAATTATTTTGGTTAAAATTTCAAATCGTAAAAGTGGACTCTAGGACTTTAAAAAATATGTGGACTCTATATAACCTACCTCTATAAGAATATATATATATATATATATATATATATATATATATATATAGAGTCAAGTTCAATTAAGTTGAGAAATATTGGTACGCTCACTACGCTGGCGAAACTGTTATTAATATTTTGTGAAACTGTTGTTCTTTGTAAATGAAACTGTAAATTTACAAAGAACAACAGTTTCACAAAATTTTGTGAAATACAGTTTCATTTACAAAGAACAACAGTTTCACAAAATATTAATAACAGTTTCGCCAGCGTAGTGAGCGTACCAATATTTGTCAACTTAATTGATCTTTTATATATATATATGTAGAGAGAGAGAGAGAGAGAGAGAGAGAGAGAGAGAGAGAGAGAGAGGTAGGTTATATAGAGTCCACATATAGAATAGAGTCCTAGAGTCCTAATCTAAGCCATTAGATTGTGATGATCAACGGCTGAGATTAAATCTCAAAAAAGGTGTGGCACGGCCGGTCCAGACTGGCAGCCGGTCAACCGGCCGGCAAAATCAACAATTTCATTTTTTCGTTGGAATTTCATTTTTTGTGGTTGGAATTTCATTTTTTTCGATGGCCGAAATTTGGACTCTAGGACTCTAATTTTTTTGTGAACTCTAATGATCCTAATTCTATATATATATATATATATATATATATATATATATAGGAATAAGATCAGGTAAGAACAGTCCTTTCGGTAAGAACGGTAAGAACAGTCTAAATACATTATTAATATACATAAGGTACATTTTAAATTTAACGTGCGGGTTAGTCATGAATAATAGTTGATATGCATTTTAAAATTTAGAAGGTAAATTGTCATTAAGTTGAAAATTTCTTTCAAATTTTAAGGTACATTTAACCTATACTAAAAGTACATTTTAATTTTGAACTTGAAATGTACACAAAATTTTCAAATATAACTCTTAATTTTCAAGTGTACCTAATATATATTTATAATGTACCTCACAAAATGTACGTTATGTGTTAAACGAATGTATTTTATGTATATTTATAATATACTTTAACTGTTCTTACCGTTCTTACCAAAGGTAGTGTTCTTACCGGAACTCAACCCTATATATATATATATATATGTATATATATATATATATATAGAGGTGGGATCCGGTGCGAACTACTGTTCATTGCGAACTCTACGAACTCCCCTTAAAGTGAAAACTCTACAGCCTCTTCGTACTCACTTAAAATCAAAACACTATAGCCTCCTGAACTTTCTTCTCCTCCCTTCTTTTTGTTCTTATCATCATCCTTCATCATCATCCTTCATCATCATCATCATCATCATCATCCTTTAGCATCATCTTCACCGATCATCGTCATCATCATTAACACCATTAATACTCGGCGTTAGTCGGCTGCATCTTCGTTTTCTTCTCCGTTGTGATGATTTCCGAGTTCTAGTTTCAATTCACGGGTTTTCTTTGAGTTCTAGCCTTTCTTTTCGATTGATTAAGGTATAACTCGTATTTAATCCTTCAAATTCGATTTTCGCCACTTTTGACCTAATATTTGGGGCTTTTGATTTTGAGTCGGTTTATTACGATTTAAAGTGTCGAATGGCTACTGTTTTAGTAGTAATTGATAGTATTTACATGATTTGCAGCGTGTGTGAGGTGTTGGATGCTAGGCCAAGTGTGTGAGCTGTGTGTAATTATTGCATCCACATGATTAAAATTGAATCTTCCAACTTCTAATCTCAATTTAATTAATAAATATTAAATCTGTCATTTGGGTTTTTATTAATTTGATAATTTGAAGCAATCAAGATGAAGCATGTCAAAGGAATTGATGCGAAATCTTCATCTAAAACATCATCATCATCTGTAAAAACGGTATCTCGTTCAATTTCTTCTTATTATTCAACTAGAAGTAGTACTACCAATGGCGGCGGCGTTGGTGGCGGTAGCGGTGGTGGTTTGAAACCACCGGAGGTGCCGAAGGAGTCGTTTGCAAGGCGGTACAAGTACATGTGGCCTTTATTGTTGACTTTCAATCTTGCTATTGGAGGTGAGTTTTTCGATTTGTTTTGAATTTGATGCTTGTTTTAGGAATGTGTGTTGTGTTGTTTGATGATTGTTTTGGTGAATTATGATGTAAAATAGTAATTTTTTGGTGAAATTTGCGTGGAGTTTGTTTTAGGAATGGTTTGCTTTGGATGAAAGTTGTCAGCTTTAAGGGTATGACTGTTTAAGATCATGTAAATTCACAAATTATGGTGTGAGATCGTAGATTCGAGTGGCTTGTGTTGTGAGTATGATGTCAATTAGGGGAGTGAGGTGGTCTAAGGTGATCAGTATTGTACGTGTTGATGCTAATGGTTGGTGGTATGGAGCAGTAGCTCTAGTCATCTGATAGATACATTAGACATGACTATTGATACCTAAATTAGCGCTCTAGATACACAAATCGATATGTGTATCTAGGATACTAATTTGTGTAGCAAAACAGGTTAAGATGGAGGTGGATCCTTACTTATAAACGTGTGTTGCTCTGGCTATGTTATTATTGCTTCTAATGCTACTGTGTTATTATTGCTGCTTGGTCGTAGATATATCGAACATGACGCTAGATACAGAGTTTGCAGAGTACATACATAAATTAGTTTGCGTATCTACAATAGTGAGTTGTGTATTTGGAATATAGTATTGCGTAACTAGATTAGACAAAGATCGTGCATTGAAATAAAGAGGTGGTATTTTGAATTATTTTTTATACATCATTGTTCTATTTAGTATTTACACCATTAACAATACAACTTCATTAAATATTGCATTTTACTCATGAGTTGTCTTCACTTGGATAGATTGAAATTACTTGTAATATTTTTTGGTACTCGCTCGTAGTTTGTGTTGTTGTTTGTAGTCCTGCTCTTTTGCAAAATAGCTTATAGGTAGACCACATCATGTCTTAGATTTGATCCTATTTAATTCTTGATTTTTAAGTAGTTGAGCTTCATTTACTAGCTTGAGAATACCCTCAACTATGGTCTGGAATGAGTTTCAGCAATTAGACTAACACATATTGGCTGGTTTAACTTGTTTCAGTCGAGTTTTGGCGCATCTTTGCACTCTAAGGTGACTATCTCTAGGATAATTTATTTATTTCCTTTCATTTTCATGCAAGGTTGTGATATTGTAGTTACTATTTCTGATCATTGGGTATTTATTGTCTCCAACAAGGAAAAGGCCAGCTACACGAGTATGATCGATCCATAGTGCTGCGGGTACGTTTGTTAGACACATTAAAAATCATGCGAGGTACATTTAACTTACTCTTGGATACAAAAATCGATTTTGTGTGTCTAGCTACCATTGTGTATCTGGAGTGCCAATTTGTGTATGTGAACCGTTAATATGTAAATCTTAGTGTTTTGTATGTGTATTTGGATAGTTTTTATAATGGTTGGCTCTTTTAGCGCGAGATAATAAAAAAAAAAAACAAATGTTGTTGTGGTCTTTATTCTTTGTTTATCAGTAGTTGTTGTGCTATTATGCATTTGTTTTAAATTCTTCTTTGTATCTTTGTTATTGTTCTATTATTGTTGTTTATGTTGTCGCCGCTTGCTATTATGTAGCTGTATGCTAGATAGATAAACTTGGTTTAGTTTACACCTTGGTTTTTACTTCAAGTATTTCGTGAAGTCGGTTAGCTCAAATGGTAGAGTATTGTGCGATGCACAAAGTGTGAGTTCGATTCTCACACCGACTAAATTTGCTTAACAACAAAAATTGAAATGAGTGGTGGTGGAAAGTTGGATGGTGCTGGGTACATTAAATATCAAATAAAATACTTGAATATGTATCTCAGATACACAAATCTGATTTTGAATATGTATCAAATAAAATACTTGAATATGTATCTCAGATACACAAAGTTGGATGATTTTTGTTCCCCCGTAGTTACCTTTTGTAAATTTGTGTCCAATAAATTCATCTAGGTTACAATAATTTTTTGTTTAGTTAACAGATTTTTTTATCATAGTTACAATTTTTATTTTATTTTCATGCAGGATTTTTCGTAAACAGTTTTTGGATTTGGCATGAAGTATAATCTAACTCGAGGAATATCATCATCTAATATGTAGAACAATGTTGGAACATCATCGTAAACAATTTTGAGATTCGACATGATCTTTTAGTTTCATTGTTTTCCACTTTAGTTTCATTTTTTTCCGCTGTACGTACATGGTTTTTAACTCTAGTTACAGTCTGAGAGAAATGATTACCGAGAAATCCCTTTCTAATTTCCAGTTACATTAATTATCCCTATAGTTACAGTAATTTTCCCTCTAGTTCTGATAATTCCCGCTCTAGTTACACTTTATTTTGTTCTAGTTACATGAATTTCCTCTAGTTCTGCTTATTTTCCCTCTAATTACATGAATTTCCCCTCTAGTTACAGTAATTTCCCCTCTAGTTACATGAATTTCCCCTCTAGTTACAGTTATTTTCCCTCTAGTTACATGAATTTTCCCTCTAGTTACATGAATTTCCCGTCTAGTTACATGAATTTTCCGTCTAGTTACAGTTATTTTACCTCTAGTTATAGTTATTTTACCTCTAGTAATTATGAATTGTTTCCCTTTTGTGGTTACGCCTATTATGAGTGTAGCTACAGGTTTTATCGTCCTAGTTACATTGTTGAAAAATCAAGCATCACTTTTCCCTTATAGTATGTTGAAATAAATTGAATTTATTGATTGAAATAAAGGGATACATTTACGGTTTGTCTAAACCATGATAAGAACTCAAGAATGGAAACTTATTTCAAAGATTGTTAAATACTAATTGAGATAATAGAATTAATTTATTTTAGAGATTTTGATAATTATTTCCTTATTTATATTCTTATCATGTGTCTTTGGGCACATTTTAGAAAATCTCATATAGTAGTCATAGACGTATAATACCCAATCTTCAACATGTCACCCGGTCCATAGTTTTTTTAATCCTCATACGCATGTTCAAATATAATTGTATAAAAAAAAATTCTAATAATAAGTATAATACGGCACATTATATTACATAGTATAAGTATAAGTATATATATACTAAAAGATAACGTAAATATTGACGGTTCAAATTTCAAAACCTTAATTATACTGTAAATTGTAAAATGTGAGGTAGATATGTTGTGGTGTGGAGGGAATAAATCATCTACACCAAACCGTTAAAAAAACTTGATTTTTATCTTTCGGTAAATAAATTTTTCCCGTCTAGTTACATGAATTTCCCGTCTAGTTACATGAATTTCCCCTCTAGTTACAGTTATTTTACCTCTAGTAATTATGAATTGTTTCCCTTTTGTGGCTACGCCTATTATGAGTGTAGCTACAAGTTTTATCGTTTTAGTTACATTGTTGAAAAATCAAGCATCACTTTTCCCTTGTAGTATGTTGAAATAAGCATCACATTTTCTAGTTACACTTTATTTCGTTGTAGTTACATGAATTTCCCCTCTAGTTACAGTTATTTTCCCTTTAGTTACATGAATTTCCCCTCTAGTTACATGAATTTCCCCTCTAGTTACAGTTATTTTACCTCTAGTTACATGAATTTCCCCTCTAGTTACATGAATTTCCCCTCTAGTTACACGAATTCCCGTCTAGTTACATGAATTTCACCTCTAGTTATAATTATTTTCCCTCTAGTTACATGAATTTCCCCTCTAGTTACATAAATTTCCCCTCTAGTTACAGTTATTTAACCTCTAGTAATTATGAATTGTTTCCCCTTTGTGGTTACGCTTATTACATAAATGAAACTCAGGCTACGTGGGATTCGAACCCACACTTTGTACAATATTGCACATCGCTCTACCATTGAGCTAGTAGCCTTTACCACTGAGCAAATAGCCATTGATATGTGGGAATGTCTTGTCGACTCTTGGATTACGTGAAACCAAATGAGTCAGCTTAAATATGTTGCCCTTGTTAACCTGATCACAGTGATCAGTGTCGTTTGTTGGGTGGACCAACGTACTCTTTCTCGCTTTTACTTGCATTGCATTAACCACTTCTTTCATTCAAGACAAAGTTACTCTCAGCTGAAAATTTACGTAAATATCCAAATACGAAGGCCTTTTGCAATCAGCTTTCTTATGGTCGGAAGCATTGAAGACGGTGAATCACTCCATGAAGTTATGTTGTCACTATCGAACAACTTAAATCCATCATAATTTCATTGTTACTGCTTTTAAGTTTATCAAAAATATTGATTGTCAAACTTTTAAAACTCTACACAAATTTTGACTATTCTGAAATTACTTTCACACTTACTTGCAGTGCGTCCAGGGATACAGAATTTTAGTGACATTAGCATGCAGAGCAGCCTGCACGTCTTCTTGGTTCATGTACACGTCGGTGTAGTCTAATACACACGGTTCGTACCCTGCTGGTTTCCTAGTCCAAATTGGCCGCATCGATCTGAAATTTGAACTTTTTCCTCGCATAACCAAGATTTAGTCTTAAATTTGCAATACACAAAAGTTCGGACAGCAGATAGAAAATAAAAACGAAAGTTGCAAGAATAACCATCGTAAAATCATGGTCGTCTAGAATACGTTCTGATCCAAGAACGATGATCAAACAGCGATGAGAGGTTAATGTTTCCATGAAACACGATATTAGAAGGCTCACGAAGCTTCAGGAACGGTAGTAGGAGCAAATGCTACAAAGAATGGGTTCGAAATTGGGGTAGCCGCACGCTTCATAGAAGCCGATTTCATTATGTGAGCGTAGCTACCCTTTTCCACTGAAAAGCTGCGAAGTGGTGCTTGCAGTACAGTGTTCCATTAAGGGCAGCGTAGTTTGAAGGTGTGATTGAGCAGCCGCCGTGGGAGTATTTGAAGCATGACTTGTAGTAGAATTGGTTTTCAACTGTCACCTGTGCGGAATTTTGTAAAACATAATCCGTCAGATGGTGGAGATATCTTGAGACAAGCAAAAACATCACAATTAAACTAGGTATATTTTTCACGGTTTGTCGCAATTTGTTTTTGGGAGATTTCAGTAGTACATCTACAGGTGTCCTATATCTATGGATATAAGAACGGCAAACAAGTAGGGAAGTCGCACTTTCTGCTTGAAATTAAGGAAAGACTTTAGAGAAGTCGACTTCAAATGACAACACCAACAAGTCACCCAATTTATGAAACTCGAAAAGAACACAAGCAGTTTCAAGCTAATTACTGATTACCTTCTCGATGGGATAAACGGTTTTGGAGCAAGTTAAGCATTTCTCTTGAGTCCCAGAAAACATGCGAGCAGCTTTGCTTGGTGACCTTGTCTGAGAGAAACATGCATAGTTTAGTCAAATAGGGACTCACAAAGAAACAAACGACTTTATACCGAGAGAACGTGAACAAGATAATTTACCAGCTCGGGCTTCGAGTCGGGTGACCCATCACTTGATCTCAAGCTGTTGAGAAGAATATAATGGTTAGTAAGTCGGTATTACCAAGATACGCAGCTCAAAATCATTGGTAAAGATTCAAGAAGTGAAGGAATAAATACGGGACTGGAAGGTCTTGTTGGAGTTTCACTCTTTGAACAATCTGCTCAAGTAAGGCTTCGATGACAAGACACCCTCCATGGAAGAGTAGGCGTGAAGTCGTAGAACACATGCTAGATCGTCCAGCAACGTAATTGATGACTGAATCAATCAGACATCTGCGTCACGTTCTTAAATCTTAACTACAAAGTATTAGACTTCATATCCCTCTCAAAATTCTCTAGATAATCGAAGATTCAGACAGCTGAAACACCACAGTAGTTGTTCATCACATAAATCAATTCAGTTTCATTCCTTATCGACAGAAAATGTAGCATATCTACACCATCCATAGATTTAGGGTTCAAATGCCTCTCAAAAAGACTTCATTAATTCAATGCCGTCAAAAAGCTAACGACTTGCACAACTTACGGCTATGTTAACTGTTGTAACAGAAGCAAAGAGTAAAGAGAAAAACGAACAACAAAGAAAGAACGCACAGATTTACGTGGTTCACTAACGTCGTGTTAGCTACGTCCACAGGGCGGAAGGGAGAGAGTTTTATTAATTTGAGAGGAGTTTTCAGATTACAGATTTCAGATGGTATGATAAGCATATAAAACTAGGGTGAGGGTTAGAGAGTTTATATAATACTCTCTAAACCCTAATACAGATTTGACCTAATTTAGGCCCAGACAGAACCCTAGCCCCCGAATAGTCACTCGAAGTGGCAACAGACAGATTCAAGGCATATATCTAACAAATCTCCACCTTAACTTGAATCCTCTCTCGATCAGACAGATGTACCAGACGCACCCCCAGAAGTGCCAGATGTACCAGAAAACTCTTCTCCCTTCCCCCTCAGATATTGCCCTTAGCCGGGCAATCAGATGCTCCGAACATTCAGCAAGTCCAAACAATGCTGGAACTTGCTCATGAATGGCTTAGTGAACATATCAGCTGGATTATCTGCAGTACCAACCTTGTTCACCTTTATTCTCTTCTCATTTCGTAGGAAATGATACCTGACATCAATGTGCTTGGTCCTCTCATGGTGGACTTGATCCTTAGCCAAACAGATCGCACTGAGACTATCACAGTACACAATAGCTTGATCTTGATGTAGACCCAAATCATTGATTAGCCCTTTCAACCAGATTCCCTCCTTAGCTGCTGCGGTTAACGCCATATACTCAGCCTCTGTAGTAGACAACGTTACTGAAGGCTGCAAAGTAGCCTTCCAACTGACAACCGAACCAGCAAGAGTGAACACATAGCCAGTCATAGATCTTCTACTGTCCACATCTCCAGCATAATCAGAGTCAGAATACCCTGACACCAAACACTCTGAATCACCTCCATAAATGAGACCAACATCAGAAGTACCCTTAAGGTACCGAAAGATTCTCTTCACAGCTTGCCAATGCTCTTTACCTGGATCACCCATAAACCGACTGACCACACTGACAGACTGTGCTAGATCAGGCCTAGTACAGACCATAGCATACATCAAACTTCCTACCGCATTTGCATAAGGAACTCGAGCCATGTACGCCTTCTCTTCAGCTGACTTAGGTGCAAAAGAAACCGACAGATGTGCATTCGCCGCACTAGGAGTATCTATTGGTTTAGCAGTAGCCATGCCAAACCTTGTCAAAACTTTCTGGATATAGCCTTTCTGAGATAAGAATAACTTCTTCTTGCTTCTATCCCTGTAGATCTCCATTCCCAAAATTTTCCTCGCTGCACCCAAATCCTTCATATCAAACTCAGCACTGAGCAGATCCTTCAATTTCTGAACACCAGACTTTCTTTCTGCAGCTATCAACATATCATCAACATATAGGACTAGATAAATGAATGAACCATTCGTTGCCTTGCTATAATATACACAGCAATCATACGGACACCTATTGTAGCCAATCTGCATCATATAGCTGTCAAACCGCTTATACCACTGCCTAGGAGACTGTTTTAGCCCATACAAGGACTTTTTCAGCCTGCAAACGTAGTCCTCCTTTCCGGGGACCTGAAAACCTTCTGGCTGAGTCATGTATATCTCTTCTTCCAACTCTCCATGTAAGAAAGCTGTTTTAACATCTAGTTGTTCAAGCTCCAGATCCTGATGTGCAACTATCGCTAGTAACACCCTGATGGAAGTGTGTCTGACCACCGGTGAGAAAATCTCGTTGTAGTCCACCCCCTCTCTCTGCGTGAACCCCCTAGCAACAACCCGAGCTTTATACTTGACCCCTTCAACCTCTGATTCCCCTTCTTTCTTCTTGAAGACCCATTTGCATGTAACAATCTTTCTATCCTTCGGCCTCTTGGTCAATTCCCAAGTCTGATTCTTTTGAAGCGACTCCATTTCATCTCCCATTGCAGCAAGCCATTTAGGAGCCTCAAGATTAGTAATGTGACTTCTTTGTAGGTAGACGGCTCAGAAGAGCCCGGATCCACCTACTCAGCAACCAGAAGTGCAAAACCCACCATGTTTTCTTCTTCACGACCATATCTGTTCGGAGGTTTCCCAAAATTGGACCTAATCGACCGCTCACGAGCCAAACTCGGCTGATTCTGAATTGGTAATGAAGAAACTGGTGGTTCAGTTTCAGACTCGGACTGTAGTGGCTGACTTTCTTCTTGTGGTTCACCCTCATCATGGGTGACTTGCTGCTCCACCTGTTTATCAACACTGCCACTACTACTATCTGACATAATAACAGACTTCACAGTAGGATTAATCATAGAATTCTCATCAAAAACAACATTTCTACTCAAAATAACCCTATTTTCAGATGGAGACCAGATGCGGTATCCCTTGACACCATCCCCATAACCCACAAACACTCCTCTTTTAGCTCGAGGCTCTAGCTTTCCTTCACTTACATGATAATAAGCAGTACTACCAAAAGCTCTCAACATGGAATAGTTAGCAGGCTTAACTGACCACACCTCAAAAGGTGTTTTGAGGTCTAAACTCGTGTGAGGTCCTCGATTTATCAGATAGCATGCTGACCGGGCAGCGGGACCCCCGAATAGTCACTCGAAGTGGCAACAGACAGATTCAAGGCATATATCTAACATTAACATTTTGCAAACCAACATTAGCCAATTTGTAGTTCGATAGCATCATCAAAAAAGTTACACCATCACAAGCATGACAATGCACCATAAACAAACATTGAACAGACTAATACAACAACAAATATGAATCTCTAATGACATCCTTCACTTTATTTCCGACTATCTATTGGAAATTCAACTAACTTATACAATATTTTTCCGAGACTGTCTAGTGTCTACCACCAGACCCTAATCATTCATCATCAGTAAATCACACGAAGCGACAGGAACAATGGTTTGTCAAATTAGAATACAATAACTCAAAATATCCAATAAAACACAAACAATTCATAAAAATCGATCAGCACACAGCAAAAATCTAATCGATCCTCCAGCGATTCACAATTACCGCATAGATATAGCTAGATTAAATAAGAAAAAAAAAAAAAAACAAGAAAAATGAAAAAGAAATAAGTAATTATTAAACACCATGTGAGTAATTAGGGTTAGCTTCTTCAAAGTAAGTCAAATTTGGGGAAAATTTAACATCTATGAACATAATTAATGAAGACTATGAAACTGAAATCAAAGTAACTTACATGAAATCTTACAGAAATTAATGATTTGTTGCGATGAATTTGAGCAAAAAAATCAATTTGTGGTTTTGTGCAAAACAAGGCGACAGAAAGTGTGCCACCAGAAACCATTAGTCGTCGTCAGAACACAGTGGTCGGAGGAAGGCGGTTGAAGGTGTATGTCAGAGACGGGAGAGTTTGGTAGTGTTTGTCAGAATAAGAGTGTCGAGGGAAAGTGAGATCTGAATTTGGGTTTGAAGGAGTCTTTAATTTCAACCTTAGGATCTTAATCGGATGGTGTAGGTTGAGTTCGTACAGTTCGTATCCTAACACTAGTTCGTATAGGATCCTAAATCTATATATATATATATATATATATATATATATATATATATATATATATATATATATATATATATATAGAGTTAAGATCTTTTAAGCCCAAGTAATGAGGGAAAGTCATTGAGTCCTGAATCCGCTTTGAGATTTTAATACAAAAATTTGAGATTTTAACACAAAAATTTGGAACTGCAAAATTCCAGAATATTTGAGATTTTAACATTGTTAAAATCTCAAATTTTCTGAAATTTTGCAGTTCTAAATTTTTGTGTTAGAATCTCAAATTTTTGTGTTAAAATCTCAAAGTGGATGTCTGGACTCAATGACTTTCCCAAAACTTAGGGCTTGAAAGATCTTATCTCTATATATATATATATATATATATATATATATATATATATATATATATATATATATATATATATATATATATATATATACAGAGAGGATCACATGAATCCCTTATATTTGGTGCATCCTTCGTACCATCTTAGAGCCCTTGGATCTAATAAAATCAAGGGATGAGATTAAATGGTGATTACATCCCACCAAAATTGAGTAGGGGTCAAATTATTCATTCATTCATTTACGTCATTCTAAACCAAACATCACCCCCAATTCTCTCTCTAAAAAAATCAACACCTATTTCTCCCACTAAACATAAAAATTCTAGAAATCAATCACACCAAACCCTAAAATTAGATCCCAAACATCAATCAATCTCGTGAAAATCATAATTAACAAGATGAAAATCATCAATTCTACTCCAAACTCATCTATTGAGCATCAAAGTTGTCCTAAATTCGTCAACCAAGAGGTAAATCGTCACTAATTCCAGCGAAATCATCTATTCAATGTTATAATCAACAATTGATCATCAAATTCGCGATCGAAATCGACGAATTCTCCAGAAAAACCGACTTGTAGAGCGATTTTCGATGAATTGTTCTACGCCGGAGACGACGAATCTCAGATAAATTCGTGCAAATTCACTGAAATTGTCATCAATAACGATCATTAATATCAATAAAACTATAGGTAAATTGCATTAGTAATCATTCAAATTTTTATTTTATTAATCTTAAACTATAAATTTTGTTAAACATAAAATTTAATATGTAGATTTTTTGAATCTGAAGATCCCATCAACATCAATTTCTGGAGCAAAAGTAGTAGTGGAAGTTGTCAACACAAAATTGTTATAGTAACAATCAAAATGTACAACTATTTTTTAAAGTAATACTTCCTCCATTCCATTTGATTCTATACATATTCCTTTTTCGGAAATTCCAATCAATTCTATACATTTCTATTTTGGTCGTACTTTATTAAACTAAAAGACCAATATACCCTTCATTAATACCCCCACCCAACCCACTTGCAATGTCCATTTTTAAAGAATAAAGTAGGGGTAGTTTGGTAATTCTATTGTCTACCCCACTTGATTTTCTTCTACCTTAATTACTGTGTTTTGGTCAAATGTATAGAACCAAACGGAATGGAGGAAGTAGAAAATTTGTTAAAGTAACAGTCAAATTGAACTGATGTAACAACAATTAAACGTTAAAGTAACAACGTATAATATTATATTGTACTTACACGGTACAAAATTAGCTATCATGTACGGATATAGTTGTTAACGAAAAACTGTTAAAATAATCGTCAAGTTGTAATTATATAACAATTATTTAACGTTGAAGTAACATAAAATTGTAATATATTGTATTTGTATATTAGAGGATTTTGTTTTGTCATTAATATCTATAACTATCAACTAATATTTATTGAAGTAACAATGAAACTGAATTAATATAACAGAAGTTTAACGTTAAATTAACAACATATTACTTGTAGGGGAGAGCAAAATTTGGTCCGGACCGAAAAATTGGACCGGACCGGTGTATTTGGTCCAGACCGAACCCGGACCGATAAATTTTTGGTCCGGTCCTCGGTCCACTTTTTCCCTTCGATTTGGTCTTTGGTCCATTTGGTCCGGGTTTTGAACTGGACCAAATCTATTTGGTCCAGGTTTGGTCCGGACCAAGAAGTTTTTGGTCCGGTCCTCGGTCCACATTAAAAAAATATTTGGTCTCGGTCCGGTCCGGTTCGGTCCGGTTTGGTCCGGTCTTGGACCGATGCTCAGCCCTAATTACTTGTATGTTACAAAATTAGTTGTTACAAATCATAAATAATATTAAAGTAACTGATGACTTTAACTAAAGTAGCAAGACTAAAATACTAAAGTAACAAGGTTTACATATTACTGTAACAATGCTAAAATACTAAATTAACAAACTTTCAAATTAAAGTAACATTGAGCATATATTAAAGTAACAAAGAACATATATTAAAGTAACAGAGAACATATATTAAAGTAACAATATTCATTATTAGAGGACAAATTAGTTTTTACATCTACTAAGTTTTATACACTGCTTGTACATTTTTTTTCTTCTATATTTGATATACTAGTCTTATTTGTATTCTCCAATGAATTCCTAATTTGAAGTAGAGGAGATTCGACGACGACTTTAGATGTTGTCTTCCTTCAAAATCGGCTTATCAACGGAGCTTTTAACATTCTTCTGTGATTTAGTCATGTGTATATGCTGCAAAAAAAAAAACCAAACATCAAATATATTAGAAAGAACCAAATCATATTGTACAACTTTTGATTAAAAATTAGAACTGCAAATAATACAAGTTAAACTAAATTAACACTGAAAATGACACAATTTAATAAGAAACAACAGATTAAATGAATTATAAATTCATAAGAAAAACTCAGATCTAGAAAAACCAGACCCTAGGTTTTCAAACAAATTTAAAATCGTGATTATAGTAATGAAATCATCATCCAATTGATAAAAAAACTTAGATCTAGGAAAAACGTATTTAAAAACGAAATTTATTCAAAAATAAATGTCGAAAACTCACCGTTGAAGTCGAACAACAAAACAAGCAAAGTCGGACAAAGAATTGTTGAAGAGCGAAGAAGAACTCGCGAAACTCCGTCGGCAGCAAAATAAATCAGAAAAAACGACAAAAGTACGTCGGAACTAGATGAGGAGACCGAAAAAATTGAAGAAAAAATGATTTAGAGAGCAAATATAGAGAGAGATGTGAAATAAAAGTGCAAGAAATTGAAAATGAAATGCACAAAAGTTACAGCAAAGAGACATGAGATTTGAGAGAGGAAAATTGAAGAGAGAGAAAGTCAATCTCACGATTATAAAACTCAATTGAAAAGTTTGGGGAGGGAGGGTGTTAAATGACGTGGCATGATCTTGTCCATCCAAAAAAATTAGATCCAATGGCTAATAATTGGATGCATGATTCACCAAATTTAGATGGATTCATGTGATCCTATATATATATATATATATATATATATATATATATATATATATATATATATATATATATATATATATATAGTAAAGTTATATCGAGGCAGCAAATATGAGCGAGACCGCGAGGCTTAATCTATACCGTTGGATGAGGAGGAAATCAATGGTGCAGATTTGATATGTAGTAATTAGGGGTCATTGTAAATTAATGAATAATTAAATTAAAAAAAATATCAAAAATACGGAGTAATAAGTTAATGAGGGAATGTTTCCTTTTTTAATGCATGTAATTAGTGCTCCTTGATTGTCCACATTCATCATAATCATTCGTTCACATTCATCAGCATTTCCTTCCCTCCTTACCAAAATATTATTCATCTTCAACATCCCAATTATTTTTAACGGAAATATTATTCATCTTCAACATCCCAATTATTATTAACAAAATATTATTCATCTTCAACATCACAATTATTATTAACGGAAATAAGAAGAACTATAATATGGAAGAAGACCAGATTGTTCAGACGGATGAAGGTTCGTTTTTTCTTTTTTTTTTTTTTTTTTTTTTTGGGGGTGTGTTGTATGTATATAGTAATAATTAGGCATGTTTATTCCTTATAGTTTGTTGTTTGTAATTTAGTGGTTGAAGTTGAAAGTGGTGAAGTATTGTCGGACGTCAACTCCGGCAAGGTGGCTGAAGAAGATTTTACTCCTTACGTTGGTAAAGTTTTTTATAACATGGAAGAGGCTGTGGAATTTTACCGTAAATACGGTATTCAGCATGGTTTTGGGGTCCGTAGATCAACGACAAGGCGTTGGCGTGGTGGGGTGTTAAAATTGCAGATGATTGTTTGTAACAGAGCAGGTAAATTTAAATCGAGGAGTCTGAAATCCGTGGGTCATGTTTCAGAGGACTACGTTGATAGGAGGACAACATTTCAAGTTGTTGATTGCAAAGCAAGGATAAGCGTGTTATCAACTAAGGGGGTGTTTGTTGTTACTGAGTTTGTAGATGACCATAATCATGAACTCGTTTCAATTGAGAATCGGGAATTCCTGAAATTGAATGGTGATCTATCCGCTTACCAGAAGATGTTAATCGTATCTAACTCAAGGGTAATTTCAGTTTATAGGTAGTCTGGTTTGTAGTTTTGTTTTTGGTGGTTGAAGTGCGCGTAAAATTGGTTAAAGTTTTTTTGGTTGTTTAAGAGAGCGTAAAATTGGTTAAAGTTTTGATGTGATAATTAGAAGTTTGTAGTTTTGTTTTTGGTGGTTGTAGTTCTATATTGGGTTTTCTTAAACTTTACCCTGCATGCTGTGTAGTGAGTGGTCAATTTTATTATGCTTGTAGTTCCTTAGATTCTGATTGTAGTTTTTGTTTAATGGCTTATAGTTTTGTCTGATTGACGAAGTTTTTAAGCGCGAATGCGAAAAATTAAAGTTTTATGTTAGGACGTTGTAGTTTGTTGGTTTGCAGTTAAAGTGTTACAACTATAAAATTTAGTTGAATGTTGTTAATATGTTGTTTTTTAATTTTTTAGTTGAATATTGGCGCAACGAAGACGTACAAGATGTTGAAGGAACAAGTCAATGGCTTCCAGAACATTGGCGCAAGCTTGAACAACTTCAAAAATTTCCATAGAGACATTAAATGTTTTATACGTGATAAAGATGCACAAATATTCATTGACCGTTTCAAGAGTTTGGTAGAAACAAATGTGGGGTTCTTCTTTGATTATGAAGTGGATGAGGATGGCTGCTTGAGCCGAGTTATTTGGGCAGATGGTGTAGCTAGAAAGAACTATTCTTTGTTTGGCGATGCGGTGTCGTTCGACCCTACGTACTCTACTAATAAATACTCTTTGGTGTTCACTCCGTTCACTGGGGTTGATAACCATAAGAGGTCTGTTACTTTTTGTGGTGCTCTTATTGCTAAGGAAGATTATGAATCATTTAACTGGGTGTTTAGTCGTTTTCTGTTAGCGATGGGAGGAAGGGAGCCGGAATATATTATAACTGACCAAGATCCGGGTATTATTAAATCTGTTAGTCAAATTTTTCGATATAGTAGACATAGATTTTGTATGTGGCACATAATGAATAAGGTCCCAGTGAAATACGGGACGACAAGCAGTGACTACCAAGATTTTTTGAAGAAGTTGAATTCGATAATTTGGGATGTTGAAATTGAGGCAGAGGAGTTTGACAGGCGTTGGGGGGAAATCATGGATGAACATGGTGTTGGGAAGGGAGATTGGTTTGAGGAGTGTTTACGATTAGAAGGCAATGGGTGATGGCACCTTGTCATGATTTAAGAATGGGGTCGATTATGAGGACAACACAAAGGTCGGAAAGTGAGAGCGACTTCTTCAAACGGTTTGAGCACAAGTCGGGGACCTTAGTTGAGTTTTGGATGCGTTTTGAAAGTGCTATGGATCAACAACGACATACTCAAAAGAAGTTGGATAACGATAGCAGGTATTCCTCCCCCAAGCTAATTACAACTTTAAAAATTGAGGAAGACGGTGCTAAGATATACACTCTTAAGATGTTTGAAGAGTTCCAAGAGGAGTTGGAAAAATCCATGAACTCTTGTTATTGTAGAGGGTATACGGAAGGAAAACAGGAGGAGATTACAACCGTCATGGATTCAAACAGGGGGAAAGCGTTTGTGGTGCATTACAATCCAGGTATTGTATGTCTTGGGTTGTTGCGTATTCCATTCAATATTTGTGTTGTATTTCCGCGTCCTGCTGATAAAGTTGCAAGACAGATACTTGTAGTTTTAAGATATTTGGTTATAGTGTTATCTGTAAGTTCTGACTCTACGGTGCATGGTCACTAATGTTTGAAAATGTGTTAAAATGGAGCACGTTGTAACAATTGATGATGTTTTTGTTGTTGTTGTAGTTTTATATTATTTTGTTAAAGTCCTAAGAATTTCAGTTAAAGTACTGATAATTAATGTAACCTATTTTCTATATTTTTGGACAGATGGTTTAACGGCGAGTTGCACCTGCAGACTTTTTGATCGAAGAGGAATGGTGTGCAGACATATTATTTGGATTTTTACGAGCCATGGGTTGAAATCTATTCCTAGTTCTTGTGTAGCAAGACGATGGACTAAGGAGGCTTCCTCTATGAACAGTGACATATTTGAGGGGTTAGAGGTTTTGGGCACAGCCACTATAGATCCCAAACAACTAGCGTTGACGAAACTGTGGGCGGAAATACATGAGGCAGTTGGATTCCTTCAGAACGTTGATGTGCGCTACGTTGAGGAGCTTTCTAAAATGATTCGTGGTTTTAGAGAAGAAAACCAAACAAAGGTTCACGTTAGTAAGGAAGAAGAGTTTGAGAAATTGCTAGGATGCAAGGCAAGTTCGGAGGTCTCCATAATGCCCCCTAAGCAGTCCAAAAATAAGGGGAGTGGGAAGAGGTTGTTGTCGACAAAGAGTAAAGCGGTTGCAGCAGCTAGTAAACCCAAACGCATGTGCAAAAATTGTAAACAAATGGCGCACCATGATAAAAGGAATTGCCCTAACGCCTTTGCCGAAAGAGCTGTAGTGCAACTAGAAGAAGCTGAAGACATTGATTTGTCACAAAATTAGTTAATTGTTCTTTATGTTGAATTGTTGTTGGAATTTCCTTTTATTGGATCTGGGGATGATTGTTATTTGTTAAAATTAATAAGTAGTTTTTGAAATTGGTTAAGCATTATGTAACGGTTGATGTTTTATTGTTCTGCATTAGAGTTGTTCCAAAAATGGTTATTGTTTCGTTATAGTTAATTAAAACATTTCACATTTTCAATAAACTCCAAACTTTAAAGTTTTTTAAAAACGTCTGTAGATGTGGTTGAGGGAGGAGGTCGGTGCAAAGAACTTTAACAATTTTATTTAAAACTGTAACATAATTTCAATAAACTCCAAACTTTGAAACACCAATGTGACAAAGTTTCCCAGTTTTGTTAAAGTTTCATAGTTTCTGAAGTTTCGTCAAACTGTGTCAAAGCTTCACTGATGGGGGTCAAAAGTTCTACATCTCAGATTAGTGAAAACTTAAAAGATAAATCATCAACATTTCATGATGTTCATAATGATGAAGTACTGCCTCTAAAGGTCAACAAAATAAAGTGCAGCAATAACATTTAAATTGTTTCTACATAGCAATACGGAAGGTAATTTATTAGAAATAAAACCCTACAAATCAAGCTTGACCCAGCTTGACCCGAACATCTTCAAGTATTCGGTTGGCTTTGAGTGTCTTCCAGAACTGTTGTTTGTCATTCTGAAAGTTGTTGAGCTTACTAATGAACCGATCACGCAACAAGTTACAGTCGGCTAAGAGTAAGGCTGCTGCAAGTTGAACGACTAGGTAATTTCTTAGTCTCTTCGATTTAAGGTTCTGGTCATCAAAAGGAGCGCCTTCATAGAGAGCCATGTGCATCATTGTGAACAAACCTGACTCACGATCGTCATCCTCTTTCTCCTGCCACTTTAGTAGAACATATTCGACAGGAAAGTCGGTGATCTGACCGCCTTTTGAGAGACCGTGCATCTCAAGAAAATGGCTGACGCCGTCATGCTGCAAATGAAGAAACAACTATATGAATTTACGAGTATGTAAAATTTAATTAGCGTGAATAGGAGGGGACATGTATGTAAACTAACAGCGACGTAGGTTGAGTAAAAATTGATGCCGGAATCCTCTTCAGTCTCGTAAGGTTTCTGATTGTCGATGATATCGACAGTCTTCTTCAGAAAATTAACAACCACCACAGAATAGTGACCATCAATATGAAGAGGGACAAATACAAGGTCGGCGTCCATATTAAAACTACCACATAGTTTCACGAATTTGTCCCAATTCTCAAACCACTGGTCATGTAAATCGCTGCATTGTGTATCGCCAACTCGACCGTGGAGTATGGTGTGGAGGTTATCCTGAAACAAGTGGATTGAAATCGTTGACATTGGTGTGGATTAATTATAGAACTATAACGGTGAGATTAGAGATTATAATAAATAAGCGGCAGAACTGCAATATATAAGTAATTACCATATGACCCAGACCGAAGAATGCTACAGTTGGGCCCTCGGACTCCTGAGAAGCAATTTTATTGAGAAGAATCGACCAACATTCTAACACATTTGTGGTCAAGTTACGGTCAGGTCGCAACGATTGGATATCCTTCCTAGTAAGGACTGTACCACCGTAATCGGCGACTACTTCACTGTGTACAATGAACAAAGTCAATGAATTAAATGTATTACAGGGGAAGCTAAAAAGGAACTCACGCATAAAGAAACGTTTAAATAATTAAGGCAACTTACTCGGGATCCAGGTTGTGGTAAATGCAGGAAGCGATGGTCGTAGCATGTTTTTGAAGTTCTTTCATACTGTGGATGAGGCTTTGATATGGACGTAGATAAGCGGACACTACAAGTGTTCGTGTCTTACCTCCCGCTGGTCCACAGTCGAGTGTGCACCCCAGGCCGTCCCCCTTACCTCGGGAACGACACTTCAACACAGTAACGGTCCTATCTCCAGAGTTAGGAACTGCGCTTTGTTCCACGATAGGTGTTTGAACTTCATACTGCTCAACTACGCTTTTTCGTGACCGTGACCGCTTCTCTTTCTCCTGGGAAACATTTCCCTCTGATGGCCTTTTCAGTGGGACAGAATCTTTTCCAACTTGTGTGACGACGGTTCCTTGCTTAAAAAATTTACCAGTGAATTCATTGGTCGAAACTCCGACTGAGTTCTGATGGAACTCCGTCGCACCGACTACTACATTAGGTGAGCCATGAGAAGGCTCAGATTGGTGATACTTTTTTAAAGCGTCGTTGATCTCGGGAGTGGTGTACAGGTCGGATAACATAGAAATATCTTCTGGGGTGATTGTATGTGACGATGTGTTCACGACACCGGGGTTAACTGGAGACGTATGTGGATGGGATTTAATAGAAAATTCACCTTCATCATTCCCCAAGTCAACCTCGCGTAGGTCGTCAAGGACAGTTTGCACTTGCGTAGTGCTATAGTCCTGCAATTTAGGTGCCCTACCATTTGTTGACTTCAACCGCATCGTAATGTCTACAACCTCGTCAACGTATCTGTGAACTTCAGGGTTCTCAAAAAAAGCCTGGGTTGATTGAGAAGGTGCAAAGTCAGATGGGAGGAAGCGGGCTTGTCATACTCTTAATCCGGTTTGAAGCATTGCAATACCAATCGTGGAATACAAGAGCATTACGTTGCATCCGAAGGTACAACTTGTGCACCGCTTTGTTTGAAATTAATGAATAAGTAATTAATAATTGATTATTAAACACGAAATAATTAATCGGATGACAGAAAAGCGAAGAAAAAGAGTTTGATTACTTCGCCATAGATTAAAGTTTGCTTAAACAGGTTCTGATTTCACCTAAAGGGTTGAAGTTCTTCACCGATTTTTGTCGAATAAAACAAAAGTCGTATGGTAGTTTTAGCACTCATGAAACAAGTTCAAAGTATCGGCTCGATTTAAAGCGTATCATCAGACGGAAAAAATATACACAACGGCATTCATAAAGTTCTACAAAATTATATTACGTTGACAAATCTTTACGTAATAGTTTTATTAATGGCGAAAAAGCGAAGAAAACAAAAAGAAGGTACTCACGTCCAGCGACTTTCAAGTCAATCTGATGATCATCATCAACCCCCGGTGGTAGTGGGATTTGAATGAACTTATCAGAAAATGTACTAGCATTGCGGTCGTCACGAGGAATTTTAGTATTAACAGCATTAACGTCATCAATGGGTTTTTCAGGCACGGGGTCGTTCTCTTGGGGGGTTACCAGTCGGTCAAGGTGTGGAATATGATAATTTGGATCACGACAGCGAGGATAACTAACAGAGCTGCGTAATTGACGCCCTAACTTACCCCCAAGAAGCTCTCCTTTTAGCCTATCAAGCATACTCTCATTATTCCAATGCTTCACCAATGGAATGTCGCTTGGAGCCGACTTACCACGGAAATCGAACCGGTGGAAGTATATTATCATTAACAAAGGCCAACAACCGGTTAAAGAATTCCGATTGAGTCTCGATTTCTTCCCAGCGTCTACAATATCATCCAAAATGAAAGAACACCAATCAAGTTGGCTGATACGATCGACATCCTCCACGGCCGACAGAAATTTCAAACCGACACCCCCATTAGAGGTCGGGCACAAAAAATATGACAATGTAAAAACGACAAATAGTCGCTTAAATTTATCCCCACCATCAATAGCTTCCACTATTTCGGACTCCAGACGACATAAAGGGATAGTATCCTTGCCATTAACGCCAAACAACTTACGGAAACCATCTTTGATACTCGCTACCGCGTCAGTCCTTGCCTCTTTCATTCGAGCAGTGGCCAACACAGGAACTGGATGAGGGCCCATTGGCAGAGCAAATACATCATGAACGTCATACTTGCTCACAAGGAACTCCTTTGATTCGGTCGATCTAAAAAGATAACTACCATCATTGAAAGACTCGACAAAGTGGTGTACATATTCAGATGGATATTGTGCAAACTTCAACTCCAAAATACCACCAAACCCTAAACTCTTGACAGCGGCTTTTTGAGCATCATTGAAGTTCTGAATCATGTCAAATAACTTCTTGGTACGACACCTAACAACAGGAGTAGAAGCAGAACTCTTCTTCTTGTTATCTTCATTACTCATCTCTAAATCAAAACAATACAGAAAGAACAACAAAATCTAAGATGAATACCTTCAACCTAAGATAACTTCTACATAAATTAATAATGAAATTAAACAATCAGGATCATTAATTTAAAAATGATTCGTCTAAAAAAAAAAAAAAAATTGAAATAATTGGAGAGGGATATTGCAACCAACAATGAAAATAACACAGCAACATCGACTATCTACAATGAATCGCAGATCAAGCACATGCAATACGGAAGGAAAAAAAAAAAAAAAAAAAAAAAAAAAACCTCAAAATAAGTGGAGAATACGGAAATAAAAACTTGTAAATCGGGGCAAACAAGGAGGACACACTTGGAATGGTAGAAAAAAAAAGAAATTGGAGTAGAGTGAAGATGGAAGGAAAACAAACGAAAGGAAGAAGAAGAAGAAAGGAAGAAGAAAGAGAACGTATAATTCAGGGAGTTTATTCTGAAATATGAATATGAAAGGGAAATAATATTTTAGAGTGTAATTTTGGTAAGTGTATCAATCAAAGAAAGAGAACTATATTTCAGCCGTTTTTTTTTTTATTATTATTTATTGTTATTTTTTTCTTTGATTTTGCCCAAATAATGTAAGCCGTTGATCAATATTAAATCAAGGGTGTAGATGCTGCCTCGCTGCCTCGCTCTAAGTAGGGTGTCTCGTTTGAACCTGTTACTATACATATATATATATATATATATATATATATATATATATAGAGGTAGGTTATATAGAGTCCACATATTTTTTAGAGTCCTAGAGTCCACTTTTACGATTTGAAATTTTAACCAAAATAATTGAAATTTTAACCCAAAAATTTGAAATTCCAAAAATTCCAGGAATTCCAGAAAAAATTGGAATTCCAATGTTTTTGGAATTTCAAATTTTTGGAATTTTTGGAATTCCATTTTTTTTGGTTAAAATTTCGATTTATTTGGTTAAAATCTCAAATCCAAAACTGGACTCTAGGACTCTAAAAAATATGTGGACTCTAAAGAACCTAATTCTATATATATATACATAGAGTCAGGTTCAAATAAGTTCCTAAATATTGGTAAGTCCGTAAGTCCGTAACTGTAATACTTGTAAATGAAACTGTAATTTTCAAATAAAATTGTAAATTCGAATTAAATAAACTTAAATTTTTGTAATTTGTAAACATTTTTTTTTAAATTTCAGACTTTACGAATATAACTTTACAGCTTTAGGTTTGTAACTGTAGCCCATTAATTTTGTAACTTTAGACTAAAGTGTGACTTTTAATAATTAAAAAGTGATATTTAATACATAAATTGAATTTACGTAATATTAGGATAAATTTTTATAATTTAATACTTTTACGAATGTAACTGTAGTATTTTAAGATTGTAACTGTTGCAAAAAATTAAATTTATATAATTTTATTTTTTACGAGTGAAACTGCTGTATATTACGATTTGTAACAGTTGTTTAGTGCGGGTGAAACTCCTGTTCTTTACGAGTGAAACTAATGTTCTTCTGAATGAAACTTTAATACCACCACCGTTCTGTCACCACCACCGCCGCCATCACCACTATACAACCCCCACCACCACACCCCACCACCACACACCAATAAAAAAAAAAAACAGATCCAAAAAAAACCTACCCTTCACTCGCTCGCCATCACCACCACACCCCACCACCACACACGAATAAAAAAAAAAAAAAAAAAACAGATCTAAAAAAAAAAAACCTACCTTTCTCACCCACCGCCGCCCTCGCCATCACCACCATACAACAACCACCACCACACCCCACCACCACACACGAATAAAAAAAAAAAAAAACAGATCTAAAAAAAAAACTCATCTTACGGCGGTAGTGTGGCGGTAGATCTGGTGGTGGTGGTGGTTATGGCGGTAGTGTGGTGGGGTAGGTGGTGCGGTGGTGGTTAGGTGGTGCGGTGGTGGTTCGTGGGGGTGTAAATGGTGGCGGTAGTGTGGTGGGGTAGGTGGTGCGGTGGTGGTTAGGTGGTGGTGTGGTGTTGCGTGGGGGTGTAAATGGTGGCGGTAGTGTGGTGGGGTAGGTGGTGCGGTGGTGGTTAGGTGATGGTGGAGGGTGGAGGGTGGTGGTTTAGTTAAGGAGGATATGAATTTTAGGGTTTAGAGAGAGAGGGAGTTGTTTAGAGAGAGAGGGAGAGTGGCTGAGAATGAGATACGGAGGTAGGGTTTAGCCTTTTAATCTCAGCCCTCCATCTTGTTTTGATCTAAGGGTCAGGATTAGAACTTACGGACTTAGCAAAAATAGGAGAACTTACCTGATCTCAATTCTATATATATATATATATATATATATATAGAGAAGAGTTATATTAAGTCCATCATCTTTTTTAAGTCCCTAAGTCCTTATAAGGACCCTTGGATTATGTATGAATGGATGGCTTAGATTCATCATGCATTAATGAGCAAAAAAAAAAAAGAAAAAAAAAATTAAATAATGGGAGACATGTATTACGGTAATCAACACTTGGTGGTTTAGATTACCTATGCTAATTACTCTCCAACAAACCACCTAAATGATTCTATTGCCAATTTAGTTTTTCATTAATTTTTATTATTTGATTTTTTCCTCTTCATTATTCATCTTCAACTTGCGCACCAAAAAAAAAATATTCATCTTCAACTTATTTTCATTCTCTTTATATATTTTTACATCCATTAATATACAATTTCGATTCACTTTATAAATTTTTTGTTATCATTGAAATAAAATTTGATGATACCAATGGATTAATTGCAATTTGAATCGTCCAAAAATGGTGAGTTGTTCCTTGTGTTTGATTAATTTTATAATGAGGGTATTGTAATTGTAATTTCTAATTATTATCTTTTTATTCTTATAAAATATTTTTCAATGTTGAATGTCGATTCGTTATAAGAATTTTGTATTTGTGAATCTTGCTTTTCTTTTAGAAAATTAGTTTGGTTTCTAACTCTCTCTTTTATCAGTCGATTTTCTTGTGTTTGTTTTTCTTTTTTCAATTATTCATCTTCAACATTTACAATCTCCATTGCATTCATACTTTTTTTTTCTTTTCTTTTTTTACATTTTAATTTGTTAATACTAATGGAGGAAATGCAAAATTCAACAAAATACAAAAAAAAGGAGAGAAGTTAAGGCAGATGATAATGGAGAGAAGCCAACTAAGAAGACGAAATGTCATTCAAGAGTTACAGATTTTGTAAGTTACAGTTACAAAAAATGTAACACAAGAGTTACAATACTGTAATTTTATAGGATGCGCAGATTGATGTAAATGTGCTTCATTTTTTTATTTTTTTTTTCCTTTTTGGTGTTTCATAATTTGGAGTTAAAAGAGGGCAATGTAAATTGAGATAAGAGAAGATTTTGGAGAATATTTCATTTTTAATAAATTGCAGTTTCATTTTTAATGAATTGTGGCTATGAAAATTGTACGAATTTTTAATAGTTTCATTTTTAATGAGTTGCAGTTTCATTTATAATAAATTGCAGTTTCACTTTAAAAAGTAACTGTAGTTTGTTCATCTTGGAACTTATTAAGTAGATAGTGTAACTACAATCCAATATATATGAAATAATTTATCTACTTGAAACATATAAGTGCAATTGTAAATATCAATTTCACAAACACATAAATTGCACAACCAATGGCTAAGTTATGCAATGAATTTACTAATACTAAGACATAAGTTTATAATTGTAGTTACGTTAATGTTGTTGTAATTTCATATTTAATGAATTGTATTTTAAATTGAAATGATAATGACTTAACAATTGCAATTAACAATTGCAATATGTATCACATTTAGTTTCTTTAATACGGAGTATAAACGTAATCATAACATATTTAAAAGTTATAACAAAATTTGAAACATAAACGAGATAAACAAAATAGGACCAACCATACAACGAATGATCTATTTGACATTGACTGTAAATTGTTATGACAAAAATGACTAAATTAATAACAAGAACTCCGCCGAAATCGGTAAACAAACAACTTCCTTATGTGCGTTATTAAGTAGTCCCGACATAAATTGACAAGCCTTCATGAACAACATTTGTCAAGATAAGTAGAATTTGGGTAGTCTTCACTTTCTACAACCTCTAATCTGGGGAAAAAAATAAAAATAAAATAAACATTGTGAGTGCTACTAATTGGAATACAAAAAATAAATAAAAAAACCTGCAAATCTAAACCAAGCAATTTCGAATTTGTTAATTAATTAAGTTACAACTGTATTTCAATTGCATCGAAACTGTTTAACCAAAAATGTGTAACTCTTAATCGTTAAAATTGTAACGGTATAAAAATTGAGCGTCTGATTACCAAAAAAAAAAACAAAAAAAAAAAATGCGTAAACATCAAAATACAAATTGAAGTTCAACAAAAATAACATCAGGTATCGTGGAAAAAAAAAAAGACTTTTAGATAACAATGGTGTTCTAAGTTAAATATATGTAAATAAAATGGATCGACAAAAATCAAACAAATATACTGAAATAAATTAAATTATATTATTCAAATCTAAACTGACATTAATTTTTCAATTAATATCATATCGTAAATTAGGAAAAATATGGAGAACAAACTCAATCAAAAAGTCATATGAAGAAAAGTGTAGAAAAACTAAAAAGATAACCAGAAAACAATAGGGAAAAATAAAATACAAGAACATACTTACCGAAATTAAAAAATTATGCAACAAAATTGTGAATCGATGAGAATTTATAAATACCCAACAATGGAGCGAGGAGATGATGAATAAATGGGAAAATAAAGAAAAAAAAATTGTTGCAGATTTAGGATATACTCAAAATTGAGATTCTAGAGAAAAATGAAGATAAATTGTTGAAATGAATATGAATAAAATTGAAAAAAAATGGTGAATGTTTCATGAGACTTGTTTGGTAGAGAAAACAATAGAGGGTAAATTAATCAAAAGAAGAGAGAGAGGGAGGAGATTAATTAATGGTGAAAGCTTATTGTCTTATTAATTTGTTTGGGAATAGGTGTATGTCGACATTTTCATAGGGAATCTACAATTTCTTTTTTTTTCTTTTTTTTTTTTATTTTTATTCTTAATGTCATTAATATCAGCAATAAGTGGTAGATTAATCTCAACCGTTGATATTTTTTGATCTAATGGCTACAATATGGACTTACGGACTTAGTAGAAGAGATGGGACTTAATATAACCCATTTCTATATATATATATATATATATATATATATATATATATATATATATATAGGGTTGGGATCAAATGCGCACCACCACTACAGTGCATAAATGCCTGACTAGATACACAGATCTGTGAATTAGATACACAAATCGGCGATTAGATACCTGGCTGAAAAAATCAAAAAGTGCGGTTGTGGCCGGCAGGTCAACTTTCAGGCCGGTTGGCCGTGGAGTCTGGACCGCCGCACTTTGCTTTTATTTTTTATTTTTTTGTGTATCTAGGCTTTCAATTTGTGTATCTAATTTACATATTTGTGTATCTAGCTGGGGGTGCGTACGGTGCGCACCGTAAGGGTGGTGCGCACGTGATCCTAAATCTATATATATATATATTTATATATATATATATATATATATATATATATATATATATATATAGTAAAGTTATATCAAGGCAATGAAATATTATGAGACACAAAGCGAGACCATGACATTTTAGCCTTTTTTGTGAAACTTTAACATAGTTTTATGAAACTTCAAAAATTGTGAAACTTTAACAAAATTGTGAAACTTTAAGACATTAAAGTTTCACAATTTTTGAAGTTTCATGAAACTATGTTAAAGTTTCACCAAAAAGGCTAAAATGCTTTGTCTCGTTTGTGTCTCGCAATATTTAGGTGTCTCGTTTGAACTTGTTATATGTATATATATATATAGAGAGAGAAAGAGAGAGAGAGGTAGGTTATATAGAGTCCACATATAGAATAGAGTCCTAGAGTACTAATCTAAGCCATTAGATTGTGAAGATCAACGGCTGAGATTAAATCTCAAGATAGGTGTGGGACAGTAGGTCAGGCCAAGTGGAGTCAGCAGTAGGAAAAATCAACAATTTCATTTTTTTCGTTGGAATTTCATTTTTTGTGGTTGAAATTTCATTTTTTTCCAAACCCGAAATTTGGACTCTAGGACTCTAATTTGTTTGTGGACTCTAAGATCCGGTGACACCGAGACCTAGTGAGACACTTTTGTAAGAGGGTTTTTCGACAGACGTGATAATCTTCAACTTTTGTAGGACACTTTATTTAATTTTTAAATTCATAATTCTTTTATATACATTAATTTTATCTCATGTTATTTTATAATATAGATTGGGCTTAATTTAAAACTAGTGACGTGACCCGTGGTTTCACGGGACCTTTTTAATTTTCATTTTGTGCTTGAACTATTATAAATAACGACATGAGTATTAGATTGTGTATTTTCATTTCAAATGTGATTGTCGCCCAAACTCTAAATAATTAACCATACGTCTAGTCGTCTACTCATATCATCGTGAAACTCTAATCAGTTAAATTGAACATAGAAGTCAACAGATCTTCAAACAGCGGTTCAAAAAGCAAAATTCCAAACATTACTTTTTCCCATTTTAGTTTGAGTTCTCTTCATGTCCTCCTTATCCTTTTCTTTGCGGATGGCTTAGTGTCTTGTTGTTCTTTTTGTTCATTCGGCTGTTGTCTGGTAACTTGTTTGTCGTTTGGTTTGTCTTCGCTTTTTCTTTTCCGTTTCTTCGTTGATTTTGTCTTCTGTTTCGATCCTGCAGCATTTAGTTGTTAGTTCTTGGGTTTTTTTTTGTTTGGTTGCTATTGTCTCAATTTGCTTACTTTGGTTTTTTAGCTATGTTGTTTAGCGTCCATTCCTTACCTCGGTGATTTTGTGGCATTCCACGGTCCTTGTCTTCGGTTTCCTGTTATTTTTTTGTCTTTTATTTATTGTTGTTGATAAGCAACAAACTGCCTATAACTCGATTATGGTTGAATTCTCTAAGCCAACATAGTTTAGTTGTTTACCTTTTCTTGGTTGCTTTCTTTGTGCTTGCCTTCGTTTTGTTTGTTGTGCGGCAATGTCTTTTGTACCTTGAGCTTTGTTTCGTTTGTGTACATGTTGTAGCCTACCTTTACTTTGAATTTGTATTATTTCCCGACATAGCTTTCCAGTATTTCATATACATGTTGTCTCCTGTCTTATTTTTTTTTTTTTTGGATAAGTGTAAGCTCCAAATTTTTTTTGGGACCTCGTGTTTGAGTTGTTGGTTTTTTTTTTTTTCGTTTGTACGTACCTTTTCATTTAGTGCGATTAGTTTTTCGATCGGCTTGTTGATCACCTTTTTTGCTTCTTTATTAAACAGGACGACGTTTGTTGTTTCACTTCCATCTGATATAGTGGCCATTAGTTTGTGCCTGCGATTTGTTGTCACCAAATACCATTCCTTGGTGAACTTTGTTGTTCCCTGGGGGTTGCTCATGTTTTTTTTGGTTTTGTTACCTTTGTGTCGGGTAGTCGATCTTTTTGTTGCAGCGCCGACAATATCCGACTTAATCCACTCCAGTCTTACATGGAGGACATGATAAATATTTCTAGTCGACATATGTGCGCACGTGCGTTATTGTCCCGTAGCATAGGTACTGTTGCCCCTGAGTGGGTGTTTGTTGTTGTAGCAGTTCAACTATAGTTTTCTCCTCCAGTTCTTCTGAATCGTCATTATTGTCATTGATCACGTATTGTACTTTTGTTGGTATGTTAGTGCTGCATGTTTGTTGTGCTATAAGATTACTTAATTGGTTTTGTTGTTTGGTATGTAATTATGGTTTAATTTGTCGATTACCTGTTCTGGATTTTCTTTGTCTCGGGTATGTTGAGGTTTAGATACACCTTTGTGGCGTAAGTGGACTGCAGCTGGCTTTCTCCTGTGAAAGTATTGAATTTTTGGCACGGTATAATGTGTTTACAATCTTGATCTACTACTCTGTCTCTGCATCACATCATAAATTTTTGTTTTTTACCACGTTGGTCAAGCTTTACACGGGTCATATTTGACCTGTTTTTTTTTTTCGTGTTTTAGTTGTACAGTTGTTTATTTTTTTTCTTAAAGAAAAAGTCGAGAAATATGTCTACCATATTTTATCATCAATCCTTTCTCTGTGAAAATTCTTCGAGAATATATTAATTACCAACAATCTGACATCATCTTAATCCATATCAATGTTTTCAACATCTCATTATGAAGTCAATGTTCAAAATATGTCTACACTACTCAGGTAACCTATACTAATCTAAACAATCATACATGTTGCTTGGTTCAATAATAATAACACTGTTGAATTAAGTCAGGTGATTTTTTTTTTTTCGATATCAGTTAATATTTTGTACCAATTCTGGTGTATTTAGCATTTGATAATTTTAGTGTTTTTTATTTTTTTTAAAAACCGTAATGTTTTTAAAATTATTCTCGATTAATCTGGGAATTATTTCATAGGCGTACCTTTATAATCCACCACTATTGCCGATATTATTATTACTTGGTCACCTGCGTCAGAAGCTGCTGTGTTTTCGTTTATAAGATCGGTCACTCGTTCCCATAATGTCACTCGTACTGCTTTTTGACTGCATGTAAAATACTTGGTCATTGTACATCGTATCGGGGTATTAACTTTGTTTTTGTATCTTTGATTTTCGTAAACTTTTGTACTAAACGATTTTTCTCTAATTTTTTTGTAATTACAAAGTATATCACCTTTTATTGAATAGTTTTAAAAAAATAAATGTAAATAAATCATTGGGAGAAAGAAAGTACTTCGTATAATTATATGAGATAACAATCAACCTGCTGCGTTGCTAATAAACATCCAAATATCATATTTTGATTGATGATATTTATGCGGTCTAAATTATTAGTCATTTAAACCACATGAAATTCTGTCATATGAAAGGAAAACTCTATTCAAACCCTCCAACTATCTATATGTTCGGGTCGAGCAAGGATAGGCTTTGGGCGGGATTAGCAATGTAAGTAAATCCTATAGGATTCATCGCTATTTTTATTTGGGCGATATTGTTTCTTACTTTTCGTCCTCAATGTGTATATGACGTATTTGTGTTTGGTCCTTTGTTGTAGTTATTTCTCTTTTGTCTTCTATAATAGTTAGCCGTCCGATGACATTTGTTTCAGCACGATATATCGTACATCACAAAATGGTTAAGATATTCGTGAAAAATATTGAACACCGTATCAGTAAAGAGGTACAAATTCTTTACACGGAGTAAATTAAAGGATATGAGTAGTACGTAGTAGTCCAGTAACTTTAGTTTTCTGATGTTCAAGAAGCTTTGATAAAAGGCCGAAAAAAATAACATATAACCGCATATGAATGAAAACAGGGCGATCATATCCATGCAACGATACCAAGGGCATATGATCAAGGACTACGAAAACACTATTCAAGAAGGGAAAATATACAAAATACAACACTTCGAAGTCGCCAAAACAGCAAGATCATACAAACCGGTGACCAGCACAAGCAACATAATCAAGTGGGCACCATTCACGTCTATAGTCGAACAAAACCAGGGAGAAAATATCGCATGACACAAATTTGAATTCCATCCACTCGAGAAGATAGCAGAGCGGACAAACAAAACAGACTATTTAATAGGTATGCAATTGTAGATACCCGTATCCGTACCCCCCAAACAAAAACCCTATGATGAAATGGACTTTTTACAAAAAAAACATGTTTTTAACGTAATGTCAAAACAGTACATTTTGTCGAAAACATTTTAAGTCGTTTAATGCAAAAAATGATTTATTTTGCATGTCGTGTAAAATGAGTATTCGCTTAGTCATTTTATTTAAACCGACCCAACACAAAAGCAAGCCCACACAACAAAAACAGGCCCACAAACAAAAGCCCGGCAACACACAAAACACAAAAAACGAGCCTTTTTCCACACAAAAAGCCCACAAAGCACCCGAGCACGCCTCCCAAGGCGTCAGATGCGCAAACCGAGCTCACATCTAAACACATTTCACAAAAACAATTCAATACAAGAAAAAAACACTTTTTGGTCCGAGTCCCGAAAAAAGCACGAAATACGAAAACGAAACACGAAACACGAAACACAAAAACAGACCCAAGTAGGTCGGCCAACACAAACACACTAAGCAACATACGTATACACATACATCACACACATACGTATAGCCTAAATACGTCACAAAAAGCAGAAAAAAACAAACTTTAAATCGCCTGTTGACAAGCGATTTAAAGTTTGTCTATGGTATTTTGGCGGCTCAAAACTCTATAAATACACCCCTTATTCAACCATTTCAAACCATGATTTTTCACCCGATGAATTGTCATCACTCTTTCTCACTCTACGCCTCACGTACACTCGACTCATACGGGTTCCTAACCCGACCCGGTATTGGCATTAGCGAACCCGTATTCGTAATACGGTTGTAGCATTTCGGATTCAGAATCTGTCTAAACCTCGCTTATATCGCATAAACAACGACTCAATATCACTAAAGTAAACCGACGTCACTTTTACATTATGCAAATTCTCATTTACGCATTAAACGACTAAACATGATTTCGATAAAACTTGTACTGTCTTCATTAGTCTTAAAACTTGCAAAACTGAGGGTTTTAAATAAACTTTTACACACACATGAGTCGAAAAATAGCACTTAAGTGATAATTCAAATAATGAATTATCACTTTGTGCACATTTCCTATAGAAACCCGTCATACCTTTGACGTCATTTGCTTTTACGCAATTTATCGAGTCACATGTCGCACTTGTACGTAGCGGTCTGCATTTACTCAAACATCGAATTATACACTGTTTTCAAGCTAGTAATGGCTACGTTTACGTAGGCTTTTCAATTACAGTTTTCATAAAACATTTTGACAAACTTTTGGAGAGTACCCTCACCCCGAACCCGCTCTGGTTTCACAATTGCCTTAGACGGATAGGTATCGACGCACCTTGAACTCAAAGATTCGCGTCTTCGAGTCCAAGACGCGCCGAACGGGTCCAAATTCCCCCATAATTTGGTGGCGACTCCGAAAAACGGCTTTTTAATGATTTTTTTTCAATATTTCTTTAAAATGCTTTAAACAAATTACGCAATGATATCCCCCATAGCAAATCGATCGAAAAGACCCCGCGAGAGCGCGCGCTTTTCCTACGCGCCGCTCCATGACGCGGTTACGCACTTTTCCTGCAAGGCGCATTCCGCCCCGGCGTCCCCACGCGGGGCGAGGGCGGGCGCGCACAGGGCGTCGATAGGTCGGAAGTCTCCTACGATTTTCCCGGTACCTTTAGCAATACCAACCAAACAAATAACAATGGCATAATATATGATCAATGACAGCTACTAAACCAAAAAAAAAAACTAGAAATCAAAGTGAGGAACAAATGACCAACTGATTTGCACATGTGCATATGTACTTCGTTTTAATTTATCTATCATTCTTTGTAGAATTTAAACTACACTGTAAAGAATTTGTACCACATAATTAACACGGACTTCAATTTTCGCCCGAATATCTAAACCATTTTACTATTTTCGATATATGTACTCTGGTTTATTTTTAATTAATTTATGTATGTATTGCTTCACTATGCAATTCTCTAACGTACAGACACTGCTCTGCGGAGATAAAAAATCCTTCAACTCTACTAGCCGCAGCAATGAGTCCCTCAAAACTCTATATTCGTACCGTATTATTCAGTTTTCTTATATTCTTTAGTCGGTTATTCCAAAATTACTTATGCTCGCTCGTCTCTTTGTCTCTTCTTGATAGTTAGTCGGCGATATAACGCGGACGTTTCAATTCTCGAAATAAACATAATTAAACTCTAATCCGTGTACATGAGTCACCCTCATGACTCACACACCCTCTCATAAATTAACATAATAAAACTCTGCCTTCCCTTTACCTCCGTTTCTCATTCCACTCTCTTCAACCCTTAACTGACAACACAAATTTCTTACAAAATGGATCTACTTTAAAAAAAGGTCAACCTAAAATATGAGTAGTAAGAAGTGCCATGAATTTGACATAGTACTTAGTTAAACGTCCACATTACTGGAATTTAAACACTCAAAACAAACAATACATGTAAACGATAAAAATCGATCAAAATAAATAATATCTGAATGACTTTCAATAATATTGGTCGGAAGAAACAATGACGATGACATAAACGATGGACGCAACGGTGTAAGATCGGATTTAAACCCCATGATTAACCTCATAATTGCGGGAAATGATGGAGCGTCCCTTCGTCTACCTCCGTAAGCGACGACGTAATTTTTAAAAAAAAAGGGGGGGGGGGGGGGGGGGGGGATACCACGGGTTTGTTTTGGATGTAATAGAAGAGGGTGACGTGGAATTAGGAGGTGTGAGTTTGGCTGACGTGGCAAGCTAATAAGAAGTAGGAAATGATAGGAAAAATGGGGAGGAATTTCAAGTCAATTGGCAAGTCAATGATCTTGTTTTAATATGTATTAGATTAGATTAGATTAGATTAGATAAGTGTTCTATTTGTTCACAAATAGCTTTTTCTAATGTATATATATGCTATTGATTCTTCTACACCAACTTTATTTAATTAGCATCGTTATTCCTTTTTAGCTTTTGTAATGTGCATATTGATAGTGATCATTTTCAATTCTTCTACACCAACGCCACATAGGCCCACATTTAATCATTATTGTTATCTCTCCGAAGTGCAATTTGTACAAATTATTTCGTATAGTTTTATTGATTCAGTTTGGGTTTTGATTTTACTAATAAGTATTTTTATGTATGTTTTAATAGGTTTTGGAAAAATCTACATCAAGCAATTATTAAAGGGACAAATTACGTTTTACTCTATATTTGTTTGCTTTAATTTTTTTCAGTTATTATTATAGGTATGTATATGTTCGGTGGTTTAGGTTATTTGTTTATCAACATAAATTGTTTTCATGTTTTGTTTACTAATAATAATGATATTAATTTCATTATTTTGCAAGTTTAAGTGTAATGGATGTTTGTTATTTAGCAAAAACGATTAAAAGTATGATTTTTTTTTTATTATTCAATTTGTCAATTTGTAAATTGTTGACATTATTTTTTAATTTTTATATTATGTTGTCTCCTATTATACAGATTTATGTATACCAAATACATGCACTTAAAAAGATAATTAAAAGTATCAATTTTTTTGTACTTCGTTATTAGTTTTGCAAATTGTTGGGATATAAAACCCACTTGTGAAGTATCCCACATTGATAAAAGAGGAGAGAGTTTACTAGTTTATAAGGCAAGGGGCTACTCCCTCTATTGCCAATTGGTTTTAGAGTGGAACCCTCTCGTCTTATGAAGTGGACTCTTTCTCCTCCGTAAGGGCGCGGCCCAGGCCCGTTGTTGAATTTAATATGGTATCAGAGCCCATGGTTATGTGACCTGGGACTCATGAGTTGATACTGGGCCTTTATGTGCCGTCCGTGAGGATGTCCAGTCCCTCCGGCCACCGGAAGGTGCCCCAGGCAATGAACCTGGATTTCCACCCCGGTGTGTGCACTTTCAGCGGTGTGAGGATAACATGTCCCTCGGTCTGGTGTTTAAGTGGCCTTCACAAGTGAGGGTGTGTTGGGATATAAAACCCACTTGTGAAGTATCGCGTTGATAAAAGAGGAGAGAGTTTCTTAGTTTATAAGGCGAGCGCTACTTTCATACATTGCGATTGGTTTTAGAGTGGAACCCTCTCGTCTTATGAAGTGGACTCTTTCTCCTCCGTAAGGGCGCGGCCCAGGCCCGTTGTTGAATTTAATACAAATTTTATTGATCGATCGTTGGCATAATCATTAAACTACAAGCCTATTCTGGGTTAGCTAGATATACCTTTGTAGGTTTCATGTTACTAACTCATTAATAATTTGTCCATTATTTTGCAGGTGTACTGTTTTTTTTGTAGGTGTACAGTCAATTGTGAATAACTTCACAAATTTAGAGAAATCAACATGTTTTCTATTGTCACTCTTTCACTTTGGAATTTACAATATACGGGAAAGTTAAGTTAACAAAACAACATAATTGTTAATTTTATACAAGTAGGTTAGACTGTTAGAGTACATGAAGTATTATTAGATCAATTATATTCAAACTTGAACTCTATCTAATTGTTAAACTTAATCTATTTAAAAAAAAAATGTCACTCCTACTACTCCCTCCATTCATATCCATTGACATCCAACACCATTTTGACACTATTCATCAAATTCGATAGTTTTTCAACTTTCTTTCGATGCAATCGAGATAATATAATCATGTGTGATCTTGTTTGATATGTCTTAATGAGTACAAAATCATATCAAATTTTCATAATTTTTTATCACGTAGAATTATAGATATATGCGTCCTAACATTCGCGTTGGCAAACGTGAAAAAGTGAAGGATGTGAATGGATTTGAATAGAGGGAGTACAATTTAGTTTAATCACGTGCATGACCCTATCCCATTGAAAAGATTATTTAATCATCACAACACCAATTAATCAAATAAGTTTATTAAACGATGTTGATAGATGATCACGACACCAATTAATTGTGAATAAATCTTAATTTTACTAATTTAGAATAAATTCTAATATTAATTTCATAGTCCAAATTTTTAAACTACTTCATACATAAATTTAAGAAATTTAGTATTTCGTAGTACGTAAATACTTCGTATGGACAATTTTATCTCTTTTAAAATATGAAGATTAAAATTCCTATATTATGTGTATAGTGAAACAAATATGTTCAAGTCCTATATTATTTCATTCAAAAGTGCACGATTACTCTTCATAATTGTTTCGTCTAATCAAGGAAATTGTAATGGAAAGATTGAAGGTGGATTTGTACAATTATTTGATTTACAAGATATAAATGTATTGTTTTTCGTTAGAATAATATATAGATATCACATATTTTGCGTGGTGTTACTTTTGCTTAAAACTCTGTCTAAAACATACAAAGTTGTTTTTACCTAATTTTGGATTGTATTTACGTACTATTATAATTCTGTAATTTTGGAGGTGTATTTTGTTCCCTTTTATAATGTTGAGACCAATTGACGGTGGGTGATATGAATCTTTTTGAAATATGAAAGTGGATAGCATTACATGAAAAAGATAAATTATTTATTAATTACTCTATTTGAGGAATTATTAAAAAGTAATTGTTACGGAATATCTATTTGAACATATAATATAATAAAAAAAATTAATAAGTAAATGATTTTTGTTTTGATTAGTTCCCAAAAGAATGTTACTCCGTAATATAAAACTAAAAAGAAGGGAATTTAGATGTTCAATGTTTTTATAGGGACACTTTAAAAAAAAAAAAAAAAATTCATTCATAGAATTAAAAATTTTCATACATTGGGGTTGCTAAAAATTGAATTATCGGCAAACAGTGAACTTCATATAGAGTTCTACACTTCTACCCTTGCATATGCCCTAAGGGTGTTATATATTCCGTAAGTCTCTTGTGAGACGGACTCACTTAAATTAATGTTAGACCAAAATACAATTATAATGAAATGAGTACAAAAATATAAAATATATCTACTAAAGTCACTAACTAAGTTACTAAAAAATAATCACAATTAACCGAGATACACACTAATAAAAAGGTTACGATATTATAGTACCACAATTAATTATCACTCAAAATTGTATAAAAACAGTATAATCGAATACAAATGGGTTGGTCTTACACTCTTACAATAATTTATTGTAAGACCGTCTCGCACAAGAATTAGTATATATCAGTAATTCTCCTGTAAGGCTGAACTTACACTAAGTTAATGTGAGACCAATGTACAAATTGCAGTTAAAGGGGTACAAAAACATGAAACAAATCTACTAAATTCACTAACAGAGGTACTAAAAAAATTTAGTAACAATTAATCATAATTATCACTTAAATAGTACAAAAGCTATATAATCGGGTACAACTGAGGCGGACTTACAATAATTTATTATAAGTCCTGACTTACACAAGAATTAGTGCAGACGTAAAGGCAAATGCAAGTTCTGAAGAAGACGAAAATTGGAACCTAACCCGTGATGATTGTGGGTCATGTGACGAAAATTAGAACCTAACCCGTGATGATTGTGGATTTGTGGGTCATGTAACTAGTTATAGTTCATACCCGTATATTTGCGACAACGAAGCAAATACTTCATACCTCATTCATAAATAAAGGGGGTTACTAAAAATCGTCGACGTTTTACCACGAATCGTCGACGTTTTTTTTGGAAATTACCAAAATGCCCTTTCATTTTTTTCAGCTCTCTCTCTCTCCCCTCTTTTTTTCTCTCTTTTTCTCTCTTTTTTCCACTTAATTTTTTCCCAAAAATCTTTACATTTCCAAAAAATTTAACATGGTTTTACACTAGAAGCTAAAGATTAGTAGAACACGATTACTCAAAGTTGAAACACAATGTCGGATGCCGATTCGGTGGTATGTTAGCTTACCTTTTTTAAATTTTCATTGTTTATGTTTTGAAAAAATTTAATCTTGTATTTTAGAATTATTTAGATGTAAGAACGTTACATAATGATTTAATATGAACGGTTTATGGTTGTTAGAACACATTTGATATAGTGCATTGTTGGAAAGTAGAAATCCTTGCGTTTTGGTTGAAAAGTCGGGGAAAAAAATATTTCGTTTAGAAAAAAAAAGGACGAAACTCATCGTCCAACCATGGATGGACTTTGAATCCATTTGTCCATCCATGGTAGCCTTTTGAATGTGGACGTCTAAACTGGTAACGACTTTGAATTGTAACGTGTAACATGGTAAACGCTTATGAATATACACGTGTGTCCATGGGTAGACAGCCCAGAATTTTGTCTACCCGTGGATGGACAACCCAGAATTTTTTCTACCCGTGGATGGACGTCCAGAATTGAGTCATTTATGGCTATGGACGAAACATTTCATCGTCTTACCATGGGAGGACAGCCCAGTATTTTGTCCTATCCATGGTTAGACTTTAATCGTATCTCTATTTGCATATTTCGTAGTTTTAAAGCGTTATATTTGTTTTTTTTTTTTTTTTTACTTTTCACAGGATTCATTTGAGGATTTTCGTGGTGACGACGTTGATTATAACCCTTTATTCATTTGAGGATTTTGGTGTTTTGTCCTATCCACGGGAAGTGCCGCTAGTAGCCCGAACAAGTTTCCGTACACTTCATAATGTTTTGCCATGTTCCAAGAAACATCAAGAATTAGAGTCACGGATTACCAAATGCTACCTCCATTTGAATTTTAAAGCGTTTCATACAAGTTTTTACCTAGCAGAAAAATCAAACTGGCAAAAGACGAAAATAATGTATATACGATTTAAGAGTTCCAAACTTTTGATGCGCATAAAACGGGTTGACACTTGACACGGTTGCGTTCTACGCCACTAAGGCACTAATCCTCTGGTCATTCGGTGAGCAGAGCTTATTGTAGACGAAATGTTAATTAATAAAATTAGTCTAATTAAGTTATGAATTCAATCGAATGCATATCATTATAAAAATAAAATCTAAAAAGGGTTAGCTCTTTTAGGGGCAATAATTCATAATTGCTGTTAACAAGTCTTAATCTACCTTTTCTTATTAGATTATTACAATAAGAGTTTCAAATTAGAAAATTTTGTGAAAGAATTCTATGAACCCAATCATTTTTTAAAATTTCGGTAAATATAGGTAAATAATCGTGTGAATATAAACTATTCATTAGAGATACAGAGTACTCCGTAATAGAAATTTGGTTATTGTTTATGTTAACTCAAATCATCATTCACAATCAATGTTAAAAGCGTAGAATTTTATGAATAATACCGCTCTAAAATAATTTCACACTAAAACAAAGAAAAATAAAAATTGGTCATTTCATTGAGCAAAAAATTTGTAGCCTAGTACATAAAGTCCCGTAGAATGAATGCACACCATTGTTAACAAAGTCATTTCACATTTGCCTTAAAACTTAAACACCATACAATTGACATTTCAATTATTTACAATTGATATTTCAGTCTTGGGTTGGGTTTTGCGCTTCGTAGCGGGCACCTTCGTAATATTCGTACGCACCGGGGGGACCATAATACCCTTTCCTCGGTCTTTCCCTCGCTCTCTCATCTGCAATAATGGAATTATTAAGTCAACTACAATAATTAACCAACTACGAACAAGAATAAAATTAAAAAACAGAATACCAGAGGTTTGTCCATGGTAGGACAGCCCAGAAAATTGTCCTCTCCATGGTCAGACAAAATTCTGGGCTGTCCTACCATGGACAGACCTTAACATTCAAAGTCCATCCATGGTAGGACAAAATTCTGGGCTGTCTTACCATGGAGTGGACGACCACATTCATCAACTAACACCATCAAAGACGTCTACATTCATCACTAACAACCAACTCAAACGTGAAAATTCATCATCCCCCCCATTTCACACGTGAAAATTCATCAACCAATCCATTTCACACGTCGACATTCATCGACCAAATCATCCATTTCACACCATTTCACCCTTTCCCACGAACACAAAATCATCCAACAATGAACAACCAATAACCAATAACATATAAACAACAACAAATCAACCAAATAACAATGTAAATAACGAAATCAAGATACAAAACACATGAGAACCAAAATCAGAAAAAATGGACCAAAAAAACGCAAAAAATCGACCAAAAATCGACCAAAATAAGAAACGAAATACACTCACATCGAAATTAAGACAACCCCAAATCACAAATAATCGATAAATAACGCTTAAACACAAATAAATCAGTTGAAAAATATGAAAAAAAACGCCACAAAATAGGCTAAAAGTCGACCAAAAAAGAACAAAACACATTAGATCTGAAAAAAAAAACGAATCGAAATAGGGTAAAAAAACGAAATTAAAACAACCCTAAATAAAAAAAAACGAAATATAAGGCTTCAAAACAACTAATTAACTTACAAAACTGAAAAAAACGAATCAAAAAAGGGTAAAAATCAAAAAAACGAAACCTAGATCTAGTTTTCAAAACATACCTTAACTATTGAAAAAAAAGGAAATGAACGACGGTGGTGGAACAAAAGTGACGACCAAGCGATCTTTGGAGAAGCGCTGACTTGCTCGTGATTGCTCAGTCGTCGACGCGCCGGTGGTGGTCGAAAAATGGGTGAGTGTATGAAGGGGTGGTAGATGAATGAGTGAAGGTAAGGGGAAAGGAAATCAGAGGTTTTTTTTTTTAGAAAGAGGGAATAAACGAGGAAAGAGAGAGTTGAGGGTAGGGTTGGTCTTTTTTTTGAAAAAACGTCGACGATTCATGGTAAAACGTCGACGATTTTTAGTAAGTGGGTAAATAAAACGTTGTTCCTTCCTTATCAATGTCCTATATCTGAACAATTTGTACATGCATCACATGCGCTACATTAATACGAAATAATTTAATTGGCTACCGAGTTCGTACTCCTATCAACCTGTCACATCATTCACATGCTATAATGAAACACGTTTTTTATTTTTCACAAGTATTAATTGCCAAACACAAACTTTAAAAAATGAGTCTTTCTTAAACACCACCTTTAAAGAAATAAAAAAAAGTTGCCAATAACCACCTTTAAAAAAAAGAAATTGTCGACCACGACTTTTTGGCCTGAGTTGACTAAATTCCAACGTTGACTTTACTAGAACTCATGCTTTTTCTTCATCTTCATCTTCTTTACCTCCCTCAAATTCAAATTTTCATCCTCCAAAACTCAAACTACACCCTCTCAAACTAAGAATTTCATCACTAAAACCTAGAAATTCATCCATCCAACTTAAAAAAAAAAAAAAAAAAAAAACGTGATCCGGTGACCAAAATGTCGGATGATGTGGGAGCATTGGGGGTAATGAAAGTGAGCTACTACTAAGTCGACATTTGCCTAAGGTAACTAAAAAATTGAGGTTTGGCTCAAATTAAGTGACTATGATTACCTAGAACCACAATGGAAACGCAAGCACAGAAGGTACCAGAACCATAGTGGAAACGCAGACCACGTTCCCAAATTGCCCGACAGAAGCGGCGTGGACACGGTTCGAAATTGTCACTGAAACGCGTGAAATAGGAAGCAACAAAACACAACTTTCCTACAATTGGAACCGTGTAAAATTAGCTGATTTTATTATTATCTTTACCGAGTTTATTATCTTTATTTAGTTGCAAATATAATTAGGAAAGTTTTCGAATAGGGGTAGGAGTAATAATTTCTTATAGTTGATTTTATTTTGTTAGTATGTTTCCTAATTAAATTAGGAAAGTCTTAGTTGCTAATCAATTCGGTTTCCTAATTAGCCTAGGACCGACACAGTTGTTTTAGAGTACTATAAATAGGGTCGAATTGTGACCTTATTTTTCAGATTATCTTGAGTTGAATCATTAATAATGTTTTATACTTTGTTAACCTTGTTTTTATTCTTGCGAGATTGAATTCATCCTAATCCTTGCGAGGACTGGTTTTAGCTAATCTAGTGATAATCTTGTGAGGCTTGATCGAGATTCACTTGTTTATTTAGTTCCTGATTTCGGAAACGTGCATTTCCATCACAAAATGGCAACCTCGCGTTGTAAACACAATCACAGTTATTAAATTCCGCAACAAAGTTTTAAAGAACCAACGTGTTCTACATCATCGAAATTTAGTTGACTTAAGTCAAACTCAGGCCAAAAGGTCGTATTTGACAAAAAAACAAAATTTTGAAGGTGGTAATTGACAACTTTTTTTAAAGGTGGTAGTTTGACAAAATGCGTTTTTTAAAGGTTGTATTTGACAATTAATTCTTTTAACAAATTTACGATGAATCGATTTTAGTATGTATTTCAATTATTATGTTTCTTAAAAACTTTTTCTTAAGACTCAACTTTTTTTTTCCTTTTAAAACTTTTGTTAAAAAGCAAGAAAATACAAGTAAAAATGGCCAGGATACCTTAAAATAGTAACAAAGTGCACAAAGATAGTGCAGAGTAACATATTTACTCCTTTCATTTGACTCTGTTTTTGTCATTTGGTTTTAGCACGCGGATTAAGGATTTTTTTTTTTTAAAAAAGAAAAGGTTTTTCTAAACGTAACCCTATGTTTTTCTTGATTTTACGTGGTAACCATACTTTTAGGAAGATACACATAGTAACCCTCTAATTTATTAATATATCTAATAGCATGACCTTAAACTTGTATTCTGTCAGTTTTTCCGTTAAATAGTTAACGGAAAGTGATGGGGCAGAATAAATTATGAGTTTTTCTATATGGTAACCTCTGTTTTAAGAACTTTTACATGGTAACTTTTACAAAACATGCACGTCAAACACTCATTAAATTAATCATTTTTCATCATTTTCGCTTAATTACACTATAAAATGTCTAACTTCACCCACTAAATCACATTTTTTTTCTCCTACTTTTTTTTTTTTTTTTTTTTTTTTTTTTTTTTTTTTTTTTTGCGTGGAAATTTTAATATAAATTGTTATGGAGGTATTTTAATCTCGTTTATGTGAAAAATATTGATCAAATGTTTTTGATAGAATTATTTTTCTTTTTGTTATTTACTTTCACATCTTCTTTGTCTACAATGTAAATAACTTAACTTCTCATCCTGGAGCTCGTTCATTCGTTGGTTGGGAGACTTTGATCGATCGAATATGTAAACCTCAATCAAGAAGAGGTGAATGTATTGTTCGGGCGTTGGAAACAATTATGTAATCTATAGCATGGGATAGGGTGGACATGGAAACAATTCGTTAACATGCCCTCAACCACGAGGATGTAAAAAATAAATACTACGGAGTATAGTGAGAAATGAGAGAAAAAAAAATTAATTTAATGAGTAATTTTTTCAAGTGTGTGTGTTTTGTACAAAATAAGGTTATCATGTAGAAATTTTTTGCATCACGGGGTTACCATATTGAAAAACTCAAAATACAATCCGCCACATCACTTTTCGTTAACTACTACTTAACGGAAAAATTGACGAAATACAAGTTTGTGGTCACGCTGGTAGATATTAATAAAGTAGATGGTTCACAAAATTTTACTCCGTATAAAGTAATGGCTTCCTCGAAAAAAAAAAAGTAATCGCAATGACAACCTTCATAAGAAAAAGTGATTAATAGTGTAGAAAATATTACCATCTATTGCGAGTGATTTGAAAAAAGTAATTTGCACTGTGTCATCCAATGAGCAAAATCTTAATTCCATGGATTATCATAATTTACTCAACAATCAGCTGGATATCCTACAAACATACAATAAATTATAGTAGTCCGTATTAGAATAATGGAATTACTCATGGGAAGCATTGCTAATTACTCCCTTCATCCAAAAAAATCCTCTTTTATATATGTATATATATTGATTATTATTATTATTAGTTTTAAAGTTTTTAAAGTGTTCTGCAATTGTCTTAAATTTTCTAAAATTATTTGAGAAATTTTCAAAAATTGTCTTAACTAGTTGAAAACTTAAGAGGAAAACAACAGACACAAATTGTGATTTTCATTTTTACTTTTTTATGAATATATCGTGCAAATATTGAAGTCATTAATTAAATAAAATAAATAATTTAAATCTAAAAAAACAATTTAAAGTTTATCAAACAAGTATAGATATATAAAAAATATAAAACTAAATAAACAAAAAATAATTATTAATCTCCTAGCTCGTACCTCCCATCTTCTACTCCGTATTACAAAGTTTGGGCTACTATTATTATATACTCTTATCATAACCTTTGAACCTGTTTTAATCTCAACTCTTATAAGTTCAACTCACCTTGTATAAGTTCAACTCTTATAAGTTCAGCTTCTATAAGTCTCATTAAACTTTAATTTACACTGACTTCAGCTTGTATTATAAGTTTAACTCTTATAAGTTGAGCTTTTATAAGTTCAGTTCAGCTCAGCTCAGCCCCATAATTTAACTCCAAAAACCCAAAAAAAAACAAGACCTTTAATTAACTTAGTAGTAATATTCAATATTTACAGTTTACTAACTCTATAAATAGGGGCATATAACGAAGATACAAAATCACACCAAAAACATCGAAACAAATAAACTCTCTTTCTTTTTCATATTTTATTGTAAGACTAAACGCTATTACTTGTGAAGATGTCTTCAACTGCAACTCGCGACACACTGAAGCCACTCGGCTCTCAGCCTGATTCTTTTCAGGTACAATAATGCACTAATCAACAAAGGCTCGCTACCTTTTACATTTCATTTGTCTATAGTAAACTAATAATCAATTAAATATCTTTATTTTCAGTAACTAGTTGAGGTAGAACATTCGTAATTGGTCTTCCATATATCATCTTCAAATAAAGCAAGGGACATGCTCCCTCTTTCTTAATTTACATGTAACAAACCATGAGTTTAAAAGTCTCACGTCGGAAAGAAATAATGAATTTGATATATTTATAAGGAACTTCACTCATTATATATTGTAGGGGCCGGGACTGTTGTAGTGCATGTCATAATTTAGTTATTAATTTTCCTCAGACTAAATACCTTGTTTCAATTTGTTTAGCTTGTCTTCAATCTTATTACGGTCTTACGGAGTACAAGAATATCAACTTTTTATTATGATTAAAATTATCAATACAATAGTTGGATAAGCATATTGACAAACTTTTAAAATGAATATATGTCAAATGGTTTTAAAAGCTGTACTATTTTATAGTCATTTTTTAGAAATATCTCCCTAGAATTTTTGCAAGTGATTACGTTTGTAAATAAATAAAATAAAGTATTAATTTCATTCAAGCGGCCTTAAAATTTTACGCTCCTTTAAATGTATTTGTTATCTGTGATCACCTACTTTTATATCAATACTGGTAATTAAATTAATTGTAACAATATACTTATGTTGATGTCTAATTCTTTGGGTTGATGTATTGCAGGCAAAGGACGCCGAAAATAGTTCAGTTCCGGTGTAACATGTGTATGCAACGCACCTATGTGGCCTTTAGCCAAACCTTGTAATTGGTTTTATGTGTCTCGACTTTAAAGTTGAACAATGTACCTTGTTTATGGTTTATAATAAAATCTAAAGGCCATTTTAATAGTATATAAGAAGGTGCATATTTTTCTTTTCTTCATTCATGCATAGCTTCTTATTTTAAACGTTGTTGGTACATATATGATAGTCCGTATAATTTTCAACTTAAATAATATTAAGGCCACATTGAAAATGATCGAAAATGTGCTGGACTAACTTGTATAACAACGTAAAAATAATTACGAAACAATTCAATGAAATAAAAAATTAAATAGAAATAATATACAAAATAATTAATAAATAAAAGCACTAGCTATAAACAACAACAAAACCCCGCCAATGTATCTCCTCTAGCCCCACAACCACGTTCAACCACCACTCTTGGGCACTCGATATTCACAATTTATTTAACTCATAGTAAAACACAATTTTTATGTAACTTCACTGTTAATACTTTAATAACTTAATGAACAATGAAAATTGAGATTTGAATAACTTGACCCTCCTCGACGCTTCGCGCGGGCCGTCCGAACACTACAAAAAAACACGTGTTTTGCAACGGCCAAAATTCGTCGCAAAACAGTCAAATCTGTCGCAAAGGCCCCGGACCCTCCTCGATGCCATGCGCGGGACATCTGAACACTACAAAAAAAAATACGCGTTTGGCGACGGTCAAATCAGTCGCAAAACAGTCAAATCCGTTGAAAAATGGCATATGCGACGGAAATCGTCTGTTGGTACTTACTTGGGTCCATTCTATACTAATTGGTACTCCGTACTTACTTGGGTCCATTCTATTTAATTCTTATTTCTACACTTATTATTTTTACCACTTCCTCCGTCCCGGTCATTTGTTTATACTTTCTATTTTGGGGTGTACATATCATTTGTTTACACTTTCCATAAATAATCATGGTTGACCCATGTGGGAGGTGGACCCTTACTCCCTTAACCAATTACATTTAATAATTTTAAGCAAGCGGGACCCCCTTTATACTTCTATATATATATATATATATATATATATATATATACAGTGAGGATCCGGTGAAACCACCCCTTAAAATAAGACCGTCCCGCAAATCTGGACCGTTAGATCTAAAAATCTAGGCCTAGATATGTCGCGGCTGTTATAATAACACCCTATGTTTATTATAGTAACACATCTAAAATTATGTTATTATAACATAAATGAATATTTGTTATTATAACATAGTTTCAACATTGAGCTAATTTTCCATGTTGTTACAATAAAGAAGATACATTGTTACAGTAATAAGATATTATGTTATTATAACAGAGTGGTCTCATTTTAAGGGGATGGTCTCACCTGATTCAATTCCTATATATATATATATATATATATATATATATATATATATATATATATATAGAAATAGGATCACATGAATCCACCCAAATTTGGTGAATCCTGCATCCAAATAATAGCCCTTAGATCTAAAATATTTGGACGCCTTGAGATCTTGCCACGTCGCCCCCAAATCTCGGTTTATAATTCCCCGCATTTTTTTCTTTCTCTCTAGTTTTCATTTCTCCCGCAAATTCATTTTCAATTTTTTTCTTTCATCTAATATTTGTTCTTTTCTTAGTTTAATTTTAGCTCTTTCAATTCGCTCCATTTTCGTTCTTCGATTTTCCGGCGCTCTCATCTAATTCCGGCGTAGATCTATCATTTTTTTTCGATATATTTTGCTCTCGGCGACGTTTCATGATTTCTCCTTCGCACTTCCACGATGTTTTGTCCGACTTTGCCGCTTGTTGTACTTTTCGACTTCAAAGGTGAGATTTCAACATCTATTTTTTGATGAATTTCATTTTTAAACACTTTTTTTTTCGAGATCTGAGTTTTTTTATCAGTTGAAATGACGATTTCGTTACTAAAAATCACACTTTTAATTTTGTTTGAAAACCTAGGGTTTAATTTTTTCTAGATTTGAGTTTTCTTATGTATTCATAATTCGTTTTTGTTTGTAATGACATAATGTTATTTTCAGTGGTAGTGTCATTTTAATTGTTGTTTTATTTGCAACTAAAAGTTGTATCAACTGATTTTTTATTTTTTTATTTTTATTTTTATTTTTTTGCAGATACTCATGGCTAAATCACAGGAGAAGTCGGTGTTCCGTTGAAAAGCCTGATTCTGAGTTAAGACATCAATCTAAAAGGCGTCGAGGAATCTTCTTCTTGATATAGATTAGGAATTTATAGTGGAAAAGATGAATATGCCTGGTGTATCAAATTTAGCAAAAAAAAAAAAAAGGATAAACAAGTATGGTGTATCTTAGTAGAAGCAAAAATAAAATTGTACTCTAATGATAAATATTGCTGAAAAGTTAGTCACATGACCTTGTGTCTGAAGCACAATTTGGTTTTCAAGTTTTGTTATTTTAGTTTTTGAGTTGTTACTTTAATGTATATTCACTGTTACCTTAATATATGTTCAGTGTTACTTTAATTTACACTCTTGTTTTTTTAATTTTTTTTTCAATTTTTTAATTTTTTAATTTTTAATTTTTTATGTTAGTATTGTTATATTAGTATTTAAGTCTTGTTACTTTTAAACTTAGTAGAAGTAAAAATAAAATTTGTCGTCTGATAATGAATATTGTTGAAAAGTTTGTCACATCACTTTGTTGTGTGACACAAAATTTGGTTCACTACTCTTGTTACTTTTGTATTTGAGTATTGTTACTTTAACATGTGTTCTCTGTTACTTTAGTATATGTTTAATGTTACTTTAATTTGCAGGCTTGTTACCTCTTAGTATTGATATTTTCAACATACAAGTACAATAAAATAAAATTTAATGTTACTTTAACGCTAAACAACTGTTACTTTAATTCAATTTCACTGTTACTTTAACAGATATTAATTGACAATTCAATTTCATTGTTACTTTAACAAATATTAGTTAATAATTATAGATGTTGATGATGAAACTAAATCTCTAATATTTTTCAATATCTCATATTACAATATTATGTTACTTCAACGCTAAATTACTATTCTATTAGAATATATACCGTTACTATAACGAAATTTTTTAAATAGTTGTATCCATACATGTCAGTCAATTTTGTAACATACAAGTACAATACATTATGATATATTGTTACTTTAACATTTAATCGTTGTTACATTAATTCAATTTAACTGTTACATTAACAAATTAAGATGATACTAATAAATATTACAGTACTAAATTCAATTTGAGTTCATGTTCAACAGAAATCATTTCACCATGCACCTGATTTTATACTTTGCATATTATACAACAAGTTTAATCATGAATTTGAATAATAATAACAATTTGATAACTCTTTCTTTGTTGCTTTGTTGCTTTGTTGTTGTAATGATGTCGTCGTTGTTTCTCCAGATTCAACAAATCTGTATAACATATCAATTCAATTAACTTCATATTTAACAAAAACTATAACTGAATTTCGATAAACATAGACGTTGCTTTTTAAATTGAATGATTATTAACTCAATTACCTGTCATTTTTGTTGAGATTAATAAAAAATCGATGACGATTTCGATCGAGTCGCACGAATTCGAAAATAAATTGTTGATTATTACGCTTAATTGTTGACGATTTCGATCAATTGGCGCGATTTTGATGATTTGATACTTGTTGTTGAAGAATTTGGCACGTTTTTGATGATCTTTTGATGAATCTGGAGTACTATTTGTAACACCCCGTGTTATTATAGCATAAAATTATAAAAGAAATTAATTCCTTTAATTAAATTCATCCTTTTTCCTTTTAATAAAAATGCGTCTGAATTTTTTTTCGCCAAAGTATACTAAATTTTCCTAAGTCCAAATATAAAATTTTTGAAAAATAAAGTTTGTTGCATTATATTCAGAATTAAAAAAGAAACACATTTCAAAATTTTATAAAAGTCAACACAAAACTTGTATCGTCTTTCAAATTTTGAAATGGTCAAAGATTGTTTACTATTCACAAAAATAAAAGTAAAACCTTTTGTTCATAAAATTCAATTTCGAGCACTTTTGTTTTTTTTATTTATAAATCTTATTATATTAATATCAAATTACTATTTCATTTTGATTTAACTAACACTTTCACTAAAACTCGATATATTGAGTTACACTAAGCCTAAACTGGTAAAATTTTTGACGTTTAAGCATAATGATTTAATTCGATAACATTCAACGAAAAAAATATATATTTCGATCGAATAAAATTTTATTTCAAAGTTGCGAGGAAAACTAGTACCCAATTTTTGTTTGAATTCGTTTTGAGGTTTATTTTCATTTTTATTTTCGATCTTACTTCTAAAAATTATTCCAAGACTATATATTTCATTTCGAGACTTTTCACGTGCGCGCAAATCGAAAATTTCAAAAACGAAAAATCGGACCAACTTGGTCCGTGTTGGCCGAAAATTTGAGCATGCTCTAGCATGCACTTGTCTTCTCTTTTTCTTCCTTTCTCTTACACACACCTTACATGTCTTACACACATGCTTCTTCACTTGTACAAGCATGCTCCTACCCTTCTTACACACATCAAATCCTCTTACAACATGCCTTACACATCCATGATTTTGATCATCACTTGGTTGAGTTTAGTGGCTTCTCTTGTTGGCTCTCCATTCATACTCAACCATACTCTAACTACAAGGCACACACACCATACAATCCCAAGTGCACAACTTACAACTACTACTACTACTACTACATATTATACAAGGCTTACAACTACTACAAACTTACACACTACAAAAATAACACAACTACTACTACTACACTACATTCACACGCACAAACAACACACAAACATCAAAAATATTCTAAGTCTTTTCCTCTCTAATAAACTCACTCAAGAACTTTGTATGCTTGTTCATCCTCAAGAAAACATAATCTTCATCTTCTTCCTCCTTATTTTTCTTCCTTAAACTTTCATTTATTGTTTTAAATATACTACAACACTTGTTTTAATTCTCCACTAAATGTTTTAGCAATCACAACCTCTTCTAAACTTGTAAATAAAGAAGAACATGAATCATATTTATGAAAAATTTAAAACAACACCTAAACCTAAAATACTACAACACTTTAAAATTGGTAGTATAGTTAGTGTAGTTTTAAAATAAATTACTAACTTGTGCATTTACATTTTTATGTACCATCTTAACCAAAGACGAGGAGCAAGGTGGAGGCGTCGACTTGAGCCAATTCGATCACATCATAGACCCCGACAATTGCTAGGCTTCGTTCTTCACTAACCAAACAAGGTGCTTCCCGCACACTTATGTGATAAGCGCCTCGAATTTGATTTTATGTTATTTTTCCTAAGTGATGTTTTGATTTGTATGTATGATTTTATGTCACCCAAGTATCACATGTTAAATTAGAAGACAAAAATCGAAAAATAAAATATATTGTCCATATATAATCTACACGGCCTAACCCTAATTTTTCGTTTAATTTTTCGTTTTAATTTTTGTAAATTGCATGCTTAAAATACTTGTGATGAAATGAACATGAAAATATAATTAGTTTATGTTTAGGACTTAAAATGAATTTGTTATGAATTTAAATGTTTTAATGTGTTTATGTGTGTTCTTGAACTTTTATGGTTATTCATGTGTTTAAATGATTTTTAGTCATGTGTGTTAATATTTGTATATGATTTTCACATATGTTAAATACATAAATAACATAAAGTAAATTAGTTATTGAATTAGAAGTATAAAAATCAAAAATCAAAATTTATGGGTATATATACATATACACGGTTTTCCCTTAAATTTGGACCAATTTTTAGTTTTAATTTTTCTAAATAACATATTATGATTAGTTTAGGTAAATTAGACATGCCATAAAAATTTGAGAAAATAAAACGATAATATGAAATTTGACTAAATAATGTTCATATGAAAAACATTAGAGTTCTTAACATCTTCATGTGTCCTTCACATTTATTTCTAGTTTGATTAATAATTTTTATAAAGTTGTACTCAAATGTTGTTTTATTCCACTAATGAATAAATACAATAACTAATTATATAGGTTAAATAGACTCAATCATTAAAATTAAAAAGATAGGAAATTAAAGTGAGTAAAAACACTATTCATAAATGAGATAAAATATTTAGTGAAAATCGTAAACTAGATAAATCGCTTTAGTATAATTTAAATAATTAGTATATAAAAACTTTAAGTCAAAAATCGATTAAATTGGAAAAACGAAAATAAATTGCTAAGTATATGAAGTCCACGGCCTTAGAAGTATTTTTGGACCAAAATGATTTTGTCACTTTTTATTTTTATCACTTAAGTAATTAAATTAGTTAAAGTAATGAATTATTAATAAAAACAAAAAAAGAAACAAATAGCTAATGTAAATAAAGGCCACGGCATTCCACCCTATTTTTGGTCAATTTTGGTCAAAATGAATTTATCACTTAATCACTAAAGTTGATTTGTAATTAGGATTACATTAAATTGTATAATGAATCATTAATAAAAAGAATCAACGAAACCGATTAAAATAAATGTTACATATATTAAAATGAATTAAATCGAGTGTTACTACCCTTGCTTAAATTTGGATTTGGACATACGGACTATTTAAAATGAACTACGACAACCTCGCTAAAAATAGAAACCGTTAAAAGAAATTTAGCTAAGTATATGACTAAACATAACCGAGTTTCGCTTTTTAAATAATATTTCAAATCACTAAATACAAAACGAACCTAACGACTTTAAAACTAGAAATTATACTTAGAAAATAAAAACAGAACTTTACACTTAGATTAAAAAGTCTAGATACTTTTTAGATATTTTTAGAAAAGCTAAGTATAAAAAAAAAATTAAAAAGAAACTAAATAATTAGAAAATCTAGTTACATTAACTAAATCACTTAACTTAATCAAATAAAATATCTTAAGGTATAAAAATACTAAGTATAAAAATATAATAATAAATACTAAGTATAGAAAATACACTAAGTATAAAAATACGCATACGTATAAAAATACGTACAAATACGAAATACTAAAATACGGATACGTATAAAAATACGGTGAATAGTAAATACGATGAATAGTAAAATAATGAATAGTGAAAATATTTAAATTTTACGAACGGACTCAAAATAAATAATTAAGCTTTTCTATGTGTTCTGTTTTACCTGAAGAACTGCTGTTACTAAAATTTCATTATACGAAGTTAGACGATATATTTAAGTTACAGAATTGTCACCTATTTGGAATGAACGAGGAAATAAGAAATTGAGAAAATGAGCTACTTGAATAAAATACTTGGATTGTTCGCCATGTTGCGACTCTTGAAATTCGATGTTAATGAGGTAGCTGTCTATGGGGACTTGGGCTCCCTCCCAGAGTTGCCCAAGGCTTATAACGATCTTAAGATTGCTATTCGGCACGGTATATACAACCTCAGGGATGGGGCAACATTGATATTTCCGTGGGCCCATAGATAGTAATTGGAAACTCCAGCCCCAACCGGGGGTACCCGTCTAAGGTGATAGTCGTATTTTTCGTCGGTGATACCTTTTGAATAGCGAATATGTATGATCCTCGATTAGATGGTGTATGCATACATTAGACAAGGATTTAGCTGTCCTTATTACCTTAGGTATCCTTAGCCTGTCAGCCATGTCCAAGTTATGTTGGCCTCGCTTGGCTATTACGGACGTCTAGTATGTCAGCCATGTCCAAGTTATGTTGGCCCTGTCTACTATAGCGCGATTTACGTCTGCATGCTTCCGCCTTACTAACGAAGACTCATTTGTTATCACATGTGGAAATGTAATTCCTTGTCTTGTTTGATCGATTATTGTTTGATGATTTGAGTTTATGAGTGTCGGAAATACGACTGCTGAGAATGATTATTTGAGAGTGTTGTACAATATGTGATTGGTTTTATGCTCATGTCTGAATAATCTTGATTTCTTTATGCGCTTTGCCTGACTACTTGCTAATTGTTTTTACTTAACTATTATTCATTATTTATACTGCATATTGCTTTAGAAATTGCATGTATCGAAAGAGTGTGCGGGAAAATGATGAGAGTTTAATGCAGGTACCCCGAGTCTTGACCGTTGATCTATCAGGGGATTGAAGGCCTTATTTTGTAATCTATTCTGAGAGAACTTGTAATCTAAATACTCTGTTTTATCTCTAAACTCGTATTATGTATACTGAGTTTGTAAGACGATAACAGCTGGTTTGTAATATTTAGACTTAATTAATTTTCCGCCTTAGTTTAATTAAAGTCACGAAAAACCAGGTTGTTACACTATTGATGATTAAATTGTTGATATTAGTGATTTCGATAAGATTGAACGATGATTTTGATTTAATTATAGGGTTTTGTGATGAACTTTTTAGTTTTTGATGGTTTCCAGTGAAAAATTATATGTTTAGAGGAGGAGAGAGAAAGTTTGGTGGCTTGTTTTTGGGAAAGACGTAAATGATAAGGAAATGTTTGACCCCTATTTTATTTTTATGACCTCATTTAATCTTTTAATCTCCACCCTTGATTTCATTAGATCCAAGGGCTCTAAGGGTGTACAAAGGATGCACCATATATGAGGGATTCATGTGATCCTCTCTGTATATATATATATATATATATAGAAATAGGTTATTTAGAGTCCAAGGTTAGTTCTAGAGTCCAAGAGTCCTATTTTGAGCCATTGGATTAGATTAGATCAAGGGCTTAGATTTAACTAGCAATTAATACAATGTTCCCCTAAAAAAAAAAAATTAAAAAAAAAAAAAACAAAAAACGAGAAGAAAAAAGAAAAAAAAAAATATAAAACCCTAATTCCAAGAATTGTCTCAGACCAAAACACAACAACCAAAATCAGTTTTTCTTTTTTTTCAAATATTTCATTCTCTCTCTTCAAATAACCACGGACTATTCCATTTCCATTTCAGAGATTCATCTTCATCTCCATTTCATCATCCATTTTCTTCTTCTCTCTTCAAACACTCAATTACTGACTTATTTTTTTTGGTTTATTGATATTGGTCGTTTTCTTCTTCTTTGAAAATACCTTCAGTTTTCCGCCTTAATTAGAGGTTATTCTCATTCCTTTCTTTTTTAATTAATTTTATATTTTCGCTTTTTTTTAATTTTTTCGATGTTGTTTAGTTTAGATTAATGTTTGTTTTTCAAATTAGGTTGAATCTTTTAACTTATAATTGTAATTAATTTTTCAGTTTGTTATTGTTTAATTTCAGATTTGGTTCCACATTCATCCTTATTTTTGCTTAATCATAGGTGAGTTCTATATCGTATGTTATTTATATTTAGTTGTTTAGGTTAGATTTATTAGTTTGTGTATTGGGGTTTTTAAATGTGTTGATTTGGCCATTTTTTATTTTTGGGGGTACTTTGTTATTGAATTATCTATTTTTACGTATTTTTGACGATTCTCATAAAAATAATTGGAAATTTGATTAAGTGTATATAATTCTTTTTTTTGTTATTGGAATTTCAATATTTTTCGTTATAACAAAAACTGATAATGTGTCTATAATTATGTTATCTCATGTTGGAATTTCATATGATATGCTTTCAATTTGTTTTTTAGTTTTTAAGTTGTTTCAAGTTTTTCACAATGCAATTTGTTTCTCTTACGTTATGTTTGTAGGTGGTTCATTATTTGTGTTTATAATTCTGCTCCTGGAATTGGAATTTCATTTTTTGTGTTTATAATTCGTTTTTTTGGTGTTGGAATTTCACTTTTTGCGTTTATAAGTGAAACTGATTATTTGTTTATAATTCGTATGTGATTACAATTCCTTTTTTCTTTTTCAACTTGTTGCAAGTTTTTCTGTATCGTAATTTGTTTCTTTTACGTTATGTTTGTAGGAGGTTCATGAGTTGTACTTGTATATGCAACGGAATGCGGTTGCTGAGCTTTCAAAATTTGAGCCGCGTTTTCTGAAATTGAATTGACAAGATGACGACCCAAATGACAAAGAATCTGCCTTGTTCATTATGATGCACATGCTTCTTATGAAGGAGGTGCCATTGCTGAGCCGAACATAGTGTCAAAGAAATATTGTTACCTTGTTGCCAACTGATTATGTGTTTGTAATTCTATTTTTTATATTGGAATTTCACATTATGTGCTTGTAATTCTTTTTTTTTTCTGTCAGTGTATTTTGTTTGTCTTATGTTAAATTTGTAGGAGGTTCATCAATTGTACCGGCATATGCAACGTAATGTGGTTGTTTTTCACTCTGACAACATTGAAACGCTTAATTTGTTTTCATTTGTACTTTGGTTTTCAATGACCAAATTCAAATTATCTATCTATTGTGGTTTAAATTTTAACAATTAAGCTTTTGTATTCTACTCAAGTCTTTCAATTCAAAAATTCTACGTAATTGAAAATTTCAACACATTTATTTGAGATTTTAACAGGTTTTATAAAAACTATTAACAATGTAAACAACATTCTACGTAATTGAAAATTTCAACACATTAATTTGTCACTGACTTAATCAAATATTTTCATATATCCCATCTCAAAATAATCAAGAATTTTAACACATCTGTAAGAAATTTCAACCATATTTTCTAAAATTCTGAATATAACTTACCAAAAAAAACTACTTTCAGCTATTCCTATTGTTTTCAAAAAATTAAACAGTTACTAAGTAATTTTATAGCATTTCTACATCCTAAAATAACATCTTCCATTAAATGAAATTTCAACAACCAAAAAACAAATTGTAACAATTTTTTTAGAATTCCAAACTTTACTTTACAAAATACAAATTCAATAACAGAAAACATTTATTAATCTTCCACAAAAGGGAATGGACAATTTCACTTGTCATGGTGTGCTAATTGCTTACAATTTTTGCACAATCGTTTGGGTTTACTTGCAACAACAACATCGACATTTTTACTCGACAACATATGTTTTCCACTATCTTTGTTTTTAGATTGCTTAGGGGGCATAATAGATATTTCAGATATCACTTTACAACCAAGTAAATTCTCAAACTCCTGCTCCTTAGTAACAGTTTCGATGCATGACTTGTGCTCCTCCCGTTGAAAGATAATTAAACTTGTGCTCCTCCCGTTGAAAGATAAATAAACAGTTTCATGCCTTGCTGGAAATTTTTAAACTGGTGTAGCGTTACCCCTATGTTTTGGAACCCTTTAACATGTTCTTTGATCATCCTATACGTGTTTGTAGCACCGATATTAAGCTGCCAATGAAAATTTCAATTAAATGTTAAAATGAAATACCAACAGGATTATTTGAAATTTCAATAACAATTTATAAAATTTCAATGAACGAAAGTAATGTCCCAGCCTACAGCAGCAACAACTTAGATTACTTCATTCCCAACTTCTTTAATTTTGAAAATCAAGTTCCAGGTACAAAAATTTCAATGAATCGTTGCTTCAGAAGTCTCAACATCATCAACCATGTTATCTTTCGACGTCTCAACATCATTAACCTAGTTCTGAAACTGTTTAGGGAAATGAAAGGTATCAAATTTGGAGAAAAAAAAACTATCAAATCAAATTAAAACTTCAACACAAAAAATTAAAACTTCAACACATAGACCTTAAACTCCAAATTCAGAACTAACTTGCTGCTCAATGAACCAAGCACTAAAATGAAATTCCAATAAACAAATAAAGCATTTTAACAAAGAAAAAAAGAATTGTGAAATACTAACCCTTATATTGTAACGAGTTCTTTAGATTCGTTCTCCTTTCAACCGTCTCTATATCTTTGTCATCTTCTTTACGGACATCTTCTTGCATAATATGCCCAACAAATACAATGAGCAAATTGAATTTCGTTTTCAATACCGTTGTTTATAAGTAAAATTTTCAGTTTTTGTAAAATTGGAATCAAAAAACTTGAAAAACCAAAAAAAAAAAAAAAAAAAAAAAAAAAAAAGGGATGAAGAAGAGCATAATATAACCGGAAAAAAAAAGGAGGATGAAGAAAGAGGATGAAGAAGGAGGATGAAGAAGAAGAAAAAGGATGAAAAACATACCTGGAAGAAGAAAAACCCAGATATTTTAAATAGAAATTTCTAATTTGTTAAAATTAAATCTTTAAAAAAAAAACATATAAGATAAAGGAAGAAGATGATGGCAAGACAATAAAAGAAGATGAATAAAATACCGCAAAACGAATGAAAGAAGAAGAAGAAGAAGCAGAGAAATCAATTTGGGAGGTGGATGGTTTTTTTTTGTTTGCTCAATGTCGTCCATCATAGAAATCAGTAGAGGAAGCCTAATTTTCTAATTGGCTGGAAAAATTATTTTGTTTCTATTTTTTTTTAATTAATGAGAACAAATCTCAGCCCTCCATCCATCTCTAATCTAATGGCCCAAAATTGGACTCTAGGACTCTACTTAAAAGGTGGACTCTCTATAACCTTTCACTATATATATATATATATATATATATATATATATATATATATATATATATATAAAAATATATATATATATATATATATATATATATATATATATATATATATATATATATATATATATAGGTTCTAACAAGTCAATAGGGAGGGGAGAGTCATAAAGTCGGAATTAGGGCCGTTGGATTTACTTTAGATGGAGGGCTGAGATTGCTCCTTAACTATTAAATGAGAGAGAGAAAAAAAAAAACAAACCAATCAAAAAATTAGGGGTTTTCACGAGGGATTTGTCTCCAGTTTCTTTTTCCAGGTAACTATTCTCATTCATTTCAATTCCAATTATATTTTTATTTCTCTCTCTTCCTTTCTATTTTTCTTCCATTTCTTCTCTCACTTCTCTCTCCTCATTCATTTATTCATTTCACCTTAAAAAAATTTCTGATCTTCAAATCTAATCTCAGGTTTCTCTTTTCTTTTTTTATTTCTTTATCAAAAAATTCATTAAAAAAACGATTGTGACCAACTTTCCTCGCCATCGTCGTTGTCACTCTTCGCCGCCATTTTCGCCAACGATTCGCCAGATTTGTCAACAACATTTGTCAACATTCATCGGTATTATTTTTAATATGTTTTGATATTATTTTATAATCTAAATCTTAATTTTTTTTTTTAATTTTAAACTTGAAAAATAAGTGTTTAATGTTTCAGATTTGTGGTGGTGAAAAAGTAGATGGTGGTGTAATTCAAAAGGAGAATTAGACGATAATGGATAATTCATTAAAGTTTCATATTTGTGGTATGTTTTTAGAAGACAGTTGTGTTTTTATTGTTGTTTATATTGATTAATTTTTTATTTTTTTTAATTTTTTGTGATTGAGGTTTCATTGAAGGTCAAAATTTGGCAAAATCGTCTTTTTTATTTATGATATTTGTGTGTAGTTAAAATCAATTATTAGAACATTGAAATTCGTTTTTTCTCCATTAGAATCTTCTTTTTTTATTTATGATATTTTGGGTAGTTAAAATTAATCATTAGAATACTGGAATTCGTTTTTTCTCCATTAAAATTAATTAAGTATGTTGGCCAAGAGTTCGTGAGTGTAGACGAAGCGTCAAGTTTTTACATATGTTAATAATACGTTATATGTGGGCTGTTAAAATCAATTATCAGTATAATGGAATTCATTTTTTCTCTGTTAGAATTCATTTTTTTTATTTATGATATTTCTGGGTAGTTGAAATCAATAATCAGTATACTGAAATTCGTTTTTTCTCCGTTTTAGAATCCATTTTTTTTATGCTATTTCTGGGTAGTTGAAATTAAACATTGAAATTCATTATTTCTCTATTGTAATATTCTTTTTTTTATATATGATATTTGTGGGTAGTTAAAACCAATTTTTAGAACATTGAAATTGTTTTTTGTACGTTAGAATCTTCTTTTTTATTGATGTTATTGATGTTATGATATTTGTCGGTAGTTTAAATCAATTATGAGGACATCGAAATTCGTTAGAATCTCCCTTTTTAATTATGATATTTGTGGCTAGTTAAAATCAATTTATAGAATATTGAAATTCGTTATTTCTCCACTGGAATCTTCTTTTTTATTTATGATATTTTTAAGTTGTTAAAATGCAGTTGTAAAATGCGGATGGAAAGCATGTGGAGATGATGAAACTGTGGACATAAACATATGAAACGATTGATTTTCTACAAAGCGGAGATTTGAAGTTTGTTGAATAGATGTGTGAAAATTTTAGGAAGTTCAGATAGGACCACAAGTCGAGTAAGGGAACAGTTACAAAAGAGCAAGAGTTTGAGAAGTTGCTTGATTGTAAAGTGGGAAAAATTTGTTATCTAGTGAGACTGTCACTATGATAAATTATTTGTAGTTTATACTTGTACGAGCTTGATATAACATTGTTAATGATATTCTCTTTTTTTTTTCTTGGAATCTCTTATAAGTAACTTAATTTTTTTTTTTTTTTTGAGGTTTGATATAACATTATGAATGATTTTTTTTTCTGCCTTGAAATCTCAGATAAAACACTTAAAGTTTCAAATTTTACTGATACTGATATGAACTCAACAGTAACCCAATAAAATATCAAACTCATGAAGGTAGCAAGTTGTTGCAGTTTTTTTTTTTTTTTTTTTGGTCCTTAAAATCTGTTTTATTACATTAAAAATCGTTTTTTCTCAGTTAAAGTCTTCTTTTTTATTTGTGTTATATGGGGTAGTTAAAATCAATTATTTGAATATTGGAATTCGATTTTTGTCCGTTAGAATCTTCTTTTTATTTATGATATGCTTCATTTATCAGCACAATTAGAGTCCAACAAAATTAGCACAAGAGTCTTGATAGAAATACCAATGTAAGTATTAAATTAACAAAGTAGAAGCGCCACTATAAATTGACCAACGAAATAATGTTGATGTTTTTCAAGTTAATAGATAACATTAATAAGGACAATAGGAGTTCAACAAAATTAGCACAATAGTCTTGATATAGAAATACAAATGTAAGTATTAAATTAACAAAGTAAAAACGCCACTACAAATTGACTAACGAAATAATGTTGATGCTTTTCGAGTCTAAGGTTCTCTTTAGCAATATTCATCGGAATCTTCAACAAGGGATACCATTGTCTGACTGATATTGATTAAAACTCGAGATCAAATTAACAACTTTTCGAGTTAAACATATAACAATATAACCAGAATCTTCGGGTTTCACAACGTCATCGACATCGACATTATTGGAATACATCTGTGAATACAAAAACAAAGTGAGTGAGAAAATAAATAAACAGCAAAAAAAGAGAAAAAATTATAGACAGAAAGAAAACATAAATGAACAAGAAAAAGTACAAATTCGACAAAAATCTAAATAACAAATACACGTAAAAAATCAAATTTCAAACTTGATAAAAAATGAAATCTGAATCTTTTAACTGCCAACAAATAACATCAATATAAAAGAAGATTCTAACGGAGAAAAAACGAATTTCAATGTTCTGAAAATTGATTTTAACTACCCACAAATAAGGGTCTACAAAAGACTCCATAAATCTTCGTTTGGACTCCGATTTAGGCAAAACAAAAGTCTAAATTTATTATTTTTTTTGAGCTCATCGCAATGGTAATATTTTTGTGAACTATTAAAAATTCAAAATTTTCAGTATTGGTAGGTAAAATTTTCGTTTATGAAGAATCCAACAAAAAACAAAAATTAATATACTAAAATCTATAATTTTAAAATATATTAAAAAAAAAAAACAACTTACCAATAAAGATGGAGTCTTTTACTGAACAATGGTAGAAAAAAATCAAATTAAGGAGGAAGTAAGGATAGAGAAATCTGTTATGGATGAAAAATACAAAAAAATCAGAAAAGACAATAGAGATGATAAATAATTGAAAAAAAAAAAAAAAAAAAAAAAAGAAGATGAACAATTAAAATAACATCGTTAAAGATAATGGATAATTTGAATAATTGAGAAATTAGAATAGATGAATGACTGAAAATTAAAAAGAAATTACCGCTATTGATTAGAAATGAAGAAAAACAAAGATGAATAAACTCAATAATGGCCGAAATTGAGATGAAAATGCCTGAAAATAATGAGCAATGGAGAAGAAGAAGACTAAAACAATAGAAAAATAAGGTTGAGTAAGGAAGATAAAGTGGCAGAGGAAAAAAAAAAGTGAAAAGAGTGGTTTGAAAATTGAAAAGATGAAAGTGTTTAGGGTTTCATGAAAATGTCGGGTGAATTGTTGGGGTTTGTGAAAATATTTTCTTTTCCCTTTTTTTTTTTTGTTTTTGTTTTTCATTTTTTTTTTTTGAGAATTTGTCATAAATGCTTGGATTAATCTTGACCATTGATCAATTACAATCTAACGGCCAAGATTACGACTTTATGACTCTCCTCAAGTACTATGACTCAAAAGAACCTCCCATATATATAGAGTAAAGTTCAATTAAGTTGCTTAAATATTTTAAGTTCGTAAGTTTCAGTCTTAGCCTTTGGATTAACAAGATCAATGGTTGAGATTAAATCTCACGAAAAAGTGCGGCTACGGCCCAGACCATTGGGCCAATGACCCGGCCGTGTTTTGGCCTTTTTCTCGACAACAGCTTAATGCTTTATACATTGATTTCATTCAGACAAGACAACTTGATTTCAAGTTTTTCCAGTTCAGCGTACGAAACTTAGCAAATATAGTGTAACTTAATTGAACTTGTTTCTATATATATATATATATATATATATATAGATATATATATATATAGAGAAAAGTTATATAGAGTCCTAGTTTTGTAAAGAGTCCTAGAGTCCATATATTAGCCATAGGACCAAAAGATGATGTAGGGCTGAGATTGAATTTGCAATTAATACTCTCATTTAATTTTTTTTAATATAAAAAATTAAAACAGAAAAAAAAAAAATAAAGGAAAAAAAATGAGAGTTCCCAGGTGTAGTGTTTTGTGCGTGTGTGCCTTTCCCCAAGTACACTATTTTTATTTTATTTTTTTCTTTTCAATTTTCATCAATCTCTCTCCACATTCATTCAATTACTTACTATTCATAATTCATCTTCTCCAAAATAATCTTATTTTTCAGTCTAATTAATCCAATTTTTTCGTCCATGACTGATTCAATACTCTTCATCTTCAATTGGCCTATCAATTCATCATCGTTTTTCATCAGTTTTCGTCAAAAACGGTAATTTTTTTATTTTTTATATATTCTCCATATTTGTTTCATTATAAGTAGAAAGATTTGTGAAATTATTAATTTTACGATTTTGTTACGTGTTGTAATGGAAATATTGATAGTGTTTTTAGATTTTGTTTAAATTTAACTTTTACATTCATTTGTGTTTGTATGTGTTTTCATATATTTGTTAGGTGTGATTAATGGAAGTTTTTTACCCATTTCAAGCATCAATCTATGGAAGATGGTGGTGGGAATTCAAGCGGACGTGGTGTAATTTTAAGGTCAGTGTGTTGAAGTTTCAATTTTTTGTGTTAAAATTTTAAAAATTTCTGCTGAAATTCTTTTTTTTAATAATTACAGTTATTCACTTTGTAATATCGTTATTAAATCAAATATTTTTCATGTTTAAAATATCAATCAGTTAAAGATTGAGATTTAATATTTAATTAACTTTGAAAATTGATTTGCTAGTATTTTTTTTTTTTCGAATTTAATACTTTTCATTTCCCTAAACAATTTCTGAACAAGGTTGATGATGTTGAGATGTCGGAAGATAACATGGTTGATGATGTTGAGACTTCCGAAGCAACGATTAAAGGTGTCAAGCATTCCAGTTACATCGTAAGAAGATTAATGGAAGATTATTAAATCAAGCTCACAAGTCGTTCATTGTCTCTAATTTTAGGTTAATAAATTGGAATTTCTTTCACTAGACTTGAAATTCTAAATTTTGGTGCTGAAATTTCATAATTGGTATATGTTCTTTGTATTAGTGGCAGTGCATTGAAATTGGAATTCGATTTTTCTAGACTGAAATAATAAATTTTCGTATAGAAATTTCAGAATTTGAATGTTGTTTTATCGCTAGAGTTGTATAATAATTAGACTTTTGTACTGTTTCATGTTGTGAACGATGGTTGATGCTGAAAAAATCATAAAATTAAAAAAATATTAGAGTCCATTGGTCTGGTTAGAGTCCTAAAGACATTACATTTGATGGACTCTAAAGACCAATGTTAACGGATTTCAAAATATAGGGGCAACCCTTAACCAGTTTTAGACAGTATGATATTTTTTTAGACAGTATAAGTTATCAAAAATTACTCAGTAAGTGTTTAATTTTAAAAAATTAGTAGTAACAAGTGACAGTATTTTTACTTCGGATTGGAGTTCTAGAAAAGTTTGTTATAATTCTTTTTTTTATTGTTGAAATTTCATTTATTGTAAGATGTTTTTCTTGACAGTAGAAGTTATAAAAAAATGAGTCAGTAAGTGTTTAGTTTTCAAAAATTAGTAGATTATTGAAATCTGAAAGTGACTTTTTAAAAAACTGTTAAAATCTCAAATCCATGTGTTGAAATTCTGAATTTGGTAGCATATTTGAATTGAGGAAGTAAAGTAGAATACAGAAGCGTAAATGTTGAAATTGAAAAATATAAATAATAGATAGATAATTAAAAATTGGTCATCTAAAACCAAAGTACAAACCAATGTCAAAATTAATACAAATTAAGCGGTTCAATAATGACATAGTTTAATAAAGTCGGTGTTTCAAAACGATAGTACAAAGCAAAACAAAGCGAGGAGTTCAATGAGCAGTTAAATGGTGACAGCGCTTCCTTTAGAGTACTTTTACATCTTCTGTTGTACCTGACGCTGCGCTTTAAGCAACTTTATAAGGTCAGACTTCCTCTTCAGAAATTGGGAGACGTTTTCAAGTAAAACAACGCGCTTCAAGTTGACTGAGTAGAAGTAGAGGATAGGTCAACAACACGGGGGGTTGCTAGCTTCTTCATACTTAAAGCAGCGTTGGTGTACCAAGAGTGGAAAGCAACCGCATTCCGTTGCATGTGCATATACGACTCGTGAACCTCCTACAAACATAAACGTAAGACAAACAAATTACAGTAATTTAAAAAGAGAATTCCAGAATGTAAAAATAGAATTCCAGTATGTAAAAAGAGAATTCCAGTAAGACAACTAAATTACAGTAATTTAAGAAATTGAAGAAAAAAAAAAGAATTGTAATCACATAATATGAAATTCGAGTATGTAAAAAGAGAATTTATAACAGATAATCAGTTTCTCTTATAAACACAAAAAATGAAATTCCAACAGACGAAAAACGTATTATAACACATAATATAAAATTCCAATTTCAGGAAGAAAATTATAAACACAATTAATGAACATAATTATTAACAAAATCAGTTTCTATTGTAACTAAAAAAACTGAAATTCCAATAACAAAAAAGAATCATATTCACATAATCTGACAATCAGTTCCCCAAAAAAATAATTCTAAGAGTATAGTCAGGAATTCTAAGATAGAAAAAAAGAATATGACACACATTACCCTAAAATTACAGCATATATGTCTGTTTATATTTCAAAGTTAATGACTACAAAATAATTTCAAATTTCGAAGTTAATTAAAAATGAAATTTCAATCATTTATTCCTATGTTGTCATTTATATTTCAAATACAAACTATAGACCAAAAAGTTTGCATAAGCAAACAAAAATAAGGAAACTACGACTATTAACAAAAAAAAATGTCAACACAAAAATTTGAAATTTCAACACAAATTTTTAAAATTTCAACACAAAAATTTGAAATTTTAATACACTTACCCGAAATTACAGCGTGTCCATTTAAATTCCACCATCATCTTCCATAGATTGATGCTAGAAATAAATGACCATGATTTAATAAATTTTGATTAATCACACCTAAAAAATATGAAAACACATATTAATGAATGACATTAGAGTAAGAAGTTAATAAAAAAAAAGTGGGTAATTAACCAAAGAAAACCCTAAATACGAAGTTCAATAACAATTACCAGAAAAATTAAAAACATTAAAAAAAAACAAAATACATGAAGAACAAACCCTAAAAATAAAACCTTTAACATAAAAACTTCAACCTAATTTGAAATTAAACAAATAAGAAATTGAAAAAATCAATTAAATTTTTAATCTAACCATTTAAACACAACTTGAAAAAAAAAAACACAAATCTAAAAGGAAGAACGACTAATAAAAAACGAAAACAAAAGAGAATTTTACCTCTACTCGAAATTGATAATCCAACCGAAATTCAAAGGAGAGAATGAAGTAAGACCAAAAAAAGAGATGAAAAATAGCGAAAACTATGGAGGAGATGAATGAGGGTTAACAATGGAGAGGAAAGGATGAATAAGGAAGAAGAAGTGACAAATTGTAATTGAAGAGAGAAGTGGTTGAAGAGAGAGAATAAAGAAAATTGAAAAGAAAAAAAAAAGTTTAGGGAGAAGTGAAATGTCAGATTGTAAATCCTGGGAAATGAAAAAATAATTTCTTTTTTTTTTTTTTTTTTTTTTTTTTTTTTCGAATTTTTTTATTTTTTAATGTGAAAATTGCAATAAATGATGATTGAATGAGAGCCATTGATCAAATTACATCCTAGGGCTCACATTAGGACTCTAGGACTCTAACTCAACACTAGGACTCTAAATAACCTATTTCTGTATATATATATATATATATAGAGAGAGAGAGAGAGAGAGAGAAATAGGATCTTATACATCCTCACAACAATTATACATCCTACATCCAAATCTCAACCCTAGGATCTTGATGATCCAATGGCTCAAATTAATCTAAATAAAGAATACTACGTAAATAAACCCTCCCTCAATCCCTTCCCCCTTCATTACGTTATTTTTTTTTTTTTGTCTCAAACTACCTTTCTCTTTCTAATTTTTCCAAAACCTCTTTAAATCAATTTCTGCAACCGAATTCAATTTCTTCAACGTAAATTTTGCCGAATCGAATTCAATTTCAACGTCAATTTCAGCAATTCAACGTCTAAATATGCCGAAATCCAATTCAACATTACTCGTTGAATTATGCCGAAATCCAATTCAATACAAGTTTATTTGAGATTTCATCATGATTATGAAATTTCAATGTTTCATTACTCGTTGTTGTGAATTTGTTGTTAAATTCATCATATATATGGGGATGAACATATGTTATGGTAGAACTACTCTATTCAACTAAGTTATTGTTGTGTTCTTGTGTGTCGCACACTATGTGTTTGATGAAATGCCTCAAAGAAGTGTTTGGAGTCGTTTTGAACAGAAGTATCAGTAATTTACACTGGAAGTATCACATTATTAAACTAAAAGTATCACGATGCTGTACATCCATAGCAAATATTTATGTCTTAATACGTCCTACAAAAAGTATCATTTACTATAACTAAAAGTATCACTGCGTAGAACTAAAAGTATCAAAAAAAAAAAATTGTAGTAACTGTATAACTATAAGTATCACTGCGTAGAACTAAAAGTATCACTGCGTAGAACTAAAAGTATCATTGAGTATAACTAAAAGTATCAGTGACAAGCTGAGCAGGCCGCGCGCTTTTTTTTTTATTCTATTTGTTTGGCTGAATCTTGGCCCTCCATTATTTTGATCTAATGGCTTAGATCAGGATGTAGGATGTAAAAGATGTTAGGATGTACCGGATCCTAACTATATATATATATATATAGAGAGAGTTAGGATCCGGTACATCCTAACATCTTGGTACATCCTACATCCTAATCTGAGCCGTTAGATCAATGCAATGGAGGGCTGAGATTAATCGAGCAAAAAAAAAAAAAAAGGGTCGGTCGACCACGTCATGTCAGATCAGGCCACTACTATATATAAAAAGTGTGTTTTTTTTTTGTGATACTTTTAGTTCTCGGGAGTGATACTTTTAGTTATATTTAGTGATACTTTTAGGTCTCAGGAGTTATACTTTTAGTTATTTTTTTTTTGTGATACTTTTAGCTCTCGGGAGTGATACTTTTAGTTATATTTAGTGATACTTGTTGTGATACTTTTAGGTCTCAGGAGTGATACTTTTAGTTATATTAAGTGATACTTTTAGTTATATTCAGTGTTATTTTTCCAGGCTGTAGCAGGATGTAGGATGTATTTTTTTACTAAGGATGTACGTGATCCTAATTCTATATATATATATATATATATATATATATATATATATATATATATATATATATAGAGATAAGATCTTTCAAGCCCTAAGTTTTGGGAAAGTCATTGAGTCCAGACATCCGCTTTGAGATTTTAACACAAAAATTTGAGATTTTAACACAAAAATTTGGAACTGTAAAATTCCAGAATATTTAAGATTTTAACAATGTTAAAATCTCAAATATTCTGGAATTTTGCAGTTCCAAATTTTTGTGTTAAAATCTCAAATTTTTGTGTTAAAATCTCAAAGCGGATTCTGGACTCAATGACTTTCCCTCATTACTTGGGCTTAAAAGATCTTAACTCTATATATATATATATATATATATATATATATATATATATATATATACACTAGTAGAAAATCACCCTATAGTGTCGAGGCTATCGTGGCGGTTCTTAAAAAAACGACACCAAAAGTAGGGTGGAAGATCTATAGTGGCGGTTCCATGTAAAAAACGACACTAAAAATCAATGTGGAAGAGGCTTTTAGTGGCGGGTCTAACAAACAACCGCCACGATAGGTCTATAGTGGCGGTTCTAAAATAAAACCGCCACTAAAGGATGCTTCTTTTTTGTCTCACAAAGACTTTGAGAATAGTTTTTAGTGGCGGTTGTATGTTAAAACCGCCACTAAAAGTATAAGTAACCAACTTTTAGTGGCGGTTGTAACTTAGAAACGCCACTAAAAGTATAGGTTGAACTATATTTCAAACCTAAATATTTCAATCAGCTCGCCTCCTTCAATCAGCTCTTCTCCTTCTTCTTCTCCGACCTTCACTTCAAATCCAAAACCGCCCTCCTTCTTCTCCGACCTTCTTCTCCGTCCTTCTTCTCTTCTCCTTCGTCCCTCCTTCGTCCGTCAGCCGGAGTTCTCCTCAGCCCTCATCTCCTCCATTGTTTTAAAAAATCAGCTCGCCTTGCTTCTTCTCTGACTGCCATTGTTTTATCGGCCATTATTCTAATCCATTATTCTGAGTAATTAAAGGTATTATTCCTATTTAATCCTTTCATTTGATTTTCTTCGATTTAATCAATATGCCACTAGTTTTAAGTGTCGATTTCATTTGATTTTCTTCGATTTAACTCGATTTATCGTATTTTGGGGTTGGCTTTGTTGTCTATGCTTGTACGTATGTGTATGTGACTCAAAATAGGTTGGTAAAAATCGTATTTTGGGGTTGGCTTTGGTGTCTATGCTTGTACGTATGTGTGTGGTTGTATGACTGTATGTGACTCAAAATAGGTTGGATTTGTTTAGTTTCATTTTGTATGACTGTGTGTGGTCATTTGGGTTGTTGTTTAGCCGTGAAAAGGGGGCTGTTGGCAGCCGTGTTGTGACTGTCGGATTACTGTATTGAGGCTGCCATTATGGCCTGTTGTTGTTGATGTTGCCGTAATTGTCGTGACTGCTGCTGCGTTACTTGCTTATTATTGTTGCTACTGTACCCATTATTGTTATGGTTGTCGTTTCGTTATTATTCCATTGTCCAAGTCTTGTTTGTCGCCGATTATCGTCTTCTTGTCATTCTTTGTAATTAGAATTTCTTTCTTTCGATTTTTATTCACGACTGATGGCCTTGTTTTGGTGGTGTCGTGAGTTGAATTGATGTTTCGATTATGAGGATTGCCATGTAGAATGAATTGGATGCTTAAACCTTGAGTGACGCCGTGAATTCGCGTGGATGTTTGTAGCACGTTAAACTTGGTGTGTGTATATATATATACTAGCTGTGTCGTGTTATTTCTGCTGCTGTCCATCTTCGAATAGCGTAGTGTGTTGGTTACTGTGCTTGGGCGTGTGTAATCGAGTGTGAATAAAGCATGACCCGTTAGTGGGTCGCGTGTGTGTTGTGTGGGTGTGCGTGAGAGCTGCCGATGTGGGAGTTAGCAAGTGCGTTATGGCCATCAAATTATGGGGCAGAAAAGCGTGGAACACTAGACAATGCAATGCTAACTTAATCAAAGTTCATTGTTAATGGCAGAAGAGGAACCGAAGGTGAAAAGGGTGTTGGTGCAACATGTAGAGACAGTTGACAGCTCTGAGGGTGCCATTGATTTTCTCAATTCATTTGTGGTTCGTTCTCATATGAATCCGAATTCTTCTGAGTTACTTCAATCAAATTAGTTATTCGGATATCCTTACTCTTTGATATATCCACATGAATGCACTCATTTATTCAGGAAGCTAGCCTTGATGGTGAGGGTGACTTCAAGTTTACAGCTAGCAGTAAACCAAAAAGACGCTCTCTCCTCACTCCTAATGTATGCACTTTTCTGCTCTTTCGTGTTATGTGAAGGCTTGGAAAAGCTTTTAGAGGCACTTCATCTTCTGTTTTTTTTTTCCATCTTATTCTACCAGATTCATAACCGTCTCCTATCCAAAGCCAAGCAACAACATCAGGTAACTGTCTCCCATCATTTTTTTTTTCACTGTCAGCATCCTCATGTATGCATCAGTAGTTTACGATGATGAAAGAATTTCATTTAATCTTAATTGGTCATCCATGCGCGATACTTTGGCATTTGGCAAATGAAGAAGCCTTTAGTTTCTCTCTCAGTCATCACATTCTCAGTCATCAAATTGATGACAGCTTGTACACTCTTCTCCTGGTTGGCATTTCTGTATAACTGTTGCTGATACCTACTTTTACATCCTAGTGTTTGTGTTTATTTCATCTGTTAGGAACTAGCAAAAAGTGCACGCTTTGAGCAAATATGGAAGCGTAGAACACAAGATAATGAGTCAAATCACGATGAAGCAATGGGTGAAGTTTGTCGTGTTTATGATGTTCTTCGTGTTGATATGGATGAGACCTCTGAATCCAAAGAAAAGCAAGAGTATGCTCTCCTTGTACCTGTGTTCTCTGCGTTAGTTATAGTTTTTTAATGGTGCAATTATACTCTGTTGTTCAACGTATTTCAGATGAATCCTAGAGTCTGTGTTCTTTGACTCTAAAATGTGATGGTATAGTTCAAAATGACTAGCTTGTTCGTTTTCTTTTGTACTACCAGTTCAATGCAACTCTCGACACAATTTAGTTATAAGCCATCCAAAAACCTCTTTGTGTTACCATGGGTGCATGTATCTTATCCTCCCTACCCCACCATTTTCCGGAGCCTCAAGGGCACCGGGTAATGTTGCTATTATTAAATCTATGAATGTTCAGGGAAATATCTTTGGAAGATCAGGAAGCACTCAGTAAATTGTTAAGTCGTGGTTATATTGTCATGGCGTTGCTGTTGTCGTGAGTCACTGTGTGTCATAAATGAATACATAAGCCGAGGAACGCTTTGAACTCAAGTGACGTTACATGTACTCGTTGAACTTGTGTACAATTGTGAATGTCGAATTGAATGGTATATGTGTGAATGTGAGTGACTAGTATTCCGCTAGATGTTTCCCCAAGTTACCACATTTATATTAAAATGGACGTTTTATATATATATATGATCATTGGACCCCGGCCCTAAATGTGTATTGAGTGTGATTGTGTTTTCTAATCACAATGATCTTTAGACATAATGTTTTATATATACGATGTAGCTGTGTATTTCGTGTGAATGTGTTTTACACATACATCTTCACGTGACGATATTTTCATTTTGTGTTTCTAGGTGGTTTTGAGAAGATCAATAACGGGAAGTTGCTAAGTTCGATCTCATGGAGTTATTGATTAGAGAAGTGTTGTAGTGTATGTATGTTTGCAAATTATTGTTGTGTTTTATATTTATTTGGAGTAAACTTAGAATTTTTATGTTGGATGTGTTGTTGGTTAAATGCACATTCGAAATGAATTTTATATATCGTGTCGTTGTTGGATATATTGTTGTTGGATGTGTTGTTGTTGGATGTTGTTGTGGGATACAATGTGGTGTATATGTGTTGTCGGATGTGGTACGTGCAGGAACGTACTCATATGTGGATCGTCAAATTTAGACGAGGTGGATCGTCAAATTTAGACGAGGTCATGCCGAAATTTTTTCGTATTAAAAAAAAAAAATAATAACATACAGTGGCGGTTGTAGCTTAAAACCGCCACTAAAAGTCTAAAATATGTCTCTTTTGAACAACTTTTAGTGGCGGTTCTAAGCTACACCCGCCACTAAAAGTCTAAAATATGGCTTTGATGAACAACTTTTAGTGGCGGTTGTAGCTTAAACCCGCCACTAAAAGTCTAAAATATGGCTTTGATGAACAACTTTTAGTGGCGGTTGTAGCGGTTGTAGCTTACTATTTAAAACTATACGACCCCCACATAGACGTCGCTTCAAAATCGCCACTAAAAGCTATTTACAACCGCCACTAAAATCGCCAGTATTTTTTTTTGTTCCTGCTTCTTCTTCCTTTTTACTGGTTCTTCTTCTTCTCCTCCTAAATTTTTTTTAGTCCTGCTTCTTCTCCTTCCTTTTTACCGTTTTATCTTCTTCTTCATCCTAATTTATAAAGTTTTTGGAGTTCCACTTGTTTTTCAAAATTCTGATTTCCATCAAAATTTACTGATTCGAATCGGAAAAGGGAAAATAAAATTTCATCAATCAATTGTAGTGTAATAATCTGTCAATTTCGATTATGGGTGTAACACCCCGTGTTTTCGTAACACAATATTATAAAAGAATTTAGTTACTTAAATTAAATTCATCCTTTTTCCATATAATAAAAATGCGACTGAATTTTTTTCGCCAAATAATACTAAATTTCTTAAGTCCAAATTTAAAACTTTTGAAAAATAAAGTATGTTGTATTATCTTCAGAATTCAAAAAGAACCACAATTCAAAATTTTTATAAAAGTCAACAATTACAATACACTACAATTTTTCTCGCACCTAAACTAAAACCATTTTGATATACTTCGAATTTTAACCTTATTTTTACATATTCGAACTCGATAAATCAAATGATGAATCCTCGACAAATTTCTCAACGACAAATTTTGGCACGCAAATCGAGGTCAATGTTGACCAAAATGGCCGAGCCACCTAAGGGTGATTAAGTCACCTAATTCTTTCTCAAATATATACTTACTCATAATCCAAATCTAACTAAGTTAGTTAAAATTTAATTATTTTGATTATTACTAACAAACATATTATATTATTATCAAATTACTATTTCATTTTGATTTAACTAACACTTTCACTAAAAATCGAAATAATGAGTTACACTAAGCCTAAACTGGTAAACTTTTTGACGTTTGAGTATAATGATTTAATTCGATAACATTCAACGAAAAAAATAAGTATTTCGATCGAATAAGATTTTTATTCAAAGTTGCGAGGAAACTAATACCTAATTTTTGTTTTGATTTCGTTTTGAGGTTTATTTTCATTTTTATTTTCGATCTTACTTCGAACCATTATTTTAAGACTATATATTTTATTTCGAGACTTTTCGCGTGCGCGTAAATCGAAAATTTCAAAAACGAAAAATTGGGTCTTGGTCTTGTTGTTTTGGCCGAGATTTTGGACTCTAGGTCCTTGCTTATCTTCTTCCATTTTTCTTCTACTTTACTAAGTTGTCTAATCTCCTTACACTCCTACATTTTTCATCATCAATTCTAGCTTATTTTTATTTAAAGATTATACATTATTAATACAAAACAAATACATACAAATATACTACAAGTTACTAGTATACATTTTCTACTACTACAACTTTCATTACTCACAAACACATTAAAAACTTCTAACTCTTTTCTCTCAAATAAAAAGACTACTCAAGAACAAGTAAGCCTATCTTCATCTTCAACCTCAAGAACACCATGATCTTCATCTTCTTCCTTACACTTTTCTTCCTAAATCATTTATTTTCTTGTCTTTAATTCACCCAAGCTCTTAAGATGCTTCTCTACCATTTATATTTATTAATCACTACCTCTCTAAACTTGTAATTAATTAAGAACATAAATCAAAATCACTTAAAATTTAAACATCACCTAAACCTAAAAACAATACTACACTTTAAATTTTTAGTATAGTATAACTTGCTTAAAAAAATTACTAACTTTTCTATTTGCATTTTTATGTACTAATCTACACAAAGAAGAGGAGCAAGGTGGAGCCATCGATCTTAGCATATTTGACCATATCGTGGATCCCGACAATTGCTAAGCATTTCATTCACTAACCAAACTAAGGTGCTCTCGCACACTATAATTCCTAAGCACCTAAACCTAATTGATGATGTGAAAATATGCATGACTTGATTATCACCTAAGTTGCACAACAAATTAGAAGATAAAAATCGAAAAATACAATTGTATGTTCACCTTAAAACCACACGGCATACCCTATTATTTTTGTTTAATTTTTCGTTTTAATTTTTGTAAATTGCATGCTTAAAATACTAAGGATAAGATGTATATGAAAATATAATTAGTTTATGTTTTGGACTTAAAATGAAATTGTTATGAAATTGAAATGTTTTTAAGTGTTTATGTGCATGAAACTATTGTTGTTATTTTTGTGCTTGAAGTAATTTACTTTTGTTTGTTAATTTTTTATCATGAATTTCACCTATGATAAATACTTACGTAATATAAAGGAAATTAGTTATTGAATTAGAAGTATAAAAATCAAAAATAAAAATATTGGACATACACATATATATACACGGTTTTACTACATATTTTGGACCAATTTTTAGTTTTAATTTTTCGAAATAACATATTATGATTAGTCTAGATTAATTTGTAACACCCCGTGTTTACGTAACACAATATTATAAAAGAATTTAATTCCTTAAATTAAATTCATCCTTTTTCCATATAATAAAAATGCGACTGAATTTTTTTCGCCAAATAATACTAAATTTCCTAAGTCCAATTTTAAAACTTATGAAAAATAAAGTATGTTGTATTAAATTCAGAATTCAAAAAGAAACACAATCCAAAATTTTATAAAAGTCAACACAAAACTTATATCGTCTTTCAAATTTTGAAATGGTCAAAGCATGTTTACTATTCACAAGAATAAAAGTAAAACCTTTTGTTCATAAAATTCAATTTCGAGCACTTTTGATTTTTATTTATAAATCTTATTATATTAATATCAAATTACTATTTCCTTTTGATTTAACTAACACTTTTGATAAATATTGAAATAATGGATCACACTAAGTCTAAACTGATAAATGTTTTGACGTTTGAGCATAATGATTTAAATCGATAACATTCAACGAAAAAAATATATATTTCGATCAAATAAAATTTTATTTCAAAGTTGCGAGAACCTAATACCCAATTTTTGTTTTGATTTCGTTTTGAGTTTTATTTTCATTCTTATTTTCGATCTTACTTCAAACCATTATTTTAAGACTATATATTTCTTTTCGAGACTTTTCGCGTGCGCGCAAATCGAAAATTTCAAAAACGAAAAATCGAGGCAAGTACATGCATGTTGGCCGACTTCCTTGGCCCCTTTGGTCAAGCTTATCTTCTTCCATTTCTTTCTACTTTACTACCATGTCTAATCCACTTACACCTCCTATATTTTCATCATCATTCTAGCTTAATTAAATTTAAAGGGTATACATTTTAAATACACAAATTTATACTACAAGTTACTAGTATACATTATTTCCTACTACAACATTTCATTTACACACAACCATCAAGAAAATCTCTAACACTTTTCTCTCTAATAAAATACAAACACAAGAGCATTAGTAAGCATCTTCATCTTCAACCTTGATCATCCTTGAAGATCTTCATCTTCTCCATTTATTTTCTTCCTTAAACTTTTATTTTTCTTGCTTAAATTTACTTAAGTTCTTAAATAAACTCCACACCATTTCTAGTTAGTAATAACCTCCTCTTTTAATTAGTAAATAATTATGAACATAACTCAAATACATAAAAATTTAAACATCACCTAAACCTAAAAACAATACTACACTTTTCTAGTTAGTATAGTTTAGCTAGTTTAAAATAAGTTACTAACTTACTTATTTTCATTTTTATGTACCAATCCTAACCAAAGACGAGGAGCAAAGTGGAGGCATCGACTTGAGCCAATTTGACCATATTGTGGATCCCGACAATTGCTAAACAAATTGCTCTTAACCTAATTAAGGTGCTCCCAAGACACTATATTCAAGTTAAGCACTTACACCTATTTGATTATATGTTATGTGTGTATGAATTTGTATATCACTTAGGTATTGCATGACTAATTACAAGGTAAAAAGCGAAAAATAAAATTTGTGTAGCTTATGAAACCACACAGCATAACCCTTAATTTTTGTTTAATTTTTCGCTTTTAATTTTTGTTAAATGCATGCTTAAAATACTAAGACTAAGATGTATATGAAAATATAATTAGTTTGTGTTTTGGACTTAAAATGAAATTGTGTGAAATTGAAGTGGTTTAAAGTATTTGTGTTCTTGAAATATGGTTATTGTTTTTGATATAAAATGATTTACTTGTATGTGTTAATGTTTGTATATAAATCTCACCCATGTTAAATACATAAATGATATAGAGGAAATTAGTTGTTGAATTAGAAGTATAAAAATCAAAAATAAAATTTTGAACACACATATACCTATACACGGCATACTTGAATAAAATGGACAAATTTTTAGTTTTAATTTTTCTAAATAACATATTATGATTAGTTTAGTTAATTTGGACTTGTAGGAAAAATTTAAGAAAATTATATAAACATATAAAAATTAGACTAAATAATGTTCATATGAACACTACTAGAAAATGAACCTATTGCAACACATTGTGAGCAACACTCTTTATAAATGTTGCAATTTGGCAAAAATTATTATCTTGGCAACACTTTTTGGAGAAATGATGCATTATCCAATCTATTGCAACATTTTTGGAAAGGTGTTGCTAATTTGGTACAACATGCAACACTTTATAAAAATATGAGTGCATTTTGCAACACTTTTGTTAAATGTTGCGATGTATGAGTGCATTTTGCAACACTTTTGTTAAATGTTGCCGATTTTAGAAACAAAATGTGTTACTTTAGTTAAATGTTGCAATCGTTGAATGATAAGATGAAACGAGACAATTGATAAATAACCGACATTATTACAGATGGTCTCTTTATCAAAGAAATCCATTATCCCAAATAAATGGTGTCTTATATAATAACAAAGAGACCAATTAACTATTATATATTATAGATAATCTTTTAATCAAAGAAGTCAATCCCCCAAAATGCACTATTAGAAAAAAAAGGGAATTAGTTAAACAAATAAAGAACGGTTAAATTGCGTAAGCGTTTTCCAAAATTACAGAAAACGTCTCAAATCCCAACCGATCTCTTATATTAAAAAACTAAATTACAATTATACTAAAATGTCGCCTTCCTTTCACAGTAAAATTTAAATAAATTAAAACAACGCTATATTTAAATAATGAAATTTTGGTGGTGTAGTTGGTGAGGGTAGTCAATTGATAACATAGAGGTGCAGGGTTCGAATCCCATAGGACACATTGCTTTTATTTTTTGAAGTGTTGCAACTCCTTATCTAAGTGTTGCAAAAAAAAAGTGTTGCATACTAAAAACACATGCAACACTTTTACAAAGTGTTGCTTTTAGTCCAGAATTGTTGCATTAAATGTTGCATTAACCTATTGTAACGGAGTTTTAAGCAGCACATCTAAAAGTGTTGCGTAATGTATAAGGCAACATTTATAAGACATTTTGCAACATATTTGTGGTGTTGCAATAGCCTAATTTTGTAGTAGTGGAAAAACATTAGAGTTCTTCACATATTCATGTGTTCTTCATTCTTGTGATTAGTTTGATTCATAATTTTTATAAAGATTTATTTAAATGTTGTTTTGATCCACTAGTAAATAAATATAATACAATTTATATAAGTTAAATAAGCTAAATCTTTACAGGGAAAAAGTTAGAAATTTAAAGTGAGTAAAAAAAACACTATTGAAATAAAATGTTTAGTGAAAATCGTAAACTAGTTAAATCGCTTTAGTATAATTTAAATAATTAGTGTGTAAAAACCTTAAGTCAAAAACCGATAAATTAGAAAACGAAAATAAAAATGGACCAAGTATAGAGGGCCACGGTTTTGGACTGATTTTTAACCTAAAATAATCTTGTCACTTTTTATTTTTATCACTTAAGTAAATTAATTAGTTAAAGTAATAAATTATTGATAAAAACAAAAAAAGAAATAAATAGCTAAATAAATAAAAGGGCTACGGCATTTCCTTTATTTTGGGGCCAATTTTGGTCAAAATGAATTTGTCACTTAGTCATTAAATTTGATTAGTAATTAGGATTATTTTAGAATGTATAATGAATCGTTAATAAAAAGAATCAACGAAACCGATAAAAATAAACGTTACACGTATTAAAATGAACCTTTTCGAGTGCTACTACCCTTGCTTAAATTTGGATTTGGACATACGGACTATTTAAAATGAACTACGACAACCTCGCTAAAAATAGAAATCGTTAAAAGAAATTTAGCTAAGTATATGACTAAACATAACCGAGTTTCGCTTTTAAAATAATATTTCAAATCACTAAATACAAAACGAACCTAACGACTTTAAAACTAGAAATTATACTTAGAAAATAAAAATAGAACTTTACACCTAGATTAAAAATTCTAGATACTTTTTAGATATTTGTAGAAAGGCTAAGTATAAAAATTAAAAAGAAACTAAATAATTAGAAAATCTAGTTACATTAACTAAATCACTTAAGTTAATCAAATAAAATATCTTAAGTATAAGAATACAATACGTATAAAAATACGTATAAATACGAAGTATTAAAATACCTACAAATACGAAATACGAAAATACGAATACGTATAAAAAAAATACGAGGAATAGTAAATACGATGAATAGTAAATACGATGAATAGTAAAATAATGAATATTGAAAATATTTAAATTTTACGAACGGACTCAAAATAAATAATTAAGTTTTTCTATGTGTTCTGTTTACCTGAAGAACTGCTAGAACTAAAATTTCATTATACAAAGTTCGACGATATTATGAAATCTCAGAATTATTATAAGTTACGAATGAACGAGGAAATAAGAATTTGAAGGAATGAACTACTTGAATAAATGTAGATACCCGTATCTGTCGATATGGAAATTTATAGAAAACCCGACAAATACCCTATGATGATAGGACAACGTGTTTTCGTGTCATTTATTTGAGTTCGTTTTACGATGTAAGCCGGACGCTGTCGACGCAGTGCTTTTTAATTTAAAGGATATTTGATTTATTTGGCCCTGTCAAATTTAATTTTTGACGCAAGTATGTATTTTATTGAAAATAAAATATTTCGATTTGAAAAATCATTTTAAGTATTTCGATTTGAAAAGTCGCTTTTACAAATTCTTTCTTTGACTTGAAAAGTCGTTTCTCACGTTTTTAAAACAGTTTAATGAATCGTATTCGACGAATTCGTTTTCTTGACAGCAAGCTTTATAACTCGTTTTAAGCTCGATTTTAAGAATGATTTTGAGCCCGTTTCAACACGAATTTCAAGGCCTTTTCTCCCACCTCCTTCCCCACGAACCAAAGCTCGTATCCAGGCCAAAACCCAGCCAAGAGCCACGACCAAAACAGGCCAGAATACACCAAAACACTCATCAAACGCAGCCCACAACCTCCACCAGACCTGCTTTGATGACCCCAAAAACAACCCAAAACCCGACTTTTAACTACCTGCCCATAACCCATACCCATCTCCTAACTATCCTACCCATTTACCTTACCTTAACCCTCAAGAAAACTCCTCCAAAACCCTAAAACCCCCACAAAAGAGTCAACAAGAGCCTCTCGAAAAGGAGAGAGGAGCTGCTCTTTTCCTCTCTAAAACCCTACTTGCAACCCTATATATACACACTAACCATAAGCCTTCAAGATAGAGAAAAGATACAGCAGACATACACAAAAAAAACAAGTCACAAAAAGCCTTAAGGAAACTCAAAGAGAAGTAGAGATAGTCGTACGAAAACAGGGCATTACTTTGCTAATTTTCGTGCAACTATCCCTGTTTCTGCTTCATTCTCGTGTTGAAAACATAATTTGCTTTCTGATTTCTTTACTAAGTCTTAAAGTTCACTTTACCACGATTCTAAAACATCCTTTGGTTCGAAATTTCGTTGAGAAACGAAGAAGTTACAAGCTTTTGAAAATCGCTGTCAGTTGTGTTCAAAGCTACGGATTTATTATTGGTTTTCGTCGACGTCGGCCCCTCGGGATAAACTCTTACAATCGATTACGACTCGGATATTTGGTCAACGATACATGTAAGTTGAGGGTGCAAAAATTCCTTTTTACGTTGTTAAATTATTGTTTTCTATTGTTTTATAGCCCTCTGTCGTTTTTATTACTCTCTGTCACTCATTTGTTTATCATCATAGTTATTGTATTTTCTCCACTGTTTGTTTTAGGCTATTGTTTTTAGTATGATTTCGATGTGAATATATGAATATGTCATGCCCCTCGTTCACCTAGAATACGTGTTCAATTTCGTTGCGTAGTATGAATTGAAAGCTCTCTGTTAGATTGGTTCAGTTTTGGCTCGTTGCTCGTCTGCGTAATCTGGTCCTATTCACGTTATTCATATAGTTGTCTGAATATTGGTCTTTCACGCTTGTTTTAGTTTGGTAATTCACGTTTTTTTTTTACTTTAGGCTAGCTTTCGATGACTTTGATCTGTCGCTTAGTGTTGGTCTCGCAAATCCGCCTCGTTAATCATGCAAGAGTCATACGTAGTTATTGTCTGCTGTCTTTTCTGTTTCGCTCGCTTAATCCTCAATTGGGTAGTATGTTAACGTATGAATTAAAACCTCATGTGTCGTGTTTATTCAGTCATGTTGTGCATTCGAGTTTGTTCATGTTTTGGTCGCTCATGATTATTTAAGCCCTGGTATACTTGTTCGTATATGTGTGCACTCATGTTACCTGTTTCGCTTGTTATGCACTTTTGTGTATGTTTATTAGCTGATTTTGATTGTACCCATGTCATATGCATGTGTCAGCACGGTTATTTAATTATATTGGGTCGGTTAGGCGCGTGTTTGGATGATTGTTAACTTCTTTTATTTGTATCCGTGTAGCCTGTATATATTTGTATGTTGAATCAAATTGAGTTTGATTGGTGGTCTGCACATTCATCGGTATTGTTGGTTAATGGTCTTGTGAATCTGTTTTTTTTTTTTTGGTTTAGTTGTGCTCATCCATCATTTCTTACGATCATGTATAATATTCAGTTATTTATGTCTATTCGCCCATGCTTGTTCACGTGTAGTCGTGCTTGATTGTTTATCTGTCGCCTCTTTATAATTGTATGCAGAGCTTGGTAACGTTAGTTGTCTACACCTGTTCATGTTTTTGTCGTGATTATTTGTTTTTATTTATCTGCCGCTAACGTTTGTTAATCTATCTTATGCTGTCGGTGAGTATTTCTGCTTCTTTTCTTTGTTTGCTAGAATAGTAAATGAACCTCTGTTAAATAACTCCGACGAAGTTATATGTGCATTAAAACGACCTAGAATGGATGTATTTTGTTTAGGGTTAAAACGCTGTTTGCATACCTGCATGTGTACTCGTAATAGCCATGATTTCACTTAGTAGAGACCGAATTCTTTATCAGAGTGGGGTTAGGCGTTAAATTAATGAAATTCTTTTAAACTTCCTAACACGTAAACTCACACGAACTCATTTTCTCTAAAATTGGTTTCTAAATTCCACCTAAAAATTTAGTGGCGACTCTTTTCAAATTAAAAAATGTTTTTGAAATAAAACATCGCGTGGATCAAAATCCCTTGTCCACAATTTGGCGACTCCGCTGGGGACAGTGAAACTTGAAAAGTAAAATGATGGCTATTTAGAGTACCCCTTTCTTTTTTATGTTACTTATGCATCATACTGTTAGGATTCGAACCATTTCTCCCCTTGGGTCGATTTCAGGCTGGGGAAATGACGTTCACTATGTCTGATTTAAATATCAAGGTGGTTCTGTCGAGGTTAGCAACCGCACTTTCGCCATATAGTTACAAACTTATGGTGGTTGCGTAGGTTACCTAACAGCGCAGGATCATTGGCATGGACCCTTTTCGAGACTTAGAATAGTCTAGTTCATGCATTGCATCCTTGAGCTGCGTATGGCTAAATGCTCTGTGATTCCTAAAGCCTTTGTTTTCAATCCTTTTTAGTCAAAACTGTCATCTTTTCAATCAAATATTTTCCATAAAGCTTCCTTCTTAGCTGAAATGCTGTCTTTAGGATTAGAATAATTTTGAATATTCCTTTTGAAATGATTTTCGACTACAAATCCTCTTTTTAGCTGAAATGCTGTCTTTTTAAGATTAGAATAATCTTAAGTATTTTCCAACACAATCCTTTTCGAAAAATAAAGGTTTTTTGTCCAAAGCTGAAACGCTTTTCTCCTAGGATTAGAACAATCTTAAACAATGTTCGACTTTAGCTCTTTTGAAAAAAGATCTCCTCCAAGCTGAAAGTTATTCATTTAGGATTAGAATAATCTTAAAATTATTTCCGATTTGAAAAAATCCATTCCTAGCTGAAATGCTGTTCGTTTAGGATTAGAATAATCTTAAAATGATTTTCGATTTGAAAAATCCCCTCTTAGCTATCCGTTTAGGGTTAGAATGATCCCATTTTAGCTCTTTAAAGTTTTTTTTTTTTTTTTTTTTTTTTTTTTTTTTTTTTTTGCAAATCAAGCATTATCTTTCTTCCGTCGTCCTCGATCTCAAATTTCAAGTCTTGTTCTGAGTTTAACCCAAGTCTAGAATAAGGAGTCCGAGTCAGTCCGTCCCCGTAGTCCACCTTGGAGTCCGTGTGCAGTTTAGACGTGTAGGTTGGAGTCGGGCTAGTTTGTTTTCTTTCGAGTCAGGTCATGGTGTTGGGTTTCTTCCAACTATTCACGTGTGCATCAGTCAAGTTATGAGTGTGCAAAGGGTTTATAAGTCGATGACTGAATGATGTTCGGGGTTTTATTGTAGAAAGGCCGGTCGAAACAAGAAACATGACTACCGCAGAACAGTTAAGCAAACTCAATGACACTCTAGCTGCGATGATGAGTCGTTTGGAGTCCGTAGAAAAAAAGCTGACGGTGGAAAACCCACCTCCTCCACCACCAACTGAACTTGAGAAGCGCTTCAAATTAATAGAGGAACAACTGAAATTGTCTCATGGGGAAAGCATTCACTTCGAGAACGCTCGAGGCTACACGCCTGTCCAAGATAAGCTACCGACCAACTTTGTGCTTACTGACATCCCTAAATTTAAGGGAACTGAAGACCCATTGCAACATATCCGATCTTACAAAGAATACCTCGCTTTGAAAGGAGTACCCGCTGAAATGTTGTCTCACGTTTTTGCTCAATCTTTGGGGGAACATCCAAGGAAGTGGTTTTATGGTCTCGAGCTCAAAAATTTCCCGACTTTTGAGGATATCACCGTGGAATTTTGTAAGCATTTTGCTGATAATGCTGAAATTCAAACCACTATGCGAACATTAGAAGTAATGACGCAAAAAGAGAAAGAGGGATTTACAGAATTCCTTAACCGATGGCGCGCAGAGAGCGTGAAATTGCCAAAAAGGCCCGAAGAGGTCGAAATGGTGGATAAGTTCGTTAAGAATCTTCGTCCTGTCTACCGAGATGCTATCAAATACCAAAATTTCAGCTCGTTCAAAGATCTTAGCCGAGTAGGGAGGAAAATAGAGGACGACGTCCGAACTGCAGAGGCCGAAAAACCTAAGGGGTATCAAGGGCCCTCTTCCTCTAAATCAAGGGCGTCCAGTTCGGCTAATCATGTGCAAGCAATCAGTTTTGGGGGCCCTCGAGAGCAACAACGTCGAGCACCAAGAGCATTCACTGATCTCGGGTGCACATACACCTCTGCTCTTCAAAGGCTCTCGGCCCAAGGAAAGTTGAGCCCAATTGGTCCAACTCCGGACCCACCTGCTCACCGCCAAGGTAAATGGTACAAGCCCAACGCATACTGTGCATTCCATCAAGGGAGAGGACACGATACTGAAAATTGCTTTCGCCTCAAGCACGAGATCCAAGACATGATCGAAAATGGATCTTTGCCAATCCCTACGGTTAAGCCAAACGATGTGACTAATCCTTTCGGCAACCACTCCAACGCAGTGTTCATTGGGGACAATGATGATATGTCTCACTTGATCCAACCCGTTAGTTATCTCACCGGGTTTTTCGTGGGAAAAGTTTATATAGATTGTGCTGATCTTTTTCCCAAGGCAAGAAATGACGTTCGCATTGGGGATTTTAACATTGATTGTACACCATACCTTGCTCAAGGTGAAAGTGAAATTAATGGGGTATGGGCTGATGATGAAGATGATATTTATCTCACCGAAGGTGCAGTCATCCCACGCACTCAAGCGGAGATTATGCAGTTGCGAAAGGATGTCCTCGAATCTGATCACCTAACTCGATCCGGACGTCCTTACCGAGTAGAAAAGTCAAGGAGCACATCCATTTTTGGGGACACCCAAAGCGCAACGCAAGTAAATGCACCTACGGTAACGAAGGCACTCGAAGAAGTGTCGACCGCAAAGGATCCCCTTATCAAACAACTACAGAAAACTAAGGCGGATGTCTCTATATGGGAGCTTATCCTAAGCTCATTCGAACATCGGCAAGCTCTGCTACAATCTTTGATGAACATGACTGTGTCTCCTACCACTACGCCCAACGATATGATCTCGTTGGTTTCATCAAATCAACCACGGCTTACAAATGTCGTGACCTTCTCGGATGAGGACTTGCCTTCTTTTGGACCTCAACATTGTTTAGCCATGTATATCACGGTAGAATGCCGTCACAAGAGGCTTCCAATGACGCTAGTGGATGATGGGTCCGCTGTTAATGTGCTCCCTTTGAAAACCGCGTATATTTTGGGATTAGAAAAGAATGATCTTATTCCAACTACGCAAACAGTCCGAGCATTCGATGGTACAATACGTCGCGTAGCTGGGCTCGTCACTTTAAGCGTGAGCACTGGCGCAGTAGAAAAGACGGTCAATTTCCAGGTTATAGACCTTGTTTCGTCCTTCAATATGTTGCTTGGAAGACCTTGGATCCACGCCGTAAAAGCTGTGTCTTCAACCCTTCACCGAAAGATTAAAATTCCATTCAATGGGGGAGTGGTAACCATTAACGCTACTCCAATGGTCGTAACGGGTGGAGATGTGACTTTCGAGGTACAAAATGATATCACCATTGAGACGGGTGGCTTTGAGGTTGTCAATGCAATCGAATCCCAAGTCAATGAGTCCAACATGGAGTTATACACCGGAAGCCGGGCGTGTGAAACAATACTAAGGACCGGAAAATACTTTGGCTTGTCTTTATATCCTAGGAAGGGGAATACCTTCACTCCACCTCCAACAATCCCAAAAGGGATCACATTTGGCCTAGGGTACAACCCAACAAAGGATGAAGATTGTCTAAGCAAGGGTAAGGGTCAAGATGCGAAGCCGAAACCGTACCCACTGACGCTTAATGGGCAATTCGTGAGAGCCGGAGAAGACACACCATGTTTGGACTTTCCCGAGCCCATCTATGATCGTAAAGCATGCCGTTGGGTCCCGGGAATTGAAATATTCCACGACTGTTACTATATTCCGGATGACATCATGGCAACAATTACGACAAGCAAGGAGTGCAGCCCAGTCGAAGACAGGAAAGCAATGGGCCTTCTTTTTGGGGAAGAGAGGAGAATAGAGGCATCAAGCGAAGCTTTGGTGAGTATGATCCTCAAGAGTGACCGATTCGACCCATCCACCCTCATTACAGATGTTAACCCGCAAGGGACTACGTCCGGATGGAGAAAGACCATCAAATGGACAGACAACAAAGGACTGCTGTTCAAGATGACCGTAGGAGAAGGAGAAATGTCCGAGCCAGAAGAGAATTCTGAGTCTGATTCTGAGTCTGAACCTGATGATGATAAGAGTCTTAGTGTTAAGTCTAAGGAGCTAGGTGTCGAAAATACCCCCTCCCAATCTTTCCTTTTCATGTACCTTCGTCTAGTTCCGGTATTCCGAGGCCTGTCTTGGATACCACATCTATCCAGCCACTGACCCCTGATCAGTTGGCCCAAATGTTAGCACAATTCGCACAATTTCAAATCAATAATAATAAAATGAACCAGTTTGCTTATGACTTGTCTCTTTTACATTGCAATTCAATTTTTGAAAATGATTGTTTTAATAATGACATTGAGAATGAGGACCAAGAGGAACAGGTAGAAATTGAGGAGATAGAACCATCTCCTCAGTTGTTAAAAGGGATACAGGAATATGACGAGAAAAACTCGGTAGTCGAAGATACCGAACCAATTAACGTGGGAACCACTCTCGAGCCACAAGAGCTGAAAATAGGGACAACTCTCGACCCTGCTGAAAAACAAGGGTTTATCAATCTGCTGAACAAGTTCAAAGACGTATTTGCATGGTCTTACAAAGACATGCCGGGTATTGACAGGGAAATCGCAGAACACAGAATCCCGATTAAACCAGGTTTCAAACCAGTAAAACAAAAACTCCGCCGAATGCGACCAGAATGGTCTCTAAAAGTCAAAGAAGAAATTGACAAGCAATTCAAAGCCGGGTTTATCAAAGTTTCAGAATACTCAGATTGGGTAGCTAACGTGGTACCCGTACCAAAGAAAGATGGGAAGGTGCGTGTCTGCGTTGATTTTCGTGATCAAGTCCGAAGGACGATTTTCCATTACCTCACATCGATATCTTGGTTGACAACACCGCCAACCACGCATTATTGTCCTTCATGGACGGTTACGCGGGTTACAATCAGATAAAAATGGCCGAGGAAGATATGCACAAAACCGCGTTCACAACGCAGTGGGGAACTTATTGTTACACAGTAATGCCGTTTGGATTGATTAACGCTGGGGCCACGTATCAACGAACCGCAACGACGTTGCTACATGATATGATGCATAGAGAGGTAGAGGTTTATGTCGACGACATGATTGTGAAATCCAAGGAGCGCAGTGGTCATTTAAGTGCATTAAAGAAATTCTTCGAGAGATTAAGGAAGTACAACATGAGGCTAAATCCGCAGAAATGTGCATTCGGAGTCACTTCGGGTAAGCTACTCGGCCATATCGTTAGTCATCGTGGCATTGAAGTCGATCCCTCAAAGATCAAAGCCATATTGGAAATGCCTCACCCGAAGACCGAGAAAGAAATTCGCGGTTTTTTGGGTCGAGTGCAGTACATTAGCCGTTTCGTCGCTAAGTTAACCATGATCTGTGAACCTATATTTAAAAAGCTCAAAGTAGGGGAGCACGTTACATGGGATCAGCAATGTCAAGCTGCGTTCGACAAAATAAAAGAGGTTTTGTCTTCTCCACCTGTTTTAAGCCCACCAGTGGCTGGGTTGCCATTATCATTATACCTAACAGTGACGAATACCGCGATGGGCGCAATGTTAGCTCAAACTGTCGACAAAGAAGAAAGGGCGATTTACTATATTAGCAAGAAATTCTTGGAGTATGAGGTAAAGTACACAGTGCTAGAAAAGACGTGCCTCGCTTTGGTTTGGGCCACAAAGAAGCTAAGACACTACATGCTTAGCTACAGTGTAAGCATCTACTCCAAAATGGACCCGATCAAGTACTTGTTTGAAAAACCAGTGCTAAATGGCAGAATGTCAAGATGGACCCTCATGCTAGCAGAATTTGATCTCAAGTATAAGCCGCTGAAGGTAATAAAAGGAAGAGCTGTCGCCGATTTCCTTGCCGATAATCCAATCGACGAAACTGAAATCACAGATACATGGTCATTTCCAGATGAAAATGTCGCGAACGTCGAAGACGATACGTGGGATTTGTACTTTGATGGAGCATCGAATTACATGGGTTACGGGATTGGCATCCTCCTTATTTCACCAAAAGGAGAACATATACCCGTATCCATTAAATTGACTTTCTTTGTTACTAACAACGCCAAGTGAGTACGAAGCATGCCCGCTGGGTCTACAAGGTCTTTGTCAATTTAGGCGTAAAAAGGCTACTCGTGCACGGTGATTCATCCTTAGTAATAAATCAAGTGAGTGGAGCATGGAAAATTAAGAGTAGCAGTTTGGCACCTTACCAAACCAAGATAGAAGAGCTTGAAAAATTGTTCGACGAGATACGATACGTCCACCTCCCGAGGGAGGAAAAACGGCCACGATGCTCTGTCAAAATTAGCAGCCCTAATTAACATTCCCGACAGCATAGATAGTATGCCGTTATGTGTTCAACGCAGATCATCACCCGCATATATTAATGTGATTGACAATGCGGAGGAAAACGAGACAGAACCCTGGTACACATCAATCTTAAAGTACAAAAACGCAGGAGAATACCCCACAGACCTAGACACACGTGGGAAGCGAGCATTACGGCTGCTGTCAGCCCAATTTGTTACAACTAACGATGGGCAGTTATACAAAAAAACGGCACAAGGAGTGCTTCTGCGGTGTATTGACAAGGTCACGGCAGAAAAAGTCATGGAAGAAGTCCATGACGGTGAATGTGGGCCACACATGAATGCCCACATGCTAGTCCGTAAAATCATGAGGCTTGGTTATTATTGGACGACAATGGAGATGGATTGTCGAAGATATGTCCGTCACTGTCACAACTGTCAAATATTCGCAAACGTCCAACATGTTCCCCCCTCTATGCTATACACAATGACATCGCCTTGGCCCTTTTCAACGTGGGGTATCGATATCATTGGGAAAGTTAACCCCTCAGGAACTGGAGGACACTGCTTCATTTTGGTGGCAATCGACTACTTCACGAAGTGGGTAGAAGCCAAGTCTTACAAAGTGCTAAATGCGAAGCAAGTAGCAAAATTCATCCAAAACGACATCATCTGTCGGTACGGAGTGCCTCATGAAATGATCAGCGACCACGGTACCCACTTCCAAGCCGAGACAGCTCAGCTACTCGACAAATATAAGATAAAGCTTCACAAATCGTCACCCTACCGTCCTCAGACAAATGGCGCAGTAGAGGCGGCCAATAAGACAGTTACAGTCATTCTTAAGAAAATGACAGACAACTACCGTGAGTGGCCCGATAAGATACCCTTCGCGTTGTGGGGGTACAGAACATCGATCAGAACTGCGACGGGAGCAACACCATATTACTTAACCTACGGGATGGAGGCAGTCCAACCCGTTGAATTAGAAATACCGTCTCTTCGTATCCTGCTAGAAAGCAAAGTCCCAGAAGCGGACTGGGTTCAGGCTCGGTATGACTCACTTGTGATGCTCGATGAACGACGTTTAAACGCACTATACAATGTCCAACTCTATCAGAAAAGGATAGAGCGCTCTTTTAATAAAAAGGTGAAACCTCGAGGAGTTAAGGAGGGCGATCTCGTGTTGAAATCAGTGCGCGCACTACTACCGGTAGACCCGAGAGGAAAATTTAAGCCAAATTGGGCGGGTCCTTACTTGGTAAAGAAAATCTTGACAGGAGGTGCAGTTAGAATAACTGATCTAGATGGCAATGATTTTTCGAATCCAACGAATTTGGATCAACTAAAGCGATACTATCCTTAGTCCTCATTCTCAAATGTTATGAAATAATATTTGAATTGCGATGTATTGGAGTAAGTTTAAAGCTTGGCATTTGCCACCACACGAAATGTTTAACATACGAACTACGGATTCGATTTGATTCTGTGTAAAAAGCAGATACGTAGGCAACTCTTTACAAGAGTACAATCGAAATAATGTTAACTTGATGAATGTGGAAACGGGAATTTTTCTAATAAATAATAACTTTTTATTTCTTTTATTCATCACGGGCAAAGCCCATCACGCAACTCGAAGAGGAAAGCACACATAATAATAACCAATCCTAGTAAGTAATAATAATAATAATAATTCTAACTAATGCGCAGTCGTAAATAATAATAACCAATCCTAGTAAGTAATAATAATAATAATAATTCTAACTAATACGTAGTTATAAATACGTAGTCGTAAGTAAAAATAACCTATAATAATAAGGTCTAGTTAATAATCCTATAATAATAATATTTTAATAAGTAATGCTCCTAATAGTAACAAACATCATCACAAAGTGTTTGCCCAGTACCCACGAAAACCACGGCCTCCCCTGCGCCTAGGCCAGTCACGAAACTAACGACGACGGGACGATGTCTGATTCATTATCATTCTGGCCCGTTTCTTAGGAGGAACTTGGCTTTCCTCTCGCGGTCCCAAACGGTCCTTCACATTTAAGCGCGGGCCCAATCGATCGGCAACGCTCGGACGAACTTCCTCACTCGCATCTAACCTCTGCCAAACATTTGAACGTCTCGCACTAGTTCCTTGCGTCGCGTCAGGCCTGTTCAGCTTCGTGTAGTACTTCCGGTTCCTTAGTGCTTTTCCACGCGCCTTCCAATCTGCTGCGTCGTCCTCAATTAGTGTTCGTCGCACCTCGACAGAAGCTTCCTTAGTCCATTTCAGACACGACGGGGATACCCATGTTGACGCACACGGCTCGAGGAGATGCCAAATAGTCCTACAATTCCATGTATGAAGCCAAGACCGCCATCTAGCTTGAGTGATAGAGAACTCGGGTCCACGGCTAGCCTCCGTTGTAGGAACGGTTTGTTGGCGACCGAACTGGCGAAGCACGCGATCCGGATAAATATAAACGGGTTGCGCTAGACCCAAGAGAGTTACATATCTCGTACTATCACCATGCGATAGCCCTGTAAATGAGGATAAGCGTAGCCAAGGCAGAAACCAACGAATATGAGACCCAGCTCCTGTAGTCAGCATATCACGCCAATAGTCAGCTCCTTTCCCCAAAACAAACCGATGTACACGGTTACATAAGCTCCTCACTCGATAGGTATGTGGATCCTTTGGCCGCTCTAATAGTCCAAGCCTCTCCATAAGCCACACCTGAAACGAGGAAGGGGTTAGGGGGGCAATACGAAATAAAAGAAGGCAGACAAGATCGCTGTGACATCCCAACGCAACAACTTTTTTTTAACCTCGAGAATAGAGGGTTTAGTGAAGGGTTTTCTGGGTAATTCTTCATCCAATTTAGCTACTGATTTTAGAGCTTTAAGCTGCGATACAATGGAGGATATAGCCGTGTTTAATTCTCAGATAATTTGATTGAATTTTCCGGGTCGTAATTTGATTGAATTTTCTGTGAGATGGGATTCCCTTTTCCTTGGGTTTGACAGAATTCATTCTTTAGTATGCTTTTGCGTAAAAACAATCGCTTATAACCTTAAACAAAAACGCGACAGCAAGACTAACAAGATCACGGACTTGAGATCAATAAACCAAACGAAAGTCAGCAGCAACCACGGGTCACCCGTAGAAAACGAGCAGAACACGAGCTAAAAAAAAAAAACGACAGTGAAAATACCCCAGGAGAACATGAGGGAATACTGCAATACTGCAACATGATGGAAACAAAGCAATAAAAGTGAAAGAAGTAGGTGGAGCCAAGGCACGTGAAAACGTAGCAATTCAGGCAAACAAAAACAAAAAGCACAGCAGTAAGACTGAAAAGCGCAGGTTACCTGTAGAATACGAGTCGAACCCGTAAAGGGGCTGTCTGGGTTAGCCTTATGGGCATCCAAACCGCGGATGGTTTCGGCTAGGATGATTGACGCCGGATTACGGTTTTGTTCCATTTGCTCCACAATGCGAATAAATTTTGCTTGGCCATGACACGAGGGACTCTCCAAATACCCTTCGAGACAATAAAGATGCAGCATGATAAGGCCGAAAGCTCGCCGAAGATAAACGGTAGCTCTAGGAGGATCGTGTGCGTTTCGAAAGAGATCCGCTAAACCACACAAGTCTACTCTCTCTCCATCAATTACATTACGAGCTTCCCCTTCTGACAGGCCCAAGAAGTCGCGGTATTCTTTGACCCATCCGGAACCGAAATCTGGAACGACGGGCTGCTGCGTCAATTTCCACCCGCCGAGTACGGTAAACTCCTCAGGCCAAGGGCATATCTCGCCTTCAGGAAAAGCGAACACATGGTGAACCGGGTCCCACAACCTCACACATTCGGCCAGAAATCCTCTTTGGGGGATGATTTTCACATACGACAGCACTTGCTGAAAACCCGCATCGGTTAGAGCTTGATTTCGGCCCTTAAACTCCTTTGCCCAAGCTTTCACATTTTGTTAGCGCATTCATGATTCCGAGACGATTTTGCACGTGGTTGAATAGTAAGCCGAGAGTTATGACGGGCAATATGGAGACCCATGAATCCTTTATATAGGGAGTAACAAGGCAAGGATATGGAAAATTTGCCAAGTCGGGATTAAAGAAACTACAACTGCTCAAGATATTTGCTAAGTGGACTTATGGAAACTTGAATTTTCTCAAGGAAATTTGCTACGTTATAGTATGGAAAGAGTACAACGAAGTTTGGATTTCCCCTTTTGCACACTTATGGCTCGTGTTTCTTTTTTTTATTGTGGGTATTGGGTTGACTACCCACATTTGATTTAAGTGAAATGTTTGCACAAAATCTTGCTGTAGTCTCGTGTCTTTTGTTTTTGAGTCTTTTGTTCTTTCTTTTTTTTTTTTTTTTTTTTTTTTTTTATTATTATTTGTTTTTTTAGGACACGTGTCTAGGTAACACGCGTGACACGTGTCTGGGTGACACACATACTATCAGGGGCCATACAAGAGCAACACGTGGGTCTAATTACGGGGCAAACGTGTGTCCGTAAGTACGGGTCGATGACCTGTCATTTCCAAAAACGAGTCAAATACCCATAACTCTTGAACCAAAATATAAGTCGCGGACAAGAACTTTTTTTGATGATTTAGCCGAGGTCACAAATTTTTATTGGGTGAAATACGAATCGAGGACGCAAAATTTCGAGCTCGGGTCAAGGACCCATTTCCAAAATAAAAGTTCCAATTCGGATCGATAATCCATCTTCAAAAAAGAGCAGGGCGAGGGCCCATTTTCAAATTAACAGTTCGCAGTTCGGATCGATGATCCATCCCTTTCGTTTAAAAAGTAGGTCGATGACCCATTTTCAAATAAAATTCGCAGCTCGGATCGATGATCCATTTCTTTTTATTTCAAAAGGCGCAGGTTTCACTATGTGAGTTGTGTGCAATGATTTGTTTAGTCGTATACTATGTTTTGTGTAAGTTTGAACAGGAATGCTCAAGCAGGGGGCTCTACAGTTATCCACCTCAGACCCCGACGACAGGATGACATCCTCAAGATAAAGAAGTATTAACAGAAGCTAAACGAAGTGACACTTCCTAAAAAGAACTATGATTTTGACTTTGCTTAATCAAGTAAACAAATATCATTGATTTGGGCCGAAGCAGCAGAAGGCTACAGGCCAGCGAGCTCGAACTACGATATGGGTTTGATTCTGTCACAACAGATACGTAGGCGCCTGAGGATAAGGCTCAACCCACGCTTTTGCCAAAAATGAAAGCGTCCATGATCAAGTTTCAGGTATGATTTCTTCTTATGGCTGGTGAGCTTATATACACAGGTCTAAGGGACCATAAACGACCCATAAGGCTCTCAAGTTGTGACATACGATCGACTCGAGAGTCTACTTTGACTTTCGCCTGTCCAAGCCTTAGTCAAAGTGGGGGCTCTGTAGATACCCGTATCTGTCGATATGGAAATTTATAGAAAACCCGACAAATACCCTATGATGATAGGACAACGTGTTTTCGTGTCATTTATTTGAGTTCGTTTTACGATGTAATTTGACGTCGCCGACGCAAAGGCTTTTTAATTTAAAGGATATTTGATTTATTTGGCCCTGTCAAATTTAATTTTTGACGCAAGTATGTATTTTATTGAAAATAAAATATTTCGATTTGAAAAATCATTTTAAGTATTTCGATTTGAAAAGTCGCTTTTACAAATTCTTTCTTTGACTTGAAAAGTCGTTTCTCACGTTTTTAAAACAGTTTAATGAATCGTATTCGACGAATTCGTTTTCTTGACAGCAAGCTTTATAACTCGTTTTAAGCTCGATTTTAAGAATGATTTTGAGCCCGTTTCAACACGAATTTCAAGGCCTTTTCTCCCACCTCCTTCCCCACGAACCAAAGCTCGTATCCAGGCCAAAACCCAGCCAAGAGCCACGACCAAAACAGGCCAGAATACACCAAAACACTCATCAAACGCAGCCCACAACCTCCAGCTCGTACTGCTTTTGTGACCCCCAAAAACAACCCAAAACTCGACTTTTAACTACCTGCCCATAACCCATACCCATCTCCTAACTATCCTACCCATTTACCTTACCTTAACCCTCAAGAAAACTCCCTCCAAAAACCCTAAAACCCCCACAAAAGAGCTGGGAACAGCAGCTCTCGAAAAGGAGAGAGGAGCTGCTCTTTTCCTCTCTAAAACCCTACTTGCAACCCTATATATACACACTAACCATAAGCCTTCAAGATAGAGAAAAGATACAGCAGACATACACAAAAAAAACAAGTCACAAAAAGCCTTAAGGAAACTCAAAGAGAAGTAGAGATAGTCGTACGAAAACAGGGCATTACTTTGCTAATTTTCGTGCAACTATCCCTGTTTCTGCTTCATTCTCGTGTTGAAAACATAATTTGCTTTCTGATTTCTTTACTAAGTCTTAAAGTTCACTTTACCACGATTCTAAAACATCCTTTGGTTCGAAATTTCGTTGAGAAACGAAGAAGTTACAAGCTTTTGAAAATCGCTGTCAGTTGTGTTCAAAGCTACGGATTTATTATTGGTTTTCGTCGACGACGGCCCCTCGGGATAAAATCTTACAATCGATTACGACTCGGATATTTGGTCAACGATACATGTAAGTTGAGGGTGCAAAAATTCCTTTTTACGTTGTTAAATTATTGTTTTCTATTGTTTTATAGCCCTCTGTCGTTTTTATTACTCTCTGTCACTCATTTGTTTATCATCATAGTTATTGTATTTTCTCCACTGTTTGTTTTAGGCTATTGTTTTTAGTATGATTTCGATGTGAATATATGAATATGTCATGCCCCTCGTTCACCTAGAATACGTGTTCAATTTCGTTGCGTAGTATGAATTGAAAGCTCTCTGTTAGATTGGTTCAGTTTTGGCTCGTTGCTCTTCTGCGTAATCTGGTCCTATTCACGTTATTCATATAGTTGTCTGAATATTGGTCTTTCACGTTTGTTTTAGTTTGGTAATTCACGTTTTTTTTTACTTTAGGCTAGCTTTCGATGACTTTGATCTGTCGCTTAGTGTTGGTCTCGCAAATCCGCCTCGTTAATCATGCAAGAGTCATACGTAGTTATTGTCTGCTGTCTTTTCTGTTTCGCTCGCTTAATCCTCAATTGGGTAGTATGTTAACGTATGAATTAAAACCTCATGTGTCGTGTTTATTCAGTCATGTTGTGCATTCGAGTTTGTTCATGTTTTGGTCGCTCATGATTATTTAAGCCCTGGTATACTTGTTCGTATATGTGTGCACTCATGTTACCTGTTTCGCTTGTTATGCACTTTTGTGTATGTTTATTAGCTGATTTTGATTGTACCCATGTCATATGCATGTGTCAGCACGGTTATTTAATTATATTGGGTCGGTTAGGCGCGTGTTTGGATGATTGTTAACTTCTTTTATTTGTATCCGTGTAGCCTGTATATATTTGTATGTTGAATCAAATTGAGTTTGATTGGTGGTCTGCACATTCATCGGTATTGTTGGTTAATGGTCTTGTGAATCTGTTTTTTTTTTTTTTGGTTTAGTTGTGCTCATCCATCATTTCTTACGATCATGTATAATATTCAGTTATTTATGTCTATTCGCCCATGCTTGTTCACGTGTAGTCGTGCTTGATTGTTTATCTGTCGCCTCTTTATAATTGTATGCAGAGCTTGGTAACGTTAGTTGTCTACACCTGTTCATGTTTTAGTCGTGATTATTTGTTTTTATTTATCTGCCGCTAACGTTTGTTAATCTATCTTATGCTGTCGGTGAGTATTTCTGCTTCTTTTCTTTGTTTGCTAGAATAGTAAATGAACCTCTGTTAAATAACTCCGACGAAGTTATATGTGCATTAAAACGACCTAGAATGGATGTATTTTGTTTAGGGTTAAAACGCTGTTTGCATACCTGCATGTGTACTCGTAATAGCCATGATTTCACTTAGTAGAGACCGTTACTGTAACGGGCGGGGTTAGGCGTTAAATTAATGAAATTCTTTTAAACTTCCTAACACGTAAACTCACACGAACTCATTTTCTCTAAAATTGGTTTCTAAATTCCACCTAAAAATTTAGTGGCGACTCTTTTCAAATTAAAAAATGTTTTTGAAATAAAACATCGCGTGGATCAAAATCCCTTGTCCACAATAAAATACTTGGATTGTTCGCCATGTTGCGACTCTTGAAATTCGAAGTTAATGAGGTAGCTGTTTATGGGGACTTGGGCTCCCTCCCAGAGTTGCCCAAGGCCTATAACGATCTTAAGATTGCTATTCGGCACGGTATATACAACCTCAGGGATGGGGCAACATTGATATTTCCGTGGGCCCATAGATAGTAATTGGAAAATCCAGCCCCACCCGGGGGTACCCGTCTAAGGTGATGGTCGTATTTTTCGTCGGTGATACCTTTTGAATAGCGAATACGTATGATCCTCGATTAGATGGTGTATGCATACATTAGACTAGGGATTTGGCTGTCCTTATTACCTTAGGTATCCTTAGCCTGTCAGCCATGTCCAAGTTATGTTGGCCCTGTCGGCTATTGCGCGGACGTCTAGTATGTCAGCCATGTCCAAGGTATGTTTGCCATGTCTACTATAGCCGCTTTACGCCTGCATGCTTCCGCCGCTAACGAAGACTCATTTGTTATCACATGTTGAATGTATTTTCCTTGTTTTGAATGATTATTGTTTGAATGGCTTGTTTCCTGAGTATTGAAGTACGACTTGTGGAGAATGATCGTTTATGAGTGTTGTGCGATGTGTTAATTGATTTATACTCATGTTTGAATCATCATGAATTCTTTATGTGCTTTACTTGCCTACTTGCTCTTTATTTTTACTTATTTATTATTTATATTGCATATTGTTTTAGAATTGCATGTGTCGAAAGAGTGTTGCGGGAAAATGATAATAATTTAATTGCAGGTACCCCGTGGACTTAAGTTATCAAATGCTGGGGATGGTTTACCTTTATTTTGTACTCCTTTTTGAGAGAATGTAATCGAATAACTCTGTTTATCTTAAACTCATATTATGTATATGGAGTTTGTAATACGATAACAGCTGGTTTTGTAATATATAGACTTAATTAATTTTCCGCCTTAGTTTAATTAAAGTCACGAAAAACCGGGTTATTCTGATTGGTATCAAAGTCATCTTCATGACCGTGAATGACTTAAAGTTATCTCACATAGCGAGACGACACCTGGGCCAGACATACATATTAATATATATGTCAGGCATAGACTTATAGGATCAAATAATAAATTAGAAACTTAGATCGCTAAAATAAATAACTTAAATCACTTTAAAGTGTGTGGATGGGTAGAAACTTTAAGTACCGACCATACGCTAAAATCTTTTTTTTTAAATAAACGAACTACTACCCTAAAATAAAATACGCTAACCATCGTATGCTTGCTACTTGCTGATGTGACTGACTAAAACTAACAACTATCCTCGGATATAAAATCGAAATAATAAACTTAATTCTTGAGAAGTGAAACGTTGAAGAAGTACCAACTATACGAAGTGAGGGCATCTACCAAATCCTTAACCAATTTCACTAAGGAAATTCTTAAATCTTTTTAATCCTGTTTTTGTTCAATCAAAAATTTATATTCTCTTAATAACCATTTTATTTCCGTTCAAACAATATTTTTGTTGTTTGACTCCTTTCCTTAAAATCCCTTGCAGATGTCATCAACCGGCGATTCACCAGCGTGCGGAGACGGAAGGAATCATCGTTCGATCAACTGGAAGCAGAGTGCTCTCCGTGCCAGCGTTCATGTGCGTTCTGCTACTCCTGGACTTGGGCGAGGTACCCCTGTCAAGGTTGCGGCCTACCAGAAATTCTTAGGAAATCCTCCGCGTAAATTCGCAGGAGACCGCGACACTTGCGTGAGCTGGATACATGAGCTGGAGGAGAAGTTCGTTGAGGCAGGAGTCCACGAAGAATGGAAAGTACGTCTGGCCGAGAGATTCCTTAGGGGCGAAGCGTTCTATTGGTGGTTTACGGTACGTCACCTGTCCACCGTACGAGGAGGAAAGTTCCACGATTGGAACTTCTTCAAATGCTCCCTTAGGCTTGCATGCCGTGCCATTGCTCAGGGACACACCTTTGATGATGAGCAGGAAGTCAGCGATGCGGAGTCCTCAAACGGGCTCTAGACCCTGTTAGCCCTATTAACTACTAGTTCGGACAACATTTTGTAAAATCTCTAGATTTTAACTACCTAACCTTAGAGATTCTGTATGGCACTATTAAGAGTCGTTGTCCCTACTTTCTACTTTCTGTTATCTTCCTAGAAAATGTGCTAGATGCATTTTGCTACTCAAGTCAATGTAACCTGTTTTTACCTTGTATTCTATAAAATGTCTCTTTTGGGAACTACTCAAATTCATACAGTTTAATATTTTCAGAATGGCTGCTAATAATATCCCCAACGATCTCGACCAACAGTTTATCGAGGAGGAGGCAAGAAGAAGAGGGTTCGAGGACGCAATCGTTAAGATTGCTCAGAACACACACCAATATCATGGGGGCGGCAGTAACCAGTCTGCGTTTGAGAGGTTCTCAAAATATAGACCTCAACCGTACTCAGGCTCCGTCAACCCTACTGTCTTGACAGAATGGATTGAGGAAATGGAGAAACTTTTAGAACTTAGCAAGACCCCGCCTGCTGAAAAGGTGAATGTGGTGGCATACTACCTCAAGGGGGAAGCCAACAGCTGGTGGCGTTTAATCAAGTCCACTTTTCCCCTGAGGATTTACAATTGGGGCGAGTTCAAACTGCTGCTAGAGAACAAGTACTTCGGGGAAGAGCTAAGATGGGAGAAAGAGGAAGAGTTCAGGAACCTGAGTCAGGGTGACATGTCTCTGCAGGCATACACCGAGAAATATCAAGAGCTATCAAAGTTTGCTCCCAAGATAATAACTAACGAGGAGGAACTCGCAACTCGTTATGTAAGGGGCATGACATACAGTCTGAGGACGAACATGAGCTGGTTCAACTGTAAGAACTTTGCTGAGGCCTACGAAAAAGCAACAAGTATCTGGGCATCAATCCAAAAGGGAGAGGCCGAGGAGAAAAAGAAAAAGAAGGTTTTTACACCTCCTGTGGCAAGTGCTAGCTTCATCCACAAACTACTCTTTGGTCGCACGGGTTATCAGAATCAAGATAATCGCAATAGGAACCATAACAGACCCCATTATCCTAACCGTAACCCCACCCCAAACGTGGCAAGGAACAACCAACAACTTCTCGGGAATCCGCCTTTCCAAGCAAACCAGTGTCGTTTCTGCCGACAACCGAATCACCCAGGGAAGCGTTGTGACGGAAAACCAATGGTGTGTTTCTTCTGTAATGAAGTGGGACACAAGTCTAACGAATGCCCAAAGAAGAATGCATTGCTAAGGCAAGCGGGACCATGACCGGTGTCGGGGGTTCAGGGACGTGTGTATGTCCTGACCGAGTTTGAGGAGGGTACTGAGGATATTATCGATGTCGACGTCATCACCGGTAAATTTTTAGTTATCTCCGTAACCGCTTTTATTTTATTCGATACGGGAGCTTCATTATCTTTTATCTCCTCCAAAATCTATCAAACAATCCATCACACAAATTTCCTTTACGACCTTCTATATTTAAAATTCTTATCAATCTCTTAATATATCCTTCAAAAAAAAAAAAAAAAAAACGTATGGATATAGAAACTTTATAAAAATACCCTTGAAAATTTATTGCTTGTTCCGTAAAATCTATGTAACGTAATTTGAAACACTTTTGAAACATCATGGTTCAAACTTTTTATTCCTTTATTTCTAAAATCTTTGAAATTGTTTCATTTCTACTATTTCCTCTATTTTAGAAATATATTCAACAAAGTTATTCTACGTCATCAATTATTATAAATTTTCAATCCTACCCGAAATATGATTTATAACATTTTTGTTTCATCTAATAACATTGTAATAGTAATTGTAAGAAAATGAGCTATATCCACTAGGTTATCCATAATTCTCTAAAATTTTATTTAACCATTCAACGATAACCAATGTTCCTCTTAATTTCAATAAAGCTCATATTCTCCTTATGACCACTACGACTTATATCTATTTTCCTTAATTGCCGTTCTTTTCCTAAGGCTATATATCTTATTTAAGTGGTCATTAGAAGTAACAATAATAATATTAGGTATATACGTTTAAAACTTCTTAAGGGGTAGGACTATGATTTGATTTTTGTTAAAGTCCTATTTAAATCTTAAAATAACATTCCTTCTTTAACACAAAAGTAAATATCCTAACTTTTGGATACCCCCAACACGCTTGATTGACCAGTAGTCAGTAGACGGCCAAATAAAGGATAAAAAGATGTCATGGGCGTATCGTTTCACTATATCTTAAAACGCTTATTATTGTGGGTAACATTTATCTTTACTTTTAAAAAAAAAAAAAAAAACGCTTATTATTGTTAATTTAATTCAGTTCCGTACAAAACTTCTAGACCCTACTTTTTGTGCTTTCGCGTCATCTTCAAAAATATTATTCTAGTAATATTTCTATATTTATTTAAATATCCTGTTAATAAATCAAACACGATTTTATCTTCCAAGATTTTCACTCTATCCAACGTTTCTATATTAGTTAGAAAACTCAAACTTTTCAAAAAGTTTTATTCCAACAAAACCAAATGTTATTATCCAAACTTGTAAAATCTCAATATTCTCTTTAACTGCCTTGTTTAATCTCTAGCAGTTATCCACTCTTCCCAAGTTTCGGGGACGAAACTTTTCTTAAGGGGGTAGGATTGTAACACCCCGTGTTTTCGTAACACAATATTATAAAAGAATTTAATTCCTTAAATTAAATTCATCCTTTTTCCATATAATAAAAATGCGACTGAATTTTTTTCGCCAAATAATACTAAATTTCCTAAGTCCAATTTTAAAACTTTTGAAAAATAAAGTATGTTGTATTAAATTCAGAATTCAAAAAGAAACACAATCCAAAATTTTATAAAAGTCAACACAAAACTTATATCGTCTTTCAAATTTTGAAATGGTCAAAGCATGTTTACTATTCACAAGAATAAAAGTAAAACCTTTTGTTCATAAAATTCAATTTCGAGCACTTTTGATTTTTATTTATAAATCTTATTATATTAATATCAAATTACTATTTCCTTTTGATTTAACTAACACTTTTGATAAATATTGAAATAATGGATCACACTAAGTCTAAACTGATAAATGTTTTGACGTTTGAGCATAATGATTTAAATCGATAACATTCAACGAAAAAAATATATATTTCGATCAAATAAAATTTTATTTCAAAGTTGCGAGAACCTAATACCCAATTTTTGTTTTGATTTCGTTTTGAGTTTTATTTTCATTCTTATTTTCGATCTTACTTCGAACCATTATTTTAAGACTATATATTTCTTTTCGAGACTTTTCGCGTGCGCGCAAATCGAAAATTTCAAAAACGAAAAATCGAGGCAAGTACATGCATGTTGGCCGACTTCCTTGGCCCCTTTGGTCAAGCTTATCTTCTTCCATTTCTTCCTACTTTACTACCATGTCTAATCCACTTACACCTCCTATATTTTCATCATCATTCTAGCTTAATTAAATTTAAAGGGTATACATTTTAAATACACAAATTTATACTACAAGTTACTAGTATACATTATTTCCTACTACAACATTTCATTTACACACAACCATCAAGAAAATCTCTAACACTTTTCTCTCTAATAAAATACAAACACAAGAGCATTAGTAAGCATCTTCATCTTCAACCTTGATCATCCTTGAAGATCTTCATCTTCTCCATTTATTTTCTTCCTTAAACTTTTATTTTTCTTGCTTAAATTTACTTAAGTTCTTAAATAAACTCAACACCATTTCTAGTTAGTAATAACCTCCTCTTTTAATTAGTAAATAATTATGAACATAACTCAAATACATAAAAATTTAAACATCACCTAAACCTAAAAACAATACTACACTTTTCTAGTTAGTATAGTTTAGCTAGTTTAAAATAAGTTACTAACTTACTTATTTTCATTTTTATGTACCAATCCTAACCAAAGACGAGGAGCAAAGTGGAGGCATCGACTTGAGCCAATTTGACCATATTGTGGATCCCGACAATTGCTAAACAAATTGCTCTTAACCTAATTAAGGTGCTCCCGCACACTATATTCGTTAAGCACTTACACCTATTTGATTATATGTTATGTGTGTATGAATTTGTATATCACTTAGGTATTGCATGACTAATTACAAGGTAAAAAGCGAAAAATAAAATTTGTGTAGCTTATGAAAACCACACGGCATAACCCTTAATTTTTGTTTAATTTTTCGTTTTAATTTTTGTTAAATGCATGCTTAAAATACTAAGACTAAGATGTATATGAAAATATAATTAGTTTGTGTTTTGGACTTAAAATGAAATTGTGTGAAATTGAAGTGGTTTAAAGTATTTGTGTTCTTGAAATATGGTTATTGTTTTTGATATAAAATGATTTACTTGTATGTGTTAATGTTTGTATATAAATCTCACCCATGTTAAATACATAAATGATATAGAGGAAATTAGTTGTTGAATTAGAAGTATAAAAATCAAAAATAAAATTTTGAACACACATATACCTATACACGGCATACTTGAATAAAATGGACAAATTTTTAGTTTTAATTTTTCTAAATAACATATTATGATTAGTTTAGTTAATTTGGACTTGTAGGAAAAATTTAAGAAAATTATATAAACATATAAAAATTAGACTAAATAATGTTCATATGAAAAACATTAGAGTTCTTCACATATTCATGTGTTCTTCATTCTTGTGATTAGTTTGATTCATAATTTTTATAAAGATTTATTTAAATGTTGTTTTGATCCACTAGTAAATAAATATAATACAATTTATATAAGTTAAATAAGCTAAATCTTTACAGGGAAAAAGTTAGAAATTTAAAGTGAGTAAAAAAAACACTATTGAAATAAAATGTTTAGTGAAAATCGTAAACTAGTTAAATCGCTTTAGTATAATTTAAATAATTAGTGTGTAAAAACCTTAAGTCAAAAACCGATAAATTAGAAAACGAAAATAAAAATGGACCAAGTATAGAGGGCCACGGTTTTGGACTGATTTTTAACCTAAAATAATCTTGTCACTTTTTATTTTTATCACTTAAGTAAATTAATTAGTTAAAGTAATAAATTATTGATAAAAACAAAAAAAGAAATAAATAGCTAAATAAATAAAAGGGCTACGGCATTTCCTTTATTTTGGGGCCAATTTTGGTCAAAATGAATTTGTCACTTAGTCATTAAATTTGATTAGTAATTAGGATTATTTTAGAATGTATAATAAATCGTTAATAAAAAGAATCAACGAAACCGATAAAAATAAACGTTACACGTATTAAAATGAACCTTTTCGAGTGCTACTACCCTTGCTTAAATTTGGATTTGGACATACGGACTATTTAAAATGAACTACGACAACCTCGCTAAAAATAGAAATCGTTAAAAGAAATTTAGCTAAGTATATGACTAAACATAACCGAGTTTCGCTTTTAAAATAATATTTCAAATCACTAAATACAAAACGAACCTAACGACTTTAAAACTAGAAAGTATACTTAGAAAATAAAAATAGAACTTTACACTTAGATTAAAAATTCTAGATACTTTTTAGATATTTGTAGAAAGGCTAAGTATAAAAATTAAAAAGAAACTAAATAATTAGAAAATCTAGTTACATTAACTAAATCACTTAAGTTAATCAAATAAAATATCTTAAGTATAAGAATACAATACGTATAAAAATACGTATAAATACGAAGTATTAAAATACATACAAATACGAAATACGAAAATACGAATACGTATAAAAAAAATACGAGGAATAGTAAATACAATGAATTGTAAAATAATGAATAGTGAAAATATTTAAATTTTACGAACGGACTCAAAATAAATAATTAAGTTTTTCTATGTGTTCTGTTTACCTGAAGAACTGCTAGAACTAAAATTTCATTATACAAAGTTCGACGATATTATGAAATCTCAGAATTATTATAAGTTACAAATGAACGAGGAAATAAGAATTTGAAGGAATGAACTACTTGAATAAAATACTTGGATTGTTCGCCATGTTGCGACTCTTGAAATTCGAAGTTAATGAGGTAGCTGTCTATGGGGACTTGGGCTCCCTCCCAGAGTTGCCCAAGGCCTATAACGATCTTAAGATTGCTATTCGGCACGGTATATACAACCTCAGGGATGGGGCAACATTGATATTTCCGTGGGCCCATAGATAGTAATTGGAAAATCCAGCCCCACCCGGGGGTACCCGTCTAAGGTGATGGTCGTATTTTTCGTCGGTGATACCTTTTGAATAGCGAATACGTATGATCCTCGATTAGATGGTGTATGCATACATTAGACTAGGGATTTGGCTGTCCTTATTACCTTAGGTATCCTTAGCCTGTCAGCCATGTCCAAGTTATGTTGGCCCTGTCGGCTATTGCGCGGACGTCTAGTATGTCAGCCATGTCCAAGTTATGTTCGCCATGTCTACTATAGCGCGTTTTACGTCTGCATGCTTCCGCCTCGCTAACGAAGACTCATTTGTTATCACATGTTGAATGTATTTTCCTTGTTTTGAATGATTATTGTTTGAATGGCTTGTTTCCTGAGTATTGAAGTACGACTTGTGGAGAATGATCGTTTATGAGTGTTGTGCGATGTGTTAATTGATTTATACTCATGTTTGAATCATCATGAATTCTTTATGTGCTTTACTTGCCTACTTGCTCTTTATTTTTACTTATTTATTATTTATATTGCATATTGTTTTAGAATTGCATGTGTCGAAAGAGTGTTGCGGTAAAATGATAATAATTTAATTGCAGGTACCCCGTGGACTTAAGTTATCAAATGCTGGGGATGGTTTACCTTTATTTTGTACTCCTTTTTGAGAGAATGTAATCGAATAACTCTGTTTATCTTAAACTCATATTATGTATATGGAGATTGTAATACGATAACAGCTGGTTCTGTAATATATAGACTTAATTAATTTTCCGCCTTAGTTTAATTAAAGTCACGAAAAACCGGGTTGTTACATAATTAGACTTGCTATAAAAATTTGAGAAAATAAAACGATAATATAAAAATTTGAGTTAAAAATGTTCTTTAGAAAATCATTTATGTTCTTCACTTGTTCATATGTTCTTCATTTTCATTTCTAGTTTGATTTATAATTTTTATAAAGTTTTTACTTAAATGTTGTTTTAATCCACTAGTGAATAAATACAACACTAATTATATAAGTTAAATAAGCTAAATCTTAATAATGAAAAACTTAGAAATTTAAAGTGAGTAAAAACACTATTCATAAATGAAATAAAATGTTTAGTGAAAAGTTGTAAACTTGTTAAGTCACTTTAGTATAATTTAAATAATGAGTATATAAAAACTTTAAGTCAAAACCGATAAATTAGAAAACGAAAATAAAAATGAGTGAGCATAGAGGGTCACGGCCTTAGGGCTATTTTTGGACCAAAATTGGTTTTGTCACTTTTTATTTTTATCACTTAGATAAATTAATTAGTTAAAGTAATGAATGATTAATAAAAACAAAAAAAAGAAATAAATAGCTATATATAAAAGGGGCTACGGTATTTACACTAAAAATGGACCTAATTTTGATCAAAATGAATTTGTCACTTAGTCACTAAAATTGATTAGTAATTAGGGTTATATTAGATTGTATAATAAATCGTTAATAAAAAGAATCAACGAAACCGATAAAAATAAACGTTACATGTATTAAAATGAACAAATTCGAGTGTTACTACCTTTGCTTAAATTTGGATTTGGAACATACGGACTATTTAAAATGAACTACGACAACCTCGCTAAAAATGGAAACCGCTAAAATTTTAGTTAAGTATATGACTAAATTCAACCGAGTTTTACTTTCGAAATATTATTTAAAATCACTAAGTACAAAACGAACTTAACAACTTTGAAACTAGGATTTTGTACTTAGAAAATAAAACTTAGTTTTGTACTTAAGTAGAAAATATCCTTAGTATAAAATACGAATAAAATACGAAGTAATAAAATACGCATACGTATAAAAATACGTACAAATACGAAATACGAAAATACGAATACGTATAAAAATACGAGGAATAGTAAATACGATGAATAGTAAATACGATGAATAGTAAATACAGTGAATAGTAAAATAATGAATAGTGAAAATATTTAAAATTTACGAACGGACCCAAAATAATTAATTAAGTTTTTCTATGTGTTCTATTTTACTGAATAACTGCTAGAGCTAAAATTTAATTATAACCTGCTGGCCTCTAGCCCAAGTGGAGTTCCAGGGGTGCCTCAAAGCCTTGCAATGGCAAGGAGTTGCGAGGTCCTGGGTTCGACTCCCTGGGTGGGCATGTATGGTATCACGGCGGCCCTTAGGGGTGGTTTACATGGTCCATGGTGGTGACGCTGGAATGCCTGGGCCCGGGGGGAATAAACCCCTCGTTACCAAAAAAAAAAAAAAAAAAAAATTTAATTATACAAAGTTCGACGATATAATTAAGTTACAGAATTATCAATTGTTACGAATGAACGAGCAAATAAGAATTTGAGAAAATGAATACTTGAATAAAATACTTGGATTGTTCGCCATGTTGCGACTTTTGAATTCGAAGTTAATGAGGTAGCCGTCTATGGGGACTTTGGCTCCCTCCCAGAGTTGCTAAAGGCGATCTAATAATTTTTAAAATTATTATTTCGGTGCGGGATATACAACCTCAGGGATGGGGCATACTTGATATCTCCGTGAGCCCATACTACGGTAATTGGAAACTCCAGCCCCACCCGGGGGTACCCGTCTAAGGTGATAGTCGAATTATTAGGTGACTACTTACTCGAGGGCGAGTATGCTACGATCCTATCTATAGTGGTGTATGCATACATTAGACAAGGGATTTGGCTGTCCTTATTACCTTAGGTATCTTTAGCCTGTCAGACACGTCCGCTTTGTCGGCCCTGATCGCTTCTGCACGGACGTCTAGTACGTCAGCCATGTCCAAGTTATGTTGGCCCTGTCTACTATAGCGCGATTTACGTCAGCATGCTTCCGCCTCGCTAACGAACATTCTTTGGTTAACGTATGTTGAATGTATTTCCTTGTCTTGATTGGTTATTGCATGTATGGCGTTGGTTTGAGTTTGAAATTTCCCTGTTGAGATTGATTACCGATGATTGTTTTTATGAATACATGATCTGACGCATGCTTATGTTTGAAGCATTATGATTCCTCCTATGTGTTGCATGCCTACTTGCTATTTGTTTTTCTTTTACTTATTTATTATATACATTGCATATGTTTTAGAATTGCATGTTTCGAAAGAGTGATGCGAGAATATGATAATTAATGCAGGTACCCCGAGGACTTATGTTATCAAATGCTGGGGATGGTTTACCTTTATTTTGTACTCCTTTTTGAGAGAATGTAATCGAATAACTCTGTTTATCTTAAACTCATATTATGTATATAGAGTTTGTAATACGATAACAGCTGGTTTTCTAATATATAGACTTAATTAATTTTCCGCCTTAGTTTAATTAAAGTCACGAAAAAACCAGGTTGTTACAATGGGTGATATGGTATTCGTCAATTTTAATGAAGGTATTTGAAGTACTCTTTTTTGTGTTTCGTTTTTATTATACATATTGTTTTTTGTTTTTTATGTTATAAATATTGTTGTAAGGTCCGATTTTTATAAATTTTGTTTTAAATGTTTAAGGTGTCATTGAAGGTATTGATTTAAGTGGAATAAATGAAGGAGATTTGTGCGAGAACGTTGAAAAAGATTTCAAGCCTTATGTTGGGCACGAATTTGTATTGGGGAGACGGGACGTTGAAGTATTGTGAGGGGATACAGAGAAGAAGCTAATGAAGAGGTTACTACGTTGAAAGACTCTGCAAGAGATAGTGTGATTGAAGTCCACTATAAACCAGGTAATATAATTCTTTTAATTCCTATTAAAAAGTCGAATTTCAGTGTTGAAATGTCATTTTTTGGTTAAAAAATTATAACTGATAGAACCAACAGACTGATCCGGTAACAAAATTCTATTATTTTGTGTTAAAATTTCGAATTTTAGTGTTGTAATTTCAAATTCTGAGAAAGCTTTCGAATTTCAGTGTTGAAATGTCATTTTTAGTTAAAAAAATTATAACTGATAGAACCAACAGACTGATCCGGTAATAGAATTCTTTTATTTTCTGTTAAAATTTCGAATTTTAGTGTTGGAATTTCAAATTTTGAGAAAGCTTTAGTTTTTAAATGACAGTAACAGTGTCACCTTGAAAATGGCACAGAGAATTCTGATATGAGATGCAGTTGTACACTTTACGAACGTAAATGTATTCCTTGTCGTCATATTCTTTGGTTGTGTACTTGTCATGTCATTGACGAAATACCTAGTTGTTTGTTTGCTAGAATGTGGATAAAAGAGCAGATGTGCGACATTGGTCAAAGCGTGGAGGAGTTAGAGTGAAGTTCATCACAAAATCAGAGTGGGAGGCAAATGACAAAACTGTGGTCAGAAATTCATGAAACTGTTGCGCTTGTTCGACGAGGAGATTTGGCGAATGTTGTAGATTTGTGTGACAATCTTAGTTAAGAGAGGAGCACAAGTCAAGCACCGAAACAGTTACGTCTAATATTTCTATTATGCCGTGTAAGCAATCTAAAAACAAGGGCAGTGAAAAGCGTATGTTGTCGAGTAAGAATGTCGTTGCTGTTGCAAGTAAACTGAAACGGTTGTGCAAAAATTGTAAGCGACTGGCACGCCATGACAAGAGAAATTGTCCATTTTCTTTTGTTGAAGATTAGTTAAGTTCTTTGTTATTAAAATAGTCCTTTGTACAAGAAAGTTTGGGAATTTTGATAATGTTGGTTACAATTCGTTTTATTGTCCTTGAAATTTCATTTAATGGTACATGTTATTTTAGTCTGTAGAAATGCTATAAAATTACTTAGTAATTGTTCAATTCTCATAAAACTATAGTAATAGTTAAATTACCATCTTGTTTAGATTATTAAAATCTGAAAGTATCTTTATTTGGTAAAGTTATATTTAAAATTTTAGAAAACATGGTTGAAATTTCTTATAGATATGTTAAAACTAGGGGTGTTCATTAACGGTTCGGTGCACCGAACCGTTAATTTTTACGGTTCGTGTACGGTTCGGTTCGGGAAAAATCCGAACCTAAACCGAACCATTAAGAACGGTTACTTTACGGTTCGGTTCACGTTTTTAACGGTTCGGTTATGCGGTTCACCGCGAACCATTTACTCTGTCAATTTTTCTTTACAGTTAAGTTAATTATCGATTACGACGCATTTTAACAACATACTTACCGTCCAAAATAAAAACGACAAATTACAAATACCTTATCTAATGTACCATTATCCATTAAATTATAGTAAATATAAAATTTATCAATGTTATAACTCAAAGATGCGTACTGAACACTAACAAAATAATAAACATGTTAAAATTGAACCGAGAGCGGTGTATATGAGATTTTATTTTACGAAAATGATGTTTTTGAGTGTTAGAAAAATAAGGTAGAATACAAAATTGATATTTGATGTTTGATAAAAGTTGTAAAGTTAAACTTTATGCTTTAGTTTATATATATAAGTATAATTTATTTATATTTTTGCTCTTAACGGTTCGGTTCGGTTAACCGTTAACTCAAAATGCCGAACCTAAACCGAACCGTTAACCGTTAATTTTAACGGTTCGGTGCGCCGAACCATTATTTCTTAACAGTTCGGTTCACCGAACCTATAAAACGTGCGGTTCTCGGTTTTTTCGGTTCGGTTTATCGGTTCGGTTTTTTTGCACACCCCTAGTTAAAACTGTATATGTATTTGAGATGAGATATCTGAAAGTTTTAGAATTTGTCAGTGACACATTGTTCGTTTTAACAAATTAAAAATTTTTTTAGGTAATTAAAATTTTAAAAAATCCTGTTAGAATCTCATATAGATGTGATAAAATTCTGAATTACGTAGAATATCTGAATAGAAGGTAAATACATAAGGTCAATTGTTGAAAATGAAACCATAACATATATATATAATTTGAAATTGGTCATTGAAAACCAAAGTACAATTGAAACAAAAAAACAACAGTTCAATGTTGATAGAGTTGAATGGAATCCGAGATTGAAAACCAAAGTACAAAACAAAACAAAATGAACAGTTTAATTAGCAGTACAATGTTGACAGCGCTTCATTTAGAGAACTTCTGAATCTTACGTTGGACCTGACGCTGCGTTTTAAGCACCTTCCATAGGTCAGATTTAGTTTTAACAAAGTTGGAGACGTTTTCAAGTAAACGGTCGCGCTTCAAGTTGCAGTCGGCTAGTAGAAGGGCTGCAGCTAATTGGCAACAAGATAACAATATTTCTTTGACACTATGTTCGGCTCATCAATGGCACCTCCTTCATAAAGAAACATGTGCATCATAATGAACAAGGCATATTCTTTGTCATTTGAGTCGTCATCTTGCCAATTCAATTTCAGAAAACGCGGCCCAAAATTTGAAAGCTCAGCAACCGCATTCCATTGCATGTACAAGTACAACTCATGAATCTCCTACAAACATAACGTAAGAGAAACAAATTACAGTCACAGAAAAACTTGCAACAACTTAAAAAAAAAAAAGAATTATAATCACATAATGTGAAATTCTAGTATGAAAAAAGAGAATTATAAACAGATAATGAGTTTCTCTTATAAACACAAAAAATGAAATTCTAACTCCGAAAAAACGAATTATAAACACAAAATATGAAATTCCAATTCCAGGAACAGAATTATAAACACAATTAATGAATCACCTACAAACATAGCGTAAGAGAAACAAATTACATTGACAGAAAAATTTGAAACACTTTAAAAAAAAAAAAAAAAAAAACAAATTGTAAGCACATCATATGAAATTCCAACATGAGATTACAAAATTATAGACACATAATCAGTTTTTATTATAACGAAAAAAATGAAATTCCAATAACAAAAAAAAGAATTATATACACATAATCTGAAATTTCCAATTTTTTTTTTTGAGAATCGTCAAAAAGCAGAAAAAAAATATATAATTCAATAACAAACTACCACAAAAAATAAAATAAAAAAGGCAAAATGAACAAAATACACCAAGAACAAACCCTAAAAATTAAATCTTTAACATAAAACTTTCAACCTAATTTCAAATCAAACAAATAAGAAACTGAGAAAATCAATTAAATTTTTAATCTAAACATTTAAACACAACTTGAAAAAAAAACACAAATCTAAAGGTAAGAACAACTAATAAACTTAAAAAAAAAACGAAAACACATAATTAATTGAAAAATTTATTGTTGAGATTATTCAATTTTCATAATAATAATGAAAAAATACATGAAAGTGAAAAGTTAAGGAAAAAAATTTACCTGCACTTGAAATTGTTAATGACACCGAAATCCAATTAATGATATATGGAGAAGAATAAGAACTAAAAGATTATTAACAATGGAAAATAATAACCGAGTGAGGGAGATGAGGGAAGATTAACAATGGAGAATGAAGAAGATAAAGGGAGAAGAAGTGATAAGAGTTAGGATTGAAGAGAGAGATTTGGAAATTGAAAAATAAAAGTGGTTTAGGGAAATGAAAAGAATGTCGGCTGAAGTTTTGGGTAATTGTGATTTTTTATTTCTTTTTGATTAATTTTTTTTTTAGTAGGATTTTCCTATTTTTTTTTTTATTTTGGAGACAATGTATTAATTGTTGGATGAATCTCAACCATTGATCTAATTTGATCCAATGGTTGATATTAGGACTCTAGGACTCTAAGCTAACACTAGGACTCTAAATAACCTATTTATATATAGAGGCAGATTATATAGAGTTCACATATAAAATAGAGTCCTAGAGTACTAATCTAAGCCATTAGATTGTGAAGATCAACGGCTGAGATTAAATCTCAAGATAGGTGTGGGACGGCCGGTCCGGACCGGCAGCCGGTCAACCGGCCGGAAAAATCAACAATTTTATTTTTTTCGTTGGAATTTCATTTTTTGTGGTTGGAATTTCATTTTTTTCCAAACCCGAAATTTGGACTCTAGGACTCTAATTTGTTTGTGGACTATAAGATCCGGTGAGACCGAGACCTAGTGAGACACTTTTGTAAGAGGGTTTTTGGACAGACGTGATAATCTTCAACTTTTGTAGGACACTTTATTTAATTTTTTAAATTTATAATTTTTTTATATACATTAATTTTATCTCATGTTATTTTATAATATAGATTGGGCTTAATTTAAAACTAGTGACGTGACCCGTGGTTTCACGGGACCTTTTTAATTTTCATTTTGTGCTTGAACTATTATAAATAACGACATGAGTATTAGATTGTGTATTTTCATTCCAAATGTGATTGTCGCCCAAACTCTAAATAATTAACAATACGTCTAGTCGTCTACTTATATCATCGTGAAACTCTAATCAGTTAAATTGAACATAGAAGTCAACAGATCTTCAAACAGCGGTTCGAAAAGCAAAATTCCAAACATTAACTTTTCCCATTTTAGTTTGAGTTCTCTTCATGTCCTCCTTGTCCTTTTCTTTGCGGATGGCTTAGTGTCTTGTTGTTCTTTTTGTTCATTCGGCTGTTGTCTGGTAACTTGTTTGTCGTTTGGTTTGTCTTCGCTTTTTCTTTTCCGTTTCTTCGTTGGTTTTGTCTTCTGTTTCGATCCTGCAGCATTTAGTTGTTAGTTGTTGGGTTTTTTTTTGTTTGGTTGCTATTGTCTTAATTTGCTTACTTTGGTTTTTTAGCTATGTTGTTTGGCGTCCATTCCTTACCTCGGTGCTTTATGTTATAATAACATAATTTTAGATGTGTTACTATAATAAACATAGGGCGTTATTATAACAGCCGCGACAGATCTAGGCCGTTGATTTTTAGATCTAACAGTCCAGATTTGCGGGACGGTCTTATTTTAAGGGGTGGTCTCACCGGATCCTCACTGTATATATATATATATATATATATATATATATATATATATAGAGAGATAAGTTATATCAAGTCAGTGGCCAAGGGAAAGTCATCAAGTCAGAATCCAGTTTTTGGATTTTAACCAAAAAAAATTGGATTTTAACCAAAAAATTTTGCATTTCAAAAAAATTGGATTTCAACAAAAATTTTGCATTTTAACCCGTTTGTTAAAATGCAAAATTTTGTTAAAATCCAATTTTTTTGAAATGAAAAATTTTTTGGTTAAAATCCAATTTTTTTTTGTTAAAATCCAAAAACTGGAATCCTGACTTGATGACTCAAAATATTTACCTGACTTGCTTGAACCTCATTCTATATATATATATATATATATATATAGAATAAGGATCCCGTGCGCACCGTACGCACCAAATAAAATCATACGGAGTACTCATTATTTACAAGGCAGACATTATCTTTTTATCCACCCTCCTACTTTCTTCTCCTTTTTTCCATGTCCCTCATTATTTCTTCATCTCACCTTCTTCCTCATTTCTTTAATTTCCAATCTATCACCACAATAAATCTTATTAAAACTACATTCATCGGTCCCCACAAATCATAAAACTCTAACCGAAGACCACCTCCCTTCCACAAAAATTGATCAAACGAAAAAATCATCATTAGATAATTAAAGAAGGAGATGTACGGATTTGAAGCTCTAACATTCAAGATCCATGGCGGATATTTGGAAGCCATTGTTAAAGGTTACAGATCTGGTCTTCTCACTTCTAATGGAGGTGGTTAGTGTGGGTTAATTTTTTAAAATTAAATTTCGTTTTTTTAAATCTACAATTTAATTTTGAAAAATTGTAGATCTCTGATTTTGGGTTGTCTCAAGGCGGTGGAGGTGGTGGTGAAAACCCACGGTGATGATGGCGGCAGTGGTGACTCAAGTGGTTGGTATTGGAGGTGGTTATGGTTATCTTCTTGTGTGCAGATTTAAAATATTGTGTATCTTATTGTATGATTTTGTGTATCCAAAATTTTTATTTCGTATATTTTAATTTTTGTGTAAAAATATTAAGCAAAAACTTAATCAAAGTACTGCATTTTACTGGTATTTATTGTGTACCTAAATCACGTTTTTGTGTATCCGGGTTACATATTTGTGTACCTAATTTATCATGTTGTGTATCTAAGTGTCAGACTTGTGTATCTAATTGGTGCGTACGGTGCGCACCGTAAGGTAGTGCGCACGGGATCTTGACCCTATATATATATATATATATATATATATATATATATATATATATATATATATATATATACACCACATGTACCATGTAAGTCACCCCGACGGGGACTGCGATGGCCAAGTGGTGTGCTTTGGTTTTTTTATTCTTTTTTTGGGTGCAGGAGGGATTTGAGCCTGAGACCTCACACTTTGTTGCACACTTTCAGGTTAACCCAAATTCCACCTGGGCAACCACCACTTAGTTTATTATTTTATATTAGCTTTAGTTTAATTTTAAGGTATTAAAACTTATATTTTAAAAATATAAAAGGGTTTTTTTCATCTATACCCTCGTACTTTCCACTTTTTCTCAATTGTACCCCTGCGTTTGGCGTATTCCCAGTTGTACACTTAAACTTATAGATTTAGTCTCAACCGTAACTAAACTTGAGTAAACCGTTAAATTTAGCCGTTAGTTTTATTTTATATAATTTTTCATCCTTCTTTATTCAATTTTTCCCCTCAATCTTTTAGCATTAAACAGCTTATTTCTTATAATTGAGGATGAAGTAGGATATTTAAAGCGAAAAAGTGGTAGGAAAAGCTAAAAAAAATAAAGGTGAAAGTTTATATGAAATATAATTAACGGCTAAATTTAACGATTTATTCTAGTTTGGTTATGGTTGGGACTAAGCTTATAAGTTTAAGGTGTAACAACCTGGTTTTCGTGACTTTAATTAAACTAAGGCGGAAAATTAATTAAGTCTATATATTACAAAACCAGCTGTTATCGTATTACAAACTCTATATACATAATATGAGTTTAAGATAAACAGAGTATATGTTTGATTACATCCTCTCAAAAGTATACAAAATAAACGAGGCAAACTCTCCCCAGCATTCAATAACTTTGGTCTCGGGGTACCTGCATTAATTTATTATCATTTTCCCGCAACACTCTTTCGACACATGAAATTCTAAAACATATGCAATATAAAAAGTAGATAAAATAAAACAAGTAACAGGTAGGCAATTAAATCACATAAGGAAAATCATGATGATTCAAACGTGAGTATAAATCCATTCACATAACGTACAACACTCATAAATAATCATTCACAACATATCGTATTTCAACTCTCAGGAAGTCATGACATTCAGACAATAATCAAACACAACAAGGAAATGCATTCAACATACGTTAACTAAAGAATGTTCGTTAGCGAGGCGGAAGCATGCAGACGTAAATCGCGCTATAGTAGACAGGGCCGAACAAAGCGGACGTGGCTGACATACTAGACGTCCGCGCAGAAGCGATCAGGGCCGACAAAGCGGACGTGTCTGACAGGCTAGAGATACCTAAGGTAATAAGGACAGCCAAATCCCTTGTCTAATGTACGCATACACCACTATAGATAGGATCGTAGCATACTCGCCCTAGAGTAAGTAGTCACCTAATAATTCGACTATCACCTTAGACGGGTACCCCCGGGTGGGGCTGGAGTTTCCAATTACCGTAGTATGGGCTCACGGAGATATCAAGTATGCCCCATCCCTGAGGTTGTATATCCCGCACCGAAATAATAATTTTAAAAATTATTAGATCGCCTTTAGCAACTCTGGGAGGGAGCCAAAGTCCCCATAGACGGCTACCTCATTAACTTCGAATTCAAAAGTGGCGACATGGCGAACAATCCAAGTATTTTATTCAAGTATTCATTTTCTCAATTTCTTATTTCCTCGTTTATTCAAAATAGGTGACAATTCTGTAACTTAATAATATCGTCGAACTTTGTATAATGAAATTTTAGTTCTAGCAGTTCTTCAGGTAAACAAAACAATTGTAACACCCCCATTTAAGCCGGGCGGACCCCACCTAAATAAGAGTGTTACGGGACCAAAATGAATGGGTCCATGGGCAAACACCCGTTTCCAAAATATGAAGACCTGGAGTAAAACAAGGTATAAATATAAAAGGTAACATGGTAGCTCTCGGCTACAAACGGAGTAAACGCAAAAACTGTAACAACGTCGAAAAAGGCACGCAGGCCCCAAAACTGCAAAGTATAGCGGAAAAGATGAACGAGACGTCTATGGTGGAAAACTAGACATGAGACTAGCGTTATTGTGAATCCCTCCAAGCGTCCTGATCAAAGAACTTGATCGTCCGAGTACCTAAGGGGAAGAAACCAAGAGACAACAACCAACTGATTAGCCAAAAGTTAACTCAAGGGACAATAAAGGAAAAGAATTAGAAACCATTTAATTAAACCGAAACGTGTAAGCAAAATAAACTAGTTCATTTCCTTTCTCGGTCTGAAGGGTCAATACAAGGACTAACTCGGACGATTATCAGCAAAACGAAACACCGGAAGAGTTAAGGACCCCGCTGTGTAACCTCCACACAGGGGACTTACCATACAATCATCACCCGCTCCTCCTCCTCGTGACATCGGGCCACACAGACCTCATCACTCTATGACATCGGGCCACACAGACCTCATCATAGTACGACATCGGGCCACACAGACCTCATCGTAAAGCGACATCGGGCCACACAGACCTCATCGCATTAGGTCACGCAGACCTCTACATGATCACAAGGTACAAACGTCATGGCAAGAGAACGTAAGCCTCTTTTATACGCATCAAGGAAGACCTAATTAGCATCCACATGGTTCTAACTCAAGTGCACAACAACATATTCGATTGTATTAGCTATGATCATATTTCTACCGCTAGTCATTCCAAGTCTATACAAATCTTATCACGTATACACTCCTCTTGTTCATAATCAATCTAATAAACGTAGATCAAATAACTTGATAGAACATAGTAAACAAACGAGACAACCTACAAACAACGTCATACAAAGAACCCGGACTTTAGATCACAACAACTACTAATTTTCCTTCATAACAGCCTCACACGGCTGCCCAAAGATCACTCACACATACAAGCCAAATAGAGCAGCAATCAGCCCTTCCAGAGTGACCCCAAACGGCTGCACAGCCCTTAAGCGTAGCCTGACAGCAGCCAGGTAAACTGTCCAGAGAATCACGGCTGCAGGCAGCCTTCAACCGACGTTTCCGACACCCGTATGCAGCCCTTAAACCACTTAATATACTCGTCTCACATCCCTTCCTCCAACAACAGACCATACGTATTACACATACATACATGCTGCCCAAATTACACATATCGTACATATATCACAAACATACCCACATACTACATTTATACATGTTACACGTACCCAAGTACTTACATATTGCACATTGTTCATAATTACACATTCACAATTACTCGTAATTCCACTTCCACGAGCGTATTCACTTGTGAGGTAACAATCACGCACTTTCCTATTCAATTCATCATATGATTCTTTGTACCACTCAATATACGAAACAAGGGCGCGTTTTCAACAAGTATCCTCAATCAAGAAATAATACAATCACATGTATAATCAACCCCATTTTCGTAAGGTGCTCGGTCATCACTCCGAGCACCTTGCTTTCACGGCACAAAAGGCCAAACAGCCCAGCATCCATTCGGCCAGATAGTACACCCGACAAAATAAGCAACTAACAACATTCTCACACACCAACATTATTATCATACACAGACATCATTATCACTCACAACATCATTATCGTACACAATCATGACATTAAACAACACGTACACAAATTAAATTCATAACAACAAGACTAAGTAAGGGGAGAGAGTCCTTACCTTGGTTAGTAGAGAATAGATCAAACCGAGTCAAAGGGCCTCCTCCCGAAATTGGCCTTCAATAATACCCAAAAACATCCAAAACATCCTCCATTAGAACTCAAGCAACCAGATTATTACTACATAACACATTCTAACAAGGTTTCACAAAACCCTACATTACAAAGTTACTAACTTGAACTACAAAAAGGTCTCACCTTGCTTTAAAACTTGTACGAGAAGAAGAAGAGGAAGATAATGCAACAAAAATGGAGTGATTTGGTGAAGCAAGTCGAAAAACCCACTTGTTTTAGTGAGGAAGCATGAACACGGGTAGGATGAGGCTCTTAGAGCTGAATATTTCTTGTGTTCTGATCTTTTAAAACGTGAATGATAAGTGTGTAAGTTGTTTGTGAGAGATAAGAGGTTAAATGAAAGTGTAGGGAGGTTTGTGCTAGGTTTTCCCTCAATAACTCACTTGACTAGGCTAAAGGGTGGTCAAACAAGTCAACACAGATTAAAACTAAAGATTTCTCGAATCTCGACTAACACACACCTCGTCAATCATAAGTGACAAATTTTCCCAAATCTCACCATTTTTACGAGTCCCCTGAGCATACATAAGCTATACTTACACATTCGAGTCTAAGTTTCACTAAAACCTCCAAAAGCGAAATAACCAGTCGGGAAAAATATGACGTCTCGAAAATATCAACACACTGAAATTACGGGGTATTACAGTCTTCCCCCCTTAAAAGAATTTCGCCCCGAAATTCATACTACCATCCATCTCAACGACCAAACATAAGACTCCTCTAACCCGTGGTAACTAGTCAATACCACGCTCAGCACGACAACGCACAACACTACACAAGTAAACAAGTAAACAACAAAACGAAACAGACGCGCGCCCAAATCAGTAGCAAAAACGGCAGGAAGAAAACATGAGTATACGACTACTACAGCCCCACACACGGTCTACAGCTGCCCACATTCGTACAACCAATACTCGACTACAACCTCGACTATTCCTTATCCACATAGCCACATATACATTCATACATTCCACTTCACTTGCACATTTCACAATCAGAGACGATCAAACACATTCAACAAGACACACACACACAAACATACATTTATTGAAGCAGAAACCAGGAGGAATTAGGATGCGCAACATACGTTTTGATGTATAAGCGTTTATAGCACGACAACAACATCTACAAAGACAACAACAAAGAATACATAAAGACAACAAAGAACTTTTTCAAAGACAACAACAATGTTACAAAGACAACAAAGAAGAAGATTTTAGTAGCACAGCAACTATACAAGTAAACAAGTAAACAATAAAACGAAACAAACTCGCGCCTCCTACCCTCCTAAAGAAAAGAGTTACGACCTCGTAACTAGCGCAATACCTCAAGCAAAGAGATGTGGGTAACGTTGCTTCATAGAGCTCTCAAGCTCCCATGTTGCTTCTTCGACGTCATGATTCGTCCAAAGGACTTTGACAAGTGTTGTTTCGCCTTGACGAGTGTTTCGTGTTTTTCTATCAAGGATCTGAACTGCTGTTTCTTCATAGGAAAGCGAATCATCAGGCTGAATTTGTTCTGGTTCTAACACATGGCTAACATCGGACAAGTATCTCCGCAGCTGAGAAACATGAAAGACGTCGTGAACTCGCTCCAAGGCAGGTGGTAAGGCAAGTCGATAAGCTACCTCTCCAACGCGCTCTACAATCTCGTAAGGTCCAATGAATCTAGGACTGAGCTTACCTCGTTTACCAAAACGCATCACCCCTTTCATGGGTGAAACTCGCAATAGTACCTTATCCCCAACTTGAAATTCAATGTCACGACGATGAAGATCTGCATAGCTCTTCTGTCGATCCTGGGCCGCTCGCATATGTTGACGTATCACCTTAACCTGCTCCACCATCTCCTGAATCATCTCTGGTCCTAGAACCACCGAGTCAGTCAAATCGTCCCAACACACTGGGCTGCGACACCGCCTCCCATACAGGGACTCAAAAGGAGCCATACCAATACTCGTATGATAGCTGTTATTGTAAGAGAATTCAATCAAGGCGAGGTGGTCCTCCCATGAACTCTGAAACTGTAGAACGCAGGCTCGTAACATGTCCTCCAGGGTCTGTATTGTTCTCTCTGTTTGTCCATCCGTGGCTGGATGGAAGGCTGTACTCATCTTCAAGTTTGTACCCAAAGCCGCTTGCAGCTCACCCCAAAATTTTGAAATGAAACGAGAATCTCTATCGGAGACTATGTCCCTTGGAACACCATGCAGTTTCAAAACGTGCTGGATATACGCCTTAGCTAACTGGGTCTTACTCCAAATATCTTTCATTGGGACGAAGTGGGCAGATTTAGTCAAACGATCGACAATCACCCAAATCATATTGTTTCCCCGCTGTGACCTAGGTAAACCCACTACGAAATCCATCGAGATGGAATCCCATTTCCACTCGGGTACATCCAACGGCTGAAGCTTCCCTTGAGGTCTCTGATGCTCAATTTTTACTTTCTGACACACCAAGCACTTGGCCACGAATGCCGCTATCTCGCCTCTCATCCTCGGCCACCAAAAGGTCTTGCGGAGGTCTTTATACAACTTGTCTCCTCCCGGGTGGACAGAATAAGGAGTACTATGAGCCTCTTCGAGGATTCGTCTCTTCAGTTCCACATCAGCAGGTACACACCAACGGTTGTCGAATCGTAAGCTACCATCCGGATGAATGTGAAATCTCGAACTAACTCCTTCTTCAGCTTTCGCGCGCCACTTACAAATCTTTGGATCAAGTAACTGCTTCTGTCGTATCTCATCGTACAGTTCAAATTCCACTGTTGCATCTGATAACGTGCCACCTGCCTGAATCATCGCAATGTCCATGCGCCGGAGCTCATCATGTAATCGTAATCTCGACACGGCCGTGCATAAAGTATGTACCGACTTCCTACTAAGTGCGTCTGCCACCACATTGGCCTTCCCCTCATGATATATGATCTGCATGTCATAATCCCCTAGAAGCTCCAACCATCGACGTTGCCTCATGTTCAACTCTTTCTGGGTAAATATGTACTTAAGGCTCTTATGATCCGAATATACTTTGAAACTCGCACCATACAAGTAATGTCTCCAAATCTTTAAAGCGAAGACCACAGCTCCAAACTGAATACCACTTTGTAACACCCCCATTTAAGCCGGGCGGACCCCACCTAAATAAGAGTGTTACGGGACCAAAATGAATGGGTCCATGGGCAAACACCCGTTTCCAAAATATGAAGACCTGGAGTAAAACAAGGTATAAATATAAAAGGTAACATGGTAGCTCTCGGCTACAAACGGAGTAAACGCAAAAACTGTAACAACGTCGAAAAAGGCACGCAGGCCCCAAAACTGCAAAGTATAGCGGAAAAGATGAACGAGACGTCTATGGTGGAAAACTAGACATGAGACTAGCGTTATTGTGAATCCCTCCAAGCGTCCCACAATCAGCAAACAGTCGTCCGAGTACCTAAGGGGAAGAAACCAAGAGACAACAACCAACTGATTAGCCAAAAGTTAACTCAAGGGACAATAAAGGAAAAGAATTAGAAACCATTTAATTAAACCGAAACGTGTAAGCAAAATAAACTAGTTCATTTCCTTTCTCGGTCTGAAGGGTCAATACAAGGACTAACTCGGACGATTATCAGCAAAACGAAACACCGGAAGAGTTAAGGACCCCGCTGTGTAACCTCCACACAGGGGACTTACCATACAATCATCACCCGCTCCTCCTCCTCGTGACATCGGGCCACACAGACCTCATCACTCTATGACATCGGGCCACACAGACCTCATCATAGTACGACATCGGGCCACACAGACCTCATCGTAAAGCGACATCGGGCCACACAGACCTCATCGCATTAGGTCACGCAGACCTCTACATGATCACAAGGTACAAACGTCATGGCAAGAGAACGTAAGCCTCTTTTATACGCATCAAGGAAGACCTAATTAGCATCCACATGGTTCTAACTCAAGTGCACAACAACATATTCGATTGTATTAGCTATGATCATATTTCTACCGCTAGTCATTCCAAGTCTATACAAATCTTATCACGTATACACTCCTCTTGTTCATAATCAATCTAATAAACGTAGATCAAATAACTTGATAGAACATAGTAAACAAACGAGACAACCTACAAACAACGTCATACAAAGAACCCGGACTTTAGATCACAACAACTACTAATTTTCCTTCATAACAGCCTCACACGGCTGCCCAAAGATCACTCACACATACAAGCCAAATAGAGCAGCAATCAGCCCTTCCAGAGTGACCCCAAACGGCTGCACAGCCCTTAAGCGTAGCCTGACAGCAGCCAGGTAAACTGTCCAGAGAATCACGGCTGCAGGCAGCCTTCAACCGACGTTTCCGACACGTGATGCAAATTTCTTAAACCACTTAATATACTCGTCTCACATCCCTTCCTCCAACAACAGACCATACGTATTACACATACATACATGCTGCCCAAATTACACATATCGTACATATATCACAAACATACCCACATACTACATTTATACATGTTACACGTACCCAAGTACTTACATATTGCACATTGTTCATAATTACACATTCACAATTACTCGTAATTCCACTTCCACGAGCGTATTCACTTGTGAGGTAACAATCACGCACTTTCCTATTCAATTCATCATATGATTCTTTGTACCACTCAATATACGAAACAAGGGCGTTTTCAACAAGTATCCTCAATCAAGAAATAATACAATCACATGTATAATCAACCCCATTTTTCGTAAGGTGCTCGGTCATCTCTCCGAGCACCTTGCTTTCACTAAGACAAAAGGCCAAACATTCAAAGATCCATTCGGCCAGATAGTACACTGACAAAATAAGCAACTAACAACATTCTCACACACCAACATTATTATCATACACAGGACATCATTATCACTCACAACATCATTATCGTACACAATCATGACATTAAACAACACGTACACAAATTAAATTCATAACAACAAGACTAAGTAAGGGGAGAGAGTCCTTACCTTGGTTAGTAGAGAATAGATCAAACCGAGTCAAAGGGCCTCCTCCCGAAATTGGCCTTCAATAATACCCAAAAACATCCAAAACATCCTCCATTAGAACTCAAGCAACCAGATTATTACTACATAACACATTCTAACAAGGTTTCACAAAACCCTACATTACAAAGTTACTAACTTGAACTACAAAAAGGTCTCACCTTGCTTTAAAACTTGTACGAGAAGAAGAAGAGGAAGATAATGCAACAAAAATGGAGTGATTTGGTGAAGCAAGTCGAAAAACCCACTTGTTTTAGTGAGGAAGCATGAACACGGGTAGGATGAGGCTCTTAGAGCTGAATATTTCTTGTGTTCTGATCTTTTAAAACGTGAATGATAAGTGTGTAAGTTGTTTGTGAGAGATAAGAGGTTAAATGAAAGTGTAGGGAGGTTTGTGCTAGGTTTTCCCTCAATAACTCACTTGACTAGGCTAAAGGGTGGTCAAACAAGTCAACACAGATTAAAACTAAAGATTTCTCGAATCTCGACTAACACACACCTCGTCAATCATAAGTGACAAATTTTCCCAAATCTCACCATTTTTACGAGTCCCCTGAGCATACATAAGCTATACTTACACATTCGAGTCTAAGTTTCACTAAAACCTCCAAAAGCGAAATAACCAGTCGGGAAAAATATGACGTCTCGAAAATATCAACACACTGAAATTACGGGGTATTACAGTCTTCCCCCCTTAAAAGAATTTCGCCCCGAAATTCATACTACCATCCATCTCAACGACCAAACATAAGACTCCTCTAACCCGTGGTAACTAGTCAATACCACGCTCAGCACGACAACGCACAACACTACACAAGTAAACAAGTAAACAACAAAACGAAACAGACGCGCGCCCAAATCAGTAGCAAAAACGGCAGGAAGAAAACATGAGTATACGACTACTACAGCCCCACACACGGTCTACAGCTGCCCACATTCGTACAACCAATACTCGACTACAACCTCGACTATTCCTTATCCACATAGCCACATATACATTCATACATTCCACTTCACTTGCACATTTCACAATCAGAGACGATCAAACACATTCAACAAGACACACACACACAAACATACATTTATTGAAGCAGAAACCAGGAGGAATTTGGATGCGCAACATACGCTTTGATGTATAAGCGTTTATAGCACGACAACAACATCTACAAAGACAACAACAAGAAATACATAAAGACAACAAAGAACTTTTCAAAGACAACAACAATGTTACAAAGACAACAAAGAAGAAGATTTTAGTAGCACAAAGAACTATACAAGTAAACAAGTAAACAATAAAACGAAACAAACTCGCGCCTCCTACCCTCCTAAAGAAAAGAGTTACGACCTCAGAACTAGCGCAATACCTCAAGCAAAGAGATGTGGGTAACGTTGCTTCATAGAGCTCTCAAGCTCCCATGTTGCTTCTTCGACGTCATGATTCGGCCCAAAGGACTTTGACAAGTGTTGTTTCGCCTTGACGAGTGTTTCGTGTTTTTCTATCAAGGATCCGACTATTTGCTTTCTTCATAGGAAAGCGAATCATCAGGCTGAATTTGTTCTGGTTCTAACACATGGCTAACATCGGACAAGTATCTCCGCAGCTGAGAAACATGAAAGACGTCGTGAACTCGCTCCAAGGCAGGTGGTAAGGCAAGTCGATAAGCTACCTCTCCAACGCGCTCTACAATCTCGTAAGGTCCAATGAATCTAGGACTGAGCTTACCTCGTTTACCAAAACGCATCACCCCTTTCATGGGTGAAACTTGCAATAGTACCTTATCCCCAACTTGAAATTCAATGTCACGACGATGAAGATCTGCATAGCTCTTCTGTCGATCCTGGGCCGCTCGCATATGTTGACGTATCACCTTAACCTGCTCCACCATCTCCTGAATCATCTCTGGTCCTAGAACCACCGAGTCAGTCAAATCGTCCCAACACACTGGGCTGCGACACCGCCTCCCATACAGGGACTCAAAAGGAGCCATACCAATACTCGTATGATAGCTGTTATTGTAAGAGAATTCAATCAAGGCGAGGTGGTCCTCCCATGAACTCTGAAACTGTAGAACGCAGGCTCGTAACATGTCCTCCAGGGTCTGTATTGTTCTCTCTGTTTGTCCATCCGTGGCTGGATGGAAGGCTGTACTCATCTTCAAGTTTGTACCCAAAGCCGCTTGCAGCTCACCCCAAAATTTTGAAATGAAACGAGAATCTCTATCGGAGACTATGTCCCTTGGAACACCATGCAGTTTCAAAACGTGCTGGATATACGCCTTAGCTAACTGGGTCTTACTCCAAATATCTTTCATTGGGACGAAGTGGGCAGATTTAGTCAAACGATCGACAATCACCCAAATCATATTGTTTCCCCGCTGTGACCTAGGTAAACCCACTACGAAATCCATCGAGATGGAATCCCATTTCCACTCGGGTACATCCAACGGCTGAAGCTTCCCTTGAGGTCTCTGATGCTCAATTTTTACTTTCTGACACACCAAGCACTTGGCCACGAATGCCGCTATCTCGCCTCTCATCCTCGGCCACCAAAAGGTCTTGCGGAGGTCTTTATACAACTTGTCTCCTCCCGGGTGGACAGAATAAGGAGTACTATGAGCCTCTTCGAGGATTCGTCTCTTCAGTTCCACATCAGCAGGTACACACCAACGGTTGTCGAATCGTAAGCTACCATCCGGATGAATGTGAAATCTCGAACTAACTCCTTCTTCAGCTTTCGCGCGCCACTTACAAATCTTTGGATCAAGTAACTGCTTCTGTCGTATCTCATCGTACAGTTCAAATTCCACTGTTGTATCTGATAACGTGCCACCTGCCTGAATCATCGCAATGTCCATGCGCCGGAGCTCATCATGTAATCGTAATCTCGACACGGCCGTGCATAAAGTATGTACCGACTTCCTACTAAGTGCGTCTGCCACCACATTGGCCTTCCCCTCATGATATATGATCTGCATGTCATAATCCCCTAGAAGCTCCAACCATCGACGTTGCCTCATGTTCAACTCTTTCTGGGTAAATATGTACTTAAGGCTCTTATGATCCGAATATACTTTGAAACTCGCACCATACAAGTAATGTCTCCAAATCTTTAAAGCGAAGACCACAGCTCCAAACTGAATACCACTTTGTAACACCCCCATTTAAGCCGGGCGGACCCCACCTAAATAAGAGTGTTACGGGACCAAACTGAATGGGTCCATGGGCAAACACCCGTTTCCAAAATATGAAGACCTGGAGTAAAACAAGGTATAAATATAAAAGGTAACATGGTAGCTCTCGGCTACAAACGGAGTAAACGCAAAAACTGTAACAACGTCGAAAAAGGCACGCAGGCCCCAAAACTGCAAAGTATAGCGGAAAAGATGAACGAGACGTCTATGGTGGAAAACTAGACATGAGACTAGCGTTATTATGAATCCCTCCAAGTGTCCTGATCAATGACGATCGTCCGAGTACCTAAGGGGAAGAAACCAAGAGACAACAACCAACTGATTAGCCAAAAGTTAACTCAAGGGACAATAAAGGAAAAGAATTAGAAACCATTTAATTAAACCGAAACGTGTAAGCAAAATAAACTAGTTCATTTCCTTTCTCGGTCTGAAGGGTCAATACAAGGACTAACTCGGACGATTATCAGCAAAACGAAACACCGGAAGAGTTAAGGACCCCGCTGTGTAACCTCCACACAGGGGACTTACCATACAATCATCACCCGCTCCTCCTCCTCGTGACATCGGGCCACACAGACCTCATCACTCTATGACATCGGGCCACACAGACCTCATCATAAATGCGACATCGGGCCACACAGACCTCATCGTAAAGCGACATCGGGCCACACAGACCTCATCGCATTAGGTCACGCAGACCTCTACATGATCACAAGGTACAAACGTCATGGCAAGAGAACGTAAGCCTCTTTTATACGCATCAAGGAAGACCTAATTAGCATCCACATGGTTCTAACTCAAGTGCACAACAACATATTCGATTGTATTAGCTATGATCATATTTCTACCGCTAGTCATTCCAAGTCTATACAAATCTTATCACGTATACACTCCTCTTGTTCATAATCAATCTAATAAACGTAGATCAAATAACTTGATAGAACATAGTAAACAAACGAGACAACCTACAAACAACGTCATACAAAGAACCCGGACTTTAGATCACAACAACTACTAATTTTCCTTCATAACAAATTTCACACTACGCCCAAAGATCACTCACACATACAAGCCAAATAGAGCAAAGAATCACCTCTTCCAGAGTGACTCCCAAACGGCCGCAGACAAATTCTTGCGTAGTTCTGACAAAGCAGCTGTAAACTGTCAGAGAATCACTGCGCAGTACCTTTCAACCGACGCGTTCCGACACCGTATGCGAATTTCTTAAACCACTTAATATACTGCCTCACATCCCTTCCTCCAACAACAGACCATACGTATTACACATACATACATGCTGCCCAAATTACACATATCGTACATATATCACAAACATACCCACATACTACATTTATACATGTTACACGTACCCAAGTACTTACATATTGCACATTGTTCATAATTACACATTCACAATTACTCGTAATTCCACTTCCACGAGCGTATTCACTTGTGAGGTAACAATCACGCACTTTCCTATTCAATTCATCATATGATTCTTTGTACCACTCAATATACGAAACAAGGCGCGTTTTCAACAAGTATCCTCAATCAAGAAATAATACAATCACATGTATAATCAACCCCATTTTCGTAAGGTGCTCGGTCATCACTCCGAGCACCTTGCTTTCACGGCACAAAAGGCCAAACAGCCCAGCATCCATTCGGCCAGATAGTACAGGACAAAATAAGCAACTAACAACATTCTCACACACCAACATTATTATCATACACAGACATCATTATCACTCACAACATCATTATCGTACACAATCATGACATTAAACAACACGTACACAAATTAAATTCATAACAACAAGACTAAGTAAGGAAGAGAGTCCTTACCTTGGTTAGTAGAGAATAGATCAAACCGAGTCAAAGGGCCTCCTCCCGAAATTGGCCTTCAATAATACCCAAAAACATCCAAAACATCCTCCATTAGAACTCAAGCAACCAGATTATTACTACATAACACATTCTAACAAGGTTTCACAAAACCCTACATTACAAAGTTACTAACTTGAACTACAAAAAGGTCTCACCTTGCTTTAAAACTTGTACGTGAAGAAGAGGAAGATAATGCAACAAAAATGGAGCGATTTGGTGAAGCAAGTTGAAAAACCCACTTGTTTTAGTGAGGAAGCATGAACACGGGTAGGATGAGGCTCTTAGAGCTGAATATTTCTTGTGTTCTGATCTTTAAAACGTGAATGATAAGTGTGTAAGTTGTTTGTGAGAGATAAGAGGTTAAATGAAAGTGTAGGGAGGTTTGTGCTAGGTTTTCCCTCAATAACTCACTTGACTAGGCTAAAGGGTGGTCAAACAAGTCAACACAGATTAAAACTAAAGATTTCTCGAATCTCGACTAACACACACCTCGTCAATCATAAGTGACAAATTTTCCCAAATCTCACCATTTTTACGAGTCCCCTGAGCATACATAAGCTATACTTACACATTCGAGTCTAAGTTTCACTAAAACCTCCAAAAGCGAAATAACGGTCGGAAAAATATGACGTCTCGAAAATATCAACACACTGAAATTACGGGGTATTACAGTCTTCCCCCCTTAAAAGAATTTCGCCCCGAAATTCATACTACCATCCATCTCAACGACCAAACATAAGACTCCTCTAACCCGTGGTAACTAGTCAATACCACGCTCAGCACGACAACGCACAACACTACACAAGTAAACAAGTAAACAACAAAACGAAACAGACGCGCGCCCAAATCAGTAGCAAAAACGGCAGGAAGAAAACATGAGTATACGACTACTACAGCCCCACACACGGTCTACAGCTGCCCACATTCGTACAACCAATACTCGACTACAACCTCGACTATTCCTTATCCACATAGCCACATATACATTCATACATTCCACTTCACTTGCACATTTCACAATCAGAGACGATCAAACACATTCAACAAGACACACACACACAAACATACATTTATTGAAGCAGAAACCAGGAGGAATTAGGATGCGCAACATACGTTTTGATGTATAAGCGTTTATAGCACGACAACAACATCTACAGCACAACAACAGCAGCGTTACAGCACAACAGCAACTTTTCAGCACAACAACAATGTTACAGCACAACAGCAGCAGTATTTTAGTAGCACAGCAACTATACAAGTAAACAAGTAAACAATAAAACGAAACAAACGCGCGCCTCCTACCCTCCTAAAGAAAAGAGTTACGACCTCGTAACTAGCGCAATACCTCAAGCAAAGAGATGTGGGTAACGTTGCTTCATAGAGCTCTCAAGCTCCCATGTTGCTTCTTCGACGTCATGATTCGTCCAAAGGACTTTGACAAGTGTTGTTTCGCCTTGACGAGTGTTTCGTGTTTTTCTATCAAGGATCTGAACTGCTGTTTCTTCATAGGAAAGCGAATCATCAGGCTGAATTTGTTCTGGTTCTAACACATGGCTAACATCGGACAAGTATCTCCGCAGCTGAGAAACATGAAAGATGTCGTGAACTCGCTCCAAGGCAGGTGGTAAGGCAAGTCGATAAGCTACCTCGTCAATCATAAGCGACAATCATAAGCGACAAATTTTCCCAAATCTCGAATCTCGACTAACACACACCTCGTCAATCATCATAAGCGACAAATTTTCCCAAATCTCACCATTTTTACGAGTCCCCTGAGCATACATAAGCTATACTTACACATTCGAGTCTAAGTTTCACTAAAACCTCCAAAAGCGAAATAACCAGTCGGAAAAAAATATAATGTCTCGAAAATATCAACACACTGAAATTACGGGGTATTACACACATAGAAAGACTTAATGATTTATTTTGAGTCCGTTCGTAAATTTTAAATATTTTTCACTATTCATTATTTTACTATTCATCGTATTTACTATTCATCGTATTTACTATTCATCGTATTTACTATTCCTCGTATTTCTATACGTATTCGTATTTCGTATGTACGTATTTTTATACGTGTGTGTATTTTTATACTTCGTATTTTTATACGTACATGTATTCTTATACTTAGTATTTATACTTTTTATAAATACATGTATTTTTATACTTTATACATTTTTTATACTTAGGATATTTTATTTAGTTACAAAACCAACTTTTATTTTCTAAGTACAAAATTCTAGTTTTAAAGTCGTTAAGTTCGTTTTGTATTTAGTGATTTGAAAAATTATTTTAAAAATAAAACTCGGTTAAATTTAGTCATATACTTAGCTAAATTTCTTTAACGGTTTCTATTTTTAGCGAGGTTGTCGTAGTTCATTTTAAATAGTCCGTATGTCCACATCCAAATTTAAGCAAAGGTAGTAACACTCGAATTTGTTCATTTTAAAACATGTAACGTTTATTTTAATCGGTTTAGTTGATTCTTTTTATTGACAATTCATTATACAATCCAATATAATCCTAATTACTAATCAAATTTAGTGACTAAGTGACAAATTCATTTTGACCAAAATTGACCCAAAGTAAAGGGAAATGCCGTAGCCCCCTTGTACACTACTCTATTTATTTCTTTTTTTGTTTCTATTAATAATTCAATACATTAACTAATTAAATTACTTAAGTGATAAAAATAAAAAGTGATAAATTCATTTTAGGTCTAAAATAGACCCCAAAACCGTGGCCCTCTATACACTTAGTCATTTTCATTTTCGTTTTCTAATTTATTGGTTTTGACTTAAAGTTTTTATATACTAATTATTTAAATTATACTAAAGTGATTTAACTAGTTTGTAATTTTCACTAAACATTTTATTTCATTTATGAATAGTGATTTTACTCACTTTAAATTTCTAACTTTTTCATTATTAAGATTTAGCTTATTTAACTTATGTGTTTTAGTATTGAATTTATTCACTAGTGCACTAAAACAATTTTTAAGTAAAACTTACAAAAATCATAAATCAAAACTAGCTAAAATTGAAGAACACTAATGAATTTTTCAAGAACTCTTATGATTTTCTAAAGAACACTTTTAACTCAAATTTTTATATTATCGTTTTATTTTCTCAAATTTTTATAGCAAGTCTAATTAACCTACACTAATCATAATACGTTATTTAGGAAAATTAAAACTAAAAATTGGTCCAAAAATCACAAGAAAACCGTGGCCCCTAAACATATATTCATAATTTTTATTTTTGATTTTTATACTTCTAATTCAATAACTAATTTCCTTTATATTATTTATGTGTTTAAGCATGAGTGAAGAACATAACAAAACATTAACCAACAAAAGTAAATCATTTTAAACACACAAATAACAACAATAGTTCAAGAACACACATAAACACTTTAAAACATTTAAATTTCATAACAATTTCATCTCAAGTCCAAAATATAAACTAATTATATTTTCATGTACATCTTATACATAGTATTTTAAGCATGCAATTAACAAAAATTAAAACGAAAAATTAAACCAAAAATAATGGGTTGGCCGTGTGGTTTATATGTTCTACACAAATTTTATTTTTCGATTTTTACCTTGTAATTTGTCATGCAATACTTAAGTGATACACTAATTCATACACACACTCAAAACATCATTTAGGAAAAATAACATATAATCAAATAGGTGTAGGTGCTTAGCAAATATAGTGTGCGGGAGCACCTTAATTAGGTTAGGAGTGAATTTGTTTAGCAATTGTCGGGATCCACTATATGGTCAAACTGGCTCAAGTCGATGCCTCCACCTTGCTCCTCGTCTTTGGTTAAGATTAGTACATAAAAATAAAAATAAGCAAGTTAGTAAATTATTTTAAACTAGCTAAACCATACTAACTATTTTAGGTGTAGTAATATTTTTAGGTTTAGGTGATGTTTTAAATTTTCATGCATTTGATTTATTTTCATAATTATTTTCAAGTTAAAAGAGAAAGTGATTAACAAACATAAATGGTGGAGAAGTATTTTAAGAGCTTAAGTGAATTAAAGATAAGAAATTAAAAGCTTAAAGAAGAAAAATATAAGGGAGAAGATGAAGATCTTCAAGGAAAGCTTGAGGTTGAAGATGAAGATTGCTTACAAGTGCTCTTGTGTTTGTTTATTTAGAGAGAAAAGAGTTAGGGTATTAGTTTTGTTTTGTGTGTAATGAATTGTAATACTAGTAGTAAGTATATGTATTGTATTTGTGTATTGTAATTGTATAAACATTAAATTAAATTAAGCTAGAAATGATGATGAAATTATAGGTTGTGTAAGGTGATGAGACATGGTAGTAAAGTAGAGAAGAATGGAAGAAGATAAGCTAAGACCATTGATGGTCAAAAATTTCGGCCTACATGTACAAACAAGGGCTCGATTTTCGTTTTTGAAATTTTCGATTTGCGCGCACGAGAAAAGTCTCGAAATAAAATATATTGTCTTAAAATAATGTTTAGAAGTAAGATCGAAAATAAAAATGAAAATAAACCACAAAACGAAATCAAAACAAAAATTGGGTATTAGGTTCTCGCAACTTTGAATAAAAATTTTATTTGATCGAAATATATATTTTTTTCGTTGAATGTTATCGATTTAAATCATTATACTCAAACGTCAAAAAGTTTATTAGTTTAGACTTAGTGTGACTCATTATTTCGATTTTTAGTGAAAGTGTTAGTTAAATCAAAATGAAATAGTAATTTGATAATAATATAATATGTTTTGTTAGTAATAATCAAAATGATTAAGTCTTAAACTAATTTTGTTTGATTTGGATTATGAGTAAGTATATTTGAGAAAGGATTAGGTGATTTAATCACCTTAAGTGGCCCGGCCACTTTGGTCAAGATTGACCTCGATTTGTGTGCCGAAATTTGTCGTTGAGAAATTTGCCGTCGATACTTCATTTGATTTATCGAGTTCGAATATGTAAAAATAAAGTTCAAATTCGAAGTATATCAAAATGGTTTTAGTTTAGGTGCGAGAAAAATTGTAGTGTATTGTAATTGTTGACTTTTACAAAATTTTGAATTGTGTTTCTTTTTGAATTCTAAAGATAATACAATATACTTTATTTTTCAAAAATTTTATATTTGGACTTAGGAAATTTAGTATGATTTGGCGAAAAAAAAAAAAAAAATTCAGTCGCATTTTTATTATAATGAAAAAGGATGAATTTAATTTAAGGAATTAAATTCTTTTATAATTTTTATGTTAAAATAACACGGGGTGTTACAATCCTACCCCCTTAAGAAATGTTTCGTCCCCGAATCTTGAATAGAGTGGATAACTGCTCGAGGTTAAACAAGGCAGTTAGAGAGAACGTTGAGATTTTACAAATTTGGATAATAGCATTTGGTTTTGTTGCAATAAGACCTTTTTGAAAATTTTGAATTTTCTAATTAATATAGCAACGTCGAATAGAGGGAAAATATTGGAGAACAAAATCGCGTTTGATTTATTAATGAGATATTTAAATAAATATATAAATGTTACTAGAATGTTATTTTTGAAAACGACGCGGAAGAGGCTCACAAAAAAGGTAGGACCTAGAAGTTTTGTACGGAATTAAATTAAATTAGAAATATTAAGAGTTTTAAGAGTAAAAATAATTTATTTAGTTTTGAGAATAAATGTTACCTATAAGGTAGATTGAAATAAGAAATTTTAAGATTTAAATAGGACTTTGATATAATCAAATTATAGTCCTACCCCCTTAAGAAGTTTTAAACGTATATACATAATATTATTATTGTTACTTTTAATGACCACTTAAATAAAATATATAGCCTTAGGAAAAGAACGGCAATTAGGGAAAATAGATAAAAGTCGTAGTGATCATAAGGAGAATATGAGCTTTATTGAAATTAAGAGGAATATTGGTTATCGTTGAATGGTTAAATAAAATTTAGAGAATTATGAATAACCTAGTTGATATAGCTCATTTTCTTAAAATTATTATTATAATGTTACTAGGTGAAACGGAAATGTTATAGGTCATATTTCGGTAATATTGAAAATTTATAATAATGGATGACGTAAAATAACTTTGTTGTATATATTTCTAAAATGGAAGAAATAGTAGGAATAAAATGAAACAATTTCAAAGATTTTAGAAGTAAAGGAATGAAAAGTTTGAACCATGAAGTTTCAAAAGCATTTCAAATTACGTTATAAAGATTTTACAGAATAAGAAATAAATTTTCAAAGGTATTTTTATAGAGAACATATGAAAACAATTTTTAGAAGTATATATTAAGTGATTGATAAGAATTTTAAATATAGGAGGTCGAGACAAAATGAGGTCGTAAAGGGAATTTGTGTGATGGATTGTAATTTGTACATTATTGTATTTTGAAGAACAAGACATATTTTTGCCCTTCGGTAGCGATATATTAGTTTTGATTCGTTCGGAACTTATGAGTTTGGATTGTTTGATAAATTTAGAGGAAACAAAATATAGTGAAGTTCCTGTATCGAATAAAATAAAAGTAGGTATAGAGTTAACTAGGAATTTACCGGTAATGCTGTCAACATCGATAATATCTTCAGCACCTTCTTCCGATTCTGTCAGGACGTACACGCGTCCTTGAACCTTCACGGCTGGCGGTGGTCCCGCGTTTGTCTTCACAATCGTACCCCTATTTGGGCATTTATTTGACTTGTGCCCCACTACATTGCAGGAAAAACATACTACTGGTTCTCCATTACATTGTTTTCCTGGGTGATTCGGTTGTCGACAGCTACGACACTGGCTTGGTGGTAAAGGCGGAGCCTCAGGAATTTGTTGACTGTTCCTTGCGACGAATGCGGTGGGGTTTCGATTGAAGTCTTTGGGATGCCTTACAGTTACGATTCACGGTTATGCGAACCTTGATAGCTCGGGCGGCCATAGAGTGGCTTCTGAATGAAGCTAGCACTTGCCACAGGAGGAGTAAAAACCTTCTTTTTCTTTTTCTCTTCGGCTTCTCCTTTCTGAATCGAGGCCCAAATACTTGTTGCTTTTTCGTAGGCCTCCGCAAAGTTCTTACAGTTGAACCCGCTCATGTTCGTCCTCAGGCTGTAAGTCATGCCCCTTACGTAACGGGTTGCGAGTTCCTCCTCATTGGATATTATTTTAGGAGCAAACTTTGATAGCTCCTGATACTTTTCGGTGTATGCCTGCAGAGACATATCACCCTGGCTTAGGTTACGGAACTCTTCTTCCTTTTCCCATCTTAACTCCTCCCCGAAGTACTTGTTCTCTAATAGGATCTTGAACTCGCTCCAGTTATAGATCCTCAGGGGAAAAGTGGACTTGATTAAACGCCACCAGCTGTTGGCTTCCCCCTTGAGGTAGTATGCTACTACATTCACTTTCTTCGTAGGCGGTGTCTTGCTCAGTTCTAAAAGTTTTTCCATCTCCTCAATCCATTCTGTCAAGACGGTAGGGTTGACGGAGCCTGAGTATGGTTGAGGTCTGTGTTTCGAGAACCTCTCGAATGCAGATTGATTACTACCGCTACCACGATTTTGGTGAGCAGATTGAGCAATCTTCACGATTGCGTCTTCAAAGCCTTTTCTCCTTGCCTCTTCCTCTAAGAATTGATGGTCGAGGTCATTGTCAGAAATACTGTTTGCAGCCATTCTGAAATTATTAAACTGTATGAATTTGAGTAGTTCCAAAAGAGGCATATTATATAATACAAGGTAAAAACAGGTTACATCGACTTTGAGTAGCAAAATGCATCTAACACATTTTCTAGGAAGATAACAGAAAGTAGAAGGTAGGGACAACGACTCCTAATAGTGCCATACAGAATCTCTGAGGTTAGGTAGTTACAATCTAGAGATTTTACAAAATGTTGTCCGAACTAGTAGTTAATAAGGATAACAGGATCTAGAGCCCGTTTGAGGACTCCGCAACGCTGACCTCCTGCTCCTCATCAAAGGTGTGTCCCTGAGAAATGGCACGGCATGCAAGTATGAGGGAGCATTTGAAGAAGTTCCACTCGTGGAATTTTCCTCTTCGTACGGTGGACAGGTGACGCACCGTAAACCACCAGTAGAAAGCTTCGCCCATGAGGAATCTCTCGGTCAGACGTACCTTCCACTCTTCGTGGACTCCTGCTTCAACGAATTTCGTATAACAACCTGGTTTTTCGTGACTTTAATTAAACTAAGGCGGAAAATTAATTAAGTCTATATATTACAAACCAGCTGTTATCGTCTTACAAACTCAATATACACAATACGAGTTTAAGGGTAAACAGAGTATAGTCGGTTACAATCTCTCAAAAGGAGTACAAAATAAAAGGTAAACCGTCCCCCAGCATGATTAACGTTTGTCTCGGGGTACCTGCAACAAATTTTCCATCATTCTCTCGCACACTCTTTCGACACATGCAGTTCTAAAACATATACAAGGTATATATAAAAAAAAAAAAAATAAATAAATAAATAAAACAATTAACAGGTAGGCAATTAAAGCACATAAGGAAATCATGATGGTTCAAACACGAGTATAAATCCAATCACATAACGTACAACACTCCCAAATAATCATTCTCAGCAAGTCGTATTTCATCACTCGGGAATTCATGTCATTCAGACAACAATCAATCAAAACAAGGAACTACATTCAACATGTGAGAACTAATGAGTCTTCGTTAGTAAGGCGGAATCATGCAGACCTTATAAGCATCCGCGCAAAAGCGATCAGGGCCGTCAAAGCGGACGTGTCTGACAGGCTAAGGATATCTAAGGTAATAAGGATGGCCAAATCCCTTGTCTAATGTATGCATACACCACCTATCGAGGATCATACTTATTCGCTATTCAAAAGGTAATCACCAAGAAATGTTCGACTATCACCAGAGACGGGTACCCCCGGTTGGGGCTGGTATTTTCCAATTACCATCTATGGGCCCACGGAAATATCAATGTTGCCCCATCCCTGAGGTTGTATATACCGTGTCAAATAGCAATCTTAAGATCGTTATATAGCCTTGGGCAACTCTGGGAGGGAGCCCAAGTCCCCATAGACAGCTACCTCGCTAACTTCGAATTTCATGAGTCGCGACATGGCGAACAATCCAAGTATTTTATTCAGGGAATTCATTTCTTTTTCTTAATTTCTTATTTCCTCGTTTTATTTCGTAGCAGCTGACAATTCTGAAATATAAAGTATATCGTCGAACTTTGTATAATGAAATTTTAGTTCTAGCAGTTCTTCAGGTAAACAGAACACATAGAGAAACTTAAATATTTATTTTGAGTTCGTTCGTAAATTTTAAATATTTTCACTATTCATTATTTACTATTCATGATGGTTACTATTCATCGTATTTTTATACGTATTCGTATTTTTGTATTTTTATAAGTATATGTATTCTTATACTTAGTATATTTTCCTATACTTAGTATTTATTATTATATTTATTTACTCTTTTTTTTTTTTATACTTAGTATTTTCCTATACTTTACAAATTTTCATACTTAGGATATTTTACTAAAGTATCGAAATCAATCAATTTTTTTTTTTTTATTTTCTAAGTACAAAATTGTAGTTTTAAAGTCGCTAGGTTCGTCTTGTATTTAGTGGTTTAAAAATTCATTTTAAATGTAAAACTCGGTTAAATTTAGTCATATACTTAACTAAAATTTTAACGGTTTCAAATTTTAGTGACGTTGTCGTAGTTCATTTTAAATAGTCCGTAGGTCCAAATCCAGATTTAAGCAAAGGTAATAACACCCGAAATGGTTCATTTTAATACGTGTAACGTTCATTTTTATCGGTTTCGTTGATTCTTTTTATTAACGATTTATTGTACAATCTAATATAATCCTACTTACTATTCAACTTTAGTGACTAAGTGATAAATTCATTTTGACCAAAATTGACCCATTTTAAGGGTAAATGCCGTGAGATTGTATTGTGTTTGTCTATTTATTTCTTTTTTTGTTTTTATTAATAATTCATTACTTTAACTAATTAAATTACTTAAGTGATAAAAATAAAAAGTGACAAATTCATTTTTAGTCCAAAAAGGACACCAAAACCGTGGCCCTTGTAGTACTAGTTCATTTTATTTTCGTTTTCTAATTTATCGGTTTTGACTTAAAGTTTTTATATACTAATTTCTTAAATTATACTAAAGTGATTTAACTAGTTTATAATTTTCACTAATTATTTTATTTCAATTGTGAATAGTGCTTTTACTCACTTTAAATTTCTAACTTTTCCATTATAAAGATTTAGCTTATTTAACTTATATAATTAGTATGGTATTTATTCACTAGTGGATTAAAACAACATTTAAGTAAAACTTTATAAAATTTATGAATCAGACTAGTTACTTAAATGAAGCACACTTGAAGAAGTGAAGAACCTAATATTTTTCATATGAACATTAATTAGTCAAATTTGTATATGTTTATATAATTTTCTCAAATTTTTCCTACAAGTCTAATTTACCTAAACTAATCATAATATGTTATTTAGAAAAATTAAAACTAAAACTTGGTCCATTTAATTTGAAATAGCCGTGTATATATATATATGTGTTCAAGATTTTTTTTTTTTTTGATTTTTATACTTCTAATTCAACAACTAACTTACTTTATATTATTTATGTATTTAACATGAGTGAAATTTATATACAAACATTAACACACAAAAGTAAATTTATTTCAAACATCAAAATAACAACAATAGTTTCATGCTCATAAATACTTTAACAACATTTCAATTTCACAACAATTTCATTTCAAGTCCAAAACATAAACTAATCATATTTTCATATACTTATTATTCATAGTATTTTAAGCATGCAATTAACAAAAATTAAAACGAAAAATTTAAACAAAAATTATAGGGTATACCGTGTGGTTTTAGGTGACATACACAATGTTATTTTTCGATTTTTGTCTTCTAATTTAACATATGATAATTATGTGACAAAATAAATCATACATGCATCGAAACATCATTTAGGAAAATAACACATGCTCAATTAAATTAGTGCTCAACAATTATAGTGTGCGAGAGGCACCTTGATTAGGTTAGTGAATAAAAATCCTAGCAATTATCGGGGTCGATAATATGGTCGAAGATACTAAGATCGATGGCTCCACCTTGCTCCTCCTTAAAGTATTAGAGTGCTTTGTTATTTAGAGAGAAAAGACTTAGACACTTTTGATGTTTGTGTGAAAGTGAGAGTTGTAGTTAGAAAAATACTAGGAATGTGTAGTAATAAAATGAATGTAGTAGTAGTGGATGTAGTAGTAATATGCATACTAGTAATGTGAGTAGTAATGTATACTTAGTATTGTGTGGCATATGTGCTTAATAGTTAGAGTATAATTGGGTATGAATGGAGAGTCAACATGAAGAGCAACAATCCAAACTAAGTGATGATCATAACCTAGGTGTGTAAGAAGAAATCATGCATGCTTGTGTAAGTGGATGGTGTGTGTAAGTAAGCAAAGAGTATGCTTGTGTAAGTGGATGGTGTGAATGAATTAGTAGTATATGTGTAAGTAGTTGTGTGCATTATCTTGTGTATGGAAAGTCAAATGTGTAAGGTCATGCATGAGGGTGTAAGAAGTGTAAGAGTAGCATGTGTGCTAGTGTGTGTAAGAGGATGTGTAAGAGTGTAAGAAGCATGTGAGTGTAAGAGAGGAAGGAAGCATGTGTGCTAGTGTGTGTAAGAGGAGAAGAAAAATGAAAGGAGGTAGCTTGTATAAGTGCAGAAAATTCAGTGTAAACTAGGCAGATCCGACGGCTACGAAAATAGCGTCATTAAATCCGTCCCGAAAAGTTATGTGGTTTAGGCTTTTGTTTCGCTCAATTCCGAGTCCGTATGACCATTTTATGGCCTCCGAAAGTTGAGCTTGAATTAATCCTACGGGATTAATTCTTCAAGGTTTGACAAAGGATAAAGGAATATTCCATTAGCATGTGGGAGGTAAGAGCTAATGATGAAATGGTTAAGTGAGGTGTGTCATAAGTCAAAGGCCTTAATGGGGACATTTGACTTGTAGAGTTGATGATGGACTAGACATCACATGTGGAAGGCTTTTGCGGTTTCGTAAAATTATCGTTGAAAAGTTTGTCGTTGATTCGTCATTTTATTTATCGAGTTCAAATATATAAAAATTTAAGTTCGAATTCGCTATATATATAAAAATAGTTTTAGTTCAATTGCGATAAAAATTGTAGTCTTTTGTGTTAGGAAATAATTGGATGAGAATGAATGAGTATGAGGGAAGCTAATAAAAATATCTAAAAAATCAAGAGGGTGTGGGTGGAGTAGTGTGTACCGACATGAAAGGAGTATTTTGGGTCTGTTTTATTTGCTAGATACATTTCGATAAAATTATATTTTATTTCATTAATAATAATTTTTAAGATGATATGTCAATATATTAAGTTTAATAAAAGCAACTGAATCGAAGTTTTAGTTTGACAAGTACTTTATACATAAAAATATAATGTAGGTTAATATAAAATTAGAAAGTTTAATTAGAAAAGTATAAGAGAAAGTTTATTTAATCGAAATTTTTCAGCCGCGTTTTTAAAGTAATTGAATAAAAGTTAAATTATATAAATTTTAATTTAAGAATTTTGTTAAAATAACTTATTTCTATTAATAAAACACGGGGTGTTACACTTCGCCTCCAGCTCATGTATCCAGCTCACGCAGGTGTCGCGGTCTCCTGCGAATTTGCGCGGAGGATTTCCTAAGAATTTCCTGTAGGCCGCAACTCTGACAGGGGTACCTCGCCCAAGTCCAGGAGTAGTAGAACGCACAGGAGCAGTAGCACGGAGAGCGCTCTGCTTCCAGTTGATCGAACGATGATTCCTTCCGTCTCCGCATGCTGGTGAATCGCCGGTTGATGACATCTACAAGGGATTTTAAGGAAAGGAGTCAAACAACAACAAAAATATTGTTTGAACGGAAATAAAATGGCTATTAAGAGAATATAAATTTTTGATCGAACAAAAACAGGATCAAAAAGGTTTAAGAATTTCATTAGTGAAATTGGTTAAGGATTTAGTAGATGCCCTCACTTCGTATAGTTTGGTACTTCTTCGGCGTTTCACTTCTCAAGAACTAAGTTTATTATTTCGATTTTATATCCGAGGATAGTTGTTAGTTTTAGTCAGTCACATCAGCAAGTAGCAAGCATGTGATGGTTAGCGTATTTTATTTTAGGGTAGTAGTTCGTTTATTTCAAAAGATTTTAGCGTATGGTCGGTACTTAAAGTTTCTACCCATCCTCACACTTTAAAGTGATCTAAGTTATTTATTTTAGCGATCTAAGATTTCTAATTCATTATTTGATCCTATCAGTCTATGCCTGACATATATATTAATATGTATGTCTGGCCCAGGTGTCGTCTCGCTATGAGAGATAACTTTATGTTACTCACGGTCGCAAGACAGCTCTGATACCAACTGTAACAACCTGGTTTTTCGTGACTTTAATTAAACTAAGGCGGAAAATTAATTAAGTCTATATATTACAAAACCAGCTGTTATCGTATTACAAACTCTATATACATAATATGAGTTTAAGATAAACAGAGTATATGTTTGATTACATCCTCTCAAAAGCATACAAAATAAACGAGGCAAACTCTCCCCAGCATTCAATAACTTTGGTCTCGGGGTACCTGCATTAATTTATTATCATTTTCCCGCAACACTCTTTCGACACATGAAATTCTAAAACATATGCAATATAGAAAGTAGATAAAATAAAACAAGTAACAGGTAGGCAATTAAATCACATAAGGAAAATCATGATGATTCAAACGTGAGTATAAATCCATTCACATAACGTACAACACTCATAAATAATCATTCACAACATATCGTATTTCAACTCTCAGGAAGCCATGACATTCAGACAATAATCAAACACAACAAGGAAATGCATTCAACATACGTTAACTAAAGAATGTTCGTTAGCGAGGCGGAAGCATGCAGACGTAAATCGCGCTATAGTAGACAGGGCCGAACAAAGCGGACGTGGCTGACATACTAGACGTCCGCGAAGCGTTTATCGTGGCGACAAAGCGGACGTGTCTGACAGGCTAGAGATACCTAAGGTAATAAGGACAGCCAAATCCCTTGTCTAATGTATGCATACACCACTATAGATAGGATCGTAGCATACTCGCCCTCGAGTAAGTAGTCACCTAATAATTCGACTATAACCTTAGACGGGTACCCCCGGGTGGGGCTGAAGTTTCCAATTACCGTAGTATGGGCTCACGGAGATATCAAGTATGCCCCATCCCTGAGGTTGTATATCCCGCACCGAAATAATAATTTTAAAAATTATTAGATCGCCTTTAGCAACTCTGGGAGGGAGCCAAAGTCCCCATAGACGGCTACCTCATTAACTTCGAATTCAAAAGTCGCGACATGACGAACAATCCAAGTATTTTTTTCAAGTATTCATTTTCTCAATTTCTTATTTCCTCGTTTATTCAAAATAGGTGACAATTCTGTAACTTAATAATATCGTCGAACTTTGTATAATGAAATTTTAGTTCTAGCAGTTCTTCAGATAAACAAAACACATAGAAAGACTTAATGATTTATTTTGAGTCCGTTCGTAAATTTTAAATATTTTTCACTATTCATTATTTTACTATTCATCGTATTTACTATTCATCGTATTTACTATTCCTCGTATTTCTATACGTATTCGTATTTTCGTATTTGTACGTATTTTTATACGTATGTGTATTTTTATACTTCGTATTTTTATACGTACATGTATTCTTATACTTAGTATTTATACTTTTTATAAAAACATGTATTTTTATACTTTATACATTTTTTATACTTAGGATATTTTATTTAGTTACAAAACCAACTTTTATTTTCTAAGTACAAAATTCTAGTTTTAAAGTCGTTAAGTTCGTTTTGTATTTAGTGATTTGAAAAATTATTTTAAAATAAAACTCGGTTAAATTTAGTCATATACTTAGCTAAATTTCTTTAACGGTTTCTATTTTTAGCGAGGTTGTCGTAGTTCATTTTAAATAGTCCGTATGTCCACATCCAAATTTAAGCAAAGGTAGTAACACTTGAATTTGTTCATTTTAAAACATGTAACGTTTATTTTAATCGGTTTAGTTGATTCTTTTTATTAACAATTCATTATACAATCCAATATAATCCTAATTACTAATCAAATTTAGTGACTAAGTGATAAATTCATTTTGACCAAAATTGACCCAAAGTAAAGGGAAATGCCGTAGCCCCCTTGTACACTACTCTATTTATTTCTTTTTTTGTTTCTATTAATAATTCAATACATTAACTAATTAAATTACTTAAGTGATAAAAATAAAAAGTGATAAATTCATTTTAGGTCTAAAATAGACCCCAAAACCGTGGCCCTCTATACACTTAGTCATTTTCACTTTCGTTTTCTAATTTATCGGTTTTGACTTAAAGTTTTTATATACTAATTATTTAAATTATACTAAAGTGATTTAACTAGTTTGTAATTTTCACTAAACATTTTATTTCATTTATGAATAGTGATTTTACTCACTTTAAATTTCTAACTTTTTCATTATTAAGATTTAGCTTATTTAACTTATGTGTTTTAGCATTGAATTTATTCACTAGTGCACTAAAACAATTTTTCAGTAAAACTTACAAAAATCATAAATCAAAACTAGCTAAAATTGAAGAACACTAATGAATTTTTCAAGAACTCTTATGATTTTCTAAAGAACACTTTTAACTCAAATTTTTATATTATCGTTTTATTTTCTCAAATTTTTATAGCAAGTCTAATTAACCTAGACTAATCATAATACGTTATTTAGGAAAATTAAAACTAAAAATTGGTCCAAAAATCACAAGAAAACCGTGGCCCCTAAACATATATTCATAATTTTTATTTTTGATTTTTATACTTCTAATTCAATAACTAATTTCCTTTATATTATTTATGTGTTTAAGCATGAGTGAAGAACATAACAAAACATTAACCAACAAAAGTAAATCATTTTAAACACACAAATAACAACAATAGTTCAAGAACACACATAAACACTTTAAAACATTTAAATTTCATAACAATTTCATCTCAAGTCCAAAACATAAACTAATTATATTTTCATGTACATCTTATACATAGTATTTTAAGCATGCAATTAACAAAAATTAAAACGAAAAATTAAACCAAAAATAATGGGTTGGCCGCGTGGTTTATATGTTCTACACAAATTTTATTTTTCGATTTTTACCTTGTAATTTGTCATGCAATACTTAAGTGATACACTAATTCATACACACACTCAAAACATCATTTAGGAAAAATAACATATAATCAAATAGGTGTAGGTGCTTAGCAAATATAGTGTGCGGGAGCACCTTAATTAGGTTAGGAGTGAATTTGTTTAGCAATTGTCGGGATCAACTATATGGTCAAACTGGCTCAAGTCGATGCCTCCACCTTGCTCCTCGTCTTTGGTTAAGATTAGTACATAAAAATAAAAATAAGCAAGTTAGTAAATTATTTTAAACTAGCTAAACCATACTAACTATTTTAGGTGTAGTAATATTTTTAGGTTTAGGTGATGTTTTAAATTTTCATGCATTTGATTTATTTTCATAATTATTTTCAAGTTAAAAGAGAAAGTGATTAACAAACATAAATGGTGGAGAAGTATTTTAAGAGCTTAAGTGAATTAAAGATAAGAAATTAAAAGCTTAAAGAAGAAAAATATAAGGGAGAAGATGAAGATCTTCAAGGAAAGCTTGAGGTTGAAGATGAAGATTGCTTACAAGTGCTCTTGTGTTTGTTTATTTAGAGAGAAAAGAGTTAGGGTATTAGTTTTGTTTTGTGTGTAATGAATTGTAATACTAGTAGTAAGTATATGTATTGTATTTGTGTATTGTAATTGTATAAACATTAAATTAAATTAAGCTAGAAATGATGATGAAATTATAGGTTGTGTAAGGTGATGAGACATGGTAGTAAAGTAGAGAAGAATGGAAGAAGATAAGCTAAGACCATTGATGGTCAAAAATTTCGGCCTACATGTACAAACAAGGGCTCGATTTTCGTTTTTGAAATTTTCGATTTGCGCGCACGAGAAAAGTCTCGAAATAAAATATATTGTCTTAAAATAATGTTTAGAAGTAAGATCGAAAATAAAAATGAAAATAAACCACAAAACGAAATCAAAACAAAAATTGGGTATTAGGTTCTCGCAACTTTGAATAAAAATTTTATTTGATCGAAATATATATTTTTTTCGTTGAATGTTATCGATTTAAATCATTATACTCAAACGTCAAAAAGTTTATTAGTTTAGACTTAGTGTGACTCATTATTTCGATTTTTAGTGAAAGTGTTAGTTAAATCAAAATGAAATAGTAATTTGATAATAATATAATATGTTTTGTTAGTAATAATCAAAATGATTAAGTCTTAAACTAATTTTGTTTGATTTGGATTATGAGTAAGTATATTTGAGAAAGGATTAGGTGATTTAATCACCTTAAGTGGCCCGGCCACTTTGGTCAAATTGATCTCGATTTGCGTGCCGAAATTTGTCGTTGAGAAATTTGCCGTCGATACTTCATTTGATTTATCGAGTTCGAATATGTAAAAATAAAGTTCAAATTCGAAGTATATCAAAATGGTTTTAGTTTAGGTGCGAGAAAAATTGTAGTGTATTGTAATTGTTGACTTTTATAAAATTTTGAATTGTGTTTCTTTTTGAATTCTAAATATAATACAATATACTTTATTTTTCAAAAATTTTATATTTGGACTTAGGAAATTTAGTATGATTTGGCGAAAAAAAAAAAAAAATTCAGTCGCATTTTTATTATAATGAAAAAGGATGAATTTAATTTAAGGAATTAAATTCTTTTATAATTTTTATGTTAAAATAACACGGGGTGTTACATAAGGGTACAATTGGTACGTAATACACTAAACGCAAGGGTACAGTTGGGAAAAGTGAAAAATACGAGGGTACAGATGAGAATAACCCAATATAAAATGTACAAAAATATCAATTATAAATATAATTACAGTCTAATAAATTTTCAAATGGTCTGCCTGTTTTAAAGGATATATTGCAATAAAATTATATTTTATTCGACTAATAATGAAGTAATTTTTAGCATGAATTGCAAATATATAATGTTTAATGAAAGTAATTGTAATACTCCGTATTTTTAGTATCTTGTTTTAAACGAATCTTTTATTTTTAAGTCGAGTCTTATATTTTTAAGTCGACCTTATATGAGTTTATATGATTTTTCTTAAGAAGAGTTTTATATAATTATAATAATAGTAATAGTAATAGTAATAGTAGAATAAGATGGATCCAAAATGTTAAATCTATACCCATTCTTTTACTTGGTCAAAACACAAAACAACCACGAACGATATTTCGTTCGTTCTCTTCTCTTCTCTTCTCTCCCCTATTCGTTTTTCTCTTCTTCTGTCACTTCTTCATTCCTCATCATCATTCAGTTTCATCATCATCTTCATCGTTCCCGTCATCATCAGCGACAGCATCACCACGGTCAGCGGCGGCTGCTGCCTCTCCCGTGATCCCTACCATGCTCTATTTCTTCTGGGTTTCGTTTTCGTCAAGCCATGGGTCGATTCCTAGGGTTTAAGCTTCAATGTATCGTTTTTCCTCGAGTTCTAGCCTTATACTCGATTAATTAGAGGTAAATTCGTATTCCCTCAATTGATTTTGGTCTATGTCGATTTTTGACCTAGAATTTGGGGGTTTTCTAATTATAGTCGATTTTAATAATTCTTTGTGTCAAATAGTTAGTATTTGACTGGTAATTAACAATAAAATTATTATTTGTAGAGTGTGACTTAACAGCGAAGCGGTTTCGACGTCTTTGCCCTCTTCAGCTCGAGTTTGGGGTTTTCCTCGCAAGGTAAGGCTTAGCCTTACTTAGTCCGGTATTAGGGTAGTTTGTATGTGTGTTGAAAGAATTTGAGGGCGTGTTGAGTTTTATGAGAGTTGAGGTACAATGAGTGGTGCGCGAGGTGATGTTGTCGCGGTTGTTGTACGTTACTGCTGCTGCCCGTCGCCCTTGTGGCTGCTGTCTGTTGTCCTTGTTGCTTTTGTTAATATTGCTCTCAATGTAACTGGGATTGTTGTGGAACCGCCATAGTTATTCGTTACCGCTGTGTTGTTGTTGCTGCTGTATCCTCTTTGTTATTGCCTCGTCTTCGTCGTTGTGATCGTTGTTCATGTTGTTGAGTGCTTGTAAACTATGCTTGTGTGTGTGTGTGTGTGTGTGTGTGATTCTATCTCAGTTTGGTGTAGTGCAATGGCTCGGTGATATGACTCGAATGTGTTAGGTGTAAATTGTGTGTGAGAGAACTATAGCCAATAGTAGGGTGTTTAGGCCGAATGGGATTGTATGTGTGACTCGGTTACTACTGTCTGTTAGTGAAGTTTGTTATCGAGTGCTTTGATGCTCACGCTGAGAGTATGCTGCTGTTCGTCTTGTTGTCGCCTGCTTCTGTGCTCCGTACGTGTTACCGTGTAATGTTGCTACTGTCTACTGCTACGCTACCTAGTGGGCTGCTGTAGTGTTTCTTTTTGTGTTGTCAAGGCTGCTGCCGTGTGCAGCAGCTGTATGGTGATGTTTTGGTTCGTTTTGGCCATGGCGGTGGTTTATGACGTCACATAGAGGGTTGTAAATGTGTGTCCTTGGGAGATTGTTGGTTTAAGCGTCGGGTTACGTGGTTGAGATGTACAAGGTACTATGTGCGTGGATTTGTGACGGCATTCGCCTTTGTAAGCTTGTACTGGTAAGTAGTGAGTGTAATATGAAGTAATAGGTGCTTGACACATTGTGAAATGTTTTTAAGTAAGGTATATTAGTGTAAAGGAGGAAATTCTCGTGATATAGCAGCTGGCCAGTTTTGTTATAGGCATTATGAGCTTGGTTTTCGAGCATTTTCATCTTCACGAGGCTTAACTATGTATGTATGGTATGGTGGGATGAAGCGGGAGTAAGTTAACACTTTATATTGAGTATGGAAGTGATTTAGGTGTGGGTGAATGCCTTAGTTATTATAAAATTACTGAGGTTCAGTTCTTTGATACGCTAGAGGTGGAGTTAGGTATTATTTGACAAGGTCATGGTAAAATGAATTAAGAATAGGTGGATGTGATGAGAGGTGATGAAACGGAAAGGTTATATCGTGCTATCAGAAATCGAGAGTGTGAAGCGATTATTGAATCATTGAGGCAACTCCTTTGGGCTTGGTCTAGGGCTAAATGACGTTTCAAGCTTGTATAATTGTAGTAATAGGTAGGAGTAAGAAGCGGTGTGTATTTGCTTGAGTTACGATATGAATTTTCGTGTCCTACAAGTACGTATATGTGTGTATTCTTAATCATTAGCCGCTGCCCGGTTTCGTAATCGTGAGTCTGGTTTATTTGTGCGTTTGTGAGTGCATGGTTTACTTGTGCGTGTGTGAGTGCATTGTATGTGAGTATGTTGTGTATGCGGATGATGTATGCGACGACAGATGAAATTGAGAAAGGCGTTTGATGAGATGTGGAATGTTATGAGATGGAAATGAGAATATATAAGTTAATGATCTTGTATATAAGTTATAGGATATGATAAGATTTGTATACGTGTTATAGAATATAGTCGCCTGGCTTACGAGCCCACTTACGTGATTACAAATGGTTTGGTATTATATATAGTTGCTTATGAGGATAGCAATGATATTGTATTGGTAATCAAAGAGATTTTGGAATTTGATTGTATTTGAATTGTACATAAGAGGGAAGTGGCAAAAAAAAAAAATGAAAGCGGGTAATAAGTATGGTAATAATGTGAAAAGCTAGGTAAAGGATGGTTGTATAATTTGTATGTGTTGGTTAAGCTCGTGCCAGGTTTACTTTCTTTTCGTGACAATTTAGCTTATTTATGTGATGCGTGAATCGGACTAACCCCCTCTTTGTAGGTACTGAGATCGAGGGATGCGTCAAGTGAAGTTTGGCTTGAGGGGTTGCGGAGATATCTATCACGAGTTCTATTTTACTAGAAGTAACGCGCCTACGGGCTACACTTGTAGACCTGTGTAATCACCTTGTAAATTTTGGATGTCACCGTTTTGTATTCGTTGCTAAGCTCTTTCTTTTATCGTTGTCTTTTATTATTATATATAGTAAGAACATAAAACAGGTACCGTGTTGAGAATTTATCTCGACTCTGTAACGCCTTTATTTAGGTGGGGTCTGCCCTACTTAAATGGGGGTGTTACAGTAATGGAATCAAAATTTTAGTATAACAACTATTTTTGGTGTAAACTTATAATACAGCTTAATATAAAAATCAAGAAGTTCTCATTAGAAGTATATTATGAAAATTTATTTGAACGAAATTTTTTAGCCGCGTTTTACAAACAAAGGACCAAAAATAGAAATATAAAAAATTTTAAATTTTAAATTTATTTAAAAATATATTTAAAAATAATTTGTTTATATTCAAATTAACACGGACTGTTAGAACCACCGTCTTAATACACCGTACCTAATGGTGAGATGTACAAATTTGGACTTGATGTCCTCACTTAAATACAAAAAGTACAAGGTCTTGTTACTAAGATGGTGGGTGCATGTAATCTCTTATAAATACATCAAATCTTCTTAACTTCATTGATGTGAGATATCCAAACTTTGGGGTGTTACAAACTCTCTCATTTAAACACAATGTCCTCAGCTCGTTGTGCCTCGGAGCTTACCGCAACCAAACCCAGAATCTTTCCCTGCTTTGTGGGTGACCCGCGTACCCCTAACCACGGGCTCACCATACGGTCGCAGGGTTGCTCTGATACCATTTATAACAGTCTGACATATCACCGTCGTAATACACCGCACCTTATAGTGAGATGCACACTTATTGGCTCGTTGTCCTCACATAAGCCCAAAAGCACTTGGCGTTGTTACTAAGATGGTGGGTGAAATCCTTTATAAATACATCAAATCCTCTTAACTCTACCAATATGGGATATCCAAACTTTGGGGTATTACAAATAATAATACTCCCTCCGTCCCAGTGGATTGTTTACACTTTTTATTATGGGGTGTACGGGTTATTTGTTTACATTTCCATAAATGACCACATGTGTAAGTGAATCCTTGTTTTTAAACCAATCAGATTAATTTTTTTCCACTTACTTTATATCAAGTGGGGTCATAAATATACTTATATTATTATTTTATTCAATCTTTTCATTACCTTTCTCATCACCTAAATATTTGTGAATAAAGTAAAATTAAACAATTCACCGAAACGAAGGAAGTAATAATAATAATAATAATAATAATAATAATAATAATAATAATAAAAATAATAATAATATACACATTTTATTAAATTTTAAATTTTATTAATCTTTTTGAAAAAAAAAGAAAAGGAAATTCTAATGTTAATTAAATTTTCTCATGTTATATAAAAATTTTGGAAAAAGAATGCTTAAATATATTTGATGAAGTAAAAAAATAAAACCAAAAAAATACATTGAACATACCCATAATGTTGGGACAAACATGAGGCATGTGATGAGCAAGTTTGAAAAACATGAAGTGTAGCTGTGAATCACATATTACACATGACTTGTCACTATATAAATAGAGGCAAACCTGAATTGTAGTAATACATAAAACATCAAAACAAAGACATTCACATTCACATTCACATCGTTTAAAATGTCAGCAGCGCCGTACGAAATCAACGTAATATTTTATTATTTTGATCCTCTTGTGCCTCCATTTCAGGTACTAAATCAACTTGTTAGGGCCTATTCTTTTTTTATGAAATTTTCTAAATCAAGCTTGATCTCTTTGTATGATGTTTTTATAATCGATTTCAAGTTTTCTGAATTAATCATAAGTTTTTTAAGTTGTCTGAAGTTATCTGAAGTTATTTGAAATTATCTGAAGTTTTTCTATTTTTTTTGAAATAATATGGAATAATAATAATAATAATAATAATAATAATAATAATAATAATAATAATTATTATTATTATTATTATTATTATTGTTATTATTATTATGGTTATTTTTACTGTTATTATATTTACTACTTTGTAATAATAATAATAATAATAATAATAATAATAATAATAATAATAATAATAATAATAATAATAAGTTAAATCATTTAATTAATAACTTTTTTATTATTCTTAATAATAATAGTTATTATTATTATTATTATTATTATTATTATTATTATTATTATTATTATTATTATTATCATTATTATTATTATTATATTATTATTATTATTATTATTATTATTATTATTATTATTATTATTATTATTGTGATATTTTTTTTTAAAACCATAAATTATTGTGAATTTGAGGTTTTTAAAGTAAAGAATTTTGAAATATTTCCTGTTTTTTTTTTTTTCTTTTTCTTTTTTTTTTTTTTAAGAGCATTCCTTCACATGATAGAAAATGTGATTTAATTATTCACAAGCTTGTCAATAAGTAGTTATCAATAATATAATCTATTGTGGGTACATTAATAGTATATGATAGTTTCTTCGGTGCTTTCTTTATAATTTTACACTTAATATTTTTATTCTTTTTTGGACAGGTCTCAAGTGGTTTGAATGATACTTCAGCACCGGTGTAGCGTGGATACACTACGTGTATTTGATGTTTGATAATTATCTAATTGCATCGTTTGCGTTCTAATTATTTTGTCATTTCTTTAATGTTTGTATGATGAATAAATAAATTGAAAGACTATTTGAGTTGCATATTACTTATGTGAAATAAAGTTCTCCGTTTGTTTTTCTTGATTGAGTAATAAATCTCATTAATTAAAAGTCATACGACATCTGCAATAAATTTTGATACTCAGCATACATAAATCTAAATGACTTATGATCATGTATTCTCATAAAATTTTCATTTAGTTATTCATAAAATAAAATCAAGAATTGTGTCTTATAATTTTAATTTTAATTTACATAATATTATATTTATCTTCCATTTTAACTTATTTTATCAACATACTTATTCATATTTGTATATATATGTATTGGAGATATTGTCGAGATATCGACAATATCTTAATATTAAGAAAATATCGGGTGTTAGGATATGTCGAAATAAGTCGAGATATCGACATATTAGTATTAATGGCATACGAGATATTCGAGTATATCCTATAGAATATTTATGATATTATCGTGTAAGCTATTTATGTTAGGTAGTTTATTATATAAGTTGCTTAATGTGATGTTAAATCCACACAACAACATTAATAATATCAATTTCTCTTTATGAATTCCCTTATTGTGAAATCCTTTATGGTATCAGAGCCTCTTTTCTGAGGTCTCTCGATACGCTTCCGCTGCCCTGCCGGTGGGCCGATATTGCAACGCCCACCGGCGGGATATAATATAATATTACAAGCAAATTGCATAAAAGTGATAATTGTTTGGGATTCGAAACATGCCGAATTGCCAATCCATGGTTTTGTCCACCGTTTATTTTTTTAATATCAAAGTTTCATAGATCTACAGATGAAATGATTTTCCGTGGAAGGGTGTTTGTCTCGTTCGTGAAATTGAGCGTTCGTGACAACGAATATGTTTTTTTTTTTTTTGGTGTTCGATTTATTGTTGGCTTGTGTGATGGTTTGCGGCCTACCTAAGTGTCGCGGGTTTGTGACCTACCTAAGAGTCACCGTTGTTGAGGGTTTGTGACCTACCTAAGAGTCACCGTTGTTGAGGGTTTGTGACCTACCTAAGAGTCACCTTTGTTGATGGTGTGCGGCCTACCTAAGTGGCGCCTCTGTTGTTTGTGGCCTACAGAAGTGCTGCAGTTGTTGGACAAGATGACGAAGAATCAAAGATGAAGCACTTTGAATTTTTTTTGTCATTTTCATTTATTTTATCTTATTGTAATGTCAAACTCATGGTAATTTTTGCAAATTACCATAAGTTTGAGGGGGGATATTGGAGATATTGTCGAGATATCGACAATATCTTAATATTAAGAAAATATCGGGTGTTAGGATATGTCGAAATAAGTCGAGATATCGACATATTAGTATTAATGGCATACGAGATATTCGAGTATATCCTATAGAATATTTATGATATTATCGTGTAAGCTATTTATGTTAGGTAGTTTATTATATAAGTTGCTTAATGTGATGTTAAATCCACACAACAACATTAATAATATCAATTTCTCTTTATGAATTCCCTTATTGTGAAATCCTTTAGCCATTATTCCCAGTTTTGCTTATCCTTATTTTGATACTTGCGATCTACCCTCCATCCAGAATTTTGATCAATAAAAAACATAAATAAATGGAAAAATTGACCGGAGCAACTCCATCTAACGGTCATCTTTCCAAAAAATAATGATAATTCAATATAATTCAAGAATAATTCCAACTTCCAAAAAGCTATTCCCAATAGAGTAATTCGACTATAACGCTGCCTTATAATATGAGACACTATATTTCAATGATATCATCAATCCTAATATTATTATTATTATTATTATTATTATTATTATTATTATTATTATTATTATTATTATTATTATTAACTCTCATATTTTTTGACCATAATGTTTGTTACATAATTTATTTAACACATGTCACAATCATATTTGACCATATTTTTGTTGAACACTTAGACACTATATGTTGACATCAATCAACAACTACTACGTTCAAACGTAATCGTATTACATATGAAAAGTAACACTATTATTCTTGAAAAGTAACTATGCTTTCTTGTCTCATACGGTGAGACGACCTCACCGTAAAATTTGTATTTCATGTAATATACATCTTAGAGTTATTTAAATAAATTTTCCTCACTCTTATTATAAATAAAATTAAATTCGAATTTACCTTTTTTTGGTTCCTATTAGAGCCAGTAAAAATTGGTCAGAGTATATTATTGCAATTGTTTTTAATAAGGGTGTACTTTTCCTATAGGATATTTACTTCATCCTATAATTGTTTTCCTATTTTACCCCATCCCTTTAAAATTTTACTCAATCCTAAAAAAAGTAAAAAATCATCACCCTCGATATAACAGTCCGACCTAATGGTGAGATGCATATGTTTGGGCCCGTTGTCCTCACTTAAACCCAAAAGCACATGACCTTGTTACTAAAGTGGTGAGTAGAATATCTTATAAACATATCAATCATCTTTTCATTCCACGATGTGGGACATTCAAACATTAAAACTTGGGGCGTTACAAACTCCCTCACCTAAAGAACACAACGTCCTCATTGTGACTTACAGAGCTAACTATAGCCAAGCCAAGAATCCTCCCTCGCTAGGTCGGTGACCGGTGTAACATAACTACCAAACTCACCGCACGGTCGCAGGGTTGCTCTGATAGCATTTATAACAACTCGACTCACCACCATCGTAATACACCCACCTTGACGATGAGATGCACAGTTTTGAACTCGTTGTACTCACTTAAGTCCAAAAGCACAAGGTCTTGTTACTAAAGTGGTAGGTAGAATATCTTATAAACATATCAATCATTTTTTCCTTTCCCAATGTTGCATCCAAACATGGGGGTGTTACAACCAGCCCAACACCATCACCCGCACACAAAGACCATCTGGCATCCCTCAGCTCGGCTGCTCGACCGCCCCGCCTGCATGCATCATGTCCCTTCTTACTACCACCTTACTTCTCTCATCTCTATATTCAACCATTTTCAATCGCCTACAATAACAATAATAATTAATACTCCCTCCTCATCACAATGTTTATCACATTTGTCTTTTGGAAAGTCAAAACTTTTAAAAGTTTGACCGTCATTAGTTTAAAACGTATAAATAATGAAAGTATAATAATAGGATATTCACATTCGTCATCAAAACATCTTTCCTAAAATTATATTTTCAACAAAAAAACGTAATGTATAGCCAAAGAAAAGGACCGTCAAAGGTCGACATTGGAGACCGCGCATAAAGTAAATGTGATAAACAAAGTGATGAGGAGGGAGTAAAACTAACTGATTAATCATAATGAATTTATCATAACAATTTGTTCTTACTTGATTAAAATTTATCATATTAGCAAAATTATTGATCAAAATCAAAAGTTTAATGAGAGAAAGTTAAAGAGTAAATTATTAGGATGAACAATTAGAAGAAAGCGTAATGAATGGAAGAAAAATGAAAAAATATACGATGAGAGCAAAATCTCTATAGTACGTAGAAAGCAATTACGTTTCAATAATTGGGGATCATTCTCAGATTATTTTGAGTTGTAAATATTTTTAAAAGATGGGTATCAATTTATCATTATCCCTGTCAATTTTTCTAAATAAATTACTGATATGCTTTATCTACTACGTAAAGAAGATATATAAGCACTAATTTTTCGTTTTGGAATATTCATATTTCAAATTTTAACACTATCTTAACTTTTGTTTCTAAACAGAAAAATTTCTCCATTTAGTAATTTACAAGTTTAGTAACCCCACAATGCGCAATTTGTTTTAGATTTAAATGTAGTGAATAATTAATCTTTAAAACATTAAATATAAAATTCCATTCTATTGACTGAATTTGGATCATATACAAAGTTGCTTTCAAATTCAAACAATAGTGAGCTTAGATTTAACCAAATAACTGAACATATATTTACACCAAAATATAGTAGTACAAATAGATAAAATATAATAGCTAAAAATAATACTTTTGATTATTTGTAATCATGATACAATATACTTCTTTTTTCACGTTATTTAAATAACTTTAAACGTATATATTATACGGAGCAACATATCTAATGTTTTATATAGCTTAAACATAAAACAATAATATAAATAATTCATTTTCAGAGTATTACGTACTCCATAATTAACTACTCTTCACATTAAATTATAATGGTAGGATATGGATAATTTAGAAGACGAGGATGATCGATATTATTGACGTAAAGCCTGTCTCGTCTTCTGCTCAGCATATCCATTGCACAATTACACTGTTGCTTACACAGACTATGTTCGAGGTCACTTTTGTGTATGCATTTAATAGAGCTCAGGAATGATTTGGTGTTATGGGGTGAGCTCACTCTTATTTCTAGTGGCACTACTATTCCATGGCTGTGTTTGGGCAATTTCAACATTGTAATACCCCGTATTTTCATGAGTCGGTGCTTTGAGTTATTTTAACCTTAATGCTACTTCTAGTCATATAAGAAGCGTCTTATTAAAATATTTTTGGGTTATCTCGGACGTAGGTTAAGTGGGTGCTCATTGGATTCGTAAAATTATGAAGTTGTTGAGTAATTTTATCGGTTTAGTGTTTTGAGGTATAGAATTTTCTCGAGTTGATTATATAACGGTTTTAAAAATAAAGTTGACCTAGTTGATCGACCTCCCTTAACCTCATTAAATGGAGGTATTTAAGTGGAAATTCATCCTCAAACCTCCACACATCCTCATTTTTGTTTCTCCCTCGTACAAACATCTTTTACACCTTCTCTCTACACTTTAAGGGTGTGTTTGGATTGAGGGAAATGAAGGGAAAGGAAGGGGAGAGAAAGTGAGGGATTGAATTTCCATCGTTTGGTTACAAAAAATGGAGGGAGGGAAATGGAGGGGGAGGGATTTGGAGGGATCCATTTTCCCTCCTCCAAGCCTAATTGAATTCCCTTCAAAATAGGCAAGATTTGGAGGGAAAATGGTATCCAAACATCACCATTTCCCCTCCCCTCCCCTTCCTTCCCCTTCCCTCCCCTTCCCTCATTTCCCCTCCCCTCCATTTCCCTCCTATTTTGCTATCCAAACACACCCTAAAAGATCAAAATATATATAAAAAAAATTCAGCTCATTCTCTCCCTTGTGCAGCCGTGACTCCCTCCCCATCTAATCATTTCGGGTTTTCTTCATTTCTCGCTCGTTTTGCGTGATTCTCGTTGCGTTGAGTTCCTCTCTTCCTCCTCTATCTTATCCTAACTCTTTCTCTCCTAGGTAATTAAGCTTTAATTCATGCTCAAGTTACCACATTTTGTATTATGATTTTGTCATGTTTAGTTTATTTTGTTGGTGTTAGCTTATGTAGTGGTTCATAGAGGTAATTAGTAGTATTTAATTTATTGTTGTTTTTGGGCATTGTAGAGGAAGAATTCGTTGAGAAACCCTTGTGATTCGTGTTTCTTCATTCTTGAGACGGTTTCCTTGTGTTATCTCTTCACCCAAGGTAAGGGCTTATTCCTTACTTAGTTTATTGTTGTGTTAGTTAGTTTAATTGTATAAATTTGTGTGCAGTGGTTTGGTGATAATACTTGAGTGTTATGTATACTTGAATGTATTTTGTACTTGTATGCTTAGGTGTATGTGTGTGTTGTTAAGTACGAATGTACGAAATGAGGTGAAAGAGACCTTGGGCCGTGTTGATGGTGCTGTGGCCGAAGGGTCGTGTGGTTGGTATAAGGGCGGCCGAAGGGCCGTGGGGCTCGGGGTGGGATGTGCATCCCGAATTAGTGTGTTCTCTGCAGAGGGGATTTGGAAACCCACGATGACCTATTTTTTAATTGTTGTATCTCCAAATGCATAACTCGGCAGGTTTGGATGTGGCTTGGGATAATGCGTAGCTTGAAATGTGAACTCCGATGGCGAAACACTACTTCAGAAAGAGATCTTGGCGAGCTGAATTGCTTTGTAGATGCATAGTGGCTTGCATCTACTATATTTGGTAGGAAAGAAAAAGTAAAATTTTTATAAGGGTTGACAATTGTTGGATTTTTTTTTCATAAGATATTGAGATTTTATTCGATATTATTATTTTGATAAGATAATATCTTTATATTTTATTTAGTTGTCTTATGAATATGTATGTGGTCCAATTTTAGGTAATAATCAGTTTCTTCTAGTCAAAGAAACTGACTCCTAAAACGTTTCCTATTTTGACTCGGTCTATTATCTTTATTCTGTTCACACACAATATTTTCATAATCACCTACTACTCTTTGACCATCTATATTGTGAGTACGAGGGTTTGGAACCAGTTAGATCTGAAGATCATTATTATTATTGGGGTCTTCTTTATTATAATTTCTTATTATATTGAAAACTATATTTATTATTTTATAAGCAATGGCTGGAGGTATGTCTCGATCCTAAATCGCTTCCGCATATTAATCTCATAATTATGTTGTTTTGTATGAGATTAAATTTATAACTCTTACAACAATTCCATACTCCCTCCGTTCATATCCACAAGGCATATTTGCTTTTTCACACTTGCCAACGCGCGTTTTGCGCGTTAAATATTTTTAGCTACGTTTATTCAAAAAATATAAAAATTAGATTTTAATTATGTATTCGTAAAGACGAATCAAACAAGATCATACATGAATATATCTACATTTATGTATCGAGAGATAATTGAAGTTGAATGTCGAAGTATGAATAGTGTCCAAAATAGAAATATGCCTTGTGGATATGAATGGAGCGAGTAGATACGTTTGTAAGACGTATAAAAATGGCTGTTAGCATTAGGGTTTTGCACTCTTTGAGAAGTGAGGATAACTTGGATGTCGTTGATAAGTTGAATGGATAGAATGATAATGTAATTTGGATATTTGGCAAAATGAAATAAAGAGGAGATAATTTATTGCAAAAAAAAAAATTATAATTAAACAACAACAACAAGAGAATATTGTTCATTACACCCTTATAAAAATTATTTTTTTGAACAATACACCCTTATATTTTTTTTTGTAACTTACATACAAAATATTACTTTTCTTCCAAAATTGCTCCAAAGTAAGGTTTAAAAAGTATTTTAATACTCCATTTATCTAATTATTTGGTTATATTTCTGTTATTAAATCAAGCATTAATTAATGGCTTGTGTAATAAAAATAAGTTTATCCATTCAAAAGGGTGTGTTAGTTCATCAGAATTCTCACCTTGAAGCAATTTTAGAAAAAAAAAAAAAAAGTATTTTGTATGTCAATTTTAAAAATAATTATATAAGGGTGTAATTTTCAAAAAGCAATTTCATAAGCAGTGGCGGACCCATGATTTTTCTTTAGGGGGGGCACCGTACTATGCGAAATTTTTTTGTCGTGAATTAAAAAAAATGTGCTCATTCTTTAACTTATATGCGCTCGCTAGAAAATATAACTAAAAAAATATGAGATAAAATGTAACGAAAAAATTAGTTTAAACTTAACTTTTTATTCATTGATTTTGGAAAAATATTGAAAAGCAATCAAATGAGCTCCAATTTTCATAAATCGGTGTAAAAGTCTAGTTAAAAAAAAAAAAAAAAAAAAACATGTAAATCAAACCATCTTAGTAACTGCAACTTTCTGTTGTATTTTATTAACAACTCTTACTTATTCAATTTTTCGTAAAAGGAGTGGGGGGCACGGGTCCCCCTTGGCCCCCAGGCCCGCCCCTTTCATAAGGGTGTAATAATGAACAATTTTCTCTAATAAAATCAATAATAATAATATTTTTTTTTTAGGGGAATAATAATAATAAATTTTTTGTTAATACACTATTATTATCATTATTATATGAAATTTTAAATTTTAATAATCTTTTTGAATTTTTTTTTTTTTTTTTTTTTTTTAATTTTAAAATTTTTCTAAAACTTTCTCATACATGTTATGAAAAAACTTTAAAAGATTTGCTTAAATATTTGATGAATTAAAAAATAAATATAATAAAATATGGAAAGAACATATCTTATAGATAATGTTGGACCAAAACATGAAACATGTGATAGATAAAGTTTGAAAAACGTGAAGAGTAGATGTGAATCACAAGTTACACCTCATTTGTCACTATATAAATTGAAGCAAAACCTAAATTATAAGCAAAACATCAAACATCAAAAACAAATTATTTTACATTTCATTTTCATAAAAAGTCTAATAACATCAATTAAAATGTCAGGAGTGCCCTACGAATGCATAAACCCAGGATTTCGTTGGCCACCTCTTTATTTGCCTCCATTTCAGGTACTACATCAACTTGTTAATTGTTATATTTAGGTGTGAAATAAATTATTTACACTCAAACTAAGATCAATTGAGTACGCGGTAGGGGTAATTATATTACGGGGGCATCGTGAGTTCCCGACACCCATATATTTTTGTGAAAAAAATTAATAATGGTCTAAAAAATTAAAAATTATAAAATTATAAATTAAAAGTCTAATATTTTTGCATTTAGAATTTTTTTTTGCAGCCAAGATTATAAATGTTGAAATCGCCACCACTGGTCCGCAGACTTAATTGATGTAACTTTAATATCGTTTTCAAGAAAAACTCTATATCAATTTTTTGTAACTTCCATTCCGCATAACTCTATATGGTTTTTAATTTCTTTTTGAATGAAACTATAACTTTAACACACTTTTTTAAACCTTTATATCTCAACCATTTTTTTTTTATTTTTTTTTTATCTAATGACAGTAATGATGAATTAAGGACTTTTGGTAAGCCATGAACTTGATTAAATCTAAATCATTTACGGTAATCTTAAATTTGTCAAATGACCTAAAAATATTCTTTTCAAATGTGTTACGAGTATGAATTATGATAATAAAATTTCGATTAAAAAAAGTTTTCAACGCATTCAACATAATTTTTTTTAAAGAGAATAAAGTTAAACAAAATTGGAAAGTGATAGGTCAGTACCACCCTATTTTAATAATAATAATAATAATAATAATAATAATAATAATAATAATAACAACAAATTTATATTTTATTCTGTTACAAACATTTAAGGGCAAAATTGTATTATTCCATTGTTAATGATTTTCATTCAATTTTTTTTTAAATTATTCCCACTAGTGTTTGTTTTTATATAAGTCCAACTAAAATCCATAACTAACTAGAATCCTAATATCTTATCAATATATATCATCATTTTTATACTTGTATTATTTATATACATCTCATAGTATTGAAAATGCTCACAAATAAATTTTATAATAGACATGACTGTAATACTATTTAAAAATGCATCGTAGTACAATCAACTAATAAAATTAAAACTCGAAGTATTTGAAATGGTATTTATATAGAGATTGGGCATGACAATCTTATGTTACTTAGTTTATAAAACGTTTTCATCAATCAAAATTCGTTAAACTTGATATAATATGATATAGAATTTTTTAATATAATGATAATATCATAAAAAAAATTATGAGCATAGTTACTAGCTAGTTTAAAGCCATGATATTATCCAATATCAGCGTCAAATCGACGTATAAAACAGACAATTTAATAAACTTATACGGAGTAATCGACAACCCAATAAAATTACTATGGAGTAATTTATAATGATGAACTAATTTTTGGAGAACTTGCTAATTTAATTAAAAAAGCTTACAACATATGATACTCCTTACAATCTTTAGCTTGCACATCATGAATGCATACCACGAACAAAATTATTGTCAAATATTTGATTTGTTTGTTTGTTAACAAATCTCAAGTAATTTATGAAATATTAGAAATTCCAATTAAAAATTTGTGAAAATCTTAATGTCAAAAGTTACGAAAATGCCCTTTTAATAAGTCAAATTTGAGATTTAAAATTTAAAGAGAAAAATAAAAATATTAATATTAATTTACAAATATACCCTCGGTGGTACGCAAATTGAGTACCACCGGGTGGTACAAGGTCATTTTTCTAGTTATAAACGAGTACATGCAAACTTTTTTTTTAGTTTATGCATGTGCATGCACATACACGTAAAATATAAATTTTAAATTTGTAATCACTGAGTCGCATGTTAATGAACATATATGATTTTGATCATCAATAACATAATCTATTTCATGTGTATTAGTAGTATATGAAAGTTTTTACTGTGGTTTAGTTATATTTGTACACATAACTCTCTTTTTTTTTTTTTTTTTTTTTTTTTTTTATACAGATCACTAGTGGTTTGGATGATACTTCAGCACCAGTGTAGCATGGATACACTACGCGTGTCTTTGAAGTTTGATAATTAGTCATTTGTGTCATTTGTGTTCTTAATATTTTATAATTTAGTCTTAAAGTTTGTATAATGAATAAATAAAATTTAAAGACTATTTGTGTCGTAGTTCTGTGAAATTAAGTTCTTGGTTTCTAAAGACTTTGATACTTAGTGTACACGAATCTAAATGAATTACGATAATGTGGTCTCAAATAATTTAAATTTTTTTATTCCTAAAATAAAGTCCAAACGCTAGTGTGACTTATAACTTGATAATTTACATATACAAATTTTAGGGTAAGACTGTCTTATTGTATAAGACACCCTGCCACCTCACCCTCCCTCCTAATATTATAAACATCTCACTCATTTCTCTCACCTACTTTACTCTTTCAGCTTGTCATTCTCACTCATTATTCATGCGATTCTCCTTCCTTCTCTCTCTTTCGTTCGTCGTTTCTTCTTCGATTCTACTCTAGCGAATCGATTTTCTGCAACAATGTGCCCCGTCAAGCAAAGTGCACATCGAAGAAAACCAAAAACTACTCCAATTGAAACTGCTGCAGGTAATTTTTAGGCATTTTTTTCAATTATTAGGTTATTTTGGTTGTTCTTTTGGTTTGCAATTTCAAGATTTCATCAGAAATTGTAGGTTATGTGCTGTTGCTCAATGATTTTAGGATTTCATCAATGATTTTAGGTTATCTGCTGTTACTCAATGATTTTTGAGTGTTTTAGGGTTTGACGATATATGTTTGGCTGTTGCTTTGAATTTTAGGGTTTTCTATTGTTTATCTTGAATTTTAGGGTTTCGCTACGAGTTCGCCTGCAATTTTGGGTTTCTCGTGCAATTTTAGGGTTTTCTGTTGTAAAGTAACTCGTTACATTTGATTGCAACACATTACTCACTTGACTGTTGACGTCGTTATTTAGGCACTAATTCTCCTACAACTCGGTCAATGACGAAAACAATTGAATTTGCTAACTCTACTCTTGGAAGTGATAATAATCCGTCCTCAGAAGGTGTATATTCTTACTTACTTGACTTTGTTTGTTTAAATAATGTTCTACTTGTCAGATGTAATGGTGATATGTTCTAATGAAACCTTATGTTGTTGATTAGTTCATGCTTCAACTACACTTAAACGTGCGAGGCATGTCACATTTGTTGAACCGGAAGCAGAGTCATCTGCTGGACTGCTGGTCAAGGTGCTTCCAGAAAGAATGCTAGGAGTTCAAAAGATTCTCATGTTGATGTAGAAGGTATATCTACTAATGACATTGTCTTTTTCAAATGTAATTGTTGTTGTCATCAATTGTAACTATTTTCTTCTTGTGTTACAGCAAGTGGTTCAGCATCTAAAACTGTGACGAAAATGTATCTAGTAAGGTTAAGGCTTCAGCTTCAAGTAGTCAGGCTGCTTTGAACCCGCGGTCTAGTAGAACATCTACAACAACTGATATAGCTCAGCGGTAATTAACCTTTTAAGCTTGATATTTTTCATGTTTCCCAATTATATTTTGGTCAAATAATTTACTTAAATCAGTTTTTGGTTGACACAATATTTGTTGATGATTGTACAGGGAAGTCGTTTGTCGTTGTGCTCCTTTTGAACTTTATAATATAACTCCACGACTGAATGAGCAGCAGGTTGCAGCAGTGTCTTGATGATGGGAGTAATGTTTCGCTACAATGGAACTTCTTTGTTGCCTTAGCTGTCTTTGGTTTGTTTCATCCCTACGTTATTACACTATGTCACTAATTTTATTTCGTATTGACTTTTTTTAACTGTTGTCAACAGGCGCCTGGACGACGTTTTCTTGTTGGTGAATTGTGTTCGCATCTCGTCCTTGCAGATTTAAACGGAATGCGATCGTCGGTACTTCATTCTGTGCAAGTTTTCAACCAACGCAAGGACACCATCCAAAAGATGAAGAAGCAAAAGGGCAAGAAGTACTGAAGTTGTTCGCATCTTTAGTTGTTTTTTTTAGTTTTGAACAATTCTGAAACTTGGTCGGTATGCGTTATTGATCGCTGTAATGCTTGTCAATATTTTGTTTTGGTATCTAATTGGCAATCGCATTATCGAGTCTAAATGTATCCGTATTGATGACGTAACTGCATTGTCTATCAAAACTAACTATTAGGGTTCAAGGAAGTTTTTTTGTCAAGTTTTAATGATATAATTGTGCTGCTCAAATTTTAAGTCAATTTTGTTTGTGTTATGATTGAGTTGCATTAGCCAAACTGATTTCAGTTGATGTTGGCAATTTAAATCAATGGTATTAATCATGTTTAAGTTAATTTCGTTACAATTCAAATATCGTCCTCAAAAGTAATCATATTGAACAACAAACGTAATCAAGAAACTTGTGACAAAAAAACAAAATCAATTCCACGAGCTAGCTTCTAATGTTATCAACTAACGTATGAAAAGTAATCATATTTCCCACAAAAGTAATCATATTGAAATAGTACTTGCTACTAACACAAAAATTCGAAGTAATATGTAAACAATGTTGTATAAAAATCCTGGCAAACGCATCAGCTATAGCATCAGCTTTGTAATTACTCATTTTCCTCCCGGACTTATGTAGGTGTTGCCAACGCATTCTAGTGAGTGGGTGGTTGTGTATGAGAGTGTGCGCAACGACCTCATATAACCCTTCCTCTGTCAGCTTCACTATAATCTTTGCATCACAATGCGTCCTAGTTTCAGGCACCTTTCGTTTTTTCTTCTCTCCCAATGACGACTCACTTCGGGTTCCTTCATTACTACACACATAGTACTTTTCCTTCACCGTCAAACTCCCTTTGGCCAGTCTTTGGGTTGATTTCCTTGCACTAAATCCAATCGCATCTGCATGTTGGCTGTATAACTCGAACAATTCATCCAAATCCTTGCTTTTTCGTCCCACCAGAGAGCCACTAACATCAATTTCTCCTGCAAAATGTTGTAACGTAATCATTTACAATTCCAAAGGTAACTCAAAATGAATATATCATTGTTGCAAACAGGTCCACTACGCTTTCCCCTGCAAAATACTAAACGTAACTATTTACCCTTCAAACGTAACTAAACAAACGACAGTAAACCTACCAATATCAGCACCTAAACGTAACTATTTACCCTACAAACGACAGTAAACGTAACTATTTACCCTTCAAACGTAACTGTAATTAATGGTAATGTTGATGACAGTTGATCTAGCAATATCAGACGACACAAACACATTCAAAATTGATTTATGAATCATAGGAGAAATGTTGTACCGTAACTAAACAAACGACAGTAAACCTACCAATATCAGACGAAATAAAGATAACATTAATTTCAAAATCTATTGTCAAATTGTAACGTAACTATTGATTTGACAATCTAATCTGAAAATCAAATCAGGACATGATTGATTGAAGATCATGATTGATTTGAAATCCTAGAAAAATCGCAAAAAATGATTCAAATAACATATTACCTTCAATTATTGGATCAACAACTTCTTCAGTAGCTTGAATTTGCAATTCCGAAGCCAATTCTTGTTGTTGAATGTTTGATTGAAGATCATGAATGTGTTGATTGCTTGGAACCTCAACTATAGAATCAGGTTGAAGAGACGTAACAATCGATTGCACCTGTTGACTGCATGAAACCGCAATTGTTGGAGAATTTTGAATATACGTAACGTTTGATTGAGAATCGTGAATTTGTTGAATGCACGAAACCTCCATTGATGGAGATTTGGGAGATTTTGCTGGAGAATTTGGAGAATTATGATGAAGCGTAATGTTTTTTGGGATGAAATTGAGGCGCGCTATATTTTGGGGTGTTTATATATTGATGACGTGGCCTATTGTCTCATACAATAAGACGGTCTCACCGTAGAATTACTACTTTACATAACACTGTATTTATCTTATATCTTAACTTATTTTATTAAAAATGTTTAGTCTTATTTTACAACTCCCACCTTTTATTAATTACTTTTTCACAACTTTTACCGTTTGTATGCTAGGAGATTATAAAATATGTCGAGATATCGACATATCATTTTTACGGCATATGCTATATGAATATATATCGTCGAGAACAATATATTAATAATTGACATAAATTATATTGTGTTGCCAAGATTAACTCATAGTAGTAGTATCATATATATCATTGTTATTTTAATAGTTTGAGACATACAAAATAAATAATAATAATAATAATAATAATAATAATAATAATAATAATAATAATAATAATAATAATAATAATAATAATAATAATAATAATAATAATAATAATAGTTTGCCCTGGATCTCTGCTACAGGGCTGGTATCTCGGCGGGGAAGGAGGTCGACGTTGGTCTGGTTGATGGGCATGGCGGATCCCTTCGTCCTGCGGATTTGCTTTTACACTCTTGGGACAGGGGGCGGGATGTTTGTGTGGACCTCACGGGTTCCTCCCCCTTGACTCAGACTGGGTTGGCCGATTTCGAGTCAAGTGGTTATTCTTTGATGCATTTCAAGAAATGTGCTAAGTACGTGGATTCCTGTGCAGCGGCTGGCTATGGTTTCCTCCCGTTCTCCTTCTCTACGTTGGGGGAGCTGGATTCAGCGGCCATACCTTTACTCAAGCGGGTTCAGAACTTCTCTGCCTCCCATGATGCAGGGGCTCGGATGTCCGCTTATATTTTTGTTCGTCTTGGCTTTGCGATAGCAAAGGGGATGGGGGCCCAGATTGTATCTCGGCTCCCCACCAATTTTGTGTAAATGATGTAACTTTTTCTTTCATTATAATAACAACGGCTGCGGTTTATAAAATAAAAAAATAAAAAAATAAAAAAAAAAAGAAAAAAATACTCTCCCTTTATAAATTATCATCTCCTCTACAAGGTATCAGAGCCTCACGCAGTCACGCTCTTAATGCCTAATAAACTAAATTCCGCTACCTGCCGGTGGGCCTATAATTCATGACGCCCACCGGCAGGATTTGGCGTTGACATACAAGATTGTTTTAAGAAATTATTTATTTTTGGTTTCATTGAGTTAAAAAAAAAAATTAAAATAAAATAAAATAAAACACAAACGTACTAGCGTATAACTACTACGGATCGATTCGACATATTCGAATTGGAATTGCGATTCAAGCGTGGGTACGTTTGGAATTTCTTGTTTTACGAGTGGTTCGAAAAGAATGACTGTAACACCCCGTGTTATTTTAACACAATATTATAAAAGAATTTAATTCCTTAAGTTAAATTCATCCTTTTTCCTTATAATAAAAATGCGTCTAAATTTTTTTCGGCAAATAATACAATCTTTCTTATGTTCAGATTTAAAATTTGTCGAATATAAAAAAATAAAATATATTATCCTTAGAATTCAAAAAGAAACATATTTCAAATTTTTATGAAAATCAACCACAAAACTCATATCGCTTTTCAAATTTCAAAAAGGTTAAGTCATGTTAACTATTCATAAAAATAAAAGCAGAACCTTTTATTCATAAAATTCAATTTCGGACATTTTTGATTTTCGAATAAAAATGGACCCTTATATTTTTTCCGTCATTGAAATTCTAAGCTAGTCAACGATTCCAAACACGCAAATCAAGGTCAAGCCATCTTATCCTCTTCCAATTTTTCTTCTTATTTTTGAAAAGTAAACTTAACATCAAAACTTTGTTTAAAAAGGTAATCATTTTGATTAATTTTAATAAACCATTTTATCTTAATATCAAATTACGTACTATTTCAATTCTATCTAACTAACACTTTTGTATATTATCGAAATTATAAGTCACACCTAAATTAAATTGATTAACTTTTTGACGGTTGAATATCATTCTTTAAATCTATAACATTCAATGAAAAAAATAAGTATTTCGAGCTAGGAAATTTCTATTCAAAATTTCGAGGATTAAGACTCGATTTTTGGTTTAGTGCCCTTTCAAAAATTATTTTTATTTTTATTTTCCATTTTATTTCAAAACACTATTTTAAGATCATACTTTTATTTCGAAACTTTTCGCGAGCGCGCAAATCGAAAATTTCGAAAACGAAAATCGAGCCCGAAAATTTTTAATTGAACCGTGAGACTTGGACCCATAAGTCCAAGTTCTATCCTCTTCCATTTCTTCTTTACTACACAAGTCTAAGTTTTCTTACACACCTAAATTTATCATCATCATTTTTTTTATTAGCTAATTAAATTTAATGTTTATACCCTTTAATAACAATACATATACAAATACAATATGCTGAGCCTGTGCAACCCCTCCAGCCAACGTAATAATCTAATCACGTATTTTCAGTATACCCCTCCAACTCTCAGAATCAGAAGACTTATGTGGCACCATCCAAACATCATGACAGTGGAGCTTATAACTCCGCAACCAACACAACCATATACTCTGCTTACTATTGAGAAGGTCAAGGAGATTTTTAGCTAATAATGCTTTGTTCCAAGAGAGGATCTCCTTTATCCTAGCCCCCTTCCTCTCTTGGGGTACAGACAGATTTCCAGCTCTTGCCTTCCTCAATCTGCCAGAAAAATTTTCTACACATCCTTTCCAATCTTTTCAGAATTCCACGAGGCAACAGAACAGCATAACACCAGAAATTTTCAAGGCCAAACATCATTGAATTCAGAAGTTGAAGCTTACCTGCATAAGACAAACTCTGATTTACCCAATTTTGTATATAGCCTTGCACTTTAGTCAGCAATTGATGATACATTTCCACCTTCAAGTTAGCAGCAGCCAAAGGAATACCCAAATATCTAAAGGGGAATGTGCCCTCCTTGAATCCAGACTTATCAATGATCAGCTTTCTGACATCCTCTTTAACACCACCAAAGTATATGTCAGTCTTCTCTGTATTTGATTCAAGACCAGAAACCTAAGCAAAAGTCTCCAAAAACCCAGCCACTGCTGTGACAGATGGAAGATCACCCCTGGTGAAGACCATTAGATCATCTGCAAAAATTAAGTGTGTGAGATTGACCCTCACACACTTAGGATGGTAGAAGAAGCTTCTCACTAAGGGCAATTTCCTAAGATACCTAGAAAGAACTTCCATACTAAGCACAAAGAGGTAGGGAGAAAGAGGGTCCCCTTGACGAATGCCCCTTCTTCCCTCAAAGTAGCCATGGGTAGTGCATGCCATTGATTTTCAAAGCGTATCTTGCTGTGGTTATACAAGCCTTGACCCATTCAATAAATTTATCTGGAAACCCTAGAGCTTCCAGCATTTTCATAACAAATTTCCAATTAAGTGATTCAAAAGCCTTCTTTATATCCACCTTAATTAGACACCTTGGAGAGATGCCTTTCCTTGAATATCCTTTCACCAAGCTTTGAGAGAGCATTATATTATCAAATATATTTCTTCCTTGCACAAATGCAGTTTGCTCATATCCTACTAACTCCGGTAAGACTGCCCTCAATCTATTTGCTAGGATCTTACTCACAGTCTTGTAAAAGGTAGTACAACAGGAAATGGGCCTAAAGTAATTGACTAATGTAGCAACAGCTTTATTAGGGACCAGGGTGACCACAGTCAAATTAGTAGTCTTCAACATTCTTCCATTCCTAAAGAAGTCCAAGATAGCCTAAACAAATTCGACCTTAGTTACTGTCCAGGTATCTTGGAAGAACCCAGACGTATAGCCATCTATTCCAGTACATTTTTTAGCATCAATAGAGTTTAGAGCATCTGTAATCTCCCTTATAGTAATGGGGTGACCAAGCTGGTTTTGTGTTCCAATTGCAAACACCTACCAGCAGCTATGAACTCCTGATCAAGATAATTAACAACCTGATCAGAGCCTAGAAGAGACTGATAATACTCCAAAAAAGCATGCACAATGCTTGATTGCTCCTTATGCATAGTACCATGTATATCAGTGATACACCCAATATGATTCAAGTGTCTTTTTTTAGCAATCTTTCTAAAGAAATAAGCAGAACTGCAATCTGCTGCTTTCACATGAGTAATCTTAGCCCTCTGAGCCAGCATACTAATCTTAGCATTCTTAAGTTTCACATAAGTCTCCCTAGCTTGCTTCTCAGCAAGCATCAATTCCTCATCATCAGACTTCCTGGCCAATTCCTCTTGAATCATAGATAATGCTTTTGAAGCTACAGCTACACTACTAGAGAGCTGAGAAAAATGTTTAGCATTAAGCTCTCTCAGTCCCTTATTCTCAAATTTCAACTTTTCAAAAAGACAGAACATTGGAGTCCCCATAACAGGTGTACTCCAAGCCTGGGAAACACACTACATGAACCCCTGATGCTGAGCCCAACAGATCAAATAAGTAAAACCTTTGACCCCCTCAATTGTATGTGGCTGAACCATCACCAGAACAGGTGAATGATCTGATACACCAGAGGTAAGATAATGAGCATAAGAGGAAGGAAACGAAGCAACTCAATGCAGATTCACCAAGGGCCTATCTAGCTTTGACCAACTCCTACACACCCCTAATTGATTGTTTGTCCAGCTAAACTGACAGCCCTTTCCTGACATATACATCAAATTGCTCCTCATAAGGCAGTCATTACACTCAGCCATATCCAGCTGATTTGGTACATTACCACCTCTTCTCTCATCCTCAGTACGAACCACATTAAAATCACCAAGAACTATCCAATTATCCAGCATTGACTAAGCCAGGACGGCCAAATTAAACTCAACCATAGCCGCCTTCTGTCAGCCGCATTATTAGAGCCATAGACAATAGTAACAAAGATAACCCAATAAGAGGTATAATGTGAAGAAAAAAAATTTATTTCTATAAAAATTTTACATTAATTTAATTTATTTACTTAAGTAATTTTCATAGTATTTTAGTCACATATTATATTTGTGATACATATATGTTATATAATTTAATTTACACATAACATAGAATTTTACCATGATAATATGACATATAAATTTAACAATTATTCAACAACACATTTTTCACCAAAAACATATTATCACAAAATCATACAAATACCATATTTCACAATTTATTTCAACGTCATATTATAACCAAAATAACACCCAATTTCATACTATAGCGAATCATACAATTTCATAAAATAAAATGAAACAATAGTTCCGTGTCAAATGTACACTAGCTCACGTTTAATCACAAAATTAAAGAAACACAAAAGCTCAAGAGTAGTGGTTATGAGTAAGAAGAGTTTAGTCACATATCTCTGAGACCGAACAACAAATGCTCCAAAAATCCAACCCAATCGGCTCCACCTTTGGACCTTATCAGGTCCGCTACAGCAATAGCATGACCCAACAAAGGTTGCAGTGTACTCCACATAAAACTAAGCAGAGGAAGAAAGAAGTGAGACTCGATACATTGGTATTGACGGAATGTAATTACGAGCTCCCAACGAAATGAAACCGAGAGTTATTAATATTAACTGAAAGAGAGCTGAAAACAAGGTTCACCATGATAATTATCAAGGTGGTGCTCGGACCCAATTAAAGCAGAGGAGAGGCGGCCGATGGAGGAGAACAGAGAGGGAGGACGGTGATGGTAAACCGGGAATCGTTCTGGTGATCAGAGCTCCGGTAACAGCAAAAGCAAAGGAGCAAATGAGTGACTGAGAAGTAGAGAGAGGGACGACGGAAAAGGGAGATAAAATATAAGGAGTTTACCGGTGAGGAAAAACGAAGGGAGTAATGTCGGTGTGGTGGTGGTTTTGACTGAACTCCAGCGAGCATTTTCCGGCGATAGTAAAACAGAGGAGAGCGCGGAGGAGAGTCGAAGCAGAGTAAGGAGGAGGCAGCTTGAGGTGGTGAGGCGTCGCTCGAGCTCGAGCTCGCCTCCAACGGCGACTCCGTTGGTGGTGTATGGTACAATTTGGTGACCACCGTGGTGTTGTTGTTTGTTATTGTTATCGTTTTGTTGTTGTTGTTTGTTATATTGTTGTTGATATTGTCGGTTGATTAGTTGCTGTTGTTTCTTTATGTTCGTATATCTGGAGAGAAACTAGGGAAGGAAGAAGAAGATCAGAAAAGAATAAGGGAGTTATATGAGGAAGGTAATAAGTATACGGAGTTGAAGAAACGTGTAAGAGAAGCTAGAATAAAAATATCGAAAATAAGTGCTTTAAAAAGGACGTGGATGTCAACATAATGGGCGGTCGTTGGACTATTTTTACTCCATTTTATTTACTATTATTCACAAACTTTTAATTTACTTAGAAATTTGTTATACTAAAATTATTTTATATTAGCTTTAGTTTAATTATTAAGGTATTAAAACTTATATTTTAAAAATATAAAATGTACAAAAATATCAATTATAAATTTAATTACAGTCTCATAAATTTTTCAAACGGTCTGCATGTTTTAAAGGAAATATTGCAATAAAATTATATTTTATTCGACTAATAATAATTTTTAACATGAATTGCAAATTTATAAAGTTTAATAAAAGTAATGGAATAAAAATTTTAGTATAACAACTATTTTAGGTGTAAACTTATAATACAACTTAATATAAAAATCAAGAAGTTCTCGTTAGAAGTATATTAAGAAAATTTATTTGAACGAAATTTTTCAGCCGCGTTTTAGAAACAAAGGACCAAAAATAGAAATATAAAAAAAATTAATTTAAATTCAAATTAACACGGAGTGTTACAACCACCGTTGTAACACACCGCACCTAATGGTGAGATGCACAATTTTGGACTCGATGTCCTTACTTAAGGCGAAAAAGTACAAGGTCGTGTTACTAAGATGGTGGGTGCATGTAATCCTTTATAAACACATCAAATTCTCTTAACTCCATCGATGTGGGATATCCAAACTTTGGGGTGTTACAAACTCCCTCACTTAGAACACAACGTCGTCGTTGTGCCTTGGAGCAGACCGCAGCCAAACCCAGATTCCTCTCCTGCTTAGTAGGTGACCCGCGTACCCTTAACCACAGGTTCACCACACGGTCGCAGGGTTACTCTGATACCATTTATAACAGTTTGACCTACCACCGTCGTAATACATTGCACCTTATGGTCAGATGCACACTTATTGGCTCGTTGTACTCACTAAAGCCCAAAAGCACTAGGCGTTGTTACTAAGATGGTGAGTGAAATCCTTTATAAACACATCAAATCCTCTTAACTCCACAAATATGGGATATCCAAACTTTGGGGTGTTACAAATAATAATACTCCCTCCGTCCCAGTGGATTGTTTACACTTTTCATTTTGGGGTGCACAGGTTATTTGTTTACATTTCTATAAATGACCATATGTGTAAGTGGACCCTTGTTTTTAAACCAATCATATTAACTTTTTCCACTTACTTTATATCAAGTGGGGACGTAAATGTAGTTATAGTATTATTTAATTCAATCTTTTCATTACCTCTCTCATCAGCTAAATATTTGTGCATAAAGTAAAATTAAACAACTCATCGAAATAGAGGGAGTAATAATAATAATAATAATAATAATAATAATAATAATAATAATAATAATAATAATAATAATAATAATAATAATAATAATAATAATAATAATAATAATAATAATAATAATAATAATAATAAATTCTTGTGAAAGTCAGGCCTTACAATAAATTATTGTAAGTCAGTCTTATTTGTACTCCATCATATAGTTTTTGTACAATTTAAGTGATAATTAGGATTAATTGTTACTAATTTTTTTAGTACCCCTGTAAGTAACTTTAGTAAATTTGTTTTATATTTTTGTACCCTCTAAATTACAATTTGTACCTTGTCTAAGTTGTGTCTCACAGGAGAATTACTAGAGTTGGCAATTTGGGCCATGACCAGTGGCTGACCAGCCCGACCCAAGACATGTCGGCCCACGGGTCCGTCATCCTCTTGGCGGCCTACTGGCCCATCACCACGGGCCGTGGACACAACAATTAAAAAAATGTGAAATTTGGCCCGGCTCGGCCCGTGGCCCATTGAATTGGCCCGTGGGCCGGCCCGTTATCTAGCCCGTGGGCCAACCCTTGGGCAAAGTCTTTTTCTTGATTTTTTGTCCGTTAGTTTGCATTGTTGATTTGTTTGGTTTCTCAAATCTTCTAGTGTCTACTAATCTACTACCATACTCTCCAACTCCAACAACATTTTGTTAGTTGGTTTTGTTTTGTTTTTTTTTTTTTATTATTCATTTTCTTTATTACTATTTTAATTTTATTTATTTACTTACAAGTCAACTTATATATTCAAATGAAATTCTAAAAATTACTTACTTATTTACAAGTAACAACTTACAAGTGTTACAACTTTAAAAAAAATTTAAATTAACTTAAAATATAAAATTACAATTTAGAAATTAATTTAAAAAATTAAAATAAAAAATAACTAAAAAAACACCAATCCCATGGGCCGGCCCGAAGTTAGCCCATGGTTGCCCATGGGCTAGGCCCGCCCCGAGCCCGACGGACCATGGGCCGGCCCGTGGGCTATGGCAACAAAAAATATAACGGGCCCGAGCCCAGCCCGGCCCGAAGGCCCGAAAGTGTGGGCATGGACGGGCCAAAAAAATGTTGTGGCCCGACGGGCCTGCCCATGGGCCGGCCCACGGCCCGTAGAGCCACCTCTAAGAATTACTGAACAAAAATAATAACAATAACAATAATAAAAAAAATATTATAATCATTCTATTAAGTTTTAAATTTTATTAATCTTTTTGAAATAAAAGAAAAAGGAAATTCTAAAGTTAATAAAATGTTCTCATGTTATATAAAAATTTTGGAAAAAGAATGCTTAAATATATTTGATGAACTTAAAAAATAAAACAAAAAAAATAGGAAGAACATACGGAATAACATACATTGAACATACCCACAATGTTGGGACAAACATGAGACATGTGATGATCAAGTTTGAAAAACGTGAAGAGTAGCATAGAATCACAAATTACACATAACTTTCACTATATAAATAGAGGCAAACGTGAATTGAGGTAATACATAAAACATCAAAACAAATCAATTAAATATTTATTTATAAAATATAAACCCCAAAATGTATTGGCCGCCTTATTATAAGCCACCTTATCAGGTACTCCCTCCATCTTATCTTTTTCCTCCCATTTACTTTTTCACGGTCTCCTAGGCACTACTTTGACCGTATTTATTTGTATCAATACACCACTTTTTTTTTCCGGTCAAAAGTATAATTTTGTAAAAGATATTTTAACGACAAATCATAATATGTTGGTTTCATAACATAATTTATATTATAATTTTAGTTATTGACGGTCAAATTTTGCCAAGTTTGACCTTCAAAAAGTAAATGGGAAGAAAAAGATGGGATGAAGGGAGTACTACATTTGTTTAACACAACTAATCTTCAAGTTTTAAAATGGTTGGAATCAACTTCTAGTTTAAAATTTAAATACTCCATGTTTTAGACAAATTTTGATTCAAACAAAAGAACCTTAACAAAATGTTTGAAGTAAAAATTTATTTTTCTCGAAAAATTCTTATATTAATTGGCGTGATCGATTTAGTTTCCAGCAATTCATTTAACGCTCATGAAAAATGAACGGTTGACGTCTTATAATAGAATTATCCTCTTATCTAATCAATAATGATCGATAATAGTTAATAAGTTATTCTATTATATATCGTAAATATGTCTTTACGTGAAAACTACTTTAATAAAATTAGACAAGTTATCGAAAGTAACTATGAATCGAGGAAGATGAATATTAAGTCGGAAAATGTTGAGTTGCATTGCATAAGGAGACCTTACAAATATATAGTGCTCAGAGGAATATCGAGAGGTTACTCGATACTACTAATTAATTACTACACCTAATTCATTACTACCGTCACACAATTCATTCAATCATAATATTCCTAAACAGTAACATTACATTCTCTATCTTGGTGAATTGTATATACTTATTTTATAGAGTATCATATATATACGGAATATATAAGACTAATTTAATTTGATGTACGGATTTAATTTCCTCGATAATATATTCTGAAAATCTAACAATATATTTATTTCGGTATAGGAGTCAGGAAGTTTGGATGATGCTTCAATCCCAGTGTAGCATGGATTGTACTAATATATTTTTGATGATCGGACACTAAATACTTGTATCATCAAATATTAAATTAATAATGTTACTCCATGTTACGCTTGTAGTTTGTCTTATAAAATAAAGTCGAAAGTTTGCGTGCATTGTGTTGTATGTTGGTCATGTTATAAAATAAAGTTTTCATTTCAATAGAACTTACTACGTGTTGGTATAAATTTTTCATCTGATATGAAATAGTAGGTCAAATTTTATTTACATGCTTTAGATAAATCATTTTCTTCTTTATTTATAAATTTTAAGTATATTTGAGTATATATGGAATATGTGGTAAACTATAAATTGAAGATATTTTCACCCACTTGTATAGTTGTATACGTACTCCATATAAATGAAGGTCTAAAATAGTTGTTTAGTTAGAAAAAAAAAAATTGGATAGTAGGAAGTTAAGTAAAATTTTGGCAAAATTATCAATTACAGTCTTATAAATACACCTTTTTTAAAATTACAACCTTATATAACTTTTTTTTTTTAAATTACAGCCAATATTTTAACTCCGATCAAAAAATGAGGCCAAAGTGTCTTTCAGGTGAATAAAAACAAAACTAGACCGAAATGCCCTAGATTAATGATTCTCAAGTACTTAGTAACTTATCATCTCCTTTACTATTCTATCATTTTCAATTCACCTTTTTCACTCCTTTCTCTTTCTTTCTTTTTCTTTTCTACTGACCTCACTTCTCCTCGCCCACCTGTCACTTCATATTTTTTCCTCATTCAAAATTTCGCACTCTGTTTCTTTAGCCATGAATTCCTCATCAAGATCATAATTTGTTCATCAACGTCCTTTTTTCTGGGTTACAATCGATTCCTCGATTGTTGAAGGTATTGTTTTAACTTGTATATCTTAATTTATTTTGAAATTAAACTTTAATTTTGTGTTCTAAACTTTGTTATTGCATGTGAAACATTAAAATCCCCAAAATTTATTTTCGCACTGTAACCCTAATTTTTTTTGTGAAAATTGGTGTGTACTACTGTAATTTAGAGTGCATATGTGGTTTGCATGTTGATTTTTGTTAAAAATTGATGTATCTATTGTCACTGTGTAGGAATGGCTTCTAAATCATTTATGATGGACATTCGAATGTATTATTGGCAGGGGCGGGCCGAGGGGGGGCCAAGGGGGGCCCGTGCCCCCCCTCTCCTTTTCTGAAAAAATTATTAAGTAATAAAAGCAACAAACATTGTACCCAAATCTCCACTGGCTTAGTTGGATGGTATGGAAACTGTATCAAGATATTAGTGTATATTAGGATGTAATATCGTATAATATAATTAGTTGCTGATATTGAGGAGTAGATTGATTTAGTTACTAAAAGTTAATTATTTAGTTGCTATGTTTTAGGAACTATGATAGGAAGTGTATTGTGTATATATAGTGTGCTACATCATTGAATGAATAACAAGAAAAATCATTCTCTCATACCTCTGTTGTTTGCCATTCTTTATGGTATCGAAAGCTAGGTCATTATTATTCAAAATTTTTTCTTCACAATGACAGGAGGAGATAATAATAATAAACTCAAACACATCCCACAAAATTCACCCCTATTTCTTCATCCATCGGATAACCCTAGCCTCTCACTTACCCAAATCGTCTTCAATGGCGATAATTATGATTTATGGTAATTCTTTGTCAAAAAGCAGGGTTGGATCACGAAAAATAAGTTGGGTTTCATTGAAGGAAAAGTCAAGAAACCAACTAATGGAGACGAAGAAGACATAGAGGCGGTAGCATGGAGATCTTGCAACGCAATGTTGAAAGCTTGGTTGCGGAACGTAATTGATCCAAAATTACACCCGAGCATAGCTTTTGAATCAACAGTTGCAGAAGTTTGGACGGAGTTGCGAGATAGATACTCGGCTGGGAATGCACCGAGAGTGCATCAATTAAAAGGGGAATTAGCAGAATGCAAGCAGGAAAGATTGACGATTGTAGAGTACTACACGAAACTCAAAACAATCTGGGACGAACTTGCAAATTACAGCAAGATCCCACCTTGTACCTGCGGAGCGGCAAAAGCCATCGCCAAGGAAAAGGAAGAGGAAAAGGTTCATCAATTTCTGATGGGCTTAGATAACGCTTTGTATGGACATATACGGAGCACTTTGTTGATGGAAGACCCCATCACCATCCTATCTCGTGCCTATGCCCTGGTTTTACGAGAGGAGAGACATTCGACTGTTACCAAAGGAAAGGAGGAAGTCAATGAAGCCGCAATGGCAGTACGGTCAAGCGGAGCAGCAAAGGGAAAAGGTGCTTATTCAAAGCAGGACGGAGACGAGGAAGGAGAACCCCCACACTGCAATTACTGTGGTAAGTATTATCATTTGGAGGAAAATTGCTATTCGAAACATGGCTATGATGCCGTGAAAAACAGAGACAGAGGAAGAGGAAGACGTGGGGGGTATGGAAGAGGACGCGGCAGAGGTAGGATGCAAGGGCGAGGGCAGCAAGAGAACCATCAGGCGAATGCAGTAAACAACCTTTTTGGTTCCAAGGACGCAGCAGACTCGTCGTCAAAGAACTTCTCCTTCACAAACGAAGAACTGGAAAGGCTTCGTATTATGCTCAATAATACTCCGGAAGGTAGTGAAAAATTGACAGGTATGCACACTAAATTTGATCGTGATTGGTTGATTGACAGTGGTGCATCGCATCATATGACGGGACGGAGAAGTTGTCTCAGAAATATTAGAATAGGCGAAACATCGAACGTGGGGTTGCCGGATGGTAGACAAATTAAAGCGAACGAGTATGGAGAAGTTGTTTTGACTGAAAAATTCACGTTAAAGGATGTTTTATTTGTACCAAATTTAACATGTGATTTGATATCGGTGCAACAGCTAATCTGTGAAAAGAATTGTATTGTAACCTTCGATTTGGACTATTGTGTTATACAGGATCGGGTTTCGAAGACGGAGATTGGTAGAGGCGAGCACCGTGATGGGGTTTACGTGTTCAAGTCACGAGCAGAGAAGTCGGTAGCAAAGGTGTCATTGTCGAGGGAGAGAGAGCTTTGGCACAATAGGCTTGGACATCCATCATGGAGTAAATCGTCGTCCTTTTCTGCATTAGTTAATTGCAATTTAAATTGGAACTCTAGCCAAGTTTGTGATTCTTGTTGTAGGGCTAAACAAACTCGTAATAAGTTTAGCTTAAATAATAAACGATGTGACGAATTATTTGGTTTAATCCATGTTGACATTTGGGGGAAATATCCCATTGCTAGTTTGTCTCGCGCACATTATTTTTTGACTATTGTGGACGACCATAGTCGAGGAGTGTGGGTCTATTTAATGAAAGACAAGAGTGAGGCCGGACGATTTCTAAAAATTTTTTGCCAAATGGTAAAAACTCAATTTGATAAGGTTGTCAAAATTATACAAAGCGATAATGGGACAGAATTGTTATCGGGGGCCATGAAATATTATTATGAAGAGAAGGGGATTGTCTTTCAAACTAGTAATGTTGATACACCCCAACAAAATGGGAGAGTGGAAAGAAAACATCGTCACATTTTGGAGAAGGCTAGAGCTCTCCGTTTTGGAGGAAAATTACCAATTGAGTTTTGGGGAGAGTGTGTCTTGACAGCCGCGTATTTAATAAATCGAACACCGACCCCTTTACTTAAGGACAAAACTCCTTTCGAGATTTTGCACAACAAGAAACCCGACTTGTCCAATCTTAAGGTTCTTGGATGCCTATGTTATGCCCACAATAAAGACAAAAGTCGTGACAAATTTGGAGAACGGGGTAAGAGATGTCTATTCCTAGGCTATCCACATGGAAAGAAGGGATGGAAAGTTTATGATATGCACACCCACCAAGTTTTTGTTTCACGTGATGTTCTATTTTTTGAACACATGTTCCCATTTTTTGACCCAAATAAATCACAAGAAGGAATCAATAAAAATAGTGAGTCTTATTTTTCCATTGAGGAAAACCTGAGTGAACATGAAAATAATGAGGAACGTGATGACCCGATGGAACAACACGAAGCCGAATTTGTCACGCATGATGAAGCACGTGGCTCACCACGTGAAGAAGAAACAGAACAGATTGGTCGTGGAGCAAGAGAAAAACGAGAACCGTTTTGGAAGAAAGATTACGTATGCCAGTCCACAAGAATCGTGAACCCCACCACACCTGCTCCTCTCGATCAATCGAAGTCTAAGAAATCAGGTACTCGTTATCCTTTAGCTCATTATGTTGCCACAAATTGTTTCTCACCAACTCACAAACTGTTTCTAACGAAACTTGATGAAGTGAAAGAACCAGTGCATTATTTCGAAGCAGCAGGGAACGAGAAATGGAGGGAAGCAATGAATAAAGAAATTGAGGCATTGGAGAAAAATGGGACTTGGAAGATAGTACACTTGCCACAAGGGAAAAAGCCTATTGGTTGCAAATGGGTTTATAAGGTGAAGTACAAAGCCGATGGGTCGATCGAAAGGTATAAAGCACGCTTGGTTGCTCAAGGCTTCACCCAAGTCGAGGGAGTCGATTATCATGAAACGTACGCACCAGTGGCGAAAATGACAAGCGTTCGTTGCTTGTTAACTGTAGCATTGGCAAAAAAATGGAGTATTGAGCAATTAGACGTTAACAACGCTTTCTTACATGGAGATTTAGAAGAGGAGGTATACATGAAAATTCCACAAGGATTTGAACGAAAGGGGGAGAATCGTGTTTGCAAATTATTAAAGTCTCTTTATGGGCTAAAACAAGCCTCTCGAAATTGGTTCGCGAAACTCACACAATTTCTAGCACGGTATGGTTTCGTTCAATCCTTAGCCGATTATTCATTATTTACCTACAATGATGGCAAAAACTTTATTGGAGTGTTGGTATATGTCGATGATATGATAATTGTTAGCAATAACAATGAAGAGAGTAAGAAATTCAAGCAAAGTCTCGACAAGAATTTCGGAATTAAAGACTTGGGTCGACTCAAATATTTCTTGGGCATTGAGGTGGCACATGGGTCAAGGGGCCTGTTCTTGAACCAACGAAAGTATGCGTTGGGAATAATAGAGGAAGCGGGTATGGCTGGAGCGAAACCCTGTCACACACCAATGTTACAGCACCATCAACTCGAGTTGGCAAATGGAGAGGTGTTGAAGGATGCAATGAAATATAGAAGGCTTGTTGGTAGGCTGGTTTATTTAACAATAACGAGACCAGATTTGGTTTATTCGGTCCACATGTTGTCTCGATTCGTTAGTGAGCCACGTAAAGAACATTGGGACGCAGCTTTGAGAGTGGTGCGTTACGTCAAGATGAACCCGAGCAAAGGCATAACAATCAGCCGTGGTTCGAATCTAGAGTTGAGAGGGTATTGTGACTCCGATTATGGGAGATGTCCATTAACGAGACAATCTTTGAGTGGGTATTTTGTGTCTCTAGGATCGACACCGGTGTCATGGAGAGCCAAGAAGCAGGCCACAGTTTCGAAGTCAACGGCCGAGGCTGAATATCGAGCCATGGGTAGCGCAACTAGTGAATTAATTTGGTTGAAATCCTTCCTGGCTTCTTTAGGGGTGTTTCACACGAAACCAATGGAATTATGTTGCGATAATCAAGCGGCAATTCACATAGCAAAAAATCCCGTGTTTCATGATAGGACAAAACATATCGAGATTGATTGCCATTTCGTTCGACAACACATTGTGAGACAGAATATCAGAACGGTTCATGTGAGAAGTAAAGAACAAGTCGCGGATTTGTTTACTAAGCCTTTGAGTGGAGAAACTTTCGAGTACTTGCAAGCCAAGTTGGGTCTCGGTTTGCCCGGAGCTCCAACTTGAGGGGGAGTATGGAAACTGTATCAAGATATTAGTGTATATTAGGATGTAATATCGTATAATATAATTAGTTGCTGATATTGAGGAGTAGATTGATTTAGTTACTAAAAGTTAATTATTTAGTTGCTATGTTTTAGGAACTATGATAGGAAGTGTATTGTGTATATATAGTGTGCTACATCATTGAATGAATAACAAGAAAAATCATTCTCTCATACCTCTGTTGTTTGCCATTCTTTAGATGGGCCTCTCAATATCTTGTAGAAGAAACAGGGTTCAAACCCACAGTCTCCAATTTATGTTTTTTTTTGTTTTCTTATCATTTTAGTATTAATTCATGCAAAAAGATTTCATTTAGTTTTCGTTTTGGTTTGTTTCCTAAGATACGTAGTATTGATTCTTGAAAGTCGGTTCTCATCTAATTACATAATAATAATTTCTTAATATGACAAACTAGTATTATATTCAAACTAATTTCTTTATTATATTTGTCCTGAAATATTAATATATATATTCGTAGAATTATATATATTTTACTTTTATTATATATTATCATTATTACGTATATAAAATAGGAGACACATATATTAATTAACACATAATAACGAATCTATACCTATGATTGGCTATTTATTCTTTGCTTATTTTTCTAGACTTTTAACGCTAATTGAATCGAGTTTTATTTGATTACTTTATCTATAATTTTTCTCAATAAATGAACAAAAAAATAAGTTTAATCTATATTTTTCGTCATTTTTATCTCATTATTTTATAAAAACCGAGTACAATTTTTTTTTTTTTTAAATTCGCAACCAATTTATACATACAATTTTTATTTGTACGGTGCCCCCCCTAGCGAAAAGTTCTGGGTCCGCCACTGATTATTGGGGTAGGTTTGTGTTCAATAAAGGAAAAACGGAGTATGTTAAGGATGGATACTTTACTGATAATCACAAGTTTGGTTTGCATTTGCAATGTGGGATTTGGAGTAATAGACTTACAGTGCCATTTTTGAGGTCCCTTGCACAGAATATGGTGGAAAGTGATGACTTTGAACTATGGTATAGAAAGCCTGGGCGAAACCTCACTGTTGGGAAGTCATTGATTGTGTCTGAAGTCGATGTTGTGAATTTGTTGAAGACAAAAGACGGGAGTAATTTTGTGAATGTGTATGTCATCCAACCTGTGTTGAATATGAAAATTGCAGACCCAAGAGTTCTTCATGATCCCCAACACTCACCAAGAACCAAAAATGCAAATATTCCCTTAGTGGACCCCAAAAAACACCTCAGCCCTACTGAAAAAAGCCCAACTTGAGAGCCCACAAAAATGTCAATGCCCAAAGTGATCCTTTAGAAGGGAATATAAGGGTTTACTCAGCCTCTTTCCAACAATCATGGGACCCAAATCCTACATTGAATGCAATCAGCCAAAAAACACATGTCAATTCTTCTTTATCTGTGAGAAGGTCTCCTAGATTCACAAGCAAACTCTCACAAGCAAACCCTACTGCCTCATCCTCTAAGGAAACTCCAAAAAATGCCACTGTTGAGCTTAATGTGCATGTCAGTTATGCTAAATGTGCATGTCAGTTATGCTAAATGTTGGTTATGCTAAATGTTGGTTAGCTAGGAGCAGAGCTAAGTTGATTATTTATGGAAATGGCAAAGACCAATATGCAAGGGTGTGAGACTATGCTTCAGTCATAAAGAAGTACAACAAAGGTTCATCTGCCTTTGTTGTGTGTGATAGTATTGACAACCACCACCTATATTCAAGAGGATTTATATAGGTTTGCAGGCCTGCAAAGAGGGTTTTACTAGAGGGTGTAGGCCTATTTTAGGAGTTGATGGCTGCCATTTGAAAGGAGCATATCCAGGGATGTGTTTGGTGGCAGTGAGCAAGGATAGGAACAACAATATATTTCCCATTGCATGGGCAGTTGTAGAAGTCGAGAACACTGCAAGTTGGGTATGGTTTTTGGAGTTGCTGATGAGTGACTTGGGTAAGAATGAGGGTGATGGACTGACCATCATGTCTGATAGACAAAAGGGCCTAGATGATGCCTTAAGACTAGTGACTCCTAAAGCTGAAATAAGGTTTTGTGTGAGGCATATATGGGCTAACTTCAAGCTCAAGTGTACAAAGACACCTTTTGGAGGGCAGCAAGGGTTTCAACAAAGGTAGTTTTGTTTACTTGACTATTAAATTGACTGTTTTTGTTGTTAAATTGACTGTTTTTGTTGTTAAATTGACTGTTTTTGTTGTAGGCTGAGTTTGATAGTCAAATTGACTGTTTTTGTAGGCTTCAACAAAGGTAGTTTGATATGTGTAGGCTGAGTTTGATAGTCAAATTGACTGTTTTTGTACTTATGTGTAGGCTGAGTTTGATAGTGAAATGGAGGCTATCAAGTTTCTATCAACAGAGGCATGGGCATATTTGAACAATATTCCACCCAAACATTGGTCAAGACACGCATTTGACGACAAATGCAAATCCAACACGCTGTTGAACAATGTATGTGAAACTTTCAATTCAGTGTTAAAGGAAGCAAGAGATAAGCCTATACTCACCCATATGGAATGGATGAGACGATACGTAATGAACAGAAATCAGGAGAGGAGAGAGGGTGCTAGGAAATATAAGGGCAAGTTTATGCCTTATGTGAGTGACCACCTGAAATGGGCTACTGCACAGTCAAGTTTATGTGGGTGCACAGCTTCAACTGACGATTTGTTTGAGGTAGTGTATAAGGGAGACGCTTTGGTAGTTAACCTAAATGAGAGATTTTGTTCTTGCTACCAATGGAACCTAACTGGTCTACCTTGCCTACATGCGGTGGGATGCATTTTGGAAATGAGGTTGGATCCAGAGGACTATGTTGACAACTACTATAGTAAGGCTAGATATTTGATGGCGTATGAACCAATAGTCTATCCTTTGCCAGGGGTGAAACATTGGGAGAAGTCAAGCCTACCTGAACCACTTCATCCACCAATGAAAAAAATGCCAGGCAGGCCATCATTAAAAAAGAGGAGGAAAGAGGCTGACGAAGGCGAAAACAAACACGTCAAGAGGCAAAAGAAAGCTAACAAGTGTAGCAACTGTGGTGGTCTAGGTCATTACAAAAGGACATGTAAGAATCCACCAGCTCAACCCAAAGAAAAGGAGAAAGGAGGAAGGCCATTAGGTAAGTCTGCTTGGGCAAAAGAAACGAGGGAAAAAGCTAACAAGAGGAAGACTGATATGGAAAGATATGCGGCAGAATTTGGTGGTTCCACATCTGCAAACCCACCACCTGCTACTGAAGGTACCGGGAATTTTTCCTTGGGAAAACCTATCGACGCCTGGCCGACCTCGCCCGTCTGGGGCGTAGGGCGAATCGCCTCGCAGAAAAAAAAAAAAAAAAAGGCGAGATTTTGTAAAAGGGGTGAAATGAAAAATGGGAGATCATTGCATGAATTTGCGATCAAAAAAGAAAAGTATAAAAGTCCTTTTTGAAATGTATTTTCGGAGTCGCCACCAAATATTAAAGGAATTTGGAACCTATTCAACGCGTCTTGAAATACAAGACACGAGTGTCTCAGATTTCAAGGTGCGTCGATACCTATCAATCTGAGGTTTGAAACCAGAGAAGGGGTTCGGAGTGAGGTTACTTTTCGAAAGTTTTGACAAAATGAGTTTTGAAAACAGTAATCAAAAAGCCTACAAAAGAGTAGTCTCTACTAATTTGAAAACATTTGCTTAATTTCGATATTTGGGCTAAAAAGTCACGCTACGTACAAGTGCGAATAAGTATGACTCGATTAAAATGCATAAATAATGTAAATTGTCAAAATAATGACATATTGCTATAGGAAATGTACGTTAAATAATAATTTATTGACTAAATTATTACTATAGACGTTATTTTCCGACCTCGTATTAGAATTTGTACAAAAAACCCTCAGTTTTGACATGCTAAAAGACTCTACGAAACGGTACAATTTAGTGTTGGATCCGTGATTCTAGTCGTTATTTAATGCATGAATGAGGACTTGCATAATTATAAAAGTGACGTCGGTTTGCTTTAGTGATAATGAGTCGTTTATTTATGCGATATTGGCGGGGTTTAGACGGATTATGAATCCGAATTGCTACAACCGTATTACGAATACGGCTTCGCTAGTGCCAATATCGGGTTTGGGGTTAATGTAACCCCATTATCCGAGTCTCAAACGTCCAGCTCGTAGGTAAAATGTTTACCTTTCGAAAATGTAAAGACGGTATTTTTGAGTGGATTTCGTGAATAGTGTATAAGTGTTAAAAAACCGATTCGTGTTTGAAAATGAATGAAGTGGGTTGGTATTTATAGAGGTTGGCTGATTTTTGGGGGTGCACAAAATTAAATCGCCTGTGCACTGGCGTTTAGTTTTGTTTGAGTTGGATATTTTTTAAGAAAAAATCAAAAAGGCGGCTGTATGGGAGAAGTTTATAATCGCCTGTTAACAGGCGATTAGAAACTTAATCGCCTGTCAACAGGCGATTTCTTTTTTGTTTTGGTGGGTTGTTTATGCCGCCATTTGGTTTTTGGATGTTTTGATTAAGTAATGATTATGTTTTATTGTTTACTTAGGGGTTAAGTCTTTGTTCAGTTTTGGTCCGAATTTCGGTTTTCGTGTTTCGGTTTTTGTCGTGTTTTTCGGTTTTGGCTCGAAATAAAATAATATTAGGTTATATTATTTTATGGTATCGTGGAGTCTTGTTTTGTGAAAACGTGATACGGGACGCACTTTGGCCCGTTTTGAGTGTTGTGTTAGTGTGCGTTTTTGGGTCGTTTTTGTAAGTTTGGGCCGTTTTGTAGCTAGTTGAAATTTGTTTTGTGGCTTGGCTTAATAAGACGTTCCTATATTGTACTCGTGTTACGCTCATGATGACTAAAATTGACATTCATTTTCATGATTATGCAAATCCAAATTAATACGCTAAAAATGACTAATACGTTTTAGACACTTTTGTACCGCTTCGACTCTTTTAAAAGCATGCATGAAAGTCCTTTTCATCATCGGGTTTGTTTTTGGGGGGTACGGATACGGGTATCTACAGAGCCCCCAGTTTGGCTGAGCTTGGACAAAGCGTTAGTCAAACTTAAAGATAGTATCCGGACCTATACAGTCGCGATACTACCTGGCGGCGCTAAGCATGTGTCTTATGGGAGAGACGAGGACTTAGCGGCGGAAATGCGAGGAGGGCGACATGTTGTTAAGGACATGACGGTCCTACATGTTTAAGGGCATGTCAGCCTGCATGTGGCCTGAGTACTCCCAGCTGGCGCCTTGCTTGTGTTTCCGTTTGTGCTCCTTGCTTTGCTTGCGCCGGCTGCGCTCCTTTGCTTTGCTTGCCGCTTGCGCTTCTTTGCTTTGCGCCGGCTTGCGCTCCTTTGCTTTGCTCGCGCTTACGGCTTGCGGTGGTGGTGTGCTTTGCTGCGCCAACGCGCTCTGGTGTGCTTTGCGCCGGCTTGCGGCGCTCCTTTGCTTTGCTTGCGCCGGCTTGCGCTCCTTTGCTTTGCGCCGGCTTCTTGGTGGTGTGCTTTGCTTGCGCCGCCGCGCGCTCCTGGCTGTGCTTTGCTTGCGCTTCTGGCTTGCGCTCCTTTGCTTTGCTTGCGCTTCTGGCTTGCGCTCCTTGCTTTGCTTTCCTTGATGGACGTCTCGTAGAAGAGGTTACGCGTTTTGGGGTTTGGTTTATAAGAGTGGTTTAGATTTTTGTGAACGTCTCGTAAGGAGGCTAGTTCTTCTGATAAAAAGGGTTAGGTTTTTATGAACGTCTCGTGAGGAGGTTACGTGTTCTTGTATTTCTCATAAAAAGGGTTAGGTTTTTATGAACGTCTCGTGGGGAGGTTACGTGTTTTTGTATTTCTCATAAAAAGGGTTAGGTTTTTAAGAACGTCTCGTAAGGAGGCTACGTGTTTTTGTATTTCTCATAAAAAGGGCTAGGTTTTTATGAACGTCTCTTAAGGAGGTTACGCGTTTTTGTATTTTAACGTCTCGTAAGGAGGCTACGTGTTTTTCTCATAAAAAGTTAGGTTTTTATGAACGTCTCGTGAGGAGGTTACGCGTTTTTGTATTTTAACGTCTCGTGAGGAGGCTACGTGTTTTTCTCATAAAAAGTTAGGTTTTTATGAACGTCTCGTGAGGAGGTTACGCGTTTTTGTATTTTAACGTCTCGTGAGGAGGCTACGTGTTTTTCTCATAAAAAGTTAGGTTTTTATGAACGTCTCGTGAGGAGGCTACGTGTTTTTTGTGGTTCTCATAAAAAGGGCTAGGTTTTTATGAACGTCTCGTGAGGAGGCTACGTGTTTTTGTATTTCTCATAAAAAGGGTTAGGTTTTTATGAACGTCTCGTGAGGAGGTTACGCGTTTTTGTTGGTTGGGTTGAAATCGTGTTTAAAATGGGTTGAAAGGTGTATTGGGCCGAGGGTCAGGTTCAGGACGAGGTTGAGGACCAGGCTGAGGACCAGGCTGAGGGTCAGGCTGGGGGTCAGGCCCAGGGTGGAGGTGCGGCAGCTCTCGAGGCTGTGACGGAGGTTTTCATGGGGATAGTTGATGAGCTGGGCGTGAGCAGGAGGTGGCTGGTTATCGTGCCGAGATCGATTCCTTGCGTGCTGTCCTAGAGCGTCATGACCAGTCACAGTAGGCTTGAACTTGTCGGTTTTGTATTTCAGGACTTCGTACGTGGTACATGTATTTTGGACTTGTATTATGTGTATTAGTATTTGTATTTGACGGCTTATGTATTAGGGCTTGCGCATACGGTTGTGTACTTTGGGCTTCTATTCGTGGTTTTGGTGTTTTGTAGGTGTTTATAAGTGGTTGTTTGGGCTTTGCTTATGGCTAAAGGCTCTACGTACGGCGTCCTAAACTTAGGTTATTTCGTCTTGTCTCGAAAAATGCGTGGTCAGGTTGTGGCTGGGCCTGAAATCCTTTCGTATTTGCGAGCGTACCTGCAAAAAGTCGTTAGTCGTAAAAACATGCATACATGTCTCGATTGAGACTGACTCATTTATGATTAAACTAAATGCAGAGTTTTGAAATATCTTTGTTTAAAAAGTATTTTAGACTCGTAAAAGACGCTTTGACATTGTAAAAATGGGAGCTAAAACGACGCGTTTTGAGGCGAAAATTGTGAATGCGAAAATCGTGTTTTTAATTTTTGTGTGGTTATCGTGTTTTGTAAATGTGGAAAATTTGAAAAGCGGAGCCGACTACGCATAAATCGAGACGACGCTACGGATCAGTAAATGTTGACCAAGAGGTCGGTAAATGGGTAATAGGGTAATAAGTTAAAGGTTTAGGCGTAGGTGTGTAAGAGTTGTAAGAAAATCGAATAATTTTGTCAGGAACAAAAGAAAATCGCCTGTTCACTAGCGTCTATATTTTTGTGTTGTACTTTGTTTGGCAAAGCTCGACTATAAAAGGAGGGCCAGGTTAACTCATTTTACTCATCCTTTCAACGTTCTATTCTCGGCATTCCAAAGATATTCAAAATATTTACTTTAACGTTCGTCGAGTTATGGAGAACTTCGAAGGAAACTTGCGTCGTTGGTGTTCATCCTTGTCGGGGCTGGAGGAGAAGGACTTGAAAGATTGCGGTATCGGGGGACTCCTGGGCCTGAGGCAGGTTCAAATAGAGCCCGAGTTCTTAGATGCTTGTCTCGACTATTGGGACCTAAGTTTTCATGTGTTCCGCTTTCCTGGCGGAGGGGTCTGTCCATTGGTCGAGGAGTTTGGAGCTATTGGTGGCTAAGGGAATCTGGTGTTTGTTTTATTGTGTTGTTGTTAGTATTATGTTCATATTATGTTGTATTTTATTATGTTCGTATTACGTCTATCCTAAACCCGATGTACATGCCGGGATTTGTATAAGTATTGTAATATATTGTAGTGTTGTTAGTGTATCTCTAAGGTTGTAGTTATGCTCCTACTTTTGAAAAATCCAAAATGTAACCGTTCTTTTTAAGATTAATAAAAATCAGGTTTTTATTTACGACTTTGCCTCATTTTGCTTATTATTCTGTGTGAAATTCCTTGGCTCTAATTCTTTTTTCAAAGTTTAGAATGTAAGTATGGTTCTTGTTTTTAGGAATTTTTTGTATTGACTATTCCCTCGACCTTTTTAAGCTTTGGGTTTGTCGTTTATTGTTGAATGTTGTTCCTTTTACCCTTTGGGTTATGGAACGATTTTGTGATGACTATATCCTCAGCCTTTTTAAGCTTTAGACGTGCCATTTTTGTGTTGAATGTCGCCTTATTTCAACCTTTTGGGTTTCAAGAGGCGAATTTTTGTGTTGACTATGTCCTCGGCCTTTTTAAGCTTTAGACGTGTCATTTTGTGTTGAATATCGCCCTTTTTAACCCTTCAGGTTATGAGGCGAGTTTTGTGGTGACTATGTCCTTGACTTTTTTAAGCTTTGGACGCGTCATTTTGTGTTGAATATCGGTTGCGCTTTTTGCAAAGCTGCCTACGTATCCACGAAAAGTGGAATCAAACCGGCGTAGTTCGGAAGTGTACGTTTAGGGGCATACCGGCCCAAGAGTTGTGTTTGCTTTTTGTGGTGAATGTGCACGTTTAGGGGCATGCCGGCCCATGAATTGTGCTTGATGGATGCATGTTTAGGGGCATGCCGGCCCATGAATATGTTTAAGGACATGTCGGTCCATGAATTGATTTTTAGAAGATTTCGCATTTTATAGATACATTGCAAGGCATTTTTAAGGGCAGTATTTCTTGAGCTGGTCGAGGTTTGTGGCGAGGTTGAACTCTTGGCCGTCGAGGTCGGTTAGTTTGACTGCTCCGCCCGTGTAGATTTCCTTGACGAGGTAGGGCCCAGCCCAGTTAGGCTTGAACTTTCCTCGTGGGTCGACTGGGAGTGGTGCTCGAACTGACTTTAGTACGAGATCCCCCACTTTAATGTTTCGTGGCTTAACTCGTTTGTTGAAGGCTCGTTGTAATCGCGCTTGGTACATCCGTACGGTGGTCAGGGAATGAAGTCGGCGCTCGTCCAAGAGCATGAGTTGTTCGTAGCGTTCACGGGCCCATTCTGCTTCTGGGATGCTACTTTCCATTAGTATGCGTAGTGATTGTATTTCTATTTCCACTGGTTGGACGGCTTCCATGCCGTAGGTGAGGAAATAGGGGGTCATGCCTGTAGGGGTTCGGATGGTAGTACGGTATCCCCATAATGCATATGGTATCTTGTTGGGCCAATCTTTGCAGCTGTCGATCATTTTCTCGAGTATGGTGACGACTGTCTTGTTTGCTGCTTCAACGGCTCCATTGGTTTGGGGTCGATAGGGCGAGGATTTGTGATGTTGGATGTTGTATTTTGTGAGTATAGCTTCTGTCTCGCGCTGAAAGTGCGAGCCTTGATCGCTGATGAACTCATGGGGTATGCCATACCGGCATATGATGTTTGTCTGGATGAACTTGGCGACTTCTTTGGAGCCAAGGGTTCGAAAAGATGCTGATTCTACCCATTTAGTAAAGTAGTCGATTGCCACTAGCACGAAACAGTGTCCTCCTGCTCCGATGGGGTGGACTTTCCTATTACGTCGATGTTGCTTGGCGGTTTCATACCCATTATTGCCTTGATTTTGGTCGGGTCTATTTCGATCCCGCGCTGGCTTACTATGTGGCCTAACAACTTGCCTGATATGACCCCAAAGGTGCATTTCTATGGGTTTAATCGCATCTTATACTGCTTGATTCGGTTAAAGAACTTCCGAAGGTTTGTGATGTGGTCATCCCTTTCTTTTGACTTTACGATCATGTCGTCGACGCATACCTTGACCTCCTTATGCATTGTGTCGTGGAGCAAGGTGGTAGCAGTGCGTCGGTAGGTAGCGCCGGCATTGATGAGCCCAAATGGCATGATGAAGAAGATCGTCCCCGTGGGGTTACGAAAGTGGTTTTTGGCATGTCATCTGCTGCCATTTTGATTTGGTTGTATCCTGCATATCCATCCATGAATGATAGTAAGGCGTGGTCTGCTGTGTTGTCGATTAGGATGTCCATGTGAGGTAGTGGGAAATCGTCTTTTGGGCAGGCTTTGTTTAGGTCCCGGAAGTCGGCACATACTCGTATTTTGCCGTTTTTCTTCATTACCGGCACCATGTTGGAGACCCAATCAGAGTATTCAATAACCCGGATGAATCCAGCTTGTAGTTGCTTTTCGATCTCTTCTTTGACCATGAGAGACCATTCTGGCTTAATGCGTCGGAGCTTCTGTTTGACGGGTCTGGAACCTTGCTTGATCGGGATGCGGTGTTCAGCTATCTCGCGGTCTATGCCGGGCATGTCCTTATATGACCAGGCAAAGACGTCCTTAAACTCTGCGAGGAGCTTGGTGTATGTGGCCCTTTCTTCTGTGCTTAGGGAAGCCCCCAGTTGCAGTTCGTTCTTGAGGCTCTTCGGGCGTGCCTATGTCGATGGTTGTTGTGTCTTCAATGATGGGGTCCTGTTCGGGTTTTGAGACAATGCTTGCAATGTATCTATATAATGCAATGTTTTTTAGTTTAGATTTATCGTGATCATTGGAATACGTAGATTTTAAATGAGGCAAAGAGTAATAAAAAACTTTCATGTTATTAATGTTATCAAAAGCGGTTACATTTGAAGATAGCTCAGACGAGGGAGCTTTGGACAACCTTAATGACTCTAGTTCTTCAATTAGGTTTACTACTTTAGTAATGTAACCTAGTGACCCTGCCGTTAAGAAAATTTTGGCGTCATAAGGACGCTAGACCCTATACTCTAGGTGTAGATACTTGAATTGAGACTGCCTAGGTCGTTAGTAGATTGGGCAGCGTTTTCTTCGAGCTTTAGCTGTTGGAGGGCGGCTTGGAAGTCTGAGGCCTTTGTGGTGATGATCTTGTCATCTAAAGGTATCCTAACCTTTTGGTGGAGGCGCGGCAGGCCTTGGGGGTGCTGTAAAAATCGGCGGTGCCTTTAGTGCGCCCAGTGCGTTGATAGCGTGTATGGGCTCGACTTTGGCAGTGGCTTCAGACGAGCTTCCTTGATATCCGCGACCCGTATTCTTATTCCTATTTTCTTTGCGGAGGTCGTCTTCAATGAGTTCACCGACGACGCTGAGTGTTGAGAAATTGTCGAAATTTCCGTACCGTAGGTGTTGTTGGTATGCAGGGGTAAGGTTGTTGATGAATTTAGTGATTAAATCAGTGTCCCTTGGGCGGTTAGGTATTTGAGCACAGAGCTTTTTCCAACGTGTTAGGTACTCGGTAAACCCTTCATTGTCTTTCTGAGTTAGGACCTCCAAAGTACGTAGCGAGACTTGGATGTCGTTGTTGTCCGATCTTTATCGTCGAATGCCACCGTTATGTCCTCGAAACTACCGGTTTGTGTGGCTCTAAAGCATAGAACCATGCCCTGGGTTGTGCGCCCAAATAACGCGGAATAATGTGGCCCATGCGGGGGGTTCGACACCTATGATGGCCATTTTAGCCTTGAAGGCTTTGACATGTACGAGCGGGCTTTCATGACCTTTGAAAATGGGAAGATCGCTGAGTGCTAACTCATCTGGTAGCATGGACCTGACGTTCTTTGGGATGTGCTCATTTTCTTGGTGTATGGAGTAACCCCTGGAGTTTGTAAGGCGTTCTCCCATGGCTCGAATCCTTTTTGCGTTTCGTTCGGATTCTTCGGCGAGGCGCGCGGCGTTCTTCTCTGCCTCAAATTTTTGCATGATGGCCATTTGCTCAATTGTTGCGGTGAGGCTAGCTATTCTGTCATTGAGTTGTCGGACTTGCTCGGCAGTTACCTCTGGGGGAGGTGGTGGCGGTCCGGCGAAACCTTCATCGTGTTGAAAGGCCATGACAGGTTTTGGTTTTGATCTGTTGTAGGCGCGCTTCTTTGGAGGTGGAGGTGGGTTTAAGTGACGGTTCTTGGTTCGTCGTGTATCCAGGTTTTGTTCAATGGGAGGTTTGTTGTGTATCCCGGGTTTTTCAATGAGTGGACCTGACAAAGTTTTCAAACCTTTAGTGACTCTAAAAGAGAAGGAAAAGACTCAAATGAAAAATCGCATTCACGACCAAAGGAAGACGCAAAAGTGTAAAAAGTGGGTGACTTGACTTGACTCGTGTTTTAGCTTTTAAAAGGACACGGGAAGCTTTTGAGATAGAGGCGTTAACACGCCCCCGTTCTCGAGGTAGGAAAATTTGTATGATCATAACTGATTGACCCGGTTTGGCGGTATGTTGCCAGGGGTTTATCATTGGATTATGATAAAAGGATCAGGCATCAAGTAGCGATAGGCTAACCGACACGAGGATGTTAAAATTGGGTAAAAGGCGATCAATTGTTCGCTTTACGTGTGACTCAGGGATTTAAATCAAAAATGACGATAAGTCATTCGATTCAAAGAGTAAATCAACGGGTTCGCATCTGAACGAGCCCGCGTTTTTTGTTTTTGAGAGAAAAAGATTAAATCGGGATGACTAAAGAGTCACTCGACTTAGAGCTAATCCTAACGTTCTAAAAGTTAATTTCATTTAAAATCTCCGAAATGAATTGACATACTCGGGTTTTTGCTTTGTGAAAGACCTTTAGCAATAAATGTATTATGACGATACGTCAGTCGCATAATTCATTTACGTTTTGAAAAAGACCTGGGATATAGTGGTTATCCTAGGTCGGTTTTAAATGTAGTGGCATTTTATTTATCAAACTCAAATGACTATGGGTCAAAGAGCCTAACGGCGTGTTTTTAAAAGTATGACCTTTTTGAAAAAAGTTTAAAAGTGAATTTTCAAAAATGGACGTATTTTAAATGTAAAATGCCTAGGAAAAGTTTTTGCATGCAAAGGTTTTGAAAGACGACTATAGTGAGGGTACTATAGCTTCACACTTGTACATATAAACACAGGTTTTTGGTTTATAGGGTAAGGTTCCCTCCGGTCATTCCCGTGACGTTTAGGTAGGGGCACCCGCAAGACTACACACGTCTTAGGTGTGAATTCAAGACGGGCCCTAGAGCGTTCGAGTTTGACTGGTTACGATCGTTTGTACGGATGCCGTACTTGTAATCGTGGAGGGGTGAGAGAACAGTGTCCGAGTTACCTCGCTTATGAAGCGAGGATTCTGGGGCCGTTCCTCAAAGGGTGTGGTTTGAATCAGGAGGATTCGACTCAACGAATTTTTGCCCAAATATCGAAAGCGTAAATGTTTTCAAAGTTTCAAGCTTCACTTCTTTATGATTTTAAAATAAAAGAAAAACTAGTTTTTCAAAAATAATAAAAATCATGCTCGTCCCCAGCGGAGTCGCCAGCTGAAGGTACCGGGAATTTTTCCTTGGGAAAACCTATCGACGCCCTGCGCGCGACCTTGCCCGTCTTGGCGTAGGGGCGAATGCGCGCAGGAAAAAAGGGGGGTGCGAAGTTTTGTAAAAGGGGTGAAATGAAAAATGGGGAGATCATTGCATGAATTTGCGATCAAAAAAGAAAAGTATAAAAGTCCTTTTTGAAATGTATTTTCGGAGTCGCCACCAAATATTAAAGGAATTTGGAACCTATTCAACGCGTCTTGAAATACAAGACACGAGTGTCTCAGATTTCAAGGTGCGTCGATACCTATCAACTGAGGTTCAAAACCAGAGAAGGGTTCGGAGTGAGGTTACTTTTCGAAAGTTTTGACAAAATGAGTTTTGAAAACAGTAATAAAGAAGCCTACTAAAGAGTAGTCACTACTAATTTGAAAACATTTGCTTAATTTCGATATTTGGGCTAAAAAGTCACGCTACGCAAGTGCGAATAAGTATGACTCGATTAAAATGCATAAATAATGTAAATTGTCAAAATAATGACATATTGCTATAGGAAATGAACGTTAAATAATAATTTATTGACTAAATTATTACTATAGACGTTATTTTCCGACCTCGTATTAGAATTTGTACAAAAACCTCGCTTTTGACATGCTAAAAGACTCTACGAAACGGTACAATTTAGTGTTGGATCCGTGATTCTAGTCGTTATTTAATGCATGAATGAGGACTTGCATAATTATAAAAGTGACGTCGGTTTGCTTTAGTGATAATGAGTCGTTTATTTATGCGATATTGGCGGGGTTTAGACGGATTATGAATCCGAATTGCTACAACCATATTACGAATACGGCTTCGCTAGTGCCAATATCGGGTTTGGGGTTAATGTAACCCCATTATCCGAGTCTCAAACGTCCAGCTCGTAGGTAAAATGTTTACCTTTCGAAAATGTAAAGACAGTATTTTTGAGTGGATTTCGTGAATAGTGTATAAGTGTTAAAAAACCGATTCGTGTTTGAAAATGAATGAAGTGGGTTGGTATTTATAGAGGTTGGCTGATTTTTGGGGGTGCACAAAATTAAATCGCCAGTGCACTAGCGTTTAGTTTTGTTTGAGTTGGATATTTTTTAAGAAAAAATCAAAAAGGCGGCTGTATGGGAGAAGTTTATAATCGCCTGTTAACAGGCGATTAGAAACTTAATCGCCTGTCAACAGGCGATTTCTTTTTTGTTTTGGTGGGTTGTTTTTGCCGCCATTTGGTTTTTGGATGTTTTGATTAAGTAATGATTATGTTTTGTTGTTTACTTAGGGGTTAAGTCTTTGTTCAGTTTTGGTCCGAATTTCGGTTTTCGTGTTTCGGTTTTTGTCGTGTTTTTCGGTTTTATTCGAAATAAAATAATATTAGGTTATATTATTTTATGGTAACGTGGAGTCATGTTATGTGAAAACGTGATACGGGACGCACTTTGGCCCGATTTGAGTGTTGTGTTAGTGTGCGTTTTTGGGTGGTGTTTGTAGGTTTGGGCCGTTTTGTAGCTAGGTGAAATTTGTTTTGTGGCTTGGCTTAATAAGACGTTCCTATATTGTGCTCGTGTTACGCTCATGATGACTAAAATTGACATTCATTTTCATGATTATGCAAATCCAAATTAATACGCTAAAAATGACTAATACGTTTTAGACACTTTTGTACCGTTTCGACTCTTTTAAAAGCATGCATGAAAGTCCTTTTCATCATCGGGTTTGTTTTTGGGGGGTACGGATACGGGTATCTACAGCTACGTCCACCACTACTACTGCACTACCACCTGCTGTTGGAGCACCACCATCTGCTGTTACAGCAGCTGCTACGTCCACCACTACTAATGCACCACCCCCTGATATGGCCAGTCAAGCTTAATGTACCAGTGAAGAATAATGTCGCAGACCACAGTGGCGGACCCAGGATTTTGGGTTAGGGGGGGCACGATACAAATATGAAAAATACAAAAAAATTGCCTTCGGTTTTTTAAAATTGTAGTCCTTCAAAACATCAAAATTATCACACTCACTCTAAGTTGTAAATCTACGTGTGTATAATTTATGAGTTATACCAAGATGTAGAAAATTTAATAAAAAAATTGGAAAAACATAAAGTAACTAACCTATTACGAGATAAAATATAACGAAAACTTTGGTTTAAACATAGTTTTGGTTTAGATGAGCCCTGATTTTCATAAATTAAGGTTAAAAGCTTAGAAATAACAAATTTAAAGATAAATTCTAGGTCTTAGATATAATTCTTTATCGTGTGTATTGATCTCTGCATTTCTAGCATTAGGTAATGTCAACGTATAAAGAAAAATACACAAAAATAAAAATAAATGTCTAGTTTAAACATATTTAAGGTTCAATCGTTTTATAAAATTATTTATAAATTTATTAAATGAACTCAAATTTTATACACCAATAACCTTAATAGCCTACCAAAATAAAAGACAAAATTTTATCCATTCATTTAAAAGAATTATTTATAAGGTAATTAAATAAATTATGTATTTCATAAATCAACATTAAGAGCTTAGGTAGCACAAAAAAAGCGAAAATAAATTGTATATAAACTCTAAATTTCATAAACATAATAAATAGCCTATAGAAAACAAAAACAAAAAAGCAGTAAAAATGGAGTTAATGGGAATTGAACCCCACCCTCCCATGAATTTAGATCCCATGCCAACTCTGCTATATTCATTTGCTTGTCACTGAATGTCTCTTTTAATACTTATTTAAATTTTTAAATTTTTTTTTTTTTTTTTTTTTTTTTTTTTTTCTCACGTGAGGGCACGTGCCCTCACTTTCCCCCCCCCAAATCCGCCCCTGGCAGACCATGGCTTTTTTTTGTGCATTTGGCATCATGTTGGTTTATTTCTAATTTGTATGGTCTTGTGATTTGTACGTTTTGTACGTTTTGTAGCAGGAGAACTGATTTGTACGTTTTCAAGTTGGTCAGTCAAGCTATGACTTTGTAAGCTTTTTGTAAGCCATGACTTACTATGGTTTGAACAAATTCTATGTGAACTACTATGTTATTTCCAATAAGCAACGCATGAAGTCTTTAATCAATTTTGATTCAAGCATTTCATTTGAAGCATAGTACAAACTTTACTAATACAATGTTAACAATGCTTACATAGAACTTGACAATGCTTCAATTACATATTATACTACTAATACAACTTAACAATGCTTCATGAAAGCCACCGATTTTAGTAATACAACTCGATTACAATGCTTCAAGAATGGTTTCACAACCTAAACAACGTAACAAAGCTCACTAAAAGCACACATACAACCACACAAATGCAAATTTGAGAGCACATTCCTCGACCTTCTTTTCCTTATTTCACAACTTCAACCTTCCTCTTCAATTTTTCAAGCTCCACCGACATTGATTTCAATTCTTCTTTAGTCTTCTCGAAATCAATGGTAAGCAAATTATTTTCCGCGCTAAGTTTGTTGATAATAGTCCTTTGTCAATTAGTTTGGATTTTATCAAACCAACAAAAATAATTACACCCACGACGCTTTGTAATCGGGTTGTATAGTTTGCAAGCTTCGAATCTTCTTCCTGGGTTTTCAAGGGTCATCGATTTCCTCACAGTAATAGGGTTGCCACAGAAGCATCTCTTGTCACCTCCGTATCCAGATTGCGTACTTCCCTCGGACATTGAATTTTGAAACGAAAAACCTGTTGCAAACCCTAAATCACGCACAAACCACAATGTTATTACAAAGAAAAAGAAAACAGTTACCTGACATGAAATTCACCGACATTACATTCAATACCTACGAAATTTACCAGAAACGACAAATCCGATCTTCAAAAAATTCAAACTTTTTTCTGAAAAATAAAGAGAGAAAAGATAAAGATTGGTGAAATAAATTTTCAATGACAATGGGTTAGAAAATTGGGTATTATAGACAAAATAAATGAACAAGGGTAGATTGGTCATATAAAGGCAAAATTCAGTTTAAAATTTCAAATTTTGAAATATATCTGAAATGTGAAGCAGCTCACTCCGTTTTGGCCTCAATTTTTGATCGGAGTTAAAATATTGGCTGTAATTTAAAAAAAAAACGTTATATAAGGCTGTAATTTTAAAAAAGGTGTATTTATAAGGCTGTAATTGATAATTTTGCCTAAAATTTAAAGGTCATTGTGTTATACATTTGTGATATTAACCAACTTATATGATCAATGGTCTCAAACATATGCTTCTATACAATTGTAGATACCAAAGTTTTATCGACCTAAACCAGATCTAATTCAAACTAAGCTAAACTTGGTATTAATCCGACCATAATTAACTCGACCCAAAGTGCGATGGAACATTTCGCAGACTAAAATACTAAATATTTTATATGTCGACTTCATTGTGCGATGGAATTAAATTTGTGACGCGAAGAAGAAAAAGAAATAATTGCGATGAAAATTCTGTTGGAATAAAGGCTCTAGGGTTTAACTCAAAGTCCCACATTGGTGTGGACTACTTACTTTAGTGGGTTTATATACCAATTTATTAGAGTAAGACCTTGAGAGCTCACTATACCAAAATTCCTATGCGCAACGGCCGTCCGTCCGCACATTTTAGGTTGAAAGCAAGTTCGGAGGGCTTTTTGGAAAGTATAAATAAAGCCCGTGTACCTAAGCCTCCGGCCTACAAAGGGGATTGCTATGACCAGGATAGTGGGGACGGGGATGTTGGGGAGTTTACTAATTATTGTGGTAAGATGTGTTTTCTTGCAGGTAGAACATTGTGCCAGGGCTTTGAGTGCATCAAGTTTGACGCTGCGTGGTTCAGGAATGGCCGGTCAAGTGAGTGCGGGATGGATTTTGTTACAGGATGGGATGAACACGGCTAGGGACTCTTCCTCCTTTTTAGATGAATCTGCTACACAGGCGGAGGCTTATGGCATTAGAGCGGCTTTGGTATGGGCATTAGGGAGGTCAATTAATCACCTGCTCGTCTATGCAGACTGCATGCATGATTGTTATACGACAGCTGGATAAAAAGGGAAAGTTTGATCATTATATAAGCTCACTGTTTGAAGGCCTTCGATTTTTAGCGTCGTTTTTTCATTGTCTTTGTTTTACTTACTATTCTAGATCGCAGTTAACTGTTGCTCATGACCTAGCTCAATTTATTATACTACTCCCTCTGTTTCGGTGATTTGTTTACGTTTAATTTATACACATTTATCAATGTGATGAGAGAGATAGAGAAAAAACTAATAAAATTATAATAAAAGTACAATGAAGGACCCACTTTACCAAAATTAATAGATGTAATTGGTTAAAGTAGTATGGACCCACAATCATTTATGGAAATGTAAACAAATGACTCGTACACCCTAAAATAGAAAGTATAAATAAATGACCGGGACGGATGGAATAATTGGATTACTTTATTATACTAGGATAATTGGATTTCTCCTGCTACCAAAAAAACAAAAAAAAAAATATAAAATGAACATGTTACATACTTACATGTTGCCAAAAAAAAAAAAAAAAAACAAGTATTTGAGCCCAATTTCTTACATTATTGAAACAATTTTCCTAAAATTTTAGTAACCAACCAAAGTAAAGTTGAATCTATTACACGAATTATTAAAAAACAACAAAGACAAACTGAAACCAAGCCTAAAATTAACCAAATCAAACAACAAAAAATTGTGTTGCATTTGATACGATCCAATCACCATAGCATGCATAGCCTAATATATAGTCCTGAAATATCACCATTTACACGGATCATCCAATTAGATTCATATTATTGAATTTTGTACAGCCAAATATAATTGTTACAATCAAGTCTTAATATGTGTGATTAAGACAATAATGATTAAGCCATTGAATAGTGATTAATGGCTGACTAATTGACTTCCTCCCAACTTGTAGCTCTTCTCATACCCTCATTATAAAGAGGAATATTCTGAGTATTTGTAACATCAGAAAAGAGTAACAACCCCAAAATATGAACACTAATACGAAGGAGCTCTCCATCACTACGGAGCTCGGGTTTTGGGGCGTGGACATATACGGTGTAGTCACCGTGAAACGGTTTTCGTGGGTAAGAAGCTGACACAAACGATCCCGCTTTCGCAACGAGAAAGGTACGTCACTTTCCTACACATATATAGTCCAATTTGCCCCATTGCTTAGCTCTATATCAATCCGCGGTACCCGTAGCCCGATGCGTGAATTATATCTCGATTTGGTAGTGTCGAGGCAATAATCGAACGGTGCAATTTTCGGACCACTAGGGATATTTTTTGTAGACATACTGAATTTCTTGACTAATGCCTTGAAAATAGGAGACTTAAGAGTAGTGTAAGGTGTTGTTGTGCTAAGCTTTACGCCTTGGTCGAATGAAAGTGTATTGAAATTTATCGAATGTGAATTGACAGAAATACCCTTGACGCCAATGTAGTACCCGAAAGTGTCCTTAGGATGGTTTATAAATGGGGTGTAAGAAATGGATTGGGGTAACGCATTATGTGGTCCTTCCCCAAAGAAGGCAAAACCTCGATTTCCTAGGCATAGCCCGAATTTTGTAGGTAATTTTGATCGAGAGAATTGCGACACGAGAGAAAGTGGCCCTTTCGAAAGGCTAGCAACGCCGGAGGAGTCACTAGGGAGGGAGATGAATAAAGATTTTGGGGCACAAGATACAAAAATTGTATCGTAGTTAACTCGTGTCGGAGGATTATGACCGTTGATAGAGTCAATTGAGACGTCAATGTAGGTCAGTTGCGACGAGGCACACGTTTTAAGAAACGGGTTAGAAGGCAAGGTGAAGCAAGTACAAGGTGGTTTAGGGGGGATTTTTGGGATTTTTAGATGGCAATAGGAAGACTTGTTTGATTGGGTCGGGGTACAAACCAATGCAAGGCATGATACTCGAGGGAATTCCCGATCGAGGACGACAACGGTGCCATGAGAGGGGTGACTCGATATCAACGACCAGTTTCTCGTTTTCATGAATTGTTATAGAGAAACGAGATGAGCTGTTACCGACTTGCGTTATCGGAGCTACTAGAGCCTCGAATTGTTGCGCTCCGATAAACCGAGCAACAACGGATACAAACACAGTAACTACTATAGAAATTTTTTTCATGGATTGTAAATTGAAACTAATTTAAGTTGATTTTTTTTTGAATTAGAGTTCAATCGAGCCTTAAAATTAACACTCTACCTTTATAGTTTAGTTGACTTTTAATCATTTAGTACTACTAAACGGTCAAACAGATCTTTTTACAGTTCTTAATTAATTGTTATCTTCATAGACAAACTAGGGAAACAATATTAAGTATTATTACTCCGTAGCAATATCTTACGTCTTTTATACGTAAAATTTGAGTAGTGAATTTGTGCTTGACTGCTTGTGTTTGAAAGTGAGATTAATAAAGTTGATGGCAATGTACTGATGTTTGACTTTCGATGGTACAACGACAAGTTCTCGAACAAACTGGTTCTCACGACTTCCTAATTCCGATCCTAGCGTTGCCAGCTCTACTTACGTTCATCCATCTACAAAATACAGCTACAAGTCGTTGAAGAACTACAAGATTCGACTAACTTATGCAGGTTTTAGGGCGCTCTTTCTATGAAGTTTAATGAATTTTACATCTCTACACTTACAGCACGTTTAGAAACCAGTTGGAATGTTCATTTGTGTGCACGGCAACATTAACCATTGCAGTCCCATTTTGCTTTACATAACAAGTTTTACACCCACATGGTAACGCCTTAACTTCTTGTCGAACTACCCCTTGACTTTCTTATACGACCACCACCGTATGCTCCACGCTTCCGTTCTCCACTGCCGTTTCTCCTGGACCCACATTCAGATTTCTCACTTTTTCGGATGATCTTCATAGCCAAAGATTTTAGAGGCACGGTTATGTCTAGCGGTAGAAGCACTTCTTGTAACTCGTGCCACTCGAGATCCTCAAAGTCACCATCTTCGTACACTACTCTGTACCACCCAGTCTCTTTATCGAATTCAGTCACAACACCTGAATAATTTTTCCCGCCAAATAACTTTCGGACATCTCTTCCTTCAAGCCACTCGCCAAATCCTGTATTTCCGGAACTTTCAGCAGCACTACTGAGCTTTCGGCTTGAGTTATCATCTATTGAGCTCACAGGAATATCAGGGACACCATTGATCACAACGGCAGGTTCACCAGGCAACTCGAAAACCAACGGCTCGTGATGAGCAGAATTGATTTCACACTTTGCTTCCATAAAACCCAGCAAAAACTACAACATCCGTAAGTTAGTATCAGAACTATCAGAGTAGTTTTCTCGGCAAATGCTAAATACGGAGTATATTGTTGAATCTCAGGCGCAAAGCCACAAAGCAGTAAGGATGTCAAGAATGAGGTGCAAGGCACAAAATGAAGGCGTGCGCCTTGTCGACACCCACCACTTCTAAGGTGCCTGAGACATTTTGAAGAACGCCTCATTGCGCCTTGAGCTTAAGTACGCAAAAGGCACACTTTTCCAAGTTTTGTTTGAGCAGGGTGATTTGATCCAATCCACTATTTTCATTAGACTACGCAACCCAATCAAATGAAACTTATATTAAAATGTTCACCTTTTGAATCAGGTTATAGGCATTCTACTTCACATGCGAAAAAAATGGGATATCGTTTTTCCAATAAAAATATTTTTAGAGAATGGAACAGCACTCCTAAAATCAGCATAGAAGCAATAATAAGGCAAAATGTCGATTACTCATATGATTCAGGAAATCTAGTGGTCGATTAAACATTCAAGTTGAAGATCTCGTTAAATGTTTACAGCATAAAAATTAACCTAAGAGTACTTGTCGTGGTGATCGTCTTTTATGGGTGGGGGGACAGTTCTTTGAGGGATGGAAAAGGTGGAAATGTGATGTCACCACTGGCTGTTACGGTTGGGTTGCTCATACAATGTCCAACTTAAAACCCGTAATTCTCTCCTAGAACTTTAATCTAAAAGCAAGTCTATCGAATGTTGAGTTGGGGTGCAAACTCAACGACTAAGGACACCCATGGCATACAATCTACCTAGTTGTTTTTACCATTATCGTATGAAACATCGGCCTGTAAAAACTTGTTCAGTCCCCAGATGTATATGGGCCTGTCTAGAAACGATATCTGTCTCGCCAAACTCATAGCGAACATCCGTTGCTCACATGTAATATTGCCCATCAGACCAAAAGAGTCGTTCACTTTTGCATATCATAAAGCAGATCCATTTGCGGAGTTAATTTTGGCGTGAAACAATAGCGAGTACAGCACTACTGTACGAGACTCAACCAAAGATACCCACTACGTATGAACAGCTATATCAATCTAACACTTCATGTTATCTGACACTCGACAATGACAATCGAACATGGGTATCACACTATGACACTTCAGCATATCATTTTAGTCATAAAACACGCTGATTTTCATTTTATAAACAGTCAAAAGTCTGACATACGTACACAATTCTATGTTGGATTCTTCAAATTAAGTCTGAGCAACGCAGATTAAATGTACAGTAAGTCGATACAGCAATATGTTCGCTTGATGATTCCAACTGAACAACAAACAAACATTACATTCGCAAAGTCGAGGGAGGCAGCCAACTACTTTGTTAGTCCCCCCCCATCAGTCATCACTCCACAAACATTACATTCGAAAAGTCGAGGGAACCCGAAACAAAATTCGATTTCATGACAGGAACAATTTATGAATTCTCTCTACACAGAATTCAATAATCCTTAAATAATTAGTACGAAGTATTATACTTGAAACAAACAAAAAAAAAAAAAAAAAAAAAAAAAACTAAGTAATAAATTAACAGCATAGTTGTCAAAGCAAAGCAAGAAAGGGCAGAAAAACCGGACAAATAAATAAGAGGAATAATAAAAATGGAGTTTTAGGGGAAACAAATTAAATAATTGATCTTGATTTATTGAAAAGGGAATATAATAGAAGAAGAAGAAGAAGAAGAAGAAGAAAGAAGAAGAATACTAACCACAAAGCTTTCAAGGATGAAAACTAAGCACAAGAATTGCAAAATTATGGCTGATTCATTGATTGATTGATTAGGTTTGAATGTCTGATGAATGTGTTTTTTTCTTTTTCGGTGTTTAATCTCGAGTTGAGTCATTTAAATACGTAATTGCTCAACTGTACCCGGCTTTTTCTCAGTTGTACCCAAAAAAGACATCAATGCCCTTCTCATTTCCTTCCCCACATTTTTGTAAACCTAATTTCCTCTCTTCTCTCTCCTCTCTCCTCTCTTCCTCCTCCTTTAATCCTCCCTCCTCAATTAAACCACCACCACCCACCACCCACCACCGCCTCTCCCACCACCACGGACCACCTATCTCGCCTGCCCACCTTCCACCGCCTGCCTACCCACCCACGACCACCCACTAAACCGACCAGGCCCACCGTCCACCGTCGTCACCTAGCCACCAACTGAACCGACTGAGTTACCACCACCAACTAAACCGACCCACCCACCACCACCATACTTTAACAAGTGATAGATCGTTAATGGTTGGATGTAGTTCAAATGAAACTAAAAAATGAACAAATTTAATTATCAATTTCACAGTAACACTGTAATTGCTCACTTCAATCCAAGTTAGTCTTCATCAGTTAAGATTATGACTGCATTTGTACAAACGTAATATAACCTTACTGTAAATGATCTTTATCGTCATAGGTAAACTCGACTTTTACAAAATTTGGCGTCCACGCAATTGTGAATCGATTTGGTCAGCCACACTTTCAAAGCTCTAGAATTCAATCCTACAAGCATTCTCCGTTGCGTAAACATTTCTAAGGATGAATTACTCAATTTTGTAAGGAAAAAGGCGACGACATTTACATAGTTTAACAAGCGTATTTGATATATACAGTTTCAAAAGCAAACACTACACGGGCTATATTTACCACCCCGTTATTTTTTTTAACAAACAGAGGAGTATACAACGACCTCACCAAAGCAACAAAGCTCCTACAAAACTCATCAGAAAATCATTTTCAAAGTAACAAAACCGAAACCTTACTGAGTAAGTTTTAACCTCGTGCCAATCGTACATCCAAGTGACTGCCAGAATACGAGAAACCGTCCACCCGACTTGATTTCAACCCTGATTTACCACGCTTCAAACCGTTGTCTGGGGTATCAATATCATTACCCTTGTAAGTCATTTGATGTAGATGCAGCATTGCAATCTTGCTAAGCGCAAACAAAGTAGCGTTTCCGAGAACCCCGCCAATTTTGTCCAGGTGAAGTGTTCGCTTGGTAGTGTTGAAACCCGTCAGAAGAACTCTTGTCACTAGGTTTGAGCTAACTCGTGTTTGTTGCAGAGTATGTTGTGCAGGAGCTGTAAAGCAGTTGGCGTCTTGTACATCTCGCATGAAATTTATGGCTTCTTCGATCACTTTATATTTTGTGCCGTTGTGTTCAGCCAATCTTGATGCAAGGATGGTCCGACTCTTCTGCAATCGTCCAAGTGCAGCGTCCCTATCTGCACGCTGCCGCTACCAGACCGCCTGCTATGATCAATATAAAATGAAAAACAAAGCTTATAAGCGGAAAGATGTGTAATAATTCGCAATGCAAAGAGGCAGAAGAAATAGATTTCCGGTCTGATTTATATCGTCCTCATTACTGGTACTAATGTACAATATGAAAATGTTTCAACTTTTTTAAACGGTTAGAAGAAAAGAGTTCTTCCTAGTTCCAATCGACAGAAGGTCTTCAGTGAGCTAAGTGGCTTCGACAGCATAAAAATCTATTTCCTCGTCTTCAAAAATCAGAGATTCAAGAATCTCCAACCTTACATTTGATTCAGTTTCAAACAATTGCACATACTTTGGTGGAGTAATTGAATTAAATGAATGAGAAAAAATTAAATTAATGGAAAAAAAAAAAGTAAATTACTTGAAATATATCATATATTAAGAATTGAATTAATTGTATGAATAATTGAATTAATTGAAGAAGAAATTGGTTGATTTAAGATGGTTTTAGGGTTTTTTTGGGTGGAAAGAGAACAGAGAAAAATTTGTAGAGCAGGGGTAGGTGATGGAAAATTAATGACAAAAAAGGGTACAACTGAGAAAAAGCCGGGTACAGTTGAGCAACACCCTTTAAATATAAATTTTGGGCACGATCGGGTTAGAGTATGAATTTGTTCTTTCGGATTTTTTTAGGTTGAATTGAATCGAATCGAATCGAATCGAATCGAAATGAATCGAATCGAATCGAAAAGAATCGAATCGAATCGAATCGAATCGAATCGAATGAAGTTCAATTAAATAATATAGTCATGTCGAATCGAATCGAATCGAATCGAATTGAATGAATCGAATTGAAGTGAATTGAACTAAATCGAATGAATGAATCGAATCGAATCGAAGTGAATGAATCGAAATGGAATGAAAATAAGTTGGAATAAACAGGTCCCATATTCAATATGGAGTATGTGTAAATTTTGATTTCAAATTTGACGCTAATAGCATCTCTAATGGTTAAAGATAAGGACTTGCTTGTAATTTTCTAAAATAATCAAGCTACAAGCCCAACATTGGAGATGAAAAACTAGGTTTAGCTTGAAAGCCAATGTAACTTGTTCAAGGTATAAGCTTGAAATGTAACTGCAAACGAAAAATACGTATAATAAAAATGAAAAATGATATGTTTTTCATTCAAGCTACAATTGTTATGTAGCTTACCATTGAGAGAGGTTGTAGCTACAAAGCAGTGTAGCTCGAAATGCTGAGTTGGAAATACAAGCTACAACCTATTGTAGCTCATTATTGGAGATGCCCTAAAAACATAATTGAATTTTAAATATTTGTTCAAAAAACAACATTTGAGTTTTTAATGATATTCTCACATCAAACTTAAAATATTACATTTAGTGTAAGTACAAATGATGAAAATTTATTAAACAATTTGAAAAACTTTTCAAAATTCCTTTTAAAATAAATAATGTACTATTTACTCCATCCATATCTTTTAAAATTGGGATATTTCTCATGTTACCCTCGAACTTTGTCAAATTATACATGGTACCCCATATATGAGGTTTGTTCATATAGTACCCCTAAACTTGATGTTTATGTGCCCAATATGTCCCTTTTTCTAACCAAAAACTTGACAACATTAGTTTTTATGAAAAGGTGTACATATGCTATTTTTCTAACCAAGAGTCGATGAAGCGTTTACTAGCCAGGTGTAAGTAAGTTTGCTAATATTATGCCTAACAGTCAAGTTTTTTGTTAGAAAAAAAGGTATATTTGGCACATAAATACAAAGTTTAGGGTACTACATGAACAAACCTCAAACATGAGGTACCATGTGTAATTTGACAAAGTTCGGGAATACCATGGGAAAATATCCCTTTAAAATTATTGAAAATATCTAAAATCACAAATTTTTTAGTTTGAATCATTATCTTTTTTTTTTTTTTATTGCTTTTTTGTTAATTGTGTTATGATAAGTAAAGGTAGCGATCAACAAGGCATTAGGGTTCGATTAAGTAAGGTCAGATCACATTGAGTCCTAGTCAATCGGGTTAGTCTACCCTATTAGTGTTGCGGATACTAGACGTCTGTCAACAATTGTGCATTGACTTCGTAGATGTCATGGACCAAATATAAGATTATGATAATCGGATAAATTGGGTGGTTATAATGTCTTGCTAGAGGCCGCTTATTATATGAATATTTAGAGTATTCTACCAGTTTAGTCCGGTCTAATTGGGTCACACAACGGTACCCTAACGGATTTAGGTATGGTTAGATGTGGGTAGGGTCAAGCTCGGGCCAGCCCTCTAAAGGCCTGGCTCTAAAGTCGAACCTCGGGTCCGACCCTTTAGAAGCAAGGGTCAGGCTCCAAAGGGCCGGACTTTGAAATTGAGGCCCTAGCCCGGCCCATAGGCAGGCCTGAGAGGGCCAAGTCGGGTCGGGCTTGGCGCTTCCAACGTTAACTAGGCGGGTTTCAAAGGGTCAGGCCTTAAAAATCAAGCCCGGGCCCGGCCCTAAAAAAAATGGGCTCAACCGGCCTTTGAGAGGGCCGGTCCAGACTTTAAATTTGAGGCCCGATGGATGGGTTTGGACGGGCCGGACTAGGCGGCCCCCGCAGTTGGCCAGCTCTAGGTATGGTCAATTTGCATAATTGGATTAATACATTAATCTTTCAGGTTAGACCTGAGAACTAGTGTTTATACCGTAATTTATAGTAGATTTGAAATCGGTCTCGTGTTGTGTGTCACACTCGTGCATGCATTACAAGTGTCAGACATTCACGAGTGTGACAAATAGTAAGAGGTGATCATGCATTGGCTACATTATGCATACATTGTGATTGGCTTGTTTTGTTCATGCATTTTGATTGGTCTTTCTCCCATCATTATGTTTGACATAATGGAGTATTTGTACAGCAAAATGTAGTAGAGATAGTATGAAAAAATCAGCCAAAAACACTCATCAAAATACATAATAGTTGTAGAGAAAGTATGAAAAATCAGCCAAAAACACTCATCTAAATACATAATACGGAGTAGTTGTAGAAAGAAATAAGGGAGAAAAACTAGGTTTTTACTCCATATTTTCACACACAAGTTCAATATTTTTTCTTAGGTTCTAGTCAACCAAAGGAGGAGAAACCCAAGAAGGCAAGAATACTAGTGGACTTCAATTAAGAGGAACATTTGGGGCTTTCGGTTAAATATCGACATACGAGTGGAAATCACGCTATGAGGTTATAATCTTCTAACTTTAGTTTGTTTGCATATGATTCGATCTTGTTTTAGTGTCTAATTTATTCCGTCATAGTATTAGACACACTTTCAATCAAATCGGGTCGGATTTGGTTTGCTTCGTTATCAGGTTGAGTCATTTCGTCTCAAATGTCGTATTGGGTTGGGTTTAGGTCGAGTCATTTTCAGGTTTATGCGATGTTATCATTTGATTTAATTAATTCATTATTATTAAGTTTAAGATATCAAACTCAATACTAATTTTCTTTTAATTTCAGCAATATTTAAGCTTAATAATTATCGAGTAAGTAAGTTAATTGGGTCAGGTCATCATCAGGTTAGGTGTGGGTCGATTTTGAGTCACTAATTAGTGGTTCTTGTCGAGTTACAGGTCATCATCATGTCGGGTCAAGTCGAGTTGGTATCAGGTCGCAGTTTTACGGGTTCTGTCGGGCAGGGTTTTTTGAAACACCCCATGAGGTTTAGAGCTCCCACATCGCAGGAGTAAAGATTATTTGATGTGTTTATAAGGGATTTCACCCTCCCTCCTAGTAACAAGGTCTTGTACTTTTGGGCTTAAGTGAGGAGAATGAGCCGAAAAGTGTGCACCTCACCATCTAGGTGGGTTATATTACGATAATGGTGGGTCGAACTGTTATAGTTTTGCTCGGGTTCGAGTCGGGTCACTCAAGTCGGGTCATACTTGTCAGCTCTAATGATAGGTTTCGGTCAATTCGAGTCACGTGTCATCTAGAGTCGGACTAGCTATCGAGTCGACTCGGGTTAAGTTGGGTAACGGGGTCATCTCTAAGTCGGGTCAGGTCCACTTTTTGGTCAAAACTTTATCCAGCCATGTTGGGTTACTGGTCATCATCACGTCAGTTTTGGGTCATAATAATCTTAGGTACTATTGGGTCAGAATTTTTCAGGTTCAAGTCGGGTCACTCGTATCGGGTCAAGCTCACCACCTTTAGTATTTATTTGCAATTTAGATTATCTTCTGCTTCCCCCTCATTTTATTTCATTTTGTTTCATTGGTTTAGACTTTATTCTCAAACAATATATCGATCACTTATTTTGTGAATTGGGAAGAATAAAAAAATATAATCTCTATGTTCCAATCAATAGTTAACACTTAATTAGTTAATTTCCCCATAAAAAAAAATTGTAAGAATTTCACTAAGACTGAAAGAGTAATATTTACTCTGTATTGTATCAAAGATAAGGAAGTGAAATAGAAAGAAAGATGATTTGTCATGGTACTCCTAAAGTTTGTCATTTTTCCTATGGTACCCCTTTTTTTAGAGCTGATAACCATTACCTAATCGTAACTTGTAGCAATGAGTGTATAATAGAAAAATGTTTTTCTTAAACTGTATGTCTCGTGAATAAGATAAATTTAAATACTAATATGCCAGATTAAAAAATCGTGATCAGTAGTTATGGTTGGTCAAAGTCTATTCGGAAATCAAATTTTGACCAATCAAAACTCGGGGTTACGTAGTTTGTATGTGTAGATACATGTATCCGTACCCCACAAATCCTATGATGCAACAAACTTTAAAGTATGTTTTAACCTCGTGTCATTGGTACAATATGTCGAAAAACAGTTGAGTCGATTAAAATGCGTCAAGTTGGCCAAAAGGCAAAAAGTCTTAATTTGAATGTCCACTTCGTTCATTTTAACCAAATACAACTAAACAAAATGACCCAACTACAAAAAACAGCCCAAACATCAGACAAAATACCCTTTACACACAAATGCCCAAACAAAAAACTGTTAGAAACCAACTCAACTAAAAGCTTAAACTGATGGTTGGATGCCCAAGATCGATTTTCACTCTAATACGCCCCCATCACACGAATACCCTTTGGGCTTGATCTATGGACGCAACTACAGGCCCGTCATACCTGGTGCGAAATAATCCACTTTGAAAGAGAGGGGGTGGTTGTGGAACCCGGGATCGGACCCAACTCGGCGTCTTGCTTAAGGGCGGATTTTAAAGTTAAAAAAGATTAAGTTGGAAAAACCTTTAAGAACTGTTATGGAGTCGCCACCTATTTATCGCGGAAAATAGGAACCTGCTACCATGTTCTAAGTTAAAAACATGTCCTAGATTTTGGAGCACGCCGACACCCCTAGATCTAAGGCTTGTGAAACCAGTTGGATTCAAAGTAGGGTACTTTAGAAAAAGTTAATTCAAATAATGATTTATGAAAACCTTTTAGAAAAGCCTATGTAAAAATAGCCTCTCTCGACCTAGAACAATCCTTGTAAGATGAAATTTGAGCTAATGTTATCGCCACGCACAAGTGCGATAAGTTTGTAAAAGAATGCAGATGCAGATGCAAAAGATTGATTAAAACCCTCGCTTTAGCATGTTTAACTTGTTAACGAATACAGTTCGATTAAAGGTCGAATTCATTGTTTAAGTTGATTTAATGCAAAATAAGAAGGTGCAAGATGCATGCAAATAAAATAAAATTCAATTGTCCATTGGTTTATTTTATAAGGGTTCGATTCTTATGCGACTTTGGCGTGTCATCGGATATGGAGTGTACGAAGTAAATAGAACACTTGGAGTGCAAGCGCTCGGTGCCAAAGCCGGAGGCGCTAAAGTGTAGACCCCTTTGTTAGTCCATAGAAAATAAGAAAAGCTTTTGATCCAAGTGGATCGCAGACTACCTTGTTCGACGCTCAGATCTGGGCAGCTTCGCTTGAACTAGAAAGGAGGATGAATTCAACACGGGATGGTGTGTTGAACTCAAGGATTTGGGTGCTTGAGGCTTTTATGAAAGAGGATTTGTGTGTTGTGAATTGTGTGTGAAATTGTGGTCTGAAAGTATGTGTCGAAGTCGAGGTATAGGGCTGTATATATACTAAAACCTCGGAGAAATTAGGAAATCGGGGATAAAAACAGGCCTGGGAACCGCATAGCCTTATGCGGTTGCCTGGACAAACCGCATGGGCTTATGCGGTTGTCCCACCAAACCGCATAAGCTTATGCGGTTCGAAGGTTGGGTTTTTTGTGTAGTTTCCTAGTTTCGGTTGAATTATATCTTGGAAAGATTTCGAGATAATCTCGAACGTGTAGCTCAAGAAAAGCTCTAGGATATTTCTGAGATATTTTGTGATGCTTAGGGCTTTGGAGTGCGGGCCAAAGGCTGGGTTTGGGCTCGGTTTCGGGCCCGAGACCCGGAAAAATGAAAAGGGTGTATTTGCATAGTTTTTGTGAAATAAGGTAAGACGTGAAGCCGTATTTTGCGTAAGAGGGGGCTAAATAGCGGTTTTAGCTACCGGGCCTAAATTTAGGAATTTAGGAATGCTGAATCAGACCTTGTTAATGTAAAAGGGCCAATTGTAGTGCAAATGCGAAGCTCATGCCAAATGAAGCAGGACAAGGACCTAGCTAGACTCCAAATGGACAAAATGAACGTTTATTTAAGTGTGATGTGAAGCGACCTAAACATTTTAACATTTAAAACGACTCAAAATGAATTCGACATTAGTTAGAACCGTAAAAGTCAACGTTAAAGCATGCGTAATAAAAGTCCGTGATACATCACAGGGTTTTGTTTGGGAGGGTACGGATATGGGTATCCACAGAGCCCCCAGTTTGACTGAGCTCGGACTAGAGCGCTAGTCAAACTCCTACGACCATATCCGGACCATTACAGTCTCGATATAGTCAGCGGAACGAAGCATGTGTCCATGGGTGAGACGAGGACTTCGAACCGGGCTAAACGGGGAGGGGCGTGACGGTCCATGCATGCTATAAGGGCCTGTCGGCCTGCTGGATGTCTTCGTCATGCTTGTTGCTGATGTCGTTGCTTGTGCTGATGCCGTTGCTGATGTTGGTGCCGTTGTTGACGCTGATGCCGTTGTTGATGTCGTGCTGGGTCTCGCCGAGGAGCGCAGGTGCTTAGTGTTGTACTAGTCTGCCGGGAAGGGTGTATGGGTACGGTCTTGCCGAGGAGCGTAGGTGTAGTTGTAGTTGTTTGGCCTTGTGGAAGGATGATGCTGTTTCGTCTTGTAAGCGGTGCAGGTGTCGATTCGCCGGGAATTATCGTCTGGGGAAGGTGTATGTGCTCAAGTGTACGGCTTCGTGTAATTGCTTGGATGTGCTGAATGTGCTGATGCAGACGCTTGGTGTTTATGCTCCGAAGTTGAAGGATGACTCGTTTAGGATGTTTTGTAGGGGTGTATTTGCTAGGGAAGTCAAAGGATATGTCTTGGACTCCGTGGGAAATGTCTGTACAGGTGTGTGGGCTCCATGGGGAGGAAGTGATACTCCACAGGGACGTGTAAGAGGGTGTAAGGACTCGTGAAGAGTGTTCGTGTTTCTGCTTCTGTACCGTGTATTAAATGCTTAGTACACGCGTATGGCGGACTGTAGGTGACGCCTTAACCAAGGCATAGCGCATAATGTATGTGCTAGCGCTTGTGGCGATCAGAGGTGACGCCTTAACCATGAAAGCTTGCGTGTATGAAGAAAAAATGAGGAGAAAACGTGGAACAAAACATGCTCTGGAAATTGCTTGTAGACTAGTGACTCTTCCGGGGAATCCCTTATCAATTGGCGACTTCAAGCGTGAACTCATTCGCACATGTCGCGGTTTCAAATCCGGAAATATTCGAACTCGCGATTTTCCTTTCGAGATCTTCAATTTCGCTTGCTTTGACCATGAAACGTGGTATCTGGTGATTCGTTTGGATTCGTATGATACATGTCTCTTGGACTTGGAATGTATGGTGCTTGGGATGTTTCTTGGATATGTTAGGGTACTTGGTGCTTGGACCTACGTTCGGGTGTTGCTTGTCTGATGCACACATGAAAGTGTTATGCTTTTAGCGTGCATGCTTGTGTCTGTAGCGGTCCTGGAGGTGTCGCTTAACCGTAGATGCTTATGTGGGTATTTATGGCAAGGGTGTCTTCAAAAATGCGAAAAATTATCCCATTTTTCGTTGTAAAGGTTTTTAATTCTTGATAGGAAGCGTCAGCCCCCAGTTTGACTGAGTTATGGTGTCGGTGTATGTGAGCCCCCAGTTTGACTGAGTTATGGTATATAACGATAGTCAGACTATGTAAAAGGCTATGGGTTGCAGTAGGATAAAGGTGTTTTTGGATTACCCCCTTGAGTTTGACTAAGTTTTGTATGAAAACTGAGTCAAAGTATAGGGCGTGTATCAGGAGGAGGAGTTTTTGGATTACCCCCTCGAGTTTGACTAAGTTTTGAATGAAAACTGAGTCAAAGTGAAGAGTATGGTGTTTGGTTTTGAAACTTCCCTCGTAGTTTGGCTTAATTTGATTGAAATTAAGGCAAAATGGAGAAGAATGTAGCGTGGGCGGAGCAGGCGATTCGGTATGTCGAGTCGTCTTTGAGGTGGCTTGGGTTCAGTAGACTTTGACGAGTACCGTCGTCTTCACCCTTAATTGTATTAGTATGCTTGTGTAATAAGGATTGTGTGAACCCTTGATTACATGACTGTTTGTTGCAGCTTGGCTTGAACTTGTGGTTGCTTTTTGTCGTCTTTCGCTTCCGTGCTATGTTGTGCTTCCGTGGACCTGCGTAGTTAGTAGGCTTGGATTTGAAAGTGAAATGATTCCCGATTGGGATGTTTGGATTAAAAAGCTTTTTGTTGAAAAATCATTTTTGTAAAAGATTCATTTTAGTTGTCGAAATGAGCTTTAAAAATGAATGCTAGAAATGTCGGTTGTAAGGCTTCATGCAAGATGAAGGGGTGTTAGACGTTGTAGGTTTAAGCTAGAGTTGTGAAGACCGTGGAGGGTCATTTGAGTGCAAAGGTTGAAAAGCCCCCAGTTGTCGAGGATGAGAATTCAGTAGAATCTCAACACGGAGTGGGGTGTAGTGCTAGGTTCGGTTGTGCTTTGCGTAAGCTGCCTACGTATCCACGAACGTGGAATCAAACCGGCGTAGTTCGAAAGAGCTTTTGCTTAAAATGTGTTAACTCGAGTGAGTTAAATTCGAAGAATGCTGTTTCTCAAAATGTATTAACTCGAGTGCCGTGTTAAATTTTTGGAAAAGTTTAGACCTCGAAGATTCGAGATGCATTTCAAGGATTTGAGATGCATTTTCGAAAGGTACATTTGTTTGCGAAAGGGTGTGTTTGCAAAAAGTGAATTGCAAAGTGCTTTCATATTAACTCGAGTATTGGGTTAATTTTGAAAGGTGAGTAGCTAATTTGAGGGTGCATTGCCTCGTGTAAGTTTGAAAAAGTGCGTCGTTCCGTGGGAGCGTTTTGAAGACTGGAGAGTTTTTTGAAAGGAGCGGTTTAAATGTCGCTAAATTGTTTGATTGGAAGAGGATTGACTCGACGTGTGACTCGATGCTTAAAATGCCGAAAGGTTTGCAAAATAGAGACGAATCGTATGCGTGATTTGAGACTCGACGGTTGCATGGATGCCATGTTCGGGAACACGTGCGTTGGTGGAGCCCCCAGTGGTGCTTGCTTGTCTGCGGTGGGATGCTGTTGTTCCTGCAAAACAGTGTTAGACCAAAAAGTAGAGTACTACTCCTAAGCCTATGACAGCTTTGCCTTGACGAATTCGTTTTAGTCGCCTCGATAAAGAAATAGTTTGCCTTTAAGCTTTGTGAATTTTTGTGGACACATCCTTAGCATGGAAAGCTTTGGACGAGGAATATTTTGTGGATTTTTGTAAAAGGTTGGTTGAGCTCGGGAGAGCGGCCTACGTATCCGTGGTTACGGAATCAAACCTAGCGTAGTTCCGAAAGGGGTGTTTAAGGGCGTGCATGAGGTGTTTATGTGGAAAGGTGCGTGTTTAAGGATCCACCGGTCTGGGAGGTGGGTTTGTTTTGCAGAAAGGTGCGTGTTTAGGGACCCGCCGGTCCAAAGGGTGTTTATATGTTTGACCTTGATACGTTGAATCCTAAGGGTGAGTTCTCCTTGGTTGATCTAAATTTGGTTGCTTCTTTATACATTGTGTCTTTAATTTGGAATTTCAAAGACCTGCCACTCGCTTCGGGCTTTGACTTCTTGCCTTTGGGGTTTTACCCTCGCTTATTGATTTCTAAGCTTGTTGACTTCTTAATCTTTTTGACTTCTTGAGCTTTTGACTTCTTAAGCTTTTGACTTCTCAAGCTTTTGCTTAGTTGTTTTGCCCCTTGTTCCGGAGCTTTTGAGACTTTTGCTTTTTGGTGACTTTGGTTTTTGACCTTTGTACCTTGTATTCCCGTTTGGTTTGAGAATATCCCACGCCCTGTACGGCTTGGGCTTGAGCTCGGACCTTGCTAAACCTTGTGGCTCGGTGGTCGCTTGTGATCGTGTGTCTATCACGCCAGGCTCCTTGACAAGTTCGTTTGCTTATTAGGCACGCGATCGAGTACGCGGAGGACGATCCAGGAATACTCGTACTTTTGGTCGCGATCAAATTCATGATTAATGTGGAGCTCCAAATTAATGGATCCTCCTCCGAAAGCAGCGGAGTAGTAGACCACAAGCAGACTAGTGAACCTTAGGTGTTTAGTCGTCGGAACCTTCTTTGTCTTTGTGTTTGTCTTTGATTTTGTTGTTTACTTGGACCTTCGTACCCGGCCTAGATCTCCCTAGGATAGTTGTTCCTGGGATGCAATGTATGTTGGTGTAGAATTGTGTTTTTTTATGAGAAAAGTGTGTAAAAAGGAAGCTGGGTTGTAGGCAAACTTATTCCTTTATCGGTTTGTTAAAATGTCGTACGTCGAAGACTCGATTGCTCTAGACTAACAGAGATTGACTCAATGCTTAAAAACTCGACCCGTATTGAAAAGACTCGAATTTCTTGAGGAGATCCGTGAGATCGTCGGTGGCGCCTTGATGGATTCTTCGCTGGGTGCTCGAGACGCACATGTCTCGGATGGGGTTGATGCTCGCGTCGGGACTTGGCTCATGCATACTTAGATTTGTCTTTGATTTTGCAAAAGTTTTGTTTTCGGCGAAAAGCAGGATGTTTTGTTGAGCAAAATGTGTTGTCACATTTGGCTTGATGTAAAAGGCGTTTTGAAATCAAATCCGATAAGCTCGTGTTAGTGGCTTGTCGGTGAAAGTGTGAATCGATTCGGAGTAGCGATAGGCTATCCGAATCAAGGGTGTTTGAAAATGTGATGAAGACGATTGTACTCGTCTTCATACGTTCGGTTTGAAAGAGGCTTAGATTAAAGCGACTATGAGCCACTTGGTCTAACCGTGAAGGATTTGCGGGATGATGCTAGTTCATTCCTAGGTTTTGTTGTCTTGTGAAAAGAGATGTTTGGATTAAAATGGCGGTAGGCCATTTTGAATCATGGATTTCGAAAATGTTTATTTTGCTAGATTTATTTTCAAGAAAAGGTCCATTCTCGGGTTTGAAAATGTTTGGTAATAAATGGGTTACAATGAGTGCGGGTCATGTAGTTCATTTATGTTTTGGAATGTCACGAGAATAAAGTGATTATTCTCGGGTGTTTTGAGGAGACTGTTTGTCTAGATCAAACCGTCCTGACTATGGGCCATTCGGTTCGAAGGAAGGATTTTTGAAAAAGGTTAGTTCAAAAACGTGATGAGGATTTTGAGAAAGTAGTTTGTAAGAGGATTTGGGCCAAGATGGTTATGAATCATTTGGTCTGATGAAAAGTCCTCGAGATTGGGCTTGGCCATTCTCGGGTTTTGTTTGCTTGAAAAAGACAATTTTTGCTGAAACGAGTCGACTTTGGGCCGTTTGGCCTAAAGAGAATGTCGTTATTTGTTTTGCAGGAGTGAGGAGATTTTTAAAAAGAGCTCATTTCAAAAGCGGGTGTGTTTTGCTTGGTTTGTAAAAATAAGAAGATTTTGAAAAGAATTTATTTCAAAAATGAGAGTGTGTTGCTTGTTTTGTAAAAGTGAGGAGATTTTTGAAGAGAGCTTGTTTCAAAAATGAGAGTGTATTGCTTTAGGAGCAATGTTGTGCCTAAGAAGTCTTTGAGGCAAGAACGCGTGTGCGGATCTTGTCTCGACGTTGAAATGTGTTTGATTTGCATTCGTCGAGCCCATGTTAACGGTTCATCGTTAAGGGCTCGAGCCTAGATGCATGGAAAGGATTCGACTCGTGAACGGTTAGCTAGTCGAGTCGAGGATGTTGAGAATGGATTGGTTTGTGTGACATGTATCTAGTTAGTCCTATTAGATTCAACGTTCGTTTTAAGCGTTCATTTTTAGCTCATTTCTTTGTTTATGAAGACCTTTTAAGCTTGAAAAAGGAGATTTTAGACAAGGTTTGGCTAATAGGAAGCTTTTGAGACGAGGATGCGTGTGCACATCTCGTCTCGATGTTAAAAGGTGTTAGCTTTGTCGAGCCCACCTAACGGTTCATCGTTAAGGGCTCGAGCCTAGATGGACGAGAAGGATTCGACTCGAGAGCGATTAGCTAGGCGAGTCGAGCATGTTGAGAATGGGTTAGGTTGTGTGGGTTAAATTTGCACGTTAGTGACATGACTAGACCAACGTTCATTTTAAGTGTTCATTCTAGCTCATTTCTTTGTTAAGAAAACTCTTTTTAAGCTTGAAAAAGGAGGTTTTCGAAAAAGTTTTAGCTAAAGGAAAGCTTTTGGGACGAGGATGTGTGCGCACATCTCGTCTCGATGTTAAAAGGTTTTGCTTTGCACCCATCGAGCTGATATCAGTGATTTGCCGAGGTGAGCTCGAGTTCGGATGTGTAAAAGAGAATGGATTCGACTGGAGAGTGGTTAACAAGTCGAGTCGAGGATGTTAAAAGTGGAGTCTAGGCCGTGTGACCTAGAGGATTGAAATCCGCGAGCTCGGGTTCTATTCCTTGCTCGGGTTTTTGCTTGTTAGTGAAAAAGGAAATTTTGAAAAAGTTTATTTCAAAAATTCGTGATAGTTTTGTTTGAAAAGTGTTAGTTTGTTAGATGTTAGGTTCATTTATCTTTGAAACGTTTAAGCGAGTTTTCGAAGATATGAATGCAAATGCTCGTTTTGAAAAAGACCATGGAGTGCATAGCCTCGAACTTGTACGTATGACTCAAAAAGGGTGAAAAATGAGTCAGTCGGGTACACCTCCAACTACCTCAAGTACGCTTTGGCAGATACTTAACCCCTTCATTTCCTTACGCCGGGGCGATAGGTTTTCTGAAGGGAACCTTTGAGGCGGTCGAGATAGCCGTTCGGCAAGCCGTGGAGGCGAGAGGAAAGTTAGTCTGCATGTGCTGTATCGAGTGGACAAGCCGGCATGTGGGAACCACCTCTCGAGGGTGCAAAGGGTGCCTAGATTCCAAAAGGAATGGACTCTAAACGAATGTGCATAGCTCAAATATGTATACTTGGATTGTTCAAGGCTTTCAAGTATCACCTCTTTATTTTTAAAAAGAAAAAGCTAGTTTTAAGTTTTAAAAATAAGATGTCCCCAGCGGAGTCGCCAAACTGTGGAACCCGGGATCGGACCCAACTCGGCGTCTTGCTTAAGGCGGATTTTAAAGTTAAAAAGATTAAGTTGGAAAAACCTTTAAGAAGCTGTTATGGAGTCGCCACCTATTTATCGCGGAAAATAGGAACTCGCTACCATGTTCTAAGTTAAAAACATGTCCTAGATTTTGGAGCACGCCGACACCCCTAGATCTAAGGCTTGTGAAACCAGTTGGATTGGGGTGAGGGTACTTTAGAAAAAGTTAATTCAAATAATGATTTATGAAAACCTTTTAGAAAAGCCTATGTAAAAATAGCCTCATCGACCTAGAACAATCCTTGTAAGATGAAATTTGAGCTAATGTTATCGCTACGTTACAAGTGCGATAAGTTTGTAAAAGAATGCAGATGCAGATGCAAAAAGATTGATTAAAACCCTCGCTTTAGCATGTTTAACTTGTTAACGAATACAGTTGATTAAAGGTCGAATTCATTGTTTAAGTTGATTTAATGCAAAATAAGAAGGTGCAAGATGCATGCAAATAAAATAAAATTCAATTGTCCATTGGTTTATTTTATAAGGGTCGGTTGCTTATGCGACTTTGGCGTGTCATCGGATATGGAGTGTACCCGAAGTAAATAGAACACTTGGAGTGCAAGCGCGCTCGGTGCCAAAGCCGGCGCCAAAGTGTAGACCCCTTTGTTAGTCCATAGAAAATAAGAAAAAGCTTTTGATCCAAGTGGATCGGTACCTACCTTGTTCTGACGCTTCAGATCTGGGCAGAGCTTCGCTTCTTGAACTAGAAAGGAGGATGAATTCAACACGGGATGGTGTGTTGAACTCAAGGATTTGGGTGCTTGAGGCTTTTATGAAAGAGGATTTGTGTGTTGTGAATTGTGTGTGAAATTGTGGTCTGAAAGTATGTGTCGAAGTCGAGGTATAGGGCTGTATATATACTAAAACCTCGGAGAAATTAGGAAATCGGGGATAAAAACAGGCCTGGGAACCGCATAGCCTTATGCGGTTGCCTGGACAAACCGCATAGGCTTATGCGGTTGTCCCACCAAACCGCATAAGCTTATGCGGTTCGAAGGTTGGGTTTTTTGTGTAGTTTCCTAGTTTCGGTTGAATTATATCTTGGAAAGATTTCGAGATAATCTCAAACGTGTAGCTCAAGAAAAGCTCTAGGATATTTCTGAGATATTTTGTGATGCTTAGGGCTTTGGAGTGCGGGCCAAAGGCTGGGTTTGGGCTCGGTTTCGGGCCCGAGACCCGGAAAAATGAAAAGGGTGTATTTGCATAGTTTTTGTGAAATAAGGTAAGACGTGAAGCCGTATTTTGCGTAAGAGGGGGCTAAATAGCGGTTTTAGCTACCGGGCCTAAATTTAGGAATTTAGGAATACTGAATCAGACCTTGTTAATGTAAAAGGGCCAATTGTAGTGCAAATGCGAAGCTCATGCCAAATGAAGCAGGACAAGGACCTAGCTAGACTCCAAATGGACAAAATGAACGTTTATTTAAGTGTGATGTGAAGCGACCAAAACATTTTAACATTTAAAACGACTCAAAATGAATTCGACATTAGTTAGAACCGTAAAAGTCAACGTTAAAGCATGCGTAATAAAAGTCCGTGATACATCACAGGGTTTTGTTTGGGAGGGTACGGATATGGGTATCCACAGTGGTGAGATTCGAACTGAAGGTACCGGGAAGAAAGACTGCTCGACGCCTACGCGCCGAGCCTCGCATGTCGGCGTAGGGTCGCGAATGCGCCTCGCAGGAAAGGGGGTGCGAAGTTTTGTAAAAATGGGGGAGATCATTGCATGAATTTGTGACCAAAAAAGAAAAGTAGAAAATCCTTTTTGAAAATGTATTTTCGGAGTCGCCACCAAATATTAAAGGAATTTGGAACCTATTCAACGCGTCTTAAAATTCAAGACACGAGTGTCTCAGATTTCAAGGTGCGTCGATACCTATCCGTCTGAGGTTTGAAACCAGAGAAGGGATTCGGAGTGAGGTTACTTTTCAAAGTTTTGACAAAAATGTGTTTTGAAAACTGAAATAAAAAAGCCTACATAAAAGTAGTCTCTACTAATTTGAAAACATTTATTTAATTTCGATATTTGGGCTAAAATGACGCTACGTACAAGTGCGAATATATATGACTCGATAAAAATGCATAAATAATGTAAATCGTCAAAATAATGACTTTACTATTGGAAATGTACGTTAAATAATAATTTATTGACTAAATTATTACCATAAACGTTATTTTCCGACCTCGTATTTGACTCTTTAAGAATTTGTGAAAACCCTCAGTTTTGACATGCTAAAAGACTCTATGAAACGGTACAATTTAGTGTTGGATCCGTGATTCTAGTCGTTATTTAATGCATGAATGAGGACTTGCATAATTATAAAAGTGACGTCGGTTTGCTTTAGTGACAATGAGTCGTTATTTATGCGATATTGGCGGGGTTTAGACGGATTATGAATCCGAATTGCTACAACCGTATTACGAATACGGCTTCACTAATGCCAACATCGGGTTAGGGTTAATGTAACCCCTTTGTCCGAGTCTCAAAACGTCCCAGAGCGTAGGTAAAATGTTTACCTTTCGAAAGTGAAAAGACGGTATTTTTGAGTGGATTTTGTGAGTGTGTTAATGTGTTTTGTAAAACCGAGTGTTTTGAAATGAATGAAGGGGGTTGGTATTTATAGGAAAAGGCTCGTTTTTGTGGGTGCACAAAATTAAATCGCCTGTGTACAGGCGTTTTTAATTTTGTTTGGGTTGGATTTTTTAAGAAAAATCAAAAGGCGGCTGGTATGAAACAAAAAGATAATCGCCTGTTCACTGGCTATTAAGTTTTTAATCGCCTGTTAACAGGCGATTTTATTTTTGTTTTGGTGGGCTGTTTAAGCCGCCTTTGGCTAAGTGACGTATTATTGGGTGATGATTATGTTTTGTGAAGTATTTAACTTATGGGCTAAGTCTTTTGTTTTGGTCCGAATTTCGGTTTTCGGTTTTTGTCGTGTTTTTCGGTTTTGGCTCGAAATAAAATAATATTAGGTTATATTATTTTACGGTTTTGTAGAGTCTAGTTTTGTGAAAATGTGACACGGGACGCAGTTTGGCCCGTTTTACGTGTTGCGTTAGTGTGCGTTTTGGGTCGTTAGTGATTTTGGGCCTTTTGTATTGGTTGGGCTATTTTTTGTGGCTCGGCCTAAAGGGGCGGTCCTGTGTTGTGCTTACAATGACTAAGAGTGACATTCATTTTTATGATTATGCAAGTTCAAATTAATACGTTAAGAATGACTAAATACGTTTTAGACACTTTTGTACCGTTTCGACTCTTTTAAAAGCATGCATGAAAGTCCTTTTCATCATCGAGTCTGTTTTTGGGGGAATGCGGATACGGGTATCTGAGCCCAGTTTGGTGAGCTTGGACAAAGCGTTAGTCAAACTTAAAGATAGTATCCGGACCATTACAGTCTCGATACTACCTGGCGGCGCCAAGCATGTGTCTTATGGGAGAGACGAGGACTTAGCGCCGGGAAATGCGGGGAGAGACGACATGTTTTTAAGGACATGACGGTCCTACATGTTTAAGGGCATGTCAGCCTGCAAGTGGTTTTAGTACTCCCAGCTGGCGCCTTGCGTGTGCTTTCGCTTGCGCCGGCTTGCGCTCGGCTATGCCGCTTGCGCCGGCTGCGCTCCTTGCGCCGGCTGCGCTTTGCTTGCGCTTCAGCTTGCGTTCCTTGCTTGTGCTTGCGCTTGCGCACGCGCTTACGCGTAACCCATTTGGGCGTCTCGTAGCGAGAGGTTCTGGCGTTTTGGGCTTGGTTTATAAGAATGGTTGGCGTTTTTGTGAAGGATTAGGTTTTTTTGTGAACGTCTCATAAGGAGGTTACGTGTTTTTGTGTTTCTCATAAAAAGGGCTAGGTTTTTATGAACGTCTCGTGAGGAGGCTACGTGTTTTTGTGTTTCTCATAAAAGGGCTAGGTTTTTATGAACGTCTCGTGAGGAGGCTACGTGTTTTTGTGTTTCTCATAAAAAGGGCTAGGTATTTATGAACGTCTCGTGAGGAGGCTACGCGCTTTTGGTTTGGTTTTATAAAAGTGGTTAGGCTTTCATGAACGTCTCGTAAAGGAGGCTACGCGCTTTTGGTTTGGTTTTATAAAAGTGGTTAGGCTTTCATGAACGTCTCTTAAAGGAGGCTACGCGCTTTTGGTTTGGTTTTATAAAAGTGGTTAGGCTTTTATGAACGTCTCTTAAAGGAGGCTACGCGCTTTTGGTTTGGTTTTATAAAAGTGGTTAGGCTTTTATGAACGTCTCTTGAGGAGGCTACGCGCTTTTGGCTTGGTTTTATAAAAGTGGTTAGGCTTTTATGAACGTCTCTTAAAGGAGGCTACGCGCTTTTTGTTTGGTTTTATAAAAGTGGTTAGGCTTTTATGAACGTCTCTTAAAGGAGGCTACGCGCTTTTGGTTTGGTTTTATAAAAGTGGTTAGGTTTTTATGAACGTCTCTTAAAGGAGGCTACGCGCTTTTTGGTTTTTCTCATAAAAAGTTAGGTTTTTATGAACGTCTCGTGAGGAGGCTACGCGCTTTTTGGTTTTTCTCATAAAAAGTTAGGTTTTTATGAACGTCTCATGAGGAGGCTACGCGCTTTTTGGTTTTTCTCATAAAAGTTAGGTTTTTATGAACGTCTCGTGAGGAGGCTACGCGCTTTTTGGTTTTTCTCATAAAAAGTTAGGTTTTTATGAACGTCTCGTGAGGAGGCTACGCGCTTTTTGGTTTTTCTCATAAAAAGTTAGGTTTTTATGAACGTCTCGTGAGGAGGCTACGTTTTTATGCAGGTCTCGTGAGGAGGCTACGGGCTTTTGTGTTCCTCATAAAAAGTTAGGTTTTTGTGAGCGTCTCGTGAGGAGGCTACGCGTTTTTGTGGGGTCTTGTCAAAGAGGTATATTATTTTTGTGGTTTGAGTTGAAATTGTGTTTGAAATGGGTTGAAAGTGTATTGGGCCGAGGGTCAGGTTCAGGACGAGGTTGAGGACCAGGCTGAGGACCAGGCTGAGGGTCAGGCTGGGGGTCAGGCCCAGGATGGAGGTGCGGCAGCTCTCGAGGCTGTGACGGAGGTTTCCATGGGGATGGTTGATGAGTGGCGTGGCGGGGAGGTGGCTGGTTATCGTGCCGAGATCGATTCCTTGCGTTCTGTCCTAGAGCGTCGTGACCAGTCACAGTAGGCTTGAACTTGTCGGTTTTGTATTTCAGGACTTCGTACGTGGTACATGTATTTTGGAGTTGTATTATGTGTATTAGTATTTGTATTTGACGGCTTATGTATTAGGGCTTGCGCATACGGTTGTGTACTTTGGGCTTCTATTTGTGGTTTTGGTGTTTTGTAGGTGTTTATAAGTGGTTGTTTGGGCTTTGCCTATGGCTAAAGGCTCTACGTACGGCGTCCTAAACTTAGGTTATTTCGTCTTGTCTCGAAAAATGCGTGGTCAGGTTGTGGCTGGGCCTGAAATCCTTTCGTATTTGCGAGCGTACCTGCAAAAAGTCGTTAGTCGTAAAAACATACATACATGTCTCGATTGAGACTGACTCATTTATGATTAAACTAAATGCAGAGTTTTGAAGTATGCTGTTTAAAAAGTATTTTAGACTCGTAAAAAGACGCTTTTGACATTGTAAAAAATGGGAGCTAAAACGACGTTTTGAGACGAAAATTGTGAATGTGAAAATCGTGTTTTGTTTTTTTTTTTTTTTTTTTTTAATTTTTGTGTGATTATCGTATTTTGTAAATGTGGAAAATTTGAAAAACGGGAGCCGACTACGCAAATCGAGACGACGCTACGGGACCGTAAATGTTGACCAAGAGGTCGGTAAACGGGTAATAGGGGTAATAAGTTAAAGGTTTAGGGCGTAGGTGTGTAAGAGTTGTAAGAAAATCGAATAATTTTGTCAGGGAACAAAAAGAAAATCGCCTGTTCACTAGCGTCTATGTTTTTGTGTCGTACTTTGTTTGGCAAAGCTCGGCTATAAAAGGAGGGCTAGGTTAACTCAATTTACTCATCCTTTCGACGTTCTATTCTCGGCATTCCAAAGATATTCAAAATATTTACGGAACGTTTGTCGAATTATGGCGAATTTTGAAGGGAACTTGCGTCGTTAGTGTTCATCCTTGTCGGGGCTGGAGGAGAAGGACTTGAGAGATTGCGGTTTCGGGGCACTCATGGGTCTAAGGCAGGTTCAAATGGAGCCCGAGTTCTTAGATGCCTGTCTCGACTATTGGGACCTAAGTTTTCACGTGTTCCGCTTTCCTGGTGGAGAGGTCTGTCCATTGGTTGAGGAGTTTGGAGCTATTGGTGGTTGGTTGCGGACTAACATACCCGTGTGTGTTAGGCAGGAGGTAGAGCATAAGAGGCATGTGCAGAACTATCTCCAGATGACCCGTGTCGAGGTGGAAGAGCTTTTCGTTGGGAGCCGTATCAACCTTAATCGTCTGTGCCAGTGGTTTATGAACCGCAATAATGAGACGATTTCTTTTGGTGCTAGGAAAAGGGCGCTGGCATTCTGTTTAATCCACCGTTACATGTTCCCCGACTCTTTGTACGAGGGAGCGCTTGGCGATCCTCGTTTAATCACTATCGTCCAACAGATGGAGTATGGTTGCAATCCTTCCGCCGTGATCTTGGCCGAGACGGTCCAGGGCCTGGATGATCGTGCCTGCAATAGAGAACGTCCATACCGAGAATGTCCCCTGATTCTTCAGGTGTGGTTGATGGAGCGTCTGGGTGTGCTGGGTGATATTAACGGGTCATATTCCGCTGGGAGTGTGACTAATCGCTATATTAGGTGGCTGGACCCAAACCACCGTCCTAACGATTACTTTCCCGAATTTGTGAGGTCATCGGCCATCCGTTGGTTGGTACCATGGTGGGGAATAGTTGACGTGACGGCGAGGACAGCTGCCGATGGCCCCTCTGGAGTCCTTCTCTGCGGGTTTGACATGGGCGTTTACATCCATCGCTGCGAGCGAGGCGACAGACAGGGTGGGCACAGTTTATCCCTGGTCATGACACTATGGTCCAGGGGACGGTTATGCTGACTAGTGATATAATCGACGCTTGGGCGAGCGGTTGGATTATGCGCCCCAGGTGGCCTGCGGCTGGTATTCCTAGGACGATTCGGGTATCACCGGCCTATGCTAGGTGGACTGTTGCCCAGAGCTCCCATAAGAGGTCGTGCCTTCGCGCCCTAGAGCTAAAACGGGCCTCCTCAGGCTTCTGAATGTGTGTTCGGCTGTGGGTCGCCGTAGGGGTTGAGGGTCGGTGGTCCCATATTCAGCCGAAACGTTTTAAGTCGGCTTTTGAGAAGGAAGGGAACCTGGTGTTGTTTGTGTGTGTTTTGTTAGTATTATGTTCATATTATGTTGTATTATGTATTATATTATCTATCCTAAACCCGATGTACATGCCGGGATTTGTATTGTAATATATTGTAGTGTTTGTTAGTGTAGTCTATGCTCCTACGTCTGAAAAATCCAAAATGTAACCGTTCTTTTTAAGATTAATAAAAATCAGGTTTTTATTTACGACTTTGCCTCATTTTGCTTGTTATTTTGTGTGAAATTCCTTGGCTCTAATCTCTTTTCAAAGGTTTAGAATGCAAGCATGGTTTTTAGGAAATTTTTGTATTGACTATTCCCTCGACTTTTTTAAGCTTTGGGTTTGTCGTTTTGTGTTGAATGTCGTTCTTTTCACCTTCAGGTTTAAAAGACGAATTTTTGTGTTGACTATGTCCTTGACTTTTTTAAGCTTTGGACGTGTCATTTTGTGTTGAGTATCGTCTTTTTACCCTTAGGTTTGCAAGACGAATTTTGTGGCGACTATGTCCTTGACTTTTTTAAGCTTTGGACGTGTCATTTTGTGTTGAGTATCGTCTTTTTACCTTTAGGTTTGCAAGACGAATTTTGTGGCGACTATGTCCTTGACTTTTTTAAGCTTTGGACGCGTCATTTTGCGTTGAATATCGTCTTTTTACCCTTAGGTTTGCAAGACGAATTTTGTGGCGACTATGTCCTTAGCCTTTTTAAGCTTTGGACGTGTCATTTTTTGTGTTGAATATCGGTTGCGCTTTTTGCAAAGCTGCCTACGTATCCACGAAAAATGGAATCAAACCGGCGTAGTTCGGAAGTGTACGTTTAGGGGCATACCGGCCCAAGAGTTGTGTTTGCTTTTTGTGGTGAATGTGCACGTTTAGGGGCATGCCGGCCCATGAATTGTGTTTGCTTTTTGTGGTGAATGTGCACGTTTAGGGGCATGCCGGCCCATGAATTGTGTTTGATGGATGCATGTTTAGGGGCATGCCGGCCCATGAATTGTGTTTTTTGGTTTTTTTGTAGAGAGAGTGCACGTTTAAGGGCATGCCGGCCCATGAACATGTTTAAGGACATGTCGGTCCATGAACATGTTTAAGGACATGTCGGTCCATGAATTGATTTTTAGAAAATTTCGCATTTTATAGATACATTGCAAGGCATTTTTAAGGGTAGTACTTTTTGAGCTGGTCGAGGTTCGTTGCTAAGTTAAACTCTTGACCGTCCAAGTCTGTTAGTTTTACTGCTCCGCCTGTGAAGATTTCCTTGACGAGGTAGGGTCCAGCCCAGTTAGGCTTGAATTTTCCTCGTGGGTCGACTGGAAGTGGTGCTCGGACTGACTTTAGTACGAGATCACCTACTTTTATGTGGCGTGGCTTAACTCGTTTGTTGAATGCTCGTAGTAGTCGGGCTTGGTACATTAAATGCGGTACTCGGGGAATGCGATCGGCGTCAGATGCAGAGCATGAGTTGTTAAATGCCGTTCACGGGCCCATTACGCCAGGGATGCTACTTTCTATTAGTATGCGTAGATCGTATTTCTATTTCCACCGGTTGGGCGGCTTCCATGCCATAGGTGAGGAAATAGGGTCATGCCTGTGGGCGTGCGAATGGTAGTGCGGTATCCCCATAATGCATATGGTATCTTGTTGGGCCAATCTTTGCAGCTGTCGATCATTTTCTCGAGTATGGTGACGACTGTCTTGTTTGCTGCTTCAACGGCTCCATTGGTTTGGGGTCGATAGGGCGAGGATTTGTGATGTTGGATATTGTATTTTGTGAGTATAGCTTCTGTCTCGCGCTGAAAGTGCGAGCCTTGATCGCTGATGAACTCATGGGGTATGCCATACCGGCATATGATGTTTGTCTGGATGAACTTGGCGACTTCTTTGGAGCCAAGGGTTCGAAAAAGATCTTTCTACCCATTTAGTAAAGTAATCGATGGCTACTAGCACGAAACAGTGACCTCTGCTCCGATGGGGTGGACTTTTCCTATTACGTCGATGCCCCAGGTTGAAAAGGGCCAGGGTGAGGTTAAATTTGTATAGTGGTGAAGGTGGTACATGCTGGACATTGCTGAAAATTTGGCAGTTGTGGCAATGCTTGACGTATTGGATGCAGTCTGCTTCCATGGTTGTCCAATACCATCCTAGTCGTAGAATCTGTTTGCAGAGTGCTCGAGCGTTCATGTGGGGTCCGCATTCGCCATCATGGACTTGTGTGATGATTTCCTGCCCCTTCTTGTAGTCGACACATATGAGCAGCGTCCCTTGTGGAGTTTTCTTGAGTAGTTGTCCCATTTCTAGCACAAATTGGGAAGCTAGGAGTCTGATAGCTCTCTGTCCACGTTTATCGGTGTCGGGTGGGTAAGTGTTGTCTGTTTTGTAGTTGATTATGGCTTGATACCAAGGCTGCATGCGCTCGGCTTCGTCCAAGTCAATGGTATGGATGTATGCTGGTTCGTCACGTCTTTCGACGATGATGGGTAGTAACTTCATGTCTGGTGGCATGTTCAGGAGGGATGAGAGTTTTGACAGTGCGTCGGCAAACTGGTTTTCTTCCCTTGGGAGGTGATAAAATTCTACGCTGTCGAAGTTGGTTAGGAGTTTTTGTACTTTTGCTTGGTATTTGGTGAGGGTTTCGCTCATGATCTTCCATGCCCCGGTCACTTGATTTATGATGAGGAATGAATCTCCATGCACCCGTAGGTTCTTTATTTTGAGGGCGATGGCAGCTTGCAGGCCGTAAATGCAGGCTTCGTATTCTGCGGCGTTGTTTGTGACGCTAAAATCGAGCTTGATCGAGGGCGGAGTATGGTCGCCATTTGGGGATATTAAGAGTATTCCTACTCCGTAGCTGCGGTAGTTTGATGCTCCATCAAAGTATAATTGCCAGTATTCCTTTTCTATGGCAAAGATTCCATCGTCAGGGAATGACATTGTGTCGATCATGGGTTGTTCGATGATAGCGTTTTCTGCAAGGAAGTCGGAAACTGCTCTTCCCTTGATCACTTTCAGAGGGAGGTATTTGAGCTCGTACTCGGCGAGAAGCAGGGTCCACCTGGCCATGCGCCCATTTAGGATTGGTTTCTCAAATAGGTACTTGAGGGGGGTCCATTAGGGAGTAGACTCTTGTTGTGCTAGTGAGTAGGTAGTGTCTGAGCTTTTTGGTTGCCCAGACCAGCGAGATGCAGCTTTTCTTGACTGGTTCATACCGAGTTTCGTAATCATGGAATTTTTTTGCTGATGTAGTAGATGGCCCGTTCTTCGTTATTGACTTCTTGGGCGAGCATGGCACCCATAGCGTTTGGCGTAGTCGTTAAGTATAGCGATAGGGGCAAGTCCTTTTGTGGGGGTACCAGAACGGGTGGATTTGTGAGCAGGCTCTTGACTTTGTCGAATGCTTGTTGACAATCGTCGTCCCATTTCGTATGCTCTTCTTTCTTCAATTTTTTGAAGATTGGCTCACAAATCATGGTGAGTTTGCTGATAAATCGGGAGATATATTGGACTTGTCCCAAAAAGCTCCTTATTTCGTCGATGTTGCTTGGCGGTTTCATACCCATTATTGCCTTGATTTTGGTTGGGTCTATTTCGATCCCGCGCTGGCTTACTATGTGACCCAGCAACTTGCCTGATGTGACCCCAAAGGTGCATTTCTGTGGGTTTAATCGCATCTTATACTGCCTGATTCGGGTGAAGAATTTCCGAAGGTTTGTGACGTGGTCATCCCTTTCTTTTGATTTTACGATCATGTCGTCGACGTATACCTCGACCTCCTTATGCATCACGTCGTGGAGCAAGGTGGTAGCAGTGCGTTGGTAGGTAGCGCCGGCATTTATGAGCCCAAATGGCATGGCAGAAGCAATATGTTCCCAGGGGTTCTGAAAGTGGTTTTGGCATGTCGTCTGTTTGCCATTTTGATTTGGTTGTATCCTGCATATCCATCCATGAATAGCGATGGCGTGGTCTGTTTGTGTTGTCGATTAGGATGTCCATGTGAGGTAGTGGGAAATCGTCTTTTGGGCAGGCTTTGTTTAGGTCCCGGAAGTCGGCACATACTCGTATTTTGCCGTTTTTCTTCATTACCGGCACCATGTTGGAGACCCAGTCTGAGTATTCGATGACTCGGATGAACCCAGCTTGTAGCTGTTTTTCGATCTCTTCTTTGACCATGAGAGACCATTCTGGCTTGATGCGTCGGAGCTTCTGTTTGACGGGTCTAGAACCTTGCTTGATCGGGATGCGGTGTTCAGCTATCTCGCGGTCTATGCCGGGCATGTCCTTATATGACCAGGCAAAGACGTCCTTAAACTCTGCGAGGAGCTTGGTATATGTGGCCCTTTCTTCTGTGCTTAGGGAAGCCCCCAGTTGCAGTTCTTGAGGCTCTTCGGGCGTGCCTATGTCGATGGTTGTTGTGTCTTCAATGATGGGTTCCTGTTCGGGTTTTGAGACAATGCTTGCAATGTATCTATATAATGCAATGTTATTTAGTTTAAATTTATCACAATCATTAGGAGATGTAAATTTTAAATGAGGCAAAGAGTAACCAAAAACTTTCATGTTATTAATGTTATCAAAAGCGGTTACATTTGAAGATAGCTCAGACGAGGGAGCTTTGGATAACCTTAATGACTCTAGTTACTTACTGAGACTTACTACATTAGGAAAATGATCGAGTAACCTAGCCGATTTTTAGAAAATTGGCGTCATGATGACGCAGGACCCTAGACTCTAGGTGTAGATGCTTGAATTGGGACTTCCCGGGTCGTCGGTAGATTGGGTGGCGTCTTCTTTGAGCTTTAGTTGTCGGAGGGCGGCTCGGAAATCTGAGGCTTCTATGGTGATGACCTCATCGTAAAAAGGGATTTTGACCTTTTGGTGGAGAGTTGATGTTATGGCCCCGGTAGCGTGAATCCATGTCCTTCCTAGTAACATATTGTACGCTGGGGGAATGTCCATGAGTTGGAATTCGGTTTCTGTCTCGATGAATCCTATCATGATGGGTAGTGATATGACACCTTCTATCTTTGCGTGAGAATGCAGTAAATGCGCTCTTATCTTTGTTGGAGCAAGGGGTGACATCACTTTCCTTTAGTCCTATCTTGATGGCGGTTGTTAGGGGTAGGATGTTGATTGCCGAGCCGTTGTCGATGAGGGTGACGGGTAATACCATGTTACGACACTCTACGGTTATGTAGAGTGCTGGGTTGTGTGGATCTTGAAAGGGTGGCAGGTCCGCGTGGGAGAAAGTTATGGCACCTGGTAGCCAATCCCGGATGACACGGTTAATGAGTTGTGTTGGGAGGATATCTTTAGTGTTACGCCATGTTGTGTTAAAGGAAGGGCTGTTGGTTATGGGTAGGTTAGTCATATCCTCGACTATGCTCTTGTCTCTGCCTTTGCTTGTGCGTTTGGGAGGGAATCCTGGCGGTATTTGTAGCTCTAAAGGAGAATGATACGGATGTTGGGGGTGAGGAGCTTTATTGTGGCCGTCGGACTGTCTGAGGGGATGTTGATGAGGGATCTGGGTGAAGCTTCCTTTCCTGTCCTCATGCCTTGGTTTCGTTCTTCTCCTAGCTTGGCGAATGTAGTCGATGTTGTTACCGCTGTTGTTGATGCTGTCGAAAAGGACGTTGACTTCGTGATCGCCCGTGGGAGTCAAACAAGGATGATTGAGGATGGGATGCGTTCCTACGAAAATGGGGCGAACATGGGGTGTGTTATACTGGTTTGACGGTTTAGGAGTTATGCTTGGCTTGTCGATCGTTTCGTTGTCGATCATGTCTTGGATTACGTTCTTCAAACGGAAGCAGTCCTCAGTGTCATGCCCATTCCCCCTATGGAATTTGCGATGGGAGTTTCTTTGCCATGACCGTGGTTTCTTGTCTTCAGGTGGTTCCCTGGAGGGGTTGGGAAGTTGTAGGATGTTTTTCTTTACGAGCTTTTCCAATGCCTTGGGGTAAGACATATAGAGGGGGTCAAACTTTCGTTGTCGCCTTGACGAAGATGGCCCAGCGGATGATGACTTGGGAGCAGCAGGCGTGGGATGTGCAAGGAACACCGGAGGTGCTGTTAGTACTTTTAAGTTGACATGGCTAAACGGTCCAGTCGTCGTTGTAGTCCGAGGCGTGTCGTTTTGACGACCATGGTCTGTGGTTTTGGCCAGTTTGTACTTGTGAATTTCATCTTCCAGGGATCGAATCCTCTTGATGTGTCGAGCAGACTCTTCGGCGAACAGTCTTGCGTTTTTCTCGGTTTCGATCTTTTGCGTGGCGGCCAAATGTTCGAACAAAGCGGTGAGATTGGCTATCTTGTTGTCGAGTAGCCTTACATGTTCGGTGACCGTCATTAGTGGAGGAGGTGGTGGAAAGGCAGCTTCATCATTTGCAAGGTTGAAACGGAGGTTCATCTTGTGTTTGCGAGCCGGGTGTTCAGGGTTTTTCAGTGAGTGGACCTGACAAAGTTTTCAAACCTTTAGTGACTCTAAAAAGGAAGAAAAGACTCAACGAAAAATCGCATTCACAATAGAAGAAAAGCACAAAAGTGTAAAAAGTGGGTGCAAGACTCGACTCGTGTTTTTAGCTTAAAAGACACAGGAAGCTTTTGAGGTAGGGGCATGTTGACACGTCCCTAATCTCGAGGTAGGAAAATTTGTATGATCATAATCCGATTAACCCAGTTTAGCGGTATGTTGCTAGGGGTTTATCATTACGATAAAAAGGATCAAACCGAAGTAGCGATAGGCTAGTCGGTCTGAGGATGTTAAAATTGGGTAAAAGGCGATCACCTGTTCGCCTTTTACGTGTGACTCAGGGAATTAAATCAAAATGACGATAGGTCACTTGATTCAAAAATTAAATCAACGGGTTCGCATCTGAACGAGCCCGCGTTTTTGGTTTTTTGAGGAAAAAGATTAAATCGGGATGACTATGAAGTCACTCGACTTAGAGCTAATTCTAACGTACTAAAGGTTAATTTCATTTAAAATCTCCGAAATGCATTGACATTTACGGGTTTTTGCTCTATGAATTTTTTTTTTTTTTGCAATAAATGTATTATGACGATACGTTAGTCGCATAATTCATTTACGTTTTGAAAAAGATCTGGGATCTAGCGATTATCCTGGATCGGTTTTAAATGCACTGGCATTTTATTTATCAAACTCAAATGACTATAGGTCAAAGAGCCTAATGGCGTGTTTTTTAAAAGTATGACCTTTTTGAAAAAAGTTTAAAAGTGGATTTCGAAAATGGACGTATTTTAAAAGTATAATGCCTAGGAAATGTTTTTGCATGCAGAGGTTTTGAAAGACGACTATAGTGAGGGTACTATAGCTTCACACTTGTACATATAAACACAGGTTTTTGGTTTATAGGGTAAGGTTCCCTCCGGCCATTCCCATAACGTTTTGGTAGGGGCACCCGCAAGACTACACACGTCTTAGGTGTGAATTCAAGACGGGCCCTAGAGCGTTCGAGTTTGGTAGTTACGATCGTTTGTACGGATGCCGTACTTGTAATCGTGGAGGGGTGAGAGAACAACGTGTCCAGAGTTACCTCACTTATGAAGCGAGAGTTACTAGGGGCCGTTCCACAGAGGGTGTGGTTTGAATCAGGAGGATTCGACTCAACGTACTTTTGCCCAAATATCGAAAGCGTAAATGTTTTCAAAGTTTCAAGCTTCACTTCTTTATGTTTTTAAAATAAAGGAAAAACTAGTTTTTCAAAAATAATAAAAATCATGCTCGTCCCCAGCGGAGTCGCCAGCTGAAGGTACCGGGAAGAAAGACCTATCGATGCCTGCGGCGCTTGAGCCTCGCCCAGTCTTGGCGTAGGGTCTTGAATGCGCCTCCTTGAGGAAAGGGGGTGCGAAGTTTTGTAAAAATGGGGGAGATCATTGCATGAATTTGTGACCAAAAAAGAAAAGTAGAAAATCCTTTTTGAAAATGTATTTTCGGAGTCGCCACCAAATATTAAAGGAATTTGGAACCTATTCAACGCGTCTTGAAATACAAGACACGAGTGTCTCAGATTTCAAGGTGCGTCGATACCTATCCGTCTGAGGTTTGAAACCAGAGAAGGGATTCGGAGTGAGGTTACTTTTCAAAAGTTTTGACAAAAATGTGTTTTGAAAACTGAAATCAAAAAGCCTACATAAAAGTAGTCTCTACTAATTTGAAAACATTTATTTAATTTCGATATTTGGGCTAAAATGACGCTACGTACAAGTGCAATATATTTGACTCGATAAAAATGCATAAATAATGTAAATCGTCAAAATAATGACTTTACTATAGGAAATGTACGTTAAATAATAATTTATTGACTAAATTATTACCATAAACGTTATTTTCCGACCTCGTATTTGACTCTTTAAGAATTTGTGAAAACCCTCAGTTTTGACATGCTAAAAGACTCTATGAAACGGTACAATTTAGTGTTGGATCCGTGATCCTAGTCGTTATTTAATGCATGAATGAGGACTTGCATAATTATAAAAGTGACGTCGGTTTGCTTTAGTGACAATGAGTCGTTATTTATGCGATATTGGCGGGGTTTAGACGGATTATGAATCCGAATTGCTACAACCGTATTACGAATACGGCTTCGCTAATGCCAACATCGGGTTGGGGTTAATGTAACCCCTTTGTCCGAGTCTCAAAACGTCCCAGAGCGTAGGTAAAATGTTTACCTTTCGAAAGTGAAAAGACGGTATTTTTGAGTGGATTTTGTGAGTGTGTTAATGTGTTTTGTAAAACCGAGTGTTTTGAAATGAATGAAGGGGGTTGGTATTTATAGGAAAAGGCTCGTTTTTGTGGGGCACAAAATTAAATCGCCTGTGTACAGGCGTTTTTAATTTTATTTGGGTTGGATTTTTTAAGAAAAATCAAAAGGCGGCTGGTATGAAACAAAAAGATAATCGCCTGTTCACTGGCTATTAAGTTTTTAATCGCCTGTTAACATGCGATTTTATTTTTGTTTTGGTGGGCTGTTTAAGCCGCCTTTGGCTAAGTGACGTATTATTGGGTGATGATTATGTTTTGTGAGGTATTTAACTTATGGGCTAAGTCTTTTGTTTTGGTCCGAATTTCGGTTTTCGTGTTTCGGTTTTTGTCGTGTTTTTCGGTTTTGGCTCGAAATAAAATAATATTAGGTTATATTATTTTACGGTTTTGTAGAGTCTAGTTTTGTGAAAATGTGTCACGGGACGCACTTTGGCCCGTTTTACGTGTTGCGTTAGTGTGCGTTTTGGGTCGTTTTCGTGATTTTGGGCCTTTTTGTAGCTGGTTGGGCTATTTTTTGTGGCTCGGCTTAATGGGACGTTCCTGTGTTGTGCTTACAATGACTAAGAGTGACATTCATTTTTATGATTATGCAAGTTCAAATTAATACGTTAAGAATGACTAAATACGTTTTAGACACTTTTGTACCGTTTCGACTCTTTTAAAAGCATGCATGAAAGTCCTTTTCATCATCGGGTTTGTTTTTGGGGGGGTACGGATACGGGTATCTACACGAACCCATGACATCTTGTCACAAGACTTTGATACAATGTTAGGAACCAACATAACGAAAAGCTTAAGTTGATGATTGGAGGCGCAAGATCGGTTTTCACTCTAATAAAAACCTCATAACTTCTAAATTTAGGTCCAACAACCTAAACCTAAAATCCAAAGCATCGTGTATTCAAACAACGTTCATGTCTAAGCATTATCTAAAATAACATGCATTTTGAGCCCAAGTTACTTTTTCGGTCCAAAATCGAATCGTAACCCAAATCGGCCTAGTGACTAAAAACTGCATTTCAGCTTCTCCAACACAAAAACTAAGCTCATGACTAAGGTTAGAATAGAATTTCCAAACACACTAGCATTTATCGAAAATTCGGGCCCGAGACACAAAGTTCGAGCCCACGGCATTTGGGCCCACTTCTCCCGATCTAAAGCTCTCAAATATCTCCTTGTTAACCCTAATTATGGAGTAGCTTGGTAAATAAGCAAGCATAATAGCGCGATTAACCAAATCCTGCAAATCAAGGAGCGGATATTGCGAGAATCAAGACCAAACCAATCACTAGTAATCGCCAGTGTAAATGCGATTCTGATGGGAAATCGCCTTTGGACTGGCAATTTCAAGTGCTCAACCCAACTTCTCCTATAAATACAAGTATTTTCTCGAGTTCCAAACGGACATTAATCACACCCCAACTCTAATTAACATCGATTAGATCGAATTTTGTTCCTCAACATCTCTCTCACAAAAATCACATATAAAAGCACTATTACTCTACCGTTTTAGAAACTCTAAAAAGGTATATCTCACACATATGAAAGGGCATGCAAGGGGCCAAGAGTTGTGCCCTTTATAACAAGATTATGCGTGTTACATTAACCCACCTCCACATCAACACCGCAATACCTTTTTATAAAAAGGATCGCAACTCAGATTTATAATCGATTTACCCATAAATGTCGCATAAACAACGACCTATTTAAAAAGGACAAACATGCTTTTATTTTAAATGGTTTTAAGCAAATTCTCGACGATGCGCATTATTACGACTAAACGTGCATTCGACATTACTTGTATCGACTTCATTAAATTCGTTAAACATGCAAAATAGAGGGTTTTTAACAATTTTTCAGAACTATCATAGTTTAGACACAACTAGTGAATGTTGAAAAAGTGGATCTCCCCTCAAGACCTCACTTGGATAAGGGGTCACATCTAAATACGAAGATGGAACTGCTTATGTTAAGGAAATTGTCCTAGTTGTTATAACTAATTCTTGATTTTAGGCATTTTAAAATCTACTTAGATATTATGGCCTAGTGGTCAGGGCGAAGATAGCCTGAGCAGTAAGTCTTATACTCAAATTCTTTTCCCCTATTGTAATGGTCTTACGCTTCTTCTTACATCAAACAAACATTTACTTAATATAGTGATGTTCATACATTTGATTGAGAGTGGAAACAAGTAGCAAAAGATGTCAAATCGGGTAAATTTGTGCCTAGCTATATATAAGGAACGTGAAGACATACTTGCAAAAGCGATTGGTAAGCCTGAACATCCTGACCATGTACGAGGAGTTCCTAAGAGTATAAGTATAAGCAAGTATTTTCGGCAAGAGTCCAAAAAACCCGACATGATGAATGATGAGTGTTGATCGACAAGGTAAATGAATTCTATTTGAATTTTTTAATTTATTTTTCAAATGAAATTTTCGATTAGATTAAATACCTTGGTATTTACACTCATTTGATAGCATTTTTCAATAAGAAACTAATGATGTTAATTTTATATTATTTCAAAAAATACATTTTATACAAAATAAAAATCAAAGACTTGCCTAAAATTTATTAATGTATCATAATTATATAAGGAAATTATGTCACATATAATTAGGAGTGTGCATAGGTCCAAGACCGGACCGGACCGGACCGGGACCGTTTTGGACCGGAACCGGAATATTCAAATGTAAGGGACCGGAGACCGGACCGGAAAAAATTATCCGGGTCCAAGGACCGGACCGGTTAAAACCGGTCCCTAACCGGTCCGGACCGGTTGGACCGGTATTCCATTTTACGAATAAAATGTGTTTAATTTTGCGAATGGTACGATTAATTTCTTAGCTATAAAATAAACAAATACGAACTACTTTAGTGTTATAATGTTAGACTAAGCAAATCCAAATTTTTTTTGTGTATAAACTTATATAAAAATATATTTAAGATAAAAATTCGATGTTGTTTTAATCTTTCCGGTCCAAACCGGTCCGGACCGTTTAGGACCGGGTAAAGACCGGACCGGACCGGAAACTCGAAAAATCATGGACCGATGACCGGACCGGAAATTAGTTTCCGGTTTCGGTCCCATTAATTCCGGTCCGGTTCGGTCCGGTTTCACGGTTCGGACCGGATTATGCACACTCCTACATATAATTATTAATTTCCAAATTACTATTGTTTTGTCAATTTAAATTATTTAATTTATTTTCTAAGTGAAACTTCTTTATTGGCTAGAACCTCATTGAATTAAGGAGAGTACTCGAAAAAACTCCTTCAATTATTACCTGCCCTTGCATTGCATGAATCTCCGTTAACAAAATCTAAATATTATTCATTTTGACCTACTATCTTTATTATTTGTCTAATAATTAACAGAATTATATGAACAAAACATTGTCATGATCTAAACATGTAATTCCTTATTCAAAATGACCTAAATTCTCAAAAAAATTCCAATTATTTTGTAAACTTTTTTGATTTTTTTTTTTTTTTTTTTTTTTTTTTTTTTTTTTTTTTTTTTACAGAACCCCCTAGATATTTAAATTACAATTAGTATATGTCGCATCAAGTTTATATACTGGTGGCACCCACCACCAGCGATCTCCGCTCGTTGATTAGCATCGCCGCAACATCAGTTTGACCTCGCTGCTAGCTCGTTGATTCCATCGTGTAGACCGTAGACTTATTATATTCTTTACCAATATGGCTAACTAATTATTAAACAAATACAATTAAATCCATATGCATGCTGCAGTATTTAACTAATTAAGGCCCAACGGTAATTATATTCCTAACTTTTTTTTATTGAGAAATAATTATATATCGATGACAATATTTTGGACCACCATTGTACAATTCAATTTAATTATAAAACAATATTTTCTATAGAATTTAAAATAAATTTAAACAACCCTATGAAATCGAAATAGCCGTTACAGTTTAAATTCTTATGTTATTGAGTTATGTTCCTGTTTAATTCAATTATAACAACTTGTTTCAAAATTTAACAAACGTATTGTTCTTACCATATTAGAAGATGCATGTGTTTGGAAATAATAATTTTGTAAAAGCAAGACTTATATAGTACGGAGTACTATTACTGCAAAATAAAATAAGATTATAAAAATTTTACATTGTGAATCTCTGATTTACTTCGCATAACATTCATAATTGATAATGTAGCATATGTATAATATATAGGCTGTTCAAGATAATATATGTATGATGAGGTTAAATCGTCACACCTAATCAGAAGTAAAACCTAGACAAACAACTAACAGAAGCTAGCGGTAAGCAGGGTCGAATCCACAGAGAAACAGCGTAGTTATTAGTTAAATTAAACGAATACAGGTCTAACTCAAGGGTATGAAAAAGGGCTGGTTTGAACTATAAACTAAAGCAATAATAAAGTCGAATAAAAAACTATAAAGGGAAAGATTAGGGCATCGGGATCAATGTGAGACTAATTCAGGAACTCAATTCGAAAGGAAACAACAATCAATTGAAGCTATGCAAGTGACTAGGTTAAGAAATACGCTCTCTCGAGTCAATATTAACCTTAAGCAGATTTAGCGGGCTCTCGCTACGAACTAAACTGGCTTATCAATTACGAGTGAGTCTAGTTTCAATTCGGCTTTCGATCTTAAATTAAAACAACCTAAGTTCAATTCAATAAAGGCGTCCCTAAATTCAATTGATAATAAAAACGCGTAGGAAGAAATCAACTTGCACAAGTTCAATCAATATAAGCAATTAAAATATGTTCCTGGACCAATCTCACAATCACCCTAAACCCTAATTGAGAAATTAGCTAGACATGGTAAAGGTAAAAGCAATGAAATCAACAATAATAAACATAGTAGATGAAATAAGAACAATTAAATTAAACCTGGAGTAAATCTTGAATTGCAAAGTAAAGATCGAATCTTGCAAGTAATTAAATCTAAGCCTAAGTGTTTTTTGAGAGTTTTGATAAGTGAAAAAACTAAAACTTAACCTAAAGCTGAAAATAAGATCAAAGATCCATTAAAACCCTAACTTGAGTTATATATTTAGGCCCGTGAAAACTCGTAAAATAAGGGGTCCGAACCGACCGGTTCGGGGACAAACCGATCGGTTCTGGTTCTGAACCGATCGGTTCTGGTTCTGAACCGATCGGTTCAGGGTCAAACCGAGCGGTTTTGTTTGTCCTCGACAATTTCCAACAACTTTGGCCTAGATTCCAGCTTAGACACTCATCCTAAACCGATAGGTTCACTCTGAACCTATTGGTTTGACATCATACAATGCGATATTCTCCTCGTGTCATTCTTGAGCTTGGGTTCTCGTATTCTCGGTACTCAAAATGCTCCACTCGACTCAGGTTTCGGCTCAGGACCGCCAAAACCTGCAAAATATAAACGAGGAACAACAGTACCGCAATATAAAGCAAATAGCTCCTAAAATATAAATGAACTCGAATAAATGCAAGCTAAATGCGACTTAACCGGGGGTATATAGTCTATATAAATGGCATACATCAAACTCTCCCAAACCAAACCTTTGCTTGTCTTCAAGCAAACTACCCAAATATAGCACATAATCACGAGGACAAACTAGTACAGGAAAATGCAACTCGAAGCCTCTAGCATCGTCGCCTCATACAAAAGTGAATCAAATCAATACCTGCTTCCTCTTCAATAAATTGAAGAGTTAGGGAGCAAACCGAACAAATAAAAGACGGCGGAACATAATGGCGCAAACTCCATGCAAAGACTTTCGACCGTATGCATCCACTAAGACGCTGAGACTATAAATAATCTCACAAACATCGACACTAGGAAAAACTACTAGAACTAAGCATGTCGTCACCCAAAATGTCTCAAAATCACGTCGAGCGAGGTTTCCAAGGGTTGCAATGTTAGGCTCGGGTTACGAGGGTAGATGGTGGTAAATGCATTTGGAAATGTGGAGCTCAACGGCTTAACAACTGCATCTAAAATCAACACCCACATCCAATCACAACTCCTCCTCAACCATCTATCAAAATAAACCACAACTCCCGTATAAGTACGAAAAAACATCGCTTCCTATTCAACACATCCGATCCTTTATTGAAATAACAACATATTTACAACCAACTATTTCTTTTTTTTTCGTTTTCTTTTCTTTCTTTTTTTTCTTTCTTGAACTGAAATGAAATGAGATCGGGTATAACTTTGAAACTCGTAGGAAAGCGTATAATTAACGGGAATACGCACATAACACAACCCATAACTCCAACTCACAAGATAAGCAATCACGGACTTAACCTACTTCCTTCCCAACCAAATACTCCGTGATAACTCAAAATCCCCAATGCAACTGATCATCCCGGGTAGGATAATTCTGGAATGTAGCTCAATATATAAAATGTGGCTCAAAAACAGGCTACAAAGGCTAGGACGGGCTACAAATGAGGGACCTAAGTCTAAAGGGTAGAAAAGTAGGCCATTTGGCTAATGTGGAGTTAGCATAATATAGTAACCAAAAACAAGCACCTCTTCGTGCAATGCTCGATCATTTAAGAGCAAGTAGGCTCAAACAATGACATAAATTCAAGTTTTCATTTCACTACTACGAGTATATACAATGTCAAGTGGATGGGTAGTCTAAGAAACGCGGCCCGTCTTCGTCACATGTCCCTATGTCAAATATAAGTAGTCTACTCAAATCACCTCAAGGATGAAATGAAAGGGTAGGCGAAGCATATCAAATCAACACAATCAAGAGACTCAACATAGCGACTAAGAGCGTATCTAAAAGACAGTAAAGCTAATCATGCACAAAAGGTTTGTAAGACGACAAAAAGAACCAAAAGACTCGTATTTTTGTATTTTTGAATTTTTTTAATTTTTTTGGATTTTAGAATAAATGCACACAAAATAAAAAATGCAAATGAAAAGCGCGAAAGTGCTTTCCTCCCCCAAACCAGAATCACACATTGTACTCAATGTGAAAAACAGCACAACCACAAGTAGCAAAAAAGGACAAACTGTTGGAGCTGGTGTCCTCCACAGTTAGTGTGATTAATTTATTAAATCTCTTACAGGATCACAAATATTTGATATTTATAGTTAAAGTGATGCTATAAGTTATGTTATTTAATCCATTGTATTATACGATAATCAATTAATTAAATACGTATTATACATATGATTTAAATGTAATGTACATTTAAATACTAAAAAAAACGAAATACACACACACACACTTAAGTGTGTCGTGTAATGTGTGTATGTGTAGTATGTTTTTAGTTTGTTTATTTAGTATGTAATGGGTAGTTAATGTTTGATTAACCTCCTCTTACCACTACTAAATAAACTACCCCCCCACTAACTCCTAAACTACCCACTAAACACACTTACATACTAACTTATTTACTCATAAGTTGAGTAGTAATTTTTGGTTGTTTTTGGTGTGTGTGTCGAGTAGAAGGAGGAGAAAAAGAGAGATTTTGTCTCACATTTTCACTCATCTAATTTCCAAATATACTTCATATATTAACTTGTAATATATACCTTGTTTTCTAGTATAAACACAAGGCATTTCATATAACGTTTTGGGTGCAACTTATAAGAGATATTCTACGTTGAATATTGGTTTGTAAAACGTAATTCGGGTACGTTTTAGGAGGTTCTTAGGCCTTTCATTGAAGTTTAAGAAAGGTTATTTCTATGATCTTGTAATTCATATTATTATCATTTTGTATAATCTTGGGCATGTTAATACGATTAACATTTTTAGTAGTAATATCGTGTTTTATATTCCTACAAGTGGTATCAGAGCATTAGGCTCAAAATGATTTTAATATTGATTAAAATTGAAAATATAAAATCGTTTATATTTTAAATTCCTCACGGCATTTTGATTATTATCGAAATTTTTTTTGTTTTGTTTAATTTAATTATTTTAAATTGTTAGAATGATTAAATTAAATTGATATGCAAATTTGTTATATGTATATATTTTGATGAGATCATAATTTATGATGTATAACACTTAATTTTGGTTTAAATATGATTAAAATCAAAATAACATGATTATATGATAATTATAAAGTTTATTATATGATAATAAAATTTGTGACGTAATATATGAAATTATATCATTGTCAATTTATTTTGCATATATTAAAAGTTTCGAAATTTATATATATATATATATATATATATATATATATATATATATATATATATAAATATATATATATATATATATATATATATATAAATATATATATATATATATATATATATATATATATATATACATGTTTAATTTTGTAGTTAAATATGATTTAATAAAAATTGTTATATATATATGTATAAATTTTTCAATGTTGGCCGAAACAATTGAATAAAAATTTGTTTTTATTTTTTATTTTGGCCGAAATTTTTTTTAATTTGAATTAACATGATTGATTCATTTTGTTTTTAATTTGAATTGTCAAATTGTTTTTGTTTTGAAATGCCTTATTTTATTGTCATAAAATTGTTTATGATATGTGAGTATATATGATGCCATTTATTTTAAAATAGTTTAAAATGATTATCGAATTGATTCATTATATGTGATATGTTGAATTAATTCTTATTTATCAATTTATGTATGACATGATTGATTTTATGTTAATAGGTGAATTTTTATGAAATTTTCACTTAAACATAATTTTTTAGTAGGTGGTTTGTGTTTTTCATGCATATGGATGTATGAAATTTTTGTTTTAGTTGATGAATGCGTTTATATTTGATTGCGTTTTATATCTAGTGTGGCCTAAGTTTTTGTTTTAATTGCATTTTCGTAATGATGGAAATGTGATTTTGGGATTTTCATATCTCCACCTTGTATTTTCCTTTCTTTTATCCTAGATTATATGTAAATAGGTTTTTCATGTAATAGTTAGTGGTAAAAGAAGAGGAGATTGAAGGTTTGCCATTCCTTTTGGTGATCCAAGACGGAGTTTTTGAAGCTTTGATTTTGGAGTTAGGGTCCTTTTTTAAAGGATTTCAATTTGTACTTCATAGGGTCCAATTTGATTGGATTCCGCCTTGTACAGTTTTGTTAGGCCACACTAGGTTTTATGTGCTTGTTTTATTTATGTTTTTCGTCTTTTTCCGCCTAAAACAAACCACCTAAGTCGATGAATATTGATTCATTCCCACGTGTTAGTTAGAATAGTTTAAACATATGATGTTTTAACAAGTCATCGTTCACTTAGACTCACCTATATTGTTCACTTAAATGAGTTTTTAATGGATGATGAGATCTCACTCTTTTAAAATTGAGATATAGTCTTTCTAAATCGAATCATTATGAATCCCTTGTTCGTCGGTGGGCATATAGGACCTGTTGTTAAATCCATGTGTACCCCTTCTACCTTGGGTAAGTAGTTGATGTCGATGTTAGTTGAACTCAACATTTGGTTTTCACTAATATGTGAGAATTGAAATGGACTATCAATAAATTTGAGAAATTTATGAACCAAGAGTTTTTAAAAGGTTAAAAATTAGTCAAATGGTTGACTTATCGATTTATTGAAATTTGAGTCTTGGAATCATTTATATAATTCTTGAGTGGGATCAATTATATGAATGCTCTTAGTTTATTTACATGTTTTAAATAGACGCTTTATTTTGATGATTGCTTATGTTTGCTTTATCTTCTTATATTGTAGATATATTTGTTGCTATTTCTGCTTTATTATGGCTGATAATAATGCTACCCCCGGCCCTAGTGCCGTCATGACTAGGGAGTCATGGTTGCGTTCCTTTATGGACCATGTCTCCTACAACCAAAACTATCGTCTCAAGTCAGATGGTAGTAACTTCACCGAATGGGAGGCGGCATTAAAGAATGCTGCCATCGCAGACGGAAAATTGAAGTATCTCATGGAGCCAATTCCGGCTGAACCTACTGCTAGATCTGGAGCTCAACGAACTGCATACGATGAGTTTGTTAAAGAAGCGGGTGCGATTAAGAACGTACTCATATATGCAATGGATTCCCATTTGCAACGTCGCTTCATTTCCCAAGGTGCAAATCGCATTTTCACCTCGCTGACTAATGAATTCTCGCAAGCTCCGAGAATTGTTAGGTATGATGCAGCTGTACGCTTCTTTGAGGCTAAGCTGCAAAGGGGCCAACCTGTTAGCGCCCACATGCTTAATATGATTGAGAATGTGGAGAAGTTAGACGCTCTTGGTTGCAAGATTGAAGAGTCAATCATTGTTGATCGTATCCTACACTCACTTCATGATGGATTCACTCAGTTTAGGGTGAATTACAACATGAATGATATGAAGAAAACTCTACACGAGCTTCATTCTCTGCTCGTGCAAGCTGAGAAAGATCTTAATTTGAGTGGGAGTCACAAGAAAGATGTTCTTGTGATACAGTCTAAGGGAAAGGGAAAGGCACCTGCTGCCTCGAATGCTAAGCGACCACAGTTCAAGAAGAAAGGTCAGCCTAAACCCAAGAGTGGTCCTGGGGAGTCAAGTCACTCAAAAGGCAAGAAGAGCAAAGAAAAGGAGGGAAAATGTCACCATTGCCAACAGTCTGGGCATTGGCGAAGGAATTGTCCTAAGTACCTCGAGGACATAAAAGCTGGACGTGCGACAGCTCAAGGTATGTCATCTTATATTCACATGATAGAAATTAATCATGCGAGTTCCTCTGTTTGGGTATTTGATACTGGATGTGGTTCTCACATTTGTAATCACTTGCAGGGCCTCCGGGACGTAAGACGTCTGGCTAAAGGCGATGTTGATTTACGTGTTGGGAATGGAGCAAAGGTTGCTGCGGTTTCTGTAGGAACTTACATCTTGTTTTTACCTAGTGGCTCGTGCTCGTGCTTGAGGATAGTACCTTTTATTTAGGGTTATTTGTGAGATAGTACCTTTTATTTTATTTTTTGTTTTCTAGTACCTTTTATTTTTCAATTTTGTGAAAAAGTACCAAATTATGAATTCCGGTGAAAAAAGTCAATTTTCCGGGGAAATAAGTCAATTTTCCAGTGAGAATTTTTGTGTGGCACTTAAACCTAATAAATTTTGCCTCTATTTGTTAAAACCTACATAATTCTAATTCTAATTTCCCCAAAACATAACCCACTAAAAATTGTTCCCTCTAGATTCAATTTTTACCCCCAAAATTAAATATTTTCCTTCAACTCTTTCTACCCAAAAATTAAAGTTGTCAAGTAAAAGTAGTCACTGAAAATATCTTAAATGAGGATGATGAGAAGAAGTTTAAGAAAGTAATGAAAGAGTTAATTAATGTTGACTAATTTGAAAGACTTTAATTGAAAGATGGTGAAAGAGGTTAAATTAAAGAAGAAGAAGAAGAAGAAGAAGAAGAACAACAAATGTCAAATTAGGTTAGTTTAATGATAATTATGTAATTGATGGAAGAATTTAACAAACTAAGTTTATGTTAACAAAATAAACTAATTGAAGGTATGCTTTAACAAATAAAAAGAACAAAATGAAGAAAATTAAAGGTCAACAACCGGAAAGTTGACTTAATTTACTGGATTCCGTTATTTGATACTTTTTAACAAAATCGAAAAATAAAAGGTACTAGAAAACAAAAAATAAAATAAAAGGTACTATCTCACAAATGACCCTAAATAAAAGGTATTATTTGACAAAAAAAACCAAAATATAATGTGTCACATGTACTTAATTGTCAAAAATAAAAAATGTGTCAAATGGTGTTGAATGGTGGGAGTATCAATTATAGAACCTTGATCCATAACCCACTAGATTATCCTTAATAGCCGCCCCATTTGGAATGGATGTGGTGTGGGAGGCATAGGTGGCAAAGTGCAACGAGTGACGACGACGATCGAGTGTCGTCGTCGTTGGCGTGTAAAGGAGCTGTGTTTTAATTTTTTTTTATAATAATGAGGGAATGAAATGAAGATGAAGATAGATAGTATAGCTACGGGTTTGTTAAGATATAATTTAACTTCCAAAAAGTACTACAAATTTGTCGACTCAATACGCGTCAGTCGCCATTTTTGGCGATTGGCGACTCAGAATCATTCGTTAAATAAATTTCCTATTTCAGTCGCCTTTTATTTTGTCAAATATTTATTTAAGAAGTTTGTGGTCACCAAATTTGGAGACTAAATTCAGTCGCCCATGATATTTACGGTCTCCATCATGGACTATATTATTTGGTTGTATTTTCAGTCGCCCGTTTTCTGATTTTTTACAGTGCTTATTACTTACTCGTAAGTTATATGGCCTCCAACCGGACAATGGATGCGTGAAAGCGTCAACCCTGTATAGGGTTACAAAGACGTAGAATGACAACACTTTTAGTTATGCTACCGCTCAAATTGGTAAAAGTGGCAAAATGAATATTAAAACAAACCATGTCGTAGAAGACAACAAGAAAACAAAATTCACACATATGGAACAACAAAGGAGACGCAAAAAAGACACAAACTAAATCCTCAATTATTGTCTAGAGACTATTTTTTTTTGTTGTTTTTTTTTTTTTGCAGAATTTAATCCGCACCGCTACTCAAGCAAGACTCAGAACCTCCGAACGTGCATGATAGCCTGCAAACCATACACGTTAGGTCAGCCACCCTTTTTACCAGGCCGACAGACTCGTGAATATGAATTAACGAAGAAAATTACCTACCACGACTCTTTTCTAAGACAACGTTTATCGAATCAAATTGATATGCCTCGATTTCAGGAATAACTTATTTTATGTATATGTCGTCTCAAATAAATAACATTACATTTACTTTATTAATCTTTATAATTCAGTAACTTTTATACACTATGTATATTGCTTAATATAATAGTCAAAAAACAAGAAAGAAGAAAATGTGGTAGTGATACGTTTATACACAACGTATATTGGCTTAATTTCATTTATTGAATTTAGGTTACCAGGGAGGGCGTACGCAAATGGCCAGCATGTATGGCTAGTTGGTGCAAATGAGGTTGATAGCAAACACTTTTCTAGAGCTATTCTTGCCAAGGTATGAATTTAATTTATGTCAAAATTAATAAAATTTTCAATTAATTAAATCATTACTTTGATCATATAGAACGAAAAATTAGACTGTATTTTAAAATAATTAACATTGGTATCAAGGCAAAAAATAATTTATGCGCCAAAATTTATTTTCGCTATCCAAATGTAAATTTTCTGTCTTTACCCCTACCTAAGTGCTTGTGGACTGTGGCACCCTTAAATTTTATATTTACGACCCAATTTGCTCTTTATCGTTTTATGTCATAATACTATTATGTTCGTTTAACTAATAAATCAGAATACTCCCTCCGTCCCGGTCATTTGTTTACACTTTCTATTTTGGGGGTTACGGGTCATTTGTTTACACTTTCCATAAATGACCATGGGTGACCCATGTGGGAGGTGGACCCCTACTCCATTAACCAATTACATTTCATAATTTTAAGCAAGTGGGACCCCCTTTGTACTTATATTATTATTTTATTAGTTTTTTCTCTACCTCTCTCCTTACATCGATAAATGTGTATAAAGTAAACGTAAACAAATCACCGAGACGGAGGGAGTATATCGATATGAAAAGTATAGAAAAAATTAAAATAATTTATCTCCTCCATATAAAACTGAACAATAAAAAACTATTTGTGAAATTTTTATTTTTTTGAGTAAAACTACTCGTATTATTTTAAAAAAGAAGGCAATCCAAATTCATTGTTCGGCCAATTATTGGTAACAAACGATATTATCGATTATGCATACGCTAGCCTTAAAAAGTTTAATTTATTTTGTAATGCATTTTCAATATAACAAAATTTTCTCGAAATTGTATTTGTCAATTTGACAGATATTAATTTATTATAAAATTGTTTCGAAAAAAATTTATTAATTTAAGACATTTGAAGGACTCTCATACATTCATACTCTTGTGAGTTTATAACTTGTGTGACATGACAACTTTCACTTAGCATTTTATTTGTATCATTTGCATCATTTATTGACTGTATTATCCATTCAATAATTTTCTAACTACATTTTGTTTATGCTTGATTATGGCGGGTCCAAAATCAACTAGAGTGCTCACATACAGGTAAATTCTCTTTCGATTTCTTTTAGAAAGGTGAAATGAGAGGTTAATATTTCCTTCGATTTAACTGGTTTTTATTATTTGACCATTTTTATAAGAAGAATTTTTGTCAAATGATAGAAACCTGATAAATCGGAGTGATTAACAATTTCTTCAACAAGTTGATTCATAATGAATGATAATGTGAATTACTTGAAATACAGACTGTAGTGTGCATTCCTCTGATGGATGGCGTAGTAGAATTGGGCAACACTGAACGAGTGAGTACACACTTAACACCAACTCACCCTTCATTATATTTCGTTTATAGACATTTTAGTTGTAGTTTCAAATATTCTCACAAATTGTTTTCTAAAACGGATATAACCATCTTAAATCTCAAGAGAAGTCAAATGGGTAAGTCTATTGTAAGATGTTTCATGCCTACAAGTACTCCTACAACCAACTGCCAAGTGATTTATTAAGTTTTAAATGATTTTAGTATTTATCTCTTCTACTCTGTATTTTGTAAATTTTAAATATTAGGATTAAACAATTATTAAAGCTTAATAGATTTTAAAAGTCAAAATCGCTCAACTCTTAAATGTGAGCCCACGGACGAACGGCCAAGTGACCGCTCAGCACGGCACGTCTTGCCGTTTTGGGACTTCGTTCCTAAAATTAAGCAAGGCACACCCGCTTGACCGAGCCTAAGCATGTCTGGCTGCCAAGGCCTTCAACACGCCTTGACTAAACGTAGACCGCGTCGGCACAACCCACATTCACCTCTCCTACGCTTGTAAACAATCTCAAGATTGTTCCAAGCAAATAATTTGCCTACTAATTTTATCGCAGGTTCATGAAGACTTATTCATTATCCACCAAGTCAAATCATTTTTCATTAACCACCACCTCCATGATCACCACCTAAATACACCACCATCTATGCCTCCGAAACCCGCACTCTCCGAACACTCCACCTCAAACCCAACCTCCTCTTCTCGGTCTCACTTCCACTCCTCACTCGGCACCACCGCCCCAAGACATCCCCCTCCTCCAACCAATAGGGTCGAGGACGACGATGACTATGAAGACGAAGACTGTGTCGACGAGGTTGGGTCAGACTCCGAGGCCCAAACAAACGTCACCCATGCTCAGCCCATTGAACTAATGCAGCTAGAAATGCCGGACGACATACGCCTTGGGTCACCAGAAGACGCCTCTAACAACCTTGACTTGGACTTCCCGCCCATGACTCAACGGGTTGCACCATCGAGTCACCACCAACACCGCGAAGGTGACTCGGTTAAGGCAACCGAGTCAACTCGCATGTGGCCTCCTGTTCAACAACCATCAATCAGCAGCAACAGTTTTCCACCACCAGTAACGCTAGGTACGAACGTACTAATATTATGTTGAACATTCTGCTTTAATTGTTTATCAAACTGAAATAATAACGCAGTAAGTACAAGTTTTTTTTTCCATTTTGCAGGTGCCCCTGTACTAGATGAGCTCTCTCATGAAGACTTACTGTACTCTCAAACCGTCTCTATTATTCTCCAAGTACAAACCTCTCCACCGACCTCTTACCTCGCAAAATCCCGAAACACGGCCTTCTCAAGATGGAGCACAAACTCCACGAATAATCAGACGCATCGACCAATGTTCGGGAGATCTCAATCGCTTCTTAAATACATCCTCTTCACGGTGCCCTGCCTACATGCCAAGCACCGTGACGAAAGCAATAATGCAATATGCCCCAACTCGGACCCACATGCCCTAGACTACACCGCCATGACAAAGTATCGGACAACCAAAGGTGGTGGGGTACCACAAGAGGAGCTCTCAGCCAATCACGTGCTGGCAGAGCGGAGGAGACGGGAGAAATTGAACGAGAAGTTTATCATTTTGAGGTCTTTAGTACCCTTCGTTACCAAAATGGACAAGGCTTCTATTCTAGGGGACACAATTGAGTATCTTAAGCAATTACGCAAGAAAATACAAGACCTCGAGGCTCGACCTAAGCAAATTGATCAGGAGCCTGCCACCTCAGGCGAGACTGATAAGAGGAGTGCAGTGCCCACAGCTGGCCGTGGAGTCGAGAAACGGAAGATACGGGTGGTGGAAGGTGGGGGACACACAGTGCCAAAGGCGATGGAGAGTGGAGATATGTTACAGGTGTCGATAATCGAGAATGATGCGTTAGTAGAGCTACAGTGTGCACATCAGGAGGGATTGTTGCTAGACGTTATGCTTAAGCTGAGAGACATGAGCATGGAAGTCACTGCAGTTCAATGCTCCGTGAATGATGGCTTTATCGTGGCAGAACTAAGGGGAAAGGTACCGCATCCTAACTCTTGTGGTTTACTATATTATACCACATACAGCTTATTTTCACCAATCGTAAAATTGATTAAGCCAAGTTCTAGATAACGTAGTTTCTAGCCTAGGGTGGAAAAGAAATTTCGATTCTGGAGAAGTAGAGAATAGATCACATTTCTACTGGTTTTAACTTTTAAGATGAAAACCACGCAGTATTCTCTAACAGCCAAAACATGATGTCGTATAAAACCATATGCAGCGTAATGTGAGATCATCAACCATAACGTCTATTTGCATGGACAGGTGAAAGAAAACGCCAACGGCAAGAAGGCCAGCATAGTTGAAGTCAAGAAAGCAGTATATCAGATAGTACCACATACCGAAGCCTAGGGTGTTAACTACATGCAAGTAAATGCGTAAACTCAGTAACAGAAGTTAGTCATAAACATACAAGATTTCAAGTATAGGCTTAATAACATGAATAAAGGACTACATGCCAAATGTAAGCTAACTTAACTGTAACACGGCTGGTCAGAAACTAAAGACTCGTGTCGATAAAGCTAAGTTTGTGTGTACGATACAGCTAAAATGATGAAGACTAATTATGCAACCATTTTCATCATACCATCACTGAATACAACTGAAATATCTAATGTTACCTTAATTTTGTAGTAACTGAGAATTCGATCAGAAGTTGCTCCCACAGTCACCCAATGTAGTTCGCGAAAGAAGCACAAATTCTGGAAAGTAAAAAAAAAAAAAAAAAAAAAAAAAATGAAAAAAAATTATGTACCAGGAGAGGTTAGCAGTTCCAGTATAATTTATAGCTTAAAGATGGACTACTACCATTATACGAGCATGATAGTTGTCAAGACGCTGCTAATGGTGTGGTCAGTTGACAGCTTGATACTCCGTATATCATATCAACACATACAATTAAAAAATAAGGAAGTAAACAGAACATACAAAATTTTATTGGTTAAAATGCACAGTAGATGACAATGATCAGTCAATCATTCTTCAGGTGTGGGATTTCCTAAAGCGATGCCCTTGATCACATGTCGGCACTGAAACCTGCAAGATCAAACTCAGAATCAAACAATTGGGAGTAGGAAGACAGAGGCACTCCACCATTAGCACTGAGAAAACATTTAGATTAATATAAAGTTGTGTACTTAAGCAGATATGAGAAAACATATAAAGCGCGCTGAGGACAAAACAAGTACTCGATACATGCCAAGGTACCCTCATTCTTTACTCAGTTGCTTTAATTACCGATGTTTTACAATAACAAAGATAAAACATTTCCAGATATTTTATGACAGTACGGGAAAATAACTAATGAAAAAGCAGCCAGTAATATGTTCAATAGACCCATAGTTGGACCAAGAAACGTACTTCTTCGGGCTACAAAGAGAATGATTTATAGCTGACACTAAGATAAAACATAACGTCACCCAGTTAGATATTAGAGAAATTGTTCAGGACGTCATATACACACCACACTAAATCACTGGATAGATTTTGCTGCTTGTGGAAGCCAGTGACTGCGTCAGAAACGGAGCATGAAGCATTGGTCTCTTGAAGAAAATTCTTAGATTTTAGATTCAGTCTACAAGGCACAATCTGCAAAAATTAAGCAACACATGAAAAGAAATCAAATTTGCCAAAGAAATATCACAGCTAACCTGATTATGGAATAACATAATCTCCTGAATTGGGTGATTAATTCTCATTCAATATATAATGGAATGTACAATGATATTTACAGTGTATGTAAGATTACAATCCCAAAATGATATAGTTAAATATATTTTTTAATAATACTTATCTACCGTAACAACACAGAAAAAATTGTTTGAAGCACTTAGAAACGAGTATCATAGGACAATGGAAAAATAGATAGATTGACATTTCACAAGACATATACAATCATACTACATCAGAACCAAAATCAGGTAATTATCTCGAGGATAAATATCTGTTTAAGATTAAGAGAAAGGTTTTATCAGGTTTAGAATTGCATACATGATATTGTGTAATGAACAACTATTCATACAAGTATAAGATGCTAACATAATAAGTAACCAAATAATTGTGTAATCAAAATTGATACTAATTGATCCTAAATATCATTTACATTAATATTAATATATGAGCTATATGCAAAAGATAATATGTGATTATAATTTGATTATGATATCTCTAATAATATCTGCCCACTTGTAAACAAAACAAACTGGAGTTCAGAATCTCACGCCTGACACATCTTAGGACTCGTTTCTTTCCATTATTTTCATTCATTCGATTCGATTCGATTCGATTCGATTCGATTCGATTCGATTCCATTCGATTCGATTCGATTCGATTCATTCATTTGATTCGATTCGATTCGATTCGACTCAATTGATTCGATTGATTCGGCTCTAAAAAGTCCGAAAGAACAGGTCCTTAGTAGAACATGTCATTGATTACATGAATATACTAACCAGCAAATACTTTAATTTAACAGCCAATACAGGTAACGGAATTCGCCTTGTGAACTCTCATAGCAAACTGGAAAAAGTGCATTTTAAACCTACCTTTTTACTGAACTGAAATTCACGCTTTGGAAGAAAATGAACAGGCAGGTTGAAAGAAGTTGGAGCCTTCACCAGCAAAAATAGCTTGGAGGGACCTAAAAACATTGTACAGAGTTCATAGCACTAGCTGTTTGTTACCGCCACGTAATTACATCTAAAGCACACAATAAATAAAGTGAATACCAGAATAAGACACAGATCCAACGCCCTTTGAGATAAGCGCTCGTATCACCTGTATATCACAAGCTTTGTTTAAGGTCAATCCTGTAAGTCCAAAATCATAAAAAAGGAAAGAGTTAACAGGTACACCGACCTTTCTTGAGACTACTTCGATCATCCTGGTTCGGGTTATCTCTTCAGAAGACCGGAAATCTTTGCTTCCGCTAGAAAAACAAATCTCATAAACTTGCTGCGGCCGCCTCGGACTTGCTCCGAAAACAAAAATAATGTTCTCAACTACAGGAACTTCACAGAGAAAGAGCTGAAAGGCAGTCCGAAGGCCAGAGATTGTACTCATTATTTTTTCCAATCTTTTGATCTCTAGTTTGACGTCTCTTTTTCTCCCGATGTTCTTCCTTCTAGATGTAGCATCGTGATCGTGTTGCATAATAACTGTTGCCTAAAACCAATAAATTCTTCAGAGGGCATCATTCAAGCCGTCACGTGTAAAACAAAACCATCTGTCTCTTAAGACATACCAACTCATTTTGCTCAGTCTGAAGATACTCGTATTGAAGAGTCATATCCTGCAGCATGCTGGTAAAATTGTTAAAGAGAATTGATCACTGAATGCCATATTTATTAATAGCTCCTGAAAAAAAATATTATGTTCTTCACAATCAATTACTGTAAACTGAACCCCTCAAATGCTTTGATTCGAAAGTTCCTAATTCTTAATCAGTTCATATAGGAGCAACTCAAAACCATCGTAAAAAAGATCAGCTTGGATTAGTTTTCTCTTTTAATTCCTCAAGAATATCTAGTGCCGCACGTTTTTCAATTCCCCTCTCTTTAAATCATCTTCAAATAATACTTGCCTATGAATCTAAAACGGACACATGATGCAAATTATTGACCACGTTCAACTCATTCGGACACACGATCCACAGCAATGAAATAACAATAGCTACACACAAGAAGGCAATAAATGTCCCCTAAACTTTTATTCTGAAGAGAAAATGTCCCCTAAACTTAAAGGAGGCTACGTCACAAAAAACAATTGGCAATTAAATGGAAGCTCATTTGGATTTCAAGCGGATGTTATCTCCTCCTAATAGTGTGGCCAAAGCTTATATCATGACTTCCGGTGTCACTAAAACTCATGGTTCTACCATGAGCAAGGTCTTTGTTGAGAGTTATGAACCGCCTCTTTAGTCTCAATCAAAAGGGACATTGCACATGTAATTTGTGTTCATCCACATGTAATTGCACCACACTGACAAAAGATCAAAGAATTGATCCTCGTACAACGCACTGGTTTTGGGATGAATACTCATTCGGACTTCTGAAGTTGACTTTATTTCTACCACTAATACGGACTTTCATTTCCAGACTAGTCCACGATGTGTTGAACATAAGAATTTTATTTCATTCGTTAGATGACCGCTTCACATAGCATTCCTAAAGCTGCCGAAATGAAGTAGAAGGGCGTTCACACTTACAATGGTTGGTCGTGTAAATTTCATGCTTTGTAGGCAAAGGATCCATCTTATGCTAGTAATTAACATCGTGAACCAATCAAAAATAATGAGAGATAACAAACAGTTTTTTAGCAACAAATGTTGAATAGAGAAATCCGATGTCATTTTAAAATGTTACATGAAGTGATGAAACCATGTCAATTAAAAGAAATCAAAGTTTCTCGGGCTTTCTATTGATACGAAAAGCAATTTCCGTTTTCCACACCTACTAGGCTACTACACTCGACAAACAAACCTACGACACCAGCAGCTCACTAAAGTGTCTAGAGTTTCTGTCTATGTTACTCAGACACTTCACTTAGCTACCGTGTCGCTTGTCAAAGCACCTGTCGTGTCCTTCAACACCTCATTTTAGACCAAACATATAAAAAATTCACACAAACAAGCGTCACCCGACATGACACCGTGTTGAAGAGTCTGAGTGCAAACAAAATTCACTCGAGAATGATTTCAAACAAGCTTCAATGTGCAAGAAACTCAGAACAAAATTCCGCTAATTGCAAACAAAATTCAACCAAAAAAGTCCCAATAAATCACCGTATCATCAATAAACATCAATAACAACACAATTTACCTTACGTGTCCATACAATCGATTGAAATTACGAATTATAGAAGATTGAACAACACAATCTACACTATGATCAACTGTAATCGATAGAAATCAGGAGTTACGGAAGATCGAACAAGAAGAACCGAAGAAAAAAAAAGGAGAGAGAGAGAGAATTACGAGGGAATTTGCTGGTGCATGTAAAGGAGAAAGGCTAAGATGTCGAAGACGAGATGGAAGATGAGAGAAGCGTCAATGGTGTCAGAAATAACTTCGATTTGGGAGTTTTCATCCGCCATTGTTGTGCTCCTCTCTGTTGTCTTTCTCTCTCTTCTGTTCATCCTTTCTTTCTTCAAAGTACAACGGCTAGCTTCCCGACTTTTACTTGAAACAAAGAGACTTTCGAAATGCCGATATTTTGGGTTGTCAAACGGGTTGGGAACTCATAGGTTGGTTTGGACTAGACCCAGTCACCAGTTAGGCACGACCGGGTCTAGGCTGGCACGCCAGAAGTGGAGCCTCAATTTTCAGTTGGACATGGTCGGTTATGGTGACGGGAAAGGCTTGATTGTACCGGACTTTTAAATTAAGGCTTGAGTCCGACCTATTAGTTTATAATTGTAGAAAAGAAAAGGAATGCGGTTAAGGTCTTAAATTAAGGCTCGGACATGGCCCGTTGCTAGATCAGGCTAGTCGCACAAATGCCTAGCTCTATTTGGACATAATAGTCAAGTTAAAATATGGGTCGGATTAAACACGGTTCAAGGGTTGGGTTTGATTTGACTGCAAACTTTTTACCTTTGACATTTTCTATTTAACACAATGTCAATTGTAAAAATTTTAATGTGAATTGAAAAAGTGAGGTAGCAAGTGAAAAATTAGCATAATCAAATAATAAAAAAGAAAATGCACATTGGAAAGGAGAAAGGGGTGGGGTATAAGAAAACGAGGGATAGCGTGGGATTAAGATGCATTGCGATGTATTGAGATCTTTGACAGACTAAAATCGTATTTACTAGTCAAAAATAATCTTACAAAAATATTATGGAGTAATCGGTAGCTAATACGGAGTACTAATCAGTAAATCAGGGTATGGTACTCACAAAGAGAATGCTAGATTCTACTGAACTCGAATGTATCTAAATTACTATGGAGATTTAAAAGTTTACATTAAGATTAAACTAAATTAACTAAAACTAAAATTAAGACTAAAACACAAACTATGGCTTGAGATTAAAATAGAGTCTAAGTCAATCATAGGAAAAGTCTAGGGTTGGAATTTCACGATGACACTAAATGTGACCAGCAACGAATCATGTAAATTGACAATTAGTTATGCTATGAGAACGGCTACTCCTCTCGAATATTAATCTATTCCAAAGTCAACAAACGGTATCTCGCAACTTATTAGTTTACGTTACCAAATTACAAGCAAGTCTAATCTTAAATCAGATTTTTGATCTTCGTTTCAACTAATGGACTCTCATAACTTATTAGTCTACAAACCCACAATTCAAAACCCACTGAAATTCTTTCACAGAACCTTTTAAAGGCGCAGTAACTAAGAGGCCTTAAAGGGGTTAAAATTTCAAGAGGAGCACCGAAAATTTCTCACCTCCTCTTTGCGGATGATTCCCTTTTCTTTGTCCAAAGTAATTGTGAAGCCGTAAGGTGTTTGAAGAACATCTTGGATTTGTATTGTGAGGCCTCAGGTCAGAAAGTGAATAAGAATAAATCAACAATCTGCTTTAGCCCAAGCTGCAAACTAAAAATTGTCCAAACTTCACCTAAGGAGCTTGATGTAGTACAAGCTAATAGTCTTGGAAAATATTTAGGGGCACCTTCGGAGTTTGGGACCTCAAAAAAAGCGAGTTTTCAATTCTTAATAGATAAAGTTAAAGACAGAATATCCTCATGGAATGGAATTTTTCTGTCACCTGCTGGAAGACATATGTTGATCCAATCAATCCTATCATCACTGTCTGTGTACTTTCTATCGGTATTTAAAATACCGGTAAGTGTTGCAAATAAGATTAATTCCTTATTGGCACATTTTTGGTGGGTTGGGTTGAAAGAATCAAGGGGTGCCCATTGGTGTAGCAAGAATTTTCTAAGTTTACCGAAATCAAGACGAGGTCTTAGAATACGGAATATTTTGTGTCTAAATCAAACGTTGCTGACTAAGCAGGCATGGAGGATCCTTACATGTACGGATTCTCTTATCTCGCGCGCTTTTACAGCAAGATACGGTCAGTTGATAACGGAAACAGCAACTGAATTTGGGGCACCTGGGGCGAATACATCCTGGATGTAGAGGGGTATTTTATGGGGATGGAATTTAATCAAGGATACCTTGTGGGATTTGAAAAAGTTCAGGGTCACCTTATAGAAAAACCCAATAATTTTTTAGTACTCCCAGCTGGAAAACTGCATTTTCTATACAATAAGTCTCTCTTAAAACGGATTATTCGTCTTAAACATAAAACGGGTCAAGTATCTATCCACTTGCACACATAAAACAAAACACTCTACTTTTTCCTAACTATTTACTTTTGTCTTATCCTAATTATTTGACCCGTTTTAAGCTTAAAACGGGTTACCCGTTTTATATGAGAATTTGTGTTTTCTATAATCATTTAAATATTCTAAAGCATTTATGGAAACATTTGGAAGGTATTTTTTTGCCTCCAAGAAAATGTTGACTAGCAAGCTAGACTCATGCAACCTAATACGGAATATTTTTTTTAACATCACCCAAAAAAAAATGTCACTGGAAACCAAAATGACTCTAGATATTTACGTAATATTTTTTCTGAGATATTCTTATTTCATTTTTATAACTTGTAAAATATTTGAACAAACATTATGATGTACTCCGTATTCTTTAATAGCATTATACATACATCATAATATTATTAATTTAGAAATCATTAAAATATGAAGATTTTCTGCTTTTAATGCTTCTAGAACCGGCCAATACGCGGTAAAAAAATTATTAGAAATTCGTAGAACAAATAAACGAAAGATGATAGGTTGACACAGTGTGTCAAACCCATTTTTGACACAGCGGATCAGGTTGCGCCATGTGACAAGCTAGCTTAGAGAATCTATTTTAATTGTAATTACGAATCTTGTTGTCTTAATTGTAATTTATTTTTATCTAATTTTATAAATTGTAATTTAATTTTTCCGTATTTGCTTTAATTTTATACTGTGTATTGTACCTTTATACGTATTTTATACGGTCCGTATTTATACGTGATTTTTATACATAATTTTCCATTTTCACAATTTAGACTTTGTATATATTTTTTTTAATGAATTTCGTTTTTTGGAATTTATTTTATTAATATTTGAAACTTTTTTTTTTTTAATTTATACATTAGTTTGAGATATTTATTTTAATTTTTTACTTAGTAGTGGTTGTAAAAATTAAATGTGTGAAGTTAGAGGTGGTCATGTATTATCAGAAACTATTTCAATAGACGAGTTCATTTCGAAGTATATAAACATCAACAACTTTACTTGCTTGGTCGATGTGGGATGCTGATTCATTCAAGTAGAAATTTTTTTTTTGGTGAAGTAAAGGTTTGAAGTTAGAGTAGTTAAGTTATAGGTGGTCATGCATTGTTAGAAACTTATCCAATAGACGTTTTTATTTCGAAGTATATAAACATCAATAATTTTGTTTGCTTGGTCGATGTGGGATGTTGTTGCTTGTAAGAAGTAAAAGGAACACTCCGTATTTTGGTGAAGTAAAGGTGTTAAGTTAGATGAGATAAGGGGAAGTTAGGAGATTACTCAATGAGATTGTTCATATACAAGTATATAAACATCAATAAGTGAAGTTCTTTTGTCGATGTGGGATACTAGTTAACGGATAGTTAACGTTGTAAACATCAAGTAATTTACTTTGTTATACATACATTGATATTATGACTAAGTAATAACAATCAATGTTCGTAATTCCTCATATATGTAGACGCGTTTTATATTAAGAAATATAAAGTAAGAGAAGTTCAAAATTAGGTTTGATTACGATGAAGAATAAGCAAAGCAAAATCGTTTACAACTAATTATCAAACGCAAAGTCGATTACAATATACGATTACAAATAACGGCTAAATTGAGAGTTCGATTGTTGCGGTGTGAGTTGTGAACCCGACATGAATTGGAATTGTGAATCCCGTAGTCCCGATGAACTAAATCCACTCATTTGTGAAGACGCGTCGTCAACCGGCGGCATTGTTGGGGTTGGGGTTGGAGTTGGGTTTTGCGAATCCGTCCTTCGTCTCTTAGCCTGTTTTGGAATGCGCCTTTTACCGGGTCCACGCTTATTTGGAGGGTCCCCAATTTGAGGTTGTTGTTGAGTTGCACGGGTTTTTGGTTCCTGTCGTTGTACCCTCCTCTTTCCCCATACCTTCAAGGGCACTTGACCCGGCCTATTTGCGTCGTTGATCTCTATACCCGCATTCGCTTCTAGAACGGCGATAACGTCTTTCATTTTTTTCCTTGAATAATGGGTAGGCTTCCCCGTTATGCATCGCAAGCTGACCCGCGTAGTCGGTTATGTGCTTCACATCGACCCATATTAGGGCACGTTCGGATTCCTGCGGATCGTAATACCCAACACGAATGTTTTCGTACGTAGCCTCGAACTACGTCCTTCCGCCATCGTCCCACAATATACTTGTCGGGTATTGAAGTTATATTTAGAACAGTAATACAGTTTATGATATGCCTACACAATATTCCCCTAAACTCAAACAACTTACACTGACATTTGTAATCACCGGTGAGCGTGTCAATTGATACGTTGAAAGACCTCCGTTCTTTCTTCCAAAATGGACTGTCGGCCAGAGAAGTCGCTTTGTATCTCTTTATGAAGCCTTGACTATTCGGTTGTGCCTCTATGTGCGTGCCAATGCAAGCGTAGACCTCATCTTTAACCTCTTGAAATTTCTTGTTTGTGTACACCTTATGAAAGATGTCTCGACCAACCATCTACCATCCCATTTTAGCGGCCGTTCCTTGTCGATGAAGTTTAAAGTCTTCTCCTCCTCAACTTTTTTCTTTAGGGCAACTCATATTGCTCTATGAACTGTCGTAGTCCGGTCTCTACGCTTACGAACCCTTTCAGAAATCGGTTAGTTTGCTCGCTACGTTGAGTTGACAACATTCCCGCACAAAATGTGTCCCTCCAATAAACGGGCACCCATTTTCTCCTTATAGCGTACGAATCTTTGACCCACGTATTCTGTTCCAAGTTGTACTTCACCACCATTTCGGCCCAAGAATCGATAAATTCCTGCTCTGTAAAACTCTCATGAACAAGGGACCGCAAGTCCCGATCTAAGCTGGTGAAATGAGGGTGTGACCTAAGGTTTTTGTCGGCCTTTTGGAGAATATGCCAAAGACACAACCTGTGTTTTATGTCTGGAAAAACCTTCCTAATTGCTGCGTCCATCGCTTTGTCCTGATCCGTGAGCACGACCGTGGGCTGCCTACCCATACATTCAATCCATTTTTCGAAAACCCACTCAAACGACTCGGTGTCCTCGTACGATACTAATGCCGCAGCAAATAGGACCGTGCTCCCGTGATGGTTAACCCCGACGAATGAACAAAACGGCAAACGATACCTATTGCTAAAGAATGTCGAATCAAACGACACGGGATCACCAATAGCTTTGTACATAGCGCGTGACCTTGCATCCGACCAAAACCCATTCAGTAAACTTCCCTTCTCATCCTTCTCAACCGCAAAATAGAAATCCGAGTTGTCACGTTTTGTGGATACCCATATCCGTACCCTCCCACACAAAACCCTGTGATGTATCACGGACTTTTATTACGCATGCTTTAACGTTGACTTAAACGGTTCTAACTAATGTCGAATTCATTTTTGAGTCGTTTGAAATGTTAAAATGATTTAGGTCGCCTCACATCGCTTTAAATAAACGTTCATTTTGTCCATTTGGAGTCTAGCTAGGTCCTCGTCCTGCTTCATTTGGCATGAGCCAGATTTGCACTACAATTAGCCCTTTTACATTAACAAGGTCTAATTCAGCATTCCTAAATTCCTAAATTTAGGCCCGGCGGCTAGATCTTCCCTTTAGCCTCCTCTTACGCAAAATGTAGCCTCACGGGTTATCTTATTTCACAAAATCTATGCAAATACACCTTTTTTATTTTTCCGGGTCTCGGGCCCAAAACGGAGCCCAAGCCCAGCCTTTGGCCCGTACTCCAAAGCCCTGAACGTCACAAATATCTCAGAAATATCCCAGGTGTTTTCTTGACGTGCAAGGTTAAGATTATACCGTATCTTTTAGAGATATAATCAAACCGAAACTAGGAAACTAGAGAAAAAGCCACACCCACAAACCGCATAGCCTTATGCGGTTTGGGGTGGCAACCGCATAAGCTTATGCGGTTTGCCTGGGCAACCGCATAAGGCTATGCGGTTTCCTAGCCTGTTTTTATCCCCGGGTTTCCTAATTTCTCCGAGGTTTTTAGTATATATACACCCCTATACCTGACCTCGAAAAACACAATTTGCATCCACGATTCACAGCATATACACTCCAAAACTCTCTCAAAGCCTCACGCACTCAAATCCTTGAGTTCAACACACCATCCCGTGTTGAATTCATCCTCCTTTTAAGTTCAAGAAGCGAAGCTCTGCCCAGATCTGAAGCGCCAGGACCAGGTAGGTACCGATCCACTTGGATCAAAGCTTTTTCTTATTTTCTATGGACTAACAAAGGAGACTACACTTTAGCGCCCCCCCTCGGCTTTGGCACCGAGCGCGCTTGCATTCCAAGTGTTCTTATTACTTCGGGTACACTCCATATCCGATGACACGCCAAAGTCGCATAAGCAACCGACCCTTATAAAATAAACCAATGGACAATTGAACTTTATTTTATTTGCATGCATCTTGCACCTTCTTATTTTGCATTAAAATCAACTTAAACAATGAATTCGACCTTTAACTGAACCGTTTTCGTTAACAAGTTAAACATGCTAAACTGAGGGTTTTAATCAATCTTTTTGCATCTGCATCTGCATTCTTTTACAAACTTATCGCACTTGTACGTAGCGATAACATTAGCTCAAATATCATCTTATTTGGATTGTTCTAGGTCAGTAGAGGCTATTTTTACATAGGCTTTTCTAAAAGGTTTTCATAAATCATTAATTGAATTACTCTTTTTCTAAAGTACCCTCACCCCGAATCCATTCTGGTTTCACAAGCCTTAGATCTAGGGGTGTCGGCGTGCTCCAAAATCTAGGACATGTCTTTAGGCTTAGGACATGATAGCAGGCTCCTAATTTCCGCGATAATTAGGTGGCGACTCCAAAACAGTTTTAAAGGTTTTTCTAAATTAGTCTTTTTAACTTAAATGCACCCTTAAGCAAGACGCCGAGTTGGGTCCCATCCGATCCCGGGTTCCACAGTTTGGCGACTCCGCTGGGGAAATTTTATTTTTAAAACTTAAAACTAGCTTTTTCTTTTTAAAAATAAAGAGGTGAAACTTGAAAGCCTAGAACAATCCATGTATACATATTTGAGCTATGCACATTCGTTTAGAGTCCATTCCTTTTGGAATCTTGGCACCCTTTGCACCCTCGAGAGGTGGTTCCCACATGCAGGCTTGTCCACTCGATAAAGCACATGCCGGACTAACTTTCCTCTCGCCCCTCCACGACTTGCCGTAAACGGCTATCTCGACCGCCCCAGTGCTCCCTTTAGAAAACCTATCGCCCCGGCGTAAGGAAATAAAGGGGTTAAATATCTGCCAAAGCGTACTCGAGGTAGTTGGAGGTGTACCCGACTGACCTTTTTTCACCCTTTTGAGTCATACGTACAAGTTCGAGGCTATGCACTCCATGGTCTTTTTTTTCTCAAAATGAGCATTTGCATTCATATCTTCGAAAACTCGCTTAAACGTTTCAAAGATAATTGAACCTAACATCTGACAAAACTAACGCTTTTCAAACAAAACTATCGCGAATTTTTGAAACAAGCTTTCTCAAAATTCCCTTTTTCACTAACAAGCAAAAACCCGAGCAAGGATTAAAACCCAAGCTCGTGGATTCGATCCCCTAGGTCGCACGGCCTAGACTCCACTTTTAACATCCTCGACTCGACTTGCTAACCACTCTCGAGTCGAATCCTTACTCTTTTACACATCCGAACTCGAGCTCACCTCGGCAAATTACCGATTTCAGTTCGACGGGTGCAAAGCAAAACCTTTAACATCGAGACGAGATGCGCGCACGCATCCTCGCCTCAAAAGCTTCCTTTAGCTAAAACCTTTTCGAAAACCTCCTCTTTTCAAAACATAAAAGGTCTTTCCAAACAAAGAAATGAGCTAAAATGAATGCTTAAAATGTATGTGAGTTTAGTGGGTCAAGTCGTGTCACTAATATACGAAGTGAAATGCAGGACCAGAACCAAGACTAGGACTAGGTCTCAACTGGATACTCGTCATACCATGGATCGCATCATCACCCCTCATTTCAAACGCAAACGCACCGCGAAAATGGCTAACCTCAACAGATTGAGAACTCTCCGTAACCGTATTAACCAACTCACCAAAGACATTAGCAACTTGAAGGCCTTGCATCAAGCCAAAGTTAGACACTTGGAACGGCATACCAAAAACAAGGCCGACGAGCATGCTTCCCTCTACACCCTCGCAAACCAGTGTCAAGGAGACAAGGAAGATTTCACTCACTTTCTTGCTCGATGGAGGAAATTGCTAGCACAGACTCCAAATCCTCCACATGAAAATGAACTCATGTACACATTTCTCACCAGTCTACGACCCGAATGGCAAAGGAAGTTCGACTACGGCGATGTCGAGAATTTCGAGGAACTCGTCGAAGTCGCCATTAGAGCCCAAAACGACCACGCCATCGTCGAAGGATCAGTCCCTACATTGGATTGCTCTTATCTCATCGCACCCTCTAATGATCAAATCAATGGGGTCTGGTTTAGCGACGACGAAGATGAAGAGTGGCCACCCGTTAACAAAACGGTAGCTCAACTCTTAACCACTTCCCCTTCAACTAAGAACAAAAGGAACAAAAAGGGAAAGAAAAAGAAGGGCAAGCAGCCCGAAAACAAGGACCGAAAAGGAAAGGACGAGCAACCCGAGAAGAAAGACCAAGACGAGGTTTCACACCTCACACGTTCTGGCCGTCCCTATCAGAATATCTGCTGATGAGCGTTCAAAAGCACCATGGCCGAGAAAGGCAAGGCCGTAGCCCAAGAGGATCTCCCCTCTACAAGTACACCCTCTACCTCTACAATAATTCCACCACCAAACACGAACGAGGTGCTTCAGAAGCAACTCGCTCGCACAAAAGCCGATGTTTTCATCTGGGCTCTTCTACGAGATTCAGCCGAACATAGGAAGGCGTTCATTCGCGCCTTACAAATAGCATCTGCAGACTCGGAAATCTCTCCGGATCAAATGGTTAGCCATGTTACGAGAGATTGGTTGCCAGGGGCTATCACCTTCTCAAATGATGATTTACCCGCATTCGGACCTAATCACAACCTTGCTCTCTATATTAGTGTGGAGTGCATGAAGAAAACCCTACCCGTGTCTCTCGTCGACAACGGGTCCGCAATAATGTCTCATCATGGCACCGTGACATCGCCTCGGCTTGTCCGACAAAGACTTCACCCCAAGCACGGATGGAGTCAAAACTTTTGATGGAACCCGACGTCATGTGAAAGGAACCATTTCCCTTCACATACGCAGTGGTCCCATAGAAAGGAAGGTCGAATTTCAAGTCATCGATATGACCCCTTCCTACAACATACTCCAGGACGGCCATGGATCCACGCCACTAAGGCCGTAACCTCTACTCTCCACCAAAAGGTTAAGATCCCTCTTAACGAAGAGATCATAACCTTAAACGCGTCAAACTTCCGAGCCCTTTTCGACACACCGAAGGAGCCCAACGCTGCAGAAATCGCCGTCGAACCTACACAAGAACTGTGTGGTTTCGACCTCGAGATTGGCGCCATTACGCGTACACCAATCAAGAGTTATAAACCCTTAAAGACAAAGGACAACAATAGCCTTTGGCTCACCATGGGCCTAGGCTAGAAACCCAAGAAGGGCGACCAGGAGCGATTGGTCAAAGAGATCCAAAGACGAAAGTCAACCCACAAAGTCACCCTTCGACCCTATATGCTCGACCTAGGTGCGTACTTCACCTCTGGAGGAACGGTCGACGGGAATACCTCTCTCCGAGGCATCATCCACTCACCCAAAGCTTGTTTCTCTAGTGAGGTCGAGCCCAATACACTCAACGCCTCACCGAGCACCAAAAATGAAGAGATCGTTTCCACAATCATGAGAGACCGTCGCTTCGACCCCAACTTACTCATAGCTGATGCCACCGACAAAACCCTTAACGGATGGTATAAAACGCTGAAATGGACCGACGCACAGGGTCACCACTTTCAGCTTATCACCGGCGAAGGACCGCTTTTCGACCATGTCACCAACCTCAAAGACAAGGAAGAAAGCGATTCAAGTACAAGCAACTCAAGCAACAGTGATGTAACACCCCGTGTTATTTTAACACAAATTGATAAAAGAATTTAATTCCTTAAATTAAATTCATCCTTTCTCCATATAATAAAAATGCGACTGAATTTTTTTCGCCAAATAATATTAAATTTTCCTAAGTACAAATTTTAAAATTTTGAAAAATAAAGTTTGTTTTATTATCTTTAGAATTGAAAAAGAAACACATTTCAAATTTTTATAAAAATGAACCCTTATACTTTTCCCGTCTCTGAAATTCGGGTCAACAATTTCAAACACGCAAATCAAAAATCAAATATCTTATCCTCTTCCATTTTGGAAAAGCAAACTTCACATCTAACTTTTAATAAAAATATAATCATTTTGATTAATTTTTAATAAATCATATTATATTAAAATCTAATTAATATTTCCTTTTCTTTATACTAGCTTTTTCTAAATTGTCTGACTTTGAAGTCACACTTACTTTAAATTGATTAACTTTTTGACGCTTGTTTATAATTCTTTAAATCTATAACATTCAAATCTAAAAATAAGTATTTCGACCTAGTAAAATTTTAATCAAAATCTCGAGGGTTAAGATCCGATTTTTATATTTAGTACCTTTTGAAAATTAGTTTTATTTTTATTTCCGATTTTATTTCAAAATATTATTTTAAGATCATATCTTTTATTTCGAGACCTTTCGCGATCGCGCAAATCGAAAATTTCAAAAACGATAATCGAGCCCGAAAATTTGACTTTTGACTTTTGACTTTCCTTAGTCAAATTTTATCACCTTCCATGTTCTTACACATTTTCTTACACATTTAATTTTTCATCATCACTTTTATTTTATTTTATATTTAAATTTAAAGTTTATACTTTTAATAAAAATATAAATACAATTTCAATACTACTACTTTAAAATTACCATTTTCATTCCCGTCACTTTTAAAATTTTTCTAAAGTAGTAAATAAAATATTTTAGTCTTAAATTTATAAAATGAATACTTTTCAGAAAATCGTCAAAACAGCACTTTTTAACTTTATCGCTTTTGACGCCCGACTTTTTAAAACTGACCAAATTCGAGGAAAACATTTTAAAACACAAAATGGACATTTTTAATGCATGAATAGTAATGTGGACTTAGTATGTTGATGATGGAGGTGATGATGGATTAAATCATTTAATTAAACATTATTTACTAAATAAAAACCAACTTTAATATCTAAATAACTTAACCTATTTTCTTACAACTTGTTTCATTATTTTCATAAGTCAAAAAAACCCTCCATTTTGCTCTCCTTTTGCCGGCTCCCTTTACTCCATTTCCTCCCTTTGATTTTCTTTCATTTTTCTCCTAAAAACATTAAATAAAAACTCTAATATTATTCTTAATAATTCCTAAGTGTTCTAAGTTCATTAGTGGGTATATTAGGAGCTAATTACATGGTTTATTTGGGTGAATATCTTGGGTATTATGGGTGAAGAAAAATCCGATCTAAAATTTATTTTAGATCCCCGACGATTAACATCCTAATTAAGGTGACTAACTATGTCTTGTATTATCTTTTTAGTAAATTAATTTGTTTTGTTATTCTAATTTTATAATTATGATTTTATGTTAAATATGTTAAACATCATGTTTATGTGCTTGTATGTTTATGTGTTGAATAAATAATGATAATAACTAAATATATAGTTTACTAGTGATGTTATAGTAAAATGATATCATGTTTAGCTAAATTGATTTTGAGCATTTTTAATTATGTTTCATATGATTTTTATGTTTAGTTATGTTTTAATTAAGTAGTAGTGATATATAAAAATTATGTGAAATATTAACAATGAGTTGAAGTGATTAAAAATGAAAAATAAAAATATATATACATATATGCATTCACTCGGCATTTACCCTTTTTTTTTAATATATTTTCACTTTTATTTTTTGTAAATTATATGTAGTATTAAGTTAGTATAAAATAGATGTTCCTATGAAAAAAAAAACTAAATTAGGAAAACAAATTATAAATTATTAAAATCGAAATTAGTGTTCTTGAGTTTTATTAAGATCTTCATGAGTGTTCTTATTTTCTCCATGTTGATGTTCATCTTTATTACTCATTTTTATCTTATTTTAATTTATGTTTGTTAATAATTTATGTTTATGTTTAGTTATTGTTTATATATATTGTTAGTATTATACTATAAATCAACTTAAACATTATAAATCATTTAGATTAAAAAGTTAGAAAATTAAAGTGTTGAAAAACACTATTCATAATTATAAATGAATTTTTTAGTAAATTTCATTTTAGTCTAAATCGTTTTAGTATAATTAGAATAATTAAAATATAAAGACTTTAAGCTAAAAACCGATAAAATCGAAAAAATGAAAAATATGAACACCACTACCTTGCTCACGGCATTTAGGCCATTTTTAGGTTAAAATTTGTTTTTATCACTTTTTAGTTTAAGTGTTTAATTAATTTAATTAGTAGTTAATAAATTGATTTAAGAAAATTAAAAGAAATCAATCAATTTGACATATATATTAAGTCACACGACATCATCACTTAAAATTGACTAAATTTGACCAAAATGAAAATATCACTAAGTCACTAAAGTTAAATAGTAATTAGAATTTCATTTTTTGTATAAATCGTTTTAGTTAGAAATGAAATATTATAAACCGATAAAAATATGTAACCGTTATAAAAATGAACTAAATCGTGTGTTACTACCTTTGCTATTGGATTGTTGAACTTGGACATACGGACTATAAATGAATCATCCACGATACTATTATCTTTTAAAATGAAAATCGCTAAATTTAGTTAATAGACGACTAAATTTAACTAAGTCTCAATTTAAAATGAATACCATTATCACTTTTTACAAATTGAACTTAACATTTTTAAAACTAGTATTTTAAAATGAATATCATTATCACTTTTTACAAACCGAACTTAACGTTTTTAAAACTAGACTTTTAGAATATTTTCAAAAATCACTAAGTACAAAACGAACTTAACGTTTTTAAAACTAAACTGTTAAAATATTTACAAAAATCACTAAGTACAAAACGAACCTAACGACTTTGAAACTAGAAATTTGTACTTAGAAAATAAAAACAAGTTAAGTATTATACTAAAATACCTTAAGTATAAAAGTACGTATAAATATAAACATACGTATAAGTATAAAAAAATACGAATACGTATAAAAATACGTATAGAATACGAAGTATAAAAATACGAAAACGTATAAAAATACGTATAAAATACGGTGAATAGTGAAAAGTGAATAGTGAATAGTGAATAGTGAATAGTGAATAGTGAAATACTGAAAATAATTGAAAATTTTACTAAGTATAGAAAATTTAAAATGAATAAGTAAATAACTTAAAGTGTTTGAAAAACACTTAAATAAAATTTGACATATTAATAAACATATCAAATTAGAAATTTAAAAACGTTAATAATTAACAACACTTCAAATAATAAACGAACGTGTTATGTGATCATATGAAACCTACAAATACTTAAACGTTTGTGTGAGACTAGAAGAGCCTAGTAACATGTGATATGTAAATATCAAATAAATAATGAATCTTGAGTAAGTTAAATGAAAGGGCAAGCTTGAGCCTCCGATATGAAAACGTCAATCGTAAGTGAAGTGGGACTAAGATAGTCTTGTAGCGGTCGCCATTGCCGTACAAGATAATGAATATGCCAAGGCTTTTGTCTCAGGCTTTAGGAAATAGTCGCTTTATCCTCGAGTTAAGGTGCTCTATGATTAGCATAGCCCATTCTTAAATTGGATACTAGTGTACATGTACTAGACTAGGGTTTTATTCCCCTATTTCGCTAAAGTTACTGTGGCATCCGTGCGATGGGGCGATTATAGCGGTGGTCTCCTTGCGGTGTTTCGTTCTTAGTGGGCGACACTAGCATTCGTTCTTACCTGCGTAAAGATTACTTGACGAGATTGTATTCAAGTTCGAATCATTTCGAACACTAGAGGATGAGATGCAAGTATTATAGTATTCGGCGTGGTTTACGAGTCGAGTAAGCCTCTGCACTATGGAAGTGAGATGCAATCGATCAGAGTACAAAGGCCTACTCAGTGGTCAGGCTCGTAAGCAGTATGTGTTGTGTGTTGTATGATTAAATGAGAATGAGTGTGTACCATCTTCGAAAACTAAAGACCACAACTTTCTGAATTGAATCGAGTCTGCATGAGGAGAATGATACGATATGTATGTTTGATTGCGATCCGATATCGCCTTGTAATGTTATTGAATTATTGTGATACTATTGCTATGCTATTATATGCTATTTGCCTTCATAATTGAATATCATGCTTATATGATTTATCGCTTTAAAACGCATGCTTATTATGACTTATGTGTCTTTATATGCTATATGTAATAAGCATGTTTATATTTTTATCATAAGGTTATGTTTATAAAGCGATAATATTAAACCAAAGTAATTGAAATCGAGGGTAAGTATGAGCATAGCTAGTCACTGTCCGCTCAGCGGGCATCCCCCCATCAGTTTATTGTGCAGGACGATCGTGGACCGAGAGCTGGATTTTGGACGGGGCCACGAGACGTGTTTATGCTTTACTTCTAGTTGTTTTTGAGAGATTTGTAATATATAACACTTTACTCTTTTAAATTTCCGTACACAGAGTTGTTTTATTCAACTCTTGAATTACGATGTAACATTTTGGGATTTATGTATAATTAATAACGCTGGTTTAAGACTTAATTAATTTCCGCCTTAGTAATTAAAGTCGACGAAAAACCAGGTTGTTACGATAGCTGGTATCGTGAGTCGTTTCATGACCGTGAATAACTTAATAGTTATTTCATCTAGCGAGAGACACCTGGGCCGGACATTCATATCGTATGTCAGGCAAGACTAATAGGATCAAATAATAAATTAGATTTTTCTTTTATTAGGTCACTTAAATAATAAACTTGAAATCGCTTTAAAGTGTGAGGATGGGTAGAAACCCTAAGGACCGACCATAGGCTTAGGACTTTTAAATAACGAACTACTGCCCTCCAAATAAAATACACTAACTATCGTATACTTGCTACTTGCTAATGTGACTAACTAAAACTAACAACTATCCTCGGATATAAAATCTAAGTAATAAGTTTAATTCTCGAAGATCGAGGCCCTTGATCGAATTCATGACGAGAAGACCTCAAACGCAACAAATGGACGCATCAAGGACCTTACAGTTGATTAGAAGTTCAAGATCTCGAAGATTTCTATCGCAGAAAGGATTTCCACAACTCCATCTAATTATCCTCTTTAACTAAAATTTTTATTTCGTTCTCTTTTAAAAATTTTAACCTCTTTAACCTTTCTTCTAACTCTCTAATTTCCTAAATCTAAAATTCCTAATAACTTATTTTCAAATGAAATTTCATTCCTATTCCTTAATCTCGCAAAATGATTTCATTTTTGCTTGTCAATTTCTTAAACTTCTTTTAATTGAATCTCAAAAACCTTCAAACTTTATTATATTTTAATCTCTTAAACTTACTATCTCTTCCAAAGTGTAAATTTTCGTTAATTTATAAATTCTAATCATCTTCTAAAAGTTAACATTTATGTTTTCCCTTTAAAACATCTTTGAATCTTATTCAATTAATTCTAAAATTTTATTCCGTGATTTTAAATACCTTTGAAATTACTATGTTTTAAATCGTATATTTTTTTTACCTTATATACTATCAAGTTAGTTATTTTCAAATTTTTGAACTTATCAATACGATTTCCAAATTCTCAACCTTTAAAATGAATCTTTAGCTTTTCTTTTGAACTTGATAAATATGTTTAAAATTTTCTTAAGGGGGTAGGACAAAATATGATAGTTTAAAATCATTGATTAAAATTATTCAAAATCATTATTTTAACCTACTTTAAATTATGTATTTAATTTCAAATAAAATTATAATTTGCTTTATTTTAAAACCCTTAAAATTTTAATTTAAATTAATTCCGTACAAAACTTCTAGGCCCCACCTTTTTGAAAATCTCTTTAAAGTCGATTTTGGAAAATAACAATCTACTAATATTTCTATATTAATTCAAAATATTCTATTTATAAATATAAAATGTTTACATCCTTCAATATTTACACTCTATCTAAAACCTTTATAATATTTCAGAAATTCAAACTTTTTGAAAAGTCTTATTCTACCAAAATAAAATGTTATTATCGAAACTCGTAAAATCTTGATATTCTCTCTGACTGCATTGCTCAACTGCAAGTAGTTATCCACTCTAAAATTTTTCTTAAGGAGGTAGGTTTGTAACACCCCGTGTTATTTTAACACAAATTGATAAAAGAATTTAATTCCTTAAATTAAATTCATCCTTTCTCCATATAATAAAAATGCGACTGAATTTTTTTCGCCAAATAATATTAAATTTTCCTAAGTACAAATTTTAAAATTTTGAAAAATAAAGTTTGTTTTATTATCTTTAGAATTGAAAAAGAAACACATTTCAAATTTTTATAAAAATGAACCCTTATACTTTTCCCGTCTCTGAAATTCGGGTCAACAATTTCAAACACGCAAATCAAAAATCAAATATCTTATCCTCTTCCATTTTGGAAAAGCAAACTTCACATCTAACTTTTAATAAAAATATAATCATTTTGATTAATTTTTAATAAATCATATTATATTAAAATCTAATTACTATTTCATTTTCATTAAACTAGCTTTTTCTAAATTGTCGAAATTTGAAGTCACACTTACTTTAAATTGATTAACTTTTTGACATTTATTTATAATTCTTTAAATCTATAACATTCAACGAAAAAAATAAGTATTTCGACCTAGTAAAATTTTAATCAAAATCTCGAGGGTTAAGATCCGATTTTTATATTTAGTACCTTTTGAAAATTAGTTTTATTTTTATTTCCGATTTTATTTCAAAATATTATTTTAAGATCATATCTTTTATTTCGAGACCTTTCGCGATCATTGAAATCGAAAAATTTCAAAAACGATAATCGAGCCCGAAAATTTGACTTTTGACTTTTGACTTTCCTTAGTCAAATTTTATCACCTTCCATGTTCTTACACATTTTCTTACACATTTAATTTTTCATCATCACTTTTATTTTATTTTATATTTAAATTTAAAGTTTATACTTTTAATAAAAATATAAATACAATTTCAATACTACTACTTTAATATTACCATTTTCATTCCCGTCACTTTTAAAATTTTTCTAAAGTAGTAAATAAAATATTTTAGTCTTAAAATTATAAAATGAATACTTTTCAAAAAATCACAAACAAAGACTTTTTATCTTTTATCGCTTTTGACGCCCGACTTTTTAAAACTGACCAAATTCGAGGAAAACATTTTAAAACACAAAATGGACATTTTTAATGCATGAATAGTAATGTGGACTTAGTATGTTGATGATGGAGGTGATGATGGATTAAATCATTTAATTAAACATTATTTACTAAATAAAAACCAACTTTAATATCTAAATAACTTAACCTATTTTCTTACAACTTGTTTCATTATTTTCATAAGTCAAAAACCCTCCATTTTGCTCTCCTTTTGCCGGCTCCCTTTACTCCATTTCCTCCCTTTGATTTTCTTTCATTTTTCTCCTAAAAACATTAAATAAAAACTCTAATATTATTCTTAATAATTCCTAAGTGTTCTAAGTTCATTAGTGGGTATATTAGGAGCTAATTACATGGTTTATTTGGGTGAATATCTTGGGTATTATGGGTGAAGAAAAATCCGATCTAAAATTTATTTTAGATCCCCGACGATTAACATCCTAATTAAGGTGACTAACTATGTCTTGTATTATCTTTTTAGTAAATTAATTTGTTTTGTTATTCTAATTTTATAATTATGATTTTATGTTAAATATGTTAAACATCATGTTTATGTGCTTGTATGTTTATGTGTTGAATAAATAATGATAATAACTAAATATATAGTTTACTAGTGATGTTATAGTAAAATGATATCATGTTTAGCTAAATTGATTTTGAGCATTTTTAATTATGTTTCATATGATTTTTATGTTTAGTTATGTTTTAATTAAGTAGTAGTGATATATAAAAATTATGTGAAATATTAACAATGAGTTGAAGTGATTAAAAATGAAAAATAAAAATATATATACATATATGCATTCACTCGGCATTTACCCTTTTTTTTAATATATTTTCACTTTTAATTTTTGTAAATTATATGTAGTATTAAGTTAGTATAAAATAGATGTTCCTATGAAAAAAAAAACTAAATTAGGAAAACAAATTATAAATTATTAAAATCGAAATTAGTGTTCTTGAGTTTTATTAAGATCTTCATGAGTGTTCTTATTTTCTCCATGTTGATGTTCATCTTTATTACTCATTTTGATCTTATTTTAATTTATGTTTGTTAATAATTTATGTTTATGTTTAGTTATTATTTATATATATTGTTAGTATTATACTATAAATCAACTTAAACATTATAAATCATTTAGATTAAAAAGTTAGAAAATTAAAGTGTTGAAAAACACTATTCATAATTATAAATGAAATTTTTAGTAAATTTCATTTTAGTCTAAATCGTTTTAGTATAACTAGAATAATTAAAATATAAAGACTTTAAGCTAAAAACCGATAAAATCGAAAAAATGAAAAATATGAACACCACTACCTTGCTCACGGCATTTAGGCCATTTTTAGGTTAAAATTTGTTTTTATCACTTTTTAGTTTAAGTGTTTAATTAATTTAATTAGTAGTTAATAAATTGATTTAAGAAAATTAAAAGAAATCAATCAATTTGACATATATATTAAGTCACACGACATCATCACTTAAAATTGACTAAATTTGACCAAAATGAAAATATCACTAAGTCACTAAAGTTAAATAGTAATTAGAATTTCATTTTTTGTATAAATCGTTTTAGTTAGAAATGAAATATTATAAACCGATAAAAATATGTAACCGTTATAAAAATGAACTAAATCGTGTGTTACTACCTTTGCTATTGGATTGTTGAACTTGGACATACGGACTATAAATGAATCATCCACGATACTATTATCTTTTAAAATGAAAATCGCTAAATTTAGTTAATAGACGACTAAATTTAACTAAGTCTCAATTTAAAATGAATACCATTATCACTTTTTACAAATTGAACTTAACATTTTTAAAACTAGTATTTTAAAATGAATATCATTATCACTTTTTACAAACCGAACTTAACGTTTTTAAAACTAGACTTTTAGAATATTTTCAAAAATCACTAAGTACAAAACGAACTTAACGTTTTTAAAACTAAACTGTTAAAATATTTACAAAAATCACTAAGTACAAAACGAACCTAACGACTTTGAAACTAGAAATTTGTACTTAGAAAATAAAAACAAGTTAAGTATTATACTAAAATACCTTAAGTATAAAAGTACGTATAAATATAAACATACGTATAAGTATAAAAAAATACGAATACGTATAAAAATACGTATAGAATACGAAGTATAAAAATACGAAAACGTATAAAAATACGTATAAAATACGGTGAATAGTGAAAAGTGAATAGTGAATAGTGAATAGTGAAAAGTGAATAGTAAAATACTGAAAATAATTGAAAATTTTACTAAGTATAGAAAATTTAAAATGAATAAGTAAATAACTTAAAGTGTTTGAAAAACACTTAAATAAAATTTGACATATTAATAAACATATCAAATTAGAAATTTAAAAACGTTAATAATTAACAACACTTCAAATAATAAACGAACGTGTTATGTGATCATATGAAACCTACAAATACTTAAACGTTTGACGCTGAGACTAGAAGAGTCTAGTAACATGTGATATGTAAATATCAAATAAATAATGAATCTTGAGTAAGTTAAATAAAAGGTCAAGCTTGAGCCTCCGATATGAAAACGTCAATCGTAAGTGAAGTGGGACTAAGATAGTCTTGTAGCGGTCGCCATTGCCGTACAAGATAATGAATATGCCAAGGCTTTTGTCTCAGGCTTTAGGAAATAGTCGTTTTATCCTGAGTTAAGGTGCTCTATGATTAGCATAGCCCATTCTTAAATTGGATACTAGTGTACATGTACTAGACTAGGGTTTTATTCCCCTATTTCGCTAAAGTTAACAGGGCATCCGTGCCGATTTGGGCGATTATAGCGGTGGTCTCCTTGCGGTGTTTCGTTCTTAGTGGGCGCGACACTAGCATTCGTTCTTACCCTGCGTAAAGATTACTTGACGAGATTGTATCTGAAGTTCGAATCATTTCGAACACTAGAGGATGAGATGCAAGTATTATAGTATTCGGCGTGGTTTACGAGTCGAGTAAGCCTCTGCACTATGGAAGTGAGATGCAATCGATCAGAGTACAAAGGCCTACTCAGTGGTCAGGCTCGTAAGCAGTATGTGTTGTGTGTTGTATGATTAAATGAGAATGAGTGTGTACCATCTTCGAAAATTAAAGACCACAACTTTCTGAATTGAATCGAGTCTGCATGAGGAGAATGATACGATATGTATGTTTGATTGCGATCCGATATCGCCTTGTAATGTTATTGAATTATTGTGATACTATTGCTATGCTATTATATGCTATTTGCCTTCATAATTGAATATCATGCTTATATGATTTATCGCTTTAAAACGCATGCTTATTATGACTTATGTGTCTTTATATGCTATATGTAATAAGCATGTTTATATTTTTATCATAAGGTTATGTTTATAAAGCGATAATATTAAACCAAAGTAATTGAAATCGAGGGTAAGTATGAGCATAGCTAGTCACTGTCCGCCAAATGCATCCCCCCATCAGTTTATTGTGCAGGACGATCGTGGACCGAGAGCTGGATTTTGGACGGGGCCACGAGACGTGTTTATGCTTTACTTCTAGTTGTTTTTGAGAGATTTGTAATATATAACACTTTACTCTTTTAAATTTCCGTACACAGAGTTGTTTTATTCAACTCTTGAATTACGATGTAACATTTTGGGATTTATGTATAATTAATAACGCTGGTTTAAGACTTAATTAATTTCCGCCTTAGTAATTAAAGTCGACGAAAAATCAGGTTGTTACAAGTGAAGACAGTGAAGAGGAAGAAGAGATTCTACTAACTTCTAATGCTCTCAGTGTCGGGTCATCTGTCGACCCATCTATCCTAGACTCTAGTTTTAGTTTAGATTTTCTAATTACGGAGGCTAGCTCCAAGCAATTTTCTGATTTGTTGAATAAATCTTTTCAAAGTAATGAAATGAATAAATTTGCTTACGTCTTGTCTCAAGCTAAAAGAAACAACAAAGAACAAACAATTACAAATCAACAAACAACAAACGAATCACAAAATGCAAAAGACACTAACTCATGCGACGAAAATGAACAAACAAATGAATCTTTAAACAAATACATTGCAAACATTATCTCTCCAAAAACACAAGACTCCATCATCGAGGAAACCATAACCATAAACGTGGGAACCCCCGAAGAGCCAAGAGAATTACAACTAGGTGCCTCACTAGACGAAGATGAACGCACCCAATTCACACAACTCCTAAGCGAATTCAAGGACGTATTCGCTTGGTCATACAAGGATATGCCCGGAATCGAACGAAGCATAGCCGAACACCGCATCCCCATCAAACCCGGTTACAAACCAATCAAACAAAAGCTAAGAAGACTGCGCCCCGAATGGTCCCTCATGGTCAAGGAAGAAATCGAGAAACAACTACAAGCCGGCTTCATCCAAGTCATCGAGTATCCTGAATGGGTCTCAAACATGGTCCCAGTCCTGAAAAAGAATGGCAAGATTCGAGTATGCGTTGACTTTCGCGACTTGAACAAAGCCAGTCCAAAAGATGACTTCCCATTACCCCATGTGGACGTTCTGGTCGACAACACCGCCGACCACGCCCTCCTATCCTTCATGGACGGCTACGCAGGCTATAATCAGATCAAAATGGCTTGCGAAGACATGGCAAAAACGGCCTTCATTACACCGTGGGGCGCATACTGCTACACAGTCATGTCTTTCGGCCTAATCAACGCCGGTGCCACATACCAATGCACCGCTACAACCCTCTTACATGACATGATGCACAAAGAAGTCGAAGTCTACGTCGACGACATGATCGTGAAGTCAAAGGAGAGAAGCGGCCATATCGTTAACCTCCGCAAGTTCTTCACTCGCCTACGACAATACAAAATGCGTTTGAATCCCCAAAAATGTACTTTTAGAGTCAAATCCGGTAAACTACTAGGACACGTAGTGAGCCAAAGAGGCATCGAGGTCGACCCCTCGAAAGTCAAAGCAATTCTCGAAATGTAACCCCCGAAGAACCTCGACTAAATTCGAAGTTTCTTGGGCCAAATCCAATACATCTCACGCTTCATTAGCAAACTTACCATGATACGTGAACCAGTTTTCAAAAAGCTCAAGAAAACCGACCACGTTGAATGGGACGAAGAATGTCAAAAAGCATTTGACAAGGTCAAAGTGTTACTAACCAACCCGCCAGTTCTACGACCGCCCCAAAAGGATCTGCCACTATCCTTGTACCTTACAACAACCCCTACCGCCATGGGCGCCATGCTCGCTCAAGAAACAAATGGTGAAGAACACGCAATCTACTACATAAGTAAGAAGTTTCTCGATTACGAAACTCGATATTCGCCTGTCGAGAAGAGTTGTCTAGCTTTAGTATGGTCATCCAAGAAGCTCCGTCACTATATGCTAGCACACCAAACGAAGGTCTACTAAAAAATGGACCCCATAAATTAAAGTACCTTTTCGAGAAGCCTGTGCTTAACGGACGAATGGCTAGATGGACACTGCTCCTAGCCGAATTCGACCTTAAGTACGTACCCCTCAAAGCAATCAAAGGACGAGCAGTCTCTGATTTCCTAGCCGAAAATGCAATCACCGAAGAGCCAGTCATAGACACGACATCCCTTCCAAACGATGGGATTTACAAAATCGACCAAGAACATTGGGAATTATACTTCGATGGTTCATCCAACTATCGAGGATGTGGAGTAGGAATACTTCTCATATCCCCAAATGGCGAACACACACCCTTATCCATCAAGCTAGATTTCGACGTAACAAACAACGCCGCCGAATACGAAGCATGCTTGCAGGGTCTCCAAGCAGCGCTTGTACTCAATGCCCGCAACATAAGAGTCTATGGGGACTCCTCCCTCATAATCAACCAAGTATCCGGAGCATGGAAGATACTTAATAAAAACCTAGCACTCTACCAGAATAAGATACAAGAGCTCATAAACAAATTCTACCGCGTAGAATTCATACACCTCCCACGCGAAGAAAATCAATTCGCCGACGCGTTATCCAAACTCGCGTCACTAATCAACATACCCCCGGGAATGGAAACACTACCCATTGTCGTGGAACGACGGAATGAACCCGCTTACATCTGTGACATCGAAACCGAGAAAGGACAAACCGATCCTTGGTACCAAGCAATCATCAACTACAAAACAAACGGCGAATACCCACCAGACATTGACAAACGGGCCAAGCGAGCCCTATGCCTATTATCTTCTCAATTTGTGATGGAAATGGGCAAACTACTCAAAAAGACGCCTCAAGGTACACTACTCTTGTGCGTCGACCACAAAAAGGGACAAGAAATCATGTCCCAAGTACACGATGGCGAGTGCGGACCACACATGAACGCACGAGCCATGTGCAAACAAATCATAAGGCTAGGATGGTATTGGACCACCATGGAAGCCGACTCTGCAAAATACGTCAAACATTGCCATAATTGTCAAATTTTTGCAAACGTACAGCACATACCCCCTTCACCACTATATAGTTTAACCTCACCATGGCCATTCTCAACTTGTGGAATTGACGTCATCGGCAAAGTTCAACCCGTGGGAGCAGGAGGACACTGCTTCATCCTCGTGGCCATCGACTATTTCACCAAATGGGTCGAGGCCGCATCATACCATACGCTGGGCACAAAAGAAGTTGCAAAATTCATACAAAACAACATCATTTGTCGCTACGGCATACCCCACAAATTCATAAGCTACCAAGGCACACACTTTCAAGGAGAAGTCGAACCTCTTCTTCTCAAATACAAGATACAACGACACAAATCATCGCCCTACCGACCACAAACCAACCAAGCGCAATGAGGCAAAGAACAAAATACCGATCGATCCTCAAAAAGATGATCGACACCTGCCACGACTGGCCCAACAAACTCCCATTCGCATTATGGGGATATCGCACCACTATCCGCACGCCCACGGGTATGACACCCTATTTCCTAACCTACGGGATAGAAGCCGTTCAACCCGTCGAAATCGAAATGCAGTCCCTTCGAATTCTCATGGAAGCAGACTATCCTGAAGCCGAATGGGCACGCGAACGATATGAACAACTCATCCTTTTAGACGAAAGACGGTTACATTCACTAAGTACAGTCCGAATGTATCAATCTCGCCTGCAACGCGCCTACAACAAGCGGGTCAAGCCACGAAATATCAGAGTGGGTGACCTAGTACTCAAATCAGTCCGAGCACCATTACCAGTCGACCCAAGAGGAAAATTCAAACCCAACTGGGCCGGACCGTACCTGGTCAAGGAAATCCTTCCTAGAGGAGCTGTGAAATTAATCGACTCGACTGGCCAGACTTCCGACTACCAACAAATCTTGATCAACTCAAGAAATACTACCCCTAAACAAAAACAAATTTGCAATGTATTTCACAAAACACAGAACTCACTCTCGCATGAGTGAACTACGCTCGGTTTGATTCCACGCACTGTGGATACGTAGGCAGCTTTGCAAGGAGCTCAACCGAACCACACGAACTACGCCGGTTTGATTCTGTATTTAGAACACAGATACGTAGGCAGCTTGTCAAAAGCACAACCGAACTCCTCAGCACGCACGCCCAAAGCTTAAAAAGGTCGAGGGATTTGCACTCACAAAAGACACGCTCAAAGCTTAAAGAGGTCGAGAGCACAGTCAACACAAAGGTCTAAGTCCAAAGCTTAAAAAGGTCGAGGATTTAAGACAAAACAAACCAAACAACACGATCCGAAGCTTAAAAAGGTCGAGGATTTAAGGCAAGATACAAGTGTTCAAAGCTTAAAAAAGTCGAGAACATTTCAAAACAAAACAAAAAAGAGCAACGAGACAAGACAAAAGCAAACTAATTCTATTTTATTACTTTATATAGAATTTTTCCACAGTTTAGAAATGAGTTAGGAACAAGCCTCCTTAACCCTTTATTCGAATCTAAAAACATGTATTTGAATAAAAGTCTATTTCTAAAAAAAAAACAAAACAAACTAAGCTGTTTTCCGCCGCTTCGGATTAGCCTCTTCATTTTCAAGAGGCCGATCCGCCACAATCTTCGAACTAATAACGGGAATAGGTCTCTCAAAACCTGGGGGCTCGATCGGATCCTCGTCCTGCTCGACCGGGGGCTCCTCGATCCTTGGCCCTAGACGATCCTTAACAGTCACCTTTGGCCCAAGTCTTTCCCGCGCCGGCTTCGAAGTAGAAGCATCCGCACTAACAGCACAAAGATCACCATAGTCCCTCCTTTCGCGCACCACCTCATACGCCAAGGAGGGCCTTGGCCCATTATTCTCCCTCCTCCTCTGGTTCTCCCGCCTCGAGGATCATTGAACGATACCACCACAGATAGAAGTCCGTGACACGAGTAGACTTCACATGCGCCGAACCGCCAGGTAACACGATCCGACCACCCTGATCCAAGCATCGATCGCTTGGTTGTTTAACACAACAACCCCTCCAACCCGCCAGATCCCGCTCCGGATGGTCTGAGCAAGCCCGATTTGCCTCTTCAAGCGAAGAGGATGAATCCACACACCCCGTTCAAAACCACACAACATTAACCCATGAGCCGCATTCGCCACGGACGGTGCCGTAACTGCCGTAATACCCCACCACGGAACATACCAACGGTACTGCTCTCCTTCACAAACCCCCGGAAGTAGTTGAGTGAACGCTCCCGAGGGTTGGCCCATTCCATCTTCCTCGACGTCGTCGCCGCAGCCTTGAAGACACCGTTGAGAGGAAGAGCAGCATAAACACTTAGCCTCTCCATGCGCCAAATGTTGAGAATCCTAGCACAACCGCGGTACAAGCTCAGACGATTAGCACAACGGTCGTCTAAGCCCAGTATGGTCTCCGCTAGAATTAACGTAGAAGGATCATGTCCTCGCTCCATCTCTTCGACAACACGAGCATACCTCGCATTCCCGAACACCCCATCCGGCATGGACCCCGCAAAAGCATAACGGTGAACCAAACAAAAAGCAAGGGCCCTTCGCCTAGAATGGTCCGAAATGCTAGTGTCTACCTTATTCATGTACCGTTGACACAAGAGAAGCATGTTCACCTTACCTCCTTCAAACAAACCCGTACCGTGAGCATTCGTCATTCCAAGGAAGTTTCGCAACATCCCGTTAAAGCAAAGCTCATGCCTCACAACCACAGGAGTAGTCCGTTTCGACCACCCAGCGATGGCCGCGAACTCCTCCATCAAAGGACACACCTCTTCCCCGGGAAACCTAAACACATGCAAGCTAGGATCGCAATAATCCAAGCACGAATCCAGGAAGTCCAGATCGACTTTCATTTGGCGAAAGCCAATAAAAAAACACCCGCGCCATCGTCATACACCGCCCTCTTCATCGCCGGACTTAATGAGGAAGTCCACCTCTTCAAAAGAGCATCAAAATGCTCAACCATTTTTCTTAAAAAGCAAAAACTTTTGTAAATATACCAAATATATTTATGAGAGCAAAAACTTGTAATAAAGGAAAAGAAAGAAGTGATTGTGAATGAAGATTATGGCACGCACCCGCTCTCCTTATATAGGAAAATCATATCCGAAATATGGAAATACAGCGTTAACAGCCACGCCACCAAACCGCATAGCCTTATGCGGTTTGGACCCCAAACCGCTTATGCGGTTTGACCCCCAAACCGCATAAGGCTATGCGGTTTCAGGGGTTGGTTTTCTTATAAATTTCCTAATTTCGTGTTTCCTAAACACTACAACCTACACTCGGCTACGACATCCCTCTGTTGTTCCCCATGCAACAACATTACACTTCGTTTTAGCAAATACGATTCTGACCACGCGTCAAAACATAACATTTTCAACGTCCATGCAAGCTCATTTCGCATTTAAAATGAACTTTTTTTCAAAACATTTTCACAAACTAAACGAACATCAAAGCATCCCACTCGGGAATCATTTCGTTTTTCAAACAAGCTTACCAAACAGGTTTACGACTAACGATCAAGTTCAAAGTGCAAGCTACACAAGCATGTAAACAAAGGTTCATACAATCCTTATTACACAAACACAAATACACTACGGATGACGACGACGACGATACTCGAACTCACGCCGAACCGAGCCGCCTCAAAGACGACTGACACAACCGAGCCGCTCGTCACCCCACGCCATTCTCCACCGGTTAGCTGTCCTCCACAGCCTCTTGTGCACCTCCTTGTCCACCTGCAAAACATCACAACACATAAGCAAAACGCCATTTTCTCCATTTTGCTTTAATTTCACTTAAATTAAGCCAAACGTCTACAAAAAAATTCCTCACAATGTCCCAAGTTTGTTCTCCGGTCAACCGCGCTGGGGCTGTATCAATTTCATTTGGTCGATCTTTACTAAAATCGGAACATTTCCATCGAAATTTATGATCGATTGGCAACATTTGACGATGACAATCAAACCAACATACTTTCCGACTACCTTCAAGGTAAAAGGACTTAGGCGGGAGCCGGTGACAATAAGGACATGCTAGATGACCCTGAGTGGTCCATCCAGAAAGCATCCCGTAAGCTGGAAAATCGTTAATAGTCCACATCAATGCTGCTCGTAGTTGAAAGTTTTGTTTCTTTGATACATCATAAGTGTACAACCCCGTACTCCACAGTTGTTTCAACTCTTTTGTCAACGGTTGCAAATACACATCCATTTTCGACTTAGGATTTTTTGGACCAGGGATTATCAACGTTAGAAAGATAAACTGCTTCTTCATGCACAACCAAGGAGGAAGGTTGTACGGAGTCACCATTACAGGCCACGTCGAGTACGGTTTTCCAAACTGACCGTAAGGAGAAAACCCATCGCTGCATAGGCCAAGGCGAACATTGAGAGGCTCACTTGCAAATTCAGGATGCTCATTGTCGAAATGTTTCCAGGCTTCACCGTCACTAGGATGTGACATAGTCCCGCCACGACTATCAGAATGCCATGTCATTTGACTAGCAATACTTTTGGTAGCATAAATTCGCTGCAACCTTGGTCCTAACGGAAAATAAGTTAGCACCTTTTTTCCAACTATTTTGTTGGACGAATTTAGGTTAGCCTTATTTCTATCTCTACCACAATCAGGGCACTTCAGAAGGTTTGCATTCTCTTCCCAAAACAACATACATCCAGTGGGACAAGCGTCGATCTTTTCACATGCAATTGAAGAGCTTTTAGCACATTTTTGATCTCATAGAAGTTGCGTGACATGACATTGCGCTTCGAAATCATGTCCCCGATCAACGACGCGATACGGTCCATAACTTCGTGAGCTAAGTTGAACTCGCACTTAAGTGACACTAGTCTTGAAGCCACCTCTAGAACTGACATTTCACTTCCTTCATACACTGGCAGCTCGGATTTTTTAAGCATTTCAAAGAAGGCTACGACTTCTAGGTTTGGAGTCTTTTCAAACTCCTCAACTCCATCACGATTTAAGGCTTCCTCACGAATTTGATCAATCCGATCACGTAACGCATCCTCCACCATATCGTGATACGGATTTTGAGAATTCGATCCACTACCCTCTTCTTCATTAGAGGTTGGAAAAGATTCTCCATGAGCAGTCCAGTAGAAATAATTACTATCGAACCCTCTTAAAGCAAGATGGTTTTTCACTTCAAATTCATATAAATATGGTATGTTTTTGCATTTCGAACATGGACACCTAATCTTTTTTGTCGTCTTAAACTCTTCACTTTGCTTAGCAAATTTAAGAAACTCCAAAACTCCTTTAGCGTATTCACTCCTAATGTTTTTGTTATCATCTAAACGCTCATACATCCATTTTCGCTCCGTTCTCTTCATTTCAATCTAAAAGAATCATAAATAATCACACATATACACAAACAATTAACATTTCACACAAGTAATAGTCAAGTACTCAAAAACAACAAATTAACAACAAATACTCATATACAACGATAACATTTAGTAATAATTGAATTTTTATTAGTCAACTCCACGTTTTGGGTCCTTATCACTCCAACCTAAACCCATCTTTAAACGTCTTCTATCACTAGTAAATACAATTCTTGTATAACTTAGAATGAAGAAAATTCGGCAGCAATTCCCTTCAGTTCTCCAAATACATTATATAAACGAATAAAATCCGTCTACATATGTATTCAGAGAACATATAAGAAATTGCCATCGAACTTTCTTCCTTCTAACTTATTCAAGAATTGTATTTACTACCTAAGTGATAGAAAACGTTTAAAGATAGTCCCAAAATGGGGACTATTCAAAAGTTATTCCTAATGAATAACTTTTGAACGGGTACTAAGTCATGAATGATTAAGAAAGTATATATACAAAATAATAATACTATTATATATGTATGATACTATTAACAAATAACACTAAATATTAACAAATATTATCAAATATAACTACTACTAGTAATATTATACTACTACTACTATTATAATACTACTAAACAAGAACAACAATAACAAGAACAATACTACAATACAACAACAATAACAAGAACACAATACAACAACAATAACAAGAACACAATACAACAACAATAACACCACCAACATCTATCACAATAAACAAAAACAACAAAAACAACCACAACCACCTCACAATACAACTAGAATAACAACACTAACATCACAATACAACAACAATAACAACAACAATAACAACAACACTATCAAAATACAACAACAACAACAATGCATCTATCTTAGGTCAAATTGATATCAATCACAACAACAACAACATCAAAACCCTAATTTTAAAATTAATATCAATTGAAAATGAAAACACACACATGGCATCTATCTTAGGTCATAATTATACTCTAATAATATACAATTAAGATATAATTTCAATAATTGATTGAAAAACAATCAAAAAATCAAAAAAAAATCAAAACTAACCTCAAGGTGGTGGTGGTGGCCGGCGGCGACGGTCGGAAGTGGTGACGGTGGTGGTCGGGAATACGGTGGTGGTGGCCGGAGAGTTACTTGTAATCTAGGGTGGTGGTTGTGTCGTCGTCGTCGCCTCTATGCTCTCTCTTTTTATTTTTTTTATTTTTTTCTCCGTCAAACAATAGATCTGCTGCAGAGGAGGGGTTTTATTTTTTTTGTCTTGCGACGGATATTCCGTCGCAACCACCGTCGCCATAACTATGTTTGCGACGGAAAATCCGTCGCAAAGACCGTCCTCAGTTGTCTTGGTTTTTACTCGAAAATGTTTTCCCCTGCGACGGAATCTCCGTCGCAACATCCGTCAACACAACTTCGTTTGCGACGGATATTCCGTCGCCAATGCCGTCACAAAGTTTTTTTTGGGTTTGGCGGGTTTACAATTTTTGGCGCTTAGAAGCTGCGACGTATTAATATATCCGCGACGGAAATTCCGTCGCAACAATAAATGTCTGCGACGGATATTACCATCCGTCGCAATGTCCGTTGCAACTGCTTATATCGTGCGACGGCACGTAAATCCGTCGCAAGAACCGTCGCTATAAGCAGTTTTTTTTTGTAGTGAACTTAGGAGGAAATCTCAAATACAAACACAGTTAACCCCACTTTGCCTCAATTTCACTCAAATTAAGTCAAACTTAGTGGGGTAACTACAAAAACACGCATCTCACTAGTTTGATCATCGCTATATTCCATACCTCGATCAAACTGGGGGCTCACTCACACATACAAAAGACGAAGATACATGCCTTCTTCACCTTGCCACTCCAGCTGTCCATGCCCACGTCAGTGGTCACCGGCAAGTACGTCGGCAACGTAAAGGCACGACGGACACCCGAGTCATCATACTCAATAGTAGTAGGAAAGTCACCAGGCTGCTCCGCCATCTCAGGATCAAACAGCTACAAAACAAGTACAAAACACACACGTCAGGGAAATTTTTCGCAAAAATTACCTTACGCACCCTCAGAACAAAGCAAACATACCTTAATCGGCCCACAAGCGAGCCGAGACCGGGCAAACTGGCCATAGTCTTCCCCAGGACAAAGGAGATTCCCTGACTCCCCCTCTCCGTACAACCTCGCGCGATCCTGCGCAGAAACTCCCCTCTCAAAAAGGACTCTCGGCGGGTCCTTAGGCACTACTGGAGCTGGCCACCCAACCTGGTATACCAGACGCTCTCCAAGATACCAAACCGGTCCATACGGCGTCGCCAAGTACAGGCGCTGTGTGTCACCGCAATGCAAACCGCGCCCCGATGCCTTCAGGAATGCCCGCATACTGGCCCCACGGGAACGGCACGAACTGCAACAAGAACAAACACTCATAAACACAATCATTTTAAGTACACCCTATCTAAAATGGTTCAAACACAACACAATCATTTTAAAGTACACTCTATTTAAAATAGTTCAAACACAAACCTGATCAAACTCCATAAGGTTCAGACAAGACCAACCTCATCATACGACTACCAAAGTCAGCCTTGCTACATCGTGTTCTGGCACGCACGACGGATACACCTTCGCGAATCGCCACAAAGATGCGGAGGCAGCAGAAAAAGGAAGTGACTGAAGATCCATGACTACATGCACAGAAACAAGTCAAACGAGACAACAAAATCAAGCAAGACAAAAACAGAAAGACATGAGCAGAATAAAAGCAATACATACCTCCATCACAAACCCAGGCAAGACTAAGGACAGTCTCGATCCTCCATTCATCACCCGCGGCCTCACCGCGTACATACAAAAACGAATGCACAAGCCCAAGGACGGCGACACCCAGTCAAACGTCCCAATCGCACCCCAGTCAAGGAGATGCATAAGGACCGACGTCGTCGCCCGCTCACCCTTATCGCCAAAGTACACGGCGCTAACAAACCACCACAGCCACAAACGAGCATTCTGCTCGTCGCTCCAGTCAAAGGGGCCTCGCTCGGTCTTCCCCTCGAAATACTGATGTGTCATATATTTACTTATATATAGCCCATTGATAACGAGCTTTACTTTGCGTTTCCCGTGCTTTTACATGCGTTTCGCTTCCTATTTCTCTCCGTTTTGGCCCTGCTGCGTTTTTGTGTCTATATTGCAGGTAAACGCGCATATTTGGAGTTTAGGATGCTATTCGGGAGGTTTCGTGAAGTTTCGTAAAGTTTCGTGATGTTTCGAGTTGGTTTCGTTGCGTTTCGCTTGCGCACGAGCCTCGTTTTGATGTTTGAAGGTGTTCCGGGACCTCGGGACTGAATTTGAAGCTCTTATTCTCATTTTGGAACTCGTCCCTATGCCTTGGGACGACCTAGGCCTTGTCCCTACACCTTGGGACGAGGTAGAAGCAAAAATAAGCTAAGGCAAGAAAGTGGAAAAACAAGCACCAATCAATGCCACTGGGATGGGTGTCCCGTGGCTTAGGGATGGAGTATATGTGTTGTCCCTGACGGACCATTGTCCGGACCCAGGGACGGGTCTGACTCTTCGTTGGCTTAAAATAATTCGTCTATTTGAAGGCCTAAATGATCTTATTTTCGTCTAGTTTTTTCTGAGCATTCTTAGGACACTTTAAAGTACTTTCCATCAAAAACTTAGGGTTTGATCATTTTTCCTTCTTGTAATTTGAATTCCCGACTCAAGTACGTTGTTTGGATACTCTATTTGGTTTTGTTGTTCTTGTTCTTCATCCTTGCTCCTTGAATTTCTGATTGGTATTGTATTCAACTTCTCCCTTTTCATTGTTATTTCATTATATATTGTTTTTGATCATGTCTTTCGTTGTTTCCCTTGTTTTCGTTGTTGTTTTCGCCATGAGTGAGTAGTTTATTATCTAGGGAAGAAGGGTGAATCATGGGTGCTTGCTTGGGTTGTTTGTGATGATCTTTTGAGTTAGGTTTTCGCGCTTGTTTTGATTGTCTTGTGTTTGATTGTGTTTGTTGATCCTCTGGCCAAGGTTTAGCAAGCGTTTTCCACCCTTAAACTTAAGACCGAAAGCCTAGTTTAAGGTAGGGTACGAGACCAATCATTAGGACCCTCACTTGTAAGTTGCGAGAGCCCGCATTTCTGACCTAGAGGAGCTTAAGACCGAGAGGCCTAGCTTACCCTTAGCGAGAGCGATTTCTTACTCATTTCGATCACCATCCCTTGACCTAACTTACCCCGTGCCTAACCCGATTCCCTAGACCTTTTCCTAATCGTTTAAACCCCTTATTCTTTCGCTATAGCTTTAGTAACTTCAACCATTCGAACCGAGACTAGAATCGTTCAAAATAACCAACATTGCAACCTTCTCCCTGTGGATACGATACCCGACTTACCCTTGCTACCCGCTAGTGTTGAGTTTGGAATTATTTTTGATTAGGTGACGCGACTAAGCCTATCAAATTTTGGCGCCGTTGCCGGGGAGACGGCTTTGTTTTTTGTTGTTTATTTGGTTCTTTTCTCTTTGTTACTCTTTGTCTCAAGGAACCTCAATTCCTTGAGGCCGTTACTTATCGTTGCCTCTAGTGTTTTTGTATGCCCAGGCAAACGCGTACGTCTCAAAAAGGTTTGGCAATTCAGTTTGACCCGGAGCCGGAGCGTACATTCTTAAGGCGCAAGAACTTGTTGAGGGATTTGGAAGCTAGTGTTTCATCCACTTCATCACCAAAGGAAGCTCACATTGAACCCGTGCCCGAACTAAAGAAGATGGTGAAGCTATCGGATCAATCAAGGCCAACCGCGGATCAAATTCCTACGGCCAATGCTATGCCCAATATTGCCGCCAACAACTTTGAAGTTAAGCCGGCTTTTATCAACTTGATTGAGCGCACTCAATTTGGAGGGAGCCCCGGTGAGGACCCTAATCTCCACATCCAAAACTTCTGCGACTATTGCTCGACGATCAAGCAAACGGGTGTGACTCAAGATCAAATCTGGGAGATGCTTTTCCCATTCTCACTAAGGGACAAGGCAAAGTTGTGGCTCAACTCATTGAATCGTGTTGCGCTTGCCATCACCGATTGGAACTCCTTGGTCTTGGCATTCTATCAAAAGTATTTTCCGCCCGAGAAGACCACAATGCTAAGGAGTCAAATCACGAGCTTTAGGCAAAGAGGAGATGAGAGTCTCTTTGAAGCATGGGAACGATACAAGGAACTCCAACGTCAATGCCCTCATCAAGGCATGGACAAGTGGTTCATTGTCATGCAATTTTACAACGGTCTATACAACGAGTCACGTCAAGTGGTAGACTCCGCCGCTAATGGGAGATTCGATAATATTGATGTGGAGGAGGCCATTGACACGATCGAGGCCATGGCCATTCACAATGCTCAATATGGTAGTTCGAGGAACGTTCCTAGAGGCGGAGGTAAGAATGATGGCGACGCGGTGGCCATGCTTAATGCTAAGATAGATGCCATGACCGCGATGATAATGAGTCACATACAAGCAGGTTCCTCAAACGCTAGTGGTCAAACGGTAGCGGCTATGCATACTTCCAATGATCCAACTTGCGGGTCATGTGGCCTTTCCGGTCATTCTTCCTTAGAATGCCGAGGTATGTATCCCGTTCAGGCCTTTCAATCTCATCAAAACAGCCCCTATTCGAACTACTATAATGAGGGCTACAAAAACCACCCGAACTTGTCCTACAAAAGCCAAAACATTTTGAATCCACCTCCACAACAACAAAATTTCAGCCCACAACAACCACAACACAATACTTCTCAAACTTTCAGCTACAATAATGCTCCAAGACCTTATAACCCTCCGGGATTTAATCGCCCCAATTTTCAACAACCAAATGCCCCACCACCCGTGTAAGCCGCTCCGGTCCCCGACCCGATGAGCGAAATGAGAGCCATGATGATGCAAATGGCTAAAACTCAAGAAACAATGATGGCTCACATTCAAAAGAGCGACCAAGCAAAAGACGCGGCCATCAAAATGCTCGAAACTCAAATGGCTTAATTGGCTTCCTCAAGTTCTCAAAGGAAGCCGGGTTCTCTACCATCGCAAGGCACTCAACCGCAACAACATGAGTCGATCAATGCCATATCCTTGCGAAGTGGCACGAGCTATGATGGTCCACCAATGCCTACGGTGGTAAGTGAGGTAGACCCTTCTCTTGTTCCTAACGATTTTAGTGCTTCTAGTAATGGTTTTGCAGGAGCAAGCGCGAGTGGAGCGGGAAGAGGAAGTGTGGCCGTGGGGCCCAAAGGAGATCAGGCCGTGGGGTCCACACATGGTGGCCAGGCCGTGAGTGATGGGGGTGGTGGTGTCGCCGTGGATGACAAGCCCAAGGAGAAGGAGAAGAGCAAGCCTGTCGAGCCTCCAATTCAAATCAAGTTGCCATTCCCGAGTCGAGTGGTAAAATCAAAGCTCGATAGTCAATTTGGTAAGTTCATGGAGGTAGTGAAAGACTTGAAGGTAACTATACCCTTTACTGAACTAGTTACTCAAGTTCCTGCTTACGCAAAGTTTCTCAAAGACATACTCACTCGTAAGAGATCGTTTAGCGAGGTCGAGACTGTGGCTTTTACCGCAGAATGTAGTGTTCTTTTGCAAAACCAGTCTCCTCCTAAGCTAAAGGATCCGGGTAGTTTCTCCATACCTTGCACTATTGGTACAGTTTCGATTCCTAACGCTTTATGTGATTTAGGTGCAAGTGTAAGCGTTCTGCCTTACTCCGTATGTGAGAAACTCAACATGGGGCCGTTAAAAGTAACTAATATCACGCTCCAGATGGCGGATCGTTCTGTCAAACGCCCCCTAAGTGTTTTGGAGGACGTTCCCGTCAAAGTGGGTAAGTTTTTCATTCCCGTCGATTTCATCGTTCTTGACATGGCCGAGGACTCCCAAATTCCTATCATATTGGGTCGGCCTTTCTTGCACACTGCTGGTGCAATCATAGACGTCAAGAACGGTAAATTGACGTTGGATATAGGAGGTGATAAAGTTACTTTTAACCTTTCTAATGCTTTAAAACGCCCAATGTTAGAGGAACATGTCTTTGCTGTCGACGTTGTTGATGAATGTGTGGATGAGTACTTACCTCAAGTCCTCGAGAGGGACCCTCTTGAGGCCGTGCTTTGTTGTCATGATATTTGTGCAGGTGAGCTAGGGAGGACGGACGCGGGTAGAAGTGTAATCAAAGACGACAGGCATGATGTTGCGAGTATTGATTTGGGCCGAGTGGATGGAGCTGTTGGCCGAGCTATTGGCGTAGACGATGGAGATGGATATGACGATGATGTAGATGATGGAAGCGGGTTCGTCTACGACGAGACCCATGGATGGTGGTACTTCTAGTACCCGTTGCTGAGCCCCCCGATTTATGCTGGTTTGGGGGGACGTTTTGCTTTGTAAATATATCATGTATGCACTTTGTTTCTTTTGAGACTTTTTATCGTTTTCCCCCTTATTTTACGGGTCCCTGGTTGATGTGCTTTAGGACATATTGGGGACAATGTGTTGTTTGGTTTGGGGGGAGGAATGCTTTGCTTTTCGCTCTGCTTTTCTTTTTGCGTTTTCTTTTTCGTTTTTCATTTTTCAAAAAATCACAAAATTCAAAAAAATCTGAAAAATCCCAAAAATTACAAAAAAATCAGAAAATTTCTCAAAAAATACCAAAAATACGTATCCCGTTCTGTTGTTTGCGAGCTTGTTTTTATCTTGATCTTTCCCGACTTCCCTTCCCTTGTTTGCTTTGAGCTTTGGCGTGTTTCTTATTGTTTGGATTAGCGCTACGTGATGTTTAGACGCGCTTGTAGATGATGGCATGTGCTTTTACTGTTGGCTTTATCATTCGCGGACTATAGCTACTATTATTGTGAGGTTTTTAGCCTCCAGAGGCCGGTTCATCTATCCCGGTCCCCGTGCTTATATTGTGAGTAGTTTCTCCTCGTGGGGTACGTAATATTAACGCGCATAAGTGTGGCCCCTATCCCGTGTTTCCCATGATTTTGTCACTTGTTTTGCATATGAGGCTTTAGTTGACTGCTTTTTATTCACCTTGTTCTTATAATGTCTTTTATCCTCTCGTACATGATCCTTTATCCCTTTACCACTTGAGTTTGCTAGCTACATGCCAAATAGCCTACCCTAACCTAGCTAGTTACCGCTTTTGCTTACTCTTGTGCTTGTCCGTTGGGTGGTCATTGTTTTGCTACGGCTTGCTGATGCCGTTGGCTTTGAGAGTGTTGGTGAATATATGAGTCGGGATTGCTGTTTCCCCGACCTTTTTATGAGGTATTTCCGCAACTTACTAAGTGTGCTCTTTGGTCAAAAAAAAAAAAAAAAAAAAAAAAATCAGAAAAAATCAAACACAACACAAAAATACAAAGAAAAGAAAAATGTGTGCATAAAATGAAAGTTGTTGTTGTTGTTACATGAGTGAGCACTTGAAACTTGTTGCTGTGTTGCGATGATGTGTAAAGGAGACCGATATGCTGCTTTCGGTCCGTTTATCATGAGAGTTGGGTTCTTTGTTGGCTTGGACGAGCACTTGAGTGGCATTAGTGGTTTCTAGTGGCTTAGCTCCACGAATCCATAATCATTTGTCCACCTTCTTACCCTTATCCTCTCTTTGGCCTTTACACCCTCATATCCTATGTAAGCCCTCATGTTTGCTTCGTTTTTGTGACATTATTTGTGTACGGGAATACGAGATTTGGTCCACATTAGATTGCGGGCGTGCTTCCACTAGTCGAGTAGGTGAGTGTCATCACATATATCACCTTGATCATCATTTGAGTAGAGTGGAAACCGCGAGAGGTCCGTGATTTGATTGTTAGAGAGCCATAGTCTAAGCCATGCTTTTCATTCTGCGCCGTCTTGTAATTCTCATCCGTTAGCTAGCTATTTCCATACGTCCCACGCTGCTTCGGGATTGATTGCCATTTGCTTAAGCTACTTGCGGTTTGGTGATTGTTTGGGGAGGTCTTTTTTTGCTCGCTTTGTCCTCTATTTTCTGTCATGCTTGGTTGCTTGAGGACAAGCAACGGTTCGGTTTGGGGGAGTTTGATGTGTCATATATTTACTTATATATAGCCCCTTGATCACGAGCTTTACTTTGCGTTTCCCGTGCTTTTACATGCGTTTCGCTTCCTATTTCTCTCCGTTTTGGCCCTGCTGCGTTTTTGTGTCTATATTGCAGGTAAACGCGCATATTTGGAGTTTAGGATGCTATTCGGGAGGTTTCGTGAAGTTTCGTAAAGTTTCGTGATGTTTCGAGTTGGTTTCGTTGCGTTTCGCTTGCGCACGAGCCTCGTTTTGATGTTTGAAGGTGTTCCGGGACCTCGGGACTGAATTTGAAGCTCTTATTCTCATTTTGGAACTCGTCCCTATGCCTTGGGACGACCTAGGCCTTGTCCCTACACCTTGGGACGAGGTAGAAGCAAAAATAAGCTAAGGCAAGAAAGTGGAAAAACAAGCACCAAAACTGAATGCCACGGGATGGCTATCCCGTGGCTTAGGGATGGAGTATATGTGTTGTCCCGGACGGGACCATTGTCCCGGACCCCAGGGACGGGTCTGACTCTTCGTTGGCTTAAAATAATTCGTCTATTTGAAGGCCTAAATGATCTTATTTTCGTCTAGTTTTTTCTGAGCATTCTTAGGACACTTTAAAGTACTTTCCATCAAAAACTTAGGGTTTGATCATTTTTCCTTCTTGTAATTTGAATTCCCGACTCAAGTACGTTGTTTGGATACTCTATTTGGTTTTGTTGTTCTTGTTCTTCATCCTCGGCCTCCTCCTCAACATCCATCGTAGCCTCTAGCTCGTCCACTAGATCTAGAGCAGCCTCCTCATCCTCCTCATCAGGCCTAGGATCACGCCTCGCACGACCCCTTCCCCGTAACTGACCACGCCTCGTGGGCAAGTCACGAGGGTCAGCCTCCCTCTCACTATACGAACGCCTCATCCTACTACTCGAACTGGGGGCTCCCTCAGTCCTCGAGCCTGTACTCTTACGGGACCTTGATCTCGTGACATGACCAGAACCTTCTCCTGCAACAAACATGACAAATACACACAGCTATAAAACACGCAAGCATATAAACTTGGCATACATTATACACATACGCTATACACACACAACGCATATACACCCTTCTTATACACATACACATCCTACCACACACATTATACGCATACACAGAGCATTTTTAGGCCTAATTCACAATTAAGCCGAAAACCGTTCTCTACATATCAAAATTACAGCCTTATGGTTTCCACGCGCCATAATAGTCCCCAACAACAAGCCATTACAAGCAATTGCATTTTGGTCACCCCGATCAAAAACCCCCAATTTACGAAGAACACTCATGTTCAATCATGAAGAATCGTCGAATTGAAAGCCTTAACTCGACATTTTCGCAAAATTAAAGCTATAGGCATGCTATACACACTATGGGCATCCTACACCGAAGTTTAATTGAAATTCCGGGTCGGAAAATCCGGGTTCGTTTTCGGGTCGGAAACCTAATTTGGACGTTTTTCACACAAAGACGGTCTAAATCACAATCAATTCACACATGCATGCTAGCATGGCATAATGCAACACAATGACGTCAACTTCAAGCATTCAAACGGCAAATTTCAAGCAAAACTCGGGTTTTCATTCAAAACCCGTCTTTTCAACATTTCTAGCTAAAACTAGCTAATTACAACAACAAATAACGTAAAAGAAAGTTAAAATGGAGCATTACCTGGTTCCATAGCAAGGCAACGCAAGAAAAACGAGCAAATTTGGTTGAGAAATCGAAATTTGGTGTTTTAAGGTGATAGAAACCGAAAATGAAGTAATGGAGCAAGAACACGGCCTTCTCGTTCTTTATATAGCATTTTCGGCCAGCAGGGGAAACCGCATAGCCTTATGCGGTTCGCCCCCCAAACCGCATAAGCTTATGCGGTTTGCCCCTATGGCTTTTCCTGGTTTTTCCCGTTTTACACCTGCTTTTCGATTCCTAATTCATCTTGGCTCTAATGCAACCCCAAGTACGTCCCGTGCTTGGGTTAAGGCATCACCTACAGTCCGCCATACGCGTATATTAAGCATTTAATGTACAGTACAGAAGCAGAAGCACGAACGCTCTTCACGAGCATTTACATCATTTTCTCCTCAACAGAAGGCAATCATACACAACTACGACTACATAGACGCTCCTCGGCGAGCTCAAGCACAAACACTCTACAGTATACAGCTAACTCCAAGCATTTCACTCTACATAGACGCTCCTCGGCGAGTTCGAGCGCAAGTACCTCACGAAACACACCCATACCTCTAAGCTTTGCAACCCTTACCCATACGCTCCTCGGCGAGACCAATCATACCTTACCCCTCGCACACGCACTCTTTCACGAGACTACACGAAGACATTACAAGCAACAGCACTAAGCACACGACGACACCAGCATATACAACGGCACTACGTAGCAACATGACAAGCTCAACGGAAGTATCCAGCAGGCCGGCAGGCCCTCATAATATGCATGGACCGCCAAGTCCTTAAAATGCGCATGTCCCTCCCCGCTTAGCCCGGTTCGAAGTCCTCGTCTCACCCATGGACACATGCTTCGTTCCGCTGACTGTATCGAGACTGTAATGGTCCGGATATGGTCGTGGAGTTTGACTTTCGCTCTAGTCCGAGCTCAGTCAAACTGGGGGCTCTGTGGATACCCATATCCGTACCCTCCCACACAAAACCCTGTGATGTATCACGGACTTTTATTACGCATGCTTTAACGTTGACTTAAACGGTTCTAACTAATGTCGAATTCATTTTTGAGTCGTTTGAAATGTTAAAATGATTTAGGTCGCCTCACATCGCTTTAAATAAACGTTCATTTTGTCCATTTGGAGTCTAGCTAGGTCCTCGTCCTGCTTCATTTGGCATGAGCTTCGCATTTGCACTACAATTAGCCCTTTTACATTAACAAGGTCTAATTCAGCATTCCTAAATTCCTAAATTTAGGCCCGGCGGCTAGATCTTCCCTTTAGCCTCCTCTTACGCAAAATGTAGCCTCACGGGTTATCTTATTTCACAAAATCTATGCAAATACACCTTTTTTATTTTTCCGGGTCTCGGGCCCAAAACCGAGCCCAAGCCCAGCCTTTGGCCCGCACTCCAAAGCCCTGAACATCACAAATATCTCAGAAATATCCCAGGTGTTTTCTTGACGTGCAAGTTTAAGATTATACCGTATCTTTTAGAGATATAATCAAACCGAAACTAGGAAACTTGAGAAAAAGCCACACCCACAAACCGCATAGCCTTATGCGGTTTGCCTGGGCAACCGCATAAGGCTATGCGGTTTCCTTGCCTGTTTTTATCCCCGGGTTTCCTAATTTCTTCGAGGTTTTTAGAATATATACACCCCTATACCTGACCTCGAAAAACACAATTTGCATCCACAATTCACAGCATACACACTCCAAAACTCTCTCAAAGCCTCACGCACTCAAATTCTTGAGTTCAACACACCATCCCGTGTTGAATTCATCCTCCTTTTAAGTTCAAGAAGCGAAGCTCTGCCCAGATCTGAAGCGCCAGGACCAGGTAGGTACCGATCCACTTGGATCAAAGCTTTTTCTTATTTTCTATGGACTAACAAAGGGGACTACACTTAAGCGCCCCGGGCTTTGGCACCGAGCGCGCTTGCATTCCAAGTGTTCTTATTACTTCGGGTACACCCCATATCCGATGACACGCCAAAGTCGCATAAGCAATCGAATTCTTATAAAATAAACCAATGGACAATTGAACTTTATTTTATTTGCATGCATCTTGCACCTTCTTATTTTGCATTAAAATCAACTTAAGCAATGAATTCGACCTTTAACTGAACCGTTTTCGTTAACAAGTTAAACATGCTAAACTGAGGGTTTTAATCAATCTTTTTTTCATCTGCATCTGCATTCTTTTACAAACTTATCGCACTTGTACGTAGCGATAACATTGGCTCAAATATCATCTTATTTGGATTGTTCTAGGTCAGTACAGGCTATTTTTACATAGGCTTTTCTAAAAGGTTTTCATAAATCATTAATTGAATTACTCTTTTTCTAAAGTACCCTCACCCCGAATCCATTCTGGTTTCACAAGCCTTAGATCTAGGGGTGTCGGCGTGCTCCAAAATCTAGGACATGTCTTTAGGCTTAGGACATGATAGCAGGTTCCTAATTTCCGCGATAATTAGGTGGCGACTCCAAAACAGTTTTAAAGGTTTTTCTAAATTAGTCTTTTTAACTTAAATGCGCCCTTAAGCAAGACGCCGAGTTGGGTCCCATCCGATCCCGGGTTCCACACGTTTACATTTGCCAAAGTAGTTCAACAACTCCTGCGCGTCACCTCCATTATAACGTTTCTCGCGTCTCGGTTATTAAACGACAGATTTTCATACCCTCCAACTTCCATAACTAATGAGTTGAAATTCCTACTAATAGGTATCCCTGCTCTATCATTCAACATCAATCTCTTTTTGAAATATTCACCCACATGCCTAAAATGAGACATGAGACGACTATTGGAGGGATCAACTTCGTGATTATGTTCTAAATCACATCTAGTTATAACAAATTTGTCCCTACAGTCGGGTATATTGCCTTCAATACGTTCCAAATTTTTTCTTCTTTTTCTTCATCTTTTTTATTTAAAAAAATAATAATAATAAATAATGGAGAACTTGAAAAAGGTTTTAAGAGAAATGCTTGAAAAAAATAATTATTGGATAGGCAAATACGAAGAACTAATCCATGACTAAAATGAAATCATGGAGGCAAACCAAAGGTTGAGAGATCAGTGCGCAAGATCAATGGAATGGTAAAACGTCGACCAGTTAAACATGGATCATTTCCGTTTACGCAGAGACCGATATAATGCAAGTTTAATGAAGGATCTTCTAGAGATCGAGAATGAAAGGATTGTTAACACTCTTAACATTCTTTCAAATTAGTTTTAATCTTCTCGGTTTGTAAAAATTTTATCGTTTTAATTAGTCGGTCTATAAAAATTTTCTCTTGTCATATATCAATTAGGTTTCTTTTATCGTTTTAATTAGTATTTTGGGGTTGCAGGGAACTTTTATTTGCAAAACGGTTGAATTTGCATGTTTGATTATATAGATCAAAATGCATGGTTGTATTTTGGATTAATAATATATAATATTGTTAATATCGTTTATCTTAATATTCTTTATTTGCGTTTTAACTTATAGTTGTTTATGTATTATCGTTTATGTTCTAATAAAGAAAAACGCAAATAAATTAAAACGCCAAAAAAACGCAAATAAATAAAAACGCCAAAAAAACGCAAATAAGATTAAAACGCCAAAAATTAATACCCAAAAGACTACCCACGGATTGAAACTCGTGACGTACAGGATAGTGGGTAGTCTTTTGTATGACGTTGGTACAATTGGACCAAGTCATATCAGCACATTAAGGTGGTAGAGTAGAAGGTATATAAACATTACCAATCTTCTATAACTGACCGATGTGGGATGTGGGATGCATGTCAGTTAAATTTTTTTACAAGTTTATCGATTTAAAATTATTTCGTATGTATTTGTTTAAGTTTATCAAATTGATTAACCATTTTTGATGTCATTCATCCAAGTTGAAGACAGTAATTCAAGTTTCGTGCCCAAATAAAGTAAACGCAAAAAAATTAAAACGCCAAAAAAATTAATACCCAAAAGACTACCCAGGGATTCGAACTCGTGGCGTACAGGATAGTGGGTAGTCTTTTGTATGACGTTGGTACCATTGGACCAAGTCATATCAGCACATTAAGCTGATAGAGTAGAAGGTATATAAACATTACCAATCTTCTATAACTGACCGATGTGGGATATTGGACTTAAATAGAGTAACCCTATTTCCGTTATATTTGACCTAAATCCGTTACATTAAACGGTAAAGTAGTACTAAATTGCCCTAATTTCGTTACATTTAACCTTATTACCTTATTTCCGTCATTTTAACGGTTAAATTGAACTAAATCATACATTATACGAAATTTAGTTGATGAACTTAGATATAATTTCTTAAGTACTCTATACCTAACTTATATCGGAATGACATAAACGTCAACATATTCGATGACCTTAAATATAATTTCTAAAGTACTCTATAAGTAAGTTATATCGGAATGACTTAATTAAACGTCAAGTTAGTCGATGACCTTAAATGTAATTTCTTAAGTACTCTATACCTAAGTTATATCGGAATGACTTGATTAAACGTCAATATAGTCGATGACCTTAAATATAATGTCTAAAGTACTCTATAAGTAAGCAATATCAGAATGACTTAATTAAACGTCAAGTTAGTCGATGACCTTAAATGTCATTTCTTAAGTACTCTATACCTAAGTTATATCGGAATGACTTAATTAAACGTCAATTTTTGATGTCATTCATCCAAGTTGAAGATAGTAATTCAAGTTAGTCGATGACCTTAAATGTAATTTCTTAAGTACTCTATACCTAAGTTATATCGGAATGACTTGATTAAACGTCAATATAGTCGATGACCTTAAATATAATTTCTAAAGTACTCTATAAGTAAGTAATATCGGAATGACTTAATTAAACGTCAAGTTAGTCGATGACCTTAAATGTCATTTCTTAAGTACTCTATACCTAAGTTATATCGGAATGACTTAATTAAACGTCAATTTTTGATGTCATTCATCCAAGTTGAAGATAGTAATTCAAGTTTTGTGGCCTAATAAAGTAAAAAGCAAATAAATTAAAACGCCAAAAAAACGCAAATAAATTAAAACGCCAAAAAAATTAATACCCAAAAAGACTACCCACGGATTCAAACTCGTGACGTACAGGATAGTGGGTAGTCTTTCGTATGACGTTGGTACCATTGGACCAGTCATATCAGCACATTAAGCTGGTAGAGTAGAAGGTATATAAACATTACCAATCTTCTATAACTGACCGATGTGGGATGCACGTTTTCAAACTAATTTTGTTAACTTTGTAAAGATGTTTTTATTACTCTAAATTTTGGGATCCTTTGCCTCCATGTTTTTATAATGAATCTTTTTTATAATGAATACGAACAATAAAAAGCTTCTCATAACGACGTTGAGTTCGTTTTTCTCCCTCCATTGCGTTAGCTTATGTAGTTCAATTAGTCAATTGAACTATTGTACTCCGTATGTACTTCAACGTCAATATCGTTTAAGACAAAACCGTATAAATACAAAAAAGCCGTATGAATACATATACGTCTAAATAAACAAAGAAACAAAGAACTTTGATAATACGTCTAAATAAAAATACATGTAAGTTTATAGATCCAACTTGTATAAGATAGCCACCTAAATCTAGTATATTATAGATTGAACTTGTAAAATAGAAACTTACATGATGTATTGAACTTTGATCTATAAACTTTGATATCACATGTATTGAACTTTAATAATACGTCTAAATAAAAATACATGGGTATCCACTTTAGTCAATCACCCATATACGTCTAAATAAAAATACATGTAAGTGGAAAATAATTGAACTTGTATAATATAGTTGAAATAGATTGAACTTGTATAAGATAGCCACCCCCACATCGCCAAAGAAACAAAGAACTTTGATATTTATAAACACCTCCAAACAACAAGTTTATGTAATTACAAACCATATCACACACCTTATTCTAGCTTAATTTTTAAAATCAACCTAACTTCACAAGATTAAAATCCACCTAAACTTGAAAATTTAAATGAAAATCTAAATTTAACAATTAATAAAACGAAATTAAAAAATTATACAAAATAACAAAATTAAAATGAATAATTAAAAATCAAACAAAATAAACAAATTAGAATAAATAATTAATATAAAACCGTATAAATACAAATACGCCATATAAATACGAATACGTATAAATTTAAATACATGAAAATTAACCTAAATTACAATAATTAGGGATAAAATAAAAATTAGGAATAAAAATAAGGATAAGTATAGGAGAGAATCAAGGAAAATAAGATTCAATAGGGCTGACAAGTGGCGCCAAGTGGCAGCTCCTGATTCGCTGTGTCAGGCTAGCTTTTTCGCAAATAAACGTCAAGACGTCATAAATACAACTAATGTTAATCCCTCCAATTATGTTTCCATATTAGTATGTGCATTAACTTTTCCTTATTTGTCGCAGAACATACGACAAAATATACCCATTCACATTATCAAATGTTACTAAAGTTTGACAAGATCACAAATAACTATTCCCTCTATTTCAATCATTTGTTTACACTTCTCTCAAACTTTCCTCACAAAAAAGTTAAAGTGTAAACAATTCACTGGAACGGAGGAAATACTTTTTCTCATATAAAGTATTGCAAGAACAAATTTCACAAATAAATAAATAATAATGTAAATGTCAAATAATGTTGTCCACAAATTAGAAGTGATTGGAAAGAAACAATAAGTCTTTTGTGACAATTAATCATAATTATTACTAAAATGGTACGATTCTCACAATAAATTAATGTGAGAGAAAACTACAAACTGCACTTAAAAGAGAAAAAAAAAACTATAAATAAATTTACTATAGTCAATTATAGTGGTACTTAAAAAAAATTCAGCGATAATTAATCATAATTATTACTAAAATTGTACAAAAATTAGATAATCGAGTACAAATAAGGCAGAGTTACAATACTTTACCGTAAGGTCTGAATCATACAAGAATTTGTACGAAACAATAGTTTTCTCTTGTAACATTTCTTTATTCTTTAATTTCTAGAAGCATGAGATATTAAGAAAAGAAAATTGCGTGTAATTTATCCATTTTCATAGCATAAAAGGCAAAATTTGAAAAATTATCTCTCTTTAAGTCTCTCAATATACATAGCAATATATGAATAATATATAGTGCTAATATATGGCCACCTATTACCAACCTACGAAGTATTTTTGAATGATCATCCTTATATGTTAACAATCTTTTTTATTTTCATAATACATGAATAAAATTATGTTGAATATCATCAGTTTTATGATTTGTTGCCATTGTTATAAACGTGAATTTTTTTCCCTTTTATAACGGTATCGTTCTAGGTTTGGATCCATAAAGTTTATTTGGTGAAATTAGTAAAATTTACTTTTATTATATAGAGATTTAGAATTTATGAGACTCAAGCACATAAAAAAAGAAAGAAATAATATTATAAATTTCATATTAAATAAACTTCACACGACTTCACCAAAATTCAACTTTTGAATATCAATCCCGCCTATTCTATTGCATATGTGAGCTACCATTTTTATTGTATATGTTAGCAGGAAGTTTTGAGTTATTAACATTATTGTTGTTGCATGAAAATAAATTACTTAAAATTTTTGTTAATATAAGACGAAGTAAATACGATGCCAAAGCTTAAGTCCTCTTGATATAAAGATTTTCCAAGTATTATGGAATATAATAACGATAATTACGCATTATTTAGTTTATAAGAGATCTCTACGATTCTCAGATAATCATTCTGTTTAGGATTATAAACATTATACACCAATCCATATTGCAAAATGCATATGCATATATGAAATAAAAAAAGTGACAATAATTCAAGGGTCATAAAATAAATCAACAATAAAACAGAAAGAAAAATAAACCTTTCGATAAATAGAGCGAGAGGAACAATGAAGGCGGAAGTGAAGAGACACCGATACGCAATTAAAATGCGCAAACTCACGCCATCTTCAGCCGCGATCTTGTACAAAATATTCACTAAAGCGAACGATATTTGAACTAATACCATTAATATTACGGGTTTTAACCCGTTTATCCATAGACCTAATTTCCCACAACTTATCATGTTTTAATTTCGCATGAATAATAAAATCAAATAAGAGAAGTACTATTTATATAAGAGAAGTATATTTAATCTGTTGTTTTATGTAAATTACTACTCCCTCCATTCTTTCCATTTAGCCCCATATACCATAAATAGAAATTTTTTCCAATTAGCCCCATTTTTTTTTTGGTAACATTTTCTCTCTCATACCCCACTTTTTCTTACACAAACCCACTTTTTCCCACTCACAATCAATTTTTTATAATTAAACTATTCTACTTTTTTTTTTCACTTTACCCCACTTTTTTTACTTTTTATTAAAAATAGTGAAAAACTAAAGGGGGCTAAATGGAAAGAAGGGAGGGAGTAGTACGTAGTATTAGTAATAGCTGTAACTTGTAAAAGTGAGTGACACGTTCAAAGTCACTACAATACAATGCGACATAACAACTAAAACATTTTAAGGTAAAATGGTATTTATGGGTAAACAATTGGTTTCCGCTTGACACTTGTGGGTATATTATAGGTGGAAACTAGCTGTACCTTTTCATTTATGTCTAGGCTAAAAAAAAAATAAATAAATAAAAATCCATCACAATAATTTGAACTACATGTATAAATATGTTAAGAGTCTTAAAAAAGACATTTTATTTGAAATATCAATTTTTTTTATGTCTAAAATGTGATCACGTTTATACTAATAATGTCCATTATTAAATATTTCATCTGTTAAAAAATATACATCATTTTTGTTTTTCGAGGTAAGTTGTGAAGAAGTGCCCTTAATAGTATCACACATGAGTCTCACATTGATCATGAAAAAGATAATTGAACACTTTATAAAGCTAGAGGCTACTCCTCCCATAACTAATTGGTTTTGGTTCTTAAGGGAAGAAGAAGAAGGTATATGACAAGCACCTGTGATGAAGCCTTCCTTGTTCTTCGCCGTCAAAGCCATCAAAACGTCACGTTTCCAGTCGAGAAAACGCGTATCGTCGAACTTATATGGAGTAAGCTGGAGATGCAGTTGATCGGCAGATGATAAAAATAAGGGATCATCATACTGATCATAAGCATGAGCGGATTCATCATCGGAATTAACAAAACCCAGGATTAGCTCGGGAACTTGAGACTTAGACTGGACAAGATAGGTCCAAGTTGCTCTAGTATGATCATCCAAAACAGTAAGAAACGATTTTGCACCAGATAAAGAAGCATGCCTATAAGGACCCCAAAATACATATGAACTAAAGCAAAAGGTGTCTTAGCATAGGAAGAACTCAAAGGAAAAGGAAGAACATGATGTTTAGCTTTTTAATGAAAGTGTCACAAAACAAATTATTAGGTCCATGTATGGAGACAGAAGAAACATGTTTCAACTTGTCTACTGAGGAATGACCAAGTCGAACATGCAATAAAGCCAAATCAATAGAAGGAGTTTGCCTTACAGAGAGTGACATGATATTATTCTTAGGAGCTAAAACATTATTAGATTGTAAATGCGAGAATCTCAAGAAGTAAAGATTGCCAGTTCTTGGTGCCACAGCTAGAAAAGTCCTACTGGTGGCGTCCTGAAAATAACAGGCATGAGGCAAAAAAAAAAAACAATGGCACTGAAGAACTATCAACAAGACGACTAATAGACAAAAGGTTGTGCTTAAATTATGTGTCCTTAACTTGCGTGTATCCCTTGGCAACTAGCCTAGCGCCCTAGCCTGGTATCGTTCCATGGAACCATCAGGTTTATGCTTGATCCCACGTATGGTTGTCTTCTAGAGCTTGAAGCTCTTGTTGCATAGCAGCAACCCACTTGTTGTGCTTAACAGCTTGGGAATATTGACTAGGCTCAATTTCTGTCAAAACATTTTGAGAGAAGCAAGGTATTATGGGTCAAAAAACGTAAATCATGGAGAATGAATGCAATGAAAGAAGTGGAAACATTAGATGAGGGTGGTGGACGACCCACAACAGGTAACCTAACAGGACAATGATAACCATCCAACCTCGTGGAAAGCTTCCTAGCCCTAGTAGAAACCCGTTGAGGTATTGGGTCAGACTATGCTATGGGAACAGTAGTAACAGATTGAGGTGCCAAGACAACAGAAGGTGAAGGATGCAAAGAATCCGAATTATCAGAAGGAGGATGAGGAGAAAGCCTTGAATTAGCAAGGGGTGGTAATTGATATGAGGCTGAGATAACAGACTATGGAGATTCCCCTGAATTAACAGGTGGTCTCCAAGGTTTATCATAAATGTCTACACTTGCAGGATGAACCAAGTTGTAAATGGAATCTGAAATAACAGATCCACCATGAATAGAAGCATTAGAAGAAGGAGCACGAAAAGGATAAATGTCCTCTTTGAAGATAACATCCCTATTGGCGAAACAATATGTTTGTCTAAATCATAAAGTTTGTAATGGTCAAAAGGGTAGCTAATAAAGATACAACGTCTAGCCTTAGGGCCAAATTTATCCCTGAATGTGGGCGGCATGGTGGCATAACATAGAGTGCCGAAAGCCCTTAGTGAGGAGTACTCCGGTGGTGTACCAAAAAGAAGTTCATGGGAAGTTTTCCGACAAAGAATAGAAGATGGCATCTTATTAATAAGATAGGTGGCAGTAAGCAGGCAATTACCCCAAAACTTGATGGGCAGATTGGCATGAATTCGAAGGGCCCGTGCAGTTTCAAGGAGATGCATATGCTTACGTTCAACCCTGTCATTCTGTTGAGGCCTTCCATGATTAAATAGAGGAAAGAAGCGGAAGCAAATTGGCTATGGGAGGAGTAGCCGCTATCTTTATAAAGTGTTCAATTTTCTTCTCCATGATCAATGTGGGACTCATGTATGATATTATTAAGGGCACTTCTTCACATAAGTCTTTGTTTCTTGTTTTTACGAAAAGTTACTTGTTCAAAATTATAAAAAATATATCATTAAATTCGTCATAAAATTACTTTTATATGAGTACCATTTTTATAATGTTATCTTTTATATTTTGGGAAATATCGATGAGAGAAATTGTTGCCAAAGTGAAAATGACTTATATTTTAGAACAGATGGAGTATTTGGTAACCACTCTTAAAAAGGTATAAATGTGGTCACTTTTTACCTGATAATAGTCATCATTAGCCTATATGTGGTTATAAAAAAATATGGTATGTCACTTTGTTAATGACAGACTGTTTTTTTACAAGACTTAGGACCTGTTCTTTCCAATTTATTTTCAACTCATTTCAGTTCAATTCATTTCAGTTCAACTCCATTCAATTCAGTTCAGTTCAGTTTAGTTCAGCTTCATTCAGTTCAGCTCAGCTATATTAAGTTCAACTCACAATATTATTATTATTATTATTATTATTATTATTATTATTATTATTATTATTATTATTATTATTATTATTATTATTATTATTATTATTATTATTATTATTATTATTATTATTATTATTATTATTATTATTATTATTATTATATTAAAATATTATGGAAAATATAGAATAATATATGAGATTATGAAAGTGTGTATGATAGTGATGAATATATGATAATAATAGGAGTAAAATGTATATTACAATTATGATCATGACATGGGGTATATATAGATATTTATAAAGGTATAATGGTTATTTACAGATATATATTAAATACATTTTATAACACTCCCCCTTAAATGACCATTATCTAAAAATGACATATCACACAATGTTAATGAAGTGCTGCCTCGTTAAAACCTTACCAGGAAAAACCCAATGGGAAGAAAACCATGGTCAAGGAAAAAGAGTACAGCTTTTCCCTCATAGTTACATCACCGAAGATCTTTGAGACGACGTAAACCAAGTTGATAAACCATCTTTTTGAATGTTGAAGTCAGAAGAGCTTTAGTAAATATATATGCTCAATTTACAGATGAACGAATCTGCATAACACTTATATCACCATTCTTTTGAAGATTCGATCATGAGTGAAAAAGAATTTTGGAGAGATATGCTTTGTTCTATCGCCTTTGATATATCCTTCCTTGAGTTGTGCGATGCATGCTGCATTATCCTCGTATAAAATTGTCGGTGCCAACTTTATTGAAAATAAACCACAATTTTCTTGTATATGCTGAATTACAGATCGCAACCAGACACATTCACGACTGGCTTCGTGAATTACTAAAATTCCTGAATGATTAGAAGAAGTCGCTGCAATAGTTTGCTTCATCGATCACCATGAAATAGTAGTACCTCCATGCTTGAAAACATAACCCGTTTGTGATCGACCATTGTGGGGATCTGATAAATAACCTGCATCTGAATAGGCAACCAAATCTTGTTTTGACTGTTTAGGGAAAAATAAACCCATATCTTTTATACCGCGCAAGTATCGAAATACATGTTTAACGTCGTTCCAATGCCTTCGCATTGGACATGAACTAAACCTTGCCAATAAATTAATGGTAAATGATATATCAGGCCTAGTATAACTAGCAAGATACATTAGTGCGCCTATTGCACTCAAGTATGGTACTTCCGGACCAAGTATTTCTTCATCATTTTCCCGAGGACGAAAAGGGTCTTTATCTACGTCAAGTGATCTTACAACCATTGGGCTATTTAAAGGATGTGCTTTTATCCATAAAGAATTTGTTTAACACCTTTTCGGTATACGTAGTTTGATGTAGAAAAATACCATTATTCATATGTTCAATTTGTAAACCCAAACAAAATGTTGTCCTTCCGAGGTCTTTCATTTCAAACTCTTTCTTTAGGCATCCTACTGTCACTGAAATCTCTTTTGGAGTTCCAATGATATTTAAATCATCAACATACACAGCTATTACAACAAATCCTAACCCAAATCTTTTTATAAAAATGCATGGGCTAATCGCATCATTTTTATAGCCTTCTTTCAATAAGAATTCACTTAAACAATTATACCACATACGTCCTGATTGTTTCAATCCATAAAGCGATCTATTTAATTTGACAGAAAATTGTTCTCGAGAACTCGATTTTGTCGCTTCTGGTAACTTAAATCCTTCCGGGAGTTTCATATATATCTCATTATCCAGTGGGCCATACAAATAAGCTGTGACTACGTCCATTAAGCGTAAGTCAAGACCTTCTCTTATTGTTAGACTGATTAAAAATCTAAAAGTCGTTGCATCCACCACGGGAGAATAAGTCTCTTTATAATCAATACCGGATCTTTGTGAAAATCCTTGTGCCACTAATCGAGCTTTGTACGTCACGATTTCACCATTTTCATTCCTTTTTCGCACAAAAACCCATTTGTATCCCACTGGCTTTACACCTTTCGGTGTACGGACTACGGGTCCAAATACTTTTCTCTTTTCAAGAGATTTTAATTCAGAATCAATAGCTTCTTTCCATTTTGGCTAATAATCTCTTTGTTTGCAATTTTCAATAGACTTTGGTTCATGATCCTCTTCATTATCCATCACATCTAACGCAACATTGCATGCAAAAATATCATCGACGTCAATTTTATTACGGGTCCAAGTAACTCCAAACATGATATAATTTATGGAGTTCTCTTCATTTTCAGGTACCTGAGTTTCATCCAATTTTTCTGTCATGTCTGATATCTTGTTTGGAGTTTTAAGCAAATGCATTTTATCCTCGATACGACCATCATCATTCATTGCCCCTTTTCTATGACGAGGATTTTTATCCTTGGAACCAGTTGGTCTTCCACGTTTCTAACATGGTTTAGACTCATTAGCAACTTTAGTATCTCCTTCTGCGATCTCAATTTTAAATGGAGCATTTACAGCTGGTATATGCGATTTGGTCACACGTTTTGTGTCAGTAAAAGCGTCTGGCAATTGATTCGCTAAATTTTGTAAATGAATTATCTTTTGAACTTCAAGTTCACACTGTTTAGTACGAGGATAAGATGACATAACGATAATTAATTTCAATTAATATCTTTCTCCAGCTGTTTATTTCTTCCCCCTAAAGATGGAAAATTTGACTCGTAAAAATGACAATCAGCAAAACGAGCCGTAAATAAATCCCCTGTGGTTGGTTCGAGATATTTTATTATCGATGGGGATTCAAACCCAACGTATATTCTCAACCTTCTTTGGGGTCCATTTTGGTGCGTTGTGGTGGAGCAATTGGAACATAAACTGCACATCCAAAAACTCTAAGATGGGATATATTTGGTTCCTGACCAAAAACCAATTGTGAAAGGGAGAAATCGTGATAACTAGTTGGCCTGATGCAAATTAGTGCTGCCGCATGTAATATAGCATGTCCCCAAGCTAATATTGGGAGTTTGGATCTCATAAGTAATGGTCTTGCAATTAGTTGAAGTCGTTTTATTAATGATTCTGTAAGACCGTTTTGCGTGTGAACATGTGGTACAGGATATTCAACGTTTATCCCAATTGACATGCAATAATCATCAAAAACTTGGGAACTAAATTCACCAGCATTGTCAAGACGAATATTCTTAATATGGTTATCTGGAAAATGAGCTCGCAATTTTATTATTTGAGCTAGCAATCTCGCAAACGCCATGTTACGAGTTCATAGTAAACATACATGAGACCATCTTGTTGATGCATCAATCAAAACCATAAAATATCAAAATGGCACACTTGAGGGATGTATTGGTCCACATATGTCACCTTGTATACGTTCCAGAAAATTAATGGACTCAAAATTTATCTTAACTGGTGATGAGCGAATTATCAATTTTCTTTGCGAGCAAGCTTCACAAAATTTATTAAGATGAAACTGTTGATTCTTGAGTGGGTGTCCGCATGAATGTTTTATTATCTTTCGCATCATAATTGAACCGGGATGGCCTAAGCGGTCATGCCAAAGTATAAGGTTATCATTTAATTTCTGGTTTTCAATAGCATGAGTTTCAATTGAATTAATTTTCGTGTAGTACAAACCAGTACTAAATGTAGGCAATTTTTCCAAGATTCGTTTTGTGCCTTGTTTTATAGCAGTGATTTGAAGAAATTCATTACTACCTTCACTTATTGTTTCGATATGATATCCATTATTACGAATATCTTTCAAACTCATCAAATTTCGTTGAGACTTGGGGGAGTATAATGCATCAATAATCTCAAATTTTGTCCCCAAAGGTAATAATATAGTTGCTCTTCCGGAGCCTTCTATAATATTTGTACTACTCGAAATAGTACTCATACTAGCGTTTTTCATCATGAAGTGAGAAAAATATTTCTTATTTTTTAGTATCGAATGCGTTGTCGCACTGTCAGTAAGGCATAATTCTTCGCCATTATTAGCTGAATGGACTTGATGAGTACTCATATTCTTCAAGAAAAAATAAAGAATACATGTCACAAAAAATTATATGAACACAAGCATAATATAAAATGCATAATATTATATACATCTATATGTAAAGTTATAATTTATACTACATAAAAGTTCGTAATAATACATAATACATAATTGCCTACATTAAAGTTTAAAGTACATATAATACATAACACAATTTAATACATCATTAAAAAAAAATTAAACAAAGTCCTTATAAATAAAATAATAAATATCATCGGAAATTAATTTGTCCCTTCCGGGGTGGATATGAAATCGTCAATCTCCAAATGGGTTGCACTAGTACCAGCAACATCACCTTCGCCATCTTCAAACACAAGATTTGTCTCGATATTCTTCCCTTTTTGTTTTAAAGATTGTTGATAAAGATCAACTAGATGTTTTGGAGTACGGCAAACATGAGACCAATGACCTTTTCCTCCACAACGATGGCAAATATTGGTCACATTTTCATTTTTACCAGTTTTGTTATCCCACTTCTGGTGGGATTGTGTTTTCTTGAATGGACCTCCATGACTTCCACGACCTCCACTAAATCCATGACTACCACCACGACCACGCCATTGACCACGTCCACGACCACGATTAACGTAGTTTATATTCGTCGATTGCCTATTATCAAATGATGTCATATTCGCTTCAGGGAATGGAGTAGACCCAGTAGGATGAGATTCGTGATTTTTCATTAAAAGCTCATTATTTTGCTCGGCCACAAGAAGATAAGATAAGATATTAGTTCAGAATATTTTTTTAAAACCTTTTTATCGATATTGTGTCTGCAGGACAACATTACTTGCATGAAATGTGGAGTATGTTTTTTCTAACATATCTTCATCGGTAATTTGTTTCTCCACAGGTATCTCGGCGGCCCCTTTGGGGTGGTTTACATGGTTCAGGTGGTGACGCCGGAATGCCTGGGCCCGGGGGGATTAAACACCTCGTTATAAAAAAAAAAATAATAAATAAAAAAATAAATAAAAAAATTCTCCACATAATTTTAATTAGGAAGTAATACTAAACATACGAGAATTATATTCACTAACTGATTTGAAATCTTGCAAGCGTAGATGCAACCAATCAGGTCGAGCTTGTATTATAATAACAGATTTCTGAAGGTCGTACCTTTCTTTTAAATTACTCCATAAAATTTGTGGGTCTTTGACAGTAAGATATTCATTTTTAAGAGATTCATGGAGGTGATTGTAACACCCGGTGTTGTCCGAGATTATTCGGGCCGGGTTCCCCGTTGAAGTGGTCCATGTGATGAGCTCAAGTGACCTAGTGCTTAAAAGGATTGTAAGTGCTACTCATATCAACAAGATGCATCTTCTTTTCTGGTAGCTCATCTTAAGAACTCTTCAGTTAAGCGTGCTTGCTGGAGAGTAGTCTTAGGATGGGTGACCTCTGCAGGAAGTTCTCGGGATGCGCAGTGAGGACAAAAGTCTTATTTGGAAAGGGCGTGTTGGTGCAGTGGGCGATGTCTGTGACTGGCGAGCTACCGTGAATGACATTTCGGCCTTTAGTTGGGGTCGGGGTGTTACAGTGATGGCGAAGAAATATCATGGCTTTCGCCTTATCTTGGCATGAAGTCTTATTTCCTTCTTTAATTGTCTCACCAAGTCCCCTCGCATCTAGGTGTATTTCCGCATCTAACACCTAGAGTTGGCAATTTGGGCCCGCGGCCCGTGGGCGGCCCGACCCGGCCCGGCCCAAGACATGCCCGACCGGCGGGTCTGCCATTCTCTTGGTCTTGCCCGCCCGTGGCCCATCACTACGGGCCGTGGACACAAAAAGAAAAAAAGAGTGAAGTTTGGTCTGACCGAGCCAGTGTCTGTTGAATTGGCCTGTATGCCCGTGCCCAGATATCAACCCGTGGGCTTGCCCATTTATCATTTTTATAATATTAGATTTATTATAATACTAGAAAAATTTATATTTACTACTCCGTATTATTTTTACATACATTCGTTTTAACTGTAAACTTCATTTTATTATTTTTAAATCATATTTGAGACACTTTTTTTTAATATAATTAATTTCTTTTCCAATTAATCTTTTTTTATATTTACTATTTTAATTTTATTTATTTACTTACAAGTGAATTTATATATTCAAAAGAAATTCTAAAAGTTACTTACTTATTTACAAGTAACAGCTTACAACTTTTAAAAAAAAAAAAAAAAAAATTAACTTAAAATATAATAATTACAATTTACAAATTAATTTAAAAAACTAAATAAAAAATAACAAAAAAAAAAAAACCAATCCCATGGGCCTGCCCGAAGTGAGCCCATGGTTGCCCATGGGCTAGGCCCGACCCAAGCCCGACGGGTCATGGGTCGGCCCACGGGCCATGGCGCTAAAAAATATAACGGGCCCGGGCCGACGGCCCGAAAGTGTGGGCATGGACGGGCCAAAAAAATGTTGTGGCCCGACGGACCCGCCCATGGGCCGGCCCACGGCCCGTAGAGCCATCTCTACTAACACCCATGATGTATATTTTTTTCCGGTGATATCAAGGGCCACAAATTCGAGTTTTGCCAAGGTCGACATTATTCACTATAAATAAAATGATACGATCATAAATTAGTTTATAAAACTTATAAAAATGACAAAAGTAAGGAAAAATTGTGCATGCATTAATGCACTTTTATAATTTTTATTATTAATTAATTGAACGGTAATCTATATTCAATATACAGTAGACCGAAAGATATTGAGTAGTCTGCACAAATACAGTAGACTCGAAAATCTCACTCGAGTAATCCATACATTGAGTATAGTAGACACCGGCCAAGTTGGTAAACTGTATATAATACAGTAAACCACGAGATATCGCATAATCTGTACAAAGACAGTAGACTCAAAAATCACTTGGGTAGTCTATACATTAAGTATAGTAGACACCAAGTTGGTAATCTGTAGATGAAACATAGTAGACTAAAAGATAATATATTTACAATCGTTTCATCAAACTAAACAAATTTATAATAAAAAAAAATTCACAAACAATTGTATCATATTAACCAAACAATTGTTAAATATCACAAATTATAAATAAACTCAACAATAAAAAAAAAATAGGACGTAAAACAAAAAAAAACACAAAAATCAAGTAAATAATATAAAGACACAAGATTACAATATAATCATCCTTTTCCTAATACTAAACATTCATGCACAAACCGTCATTTTTGTTTATTTATTTATCTTTTTATTTGTTAATCATCATGTGTTTCATGCAAGCAAACATCATCACGCAACAATATGACTACAATACCGCCGCTTCACGGAATTTTTTTTTTTTTTTGTTTGTTACGTAACTTACGTGCAATCTATTTTATTTTACATACAACTTTAACAAGCATTCTAAAGTAATTATTATTGTATGCCGAGAACATATAATAGAATGACTTACGAGAAACGATCGTGCTCATAAAGTATTAAAATATTATGGAAATTATAGAATAATATAGGAGATTATGAAAGCGTGTATGATAGTGATGAATATATGATAATAATAAGAGTAAAATGTATATTACAATTATGATCATGACATGGGGTATATATAGATATTTAAAAGGGTATAATGGTCATTTACAAATATATATTAAATACATTTTATAACGTATTACTATTACTATTATTATTGTTGTTGTTGTTGTTGTTGTTGTTGTTGTTGTTGTTGTTGTTGTTGTTGTTGTTGTTCTTATTATTATTATTATTATTATTATTATTATTATTATTATTATTATTATTATTATTATTGTTATTATTATTACTATTATTATTATTATTATTATTATTATTATTATTATTATTATTAGTATTATTATTATTAGTAGTAGTATTATTATTATTATTATTATTATTATTATTATTATTATTATTATTATTATTATTATTATTATTATTATTATTATTATTTGTACTACTACTAGTAATAAAACATGTGAAAGTATAAAAAAAGTTACTTCAGAAATAAAACTTTATATTATTAAAATAATAATATTTATTAATACGATCGAAAATCATCATCTCGAAAAGATAGATATCATTGACATAATAATTTTTGTTAAGTACAAATCTTTTATAATTTCCGTTTTCCACACTACACTCGAGAAACGAACGTACGACTCAGCAGCTCATTTAACTAGTTAACTAGTTCTAGCCAGTTCACTACTGTGTCTAGGGTCCCGTCTATGTTACTCCGACACTTTACTTAGCTTGCCAAAGCACGTATCGTGTCCTTCAACACCTCGTCTTAGACCAAACCTTTGAAAAAATCTGCACAAAATAACCATGTTCGATACTCCGACATGTCAGTGTTACCTTTATTCTAGAATCACGCATACAAAATTTTATTCGAGAACGATTTCAAACATGTTTCAATGTGCAACACACTCAAAACAAATTCCTATAAGGTAGCGTTTGGGAATAGTCATTTCACTTGAAAATTCTCATTTCAGATCTAGATTGTAAAATGTGAAATTTGCAAATGACAAGGGGTGGAGGTGGAATTTGAAATCACCAAATTTAAGCTTGAATTGGTGAAAGAATGAATTTTGTTCAAATCCAAATCCAAATCCAAATCCAAATCCAAATCTTTGTATTTTGCCAAACAAGTTATTTGGATCAAATCCAAAATTTCAAATCAAATCTACCTATCCAAACACACTATTATTGCAAACAAAATTCAATCAAAAACGTCGCAATAAATCCCTCGTACCATAAGAAAACATCAATACCAACACAATCTACACTACGTGTTTACACAATCTATTAAAATTATGAAATATAGAAGATTGAACGAGACGAACAAAAGAAATAATCATCGAAGCATCAAGAACAACACATTCTACACTATGATCAACTAAAATCGATTGAAATCACGAGTTACGGAAGATTGAACACAAACAAAAAAAAACAAAAAAAAAAAAAAAAAAAAAAGGAAAGGATTACGAGGGAATTTGTTGGTGCATGTAAAGGAGAAAGGCTAAGACGTCGAAGACGAGATGGAAGACAAGAGAAGCGTCAATGGTGTCAGAAGTAACTTCGATTTGGGAGTTTTCATCCGCCATTGTTGTGGACCTCTCTATTGTCTTTCTCTCTCTTATGTTCATCTTTTCTTTCTTCAAAGTACAACGGCTAGCTTCCCCCACTTTTACTTGAAACAAAGAGACTTTCGAAATGCCCATATTTTGGGTTGTCAAACGGGTTGGGTTGGGTTGGACTAGATTCGACCACGAGCTACACTTGGCCAGGTCTAGACTGGCACGCTAGAAACTGAGCCTCAACTTTCAGTCGGACATGGTCTGTTATGGTGACGGGAAAGGCTTGACCGTGCCGGACTTTTAAATTAAGGGTTGAGCCTGTCATATTAGTTTATGACTATAGAAAAGGAAAGGAACGTAGGTCGGGTCTTAAAAAGCAATGCTCGGGCACAGCCCGTTGCTAGATCAGGCTAGCCGCACAAATGACTAGCTCTATTTAGACATATTAGTCAAGTTGAAATACGGGTCGGATTAAACACGGTTCAAGGGTTGGGTTAGATTTGACTGCGAACTTTTTACGCCTTTGACATTTTCTGTTTAGCACATTGTTAATCGTACAATTTTTAATGCAAATTGAAAAAGTAAGGTAGCAAGAGAAAAATTAGCATAATCAAATAATAAAAAAAATGCACATTGGAAAGGAAAAAAGGGGTGGGTTGTAACAAAACGAGGGATAGCATGGGATTAAGATGCATTGCGATGTATGAAGATATTTGACAAGCTAAAGTCGTATTAACTAGTCAAAATAATCTTACAAAACTATTAACTGGTAGCTAGTGGTAATCTGGGTATCGTACTCACAAAGAGAATACTAGTATCTACTGAACTCGAATGTATCTAGATTACTATGGAGATTTAAAAGTTTATATTAAGATTAAACTAAATTAACTAAAACTAAGATTAAGACCGAAAGATAAATTATGGCCTTGAGATTAAAATAGAGTCTAAGTCAATCATAGGAAAAGTCTAGGATACGGTCTGTTATGGTGACGGGAAAGGCTTGACCGGGCCGGACTTTTAAATTAAGGCTTAAGCCCGACCTATTAGTTTATAACTGTAGAAAAGGAAAGGAATGCAGGTCAGGTCTTAAAAATAAAGGCTCGGGCACAGTCCGTAACTAGATCAGGCTAACCGCACAAATGACTAGCTTTATTTGGACATATTAGTCAAGTTGAAATATGAGTCGAATTAAACACGGTTCAAGGGTTGGGTTTGATTTGACTGCGTAGTTTTTACCTTTGACATTTTCTATCTAGCACATTGTCAATTGTTCAATTTTTAATGTAAATTGAAAAGTGAGGTAGCAGGAGAAAAATTAGCATAATCAAATAATAAAAAAGAAACTGCACATTGGAAAGGAAAAAGGGGTGGGGTGTAAGAAAATGAGGAATAGCGTGGGATTAAGATGCATAGCGATGTATCAAGATCTTTGACAAGCTAAAGTCATATAACTAGTCAAAAATAATCTTACAAAACTATTAACTGGTAGCGAGTTCCTCGAGTGGTAATCAGGGTATCGTACTCACAAAGAAAATGCTAGCTAAATTCTACTGAACTCGAATGTACGTATCTAAATTATTACGGAGATTTAAATTGACAATTACACCCATGGTTTATTGCGTTTTTGAAGCTTACATCCACATTGCTTTCGACTTTGTAACTACTACCACTATGCTTGGTTCGGTTAATGGTTACTACCATATTTAATCCGAACCTAAAAAATGACTTGAAAATACCAAAATACCCTTATTTTCACCTGCCCTCATTTTACCCCTTTTCTTCTTCATTCTTTAATTTTTTACATCGACAATTACTGAATTGATTTTGTTCCAGTTTAAGTTACAATAAGACGAATTTCATCATCAGCCAGCTATCCACAGCCCGTGGCTACTGTTTATATATTAAAAGGTATGTCAATTTCATGCGTAGTTGTTGAATTTGAGTTGGTGGTTTTTTGATTTCGTGTATAATTTGAATTAGGGTTAACTGTACCTTTGAATAGCCTAATTTACACTTAATTTCGATTAATTTACCTTGAATTATTTTGTTAAAGTGTTGAATTAGTTAGTTTTTTGTAATTATTACTTGAGAAATCCGAAAACCCTAATTTTCGAATTTGGGGAAACTTTGTTTTATTTCTTCAATTGAGCATGTAATGTCTCACTTGTATTGAAAATTTGTGTTTAGGATGTCGATTCCTTCCAGTTTTGATGTGCGTCTCCACGTTGGTGGGAAGTTTGTAATTCACGAAATTAGCCGAAAAAATTATATTTACCTGATAAGAAGTGTCTTCAATGGATTAAGATGAGGGCTTGAGGGGAAAAAGAAAAATGACAACTGAAAAAGAAATGTTTTCAATGGAATATAAGGTAATCAATTAATGACCTGATAAACTTAATGGGAAAATAGGGGAAAATAGGATAAAAAAAGACAAAAACAAAAAAATGAGGGGAGAATGGAAAGTAAGGGGTAAAATGGGTACTAAATAAATCATTTAGGGTTTTTCCCAACTGCACTGCATCTTATCGGGTTTTCCTAATGCACTCTGAATATCGTATTCCCAACTGTATCCCTGAGTTTTCTTAATTACTCCCAACCATAACTATTTATGCTTAAGCCGTCAATTATCACCGTTAAATGCCAATTAGGATTCGTAATTTGCCTACGTGGAGCGCCTAATTTGCCTACGTGGAAGGATTAGTTGTAAATTAGAAGTTGAGTCAATTTATTAACCGTCATTTCTTTCTTTTGATTCAATTTTTTTTAAAACCCTTTGAAATCCTTTCACCTTCCTTCCTCTGTTCTCTTCATCTCCTTCCTTTTGCTATTGAACTTTTGCAGTTCATCGCCGTTGCAACATCTTCATCGTTGAACTTTTGCAGTCCTTCCTTCCTCTGTTCAATTTCAGGTATGATTTCAGGTATGATTTTGGGTAAATTAAAGAAACTTAGGGGTACAGTTGGAGTTATTAAAGAAACTCAGGGGTACAGTTGGGAATACGATATACGCAGGGGTACAGTTGGGAAAACCCAATAGCACAGGGGTACAGCCGGGAAAAACCCTATTAGCAGCCCCTACAAAGATCAACGGCTCAGATTCAAAGTTCATAGGTTCGGGTCCGTACATGGTAGTAACGATTAACCGAATCAAGTATAGTGGTAGTAATTACAAAGTCAAAAATAATGTGGATGTGAGTTTCAAAAAAGCAATAAACCATGGATGTAATTGTCAATTTACTCTAAAAGTTTATATATATTAAGATTAAACTAAATTAACTAAAACAAAGATTAAGACTAAAAGATAAACTATGGCTTGAGATTAACATAGATCTAAGTCAGTCACAGGAAAAGTCTAAGGTTGGAGTTTTACGATGACACTAAATGTGACCAACAACGAATCATGTAAATTGACAATTAATTATGCTATGAGAACGACTAATCATCTCGAATATTAATCTACTCTAAAGTCAACTAACGGATCTCGCAACTTATTAGTTTACGTTACCAAATTGCAAGCAAGTCTAATCTTAAACCAAACTTTCGATCTTCGGTTCAACTAACAGACTCTCATAACTTATTAGTTTATAAACCCACAATTCAAAATCCACCCAAACCGTACGACCCTCTGGTGGTGGCCGGTCGGCCGCCTTAGCCGCCGCCACCTGACTACCCAGCCACCTGCCTCCTCGTCCACGTCAGCTACTGCCCCACCTCGCATCACCAAACCCACAAGCTACATAAACCCTAACTTGTAATAAAATAAATAAAAAAAATTTAGTAAAAATTGATAATTAAAAAGTAAAATAGAAATTGAAATCAATTATCACTTGATTGAATCATTTATCGAATATCACGATTGAAAGTAATAAAAGTGTAGACTAAAAAATAAAATAAAAGTATAACATTTTGAATAAAATTACGGGGTATTGATTTTTCGTATACGGATTTTAGTCCTGTTCTATACTTTTTTCGCTATTATTTTCAAGTTTGCCCTTTTTTTTTTGGTAAAAATGTAAATTTCATTAATAACCAAACATAACCATTTACATCAAACCAAGACATATTGCCTCATCAAATCATCCTCCTAAACTATTTTATCAAGCCACTCTCTATCACTGTACTTCAAATTTTGTACCATACTCTTAACTCGACTACTTACATCATTTTTTAGCCGACGAAATTGAATCTCAGGTCTGATCACCATTTTCTCTTTGTAACACACATTCCGAGCATTCCATATCATATATACAAGTGCACACAAAACTGCAAACCAAAATTGACGCTGAAGACTTGACCAGCCCCTTCTGTAGACCACTTCAGACCACGCATCCAGGCCACAAAAATCCATCTCCAGCCATTGTTTCACCAACATCACCACCTTCCTACTATATACACAATCGAAAAAAAGGTGCTCCCTGTTTTCCTCTTTGTCCAGGCACAACACGCAGCTGTCCAGCCCTACACAACCAATTCTCTTCATTCTCTCAAAAGTATATAATCTGTCTTTCATTCCTAACCAAGTAATAAACGAGTGTTTTGGGATATTCAGTCTGGACCAGATGATTTTGGTCCATCTGCAAGTGACAGAGCCATTTCTAAGCCATTCGTAACCAGCTTTGATAGTGTAGTCAGAACCACTACCAATCCACTGACCTGATATGTAGCCCATCGCCAACTTAGTCTTGATTGCACAAATCTTCCTCCAACTCCAACTTGAATTCATGGATGGCGTGTAATCTGACCAGCTTTGGTTCTTCAAGTAAACATGATGTATCCACTTCACCCAAAGATGGTCACTCTTTGAATATATCCACCAGACCAATTTTCCCACTGCTGCCATGTTCCACCTCCGGTTGTCCCTTATTCCAAGACCTCCAGCCTTCTTATCCTTGCAAACTTCCACCCATGACACAGGGCATCCCCTTGTGTAATGCTCATGCCCTTCCCAAAGAAAATTTCGACAAATGCTATCTACCTTCTTCACAATTGTTGAAGGAAGAATAAACACTTGAGCCCAGAACTGATGTAATGAATTAAGCACTGCATTAATCAAGACCAACCTCCCCATGTAAGACAGTTTCCTTGCTCCCATACTTCTTATTCGAGCCACAATCTTTTCCACCAAGCAGTGGCATTCAAGCACTGACAGCTTCTTAGGTGATATGGGAACACCAAGATATCTAAAGGGAAGCTCCCCTTGCCTCAATCCAAACTGTTGCATAACATTTTGCCTAACCATTGGACTCATTCCATTCATATAGCATTCTGACTTGCTAGTATTCATTTCTAGTCCAGAACACCTGGAGAATTCACCAAAACCCCACATCAACCAAGTAATGGATTGTATCTCCCCTTTGCAAAACATCAGCAGATCATCCGCAATGCATAAGTGGTTCAACTTCAAGGATTTGCACAATGAATGATACCTAAAGCCATCCATAGACCCCACAAGTCGCAAAAGTCTGCTTAAATAGTCCGTACACAAGGTAAATAACAAAGGGGAAAGGGGATCCCCTTGTCTAAGCCCTCGTGCTCCCTTAAAGAAACCGAAGGTATTACCATTAATCACCAGAGAGTAAGCTGGAGTGGTAACGCATTGCATTATCATCTGCACTAGATGATTAGGAAATTGATAAGCCCTCAAAATCTGCTCCACAAAATACCATTCCACAGAATCATACGCCTTTTTCAGGTCCACTTTCACTAGGAACCTTGGAGAGCATGCTTTCCTGTTGTATAATCTTACTAGGTCTTGACAAATGAGGATGTTGTCCATAATTGATCTCCCCCTCGTAAATGCACTCTGATTTTCACACAAGAGACTTGGCAGAACTCTAGCTAACCTCTCACAAAGAACTTTAGAGACCACCTTGTAGATGACATTGCAACAAGCAATGGGTCTGAAATCCAACACACTACCTGGGGTATCTTTCTTAGGCAGTAACGTGATTTAGTTGCATTCACCTGTTTCAGAAGGCAACCATTCGCAAAGAACTCCCTCACAGCAGCTATCATCTCTGTCCCCACCACATTCCAGCTATGTTTGAAGAAACCACTCGTAAAACCATCAGGACCTGGTGACTTACCATCAGGTATGGAAAATAGAGCCATCTTCACCTCCTCTGCCCTTACAGGCTCTAGCAACATAGCAGCCTGTGAGTCTGTTACCAGGTTCCCCTCCCTTATTACATCCATATCAATCTCTTGAACAGCCTTGGATGATCCTAACAAAGCCTTGTAATATTGTAAAAAAGCATCCTCAATCAAGTTTGCCCTTTTATACTCCCATAATATACAATTTTTTTTTTTTTTTTATAACTTTTTCTAACCCAGATACATTCATTTCTAACTTTTCTTTAATCAAATTGAATATTTCAGTTTCTCATTGATGAACTCCGATAATAAATTTAATGAGGTAATAATCCTTTTTAATTTTAATTTTGTTCCATTAAATTTTCGAATTTTATTAATTTTTAGTAGATTTAATTTAAAATCAAAATTAGGGTTTTGTAAGTTAGATTAAAGGTGGTTTATGGTGGTGGGAGTGGTGGTCTACGACGGTGGGGCGGAGGGTCTGGACGGCGGGTGTAGGTGATGGTTGGCGGTGGTGTTAGCTGCCGTTGGTGAAGGAAGAAAAAAGAAACAGAGAATGGAGGTGAGGAGGGTCGAGCCCACGACCTCCCACAACCAATTCATTGTCTTTAGCCGCATGACTATTATCAGTATGCCACAATTGATTTGTTTTTTTTTATTAAACTTCGCATTAAATATATATCCTTAACGTCACCTACTTAATAAAAAAAATAGTGAAAACATACGCCCGGCTACCTCCATTGCTCCGGCCACGTCCGACCGACACATCCATTGCTCCTGCCACCTACAAACCGACCCTATGCCGCGGTTGTCAGCCTCCCACTGCTTCCCATCGCCTCCCGAGAACCACCCAAATCCCAATTTTCTATAAACCTTAATTCGATTTTTAACGTAAATTTATCAAGATTAATAAAGTTAACATAATTTTATGGAAAAAAATTGAAATTGAATCGAATTACTACTTTGTCGAATTTGATTATCGAAATTAATAATTGAAATAACTAAAAATTGTATGAATTTAGGTTAAGAAAAATTTGAAAAAATAAAAAAGAGAATTTTGTATCAAACTTTAAAATGATTTAATTTGATTAAGTCCATTCCATCACACTCTCATACTTCCCCCAAAAGTCACTTCCCAATCAACACCGACACACACCACTGCATTACTGCAACTAAAAACCAACACTAAGCTTCATCATCATCATCATCTTCAACAAAAAAAAAAGAGCATCAAAACCACCGCAACAATGGCGGTGAACGACGCACGTATATGTCGTCCGGCGGTGGTAAAGGCCACACTCTCTCTAGTCGCTCTCTGCATAGCAGGCTACATTGTTGGCCCTCCTCTTTACTGGCACATCATCGAAGGCTCTTTTTCTTCTTCTTCTTCTTCTTCTTCTTCGATATCGCTTAAATCTTCCTCTAATTGTCCTCCTTGTACTTGTAACTGCGATTCTCCACCTCTCATCACCATTCCTCAAGGTCCATTTTTCGATCTCTATTTTTCCGAATTTTGATCGTTTGATTTTAGTGTTTGCGTTTTGGTGATTAGGTTTTTCGATCTGTCGAATACGGTGCGGTGTATAAGTTGATCTAAAATGATTCCTAAATTGGAAAGATGTCGGTTTTGGCTTAATGATTTTGAAGCAAAATTAGATTGAAGTTTTAGTTTTATACAAACAAAACGGTTCATTTACGTCGATTTCTAAAGTAGATTAGTAATTAAATGACTGAAATGGAGGGATTATATTTAATTAAAGCATTGTTACATCCTGTTCAATATTACTGCACAATTTATAGGTTAATTACTCTTGAAGATCTGTTGTCAAAATTCGTGGAAAATTCATTAGATAACACAAAATTCTTGTTTGTAAGTTTTGAAATAGAACATTTTCTTAACAGTTTGATACCGATAACGATTTTCATGAATAATTTAGGCATTTTTCGTGGAAAATAATGGTGTAAGCAAACTATGATTTAGGGAGTGTACAGGATGATTATGTAAAAATGACGGCTTTTAGTTGGATGAAGATTAAGTTGGTTGATGACCGATTTAGTTTCGATGTGAGTATTAAGGAACGTAAGTGAGATTGTGTGTGCACGAGTAAGTGATATTGCAATGGGACTAGTGATCTACCCTCGTCCCTCGTTCTGCTGAAGTTTTGTTCTCCTGAATTTCTTATGTTAGAGTCGTTTTAATTTGCGTTTTTGTTTTTTTTTTGGTTTGATTAATGCAGAGCTGAAGAATCTCTCCTTTACAGGTTAGTTGTTTTTCTTTGTTGTTTGCTTTAATTCTTTTACGAGATAAGTTGCGAACGTTTCTTCTGCTTATTGCATCCTACAAATAAGTTGTTAAGGGTTACTTTTACTGTCTGAAAGGTCAATGCTTCCGTAGTTTTAGCCTTGATATCGATGCCCAACTTAGTGTAACATAGATTGTGGTTGTTGTGATGACATTTGTCCTCGATGTAAAAGATTTGTTTAGGGTGTTTCGAGTTTATATGAATGCTTCACTTTCGAGGAAAACATAAGGAATATATCTCCATATTGTCGGTCTTCTGGGAGCATCAGTGGTAGAATTACCAGGGTATCGAGACCTTTGTATGGTTTTACTAAGAAGGTTCTATATGTGTGCATCCGTGTGTTGGCTTTCGTTGAGACCTTGTATCCTTTACCCTTAATCGTAATATATCTTCTTCGTCGAATAGAGAGTATTGTGTAATCTAACTCTACAATTCTACATTCATCATTCATGATTCCCGAGCTTGCCTCTTAGTCTAGTCACAACTGCTGCGTCTTTAGTCTTTACCGTCATAAATTTCAAATATCACTTTGCGCAACCACCAGTTGCTGATCAGCATTTCATGTAAATGCTCTTCCCATTATACGCAGTCGATTATTACCCCCTGGGCAGCCCATAGGCCATATCCAAAACATTCAGAATCCCGCTACTAGGAAACCGGTTGCTGTCTTTAGCACATTACAATATCTGTGTAATATGATGAACATTTCGAAGAAAAATTATCTGAAGGCCTTTCGTTCACATCTTTGCACAAGGCTTATTTCAGAGGATTCAGCCTAATTATTACTCTTTCGCGTATATAGAATTTATTTGGTGCTGACAGAGCAATATCAATAAAATTGTGTCAATTGAGCAATATCATTAAAACTGCTACATTAGAAGCAAGTGAAACAAGCAAAATTAAGATGAATAAGAAATCAAAGTAATATTGATTTGTTTCAGTTCATTCATTTTTGAAAGCCACCAAACGCGGAGTTTATTCTCGATATGAAAATGATAGGAATTTAAGAAAAATAAAAAGCAAAATCGAGTTTATTTTGAGCTTGATTCCTTCAGTTCCTCTTGATCGGGTCGGCCTCCATGGTGCTGTTATTTAAGATGCCCACGCTCCTTCTGGAGTGCTCGGAATCTAAAATTCTTGTGTGTTTCTAATGATTCATGTTCTTGTAGTTACATGTGTTTCTTCACGATGTTGTTTCTCAAGGACTATTTTCGGAACTTATACCCCAAAAATATATTTAAAAAAAAAAAAAAAAAAAAAAAACATTTCATTAGGCGCTCTGTCATAGTATCTGCTTGAATATTTAAAAGTCGACACTTGACTAAAATGCCTGCCCACAGTTAGTACTGTATAAAGTCTATGGGAAAGGTTGTATGATGTCGCATTAGATTTCTTTGTTCTAAGAGTTATATTTGGGTTTCTCGTCTTTGTGTACTTGGAAATCAGGATTCTCTATGATACCTTGAAACCTTCAGTTGAAAACTTTTGAAAGACGAAACGAATCACTGGATACATCAACACAAGATCTCCCTTCTCTGTTAGGATCTGTTAATTCTGTACAATATAATAGTGAAGTGCTGGAGTGAATGAATATTTTCGTACATTTACGGAGCATTAAAATAAGGCTGTGAAGGTTTCGGGGAATCAGAGAGAAACTGCCCTTTTACTTGTCATGCATATTGCTGTCAGAGCATTCATCACTTATTTGCTTGCAAACCTTTGACTTGAGTTAATTGTTGCTGATGCAATTTTCGTGAACGTACTCAATTAATAAACAGACTGTTCGAAGCATGACCCAGCTGTTAGCGAAGACACAGAGAAGAACTTTGTTGAATTATTAGCTGAGGAATTGAAATTACGGGAGGCTGAAGCAGCGGACGAACGAAGGCGTGCAGATATGGCTTTGCTCGAGGCAAAGAAGATTACATCCCAGTATCAGAAGGAGGCGGATAAGTGCAACTCAGGAATGGAAACGTGTGAAGAGGCAAGGGAGAAGGCAGAAGCATCTTTAGTTGCGCAGAAGAAACTAACCGCTCTGTGGGAACAGCGCGCTCGTCAGAAAGGATGGAAAGACGGTGTGGCTAATAAGGCACGTCCTTTGTTGCAAGGAAACGTCCAAATTGAATAGTATTTTAGCCTTTGTTACGGGTACGTGGGTTGTGTTTATGTGTGGAAGATGTCCTCGGAATTGATCAACAGGAGAGTGGTGGAGCAACGGGTAGAGCGAAAAAAAAAAAATTCTTGTTTACGGTGTTTAAAAGAAGTGTAGGTGTGTCTTCACGTGTAATTTGGTGTAGACAACTCTTGAAATGACAACTCTTACGAAAAACATTTCAACTCTGTAATTTAACTCACGGGTAGAGCGAAAAAAATTTCAAGTGTGTCTACACCACATTACACGTGAAGACGCACACTTGAATGACAACAATCAGACGCATCGCCTAAGCCTGTATCTATTTTACATTACGTCATAAATTCATAATTACAATTACGATTATAATAGCCATCATAATAAGAAGTGTAGGTGTGTCTTCACGTGTAATTTAAGTTTTGCCGATCTATGATAGAAGAAACCGACTTCATTTCACAATTAGTATTGTTCAGAAAACACCAGACATAACACCATTACGACTCCCAACTCACCGATTACTATGGTTTTTCTGCCCAACAATAATGTTGCTCAATCACCGATTACTATTGTACGTTATGACTCTCAAGTCTCTCTCAACTTACTGATAATACTGCACTAAAAAGTGAAAAATAATGTTCGTTACTTAAGGGCCATCGTCATTCCATTTATTTGGTCCGGTTTGTAAAACCTGTGAAATTTGGGGTATAAAAGTTTTAACATTAAATCAAATACGAGTAATAGTTTTCTAAAACTCACGGATGTTACGGATTAACCTGAACAAAAGTTATTGGATTGAGATGGCCGCAATACTGCTTCACACCGTTTCACCTGCATTGGGTGCCACCACCTTACTCTTATTTCGATCCTCTTCTTCACCGGATATCGATGATGTGACGATTTCAATCTCATCTGTTGTTGAGGGTATTACCTCAGGTCCAGGTACTAACGCGGTCATCTTCTTTATTTCTTTTCCTTTGCCCCATACAACGGCGTATAGTCCAACCACGATAAATACTCCGCCTATCACACTAAGTGTAATTCCATATAACATTGAGGGTTAGACCAGATGCGGGTAAGAGAACAAAAATGAAAACTCAAGCGTAACATAGTCGGTACCTTCCAATGTATAGTTTCTCGTTCAAGAAAGTGCATCCTATCAATGCGACGATTACGACCAGTAATGGGTTAAATATAGAAATAAATAAGGGGCCTCTTAACCTAATGCACCATGCTACCAAAGTTATCATCACTCCTGAAGCAACAACTCCCTATAAAATTGTAACCACTTTATAATGATATATTTTACAAAATTTTATGGTGAGATCGTCTTATTCAAAAATGTATTCAGAGTTGATATTGCTCATATACCGTGTATAAAGCTGCGAGGAGGCGGATATTCCACCCCAACTTCCATTGACTAAAGTCTCTTTCGACAATCAAGGCGAAAACAACTGATTGGATAGCTGCCATTAAATTTAGCAAAGCCGAGCACGAATAGTAACACGGATATCTCGTAGACAACTTTGCCTGTCACCATATACAATGCATCATCACTACTTTTAACGACATCATTCATACTTGAAGCGCGAAGTGTATATGAATTTTTAATTTGACATTAAATGAAGTAGAGAAAGTAGGGTCACTTAATACCTGAATGATCAACCAAAGAGCATAAGAGCAGCATCCGATAATAGCAGTGAATGATCCGAGAAGGGTTTCACGAGCGCTGTGACTTGTTTCATGGGCATGCGATTTGAGAATGTGGGTGTGTACAGAAAACGTTTTAATCTCGATTCCTTTGTAGAACGTAAGCACCATCGCGCCACCAATTCCAATTAATGTCCCCAAAATCTTTGCCTTCCCTGGTAATGTTTTTATCGACAATTTTTCCAACCTGTGACAAGAATATCATTTCATTTTCAGTCGAAAAATTGTTCGAGTTGATTACTCCGTACAATTTCTTTGCTTAGTCTCCGCTAAGTTCTCAAGAATATATTCGTCATTTTGTAACCGTACGATTCTAGTCTTACCTTAATTTAGCTTATACATCTCAAATCTCACCATGTATAAAAACCTTGCTATTGTGCTAATACTTCGTATTAACTAATTCAATTCTCTCATTTTATCTTTAAACATTTAACAATGTTTACCTTTATTTTGTTAATTTAATTCTTTAAATACTTCCTTCTACTCAAGTTGTTCTTCCCACTTACTTTATGCGCGATATTCAACGTGACACTTTGACCCTCTATTTTACAGTACATACGTGAGTGTTATTCGTTGAAAATATATGTATGAAAGATATTTACCTATCAAATGTTAATATTCAATTGTTACTCCGTATATATTAAAATTATTTATAGATTATTAATTATACTTGAACAAAGTTTTAAAAAGTTGACTTCCAAAAAGTAAAGTGGAAAGAACACTATAAGTAGAAGGGAGTACATTATTTGATAATAATTTAATAGCATATTGTTAGAAATTGTATGCACAAAAATGTGACGGAATAATATAATCATAACATCATTATAGCTCAGTTTTAAGCTTAAAAACAAAAACAAAAAAAAACAAAAAAAAAAAGATTAAGATATGACTCGTGTTAACCTTAAAAACGGATATGTTTTTCTTAATCTTAAGACGGATATGCGCCGTTATTATTTGCTATTTATAAAAGTATACTCCGCACACAACAAGCGCGAACTAGTTTAGACAATCTAGATCTATACTAATATCACAAATTCTCATTTAAGACCACTAAACCCGTTTTAAGCTTAAGACGGGTCGGGTCAACCCGTTTCTCCATTTTTTTTATTTTTTTTTTTTGGAATTTTTTTTTCAAGACCCAAAATTTATTTTTAAAAACTTTTGTCGAAAATCGTGTTTATAGGGTTATTGAAAATGGTAACAAAGTAATGTAAAATGGTAACATATTATATTATATTTGTAACATATTATATAACATAGAAAATAAAAAATTGTCATAACATTTGTTTAATATGTTACCATAATTGTATAATATGTTACCAAAATAGGTTCGTGTTTATAGGGTTGTTGAAAATGGTAACAAAATAATGTAAAATGGTAACATATTATATTATATTTGTAACATATTATAAAACATAGAAAATAAAAAATTGTCATAACATTTGTTTAATATGTTACCATAATTGTATAATATGTTACCAAAATAGGTTAATTATGTTTTAATTTTTTGAGAATATGTCACCAATATAATATAGTATGTTACCATTTTTATCAGTATTGTTACCATTTAAAATTTGTGTTTTATTCGTTATTTGAGTTAAGTTTTTTTTTTTTTTTTTTTAAAAAAAAAAAAAAAAAAAAAAAAGGGGTCTTAAAAAAAATTCGAAATTTTTTTTTGTCAAAACGGGTCATATTTGACCCGTTTTATAGGAGACTATTTGTATTAATATTTGTATAACACGGTCATACAACAACTTATTATAAGATGATTGCATAGTTGCTATCTACATGGTCATTTTATAACTATAATATCATAATCCTTGTGATCATATGTGTATTGACTACTGATATTACTGATGATTGTAACAATTTTTGAAGTTACCTTGCTAGAAAGTAGAGACTATAATATATCTGTTTTATATTTTTATACCTTTTTTGTTGGGGGCGGCTCCACTCGGGCCGGGACATATAAGGCCGGGAGGACCGTAGGCCGGGAGGTCCCCATCTGCCAGTGGACCCAAGAGTATCTCCCGGGTCCGGGGCAAGTATGGCCCACCCGGGACCGTACCGTACGGAGCAGCAGCACAAGAAGACAAATTGAAAACAAGTATAAAAGGTAACTAAAACCCTAAAAACTATACATTCACACACATATAAAAACACTACACAAAAAGGTTTTTCTCTCTCTTTTCTCTCTCTAGATTTATTTGTCTTAGTAACTGACTTGAGCGTCGGAGGGCCACCACCCGGAAGGCCCCGGGGCTAGGTTTGTTACGTCGTTTCAGGAAGCGAGGAAGGAAGAGACCGGCCGAGAGCTAAGGACCCTCACGGACTTAGCTTATCGAATTTATAATCCACATTAACTTGTAATCATTTGTATTTAGTTTTGGTATTTAGTTCCTAACTTTATACCCGAAACAATTGGCGCCGTCTGTGGGGAAAATTTCACAAAAATCTTACAAAAAGCCATGTCAAACCCTCCACAAGAGCCGAGAAAAACAAATAGTTAAACAAAGCCTCCCTGGGAGGTGCCAGATTCCTCGAGACCGAAACAGAACGCCCTTGACTCCAGAGGAGAAAAGAATGATGAGTGCCTTCCTTGAAAAGTTAAGGAAGACACCACCTGCCGGCACTCCACCGCCCGAACCAAGCCAGAAAAAGTCTCCTCCAAAGAAGGATCCCATCCCATCCCTGACACCGAAGAATCTTTTCCACGAGGACAACGAGGTATCAAGCAATGATAGCACGTGGAGAGAATCAGAGCAGTCTCATTCAGCGTCCCGGTCACCACCTTCAGTTCAAGAGGTGTCAAAGCCCGAGGTTCCACGCATCGAGAGGCCCAAGCGCAACAAACCCAAAGAAAACAGAACGCAAGGGAAAGTTACGGTAAAATCGCCTTTGGCCTCTTCGGTGTTGGAGTACCCTCTTCCGCCCAAGATGAAAATTCCAACGATACAATACGACGGGAAAACGGACCCGGAGGAACATTTGGCGGCCTATGAGAGCCACATGATGATGTACGACCCTACGGATTACGTTTGGTGCAAGGTCTTCCCAACAACCCTAACGGGCTTGGCACAAACGTGGTTCCGTAACCTCCCGACCGGCTCTATCTGCGGATACGAGGATATGTGCCAAGTGTTCAGGCAACAGTATGCGGGGAACAAGAGGCGGGAGAATGTAGCCACGGAGCTCCTGAACGTGGTGCAAGGGAAGAGCGAAGGGTTGAAGGAGTATATGACCAGATTTGACAGGGAGTCACAGTAAATCAGAGACCTGGACCCCAAGATAGGAGTCCATTCCTTGACAGTGGGATTGAAGGAAGGAGAGTTGAAGAGTCTCCTAATCAGGAACCCACCGGTCAGCCTAATGGCAGCCCGCGAGATGGCTGAGGGATTCGTGAGAGAGGAGCAGTTTCACAAAACATTCAGCAAGAGAAGTGACAAGAAAGAAGACCAGGGCGGGGCCCAACAAGAATGGAAGGGACCGCCCCGGAGACAGAATAACAACAACATCCGCAGCAATTACAACCGCAGCAATAGCAATTACAACAATCGCCGGGATAACCGGGATGGCCGGGACAACCGAGAAAGCAGAGGCCCGCATGGAGGTAATCAACAGTTCCAACAATGGACTCACTACACACCGCTCATAAGGTCCCAGCCAGAAATTTTCGAGATGACCAAAAACGAGATCAAGTGGGCCGCCCCTCGGCCGCAAAAACACCCAGGGAATGATAAGTCAGCTTTCTGCGAATACCACCAGACAGCCGGCCATGCAACGGAGAACTGTGTATCCCTGAAGAACGAGGTCGAGCGGTTGGTGCAACAAGGCACCTTGCGGCGCTTTGTCAAGGACAAGCGAGAACGAGACGGAGGTGAAGGAAGTGGGGACCCAACACAAACGGGACCGAAGAAGAACCAGAAAAGGATAAGTGAAATTCATATGATCGCCGGGACGGAGGAATCAATCTTATCCGGAAGGAAAAGAAAGGCAGAGAAACGCGAGCAAACTAGCATGAGCATTTATTCAGCCGGAAGGACAGCACCAAAGCCAGTCCCGGACCTTACCATCAGTGATGAGGACTATCAGCGGGTCTCCTACCCCCACAGCGACCCGCTAGTCGTCTCCTTGGACATCGGACCTCATCTGGTCCACAGATGCATGATCGATACCGGAGCCTGCACCAACCTCCTCTACCGGGAGGTATTCGAGAAGCTTGGCTTGAAGAAAGAACAGCTGACACCCTACATAGGCTCGCTTATCACGGGCCGGGTCAGTATCAGGCCAGATGGGGACTATAACCTTGCCAGTCACAATAGGGGAGGAGGATATGGCAAGGAGCGTGGACGCAAGTTTCGTAGTCGTAGATACCCCGTCGGCATACAACGCTCTCATCGGCAGAGTCACCTTAGATCACATTCATGCTGTGGTATCGGTACGAGCATTGGCAATGGCCTACATCACGGACAACTGGACCGAAGGAAAGATCTACGGTGATCAAAAAGCCGGGAGATCCTGTAACTCCCTATCGGCCCGGGGGACAAAACAAAAGACAGTAGCAGAAGTCAAGCTCCCGGAACAGAGGGAGACGCAGAGTCTAGAAGTAACTCCGGGGCCGGAGAGTGAAACAAAAGAAATTGAGTTGTCACCAGGAAGGAGTGTGGTCATTGGGGCAGAACTTGACCCCGGCTTTCAAGACAGTCTGATTAGTATCTTAGAAGAGAATAAGGATGTGTTTACTACTCATTTGAGATCTGGGGATAAGTCCGGAAGTAGTTGTGCACCAGTTGAATGTTAACCCCGGCTACAAACCAATCAAGCAGAGGCTGCGACCCATGAGTGCAGAGAAGGACGCGGCCATTCTTGAAGAAATAAACAAGTTACTGGAGGCGGGTTTCGTTGAACGTTGTGACTATCCCGAGTGGTTGGCCAACGTGGTAATGGTGAAAAAAGCGTCCGGGGCGTGGAGAATGTGCGTTGATTTTACAAATCTAAACAAGGCGTGCCCCAAGGACTGCTACCCGTTGCCAAGGATTGACCAGCTGGTAGACTCCACCAGTGGTCATTCGACCCTGAGCTTCCTGGATGCCTTCTCAGGATACCACCAGGTCTATCTGTCAGAGGAGGACAGGCCCCGGTGCGCCTTCATCACAGGGCACGGGGTCTACATGTACAAGATGATGCCTTTTGGGCTTAAGAACGCCGGGGCCACGTACCAACGGCTGGTGGATGCCGTGTTCGCAAAACAGAAGGGGAGAAACATGGAGGTATATGTAGATGATGCAATCGTGAAAAGCAAGTCTGATGAGCAGCACCTGGAAGACCTGAAAGAGACGTTCAGCTCGCTCAGAGAATACCAAATGAAATTGAATCCGAAGAAGTGCACCTTTGGAGTCCGGTCAGGGAAGTTTCTGGGATACCTGGTCAGCTCAAGAGGGATTGACGCCAACCCCGAGAAAGTCAAGGCTATATTAGACCTGCCGGCACCAAAGACGATTAAAGATATTCAAATTTTGACCGGGAGAATGGCAGCACTTTGCAGGTTCATCTCCAGGTCCGCCGACAAGTCCACACCATTCTTCCAGGCACTGAAAGGGAATAAGAGGTTCGTATGGGGAAAGGAGCAGAATGAAGCTTTTGAACAGTTGAAGAGACACCTTACAACATTGCCTACTTTGGCAAGACCGGTCACGGGCGAAACTTTAATCTTGTACATCGCCGTGACCGCAAGCGCAATATCAGCAGTAATCCTACGGGAAGAAGAAAAACAACAACAACCAATCTACTTCGTCGATCCATACAGGTCGGTCGAGAAAGAAACTACCCGATCATCGAGAAAGCGCGTCTGTTGTCGTCATAAGAACCGGGCGAGGCCGTACTTTGATGCTCACCGGTGGAAGTGCGCGCAGACCGACCTTTGGAGAAAGCACTCGAGAAATTTGAAAAATCGTGGACTTCAGTGGGCGATTGAGCTGTCAGGCTTTGGCATAACCTACGCCGGAAGAAACAATCAAGGCCCAGGCCCTGGCGGAACTTCATTGCCGAGTGCACCCACCCGGCCAGGGGATGCAGGGGATTGTGGCGGGTGTACACAGACGGGTCAGCCACCATCCATGGTTCCGGGGCAGGGGTCGTCATCATCAGTCCCGAAGGACATGAATTCGAGCATGCTTTGAAATTTGCCTTCCCGGCCACTAACAATGAATCTGAATACGAGGCGGTACTGGCAGGACTAGAGGTGACAAAGGCTATGGGGGCAGATGAGATTTAATTGAGAACGGACTCGCAGCTGGTAGCGAGCCAACTGAAGGGAGAATACGAGGCCCGGGAAGAAGGAATGGCATTGTACCTCCAAAAAGCAAAAACTTTGACCTCCGGATTGAAATCTTTTGAAGTCCATCATATTCCCAGGTCCGAAAACAACAAAACGGACGCGCTTGCCAAACTCGCCAGCGCAACAGCAGACAACAAGTCAAAAACGGTCACGGTCGACATCCGCCGGCAAAAAGGAGTACTAACGATCAATGCAATCTCTGAAGACAATTTGGATGGTAGATATTGAAATACAAGTTGGAAGGAGAAATCCAGGAAGATAAAATCGAAATTTGCTAAAGCGAAGAGGCGGCCCCTGGTTTGTCATCGTGGACGGAGAGCTTTATAGACGATCATTCTCAGCCCCACTACTAAAATGTGTAGGGGGCATGGACGCTGAATTCATCCTGAACGACATACACTCAGGAGTGTGCGGTCATCATGTGACCGGCCGCACGTTAGCCCACAAAGCACTGAGGGCCGGCTATTTTTGGCCCACAATGCTAAAGGATGCCAAGGATTTGAGCAAGCGGTGCCGGCAATGTCAAATTTTCGCCCCGGATATTCATCTCCCCGCCAGAGACCTCAGGCCAGTCCTGAGCCCAATACCTTTTGACCAATGGGGGATGGACATCCTGGGGCCCTTCGCAACGGCGACCGGGGGCAGGAAATATGTGGTAGCAGCCATTGACTACTTCACTAAGTGGATTGAGGCAGAGGCCATTCCCACCATCACTGAGCAGGCCGTGAGAAAGTTTATTTGGAGAAATGTAATCACAAGGTTTTGGGTGCCCAAGGTGGTGGTATTTGACCACGGGAAACAATTCGACAATGACAACATGCGGGACTGGCTAAAGCGGAACGGGACAGTTGTCGCTTACTCATCAGTTTGTCATCCACAGAGTAACGGACAAGCCGAGGCCGCCAACAAGCAAATGTAGAACGGCATGAAAAAGCGACTGGATGAGCTGAAGGGGGCATGGGCCGATGAACTACCAAGCGTCCTCTGGTCGATCAGAACTACAGTCAAAGAGTCCACCGGACACACCCCATTCAACATGGTCTACGGGGCCGAAGCTTTACTCCCGATTGAAGCAACCCTACCCAGCCCTCGCACAAGTTTACACGACCCCGCCAGCAATGAACAAGCAAGAAGGGAGTCGCTGGACCTGCTAGATGAGGTCCGGGACCAAGCAAGAGAAAACCTGGCGGTCTACCAGAACAGGATGAGAAGGATGTACAACCGGAGGGTGAAGCACAGGGACTTTGAACTTGGAGACCTAGTGCTAAGAAGAGCATCCGCCACCGGGAAAGGGAACATTCATGGGAAGTTGTCACCCACATGGGAAGGACCCTACCAGATCACTGAGATAAAGCAACCAGGGACCTTCATGCTAAGAGATATGAACGGCTACGACCTCCCGTCCCATTGGAACTCTGACACACTAAGGAAATATTACGTGTAAGCGTTGTACTCTTTTCCCTTACCCGTGGTTTTGTCCCACTGGGTTTTCCACGGGAAGGTTTTAATGAGGCAACGTATAAGACATCTGTAACGCGAGTGACCAGGAATGTTGGCACCGCGAGCTTTTGTAACGTTTTTTAGTAGAACTTGTGCTAGAATTTTTGCCCAGCATTTGTTTAGATTTGTATCACACAAAAGCTGGCCAGGGGGCAAGGAGGGGGGACTACCCCCGACCCCGGCTAATCAACGATTGTCTGATTCAAAAATAGGAATTTTTGAAAATTTTACTAACACTTTCAGGAAAGGAGGGTTGAGCACTCCGAATCCCGCCTGAAGCAGAGTGGGGGTAAGAATAGGCCCCGGAACAGCTAAGAGACATAAAAGACCGGAGAAGGGTGGGACCTCCTAGGCAACCGCCTGGTGGGCTCCCATGCCAGCGTAGGATGAACATCGCGCCTTGAGAGTCCATGGCCTGGGGCCTGGGCGGCTCGCGCCCTACGCATGTCTACGTATGGATGAACATCGCGCCTTGAGAGTCCATGGCCCGGGGCCTGGACGGCTCGCGCCCTACGTATGACAGATTGCCTACGTATGGATGAACATCGCGCCTTGAGAGTCCAGGCCTGGGGCCTGGACGGCTCGCGCCCTACGTATGGCCCTGCACAATGCTCACCCGAGGTCGTCGGGCCCGGGTGAGGGTGCCTTTATGCAAAAGAGCAGGGATGTCTATGATGGCCCACGTGCCTAGGCTGCTCTCACCGCAGTGTCTGATGCCGGCCTTGTAGCCGGTGGCGGCTGCGGACCTCCCATGTCTACGTATGGATGAACACCGCGCCTTGAGAGTCTATGGCCTGGGGCCTGGACGGCTCGCGCCCTACGAATGACAGATTGCCTATGTATGGATGAACATCGCGCCCTGAGAGTCCAGGCCTAGGGCCTGGGCGGCTCGCGCCCTACGTATGGCCTTGCACAGTGCTCGACCGAGGTCGTCGGACCCGGAAGAGGGTGCCTTCATGCAAGAACACCGGGAAGGTAAGAGCAGACCTCCCATGAACGTGCAATTCACCGAATAACCTAAGTACAATCGCCCGGCAACCGGGGGCATGCGTATGAATGAACAGGAGAGTGATTACAATCACCAGAAGCTAAGTAGTTCACGGTCCCGGTATAGATAACACACAGAGAAAAAGCTAGAAATTTGGCTAAGTATAAATAAGACGCGGGGACCAAACAATACCATCCGGCCCCGGTACAAACAGTGAAAACAACATAAGCATTCAAAGAGAAATAATAACGGAGGAGAACGCATCTAGAATCGCCCGGTCTCGGAGGAGAATAGCGCGAATAAAAACGAGATAAAATAAGCTAAGTATGGAAAAACGAAAAGACAAGCCAACATTAACAAAAGGAGGAACGCGTGAAATAGAAGGAGTCTAATACAAGTTTGCTGCTCCTGAGCCCACACACCGGGCCAGGAGCAGGCAGATGCAAATAATTACAAGTTAAAAGAACAACTAAAAGACCTACCGGAGTCGGCGGCCGTCTACCACAAAAGGCCCGCCTACTGCAGACTAATGTAAGTCTTATTAAAATAGAAAACAAAATGTAGGCTAATGGGAGATCCCGCAGATCATCCCGAAAGCGGAAGATCGGAAGACAAGCGGCGAATACCTAGCGATCGGCAGACCACCGCCCGCGGATGGTCCCGCCCTGCGACCGCTTCGCCTCGCAACCACATCCCGCCTCGCCGCTCCAAATTTCTTCGGTGGCGAAAATCAGCTGGGGTCAATGGCAGCCACGAGTTCCTTGGTCTCGTTGGCCCCAAAGTCTGACCCGGTGTAGAAGACGTCAGCCCGGACCTGCTCCAGCTCCTCTTCATGCTTCCCCTTTAAATCCGCCAGGTCCATGGCGAACTGGGTGGTTTTGATCTCCGCCTCCAACGCCCTCGCCTCGGCCTTTTCCGCCCTCGAAACGGCAGAGTCTCGAGCCCGGGAGACCTCAGCGTGCTGGAAGACCAAAGCCTCCTTTTCCTTGTCCAAGGCAGAAAGCTGGTTCTCTCTCTCCTGTAGTTGGGAGGACAAGTGCTTAACCTCAGCCTTGAAGTCAGAGATGGTTTTGTCTCGGGCCGCCCTTTCCTTTCGCAGACGGGTCAGGTCCCGCTGCAGCCCCGGCACGGAAGATGAGCCGGACGAGCGGCGGAGGCTGTCAAGCTCATGGGCGGTGCTGTCCGTGAACTTGGAAAGATCCGCGAGCGCAGCTGAGAGACCTTTGAAAGCACGGTTGGCCTTCGCGGCCAACTCCGCGGCGTTGAGGCACACACCGCCAACGCTGGCAAGAGGGGAAGTCTCCAGCACTGCATCCTCCCGTGGTTTGGTTGGGCCGGTATCGCTAGGACCCCCCTTGCCCGGGACCGCCACGGATACCCTCAGCATGTCATCCCGGGCCTGAGAGGAGGAACCCTGAACAGAGAATGGAAACAAGTCAAACACGTCCTGCTCACTAAGGGAAAAAAACACGGAGGAGAGACCATCTGAGGGGACGTCCAGGGGACGACCTTCAGAAAGGCTCCCCCATGAGAGAACGGCACTAACCTTTTCCTGCCTCTGCCTCTTGAAGGGTCTCCCTTCCTCTTCCTCCTCGGGGTCTGAGTCTATGGTTTGGACCACAAACTCAGGGACTTTGGGCCTTGGCGGTCGCTGAGAAGCCTCAACCTCTCTGGGCGGGCTGGGAGGCAGGAAGGGCTTTGCGCTTCCGAAGTGCTTAGGGGTAGGCGGGAGAGGAAGCAGGCGGCTGCTCGGGCTTCCTGTCCCGGGGAGGCTTGAAGGCGGGTCTTTTCTTCCCCTTCGGCCTCTTAGGGACTTCTCCCGGCTGCATTTTTATCAGCTCTTTAAGCGTTGGCTTGCGACGTTCGAAATCTACTGCAACAGGCTCGTCAAGAGGCTTGTTGTCTTTTCCAAGGCCGATAGAAGCGAGGTCCTCCTCTGTCAGATAGCCCAAGTCACCTGCAACGGGCAAAATCGTAACGATCAGACTCGGCAATACAAAAGATGGCAATTTGAATACAACTAAAAACAATCAAGGCGCCAAACATCCAGCCACCCGGCCCCTGCTCACCTGCCTCAAGGGCCGGGACCAAGCCGACGACGCTAAGGAACTTGTCCTGGGTGATCGTTTCCGCCGGAGGAAGCCAATTCTTGGGAAATATCTGCTTGCCCTTCTTATACGACTCGAAGTAGGTCACGGCAGCAGACTCGTCCTTGGTCAGAGGGACATCCTTCCACGACAGGATCTTCCCTGGAACCCACTCCCCCCGGGTCTCTAAGCGACCTCTCACATCGTTGTGAAAACATCGAGGGTGGTTGAAGGGCTCAGAAGACTTCAAAAAGAACCACCTCTCATTCCATCCCTTCATCGAAGTCTTGATGGGGAAATGGGTCAAGTAGCCGGTCTCGGTGTGAAGGGACCACCACCCCTTCATTGAGGGAGTAGTACACGGTTGGAAATGGTGAAGGCGACGGAACAGGTTCACAGTCAAAGGAAACCCCAAATACAGGCAAGTCCAAGCGAAGGCAACTATAACCCTGATCCCGAAAGCTGTCACTTGACAGATCGCAATATTGGCCCGGTCAAGTACCGTCTCAATGAAGGGATGAAGTGGGAATCGGAGCCCGTGTTCTAAATTCTTGATATACACGGCCGTGTGCAGGTCTGGAGGTTTGACCACGTTTTGGTGAAGTCCCGGCACGACGAATTCCCAGCCTTTGGGCAGATAGTAATGTTTGGCTGCTTTCTCGGAGCAGTTATGTTCGTTCAAAAAATCCCGGTAGCTCGAGTGTATCCTGGTGTCCATGGGAATCCGAAATACCGAGGGCTCTAGGATTCGTACAGGCAAGGCCTCGGCCTGAGAGGGTCCAGCCTGAGAGGGCCCAGCCTGGGAAGGTCCAGCCTGAGCTTCTAGGTCGGTCTCACCCTCCCGGCCTAGGGTTAAATCCTCTAACTCAGGCTCTACATCAGAATCTGATACTATATCGTAGTCTGAGGCAGTTCTAGAAGACAAGTCGGCCGAAGCACTCATTGTTCTCTATTAAGTGGAAACTTACGAAATCAAGAAACAAACGCAAAAATTACCTTAAGGATTAGCACGGACGAGGAAGATGAAGGAGGCGGGATGAAACGAAGGCGTAGGATTAGCAAAGATGATGAGATTCACGAAGATTTTTTGGGAAAGAGTTATGCGTTTTTGAAGTTGTAAAAGAGAAAATGAAACGAAATAAGGGGGGTATTTATAGGAAAAAGCCTGAATAGTGCGCTTCCATCCGTTGTACGACACGTGTCAGCCAGGGGAGAGGAAACGTCGCTTCCTTGGGCCTTGAAATTCAAAAATTGCGCCAAAGTGGAAAGCGTACTCAACACACTACTTGCAAGCGGGAGGAAGTTGAAACAAGGATGGGAAGCTAGGACGCAAAGAGGATTGGCTTGCCTAAGATGCAGGAAGGGATGGATAACCACCCGGGAGCGAAACATACAGGAAAAGCCCATGGCTTCCCCTGTATGGGAGCAGTTGTTGGGGGCGGCTCCACTCGGGCCGGGACATATAAGGCCGGGAGGACCGTAGGCCGGGAGGTCCCCATCTGCCAGTGGACCCAAGAGTATCTCCCGGGTCCGGGGCAAGTATGGCCCACCCGGGACCGTACCGTACGGAGCAGCAGCACAAGAAGACAAATTGAAAACAAGTATAAAAGGTAACTAAAACCCTAAAAATTATACATTCACACACATACAAAAACACTACACAAAAAGGTTTTTCTCTCTCTTTTCTCTCTCTAGATTTATTTGTCTTAGTAACTGACTTGAGCGTCGGAGGGCCACCACCCGGAAGGCCCCGGGGCTAGGTTTGTTACGTCGTTTCAGGAAGCGAGGAAGGAAGAGACCGGCCGAGAGCTAAGGACCCTCACGGACTTAGCTTATCGAATTTATAATCCACATTAACTTGTAATCATTTGTATTTAGTTTTGGTATTTAGTTCCTAACTTTATACCCGAAACATTTTTATTTATAACTTTTTGTTGGGGTAGCAACCCAAGTCCCACATTGGAGAAGAAAATTAGTTATCTTCACTTTATAAAAAGATCGTCACTTTATTAGTATGATGAGGCCTTTTGGGAAGGAGCCCAAAAACAAATCCGTGCGGGCTTGGCCCAAAGCGGACAATATCATACTAATGTGTGACGGTGTGGTACGGTGGAAGCGGCGGTCTCAACACTTTAACCTACTTCTAATATATTTTGAGACGTTTTACGAGAGATTTAGTCTAAGAATAATTTATAGATGCAAGGGGAAGGACAAAAAACCTGAAAAAAACGCCAAGGACGAAGGTAACCCCGGGAGCAAGGTTGGCCATAGCAGAAGCAAAAGTGGCCGATGTTAACACTATGCTTTCCAAATATAAATTTTGCACCAATGATCCTCTGCATTTTATTTATTCATATAAATAACATCATTATATTTACGTAAATCAATTCGTTATATTTGTTTAATTCGAAATTGCTAGCGTAGGTAATTAGGTATATTGAAAATATCAAGTCGTCTTCCTCTGTAACCAATCACGAAATAAAAGATTGGAATTCTACAAGGGTTTATATTCTCTATAGATATCAGATACACATAACAAATATTTCTTAGTTATTTATTATTGATTATGAAGGACGATAACATGTCACGCGTGCTAATCTTTCCAGTGTATTTTGAGGTACGGAGTAACTACGACGAGTAAGTTAAAGCGACTAACCCGAACAATCCACATAGAAATGCTTGGCCAAGAACTGTCCATGTTAGTTTGGGTCTAGTATTCCTGCAACAATATAATTACATTGTAAGTTATTAATCTCTTACTAAATCGTTTAATTTTAAACGGTGAATGAAAAACACTGATCATACTGACTACATAAACATTAACAAAACTTGACATAGGAAATTAATTAGATGCCACGGCAAAAATGTTCTCACTTCTATGGACTCCTTATTTCAATCATCTGTTTACCTTTTAATTTGACACAAAGACTTAAGACAATCCACAGGGGCGGACCCAGGAATTTTTATATGGTGTAGTACTACATCTTGATAACGTACACACAATTTTATGTTCGGTTTTTTTCTTGCCTTGACATTATTAATTACTCCGTATAATATATTATTAGACATAGATATTGAAGGGTTTTATACTTTAATCATAATATTTCTATAAAATAACATACCCAACGAATGTTAGTACAAGCATCTTATATAATACTTTCTGTTTAAACTATTTATACGAAATAAAGTTGAAAATCAGATTGAAATTTAAATTTAATAAAAAATATTAACAAATTAATTTGAAGGTGATTTAAATAACATTTTGCTACACAACTAATTGAAATAAGTAATGACTTGATTACATGAATAATGGTTACATATACTCCGTATGATACTCCAATATTTAATGTGCGCAATTTACTAAAAATGGTTAAAAAAAAAAAGGAAAAAATGATGGGAGGGGGGTTTGAACCCAAAATCGCATGGATGAGGCATGAGTTTCTCTTGCACAAAGACCACTTGAGCAACACCATTTACTATGTTCTATGAATCTGTTAATTACATATTAAATATTTTTGAAATTTTTTGGTGTTGCACGTGCAACACCATTATTCATAGTGGGTCCGCCCCTGACAATCCATTATAAGACATAAATACCGCTTAAATTCTCATTTTAATCAAATTTTTGTAGAGATGAGTGAAAATGAGATGAGGCCAAGTTGATAAATTAATAGAACAAAACCTTCCTTAAAATGAAATGTAAACAAATGAATTTTACACCTAAAAAATGAAAGGTAAACAAATAATTGGAACGGAGAAATTACATAATTGCATAATGTTTTTCTTATGCTGGTTTCATACATTGTTCATATAGAAATATGAAATTCTATAGGGTGGTGTTTGAGAACCTACATTTCATTTTAAAATTTGTATTTAAAATATACTTGGTACCCTTTCGAATGAAAATTATTGAAATAACATGATATGTGTTGTGTCATTTGAAATGCCCATAATTTGTGAAACATTGAATTGCTTTTGGATTTGGGTCAAATTCAAATCCAAATTCTTGAGCTCCACAAATCATTTTGTTCAAATTCAAATTTCAAAATGAAATTATCATTTCCAAATGCAACCGGGTATACAAGTTTTTTCCCCTCCACCGAAAAAAAAAAGACGTAATTGATTTTTCGTATACGACTTTTACGCACGTTGTATAATCTTTTCATTTAGGTTTCTACTTCTACCTTTTTCTACTTTCATTGTATATAATTTCTCTCTTTTTTCTTAAACTTTTCTTAATCAAATTCTAATCGATTTCTCAATTAATCAATCATAAATTCCAATAATCGATCCAATCAATTAAAAATCTCCTTCATTTTCAATATTGAACTTAAATTATCAATTTTAATACCGTAGTTTTTAATAGATTTAATTAACAACTAGGTTTAGGGTTTTGAATAGGTGAAATGTTGGTGGTGCGGGCCAGCACGGGCGGCAGCAGCAGCACGAGGTGACAACTGCCGGTGATGTCTAGAGAGACTTGGCGGTGGTGGTAGCTTGACCACCGTCACAAATGCCGTCACATCTGTTATTTACTTTATCGGGATTTATGATTAATTAATTGATAAAATCAATTAAAATTTGAGTTAGAAAAGTTTATGAAAAAAGAGAAAAACTTATATATACAATGGGAGTAAAAAAGAATAGTTGTGAAAAACTAAATGCAAAAAGTATACAACGGGAATAAAAGTCGTATACAAAAAATCAATACACAAAAATAAAGTCATTTAAAAAATTGTTTCGATAAAAAGTAATAAATACAGTATCGTCATTTATTATAGCGAGAACTTGAACCAATGATCTTATTATGATTTATTGATCTACTACCAATGACGGAGCTCGGTTGTGGCCCTCTAGAGCCATGGCCCGGGTAGACTTGAAAATAAATGTGAAGAACTAAGTTTGTGAAACATAAAGGAAAGAGTGGTCTAGTGGTAGAAAAGAAAGGTGAAAGTACTAGTTTTGTTGAGGTGAGGTGTTGGAACCTCATCAACTACAGTTTTCTTTAATATGGATTTATTTTATATAATCAATTTGTGCGTTTTCAAGATAGTTTTCAAATTATGTACTCTTATATTATATTTCTTTTATTTTATTTTTTCTTCTTGTCTATAAAAGTCAAATATTTATTTAATTTAAAAAGGTTAATCAATAAACCTAAATAAAAATTAGGATGGAAAGTGATAAAGATGTACAAACATAGTAGGCACCGTGTATATGAACTGTTTAAGTTCGAAAAAATTGGATAATCGTTTAAATCGGCCCTGGTTATAATTTTAATCTAGCTACGTCCCTGGACTACTACGGAGTACAATTTATCAATTACGGAGTATATGCGTATAATAATATCATTTGCAAATTTAAAAAAAAAAAATAATAATTAAAAACACTACGCATTATAGTGAATCAAATTTAAGTGCAAACTTATATTGAATGAAGAATTAAATATGCATTCCATGCAATGGTTGATGGAAATTTAACAAGAGGCCAATCATATATGAGTGAAAATATGAAAGTTAAACACGACTAGTTAAATTGAAACTTGTTGAGTGTTGCACTTTTCTATAATCATTTAAATATTCCCAAAGCATGCATATATGGAAACATTTGTTGAAAATATTTAAGTTTGCACTTTTCTATAATCATAGTTTTCAATAGATTATAATCGTTTTTTAGCCTTCAAGAAAATGTTGACTACCAAGCTAGACTCCTCCTACCTAATTTTCATGGACATACGGAATTTTTTTGAACATCACTAAAAAAAAAAAAAAAAAAAAAAAAAAAAAAAAATGACATTTGAAACAAAATTACTCTAGATTTATTTATGTAATATTTTTTTCTAAGATATTTGTGTTTCATTTTTATAGCTCGTAAAATATTTGAACAAATATTCTGATGATGTATGCTTTTATAGTATTATATATACATCATAATATTATTACGGAGTACTAATTTAGAATTCGTTAAAATATAATAAAATTTTCTACTTCTCATGCTTCTAGAATCCAAATACATGTTAAAAGAATTATTAGCAAATTTGTAAAACAATTACACGTCAAGACGTCATAAATACAACTAATGCTAATCCCTTTAATCAACTTCAATATGTGCACTAACTTCTCCATTTTTGTCGCAGAACGTGCGAAAATATATACACGTTCACATTATCAAATGTTACAAAAAAAATTGATATTCTTATCATTCTCGTAAAATCAAACAAGATTAAAAATAATTATAGTTTCTCGTATAAATTGCAAGAACAAATTTCAAAGTTAAATCTAAGTAATAATGCCAAATAGAGTTGCGCACAAATTAGAGGCGAATACAAAGAATACCAAACTAATTTTTGAATGATCGATCATCCTTATATGTTAATTAACATAATCTTTTTAAGTTTTATTATACATTGAATAAAATAATGTTGAATATTAATTTTATGATTTAACCTCATGCTTATTGCTATTGTTCTAAAAGTGAAATTTTTTTCCTTTTACAACAATACTACAATAGTCTGTTCTAGGTTTAAAACCATAAAATTTATTTGGTGAAATAAGTAAAAATTTACTTTTATTATATAGAGATTTAGATTTTATGAGGTTCAAGCACATAAAAAATGAAGAAATAATATCATAATTTCAAAAAAAAAAAAAATATTTACTTACTATGCCAAAGCTTAAGTACGTTACTCCTCTAGATATAATAAAGATTCTCTGACAATCAATGTGTCAAGGATTATAAACATTGTACATCAATCCATATTGCAAAATGCAATTATGTAAAAATAGTAACAACAATTCAAGGGTTATAAAATTAAATCAAAAAAAAAAAAAAAAAAAAAAAAAAAAAAAACCTTTCGATAAATAGAGCAAGAGGAACAATGAAGGCGGAAGCGAAGAGAAACCGATACGCAATTAAAATGCGTAAACTCATGCCATCTTCAGCCGCGATCTTGTACAAAATATTCACTAAAGCGAACGATATTTGAACTAATACCATCAATATTACGGGTTTTAACTCGTTAATCCAAAGACCGAATTTCCCACAACAACTCATCATGTTTTAATTTCGCACGAACAATAAAAGCAAACAAGAGAAGTATTTAAATAAGAGAAGTATTTAATAATCTGCTGTATGAAGTAAAATTGTAAATTACTAGTACGTAGTATTAGTAGTAATAGTTGTAACTTGTAAAAGTGAGTGACACTTTCAAAGTCACTACCATAGAATGCGACACAACAAATAAAACAATTCGAGGGTTTATAATTTATATTAAGCTAAAATGTTATTTATAGGAATTATAAGTAGACACTTTGTTTCGGCGTGTCAGCGTATCGTTATGTGCAGGGCCGATTCTGAGGGCTGTTTGGAGAGGCGGGGAACTAGGGCCCAAGCTTAAAGGCGGCCCAATTTATTTTCCAACTTTTCAAAAATTAATAAATCTATATTTATTTATATATAACAAAAAACCATTCTACACAAATTTTCCCTCCAATTTTCCCTCCAATTTTTCCTCCAACTTTTACATATTTTTATCCCTTTTATTTTTTATTTATTTTTTATCTCTTTATTTTATTTTATTTCATTTTATTTCCTTTTTTAAATTATGTCATGTAGGTTAATATCTTTTATGTACAACAGAGTAAATTTTTTCTTTTTATCTCTTTAACTATCTTTTTGTTACAATTTTCAACGTTTTAATTATCTAAATTTTGATAGTTAATTAAGAAAAATTAAAACTAACACTTTTAAACTAATTATTACATTGCTCATGTTTTATATATTGAGAGTATTTAAGCACACATGCATACATGGAGTATATTATTGTGTTTGTATGCTTTGTGATATAGCATGACATTTTAATTAAAAAAAATTTTGTTACTAATTTTTTATGTTCATGTTTACATATTTATTGGTATTAATTAATTTTGTTCTATTTGATTTTTGGCAGATATAGATCATCGATACATGAATAAAATGTACTCCATATGAGAGTTTATAAAAATATACGCAACAATCCATATGACACATGAGTCATGCACTGACGGTAATTAAAAAATAAGTTTATAATGTTATAAATATGCTTTTTTTTTTCCTAACAAAAAATATTAGTCTTGAATTCCATATATTACTCCCTAATATTTATTTGGTGATTTTGCAGGTTAGTAGTAATAAAAAAAAAAAAAAAAAAAAAAAATTGGATTTTTTTTGTTTTTTTAAGCATGTCAAAGGAGACCTTAAATTGAAGCAAAATGAACTCAATGAAAGATTTATAATAATTGGATTTTTTTTGTTTTTTTAAGCAGGTTAGTACTCCATGTTAATTTTTAATCAACTTCAATCGACTAATTAAACTTGTTACTCCATATATGATGTATGATGATGAGTTAGAGTTGTAAGTAACAACCCACTACTAAACCTAGCTTAATTACACTCCGTATTTGTTAGTTATATTTAATAGGTTGTATTTAGATGATCAAACATAAAAAAAAATTATTAATTTTTATAAATAAAAAACTTACAATATCTACGTATATCCCACATTATTGATGAAATAAAGTGAGATTTTGGTATTAGTGTTCTTTGATTCAATTATATGGTGAAAGAATTGATCATGTCCAACCATTGAATACAAATAATGCTACCTACTTTTTGAGTCTATGATGTTTTTCTATTTCTTTTTGGAAAATGACTTTCATGCCATGGTGACTCACTTTGAAAGTCACCTATTTATGTAATTTTGTAGCATATTTTGGTTTCCCTCTTTAAATTTTGAAATTTCAAATGAATATTTTCTAAAGGGTAAAAAGGGAATTGACATTATTTATTGTTACTATTTTTTTAATTAAAATATCAAATTATTTTATCTTTTTTTATTTATTATTATTTTAATGAAGTTGTTATTAACGTGTAACTTCTTGCCGCACAAGTAGCATGCTTTGTTCAAGAAAATTAAAAGTAAAGACGTTAGATTTGTGCACTAACTACAACTAGGAATGTCAATCTCACCCGAACCCGAAAAAACCCAATCCACCCGATCCAAATAAATGGATTGTAACCCGACTTAAATGGATGAAAGATGGATGATGGATGAAGTGGATGATGGATCGGGTTGGATTCGGGTGGACCTTCATCCAATCCATCACCCGCTAATCACCCGACCCAACATCCACCCGAACAAAAATACAATTTTTTTTACTCCGTAATAATTATCAACATATTATAAAAAATAAATAAATTTGAAACAACTCATGTTGTAATTGTTTATGAAATTAATCGTCTTCTAATCATCTTATCAAAAAATTTAGGAAAAATCGGTAATAAGTCATTAAAATATTCATTTTTATTTTTTTTATTTTATTTTTTGTCATCCACGGATCCACCCGATTCACCCGTGGACGATGGGTGGATTGGATTGGGGTGATAGATTACCGGATGGATGATGGATTCGGGTTGAGTGGGTGGAGTCGGGTGATGGATTCGGGTGAGGCTCCACCCGACCCGAACCCGATCCATTGCCATCTCTAACTACAACATGTGGGTTCTCTCAATATACTTCTAAATTGATTTTGCATGTCGACTTCTAAATTGATAGTACCTGCAATTAAATTGTATTATATCATACACTATCAATTTAATTACAGGTACTATCAATCATATACGGAGTACTTGGTTTAAATGGAAAAAAAAAAAACTAATACAATATCAATTTAATAAAAATTTATATTCTATGCAAAATCACAATCATATAAACAATTAAAACAAACAACAAATTAAAAAAAAAATAAATAAATAAATAAATAAATAAAAAAAATTCATTTCATCATCCATTTTTATGAAAACATACCTAGGTTTCTTTAAAGTTTTACAGAAAACTCTAAAGAATATAATTTGGAAATTATTTAATTTCTTGAATAATACTGTATCTAATATTTTTGTAAAGAATTTCAAAGATACAAGGATGCAATCTACTGAGATACTACTAGATTATTATTATTTTTTTTTTAATTTAAATTTAAATATTATATAATCATAATTAGATAATTACAATGTTGCCCTTAAAGTTTTGGCGCAAAAAAGATAAGTTTTTAATTTATTTTTTTTTCTTTTTTTTTTTTAATTACGGTGGTACTGAGGTCAGTACCACCGGGTGGCGTAGTATCACTTCCCATTATTTTAATGTATAATTTAATTTAATTTAATAAACTTACAACATATGTTTTGAGTTGTTATAATTTAATAAACTTAAATCTAATGGAGTAATTTCTTTGTGTTTAATGGTAGTCTATCTTTACAAGTTGTTATAATTTTTTATTTTGTCCCACAGATTAGTTTATCTATAGTTTAAATTAAATGCAGTTTGCTATTTGAAAAAAAAAAAAATCATACATAAAAATACAGCAATAAAATTTGTATTGCTATAAAACGTAATCAAATAGTGATGGAATAAACCAACAACTACTTAAAGTAGGAATTTTAGAGGTCACGTTTGCTAATGAGATTGAAATAACAAGGAAACAAAACTAATTTCAATTCAAATTTCACATGTTTTTGAACAATTAAAATGTCTCAAAATACAAAATTTAACTCCAATTTCAGGTACAAAAACATATTACTTCGTATTAATCTTTAAACATCTGAACGCTCAACAACGCTTTTTTTTTTTAAAAAAAAATCCCATAAATAAATGTGGCATTTTTTTTGGTAGAAATGTAAATTTGATTAACATTCAATCCAAAACACATACAATGTTCAATACATAGCCAACTAATCAAGCTTACAATGATGTACTCTAATCTTTAATCCGTCCTAGCCACATTCTATCTGCCACTTTCACATTCTTCAAATCAAGACAATCCAATCTCAGCAAAACTGATCTTCGGACTTGTTGCACTAAAATTTTTGGTCTGAGTAGAACCCCTTCCACTCTACACACATTCCTTTAATTCCATATCCAATAAACCAAGCCATTAATAGCAGCACTACAGATATTACGCTGCATACCACTCAAACTCCGTGCACGCCCAACCTTCCTCCAATGAGAAGAAGAAACACCAACCTGTAGTCACTTGCAAATTCCATCCAAACATTTCTTGTTGTATCCACACTGGAAGAATAGATGGGCACAGTCCTCATCCTCCAGCAAACAGAAAAAACATTTAACAGACTCACAGGAAACATACCTTTGCAATCTGACCAACGTTAACAACCTCCCTAGCTGCACCAGCCAGGCTAACAGAGTACTTGGGAACGTTAAATCTGTTCCAAGTCCAATGAGCCCACTTAACCTTCACCTCATCACCAATTAACAGTCTGTAGCCCTCTTTGACTGTATACTCTTTGTTCTCAGCAGACCAGTGCCCTTGAAACCCAAGCAACAGACGCTTCTTGACTTGGCAAATTTTCCTCCAAGTCCAACTTGAATACACATGAGGTTCATATTCCATCCACTTCTGACCCTTCACATAGATATGGTTCACCCATTTCACCCACAAGTGATCTTTTTTTGCTTCAATCCACCACACATACTTCCCAAGAGCTGCACAGTTCCAATGTTTACAATGTATCAACCCCAAACCACCACATTTCTTCTCTTGACACACTTTATCCCATGAAACCAAAGGTACCCTATGATATTCCTCATGACCATCCCATAAGTAATTCCTACACATAGATATAACTCTATTCATCATACCACTTGGAAGGAGAAAAATGGAAGACCAGTAAGTGTGTAAAGTGTTTAGAACAGCTCTGACCAAAACCAATCTGCCTGCATAGGAAAGTTTCCTAGCCCCCAACTTCGTATCCTGCTACTAATCCTTTCACAAAGTACAAAACAACCCTTGGAAGATAATCTTTTAGAACTAATAGGTACACCCAGATATTTAAAGGGCAATTCCCCCTTTTTAAAATGTTAGACCGTAATTAAAATATCATTTTACAACCCGTGCATCGCATGGGCTTTATAACTAGTAATCTAATATTTCTGGATATTTGAGTACCAAAAAAAAAAAAAATTTTTGGATATTTTATATGAGTGACTTATTGTATATTTCGATATGTTGTGTAATTTTTCTTTATCGCAATTTCATTTGAACAATTGAATGACCTTATCATTTTAATATTAGAGAAGTAACTTTTGATAGAGAGTAAAGTTATGCTATCATCAACGATTTTTATATCTAATAACTCGTAAAAAGTTTTTTCAATATAACTAATATCGTACTTTGCATTTTTTTTTTTTTTATTACGCTTTATCTAATTAGAGAGGCCCCGAATCTACCATTTCGCCTAGGGCCCCAGAAAACTCAGGAATAGCCCTGATCAACACTAAAACCAACAACCACCAACAAATCCTCTACAACCACCGTACAAATCACCGAAAACCACCGCAAAAATTTCCGACAACCACCACTAAAATCACCTACTCATCACCGCCAAATCCACCACTAAATCACCGCCATAATCATCGGCAAACCAAAATCAAATCACTGACAACCACCACCAAAATCTCCGACAACCACTGCCAAATCACCAAAAAAAACCACCGCGAAATCGCCTACAACCACCAAAACAACCATGCCTTTCTTTGAAGCTAATAAAAGAAGGTAAATTTAATTTTTATGTCATTTCAATTTTTATAATTAGGTTTTATTTAGCAAAAAATTAGGTCTTTTGATTTTGATTAATTTTATTGTGATTGCAGTGTTTCAAAGAATCAAATTTGAATGTCGAATTGGTCATCAAACAAATGACTCATTTCTTCCACATCAACATCGATAATAGCAAATGAAACGACCGTAAAATTTGGTCATCAACATCGCCAACAATGTCAACATCGATAACATTAGGTAACACTAAAAGTCAATTTTTGATTGAATTGTTGTACCTCTATAACATCGATTTTAATTATATATGATAGAACTGTTGTAATTTTTGTGTATCTCGATATCATATAATCGTATCTCGAAAGCATATAAGTGTATCTATACCAGTATTGGGTTTTGGGTATGTGTCTTGTTAACTTTACAAGTTGGGATAGATTTCTATAGAAAATAAGTCTGTATTCTGAAGTTGAAAGCAATGTTCTTCCGTCCTGAATTGTTTGAAGTTTATTGAATCTGAATTTTGGTGTTTCTAATTTGTTCGTACTCTAATTAACTAGTCATTATTTTAAGGGTTAATCGAATACTAAAACTTTAGCGACTTTAAACAATTTTGGAACCTAGAATTGTAGTTGAGTTCATTGTTTATGACATTCCTTATTTGATTTATTGACATCGATAAAAATTATTTATTATTGAACTGTTATAATTTTTGTGTATTTTAATATCCTGTAAGTGTATCGATATTAAATATTAATATATCTGAAAAACAAAGTACTCATATCTTGTTGTTACTAACATGTCTTGCTATGCGTTGATCTTTTTCAATACATTTGGATAGGTTGTTAATGTAGTTAGTTATCACGCATCATGTTAGTTATCACATCTGTATTATATTAGTATATGAGTGTAGCTCTGAACATAATGTATATTATTATTTATTAACTGGTCATCATGATAGTGGAAATTGTCCAATCAAAATTTTATCTGCACAGTAAGGTGATAAATGTTTTCTTAGTAATCATAAATTATATTGTATGTAATTTATTGTTCAATAATCATAAATATAATTATATCTATTTATATTATTGATACTTATTTAAAATGCTTTTGTATTTCAGGTGCATATCATTCAATCAGGATGGGAGACAAATTGAGATGACAAAAGATGTGGTCAGAAATTCATGAAACTGTTGCGTTTGTCCAACGAGGAGAGTTGACCAATGTTGAAGCGTTGTGTGATAATCTTAAGATGTTTAGAGAGGAGCACAAGTCATGCAACGAAACAATTACTAAGGAGCAGTAGTTTGAAAATTTACTTGTTTGTAAAGTGATATCTGAAATTTCTATTATGCCGCCAAAGCAATCTAAAAACAAAGGAAGTGGAAAGCGTATGTTGTCGAGTAAAAATGTCGATGTTGCTGTAGCAAGTAAACCGAAAAGATTGTGCAAAAATTGTAAGCAACTGGCACACCATGACAAGAGGAATTGTCCATTCCCTTTTGTGGAAGATTAATTATGTTTTTGTTATTAAAATTGTACTTTGTAAAGAAGAGTTTGGAATTCTAATAATGTTTGTTGCAATTCGTTTTTTAGTACTTGAAATTTCATTTAATGGTACATGGTATTTTAGTCTGCAGAAATGCTATAAAATTACTTAGTAATTGTTCAATTTTCAGAAAACAATAGTAATAGTTGATATTAACATATTAAAATCTTGTTTAGATTATTGAAATTTGAAAATAGTTTTATTTGGTAAAGTTATATTCAAAATTTTAGAAAACATGATGGAAATCTCTTACAGATGTGTTAAAATTCTATCTGAATTTGAGATGTGATATATGAAAAATTTGGATTAAGTCAGTGAGAAATTAAAATGTTGTTTAGGTCGTTAAAATTTTTAAAAAAACCTGTTAAAATCTCAAATAAATCCATTGAAATTCTGAATTACGTAGAATATCTGAATTGAAGGGCTGAAGTAGAATACAAAAGCTTAATTGTTAAAATTGAAACCATAATAGATACATAATTTGAAATTGGTCATTGAAGACCAAAGTACAAAACAAAATAAGCGGTTCAATGTTGACAGAGTTTAATGGAGTCGGAGTTTGAAAACCAAAGTACAAATCAAAACAAAATGAGGAGTTCAATGACCAGATAAATGTTGGCAGAGCTTCATTTAGAGTACTTCGGAATCTTTTGCTGGACCTGACGTTGCGCTTTAAGCACCTTCCATGGATCAGGCTTAATTTTAACAAAGTTGGAGACGCTTTCAAGTAAAACGTCGCATTTCAAGTTGCAGTCGGCTAATAGAAGGGCTGTAGCTAATTGGCAAACAAGCAACCGCATTCTATTGCATGTGCAGGTACAATTCATGAACCTCCTACAAACATAACGTAAGATAAACAAATTACATTGCCAGAAAAACTTCAAGATTTTCAAAAAAAAAAAAAATGAATTATAAGCACAGAATGTGAAATTCCAATATGAAAAAACAGAATTATAAACACAATTAGTTTCTCCTATAAACACAAAAACTGAAATTCCAAAAACAAAAAAAAAATAAAAAAATAAAAAAATAAAAAAATTATAAACACATAATCTGAAATTCCAATTTTAGGAACAGTATTATAAACACAATCTAAAATTATAAAAAAAAAATTATGAAAATCTATTCCTAAAAAAAAGAATTGTAAACATAGAATCTGAAATTCTAATAGGGAAAAAAAAAGAAACAAAGTTAATTCAGCAACAAGAAAGGTACAAATGACTCACATCAACAGCTTTCAAACGTATTTGTTCATCATCGTCAAGTTGAGATGGCATACCAATGACAATGAACTTTTTGAACGACCCAGACGCCTCCCCTTCTTCAATACCAGCAGGTCGTTTGCAGGGTTTTGGGTCTCTATCAGGTTCATCATCATGAACACGCGGTTGTGGCTGAGGAACAACGTCAGGTTCATCATCACGAACGACCCAGATGCCTCCCCTTCTTCAATACCGTCTGTTTTGGGGTCTCTATCAGGTTCATCATCATGAACGACCCAGACGTTTGCTGGGTTTGGGGTCTTTATCAGGTTCATCATCATGAACAACCTAGACGCCTCACCTTCTTCAATACTGTTAGTTTTAATTTTTTAACCAGAAAATGACATTTCAACACTGAAATTTGACTTTTTAAAAGGAATTAAAAGAATTCTATTACCTAGTTTATGGTGGACTTCAATCATACTATCTTTTGCAGAGTCTTTCAACGTAGTAACCTCCTCATTAGCTTCTTCCATGTATCCCCTCACAATACAGTTGCTAATCGAACACCTGACTTCCTCACAATACAACGTTCTCTGACTTTTCTACTTCATCAGCCCCAACTTCTTGTGACGAGTCACCCTCATACTCAACCTCAAAAGCAAAACTGTTAGAAGACGACATCTACAAAAGTATTTGATACAGTACAATTAGCAACAAAGAATGAAATCAACAAAAATAGAAAAAATGTGAATAAATTGAACTTCGTAAAAACAGAGTAATTCTAGAAAAAGGGAGGAGTTATATTTCAATTAAAAAAATTGAAACACCAAGGGCAGAAAACGGAATAACAACCAATATTTAAGGATTTTCAATTTTTTTTGCGAATCGTCAAAAAAGGCAGAAAAAAGTATATAATTCAATTAAAAAATTACCACAAAAATTAAAAAAGGCAAAATGCACAAAATACATCAAGAACAAACCCTAAAAATTAAACCTTTGACATAAAATTTCAACCTAATTTCAAATTAAACAAATAAGAAACTGAGAAAATCAATTAAAATTTTATCTAAACATTTACACAAAACTTGAAAAAAAAAACACTAATCAAAAGGAAAGAACAATTAATTAACTTTGACAAAAAAAAAATAATAAAAACCGAAAACACATAATTAATTGAAAATGAAAAAAATAGAAATAACATTTCATTAAAAAAAAAAAGAGCAATATTCAATGAAGAAACTAACCGATATTAATGGCGAAGAATATAAAATTGGTGTTGAAATAGAGAGATAAAATTCACTTTGATTGATGGAAAAACTAAAAGGAATAGCAATGGAGAAGAAGAAATGAAGCAGTGGAAAGGGAAGAGTCAGTGAAAGGATTAAAGGGAGAGTTTTTTTTTTTTTTTTTTGGATTTTTCTACACGGTAACCTTGTGTTTTCTCAAATTCTACGTGGTAACCCTACTTTTAGGAACTTATACATGGTAACCCTGTACTTTATTAATACCCATCAACATGACCCTAAACTTGTATTCTGTTAGTTTTTCCGTTAAATAGTTAACGGAAAGTGATGTGCCGGAATTGATTATGGTTTAATCTATGCGGTAACCTCGTGTTTTACAAAATTTTACATGGTAACCTTATTTTTCTTTAATTTTTTTTTTTAGAAAAAGAACATGCATTGAACACACTCATTAAGTTAATCAATTTTTCTCGTTTTCACTTTATTACACCATAAATTTTCAAATTTACCCATTGAGTCACATCTCCTTTTTTTTTTTTTTTTTTTTTTTTTTTTTTTTCCTACTTTTATTTTGAATTGAAATTTTGATTAGAAGTTGTTAAGGATGTGTTTTAATCTCGTTTATGTGAAAGACATCGATGTAATCTGTTTGATAGAATTAACTTAGTTTCCAACCTAGAAGTTCGTTAATTCGCTGGTTAGCAGACTTTGAATGAACAAGTACACCTCAATCAGGAAGAGGCGGATGTATTGTTCGCTCGTTGAAAATAATTAATAATTTAATCTATAACATCGAGTGGGTGGACGTGGAAATAATACGTTAACACGCCCTCAATCACAGGGATGTAAAAAATAAATATTACATATTATACAATGATGAATAAGAGAGAAATAATTAATTTAATGAGTATTTTTTCAAGCATGAGTGTTATGTACAAATATAAGGTTATCATGTAGAATTTGTTTAAATCACGGGGTTACCATATAGAAAAACACAAAATTAAATCCGCCACAACACTTTCCGTTAACTACTTAACGGAAAAATTGACGGAATACAAGTTTAGGGTCACGCTGATAGATATTAATAAAGTAGAGGGTTACCACGTGAATCTTTCTGAATGTAAGGTTACCACGTAGAATATGAAAAAACACAGGGTTACCATATAGAATAACCTTTTTTTTTTTTTTTTTTTTCAAAGTGAATGTTAATTTGGTGTATTGGGCTCGCTGCTTTGTCTGCCTTTTTTTTTTAATTTTTTTTTTGGTGGGAACAACGTATTAATTGATAGTTGAATCTCAACCATTAATCAAATTAGATCTAACGGTTGATATTAGGACTCTAGGACTCTAACTCAACCCTAAGACTCTAAAGAACCTAATACTATATATATAGAGGTAAGATGCGGTACATCCTTACATATTTTTAAGTCCTACATCCAAATAAGCACAGTTGGATTAAAAGCTAATGGACACCAGAGATTAAGCCATGTCACCAAACAAAATTAAAACTTACTTCCTTCATTGTTTTTACTTCTGCTCATTCAAAATCAATATGTTTTTTCACCTCCTTCATTCAAATTCAAAAATCTGTTAAACGAAACAAAATCCATCGCTAGATTGTTGATGTTTCGGGTCTAAACTCGGGGTCTTCGGATGACGTAGCAGCCGCCTAGGCCGGGTCGGCTCGATCCGTGGGTGAACCTACAAAACAACTCCGGGCCCGAGGGGTTTTCCCCCCGGGGGAGCCTCCGACGCCCAAGTTAGTTCCGATACAAATATAAATGTATAAATGTATGATAGTGATAGAGAGTAGGGTTTAGAGAGTGGAGGAAGAGAGGATGGATCCCCTTCACCTTGCCCTTGTGAGGGTATTTATAATGATTTGGCCTCTTGGGTCCTTTGGGTGTATTGGGCCTCTTGGGCCTTAGTATTCTAATACGTATCGTTCTATACTCGTGAGCGTAGTCGGATATTCGACCCCCAACAGTTGATATTTTTAAACAAAATTACCTATCAATAAATTCAAATACAAAAATTTTGTTCAATATTCGTTCATCAAATATGATTATTACTCAATTCGATATTTTTCACAATATTTTAAAAATTTTGGCGATTTTTATGCGAAATTTGTTAAATATTCAGTTTGGAAATGCATATTGTGCGCTATTTTTGAAATATCACGGTTGAAATTGTTGTCTTGATGGATTAAGTTGTTATATTTTCTGTTTTCGTATGTTGCACACAAGGTATTTGATAAAATGTCTCAATGAAATTTTTTTGTAGTTATTGTAACTTCAGTTAACCTTTTATGTCATGGTATGTTGATACTTTTGATATATGATTGTGATACTTTCAACATAAATATGTGATACTTACATTGAAAAGTTGTGTGTAATATATGTTGTGACTACTAGTAAAATGTTCTGATACTTTATGTAGAAACAAGTGAAACTTTTCGTTATAAATGGTTATACTTTTGATTGATTGTTCCGATACTTTTAATGAAAGATTGTGATACTTTTTATAGATTGTTCTGATACTTTTTATAGATTGTTGCGATATTTTTATTTTCCTTTTGAAAGAATTGTTGCAATGTTTTTTGTTTTTTTTTTTTTTGGAAAACCCACAAAGGGGTCACATTATATTAAACAAATCGGCATCAGCCAACCTCAAAGCGTACAAGGGTAGCGACTCAAGGAAAACACGATTACAAGAACCAGAAAACGTAAAGTGTGCAAGCTCGTGAGAGACTTTATTCGCCTCTCTACCCACAAAAGACCACGAAACGGTATCAAAATTGTTGCTCAATGTATATATATCGTCCAAAACAGCGAACAACTCGCTACATCCCTGTTTACGCTCTCGGATCGCTTCGATAAGTGACTTGCAGTCACTTTCAACCACTATACTTCGAAGTCCGCGCACTGCCGCTTTTCGCATCCCGGCCAAGACTGCTTCCGCTTCTGCCATTTTTGGTTCTACCTCCTGCAATATCCTCCTGCAATATGGTGGTAATACTTTTAAAGAATGTTATGATACTTATAGATTCATATGTCGACACATTTTACGATTAATATGATATTTTTAATATAAGGTTGTGATATATTCATGCCTAAAGTTATGTGTCATTATGTTTTGTATGGTGTATATTACAGGATATTATTTTATTGACTATCACGGGAAGACGGTGAAATTTTGAATCCTATCACCGGAAGATTTTATTGTAGTAATTCGAAGAAGCCAACATTTGCAAAAAAAAAAAAAAAAAAAAAAAAACAACGAGACAAAATACAAGAAAATGGTAGAGGTGGAAGTAGGACTTGGTACAAATAGAATTAGTATGATATTTCTGTAATAGAGTACGACAATCAATTAATATTATACAAAGTAATAATACCTTTTTAATTTTTATAAAGGTTGTGATACTTTACATAGAACATTGTGATACTTTATTTTAAATGTTGTGATACTTTTGATATAATGTTGTGATACTTTATATCATACAATGTATTAATACAATTTTTTTTTTGATGAAAAAGCAAATGATAAGAAAACGGTGGAATGAAAGGTGTCTATTTTAAACACCCTCAATGCAACATAAATGATGTTATTTGAAAATGACATTTCCTCGCCCATCTTCAACTTGACGCCAAAATATTAATCAGATTTCGAAGTATACTGCAAACACAAAATAATAATTATTTTATAATTATTATGATAACACATAATCACAAATTTTGAAAAATATAACATAGTTGAAGTAAACTAACCGAAATGTTATAACAACATAAATATTTCTCGATAAAGTTAGAGGAACATCAACGAAACACAATAAATAAAAAAACATGAAGTCAAAAACAATATCCAATGTGACTCTATGATATATTGATATACCATATACCATATACCATATATATTGATATACCATATACCATATACCATATACCATATATATTGATATACCATATACCATATACCATATGTAAGAATAAAGAGGGAATAACAATGGCAGAGATATTAAAATGGAGAAGCTGTGTCGTGGTATCAGAGGACCACTGACTTGAAAAGCTTAATCCGACGCGACCTCGGTGACAATCGTATTCGTCGGTAGCTTCCCAAGGTTAGCACAGCGAGTCAAGAGACACGTGCACTCGTGGCTCTCAACTATGGAACTCGCAAATCGTACCCAAGAAATTGTAATGTAACAGAGAGAAGAAGAAGATGAATTTCTGTGTATTTTTGGGAGAAGAATAGGAGGCTGAATATATAGTGGTGGGGAGGACGAAACTTGCCAATGGAATGATGATTTCGTCCCAAGATTTCAGCAGCAAAAATGGAAGGAATCGGGATGAAGGCAAAAATAAGCCAGGAAATATCCGTAACAGTTACAAAAATGCAACGCAATATTCATTGTATTTGGACGCCTTGAACACGAGAGCTCGTGTAAAAAACATTTAGAGCCATTATTCCAACACCATATACCATATATATTGATATATTGTGCAATACTATAATGTAGTTACTGTAACCATTATTATTAACTAAGCTAAGTTTTTACGATCTATGATAGAGTAAAGTTGTCAACCCGATTTCATTGCACAATTAGTATTGTTTAGAACGATAGGCACCTTGACTATTTTATTTTCCATAAAACAACTAACCTAACATCTCCCAAGTATTATAACTCAACACCCTGATTACTGACGTATTTTTTGGTCATCGTCATTCAATTGATTTGATCTAGGTTTGTTAGACCCGTGAAATTCGGAGTTAAAATTCGACATTAAGTAAAATAATCTCCAAAATTCACGGGTGCCTTGAGCAAAAGTTCTTGGAATGAGATGACAATAGTACTGCTTTGGAGCTCTATTTTTGGACCACAACTTCACTTGCATCGGGTGCCACCACCTTACTCTTATTTCGATCCTCTACTTCACGGGATATTGATGGTGTTACCTTTTGTCCGGGTACTAACGCGGTCATTTTCTTTATTTCCTTTCCTTTTCCCCATACGACGGCGTATAGTTCAAGTACGGTAAAAAATTCACGTATCACACTAATATAATTGCACAAATTGCAGAGGATTAGACTAGATGTAGGTAAGAGAACAAAATTGAAAATTCAAGCGCACGTAACATAGACGGAACTTTCCAACGTATAGTTTCTCATCCAAGAAAGTGCATCCTATCGATGCGACGACTATGACTAATAATGGGTTAAATATAGAAACCAATAAGGGCCCTCTTAACCGAATGCATCAAAGATATCATCACTCCTGAACTAATTGATGATGGCATATTTCACAGAAGGTATGTAGTGAAAGCGTCTCATATGAGAATATATTTCATTATAATAGCATAATTTAAATCCCATATTGTGAAAATTGATTTATTTTCGTACAACAGCAATGAAAGAGATTGTTTTCAGGTAACCGACAATAGCCATTACTACTTCATAGTAAAAAAAAAAAAAGTGCACTAAATTTAGGCGAAATATGAATACGTGTAGAAACATACCGCAAACGAAGCTGCAATGAGACGAACATTGCACCCCAACTTCCATTGACTGAAGTCTCTTTCGACAATCAATGCGAATACAACTGATTGGATAGCTGGCATCAATTTTCGCAAAGCCATGCTCGAATAGTAGCACGGGTATCTCGCATACATCTTTGCCTATCACTTATGTACATCACCACCTTTACCGATATAGTCACTACTAAAAATTAAGCTAAAAACAACAAGAAAAAAACAACGCATATTGTGAACTTACGTTGTTAATAATATTATAAGCAATGACTAAACAATCTCCGTTGTTAAATCTTATGGCGCCAAATCAAACTTGTCAAACAAAACAACGCATATAATCTATAAACAACGGTTTTAATAAAAATAACAGTTTTTCTGAAAAAATCTCTCTCTTTTTTTTTTTTTTTTTTTTTTTATTTTTTTATTTTTTTATAATAACACTAAAAACAACCGGTTTATTAAGAAAAGCCCCCTTTTTTTTATAATAACACTAAAAACAACGGTTTTATTAAAAAACCATTTCTTATAATTACACTAAAAACAACAGTTTTTTTTTTCTCAAAACCCTTTTTTTTTTTTTTTTTTTTTTAATAATAACACTAAAAATAACGATTTTATTAAAAACCCTTTTTTTTTATAATAACACTAAAGTTTGTGAGTGAAATAAAAAAAAAAAAAAAGCCTTGAACTTATTTTCAATTAGCAGTTGAATCGGTTTTTTTTTCTCTCAAAATTCATCTTCTTCGTGATTTCGTTTTTTCTCTCAAAATTTCACTAAATATTTTTCAATTCAATCCTGCACTACAATTTCTCTCAAACTTCATCTTCACTGTTTATTTTTCGTTTTCTCTGTTCGTACGGTCTTCGACGTTGGCTTAAACCCTAATTTAGTAAGCGCTTAGGTCTTTGTCCTTGTCTCGTTAGTTGCTTAAAAAAGGTTCGTTCTTTCATATTTGTCTCGTTCATGGCTGTAAACCAAAAATCGCTTTAGGTTGTTGTTGATACGTTGTTGTTGTATAGTTGTTGTTGTTGCACTGTTACGTTATGGTGCGTTATGCTGCTATTGTTGTTGTTGTTACTACGTTGTGTTGTTAAATTACTATGTTGTTGTTGTTGTTACGCTTAGTTGTTGTTGTTGTTGCACGGTTACAAAGTAATATGGGGTAATACGGAGTAATAATACGTAGTAATATGGAGTACTACGAAGTAATAATCCGTAGTAATACGGAGTAAAAGTACGTATTAACACGGAGTAATACGGAGTAATAATATGTTGTAATACGGAGTATTGTCAGTACGATGGTATTGATGTATAGTGGTGACGATGGTATTGGTGTATTGTGGTGACGATGGTTTTACGATTTTGAATTGTTTAACAGGAATGCAAACTAAAATACCGTATTAGTAACGAACCTATTGTTTAACACAACGAAGTAATTTTAGTTGTTTATTTAATTTTATTTTGGTAAAAGGATATCACACTAAGTCGTTTATTTAGTTTTGTTTTTAACGAAATACTAACACGGATCAATATAGAGTAATCATGTTAGGCTAATAAAATTAAATATCAATCTTGTGTTTACTAGTTATATATTGTCGAATTATTATTTACTAGTAATTACTATAGCTATAGTATGTGGTTCTATGTGCTCTGGTCATCGATATATTTACTGTAACCTTGTCGTAGTTGGGTAGCGTGATGCTGCTCACGTTTCCTTCTCGCCATGATGCTGAACACCTGAACAATTTGTTAATCTCATGTGTTTTCTCGTGTATAGGCCAGGGTTTTAAATATCGGTATCGGTCGCGATCGCGGTTGCGGTCGCGGTGTCACGGTGTCGATCCTGAAGCGCTTGTCTCGGACTATGACTCGCTCGTCGCGGTTGATTTTTATTTTAGAAGCTTTTTTAGCGATATTTATATTTAAACTTTTTTATGATGTTATATTATGTCTAAATATGTAGAAAACAATCTTTTTAATAGTGTAATGAAAATCTCGGTCGGTACGATATATGTGTTTAGGCGTTCAAATGGTAAAAGCACATAAATTTGAGTAGTTGGCACCTTTATGAAAGTAAAAGAGGAAAGCGAGTTGAATACGTCTCAAATTATATAATATAAAATTAAGTAATAAATAAAAAAATAATTTTGTTTCATCTTTTTCAATTAAAAAACACCCTATACTTATAAATCTTCATCCTATTTATTTTATTATTTTTCTCTTTTTATTTACCATACTCCACCCATTATACATTAAAATGAAGTAAATGTATGCAAGTTGTCAATATAACACGGAGCATGTAATTTTATATATTAAACTAATCCCCATCCATCCCCTCTCCCCTGCAAATCACACACTTCCCAAACAAACTTCCATTTTCGTCCTTCTTCGTCCTTCCCAAGCGAGTTTTTCATCAACTCGGTCCGAGATGACCGATAACCGAGTCAACTCGGTTATCTCGGGCGAGATTAGGGAAAAAAATTTGTGGGCGTTACAACTCGGGATATCTCGTCTCGGTGCCTTCCGATACCGAGAAATCTCGGCCGATACGAGACGACTCGGCCGAGATTTTGAACCCTGGTATAGGCAGCTTCAGGTGCGGTTTAATGTCAATTGATGGATATGACGTTTTCGGGAGTTGTCCCCATGCACAAAGTGTGAATTACTATATGTAACACCCCGTGTTATTTTAACACAAATATAACAATAGAATTTAATTCCTTAAATTAAATTCATCCTTTTCTCTTATAATAAAAATGCGTCTAAATTTTTTCGTCAAATAATACTAAATTTCTTAAGTCCAAATTTAAAATTTTGAAAAATAAGATAAAATATATTATCCTTAGAATTCAAAAAGAAACACATCTCAATTTTTTATGAAAATCAACCACCGGACTAATCTCGCCTTTCAAATTTTAAAAAAAAGGTTAAGTCAAGTTAACTATTCATAAAAATAAAAGTAAAACCTTTTATTCATAAAATTCAATTTCGAACATTTTTAATTTTCGAATAAAAATGGACCCTTATACTTTTTCCGTCTTTAAAATTCAAATCGACGATTCCAAACACGCAAACCAAGGTGAGGTGTGTTGAAGAAGAGTCACTACTTTATGTCATCGCTTATGTCATTCCAACATAATTGATTTCCATCATTATGTTTCTCTTAATTAAAATTAATGTTTAATCCTTATTAATTCAATTATCAAATTTCTCAATATTTATCCTTTAACTGTTCTTATCTTTCTCGAGTTTCTTTTCTCGCTAAATATTTATGAAAAACAATATGTTTCAAGTATTCAGTTTTATAAACCATTATAAAATTTCAAATCGATTAATTTCATTAACTATTCGATTTTATAAATCTATTAGCCTATCCTTACTTTAATAAAATTATATTAAACCATTCTTGCTTTTACACTTATAAATATTTTATAAAATCATTTCTAAACTTCAGATTTAAAACAAAATATAATTAAGTAGTATAACTCAATTTCTATACGATTAAACATAAATTGTACCTTTCGGCCAATTAAAATCAATTTTAGCTAAAACTTTCGTTTTGAAAATTTTATCGACTTTTCATCACTTTTAAAAATTTTCTAAAGTAGTAAATAAAATATTTTAGTCTTAAAATTGTACTCCCTCCATTTCGGTGATTTGTTTACATTTAATTTACTTTATAAACATTTATCGATGTGAGGAGAGAGGTAAATAAAAAAAACTATAAAATAATAATATAAGTACAAAGTGGGTAAAATAAAACAATGTGATTGGTTAAGGAAGTTGGGTCCACCTCCACAAGTGGATCACCATAGACATTTATGGAAAGTGTAAACAAATGACCCGTACACCCATAAATGGAAAGTGTAAACAAATGACCGGGACGGAGGGAGTAAAATGGAATATTTTTCAGAAAATCGTCAAAACGCACACTTTAACATTTACCGTCTTTATACCCGAACTTTTTCGTAACACGTTTTTCGAGAACGAGATATTTAAAAACATCGAGGGGACAAGGAGACAACTTTTTCTTCACCAAATAGTATTTGGTCATTCATTTTCAAAGGTGATGATTTCATTTTAATTATTTTTAATTTAAAACTCAATTAATTAAGCTTAACACCTAAACTTAGTACCTTTCATTTTACAACTTCTTTCACAAGTTACGAAGGACCAAAATTAGCTCATAATACTCCATATTGGACGTGGCTCCCCCTCCATTTTTCTCTCATTATTTTTCTTCCATTTTCTTTCAAAAACAATTAAAATGAAAACCTTAATATTACTCTAATAATTCCTAAGTGTTCCTAGTTCTTTAGTGGGTCTTTTAAGCTAACATTCATGGGTTATTTTGGGAGACGGACATGGGTTTTTGGGTGAAGAAAATTCCGGATCTAAAATTTATTTTAGATCCCCCGACGATTAACCATCTAATTTAAGGTACCCCCGCACACTAGTTTATTTTTCAAGTATTATGATTTTTATTATGTGTTTGTAGAAAATAATAGTTTCTTATAATATGATTATTTTGATTTTGTGCTAAGTTATTGTTTATCACTTGTGTGTTTATGTGATGTATAATAAAATGATAATAACTAATAATTTTGTAAGTATAGATGTTGTAGTTTAATTTAAAGCGTGTTTAATATCATTTATTTTATGTACTTTAAATTATTGTTGTTATGTTTTGTTATGCTTGTATGAGTTTTAATTACTTTATATGTTATATATAAAAATATGTTAAACTTTAACAATGAGTTTAAAATGAAGAAAAATTGAAAATAAAAATATTGTGTAAATGATATATTATAAATTTGGCCACGGCATTCCCTTTAATTTTTAATCAATTTTTATTTTTAATTTTTTTAAATGATATGTTTTATAGATCATGTTAATTAAATATGCTTGTGTTCATGTTTGTAAAATTAGTTTAGGAAAATAAATTTTAATTAAGTGAAAATGTGCATTTGTGTTCTTGATGAATATTTGGTGTTCTTGAGTGTTCTTAGTATTCTTCATGTTCTTCATGTGTTCTTCATTTTTATGCACATTTATATTCATAATGTTTTTATGTTTGTTGTTATTTATTGTTTTATATCACTAGTTAGTAATTATATTAGTAAGGGCAAATGCAATGGTGGGTTTTTTACATTGGGTTTGTAAATAAGAACTTTATAAATAAAGTTCTTCCATTGTATAGTACATTGAGTTTGTTAAAATAAGAACTAAGTTCTTTTTTAAGAACCAAGTTATTTCAATTTACAAGAAAAACTAAAAAAAATTATTGGTGAGGAAAAAATTAATGGGGCCAATAAAAATAAATTAAAAAGTTTTTCCATTGTATAATAAAGTTCTTAATTTTGGAATATGCAAAAAAATGACTTGGCATAAGAAGAACTTTATAAAAAAAAATTCCATTGCACTTGCTCTAAGTATATGAATTAAACAAAATAAATCATTAAGGAACTAAAGTTAGAAATTTAAAGTGTTGTAAAAACACTATTCATAAATATAATAAATTTTTTAATAAAATTTCATTTTAGTTTAAATCATTTTAGTATAATTAGAATATTTAGAATATAAAGACTTTAAGCTAAAAACCGATAAAACTCGAAAAACAGAAATTTGACCATAACCATAGAAGGCCACGGCATTTTTAGGGTTGTTTTAGGGTTAAAAATAGTTTTTATCACTTTTTAATTTATCTCTAAAATAATTTAGTTAGTTAATTAATGAGTTAGAATTAAATGTGAAAAATAAATAAACACATTAAAATACATATATAATTTCACACGACATTAGTATTAAAATGGACATAATTTGATCAAAATGAATTTATCACTAAGTTACTAAAATTAAATAGTTATTAGACTTGAATTTTAGTGTAAATCAAAATCGTTATAAAATAAATATGATAAACCGATTAAATTTTGTTAGCAATATAAAAATGAATGAAATTGTGTGCTACTGCCTTTGCATAATATTGGATTGTTGGACTTGGACGTTACGGACTAAATGAACAAACCACGACACTATCTTTAAAAATGGAAATCGCTAAATTTAGTTAAGTAGATGACTAAATTGAAACCGAGTATCATTTTAAATAAATATCGTATACTACTTTTTATAAACCGAACTTAACGACTTTGAAATCAAAATTTAACTTAGTTGTTAAGTCTATAAATGAATAGTGACTGATGTGAATAGTGACTGAGGTGAATAGTGACCGATGAATAGTGAATGATATGAATAGTGACTGGGGTGAATAGTGACTGAGATGAATAGTGTCGATGAATAGTAACCGTCATGAATAGTACCCGGGACGAAACTTGTTAAACAAGTAATGTAATACCCCGTATTTTCGTATTCTATAGAAGCCGAGTGTTAGGTTGTTAAGTCGAGTTTTATATTTTAAGTCGAGCCTATATGAGTGTATATCATTTCTTAAGTGAAATTTTATAATAAGGCCGGTCTTACGTAAGAATTACTCTAATAAATAATAGGGTTTTTTGTCAACAACTACCTAAACTTTACGCCATTTGTCATACGACTACCTAACATTTTAAAATTTAATCATAACTACCTAAACTTTTGCACTTTTTGTCATATAACTACCAAGTGACAAATTCCGATGGTTTGAGTCAAACTCCGGCGTTGACTTGTCCTTGGCACGTGACAAATCCACCATGGGTTCTAAACCCCTCCCTCCCCCACCTACTTCTCATTTAATTTAAGCTTCTTTGCCAAAAAAACACTCTTTAAAAAACCCTTTTTTTTTTTTTACCCCAATTTATCAATTTTAATAAAAATCCATCTTTTAAACCTAAATTTAAATCAATTAATTAACATATTTTGCAATGTTGAGTAGCTCGTTGTCGTCAAACAATTTGAGTGCGGCTATGATTTACAATTGTGAGATCTATATCGCATACAAGACATCGTGGACAACAATGAATCCAGGAAGAAGGTTTGTTTGTTGCAAATTTCCAACCCCAATACGCGTAGGCATGGTTGCAATTTTTTTCGTTGGATTGACCAAAACTTGACGAAGTGGCAAAAGCAGGTTATCAATGTATTGTTGAATGAGAAAAGACATCTTAAGCTACAATTGTGTCAACATGGTGGAGATTTCAAAGATAAAAGACATCTTAAGCTACAATTGTGTCAACATGGTGGAGATTTCAAAGATAATGAAGTCATGGAGGTGTTGGTTAACACACTTGAAAGCAAGTGCAATGAATTGGAGAATGAAATGCATATGTCGAACTAGCCTTCTTCTTTTCAGGTTGGATTTGTCACATGCCAAGAACCAAGTCAACGCCGGAGTTTGACTCAAACCATCGGAATTTGTCACTCGGTAGTTGTATGACAAAAAGTGAAAAAGTTTAGGTAGTTATGATTAAATTTTAAAATGTTAGGTAGTCGTATGACAAATGACGTAAAGTTTAGGTTAAACCCTAAATAATACTCAAAAATAAGTCATACCCACTCCTCCCTTATTTGTTCATTCGATTAAAATAGAAATCAGAAACAACCTGCTTCCTCTTTCGCCCTCCTTACTCACTGCTCTTCTTCTCCCTCCTTCGTGTTTCTCTTAATCGTTCACTCAATCAACAATCAACAATCAACAATCAACAATCATCAATCATCAATCATCAATCATCATCCTCTTCTTCATATCCTTTCACTCATCATCTCCATTATCATCATCTTCGTCGTCCTCCTCGGTCATCAGCACAAGTCACCGTCTTCTCTGTCGCTTAGGATGCCGATGCTCTAAAAGTTCGTTTCTTTCCGCCCTAATTCATCGGGTCAAGCTTCGATTCATCGTGATTTCTCGAGTGTTAGCCTTATTATCTGAGTAATTGAAGGTAAAATTCGTTTTTCAATTTCGTTGTTTTAAACCTACAATTTGGGGACTTTTGATTAAGAGACGATTTCAATGATTTTGTGTGCTAATTAGTGAGGATTTAACTGGTAATTGATAGGGTCATCGTTGTTTGTAGAGTTCGGTTGCTTCGAGGCGTTTTTCATTCCTTCAATTCGATTTTTGCTGTTTTCTCAAGGTAAGGACTATCCTTACTTAGCTTGTAGGTGTACTAGTTTAAGTTGTAGAATGTATGTGAATGTGTGTGTGTATGTGAACAGTCTATTATGGTCTCGGTGGAGGGTTGTAGGCTTCTGTTGTTTTTCTCTTGCTGCTGTCGGCCTCTACTTGTAATCGTTGACTGCTGCTACTCTATATCCGTATCTGTTGCTGCCTTGTTTTGTGTCTGTGGCTAGCGTGGGCTGCTGTACTCTGTCGTTAAATTGGTGTTGACATCGTCGTGTAATTGTGGTGTGTACTGCTGTCATTCTGTCGGTTTTTGAGGCCGTGTCTGTTGCGTGTTATAGTTACCCTCGTCGTACTGTTGGTGGGCCTGTGTACTGTTGGTTACAATATGTGGTTATTATGGATTGGAAAGTGTATGAGAAAGTGTGGATGTATGAGTGTATAAGTGGGGTATGTCGAGGAGTAATCGATATTGTGATCAAAGTATAGTTGTGATTGAAGGCCGGGATTGTGAACTAATATTAGCTGTATTCTGTGGCCACTTTGTCTTGACCGTAGGCTGCTATTGAGTTGGCCGTAAGCTGCTGTTATGGCTGCCGTTGTCTGATGTTGCTGCTGCTGTGTATGTTGTTTACTGCTGTTGTTCTGCTGCTATTGTTGCTGTTCTGTCGGTGTGGCTGCTATGATGCTCAAACTCTTGCGTGTTTTCGTTATCTTGTGTTGATAGTGAGGCCGAGTGTCCTTGTGTGTGTCCTCGCTTGTTGTAGAAGCTAAATTCTTGCTAATACTACTACTGTGCCTGCTGCCATACTGTTAATTTTAGACGGCCGAGACCTAGGCTTGGCCTTAGACGATGTCTAGGCTGAGGTTATATAGGAGAGTGTTGTTTTATTTTATTTTGGCCTTGAAACGTGGTTATTAACTAGTTATCCTTATTGTGTATGCCGGGAAATTCGTGGAACGAGGTGTGTGTGCGATTGCGTCGATGCTTTAGTGTGAGGAATATTTTGAGGAGGTTAATAAAAATCCTAATCGTGCTGTTGATTTATTTTATCACTTGTGAAGTTGGAGTAATGTAAATTGAATGTGAGGGGTGTTTTGGTTAGTTATTGAAACACTTGGTAAAGTGCTAGAAGTGTTTAAGAATGTATTTGGGCAGCCTAAAAGAACGCTTGTAGCTGCTGTTCGGCTTTATCTGACGTACTACGAGTTAGCCTTGAGGCATTGGTGGTATGTGGTCCGTGTCGACTTGTATGCTTGACTTTGGTTAGATTGATACCTCCATTAGACGTGAATAAGTTCAGGTGATTGCTAGGGTACATGTGCCTTATAGATGATTGATATGGAAGTAATAGCGTTGAGAAAGGTTGTGGTAAGTACTAGAGTATAACCCCAGTTGTGATGATGGTTACGATTGATGGAGGAGGTATAAGACTTGTTTAGGACGAGGTGAGTCGTTAGACCCCAGTAAAATTGTCTTTGAGTTAATCCTTGTTGTAATGTCATGTATCTATATAAGTAATGTTTTTAAGAACGTTCTCTTGCCATGACATTCAGTACTGAGATTGATGGTCTGTGTGACCTTGAGATTGATGGTCTGTGTGACCTTGAGATTGATGGTCTGTGTGACCTTGTGATTGATGGTCTGTGTGACCTTGAGATTGATGGTCTGTGTGACCTTGTGATTGATGGTCTGTGTGACCTTGTGATTATGGAGGAGTCGTGACTGGAGCCGGAGGGGAGTTGACGATATGGTAAGTCCCCTGTGTGGAGGTACACAGTGGGGTTCTTGACTAGACTTATTGTTTGCATTGTTTGACGACGTCCGAGTTAGTATACATTAACATTAATTTTTTTTACTTTGATAAGAAACCAATGCCAATAATTTATTTAGACGCCTTTCCGCTTTTGAATTACATAAGAACTTTTAGCTTACTTATTTCCTTTACGAGTTTTGGATGATGGCTAACTAGGGTTGTTGTTGTGTCTGTTGTTTCCCACCTCTTAGGTACTCGGACGCTTTCATGTTCGCTTTGGGACGCTTGGAGGGATCGCTAGAGTCTTGTAGAGTCTAGTCCCACCTTAGATGTTTCTCTTTTTGACACATACAGTTCTTGGCCTGCATGCCTAGTTATTGGCCTGGATGCCAGTTGTAGTTGAGCTTTGATCTTTTACCGTTGCTTTCAGTTTTTATAAACATAGTGGTGTTTGTGTCCTTGAGATTTTACAGGTGTTTGCCTATGGACCCGTTCAGTCGGATCCCGTAACGCCGTCATTTAGGTGGGGTCCGTCCGGCCTAAATGAGGGTGTTACAAAGTGGTATCAGAGCGGCGACCCTGATCAAGTGAACCTAAAATGAACCCTAAAATGAACATAGGTGAAGTGTGTCTTAAAATGAAAATAGGAATTAAAATGAACCCCATGGAAATGATTGGTGATCCAAGCAATACTGATTGTTACAGTAGATTGCTAATTATTGATTGTTACAGTAGTTTTTTTTTTTTACTATCATAGGTTGACTCCATTGTTTCAAACTCTAACCCGCTAACCCTGTGTCTGATTTGTGTTGTGTTATCGTGTCGTGTCAATAATTGCCACTTCTATGGCCATGAGTCGCTGCCCGTGATGTAACGCCTCGAATATTTGTAGGATTACCAAACCCATAAATTGAAATTGTTTAGTTTAACCTTGTGTTGTTTTGCCACAGAAGATGGGGGACTCTAAAATTGAAGCTCAAAAGAGCGAAGCGGTGGTGGCATGGATGAGAAAGCCAGTTGATATTAACCTTGTCGACGAATCTCCCCTTTCTCACCTCCCAGGCCTTGACCCCAGGTATCCCAAATTCGCATTCGATGTATTTGATAAAGGGGACTAAGTTTCCGTTACGTGTTAATTGCTTCAACCCATGTAGGTTGCAAGAGGTTTTGGAGAAAATGGGTTTCTCTTCACTCTTCCCCGTGCAAGTTGCAGTTTGGCAGGAGACAATTGGTCCGGGGGCGTTTGAGCGAGACCTTTGCGTAGATTCACCTACTGGTAGTGGGAAGACGTTGGCCTATGCTCTTCCCATTATTCAAACGCTAGCAAGTTGTTCTGTCAAGTGTTTGCGTGCCTTAGTCGTCTTGCCTACTCGTGATCTAGCCCTCCAGGTTTACTATTCATGTCATTTACTGTTTCTTTTGTTTTTTTCTTAATTGTTTACTGTACTTATTAAGTATTTGCTTCTTTTTGTCTGCGGAAAAATGGTCTGTGTGCATTTGAAGTAGAATCTACTTTGTGCAATACTTGGACTCAATGCTAGTCCAACAGATTAGACTTACTTGTTTTGGGATGGATCTCAACTATTTTCTGAAGAGATCTCTTGAGTTAGAATATGTGCTCGGATTGACCTGATTGTTTTAGGAGTGATATAGGTTGTACAATGGTTGTTCTTCTATTCTTCTAAATACTCGTGGATAACTTTTTTTCCCCTGTTTTTGAGTTCCACTTGCGAGTTACACTTGTGAGTTACTATTTGAGTACTACTTTGGCTTAACTAATAAGGCCTACAAAAGTTCATTGAACTTTAACATATTCAATATGATCAGCGAGATTCGGCCAATATATTATGTTACTATGGTAATGCACGTAAGTGTTGACAAAAGTTGCATTGAGATTTGCTTGTAGGTGCTGCTGCTATATACTCCTATGAAGCCAACCAATTTAGCTTGACATATTGGTTATTTTCGTTCAACTTTTGAATTCAAAGAGTAATGAGTCTTTGTCCAAATGAGAGACTTTTGTTTGTTATCAAATGTCTAATATGCCAAATATTGTTTTCAGTATACTGCATTTTATTTCATACATCCAGTACTTTGGCGTCTTCTTGAATTTGCTTGGTATCGTACGCATTCACATGCAGGTCTGCACACCAAAACTGAACTTTTCGTTGTTAAGAGACATGAACTGTATGAAATCATCTTGTCTGATTATAGTGGTTGCTTTTAGGCCAGTTGGACTGTTTTTATAATTGAGTTGTTTATATATTCGTTTTCAGTTGATCCTTGAATATACAATTTTCACTATTGTGGACATGGCTTACCAAAAAATTACTATGATCAGTGCATATTCTTTCTCTTTTACTAGAACAATTTTAAACATTGTACACTTTTGCTTCAAATATTTTAGGTAAAGGATGTTTTTGCTGCCCTTGCTCCTGCTGTGGGCTTGTCCGTTGGCTTGGCAGTTGGACAGTCCTCAGTGGTAGATGAGATATCTACTCTAATTAAAAGACCTAAGTATGAGGCCGGTTTCTGTTATGATGCGGAAAATCTTGCCGTAAACCTGAAGAGTGCAGTGGACATCTTGATTGCTACACCAGGGAGGCTAATGGACCATATTAATAATACCAACGGCTTTACACTTGAACACCTACAATACCTAGTAAGTAACGATGTAGCAAGCCTTTCCTAATTCCATTACGTGTGTGCAAGAGTCACTTTATGATCTTTGAAGGGTAAGAAATTTGAACGGGGAGTTGACTCTATTTGTCCGGCAATCCAAGATGAAATAGGCTCGTGATTCTAATTTTTTTTTTTTTTTTTTTTTTTTTAATATTTTGTATCAGGTAGTTGATGAAACTGACCGATTACTCAGGGAGGCCTATCAGTCGTGGTTGCCCAGCGTGCTTAAGTTGGTCCAATCATGTGATGGGGTGTCTTCTTCCCATGCCAATCCTTTCACCACAGATTTTTGTGGTTCCTTTAGAACCATCAGAAGAGCGTAAGTGTGGAAATTTTGCTCTTTCTTTCTTATGAAATTTTATAATTGGTGCCGTCCACTTGATTCTTAGACAAGTGTCTCATCTGTCACTGCTAATTTTAATGGACTAAGCATTTTCTTATTTTATCATCATTACCTTTTTTTGTTTTTTTATTGTTTTGTTTTGAGTATTTAGATTATTTTGAGTGATAGTTTGTGATATTATTTCTTGCTGTTAGTAAAGGACCTATATTTCTTTTGAAACGTGAATGTCAACTTTTTGAACGAATAGAACAAATTGTCCTTTTAGGGTTTTGCATTGTGTAATGACATGAGCTTGTTTACTTCATTTGTCCTAAAACAATTAGGTGAACCTATATTCATGTCTGCCAGATTTTGAACATAACCAAGCTGTTTCAGCAGTAATCAATGGTTTGATGAACTATTGGAAACTGTTTGCTTTCTTGGTTAACAGCATCATATATACTCTTTCTTTTGCAACTTTCGATTTTATATAAACTGCAAGGAATGCGTACTTGTACCACATTACCACTTCATGAGTGTGTGTGTGTGTGTGTGTGTGTGTGTGTGTGTGTGTAGTGGGGTGGTGGTGGGGTGAGTTATAATAGCATCATAGCATTCATTTGAGTACAGTAAGCGTTGCTAAGTAGTCGGGTGTTGGAAGAGGAGGAGCTAATGGTAGTGGTTACATGGCACTCTAAATTTTAGCAAGATAGGAATTTGGTCCATTTGTGTCAAAACACCTTGTTAGGGACAAGTCGGTGAAGAGAAAATTTAGTTGTTAAAAAACCAAACTTGACAAAGGCTTGTAAGTTTGGATGCACATGGCAAATAAACCTAAGGAGTCTTTCTCTCAGACCTTGAATTTTAATAAAATGGTTTAATTAATTATTTTTAATTATTGAAAACCTGAATCAAACTGTTTGCATGTTCAGGCCTCAGGGTGTTGATTTGGCACATCAAAGAGTAAAAACGGTTTCGTTAGGCAAATCTAAACAACTTCGCTTTTTTATATTATGGTTCACTTTTTTGGTTGTTTCACAACCCCTAGTCATGACTTGCCTGTGGTGATTGAACTCTGCAGCTTGGGCCTTGAGGACATTGGTTAGTTGGTTTGGGCATGGCAGCTATGTGATCGATTGAGGAACCTGAAACCTTTAAACATCTCCTCACTCTACTATTGCCTGAATAATTGCTGTGTTTTCTTCTTTATTAGGGTGATGTCTGTACTGCAAGTTCTTTTTTTTTTTTTTTTTTTTTTTTTTTTTCCGAATAATGTATCTGCAATATTTGAGGTTGTAATTTTAGATATTAACGCAGAGCTTTGTTTTGTATGGCAGTGGAGTTGAAAGGTGTTTCAATGGGAAAGCTTGCCCTAGGCTAGTCAAAATGGTTCTTTCTGCAACGGTGACTCGGGATCCAAGCAAACTCGCTCAGCTTGAGCTTCATAACCCATTGTTCTTGACAACAGGTCGGTATCAGGTGCCTGAAACGTTGAAGTCCTTCAAAGTGGTATGTGGCAGCATCACTTTGTCATATCTTTACTGCTATCAGTTAATCCTCATTTGATATTTTACTATACTGCCTCCGGTTCATCCGTTTCTGTGCATTTGCTTTTTGAAAAGTTTTTTTTAGGAACACCTTTACTAGTGGGGTATCGAAGTAAAAATACCCAAATACCCTTAACTTTACCCTTTATCAAGATTTGTATAAGAGTAATATTAGAATTTTGTTTTATTAGAAGTCTGTCCAATAAGTAAAGAAACGAATGAAGTTACCAAATAAAGAAATGTAAAAAATGGGTGGATCAGAGGGAGTAATAAGGACAGGTTTGTTGTGGGCTCAATTTTATGTAAAGTTCCCTCTATTTAACCAAATTCCATGATGCGACATAGCACAAAACTGCAGTTTTTGTGAATTAGTTTACTCTTTGCAAATCGTTGGGATTTAATGAACCAGGTAACAGGGGTTCACGTTGCTTGTGAACTGCTATTTGCATTATTTGTGGATATGTAACTTCTACGAAAAAGAAAAAAAAAAAAAAAGGAAAAACAAAAAAAAAACCTTAAGAGTTAAGACCTAACTACTATTGAAATGAGAAAGAAGAGCTTGAAACTCATCCATGCATTATTTATGCCACTGCTTGACTGTCAGTTGTGCCTTTCTAAACTGCTTAGAATGTTGTTATATCACTTAATGGATGTTTTTTTGCTTCAAAAGACATTGTTCAATGATAGTAGAAGTCCCATCGTAAATAGTCGGCTCATGTTTTCACCTTTAAGGAACGTAATTTCTTCATTGCTGCAACGCTTTTTTCTTTGGTTCGATACGAATCCAACTAGACAAAACAGATTGTCTGTCTGGTTGGTGGGAGTCTCATCTACAGTTCCTGCTGCACATTCTTTTCAGTTTTCTCTGAAATTACGTATGTTATTGAACAGAAGATTTGTTGCTTTGTTGCCTGCAGAAGTGCTATTTTCAACTGCAAATGCTCGTGTAATGGCTGATTTTCTCTGAAAGTTTTATCTTTGCAGATTTGTGAATCAAAAGACAAGTCGCTGTATTTAGTAGCTCTGCTTCAAAAGTTAAAAGGGGAGAAATGCGTTATATTTACATCATCCGTGAAGACAGCCAATAGACTGTCTAGCTTACTGCATTATTTTGGCGATTTGCAATTACAGACCAAAGTATACTCAGGTGCTCAACGGCAGGCTGTGAGAAGGTGTAAATTCATTGCCTGCTTCCTTGCCCATCTCTCAGAAAAAACTACGATCTTTTGTCTTGTCTTTAATGTGAATTTCTCCTTTTTTATTGACTATTTCTATCAAGCTATGAGTAAAATGCATACTAGAAGTAATGTGCTACGGGTGTACTACCATAAGAGGTTTAGGATGTTCAATATCTTTATTGTGCTTTTGCAATATTGGATTTGGTTTATATGTGCTTCTGGTTGAACTTTTTGTGTAGCCCTTATGTGTGGCCAACTGGCCATAATTATGTTTTGTTACACCCGGCATAAAGGTGTCTGTCTAATACATTGATTAATTAATCAATGTATATATCATGATTATTTTACCCGTCTCCAAGATGTAGTCTTTTCACAATAGCATTACTTCCTAGATCTTGTGATCAAGTTGTTGTATGTTAATATGTCTCATTTGTACGTATTAGCAATAATTGAGCTTTTACTGTTGACTGCAGCAATACATTGAAAGCATTCCGAAAAGGTGTAGTGGATGTGCTTGTTTGCTCTGATAACTTCACTAGAGGAATGGATGTTGAAGGCGTTAAAAATGTCATTAATTATGACATTCCTCTTTATATAAAAGCTTACATTCATCGGGCTGGACGAACAGCTAGAGCAGGCCAAGATGGATGCTGCTTCACATTGCTCCGGAGAAATGAAGTATGTGGCTTTTTATGTCTTTGTATCGGAACACATTTGTATGTTTGTTAAAGAATGCATGAGTTATTGTTTTCTGTTCTTTGATGGCTGTGGTTGTTTACGCAGTACTAACCTGGATATATTGGCATACTTTTATTGTTCAATGTATTTTTCCCTTAATTTACTCTCATACTGGAAGAGCGATCATATTTTTCCTTCCCATGTTTCTGTCATTGCTTCAACATGTTGAGAATAACTTCGATGTTACATGCATGGTACTTGCACTTAATAGTAAGTAGACATTAAGTTCGTAAAATGTATATGCGTATTTCAGGAGCCGCGATTCACAAAACTGTTGGAGAAAGCTCCAAAAGCAGTGGCGAACTCATGTGTGGTTTATCCTCTTCCAATTGATTCCATTGAGTCCCTTCAGCCTGCCTACGTAACTGGTAATCTCCTTTTCTTATGTGCAGAGATATTAGCCTAGTGGTTTAGGGAAGTCCTATGGACGGTAGATACTTGATTGTAGGTTTTAATCCCTCCTCGTCTCGTTGTGTTGGCCTTGTGCCTCATCTAATGAAAAATACTACGGAGTATGATCTTATACTGGGCTAATGTTTCTTTGTGCATCATATGGCCACAGTGGCAGACCGAGATACATCTTATTATGAGGTCCTAAAAATATTTCCAAATTTTTGTTATATAAATATAATAAAATTATTTTTTTTAAAAAGTAAATTTGGACAAAATAGGCTGAAATAATTTATGATACGGTGTCTTGGCACCCCATACTCCCCAACATGCATCCGCCACTGTATGGCCGTCTTTCTATATATAGTAGGGTTGAATAGAACTATTGTAGTACTTCCTTCCATTCACACCAAAGGTTGCATATATTTTTTGACACTATTGAATAAGCTAGATAATCTTTGTTATTCTTTGCAATGTATAAAAGATAATTTGGTCATGTAGGATTTGAGGTGGCAATCTAGTAATATTTTTTTTTTTTTTTATAATGTATTCCGTATAATTAGAGATTACTCTCGGAAAACTTGTGTTAGTAAATGTGAAAGTGGACCATGTAATCTTTAGTGTGGATGGGAGGGAGTATTACTTTGGTACCTTCATCCCACTATATCGGTCCTTCATCCTTGACATTGGAGGTCGAGCAAAGTTGTAAAAGACAAACGTTAAAAAATTCTCATTTTATTTATCAAAACAAATTTCTTCAGGTTATTATATAAAAGGTGTGTAGCTATTGTTGATTGTGAAAATGTTTTGGGTCAATGTTAAAAATGTTTGGCCAACGGAGTTAGATGGGGACGACACATATTTGATGACCCTTATGTTTCTTTATTTTTATTTGTGATGCTTACTCGATCCGTAACTTAAATTTGTGCTTTTTTTGATGATCCAGCATTGGAAAAACTGAAAGAGAGTGTAGAGTCAGAAGAATCTAGGAAACGCAAATTCCATTTCAAGCCATCACGACCTGGCATAGCATCAGAGTAACGAGTTCATGAAAAGTTAGTGTGAAATCAGTAACACGATGATACTCTGCTCATGACAGTGACGATTTCAGTATGCTGCAAGCGTTTACGGCATGATGGTGGCCGAAAGTCATTCAATTTTGTTAGTTAGCTTCATAAAAATTTTAATGAATAGAGGAGATGATCAAATGTATCGGATTTCAATTACTAGGTAAGTTTAAATTCCCGTTGTAAAGTTGTGATTTCTATTTGATGCTGCTCTCTGATGTACCTTTGTTAATCTAAATACTAATACTAAGGTGGTGGTTATTGGTTAGGTTTTTGTAGCATGTTGGTGTTTGAGATCGTTCCTTCTCGAATAGTTTTGTGTCAATTGTTCCGTACTAGTGGCATATGGTTCCAGTTGTTTTCTATTGTACTTTGGTCGTATGACCTATATAGTTTACCCAGAAGACTGTTTCATGATACAGGCCCTATTCGTTTCGGAGCAGAAGCTTGATGGGGCTTATAAGAGCTAAATTTATTAGAGTTGAATGTATGAAAGCTGGGCTGAACTTAAAGATCTGAAATTAAGCTGAAAAGAACATGGCCTATGTGTCGGTCGTGATTTCGGTTATGGTTATGGATCTTGGTACTATGGTGGCATGCTGGCTTGATCGATGTGCAATATGTTAAGTTTGTTTTTGTTTGAGGTTACGCTATTTGTATAATTCTTTGGAAAAATTCATAGGAATAAGGTGGAACCGGTTTTAATTCTAAGTGATACAAAATGAGTACATTTTTCGTATTAATGTTCGCCCTGACTTGGCCACGGTCTTGATATAGTTTACAATTTGAAGTACTTTTAAGCACTAAAAATTGTGTCCGATATTTATATTTTCAAGCACTAAAATTGGTCAAATATGATTAGACAATTGTGTTGTAGCTAGAGGTGGCCAAGGGTCGGGTAAGGCCGGGCTCGGGCCGGCCCTCCAAGAGTCGGGATCTGAAATCGAAGCTCGGGTCCGGCCCTTTTGAGGCAACGGCTGGGCCTCCAAAGGGCCGGACTTTGAAATGAGGCCTTAGCCCGGCCCTTAGGCGGGCGTGAGAAGACCCTTTAAAATTTATTATTGTTTTTTTTAATTTTTATAGCGGGCCTGAGAGGGCCGGGTTCCAAAAATTGGACCCGGGCTCGGCCCTTAAATTTTGGCGGGTCCAATCGGGCTTTTGAAGATGGCCAGCTCTAGTTGTAGCTTACCCTACAATCCGAGTAAAAAATGCACTTCCTACTTTGCCAATTGTATACAAGCTACTAACCCATGTATATTTAGTCTCTCTCATTCATTGAAATTGCAACGTTTCTAAAAAAAACGGCTTATTCACTTGAATTGCAACATTGCATAAATATCTCTTACATAATAACACATTATACCTCATCAATTTTTTAGTCTTTACACTTAATTAACCATTTGCTTGATAACCATGTCATATGCGAATTTATCATTTCCAATGAAGAGGAGTGAGTATATTATTCGTTTTCTAATTGTGTTCATTTTTCACCCGACTTTACTACTTAGTCATTGTCTTGAGATGCTTCGTTATTTGAAGAAACTCATGTTTAAGCACCGAAAATTTAATCCAATATTTAAGTTCTTGTTTTGAAACAAACAGTAACACTGAAATGTTATTCTATTTTGGAACAAACAAAATCACTAATTTGACCAACCAAATCCAATAAAATACTCTCAATTAACCCAAAACTATAATTCATTGACCAAAAATAGCTCTAAAAATTAGTGTCATATTTCCTCACATTCATATTTTACACAAAATTTTCACCACCGTTCAATCTTATCCTTGACCAAACAAAACAACACCCACGCTTGTATATGCGTAGTCGGAAATTTTGTGGCTAAAACGCATTTTTTTTTTTATATTTCAATTATATGTTTATCTTATTTAATTATTGATAAAAAATTAGATTGAAATGTTTAAAATCATTATAATAATATTCACCTCCACTTAAGTATGGCGTATACCTTATCAACTTTTATGGGTCGATTTTATATAAAAAAAAAAAAACGAAATCATTTACACCGACTTCTAAATTGAAAGAGATCCAAATAAATTGTTGGATAAATTTAATCCTTTTGGCCTTAATTCACTAATACGGAGTATGTCACAATGTATATAGTTTTTCCTCCCCAACTCCTAGATCATCGGCTTTTATTTAGACAAAACAAAATTTGTGATATTTATCAAACAGTAATTTTCCTATGAGACGAGCCTAATAAGAGAGGCCCAATAATATTTACATTAACAAAAAAAACTAAATAGTGAAATATATAAAATTCTTACAGTAGTAACAATCAACAAAATAACATTCATGTAACTGCCTTGAAAAAACAAAACAAAAAATCTAGCCAAAAAATAAATTATTAAGTTTGTTTTTTCATTTGAAAAATTTATTTTCTTCTTTAAAACTCTACGTTTTAACTATAAAACCTTACGTTTTAACTTTATAACTTGACTGTGTAAGTTCAAAACCTAATTTTTGGAACCTTATGTTTTAACTTTACAATTTCACATTTTAATTGAGCTATTACCTTTAAATGAGCTTGTCTCATCATAAGTTTTGGTGAGACGGCCTCATGTAATAATTAGTGTTTATTAGTAGTGTTTAAGAAAATGAGAAAGCACAAGTTATAACCTCAATTTTTTTTTTTAATTGATCATACTCCTTATAAAGAATTAGTAAAAGTCTAAGCAAGGGAAAATGCTAAAAGAATCTGACCCATATAAATCAACTAGACGTTTGACCAAAGCAGTCATAACTTAAATTGACTTTCGAAACTGAGCCCGAAGCCGCGACATATTTTACAACGATCATATTTTTAGTTATACTTTATGAAAAATTATGAAGATTAAATTTTAATATTGTATTTAAAGTGAAATACATTGGGGTTGAATGAAAGACGTGTGAAAAAATATTGGAAAATTCTCATTTGTGTCTCTTGGAATGATTTTTCTCACTTGTACTCATTCAATCCTCATAATCTCAATTATACCCCTGATCATTATTAGTGAATGTCAAACGTGACCAAAATTGGTTTAGACGTTGATTGGAGCTGTTAAGTGTCACCTTGACACTGATTAGGCACATCACATGAAGTCCAACAATTGAACCCTATCAATTTCGCCAATTCTTTCCCTCACCAATGAGTTCTTTAATTGTTGGGAGCATAATTGGGATCCATGTCAAGTACTTAATTAGTGTCAAGGTGTCACTTAACGGTTCTAATTAACGTCTAAACCAATTTTGGTCGACCTTCACTAATAAAGTTCAAGGGATAATTAAGATTATGAGAATTACAAAGGTATAAATGAGAAAAGGCATTTCTTCCTTCACTGGGACAAATGAGAATTTTTCAAAAATATTTTTCTTTTTTATTATAAAAAAAATAACTTTCTTAAATACCGCCTCAGAAATAATAGCCATTTCCTTGTGAGTTAGTATGATTAGTGCCTTAATGTGTTCTTTATTTCTTCAGAATTTTTTTGAAAATCGTTAACTACAAAAATCTCTAAGAAAAATGTCGACTACGGGAGACGATGAATTTGATTACGGTGCCGGTATCGGTGACTATGAGGAGAATTGTGGAAACGGTTTAGCTGACGATAATATATCGGTACGTGTCGATAAACCACCTTTCAATGTCGTTTTTCGTGTTATTTTTTTAAATAATTATCGTTAATGCAAGGTCGAAATCAACGTTTGTAAGCTTTTATAATACGAAATAACGAGCCTCCTCCCATTCGAATGAAAATGTCGAGTGAACTGTGCCCATTCGAAATTTTCACTCGAATGACACTGTCATTCGCGCTGCGAACGCGAATTAAACCTGCCCATTCGCAAAGTTGACTTGAATGGAACCTCCACTCACTTTTACTTCTCAAATGAGACTGCGTCACTCGCATGAAATTTTCGAATAGTGGTGGTTCATTTGAGTATTTTACTCGAATGAACCCTTCTCATTCGAAAATTTGACATGATTCGTTTTTTTTTTTTTTTTTTAAAAGTTTAATTTTGATCAAAAAGAAAATTAATTATTTCGAATTTATTAATTATTTTGAATTTTACGTTTAATTTTAATTTTTTGGTTATCGTTGGTTGAAGAATTGATCGGCGACGAAATCGATTACAATAATCACTTTGTCAATACACTTAGCTTTGATAAGTTGACTACGGCTTACAGTTGGGCTCAGTCTATCTCTCACGGCATAGGTTTCGGGTTGAGAAAAACGAGTAATAAGCCAAGGGGAACCAAACAATATCATTTAATTCAATGTGAAAGAGGCGGAAAGTATAAGGGTCCGTTCGAAGATCCTGAAAGGGTTCCGTTGAGGAAGAAGACGATAACTAAGAAGTGTAATTGTCCATTCAAGCTTAAAATTGTATCTGGTACGGTGTGAACGGAAAATTTGCGGTGATTCCCATGTATGGTTTTCATAACCACCAACTGTTGAAGTATTTTGACGGTCATCATCAAATGACTTCTTTCTCGGATGAGCAAAATAATTATGTGCGAGTTAACGTGGTTGCTGAAGTTCGAACGACAAATATTAGACTTGGATTTCAAGAGAAGTATCCTGATCAACTTCAACCCAATAAATGTCAATTCGATTTAGTGGTTGCGAATGTTAGATTGGAAGAGATGGGAGATCGAAGCCATGTGCAGCAGATTCCATTTAGCAGAAACGAATGATTATTGTTTTTATTACGACATTGACACAAAATATGAGACCTTATCGCGTGTGTTTATGGCGCATCTCGTGGCATTGAAGTTGTTGAAGTCCTATTATTATGTTATAGGCATTGACTCCACCTATAACACTAACTCATATGATTATGTCGTCGTTCAAATTGTTAGAGTTACTCTTGTTAGGAAATCATTTTTGATTGCTTGGGTCATGATGAGAGAAGACGAAAAGTTATGTTTGGATGTTAGAGATGCTTCGACAAGTGTTGATCCGAATGTTAATCCAAGTGCGATTGTGACATATCGATAATTAAGTTTGATTGTTGCACTTTGTCTTGTTTTTCCTACGATTCATCACTTGCTTTAAGTGCGGCATATAAACACTATCGTGAGAAAAAAAAAAAAAAAAAAAAAAAGCTATGAAAATCATGAAAGACGAAAATTGGGGTAAGCTATACGTTGATTACAAGTAGAGGAAATTGGTGAACTCATCAACTGAAGATTCATATACATTTAATTGGAATCAGTTGAAGGTAGAGTCAGGCCCTCGGTTGGTATCGTATCTGAGCTGTACTTGGAAGCCCTTGGATAAAAGGTTCGTAAAATGTTTCACAAATAACGTGTTACATTTCGGTACAACAACGATATCTCGAGTAGAGTCGGCTCACGCATTGTTGAAGAAAATGTTGGGTAGTAGCTCGTGCTTGTGATGGCTTTTGGAGAGCGTTTGATGCAGTAATGAACAATCAACATATTGACATTAATTCAGCACTTGAAGCATCATGTACCAAACATCATCATGATTGCTATTTCGGGTTGTTTTCTCTACTGAGAGGCTTCATTTCCTTGCACGCCATTAATTTAATGGCCAATGAATTCGATAGGGTATTAAGCTGGCCAATGGATGTGGTTGTGCGTTTGCTATGACCCACGGTCTTTCATGTGCTTGTGCTTTTCACGCACTTAGTGCTTGTGACGGCAAAGTATGTTGTTTGTTTGCATCCAATGTGAAAGTGGAAAAGAACGAAGTTGTTTTGTTTGTGTGGAAAAAAATGAAGTTTCACAACATCAATTTATAGAGACAAAAACAACTTACAAAATAACACGCAATATTAAAAAACATGCTCTACTAAAAGTCGTGCCAGAATATAAAAAGACGTGCTATAATAAGAAAATATGTGTAATACGAAACTACGTGTTTTATTAAAAGTCGTGGCAAAATATAAAAAGACGTTTTAAAATAAGAAACTACGTGCAGTACGAAAATACGTGTTGTATTAAAAGTCATGCCAAAATATAAAAAAAAGTGCTATAATAAGAAAATACGTGCAGTACGAAAATGCGTGTTCTATTAAAAGTCGTGCCAAAATAAATAAATAATGAGGAGTTATAATAAGAAAATACGTGCATAATCCAACAATATTTTAAATGAGAACACTCAAATCAAGAAACTAAAATTAGTTCATAAAAACGACAAGTCTAAATCAAAAGAACATAATCAAGAAACAACCATAAACCAACGATAATTCGAAAACCAACATTGTAATCTATAAATCTCCTTAGTTGTCCGATCGACCTAGACTCATGGTCAACACGTACTCGATTAAATCCACGACCTCCTTGCCGTGAGCCGGATTAACCCGTGGGTGCTCTAATGAATCCTTGACCAGAAGGTTCAACTTTTGCTTGCCCGAGGTTACGAGTCAAGTATGACTTGTAATAACGCAGCATCTCATTATAAAAATTCATCAACTATTGTGGCCGTTTTTCAGGAGGATTGAAGTACACGTTCTTTAACGCAGCTATTGTGCACTACGACAGCTCCATGGCTGCTCTTACATGTGAATTTAAATGGCTTCGGGGGCTTCTTCAGTGTTTCGGCATTACTCAGTCCACTCCCGTCCCTATCTCGTGCGTCAGTCAGTCAGCGCTTCATATTGCTCAGAACCCTGTTTTTCACGAGCTCACGAAACATATTGAGATTGACTGTCACTTCCTTCGCGATGCCATTATAGAGGGTCTTATCGCACCGTCCTACATCGCCACCTCCGTCCAGCTGGCTGATATTCTCACCAAGTCCCTTGGCACGGCTCAGTTTCGGTCTTTAATTAGCAAGATGGGCATTTGTGATCTGTATGCTCCATCTTGAGGGGAGGTAATACAGTTGGGCCTGGTTCATGTGTGTATAGGCTTGGCCCATGAATCAATACTCTTGTACTCTATATATATTTTGGCTTCTAAAGAAATGAAATACTCAAGTCTTTCTCCCATGTCTTATTTGTTAACAAGTACAAAAATTATGTGCTTAATTATATATATGAATGATATGTTAGGTGGTTTATCTACCACATTCATAATTTTCCGGGAGAGACGCATCCTAACTCTTTGTACTCCGACTTCATTCCTTTTTTGGACGTAGTTGAGCCATATCAGCCGGAACGCTGTTTGAGGCAGTTTGGATACACCCAGATCATTCCCCGGCCTATCTCACGACCTGATTATCATTGTCGTCCTAGTTTGGCGAAGTATTATGTTGTGAAATATAGCGACTTGGCAGATGATTCTTGGTTAGCTGTGGAGGATTATCGCATTAGGCTCCATCAACGCTTGAGGCCCGCGAATCCATGTTAAGTTATTGATCATAAGTACATCGAGTGATACCAAATTCGTAAGCATCCGTTGATTATAGATCCATCTACAGTGACTGAGTCGATGTACGATGATCGTGGTTTGACCGAATTTCAGGTTTGTATTCATTTATATTCCATTTTATTTAATTTATTTTATTCTGCTTTAGCGGAGAAACGAGAGACAATAGGTTGCTTCTTAGTTTTCCAGGAGACAAGAGAGGAGCCAAGTAACACAAGCCATCCAGTAAGAGAGCGACGCGTGGTGGGGCAGGCAGCCCAATCCGAGTCACATCATCCGGAGAGAAGCAGGGAAGCGTCAGAGCGGAACAGAAGACCCTGACCCGGGGCACCTTTTAAGTAACGCACAACACGGAGGGCGGCGGCCCAATGACACTCCCGGGGGGCATGCATGAACTGAGACAAGATGTGAACAGAATACGCAAGATCGGGCCGGGTCACAACAAGATACACAAGGCGGCCAACCAATCGACGATAGCTTTCGGGGTCGTCAAAAAGCGGACTGTCTTTCGAGCCCAACCCATGGTGCTGCTCCATAGGTGTGGGGGACGGTTTACAACCCTAAGTAGCCGGTCTCAGAGATGATATCAAGAGTATATTTCCGCTGGCACACAAAGATGCTAGTGTCGCTACGAGTAACCTCTAAGCCCAAGAAATATTTTAACGGGCCAAGGTCTTTCATATGGAAGCATGAGTGCATGTATTGTTTAAAAATGGAGATAGCGGTGTCATCATTCCCGGAAATAATCAAATCGTCAACATAAATAAGTACGTGCAGTCGAACGGAACCTTTCGTGTAGGAAAACAGAAAGTAATCAGAGATGCTCTGGGTAAAGCCGTACTTTTTCAAAGCAATGCCGAGCTTAGCAAACCAACAACGAGAGGCCTGTTTCAGGCCGTACAATGATTTACGTAAGCGACAGACGAGACCGGGAGTAGGATATTCAAATCCGGGGGTAAACGCATATAGACCTCTTCCTCCAAATCGCCATGCAAAAAAGCATTGTGCACATCTATCTGATGGAGATGCCATCTTTGAGTAGCAGCAACAGCGAGGAATACGTGAACAATGGTCATTTTGGCAATAGGGGCGAAGGTCTCATCGTAATCAACACCTTCTGTTTGATGATTGCCAAAAACCACAAGACGGGCCTTTAACCGTTCAATCCTGGAATCTGATTTGTATTTGATCTTGTAAAGCCATTTGCTACTGATAGGCTTAGTCGCGTCACCTAATCAAAAGTAATCCGAACAAACTCTAACGGGAAGCAAGGGTAAGTCGGGTATCGTATCCACAGGGAGAAGGTTGCAATGTTGGCTATTTTGGATGATTCTAGTCTCGGTTCGAATGGTTGAGGTTACTAAAGCTATAGCGAAAGAATAAGGGGTTTAACCGATTAGGAAAAGGTCTAGGGAAGCGGGTTAGGCACGGGGTAAGCTAGGTCAAGAGATGGTGATCGAAGTGAGTAGGAAATCGCTCTCGCTAAGGGTAAAGCTAGGCCTCTCGGTCTTAAGCTTCCTCTAGGTCTCAAGTGCGGGCTCTCGCAACTTACAAGTGAGGGTCCTAATGATTGGTCTCGTACCCTACCTTAAACTAGGCTTTCGTTCTTAAGTTTAAGGGTGGAAAACGCTTGCTAAACCTTGGCCAGAGGGTCAACAAACACAATCAAGACAAGACAATCAAAACGAGCGCGAAAACCTAACTCAAAAGATCATCAAAAACAACCCGAGCAAACCCCCATGATTCACCCTTCTCCCTAGATAGTAAACTACTCACACATAGCGAATTTAACAACGAAAACGAAAGAGAAAGATGAAAACATGATCAATGACAATATATAATGAAATGACAAACAAAAAGGGAGAAGAAATTGATAATACCAATCAGAAATTCGCTGAACCAAAGGATGAATTCAACAACAAAAACCAAATAGACGCTTAAACTAGAGCAATCCGAGTCGGGAATTTGAAATTACAAAATTATAAAAGTATGAAACCTAAGTTTTCTTGAGAATGAACTTTAGGATGTTATAAAAATGCTGTAAAAAGATGATACGAAAATATGATCCACAAGGCCTTCAAATAGACGAATTATTTTAAGCCAACGAAGAGTCGGAGCCGTCCCTGGCATCCGGGACAGGGGTATCCCGACCGGGATGATCTCTGTCCCGTGCTCTTTAGTTCTCATGCTCATTTGGTCCCTTTTTGTACTTAGTTTTATTTTGCTTTCTTCTCGTCCCAAGGCATAGGGACGAGGCCTACGTCGTCCCAAGGGGTAGGGACAAGGTCTACATTGATCACATGAACTTCAAATCCCGTCCCGGGACACCTTCAATTAATGAAACGAGGCTCGTACGCAAGCGAAACGCAACGAAACCAACTCGAATCACCTCGAAACTTCACGAAACTTTACGAAACTTCACGAAACCTTCCAAGTAGCATCCTAAACTCCAAATAGCTGCTTTAACCTACAAAATGGACACAAAAACGCAGCAGAGCCAAAACGGAGCGAAATAGGAGCCGAAATGCATATAAAAGCACGGGAAACGCAAGGAAAAGCTCGTGAAACAGGATGTAAATATATGAGACATCAAACTCCCCCAAACCGAACCGTTGCTTGTCCTCAAGCAACAAAGCATGACAGAAAATAGAGGACAAAGCGAGCAAAAGAAGACCTCCCCAAACAATCACCTTACCGCAAGTAGCATGAGCAAATGACAATCAATCCCGAAGCAACATGGGACGTATGGAAATTAGCAAGCTAACGGATGAGAATTACAAGACGGCGCATAATGAATAGCATGGCTTAAACAAAGGCTCTCTAGCAATCAAATCACGGACCTCTCGCGGTTTCCACTCTACTCAAATGATGAACAGGGTGATAGATGTGATGACACTCACCTACTCGACTAGTGGAAGCACGCCCGCAATCTAATGTGGACCAAATCTCGTATTCCCGTACACAAATAATGTCACAAAAACGAAGCAAACATGAAGGCTTTCATAGGAAATGAGGGTGTAAAGGCCATAGAGAGGACAAGGGTGATAAGGCGGAACAAATGATTATGGAATCGTGGAGCTAAGCCACTAGAAACCACTCGTACTACTCAAGTGCTCATCCAACCAACAAAGAACCCAACTCTCATGGAAAACGGACCGAAGACAGCATATCGGTCTCCTTTACACATCAACGCAACATAGCAACAAATTTAAGTGCTCACTCATGCAACAACAACAACAACTATTCTTTTTGCACATTTTCCTTTCTTTTGTATTTTGTGTTGTGTTTGAATTTTTCTGATTTTTTGTTTCTTTTTTTGAGCAAAAGAGCACACTTAGTAAGTTGCGGAAATACCTCATCAAAGGTCGGGGAAACAGCAATCCCGACTCATAATCACCAACTCTCCAAGCACACGACGTCAGCAAGTCGTAGCAAAAAAAAATGATCACAACCCAAGAACGAGCACAAGAGTAAGCAAAAGCGGTAACTAGCTAGGCTAGGGTAGGCTATATTTGGCAATGTAGCTAGCAAACTCATGTGGTTAAGGGTAGTAGGATCATATATGAGAGGAATAAAAGCAATGCAAGAACAAGGTGAATAAAATGTAATCAACTAAAGCCTCATATATGCATAAACAAGTGACAAAATCGTGGAAAACACGGGATAGGGGCCACACTTATGCGTGTTGAAATTACGTACCCCACGAGGAGAACTACTCACAAAATAAGCACGGGGACCGGGATAGATGAACCGGCCGCAGGAGGCTAAAAACCTCACAATATAAGTAGCTAAAGTCCGTGAAATGATAAAGCCAACAAAGTAAAAGCACATGCCATCATCTGCAAACGCATCTAAACATCCCCGAAAGCGCTAAACCATCAATGAAAATCATGCCAAAGCTCAAAGCAAATAAGGGAAGGGATGTCGGGAAAGATCAAGATAAAAACAAGCTCGCACAACGATTCGGGATACGTATTTTTGTGATTTTTTGTGAAATTTTCTGATTTTTTTGGAATTTTTGAGATTTTCAGAGTTTTTTTGGATTTTTATGATTTTTGAAAAAAGCGAAAAACGAAAAAGAAAATGCAAAAATAAAGCAAAGCGGAAAGCAAAGCGTTTCTCCCCCCAAACCAAACAACACATTGTCCCCAATGTGTCCTAAAGCACATCAACCAGGGATCTTAAAGTAAGGGGAAAAAACGAGCAAAGTCTCAAAAGAAAATAAAGTACATACATGATATTTACAATGATAAAACGTCCCCCCAAACCGGCTTCAAACGGGGGGTTCACAACGGGTACTAGAAGTACCACCATCCGTAGGCTTCGTCATAGACGAACCCGGTTCCATCATCCTCATACTCGCCATCATCGTCACATCCATCTCCATCATCAACAGCTCGGCCAACATTAGCATCATCACCATCATTCTCATCACCCATTCGGCCTACACAAGCAACGCCACGCACGTCGTCTTTGATCACATCCTTGCCCGCGTCCTTCCTCCCTAAGGCACCTGCAATTACATCACAACAGAGCACGGCCTCAAGAGGGTCCCTCTCGAGGACTTGAGGTAAGTACTCGTCCACACAATCGTCAATAACATCCAAAGCAAAGACATGCTCCTCTAACATGGGACGTTTCAAAGCATTTGAAAGGTTAAAAGTTATTTTATCACCTCCTACGTCCAACGTCAACTTCCCGTTCTTGACGTCAATTATAGCACCAGCAGTGTGCAAGAAAGGCCGACCCAATATAACAGGAATTTGGGAGTCTTCGACCATGTCAAGAACAACAAAGTCGACGGGGATGAAAAACTTACCGACTTTGACAGGAACGTCCTCCAAAACGCCTAGAGGGCGTTTGACAGAACGATCCGCCATTTGGAGTGTGATATTCGTTACTTTCAAAGGCCCCATGTTGAGTTTCTCGCATACGGAGTAAGGCAGGACGCTTACACTTGCACCTAAATCACATAATGCGTTAGGAATCGAAACAGTACCAATCGTGCAAGGTATGGAGAAACTACCCGGATCCTTTAGCTTAGGAGGAGACTGGTTTTGTAAGAGAGCACTGCATTCCGCAGTGAAAGCCACAGTCTCCACCTCACTAACGATCTCTTGCGAGTAAGAATGTCTTTGAGGAATTTAGCATATGCGGGAACTTGTGTGACAAGCTCAGTAAAAGGAACCGTTACCTTCAAGTCCTTGACTACCTCCATGAACTTACCAAATTGACTATCGAGCTTTGATTTTACCACTCGGCTCGGGAATGGTAGTTTGATTTGAATCGGTGGCTCGACAGGCTTGCTCTGCGCTTGCTGCATCCCCTTGGTCTTGTCCTCCTCGGCCTCAACACCCACGGCCACTCCTCCACCACTCACGGCCTGTCCACTTTAAGGGCCCACGGCTGCCCCTTCCCCATGCTCAGCTCCCACGGCTTGACCTCCTCCTTGTGTGGTTCCATTGCTCTTTGTACCTACAAAACCATCGCTAGAAGCACGCATATCATTAGGGACAAGAGAAGGGTCTACCTCACTTACCACCTTAGCGGGTGGAGCATCAAATGTAGGCATGGGTGGACCGTCGTAACTCGTCCCACTTCGCAAGGAGATTGCATTGATCGACTCATGTTGTTGCGGTTGAGTGCCTTGCGATGGTAGAGCACCCGGCTTCCTTTGAGAACTAGAAGAAGCGAGTTGAGCCATTTGAGTTTCAAGCATTTTGATGGCCGCGTCTTTTGCTTGGTCGCTCTTTTGAATGTGAGCCATCATTGTTTCTTGAGTTTTAGCCATTTGCATCATCATGGCTCTCATTTCGCTCATCGGGTCGGGGACCGGAGCGGCTTGCACGGGTGGTGGAGCACTTGGTTGTTGAAAATTAGGGCGATTGAAGCCCGGAGGGTTGTAAGGTCGTGGGTTGTTATATGAGCTGAAATTTTGAGAAGTATTGTAAGGGCTGTTTTGTTATTGTTGTGGTGGAGGATTCAAAACATTTTGGCTCTTGTAGCTCAAGTTCGGGTGGTTTTTGTAACCCTCGTTATAGTAGTTGGAGTAAGGATTGTTTTGTGAATGTGTTTGAGATTGATAAGCATAGACGGGTGCATACATAACTCGGCATTCGGCTGAAGTGTGACCGGAAACGCCGCATGACCCGCAAGTTGGATCATTGGAAGTATGCATAGCCGCTACCGTTTGACCACTAGCGTTTGAGGAACCCGCTTGCATGTGACTCATCATCATCGCGGTCATAGCATCCATCTTAGCCGAAAGCATAGCCACCACATCACCATCATTCTTACCTCCGCTTCTAGGAACGTTCCTCGAGCTACCATATTGAGCATTGTGAATGGCCATGGCCTCGATTGTATCCATAGCCTCATCCACGTCAATGTTGTCAAAGCGTCCGTTCGCGGCCGAGTCAAGCACTTGGCGTGACTTATTGTAAAGACCGTTGTAAAATTGCATGACAATGAACCACTTGTCCATGCCATGGTAAGGGAATTGACGTTGGAGTTCCTTGTATCGTTCCCACGCTTCAAAGAGACTCTCATCTCCTCTTTGGCGGAAGCTCGTGATTTGGCTCCTTAGCATAGCGGTCTTTTCCGGCGGGAAGTACTTTTGATAGAACGCCAACATGAGGGAGTTCCAATCGGTGATCGCAAGAGCAACGCGATTCAAGGAATTCAACCACAACTTTGCCTTGTCCCTTAGTGAGAATGGGAAAAGCATCTTCCGAATTTGATCTTGAGTCACACCCGTTTGCTTTATTGTGGAGCAATAATCACAAAAATTTTGGATGTGGAGATTGGAGTCCTCGCCGGGGCTCCCTCCAAATTGAGTGCGCTCAATCAAGTTGATAAAAGCCGGCTTAACTTCAAAGTTGTTGGCCGCTATGTTGGGCATAGCATTGCCCGTAGGAATTTGATCCGCGGTAGGCCTCGAGTGATCGGAACGCTTCACCATTTTCTTTAGTTCGGGTATGGGTTCAATGTGAGCTTCCTTTGGTGATGAAGTAGATGAAACACTAGCTTCCAAGTCCCTCAAAAAGTTCTTGCGCCTTGAGAATGTACGCTCCGGTTCCGGGTCAAACTGAATTGCCAAACCTTTTTGAGACGTACGCGTTTGCCTGGGCATACAAAAACACTAGAGGCAACGATAAGAAGTGGCCTCAAGGAATTGAGGTTCCTTGAGACAAAAAGTAACAAAGAGAAAACAACCAAATAAACAACAAAAAACAAAGCCGTCTCCCCGGCAACGGCGCCAAAATTTGATAGGCTTAGTCGCGTCACCTAATCAAAAGTAATCTGAACAAACTCTAACGGGTAGCAAGGGTAAGTCGGGTATCGTATCCACAGGGAGAAGGTTGCAATGTTGGCTATTTTGGATGATTCTAGTCTCGGTTCGAATGGTTGAGGTTACTAAAGCTATAGCGAAAGAATAAGGGGTTTAAACGAATAGGAAAAGGTCTAGGGAAGCGGGTTAGGCACGGGGTAAGTTAGGTCAAGGGATGGTGATCGAAGTGAGTAGGAAATCGCTCTCGCTAAGGGTAAAGCTAGGCCTCTCGGTCTTAAGCTTCCTCTAGGTCTCAAGTGCGGGCTCTCGCAACTTACAAGTGAGGGTCCTAATGATTGGTCTCGTACCCTACCTTAAACTAGGCTTTCGTTCTTAAGTTTAAGGGTGGAAAACGCTTGCTAAACCTTGGCCAGAGGGTCAACAAACACAATCAAGACAAGACAATCAAAACGAGCGCGAAAACCTAACTCAAAAGATCATCAAAAACAACCCGAGCAAACCCCCTGTGGAACCCGGGATCGGACCCAACTCGGCGTCTTGCTTAAGGGCGGATTTTAAAGTTAAAAAAGATTAAGTTGGAAAAACCTTTAAGAACTGTTATGCAGTCGCCACCTATTTATCGCGGAAAATAGGAACCTGCTACTATGTTCTAAGTTAAAAACATGTCCTAGATTTTGGAGCACGCCGACACCCCTAGATCTAAGGCTTGTGAAACCAGATTGGATTCGGGGTGAGGGTACTTTAGAAAAAGAGTTAATTCAAATAATGATTTATGAAAACCTTTTAGAAAAGCCTATGTAAAAAATAGCCTCTACTGACCTAGAACAATCCTTGTAAGATGATATTTGAGCTAATGTTATCGCTACGTACAAGTGCGATAAGTTTGTAAAAATGCAGAGATGCAGATGCAAAAGATTGATTAAAACCCTCAGTTTAGCATGTTTAACTTGTTAACGAATACGGTTCAGTTAAAGGTCGAATTCATTGTTTAAGTTGATTTTAATGCAAAATAAGAAGGGTGCAAGATGCATGCAAATAAAATAAAGTTCAATTGTCCATTGGTTTATTTTATAAGGTCGATTGCTTATGCGACTTTGGCGTGTCATCGGATATGGAGTGTACCCGAAGTAAATAGAACACTTGGAGTGCAAGCGCGCTGGGTGCCAAAGCCAGCGCTAAAGTGTAGACCCCTTTGTTAGTCCATAGAAAATAAGAAAAAGCTTTGATCCAAGTGGATCGGTACCTACCTTGTCCTGACGCTTCAGATCTGGGCAGAGCTTCGCTTCTTGAACTTGAAAGGAGGATGAATTCAACACGGGATGGTGTGTTGAACTCAAGGATTTGAGTGCTTGAGGCTTTTGAGGGTGTTTAGAAGTGTGTAAGATGTGAAATCTGATGGTAAATTGTGTCCTATGAGGTCGGGTATAGGGCTCTATATATACTAAAAACCTCGGAGAAATTAGGAAAGCAGGGAATAATAACAAGCCCAGGAACCGCATAGGCTTATGCGGTTGCCAGGGCAAACCGCATAAGCTTATGCGGTTTCCCCTCCAAACCGCATAAAAATGCGGTTTGGAGGTGTGGTTCTAGGCCTAATTTCCTAGTTTCGGTTTGACGAAATCTTTGAAAGATTACGTGATAATTTGGACGTGTGGCTCAAGAAAACAGCTAGGATAATCCTGAGATATTTTGTGGTGTTCAGGGCTTTGGAGTGCGGGCCAAAGGCTGGGTTTGGGCTCGGTTTTGGGCCCGAGACCCGGAAAAATGAAAAGGGTGTATTTGCATAGTTTTTGTGGAATAAGGTAAGACGTGAAGTTGTATTTTGTGTAAGGGGGGCTAAATAGCGGTTTTAGCTACCGGGCCTAAATTTAGGAATTTAGGAATGCTGAATTAGACCTTGTTAATGTAAAAGAACTAATTGTAGTGCAAACGCGAAGCTCATGCCAAATGAAGCAGGACAGGGACCTAGCTAGACTCCAAATGGACAAAATGAACGTTTATTTAAGTGTGATGTGAAGCGACCTAAACATTTTAACATTTAAAACGACTCAAAATGAATTCGACATTAGTTAGAACCGTATAAGTCAACGTTAAAGCATGCGTAATAAAAGTCCGTGATACATCACAGGGTTTTGTTTGGGAGAATGCGGATATGGGTATCCACAGAGCCCCGGTTTGGTGAGCTCGGACTAGAGGGCTAGTCAAACTCCACGACCATATCAGGACCATTACGGTCTCGATCTGATCGGTGAGCAGCGCATGTGTCCATGGGTGAGACGAGGACTTCGAACCGTGCTAAACGGGGAGGGGCGTGCGCATTTTAAGGACTTGGCGGTCCGTGCATGCTATAAGGGCCTGCCGGCCTGCTGAATGTCTTCGTCGTGCTTGTTGTACTGTCGTTGCCTTTGCGTGTGCGTGTAATGTCAAATGTTGATGCTGGTGCTTGTGCTTGTAATGTCTTTGTATTGCATGTGTTGGATGTAAAAGGGCTAGAGTGCAGGGTGCATATGCTTGTAAGATGTTTGGGTAAGTGCTAGTGTAGGCCTCGTGAAAGAGCGTCTGTGTAATGCTTGTGCTTGAACTCGCCGAGGAGCGTCTATGTAGAGTGAAATGCTTGGAGTTAGGTGTATATTGCAGAGTGCATGTGCTTGGGCTCGCCGAGGAGTGTCTATGTAGTTGTGGTTGCATATGATCGCCTCCCGTGGTGGAGAAAATGATGTAATGCTCGTGAAGAGCGTTCGTGCTTCTGCTTCTGTACCGTATATTAAATGCTTAACATACGCGTATGGTGGACTGTAGGTGATGCCCTGACCCAAGCACGGGACGTACTTGGAGTTGCATTGGGGCTAAAATGAATTAGGAATCGAAAAGTAGGCGTAAAACGAGAAAAACCCGAGAAAAACCAGAGGTGTGAACCGCATAGCCTTATGCGGTTCGTTGGGCAAACCACATAAGGTTATGCGGTTTCCCTAGTTGGCTGCTGGGGGCTATATAAGCACGAGCAAACCGTGAGCATGCCACATTATATCATTTCGGTTTTTCAACTCAAAAAACGTCATTTTTCGATTTCTCAACCGTTTTTGCTCATTTTTCTTGCGTTGCCTTGCTATGGAACGAGGTATTGCTCCATTTTAACTTGCTTTTACGTTATTTGTTGTTGTAATTAGCTAGTTTTGCCTTGAAATGTTGGAAAGACGGGTTTTGAATGAAAACCCGAGTTTTGCTTGAAATTTGCCGTTTGAATGCTTGAAATTGACGTCATTGTGTTGCATTATGCCATGTGAACGTGTATGTGTGAATTGATTGTGATTTAGACCGTCTTTGTGTGAAAAACGTCCAAATTAGGTTTCGGGCACGAAAACGAACCCGGATTTTCCGACCCGGAATTTCAATTAAACTTCAGTGTAGGATGCCCATAGCGAGTATAGCATGCCTATAGCGTTAGTTTTGCGAAAAAGTCGAGTTAAGGCTTTCAAATCGCCGTCTTAAGTCGTAGTTATACGGAGTAATTAAGGCGAATTAGGGGTTTTTGATCGGGATGACCAAAATGCAATTGCTTGTAATGGGTTGTTGTTGGGGACTATTATGGCGCGTAGAAACCATAAAGTTGTGATTTTGAAATGTAGAGAACGGTTTTTGGCTTAATTGTGAATTAGGCCTAAAAATGCCCTGTGAAGTGTATAGTGCAATGTGTTAAAAGGAATGTATATGTATTATGTGCATATTATTTGTGTGTATTTGCGTATGTGTATGCCAAGTTGTATGCTTGCATGCATTATAGCCATGTATTGGTTGTGTTTGGTTGCAGGGGAAGATTCTAGTCGTGTTACGAGATCGAGATCTCGTAAGAGTGCTAGCTCGAGGACCGAGGGAGCCTCTAGCTCGAGTGGCTTGAGGCGTACTCGTAGTGAGAGGGATGCTGATCCTCGGGACCTGCCCACGAGACGTGGTCAGTCACGAGGTAGAGGCCGTGGGAGAAATGTCCCTGTGCGTGATCCTGAGGAGGAGGCGGATGCGTTTGCTCAGGCGTTTGTAGATGAGTTGGAGGCGGAGATGGATGTTGCTGAGGAGGAGGCTGAGGAGGTCGAGGAGGTTGCGCCTAGGGCCGATAGCTCTAGGCGCGAAAATCACGCGCGTGAGCAGGGCTTTCGCGAAGGGTTGGGATAGCCACAACCTTACGCTTGCTCGGAGAGACATGTTTCCTATCGGCGGCGATGGGTTGGGATAAGGGCCCGATGAGGACTTTCTCGGGCGTCTCGTCCGCGATGTGTGCTTTTGAGGAGAGGCTTAGCGGCGCAAGCAGGGTGTTGCGTAGTGCTTTTGGCCCGTTGGTTGGCCATTGGAGGGAGATTGCGAGGAAGAAGCAGACGGCGAACCTGATGTTGATCAGGGCCTTCATGGATAGGTATTGGGACACCACGACGACGTTCCATATGCCCGGCTTTGAGGCCGGTATCACCTTGTCTGGGTATGCTGTCATGACGGGGTTACCGTTTGGGGACCGCGACATGGATTTTGACTTTGCGCCGTCTGTTGTGGACGAGGTTGTGACTGCCGCGGTTGGCGGTGGTTTGGAGGTGATTTGTCAGGGTGCGCCTCCTTATACTTTCAAGACAAGCTATATCCTGGAGTATTTTGAGGGGAAGACCGAGTATGGCCCCTCGGAGTGGAGCGACGAGCAGAATGCTCGTATGTGGTTGTGGTGGTTTGTGGCCTTGCGTGTATTTGGCGATAAGAGCGGCGGGCGTCGACGTCGGTCCTTATGCATCTCCTGGATTGGGATGCGATTGGGACGTTTGACTGGGTGTCACCGTCTCTGGGTTTGTGCATTCGCTTCTGCATGGATGCCGTGAGACCGCGGGTCATGGATGGAGGTTCGCGACTGTCCTTGGTCGCGCCTGGCTTCTTGATGGAGGTATGTGTTGATTCTGTTTTTGTATCAGGTGCTTTGTTGTTCATTTTTGTTGTCTTTGTAACGTGTTTTTGTTTCTTGTATGTGCAGTCGTGGATTCTTAGCCACTTCCCTTTCTGCTCCCCCCACATGCTGTGCGGATCGTGAGGGAGTACCGTGCCGTCGTGCCAGAATGCGATGTAGCAGTCTGGCGTTCATTGGTCGTATGATGATGTTAGGGATCGTCTGAACCGGATGCGATTTGATGAGGTTTGTGCTTGAACCATTTTAAATAGGGTGTACTTAAAATGATTGTACTTTGTATTTGTGAGCGTGTTCTGTTTTCTTTGTAGTTTGTGCCGTTCCCGTGGGGCCAGTACAGGGATATTCCTGAGGGCATTGGGGCTAGGTTTGCAGATAGAGACCGGCGTTTGTACTTAGCGGCCAGTATGGATCGGTTTGGTACCTTGGAGGCGTTTGGTCTTTCGAGCGGGGTGGCGGCTCGGTGGTGCTGAGGATCATAGAGGGTCTGTTTGGCGAGGGGTTTCGCTCGGGATCGCGTGGCGTTGTATGGAGAGGAGAGTCGGTGAGCCTCCTACGTCTGGGGAAGACTATGCCCGTTTTGCTCGATCTCGGCTTGCTTGTGGGCGATTGAGGTATGTGTGCCGGTGTTTGGGGGTGCGTAAGGTAATTTTGCGAAAAATTTCCCTGGCGTGTGCGTTTTGTATTTGTTTGCGGGAGTTTGATCCGAGATGGCGAAGCGGCTGATGACTTCCCTACTACTATCGAGTATGATGACTCGGGCGTCCGTCGTACCTTTGTTCTGAAGCGTACTTGCGGTGACTCTTGTGGGCATGGGCAATTTGGACGAGCAAGGTGAAGAAGGCATGTACTTGTGTGATTGTATGTATGTGTATAAGCCCCCAGTTTGATCGAGGTATGAAGTATATCGATGATCAAACTTGTGAGAGTCGTTTTTTGTGTTACCCCCTCCAGTTTGGTTTAATTTGGGTGAAATTAAGGTAAAGTGGGGCTTGACTGCGTTCGTTTTGAAATTCCCCCCCTAAGTTTGCCTTAATTTGAGTCAAAATAAGGCAAAATGGAGAGAAGTGTGAACTGTGTTTGTGTTGTGTTTCACGGGAGGCTAAGGAGGCGCATAAGAAGCTATGGCGTATAGCCAGCAGGTGGAGGATGGCTTGGGTGACGGTGCTCGGTTGTGTGTCGAGCCAGTGAGGCAGCTCGGTCAGCGTGAGTTTGTGAGTATCGGTAGCCAATCACCCCGAGTGAATTTGTGTATTTAAAGATTGTATGAACCTTTATGTACATGTCGTTGTAGCTTGAACTTTGAACTTTGTTGTTGTAGCTTGACTTCGTCGGTAAACCTGTTTGGTGGGCTTGGTTGAAGAAATGATATGATTCCCGAGTGGGATGCGTTGATGTTCATTTTAGATTGTGAAAATGTTTTGCAAAAAGTTCATTTTAAATGCGAAATGAGCTCGTATGAATGCGAAAAATGTTATGCGTTGACTCGTGGTAAGAATCGGAATTGCTAAAGTGAAGCGTGATGTTGATGTATGGGGAACAACGAAAGAATGTCGTAGCCCAAAGTAGGTTGTAGTGTTTTAGGAAAGACGAAATTAGGAAAATTTTGAGAAAAACCAGCCCCTGAAACCGCATTGGCTTATGCGGTTCGTGGGCTAAACCGCATAATCTTATGCGGTTTGGACAGCAAACCGCATAGAGTGATGCGGTTTGTTGGCTTGGATGCAGCGCTGTATTTCCATATTTCGGACATTGTTTTCCTATATAAGGAGAGGGGGTGCGTGCCATAATCTTCATTCACAACTACTCCTCTTCTTTTTTTTTTTTTTGCTTTAGAATTTTGCTTTCACAAATATATTGGGTATATTTATAAAAGTTTTTTTTTGTGTCCAAGAAAATGGAGGAGCATTTTGATGCTCTTTTGAAGAGGTGGACGTCTTCCTTGAGTTCGGCAATGAAGAAGGCGGTGTATGATGACGGTGCGGGTGTATTTATTGGCTTTCGTCAAATGAAAGTCGATCTAGACTTCCTTGATTCGTGCTTAGATTATTGGGATCCTAGCTTGCATGTTTTTAGGTTTCCCGGGGGAGAGGTGTGCCCTTTGATGGAGGAGTTCTCGGCCATTGCTGGATGGTCGAAGCGGACTACTCGTGGTCGTGAGAGTGAGCTTTGTTACAGCGGGATGTTGCGAAACTTCCTTGGGATGACAAACGCTCATGCTGCTGAGGTTTGTTTGAGGAGGCAAGGTAAACATGCTTCTCTTGTGTCAACGATATATGAATAAGGCGATACTAGTATTTCGGACCGTTCTAGGCGGAGGGCCCTTGCTTTTGTTTGGTTCATCGTTATGCTTTGCGGGGTCCATGCGGATGGAGTGTTCGGGAGCGAGGTATGCTCGTGTTGTCGAAGAGATGGAGAGGGGACATGATCGCCTGCGTTGATCTGGCGGAGACCATCTCGGGCTTAGGCGGCCAGTTATGCTAATCGTGCGAGCTTATGCGGGGTTGCGCTAGGTTTCTCAGCGTTTGGCTCATGGAGAGTCTGAGTGTGTATAAAGCTCTTCCCCTTGGAAGTGTCTTCAAAGCGGGGGACGGCGTCGCGGAAGATGGAATGGTGATCCTCGGGAGCGTTCGCTAAACTACTACGGTGGTTTGTGAAGGAGAGCACCATTCGTTGAGTGCGTGTCTTGGTGGGGTATTCACGGCTGATTCTGGCGTAGTCTATTGCAATGCGTCTCGCGGGTTGATGTTGTGCGGGTTTGAGCGAGGAGTGTGGATTCATCCTCTTCGGCTTGAAGAGGCAAATCGGGTTTGCTCAAACCATACGGCGAGGATACTCAGGTTGGAGGGTTGTTGTCCTAAACAACCAAGCGATTGATGCTTGGATCAGGGATGGTCGGACCAGTGTTACTTGGGCATCTGGAGCATATAGAGTCTAGCCAGGTGTTACGGACTTCTATACACGGTGGTATCGTTCCAATGATCCTAAGGAGCGTGAGAATCAAGGAGGAGGGAAAAGAATGGGCTAAGGCCCTCGCTTGGCGTATGAGGCGGTGCGAAAGGAGGGACTATGGTGATCTTTGTCTTGTTGGTGCAGTGTTTCTACTTGAGGCCTGCGGGAAAGGCTTGGACCGAAGGTGGCCGTTAAAGATCGCCTAGGGCCAAGGATCGAGGAGCCCAGGTTGAAGCAGGATGAGGATCCGATCGAGCCCCCAGGTTTTGAGAGATCTACTCCCGTCCTTAGGTCGAAAGTTGTGGCGGATCGGCCTCTTGAAGATGAAGAGGTCAACCCAAAGCGTCAGAAAAAGACTTGAGTAATTTGTTTTGTTTAGTTTAGAAAGATTCCTTTATTTAAATACATGTTTTAGATTTGAATAAAGGGCTAAGGAGGCTTGTTCCTAGCTCCTTTCTAAATTGCGAAAAATTCTAAATAAAGTAATAAAATAGAATTAATTTGCTTTTGTCTTGTCTCGTTGTTTTCTCTTGTTTGTTCTCGACCTTTTTAAGCTTCGAACATTCGCATTAAATCCTCGACCTTTTTAAGCTTTGGATTCGCCTGTTTGACTTGTTCCGTTTTTTTTTTTTTTTTTTTTTTTTTTTTTTTTTTTTTTTTTTTTTTTTAAGTCCTCGACCTTTTTAAGCTTTGGACTTGGATTTGTGTTTTGTTTTGTGTTGACTGTGCTCTTGACCTTTTTAAGCTTTGAGCGTGTCTTTTTGTGAGTCTGGCGCCCTTGACCTTTAAGCTTTGGGCATGCGTGCTAGAAAAGTTCGGTTGTACTTTTGACAATTGCCTCACGTATCTGCTTTTTGAATCTGAGAATCAAGCGGCGTAGTTCGTGTGATTCGGTTGAGCTCTTTGCAAGTCGCCTCACGTATCCACGGTCGTGGAATCAAACCGAGCGTAGTTCACCCGTGCGAGTGAGTTTTGTTTTGAAATTTTGCGAAGCGTTTGTGTTTTAGGGTAGTATTTCTTGAGTTGATCAAGATTTGTTGGTGTCGGAAGTCCTGACCAGTCGAGGTCGATTAGTTTCACGGCTCCTCAGGAAGGATTTCCTTGACCAAATGCGGTCCGCCCGATTGGGTTTGAATTTCCTCTTGGGTCGATTGGTAATGGTGCTCGGGTGATTTGAGTACTAGGTCACCCACTTTGATGTTTCGTGGCTTGACCCGTTTGTTGTAAGCGCGTTGTGGCGAGATTGATACATTCGGTGTACTTAGTGAATATAGCAGTCTTTCGTCTAAGAGGATGAGTTGTTCGTATCGTTCGCGTGCGAATTCGGCCAGGAATATGCGCTTCCATGAGAATTGAAGGGATTGCATTTCGATTTCTACAGGTTGAGCGGCTTCCATCCGTAGGTTAGGAAATAAGGTGTCATGCACGTGGGTGTGCGGATGGTTGTGCGGTATCCCCATAGTGCAAATGGGATTTTGTTGGGCGATCGTGGCGGTGTCGATCATCTTTTGAGGATTGATCACGGCGGTTTTGTTCTTTGCCTCGGCCGCGGGTTAGTTTCTTGATCGGTAGGGTGATGATTTGTGTCGTTGTATCTTGTATTTGAGGAGGAGTGGTTCGACCTCTCCTTGGAAGTGTGTGCCTTGGTCACTTATGAATTCGTGGGGTATCTTGTAGCGACAAATGATGTTGTTTTGTATGAATTTATGACTTCTTTCGTGCCTAGCGTGCGGTATGATGCGGCCGACCCGTTTGGTGAAATAGTCGATGGCCACGAGGATGAAGCGATGTCCTCCTGCTCCCACGGGTTGTACTTTGCCAATGGCGTCGATTCCCCATGTGGAGAAGGGCCATGGCGAGGTTAAAGCGTATAGTGGTGAAGGAGGTATGTGTTATGCGTTTGCAAAGATTTGACAATTATGGCAATGTTTGACATATTTTCTTGTGATCGGCTTCCATGGTTGTCGATACCATCCTAGCCTTATGATTTGTTTGCACATGGCTCGTGCGTTCATGTGTGGTCACTTTTCGCCATCGTGTACTTGGGACATAATATCGTGTCCCTTTTTGTGATCGACACATGAGAGTAGTGTGCCTTGGGGTGTCTTTTGAGTAGTTTGCCCATTTCCATCACGAATTGTGATGATAACAGGCGTAGGGCGCGTTTGGCTCGTTTGTCAATGTTTGGTGGGTATTCACCGTTTGTTTTGTAATTGATGATTGCTTGGTACCAAGGGTCCGTTTGTTCTTCCTCGATTTCTATGTCACAGATGCAGGCGGGGTCATTCCGTCCTTCCACGACAATGGGGCGTTTCCATCCAGGGTATGTTGATTAGTGGCGAGTTTGGATAACAGCGTCGGCGGGTGGTTTTCTTCGCGAGGGAGGTGTATGAATTCTCATTGATAGAATTCGTTTATGAGCTGTTGTATTTTGCTTTGGTATAGTGCCAGGTTTTCATTAAGTATCTTCCATGCTCCGGATACTTGGTTGATTATGAGGAGGAGTCCCTATAGACTCTTATATTGCGGGCGTTGAGTACAAGCGCTGCTTGGAGACCGTGCAAGCATGCTTCGTATTCCGCGGCGTTGTTTGTAACGTCAAAGTCCAGTTTGATTGATAAAGGTGTGTGTTCGCCATTCGGGGATATGATAAGTATTCCTACTCCACATCCTCGATAGTTGGAGGAGCCATCGAAGTATAACTCCCATTGTTCTTGGTTGATGTTGTAGATCAGTAAATGCGGAAGGGATGTTGTGTCGATGATTGGCTCTTCGGTGATTGCATTTTCGGCTAGGAAATCGGAGACTGCTCGTCCCTTGATTGCTTTGAGGGGTACGTACTTAAGATCGAATTCGGCTAGGAGCAATATCCATCTGGCCATTCGTCCGTTAGGCACAGGTTTCTCGAAGAGGTACTTTACGGGGTCCATTTTGGAATAGACCTTCGTTTGGTGTGCTAGCATATAATGACGGAGCTTCTTGGATGACCATACTAAGGCTAGACAACTTTTCTCGACGGGTGAATATCGAGTTTCGTAATCGAGAAATTTCTTGCTTATGTAGTAGATTGCGTGTTCTTCGCCGTTTATTTCTTGAGCGAGCATGGCGCCCATGGCGGTAGATGTGGTTGTAAGGTATAAGGATAGCGGTAAATCCGCTTGGGGTGGTCGTAGAACTGGGGGGTTAGTTAGCAATTCCTTGACCTTGTCAAATGCTTTTTGACATTCTTCATCCCATTCAACGTGATCGGTTTTCTTGAGTTTCTTGAAAACTGGTTCACATATCATGGTGAGTTTGCTAATGAAGCGCGAGATGTATTGGATTTGGCCCAAGAAACTTCGAATTTCGTCGAGGTTCTCCGGGGGTCGCATTTCAAGGATTGCTTTGACTTTCGAGGGGTCGACCTCGATGCCTCTTTGGCTTACTACGTGTCCTAGTAGTTTACCGGATTTAACTCCAAAAGTACATTTTTGGGGGTTGAGGCGCATTTTGTATTGTCGTAGGCGAGTGAAGAACTTGCGGAGGTTAGTGATGTGACCACTTCTCTCCTTTGACTTTACGATCATATCGTCGGCGTAAACCGACTTCTTTGTGCATCATGTCGTGTAAAAAGGGTTGTAGCGGTGCGTTGGTATGTAGCGCCCGGCATTGATTAGGCGAAGGGCATAAGCGTATGTGATATGTCCCGCGGTGTAATGAAGGCCGTTTTGCCATGTCTTGAGTGACATTTTGATTTGATTGTAGCCTGCATAGCCGTCCATGATGGATAGGAGGGTGTGGTCGGCGGTGTTGTCGACTAGGACGTCCACATGGGGTAATGGAAAGTCATCTTTGGGACTAGCTTTGTTCAAGTCGCGAAAGTCAACGCATACTCGAATTTTGCCATTCTTTTTCAGGACTGGGACCATGTTTGAGACCCATTCAGGATACTCGATGACTTGGATGAAACCGCTTGTAGTTGTTTTTCGATTTCTTCCTTGACCATAAGAGACCATTCGGGCGTAGTCTTCTTAGCTTTTGCAGCGGGTTTATGCTTAGGGTTTGATGGGGATGCGGTGCTCGGCGATGCTTCGTTCGATGCAGGGCATGTCTTTGTATGACCAAGCGAATCGTCCTTGAATTCGCTTAGGAGTTGTGTAAATTGGAGTGCGCTCGTGTTCGTCTAGTGAGGCTCCAAGTTGTAGTACCCATGGTTCTTCGGGGGTTCCCACGTTTATGGTTATGGTTTCCTCGATGATTGGGTCTTGTGTTTTTGGGTGTACAAGGTTTGCAATGTATTTGTTTAATGATTCACTTTCGCATGAGTTAGTGTCTTTTGTATTTTGTGTGTTGCTTGTTGCTTGTTGATTTTTGTTTGTTTGTATTTTGTTATTTGTTTTAGCTTGAGACAAGACGTAAGCAAATTTATTCATTTCATTATTTTGAAGAGAATTATTAGACAAATCAGAAAATTGCTTGTAGCTAGCCTCCGTAAATAGAAAATCTAAACTAAAGCTAGAGTCTAGGATAGATGGGTCGACAGATGACCCGACACTAAGAGCATTAGAATCTAAAAGAATTTCTTCTTCTTCTTCTTCTTCGTCTTCTGTGTCGTTGGAGGTGCTTGAGCTGCTTGAGCTGCTTGAGTTGCTAGAGGTCGAATCACTCTCGTCCTTGTCTTTGAGATTAGTGACGTGGTCGAAGAGTGGTCCTTCACCGGTGATAAGCTGGAAGTGGTGACCTTGTGCATCGGTCCATTTCAGCGTCTTATACCATCCGTTGAGGGTTTTGTCTGTGGCGTCGGCTATGAGTAAGTTAAGATCGAAGTGACGGTCTCGCATGATCGTGGAGACAATTTCTTCGTTTTTGGTGCTCGGTGAGGCCTTGAGTGTATTGGGCTCGGCCTCACTAGAGAAACAAGCTTCGGGTGAATGGATGATGTCTCGGAGGGAGGTATTCCCGTCGACCATTCCTCCGGGGGTGAAATATGCCTTCAGGTCGAGGATGTAAGGTCGCAGGGTGACCTTGTGGGTTGACTTTCGTCTTTGAATTTCCTTAATCATCTTCTCGTGGTCGCCATTTTTGGGCTTGTAGCCTAAGCCCATGGTGAGCCAAGGGCTGTTATTGTTCTTTGTTCTGAAAGGTTTGTAGGTTTTGATTGGTGTACGCGTGATGGCGCCAACTTCGAAGTCGAAACCGCATAAGTCTTCTGCGGGTTCAGCCACAATTTCGGCAGAATTGGGCTCTTTTGGTGTATCGAAAAGGGCTCGGAAGTTTGAGGCATTCAAGGTTATGATTTCCTCGTTGAGAGGGATCTTAACCTTTTGATGTAGAGTAGAGGTTACGGCCTTGGTGGAGTGAATCCATGGTCGTCCCAGGAGTATGTTATAGGAAGGGGACATGTCGATGACTTGAAACTCGACTTTTCTTTCTATGGGACAGCTGCGTATGTGAAGAGAAATGGTTCCTTTCACGTGGCGTCGGGTTCGTCGAAAGCCTTGACTCGATCCATGCTTGGGGTGAAGTCTTTATCGGATAGGCCGAGGCGATGTGCGGTGGCCAATGGTAGAACATTGACTATGGCGGGTTATCAACAAGGGACACGGGCAAAGTTTTCTTCATACATTCAACGGCCCGATGTATAGAGGCGAGGTTGTGATTTGATCCAAATGCGGGGAGGTCATCATTTGAGAAGGTGATAGCCCCAGGTAACCATCCCTAGTGACATGGCTGACCATTTGATCTGGGGAGATCTCAGCGTCTGCACATGCTATTTGTAGAGCGCGAATGAATGCATTCCTATGTTCAGCTGAGTCTCGTAGAAGGGCCCAGATTGAAACATCGGCTTTTGTGCGGGCGAGTTGCCTTTGAAGCACCTCGCTCGTGTTTGGTGGTGGAATTATTGTAGAGGTGGAGGGTGTACTTGTAGAGGGTTATCCTCTTGGGCTACGGCCTTGCCTTTCTCGGCCATGATTGCTTTTACGGCATGTTCATCTGTGAAAATATTTTGATAAGGGCGACCAGGCGTGTGAGATGTGAAACCTCGTCTTGGTCTTCCTTCTCGCCGCTTGCCCTTTTCTTCTTGATCTTTACTTTGGTGCTCGCCGCTTCTCTTTGATCTTTGCTTTCGGACTGCTTGCCCTTCTTTTTCTTTCCCTTCTTGTTGCTTTTGTTTTTATTCGAGGAAGGAGTAGTCGAGAGTTGAGCTACCGTTTTGTTAGTGGGTGGCCACTCTTCGTCTTCGTCATCGAACGGACCAGATTGATTTGGTTGTTGGTGGGTGTGACCAAGTAGGAGCAATCCATGACGGGTGCTGGTCCGAGGAAGATTGCCGGGTTGTCATAGATTGTGGGGTTGCTTTGGGCTCCGAGGGCAATTTCAATGAGTTCTTCGAAATTCTCGGCGTAGTAATCAAAATGTCTTCGCCACTCGGGTCGTAGGCTCTGAAAAATGTGTACATGAGTTCGTCTTCGTGCGGAGGATTGAACCGTGCAAGTAATCCTCTCCAGTGGACGAGATATTGGGTGAAATCTTCTTCGTCCCTTTGGAGTTGGGTGACGAGTGTGGAGGAGACATGCTTGTCGGCCTTGGAGCGTTGTTTCAGCGTGCAACCGGATTGATGCAAGGCCTTGAGTTGTCAATGTTTTTGGTGGTGATCAATGCGGTGACGGAGGGTTTTCAGCTTGTTGAGGTTAGCCATCTTTGAGGAGCGTTTGAAGGAAGGGGTGATGATGCGATTCATGGTGAGTAGTCAGCTGAGGCCTGCATTTCACTTTGTATATTAGCGACACGACTCGACCCACTAGAGTCACATTCATTTTAGGCATTCATTTTAGCTCATTTCTTTGTTTTGAAAGACCTTTTAAGCCTGAAAAAGGAGGTTTTCGAAAAGGTTTTGCTAAGGGAAGCTTTTGAGGCGAGGATGTGTGCGCACATCTCGTCTCGATGTTAAAAGATTTTGCTTTGCATCCGTCGAACTGATATCGGTGATTTGCCGAGGTGAGCTCGAGTCGGATGTGTAAAAGAAGAGGATTCGGCTCGAGAGCGATTAGCAAGTCGAGTCGAGGATGTTAAATGTAGAGACTAGGCCGTATGACCTAGAAGATTGAAATCCGCGAGCTCGGGTTTTATTCCTTGCTCGGGTTTTTGCTTGTTAGTGAAAAGGGAAGTTTTGAAAAAGTTTATTTCAAAAATTCGCGATAGTTTTGTTTGAAAAGTGTTAGTTTGTTAGGTTCATTTATCTTTGAAACGTTTAAGCGAGTTTTCGAAGATATGAATGCAAATGCTCGTTTTGAAAAAGACCATGGAGTGCATAGCCTCGAACTTGTACATATGACTCAAAAAGGGTGAAAATGAGTCAGTCGGGTACACCTCCAACTACCTCGAGTACGCTTTGGCAGATACTTAACCCCTTCATTTCCTTACGCCGGGGCGATAGGTTTTCTGAAGGGAGCACTGGGGCGGTCGAGATAGCCGTTTACGGCAAGCCGTGGAGGGGTGAGAGGAAAGCTAGTCCGGCATGTGCTTCATCGAGTGGACAAGCCTGCATGTGGGAACCACCTCTCGAGGGTGCAAAGGGTGCCTAGATTCCAAAAGGAATGGACTCTAAACGAATGTGCATAGCTCAAATATGTATACTTGGATTGTTCAAGACTTTCAAGTTTCACCACTTTATTTTTAAAAAGAAAAAGCTAGTTTTTAGTTTTAAAAATAAGATGTTCCCCAGTGAAGTCGCCAAACTGTGGAACCCGGGATCGGACCCAACTCGGCGTCTTGCTTAAGGGCGGATTTTAAAGTTAAAAAAGATTAAGTTGGAAAAACCTTTAAGAGCTGTTATGGAGTCGCCACCTATTTATCGCGGAAAATAGGAACCTGCTACTATGTTCTAAGTTAAAAACATGTCCTAGATTTTGGAGCACGCCGACACCCCTAGATCTAAGGCTTGTGAAACCAGATTGGATTCGGGGTGAGGGTACTTTAGAAAAAGAGTTAATTCAAATAATGATTTATGAAAACCTTTTAGAAAAGCCTATGTAAAAAATAGCCTCTACTGACCTAGAACAATCCTTGTAAGATGATATTTGAGCTAATGTTATCGCTACGTACAAGTGCGATAAGTTTGTAAAAGAATGCAGATCTGAGATGCAAAAAGATTGATTAAAACCCTCGGTTTAGCATGTTTAACTTGTTAACGAATACAGTTCGATTAAAGGTCGAATTCATTGTTTAAGTTGATTTTAATGCAAAATAAGAAGGGTGCAAGATGCATGCAAATAAAATAAAGTTCAATTGTCCATTGGTTTATTTTATAAGGTCGATTCTTATGCGACTTTGGCGTGTCATCGGATATGGAGTGTGCAGAAGTAAATAGAACACTTGGAGTGCAAGCGTATTTGGGTGCCAAAGCGGCGCTAAAGTGTAGACCCCTTTGTTAGTCCATAGAAAATAAGAAAAAGCTTTGATCCAAGTGGATCGGTACCTACCTTGTCCCGACGCTTGAGATGCAGGCGAGCTTCTTGAACTTGAAAGAAGGATGAATTCAACACGGGATGGTGTGTTGAACTCAAGGATTTGAGTGCTTGAGGCTTTTGAGGGTGTTTAGAAGTGTGTAAGATGTGAAATCTGATGGTAAATTGTGTCCTATGAGGTCGGGTATAGGGCTTTATATATACTAAAAACCTCGGAGAAATTAGGAAAGCAGGGAATAAAAACAAGCCGAGGAACCGCATAGGCTTATGCGGTTGCCAGGGCAAACCGCATAAGCTTATGCGGTTTCCCCACCAAACCGCATAAGGCTGTGCGGTTTGGAGGTGTGGTTCTAGGCCTAATTTCCTAGTTTCGGTTTGACGAAATCTTTGAAAGATTACGTGATAATTTGGACGTGTGGCTCAAGAAAACAGCTAGGATAATCCTGAGATATTTTGTGGTGTTCAGGGCTTTGGAGTGCGGGCCAAAGGCTGGGTTTGGGCTCGGTTTTGGGCCCGAGACCCGGAAAAATGAAAAGGGTGTATTTGCATAGTTTTTGTGGAATAAGGTAAGACGTGAAGTTGTATTTTGTGTAAGGGGGGGCTAAATAGCGGTTTTAGCTACCGGGCCTAAATTTAGGAATTTAGGAATGCTGAATTAGACCTTGTTAATGTAAAAGAACTAATTGTAGTCTGGCTTGAAGCTCATGCCAAATGAAGCAGGACAGGGACCTAGCTAGACTCCAAATGGACAAAATGAACGTTTATTTAAGTGTGATGTGAAGCGACCTAAACATTTTAACATTTAAAACGACTCAAAATGAATTCGACATTAGTTAGAACCGTATAAGTCAACGTTAAAGCATGCGTAATAAAAGTCCGTGATACATCACAGGGTTTTGTTTGGGAGGGTGCGGATATGGGTATCCACACCCCCATGATTCACCATTCTCCCTAGATAGTAAACTACTCACACATAGCGAATTTAACAACGAAAACGAAAGAGAAAGATGAAAACATGATCAATGACAATATATAATGAAATGACAAACAAAAAGGGAGAAGAAATTGATAATACCAATCAGAAATTCGTTGAACCAAAGGATGAATTCAACAACAAAAACCAAATAGACTCTTAAACTAGAGCAATCCGAGTCGGGAATTTGAAATTACAAAATTATAAAAGTATGAAACCTAAGTTTTCTTGAGAATGAACTTTAGGATGTTATAAAAATGCTGTAAAAAGATGATACGAAAATATGATCCAGAAGGCCTTCAAATAGACGAATTATTTTAAGCCAACGAAGAGTCGGAGCCGTCCCTGGCATCCGGGACAGGTGTCCCGTCCGGGACAGGGGTATCCCGACCGGGATGATCTCTGTCCCGTGCTCTTCAGTTCTCATGCTCATTTGGTCTCTTTTTGTACTTAGTTTTATTTTGCTTTCTTCTCGTCCCAAGGCATAGGGACGAGGCCTACGTCGTCCCAAGGGGTAGGGACAAGGTCTACATTGATCACATGAACTTCAAATCCCGTCCCAAGGTCCCGGGACACCTTCAATTAGTGAAACGAGGCTCGTACGCAAGCGAAACGCAACGAAACCAACTCGAATCACCTCGAAACTTCACGAAACTTTACGAAACTTCACGAAACCTTCCAAGTAGCATCCTAAACTCCAAATAGCTGCTTTAACCTACAAAATGGACACAAAAACGCAGCAGAGCCAAAACGGAGCGAAATAGGAGCCGAAATGCATATAAAAGCACGAGAAACGCAAGGAAAAGCTCGTGAAACAGGGGCTAAATATATGTAAATATATGAGACATCAGCTACCAAGAGCCTTATTGCCCGGAGGAAAAGGCTCTAATGTCCATGTATCATTAGCAATAAGAGCATTGAGTTCAGATTCCATGGCAGCACGCCAACCTGCATCCTGAACTGCTTCCTTAAAGGAACGGGATTCAGAGTGAACGGTAATAGCAGCAGTAAAAGCGCGATGTTTCTCTGTAAAAGTAGCAGGAGTGACGTATTTACTCAAAGGATACGGCGTACCTGAAGAGGGCGGTGAGACATGGACGTGGGTGGCTTGAGACGGACTCGTACTACTACCCGTGACAGTATTAGTAATGTACCCACGAAGCCGAGTATTCGGGATCTTTTGACGTAACCCACGACCGAGGGGAGGAGGCTCGGAAGCGGACGTAGGAGGCGGCAGAGAAGGAGCGGGAACAGGGCCTCGGCCGCAGGGGGTCCTGAGCATGAGGTGAGGAAGGATCGTCAACAGCCAGCAAATGGTCTACATCGATGCCAGCGGGCACAGGTGCGGAAGCAGGCGGGGTATGCTGCAGAGGGTCCTCGGTGGGGGCTGAGGAGGTAGAGTCACGAAAGGGGAACATATCCTCATAAAAAATTATGTCGCGAGAGGCAAAGAATTCAAGTGACTCAAGATCATACAGATACCAGCCCTTCTTACCAGAAGGGTAGCCCATAAACACACATTTACGGCTCCAACTAGCGAACTTATCGCCTTTGGCACGTTGGTTATGGGCGAAGCAGAGAGAACCAAACACCCGTAATCCACGAAGATCAAGAGGGGATCCAAAGAGTTTCTCGTATGGGGTGAGGCCACCGAGAACAACAGGCGGAGTACAATTGATGAGATAAGCAGCGGCCATAGCACATTCACCCCAAAAACGAAGGGGAAGATTGGCGTGACAGCGTAGAGCAAGTGCCACATTAAGAAGGTGACGATGTTTACGTTCCACGTGCCCATTCTGTTGCAGAGTACCAACATAGGAGGAGTAAAATATAATACCATGTGAGTTAAATTAAGGACGCAATTCGCTACCATTATCATTGCGCACAGTTTTAATAACAGCCGAGAACTGTCGAGAAATTAGGGCCACGAAATGCAGAAATGTAGAATAAACCTCATTTTTATTTGTTATCAAAAATATTCATACAGCACGTGAAAAATCATCCACAATAGTGAAAAATATCGGGCGCCACACGAGGCAGGGAGATCGTATGGGCCCCTGAGATCACAATGAACCAACTCAAAAACACGCGAACTGTTATTAAGACTTAAAGGAAAACTGCTACGAACATGCTTCGCACGAAGGCAAATGTCACACGGAAGGGGTAGCTTATTATTACGAAGAAAAAGGCAGTAACTTGACTACATTTTCAGAAGGATGCCCCAGACGATTGTGCTAGAGTGTAATAGATGACAAAGCAGAAACAACACTCGCAATAATAGAATGAGCCTGACGTAGGTAGTAGAGTCCATCGTGACGATCACCCAGTCCAATCACCGTCCTCGTACGTCGGTTCTGAAAAGTGCATGTATCAGCATAAGTCACAAGTTCACAAGATAAGTCGTCACACAATTACGAAATAGATATTAAGTTGCACTGAAGACGAGGAACAAAGTAGACATAGGACAAAGTAATAGTTGGAGTAAGTAAAACACGGCCCATTTGGGACGCACAAACACGTGTGCCATCCGGCAACCCCACCTCAAGAAGCGTCGATAAATTTCCGGTGACATGATGAGAACACCAAGTGTCGAGCATCTACTTACCAGTAAAGCAATGATCAGACATGGCATTAGACTCACCCTCATTGCGCGTGGCAGTCACAGCATGTGTGACCTCAAATCTCGGATTATTTGGGGCAGAAGCACGGTCAGTCGAAGGAGACTGCAGCCGGCCCCCTCCCCGACCCCCTGTGGACACGAGGCAGAGCTTCCACGTGAAGAAGAACTCTTGGACGGTTTCGGGAGGCCTTTTAAGTCATACCACCACTCGGGAATTTCATCCAAAAGCTCAAAACACATACTTCGATCATGGACCTTGCGGGAACAGTGACTACAGACAAGGTTACGTCGTTCCGTTCGAGAAAGCGACGAAGGAGCCCGAGGAGACGAGCGAGACGATGAACGAACGGCAAAACTGGAAATGTCAGACGATTTGGTCACGGGCTGCCCCATTCCGTGAACACGTTCCGCCTGTAATATTAGTTGAAAGGCCTCGTGAACATTAGGAGGCGGTTTTTGAGTCAAAATAACGGACCAGGTGGTGGAGTAAGGCGTGGGAAGCTGGCCGAGTAAAAATTGGTGTAGGCGATCCTTAATACGACGCGTCAAATGTTCTTTACCAACAGCGGGATCGAGTTTCGAAGTAATAATCGGTTCTTGTTTATCTAATTCATCCCATAATTGACATAATTTTCCAAAATAAGTGGTGACCGACATACCGTCTTTTTGATGACAATCATACAAGTTGGCCTTAATCTGATAGAGTCGAGAACCATCGGAGACGTTGAATTGAGCATGAATATCGTCCCACATGGTTTTCGCATCCTCGTATTTTGAAAGAAGAGAGGGTACCTCGGGAGAGATCGTATTATTAAGCCAAGTAAGCAGCAAACTTTGAAGGGTATCCCAATCCTCGGCAGTACACGGTGGTTCCGGGGAGGTGTACGTGCCTTTGAGGAAACCGAATTTCCGACGCGATCGAAGAGCATGTCGAATCGCGTGAGACCAATCATCGAAGTTGTCCAAGGATAGGCGAACCGTAGTGAGGATGTCACTAGAGCGGTCGTGGACGTCGATGTAGTATGGAGAGGTGGGGTCATTTTGGAGGCGGTGCCCCTGCCATGGCGGAAAAAAAAAAAGACATGGGATGAGCGGAGAGGGCAGGGGACGTTTTTCGTTTTGGGAGATATGAAGGGTAGGGGCTGTTGATTATCCCCTTTCCCAATTTCATCCGAGGTAAGTGTATTATGTGTTTTGGTTTGTTTTGGTTTTTATTTTATTGTATTTTGTTTTTGTTTTTTTTAGTAGGCTCGATACCATGTTAACAAATAAGACATGGGAGAAAGACTTGAGTATTTCATTTCTTTAGAAGCCAAAATATATAGAGTACAAGAGTATTGATTCATGGGCCAAGCCTATACACACATGAACCAGGCCCAACTATATTAGTACTGAATTTTGAGTATCATTTTAATCTCAAATATTATGTATCATAGAAATGCGGAGAACAAAAAGCAATATCTCCAATATCCATATAAGAGAATGTGGAAATTGTGAAAATATTTCTATAATATTATACGTAGTATAAAAAAAAAATATGAAGATTATAAACAATATCTCAAATATGTAATACAAAGTAAAATAATAGTGACAAATTTTTGAAACATAACATATCTTAAATATGCATAATTGTCCATATATACATCTTAGTTAATGATAATTGAAATGATTCTCAAGACTTTTGAATGCACTTGATAATAATGTGCCAATTGATGTTAACTCCATCATTTTTGATATAAATAGAGCAATTGTTATCAAACTGCATTAAATTCTCTTGTTTATAATAATAAACCTTAAAAAGAGAAATGAACCATCATAATATGGTCATTATAATAACTTGTCAAAATTAAAAAGGAATCAAAATAATGTATTACGATAATAAAGTGTCAAAATAGGAAAGAATTTAAAAAAAAAAAAAATTAATAATCATGATAATAATTGTCAAGTTGAGATAGACTAAGAATATTTATTGATTTTAAAATAATGATTCCTAAATTTAAAACACATTAAAATATAATTATAATACAAACAAAATAATCTTTGGTAATTATATGCGACTGAAAACCAACTAATTCAAAATTAATAAATAGATATTGAATTGTATGTCGCGTAATATGGTAAATTGCTCTATGATTTGGATCTAACAATAATCATCACACGGATGAAATACTTAGTCATTGAGTTCATATGACTAGAATCATGAATGACAAAATTTAGCATTATACTTATGCTATTATACATTCATATATATCTAAAAAAAAGATAGATGAAATTATTAGTTGATCAATTAATCAAATTAGCCAACAAATTGATACGACCATTTAGGAAGAAAGGCAAAAATAATAATCTTGTCTAATGATTAAACAAGATCAATGAGATAATATGATCAATTGAAAAATAAACCGTTGATGTTATGGTCAGTTAGTTAATATATGCCCAATAACTTGATAACACTAATCAATTGATATGAATATATAATCAATGAATGATAGAGATAACTAATAAATTTATATGATGCTCAATAGATGAGAACTTCGTGCTGATAACGTGTTATAAACTAAGAAATTAAGAGAATGCAAAGAGAGAGTTTAGAGAGAAGATTTAATAGTTGTCATTTTATTCATCTTGATAGGGGCATATATATAGTACATCTCATGAGGACAACCTAATTACTAGGGGTGAGCAAAAAAAACCGATCCGGTTTTTTAACCGAAACCGATTCGGAAAAACCCGAAAATCCGGGTTCCGAATCCGAATATCCTGTTCAAAACCGGAGCGGATATGGATATTAAAACTAGTAAAACGGGTAACCGGTTTTAAACCAGTTTTTATCAAAACTAAGATTAAAATTATAAAAATTACTTTAAAAAAATTATCATTAGGCAGAAGGTTGAAAATTATTATAAAAACCCGTTTATTATCATTAAAATTTTAAAAATTACTTTAAAAACCCGTTTACTATGTCTACCATCATTAGGCAGAAGGTTGAAGCTTTAGAGGCACCATCAAGAATGCAAATTTTATGTTATTTTGAGCTATTTCTATGTTATAATGAAGTATGAACATTTATCATGGTTGTTGTAACACCCCGGGCCCAACTAAAGGCCGAAATGTCATTCACGGTAGCTCGCCAGGCTGCGTACATCGCCCACAAACCAACACGAGTCATTTCCAGCGCACTTTGTCCTCACTCGTGCGCATCCTGAGAACTTCCAGAGGTCAATTGTCACAAGACTACTGCCATCAAGCGCGAAGAGTTCTTAAGATGAGCCACCGTAGAAGATGCATCTTGTTTTACGGTGGCTCATCTTAAGAACTCTTCGCTTAAGCTACCGAGAGTAGTGCTGGGACGGGTGACCTCTGGAAGTTCTCGAGATGTGCATAAGTGAGGACAAAGCGCTGCGACTCGTGTTGGCTCAATGGCGATGTACGCACCGCGAGCTACCGTGAATGACATTTCGACTTTTAGTTGGGGCCGGTGTTACAAATGGTATCGAGCAACCCTAAGAACCGTGTGGTCGAATCCTCGTGGTCTTGTTGGCCGTGCACGCACCTAGTCGGGAGGATTACGGAGTGCTATATTGTAAGTAGCGACCAGCGCAACGAGGACGTTAGTTCTTCAAGTGGGGGTGTGTAACACGGTGTTGTCCGAGGTTATTCTGCCTGCACCGCTTGAAGAGGTTCATGTAATAGCTCAAGTGACATGGTGCTTAAAGGGTTTGTAAGTACTACTCATACCAACAAGATACATCTTCTTTTCTGGTGACTCATCTTAAGAACTCTTTAATTGAGCGTGCTTGCTGGAGAGTAGTCTTGGGATGGGTGACCTCCTGGGAAGTTCTCAGGATGTGCATAAGTGAGGACAAAGTGCGCTAGAAAGGACTCGTGTTGGTTTGTGGGCGATGTACGCAGCCTGGTGAGCTACCGTGAATGACATTTCGGCCTTTAGTTGGGGCCGGGGTGTTACAGTTGTAATTTTTAAACTTTTGGTGTAATTTTGAACTTCTATATTTAGACATCGTTTGTCAATTAGATTGTGAACATTTTTTTTATTTTTTTTATTTTTTTTTACTTTTGGTGTACTATGGACGATTTATAAGAATATTTAAAATCACAATTTTTTTTGTAAATTTGACAAAAAAAAATCATATTTGACAATAAAATGGATATATGGTTAACTGAATTTTGGATATCGATTTTTTCGGATACCGAAAATCGGATAACCGAATTAACCGGGTTGGATATGGAATGACAATTTCACTCATTTTAAAACCGGGTAACCGAACCGAACTTGAAAACCGGAGCGGATAACTGGTTTTGCTCACCCCTACTAATTACATAACTATTATAGTGGGCCACAAAGCCCAATGGACATCCACACAAGTCATTTCATAACAAATTTTACAATATCATACTCGTACATTTTTTTTCCTTTACATTCTTACCAATTAGAAAAAATTTCACCTTTAAGTAATAATTTCAATTGAAATTTGAACCTATATTAACTTTGAAATTGTAGTTGAAATTGCGAATAAAATATATAGAATTGTACAATATGGTGCGATGGCTATAGAGATGTACTCTATTTTTTGTCCGAAGTGAGTTTTATAAATAAATTATGAGAAGTGTTAAATCCACACATCAAATATACCTTCCACGAGATTTTGGACTTTTGACATTGTATAAATAGGAGAAAGAAAAATAACGCTGCTAGCATCCCGTAGCTAAGAAAATTCATACCGTGGCATCATGACTACTCTAAATTCTCATGTGACAACATCTTTATTTATGTGCTACCGTATAAATAACATTATATTATTCAACATATTTCTCAGGAAATGATCGATGATACATTATTCTAGTAACTCCATTCGTTAGGAAGAGATAATTCTGGTGAATTATTGGAAATCATATCACAATTATCTCTCCAATCTTCAACATTTCTGCTGCTTGAAGAATGATAACCAACTCTACCTCTATGGTGCTTTTTTACTTGACCTACAAATTAGTAAATACCAAACTTAAATTAGTTATTAGAACTTCTCCTCAAAACGGTATAATTTGACAATTTGATTAACAGAACAACGTTAATATTTAAACTTATTACATTTAGTGCGTTAAGACATCACAATTTTATTTTTTTTCAATATTTTTTTTTTTTCAGAAGCCAATGGAAGTCATAGCGGCTTTATAGTATATATATTCAGTTTTTATTATCATATGTAATATGTAATATGTAATATGAAATATTATGTTCTTTTGTTAAAAATATATATGAAATTTTTTAAGATACACCCCGACGTGGCGACGTACGAAATTCTTATACTCCCTAGCCAATGAAAAGCTTTGATTTATATTTTAAAATAAATTTCTTTATTATTTGGGTGAAGTATAATGAATTTCATTGTTCTTATTGGGTGGGGTGTACAATAACATGATACACCCGATGTATAATAAAAAAAAAACACGGAGTATAACAAGTGTAGTTATCTTATCATCAAATTGTAATTATATTGTTTATAAATTTTTAATTATTGATCAAAATTGTGAAAGTTTTAGCTATTGAAAAATAAATGGAACCAACAATAATATTTAAGAGGACATCAATGACAATGTAACATTTTTTTTAGTATATAAATAATGACCTTCATGAGAGGATATTTGTAAACCTAATGCATGAACGTTGAGGTTTAGGGCTTGGACAACACGATAAGGTAGCAAAACCGGTGAGCAACCTGCACAAGTTTAGAGGATGATTTATCACACAATCACATACATGTTGTAGCATGCCGACATAAATTTGTAACAATAGTATAATTGACTATATCACATAATAACAAAAATAATTTATTTTCTACTCCTACTTTTTAGAATGGTCTCATTTTATTAAAGGGTTAATTGAATATAACCCCTTTTATAATATTTTTTTTTCAAAATAACCCCCTTATATGTTATTTTTAAAACATAACCCCCTTTTAAGACACTTTTGTTTTTAAATCACCCCCAAAGTCGAAATATGCTACTTAAAAATGGTATATTCACACCCTTAAACAAGGATTTCTCAAGAGGTGTCGATATATTTTCGACATTGGTGGTTGTATATATCTTGAAAATGGCATACCCTATAATGTCTTTAACTGCGATTTTTAAGTAAGAAAATTCGACGTTGGGGGTGATTTAGAAAGAAAAGTGTCATGTCTTAAAATGGGGTTGTGTCATAAAAATAACATATAAAGGGGTTATTTTGAAAAAAAAGTGTTATAAAGGGGGGTTATATTCAGTTAACCCTTTATTAAAATACAACTCAAAATATATATGTATATCTAAAATATGTCAATATTAAAGAATAGAAAAGCGTGCTTAAATTAATTAAGACACTTTTGCTTCAAAATCAACCCAACATCGAAAGTTGTTATTGAACAATGGCAACCAAAAACATTCTAGGGTGTGAATGTTTAAATAAATATTACTCCCTCTGTCTCAGTCAGTTGTTTACAGTTTGACTTATTTCCTCTTACAAAAAAGTCAAACTGTAAACAATTCACTAAAACGGTTTTATTCTAGGGTGTCAATATTATGTTATTAAACAATAGCAACCAAAAACATTCACACCCTTAAATAAAAATACGAAGTATTTCAAGAATGTTTAATAACCTCCAACATAGAAAATGTGATACTTAAAAATATACTCCCTCCTACCCACAAATAATGTCCCTTTTGGGAAAAAGGTGGAAATTTATGGAGTGGAATAGAATAAGAAAAAGTAATGGGTAGGGGTAAGAAAATAGGAGAGAGGGTGTATGAAATTGAATAGAATAATAAAAAGTAATGTATTGTTAGGTGAGTGGGGGTTAGTTTAATCCAAAAAATTCATGGGGAAAAGCAAAAGGGACATTTTGATGGGTAAGGATTTGGGGGAAAAGGGACATTAGTTGTGGGTAGGAGGGAGTAATATTCACACCCTTAAATAAAAAGATCTCAAGAAATTTCTTAACAAAAAAAAAAAAAAAAAAAAAAGAAAAAAAATAGTGTTGTTTTGAAAAAGATTATTATATAAAAGGATTATATTTAATTTACCTTTAATATTAATATTAATATCAATATCAATATATTAAAAAATTAAAAAATATAGATAGATAAAAGAAAATAATGATAACCTAGGTTTTTGGTTGGTTTGAGTTGAGTCCCAACTCTCCTCGGAAGGAAGACACCGGTTCCACAAGTTTTGTGAGCCGGTTCGAGGAATACAGCTTGCATGCCCGGTCCTCCTGATGTCCTATTATTACTATTGTTCATGTATCTTGACCGACTATGACTCTTCCTTCTATTTCTCCACTGTTCGCCCTACAAATGTACACCGCCTATTATCGTATCAATTATTTATCATCTATTTCATACGTCCAATTTATTTATTGCATTTTATTTTTTTTGCACTATTCATTTAAAACGACATTTTTTTAAATTTCTAAAAATATAGTTTATTTTGATTATTTGTTTTCTAAAGTGTATTCCGTAGTTAAAGTCAAATTGATTATAAAAATTACATTTTGCTTACTTGAGAATGTTAAACTTAATGTTAAACTTAAAGTGCTGGTCACTTAATACATGAAAATGGTCACATTTTAGTTACAAGTAACCTTCCATCTTAATTATAATAGATTCACTCATTATGGAGAATTTTATAATTTTGGAGAATGCACTTATGATTAATTAAAGATTTAATATTTCACACCAAATTCTTATATACATATCAATGATATCACATTCAATTGTAAGAGAAGCACGTATACTCTCTTTATGTAATAAATGAATTAAAATACTCTATTTTAGAGGTAGATAGAAAGCAATGTCGCACCGGTGCCAAAGAAAGTGATGAATTATAACAATTGACATGGCAATGATGTTGGTAATACCTTGTATGACAGCCAAGTGGTTCCTGTTATCATCAATTACTATACATTTCATTTTATGAAATAAAATTATAAGCGAAATTATTTAGTCTTCAATTCTTTCAAAAGAGTTTATTGTGGAGTTAAAAGATTTGATAAATGTATAATTTGCTACATGTTGTTGTATTGATAAATATTGTGCTCATTGATTGGTTAAAATAGTAAATATAATACGGAGTAAACTTCTCGTGAAATCTACTTTATCACTTAGTTTGGAGTTTTAATTCGTGTGAATTGTATAACATATTTTGGTAAACGGGAAAAATGTAATTTCATGTTGTGACTTTCACTTACCCATAGAGGTCTAGCAAGTGGATTTATACAGAATTTGATGAAGATAAAAGAGAATTCGATTTAACGTTAGATTGACATGCAACTAAATAGCATAAGTTTAACATATTTATGGTTCAACTTCCCATGGATTAGAAAGACAACTAAACGATATCCAAATGAAGTACGAAAGATAAACAAATCCTGTTAGAACATACTTGTTTAATTTTATTCTAAAGTGCAGTATTACAGACACGTTCAAGATTTAAAAATAATTAATTAAGTTAAAATGATTTGTTGTACACATTAAACCATGTGTTGACATTTTTTGTAAATAATAAATATTCTTTACAGAAAATTTCTAATTTTGAATATTTGATAATATATAGGTGGGTGACACATGCCGTAAGGCTCTGTTTCGAAAAACTAGCTGAAAATATAACTAAAAGCTGAAAAAGTAACCGAAACTGAAAAATTAATTGAATAGGTACTTGAAAATAATTATAAATAAATAAGTATAAAATCAAATAAATAATAGCTATGCAATTATCATCAACAATTATAGTCTAAATTGGTTTTTTCCAATTCATTAATCATTTTAGATAAAATTATTATATACGATTATATTTCATATAGATAATCATTAAATTTCACTTATCAAAATAAACTTATTTCCGTATCATATTAAACGGTGTTCAATTAGTTATGATATGATCATTATACTAATCACTACGTATATCTCATTGTTATCGATCATCTATATAATTTTTATAAAGAAACCTTTGACATTTGATTATAATTGTGACTTATATAATGGATGTGACACTTACAATATCTAAATATTTGTTGCGAACATTCAAAAATTACGTTGAGACGGTTTCATAATACAGTATGTACCTGGTTAAGGTGACCATTACCACAAGCATCATGAAGAATGTGAGAAGGTAGCCAAGACATGGCTTCTTCAAAACCAATATCATCTTCATCGTTAGCCGCCATTAGATTTAGATTCAATGAAGTGATAATGAAAAAGGAAATAAATTAAATGTGATTAGAATGAAATTAGTGGATAATTAGAGGTGTAGTGGGAAAGAATTTAAGTTCTCTACATTTAACCTGCTACTTAACTTCTCCTTCTCTTCTTATACTACTAGTTTAGATCCCGTGCATCAATGCACGGTAACTATAGATATTATTGTTTTAAATAATAAAATTATAAGTAATAAATCAAATGAAAAATAATAAATAAAAAAAAAATTATTCATATGATATTCAAGTGTATAATAGATTATTCTAAATAACTACTCCGTAACATATATGAAGTGAATAAATTTTATTTTCTAATACTTTGTGTACAAAATTTCTGTAAACATTTACTCCGTACTTTTTATTAGAAAATATAAATGAAAAGTAAAAAATAAATAAATTAATATAAGCAAATATTTATATAGGATAAATATATATTTTTTTAACAAAGCTAAAATAAATATTAAAGATACATATTTGAAATTAAAAGTGGAGTTATAGCGAAATCATACATTAAATACTTAGTTTTCAATTCTAATATAGAAATAAAAGAAAAGTAAAATATTAAAATAAAAAATAATGAATTTAGGATAAATATATTGTTAAAAGCTAATTTTTATTTTATTTTATGTATAATATTAATGTGAACATGATTATTGAGTAATAATAATTATAGGTAATGAATCTAGACTGAAAAATATATAATAGGATGAATGATGTCAGCATGAGTTTTTGGCGGGAAAAAAACGCACAGAATCGCGACATGTGGCATTGATGATGTCAGCGATAACTGTGGTTTAGTATAATAAAGATTATTATTGTCCAACTTTTGTGTATGGTACAAGTAACCCTAACCCATTACTATGATATAAATAATATTAAAGACTCAAATTATATTGGTATAACATATATTAACCTTAATTTATTATATTTAGTAAATGATAATCTCCCTTTTAACTTTAGTGTATGTATGATTTTTCAAATTCACTTGGCTAAGGTTTATTTAATAACTTGACTAAGATTCATAGAGTATTTCAGTTATATTTTTCCTATATGTAATTATTTATAGATGTTCGTCAATTATTCATCTGATATATATGTAATTGATGAATACTAGACAATTGTTCTTTTTTTTTTTTGTCCAATATGATATAACTAGGCAACTGGGGAGGGGGAATTGAACTTCCATTGTGACCTATTATCACGGGTATCTTAATCTTGACCAGTAGGTCAAGACATCCTCGGTAAATACTAGACAATTGTGAGTGTTAAACGTAACAATAACACACAAAGTAGTTCAGGTGATTTTTTCTCGAATATTAATTCAAATACATGAGTGCCTTAAAAATGAATATTCTCTAGTTTTTGTTCAATGTTTTCAAATTAGCATATTCTTATATAGTACTGCGTATCAAGCAAGCAAGGCGGCTGCTTTGATTTGCCTTAAAAACTTTAACCTTTTTTTTTTTTTTTTTTTTGAAACTATATAATTATTTTATGAAACTCTTAAGCTGTAAAACTTTAATTGAGAGCTCATGAAACTGTAACGCTAATACATTTTTTTAAAACTTAAATTTCAACGACTCAGCCCTTTTTGCTTGATCTAATGGCTGTAAACGCACCTTTGTGTTTTTCTCTATGTACACCTGCCTTGAGAAAACTTACTTCTTCTTAAACAACTAATTCAAACATTTATTTAAAGAACTAATTCTTTTAAGGATTTTTCTAACCTATGCCCAGTGGGCATAGGCTAAGCTTTTAAATTATTGGTTAAAACAAAAAAAAATTAATTAAATTTTTTCTTTTGTCACCTACCCATGATTGGGACTTTGGGAGATGCAATACTCCTTTTAAACTTCCTCTCTTATCCTATGCCCACTAGGCATAGGATAGAAAACCCCTTCTTTTAATTATTAAATACATATAGTAAATATATATTTTCTTCATTCAAACATTATTTTTAAATTTTATCATTTGAGTTCCGAATTTTATTTAATTATTATACTATATACGTTATATACTTTTTCATTCTTACTATTAAATAATTATTCTCCCTAGCTATCTTACTCAAATTATTCAATGACTAATATAAAATACTCTATTTTCATTTGTTTTGGTAATAAATATTGTAATTTTGTCCTTTCTTGATCATTACTAAGTGACTAAAATTAGATTTTTTTTTTTTTTTTATTTAGTTATAAAGTTTAATTATTTATATATATTTCAAATATCATCACAAAAGAAAAATTATAACAACAATAGACAATATTTTAATAAAATGAAGTTAATATATGAAACAGACCTACACCAACATATTTACACTCAAAATAGAAATCTACATTTCTTTGTTATTGGTAACATGATTTATAATTTATTCATTTTTCAAATTTTCTCATTTAACCAAAACTCGTACTCCGAAATATGGACTACTATATGTATGTACCTGTATTCTTCCAGTTTTATGTTATTTAAAAAGAAAAACATGATCACTAAAGTTCTTAAAATGATTGAAAATAAAGCATGCAATAATACCTAATAATAATTAGTGTTAACCAGTAATTTTCCTGTAAGGCTGAACTTAGACTAAGTTAATGTGAGACCAATGTACAAATTGCAATTAAAGGGATACAAAAATATAAAACAAAACTATTAAAGTCACTAACAGAGGTACTAAAAAAATTTAATAACAATTAATTATAATTATCACTTAAATAGTAACAACAAAAGCTATATAATCAGGTACAAATAAATCCTGACTTACAATAATTTATTGTAAATCCTGACTTACACAGAAATTAATGTTAACATTAACTAAAAATCTAAAAATGAAAAAGAAGAAACGCAAATACACATGGCACAATGATATCATATGATAATAAGGAGATTGGTCGGGGTTGAGTTCGGTAAACCCCTCCGTTATGGTTGGTTGTTAAAGTCAACATTTGGCGGACGTAATGCCAAGGAACAGCGTTCAATTTATTTGGTTAGTTCACTTAAATTCTGGAGTACACTATTGTACTACATACATTATTGCTTATTTTCAGGTCCATGTGAGACGGTCTCATAAAATTAAGTTGACACTAAATATATAAACTACAATTAAATGAAACAAAAATATGAAATAAATCTATAAAAATCAGAAACGAACAAAATTTCTAAAAATATTTCTTACAACTAACAATAAAAAAGGGATATTAACAGTATAAAAGTGGTTACTATAATCCAGTTATAATTATTATTGACAATGGTACAACAACTATAGACTAAAAATGAGGTAGTATTACTATAACTTATGATGATACCGAAAATATTATGACAGACATTTAATAGTAGTGTAAACAAATGACTGAGACAGACTAAAAAATAATAGTTGGTGATAGGAACATTATGTATTTCTATTGTTTTTAATGTATGCATTTTATTTCTGACTCACTAATTTAAAGAAGTAAAAGTCGATTTTGATAATGATTAATTGGGTTAATAAGAATTATCAGTTTATATATTTTGTAAAACAATTATCAACTTATAATCATTTTTAAAATATAAAAATAAATAAAATAATGGAAATATACATTTCAATAAGAGATCATTGTAAGGAAATACTTCGTATAAGACAAGTGGGAAGTAAAATATTTGGTAAGCTAAATGATTTTAGGATGGATAAGGACGGACAACTACCCTATTACGAGCACTTGTGGTTATCATATCACCCATCATATTCTCATGAAATTTAGATAATTATGATCTAATTCTTTGGGGTCATAACCACCATTTAACAACCCACCCAACAATTTATGATATTATTATTCTTAATAATAAGAGTTTTTTTGTCAGACACTATCTTAAATATAGGGCGACTTGTGAGAAACTACCTTACATTTATTTATTTGCGAAGAACTACCTTATAATTCTCAGAGTTTGTGAGACACTACCAATTAACGAATTCTGTTAATTTTTGGATGTTTACCGTCAATGACTAACGGAAAATCACTGACATTTTCATTGCCCTCCTATTACCCCTCATATTCTTCCCTCCTTAACCAATTACACTTTTACCCAAATTTGCATCCAAAAAAACACTTTTACCCAAATAAAAACCCTAATTTTTTTTTCAATTTTAACTTCTATAATTGCAAAGTACACATAATTATGTTTATTAATTGTCATTGTTATTGAAAGATTATTAAGAACTACAAGTGTTTAGTGCCGATTAGTAATAGTTTTAATTTAGCTCATAACTTTCAATTATTTTTTCAATTTTGAAATTTCATGTAAATAAGTAATTCGTTCTACGTTGTTATTTGTTACATAAATTAGAATTTTTAAGTTAAAAACATTTTTCAAATATTTTTAATTTTGAGTAAATAGTTTTATTACTTTGTTATATGGTTGTATTTGAAATTCTAAATTTCTCAAATATAACAAAAAAGGGAAAGACAAAAGAGCATAAATTTTAGTGTGAAAACCATATTTCCTTGTTACCTTATCAATTTATATTGAAAATGGCATACAATTGTGAGTAAAAATTATATTTGAAACTTAATTAACTATATTTATGTTTCTTTGATTGAAAAATATGGTTAATTTCGAATTAAGAAAGAAAAGTTGAAATGAAGAATATGAACACCTTCAAAAGGGGACATTAGGGGAAGAAATGAAGAAAGTTAGTTATAGGTTAAGAATTTTCCGTTAGTCATTGACGGTATGCATCCAAAAATTAACGGAATTTGTTAATTGGTAGTGTCTCACAAACTTTGAGAAATGTAAGGTAGTTCTTCACAAAAAAAATAAATGTAAGGTAGTTCCTCACAAGTCGCCCTATATTTAAGGTAACGTCTGACAAAAAAACCCTAATAATAATATAATCTTGTTTGGTTTTAGAAAGTAGGGTCCATGTCCTTTACATTTGAAGTTGTTCGTACTACTTACGTTACATTATTAGATGTTTGAGGATACTAATGGTTTTGTTTAAAAGCACCTAATTAACATAGTTGGAGAGCCCAATACAACACAGTGTAGATCATAGATGGCACATAAATCATTTAGTTGTGGTTGTTGACTAATTAACAATCTCATACAAAAATTATACATAAATTCAATAACTAGTCATATTCCTAAATCATTATAGAAGATTATGAATGAAGGTGGATCATGTTAATGATTAATGAATAATATAAGAGTTGTTCGGCTAAACATGAAAAAAAATACTCCCTCTGTCTCAGTCATTTGTTTACAGTTTGACTTTTTTCCCCTCACAAAAAAGTCAAACTGTAAACAATTCACTGAAACAGAGGGAGTACAAGAATCGGTGTGTCAAATAGGTAACAACGTGTGATATTGTAAAAGAAAAAAATTATATAAACATGAAAATGCCACAAACGTCTAAAGGACTAAGTAATTGACAAACATCTATATTTCTGAATTCAGCCTATCATATTAAAAACTGTTGAGTATAAACAAATTAATTCTTAGTCTCACGTATATCGGATCTGTAAGGTAGACAAATTTCGCCTACTTTACAAAACAGCGCACATCTTATTAGCAAATTAAAAGGTCTTTTGGGAGAGTCTCATAATCAAATCCGTGCAGGCTAGGTTTGGTTCAAAGCGGACAAAATCTTTCTAATAAGGTGGTAAGGGCGAACCTAAAAATTAATATAAGAGTCGACTGTTTGCTAGGCCATATGTAATGGAGACCCCATGAAAGGAAATGGATTGTCACTAGCATACCACGATATGTGGGACACTCTCTATAAGACAGACACCCAATTGAGAAATTGATGGTAGTTAGGCTGTAAGTAATTGGAGAATTGGTGGTTCTAGAATTGTATGCAATTTAAGAATTGGTGATTTTTGGAAAGAGGAGGATTGTTGGGTATAATAATCCAAGTCCCACATTGATGAGATAGAGAGATTTCGTCCACTTTATAAGATAACCCCTACCTTTTATTTTAATTTTAATTTTAGATCCAATTATAGGATTTTCAATGATTTTTAAAATAGTGTAGTGTGTGAGTGTCTGTAATCAGTGATGCATGTAGTGATTTAATTACATAAAACTAAAATTCATTTGAAACTACAAAAATACTCCCTCCGATTCAACAAGTTCTTAACGTTTGACCAAAATCCCCCTCACAGAAAAAGTCAAACGTTAAGAACCTGTTAAATCGAAGGGAGTATAAGCTTTAAGTCTTTGGATAGATTTGATCCGAATTATTTTAGATTTCCAATCAGATCAAATTTTGGATATCAAAAACAATTTGAATCGGATATAAGAAAATAGATTTTTTTTTTTTTTTTTTTTAAAGAATTTCGCTCCTTGTATTCATATCAACCAAAAGTGTTACAAAAGTCACCCATTTAGGGCATGTACAATGGCAAGTTCATCCTCCACCCTATAACAATTAAGCAATCGAATGCTTACATCCAACTTAATACATTTCACAAGAGTAAGAGACATAGACACATCACTAAAAATACGCCTATTACGCTCAAGCCAAATATGGTAAATCGTAGCAATCAAACTACAAGAATACCACCTTGTTTTCCAATGCTTACACCTCCTCATGTGGACACAGTATCTCAACTCTTGCCTCAAGCTTCGTACTCGACGACCAATACCCAACCATTGGGAAACATGCTGTAAAAGAGAACTTGTTTCAGGACACTCAAAAAATAAATGGCTATGACATTCATACCCACTCTTACACATAGTACATCAATTAACCAAATGCATTCCCCTAGAAGCCAACTTATCAATAGTGGGAAGTTGCTCGTCAATAGATAAGGCAGCAATGTAGCAATGCTTAGGAACATTAGTAGACTGCCACACCATTGTTGCCCAAGGAAGCAAAGGCCTACAATCCCTAAAGTAGTTATAAGCATTAGAGACCTTACCTTCCCTATCCAACAACAAGGACTTTGCTTGATCAATACTACCAGCCATCTGCAATAACGAATCTCTGACAGAAAGTATGTCAGACCGGCTTTCAGAAGATGATCCTGAAGAAGAGACAGACCACAAGTCTGCATGACATAGCTTATAAGCTTTCAACCATGAGAGCCAAATATATGATTTGCCAGACTCTAAATCAAAGAGGTACTATGATATTTTGAATTAGGGTTCTGATGAGTTTTATTTAGTTTGAATTTGTTAGCTTTTATTTTAGTTCCTAGAAGTAATTAGTAGTAATTGTTGTTATTTTTGAGCATCGTAGAGGAATAATTCGTTGAGGAGCCCTTATGAGACGATTTTTTTCATTCTTGAGACGGTTTCTTGGTGTTATTCCTTATCCAAGGTAAGGGCTTACCCCCTTACTTAGCTTTGTTATGTGATTACTAGTATAGATAATTGTGAGGTTTGGTGTAAATGCGTAGGTGATATATGTGCTTGTATGTGTTTTGTGAAGGTGTGTCTAATACTAAGGCGGAATAAATTAGACACTAAAACAAGATCGAATCATATGTAATTTAAACAAGCTCAAGTTAGAAGTTTATACCCTCGTAGCGTGATTAACACCGGTATGTCGAGATTAAACCGAGAGCCCAAAATGTTGCTCCTCAATTGAAGTCCACTATTACCCTTGGATTACTCCTCTCTTGGTTTACTAGAACCGTAAAAGGATGAGTGAATTTGTGTGTAGGAATCAAGCTCTAAGCTTGAGAAAGTATGGAGCAAAAACCCGGTTTTTCTCCTCTCTTTCTCTCCTCTCTTTTGGCTGATTTTTGGTGTATGTTTTTACTGATTTTTGCATGCATTTAATGCTAAAAATTCTCAGCACACTTAAGCCTAAAGTAATGATCATAATCCAACATAATCATTACCTTTTGGCCAACCAAAAATCACCAAATAAAGGGCCAATCACAAGGCATGCATAAAAGGACCAATGCATGATCACTTATCGCCACTTGTCATGTGTGACACTTGTCACGCATGCACGAGTGTGGCACGCATCCCGAGGCCGCTTCCCGATCTACTATAGATTACGGTATAAACACAAGTTCTCGGATCTAACCCGAAAGGTTAATGAACTAATCCAATTATGCTAATTAACCATAAATAAATCCATTAGGGTACCGTTGTGTGACCCAATTGGACCGGACTAAATTGGTAGAATATTCTAAATACTCAGATTATAAGCGGCCTCTAGTAAGACATTATAACCACCCAATTTATCCAATTATCATAATCTCATATTTGGCCCATGACTTCTACGAAAACAATACACAATTGTTGACGGACACCTAGTATCCCCAACATTTTGTATGTAAGCCTAAGTGTGTGTGTGTGTGAATTGTGTAGCATGAATGTATGAGTAGTAGTTGTGAGGCCTAAGGCCGTGTGTGTATGACAAGGGAGGCCTAGGGGTCGTGTTGTTGGACTCTTGGCCGTAGGGCCATGGTGGCTCGGGGTGATGACTGAGTACAATAGGTGATGAAGAGAGTGTGTGAAGCACTCTTGCTTGTATGGTTGTTCTCATGTTTTGACTTTGTGTCAGTCATGTGTTGTGATTCATGCTTGTTGTGGTTGCTTATTGTTTAGCATGTTTAATAAAGGTTTGAGTTGGCATGTGGTTCTTAGTGAGTGTTAAAGGCTCCTAGTCTCGATGGTGGTTTATGATATGTAATTGAGTGAGTCATGCCTTGTACGCTAAGTCAATTGTATTGCTTATGCTTTTGAGAAATAGGTGTTGTGGAATGAAGGGAGTGAATCACTCCGTTGAATGTGATATGGTTTGATTGTAATGTTATGTTAAGGGAATTTGTATTAGAGTGAGTAGTATGAAGGTTTACATTGAGTAATGATTGGGTATGTCTTTTATATGGTATGAGTAGTTGTTGAGTTTAAGCCTTACTTGATTAAGAAGTGAAATAATATTGGGGGACAAGCATAAACTCATGTGTAACACCCCGACTTTTCCTAATATTTATTATTTGTCTCATTTATATTCGTAAATTATTTCTCTTGATTTCCTCATTTCTTTTAGCTCGAGAAAATCAGTTCTCTTGTCGCGTGGGTAAGCTACTCTGTAGTCGGAACTTAATACGGAGTAATTTAGCTAAAAAACGGTGTAACTTCCTCATACGAACTCCAATTCAGGTGATTCAAAAGGCTAAATCACAGATTTTTTCGACGCCACGAATCGCCAAATTTTCAGGAGTCAGTTTGGACCGGCCCACTTCGGGCCGAGCTGAAACCCCTTTGCACGGGTTGGGTTTAGGGTTTTGGATAGATTTTTGATCAAGGCACTATAATATCCTATTATCTCCTAATCAAAGCAACATTATAATTCTGATTTCTCTCCTCCTAATCTCTCCTCTCATCCCTCATATCACATCCACATTCACCCTTCATTCATCTCTCAAACTCTCTCCAAATTCTCATCCAAACTCCATTGATTATCACCCAAGCTTTCATCTTTTGCATCCTAAACTTTTCCTAGTCTTTTTCCTTGGTAAAGGGTCTCTTTTATCCCTTTTATTTTTCTGATCTTATGTTATTTTATGTGTTATATTGTTGTGTATTCATTATTTGTATGTTTTGGCTTGGATCATCAAGGAGAAGGAGACTTTGAAGAAGGAGACACCATCCTAGTGGAAGAGGAGGAAGAATAGCAAGGAGTGGATCTTGATAAAGGTAACTAGGTGTGATCTAGTTATATTTTAGCATGTATGAGGCATTGCTTGTCATGTTGTTGTTGTTTACATTGTTGTGATGTTGTTGGTTGATGTTTGATCATGATTTCATGTAGAATCATTGGCCTCATACTAGGGTTGTCATGTGATCATGTCTTAATAATGCATATTTTTCATAGTTTAATCATTATTCACGCTTGTTAATCTTGAAAATCGAATAGGAGTAGTAGTGATGATGATGCCGTGAGAATTGGGATGAGGGCCGTAGCCCTTGTCTTGGTTTTCTCTTGTTTTTCCTCTTGTTTTGGCTTATTGTTATTAAATCATGATGTTTGTATGAACCACCTAAAGTTAAACTATGAATTATGATAATTTGATTTGGTCTAAAAGTGTTTGTATGCATGTTTTAATGAGTTAAACATATAAATCGATCATTGGTCACATGAGAATCGAGTTTAGGGCATAAAGATGGGTTTGTGTGTGTGTATGCCGTGTATGTGCAAGCTGGCCGTGAGGTTGGTGTGCATGTGTGGGTTTGTTTGTCGCTTGTTTACGTCTTGGCATGTTTTAATTTGTTAACTATGCTTTAATGAATCGAGTTATGCGTTGTTTGATCACTAAATGATGAATTATGAGCATGTTAATTGAATATATGACTTGTAAAGCATGTTGATCACATTGTACTCCGTATGTATGGTTGGTTATGGTTGTAATGAGGCTTGTGTATGTATGAGTATGGTTGTTTTGGTTGTATGGTTGTATTGGAAGTGTTGGAGACAGGTTAACAGGTTATGCTTGGGTTAAGTTTGCACATGGGTACTGTTCTGGCACATGTGTGAGGAGATACAACGTCCTAGGATGGACGGATACCGCTCATGGTCCCCTCGGCTATTCTTGTTGTTTAGCTAGAGCTATCATGGGTTCTCAACCAGAAGGGTTAGAGACTATGGTTATTTATGTCGTCACCGTTCTTGTTGCTCGGTGGAATTTGGCCAAATTTAGACTTGTGATTATTGAGGAACTTCTTGTTGCTGTTCCGCCATAGGGTTTGGGTGATTCTTGTTGCTTTACCCGGGGTGATTCTTGTTGCTTCACCCAGTTCTCCGCGCTTACTCTCGCAATTGGTTGGAAGAAGGATCGTCATGAGTGCTCGGTTGGTTTGGGCACGACTTGGTTGTGCCGTGTAGTTTGGTTACTTGCGTATTGTTACGTTGTTCCATTGTTGTATGTTTGTTATTTTATGCTTTGTACCTTGATAATAGGCCGTAGGCCAGGTGAGCTTGTTTGCATTGTTGTCTATGTATGTTATGTTAAAATATGACTGGGGAGCACCTAGTTACTCCCCACTGATTGTGGTTGTTGCTTCCTTTTTTATAGGTACGCGCGGGAGGGGCTTATGTGTGAGAATGCCGTGAGATTGAGACCCGTAGCATGCCTTTCGCGAGTTGTCTTGATAGCTGTCGAGTTGGTTTAGTTTGGATTAGACTTCATTTATGCTTTCGGTTCATTGTACTTTGGTTTTGGTTTTGTAAGGGGTATTTATTCCCCACTTCTAGACCTCAAGGCCTACCTTTTTATCGTGGTTTAGTCGGTTTAGTGAGTAATGATCCGGATTCCACGGTGTTTCCGCCACCGTGGCTCGCTTTTATTTTCTTTTATTTTATTAATCCTTTTTATTTCTTTATTTTATTTTGTTGGAAAATCCGGGTTGTTACACATGTGACGATGAACTCTTATCTTAATCCTCATGTCTTGGCAAGGTTGATGTATGTTGGTCTAGGTCGTTCTTTTAATTTGCCATGTCGCGAAGCACATTTATATTGATATGTTGTGTAACACCCCATTTAGACCAGGCGGACCCCACCTAAATGACGGCGTTACGGGATCCGACTGAACGGGTCCACAGCCAAAACACCTGATAACTCAAGACAAAACACCTGTTCGTATAAAGATAGCTGAAAAGACAAAAGTAAAACAAACTCTCAAAATTACAACTGACACTCAAGTCAGTACCACGGCACACAGGCCGGAAAACTGTAACGATAAAACAAGAAAAGTCTATGATGACGGCTAGACTCAAAGCCGACTCCAGTGATCCCTCCTAGCGCCCCCACTATTAAGCAAGCGTCCGAGTACCTACAGGGTGGGGGAAAACAACACAAAACTGTAGGGATCTCATCCCAATCACTAATCAAATATTAGTGTAAATCAAATTACTCTAATTTGATTTAGCAAGATCTATGTAGTACAAATTCACTTTGTTTACAAGATTAGAAATTTATACCTTTCTTTAAAGGGAAATTTGGGCACAAAAACTAGAACTCCTTTCTAGTTTTGTTTCTTGAGTTTAAGCTTAGGATGATCCTCCAAAAACCCGAGTTTCCAAAGAAGGAAACCTCCTAAAAGATGCACCCAAGAACTTACTCCAAAAGATACTAAAGATTTTGGACTAGAAATCACTTAGTATCACTTGATAATATGTAATATTATTATTACTAACTCTTAGTAATATGTGGGATAATACTAGAATATATTTTAGAGAGAATAGTAGAGAGATTAGTAAAATAATTGCATGAATTAAATTTTCTCTCTTGGCCTTGTGTTTTTATAAAGAAAAACAAAACATGAAGTGTGTAAGACACACTTGAAGGGGCCGGCCTAGGAGAGTGAAGAGAAGGGAAGAGTGTTCCTCTTGGTTAGAGCATTTGCTTGCATGTTAATCATTATGCATGTAGCATGCTTTAACAAAAGTAAGATGACAAAACAAATAAGACAAAGTGGAAGCTTTTCTTCCTTCCATTTGGACGTCCAAAAGGGGCTCCATGTATCTTATTTGTTTTTCAATATTTGTCCCACAAATAGTTATAATTTATCATTTAATTATCTAATATAATAAAGTGTAAATCAATTAAACTCTTCCTTAATATACATGTACACTTACACATATATTAAAAATTATACTTTCACTAATCTCATTAGTGAAATATACATAATCAGTGAATTAACGCTTAATCACTAATTCCCATCTCCTCTTATAATTTTATCGATATAAAATTAAATCATTCGAGTTCACAACTCGATTTCTCTCTAAATTAATACATTGACTAACCGTTAGTCGATTTATCAAGTTACTAATTTAATCGTATCTCATACAATTAATTAGCTTTAATATTTGGAGTACGTTCCTTTAGGTGTGACTTAAAGGGATCAATTGATTACCGCCGCTCTCACGACAATAACGTCAAACTCTAGTCAGCCAACCGTTATTGATTTACGTTAATCAATTGACAATAATACAGGATTATCCCCATGTATTCCTTAATTGAGATTTATTAAGTAATCGCACCATTGTGGAGGACACATACTCCAACAATCTCCCACTTGTCCGAGACAAGTTGTGCATTACCAATTCTCATGTCCGTTTCACATCTCCCACTCAATGCAAGGTGTCTTACAGGTCGTACTTGCATCCTGAGATATATATCATGAGTGGTTTCCTCGATAGGGAGAGTGGCTGTCTGACCGGGGAATCTACCGTAGATTCTTACCGAGCGTGGCCACGCATTTTCAGCGACTACTCCTCGAGTGGCCCAAAGATGTTTTACCCCGAGAAGGGTGGACATTTCCCTTCCACTCGATTGTACTGTATGATGCAGATCACCATGACCCCAAAGATGCCCTTATAGCCCCCTTTCACGGCATGGCTTAGGACAAAAATGAAAGTCACTCGGAAACTGCACCGACTCAGACAATCAGTTTCCAGTCAAAGAATCGACTCAAAGGAATACTATAGAAATTCCCACCACGACCAGGTTTCAATCGCATTGAAAAGGAATTCTATAAGCGTCACCGCCCGACAGAGTGTTTTCACAGTCTGTCTATGCAAACGATCAGTCATCTCGTATGACCCTATGGTGTTGAACCCACCATCGATCGACTTGCAATCCAGTCTCTACGAGACGTCACCTCTTATAAGAGACCAGGGACCAAAAACTTAGTTTATACCGTTCACTTGAACACGTTCAAAGTTGTCACACAAATATTCGGATAAACAAAGTATGCATTCATAATGACTTAAGATAAAAACAATGAATGTTATTTTCATATATGTAATAAGATACATCGTTCAATTACATATTACGAAACTAAAGGAAATCTGGCATACGCCGCAACCCCATGGAGGTGGTGCGCGCGTCATGCTTAGCCCTCGAAAGAGGCTTGGTTAAAGAATCAACGATGTTATCGTCTGTCCCAACCTTAAAAATATCTATTTCCTTCCTTTCCACATTATCTCTAATAACGTGGTATTTCCTCAAAACGTGTCTAGATTTGTTACTAGACTTGGGCTCCTTTGCTTGGAAAATAGCCCCACTGTTATCACAATAAACAAAGGATCGGATCCGCGCACTAGGGACTACTCTTAGTCCATCCAAGAATTGCCGAATCCACACGCCTTCTTTAGCGATTCAGATGTCGCCAAATATTCGACTTAGTTGTAGAATCGCGATGACACTCTGTTTGAAGCTCTTCCAACAAACAGCTCCTCCATTCAACATAAAGACATAGCCGGATTGGGATTTCAAATCATCCCCATCGGTTTGGAAACTTGCATCCGTGTAACCCTTTACACGTAGCTCAAGTTCTCCTCCAAACACTAGAAACGAATCCTTAGTTCTTCTCAAGTACTTAAGGATGTTCTTCTCAGCTATCCAGTGACTCTCACCGGGATTAGCTTGATACCAGCTCGTCATGCTCAAAGCGAAAGCGACGTCAGGACGAGTGCACATCATAGCATACATGATTGATCATACAGCGGAAGCATAAGGGATCAATTTCATGCGTTCAATTTTCGCAGGAGTCGTAGGACATTGAGATTTCTTCAATGTTATTCCTACACTCATCGGAAGAAAGCCTCTCTTGGAGTCTTTCATATTGAACCTATCAAGAATCTTATCGATATAAGTTTCTTGACTTAATGCTAGTATCCTTTTGGATCTATCTCTATAGATCCGGATACCCAAGATGCGTTGTGCCTCTCCCAAGTCCTTCATTTGGAAATGGTTTCCCAATTCCATCTTTACCGAATTCAGGCTTGGAATATCATTTCCAATCAATAGTATGTCATCCACATACAAAACAAGGAAAGTTACCTTGCTCCCACTAAACTTCATGTACAAACAAGGTTCCTCAAGACTTGAGCGAATCCATGTTGTTTGATAACATGATCGAATCTGTGATTCCAACTCCTCGATGCTTGCTTAAGACCATAAATGGATCTTTTAAGCTTGCATACTTTCTTAGGGTTGGATGTATCTATAAAACCTTCAGGTTGTGTCATAAACACTTCCTCTTCTAGAATCCCATTCAAGAAGGCGGTTTTTACATCCATTTGCCATATTTCATAGTCATGAAATGCGGCAACCGCTAAGATTATCCTTATGGATCGAAGCATAGCAACTGGTGCAAAGGTTTCATCATAATGAATACCTTGGACTTGTGAAAAGCTCTTTGCCACCAATCTAGCTTTGTAAACATCTATATGTTTATCTATGCCGAGTTTGATTTTGAATATCCATTTACACTGAAGGGGTTTTACTCCTTCAGGTAAATCTACCAAGTCCCAAACTTGGTTCTCGTACATAGAATCCATTTCGGATTTTATGGCCTCAAGCCATTGTTCGGAGTTGGGGCTACTTATAGCCGCCTTGTAGGTTGAGGGTTCGTTGCTTTCGAATAACAACAAATCACCCTCCTCCTCGATGTTACCGAGGTAGCGGTCAGGTTGATGACTAATTCTTTCTGACCTCCTAGGGATTATAACCGTGTCAGAAGACGAGGGAACAGTTTCCTCATTTTCTGTCTCGGTTTGTGGCTCTTGAACTTCATCAAGTTCAAATTTTCCCCCACTCTGTTCTTTAGAAATAAATTCATTTTCTAGAAAAACAGCATCACGAGCCACAAACACTTTGTTCTCGTGAGGGTTGTAGAAGTAATAACCACAGGTTTCCTTAGGATAACCTACAAATAGACATTTGTCAGACCTTGGAGCGAGTTTATCGTCAGTTTTATTCTTGACGAATGCTTCACAACCCCAGATTCTCATGAATGACAAATAGGGAACCGTTCCCGTCCATATCTTATATGGAGTCTTATTGGCCGCTTTAGTCGGACTTCGATTTAGTGAGAAAACAGCAGATAACAATGCAAAACCTCAAAAAGAACCAGGAAGCTCAGTTTGACTCATCATAGACCGAACCATGTCTAGCAAAGTTCGGTTTCTCCTTTCTGCAACACCATTTAATTGTGGTGTGCCCGGAGGAGTCCATTGTGATATTATACCACAATTCTTAAGATGTGAATCAAACTCATTACTTAGATATTCGCCACCACGATCGGATCGTAGTGCTTTTATCCTTTTGTTTAATTGGTTCTCAACCTCATTTTGAAATTCTTGAAATTTCTCAAAAGCATCACTTTTATGCCTTATTAAGTAGACATAACCATATCTACTTAAGTCATCGGTAAAAGTAATGAAGCAATGATATCCTCCTCTAACGGTGATGTTTAATGGACCACACACATCGGTATGTATGAGTCCTAAAACTTCACTTGCTCGTGTCCCTTTACCACTAAAGGGTTGACGAGTCATCTTGCCTAAGAGGCAAGATTCGCATGTACCATATGATTCGTAATCAAATGGTTTGAGAACCTTGGTCGCAACAAGTCTCTTTATGCGTTTGTCATTTATGTGACCTAAACGACAATGCCAAAGGTAGGATTTGTTTGATTCATTCGTTTTGAGCCTCTTGTTCTCGACATGATAAACATCATTAACATCATTTAAAACATAAATACCTCCAATTGAAATAGCTTCACCATAAACCATTTCATTAAACGAAAAAGTACAACGGTTGTTCTTAATCATAAAACAAAAGCCTTCCGCATCTAACACGGAGACGGAGATAATGTTTTTAGTTAGAGTTGGTACAAAATAACAGTTATTCAAAAGCAACTCTAATCCACTAGCAAGAGCGAGTACAAAAGTTCCCACAAAAACGGCCGCTACTCTAGCTCCATTGCCCATGCGGAGATCTACATCACCCTTGGCTAGAGCTCGCACGTTTCTCATCCCCTGCAAATGATTACAAAGGTGAGATCCACATCCGGTATCCAATACCCATGTAGAAATGCAAGCATGATTGATGTCTATCATATAGAGATTAGAAGGAAGAATACCTTTGGATGTCGCACATCCATCTTTCAAGTCCTTCTTGTACTTGGGACAATTGCGCTTCCAATGACCCACTTCATTGCAATACTTGCAAGTGTCATTGAGAGGTTTACCCTTGTTGATCTTGGGCTTAGGCTTATGTGGAACACCTTCCACAATAGCCTTGCCCTTACCCTTGCCTTTGACGGATGGCGTTTTCTTAGCCACCTTCCCTTCTTAACTCCAAGAGACATGTTCTTCATTTTCATGGAGAGAACATCTTTCCTCTCCACCTCATTCACTTCCATATCCCTCTCGGCTTGGACCAAGAGAGCATGAAGTTCATGGTAACTCTTATCCATGTTGTTCATGTTATAGTTTACTCGAAAATGAGCAAACTTATTAGGAAGAGAGTGGAGAATGCGTTAATCGCAAGAGCTTTGGGTATAGCACACTCTTGACGCTCAAGAGTGTCTATTTGCTCAATCATTTTGAGCACATGAGGACCAACTTTTGGTTCCTCCCAAGCTTTGCATCGAAAAACCGCACCGCGGCTTCATAAAGCCTTATTTGCGGCGCTTTGGAGAACATGGTTGTCACTCGAGTGAATATCTCATATGCACTCTTTTGTGTGACAAATCGGAGTTTGAGAGTGGGTGCCATGGACCAAATCAAGACGTTTTTCACGTCATTGTCCACTTTCACATACTCATCATAGGTGGCTCGTGCGCCGGATCGAGATGTGGGTTCGGCGGTGTGGTTGGTAAGGTGTTTGAGCACATTGTCGGATGTGGCGCCCTCATTGTCGAATCCCATTCGACAAAGTTGCTACCGTCATCCTTAAGGATACACTTATCCATCACGGTTCGCAACCATGAATCTTTGCCCAAAATGGGCGCGGGAGTTGATGATGATGATGCCATTGCGATTTGAAATAAACGATTCTACAACAAATATGAGGAAATATATAAGCATTCATTGTTCATTAATAACATTTGCTAAAACTCATTTTAAGACAAATGTTCATTTATATAATGATCTCCCACGAAATTATATAAACGATTCCAAGACTCATTTTTCATATAAAATTAGACATCTCATGTTTCCTTTTATATAAAAACGATAAGTCAAACTAATTCTACACTAGAATGCTTGGTTGATGATTTTCCATAAAATGCATCGATTAGCCCCAAATAACTCTTATTCGGTTGAGTCCAAACCAAATTAGCAAGGGACTTCCTCCCACTACTTACCCATGGTAACAAGGTTCCACGTCGCGGAGGTCCTCACGAACATGGGGTTCATAGTCGCTACATTTGGAAAGGCTTAATCTCAATTCATTTTGATAAAAATTGTGGGTGATCTTGTCAATTTTAGTCATAAAATTCTTTTTAAGTGAACTAATTTAGGAATCGTGACTTAAATTGACAATCATAGTGGGATATCGTGGTATGCATGGCGATTTTGGCATGTGTGCGGAAAATAAGCAAACAAACAAGCATGATAAAGCAAGCATAAACCTAGTATGGCCACCTAAAAGTAATTAAAAAATACAAGGAGTTACAAATTGGAAACCAACTCCTTTGGTCCCTCTTCATATGGACTTGATCCAAGCTCCTCATTGCAAGCTTTAGAACTCTTCTAAGGCTCTATGTCGATCTCCATCGCCGGTCATCGGATTACAAATAGTTACAAGTATGAATTACAAATGAATACATAGCAATCCTATTATACATTTATAAATGAAATAAACTATTAAATTACAAACCGGCGATACGAGATCGCATTTAATTACAAACCACACGATATTCCCTTTCATTACGGGCAATATCGGTAAAAATATAACAAACTATGGCCATACTAGTAAGAACAAACATTCATTCAATAATAAACATTCATCCAAACATGCATAATGTAAAGCTTATAAATAAAAACATGCCAAAATCGCCCTAAACAATAATCGCATTAATTCGTTTCAAACCGATCTCATTTTTAATCGATTAATCTTATATTAATCAATAATGCTTAAAACACCTTTTAAGCTTGAACTAAAACTTCTAAACTGATTTAGAACACTCAAAATTAGTTTTCACTAATTCATGGTGATATTAGTTCATAAACTTGGTCATTTGCTAATTAGATGTACTTTAATCATAACTTTTTATGAATAAAGCTTTATAAAATCAAAATAAAATAAAATAAAATCATTTTTATTTTGACAAAATTTTGTATATTCTGGAACACTTCCAAAATATCAGAAAAGAAAAATTTGGTCAGAAAAAATTTACGAATTATTTTATATAAAATAACATACGATTTCATCGATTTTATGTCATAAAATCAAGAAAACGTCTAAAACAGTGAGGAAAAATCCCAAATTTATAAGAGAGCATCCTCATAATGTATAAAAATATTGGTATAAATTTCATGTCCAGAAAACAACGTTTACTATATTTTTGGACATACAATGCATTATATACCGATTTTAAACAAAAAAATGAATAAATATTCAAAACTCAAAATCTGACTTTGAAAATTTACATGCAGAATGTATAAATATGAATTATCACTGTGTAAAAATTTCGTGACCAGATTCGAACTATAACTATTTACAGTAATTATTTTAGCCAAAAACTCATTTTTTGACTTGGTTTTGTATAAAAATCATTTTAATTAGCAAAATCATTTCACAAATTACGAAATTTGACCAGTAACTGCATGAGACCAGAAACTTTGTATGCAATAAAAATCTCGTGTTAAAACAACTTTTAACACCATTTTCGGATTTTATCATATTTATTCTCAATAAATATATAAAACTCCAAAAACAACAAAATAAATTTGTAACTACAAGCCTTGGCTCTGATACCACTTGTAGGGATCTCATCCCAATCACTAATCAAATATTAGTGTAAATCAAATTACTCTAATTTGATTTAGCAAGATCTATGTAGTACAAATTCACTTTGTTTACAAGATTAGAAATTTATACCTTTCTTTAAAGGGAAATTTGGGCACAAAACTAGAACTCCTTTCTAGTTTTGTTTCTTGAGTTTAAGCTTAGGATGATCCTCCAAAAACCCGAGTTTCCAAAGAAGGAAACCTCCTAAAAGATGCACCCAAGAACTTACTCCAAAAGATACTAAAGATTTTGGACTAGAAATTACTTAGTATCACTTGATAATATGTAATATTATTATTACTAAATCTTAGTAATATGTGGGATAATACTAGAATACATTTTAGAGAGAATAGTAGAGAGATTAGTAAAATAATTGCATGAATTAAATTTTCTCTCTTGGCCTTGTGTTTTTATAAAGAAAAACAAAACATGAAGTGTGTAAGACACACTTGAAGGGGCCGGCCTAGGAGAGTGAAGAGAAGGGAAGAGTGTTCCTCTTGGTTAGAGCATTTGCTTGCATGTTAATCATTATGCATGTAGCATGCTTTAACAAAAGTAAGATGACAAAACAAATAAGACAAAGTGGAAGCTTTTCTTCCTTCCATTTGGACGTCCAAAAGGGGCTCCATGTATCTTATTTGTTTTTCAATATTTGTCATGAAATAGTTATAATTTATCACTTAATTATCTAATATAATAAAGTGTAAATCAATTAAACTCTTCCTTAATATACATGTAGACTTACACATATATTAAAAATTATACTTTCACTAATCTCATTAGTGAAATATACATAATCAGTGAATTAACGCTTAATCACTAATTCCCATCTCCTCTTATAATTTTATCGATATAAAATTAAATCATTCGAGTTCACAACTCGATTTCTCTCTAAATTAATACATTGACTAACCGTTAGTCAATTTATCAAGTTACTAATTTAATCGTATCTCATACAATTAATTAGCTTTAATATTTGGAGTACGTTCCTTTAGGTGTGACTTAAAGGGATCAATTGATTACCGCCGCTCTCACGACAATAACGTCAAACTCTAGTCAGCCAACCGTTATTGATTTACGTTAATCAATTGACAATAATATAGGATTATCCCCATGATTCCTTAATTGAGATTTATTAAGTAATCGCACTATTGTGGAGGACACATACTCCAACAAAAACAACCAACAACAAAATCCTAGTTAGCTTTTACCAAAACAGTTAAAAGAGGGCGTAAAGAAATAAGACTTAACTACTTAAAGCGAGGAAAAAAATATATCTTAACCATATTAATCTTAGATTATACAAGATAAGGTATTCCGCGGATACTAACTCGGACTTATCTCATACAACTCAAAACCACAAGCAAGTCAAAAACCCCACTGTGTAAACTCCACACAGGGGACTTACCATGTCGTCAATGCCCCACACCTCTTCCAAACAAATCATATCCGATCATTGGGCCACACAGACCTCATAACATTGGGCCACGCAGACCTCATAACATTGGGCCACGCAGACCTCATAACATCTCATAACATTGGGCCACACAGACCTCATAACATTGGGCCACACAGACCTCATAATATTCTCGAGTACAGGACGTCATGCCAGGAGAACGGTTTGCATTCACATGCATATTTATATATACTTGTAACAAGATAGAACACATAACATTCATTCACAAGCTTTCAACAACATAAACCAACAACATTAACAAGTCGTGCCCTCATTCGTACATTCTCAACATTATTATATCCCCAAAACGTAGTTTATAGAAAAGTCTTATACCCCAACATTCATTCCGAACAAACCCACATATCAACATTACAATTATAATAATACCACTACATCATGCAACTTATGTAATCCACGCATAATCCACGCATTACCAATTCCATTCATCTAATGACATACACATGCATGGTGCTCGGTCATCACTCCGAGCACCAAAACAACGCATCAAACAACAAAGGCCTCATGGCCAACATACAAGGCCTATGCACGGCACACATCATGGCCAACATACACGGCCTATACAAATACACATACACGACACACACACATACAAACTTATACGATACACACACACACACCATACTACACGGCACACACACACACGCCCACCACCTACCTCGGCCTCTTCCATACACAAACCTTCATCTAATCACAATCAATTAGAATGTAGCCAACAAAACACCATCATTACTCATGCCCAATTCCATCAAGAGAACTCATCCAAACAAGTATCTTACAACCTCTTACACTCTAATCAAGTTTTCTAAGAAACACAATTCACAAACATTACAACACACATACACAATTATACATCACATAGCTAAGTAAGGGGAAGAACCCTTACCTTGAGGTATAATCAATACAATATCAACTCAAGTATGAGGATGACTTGGTTTTATAATAGCTCCTCCATAAATTCTTCCTTTACAAGTTTAAAACATCATAAACATCCTCATTCAACTCCCACAACACAAAGAATCAACATAAAACAACAAAACCTCAAAACTAGTGAAACCCTAGTTACAAAAGTTACTAATTTGGGCTAGTAAAAAAATTCACCTTGAAGGGAAATTAGTATGAAACGATGGGGAATAAAAAGAGGAACGCGTAGCAATAAGAATCGTCAAAATCAGGCGAGAAATGAGGAAGAAATCGAGAAAATACCGACCTGGGTTTGTGGGTACCTAAACTCACGGCAATGGGGGAGGGTTTGCTGATTTTTTTTTTCCTCTTGTTTTGTGTTTTAAAGGGTTGAGAAAGAAGGTGAAGGGTTGATTTTTAGTTAGAGAAAGTTAAAATGAAAATGTGGGGAGGTTTGAAGTAGTTTGGTTAATAAATAGAAAAAATTCACAAGAATAATCTCAACTATTATCCATCTTTCAAAAATAATCCCAACTCAAAATAATCCCAAAATAATCCCAACTATTCAAAGTTATTCCAATAATATACTTTCGTCAATTTTAACCGACTCAAATAGGTACAAAAGAAGGTTAAACCGGTTTAAAATTTTCTTCATTCTTATTCTATCTAAAATTAAAATCTGTTTGACTTTTTTTTATACCTATTTGAGTCGGTTAAAATTGACAAAAGTATGTTATTGGAATAACTCTCAATAGTTGGGATTATTTTGCATTGGGATTATTTTTGGAAGATGGGTAATAGTTGGGATTATTCTTATGAATTTTTCCTAATAAATAAGCTCATTTGACTAGGAAAAGGAAGGTCAATTTGGTCAACACGAATTAAACCCGACAATTACACAATTCTCAACTAGCCCAAACCTCACTAAACTTAAACAATGAGTTTTTTTTTTCCGAATCTCAACATTTTTACGAAACCAACGACCATACACATGCCCTACCTCCGAATTTACAATTAAAACTCACTAAAATCCCAAAAGTAATATTACCACTCCAACCCAAACCAAACCACTCACAAATTACCGACTACGAAAATACAGGGTATTACATGTTGTGATACTCTTATTTCATTCGATGCTTTACATTAGAAACTACTCCGTCATGATCTCACCTTTAAACCCCCAACTCCCGTCCCTTCTCTCCCTCTCTCGGTTCATGCTGCCAGATAACCGTCGCCTCCCTCCCGACTCTCACCTGGCCTGCTCCCCACCCCTGCTGCCCCACAAAACCGTCCCTCCTCCACTGCTATCACCTTCAAAGGGCGTTGTCAGTGGAGTCGTAAAACTGGCCACTATGTCGAAATTTGTCGTGACTTTCGCTGCCGTTTCCCATCCATCCAGTTCCCTCTTGTGATCCGTTACACCCAACCCCAAGTACACACTGCTACTACTGCTATTCCGGATGACCAGGGCGTCTGTCTTCTCGATAGTGGCGTCACTCACAACATTATAAATGATCTTAACAATCTAGCTCTTCACAACCCGTATGATGGTGCCGATGATCTTATCATTGGAGATGGTTGCTCCTTCGCTATTGCTAATATAGGTTCATTCTCTTACTTACACTCATCCCTTCCTTTATTATTTACTGATGTTCTTCATGTACCTGCTATTTCTCGAAATATCACCTCAATTCCTAAACTCTGTTTCGACAACAATGCTATTGCTGTTTTCTCACCCACTTCTTGTTTCGTTAAGGACATTCAGACCGGGACGCTCCTTCTTCAAGCCACTAGACGCCACGGTCTTCGAATGGTCTCCCTCTCCTCCTAAAGTCTTTTTCAACACTCCCGTCTCATCTGCGCTTTGGCATCATTGCCTTGGCCACCCGTCTATCAAAATATTTAATATTCTTAGTCGTTTAGCTAGTTTTACCTTTAAAGAATCATCTTCAGATTCTTGTACTGCTTGCGCAATAAATAAGAGCCATAAGCTCCCGTTTTCTGCTTCTACTTTATCCTCGTTTGCTCCTTTGCAACTCATTTTTTTCCGATGTTTGGACTTCTCCAGTTTTGCCCTATGATTCGTTTAAATATTACGTTATCTTTGTTGATCATTTTACCAAATACATATGGTTGTATCCGCTAAAACGCAAATCTGACTCTCTCTCCACGTTTATTCGCTTTAAAGCTCTCGTTGAAAAATACATGCCTCAACGCTAGCTTCTCATGGTATAAGTCATCTTACTTCCCTTCCTCATACTCTTGAACACAATGGCTTCGCTGAGCGGCGTCATCGCCACATTGTTGAAACCGGCCTCGCTCTTCTATCCCATGGTCATCTACCCACGACTCACTGGCCTCACGCATTCACAACAGCAACCTATCTGATAAATTGGATGCCCACTCCCACTCTTAATAATAACTCACCATTCTTCGGGTTATTCAAAACTCTTCCCAAGTATGCCAAATTACGAAGTTTTGGGTGCTTGTGCTACTCTTGGCTTCGCCGTTATACGTCCCATAAACTTTCCCCTCGCTCCGTTGCTTGTGTCTTTGTGGGTTACTCCTCGTCTCAAAGTGCGTACCATTGCCTTGATCCTCTCACCAATCGTGTCTATACTTCCCGCCACGTTAAATTCGTTGAAATCAAATTTCCCTTTCACACCATTACTGCCTCTGCTTCTTCGTCTTTGCCTACTCCTTGTCAATGGTGTGCACTGTAACTTCCGCTCCTACAGTCCCCACGGCTTCCTCCCCACCCTCATCGCCTCCTGCCTCTCCCGTATCCACTGTCGCCCCTTCTCCTTCTCCCTCTCCCTTACGTACCAATATACCAGCCTCTCCCAGACGCAAAGACTCTCCTCCTCTCGTCGCAAAGACCTCTCGATCCGGCCCATGGCTCTGCTCCCTCCCAACCACCTATCAGTGACCTCTATGTCCCCTCCACAACATCGTCCCGACATCCTACTCGAACTGTTATCATTCATCTCACAAATAATATAGTCAAACCTAACCTGAAATTTGCCGAAGTAGCTACACTTTATCCCTCCTCTCCTACTATTCCTTTCACTGTTAAACAAGCATTACTCGACCCACAATGGCGAGCTGCTATGGAGGATGAGTACAACGCTCTCATTAAAAATCAAACTTGGTCTCTTGTCCCCTCTCACTCGAGTTCTAATACCATTGGTTGTAAGTGGGTCTTTCGCATAAAATACAAACCCGATAACTCTATTGACAAATTCAAGGCACGTCTTGTTGCCAAGGGTTTTCACCAACGCCCTGGCCTCGACTACACTGCCACATTCAGCCCCGTTGCAAAACCTGCTACCATTCGTCTCATTTTCTCCCTAGCCTTAGGCAACTCATGGCCCCTCCGTCATCTCGACGTCAACAATGCCTTTCCACAAGGTACTCTCTCTGACACAATTTATATGTATCAACCCCTCATCTTTGCTAATTGCTCCCTTCCCTCCCACGTCTGTAAACTCCACAAAGCCATTTATGGCCTCAAGCAAGCGCCTAGTGCGTGGTTCAACGAACTCCGTACATATCTCCTATCGTACGGCTTCATTAATTCAATATCTGACCAATCTCTGTTCTACATCTCTCGTTCGAATCATTCGCTTCGTCTTCTCATCTATGTCGATGACATAATTGTCACGGGTTCCTCGTCTACCCATCTCACGGCATTTCTCAATCACATTAATCATCGGTTTTCCTTGAAAGATCTCGGTCCACCATCATATTTCTTGGGTATTGAAGTTACCCCGAATATTAATGGCCTTTTACTCACTCAAACGAAATACACTACTAACTTACTCACTCGGCACAACCTTGCTGAAAGTACACCAACACCCACACCTCTAAACCCCTATCCTCCCTTTTATCACTCGATTGGTCCTACCATTCCCAACCACTCTGAATACCGTACCGTTGTTGGCTCCCTCCAATATCTTGCTCTAACCCGTCCCGACATTGCATTCTCTGTGAATAAACTAGCCCAATACCTCAATGACCCAAAAGAGTGTCACTGGGCCGCACTTAAACGTCTGTTACGTTATTTGAATGGTACTCGTGATCTTGGTCTTCAGTTACATACACGCTCACCCTTAACGCCTCACGCCTACTGTGACGCTGATTGGGCGGGTGACAAGGATAACTACGCTTCAACGACAAGCTTTAATGTTTATCTTGGGCGTAATCCTATTTCATGGGTGTCTCGAAAACAAAAGACTTATAGCAAGGTCTTCCACCGAGGCGGAGTTTCGCGCCATTGCGGATGTTACAACAGTGATTATCTGGTTGCGGTCTCTGCTATCTGAATTAAATGTACCTTGTACGTCAGTTCCGGTTATTTATTGCGATAATATGGGTGCCACGCATTACTCAGAAAATCCGGTCTTTCATTCCCGGATGAAACACGTTGCATTCTCCTTCCACCTTGTACAGTCCGCGTTCAACATGTACACACCTCCCATCAGCTAGCGGATGCTCTAACCAAGCCACTCCCTCGTCTACGCTTTGTCATGTTATTATCCAAGATTGGTCTATCCTCCGGATTGTCCAACTTGCAGGGGCGTATTGAGGAAACAAAATCTTCAAATACAAAATCTTCTGATACATTGTTCTTATCCTTTATTGTTCATATCCTTTATTATTATTCTTTACCATTATTTAGTCAATCCAAATCATATTATTATTCTGTAAATTATTTTTATTCTCTTATTCCTAGGCCTAGAATTAGCTGTACATATTTTAATTCCTTATTTACTCTCAATGTACTCCTGTATAAATATTGGAAGAATTCTTCCTCATTGAATCAAGAACTTCAATTATCTAATCCTAGTCATTATATAAAGATCATATATGTCTCATTTATATGAATGTAGTAGACATGATTATCGAAAATAATGAAAAGGCCTTTGAACGATAAAAAGTTGGTATATTTAAAAATTTGTGCTTAGTGTGGAACCCGGGATCGAGGGGAGCCAACTCGGCGTCTTGCATAAGGGCGCTTAAAGTTAAAAAGATTAAGTTAGAAAAACCTTTAAAACTGTTATGGAGTCGCCACCTAATTAACGCGGTAACTAGGAACCTGCAAACATGTCCTAAGCTGTAGAACACGTACTAGATTTTGGAGCACGCCGACACCCCTAGATCTAGGTGTATGAAACCAGAATGGATTCGGTGTGAGGGTACTAATCTAAAGATTAATTCAAATAATGATTTATGAAAACCATTTAGAAAAGCCTATTTTAGAAAATAGCCTCTACTAGCCCTCGAACAGTCCGTGTTTAAGATATTTGAGCCAATGTTATCGCTACGTACAAGTGCGAAAAAGGTTTGTAAAAGAGTGCAAATACAAATGCAAAAAGATTGTTTAAACCCTCAGTTTAGCATGCTTAACTTGTTAACGAAAACGGTTCAGTTAATGTCGAATTCATTGTTAAAGTGTTTAATGCATAAATAAGAAGGTGCAAGATGCATACAATTAAAATAAAGTTCAATTGTCCATTGATCTATTTTAAAAGGTCGGTTGCTTATGCGACTTTGGCGTGTCATCGGATATGGTGTGTACCCGAAGTAATAAGACCACTTGACTGCAAGCGGGCTCGGTGCCAAAGCCGGGGAGGGCGCTAGAGTGTAGTCCCCTTTGTTAGTCTAAAGAAGAAAAGAACCTTAACCCAAGTTAGGATTAAGACCTACCTGTCTCGAGCTAGAAAACTGGCAGAACTTCGCTTCTAAGGAGGGAGAATTCAACACAAGGTAGTGAGGAATTCAAAGGATTGGGTGCTTGAGGCTTTGTGAGATTGCTGGTGATTTCTGATTGTGAATTGTGTGTTATGATGTCGGGTATAGGGGAGTATATATACTAAAAACCTCGGAGAAAATAGGAAATCTTGGGATAAAATCAGGCAGGCAAACCGCACAAGCCAATGCGGTTTGGCCAGTAAACCGCATAAGGCTTTGCAATTTAGCCCACAAACCGCATAAGGCCATGCGGTTTGGGGGTCTGGCTTCAGATCGAATTTCCTAATTCCGGTTTGATAATATTTCGGAAATATACAGTATAATCCTAGACTTGTACGTCAAGAATGCTGACCAGAAGGCTTCCCAAGATATTTTGTGAGGGTTGAGGGCCTTGGAGTGCGGGCCAAAGGCGGGTTTGGGCTCGGTTCTGGGCTCGAGACCCAAAAAAGTAAAAGGGGTGCATTTTGTAGTGTTTTGTGAAATAGGATGATCCGTGAGGCCGTATTTTGAAGATGAGGATGCTAAATGGCGGCTTTAGCTAACGGGCCGAAATTTAGGAATTTAGGAATGCTGATTTGGGCCTTGTTAACGTAAGAGGGCCAATTGTAATGCAATGCGAAATTCATGCCAGATGAAACGAGACGCGGACCAAGTTAGACTCTAAAAGGACAATATGAACATTTATTTAAGCGTGATGTGAAGCGACTCGACTCATTTTAACATTTCAAACGACTCAATATGAATTCGACATAGTTAGAACAGTTAAAGTCAAAGTTAAAGCATGCGTGATAAAAGTCCGTGTTACATCACTGGGTTTATTTTGGGAGGGTACGGATATGGGTATCCACACTTAGGCGGAGCCAGGGGTTCGTAGGGGGCCAGCCCATCTCCCTAAGAATAGAACATTGTTCGGTTTTCAGTAATAAATTCGAGTTATTTATAATTTTACATAGGATTTTTTCCCCCTTACCATTAATCTTGGTTCGGCCGTTGATTGAGCTCCGTCTTTAATTTATTGAATCAGGACACATGATTCAACGCATCATCACCATACAAATTTAAGATCGATCCGAAAATATACTTACAGTTGTAAGATTTGGATTTAATATAATCGATTGCAATTGCTCAACCATTTATAGTTTATTTACTCATTCGTTAATCCGATACCATTATTCAATCAAATTATTACGAGCATTAAAACATAAGGAATTAAGAACAACAAATTCAAAATGACAAAAACACACAAAATATAATAATATATAAAGATCATATATATCTCGTTAATTATATGAAAGTAGTAGACATAATCTACGTTACAATAATGCTTTGAGTTTCAACAATCTTCATGGCTACTACTTGCCACGGCCTTGGCTAGCCATGTGCTTTTTTATCTTCTCGATCAATTGCTGATTTTGGTAGCGAATCGCTAAACGAAGAGCGACCTCATCATTCGCCATACATCGTACTCGAGTGTCACTGGGTTTTGGAGAATGAAAAACGACTCACACTTATCTTCACTCTCCAAAGCCTCAAGTTCCCTTATCAACTCATTTTTCTTACGAATGTAGGTAGCCAAAAGCTTAGCTTTGTTGGTGATAAGCTTTGGCTTAGTGTTTTTAGGCAGAGTTTTAAGTGTTGATAAAAAATTCATATGGTAGAAGTGCCCTTATATAGGTTCATTGAACATTACAAAAAATGTATTGAGTCTTTAGAAGATTGTCTTATGATTTTATATATACTCCGTAATTAAAATAAATAAAGACATATCTAATAGTCGCTCTGAGTCTCAGTTCTTTTTTTTATTAACATTTCTGAAATTTCCCCCACAAAAAAGTTAAATTTATAAACAACTCACTAGAAAGAAAGGAGTAGATAAGTTTAGTGTAGAATAAATAATATTTCAATATGTGTGGTGAAATACTATTAATTTGTAATTTTGTGTTGGAGAAAGGAAAACGTTTGTATTCCTTTCGTCTCAATCAGTTGTTTACAATTCCTTTATTTTTTCCTCACACAAAAAAACAAAATATAAACAATTCACTAGGATATAGGCCGTATGTAGTATTTCTCTTGTATTTATGCTAAAAATGGTAACAGTTTTTAGTTTTTACTAAAAGTGTAATTACTGACGTAAAACAACAATGATATCCTTAAAGTGAACAATTTTGATTTTATAACAATTTTACGTTGTGATACTCAGTAATAAATCACGACTATTTTGGTATCAGATAATCAATGCCATGAAATATTTAACAAAATTGAATTGATTAACTCGGCAAAATTATATCCTGTGACGTAATTTTCGATACATTCCAACCATCATTTGTTAACCTTTTAGTTTAGGGAGTTGTTGTAAGTCAACACATTTCTTTATACCCTTTGAGGTGCGATCTAATGGTATTCCTTGGCATGTTGAGCATGTTGAAGATGTTTTAACAAGTCAATATGCTTTAATTTGTTAGATAGGTTATATAGTTCTAATGGGTTAAACATGTTGAGCATGTCAAATTTTAACCTATTAATTTAAATGGGTTAAACAGGTCTGGTCAGGTTATTTAAAATATAAACGGGTTGAGTTTGGGTCAAGCACTATTGACTTATTTATGTAAATGGGTCAGGTTTGGATTGAAAGGTTAGTGACCCATTTATATGTGACACGAACACGACAGGGCACGACCCGTATGCCAGGTCTACCAAATATCATAATAGCCACAAGTATTATTCTGTTTAAACGTAGTCACGTCATATTTGAGTAGTTGTAATATTATTGTCTTTCAAATTATCTATATTTATTCATAACAAATTTGCATTTTAGGTTAATTTTTAAAAAACAAGTTCCGGCCAGGATGATTGGGAAAGATCAAACCAATTTGAACCAACAGCACAGTACCAACGCAATAAATCTTCCTGAAAAACGAAACTCGAGAGCAGGTTACATTCTTAATTATTATAATATTCTAAGACGTATAATCCATAAGAGAAAGATGAGTGAAGTATTAACGAAATAATATAATATTATTTTGTTGATTGTGTATTCGACCTTTATTTTCTTTTGAGTGTGGTAGTACTCGATAAGGTGTAATACTTGGCTTATTGTTTGATACGTTTATTTTTAAACACCGCAAGCGTACGTGTGTCGTAGCATACGGGTCGATCACAAGGAGAACAAGGACAAAGTACCAGGTTGTCTCAAATTACGAGTTATCTACGCTAATCAATTATAGGGGCGATTAAAAGCTAAATAAACAAACATAATTACACTACTAGAAATAATCATAAACTAGAGAAAACAACTCAACAATAATAAAAGATAAGGGTTCATATCATCACTAGACAAGCTCGAAAACAACGACACGATTGCTTAATTGTTATTCAAGTGAGACAACTACAACTCCGGAATATTAACGCTCTCTCTCGAGTAACGATAATTCTCCTAAACAAGTCTAATCCCCGCTCCCGCATGTAAATTAGACCGTAGATAAATCTCAATTATTCAAACTCGCACTCCCATGAAAGCTCTTATAACCTTGATTAGATTGTGTTCCTAATTAACTCTCAGCTTCCGCGTTTTGAATTAATTATAACCCTATTAGACGAGTTAAACTGATCAATTTAACACTTAACCCAAATATCGCGCAACTTCCGTTGATAGCTACAAATAGTCTCATGTCAAACCCAATCAATAATCATCATCTAACAATCACGATAAAACCTAATCAAACTCGAATAAACAATTTCGCAATCGAATCAAATAACAATTAAAACATGCTTGTATGACTAACGATGATATAAAACCCTAAAATTAACTACTCGTAAATTATGGAGAAAACATAAATGACAATAACAATAAACATAATCAAATAAAATAGAGAGAAGAGAATAAGAAAACTTAATCTTGGATTAATCTTGAAGGAAAAAGCATCGATCTTGTCAAAGTATAGAACTTGAATGAAAACTGTGTTTTTCCTAAACCTAAACTAAGTACTGTAAACCTGAATGTAAAACTGAATTAAAACTGAAGTCAGGTTTATTTTATTTTATTCTACTCTAATTACAAGTTGGGCCTAGATAAAATACAAGTCTTTGAGGCCCGTCCTTTATTTAATTATTCCAGTCCATAATGTTTTGTCTTGCACGGGTTTTATCTCCAAACTCGCATAATTCACGACCCACGTTTGCTCCACCACAATTTCAGCTCATAAATCTCCATCCTGCAAATAATATAATAAAGTCGTAGTAAACCGCAAAAGGAGAAAATATTATATAAAACGTACTAAAAATGTCGTGATAAGTATAAATTTACGGGGAATAGATATATAAAATATAGGTAAAATATGGACTTATCATTGTTAAAATGAGTGCACTGGTGATGAAACTAATACGTCATTTACTCCATTGGTTTATAAATTACTTTTTTTTTTTTACACCATTTATAAGTGAGTAGAATTTTTATAAGACGTTTAAAATATAAAATGAAAAATAGTCATGATATTTTAATTGTCTTATCGATTGCATAATTGGTATCAAAATTTTACCATTTTAGTACTCCTATTTCACTAAAAATATGAAAAGAAAGAACATGTATTGGCATACTCACATAAGACAAATGTATAAAATAAAATACAATGGAACGGATGAAATATTAGAATGATTGTGATTATCGAAGATAATTAAGAGGCCTTTGAACGATAAATAGTTGGTATATTTTCGATTTTCAGTAAGAAAATTCAAGTTATTCTCAATTTACATTGGTTTTGTCCCCTTCACCAGTAATCTTGGCTTCGCCACTGATTGCGGTCATTGTACTCCATCTTTAATTTATTGAGTCGGACACATACTTCAACACATGATCATCAGAAATATACCTATTGTTATAAGATTTGGATTTAATATAATCGATTGCAATTGCTCAACCATTTATATCCTAGCTGTTCATTTACTCATCCATTTATCTGAATACCATTCTATCAAATTATTACGAGCATAAAAACATAAGAATTAAGAACAACAAATTAAAAGGACAAAAAAGACAAAATATATTAATATATAAAGTATTAAGGAAACAAAATCTTCTGATACATAATCTTCTGATACATTGTTCTTATCCTTTATTGTTCATATCCTTTAGTATTATTCTTTACCATTCTTTAGTCACTCCAAATCATATTATTATTCTGAAAATTATTTTTGTTCTCTTATTCCTAGGCCTAAAATTAGCTGTACATATTTTAAGTCCTTATTTATTCTCATTGTACTCTTGTATAAATACTGGAAGAATTCTTCCTCATTGAATCAAGAACTTCAATTATCTAATCCTAGTCTTTATCTGGTATCAGAGCATACGATTATTTCCCTTTCAAAAAAAATTTCTCTCAATTCCTTGTCCATGGCATCCTCTACCACCACAATTTCCAACTCTGTTGACCCTCAAACTCCCTATCTTATTATCAATCTCAATCACTGTATCATATTAACTCCCCACACATATCGTTCTTGGACTACACAAATTGAGGACGACCACTTTGGTTTCGATTTGTTCCGTTTTGTTGATGTATCTCACCCGTGCCCTGCGTGTGTCACCGTTGATGAGGAGAAGACAGAGCAGCCCAATCCGACGTATCAAACTTGGGTCCGTCAAGATCGTCTTATCAAAGGTGCCTTGCTTGGCACGATTGACTCATCAATTACTCCGTTCCTTCATGACGCTAAGATGTCTCACGCTATGTGGGACACTCTCCGTACAATCTACGGTAATCCCTCTCGTTCTCATATCTTACAAGTGAAGGACCGCCTTAAATCAATCAAAAAGGATGACCGTTCCGCCACCGATTATATGCAAGCTATTATCTCGTGCACTAATGAACTCGCTTATCTGGGAAAGCCGATGAATGCAAAAGACATTATCGCCCAGGTAATTGACGGCCTCGACTACGATACTTACAAGTCCGTAATAGACTCGATACGTGCTCGTGATACTCTTATTTCATTTGATGCTTTACATTAGAAACTACTCCGTCATGATCTCACCTTTAATCCCCCAACTCCCGTCCCTTCTCTCCCTGCCTCGGTTCATGCTGCCTCCTATAACCGTCGCCCTCCCCCTCCCAGTACCTCACCTAGCCTGCTCCCCACCCCTGCTGCCCCACAAAACCGTCCCTCCTCCACTGCTATCACCTTCAAAGGGCGTTGTCAGTGGTGTTGTAAAACTGGCCACAATGTCGAAATTTGTCATGACTTTCGCTGTCGTCTCCCATCCATCCAGTTCACTCCTGTGATCCGTAACACCCAGCCCCATGTACACACTGCTACTGCTGCTGTTCCGGCTAACCAGGGCGCCTATCTTCGCGATTGTGACGCCACTCACCACATTACAAATGACCTTAACAATCTAGCTCTTCACAACCCGTATGATGGTGCCGATGATCTTATCATTGGAGATGGTTCCTCCCTCGCTATTGCTAATATAGGTTCATTCTCTTACTTACACTCAATATGAATTCGACATAGTTAGAACAGTTAAAGTCAAAGATAAAGCATGCGTGATAAAAGTCCGTGTTACATCACTGGGTTTGTTTTGGGAGGGTACGGATATGGGTATCCACACTTAGGCGGAGCCAGGGTTTCGTAGGGGGGCAGCCCATCTCCCTAAGAATAGAACATTGTTTAGTTTTCAGTAATAAATTCGAGTTATGTTGAAATTTACTTAGGATTTTGTCCCCCTTATCATTAATCTTGGTTCGGCCGCTGATTGAGCTCCGTCTTTAATTTATTGAATCGGACACATGATTCAACGCATCATCACCATACAAATTTAAGATCGATCCGGAAATATACTTACAGTTGTAAGATTCAGATTTAATATAATCGATTGCAGGTGCTTAACCATTTATAGTTCATTTACTCATTCGTTAATCCGATACCATTATTCAATCAAATTATTACGAGCATTAAAACATAAGGAATTAATAACAACAAATTCAAAATGACAAAAACACACAAAATATAATAATATACAAAGATCATATATATCTCGTTTATTATATGAAAGTAGTAGACAAAGTCGACGTTACAATAATGCTTTGAGTTTCAACAATCTTCATGGCTACTACTTGCCATGGCCTTGGCTAGCCATGTGCTTCTTTATCTTCTCGATCAATTGCTGATTTTGGTAGCAAATCGTTAAACGAAGAGCGACCTCATCATTCGGCCATACATCGTGCTCGAGTGTCACTGGGTTTTGGAGAATGAAAAACGACTCACACTTATCTTCACTCTCCAAAGCCTCAAGTTCCCTTATCAAATCATTTTTATTACGAATGTAGGTAGCTAAAAGCTTAGCTTTGTTGGTGATAAGCTTTGGCTTAGTGTTTTTAGGCATGATTTGAGTATTGATGAAGAAGAATTCATATGGTAGAAGTGCCTTTATATAGGTTCATTGAACATTACAAAAAGGAATTGAGTCTTTAGAAGATTGTCTTATAATTTTATATATATAATTTAAAATAAATAAAGACATATCAAATAGTCGCTCTGAGTCTCAGTTATTTTTTTAAACTTTTCTGAAATTTCCCTCACAAAAAGTCAAATTTATAAATAATTTAAAATAATATTTCTTTTGCTCAACTCTTTGCTAGTAATGATTTGATTTTTGGTGAAGGGGCGTCTTCTTCTAAGGAAGTGGACATTAATGGATAACAGTGGTTGTTAGAATGTTAGGGGTTTGAATAAGGCTTCTAAGCATGCTGATATTAGGTCTTTTTTGCATAAGAATAAAATTGGTTTCTGTGGATTAGTTGAGACGAAAGTTAAGAAACAGGATTTCGTAGATGTTTTGAATAAAATTGGGAAGCAATGGAAGGGTATTAATAATAATGACTATCACAATGGTGGCCGAGTCTGGTGTATCTGGGTTCCCCAGGTGTTTCATGTTCAGATCCAATATGTTTCAGCTCAACAGATTACTTGTATTGTACAAGATATTGCAACCCAGGAACAATTTCTTGTTAGTGTGGTCTATGGTTTTAATTCGCAGGAAGAAAGAAAGGTGTTGTGGCATGACTTAAAGCTGGTAAAAGACTCTTGGTCACTTCCCTGGTAATCTGTGGTGATTTTAATGCCCTACTTCACCTAAATGAAAGATTGGGCAGTGCGGTAACTTTGAATGAGGTTCAGGATTTTAGAGAGTGTGTAGCATATTGTGACGTGGTGGACATCCCTGCCAAAGGTGTTTTTTACACTTGGAATAATAAGCAACTAGGAAACGACAGAGTTTATTCTAGACTGGATAGATGTCTCGCTAATGATATGTGGTTGAGATTATATCCTGAGGCGTATGCATATTTCCTTAATGAAGGTTCCTTTGATCACTCTCCCATGGTATGTTATAGGCGTGCACAATCTCAAAGGAGTAAAGTCTCTTTTAAATACTTCAATATGTGGGGAACTGATCCTGGTTTTTCCACGCTGATTTCCTCTATGTGGGAGAAGAATGTGAATGGCACTCCTATGTTTTCTGTAGTCAAGAAGCTTAAGTTGCTCAAGGGTGTGTTGAAGCAGTTGAATAGGGTTAAATACGCTGATGTTGAGCATGCTCATGAGGTGGCTCAGATGGTTGTCATGGATATTCAACAGAAGCTTCAGATTGACCCTCTGAATCATTCCTTGCTGAATGCGGAGAGGGATGCTGTGACTCAGGTGAATATTCTTAAGCAACCCAGATGGAAGTATCTTTGTCAGAAAGCGAAGATCGAATGGTTAAAGGAAGGGGATGAGAATTCAGCCTTCTTTCACAATCATATTAAAGAAAGGCACTTCAGAAATAAGGTGTTTCAAGTTCGAGACATGAAGGGTAAGATGTGCTCTGAGGTTAAAGAGATTGAAGACGCTTTTGTTGACTACTACAAGGCTCTTCTAGGAAGTAATCAGTCCACTCAACAGGTTCATTTTCCGGTGGTTCATACTGGTCCGTGTGTCTCGCTGGCACATAAAGAGAAGCTTTTGAGGCCTGTTTCTGATAAGGAAATTAAAGAGTGTTTATCTTCAATACCTTCTACTAAGGCTCCTGGTCCGGATGGTTTTAATTCACAATTTTTTAAAGATGCTTGGAATGAAGTGGGTGAAGAGGTTTGTGCAGCTATTAAAGATTTTTTTCGGCATGGGCAGCTTCTTAAGCAGCTAAATGCTACTATAATCAGCCTTATACCTAAAGTTCAATGTCCTAGCTCTGTCTTGGAGTTTCGTCCCATAGCTTGTTGCAACACTATCTACAAGTGCATAGCTAAACTGTTGTGTGCCAGACTTGGTGAGATTTTACCTGATATTATCAGTGTAAATCAGGGCGGTTTTATTAAAGAGCGGAATATCGCGGAAAATATTTTGATATGTCAAGATTTGGTGAGATTATACACAAGGAAATCTGCTTCTCCTCGTTGTTTGATTAAGATTGATTTGAGGAAAGCGTATGACTCTGTTGAATGGGAGTTTTTATTTCAAATGTTGACTGCTCTGGATTTTCCTCAGGTCTTTATTGGTTGGATTAAGGAGTGTGTTACAAGTCCTACTTATACATTGTCAATCAATGGAAGTTCTTTTGGTTTCTTTCAAGGACGACGGGGACTAAGGCAGGGTGATCCTCTATCACCTATGTTGTTTACCATTTGTATGGAGTATCTGTCTCGCATTCTTGGAGCTGTTGGTAGGATGGATGAGTTCAGGTTCCATCCGATGTGTCGAAGCTTGAGTTTGAATCACCTGATGTTCGCTGATGATTTATTGTTGTTCTGTAAAGGAGATGTTCAGTCTATCATGCTCCTTTTACGTGCTTTTTCCTCTTTCTCTAAGGCTTCTGGTCTTAATCTGAACAGGGAGAAATCTGACATATACTTCAATGGTATGAAGACAGAGGGCATGGAAGACATAAAGCAAGTGTCGGGTTTTAGAAACGGCAAATTCCCCTTCAGGTATCTTGGCATTCCTATTTCTTCCAAGAGGCTTAGTTCGACTGACGGTTTGAAGCTCATTGATAAGATCACCAGTAGAATACGGAGTTGGGGTGCTACCCATCTGTCGTATTCTGGTCGATTGATCTTAGTTCAATCTGTTCTTTCTAACCTGCACACATATTGGATGACGGTTTTCTTAATTCCTGTTGGTATAGTCAAGAGAATTGAGAGTATTTGTCGGAATTATTTGTGGCTTGGCAAGGATACATATCATCATGCTCCCAATGTTAGTGGGATGAGTGTTGCTACCCTAAGGACTGATGAGGCTAAAGTCGTCAAGCCTAATCAAAATAACCTAACGAACAACTAACAGAAGCTAGTGGTAAGCAGGGTCGAATCCACAGGGAGAAGGACGAAGTCAAAGGAATGCTTAGTCAATCAAGGTTAGTCTCAAGGGTATGAAAAGGTCGGTGTTTGTAAGAGCTAAACTAAAGACAACGAAATCAAAGAGTATGAAAGTATGAATAAGAGGGAGATTAGGGCATTAGGTTCATGTGACATCGATTCAGAACTCAACTCGGAAAGGAAATCAATCAATTGAAAGTATGCAAATGATTAGGTTTTGGGAAAACGCTCTCTCGAGTCAATTTCAACCTTAAGCAAATTTAGCGGGCTCTCGCTACGTACTAAATTCAACTTATCGACACTGGCGTGAGTCTAGTTTCAATTAGGCTTTCGATCTTAAACTGAAACAACCTAAATTCAATTCAATAAAGGCGTCCCTAAATTCAATTGATAATTAAAACGCGCAGGAAGAAATCAATTGCATAAATTCAATCAATATAAACGATTAAAACATGTTCTGAATCAATATCACAATCACCTTAAACCCTAATTGAGAATTAGCTATGCATAATCAAAACTAGAACAAAGCAATTGAAATAATAAAGAGAAGACATGATAAAGCAAGAACAATAGATTAAACCTGGAGTAATCGGGAATTGGAATACAAAAGATCGATACTTGCAAGTAATTAAAAGCTAAACCTAAGAGTTTTTGAGAGTTTAAAAGAGAGAAAAACTATTCTAATGTAAAGCAGAAAATATAATGTAAAACATAAGTGAAACCCTAAGTTCGAATTGTATTTATAGGCCAACGAAATCCGGAGAAAATAAACAGCAGAACCGAGCGGTTCGTGCTCAAACCGACGGTTGAGGCGTAACCGATCGGTTCACTCCATGCCGAGCGGTTTTAAGGCTTGCAGAAGCTTCCAGCACGTTTAAGCTCTGTTTCAACTATCCGGAACCTATAGGTTTGCTCTGAACCTATAGGTTTAACTTCACAAATCATCGTATTGACTCCGAATCAACTCTCGAGTCTCGTCTTGACTTCTCGATACTTGTAAACGCTCCAAATGACTCAGGTTTCAGCTCAGGACCGCCAAAACCTGCAAAATACACACGAGGAACGACAGTATCGCAATATAAAGCAAATAGCTACTAAAACAATAATGAAATCGAGCAAGTGTGAGCTAAATGCAACTATAACGGGGGCATAAATGCTATATAAAAGACGTGTATCAAACTCCCCCAAACCAAACCTTTGCTTGTCCTCAAGCAAATAGCGTCGGAGAAAATCAAAGTGTAGCTAGTTAATCACGTTAGCATCTCGAAGTGGACGACCTATGCACATAACCTTACAAACCATAGTCTATTTCACCGAAAATAGAGCACAAGTCTCAACCATTCACAACACATTATAATGCTAGCCTCTAACGCTTTCGCAAAAATTAAACCAACGACAATTGGATTCGAGCAAGGCCAACCGAGCATACCACTTTCCATCATACCATTCTGTGGAACCCGGGATCGGACCCAACTCGGCGTCTTGCTTAAGGGCGGATTTTAAAGTTAAAAAAGATTAAGTTAGAAAAACCTTTAAGAACTGTTATGGAGTCGCCACCTATTTATCGCGGAAAATAGGAACCTGCTACCATGTTCTAAGCTAAAAACATGTTCTTAGATTTTGGAGCACGCCGACACCCCTAGATCTAAGGCTTGTGAAACCAGATTGGATTCGGGGTGAGGGTACTTTAGAAAAAGAGTTAATTCAAATAATGATTTATGAAAACCTTTTAGAAAAGCCTATGTAAAAATAGCCTCTACTGACCTAGAACAATCCTTGTAAGATGATAATTGAGCCAATGTTATCGCTACGTACAAGTGCGATAAGTTTGTAAAGAATGCAGATCTGGATGCAAAAGATTGATTAAAACCCTCGCTTTAGCATGTTTATCTTGTTAACGAATACGGTTCAGTTAAAGGTCGAATTCATTGTTTAAGTTGATTTTAATGCAAGACAGAAAGGGTGCAAGATGCATACAAATAAAATAAAATTCAATTGTCCATTGGTTTATTTTAAAAGGTCGGTTGCTTATGCGACTTTGGCGTGTCATCGGATATGGAGTGTACCCGAAGTAATAAGAACACTTGGAAGGCAAGCGCGCTCGGGTGCCAAAGCCGGGGCGGGCGCTAGAGTGTAGTCCCCTTTGTTAGTCCATAGAAAATAAGAAAAAGCTTTGATCCAAGTGGATCGGTACCTACCTTGTCCTGACGCTTCAGATCTGGGCAGAGCTTCGCTTATTGAACTAGAAAGGAGGGTGAATTCAACACGGGATGGTGTGCTGAACTCAAGGATTTGAGTGCGTGAGGCTTTTGTGAAAGAGGATTTGTGTATTGTGAATTGTGTGTGAAAGAGATGTATTCTGGTTGTAAATTGTGATTTCGAGGTTAGGGTATAGGAGTGTATATATACTAAAAACCTCGGAGAAATTAGGAAATCGGGGATAAAACCAGGCCTAGGAACCGCATAGCCTTATGCGGTTGCCTGGACAAACCGCATAAGCTTATGCGGTTGCCACCCCAAACCGCATAAGGTCATGCGGTTTGTGGGTGTGGTTTTTGTATAGTTTCCAAGTTTCGGTTGCATAAAATTTTCGAAAGATACAGTATAATTTCGTGCGTGTGTGCCAAGAAAAGAGCTGAGATATTTCTGAGATATTTTATGATGTGCAGGGCCTTGGAGTGCGGGCCAAAGGCTTGGGTTTGGGCTCGGTTTCGGGCCCGAGACCCGGAAAAATGAAAAGGGGTGTATTTGCATAGATTTGTGAAATAAGCTAAGACGTGAAGCTGTATTTTGTGTAAGAGGATGCTAAATAGCGGTTTTAGCTACCGGGCCTAAATTTAGGAATTTAGGAATGCTGAATTAGACCTTGTTAATGTAAAAGGGCTAATTGTAGTGCGAATCTTGGCTCATGCCAAATGAAGCAGGACGAGGACCAAGCTAGACTCCAAATGGACAAAATGAACGTTATTTAAATGCGATGTGATGCGACCTAAATCATTTTAACATTTCAAAACGACTCAAAATGAATTCGACATTAGTTAGAACCGTTTAAGTCAACGTTAAACATGCGTAATAAAAGTCCGTGTTACATCACAGGGTTTTGTTTGGGAGGGTACGGATATGGGTATCCACAGAGCCCCGGTTTGGCGAGCTCGGACTAGAGCGCTAGTCAAACTCCACGACCATATCCGGACCATTACAGTCTCGATATAGTCAGCGGAACGAAGCATGTGTCCATGGGTGAGACTAGGACTTCGAACCGGGCTAAACGGGGAGGGGCGTGCGCATTTTAAGGACTTGGCGGTCCGTGCATGCTATAAGGGCCTGCCGGCCTGCAGAGTGCCTTCGTCGTGCTTGTCGCTGTGTAGTATTGCTGATGTGATACCGTTGTAGATGCTTAATGTCGTTGTCTGCTGTTGCTCATTGCCTTCAAGTTGCGTGTGGTCTCGTGAAAGAGTGCATGTGCTGAAATGTAAAAGGGGCTAATCTGCGGGGGTGCGAGTGTACCAGGGTTAGGTGTCTTGTTCTCGTATGCAGGGTGTATGATCTCGCGAAGGAGCGTATGTGCAAGGATGTAAGGCATGGTTTAGTAAGGATGAAGATGTGCTTGGGAATGTCTATGTGGGGCTTGCAATGCTTGTGTAGGGGTGTTGTGCAGGTTGCCGAGCGTCATGGATGTTGTAATGCTTATGCTTGGATGTCTTTTGTAAAGTGATTGAGCTTGAACTCGCCGAGGAGCGTTTGTGCTTGTAGTTGAATGCTTATTGTAGAGTAGTATGGTGTAGAGTGCTTGTGCTTGAACTCGCCGAGGAGTGTCTGTGTAGTTGTTATTACAGTTGATTGCCTTCCGTTGAGGAGAAGGTGATGTAAATGCTCGTTGTCGTGTAGTGCCGTTGTTGTTGCTGATGCCTTTGCTGATGTCGTTGCTGATGCCGTCGCTTATGCTGATGCCGTTGTTGATGTTGATGCCATTGCTGATGTTGTACTGGGTCTCACCGAGGAGCATGGGTGCTTAGTGTAGTATTTGCTGGATAAGTACTAGTTTGCTGGGGAAGGGTGTATATGTATGGTCTCGCCGAGGAGCGTAGGTGTAGTTGTAGTTGTTTGGTTTTGTGGAAGAGTGATGGTGTTTCGTCTTGTTAGGGGTGCAAGTGTATGTTTGCCGGGGATTATGGTCCGAGGGAGGTGTATGTGCTCAAGTATACTGCTTCGTGTAATTGTAGTAGACGCTTGGACTTGCTGGATGTGCTGATGCATACGCTTGGTGTTTATGCTGCGTTGAAGGATGGCTCGTTCAAGATGCTTTGTAGAGGTGTATCTGCTGGGAAGAATGTCGCGGGGATGTAGGTTAGTGATTTGCTGGGGGAGTCAAAGGATATGTCTTAGGCTCCGTGGGAAATGTCTATATGGGTGTGTGGACTCCATGGGGAGGAAGTAATACTCCACAGGGACGTGTAAGAGGGTGTAAGGACTCGTGAAGAGTGTTCGTGTTTCTGCTTCTGTACCGTGTATTAAATGCTTAGCACACGAGTATGGCGGACTGTAGGTGACGCCATAACCAAGGCATAGCGGGATGTGCTAGCGCATGCGGCGGACTTTAGGTGACGCCTTAACCATGAAGGCTTGCGTGTATGAAGAAAAATGAAGGGAAAACGTGGAACAGAACATGCTCTGGAAATTGCCTGTAGACTAGTGACTCTTCCGGGGAGTCTCTCATCAATTGGCGACTTTAAGCTTGAACTCATTCGCACATGTCGCGGTTTCAAATCCGGAAATATTCGAACTCGCGATTTTCCTTTCGAGATCTTCAATTTTGCTTGCTTCGACCATGAAACGTGGTATCATTGCGATTCGTTTGGATTCGTATGATACATGTCTCTTGGACTTGGAATGCATGGTGCTTGGGATTGTATGAGTGGCTTGATGTTTGGACGTACGGGACGTTTCTTGGATGTGTTAGGGTGTTTGGTGCTAGGACCTATGTTCGGGTGCTTGTTGTTTGATGCACACATGAAAGTGTTATGCTTGTAGCGTGCATGCTCGTTTGTAGCGGTTCTGGAGGTGTCGCTCAACCGTAGATGCTTATGTTGATGTGGGTATTCATAGCAAGGGTGTCTTCAAAAATGCGAAAAATTATCCCATTTTTCGTTGTAAAGGTTTAATTCTTGATAGGAAGCGTCAGCCCCCAGTTGTCTTGGTCATGGTGCCGGTGTATGTATAAGCCCCCAGTTTGATCGAGGTATGGAATATAGCGATGATCAAACTATGTAAAAGGCTATGGGTTGTATTAGGATGAGGGTGTTTTTGGATTACCCCCTCGAGTTTGACTAGGTTTTTGGATGAAAACTAAGTCAAAGTGTTGTGGATGATGTACTTGGAGAAGGAGTTTTTGAGTTACCCCCTTGAGTTTGACTAAGTTTTGAATGAAAACTGAGTCAAAGTGAAGAGTATGGTGTTTGGTATTGAAATTTCCCCCGTGGTTCAACTTAATTTGATTGAAATTAAGGTGAAAAGGAGAAAAGTGTAGCGTGGGCGGAGCAGGCGATTCAGTTGTGTCAGGGTCGTGCTGAGGTGGCCCGGGTTTAGTAGACTCTAACGGGTACCGTCGTTTTCACCCTTAGTTGTATTAGTATGCTTGTGTAATAAGGATTGTGTGAACCCTTGTTTACATGACTGTTTGTTGTAGCTTGGCTTGAACTTGTAGTTGCTTCTTGTCGTCTTTCGCTTCCGTGCTGTGTTGTGCTTCCGTGTACCTGCGTAGTTAGTAAGCTTGGATTTGAAAGTGAAATGATTCCCGATTGGGATGTTTGGATTAAAAAGCTTTTGTTGAAAAATCATTTTGTGAAAGATTCATTTTAGTTGTCGAAATGAGCTTTAAAAATGAACGCTTGAAATGTCGGTTGTAAGGCCTCATGCAAGATGAAGGGGTGTTTTGACGTTGTAGGTTCGAGCTAGAGTTGTGAAGACCGTAGAGGGTCACTTGAGTGCAAAGGTTGAAAAGCCCCCAGTTGTCGAGGATGAGAATTCGGTAGAATCTCAACACGGAGTGGGGTGTAGTGCTAGGTTCGGTTGTGCTTTGCGTAAGCTGCCTACGTATCCACGAACGTGGAATCAAACCGGCGTAGTTCGAAAGAGCTTTTGCTTAAAATGTGTTAACTCGAGTGAGTTAAATTCGAAGAATGCTGTTTCTCAAAATGTATTAACTTGAGTGCCGAGTTAAATTTTTGGAAAAGTTTAGACTTCGAAGATTCGGGATGCATTTCAAGGATTTGAGATGCATTTTCGAAAGGTACATTTTGTTTGCGAAAGGGTGTGTTTGCAAAAAGTGAATTGCAAAGTGCTTTAACATTAACTCGAGTATTGGGTTAATTTTGAAAGGTGATTAGCTAATTTGAGGGTGCATTGCCTCGTGTAAGTTTGAAAAAGCGTGTCGTTCCGTGGGAGCGTTTTGAAAACTGGAGAGTTTTTGAAAGGAGCGGTTTAAATGTCGCTAAATTGTTTGATTGGAAGAGGATTGACTCGACGTGTGACTCGATGCTTAAAATGCCGAAAAGTTTGCAAAATAGAGACGAATCGTATGCGTGATTTGAGACTCGACGGTTGCATGGATGCCATATTCGGGAGCACGTGCGTTGGTGGAGCCCCCAGTGGTGCTTGCTTGTCTGCGGTGGGATGCTGTTGTTCCTGCAAAACAGTGTTAGACCAAAAAGCAGAGTACTACTCCTAAGTCTATGACAACTTTGCCTTGACGAATTCGTTTTAGTCGCCTCGATAAAGAAATAGTTTGCCTTTGAGCTTTGTGAATTTTTGTGGACACATCCTTAGCATGGAAAGCTTTGGACGAGGGATTTTTGTAAAAGGTTGGTTGAGCTCGGGAGAGCGGCCTACGTATCCGTGGTTACGGAATCAAACCTAGCGTAGTTCCGAAAGGGGTGTTTAAGGGTGTGCATTAGGTGTTTATGTGGAAAGGTGCGTGTTTAAGGATCCACCGGTCTGGGAGGTGGGTTTGTTTTTTTGGAAAGGTGCGTGTTTAGGGACCCGCCGGTCCAAGAGGTGTATTGTGTTTTGTAAAGAGGTGCATGTTTAACGACCCGCCGGTCCAAGGGGTGTTTATGTGTTTGACCTTGATACATTGCATCCCAAGGGTGAGTTCTCCTTAGTTGATCTAGGCTGGTTGCTTGCTACTTCTGTTTTGTTTGGAATTTCAAGGACCTGGCCACTCGTTTCTGGGCTTCGGTACTTCTTGCCTTTGGGGTTTCGGCCCCTTGCTTATTGATTTCTAAGCTTGTTGACTTCTTAAACTTTTGGACTTCTTGAGCTTTTTGCTTAGTTGTTTTGCCCCTTGTTCCGGAGCTTTTGAGACTTTTGCTTTTTGGTGACTTTGGTTTTTGACCTTTGTACCTTGTATTCCCGTTTGGTTTGAGAATATCTCACGCCCGGTATGGCTTGGGCTTGAGCTCGGACCTTGCTAAACTTTGCGGCTCGGTGGTCGCTTGTGATCGTGTGTCTATCACGCCGGGCTCCTTTAACAAGTTCGTTTGCTTATTAGGCACGCGATCGAGTACGCGGAGGGCGATCCAGGAATACTCGTGCTTTTGGTCGCGATCAAATTCATGACCACTGTGGAGCTCCAAATTAATGGATCCTCCTCCAAAAGCAGTGGAGTAGTAGACCACAAGCAGACTAGTGAACCTTAGGTGTTTAGTCGTCGGAAGCTTTCTTGTCTTTGTGTCCTTAATTTAGTTAACTTGGACCTTCGTACCCGGCCTAGATCTCCCTAGGATAGTTGTTCCTGGGATGCAATGTATGTTGGTGTAGAATTGTGTTTTTTATGGGAAAAGTGTGTAAAAAGGAAGCTGGGTTGTAGGCAAACTTACTCCTTTATCGGTTTGTTAAAATGTCGTACGTCGAAGACTCGATTGCCCTATACTGACAGAGATTGACTTAATGTTTAAAAACTCGACCCGTATTAAAAAGACTCGAATTTCTTGAGGAGATCCGTGAGATCGTCAGTGGCGCCTTGATGGATTCTTCGCTGGGTGCTCGAGACGCACATGTCTCGGATGGGGTTGATGCTCGCGTCGGGACTTGGCTCATGCATACTTAGATTTGTCTTTGATTTTGCAACATTTTTGTTTTCGGCGAAAAGCAGGATGTTTTGTTGAGCAAAATGTGTTGTCACATTTTGGCTCGATGTAAAAGGCGTTTTGAAATCAAATCCGATAAGCTCGTGTTAGTGGCTTGTCGGTGAAAGTGTGAATCGATTCGGAGTGGCGATAGGCTATCCGAATCAAGGGTGTTTGAAAATGTGATGAAGACGGTTATACTCGTTTTCATACATTCGGTTTGAAAGAGGGTTAGATTAAAGTGACTATGAGCCACTTGGTCTAACCGTGAAGGATTTGCGGGATGATGCTAGTTCATTCCTAGGTTTTGTCGTCTTGTGAAAAGAGATGTTTGGATTAAAATGGCGGTAGGCCATTTGAACCATGGATTTCGAGAATGTTTATTTTGAAAGAGATGTTTAGCGGCCGTGAGCCGTTAGATTTGTTTTTGAGAATAGGTCCACGAGAATGGGTCACCACTCGGATTTGAGCGATGCTTGGTAATAAATGGTTTACAATGACCGTGAGTCATGTAGTTCATTTATGTTTTGGAATGTCACGAGAATAAAGTGATTATTCTCGGGTGTTTTGAAGAGACTGCTTGTCTAGATCAAACCGTCATGACTATGGGCCATTCGGTTTGAAGGAAGGATTTTTGAAAAGGTTATTTCAAAAACGTGATGAGGATTTTGTGAAAGTAGTTTGTCGTGCTTTGACAAAAGGTTTGGAAAGTGTTTGAACTAGAGACGTGTTGACACGTTTCTGGCTTGACCTTGAAGAGTGCGATTGGCCCAAGTTAACGGTATATCGTTGTGGGCCGGTTGTAGATTGCGATAGAATTGCTTAGAGTGAACCTATTATAGCGATAAGCTAGTTGGGTTAAAGATGTTGAGGTGGGATATGGACGGGTTTACGCGTCCACATGTTTTGCTTAAGAGGAATTGGGCCAAGATCATTTGGTCCGATGAAAAGTCCACGAGATTGGGCTTGGCCATTCTCGGGTTTTGTTTGCTTGTAAAAGATGATTTTTGCTGAATCGGGTCGATTTTGGGTCGTTTGGCCCAAAGAGATTTGTAAAGTGCTTTATTTGAAAAAATTTTTGCTAGGAATTGGCGTACGATGACCGTGAGTCATGTAGCCATTGACGTTTTGAAAGGTCTCGGGAATGTAGTGACTATTCCCGCACGGTTGAAGAGATTTGCGATTGGGTCGAATCAAACTAGGTATAGACTAGCTGATTTGACTCAGAAATTTTGAAAGAAGTTATTTCAAAAACATGAAGGGCCGCGAGCCGCTCAGAATGAAAAGGTCTCCAAGAATGCGATGAGATTCTTGGGTTTTGCTTTATGAAGATGCTTTGAGATAAATGGCTTGCGATGGCCGAGGGTCATGTATTCCGCTCGTGCCTAGAGAGGATTCGGGAATGTAATGATTATTCTCGAGTGATTTGTGAAGAATGCTTAGTGGGTTGAATCGAAATAGTGGAGGACTATTTGGTTCGACCCAGAACCTCGAAAGGTGTTTGTTGTGATTATTTCAAAATGAACGGGTTTGCTTGTTTTGCAGAAAACACGGGTATTTTCGAAAAGAGTTTGTTTCAAAGATGAGAATGTCATTGATTGTCTTGTAAAAGTGTGAAGATTTTTGAAAAGAGTTTATTTCCAAAAATGATAGTGTGTTGTTTGCTTCGTAAAAATGAGAGGATTTTGAAAAGAGTTTATTTCAAAAATGAGAGTGTGTTGTTTGTTTCGTAAAAATGAGAGGATTTTGAAAAGAGTTTATTTCAAAAATGAGAGTGTGTTGTTTGTTTTGTAGAAGTGAGGAGATTTTTGAAGAGAGCTTTTTTCAAAAATGAGAGTGTATTGCTTTAGGAGCAATGTTGTGCCTAAGAAGTCTTTGAGGCAAGAACGCGTGTGCGGATCTTGTCTCGACGTTGAAATGTGTTTGATTTGCATTCGTCGAGCCCATGTTAACGGTTCATCGTTAAGGGCTCGAGCCTAGATGCATGGAAAGGATTCGACTCGTGAACGATTAGCTAGTCGAGTCGAGGATGTTGAGAATGGATTGGTTTGTGTGACATGTATCTAGTTAGTCCTATTAGATTCAACGTTCGTTTTAAGCGTTCATTTTTAGTTCATTTTTGTTTAGGAAGACCTTTTAAGCTTGAAAAAGGAGATTTTAGACAAGGTTTGGCTAATAGGAAGCTTTTGAGACGAGGATGCGTGTGCACATCTCGTCTCGATGTTAAAAGGTGTTAGCTTTGTCGAGCCCACCTAACGGTTCATCGTTAAGGGCTCGAGCCTAGATGGGCGAGAAGGATTCGACTCGAGAGCGATTAGCTAGGCGAGTCGAGCGTGTTGAGAATGGATTAGGTTGTGTGGGTTAAATTTGCACGTTAGTGACGTGACTAGACCAACGTTCATTTTAAGTGTTCATTCTAGCTCATTTCTTTGTTAAGAAAACTCTTTTTAAGCTTGAAAAATGAGGTTTTCGAAAAAGTTTTAGCTAAAGGAAAGCTTTTGAAACGAGGATGTGTGCGCACATCTCGTCTCGATGTTAAAAGGTTTTGCTTTGCACCTATCGAGCTGATATCGGTGATTTGCCGAGGTGAGCTCGAGTTCGGATGTGTAAAAGAGAATAGATTCGACTCGAGAGTGGTTAACAAGTCGAGTCGAGGATGTTAAAAGTGGAGTCTAGGCCGTGTGACCTAGAGGATTGAAATCCGCGAGCTCGGGTTTTATTCCTTGCTCGGGTTTTTGCTTGTTAGTGAAAAAGGAAATTTTGAAAAAGTTTATTTCAAAAATTCGCGATAGTTTTGTTTGAAAAGTGTTAGTTTGTTAGATGTTAGGTTCATTTATCTTTGAAACGTTTAAGCGAGTTTTCGAAGATATGAATGCAAATGCTCGTTTTGAAAAAGACCATGGAGTGCATAGCCTCGAACTTGTACGTATGACTCAAAAAGGGTGAAAATGAGTCAGTCGGGTACACCTCCAACTACCTCGAGTACGCTTTGGCAGATACTTAACCCCTTCATTTCCTTACGCCGGGCCGATAGGTTTCACGAGAGAACCTTTGAGGCGGTCGAGATAGCCGTTCTGGCAAGTAGTGGAGGCGAGAGGAAAGCTAGTCCGGCATGTGCTTTATCGAGTGGACAAGCCTGCATGTGGGAACCACCTCTCGAGGGTGCAAAGGGTGCCTAGATTCCAAAAGGAATGGACTCTAAACGAATGTGCATAGCTCAAATATGTATACTTGGATTGTTCAGGGCTTTCAAGTTTCACCTCTTTATTTTGAAAAAGAAAAAGCTAGTTTTTAGTTTTTAAAAATAAGATTTCCCAGCGGAGTCGCCAAACTGTGGAACCCGGGATCGGACCCAACTCGGCGTCTTGCTTAAGGGCGGATTTTAAAGTTAAAAAAGATTAAGTTAGAAAAACCTTTAAGAACTGTTATGGAGTCGCCACCTATTTATCGCGGAAAATAGGAACCTGCTACCATGTTCTAAGCTAAAAACATGTTCTTAGATTTTGGAGCACGCCGACACCCCTAGATCTAAGGCTTGTGAAACCAGATTGGATTCGGGGTGAGGGTACTTTAGAAAAAGAGTTAATTCAAATAATGATTTATGAAAACCTTTTAGAAAAGCCTATGTAAAAATAGCCTCTACTGACCTAGAACAATCCTTGTAAGATGATAATTGAGCCAATGTTATCGCTACGTACAAGTGCGATAAGTTTGTAAAAGAATGCAGATGCAGATGCAAAAAGATTGATTAAAACCCTCAGTTTAGCATGTTTAACTTGTTAACGAATACGGTTCAGTTAAAGGTCGAATTCATTGTTTAAGTTGATTTTAATGCAAGACAGAAAGGGTGCAAGATGCATACAAATAAAATAAAATTCAATTGTCCATTGGTTTATTTTAAAAGGTCGGTTGCTTATGCGACTTTGGCGTGTCATCGGATATGGAGTGTACCCGAAGTAATAAGAACACTTGGAAGGCAAGCGCGCTCGGGTGCCAAAGCCGGGGGGGCGCTAGAGTGTAGTCCCCTTTGTTAGTCCATAGAAAATAAGAAAAAGCTTTGATCCAAGTGGATCGGTACCTACCTTGTCCTGATGCTTCAGATCTGGCGAGCCGCTTCTTGAAGTAGAAAGGAGGGTGAATTCAACACGGGATGGTGTGCTGAACTCAAGGATTTGAGTGCGTGAGGCTTTTGTGAAAGAGGATTTGTGTATTGTGAATTGTGTGTGAAAGAGATGTATTCTGGTTGTAAATTGTGATTTCGAGGTTAGGGTATAGGAGTGTATATATACTAAAAACCTCGGAGAAATTAGGAAATCGGGGATAAAACCAGGCCTAGGAACCGCATAGCCTTATGCGGTTGCCTGGACAAACCGCATAAGCTTATGCGGTTGCCACCCCAAACCGCATAAGGTCATGCGGTTTGTGGGTGTGGTTTTTGTGTAGTTTCCAAGTTTCGGTTGCATAAAATTTTCGAAAGATACAGTATAATTTCGTGCGTGTGTGCCAAGAAAAGAGCTGAGATATTTCTGAGATATTTTATGATGTGCAGGGCCTTGGAGTGCGGGCCAAAGGCTTGGGTTTGGGCTCGGTTTCGGGCCCGAGACCCGGAAAAATGAAAAGGGGTGTATTTGCATAGATTTGTGAAATAAGCTAAGACGTGAAGCTGTATTTTGTGTAAGAGGATGCTAAATAGCGGTTTTAGCTACCGGGCCTAAATTTAGGAATTTAGGAATGCTGAATTAGACCTTGTTAATGTAAAAGGGCTAATTGTAGTGCAAATGCGAAACTCATGCCAAATGAAGCAGGACGAGGACCAAGCTAGACTCCAAATGGACAAAATGAACGTTATTTAAATGCGATGTGATGCGACCTAAATCATTTTAACATTTCAAAACGACTCAAAATGAATTCGACATTAGTTAGAACCGTTTAAGTCAACGTTAAACATGCGTAATAAAAGTCCGTGTTACATCACAGGGTTTTGTTTGGGAGGGTACGGATATGGGTATCCACACATTCTTACCACATCATACCATTTTTTCTTTCTTTTCTTTTCTCTTTTTTTTTTCGCGCAATGTGGAGCATCCCTCGTATGTTATACCGTTTAGCTTGACGTTCACTCGGTAAAAATCGAGCTCGGGTACACATATTTCCTTAAGGGTTACATCATTGCTCATACTCTCGGTCGCAACCAATTTCATGGCCACTGTGGTTACTCAAATCAATGAGTCCCCTCCGAAAGCATCGAAGCATTGCTCCATCATTAAATGATCGGTCCAAACAAACCACATTCCAACATTCCAAACTTTCCACAAACCAATTGCCTCGCAAGAATACCAATATCGAAAGTAAAAGGAACGAAAAGCGATAAGAATTAAGCAAATACAAGTGGGCTAGTGTTTGAGACTCGCAATCTATGAACAGGAAACAAACATATAGTGCAAGCTACGACGATAGAAAGTCGACTTGGAGATACTAAAGATCAAAAAAGCACACTAATCAATTCTCCAAACTTGACAATTCAAAGCGAAAAAGGTTTGGAAATGCAAAATTTTTTAAAATAAGCACACAAAATGGAAAATGCAAAGCAATAAGCGCGAAAGTGCTTTCCTCCCCCAAAACAGAATCACTCATTGCCCTCAATGTGGAAAACAGCATAACCACAAGCAGCATGAAGGGACAACAAAAGACGGGGGTAGGAAAAGCAAAGCGAGTAAACGAGGGAAAAAGGAGTAAAGAAAGCTCACATTATCAAGTTGGAGCTCCCCCAAATCGAAGCGAAGCATGGAGTGCGGCTTATGATCCACGAATATGCATCCATTTCAGTCCAGCTATAAAGTGCTTCAGAATAGCACGCGAGACAAAGTAGGCCGAATCAGCAGGGGCCGGCCAAGGCCATCAGTGAGGCCTGTCTCAAAAATACTAAGGACGCAGGGTCCTCAAGTACCTGCATGCTAAAACAACTATAAAACCCTCATCCTCACGCGCTCAACAAAAGTCTAAAATGTCATAGTCAAAAACAAACCAAAACCAAAACAGAGTACAACAAATTACAAAATCATCGGGTTGCCTCCCGGAAAGCGCTGGTTTATAATGGTCCCGCGCGACCGTCGTCAAAGCTCATAATTACGTCAAATTAGGCCAAGGACGTTGGCCACTAGCAGCAGCTTCACTTGGCGAAATAGCAGTCGTTCGCCACAAAACTCGATCTCCACGAGGAAGAGCAGCATAATCCATCACGCAAGGTATTCCGTCGCGAAATGGCTCTCCAAAACAGCTCTGTGCACCACGTGCCGCCAACCATGGGTCTCCTCCTCCATCACCTGGATCATAGACATCCGCCCTTGTGACCTTCCGTTCCCCCAAACCAGGATCACAGCCACCCTGCGTAAGACCTGCACAAGAAACAGCAGAAGAAACATCCTCCAAAGAGTCTCCAATAGAGTGAGACGGAGGGGCAAGGTCAATAGCGACCCGCAGACTCAGTGCATAGGGGCGCAGGAAGACTAGACTTAGTGTATGTGAGCTTCTCCTCCCACCGAGAACGACAGTGGTCTTATTCCCCACATCGATTCTGACTCTGCGGTATGCAGAAAGGTCTCCCTAAAATGATCGGGATGTGGGGGTCTTCAGGAATGTCTAGGACCACAAAATCGACAGGGATGTAAAACTGCCCTACCTTAACCGGGACGTCCTCTAGGATACCTAGGGGTCTCTGCACAGTTCGGTCGGCCATTTGCAATGTCATGGAGGTAACTCCTAATTTGGTCATATGCAATTTCTTGCAGATGGAGTAGGGAATGATACTCACACTTGCCCCTAGGTCGCACAAGGCATTCTGAACCACATATTTCCCTATAGAACAAGGGATAGAAAAGGTCCCGGGGTCACTCAGCTTCGGGGGTAAACTACCCTGCAAAAGAGCACTACCCTCCCCCACAAAAGACACAGTCTCGACCCCGTCTATCGAACGCTTCCTAGAGATGACCTCCTTAAGAAACTTGGCATACGCAGGAATTTGCTTAACCAATTCAATAAAGGGAAGATTTACCTGCAGAGTCTTGAAGATCTCAAAGAACCGATCGAGCTTGGGGTCCACGGTGGCTGGACTTACACGACCCGGGAAAGGTAGCCTGATCTGAATCTTCGGTGCCTTGTCCTTAACAGCATCATCCACAAGCTGCTGTCGCTTTGCTGGCCCTGGAGTACACGGCCTAACCGTGTATGCTGCCCTACTCTTCTCCTCTTCCTCCGGTTGCTTCGGGCCATCATAAACTGTACCACTGCGCAAAGAAATAGCACATGCTGTATTAGGAGGAGGGTGAGGAGGATTACCCTGGGGTGGTAGAGTACCCTGCTGACGTGAAGCCTGTGAAGCGGTGAGCTGCGCCACCTGATTCTCGAGCATTTTGATCGCCGCATCCTTGGCTTGCTCACTCTTTTGCATCTGCTGCATCATGATCTCTTGTGACTTGGCCATCTGCAGCATCATGGCCTTCAATTCACTCACACCCGAATCAACAACAGGAGCAGGAGCGGGTTGAACTGGTGGTGGGACAAATGGGGGTCTTTGGTAGTTAGGAGGGGATGGTTGGAAATTCTTGTGGGGAGGGATGTAAGGTTGATTTTGTGGTGGCTGGGTGGCTGGGTTCAACACGTTTTGGTTACGATAAGATAAAAGAGAACGATCGTAACCCTACCGGGTTTTGGTACGGCGAGTTACGGTTGTAGGATTGATATGCAAAACCTCGCTCCTGGGCGCAAAGATACCCCGTAGTATAACCCATATCGTGCCCCATAGCAGCATTCACATGGGCACCAGAAGAACCACCTCCCTGCATCATGCTAATCTGCGCAGTCAGTGCAGCAACCTGACTAGTGAGCGCAGAAATACTCCCCTTATCACGGTCATCATGTGCGGACCGTGAATTCCCTCGCGGCTTCCCAAACTGTGAGGAGTGAATCGCCATCTCCTCAATCAATGCCCAAGCTTTATCATCATCCACATTGTTGGCAAAACGACCCTCTGCAGCAGAATCCAAAATAGCACGACTCTCCGCATATAGACCGTTATAGAACGTCATGATGACCAACCAAGTATTCAACCCATGATGAGGACAATCGCGGATGAGCTTCTTATACCGCTCCCAAGCTTCAGCTAGTGACTCGTCGAACGTTTGTTTGAAGCCTTGGATTTGGCTCCTCATGTGATTAGTACGCTCGGGAGGGTAGAACTTAGAGTAAAAAGCAAGAGCAAGACCATTCCAATCAGTGATCCCTGCGGCTAACCTGTCAAGGTCCGTGATCCACTCACGAGCTCGATCCTTCAGCGAAAAAAGGAACAACATTTCCCTTATTTGGTCTTGGGTAATCCCGGCCTGCTTGATCGTAGAGCAGTAGTCAGTGAACACCTGCATATGCCGACCAGGATCTTCGGTGGGATAACCACCAAACTGGTTCCGCTCAACCAAAGTAAGAAAGGCGGGGCGGATTTCAAAGTTGCCCTGCAGCGTAGCGGGCATCGTGAATCCATTCGGAATGGATTCCGGCTTAGGCACCGAGTGACTAGAAAGTTTAGGCATAGTCACTGGCGGTGGAGTGAAAGGAGTAACCGGAGGTGAGTCCTCTTCGTAGGACGATTGCGTAGCACTAGACGACGCTTCCTCAATATCAATAACTCGAATAGCTTGTCTGCTTAACCTGTGTAGCGCTCGTTCAGGTTCAGGCTCAAAAGGAACTAAACCTGTAGGTGACCTGCGCATAAACACAACTACACAAAACAATGAGAAACGGTCTCAAGGAACTAGGTTCCTTGAGACAAGAGAGAAAAACCTAACAAAAACTAAGCAAACACTAACTAGCTAACCGCCTCCCCGGCAACGGCGCCAAAATTGATGAGGCTAAAGTCGTCAAGCCTAATCAAAATAACCTAACGAACAACTAACAGAAGCTAGTGGTAAGCAGGGTCGAATCCACAGGGAGAAGGACGAAGTCAAAGGAATGCTTAGTCAATCAAGGTTAGTCTCAAGGGTATGAAAAGGTCGGTGTTTGTAAGAGCTAAACTAAAGACAACGAAATCAAAGAGTATGAAAGTATGAATAAGAGGGAGATTAGGGCATTAGGTTCATGTGACATCGATTCAGAACTCAACTCGGAAAGGAAATCAATCAATTGAAAGTATGCAAATGATTAGGTTTTGGGAAAACGCTCTCTCGAGTCAATTTCAACCTTAAGCAAATTTAGCGGGCTCTCGCTACGTACTAAATTCAACTTATCGATTACGCGTGAGTCTAGTTTCAATTAGGCTTTCGATCTTAAACTGAAACAACCTAAATTCAATTCAATAAAGGCGTTCCTAAATTCAATTGATAATTAAAACGCGCAGGAAGAAATCAATTGCATAAATTCAATCAATATAAACGATTAAAACATGTTCTGAATCAATATCACAATCACCTTAAACCCTAATTGAGAATTAGCTATGCATAATCAAAACTAGAACAAAGCAATTGAAATAATAAAGAGAAGACATGATAAAGCAAGAACAATAGATTAAACCTGGAGTAATCGGGAATTGGAATACAAAAGATCGATACTTGCAAGTAATTAAAAGCTAAACCTAAGAGTTTTTGAGAGTTTAAAAGAGAGAAAAACTATTCTAATGTAAAGCAGAAAATATAATGTAAAACATAAGTGAAACCCTAAGTTCGAATTGTATTTATAGGCCAACGAAATCCGGAGAAAATAAACAGCAGAACCGAGCGGTTCGTGCTCAAACCGATCGGTTCAGGGGCAGAACCGATCGGTTCACTCCATGCCGAGCGGTTTTAAGGCTTGCAGAAGCTTCCAGCACGTTTAAGCTCTGTTTCAACTATCCGGAACCTATAGGTTTGCTCTGAACCTATAGGTTTAACTTCACAAATCATCGTATTGACTCCGAATCAACTCTCGAGTCTCGTCTTGACTTCTCGATACTTGTAAACGCTCCAAATGACTCAGGTTTCAGCTCAGGACCGCCAAAACCTGCAAAATACACACGAGGAACGACAGTATCGCAATATAAAGCAAATAGCTACTAAAACAATAATGAAATCGAGCAAGTGTGAGCTAAATGCAACTATAACGGGGGCATAAATGCTATATAAAAGACGTGTATCAAGGACGTTGGAGGTCTGGGATTGAGGAGCTCGAAAGAGTGGAACAAAGCTTTGTTAGGTAAGTATATTTGGTGGATTGAGAAGAAGGAAGATCATCTATGGGTGAAGTGGATTAATCATGTTTATATGAAAGGTACACCTTGGAGATCGTATTCTCCCCCCTTGGATTGTGCTTGGTCTTGGAAGAAAGTTGCTCATTGTATGCAAACTTTCTGTTCAGATACGTCTTCTCCTGTTTTTAATGATAAATACTCGGTTATGGATGCTTATAAATGGCTAAGAGGGGAGAAGACGAAGGTGCCTTGGAGATTTGTGTGTTGGAATTCCTTGAATATTCCACGGTGTTCCTTCATTTTTTGGGAATACAAGCTTGGGAGACTTTTCACCTATGATAGGCTCCAAAAAATGGGGTATATTGGAGCTGTTACCTGTGTGTTATGTGGTACCTCTGCTGAAACTCATATTCACCTGTTTCACGAATGTGTTTTTGCTAAAATGTGTTGGTCTGAATTATCTCGGTTGTTGGGTGTCACATTTTGGCCAGATAAGATTGAATTCTGGTGTCATAGAAGGAACAGAGTGTCCAAGCTTGTGCGACATATTGTAGCAGCGTGTGTGGTGAATGGTATTTACAGCATCTGGTGCACGAGGAACACGGCTCGTTTCGAACATGTCGTACTCCATCCTGGTCTGCTAGTTAAGCGAATCCTTGCTGATGTTCTTACTCGCTTTAAAGTGAAAAACAAATCAGTATTATCTTTGTATGATCGGTGTTGGCTGAGCAAATTGTAATGAGTGTGATGTCCACTCTAATTGTTACGTTGTAATCGGGTTTTCTATTATTAATATACTTACATATTCCCAAAAAAAAAAAAAAAAAAAAAAAAAAAAATATATATATATATATTTCAATATGTGTGGTGAAATACTATTAATTTGTAATTTTGTGTTGGAGAAATGAAAACGTTTGTACTCCTTTTGTCTCAATCAATTTGTTGACTCCGCGTTTAGTTTTGATATTGTCAAGTTATTTATTTCTATATCGTATATCACTTGGTCGTTTGTTTGAGTTCATGATGCGTAGGACTCGAATTACAAAAGAGGAAGACGAAGATGAGAAAGGAAGAGCTTCGTGTCAAGTCAAGACTTTAGGGCTAAAACTTGTAAAGTGACTTAACAAAGCTATGCACTACAAATCTTAGCAGTAGTGTTATCATAACATGATTTCGTGTTATAGTAACATTAGTGCTGTATAAGTTTTCTCTAAATATCTTTTAAACATATTTTCTGAAATATTTTCTAAAGAATTATCTTGTGTTAAAAGTTTTCCATATTTTTATTATAATGTGTGAGAATATCTTTACTCATCTTAGAATTAGATTTGAGTATATTTTACTTGGTAAAATATATGAAAATCTAATTGTAAAAGATGTGGAAAATATTTCTCATATCTTGTAATCTCGCAAAATATTCTTTTATGATAACTCTCCTCTTTAAACCTTATTCTCTACAATATTTTTATTTGGAAAATTCATCTTTATTCTTTTTATATTTTGGCCGAAAATAGTTTGTAATACAAATCCATATTTTCGGATTTCCTAATCTATTTTCAAAGAATAACTTTCTAAATAATATGGCACAATATCTTATATCTCCTAACTAGACTAGTGTGTCTAGGTTCGTTCTTGGAGAAGAAGTAAGCCTATAATATCTTCCTAATTATATCTTACAATGCAACTCAATCTTTTAATTAGGGAGCTTGACATATTTTGTTATACAATATTATTTTCATAACATTATCTTCTTGATTAGCAAGTTATAACAAAAATAATATTGTTATGTGTGTGATATCATTTTACACGTAGTACTATAATTACTTGTGTTTCTTTTTCACAAATGATCATCCAAGTTAATCACATACATTTCTAATACAAACTAAGTCTTTCAAAAGTTTCGAATTTTACATTTTTGCAAAACATTTTGACCGTGTGTCTAAGTCGTGCTCTTCACTTAAGTTTGCAAAATATTTGTTTTGATTTTGAAAGAACTTAAACGTGTACTTTTGGTTTTAAAATCTTATCTTTAAAAGTGCATAGTTACAATAAGACTCTCTAAACAATTGAATTGTATTTTCATTTGATTGAGAGACTTGTAACGAGAAAAATAATCACCTTGTTTGAGATTAATTTCTCGAGTTGAAGAAGAATAGCTTCACACTAAGGTCGGAGTAGATCTCTAGTGTTTATTAATTATTTGTTGTAAGCTAGGCCGGAGTAGGTGCTCTTGATAAATAATTAATAAGAAGAAGGGGTGGATGTAGGCTTTTCAATTGGGCCGAACCACGTTAAATCCGCGTGTCATTTATTTTCCGCATTTATCATTTCGTTGCAAAATTTTAAGAGGTACAATCCTCTATTCACCCCCCCCCCCCTCTAGAGTATTGTTGGGCCCTTGGACTCTACACAATTGTTTACAATTCCTTTATTTTTTTTCTCACAAAATAAAAATAATATAAACAATTCACTAGGATATAGGCAGTATGTAGCTAGTATTTCACTTGTATTTATGCTAAAAATGGTAACAGTTTTTATTTTTTTAGTAAAAGTGTAATTACTGACGTAAAACAACAATGATATCCTAAAAGTGAACAATTTTGATTTTATAACAATTTTACGTTGTGATTCTCAGTAATAAATCACGACTATTTTGGTATCAGATAATCAATGCCAGGAAATATTTAACAAAATTGAATTGATTAAGTCGGCAAAATTATATCCGGTGACGTAATTTTCGATACATTCCAATCATCATTTGTTTACCTTTTAATTTAGGGAGTTATTGTAAGTGAACACATTTCTTTATACCCTTTGAGGTGGATCTAATGGTATTCCTTAGCATGTTGAGCATGTTGAACTTGTTAAACATGTTCTAACTTTTAATAAGTCTATATTTTAATTTGTTAGATAGGATATATAGTTCCAATTAGGGATGACAATTAATCTCATATCCTGTCCAGATCCTAGGATCCAGATCCAACGGGTCGGATTTGGATCGCAATATTTTGGATAACTTGATATGGATATGGATTTGATCCATATACGTAGAAACGGATCTGGATATGGATTCATATGGTTGAGATCCAGATCCTATCCTAGATCCATTTTCAGTTTTTTCTAAAATAAAAGTATAAAAATAAATTAAAGAATCAGTACAGATATACTTACTTATATAAATTTTTTCATAAAATAATCTTTGGCTTAGTGTTTTTAAGCATGATATGAGTGTTGATGAAAAATTCATATGGTAGAAGTGCCCTTATATAGGTTCATTGAACATTACAAAATTTAATTGAGTCTTTAGAAGATTGTCTTACGATTTTATATATAAAACTAAAATAAATAAAGACATATCAAATAGTCGCTCTGAGTCTCAGTTATTTTTTTTAAACTTTTCTGAAATTTGCCCCACAAAAAAGTCAAATTTATAAACAACTCACTAGAAAGAAAGGAATAGATAAGTTTAGTGTAGAATAAATAATATTTCAATATGTGTGGTGAAATACTATTAATTTGTAATTTTGTGTTGGAGAAAGGAAAACGTTTGTATTCCTTTTGTCTCAATCAATTGTTTACAATTCCTTTATTTTTTCCTCACACAAAAAAAAAAATATAAACAATTCACTAGGATATAGGCAGTATGTAGTATTTCATTTGTATTTATGCAAAAAATGGTAACAGTTTTTAGTTTTTACTAAAAGTGTAATTACAGACGTAAAACAACAATGATATCCTAAAAGTGAACAATTTTGATTTTATAACAATTTTACGTTGTGATTCTCAGTAATAAATCACGAGTATTTTGGTATCAAATAATCAATGTGAGGAAATATTTAACAAAATTGAATTGATTAACTCGGCAAAATTATATCCTGTGACGTAATTTTCGATACATTCCAATCATCAATTGTTTACCTTTTAATTTCGGGAGTTGTTGTAAGTCAACACATTTCTTTATACCCTTTGAGATGCGATCTAATGGTATTCCTTGGCATGTTGAGCATGTTGAAGATGTTTTAACAAGTCAATATGCTTTAATTTGTTAGATAGGTTATATAGTTCTAATGGGTTTGTTTGGGCCAAAAATATCTCGTTTGGCCCGAGACACACAACGACCTACGACTGGAGGAAGAGGGTCGATGGCATCAAAGTGAAGGAGCCGACGAGTATGAACAACCTCGACAGTTTGCTTCGTAAGCCACCTCAGCAGATCAGCCACAGTCTGTTTCAACAGTCGCCAGGATCGCTCAACATGTCCGTCGGCTGGTCCGCCAGAGGACCCACCTAGGGGGGCCGACTTCAATAGCCTAAGCAGAAGAGTCAACCTCAGGATGTCCAGGCTCAACAGCCGTCCTGGAATTCCATATAGTCGCCCTGAGCACGAAGCACATCTAGATACAACTTTATAAAAGGGACCTCCAGAAATGTCCAGAAGTTACAAAATGGGCCAAAGCAAGACTAAGCCCAACAACCAAGGCAAAGGCTAGTCAACAAACCCTAGAATGTGGCAGTTGAAGGAAGAAGCAGTCAGCAACCACTCCCCCAAAAATAGGCGATTCAGAAAAAGGTGCTGCAGACTCGGCCAAGAGTACGGACCTAAAATCAGCTCCCCAGCCTTATATAAAGCAAGTGAGCAGCATTTGAGCGGGGGTACAACATTATTCACTATTCACAACAACAATTTGCGCTCCACTCCTCCAGAACTGCATTCATTCTCTCAGATTACTTACATTCCACCAGAAAACAATACTTATACTCTAAATTCTGCAAGTACTATGTAACGTGTTGCTTGTAATTCAACTACTTAGTGGAGCACATTAGGCGGGACACAGATCCCCCCGCGGTCGTTTCCCACATTGGGTTTTCCGCGTCACCAAAATCCCTTGTGTCGTTTTCCTTTTTGCACTTTACTTTTCGCATTCTTTTTTGCTTTACGCGTATCATATCTAACGTAAACCGAGTCATAAATCGAGTAGATCACTATACCCTCTTTTTCACGAGTCAAATAGTCAGCGCGACAAAATTTGGCAGAAACAATTGGCGCCCACCGTGGGGCTGGTGATCTAACTTCGTGCGTCAACTCGGAACATACGTCTCTCGTTTCAACCGGACAGCAGGTCAACATGTCAGGATTCCCCAACGAAGCAGTTACATCTCAACAAGCTGGTCCATCCCAAAGAAACCGGTCTGCTCGATGAAGTGGGATCCGCCAGAGGGCGTACTCCTCCGGCGGTCAGAGGACCTCAACACGCAGTAAGTTCCTGACGTGCACCAGAACCCGCATAGGCCCTTGGAGGTGCAGCATACACCCCTAGAAACGACCAGTCGTGCAGAGGATCCAGAATGAACCACCTGTCGTGGAGCAGAACCCCCCAGCACCGCTGCTGAACACCCAATGCCCAGGTAATGCACTGATAGCGTGTCGTTAAGCGCTACAAATTAATAATTTATAAACCTATCTTAGCCTCAAAAATATAAACGGTAGTAAAGGATAAGTAGGGTCGATCCCACGGAGAGATTGGAAAAACTCTAAATGTGATGATATTATTAGTTAGTTAACCTATAAATTAAAAGCGTTAGTCGTATTTACAATTTAAGGGGGGTCTAAATTCTCGTTTTCTAAGCTCAAAATAAATAACAGAAAAATAAAACAACCTAACTAATATTTACACGCGACAGTCAAATACCCATAATTTAAGCTCGTATTTCCTATAGGTAATTCTAGTTTGTTAACTGACAACAAATTGTTTCAATTTCTAAGCGATTAATGGATTAACTGCGGAGATTAAGATAGCAAAACCTCCCTATCCTCTCTTAGATTACAACTAATCTGAACTAGGCCGAGATTAATTCTTAACTAATCAATTTAGCAGCATTACTGAACAAAGAAGACATCATTAACCCAATTAATTCTCAAGTGTCGTCAATACTCAAGCCTTGATCGATCACGTTTTACCCTAATCCAAACTAAACTCAATTCGCAGATTTCAGTTTAAATTAGTTGCTACTCACTTCATGCAATTCGAACTAGGCCAAAATCACACAAATAGCAGATAATTCAATAATCAATCACAATAAGATAGCAAATTATGAATAAAAATCGAATCTTTATAATAAAATCAGTAAAACGAGAACACTAATCTACTTCAAAAATCGTCACAATACGAAATCAGTTTACAAAACTAAAATTAATCAACGAATTCGAACCGTAATTAGATACAAGAGAGTAAAGAGAACTTAATTTTAGCTCGGAACTTGCAAACTCGAATTTCGGATGTCGCACCTCCAAACGAGCTCCAAATTCGCCCTTACTCGACCGTGTACTAGGACGACGACCAAGCACTGTCCCCTACTGCTCTCTCGACCCAATTAGGTCTCAAAAATCGTCACTCAAAACGCTCAATAATTCTATAAAGATTGGGTATTTTCTCGCCTCTTTCTCGGATGAAAATCAGTGGGTATATATACAAGCTTTGGGCTGATTTTTCCATAAAATTTGGAAAGATTCGGGATAAATATTTCGTAGGATAGATGGAAAATAGGTAAGTTCCAGTGTTTGAGTTTTGGAAATAAGATAGAATTTTGGAAGGGGGAGAGAACCGTACTCCTGTGATGCCTCTGCTACTAGTCTGCGTTGCTGTGTTTGATAAAGTGGGGTTGATCCTTACTTTGCTCTTCTTATTTCTTCTGCTTTGTACGTGGGTTTTGTCAAGTCCACCCACCATCTCATCATTAATTACTTTTCTTGGCTTCTCATTGTGTTGGGCCTGATCTTTGGTCCGTTTTTAGTTTCCGACAAGTACCTAACAAATAAATACGGAGTATAAAGTATCAAATTGTAATAAAACTAATATTCAACTCATTACAAATCTAATTTTATAAAAATATAAAAACGTAGCTCAAATAAATAAAAGACGACTCGAAAAGTGTAAAATTATATAGTAAAAATATATACAATTGCGCACTTATCAAATTCCCCCACACTTAGCCTATTGTCGTCCTCGACAATGACAAATCGAAGCTACTACAAATATCACCATACTCAACCTTACAATGACTTAAGAACGGTCAACGACAAACTTAAAATATATACTTCAAGATCATTTCAGACAAATCATATGAATTAGCAGCGCAGGCAATGAAATTTCTCCTCCACTACAAACTATACAATCGATTAATTAAACAACATTACACATTTTAGACGCTTTTAAATTGAGATTACAAACGAACTTTTCATCCTTCACAACTCGTTTTCATTCTCTTTCTCCCCACATGTCAACTATTAGACGGTGGGTTTCAGCCAAATATTAAGGTCTTAGGGGAAGGGGTTTACTTTCGGCACCTTGTATTACCACATCAGTGCGTGGATCGTTCTCCCGGTTACCTAAGGTGTACTCGATACCTCCTCACAAAATTTGTTTTTTTTTTTTCTTTTTATTTTCTGAATTTTTCTCTGCTTTTTTTTTATTTTTTTCATTTTTTTTTTTTTTTTTTCAAAATATCCGTCCTGTGACCCATGTAGCGAGCCTCAACCGATGGATCCCGTCCAACCGGACAAGTCATCAGGCATTCTCCCAATAGCTAAGATTGGGTACCCCTCGGGCTGATAACTCGAATCACAAGACAAACAATTACGCTCTTTTGAGGTCGAGTAATCTCCCTGTCGGTCCATTAAAGGAGTCACCACGAAAGTAAATAATTAAGCACAAGACTGGCTTACACACCATACTACTAATAAGTCAAAAATGGGGTTAAGATCGTTAGACGAGTGCTATTCTTTATTATTCATTCATAATTCAAATTTAAAAGAGAACTAAAATACGCAATGTTAAGAAATTAATCAACTCAAGTTTAAATAGGGAGGAAAAATTCATGAATTTGCTACTTTAAAATTTATAAGTATATCAATTTTTTCCGAAAAACAATTCAATTCGAGTTTGTCGTCGACTCATCTTAGTCTCAAAATTAAACCGAAGGTTATGTAACATGTATTTCTTTAACATAGAAAGTGAGGATCAGTGCCACAATTCACAACTCATCCACCTGTATGCATTTTTATCATCATAACTTAACCAAAATTCCAGCACATAAACATTCAGCCCAGCACTAAACCATAATTATTACAACACTACTAAAATCTACATATTTTTCAGCATATTCTTTAATATCACCATATAGAAATGAGATTTGAATAGCACAAAGAGATCATAACAGCCAACACACAGACCAACAGCAAAAATCGAAAATTTTAGCCCAATTTTTATCGTATCTTACGAAAATCCTCGTCTATATAAAACGTAATCAGAGCAGTACACGACCATCAGACATACGACATACAAACAGCAGCAATAGTTTTAATTCCAGCCTTATTTAACAACTTAGATTACGATTTCAATTTGCCTCTCCCCCACACTTACTCTTGACATTGTCCTCAATGGCAACTCGACATCTAAATATATAAAATCAATGCATATAAAACAAAACGAGAGGGAAAGAAGGCACTTAGCTGATTATTTGTCGACAGGCAGCAGGTAGCAGACGGCGATTAGTCAGTTATGACATCAGCTCAAAGTGTAGCAGCAGTTGTTCCAATTGCTCGTATAAATAATTTGAAACTTGGCAGTAGCTCGTAATAGTAATTCAAGCGCCAAACTCCTTACTCTGTATCATCGAACACGTCCATCTCACCATGAAACTATCAATCCGAGCCATGTGAACTTATATTACAGCCTGCAAAACATATGACTCGGCCAAGACAAGTGAAATCTGACAGAGAGCGAAAACCCGTGATAATGAGCTGATTTTCTTATTTTTGAATTTTCTAATTTTTTTTGTATTTTTGATTTTTCTGATTTTTTTTGTGGCCGACACTATAAACATCCCCCTACAAAGGCTCCGAACTCGGGGAGGCACTTAAGCCGACTCGACTCGTGAAAGTAAAACAAACAAAACAGAAGAAAAATAGAAGTATACATAAAAAGAATAATACAATCATAATCAATATAGAATAGGCTTGGGTTGCCTCCCAAGTAGCGCCTTATTTAGGGTCGTGGCACGACGTAACTCAGTCCCCTAGTCACACGGTTCTAGAACTCTCAGAAGGATTAGGTAGGGGTTGAGAAGGTAGAGAACCAGAAAGTTTAGACTCTATATTACTTAAGGACGTGCACATTTGACTTATTTGAGTGTCTAATTGTCGCAAGTGAGCATCTGTTTTCTGTTGGTATTGAATTCCTTGTGAGTGAACCTGACCTATTTGAGTGGTGAGCTGTTTTAACGTATCTTCTAAAGACGGACTGATTTGGGGGTTTTGGACAGCAGCATTATTCGAGCTAAACTGTTTAGGCGCTCCATAGGATTGGTTAGAATTTGGTGGTCCATACCGTAAATTCGGGTTATCCCTCCATCCCTCATTATAAGTAGTAGAATACGGGTCATATTTCCTAGGATAGGAGTTAGGAAAACCATTCATAGCATTCACATTTTCACTACGCACACCATCATTCATAACATGACACAGATTAGCGTGAGGATTATTAGAAATAAGCTTAGACATTAAGGTGGTTAAATTAGCAATTTGCTGTGAATTTCTTGCAACTCATTTTTAATAGCACTCAAGTCTACCCCACTAACTCCTCTCACATCGTCTCGTGAGCTATATTGCTGAGAATTAAGAGCCATATTATCGATTAGTTCCCTAGCAGCTCTAGCAGTTTTATTCATTAACACTCCACCACTCGCGGCGTCAATTATACTCTTATCTTTAAGTGACAGACCATCATAAAAATATTGAATCAACAATTCATCACTGATTTGATGTTGTGGACACGAAGCACATAATCTATTAAAACGTTCACGATATTCATATAATGACTCATCAGGCCTCTGTTTAATACCACAAATTTCTTTCCTAATAGCTCCGATTCTACTAGCAGGCAGAAATTTCTCAAGAAAAGCACTTTCTAACAAAGCCCAAGACGTAATAGAACCAGCAGGTAAGTAATAAAGCCAATCTTTAGCAGCATCGAGTAAAGAAAAAGGAAAAGCACGCATTTTAATTTGATCCTGATCGACACCATCAAGTTGCATACTCGAACACACAACAATAAATTCTTGTAAATGACGCTGTGGATTTTCATTAGCACGACCAGAAAATTTAGGTAAAAGATTGATAAAACCTGAATTTAGTTTGAGTGGCCTCTCCAAATCAGGGAAGACGATGCTCAAAGGCTGCGCTCCCAAGGTAGGTGCTGATAGCTCGCGTAAAGTCCTTTCCCTAGCCATTTCTTCTTCCACAAACAGAAGCTCCAAGTATAACTTTTCTTCTTGCTGTCTTTCTCGAGTTTCCTTCTTTAATCTACGAGCTGTACGTTCAACTTCAGGATCGTAGTTAACAGGCTGTCTCGAACTCCGTGTATTGTGCATATGCCTGTAACAAGTACTAAAACAAGAATCAGTTGCATCTAAATTTAATACGTTAATTGAAAAAACAAAAATAAAAAACAGTGAAACATATACATTAAGCATGCTTAAAATCACTACTAAAAGCGAGAATAATCCTACGAGTTAGTTAGAAGTTAAAGCTTACACAATAATAACAGAAAGAATAACAACAGAAAGAATAATCCTACTAGTGGGTTAGCTGTTACGGCTTGAACACTAATAAAGGGACAATGTCAAAGACTACGATAAGATTAGTAAAAACAGAACGAGATAAGTCAAGCTAAAAACATGCAAAAACGGTCACAGAACATGTCATAAACTTGATTCACTCGACCTAAAAAGCCAAATTAAAAAAAATATACAGCAATGACTATATCACAAATTAGTTTAAATTTTATCACACAAATTATTATTTTACGCCAAATCTCCCCGGCAACGGCGCCAAAATTTGATAGCGTGTCGTTAAGCGCTACAAATTAATAATTTATAAACCTATCTTAGCCTCAAAAATATAAACGGTAGTAAAGGATAAGTAGGGTCGATCCCACGGAGAGATTGGAAAAACTCTAAATGTGATGATATTATTAGTTAGTTAACCTATAAATTAAAAGCGTTAGTCGTATTTACAATTTAAAGGGGGTCTAAATTCTCGTTTTCTAAGCTCAAAATAAATAACAGAAAAATAAAACAACCTAACTAATATTTACACGCGACAGTCAAATACCCATAATTTAAGCTCGTATTTCCTATAGGTAATTCTAGTTTGTTAACTGACAACAAATTGTTTCAATTTCTAAGCGATTAATGGATTAACTGCGGAGATTAAGATAGCAAAACCTCCCTATCCTCTCTTAGATTACAACTAATCTGAACTAGGCCGAGATTAATTCTTAACTAATCAATTTAGCAGCATTACTGAACAAAGAAGACATCATTAACCCAATTAATTCTCAAGTGTCGTCAATACTCAAGCCTTGATCGATCACGTTTTACCCTAATCCAAACTAAACTCAATTCGCAGATTTCAGTTTAAATTAGTTGCTACTCACTTCATGCAATTCGAACTAGGCCAAAATCACACAAATAGCAGATAATTCAATAATCAATCACAATAAGATAGCAAATTATGAATAAAAATCGAATCTTTATAATAAAATCAGTAAAACGAGAACACTAATCTACTTCAAAAATCGTCACAATACGAAATCAGTTTACAAAACTAAAATTAATCAACGAATTCGAACCGTAATTAGATACAAGAGAGTAAAGAGAACTTAATTTTAGCCCGGAACTTGCAAACTCGAATTTCGGATGTCGCACTCCAAACGAGCTCCAAATTCGCCCTTACTCGACCGTGTACTAGGGCGGCGACCAAGCACCGCCCTCATCGCTTCTCTCGACCCAATTAGGTCTCAAAATCGTCACTCAAAACGCTCAATAATTCTATAAAGATTGGGTATTTTCGCCTCTTTCTCGGATGAAAATCAGTGGGTATATATACAAGCTTTGGGCTGATTTTTCCATAAAATTTGGAAAGATTCGGGATAAATATTTCGTAGGATAGATGGAAAATAGGTAAGTTCCAGTGTTTGAGTTTTGGAAATAAGATAGAATTTTGGAAGGGGGAGAGAACCGTACTCCTGTGATGCCTCTGCTACTAGTCTGCGTTGCTGTGTTTGATAAAGTGGGGTTGATCCTTACTTTGCTCTTCTTATTTCTTCTGCTTTGTACGTGGGTTTTGTCAAGTCCACCCACCATCTCATCATTAATTACTTTTCTTGGCTTCTCATTGTGTTGGGCCTGATCTTTGGTCCGTTTTTAGTTTCCGACAAGTACCTAACAAATAAATACGGAGTATAAAGTATCAAATTGTAATAAAACTAATATTCAACTCATTACAAATCTAATTTTATAAAAATATAAAAACGTAGCTCAAATAAATAAAAGACGACTCGAAAAGTGTAAAATTATATAGTAAAAATATATACAATTGCGCACTTATCATGCACCTCCCCCTCACATTCCAACTCAGGCTAACTACTCCCTCTTGCAGGACAACATCCTTGAAAGGAAGCTGAGCTTGACGTACGAGCAGTGTCAGAGCAAAGCTGCCCCAAACAAACGATCACAGCAGAACATTCAAAGAACTGAAATCATATCCTACCGAGCCTCCACAGCTGGACAACAAGAACAACAGGAAAGTTTGCGTACAACAAGGAAGTACCACATCTAAATCTGAACTTAGCATCTCTTGTATTCCCATTTTTACTTTAACGTTTTATTGTTTTACTATGATTGCATGCTTAAGCCTCAGAGGGCCGTTGACAAAAAAGCCAGCGGTCAGCCCACAGCAAACCAATTTCGTGCAGGATTGCAACATGGAACAGTGCCATGACCACACCCACCGGATCGATCACCCAGCTGGTTCAAAACATACAAATGGGCCGACGGGCCGACACGTACATACGCTGGGAGCGCGGCGGTGGCGCCTGCGTGCGGAGATCCCACCGCTCGCCCTGGCCACTACACGACGTCTACATAAATAAGTTTTAAGATGGTTCGGCATTTTAACTTACCACATGTGCATGCACGACATACATACATACATACGACACGTACGCACGCCGATAGCGCGGCGGTGGCGGCCACGTGGCGGGGATCCCACCGCTCGCCCAGGCTGATTACATACATACATACATACATACATACATACATACATACATACATACATACATACATACAATACATATACGCCCGACGCTATTCTTAGCTAAGGCTTCTACACGCGCGCGCGCGCACACACGTACATACATACATTGGCGCCTCACGCTACTCTCAGCTGGAGCTGGATACCACATCATACAACCCCCCCGGGGCTGAATGACCTCTCCAGCATTGCAGACCTCAACAAGTTCCACAACAGATTGCTCTCTTGACAACCTACCTGTAGGAGTCAAGAAGCATATCAGCCAACAACCTGGTCTGACAAAGACCCAACATGATTCCACCACCTTTAGCTTGCCCGCTGTTACATACACTCATACCGTCTGGCCAAAGTGACAAAGTTACACGCCATACCGCTCGCCAGTTACACACGCTACACCGCTCGCCAGTTACTCGCTACACCGCTCGCCAGTTACATACGCTACACCGCCTACCGGGTTACACACGCTACATACCGCCTTAGGCTACATACGCTCTGACTGTCGCGCCGTGACAGTTACATACGCCATACCGCTGCGCCAGTTACATACGCCACACCGCCCGCCAGTTACATACGCCATGACTGTCCGCCAGTCGTGATACGCGCTTGTCGGCCAGGTCGCAGATCAGAGGTAGTCACCTCCTCCTCAGCAGGGGCAACATGGCTATTGCCCTCAACATCAGCCGGGGCTGCGAGAGTCTCAGCATTTCCAGTATGCATGTTAGACAACCCTTCTTCATCGTCAGAGTCCAGCACTCCTGCCCCTCGGATCCTGCTGAACCCGAGACTACACCTTTCCTCCATCTACAGACTCGCTCAGCGTCCCTAATTTTCCCCCAGCCGCTTCAGACCTCCTGGCAACCTCGCCAAACACGACGTCAGTCACACGCCCTGGGCGCACAGCTCCACTAAATAGGCAAGCAACGCAAGAGTAACAACATCAACCAAGCGAAATACGACGAAGTCCAGCCATCCTCAGCAAGATAAAGCTACCTTCAGCAAGACATGGTCACCCTCAGCAAGACATGGTCACTCTCAGCAAGGCTCGAAGACAAACCTGAACAGGAGGAATTTCTTACCATCTTCGCTCAGGAAGACAAGATCACCTTCAGCACGCTCGACACCAAACTCCGCTAAGTATACAAGTAATACACTACAACGCATACCTCCCCAGCAGAACAAGCGCGACGCGGATGTCCTCAGTAGAGCAGATACCTGGCCCAAGTGTATGGGATTTTCCACCCTCCTTGCTCAGTCTGGCAGAAAATCCGGGGCTATTGTTTGGGCCAAAAATATCTCGTTTGGCCCGAGACACACAACGACCTACGACAGGAGGAAGAGGGTCGATGGCATCAAATTAAAGTGAAGGAGCCGACGAGTATGAACAACCTCGACAGTTTGCTTCGTAAGCCACCTCAGCAGGACTGCTCAGCAGGTCTGTTCAGCAGGTCAGCAGGACTGCTCAGCATGTCTGTCCAGCGGGTCCGCCCAGGAGGACCCACCTAGGGGGGCCGACTTCAATAGCCTAAGCAGAAGAGTCAACCTCAGGATGTCCAGGCTCAACAGCCGTCCTGGAATTCCATATAGTCGCCCTGAGCACGAAGCACATCTAGATACAACTTTATAAAAGGGACCTCCAGAAATGTCCAGAAGTTACAAAATGGGCCAAAGCAAGACTAAGCCCAACAACCAAGGCAAAGGCTAGTCAACAAACCCTAGAATGTGGCAGTTGAAGGAAGAAGCGGCCAAAGAACCACTCCCCCAAAATAGGCGGTTCGAAAAAGGTGCTGCCAGACCGCTCGGAGTACCAGGACCTAAAATCACTCCCGGCCTTATATAAAGCAAGTGAGCAGCATTTGAGCGGGGGTACAACATTATTCACTATTCACAACAACAATTTGCGCTCCACTCCTCCAGAACTGCATTCATTCTTTCAGATTACGTACATTCCACCAGAAAACAATACTTATACTCTAAATTCTGCAAGTACTTTGTAACGTGTTGCTTGTAATTCAACTACTTAGTGGAGCACATTAGGCGGGACACAGATCCCCCCGCGGTCGTTTCCCACAATGGGTTTTCCGCGTCACCAAAATCCCTTGTGTCGTTTTCCTTTTTGCACTTTACTTTTCGCATTCTTTTTTGCTTTACGCGCATCATATTTAACGTAAACCGAGTCATAAATCGAGTTGATCACTATACCCCCTTTTTCACGAGTCAAATAGTCAGCGCGACAAAATTTGGCAGAAACAGGGTTAAACATGTTGAGCATGTCAAATTATAACCTATTAATTTAAATGGGTTAAACAGGTCTGGTCAGGTCATTTAAAATATAAACGGGTTGGGTTTGGGTCAATCACTATTGACTTATTTATGTAAATGGGTCAGGTTTGGATTGAAAGGTTAGTGACCCAATTATATGTGACACGAACACGACAGGGCACGACCCGTATGCCGGGTTTACCTAATATCATAATAGCCACAAGTATTATTCTGTTTAAACGTAATCACGTCATATTTGAGTAGTTGTAATATTATTGTCTTTCAAATTATCTATATTTATTCATAACAAATTTGCATTTTAGGTTAATTTTTAAAAAACAAGTTCCGGCCAGGATGATTGGGAAAGATCAAACCAATTTGAACTGACAGCACAGTACCGACGCAATAAATCTTCCTGAAAAACGAAACTCAAGAGCAGGTTACATTCTTAATTATTATAATATTCTAGGACGTATAATCCATAATAGAAAGATGAATGAAGTATTAACGAAATAATATAATATTATTTTGTTGATTGTGTATTCGACCTTTATTTTTATTTGAGTGTGGTAGTACTCGATAAGGTGTAATACTTGGCTTATTGTTTGATACGTTTATTTTTAAACACCGCAAGCGTACGGGTGTCGTAGCATACGGGTCGATCACAAGGAGGTCGAGGACTAAGTACCCGGTTGTCTCAAATTACGAGTTATCTACACAAATCAATTATAGGGGCGATTAAAAGCTAAATAAACTAATATAATTACACTACTAGAAATAATCATAAACTAGAGAAAACAACTCAACAATAATAAAAGATAAGGGTTCATATCATCGCTAGACAAGCTCGAAAACAACGACACGATTGCTTAATTGTTATTCAAGTGAGACAACTACAACTCCGGAATATTAACGCTCTCTCTCGAGTAACGATAATTCTCCTAAACAAGTCTAATCCCCGCTCCCGCATGTAAATTAGACCGTAGATAAATTTCAATTATTCAAACTCGAACTCCCATGAAAGGTCTTATAACCTTGATTAGATTGTGTTCCTAATTAACTCTCAGCTTCCGCGTTTTGAATTAATTATAACCCTGTTAGACGAGTTAAACTGATCAATTTGACACTTAACCCAAATATCGCCCAACTTTCGTTGATAGCTACAAATAGTCTCATGTCAAACCCAATCAATAATCATCATCTAACAATCACGATAAAACCTAATCAAACTCGAATAAACAATTTCGCAATCGAATCAAATAACAATTAAAACATGCTTGTGTGACTAACGATGATATAAAACCCTAAAATTAAGTACTCATAAATTATGGAGAAAACATAAATAACAATAACAATAAACATAATCAAATAAAATAGAGAGAAGAGAATAAGAGAACATAATCTTGGATTAATCTTGAAGGAAAAAGCATCGATCTTGTCAAAGTATAGAACTTGAATGAAAATTCTGTTTTTCCTAAACCTAAACTAAGTACTGTAAACCTGAATGTAAAACTGAAGTAAAAGTAAAGTCAGGTTTATTTTTTTTTTTTCTACTCTAATTACAAGTTGGGCCTAGATAAAATACAAGTCTTTGAGGCCCGTCCTTTATTTAATTATTCCAGTCCATAATGCTTTGTCTTGCACGGGTTTTATCTCCAAACTCGCATAATTCACGACCCACGTTTGCTCGCTCCACCACAATTTCAGCTCATAAATCTCCATCCTGCAAATAATATAATAAAGTCGTAGTAAACCGCAAAAGGAGAAAATATTATATAAAACGTACTAAAAATGTCGTGATAAGTATAAATTTACGGGGAATAGATATATAAAATATAGGTAAAATATGGACTTATCATTGTTAAAATGAGTGCACTGGTGATGAAACTAATACGTCATTTACTCCATTGGTATTATAAATTACCTTTTTTTTTTACACCATTTATAAGTGAGTTGAATTTTTATAAGACGTTTAAAATATAAAATGAAAAATAGTCATGATATTTTAATTGTCTTATCGATTGCATAATTGGTATCAAAATTTTACCATTTTAGTACTCCTATTTCACTAAAAATATGAAAAGAAAGAACATGTATTGACATACTCACATAAGACAAATGTATAAAATAAAATACAATGGAACAGATGATATATTAGAATGATTGTGATTATCGAAGATAATTAAGAGGCCTTTCAACGATAAATAGTTGGTATATTTTCGATTTTCAGTAAGAAAATTCAAGTTATTCTCAATTTACTTTGGTTTTGTCCCCTTTACCAGTAATCTTGGCTCCGCCACTGATTGCGGTCATTGTACTCCATCTTTAATTTATTGAGTCGGACACATATTTCAACACATGACCATTAGAAATATACCTATTGTTATAAGATTCGGATTTAATATAATCGATTGCAATTGCTCAACCATTTATATCCTACCTGTTCATTTACTCATCCATTTATCTGAATACCATTCAATCAAATTATTACGAGCATAAAAATATAAGAATTAAGAACAACAAATTAAAAGGACAAAAAAGACAAAATATATTAATATAAAAAGTATTAAGGAAACAAAATCTTCTGATACATAATCTTCTGATACATTGTTCTTATCCTTTATTATTCATATCCTTTAGTATTATTCTTTACCATTCTTTAGTCACTCCAAATCATATTATTATTCTGTAAATTATTTTTATTCTCTTAATTCTAGGCCTAGAATTAGCTGTACATATTTTAATTCGTTATTTACTCTCATTGTCTTCCTGTATAAATACTCGAAGAATTCTTCCTCATTGAATCAAGAACTTCAATTATCTAATCCAAGTCTTTATATGGTATCAGAGCATACGATCATTTCCCTTTCAAAAAATTTTTCTCTCAATTCCTTGTCCATGGCATCCTCTACCACCACAATTCCCAACTCTGTTGACCCTCAAACTCACTTTCTTATTATCAATCTCAATCACTGTATCAAATTAACTCCCCACACATATCGTTCTTGGACTACACAAATCGAGGACGTCCTCTTTGGCTTCGATTTGTTCCATTTTGTTGATGTATCTCACCCGTGCCCTGCGTGTGTCACCGTTGATGAGGAGAAGACAGAGCAGCCCAATCCGGCGTATCAAACTTGGGTCCGTCAAGATCGTCTTATCAAAGGTGCCTTGCTTGGCACGACTGACTCATCAATTACTCCGTTCTTCATGACGCTAAGACGTCTCACGCTGTGTGGGATACTCTTCGTACAATCTACGGTAATCCCTCTCGTTCTCATATCTTACAAGTGAAGGACCGCCTTAAATCAATCAAAAAGAATGACCGTTCCGCCACCGACTATATGCAAGCTATTATCTCGAGCACTAATGAACTCGCTTATCTGGGAAAGCCGATGAATGCAAAAGACATTATCGCCCAGGTAATTGATGGCCTCGACTACGATACTTACAAGTCCGTAATAGACGCGATACGTGCTCGTGATACTCTTATTTCATTCGATGCTTTACATTAGAAACTACTCCGTCATGATCTCACCTTTAAACCCCCAACTCCCGTCCCTTCTCTCCCTGCCTCGGTTCATGCTGCATCCTATAACCGTCGCCCTCTCCTCCCAAGATTCACCTCACGCTGCTCCCCACCTGGCCGCCACAAACCGTCCCTTCTCCACTGCTATCACCTTCAAAGGGCGTTGTCAGTGGTGTCGTAAAACTGGCCACTATGTCGAAATTTGTCGTGACTTTCGCTGCCGTTTCCCACCCATCCAGTTCCCTCCTATGATCCGTAACACCCAGCCCCAAGTACACATTGCTACTGCTGCTGTTCTGGCTAACCAGGGCGCCTATCTTCTCGATAGTGGCGCCACTCACCACATTACAAATGACCTTAACAATCTAGCTCTTCACAACCCGTATGATGGTGCCGATGATCTTATCATTGGAGATGGTTCCTCCCTCGCTATTGCCTATATAGGTTCATTCTCTTACTTACACTCAATATGAATTCGACATAGTTAGAACAGTTAAAGTCAAAGTTAAAGCATGCGTGATAAAAGTCCGTGTTACATCACTGGGTTTGTTTTGGGAGGGTACGGATATGGGTATCCACACTTAGGCGGAGCCAGGGGTTCGTAGGGGGGCAGCCCATCTCCCTAAGAATAGAACATTGTTCGGTTTTCAGTAATAAATTCGAGTTATTTTGAAATTTACTTAGGATTTTGTCCCCCTTATCATTAATCTTGGTTCGGCCGCTGATTGAGCTCCGTCTTTAATTTATTGAATCGGACACATGATTCAACGCATCATCACCATACAAATTTAAGATCGATCGGAAATATACTTAGAGTTGTAAGATTCAGATTTAATATAATCGATTGCAGCTGCTTAACCATTTGTAGTTCATTTTCTCATTCGTTAATCCGATACCATTATTCAATCAAATTATTATGAGCATTAAAATATAAGGAATTAAGAACAACAAATTCAAAATGACAAAAACACACAAAATATAATAATATACAAAGATCATATATATCTCGTTTATTATATGAAAGTAGTAGACATAGTCGACGTTACAATAATGCTTTGAGTTTCAACAATCTTCATGGCTACTACTTGCCATGGCCTTGGCTAGCCATGTGCTTCTTTATCTTCTCGATCAATTGCTGATTTTGGTAGCGAATCGTTAAACGAAGAGCGACCTCATCATTCGGCCATGCATCGTGCTCGAGTGTTACTGGGTTTTGGAGAATGAAAAACGACTCACACTTATCTTCACTCTCCAAAGCCTCAAGTTCCCTTATCAACTCATTTTTCTTACGAATGTAGGTAGCCAAAAGCTTAGCTTTGTTGGTGATAAGTTTTGGCTTAGTGTTTTTAGGCATGATTTGAGTGTTGATGAAGAAGAATTCATATGGTAGAAGTGCCTTTATATAGGTTCATTGAACATTACAAAAAGGTATTGAGTCTTTAGAAGATTGTCTTATGATTTTATATATATATAATTTAAAATAAATAAAGACATATCAAATAGTCGCTCTGAGTCTCAGTTATTTTTTTAAACTTTTCTGAAATTTCCCTCACAAAAAAGTCAAATTTGTAAACAACTCACTAGAAAGAAAGGAGTAGATAAGTTTAGTGTAGAATAAATAATATTTCAATATGTGTGGTGAAATACTATTAATTTGTAATTTTGTGTTGGAGAAATGAGTTGTTTGTACTCCTTTTGTCTCAATCAATTGTTTACAATTCCTTTATTTTTTTTCTCACAAAAAAAAAAATTAATATAAACAATTCACTAGGATATAGGCAGTATGTAGTATTTCACTTGTATTTATGCTAAAAAATGGTAACAGTTTTTATTTTTTAGTAAAAGTGTAATTACTGACGTAAAACAACAATGATATCCTAAAAGTGAACAATTTTTTTTTTGGTAAAGGGTAAATATCATTAAATTCAAAACTGATTTGTACAAGACACTCTTCAAAGGACAAAAAGCTAATTACAAATATTCCTAAACCAGAGACTATCGCTCATTTTTAGATCGTTAGCTAAACTATATACCCTCAACTTAATTTCAGCTCGTAATTGCTTATATACTATCACAGGTCGCAAGACACGACCAAAGAGTCGACATTCATTACATACATGCCAAATATGGTATATCAAGCCTACTATAAACGAAAACATAATCTGCTTCTGAAACTTAGACCCACCTCGTCTTTTATGCATCATCATCCACTCTGATCTGCTACTCATTTGGATACCCATACTTCCTTGTACGAAACTCATACAAGCTCGGCTAAAAGGACATTCAAAAAACAAATGAGCAGTATTCTCCTTCTCTTCCTGACAAAGATAACACACCTCATCATTTGTGATTCCAAATTTAGTCATTCTGTCCAAGGTCATCATCCTGTCTTGCGCTGCAAGCCAAGCTATGAATCTGTGTCGAGGCACGTTGAATCTAGACCAAATGAAGCTGGTCCATCCATGTTTAACAGCATCCCCTTGTAACCATTGATAACATTTGTGTATGGTGTAAGCTTGATCTTGTTGGAGCCAACCCCTTGTTTGAAATCCTGCTTTAATTTTCTCCTTAACACTACAAATCTTTCTCCAACACCAACTTGAATTGATGCTTGGATGGTAGTTCAACCAATCATTCCCTTTGATGTAAATATGGTGCACCCAACGAACCCAAACATGATCAGCCTTGGTGTGTACCCACCAGGCCAGTTTCCCTACAGCTGCCAAATTCCATGTTCTACTATTCATGAGCCCCAAACCACCAGCTGATTTAGCCGTACAGACTGACTCCCATGCAACTGGACAACCCTTAGTATAATGAGTGTGGCCCTCCCATAGGTAATTCCTGCATATAGCGTCCACTTTCTTTATCACACTTATGGGTAACACAAAGATCTGAGCCCAATAAAGATGCAAAGTGTGGAGGACAGCCTTAACCAAGACTAGCCTTCCTTCGTATGATAGCTTCCTAGCTCCCCAGCCTCTGATTTTAACCACAATCTTATCAATCAGTTTATCACAATCTAACACAGTCAATCTCTTGGAGGAGACAGGAACCCCCAGATATCTAAAAGGCAGAGTACCCATGGCAAAACCAGTGGATCTTCTGAAATCAGCAATGACTTCATCCTTAACCCCATTTGCGTAAAATTCAGATTTGTTCTTGTTCATTTCCAGGCCAGAGGTCTGGGAGAAAATATGGAACCCCTGCATCAGAAGTTCCATAGATTGAGCATGACCCTTGCAAAACATGATCAAGTCATCCGCAAAACAAAGGTGGTTCAGTTTCATGGGTGAACACATTGGGTGGAACTTGAACTCTCTACACTTTCCAATTCTCCTCAACATCCTACTAAGATAATCCATACAAATTGTGAATAACAAGGGGGATAGGGGATCCCCTTGTCTTAAACCCCTCTTTCCTTTCAGAAAGCCGAAGCTAGAGCCATTCAGTAAGAAGGTGTAGGTGGGTGTAGTCACACATTGCATAATCAGGGCAATGAACTGAACAGGAAACCCCATAGCTTTCATAAGCCTGCTCAAAAACAACCATTCAACAGAGTCATAGGCTATTTTGAGGTCAATTTTGAAGAGACACCTTGGAGAGCACGATTTCCTTTTATAAAGTCTGACCAAATCTTGGCATATGAGAATATTCCCAAGAATTGATCTGCCTTTGATGAAAGCACTTTGATTATCACACAAGATTTCTGGTAGAATCTTAGCCAATCTCCCACAAATTACCTTGGATACAATCTTATACATCACATTGCAACAAGCAATAGGTCGAAATTCGAGCACAGATTGAGGATTAGCAGTCTTAGGGATCAAAACTATATTGGTAGCATTAACCTGCCGTAGCAGATTACCATTAGAAAAGAAATCCCTCACTGCCTTGCAGACATCAGCCCCCATAATATGCCAAGCTTTCTTAAACAGAGCACTTGAAAAGCCATCAGGTCCAGGTGCACTATTCTCATGGATAGAAAAAACAGCAACCTTTATCTCTTCTTCACTCACACAGCCCATTAAGTTATCTCCCATCTCCTGAGTAACCAAATTTCCACATTCCACTACCTCTTCTATCACATTGATTGTCTCCTTAGAAGTCCCCAATAAAGACGTGTAATACTGAAGGAAAGCTTCCTCAATAGCCACATTATCAGAGCATTCATTCTCATTCATGTACTTGATTTTCAGAACCCTGTTAGTACTTCTCTTCATTTTCAGAGTGGCATGGAAATGTGCAGTGTTGGAGTCTCCTTCTTTTGCCCACTCAACTTTGGCCTTCTGAGTCAAGAAACTATGGACACGAGCCTGATTCTCCTTCACAGCCTCCAAGGCTTCTCTTTCTAAATTTTGCAGACCCTGGTCATCAGGATTATTATCAAGCTTCTTCTGAAGATCATACAACCATTGCAAAGCTATTTCATAAGTTTGTTCAACTTCTGAGAACTTCTTCTTGTTCAGTTCTCGAAATTGTGGCTTCATGTCTTTCAGTTTAGTAACAATTTGGTACATTGTCACACCATCAACAGATTTATCCCAGGCTTGCTGTACTATCCCTTCAAACTCAGGCACCCTAGTCCACATGTTGAAGAACTTGAATGCCCTCTTGTGTCTTCCCACTTCAGTGTCCATGCTAATTATACAAGGGGAGTGATCATAAGTGCCCTCAGGTTTAAAATCAGCATAAGAATCAGGCCATTGTAGACACCATTCATCATTCACCAGAGCTCTGTCAAGCTTACACCATACTCTACTGCTTCCTTCTTGCTTATTGTTCCAAGTGAAAAATTTCCCTATCTGTTTCAAATCTCTCAAACAATGACGTTGTGTACACCTCTGAAAACCCAAAAGCTCAAATCTGTGTACAGGGGCCCCAATTCTTTCATTAGCATACAGAATATTGTTAAAATCGCCCATCACAATCCAAGGTTTAACTGTGGCCACACTCCCAAGTTCCTGCCAAAGCAGATCCCTCTCCTTACTATCATTATAACCATAGCACAAGGAAACCCAAAACTCCTTGTTTGTACCAAGAATCTCAACTCTAATATGGATCAATTGAGCAGAAATCTTCTTAACTGTAACACAGATGACAGAAGGCTTCCATAAAAGCCACATTCTCCCTCCATTGTGATGACTGTAGTTTGTAACAAAAGACCATTGTTGTTGTATTCGACTTAATATTTTATTATAATGACCAGGTTTAACCCTGGTCTCTAGGAGCCCAAATAGACAGACCCTTTGATTTGTCATGAAGCTCTGAATGTCTGCTTGTTTGGTCTGTTTATTTAGGCCCCTTACGTTCCAAAAACCCAATCTATCCATGGCCAGACTGGGTACTAGGTCCCAGTTTGGCCACCGTCTGCTGTATAGCTGAGTTTAACACTTCTAGAAAAGTGACAGGTTGAGAAGGTCCTGCCTCATCTTCCTCTTCCATTCCACCTAAGACATCATAACTATTATGCACTGGAGTAGATGCTACTGTTGTCAATTGTTTGCCCTTGTCCTTCCTAACAATTGGTTCCACCTCCTTGACCACTGGTTTCCACACTTTGCGAGGAGGCAGAGTAGACTGCCTTCTACAATTGTCCTTCTCATGTCCATAAATGGTGCACTTCTCACATTTGACAGGCTTCCATTCGTACTCAACTTTAATTTCCTGTAAATAATCCATCTCATCATAAAACTGAATCATTTGGGGTAGTTCTGCCCCCACTTTCACCTCCACCAAATACCTAGCATAACCAACCCGCTCTTTCAGAATTGTGTATGCATCAGCTTGCAAAGGAGACCCAATAAGCTCTACAATCTTGGCCATACAGCATTCACCCCAGAATTTGAGATCTAACCCATGGAGTCTGACCCAAGTAGGTACAGTCTTCACATCATCCTTTTTCATTGAACACGTTTCCGTCCATGCCTTCACAATGAGGGGTTTCCCCTCAAACAAGTGGTAACCCTTCCCCAACACCTCACTCATTTTCTCAGCAGACTGAAAATGTACTAGAAAAACTCCATTCGCCATAAAAGAGACTTTGTCGTACTCATACCTGGCCCAGACACGCTTCAAGAAGCCTTTGATGATCTCAGGAGGTGGATTCGCACCCAAGATGAAACAGACCAACGAATTTTTCCAGTAGTTAATTTCGTCATCAACATCCTCTTTACCTAGCCTCAATTTGACGCCAGATTTCTCAGATGAAATGTCGCCTTCCAGTCGGTTGAGATCCATCGGAATTGCAGATCGATCCTTGGGCTGAGCAGCCTGAACTTCCCCCTCCTCTACTGATTTAGGGTTATCCTCAGGTAGCACCAGCTCATCATTTTGAGACGGTTGTGAAGTTGATTTAGCGAGCGAAAGGGACAAATTTTGAAGAGAATTTAGGGTTTTTTTCTTTCCCCCCTTTTTCTTTGCCATAGAAGAAAAGTGAACAATTTTGATTTTATAACAATTTTACGTTGTGATTCTCAGTAATAAATCACGGCTATTTTGGTATCAGATAATCAATGCCAGGAAATATTTAACAAAATTGAGTTGATTAACTCGGCAAAATTATATCCGGTGACGTAATTTTCGATACATTCCAATCATCATTTGTTTACCTTTTAATTTAGGGAGTTATTGTAAGTGAACACATTTCTTTATACCCTTTGAGGTGGATCTAATGGTATTCCTTGGCATGTTGAGCATGTTGACCATGTTAAACATGTTCTAACTTTTAATAAGTCTATATTTTAATTTGTTATATAGGTTATATAGTTCTAATTAGGGATGACAATGAATCTCATATCCTGTCCAGATCCTAGGATCCAGATCCAACGGGTCGGATTTGGATCGCAATATTTTGGATAACTTGATATGGATATGGATTAGATCCATATACGTAGAAACGGATCTAGATATGGATTCATATGGTTGAGATCCAGATCCTATCCTAGATCCATTTTTAGTTTTTTCTAAAATAAAAGTATAAAAATAAATTAAAGAATCAGTACAGATATGCTTTCTTATATAAATTTTTTCATAAAATAATCTTTGGCTTAGTTTTTTAGGCATGATTTGAGTGTTGATGAAAAATTCGTATGGTAGAAGTGCCCTTATATAGGTTCATTGAACATTACAAAAAATTTATTGAGTCTTTAGAAGATTGTCTTATGATTTTATATATAAAATTAAAATAAATAAAGACATATCAAATAGTCGCTCTAACTCTCAGTTTTTTTTTAAAAAACTTTTCTGAAATTTCCCCCACAAAAAAGTGAAATTTATAAACAACTCACTAGAAAGAAAGGAGTAGATAAGTTTAGTGTAGAATAAATAATATTTCAATATGTGTGGTGAAATACTATTAATTTGTAATTTTGTGTTGGAGAAAGGAAAACATTTGTATTCCTTTTGTCTCAACCAATTGTTTACAATTCCTTTATTTTTTCCTCACACAAAAAAAAAAAAAAAATAGAAATAATTCACTAGGATATAGGCAGTATGTAGTATTACTGACGTAAAACAACAATGATATCCTAAAAGTGAACAATTTTGATTTTATAGCAATTTTACGTTGTGATTCTCAGTAATAAATCACGACTATTTTGATATCAGATAATCAATGTGAGGAAATATTTAACAAAATTGAATTGATTAACTCGGCAAAATTATATCCTGTGACGTAATTTTCGATACATTCCAATCATCATTTGTTTACCTTTTAATTTCGGGAGTTATTATAAGTCAACACATTTCTTTATACCCTTTGAGGTGCGATCTAATGGTATTCCTTGGCATGTTGAGCATGTTGAAGATGTTTTAACAAGTCAATATGCTTTAATTTGTTAGATAGGTTCTATAGTTCTAATGGGTTAAACATGTTGAGCATGTCAAATTTTAACCTATTAATTTAAATGGGTTAAACAGGTCTGGTCAGGTTATTTAAAATATAAACGGGTTGAGTTTGGGTCAAGCACTATTGACTTATTTATGTAAATGGGTCAGGTTTGGATTGAAAGGTTACTGACCCATTTATATGTGACACGAACACGACAGAGCACGACCCGTATGCCAGGTCTACCAAATATCATAATAGCCACAAGTATTATTCTGTTTAAACGTAATCACGTCATATTTGAGTAGTTGTAATATTATTGTCTTTCAAATTATCTATATTTATTCATAACAAATTTGCATTTTAGGTTAATTTTTAAAAAACAAGTTCCGGCCAGGATGATTGGGAAAGATCAAACCAATTTGAACCGACAGCACAGTACCAACGCAATAAATCTTCCTGAAAAACGAAACTCGAGAGCAGGTTACATTCTTAATTATTATAATATTCTAAGACGTATAATCCATAAGAGAAAGATGAGTGAAGTATTAACGAAATAATATAATATTATTTTGTTGATTGTGTATTCGACCTTTATTTTTATTTGAGTGTGGTAGTACTCGATAAGGTGTAATACTTGGCTTATTGTTTGATACGTTTATTTTTAAACACCGCAAGCGTACGGGTGTCGTAGCATACGGGTCGATCACAAGGAGGTCAAGGACTAAGTACCCGGTTGTCTCAAATTACGAGTTATCTACGCTAATCAATTATAGGGGCGATTAATAGCTAAATAAACTAATATAATTACACTACTAGAAATAATCATAAACTAGAGAAAACAACTCAACAATAATAAAAGATAAGGGTTCATATCATCGCTAGACAAGCTCGAGAACAACGACACGATTGCTTAATTGTTATTCAAGTGAGACAACTACAACTCCGGAATATTAACGCTCTCTCTCGAGTAACGATAATTCTCCTAAACAAGTCTAATCCCCGCTCCCGCATGTAAATTAGACCGTAGATAAATCTCAATTATTCAAACTCGCTCTCCCATGAAAGCTCTTATAACCTTGATTAGATTGTGTTCCTAATTAACTCTCAGCTTCCGCGTTTTGAATTAATTATAACCCTATTAGACGAGTTAAACTGATCAATTTAACACTTAACTCAAATATCGCCCAACTTCCGTTGATAGCTACAAACAGTCTCATGTCAGACCCAAACAATAATCATCATCTAACAATCACGATAAAACCTAATCAAACTCGAATAAACAATTTCGCAATCGAATCAAATAACAATTAAAACATGCTTGTGTGATTAACGATGATATAAAACCCTAAAATTAACTACTCATAAATTATGGAGAAAACATAAATAACAATAACAATAAACATAATCAAATAAAATAGAGAGAAGAGAATAAGAAAACTTAATCTTGGATTAATCTTGAAGGAAAAAGCATCGATCTTGTCAAAGTATAGAACTTGAATGAAAACTGTGTTTTTCCTAAACCTAAACTAAGTACTGTAAACCTGAATGTAAAACTGAATTAAAACTGAAGTCAGGTTTATTTTATTTTATTCTACTCTAATTACAAGTTGGGCCTAGATAAAATACAAGTCTTTGAGTCCCGTCCTTTATTTAATTATTCCAGTCCGTAATGCTTTGTCTTGCACGGGTTTTATCTCCAAACTCGCATAATTCACGACCCACGTTTGCTCCACCACAATTTCAGCTCATAAATCTCCATCCTGCAAATAATATAATAAAGTCGTAGTAAACCGCAAAAGGAGAAAATATTATATAAAACGTACTAAAAATGTCGTGATAAGTATAAATTTACGGGGAATAGATATATAAAATATAGGTAAAATATGGACTTATCATTGTCAAAATGAGTGCACTGGTGATGAAACTAATACGTCATTTACTCCGTTGGTTTTATAAATTACTTTTTTTTTACACCATTTATAAGTGAGTAGAATTTTTATAAGACGTTTAAAATATAAAATGAAAAATAGTCATGATATTTTAATTGTCTTATCGATTGCATAATTGGTATCAAAATTTTACCATTTTAGTACTCCTATTTCACTAAAAATATGAAAAGAAAGAACATGTATTGGCATACTCACATATGACAAATGTATAAAATAAAATACAATGGAACGGATGAAATATTAGAATGATTGTGATTATCGAAGATAATTAAGAGGCTTTCGAACGATAAATAGTTGGTATATTTTCGATTTTCAGTAAGAAAATTCAAGTTATTCTCCATTCACTTTACTTTGGTTTTGTCCCCTTTACCAGTAATCTTGGCTCCGCCACTGATTGCGGTCATTGTACTCCATCTTTAATTTATTGTGTCGGACACATACTTCAACACATGACCATCAGAAATATACCTATTGTTATAAGATTCGGATTTAATATAATCGATTGCAATTACTCAACCATTTATATCCTAGCTGTTCATTTACTCATCCATTTATCTGAATACCATTCAATCAAATTATTACGAGCATAAAAACATAAGAATTAAGAACAACAAATTAAAATGACAAAAAAGACAAAATATATTAATATATAAAGTATTAAGGAAACAAAATCTTCTGATACATAATCTTCTGATACATTGTTCTTATCCTTTATTGTTCATATCCTTTAGTATTATTCTTTATCGTTCTTTAGTCACTCCAAATCATATTATTATTCTGTAAATTATTTTTATTCTCTTATTTCTAGGCCTAAAATTAACTGTACATATTTTAATTCCTTATTTACTCTCATTGTCTTCCTGTATAAATACTGGAAGAATTCTTCCTCATTGAATCAAGAACTTCAATTATCTAATCCTAGTCTTTATATGGTATCAGAGCATACGATCATTTCCCTTTCAAAAAAATTTTCTCTCGATTCCTTGTCCATGGCATCCTCTACCACCACAATTCCCAACTCTGTTGACCCTCAAACTCACTTTCTTATTATCAATCTCAATCACTGTATCAAATTAACTCCCCACACAAATCGTTCTTGGACTACACAAATCGAGGACGTCCTCTTTGGCTTCAAATTTGTTCCATTTTGTTGATGTATCTCACCCGTGCCCTGCGTGTGTCACCGTTGATGAGTTGAAGACAGAGCAGCCCAATTCGGCGTATCAAACTTGGGTCCGTCAAGATCGTCTTATCAAAGGTGCCTTGCTTGGCACGATTGACTCATCAATTACTCCGTTCCTTCATGACGCTAAGACGTCTCACGCTGTGTGGGACACTCTCCGTACAATCTACGGTAATCCCTCTCGTTCTCATATCTTACAAGTGAAGGACCGCCTTAAATCAATCAAAAAGGATGACCGTTCCGCCACCGACTATATGCAAGCTATTATCTCGTGCACTAATGAACTCGCTTATTTGGGAAAGCCGATGAATGCAAAAGACATTATCGCCCAGGTAATTGATGGCCTCGACTACGATACTTACAAGTCCGTAATAGACGCGATACATGCTCGTGATACTCTTATTTCATTCGATGCTTTACATTAGAAACTACTCCGTCATGATCTCACCTTTAAACCCCCAACTCCCGTCCCTTCTCTCCCTGCCTCGGTTCATGCTGCCTCCTATAACCGTCGCCTTCCCCCTCCCAGTACCTCACCTGGCCTGCTCCCCACCCCTGCTGCCCCACAAAACCGTCCATCCTCCACTGCTATCACCTTCAAAGGGCGTTGTTAGTGGTGTCGTAAAACTGGCCACTATGTCGAAATTTGTCGTGACTTTCGCTGCCGTTTCCCATCTATCCAGTTCCCTCCGGTGATCCGTAACACCCAGCCCCAAGTACACACTGCTACTGCTGCTGTTCCGGCTAACCAGGGCGCCTATCTTCTCGATAGTGGCGCCACTCACCACATTACAAATGACCTTAACAATCTAGCTCTTCACAACCCGTATGATGGTGCCGATGATCTTATCATTGGAGATGGTTCCTCCCTCGCTATTGCTAATATAGGTTCAATCTCTTACTTACACTCAATATGAATTCGACATAATTAGAACAGTTAAAGTCAAAGTTAAAGCATGCGTGATAAAAGTCCGTGTTACATCACTGGGTTTGTTTTGGGAGGGTACGGATATGGGTATCCACACTTAGGCGGAGCCAGGGGTTCGTAGGGGGGCAGCCCATCTCCCTAAGAATAGAACATTGTTCGGTTTTCAGTAATAAATTCGAGTTATTTTGAAATTTACTTAGGATTTTGTCCCCCTTATCATTTATCTTGGTTCGGCCACTAATTGAGCTCTGTCTCTAATTTATTGAATCGGACACATGATTCAACACATCATCACCATACAAATTTAAGATCGATCCGGAAATATACTTACAGTTGTAAGATTCAGATTTAATATAATCGATTGCAGTTACTTAACCATTTATAATTCATTTACTCATTCGTTAATCCGATACCATTATTCAATCAAATTATTACGAGCATTAAAACATAAGGAATTAAGAACAACAAATTCAAAATGACAAAAACACACAAAATATAATAATATACAAAGATCATATATATCTCGTTTATTATATGAAAGTAGTAGACATAGTCGACGTTACAATAATGCTTTGAGTTTCAACAATCTTCATGGCTACTACTTGCCATGGCCTTGGCTAGCCATGTGCTTCTTTATCTTCTCGATCAATTGCTGATTTTGGTAGTGAAACGCTAAACGAAGAGCGACCTCATCATTCGGCCATACATCGTAGTGATTCTCAGTAATAAATCACGACTATTTTGGTATCAGATAATCAATGCCAGGAAATATTTAACAAAATTGAGTTGATTAACTCGGCAAAATTATATCCGGTGACGTAATTTTCGATACATTCCAATCATCATTTGTTTACCTTTTAATTTAGGGAGTTATTGTAAGTGAACACATTTCTTTATACCCTTTAAGGTGGATCTAATGGTATTCCTTGGCATGTTGAGCATGTTGAACATGTTAAACATGTTCTAACTTTTAATAAGTCTATATTTTAATTTATTAGATAGGTTATATAGTTCCAATTAGGGTTGACAATGAATCTCATATCCTGTCCAGATCCTAGGATCCAGATCCAATGGGTCGGATTTGGATCGCAATATTTTGGATAACTTGATATGGATATGGATTTGATCCATATAAGTAGAAACGGATCTAGATATGGATTCATATGGTTGAGATCCAGATCCTATCCTAGATACATTTTTAGTTTTTTCTAAAATAAATGTATAAAAATAAATTAATGAATCAGTACAGATATGCTTTCTTATATAAATTTTTTCATAAAATAATCTTTCGCTTAGTTTTTAAGGCATGATTTGAGTGTTGATGAAAAATTCGTATGGTAGAAGTGCCCTTATATAGGTTCATTGAACATTATAAAAAATTTATTGAGTCTTTAGAAGATTGTCTTATGATTTTATATATAAAATTAAAATAAATAAAGACATATCAAATAGTCGCTCTAACTCTCAGTTTTTTTTTAAAAAACTTTTCTGAAATTTCCCCCACAAAAAAGTCAAATTTATAAACAACTCACTAGAAAGAAAGGAGTGGATAAGTTTAGTGTAGAATAAATAATATTTCAATATGTGTGGTAAAATACTATTAATTTGTAATTTTGTGTTGGAGAAAGGAAAACGTTTGTATTCCTTTTGTCTCAAATCTCAATCAATTGTTTACAATTCCTTTATTTTTTCCTCACACAAAAAAAAACAATAGAAATAATTCACTAGGATATAGGCAGTATGTAGTATTTCATTTGTATTTATGCTAAAAATGGTAACAGTTTTTAGTTTTTACTAAAAGTGTAATTACTGACGTAAAACAACAATGATATCCTAAAAGTGAACAATTTTGATTTTATAGCAATTTTATGTTGTGATTCTCAGTAATAAATCACGACATTTTGGTATCAGATAATCAATGTGAGGAAATATTTAACAAAATTGAATTGACTAACTCGGCAAAATTATATCCTGTGACGTAATTTTCGATACATTCCAATCATCATTTGTTTACCTTTTAATTTCGGGAGTTGTTGTAAGTCAACACATTTCTTTATACCCTTTGAGGTGCGATCTAATGGTATTCCTTGGCATGTTGAGCATGTTCAAGATGTTTTAACAAGTCAATATGCTTTAATTTGTTAGATAGGTTATATAGTTCTAGTGGGTTAAATATGTTGAGCATGTCAAATTTTAACCTATTAATTTAAATGGGTTAAATAGGTCTGGTCAGGTCATTTAAAATATAAACGGCTTGGGTTTGGGTCAAGGACTATTGACTTATTTATGTAAATGGGTCAGGTTTGGATTGAAAGATTAGTGACCCATTTATATGTGACACGAACACGATAGGGCATGACCCGTAAGCCAGGTCTACCAAATATCATAGTAGCCACAAGTATTATTCTGTTTAAACGTAATCACGTCATATTTGAGTAGTTATAATATTATTGTCTTTCAAATTATCTATATTTATTCATAACAAATTTGCATTTTAGGTTAATTTTTAAAAAACAAGTTCCGGCCAGGATGATTGGGAAAGATCAAACCAATTTGAACCGACAAAGACAAAGATCAACGCAATAAATCTTCCTGAAAAACGAAACTCGAGAGCAGGTTACATTCTTAATTATTATAATATTCTAAGACGTATAATCCATAAGAGAAAGATGAGTGAAGTATTAACAAAATAATATAATATTATTTTGTTGATTGTGTATTCGACCTTTATTTTTATTTGAGTGTGGTAGTACTCGATAAGGTGTAATACTTGGCTTATTGTTTGATACGTTTATTTTTAAACACCGCAAGCGTACGGGTGTCGTAGCATACGGGTCGATCACAAGGAGGTCAAGGACTAAATACCCGGTTGTCTCAAATTACGAGTTATCTACGCTAATCAATTATAGGGGCGATTAAAAGCTAAATAAACTAATATAATTACACTACTAGAAATAATCATAAACTAGAGAAAAAAAAACTCAACAATAATAAAAGATAAGGGTTCGTATCATCGCTAGACAAGCTCGAGAACAACGACACGATTGCTTAATAGTTATTCAAGTGAGACAACTACAACTCCGGAATATTAACGCTCTCTCTCGAGTAACGATAATTCTCCTAAACAAGTCTAATCCCCGCTCCCGCATGTAAATTAGACCGTAGAAAAATCTCAATTATTCAAACTCGCACTCCCATGAAAGCTCTTATAACCTTGATTAGATTGTGTTCCTAATTAACTCTCAGCTTTCGCGTTTTGAATTAATTATAACCCTATTAGACGAGTTAAACTGATCAATTTAACACTTAACCCAAATATCGCCCAACTTCCGTTGATAGCTACAAATAGTCTCATGTCAAACACAATCAATAATCATCATCTAACAATCACGATAAAACCTAATCAAACTCGAATAAAGAATTTCGCAATCGAATCAAATAACAATTAAAACATGCTTGTGTGACTAACGATGATATAAAACCCTAAAATTAACTACTCATAAATTATGGAGAAAACATAAATAACAATAACAATAAACATAATCAAATAAAATAGAGAGAAGAGAATAAGAAAACTTAATCTTGGATTAATCTTGAAGGAAAAAGCATCGATCTTGTCAAAGTATAGAACTTGAATGAAAACTGTGTTTTTCCTAAACCTAAACTAAGTACTGTAAACCTGAATGTAAAACTGAATTAAAACTGAAGTCAGGTTTATTTTATTTTATTCTACTCTAATTACAAGTTGGGCCTAGATAAAATACAAGTCTTTGAGGCCCGTCCTTTATTTAATTATTCCAGTCCATAATGCTTTGTCTTGCACGGGTTTTATCTCCAAACTCGCATAATTCACGACCCACGTTTGCTCCACCACAATTTCAGCTCATAAATCTCCATCCTGCAAATAATATAATAAAGTCGTAGTAAACCGCAAAAGGAGAAAATATTATATAAAACGTACTAAAAATGTCGTGATAAGTATAAATTTACGGGGAATAGATATATAAAATATAGGTAAAATAAGGACTTATCATTGTCAAAATGAGTGCACTGGTGATGAAACTAATTGTGGAACCCGGGATCGGACCCAACTCGGCGTCTTGCTTAAGGGCGGATTTTAAAGTTAAAAAAGATTAAGTTAGAAAAACCTTTAAGAACTGTATGGAGTCGCCACCTATTTATCGCGGAAAATAGGAACCTGCTACCATGTTCTAAGCTAAAAACATGTTCTTAGATTTTGGAGCACGCCGACACCCCTAGATCTAAGGCTTGTGAAACCAGATTGGATTCGGGGTGAGGGTACTTTAGAAAAAGAGTTAATTCAAATAATGATTTATGAAAACCTTCTAGAAAAGCCTATGTAAAAATAGCCTCTACTGACCTAGAACAATCCTTGTAAGATGATAATTGAGCTAATGTTATCGCTACGTACAAGTGCGATAAGTTTGTAAAAGAATGCAGATGCAGATGCAAAAAGATTGATTAAAACCCTCGCTTTAGCATGTTTAACTTGTTAACGAATACGGTTCGATTAAAGGTCGAATTCATTGTTTAAGTTGATTTTAATGCAAGGCGAAAGGGTGCAAGATGCATACAAATAAAATAAAGTTCAATTGTCCATTGGTTTATTTTATAAGGTCGGTTGCTTATGCGACTTTGGCGTGTCATCGGATATGGAGTGCAAGTAATAAGAACACTTGGAAGGCAAGCGCGCTCGGGTGCCAAAGCCGGGGGGGGCGCTAGAGTGTAGTCCCCTTTGTTAGTCCATAGAAAATAAGAAAAAGCTTTGATCCAAGTGGATCGGTACCTACCTTGTCCGGGCGCTTCAGATTTGGGCAGAGCTTCGCTTCTTGAACTTAAAAGGAGGGTGAATTCAACACGGGATGGTGTGTTGAACTCAAGATTTGAGTGCTTGAGGCTTTGTGAGTGTATTTAGGTGTATACCGTGCTAGACGGTATATTTTGTGGGACCCAAGTGTGGGCACTAAAACTAGGAAGAGAGGTTGTGAGAAGAGAGGGTTTTCTTGTGTGGAAAACTTATCTGAATAGGTCGTGCGAGGGGTTGTATATATAGGAGAATAGCCGAGAGAAAATAGGAAAGCAGGGGAAAAAGCCAGCCTGGGAAACCGCATAGCCTTATGCGGTTTGGTGGGCAAACCGCATAGGCTTATGCGGTTTGAACCATGAGCCGCATAAGCTTATGCGGTTTGCACCATGAGCCGCATAAGCTTAAAAAGCCAAGCTGACAAACCGCATAGGCTTATGCGGTTTGTGTAGGGAGCCGCATAAGCTTGTTTGATTTAGTGGTGTGGTTTTAGTTCCGTGATTTCGTATTTCCTTAATCCGAATTGCTAAATCTTGGGAATATTCGGCATAATCTCTTTGCTTGTGCTCCAAGAAGACCTAGTATGATCTTCTAGAGAGTTGTTGAGGGCTTTGGAGTGCGGGCCGAAGGTGGGTCTCGGTTCTGGGCCCGAGCCCTGAAAATGTAAAAAGGGTGTATTTTGTGACATTTTGTAAAATAAGGTAACCCGTGAGGCTATATTTTGTGTGAGAGGGGGCTAAATAGCGGTTTTAGCTACCGGGCCTAAATTTAGGAATTTAGGAATGCTGAATTAGACCTTGTTAATGTAAAAGGGCTAATTGTAGTGCAAATGCGAAGCTCATGCCAAATGAAGCAGGACGAGGACCTAGCTAGACTCCAAATGGACAAAATGAACGTTTATTTAAGTGTGATGTGAAGCGACCTAAATCATTTTAACATTTCAAACGACTCAAAATGAATTCGACATTAGTTAGAACCGTTTAAGTCAACGTTAAAACATGCGTAATTAAAGTCCGTGATACATCACAGGGTTTTGTGCGGGAGGGTACGGATATGGGTATCCACAGAGCCCCCAGTTTGACTGAGCTCGGACTAGAGTGCTAGTCAAACTCCACGACCATATTCGGACCATTACAGTCTCGTCTGATCGGTGAGCGAAGCATGTGTCCATGGGTGAGACGAGGACTTGAACCGGGCTAAGCGGGGAGGCGTGCGCATTTAAGGACTTGGCGGTCCGTGCATACTATAAGAACTGCGACCTGCTGAATGTCTTCGTCGTGCTTGTAATCTTTGATGTCGTTGCTTGTCTTTGATCTGCGTCGTTGTCTTTGATGTCGTTCTTTGATTACCCGATGCCGTTGTTGATGTCGTCTTTGGGTCTCGTAGAGCGCAGTGCTTAGTGTTGTACTAGTCCGCCGGGAAGGGTGTATGGGTATGGTCTCGTAGGAGGCGTAGGTGTAATTGTAGTTGTTTGGCCTTGTGGAAGGATGATCTTTGTTTCGTCTTGTAGCGGTGCGGTGTCGATTCACGGGAATTATCGTCTGGGGAGAGTGTAGGTGCTCATGTATGTGCTTGCGTCTTGTAGTTGGTGTAGAACCTTCGCCTTGCTGGCTGTGCTGGTGTAGATGTCTGGTGTTTATGCTCCATTGGGGAAGTTGAAGGGTGACTCGTTCAGGATGTAGAGGTGTATCTGCTAGGGAAGTCGAAGGATATGTCTTGGACTCCGTGGGAGATGTCTGTGTAGGTGTGTGGACTCTATGGGGAGGAAGTGATACTCCACAGGGACGTATAAGTGGGTGTGAGGGCTCGTGAAGAGTGTTCGTGTTTCTGCTTCTGTACCGTGTATTAAAGGCTTAGTACACGCGTATGGCGGACTGTAGGTGACGCCTTAACCAAGGCATAGTGCATAATGTATGTGCTAGTGCTTGTGGCGGTGTAGGTGACGCCTTAACCATGAAAGCTTGCGTGTATGAAGAAAAATGAGGGAAACCGTGGAACAAAACATGCTCTGGAAATTGCCTGTAGACTAGTGACTCTTCCGGGGAATCCCTTATCAATTGGCGACTTCAAGCGTGAACTCATTCGCACATGTCGCGGTTTCAAATCCGGAAATATTCGAACTCGCGATTTTCCTTTCGAGATCTTCAATTTCGCTTGCTTCGACCATGAAACGTGGTATCATTGCGATTCGTTTGGACTCGTATGATACATGTCTCTTGGACTTGGAATGCGTGGTGCTTGGGATGTTTCTTGGATATGTTAGGGTGCTTGGTGCTTGGACCTACGTTCGAGTGTTGCTTGTCTGATGCACACATGAAAGTGTTATGCTTTTAGTGTGCATGTTCATGTTTGTAGCGGTTCTGGAGGTGTCGCTCAACCGTAGATGCTTATGTTGATGTGGGTATTCATAGTAAGGGTGTCTTCAGAAATGCGAAAAATTATCCCGTTTTTCGTTGTAAAGGTTTGATTCTTGATAGGAAGCGTCAGCCCCCAGTTGTCTTGGTATTGGCGCCGGTGTATGTATAAACTGTGGAACCCGGGATCGGACCCAACTCGGCGTCTTGCTTAAGGGCGGATTTTAAAGTTAAAAAAGATTAAGTTAGAAAAACCTTTAAGAACTGTATGGAGTCGCCACCTATTTATCGCGGAAAATAGGAACCTGCTACCATGTTCTAAGCTAAAAACATGTTCTTAGATTTTGGAGCACGACACACCTAGATCTAAGGCTTGTGAAACCAGATTGGATTCGGGGTGAGGGTACTTTAGAAAAAGAGTTAATTCAAATAATGATTTATGAAAACCTTCTAGAAAAGCCTATGTAAAAATAGCCTCTACTGACCTAGAACAATCCTTGTAAGATGATAATTGAGCTAATGTTATCGCTACGTACAAGTGCGATAAGTTTGTAAAAGAATGCAGATCTGGATGCAAAAAGATTGATTAAAACCCTCGCTTTAGCATGTTTAACTTGTTAACGAATACAGTTCGATTAAAGGTCGAATTCATTGTTTAAGTTGATTTTAATGCAAGGCAGAAAGGGTGCAAGATGCATACAAATAAAATAAAGTTCAATTGTCCATTGGTTTTATTTTATAAGGTCTGATTCTTATGCGACTTTGGCGTGTCATCGGATATGGAGTGTACCCGAAGTAATAAGAACACTTGGAAGGCAAGCGCGCTCGGGTGCCAAAGCCGGGGGGGGCGCTAGAGTGTAGTCCCCTTTGTTAGTCCATAGAAAATAAGAAAAAGCTTTGATCCAAGTGGATCGGTACCTACCTTGTCCGGGCGCTTCAGATTTGGGCAGAGCTTCGCTTCTTGAACTTAAAAGGAGGGTGAATTCAACACGGGATGGTGTGTTGAACTCAAGATTTGAGTGCTTGAGGCTTTGTGAGTGTATTTAGGTGTATACCGTGCTAGACGGTATATTTTGTGGGACCCAAGTGTACTGTGGGCACTAAAACTAGGAAGAGAGGTTGTGAGAAGAGAGGGTTTTCTTGTGTGGAAAACTTATCTGAATAGGTCGTGCGAGGGGTTGTATATATAGGAGAATAGCCGAGAGAAAATAGGAAGCGAGGGAAAAAGCCGGCTGGGAAACCAAGATAGCCTTATGCGGTTTGGTGGGCAAACCGCATAGGCTTATGCGGTTTGAACCATGAGCCGCATAAGCTTATGCGGTTTGCACCATGAGCCGCATAAGCTTAAAAAGCCAAGCTGACAAACCGCATAGGCTTATGCGGTTTGTGTAGGGAGCCGCATAAGCTTGTTTGATTTAGTGGTGTGGTTTTAGTTCCGTGATTTCGTATTTCCTTAATCCGAATTGCTAAATCTTGGGAATATTCGGCATAATCTCTTTGCTTGTGCTCCAAGAAGACCTAGTATGATCTTCTAGAGAGTTGTTGAGGGCTTTGGAGTGCGGGCCGAAGGTGGGTTTGGGCTCGGTTCTGGGCCCGAGCCCTGAAAATGTAAAAATGGTGTATTTTGTGACATTTTGTAAAATAAGGTAACCCGTGAGGCTATATTTTGTGTGAGAGGGGGCTAAATAGCGGTTTTAGCTACCGGGCCTAAATTTAGGAATTTAGGAATGCTGAATTAGACCTTGTTAATGTAAAGGGCTAATTGTAGTGCAAATCTGGCTTCATGCCAAATGAAGCAGGACGAGGACCTAGCTAGACTCCAAATGGACAAAATGAACGTTTATTTAAGTGTGATGTGAAGCGACCTAAATCATTTTAACATTTCAAACGACTCAAAATGAATTCGACATTAGTTAGAACCGTTTAAGTCAACGTTAAAACATGCGTAATTAAAGTCCGTGATACATCACAGGGTTTTGTGCGGGAGGGTACGGATATGGGTATCCACAGAGCCCCCAGTTTGACTGAGCTCGGACTAGAGCGCTAGTCAAACTCCACGACCATATCCGGACCATTACAGTCTCGTCTGATCGGCGGAACGAAGCATGTGTCCATGGGTGAGACGAGGACTTCGAACCGGGCTAAACGGGGAGGGGCGTGCGCATTTTAAGGACTTGGCGGTCCGTGCATACTATAAGAACTCTTGACCTCTTTGAATGTCTTCGTCGTGGGTGTAATGCTGATGTCGTTGCTTGTCTTTGATCTGCCGTCGTTAGTCGATGTCGTTCTTTGATCCCGATGCCGTTGTTGATGTCGTCTTTGGGTCTCGTAGAAGCGCGAGTGCTTAGTGTTGTACTAGTCTGCCGGGAAGGGTGTATGGGTATGGTCTCGTAGGAGGCGTAGGTGTAGTTGTAGTTGTTTGGCCTTGTGGAAGGATGATGCTGTTTCGCCTTGTAAGCGGTGCAGGTGTCGATTCGCCGGGAATTATCGTCTGGGGAGAGTGTAGGTGCTCATGTATGTGCTTGCGTCTTGTAGTTGGTGTAGAAGCTTTGACTTGCTGGATGTGCTGGTGTAGATGTCTGGTGTTTATGCTCCATTGGGGAAGTTGAAGGGTGACTCGTTCAGGATGTAGAGGTGTATCTGCTAGGGAAGTCGAAGGATATGTCTTGGACTCCGTGGGAGATGTCTGTGTAGGTGTGTGGACTCTATGGGGAGGAAGTGATACTCCACAGGGACGTATAAGTGGGTGTAAGGACTCGTGAAGAGTGTTCGTGTTTCTGCTTCTGTACCGTGTATTAAATGCTTAGTACACACGTATGGCGGACTGTAGGTGACGCCTTAACCAAGGCATGGCGCATAATGTATGTGCTAGTGCTTGTGGCGGATTGTAGGTGACGCCTTAACCACGAAAGCTTGCGTGTATGAAGAAAAATGAGGGAAAACGTGGAACAAAACATGCTCTGGAAATTGCCTGTAGACTAGTGACTCTTCCGGGGAATCTCTCATCAATTGGCGACTTCAAGCGTGAACTCATTCGCACATGTTGCGGTTTCAAATCCGGAAATATTCGAACTCGCGATTTTTCTTTCGAGATCTTCAATTTCGCTTGCTTCGACCATGAAACGTGGTATCATTGCGATTCGTTTGGATTCGTATGATACATGTCTCTTGGACTTGGAATGCATGGTGCTTGGGATGTTTCTTGGATATGTTAGGGTGCTTGGTGCTTGGACCTACGTTCGGGTGTTGCTTGTCTGATGCACACATGAAAGTGTTATGCTTTTAGTGTGCATGTTCATGTTTGTAGCGGTTCTGGAGGTGTCGCTCAACCGTAGATGCTTATGTTGATGTGGGTATTCATAGTAAGGGTGTCTTCAGAAATGCGAAAAATTATCCCGTTTTTCGTTGTAAAGGTTTGATTCTTGATAGGAAGCGTCAGCCCCCAGTTGTCTTGGTATTGGCGCCGGTGTATGTATAAGCCCCCAGTTTGATCGAGATATGAAATATAACGATGATCAAACTATGTAAAAGGCTATGGGTTGTATTAGGATAAGGGTGTATTAGGAGAAGGAGTTTTCGGATTACCCCCTCGAGTTTGACTAGGTTTTTGGATGAAAACTGAGTCAAAGTGTAATGGGATGTGTACTTGGAGAAGGAGTTTTTGGGTTACCCCCTCGAGTTTGACTAAGTTTTGAATGAAAACTGAATCAAAGTGAAGAGTATGGTGTTTGGTATTGAAATTTCCCCCGTGGTTCGACTTAATTTGATTGAAATTAAGGTAAAAAGGACAAAAATGTAGCGTGGGCGGAGCAGGCGATTCAGCTGTGTCAGGGTCGTGCTGAGGTGGCTTGGGTTCAGTAGACTTTGACGAGTACCGCCGTCTTCACCATTAGTTGTATTAGTATGCTTGTGTAATAAGGATTGTGTGAACCCTTGTTTACATTACTGTTTGTTCTAGCTTGGCTTGAACTTTGTAGTTGCTTTCGTCGTCTTTCGCTTCCGTGCTGTGTTGTGCTTCCGTGTACCTGCGTAGTTAGTAGGCTTGGATTTGAAGGTGAAATGATTCCCGATTGGGATGCTTGGATTAAAAAGCTTTTTGTTGAAAAATCATTTTTGTAAAAGATTCATTTTAGTTGTCGAAATGAGCTTTAAAAATGAACGCTTGAAATGTCGGTTGTAAGGCTTCATGCAAGATGAGAAAGCGTTTTGACGTTGTGAGCTTAAGCTAGAGTTGTGAAGACCGTGGAGGGTCATTTGAGTGCAAAGGTTGAAAAGCCCCCAGTTGTCGAGGATGAGAATTCGGTGGAATCTCAACACGGAGTGGGGTGTAGTGCTAGGTTCGGTTGTGCTTTGCGTAAGCTGCCTACGTATCCACGAACGTGGAATCAAACCGGCGTAGTTCGAAAGAGCTTTTGCTTAAAATGTGTTAACTCGAGTGAGTTAAATTCAAAGAATGCTTTTTCTCAAAGTATGTTAACTCGAATGGTGAGTTAAATTTTTGGGAAAAGCTTGGACTTCGAAGATTCGAGATGCGTTTCAAAGATTTGAGATGCATTTTCGAAAGGTACATTTTGTTTGCGAAAGGGTGTGTTTGCAAAAAGTGAATTTCAAAAGTGCTTTCATATTAACTCGAGTATTGGGTTAATTTTGAAAGGTGATTAGCTAATTTGAGGGTGCATTGCCTCGTGTAAGTTTGAAAAAGCGCGTCGTTCAGGGAGGGCGTTTTGAAGACTGGAGAGTTTTTGAAAGGAGCGGTTTAAATGTCGCTAAATTGTTTGATTGGAAGAGGATTGACTCGACGTGTGACTCGATGCTTAAAATGCCGAAAAGTTTGCAAAATAGAGACGAATCGTATGCGTGATTTGAGACTCGACGGTTGCATGGTTGCCATATTCGGGAACACGTGCGTTGGTGGAGCCCAGTGGTGCTTGCTTATGCGGTGGGATCTTTGTTGTTCTGCAAAGCAGTGTTAGACCAAAAAGCGTAGTACTACTCCTAAGTCTATGACATGTTTACCTTGACGAACTCGTTTTGGTCGCCTCGATAAAGAAATAGTTTGCCTTTGTGCTTTGTGAATTTTTGTGGACACATCCTTAGCATGGAAAGCTTTGGACGAGAAATATTTTGTGGATTTTTGTAAAAGGTTGGTTGAGCTCGGGAGAGCGGCCTACGTATCCGTGGTTACGGAATCAAACCTAGCGTAGTTCCGAAAGGGGTGTTTATGGGCGTGCATGAGGTGTTTATGTGGAAAGGTGCGTGTTTAAGGATCCACCGGTCTGGGAGGTGGGTTTGTTTTTGTGGAAAGGTGCGTGTTTAGGGACCCGCCGGTCCAAAGGGTGTTTATGTGTTTGACCTTGATACATTGCATCCTAAGGGTGGGTTCTCCTTAGTTGATCTAAATTTGGTTGCTTGCTACTTCTGTCTTGTCTTTAATTTGGAATTTCAAGGACCTGGCCACTCGTTTCTGGGCTTCGGTACTTCTTGCCTTTGGGGTTTCGGCCCCTCGCTTATTGATTTCTAAGCTTGTTGACTTCTTAAGGTTTTTGACTTCTTAAGCTTTTGACTTCTTAAGCTTTTGACTTCTTAAGCTTTTTGCTTAGTTGTCTTGCCCCTTGTTCCGGAGCTTTTGAGACTTTTGCTTTTTGGTGACTTTGGTTTTTGACCTTTGTACCTTATATTCCCGTTTGGTTTGAGAATATCCCACGCCCTGTATGGCTTGGGCTTGAGCTCGGACCCTGCTAAAACCCTGTGGCTCGGTGGTCACTTGTGATCGTGTATCTATCACGCCGGGCTCCTCTGACAAGTTCGTTTGCTTATTAGGCACGCGATCGAGTACGCGGAGGACGATCCAGGAATACTCGTACTTTTGGTCGCGATCAAATTCATGACCACTGTGGAGCTCCAAATTAATGGATCCTCCTCCGAAAGCAGCGGAGTAGTAGACCACAAGCAGACTAGTGAACCTTAGGTGTTTAGTCGTCGGAACCTCCTTTGTCTTTGTGTTTGTCTTTGATTTTGTTGTTTACTTGGACCTTCGTGATCAAGCCTAGACCTTCTTAGGACAGCTGTTCCTAGGATGCAATGTATGTCGGTGCAAAATGTTTTTTTTGTGAGTAAAAAGGGTAAAAAGAAACTGGGTTGTTGGCAAACTTATTCCCTTATCGATTTGTTAAAAATGTCGTACGTCGGAGACTCGATTATCCTAGACTGACGGAGATTGACTCGATGCTTAAAAACTCGACCCGTATTGAAAAGACTCGAATTTCTTGAGGAGATCCGTGAGATCGTCGGTGGCGCCTTGATGGATTCTTCGCTGGGTGCTCGAGACGCACATGTCTCGGATGGGGTTGATGCTCGCGTCGGGACTCGTTTCATGCATACTTAGATTTGTCTTTGATTTTGCAAAAGTTTTGTTTTCGGCGAAAAGCAGGATGTTTTGTTGAGCAAAATGTGTTGTCACATTTTGGCTTGATGTAAAAGGTGTTTCGAGTTGAAATGTGTTGTCACATTTCGACTCTGTGCAAGAGATGATTCAAGGTAGTGATGAGCTACTTGAACCGAGGGTGCTTCGAAGATGCGATGGAAACGGTAGTGCCCGTTTACATGCATTTACTTAAAGAAGAGTTTGACCGAAGCGGCTAGAGCCACTTGGTCCGACATCAAAAATTCTCGGGATTGAGCTTGCTCATTCCCGGGTTTTGTTCTTTTGCGAAAAGAGGAATGCCTGATCCTAGAAGGTTTTGGGCTAATGAAAACCTTCGAAAAAAAAAGCTTATGTTGAAAGAGGTATAAAAAAGGAAAGGCCTTGAGCCGTTCGATTTATTTTTTTGTGAAATTCCTCGAGAATGGGCTGACATTCTCGGGTTTGAAAAGAGTTTTGTGATAAAAAGGGGTGTGATGACCGCGAGTCATGCGGCCGATTGTGAGCTAGAAATGTTTTATAACGTTCCATGCTCGACGATGTTTGGTGATAGAAAGCTAGAAGTTTATGTTAACGGCATGTTGCTAAGATCCTATTGGTGGATGCTCGAAATGGCGTTTAAGCTATTTGAGTCGAAGGTGTCAAAGTGCGATGAGGACGAGCTTGCTCGTCCACATGGATTCTGTGAAAAGAGAAATGGATCGAGGTAGTTTGAGCCATTCGATCCAATGCTAGGGCCCACAAGACTGGGCTTGACCACTCTTGGGTATGGCGAGGATCTTTGCTTCGAAATTTGGTTCGGCAATGAGACGTTTGAAAAGGTTTTGTTTAGAAAGGTTCGAAAAGGCCAAGGGCCGTGAGTTCGCTTTGAAAGACTCACCAAGAATGTGTCCTAATTCTTGGGTTATGCTTTGTGAAAAAGCATGTGATAAATGGGTTAGGATAACCGTGGGTTATTTAATCCATTTATGTTTTCAAAGGCTTAGGGAAAGTGAGTTTTGTGTTGGGTTGCTCACGATGTTTGCAATGTATTTAATTAACGATTGTTCATTCGTTAGTTCATTTTTAGCGCTCGGATTCTTATGTTGTGTTGTTTGATTGATTTGTTTGATTTTTGTTTGTTGTTCATTGCTTATTTGTTTGTTTTTAGCTTGAGACTAGACGTAAGCAAACTTATTCGTATTATTCATTAAAGAAGAATTGTTTGACAAATCAGGAGGAGAAATTGGAGCTAGCCTCCGAAAGTCTAAGCTAAAACTAGAAGGTGGGTCGACAGATGACCCGACACCTAAAGGATTAGATCCTAAGAGGATTTCTTCTTCTTTGCGTTTGCCAATGCTTCCGTTCTCGCCATCTTCCTCTTAGGTTGTGACGGCTTGCGTTTTATGGGTGCATCTCCGCTTGTTAGTTTATCCTCCATGCTTGCGTTAGGGGTTAGGTTGTTTTCGGGCATGACAAAGTCTGAGTGATCTTTGGGAGGAAGTGGTCCTGTGGAGATCGTATGGTTGTATGGAGGGTGATCTTTGTTGGATGGTTTGGGTTGCATGGTAAAAGAGTTAACCTTTTCGTCACCTTGGATCGTGGCTTGGTTGGACATAGGCCATTCGTCCCCTTTATCGTTGAACGAAGCGCCAATGATTTGATTGTCGCTTGTTTTGATATTGTTGGAGCAGTTCATAATGGGAGGTGATCCCATGAAGATTGTGTGGTCGGCGACAGGGTTGTCGTCGTTGGGTGACTTGGACGGTTGAGACGGTTTGTCGAGCTTTCCTTGGTCGATGAGATCTTGGATGGCGTGCTTCAGTTTGAAGCAGTCTTCGGTGACGTGGCCTTTGCCTGCGTGGTATGCCTGAGAAGCATTGGGGTCCCAAAGTTTTGGCTTTTTGTCTTCGGGCGGCTCGCTAGTAGGCCCGATTGGTTGTAGGTAGTTGTTTTCAACCAACCTATAGAATGCCTTGGTGTAAGGTATGAAGTTCCTGTAACTTTTGGTTGCAAATGCGTCCAAACGGTCGCATGATGTAGTTTTCCGACTCTTGGTCGCGAGTAGATTTTGGTGAGTTATCTTGGTAGGTATGGCGGTGTATCGGCCATCGTCGGCCCCTAAGATCGTCTTCAATTCGAGCGCCGACCCTGATGAGTTGTTCGAAGTCTTGGATGTTGCTGTACCGCATGTATAATTGATACACGGGTCGTAGGTTGTTTATGAACTTAGGCACAAGTTCGTCCTCATGCGGACGATCTGGAATTTGTTCGCTTAGCTTTTTCCATCGGGAGAGATACTCGGTGAAGCCTTCGTTCTCTTGTTGATTAAGGGCCTCGAGAGTGTGGATAGAGGCCTGTTTGTCGGTCTTGTTCTTTATACGTTGTTCCAAACGCTTTATCTCGGTCTTATGGTGGTTCAGCAGGCGTTCGAGGTCGTCAGTCAGCTTGGTGATTTGTTCACGGAGTGCGTTAACATCATCATTGCCGGCCATTTTTGCGGGTGTGGGTTCGTTTCTTGTAGGGGATGACTGTGTGATTCTTGGCACGACGAGTATCCAGCTGAGGCCTATATTTCACTTCGTATATTAGTGACACGACTCGACCCACTAGACTCACGATCACTCTAAGCATTCATTTTTAGCTTATTTCTTTGTTTAGAAAGACCTTTTAAGTTTTGAAAAGGAGGTTCTCGAAAAGGTTTTAGCTAAGGGATGTTTTTGAGGCGCGGACGTGTGCTCACGTCTCGCCTCGATGATGTTAGCTTTGTCGAGCCCATTTAACGGTTCATCGTTAAGGGCTCGAGCCTAGGTGGGTGAAAGGGGTTTGACTTGAGAGCGGTTAGCTAGTTGAGTTGAGGATGTTGAAGAATGGATTAGGTTGTGTGGCGTGTATCTAGTTAGTCCTACTAGGTTCAATGTTCATTTTAGGCGTTCATTTTTAGCTCATGTCATTGTTTTGAAAGACCTTTTAAGCTTGAAAAAGGAGATTTTCGAAGAGTTTTGGCTAAAGGGAAGCTTTTGAGATGAGGATGTGTGCGCACATCTCGTCTCGATGTTAAAATATTTTGTTTTGCACCCGTCGAACTGATATCGGTAATTTGCCGAGGTGAGCTCGAGTCGGATGTGTAAAAGAGAATGGATTCGACTCGCGCAAGTCGAGTCGAGGATGTTAAAACAGAGTCTAGGCCGTGTGACCTAGAGGATCGAAATCCACGAGCTCGAGTTTTATTCCTTACTCGGGTTTTTGCTTGTTAGTGAAAAAGGAGAATTTTGAGAAAGCTTGTTTCAAAAATTTGCGATAGTTTTGTTTAAAAAGTGTTAGCTTGTTAGATGTTAGGTTCATTTATCTTTGAAACAATTAAGCGAGTTTTCGAAGATATGAATGCAAATGCTCGTTTTGAAAAAGACCATGGAGTGCATGGCCTCGAACTTGTACGTATGACTCAAAAAGGGTGAAAAATGAGTCAGTCGGGTACACCTCCAACTACCTCGAGTACGCTTTGGCAGATACTTAACCCCTCTATTTCCTTACGCCGGAGCGATAGGTTTTCTAGAGGGAGCACTGGGGCGGTCGAGATAATCGTTTACGGCAAGCCGTGGAGGGGAGAGAGGAAAGTTAGTCCTGCACGTGCTTTATCGAGTGGACAAGCCTGCGTGTTGGAACCACCTCTCAAGGGTGTAAAGGGTGCCTAGATTCCAAAAGGAATGGACTCTAAACGAATGTGCATAGCTCAAATATGTATACAAGGATTGTTCAAGGCTTTCAAGTTTCACCTCTTTATTTTTAAAAGAAAAAGCTAGTTTTAAGTTTTAAAACTAAGATCTCCCAAATGAGTCGCCAAACTGTGGAACCCGGGATCGGACCCAACTCTGGCCTTGCTTAAGGGCGGATTTTAAAGTTAAAAAGATTAAGTTAGAAAAACCTTTAAGAATCGTATGGAGTCGCCACCTATTTATCGCGGAAAATAGGAACTCGCTACCATGTTCTAAGCTAAAAACATGTTCTTAGATTTTGGAGCACGCCGACACCCCTAGATCTAAGGCTTGTGAAACCAGATTGGATTCTAAAGTGAGGTACTTTAGAAAAAGAGTTAATTCAAATAATGATTTATGAAAACCTTCTAGAAAAGCCTATGTAAAAATAGCCTCTACTGACCTAGAACAATCCTTGTAAGATGATAATTGAGCTAATGTTATCGCCACGTACAAGTGCGATAAGTTTGTAAAGAATGCAGATCTGGATGCAAAAAGATTGTTTTAAACCCTCAGTTTAGCATGTTTACCTTGTTAACGAATACGGTTCAGTTAAAGGTCGAATTCATTGTTTAAGTTGATTTTAATGCAAGACAGAAAGGGTGCAAGATGCATACAAATAAAATAAAGTTCAATTGTCCATTGGTTTATTTTATAAGGTCGGTTGCTTATGCGACTTTGGCGTGTCATCGGATATGGAGTGTACCCGAAGTAATAAGAACACTTGGAAGGCAAGCGCGCTCGGGTGCCAAAGCCGGGGGGGGCGCTAGAGTGTAGTCCCCTTTGTTAGTCCATAGAAAATAAGAAAAAGCTTTGATCCAAGTGGATCTGCACCTACCTTGTCCCGGCGCTTGATTTGGGGCGAGCCGCTTCTTGAACTTAAAGGAGGGTGAATTCAACACGGGATGGTGTGTTGAACTCAAGATTTGAGTGCTTGAGGCTTTGTGAGTGTATTTAGGTGTATACCGTGCTAGGCGGTATATTTTGTGGGACCCAGTGTGGGCACTAAAACTAGGAAGAGAGGTTGTGAGAAGAGAGGGTTTTCTTGTGTGGAAAACTTATCCGAATAGGTCGTGCGAGGGTTGTATATATAGGAGAATAGCCGAGAGAAAATAGGAAGCGGGGAAAAAGCGGCTGGGAAACCGTGATAGCCTTATGCGGTTTGGTGGGCAAACCGCATAGGCTTATGCGGTTTGAACCATGAGCCGCATAAGCTTATGCGGTTTGCACCATGAGCCGCATAAGCTTAAAGCCAAGGTGACAAACCGCATAGGCTTATGCGGTTTGTGTAAAGGCCGCATAAGCTTGTTTGATTTAGTGGTGTGGTTTTAGTTCCGTGATTTCGTATTTCCTTAATCCGAATTGCTAAATCTTGGGAATATTCGGCATAATCTCTTTGCTTGTGCTCCAAGAAGACCTAGTATGATCTTCTAGAGAGTTGTTGAGGGCTTTGGAGTGCGGGCCGAAGGTGGGTTTGGGCTCGGTTCTGGGCCCGAGCCCTGAAAATGTAAAAAGGGTGTATTTTGTGACATTTTGTAAAATAAGGTAACCCGTGAGGCTATATTTTGTGTGAGAGGGGGCTAAATAGCGGTTTTAGCTACCGGGCCTAAATTTAGGAATTTAGGAATGCTGAATTAGACCTTGTTAATGTAAAAGGGCTAATTGTAGTGCAAATGCGAAGCTCATGCCAAATGAAGCAGGACGAGGACCTAGCTAGACTCCAAATGGACAAAATGAACGTTTATTTAAGTGTGATGTGAAGCGACCTAAATCATTTTAACATTTCAAACGACTCAAAATGAATTCGACATTAGTTAGAACCGTTTAAGTCAACGTTAAAGCATGCGTAATTAAAGTCCGTGATACATCACAGGGTTTTGTGCGGGAGGGTACGGATATGGGTATCCACAGAGCCCCCAGTTTGACTGAGCTCGGACTAGAGCGCTAGTCAAACTCCACGACCATATCCGGACCATTACAGTCTCGTCTGATCGTGAGCGAAGCATGTGTCCATGGGTGAGACGAGGACTTGAGCAAGGGCTAAACGGGGAGGGGCGTGCGCATTTTAAGGACTTGGCGGTCCGTGCATACTATAAGGGCCTGCCGGCCTGCTGAATGTCTTCGTCGTGCTTGTAATGCTGATGTCGTTGCTTGTGCTGATGCCGTCGTTGGTGCTGATGTCGTTGCTGATTCTGATGCCGTTGTTGATGTCGTGCTGGGTCTCGCCGAGGAGCGCAGGTGCTTAGTGTTGTACTAGTCTGCCGGGAAGGGTGTATGGGTATGGTCTCGCCGAGGAGCGTAGGTGTAGTTGTAGTTGTTTGGCCTTGTGGAAGGATGATGCTGTTTCGTCTTGTAAGCGGTGCAGGTGTCGATTCGCCGGGAATTATCGTCTGGGGAGAGTGTAGGTGCTCATGTATGTGCTTGCGTCTTGTAGTTGGTGTAGAAGCTTTGACTTGCTGGATGTGCTGGTGTAGATGTCTGGTGTTTATGCTCCATTGGGGAAGTTGAAGGGTGACTCGTTCAGGATGTAGAGGTGTATCTGCTAGGGAAGTCGAAGGATATGTCTTGGACTCCGTGGGAGATGTCTGTGTAGGTGTGTGGACTCTATGGGGAGGAAGTGATACTCCACAGGGACGTATAAGTGGGTGTGAGGGCTCGTGAAGAGTGTTCGTGTTTCTGCTTCTGTACCGTGTATTAAAGGCTTAGTACACGCGTATGGCGGACTGTAGGTGACGCCTTAACCAAGGCATAGTGCATAATGTATGTGCTAGTGCTTGTGGCGGACTGTAGGTGACGCCTTAACCATGAAAGCTTGCGTGTATGAAGAAAAATGAGGGGAAAACGTGGAACAAAACATGCTCTGGAAATTGCCTGTAGACTAGTGACTCTTCCGGGGAATCCCTTATCAATTGGCGACTTCAAGCGTGAACTCATTCGCACATGTCGCGGTTTCAAATCCGGAAATATTCGAACTCGCGATTTTCCTTTCGAGATCTTCAATTTCGCTTGCTTCGACCATGAAACGTGGTATCATTGCGATTCGTTTGGACTCGTATGATACATGTCTCTTGGACTTGGAATGCGTGGTGCTTGGGATGTTTCTTGGATATGTTAGGGTGCTTGGTGCTTGGACCTACGTTCGAGTGTTGCTTGTCTGATGCACACATGAAAGTGTTATGCTTTTAGTGTGCATGTTCATGTTTGTAGCGGTTCTGGAGGTGTCGCTCAACCGTAGATGCTTATGTTGATGTGGGTATTCATAGTAAGGGTGTCTTCAGAAATGCGAAAAATTATCCCGTTTTTCGTTGTAAAGGTTTGATTCTTGATAGGAAGCGTCATTTGATTGTCTTGGTATTGGCGCGGTGTATGTATAAAGCTGTGGAACAGGGATCGGACCCAACTCGGCGTCTTGCTTAAGGCGGATTTTAAAGTTAAAAAAGATTAAGTTAGAAAAACCTTTAAGAACTGTATGGAGTCGCCACCTATTTATCGCGGAAAATAGGAACCTGCTACCATGTTCTAAGCTAAAAACATGTTCTTAGATTTTGGAGCACGCCGACACCCCTAGATCTAAGGCTTGTGAAACCAGATTGGATTCGGGGTGAGGGTACTTTAGAAAAAGAGTTAATTCAAATAATGATTTATGAAAACCTTCTAGAAAAGCCTATGTAAAAATAGCCTCTACTGACCTAGAACAATCCTTGTAAGATGATAATTGAGCTAATGTTATCGCTACGTACAAGTGCGATAAGTTTGTAAAAGAATGCAGATCTGGATGCAAAAAGATTGATTAAAACCCTCAGTTTAGCATGTTTAACTTGTTAACGAATACGGTTCAGTTAAAGGTCGAATTCATTGTTTAAGTTGATTTTAATGCAAGACAGAAAGGGTGCAAGATGCATACAAATAAAATAAAGTTCAATTGTCCATTGGTTTATTTTATAAGGTCGGTTGCTTATGCGACTTTGGCGTGTCATCGGATATGGAGTGTACCCGAAGTAATAAGAACACTTGGAAGGCAAGCGCGCTCGGGTGCCAAAGCCGGGGGGGGGGGGGGGGCGCTAGAGTGTAGTCCCCTTTGTTAGTCCATAGAAAATAAGAAAAAGCTTTGATCCAAGTGGATCGGTACCTACCTTGTCCGGGCGCTTCAGATTTGGGCAGAGCTTCGCTTCTTGAACTTAAAAGGAGGGTGAATTCAACACGGGATGGTGTGTTGAACTCAAGATTTGAGTGCTTGAGGCTTTGTGAGTGTATTTAGGTGTATACCGTGCTAGACGGTATATTTTGTGGGACCCAAGTGTGGGCACTAAAACTAGGAAGAGAGGTTGTGAGAAGAGAGGGTTTTCTTGTGTGGAAAACTTATCTGAATAGGTCGTGCGAGGGGTTGTATATATAGGAGAATAGCCGAGAGAAAATAGGAAAGCAGGGAAAAAGCGGCTGAAACCAAGATAGCCTTATGCGGTTTGGTGCAAACCGCATAGGCTTATGCGGTTTGAACCATGAGCCGCATAAGCTTATGCGGTTTGCACCATGAGCCGCATAAGCTTAAAAAGCCAAGGTGACAAACCGCATAGGCTTATGCGGTTTGTGTAGAAGCGCATAAGCTTGTTTGATTTAGTGGTGTGGTTTTAGTTAGTGATTTCGTATTTCCTTAATCAATTGCTAAATCTTGGGAATATTCGGCATAATCTCTTTGCTTGTGCTCCAAGAAGACCTAGTATGATCTTCTAGAGAGTTGTTGAGGGCTTTGGAGTGCGGGCCGAAGGTGGGTCTCGGTTCTGGGCCCGAGCCCTGAAAATGTAAAAAGGGTGTATTTTGTGACATTTTGTAAAATAAGGTAACCCGTGAGGCTATATTTTGTGTGAGAGGGGGCTAATAGCGGTTTTTAGCTACCGGGCCTAAATTTAGGAATTTAGGAATGCTGAATTAGACCTTGTTAATGTAAAAGGGCTAATTGTAGTGCAAATGCGAAGCTCATGCCAAATGAAGCAGGACGAGGACCTAGCTAGACTCCAAATGGACAAAATGAACGTTTATTTAAGTGTGATGTGAAGCGACCTAAATCATTTTAACATTTCAAACGACTCAAAATGAATTCGACATTAGTTAGAACCGTTTAAGTCAACGTTAAAGCATGCGTAATTAAAGTCCGTGATACATCACAGGGTTTTGTGCGGGAGGGTACGGATATGGGTATCCACAGAGCCCCCAGTTTGACTGAGCTCGGACTAGAGCGCTAGTCAAACTCCACGACCATATTCGGACCATTACAGTCTCGATACAGTCAGCGGAACGAAGCATGTGTCCATGGGTGAGACGAGGACTTCGAACCGGGCTAAACGGGGAGGGGCGTGCGCATTTTAAGGACTTGGCGGTCCGTGCATACTATAAGGGCCTGCCGGCCTGCTGAATGTCTTCGTCGTGCTTGTAATGCTGATGTCGTTGCTTGTGCTGATGCCGTCGTTAGTGCTGATGTCGTTGCTGATTCTGATGCCGTTGTTGATGTCGTCTTTGGGTCTCGTAGGAGCGCGCAGTGCTTAGTGTTGTACTAGTCTGCCGGGAAGGGTGTATGGGTATGGTCTCGTAGGAAGCGTAGGTGTAGTTGTAGTTGTTTGGCCTTGTGGAAGGATGATCTTTGTTTAGTCTTGTAGCGGTGCGCGGTGTCGATTCGCCGGGAATTATCGTCTGGGGAGAGTGTAGGTGCTCATGTATGTGCTTGCGTCTTGTAGTTGGTGTAGAAGCTTTGACTTGCTGGATGTGCTGGTGTAGATGTCTGGTGTTTATAGAGCTGGCAAGCTTGACCCGACCCGAGTGACCCGACCCGAACCCGAGCAAAAACCGACCCGATTGACCCGAAAATATTGTGACCCGAGAACCGACCCGACCCGACCCGATAACGACCCGTAACCCGACATGACCCGATAATCAGTGACCCGAACCCGACCCAGACCCGACCCGATGATGACCCGACCCGATATCAACCCGACTAAATTGACGACCCGATAATTATTAAGCTTAATTTTATTGAATTCAAAGCAAATTATTATTTAGAATGATATATTTGACTTAATAATGAAGTAATTAAATAAAATAACGATCAAAATACTTATTTTAGTGGTTAAAAATTGAAATAATTCGATAAAATCGCGCTGACCCGATAATGACCCGACCCAAACCCGACCCGACCCGATACACTATTTGACCCGATATGACCCGACCGATGACGACTAACCGAACCCGACTCGACCCGAAGGGCACTTTGACCCGACATGACCCGAACCCGAGCATGACCCGACCCGACTTGACCACCCAAACCCGACCCGATCAATTCGACCGCCACCTCTAGGTGTTTATGCTCCATTGGGGAAGTTGAAGGGTGACTCGTTCAGGATGTAGAGGTGTATCTGCTAGGGAAGTCGAAGGATATGTCTTGGACTCCGTGGGAGATGTCTGTGTAGGTGTGTGGACTCTATGGGGAGGAAGTGATACTCCACAGGGACGTATAAGTGGGTGTGAGGGCTCGTGAAGAGTGTTCGTGTTTCTGCTTCTGTACCGTGTATTAAAGGCTTAGTACACGCGTATGTGGCGATCAGGTGACGCCTTAACCAAGGCATAGTGCATAATGTATGTGCTAGTGCTTGTGGCGGACTGTAGGTGACGCCTTAACCATGAAAGCTTGCGTGTATGAAGAAAAATGAGGGGAAAACGTGGAACAAAACATGCTCTGGAAATTGCCTGTAGACTAGTGACTCTTCCGGAATCCACTTATCAATTGGCGACTTAGCGTGAACTCATTCGCACATGTCGCGGTTTCAAATCGGAAATATTCGAACTCGCGATTTTCCTTTCGAGATCTTCAATTTCGCTTGCTTCGACCATGAAACGTGGTATCATTGCGATTCGTTTGGACTCGTATGATACATGTCTCTTGGACTTGGAATGCGTGGTGCTTGGGATGTTTCTTGGATATGTTAGGGTGCTTGGTGCTTGGACCTACGTTCGAGTGTTGCTTGTCTGATGCACACATGAAAGTGTTATGCTTTTAGTGTGCATGTTCATGTTTGTAGCGGTTCTGGAGGTGTCGCTCAACCGTAGATGCTTATGTTGATGTGGGTATTCATAGTAAGGGTGTCTTCAGAAATGCGAAAAATTATCCCGTTTTTCGTTGTAAAGGTTTGATTCTTGATAGGAAGCGTCAGCCCCCAGTTGTCTTGGTATTGGCGCCGGTGTATGTATAAACTGTGGAACCCGGGATCGGACCCAACTCGGCGTCTTGCTTAAGGGCGGATTTTAAAGTTAAAAAAGATTAAGTTAGAAAAACCTTTAAGAACTGTATGGAGTCGCCACCTATTTATCGCGGAAAATAGGAACCTGCTACCATGTTCTAAGCTAAAAACATGTTCTTAGATTTTGGAGCACGCCGACACCCCTAGATCTAAGGCTTGTGAAACCAGATTGGATTCGGGGTGAGGGTACTTTAGAAAAAGAGTTAATTCAAATAATGATTTATGAAAACCTTCTAGAAAAGCCTATGTAAAAATAGCCTCTACTGACCTAGAACAATCCTTGTAAGATGATAATTGAGCTAATGTTATCGCTACGTACAAGTGCGATAAGTTTGTAAAAGAATGCAGATGCAGATGCAAAAAGATTGATTAAAACCCTCAGTTTAGCATGTTTAACTTGTTAACGAATACGGTTCAGTTAAAGGTCGAATTCATTGTTTAAGTTTGATTTTAATGCAAGACAGAAAGGGTGCAAGATGCATACAAATAAAATAAAGTTCAATTGTCCATTGGTTTATTTTATAAGGTCGGTTGCTTATGCGACTTTGGCGTGTCATCGGATATGGAGTGTACCCGAAGTAATAAGAACACTTGGAAGGCAAGCGCTTCGTGTGCCAAAGCGGGCGCTAGAGTGTAGTCCCTTTGTTAGTCCATAGAAAATAAGAAAAAGCTTTGATCCAAGTGGATCGGTACCTACCTTGTCAGGCGCTTGATTTGGGCGAGCTTCGCTTCTTGAACTTAAAGGAGGGTGAATTCAACACGGGATGGTGTGTTGAACTCAAGATTTGAGTGCTTGAGGCTTTGTGAGTGTATTTAGGTGTATCTGGTGCTAGACGGTATATTTTGTGGGACCCAGTGTGGGCACTAAAACTAGGAAGAGAGGTTGTGAGAAGAGAGGTTTTCTTGTGTGGAAAACTTATCCGAATAGGTCGTGCGAGGGTTGTATATATAGGAGAATAGCCGAGAGAAAATAGGAAAGCGAGGAAAAAGCGACTGAAACCGCATAGCCTTATGCGGTTTGGTGGGCAAACCGCATAGGCTTATGCGGTTTGAACCATGAGCCGCATAAGCTTATGCGGTTTGCACCATGAGCCGCATAAGCTTAAAAAGCCAAGCTGACAAACCGCATAGGCTTATGCGGTTTGTGTAGGGAGCCGCATAAGCTTGTTTGATTTAGTGGTGTGGTTTTAGTTCCGTGATTTCGTATTTCCTTAATCCGAATTGCTAAATCTTGGGAATATTCGGCATAATCTCTTTGCTTGTGCTCCAAGAAGACCTAGTATGATCTTCTAGAGAGTTGTTGAGGGCTTTGGAGTGCGGGCCGAAGGTGGGTCTCGGTTCTGGGCCCGAGCCCTGAAAATGTAAAAAGGGTGTATTTTGTGACATTTTGTAAAATAAGGTAACCCGTGAGGCTATATTTTGTGTGAGAGGGGGCTAAATAGCGGTTTTAGCTACCGGGCCTAAATTTAGGAATTTAGGAATCTTGAATTAGACCTTGTTAATGTAAAAGGGCTAATTGTAGTGCAAATCTGGCTTCATGCCAAATGAAGCGGGACGAGGACCTAGCTAGACTCGAATGGACAAAATGAGCGTTTATTTAAGTGTGATGTGAAGCGACCTAAATCATTTTAACATTTCAAACGACTCAAAATGAATTCGACATTAGTTAGAACCGTTTAAGTCAACGTTAAAGCATGCGTAATTAAAGTCCGTGATACATCACAGGGTTTTGTCTGGGAGAATGCGGATATGGGTATCCACAGAGCCCCGGTTTGATCGAGCTCGGACTAGAGCGCTAGTCAAACTCCACGACCATATTCGGACCATTACGGTCTCGTCTGATCGGCGGAACGAAGCATGTGTCCATGGGTGAGACGAGGACTTCGAACCGGGCTAAACGGGGAGGGGCGTGCGCATTTTAAGGACTTGGCGGTCCGTGCATACTATAAGGGCCTGCCGGCCTGCTGAATGTCTTCGTCGTGCTTGTAATGCTGATGTCGTTGCTTGTCTTTGATCCGTCGTTAGTCTTTGATGTCGTTCTTGATTCCGATGCCGTTGTTGATGTCGTCTTTGGGTCTCGTAGGAAGCGCAGGTGCTTAGTGTTGTACTAGTCTGCCGGGAAGGGTGTATGGGTATGGTCTCGCCGAGGAGCGTAGGTGTAGTTGTAGTTGTTTGGCCTTGTGGAAGGATGATGCTGTTTCGTCTTGTAAGCGGTGCAGGTGTCGATTCGCCGGGAATTATCGTCTGGGGAGAGTGTAGGTGCTCATGTATGTGCTTGCGTCTTGTAGTTGGTGTAGAAGCTTTGACTTGCTGGATGTGCTGGTGTAGATGTCTGGTGTTTATAGAGCTGGCAAGCTTGACCCGACCCGAGTGACCCGACCCGAACCCGAGCAAAAACCGACCCGATTGACCCGAAAATATTGTGACCCGAGAAGCAGGCAGGCAGGCAGATAACGACCAGTAACCCGACATGACCCGATAATCGGTGACCGAACCCGACCGGACAGGCAGATGATGACCCGACCCGATATCAACCCGACTAAATTGACGACCCGATAATTATTAAGCTTAATTTTATTGAATTCAAAGCAAATTATTATTTAGAATGATATATTTGACTTAATAATGAAGTAATTAAATAAAATAACGATCAAAATACTTATTTTAGTGGTTAAAAATTGAAATAATTCGATAAAATCGCGCTGACCCGATAATGACCCGACCCAAACCCGACCCGACCCGATACACTATTTGACCCGATATGACCCGACCCGATGACGACCCGAACCGAACCCGACTCGACCCGAAAGGGCACTTTGACCCGACATGACCCGAACCCGACATGACCCGACCCGACTTGACCCGACCCAAACCCGACCCGACTGACCCGATTGCCACCTCTAGGTGTTTATGCTCCATTGGGGAAGTTGAAGGGTGACTCGTTCAGGATGTAGAGGTGTATCTGCTAGGGAAGTCGAAGGATATGTCTTGGACTCCGTGGGAGATGTCTGTGTAGGTGTGTGGACTCTATGGGGAGGAAGTGATACTCCACAGGGACGTATAAGTGGGTGTGAGGGCTCGTGAAGAGTGTTCGTGTTTCTGCTTCTGTACCGTGTATTAAAGGCTTAGTACACGCGTATGGCGGACTGTAGGTGACGCCTTAACCAAGGCATAGTGCATAATGTATGTGCTAGTGCTTGTGGCGGACTGTAGGTGACGCCTTAACCATGAAAGCTTGCGTGTATGAAGAAAAATGAGGGAAAGCGTGGAACAAAACATGCTCTGGAAATTGCACAGTAGACTAGTGACTCTTAGGGAATCCACTTATCAATCGCGACTTGGCGTGAACTCATTCGCACATGTCGCGGTTTCAAATCCGGAAATATTCGAACTCGCGATTTTCCTTTCGAGATCTTCAATTTCGCTTGCCCGACCATGAAACGTGGTATCATTGCGATTCGTTTGGACTCGTATGATACATGTCTCTTGGACTTGGAATGCGTGGTGCTTGGGATGTTTCTTGGATATGTTAGGGTGCTTGGTACTTGGACCTACGTTCGAGTGTTGCTTGTCTGATGCACACATGAAAGTGTTATGCTTTTAGTGTGCATGTTCATGTTTGTAGCGGTTCTGGAGGTGTCGCTCAACCGTAGATGCTTATGTTGATGTGGGTATTCATAGTAAGGGTGTCTTCAGAAATGCGAAAAATTATCCCGTTTTTCGTTGTAAAGGTTTGATTCTTGATAGGAAGCGTCAGCCCCCAGTTGTCTTGGTATTGGCGCCGGTGTATGTATAAGCCCCCAGTTTGATCGAGATATGAAATATAACGATGATCAAACTATGTAAAAGGCTATGGGTTGTATTAGGATAAGGGTGTATTAGGAGAAGGAGTTTTTGGATTACCCCCTCGAGTTTGACTAGGTTTTTGGATGAAAACTGAGTCAAAGTGTAATGGGATGTGTACTTGGAGAAGGAGTTTTTGGGTTACCCCCTCGAGTTTGACTAAGTTTTGAATGAAAACTGAATCAAAGTGAAGAGTATGGTGTTTGGTATTGAAATTTCCCCCGTGGTTCGACTTAATTTGATTGAAATTAAGGTAAAAAGGACAAAAATGTAGCGTGGGCGGAGCAGGCGATTCAGCTGTGTCAGGGTCATGCTGAGGTGGCTTGGGTTCAGTAGACTTTGACGAGTACCGCCGTCTTCACCATTAGTTGTATTAGTATGCTTGTGTAATAAGGATTGTGTGAACCCTTGTTTACATTACTGTTTGTTCTAGCTTGGCTTGAACTTTGTAGTTGCTTTAAATCGTCTTTCGCTTAGTCTTTGTGTTGTGCTTAGTGTACTGCGTAGTTAGTAGGCTTGGATTTGAAGGTGAAATGATTCCCGATTGGGATGTTTGGATTAAAATGTTTTTGTTGAAAAATCATTTTTGTAAAAGATTCATTTTAGTTGTCGAAATGAGCTTTAAAAATGAACGCTTGAAATGTCGGTTGTAAGGCTTCATGCAAGATGAGAAAGCGTTTTGACGTTGTGAGCTTAAGCTAGAGTTGTGAAGACCGTGGAGGGTCATTTGAGTGCAAAGGTTGAAAAGCCCCCAGTTGTCGAGGATGAGAATTCGGTGGAATCTCAACACGGAGTGGGGTGTAGTGCTAGGTTCGGTTGTGCTTTGCGTAAGCTGCCTACGTATCCACGAACGTGGAATCAAACCGGCGTAGTTCGAAAGTGCTTTTGCTTAAAATGTGTTAACTCGAGTGAGTTAAATTCAAAGAATGCTTTTTCTCAAAGTATGTTAACTCGAATGGTGAGTTAAATTTTTGGGAAAAGCTTGGACTTCGAAGATTCGAGATGCGTTTCAAAGATTTGAGATGCATTTTCGAAAGGTACATTTTGTTTGCGAAAGGGTGTGTTTGCAAAAAGTGAATTGCAAAAGTGCTTTCATATTAACTCGAGTATTGGGTTAATTTTGAAAGGTGATTAGCTAATTTGAGGGTGCATTGCCTCGTGTAAGTTTGAAAAAGCGCGTCGTTCCGTGGGAGCGTTTTGAAGACTGGAGAGTTTTTGAAAGGAGCGGTTTAAATGTCGCTAAATTGTTTGATTGGAAGAGGATTGACTCGACGTGTGACTCGATGCTTAAAATGCCGAAAAGTTTGCAAAATAGAGACGAATCGTATCGTGATTTGAGACTTCGGCGGTTGCATGGTTGCCATATTCGGGAACACGTGCGTTGGTGGAGCCCAGGTGGTGCTTGCTTGTCTGCGGTGGGATCTTTGTTGTTCTGCAAAAGCGATGTTAGACCAAAAAGCAGAGTACTACTCCTAAGTCTATGACAACTTTACCTTGACGAATTCGTTTTAGTCGCCTCGATAAAGAAATAGTTTGCCTTTGTGCTTTGTGAATTTTTGTGGACACATCCTTAGCATGGAAAGCTTTGGACGAGAAATATTTTGTGGATTTTTGTAAAAGGTTGGTTGAGCTCGGGAGAGCGGCCTACGTATCCGTGGTTACGGAATCAAACCTAGCGTAGTTCCGAAAGGGGTGTTTATGGGCGTGCATGAGGTGTTTATGTGGAAAGGTGCGTGTTTAAGGATCCACCGGTCTGGGAGGTGGGTTTGTTTTTGTGGAAAGGTGCGTGTTTAGGGACCCGCCGGTCCAAAGGGTGTTTATGTGTTTGACCTTGATACATTGCATCCTAAGGGTGGGTTCTCCTTAGTTGATCTAAATTTGGTTGCTTGCTACTTCTGTCTTGTCTTTAATTTGGAATTTCAAGGACCTGGCCACTCGTTTCTGGGCTTCGGTACTTCTTGCCTTTGGGGTTTCGGCCCCTCGCTTATTGATTTCTAAGCTTGTTGACTTCTTAAGGTTTTTGACTTCTTAAGCTTTTGACTTCTTAAGCTTTTGACTTCTTAAGCTTTTTGCTTAGTTGTCTTGCCCCTTGTTCCGGAGCTTTTGAGACTTTTGCTTTTTGGTGACTTTGGTTTTTGACCTTTGTACCTTATATTCCCGTTTGGTTTGAGAATATCCCACGCCCTGTATGGCTTGGGCTTGAGCTCGGACCTGCTAAAACCCCTGTGGCTCGGTGGTCACTTGTGATCGTGTGTATCATCCAGGGCTCCTCTGACAAGTTCGTTTGCTTATTAGGCACGCGATCGAGTACGCGGAGGACGATCCAGGAATACTCGTACTTTTGGTCGCGATCAAATTCATGACCACTGTGGAGCTCCAAATTAATGGATCCTCCTCCGAAAGCAGCGGAGTAGTAGACCACAAGCAGACTAGTGAACCTTAGGTGTTTAGTCGTCGGAACCTCCTTTGTCTTTGTGTTTGTCTTTGATTTTGTTGTTTACTTGGACCTTCGTATCCGGCCTAGACCTTCTTAGGACAGCTGTTCCTAGGATGCAATGTATGTCGGTGCAAAATGTTTTTTTTGTGAGTAAAAAGGGTAAAAAGAAACTGGGTTGTTGGCAAACTTATTCCCTTATCGATTTGTTAAAAATGTCGTACGTCGGAGACTCGATTATCCTAGACTGACGGAGATTGACTCGATGCTTAAAAACTCGACCCGTATTGAAAAGACTCGAATTTCTTGAGGAGATCCGTGAGATCGTCGGTGGCGCCTTGATGGATTCTTCGCTGGGTGCTCGAGACGCACATGTCTCGGATGGGGTTGATGCTCGCGTCGGGACTCGTTTCATGCATACTTAGATTTGTCTTTGATTTTGCAAAAGTTTTGTTTTCGGCGAAAAGCAGGATGTTTTGTTGAGCAAAATGTGTTGTCACATTTTGGCTTGATGTAAAAGGTGTTTCGAGTTGAAATGTGTTGTCACATTTCGACTCTGTGCAAGAGATGATTCAAGGTAGTGATGAGCTACTTGAACCGAGGGTGCTTCGAAGATGCGATGGAAACGGTAGTGCCCGTTTTCATGCATTTACTTAAAGAAGAGTTTGACCGAAGCGGCTAGAGCCACTTGGTCCGACATCAAAAATTCTCGGGATTGAGCTTGCTCATTCCCGGGTTTTGTTCTTTTGCGAAAAGAGGAATGCCTGATCCTAGAAGGTTTTGGGCTAATGAAAACCTTCGAAAAAAAAAGCTTATGTTGAAAGAGGTATAAAAAAGGAAAGGCCTTGAGCCGTTCGATTTATTTTTTTGTGAAATTCCTCGAGAATGGGCTGACATTCTCGGGTTTGAAAAGAGTTTTGTGATAAAAAGGGTGTGATGACCGCGAGTCATGCGTGGGTGTGAGCTAGAAATGTTTTATAACGTTCCATGCTCGACGATGTTTGGTGATAGAAAGCTAGAAGTTTATGTTAACGGCATGTTGCTAAGATCCTATTGGTGGATGCTCGAAATGGCGTTTAAGCTATTTGAGTCGAAGGTGTCAAAGTGCGATGAGGACGAGCTTGCTCGTCCACATGGATTCTGTGAAAAGAGAAATGGATCGAGGTAGTTTGAGCCATTCGATCCAATGCTAGGGCCCACAAGACTGGGCTTGACCACTCTTGGGTATGGCGAGGGATGCTGCTTACTGGGCTGGTTCGACAATGAGTCGTTTGAAAAGGTTTTGTTTAGAAAGGTTCGAAAAGGCCAAGGGCCGTGAGTTCGCTTTGAAAGACTCACCAAGAATGTGTCCTAATTCTTGGGTTATGCTTTGTGAAAAAGCATGTGATAAATGGGTTAGGATAACCGTGGGTTATTTAATCCATTTATGTTTTCAAAGGCTTAGGGAAAGTGAGTTTTGTGTTGGGTTGCTCACGATGTTTGCAATGTATTTAATTAACGATTGTTCATTCGTTAGTTCATTTTTATCGCACGGATTCTTATGTTGTGTTGTTTGATTGATTTGTTTGATTTTTGTTTGTTGTTCATTGCTTATTTGTTTGTTTTTAGCTTGAGACTAGACGTAAGCAAACTTATTCGTATTATTCATTAAAGAAGAATTGTTTGACAAATCAGGAGGAGAGCTGGAGCTAGCCTCCGAAAGTCTAAGCTAAAACTAGAAGGTGGGTCGACAGATGACCCGACACCTAAAGGATTAGATCCTAAGAGGATTTCTTCTTCTTTGCGTTTGCCAATGCTTCCGTTCTCGCCATCTTCCTCTTAGGTTGTGACGGCTTGCGTTTTATGGGTGCATCTCCGCTTGTTAGTTTATCCTCCATGCTTGCGTTAGGGGTTAGGTTGTTTTCGGGCATGACAAAGTCTGAGTGATCTTTGGGAGGAAGTGGTCCTGTGGAGATCGTATGGTTGTATGGAGGGTGATCTTTGTTGGATGGTTTGGGTTGCATGGTAAAAGAGTTAACCTTTTCGTCACCTTGGATCGTGGCTTGGTTGGACATAGGCCATTCGTCCCCTTTATCGTTGAACGAAGCGCCAATGATTTGATTGTCGCTTGTTTTGATATTGTTGGAGCAGTTCATAATGGGAGGTGATCCCATGAAGATTGTGTGGTCGGCGACAGGGTTGTCGTCGTTGGGTGACTTGGACGGTTGAGACGGTTTGTCGAACTTTCCTTGGTCGATGAGATCTTGGATGGCGTGCTTCAGTTTGAAGCAGTCTTCGGTGTCGTGGCCTTTGCCTCTGTGGTATGCACAGTAAGCATTCGGGTTCCAAAGTTTTGGCTTTTTGTCTTCGGGCGGCTCGCTAGTAGGCCCGATTGGTTGTAGGTAGTTGTTTTCAACCAACCTATAGAATGCCTTGGTGTAAGGTATGAAGTTCCTGTAACTTTTGGTTGCAAATGCGTCCAAACTGTCCGCAGTGTAGTTTTCCTGACTCTTGGTCGCGCGAGTAGATTTTGGTGAGTTATCTTGGTAGGTATGGCCGGTGTATCTGGCCATCGTGCCGGTCCTAAGATCGTCTTCAATTCGAGCGCCGACCCTGATGAGTTGTTCGAAGTCTTGGATGTTGCTGTACCGCATGTATAATTGATACACGGGTCGTAGGTTGTTTATGAACTTAGGCACAAGTTCGTCCTCATGCGGACGATCTGGAATTTGTTCGCTTAGCTTTTTCCATCGGGAGAGATACTCGGTGAAGCCTTCGTTCTCTTGTTGATTAAGGGCCTCGAGAGTGTGGATAGAGGCCTGTTTGTCGGTCTTGTTCTTTATACGTTGTTCCAAACGCTTTATCTCGGTCTTATGGTGGTTCAGCAGCGCTCGAGGTCGCGATCGACTTGGTGATTTGTTCACTGAGTGCGTTAACATCATCATTGCGGCCATTTTGCGGGTGTGGGTTCGTTTCTTGTAGGGGATGACTATGTGATTCTTGGCACGACGAGTATCGGTGAGGCCTATATTTCGCCGTATATTAGTGACACGACTCGACCCACTAGACTCACGATCACTCTAAGCATTCATTTTTAGCTTATTTCTTTGTTTAGAAAGACCTTTTAAGTTTGAAAAGGAGGTTCTCGAAAAGGTTTTAGCTAAGGGATGTTTTTGAGGCGCGGACGTGTGCTCACGTCTCGCCTCGATGATGTTAGCTTTGTCGAGCCCATTTAACGGTTCATCGTTAAGGGCTCGAGCCTAGGTGGGTGAAAGGGGTTTGACTTGAGAGCGGTTAGCTAGTTGAGTTGAGGATGTTGAAGAATGGATTAGGTTGTGTGGCGTGTATCTAGTTAGTCCTACTAGGTTCAATGTTCATTTTAGGCGTTCATTTTTAGCTCATGTCATTGTTTTGAAAGACCTTTTAAGCTTGAAAAAGGAGATTTTCGAAGAGTTTTGGCTAAAGGGAAGCTTTTGAGATGAGGATGTGTGCGCACATCTCGTCTCGATGTTAAAATATTTTGTTTTGCACCCGTCGAACTGATATCGGTATTTTGCCGAGGTGAGCTCGAGTCGGATGTGTAAAAGAGAATGGATTCGACTCGCGCAAGTCGAGTCGAGGATGTTAAAACAGAGTCTAGGCCGTGTGACCTAGAGGATCGAAATCCACGAGCTCGAGTTTTATTCCTTACTCGGGTTTTTGCTTGTTAGTGAAAAAGGAGAATTTTGAGAAAGCTTGTTTCAAAAATTTGCGATAGTTTTGTTTAAAAAGTGTTAGCTTGTTAGATGTTAGGTTCATTTATCTTTGAAACAATTAAGCGAGTTTTCGAAGATATGAATGCAAATGCTCGTTTTGAAAAAGACCATGGAGTGCATGGCCTCGAACTTGTAATGCATTATGACTCAAAAAGGGTGAAAAATGAGTCAGACGGGTACACCTCCAACTACCTCGTGTACGCTTTGGCAGATACTTAACCCCTCTATTTCCTTACGCCGGAGCGAAAGGTTTTCTAGAGAACCTTTGGGCGGTCGAGATAATCGTTCTACGGCCAGTGGAGGAGAGAGGAAAGTTAGTCCTGCACGTGCTTTATCGAGTGGACAAGCCTGCGTGTTGGAACCACCTCTCAAGGGTGTAAAGGGTGCCTAGATTCCAAAAGGAATGGACTCTAAACGAATGTGCATAGCTCAAATATGTATACAAGGATTGTTCAAGGCTTTCAAGTTTCACCTCTTTATTTTTAAAAAGAAAAAGCTAGTTTTAAGTTTTAAAACTAAGATCTCCCCAGCGAAGTCGCCAAACTGTGGAACCCGGGATCGGACCCAACTCGGCGTCTTGCTTAAGGGCGGATTTTAAAGTTAAAAAAGATTAAGTTAGAAAAACCTTTAAGAACTGTATGGAGTCGCCACCTATTTATCGCGGAAAATAGGAACCTGCTACCATGTTCTAAGCTAAAAACATGTTCTTAGATTTTGGAGCACGCCGACACCCCTAGATCTAAGGCTTGTGAAACCAGATTGGATTCGGGGTGAGGGTACTTTAGAAAAAGAGTTAATTCAAATAATGATTTATGAAAACCTTCTAGAAAAGCCTATGTAAAAATAGCCTCTACTGACCTAGAACAATCCTTGTAAGATGATAATTGAGCTAATGTTATCGCTACGTACAAGTGCGATAAGTTTGTAAAAGAATGCAGATGCAGATGCAAAAAGATTGATTAAAACCCTCAGTTTAGCATGTTTAACTTGTTAACGAATACGGTTCAGTTAAAGGTCGAATTCATTGTTTAAGTTGATTTTAATGCAAGACAGAAAGGGTGCAAGATGCATACAAATAAAATAAAGTTCAATTGTCCATTGGTTTATTTTATAAGGTCGGTTGCTTATGCGACTTTGGCGTGTCATCGGATATGGAGTGTACCCGAAGTAATAAGAACACTTGGAAGGCAAGCGCGCTCGGGTGCCAAAGCGAAGGCGCTAGAGTGTAGTCCCCTTTGTTAGTCCATAGAAAATAAGAAAAAGCTTTGATCCAAGTGGATCGGTACCTACCTTGTCCGGGCGCTTCAGATTTGGGCAGAGCTTCGCTTCTTGAACTTAAAAGGAGGGTGAATTCAACACGGGATGGTGTGTTGAACTCAAGATTTGAGTGCTTGAGGCTTTGTGAGTGTATTTAGGTGTATACCGTGCTAGACGGTATATTTTGTGGGACCCAAGTGTGGGCACTAAAACTAGGAAGAGAGGTTGTGAGAAGAGAGGGTTTTCTTGTGTGGAAAACTTATCTGAATAGGTCGTGCGAGGGGTTGTATATATAGGAGAATAGCCGAGAGAAAATAGGAAAGCAGGGGAAAAAGCCAGCCTGGGAAACCGCATAGCCTTATGCGGTTTGGTGGGCAAACCGCATAGGCTTATGCGGTTTGAACCATGAGCCGCATAAGCTTATGCGGTTTGCACCATGAGCCGCATAAGCTTAAAAAGCCAAGCTGACAAACCGCATAGGCTTATGCGGTTTGTGTAGGGAGCCGCATAAGCTTGTTTGATTTAGTGGTGTGGTTTTAGTTCCGTGATTTCGTATTTCCTTAATCCGAATTGCTAAATCTTGGGAATATTCGGCATAATCTCTTTGCTTGTGCTCCAAGAAGACCTAGTATGATCTTCTAGAGAGTTGTTGAGGGCTTTGGAGTGCGGGCCGAAGGTGGGTTTGGGCTCGGTTCTGGGCCCGAGCCCTGAAAATGTAAAAAGGGTGTATTTTGTGACATTTTGTAAAATAAGGTAACCCGTGAGGCTATATTTTGTGTGAGAGGGGGCTAAATAGCGGTTTTAGCTACCGGGCCTAAATTTAGGAATTTAGGAATGCTGAATTAGACCTTGTTAATGTAAAAGGGCTAATTGTAGTGCAAATCTGGCTTCATGCCAAATGAAGCAGGACGAGGACCTAGCTAGACTCCAAATGGACAAAATGAACGTTTATTTAAGTGTGATGTGAAGCGACCTAAATCATTTTAACATTTCAAACGACTCAAAATGAATTCGACATTAGTTAGAACCGTTTAAGTCAACGTTAAAGCATGCGTAATTAAAGTCCGTGATACATCACAGGGTTTTGTGCGGGAGGGTACGGATATGGGTATCCACACTAATACGTCATTTACTCCGTTGGTTTTATAAATTACTTTTTTTTTTACACCATTTATAAGTGAGTAGAATTTTTATAAGATGTTTAAAATATAAAATGAAAAATAGTCATGATATTTTAATTGTCTTATCGATTGCATAATTGGTATCAAAATTTTACCATTTTAGTACTCCTATTTCACTAAAAATATGAAAAGAAAGAACATGTATTGGCATACTCACATATGACAAATGTATAAAATAAAATACAATGGAACGGATGAAATATTAGAATGATTGTGATTATCGAAGATAATTAAGAGGCTTTTGGACGATAAATAGTTGGTATATTTTCGATTTTCAGTAAGAAAATTCAAGTTATTCTCAATTTACTTTGGTTTTGTCCCCTTTACCAGTAATCTTGGCTCCGCCACTGATTGCGGTCATTGTACTCCATCTTTAATTTATTGTGTCGGACACATACTTCAACACATGACCATCAGAAATATACCTATTGTTATAAGATTCGGATTTAATATAATCGATTGCAATTGCTCAACCATTTATATCCTAGCTGTTCATTTACTCATCCATTTATCTGAATACCATTCAATCAAATTATTACGAGCATAAAAACATAAGAATTAAGAACAACAAATTAAAAGGACAAAAAAGACAAAATATATTAATATATAAAGTATTAAGGAAACAAAATCTTCTGATACTTAATCTTCTGATACATTGTTCTTATCCTTTATTGTTCATATCCTTTAGTATTATTTTTTACCATTCTTTAGTCACTCCAAATCATATTATTATTCTGTAAATTATTTTTATTCTCTTATTTCTAGGCCTAGAATTAGCTGTACATATTTTAATTCCTTATTTACTCTCATTGTCTTCCTGTATAAATACTAGAAGAATTCTTCCTCATTGAATCAAGAACTTCAATTATCTAATCCTAGTCTTTATATGGTATCAGAGCATACAATCATTTCCCTTTCAAAAAATTTTTCTCTCGATTCCTTGTCCATGGCATCCTCTACCACCACAATTCCCAACTCTGTTGACCCTCAAACTCACTTTCTTATTATCAATCTCAATCATTGTATCAAATTAACTCCCCACACATATCGTTCTTGGACTACACAAATCAAGGACGTCCTCTTTGGCTTCAAATTTGTTCCATTTTGTTGATGTATCTCACCCGTGCCCTGCGTGTGTCACCGTTGATGAGGAGAAGACAGAGCAGCCCAATCCGGCGTATCAAACTTGGGTCCGTCAAGATCGTCTTATCAAAGGTGCCTTGCTTGGCACGATTGACTCATCAATTACTCCGTTCCTTCATGACGCTAAGACGTCTCACGCTGTGTGGGACACTCTCCGTACAATCTACGGTAATCCCTCTCGTTCTCATATCTTACAAGTGAAGGACCGCCTTAAATCAATCAAAAAGGATGACCGTTCCGCCACCGACTATATGCAAGCCATTATCTCGTGCACTAATGAACTCGCTTATCTGGGAAAGCCGATGAATGCAAAAGACATTATCGCCCAGGTAATTGATGGCCTCGACTACGATACTTACAAGTCCGTAATAGACGCGATACGTGCTCGTGATACTCTTATTTCATTCGATGCTTTACATTAGAAACTACTCCGTCATGATCTCACCTTTAAACCCCCAACTCCCGTCCCTTCTCTCCTCGCTTTGCTCATGCCGCTCCTATAACCGTCGCCCTCCCCCTCCCAGTACCTCACCTGGCCTTCTCCCCACCCCTGCTGCCCCACAAAACCGTCCCTCCTCCACTGCTATCACCTTCAAAGGGCGTTGTCAGTGGTGTCGTAAAACTGGCCACTATGTCGAAATTTGTCGTGACTTTCGCTGCCGTTTCCCATCCATCCAGTTCCCTCCGGTGATCCGTAACACCCAGCCCCAAGTACACACTGCTACTGCTGCTGTTCCGGCTAACCAGGGCGCCTATCTTCTCGATAGTGGCGCCACTCACCACATTACAAATGACCTTAACAATCTAGCTCTTCACAACCCGTATGATGGTGCCGATGATCTTATCATTGGAGATGGTTCCTCCCTCGCTATTGCTAATGTAGGTTCATTCTCTTACTTACACTCAATATGAATTCGACATAGTTAGAACAGTTAAAGTCAAAGTTAAAGCATGCGTGATAAAAGTCCGTGTTACATCACTGGGTTTGTTTTGGGAGGGTACGGATATGGGTATCCACACTTAGGCGGAGCCAGGGGTTAAATAGAGGCGACCCATCTCCCTAAGAATAGAACATTGTTCGGTTTTCAGTAATAAATTCGAGTTATTTAGAAATTTACTTAGGATTTTGTCCCCCTTACCATTAATCTTGGTTCGGCCACTGATTGTGCTCCGTCTTTAATTTATTGAATTGGACACATGATTCAACGCATCATCACCATACAAATTTAAGATCGATCCGGAAATATACTTACAGTTGTAAGATTCAGATTTAATATAATCGATTGCAGTTACTTAACCATTTATAATTCATTTACTTATTCGTTAATCCGATACCATTATTCAATCAAATTATTACGAGCATTAAAACATAAGGAATTAAGAACAACAAATTCAAAATGACAAAAACACACAAAATATAATAATATACAAAGATCATATATATCTCGTTTATTATATGAAAGTAGTAGACATAGTCGACGTTACAATAATGCTTTGAGTTTCAACAATCTTCATTGCTACTACTAGCCATGGCCTTGGCTAGCCATGTGCCTCTTTATCTTCTCGATCAATTGCTGATTTTGGTAGCGAATCGCAAAACGAAGAGCGACCTCATCATTCGGCCATACATCGTGCTCGAGTGTCACTGGGTTTTGGAGAATGAAAAACGACTCACACTTATCTTCACTCTCCAAAGCCTCAAGTTCCCTTATCAACTCATTTTTCTTACGAATGTAGGTAGCCAACAGCTTAGCTTTGTTGGTGATAAGCTTTGGCTTAGTGTTTTTAGGCATGATTTGAGTGTTGATGAAGAAGAAGTCATATGGTAGAAGTGCCTTTATATAGGTTCATTGAACATTACAAAAAGGTATTAAGTCTTTAGAAGATTGTCTTATGATTTTATATATATATAATTTAAAATAAATAAAGACATATCAAATAGTCGCTTTGAGTCTCAGTTATTTTTTTAAACTTTTCTGAAATTTCCCTCACAAAAAAGTCAAATTTATAAACAACTCATTAGAAAGAAAGGAGTTGATAAGTTTAGTGTAGAATAAATAATATTTCAATATATGTGGTGAAATACTATTAATTTGTAATTTTGTGTTGGAGAAAGGAAAACGATTGTATTCCTTTTGTCTCAATCAATTGTTTACAATTCCTTTATTTTTTCCTCACACAAAAAAAACAATAGAAATAATTCACTAGGATATAGGCAGTATGTAGTATTTCATTAGTATTTATGCTAAAAATGGTAACAGTTTTTAGTTTTTACTAAAAGTGTAATTACTGACGTAAAACAACAATGATATCCTAAAAGTGAACAATTTTGATTTTATAGCAATTTTACGTTGTGATTCTCAGAAATAAATCACGACTATTTTGGTATCAGATAATCAATGTGAGGAAATATTTAACAAAATTGAATTGATTAACTCGGCAAAATTATATCCTGTGACGTAATTTTCGATACTTTCCAATCATCATTTGTTTACCTTTTTATTTCGGGAGTTGTTGTAAGTCAACACATTTCTTTACACCCTTTGAGGTGCGATCTAATGGTATTCCTTGGCATGTTGAGCATGTTGAAGATGTTTTAAGTAGTCAATATGCTTTAATTTGTTACATAGGTTATATAGTTCTAATGGGTTAAACATGTTGAGCATGTCAAATTTTAACCTATTAATTTAAATGGGTTAAATAGGTCTGGTGAGGTCATTTAAAATATAAACGGTTTGGGTTTGGGTCAAGCACTATTGACTTATTTATGTAAATGGGTCAGGTTTGGAATGAAAGGTTAGTGACCCATTTATATGTGACACGAACACGACAGGGCACGACCCGTATGCCAGGTCTACCAAATATCATAATAGCCACAAGTATTATTCTGTTTAAACGTAATCACGTCATATTTGAGTAGTTTTAATATTATTATCTTTCAAATTATCTATATTTATTCATAACAAATTTGCATTTTAGGTTAATTTTTAAAAAACAAGTTCCAGCCAGGATCATTGGGAAAGATTAAACCAATTTGAACCGACAGCACAGTACCAACGCAATAAATCATCCTGAAAAACGAAACTCGAGAGCAGGTTACATTCTTAATTATTATAATATTCTAAGACGTATAATCCATAAGAGAAAGATGAGTGAAGTATTAACAAAATAATATAATATTATTTTGTTGATTGTGTATTCGACCTTTATTTTTATTTGAGTGTGGTAGTACTCGATAAGGTGTAATACTTGGCTTATTGTTTGATACGTTTATTTTTAAACACCGCAAGCGTACGGGTGTCGTAGCATACGGGTCGATCACAAGGAGGTCAAGGACTAAGTACCCGGTTGTCTCAAATTACGAGTTATCTACGCTAATCAATTATAGTGGCGATTAAAAGCTAAATAAACTAATATAATTACACTACTAGAAATAATCATAAACTAGAGAAAACAACTCAACAATAATAAAATATAAGGGTTCATATCATCGCTAGACAAGCTCGAGAACAACGACACGATTGCTTAATTGTTATTCAAGTGAGACAACTACAACTCCGGAATATTAACGCTCTCTCTCGAGTAACGATAATTCTCCTAAACAAGTCTAATCCCGCTCCCGCATGTAAATTAGACCGTAGATAAATCTCAATTATTCAAACTCGCACTCCCATGAAAGCTCTTATAACCTTGATTAGATTGTGTTCCTAATTAACTCTCAGCTTCCGCGTTTTGAATTAATTATAACCCTATTAGACGAGTTAAACTGATCAATTTAACACTTAACCCAAATATCGCTCAAGTTCCGTTGATAACTACAAATAGTCTCATGTCAAACCCAATCAATAATCATCATCTAACAATCACGATAAAACCTAATCAAACTCGAATAAACAATTTCGCAATCGAATCAAATAACAATTAAAACATGCTTGTGTGATTAACGATGATATAAAACCCTAAAATTAACTACTCATAAATTATGGAGAAAACATAAATAACAATAACAATAAACATAATCAAATAAAATAGAGAGAAGAGAATAAGAAAACTTAATCTTGGATTAATCTTGAAGGAAAAAGCATCGATCTTGTCAAAGTATAGACCTTGAATGAAAACTGTGTTTTTCCTAAACCTAAACTAAGTACTGTAAACCTGAATGTAAAACTGAAGTAAAACTGAAGTCGGGTTATATTTTATTTTATTCTACTCTAATTACAAGTTGGGCCTAGATAAAATACAAGTCTTTGAGGCCCGTCCTTTATTTAATTATTCCAGTCCATAATGCTTTGTCTTGCACGGGTTTTATCTCCAAACTCGCATAATTCACGACCCACGTTTGCTCCACCACAATTTCAGCTCATAAATCTCCATCCTGCAAATAATATAATAAAGTCGTAGTAAACCGCAAAAGGAGAAAATATTATATAAAACGTACTAAAAATGTCGTGATAAGTATAAATTTACGGGGAATAGATATATAAAATATAGGTAAAATATGGACTTGTCATTGTCAAAATGAGTGCACTGGTGATGAAACTAATACGTCATTTACTCCATTGGTTTTATAAATTACTTTTTTTTTACACCATTTATAAGTGAGTAGAATTTTTATAAGACGTTTAAAATATAAAATGAAAAATAGTCATGATATTTTAATTGTTTTATCGATTGCATAATTGGTATCAAAATTTTACCATTTTAGTACTCCTATTTCACTAAAAATATGAAAAGAAAGAACATGAATTGGCATACTCACATAAGACAAATGTATAAAATAAAATACAATGGAACGGATGAAATATTAGAATGATTGTGATTATCGAAGATAATTAAGAGGCCTTTGAACGATAAATAGTTGGTATATTTTCGATTTTCAGTAAGAAAATTCAAGTTATTCTCAATTTACATTGGTTTTGACCCCTTTACCAGTAATCTTGGCTCCGCCACTGATTGCGGTCATTGTACTTCATCTTTAATTTATTGTGTCGGACACATACTTCAACACATGACCATCAGAAATATACCTATTGTTATAAGATTCGGTTTAATATAATTGATTGCAATTGCTCAACCATTTATATCCTAGTTGTTCATCTACTCATCCATTTATCTGAATACCATTCAATCAAATTATTACGAGCATAAAAACATAAGAATTAAGAACAACAAATTAAAAGGACAAAAAAGACAAAATATATTAATATATAAAGTATTAAGGAAACAAAATCTTCTGATACATAATCTTCTGATACATTGTTCTTATCCTTTATTGTTCATATCCTTTAGTATTATTCTTTACCATTCTTTAGTCACTCCAAATCATATTATTATTCTGTAAATTATTTTTATTCTCTTATTTCTAGGCCTAGAATTAGCTGTACATATTTTAGTTCCTTATTTACACTCATTGTCTTCCTGTATAAATACTGGAAGAATTCTTCCTCATTGAATCAAGAACTCCAATTATCTAATCCTAGTCTTTATATGGTATCAGAGCATACGATCATTTCCCTTTCAAAAAAATTTTCTCTCGATTCCTTGTCCATGGCATCCTCTACCACCACAATTCCCAACTCTGTTGACCCTCAAACTCACTTTCTTATTATCAATCTCAATCGCTGTATCAAATTAACTCCCCACACATATCGTTCTTGGACTACACAAATCGAGGACGTCCTCTTTGGCTTCGATTTGTTCCATTTTGTTGATGTATCTCACCCGTGCCCTGCGTGTGTCACCGTTGATGAGGAGAAGACAGAGCAGCCCAATCTGGCGTATCAAACTTGGGTCCGTCAAGATCGTCTTATCAAAGGTGCCTTGCTTGGCACGATTGACTCATCAATTACTCCGTTCCTTCATGACGCTAAGACGTCTCACGCTGTGTGGGACACTCTCCGTACAATCTACGGTAATCCCTCTCGTTCTCATATCTTACAAGTGAAGGACCGCCTTAAATCAATCAAAAAGGATGACCGTTCCGCCACCGACTATATGCAAGCTATTATCTCGTGCACTAATGAACTCGCTTATCTGGGAAAGCCGATGAATGCAAAAGACATTATCGCCCAGGTAATTGATGGCCTCGACTACGATACTTACAAGTCCGTAATAGACGCGATACGTGCTCGTGATACTCTTATTTCATTCGATGCTTTACATTAGAAACTACTCCGTCATGATCTCACCTTTAAACCCCCAACTCCCGTCCCTTCTCTCCCTGCCTCGGTTCATGCTGCCTCCTATAACCGTCGCCCTCCCCCTCCCAGTACCTCACCTGGCCTGCTCCCCACCCCTGCTGCCCCACAAAACCGTCCCTCCTCCACTGCTATCACCTTCAAAGGGCGTTGTCAGTGGTGTCGTAAAACTGGCCACTATGTCGAAATTTGTCGTGACTTTCGCTGCCTTTTGCCATCCATCTAGTTCCCTCCTGTGATCCGTAACACCCAGCCCCAAGTACACACTGCTACTGCTGCTGTTCCGGCTAACCAGGGCGCCTATCTTCTCGATAGTGGCGCCACTCACCACATTACAAATGACCTTAACAATCTAGCTCTTCACAACCCGTATGATGGTGCCGATGATCTTATCATTGGAGATGGTTCCTCCCTCGCTATTGCTAATATAGGTTCATTCTCTTACTTACACTCAATATGAATTCGACATAGTCAGAACAGTTAAAGTCAAAGTTAAAGCATGCGTGATAAAAGTCCGTGTTACATCACTGGGTTTGTTTTGGGAGGGTACGGATATGGGTATCCACACTTAGGCGGAGCCAGGGGTTCGTAGGGGGGCAGCCCATCTCCCTAAGAATAGAACATTGTTCGGTTTTCTGTAATAAATTCGAGTTATTTTGAAATTTACTTAGGATTTTGTCCCCCTTATCATTAATCTTGGTTCGGCCACTGATTGAGCTCCGTCTTTAATTTATTGAATCGGACACATGATTCAACGCATCATCACCATACAAATTTAAGATCGATCCGGAAATATACTTACAGTTGTAAGATTCAGATTTAATATAATCGATTGCAGTTACTTAACCATTTATAATTCATTTACTCATTCGTTAATCCGATACTATTATTCAATCAAATTATTACGAGCATTAAAACATAAGGAATTAAGAACAACAAATTCAAAATGACAAAAACACACAAAATATAATAATATACAAAGATCATATATATCTCGTTTATTATATGAAAGTAGTAGACATTGTCAACGTTACAATAATGCTTTGAGTTTCAACAATCTTCATGGCTACTACTTGCCATGGCCTTGGCTAGCCATGTGCTTCTATATCTTCTCGATCAATTGCTGATTTTGGTAGCGAATCACTAAACGAAGAGCGACCTCATCATTCGGCCATACATCGTGCTCGAGTGTCACTGGGTTTTGGAGAATGAAAAACGACTCACACTTATCTTCACTCTCCAAAGCCTCAAGTTCCCTTATCAACTCATTTTTCTTACGAATGTAGGTAGCCAAAAGCTTAGCTTTGTTGGTGATAAGCTTTGGCTTAGTGTTTTTAGGCATGATTTGAGTGTTGATGAAGAAAAATTCATATGGTAGAAGTGCCTTTATATAGGTTCATTGAACATTACAAAAAGGTATTGAGTCTTTAGAAGATTGTCTTATGATTTTATATATATATAATTTAAAGTAAATAAAGACATATCAAATAGTCGCTCTGAGTCTCAGTTATTTTTTTAAACTTTTCTGAAATTTCCCTCACAAAAAAGTCAAATTTATAAACAACTCACTTGAAAGAAAGGAGTAGATAAGTTTAGTGTAGAATAAATAATATTTCAATATGTGTGGTGAAATACTATTAATTTGTAATTTTGTGTTGGAGAAATGAAAACGTTTGTACTCCTTTTGTCTCAATCAATTGTTTACAATTCCTTTATTTTTTTTTTCTCACAAAAAAAAAATAATATAAACAATTCACTAGGATATAGGCAGTATGTAGTATTTCACTTGTATTTATGCTAAAAATGGTAACAGTTTTTATTTTTTAGTAAAAGTGTAATTACTGACGTAAAACAACAATGATATCCTAAAAGTGAACAATTTTGATTTTATAACAATTTTACGTTGTGATTCTCAGTAATAAATCACGACTATTTTGGTATCAGATAATCAATGCCAGGAAATATTTAACAAAATTGAATTGATTAACTCGGCAAAATTATATCCGGTGACGTAATTTTCGATACATTCCAATCATCATTTGTTTACCTTTTAATTTAGGGAGTTATTGTAAGTGAACACATTTCTTTATACCCTTTGAGGTGGATCTTATGGTATTCCTTGGCATGTTGAGCATGTTGAACATGTTCTAACTTTTAATAAGTCTATATTTTAATTTGTTAGATAGGTTATATAGTTCCAATTAGGGATGACAATGAATCTCATATCCTGTCCAGATCCTAGGATCCAGATCCAACGGGTCGAATTTGGATCGCAATATTTTGGATAACTTGATATGGATATGGATTTGATCCATATACGTAGAAACGGATCTAGATATGGATTCATATGGTTGAGATCCAGATCCTATCCTAGATCCATTTTTGATTTTTCCTAAAATAAAAGTATAAAAATAAATTAAAGAATCAGTACAGATATGCTTTCTTATATAACTTTTTTCATAAAATAATCTTTGGCTTAGTGTTTTTAGGCATGATTTGAGTGTTGATGAAAATTCATATGGTAGAAGTGCCCTTATATAGGTTCATTGAGCATTACAAAAAAATTATTGAGTCTTTAGAAGATTGTCTTATGATTTTATATATAAAATTAAAATAAATAAAGACATATCAAATTGTCGCTCTAACTCTCAGTTTTTTTTTAAAAACTTTTCTGAAATTTCTTCCACAAAAAAGTCAAATTTATAAACAACTCACTAGAAAGAAAGGAGTAGATAAGTTTAGTGTAGAATAAATAATATTTCAATATGTGTGGTGAAATACTATTAATTTGTAATTTTGTGTTGGAGAAAGGAAAACGTTTGTATTCCTTTTGTCTCAATCAATTGTTTACAATTCCTTTATTTTTTCCTCACACAAAAAAAAAATAGAAATAATTCACTAGGATATAGGTTTCATTTGTATTTATGCTAAAAATGGTAACAGTTTTTAGTTTTTACTAAAAGTGTAATTACTGACGTAAAACAACAATGATATCCTAAAAGTGAACAATTTTGATTTTATCGCAATTTTACGTTGTGATTCTCAGTAATAAATCACGACTATTTTGGTATCAGATAATCAATGTGAGGAAATATTTAACAAAATTGAATTGATTAACTCGGCAAAATTATATCCTGTGACGTAATTTTCGATACATTCCAATCATCATTTGTTTACCTTTTAATTTCGGGAGTTGTTGTAAGTCAACACATTTCTTTATACCCTTTGAGGTGCGATCTAATGGTATTCCTTGGCTTGTTGAGCATGTTTTAACAAGTCAATATGCTTTAATTTGTTAGATAGGTTATATAGTTCTAATGGGTTAAACATGTTGAGCATGTCAAATTTTAACCTATTAATTTAAATGAGTTAAACAGGTCTGGTCAGGTCATTTAAAATATAAACGGCTTGGGTTTGGGTCAAGCACTATTGACTTATTTATGTAAATGGGTCAGGTTTGGATTGAAAGGTTAGTGACCCATTTATATGTGACACGAACACGACAGGGCACGACCCGTATGCCAGGTCTACCAAATATCATAATAGCCACAAGTATTATTCTGTTTAAACGTAATCACGTCATATTTGAGTAGTTGTAATATTATTGTCTTTCAAATTATCTATATTTATTCATAACAAATTTGCATTTTAGGTTAATTTTTAAAAAACAAGTTCCGGCCAGGATGATTGGGAAAGATCAAACCAATTTGAACCGACAAAGACAAGATCAACGCAATAAATCTTCCTGAAAAACGAAACTCGAGAGCAGGTTACATTCTTAATTATTATAATATTCTAAGACGTATAATCCATAAGAGAAAGATGAGTGAAGTATTAACGAAATAATATAATATTATTTTGTTGATTGTGTATTCGACCTTTATTTTTATTTGAGTGTGGTAGTACTCGATAAGGTGTAATACTTGGCTTATTGTTTGATACGTTTATTTTTAAACACCGCAAGCGTACGGGAGTCGTAGCATACGGGTCGATCACAAGGAGGTCAAGGACTAAGTACCAGGTTGTCTCAAATTACGAGTTATCTACGCTAATCAATTATAGGGGCGATTAAAAGCTAAATAAACTAATATAATTACACTACTAGAAATAATCATAAACTAGAGAAAACAACTCAACAATAATAAAAGATAAGGGTTCATATCATCGCTAGAATAGCTCGAAAACAACGACACGATTGCTTAATTGTTATTCAAGTGAGACAACTACAACTCCGGAATATTAACGCTCTCTCTCGAGTAACGATAATTCTCCTAAACAAGTCTAATCCCCGCTCCTGCATGTAAATTAGACCGTAGATAAATCTCAATTATTCAAACTCGCACTCCCATGAAAGCTCTTATAACCTTGATTAGATTGTGTTCCTAATTAACTCTCAGCTTCCGCGTTTTGAATTAATTATAACCCTATTAGACGAGTTAAACTGATCAATTTAACACTTAACGCAAATATCGCCCAACTTCCGTTGATAGCTACAAATAGTCTCATGTCAAACCCAATCAATAATCATCATCTAACAATCACGATAAAACCTAATCAAACTCGAATAAACAATTTCGCAATCGAATCAAATAACAATTAAAACATGCTTATGACTAACGATGATATAAAACCCTAAAATTAACTACTCATAAATTATGGAGAAAACATAAATAACAATAACAATAAACATAATCAAATAAAATAGAGAGAAGAGAATAAGAAAACTTAATCTTGGATTAATCTTGAAGGAAAAAGCATCGATCTTGTCAAAGTATAGAATTGAATGGAAACTGTGTTTTTCCTAAACCTAAACTAAGTACTGTAAACCTGAATGTAAAACTGAAGTAAAACTGAAGTCAGGTTTATTTTATTTTATTCTACTCTAATTACAAGTTGGGCCTAGATAAAATACAAGTCTTTGAGGCCCGTCCTTTATTTAATTATTCCAGTCCATAATGCTTTGTCTTGCACGGGTTTTATCTCCAAACTCGCATAATTCACGACCCACGTTTGCTCCACCACAATTTCAGCTCATAAATCTCCATCCTGCAAATAATATAATAAAGTCGTAGTAAACCGCAAAAGGAGAAAATATTATATAAAACGTACTAAAAATGTCGTGATAAGTATAAATTTACGGGGAATAGATATATAAAATATAGGTAAAATATGGACTTATCATTGTCAAAATGAGTGCACTGGTGATGAAACTAATACGTCATTTACTCCATTGGTTTTAAAAACTACTTTTTTTTACATCATTTATAAATAAGTAGAATTTTTATAAGACGTTTAAAATATAAAATGAAAAATAGTCATGATATTTTAATTGTCTTATCGATTGCATAATTGGTATCAAAATTTTACCATTTTAGTACTCCTATTTTACTAAAAATATGAAAAGAAAGAACATGTATTGGCATACTCACATAAGACAAATGTATAAAATAAAATACAATGGAACGGATGAAATATTAGAATGATTGTGATTATCGAAGATAATTAAGAGGCCTTTGAACGATAAATAGTTGGTATATTTTCGATTTTCAGTAAGAAAATTCAAGTTATTCTCAATTTACTTTGGTTTTGTCCCCTTTACCAGTAATCTTGGCTCCGCCACTGATTGCGGTCATTGTACTCCATCTTTAATTTATTGTGTCGGACACATACTTTAACACATGACCATCAGAAATATACCTATTGTTATAAGATTCGGATTTAATATAATCGATTGCAATTGCTCAACCATTTATATCCTAGCTGTTCATTTACTCATCCATTTATCTGAATACCATTCAATCAAATTATTACGAGCATAAAAACATAAGAATTAAGAACAAAAAATTAAAAAGACAAAAAAGACAAAATATATTAATATATAAAGTATTAAGGAAACAAAATCTTCTGATACATAGTCTTCTGATACATTGTTCTTATCCTTTATTGTTCATATCCTTTAATATTATTTTTTACCATTCTTTAGTCACTCCAAATCATATTATTATTCTGTAAATTATTTTTATTCTCTTATTTCTAGGCCTAGAATTAGCTGTACATATTTTAATTCCTTATTTACTCTCATTGTCTTCCTGTATAAATACTGGAAGAATTCTTCCTCACTGAATCAAGAACTTCAATTATCTAATTCTAGTCTTTATATGGTATCAGAGCATACGATCATTTCCCTTTCAAAAAATTTTTCTCTCAATTCCTTGTCCATGGCATCCTCTACCACCACAATTCCCAACTCTGTTGACCCTCAAACTCACTTTCTTATTATCAATCTCAACCACTGTATCAAATTAACTCCCCACACATATCGTTCTTGGACTACACAAATCGAGGACGTCCTCTTTGGCTTCGATTTGTTCCATTTTGTTGATGTATCTCACCCGTGCCCTGCGTGTGTCACCGTTGATGAGGAGAAGACAGAGCAGCCCAATCCGGCGTATCAAACTTGGGTCCGTCAAGATCGTCTTATCAAAGGTGCCTTGCTTGGCACGATTGACTCATCAATTACTCCGTTCCTTCATGACGCTAAGACGTCTCACGCTGTGTGGGACACTCTCCGTACAATCTACGGTAATCTCTCTCGTTCTCATATCTTACAAGTGAAGGACCGCCTTAAATCAATCAAAAAGGATGACCGTTCCGCCACCGACTATATGCAAGCTATTATCTCGTGCACTAATGAACTCGCTTATCTGGGAAAGTCGATGAATGCAAAAGACATTATCGCCCAGGTAATTGATGGCCTCGACTATGATACTTACAAGTCCGTAATAGACGCGATACGTGCTCGTGATACTCTTATTTCATTCGATGCTTTACATTAGAAACTACTCCGTCATGATCTCACCTTTAAACCCCCAACTCCCGTCCCTTCTCTCCTTGCCTCGGTTCATGCTGCCTCCTATAACCGTCGCCCTCCCGACTCTCACCTGCCTCGCCCCCACCCCGCCGCCTCATTAAAACCGCCCCTCCTCCACTGCTATCACCTTCAAAGGGCGTTGTCAGTGGTGTCGTAAAACTGGCCACTATGTCGAAATTTGTCGTGACTTTCGCTGCCTTTTGCCATCCATCTAGTTCCCTCCTGTGATCCGTAACACCCAGCCCCAAGTACACACTGCTACTGCTGCTGTTCCGGCTAACCAGGGCGCCTATCTTCTCGATAGTGGCGCCACTCACCACATTACAAATGACCTTAACAATCTAGCTCTTCACAACCCGTATGATGGTGCCGATGATCTTATCATTGGAGATGGTTCCTCCCTCGCTATTGCTAATATAGGTTCATTCTCTTACTTACACTCAATATGAATTCGACATAGTTAGAACAGTTAAAGTTAATGTTAAAGCATGCGTGATAAAACTCCGTGTTACATCACTGGGTTTGTTTTGGGAGGGTACGGATATGGGTATCCACACTTAGGCGGAGCCAGGGTTAAATGAGGGCGACCCATCTCCTAAGAATAGAACAATGTTCGGTTTTCAGTAATAAATTCGAGTTATTTTGAAATTTACTTAGGATTTTGTCCCCCTTATCATTAATCTTGGTTCGGCCGCTGATTGTGCTCCGTCTTTAATTTATTGAATCGGACACATGATTCAACGCATCATCACCATACAAATTTAAGATCGATCCGGAAATATACTTACAGTTGTAAGATTCAGATTTAATATAATCGATTGCAGTTGCTTAACCATTTATAGTTCATTTACTTATTCGTTAATCCGATACCATTATTCAATCAAATTTTTACGAGCGTTAAAACATAAGGAATTAAGAACAACAAATTCAAAATGACAAAAACACACAAAATATAATAATATACAAAGATCATATATATCTCGTTTATTATATGAAAGTAGTAGACATAGTCGACGTTACAATAATGCTTTGAGTTTCAACAATCTTCATGGCTACTACTTGCCATGGCCTTGGCTAGCCATGTGCTTCTATATCTTCTCGATCAATTGCTGATTTTGGTAGCGAATCGCTAAACGAAGAGCGACCTCATCATTCGGCCATACATCGTGCTCGAGTGTCACTGGGTTTTGGAGAATGAAAAATGACTCACACTTATCTTCACTCTCCAAAGCCTCAAGTTCCCTTATCAACTCATTTTTCTTACGAATGTAGGTAGCCAAAAGCTTAGCTTTGTTGGTGATAAGCTTTGGCTTAGTGTTTTTAGGCATGATTTGAGTGTTGATGAAGAAAAATTCATATGGTAGAAGTGCCTTTATATAGGTTCATTGAACATTACAAAAAGGTATTGAGTCTTTAGAAGATTGTCTTATGATTTTATATATATATAATTTAAAATAAATAAAGACATATCAAATAGTCGCTTTGAGTCTCAGTTATTTTTTTAAACTTTTCTGAAATTTCCCTCACAAAAAAGTCAAATTTATAAACAACTCACTAGAAAGAAAGGAGTAGATAAGTTTAGTGTAGAATAAATAATATTTCAATATGTGTGGTGAAATACTATTAATTTGTAATTTTGTGTTGGAGAAATGAAAACGTTTATACTCCTTTTGTCTCAATCAACTGTTTACAATTCCTTTATTTTTTTTCTCACAAAAAAAAAATAATATAAACAATTCACTAGGATATAGGCAGTATGTAGTATTTCACTTGTATTTATGCTAAAAATGGTAACAGTTTTTATTTTTTAGTAAAAGTGTAATTATTGACGTAAAACAACAATGATATCCTAAAAGTGAACAATTTTGATTTTATAATAATTTTACGTTGTGATTCCCAGTAATAAATCACGACTATTTTGGTATCAGATAATCAATGCCAGGAAATATTTAACAAAATTGAATTGATTAACTCGGCAAAATTATATCCGGTGACGTAATTTTCGATACATTCCAATCATCTTTTGTTTACCTTTTAATTTAGGGAGTTATTGTAAGTAAACACATTTCTTTATACCTTTGAGGTGGACCTAATGGTATTCCTTGGCATGTTGAGCATGTTGAACATGTTAAACATGTTTTAACTTTTAATAAGTCTATATTTTTATTTGTTAGATAGGTTATATAGTTACAATTAGGGATGACAATGAATCTCATATCCTGTCCAGATCCTAGGATCCAGATCCAACGGGTCGGATTTGGATCGCAATGTTTTGGATAACTTGATATGGATATGGATATGGATTTGATCCATATATGTAGAACCGGATCTGGCTATGGATTCATATGGTTGAGATCCAGATCCTATCCTAGATCCATTTTTAGTTTTTTCTAAAATAAAAATATAAAATAAATTAAAGAATCAGTACAGATATGCTTTCTTATATAAATTTTTTCATAAAATAATCTATGATTTCTTTCTTATTAACATTTTCGCTCACAAAAAAAATACCTAATTATCGATATGTTATTTTATAAAATATTATATTGGTTTCTTTTTAACATTTGTATTCTAATACAACACATTATTATGTTGAGTAGATAATAAAATACAAAAAGTAATAATTTAATATTTAAAAAGTGAATTTTCTTTATCACCAACTGGATACGGATTTAATCCAGATCCTATCCAGATCCGTAGGATATGGATATGGATCTCATCATTTCAGGTACACTGGATATGGATCGGATCTGGATTCCACTACAAGAATATGGATATGAATCTGGATCCTATAAGATCTTATCCAGATTCTATCCATTGCCATCCCTAGACTTTCAATGGATTAAACATGTTGAGCATGTCAAATTTACAAATTACTTCTTAGTGTTTAGAGAATATAAAGTGCACAAAACAATTGAAATAATTTACGACTCAGTCCAACTCAATTCTTATAAATTTAACCATTTAGACCTTATTCATTTCAACTTAATTTCAGGTCATATAAGTTCAACTCAATTCTTATAAATTTAACGTTATAATTCAGCTCTTATAAATCGAAAAAAGATCACCTTAGCGAAGATTCTACCGTTGTGCTTGTGCACCACAAAGTTCCCCCATACACCGTCCACACAATCGAGTGAGAATGAACAAAATGGCTAAAACCGTAACCAAAAAAAAAAAAGTATTCCCCAACATAGTGAACCGTGACACATAAAAAGGAACCAACCATGCAGGCCTCATTTGTAGTAACCGGAACAAAGTCAGTCACACCGTCGCATCTCAACATCAGAGCTGTCCAATCACCACCGCACATGGCGGCGCCGACCACCGCTACCTCCCCTAAGTGGGCCCAGAAAACCATCACTCTCTCTCCTCTCTCCCGCGGCTGCCACCTCATCACCCCTAAGGTCTCTTTTCTTTTCTTTTATTTTATTTTAATTTCATCGTGTGATGGAAAACGTATGCAATTCAATGGAACGGAGGAAGTATGGTTTCGTTAATTGTTTATCTGGAGAAGTAACCACTGATATTGAATATTGATGTTTTTGGAGAGTTGATTGTGTTTTGTAGAGAATGAAATAAAATGAGTCTGAAAAATATAGACTTGACTGTGTTATGTGGATAGTAGTGAAGGATATGTTTCGCACACGATTTTTAGTGTAAAACGGTCTTACATGAGACTAATTGGTTTAACCGAAAAAGTTACTGATTGGTGAAACTAAGCTCAGTAATTCGGTAGAATGTGGATGTTAGTTATTACATGTTGGTGAGTGGTGAATCATGGTGATGTTCTGAATAGGCACAATCTAGACGTTTTTTTCGGGGATAGAAATTTAATTAGCAGGATTTTGCGATGGAGGTCTGTGAGATTGAAATCCCCGCCTTTGTTTTCCCAAGGACAACATCTTTGTTGTCAAACTACATGTCCTTCATTTTCGTTGTTCCTGCAAGTTTTTTTTTTTGATATCTTTCGGGGTAAAGGACGGTCTAGTTGGAAGGATGTTTGTCGGTGTAAGAAATCCATCTCGGTTTGTTTGGTCTTAGTCAGGTCGCTAGATTTTAAGTATTATGAAAACTGATACTCCGTACTATGGTCGTGAATCGTGATAATACTTTTGTGAACCGAAGTTTAAATTTCCAATCTCGACTCTGCTAGAACTAGTTGTGCTAGAAATGCCACAAATAATTTAGTGGATGTTTTTTTCGTCCCAAATAAATTAATGACGGTAAAGAGGATCACATCATGAGGTTGCTAGAGTTGGTTTCCAGTGTCGACTTTATTTAACATGGTGATATTATGTCATGGGTAATTTTTGTGTAAAGGTTTTGTATTTTGTTGAGAGCAATCCTGTTTCCGTTGTTTGGTTACAATAAATGGAAGAAGGGAAATGGAGGGGGAGGGATTAGGAGGGATCCATTTTCCCTCCTCCAAGTTTTATAGCGACATGAAAGGTCAAAGCTAAAATGTGCCTTCTTTAAGGTTAAAGCTATATAGGATGGTTGCTATAGGATACATAGTAGCTTATAATTGCGTGCTTCATATAAAACTAGTGCCACTGTGCTGTACTGCTACCCATATGCAAAGGTTTCAAACGTCACCACAACCGCATCTTTGTAAAGCATCATCCACGATGTGACTGACATTAGGCCGCTTGCCCTATTCTGAATTCAAATAATTGAATGGATAGTGCTCGTCATAGGTTCATATTCTTTCAATAGTTGGTCAGAGCATGCTAAATTTGACTTCACTTCTCTTTGCATCTGCCTATCCAATTATCTAACCTCGTGAACCGCTTAATGAACAAGGAACATATAAGGTGGGTCAAATTGTGTTGAGTGGATGTATCAGCAGGCAAGAAACGAGCACTGAAAATGAATGCGCAGTAGCAAATGTTTGATGATGTTTTTTAATATTGGCTCCAACTCATTCATCTAAAGACAGTTCATGTATACCGCTAGACGTGAAGAACTACCCTCTCAACTACGAAGTATAATACTGCAAAATTCATTCACTTACAGCTTCTGATATCTCTGAGTTAACTCATGATGTCTCACCTGCTTGGTGTTATTTTTAGTACAAGTTTTATGCCTGCTCCTGTTATTGGCGCTACCATTTCTGTTAACATCATCATCGGACACTCTCTATCTTTTCAAGATATCTTCTTAGGAGTCTGACAAGTGTAAATGTACAACTTCTTTCTCACAAATACTCACGTAAAACCGTCTCACACGTGCGACGGGGTATTTGCAACTAAAATGTGCCTACTTTAAGGTTTAAAGTGATTATTTTAACGTTTAAAGTGACCATTTTATGGGGCTTTAAAGAGGTCACATTTAACGTTAAAGTGGTCACTTTAAGCATTAAAATAGTCACATTTTTAGTCACTTACTCCTTTCTGGATGGCAAATTTGCCAATGTTTGAATCTAGTCTTTAATTACTGTTATCGGCTTCTCAAATTTTGAATGTACATCGGTCATCTGGATGATACATTGACCTATGTGCATCTGATATTCTGATGGTATTTGGAATTGTAAGGTGTTCCACAGGCTTCTTACAAGTAAATTCGTTGGATACTGGATAAGAATTCCTCATAGTCTGATGCTGCGGGTTTTAACTTCTTTTTTTTTTTTTAATCACAAATCTGATCTCTTTCTGAGCACTCATGTCTAGACTTCATCTCCTTTAGTATTAAATGTGGTCGCGGTTTAGCTTGTCTTTCAAGCCAGATTACTACAGTTCATTCTAAAGACATAGTATGCTGATTGAGGATTATATAACTTTTATTTACATGAAAGGAGCTTTTGGTTTTCTTCCTCTTTGATACTCCGCATAATTTATTTTCTGTGGAATTTCCCTGTTGTGAACATGAACATATAAAATTTCCTCGTGGGGATATAAAATGCACTGATACTTAGTTTATTTATTCTTTCCTTTGTTGGTTTTTATTTTTTCTTGTACCTTATTCGTCCCAGCCTCCCGGGAAGATTTTCACTGATATCTGTATTATTTTCATTAGGTATTGAAGGAAATTGGATCAGATTTGTCTGATTTCAGATGTGGGCTTGCTCATTTTTTCTGTGAGTAATCTAAACCATTTCACTTCTCTGTGAGATTGAAGATGATACAGATGTGTAATGGTTTTCCCTTGAATTTATTCAATGGTTTTTTGATATGTGATTTTGCAGTACAACATACAAGTGCTTCATTGACCATTAATGAAAATTATGATACTGATGTTCGTGACGACACTGAGACATTTCTGAACACAGTGGTTCCTGAGGTATGCATGTAAATGTTTTCTTCTTCAACATTTTTCTCAGCTTTCTATGTATTTAACGCAGCGTCTTATCTATCTTTGTTTTTCATTCAGGGTCGTTCTGCACCTTGGAAGCATACACTGGAAGGTTTGTTTAATTTGTAGGAAACAATTAAGTTGTGCGTTGTCTATCTAGCTTTTATATGGTGTCAAATTTCCTTATTCTTTTTGCCTACATGAACAATCCAAACCTCAATGATAAAAGAACAGCACTCCTCAAAGGCTCCCTTGATTGACGAGAATCACGAGATAAGGGGGTGGGGTTACCCCTAGCCCTGTGTTAACATTAAGAGACAGTTTCCAGATTACCCATCATGAAAATTGCAAGTGCATTGGATGATTACTACGTCACAATTAAAAACAAGTTGAACCTAGAATCAAAGAATAGTGAATATTTGGCTCCATTGGAACTGGAGATATCTAAATAGATCAATGAATCGTTACATTTTTATTTGTCCGACTGTTTCGTTACAGTAATACATTGGTGAAAAGATATCTGTGCTAGTGTCGTAAGCTATGAGTTACTGTGAGTTCTTTTCTTCATGGTGTGAGTTGTCTTCAACAATCTAAACGTTCCTGGTATATTCAGTGAGGTGCAAATGCTCTCTGAGTTTCTGTTCCGAGTAATTATCCTTCTTTTCTTGCATTGTGGTTTTTCAACTTATCATCATTTTATATTATATTTTTCCGTTTTCTTTCTCTCTTGATACCTTCACCTTTCCACATTATGTCTGAATTTCCTCTTTTGTATCTCTTTTTTGGTTCTCTATCAAGAGTTTCCCCTTCCTTCCCATTATTTTGTTTTTCTGTGCCTTCTCTCCTCCTTTGACATCTCCTTGTAACCATTTTTCATAAGGTTCTATGAAGTTTTATCACGTTTTCAAACTTATGATTCACTCTATCCCTCCCTTTTTCTTGGGTAGGCTCATTTCCACGGGTAAAAGTGGATGAGCCAAGAAATTTGTTTTTCAGTGGACTAAATTGCCCTTGTGAGCCATGCTTCCTCTCAAAAGGCATATTAAAACTTGAAGGACAAAATTGTCCAAAACCAACAATTGCCGTGGCCTAGTACATTAGTGTCGTGGAATTGTGGCTGCCCTTTTTCTTTGAGGTTTTTGTTATATTATTTCGCTCTATTTTAGTTTCCCACCTTTCACTGCTCGCTCTCTTTCGCCCCGATCCATATGGTTCTTGATATACCTTTTACACTTGATGTTTACGATTCCATATGATGAGTTCATGTGATTGACCTCAACTCCTTTTGGTGTTATAACTAGTTCTGCGTCCCGTGAAAATCACGGGTTGTCTTAATACTTTTCGTGATTTGTATTATTGTAAATATCTAATAAAATATGTTTATTGACTCTTTATCTATGTGTCTAGATAGTCAACATCGTTATGCTTGAATTTTCAGCTTGCATATATTTCACTATCTTTTTTTTGGGGTCGTTACATATTATTTGATACTTCGTACAATTGCCATATATATTATCTGTACCAATTTCAAACCTTTAATTTAAAATAATATAGGCTATAGAGAGTGTACCAAATATTACAAATTCTGTTAAAATTTTTGGGTAATAATGAAGAATGGGTAATTTCAAAAGTTAAAAAAAAAAAAAAATACGTAAAACAACTTTCAAATCTATTTTTAATATGCTTAAACTAATTTAAAAGGAAAATGAACAAACCAATTAAATCATATATGACGTAATAATTTCTCATTATTTTTCCCCCTAACATGAATGAATAAATAGCTAATTTTCGTGCTAAAAAATTGTACCACTAAGCTATAAATTCTGTGATCATCTTAATTTTAGTTATATGAATTAAAAGATAGAGTAAATTAAATATTTGCCTATTTTTTATTAGAATTTTTATTAGATGATGACTTTAAATATACAATGCATACAAAAGATTAATTAAATAAAAATAATAAGAATTTGTTAAAAGATTGATAAATGACTTTTAAAGACGTATTCGAACCACCAAATCACCCAAGATAATAATATTATTTTTTCTATACGAATATATATATATATAAATGGGATACCTCATATTATTGTGTAACATAAATACTAATAATAATCATAAGCATTAAGCCTCATAGGATTTTAATTCTAAAATACATAAATATAAATCATAAATAAAATAATCAAAGTCTTTTAACCACTATAATTAATTGTTTTCATACCCATTAAACTTGAGTGATACGATAAATTATGTTTACTAATTATATTAATTTTAAATCACAAAATTTTCCAACAAAAATCTCGTATAATATTATTTAAAAAGCCAAAATGCTAAAGATATAAAAAAACTAATATGATGCTTAAGAGAAATTAGATGATAATCTGTATGATACTACTAAAATGGACATTTTGTTTTAGAAAAAATATCAAATATATTTATATAAAATCTAATTAGATGATAGTTCGTATGATGCTATTAAAACTAATATAAAGATATAAATTTTTTAAAATATATGGCGAATATGAAATTATATGACTTGAGTATAGATTTTAAAATTTTAAGTTAATTTTTTTTTTTTAATTTATTATGTTTATATATGAGTAAATTGTGCATTTAAATAGGAATAAGATAAGATAGATGGAAATTAAAAGATATATGAAAAGGTGTCATAATAGATCATATTTAATATCAGTTTTTATTTTTATTTTTATTTAAAATGTTGTTTTTTAATATGATGACACGTGGCTTAATAAAGGGGGATTTTTTAGAAAATAGTGAGTTGTGGTTGTTTGATGGTGAAATGAAGTTGTTTAACTTGTTTAACTTGCTTTTTAATTATATATATAGATATAGATATAGATATAGATATAGATATAGATATAGATATATAGATAGATATAGATATAGATTGTCATTGTACGGTTTTATTTTCCTTGGGATCATTTCCGATTATTGTACATTTGTACTCCAGAGTTTTTGTTGAAGTGTAAGTGTGTAACATTGTACATGATAAGGTTCTCTTCTGTAGCATGCTAGTTAATGGCCATTGGCCGAAGTATCTTATACATTTTCCTCTTTATACGTCTAAGCCTTTCAATATTATGTTTGCTTAGGAACGGACGACATGCCAGCGCATATCAAGTCATCATTGTTTGGTTGTTCACTGACGTAAGTTTGTTGGGCTTAACCTTGAGTTGCCTTGCTGCAGTCTTCCGAAATTCCCGTTTATTTTTGCACTTACCTCGAACTTATTTTTGTCCAGGGTTCCTATAAGCAATGGAAAGCTCAACATGGGAACCTGGCAGGTAACTGTGGTTATCATACATACTCTTCTTTCACCTAAAGTTTGAACTGACATACAAGTAAATTCCTTAAATTTAATATTTTAGGTAACGAAAAATCCATTTTATACGACATATGAGGGCGGGACAATCCCGTCACATATTTTCGTCACCAATTATGTTGGACAATTTTGCTGCAAATTTACCATGTGCAGACTGCAGTACATGGCTTAATACTTTCGTTAAGTGAAGGGAAAAGGTTAACTGAAGTAGAGACATGTGTGGTCGGGAGTAAAACGTCCATTTGTAAAAGATGTTTTGAGTTTGTTTCAGTTTTATTTGCTATATTTAGTTGCATAATTGGTGACGGAAACCGGGTATTTATGATTGGGCATGGAACGCACCTTTAGGAACCCGCCTTTTGTCATTGTGGTCTGGCACTTAGGACAATTGCAAATCTTCATGACAGAATTTGAACGACAGATTCAAATCTGATCAAACATTGTCGTTTCCTTCCTATCTGATCACTGAGATGAGTTAAATTTACGCGTTTGCTGCTGTGTACCGCAGGGTATATGGCTGTGCGAACACCGTGACTATCCAACTCCACGCAAAGTTGTCGTCACACTTAATGGCATTTAAGCGCTGTTGCTTTCGAGTTCCAGACCCCTTTGGCGTTAAAATGGTGGTTTAATCTTGTGCTTTTCCGACTGAAACATGTGTAGCGCTTTTTAAGTATAATAAGCTCAAGTTCTCTGTTGTTGAAATTTACTCCGTAGATTTGTACTGTATATAGCGAGGATACAATTCTACTCCGTAGACCTATAGTTTTCTTACTGTTATAGTCCAAACTTTCGTTTATTTTTCCGATTTGCTAAACTGTATCTGCAAACAATTTAAATATCGCCACACAATTAACCTCAATTTTTCAAATGGGTGTTGTTCTTTCATGTACATGTTTTACTCAATTATGTACATATTTTTCCATTTTATACCCTTTATGTTTTACAATCTCTCCTACTATCTCTCTCTTGTTTCTCTCTCTTTTCTCACTTCTTTTTTTTTTTTTTTTTTCTTTTTTTACTCATTTTTGTACAAATTTGTACGAGTACTCATTTTTGTACACTTTTTTTTACTCAATTTCGTACGCTTTTTTAAATAAGTTTTTTTTTTTTACAATAATTTTTGAAAATATTGAAATATATTTTACAAAAAAAGAACCACTGAATTAATTGACTAGAGGAAAAAAAAAAATTAAAAATAACACATTATATTACGGAGTACTCCGTATTAAATAAAAATCAATCAATATATATAAGTAAAAGAGGCTTTTTTCGTGAGCTCTCCTTAATTCAAGGAGATTTAGACCAATCATAAAATTACATTAAAAAATAAATTAAATTGTGAAAATATAGTAATTTGGAAAGAAATAATTATATGAGAAATAATTCCCTTATTTAATTATAAAACATTAGAAAGTTTTTAGCTAAGTCTTTGATTACTATGTTTCATAAAATGTATTTGTCGAAATAATATAAAAATAACATCATTACTTTCGAAACGAAAAATGCTATCAAATGAGTATAAATATCAAAGTATTTCATCCACTAAAAAAATTCATTTGAAAAATAGATTAAATAATTTATGCTCAATAAAATAAAAATTGGAAAGATACATTTATATGACACATATTTTATTTGTTTTATTTTAATACATAAGATAAAAAAAATTCATTTGAAAAATAGATTAAATAATTCGCATTCAATAAAATAAAAAATTGGAAAGAAACAATCATATGACACATAATTTAATTGTTTAATTATAATACATAAGATATTTTTAGGTAAGTCTTCAAACCTTTTGTGTGTATATATATATCAAAAGCGTAGCTTTGTCTTCCAAGGTAAGGGTTAAATAGTTTTAGTTTATTATGTTTTAATTATGATTACGATTTGTGTTATTTTTTTACTTTTTTACGTGTATTTGATTTGATATGTGTATTAATTTTGAAAAGGTTTATTTCTTAATTATCATGTTTGTTATTTAACCATAGCTTGATTGAATTCATAATGATCTTTTTCCTTTGTATATCATAGATTTATATTTTAAGTTCAAGATCTGAGGTCCTCATTGAATAAACTTGATTACAAAATCAATCGAATATGTATCGTGAAAGGTAAAAGAGATATACATGATCTACTTGATTATCTTATTTTCATATCAAATCATTATTTATTGTTGTATAATAATATTTACTATTCATCATACTTGATCTTTTAGTTAGTTTCATCGTATTAAGTTTTGATTTGATTGTTCATGTCAATTTTGTATGATAATATCTGAAAGTTAGGTATAAAAATAATGAACATGGTGTATTAGTTTGATGACAAATTTTCAAATTTTTATTTTTTACTATCCCCTTTTAATGTTTTTCTTTTAATTCTTTTATAATTCGAAATCAAACTATATATTTCATATCTATATATATCTACATAAAAGAGAGTTTTGCTATAGAGTGTCCATACCATAATTTATTAAATTTGTATATACATTATTATTGATGATTAAAATATTTTTTAATTACTTATTAATAAAAGTGAACAGCATTTATCATGATTATTTGATAATGTACTATAAAATAACTATTTGATAATTTAATAAATTCAAAACAATTAGTTTTGTATAAAATTAAAAGAAGAACTCTTCTAGAAATAAATTCAATTAAGAGCAATTAACTTTCACCAAAATTTAAAGAACAAAAAAAGTAAGCTAAAAAATACTGAGACCAGCGTTTTTCCTATTGTTATAATACTAACCTTTAGCCTCTTTCCTAATGTTTTTCAAAATATTTTAGTTCTCTATAAAAACTTACTTAAAAATATTAAGACTCACATTAGGAAAAATAGTATTTTATTTTAATTTCCATAAGATATACTTACATTTTCATATAAATTGGAGAGATATTGAGTAACACTTATCATACTTATTTGATTATTTAATAAAAATAATATCTTGATAATCTAACAAAATTTAAAGAAATTAGTTTTCTATAAAATTAAAAGAAAATCTCTCCTAAAAAAGAAATTTAATATAAAGTAATTATCTTTCTATACAACTTAAACAAAAACTTACCTAAAAAAAATTAAGACTTGGAAATAAATAAAAAAATCAATAATATTAAGACTAACCATTTTTCAAATTTTATAAAACTAAAAAAATAATCTAAAAATTTTCTTATTTAGTTATCATACATTAGATAATTTTTAGTTGTGTCTTAAATCCTCTTTATACATACAAATAGAATTATGTAAGTCCAACCTATCTTTTTAAATCCTACATCTAAATCTCAACCGTAGGATCTTAAAGGTCAAATGATTCAAATCAAATCTCACTAATTAATTTACAATTCATGCTTATTTATATATACATAAAAAAATTAGCTTGATCTTCTTAAGTATTAGTTTAAGTTTAGTATGTTTTTGTTATGAGTACGATTTGTGTTATTTCTATTTTTTACGGTGTATTTGATTTGATAAAAATATTTAAGTTTGAACAGTTTTATATTTTTTTAATTACCATGTTTGTTATTTAAACATAGCTTGATTGAATTGGTGATGATCCTTTTTACCGTTGTATATATTGTAGAATTATATTTTAAATTCAAGATTTTTTGTTCTCATTGAATAAACTTGATTACAAAACCAATAGCAAAACTATATGTAACATGAAAGATAAAATAGATATACAAGATTTATTGATTGTCATATATCAAATAAAGTCATTAATTATCGTTATATGATATTTTTTTACTCCCTCCGTTTCAGTGAATTGTTTACAGTTTGACTTTTTTGTGAGGGGAAAAAAGTCAAACTGTAAACAAATGACTGAAACAGAGAGAGTATAATTCATAATGTTTGACCTTTTAATTAGTTTCATCGTATTAAGTTTTGATTTAATAGTTAATGTCAGTTTTGTAGAAGAGCATTTGAAAATGACGGTAAAAAATAATAAGAAAATACTAATTAACATGGCGTAGATGAATGTTGATAGTTTTTTTCCAAAATAAAAATAATTAAGGCAATACTTTCCATTTTTTAAAAATAAATGTAGCATAAATACGGTAATTTTGGACAAAATACCCAAATTTTACATTCAAAAGTATAAAGTCGGTAATATACAATTATATTATTCGTATAATATATTACCATTAAATTAGGTTATAAATTATTATTGATAATTAAAAATATTTTTAAAATTACTTATTAATCAAAGTGAGCAACTACCATAATTATTTGATAATCTATGAAAAATAATCATTTGATAATCAATTAAATTGCAAATTAATCTAATAAATTCTATTAAGAGCAATTAGCTTTCTACAAATTTTAAATGAAGAAAACAAAGATAAAAAATATAAAGACTAACATTTTCCTTAATTTCATACGACTACCCATTAACATTTTTCCATATATTATTCAAAGTAATCAATTCTCTAAATAATTTGAATAAAAACTTACCCAAAAATATTAAGATTAATATTATGGAAATTAAGTTTATTATATTATTTTCAACAAGATACATTTATCTCTTCATATAAATTGAGCAATTTCATGGAGTACTTGATTACCATAATTATTTGATGATTTATAAAAATAATATTTTTATAATCTAATAAAATTTAAAGCAATTAATTTTTTTTTCTATAAGGTACAAATATTTAAATAAAACTCTTCTAAAAAAAAGTTGAATTCAAAGCTAAGTCTTCTTTGAGACAATCTCAAACTAATTTATCGTGCAAATTATTGAATCCAAATTAAAAACGATAAATCATGAATAAATTATTGAATACACATTGTTGAAACCCGTGCATCGCATGGGATTTAAAACTATTACAACTACAGGAGTGAAAATGTGTTGATCTTGGTGATGATAAATAAGGAAACAAAAAAAGGGGGTCGAATAATTTTATTGAAGACATGAAGATGAAGGTTTGGGAAAAGAAAGAAGATGGATTGATTTTAATTTAATTTTATAATTCTAAAAAAAGGTGAGGATGTGGTTTATGCACCACGTGTAACTTTGGCAAAAATTAATTAATTTTTAGGTTAACTTTATGTCTACAAATTGTTTAATCTATTTAAGAAGGGGTAAAATTAATAATATTTATCATATAATTATTAATTGAATAAAAAAGAAAATTTATAAGATTTGATGATAAAAAACAAAAAGGAGAAATTTAGAAGGGGTAAAAAAAGTAAAAAGATGATTAGATCGATGATTTATGTCAGAACAATTTGTATTGTAGGATATATATGGGACAAGATAATTAATACGGAGTATATGATTAAGAATAAAATTGGGTGATGACTTAGTTAGTGTGACTCTTGCATGGAGTGCAGTGCAAAGTAAAGGATAAATTATAAAAAGCATATAATAATACAAACTAACGACATATTGACAGAAACCGACAAAACATCAAGAACTATGCGGTGTCCATCTTTTTACAACAGAAACTTTTGCCATAACCATAATAAATAAATACTCCGTAACATATTTTAAAATGAAACGATCTCTTCTGTAAAACGACAAATAATATTTGACATCATTTCAGTTAATAGTCAAACTAAATCATGTGCTCAAAAAATCAATTGAAGAAGAAATATTAAGATTTACATTACTTCGCATTTAAATAATGAATAATAAAAAGAAAAAGAAAAATCCTGAATACGACATAAACCACAAAAAAACACAACCAAAATTGTAAAAAAATCAACAAAATTGTATTGAAAGACACACAACCACCAAAAAAATAAAAATCAATGTTTTAACACCCGTGCATCGCACGGGCCATTCAACTAGTAAATAAATAAAAGAAGAAAAAAAGGGGCAGTACTACGCTGTACACCCCCACCCAACCCCACCAACCCGCAATCCTAAGCACAAAAACACGGACAAATTGGGTGTGGTTTATCACCGGCACCGATGCCGGCAACGACATGTACCACTATCGAGGTTGATTTTATTCGTCTCTTCATCATCATATTTTAATAACATACTCCGTATTATATCAATAAACCCTCAAAATAAATTCGTGTATAAACCGTCAAAATAAATGATATTTCAATTGAAGAATTCGCACAACCGTTCAAAAAATTAGATTTACCTCATGAAAGGGTAGATTATCCGTCATAATTGCTTGATTATAGTGAAACTATACAATATAATTGTGAAAATGAAAGAGAGGAAAAACTGTAATTGAAAAGAGGTGAGGGGTATTAAATGGAAAAATTAGGGTAAAAAGTATACAGAAATGAGTAATTGTGTACATGAATGAGTAATACCGTTTCAAATTTGCCCTTCGTTAATTTGACAATTAATAAATTAAGCTTTAATTTATTCTTTTATTTCTTTTTAAAATGACATCGTTAATTAGAATTTCATTACTTTTGTGGGTTTTACATTTTAATATGATATGATGATGATTTGAATACTCCATTGATCAATTAGATTGTTAACATTTGATCAAAATTTTCGGACCTGTTCTTTCGGACTTTTTAGAGGAATCAATCAATCGAAATAATGAATCAGATCTTGAAATGATAATCGAATCAACTGAATCAATCGAATCGAATGAAGTTCAAATTTATAACATTGTGGTAAATCGAATCGAATCGAATCAAGTGTAGGCCGAATCGAATCGAATCAAGTGAGTTGAATCGAATCGAAATGAAATTTGAAAATAAGTTGGAAAGATCAGGTCCGACTAATTTGAGAGAGTACTTTTTAGAGTGGTCTAGGCGACTAGGTGGATTGTCGATACTTTTTTTTTTTTTTTTTCTTTTTTCTTTTTTTTTTTTGTTTACATCTTAAATTTAGATTTAGAGGCCTTGTGTTAAGTTTTCAATAGTTTCAAATTTTTATTTTTTGATTTGTTTACTTTTTCTGGCTGAGTAACCTACAATAATTCACATGTTTATTATCACAATCCTAACATTTAACTTTTCATAAAATTTTCATGGTAAATTATTCCTTTTTTTAAAAAAAAAATAAGATAAGATAGATCAATTTTAATGGTAAGTGGTAACAGTAAGTCTCCTATGAGTAATAATTCTATTAAAGTCAAGGATACTAAAAAGTTTATTGATAATTAATCATAATTATCATTAAAACGGTATAAAATATATATAATCGAGTACAAATAAATTGAACTTATAATAATTTAGGGTATTGATTTTTCATATACGGATTTTACTCAAGTTATATACTTTTTTCATTATTATTTCCAACACTACCTTTTTTTACTAAAAAAAAAATACTCCATCCATTTCAATGAGATGGCCCCATAGGGGTATGAAACAAATTTTAAGAAATGTGAAAAAGTTAAGGGTAGTGTTGATATTTTAGTTAAGTAGGTCCTATTTTAAAGGTTAAAGTGTTTGGTATTTTGGTGAAATGAGTATATTGATAGGGATAAAAATGTGCTTTTCACTATTAAAACTTACCAAGTATAGTAATGTGGCTAAATGAATGAAATTGCCGAAAAAGGAAACTGGGGCTAAATGAGTAAAATGGAGGGAATATAAACAATTGTCTCACCAACAAACCACCTTAAACCACCACTAAAACAACCACTAACCCCTAACCGCCAACCTGTCAACCGGCCGCCCTACGCCGTCGTTGCCCTGACCCACGCTGGCGTCGTCCATTCCCTCGCAGCCGGCCACCGCGGGGTGCAGCGCGCACTGTCACTAACCACCCATTCACAAACCCTATAATCATCCCTTTACAAACCCTAATTTTAAATTAGACTTAAATCTATTAAAAATTAATAAAAATCGATAATTTAAACGCAAGTTGAAATTTAAAACGATTAGAACTTATTATTGGGGTTAATGATTAAGAAATTGAAAAATTGAATGAATTTGATTGAAAATTACTTAGGGAAAAAAGAAAAAAAAAATTGTATATATTTTTTGAGTTAAAAAAAAATTAGGGTTAAAAATAATAATAAAAAAGTATAATAAATTCTGTACATAAAAAATCAATTATGATAATTTATCGTATGAGTCACCCAATTTGTGTACACAAATTCTTGTTTGAGACGGCTGACCCGTTTCCAGCCTTGAGACGGGTCGGGTATGACCCGTTTTCCCTTTTTTTTTTTATTTTTTTTTTTTTTTTGAAATTTTTTTTTTTTTTTTTTTTGAAAATTTTTTTAAGACCCAAATTTTTTTTCATCTTTTATCGAAAATCATGTTTATAGGGTAATTAGAAATGGTAACAAAGTAGACAAAAATGGTAACATATTATATTATATTGGTAACATATTATGAAACCTCAGTTTTAATGGGTTTGTTTTCCTTAAAAGATAATGTTGTCCTTTTATACAAACAGGTAACCATTTAGTATAATAATGTTACCATGTTAGCTTTCATATTCCTTAAAAGATAATGTTGTCCTTTTATATATACAGGTCACCCTTTACAACAACAATGTTACCATCTCATTTTTCAGTTTGTTTTCCTTAAAAGATAATGTTGTCCTTTTATACAAACAGGTAACCATTTAGTATAATAATGTTACCATGTTAGCTTTTGGGGTTTATATTTCTTAAAAGATAATGTTGTCCTTTTATACATACAGGTCACCCTTTACAACAACAATGTTACCATCTTATTTCTCAGCTAAACTAATGTTTCAATGGTTTTTTTTTGTCCTGCAAAGATAATGTTGTCCTTTAATACAAACAGGTCACCATTTAGTACAACAATGTTACCGTCTTAGCTTTCAGCACAACTTTAATGTTTCCATGGGTTTGTTTTACTTGAAAGAAAATGTTACCCATTTATGCAAACAGGTCACCCTTTACAACAACAATGTTACCATTAAAATGTTACCATTAAAATGGGTTTAAAAAAGTAGTCAAAATGGTAATTAGAAATGGTAACAAAGTAGACAAAAATGGTAACATATTATATCGAAAAACAAAGTAGACAAAAATGGTAACAAAGTAGACAAAAATGGTAACAAAGTAGACAGAAAAAAAACAAATACAACAACAACCACAATGGCACGACAACTCAATCAAAACCAAAAAAACCTAAAAATCAATTCAAAAACCCCCCAAAAATTGAATTTCCCAGATCTAATGAAACCTAAAAAAGAGAAAAAAAAAAAAAAAAAAACAAATACAACAACAACAACAATGGCACGCACGACAACAACAACTTAAACCCCCCAAAAATGTCATCTTTTACCCAGAAAAATGTCATCTTTTACCCAGAAAAACGGGTTTAAAAAAAAAATTAAAAAAAAAAAAGACAAACAAAAAGAGAAAAAAATAAAGCAAATAAAATACAACAACAACAACAATGGCACGACAACCACCATGAAACCGTGAGCCACCACCTCTGTTTTCGTCCACCATGGCCGGAGCTCCGACCTTCGACCACCGTGCTCAGGCCACCTTCAACTACGTGATGAATATTATTAATGTGGTAATAATAATAAGAAATGGAAGAGAGAGGGAGGAAGGGAGGCAGAAATGGAAGAGAAAGGGAGAAATGGAAGAGAGAGAGGCAAAAATGGAAAAGAGAGGAAGAGGGAGGCAGAAATGAAAGAGAGAGGGAGAGGGAGTGTTAGGGTTAGAGGTATATATGTGGGCTTGGATCTCAATTTGGGCTGAGATCCGACCCGTTTCTTGTGTGAAACGGGTTTACCCATACTTATTGATTTGTGTAATGGCAAAACTTAATAAATGGTTAATTAAAAGGCGGGAGAAAGAGAAACCCCCTTCCCCCCAAGGCCCCAACCAAACCCCCAAAAGAAAAGAGAGAGAAGTTAGAATGCCGGTTGCGAAACCAGCGACGTCAACTGCTCGTGTTATCGCTCATGTCGACATGGACTGCTTCTACGTTCAAGGTCTTTCCTTTTACTTCACCTCCTTTCTTCTTTTTTATTTATTAACTATTTTTATTTTATTTTTATTTATTAACGAAATGAAATGAAGTTTGTTACGGATTCAATTCGTTGTAAACTCAACAATATCAGCCAAGTGTGATGGATATGCCTGCTTCAGTGCTTGCTCTCGTCTTGTATACCATTTGTACACTTGTCAGTGGTTGACGATTTCCGTAGATCGTTGATATGTTTATCAATAGTCTGCTAATGACTTTCATGACCTTCTTTTTGTTTTCTCATTTTGTCAGTGGAACAGAGGAAACGACCTCATTTGAAAGGGCTGCCTACGGCAGTTGTCCAGTACAATGAATGGCAAGGTGGAGGTCTCATAGCCGTTAGCTATGAGGCCAGGAAACATGGTGTCAAGCGGTATGCCCTATAAGTTTATTTTTTGTAATTTTTTCTCGTATTCTTTGCTTTTGATTTATTTCTTGTGTCTAGTTCTATGCGAGGTGATGAAGCTAAAAGCATATGCCCCGAAATTCAGCTGGTGCAAGTACCAGTTGCACGGGAAAAAGCAGATCTAAATACATATCGGAATGCAGGTTCAGAGGTGTACATTGCAAACTTCAAGTGCTTCTTTATATTGTACAAGCCACATGCAAATTATTGTTGATCATGATGTTGATGTGTAGGTAATCACAATTCTCGCTAGGAAAGGTCGTTGTGAGCGAGCATCAATTGATGAAGTTTATCTTGATTTGACCGAGGCAGCAGAGATCATGTTAGCAGAGACTCCTCCAGAAACCATGGTAGACATCGATGAGGAAACTCTTAGATCACATATTCTGGGTATTGATGAGGTAAATATATTTTAATGCTTATTACAATATATATTCGTGTCCTTTGTTTGATGAGTTAGTAGGATCAAAGTAAGTAAATATTAGGCCGATGTAATTTAGTAAAGCTTTCTTTAAGTATGGTCATGTTAAGATATATGAGCCTATTATCGGATATTAGGCCTTCAACCATCGCCTTAAGGTTTTTGGCTGAGATGGTCTTGTAATATGGTATAAGAGTCTCATACTTTGAGCTGTCAAGTTCGATTAGTGGGAATCCCCATCTAGCCACACGGTTAACACTGTCCTAATTCAAAACACCATACCTAATTCAAAACAAGTGGACATGTTGATCGTATCCAAATTTATATTTGGACACCGTAAAACAATTCCATATGTGTCCAATTTTTGTAATTGGATACATGTTGACCGTATCCAACTACAAAAATTGGACACATTGACCATGTCTAAATGTCGGTGTATCCTCTATTTAATCGTATCCCCGTATCTTTGATTTTATAACTTCAAGCGTCGGACGCAAGGCTTTGTACCAGTGTCTGTATGCTGTACCCGAGAGTCCGAGCACCATAGATAGGATCACTAGATATACTCCGTATATGTTTACCAAGCAATCTGGTGAGAAATGTTCAAAAGTTTCAATTAAAGCTGTACAGGTCCAGTGATTGATCAAGTTTCGCTGATGTGCACCACATGTCACACAGCAAAGTGCGTTTGTTTCGTACAAGGGTATGAGTTTGGAATTAGGAATCATACCTGGGTGGTATGAGGTTGGAATTCGATTATTCAATCCTAGTGTTTGTTTCAATTTTAAGTGGTATGAGTTTCAAACTCAATTAAAGTTAAAAAATGTAAAATAAAATATTTTAAACTATAATTTTTAATGTTATAAAATCATGAAAATACTTATTATGAATTATGTATATTAACAAAAAAAATCATTTTACAATATATAATAATATTTTCCTCACATTTTTATTGAAATTAATTTGATACCTTTGGAATCAATCTCATACCACCCCTCCTTGAGTATGAGAAACCCATACTTCAAGGATATGAAGTATGGGTATGAAACCCTCAAATTCTGCAACAAACACCTAGTATGGGTTTGGCTCATTCCAAACCCATACCTTATACCTTTTGTGTGTGAACCAAACACACAAGTTTCAATTAAAGCTGTACAAGTCCAGTGATCAATGTAATCAACTTTTAAATCTAGATATAACTGTTTAGTTCATATTTTTAATGTTAATATTGTCATTTGATGAAGCCTGGGGGCGGATTCTTTATGCCAACATATTAGGCTCTTTGGATGTTTATTCTTCATCAATTTTTGTTTCCTTCAATGACTATTATTGACGTAGAGTAGTCAGAACTCAGAAGTCACGACACAGTTATCAAAGGAGTATTAATTTAACAGTTTCATAGAACATGGTATATTGTTCAGGCTGACGTCGATGTCCACAAAAATGTGAGAAATTGGCTTCAAAATAGTGATGCTGGCCACGATAATAAGTTGCTCTCCTGTGGGGCTATCATTGTTGCTGAACTCCGGAGACAGGTTCTGATGGAAACTGAATTCACATGCTCAGCGGGCATTGCTCATAATAAGGTTGATTCTTATGTGTGGAAATTCTGGTCTTTGTTTACATATAGTCTATTTGCACAACTATTTCTACTTTGGTGCCCTATCGTTTATTTAATCTCATTTCAGTTTTCGGTAAACCCTTTTTGGGTCTAATTCCATTCCATCACTTATAGTTTAGTATTCAATTACGCTCTTCTTTATTTAGTAAACCATCTCTAATTTTGACAAAAATCGAACATTTTATATCATTGGCCACCGATTAGAGATTTCAAATCTCAGGTCATGAAATTAGGTCAGACCCAAAAGCGCAGTGCATCAAATTTTTTTTTTGTATGGTATCTGGTTCTCTCTTCACTGATCTTACACCTAATGACTTTGTACTAGATGCTGGCCAAGTTAGCAAGTGGTTTGAACAAACCTGCTCAACAGACGATTGTGCCATCTGCTGCTGTGAAAGATTTTCTTGGGCCGTGGCCTATAAAGAAAATGTAAGCTAATAATTTCCTTTGTTTTGCCAGTCTTGTATTGAATAGTGAATACAAATTTTAGGTGGTTCCATATTTCTTTTCACCTTGTGATGGTCTGCTTTATTTTTATTTTTATTTTTATGTACACGTTTATGGAGTTTTTTTTTTTTTTTTTTTTTCCTGTAATATTCTGTGTTACGTTGCCTTAACTTTAACTTTTTATGTTTCACCATGCTTGGCGTGCTTCGCATTTTAATGATTTGTTTTTTGTCAGGAAGCAGCTTGGGGGTAAACTCGGAGACTCCTTGCAAAATGATCTAGCAATTAAGACTGTTGGCGAATTATTGCAATTTTCCGAGCAGAAGCTCCAAGAACGTTATGGCATCAATACGGGGTCAGTACTCGATTTTCTTTTCTTTATTTTTCTTTTACTGCACTTGGAATGGGCATATGTATAAAGAGCTGGGTTTGGTTGTCTCAGTTTGTCTTTAATATTGAGAGCTAGTATTGAAGATAGGAGTCACAATGCCACATGAGGAAGGGTTGGGGGACACTGGACCTAGGGAGGATGCTAGAAATCACTATCAAATCATATGTTTTCATGTTTGAATGGAAGAAAATCCGTAAAAAATACTCTGAAATGTTGTTTATGTGACAGTGGCAGTAAAATAGGATCAAGTTTTTCTTTTCCCCTTCCTGTTTAGCTAACAAGCCAGTTAGATCTAAACTTTGATATGCCAGATTACAGAAACACATGTTATGAGGCAGTGTGCTAAAGTACTCATCTTTTGCTCGTTATTAATCTTGTCTTTCTGTGAAGTACGCCTGAATAGTGGCAGTGTGCTAAAGTATAGTGGTGTAAAATGTGATTTTCTGAATGTCATACTATGGTGGTCTCTTCTTCTGAATGATTACAGTTATGAATGAAGTCTGTATTACTCATTTACCATGGAACAAAAATACCAGATCAACTGTGCAGGCCAAAAATTTTAACGGCCAAAGGCTTTTGTCATTGGTAAAGTTAGCTACTTGGCTTTGTAGCCTTTAGGTTATGGAGTTCAAGTATTGATAACATCTCTCGGAGAGTACCTAAACTCTTGACATGTACTTCAAATTTATAGAATTCAGTTATAGTTCGTTGAATGGGACAGAAATATGCACCGTACTTGAACAATTTGGAATAGGGTCTATAGGGTGACTTGTCTGAGTGTTGCTAGGTGGTGATAAAAGATACGAGTAGTTGCCTGTCACCTCTTGAGAACTGAGTAATGTTTGCAGCTGTACCATATATGTGGTGATGATGTTTTAGTTACTTACCATTCTTGTCATAGCTTTTTAACGTTGCAGAACAAATCGGAAGTTGAATTAATCCATCTAAATTCATGCATTCGTTCTGACTTTAGACCCGAAATGAGTTGCGTTCAGTCAAAAACTCATACCTCTACTCCTGTAGACTCATATATTCGTAGACGTAACTACTTTGTTATCATGAAAATATATTGTAACCATTTAATTCAAAAACTAATTCCTCCTTTGGAAGAGTATTATAAGCACTTGGCAATAAACACTAGCGTATAAAAATGCCTAAAATCTGACATCTGTGATTGCCCTTGGGGCAGACATCAACATAAGCCTATCTACCATAAAAAGTGTCTTCATTCACAAACAAAATCTGCCCCTCTTCCGTTAAATTTGGATTTTCTATTGTAAATGTATTATTTTGAGATAATTTCAGAAAAAAAGTCTTTTTAGGAGGAGTCGAAGTCACTTTCTTTTGTGTAACATCCAGTTATGTTTTCCTGAAATTTTCTTGTTACATATGATACAGAACTTGGCTATGGAACATTGCTAGGGGAGTCTGTGGGGAAGAGGTTAAGGGTCGCATTTTACCGAAGAGTCATGGCTCTGGAAAGACATTTCCTGGTCCTCGTGCCTTAAGATCCATTGAGACAGTGAGTCATTTTCATCAGTTCATGCTGAGGGAGATTAATGCCAGTGGTTCCATATGAATTGAACTCTATTAACCATCCTTCTCTTATGCATTGCTATGTAGATGAACTCAAGTTAGTGGTTGTGTATGTGCATGTTCAATGTGGTTCGGACTTTTTACCATAGCCACTATTTACCGTGTATCTATCTTTATGGCTTTTATCTAGGTTACTCATTGGCTCAATCAGCTATGTGAAGAGCTTAGTGAGCGTCTTGTTACGGATTTGGAAGAAAATAAAAGGATGGCAAGTACACTCACAATTCACGTGAGAGCATACAAGGTAAATAACTAGTTGTTTACTCTTCTCTCAGGAACTACTTTCTTATTAAGCTGGCTGTTATATCCTCCTTTGTCTTGCTTTTGTACCATTTACTCACTACGGATCATTTTTGACAGTTAAATGATACCGATTCTCAAAAGAAGTTCCCCTCAAAGTCTTCTCCATTGAGATATGGAACTTCAAAGATTCAAGAGGATGCTCTACGGCTATTTCATACTGGTCTACGGGAATTCATGGCTTTATGTGCAGTCCATGGCGAAAAAAATAAACATAGCGGCTGGAGAGTTACCGGACTCTCTGTTGCAGCTAGCAAGATTATCGCTGTGCCACAAGTATGTACACTGAAATATTGAATTATTTGTTTGATTTTGTAACCTTAGCATTTAAAATGTGTAACGAACCCTGCACCCTTCAAGCATAGTTCATATTAGGATCAGAAAAGACATTCCTATAAGCCATTGTTTACCTGGTTTTTCTAATGTTAATTACTTAATTAAAACTTTTTATTAGCCATCTATCAAAAGTAAGACTTCTTTCCCATAGTAGACAGCATTGGTTTTTGAACAGAGTCAACAGACTGAAGAAACGGGGGAAAAAAAAAAAGAAGCTTTGCTGAGTACCTGCTAGAATATTCAGTTACTTGATAAGGTTTTCGATGAAAAGCTTGATTACATGTCGTTATATTTTGTCACTTGATCAGGATTTCACTGAAAAGACTTAATACTTTCTCTTTCATTGGATAGGGAACTTGTACAATTAGAAAATTCTTTGCCAGCCAATATGCTGTTTGCTCAGCTTCATCGGAAAGTACACCTGACGATCCTTCGCATGATTCACTGCAGCTTCCAGGTAGTATTTTACGTCTTTTTTATGTCATTGTTGCTTCTGTTTATCTGTTTGTGTCTTTGAAACACTTTAAAGACCATGCATTATATCCCCAAATATCCCAGATTAAATAATCTTGACCATTAATTTTCAAGTAACTCATTCTTCTATATATTGGATTCTATTCAAGTATGGAGTATTTGCTTATTTCTAGTCCTCTATTCATAGTTAGCGACAAGCTGGAACATTGGTCATTATCCTACATGCTAACAATCAGCTAACATTGTGGAAACCCACTGTTCATGGTATTGTAAACTGTAGACTTAGTATGGGATTTTGTTGGGTGTTATGGGTGCATTACAGTAACAAAGGTGAGTGGGAGTCGAAGATGGGCAACAATGGTGGTACACAGCAGTGATGTGGACGATGAGACAAGTTTACATATTTTTGTCAAAACTTTGTGGGAAGGATAAGAACTAACTCTTCCAGAGGGTTGTCGTTGGTGGCAGCGAAGGCAGTGGATGGAGGTTGACCCCGTGATGGTGGTGTTAGAAGAGATGGCCTGGTTGAAGTTGGTGGTGGTGGTTGTTGCAGTGGTGAGGTCGTTGGACAGTTGGACTTCATGGCACGGAGGTCAACAACCATGTTGGTTGATGTTAATGGAGTCTTCAATGAAGAGATAAAGTGACAAAGGAGAGTGAAGAAAATAGATGACTGATGAAGCTGTTTTTTTGGATTATAAAACTTTAAAACTAAATGACATGGATGAAAATGGTCTTCGTAACTGGTAAAGCACGTATCTGGTCACTTTGTATATTATTTGAAGGGTTGTTCTAATACTTTGGTTCATTATGGGATTATTTTGAGTTGAGATTATTCTTGGAAGATGGGTCATAGTTGGGATTATCCTTGTTTATTGTTTCTTTATAATTCACCCGATGTATTGAGTGATATGTCGTGCTGGCAATCTCACGTAACACAAATCGTATTGGTCAGTATTTGTAACCATGACACAGAGATACTAAAATTGAACCTACAAAGCTTAAAAGTAATACTACTGATATTTGATTTCGCACTACATAGGTTTATATAAAATTCACCATTTGAGTCAGATATAAAGTATCTCATGGTAAATTCATCAAATTACATGATGAATATTGCCACAAAAATCACCTTATGAGCTGGTACAAAATGACCTTGTATATCTTGGTCAAGCCATTTCAGCTTTAGCTAGGAAAAGGTTGTGCGCTGAGCTGAGATATTTTTCGTCATGTTAGGTGATTAGTTTGATATTTTTGTTTTTTCTTTTCTTTATTATAGTTTTTGGCAAATCCTAATGACGAGTTATGCTTGTTTCAGGGAGTGACACACCCCTAACGCCTAGCTTGCTTACCAAAAAAGAAGAGGACACAGCTAAGGATCCAAATTCGACTTCTGATCAACATTTGGAAGACAGAATTTGTCAGAAAGAACAGGTAAAGAAGCGGTCTATTGTTTATCTACTATCGCCTACGTTACTTCTAACGTGTTATTGGGGTGTGTATGAAACACTTTCTGTTCATAGTTATTATCTAAATGGTGTAAGTCCGCATGTATGAAACACTTTCCGTTCTTGTGGGAGAAAGAGTATTCATGTGGACGATTGTGCGTGGTTTGCGAATTGGTTCATAGTTATCATCTTAAATCCTTTTGGAGTACGGGTGTTGTATTTGTTTATGCTTTATAAATACGTCAAATAAATTTTTTGATAAGTGACTTTCGTGCCCATTAGGTTATTTACTTCTGGAACAGTGTTTATTCTTATTGAAACCGACTCACACCCTCTCCACCCCCTTGCTCAGCCTCTACTTCCAATATTCACTGAAACAAGAAGTTAAAACGTCTAGTAAATAGCATCGTAAAACTCAATAGTAAGCCTTCTATGAGATGCGCTGTTTTTGCTAGTGTTGGTGTATTTAGTTAGAGCAGTATTTCCACCTAATTATATTTTGGGAAGAACATTTATATGGAGTAATATCTTTGTTGGCTAAAGTTTACGCCTTTATGGTGCTTTGAGGGTGTCCCTATCATAATTTATTACAGCAATGTGGTCATTTATGTAGTGTTTGCATTCAAGGACCCCTTGCCTTGTCCGTTGTTGCTTCTGTATTGATTCAATAAATTTCCCGTAAAAATGACAAAGATGATGTTTGCCTTTTATATTGTGCGAAGAATGTCTTCTCCTGCATACCAAATTTTTCTGTTTTGGTCAGTTCCTTTCTATCTTTGGTAGTTACTTTATGTCAAGTTTGGCGTGTATACCATGAAAAAATGATGTTGATGCTTGTGCCTTGAATTTTAATGGAGAAGTGGAAAAACAATCAATATTATTCAGAACTTGTGACAAGTACTCGATGAGTAAATAAATATATGTTGCTGTGTTGTAACAGATTCTTCTGTAATATGGAGTACTTCGTATAAATTTATCTAGCTTGTTTATACGTTATCACTTGCTTATATTAACTTTTTAAGTCCTATATTTGATCCATGTAGAAGAAAAGTGGACAAATCACAAGTTTCTTCCATGAGCATGCAACCAGCCAATTGTTAGAGCAACGAGTTTCTAGTGAGAATCAAGATATAATAAAACAAGGTAAACCACCATTGAATTTGTAGTATTTTGTTTTCCGTAATAGCTTCTTCCTTTTTTTTGTTGTTGTAGCTTTTATAAAGTTATGGACATCGTGTAGGCAGTGATTGTTGCTTGGAATTGAGCGAAAGTAAACCACCATTGAATTTTCGCAGCGAGGGGGTTTGTTCTTTGCCAGGAAAGTCTTCTATGATATATGGTCGAGAAACAAAAGAATCCAAAGTCAAGGTATTGCTATCTCTTGTATTGTTTGCAGGAACACGTTCATTCTTATAGTTGTTCCCATATTTTATCTACACGAATGTAAAATGTTATTGGCTTTCGGAAGCAAAACTAGAACATAATTACTTCTGAGGGTCACTTTAATGAGGCATCTCTGCCACTACTATGGATATTAGGACGAAATGAGTTGGATCAATCTTCTGCATTCCCCCCTGTCAAACAACTCAACTTCAAATGTTGGTACGATAATACCATGATGTGTGTTCTAGTTTCATTTTGAAAATCATTGCTTAACAGACAGGTCTCGTAAGTTCCCCAACAAAAGACTGCATAACTTGTAGTGTTTGTTAATGTAAATCATTCCAGAACCATTTCATTATCTAGGCCTCCTGTGTGCAGTTGTATATACAAATCATCATTGTGGTTGTTTGCTAAAAATTTTGTACTTGAAGCTTTGTAGACACCTTTAACTTGTCAAGATTGGGCAATAAGTGATGATGCTCGATAAATATAACCTTATATCCTGGCCTCCGTTTGAAGTAATGCATTTTTTTTTTCTTTTTACCAGAGCACATCATCGATCTTGAGATACTTGACGAAGTCTAAACATTCTTCTTCTCATCCGAAGCATGAGAATTGGGAAACTGTTCAGGAATCTTGTGTTCCCACCTCCTCAGGTATCGGTCTCTTTTTGTTAAAATCAACTTAGTGTTTTGTTTAAGTTGCCTTTGTTTAACAACAGTTTGGAAGTTCTTAGACCAAGTGATGTACTCATGTTGTGTACTCGTGTATGTGTTTATGGCCTCTCTGGGCTTAAAGGCTACCTTAGCCAAATGTGTCGTGGTTTTTCCCTTGGAAGTTCTTACCCCTTGATTCTATGATTTATGATGACTATATTCTTATATTAATATATTTTCAACCTCAAAATGATTAATGTCGATATTTTGTGTCATCAATTGAGGGTTTTAGTATACTAAGATACCTTCAACTGATTAATTTTGAGAGATGTGTATGTCAAGGAAGATGCATAAATTTCTAATGTTCCGCATCAATTAGATAGTTTGACCACTTATGAATTGTCTTTTACAAAACAACACTGAAAAAATGCAAGTATGGTGTCATGGTGAATGTGATCACTGGTCTTCGATCAAGCCGCTTGGAAATTCGTCGTTTAGTAGAAGGATTTGCTGCAATTCATTATGTTTTCCATTTTTTGTTCCATTATTAACGGTCTTTAGATCGCTAATTTACACCATTTAGATTATGCGAAATGCGCGTAACTCTATCGAACCTTAAACTTCGATCAAAAGTCAATTATTTTTCACCACCGTACTTACATGTGTCTTTCATTTTTCCTTCGGATTTCCTTCCAAACCATATTAATATCCCTCTCCCCTTCTAATTATCTGATCTATTTTTCTTCTTCCCTTGCGTTCTGCAATATGGGCCCCATCGGCTTGCTATATGTTCCATTTCACTATGAAAGATCCTTTAGGACACCATTACACGATTTTTAGCGGTCTTGCAATTTTTAGCACCGGTTGCTCCGTGTGAATTCTTTGGTTTAACTCTGAAAGATCCTCTAGGACATCCGTTTGGAGATTTGACCAGCCTTACAAAATTCTTGGACCTTTCAAATGTTGGAGATTGAATATGGAGTTCAAGTCGTATTGTGTGAAAATCCAAATGAGTGAATGCGAATAATTCAAATGGGTTAATGAATCTATGACTCGAAATAATGAGAGGTGTTTGAAGATATAAAATAATGAGTAGTGAATTAAAAGTATAAACTACGTTTTTGGACAGGAATTAGAATTATCAAGGGAAAAATGAAAGACTCGAGTGCATTGGGTGCTCAATGTTGGAAATTAAGTCCTTGGGACGGAATTTGTTGCTTCCCAGCGTTAAACCAATGAAAGTCGGAATTTTCTAGTTGGGCAAACAAATATGGAGCACATCGAGTGACTCGTTTTTACTTGCAATCAAATGCTGTACATTTTGTTGTATAAATTAGCTGGTAAGCAACGTCCAGTTCTTCTTACCTTCAATATTGCAGGGGTTTCCGAGGGTGGCAGTATGACGCAGAATAATGGACAGATTTCGGAAGACAACAGAAGATGGAGCTATAATGTCGATGATATCGATCCGAGTATAGTTGACGAGTTGCCACGAGATATTCAGGAAGAACTCCGTGGCTGGATGCGGCCTCTGAAGCAACATAATTCTGGCAAGCGGAAAAGTATCACTTCATATTTTTCACTGTCTAAAAGGCCAACCTAGGATCGAATTTACTTGTCACTGTATAGTTGTATTTGTATTTTGTATGTATGGTTCCTACACTTTATAACTTGACTCTAATGTAAAAGCTACAGAAGTTTGGGATATTCTATATGGTACCCCTCATTTTTTTGACTTTCTACATGGTACCCTTACATTTTTTAAAACATACATGGTACCCCTAATTGTTATCATTATCCATAAGTATACCCCTAGACTTTGTTTTCAAACAATTAAACACAATTTTAGGCTTACGTGATGACTTGGATGCGTAACCAAGCTTGTCATTTATTATCTCATGACATAAAGACTCTATTAAGCTCAATATCCATCAACAACCTAATATTTATTAATATATATGGGTTATAAAATTTTACGACAAATAAGTTATTGTTTCCCTACAAAATTATCACGTCTAAGATAAATATTGAGCCTAATAGAGTCCTTCTGTCATGGGATGATAAAACCAAGCTTCACAGCCCAAGTAATCATTTAACGCTTAAAAGTGAGTTTAATTGTCTAAACAAAGTTGAGGGTATACTTACGGATAATGACAACAATTAGAGTACTTATGTTTTCAAAATGTAGAGTCTACGTAGAAAATCAAGCGAGTAATATAGAATATCCCCAGAAGTTTTATTGTTTTAATCTAATCTATTGTTTTGTTTTGATATGGTGTATATTTATATTGCCATCAATTTTTTTAGGAAACGATCCATTGGCTAAATAAACTAAATCTGTAGTGATCGGGATGGGAAATTCGCCAAAGGGTTTGATTTTAAAAAAAAGACAAAATTGCTAAAAACTACTTTATAAAACCATTTTTGTGCAAATAACTACCTTATATAATTATTTTTGCAAATAACTAGGAGTACCTTTTAACGTCTTTATTATTTAGATCACTACTTTAATGTGACAATTATTCAAATCAGTACCAAGTCACCTGAAACCGTTAAAAAATCAAATTTTTCGACCAATTTAAATTTTTTCTATTCCTTTCTTTAATTTGAAAGTAGCAATTAAATACTCATTCTACCCTTACCTATTACGGAGTATTTATTTTTCTATTTAGCCTCACTTCTTTCATTCATCCTCTTAAACTTGTAATTTTTCCATTGATTATATTTCTTCTCTCATACTCCGTATTATTCACTGCAACAATGGTGGTTTACATTTTCATCTCTTTTCCTCATTAATTTTTTTCTTATACAATTTCTACGGTGAGACTGTCTTATATATGAGACAATGAAAACATAATTACTTTTGATGAATAATAGCGTTACTTTTCATATGTAATGCGATTACGTTTGAACAAAGTTGCTGTAAATTGACAACGACATATGTAGTGTATAAGTGTTCAACGAAAATATTGTCAAACATGATATTGAAATATATTAGATAAATCATGTTACTAATATTATGGTCAAATAATATGAGAGATAAAAAAATTATAAAATTTGAATAGAAAAATAGAAAATTAATTACATTAATCTTAATGATATTATTGACATATAATATGTCTCATAGTATGAGGCGACCTTATAGTAGAATTACCTTCTTCATCCTTATATCCTCACTTCCTCCCTAATTATTACGAGTAGTCAATTTTCACCCTTCTTTACTAATTCGAATTTTAGGGTTTGTTGTGTGTTGGCACCATGTCCACTAATTCTCATTCCAAAACTTTAACTCCGACATTGTGTTACTGTGGGGAGGGTTGCTACTGTGAAATCGTGGACCAACAAAATTAAACTCAACACCAATTCCAGAAACCATTAATCTCAAAATTTTAAAAAAAAATTAATTTAAACCCACAATCTTTATCAAAGTTGAATACTTTTAAAACAAAATCAACACAACTAAAGGGAAACATTAATCTGAAAAGAAAAAGGAAAAAAACGAACTCAAAAACCGCACATTTCGTAATTTAGGGTTTTCAAAGATTTTTTTGGTTTGTAAACGATATTCCTTTTGACTTTCGTGCCAATCTTTTACATTCAATTCAACTAAACAAAAAAAAAATTGAAATACCTGATAAAATACGAAAATCAAATGGTTAATGATAAGGAATTAACAAGATGGAGTGTACTTAATTAATAGTATCAACAACGAAAAATTAATTACTTAATCCAAAAATTTTAGGGTTTTATGGAGTAAATTTGATGGTGGGTGGAAGAAGCTGGAAAAAGAAATGAATTGTGAAGGGGAAAATAAGAAGTGGAAGTCTTGGGAATCATTTATTTAGAGGGGCAAAACGGTCATTTTGAGCAAATTTTGTTTTAAATTTCAGGCAAACTGGTATTAATTTGAATATAAAAAGGTGTTAAAAGGTAGTTATTTGCAAAAAAATATATATAAGGTAGTTATTTGCACAAAAGTGGTTTTATAAGGTAGTTTTTAGCAATTTTGCCTAAAAAAAAAACGTAATTGATTTTTCATATACGGATTTTACTCAAGTTATATACTTTTTTTCATAATTTTTTCCCACCCTACCCTTTTTACTCCAAGAATATACATAATTCTCTCTTTTTAATTTTCTAACAAATCTTAAATCAAATTTATTCAAGTTTCTAACTTTTCAATCATGAACTCCAATAACAAATTCAATGAATTAATAATTGTCTTTCAATTTCAATTTTGTATATAAATTATTGAATTTTATTAATTTTTAATAAATTTAATTAAAATTTAGAATTAGGGTTTGTGAATGAGTGCGGATTATGGCGGCCACATGTGGTTGCCGGCAGCAGTATGAGGTGGCTCCACCGTGGGTCAAGTCGGAGGCGGTGTAGGTCGGGTGGAGCGGCCAGTTTAGGATTAGTGATGGGTGGTTTATGGTGGTTTGGGTTAGTTTATCGTTGTTTGTTTGGGGTAGAAGGTGATGGGGGTGCGTGGTATGAGCGACAAATTTTTGGACACTTGCGTGTTCTTCCCCAATTTCAAAGTAGTATGCTATCTCCTAAGTCTTTGTAATTTGGGACACTTACGTGTTCTTACTCAATTATTTTGGACTAAAATTGGACATTTGATTATATTGCTTATGAGCCACAAATTTTTATGAAGTCTTTGTGCACGATTGATTTAGCCTAATATTACTTCATTGAATTTGTTATTGAGTTCATCATTGAAAAGTTAAAAATTTGAATGAATTTGACTTGTTTGTTAGAAAATTAAAAAGGGATAAATTTGTATATTCTTGGAGTAAAAAAGGGTAGGGTGGGAAAAATAATGAAAAAAAAGTATATAATTTGAGTAAAATCCGTATATGAAAAATTAATACCCAAAAAAAAATATCACAACATAGAAAAGTAGAGGAAAAAGGTAATGATTTTTCATATACGGGTTTTACTTCCGTTGTATAATTTTTTCGTTTAATTTTCCAACTATATCCTTTTACTCCCACAATATAAAAAATAAAAAAATAAAAAAACAAAAAAAACAATGAATCAACAAACGCTCCGGCCACCAACGACTCCGGTAGTCCGCCCACCACCATACCAGTCGCCCCACTATGCCGGGCTTCACCGCCAACCACCCAGAATGGCCCCACCCTCGCCGGTTGTCAGTCTTACTTAATTAGTTAATCACTCAACTCACAAATTAACCCACCCAAACCACCACAACCAATCACCTTGCCGTTGGACCCGACTGAACTGCAACCCCACGCCGGCGTCCGACCAACTCCGGCCACCGCCGCCTCCTGTCACTGCCCGCCGCCACAAGCCCCTTCATATGTAAACCCTAATTTTAATTTTAAATTACTCTATTAAAAATAAATAAAAATCAATAATTTAATGACAAAAATTGAAATTGAAAACGATTATGACTTCATTGAATTGATTATCGAAACTAATAATTAAATATTGAATAAATGGTTGAATTTAGATTAAGAAAAGTTTGGGGGAAAAAAAAAGAGAATTTCGTATACCATGAGAGTAAAAAAGGGTAGGATTAGGAAACTAAATGAAAAAAGTATACAACAGGAGTAAAATCCGTAACAAAAAATCAATAACGAGCAAAAAAGGTAAATTATGGTAGTGTAGTTTTTAATTTTATCCAAGCATCGTAGTTTCTATTGATGATTCTCCGCCACTATGCCTTTCATCTACGTGCCCCAGCCAAGGCCGAACCCACCTAATAGCAAGGGGTGACAGCTGCTACCCCCAACAAAAAAAGTCGCTTTTAAAAATGGATTTTCGCTATCCCAAATATCGATGAATAATAATAGATAGTATAATGTTATTCCGTATGATTAACAATAAATATTTTTTTTGCTACCCCAAACACTAATTTGTGGGTCCGTTCTTGCCCAGCAAACACCCACTGCGCAAACCTAGACCACTCGTGCGCTGTCCAAGCCAACCGGTGGTTGCTCCCCCGTTGTTTAGTTATAAATCACCACAAACGCACAATATCAATTCTAATTGACGGGTTGGTCTTAGTAAGTTGATAGACTAAGTTTTAGTTTAATTTCAAATTATGAGTTAGCTATATCTCAAGTTTCAAATATAAATCTCGTAATCTCGCATAATTTGCAGTTTTGCACGGCAAATTCCTCGCCGGCGGTTTTTGTCATAATTATTTGTAGTCCGCAAATAAAAATACTCTAACATTCTCTTATTAAATGAGATATTGTGCAAATTTATTACCCGTTTAGACTTTTCCTCGTTATATATATATAGAAATATTTAACCGTTTGATTTATTTACCAAATAATTAAAGTTGGCGGATTCTAAATTGTTTTTCTTTTCCCTTTTTTTTTTTTTAAAAGAGAAGAAAAGAAATAGTTAAAAAAGGTTAAGAGCAACAGAATACTGACCAACTACCTTGGTGTGTTTGAATCTACCAGTGAAAGTAAGTTCAGTTCTCAAGTGTTTCCTACATTTTTCCACACCAACTCCAATTTCTACTTTCTGTTTTTCCTCTTCATTTTTTTTTCCTTTTTTTTTTTGGGTGTGTAATTTCATTAAATTAATCAAGCTTTTTTTTTTTTTTTTTTCTTGTGTAATTTTTCCTGCATTTTTGTAGGGTCATTTATGCAGTTTGTTAATGAAAGGGCTTCAAATTTCACTTCAATTGCTGTTATTGCTGCTTTCATTGGCCCCACTTCACCTCTCTTCTTCTTCTTTTGACCATGTATGATTGTATGAAGTTGCCTAATTTATCCGTTTTAATCATTCATTTGTTTATCTTTCTATTTCGGGAATTAGCAGAAGTGTACAGTTTTTGTTCTCATAGAAAGGAAAAATTTGAGTCAATTAACATCAAATTGGTAGTTTTCTGCAACAAAAACCGTCAACCCTACACGCGTATTTCCAAATTGAAAGGTGAACAAATGAATTTGACGGATGGCGTACTGATAATTTTTTCCCTTGTTTTCCTCCTTTGTGATGTTCAGGTTTCGGAATTACGTGGCCGACTGTTGGTTGCTTCAAGCAAAGGTCTGGAAATCTACTTCATTTTCTGGTGGAAATTTTCGAGACATCGGAATTTAAATTGCATATTCGTAATCAGTTAATCGTAGCACATAATTTCAGGAATTTTTGAGTGATCGACACTAGGATGCGTTTAATTTTTTGTTTTAAAAATGGTTTCATTTTCAAGGATGATGAAGTGAAGTCATAAACCCTAATTTTTCGAGCCACGGTCAAATAGTAAAATCGTCCCTCCATTTCATCGATTATTCTATTTTCGTATAGGGTACAAAATGAGTAGCAATGGGAAGATATCAAAGAAATTTACCAAAATGGAGATTGATTTCCGATATAGGGTCGATGAACAAATTTATTCCGTATTTAGCCTCAATTCCCTATATGGTATTAAAGTAGGTTTGAACTAACGTTTCCCGTAGGTCTGGTTTCTCGATATGATGTTTGATTTTAACTAAACTCCAGTTAGAATCGATTGGCTTTTTTTAGTTGTTGTTTTTTTTTTTTGATTTGGTTTTATAATCAGGTAATTGTCCATCACGCCGAGGAATTATAAATGAGAATACACTCTTTTATCCTCTTGTGATCCTTACTACTTGTGTATATGAATTTCCCGTGTTAATTTAGTAGTAATGAAATTTATATTGTCCACCAAATCCTGTGTCCAGTAATACTTGCGTGTTTATGAACGATGAATGAGTTTGTAGTTTCCGAGTCAAGCAATAGTTTTTTTGGGTCCTACGCCTGATAGTAGTGTATTACTAGTTACTCGACTGTATCATCATCATCATTATCATTTCAAAGCATGGTAGAGTGTTGGGGGTTAGACGTACCCAACCTTTCAATAGCGTTCAACGTATGTCGGATTAGTTGAAACCGCCCTCACTAATACTATATCAATATTGTCCTTGCAGTACATTGCCAACCTAGTTGGATTCTCAGTGTCAACGAGACAAAATGCTTCCAGTATATAGAAAAACTCAAGACATGGGATGATGCGGAGACTTACTGTAAAGATCACGGAGGACATTTGGCTTCCGTTTCATCGACTCAAGAATTGAGTTTCACTCGAAACCTTTGCAGGAAGAATGATAGTGGTTGCTGGATTGGAGGGCGATTAAACGCTACGAATGGTCGGAGTTGGACATGGTCCGATAGTAAATCTATTCACAATAGTTCTCTTCTTCCAAAGGCGCAATTAGGGTTGAAGTGCAAAAGCAACATTTCGTGCTACAACCGTGCAAGTAATTTGTGTACCGTAGCTTATAAAGCGGCGTCAATCAAGGCAGAAGGTTGCAACAAGACTCATGCTTTCATTTGCATGGTTGATATTGGTACGATTCACTTCACAATTTTATCATTAGTGTACTGTTTTCCCTTGCATTATGTGATAATGGTATTGCGGTTAGCTGTTTAGACTTGCCGTTTATAGATCATATATTGTCGATTTTCACCAATATTCCTCATTATAAAATTAATTAGTATACCATCTCAACCAAAACCTTAAGGTGATGGTTTAGGTCCACTAATTGGTCTTATATCGTATCAGCCCCCTCACGTAGAGAATTGTAACATCGACCCGTAGCTTCACGTGGACGGAGGACAATGGGCATTGTCAATTGTGTGGCAAGGTGAGGGTTTCTCGTGAAATGAACTTGAGACGTCATGGTATGAGGCTAGGTTCTAACCATATCAAAAGATCATCACAATCGAAACTGTTAGAGTATAAAACCGATCTTGGGCCTCCAATCCTCTTGATGTGATGTTTCTAAGAAGAAATGCCCACCTTGTATCTACTCGTGCTTTCGTTTGGATAGTTTTAAGGTTTATTTTTGATAGGATGAAATAAATTATCGACCATGTAATAAAAAAATTACATGATTACATCCTTCATGCAGAAAATAAGTGTCATGGTGGACAGTGCCATCACGTATATATGGTTATCCTAGCAGCTATTAGCGGGATGATTCTTTGTGCGACATTGGCTTTTGTCATTTGGTTTCTCGTGTACAAACGGAGTAAGAAGCAGAAAAGGTCGCGTAAGCAAACCAATCAAGCGACTTCATCTTTAGTCCCTCCATCATGGAAGGTCTTTACGATTGAAGAGCTCAAATCTATGTCGAAGAATTTCAGTGAAGGAAACCGTCTCCCCGGAGACGCAAAAAAGGGGGGTACGTATAGTGGCATCTTACCAGATGGTTCAAAGGTGGCGATAAAAAGGTTAAAAAGGTCAAATTACAAGAGGAAGAAAGAGTTTTATTCTGAAGTCGGGAGAGTTGCTAGGCTTCATCACCCGAGTTTAGTAGCTGTTAAGGGATGTTGTTATAGTCATGGTGATCGGTATATTGTCTACGAGTTTATTGCAAATGGCCCTCTAGATAGATGGCTGCACCACGTTCCAAGAGGCGGTAGATACTTGAATTGGCCGATGCGGATTAAAGTTGCTACGACCCTTGCTCAAGGAATTGCGTAAGTTTTTATTCCTCCCATTTTCACGTCTCTTTCCCTTCCTTTTTGCACCTAATTTAAGGCAAATAAAGTCCGTTACACTGAAACTCAGCCGTATTATAAAGGTTTTGAATATCACCATGACAATATTTTACCGCATTTTGAAGTGATATTGGTTTAACGTTACAAACCGCGGCAGCCGATATCACGACTGTGGCTGTTACCGAAATTTAATACAATAGACAAGAGTATTTGATACATGAAAATGGGTAGTGGGCTAATCGATAGTAATACTAATACGTATACAATCCTGCTCCATCCATTCCCTAATTCTAATTGTAACGCTTGAAGATACCGACACCCTTAGTCCAACGGCCCCTAATACATATTAAAGAAAAGCAACAAGATTGGTCGGCAAAAAGAGGTTAAGCTCAAAGATATGCCGTCATTTTCCAATATAGCTGGTCGTGGTCGGTGAAGTTGCACCTGTTTTTAGGTTGGGACGATAGAGGTGGGTCAGGTGGGTGAGTGATAGTCGCACATGGTGGATGACCATTCTATCGCTGGTTGAGGCGGTGGTATGTCAAATTGGTGGCCAATGATGGTTGGAAGATTAAGAATAAATTAAATTAATTGAGTAGTTCAGTTAATGTAGTCGCTGAGTGGTTAAAATTGGTAGGATTAGTGATTTAGGAGAACTGATCTCTTCGTCTTGGATTGTCTGAAGTGTGAAGGGTTTCGACGTTTTTCTTTATTGTGTTTGAGTCTTTGACATGTGTTTGGAAATGGCTGAGTATGAAAATTGTAAGCGTCATACAGTTACTAGTAATTTACAATTTTAAAAAGTTGCCAAATAAGCAATGGAAGAAGTGGAAAGAACATATAATAATACAAATGTCGGATATGGAAAGAACAATGACAGTGATGACGTTGCCACTTATTGAAACCAAGAATAGTTGAGTGAGTATTTAGCACCATTGGACTTGGACCACCTATTGGCTTAGCCTCTACAGGGTTTTATGACACGACGAGTTCCGACATTACTAACAGTCTAGGTATTAGGATCTGATTCTGTCCATCTGACCAAGTGTCGCCTTCACGAATTCTATTTGCTTTCTGTTATAATCATGGAATGTGCTCTAGGCCTCTAGCTTTAAACATTTGATTTACGACATGACAAAATTTTTCATAGATGTATTTTACTTGTAAGTTGTGACTATCGGAAGGTTTGTCCTCTTAACATGAAGACTTCGACTTTCTCCTGTCTGAATGGCTTGCTTTATTTTCACTTATTTGGGAATCTTCTTAAGCTGTTTTTCTTACACGAAAACTTCTCCGTGTTTGATTTACCAAACCAACTATTATCGCATTATAAAAAGGTTGTAGCTAACATTCATAATGTGAAAATATCCATCTAAGCCGACACGAGGGAGTGTGATGTTTGGGCCTATCGATCAGTGCTGTCTTGCTGTCAGGCTAATTAAGATGGGTTTTCTTACGGCAGATTTCTACACGACAAGGTGAAGCCACAAGTCGTGCACCGAGATATCCGCGCAAGCAATGTGCTACTTGACGAGGAATTTAGGGCCCACCTAATGGGCGTCGGCCTCTCAAAGTTTGTTCCGTGGGAAGTTATGCAGGAGAGGAACGTAATGGCTGGGGGAACCAACGGGTACCTTGCACCCGAGTTCGTCTACAGAAACGAGCTCACAACCAAAAGCGACGTGTACAGTTTCGGAGTTCTGTTGCTTGAGATTGTGACTGGACGTAGGCCAGCTCAGGCAGTTGATTCAGTCGGTTGGCAAAGCATATTCGAGTGGGCCACCCCCCTTGTGCAGTCCAATAGGTACCCTGAACTGCTAGATCCCGTTATGTCTAACTCCTCTGCGCAGATTCCGGAAGCTGGGGTTATTCAGAAAGTCGTCGACCTCGTTTACGCCTGTACGCAGCATGTGCCGTCTATGCGACCTCGCATGTCTCATGTTGTCCATCAGCTCCAGCAATTGGCCCCATCTGCTGTAGTCGCAGAGTAAATTTTTCAAATAAATCAAGCACAATATATTGTATTTTCTCAAATCTTTTGTAACTTAGGTAAGGGTATCATGTAGAATAATTGTCTGTTATTCAAATTGTCGTCGATTGTATGTGTCGTATTGGTTGTATTTTAAGACTATTACTTGATGCGCCGTGATTGAATTTTGGAGGCAAAATGCCTCCCTAAACCCGTAGCCCAACATACACAAATCACTTCCAAAAAACTAGGGTTTGACGTACAATTGCCACATTAAAAGCCAAGGGATAGCGAGTGTCGACTTTATTTGATCTCGAGCACTTTTGAATTGGATATCCGTTTTGGTTTTAAGAAAATCAAATGTATGAATCCGACTTGCAAAGGAGTGTATCATTCGATTGTAGGTTTCGGATTAGATAATGAAATTGGTCGTCTTCGGATGCTTGTTTGTCGTTTAATCACGTTTACCAACATATAGTAAGTACAAACACAAAGTAGGTTTATTAGAATCAAGATTATTAAATAGGGAACTAAAAGTAATTAAAAACTTTTTTATAAGAAATATAGTAAGGAAATATTACTCGCTCCATCCCAAATTAATTGTCCCATTTCCACTAAATTTTTTCCCAAATTAATTGTCCCATTTCTATTTTTAGTACTCTTTAAAAAATGATTTTCAAAATGTTCTCATTTTCATTACCATCCCTTAAGTCATCCCAAAATATAAAGGGGACAATTATTTTGGGATGGAGGGAGTATAAAGCAAGGAAGTACTCCGTATTATTTATTTATTTATAAACTTAGCTTGGATTTGTGAAGTTCCAAGCTCACCTTATACTAGTTTTTACACAAGCTTAGTCATGCTTAGTTTTAGGGTAAGAAGTTTTCCACGGGATTATGTACTCTTCCAAGGTCTCAATGTGCATTATATGACGCATGGGACCCACCTCTTCCTTTTTATACTCACAAATTGTCGTGGCTTAGTTCAAAAGACCCTTGGCATTATCACTTGCCTAGTTTTACACGTACTACCTGTTACAAAGACATTTGTGTAGGCTAGTTTTCTTACACCTTAGGTAGTCTACTTATTTTACACCTAGGCTTACACTTAGCAACTTCATAATTACCCTAATGGTAATTATACTTATTTTTACATTAACCTCATTTACCTAACACACTTTTATTATTTATTTACACCTTCTTGTCTTGATTTTAGAGAACTTTTGAATTGGATATTTTTTTTTTTGAGAAAAGGAAATTTTATATTAACTCGATATCCGCCAACGCCAAAATGGCATCCGGAAATTCTGAGAGTACACGTTTTCGTCGTTAACCAACGTCTCAATCTAGCCACATACATAATGGTATCTAAAAATCGTAATTGTTCAACTACTGTACCAACTATTATTTTCACTTACTACCCTTCCTCATTTTGATTTTTCTCTCTGAAATTCATCAAACCCAACCTAATTTCATCTAAAATTAATCAATTTATTCCACTATTCGTTGAATCGTAATATTATGAATTTAAGAATGGACTTATTTTTGAGTAATGCTTGTTTCTTAATTAATTAATTAATTAAATTATGAGGTATATTATTATTTTTTTATTTTTTATTTTGATTTTGTTTAATTGAGTGTGGCTTGTAATGGTGGTTTCCATGGGGTTGTTGCTAATTCGTGGTAAGGCTGGGGTTGGGGATGAGACTAGTGTTGGCGACAACGCAGGGCGAGGATGACCGGTGGTGACGGAGCAGGGCATGGGTTGTGGTGGGGCAAGCTAAGGGGTGTGATGAGGGTGAAAGTCGTGATGGGGTATGAGGGCCGATGGACGATGGTTGGGACATCATGGTCTTGGGAGGGTGCAGTGCGGGCCATGGCGGAGTCGAGGCGACAAGATAGTGAAGTGCAGGATTGGACGATGGTCGGGGTGGGGTTGTGTTGGGCAGTTTTCTAGGGTTTTCTAGGGTCTTCTTTTGTCAATAGTGGTGGGCTAGTCAGGGGAGCAAGATGTGGTGGTGGACAATCGCCTAAGGTGGGACGGAGTTAGTTGGCTGTCGAGGGGGACGTTTTGAGGTGGTGGAGAAGTCATTTGCGGTGGTTCGCGGTGGTTCGCGGTGGTGGTAGAGTCCAACAGTAGATTCATGAGACTAGGTCAGTAGCTTGAGTACTTTGCTTCTTCTATTCATCTTCTTCCTCGTGCTTGCATCTTCTTCCCCTGTTTTTTCAATTAAAAAAAAAAAAAAAATTGGCTCCTCTGTTTCGATGGAGAGTCACTACGCAACAGCCCACAATATGCTTGCATTTGAATTAAATCGACAAACTTCGCGTCCCGACACCGTGGCAGCCATGGCCTTCCCACAGGTTCTCCTCCTTCGTCGGGAGAGGTTGCTCACTCTGACACACCCGCTTCAAGTCCATCTCGCTCTAATTATTGTGGTCGTCGTCGTGACTCGCGTCCGGGTACTAGTTCGCAATCTCGACTGCCGGCTGACGGCCTGCTTCTTTGGTGGTGCGTCTGCCCGCCGATTTTCTTTGCCTCGTCACTTCTTGGCGCTGGTGGCCCTGGCCGTCTCCACTGGCCAGCGCCGTACCCTTACCTTACGTATCCGGGGTGGGCTAACCTGTGGCAGCCTTGGGCACCTCGTACTTCGTCTAAACCACATCCCGACGCACCACAGGCCATGCTCACGTGGTTGAAACTCAGTCTGTGCAACCCACGGTTGTTGGTAAGGCTTTTCAGGTCTTTTCGTTATAACCCCCGACGGATGCCTCTTGGTACATGGACACCGGTGCCTCGTCTCACTTAACATCTGATGCCGGTAAGTTGAGTTTTCCTAATAGTGCACGAAACGTTCAATCTATCTTAGTTGATAATGGTCAATCTATTCCTGTTCGGGGCTCGGGAACCTCCACCCTCCGTGCCTCTGACCGTACTCTATACTTCATTAATGTGTTACATACCCCTAACATTATTAAAAACCTCATTTATGTCCGTCAATTTGCAAAAGATAATAATGTCTTTGTTGAATTTGACCCGTTTGGTTTCTCTATAAAGGACCTTTAGAGTGGACTTACGATCTTGAGAAGTGACAGCCATGGTGAGTTTTACCCCGTGTCCTCTCCTTCTCCTACGTCCTCTGTGTCCTCTGGTCAAAATCACGATCTCCTTTCTTTTTCCCCTGATATTTGGCATCGTCGTCTTGGTCATCCAGGACCAAATGTTTTGCAACATCTTCAGAATCACTCCTTTATCCGTTGTAATAAAGTGTCATGTTCCAGTCTTTGTCATTCCTGTCAAATAAGCAAATATAAACATTTACCATTTCATGATTCTAGCTCTGTCACTATCGATCCTTTTGATATTATTCATGCTGATTTATGGATGAGTCCTATTTTTAGTAAAACTGGTCACAAGTACTATCTTATTCTTATTGATAATTTTTCACAATTTGTCTGGGTTTATCCTTTAACCACAAAATTAGAAGTGTTTTCTAAATTTTTGCAATTTACAGCTTATGTTCGTACTCAATTTCAGTGTTCTATAAAATGTTTTCAATGTGATCTTGGTCGTGCGTTCGATAACTCTCTTTAAATCTCATGCGTTCGATAACTCTCTTTAAATCTCATGCGTCTAAACACGGTCTTCTTTTCCGTTTCTCTTGTCCGCAAACGTCCCCACAAAACGGTAAAGCTGAACGTATGATCCGTCGTATCAATGAAATTGTCTTAGCTCTTCTATATCACGCCTCTGTTCCTCCTATATACTGGGTCGATGCTTTGCATGTTGTTGTTCACATTCACAACATTTTGCCCACTAAAACTCTTCTCTTTCGCTCTCCTACAACTGTTTTATATCTTAAAAACCCCTCATATGATCACCTTTGCGTTTTTGGTGTGTTTGCTACCCGAACTTGTCGGCCCAGCATCCTCACAAACTTGCCCCTAGGTCTGTTAGATGTGTTTTTCTTGGCTATCCTCCTCAACATCATGGATATCGTTGTCTTGACTTGTCCACGGGTAAACTTTATATCTCTCACCATGTCACTTTTGACGAGTCCGTATTTCCCTTTGTTGAGTCCTCTCATGTCAAACCAGACTCGTATCGCTTTCTTGATCCTGCACCTGCCCTTAACCCCGCCCTCTTGATGCCTACATCCCTCCTCCTCCACAGCCTGTCCTTAACGATCCCTCACGACCACCTACCCCACCAACCTCACCTGCTCCTTCCTCACCACCACGGTCCCCACTCTCTGACCCCGCACATACTATGCCTACTCACCCACATACACCATCGACCCAGACCTCCCCCCTCCTGCCTCCCCCACGGCCACCCAATATCGAACCAACCCTACCCCACCACCACCACCTCCTCCACTAGCCCCTTTAGCCCGGCGCCATACTATGTCCACCCGTGCCATGAATGGAATTTTCCGCCCTAAATCCTTTATTGTTGCACCGGCTATCGCTATATCCCCGTTACCTAAATCACCCACTGATGCCCTCCGTGATCCGAACTGGAAATGGGCTATGCATGATGAATTTCGTGCGCTACAGGAAAATCACACATGGGATCTTGTCCCCCGGCCTCATGATGTCAACGTGATTCGTTGCCTCTAGTTATACCGTCATAAATTTAAGAGTGACAGATCTTTGCAACGCTGCAAACCTAGACTTGTTGTTAATGGCAAGTCTCAATAGGTGGGTGTAGATTGTGATGAAACCTTCAGTTCTGTTGTTAAACCAACGACGATCCGTACTGTTCTTAGTTTGGCTGTCTCTCGATCGTGGCCTATTCACCAACTGGATGTCAAAAATGTTTTCCTTCATGGCGACTTGGCCGAGACAGTCTACATGCACCAACCACCCGGTTTTGTTGACAAGGATGCTCCTACTCATGTTTGTCGCCTGCGCAAATCTTTGTATGGGCTAGCGTGCATGGTTTCAACGTTTTGCAACATTTATATTGACGCATGGCTTCTGTAGTAGTGTATGCGACACTTCCTTATTTATTTATCATTCTGGTTTTGATATTGCTTATATACTGTTATATGTCGATGATATCATTTTAACTGCTTCTAGTCCAGCTTTATTGCGACGCATTATCTCTTCCTTGTCACAGAAATTCGCTATGAATGACTTGGGTGCCCTACATCATTTTTTGGGAATAACTGTCACCCGCTCCAGCTCGGCTTGTTCCTATCACAGCAAAAGTATACTGAAGACATTCTCCGTCAAGCTTCCATGTCTAACTGCAACTCAGCGGCTACACCTATTGACGTGGGTTCAAAGTTGAGTACGTCTGCTGGCTCTCTTATTTCTGATCCTGCTCTTTATCGCAGTCTTGTCGGTGCACTTCAATATCTGACGTTCACTCGACCATGCTTATGTTGTCCAACAGGTATGTCTTATCATGCATTCCCCGCGTGACCTGCATTTCCAGCTCCTTAAACGCCTGCTCCGCTACGTCAAAGGTACTCTTTCTTATGGTCTTACAATTTCCAAATCCTCCTCAACTGCAATCACTGCTTACTCTGATGTTGACTGGGCTGGGTGCCTTGACTCACGACGATCGACCTCGAGATACTGTGTTTTTCTGGGTGACAATCTTGTGGCGTGGTCCTCTAAACGCCAAACGACAGTTTCGAGGTCCAGTGCCGAGGCCGAGTATCGCGGGGTTGCTAAAGCTGTCGCTGAAACTAGTTGGTTCCGTAATCTTCTGTATGAGCTTCAGGTTCCTATCACTCGTGCTACTCTAGTTTACTACGACAATATTTCTGCGGTTTATTTGGCTAGCAACCCTGTTTAATATCAACGCACCAAACACATTGAGTTGGACATTCATTTTGTGCGTGAAAAAGTTCAAGTTGGCTCCGTTCGCGTATTACACGTTCCTGCCGAGTATCAATATGCTGACATTTTCACGAAGGGACTTCCGCGGTTTCTGTTCAACCGTTTCAGATCCAGCTTGAGCGTTCGGCCTCCTCCCGCTCCAACTGCGGGGGCGTATTAGAATAAATAAATAAATATGTTAATATTTTCCAATGTATTAATATTTCCCAATGTATAGCCTTGTAAATTGTTGATTTAGTCTTGTAAATAGGAGAACTAATTATTATAGGTATCTAGTATATTCATATGTACGGAGTACTAATATATAATGATAGGCATAGAGATGTACTCATGAGAGGATTATTTTATTATTATTTAATATAATACAATATAATTCAATAGGTTTAACTAAAATTGGGGAGAGAAGAGAGAGAAATCAGTAAACAATAAAATGAAGTGTGAAAATGAGAGGGGTGAATCTGTCTTTTACTAGGTATAAGTGAGTCAAACTCGGGTACAATTGAACAACACCCCTGAAAATTTCCATTTTGTTATGCCTAACAAGAACGGAGTACTCAGGTGGTGGACATTGCAAGGAAAGCTTATGATTCAGTGGAATGGCAATTTGTGGAGGAAATGTTGAGTGCTCTTAACTTTCCTCAACACCTGATTAAGCTGATTATGGCAACTGTCAGAAGTCCTTGGTACTTCCTGTCAATTAATAGAGCCTGCTTTGGTTTTTTTTAAGGAGGAAAGGGGGTTGAGGCAAGGTGACCCTTTGTCTCCGTTATTATTCACCATATGCATGGAGTATTTGTCCAGGATCATGGTGGTGGTGTCTAAAAAAAGGGGTTCCATCATCACTCTCTTTGTAACAGATTGAAGTTGACACACTTGTATTTTGCAGATGACCTCCTCATGTTCTCTAGGGGAGATGAGCTTTCTGTGAGGCTCCTTCTCAGTGGTTTCCTTACTTTCTCCAGAGCATCAGGGCTGGTCATGAATACCTCTAAATCTGACTTGTATTGCAATGGGATCCAACAGCCAACTCTTGATAGGATTCTGAGATTTTCTGGTTTCAAAAGAGGATCTCTGCTATTTAAGTATTTGGGTGTACCAATTAGTTCCAAGAGGTTGACTACCGGGGACTGTTATCTTTTGAGTGAAAGGATTTGCAGCCGAATCAGAAGCTAGGGAGCAAGAAAACTGTCCTATGCAGGTAGGCTCACTCTTGTGAATTCTGTTCTCAATAATCTCCATACTTATTGGGCTTTTATCTTCCTGTTACCTACATCTGTTATGGCCAAGGTGATTGCTATTTGCAGAAACTACCTTTGGGATGGAAGTGAGATTTATCATAAGGCTCCTCTGGTAGCATGGGATAAGGTTTGTGTGGGGAAGATTTAAGGAGGCCTAGGGGTTATACATTGTCAAAAATGGAATGCTGCAGCTCTAGGGGTTATACATAAGGCCAAGGTGATTGCTATTTGTAGAAACTACCTTTGGGATGGAAGTGAGATTTATCATAAGGCTCCTCTGGTAGCATGGGATAAGGTTTGTGTGGGGAAGATTTAAGGAGGCCTAGGGGTTATACATTGTCAAAAATGGAATGCTGCAGCTCTAGGGAAATATGTTTGGTGGTTAGCTAATAAGAAGGACCATCTTTGGGTTAAATGCGTTAACCATGTTTATCTGAAGGGTGAAGATTGGATGATCTATAAACCTACTATCTCTACTAGCTGGGCATGGAGGCAGATTTGTAAAGTCAATGATAGGTTGAAATCAGGCTATACAGGCAGCAGATGGTGCAGTGTAGATGGGGTGTACACAATTAAGCATGGATATACATGGCTATGTGGTGTTCATCCTAGGCTGAGTTGGGCTCATTGTGTTTGGCATAGATTTAATGTGCCATAGTGGTCTTTCATTGTATGGCTTATGAGATTGAATAGGTTGATGACTCTTGATAGGGCTGGCTCCTTTGGAATTGTAACTGATGATTTGTGTTTTTTTGTGTGGAACTAAGATGGAGACATGCTCTCATCTTTTCTTTGAGTGTGAGTTCAGCTCTAAATGTCTCCTTGGTCTGGAAGCGTGGTTGGGAATTAGTCTAACTCATGGCAAATGGCTTCATCTACGGAGAAGAAGAGGTATCTCTAGGTTCGAAATTGATGTTTGTGGAGCTGCCGTTAATGGCTTGGTTTATGGGATTTGGCATTGTCGTAACGTTTGCAGATTAGAGGCTCATGTACCATATCCTGCAAGTTTGGTACAGCACGTACAATCCTTATTGCTGATTCGAATCAACACTTTGGAGCTAGGTGGATTGTCTTCTAAGGACGATATGTGGTGTAATTTCTTAAGTAGGAACTGATATCCTTCTGGTCTTGTATGAGTGCTAAATGTATTCAAACTATCATGTATTGGTTATTGGTTATTAATATATCTTACCTTTTTTTACCACCAAAAAAAAAAAAAAAAAAAAAAAAAAAAAGCAAGAACGGAGTATAAAAATGTGAATGATTGAGAATACTATTTATCAAATCTATTCTAGTGTCTCCAAAATCAAAATCGTTTGACCGAAGATGTTCTGGCCTAGTGGTCAGGACGGAGGTTCCCTGACATTAGGTCTCAGGTTCTAATCCCCTCTACCTCGTTGTTACGGCCTTGTGTCTCTCTCAAAAAAAAAATCGTTGGAAATTTGAAATTAGAATTCTTTATCACATTAATGAACAATAGCTTTCAAATAAAAGGGTGTAAATTTATTGTAGGTCTACGGCTAAATGCACCAATACAGTTGAATTTATTGTTATAACTAGATTATATGAAAATATAAAATAAAGATATTAAGAATTATTTTTTTCCGTCACTCAATACAAGTTACCATAAAAGGGAAAAAAACACATGCAATTAAATCTCAACTGCAGCGGATCCCCACATAAAAGGGAACCTCAAGGATTACTATCTTGGGTAACACTACATAATAGAAATATAGAATATTATTATCTTCATCCCAAAATAAGTATCTCATTTTCATTAAAATTTTCCCAAAATAAGTGTTCCGTATTCATTTTTAAATATAGTCAATTTTAACAAAATTGTTTATACTTTTCAATTTTTATTAACATGCCTTAAATCCTCCCAAAATAGAATTGGGACACTTATTTTGGAATGGAGGGAGTACAAGTTTTCCCTTTATCTGTGTAGAGTATAGTGATTTAGTAGATTAGTGATTGTGGTTGGAATTGATGGCGGTGGTCCTTCCTCCTTTTATGTCTATGAGTTTACTTTATCTTTCGTCAATAATAAATACAGCACTGAAATTGGGTGTTCTTTCTCAATTTTTATGGTGGGCTGCTCTTCTCCACCGCGGAAAGTGTCGATTGAGGGACTTAGGGTGTCATGTCCTTTGACTGGCGGACCGTTACTTTATATTATCATCACCTATAATATGATTAATAATACCATGAGGTCGAGTGTCATATCCATACATTCGTGGTGGCTCTTGGTCATAGTAAAGTGTATGTTGCGGAGTATATTAGAAAAAACTTCCTTTAATAATTTTTGTGGCCAGGTGATTATTTGAGGGGATATATACAGTCCCTGCAACTTGCATGTAGACTTTCTTGGGTCTGGATGTTTGCATCAAAGCTCAATCACAAGGTTGTCTTATTGGAGGCAAACCTTTTTCGGTTTGCATTCGTTTTGTTTCCTTTTCGCCCAGTGCAGACTATTTTTGTGGCTTAGTAGTTCAAATGGGAATTGTTGTAGCGAATGAATGAGATGTTAAAGCTCTTGCCCAATTTTGTCGTACTCCACCAGTAACTTTATCATATCCGACGTTGCTTAGTCTTAACTGTTATGTTTTATATGTATTGTTATATTTCGTAGGTTGTAAGTATGTGTTAGAGTGTTTTACATTTAGTTAAAATAATAATATATTTCCAGCTGGCGAAAAAAAAAATTACAAGTTATGAAATATTAAAAATAAAGGTGAGTCCTAATTATGAAACTCGTGATCTTCAAAACTGTTTGTAGACAATCGTCAACAAAGTTTATATGGATCGATTTCTTAGTAATGGCCCAATCAACATCTAAATATAATGCCACAAATTTCGTTTCCTTTGTGATTGTGAATAATCTGAAGCATTGCCATTAAACATGTGAACTTTATGGGCATATTTGGATTGATAGAATTGGAGGGAAAGATAAGGAAGAATTGCAATTTTCGTCGTTTGATTAGCATATTAAAGTGAAGAGATTGGGAGGGGGAATTCATTTTCGCTCCTTCAAGACAAATCAAAATCTTTTCAACTTTTTTTCCTCCTTTACCCTCAACTAGGTGAAGAATTAAAAAATTAATTTTGTATTCTTTATACCTATTTCAAAACCTACATCACTTTCTAATACTTTATTAACATGTATACATAACATATTGTAACCTAACTTTTATTCACATTTTATCATAATTTAAAAATTATTACTTTTTATTTTTTTTGGAGTTAAATTATAAAAAAATGTTGACATTAAAAATTTCACATAATATATTTAAATTCAATAAATTTTAACTATAAGTAAATAAATAAATATTGTCAAAAATTATTAAGGTAACGAAAGTATGTTAAGATTGATCTTTAATCGTAGGGAATGATTTAATATGAATATTTATTTATTATTCCTATTATTTTTTATGTTGAAATTTTGAAAATAAAAACATTTTTAATATAAAAACATTTTTAATAAAAAATAATAGGGTTATTCTATATGGTAACCCTGTGTTTTTTCATATTTTATGTGGTAACCCTACATTCAGAAAGATTTACGTGGTAACCCTCTACTTTATTAATACCTATCAACGTGACCCTAAACTTGAATTCCGTCAATTTTTCCGTTAAGTAGTTAAGGGAAAGTGTTGCGGCGGGTTTAATTTTGTGTTTTTCTATATGGTAACCCCATGATTTAAAAAAATTCTAAATGATAACCTTATATTTGTACATAACACTCATGCTTCAAAAAATACTAATTAAATTAATTATTTTTCTCTCATTCTTCATTATATTATATGTAGTATTTAATTTTTATATCCTTGTCATTAAGAGCATGTTAACGAATTGTTTCCATGTCCAACCTCTCGATATTATAGGTTACATTATTAATTATTTTCAACGCCCGAACAATATATCCGACTCTTCCTGATTGAGGTGTACTTATTCCGTCAAAGTCTCCTAACCAGCGAATTAACGAGCTTCTAGGCTAGAAACTAAGTTAATCACATTATAGACAAAAGAAGATGTGAAAGTGTCAAACACATTCCATCGATGTCTTTCACATAAACAAGATTAAAACACCTCTTTAACAACTTCTAATCAAAATTTCAATTCAAAATAAAAGTAGGAGAAAAAAAAAAAGATGTGACTCATTGGGTAAAATTTAAAATTTTATGGTGTAATTAAGTGAAAACGAGGAAAATTGATTAACCTAATGAGTGTGTTCTGTGCATGTTTTTTTTTTTTTTTTAAAAAAAAAAAATAAAAGAAAAACAAAAAGAAAAGAAAACTAGGGTTACCATGTAAAATTTGGTAAAATACGAGGTCACCACATAGAATAACTCGTAATCAATTCCGCCACATCACTTTCCGTTAACTATTTAACGGAAAAACTGACAGATTACAAGTTTAGGGTCATGTTGATGGGTATTAATAAAATACAGGGTTACCATGTATGTATTCCTAAAAGTAGGGTTACCACATAGAATTTGGAAAAACAAAGGTTACCGTGTAGAAAAACCCAAAATAATATGTTTTTTGTTAGAATCAATCCCATCATGTCATTTATATTAAGTTTAAAAGTTTAGAAGTAGATTTAAATTGGACTTAGTTGAAAATATGTTTAAAATTTTATTTAGTTTTCCTTTTTTTATTTTCTACTTGTTAGAATATATGTGAATATCTTCTTGTGAATATTTAGTCACCATGTATTATTGTATTTCCTATTATTTAGTAGCTATCTTAGGAATGATTAGTTTGGAATTCCTTGTAAACAGGAAAGGATTCCTCTGACTCTTTGTACATATACCACAACGTGGTTATTGAATAATCAAGCACAATATTATATTATCTTTTATGGTATTAATTACCTAGGTCAAAAACGATCTACTGCTTCCGCTCCTTCTCTTCTTTTCCCCATCTTGAATCCTTCTCTTCAATAACATCATGACCATTTCAGAAAATTCAAAAACCAATCCTTCTCCTAACCCCTCGGTTTTTGCCGTTAGCAATATCAAAAACCATGTCTCCGTCGTCCTTAGTATGGATAATGACAAATACCGTCTTTGGGTGGCTCTCTTCACAAATTATGCGAAAGCAAATCGGGTCTTGGATCACATTCTTGACCCTAAAGGCAAGGCCAAGAAGCCGGTTTCCGAGGAAGAGAAAGACTTATGGGAAACGATAGATGCCACGGTTCTCCAATGGATCTATGCAACACTTTCCGACGACTTGTTGCAAACGGTGGTTGTAGAAAACTCCACGGCTATGGAGTGTTGGAATCGCATCCGCGATATTTTTCAAGATAATCAGCACTCGAGGGCTATCACTCTCGAGCAAGAATTTTCCCATACTATGATGGAAGACTTTTCGTCTGCTTCCGCTTATTGTCAACGTTTAAAGAGTCTTGCTGATCAACTCAAAAACGTTGGCTCTCCCGTCTCCAATAACCGTTTAGTGCTTCAAATGGTATCGGGACTAACAGCGGCCTATCATGGTGTTGGGACAATAATCAGGCAAGCTAAACCACTCCCTCCATTTCATCAGGCACGTTCTATGTTGACGTTAGAGGAAGCGGGTCTTGCCAAGCAAGCGGCCACCAATGGCCAGTCCGCGAATTACGCTACTTCTGGTGAGAGCTCGGACTCTCAATCCATTCTCGGTCGTCCTCCGTCGCAGGGGAAGTCCAAGAATAAGAAGAAAGGTGGAGGGTATAAAGGCGGTAAAGGAAAACAGGGGACGAACGACTCTGCTCCTGCTGTTACGCCAACTGCCTCCCCTGCTGCGGCTTCTCATCAACCGTGGCCGGCAGGAGGTTATGGCGGGTATGGTGTGTGGCCATGGGGACCTTCTCCATGGGCCTGTCCTCCGTGCCCTTACCCCACAACTCCGTGGATGCGTGCTCCGATGATGCGAGCTCCACGCCCTCCAGTCCCTCGACCACAGGCGTACACGGCGGAGTCTCCTCCGTCTCAGACTGACATTGAGCAGGCTATGTACACTCTTGGACTGACCCCTCCTGACCCTTGGTATATGGACACCGGTGCTACCTCCCACATGACAGCGAGTGCAGGTAATCTCTCGACTTATTCTAATTCGAGCATTTCTAACTCTATTATTGTCGGAAATGGCCACTCCATCCCCATATATGGAACCGGAACAGCTACTCTACCAAAACCACATCCACCCCTCTCCCTTCGTAATGTTCTTCACGCACCCAAACTAGTCAAAAACCTCGTGTCAGTTAGAAAATTCACTACCGATAATTCTGTGTCTGTCGAGTTTGACCCTTTTGGTTTCTATGTGAAGGATTACAAGACGGGGACACCGCTAATGAGATGTGAAAGTCAGGGGGCTCTCTATCCTATCACACCCACAAATAAAGTCCACGCCCAAGCCTTTGCTGCTATCGATTCCACCCTATGGCACAACAGTCTTGGACATCCGGGCGAAGTCATTTTTAATTCTATTAGGTCTCAAAACGGTACAACGGTACCCAAGGGGCTTGGTACACTCGTTTCGCATCGTTCGTGAATACTATTGGATTTGTGCACAGTAAGTGTGACCATTCTTTATTTATTTATCGAGACAAAGACGGTAATTCGGCTTACATACTACTTTATGTTGATGACATTATTCTCACCGCTTCCTCCGAGCAACTTCGTGTTTCCATCATGACACATCTTGGTACGGAATTTGCTATGAAAGACCTTGGTCCTTTAAGCTACTTTCTCGGAATTGCGGTCACTCGGAATGATCAGGGAATTCATTTATCTCAACAGAAATATGCGGCTGAAATTATTGACCGTGCAGGTATGACGAGTTGCAAACCATCTCCTACTCCAGTTGACACAAAACCGAAGCTTAGTTCCTCGACTAGCTCCCCTTTTCGTGACCCAACTCTTTATCGAAGCTTAGCAGGTGCGCTGCAATACCTCACTTTTACGCGTCCCGATATATCTTACGCGGTCCAACAAATATGCCTATTTATGCACAATCCGATGGATGTTCACATGAGTGCTTTGAAACGGATCATTCGATACATTCAAGGTACTTTGAGTCATGGTTTATGGCTGACTCCTTCTAAACCCACAACTCTTACTACCTACACGGACTCGGATTGGTATTTGTCCAGGATACTCGCATTTCTGGCGGTTCTGTATTTTCTTGGGTGATAATTTGGTATCTTGGGCTTCAAACTAAGAACCCACTATTTCCGCTCAGTCTGAAGTTTGAATATCGCGGCGTAGCTAATGTGGTCTCCGAATCTTGTTGGCTACGGAATCTTTTACTTGAGCTTCATCATCCTCTTCGAACGGCAACGATTGTTTATTGCGACAATGTAAGTGCCATTTACCTCGCTAGTAATCCCATTCAACATCAACGTACTAAGCATATCGAAATCGATATTCACTTTGTCAGGGAGAAAGTCTCTCGAGGAGACGTACGAGTGCATCACGTTCCTACACACTCGCAGCTAGCCGACATTTTTACAAAAGGACTGCCCTCAGTATTGTTTGATGATTTTCGCAATAGTCTCAACATTCGTCTTCCTCCCGTTTCGACTACGGGGGAGTGTTAGAATATATGTGAATATCTTCTTGTGAATATTTAGTCACCATGTATTATTGTATTTCCTATTATTTAGTAGCTATCTTAGGAATGATTAGTTTGGAATTCCTTGTAAACAGGAAAGGATTCCTCTGACTCTTTGTACATATACCACAACGTGGTTATTGAATAATCAAGCACAATATTATATTATCTTTTATGGTATTAATTACCTAGGTCAAAAACGATCTACTGCTTCCGCTCCTTCTCTTCTTTTCCCCATCTTGAATCCTTCTCTTCAATAACATCATGACCATTTCAGAAAATTCAAAAACCAATCCTTCTCCTAACCCCTCGGTTTTTGCCGTTAGCAATATCAAAAACCATGTCTCCGTCGTCCTTAGTATGGATAATGACAAATACCGTCTTTGGGTGGCTCTCTTCACAAATTATGCGAAAGCAAATCGGGTCTTGGATCACATTCTTGACCCTAAAGGCAAGGCCAAGAAGCCGGTTTCCGAGGAAGAGAAAGACTTATGGGAAACGATAGATGCCACGGTTCTCCAATGGATCTATGCAACACTTTCCGACGACTTGTTGCAAACGGTGGTTGTAGAAAACTCCACGGCTATGGAGTGTTGGAATCGCATCCGCGATATTTTTCAAGATAATCAGCACTCGAGGGCTATCACTCTCGAGCAAGAATTTTCCCATACTATGATGGAAGACTTTTCGTCTGCTTCCGCTTATTGTCAACGTTTAAAGAGTCTTGCTGATCAACTCAAAAACGTTGGCTCTCCCGTCTCCAATAACCGTTTAGTGCTTCAAATGGTATCGGGACTAACAGCGGCCTATCATGGTGTTGGGACAATAATCAGGCAAGCTAAACCACTCCCTCCATTTCATCAGGCACGTTCTATGTTGACGTTAGAGGAAGCGGGTCTTGCCAAGCAAGCGGCCACCAATGGCCAGTCCGCGAATTACGCTACTTCTGGTGAGAGCTCGGACTCTCAATCCATTCTCGGTCGTCCTCCGTCGCAGGGGAAGTCCAAGAATAAGAAGAAAGGTGGAGGGTATAAAGGCGGTAAAGGAAAACAGGGGACGAACGACTCTGCTCCTGCTGTTACGCCAACTGCCTCCCCTGCTGCGGCTTCTCATCAACCGTGGCCGGCAGGAGGTTATGGCGGGTATGGTGTGTGGCCATGGGGACCTTCTCCATGGGCACATCCTCCGTGCCCTTACCCCACAACTCCGTGGATGCGTGCTCCGATGATGCGAGCTCCACGCCCTCCAGTCCCTCGACCACAGGCGTACACGGCGGAGTCTCCTCCGTCTCAGACTGACATTGAGCAGGCTATGTACACTCTTGGACTGACCCCTCCTGACCCTTGGTATATGGACACCGGTGCTACCTCCCACATGACAGCGAGTGCAGGTAATCTCTCGACTTATTCTAATTCGAGCATTTCTAACTCTATTATTGTCGGAAATGGCCACTCCATCCCCATATATGGAACCGGAACAGCTACTCTACCAAAACCACATCCACCCCTCTCCCTTCGTAATGTTCTTCACGCACCCAAACTAGTCAAAAACCTCGTGTCAGTTAGAAAATTCACTACCGATAATTCTGTGTCTGTCGAGTTTGACCCTTTTGGTTTCTATGTGAAGGATTACAAGACGGGGACACCGCTAATGAGATGTGAAAGTCAGGGGGCTCTCTATCCTATCACACCCACAAATAAAGTCCACGCCCAAGCCTTTGCTGCTATCGATTCCACCCTATGGCACAACAGTCTTGGACATCCGGGCGAAGTCATTTTTAATTCTATTAGGTCTCAACGGTACAACGGTACCCAAGGGGCTTGGTACACTCGTTTCGCATCGTTCGTGAATACTATTGGATTTGTGCACAGTAAGTGTGACCATTCTTTATTTATTTATCGAGACAAAGACGGTAATTCGGCTTACATACTACTTTATGTTGATGACATTATTCTCACCGCTTCCTCCGAGCAACTTCGTGTTTCCATCATGACACATCTTGGTACGGAATTTGCTATGAAAGACCTTGGTCCTTTAAGCTACTTTCTCGGAATTGCGGTCACTCGGAATGATCAGGGAATTCATTTATCTCAACAGAAATATGCGGCTGAAATTATTGACCGTGCAGGTATGACGAGTTGCAAACCATCTCCTACTCCAGTTGACACAAAACCGAAGCTTAGTTCCTCGACTAGCTCCCCTTTTCGTGACCCAACTCTTTATCGAAGCTTAGCAGGTGCGCTGCAATACCTCACTTTTACGCGTCCCGATATATCTTACGCGGTCCAACAAATATGCCTATTTATGCACAATCCGATGGATGTTCACATGAGTGCTTTGAAACGGATCATTCGATACATTCAAGGTACTTTGAGTCATGGTTTATGGCTGACTCCTTCTAAACCCACAACTCTTACTACCTACACGGACTCGGATTGGGCCGGCTGTCCGGATACTCGCCGCTCTACAAGCGGTTACTGTGTTTTCTTGGGTGATAATTTGGTATCTTGGGCTTCGAAACGGCAACCCACTATTTCCCGCTCGAGTGCCGAAGCTGAATATCGCGGCGTAGCTAATGTGGTCTCCGAATCTTGTTGGCTACGGAATCTTTTACTTGAGCTTCATCATCCTCTTCGAACGGCAACGATTGTTTATTGCGACAATGTAAGTGCCATTTACCTCGCTAGTAATCCCATTCAACATCAACGTACTAAGCATATCGAAATCGATATTCACTTTGTCAGGGAGAAAGTCTCTCGAGGAGACGTACGAGTGCATCACGTTCCTACACACTCGCAGCTAGCCGACATTTTTACAAAAGGACTGCCCTCAGTATTGTTTGATGATTTTCGCAATAGTCTCAACATTCGTCTTCCTCCCGTTTCGACTACGGGGGAGTGTTAGAATATATGTGAATATCTTCTTGTGAATATTTAGTCACCATGTATTATTGTATTTCCTATTATTTAGTAGCTATCTTAGGAATGATTAGTTTGGAATTCCTTGTAAACAGGAAAGGATTCCTCTGACTCTTTGTACATATACCACAACGTGGTTATTGAATAATCAAGCACAATATTATATTATCTTTTAGTAAAGTGTGATATTTTAGAAAAGTGAGCCCCATTTTAAAAGGTAAAGTGTGAGATTTTAGTAAAGTGAGTACATTGGTACACAATCACTATTTCCCGCCCCCTTTTTTACTATTTATCGCCCCTTTTTACCATTTTGCTTATTTATTTATTTGTTCATTACAGTCATTTCACTTAAATAAAGGGGGCGATAAATAGTAAAAGGGGAGCGATTTTCATTGTTAAAAGTGAGCCCCAATGAAAATCACCTTTTTACCCATACCAAAAGGTAAAGTGTGAGATTTTAAAAGGTGATTTTCATTGTTAAAAGTAGTCATATAAAGTAATTTGGCTAAATGAATAAAATGGCTGAAAAAGAAAGTGCGAGTGAATTAGAGGGAGTATTAATAAATTTGTTTTTTCATTTTCAAGGTCAACCAGCAATTCTGTTTTGTGATTCATGTTCTTATTGTTCACGTTAACTAATCTTTGGTCAATTCATCAAACTATGTCGTTGGACGTATATCATTTTTCAGCTAGTCTTTTTTCCTCTTTTATGTAATAAAGCAATCAATAACTGAAGAAAATTTCAAATAATTTTCTTAAAGCAAGCTCAATCAATTTCAATTCAATAATTTTCCAAATTCAGTTGAATTGGATTTCAAATGGTTCACCTTAGACTTATAAAGACACGTCAAAAGTTAAAAGCGCTAGCCACCATATTGTCGTCGACCACACTGACCCGTGTTAGTTTTAAAAGTAAATGAGCCAATTCCAGATCAACGCACCAGTCAAAGTCATTCTTAGTTAACCACCGTACTGTCGACCATAGTCACCCGTGTTAGTTTTAGAGGCAATTCCACAAAACATAATCGCCAGCGACTAAATTTCATTGAATTCCTTTATGAATGAACAACAAACTACTCCAAAATCTTGGATAAAGAAAGACACTATCACACATCTACGTCATGTCATAATCTAGGTACCTCAGACTAATTTGCGTTTAACTAGTTAATATTGTAAATTAGATTCTTAAAGTTTTAATTTTTGGTTTTTTCTTTGTAATAATTTTTTTTTTTTTTAAAATTAAAGGCGAATAAGAAACTACCAAGTTTACAAAAAACACTGATAAAACTTCACTTTCAATCTCAAAAGCGTACCATTTAGTTTCCTTGTACCTTGGAAAATTATTTTAGGGCGTCCATATTCACCAACAATTTTTTTTCACTCTCCTTTTCTTTATACGATTATCGGTTAATTTCTTAAATTAATTTAGCCGCTGGACCTTTTCCACCAGCTTTTCTTTGCCAAGATTCAAAACCGCATACCATCATTCTATGGATCACACTGATATCGACAAACCGTAACTATTTTTTCCCTTCTTTGATCCGTCACTGCTCTCCCCACAACCGAGTTCTCGACGACAAACCAAACCACAAACACCAAGCGTTCTCCCTCAACTCCTATATATGTCAGCCACCAGCCACTTCCTCTGAACCCCGCACAATCAGGGTCTCTCCCTTCCAAAATAGAGAGAAATGGTCGGTTTCCCATATTTGTCCATGGACGTGATTTACAGGTCCATATTTGACCTTAGGTAATGGAGACGATAAACAAGTGATGAGAACTTCCAATACGACACAGTGATGGCCCTTTTGATCACATCCATCAATAGAAATGGACCGTCAATAGGAAATGGACCATCCATTTCTCGTTTCGGGAAATGGAGCGGACCCTCCCCCATGACCACCCTCCCCCTCCAAATTGTGACTCATGGCAGGCTACTGCAATAACAGGATACAAAAGGGATTTTTTTATGGTTTGATAGCAAAGTCTTGCTCGCTTGCCCTTCGATATAGTACGGCTGAGGCTTCCACCCTGTATATAGCCTCGTTAGACAAAGGAAATGCACAAGAAATTTAAAAAAAATACCAAAAATAACAACATATCCTCAATTCCTCACCAGCTAGGGTACACTGCAAATCTCCCCGTAGAAAGAGCCCAATTAACCTGTTATATTAATCATTTCATGAAGTCAAAAATATTATCTGACAATGAGTGACCACCAATGTCAAAAGCGGTGACATTAAAAACAAAATATAGAGCGATGAAGGGACAGTATTTTGGCTAAAACACCGTGACGTACCTTGTCTGTCCCTGGGGCGTTGGCTACGACATGGGTTACTTGATCATCAATCTGGTTGGTGCAAACAGCACCAAACTGCTCAGCTGTCTGCCAAAGGGGATACAGATGCGGATTAGCTTCCCCGACGGGGAAAACCCTGCTGAATAGAATTCGACAACCAGCCAAAACCTTCCTTTGCTCGGAAGCCAAGATGTTTCTAACATCTAAATCATCGAGGGACTGGTTGGCAAAAAAGTTCTGATGTATTCTCTCCACAACCTGGTTCGTGTATAAAGAAAATGAGACCCTCTAAAGTTTAATAACATCTATTGAAAGTAAAAAAACGTGTTTATCATGAGGTTTACCCCTAAACAGCATGCCAACGTTCCATCTTCTGGTCTCTCGTCCCGATCACAGTCAAGAAGTGACGGACCTGACAGCCCAAAGTGTCTCCTACTACAAGGAAAATACAGATACCTGTCGTCCATACCAAAAAAAAAAAAAAAAACTATAAACATTGAAATCACAGAAAAACGACAATGCTATATATATATCAGATAATCAAGGTGCTTTATACCCGTTGCTCACCTTTCCACGACAATCAGGTTTAGTTTGTTATGCGGCCAAACTCTAACAGAATCATCAATAATTACAACAGCCGATTCCATACCCAAAACACCTTCTAAATCCTTACTCTTGGGCGCCCGATCATCACCGTCCAAGGGTTCACCATCATCACCCCTGGAGATGACCCGCCCTGAAAACAAATGTCCTTTAGGATCTAGCACTTTCGCCATCTCAGTTGCGTACAATTTGTTCCCCATCGTATATAGATGTAGTTCATAAAGCTTACTAGCCTGAAATGACAACAGTGAAAAGAATTAGGTCCCTTAAACAACATTCACAATTTGAACGACTTAGAAGGTAAACTCTTTACGGAGAAGAAGGAAGCAACTACCTTCTCCAGAAAATTCCAAATACCAGGCCGCAATTTAGTCCACATTCCCATATGCTGAAAACGAAATAGATGACGTCGTGGCTGTTCTCGATCATGTTCCTCTTTCTTTCTCAAGATCTCATCGTGTCTAGGATCCACTTCCGCAAACTGTTCATGAACAAGATAGGAAGTAATTTATAGAAAACCAGAAGTATTATACATGCTCAAAGTGTCATATATTGCCTTAAAACAGGCACTCACCTTGGCTGAATTTAAAAGTGTGTGATCCAAATCTAGCACAAGGCACAGCTTGCGTTCATCAAACATTTTCTTTTGCTCATCCATCCTTCTAGCCCTTTCTTGCTGAATAGCTGCCTTCTGCTGTGCATCATACCCATCAAAAAGATGTTCGACGTCTTTCCATTGGTTCTGCGATTGCGAGTGCCCAGCGATAACCTCTCCAGGCCTCAGTACATGCAGTTCAGCAGAATTAACCGTCCCCTCAGATTTAACACTTGCTCTGTCAGGATTTACAGGGACTGATTCCGAACTTGTAGCAGGCGGAGACTGCAAAGTGGACGATAAGGGGGCGGTGATTATATCTGCAATGTTTTTCAAATTCTTTGTGAACTGCTTACTAATATCTGGCAACTCTGGGGCTAAAGAATATGATGCTGGAGTCGTACTTGACCCGGGTCCTTGGCTACTGATATTCTCCTGAACACCTTGGTTTCTAGGATTATGCACTCCATTGATATTTCGCGAATCAGACACATTATTGACAGTCTTCTTAATAGCGTTTGATTGCAGGGCACGGCGAGGGTCACGAGGTTTCATGCGAGGTTTTGCAGGATCTTCCTGTGGGTTCTGCAATTAATCCAAGCAATATAACAATAAATCATATGGAGATCAAACAAGTTAAATAAATATTTCCAGCAGTATATTATAATATCCTTTTCACATATGATAACCAAACTATAGGCCACTCGACTCAAACAAGGATTTAAAGATCTGAAGAACAGCAATTAACCAGCACCAAGAACCTTTATTTTTTCATTCAGTTTATGAAAGGGGCATGAGAATTAAGGAAACCAAAAGTCTCACCATGACTGCTATCGGAGAGGGGGACTGGAGCGATACTGCAGTTGCTCTGCCAGCTCCAGATGAAATTGTCGGAGTAGAGGTTGGAAGTGACAGTTGCATTTGTACTGAATTTGAGTTTACTGAATGTGATGCAATCGGTAACGGCTCACTCAATTTCTGTTGCTCCTTCAATATACTAATCAATGCAGCTGGATTGCCAGCAAAGCCTTTCAAAAAAGATTGCAAGGGATCTGTAGAGCTGATATTTGAAATCGGTTGCGACGTTGTACTAACTGAAGCACTGGAGAATGCACTATTAATCCCGGAATTAGCTGGACCGCCAATTGATTTCCTAGGATCAGTTAGTGGCCCTACAGACCCTCTGCTTGCCAGTGGTCCACTTAAACCACTAGTGTCTGACCCAACACTTCTGGGCACGCCCCATTCTTCATTAACATTCACGGATACAGATGTGGTGTCAACACCATTCCTTTGCCTTTTCGGTGCAGGACTATCAATCACTGGACCTTCCGGCTTCTTTTTGTGATTCATTATTTCCACCAGCGGCTCCAATTTAGGAGTTGTTGAAACAGGCACAACAGGGGTGGGACAAAAACTAAGGTCAACGGAAGCAACATTAGGACTATGGTGTCGAAGCCTGGGATCTCGACTCTTTACAGGTCCCCGGGAAGTAGGATTAGTTCCCACGCTTGACACTCCAGCACTAGTACCACTAACCAATGCGTGGGTAATTGGGCTACTAGCCGTAATCAAAGAAGCAGTTGATTGCATCAACATGGGAGGATTTGCATTCTTAACATTGTCATTGTTAGAAGTACTAAAACTAGAAACCTCCTCATTGTGATCATCGACTGCTCCGTCATTGCCATCTTCTGAAGGGGTGGGGCTAGGAAGTCTATCTTGTGTCAGAAATGAACTCCGGCCAAATTTCTGTTGGTAGCTGGAGATAGCTTTCATAGCCTCAGTTTCATAAGGATGCATGAGAGAATTGTGCAGTGCGTGTACTGCCTGGGGTGGAGGTGTCGGTTTGGAAAATGACTGTGAAGGCGTTGTTTTGCTAGTGGGAGACGGAAGACTATCCTCGTCATGAACTTTGTGAGGGTCCAGAGGACCAAAACCGGATCCCTTAAAATTCACGTTAGTTTGAAGCGGCTTCAATCCCACGGATAGGGAGTTCGTGTCTAGCTTATCAAATTGATGGACAGCTGCGACCGACCCAACTCCGCTCAAAACATCAGATGTGTTATTACCAGTACTAACACTCAACGTGTTAGAATCAGTCAAAATAGCTTTATTGCTGGTAATTGGCAGCCTCTCTTGCCTGTCGCTAGGCTTGGGTTTTGGCTGCGCAGGTGGAGGTGTTGGTGGTGGAGGATTTACAGACGCCATCATTGCTTCTGCCTGCAAAAACATTGAACAACACTCATCAAGCTCAATATAACCAGCAAAATCAACAAATAATGAATCAGTTTACGTCTTTAGAAAGCACACCTCTTTCCTCTGGTCTGGAGTAAAAAGAACGGAACTGAGACTCGTGACAAATGTGAGAAGCCTGCATTTACGACGACGTAAGCAAACAGTGGAAAAAGAAAGCTCCTTTAACGAAGATATGAGAAAGGCGAATAAACCTCGACATTTTGTCTCGATTTTGATCCCTTAAAGTAGGGCTCATAGAAGAGAACACCTGAAAATATGAACATTGCTTAGGTCACTAGCCCTGCTACAAACTACTTTACAGTCTAAACTTTTACCAATTCGGGAAATACTTCTAGCACGATAAACACTCGTTTACTCCAAAGGAACACCATTGAGTGAAACAATACGAAAATACTCGAATGAAGTGACTGTCAGTCAATGAGACAAATCTTACAGAGTTAACACAAAGAAGAGCGGAAAACGATTGTTGAATAAGATCATCTTTTGAAGGAAACCAAGTATGCAACACCAACTCTCGCAAACTCTCCAACGAACTCCTCAGTCGAGCGCACACGATATCAAACGACCTACATCATTCCCATCAACAAAACAATCACACAATTAAAAATCAGCAAACAATCACAGTACACACACAAAAGAAGTAGGCAAAAAAAGTTCCATCAGACACTCACTTATGAGTCTCAGAAACAGTGACATTATCAAGAACTTTACGAATCGACGACACTTGAATCTCCAATTCACCATCTTCAATCTCCATTTTGCTATTCCCTTTCTTCTTATCATCACTACCATTATTATTACCACCATCAGTGTCATCTCCGAAATCGCCATCGATTTCACCTTCTTCCAATTCACCTTCTTCCTTATCACTATTATCCTTATCACCTCCCTCCTGTTTTTCACCGGCATCATCACCGTTTTTATTAGTTTTACTGCCATTTTTGTTGTCGTCCTTCGTTTCGAGCTCGACGAGCACGTCGTTGAGGGGCTTATTCTGTACAGCTTGGGCCCACGCTAAATTGTATAAACCAGATGCACCTCCGTAGTTTCTTGGATATGAATACTTGTACAGATCTCTCATCCAATACCTGTTATTGTTATTCTCCGCCGCCGTCGTCGTCGTCGTCGTAGTTGTCGTCTTATTTTGCTGTTGCGGTGGTTGTTGTTGTTCTTGCGGTGGTTGTTTTACGATGTCGATAATTTCTCTCTCTTCACCACCACCACCGCCGTCGCCGCCGATGATTCCCATGCCTCCGATGAAAACAACGCCCGATCTATCGATCCGATTCGATTTTCAATTCGATTGTAATCGTAAATTAATCGATTAGGGTTTCGAATTAGGTAAACTTTTTAAAACTATGTTACGATCTAAAAAAAAAAAAAAAGGTTTAAATTCAGACGATTGACGAAAAAAGTTGGCAAATTTGAGATTCAGAAACACAAAGTAACAGCGATTGATGATGATGATGTTCGAAAAGTTGATGATGGACGGCGTAAATAATGGACGATTTAATTTATTTAATGAGTTAATTTTTGAAATAAAATTTAGGATCAAGTGGGTAATCAAGAGAGTTGGTATGGATTGGTTAAATTTCATCCGTTAGATCAAGGCTAATCGACGGTTCATATCAACTCAAGTGTAAATCCGAACATGTTATGGGGAATGTACTTTTTTTTTTTTTTTCCGTAACTTGCTTTTGTGTCTCACACTAGTTTTAGGACTTTTTGGTGTTTTAGATTTGAGATAGAAAATTTAAATTTTCAATGCCAAAAAAATTCAAAAGTAATTCTTTTTAAAATTTTATATTAATATTAATACCACATTACAATACGCCGCCGCAAAAAACATTCGATACCGCCGCATTTTTGTGTGAAGTACCGACTATACCCCTCCTCTAATTACATCCACCCTCCTAATTAATTAACCTCTTTAATTAATTATATTTCAATTAACCCCCTAATCAATTAACATTCATTCCTCATCCACCCTCATTCATTCATCATCCTCACTCATTCATTCAACTTAAAAAAAAATTGACCTCTAATCTAATTACATTCAACATCAAAATTCTACTTAAAAAATAGTGATTCAACACTCAAGAACATTGACATTCAACTTAAACCTAACATTAACAATGAACACTTCGAAGTAAGTCGGTTTTTTTTTTTTTTTTGAATTCATTTATTTTTTTTGTAATTTTGGTTTAAAATTGTTGTAATTAGTCGATTAATGTTGTTGTAAATTCGTTGCCTTTTCCCCCTTCCCTAATCTGAATCTCGTTGGTTTGTTTTTGATGTTGGTTGTCGATTAATGTTGCTATTATGTCGATTTGAATTGAAAAAAAAAAAAAAAAAAAAAAAAAAAAAAAAGAAGCCGGTTTCCATTCGAGTGGAATACTCGAATGGAATGTTCATTTGAGTGAAATACTCGAATGGATGTTCCATTCGTGTGAAATACACGAATGGAACCATTCCATTCGAGTATTTCACTCGAATGGAAACCGTTATTTTTTATATTTTTTTTTTTTAATTTTTTTTTTTTGGTTTATATTTTGTTAATTAAATTGTATTTATTTGTTTGAAAAAGTTGTTATTACAATAATTCATTTAACTATATTTTTTTTTATTTTAAATTGTGTACCCCTAATTTTCTAATTTATCTTTGTATTTTTTTAAATGTAGGTCTCGAAATAATACGAAGAAAACTAAAATTATATTGAAGCCTTCTTCAGCCGGTCCTAGTTTTGAGTGTTCACAAACGGCGGCTAATGTAGGTTCCTCAAATCCCGGTATTGTTCAGTTAAGTCAAGCAGACTATGACCGTAATTTTGGTGTAATGGATGATGTTGAGGAAGATGAGGAGAATGTTGATCATTTGGCGGCTGAAGGTGAGGAGAATGTTGATGAGGAGAATGTTGATGATGACGATGGAGTAATTAAGATTCCTTCTAAGCGTGGGCACAGTGGGAAGTCGCTTAGAGGTGCTTCGTCTTCTTCGAGTACGACGTCGGTTGTGAAATCCGGTAGGAAGAAGACTGATGAGTGGAGGGTGAAGGTTCCGGAGGCAGGTGGCCCTAAAGTTGGCGATTTGATTCCCAGTTTTGGTGCTCACGTAGCTAAAGCCTTATGGGCTAATCCTGATGCGCGGGGGGTCTTAACCCCCAAAACTCGTGAGAATATGATGATTATGTTGAGTGATACATGTTATTTATATACGTTTTATGCCCCCGGTTTAGTCGCATTTAGCTACATTTACTCGTGTTCATTACCGGTTTTATAAGCTATTTGCTATATTTCTCGATACTGCTGCTTTCCATTTACATTTTGCAGGTTTTGGTGGTTTTGAGCCAAAACCCGGGACGATTGGAGCGATACGAGAACCGAAATAAAAGACCAGGACCGAGCGCGCACAAGAGCTCGGGACACGAGCTAAAGACCAAAAGGAAGAAGGCCAACCGAGTGGAAGGGCCCAAAAGCAAGAATAAAGAGAAATGGGCCAAGAATGGGTGAGCAAGCAAGCGAAGCCCAATAAAGGGGTCGGCCGGTCTGCCAGACCGTGGCCGATCGGCAAACCTGGTGTATTTTCTGACGGTTTTTATTATAATTTGGGGTTTAATTTTAGAAAACGATAAATAGGACCCTTAGGTCGAATTCTTCAGGCATGCTTTATTTTCCTTAGGTTTAGTTTACAGTAAAAACTTATTTTCTCTCTAAAACTCTGAGCTTTAGTTTCATTGTCAAGATTGATCTACTTTTAATCGTTGGTACTCCGTTAATTTCAGGTTTTATTTCATTTGCTATTATTTCATCTATTATGTCTCCTCTTATTGATTCTATTGCTTTAATTATTAGTATGAGTAGCTAAATTATAATTAGGGTTTGAAGGTGATTTGTGATAGTTGATTCAGGACAATGTTTTAATTGCTATTTTGATTGATTTTGTGCAAGTTGGTTTCTTCCTACGCGTTTTACTATCAATTGAATTTAGGGACGCCTTTATTGAATTGAATTTAGGTTGTTTCAGTTTAAGATCGAAAGCCTAATTGAAACTAGACTCACGTGTATTTGATAAGTTGAATTTAGTAAGTAGCGAGAGCCCGCTAAATTTGCTTAAGGTTAATATTGACTCGAGAGAGCGTATTCCTAAACCTAGCCACTTGCATAGCTTCAATTGAATGTTTTTACTTCTGAGTTGAGTTCCTGAATCACTGTCATAATGATCCTGATGCCCTAATCTTTCTCCTTATTTGATATTTGTTAATCTGCTTTATTATCTGCTTAGTTATAGTCTTAAACAAACCTATTTTCACACCCTGAGTTGAACCTGTTACTCCGACTTTAGCTTAAGACTACTCCGTTTCTCTGTGGATACGATCCTGCTTGCCGCTAGCTACTGTTAGTTGTCTTGTTAGGTTTATTTTGATATTGGCGTGACGATTAGCCCTTATCAATTTTGGCGCCGTTGCCGGGGAAACGGTTTTGCTAGTTTTAGTTCTTGTTAGTTTTCGCAGGTTTTTCTCCCTTGTCTCGAGGAACCTAGTTCCTTGAGACCGTTCTCACCTTTTCCTTTGAGTTATATATGCGCAGGTCACCTACAGGTTTAGTCCCTTTTGATCCTGAACCTGAGCGTACCTTGCACCGTACGCGTAACTTCTTCAAGGAAATCGCAGAGTCATACGCGGTGAGGCGTGCACGATTCGGAAGGAGGAATCTCGCTCAAGCGATCGTCCTACGAAGAGGACAACATACACGCGTTGTGATTGAGTTAGAGGAGCCAGTGACAATGCCTAAACTTTCGAGTCACTCGGTGCCTAAACCGGAATCCATTCCTAATGGATTTTCGATGCCCGGTACTCTTACGGGCATCTTTGAGATTCGCCCCGCCTTCTTGACTTTGGTGGAGGCGGAATCGATTCGGAGGCTATCCTACGGAGGATCCTGGTCGACATATGCGAGGTTTTACGGACTCTTGTTCGACGATAAAGCGGTGGGATCACTCGAACCAGGATAAGGAGATGTTGTTCCTTTTTCGTTGAAAGATCGAGCCCGCGAGTGGATTCTTGATCTAAACAAGGAGGCCAGATATCGATTGGAGGAGTTTGGCCTCGCGTTCTACTCAAGTTTTATCCTCCCGAGCGCACAAATCAAATGCGCTTGATTCAGTGGCTTCAGGCATACGACGAGACTTTTCTTTGAAGCTTGGGAAAGGTATAAGAAGTCGATTCGGATCGCCTCATCATGGGTCGGACGATTGGCTCGTGACTATGACCTTTATAACGGTTTATATCTTTGAGCCGCGCTATCTTGGATTCTGCTGCTGAGGGCCGTTTTGCCAATAACGTCGACGATGACAAGGCTTGGGGGTTAATTGAGGATATGGCTGTTCATTCGGCTCAGTTCGGGAAGCCACGAGGTAATTCGCGGTCCGCACATGATGACCGTGATAAGGGGAGCGTCAGCGCGCTCACGAGTCAAGTTGCTGCGCTAACTGCGCAGATTAGTCAAATGAACGGAGGTGGTTCTTCTAGTGCTCACGTCAACGCCGGTGCAGGGCACGATTCGGGTTACTACGGGGCATCGCGCCCAGAGCAGGTTTATGCGTACCAACCTTATAATCAAAACCTGCCCTACCAAAACCAACCTGGTTATGATCGCTCGCTGCTATCTTATCGTAGCCAGAATGTGCAGAACCCGACTACCCAACCACCCCAAAACACTCCCTACCAACCCCCTCACAAAAACTTCCAACAACAACCACCCACCTATCAAAAGCCATCCTATGTCCCTCCATCACAACATACACCTGTCCCTGACCCATTAGCTGAAATGCGCTCCATGATGATGGCCATGCAGAAGATGCAGATGGACACTCAAAAGATGCAAATGGAGACAAATCAGGCCGTTAAGCATCTCGAGACGCAGGTGGCTCAACTTGCTACGTCGCAGGCGACCCGTCAAAAGGGTCAATTACCTCCGCAGGGCGATCAACCGACGAATATTGAGCATGTTAATGCGATGCAATTGCGGAGTGGGCGAGCTTATGATGGTCCTAAGGTGCAGAGTCTGCGGTGAGTGGAGGAGGCTGGCGGTGGTGATGGGGAAGCGGAGAGCACGTCAATTGCAGCTGAAAAGACGACACAGACGCCAAGTCGGCCGATCGGCCGGTCCGGACCGCCAAATAGCAAAGAACAAAGAAGTTACTGGGTGATGTTAAGGGTCCGGAAATTCAAATTAGGTTACCCTTCCCACGGAGTGCACGATCCAAAGAGGACTCCCAGTTCAGTAAGTTCTTTGAGATCATCAAGAGCTTGCAGGTAAACGTTCCTTTTATTGATTTAATTCGTGAAGTTCCTGCTTATGCTAAATTTATGAAGGAGGTCTTGCTTAGGAAGAGGTCTTTGGATGAGGTAGAGTCAGTCGCTTTTACGGGGGAATGTAGTCGTTTTTTGCAGGGCAACCCTCCCCCTAAGCTGAAGGATCCGGGTAGTTTCTCTATCCCCTGCGCTATAGGCACCCACACGATTGATAATGCCCTTTGCGATTTAGGAGCTAGTGTGAGTGTGATCCCTTACTCCATCTGTAAGAAGCTTAATATGACATCTTTTAAGTGTACCTCCATGTCTATCTGAGGATGGTGGCCGATCGGTTACGCGACCCCTAGGTATTTTAGAAGACGTCCCAGTACGGGTAGGAAAGTTCTTTATCCCCGTAGACTTCGTTGTGCTTGACATTCCCGAGGATTCTCATATCCCGGTTATCTTAGGACGACCCTTCTTACATACCGCGGGAGCGCTCATTGATGTGGGTAATGGGACTTTGACCTTCACAGTAGGGGGGGAGAAGTTGGTCTTCACCCAATCGAGTGTCCCGAGGTCGCCGATGCAGTTAGAGTCGGTCTGTACTATTGATGCTATACCTCCGTCTCACTCTATTGGAGACACTTTGGAGGTCCTTTCTGTTGTCTCTCCTTGTTGCAGGTTCGTCGACGAGCAGCTGCATGACTGGTTTGGGAGAGAGGACAGTGTTGAAGGCCGATCTTCTGCTTAGTGATGGGAGCAGAGCCACGGTCGAGCCGGGCCTTGAGCGGGAGATATGGCGTCGCTACGGGAGGAATCCGTGTGCCGCTTCTTGATGATGATCTCGCCTCGAGGAGGTAGGATTTTCTTTGCATTCGACCGCATTACGACGAGTGAAGTGGTTGCAAATGGCCAATGTCCTTGGCCTCCGTATTAATGATGATTTTGGAGCTGTGAAGAGTCGTGCGGGACTATAAACCAGCGCTTCCGGGAGGCAACCCGATGACGTTGTATAATTTATTGCACGTGTACTTTGGTTTGCTTTAGTTTTCATGACATTTTACGGTTTGATTTTGAGCGCGTGAGGACGAGGGTTTTTTATATATGATTTTAGCGCGCAGGTGCTTTAGGACTTTGTCCTTAGTATTTTTGGAGCAAACGCTACGAGTAAGCATCCCAATGGCCGACCGGCAAATGGCTCCGACCGGACCGGCCGAATTTGAAATGTAAGGAAAAGAGAAGAAAATTTGAAATTTTGCATGGAGCCACGGCCACGTCTGCCCGGCCCCGTGTCTTCTTTGCTACGTTTTGCCTCTTCTTGCGTGCTTTGCCGAAGTACTTCATCAGTGGACTGATTTGGACGCATATACGGGGATTTTTAGCCCCACTCCATGCTCGACTTCGGTTTGGGGGAGCTCCGACTTTACATTGTGAGCATTCTTTACCCCATTTCCCTCGTTTATCGCTTTTATTTTCCTACCCCTTATGTTATGTGTCCTCCTCTGCTTGTGGTTGTGCTGTTTTCCACATTGAGGACAATGTGTGATTTGGTTTGGGGGAGGGAAACACTTTCGCGTTCATTAGTGTGCATTTATTATGAAAAAAAAACATCCAAAAAAAAAAAAATCGAAAAAATTCAAAAAATTACAAAAGTACGAGTCTTTTTGGTCTGCTTTGTCCTGCTTTGCCTAGTTTGGGGAATTGATTAGGGCACTTACTTTGATCTTTAGTATCTTTGAGTCGACTTCCTATTGCCTTAGCTTGCACGATTGGTTTGTTTCCTGTTACTAGATTGCGAGCCTTAACACTAACCCACTTGTATTTGCTTAATTCTTTCTGCTTTTCGCTTGTTTACTTTCGACTTTTGACATTCGAGCTTGGCAATGGTTTGTGGAATGACTGGTATGTTGGTTTGCGGTTTGATTGGAATGATCTTTTATATGTTGGAGCAATGCTTCGATGCTCTCGGAGGGGACTCATTGACTTGAGTAACCACAGTGGCCATGAATTTGGCTGCGACCGTGAGTATGAGCAATAATGTAACCCTTAAGGAAATATGTGTACCCGAGCGCGATTTTTACCGAGTGAACGTCAAGCTAAACGGTATTACATACGAGGGATGCTCCACATTTGCGAAAAAGAAAAAAAAGAAAAAGAATACAGAAAAGGAAAAAAGAGAACAAAAGGAAATGATTTGGAAAGATTGGATGATGGTTAGTGGTACGATCGGTTGGCCTTGCTCGAATTGATTTGTCGTCAGTTTTATTTTTGCGTAAGCGTTAGAGGCTAGTGATATAATGTGGTGCGAACGGTTGAGACTTGTGCTCTATTTTCGGTGAAATAGACTTTGGTTGTAATGTCTATGTGCATAGGTTGTCCACTTCGAGATACTAGCGTGATTAGTTCGTGTTGCTTTGATTTTCTCCGATGCTATTTGCTTGAGGACAAGCAAAGGTTTGGTTTGGGGGAGTTTGATACATGTTATTTATATACGTTTTATGCCCCCGGTTTAGTCGCATTTAGCTACATTTACTCGTGTTCATTACCGGTTTTATAAGCTATTTGCTATATTTCTCGATACTGCTGCTTTCCATTTACATTTTGCAGGTTTTGGTGGTTTTGAGCCAAAACCCGGGACGATTGGAGCGATACGAGAACTGAGCCGAAAAGACCAGGACCGAGCGCGCACAAGAGCTCGGGACACGAGCTAAAGACCAAAAGGAAGAAGGCCAACCGAGTGGAAGGGCCCAAAAGCAAGAATAAAGAGAAATGGGCCAAGAATGGGTGAGCAAGCAAGCCGGCCCAATAAAGGGGGTCAGGCCGGTCTGCCAGACCGGCAGCCGGTCGACCGGCCCTGGTGTATTTTCTGACGGTTTTTATTATAATTTGGGGTTTAATTTTAGAAAACGATAAATAGGACCCTTAGGTCGAATTCTTCAGGCATGCTTTATTTTCCTTAGGTTTAGTTTACAGTAAAAACTTATTTTCTCTCTAAAACTCTGAGCTTTAGTTTCATTGTCAAGATTGATCTACTTTTAATCGTTGGTACTCCGTTAATTTCAGGTTTTATTTCATTTGCTATTATTTCATCTATTATGTCTCCTCTTATTGATTCTATTGCTTTAATTATTAGTATGAGTAGCTAAATTATAATTAGGGTTTGAAGGTGATTTGTGATAGTTGATTCAGGACAATGTTTTAATTGCTATTTTGATTGATTTTGTGCAAGTTGGTTTCTTCCTACGCGTTTTACTATCAATTGAATTTAGGGACGCCTTTATTGAATTGAATTTAGGTTGTTTCAGTTTAAGATCGAAAGCCTAATTGAAACTAGACTCACGTGTATTTGATAAGTTGAATTTAGTAAGTAGCGAGAGCCCGCTAAATTTGCTTAAGGTTAATATTGACTCGAGAGAGCGTATTCCTAAACCTAGCCACTTGCATAGCTTCAATTGAATGTTTTTACTTCTGAGTTGAGTTCCTGAATCACTGTCATAATGATCCTGATGCCCTAATCTTTCTCCTTATTTGATATTTGTTAATCTGCTTTATTATCTGCTTAGTTATAGTCTTAAACAAACCTATTTTCACACCCTGAGTTGAACCTGTTACTCCGACTTTAGCTTAAGACTACTCCGTTTCTCTGTGGATACGATCCTGCTTGCCGCTAGCTACTGTTAGTTGTCTTGTTAGGTTTATTTTGATATTGGCGTGACGATTAGCCCTTATCATTGAGGCATTGGGAATTACCGACGGAGGCGATGACGTTAGTTAAAGGGTCGAACTTGTCGCATTTAGTGGAATGTATGCACACGCAGTTGGATATGCCGTTGTTGACTGCTTTTGTTGAGAGGTGGCAACCTGATACGAACACATTCCACATGCCGTTTGGTGAGATGACCATTACTTTACATGACGTCGCGGAGATTTTGAGAATCCCGATTGAAGGTGTTGGTTGTCGTATTAGTAGGGAGGAAATGGAGGAGATTGAGATTTTTGTGGAGGAGCTTTTTTTGTTGTCGGAAGGTGAGTTAAAGGGTGGGTCGTTTGCCTATCAAGGTAAGGCCATGTACTTCGGCGGTGGTTTGTTGTCGGAGGGTGTAGTGAAGAAGTTAGAAGAGAAGAAGGATGCGGCTGTGTTGAATGCTCAGGGGTGGTTGTTGGTTTTGCTTGGGTCGACTTTATTTTCCGATAAGACGGGAAGTAGAGTTAAGGCGAGCATGTTGCCTCTCCTGAAAGAGGTAGATGTTGTTAGTGGGTACGCTTGGGGAGTTGGTACGCTTGCTTTTTTGTATAGGCAGTTGGGGGTTGGTTCTCGCCTTGGTTGTGCTCAAATCTGCGGCTGTTTGACTTTGTTGCAATGTTGGATATATGAGCATTTTCAGTGTTTTCGACCGCACCCGATGTTTGGCCATGCGGTTCCTACATGGTCAGCGCGTTCGAAGTTGTGGCAACCACGTAGTACGAAGAAAGATGTTGATCGGCTGAAGTTCATTCGTAGGAAACTGGATGAGATGGATCCGACCTTAGTTACGTGGTTGCCGTACTACAGTTTTCCGGGGCAGGTCCATCCTAATTATTTGTACACCGGCTTCCTTCGTTTTCTTGATGTTGTTGAGCCTTATCAGCCGGAGCGGTGTTTGAGGCAGTTTGGATATGTTCAGATGATTCCACGATCTATCGCACGACTGGATTACCATTGTCGTCCTACTTTGGCGAAGTCGTATGTTGTCAAATATAGTGACTCGGTGGATGATTCTTGGGTGTCTGTTGGAGATCACTGTTTTAGGATCCACGAGCGGTCGAGGCCCGCCAATCCATGCTATGCTGTTGATGGGAGGTACTTAGAGTGGTACCGGCCCCGTACACATCCTTTGATTGTAGACCCCTCGACGTTGACTGAGCCTGTGCACGTTGATCGTGGTTTGAATGACTCGGAGGTACTCTTTTATTTAAATTTCTTTTATTTTGTTAAGTTTAATTTGTTTTTCTTTATAAATTTATTATTTTACTGTGTTAATAAAAAAATATTTCGTTTTCACAGCTGTTGCAGCGCACGATTGCTACCTTGGGGAATGTGTACTTCAATCCTCCTGAAGAAGAGATCGCGAATTGTGTGAAATTCTATAGGGAGATTCTCCCTCATTATGTGCCGTACCTTAATCGTATAGGACGTGGTGGGTTGTCGGATCGGCGTCATGGAGGTCGTGGAAGGAATCGACAGGACGATGCGTCTGGCTCTGGACATTAGTTATTCTGTTATTTGTCAACTAAACTTTCGACCTTTATTTCGTTGTTGTTGTTTTGGATTTAATTTGTTTAAATAAGACGTTTTATTGATTTGAGTTTGTGTTTAATGGTACACGTTTTTTAAGGAAGAACGTCTTTTTATAAAACACATCTTTCTATGACGCACTTCTTTTTATGAAGCACGTACTTTTATGATGCGCTTCTTTTCATGAAGCACGTTTTTTTTATGGAAAACGTCTTTTTCGGAATAACGTATTTTTATGAAGCACACTTTTTTATGATGCACGTATTTTATGATGCACGTTTTTTAAAGAAAAAAAGTAGAAAACATTACATGTTTTTGTACAACACGTTTTTCTATAGGGCACGTCTTTTTATATAACTTGTCACTATCATTGGTTCACTTTTTAAAATTTTCATAATTGAAAATATTCGAAGTATCAAAATTTTGAAAATAAAAAAATTGGAAATTTTAAAAAAAAATTGAAAATTTAAAAATTCGAAATATTTGAAATTTTCAAAATTAAAAATTTTGCCAATTATTCAAAAATTTGAAATTAATAAAGAAACTTAAAAATAAAAAAAAAAAAAAAAAAAAAAAAATTCATCTCCCCTATAAATTTGACTTCAACCACCTTCATTACACTATCACACTAACAACAACAATTTTATTACTATGAATGCTTTCTACGAAACCAATAAGCGAGATGTTCTGAAAATACAAAAAAACATAGAAGACATTTTGGGAGAACTGAGAGAGTTCAAAACTCGTATTGAGGAAGTCGTTCAACCTACTTTTTTCTTCAATGAACTATTAAAAGAACCTCGAACTGAATGGATCGAGGAGTTATATCGTTATAGAGGTAGTCCATGCCTTCTTACGGATCCTGGTTTTCTTTTTTGGAAAGAAGTTGAACGTGATGATATCAAGGCAAGGAAAGTCCTGTACCGTGCTCTAAAGAAACAAGTTGTTGACCACCTTTGTAAGTTCAGTCATATTTTTACTGAACTGGCTTTTGGTGAGTTGCTCAGTGGCGGGACTGCCTTTTTCAATGTACCTGAAGGAAGGCGTCATCTTTTAAAGTTACGTACTTTCTACAATCAGTACGTCCAACAAAGTTTGTTCAGGAAGCATTAGGATGAATCTACCTTCCGAACAACTTTTAATGACGAACAACTTTTTATTATATTTAACGGTTGTAATATTTTCCGTGTAATATTTAACGGTTGTAATCGTCATGCTTAATGTTTTACGTTTTAATAAAATTCCTGTTTTAATATTTAACTATTAGTGCATCACGTCTTTTAATAATGCGCAACTTTTAATGACGAACAACTTTTTATAAGACACGACTATCTATAAGACACGACTTTTAACGCAACGCATATAATAATAAGGGGCACAACTTTTAATGTTACATGTCACTATCACCGATGAATATTTTAAAAATTCATATTTCAAAAATTCTAACAATTCATAATTTCAAACAATTCAAAATACAAAAATTTTAATATAACGAATTTCCAAAATTCTAAAATAAATTAAAATTTCGTACAGCCTTAGTCTTATACATTGATTTCTATAAATAATAGATTTCCAGTCAACAAACTTTTCACATTCAACATCAAATTTCTCACACATCAAATTTATCACACTAAAAAAACAAAAAAAAAATTAACATCACTAATCTTCAAACAATGGATGCCAATAAACAAGAAATAATTAAAATTCAAACACTCATTAATACCATTGTCGAAGAAGTCTATGAATTTAAGGATCGAATTGAGAAAGTCATCCAACCTTCTTTTTTCCTCAATGAAATGTACAAGGAACCGTGAACACCATTGTTCGAGGAGTTATTCCAAAACGGTTTTCCCCCAGACGCTTTGAGGGATCCTGGGTATGCTGAAATGCAACTTGTTAGTAGGGGGATGTTGTTGCAAGGAAAGTGGTGTTTCGTGTTTTGAAAAACCAAGTCGTTGACTACCTTCGCAAGTTCAGTCAGATTCTTACTCAGCACGCGTTTGGTGAGTTGTTGAATGGCGGCAATCAGTTCTACAATCTACCTGAAAGGCGTCCTCGTTTGAAGATTGGTTCTTTCTACTATCAGTATTTGACTGATGATTTCAACGAGCAACGTCAACGTGACTTCTTGGCACGGTACATTCCACGTTATGACAACAACCCTGGCAACAGCAGTGACGAAGAAAGTGACTGAAGGCGTAATTGGGATTACCATCATGTTCCAGCTAGTAGTAATGAATAAATTAAGTGTCGTGTTTCTCGTGTTTAGTGTCATGTTTAGTGTCATGTTATTTTCATTTTGTAATGGTTTTTAAGTGACGTGTTTATTGTACTGTTAAGTGTCATTTTAATTTTTTTTTTTTTTTTTTTTTTTAACTTTTGTTCTTGATCAATGTAATGTTATGTGTAATCTTTAGTGGTAACAAAGTTTTTAATGTTTAATCAATTTTTAACGTTGTTGTTGTACCAAACAATTTAAAATTAAAAGTTAACGGTAATAAATTTAAATATAAAAAATAACCAAAAAAAAAAAAAAAAAAAAAAAAAAACGTACCTCATTCATGATTTTTACACGAATGGGCATTCCATTCGTGTAAAACACACGAATGGGACTTTCATTCGTGTGAAAATCACGGATGAAACTGTTTCATTCGTGATTTTCACACGAATGAGACGCCCATTCGTGCTTTTTACACGAATGGAATACCCATTCGTGTAAAAATCACGAAATAATATTATTTTTTTATTTTTTATTTTTAAAAAAATTGACCGTTAACATTTAATTTAAAATTTATAAACTCACCAGCGGTCATATATCGGTTTTTCTATAAATATAACACCTTCCAACCATACAACACACATCCTACAATAAACTTTTAATTCAATTTCCACTTAAAATTTTCATTCCTAAAAAAATTCAAAATAATGTCTAGACCAGTTACCGTTGCAGACCATGTTAGGCACGTCCAAACTACTATCGACAGAGCAATCTCCGACATTCGAACATTATTCGATCGTTTATCCACTGTCCTTGTCCCTAGAGCAAGGGCAAGGTTGTAGAACAAACAACCTACGCTACGTAAGATATCTGAAATTGTACGTTACAGGAGCGCTTCTATATCCACCCCAATTGTTGGTCATCGACTTACTCAAGGTATGTATTCTAAATTAGTTAATTGTGTATTTTAAATTTTGTTTTGGTTGACGACAATAATAATATTATTGTTTCAGATGATCTTTTGGCCAAAAATGACGAGTTTCAAGAGATCAATAACGAAGTAATTGAATTATTCGTTCGTCTACAATCACTTCTTCAATGGTCATTCATAACGGAGCTCTGTGGTCTTCCTAGTGATCAAATGACCGATGATTCCTCAAGAGGAGTTGAATTTGATCCGCATATACATATGCCACCAAGAAGTAGTGGGGCCTGCATCGTCGTCATCTGATGACAGTTGTAACCGTGGAGCTGGACGCTACTAATGTTAGTGAAACTAATTCGAATCGGATGACAGTTTAATTATCGTTTCCCAAAGTCGCTGTTTTATTTCCGTTTAATGAATAAAGTTGGGTGATTTAAATAATATTGTGTGTACGACCATTAGAACTTTAATTTCAACTATAATGTTCTCTATAAGAGTAACGCTTGTAATCGTAATGTTTTATATTTGTTTGTAATAAAGTAGCGACTTCTCTTAAAAACCTTTTCTTTTTGACTACTACTTCAATGAGGACCCTAAAACAAAGATTGAATACATTAAAATAAATATCAGATACAAATTAATTAATCAAAACAAAATACATAGGAGTTCAATAAAGGGTGACTACTAATTAGTCGTACTATCACTAAAAATTTGTCTCCAACGGGTCATACGTTCACGGTACGGGTTATGCCAACCCGCCACAGAATTATGCCTCGTAGTTTCCCAAAGTACGCATACAGGTGGCATAGGCATGTCTTCGTCCACGTAAACTCTAACGTAATGGTTGCCCGTATGTAAAATCCAAAGAATACCGTCAGGACCAGTAACACCATCTTCGGCTCGTAGAGGGAGGCAAGTGAAAGAGCTATCCCATACGTACACACCTGGATATCTCTCTCGACAGGAAATAATGCAAACAGTCCAACTGTTGATGGTCGCGAAACCAAAACAGTCTAAAGAGTTCATCCAGTGAGCATCACCACAACCACTATTACCTTCGAAATGAATTCGCGGCAAAACTCTCCCGGCGTCGTAATCACCGGGGTAGATCGTCCTATACATAGGATCTCTAACCTCACGGAGCAACGCCCGTCTCATAGCCCTCCATTCATCCTGATCTTTCCTCATAGTGTGTGCAAAAATTCTAAACCCGCAATGACCATCCGCATGCGGGTCAAACCAGCCTAACAAATACTCTAGAAGGAGCGGAGGCACTAAATAACCATAATAAAATTGACTGCCGTCAGCATCTACGTAGTCGCACTCCCAAGGTCCCCCAACGTTCTTCGTTGGCGCTGCATTACCGGTTCTATCTCGCCTTTTAGGAGCGACCGGATACTTGCTACGAGTGTGCTCAAACTGCGACGGATTCCTTTGAGTCGAGTTACCAATCATAGGTCTACCCTTCGGTCTTTCCTTCACTGTGGGGTCGCCTAGACCGCTTAAATCGGGATGCAGAATTTGATTAGCAGTCTCTATAATCATCCTTCTCACGGGCTCGGGCTGAGATCTAGCCGCCTCAACTGTCGCTTCGAAAAGGTCAATGTCCGTGCAAACAGATGGCAAACCGTCGCCTTCACCGTAATCCAATGTTCTCCAAAAAGGATGAACATGATCAAAAGAAACACTCCCGTCACAAGGAAGAAGCGCGTGAAGAGCACAAGCACAAGGAAGACCGTGCGACGTAGGAAATGCACATCCACAGCCACTAATAGTACCGATACCAAGTTTAGTACCCCTATCGAACTCGCTTCCCATCAAATTAATGGCATGCAAAGAAACAAATCCTTTAAGTACAGAGAACAACCCCGAGTACCGATTATGATGGTGTCTCGAACGAGAAACTTCTAGTGCTGAATGAATGTCGATGTGTTGGTTCGTCATGACTGCATGAAATGCTCGCCAAACACCGTCACAAGCCCGAGTGCTACTACCCAACATCTTCTTCAACACAGCATGAGCAGACTCAACTCGAGAAGTCGTCGTTGTGCCAAAATGTAAAACCTTGTTCGTGAAACATTTCACAAACCTAACATCCGAGGGAATCCAAGTCTCGCTCAAGTAGTGTACCATCAAAGGATTTGACTCGCCCTTAATACGATTCCAATAAGATCTGTACGCTCCTTCCGATTCCATGTTCACCAATTTCCTCCACTTATAATCAACAAATAGTTGTCCCCGATTTCCGTCTTGGAATACTTTCTTTGTTTTATTCTCCACGACAGTGTTAATATACCAAACACAAAGCAAATGCGGAACCGAAGGGAAAACGATACTCAAGGCAGCCATCAAACTCAATTCCAGATCAGTCACAAAAGCAGTTGGACTAACTTCCGAACCCAAAACTTGTCGAAGCATCTCCAACAACCAAACATAACTTTCGGTCTTCTCGTTACTCATCATCGCCCAGGCAATTAGAAAGGATTTACCAACCGGAGTAACTCCAACAATTTCAACGACAACATATTCATAAGCATTGGTTTTATAGGTCGAGTCAATGCCTATAACATAATAATAATAAGCCTTAAATAGCTTAAGTGCCACAGGATGGACCATAAACACACGAGACAAGGTTTCATCCTCGCCCTCTACGTCGTAAAAATAAAGATACCGATTTAAATCCGCTAAATGGACCATCTGCTGCACATGAGTTCGACCACCCATCTCTTTCAATCTAACCTTAGCAACAACCGAATCAAATTGTCGTTTATTGGGTTGAGGTTGATCGGGGAATTTCTCCTTAAATCCAAGTCTAATATTCGCCGTTTTAACTTCAGAGACAACGTGCACTCGCACATAATCTATCTGCTCATCCGAAAAAGAAGTCATTTGACGATGACCGTAAAAAAACTTCCCCATCTCGTGACCATACATGGGTATCACCGTGAATGTTCCATCTGTCCCAGATACGATCTTAATCTTAAATGGACATTCAATCTTTTTACTTGTCGTCTTCTTCCTCTTCGGTACCTTCAACGGATCCGTGAACGGACCCTTGTATTTTCCACCAAACTCGAATTTAATTAAATGATACTCTCTGGTTCCCCTAGGCTTATTACTCGATTTGCACAACCCAAAACCAAGACCGTGAGTTATTGCCTGAGCCCAAGTGTAAGCCATTTTCATATTTTGAAAACAAAGAGTATTCATAAAGTGAAAACTGTAATCGATGCCGTCGCCAATTAATTGGTCCACCTACAATTTATAATTTTAAGGAAATTAAAAACACAAACAAAATCGAAAGAATAATTAAAACAAAAAAATAAAAATAAAATAAAAATACACGAAAAGAAAAAAAAAAAAAAATTAAAAAGTACTCCATTCGAGTGAAATACTCGAATGGAAGTGGTCCATTCGTGTATTTCACACGAATGGATCACATCCATTCGAGTATTTCACTCGAATGGAGTACTCATTCGAGTGAAATACTCGAATGGATGTGATCCATTCGTGTGAAATACACGAATGGACCACTTCCATTCGAGTATTTCACTCGAATGGAGTACGTACCATTTTTTTTTTTCACTTAAAATCAACCTACTAACACAAATTAATCGACTATTTAACAAATTTGCATCGTAATCAAGTACTACTATAATGCCGATATATTATCATCAAACAATTTGCATCGTAATCAACTACTACTATAATGCCGATAATTTAACAAAAAAAAATACATACCGATATATTATCATCACCCAAATCGGATTGATCATCACCCTCATAATCGCCGTCATTAATCTCATCGTCGACGGTGGTTGACATTTTTTTGACTAATTTTGGCTCAAACACTTACAACTAACTAAAAAAATACTAACTAAACTACTCTAACTAACCAAGGGCATAAGAGAAAAGACACATAAAATGCGGCGGTATCGACTATTTATTTGCGGCGGCATATTGTACCACCCTATTAATATTGTCAATAGTTTTTGTGTAAAACCGTACTTACGTTAATATAACGTAAGTCAACACACAAAAGTAATTAAAAGAAAGTAAAATAAAATAAAATTAAAAGGTAACCATCATTGTGTGAGTGGTCTCACATTGTGAAACTTGTCACACACAAGTATTTGCCTAATATTATGTATAAGGTATTGCTTTTTCCTGTACATATTTTACCTAGTACAACGTACTATACATGTAAGACAATTTTGCTGTTGTTATTTTTGATTGCTGAAAATAGCCAACGTTTTTCCACGAATCATCGATGCTTCTCGAAAAAATGACCAACCCTCTCTCTGCTTCTCTCTCTTTTACTCTCCCACATACGAAAAAACTCAATTATCCCCATTGAAAATAGACATCACATACTCCACCATAACAGCCACCCAGTCCACCACGCACCTATGAGATCCCAGCCTGGAACCTCAAAATTCCGATTTTAATTTGAAAAATATTTCCTTCATTCCAATAGATTGTATGTGTTTCACTTTTTGGACATTATTTATAAGTGTGTAGAATCTTCGATAAACTTTTAACATACAAAATAAAAAAACAGTCATGTGTGATATTGTTTTAATTATCTTATCTAACACATTATTAATATCAAAATTTTTAAATTTTTGAGAATACGAAACCAAAGATATGAACGAAACAAAACGAGTATTGATGTACGTGCATAAAGCAAACATATACAACCTGTAATAACCCGGATTTTCCAATAAATTAAAATAAAGAAAATTAAAGGATTTTAAAGAGAAAATGAAAATAAAATGAATACCGCGGTGGCGGAAACACCGTGTAATCCGAGTCGTTACTCACTAAACAAACATAAGCTAAAAGAGTAGACCTTGAGGCCTAGCAAACGGGGAGTAAATACCCCTTACAATCCAAATGAAATATAGGTATGAAAAATGATAAAGTCTAATTCAACAAGTCTAGTCCAAGTTCCTCAACAAAAGCTAGCTACGAGGTCTATTCTCACGGCTTCTCACACTTCAAACCCGTCCCCTCGCATACCTGCCACAAAGAATATAACAGCCACAATCAGTGGGGAGTAACTAGGTGCTCCTCAGTCATATTTCAACATAATCAACATAAACAACAATACAACCCAAATGCATGATCAACATAGGTCAACCTCAAGCTAACTCATTAATTACCAACTCAACATATGACCTATAACCATAACATAAGCAACCAATCATCTTACAAACCATTTAACCCAAATACAACCAGTTCAATTTAATCAATCAAGTCCGACTTAAATCATACAAGCTCAACCTGTCATCAACAAAGTGACAGTCAACAACCAACCTGAATGTCATCAACAAAGTGACAAACAATAACAACAATAAACAATCAATCGCAAGAGTAAGCACGGAGTACTGGGCGCTACAAAACACCCCGGACCCTACAAAAGATCCTGACCCTATGGTGGCACTACAAAATGCCTCGAACAACAGTCTAAACTTGGCCAAGCACACCCCTACAAAAGAGTGTGGACAACAATAACCACCCCTACAAAAGAGTGGCGCCCCTACAAAAGGACTTTCGATAACCATAATCTCAGAGCCACTACAAAATGGATGAGAACCCACGACAGCAGACCGCCCTACAAAAGACGTCAGAACTCCTCACGACGCGTGCGAGCGATGCAGACGCATACTCAACTCAAGCATACAAACAATTCAATTCAACCTCTAGCCAACTCATAAACAATATCAATTCAATCAACCTCTAGCTCAAAATCATCTCAACATCCACCTTAACTCAATAGCAGCATAGTTTACCATTTAAATCCATCCCATAACCATCCTGAACATTATAGTGACCAAACAGTACAATAAACAACTTAATACGGAGTAATATTCATGAGAACTCAAGAATAGTCATAATAAACCATCATAATACCCCAAAGTCATCACCTTCAATCGACCCAATAATAATACAATCAATCTCAAGTCATACAAACATCCCAAATCATATGATAAGACTCAATAATGTGAGACCAACTCCAATTCATCCCAAGATAGCAACTTTATATCACACACATCCCAAAGATTGTACTTTTGCAACCATACAAACAAATAAAACATCCATAATCAATACTATGGTCTCACACAAGTCAAAATATGGCTAGGGCTACACCCAGTTACCTTTTACAAGCATAAATCGATTAGCCTTGCTCCTCGTCGATAAGAATGGTGTCCTCCTCGTAGAATTGACCTCCTCCAAGATTAGGGCACATACAACACATAAGATTACGTACAATATAAGCATTCAATATAATACACATAAAATAATATAAAAACGAATAAAACTAAACCTAAAACGATAGAGGATGAAGGATTACCAAGGAGAATTGATTGGAAGAGAATTAGGGCTTGAAAGGAGAGAACTTGAATGACTTTAATGGAGTTTTGAGAGAAGAGATTAATGTGTATTTAGGAGAGAGAATAGAGGTTTTGAGAGTTGAGATAGTGAACTAGGGCAAAAGGAAGTAATTAGGGCTTAAATAGTAATTATAAGTTAGAGATTCGAGCCCCAATTAATTACGGATTAAAAACTCGGAAAAGTAAATCTCGCAGAGGCGCGGACCGCTCCCTAGGCAGAGCGGGTCGCTCTGTGCTCGCGCTCGCCACTTGGTCGCCAATTGTAGTCTGTTTTTCTCGGATGGCCCTCTTTTCTTCCCTGCTCGGGCCTTGGTCGCCAATGGGTCGCCAAAACTCCTCTGACCAGCCCAAGGCCTCCTAAACACCCCCACACTCACTCACACACCCTCACACTCACTCGACAAACACCTCGATAAACGCAACCTCGACCACGCTCAAGACACGTAAGCTAAGGAAATGACTTTCTCGAGCTAAAATTGAGAAAATCACTAGAAATAAAATACAAATTTTAATGAAATGAATTATTTAAATAAAGGGGAAAAATTTGGGGTGTTACACAACCTATTGGAGTGAAGGAAATAATAGTTTTGTGTAGGTATGGGTAGTAGAAGTCGCCAGTTCGTTTTATAAAAAACGTACTAAAAGAGTTAATTTTGAAAATTGTAATGGAAAACCCCTTTTTGATCCCTGGTGTGGGGACTGAGCTGTAACTCCAACCTCAACCAAAGAATGCGAATTCGGGTGTAAAGGTACGTTCGTGGAAGGTGTTAGGCACCCGGACCGCCAGTTGGACGGACGGCTTCTACTATTTAATTATAATAATATATATCTGACGACAATTTTAAAAAGAACAATAAAAATGTTAATAACACGGTGTATAAATCAATAAAGAAAAACAAACAAGTCAAAAGAAATTAAATAAAAGAAATTAAATAAGGTGTTAGGGGTTTGATTTGAGTCGAAGAATGGAGATTGATTTCGAGTTTAAGTGGTTGATTTTTTTTTTCGAATTTGGGGCTGTTATTCCTCGGTTGCTGCTGTATGACTTGTATTGGAGTCAATTTTGCAAATTTCGATCGACTGCTGCTGCATTTCAAGGCCGGAATCTGATCATGGCGCTCGACTTGCTGATGTCGAGTGCTATTTCAGAGTATCGAGTTGTTTATGCTGCTTATGACTCGATTATGGTGTATTTTGGATCAATATCGGCTCAATTTCCGCTTTATCGAGTTCTTGGTGATATGGGTCGACTTTATTCCGCGTATTCAGGCTGAAACTTCATCATAATTTCTCAACTTGCTTATGTGAGAGTTCTTTTGGTGTTCTGAGTCGCTATTGCTGCGTGTGCCTCGATTATGAAGTGAAATTAATGTCCTTCGCTGCTGCCCGAGACATGACTAACTACTGCTGTTTCGCTGAGCTTGTTTCCTTCCCTCTTCTCTTTAGTTCTCTATTTTTAAGTCTGTTCATCATTACAATGAGGACATTGTATATTGTCCAAGCATAGGGGAAGGAACACTATCGCGTTTTGATTATGAATTGTTGCTGTCTCGTTAGTTGTGCTGAATTTGATCGAGTCACGGAGGCTTTGAGAATAAAAGGTCGATAATTGTGGTGAATGTGCTGAAAATTTTCCATTTTGTTGTCACCTAAAGTATGTTGTATGATTGTGGCAGATTTCTCGTGGATTTTGAGCTTCTTTTGATCAAGTTACATAATTTTGAAATGATTTTGCTTGCAAATGAGTTTCTACTTTGATTGCTTGTTGTTAGTGAGAAGTTTTTGCCTTTTTTTTTTTTTTCTTTTCTAATAGATTGATTGAATTGTGCTATTTGTGACATGGTTTATGGTAAGACGATGGTTGTTTTCTAGACTATGTGACATATGACCGTGTGGACACAAAGCCAGTAAGGATTTTTGGCCTTATAAGATTGGGACATCCGTGCCAATCTTCATTCTTTCATGAGTGGTCATAGGTTAGTACTTGCCATAGGTACATGAGTGACAGAGGCACTATTCTTTTTATATGAGCTACATTAGCCAAATAGCCTACCCATGATTATAATATTTCCTATTTGTAACCCCGCATGGCCTTAGCCTATTTTCTTTGTTACTCGACATTACAAGCCGTTTTCCCACATTTCCTACCCTTTTAAGGCTAGTGAAATGTTTGTTTTTCTCGATTTTGGTTGGAGATATTATGAGAGCTAAGCATGGGGGTGTGTTGTTGGCGTTTGGTGAACATTTGTGATCGTTTTACGAAGGGTTGAGTTATTGTATATATTCTTTTCAACAAAAAAAAAATCAAAAAAAAATCAAAAACAAAAAAAAAATCACAAAAATATACAAAATATGTGCTGTACATAAATAAATGTTCTATTATTCAGATTAATAATGATTTTTTGAGTATGATTTTGTCCATAAGGTGAATGTTGTATATACTAAATTTTGAAGAATAAGTGGAATTCAATTGTATTATTGAGTAGTTGTTTGGAGTTTTTGCTTTCTGTAAGATAATAGAATGACTTACTTTATTATTGATAAACACGGTTACATATATAGTGGAGTTTTTTGGAGAATACTCCAACAATATTTCTAGAATATTTAGATTATATTACGATAATCGTAATATATTCAAATTTAATATTCACCTAATTATTATCTCCTAATATAATAATATATTCTCTAATACACCTCCTCAGTCAAAGCGGTAGTTAACGGACACTTTGACTGAACTAGAAAGATCATTGATAATGCCGAGAAGTTGTTATTTGTCAACGCCCAAACCAAAATTGTAGACTTGCGTACGTCATGGTCTTGCCAATAAGAAAGCCACATAGAATTAAATTAAAGCTAATAAAACTAGCTGTGCACGAGAGTTGAAACCACTCGTGAGACACAAATGACTGACTGGTACCCGAGGGCCGAAGCAAACTCGCGGAACACCGGTACGGTGAGGGCCGAAGCGAACTGATCAACCGTACAAATAAAAGAAAAACAACAATAATATTAAACTAAAGAACACAACGCACATCCGAGGCACTTCGATCCCGAGGCAAATCTGGTTAGCGGTGCGGGCCGTAGCCGGCATAGTCGATCATACCACTGACCTGTGAGGCAAGGTGGTGGCTGAGACAAACCTGAGGCAGAGGGAGAAGGCAATTGCGGGACGAGACGGGGTGTTGGATTGTGGCGGTTGACGAAGCAACATGACAAGAAGGGTTGTTTTAGCAACCGTGGACAACGACGAGCATGATGTCGGCGCGACGCGAAAGGTCGAATGGAATCAACCGATCAATATAGTGGCGGCATATCGACGTGATAGATGACTGAAGGGTGGAGAAATTTATTGTTCCTAAGTCCTAACAATATAATCGAGGCATGTGGTTATGATGACGTTGGGATGTGGTAGTGGGTTGATAATGAAGCTAAGGGAAGAAGATGATGGCAGGGTAAACGGCAGGGAAAGGTAAGGGTTTATTGGGAAGGGTGGGTTGTCAAGATTAATTTATTCATATATAAAAAAGAAAATTATAATATTTTGAGGCTACTATAACGAGAGGCTATACTCGTACGTATCAATTAAACGGACAGAATACCCGCCGGAGATGGTATAAGGTAGTCATCTCCGGCCAGTGATGTAGCACGAGATTGGAGCCAAGCGGAAGGGTTTTAAGAGGATCGAGTTTAGGCTGATACCATGTAAGATAATAGAATGACTTGCTTTATTATTGATAAACACGGTTACATATATAGTGGAGTTTCTTGGAGAATACTCCAACAATATTTCTAGAATATTTAGATTATATTACGATAATCGTAATATACTCTAATTTAATATTCACCTAATTATTATCTCCTAATATAATAATATATCCTCTAATACTTTCTTGTGTCTTCGGCCGGGATTCGAGAAATTCACTCTATTTCACTAGCTCTTATTATTAGCACCACATTCCCAAAATAATCCTCCTCTTTACCTCCTAGCCCCGTTATAACCCTTAAAAGTCCTCTTGACATGTTGTAGACGACAAGTTTAGGCTTAGTTTATAAGTGTGACCCGTGTCCTCATCACTTGGACACATGAGAGTAAGCGATTCTTCCGCATTTACATTCCCTAAAGTGAGGTCCACCGGTTAGTCACTAGCCTAGATGGTTGGCGGTAAGATTGAATGGTCACTTGTACACATGACATGATTTCTAACGGGTTTGATTTGGTGGTTATTCTTACTTTCTTACATTGTGATCTCTACTTTAATTTTGAAATTAAAATGATTTTGAACTTATGTTTCAATTTCTTTTCGAACAAACTTGATCAAATGATTGTTTTATCCCGTGAGTTTGCCACTTGCTTGACCTTTTGAGATTTTAATTGTTATATTCCTCTTGAATTTGCTCGAGGACGAGTAAAGGTTAAGCACGTGGGAGTTTGATTAGTGCATATTTTACCTATAATTTGTATACTTATCCCCGTCATTTTATGATTATCACAACATTTTTAGCACGTTTTCTATAATATTTTTTCCTTTTGCGGTTTACTACGACTTTGTGATTTTATTTGCAGAATGGAGAATTAAGAGCTGAAATTATCGTGGAGCAAATGCGGGTCGTGAATTTGGTGAAATTATGAAGATCAAATATAAAACCCGAGAAGATGGAACATGATGGACCGGATAATTTAATAAAGAAGCGGGCTAAAGAGACTAAAAGCCCAACTTGTAATTAGAGTAGAATAAAATAAAAGAAACCTGACTTGTAGTTTTTACTTTTAGTTTTAGTTTAGTTTTAGTTTTAGTTTTATTTTCTAGTTTTCACTTTGAGTTTTACAATACGTTATTTAGGTTTAGGCAAAAAACACAATTTACATTCCAAGTTTTCTACTTTGACAAGATCGATGCTTTTTATTTCAGAATTCAATTCAAGATTAAGTTTTCTTATTCCCTTCTCTCTATTTTATTTTGATTATGTTTATTGTTGTTGTTTATGATTTCTCCATAATTTATGAGTAATTAATTTTAGGGTTATATCATCGCTAATTGTACAAGCATGTTTTAATTGTTAATTGATACGATTGCGAAATTGTTTGTTCGAGTTTGATTAGGTTTTATCACAATTATTAGACGATGATTATTGATTGAGTTAACATGAGATTATTTGTAGCTATCAACGGAAGTTGAGCGATATTTGGGTTAAGTGTTGAATTGATCAGTTTGAGTCGTCTAATACGGTTATAATTAATTCAAAATGCGGAAGCTGAGAGTTATTCAGGACACAATTTAATCAAGGTTATACGAGTTTTCACGGGAGTGCGAGTTTGTATAATTGAGATTTATTTACGGTCTAATTTACGTGCGGGAGCGAAGATTAGACTTGTTTAGGAGAATTATCGTTACTCGGGAGAGAGCGTTAATATTCCGGAGTTGTAGTAGTTGTAAGAATAATTTTATACGGTATTGTATTTAATTATTATTACGTTATTTTGGACCTATAGCTAATCTTAGTTAATTGCGGTAATTAGCTAAATATAATAGTTGGGCTTTTCAGTGGGAGTAGCCCAGTTAATTTAATTGTTGACGGACCGATTAAATTAATTAGGTAAAGAAGCCCGGTCCTCCTCTCGCCCTTATATAAATATACTAAACCGTTATTAGTAATATACAATTAAGGAAACACAAATTAAAGGGTAAAAAGGGAGAGAGAGGAGAAACCTAACTTCCTCTCACGTTTCACCGCCTGACTTCATCGACACCACTGCCGTTTTTCTGCCTGCAATTCCGACGCCCCACCGCCGCCGGAATTCGTCGCCGTTTACCGCCCTTAATCATGTCTGACCAAGGTACGCAATTACATGTGATTTGTTTCTAATCGAAGGTCCTATGAACGAATTAAGTTTGTATCGTTTGAACCTAGTTTACATGTGGTATCAGAGACTTGTTGTGATTAGAACCTTATCCATGATTATCGGACTCGTTTTGTATTGTGGCTCGATTTTGGTTGGCTCGATTTTGGTTGATTTTTGGTCAGCTTTTATTGGTTCGATTTTGGTCTGTTTTCTGGTCGTTTTTGGCCGGAGTTTTGGGTCGGTTTTTTGGCAGAAATTTGGGTCGATTTTGTCTGAAATTTTTGGGCAGATTTTGGCTCGATGATTATGGTTTTTGATTGAGGAAATTTGATCTGTTTTACACTGTGTAATGGAGTAATTTATTGTTGAGTTTATTGTATTGTTGTGATTAATGAAGTTTGTGATGATGATTGTGTTTTAATGGCATTAATGATGATGATGAGTTGATGATGATGTATTGATGCGCATTGTTGTTGTTGTTTGTTATGGTTAAAAGCCACGTGCTGCTACCTTTGGTTTTACGGAGTATTATTTTGTTTTGCTTTTTGATTATAGTGCACATGTTTGTAGTTACTCCGTACTATTTTATTATTGTTTATTGTTTATATCAAGTTAAGTACTTCGTATGGCACCAAGTATGGCTTTGGCCTCGTTTGACGTGAGTACTCCGTTTGTAATTTTAACGGATCAATAATTTTTGGGGTTTTCTGTGGGGCTTTTCCGTTTTTTCCGCTGCGCTCTTTTATAGTCGATATAATTGTTTGAAATGTCTCAGCAAGTTTGTTTGGTTGCACATACAGTCGCTTCCTTTCATAAGAGATTGAAATTTCAGTAAAGAATTATTACACTATGAATGAGTGAAATCATTATTAAGTTGAGTTGAGTTACACCGCAGTGGACCATCTCATGTTCTTTGATTTCATTAAAGTTTAAATAAGCCTCAGACATTCACATTAAGCTTGAGTTACACCACAGTGGACTCAATTAAGACAGTGAAGGTCAGAATAAGCAAGTATTGAGGATAAATTACTAGCCCTTAGGTCTTACCCGCAGGTGGACCGGCGAATAATAGTGACTTATCCATAAAAGCGTAGAATTGTTAATTAATTGAGATTAGACTGGTATAGGTTATCCGCAGATGCCGTACTTGGTTTAATTAAAATTGTTAATTTTCTCAATTATTGCACAAGTCTTATTCATTATTGCTAATTGTGTGTTTTAACTCAAAGACTAATGTTTGTGCATGTTTTTCCAACTATGCAGTTACTCAAAATAAGCTGCTGTTTTCTTGCCTCTCGGCTATTCCTCTACTTACTGGATCGAACTACGCTGAATGGATAGAGATTGTAAATTTCTCTATGTCCATGTTAAGTTTCAGTGATTGTTTGAAGGAGGATGGTCCTGCTGTGCCTAAGTCTGATGAGAAGGACGCAGCAGTGCTTAAGGCGTATAAGGATTGGAAAGACAAGGATGGTAACTGTCTTTCCTTCCTGCGTCTAGTCACTGCTGTGGACATTAAGAACTCAATTACAGAGACTGAATGTGACACTTCTAAGAAATATCTTGCAAAACTTAAGGAGAAGTTTGAGCCTTCTGACAAGGCATTAATTGGAAAGCTTCTCAATGAACTGTCTCATTGTAAGTATGATGAAAAGAAAATGGACATGACTAAGCATATAATGCATATGCAAAGCTTAGCCACTAAGTTGTTCAAGTTGGGACTTAAAGTTGAAGATCCCATATTAACGCATTTCATCTTTGAGGGACTTCCTAAAGAGTTTGAGGCATTCCATGTCAGCTACAATGCTATAAAGGAGACATGGACTGTGGATGAACTTGCTAATAAGCTTGTTCAGGAAGCCACGCGCCTAAGTAATGCTAAAGGGCATAACATACCTCAAGCGCACTTTGTGCATAAAGGTGAGGGCTCTAAGGGAAAGGGACAGTCCAAAAGGAAGGACCGGACGAGCAGTAAGTCAAGCTCATCCAGTAAGCCAGGTCCATCAGGCATTAAGAAGGTAAAGAAGGATGCATGTCATTTCTGTGATAAGGAAGGACATTACATGAATGAGTGCCCAAAGCGCAAGGAATGGTTCGAGAAGAGAGGTATGTACTCTTTCGTATGTTTCGAATCCAATTTCATTAATGTACCTTCTAATACTTGGTGGTTAGACTCTGGTGCTAATGTACACGTTTCTAACTCATTACAGGGATTCAGTACGACCCGAACCATAAGAGAAAATGAAAGAACCATACTCATGGGAAACAAGTCTGAAGCATCCATTGAAGCTATAGGATGTTTTAGTTTAGAATTAAGTAGTGGATTTAAATTACTTTTAGAGGATACAATTTTTGTTCCATCAATGTCTCGTAATTTAATTTCATTGTCTAAACTGGACAGTATTGGTTTTTCTGTGACTTTTGGAAACGGTTGTTTCAGTTTATTTAAAGATAATATTATTGTTGGTTCTGGTATTTTGGAAAATGGAATGTATCGTATTGAGCTTGATAAATCTTTTTCTGATGCGCTATTTATTTCTTTGAATTCGTGATTGGTGTGAAACGTGTAAGGTCGAATGAGAACTTCGGCGTTCTTGTGGCATAAAAGGTTGGCCCATATTTCGAGGGAAAGAATGATGTTGTTAGTAAAAGACAACATTCTTCCTTCTCTTGATTTTACTGATTTTGGGACGTGTGTGGAATGCATTAAAGGCAAGCAAACCAAACACACTAAAAGGGGCGCCACAAGAAGCAATCGCTTCTTAGAGATCATTCATACGCATATGTGGTCCATTTGATGTTCCCTCCTTTTCTGGAGAGAAATATTTCATCACCTTTATAGATGATTATTCACGGTATTGTTACATTTACTTGTTGCATGAAAAGTCTCAATCAGTAAATGCCGTAGAGCTTTACATTAAGGAGGTTGAGCGGCAACATGGAAAGAAAGTGAAAATCATCAGATCTGACAGAGGTGGAGAATTTTATGGTAGATATGATGAATCAGGACAACATCCTGGTCCATTTGCTAAACTTCTAGAAAGCTTGGGTATTGTCGCTCAGTACACAATGCCAGGATCACCCTGGATGAACGGTGTTGCTGAAAGACGTAACAGAACCCTATTAGAGGCTGTAAGGGCAATGATGAGTATGACAGATTTACCCAAATCATTGTGGATGCACGCACTTATGACTGCAGTGTATGTCGCAAACCGGGTTCCTAGTAAGGCAGTTTCAAAGACACCATTTGAACTGTGGAAAGGATGGAAACCGAGTTTGAGACACTTACACATTTGGGGTTGTCCCGCAGAAGCACGCATCTATAATCCTCAGGAGAAGAAACTCGATTCTAAAACCATTAGTGGGTTTTTCATTGGGTATGCTTCTAAATCAAAGGGGTATAAGTTTTACTGTCCTAAACACAGCACCAGAATAGTAGAGACTGGAAATGCCAAATTCCTAGAGGATGGCGAAGTCAGTGGGAGAATTGATGAGGTCATCATTAATGAGATTAGAGAGGAAACTACGGTTCCTATTTCTGTGCCTTTAATCTCTAATCATGACGTTCTAATCGACGATGTCGATGCAGGGGAACAACATGAGGATGATGAACCTCAACCCATCAATGTGACTCCTGCCATCCCTGAAGTCATTGAAGTAGCAAATACACCTATAGCTGAGGTTCCTGTAAGGAGGTCCACAAGACCTCGTATAGCTCAGGTTCCTGTAAGGAAGTCCACAAGACCTCGTAAGCCGGCTATAGGAGAAGAATATGAACTTTATATGCTACAGCAAGAGTTTGACATAGGATTGGATAAAGATCCAGTGACGTTTTCACAAGCCATAAAAGGCAATGATTCTGATAAATGGATTGATGCCATGCATGGGGAATTGAAATCTATGGCTACAAATAAAGTATGGGAATTAGTTGCTCTACCTAAAGGGCATAAGGCAGTCGGCAGTAAATGGGTCTTTAAGACCAAGCGCGACTCCCTTGGCCAAATAGAGCGACATAAAGCCCGCCTTGTAGCTAAAGGTTTTAACCAGAAAGAAGGCATCGAGTATAATGAAACCTTATCTCCAGTTTCGAAGAAGGATTCATTAAGGATCATTTTGGCGTTAGTAGCTCATTTTGATCTAGAGCTACATCAAATGGATGTGAAAACGGCATTTCTGAATGGAAGTTTAGAGGAAGAAGTCTACATGTCTCAACCTGAAGGTTTTGTTGAAGACGGTAAGGAGGACCTAGTGTGTTTATTAAAGAAGTCAATATATGGACTTAAGCAAGCCTCTCGGCAATGGTATATTAAGTTTCATGATACCATAACTGCCTTCGGTTTTACGGAAAACATTGTTGATCAATGTATATACCTGAAGGTCAGTGGGAGTAAGTTTGCCTTTTTAGTCCTGTATGTTGATGATATTTTGATCGCCAGCAGTGATCTGAGCTTACTCAAGGAGACCAAGAGTTTCTTATCTAGTAACTTTGAGATGAAAGATATGGGTGAGGCGTCCTATGTGATAGGGATAGAAATATCCCGTGACAGGTCACAAAGGACATTAGGTTTGTCTCAGAAGGCATATATTTCAAAGGTACTAGAGAGATTCAGTATGACTGGATGCAATTCCAGTATAGTTCCTATTCAGAAGGGCGATAAGCTTAACTTGAAGCAATGTCCCAAAACTGATGAAGAACGTAAAAGAATGCAAGATATCCCTTATGCTTCAATAGTTGGAAGCCTTATGTATGCCCAAGTCTGTACCAGACCGGACATCAGTTTTGCAGTAGGTGTGTTGGGTCGCTATCAAAGCAACCCTGGTATGGAACACTGGAAGGTCATAAAAAGGTGCTAAGGTACTTACAAGGGACTAAGAGTCACATGCTCACTTATAGGCATTCTGATCAGCTTGAAGTGATTGGCTACACTGATTCAGATTTTGGTGGATGCGAGGATAGCAGAAAAAGCACCTCGGGTTACGTGTTTGTCTTAGCGGGAGGAGCCATCTCCTGGAAAAGTGCTAAGCAAACTATTATAGCATCATCCACTATGGAGGCCGAGTTTGTAGCATGCTTTGAGGCTACAAATCAAGGATTATGGTTACGGAACTTTATTTCGGGGTTGAACGTTATGAGCTCGATCGCAAGACCGCTGAAAATCTTCTGTGACAATCTCGCGCTGCCTTCTTTTCGAAGAACGATAGGTATTCTAAGGGTATAAAACACATGGAGATGAAATACCTATCAGTTAAAGAGGAAGTTCGGAAGAGAACAGTATCTGTGGAGCATATTTCGACGAGTGCTAATATAGCAGATCCACTCACTAAGGGGCTATCACCCAAGACATTTTTGATGCATGCTAGCCTTATGGGTCTTGAGAGTAGCACTTAGTATTTATGTTATGTGGATTGCTAGTGTTTTGAAAAGATACTGTGTTTGATCAATTTTATGTTATGAATATTCCGAATTATTCTGTTTTCACATTATTGTTTTGTTTGTATATACATGATTGGTGGTTGAAAACAGAAATAGTCTTTTCCTAGAGACATTAAAGGGACCATTATGCTTACTCCTCTATACGGATCGTTTGTCATGGGACAGCATTCAGTAGTAGATGGAAGGGACCATGTTGAGTAGATAATGTGGAACCGCCATTACTCTATTGTTGTTTCAGGACTCTCGAGGTAATTAAGATAAAGCCATTAAGTTAATTTAGCGCCCTTTGCAAACTTATGTTTACCTGCATATAACAGTAAGAAGATGTACCTATGGTCCAAGTGGGAGAATGTAAGAATAATTTTATACGGTATTGTATTTAATTATTATTACGTTATTTTGGACCTATAGCTAATCTTAGTTAATTGCGGTAATTAGCTAAATATAATAGTTGGGCTTTTCAGTGGGAGTAGCCCAGTTAATTTAATTGTTGACGGACCGATTAAATTAATTAGGTAAAGAAGCCCGGTCCTCCTCTCGCCCTTATATAAATATACTAAACCGTTATTAGTAATATACAATTAAGGAAACACAAATTAAAGGGTAAAAAGGGAGAGAGAGGAGAAACCTAACTTCCTCTCACGTTTCACCGCCTGACTTCATCGACACCACTGCCGTTTTTCTCGTCGCACTCCGACGCCCCACCGCCGAATTGTCATTGCCATCGCCCTTAATCATGTCTGACCAAGGTACGCAATTACATGTGATTTGTTTCTAATCGAAGGTCCTATGAACGAATTAAGTTTGTATCGTTTGAACCTAGTTTACAGTAGTCTCACTTGAATAACAATTAAGCAATCGTGTCGTTATTTTTGAGCTTGTCTAGTGATGATATGAACCCTTGCCTTATATTATTGTTGATTTTGTCTTCTTTTAGTATAGTTAGAGTAGTTTATTTAGCTTTTTATCACACCCATTATTGATTCGCGTAGATAACTCGTAGTTTGAGACAAACTAGTACTTAGTCCTTGACCTCCCTGTGATCGACCCGTATGCTACGACACCCGTAAGGTCGGTGATGTGAACGTAACAACAACCTGGCAAGGTCGGTGATGTGTTAGTAAATCTTGGATTTTATCTAGCCAGCAAAAAAAAAAAAAAAAAAAAAAAAAAAAAGAAAAGAATAAAAAAACCTATATTCTCTACTTTCCTAAATCTAAATTATAATGAGTTAAATTTTAAGTTTCGGCGAGAAATTAGTTTCATGGTAACGGCCCGGGTTTTAGACCTAACCTAAGGGTTGGTCCAGGTTCGGTCCTACAAGCCTAAGGTCCGGCCCGTCGGTTAACCTTTTGTGCATACCCTGTTCCCGATCCTCACCGGGTCGGGTCAGTTCGGTTCGGGCCAGTTTTGACCCGTTGAACAACCCTAAGTACTCCTTTATTTTCAAAAACATCAATGGTACCTCGAGGTGCTTTAATTTTTTGACACCATAACCTAAGTTTAGATTTCTGTCATATGTTCCATTAGTTCTAACTTTTTATCCAGTTTACATTGTTCATTCAACAAAATTTATCTTCTTCTTTATCAATAGTCATCTGTTGCAAAAATTAGTTGAGTATACGAAAAGGTGTTGTGATTAATATTTTTTTTTAACAATTTTCATTGTTATTTTTGTTATAGTTAATATTTTGACACGTGGCTTATTAAGGTGCAAAAATTAACAAATGGAGCAGTGTCATGCAATTTATTGTTTTTTAATAGATTATATAGATATAGATATAGATTATATAGATATAGATATAAATATAAATATAGATAATAAATATAGATATATACATATAGATACATGAAATAAATTAATCAATAATTTAAAAAAGGCACCACATACAATTAGAAATAAAAAAGGACAATCTATACCTTAAAATGTAATTATTAAGATTTATATAAACTATGAATAATTAATTAAATTTTTAACAACAGTGACACAATCACAAAATAAACTACTAATACAAGATTCAAAATAAATTATTCATATTAAAATACTTCTAACTATGACCATAATCATAGGTCGACCTGGCCATGGGCCGGGATTTCAAAATTAGGGCACGAGTCTAGCCCTTTGGTTATAAATTTCTAGAAAAGTAGAGGCAACAGCCGGTCCTTTAAATTTAAGGTCCGAGTACGACCCGTTGCTTAAAAGGGCCGGCCAGACTTTAGCGGACTAGATCGGGCCACCAAAATTGAAGCCCATTAAATGGCTTGGGCTGGGCTGGGCCGGGCCAGTTTGACCCATTCAAATGGTCTAATTTAATCGGGGAAACGAAACTAGTTAGAGTCATCATTGATGATGAAACATTCTACGCAACAATTTAGTTAAATCTACTACCTTATTATGCAAAAATAAAAAATTATGCAACCCCTTATCATATTCCTTATCCTACGGACGTACTTCGTGATGTCAACACACATTTACAAAATCACCGTTGTAAGAGTCCATTCCTTGAGCCACACACAACTAAAAACAACGTTTAGTTGACACTTGACACAGGTTACTCTTTGACATTTTCGTGTTCACCTATGATGAGGATTCAATCCTATAATTTTATTATTTAATTGCATGATGGAAAGTTTAGATACTCCTCCGATTTATTAAATTTTTATCATTTTATAAAAATTTCTGTCACAAAAATGGTCAAATAATAAGCATTCGTTAGATTAGAGGGATTATGTAGTTAATAGTTCCATGGTAATTCAAATAATTTCAAGCAAGCTTAGGTAAGAAACAACCATTTATTTTCAAATAATCTCAACAAATATCGGACATATTTGTCTAAAATTTGTTACTGTCTCATATTAATTAGGAAAATTTAACATGAATAAACTATCCTATCAGTGATCTTCCATAAATAAACCAACCTTTTGATTAACTCTCAATAAACCAACCTTTACACCTTATTTTTCAATATTAGACTATCCCCATTTTTAAACGATTATTTAAGGGTGAAGATCACATGTTTTTCCCTTTTTTTCTCTATAACATTAATAATGGAGTGAAAGCATGTGTGTTATAGTTTTCCTTTTACCCAAAATGACAAGTTTAAAATCGAGATAGTTTAATAATGAAAGATGGGGTGCAAAGGTTGGTTTATTCAGAGTTAATAAAAAGGTTGGTTTATTAATGGAAAATCACTAATAGGTTGGTTTATTCATGTTAAATTTTCCTATTAATTATTGTTTAACTTTCTATTTTGATTAAAGAAAAAAAATTATCATTATTATATATCGAGTATATTATAATATAATTTGATTCATTGGTTTTGACTAAATGATTTTGCATGGAAATTAGATAATATTTCACTTTTATACAATCAGTTAAGTAGTTATTAGGGGGAAGTAATGAATTTCAAATTTTACATTCTAGTAAATGTTAAAATGCATTTTCTATCTATTCATTATTTTTGTGAAATTTGTCATTATCTTCTTTTCTTATACTATACTAAAAGGCAGTTTATACAGATGTCATACACGCCTCATGTCACACTTCTATGTAATTTTTTTCTTGCCAAATCATATGTTTACCTACCGAGGATGTCATGGCTTGATGGTCAGGACTAAGGTACCCTGAGCAATAGGTTTCAGGTTCGAATCCCCTCCCCGTTATAATGGCCTAGCGCCTCCCCTTTAACAAAAAATAAAATAAAATGCATATGTTTACATCCTAATAATTCGATCATTAGAAAAATAAATAAAAAATAAAATAACATATATTGCATTCACATTATTTTAGTAAAGAGATATTGCAAGGCCATTACTGTTACCAATTTATGTTCCCAACTTTCTGGAAAATAATTAAGTTCAAACTTATTTATTACTTACATTACAAAAATATAAAAATCAGTAATTTATTTAGTAAAAAATATCATTTTAATCTATTCACTACAATGTCATCATGACTATAATTAGGTTCATTTTGCAAGCACTTATTAGTTATTACACAGACAAATTGCGCTCACACGTTATTGATTTTTCGTATATGGATTTTATTCTCGTTATATATTTTTTCTTCATTTTGTTTTCCAACCCTACCTTTTTTTTACTCCCACAGTATACAAAATTCTTTTTTTTTTCCTAACTTTTCTTAAACCAAATTCATTAAACTTTTCAATTATTCAATTATCAATTTCGATAATAATCAACTCAATGAAGTAATAATAATCGACTCAATTTCAATTTTATTCACTAAATTAACGATTTTTATTGATTTTTTTTTTTTTTTTTTTTTTTTTTTTACAGATTTAACTTAAACTTGAAACTAGGGTTATAATGAGGAGGGGATTGGGGTCTGGGGAGGCAGCCCACGACGGGAAGCAGTGGCGATGGTGTGGGAAGCGGCTGGAGGCTGGAGGGGGCGACAGGATCGAACTCATATTAGGTTGTCTGAGTTTGGTGTATTTATTTACAGTTGTACCCCTAAACTTATATAGTTAGTTCCTAACGCAACCAAACAAGAGTAAACCGTTAAATTTAGTCGTTTGTTTTGTTTCCCATAATTTTTTACTCATATTTTATTTTCAGCATTTACGTCCATATTTTTGCATTAAATACTTTGATTTACCCTCCATTATTTTCAGACGTTACTCTTTTACAATTTTATGTAAAAATATGGAGGAAAAAAATTGAAAAAAAAGGGTGAAAATTTATAAAAAAAAAAAAAAATAAAACTAACGGCTAATTAAATCTAACGGTTTACTATTGTTTGATCACAGTTGAGACTAACTACGTACATAAGTTTATAGTTAAAAATACGTCAAACGTAGAGGGGAAAACCCTTAAAACATTAAAAAGTAGAAGAAAATGCTATAGAAAGTAGTAAGTTCCAAATTTTTTATAAGGTTGTAATTGCCAAATTTTGAATTAAGACAATAATTGTCAATTTAACCTTTTATTGTTCTATAAATTATGTAATTCGAACATGTGACCTATCGTCACGAGTACCTCAATCTTAACCACTAGGCCAAGACATACTCGGTGACTATCATAAAGTTACGAAAAAATAGTAATCAAACCCCATTACTTTGAGTGTCTGTGTGATTAGGCCCCTTAGATTTTACGGAGTAGTTAGAGTGATTAGGCCATTTAACTTACCTAAGAAGTAAAAATTAACCTCATACTTAATATATCTTGAGAAATTGTATATCTCAAATTCAATAATACAAAGATTAAAAATCAATCAAAATTAAAACTTAAGTAAAAAAAAAAAAAAAAAAAGATAAAAATAATAAAGGCCTTTATGTAATCAAGCTCTTGTATGTATATCTGATCTTTTAATGAATGTGATTAGCTTTGTTAAAAGATCAGATGAGACGTGGTTGAGAGAAGTAGGCCTTATCTAATCAAACTCTTAGCTAGTTAGCTTGTATGTAATTTTGGTATTTTAATGAAAATGCTTACATTTTAGAAAAAAAAATAATAATAACAATTAAAAATGAGTAAATCGATATCTTAAACTCCAAAATGAGTCACAGTGGCGATGACAATAACGAATTAACGATGTTGCGTAATTTTCTTTGTCTAGGTCATTATGAGTAAATCATTCTACCTTTATAATTTTGGTAATTTTTTTTTCTTTTTTAAAACATTATTTCTTAGACTAATATATATATTTTATATGTGAAGGACTTCCACATGTAAGGTTTCACATCGGTTAAGTATAATAGAGTTGTTTAGCTTATAAACTAAAGGAGTCACTCCATCCATTGCCAATTGGTTTTGGAATGGAATCTCTCACGGTTATGAAGCGGACATTCTCCTTGTTGCGGGCGTGGCCCAGACGCGTTTATCGTTCTTAACATTATCATCTCTATTTAAAATCAAATATATGTGTGACAATAATTTTGAATATATAATACAATTTCTACTAATTGATTTCTTAATAAAGTTTGGTCGATACATCTTAATAGTTCAGTCATCTCTATTGTTTCACACGGATTATATGGGATCAAACTGACCAAAACTAGCTAAACACAATCGACCCAAAGTCCCAAATAATAGTATCCAATCTCTAACCTACCCAATACATCTCGAAATACCTCAAACCGATAACCTTCGAATTGAAGCCAACAAATTCCCGACTTGACCGAGATTTTGAACCATGCTCAAAATCGTCGGTTGATGGCTTGCTACGGACACAATATATGTAATTTCAACCGTACATATTAATAAGTGTGATGCGCTACAATGTATGACCGGCGACCGTAAAATGCAAAAACATTGAATAATCTTTCAAAGTCAATAGAGAGTGATCTCAGCTTGACTTTGATGTGATAAAACCAACGTAGTTTCCTGGAAGAATCATGACATTTACTACTGATTTCACACACTCACTACTAAGTCATGCTTCGTAGTTTACTTTGACCATTCGAAATTTATCACAATTAATTTTTCTTTCTTCACGAAATAGTTTTTAAATAATGTTTTCGTGAGACTAATAAAATTGTCGATTTATAGCTTTGTTAAACGTGTGTTACAGTATAATTAAAATTACAATAAATCTCATGTGAAATCGTCTCACACGTTAGACCGATAATAGAATAAATAAAGGACATAGTTTACTTTGACCGTACCACCTCATATGCCTGCCTATATAAGTGTACGGCCATATTAGGTTGCATTATTTCATCAAGCCTAATAGTCACCAAAAACATACTTCAAACTCTATAAGAAAATGTCGTGTTCGTCTACTTCGAACGACTGGCCTTATTACGACTATCGACCATCATACGATAATTTGGTCGTTGTTAGTCGGGATTCTACGAGCCACTCATCGGGACAAGCCAAGAAGTCTAGGGGTTCAAGGAAGACGCCGGCGACCATATTTAACGCTGATGTAGCCAATTTCCGAACATTGGTGCAACAATTAACCGGACGCCCAAGCGCACCCACAGTATTAGGTGCGCACAGAGGTCCGGTTACAATAAGTTTTGCACAACAAAATACTAACGAAGACCAACACGATATCGATGTGAGTCGATCAACGATGTTTCCCTTGGGTTATAACCGTGAGTATGCGCACCATGTTGTTGCACCGAAAACACAAGTTTCCGTGGATCATAACATGCAAAACGATGTACGAAGTTGTGTAGAGTCGTCTTCATCTTTAGGTGTTGTTGTTGATGATGATGATGACCCTAGTTGTTCCGTTGACTTGTTGGATGATTTTGATGTTCATCGTTGTTTAGAAGAGTTAGATTGGGTTGCTTCTACGACTAGCTAATAATGTTGGTAATGGTGTGATCTGTGAAATATTGATACACTTAAATAAATGAAGTTATGTTTTTAAGATCCTTTTTTAACTACTTTTTGTTAAATATATATGAATTGAGGAGGATAATATTAAGTCGGGAAAGATCGTGTGTTGCATTTCACATGTGATGCATACAATATATAGAACTTGAAGGAGACACAATACATTCTGGAGAATATTTAAGATCATGTAATAAATCTACCTATTCAACATTTTTATTTTCTCCATAAGAACGATACATTCATAATTCTTCGGTCTTCTTTGGTCTTCAACATTTAATTTGTCATTATCTCAAATTGGGTAAAGGAAACGTGTATAAGACTCGTCAAACAAATTGGAACAAGAACGCTGAGTTGTTTGGACTTGTCGAATTAAAACGTTAGAAACACTTATTGATCCTGTAAAACAAAAAATTATTTGTTAAATTTTCAGTTTGAATGAGAACCCTTTCTTTTTAAACCAGAGAAATTCAATTCAGAAAAACTAATCGAACCTAATAAATAAATAAAAGCGAAGAGAACGCTTCGAACTCTTCGATAACGATCAACATTGGAAGAAATCCATGTTGACTGAAAAAAATCAGAGAACACATATTCTGAAGAAAATTGTCATAACATGATTTGAGAGGAACACCAAGAGGTTATTAGAGTGATGTTTCAACGTGATGGACTTTTTATTGCATTGAGAAGACACTGACAAAGCGATAATAGTACCACATTCAAAAGAAATGAAGAAATTTCAAGGGTACTGGGAAAATAAACAAAGTATATTAACTGATTTCTTCAAATTATGCTCTCCATTATCAACTATTTATGGAGAGCAACAATTTGTTATCAAAAGCATTTTTGTTTTATTTTTTTAATTTAAATGATCGAAATTTCGCCAGTGGGTATAGTACATAAACCCACAGGCGAGGCAGCGGAAAATTTTGTGTCGTTAGTACTCAATATAAGAAAAGAAACCAGTGTATAAGAGTTTTGTATTGAATAATGTATCAATTACAATGGAGTTACAGGAGGTTTATATAGCTAAGACTAAGCAAGGAATTGATTCTAGAAATATGCACAGGATATACACAAAGAGGAAATTAGTAGAATTGATTGATTTGGATAATCAATCTAGGCGTGTAGTCTTGGCAATAGGAGATAACTGATGTTTATCCTTTCCTTAATTGTGAGTGTTGATTTGATTGTGATTGAGGTGCATCCTTTGTTTCCTTATTTGTTGAAGATACTGATTTTGGAGCATTGTGGGTATCTTTATCCTTAACATTCCCCCGCAAGATGGACTGTCCGTTGACGAGGCCAATCTTGGATAGAAGTGTCTCGAATCGGGGACGCTGCAGCGGTTTGGTGAGTGCATCGGCGAGCTGGTCATCTCCGCTGATATGTGTTACTCTTAGCGCAACTGTTTGGACCTGTTCACGAACAAAATGAAAAGAGAGTGCGACATGCTTCATACGGGAGTGAAAGACTGGGTTCGCAGAGTAGTGTGTGGCACTTAAGTTGTCACAATAGATAGTAGGAGGAGAGGTAGAGCTGAGGCCAAGTTCCAGGAGTAGAGACTTGACCCAGAGGATTTCGGACGTGGTGTTTGCGACAGCGCGGAATTCTGCCTCGGTCGAGGAGCGAGCTATGGTCTTTTGTTTCTTTGAGGACCACGCAATCGGGTTTTTGCCTAGATATACGAGGTAGCCAGTAGTGGAAAGATAGTTGGTGGTGTCGCCGGCCCAATCTGCGTCACTGAAGGCATGTAGTTGTAGTGGTGTTTGGCGGTGTAGTTGTAAACCAAGATGCATTATACCACGTAAGTATCGTAGAAGCTTACGTAGAGCAGTCCAGTGAGTGGAGTGAGGCTGTTGCATGAACTGAGCCAATTTGTTGATAGCAAAAGATAGGTCCGGTCGAGTGAGAGCTAAGTATTGGAGACTACCGACCGTGGAGCGATAATTTTTGACATCACATGAAGGAGAGCTCGGGCTTGCGGTTAGGGGAGGGTAGGCAAGCATTGGAGTGGTCGAGGGCTTGCAGTCAAGCAAGTCATGCTTCTGCAGAATGTCGTGGATGTACTTAGCTTGGGAGAGGAGTAGACCATTGTGATTAGGTGTGACCTCTACGCCGAGGAAGTAGGAGAGGTTGCCTAAGTCCTTTAGAGAGAAGCGAGTGGATAGTTGTTTGATGAAATCTGCGAGTAGTGCAGATGAGGAGCCGGTAGCAATGATGTCGTCTACGTAGACCAGGGTATATAGGACCGCCTTGTTGTTATTGTAGATAAAGAGGGAGGGGTCAGCCAAAGATGGTTTAAAACCGAAACGGATGAGGTAGGTCTTGAGTTCACTGTACCATGCGCGAGGGGCTTGTTTAAGGCCATAGATAGCTTTGTTGAGACGAAAGACGTGAGTGGAGGTGTCTTGGTGGATGAATCCTGGAGGCTGAGACATGTAGACCGTGTCGTGAAGAGTGCCTTGTAAGAAGGCATTGTTGATGTCAAGTTGGCGCAGAGGCCAGTTGTGATTGAGAGCGAGAGAGAGAATGAGACGGACGGTGACAGGCTTGACCACCGGACTGAACATGTCGGTATAGTTAACACCATGTTGTTGGTGAAAACCCTTTGCGACGAGGCGTGCTTTGTATTTTTGTATAGTGCTGTCGGGGTTATATTTCACACGAAAGACCCATTTGCAGCCGACAACTTGCTGCGTAGTTGCGGAAGGGACGAGGGTCCAAGTGTTGTTTCGAGTTAAGGCATTGTATTCGTCAATCATTGCAGCGCGCCAGTGAGGTGAGGCGAGGGCCTGCTTGGTAGTAGTGGGAAGCGAGTGCGGGGATGTAGTGACTGCGAGTTGGGCATACTTGGGATTTGGTTTGCGAATATTATTAGATAGTCGAGTGACTGGTCGTGGTGGTGGTATCGGTTGCGTTGCAGCCGTGGGCTGTGTTGCAGGCTTGCAGCCGAGGGCTGTGTTGCAGTCGTGGGCTGTGGTGCCGTCGTAGGAGAAGGGGATGTGGGGCTGGTGGGAGTGGAGGAGGGAGGTGGAACCAAGGTCGAGGGGGTAGGGACAGGTGGTTGATGTATGCCATTTATATAGACTATATGCCCCCGGTTTAGTTGCATTTAGCTCGCATTTATTCGATTTCATTATTATTTTAGGAGCTATCTGCTTTATATTGCGATACTGCTGTTGCCCGTTTATATTTTGCAGGTTTTGGCGGTCCTGAGCTAAAACCTGGGTTGAGTGGAGCATGTTCAAGTATCGTGACGTCAAGACTAAGCTCGAGAGCGGATATGGAAGCAATATTATGTTTTGGGACGTCAAACCTATAGGTTCAGAGTGAACCTATCGGTTTAGGATACGTGAATAAAGGCCAAAGTTGCTGGAATTTGCTGAAAACCATCCAAACCTATCGGTTCACCCTGAACCGATCGGTTCACACCATCAAACCGATCGGTTTGACCCCAAAATCGATCGGTTCGGCCCCCTGTTCTGCGTTTTTTCAAGGGCCTATATATAACTCGAGTTAGGGTTTTATTTTCATCTTTCATTCTACTTTTGCTCTTTTAGAATAGAAGTTAGTTTCTCTCTTTAAAAAAACTCTCAAACATTAAGTTTAGCTTTAATTACTTTTGCAAGATTCGATCTTTACTTCGATTCAAGATTAATTTCAGGTTTAATTCTATTGCTATTTCTTTTCATCATGTCTTATTACTACTATTGCTTTGTTTTAATTGCAATTATGCATAGCTAATTGAAGGTACCGGGAAATTTCGGGCGGGAAAACCTATCGGCGCCTGGCCTTGCGACCTCGCCGTCTTGAGCGTGGGGAGTCGGAATGCGCCTCGCAGGAAAAAAGGGGCGAAGTTTTGTAAAAATGGGGGAGATCATTGCATGAATTTGTGACCAAAAAAGAAAAGTAGAAAATCCTTTTTGAAAATGTATTTTCGGAGTCGCCACCAAATATTAAAGGAATTTGGAACCTATTCAACGCGTCTTGAAATACAAGACACGAGTGTCTCAGATTTCAAGGTGCGTCGATACCTATCCGTCTGAGGTTTGAAACCAGAGAAGGGATTCGGAGTGACGTTACTTTTCAAAAGTTTTGACAAAAATTTGTTTTGAAAACTGAAATCAAAAAGCCTACATAAAAGTAGTCTGTACTAATTTGAAAACATTTATTTAATTTCGATATTTGGGCTAAAATGGCGCTACGTACAAGTGCGAATATATATGACTCGATAAAAATGCATAAATAATGTAAATCGTCAAAATAATGACTTTACTATAGGAAATGTACGTTAAATAATAATTTATTGACTAAATTATTACCATAAACGTTATTTTCCGACCTCGTATTTGACTCTTTAAGAATTTGTGAAAACCCTCAGTTTTGACATGCTAAAAGACTCTATGAAACGGTACAATTTAGTATTGGATCCGTGATTCTAGTCGTTATTTAATGCATGAATGAGGACTTGCATAATTATAAAAGTGACGTCGGTTTGCTTTAGTGATAATGAGTCGTTATTTATGCGATATTGGCGGGGTTTAGACGGATTACGAATCCGACCGCTACAACAGACATTTAATACGGCTTCGCTAATGCCAATATCGGGTTGGGGTTAATGTAACCCTTTGTCCGAGTCCCAAACGTCCCAAACGTAGGTAAAATGTTTACCTTTCGAAAATGGAAAGACGGTATTTTGGGTGGATTTTGTGAGTAGTGTATGTGTATTGAAAAACCGATTGTTGAAATGAATGAAGGGGGTTGGTATTTATAGAGGTTGGCTGGTTTGAAGGTAAACAAAATATAAATCGCCTGTGTACGGGCGTTTTATATTTTGTTTGGGCTGGATTTTGTAAGAAAAACAAAAGGCGGCTGTGTGGGGAGAAGTTTATAATCGCATGTTAACAGGCGATTAGAAATTTAATCGCCTGTCAACAGGCGATTTCTATTTTGTTTTGGTGGGCTGTTTATGCCGCCTTTGGTTTTTGGACGTGTGATTAGGTGATGATTATGTTTTATTTGGATATTTTGGGCCAAATTGGTTTTTGGCTCAATTTTGATTTTCGTGCTTTGGTTTTTGTCGTGTTTTTCGGTTTTGGCTCAAAATAAAATAATATTGAAGCATATTATTTTACGGTATCGTAGGGTCTAACCTTGTGAAAATGTGACACGGGACGCACTTTGGCCCGTTTTGCGTGTTGTGTTAGTGTGCGTTTTGGGTCGTTTTTGTAAGTTTGGGCCGTTTTGTAGCTAGTTGGGCTGTTTTTGTGGCTTGGCTTAATAAGACGTTCCTGTAATGTGCCCGTGTTGTACTCATAATGACTAAGAATGACATTCATTTTTATGATTATGCATATTCAAATTAATACGCTAAAAAAAATGACTAAACACGTTTTAGACACTTTTGTACCGTTTCGACTCTTTTAAAAGCATGCATGAAAGTCCTTTTCGTCATCGGGTTTGTTTTTTTTGGGGGGGTACGGATACGGGTATCTACAGAGCCCCCAGTTTGACTGAGCTTGGACAAGGCGTTAGTCAAACTTAAAGATAGTATCCGGACCATTACAGTCTCGATACTACCCGGCGGCGCTAAGCATGTGTCTTATGGGAGAGACGAGGACTTAACGTCGGGAAATGCGGGGAGGGACGACATGTTTTTAAGGACATGACGGTCCTACATGTTTAAGGGCATGTCAGCCTGCAAGTGGTTTTAGTACTCCCAGCTGGCGCCTTGCTTGTGCTTTCCTTGCGCTTCTGGCTTGCGCTCCTGGCTATGCTTCGCTTGCGCTTCTGGCTTGCGCTCCTTGCGCTTCTGGCTTGCGCTCCGCCTTGCGCTTTGCTTGCGCTTCTAGCTTGCGTTCCTTGCTTGTGCTTCGCTACGCCGGCTTTGATACTGGGCACGCCTCGTAAAGGAGGTTACGTGTTTTTGTTTTTCTCATAAAAAGGGCTAGGTTTTTATGAACGTCTCGTGAGGAGGCTACGTGTTTTTGTGTTTCTCATAAAAAAGGCTAGGTTTTCATGAACATCTCGTAAGGAGGCTACGTGTTTTTGTTTTTTTCTCATAAAAAGGGCTAGGTGTTTATGAACGTCTCGTGAGGAGGCTACGTGTTTTTGTGTTTCTCATAAAAAGGGCTAGGTTTTTATGAACGTCTCTTAAGGAGGCTACGTGTTTTTGTACTTCTCATAAAACGGGCTAGGTTTTTATGAACGTCTCTTAAGGAGGCTACGTGTTTTTGTACTTCTCATAAAAAAGGGCTAGGTTTTTATGAATGTCTCGTAAGGAGGCTACGTGTTTTTGTGTTTCTCATAAAAAGGGCTAGGTTTTTATGAACGCCTTGTAAGGAGGCTACGTGTTTTTGTACTTCTCATAAAAAGGGCTAGGTTTTTATGAACGTCTCTTAAGGAGGCTACGTGTTTTTGTACTTCTCATAAAAAAGGGCTAGGTTTTTATGAACGTCTCGTGAGGAGGCTACGTGTTTTTGTGTTTCTCATAAAAAGGGCTAGGTTTTTATGAACGTCTCGTAAGGAGGCTACGTGTTTTTGTGTTTCTCATAAAAAGGGCTAGGTTTTTATGAACGTCTCGTAAGGAGGCTACGTGTTTTTGTACTTCTCATAAAAAGGGCTAGGTTTTTATGAACGTCTCGTAAGGAGGCTACGTGTTTCTGTATTTCTCTTAAAAAGGGTTAGGTTTTTATGAACGTCTCGTGAGGAGGCTACGTGTTTCTGTCTTTCTCATAAAAAGGGTTAGGTTTTTATGAACGTCTCGTAAGGAGGCTACGTGTTTTTGTATTTCTCATAAAAAGGGTTAGGTTTTTATGAACGTCTCGTAAGGAGGCTACGTGTTTTTGTATTTCTCATAAAAAGGGTTAGGTTTTTATGAACGTCTCGTGAGGAGGCTACGTGTTTCTGTATTTCTCATAAAAAGGGTTAGGTTTTTATGAACGTCTCGTAAGGAGGCTACGTGTTTTTGTATTTCTCATAAAAAGGGTTAGGTTTTTATGAACGTCTTGTGAGGAGGCTACGTGTTTTTGTGTTGGGTTGAAATTGTGTTTGAAATAGGTTGAAAGCGTATTTGGGCCGAAGAAACAGCCCAAAACAAAACTGAAACCCATGGAATAACAATATAATCGCCTGTAAACAGGCGAATTAAATTTTAATCGCCTGTTCACAGGCGATTAGAAACTTGTTTGGTATTTTTGTTTAAAACACGGGTGAAGGAGAGAGAGGGTTTATTTCGTTTCAAAAATTAAAACAAAATCGAAAACACCAAAACTTCGACCCGACGATTTTCTAGACCAAATCTTTCCGTTCCGACTCCTACAATTCGTTATGGATCAAGGTACGTACTCAACTCACTTGGTTTTTCATGTTTTGAGTTTGGTTTGAGTCGGTTTTAGCTTGAAATACCGTTTTCTAGGGTTTAGGTCGAAAATGTCGGTTTGATCCGATTTTATCCCTCGTCTTTGCTTGAACTTGATGCTTGGGAGTCATATGAGGCTTGTGTTGCTGCCATTGTTGATCGTTTGTGAAATCCCGACTCGCGGCCTCGATTTTCGTGCGTTTCGACTAGAAGGGCATTTTGGTCATTTTTGAAAACGTCTCGAAAATGGCTCAAAATTTCGGTGTAGCTTACCCATTAGTAGTATGACGCGTTGGTGAGTTCGTTTTGTTGAAATGGGCGCGAAAAGCGGTTCGTTTGGGTGGAAAACCGTGTAAAAGGGGGTAAAGTCGGGGCTTGTGCTCTGTTTTTGTAGCGTAAGGCGATCCCGAGTGGCTTGGTTATTTTGAAAATGTTGTAGTATGCCTGTGTGGAGGTTTGGGTGGCTTGTGTGCGAAAAACGGCTCGAAAAACCGTGATTTTCGAGTGATTTGCTATAAGGGTCGAAATTTTGGTCGAAATTTTTCGGTTCCGAAACTTGCCCAAACTCTCTGTATTGTGTTGTCATGGCTAGTATGGTATATATTTGGTCTTGTTTTGTGGAGAATGTATGGTTTTGAGGTGTTTTGGAGCGTTTTTTGTAGTTTAGGTTAAGTTTACAAAAACCATTTTTTCCTCGTTTTTCGCGCCTCAAGGGCTGAGTATATCGTAATGTATGTCGTATGTGTTGACTAGGGGGTTGTTCTGTGGGAAGTTGGGGCTTTTTGGTTGAGTTATGGTCAAGAAAAGGCCGTTTTTGTAGTTTGTAAGCATTTTGTAAAAGCTATTCAGTCGAGGCGTTCGGGACATCGTTTCCGCAAGAAATTTTTTTGCACGTGCTTATTGTGATTTATGGGTTGGGTCTGTCTCATAAAATATGGGTTTCTGGCTTTCTGTAGCGTTTTTCCCCTTTCTGCTATTTTTAGGTTAAAAAGGCATGTTTTCCGCTGTTTTGGCTAATTCTTTGCTGCTTTTGCGCGTGCTTGCTCCTGACATGACTGTGTTGGACGTATATATCGTATACGTCTTATAAGATATGCTTTCCTGTGCTTGTGCTTTGTTTTGGCCCCGTCCGTCTAACATTTGGGCCTAATGCTTGCTTCGCGTCGTTCTTCTGTGTGCTTCCGCTTTCCTGAGTGATTTGCTGTTGCCGTTGTCTGAGTATGCCTTTGAATTTCGTGCAGGTGATCCTGCGCCTACTTCCAGTTCCATAGACCGGGTCTTGGCTGGTGTTGACTTTACTGTTCCGGGGGGCGAGCATACACCTACTTCGGGTATGCCCGCGCCTTTGGAGGTTTCCGATGGTCTGTCTCAGTCGGACTTGCTGCGAGCTTTTCCTCTTCAGACGCCGGGGGCTCCTCCGACACCAGGAAGTGAGTTTCAGGGCGCTGCTGTGGAGTCTCCTGCCTTTTCTGCTAGTGGTGCCGGTGTTGTCAGTGCGTCGTCTGGGCCTTCTGCTAGTGGCCTGGGACATGGTGCTGTTCCTGGTGGTCCTGAGCCGTCAGTTAGTGTTGCGGGTCGTGACGTTGCTGCCGAGTCACCTGCTTTTTCAGCTAATGAGGTACGCGAGGACACTATCGCTGAGCGGACGCGGTCTTCTGGTGATACTAGCGGTAGTGGAGCTGCTGCTGGGTCGTCGAGTTCTCCTGTTGGTGCCGAGGTCAGGTCCAGGGTGTCCTCTCAGAGTCTTTGCAGGGGCGTGGACTTGCGCCGCCAGGAGACGCCTGAGACTTCGGGAGGCCGTGGTAGAGGCCGAGGTGCGGTGCAGGATCTTTGCGGCGTGGTCGTGGCTGCTGCTTGGTCGCCGCGGCCTCGGGAGGGCCAAGGCGGAGGTCGTGGCGGCTGCTTGAGGTCTTTGAGGATAGTGGCCCGCGGCGTTGCTTGAGGGTGCTGCGGCTCTGGAGGGCCGTGGTAGAGGTCGAGTGAGACTCGGAGGAACCCGAGGCCGGGCGGGCGTGGATGTGGCTTGGTGAGGCGCAGAGGCCACGCCGTAGAGCTCGTGGCCGCAGGTGGCGCAGGTGACCGGCGAGGCCGAGGTCGCCGGTGTTTTGAGGAGGTTGGAGCGGGAGCCCTCGCCGAGGCTACGCGAGGCGTGGTCGCCCTCGAGGTCCGGAGCCGCATGCAGGATCCTTCCGAAGCCTGAGGAGTCTTCGAGTGACGCGAGGATGAGGCTCGACGAGATCGCGCAGAGGCCACCGCCGAGGCCGAGATTGCCGAGGTCGCCGCCGCGGCCGCCGCCGCTAGCCGCCGCCGACGCCGCCAGTCCGCCGTCTTCGCGGGTCGCTTTTGTGGCCGGGGGTCAGGTTCAGGGCCAGGCTCATGATCAGGCGGCAGGTGAGGCTGAGGCTGAGGCAGAGGCTGAGGCAGAGGCTGAGGGTCATGCCCAGGACGCAGGTGCGGCAGCTCTTGAGGCTGCGACGGAGGTTTTCATGGGGATGGTTGACGAGCTAGGCGTGAGGCCTAACTATCCCCAGGGTCCGCGTTTGTGGTCGCAGGTGGCCAAGGACTGGGATGGCGTGACTCTGGTTTGGAGTCCCTTGGAGCACTTGTCGATCCGAGTGAAGGTCGGCTTCCCGTTAGGCTCGATGAGGACCTTCTCTGGGTTTCGGACGGTGTTCGACTCGTTTGACGAGAGGCTTACACAGGAGGAGCGGGACATAGTGCTTGGGACGGCTTTCGGTCCCCTGGTGCAGAAATGGAGAGAGGTGCGGGGTAAGCGGGTGAAGTCGCGTCTTCGTGCTCGGGCGTTCTTTGGATAGGTTTTGGGATACGACCAACACCTTCCACATGCCTGGCACGAGGTTGGCGTGACCCTTCTTCGTGGCGGTTGTCACTGGTCGCCTCATGGTGGCGTGCTTGACTGGGGACGTGAGCGTCCTCCTATCGATAGCCCACGCGTCGTGCGGTTGATCGGTGACGGGGTTAGGTGTGGGATAGGTGAGGAGCATACGTTTCAGCCCCGGACCATATGGTTTGTCGACTTCTTCCAGGGGAAGAAGAAGAAGGGGTCTACTCGAGCGAGCGCTGAGCAGAGGGCCCGGCTGTGGCTGTGGTGGTTCTTGACGGCCACTCATTTTGGCGACAAGAGGGAGCGAGCGTCGACGGCTGTGCTAATGGCGTTGTCGGACCTGACGCGTCTAGGCGATTTTGACTGGGTCACTCCCGCTTTTGGGCTGTTGATTCGTTACTTGAGGACGCAGCGTCCCCGACCGGATCAACGAAGTCGGATGTGTCACCAGGGGCCCGGTCTTCTGATGGAGGTAGGGCTTGATTTCGTAGTGCTTTGTTGTTTCGTTTCTGCTTTTCCTTTGTAATGTGTATTCTGATTGATTGCAGTCTTGGTGCTATGCTCACTTCCCCTCTCTGCTCCCGGACACGTTCAAGGTTGAGGCGAAGTATCCGGCTTTCCATGCATACGCGACAGCGGATCGGAAGGGTATTGGCCTAAACTACGACGCTACTGCGGCGCGCTTCAACGGGATGACCATGGATAAGGTAAGGGTATTTGTGTTTTGTACTTTGGCCTTTTTATAGCTTGTATTTGGGTTTGTGTTCGTTCTTTGTAGTTTATAACTTGATTTTATTTTGTAGTTCGTTCGTGACCCTTGGAGGAAGTTTACCGGCGTCCCTCCGTCGATTGCAGCTCGCTTTGGTCCCCTTGACGGACGGCGGCTGTACATTGAGACTCAGTACGGCCAGCATCGCACTGGGTGAGCCGTCTGTCAGACGGACGTAGCGGCGCTTCATCGCACTCGCTCCTCCGCCGGTTTTGTTTGTCAGACGCCCGACGCTAACGAAGGCCGTGGACGTGTACCACGAGGGTGAGTCCGACCGCCGCTACCGGGCCGAGGATTACGTGACTTGGGCTCGGCATGCCTCGCGACGCCGTGGATCGAAGTATGCTTTGTTGTTCCGTTTCTGCTTATGTGTTTTGGTTTCAAAAGCAAAAATTTACCCTATTTTTGTTTTGTAGCGCCGTGATCCTGACCTTGAGTTCCAGCCTCCTCCGTTCGTCGAGGATCTGCTGGTTGTTCACGAGGGCTGCCAACATTCGATTGTGCTGTCGGATTGTCTGTCTGTAGTCACCGACGCGGGGTTGGAGAGCTGGGATCCGCGCGTGAAGAAGGTACTTTCTGTCTTCGTTTACTCGTGGAGTATTATGTAGTATAGCCCCCAGTTTGAGTTAGATTTTATTGTAAAACCATAAGTCAAACTTTGTTGAAGTCGCTTTTGATTGTAGCCCCCAGGTTGAGTTAGATTTTAGTGTAAAATCATAAGTCAAACTTTGTTGAAGTCGCTTTTGATTGTAGCCCCCAGTTTGAGTTAGATTTTAGTGTAAAATCATAAGTCAAACTTTGTTGAAGTCGCTTTTGATTGTAGCCCCTAGTTTGAGTTAGATTTTATTATAAAATCATTAGTCGAACTCCAGGTTTGAAAGCTAAATGGATTTCGTTGGATTTTTGCAGGTGACGGCTGATGTGCACAGGAGGTTGTGGCGGGCGGCGAACCGGTGGCGAGCTGTCGTGAACGAGAAGGTAGTAGAGGCCTGCAAGGGGCAGAAGGAGGCGTCCGAAGCGCGACGAGAGCTAGCTAGGGTCGTATCGAGGAGGAGGAGGCGAGATCGCGGGTCGAGCCGAGTGGTCGCACGCAGAGAGCCGGATAGGGCGCGTACGAGATCGACTCCTTGCGTCTTTGTCTTCTGTTGTCGTGACCATTCGCAGTAGGCTTGGACTTGTATATATATTTTGGACTTGTATTATGAGTATTAGTATTTGTCTGTAACGGTTTATGTATTAGGATTTGTGTATGGTTGGTTTGTGGTTTTGTGGGTGTTTACGGGTATGATTTGGTTATTTTGTTTTGTTGCGAAAAAATGCATTCCTGCGTCGTAGTCGGGTCTGAAATCCTCGCGTATTTGCTCGCCGAGCGTACTTGCAAAACATTGTTAGTCGTAAAAGCATATATATATGTCTCGATTGAGACTGACTCGCTAATGACCAAACTAAAGGCAAATGTGGAGTTTTGAAAAATGCTGTTTAGAAAAATATTTTAGACTCGTAAAAAGACGCTTTTGACATTATAAAAATGTGAGCTAAAACGACGTTTTGAGACGAAAATTGTGAATGCGAAAATCGTATTTTGTGTGGGGTTTAATTTTTGTGTGATTATCGTGTTTTGTGAAAAATGAAAAATACGAAAGACGGGAGTCGATTACGCAAACCGAGACGACGCGACGGGACCGTAAAAACCAGGTTCAAGGTCGGTAGAAATAATGTAGGTAATAAGTTAAGAGGTAAAAAGGGTGTAGGTGTGTAAGAAGTGTAAGAAATCGAATAATTTTGTCAGAAAAGAAAAAGAAAATCGCACAGAACAGCGATTTTACTTTAGTCGCTTTGTTCTGAGCGATTAAGTTTTTGTTTTGTGGTTTTTCTTTGATTTGTTTTAATCGCTTGTTCACTAGCGTTTAAGTTTTTGTGTTGTATTTCGTTTTGCAAATCTCGGCTATAAAAGGAGGGCTAGGTTAACTCATTTCACTCATCCTCTCATCCTCCAATTCTCGATTTTCCAAAAATATTCAAATTATTTACGGAACGTTTGTCGAATTATGGAGAATTTTGAAGGGAACTTGCGCCGTTGGTGTGCGTCCTTGTCGGGTATCGAGAAGAAGCTTTTGAAAGATTGCGGAGTTGGCGTATTTCGTGGGCTAAGGCAGGTTCGAATGGAGTACGAGTTCCTGGACGCTTGTCTTGAGTATTGGGATCCAAGCCTTCATGTGTTCCGCTTCCCTTGCGGAGAGGTTTGCCCTCTAGTTGAGGAGTTTGGATCCATTGGCGGGTGGGTGCGTATTAGCTTGCCTGTATGCGTCAGGCAGGAGCTTGGCTATAAGAGGCAAGTTCAGAACTACCTCCAGATGATCCGAGACGAGGTGGAAGAGCTATTTGTTGGGAGCCGTATCAACCTCTATCACTTGTGTCAATGGTTTAGGAATGACGAGAATGGGCATATCTCTGCTGTGGCCAGGAGGAGGGCTTTGGCCTTTTGCTTGGTACACTGCTACATGTTCCCGGACTCTGTATCCGAGGGGTCGTTGGGAGATCCGCGTTTAATTGCCGTTGTGGAGCAGATGGAAATAGGTTGCAATCCTTCTATTTTAATTTTGGCGGAGACGATCCTTGGATTGGATGACCGGGCATGCAATAGGGGGCATGCGTACCGAGGATGTCCCTTGATCCTTCGGGCCAGGGTGATGGAGCGTCTGAATGTGTTGAACGACTTTGGCTTCGATGGTGAGTATGTCGCAGGAGGCATTACCAGCCGTTACATGCAGCGGGTCGGGTCCGCATTTAACGTCCTAATGACTATTTCCCTGAGTTTGTGAGGTCATGTGCTATCCGTTGGTCGGTACCGTGGTGGGGGATAATTGACGTGACAGCTAGCGCAGTAGGCGATGGTCCCTCCGGAGTTCTTTTATGTGGGTTTGAGATGGGCGTTTACATCCACCCCCTGCGAGTTAGGCGACAGATAGGGTATGCACAGTTCATCCCTGGCCAGGACACGAAGGTACAGGACATGGTTGTGTTGAATAACCAGGTGACTGACGAGTGGGCTGGTAGTTGGATCATGCGCCCTAAGTGGCTTGTAGCTGGTACTGCTGGGACGATCCGGGTATCGAGAGCCTATGTTAAATGGACCGTTGCTCAAAGTGCTCATGAGAGGGCTCGTCTTCGTGCCTTAGAGCTTAACGAGCCTCCGCCGACGTCTGCCTACGACCCGATCCGCTTTGGACGTAACAGAGGTGGGGGTGATGCTTCGAGCTCGACGCCTCTCTCAGCGGCGGAGTGTGTGTTTGGTCGTCGTCGCATACCAGGGCCGGGTGCTCCAGGTCGTCATGGTAATGTTGGGGATCGCCGCAGGGGTTGAGGGTCGGTGCTTCCCCGCTCAGTCGAAAAGTTCGGTGGTTAAGGGAATCTAGTGTGGTTTTGTTGTTGGTTTGGTAGTATTATGTTCGTACTATTTTGTATTATGTATTATATTATCTATCCTAAACCCGATGTACATGCTGGGATTTGTATTGTAATATATTGTAGTGTTTGTTAGTGTAGTCTATGCTCCTACGTTTGAAAAATCCAAAATGTAACCGTCCTTTTTAAGATTAATAAAAAATCAGGTTTTTATTTACGACTTTGCCTCATTTTGCTTGTTATTTTGTGTGAAATTCCTCGGCTCTAATCTCTTTTCAAAGGTTTAGAATGCAAGCATGGTTTTTAGGAAATTTTTGTATTGACTATTCCCTCGACTTTTTTAAGCTTTGGGTTTGTCGTTTTGTGTTGAATGTCGTTCTTTTCACCTTTAGGTTTAAAAGACGAATTTTTGTGTTGACTATGTCCTTGACTTTTTTAAGCTTTGGACGTGTCATTTTGTGTTGAGTATCGTCTTTTTACCCTTAGGTTTGCAAGACGAATTTTGTGGCGACTATGTCCTTGACATTTTAAAGCTTTGGACGCGTCATTTTGTGTTGAATATCGGTTGTCTTTTTGCAAAGCTGCCTACGTATCCACGAAAAATGGAATCAAACCGGCGTAGTTCGGAAGTGTACGTTTTGGGGCATACCGGCCCAGGTTGTGTTTGCTTTTTTTGTGGTGAATGTGCACGTTTAGGGGCATGCCGGCCCATGAATTGTGTTTGGTGGATGCATGTTTAGGGGCATGCCGGCCCATGAACATGTTTAAGGACATGTCGGTCCAAGAATTGATTTTTAGAAAATTTCGCATTTTATAGATACATTGCAAGGCATTTTTAAGGGTAATATTTCTTGAGCTGGTCGAGGTTCGTTGCGAGGTTAAACTCTTGACCGTCCAAGTCGGTTAGTTTTATCGCCCGCCGTGAAGATTTCCTTGACGAGGTAGGGTCCGGTGATTAGGCTTGAATTTTCCTCGTGGGTCGACTGGAAGTGGTGCCCGAACTGACTTTAGTACGAGATCCCCTACTTTAATGTTTCGTGGCCTAACTCGTTTGTTGAATGCTCGTTGTAGTCGGGCTTGGTACATTAAATGCGGTACTCAGGAATGCAATCGGCGTCGCCCAGGAGCCTGAGTTGTTAAATGCACTGCTCACGTGCCCATTCTCGCTAGGGATGCTACTTTCCATTAGTATGCGTAGTGATTGTATTTCTATTTCCACTGGTTGGACGGCCTCCATGCCGTAGGTGAGGAAATAGGGGGTCATGCCCGTAGGCGTGCGAATGGTATTGCGGTATCCCCATAATGCATATGGTATCTTGTTGGGCCAATCTTTGCAACTGTCGATCATCTTCTCGAGTATGGTGACGACCGTTTTGTTTGTTGCTTCAACGGCTCCATTGGTTTGGGGTCGATAGGGCGAGGATTTGTGATGTTGGATGTTGTATTTTGTGAGTATGGCTTCTGTCTCGCGCTGAAAGTGCGAGCCTTGATCGCTGATGAATTCATGGGGTATGCCATATCGGCATATAATGTTTGTCTGTATGAACTTGGCGACTTCTTTGGAGCCGAGGGTTCGAAAGACGCCGCTTCTACCCATTTAGTAAAGTAGTCGATGGCCACTAGCACGTAAAGCTGACCTCCTGCTCTGATGGGGTGGACTTTTCCTATTACGTCGATGCCCCAGGTTGAAAAGGGCCAGGGCGAGGTTAGGCTGTATAGTGGTGAGGGGGGTACATGCTGTACATTGCTGAAAATCTGGCAGTTGTGGCAATGCTTGACGTATTGGATGCAGTCTGCTTCCATGGTTGTCCAATACCATCCTAGCCGTAGAATCTGTTTGCAGAGTGCTCGAGCGTTCATATGGGGTCCGCATTCACCATCGTGGACTTGTGCGACGATTTCCTGCCCCTTCTTGTAGTCGACACATATGAGCAGCGTCCCTTGTGGTGTTTTCTTGAGTAATTGTCCCATTTCTAGCACAAATTGGGAAGCTAGGAGTCTGATAGCTCTCTGTCCACGTTTATCGGTGTCGGGTGGGTAAGTGTTGTCTGTTTTGTAGTTGATTATGGCTTGATACTAAAGCTCGCTCGCCGCTTCGGCTTCGTCCAGGTCAATGGTATGGATGTATGCTGGTTCGTCACGTCTTTCGACGATGATGGGTAGTAACTTCATGTCTGGTGGCATGTTCAGGAGGGATGAGAGTTTTGACAGTGCGTCGGCGAACTGGTTTTCTTCCCTTGGGAGGTGGTAAAATTCGATGCAGTCGAAGTTGGTTAGGAGTTTTTGTACTTTTGTTTGGTATTTGGTGAGGGTTTCGCTCATGATCTTCCATGCCCCTGTAACTTGGTTTATGATGAGGAATGAATCTCCATACACGCGAAGGTTCCTTATTTTGAGGGTGATTGCTGCTTGCAGGCCATAAATGCAGGCTTCGCGGCGTTGTTTGTAACGCTAAAGTCGAGCTTGATTGAGAGTGGAGTATGGTCGCCGTTTGGGGATATTAAGAGTATTCGACTCCATAGCCGCGTAATTTGACGCTCCGTCGAAGTATAATTGCCAGTACTCCCTTTCTATGGCGAAGATCCCATCGTCCGGAAATGACATTGTATCGATCATGGGTTGTTCGATGATAGCATTTTCTGCGAGGAAGTCCGAAACCGCTCTTCCTTTGATTACTTTCAGAGGGAGGTACTTGAGTTCGTACTCGGCGAGAAGTAGAGTCCACCTGGCCATACGCCCGTTTAGGACCGGTTTTTCAAACAGGTATTTGAGGGGGTCCATTAGGGAGTAGACTCTTGTTGTGCTAGTGAGCAGGTAGTGTCTGAGCTTTTTGGTTGCTCAGACCAGCGAGAGGCAGCTTTTCTCGACTGGTTCATACCGAGTTTCGTAATCATGGAATTTTTTGCTGATGTAGTAGATGGCCCGTTCTTCGTTATTGACTTCTTGGGCGAGCATGGCACCCATAGCGTTTGGCGTAGTCGTTAAGTATAGCGATAGGGGCAAGTCCTTTTGTGGGGGTACCAGAACGGGTGGATTTGTGAGCAGGCTCTTGACTTTGTCGAATGCTTGTTGACAATCGTCGTCCCATTTCGTATGCTCTTCTTTCTTCAATTTTTTGAAGATTGGCTCACAAATCATGGTGAGTTTGCTGATAAATCGGGAGATATATTGGACTTGTCCCAAAAAGCTCCTTATTTCGTCGATGTTGCTCGGCGGTTTCATACCCATTATTGCCTTGATTTTGGTTGGGTCTATTTCGATCCCGCTACCGGGCTTACTATGTGACCCAAAGAACTTGCACGATGTGACCCCAAAGGTGCATTTCTGTGGGTTTAATCGCATCTTATACTGCCTGATTCGGGTGAAGAATTTTCGAGGTTTGTGACGTGGTCATCCCTTTCTTTTGATTTTACGATCATGTCGTCGACGTATACCTCGACCTCCTTATGCATCATGTCGTGGAGCAAGGTGGTAGCGATGCGTTGGTAGGTAGCGTGGCATTTATGAGCCCAAATGGCATGACTGTAGCAATATGTTCCCAGGGGGTTACGAAAGTGGTTTTTGGCATGTCGTCTGGCCGCCATTTTGATTTGGTTGTATCCTGCATATCCATCCATGAATAGCGATGAAGGCGTGGTCTGGCTTTGTGTTGTCGATTAGGATGTCCATGTGAGGTAGTGGGAAATCGTCTTTTGGGCGAAGCTTTGTTTAAGTCCCTAAGTCGGCACATACCAGATTTTGCCGTTTTTCTTCATTACCGGCACCATGTTGGAGACCCAGTCTGAGTATTCGATGACTCGGATGAACCCAGCTTGTAGCTGTTTTTCGATCTCTTCTTTGACCATGAGAGACCATTCTGGCTTGATGCGTCGGAGCTTCTGCTTGACCGGTCTGCTACCTTGCTTGATCGGGATGCGGTGTTCAGCTATCTCGCGGTCTATGCCGGGCATGTCCTTATATGACCAGGCAAAGACGTCCTTAAACTCTGCGAGGAGCTTGGTATATGTGGCCCTTTCTTCTGTGCTCAGTGAAGCCCCCAGCTGTAGTTCTTGAGGTTCTTTGGGCGTGCCTATGTCGATGGTTGTTGTGTCTTCAATAATGGGGTCCTGTTCGGGTTTTGAGACAATACTTGGAATGTATCTATATAATGCAATGTTATTTAGTTTAAATTTATCACAATCATTAGGAGAGGTAAATTTTAAATGAGGCAAAGAGTAACCAAAAACTTTCATGTTATTAATGTTATCAAAAGCGGTTACATTTGAAGATAGCTCAGACGAGGGAGCTTTGGATAACCTTAATGACTCTAGTTACTTACTGAGACTTACTACATTAGGAAAATGATCGAGTAACCTAGCCGATTTTTAGAAAATTGGCGTCATGATGACGCAGGACCCTAGACTCTAGTTGTAGATGCTTGAATTGGGACTTCCCGGGTCGTCGGTAGATTGGGTGGCGTCTTCTTTGAGCTTTAGTTGTCGGAGGGCGGCTCGGAAATCTGAGGCTTCTATGTGATGACCTCATCGTAAAAAGGGATTTCGACCTTTTGGTGGAGAGTTGATGTTATGGCCCCGGTAGCGTGAATCCATGTCCTTCCTAGTAACATATTGTACGCCGGGGGAATGTCCATGAGTTGGAATTCGGTTTCTGTCTCGATGAATCCTATCATGATGGGTAGTGATATGACACCTTCAATGCTGCGTGAGGTACCGTCGTACGCTCTTATGTTGTTGGAGCAAGGGGTGACATCACTTTCCTTTAGTCCTAGCTTGAGGGCAGTTGTTAGGGGCAGGATGTTGATCGCGGAGCCATTGTCGATGAGGGTAACGGGTAATATCATGTTACGGCACTCTACGGTTATGTAGAGTGCTGGGTTGTGCGGATCTTGAAAGGATGGCAGGTCTGCGTGGGAGAAAGTTATGGCGCCTGGTAGCCAATCCCGGATGACGCAGCTAATGAGTTGTCTTTGGCCGAGGACATCTTTGGCGTTACGCCATGTTGTATCTAAGGAAGGGTCGTTCGTTATGGGTACGGTAGTCACATTCTTGATTATGCCCTCGTTTCTGCTTTCGCGTGTGAGTTTGGGAGGGAATCCTGGCGGTATCAGTAGTTCCGCTGGGTCTTGAAATAAACGTTGGAGGTGAGAAGTCTTATTGTGGCCGTCGGACTGCCTGAGGGGGTGCTGATAAGGGATCTGGGTGAAGTCTCCTTCCTTGTCCTCACGCCTTGGTTTTGTTTTTGACTTAGCTTGGTGGATGTGATCGATGTTGTTACCGTTGCTGTTGATGCTGTCGCAAAGGACGTTGACTTCGTGATCGCCCGCGGGAGCCAGGAGGGGATGATTGAGGATGGGATGCGTTCCTACGAAAATGGGGTGAGAACGGGGCGTGCTATGCTAGACTGTTGGTTTAGGAGCTATGCTTGGCTTGTCGATCGTCTCGTTGTCAATCATGTCTTGGATTACATTCTTCAAACGGAAACTGTGGATACCCATATCCGTACCCTCGCAAACAAAACCCTGTGATGTAACACGGACTTTTATTACGCATGCTTTATCGTTGACTTAAACGGTTCTAACTAATGTCGAATTCATTTTGAGTCGTTTTGAAATGTTAAAATGATTTAGGTCTCATCACATCGCATTTAAATAACGTTCATTTTGTCCATTTGGAGTCTAGCTTGGTCCTCGTCCTGCTTCATTTGGCATGAGCTTCGCATTTGCACTACAATTAGCCCTTTTACATTAACAAGGTCTAATTCAGCATTCCTAAATTCCTAAATTTAGGCCCGGTAGCTATTTAGCATCCTCTTACACAAAATACAACCTCACGTCTTAGCTTATTTCACAAATCTATGCAAATACACCCCTTTTCATTTTTCCGGGTCTCGGGCCCAAAACCGAGCCCAAACCCAAGCCTTTGGCCCGCACTCCAAGGCCCTGCACATCATGAGATATCTCAGAAATATCTCAGCTCTTTTCTTGGCACACACGCACGAAATTATACTGTATCTTTCAAAGATTTTATGCAACCGAAACTTGGAAAGCAGCCTTAAAACCACACCCACAAACCGCATGACCTTATGCGGTTTGGGGTGGCAACCGCATAAGGCTATGCGGTTTCCCGGCCTGTTTTTATCCCCGATTTCCTAATTTCTCCGAGGTTTTTAGTATATATACAGCCCTATACCCAACCTCGAAGATCATCTTTTTCACACACAATTCACATCTTCTCATACTTTGAAATCACAATTTCACACACAATTCACACACCACAAATAGCTTAGAACATGGTAGCAGGTTCCTAATTTCCGCGACAATTAGGTGGCGACTCCAAACAGTTCTTAAAGGTTTTTCCAACTTAATCTTTTTTAACTTTAATCCTAATCGCCCTCATGCAAGACGCCGAGTTGGGTCCCTCGTCGATTCCCGGGTTCCACAGTTTGGCGACTCCGCTGGGGACAACTTATTTTTAAAACTTAAAACTAGCTTTTTCTTTTTAAAAATAAAGAGGTGAAACTTGAAAGCCTTGAACAATCCAAGTATACATATTTGAGCTATGCACATTCGTTTAGAGTCCATTCCTTTTGGAATCTAGGCACCCTTTACACCCTTGAGAGGTGGTTCCAACACGCAGGCTTGTCCACTCGATAAAGCACGTGCAGGACTAACTTTCCTCGCTCCCCTCCACGGCTTGTCAGAACGATTATCTCGACCGCCCGGTGCTCCTCTAGAAAACCTATCGCTCGCCAGAAGGAAATAGAGGGGTTAAGTATCCGCCAAAGCGCACTCGAGGTAGTTGGAGGTGTACCCGTGACTCATTTTTCACCCTTTTTGAGTCATACGCACAAGTTCGAGGCCATGCACTCCATGGTCCCTTTTCAAAACAAGCATGTGCATTCATACCTTCAAAACTTCGCCAAACGCTTTCAAAGATAAATGAACCTAACATCTAACACCTTTTCAAACAAAACTATCACGAATTTTTGAAACAAGCTTTTTCAAAACTTCATTTTCACTAACAAGCAAAAACCCGAGCAAGGATTAAAACCCAAGCTCGAGGATTTCAATCCCCTAGGTCATCCGGCCTAGGTTCTACATTTAACATCCTCGGTTCGACTTGCTAATCACTCTCGAGCCGAATCCTTTCTCTTTACACATCCGACTCGAGCTCACCTCGGTAAATCACCGACATCGATTCGACGGGTGCAAAGCAAAACGTTTTAACATCGAGACGAGACGCCAAGACGCATCCTCGCCTCAAAAGCTTCCTCTAGCAAAACCTTTTGAAAATCTCCTCTTTTCAAACATAAAAGGTCTTTCTAAACAAAGAAATGAGCTAAAGTGAATGCTAAAAATGAATGTGAGTCTAGTGGGTCGAGTCGTGTCACTAATGCAAAGTGAAATGCAGCCTCACCGGATACTCGTCGCACTAAGCACCGTGTAATAATCCCATACAAAAACGCACCTACACCCGCAAGAAATGGCGGCAACAACGAAGACGCCACCGCACTCCGTGACCAAGTTGCAAAGCCGATCACCGACCTCAACGCCTTTGACTACCCACACCACCGGCGAACGCATGGAAACCAAGATTAAGGAAGAAGCTGATAGACACGCTAAGAAGCTCCAAGCCATGGAGGAAAGGCTCTATGTCTCGAGTACTTACTCCATCCACAAGGAGAATGAAATCGCACCGCCAAAGATTAAGGATGAGCTCCCTAACAAGCTCGCCCTTAGTGATCTTCCTATCTTTCAAGGACATGAGAGCCCGATCATTCACATCCGAGCTTTCAAGTCCCAAATGGCTATAAAAGGAGGAGTTGCCAAACACTGGCTAACTCATTTTCCCGCACTCTCTAGCAAAGAAGGTTTAAAACATGGTTCTACTCACTCGACCCGCAACGCATCCCTACTTTCGAAGAACTCACGGTTGAATTCGATCGACAGTACCGAGACAACGAAGACACCCAAGTCTCGATCCGCACCCTAGAAGTCCTATCTCAAAAGGACAACGAAGGCTTCACCGACTACCTCACCCGTTGGAAGGAGCTAAGCGCTCAAATCCCTAACCGTCCCCGCGAGGACGAGCTTGTTCCCAAGTTCATAAACAACCTGCGACCCGTGTATCAATTTTACATGAGGTACAGCAACATTCAGAACTTCAAAGAACTAACTAAGGTCGGCACTCAAATCGAAGATGACCTTAGGACTGGCACCATGGCTAAATACACCGGCCATGCATATCAAGGGAGCTCCTCTAAGTCCTCCCGTGCGGTCAAGAACGACGAAAATCGTACCGTCGGTAACCTTGATGATGACACCCTTGACGCCTTCGCAACTACCTTCTCACCACCTCCCAAAGCCAAGAGGAACTTTGACTCTCTCTTTATGTCTTACACCAAGGCATTTCAAAGGTTGGTCGAAAAGAACTATCTGCAACCAATCGGGCCTACTAGCGAGCCACCCGAGGACAAAAAGCCTAAATCTTGGAACCCCAACGCCTTCTGTGCATACCACCGAGGCAAGGGGCATGACACCGAGAATTGCTTTAGGCTTAAGAACGCTATCCAAGATCTCATTGATCAAGGAAAGCTTAGCAAACCATCTCAGCCTACCAAGCCTTCGAACAACGAGAACCCGCAGTAATCATGCAATTTTCGTGGGATCAGTCCCTATTCTAGACTGTTCCTACCTCATCACGCCCTCTGATGACCAAGTCAATGCAGTCTACTGGTCTAGTGACGAGGAGGACGACGAATATTGGTTCCCCACCGACGAGGTAATAAAACACGTCAATCAACTTGCAAGAGACATCAATCACCTGAAGGCTTTACATCGGACCGCAGTCGAGCGTCTAGAAAGGCGCGTCGAGAAGGAACTCGCCAACCCAGCCTCACTCGACGACCTCGAGGCCTTCCATCAAAAAGATGGCGAAGGATTCGTCAAACACCTCATCCAATGGAGGAAACTGCTCTCCCGAATCCCAAATCATCCGCATGAAAACGAACTCATCAACACTTTCCTCTTCAGCATGCGGCCCGCCTGGCGATATTACTTTCACTTCTACAACGTTCAGAACTTTGAGCATCTTATCGAAATTGGCACCCGCATTGAAAAGGACCTCACATCAAGCTATGAAGATCCCGCCATCAAGCACTCTTCAAGAACGCACCCTCAGGGGACGAAAAAGACACAGCAAACACGGCCCTACAAGGATTTTTGACAAACTCTACATGCCTTACGCCGTAGCATTACAGAAACTAATCGCAAAAGATTATCTTACACCGATCGGACCTATCAATGAGCCGCTCATGAATAAGAAATCAAAATCATGGGACCCCAACGCCTTCTGTGCATACCACCGGGGCATGGGGCATAGCACTCAAAGTTGCCTAAAACTCAAACACGCTATCCAAGACCTCATCGATCAAGGAAAGGTCAAGAAACCACGAATAAAAACCGCGCCTTCCTCCAATGGTGATACAATCTACCTCTCGACCACATCACCAACCTCAAAAACAAAGAGGCAAGCACCCCAAGCAACTCAAGCACCTCAAGCAACTCAAGCAGCTCAAGCAGCTCCTCAAACAGCGATGACGATGAAGAAAAAGAAGAAATTCTCTTAACTTCTAATGCTCTAAGTGTCGGGTCATCTGTCGACCCATCTATCCTAGACTCTAGCTTTAGTTTAGACTTTCTTTTTACGGAGGCTAGCTCCAAGCAATTTTCTGAATTGTCGAATAATTCTTCTCAAAATAATAAAATGAATAAATTTGCTTACGCCTTGTCTCAAGCTAAAACAAACAACAAAGCACAAACATCTAACAATCAACAAACAACAAACAAATCAAAAGGCACTAACTCATGCGATAAAAATGAACAATCTCTAAACAAATACATTGCAAACATTGTCTCTCCCAAAACACAGGACCCTATCATCGAGGAAACCATAACCATAAACGTGGGAACCCCCGAAGAACCAAGGGAACTACAACTAGGAGCCTCACTAGACGAACACGAGCGCACTCTAATTTACACAACTCCTAAGCGAATTCAAGGACGTATTCGCTTGGTCATACAAAGACATGCCCAGATCGAACGAAGCATCGCCGAGCACCGCATCCCCATCAAACCCTAAGCTATAAACCAATCAAACAAAAGCTAAGGAGACTACGTCCGAATGGTCCCTTATGGTCAAGGAAGAAATCGAGAAACAACTTCTGGCGGTTTCATCCAAGTCATCGAGTATCTGAATGGGTCTCAAACATGGTCCCGATCCCAAAAGAATGGCAAAATTCGAGTATGCGTTGACTTCCGCGACTTGAACAAAGCCAGTCCCAAAGATGACTTTCCATTACCCCATGTGGACGTCCTAGTCGACAACACCGCTGATCACGCCCTCCTATCCTTCATGGACGGCTACGCAGGCTACAATCAAATCAAAATGTCACTTGAAGACATGGCAAAGACGGCCTTCATTACACCGTGGGTGACATATCACATACGCTTATGCCCTTCGGCCTAATCAATGCTGGCGCTACATACCAACGCACCGCTACAACCCTTTTACACGACATGATGCACAAAGAAGTCGAGGTCTACGTCGACGATATGATCGTGAAGTCAAAGGAAAGGAGCGATCATATCACCAACCTCCGCAAATTCTTCACTCGCCTACGGCAATACAAAATGCGCTTGAATCCCCAAAAATGTACTTTTGGAGTCAAATCCGGCAAACTACTAGGACACGTAGTGAGCCAAAGAGGCATCGAGGTCGACCCCTCGAAAGTCAAAGCAATCCTTGAAATGCGACCCCCGAAGAACCTCGACGAGATTCGAAGTTTCTTAGGCCAAATCCAATACATCTCGCGCTTCATTAGCAAACTCACCATGATATGTGAACCAGTTTTCAAGAAGCTCAAGAAAACCGACCACGTTGAATGGGACGAGGAATGTCAAAAAGCATTTGACAAGGTCAAAGAATTGCTAACTAACCCGCCGGTTCTACAACCACCCCAAGAAGGTTTACCCTTATCCTTATACCTTACAACAACACCCACCGCCATGGGCGCCATGCTCGCTCAAGAAATAAACGGTGAAGAACACGCAATCTACTACATCAGTAAAAAGTTTCTCGATTACGAAACTCGATACTCACCCGTCGAGAAGAGTTGCCTAGCCTTAGTATGGTCATCCAACAAACTCCGTCACTATATGCTAGCACACCAAACAAGGGTATATTCCACAATGGATCCCGTAAAATACCTCTTCGAGAAACCTGTACCTAACGGACGAATGGCCAGATGGACATTGCTCCTAGCCGAATTCGACCTTAAGTACGTACCCCTCAAAGCAATTAAGGGACGAGCAGTCTCCGATTTCCTAGCCGAAAATGCAATCACCGAGCAACCAATCATAGACACCACATCCCTTCCAGACGACGGGATTTACAACATCGACCAAGAACAATGGGAATTATACTTCGATGGTTCATCCAACTATTGAGGTTGCGGAGTAGGAATACTTCTCATATCCCCAAATGGCGAACACACACCCTTATCCATTAAACTGGACTTCGACGTAACAAACAATGCAGCAGAATACGAAGCATGCTTGCACGGTCTCCAAGCAGCGCTTGTACTCAACGCCCGCAACATAAGAGTCTATGGGGACTCCTCCCTCATAATCAACCAAGTGTCCGGAGCATGGAAGATACTTAACGAAAACCTAGCATTATACCAAAACAAAATACAAGAGCTCATAAACGAATTCTACCACGTAGAATTCATACACCTCCCACGCGAAGAAAACCAATTCGCCGACGCGCTATCCAAACTCGCGTCCCTAATCAACATACCCCCGGGGATGGAAACTCTACCCATTGTCGTGGAAAGACGAAACGAACCCGCATACATCTGTGACATCGAAACCGAGGAAGAACAAACCGACCCTTGGTACCAAGCAATCATCAACTACAAAACAAACGGCGAATACCCGCCAAACACCGACAAACGGGCCAAGCGAGCCCTACGCCTATTATCGTCACAATTCGTGCTGGAAATGGGAAAATTACTCAAAAAGACGCCTCAAGGTACACTCCTCTTGTGCGCCGACCACAAAAAAGGACACGAAATCATGTCCCAAGTACACGATGGCGAGTGCGGACCACACATGAACGCACGAGCCATGTGCAAACAAATCATAAGGCTAGGATGGTATTGGACTACCATGGAAGCCGATTGCGCAAAATATGTCAAACATTGTCATAATTGCCAAATCTTCGCGAACATACAACACATACCACCTTCACCGCTATACAGTTTAACATCACCATGGCCCTTCTCCACGTGGGGCATCGACGTCATTGGCAAAGTACAACCCGTAGGAGCAGGAGGACACTGCTTCATCCTCGTGGCCATCGACTATTTCACCAAATGGGTCGAAGCCGCATCGTACCGCAAGCTAGGCACAAAAGAAGTCGCAAAATTCATACAAAACAACATCATTTGTCGCTATGGCATACCACACGAGTTCATTAGTGACCAAGGCACGCACTTTCAAGGAGAAGTCGAGCCACTTCTTCTGAAATACAAAATACAACGACACAAGTCATCACCCTATCGACCGCAAACCAATGGCAAGCTTGAGGCAAAGAACAAAACCGTCAGATCAATCCTTAAAAAGATGATCGACACCGCCACGATCGGCCCCACAAAATCCCATTTGCATTATGGGGATATCGCACCACAATCCGCACACCCACAGGTATGACACCCTATTTCCTAACCTACGGAATGGAAGCCGTTCAACCCGTAGAAATCGCAATGCAATCCCTTCGGATCCTCATGGAAGCGGACATTCCTCGGCCGAATGGGCACGCGAACGCCATTTAACAACTCATTCTCTTAGACGAAAGACGACTACATTCACTAAGTACAATGCGGTCGAATGTATCAATCTCGCCTACAACGCGCCTACAACAAACGGGTCAAACCACGAAACATTAAAGTGGGTGACCTAGTACTCAAATCCGTCCGAGCACCATTACCAGTCGACCCAAGGGGGAAATTCAAACCCAATTGGGCCGGACCGTACTTGGTCAAAGACATCCTTCCCGGAGGAGCAGTAACGCTAACTGACCTTGACGGTCAGGACTTCCGACTACCAACAAATCTTGATCAACTCAAGAAATACTACCCTTAAACAAATTTGCAATGTACTTCACAAAAAGGACAAAACTCGCTCTCGCATGAGTGAACTACGCTCGGTTTGATTCCACGCACTGTGGATACGTAGGCAGCTTTGCAAAAAGCACAACCGAATCACACGAACTACGCCGGTTTGATTCTCAGATTCAAACGCAGATACGAGGGCAAATTTTATCAAAAGCGCAACCGAACCTTCTTAGCACCCACACCCGAAGCTTAAAAAGGTCGAGGGTTTTGCACTCACAAAATGACACGCTCGAAGCTTAAAAAGGTCAAGAGTACAGTCAACACAAAAACAAGAATCTGAGTCCGAAGCTTAAAAAGGTCGAGGATTTAAGACAAAACAATTCAAAACGCACAAGTCCAAAGCTTAAAAAGGTAGAGGATTTGAGACAAAATACAAGTGTTCGAAGCTTAAAAAGGTCGAGAACATTTCAAAACAAAACAAAGAAAGCAACGAGACAAGGCAAAAGCAAATAAATTCTATTTTATTACTTTATTTAGAATTCTTCAAAGCTCAGAGATGAGTTAGGAACAAGCCTCCTTAACCCTTTATTCGAATTTAAAAACATGCGTTTGAATAAAGAAATTTTCTAAAGCAAAACAAAAACAAACTACTAGGACGTTTTCCGTTGTTTGGGACTAGCCTCTTCATCCTCAAGAGGTCGATCCGCCACAATCTTCGAGCTAAGAATGGGAGTAGACCTCTCAAAACCTGGGGGCTCGATCGGATCCTCATCCTCGCTTTCATTTGGGGGCTCCTTGATCCTTGGCCCTAAGCGATCTTTATCAGTCACTTTCGGTCCAAGTCTCTCCCGCACCGGCCGCGAAGTAGAAGCACCTGCATCAACAACACAGAGATCACCATAATCCCTCCCGCCACGCACTACTTCATGCAACAAGGAGGGCTTTGGCCCATTCTTCTCTCCTCCTCGATTCTCCCGTTCACGAGAATCCTTGGAATGACCCCAACGCTGTATAGAAATGCGTGACACGAGTAGACTCTATATGCTCCCAAGACAACCCAAGTAACACGATCCGACCACCCTCGGATCCAAGCACCAATCATCCGGTTGTTTAGGACAACAACCCTCCAACCTGCGTATCCCGATCCTAATAGTCCGCAAGAAGTTCGATTTGCCTCTTCTGCCGAAGAGGATGAATCCATACACCCTGCTCAAACCCGCACAACATCAACCCGCGAGCCGCTGCTCGCTACCGACGGCCGCTACCTCCGTAATACCCCACCGCGAAACATACCAACGAATGCCGCTCTCCCTCACAAACCCCCGGTAGTAGTTGAGTGAACGCTCCCGAGGGTTAGCCCAATCCATCTTCCGAGACGTCGTCCCTGCAGCCTTGAAGGCACCACCAAGGGGAAGAGCCTTATACACGCTCAACCTCTCCATGAGCCAAACGTTGAGAATCCTAGCGCAACCCCTGTACGAGCTCAGACGCTTAGCACAACGGCCGCCTAAGCCCAAAGATGGTCTCCGCTAGGATCAACGCAGAAGGATCATGTCCTCGCTTCCATCTCTTCGACAACACGAGCATACCTCGCGTTCCGAACACACCATCGGCATGGACCTCGCAAAGCATAGCGATGAACCAAACAAAAAGCAAGGGCCCTCCGCCTCGAGCGGTCCGAAATACTAGTGTCAGTTCTATTCATATAACGTTGACACAACAGAAGCATATTCACCCTACCTCCCTCGAACAAACCTGCAGCATGAGCATCTGTCATCCCAAGGAAGTTTCGCAACATCCCGTTATAACAAAGCTCGCTCCTCACAACCACAGGAGTCGTCCGTTTCGACCACCCCGCAATGGCCGCAAACTCCTCCATCAAAGGACACACCTCCCCCCCGGGAAACCTAAACACATGCAAATTAGGATCTCAATAATCCAAACACGAGTCAAGGAAGTCTAAATCAACTTTCATTTGACGAAAGCCAATAAAAACACCCGCACCATCATCATACACCGCCTTCTTCATCCCCGGACTTAATGAGGAAGTCCATCTCTTCAAAAGAGCATCAAAATGCTCAACCATTTTTTTAGAACACAAAAACTTTTATAAATATACCTAATATATTTATGAGAGCAAAAACCTAAAGCAAAAGCAAAGAAGAGAAGTGATTGTGAATGAAGATTATGGCACGCACCCCCTCTCCTTATATAGGAAAACAACATCCGAAATATGGAAATACAAATACAAGAAGAAAGCCAAAGAAACCGCATGGCTCTATGCGGTTTCAGACTTCAAACCGCAAAAGCCTTTGCGGTTTTGCCTTGCAACCGCATAAGCCTATGCGGTTTCAGGGGTTGGTTTTCCTCAAATTTTCCTAATTTCGTCTTTCCTAAAACACTACAACCTACTTTGAGCTACGACACCATCATTACGCTTCACTTTAGCAAATACGATTCATACCACGAGTCAAAACACAAACATTTTCGACATTCATGCAAGCTCATTTCGCATCTAAAATGAACTTTTCACAAGAACGTTTTCACAATCTAAAACAAAACATCAAATGCATCCCACTCGGGAATCATATCATTTTTCAAACAAGACTACCAAACAGGTTCATCGATGACAATCAAGTTCAAGCCATCGCAACAAGTCCAAAGTTCAAGCCGCGAACGGCATGTACATAAAGGTTCATACAATCTTTATTACACAAAGTCACTCGGGATGACGACGACGATACTCGTCAAACTCACGCTAACTGAGCCGCTCTCACCGGCTCGACACAATCACAAGACTGCCACCAGTGCCATCCTCCACCGGTTGGCCCCCCTCCACACCTTCTTATGCACCCCCTTCCCCACCTACAAACACAAAAGCACGTTACAATTTTCTCCATTTTGCCTTAATTTCACACAAATTAAGTCAAACTTAGGGGGAAATTCCAAAACAAGACCCAGCATTCTCCATTTTGACTTAATTTCACCCAAATCAAGTCAACCTTAGGGGGGAAATTTCAAATTAACAATTATCTTCCATTTTGCCTTAATTTCACTCAAATTAAGCCAAACTCGGGGGGGTAACAGAAAAACACGCCTCTCACTTGTTTGATCATCGCTATATTCCAGACCTCGCTCAAACTGGGGGGTCACTCACATACACCACAAACCTACATACCTTTTTCACCCCGCCTGGCCCAAATTGGCCCATGCCCGTCGCTGGTCACCGGCAAGTACGTCAAGAAAGTGAAAGTACGACGACACCCGACTCGTCAGACTCAATCTGGTAGGGAAGTCGCCAGTCGCCCGCCATCTCCTGATCAAATTCCTACAAACAGAAGTGCGAAACGCACACGGCAGGGAAATTTTTCGCAAAATTACCGTACGCACCCTCAACAGCATCAAACATACCTCAATCGGGCCACAAGCAAGCCGAGACTCAAAGTGGTCGTAGTCCTCCCGGAGACGTAGAAGACTCACCGACTCTCCTTCCCCGCATAACGCCACCCGATCCCGAATGGAAACCCTCGCCAAACAGGACCCTCGGCGGATCTCTAGCACCACCGAGTTGGCCACCCCGCTCGAAAGGCCAAGCGCTCTCAAGGTACCAAACCGCCCATACGGCGTCGCTAAGTACAAGCGCTGGTCTCGTGACCGCAAACCTAGCTCCAATGCCCTCAGGAATATCCTCAGATCGCCCCACTGAACGGCACGAACTACAAACAAAGACAAGACAAACACTCATAAATGCCAATACAATCATTTTAAATACACTCTATTTAAAATGGTTCAAGCACAAACCTGATCAAACTGCATCTGGTTCAGAAGCACCCGAACATCATCATACGACCAGTTAAACGCAGACGGCCAGACGTGCCTCTGGCACGCATCACGGGTACTCTCTCACGATCGTCAGAGCGTGCGGGGGCAGTAGAAAAGGGAAGTGGCTAAGAATCCACGACTGCGCACACAAGAAACAAAAACACGTTACAAAGACAAAGACAACAAAAACAAAACAACAATGCACCCGAAACAAAAACAGAATCAACACGTACCTCCATCAAGAACCCAGGCGAGACTAAGGACAGTCTCGACCCTCGATCCATGACCCGCGGTCTCACGGCATCCATGCAGAAACGAATGCACAAACCCAAGGACGGCGTCACCCAGTCGAACGTCCCAATTGCATTCCAATCCAGGAGATGCATAAGACCGACGCCGACGCTCGCCGCTTTTATCGCCGGCACACCTACCGACGAACCACCACAGCCACATACGAGCATTCTGCTCGTCACTCCACTCCGAGGGGCCATACTCGGTCTTCCCCTCAAAGTACTCCAAGATATAACTCGTCTTGAAAGTGTAAGGTGGAGCACCCTCGCAAATCACCTCCAAACCACCGCCGATCGCATCAGTCACAACCTCGTCCACAACGGACGGCGCAAACTCAAAGCTCATGTCACGATCTCCGAACGGCAGCCCCGTTATGACCGCATACTCAGACAAGGTAATGCCGGCCTCAAAGCCGGGCATATGGAACGTCGTCGTGGTGTCCCAATACCTGTCTAGGAAGGCCCTGATCAACATCAGGTTCGCCGTCTGCTTCTTCCTTGCAATCTCCCTCCAATGGCCGACCAACGGGCCAAAAGCACTACGCAGCACCCAAGCCTGCGCTCCCGGCGCAAGCTTCTCCTCAAAAACACACATTACGGACGACACGCCCGAGAAAGTCCTCATCGGACCTTTCTACCAACCCATCGTCGCTCGATAGGAAACGTTCTCTCCGGGGCAAGTAGAAGATTATGACCATCCCAGCCCTTAGCGAACGCCCTGTTCGCACGTGATTTTCGCGGCCTAGAGCTACTCGCTCTAGGCGCAACCTCCTCAGCCTCCTCAGCAACATCCATCTCAGCCTCCAGCTCGTCCACAAACTCCTGAGCGAACGCATCCGCCTCCTCCTCCTCAGGATCAGGCACAGGGACATGCCTCCCACGACCCTACCTGCGGATCGCCCACGTCTCGTGGACAAATCACGAGGGTCGGCTTCCCTCTCACTACGTGTACGCCTCAAACCACTCGAGCTAGAGGCTCCCTCGGTCCTCGAGCTAGCACTCCTGCGGGATTTCGACCTCGTAACGCGACTAGAACTCTCCCCTGCAACCAAACACAACCAATACATACAGCTATAATACACGCAAGCATACAAACTTGGCATACTTATACACAAATACACACAAATAATACTCACATAATACATATACATCCTTTGACACATTACACTATACACGTCCTACAGAGCATTTTAGGCCTAATTCACAATTAAGCCGAAAACCGTTCTCTACACTTCAAAATCACAACTTTATGGTTTCTACGCGCCATAATAGTCCCCAACAACAACCCATTACAAGCAATTGCATTTTAGTCATCCCGATCAAAAACCCCCAATTCGCCTTAATTACTCCGTATAATTACGACTTAAGACGGCGATTTGAAAGCCCTAGCTCGACTTTTTCGCAAAACTAACGTTATAGGCATGCTATACTCGCTATGGGCATCCTACACCGAAGTTTAATTGAAATTCCGGGTCGGAAATTCCGGGTTCGTTTTCGGGCCCGAAACCTAATTTGGACGTTTTTCACACAAAGACGGTCTAAATCACAATCAATTCACACACACATGCTAGCATGGCATAATGCAACACAATGACGTCAATTTCAAGCATTCAAACGGCAAATTTCAAGCAAAACTCGGGTTTTCATTCAAAACCCGTCTTTTCAACATTTCAAGGCAAAACTACCTAATTGCAACAACAAATAACGTAAAAGCAAGTTAAAATGGAGCAATACCTCGTTCCATAGCAAAGCAACGCAAGAAAAACAAGCAAGTTTGGTTGAGAAATCGGAAAATGACGTTTTTATGAGTTAGAAACCGAAAGTGAGTGAATAAGCATGCTCACGGCTCAACTCGAGCCTTATATAGCCTCTACAGCCAACAGGGGTAACCGCATAAGCTTATGCGGTTTGTCCCCTGAACCGCATAAGCTTGTGCGGTTTGGTCCCTTGGTTTTTCTCGGGTTTTTCTCGTTTTACGCCTACTTTTCGATTCCTAATTCATCTTAGCTCAAATGCAACTTCAAGTACAATCCATGCTTAGGTCAAGGCATCACTTACAACCCGCTATACGCGTATATTAAGCATTTAATGTACGGTACAGAAGCAGAAGCACGAACGCTCTTCACGAGCAAACACGTCATTTTTCTTCCTCGACGGAAGATAATCATATGCAATAACAACTACAATTACACCCACGCTCCTCGGCGAGCCCAAGCATAAGTACTCTACAACAAGCACTCTACAACAAGCATTTAACTACAAGCATAAAACGATCCTCGGCGAGTTTAAGCACAAGCGTCCTACAAAGCACATCCAAGCATGAACCCATGGCACAAAAACACCCCTGTACAAGACCATACATCCTACGAATGCACTCTTCACGAGGTCATACATCCAGCCAAGATACACTCACACCCTTGCACTTTAGCCCCCACGCATTGCAACACATGCGCTCTTTCACGAGACCATACGAAGACGCTACAAGCAGCAGCACTATACGATACCCAACATATACAAGACGACGACATCAACATCAGCAAAGGCATTAGCAACAAGCACGACGAAGGCACTCTGCAGGCGGCAGTTCTTATAATATGCACGGACCGCCAAGTCCTTAAAATGCGCACGTCCCGCCCGCTTAGCCGGTTGCTCAAGTCCTCGTCTCACCCATGGACACATGCTTCGTTCCGGCCGATCAGATCGAGACTGTAATGGTCCGGATATGGTCGTGGAGTTTGACTAGCGCTCTAGTCCGAGCTCAGTCAAACTGGGGGCTCTGTGGATACCCATATCCGTACCCTCCCAAACAAAACCCTGTGATGTGACACGGACTTTTATTACCCATGCTTTAACGTTGACTTAAACGGTTCTAACTAATGTCGAATTCATTTTGAGTCGTTTTGAAATGTTAAAATGATTTAGGTCGCATCACATCGCATTTAAATAACGTTCATTTTGTCCATTTGGAGTCTAGCTTGGTCCTCGTCCTGCTTCATTTGGCATGAGCTTCGCATTTGCACTACAATTAGCCCTTTTACATTAACAAGGTCTAATTCAGCATTCCTAAATTCCTAAATTTAGGCCCGGTAGCTAAAACCGCTATTTAGCATCCTCTTACACAAAATACAACCTCACGTCTTACCTTATTTCACAAATCTATGCAAATACACCCCTTTTCATTTTTCCGGGTCTCGGGCCCAAAACCGAGCCCAAACCCAAGCCTTTGGCCCGCACTCCAAGGCCCTGCACATCATGAGATATCTCAGAAATATCTCAGCTCTTTTCTTGGCACACACGCACGAAATTATACTGTATCTTTCAAAGATTTTATGCAACCGAAACTTGGAAAGCAGCCTTAAAACCACACCCACAAACCGCATGACCTTATGCGGTTTGGGGTGGCAACCGCATAAGCCTATGCGGTTTGCCCAGGCAACCGCATAAGGCTATGCGGTTTCCCGGCCTGTTTTTATCCCCGATTTCCTAATTTCTCCGAGGTTTTTAGTATATATACAGCCCTATACCCAACCTCGAAGATCATCTTTTTCACACACAATTCACATCTTCTCATACTTTGAAATCACAATTTCACACACCACAAATCCTCTCTCACAAAAGCCTCACGCACCCAAATCCTCGGGTTCAACGCACCATCCCGTGTTGAATTCATCCTCCTTTTAAGTTCAAGAAGCGAAGCTCTGCCCAGATCTGAAGCATCAGGACAAGGTAGGTACCGATCCACTTGGATCAAAGCTTTTTCTTATTTTCTATGGACTAACAAAGGGGACTACACTCTAGCGCCCCCCCCCCCCCGGCTTTGGCACCCGAGCGCGCTTGCCTTCCAAGTGTTCTTATTACTTCGGGTACACTACATATCCGATGACACGCCAAAGTCGCATAAGCAACCGACCTTTTAAAATAAACCAATGGACAATTGAACTTTATTTTAATTGTATGCATCTTGCACCGTTTCTGTCTTGCATTAAAATCAACTTAAACAATGAATTCGACCTTAACTGAACCGTATTCGTTAACAAGTTAAACATGCTAAACTGAGGGTTTTAATCAATCTTTTTGCATCTGCATCTGCATTCTTTTACAAACTTATCGCACTTGTACGTAGCGATAACATTAGCTCAAATATCATCTTACAAGGATTGTTCTAGGTCAGTAGAGGCTATTTTTACATAGGCTTTTCTAAAAGGTTTTCATAAATCATTATTTGAATTAACTCTTTTTCTAAAGTACCCTCACCCCGAATCCAATCTGGTTTCACAAGCCTTAGATCTAGGGGTGTCGGCGTGCTCCAAAATCTAGGACATGTTTTTAACTTAGAACATGGTAGCAGGTTCCTATTTTCCGCGATAAATAGGTGGCGACTCCATTACAGTTCTTAAAGGTTTTTCCAACTTAATCTTTTTTAACTTTAATCCTAATCGCCCTCATGCAAGACGCCGAGTTGGGTCCGATCCCGGGTTCCACAGAAACAGTTCTCAGTGTCATGTCCCTTCCCCCTGTGGAATTCACAGTACGAGTCTTCGTGCCATGATAGTGGTTTCTTATCCTCAGGTGGTTCACTGGTGGGCTTGGGGAGATGCATAATGTTTTTCTTTACGAGCTTTCCCAATGCCTTTGAGTAGGACATAAAGAGGGGGTCGAACCTTCGTCGCTGTTGTGACGAGAACGGCCCAACTGGTGATGACCTGGGTACAGCAGGAGTGGGTTGTGCTAGGAAAATTGGTTCTTATTCTTTGGTGCCTTCGAGTTTACAGCGTTAAAGGGTTCAGCCGTTGTCGTGGTTCGAGAAGTATTGCCCTGGCGACCATGATCTGTAGTTTTGGTTAGTTTGTACTTGTGAATTTCATCTTCTAGGGATCGAATCCTCTTAATGTGTCGAGCAGACTCTTCGGCGAATAGTCTAGCGTTTTTATCGGTTTCGATCTTCTGCATGGCGGCCAGATGTTCGAACAGGGCGGCGAGGTTGGCTATCTTGTGGTCAAGCAGCCTTACGTGTTCGGTGATCGTCATTAGCGGAGGAGGTGGTGGAAGGGCAGCTTCGTCACTTGCGAGGTTGAAACGGAAATTCATATTGTATTTGCGAGCCGGGTGTTCAGGGTTTTTCAGTGAGTGGACCTGACAAAGTTTTCAAACCTTTAGTGACTCTAAAAAGGAAGAAAAGACTCAACGAAAAATCGCATTCACAATAGAAGAAAAGCAAAGAAGTAAAAAAAGTGGGTGCATGACTCGACTCGTGTTTTTAGCTTAAAAGACACAGGAAGCTTTTGAGGTAGGGGCATGTTGACACGTCCCTAATCTCGAGGTAGGAAAATTTGTATGATCATAATCCGATTAACCCAGTTTAGCGGTATGTTGATAGGGGTTTATCATTACGATAAAAAGGATCAAACCGAATTAGCGATAGGCTAGTCGGTCTGAGGATGTTAAAATTGGGTAAAAGGCGATCACCTGTTCGCCTTTTACGTGTGACTCAGGGAATTAAATCAAAATGACGATAGGTCACTTGATTCAAAATTTAAATCAACGGGTTCGCATCTGAACGAGCCCGCGTTTTTGTTTTTTTGAGAGAAAAAGATTAAATCGGGATGACTAAAGAGTCACTCGACTTAGAGCTAATCCTAAAGTAGAAAAGGTTAATTTCATTTTAAAATATCCGAAATGAATTGACATTATCGGGTTTTTGCTCTATGAAATTTTTGCAATAAATGCATTATGACGATACGTCAGTCGCATAATTCATTTACGTTTTGAAAAAGACCTGGGATATAGTGATTATCCTGGATCGGTTTTAAATGCAGTGGCATTTTATTTATCAAACTCAAATGACTATAGGTCAAAGAGCCTAACGGCGTGTTTTAAAAAGTATGACCTTTTTTTTTGAAAAAAGTTTGAAAAAGTAATTTCAAAAATGGACGTATTTTAAAAGTATAATGCCTAGGAAATGTTTTTTTTTTTTTTTTGTATGCACAAAGTTTTGAAAGACGACTATAGTGAGGGTACTATAGCTTCCCACTTGTACATATAAACACTGATTTTTTGCTTATAGGGTAAGGTTCCCTCCGGCCATTCCCGTAACGTTTAGGTAGGGGCACCCGCAAGACCACACACGTCTTAGGTGTGAATTCAAGACGGGCCCTAGAGCGTTCGAGTTTGACTGGTTACGATCGTTTGTACGGATGCCGTACTTGTAATCGTGGAGGGGTGAGAGAACAACGTGTCCAGAGTTATCTCACTTATGAAGCGAGCATTACTAGGGGCCGTTCCTCGAGGGGTGTGGTTATGAATCAGGAGGATTCGACTCAACGTAATTTTGCCCAAATATCAAAAGCGTAAATGTTTTCAAAGTTTCAAGCTTCACTTCTTTATGATTTTAAAATAAAAGAAAAACTAGTTTTTCAAAAATAATAAAAATCATGCTCGTCCCAATGAGTCGCCCGGTGAAAATCTGGGAAATTTCAAGTGGAAAACTTATCGGCATACTGCGCGCGCCAAGCCTCGCCAGTCTTGGCGTGGGGTCCGGAATGCGCCTCGCAGGAAAAAAGGGGCGAAGTTTTGTAAAAATGGGGGAGATCATTGCATGAATTTGTGACCAAAAAAGAAAAGTAGAAAATCCTTTTTGAAAATGTATTTTCGGAGTCGCCACCAAATATTAAAGGAATTTGGAACCTATTCAACGCGTCTTGAAATACAAGACACGAGTGTCTCAGATTTCAAGGTGCGTCGATACCTATCCGTCTGAGGTTTGAAACCAGAGAAGGGATTCGGAGTGAGGTTACTTTTCAAAAGTTTTGACAAAAATGTGTTTTGAAAACTGAAATAAAAAAGCCTACATAAAAGTAGTCTCTACTAATTTGAAAACATTTATTTAATTTCGATATTTGGGCTAAAATGACGCTACGTACAAGTGCGAATATATATGACTCGATAAAAATGCATAAATAATGTAAATCGTCAAAATAATGACTTTACTATAGGAAATGTACGTTAAATAATAATTTATTGACTAAATTATTACCATAAACGTTATTTTTCGACCTCGTATTTGACTCTTTAAGAATTTGTGAAAACCCTCAGTTTTGACATGCTAAAAGACTCTATGAAGCAGTCTGATTTAGTGTTGGATCCGTGATTCTAGTCGTTATTTAATGCATGAATGAGGACTTGCATAATTATAAAAGTGACGTCGGTTTGCTTTAGTGATAATGAGTCGTTATTTATGCGATATTGGCGGGGTTTAGACGGATTACGAATCCGAATTGCTACAACTGTATTACGAATACGGCTTCGCTAATGCCAATATCGGGTTGGGGTTAATGTAACCCCTTTGTCCGAGTCTCAAACGTCCCAAACGTAGGTAAAATGTTTACCTTTCGAAAATGGAAAGACGGTATTTTGAGTGGATTTTGTGAGTAGTGTATGTGTATTGAAAAACCGATTGTTGAAATGAATGAAGGGGGTTGGTATTTATAGAGGTTGGCTGGTTTGAAGGTAAACAAAATATAAATCGCCTGTGTACAGGCGTTTTATATTTTGTTTGGGCTGGATTTTGTAAGAAAAAGAGAAGGCGGCTGTGTGGGGAGAAGTTTATAATCGCCTGTTAACAGGCGATTAGAAATTTAATCGCCTGTCAACAGGCGATTTCTATTTTGTTTTGGTGAAATTTGTTTATGCCGCCTTTGGTTTTTGGACGTGTGATTAGGTGATGATTATGTTTTATTTGGATATTTTGGGCCAAATTGGTTTTTGGCTCAATTTTGATTTTCGTGCTTTGGTTTTTGTCGTGTTTTTCGGTTTTGGCTCAAAATAAAATAATATTGAAGCATATTATTTTACGGTATCGTAGGGTCTAACCTTGTGAAAATGTGACACGGGACGCACTTTGGCCCGTTTTGCGTGTTGTGTTAGTGTGCGTTTTGGGTCGTTTTTGTAAGTTTGGGCCGTTTTGTAGCTAGTTGGGCTGTTTTTGTGGCTTGGCTTAATAAGACGTTCCTGTAATGTGCCCGTGTTGTACTCATAATGACTAAGAATGACATTCATTTTTATGATTATGCAAATTCAAATTAATACGCTAAAAAAAATGACTAAACACGTTTTAGACACTTTTGTACCGTTTCGACTCTTTTAAAAGCATGCATGAAAGTCCTTTTCGTCATCGGGTTTGTTTTTTTGGGGGGGTACGGATACGGGTATCTACACTAATTCTCCTATTAGGGTTTAAGGGGAATTTGTGCCTTTGGTTCAGGAACATGTTTTTAGATTAAACTAGTGATGCGACTCGTTAAATTCACGAGATGTTTTAAAATCCTGTATATACTCAAATTTGTATTGTGCATCCTGTTTATACTCAAATTTGTAATGTGGTGTTGTTCATGTATAGCATAAGTAAGAACACAAATATTGGTAAAAATCCATCAATTTTTGTTGATGTTATTAAAAAAAGTCTGAACCCCTAATCAAATGAACTATAAATTACGTAGTAGTATTCGTCGACAAAATCGGATAATTTTTGCAACAAATTCCCTTTAGTGACCTATATATATTTTTTTTTTCCCGAGTGACCCTTGAAATACATTAACACGATGCGACAATTATGGGAATGTCTATCTTTGCAAGAATGTTTTAAGCTAAAACACAAATCTAAGCACACGAACTTACACATAAGTTGTTGAGGGACTGGCAAACATCGATCCATATTACGGAGTACATTTTAGGATTTACATATAATATTGTTCCATATAATTTTTAAACGGAAAAATTCATTTTTTTTTAAAGTCATATGACATGCACAATAAACATTAGAAATCAACGTACACAAATCTAAACGAATAAAACAAAGTAAGTACTCAATAAAACAAAAAATATACTGCAATACTTGATATTGACCTCTTTTACACACCCACTATTTAATCATTGATTTTTGGAAGGAAGTACAGGCTCACTCGTGCTAGTAATTTTTCCTTCCACGAGTGAGCCTATAGTTTTTCCACAAATGACCTAAATATTTGAATATATAAGTTATATTTAGTTAATATATATACTTTATGTAATGAATATGTTATTAAGTATGTGTTTATGTCAATTTGTTTTCGTTATAGATTAAGTGAATTTTTTTCAAATTTATGAATATAATTGTTTATATTTTGAATATTTAGCTAAGTTTATTAACACGTCTATAACGATTTGTATTTAGTGATGAAATAGTTAAAATTAAAATGAATTTTAAAAGTATATCATCAGTGATCTCTATTTAAAGAGCATGTTAAATTATAAACAATAATCTAATCTATCTAATCTTTTGTTTTACAAAAATATACGAGTAACTAAAATCGTTTAAAAGAAAAATTTAAAAGTGAAAATTGGGAAAACAAAGAGTCATTAAAATTCTATTTTTTTGATGAGGTGTCATCATGAGAATGCTTTGTTTTGAGTATTTTAGATGAGAGTAGTCAAGGTGTTAGTCAATGATTGTGTTTTAATATGTATTAGATTGGTTAAATATATTGTCCAATTGAATTTCTTCCTACGCGTTTTATTATCAATTGAATTTAGGGACGCCTTTATTGAATTGAATTTAGGTTGTTTTAGTTTAAGATCGAAAGCCGAATTAAAACTAGACTCACGCGTATTTGATAAGCCAGGTTTAGTAAGTTGCGAGAGCCCGCTAAATTTGCTTAAGGTTAATATTGACTCGAGAGAGCGTATTCCCAACCTAATCATTTGCACAGTTTATTGTTCCTTCTTTTAAACTTGAGTTCCTGAATCACTGTCATAATAAACCCGATGCCCTAATCTTCTCCCTTATAGAACTCTTTTCAAATTCTTAAAAATTTGTTCATAGTTCGAATCAACCTTTTTCACACCCTTGAGTCAGACCTGTATTCGTCCAGCTTAACTGATAACTACGTTGTTTCTCTGTGGATTCGACCCTACTGCCACTAGCTACCTAGTTAGTTGACTTTAGGTTTATTTTGATAGGTGACTACGACTTTAGCCTCATCAATTTTGGGGTAGTGGAGAGGTGGAGGATGTTGAGTTGGATTCTGATGGACGAGTTGTAGTAGTAGGAGGAATAAATGTGATAGGAGAGGCAAACCAAGAATCTGTAGCAGAGGATGAGTTTGGGGCGATGGGGGGTGGGCTAGGGGATATAGCAGTGATTAGACGAGAGTAGGGAAATTCTGTTTCAACAAACGAGACGTGACGAGAGGTATAGACGCGTTGAGATGTTGGGTCGAGACAGAGATATGCGCTTTGAGTGATCGAGTATCCAATGAAGACGCAGACAATGGATTTGGTGTCGAGTTTATTAGCGGAATAAGGGCGAAGCCATGGATAACAGAGACATCTGAAGGCTCTAAGTTTGTTGTAATTAGGTGGGCGGTTGAACAAGCGCAGGTAAGGAGAGGCATTATCAAGTGTAGGGGTCGGGAGACGATTAATTAGGTATACAGCAGCACTGAAAGCATAGGTCCAGTAGGTGGTCGGTAGATTACCGTGAGCTAAAAGAGAGAGACCGGTTTCAACAATGTGGCGGTGCCGTCGCTCGGCATACCCATTGTGTTCAGGTGTGTGTGGAGGGGAAGTGAGATGGGAGATGCCATGTTGACGCAGCAAGGGAGTGATTTTAATGTACTCGCCACCGTTGTCAGAGAATACTGTGATTATTGGTTTGTTAAAGAATTTTTCAACAAGTAATTTGAATTGGTTGAATGTTTGCAATGAGTCAGATTTCTTCTTAAGAGGATAAAGCCACGAGTATTTGGTAAAATGATCAACAAACAAAATATAATATTTAAAACCATCGACAGAGAGTACGGGAGAGGACCAAACATCAGAAAAAAACAATTCTAAGGGAGCAGTAGACCGAAGAGTAGAAGTAGAAAATGGAAGCTTGTGGCATTTATTCAGTTTGCAAGCGTTACAATAATCAAAGCGAGAAACAGAAATAGGTAATTGATAATTAGTCTTAATGTAGGAAAAAACAGAGGATGACAGATGCCCAAGTCGATGATGCCACAACGCGGGTGAAGATGATGATGACACGGCAGCAGGTAGTGCCCGAGCAGAAGAGGGCTGCCACAAGTAGGTGCCGTGTTCAAGGGAATCGTGGAGAATTATTTGGCCCGTCGAGATATCCTTAAAAAGAAAAGTCGTAGGTGAGAACTCAATGAGTGCATTATTATCATTACAAAATTGGGAAACGGAGATAGTATTGCGCGAGATCAGAGGAACATGGAGAACGTTACGAAAAGACAGAGAAAAAGAGTTTGTGGGAATGCGAAAAGAACCTATATTAGCAATCGGAAGAGAGGAGCCATCACCAATGACGACATCATCGGTGCCCGTGTATGGAGAATGCTGAGCAAGGGTGGAGAGATCATTGGTAATGTGGTGCGTGGCGCCACTGTCAACAAGCCAAGCCGAGGAGGACGAGGAAGCAGCAACAGCCGTATGCGCCTGCGGACGTGACTGAGGAAGACGGTTTGGACGGGTGTAGGGGGTAAGTGTGAAGGAAGGGTGATTCTTCTTGAAATTACGGCAATTGAGAAAACTGTGACCCTTGTAGCTACAATACTGACAGATCAGAACATCCTTGGTAAAGACATTATCCGCGGTATAGGTTGGACGAGGAGGATAACGTGGACCATTCGAGCGATGTTGGGCAGCAAACGCAGCGGCAGGCAGGTTCGGGGCAGGCTGGTTTTCGGGATGTTGGAGTTCATGATTAAACAATTTTTGATGGAGAGCATCAAAGGAAATGAGTGTATCAAGGGTTTCCACTGTCTCCTTTATAGCGCAATAATGAGTGGGGTCAAGCCCACGAAGAACCTTAGCAATAATGTCCTTCGGGTCCATTGGTTTGTCAAGGAGGGCAAGTTCAATGGTGCATGTTTTAATACGGTGCATATAATCCGAGATGGATTGAGTGAGAAGTTTGACAATGGATTCAAGGCGTTGCTTGATAGAGTTGATGTGAGTTCGTGTGGGTCTGCCGAGGAGAGATTTGAGAGTATCCCACACGGACTTGGAAGTCAGACATTGAGTGACTTGAGAAGAAAGTTCGTCTTCAACGGTGCCGACAATAGCAACCCGAAGTAGGCTGTCTTGCCGAGACCAAGTTGAGAAGGCAGGATTGGCGGTGGTTTTGTCACCATTAGTGAGAGTAGCCTCGGGACAGGGATGAGACCCGTCAACAAAGGCGAATAATTCCAGACCTTCGAGGAAGGCTTTCAGTTGGAACGGCCATTGAGTGTAGTTGGTGGTAGTCAATGTTTTACATTGAGAGAGATTGACAAATAGAATTGGGGCCTCTGCATCCTTAGCATTGGGAAGAAGGAAGGTGTTGTTAGCCATTGCAAGAGTTAAAAATGTGGATCGAAGGCGGTTGATACCATATAAGAAAAGAAACCAGTGTATAAGAGTTTTGGATTGAATAATGTATCAATTACAATGGAGTTACAGGAGGTTTATATAGCTAAGACTAAGCAAGGAATTGATCCTAGAAATATGCACAGGATATACACACACAAAGAGGGAATTAGTGGAATTGATTGATTTGGATAATCAATCTAGGCGTGTAGTCTTGGCAATAGGAGATAACTGATGTTTATCCTTTCCTTAATTGTGAGTATTGATTTGATTGTGATTGAGGTGCATCCTTTGTTTCCTTATTTGTTGAAGATACTGATTTTGGAGCATTGTGGGTATCTTTATCCTTAACACTCAGAAGTCAAATGGCTTTGATACCATGTTAAATATATATATGAATTGAGGAAGAATATAATAGTAAGTCGAGTTATGTTGATTGTGTGTTGCATTTCGCATATGATGCTTACAATATATAGAACTTGGAGGAGACATAACACATTCTCGAGAATACCTAAGATCATGTAATAAATCTACCTATCCAACACTTTCATATTCCTCATACATTCAATATTCCCATCACTTTTTTTCAATATTTTTGTAGCCAACTCTCTGAAATGTATTTTAAGAGTAAATTGTAAAAATATATTTTTATCACTTTTCCCCATTATATGTTACGAACTTTTTAAAGAATAGTACTCCGTAATAAAAACATTATTTGTTGGTATATAATTTAAGAGTATATATAGTAAGGGTTTGTTCTCTTTGCCTTATTTTTTCTGAAATCTGAAGTTGTCTGAAATTTTTAAAGTTTTTAATAAGTATCTGAATTTTTTTTTGTTTGCTTAAATGTCAGAATTTCATTAAGATAGCAAATAGTACAAGATACTCTAATTACATAATATCAATTTCATACAGCCACTTTTCATCTAACTTCTACATTTCAAAGTGTACGAAAAATAGACGACTACGAATTAACATCTTAAGGTTACAACCCACTACCTGAGGATGTAAAATACAACCATTAATCCAGGCCTTATTTCGTTGACATTCACCAACCAATTGCTCCAATTGCTCGCTTCTTGACCCGGGACCATCTTTTATTGTTGACATTCTCCAACCAATTACCATTACCAAAATTAACATGAAACAAGGATGATAAGCAATGCATCACTGCCTTCACATACGGACACTCCAGAAATATATGAGTATATGTCTCCCTCGGAGCATCGCAAACACAACACAAATCATCAGGAAGTATGGCAAACGCCTGCAATTTGATCTTAATCTTGAGCCCCTAATTAACTAACAACCAAGTAAGAAAGACGTGCTATGAAATAGCCCAATTATTCCAAACCATTTTAAACCAAGGTACTACCTCCAAAGACGGAGAAAGCCACCTATATACCGACTTAACAGAATAAGAATCAGAAGACGTATACAGAGAATCCTCTAAGAGGAACCGAACACGACTAATCTTCCCCCATTGCCAAGATGAGTCGACTTTAGGCCTATACTCAGGCCATGATTGCCTCCTTAGGTACAAATGATATATCCACTGAACTCATAGCTTATCTGGTCTAGTAGATACCCACCATGCCAATTTACCCATCATCGCAAGATTCCACCTATATGCATCTCTCACTCCAAGACCACCTATCGCAAGATTCCACCATGCCAATTTACCCACGCCAATAAGTATTTGAAGTTTTCTGAAGTTTCATAAAGTTATTTTAAGTTTTAGTTTTATTGCTAAATAAATGTGAATTTTTAGAAAATTTTAATATTTTTAATTTTCTTTGGAATAATAATAATAATAATAATAATAATAATAATAATAATAATAATAATAATAATAATAATAATAATAATAATAATAATAATAATAATAATAATAATAATAATAATAATAATAATAATAATAATAATAATAATAATAATAATAATAATAATAATAATAATAATAAGGGTTATTTCATGAAAATAATCCAAACTAAGCCTACCTTTCTCATTTTAAATAGAGATATCATGGCAAATTTATTTGCTCATTCTTGGGATCTCCGGCCCAAAATTGTATTTTAATCAAATATTCTGAAATTTGTAATCCAAATAAAATAGTCCACATGACTAAATTACATTTAACACTCATGGGATCTCCGGCCCAAAAATTATATGCGCTAAAATATTTTGGAATTTCAATCCAATAACATATGAACATATGATACACAGTCCACATGACTGATTTATGCGTTACGCTTCTTTCATCATTCCACTTCCAGGGGAGAGAGTTTTAAAGTTCATATGCTCAATTTATGACCAACCTCGAGGTCACATCTTTAGCCACTTTTGGTGGAAGGGAAATTTTAAATAATAGTCTTTGACCATAACCATGGCCATATTCTTAATCTAGTGGGAGAAAAGATTTACACCAAAATCTAATTTGAACCGTCTCCGCGACTACATCCTCAACCACGACCCGTACGTGGGAGATGAGATTATTAAATTAATATTCAAATATCGAAAATAACCATATCCATGGTAATATTCTCAACCACCATTTGTGGGAGAAAGAGTTTTAACAAAAACTTATTAGACCGTCTCCACGGTTACATTCTCAACCACTCCGGGTGAGAAAATCTTACATCCACTTCCAGGGATGTCATTGTATAATTTCCATGAATTTCTACTTTATTTGATAATTAATTCATAAGGTGATACAATTAGGTTGTATAAAATATAACATGGAGATACAATTAACAATAGTACATATGTAACAGTACATATAATATAATAAATCTCTTAAGGTTAAGACCCATAGTAGATAAAAACAAATAAATCACATACCATAATGACTACTCCGTACTCCATATCAACAATTATATAAAAATCAAACAAAGACATTAATAAAATCATTATGGCACTTAAGATCGAGATCAATACGGAGTATTTTATAAAAACATAGTACTTTGACATAGGATGATTTAGGAAACATCTTCATAAAAAATTAAATTCCATATTTAACTTAGTTAATTAATTTCTTATCATAATAAAACCATATCTCCAATCTAAAACTTACACTTAGCTTATAATATGAGACGAAACGATAGTCAATATAACAAGTAAACCATAATAAATTATTACCACATAAAAGTGTCCAATTATAGTGTCATTTATATATACTCATATTATATAAATAATTAATTCGCATAATTAATTACATATAAATATATGTGCTCGGTAATTACGAAATGACCGTGGAGACCAGAGACATATGTGTTCACATAGAATATAGGCCTAAACCAAATCACAATCAAAAGGTTGGAAAAAAAAGGATGCACAAGTCATAGAACTCTAAAGCAAGAGAAAGAGTATGTAGGGCAAAAAGAGTATGTAGGACAAAATTGAAGTTAATTAATGTCATGAACAAACTAAAAAACTATGTCACGTGAAGCATAATTACGTGTAATATGTATGTGATACTTACGATTTATGAACAAGTACTAACATGGAATTTTTCTTTTCAATTTTAAATATTACGTAAACAATTATTTAAAAACATAGTACCATACCTCAATTACCGAGATAATAAAGTTTAGATCTAATACGAACCTCCAAATTATTAGATCTATTGTATCCAAATAAACCTCAAGCATAATATAATCCGTAATAATTTTTTCCATTATGAGACGATTCGTGCTGATAACGTGTTGTGAAATAATAAGAATAAGAGAGACCATAGAAAAGTGGAGAGATCTGTATTATTCATCTATCTTGAGAGCAGTATATATAGTACATTATAGTTTATAGGGTTTAAGTCAATCCCTAGCAAGATACAATAAGAATTGTTGGGTCATAGGCCCAATGGACATTCACACTAACATATTACAATATCTATAACATTTTGAAGTTTGTTTTCGGAGTCACCACCAAATATTTAAGGAATTTGGAACTTCTTAAGCGCGTCTTAAATCATAAGACGCGGGGTCTCAGATTTCAAGGTGCGTCGATACCTATTCTTCTGAGGTTATTGTGAAACCAGAAATGATTCAGAGTGAGGTTACTTTTCGAAAGTTTTGTCAAAATGTATTATGGAAAACTGTAATAAAAAAGCCTACGTAAAAGTAGTCTCTACTAATTTGAAAACAAATGCTTTATTTCGATATTTGGGTAATAGGACGCTACGTACAAATGCGAATGTATGACTCGATAAGCATGTAAAATGATGAATGTGGTTCGTCAAAGCTATGACGTTTTGCTTTGGGAAATGTACGTAAATAAAATAATTCATTGTATTTGAATTACTAAATAGACGCTATTTTCCAACTCGTACTTGATTCTAAGATTTTGTAAAAACCCTCAGTTTTGCATGTTTAAAAAGACTAGTTGAAACGGTATAAGTTTATGTCGAATCCGTGTTTTAGTCGTAATTTAATGGATGAATGAGAATTTTGCATAATGTAAAAGTGGCATCAGTTTGTTAGTGATTTTGGGTCGTTGTTTATGCGGTATTGGCGAGGTTTAGACAGATTATAAATCTAAATTACTACAACCGTATTACGAATACGGGTTCGTTAAAACCAATACCGAGTTGGGTTAAGGTAACCCTTTGTCCGAGTCTCAAACGTTTAATCTGAAGGTAAAATGTTTACCTTAAAATGTAAAGACGGTTTTAAAGTGAATTTGAAGAGTATTATGAGAGTTGTATTAGAGTTGAAAAGGTGATAATTGATGGTGAGAATGTCGAATAAGGGTTGCTATTTATAGATGTTGGCTCGTGTTTGTTCATGGTTGCAGATAAAATCGCCAGTTAACTAGCGATTAAAGTAAAAAAGCCAGTGAACTGGCTATTAAAAATAAAATCGCCGGTGTGTTTTTGGGAGAAAAGAAAATCGCCAGTGTACTGGCGATTCTTTTTTTGTTTATGGGTTCTTGATTGGACTTGGGCCGCCTTTGTAATGGTGATGTATGTGATGTATGATTTGATTCTCTTTTATGTCGAGAATATTTGGGCTGTTTTGACATTTGGGCTCAGTTTCGTTTCGATTTTCATGTTTCGCGTCTCGGTTTTTGCCGTGTTTTTCGGTTTTGACTCGTAATAAAATTGTTTTGTAATGTATTATTTCGTGACGTCGTAAACTTAGTTTTAAGAAAATGTGATCCGGGACGCGTTTTGGTCCGTTTTGGGTGTTGGGCGATTTTGTGTGTTTTGGGCCGTTTTGTGAGTTGGGCCGTTTTTGTAGGTTTGTGTGGGTTGCTTTTGTGGGCTTGACTTGTGTCGTTTTTTGTGGGTAAAACTTGTGTCGTGTTTCTCGGCATGAAAATAAGATGACTAAATTAATACCCTTTTACAAAATATGCAAATTCAAATTAATGCGTTTAAAAATGACTAAAATGTTTTAGACGCTTTGTACTGTTTTGTACGTCTATTAATAAAACATGTATAAAAAGTCTTTTTCATCATCGGGCATGTTTTTGTGGGGTACGTAAACGGGTATCTACATGTTGTAACTTTTATCAATAATTGACTCGGTTCTGTTATGTTTTCTTGATACATTCTAAAGATGAGACAATGAGTAAATTTATTCTGTTTAATAATGAAATTGAATTGCAACAGCTTCTTTAATAAAGAATGTACGAAATGATGGGGGGAGGAGAATTCTACGAACCTATGTATTTCGATTCATGTGGAATAATACATGAAGTCACTGCTTCAAATACACCACAAGAGAATGGTATAGCAGATAGGAAAAAATCGAACTCCTAAGGGGATTGTTATTTTGATGTTATCCTACTAGAGTTGAAGTGTAAGATTTTTGGGGAGAAATCATGTTAACGGCTTTGTGCGTATCGGGTTCCACGTGAGACCCACCAGATGTCTTACTTAGCGCAAGGGAACGCTTGTTTTGGTGAAAAAGAGGTGACTTCAATTCTAAAAGATTAATTGTTTTAAAATCCTTTAAAAGTCGTTTTTGGAGTCGTCACCAAATTATGCATTAATTTGGAACTTGCCAACTAGTTTTAAACCCTAACACACGTATCTTAGAATTCAAGGCACGTCGACACCTATCCATCTAAAAGGTTATCGTCCAACCAGAATCAAATCTGGGTGAAGGTACTTTTCATTAGGTTAATTCATTAGTTGTTGTATAAAACTGTTTAAAAAGCCTATTTATTGAAATAGCCACTGCTAACTTTGAAATAATCTGTTACTTTTCGTGTTTAAATCGTACCCACTACGTACATACGTGAATGTGCATGAAAAATAGATGCAGAAAATGAGTTGAAATCACTAGAATAATGGAAATCACCAGAGGACTAGTGATTCATAAGCTGAATCGCCAGTTCTCTGCCTGTTCCAAAATTTGTTGAAAACCGTAAGAATTTTTTAAAACAAACTCTCAGTTTTAGACATGCTATTACGTAAATCAATGAAAATCATTTTAGTTTATGTTGCATTCATTAATTTAGTCGTGTCAATACTTAATGAGAGGATTTGCGTAGGATTCATTTATAAGAATTCGTTAGTTCATTTTTAATGGTCGTTGCTTATGCAATATAGACGGGATTAAACAGATTGTTTTAAATGAATGTTTCCAAAAAAAATGCATATTTTAGAGGAAATTCTACTTTAAGCTTAAGTGTGTGCTTGGTTTTGAATTATAGGTACCTATGTGTCGATTTTTAGCTTAATGGGCCTAAAAAGAAATTTTTAGGTGGTTTCATGTTTTTAGGCCTTGTTGTAAGAGGCTTTGTTTTTGTAGTTGGGTTTGGATGAGTTTGTTGGGCTATTTTGTGATTATGAATGGTCAACCTATATTTAAAACGAATTTTAGATCATTTTTTATTAAATGGTCTTTGCAATTAAACTCATTTTTATTGTCGATTTATTTTTGGGGGGTACAGATATGGGTTTTCGCAGGCTTGTTATTTAATAGATAGGGTCCTAAATAAATTAAAATAAAAGACAATTACCCTATATGACCTACGGTACAAAAAGAAACTAAACTTTAGTCATTTTCTAATTGAGGTTGTCGGCTGGCTGTTGTAAGATTACCTCATCCAAAGATAAAAACCTTAGGAGAAAGAGGCATTGATTGATTTTTAATTGGATATGCAATGCATTCCAAATACTATAGGTTCCACGTCATGGAGTCTAATGATTCAGTGTCAGTTTATACCGTCATTGAATCAAGAGATGTCAGCTCTGATGAAACACAAATTTCAACTATACCAAGACCAAACATTATGACTCCAAATCAAGTTGGAATTTAGGGGCATAAATATAACAGTCTAACCTACCACCATCGTAATACACCTCAACTAAAAGGTGAAATACACACTTTTGGGCTCATTATCTTCACTTGAGCCCAAAAACACAAGACATGTTACTAAGATGGTGGATGTAATCCCTTATAAACATTTCAAGCTTCATTTTATTCCCGGATGCGGGATATCAACGTCATGGGGTGTTAGAAACTCCCCTACTTAGAGAACACAACGTCTTCGTTCTAACTCACAAAGCTGACCGTAACCAAGCCTACAATCTCCCCCTTCTATGCGGGTGACCGGTGTCCACATAACCACGAAACTCACCACATGGTCGCAAGGTTGCTCTAACACCATTTATTATAGAGTGACCCACAAACATCGTAAAACACCTCACCTAGACGGTGAAATACACACTTTTTGGCTCGTTGTCCTTACTTAAGTCCAAAAGCACAAGGTCTTATTACTGAGATGGATGATAGAGTCGCTTATAAACATATCAAGCTTCCTTTCCTTCCGTGATGAGGGATATTGAAGGTACACGAGCAGTGACCCTTCTCAACGCCTCAAGAGGTCGCCTCGAATAGGAGAGGCGCTTCGCGAGAAAAATGTAAGTGACAAGCGATATAAGCTAGAGTCGCTCAATGCTAAGATGATGTACTGTTATTATTTGCTATAGGGGACATGTCATTGCTGATTTGCGTAAAACCTTTTTCAAAGAAGTATTAAAAATATTTTAAAAAGCTGTATTTTGGAGTCGCCACCAAATAAAGGGGTAATTTGGAACCCAATCGGCGCGCCCTAAAGTCAAAGACGCGAATCTTAGATTTCAAGGCACATCGATACTTATTCGTCTATGGTTAGTGTGAAACCAGAGCGGATTCAGAGTGAAGGTACTCTCAAAAGTTTATCAAAATAATATATGAAAACTGTAATAAAAGCCTACGTATAAGTAGCCTCTACTAGCTTGAGAACAGTGTGAAAACCGATGTTTGAGCATTTCAAACCCGCTACGTACAAGTGCAAAAAGCATTCGATAAACGGGCATGAAAATCGAATGTGAACGTCAAAATAATGACGTATTACTATTGGAAATATACGTACGCGACACTTCATGACTTGAATTTACGTTTTAGCGTTCCGACTCATGCGTATGTAAAAGGTTTATTAAAACCCCTCGTGTTTGCATGCCTAACGAAAATGGTACTAAGCTATGTTGAATCCATGTGTAGCCGTAAAAAATGCATGCACATTTGTAAAAGTGAAATTTCTTTGTTAATTGTTAATTTGGTCATTTGTTTAATGCGATATTCGCGGGTGTAAGACAGATTAGGAATCTGAATCGGTATACCACTACAAAAAAAACATGCCTATTGCGACGGCCAAACAATTCCGCCGCAAAAAAAAAAAAAATGCAACGGAATATGAATTTTGCGACGGATTGTTTTGGGGCTGAGAAATTGATTCGGCACGTTAATTAGCGAGGGAAATCCGTCGCAAATTTGAAAAAAATTCCGTCGCAATCTCTATTTCGTCGCAAAAACCGTCGCAAAACTAAAAACCTGAAGTCCCACTTAAAAAGTCCGACAGTTCAAAAATCCGGATTTTTACCATTTAGAAAGGCGTGTTGAGAATTCGCTAGAGTTTTGATATATGATTTTTGTAGAGAACGAATCTAGAAAGAGAAAAAGATAGTAAAGTAAATGAAGAGAAAATGAGGAGTAAATAAAATTGTCTGTGCGTGACAAAGGGGTAAAGTAAAGAAAATGAGGAGTAAAGTAAATGTGATTTTTGTGAGGGGAGTAAATGAGGAGTATAAATAGAGTTTCGCGGTGGATCTGACGAGGGAAATTAAAATCGCCAGTGCATGACAAAGGGGGAAAGAAAATCGTCAGTGGGGTGGCGATTTGGAGGAAAATCGCCATAGGGGTAGCTATTTTAGGGGAAATCGCCAGTTGCTCTGGCGATTTCTGTCGATTTGTCCCTTGCACTATGATTTGTTTGGCTCGTTTTGGCCACGTCACGTGCCTTGCCTGACGGGTTTTGCTATTTTGGACGATATATTCGAATGGTTTTTGGGGTTTTGGAAGGTTGAATGGGCTTTCAGTTTAGGTGTTGTGTGGGTTGAGCCGAGTTGACTTCGTTTGACTTGGGTTGTTGGGCTCATTTTGTGTGCTTGTTTTATTTTGGTAGTTTTGTTAGTATATCCTCGGGTTTCGTGCCAAGTCAATATTTTTCTTTTGCTCATCGATTATTTTAGGTCATGTTTAGTCATGAGGATTCAGCTTGAGTGTGGGGTGGATTGGGAAGCGTGTTTAGGGGTTTAGTGCCGATTATATGCTTGGAAAAGAGGATTGTTGTGTGTTTTGGCCTTGACTTCGTTTTTGCACATTGGTTTTTGTTTTGTCAGGTGCTTTTGAGTGGGGAGAGGATAAGCGGGGGCTTACTCTACACAACTCATGTAATTAATAACGCTAAATGCTCCTGGACAACTAAAATGGTTTAGACATGTTTATACCGTTCTTGCATACATAAATAAAAGTCCATTTTATCATTGGGTTGTTTAGGGGGTGCGGATACAGTATCTAAAGATATCAACCTCATGGGGTGTTACGATAAAAACATTAAAGCTGAAATTGTTGTTGAGCCTCAATCTAATTGACTTGAGCTTTGGAGAGATAAATGAGAAAGAAAAATGAAGTCGTTTGGACCTAATTTTCAAACCTATTTGGTTTAGAGTTCAAGAGACGAAGTGGGATTCCAATACTCTTATTGCTATCATGTTGACGAGGATCCTAGAACGTTTGATGAGGCTAAGAAGTCTCATGATGCGTATTTTACGAAAGAAGTCATAAAGGATGAAATTGATTCCATTGTCGTAAATAACACTTGGGTTTTAACTGATGTCCTTCATGGTTGCAAGCCTTTGAGTTGCAAATGGATTTTCAAAAGGAAAATGAAGGTGGATGGTATAATCGACAAGTATAAAGCTCGATTAGTCACTCAAGGCTTTCGGGAAAAAGAACGTATTAATTAATTATTCGATACTTATGCCAGTTGCTCATATCTCTACTATTAGGTTGTTGATTGTCTTAGTTGTCATCAACAATCTAGTGATCCATCAAATGGATGTTAAGCGCACGTTCTTAAATGGAGACTTAGACGTAGAAATTTACATGAAATAATCAAATGCTTTGTTATGCATGGTAATGAGTATAAGGTATGTAAACTAGTTATATTATTGTATGGACTGAAACAAGCGCTTAAACAATGACATCATAAGTTTGATGAAATAGTTTTGTTTAACAGGTTTAAGCTTAACCAGTAAGACAAAATGTGTTTATAGCAAGTTTGACGATGCACGTATTGGCGTAATCATATATGTCTATATGTCGATAACATGTTGATATTTAATTGGTACTAGCTGTTGACTCCGTATTTAGTTTTGATATTGTCAAGTTATTTATTTCTATATCGTATATTACTTGGTCGTTTGTTTGAGCTCATGTTGCGTAGGACTTATAATGCAAAAGAGGAAGATGAAGATGAGAAAGACGAGCTTCGTGTCAAGTCAAGACTTTAGGACTAAATTTGTAAAGTGACTTAACGAAGCTATGCACTACAAATCTTAGTAGTAATGCTATCATAACATGCTTGCATGTTGTAGTAACATTAGTACTATTAAATATTTTCTCTAAATATTTTCTAAATATCTTTTTCAATATTTTCTAAAGAATTATCTTGTGTTAAAAGTTTTCTATATTGTTTGATCATATATGTGAGAATAACCTTACTCATCTTAGAATTAGATTTAAGTATATTTTATCTAGTAAAATATATGAAAATCTAATTAGTAAAGATGTGGAAGATATATTTCTCATATTTTGTGATCTTGCAAAATATTCTCTATGATAATTCTCTTCCTCAAAACCTATCCTATACAATATTTTTTATTTTGAAAAATCATCCTTATTCTTTTCATATTTTGGCCGAAAATAATTTGTAATACAAATCTATATCTTTTTCGGATTTCCTAATATATTTTCAAAGAATAATCTTTCTAAATAATATTGTATAATATCTTTATTTTGAAAATATACTTCTTATCTTTTCTAATATTGGCCGAAAATATTTGGTGGATATTCATTCATAATTTCGGCTTCCATATTATATTTTCAAAGTATTATTTTCTAAATAATATAGCCTATTATCTTGTTTCTCCTAGTTAGATTAATGTGTCTAAATACATTCTTGGAGAACAAGTCATCTTAAGCATCTTCCTAATTATTCTTCTTCCATCTAAATCTTTTAATTAGGGAGTTTACAATATTTTTATAAAACAATATTATCCTTCTAATATTATCTTCTTGATTCACAAGCTATTGAAAATAATATTGTTTTACACCATTTCATTCTACACGTGTACTATAAGTACTAGTGTTTTCATTTTGATAAAAATAACAATTTAAGCTAATCACTTACATTTTTATCAAAACAATCTAAGTCTTTCAAAGTGTTCTTAATTTACAATTTTGCAAAATATTTTGACCTTGTTGTCTAAGCCGTGATCTTCATTTCTATTTGCAAAATACTAGTTTGATTTTGAAAGAACTTTAAAACGTGTGCTTTTGTTTTTGAATTCTTATTCTTAAAAGTGCATAGTTACGATAAGACTCTCTAGACAATTGAATTGTATTTTCATTTGATTGAGAGACTTGTAACAAAATCATTTGTAAGAGATTAACATCTCAAAAGAAAGAAAAATAGCTTCACACTAAGGTCGGGGTAGATCTCTAGTGTTTGTTAATTATTTATTGTAAGCTAGGCCGGAGTAGGTGCTCTTGATAAATAATTAATAAGAAGAAGGGGTGGATGTAGGCTTTTCAATTGGGCCGAACCACGTAAATCATTGTGTTCTTTATTTTCCGCAATTTACTTTCACGCTTTAATATTTCCGTTGCAAATTTTTTTTTAAGAGGTCCAATCCTCTATTCACCCCCCCTCTAGAGTATTGTCGGGCCCTTGGACTCTACAATTGGCATCAGAGCCTCGTGCTCTTGATAGCTTTACCGCTAAAGAGGTGATCCAATACTCTAAGTTTTGATATTTTCTTTTTATTTCTTTTTAAATCTCGGCCTAGTCTTTTATTTTTTTAAAAAATGGATTCTAGTGACTCAATAAAGTATCCTATCTTTAATGGTACCGATTATAGTCATTGGAAAAATCAAATGAGGAATTACATTAAAGGAACAAATTTTGAATGTTGGAGAATCATAGTCAAAGGACCCATTGCTATACTTTCTACTGATTTGAAAGGTGAAAAGCAAGAAGATGACTATGATGAGAATGATTTTAAAGTTGCTCAAAAGAATTTCAAAGCTTTAACACTTTTACAAAGAGGTTTAACCAAAGAGATTTCTATTCGTTTTTCATCATCTGCTAGTGCTAAAGAAATTTGGGATAGTCTTGAGGCCTCCTATGAAGGAACATCCCAAGTTAAAAAGTGTCGGGAAAATTTATTAACTCATCAGTACGAGATGTTTCATATGGAGAAAAATGAAAACATCAGTGACATGTCTGATCGATTTATTAGTATAATCAATGAGTTAAAAAATTTAGGCAAAGTTTATCCAACCGAGGATCTTGTCAATAAGGTCCTTCGGAGCCTAACCGATAAATGGCAACCCAAAATCACTGCGATAGAGGAAGCTAAAGATCTATCCAAACTTTCCTATGATAGCTTGATTGGATCTTTGATGGCCCATGAGTTAACACTCAACAAAGGGCACGTGGAACCAATCAAAAATAAGGGGATAGCTCTTCGCCGAGTCGAGTGATGAGGAGACAGAAGATGAAATAGGATTGTTTGTTAAACGTTATAATAAAAAGTTTGCTTCTAATTCTTCTAAAAATGTGAGTAATAATGCCAAACCTTTCAAAACAAGAAACACAAATAAAGGTTGTTACAAGTGTGGAGAGACAACTCACATTATCAAAGATTGTCCTACTTGGGCAAAGATCAAAAACAAAACCAAACGTGAGAAAGCTAAGAACATGTACAAGATCGCTATGCTTGCTTCAGATGGTTGGGGAGACATAGAATGTTACACGGATAGTGATACCGAGGAGGAAGAAGAAGTTAATGTATGTCTTAGTACGCATGGAAAAGAGACGTCAAAGGGAAGGTCATATAAAGACCTATGCTTAGTTGGAACATCTACTTCGGATTCGGATAATGAGGTATGTTTTTCACAAATTAAACATAAGCTTAAAAAGTTGTCTAAGGATAAGATTTTGTCGATTGTTGAGAATATTTGTGAGGATCAAAGGGCTTACATACGAGATCTTGAAATTGAAGTTAGTAAAAATGAACAAAAGAATCTTTCACTAACTAAAATGGTCAAAAAACTTCGCTCTAAGAAGAACGTAAGTTCACCAAATGTTTCAAAGCAAAGCTTTGACACATATGTTGAACCGACACCAAACTTGGATCGAAGCAAGTATAACATTGACTCTGATTACGCTTCCGAAGATGATAAATCGTCTATAAACTCTGAAAATTCTGAAAGTTCGTTCGGTGATGTTAGTCTAACACGGGATGATGTTACCATACCATCACCAGAAGTTGATATACCTCCTGTCAGTGTTACCTCAACATCTGACCAGATAAAGGAAACCCTAGATGAGGTTAACCTAACATCTGAAAAGGATATACCAGCTTTGGAAGATGTTACAGTAACATCATCATATGTTGAACGAAATCATGAACTTGAAGAAAAGGTTAAGTTGTTAGATAACCAAGTAAATAACCTCACTAATGAACTTATTCAACAACAATCAACGTTTAAAGTTATGAAGTCATCGTTTATAAAGAAAATTGTTGAACTTCAATCCGAATTGAGTAAAAAGGAATCCACTATAAGTGTAGAGGTCGAGTCTTGTAATAATTGTGAAAAGTTGAGTAAAGAAAAGGAAGAACTTAATGAGAAATTAAAAGAAGCTTTCAATGTTAGTAAGAAATGGGAAGCTAGTCAAGAAGTTCTTAACTTTTTAACTCAACAATCTAATCGACACCATAAGGAAGGTTTAGGTTATCAAACTAGATGTCGCATAGAACACGTTAAGAAAATGAATGAACCCACTAACCGTGATTTTCGTAAGAGACAATATGTTGGTCTTCCCGAATATAAAATTTGTAATTTTTGTGGAAAAACGGGTCATTATGTTAATACTTGCAAAAAACGTGTTATGCATCATAAGAAAAATAAGGATTATGTCAAATCTAGTCATGATAACAAACCTAAACCTAAAAATCATGAATCCACTAAAAGGAAGTATGAATCTTTTGATCCTAATATGTATTATAATAATAAACGTAAATATGTTGTTAAACGTGTTTGGATTCGTAAAGATTTGCTTCCCGAGGTAACTAATAGGAGAGGACCCAACTTTGTGTGGGTACCTAAATCTCAAAAGTGATCTTTTGTAGGAAGAAGTGAGAGGAAGCAACCAATGGTACTTGGATAGTGGTTGCTCGAGACACATGACGGGAGATAAAAGCAAGTTCCTCTCACTTGAAACGTATGAAGGTGGAAGTGTTACTTTTGGAGATAATGGTAAAGGAAAAACCATTGGAATTGGTCGAGTTGGAATCTCCAAAACACACTCCATTGAAAATGTGCTTCTTGTACAAGGACTTAAGCATAATCTTCTAAGTATCTCACAATTGTGTGATCGTGGGAACAAAGTCGTGTTTCATTCTAGTATGTGCCGAATCATGTGTGAAGGATCAAGCCGTGTTATACTTGAAGGAAGAAGAAAGAATAATGTCTATGTCGTTGACCTAGAAAGTATTCCTTCTATATCCTTCACGTGTATGAGTGCGGTTACAAACGATCATTCTTTATGGCACAAACGATTCGGTCATATCAACACGCATTGTCTAAAAAGGTTGAAGAGATTGGAACTTGTTGAAAGACTTCCTTCCGTAAAGTTTGACACCAATAAATTGTGTGGCACGTGTGTACGGTGTAAACACGTGAGATCATCGTTTAAGTCTAAACATGTGGTAAGCACTTCCAAGCCACTTGAATTAGTTCACATGGATTTATGTGGACCAATGAGGGTTAGTAGTAGAGCCGGTACTAGATACGTCTTTGTATTAGTAGACGATTATTCGAGATTTGTTTGGCCAATTTTCTTAAGCTCCAAAGATCATACCTTTGATGAATTTGTGTGCTTGATAAAATTAGCTCAAAACAAGTATTCGCATAATCTCATATCTATTAGGACGGATCATGGTACCGAGTTCGATAACCAAGCCTTCATTGAATATTGTCGAGAGCATGGTATCGATCATAACTTTTCGGCTCCAAGAACTCCTCAACAAAATGGAGTAGTTGAAAGAATGAATCGAACCATAGAAGACATGTCACGCACTATGTTATTGTGTAGCGGTTTGCCTAGAAACTTTTGGGCAGAGGCCGTGAATACCGCATGTTATATACACAACCGAGCCATGATTAGACCAATCTTAAAGAAAACCCCTTACGAACTACTAAGAGGAAGAAAGCCAAACATATCCCATCTAAGATGTTTTGGAAGTAAATGTTTTATACATAATAATGGTAAAAATAGATTGGGAAAGTTTGATCCTCGTAGTGACGAAGGTGTTCTCTTGGGTTATTCTAATCATAGCAAGGCTTATCGTGTGTACAACAAGCGAACTATGTGCGTGGAAGAAATTATACATGTCGTATTTGATGAAAACGATACTCTCGAACAATATGAAGGAGATGACTTGGAAGAAGAGGAAGATCCAGATTTCTGGCTTACTCGTAAAGATTTACCCGAATTAGGCAGCGAAACGATGAAACACAAGTTATTGGAACCGACGCTGAAAAGCCTCAAAAGTCAAATTTGGACGACATTCAAGGCAAGGATAATGTTAATGTCACTTCATCATCTAACTCCAAAGACTCCACGAAAGATTCTTTGGAAGCAGATGTTAAGGTAACATCAACAGTAACACCCAGCCTGAATTCAGGGGGAACATCTGACGTTACGGATAATGTTAGGGTAACATCAGATGAAAATCCTAAAAACATTCCAACAACGACCAAGAAATGGAAACATCAAAGTTCTCATCCCACGGATGCGATACTTAGTGACTACAATAAAGGTATACAAACGCGTAAGTCCATCATGAATAACTATTGTGTGCTAAACTCGTTTCTCTCTACAATTGAACCTAACAACATCAAAGTTGCCCTAACCGATTCTGATTGGATAGTTGCAATGCAAGATGAGTTACGACAATTTGAGAAAAACAAAGTTTGGCACTTGGTTCCTAGGCCTCCGAATCGTAAAGTTATTGGTACTCGTTGGGTTTTTAGAAACAAACTTGACGATTCGGGAGCTATTGTGAGGAATAAGGCAAGGCTAGTGGTGCAAGGCTACAACCAACAAGAAGGCATTGATTTCGACGAAACCTTCGCACTGTGAGTCTGCTTAGAAGCGATTAGATTACTAATTGCCTTTGCCGCTCACAAAGGATTTAAACTCTATCAAATGGACGTTAAGACTGCCTTTCTTAATGGCTATTTGAAAGAGGAAGTGTATGTTGAGCAACCCCCCGGTTTTCAAAGTAATGAATTTCCAAACCATGTTTATTTTCTCGACAAAGCTCTTTATGGTTTAAAACAAGCCCCTAGGGCATGGTATGATCGTTTATCTCAGTTTTTACTTAAAAATGATTTCAAACGTGGCTCTGTCGATAAAACCTTATTTTTGAAAACCAAGGGGTCCGATATTCTAATTGTTCAAGTTTATGTTGATGATATTATTTTTGGTGCTACTAATGAAAGTTTGTGTAAGTATTTTTCAGACCTAATGCAATCTGAGTTTGAAATGAGTATGATGGGAGAATTAAGTTTCTTCTTAGGTCTACAAATCAAGCAAACTAAGGAAGGGATTATGATACATCAACAAAAATACATAAAGGAGTTGCTCAAGAAGTATGGTATGGAGAATGGTAAGGTTATCTCCACACCTATGGCAACAACAACCAAGCTCGACAAGGATGAGCATGGTAAGGCCGTGGATGAGACTATGTATAGAGGCATGATTGGCTCTCTTTTATATCTCGCGGCAAGTCGACCCGATATTATGCAAAGTGTGTGCGTATGTGCTAGGTTTCAAGCAAACCCTAAGGAGTCCCATCATGTGGCAGTCAAGCGTATTTTAAGATATTTAATTGGTACAATGAGTCTTTATTTGTTTTATCCTATGTATGACAATTTTGATCTTAAAGGTTATTCAGATGCGGATTATGGAGGGTGTTCAATAGATCGAAAAAGCACTTCGGGGACGGCTACATTTCTTGGATCCGGTATAGTGTCATGGGGTTCAAAGAAACAAGCTACGGTTGCATTATCTACAACGGAAAGTGAGTATATTGCAGCATCTCTGGTATGTTCTCAACTACTTTGGCTTAAACAACAATTATTTGATTATGGGGTAGTTTTCGATAGCGTACCTATTTATTGTGATAATGTTAGTACCATAGCTATATCTAAGAACCCGGCCATGCATTCTCGGACCAAACACATCGATATTCGTCATCATTTTTTGAGAGATCATGTAGAAAAAGGTAATATTGAACTAATCCTTTGTCCAACCGAAGATCAAAAAGCTGATATTTTTACAAAACCCTTAGCCAGGGAACGATTTGAGAAATTACGACTTGAAATTGGCTTGATTTGTGATTGATTTGGACTGTGATACTCCCTATGATTGACTAGTTTTGGTTTTGAGACTGTGTCCGTATTATGATGTGAAATTCTATATGTCTCATGTTTTGATTTTGTGTGTATGTGATTTAAAGACAAGTGTTTATCTATTAAAGCTTAGAGATTGTTCTTTTGATTATTCTTATATCATATGACATTCTATTTCACTATATTCTATATTTAGAAACCGTTTTCTAAATATTCCTAGCATGCTTGGAAACAACCATGTTTTCTATAGTGAAATTTTCTTTCATAAAAATATGGTATAATCCTCACAATAAATAGCTTGCTTTTGTGTCCTTGAGTCTCCCACGAAAACTTTCTTACTAAAATTTTCCTATTTTTGTGTTAAAGATTTGACAAATAGAATCTTTTTTACAAAAAAGCTCAAATTATATCCACAAATACTTCCTCCAAAGAAAATAGCCACGGTACAAATTCTTCCATGATTAATGTAACCTCATTCGCGTTAAGTTCACTTCATTTTTCATGATAACATAACCTTGTTCAATGTTAGGTTATCATCGTTGTGTCATTCTCTCTTATCTCATGTCTCTTTACACTCATAATTATATCGTTACCTAAATGTCTTCTTATCCATACAAATACCTCTCTCACATAAAGTTTATTTTTCTTCCCTCAAAATTGGGTTGAGTTATGCAAAAAAAAAAAGAAAACAAAAACAAAAAAAATGAGTGGTGCGTGCGAAAAAAAAAAAAAAAAAAAAAAAAAAAAAAAAAAAAAAAAAAAAAAACCGCACCAAGTGAGGGGGAATATTAAAGAAGAAGGTGTATTGGTTGAAGTAATTCATGTATCCAAATTTGAGATACTTGCAAATTGGGTACATAATTCAAAGTAAATATTGGTGCTTTGAAGAGCGTTCCGAGTTGGAGACAATGAAAAATATGGTTGTGCTCTTATACGGTTTGAGGACGTATTTTTGGGGTCGTGTTTGTGAGCTATCTTTGCGCTCTATGGAAATTCGTCACAATGATTAGATGGTGACTCTCTTACAAAAGTTTTAGCTTGCTTTTAGGGTCTATTCTTACATATATACTCTATCTCTTCTTTTGTGTCATTTTGGAACAATCTTTGATGCTCGCCTTGATGATAACACGTGTTTTGATCTCTCACGCATATATCTTACTTGTTTCATATGTGTGCTTGCATTCGTGATATTATTCTAGTCCTTTTCCTTTTCGATGACGTCAAGAGGGGGAAAAACACCTAAGATTTGATTGCCTAATCGTTGCTTTAATTCATTATCGTCGCTTTTCTTTTTGTATCTCTCTCGAGAGTTTTGTTCTATATATCACTAAGGTTTTCTGGTTGGAACAAGATAGGTTAAATATATCTTTCGCTTGTGATTCATCATCTTTTGAGACGATATTCGATTGAGGGGGAACGACCATAGAAATAAATCTTAGAGGACTTGACATCATCAAAAAGGGGGAATTTGTTGACTCCGTATTTAGTTTTGATATTGTCAAGTTATTTATTTCTATATCGTATATTACTTGGTCGTTTGTTTGAGCTCATGTTGCGTAGGACTTATAATGCAAAAGAGGAAGATGAAGATGAGAAAGACGAGCTTCGTGTCAAGTCAAGACTTTAGGACTAAATTTGTAAAATGACTTAACGAAGCTATGCACTACAAATCTTAGTAGTAATGCTATCATAACATGCCTGCATGTTGTAGTAACATTAGTACTATTAAATATTTTCTCTAAATATTTTCTAAATATCTTTTTCAATATTTTCTAAAGAATTATCTTGTGTTAAAAGTTTTCTATATTGTTTGATCATATATGTGAGAATAACCTTACTCATCTTAGAATTAGATTTAAGTATATTTTATCTAGTAAAATATATGAAAATCTAATTAGTAAAGATGTGGAAGATATATTTCTCATATTTTGTGATCTTGCAAAATATTCTCTATGATAATTCTCTTCCTCAAAACCTATCCTATACAATATTTTTTATTTTGAAAAATCATCCTTATTCTTTTCATATTTTGGCCGAAAATAATTTGTAATACAAATCTATATCTTTTTCGGATTTCCTAATATATTTTCAAAGAATAATCTTTCTAAATAATATTGTATAATATCTTTATTTTGAAAATATACTTCTTATCTTTTCTAATATTGGCCGAAAATATTTGGTGGATATTCATTCATAATTTCGGCTTCCATATTATATTTTCAAAGTATTATTTTCTAAATAATATAGCCTATTATCTTGTTTCTCCTAGTTAGACTAATGTGTCTAAATACATTCTTGGAGAACAAGTCATCTTAAGCATCTTCCTAATTATTCTTCTTCCATCTAAATCTTTTAATTAGGGAGTTTACAATATTTTTATAAAACAATATTATCCTTCTAATATTATCTTCTTGATTCACAAGCTATTGAAAATAATATTGTTTTACACCATTTCATTCTACACGTGTACTATAAGTACTAGTGTTTTCATTTTGATAAAAATAACAATTTAAGCTAATCACTTACATTTTTATCAAAACAATCTAAGTCTTTCAAAGTGTTCTTAATTTACAATTTTGCAAAATATTTTGACCTTGTTGTCTAAGCCGTGATCTTCATTTCTATTTGCAAAATACTAGTTTGATTTTGAAAGAACTTTAAAACGTGTGCTTTTGTTTTTGAATTCTTATTCTTAAAAGTGCATAGTTACGATAAGACTCTCTAGACAATTGAATTGTATTTTCATTTGATTGAGAGACTTGTAACAAAATCATTTGTAAGAGATTAACATCTCAAAAGAAAGAAAAATAGCTTCACACTAAGGTCGGGGTAGATCTCTAGTGTTTGTTAATTATTTATTGTAAGCTAGGCCGGAGTAGGTGCTCTTGATAAATAATTAATAAGAAGAAGGGGTGGATGTAGGCTTTTCAATTGGGCCGAACCACGTAAATCATTGTGTTCTTTATTTTCCGCAATTTACTTTCACGCTTTAATATTTCCGTTGCAAATTTTTTTTTAAGAGGTCCAATCCTCTATTCACCCCCCCTCTAGAGTATTGTCGGGCCCTTGGACTCTACACTAGCCAAACTCAAGTAGATATGTGTAAAGATGTTTTTGTCATCCAGCTTTGCAGTGAAAGATATGGGGGAAGCTGATGTGATTCTTGGAATCAAGATAACACGGAGCGAGAAATGGTTTTCTTTCACACAACCTCACTAATCACTATATTGAGAAAGTGTTGAAGAAATTCAACTGCCATAATAGTATTCTGAGCTACAACTCCCATGGACTCTAGATTGAAAGTTGTACTAAATACAGGTAAACTTGTTTCACAGCTCGAGCACTCTCGTGTAATTGGATGTTTAATGTACGATATGACAACACTAAACTGTAGATACCCGTATCCGTACCCCCCAAAACACAAACCCTGTGATGAAATGGATTTTCACAAAAAAAAAACATGTTTTTAACGTAATGTCAAAACGGTACATTTTGTTGAAAACATTTTAAGTCATTTAACGCATAAAATGATTTATTTGCATGTCGCGTGAAATGAATATTCGCTTAGTCATTTTACTTAAGCCGACCCAACATGAAAACAAGCCTTTTTACACACAAAAAAGCCCAAGCAAACATCCAAACATGATTCCCGAGACGTCATACGCTCAAGCCGAGCGCACGTCTAGACACCCTTTACAAAAACAAATCAGTTCAAGACAAAAACGTTTTTCGGCCCGGAACTCGAAAAAAGCCCACAAAAGCACCCAAACACGGTTCCCGAGACGTCATACGCTCAAGCCGAGCTTACGCCTAGACACCGTTTACAAAAAAAATCAATACAAGACAAAAACATTTATCGGCCCGAGAACCGAAAAAAGCCCGAAACACGAAACACGAGACGATGAAACAAACTCAAGGAATCTCGTCCAAATCAAACCAACAAACATCATCCTTCCCTAGCCCATCAAATCCTACGACCAAAGTCACTTCAAGAATCTCTAAACCACTATTTAAATCGATAGTGCACTAGAGATTTAAAAAGAAATCACCAGTGCACTTGTGATTTAATAAGCAATCACCAATGCACTGGCGATTTTTCCTTCAATTTTGGCAGTTAGGCGCCTCAAAAACTCTATAAATACACCCCTTATTCGACCCATTATCACGATGAATTATCATCACTCACTTCTCACTCTACACCTTCACACTCGACTCGGACAAACGGGTTCCTAAACCGACCCGATATTGGCCTAACGAACCCGTATTCGTAATACGGTTCTAGTAATTCGGATTCTTAATCCGTCTAAACCTCGCCAATATCGCATAAGCAACGACCCAAATCACTAACAAATGAACACCACTTTACACTTATGTAAATTCTCATTTACGCATTAAATGACTAAACATGATTTCGACAAAACTTTTACCGTTTTCATTAGTCTTCACAACATGTAAAACTGAGGGTTTTAAACAAACTTTTACACATACATGAGTCGGAAAATAGCATTTAAGTAATAATTCAAATAATGAATTATCGCTTTGTGCACATTTCTCATAGTTACCCGTCATAGCTTTGACGTATACATTTGCTTTTACGCATATTTATCGAGTCACATATCGCATTTGTACGTAGCGGTTTGCATTTACTTTAACATCAAAAATATACATTGTTTTCAAGGTAGTAAAGGCTACTTTTACGTTAGCTTTTCGATTACGGTTTTTCATAAAACATTTTGACAAAACTTTCGGAAAGTACCCTCACCCCGAATCCGCTCTAGTTTTACAATTGCCTTACACGGATAGGTATCGACGCACCTTGAACTCTAAGATTCGCGTCTTCGAGTCCAAGACGCGTTAAACGGGTTCCAAATTACCTCATAATTTGGTGGCGACTCCGAAAGCGGCTTCTAAAAGATTTTCGATATTCTTTAAAAAGCTTTAAACAAATCATGCAATGACACCCCCCCCCCCCCCCCCCACAGCAACTCGAGCACCCGAGCGCGCTTTCATGTGCTTTTACATTTATTTCTCGCGTAGCACCTTGCCCCTATTCGGGCGGGCCCGCGCGAGGCGTCGAGGAGGGTCCGATCCCGGTACCTTTATAAACCAGATTTCTTTTATGAAAAGTTGGTTACATAAATATATGTTGGCTCTTAAAATAAATAATTAGTTTACCAAACATTACAAAATTGCTAGCCACCAAGGTTGTCTATAGTATAATCTTCTATATGACTATTAGCTAAATCAAGAACCCGCATAATAACAATGTGTTTAATATATGCAACTATATGTGTTGTATCTTTATAGGTATTTTCAAAAAATCTACGATTTCTTTTTGTCGATAAACCATATTGATGGGGCATGGTCAGCCGAGACCTCATAAGGCCGCACCGTTGGCCGTCATAAGGGCTAAGGCCCATGGCCTAGGTCACTGAAAACCACTGACGGGGTTGGATATCAGCCCCAGGCCGCACGACCACCCATGTCACACGACCCCTAGTTAGGGTGGTCAGCCACCCTCATCATGGGACATGTGTGTATTTGATTATAATAAGACAACGTTACAACTAGATCCCAGCTTTTGGGCTGACACAAAGTACAAAAGGACAGTGAAGATCTCTATAAATAGAAGAGGTGAGACACAACCGAAGATTCATTCACATATACTCACACAAAAACACAAAAGGTATTACTTGGACTTTATCTCTCTACATTCTTATTCTTATTCACTCACACTTGCTTAATTAAGCATCAGACGGGTTCTCCTCGGACATCCCCGAGGCTAAGTTTGCCAGAGCTGCAAGATACGCGGACGGGAGAGAGGCAAGCAATACCGCGCCTCCACAGAAAATTATACAACATTCATCACTTGATTCGAGTTAGGAAATACTCTTAGTGTTTGTAAAACGCGAAACACATATATTGTAGCTACAAAAGAGCACTTCACCCAACGTTAATTCTAGCTCTAACCTCGTTGAAACATATGCATCCACTTCACTTCACCATTCAACCAAAACCAAATTGCTAATGGGTTGCTAGTAATTAGGCCTAGAATATTAATGATTAGAAGATGGATACTTAGACACTTGAAAGTGAAGGCGTTGGGCGAGTTAGTGAACACATGCCCGACAAGATATTTGTTTTTGCAGATAAATTATCGCGCCAAAAACCTAGTCTCTGTTGAGATATTGCTCTTCACTCGCATCTATACACTCATACTTGGTAAACGGGTCATTCTGTTCAGTTTCGGATCAGGTTAAATTGGATCGATTGAATACAGGTTTATTTATGTTGACCATTTTAATCGGTTTATACTCTTTCGAGTCAAGTACGGTCCAACTCGGGTCAACGTTCTTTTTGTGTTAAAAGGTAAAAAAGCATTTTAGATGATTTTGTTTTTCAATTTTAGTGCAAAAAACAAAGATATTGTTTATAAGAAAATAATCCATGAAAAACGAAAGATAGAAATGGGTGTATTTAAGATTAAAAAAAAAATCTTAATTCAGGTCAATCGGTTCATTTCATATCAGTTCATATATTTTCAAGTTCGGGTGTCATTCGGTGATTATTGAATTCAGTTCATGAATTCGGGTGAAATCGGTTTTCGAGTACTACACAGATTACTCATAATGAGTGTTCGATCCGATATCGATCCCAATATTTTCAGTCGGGTTTTTCAGTTAGGGTTAATTTTGCCAGGTCTATGTACACTCACACCAATTCAACCCCGATTATTCTCTCCCACTCCTCTATAAATATAACGTGGACGGAGAACTCAAATCATCAGAAAGCCATCTCAAAAATCGAATATTGTGAGGCTTTGACGCAATGATGTATCCAAAAGGAGATTCCCGCAAATAGGGGAGACATAATTTCCCTTAATTTACGAAAGTTGTCGACATCGCGTTGCAATATTACTTAACATCATTTTGTTCTAACACAAGATACTAAGCAACCTATAATTTCTCAATATATCTACGAAATATGTGAATATAATATTAAAAATTTCCGGTTCATATTATTGTTGTTAATCTTCAAAACACTAAATGATACACTATACAATTTTTAACTAAATTATGGTTATTGAATAATTTATTTTTATATAAATTAAACTTTGTCGATTAATTTGTTTACAATAATTCTTGTATGAGACAGTCTTAAAATAAATTATTATAAGATCACCTCATCTGTAGTTATCTATATAATTTTCGTACCACTATTTAATGATAATTGCGATATTATATCATCGTAACCAATTCACTTTCATATTATTTATATCACTTTTGTTCTTACTTGTAACTATATTTTTTTTATTAACCTAGTTAGTAGTAACTTCAGTAGATTTATCCTATGTCTTTGTAGTTTTTTAAATGCAATTTAACTATTGAACCCTAATTTTATTAGAGTAGAACGGAAATATATTTCATTATGATTACGTCAAAGGCATATCAACACACAAAAACTTAAGACGCGAAAACCAAACCAAAAATAGACATACTTTGGGCTCAAATGCCCAAATCCACTGAAAAACACCCATCAAACTCTCAAAAATGGTTTTTAAACCAATACTACATGAAAAAAAAAAAAAAAAAAAAAAAAAAAAAACCCAACTAGCCATTGCCCGTGAACTTGGGATTGCTTTGCGAATCGCTAGTGAACTTGAGATTGTTTTGCAAATCACCTGTAGCTTGAGATTGGCTTGCAAATTGCCAATGAACATGAGATCGCTTTAAAAATCGCAAGTGAACGGGCCATTCTAAGTTCTCATGTAAAGAGAACTTAAAATAATACTCCCTACATCTCTAAGTTTAAAAATAATACATTACATACAACTTCATCTCCTGAAGGAAATCTGAAAATATCTAGAAAACAACACCACCCTACAATCGTCTTTTGATTGACGATTGAACACCAAATCGCCAGTGAACGGGTCATTGTAAGTCCCTCTACCCAAAAACACTATAAATGCGAGCATTTACTACACCCAATTTACATAGAACATCCCCACTTTCACTATCTCTTTACTACTTACTCTTATTCAAACACCCAACAACTTTTTGCAAACCCCAAAGACACAAATTCCGAAATCCCGGTACCTTGACCTTTTGCAAGGATTTTCACCCTTTTCGGACACTGACTCAAAAATGTGTTGCACTAACCCAACTCGACATTGCCATCGTGAATTCGTCTTCAAAAGACGGTAGGAGCAATTTAAATTCACACTCAGTTTAATACCGCCAATGCAGGCTCATTTAAAATGAATAAATAGACTTTCATTTTGAATGAACTTAAGCAAATCTTCTATAGGCATTAAACATGACTAAGTATGAGTTCGACATAACTTGTACCAATTTCATTAGTTTCATTAAATATGCAAAACTGAGTGTTTAAAACAAATTTCCTAACTAAACAAAGTCCAGATATAGCCTCTAAATGACGATTCAAGCAATGGATCGTTATTGCATGCACAATTCTCATAGGAAAACGTTAGATTTTTTTTATGATTCACATTTGGTTCTACACATATTTACCATGTCATCATATGCACATCCACGTAGCGAGTTTTAAATTAAACTTCGAAATTAAAACATTGTTTTCGAACTAGTAGAGGTTACTTTACGTAGGCCTTTCCAAACACAGTTTCTCTAACGCATTTGATAAACCTTTGGAAAGTACTCTCATCCCAAACTCGGCTTTAGTTTCACAATAACTACAGACAGATGGGTGTCGACGAACCTTGAACAAACGAGTTCCAAATTATCACATAATTTGGTGCCAACTCCGAAGCGGCTGTTAAAGATTTTTGAGATGTCTTTTTTAAGCTTAAGCAATCCCTTCCTCGCAAGCCTGAAGCGAGACGTCGAGTGGGTCTCATCCTAATACCCACAATTGCCGGCTTAGCTGGGGACAACTGTTTCATTTTAAAGAAAATATACTTTTTCTTTTCTTTTAAAAACAGGAGGTGAAATTCAAAAACTTGAAAACAGTTTCGCTTTCGATGTTTGAGCTAAGTAACACGTTTGAGTCGAATCCTGCGGATTCAAAGCACCTATGCAGCCAAGAGATACGATCTCTAATAACATTTGCTCCTGCAGAAACTTTATCTTAGATAGCCAAGTTCTCACCCCTCCATGGTTAATCATGCAGTTTACCGCATAAACTACTGTACGTAGCGGCTAAACTCGAACGTCATAGGACCCGTATTGAATTCACGCTACTAACGCGTGGGCCTTGCGATTAAATTTACTCAAGCGTCTCGAGAATAGTTAGAGGTGTACCAACCCTTAAGCCAAAAACTCGTGTCAATATACGTGCATACTCAAGACTATAACACCCTCAATATAGTCATTTTTGAAAAAAAATTAAAAAAAAAAAAATTAAAAAACTTATTAAAAACTTTTGAAAATATATTGCATTTATTTTCAAAATTTTTATTATTTATCATGTTTTGGTAAATAATATTTTTCACAAATCCTCCTGTTGAGACCGACTGACCCATAATCATGTCGGTTAAACCCAGAAAACAGTCTTTTCAAAATTATCCGAGAATAATCACGACATTCCTAAGACATTCCAAAAATGTGTGACTACATGACCCGCGGTCATCGTAGCCCATTTCTGGTGAAACCTCTTCAGCAAGCAAAACGCAAGAACAACAACTCATTCTTGGTGACTTTCATAAAACAAATCATGCGACCACGTGCTCTTTTTGCATACTTGAAATAACATATTTCAGAACATCCTTGGATTGACTGACCTATTGTCAAATCGCCGCAACAAGCATACTCTTATAACTACGCAAACCCTAGGAATGATCAAGTCCAATCCCTCAGACTTTTCATTATTGGATCGAATGACCTATAGTCATTTCGACCCAATTCCTTTACGCAAATGTATGAAAACGGGCAAAGACTATGTAAGGTTAAAAAGAAGGAGAATCATAACTTTTTGACTTAAAATGACAAAAAACACTCAAAATGGGCCAAAAGGAAAAACTGATAGAACAAATAAAATGAAAGTGAGTATTTTTTAGTTGTTACATCAACAACTCACATCAAGCCACATTATCGTATACTAGTATTATTTTGGTATATATATATATCACTTGCTCTCACTCTAATCGATCAATTTGTGCTCTCCACCTCCAAAGTTGCTTTATCCATTAATGGGTCTTTGGGGATCTTTACCCTATCCCTTCTTAGTAGGTTGACAACTCAAAAATTATTTTTTTTCCTTGAAAATTACAACATAGTAAGAAAAAATCATTAATAAATATACTCTTAATCTTTGACTGTGATAAACGTGTTTTACGCAATAGTAATACATTCAAATAGGAGTATCACTTCATCAATAGACAAAGATTAAAGGAATATTATCCACCATCTCTTCAATGTTCTCATCTCATAATCAATTAAAACCTTATTTGTTTTACGTGGTTTCTCTTAATTTAAACAAAATCTTCCATAATTTTTAATATTTAATAATCTATGAAGTATTTCAAGGTAATCACGTGAAAATAGTTTAAATATTATTGTCTTATCAGCTACATTATGAATATTAATTTTTTATAATTATAATTTATACGTAACTAAAGTTATTAAAAAAAATTACATACATTGATACGTATACATAAAGTAAATGTACTTCGTGAATGAAATGGCGGAAGTATTGTTTACTACTATGAGGTACTCCGTACTCGATAATTTTAGTCATTTACTTTTTCACGTTTGTCAATATAAATATTGAGAACCTTATATCTATAATTCTGCATGATTGAAAATTGATGTATACATTGTTGGGACGCTTATATCAATGAGTTGACAAACGTGAAAAAGTATACATTAATTTTATAATTTTACACAAATGTTAGGACGCTTATATTTTAATAAGTACAACATTAATTCTATATATTGTAAGAAATATCGATAATTTACCTCTTGAATGAATAACACTCTAAAGTCTAAATACACTAAATTGCAAGTAGAATCTAGCAAAGTACATTCACTATTAAATTTCCGTTACATGGTTGTACAAAATTGGTTGGTTCAGCGATCAAGCTATGACAAGCACTTAATCTTTTGAACCAAACCTATGCTTAGTAACAGGGGTGCCTCAGGCACCATTCCGAACACGCAGTCGATCTAAGACGACCTTTCGACAATATTACACACTAAAACTGAACCATACAATGAAATTTAGGCCATAGAAAAGCCTTTATTATTTCATACTACGTAATTAATAATAAATCCAGCTTTTATTTTACGAAAGGGGTGACCTGTGTGGAGCACCCTTACGCCTATTATTTAGGGAAACAATAATCCCTTTTAGAAACCCGTTTGATTTATTTTTCCTCCGTATAACGTTGCAGTCCTGTGACATTATATCACTGCTCATGGCGCTGCTAGAGCAAGACGAGCCTTTATATTGTAAAGGTTCATCGAGCATGGTGTTGTCGGTGGTCTGTGTGTCGTCATTGACGTCGGACATGTCCATTGGCATCCCTTCGAATTGGGATATCGAGAAATCGGACTCGTTGAAATGATATAGTATGCATGACAGGTCTTCTCCATGGTACAACATGTGATTCACCTGCAAAAAGTTGGTCAATTGGGCATAATACATGGAAGATAAATGGGGTTGTGTTTCAGATTAATTTGCCGTCAAATTTCTACGTGATTTTTTCTTTACGAAAATTTCACTCAAACTCGGGAAAGAATTATTTTTGAAAAAGTCAAAAGATTGTTACAGGTTACAAAACATAAATCAATCATTTGAGTTTTAGTAATTCTATATACGATTAATTATATAATTCAAAAATTTATTCATTGTTATACGGAGTATGTTTTTTTTTTTTTTTTTAACATAATTTATCTTAATATGTAGAATTATTGGACGTATTGAATAAAATTCAGCCCATAAAATTTAGAAGTTAACATAATACTACTACATTCACCATATATGATGATACATTGATACGATTAATTCAAATATACATAACAGAAGTTTGTACAAAAATAGAAAACACCTTATCCAAGACCAACATGACAAAAATGGCTTTTGGCACAACCTTCATTAAAGAATAGTGCACAATCGGGTAGAACAGCGAGTACTATAGCGATATTATGCAAAAAGTTGGATATTCTTCGTAAGTTTAAAGATGAGTCTCATAATATCAAGATATTATTTTTGTATGTTACGAAGTATATTCATTTATTGATAAATTTTGAGAGAGTCTGGCCATGCTTGAATATAAATGAATATCCAATCTTACAGTCGGGTATTCATCCATACTAAAACCAATTGAAAATACTGGGAGAGCTAATGTGCCTTTATAAGGTGGAGAATTTTCATTGACTCTACCGACGTGAGACGGCTTCACATGTGGAGACTTTTTATCCCTTCTGACACACCCCCACACATGTTAAGCCAATAAATTTACTGAAGTGGGGACAAACTCCGAGAGACCGTCTTATTGACAATGCCGAAAGAGAACGGAGGGCTCACGGTAATATCGAGGCAGTGTTTGATTTTATGGGAGACCTAAGATTTAATCATGCACTCTGATACCATGATTGAAACCAACACAACCAAAAGCTAAAATATTTTTGTGTATTATTTTTGTATGCTTATAAGCTTTCAGTATTTTTCCACTAATTTTTCACGTGTTGCTCTCAAATAAATTATTCTTTCTATTTTTTACTTTCTTTTGACAATGTGGGGAATCCGCAGCCGCTACCTTCGGTGCGCACTGGGTAAACCCCTTGAGCGTGCATGATAGCCTGCAAACCATAAACGCTAGGTCAAAGGTCAACCATACTTTTTACTACGGCAACAAACTAGTGATCTATTAGGCATAGCCTCAGGCCTTAACATTCTCCACAAAATCGTTCTTGGAGAGAATTAAACCAGAAACCCATGAGAATTACACTAATGTTATAACCACTAGAGCACACCCTTGCGTGCTATTCTTTCTATATTTGTGTGAGAAATCTAAACCATTAATGTGTAAGTGAATGTTGCTGATTAACCCAACTCCGCAAATGCAGTTAAAAAAGGCAACTGCCAGCGATCTACACCCTTCTCACTCTACTTGTCAACAATAGATCACCACATAAGAAGTCAATCGCATGGCATTGTGTAATTCTCAAACAAAATAGTGTTTACAATTTAGTACGTAGTAAAAAAATTTATAGGACATTAAATGGAAATTTTAGGGTAAATAATGATTAGAATTAAGTAAAATTGTTTACAATTGAACTCTCTATATCATAATGTTCTTACAATTTACTTTTAGTGCGATTACAAAATGATACTTTGACAATGTATATATTTTTTTTTTTTTTACAATTTATTCCAAAAAATAATACTTTCAGCCCTATATTCGTCCATGTACAAGTAAAAGAAATAAGCTAGACGAGTTTCAATAATATACATCGAGCTAACATCAGACAATTTCATTTTCAATTTGACACATTTTAACAGTATAATCATCTTTTTTTTTTTTTTAGTTCTATCTCATAAATATTACTCCCTCCAACTTTTTCATTTAGCCCCATGGGCCCACTTTTCTCCTCACAAAAAGCCGAAATTTCACAGAAATTAAAAGATGGAGTACTCCGTATATATTTCATTGATTTAAAGTAGAAATTTAAATGAATAAATAGAGAATCAAAAACATAGTAATATAATAACATGAATAGTGAAAAATAAAAAAGAAAGTATCACCTTGCAAGAGAGGGAACAAAAGTGAAAAGGGGCCTGAAGGATACGGTCACAAGTAGAGCAATTGTTGGCGGGGACCTTGCATGACTTTGACTGTGGTCTCTCTTTCAAAAATATCACCTTCGCTCCGTTTATTGTATAGGGCTGTCGCCGCACACACACAAACAATCACACACACGTGTTACTCTCTCTTATTACTTACACAAATTCTCATATAAAACGGGTAACTTGTTTTAAGCTTAAAACGGGTCAAATAATTAAGATAAGACAAAAGTAAATAGTGTAGAAAAAAGTAGAGTGTTTTGTTTTATGTGTGCGAGTGGATAGATACTTGACCCGTTTTAAGCTTAAGACGGATAACCCGTTTTAAGAGAGACTTATTGACTTACTTATTAATCCTCCATATTATTTGCATCCAAATTATTCCATATTTTATTATAAAATTATTGCATAGCTATAATGAAATACTCCCTCTGTCTCAGTCATTTGTTTACACTTCTCTTAAATCCTCTCACAAAAAAGTTAAATTGTAAACAAATCATTGGAACGGAGGGAATACAATTGTTATCATAAATCATAAATTAATAAGCATGACAATTGTAAATACTCAACGTTGCTTCAAACAAAGTTATGTACAATCGGGATATTGAATTCACTCTAGTCTCAGACAATTATTTAACTTTCCATTAATCTGAAAATAAGGATAGATTAGCTTTTCTTTTAAAAGTTCATCAATAATATTCGGTTGAAGTAATATTGTATTACAATTATAATCTAATTTATTTGATTAGTTTCTCTCATTTTTTTTAAAATTAAGGTTAATATTTTACTACCATGATAGAATGAACGTAATGTAAATTATATTTTACTTATCCTAGGGACATTATGAGACATTACAAGTAATTATTTTAATGTCGGTAGTTATATAAATCCACTACGTTGATATTACTAATTCCAAAATAGACGCACATTAAATCAAATTTCTTATGGCATAACCGCATAAGAAGCACTATGGTGATGGGACCACATTACCGTGAAGCGCCATGCACAATCTTAATACGTGACCGTTTTTGTGAGTGAGACGCCCAATTCTTAGAAATAAATTTCCATTTTCAGAATAAAATTTTAAAAATACTACTCCATCCATCCCAAATTATTAGTTCATTTTTAATTTTTGAAAAATCTCAAATTAATTGTCCCTTTTAGAAAAATTACAAAATTACCCTTAAATAGTGTTTGGCAATGGTCATTTTATTTGTAAATCCTCATTTGAAATATAGAATGTGAAATTTTGTATTTATAAATGACACAGGGAAGAGGTAGGATTTGAAAATATCAAATTTATACTCGGATGTGATTAGGTTTGGATTTTATACAAATCCAAATCCAAATCTTACAACTTTTCCAAACATGTAATTTACATCAAATCTACATATCCAAACACACTCTTAGAGTCTTAGGTCACTTATCGTGGGGATTGCAATTTCCTTGATTGCTACTCTTCTACATCAATGGGGTTCCCCAATCTAATATAAAATATTAATTTATTCTTCATTTGTATGACCTACCACAACTTTCATACATACAATCTAATATAAAATATTAATTTATCCTATAAATTGTGGGCCAAAATATTTGGGAACCCTCCCAAATTTAAGGGGTTCCTCCATATTTTTGATCACCTCTCCTTCATTATGGGACACTTTCCCCATTGATTGACCTCCCCAAATCCTAATATTTGACACTTTTGGGAAACATAGTTACCCACCAATGTGGGTGCTCTAAGACTATCCCCATTGAGAATTTGTCTAATTGGGTCATGACCCATTTAATTGAAAGTCATAACCTTTCACAAGTTTGATCCTCCCATTAAACAAGGTCATGACTCCTCTTTTTCCACTTTTTTCATACCCCACCACTTTATATATCCTACTTTTATATTCATTTAATTATTTTTTATCAAAAGTTATATACTTTTATTGAATAATTTTAATTTCTTATATTTTTTGGAATTTAGATTTTCAATTTCTAAATATTTTTTCACATAATTTTTTTTTGTGATAATATTTGTGTGTTTATGTATTTTTTTTTGTAAGAGGTGAAAAGTAGAAGGTAAAAATATAATGATTTTTAAGATGTCCAAATAGTGTCAAGATTGGTCTCATTTTATAGATATTAAAAAAATATGGCCGTTGGAATACCTTTTTTTTTAAAAAAAATGAAATTAATAAACTAACAATTCTTTTACAAATATATGCTCAAAAAAATTACACAAGAGTCAAAAGGCAAAGTAATAGCAACTTTCCTATGTAAAAACAAAACAACTTTACAATAAAAAATTTAATATATTCCCTCCCCCACTCAACTCAACTCAAGTCACTCAGTGACTCAAGTCAAGTCAAGTTTCCACACTTAACTCTTGTTGGAGTGATTAACCCAATTAAATTGGGTCATGACCTCCCTTAATTGTTTCAATGGGGATAGTCTAACGCTCACATGCTCTTGGCAATAATTGAATTATATTTTTCCTTAAAAAATAAAATTGAATTATATGTTTTCCGTCTAACGAATTCTTAGTTATATCCTCCAAATATAACAAGTTCTTTAAATTTAACTATTTCATACTCGTATTACTTATTTGGGTATTAAGAAAAAAAGTACAATGAGCAAAAAAGAGGATGAATTTTTTACTTCCTCCATTCCATTTGATTCTATACATATTCCTTTTTCGAAAATTCCAATCAATTCTATACATTTCTATTTTGGTCCGTACTTTATTAAACTAAAAGACCAATATACCCTTCATTAATATCCCACCCAACCCACTTGCAATGTCCTTTTTTAAAGAATAAAGTAGGGGTAGTTTGGTAATTATATTGTCTACCCCACTTGATTTTCTTCTACCTTAATTACCGTGTTTTGGTCAAATGTATAGAACCAAACGGAATGGAGGAAATATTTATTTTATACACTCATAATTTCATTTTCACATCACCTCTACATAAATTAGCTACATTCGATATTCAAGATATGATGTATAGGACATAAAATAAAGGAAACATAGAATAAATTATCTCAACTTATAAATCAATATTGCTAATGATTCGCTTTGCTAAAATATTGTGCAAGAAAGTGCGAGATATAAATAATTCAAAAATGAAATTAATTTATACAATACGTTAATTATACGCGTACAAATGTCAACATATACTCTTTCCACCCTGGTCAATAGTTTATATTTGTCTTTTACGTTTATCAACACGGGTTTTGTATATTATATTTTGAGTTAAAAATTTGTGAAATTTATAAAAGTTTGATACGTTCGGTGCACTCATGAAGACGAATCTAAATAAATATACAAACTTTTATAAAAGATAAATGAAATTTAATACTCCGTATACAAAATTGTGAAAGTTATAAAAGTTTGATACTGCATTTAGTTTTTTGACACTATTAATCAGTAAGAAGAAATTTTTATATAACAACTAATATATGAAATAAAAAATACCATGTGAGATCTTGTTTTACACTAATCACTTTTTACAATACAATAATCAGAATAAACATTCTACTTTAACATTTGTGTAAAATATAGAGAAATAATGGTATTGACTATTGAGGCAATATTTTAGAAAAGAAAAAAAACATTTTTCCCTTCCCAACGCTAATAGAATAAAATCATTCACATACAACAAAATTTATTGGAAATTGCTTCTAACATTGAAAATGTAGCTATATAACAACGAATCCCTCTAATACTTATTAGCCTTGGCGAGTATTCATTTTCATTATATTGTAAGATTGTCTCAATATATTAGCGTCGAATAAAATTATCCAACTATTCAGTGAAATGTCGAGAAATGCTTTTGACAGACGGTCTTATTTTGAGTATTTTGGCATTTTATTCTGAAAATTTTGATATTATTTTTAAACACTATGTTAGTAATGTTTTAAATATTTTAGTAGATAATTTTTATCACGTTTTATCCACGAACTTCAAAAATTTCAAACCTAACAATTTAATTATTATTTTACTGATTTTATTTGAAACTAATCTAATGGTTAATTTTTTCAAAGATATAAGACGAATAAAAAATTAACTTTCTCCCTTCTCTCACCTAAAAACTTTCTCTCTTCTCTCACCTCAAACCTAAATCCTATATCAATTGCAAACCACCGCCGCCAACTTCCTTCATCGTAATCAAGCTTCATCCACCCTCCGTCGGAGTGGTGGCCATTAATTTGGGCCCACTCCGGCGGACCGATCTCGGAAGCTCTGCATGTCCACCGTCAGTGGCCCATAGTCGGTCCCACATCCGTTTTCTAACCAAGTTTTCTCCTTGCATGTCCATCTAGCCACCTCCGGTGCCTTGGCCGTTGTCCGGCAGAGATGTTCCTTTTCAATCGGGTGATACCCCGAGGTGTGTTTTGCTGATCTTCTGAGTAGGTTGTCCCCCGACCTTGTGTTCACTCTCTTGGACTTTTGGGTATGGTTGATCATCAATAGAAGGAGGATGTGTTTCCTAACTATCTTTAAAAATTATTAGAAATATAGATAATCTGGTATTTCTTTGGCATACCGCTTCAATTTCTTTTTTCCCAAATTTTGCCTTCTAATAATTCAAAATTCTCTTCAAAAATTCTGAATCCTTTTAAATTAAAAAACAATATTTCAAAGTTATCGTGAAGCGATGGGGGTTACGTTTTTACAAAAATCAAAATTAATTAATTAAAAAAGGAGGAAAAGGAGAAAAAAAAAAAAAAGAGAAAAAGAAAGTTAAGGGCAGGGGATATGAGATTGTAAGTGCGGCGGCGCGGGGGGGGGGGGGGGGGGGGGGGGGGGGGATAATAATAATAATATTAATAATAATAATGATAATAACTTTTGTTCTCCTTCATGTGGGTTTTTGGTGCAACCATGGGGTGATTCTCCGGTCTTTATTCGGTCTCTTATTTGGTTTCAATGCCTCTTGGTCGGGGTTTTCATGGTAGGGGTTGATGGTGGGCAGTTTGGGGTTTTCGTTTGCATGTGCTTGAACTTGGAGTTATGGTCTTGGTCTCGGAGTGATGGGATTGTGTGTGTGGGATCTCTTCTGTCGTGGATGGTGTTTGTTCGTTAGTTTGTATGAGCTTTCTTGGTCGGTTTGGGGTGGTAGGTTTAGATTGATTTTGGTGGTACAAGCTAGTTTGGTGGCGGTAGTTTATCTCTAGATGTCTTTCTATCAAAGTGATCGTTGGCCCTCAATGATATACGCGGCATTAATGATGATGATAATAATAATAATAATAATAATAATAATAATAATAATAATAAAAATAATAATAATTTACATGAGGTGGGGTGTCTGTCCCTACCTTCCGTGGTGGATGAGTTCTGGAGGTTTCATAAGCAAATACAAGGCTTATTTGATCTGTAAGTGTTCGGTTTTGGTATGTTTCGTTCTTGGAAAGCTTTCCATGACGATTGTGGCCAGGAGCTTGGTTGAGGAGCATTGTTCCATAAGGTCTATTTGGTTGCTATTCTTCTCGGTTTGTAATTCTTTTGGGTGTTGGGTTAGATCACCAAGATGTAGGAGTTTATACTCCATCGGAGGCGAACTTTGTTTTGCATTCCACCTAAAATTTCTACGCTTCATTAGCGTAAGTATATCTTGTTCTTGTCACTCGCTAGCCCAAAAGTTAAGAGGACCTCTAGAAGACATCAGCGATGCTTATACGGTTGGAGACAAGGCTCGAGGCCAAGTTTTCGTACTCCACCTACCTATTTTGGCTACCGGCTGCAGATCTAATTTTGTAGTAGAACTAATTTTTATATATGATCTTGTTTGTAGTTTCTGTTGTATTTGTATCGTAATTGTAATACCCGACTTTAACGGTTGGGATCAGTTATTGTAATGCAAATATTTCACTATTGCCAAAAAAAAAAAAAAAAAAAAAAAAAAAAAAAAAAAAAAAATTTCAAAGATGAAAAAGCAATTAAAATGGAGTAAATATGTATAGAGTAAAAGTTGAAATCGATTCTCAATTGCATAAATAAATTAAAAGTGTACTCGCACAATTTAAAATAACACATATTCACATTTAAAATGGGTATATCCGTCTTAACTTAAAACAGGTCAAATATTTAAAATAAAACAAAAGCAAAATACGTTAAAAAAAAAAAAATATTCGTGGCTTATATGTATAAGTTGAAGCAATATTTGATCGGTTAAAAAAACTTCAGATACTTATTAAAAACTTCAAACTTCAAAGACGAAAAAAACAACCTTATTGTTAAAATAATGTCCATTTTATTACTAATTCTTCACCAAAAAGTGTAGGAAGCTTCAGCATCTGTTTTCATCTACTAGTAATCCAATTGGAATTTTTTACCATAAAAACATCACATATTTACATACCTTGATAAAGTAACATTGACCACGACTCTAATAATAGTGCATGTGTGGTCTTTTTCGAGTACTTTTCTTGTTTATTACTACTTCCTTGGATTCAATTCACTCTTTCAATATTTATCTTTGATAGTACGACTTTCATTTATGGCTCTTATTATAAATCCCTTTCACTTTCTATAGTATACAATCATAAAAATAAAGATTTTTATAATTATTTCTATTATTTCCGTTACATAATTCTTTCTCTATTTATTTTAAACCGGGGTACGGGAACATAAGAAAAATGAACTCGAAAAATCTAAAAGTAAACTAATGTGATTTAAGTAAGAGTAATAGATTTATTTCACGATAATAGTCATAAACAGAAAATATGATTAAAATAATACCTTCCACTATTAATACAACTAAATTGCACGATTGAAAAATAAAGATTATAAATGAAAAAAAGACCATGAAATTTCCTTTAACGAAAACATTAAAACATTAAATTATTTTTTTTAAAATGAGAAAAAAAAAACCATAATATGGAGCGAGTAATATGTAAATAAGGATATCTAATTTATCAAACAAATTTCGTCAAATAGTCAAATGTAATAAAGTATACGAAAATACTAAATTCATTAAACAGAGCAATCATGGAGCCACATATATTTAGGTAGGGTCACGATGCTCCATTTAGTTATTACTCCGTATAACTTATACGTGGCTCTCAAAATGACATAAATCAATGTCGTAAAGTTGTTTTGTCGATTTTGTAATTACTATTTAGACATACGACCAAAATTCAAATCTTAATTCCAACATTTTGGTCAAACATTAATAAAATGATTAATCAATGGAAGCTAGATAAAAATTCTTCATATACAACTTTCACTAGAATCTAACAACACAGGGTTTAAGTCATCTCATCAATATTTTGTAAAATTGAAAACTTCATACGGAGTATATATTTCTCTTTTGTTCCTATATAGTTCATATTAGTAAAATATATATATCTCTAATATTTTAAACTTTAGAATCAAAATGTGACGGCACATAAATAAAACCATATGACATCTAAGATTAAATCTTATAAAAATTATTATTAAATAAACAAAAATAAGAATTATTTCTAAACAAAATAACGACTACGAAGTACATAATACTCCTATATCTCTTATTTTTATATTTTCTATAAATTATACTTCATATGACATTACGCCAGTGGCTAAATGACACCCCACAAAAAAGCGAGGAAATGATGGTTAAATGTACGCATCGTTTCACCTAGGTTATTTAACGAACGCAGAGAGCTTAATTGCGAACAAAAGAAACGTAAAAATTACATCGATAATTGAATAGAACAAAACCTGAATGAAGCAGCAATCAATGAGCTTTTGAAGATCATCCAATCTAATGACATCGTGATAGACGTAGCGCCTAACCTGTGAGATAATAGAGAGTATGTTAGATAAAGCTCCTGCTTTTCCTTTGTTTTTTCCACTTTTTTCTCCATACTTCCTTATTTTTCTTCTTTCATTTTAATTTAATTTCCTAGACATTATCTGACTTCCGCCAATATTGCCAGTAACCCACTACACTACTTTGGCCCCAACCCTCTTTTTTTCCTAATAATTCTATATTTTGCACATTCAAATTCCATATATTCACTTGAAATTGTCCCACATTATTTGGCTTAATTAATCATTGTCTAAAGTAAGATCGTTGAGCATTCAAAGTAGTTCTATTGATTGTTGTATGAGTAAGTCTTACATAAAACCGTTTCACGCATGCGACGGAGTTGTTATGTGTAAATTGTGACTATTTTAATACTTAAAGTGACCACTTTAACGCTAAATATGACCAATTTAAATCTACATAAAATGGTCACTTTACACGTTAAAATATCCACTTTAAACCTTAAATAGACACATTTTAGTTGGAAATATTCCGTCGCACGTGTGAAACGGTTTTATGTGAGCATTTGTTTTGTTGTATGCATGTAACAGTTTCATAGTAGAAATATTTAGTTAATACAATATACTTCCTCCATTCCAATAAATTCTATACCTTTCACTTTTTGGACACTATTTATAAGTGTGTAGAATTTTCGATATACTTCCTCCATTCCATTTGATTCTATACGTTTGCTTTTTGCACGTACGTCGATACACGTTTTCTTTTGTTCATATCTTTAGTTACGTATTTCAAAAAATTATAAAAATTTGATATTAATAATGTATTCGAAAAGACAATTAAAACAAGATCTCACATGATTATGTTTTATTTTATATGTTAAAAATTATATCGACCATTATCCTCACTCGTGAATAGTGTCAAAAAACCAAACGTATACAATCAAACGGAATGGAGGAAGTAATTTTTAACATACAAATAAAAAAACACTCAAATGTAATCTTGTTTTATTTGTCTTATCGAGCACATTATTAATATCAAAATTTTAAAATTTTTAAGAATACAAAACCAAAGATATGAACGAAACAAAACGAGTACTGATGTACGTGGCAACATGCATAAAACAAATGTATAGAACCTGTTGGAATGGAGGAAGTATAAAGTAAAATGATCTTAATGTGTTAATTTAAAGTTTTAGACAAGGTAATAAAAAGACCATCCTCCGTATATAAAATTCATAGTCGGATCAAATGTATCTAGAAATTAAAGACCTAATAACCTAATCTCGAACTAAACAAATGAATTCAATATACTCCGTAGTTGAACACTAGAAGTTGCTAAATTGACTTATTTTAATGTTCCTGAAACTTTATCTTTCCATGTTGAACCAAACGATCCCATAAAGTAGTAAAAACAAATGAATTAACTAAACCTTAATAACACAAGCATAAAATGATTTGCTACAAAATTATGACATGAAAATTTAAACAGTGGTTTCAATAACTTGTGAAATAACAATTGTACGAATTATAGAACTGACATCAATAGTTTTAAGCTCAGTATATGGGAGTACGGACGATTAATTTGGTAGTGGGGAGATGCATGATAAGTCTAATTATATGCTTCATAGTTGCATTTAGGGTAAAACCATATGGGAACAAAGACTAGTACGAGTTATTTTCAACTTCGACAAAATGAACAAAAACACCACTACCCCAAATAACGTATCCTTGTACCGTTTACAAACCAAAAATAATTATACTGTCGAAGAAAATTATTTTCGGGTACTTCAAATATAAGTTTCTGAATTAGCCCATAGTAGCATTAAAGCATTAGTCTCTCCGTTTCGATGATTTATTTACGTTTATTTTATACACATTTATTAATGTGATGAGAGAGATAAAAAAGTGCAATGGAAGGTTCACTTTACCAAAATGAATAGATGTAATTGGTTAAAGTAGTATAGGCCCACGATCATTTATGGAAATGTAAACAAATGACCCGTAGACTCTAAAATAGAAAGTGTAAACAAATGACGGGACGGAGGGAGTATTATTTATCTTCTCTTTTCACTTTGTTTTTTACTTTCTTTTTTCAGAATTTATTATTAAAATATAATGTAAATCCCCGATTTTGTGCCAAAAAAAAAAATAACAATACAATAATACGATCGTATAAAAATGGGGGAGTAATATAAAAGAGACCGTACATAACATCTCTTATAACGAGGGAGTAATATAAAAATTCAGGATTTGTCCAGTCAAACATGGGTATAAATGGTAGCTAAGTTGAGCAAAATCGAGTGAATTGGACAACTAAATTTGACTTTAATACAGCTATGCTAATCTATAAAAGTTAGTCTAATAAACAGTGAAAGAAACAGAATAAGAAAAAATCCAACGAAATTCATCAATACTTTAGAACTTATAGGAGAAATTGATTGTTAGGTATGGAGTACACTAGTACATTATATGTCATCATCATATGCCCAATTAATAAGTAGAATAAATAAACAAATAAAATGTTGTATCCAATCAAATTTACAATAAGTTGGATTATTATATACTCGTATATTTCAATCATGTTTTCAAATTTTAATACTCATTAGTCATTACTAGTACTCCGTATAAGTTAAGACATTAATCTTCGTCTTCTATCAATACTCAGGTAAAATTGTGTACGGAGTAATAAAAAAAAAAGGATATATGTGTAGTGTTTTGGGCTTCACAATTATATTTAATTTATAGTCGGTATTCAACATTTTGAACCCGAAAATACCATACTTATAGAGCTCATTGCTATTATAGTGTTGTATCGAAAGCCTCCAAATAGTAAATGTTCATATGAATAATCAAATTGTACTTTTAACAATATAAACATTGAGCATCATAATTGTCATATTAATTGACAGAAAAATTGAAGAGTAGTGTATAACAGTAATTGAATAAAACTTGAGTTGAGTTGTTTGCGCGGGTGAGAACATGGTTGGGAACATGGCATAAGAGTGCTCTTATCAGTTCAATTATCTTTACAAAAAAAACAAAAAAACCAAAAAAAAAAAAAAAAAAAAGCCTTGAGTGGTCTATTATAAAAAAATTTGAAAGTACTTTTTATTGAACATCATATTTTCGAAGAGATATTTAAATTTAAATATAATCCTCTCTATTTGTAAACTCATTATATTACCATTCTTCAATAGTACTCCGTGGTTGAAATTTTAACAATTTTCCAACGTGCGCTTTGAGTGCACATTGTCGCGTCCTTATATCACAGTGACCCATGACAATGTCATTTAATATTCCCTCCCTTTCAATTACTCCGTATTTGTTTAGCTTAAAATTTTAGGAGTCAACGTAAATAAACAATTTTCTTTTAGACAAAACTAAAGTTTAATCCGATTTCGCTCTAAAACAACTTAGCCATAACCGATATCTTCCAATTTAGAGATCATTTCAGACAAACGAAGGGAGTATTATAATAGAGAAACAAATGTTTTCAGACTAAGAATTTTTATAATAGGGAGTAATTTAAGACTTTTTTATACACCGTAATAAAGTGTACTACTCCTTTTGTCTCAGTCTTTTGTTTACACTTCTTTCAAATCTCTCTAACAAAAAAAGTCAAACTGCAAACAAATCACTTGAACCGAGAGAATAATAAAACAGAAATTTAGAATGAGGAATAAGATTAGTTGTATTAAATGTAGAAGGAGTGAAGTAGTCCGTAATTAGTAGTCCGTAATTAGGAGATTAGGAATAATGTGGGAAATAGGGTTAGAAAGGGTAAAAGACAAGGGTGAAAAATTGAAAGTGGTCAAAGTTACACTGCTATGAAAGCAACAAGTGAGAGAACAATAACAGTATTAAAGATGTGGATCTAAAATAGTCCTCTCTTCTTCTATTATCTGACATACAGACAAACCTTTCCCCAATCCTCTCCTAGATATGTACCTTTCTTTTCTGCTCTTCTTCTTTTCTTTTCTTTTTTCAAAAATAATTTAATTATTCACTCACCACATATTATTATTTCTTTTTCTATATTATTAATTGATTTTTTACGTATTAAGAAGTTAATTAAATAAACAATCTCACCAAAAAGTAAAAATAATTCTAAATATGTTCAACCCAAAAAAAACCTAAATATGTTCATTCCAAAATAAATGTCATCTTTTTATTAAAATTTAGTTTTAACGAAAGATTTTTAAATTTTTTTATTTTTATTATTTCTTAAATCCTCCTAAAATAAAAAAAAAACACTTATTTTGAAAGAAAAAGAGTAATATTTTAAGAAAATCTTTCCAATATTAATACTTTACGGGCACGAACATATTTTAAAAATCTCATAAAATTGTCATTATTACTCGTATTATTTAAAATTCAAGTGGAAATGTTAACTAAATGTGTCTCTGTCTTTAAAAAGTTTAGTACTCTCTGTTTCAATCATTTGTTTACATTTCTCTCAAATCCCCTCATAAAAAAAAAAATCAAATCGTAAACAATTTACTGAAACGGAGGGAATACATGTTCTAGACTAATTTAATTTAGACTAATTTAATTAATTCTAAGTAAGTGAAGTCAAAAATAGTGGATCAATTTTTGCCGTTAAATTGATCCTACACCGTAAAGTTACTTGAAAGGGTGCGTAAAAAGTTCACCGCAAAGTCAAAATTTAAAATAGTATAAAGTCGCAACTAATTTATTTTTGTCCATACCGTGTTTTTGGAAAGAAAAAAAAAGTACGGGCTAAATCAATTCAATTGATCATCCAATATATTCATTCATTGTAATATTTCATCAATTGTCATCTTAGATTAAAATCGAATTAAATTGAATTGAACCTATAATTCGTATGTTGGTCAATCGAATTGAATTATTACTGAAATTTTCAAAATTGAGTTAAACCATAATTATTTATTTATTAGTGACAGAATTATTATTATTACTGAAATTTAAATATTTCAAGACGATGATTAAATTGGTAAATTAAAAATTGAAAGTGCAAGTAGAAAATAAAAAAAAAAAAAAGTAAAAAGGAATGAAAGTAATTGAAAAACCTGAAGAAGAGGGTGAGAGCGATGAGAAGGAAGACAGTGAGGGCAAAAACTAAGGCAACAAGTCAAGCAAAATATGTTCTTCTCGTTTTTACGACGAGCTTCGTGGTTTGAACACGCTGCGAAAAACGTCGTCTCTCCCATAAGACCGTCTAACCATGCAGGCTTCATTGCTCTCACCATTTTTTTTATTTTTTTTTAATAATTGTTATTATTATTGTTTTATGTTAAAATTATCAATCAGTGAAATTGTCGACTGAAATTGGAAATTGAAAGTTAATGAATCACTGTTACCATAGAATTGAAGTATTAGTAGTAGTAGTTGTTGTAGATGTCTTGGGTGGAGCAATGATAATTTTAAAAATAATACTACGATATTAATATTAATATATTAATAGTTTATTGATATTAATTAATTAATTTAAGAGTGTTAATATAGAGGGGGAGTAGTAGAGTAGAGAAGTGGTATGGAAAAATGGTGAGGAAGAGAACCCTAGATGATGCAATGGACAGCGCCTCCTGTAATTTATAGGGCGCCAGGTTCCAGAATTTTGCATTTTCTGTCGTTTTCAGAGACAAGGCCCGTAGGCTGCCCACGAGAACTCAGGGGGGCCGAGGCATGGCCTAACTATATTATCTCCTCCCCATTAATTTAATAATCAGACCGTTTTATAATTATAATCGGTTAATTTATGTTTATAATATTTACGGTTTCTCTTGAATATTGTGAAAAGTATGAATGTGATTGGGGCGAGGTAGGAGCGGGCGAAGCATCTCCACCACCGCATCCACCAATAAAAACTCACTTTCACTTTCGCTCCATCACCCATGGCGGGTGACCACCCGTCCTCTACCACACGCCTGACGGGAAATTTGTTAGACCCACCACCACCCCCACTCGCTCCAGCCCCGCTCCATAGAATCGCATTTATCGCAACGTAAATTTCAATTGTTTTTTACCGAAAATTTCTAATAACGATATAGTCACATTGAAAACACATTTCAAATAACCAATCAAAATATTCTGAGTACCAAATTAAAATATATAAGCCAAACATTTAAAATTTATGAATTAAAGAAATACTCCGTATGAAGTATTAATTGTATTCATATTTCAAAATCTTAAAATTAAAAAAAAAAAAATTAAAAGTAATTTTTTAAAGTGTTAAATTTTTCTCTAATTTATATTCTTAAGAATATGAATAAGGCGGGTATAGACGGAGAGGGTATAGGCGGGACGAATAGAAGAGGGGGGGGGGGGGGGTATAGGAGGAGCGAGCGAGGCGGTGTTTGGATGAAATCCACCACCGCTCCACGACCCACTAAAATGTCTCCTACCTCCACCATAACTGGGGCGGTATCCGCGTTGACGCACCCCTCTGACATCCCTAGTGAAAAGACTTGTTGAGGTCTTTTCCCATATATCTGTGAGGGGCATTGTCCCACTCAGTAGAATTAAAGTGAAAGGACTAGTTTATAAGTAAATAGATTACTTCTTCTATTGCCAATTAATTTTGGGATGAAACCTCATTTGCTTGTGAGCCGGTCTCGTGCACCTAAATCTATTAGCCTACTGCGGAGGACTCAATAAGTGGTATCAAAGCCAATGGTTCGGCTTGGGATCGCAAGGTGCGATGTGATGACGGTGCTCGGGATGACGCGGAGTAGCGTCGTGGTTGCGGATCGGAGTAGCACCACGTTGGGCACTCTCCCTTGGTTGACTAGAGATGCGAAGTAGTATCGTACGGAGTAGCCTGGTCAGCCCAACACGGGGTTGTGTCGGGTGCGGAGAAGCGGGGAGTTCGACACACACATGTGAAAGGGGAAGATTGTTGAGGTCTCTTCCCATATGTGTGTGAGGGACATTGTCCTACATCGGTAGAATTAAAGTGAAAAGACTAGCTTATAAGTAAATGAGCTACTATGGTCATCACCAATTGGTTTTGGGATGGAACCTCACTTGTTTGTGAGCTAGTCTCGTGCACCTAAATCTATTAGCCCGCAGCGGAGGACTCAATAAGACTCTTAATAACTTCACGTGTAAGTCTCACATTGATTGAGAGTTTCTCTGTAACACCCCGACTTATTTCTTATATTTTATAATTCATCTCAATAATTTTCGTATTTCATTTCTAGTGATTTTCTCATTTCTAGCTCGAGAGAGTCGTTTCCTTAGCTTGCGGGTCGTGTCGTGTAGTCGACATTGCGTGTGTCGAGGTGGTTGTCGAGTGTGTGGGTGTGTAGATGAGTGTGGGGTGAGTTAGTAGATGTTAGAGGTGGTTTAGGAGGAGTGGCAAGTAAGGGGCGAGCTGTAGGTTTATATCCGTATATAGACCATTAAATTCACAGGATTATAATGAAAACTTTTATAAGATTTAATGTCATAAATTAAAGTTGCATAATAAAACAATAAGATTCAAGAATTAACCTTTTAGTCCTTTGAATTGGCCTAAGAATAATACCAAAGTAATGGTATCTCCTAATTATCTCACCCAAGATGCTTTGAGAAATACCCTTGATATTTGCTAGAAAATTAGAGAGAAAAGAACAATTTCTTTTCCTCAAGTTTTTGTGTTGTGTGCTAGTATGAATTGTGAATTAGGTTAGATGAGATTAGGAGAGTGATTAGGTTAAGTAGAGAGGAGAACAACTCCCCTCCCCTTATACCCTTACACGTCCAAAACAAGGGAGAGGTGGACTTTTCCACTTCTTAATTTCCAAGCCCAATTCTAATTAATAGTTTATCAAAACCCAATTAATTAGTATTCTTTAGCTCTTAGTGCATAATGTAATTATAATATCCATATATTATATTTAATCATAAATATCCGTATATTTATAATTTACTAATTAATTATAACTGATTAAAATTAATTAGCCTACATTATACGTAATAATTAAATATAACCTTTTATATTCAATTCCCGAATTTACAGCTAATTCCTCTCATCTAATATTATTTAATCATTATCAAATAATACATTTAACTAACCTCTTAGTCATATCCGACTGACCTTTCAGTCCACAACACTGACTAACTATTTAGTCATTAAATAAGGTATCGATATGATCATTTTCTCAAATGATCACATCTCTCAAACACATCCTTTAGGTGTGACTCTTAGGGACCAGTTGATCACCGCCATCTGTATGACAATAACGTCAAACTTATCTAGCAAGCCAACCGTTATTGATAAACGTTAATCAACTGATTAAATACGAAATGTACCCTGTGTACCTTTAGAGATTTATTTATGTTATTGCACTAACTGTGGAGGACACTAACCCCAACAATCTCCCACTTGTCCGTACAAGTGTAGGTGCGATAACCGATTCTCATATCCATAATAAATTTCTCCTACTCAATGTAAACCAATTTGCAAGGTCCGTACTTTCAAAGGTCGTAGTTCACAAGCGATCAGTATCAAGAGTCGTTTCCCCGACTAGAGAGTAACTTAACTGATAAACGAATCAATATTCGAGCATGGCCATGCATTTTCAGTTACAGCTCCTCGAGTGGCCCTAAGAATAAATATTATAACTCGATAGAAGTTTGGATATTTCCCTCAACTCGAATCCTGCAGATGTAAGCGCAGCATGAAATGACCCAGTGAAAATCTGCTTGGCCTCCTGTTACGGTCGACCGTGAGAAAGAAACCAAAGTCACCCAAAATCTGCCTTAATCTCAAGAGACAGTCGATAGTCAAAAGAATCGACTCTAGGAACACTATGGATGTCCTATCCACGACCCTAAGACCTAATGTTACGAAACATTTAGGACTCCATGTAGTCACAAAAAAATTGTCTGCGCGATTTCAAAGAAACCCGATCTGCGTGATCGATCAGTCAACAGTTTGACTTATGGCTCGTTGAACCCACCATCAATCGACGTCACAAAATGATTGCCAGAGTTATCAGCTCGTGTAGGCGATCACGGACCAAAACAAAATATAAAGCAATTCAGTTCACTTTGAGGTGTTCAACGTTGTCTGCACAACCCTCATGAAAAACAATATATAAAACAAAACGATGATTTTATTAGAAGTTTTAGGAAAAACAAGTGTCAAATCCATACAAACAACTAATACAACTCAGGAACACGCTTAATTCCCATGGATTTAACGTGCCCTTCATGCTTATCTTGTCTCAACGGCTTAGTGAGAGGATCTGCTATGTTATCATCCGTAGCAATCTTGTCAATCACTATCTCCTTCTGCTCCACGTAATCTCGGATCATGTGAGCCTTCCTTTGCACGCGTCGAGACTTGTTCTTTGGACTTCGCTCCTTTGCCTGGAAGATGGCACCACTATTGTCGCAATAGATGGTGATCGGGTCATTCGAACTAGGAACTACAGTTAGTCCTTGTAAGAACTGACGCATCCATATAGCTTCGCCCGCGACCTCACGAGCGGATAGTACTCGGACTCAGTCGTTGAATCTGCTATAACAGTTTGTTTGGAGCTTTTCCAGCTGACCGCAACGCCATTAAGAGTAAAAATGAATCCAGATTGAGACTTCGAGTCATCTCGATCCGTTTGGAAACTAGCATCTGCGTAACCGATTGCACATAGCTCAGTGTCTCCTCCATAAGTCAATATTCAATCTTTAGTCCTCCGTAGGTACTTAAGAATGTTCTTTACGGCCATCCAGTGTGCTTCACCTGGATTGCCTTGGTATCGACTCGTCATACTCAATGCATATGCCACGTCCGGACGTGTGCATATCATGGCATACATGATCGATCCTATGGCTGATGCATATGGAATCCGACTCATGCGCTCGACCTCTTTCGATGTCTTTGGTGCTTGAGCTTTACTCAAGTGCACCCCTGAGATCATTGGAAGGTTCCCCTTCTTGGAGTTGGTCATGCTGAACCTCTCAAGAATCTTATCTATATAAGACTCCTGACTGAGGGATAACATCCGTCGTGATCTATCTCTATAGATACGGAGCCCCAAAATACGCTGTGCCTCACCCAGATCTTTCATCTGGAAATGGTTCTTTAACCATACTTTCACCGAAGTTAAGAGAGGTATGTCATTCTCAATCAAGAGTATGTCATCGACGTACAGTATTAGGAAGACAATCTTGCTCCCACTCGACTTGAGATATAGGCATGGTTCCTCGACTGATCGAGTGAATCCATTCTCCTTTATCACTTGGTCGAAGCGATGATTCCAACTCCGTGAAGCTTGCTTAAGTCCATAGATTGAACGCTTAAGCTTGCAAATTTTCTTAGGATTTTCAGGATCAATGTAACCTTCGGGTTGTACCATGTACAACTCCTCCTCCAAATAACCGTTTAAGAAGGCGGTTTTCACATCCATTTGCCAAATTTCATAGTCATGAAATGCGGCGATCGTTAAGAGAATCCGAATGGAACGAAGCGTGACTACGGGTGCAAAAATCTCGTCATAGTGCAACCCTTGCACTTGAGTGAAACCCTTTGCCACTAGTCGTGCCTTGTATATATCTGGTTGTCCTTCTACAGATCGCTTTATCTTGTAAAGCCATTTGCACTGAAGAGGCCTAGCCTTATCAGTGCACGCCAACGGATCCCATACATCGTTCTCGTACATCGAGTCCATCTCGGATTGCATGGCTTCTTGCCATAGCTTTGAGTCAGAACACGTCATGGCACCTTTATAGGTTACGGGTTCGTTACTCTCAAGGAGTAAAACGTCGTCTCTCCCATTCTCCTCGACTATACCGATATATCGATCTGGAGGAATGGAGAGTCTACCCGACCTCATGGGTTCCAAAGGGACATTAACCGCAGCGGACGTAGAAGGAACAGTTTCCTCCATAGGTTGCTCGGTTGTTGGTTCAGGAATCTCCGACAGATCGAAGGTTCTATTACCTCTCTTGTCTTCGAGAAACTCTTTCTCTAAGAACGTCGCACTAGCCGCAACAAAGACTCGGTGTTCGGTAGGCGAATAGAAGTAATGACCAAACATTCCTTTTGGATAACCAATAAAGTATGTCTTGACCGATCGCGGGCCGAGCTTATCCTCGTGTCTCCACTTGACATAAGCTTCGCACCCCCAGACCCGAATAAAGGACAAGTTAGGGACCGTTCCCTTCCATAACTCGTATGGAGTCTTGTCGACAGCTTTAGTCGGACTTCGGTTAAGTATAAGAGCAGCTGACAAAAGAGCATAGCCCCATAATGAGTCAGGTACAACCGTGTGACTCATCATGGATCGAACCATATCAAGTAATGTTTGATTCCTGCGTTCGGACACACCATTCAGTTGTGGTGTTCCGGGTGGAGTTAACTGTAATACTATCCCGCGGTCTTTCAGGTGTCGATCAAACTCAGTTGAAAGATATTCGCCACCACGATCCGAACGTAGTGCTTTTATCCTTCTATCCAGTTGGTTCTCAACCTTATTCTGGAATTCCTTGAACTTATCAAAGGACTCACTTTTATGCTTCATTAAGTAGACATGTCCATATCTACTCAAATCGTCCGTGAAAGTGATAAAATACCTATAGCCATCTCTAGCGTTGATTGACATAGGTCCGCACACATCAGTATGTATGAGTCCTAATAGGTCAGCAGTGCGCATTCCAACACCTTTGGAGGAAATTCGAGACATTTTGCCTATAAGACATGATTCGCACGTGCCAAAAGTTTCATAGTCAAATGGGGCTATTGTCCCATTATCAATGAGCTTTTTCACGCGTTTCTCATTTATGTGTCCCATTCGGCAATGCCATAAATACGTTTGATCTTTGTCACCAACCTTTGCTTTCTTGTTACTCACATGCATGATTTCTGTGGTTTGATCTAAAACATAAATTTCGTTCATGGAAACAGCTTTACCATAAATCATTTCATTTAAAGAGAAAATACAGCTATTATTCTTTATTAAAAATGAAAATCCTTCTTTATCAAGAACGGATACAGAAATAATGTTTTTCGATAAACTAGGTACATAGTAACAGTTATTCAGAAATAACTCAAATCCACTTGGGAGTTGGATTACATATGTCCCTTCTGAAACGGCAGCAACTCTTGCTCCATTCCCCACTCGCAGGTCTACATTATCTCTTGCCAGAGTTTTGATGCTTCTTAGGCCCTGCAAATGATTGAACAGATGAGAACCACAACCAGTATCAAGTACCCAAGTTCCGAAACTTGCATAGTTAATCTCAATCATATGAATAAAAGAAGACATACCAATAGGAGTGACGCGGCCTGCTTTTATGTCCTCAGCATACACGGGACAGTTCCGCCTCCAATGCCCAGGCTTGTGACAATGGTGGCACTCCATGCTTTGCTTAGCTTTTGCCTTGCCTTGTGAGCTACCGCTAGCCTCACCAGACCCACTCTTAGCAACCACTGGCCTCTTGAATTTTGGCTTACCTACAGTTAGGTTAGCCGGAGCCTTACCCTTACCCTTCTTGTTCCCAATCATGAGAACATCTTGCTTCGTGCTCCCACTCAACTTCAGATCACTCTCCGTCTGTACGAGGAGTGAATGCAGTTCATGCAGACTTTTCTGCATGTCATTCATGTAATAGTTTGCCCTAAAGAGGGCATACCCATCATGAAGAGAGTGGAGCACTCGATCAATGATGATCTTCTCATCGATCGTGCAACTAAGCTCCTCCAATTTCTCAACGTTCTCGATCATGGCGAGAAGGTGTGGACCAACCGGTTGGCCCTTTTGGAGTCTAGCTTCAAAGAAACGAGTAGTATACTCGTAACTCTTAATTCTCGGAGCTTTCGAGAATTCTTTAGTAAGGGTGGTGAAAATCTTGTTTGCACCCTGGGTAATGAATCGTCTTTGCAAATTGGATTCCATTGCATAGATGAGTATGTTCTGTAACGCACCCGCCTCCATCATGAAATCATTGTAAAGATAGAGTTCATCTGCTCCTGCATCGGGAGCTGGTAAAGTCGGCAGTGGCTCAGTCAAGTACTTGAGCTTACCGTCAGCTATGGCAGCATTCCGTAATGCGGCCTCCCAATCAGAAAAATTGGACCCATCACTTTTCAGTCGAGTTGACTGATTCATGGTGCCCATAAAGATCCTAAGCCATGATTCGCGAGCTAGTGTGGCACTTGGCATTGGATCGTCAGTACGTTCAGCCATTTGTTATAGTAGTTATATCTGTATATAACGTTTGGCTTGCTAGATAAGTTTATATCCGTATATAGAGCCATTGTAGGTTTATATCCGTATATAGACCATTAAATTCACAGGATTATAATGAAAACTTTTATAAGATTTAAAGTTATAAAAAGAAATTGCATTATAAAGTATAAAGATTCGAGAATTAACCTTTTAATCCTTTTGAATTGGCTTAAGAACAATACCAAAGTAATGGTATCTCCTAATTATCTCACCCAAGATGTTTTGAGAAATACCCTTGAGATTTGCTAGAAAATTAGAGAGAAAAGAACAATTTCTTTTTACTCAAGTTTTGTGTTGTGTGCTCTATCAAAAGTGAATTGGGTTAGATGAGATTTAGAAGGATGATTAGGTTAAGTAGAGAGGAAGACAAAACTCCCTCTCCTACCCTAATTCTACACGTCCCAAATAAGGGGAGAAATGGATTTTTCACTTCTAAATTTCAAGCCCAAACTAATTAAAAGTTCAACCCATTTAATTAGTCTTATTAAGCTTTTAATATATAATGTAATTATAATATCCTTATATTATAATGAATCATAAATATCCTTATATTTATAATTTACTAATTAATTATAACTGATTAAAATTAATTAGCCTACATTATACGTAATAATTAAATATAACCTTTTATATTCAATTCCCGAATTATAGCTAATTCCTCTCATCTAATATCATTTAATCATTATTAAATAATACATTTGACTAACCTCTTAGTCATATCCGACTGACCTTTCAGTCCACAACACTGACTAACTATTTAGTCATTAAATAAGGTATCGATATGATCATTTTCTCAAATAATCACATCTCTCAAATACATCCTTTAGGTGTGACTCTTAGGGACCAGTTGCTCACCGCCATCTGTATGACAATAACGTCAAACTTATCTAGCAAGCCAATCGTTATCGATTTATAATCTTTAGTACGATCATTATAATCCTATGAAGTTAATGGTCTATATACGGATATAAACCTGGCTTTGATACCACTTGTAGGTTTATATCCGTATATAGACCATTAAATTCACAGGATTATAATGAAAACTTTTATAAGATTTAATGTCATAAATTAAAGTTGCATAATAAAACAATAAGATTCAAGAATTAACCTTTTAGTCCTTTGAATTGGCCTAAGAACAATACCAAAGTAATGGTATCTCCTAATTATCTCACCCAAGATGCTTTGAGAAATACCCTTGATATTTGCTAGAAAATTAGAGAGAAAAGAACAATTTCTTTTCCTCAAGTTTTTGTGTTGTGTGCTAGTATGAATTGTGAATTAGGTTAGATGAGATTAGGAGAGTGATTAGGTTAAGTAGAGAGGAGAACAACTCCCCTCCCCTTATACCCTTACACGTCCAAAACAAGGGAGAGGTGGACTTTTCCACTTCTTAATTTCCAAGGCCAATTCTAATTAATAGTTTATCAAAACCCAATTAATTAGTATTCTTTAGCTCTTAGTGCATAATGTAATTATAATATCCATATATTATATTTAATCATAAATATCCGTATATTTATAATTTACTAATTAATTATAACTGATTAAAATTAATTAGCCTACATTATACGTAATAATTAAATATAACCTTTTATATTCAATTCCCGAATTTACAGCTAATTCCTCTCATCTAATATTATTTAATCATTATCAAATAATACATTTGACTAACCTCTTAGTCATATCCGACTGACCTTTCAGTCCACAACACTGACTAACTATTTAGTCATTAAATAAGGTATCGATATGATCATTTTCTCAAATAATCACATCTCTCAAATACATCCTTTAGGTGTGACTCTTAGGGACCAGTTGATCACCGCTATCTGTATAACAATAACGTCAAACTTATCTAGCAAGCCAATCGTTATCGATAAACGTTAATCAACTGATTAAATACAAAATGTACCCTGTGTACCTTTAGAGATTTATTTATGTTATTGCACTAACTGTGGAGGACACGAACTCCAACAATCTCCCACTTGTCCGTACAAGTGTAGGTGCGATAACCGATTCTCATATCCATAATAAATTTCTCGCACTCAATGTAAACCAATTTGCAAAGTCTGTACTTTCAAAGGTCGTAGTTCACAAGCGATCAACATCAAGAGTGGTTTCCCCGACTAGAGAGTAACTTAACTGATAAACGAATCAATATTCGAGCATGGCCGTGCATTTTCAGTTACAGCTCCTCGAGTGGCCCTGAGAATAAATATTATAACTCGATAGAAGTTTGGATATTTCCCTCAACTCGAATCCTGCAGATGTAAGCGCAACATGAAATGACCCAGTGAAAATCTACTTGGCCTCCTGTTACGGTCGACCATGAGAAAGAAACCAAAGTCACCCAAAATCTGCCTTAATCTCAAGAGACAGTCGATAGTCAAAAGAATCGACTCTAGAAACACTATGGATGTCCTATCCACGACCCGGCACCTAATGTTCTGAAACATTTAGGACTCCATGTAGTCGTCACAAAAATTGTCCTGCGCGATTTCAGTAAGCCCGCATCTGTGATCGATCAGTCAACAGTTTGACTTATGGCTCGTTGAACCCACCATCAATCGACGTCGCAAAATAAGCGCCAGAGTTATCAGCTCGTGTAGGCGATCACGGACCAAAACAAAATATAAAGCAATTCAGTTCACTTTGAGGTGTTCAACGTTGTCTGCACAACCCTCATGAAAAACAATATATAAAACAAAACGATGATTTTATTAGAAGTTTTAGGAAAAACAAGTGTCAAATCCATACAAACAACTAATACAACTCAGGAACACGCTTAATTCCCATGGATTTAACGTGCCCTTCATGCTTATCTTGTCTCAACGGCTTAGTGAGAGGATCTGCTATGTTATCATCCGTAGCAATCTTGTCAATCACTATCTCCTTCTGCTCCACGTAATCCCGGATCATGTGAGCCTTCCTTTGCACGTGCCGAGACTTGTTGCTGGACTTCGGCTCCTTTGCCTGGAAGATGGCACCACTATTGTCGCAATAGATGGTGATCGGGTCATTCGAACTAGGAACTACAGTTAGTCCTTGTAAGAACTGACGCATCCATATAGCTTCGCCAGCGACCTCTGAAGCAGCATAGTACTCGGACTCAGTCGTTGAATCTGCTATAACAGTTTGTTTGGAGCTTTTCCAGCTGACCGCAACGCCATTAAGAGTAAAAATGAATCCAGATTGAGACTTCGAGTCATCTCGATCCGTTTGGAAAATAGCATCTGCGTAACCGATTGTGCATAGCTCAGTGTCTCCTCCATAAGTCAATACCCAATCTTTAGTCCTCCGTAAGTACTTAAGAATGTTCTTCACGGCCATCCAGTGTGCTTCACCTGGATTGCCTTGGTATCGACTCGTCATACTCAATGCATATGCCACGTCCGGACGTGTGCATATCATGGCATACATGATCGATCCTATTGCCGAAGCATATGGAATCCGACTCATGCGCTCGACCTCTTCCGATGTCTTTGGTGCTTGAGCTTTACTCAAGTGCTCCCCTGTGCTCATTGGAAGGTTCACCTTGTTGGAGTTGGTCATGCTGAACCTCTCAAGAATCTTATCTATATAAGACTCCTGACTGAGGGATAACATCCGTCGTGATCTATCTCTATAGATACGGAGCCCCAAAATACGTTGTGCCTCACCCAGATCTTTCATATGGAAATGGTTCTTTAACCATACTTTTACCGAAGTTAAGAGAGGTATGTCATTCCCAATCAAGAGTATGTCATCGACGTACAGTATTAGGAAGACAATCTTGCTCCCACTCGACTTGATATATAGGCATGGTTCCTCGACTGATCGAGCGAATCCATTCTCCTTTATCACTTGGTCGAAGCGATGATTCCAACTCCGTGAAGCTTGCTTAAGTCCATAGATGGAACGCTTAAGCTTGCAAACCTTCTTAGGATCTTTAGGATCGATATAACCTTCGGGTTGTACCATGTACAATTCCTCCTCCAAATAACCGTTTAAGAAGGCGGTTTTCACATCCATTTGCCAAATTTCATAGTCATGAAATGCGGCAATCGCTAAGAGAATCCGAATGGAACGAAGCATGACTACGGGTGCAAAAATCTCATCATAGTGCAACCCTTGCACTTGAGTGAAACCCTTTGCCACTAGTCGTGCCTTGTATATATCTGGTTGTCCTTCTACAGATCGCTTTATCTTGTAAAGCCATTTGCACTGAAAAGGCCTAGCCTTATCAGGTAAGTCAACCAGATCCCATACATCGTTCTCGTACATCGAGTCCATCTCGGATTGCATGGCTTCTTGCCATAGCTTTGAGTCAGAACACGTCATGGCACCTTTATAGGTTACGGGTTCGTTACTCTCAAGGAGTAAAACGTCGTCTCTCCCATTCTCCTCGACTATACCGATATATCGATCTGGTGGAATGGAGAGTCTACCCGACCTCCTGGGTTCCAAAGGGACATTAACCGCAGCAGACGTAGAAGGAACAGCTTCCTCCATTGGTTGCTCGGTTGTTGGTTCAGTAATCTCCGACAGATCGAAGGTTCTGTTACCTCTCTTGTCTTCGAGAAACTCTTTTTCTAAGAACTTCGCACTAGCCGCAACAAAAACGCGTTGTTCGGTTGGCGAATAGAAGTAATGACCAAACATTCCTTTCGGATAACCAATAAAGTATGTCTTGACCGATCGCGGGCCGAGCTTATCCTCGTGTCTCCACTTGACATAAGTTTCGCACCCCCAAACCCGAATAAAGGACAAGTTAGGGACCGTTCCCTTACATAACTCGTATGGAGTCTTGTCGACAGCTTTAGTCGGACTTCGGTTAAGTATTAGAGCAGCTGACAAAATAGCATAGCCCCATAATGAGTCAGGTACAACCGTGTGACTCATCATGGATCGAACCATATCAAGTAATGTTCGATTCCTGCGTTCGGACACACCATTCAGTTGTGGTGTTCCGGGTGGAGTTAACTGTAATACTATCCCGCGGTCTTTCAGGTGTCGATCAAACTCAGTTGAAAGATATTCGCCACCACGATCCGAACGTAGTGCTTTTATCCTTCTATCCAGTTGGTTCTCAACCTTATTCTGGAATTCCTTGAACTTATCAAAGGACTCACTTTTATGCTTCATTAAGTAGACATGTCCATATCTACTCAAATCGTCCGTGAAAGTGATAAAATACCTATAGCCATCTCTAGCGTTGATTGACATAGGTCCGCACACATCAGTATGTATGAGTCCTAATAGGTCAGCAGTGCGCATTCCAACACCTTTGAAGGAAATTCGAGACATTTTGCCTATAAGACATGATTCGCACGTGCCAAAAGTTTCATAGTCAAATGGGGCTATTGTCCCATTATCAATGAGCTTTTTCACGCGTTTCTCATTTATGTGTCCCATTCGGCAATGCCATAAATACGTTTGATCTTTGTCACCAACCTTTGCTTTCTTGTTACTCACATGCATGATTTACGTGGTTTGATCTAAAACATAAATTAGTTCATGGAAACTTGACTTTACCATAAATCATTTCATTTAAAGAGAAAATACAGCTATTATTCTTTATTAAAAATGAAAATCCTTCTTTATCAAGAACGGATACAGAAATAATGTTTTTCGATAAACTAGGTACATAGTAATAGTTATTCAGAAATAACTCAAATCCACTCGGGAGTTGGATTACATATGTCCCTCAAACGGCAAGAAGAACTCTTGCTCCATTCCCCACTCGCAGGTCTACATCACCTCTTGCCAGAGTTCTGATGCTTCTTAGGCCCTGCAAATGATTGCACAGATGAGAACCACATCCAGTATCAAGTACCCAAGTTCCGAAACTTGCATGGTTAATCTCAATCATATGAATAAAAGAAGACATACCAACAGGAGCGACGCGGCCTGCTTTAATGTCCTCAACATACACGGGACAGTTACGCCTCCAATGCCCAGGCTTGTGGCAATGGTGACACTCCATGGTCTGCTTTGCTTTCGCCTTACCTTGTGAGCTACCGCTAGACTCACCAGGCCCACTCTTAGCAACCACTGCACTCTTGAATTTTGGCTTACCTACAGCTAGGTTAGCCGGAGCCTTACCCTTACCCTTCTTGTTCCCAATCATGAGAACATCTTGCTTCGTGCTCCCACTCAACTTCAGATCACTCTCCGTCTGTACGAGGAGTGAATGCAGTTCATGCAGACTTTTCTGCATGTCATTCATGTAATAGTTTGCCCTAAAGAGGGCATACCCATCATGAAGAGAGTGGAGCACTCGATCAATGATGATCTTCTCATCGATTGTGCAACCAAGCTCCTCCAATTTCTCAACGTTCTCGATCATGGCGAGAAGGTGTGGACCAACCGGTTGGCCCTTTTGGAGTCTAGCTTCAAAGAAACGAGTAGTATACTCGTAACTCTTAATTCTCGGAGCTTTCGAGAATTCCTTAGTAAGGGTGGTGAAAATCTTGTTTGCACCTTGGGTAATGAACCGTCTTTGCAAATTGGATTCCATTGCATAGATGAGTACGTTACATGAACGCACCCGCCTCCATCATGAAATCATTGTAAAGATAGAGTTCATCTGCTCCTGCATCGGGAGCTAGTAAAGTCGGCAGTGGCTCAGTCAAATACTTGAGCTTACCGTCAGCGACGGCAGCATTCCGTAATGTGGCCTCCCAATCAGAAAAATTGGACCCATCACTTTTCAGTCGAGTCGACTGATTCATGGTGCCCATAAAGATTCTAAGCCATGATTCGCGAGCTAGTGTGGCACTTGGCATTGGTTCGTCATTACGTACAGCCATTTGTTATAGTAGTTATATCTGTATATAACGTATTCGAAACTGTGAAAAGAAAGAAGAAGAAGAGAGAAGATAAGAAATCATTGTTTTAAAATTTAAGTCAAAAGCGATAACATATTAATGCAATGACTTATGCACTCATATAATCGACCTCCCTCGAGAATTATATAAATGATCCCAAGACTCAATTTCTTTAAATTGATAAGCCAACCTCTTGGCTAATTCTACTGTTAGAATTCTTGGTCGATAGATTTCAGTAAATCCTATCTATTAGTCCATCATAACTTCGAGATATTACTCGAACTATAATGTTGAGATAAACTAAGTCGACAGCCACTACTTACCCAACGTAGAAGGGGTCATATTATGCCTACCGACGAAGAAGGGATTCATAGTGGTTCGACTCATAAAGACTAATTCTCAATTTTAGTTTTAGAGGAAGGTCCCATCAAAAGCACCGCTCAGCGGAAAGACCATGTAAAGGTCGTGCAGGAAAGGCTGTCATGTAAAGCACCGTTCACAAAACCCGTAATTAAGTAGTCCGGGGAACAAGAGCCGCAAGTGCCTAAGGAAGAGCCAATGACAGAGCTGCCAAAGCAAGATATGCCTAAGCAAGTTAAAGAGCGAACTCATTAATTCCTATGCTCGAGAAGGAAATGCGGATAAGCGACCTAAGCCTATTTAGGTGGACATGGAGCGAAGGCGAAGACATGCCAGCGGACAGCTGAGAATGGGTTGGTTGTGAAAGTGACTATCTAGTATGCGTTAAGGAGAGGTATGCATACGCCGGGGCGGTTGTTAGGGCAGTTGGTCTAAGGTGCCAATCTAAGATAATAGAAGATGCACAGACTCGACTGTTAAGGGAGTTGACTCACATTAGGCATAGGATCATCCAACCGGGGAAGGGGGGTTGACTTGAGGCGTTTACCTGGGGCTTGGGGGGAAGACTCTTCAGTTCGGGTGGTACCAGTAGCAAAGATCAGACTGAACTTATAGTTATAGGTTGCGAAGCTGACTCGAGCTAATAGCTAATATAATAGGGGGAGGGAATACACAAGTTCCCGTGGAATCTGAGAATTAGTTGGTTGTGAAACTCACTCTTTACTATAGTATCCGAAGGGGATTGAAATGTCGTAATCCTTGCGTTAAGGATGTTTACAGATAGAAGATCTAGTTAATGAAAAGAAGCTTCGAATTCTATTATAGAATTTGACGGAGCTAAACCTCTGGGTGCTGCCGCTTCTCCCATTTCACTTTCAGGTCTTGGTCATCTTTTTCGTGCAAGGATCCGCTCAGTGGAAAGAAATCCATCGTTGGGTATTCAGCCGGAGGTCCTATCCTTTAGTGCGAAAAAGAAGAGGAGAACTAGTCTCTAGTAGATGCTACGGGCGTACTAAAAGAGCCGTTAAAAGCCTCTATAACGCGGTATCATAAGATAAGCTTTTATGGATCCTGTTGTCAGATCTAGATCTAATTCATTTTAAGTGAACTAATAACTAGCATTTTCGAGAATGATTAAATAGAGGTGATAGCCCTAAAAACGAGTGACATCCGTATGTCAATGAAAAGAATGCAACTATAATCCATTTTCATGCATATTAGGTGGTTTGGTATAGTTTAGGCGGAATATGATGCTCCTAACTAACGTGAATGCAATGAAAACGGTAAAAGAAATACGCAAAAATAAAAACACCTAGTGTGGCCTAACCCTATGAAAATAAAGACAAATACAAATTGGAATCCATCCATGGACCCTAAGCAAGTCTTCATTCTTCATCTTGGGCTTTAAGTGGGAGTCCATCTTGAATCTTCATCTTGAATCTTCTCAAAATTACATATTTGAATTACAAAATAAACCTATTTACATTCTAATTCAAAATATGCCAAAATTAAAATATTACAAAATGGGAGATTCGAGATCTCAAAAATACAACCAAAATTGTGTTTCCTTCATTACGAAAACACAATCTTCTAAGGCCACACTAGTAAATTACAACCGATTGTACATTTTTAATGCGTAAAATTAAACCATTCATTCAAACATACATTCATAAAAAACAACATCAACTAAACAAGAAAATAACCAATGCATACAATAGATTGATTATCCAAACCACCTTTTTAAAAAAAATTTCCATTATGCAACAATTCCTTAATTGTTCATAATATCTCATAATCAAAACAATAATCCAAAAGAAATAATTTATATTATCAGTATAACATAAATTAGATCACAAAAATATCTTAAACCTTTTTAAAATATTAGGTATCATTATTATTATGAACTGCTTCACAATAACATAAAATATATTATCTTTATAATATAACAAAAATTGTAAAACAATTTAATTTCCAAAACAATTATTTCGGCCAAAAGATATAGAAATACCGAATTAATTTTTTTTTTTTAAAAGTCACACGGCCAAAGAAAATAATTACCAAAAATGAAAATTAATTCGGCCTACAACAAACGTGAATTAAACTGTTTTAATTCAATAATTAGATCGTCACTAACTCAATTTTAATCCGTATTAAACATTGATTTAAGAGATTCAATTTAACTTTTTAAATTAAACAACTTAAAACTGATAGATCTAATGATTAGCAAACAATATGTTCATTAACATACAAAAATTTGGTCCTTTTATGTTTTAATTCAATCGGTATTGAAACAAACTTATGCAAATTCATATGTGATTGATTTAACATCTTAAAACATCGATAAATATGAATCAAAAAGACCAAAACAAGCCAATAAAGACCCAAAAAGACACGGCATAACCAAAAAAAAATTCTGGCTGAAAAAAAAAAATTTAATCAAAACGGATTTTGAATAAGTTTTTAAGATTATACAAATCGATTTTATGAAAACCTTATTAAAAATTTCATGTGCCCTAAGGCTTTGATACCACTTGTAGGTTTATATCCGTATATAGACCATTAAATTCACAGGATTATAATGAAAACTTTTATAAGATTTAAAGTCATAAAAAGAAATTGCATAATAAAGTATAAAGATTCAAGAATTAACCTTTTAATCCTTTTGAATTGGCCTAAGAACAATACCAAAGTAATGGTATCTCCTAATTATCTCACCCAAGATGTTTTGAGAAATACCCTTGAGATTTGCTAGAAAATTAGAGAGAAAAGAACAATTTCTTTTTACTCAAGTTTTGTGTTGTGTGCTCTATCAAAAGTGAATTGGGTTCCAAGTGCCTCCTGCCCAAGCGGAGTCCAGGGGTGCCTCAAAGCCTGCAATGGCAGGAATTGCGAGGTCCTGGGTTCGACTCCCTTGGTGGGCAAAGGCATGCGGATACCTGCCATCCTACGGGATGACTTACCTGGCACATGTGGTTTGCAGGGTATTGCAAGTGCCCGGGGGAACCAAACCCTCGTTACCAAAAAAAAAAAAAAAAGTGAATTGGGTTAGATGAGATTTAGGAGGATGATTAGGTTAAGTAGAGAGGAAGACAAAACTCCCTCTCCTACCCTAATTCTACACGTCCCAAATAAGGGGAGAAGTGGATTTTTCACTTCTAAATTTCAAGCCCAAACTAATTAAAAGTTCAACCCATTTAATTAGTCTTATTAAGCTTTTAATATATAATGTAATTATAATATCCTTATATTATAATGAATCATAAATATCCTTATATTTATAATTTACTAATTAATTATAACTGATTAAAATTAATTAGCCTACATTATACGTAATAATTAAATATAACCTTTTATATTCAATTCCCGAATTATAGCTAATTCCTCTCATCTAATATCATTTAATCATTATTAAATAATACATTTGACTAACCTCTTAGTCATATCCGACTGACCTTTCAGTCCACAACACTGACTAACTATTTAGTCATTAAATAAGGTATCGATATGATCATTTTCTCAAATAATCACATCTCTCAAATACATCCTTTAGGTGTGACTCTTAGGGACCAGTTGCTCACCGCCATCTGTATGACAATAACGTCAAACTTATCTAGCAAGCCAATCGTTATCGATTTATAATCTTTAGTACGTTCATTATAATCCTGTGAATTTAATGGTCTATATACGGATATAAACCTGGCTTTGATACCACTTGTAGGTTTATATCCGTATATAGACCATTAAATTCACAGGATTATAATGAAAACTTTTATAAGATTTAATGTCATAAATTAAAGTTGCATAATAAAACAATAAGATTCAAGAATTAACCTTTTAGTCCTTTGAATTGGCCTAAGAACAATACCAAAGTAATGGTATCTCCTAATTATCTCACCCAAGATGCTTTGAGAAATACCCTTGATATTTGCTAGAAAATTAGAGAGAAAAGAACAATTTCTTTTCCTCAAGTTTTTGTGTTGTGTGCTAGTATGAATTGTGAATTAGGTTAGATGAGATTAGGAGAGTGATTAGGTTAAGTAGAGAGGAGAACAACTCCCCTCCCCTTATACCCTTACACGTCCAAAACAAGGGAGAGGTGGACTTTTCCACTTCTTAATTTCCAAGGCCAATTCTAATTAATAGTTTATCAAAACCCAATTAATTAGTATTCTTTAGCTCTTAGTGCATAATGTAATTATAATATCCATATATTATATTTAATCATAAATATCCGTATATTTATAATTTACTAATTAATTATAACTGATTAAAATTAATTAGCCTACATTATACGTAATAATTAAATATAACCTTTTATATTCAATTCCTAATTCTGACTAATTCCTCTCATCTAATATTATTTAATCATTATCAAATAATACATTTGACTAACCTCTTAGTCATATCCGACTGACCTTTCAGTCCACAACACTGACTAACTATTTAGTCATTAAATAAGGTATCGATATGATCATTTTCTCAAATAATCACATCTCTCAAATACATCCTTTAGGTGTGACTCTTAGGGACCAGTTGATCACCGCTATCTGTATAACAATAACGTCAAACTTATCTAGCAAGCCAATCGTTATCGATAAACGTTAATCAACTGATTAAATACAAAATGTACCCTGTGTACCTTTAGAGATTTATTTATGTTATTGCACTAACTGTGGAGGACACGAACTCCAACAATCTCCCACTTGTCCGTACAAGTGTAGGTGCGATAACCGATTCTCATATCCATAATAAATTTCTCGCACTCAATGTAAACCAATTTGCAAAGTCTGTACTTTCAAAGGTCGTAGTTCACAAGCGATCAACATCAAGAGTGGTTTCCGAGCTAGAGTAACTTAAGCGATAAGCGAATCAATATTCGAGCATGGCCGTGCATTTTCAGTTACAGCTCCTCGAGTGGCCCTGAGAATAAATATTATAACTCGATAGAAGTTTGGATATTTCCCTCAACTCGAATCCTGCAGATGTAAGCGCAACATGAAATGACCCAGTGAAAATCTACTTGGCCTCGTTACGATCGACCATGAGAAAGAAACCAAAGTCACCCAAAATCTGCCTTAATCTCAAGAGACAGTCGATAGTCAAAAGAATCGACTCTAGAAACACTATGGATGTCCTATCCACGACCCGGCACCTAATGTTCTGAAACATTTAGGACTCCATGTAGTCGTCACAAAAATTGTCCTGCGCGATTTGATAAGCCGCATCTGTGATCGATCGATCAACAGTTTGACTTATGGCTCGTTGAACCCACCATCAATCGACGTCGCAAAATAAGCGCCAGAGTTATCAGCTCGTGTAGGCGATCACGGACCAAAACAAAATATAAAGCAATTCAGTTCACTTTGAGGTGTTCAACGTTGTCTGCACAACCCTCATGAAAAACAATATATAAAACAAAACGATGATTTTATTAGAAGTTTTAGGAAAAACAAGTGTCAAATCCATACAAACAACTAATACAACTCAGGAACACGCTTAATTCCCATGGATTTAACGTGCCCTTCATGCTTATCTTGTCTCAACGGCTTAGTGAGAGGATCTGCTATGTTATCATCCGTAGCAATCTTGTCAATCACTATCTCCTTCTGCTCCACGTAATCCCGGATCATGTGAGCCTTCCTTTGCACGCGCCGAGACTTGTCTGGACTTGGCTCCTTTGCCTGAAGATGGCACCACTATTGTCGCAATAGATGGTGATCGGGTCATTCGAACTAGGAACTATGATTAGTCCTTGTAAGAATCGACGCATCCATATAAACTTCGCAGCGACCTCACGAAGATAGTACTCGGACTCAGTCGTTGAATCTGCTATAACAGTTTGTTTGGAGCTTTTCCAGCTGACCGCAACGCCATTAAGAGTAAAAATGAATCCAGATTGAGACTTCGAGTCATCTCGATCCGTTTGGAAAATAGCATCTGCGTAACCGATTGTGCATAGCTCAGTGTCTCCTCCATAAGTCAATACCCAATCTTTAGTCCTCCGTAAGTACTTAAGAATGTTCTTCACGGCCATCCAGTGTGCTTCACCTGGATTGCCTTGGTATCGACTCGTCATACTCAATGCATATGCCACGTCCGGACGTGTGCATATCATGGCATACATGATCGATCCTATTGCCGAAGCATATGGAATCCGACTCATGCGCTCGACCTCTTCCGATGTCTTTGGTGCTTGAGCTTTACTCAAGTGCACCCCTGAGATCATTGGAAGGTTCCCCTTCTTGGAGTTGGTCATGCTGAACCTCTCAAGAATCTTATCTATATAAGACTCCTGACTGAGGGATAACATCCGTCGTGATCTATCTCTATAGATACGGAGCCCCAAAATACGTTGTGCCTCACCCAGATCTTTCATATGGAAATGGTTCTTTAACCATACTTTTACCGAAGTTAAGAGAGGTATGTCATTCCCAATCAAGAGTATGTCATCGACGCATAAAGATTAGGAAGACAATCTTGCTCCCACTCGACTTGATATATAGGCATGGTTCCTCGACTGATCGAGTGAATCCATTCTCCTTTATCACTTGGTCGAAGCGATGACTCCAACTCCGTGAAGCTTGCTTAAGTCCATAGATGGAACGCTTAAGCTTGCAAACCTTGTTAGGATCTTTAGGATCGATATAACCTTCGGGTTGTACCATGTACAACTCCTCCTCCAAATAACCGTTTAAGAAGGCGGTTTTCACATCCATTTGCCAAATTTCATAGTCATGAAATGCAGCAATCGCTAAGAGAATCCGAATGGAACGAAGCATGACTACGGGTGCAAAAATCTCATCATAGTGCAACCCTTGCACTTGAGTGAAACCCTTTGCCACTAGTCGCGCCTTGTATATATCTGGTTGTCCTTCTACAGATCGCTTTATCTTGTAAAGCCATTTGCACTGAAAAGGCCTAGCCTTATCAGGTAAGTCAACCAGATCCCATACATCGTTCTCGTACATCGAGTCCATCTCGGATTGCATGGCTTCTTGCCATAGCTTTGAGTCAGAACACGTCATGGCACCTTTATAGGTTACGGGTTCGTTACTCTCAAGGAGTAAAACGTCGTCTCTCCCATTCTCCTCGACTATACCGATATATCGATCTGGTGGAATGGAGAGTCTACCCGACCTCCTGGGTTCCAAAGGGACATTAACCGCAGCAGACGTAGAAGGAACAACTTCCTCCATTGGTTGCTCGGTTGTTGGTTCAGGAATCTCCGACAGATCGAAGGTTCTGTTACCTCTCTTGTCTTCGAGAAACTCTTTTTCTAAGAACTTCGCACTAGCCGCAACAAAAACGCGTTGTTCGGTTGGCGAATAGAAGTAATGACCAAACATTCCTTTCGGATAACCAATAAAGTATGTCTTGACCGATCGCGGGCCGAGCTTATCCTCGTGTCTCCACTTGACATAAGTTTCGCACCCCCAAACCCGAATAAAGGACAAGTTAGGGACCGTTCCCTTACATAACTCGTATGGAGTCTTGTCGACAGCTTTAGTCGGACTTCGGTTAAGTATTAGAGCAGCTGACAAAATAGCATAGCCCCATAATGAGTCAGGTACAACCGTGTGACTCATCATGGATCGAACCATATCAAGTAATGTTCGATTCCTGCGTTCGGACACACCATTCAGTTGTGGTGTTCCGGGTGGAGTTAACTGTAATACTATCCCGCGGTCTTTCAGGTGTCGATCAAACTCAGTTGAAAGATATTCGCCACCACGATCCGAACGTAGTGCTTTTATCCTTCTATCCAGTTGGTTCTCAACCTTATTCTGGAATTCCTTGAACTTATCAAAGGACTCACTTTTATGCTTCATTAAGTAGACATGTCCATATCTACTCAAATCGTCCGTGAAAGTGATAAAATACCTATAGCCATCTCTAGCGTTGATTGACATAGGTCCGCACACATCAAGATGTATGAGTCCTAATAGGTCAAGAAAGGCGCATTCCAACACCTTTGAAGGAAATTCGAGACATTTTGCCTATAAGACATGATTCGCACGTGCCAAAAGTTTCATAGTCAAATGGGGCTATTGTCCCATTATCAATGAGCTTTTTCACGCGTTTCTCATTTATGTGTCCCATTCGGCAATGCCATAAATACGTTTGATCTTTGTCACCAACCTTTGCTTTCTTGTTACTCACATGCATGATTTCTGTGGTTTGATCTAAAACATAAATTAGTTCATGGAAACAAATTTTACCATAAATCATTTCATTTAAAGAGAAAATACAGCTATTATTCTTTATTAAAAATGAAAATCCTTCTTTATCAAGAACGGATACAGAAATAATGTTTTTCGATAAACTAGGTACATAGTAATAGTTATTCAGAAATAACTCAAATCCACTCGGGAGTTGGATTACATATGTCCCTACTGAAACGGCAGCAACTCTTGCTCCATTCCCCACTCGCAGGTCTACATCACCTCTTGCCAGAGTTCTGATGCTTCTTAGGCCCTGCAAATGATTGCACAGATGAGAACCACATCCAGTATCAAGTACCCAAGTTCCGAAACTTGCATGGTTAATCTCAATCATATGAATAAAAGAAGACATACCAACAGGAGCGACGCGGCCTGCTTTAATGTCCTCAACATACACGGGACAGTTACGCCTCCAATGCCCAGGCTTGTGGCAATGGTGACACTCCATGGTCTGCTTTGCTTTCGCCTTACCTTGTGAGCTACCGCTAGACTCACCAGGCCCACTCTTAGCAACCACTGCACTCTTGAATTTTGGCTTACCTACAGCTAGGTTAGCCGGAGCCTTACCCTTACCCTTCTTGTTCCCAATCATGAGAACATCTTGCTTCGTGCTCCCACTCAACTTCAGATCACTCTCCGATGCATGCACGAGGTGAATGCGATTCATGCAGACTTTTCTGCATGTCATTCATGTAATAGTTTGCCCTAAAGAGGGCATACCCATCATGAAGAGAGTGGAGCACTCGATCAATGATGATCTTCTCATCGATTGTGCAACCAAGCTCCTCCAATTTCTCAACGTTCTCGATCATGGCGAGAAGGTGTGGACCAACCGGTTGGCCCTTTTGGAGTCTAGCTTCAAAGAAACGAGTAGTATACTCGTAACTCTTAATTCTCGGAGCTTTCGAGAATTCCTTAGTAAGGGTGGTGAAAATCTTGTTTGCACCTTGGGTAATGAACCGTCTTTGCAAATTGGATTCCATTGCATAGATGAGTACGTTCTGTAACGCACCCGCCTCCATCATGAAATCATTGTAAAGATAGAGTTCATCTGCTCCTGCATCGGGAGCTAGTAAAGTCGGCAGTGGCTCAGTCAAATACTTGAGCTTACCGTCAGCGACGGCAGCATTCCGTAATGTGGCCTCCCAATCAGAAAAATTGGACCCATCACTTTTCAGTCGAGTCGACTGATTCATGGTGCCCATAAAGATTCTAAGCCATGATTCGCGAGCTAGTGTGGCACTTGGCATTGGTTCGTCATTACGTACAGCCATTTGTTATAGTAGTTATATCTGTATATAACGTATTCGAAACTGTGAAAAGAAAGAAGAAGAAGAGAGAAGATAAGAAATCATTGTTTTAAAATTTAAGTCAAAAGCGATAACATATTAATGCAATGACTTATGCACTCATATAATCGACCTCCCTCGAGAATTATATAAATGATCCCAAGACTCAATTTCTTTAAATTGATAAGCCAACCTCTTGGCTAATTCTACTGTTAGAATTCTTGGTCGATAGATTTCAGTAAATCCTATCTATTAGTCCATCATAACTTCGAGATATTACTCGAACTATAATGTTGAGATAAACTAAGTCGACAGCCACTACTTACCCAACGTAGAAGGGGTCATATTATGCCTACCGACGAAGAAGGGATTCATAGTGGTTCGACTCATAAAGACTAATTCTCAATTTTAGTTTTAGAGGAAGGTCCCATCAAAAGCACCGCTCAGCGGAAAGACCATGTAAAGGTCGTGCAGGAAAGGCTGTCATGTAAAGCACCGTTCACAAAACCCGTAATTAAGTAGTCCGGGGAACAAGAGCCGCAAGTGCCTAAGGAAGAGCCAATGACAGAGCTGCCAAAGCAAGATATGCCTAAGCAAGTTAAAGAGCAGAACTCATTAATTCCTATGCTCAGAGAAGGAAATGCCAGATAAGCAGCCTAAGCCTATTTCAGTGGACATGGAACAGAAGACGAAGAGATGCCAGCGGACAGCTGAGAATGGGTTGGTTGTGAAAGTGACTATCTAGTATGCGTTAAGGAGAGGTATGCATACGCCGGGGCGGTTGTTAGGGCAGTTGGTCTAAGGTGCCAATCTAAGATAATAGAAGATGCACAGACTCGACTGTTAAGGGAGTTGACTCACATTAGGCATAGGATCATCCAACCGGGGAAGGGGGGTTGACTTGAGGCGTTTACCTGGGGCTTGGGGGGAAGACTCTTCAGTTCGGGTGGTACCAGTAGCAAAGATCAGACTGAACTTATAGTTATAGGTTGCGAAGCTGACTCGAGCTAATAGCTAATATAATAGGGGGAGGGAATACACAAGTTCCCGTGGAATCTGAGAATTAGTTGGTTGTGAAACTCACTCTTTACTATAGTATCCGAAGGGGATTGAAATGTCGTAATCCTTGCGTTAAGGATGTTTACAGATAGAAGATCTAGTTAATGAAAAGAAGCTTCGAATTCTATTATAGAATTTGACGGAGCTAAACCTCTGGGTGCTGCCGCTTCTCCCATTTCACTTTCAGGTCTTGGTCATCTTTTTCGTGCAAGGATCCGCTCAGTGGAAAGAAATCCATCGTTGGGTATTCAGCCGGAGGTCCTATCCTTTAGTGCGAAAAAGAAGAGGAGAACTAGTCTCTAGTAGATGCTACGGGCGTACTAAAAGAGCCGTTAAAAGCCTCTATAACGCGGTATCATAAGATAAGCTTTTATGGATCCTGTTGTCAGATCTAGATCTAATTCATTTTAAGTGAACTAATAACTAGCATTTTCGAGAATGATTAAATAGAGGTGATAGCCCTAAAAACGAGTGACATCCGTATGTCAATGAAAAGAATGCAACTATAATCCATTTTCATGCATATTAGGTGGTTTGGTATAGTTTAGGCGGAATATGATGCTCCTAACTAACGTGAATGCAATGAAAACGGTAAAAGAAATACGCAAAAATAAAAACACCTAGTGTGGCCTAACCCTATGAAAATAAAGACAAATACAAATTGGAATCCATCCATGGACCCTAAGCAAGTCTTCATTCTTCATCTTGGGCTTTAAGTGGGAGTCCATCTTGAATCTTCATCTTGAATCTTCTCAAAATTACATATTTGAATTACAAAATAAACCTATTTACATTCTAATTCAAAATATGCCAAAATTAAAATATTACAAAATGGGAGATTCGAGATCTCAAAAATACAACCAAAATTGTGTTTCCTTCATTACGAAAACACAATCTTCTAAGGCCACACTAGTAAATTACAACCGATTGTACATTTTTAATGCGTAAAATTAAACCATTCATTCAAACATACATTCATAAAAAACAACATCAACTAAACAAGAAAATAACCAATGCATACAATAGATTGATTATCCAAACCACCTTTTTAAAAAAAATTTCCATTATGCAACAATTCCTTAATTGTTCATAATATCTCATAATCAAAACAATAATCCAAAAGAAATAATTTATATTATCAGTATAACATAAATTAGATCACAAAAATATCTTAAACCTTTTTAAAATATTAGGTATCATTATTATTATGAACTGCTTCACAATAACATAAAATATATTATCTTTATAATATAACAAAAATTGTAAAACAATTTAATTTCCAAAACAATTATTTCGGCCAAAAGATATAGAAATACCGAATTAATTTATGTTTTTAAAAGTCACACGGCCAAAGAAAATAATTACCAAAAATGAAAATTAATTCGGCCTACAACAAACGTGAATTAAACTGTTTTAATTCAATAATTAGATCGTCACTAACTCAATTTTAATCCGTATTAAACATTGATTTAAGAGATTCAATTTAACTTTTTAAATTAAACAACTTAAAACTGATAGATCTAATGATTAGCAAACAATATGTTCATTAACATACAAAAATTTGGTCCTTTTATGTTTTAATTCAATCGGTATTGAAACAAACTTATGCAAATTCATATGTGATTGATTTAACATCTTAAAACATCGATAAATATGAATCAAAAAGACCAAAACAAGCCAATAAAGACCCAAAAAGACACGGCATAACCAAAAAAAATTTGAAAAAAAAAAATTTAATCAAAACGGATTTTGAATAAGTTTTTAAGATTATACAAATCGATTTTATGAAAACCTTATTAAAAATTTCATGTGCCCTAAGGCTTTGATACCACTTGTAGGTTTATATCCGTATATAGACCATTAAATTCACAGGATTATAATGAAAACTTTTATAAGATTTAAAGTCATAAAAAGAAATTGCATAATAAAGTATAAAGATTCAAGAATTAACCTTTTAATCCTTTTGAATTGGCCTAAGAACAATACCAAAGTAATGGTATCTCCTAATTATCTCACCCAAGATGTTTTGAGAAATACCCTTGAGATTTGCTAGAAAATTAGAGAGAAAAGAACAATTTCTTTTTACTCAAGTTTTGTGTTGTGTGCTCTATCAAAAGTGAATTGGGTTCCAAGTGCCTCCTGCCCAAGCGGAGTCCAGGGGTGCCTCAAAGCCTGCAATGGCAGGAATTGCGAGGTCCTGGGTTCGACTCCCTTGGTGGGCAAAGGCATGCGGATACCTGCCATCCTACGGGATGACTTACCTGGCACATGTGGTTTGCAGGGTATTGCAAGTGCCCGGGGGAACCAAACCCTCGTTACCAAAAAAAAAAAAAAAAGTGAATTGGGTTAGATGAGATTTAGGAGGATGATTAGGTTAAGTAGAGAGGAAGACAAAACTCCCTCTCCTACCCTAATTCTACACGTCCCAAATAAGGGGAGAAGTGGATTTTTCACTTCTAAATTTCAAGCCCAAACTAATTAAAAGTTCAACCCATTTAATTAGTCTTATTAAGCTTTTAATATATAATGTAATTATAATATCCTTATATTATAATGAATCATAAATATCCTTATATTTATAATTTACTAATTAATTATAACTGATTAAAATTAATTAGCCTACATTATACGTAATAATTAAATATAACCTTTTATATTCAATTCCCGAATTATAGCTAATTCCTCTCATCTAATATCATTTAATCATTATTAAATAATACATTTGACTAACCTCTTAGTCATATCCGACTGACCTTTCAGTCCACAACACTGACTAACTATTTAGTCATTAAATAAGGTATCGATATGATCATTTTCTCAAATAATCACATCTCTCAAATACATCCTTTAGGTGTGACTCTTAGGGACCAGTTGATCACCGCCATCTGTATGACAATAACGTCAAACTTATCTAGCAAGCCAATCGTTATCGATTTATAATCTTTAGTACGTTCATTATAATCCTGTGAATTTAATGGTCTATATACGGATATAAACCTGGCTTTGATACCACTTGTAGGTTTATATCCGTATATAGACCATTAAATTCACAGGATTATAATGAAAACTTTTATAAGATTTAATGTCATAAATTAAAGTTGCATAATAAAACAATAAGATTCAAGAATTAACCTTTTAGTCCTTTGAATTGGCCTAAGAACAATACCAAAGTAATGGTATCTCCTAATTATCTCACCCAAGATGCTTTGAGAAATACCCTTGATATTTGCTAGAAAATTAGAGAGAAAAGAACAATTTCTTTTCCTCAAGTTTTTGTGTTGTGTGCTAGTATGAATTGTGAATTAGGTTAGATGAGATTAGGAGAGTGATTAGGTTAAGTAGAGAGGAGAACAACTCCCCTCCCCTTATACCCTTACACGTCCAAAACAAGGGAGAGGTGGACTTTTCCACTTCTTAATTTCCAAGGCCAATTCTAATTAATAGTTTATCAAAACCCAATTAATTAGTATTCTTTAGCTCTTAGTGCATAATGTAATTATAATATCCATATATTATATTTAATCATAAATATCCGTATATTTATAATTTACTAATTAATTATAACTGATTAAAATTAATTAGCCTACATTATACGTAATAATTAAATATAACCTTTTATATTCAATTCCCGAATTTACAGCTAATTCCTCTCATCTAATATTATTTAATCATTATCAAATAATACATTTGACTAACCTCTTAGACATATCCGACTGACCTTTCAGTCCACAACACTGACTAACTATTTAGTCATTAAATAAGGTATCGATATGATCATTTTCTCAAATGATCACATCTCTCAAACACATCCTTTAGGTGTGACTCTTAGGGACCAGTTGATCACCGCCATCTGTATGACAATAACGTCAAACTTATCTAGCAAGCCAACCGTTATTGATAAACGTTAATCAACTGATTAAATACGAAATGTACCCTGTGTACCTTTAGATATTTATTTATGTTATTGCACTAACTGTGGAGGACACTAACCCCAACACGAGCAAGGGGCGAGAGGTGGTGTTCGCGGGAAGGAGAAAGCGTAGCAAATTTTGGGCAGAGCGAAATCCGGACAAAGAAGTGCTCAGTGGGGCTGACAAATGTGCACTCAACAGTAAATAAGACGAACAACACTGTGTTTTGCGTGTTGTTTGTATTTTGGTCCGTGTTTGATTTTAACTCAATCTTTTAGCTTTTTAACCTCTCATCAACCCTAATTACTTTACTAATCTCATAATTCATCTCCCTAAACATTTGAACCCTCTATTATCTCTCTTGAATCCCCATCAAAACTCTCTCGAAACTCCATCAAATTCATTCAAATTCCTCTCTTTCAAGCCGTAATTCCTTCCTATTCGATCCCTTCTGGTAATCTTTCAATCTCTCATCGTTCTAGGTTTAGTTTTCTTAGTTTTTACATTATTTTATGTGTATTTATTTGTATGCTTATATTTTATGTGTTGTTTGTGCCCTAATCAACGTTTATGGTGAAGAGGCTCTCAACGACAAGGACACGATCTATATTGAAGAAGAGGAAGGCTAATTGATTTTCTTCGCTTGGAAAAGGTAACTAGGTGTAGCCCTATCTATATTTCGACATGTATGAGGCCCTAGGTGATGATTTGGTTAGTTGTTGTATTTGATTGTGTTATCATAAAGTTGTGAACTTTGGCTTGTGATGTTGTCTCATGAATGTTTATGGTGAATTTTGGTGTCGGCCTCATACTATTGAGTCTAGAAGCATGTCTAAGTTGTTTTATCATTTGTTTGATATTTGTTATGATAGTTTGATGTTAAAGGATGGTATCTCAAGATGGGTAAAGGTTTGAGTATGATTTCATAAGCTTTTCATTGTTAATTACTCCGTATTTAACTTGTTGTTGCATTGAGATTATAATTCATGATGAGATTGGCTTGAGATTGTGTTGTATTGACATAGTTGAACTAAAAGAATGATTGTATTGCGATTGTGTTGGATGGTTTGTTGTATGCTTGAGTTGAGTGTGCGTACGGGTACTGTTTTGGCACGTACGTGAGGAGTTACGACGTCTTTTGTAGGACGTATGCCGCCTGTCGTGGGTTCTCATCCATTTTGTAATGGCTCTGAGACTATGGTTACTGATTGCCGTTTTGTAGCGGTTTGAATGTCGACACTCTTATTGGCCAAGTTTAGACGATTGTATTGAGGCATTTTGTAGTGCCGCCATAGGGTTGGATCTTCTGTAGGGTCCGGGGTGTTTTGTAGCGCCCAGTACTCCGTGCTTTCTCTTGCGATCGTTGTTGTTGTTGATTGTCACTTTGTTGATGGTATTCAGGTTGTTGGTTGTTGTATGTCACTTTGTTGATGGTAGTTTGAGATTGTGTATTGAACGTTGTACCATATTATTGTTGATTGATGTTGTTGTACTCTGATCATAGGCCGTAGGCCAGGTAAAGTATTTGTTGCATTGTTGGTTATGTTGTTATGTTGAAATATGACTGGGGAGCACGTAGTTACTCCCCACTGATTGTGGCTGTTGCATGTTTTTGCGGCAGGTATGTGCGGGTACAGGTTTGTGTGGGAAGCTGTGAGGAATGACGACCCTGTAGCTAGTTATGGGTTAGACTCGTTTAGACTATCTTGGATTAGACTTATTTGAGTTTAGACTTGTTATCGTTTTCATACTTTTATGTTTGGTTTTGGTTTGTAAGGGGTATTTACTCCCCGTTGCTAGGCCTCAAGGCCTACCCTTTATCGTTTGCTTAATTGTTCTAGTGAGTGATGACTCGGATTACACGGTGATTCCGCCACCGTGGTTTTTTCTTTGATTTCATTTTCTTTCATAAAACCTTTTTAAAACTTATTTTGCTTTATTTAAATAATCCGGGTTGTTACATGCTCTCTCTATAAAGTCCAGAGTTTACTTCTCGCATTGTCAATTGGTTTTGGGATGGAACCCTCTAGGCTTTATAAACCGAACTCTCTCCTCGAGCCCGTCTTTATGATTTCACATGGTATTAGAGCTCATAGTTGTGGATACCCGTATCCGTACCCTCCCAAAACAAGCCCTGTTATGTAACAGACTTTTTAATACGCATGCTTTAACACTAACTTAGACAATATTAACTATGTTGAATTCTAATTAAGTCATTTAAATGTCAAAATGAGTCAAAATGTGTCATGGCGCTTAAATAAATGTCCTTTGGTTCGTTTAGAGTCTAGCTTGATTCGCGTCTCGATTCAACAGACATGAGCATCCCCTTTTGTAGGTACCGGGATCTGACCATGGAACCACTCGACGTCTTGCTAAGGCCGTAAAGTTAAAAAGATTAAGTACAAAAAACCTTTTAAAACTGTTTTGGAGCCGCCACTAAATTATGAGGGAAATTTAGAACCCGCCTCCGTGTCCTCATGCTCAAAGACACGTCTTAGAGTTCAAGGCACGTCGACACCTATCCGTCTAAGGTTATTGTGAAACCAGATTCGGATTCGGGTGAGGGTACTTTTCTAAAGCATAAATCAAAATAATGTTTTTATGAAAGATCTTTTGGAAAAGCCTATCAAAAGATAGCCTCTACTAGACTTGAGAACAATGCAAAGAATGATACATGAGCCTAAGTAATACGCTACGTACAAGTGCGATATAAATGTAAAAAGAATGCAAAAAGAGATTGTTTAAACCCTCAGTTAAGCATGCTTAACTTATTAACGAAAACAGTTCAGTTTAATGACGAATTCATTTTAAGTGATTTAGATGCAATAAGAGGATTTGCTAAATGCATGCAGTAAAATAAAGTTCAATTAGCCATTGATTTATTTTAAGGAGGTCAGTTGTTTATGCGACTTTGGAAAGGTGTTACGAATAGGGTGTGTATTCGAGGTGCATGGCCGCTTTATGAAAAGCAGACTTATGCATCAAAGTCGGGTGAGCCTAGTGTAGGCCCTTGCTAGTCAAAGAAGTAAAGAAAGGGTAGCTGTGTTCAAGTTTAGGAAACGGGCAGCGCTTCGTTTCAAAGGGGGGGGAATTCAACACTAGGAAAATGAGGAATTCTAAGGGTGTTTTTCGTGAGGCTTTGAGAGTGTTTTGAGGTGAGAATTGTATTCAAATTGTGTAATTGTTAAAACCTAGGAATAAAGGTTGGGAAAAGAGGGTTTCTATCCGTGAAAAACTTGTATTGAATCGTCGAATGAAGGGTGGTATTTATAGTGGAATAGCCGAGGATTTAGGAAACCCTAGAGGATAAACCAGGACGTAGGAGCCGCAAGGACCAATGCGACCACCAGGGCAAATCGCAAGGCCTCTTGCGGCTGCCCTAATGAGCCGCAGCCCTCATGGCCAGACGCGGCAAAACCTCCAGATTTCAGATATTTCCAAATATCTTTTAGGAGATATACGGTATATCCTTGCTTGAGCTCTAAGTTACGGATTGTTGGCTGATGCTAGGGTTTGACTAGGTCAATCTGATCCTTGGAATGCGGGCTGTATGGGTTTGGGCTCTGCTCGGCCCGAGCCTGAAAATGTAAAAAGGATGCATTTTGTGTAATTTTGTGAAATAGGACATTCCGTGGGACTATCCTGGGTATTTGCTAATGCCAAAGGTTAGTTTTAGCAGGTAGGCCTAAATTTAGGTATTTAGGTGGATCGATGTGTTATATGTGTTTGAAAAAGGGATGTGCGCACGCCGACAGACTCAACTCGAGACAAGCTAGACTCTAGACCTAAGGACACTAAAGGTGATGACCCATAAAGAAACCTCATTTGCATTTAAAAACATTTAACTTGAATTCGTCATAGTTAGAACCATTTAAGTCAACATAAAAGCATGCAATAAAAGTCCATTGTTACATCACTGGGTTTTTGGCGAGGTGCGGATTTGGGTATCTACAGAGCCCAGCTTGACTGAGCTTAGGACTAAAGCGAAAGTCAAACTACACGACAACATCCTGACCAAGCATAGCCTCGATATCATCAGCGGCACGGAGTATGTGTCCATGGGTGAGACTAGGACTCCGAACCGGGCTTATCCGGGGAGGGACAAACATGTTTAGGGACATGACGGTCCTTGCATACCTGTACGGGGAATGCCTTCCTGTGCTTGCTAAATACCTTTGCGTGTTATTGTTGTTGCTTGTCTCGTAAAAGAGCGCGCGTGCTTGGTCTCGTAACACAGCGTATGTGCTTCATGCTTCGTGCTAGTGCTCGTGGTTGTGCTCACCTCGTCAAAGAGTGCTTATGTCCGCCGGGAATTATCGTCCGAGGAAAATGCTCGTGTTTAGTGTTTACGCAAAGGTTGTGTATAGTGTTTCAACTCGTCTAAGAGTGTGGCGGACTTTAGGTGACGCCTTAACCGAAAAGCTTGCGATTCCGAAGAAAATACTTAGGCCTGAAAATTAATCGGGCCCAAGGTGGAGAGTAAACGTGGAATAAAACATGCTCTGGAAATTGCCTTGTCGACTAGTGACTCTTCCGGGAAATCTCTTATCAACTGGCGACTTCAAGCTTGAACTCACTCGCACATGTCGCGGTTTCAAATCCGGAAAAATTCGAATCTGCGATTTGCTCTTCTAAAGATCTTCAGACTTCGCTTGCCTCTTGTTGGATTGTTGTACTTCTGTGTCTTCGTCTTGTGCCTTGTAAATGTTCTTGTCTTGGCCATGAAACGTGGTATCATTACGGTTCCTTTGGGTTCACTTGATACTCGTCTCTCGGACTTGGGATGTTTGGTGCTTGGACTTATGTTTGGGTGTTTGAATGTTTGTGCACACGTGAAAGTGTTATGCTTTTAGTGCGCATGCTTGTGTCTTGAGGCGATTCTGGAGGTGTCGCCAACCGTGATTCGTTCTTGAGGCGATTCTGGAGGTGTCGCCAACCGTGATTTCTTCGGGCGTCATGTGAAAAATTACCTTATTTTTCGTTGACGGAAACTTGAGGGCGTGATTTGTTCTTCTTCAGGAGCGTCATTTCGCGAAAAATTACCTTATTTTTCGTTGACGGAAGTTTGAGGGGTGTATGGTATTCAGGCGTCATTTCGCGAAAAATTACCTTATTTTTCGTTGACGAAGCTTGAGGGGTGTATGGTATGAGCCCCCAGTTTGACCGAGTTAAAGTGTATAACGATGGTCAAACTTGGTGATAAGGTTGTTCGGGTGAAAGTGTTTTTGGGTTACCCCCTCGAGTTTGTCTTAATTTGGTTGGTATTAAGGCAAATTGGTGTTTGGCTATTGGCTTTTGTTGACGAAGCTGTAGAGCTAAATCAAAGTCTTGTTTATAATTAGGACCATGGTTTGGCGTAAAAGTAAAGTCAGGATTGTGACTATGCTTTTAATTTTGCCCCCTTAGTTTGGTTAAGTTTTGGTGTAAAAATTAAGTCAAACTGAAAATGTTCATTCCGTCCTTGAACGAAATGATGTTTTGATGTGGGGTGTTGGTCGTGCCTTTTGCAAAGCTGCCTACGTATCCACGGTGTGTGGAATCAGACCAGCGTAGTTCGGTATTGCACGTTTAAGGGATACCTTCGAGGTATGGCATACTTTCGAGCTAGGGTTTTTGCTTCGGCTTGTAAAATTTTGGGACGTCCGTGAAGGATATCTATTTTGTTGTACTTCGTACAGGAGTATGATCCTAAAATGGAGTGTCAGCCCCCAGTCTTCGTCGTAGATGTGTAATGTATATCGCACTCATGGTGCATGAGTCGACCATAACGCTTGTGTGGCTTCTTAGTCTAAGGAGGTGAATGTGTTATCCATCGATATTTAGGGGATATCGTAGATAAGCCCCCAATCTTGAGGTTTGGTACTTCGGGATGGGTTATTTCCACCGGGCATGGTTGTTGTAAAGGGTGAACGACGGTTGTTCATTCGTCGTTTGGCCAACGGCTTTCAATAGGTTAAGTCTTGAACGGGTTGGATCCAATTTCGTGGCATATCTAGTGTCGTTGGATAGAGCGTGTCTTGTGTGATTGGGCATCTTGGGGTAGAGCATATCCAGCGTCGCCGGGCGTGCTCCATGTGCTTGATTGCATTGTGAATGCTCCCTTTATGTCGTGCTTGATGTCTTCTCCATTTCTTGCTTGTACCTGCATAGTTAGTACTCAAGAAAAAAATTTTTTTGAAAATGCTCTCGCGTTTTTGGAAATACCTTTTGTTCGAAGGAAAAATCATTTTTTGCAAAAGAAAATTTTGAAAATATTGTTTTCGTAAAAGAGGATTTTGAAAAGGCTATTTTTGCAAAAGAGGATTCTAAAAAAAAAATGTTGTTTTTGCGAAATAGGATTTTGAAAATGCTGTTAGGAGTATTTTTGTTCGTTGAGTTAATTTTTTTTTTTTTTTTTTTTTAGAAAGTGTTTCCTAAAGTGCATTGACTCGGGTGCTAAGGTGCGTTAACTCGAGTACTGAGTTAGTTTTTGAAAGGTGCTCTATGAAATGTTTCAAAGACAACGATGAATCGTGTTAAGAAAACGGGTGTTTAAAGTGTTTCAAAGACGAAGGTGAATCGTATGCGTGACTCGAAACTCGACATTCATGGGGATGTAAGTGACAGTGACACGTGCGTCAGTGGAGCCCCCGGCTTGGCGACTCATGGTTGCTTCGGTGGCATGTTGTTGTTCCTGCAAAATGAACAAGGTTAGACGGAAAAGCAGAGTACTACTCCTAGGTCTAGCACAACTTTGTCTTGACATAGTCGTTTTAACGTCTCGATAAAGAAACAGTTTGCCTTTGATTTTTGTGGATTTTTGTGAGGATGTCCTTGACTTTGGAAGCTTTAGACATAAATTTGTAAAAGGGTTGGTTGAGCTTGGGCGAGCAGCCTACGTATCCGTGAGTACGGAATCAAACCTAGCGTAGTTCCAAAAGGCGTGTTTGTGAAATGTGTTTGTTTATGTGACAAGGTGTTTATGTGGAAAGGGGCGTGTTTAGGGACCCGCCGGTCCAAAAGGGTATATTTGTGGAAAGGTGCGTGTTTAAGGACCCGCCGGTCAAAAAGGGGTGTTTATGTGATTGACCTTGATACATTGCATCTTAAAGGTAGGTTCTCCTTAGTTGATCTTTGCCGCATCAAAGTCCAATTTGATGTAGAGGGGTCCTATTCCCCAACCTCGATAATTGGATGAACCATCGAAGTATGTTGCTTCTTCATTGATGTTGCAAATTTCGTCTTTGGTGTCAAATTCGGCTCAGAGTAATGTCCATCGTGCCATATGTCCTTTTGGCACGGGTTCCTTGAAGAGGTGTTAGACTGGGTCCATTTTTGAGTAGACCTTTGTTTACTTAGCCACTTGACTTTCGGGCTTTCTTGATTGTTGTTTTGTCCCTTTCCTTTGAGGCTTTTTTTGCTTCTTGACTTTGTCCCTTTCTTAAAGACTTTGGGACTTGTTTGCTTCTTGATTTCTTGGAAACTTTGAGACTTGTTTCCCCTTTTGACTTCTTGGAAATTTTGAGACTTGTTTCCTTTTTGACTTCTTGGAAACTTTGAGATTTGTTTCCTTTTGGCTTTGCTCTTTTGCCCTTGTTTTCATTTTTGATTGTATTCCCCTTGAGAATTCGTCGGGCCCTTTGTGGCTTGGGCTCGAGCTTCGACTTTGCTAGACCCTACGGTGGGGAGGTTTGCATGTGATCGTGTGTCTGTCACGCCAGACTCCTATGACAAGTTCGTTTGCTTATTAGGCACGCGATCGAGTACGCGGAGGGCGATCCAGGAGTACTCATACTTTTGGTCGCGGTCAAATTCATGACCACTGTGGAGCCCCAAATCAATGGATCCTCCTCCAAAAGTAGCGGAGTAGTAGACCACAAGCATACTACCGAACCTTAAGTGTCTAGTCGTCGAAAACCTTCTTGTTTTTGTCTTGTACTTGATATTGACTTGGACCTTCGTACCCGGCCTAGACCTCCTTCGGATAGCTACTCCTAGGATGCAATGTATGTCGGTGTAAAATGTTTTTGTATAAGAAGTGTGAGTAAAATGGGTAAAAGGAAACTGGGTTGTAGGCAAACTTATTCCCTTATTGATTTGTTAAAATGTCGTACATCGAAGACTCGATTATCCTAGACTGACGGAGTTTGACTCGATGCTTAAAAACTTGACCCGTATTTAAAAGACTCGAATTGCTTGAAATCCGCGAGATCGTCGATGGTTCTTGAATGGACGCCTTGTCGGTTGCTTCGTGACGCACGTGTCATGGGTGCACGTTGATGCCCTTGGTGTCGAGACTCGATTAACGCATACTTTGATTCGATTTTGTCTTTCAAATGGTTTCGTTTAATTTTGTTTGTTGTTCATTGTTCATTTGTTTGTTTTTAGCTTGAGACATAAGCAAACTTATCTGTAATTCGTTAAAGAAGAAGAAATGTTTGACAAATTAGGAGAAAAGCTGGAGCTAGCCTCCGACAATAAAAGTCTAAGCTAAAACTAGAAGATGGGTCGACAGGTGACCCGACACCTAGAGAATTAGATCCTAAAAGAATTTCCTCCTCTTCGTCGTCTTCGGTGTTGTCGTTGCTTGAAGTATCCTTGTTTGAGGCTTCACCATTTTGTGAGGTTATTTTGTCAAAGAGGGGTCCTTCCCCTGTGACGAGCTGATATTTGTGGCCTTGGGAGTCGGTCCACTTGGTAATCTTGTACCAACCATTTAAGGTTTTTTCGGCGACATCAGTGATGAGGTCGTCGGGATTGAAGCGGCGGTCTCGGATAATGGACGAGACCAGGTCTTCATTGGTTTTGTTAGTGAAAGGCAGTCCACTGTCATTGGCGAAACAGTGTTCTTGAGATTTGGCGTGGTGGTCTTCATTGTACTCTCCCCCTGAAGTGAAGTACTTGCCCATGTCGAATGAGTATTTTGGGAGATTGAATTTGCGCGCAAATTTACGCTTTCTAACCTCCTTAGTCATTTGTTCGAAATCGCCTTCCTTTGGCTTGTAGCCTAGTCCCATGGTGGGCCAGAGGCTATGGTTGTCTTTGGTTTGAAAAGGTTTGTAGGTTCGGATAGGTGTGGTTGTGATAGCGCCTATTTCAAAGTCGAAACCGCAGGGTTCTTGATTTTCCTCAATTGTGATTTCTGCGGTGTTACGCTCTTTGGGTGAATCAAGAAGGGCACCGCAATGGGAGGCGTTGATGGTTATGACCTCGTCGTTGAGGGGCAGCTTTACCTTCTGGTGTAGTGTGGATGTCACGGCTCTGACGGCGTGAATCCATGGGCGTCCCAGAAGCATATTGTAGGATGGTGTCATGTCGATTACTTGAAAATCGACCTCTCGTTCTATAGGGCCTGTGCGTACGTGAAGGGAGATTGTCCCTTTCACGCTACGTTTGGTTCCGTCGAAGGCTTTCACGCCTTCATTGCTGGGTTGAAAATCTTTGTCGTCAAGCTCTAGACAACGGGCGGTTGATAGGGGTAGAACATTTACTGCAGACCCATTGTCGATCAAGGTTACGGGTAAAGTTCGTTTTCTGCATTCGGCGCTAATGTATAGGGCCAAGTTGTGGTTAGCGCCAAATGTTGGGAACTCATTATTGGAGAAGGTGATGGCTCCGGCAAGCCAATCTCTCGTGACGTGGCTGACCATTTGGTCAGGTGAGATGTCTGCATCCGCACTCGCTATTTGTAGCGCACGGATGAATGCTTTTCTGTGATCGGCGGAGTCTCGTAGAAGGGCCCAGATTGAGATGTCGGCTTTGGTGCGAACGAGTTGCTTCTGAAGCGTCTCGCTCGTGTTTGGTGGTAGTATCACTGGGGTAGTAGGTGCATCTTCGGAGGGAACGCCCTCCTGGGCTATGGTTTTGCCCTTGTCGGGGGCGGCGGCTTCTTTGGCGTGAGCATCCGTGAAGATATTTTGATAGGGTCTCCCGGAGCGGGTAAGGTGTGAAACTTCATCTTTGGTCTCGGGTTGAATGGCGTTAATTTTGGTTTGAGGTTTGTTGCCTTTCTTCTTCCCTTTCTTGTTTCTGCCCTTTTTAGAGGAGGAAGAATTGCTGGTGTTATTGATTTGGGCCATGGCCTTGTTAGGTGGCGGCCATTCGCCTTCGCTCTCGCTGCTAGAATACCAAACTCCATTGATTTGTCCGGGTGCGTTCAAACCTTCTTCGATTAGTGTAGCCAAGTTAACAAGATGTTGAAAATTGCGTATGTTGGCATCCCGAATGTAAACCTGGTATATCGGATGTAGGTCTTTGACGAGGTGAGGTACGAGCTCGTCAGGGTGTAGTATGCTCACAAGGTGTTTATTGAGTTCCTCCCATCTAGATAGGAAAGTAGTAAAACTTTCATCGTCTTTTTGGACATTAGCTTCCATGATTGGTTGGTCGAGGGAGATGGTGTTGATCTGATTGTCAGTAGGTGTGATAAGGTAAGAGCAATCAATGATGGGTATGGAGCCCACAAAGATTGCATGGTTAGCCAAGGGGTTGTCTTTATTGGATGGCTTACCATTGGCCGTCGGCTTGTCAAGCTTTCCCTGGTCGATAAGGTCTTGGATAGCGTGCTTCAGTTTGAAGCAATTCTCAGTGTCGTGACCTTTGCCCCTGTGGTATGCACAGTAAGCGTTTGAATCCCACAGTTTAGGCTTCTTATCTTCAGGTGGTTCGGGGGTAGGCCCGATGGGTTCTGAGTAGTTCTTGTCGACCGCCTTTAAATGCCTTGGTGTAAGACATGTAAAGTCGATCAAAGTTCCTCCTAGGTTTGAAGGGAGAAGGGTAAAGGTTGCATATGATTACGGATCGCCGAGTGACTTCCAGGTTGGCGACGGCACGGTTGTCGCCGCTCTTTGTCGCACGTGTTGTTTTAGATGAACTTCCTTGATATGCATGACCTGGTATACTTGGCCATGGTCCCGATCGAGGTCGTCTTGATTTGGGTGCCGACCTTAGTAAGTTGCTTGAAGGTTTGTATGTTGCTATACCGCATGTAGAATTGGTACACGGTCGCAAGTTGTTGACAAATTTCGCACAAGTTCGTCTTCTCTCGGACGATTTGGGATTTGTGCAATCGAGTTTCTTCCACCTAGTAAGGTACTCGGTGAATCCTTCGTTGTCTCTTTGTGATAGGACCTCTAGGGTGCGGATGGAGACCTGGTGTCGTCGTTGTCCTTGTATTGATGATCGAATTCAGCGGTGATTTGTTCAAACGAGGAAACTCGTTAGGGTTTAGAGAGTAGAACCAGGTCTTGGGTATGGCTGTGAGGAATGTGGGAACAATGATGGCGGTGTTCCGGTCGACTCCTTTTATTCCCATTTGTGATTTGAAGGCCACGATATGGGTAATCGGGCTATCATGACCTTGAAAGATCGGGAGATCACTGAGGGCGAGCTTGCTTGGTAGTGCGTCCCTAATATTTTGAGGGATGTTCTCGTTTTCTTTGTGTATGGAGTAACCTCCCGGGGTACCGAGACGTTCCTCCATAGCCTGGAGTTTCTTGGCGTGTCTATCCGCCTCGTCCTTGATTTTCAGTTCCATTCGATCGACACGTTTGGTGATGGTTGAGCAAATTGCTCAAGGTCGTTGGTTAGCTTGGCGACTTGTTCAAAGCTTCGCTACATCTTGATTGCCGGCCATTTTTCGCTTGTAGGTTCGTTTCTTGTAAGGGAGGGTAACTCGGTTCTTAGTGCGACGGGTATCCAGTTGAGGTTCTCCTACATGTGCATAAGATGCATCAGCTATATGACAGACCCGACTGACACGTTCATTTACATGTTCGTTTTTAGCTCATTTCATTTTGAAAGGACTCTTTTTTTTTTAAAAGAAGGAAGTTTTCGAAAGACAAGCTAGGAGTGTTTTTGAGATGAGAATGCGTGCGCGCAGCTCATCTCGATGTTAAAAGGGTTTGCTTCGCATCCGCCTAACCCGAGTGACGATATGTTGTCATGGGTTAGCGATGGATGCGTAAAAAGGAATCGACTTGAACTAGCCAAGCCGAAGATGTTAAAAGGGATTTGGGCCGCGAGGCTCAAAGGAAGAAATCCGCGAATTGAGGTTGGAAACCTTGACTCGGGTTTTGCTAATTTTGTAAACGGAAGTTTGAAAAGTGTTTATTTTAAAAACTTGCGATTATTTTGTTTGAAAAGTGTTAGTTTGTTAGTTTGTTAGGTTGATTATTTTTGAAAACTTTTAAGGCGAATTTTCGAAAATATGCACATGAATTTTGAAAAAGACTATATGGTATAGCCTCGCGTTAAATGCATTATGACTCTTGGTCGTTTGGTCAGTCTCAGATGCCTCCAACTGATTTGAGTACGCTTTGGCGGTGCTTTTGGCCCTTCGCCTACATAGTATAACATGTAGGATCTGAAGGAAGCCTGAGGCGGTCAAATCGGGTTAAGCTCTGACGGCCGTGGAGGGTGAGAGGAAGGTTAGTCGAGCGTGCTTTATCGAATGGACAAGCTGCGTTTGGAACCCCCTCTCTAGGTATTGGTGTGTGAATCCGACTAGATTCGACTCTAAACGGATATGCTTAGCACATGTATGTTGATTGTTCTCAAGTCGTTCAAGTCTCATTTTTATTTTTAAAAGGAAAAAGCTAGTTTTAGTTTTAAAAATATAACCTGTCCCCAGCGGAGTCGCCAACTGTAGGTACCGGGGTCAGACCATGGAACCACTCGGCGTCTTGCTAAGGCCCGAAAGATAAAAAGATTAACTACAAAAACCTTTTAAAAGCGTTTTGGAGCCGCCACTAAATTATGAGGAAATTTAGAACCCGCCTCAGTGTCCTCATGCTCAAAGACACGTCTTAGAGTTCAAGGCACGTCGACACCTATCCGTCTAAGGTTATTGTGAAACCAGATTCGGATTCGGGTGAGGTACTTTTCTAAAGCATAAATCAAAATAATGTTTTTATGAAAGATCTTTTGGAAAAGCCTATCAAAAGATAGCCTCTACTAGACTTGAGAACAATGCAAAGAATGATACATGAGCCTAAGTAATACGCTACGTACAAGTGCGATATAAATGTAAAAAGAATGCAAAAAGAGATTGTTTAAACCCTCAGTTAAGCATGCTTAACTTATTAACGAAAACAGTTCAGTTTAATGACGAATTCATTTTAAGTGATTTAGATGCAATAAGAGGATTTGCTAAATGCATGCAGTAAAATAAAGTTCAATTAGCCATTGATTTATTTTAAGGAGGTCAGTTGTTTATGCGACTTTGGAAAGGTGTTACGAATAGGGTGTGTATTCGAGGTGCATGGCCGCCTTATGAAAAGCAGACTTGCGTACCAAAGTCGGGGTGAGCCTAATGTAGGCCCTTGCTAGTCTAAGAAGTAAAGAAAAGCTACCTGTCTTCAAGTTTAGGAAACCGGCAGCGCTTCGTTTCAAAGAGGGGGGAATTCAACACTAGGAAAATGAGGAATTCTAAGGGTGTTTTTGCGTGAGGCTTTGAGAGTGTTTTGAGGTGAGAATTGTATTCTGAAATTGTGTAATTGTTAAAACCTAGGAATAAAGGTTGGGAAAAGAGGGGTTTCTCATCTGTGAAAAACTTGTATTGAATCGTCGAATGAAGGGTGGTATTTATAGTGGAATAGCCGAGGGGATTTAGGAAACCCTAGAGGATAAAACCGGACGTAGGAGCCGCAAGGACCAATGCGACCACCAGGGCAAATCGCAAGGCCTCTTGCGGCTGCCCCAATGAGCCGCATGCACCCTCATGGCCAGACGGCAAAACCTCCAGATTTCGTATATTTCCAAATATCTTTTAGGAGATATACGGTATATCCTTGCTTGAGCTCTAAGTTACGGATTGTTGGCTGATGCTAGGGTTTGACTAGGTCAATCCTGATCCTTGGAATGCGGGCCAGGTATGGGTTTGGGCTCGGTTCTGGGCCCGAGCCCTGAAAATGTAAAAAGGATGCATTTTGTGTAATTTTGTGAAATAGGACATTCCGTGGGACTATCCTGGGTATTTGCTAATGCCAAAGGTTAGTTTTAGCAGGTAGGCCTAAATTTAGGTATTTAGGTGGATCGATGTGTTATATGTGTTTGAAAAAGGGATGTGCGCATGCCGATTAGGACCTGAACTCGAGACAAGCTAGACTCTAGACCTAAGGACACTAAAGGTGATGACCCATAAAGAAACCTCATTTGCATTTAAAAACATTTAACTTGAATTCGTCATAGTTAGAACCATTTAAGTCAACATAAAAGCATGCAATAAAAGTCCATTGTTACATCACTGGGTTTTTGGCGGGAGGTGCGGATTTGGGTATCTACACCTTTACAATTTAATTGGCCCTTTTACATTTACAAGACCTAATTTAATTCTCCTAAATTCCTTAATTTAGGCTCGGTAACTAAAACCGATATTTAGCATTTTCATTCACAAAATACGATCTCGCGGGTATTACTATTTCAAAATATACAACACAATGCACCTCTTTCACATGTTCGGGTCTCGGGCCCAAAACCAAGTCCGATTCGCTATTGACCCGCATTCCAAAGCCCTGAGCCCTCACAAAATATCTTGTATAGCTCCTAGAAGGTTTACACACGGTATTCTTGAGGCCTAAGCAAGAGATTATACCGTATATTTTCAAAATACGTCAAACCGAATTTAGGAAAATACGAAACTTAGCGACTAGCCCGACTTTGTAACCGCAAGGCACCTTGCGGTTTAGTGGGTAATCCACAAAGTACGTTGCGGTTTGTCCTCCGGTTTTGTCCAAAATTTCCAAATTTCTTCGAGCCTCTGCTATAAATATCCTTCAAACTCCAACACAATCAACATCATCAATTCATACGTTCTATACATCAATACACACACCCAAACTCACAAAAGCCTCACGCACTAATTCTTTGAATTCAGCACACATCTCGTGTTGAATTCCTCTGTTTTTGTTCAAGCGAAGCTCTGCCGGTTTTGAAGCTCGAGACAGGTAGGATTTGATCCTAACATGGATCAAGGTTTTGTTTTACTTAGACTAACAAAGAGTCTAAATTAGGGCCCAACTCGACTTTGGTTCGCGAGCCCGTTTTTCATAAGGCGGTCTTGCAACTCGAATACATTCCATTCGTTTTTACACCCCACCAACGCCGCATAAGCAACGCCCCCCAAACGGACTTTATTTTAAGTTTATGCATTAGCAATTCTCATCTTGCATTAAGTCAACTTAACAATGAATTCGACATTAACTGTACCGTTTTTGTTAACAAGTTTAACCATGCCAAATTGAGGTTTTTTAACAATCTTTTTGCATATGCATTCATACATTCTTTTTACATACAATATTGCACTTGTACGTAGCGAATTACTTTTGCTCAAATATCATTAATGGATTTTTCTTAGGCTAGTAGTGACTATTTTGAAAATAGGCTTTTCTAAAAGGTTTTCATAAAACAAATTGAATTAATCTTTAAGAGAGTACCCTCACCACGAATCTGAATCTGGTTTCACAATAGCCTTAGACGGATGGGTGTCGATGTGTCCTGAACTCTAAGACACGTAGGCGGGTTCCAAATTGCCGCATAATTTGGTGGCGATTCCAAAAGCAATTTTAAAGGTTTTTCTAACTTAATCTTATTAACTTAAGCACCCCCTCTTTATTCGCCAAATACCTTAAGCAAGATGTCGAGTGGTCTTCGTACCCCGGTACCCACAATAGTTATATCTTGAGTCTCTAGATTTGAAACCAATCCATTTATATGCCGCCGATTATGGATTCGTGTCTCTACTTAAAATCATCCGTTCGGTTGGACTTTGTATGCCATGGAGAAGAATCTGACAAGTGTTGAGCTCCAGTATAAGGCTTTGTAATGAGCTTACATGTAAGAGAGGTGTCTAAAAAGACCTTTAATATCTTCACATGTAAGTCTCACATTAATCATGGAAGCAGGGGTTGCTTAATTTATAAAGTCTCAAGATTACTCCTCGATCTCATTGTCAATTGGTTTTGGAATGGAACCCTCTAGGGTTTATGAAGCAGACTCTCCCCTTTCATTCGTGAGTGTGACCCAGGCCCGTCTCTATGGTTTCACAAATAATAATGGGAAGTGAACTTATAATAGTAAGATTGAAATTGACTATTATAACATTTAAATGGTTAATTCATGTGGTAACTCTGTGTTTTGTCATTGTGCATGTCCTACCCTTTTTTTTTTTTTAATTTTTTTTTTTATTTTTACATTGTGCACCATATGTTCTTTTCTTTTAGGTAGGGCCGTCTGGGAGATTTTGAGGCCCTGTGCCAACTTTAAAAATGGGGCCCCTAGTATATAAAAAAAAGGTCGATTAAATACATAGTAACATTAAATAAAAATAATTGTCTACGTTTATTCAACAAAAAACTTCAAAATCACTTAAAAATACAAGCTCTTCGAGCATTTTTCGAAGCAAAATCATCAATTAGTTCTTCATAACTAAATTTCTCCAAAAAATTATTCTCGATAGCAATCATAGCTAATCCATTGAGTCTCTCTTGAGACATTGTAGAACGTAAATATGACTTCAATAGCTTTAGCTTCGAAAAACTTTCTTTCAGCAGATGCAACAGTGACCGGTATCGTCAACAAAATCCTATACGCTGTAACTGCATTTGGAAAGCACCCACCAACATTTTTCATATAATTCAAAATAGCAATTGGACCCAACTTTTTATTAGGAATAAATTCTTTAAAAAATTTCAAATCTAAATATAATGCATGACCATCAACATCAGACTGGTTATTATGTTTAAGTGCATTTTCAAGATTTATACAACTAGACTCCAAAGTTGAATCATCTAAAGAATATAACTTATCACTCGTGAACATAAAACCAAACATTTTTTTCATATTGCTCATATTGTTCAAATCTGATTTTAAGCGAAGATATTGCTTGGTCTATTAAATATAAAAAGTAGTTAACCCTAAATGACTCCTCCTCACTTAATTGTGATGAATTATCTCGATTCTCATCAAAGTGTTTTTTTCTTCTTATTTCACGTCTTTTAGGAAATAAAGGATCAACGTTCATCTCAATCGCTATTTGTTTTGCAATATTTAAAGCCTCGACAAAACCAGATTCTCTATATTTCTCAAAAAACGAAATCAATCCCTTCACCTGGGTAATAGCAACATCAATAAGCATATCCTTCGTTTGCAAATGTTTACTAACACCATTAACACAATACAAAATTTCATACCAAACAACTATTGATACCAAAAACTCAAAATTACCAAGTTCATTCATTGCTAAAGATTTTGCTTCACTTCTAATCTTAGAATCATTATCAACTTCCGCAACTTCAAGCAACGCTTCTCGTATTTCAACCATTTGAAATCTTATAGCTTTCACACTATCAACACGACTTTCCCACCGAGTAGATGACAAGGATTTAAGAGTCAAACCTTTCACATTATCTTTTAAGATTTGCCATCTCTTTGTAGAGTGGGCAAATATTGTATAAATACGTTGTATGATCCCAAAAAAATCTCTAGCTTTACCACAAGTATTAGCTATGTCACACAATGTCAAATTTAAACTATGACAACCACAAGGTGTATAAAAGGCTCTAGGATTTAAATCTAACAATCGTTTTTGCACTCCTTGATGTTTTCCTTTCATATTAGAACCATTATCATAACCTTGACCTCTAACATCATCAATATTAAGACCAAGAGATTGAAACTCGTTTTTCAACGTATCAAAGAGACCAAAACCACTAGTGTCATTCACATTTAAAAATCCGACAAAAGATTCTTCAACTTTAAACTCATCCAAAGAGGTATCCACATATCGTAATATCATAGTCATTTGCTCTTTGTGGCTAGTATCGGGGTGCAATCAAGTATAACAGAAAAATATTTAGCACGCTTAATATTTTTAATGATTTCAAATTTAATATTAGAAGCGAGCAAATTTATTAACTCATTTTGAATATTGTGACCAAGATAATGATAATGAGTCTCATTATTTGTTACACGACTGACATGCTCTTGGATAACGACATCAAATTCAGCCAACATTTCAATCAAGCCCAAAAAATTGCCATTACTTTTTTCATATAACTTTTCATTTGTTCCACGAAATGCTAAATTATGTTTACTAAGAAATTTGACAACTGCAATAATTCTTAACAAAACACTTTTGCAATGTTCTTTCTCTTTATTTAGATGTTTTTGGGCCGCCGCATCAATGACTTTATTTGTACCTAATCTTGTACGCAATTCATACCAAATAGTCATATTTTTAACATGTTCAATAGTCAATTCATGGCTTTTAAGTCTTTCACCAAGATGAATCCAATCATTATAGCCTCCCATAACTAATTCACCCTTTCCTTGTGATTTTCTAAATAATTTACAACAAAAACAAAACACTTTGTCAAGATCTTCCGAGTAGACAAGCCATTCTCTATCCCATTTTTCACCATTAGGCATAATTCTAGTATAAAACTTAGACTTAAATTGTCTACCATATCTATCTTTAGGTCCAGTTATAATAGTTAGATTTCGTTTAGGACCCTTAACAGCTAAAATGTCGATAGATTTAGCATCCAGTTCATCCCAATTTTGCGGATCATATATATCATATTTAAAATCAATCTCATCATCAGAAAAAGTTATGTGATCATTATCATCGACATCAATCTCAACAGTTTCACAATTTGTATCATTTTCAGGTTCTAATGACTCATTTGTGACAAAATTTTCATCATTATTATCACCACCATTTTCAGCAGAAACATTTTCGACATTATAAGTGTCATTTTCAACCGATATATTCTCAACGCCATTGTCAACATTATCTGGAACATTATTTTCAGTAGGCACAAAATCATTATCATTAAAAGGCACGTTTGTATCAATATTATCACCAATATCACTCGAGTTCATACAATTACTAGTACCACCGGTTTTAACAATAAATTTATCAAGAGCCCCCTTTTGAGAACGAGTTAATTCTTCAATCTTTTTCTTACGTTTTTCATAACCGGAATCATATTTTCGTGTTTTAGGTAACATTTCAAAACAAAAACACAGATCAAAAGAAACACAAAATAGAAACACAAAAGCAGTAAAAAGAAAACACCTAATTTGTCCTTTCTTTAAGATTTTATACTGAATATTCTTTCAACCTGCAATATAATAACATCATTCAACAGTTATATGTTAGCTAATTAAAAATTTGGAAAAAAAAAAACGAAAATGGTAAATTCGACCTAAATATCAAATAAAACCTAATTTTAATAAACAAAACTAACCTTAAGATCAAGTATGATGTTGATTGTTGAACAAATTGAGAGTTCTGATAAATATGAAGCTATCATAAGAACAAAAGATATAATGATTAATTCGGATTTTTTGGGATTGAAGATTGAAGAGAATTTGGTAATTTTTTTAGGAGTTTTTTTATTAGGCATGAATAAAAGTAAAAATAGGAAGAAAATACTCCCTCCATTCAACTCCATCTTGTGCATGATGTCAATGCACAAGATTTTAGGAGGGGTGATGTCATGCAAATTAGTAGGTTAAGTGAGTGCTTTAATGAATTAAAAACCTTAGATTAGTAAGACAAGTGGGTAAGCTTGCAAGTGGATGGGTAGTTGATTACAATTAACAAATAAATAAGCTTGCAAGTGGATGGGTAGGTTAGTTTAGTAGTGTTAATATATGACCCAAAATAGTAATGCACAAGATGGAATTGAATTGCCTAAAAAGGAAAGTGCACAGAATGGAGTTGAATGGAGGGAGTATCAATTTTCTTTGAAATTGTCATGGAAGATGGAGAAAATTAAGGGTTGAATATGGAAGGTTACTGTTGTTTTGAGGAAAGAATAAAATGGCTGGTGTGTGTTGCTGCAATGCTCCGTATTTACTCCCTCCATCCAATATTAAAGTTCATAGGAGGGGGTAGCACAACAATTAAGAAAAAATTAGAATATGGGGTAGAAAATGAAAGTTGAGTAAAATTGTAGGGTCATAAATGATATTAACCATAGGATATGGGTAAAAAAGGGGGTATGAACTTTAAATATGGATGGATAAAAAGGGGAAGTAAGAACTTTAAAAATGGATGGAGGGAATAGTTCTTAATTTCCTTTTTTTTTTTTTAATTTTATTTTATTTTTATTTTTAAATTGGGCTATGTATTGGGCCCTAAAATTAGGGGGCCCTGTTCAATTGAACAGGTTGCACATGTATAAGGCCGGCCCTATTTTAACTATTGTGCACATTGTAGCCTCATATTGAAGGACTAATGTATTTTTCCCTCAATTAACCTCACAAACCTCTCAAATAACTCACATTAGTCAATTGAGTCTTAACATAAAGTATTAATAAATAAATAGAGATATTTTACATGAATAAAACAACCTATTGGTGATATTCCATAAATAAATCAACCCTTTGATTAACTTTTAGTAAACGAACTTTTGCACCCCATCTTCCAATATTATAGTATCTCGGTTTTTAATCGGTTATTTTGGGTAAAACGAAGACTATAACCCACATGCTTTCACCTCATTATTGATATTATAGAGAAGAAATGGAGAAAAAAAAAAGTGATTTTCACCCTTAAATAGTCGGTTAAAAATGGAGTAATATAATATTTGAAGATGAGGTGTAAAGGTTGGTTAATTTATTGAAAGTTAATCAATAAGTTGGTATATTTATAGAAAATCACTAATAGGTGATTCTAATCATGTGAAATATCCCTAATAAATACTCCCTCCCATTTCATATAATCTTCCCACTTTCCTTTTCTGGCCCATTTTATTTGTTCTTCCCATTTTCCTTTTGGTCTACATCATATGGTTCTCATTCATTTTAGTCCCACATTTTTTTCTTCACTTCTATTTTGCACCCCACATTTTTCTCTTCTTAATTTCTATTCCAAAAACAAATGGGAAAAACATAAGAAATGGGAGGGAGTACATTTTTGCAATTTTTCGCCCCCTTAGTTTGCTATTTCTCACCCCAAATTGACCAAAATACCCCATGAATTAAAAAAATAGAATATTTTTTTGGACTAATATTTAAAGAAATAAATCCAACGAATTCGATATGATTTTAATGGATAGTGATTTTCCGTATACGGATTTTACTCCCGTTATATACTTTTTTCACTTGATTTTCCAACTATACCCTTTTTACTACCACAATATACAAAAAAAAAAAAAATTAATAAAACAATGAATCGACAAACTACTCCGGCCACATCACCTCCGGCCACATCACCTCCGGCCAATATCGAGTTCGACCACCACCATACCAGTCGCCCACCACGCCGGAGTTCACCGCCGGCTACACATGGCGGTCCCACCCTCACCAGTGACCGGTTTTACCTAGTTACCCACAAAACTCACAAACTAACACAATTTACTACACCACCATATTGACCACCAAGCCCACCCACGTCGGCGGCGCCACCTCCGACCATCATCTCCGGCCGCCGCCGCCGCCTCCCGCCACCCTAAGTCGGTGCCTACCGCCGCCCCAAGTTTTTCCTTATGCAGTTCTTATGAGAGACCGGATTCACAATAATTTAGTGTGAGACGATCACTCAACCCCTTAAAAAAAATTAAAAAACAAAAAAATAAATAAAAATAACTACCCCTCATGTGAGAGGACTCACATAAACTTATTGTGAGTCCCGTCTCACATGAGAATTAGTGTTTTTAAATTAAATCCATTAAGAATTTATAAAAATTAATAATTTAATTACAATAATTGAAATTAAGGTGATTATTAGTCCATTGAATTGTTTATCGAAATTAATAATTGAATAATTGAACAATTGATTGAATTTAGATTAAGAAAAGTTTGGGAAAAAAAAGAGAGAATTTGTATACCATGGGAGTAAAAAAAGAGTAGGGTGTGGAAAGTAAATGAAAAAAGTATACAACGGGAGTAAAATCCGTATACGGAAAATCAATAACGGATTTTAATTATAGTACGTATTTAAAATTATGGCATATTACTAAGAAATTCAATTTGTTTACATATATTCGGGTGCGTAAAATAGCAACTCCCAATAAATAACCGTGTAACTCAATAATCTCATCTATTCCCAATACATACGTAAACTACTGAAATTGTTCAATTCACTCAAAACATCCTTAACCTATATTTTACCCTAAAATCATCAACTTCATCATCCTCATATAACGAAAGCTATGTTTTGCTTCCCATTTGATCATCCATCATCAATCATCATGTTCCATCTTGCTTCTTGTGCATTTAGCTTCGATCAAGTATTATATTTTTGCCCAATTGTTTTTTATTTGTCCTATATTTTAGTGTTTACATTAATCTTTACTCATAAGTTGATTTAATCATATTTTAAAGTTTTGATCAAAGTATGTAATGGACAAAATTAGAAAACTTATCAAAGGAGCTGCATAATGGTTGACAACAAATAAGAATGTTTGAATTATGAGAATTGTTTTTAGACTGGTATGTGCTATAATAAGCTAACATATTCACAAAAAATACACCCAATGCATGGCAAGGAACAATGACCTCCATTTACTTTCCCTAAAATATGTCCACCATTGCAAGAAAGACGCATTTGAAGACCTAGTCGACAAAGAAAATGAAGGCATGATGATCGCAAGAGAAGGAAGGGTAATATAATAATTCAGTTACTTTTATTGAATATAGATTAGGAGCAAATACATTAATATAAAAATTTTTCACACTAAATTTAATGGATTTAGATAAATTAGTAACTTCTCTCTTGAAGTCAACCTTGATATTTGTTTATTCTTTAATCTTCCACTTTAAATCTTGTATGTAATCTGAAACGTGCTGAGTTTTACCTCCGTTGTTATCATCATTAATGTCTTCATTATTGTAGTTTAACTTGAATGGATTTGCTGCAGTATTCAAGACTACTTTGTTAGCTGTATAGCCGTTGGTTTACATTGGTATTTTCTGCAACATTTCATATGTTAAGGGCATTTTATGCAATCATATGTTTTTTGTTCAAACTTTTTAAGGTAGTCTAATTTAATTACTTCTTCAAAATATAATAATTCAGTCAATTACATCATTAAAACTTTAATTTGACAGAAGTTCACATCGTTAAATAGTAAGGGTACAAAGTGCACAAATTTAAAAAGACAAGGACATATGGTGCACAATCCTCAAAAGAAGGGTATCATGCGCAGAGTGTCAAAACATGAGGGTACACTAGTTGAAAATAAACCTATTGTGGTGGTTCTAAATGGGCTATTGTTGCGGTTCTGTGGAGTAGTATATCTCAGGGTCACATATCATTTGTGGCGATTTAAAAACCGCCACAAAAATACGTAATTTGTGGCGGTTGGTAACAAAACTACCACATATTTAGTATAATTATATGGCGGTTCTTGCACTTTTTGAAAGAACAGCCACAAAAGCTCTTTTAGTCATGATGTATTTGTGGCGGGTTGTTGTATTAACCGCCACAAATATCTATGTTTTTTTTTCCCCGCGAATTTTCATAGATTTAGTGGCGGTTTTCTGTTATAACCGCCTGTTGACCCCTGAAATTTGTTGACAAGCCTATGGTGTACCCCGATGATGAGGCTAAAGCTAATAATTAATATGGATATTGAAAATGTTGTAAATGATGGCTCTTTACGCTTATCTTTTACTAAAACCACTTACAATGGCACAAACCACCTCAGAAGGCTCCGTTTGGTGTTCGGTCCACTTGCATCTCTTACAAGATAATCAAAAACTCATCTAATCATTGCAAAACTTAAGTCATTGGATAGGTCTTTAAAATAGCTTTCTAACAATATCTCGTGAGCCAAAAACCAATTAGAAATGAAAGAGCAATGAGTCGGCCCAAAACCAACATCTCTTCACTCTTTTGATCATAGCTCTAAATATACTGAACATTTTAGAGTGAAATCAACTGCATTGAAAAGTAGACTCTAATATCTTTCCAACAGTATATTATACGCCTAAAAAGAAGCTCTATATAAAAAGATATAGCCATCTCACGTTGACCATAAAAATCAACAAATAACTAAGCTCTCAGCCAGGACGCTAAGACCGACAGCTTTGTCGGCTACAAGGATAAGACCGAAAATTTGGTCGGCATGCTCTATCTTACCGAGGCTTCCTTCGGCCTCTATGGATAAACTAACACTGTCTGTCGGCCTAGATGCTTTGTGACATGTGCTTTTTATATAGATTATATGCCCCCGGGTTTAGTCGCATTTAGCTTGCATTTCGTCGTGTTTATTATTATTTTACGAGCTATTTGCTTTATATTGCGGTATGCTATTTCCCGTTTATATTCTGCTGGTTTTGGCGGTCCTGAGCCAAAACCCGAGTCAAGTGAAGCAAGTACGAGTACCGAGACCTCAAGACCTAGCTCGAGCTGATACGAGAACTCGGGATACGGGTAAAGACACAAAGGATTATGGCCTAAACGAATCACGAGCCTTTAACAAGTTGAAGAAGCCCGACCCAAAGAGTGGGACCGGCCGGTCAGGGCAGACCGGCGGCCGGCCGGCCGGCTGAGAGGCCCTGTTACACCTTCTTTCCTTTATTCGAGTTTGATTGTTTTGGGTGACTTGTATATATACTCTAGGACAAAATTAGGAAGGGTTATGCTTGAATATATGCTTTATTTTATGCTTTACATTACCTTTAGACTTAGTTTATTTTCTCTCTTTTACATTCAAACACAAATACTTAGTTTAGTTTTCAATTACTTTGCAAGATCGAATCTTTACTTCAAGAATTCAAGATTAATTTCAGATTTAATTTCAATTGCTATTATTCATTCATCATGTTTATTATTGATTGCTTTGCTTTAATCTTTTCTATGAGTAGTTAATTTTCTCAATTAGGGTTCAGGGGAATTTGTGACAATTGGTTTGGGGACATGTTTTAATTGCTTTGATTGATTGAAATTGTGCAAGTTGATTTCTTCCTACGCTTTTTATATCAATTGAATTAAGGTTTATCGTGTGACGAAAGTTCTAAGTTTAATTGAATCTTGGTAGTTTTGATTTAAGATCGAAAGCCGAATTGAAACTAGACTTACGCATGATTGATAAGTTAGGTTTACTAAGTTGCGAGAGCCTGCTAAATCTGCTTAAGGTAAATATTGACTTGAGAGAGCGTATTTCGTGCCTAATAACTTGCATAGTTTCCTTTGATCGTTATTTTTTTTTATAGAGTTGAGTTCCTAAATCGATGTCACATTGAACCAGATGCCCTAATCTCCCTCTCATATACTTTTACTCCATTTGTTTATTGTTCTTATCTTAGTTTTCCTTTTTCATACATCGATTGTTACCCTTGAGATAGCCTAATTAAGCTGAGTATTATTTAACTGCACCGTTTCTCTGTGGATCTCGACCTTGCTTGCCACTAGCTTCTAGTTAGTAGTTTTTGTAGGTTTATCTTTGATAAGAGATACGACTTAGCCGCATCAAATTTTGGCGTTGTTGCCGGGGAGACTGTTTAGCTAGTTAGTTTTTTCTTAGTTTAGGTTTTTTCTCTCATCTCAAGGAACGCTAGTTCCTTGAGATCGTTGCTTATCGTTTCCTTGTAGTTTTGTTTATGTGCAGGTCATCTCAGAGATTACTCTCGTTTGATACTGAACCTGAGTGCACTTTTCACAGAACACGTAATTTCTTCAAGGAGATCGCTGAGGCAAACGATCCTGAGACTGTGGAAGCTTTGTACAAGGAATTTCGTGCAACGCAAGCGTCCTATGAAAAGGACACCCCACTTGATACTGCTGTTATTACTGAGCCTGTGACTATGCCGAAGCTCTATAGTCATTCTTTGTAACAACCCGGATTATTTAACAAAATAAAATACGATTTAAAAGGTTTTATAAAAAGAAAATAAAATGAAAATGAAAACCCCGGTGGCGGAAACACCGTGAATCCGGATCGTCACTCACGAAACAATCTAAACAAACTGAAAACAAAAGTGAAGGTCTTGTGACCTAACAAATCGGGGAAATAAATACCCCTTACAATCCAAACGATATCCCAAACCATGTATCTAAAGATATGATGAAAGTCTAGCAAACGAGTCTAAAACAAGTCTAGTCAAAAGCAAATCCACACGAGCTACGGGTCAACAAATCTCACGGCATCCTCACTCTAACTCTTCCCGCGCATACCTGCCGTAAAAACATGCAACAGCCACAGTCAGTGGGGAGTAACTAGGTGCTCCCCAGTCGTATTTCAACATGATAAACATAGACGACAACGCAACGACAAGCTCACTTGGCCTACAGCCTATAACAAAGTACAACAACGATAACATACAAGCCAACATACAAACAATGAGATTAAACTGACTACAAACCATCCCAACTCCAAACGGAACCAAACCGTCACCCTTATCTCAACCAAAGCAACAACAACGCAAGAGAAAGCACGGACACTGGGTAACCACATAACCGTGAATACCCCGGACTTCACCCAAACCGGTGATACCTCCAAACCCTATGGCGGAACCACATAACCGTGAATTCCCTTTCAATGGACCCACATAACCGTGAAATCCTCATTTCTGTCTTAATTTGGCCAAACCTCACCATAACCGGTGACGACATATAACTTACCATAGTTTCTAATTATAACCGGTTGAGAACCCAAAGGGCGGCATCCGTCCCAAAGGACGTTGTAACTCATCACGCGTGAGCCATAACCGTACCCGTACGCACACTTGTCATAAGCATACAAACTAGTCAATTCAATAACCTGAATTAACTCAACCCAACAACCACCACCATCCAACAACAATATATAACCCCTGCATTATAACCAACTCAACCAACAATACCAAAAGCGATACAACATTAATTACAAACGAAGTAGTAACTATAATAACTGACAAATGATTATAATTAGGCTATTAAATAACCCAAGTTATTAACTTTACTCAACATGCCATCATAATTAACGGTTCTCAAGTGAATATATGCCCTAATCATGCAACTAGACTCATGTGTATGAGGCCGACTCCAAATTCATTAATAATTCATTCCTAAACCAACAAAACAATCCATAATATGCATACATACAATCATACACCAACCAACATCATGTTAAACACTAAATAGGCCTCATACATGCCGAAATATCACTAGGGCTTCATCCAGTTACCTTATATGAAGAAAGATTGATTTACTCCTCTTCTTCGTCGACGTAGACCGTGTCCTCCTCGTTCAATGCTTATTCTCCTTTGATTAGAACACATAAATCACAAATAAAAATAGGCATACAAAGTATAACACATAATATAATAAGAAAACTATATAAACTAAACCTAAAACAATAGAGAATTGAAGGATTACCAAAAGAGATTGAATGAAAAGGAATTAGGGCTTGAAAGAGAGGAACTTTGATGATTTTTATGAAGTTTTAATGAGAGAATTAATGGAGTTTTAGGAGAGAGAAGAGAGGATTAGGGTTTGATTAGGATGAAGATGAGTGAATTATGATGTAATTAGGGCTAAAAAGAAGTATTAAAGGCTAAGCATACGAATAAAATAATCATGGATCAAAGCGCACAAAAATCCAAGCTTGAGCGAGCGCTCGCGTGACCAGCGCTCGCTCTCGCGCCACTGCCGCGCCAGCTCGCGCCTGCGCGCCTCGTCCACGCCTTTGGTCTATTTTTCTCGGATGATCCTCTTTTCTTCCCCAGCTTGCGCCTAGCTCGCCCCTTGCTCGCCCCTTGGTCGCCAAGACACCTCTGACCAGCTCAAGGCCCTCTAAACACCCCCACACTCATTCACAAACTCTCAAGCTCAGAAACCACCTCGATTATCACAACCACGACTCGACTAACCAACACGTAAGCATGAGAAATGATTTTCTCGAGCTAAAAAGGAGAAAATCACTTAAAATGAAATGTGAATTTAACGACACGAATTATTTAAATACGAAATGAGTCGGGGTGTTACATTTTTTGCCCAAGACCGAGTCCATACCTAATGGATTCCAGCTGCCCGCCACGGTTCAGGGTAATTTCGAGATTCGCCCCGCCTTTCTCAATTTGGTGGAGCGAAATCAGTTCAGCGGCAATCCTACGGAGGATCCTGGTCGACACATGCAGGTCTTCACGGACTAATGTTCGACTATAAAACAGGTCGGGATCACCCAGGATCAAATAAGGGAGATGCTATTCCCCTTTTTCTCTACGCGATCGCGCGCGCGAATGGATCACTGATTTGGATAAAGAAGCTGCGGGTATTACAGATTAGTCTAGTCTTGCTTTTGCTTTCTATCAAAAGTACTATCCTCTAGAGCGAACTAATCAGATGCGCAGCCAGATTACTGGGTTTAAACAAACCTATGACGAGTCACTTGCCGAGGCTTGGGAAAGGTATAAAAAATTATTCGCGAATGCCCGCATCACGATTTGAATGACTGGTTGGTGATCATGACCTTCTACAACGGGTTATACGCGGAGAGCGGTGCCATTCTTGACTCCGCCGCAGACGGACGATTCGCAAATAATGTTGACGACGAAAAGGCGTGGCAACTCCTTGAGGAAATGGCGATTCATTCACCGCAATTTGGGAAGTCGAGGGGTAATTCACGCACCACGACCGCGAGAAAGAGAGCCTTAGTGCTATTACGAGCCAGCTCTCAACTTTTACGATGAAACTTGATACCCTTTAGGGCGGGGGTTCTTCTAGTGCTCACCATGTGAATGCAGTTGTGGGTCACGACACGGGTTATGCGAGTTGCAGTGCGCCTAGTTATTATTCGCCGGGTTATATGGGACCCCACGAGCAAGTTCATGCCTACCAATCTTATCAATTAAACTTGCCCTACCAAAACCAACAGGGTTTCGATCGATCGCTCTTATCCTACCGTAACCAAAACGTCCTAAACCCGAGCTGACAACCACCACAAAACCTACCTTAGATGCCGCCCCATAAGAATTTTCAACAACCCCCATTCCAAAAGCCCCCCTCCATTCCAACTACCCCGGGTCCCGATCCGATGGCCGAGATGAAAGCTATGATATTGCAAATGCAACAAACTACGTTGGCCATGCAAAAGTCGCAGGAGACCATGATGCTCCAAATATATAGAAAGATGGGCAAGCAAAGGATGCCGCGATCAAAATGCTCGAAAATCAAGTGGCGCAACTAGCCGCTTCGCAAGCGTCTCGACAACCCGGAGCACTCCCACCTGTGGATACCCATATCCGTACCCTCCCAAACAAAACCCTGTGATGTATCACAGACTTTTATTACGCATGCTTTAACGTTGACTTAAACGGTTCTAACTAATGTCGAATTCATTTTGAGTCGTTTTAAATGTTAAAATGTTTAAGGTCGCTTCACATCGCTTTAAATAAACGTTCATTTTGTCCATTTGGAGTCTAGCTAGGTCCTTGTCCTGCTTCATTTGGCATGAGCTTCGCATTTGCACTACAATTAGTCCTTCTACATTAACAAGGTCTAATTCAGCATTCCTAAATTCCTAAATTTAGGCCCGGTAGCTAAAACCGCTATTTAGCCCCCTCTTACACAAAATACGGCTTCACGTCTTACCTTATCTCACAAAAACTATGCAAACACACCCTTCTCATTTTTCCGGGTCTCGGGCCCGAAACCGAGCCCAAACCCAACCTTTGGCCCGCACTCCAAAGCCCTAAGCATCACAAAATATCTCAGAAATATCCTAGAGGTTTTCTTAAGCTTCACGTTTGAGATTATCAAGAAATCTTTCCAAGATATAATTCAACCGAAACTAGGAAACTACACAAAAAACCCAAACTTCGAACCGCATAAGCTTATGCGGTTTGGTGGGGCAACCGCATAAGCCTATGCGGTTCCCAGGCCTGTTTTTATCCCCAATTTCCTAATTTCTCCGAGGTCTTTTAGTATATATACCCCCCTATATCAGACTTCGAAACATAACTTTTTCCATCAGATTTTACATCTAGCATAGCTTTTACACTCTTACATTCACAAAAGCCTTACGCACTCAAATCCTTGAGTTCAACACACAATCCCGTGTTGAATTCACCCTCCTTTTAAGTTCAAGAAGCGAAGCTCTGCCCAGATCTGAAGCGTCAGGACAAGGTAGGTACCGATCCACTTGGATCAAAGCTTTTTCTTATTTTCTATGGACTAACAAAGGGGTCTACACTTTAGCGCCCCCCCCGGCTTTGGCACCCAGCGCGCTTGCACTCCAAGTGTTCTACTTTACTTCGGGTACACTCCATATCCGATGACACGCCAAAGTCGCATAAGCAACCGACCTTTTAAAATAAACCAATGGACAATTGAACTTTATTTTATTTGCATGCATCTTGCACCTTCTTATTTTGCATTAAATCAACTTAAACAATGAATTCGACCTTTAACTGAACCGTATTCGTTAACAAGTTAAACATGCTAAACTGAGGGTTTTAATCAATCTTTTTGCATCTGCATTCTTTTACAAACTTATCGCACTTGTACGTAGCGATAACATTAGCTCAAATATCATCTTACAAGGATTGTTCTAGGTCAGTAGAGGCTATTTTTACATAGGCTTTTCTAAAAGGTTTTCATAAATCATTGTTTGAATTAACTCTTTTTCTAAAGTACCCTCACCCCGAATCCAATCTGGTTTCACAAGCCCTAGATCTAGGGGTGTCGGCGTGCTCCAAAATCTAGGACATGTTTTTAGCTTAGAACATGGTAGCAGGTTCCTAATTTCCGCGATAATTAGGTGGCGACTCCATAACAGTTCTTAAAGGTTTTTCCAACTTAATCTTTTTTAACTTTAAAATCCGCCCTTAAGCAAGACGCCGAGTTGGGTCCCTCCCGGGTTCCACAGTTTGGCGACTCCGCTGGGGAGATCTTATTTTTTTTTTTAAAAAAAAAAACTTAAAACTAGCTTTTTCTTTTAAAAAATAAAGAGGTGAAACTTGAAAGCCTTGAACAATCCAAGTAAACATATTTGAGCTATGCACATTCGTTTAGAGTCCATTCCTTTTGGAATCTAGGCACCCTTTGCACCCTTGAGAGGTGGTTCCCACATGCAGGCTTGTCCACTCGATAAAGCACATGCCGGGCTAGCTTTCCTCTCGCCCCTCCACGGCTTGCCGTAAACGGCTATCTCGACCGCCCCAGTGTTCCCCCTAGAAAACCTATCGCTCCGGCGTAAGGAAGTAGAGGGGTTAAGTATCTGCCAAAGCGTACTCGAGATAGTTGGAGGTGTACCCGACTGACTCATTTTCACCCTTTTTGAGTCATACGTACGAGTTCGAGGCTATGCACTCCATGGTCTTTTTCAAAACAAGCATTTGCATTCATATCTTCGAAAACTCGCATAAACGTTTCAAAGATAAATGAACCTAACATCTAACAAACTAACACTTTTTCAAACAAAACTATCGCGAATTTTTGAAACAAGCTTCTCCAAAACTTCCTTTTTCACTAACAAGCAAAAACCCGAGCAAGGTCTAAAACCCGAGCTTGTGGATTTCAATCCTCTAGGTCATACGGCCTAGACTCCGTTTTAACATCCTCGACTCGACTTGCTCGAGCCGAATCCTTCTTCTTTTACACATCCGACTCGAGCTCACCTCGGCAAATCACCGATATCAGTTCGACGGATGCACAACAAAATCTTTTAACATCGAGATGGGATGTGCGCACGCATCCTCGCCTCAAAAGCTTCCCCTAGCAAAACCTTTTCAAAAACCTCCTTTTTCAAGCTTAAAAGGTCTTTCTAAACAACGAAATGAGCTAAAATGAATGCCTAAAATGAATATGAGTCTAGTGGGTCGAGTCGTGTCGCTAATATGCAAAGTGAAATGCAGGCCTCAGCTGAATACTCGCCATGAATCACATCGTCACCCCTTCCTTCAAACGTTCCTCAAAGATGGCTAACCTCAACAAGCTGAAAACCCTCCGTCACCGCATCGATCAGCTCACCAAAAACATCGACAACTTGAAGGCCTTGCATCAACTCGAAGTCACACGCTTAGAACAACGTTCCAAGGCCGACAAGCATGTCTCCCTCCACACTCTCGTCACCCAACTCCAAAGGGACGATGAAGATTTCACCCAATATCTCGTCCGTTGGAGAGGATTACTTGCCCAGGTTCAGAATCCTCCACACGAGGACGAACTCATGTACACATTTCTCGGTAGCTTACGACCCGAGTGGCGAAGACATTTTGATTACGGCGACGCCGAGAATTTCGAAGAACTTATTGAAATTGCCCTCGGAACCCAAAACAACTCCACCATCTATGACAACCCGGCAATCTTCCTCGGATCAGCACCCGTCATGGATTGCTCCTACTTGGTCACACCCACCAACAACCAAATCAATGGGGTCTGGTTCAGTGATGACGAAGATGAAGAGTGGCCTCCCACTAACAAAACGGTAGCTCAACTCTCGACTACTCCTTCCTCGAATAAAAACAAAAGCAACAAGAAGGGGAAGAAAAAGAAGGGCAAGCAGTCCGAAAACAAAGATCAAAATGAAAAAGGCAAGCAGTCCAAAAACAAAGATCAAGAAGAAAAGGGCAAGCAGTCCGAAAACACAGTTCAAAAAGAAAAGGGCGAGCAGCCCGAGAACGAAGACCAAGACGAGGTTTCACATCTCACACGCTCTGGTCGTCCTTATCAAAATATTTTCACGGATGAACATGCCAGAAAAGCAGCTGCGGCCGAGAAAGGTAAGGCCGTAGCCCCAGAAGATAACCCCTCTACAAGTACGCCCTCCACCTCTACAGTAATTCCACCACCTAACACGAATGAGGTGCTTCAGAAGCAACTCGCTCGCACAAAAGCCGATGTTTCCATCTGGGCCCTTTTACGAGACTCAGCTGAACATAGGAATGCATTCATTCGCGCTCTACAAATAGCATGTGCAGACGCTGAGATCTCTCCAGATCAAATGGTCAGTCATGTCACGAGGGATTGGTTGCCGGGGGCTATCACCTTCTCAAATGATGATCTCCCCGCATTCGGATCGAACCACAACCTCGCCCTATACATTAGCGTGGAATGTATGAAGAAAACTTTGCCCGTATCCCTTGTTGACAACGGATCTGCAGTCAATGTTCTACCATTAGCCACCGCACATCGCCTCGGCCTATCCGATAAAGACTTCACCCCAAGCATGGACGGAGTCAAAGCTTTCGACGGAACCCGACGTCACGTGAAAGGAACCATTTCTCTTCACATACGCAGTGGTCCCATAGAAAGAAAAGTCGAGTTCCAAGTCATCGACATGACCCCTTCCTATAACATACTCCTGGGACGACCATGGATTCACTCCACCAAAGCCGTAACTTCTACTCTACATCAAAAGGTTAAGATCCCTCTTAACGAGGAGATCATAACCTTGAATGCCTCAAACTTTCGAGCCCTTTTTGATACACCAAAAGAGCCCAATTCCGCCGAAATTGTGGCTGAACCCGCAGAAGATCTATGTGGTTTCGACTTCGAAGTCGGCGCTATCACACGTACACCAATCAAAACCTACAAACCTTTCAAAACAAAAAACAATAACAGCCTTTGGCTCACCATGGGTTTAGGCTACAAGCCCAAAAATGGCGACCACGAGAAAATGGTTAAGGAAATCCAAAGGCGAAAGTCAACCCACAAGGTCACCCTGCGACCTTACATCCTTGACCTGAACGCATATTTCACCCCCGGAGGGATGGTCGACGGGAATACCTCCCTTCGAGACATCATCCATTCATCCGAAGCTTATTTCTCCAGTGAGGCCGAGCCTAACACACTCAAGGCCTCACCGAGCACCAAAAATGAAGAGATAGTCTCTACGATCATGCGAGACCGTCACTTCGATCCTAACTTACTCATAGCCGACGCTACAGACAAAACCCTCAACGGATGGTATAAGACGCTGAAGTGGACCGACGCACAAGGTCACCACTTCCAGCTTATCACCGGTGAAGGACCACTTTTTGACCATGTCACTAATCTCAAGGACAAGGCCGAGAGCAACTCAAGCAACTCCAGTAGCTCAAGCAGCACCTCCAGCGGCACGGAAGACGATGAAGAAGAAGAAGAAATTCTTTTAGATTCTAATACTCTTAGTGTCGGGTCATCTGTCGACCCCTCTATCCTAGACTCTAGCTTTAGCTTAGATTTTCTTTTTACGGAGGCTAGCTCCAAGCAATTTTCTGATCTGTCGAATAATTCTCTTCAAAATAATGAAATGAATAAATTTGCTTACGTCTTGTCTCAAACTAAAACAAACCAAGATCAACAAACAATCAACAAAACACAAAATACAAAAGACACTAACTCATGCGAAAATGAACGAACAAATCAATCATTAAACGAATACATTGCAAACCTTACACACCCAAAAACACAAGACCCAATCATCGAGGAAACCATAACCATAAACGTGGGAACCCCCGAAGAACCAAGGGAACTACAACTAGGAGCCTCACTACACGAACACGAGCGCACCCAATTCACACAACTCCTAAGCGAATTCAAGGACGTATTCGCTTGGTCATACAAAGACATGCCCGGCATCGAACGAAGCATCGCCGAGCACCGCATCCCCATCAAACCTGGTTACAAACCCATCAAGCAAAAGCTAAGAAGACTACGTCCCGAATGGTCCCTTATGGTCAAAGAAGAAATCGAAAAGCAACTACAAGCCGGTTTCATCCAAGTCATCGAGTATCCTGAATGGGTCTCAAACATGGTCCCAGTCCTGAAAAAGAATGGCAAAATTCGAGTATGTGTTGACTTTCGCGACTTGAACAAAGCTAGTCCTAAAGATGATTTTCCACTACCCCATGTGGACGTCCTAGTCGATAACACCGCCGATCACGCCCTCCTATCCTTCATGGACGGCTACGCAGGCTATAACCAAATCAAAATGTCACTCGAAGACATGGCAAAAACGGCCTTCATCACACCGTGGGGCACATACTGCTACACGGTCATGCCTTTCGGCCTAATCAATGCTGGCGCAACATACCAACGCACCGCTACAACCCTTTTACATGACATGATGCACAAAGAAGTCGAAGTTTACGTCGACGATATGATCGTGAAGTCAAAGGAGAGAAGTGGTCATATCGCTAACCTCCGTAAGTTCTTCACACGCCTACGACAATACAAAATGCGCCTTAATCCCCAAAAATGTACTTTTGGAGTTAAATCCGGCAAGCTACTAGGACATGTAGTGAGCCAAAGAGGCATCGAGGTCGATCCCTCGAAAGTCAAAGCAATCCTCGGAATGCGACCCCCGGATAACCTCGACGAAATTCGAAGTTTCTTGGGCCAAATCCAATACATCTCGCGCTTCATCAGCAAACTCACCATGATATGTGAACCAGTTTTCAAGAAACTCAAGAAAACTGATCACGTTGAGTGGGACGAAGAATGTCAAAAAGCATTTGACAAGGTCAAGGAGTTGCTAACTAACCCACCAGTCCTACGACCACCCCAAGCGGATTTACCACTATCCTTATACCTTACAACAACACCTACCGCCATGGGCGCCATGCTCGCTCAAGAAATAAACGGCGAAGAACACGCAATTTATTACATCAGCAAGAAATTTCTCGATTATGAAACTCGATACTCACCCGTCGAGAAGAGTTGTCTAGCATTGGTATGGTCATCCAAAAAGTTACGCCACTATATGCTAGCACACCAAACAAGGGTCTATTCCCAAATGGATCACGTAAAATACCTTTTCGAGAAACCTATACCTAACGGACGAATGGCCAGATGGACGTTGCTCCTAGCCGAATTCGACCTTAAGTACGTACCCCTCAAAGCAATCAAGGGACGAGCAGTCTCCGATTTCCTAGCCGAAAATGCAATCAACGAAGAACCAATCATCGACACAACATCCCTTCCAGACGACGGGATTTACAACGTCAACCAAGAACAATGGGAGTTATACTTCGATGGCTCCTCCAACTATCGAGGATGTGGAGTAGGAATACTTCTCATATCCCCGAATGGCGAACACACACCTTTATCCATCAAACTGGATTTTGACGTTACAAACAACGCTGCAGAATACGAAGCGTGCTTGCACGGTCTCCAAGCAGCGCTTGTACTCAACGCCCGCAACGTAAGAGTCTATGGGGATTCCTCCCTCATAATCAACCAAGTATCTGGAGCATGGAAGATACTTAATGAGAACCTAGCACTATACCAAAACAAAATACAAGAACTCATAAACGAATTCTATCACGTGGAATTCATACACCTCCCACGCGAAGAAAACCAATTCGCCGACGCGTTATCTAAACTCGCGTCACTAATCAACATACCCCCGGGAATGGAAACGCTACCCATTGTCGTGGAACGACGGAACGAACCCGCCTACATCTGTGACATTGAAACCGAGGAAGAACAAACCGACCCTTGGTACCAAGCAATCATCAACTACAAAACAAACGGTGAATACCCACCGAACACTGACAAACGAGCCAAACGAGCCCTACGCCTATTATCATCACAATTCGTGATGGAAATGGGCAAACTACTCAAAAAGACGCCTCAAGGCATACTACTCCTATGCGTCGACCACAAAAAGGGACACGAGATCATGTCCCAAGTACACGATGGCGAGTGCGGACCGCACATGAACGCACGAGCCATGTGCAAACAAATCATAAGGCTAGGATGGTACTGGACAACCATGGAAGCCGACTGCGCGAAATATGTCAAACATTGCCACAATTGCCAAATCTTCGCAAACGTACAACACATTCCTCCTTCACCACTATACAGTTTAACCTCGCCATGGCCTTTCTCAACTTGGGGAATCGACGTCATAGGCAAAGTTCAACCCGTAGGAGCAGGAGGACACTGTTTCATCCTCGTGGCCATCGACTATTTCACCAAATGGGTCGAAGCCGCATCATACCGCACACTAGGCACAAAAGAAGTCGCGAAATTCATACAAAACAACATCATTTGTCGCTACGGCATACCCCACGAATTCATCAGCGACCAAGGCACACACTTCCAAGGAGAGGTCGAACCACTTCTCCTCAAATACAAGATACAACGACACAAATCGTCACCCTACCGACCACAAACTAATCCAAGGCGCGAGGCAAAGAACAAAACCGCTGCCTCAATCCTCAAAAAGATGATCGACACCTGCCACGACTGGCCCAACAAAATCCCTTTTGCATTATGGGGATACCGCACAACCATCCGCACACCCACAGGCATGACACCCTATTTCCTAACCTACGGGATGGAAGCCGTTCAACCTGTAGAAATCGAGATGCAATCCCTTCGAATTCTCATGGAAGCAGACATTCCTGAAGCCGAATGGGCACGCGAACGATACGAGCAACTCATCCTTCTAGACGAAAGACGACTACATTCACTAAGTACAGTCCGAATGTACCAATCTCGCCTACAACGAGCCTACAACAAACGGGTCAAGCCACGAAACATCAAAGTGGGTGACCTAGTACTCAAATCAGTCCGAGCACCATTACCAGTCGACCCAAGAGGAAAATTCAAACCCAATTGGGCCGGACCATACTTGGTCAAGGAAATCCTCCCTGAGGAGTCAGAAACTAATCGACCTCGACGGCCAGACTTCCGATTACCAACAAATCTTGATCAACTCAAGAAATACTACCCCTAAACATAAAACACTCTTGCAATGTATTTCAAAAATAAGACCCACTCTCGCATGAGTGAACTACGCTCGGTTTGATTCCACGCACTGTGGATACGTAGGCAGCTTTGCAAAGAGCTCAACCGAATCACACGAACTACGCCGGTTTGATTCTGTATTCAAAAAAAGCAGATACGTAGGCAGCTTGTCAAAAGCACAACCGAACTTTTCCTAAGCACGCATGCCCAAAGCTTAAAAAGGTCAAGGGCGATGCACTCACAAAAAGACACGCTCAAAAGCTCAAAAAAGTCGAGAGCACAGTCAACACAAAACAAATCAACAGCCCAGATCCAAAGCTCAAAAAGGTCGAGGATCTTAAACAAAACGACAAACAAATCCAAAGCTTAAAAAAGTCGAGGATTTAAAACAAATACGAATGTTCGAAGCTTAAAAAGGTCGAGAACATCTTGGCGCAAAACAAAAACAACGAGACAAGGCAAAAGCAAATTAATTCTATTTTATTAATTTATTTAGAATTTTTCGCAATTTAGAAATGAGCTAGGAACAAGCCTCCTAGCCCTTTATTCAAATCTAAAACATGTACTTAAATAAAGGGATTTTTCTAAATTAAACAAAACAAACTACTCAAGTCCTTTTCTGACGTTTCGGGTTGACCTCTTCATCTTCAAAAGGCCGATCCGCCACAACCTTCGACCTAAGGACGGGAGTAGATCTCTCAAAACCTGGGGGCTCCACCGGATCCTCATCCTGCTCAACTGGGGGCTCCTCGATCTTTGACCCTAGACGATCTTTAACGGTCACCTTCGGCCCAAGCCTTTCCCGCACCGCTCTCGAAGTAGAAGCATCTGCATTACAAAGATCACCATAGTCTCTCCTTTCGCGCACCGCCTCATGCGCCAAGGAGGGTCTTGGCCCATTCTTCTCCCTCCTCCTCTGATTCTCCCGTTCCTTAGGATCATTGGAGCGGTACCACCGTGTATAGAAGTCCGTAACACGGCTAGACTCTATATGCTCCGGAACAGCCCAAGTAACACGGTCCGACCATCCCCGGATCCAAGCATCAATCATTTGGTTGTTTAGGACAACAACCCCTCCAACCTGAGTATCCTGCTCGGGTATGGTTTGAGCAAGCCCGATTTGCCTCTTCAAACGAAGAGGATGAATCCACACTCCTCGTTCAAACCCGCACAACATCAACCCACGAGACGCATTCGCAATAGACGGTACCAGAATCAGCGTAATACCCCACCAAGACACGAACCAACGAATAGTGCTCTCTTTCACAAACCACCGGTAGTAGTTTAGCGAACGCTCCCGAGGATCAGCCCAATCCATTTTCCGCGACGTCGTCCCCGCCGCCTTGAAAACACCTCCAAGGGGAAGAGCTGTATACACACTTAGCCTCTCCATGAGCCAAACGTTGAGAATCCGAGCGCAACCCCTGTACGAGCTCAGACGATTAGCATAACGGTCGTCTAAGCCCAGTATAGTCTCCGCCAGGATCAACGCAGAAGGATCATGTCCCCTCTCCATCTCTTCGACAACACGAGTGTACCTCGCGTTTCCGAACACTCCATCTGGCATGGACCCTGCAAAAGCGTACCGATGTACCAAACAAAAAGCAAGGGCCCTTCGCCTAGAGCGGTCCGAAATACTTGTATCAACTTTATTCATATATCGTTGACACAAGAGAAGCATATTTACCTTACCTCCCTCAAACAAACCTGCAGCATGAGCATTCGTCATCCCAAGGAAGTTTCGCAACATCGTGTTATAGCAAAGCTCACTCCTTACAACCACAGGAGTAGTTCGTTTCGACCATCCAGCAATGGCCGAGAACTCCTCCATCAAAGGACACACCTCTCCCCCGGGAAACCTAAAAACATGCAAGCTAGGATCCCAATAATCTAAGCACGAATCAAGAAAGTCAAGATCGACTTTCATTTGGCGAAAGCCAATAAAAACACCCGCGCCGTCATCGTACACCGCCTTCTTCATTGCCGAACTCAAGGAAGAAGTCCACTTCTTCAAAAGCGCATCAAAATGCACCTCCATTTTTCTTGGACACAAACAAAAAACAAAAAAAAAAACTTTTGTGAATATACCTAATATATTTGTGAAAGCAAAAGCAAAAGAAGAGAAGAGAGTGGTTGTGAATTGAAATTATGGCACGCACCCCCTCTCCTTATATAGGAAAACAATGTCCGAAATATGGAAATACAGGGCTAACAGCCAAGCCAGCAAACCGCATGGCCCTATGCGGTTTGCAATCCAAACCGCATAAGCTTATGCGGTTTGGTCCACGAACCGCATAAGCCTATGCGGTTTCAGGGGCTGGTTTTTCTCAAAGTTTTCCTAATTTCGTCTTTCCTAAAACAATACAACCTACGTTGGGCTACGACATTCTCTCGTTGTCCCCCGTACATCAACACCACGCTTCACATTAGCAACTACGATTCTTACCACGAGTCAAAACGCATAACATTTCCGACATTCATACAAGCTCATTTCAACATTTAAAATGAACTTTTTGCACAAACATTTTCACAAACTAAAATAAACATCAATGCATCCCACTCGGGAATCATATCGTTTTCAAAACAAGCCTACCAAACAGGTTTCCCAATCAAGTTCAAGCTACAACAACAAAGTTCAAAGTTCAAGCTACAAACGGCATGTACACAAAGATTCATACAATCTCACTCGGGGTGACGACGCCGATACTCGTCAAACTCACGCCGAATCTGAGCTGTCTCAGCCCGGCTCTGACACAACTGAGCAGCCTGCTCAGCCCAAGCCATCCTCCACCTGTTGGCTATCCGCCATAGCTTCTTATGCGCCTCTTTAGCCACCTGCGATATACAATACAAAAGACACGTTACAACTTTCTCCATTTTGCCTTAATTTCACTCAAATTAAGTCAAACTTAGGGGGAAATTTCAAAACCAAAAGCACCCAACCCTACTTTGCCTTAATTTCATCCAAATTACGACAAACTCGAGGAGGTAACCAAAAAAAAAACGATCGCACTAGTTTGATCATCGATATACTCCATACCTCGATCAAACTGGGGGCTTACACACACACATACAAACCACACAAATACATACCTTCTTCACCTTGCCCGTCCAGCTATGCATACCCGCGTCAGTAGTCACCGGCAAGTACGTCGGCAGAACAAAGGTACGACGGACGCCCGAGTCATCATACTCGATAGTAGTAGGGAAGTCATCAGGCTGCTCCGCCATCTCGGGATCAAACTCCTGCAAAAACAAATACAAAATACACACGTCAGGCCACGTCAGGAAAATTTTTCGCATAATTACCTCACGCACCCCTAAACACCGAAGCACACATACCTCAATCCCTCGCATGGCGAGCCGGATCGAGCAAACGGGCATAGTCCTCCCAGGACAGAGGAGGCTCACCGACTCTCCTCTCCATACAACGCCACGCGATCTGGCGAAACCCTCGCTCAAACAGGACCCTCGGCGGATCCTTAGGCACCACCGGAGCTGGCCACCCTGCCTGAAAGACCAAACGCTCCCAAGGTACCAAACCGATCCATACGGCGTCGCCAAGTACAAGCGCCGGTCTCTATCTCAGAACCTAAGACCGATGCCTTCAGAATGCCCGCATCGCCCCACTGAACGGCACGAACTACAAAGAAAACGATACGCCATACAAATACAAATACAATCATTTTAAATACACCCTATTTAAAACGGTTCGCAATAAACCTCATCAAATCGCATCCGGCTCGTGACGGTCCGAACCTCATCATACGACCCGGTTGAACGCAAAGACGGTTACATCGCACCCCAAGCACGCATCACGGGTACTCCCTCACGATCCTCGTAGCATGCGGGCGAAGCAAGAAAGGGAAGTGGCTAAGAATCCACGACTGCACACACAAGAAACAGAAACACGTCACAATACAAGGACAACAAAAACAATCAACAATGCAAAAACAAAATCAACACGTACCTCCATCAAGAAGCCAGGCGCGACCAAGGACAGCCGCGAACCCCCATCCATGACCCGTGGTCTCACGGCATCCATACAGAAACGAATGCATAAGCCCAGAGACGGCGACACCCAGTCAAACGTCCCAATCGCATCCAAATCCAGGAGATGCATAAGGACCGATGTCGATGCCCGCTCACCCTTGTCGCCGAAGTACACGGCACTCACGAACCACCACAACCACATACGAGCATTCTGCTCGTCACTCCACTCCAAGGGGCCATACTCGGTCTTCCCCTCAAAATACTCCAAGATATAGCTCGTCTTGAAGATATAAGGTGGCGCACCCTCACAAACCACCTCCAAACCACCGCCAATCGCGGCAATCACAACCTCGTCCATAACGGACGGCGCAAAATCAAAATCCATGTCGCGGTCCCCAAACGGTAACCCCGTCATGACAGCATACCCAGACAAGGTAATGCCGGCCTCAAAGCCGGGCATATGGAACGTCGTAGTGGTGTCCCAATACCTGTCCAGGAAGGCCCTGATCAACATCAGGTTCGCCGTCTGCTTCTTCTTCGCAATCTCCCTCCAATGGCCGACCAACGGGCCAAAAGCACTACGCAACACCCTAGCTTGCGCCCCTGGCGGAAGCTTCTCCTCAAAAGCACACATTACGGACGAGACACCCGAGAAAGTCCTCATCGAGCCCTTATCCCAACCCATCGTCGCTCGATAGGAAACGTGCCTCTCCGGAGCAAGCAGAAGGTTACGGCCATCCCAACCTTTCGCGAAGGCCCTGTTCACACGTGATCTTCGCGGCCTAGAGCTACTTGCTCTAGGCGCAACCTCCTCGACCGCCTCAGCCTCCTCCTCAGCAACGTCCATCTCAGCCTCCAGCTCATCTACAAACGCCTGAGCAAACGCATCCGCCTCCTCCTCAGGATCACGCACAGGGACATTTCTCCCACGGCCTCTACCTCGTGACTGACCACGTCTCGTGGGTAGGTCACGAGGATCAGCATCCCTCTCACTACGCGTACGCCTCAAGCCGCTCGAGCTAGAGGCTCCCTCGGTCCTCGAACTAGCACTCTTACGAGATCTCGATCTCGTAACACGGCTAGAACCGTCCCCTGCAACCAAACACAACAAATACACATGGCTATAATGCATGCAAGCATACGACTTGGCATACACATACACAAATACACACAAATAATACACACATAATACATAAACATCCCTCAACACGTTGCACTATACGCCCTACAGAGCATTTTTAGGCCTAATTCATAATTAAGCCGAAAACCATTCTCTACATTTCAAAATTACAACTTTATGGTCTCTATGCGCCATGATAGTCCCCAACAACAACCCATTACAAGCAATTGCATTTTGGTCACTCCGATCAAAAACCCCCAATTCGCCTTAATTACTCCGTATAACTACGACTTAAGACGGCGATTTGAAAGCCTTAACTCGACTTCTTCGCAAAACTGACGTTATAGGCATGCTATACTCACTATGGGCATCCTACACCGAAGTTTAATTGAAATTCCGGGTCGGAAATTCCGGGTTCGTTTCGGACGAAACCTAATTGGGCGTTTTCACACAAAGACGGTCTAAATCACAATCAATTCACACACACATGCTAGCATGGCACAATGCAACACAATGACGTCAATTTCAAGCATTCAAACGGCAAATTTCAAGCAAAACTCGGGTTTTCATTCAAAACCCGTCTTTTCAACATTTCAAAGCAAAACTAGCTAATTACAACAACAAATAACGTAAAAGCAAGTTAAAATGGAGCATTACCTCGTTCCATAGCAAGGCGACGCAAGAAAAACGAGCAAAAACGGTTGAGAAATCGAAAAATGGTGTTTTTTAGAGCAAGAAACCGTAAAAGAGTAATGAAGCATACTCACGGCCTCACTCGTGCTATATAAGCCCCCAATAGCCAACAGGGGAAACCGCATAACCTTATGCGGTTTGTCCCCTGAACCGCATAAGCTTATGCGGTTCCTGCCCCTGGTTTTTCTCGGGTTTTTCTCGTTTTACGCCTACTTTTCGATCCCTAACTCATCCTAGCCCTAATACAACTTCAAGTACGCCCTGTACTTGGGTTAAGGCGTCACCTACAGTCCGCCATACGCGTATATTAAGCATTTAATGTACGGTACAGAAGCAGAAACACGAACGCTCTTCGCGAGCACTACGTCATTTTCTCCTCCACGGAAGGCGATCATATGCGATTATGACTACACACAAGCACTCTGCAATATACACCTAACTCCAAGCATTTCATTCTACATAGACGCTCCTCGGCGAGTTCAAGCACAAGCATTACACAAACGCTCTTTAACGAGACCTACACTAACACCTACACGAACATCCTTATTCAATTTTACAAGCATATGCACCCTGCACTCTAGCCCTTTTTACATCCAACACATGCAATACGAAGACATTACAAGCACCAGCACCAGCATTTGACGATACCAAGCATATACAAAGGCACCAACAAACGACAACAAGCACGACAAAGACATTCAGCAGGCCGGCAGGCCCTTATAGCATGCACGGACCGCCAAGTCCTTAAAATGCGCACGCCCCTCCCCGCTTAGCCCGGTTCGAAGTCCTCGTCTCACCCATGGACACATGCTTCGTTCTACCGATCAGATCGAGACTGTAATGGTCCGGATATGGTCGTGGAGTTTGACTAGCGCTCTAGTCCGAGCTCAGTCAAACTGGGGGCTCTGTGGATACCCATATCCGTACCCTCCCAAACAAAACCCTGTGATGTATCACGGACTTTTATTACGCATGCTTTAACGTTGACTTAAACGGTTCTAACTAATGTCGAATTCATTTTGAGTCGTTTTAAATGTTAAAATGTTTAAGGTCGCTTCACATCGCTTTAAATAAACGTTCATTTTGTCCATTTGGAGTCTAGCTAGGTCCTTGTCCTGCTTCATTTGGCATGAGAAGCATTTGCACTACAATTAGTCCTTCTACATTAACAAGGTCTAATTCAGCATTCCTAAATTCCTAAATTTAGGCCCGGTAGCTAAAACCGCTATTTAGCCCCCTCTTACACAAAATACGGCTTCACGTCTTACCTTATCTCACAAAAACTATGCAAACACACCCTACTCATTTTTCCGGGTCTCGGGCCCGAAACCGAGCCCAAACCCAGCCTTTGGCCCGCACTCCAAAGCCCTAAGCATCACAAAATATCTCAGAAATATCCTAGAGGTTTTCTTAAGCTTCACGTTTGAGATTATCACGAAATCTTTCCAAGATATAATTCAACCGAAACTAGGAAACTACACAAAAAACCCAAACTTCGAACCGCATAAGCTTATGCGGTTTGGTGGGGCAACCGCATAAGCCTATGCGGTTTCCCCAGGCAGCCGCATAAGGCTATGCGGTTCCCAGGCCTGTTTTTATCCCCAATTTCCTAATTTCTCCGAGGTCTTTTAGTATATATACCCCCCCTATATCAGACTTCGAAACATAACTTTTTCCATCAGATTTTACATCTAGCATAGCTTTTACACTCTTACATTCACAAAAGCCTTACGCACTCAAATCCTTGAGTTCAACACACAATCCCGTGTTGAATTCACTCTCCTTTTAAGTTCAAGAAGCGAAGCTCTGCCCAGATCTGAAGCGTCAGGACAAGGTAGGTACCGATCCACTTGGATCAAAGCTTTTTCTTATTTTCTATGGACTAACAAAGGGGTCTACACTTTAGCGCCCCCCCGGCTTTGGCACCCAGCGCGCTTGCACTCCAAGTGTTCTACTTTACTTCGGGTACACTCCATATCCGATGACACGCCAAAGTCGCATAAGCAACCGACCTTTTAAAATAAACCAATGGACAATTGAACTTTATTTTATTTGCATGCATCTTGCACCTTCTTATTTTGCATTAAATCAACTTAAACAATGAATTCGACCTTTAACTGAACCGTATTCGTTAACAAGTTAAACATGCTAAACTGAGGGTTTTAATCAATCTTTTTGCATCTGCATCTGCATTCTTTTACAAACTTATCGCACTTGTACGTAGCGATAACATTAGCTCAAATATCATCTTACAAGGATTGTTCTAGGTCAGTAGAGGCTATTTTTACATAGGCTTTTCTAAAAGGTTTTCATAAATCATTGTTTGAATTAACTCTTTTTCTAAAGTACCCTCACCCCGAATCCAATCTGGTTTCACAAGCCTTAGATCTAGGGGTGTCGGCGTGCTCCAAAATCTAGGACATGTTTTTAGCTTAGAACATGGTAGCAGGTTCCTAATTTCCGCGATAATTAGGTGGCGACTCCATAACAGTTCTTAAAGGTTTTTCCAACTTAATCTTTTTTAACTTTAAAATCCGCCCTTAAGCAAGACGCCGAGTTGGGTCCCTCCCGGGTTCCACACCACCTCAAGGTAACCCCCCTCCTAATACGGTGTGTTCTATAACGTTGAGGAGTGGTATGATTTATGATGGCCCGAAACACCCGGGAGAAGTAGAGAAAGAGAGGGCCGAAAATACGAAGAACGGCCAGTGGCTGGCCGACCGACCGGCCAGCCGGTTCCGCCAACCGCCCAGTCACGACTCGGCGTAATTGATTCGGGCATTGGTTTTGATGATCCTCATGCTAAGGGTCAAGGTACTTCGACGAATAATTCTACTACTCCTCCTTTGCATCCTTATCAACCAAAGCTTCCATTTCCGGGTCGACAACCCAACACGGTAGTCGATGCTCAGCTGCGTAAGTTCATGGGCGTCGTCAAAAGTTTGCAGGTATACGTCCCTTTTATCGATTTAATTAAACAAATTTCTGCGCACGCTATGTTTATGAAAGAAGTTTTTGCTAGGAAGCGTGCGATTGACGACGTTGAGACTATAGCTTTTGTGGGGGAGGGTGGTGCGCTCCTACAAGGGAATTCACCCCCTAAACTTAGTAACCCCGTGACTTTTTCTATCCCTTGTTCCATAGGAAAGTATGTCGTTAAGAATGCGTTGTGTGATCTTGGGGCTAGTGTTAGTGTCATCCCTTACTCCGTGTGTCAAAAGCTAAATATGAATACTTTAGGTTGCACTTCCATAACTTTGCACACTGCTGGTGCTGTTATTGATGCGAGTAATAAGACTTTGACGTTCTCGATGAGGGGTGGAAAGTTATCGTCTACGCAATCGAGTACCCCGCGGTCCCCTATGCAGCTAGAGTCGGTTAATGCTATTAATGCTATACCTCCATCTCACTCTACTGGAGACACTTTGGAGGTCTTTTCTATTGTCTCTCCTTGTGCAGGTTCGTCGAAGAATGGCTGCAAGACTGATTTAGGGGAGAGAAAGCTGCTGAAAACTGACATTTATGATGCTAGCGTTGGAGACATATGGCCCGTGAGTGAGTTGCCCGGAGCACGAGGAAGATATGGTGAGCCGTTTCACGACAGAGTTCCTTGTGTGTTGAGCTTAAATGACCTGCCTCAGGAGGGTAGAATTCTATGGCGTTCTGATACTGTGACGGAGAGCGAAGGGGTCACGAGTAGTTAGCGACCTTGGCGAGCCTATGATGATTTGACTCTGAGTTGAGCTATGAAAATGGTCGTGCGGGACCGTAAAAACCAGCGCTTCCGGGAGGCAACCCGATGACGTTTGTAATATATGTACTTTAGTTTGTTTTTGTGTGTTGACAATTCTTAGCTTTTATTGAGCGCGTGAGGGTGAGCGTCTCATTATTCTATTGAGCACGCATGTTCCGATATTTGTACTTAGTAAGTTTTGAGCACGGAGAATGAGGTCCAGTAGCTGGCATACCACCGAAGCCGCACCTCCAATTTCTAAACTCACAAAAAAATTGAAAAAAGGACCCCAGCCGGCCGACCGGCTACCGGTCCAGAATGGCCACCCCCTCCCCCCGCTGTTGTGTTTTTTTTTTTTTTTTTTTTACGTGGTTTCACTCAAAGCACTTAATACAAGGATGCTATGGATGATTATTCGTCGATTACTAGCAATACTCCTTGCTTTGCTTCGGTTTGGGGGAGCTTCATCGTGATAATGTGAGCATTCTTGACCCCTTTTGCCCTCTATTCTTCGCCTTATTTCCCACCCCGTATATTATGTGTTCTCTTTTTACTGCTTGTGGTTGTACTGTGTTCCACACTGAGGACAAATTTTCCATGTTACCCAATTTCAAACCTTCCTTTTACCTCCAAACATTTTTTTGTAATTGGAAAATTTTCCATGTTACCCCTCAGCTTTGACACATTTTTAACAGTACTCAAGTTTTTATGTTTGTGTTCATCGTACCCACCAACTTTGGACTTTACACTTCTCATGACCTTACTCACTTTTGATTTATAACGTAGTCAAGTTTAAACATATTAATCAAAGTTTTGCCTAGGCACATATCTTTATTTATAATTTATAACCCGTAAGGATAGTAGATTTGTGCTACTAAACTAACTAATTTACTTAATTTGATTCCTAACATGGTAATTAATATATCCCTGAAAACCCTTAAGACTAAAAAAAAAACCAACCATGAAATAAATTCTTTGTTCTTCTTCATAAGAAAACCCTAAACATAAAAAAAAAAAAAAATCCGCACGGTCTAAAAACAAAAATAATTATACTTCTAATTTGAAAAATGTCACAAGAAGTGCTATATTTTAAGTTGGAGGTCACCATGGACACAAACCTAAAAGCTTGGTTACCACTGGAAATATATTGAACCTCAGGGGTACAATGGAAAATTTTCCTTTTTAATAAGCGCTAAAGAGCCGTCGATTTACGATATTTTCTAGATTTATTTGAATTCGACATTACGACTAGCCTAAGGGACTCAAATTCAAATTAATAACTAGTTATTTCTTTTCTTATTTAATTACGTTTATTTAGTTTCTTTTGACTAGTTTGTTTTTCTTTATCGATTTATACAACCTGTGATTAACTGTTTTATTATTCTTTTTTCACTTTTGTCAAATATATAATATTATAAATAAATAGTAGAGGTCGTTAGTTTGACGGGCGGTCCAGGTGCCTAACACCTTCCCTGACCGTACGCCTACCCCCGAACCCTTTTTTTTTATATTACGCCGAAGTTACATATCATTCCCCACACCAGGGATCCAAAGGGGCTTTTCCGTTACATTTTTAAAATCAATTTTTTGTACGTTTTTCTTATAAAATGGACTGGTGACTCCTACTACCCCTACTTACAATATTTTTCACATTAAATTTGAAACTTTGAGATTTCGGGCTGGGATCTCACACCGGAACAATACCTTTCAAATTTATTTATTTATTTTTATGTTTGCAAAAATTTCGGCAGCATTTTGCTATAAAATAAATAATCCAAATTTTTACAAATGAACACCTTCAGATTAAAACATAATCCCTAATATCATCGAATCCACGTGTAAGGTTTTCCTAATCACATCATGACAACGCGTCTCCTTGTTTTGCTCACTTATTGTCATCATGTACAACCAATAAAACAAAGTAGATATTGTAAAACCAAGAAATTAAAAGGACTTGTAATGAAGTAGTTGAGCATAAAGAGATATTTAATCGTGTATTTTTATGTAAAGAATCGACAAAACCAACCTGAATGTTCTCTAAACATTTGTTAGCCCACCTTTCTTTCATCTCATTGATAATATCCACTGACATTGCATTAGTTGCTATACACTAAATTTAACAATTTAAAGAACTCATTATTATGTGCTATCAATTGTAATGAACATAAATATGTTAATACACCTACGTTTTCAAAATCTTCTTTTTAGTCGTGGAGTATTAAAAAGTTATATTGTAAATCCACTTTATAATATAGTAACCACATTCGTTACTTCCTTATGTCGCGGAAACTATAATTTAATTAACAAAGCAACATTAATTATGTAAGTATTACATAACCATAATTTATTAGGTTGTTGAAAATAAAAATACTAGATGTAAAAGCAAACGAGAATACACAAAAACAATAGTAAAAAAAAAAGGGCAAAGTAAAAGCAAAAAGCAAAAAATAGAGTCTCAAAGCCCTCAAGCAAGAGACAAACTAAAATGCCAAAAAGCGTAAATGCCCTCTAGCAAGTGGCAAAGCAAGCAAAAGGCAATAAGCATCGAAACCCACAAACAAGTGGCAAAGTTTTTGAATTTCTAAATCGAAGACTCAGCAGAAGCAACAAGCAGCCTCAATCAACTAAGGAGAACTTGCCCTTAGGATGCACTGTATCGAGGTTAAACACGTAAGCACACTTCATGGCCTGGGCCGGCATGCCCCTAAACATGCACCTTTTCGTAAGCACATTCTTCGTGTCGACATGCCCTTAAATGTGCACATTCAAATTCTCTACAAAAAGCAAACACACTTCACGGACCGACATGTCCTTAAACGTGCACCTTTTACAAACACACTTCTCAAACCACGTCTAGCACACTTTCGAGCCAACTCACAGGTTTGATTTTCGTTGTACATTACAACTCAATCAAATTCGGGGCTCACAGTTCATACACCCCTCAAGCTTCCATCAACGAAAAATAGGGTCATTTTTCACAAAATGACACCTAAAGGACAAGCACCGCAAAGCGATACCAATTTAAAATTGGCATTAGCTCAATCGTTTTCACAAAACGAGACAACATGTGCAACATCACATACATCCAAATCGGATAATATGCAACCCTAGCATGCAGTACATACATCCTAGCTGAATAACACATCACACCCCTAACACCCTTCTATATAAGCATCAATACAGACTCCACAACGAGTCTATACACAAAGCATCATATTATAAGAGTACTAGCATAAACGCAAGCATTTACGGTTAAGGCGTCACTTTCAGAACCGCCACAAGCACAAACATATATAACTAAAGCACTATGCAAATACGCTAGCATGCGTGCAAGCATTCAAACCAAAGCATCTAAGCACTCGAAAATGAGTTCAAGCACCCGAGCATGGGTTCAAGCACCAAAGCGTAAAGAATCCGAGCACTTAAACATGAGTTCAAGCACCCGGGTATGGGCTCAAGCACCAAAGCGTAAAGCATTCAAGCACTCAAGAATGAGTTCAAAGAATAAAGCAAATATCAAGCACTATCACAACCAAGCGCAACGCAAGAAGAACGAAGAATTTGGTGGAAAATCGCACAAGAATCGATGTTTTAGATGTAGGAAATCACACGAGTTGAATGAGCTCTTCCTCGGTTGTTTTTAGCTACTCAAACAAAGGTCTTGGCTGGGCCTGAAAACCGCTTGTGCTTAAGCAGTTTCCAATGAAAGCCAATACGAGCCAGGTGTTTTCCTTCCCCTGTTTCCACGCGTTATTTTCTTCACTTTTGGGCCTATATTTGGATTCATAATTCATTTTGGCCCAAAACACATTTCTTCTTATACACATGCGCCTTAATGGTTAAGGCGTCACCTACAATTCGCCACACGCGTACTAACGTTTAGTACGCGATACAGAAGCATTATTACTCTTTAGCGAGTTTTAAACTAAAGCATTGAGCACTCCTACATTCCCCATGGAGTTCAAAGCATATACATGCGCACTCTACCTCCCCAGCAGATCATTAAAACGCTTAACATCTCCCAGCGGATCACAATTTTTACATTGGGTCACTATCATACATTTGCATCCCCAGCAGATCATCATCTCTCTATTCCCCAGCGAAACCCAATACAAAGACGAAGCATCCCGCAAGCGGATATATGCAAGAGCAACTACATAAGCACTCCCTAGCGAGTCCAAACATTTACAAAGCATGAGCAACTACAACTACAAAAGCTTTTGCAACTGCACTAAACATCTACATAAGCACCATACAATGCATATGCGCTCCTCGGTGAGACCATACAACTACACTAAGCACCTGCGCTCCTCGGCGAGACCAAGCAAGCACAAGCACAGCAATGACAACAATATTTCGCAACAGCATCAACAACAGCACTACACAACGGATAAACAGCAATAAGCTAGCAAAGGTGTAACACCCCGGCCCCAACCAAAGGCCGAAATGTCATTCACGGTAGCTCGCCAGGCTGCGTACATCGCCCACAGACCAACACGGGCCCTTTCCAGCGCACTTTGTCCTCACACGTGCACATCCTGAGAACTTCCCAGGAGGTCACCCATCCTAAGACTACTCTCCAGCAAGCACGCTTAACTGAAGAGTTCTTAAGATGAGCCACCAGAAAAGAAGATGCATCTTGTTGATATGAGTAGTACTTACAATCCTTTTAAGCACTATGTCACTGAGCCAACACATGAACCTCTTCAACGGTACCCTACCAATAACCTCGGACAACACCGGTGTTACACACCCCCACTTGAAGAACGCAACGCCCTCGTTGCGCCTGGTAGCTACTTACAATATAGCATTCCGAATCCTCCCAGCCTAGGTGCGCACTCAGGATTCGACCACACCCGCCAGGTGCGTACCTAGGATTCGACCACACGGTCGCCGGGTTGCTCGATACCATTCAGAACACCCGGCCCCAACCAAAGGCCGAAATGTCATTCACGGTAGCTCGCCAGTCACAGACATCGCCCATGCATCAACACGGCCCTTTCCAACAAGACTTTGTCCTCACACGCACATCCCGAGAACTTCCCAGAGGTCACCCATCCTAAGACTACTCTCCAAAGAAGCACGCTTAATCAAGAGTTCTTAAGATGAGCCACCAGAAAAGAAGATGCATCTTGTTGATATGAGTAGTACTTACAATCCTTTTAAGCACTATGTCACTTGAGCCAACACATGAACCTCTTCAACGGGGTACCCGGCCCGAATAACCTCGGACAACACCGGGTGTTACAAAAGGGATTCAGCGGGCTGGCATGCCCTTACAATATGTGCGGACCGTCATGTCCTTAAACAGGTTGTCCTACCCCGGATAGCCCAGTTCGGAGTCCTCATCTCACCCATGGACACATGCTCTGTTCCGCTAATATTATCGGGATTGTGATGGTCCGGATACTGTCGTGTAGTTTAACTAGCGCTTTAGTTCAAGCTCAGTCAAACTGGGGGCTCTATGGATGCTCCGTTGCGTTGATGGTATCGAGACATGCTCCGTTCTGCTTGGGCAAGACTTTGTTCTTCAAAGATGATGAGAGGACTCAATCTAAAAGATAGTTGTAGATGGAATGTCGCTTTAGTTGAAATATTGGTGTGGTGGCTTGTGGAAAGGGCTGATAGATTATAGGCTCAATGGATGCATCATGTGTATATGAAAGACACTACTTTGCTGAATTTTCAGCATGGCAAAGAGGTTAGTTGGCATGTTAAGCGTATCTGTCATGTGAGGGATAAGCTGAGTCGAGCCTTCACATGATAATTCCTAGTCAGATGGTTATGGTGTCTTCAGTATTATGGCTTGCTATAAATGAATGAGTTTTCAGTTAGAATTGAGATACGAATCGTCTAAGTTGGACAATAAAATAGTTTTGATGAAAAAGTACAGTGGTATGTTGTTGTTTGGCACCCTGTTGCAGCTCCAAAATATTCCTTTATTGCATGGTTTATTGTGAATGTGGCTTTTATGTTAAGAGATCAACTTTATAGTTATGGGATTGCTATTGATGATAAGTGCTGTTTGTGTGGTGTTTGGCCTGAGGCTCATCAACATGTGTTTTGGGGCTGTCATTATATGAAGTTGCTACTACAGCTTGTAACAGGATGGTTGAATATTGTACTTCAGGGGCCTGATATATTTGGTTGCATATCACGGTAGCGATGGTCAAAGAATAAGAAGGCTCTCGCTTATGCTAGTGTTCAAGCTTGTTGGTATGGTGTTTGGACGCAGAGAAATGAGCACGGATGAATCAGGTTCCCTTGAGACCTGAAGGCGTCTTTGCTCAAATTCACTCTTGGATTAGAGGAAGGAAGCATGTCTTGAAGATTACTACGGAGTCTGATTGGGTGTGGATAGAGTCTATTTAGTAAATCTATCTTGTTTAGATTGATTCGAAGTACGTAAAAGAGCATAGTGTATATTTTGCGAAATATTAATATAATACTTACATTTTAGCAAAATAAAATAAAAATGAACAACAATAATAGTGCAATTAAGAGAATCGCGACGACAAAAACCACTCCAACCACAACAATATTTAAAAAATAAAAATCATGTACGATAAGAAGATACTTTCAGTTAACTTAAATGTTATGTTTTGGATTGTCTGACCATATTATCTCATCATGGTCTTGATCATGCAGATATACTTCATCACGCAGCAAGCCGACATCTTGAAACTTAGTAGAAATAATAGGAATTTCATCAAGTTGGGCATACTCGTCTTCGTTGACCACATCATCCACTCCGAGAATGAGCTTTTTACCATAGCGTACAACTGAACGCCTATTATCCATATGATCTACAATGTAGAAATCTATTTCGCTTAAGATGCAAGTATGAATGGTCATCTTTATATCCAAGAACATTGATGCCCTTCTCACAAACAACCCATTTACATCGAAATAAAGGTACAAAAAAAATTCTCCATAATCAAGCTCCCATATCTCCTCAATTACTCCGAAATTTGACTTTGTTATACTCAATGGTTCTCTACCTCTTCTAAAATATTCTACAGAAGATGCAACAACTGTGACTTAACGATTCTGCATTTTACTTTTCTCATCTTGATGACTTGTGTAAAAATAAAATCCATTGATATCATACCCATCATAAGATAAGACGTTAAAGTTTGGACGAGTTTCTAATTGTCTCAAGGTCCCACTTAAATAAGGTCACTTTGCTGAACACTCCAACACAACCTTTTCATTAATCATTGCGCAAAACATCGATTACGTTCAATTATTAGCCATCTTTCATGTCTATGTAGATATTGTCTCTTCAATAAGGCTAAGTGATCGCTTAAATACAGATGAAATTAAGTCATGTGCTGCAAAACACACATACGAGCCTTAGCAAAAGACACACGATCAACCTTAATGACTTTCCTCCCTAACGTACCCTTCCCTTGAAGCCTTCCTTCATGTCGAGTTGTCGGATGTCCAATACGTTGCACATTCAACAAATAATTTTGAGAAAATCCTAGGGTCTCACTAACAATTGTTGCCTCACCAATACTACCTTTAGGACGACGTAAGTCTCTTGTACGTTCTCTTTTCCCACTTTATTGCCTTCATGTTTATCTGAAACACCGGTACACAAAGCTTTATTTCTCTCACCAAATGAAAAATTAAGTGAACCATAATGTTAAAGAAACTAACGGAAAAGTACATTTCAAGCACAGAAAGTATCACGACAACATCAGATTGTAAATCAACTAAACAATGTGGATCAATGTCTTTAGCGTTGATCGCATCAAAGAATTTACAAAGCTTTATAATGACTTGTCTGACATTCTTGGGCAAAACGGATTTGACGCTTACGGGTAGAAATTGAGTCAACATAACATTGCAATTGTGATATTTTAATTCCAATAATTTCAAATCTTTCATTGAAACAATGCAACTTATGTTAAAGGAACATCCATGTGGCACTTGCACACTCTTTAAACATTCACGCACCACTTTCTTCTCATTCTTTGGCAAAGTTGAGCATAATGGGGATAAGTAAGTACGTTTTTCTTTCTCAATCGGGTTTACCTCGTAACGACCCCTAACAACCATATCAAGTGTCGGTTTAATGCCATCCTTAGTCTTACCAGGCATGTTCAATAAAGTGCCAAAAACAGTATTAAACACGTTCTTGTGAACATGCATGACATCAATACAATGCCTAACATGCAAATGATCCCAATAAGAAAGTTCCCAAAAGATAGATCTTTTGGTGTGGTATACCCCATCTAGGGGTGGTTTGTACGGCTTTCCAAACACTCTACTGATGTTCTTAACTTGTGTGAAATACTCTTTTCCACTCATAATCAAAGGGGTTGATCGATGCTCTGTTTTACCATCAAAAGCATTTTTGTAGAAAGATTTCTATAGGCTGAAAAAATAATTAATTGTGCATTACAACATAGCCCACATTTGGAATCTTGATCTACTCGTCGCGTCAAACACTTGCACACCAACATCCCACAAAATTTTCAAGTCCTTTATCAAAGGTTCTAGATACACGTCAATGTCATTAAAAGTTAATGTCATTCTCCTTTTGATCTTGAAAGACGGTGTCCACTAGCCTTTGGTATGTTGGCCCCACTAGTGGCGGATCTTAGAGTAGTTGGGCCTGGCCCTGGCCCCCCTAAACATATATGTTAACACTGCAAAAATAGTCATGATGTTGAGGTATCTTAGTTGGTAAGTAGGAGGAGTTGTAACCCATAGGTTGTGAGTTTGATTCCTGCCTCCCACACCCCCTCTCTTTTAGCTCAAAGTCCGCTACTGGCCCTGCATTCTTCAGAAAGAATGACATCATCTTGTACATGTATATACCATTATGACTAGTTATGAACACGCGCCTTGGATGATCTTCTTCGTGGAGATATGCTTGATAAAATCCTAAGAATTCGTATAGGAAACTTAACGTAAAATGTCCACAGTTGACTCATTTTCGGGTAAAGGATAACAATCGTTGGGCTAGACTTTGTTTAGATTGGTGAAATCCACACAAATTCACCATGCCCCAAGGCTTTCTTAACCATGACAACATTTGTTGGCCAGTTTGAGCATTCACACACCTAGATAAAGCCTGCCTCAAGAAGCTTGTTTATTTCCTCATGGATGGTCGCATCTTTTTTGGCACTCATGTTTCTCATCTTGTACTTGACCGATCGAAACTCCGAATTGACATTTATTTTGTGGATGATAACTTGCGGGTTTAGGCCCGACTTTTTAGCAGCAAAATAAGAGAACACATACATCCTTATTTTCCCCCAAAAAAACTGAGCAGGTTTCTCCTACACCAGGTGAAGTCAATATCGATAACGACATGCCTTCCTGGTTAAAGTTCTACCTCAATCGTCTCTCCTTCTAGCTTCGACCGTGTTTTTTTTTCTCTCATCCTCCTCTTCTACCTCACCGAGGGGTCCTAGTTCTTTCACATTTTTCCCTTTGGATTTGCGAACGAACAACAAGTTACAAGACTGCCAGACTGTCTAATCGGTGTACATTTTTGCAGCTACTCTATTGTAAGCTATATATGCCAAAGACGAGTGCTCTGACTGAGACCACGTCATGTTTCTCAGCTAGGGTGACTCGTCCTATTAATACGTCATAAGCCAACGATGTGTCGAACTCAAAAAACTATGTTTTTAGCGTTCTTGCTGCTTTGCCCACTAAAAATAAGACCGGAAACATCACAATGCCTATAGGTCTGAATTTATTCCCGGCGAAGCTATATAAGGACCCTATGTCTAGTTTGAGTTTTTTTTTTCTTCTTGAACTGCGATATTTTGAATACTTCTCGGTTCAACAGGTTGGTGCAAGCTCATATATCGATCATTTATCGGTGGACCAGAAGTTGACGTTTAGGGCCACCACCAGTTGATCGCACTACGAATACGCCACTCTTTTGTAGTCCACCAGTAGATTATCTGGTTGGTTAGGGAACGCAGAGAGGCTTTGCGTTTTTTATTTGAGCCCTTTGACGTTAACATCGACTATCATCATAATTTTTTCGACACGCTTTATTTTATTTTTTCTGCTACCTAGTTCACTGTTATCATCTCGGTCTCACCTCCTTGAAATGATCGAGTTGACCTTGCAGAATTAGCTCTTCTTATCTCATCTCGTAGGCCGTAACACTTCTCTGTAGTGTGGCGCTACCTTGTGCTAATCACGGAACTTACTTCCGTGTAGCTGTTAGGTTTAGTCGCGTCACCTAATCAAAAGTAAATCCGAACAAACTCTAACGGGTAGCAAGGGTAAGTCGGGTATCGTATCCGCAGGGAGATGGTCGCAATGTTGGTTATTTTGAACGATTATAGTCTCGGTTCGAGTAGTTGTGGTTACTAAACACTAAAGCGGAAAAGTAAGGGTTTAAACGTAGGGAAAAAGGTCTAAGGAATCGGGGATAACAAGGGTGAAGTTAGGACAAAGGATGGTGACAGAAAATAGTCGGGAATCACATGTGCTAAGGAATAGGCTCGGCCTCTCGGTCCTAAGTGTCCTCCAGGTCTCAAATGCGGGCTCTCGCAACTTACAAGTGAGGGTCCTAATGGTTAGTCTCGTACCCTACCTTAAACTAGGCTTTCGGTCTTAAGTTTAAGGGTGGAAAACGCTTGCTAAACCTTGGCCAAGGGATCAACAAACACAATCAAACACAAGACAACCAAAGCACAAGCAAGACCCTAATCAAATCATCACCAAAAGCATCCTAGACTACTCACCCATGATCACCCTTCATCCCTAGATAAAGAACTACTTACACATAGCGAAAACGAAAATAAAAGCAAGGGAGAAAGATGAAAACATGATCAACAATGATATATAATGAAATCACAATGAAAAGAGAGAAGTATGGAACAAACACAAATCAGAAATTGCAAGAGAAAAGATAAAAACAAAGACAACAATACCAAATAGATGATCGAAACCAAAGCAATCCGTGTCGGGATTTCAAAATACAAGAAGGAAAAATGATCAAACCCTAAATTTTTGTGAGAAAGTACTTCAAAGTGTCCTAATAATGCTCTAAAAATTTCAGACGAAAATATGATGTTTTGATCCTTCAAACAGACGAAGTATTTAAAGCACACGAGGAGTCGGAAGCCGTCCCTGGGCTCCGGGACAGGCTTCCCGACCGGGATGGGGTGAAGACAGGTCCCAAGCACACGGGACAAGCATCTTGTGGCATTCAGCTTTGGTGTCTTTTTTTGCACTTTCTTGCCTTAGCATATTTTGCATTATTTGTCGTCCCAAGGCATAGGGACGAGGCTCATGAGTAGGGACGAGTCTTAGGATGAATATGAGAGCTTCAAATCCCGTCCCAAGGTCCCGGGACACCTTCATTTAGTGAAACGAGGCTCGTGCGCAACCGAAACGCAACGAAACCAACTCGAATCACCTCTAAAGTTCACGAAACTTCACGAAACTTTCCGAAACTTCACGAAACCTCCCGAACACCATCCTAAACTCCAAATAGCTGCTTTAACCTACAAAATAAACACAAAAACGCAGCAGAGCCAAAACAGAGCGAAATAGGAAGCGAAATGCAAGTAAACGCACGGGAAACGCAAAGAAAAGCTCGTGAACAAGGGGCTATATATAAGTAAATATATGACACATCAAACTTCCCCAAACCGAACCGTTGCTTGTCCTCAAGCAACCAAGCGTGACATAAAATAGAGGACAAAGCGAGCATAAGGAAACTTCCCCAAACAATCACCAAACCGCAAGCAGCTTAAGCAAATGGCAATCAATCCCGAAGCAACATGGGACGTATGGAAATAGCAAGCTAACGAATGAGAATTACAAGACGGCGCAGAATGAATAGTATGGCTTAAACATAGGCTCTCTAGCAATCAAATCACGGACCTCTCGCGGTTCCCACTCTAGCACAAATGATGAACATGGTGATATATGTAATGACACTCACCTACTCGACTTGTGGAAGCACGCCCGCAATCAAATGTGGACCAAATCTCGTATTCCCGTACACAATAATGTTACAAAAACGAAACAAACATGAGGGCTTACATAGGATATGAGGGTGTAAAGGCCATAGAGAGGTAAAGGGTAAGAAGGTGGAACAAATGATTATGGAATCGTGGAGCTAAGCCACTAGAAACCACTAGTACTACTCAAGTGCTCGTCCAACCAACAAAGAACCCAACTCTCATGAAAAGTGGACCGAAATCAGCAATTCGGTCTCCTCTACACATCATCGCAATATAGAAATCATATATAGGTGCTCACTCATCAACAACAACAACAACTTGCATTTTTGTGTACACACTTCTCTTTCTTTTTGTATTTTGTGTGTTGTGTTTGTATTTTTTTCTGATTTTTGTGTTTCATTTTTTTTTTCTTGAGCAAAGAGTACACTCACAAGTTGCGGAAAGACCTCATAAAAGGTCGGGGAAACAGCAATCCCGACTCACATATTCACCAACTCTCTCTCTAGCAAATGACGTCAGCAAGTCGCAGCAATGATCAAAACCCATCGAACGAGCACAAGAGTAAGCAAGGCTAGCGTAGGCTATATGGCAATGTAGCTAGCAAACTCATGTGGGTAAGGGTAATGGGATCATATATGAGAGGATAAAGACAAAGTAAGAACAAGGTGAATAATATGAAATAAACTAAAGCCTCATAAGCAAAACATGTGACAAAATCGCGGGGAAAAACGGGATAGGGGCCACACTTATGCGCGTTGATATTACATACCCCACGAGGAGAACTACTCACAAAATAAGCACGGGGACCGGGATAGATGAACCGGCCACAGGAGGCTGAAAACCTCACAATAAAGGTAGCTATAGTCCGTGAATGATAAAGCCAAACAGTAAAAGCACGCCATCATCTGCTAACGCGTCTCAACATCCCCGTAGCGCTAATCCAACAATATAAAACATGCCAAAGCTCAAAGCATACAAGGGAAGGGACGTCGGGAAAGAATAAGGTCAAAACAAGCTTGCAAACAACAGTCGGGATACGTATTTTTGGATTTTTGAGAAATTTTCTGATTTTTAGTGATTTTTGTGAATTTTCAGATTTTTTGGGTTTGTGATTTTTTGAGTACGAAAAAGAAAACGCAAAAATAAAGCAAAGCGGAAAGCAAAGCGTTTCTCCCCCAAACCAAACAACAGATTGTCCCCAATGTGTCCTAAAGCACATCAACCAGGGACCTTAAAATAAGGGAGAAAAACGATGAAAGTCTCAAAAGAAAATAAAGTACATACATGATATTTACAACGAAAAACGCCCCCCCAAACCAGCTTCAAACAGGGGGGCTCAGCACGGGTACTAGAAGTACTACCATCCGTGGGTCGCGTCATACACGAACCGGCTTCCATCGTCGTCCTCATCATCAAGTCCATCTCCATCATCTACTCGACTCAAATCAGCATTAGCATGTCCATGCGTTTGGCTTGCAGCAAAGCCAACTCCATCCGCGCTCAAAGCGTCCTTAATCACATCCTTACCCGCATCCATCCCTCCAAGCTCACCTGAAACATAATCACAACAAAGAACGGCCTCAAGAGGATCCCTCTCGAGGACTTGAGGTAAGTTCTCCATAATGCAATCATCAATAATATCAACAGAAAAGACCGACTCCTCTAACATGGGACGCTTCAAAGCATTTGACAAGTTAAAAGTGATTTTATCACCTCCAACATCCAATGTCAACTTTCCGTTCTTGACGTCTATGATTGCACCAGCAGTGTGCAAGAAAGGCCGACCCAAAATGATAGGAATTTGAGAGTCCTCGGCCATGTCAAAAACAACAAAGTCGACAGGGATGAAAAATTTACCGACTTTGACAGGAACGTCCTCCAAAACACCTAAAGGGCGTTTGACAGAACGATCCGCCATTTGGAGCGTGATGTTCGTTACTTTCAAGGGTCCCATGTTAAGCTTCTCGCATACCGAGTACGGCATGACGCTCACGATTGCACCTAGATCACACAAAGCATTATCAATAAAAGTGGTGCCTATAGTGCAAGGAATAGAGAAGCTACCCGGATCTTTCAATTTAGGAGGAGACCTATTATGTAAAAGTGCACTACATTCCGCAGTGAAAGCCACGGTCTCGACCTCATTGAAAGATCTTTTACGGGTGAGGATGTCTTTTAAAAACTTAGCATAAGCGGGAACTTGTGTGACAAGCTCGGTGAATGGAACCGTTACCTTCAAATCTTTCACAACTTCCATGAACTTACCGAATTGTGAGTCAAGATTAGATTTTACCACTCGGCTCGGGAATGGCAATTTGATTTGAATTGGCGGCTCGACCGGCTTAGCTGCGCTTTGCTCCTTGTGATTCTCGGCCTGCCCTCTACCTTGAGCACCACCATGGCCCACGGCCACTTCACCCTCCTTAGCCCTCACGGCCTGACCTCCAGTGGGTCCCACGGCTGGTCCACCATCATTCACGTGACCTCCACCTGCACTCTCATCATTCTCAACACGCAAATCATTAGTGGAAGCGTTAGAATTTACCTTACTTACCTTTACGGGATGTACATCGACGTTGGGCATAGGTGGCCTATCGTAGCTCGTTCCACTTCATAGGGAGATGGTGTTGGCGGTCTCATGAGGTTGCTTGGACTGAGCCGGAAGCGCTCCGGGTGCTCTCGTGTTGCTAGACGACGCTAATTGAGCCAATTGGGTATCCATGGCTTTATTGTGAGCAACCAAAGATTGGATTGTAGCGTCTTTAGCTTGAGCCTCCTTCTCCATCTTGGCCATCATGGCCTCTTGATTCTTTTGCATGGCAAACATCATGGCTTTCATCTCGGCCATGGGATCGGAGACCGGAGGAGGTGGAACGGGTGCTTGGTATTGTGGTCTAACAAAACCGGGTGGATTGTAGGGGCGAGGAGCATTATATGTGCTGAAATTTTGTTGTGGGCTTTTTTGAGGTTGTTGTTGTTGGGGATTCAAAACATTTTGGCTTTTGTAGGAAAGGTTGGGACGATTCCTATAGCCCTCATTGTAGTAATTCGAGTAGGTGTTGTTTTGTGATTGGAAAGCATGCACATGATGACTTTGAGAATTCATACCTCGGCATTCTACGGATGAGTGACCGGACGCTCCACATGAGTCACACGATGGCTCATAAGTAGTGTGCATAGCGGCTACCGATTGTCCTCGAGTTTGGGAGGAACTAGCTTGCATTTGACTCATCATCATCGCGGTCATGGTATCCACCTTCGCCGTAAGCAAGGCCACCACGTCTACGTCATGCTTACCACCACTTCTAGGAGCATTCCTCGCGTTACCGTATTGAGCATCATGGATAGCCATGGCCTCGATCGTGTCAAAGGCCTCCTCAACATCTATATTATCAAAGCGTCCGTTCGCGGCCGAGTCAAGCACTTGGCGAGACTGTAACACCCGGTCTTGTCCGAGGTTATTCAGGCCGGGTACCCCGTTAAAGGGATTCATGTGTTGGCTCAAGTGACATAGTGCTTAAAAGGATTGTAAATACTACTCATATCAACAAGATGCATCTTCTTTTCTGGTGGCTCATCTTAAGAACTCTTCAGTTAAGCGTGCATGCTGAAGAGTAGTCTTAGGATGGGTGACCTCCTGGGAAGTTCTCAGGATGCGCACGAGTGAGGACAATGTGCGCTGGAAAGGGCTTGTGTTAGTTTGTGGGCGATGTACGCAGCCTGGCGAGTTACCGTGAATAACATTTCGGCCTTTGGAATGGAAAATAATAAAAGATCGACGTCTTAAAAGTCGGCTCAAAGGCAATAGAACTGAAGTAGCCACTAGAGGGAAACCTAAGGAATAAAGTGACATAAGACCCGAATGACAAGTGTGCATCTTGTGGTTTTGTGTATGTGTAAAGTATAAGGAAATTTATTAATGGAAGGAAAGAAATCGAGGTCAGTAAGGTAGTGACGTTCGAGGAAGGTATGGATAGACTTGTGTATGGTAACAATGGGTTGAGAGAGTATTAAGCTTTTGACGACACATTTTGATAGCTACGTGATAATATACCTTTGATTTGGAAATGAGACGACATGGTATGACACATTTATGGTTATTTTGTTGTGGAAAATGTGGAACTATATGGGAAGCGATATTGACTTGAGCTTAGATCACGTTATGATTAAGGTTATGAGGTTTAACATTAGCATTGATTTGGGGATTATTAGCTTACGCGTTAGTTTGTCTTGGTAACATAGGTAATGGTGCCTTTTGGGTTAAAACTCGTCTGAGGTTTTGGTTAGACTTGGTGAGGAAGATGCTTGGTTGAACGATATGGTTTGTGAGGCTAGTGTGCCTAATTTGAGGATTGTCGAGCATAAGATGCACCAATAGTATTAAAGGGTTATATGAGTAAGTTGAGCATCATTCGGGTGATATGTGATGTTGGGTTATCTTAAGCGTCGTTAAGCGTGTCTATGCCCTTGTTATCGAGGTGAGTAGAGTTAGCGATTCTTGTCTTGAGGACCATAGGAGTAGGTAGTTTTCTTAATCCTTTCGGGGTAATCTTTCGTTCTCAAGTTTCGAGGACGAAACTTCTTTTTAGGTGGTGAGATTGTAACACCCCGACTTTTCCTAATATTAATTATTTCGTCTCAATAATATTCGTAATTCATTTATCTTGATTTTCTCATTCTTAGCTCGAGAAAATCAGTTCAATTGTCGCGTGGGTTAAGCTACACTGTAGTCAGAACTTAAAAACGGAGTAATTAACTTAAAAACAGTGTAATTTCCTCATACGAACTCCGATTCAGGTGATTCAAAAGGCTAAACTGCGTATTTTTCCGACGCCGTCGCAACTGCCAAATTTTCAGGAGCCATAGTGAACCGCTCCATCCGGGCCGAGCTGCTCCCTTAACTCGGGTTGAGTTTTAGGGCTTCCTTGGGCTTGCTTCTTGCCTAAGACATTATAGTATTTCATTCCCTCTTTACCCTAGCTCCCAAATCAGTTTTGTATCTTCCTAATCTCATTCCTAATCTCATCCTCATTCATCCCTCATAATTCTCCCACAAAAACTCTCTCAAACTCATCAAACTCCATTGTTGATCATCCTTTCTTTCATCTCTTTAGCCCTAAACCTTTCCTAGTCAATTCCCTCGGTATATGATCTCTTTTAGCTCTTTTATTTTTTTGATTTTGCATTATTTTATATGTGTTTATGGTGTTGTTCTTATGTATTGTATGATTTATGTGTGCCCTAATCAATAGGAGAGAATTGGAGATAAAACCCCAAGTTCGGATTTCTCTGACCCAGGTTCACTAAACGGAAGATCGCCGAAGATCCGACCGTCCGATTTTGCCGAAATTATTACAGCATATTCCTGACTCTTGGGGCTACCTTTTCACCGTTCATAATTTCATTTGGAGCTCTGGATCGTCTGTTATCGCGTCTGGACAGAAGGGTTGAAAACTGTGCTTTTCTTTGGCTTGTTTGGAAAAGGTAACTAGGTGTAGCCCTAGACATATTTTGACTTGTGTGAGACCATGTGATTAATTAAGGATGTTTGATTGTGTTATGAATGTGAAGATATGAACCTTGGGTTGGATGTGCTATGAAATTATGTTCTTTGGTCTTAATTGTGTTAGTCTCACACTATTGTGTCTAATGGAACGAATTTGGATGTTTGTCATATTGAATTTGGGTTATATTGTTATTAAATTGATTAAAGATGATCACTTTGGGAATTATATTGGTTTATTATGGCTACTCTTGAGTTCTTATAGTTATTACTCTGTATTTAACATGTTGAATATGGTTAGTGTTGAGATTGGTTACAAAAGGGGTCAATTATGTTGTAGTTGTGTATATGATGGACATTGTGATGATTTTGAATAAAGGATGATTGATTTGTTGTTGATTGTGAGTTGATTCAGGTTATTGAATTGACTTGTTTGATTGCTTGAGTTGAGTGTGCGTACGGGTACTGTTCTGGCACGTACGTGAGGAGCTACGACGTCTTTTGTAGGACGGATACCGCCCATGATCCCCTTGGCTATTCTTGTTGCTTAGTTAGAGCGACTATGGGTTCTCAAACATGTTGGTTAGAGACTATGGTTTATATAATGTCGTCACCGTTCTTGTTGCTCGGTGGGATTTGGCCAAATCTAGACTATGAGATTGAGGAACTTTTTGTTGCTGTTCCGCCATAGGGTTTGGATGATTCTTGTTGCTTCATCCGGGGTGATTCTTGTTGCTTCACCCAGTGCTCTGTGCTTACTCTTGCAGGTTGTTGTTGTTGTCTGTCATCTTGTTGTTGACAGTTTGAGCTTGTGCATCTAAATTTGACTAGTCATTGTCAGGTTGTATTGGTTATGTATGTTTACAGGTTTTTGAGTGACGGTTGGTTGAGTGTGGTAGCTAGTGAGTTGGCTTGAGGTTGCTTTGTGGTTACTATACCTTTGGGTTGTTTGTTGTATTGTTGTCTATTTTGGTTATGTTGAAATATGACAGGGGAGCACCTAGTTACTCCCCACTGATTGTGGCTGTTACATGTTTTTGTGGCAGGTATCTTGTGAGGGCAGTATTTGTGTGAGGAAGCCGTGAGGAATGACCTCGTAGCTAGCCTTAGATGCTTGGATTGATTTTATTAGACTTGTGTTTAGACTTTATCGTTTTCTTATGGTTGTATATTGGAATTTTCGATGTACGGGGTATTTACTCCCCACTTTTAGACCTGGAGGTCTACTTTATTTTTTTGGTTTGGTTCGTTTTAGACGGTTTGTGAGTGACGATCCGGATTCACGGTGTTTCCGCCACCGTGGTTTTCATCTTTATTTTCATTTTCTCTTTTAAAACCCTTTTTAAATCGTATTTTAATTTGTTGAAAAATCCGGGTTGTTACAGAGACTCATTGTACAATCCATTGTAGAATTGCATAACTAAGAGCCATTTGTCGAGGCCATGATGAGGACATTGGCGTTGAAGCTCCTTGTAGCGTTCCCATGCATCAAATAAGCTCTCATCTCCTCTTTGACGGAAGCTAGTTAGTTGGCTCCTAAGCATTGCCGTCTTCTCCGGTGGGAAGTATTTTTGATAGAAGGCCAATGCAAGAGTGCTCCAATCGGTCACACCATGAGCGACCCGATTCAAAGAATTGAGCCATAGCTTTGCTTTGTCCCTAAGTGAGAACGGGAAAAGCATTTCACGTATTTGCTCTTGGGTGACTCCGGCTTGCTTAATCGTTGAGCAATAATCACAAAAATTCTGGACATGGAGGTTAGGATCTTCCCCGGGGCTTCCCCCAAACTGATTACGCTCGATGAGGCTAATAAAGGCCGGCTTTATCTCGAAATTGTTGGCCGCAATAGCCGGCATAGCATTGCCGGTAGGAATTTGATCCGCAGAGGGCTTTGAGTGATCCGAGAGCTTCACCATGATTCGTGGTTGAGGTTCGGGTTCCGGTTCTATGTGAGCTTCCTCGGAGGATGAAGCTTCAATTTGCTTTAGTAAACTCTTGCGCGCAAGGAAAGTACGCTCCGGTTCAGGATCAAATTCAACGTCCTTATTAGCTTGAGACGTACGTGTTTTCCTGACCATACACAACACTAGAGCAGCTTTGAGAAGCGGCCTCAAGGAATTGAGGTTCCTTGAGACAAGAGTAACAAAGAGAAAAGAACCAAATAAACAACAAAAAACAAAGCCGTCTCCCCGGCAACGGCGCCAAAATTTGTTAGGTTTAGTCGCGTCACCTAATCAAAAGTAAATCCGAACAAACTCTAACGGGTAGCAAGGGTAAGTCGGGTATCGTATCCGCAGGGAGATGGTCGCAATGTTGGTTATTTTGAACGATTCTAGTCTCGGTTCGAGTAGTTGTGGTTACTAAACACTAAAGCGGAAAAGTAAGGGTTTAAACTTAGGGAAAAAGGTCTAGGGAATCGGGGATAGCAAGGGTGAAGCTAGGACAAAGGATGGTGACAGAAAATAGTCGGGATCACATGTGCTAAGGAATAGGCTCGACCTCTCGGTCCTAAGTGTCCTCTAGGTCTCAAATGCGGGCTCTCGCAACTTACAAGTGAGGGTTCTAATGGTTAGTCTCGTACCCTACCTTAAACTAGGCTTTCGGTCTTAAGTTTAAGGGTGGAAAACGCTTGCTAAACCTTGGCCAAGGGATCAACAAACACAATCAAACACAAGACAACCAAAGCACAAGCAAGACCCTAATCAAATCATCACCAAAAGCATCCTAGACTACTCACCCATGATCACCCTTCATCCCTAGATAAAGAACTACTCACACATAGCGAAAACGAAAATAAAAGCAAGGGAGAAAGATGAAAACATGATCAACAACGATATATAATGAAATCACAATGAAAAGAGAGAAGTATGGAACAAACACAAATCAGATATTGCAAGAGAAAAGATGAAAACAAAGACAACAATACCAAATAGATGATCGAAACCAAAGCAATCCGTGTCGGGATTTCAAAATACAAGAAGGAAAAATGATCAAACCCTAAATTTTTGTGAGAAAGTACTTCAAAGTGTCCTAATAATGCTCTAAAAATTTCAGACGAAAATATGATGGTTTGATCCTTCAAACAGACGAAGTATTTAAAGCACACGAGGAGTCGGAAGCCGTCCCTGGGCTCCGGGACAGGCTTCCCGACCGGGATGGGGTGAAGACAGGTCCCAAGCACACGGGACAAGCATCCCGTGGCATTCAGCTTTGGTGTCTTTTTTTGCACTTTCTTGCCTTAGCATATTTTGCATTATTTGTCGTCCCAAGGCATAGGGACGAGGCTCATGAGTAGGGACGAGTCTTAGGATGAATATGAGAGCTTCAAATCCCGTCCCAAGGTCCCGGGACACCTTCATTTAGTGAAACGAGGCTCGTGCGCAACCGAAACGCAACGAAACCAACTCGAATCACCTCTAAACTTCACGAAACTTCACGAAACTTTCCGAAACTTCACGAAACCTCCCGAACACCATCCTAAACTCCAAATAGCTGCTTTAACCTACAAAATAAACACAAAAACGCAGCAGAGCCAAAACGGAGCGAAATAGGAAGCGAAATGCAAGTAAACGCACGGGAAACGCAAAGAAAAGCTCGTGAACAAGGGGCTATATATAAGTAAATATATGACACATCAGTGGCCCTGGTTTCACATGGCCTGGCTTCTTCCAATTTATATTGTTTTTGGTCATTTCATATATATTTGCTCGCGGCCTGTTGAGTTGCATGTATGTGTCAAAGATGGGGCGCAGTCTTTGCCTCCAGCCTTAGCTCCTTTTGTCAAACTGTCGGCTTGGGCCGTGCTTATCGCCACTGTTGCATTAGTTACTCCTTAGTATTACCTTTTTTCATCTCGAAGGTTTCCTTGTATTCTTCTTCCCGTGTGTAGCCATCTATTCTTACCCTCGTCTTAAACATACTCGGAGGTGAAGATCTGATCAGGTCGCCCTTGAATGGTCCGTCGAGAGTTCGGATGTAAGAGCAAAAATGGTCAGCATTGGATTTAGAACTCGGACTTGCTGGCTTTCCTGGTTGATTCTCTTCACGAAGCTCCTAAGTCCCTCATTCTTCCCCCGGCTGATGGTTAAAAGTTTCGTGGAGGCTTTCTCCCTCCAGCGGTTTCGAGCGTACTGTTGTCTGAATTTATGTTAACCTCCCTTAACTCCTAACGAATTAAGTAGGTAGGCCTCATAACCACGCCTGTGCCAACCAATTAGGGTGGTAAGGATCAATTTACAGCACACGTAATCTGGGAGTTCACACATCATCATGTAACTCTCGTACGCTACCAGATGTTCCTCAGGGTCGATCGTCCTATTAAACTACACTATGGGCATCTTCATTTTCAGCACCGAGTTTTCTAGAATAGAGGGTGCCAATATTGATTTAATTACTACCTTTTCCCCCATAGGTGGAGTGTTGGTATGAGATTTTGGCTCGGTCTTTATAGACTTGGATGATTCCATCTTATACGTTGAATCTCCTTCAAAGATGACTCCCTCTTAGGTTCTTGGTAGACTACAGTTAGCCTCGTCTTCGCCATCCCCGAATAGGTTTAAAGGTTTCACGTTGGTCGCAAATTTTTCGGCTTTCCTCCTTTTGTTTTGGAGATTAATTTCGCTATTTCTGTTTTCTGTGGTGGGGTGAGGGTTACACTAAAGAAAGTTGAGAGTCCGGCCTCTAGCCCCAATGTTTCCACCCATGGTGTAGTTTTACTTTGTATTTTTTCATCCATAACTTTTTGTTTAACTTTCCACAGATGGTGCCAATTGTTCGGGAAAATTAGGTTTGGGTATTGGATACACGAACTTGATGATAGTCATGTCTTGGAGATTCGGTGAGCACTCATTTGTCTGTGCGGTCAATCAATGCACATGGAGCAAACCTAACGTCAGGGTTGTCAAAGGATAACACCTCTGATACTTAAGTCAGCTTTTGAGCTTTTAAAGTAAGAATGATTAGATAGAGAAGTTCAATTGATACCTTTTTTATGTATTGTTTTGGTGGATGGTCTAAGCAGTTGACTTATGTGAGTATTTATAGCCTTTTATTCTTGTTCTTTAGTGATCTGTGTCAGTAGAAAGTTGTCTATTTGTGTTCTTGTGTTGTCCTTTAGTGAGCTTTCTCACACAAGCTTTGATCGGCTTGTCTCTTCTGTCAGGTCATCCTATAATGTCACCATCGCTGCACGACATAGCTTTTATAAGGTTTCGTAATAAGGTCATGCGCCACACAAGCCGTATGAAAATTTGTGGGTATTGGAGTGGAGCTAAACTTATAGTAGTTGGGTTGAACAAAATTTATTTAAATTGAGTTGAATTTATCCAAATTTGAATTAAACTAAAAATAACATAACCTTACACTATATTATAGAGAGACAGTAACATAGCATTGTGATAGATATAAAACTTTGATGAAGATAATGGGTTTTATTGAAATTTTAGTATATATAAGGTGCAAAACCAGAATAAAGTGATAGCGAAAAGTAGGTGAAAGAGCTAAAAATAATGAAAAAAAGAGAAGAGATGTAAAGAAAGGACATATTTGATGAGTTAATGATTTTATGAAGAGTATATTAGTTTAATTTAATGAAGAGTATATTAGTAGGTTCATGTCATATATTATCAAAATCCTGTCATAACAGCAAAATGCCAGCTGATGTTAGCTTCTAGTTATAGTTTTTACTAATCTATATAAACTTTAATTTAAAAATTATTGTCTCATATATAAGGTTATAGCCTAAAAAATCGTGTCTTGACAACAAAAGTTTTATACCTTATAATGAACAATGCTTGGAAATAAGTTTTATCTCGTGTACTCCATATGAAAACAATTGTTGAAATATTTGCCAAATCAAGCAGGTAAATATGATTAGAGTAGCATTTATCCCAAATGAGCATAATATACCAAAACCGACAATAAAGCATGAGATAATCGACAAAATAAAGGGTTTGCCAAATTCCTATAAATACGAGCCTTTCCTGAGGTTCCTAAACATAAATTCATACATTAGCAACTCCTACTTTGCTCAAACTTGAACATAATACATGCACAACACACATAAACATCCCGAATCTGATTAACATCAACCAGATTCCTTCTAAACACATCTCAAAAATCTTCTTTTACTTTCTATAGCTTTAGAAGGTTAAATCTTGGCACTATGCAAAGATTTACTCCTTAATAAACATTTACATCAACTCACATGATTCACACACACCCAAATCTCTCAGCAACATTGTCCAAATCTCCAGAAAAGCCTCACGCATTCAAATTTCGAACTCTTTACAAATCTCATGTTGAATTCCATCCTCCATTGTTATAGCGAAGCTCTGCCCATCCCCTTGGTGAATCAGGTAGTATTCAACCCATACATGGGTTGATCTCTCTTTTCTAGACTAACAAAGGGCTTACATTAACGCCCCTTTGACTTTGGCCTTGAGATCGTTTTGCATAAGATTGTCTTATAATGGGGTGGATACTCTATCCACCCTGCACGTTAAAGTCGCATAAGCAACGACCTTAAATTAAAATGAACCAACGGATTTTAATTTAAATTTATGCATTAGCAATCTTTTTTTAATGCATTAATACGGTACAATGAATTCGACTTTAACTAATCGTTTTCTTTAAACATCGTTAAAACATGCTAAAACTGAGGGTTTTAATCTATCTAAACAACTGTTTTTCCATCCTGCATCATGAAACCGCCTAAGCACTAGCGGTTTGCCCCTAAAACCGCCAGTACTCAAGCGGTTTGCCAAGGAAACTACATTGCACCAAGCTCAAATATACTTTAATGGATTGTTCTCGAGCCAGTAGTGGCTATTTTCTAAATAGGCTTTTCTAAAACAATTAATTAAATCTTTAGGAGAGTACCCTCACCCTGAATCCGAATCTAGTTTCACAATAACCTTAGACATATGGATGTTGATGTGTCATGAACTCTAAGACGTGTCTTGGAACATCAAGGCGCGTAGGCGGGTTCCAAGTTACAACATTAACTTGGTGGCGACTCCAAAACAAGTTTAAAGGTTTTCTTACTTAATCTTTTAAACTTGAAGCACCTCCTCTTTGTTCGGCAAAACATCTAGTACAGGACGTCGAGTGGTCCGCCGCGCAGACCTGGTACCCATAGCTACCCATTCAATCCTTGCTATCAAAGACTGATTGCAGCTGACCTGACAACCACTAATAGGCTATAAAGGAATGTTTAAGCATGGAGAAAATATGTCATACAACCTTAGCTGAAGCCACAGTCTCCCAATGTGTCATGATCTAATTATAACAGTTCTTAAAGTATTATTCTCCTCCAATTGACCAAGTATCCTCTATAAAACGTTGCTTAATATTCTTGTTAACTTGACAAATCTTTTTTCTGTGCCACCTGATACCACCAGAACAATTATATGCTTTCAAGTGGACCTCCTTTAAGTATAAGTGATGAATCCATCTTACCCATAACTTGTATGCCTTCGATGTCATCCACCATACTAGCTTTCTAATAATTGCATTACTTCAATTCACAGTTTCTTTCAAACCACAACCACCTTTTTTCTTTGCCATCAATATTCTTTTCTGGCCATAATAGAAGTTCTATTATACTCAAATCCTCCATCCCAAAGGAAACTTTTATAAGTAGAATCCATCCTCCTTAGCACACTTCTAGGCAACACAAAGATATAGGTTCAATAATTATACAGTGATGATAATAAAGACTATACTAATATTATCCTTTCTACTTAAGAGAGTTGTTTAGTATTCATTGCTCTAATTCTATCAACAATCTTATTAACAAAGATGGAATAGTTAGTCTTCCTCTATCTCCCTATATTTATAGGTTCACCAAGATATTTGAAGGGGAGATTTCCTTTTATGAAGCCACAAACTGTCAGAACATCCGCAATCAGTGAATTTTGTACACCATTAAAGTAGGCATATGATTTTTGGAAATTCATCTTGAGACCAGAAGCTTCAGAAAAGGATGCCTACGCTCTCAATATCACCATCATAGAATTAGCATCACCTTTCCTGAACATCAAAAGATCATAAGCAAACATTAAATGGCTTAATGTAAGATTTTTACACAAAAAGTGATGGCTGAAATTTATCACCTCAGTGGCCACTATAATAATCCTACTGAGATATTCCATATAAAGAGTAAATAAAAGGAGCGGAGATAGAGGATCTCCTTACCTTAATCCTCTATTCCCCTTACTGAATCCAAAATTTTCACCATTGGGAGGCACAGTAAATGAGGCAGTTGTAACACATTCAAGGATCAAATGTTTGAAATCCATTTGAAATTGGAAATCTTCATAGATATTTTCAATAAAAGACCAACTTACAAGTCATACACTATTATTGGTTCTATCTTAAACATTTATCGTGGGGAACAAGGTTTTCTTTGTTAAAATCTTACTATGACCTGGCAAATCATATGTATTCTGCAATGCTTCTGCCTTTGATAAAACTACCTCGATTCTGACTAACAGTATGTAGCACCTAATGAGGTTTAAAACTCCCACTTCGAGTGAGCAAAGTGGATTTGTCATATATATATATATATATATATATATAGAGTAAAGTTATATCAAGACAGCAAATATTACGAGACACAAACGAGACACATCATTTTAGCCTTTTTTGTGAAATTTTAACATAGTTTTATGAAACTTCAAAAATTGTGAAACTTTAACAAAATTGTGAAACTTTAAGACATTAAAGTTTCACAATTTTTGAAGTTTCATAAAACTATGTTAAAGTTTCACCAAAAAGGCTAAAATGCTGTGTCTCGTTTGTGTCTCGCAATATTTAGGTGTCTCGTTTGAACTTGTTATATATATATATATATATATATATATATATATATATATATATATATATATATATATATATATATATATAACAGATTTCACTCTCCACTTTACTAATCAGGACTTTTGCTTTTGGACTTAAGTGAGAACAAAATAGGTCCAAAAGTGCGCATTTCACGATTGAGTGAGTGTATTACGACGGTGGTGGGTCCAACTATTATATAGTATCGGGATAGTACACTACTACAAAAAAACGTAACAAAAAACGGTTATTAGTAATAACACACTTTAAATGACGGTTATTAGTTTTGGCCGTTGTATTTGTTTAAACAACGCCAAAAATTTCATAAAAGCGTTGTATATAACACACTTTAAATGACGGTTATTAGTAATAACTGTTGTTTAAAGTATACTATAAACAACGGTTTTTAGTATAACCGTTGTTTGTACTATACTTTAAACAACAGTTATTACAATGCAAGTTATGTTTTTTGTTTGTTTTGCACCATGGCCCATGGTAACAGGCTTCGAGTCATGCCGTGATGACGAGCTACAATGCTATATGTCATGGGCTCATGGCATGCCAGTCAAGGATCGGGCCGCCCACAGACCACATGCCCAAATTGTCAGGTCTAATCGCTCTTTCCAATTTCGTGTCTGTGTAGTCTTACTATAAGCCTAGCAGGTGAATCACCCATTGAGTAGGCATCATTAATATGCAACAGAACAGATGTTTTGATTTGGGTTTCTACTGGACCAATACTAGATTGGTCTTGGGATTTCGCAACTTGACCAACCACTTATGATTTCTAAACAGTAGGAATTTTTTTATCCTTGGGGAGACGGATTAACATGTTTTATTCTTCTACCATCCTCCACACCATGTCCTAACTCCAACTCTAAGTACAAATAATAGGTGTCCATTGTTTTTTCACCTTTATTTGAACAAAGTTATCCCATTCATCGAAAAATTTCACAATCTCATAAAGTAACTTACCTCCTAATTCAAGTTCAACTAGACTTGTCATACGGGTCGGGCGGGTCGGATTTGGGTTATACGGGTCGGATCAATATAGGTTTGGTTGAAATACAAGTCCGGTCAGGTTCGGTTCGGGTCGGGTCGGTTTCGGGTCACTACACGGGTCGAGAATACGTATTTAGCGCCTTTTTATATACCAAGTATTAATTAAAAATAATTATTATATTGACATTTTACATTATATATTGATGTTTTTTGTACATATGTAATACCAAAATTGATATATATTCAATTTTGTAATTTATAAAATTAAAAGAGTATAATTATGAATATAATCATTATATTTCAATTTTAATTTCCGATATCATTTTGAAACTTCAACTTATAATATTATGGTTGCAAAAACTAATAGCATTAAATTCTTTTTTCCATGAAATATCAATAGGTCCAAAATTTCTTTTTGCACGTAATTACACTTGACAAATCGAGGTTGAACAAGTCGGGTCAGGTCTTGACCCTAAATTAACGGGTCAAATCAAGTTTGGGTCATGGGTGATAATCCACGGATCTTAGCTAAAAAAAAAAAGGGTCGGTTTGGGTCGGGTTTGCAGGCCGGGTCAAATTTTGACAACTCTAATCAACCATAGCTCTAACTTATTCAATTCTTGTTTTTCCCTTCATTACGGCATAACGCGTAATGTATTCTCTAATTAGCCATTATATCTTAGGGATCCCCTTCCCCCAAAATTTTAAAGGCAAACTATGAAGCTTAATCTAAACTGGGCATAGTTTTAACATCATGCTTCACTAATTCAATCTCATGAGACCATTGGTTGACAATTAAAGGCTTGTTATCAAACAAAATTAAGCTTATTTAAGCACCACATCTTTGTCCTCTAGAGAATTAAAACGGACCAAAAAAAATTATATCCGGAAAAAATGAATGTTTATTTGCCTAATATTTTGCCCATGCCTGGCGAATAAAACCTTTTAACTACTCCCCATAGTAGGTTAGCTCCAAGTAGAGATGACCATTTGTGCGAGCCAACGCGGTCAACCCTGACCCGTCCCGCCATGGGGGCCTTAATTTAAACAGCCTGACGCTGCCCTTACGAATTAAGCCTGACCCGTAAGGGCCTCGGGCCTTCAAAAAAATGCAAGACCCGTTTTTGGCCCGACCTGTGATACCATTAAACAAGCCAACCCACGGGCTGAATGAGCCGTTGGTGCCAACGCCTAACTCCCCCAAATTTACTTTTATTTTTTTCAATATTTAGTTTATGCGTTATAATATCAGGACTGATACCAGTCAAATCAAGATGTGACCATGCAATACAATGCTATTTGCACCTTAGAAATTCAATTAAGGCAGGCCTGATTGGCTCAGGAGCATCAGAGCCAACAAGGACTTTCCTGTCAGGACACTCTGTCGTAAGATTACTTCATATATTTCCATGCGCGGGGAATGGTTGTCCTCAGTCCTGACTGCTTTAATTGCTATGCGAGGGACTTATCTGGGCTGGACGGTTGAGGGCCGTCCTTTAGCATTCTTGTGCTGTCTACTGGGACTGCTGCTCTCCTCTTACTGTGGCTACCCCCCATTTGGTGGGAATCTTTATGCATTGGTTGTACGTTGATGGTACAACCTTTAGATTGTGGATCCAAGGTCTACCTAGTATGACATTGTAAGAAGACAAACATTCTATAACACAAAATCTTTCGAAAGAAGTTACTCCCTATACGTATGTCGACAGGATTATCTCACCAAGGCTATGCTTTGTCTCTCCGCTGAACCCGACCAGGACACTGGTTTTCTTCGTTACGTTGGCTTCCTTCAGTCCCATCGCCTCTAGAGCGCTCAACATTATGATGTTGACAGAACTTCCACCATCTATCATGACTCTTATGACCATGGTTGTACCAATCTGAATCTTGATCACTAGGCCATCATGGTATGGGACATGGACTCCTTGCAGATCTTACTCATCGAATATAATGGGCTGGATTAACTCCGGCTGTCCTGCTGGGGTCCCCAGCCTTACTTCTAGAGGTATACGCTTTGCTATATAATAGGTTAGTCCGTATATCTCAGAACCACCAGAAATGAATTTTACCTCATGAGTTGTCCATGGTGGTTGTTCTCTCTACTCCTCTTTCTCATTCTTCTCATCTTCAGTCCTTCTGATTCTGGGCAGGAGATCCTTTAAGTGCCCATTCTTTAACAATTGGGCTACTTCCCTCTTGAGAACGATGCATTCATCTGTGATGTGGCCTATGTCTGCATGATACTCACACCATCTTGTCAGGTCCCTTCTAGGGTTTGAGATTTTTGCCTTCTTCAGCTACTGACTAGTGATCCAAGTTTGTCCATCTTGCAGAGTAACCCTGTTGTATTCGCTGAGAAGTTGTATTCTGAAATGGGTGGTGTGGATACCCATATCCGTACCCTCCCACACAAAACCCTGTGATGTAACACGGACTTTTATTACGCATGCTTTAACGTTGACTTAAACGGTTCTGATAATGTCGAATTCATTTTGAGTCGTTTTAAAATGTTAAATGATTTAGGTCGCTTCACATCGCACTTAAATAAACGTTCATTTTGTCCATTTGGGGTCTAGCTTGGTCCGCGTCCTGCTTCATTTGGCATGAGCTTCGCATTTGCATTACAATTAGCCCTTTTGCATTAACAAGGTCTAATTCAGCATTCCTAAATTCCTAAATTTAGGCCCGGTGACTAGATCTTCCCTTTAGCCTCCTCTTACACAAAATATAGCCTCACAGGTTATCTTATTTCACAAAATGCTACAAAATACACCTTTTTCATTTTTTCGGGTCTCGGGCCCAAAACCGAGCCCAAACCCGTCTTTGGCCCCCACTCCAAAGCCCTGAACCTCATAAAATATCTCAGAAATATCTCAGCTGTTTTCTTGACGTGCAAGCTCGAGATTATACTGTATCTTTTCGAGATATAATCAAACCGGAACTAGGAAAGCTAACCTAAAACCACCCCCCTTAAACTGCATAAGCTTATGCGGTTTAGGGGTCAAACCGCATAAGCCTATGCGGTTTACCCTGCAAACCGCATAGTGCTATGCAGTTTCTCAGCTTGGTTTTATCCCCGGATTTCTTAATTTCTCCGAGGTTTTTAGTATATATACACCCCAATACCTGACCTCATAACACACAGTAAACACACAATTTACAACCAGAATTCACAGCATACACAATTCTAAACTCTCTCAAAGCCTCACGCACTCAAATCCTTGAGTTCAGCACACCATCCCGTGTTGAATTCATCCTCCTTTTAAGTTCAAGAAGCGAAGTTACGCCTCAGATTCAAGCGTCGGGACTGTAGGTACCGATCCACTTAGATCAAAGCTTTTTCTTATTTTCTATGGACTAACAAAGGGGACTACACTTTAGCGCCCCCCGGCTTTGGCACCGAGCGCGCTTGCCTTCCAAGTGTTCTTATTACTTCGGGTACACTCCATATCCGATGACACGCCAAAGTCGCATAAGCAACCGACCCTAATAAAATAAACCAATGGACAATTGAACTTTATTTTATTTGCATGCATCTTGCACCTTCTTACTTTTGCATTAAAATCAACTTAAACAATGAATTCGACCTTTAACTGAACCGTTTTCGTTAACAAGTTAAACATGCTAAACTGAGGGTTTTAATCAATCTTTTTGCATTTGCATCTGCATTCTTTTACAACTTTATCGCACTTGTACGTAGCGATAACATTAGCTCAAATATCATCTTACACGGATTGTTCTAGGTCAGTAGAGGCTATTTTCACATAGGCTTTTCTAAACGGTTTTCATAAATCATTAATTGAACTACTCTTTTTCTAAAGTACCCTCACCCCGAATCCATTCTGGTTTCACAAGGCTTAGATCTAGGGGTGTCGGCGTGCTCCAAAATCTAGGACATTATGTCTTTAGGCTTAGGACATGATAGCAGGTTCTTAATTTCCCCGATAATTAGGTGGCGACTCCGAAACAGTTTTAAAGGTTTTTCTAAATTAATCTTTTTAACTTAAAGCGCCCTTACGCAAGACGCCGAGTTGGGTCCCTCGTTCGATCCCGGGTTCCACAGTTTGGCGACTCCGTTGGGGAGATTTTATTTTTAAAAACAAAAACTAGCTTTTTCTTTTTAAAAAATAAAGAGGTGAAACTTAAAAGCCTTGAACAATCCATGTAAACATATTTGAGCTATGCACATTCGTTTAGAGTTCATTCCTTTTGGAATCTAGGCATCCTTTGCACCCTCGAGAGGTGGTTCCCACATGCAGGCTTGTCCACTCGATAAAGCACATGCCAGACTTACTTTCCTCTCGCCCCTCCACGGCTTGCCGTAAACGACTATCTTGACCGCCCCAGTGCTCCCTTCAGAAAACCTATTGTCCCGGCGTAAGGAAATGGAGGGGTTAAGTATCTGCCAAAGCATACTCAAGATAGTTGGAGGTGTACCCGACATGACCCTACCCTTTGAGTCGAGTCATACGGACAAGTTCGAGGCTATGCACTCCATGGTCTTTTTCAAAACGAGCATTTGCATTCATATCTTCGAAAACTCGCTTAAACGTTTCAAAGATAAATGAACCTAACATCTAACAAACTAACACCTTTTGAAACAAAACTATCGCGAATTTTTTGAAACAAGCTTTCTCAAAATCTCCTTTTTCACTAACAAGCAAAAACCCGAGCAAGGATTAAAACCCAAGCTTGCGGAGTTTACTCCTCTAGGTCATACGGCCTAGCTCCACTTTTAACATCCTCGACTCGATTTGCTAACCACTCTCGAGTCGAATCCTTTCTCTTTTACACATCCGAACTCGAGCTCACCTCGGCAAATTACCGATATCAGTTCGACGGGTGCAAAGCAAAACCTTTCAACATCGAGACGAGATGCGCGCACGCATCCTCGCCTTAAAAGCTTTCTTTGGCTAAATCCTTTTCGAAAATCTCCTCTTTTCAAAGCATAAAAGGTCTTTCTAAACAAAGAAATGAGCTAAAAATGAATGCTTAGAATGAATGTGAGTCTAGTGGGTCGAGTCGTGTCACTAATATACGAAGTAAAATGCAGGCCTCAGCTGGATACTCGTCGTACTAAGCATCGTGTAATAATCCCATACAAGAAACGAACCTACACCCGCAAAATGGCCGGCAATGACGAAGTTACCGCACTCCGTGACCAAGTCACAAAGCTGACCGCTGACCTAGAAGGTCTTTTGACCCACCACGCTACTGAAGTGGAACGTATGGAACAAAGGATCAAGGAAGAGGCCGATAGGCACGCTAAGAAACTCCAAGCCATGGAGGAAAGGCTCTATGTCTCGAGCACTTACTCTATCCACAAGGAGAACGAAAACGTACCTACTAGCATTAAGGATGAGCTCCCTAACAAGCTCGCCCTTAGCGATCTTCTTATCTTTCAAGGACATGAGAGCCCGATCATTCACATCCGAGCTTTCAAATCCCAAATGGCCATAAAAGGGGTCGACGCTAAGCACTGGCTAACTCTCTTCCCGCACTCTCTAGCAGCAGTGCCGAAGACATGGTTCTATTCACTAGACCCACAGCGGGTCCCAACTTTTGAAGAACTCACAGACGAGTTCGATCGACAATATCGAGACAACGAAGACACCCAGGTCTCGATCCGCACTCTAGAAGTCCTCGCTCAAAAGGACAACGAAGGCTTCACCGACTATCTTACTCGTTGGAAGAAGCTAAGCGCTCAAATCCCCAACCGTCCCCGCGAAGAAGAGCTCGTACCGAAGTTCATTAATAACCTGCGACCCATGTATCAATTTTACATGAGGTACAGCAACATTCAGAACTTCAAGGAACTAACTAAGGTTGGTACTCAAATTGAAGACGATCTTAGGACCGGCACGATGGCTAAATACACCGGCCATGCTTATCAAGGAAGCTCCTCTAAGTCCTCCCGCGCAGTCAAGAACGAGGAAAATCGCATCGTCAGTAACCTCGACGATGATAGCCTCGACGCCTTCGCAACTACTTTCTCACCGCCCCCTAAGGCCAAGAGAAACTTCGACCCGCTTTTCATGACCTACTCTAAGGCATTTCAAAGGTTGGTCGAAAAGAACTATCTACAACCGATCGGGCCTACTAGCGAGCCACCCGAGGACAAAAAGCCTAAATCTTGGAACTCAATGCCTTCTGTGCATACCACCGAGGCAAGGGGCATGACACCGAGAACTGCTTTAGGCTTAAGAACGCTATCCAGGATCTCATCAATCAGGGAAAGCTCAGCAAACCATCTCAACCCACCAAGCCGTCGAACAGTGATAACCCGCTCGGCAACCACGCCATCTTCGTAGGATCGATCCCTATATTAGATTGCTCCTATCTAATCACACCCACCGATGGCCAAATCAACGCAATTTGGTCTAGCGATGACGATGATGAAGACTGGCTGCCCACCGACGAAGTGATAGCCCACATCAATCGACTCGCTAAGGATATCGACAACTTGAAGGCCTTACATCGGACCGAAGTCGAACGTTTGGGACGCCGTATTAAGAAAGAGGCCAACAACCCAGCCTCGCTTGATATCCTCGACGCCTTCCGTCAAAAAGACGACGAAGACTTCATTGAATACCTCGCCCAGTGGAGGAAACTACTTGCCCAAATTCCGGACCACCCGCATGAAGACGAGCTCATACCCACTTTCCTCTACAGTTTGCGACCCGCCTGGCGATATTACTTTCACTTCTGCGATGTCCGGAATTTCCAACATCTCGCTGAAATTGGCACCCGCAATGAAAAAGACCTCACATCTAGCCATGATGACCCCGCTTATCGAGACAACTCTCCGGGGCATACTCGTACAATCAGAAGCCGAAAAAGCCATACCGCGAATGGTTTTGCAAGGAATTTCGACAAACTCCCCATGCCCTACGCCAGGGCATTGCAGACGTTAATCGAAAAGGACTACCTAGAGCCAGTTGGTCCTATAAACGAACCACCCATGAGTAAGAAACCAAAGTCATGGGACCCCAACGCCTTCTGTGCATACCACCGAGGCATGGGGCACGACACCGAAAGTTGCCTCAAACTCAAACACGCCATCCAAGATCTCATCGATCAAGGAAGAATCAAGAAACCCAGGGCGGAAAACGTACTGCCCTCCAAGAACAATCTCTCAGCAAAGCACACTACCCCATCAAACCAAGAGACAATCAGCACCATAACTTCCTATTCAGAAACAAGAACGACCAGTTTCGGCCTAAGCATGACCGAAACAATTATGCAATCTACCTCACCATTTCGTCACCAACCTCGAGGACAAGGACGAAAGCGACACAAGTTCGAGCAGTTCCAGCTCTAATGAAGACAACGAAGAGGAAGAAGAGATTCTTTTAACTTCTAATGCTCTTAGTGTCGGGTCATCTGTCGACCCATCTATCCTAGACTCTATGTTTAGCTTAGATTTTCTTTTTACGAAGGCCAGCTCCAAGCAATTTTCCGAATTGTCGAATAATTCTTTTCAAATTAATGAAATGAACAAGTTTGCTTACGTCTTGTCTCAAGCTAAAACAAACAACAAAGAACAAACAATTACAAACCAACAAACAACAAACAAATCACAAAATGCAAAAGACACTAACTCATGCGATGAAAATGAATCATAAAACAAATACATTGCAAACATTGTCTCTCCAAAAACCCAGGACCCATCATCGAGGAAACCATAACCATAAACGTGGGAACCCCCGAAGAGCCAAGGGAACTACAACTAGGCGCCTCATTGAACGAAGACGAGCGCGCCCAATTTACACAACTCCTAAGCGAATTAAAGGACGTATTCGCATGGTCGTACAAGGATATGCCCGGAATCGAACGAAGCATTGCCGAGCATCGCATCCCCATTAAACCCGGTTACAAACCAATCAAACAAAAGCTAAGGAGACTACGTCCCGAATGGTCCCTCATTGTCAAAGAAAAAATCGAGAAACAACTACTAGCCGGTTTCATCCAAGTCATCGAATATCCTGAATGGGTCTTAAACATGGTCCCAGTCTTGAAGAAGAATGGCAAAATTCGAGTATGCGTTGACTTTCGCGACTTGAACAAAGCCAGTCCCAAAGATGACTTCCCATTACCCCATGTGGACGTCCTGGTCGACAACACCGCCGACCACGCCCTCCTATCCTTCATGGACGGCTACGCCGGCTATAATCAAATCAAAATGGCTTGCGAAGACATGGCAAAGACGGCCTTCATTACACCGTGGGGCACATACTGCTACACGGTCATGCCTTTTGGCCTCGTCAATGCCGGTGCAACATACCAACGCACCGCCACAACCCTTTTACATGACATGATGCACAAAGAAGTCGAAGTTTACGTCGACGACATGATCGTGAAGTCAAAGGAGAGAAGTGGTCATATCACTAACCCCCGCAAGTTCTTCACTCGCCTAAGACAATACAAAATGCGTCTCAATCCGCAAAAATGTACCTTTGGAGTCAAATCTGGCAAACTACTAGGACACGTGGTAAGCCAGAGAGGCATCGAGGTCGACCCCTCGAAAGTCATAGCAATTCTCGAAATGCAACCCCCGAAGAACCTCAACGAAATTCGAAGTTTCTTGGGCCAAATCCAATACATCTCGCGCTTCATCAGCAAGCTCACCATGATATGTGAACCTGTTTTCAAAAAGTTCAAGAAAACCGATCACGTTGAATGGGACGAAAAATGCCAAAAGGCGTTCGACAAGGTCAAAGAATTGTTAACCAACCCGCCAGTTCTACGACCGCCCCAAAAGGATTTGCCACTATCCTTATACCTCACAACAACCCCTACCGCCATGGGCGCCATGCTCGCTCAAGAAGTAAATGGTGAAGAACATGCAATCTATTACATAAGCAAGAAGTATCTCGATTACGAAACTCGATGTTTACCCGTCGAGAAGAGTTGTCTAGCTTTAGTATGGTCATCCAAGAAACTCCGTCACTATATGCTAGCACACCAAACGAAGGTCTACTCCAAAATGGATCCCGTAAAGTACCTTTTCGAGAAACCTGTGCTTAACGGACGAATGGCCAGATGGACGCTGCTCCTAGCCGAATTCAACCTTAAGTACGTACCCCTCAAAGCAATCAAGGGACGAGCAGTTTCTGATTTCCTAGCCGAGAATGCAATCGTCGAAGAACCAATCAGCGACACAACATCTCTTCCCGACGACGGGATTTACAACATCAACCAAGAGCAGTGGGAGTTATACTTCGATGGTTCATCCAACTATCGAGGATGTGGAGTAGGAATACTTCTCATATCCCCGAATGGCGAACACACCCCCTTATCCATCAAACTGGATTTCGATGTAACAAACAACGCCGCCGAATACGAAGCATGCTTGCACGGTCTCCAAGCAGCGCTTGTACTCAACGTCCGCAACGTAAGAGTCTATGGGGATTCCTCCCTCATAATCAACCAAGTATCCGGAGCATGGAAGATACTTAATGAGAACCTAGCACTATACCAAAACAAAATACAAGAACTCATAAACGAATTCTATCACGTGGAATTCATACACCTCCCACGCGAAGAAAACCAATTCGCCGACGCGTTATCTAAACTCGCGTCACTAATCAACATACCCCCGGGAATGGAAACGCTACCCATTGTCGTGGAACGACGGAACGAACCCGCCTACATCTGTGACATTGAAACCGAGGAAGAACAAACCGACCCTTGGTACCAAGCAATCATCAACTACAAAACAAACGGTGAATACCCACCGAACACTGACAAACGAGCCAAACGAGCCCTACGCCTATTATCATCACAATTCGTGATGGAAATGGGCAAACTACTCAAAAAGACGCCTCAAGGTATACTACTCTTGTGCGTCGACCACAAAAAGGGGCAAGAAATCATGTCCCTAGTACACGATGGCGAGTGCGGACCACACATGAACGCACGAGCCATGTGCAAACAAATCATAAGGCTAGGATGATACTGGACCACTATGGAAGCCGACTGCGCAAAATACGTTAAACACTGCCACAATTGCCAAATCTTCGCAAATGTACAACACATACCTCCTTCACCACTCTATAGCCTAACCTCGCCATGGCCTTTCTCAACTTGAGGAATTGACGTCATTGGCAAAGTTCCACCTGTGGGAGCAGGAGGACACTGCTTCATCCTCGTGGCCATCGACTACTTCACCAAATGGGTCGAAGCTGCATCATACCGTAAGATGGGCACAAAAGAAGTTGCGAAATTCATACGAAACAACATCATTTGTCGCTACGGCATGCCCCACGAATTCATAAGTGATCAAGGCACACACTTCCGAGGGGAAGTCGAACCACTTTTTTTCAAGTACAAGATACAACGACACAAATCATCACCCTATCGACCACAAACCAACGGCGTGGTCGAGGCAGCAAACAAAACCATCGTATCAATCCTTAAAAAGATGATCGACACCTGCCACGACTGGCCCAACAAAATTCCATTCGCATTATGGGGATATCGCACTACTATCCGCACACCCACGGGTATGACACCCTATTTTCTAACCTACGGGATGAAAGCCGTTCAACCTGTAGAAATCGAGATGCAATCTCTTCGAATTCTCATGGAAGCAAACATTCCTGAGGCCGAATAGGCACGTGAACGATACGAACAACTCATCCTTTTAGATGAAAGACGATTACATTCACTAAGTACAGTCCGAATGTATCAATCTCGCCTACAACGCGCATACAACAAAAGGGTCAAGCCACGAATCATTAAAGTCGGTGACCTAGTACTCAAATCAGTCCGAGCACCACTACCAGTCGACCCAAGAGGGAAATTCAAACCCAATTGGGCTGGACCGTACTCGGTTAAGGATATCCTTCCCGGAGGAGCCGTGAGGCTAATTGACCTTGACGGTCAGGAATTCAGCCTACCAACAAATCTTGATCAACTCAAGAAGTACTACCCCTAAGCCTAGACAAATTTGCAATGTATTTCAAAATAAAATAAACTCACTCTCGCATGGGTGAAATACGCTCGGTTTGATTCCACGCATTGTGGATACGTAGGCAGCTTTACAAAGAGCACAACCGAATCACACGAACTACGCCGGTTTGATTCTGAAATAAAACACAGATACGTAGGCAGCTTGTCAAAAGCACAACTGAAATCCTTAGCACGCACGCCCAAAGCTTAAAAAGGTCGAGGGCGTTGCACCCACAAAATGACACGCTCAAAGCTTAAAAAGGTCGAGAGCACAGTCAACACAAAAGTCTAAAGCTTAAAACGGTCGAGGACTTACGGCAAGACAAATCAAACGAACAAATCCAAAGCTTAAAAAGGTCGAGGATTTAGGACAACATAAAAGTGTTCGAAGCTTAAAAAGGTCGAGAACATTTCAAAACAAAACAAAAGAAAGCAGCGAGACAAGACAAAAGCAAATTAATTCTATTTTATTACATTAATTTAGAATTTTTCACAATTTAGAAATGAGTTAGGAACAAGCCTCCTTAACCCTTTATGTGAAACTAAAAACATGTATTTGAATAAAGAAAAATTTCTAAGCAAAACAAGCAAACTACTAAGCCGTCTTCTGTCGCTTCGGATTAGCCTCTTCATCTTTATGAGGCCGATCCGCCACAATCTTCGAACTGATCACGGGAGCAGTCCTCTCAAATCCTGGGGGCTCGATCGGATCCTCGTCCTGTTCGACCGGGGGCTCCTCGATCCTTGACCCTAGGCGATCTCTAACGGTCACTCTCGGCCCAAGTCTTTCCCGCGCCGGCCTCGAGGTAGAAGCATCTGAACTCGACGCACCAAGATCACCATAGTCCCTCTTTCCGCACACCACCTCATGCGCCAAAGAGGGCCTTGGCCCGTTCTTCTCCCTCCTCCTCTGATTCTCCCGCTCTCGAAAATCATTGGAACGACACCACCGCGTATAGAAATCTGTGACACGAGTAGACTCTATATGCGCCGGAACCGCCCAAGTGACACGATCCGACCATCCTCGGATCCATGCATCGATCGCCTGGTTCAGGACAACAACCCCTCCAACCTGAGTATCCTGCTCAGGGATGGTCTGAGCAAGCCCGATTTGCCTCTTCAAGCGAAGAGGATGAATCCACACCCCTCGTTCAAAACCACATAAATCAACCCGTGAGCCGCATTCGCCACGGACGGCGCCGTAATCGCCATAATCTGCCACCATGGAACATACCAACGGACAGTGCTTTCTTTCACAAACCCCCGGAAGTAGTTGAGTGAACGCTCCCGAGGATTAACCGAATCCGTCTTCCGTGACGTCACCACCGCAGCTTTGAAGACACCGTTAAGGGGAAGAGCGACATACACACTAAGCCTCTCCATGAGCCAAATGTAGAGAATCCTAGCGCAACCTCGGTACGAGCTCAGACGATTAACACAACGGTCGTCTAAGCCCAGTATAGTCCCCGCTAGAATCAAAGCAGAAGGATGATATCCCCGTTCCATCTCCTCGACGACGCGAGCATACCTCACGTTCCCGAACACCCCATCCGGCATCGACCTCGCAAAAGCATAACGATGAATCAAGCAAAAAGCGAGGGCCCTTCGCCTAGAACGGTCCGAAATGCTAGTGTCGGCCCGGTTCATGTACCGCTGACACAAAAGAAGCATGTTCACTTTACCTCCTTCAAACAAACCCGCAGCATGAGCATTTGTCATCCCAAGGAAGTTCCGCAGCATCCCATTATAGCAACGCTCACTCCGCACCACCACCGGAGTAGTCCGTTTCGACCATCCCGCAATGGCCGCGAACTCCTCCATCAAAGGGCAAACCTCTCCTCCCGGAAACCGGAACACGTGCAAGCTAGGGTCCCAGTAGTCCAAGCATGCATCAAGGAAGTCAAGCTCCACCTTCATTTGGCGAAAGCCAATGAAAACGCCCGCTCCATCATCATACACTGCCTTCTTCATCGCCGGACTTAGCGAAGAAGTCCACCTCTTCAAAAGAGCATCAAAATGCTCAACCATTTTTCTTAAAAAACAAAAACTTTTGTAAATATACCTAATGTATTTATAAGAGCAAAACTTGTAATAAAAGAGAAGAAGAGAAGTGATTTTGAATGGAAATTATGGCACGCACCCCCTTTCCTTATATAGGAAAAACATATCCGGACTATGGAAACACAGTGCTACTAGCCAAGCCACAAAACCGCATAGCTCTATGCGGTTTGCACCCCAAACCGCATAAGGCTATGCGGTTTCAGGGGCTGATTTTTCTTACTGTTTTCCTAATTTCGTCTTTCCTAAACACGACATCCCACATTATACTACGACCTTCTTTTGTTGCTTCCCATGCAGCAACATTATAGTTCGTTTTTAGCAAACACGATTCCTACCACGGGTCAAAACATTACATTTTCAACATTCATTCAAGCTCATTTCGCATTTAAAATGAACTTTTTGCAAAACCATCTTTCACAAACTACATCAATCATAAGCATCCCACTCGGGAATCACTTCGTCTTTCAAAACAAGCTCACTAACACTACAGATTTACGAAGCGACGATCAAGTTCAAGCTACAAACACATGTAAACGAGGGTTCACACAATCCTTATTACACAAATACACTACGGATGACGACAACGAAACTCGTCGAATTCACGTCGGATCTGAGCCGTCTCAAAGACGACTGACACAACCGAGTCAGCTGCTCAGCCCAAGCCATCCTCCACCTGTTAGCTGTCCTTCACAGCTTCTTGTGCACCTCCTTGGCCACCTACAACACATAACACACACACACATTACATTTTCCTCCATTTTGCCTTAATTTAACTCAAATTAAGTCAAACTTAGGGGGGAAATTTCAAAACCAGACGCATTTTTCTCCATTTTGCCTTAATTTCACTCAAATTAAGTCAAATTCGAGGGGGCAATACAAAAACACGGCTCTCACTAGTTTGATCATCGCTATACTCAATACCTCGATCAAACTAGGGGCTCACACATATACAAAGACAAAATACATACCCTCTTCACCTTGCCGCTCCAGCTATCCATGCCTCGTCAGTAGTCACCGGCAAGTACGCCGGCAACGTAAAAGTACGACGGACACCCGAGTCATCCCACTTAACGGTAGTAGGAAAGTCACCAGGCTGCTCCGCCATCTCAGGATCAAACAGCTACAAAACAAATACAAAACACACACGTCAGGGAAATTTTTCGCTAAAATTATCCTACGCACCTTCAAAACAAGACAAACATACCTCAATCGGTCCACAAGCAGCCGAGACTGAGCATGTAACACCCCGACTTTTCCCCTTTTATTTAAATAATTCATTTCGTTAAATTCGTATTTCATTCCTCTTAATTTTGTTATTTTTGGCTCGTGGAATAAGCGAGACTGTAGTCAGAACTTAAAAACGGAGTAATTAGCTTAAAAACGGTGTAATTTCCTCATACGGACTCCGATTCAGGCGATTCAAAAGGCTAAACTGCGTATTTTTTCGACGCCGTCGCAACTGCCAAACTTTCGACAGACAAAAACCGCGGACGACCCGCGAGCGACCCGCGAGCAACCCGCGGGCAACACTGCTTTATGCGGGCTGTTTAGTTTTCGATCCGTAACTTGTCCTAACCTATATTATACGTATTATAACTTCTCCTAAGCCCTAATTACCTCATTATTTTCATCATTCAACATTCTAAACATCAAAGCCCTCTCTTCTCTCTCCTTGTTCCTCATCAATTCTCACACACAACTTGATTCATGGAAACTCATCAAGATTCATCCTTTTCAACCCTAATTCAATTCCTATCATTCTTCCTTCGGTAATCTTTCGTTCTTTCTTTGTTCTTAGTATAATTTTGATAGTTTAGTGATCATTCCTTATTGTTAGGGTTTAATTTCTTATATTTTGTGTATGAATTATGTGTGTGGTCAAAGGAGGAGGTGAATTCATGGAGGAAGCCACCATCCACATCGAGGAGGAAGGGAAGGCTATGCTTGATTTTTTGTGCTTCAATAAGGTAACTAGGTGTAGCCTTAGTGATATTTTGACTCGTGTGAGACCATATGATTGATTGAGGATGATTTGATTGTTGTTATGTATGTAAAGCTATGAACTTTGGGTTGATTGTGCTATGAAATCATGTTCTTTGGTCTTATTTGTGTTGGTCTCACACTAATATGTCTTATGGAATGAATTGGGGTGATTGTTATATTGAATTTGGGTTATGTTGTTATTAAGTTGATTTAAAGATGATAATTTTGGGAATTATAATGGTTTATTATGGCTACTCTTGAGTTCTTATGGTTACTACTCCGTATTTAACATGTTGATTATGGTTAGTGTTGAGAATGGTTACAAAAAGGAATAACTATGTTGTGATTGAGTTTAAGATGGATGTTGTGGTGATTTTGAGTAAAGGGATAATTAATTGATGTTGATTTTGAGTTGATTCAGGTTATTGGATTGACTTGTGTTGGTTATGAGTTAATTCAGGTTATTGAATTGACTTGTTTGATTGCTTGAGTTAAGTGTGCGTACGGGTACGGTTATGGCTCGTGCGTGAGGAGATACGACGTCTTTTGTAGGACGGATGCCGCCCTTTGGGTTCTCAACCGGTTATGGTTAGAGACTATGGTAAGTTGTATGTCGTCACCGGTTATGGTGAGGTTTGGCCAAATTAAGACAAAGGAGGTATCACCGGTTAGGGTGAGGTCCATTTTAAAAGGGAATTCACGGTTATGTGGTTCCGCCATAGGGTTTGGAGGTATCACCGGTTAGGGTGAGGTCCGGGGTGATTCACGGTTATGTGGTTACCCAGTTCTCCGTGCTTTCTCTTGCGTTGTTGATTGTTTATTGTTACTTTGTTGATGACAGGTTGAGCTTAATTAACTATAATAAATCAGTTATAATTGGGTTGTATGATTTGTAAGATGGTTGTTGTCTTATACTTTGATTATAGGCCATAGGCGATTGAGTTAGTTAATTGACGAGTTAGCTTGAGGTTGACCTGTGTTGATCATGCACTTGGGTTGTATTATTGTTTACTTTGATTATGTTGAAATATGACTGGGGAGCACCTAGTTACTCCCCACTGATTGTGGCTGTTACTTTCTTGTGGCAGGTTAGCGCGGGTTCGGGTTTTGAAGTGTGAGAAGCCGTGAGGATTGACCCCGTAGCTAGCTTTTGTTGAGGAACTTTGATTAGACTTGGTTTAGATCATGCATTAGACTTGTCGTTGGTTTTTCGTACTTATGTACTTTGGAGGTTTTGGATTGTAAGGGGTATTTACTCCCCACTTCTAGGCCTCAAGGCCTACCTTTTTATCGTTCGTTTAGTTGTATAGTGAGTAATGATCCGGATTCCACGGTGTTTCCGCCACCGTGGCTCGTTTTCATTTCCTTTTCTTTTATAAATCCCTTTTATTTCTTTATTTTATTTTGTTGGAAAATCCGGGTTGTTACAGTTGGTATCAGAGCGAATACGCTCCCAACTCTCTTAGTCGAGTGAGTAGGATTTGACTTAGAACACCGAGTGAGAGCGTTGGGTAGACACACTAGGAGGTTTACGTTGTTTTGTATGCGTTTGAGTAGTTTCTTGAAGGGGCATGCTTAGTAAAATGCCGCTATCACCTATGCTTTTGTTTTGCAGATGACCAGGAGCGGAGGAGCTAACACCAACTTGCAATGCATCCGCCGACTCAAGGATGCTATAGTGATACTGGTGCCTCTTTGTCATTCATTTCCCCATCATTGATCGAGAAAGCTTAGCTCACTTCCTCTAATTTCGTGGATACTCTTATTACTCTTCCACGAGAAAACACTGTTCCATGTTAATTTCTATTCTTGGGTGTCCCTACTTCTTTTAGGGAGATCCGTCCTATTTGCTTACCTTGTGCGTACTAGTAGTGCAGTGTGCGCTTGTCTTGGAGGTGCGCGTGGTTTGGTGGAGTCGACCTAGGCTAGGAGAGCTATCCTTTCGCTGTTGGGGTGAGTAGAGTTAGTCGTCCATAGAATAGGAATCGTTAGGAGTAGTTTTTTCCTCATTTGTTTTGGGTGTCGTTTTGTTCTCAAGTTTCGAGGACGAAACTTCTTTTTAGGTGGTGAGATTGTAACACCCCGACTTTTCCCCTTTTATTTAAATAATTCATTTCGTTAAATTCGTATTTCATTCCTCTTAATTTTGTTATTTTTGGCTCGTGGAATAAGCGAGACTGTAGTCAGAACTTAAAAACGGAGTAATTAGCTTAAAAACGGTGTAATTTCCTCATACGGACTCCGATTCAGGCGATTCAAAAGGCTAAACTGCGTATTTTTTCGACGCCGTCGCAACTGCCAAACTTTCGACAGACAAAAACCACGGACGACCCGCGAGCGACCCGCGAGCAACCCGCGGGCAACACTGCTTTATGCGGGCTGTTTAGTTTTCGATCCGTAACTTGTCCTAACCTATATTATACGTATTATAACTTCTCCTAAGCCCTAATTACCTCATTATTTTCATCATTCAACATTCTAAACATCAAAGCCCTCTCTTCTCTCTCCTTGTTCCTCATCAATTCTCACACACAACTTGATTCATGGAAACTCATCAAGATTCATCCTTTTCAACCCTAATTCAATTCCTATCATTCTTCCTTCGGTAATCTTTCGTTCTTTCTTTGTTCTTAGTATAATTTTGATAGTTTAGTGATCATTCCTTATTGTTAGGGTTTAATTTCTTATATTTTGTGTATGAATTATGTGTGTGGTCAAAGGAGGAGGTGAATTCATGGAGGAAGCCACCATCCACATCGAGGAGGAAGGCTATGCTTGATTTTTGTGCTTCAATAAGGTAACTAGGTGTAGCCTTAGTGATATTTTGACTCGTGTGAGACCATATGATTGATTGAGGATGATTTGATTGTTGTTATGTATGTAAAGCTATGAACTTTGGGTTGATTGTGCTATGAAATCATGTTCTTTGGTCTTATTTGTGTTGGTCTCACACTAATATGTCTTATGGAATGAATTGGGGTGATTGTTATATTGAATTTGGGTTATGTTGTTATTAAGTTGATTTAAAGATGATAATTTTGGGAATTATAATGGTTTATTATGGCTACTCTTGAGTTCTTATGGTTACTACTCCGTATTTAACATGTTGATTATGGTTAGTGGTGGGCATGGTTACAAAAGGAATAACTATGTTGTGATTGAGTTTAAGATGGATGTTGTGGTGATTTTGAGTAAAGGGATAATTAATTGATGTTGATTTTGAGTTGATTCAGGTTATTGGATTGACTTGTGTTGGTTATGAGTTAATTCAGGTTATTGAATTGACTTGTTTGATTGCTTGAGTTAAGTGTGCGTACGGGAACGGTTATGGCTCGTGCGTGAGGAGATACGACGTCTTTTGTAGGCGGGTTGCCGCCCTTTGGGTTCTCAACCGGTTATGGTTAGAGACTATGGTAAGTTGTATGTCGTCACCGGTTATGGTGAGGTTTGGCCAAATTAAGACAAAGGAGGTATCACCGGTTAGGGTGAGGTCCATTTTAAAAGGGAATTCACGGTTATGTGGTTCCGCCATAGGGTGTGGAGGTATCACGGTTAGGGTGAGGTCGGGGTGATTCACGGTTATGTGGTTACCCAGTTCTCCGTGCTTTCTCTTGCGTTGTTGATTGTTTATTGTTACTTTGTTGATGACAGGTTGAGCTTAATTAACTATAATAAATCAGTTATAATTGGGTTGTATGATTTGTAAGATGGTTGTTGTCTTATACTTTGATTATTGGCCATAGGCGATTGAGTTAGTTAATTGACGAGTTAGCTTGAGGTTGACCTGTGTTGATCATGCACTTGGGTTGTATTATTGTTTACTTTGATTATGTTGAAATATGACTGGGAGCACCTAGTTACTCCCCACTGATTGTGGCTGTTACTTTCTTGTGGCAGGTTAGCGCGGGTTCGGGTTTTGAAGTGTGAGAAGCCGTGAGGATTGACCCCGTAGCTAGCTTTTGTTGAGGAACTTTGATTAGACTTGGTTTAGATCATGCATTAGACTTGTCGTTGGTTTTTCGTACTTATGTACTTTGGAGGTTTTGGATTGTAAGGGGTATTTACTCCCCACTTCTAGGCCTCAAGGCCTACCTTTTTATCGTTCGTTTAGTTGTATAGTGAGTAATGATCCGGATTCCACGGTGTTTCCGCCACCGTGGCTCGTTTTCATTTCCTTTTCTTTTATAAATCCCTTTTATTTCTTTATTTTATTTTGTTGGAAAATCCGGGTTGTTACAGTTGGTATCAGAGCGAATACGCTCCCAACTCTCTTAGTCGAGTGAGTAGGATTTGACTTAGAACACCGAGTGAGAGCGTTGGGTAGACACACTAGGAGGTTTACGTTGTTTTGTATGCGTTTGAGTAGTTTCTTGAAGGGGCATGCTTAGTAAAATGCCGCTATCACCTATGCTTTTGTTTTGCAGATGACCAGGAACGGAGGGGAGCTAACAACAACTTGCAATGCATCCGCCGACTCAAGGATGCTATAGTGATACTGGTGCCTCTTTGTCATTCATTTCCCCATCATTGATCGAGAAAGCTTAGCTCACTTCCTCTAATTTCGTGGATACTCTTATTACTCTTCCACGAGAAAACACTGTTCCATGTTAATTTCTATTCTTGGGTGTCCCTACTTCTTTTAGGGAGATCCGTCCTAGCTGCTTACCTTGTGCGTACTAGTAGTCTGAGTGTGCGCTTGTCTTGGAGGTGCGCGTGGTTTGGTGGAGTCGACCTAGGCTAGGAGAGCTATCCTTTCGCTGTTGGGGTGAGTAGAGTTAGTCGTCCATAGAATAGGAATCGTTAGGAGTAGTTTTTTCCTCATTTGTTTTGGGTGTCGTTTTGTTCTCAAGTTTCGAGGACGAAACTTCTTTTTAGGTGGTGAGATTGTAACACCCCGACTTTTCCCCTTTTATTTAAATAATTCATTTCGTTAAATTCGTATTTCATTCCTCTTAATTTTGTTATTTTTGGCTCGTGGAATAAGCGAGACTGTAGTCAGAACTTAAAAACGGAGTAATTAGCTTAAAAACGGTGTAATTTCCTCATACGGACTCCGATTCAGGCGATTCAAAAGGCTAAACTGCGTATTTTTTCGACGCCGTCGCAACTGCCAAACTTTCGACAGACAAAAACCGCGGACGACCCGTGAGCGACCCGCGAGCAACCCGCGGGCAACACTGCTTTATGCGGGCTGTTTAGTTTTCGATCCGTAACTTGTCCTAACCTATATTATACGTATTATAACTTCTCCTAAGCCCTAATTACCTCATTATTTTCATCATTCAACATTCTAAACATCAAAGCCCTCTCTTCTCTCTCCTTGTTCCTCATCAATTCTCACACACAACTTGATTCATGGAAATTCATCAAGATTCATCCTTTTCAACCCTAATTCAATTCCTATCATTCTTCCTTCGGTAATCTTTCGTTCTTTCTTTGTTCTTAGTATAATTTTGATAGTTTAGTGATCATTCCTTATTGTTAGGGTTTAATTTCTTATATTTTGTGTATGAATTATGTGTGTGGTCAAAGGAGGAGGTGAATTCATGGAGGAAGCCACCATCCACATCGAGGAGGAAGGCTATGCTTGATTTTTTGTGCATCAATAAGGTAACTAGGTGTAGCCTTAGTGATATTTTGACTCGTGTGAGACCATATGATTGATTGAGGATGATTTGATTGTTGTTATGTATGTAAAGCTATGAACTTTGGGTTGATTGTGCTATGAAATCATGTTCTTTGGTCTTATTTGTGTTGGTCTCACACTAATATGTCTTATGGAATGAATTGGGGTGATTGTTATATTGAATTTGGGTTATGTTGTTATTAAGTTGATTTAAAGATGATAATTTTGGGAATTATAATGGTTTATTATGGCTACTCTTGAGTTCTTATGGTTACTACTCCGTATTTAACATGTTGATTATGGTTAGTGTTGAGAATGGTTACAAAAAGGAATAACTATGTTGTGATTGAGTTTAAGATGGATGTTGTGGTGATTTTGAGTAAAGGGATAATTAATTGATGTTGATTTTGAGTTGATTCAGGTTATTGGATTGACTTGTGTTGGTTATGAGTTAATTCAGGTTATTGAATTGACTTGTTTGATTGCTTGAGTTAAGTGTGCGACGGAGTGCGGTTATGGCTCGTGCGTGAGGAGATACGACGTCTTTTGTAGGACGGATGCCGCCCTTTGGGTTCTCAACCGGTTATGGTTAGAGACTATGGTAAGTTGTATGTCGTCACCGGTTATGGTGAGGTTTGGCCAAATTAAGACAAAGGAGGTATCACGGTTAGGGTGAGGTCCATTTTAAAAGGGAATTCACGGTTATGTGGTTCCGCCATAGGGTTTGGAGGTATCACCGGTTAGGGTGAGGTCCGGGGTGATTCACGGTTATGTGGTTACCCAGTTCTCCGTGCTTTCTCTTGCGTTGTTGATTGTTTATTGTTACTTTGTTGATGACAGGTTGAGCTTAATTAACTATAATAAATCAGTTATAATTGGGTTGTATGATTTGTAAGATGGTTGTTGTCTTATACTTTGATTATAGGCCATAGGCCAGTTGAGTTGGTTAATTGACGAGTTAGCTTGAGGTTGACCTGTGTTGATCATGCACTTGGGTTGTATTATTGTTTACTTTGATTATGTTGAAATATGACTGGGGAGCACCTAGTTACTCCCCACTGAATGTATTATTACTTTCTTGTGGCGAGGTTAGTTAGCGAGTTCGGGTTTTGAAGTGTGAGAAGCCGTGAGGATTGACCCCGTAGCTAGCTTTTGTTGAGGAACTTTGATTAGACTTGGTTTAGATCATGCATTAGACTTGTCGTTGGTTTTTCGTACTTATGTACTTTGGAGGTTTTGGATTGTAAGGGGTATTTACTCCCCACTTCTAGGCCTCAAGGCCTACCTTTTTATCGTTCGTTTAGTTGTATAGTGAGTAATGATCCGGATTCCACGGTGTTTCCGCCACCGTGGCTCGTTTTCATTTCCTTTTCTTTTATAAATCCCTTTTATTTCTTTATTTTATTTTGTTGGAAAATCCGGGTTGTTACAGAGCACACTGGCCGTAGTCTTTCCCAGGACAAAGAAGACTCCCCGACTCTCCCTCTCCGTACAGCCTCACGCGATCCTGTGCTGAAACCCTTCGCTCAAAAAGGACTCTCGGCGGGTCCCTAGGCACTACAGGAGCTGGCCACCCTGCCTGGTAGACCAGACGCTCTCCAAGATACCAAACCGGCCCGTATGGCGTCGCCAAGTACAAACGTTGGGTATCGCGCACTGCAAACCGATCCCCAATGCCCTCAGGGATACCCGTATACTGACCCCATGGGAACGGCACGAACTGCAAAAAAAGAACAAACATTCATTCATACACTCATTTTAAGTACACTCTATTTAAAATGGTTCAAACACAAACCTGATCAAACTCCATAACGTTCAGGCGCACCCGAACCTCATCGTACGACCAGTCAAAAGCCGCTCGGTTACACGTGCCCCAAGTACGCACCGCCGGGTACTCTCTCACAATTCTCCTCGCATGCTCAGGCAGCAGAAAGAGGAAGTGACTGAAGATCCATGACTGCACACGCAAAAACAAGTTACAAAGACAACAAATCCGAACAAACAATATGAACAAAAACAAAATCAATACATACCTCCATCACAAACCCAGACGAGACTAAGGACAGTCTCGATCCCCCCTCCATGACCCGCGGTCTCACCGCGTCCATGCAAAAACGAATACAAAATCCCAGGGACGGTGACACCCAGTCAAGTGTCCCAATCGCACCCCAGTCTATGAGATGCATAAGGACCGACGTTGCCGCCCTTTCACCCTTATCGCCGAAGTACACGGCACTAACAAACCACCACAGCCACAGACGAGCATTCTGCTCGTCACTCCAATCAGAGGTGCCCCGCTCAGTCTTCCCCTCAAAGTACTCTAAGATGTAGCTCGTCTTGATAACATAAGGCGGCTTACCCTTGTATCAACCTCAAGACCACCGCCGATCGCGGCAGTCACCACATCGTCCACGATGGACGGCGCAAACCCAAAGCTCATGTCACGGTCACCAAACGGTAGCCCCGTCATGACCGCATACCCAGACCGAGTAATGCCGGCCTCGAAGTCGGGCATGTGAAATGTCGTGGTAGTGTCCCAGTACCTATCAAGAAAAGCACGAATCAATATGAGGTTCGCCGTCAACCTCGACCTCGCAATCGCCCTCCAATGCTCCACCAAGGGACCAAATGCACAACTAAGCACCCAAGCCTTCGCTCCCTGCGGAAACTTCTCCTCAAAAGCACACATCACGGACGAGACGCCCGAGAAAGTCCTCATAGAACCCTTGGGCCAGCCCATTGTCGCTCGATAGGAAATATGCCTCTCCGGAGCCAACAAAAGGTTACGACCGTCCCAATCCTTGGCGAAATACCTATCCACTCGGGACCCTCGTGGCCTAGACCTACTCGCCCTGTGCGCAGCCTCAGCCTCCTCAGGCTCCTCTTCCTCGTCCATCCCAAGCTCTAACTCATCCACCAACTGGAGGATAAGCTCATCCTCCCCAGGCTCAGGCCTAGGGTCCTTCCACCCACGGCCCCTACCCCGTGACATGCCGCGCCTCGTGGGCTGGTCACGCGGGTCAGCCTCCCTCTCACTATACGAACGCCTCATGCGACTCGAACAGGGGTTCCCTCGGGTCTCGAGCCTTTACTCTTACGAGACGATTTTGATCTCGTAACACGACCAGAACCTTCTCCTGCAACCAACACAACCAATACATACAACTATAACACATGCAAGCACGCATACAAACACACATACACATAATACACACATGGACACTACATATACATGACATTATACACTTCACCGAGCATTTTTAGGCCAAATTCATAATTAAGCCGAAAACCGTTCTCTAAACATCAAGATCCGAAATTTATGGTTTCTATACGCCATAATAGTCCCCAACAACAACCCATTACAAGCAATTGCATTTTGGTCACCCCGATCAAAAAACCCCAATTTACGAAGAACACTCATGTTCAATTAAAGAGACGACGAATTGAAAGCATTAGCTCGATATTTTCGCAAAATTAAAGCTATAGGCGCGCTATACACACTATGGGCATCATACACCGAAGTTTAATTGAAATTTCGGGTCAGAAAATCCGGGCTCGTTTTCGGGCCCGAACCCTAATTCACACGTTTTTGGGCTTAAGACGGTCCAAATCGCAATCAATTCACACATACATGCTAGCATGACATAATGCAATACAGTGACGTCAATTTCAAGCATTCAAACGGCAAATTTCAAGCAAAACTCGGGTTTTCATCCAAAACCCGTCTTTTCAACATCTCTAGCTAAAACTAGCTAATTACAACGACAAATAACGTAAAAGCATGTTAAAATGGAGCATTACCTGGTTCCATAGCAAGGCAACGCAAGAAAAACGAGCAAATTTGGTTGAGAAATCGAATTTTAGTGTTTTTTAGAGTGAAAAACCGAAAATGAAGTATGCGGAGCAACATAGTGTGTACTCGTGCTTTATACAGGCCTCTCAGCCACTAAGGCAAACCGCATAGCCTTATGCGGTTTGCACCCCAAACCGCATAGGCTTGTGCGGTTTCTGCCTTTGGTTTTTCCCCGATTTTTCTCGTTTTGGACCTACTTTTGAATTCCTAATTCATCTTGGCCCAAATGCAACTCCAAGTACGTCCCGTGCTTGGGTTAAGGCGTCACCTACAGTCCGCCATACGCGTATATTAAGCATTTAATGTACGGTACAGAAGCAGAAGCACGAACGCTCTTCACGAGCATTTACATGATTTTCTCCTCAACGGAAGGCAATCATATGTACATAGACACTCCTCGGCGAGTTCAAGCATAAATACTCTGCAATATACCCAACTACAAGCATTTTTCTCCACATAGACGCTCCTCGGCGAGTTCAAACACAAGTGCCTTACAAGATGCATCCAAACACAAGCACTTCAACCCTTACACTTGCGCTCCTCGGCGAGTTTTAACACAAGCAACCTATAAAGCACACCTAGACACAAGCACGATTACATTTACAACAACACGAACACTCCTATACGGTCACATTTGCAAATACACTCTTACTCAGCCATACCTTACACCCTTACTAATACACTCTTTCACGAGAACGTAACACTACAAGCAGCAGCACTAAGCATACGACGACACTAAACATATACAACGGCATCACACGACAACATAACAAGCACCACGAAGGCATCCAGCAGGCCGGCAGGCCCTCATAGCATGCACGGACCATCATGTCCTTAAACATGTACGCCCCTCCCCGTTTAGCCCGGTTCGAAGTCCTCGTCTCACCCATGGACACATGCTTCGTTCCGCTGACTATATCGAGACTGTAATGGTCCGGATATGGTCGTGGAGTTTGACTAACGCTCTAGTCCGAGCTCAGTCAAATTGGGGGCTCTGTGGATAACCATATCCGTACCCTCCCACACAAAACCCTGTGATGTAACACGGACTTTTATTACGCATGCTTTAACGTTGACTTAAACGGTTCTAATAATGTCGAATTCATTTTGAGTCGTTTTAAAATGTTAAATAATTTAAGTATAGTCGCTTCACATCGCACTTAAATAAACGTTCATTTTGTCCATTTGGGGTCTAGCTTGGTCCGCGTCCTGCTTCATTTGGCATGAGCTTCGCATTTGCATTACAATTAGCCCTTTTGCATTAACAAGGTCTAATTCAGCATTCCGAAATTCCTAAATTTAGGCCCGGTAGCTAGATCTTCCCTTTAGCCTCCTCTTACACAAAATATAGCCTCACGGGTTATCTTATTTCACAAAATGCTAAAAAATACACCTTTTTCATTTTTCCGGGTCTCGGGCCCAAAACCGAGCCCAAACCCGCCTTTTGGCCCGCACTCCAAAGCCCTGAACCTCATAAAATATCTCAGAAATATCTCAGCTGTTTTCTTGACGTGCAAGCTCGAGATTATACTGTATCTTTTCGAGATATAATCAAATTTCAAAAAGGTTAAGTCATGTTAACTATTCATAAAAATAAAAGTAAAACCTTTTATTCATAGAATTCAATTTCTAACATTTTTGATTTTCGAATAAAAATGGACCCTTAGACTTTCCTCGTCTTTGAAATTCAACTCAACATTTTCTAACACGCAAATCAAGGTGAAGTGTGTTGAGGAAGACCTCACTACCTTATGTCATCGCTTATGTCATTCGAACATAATTGATTTTTATCATTGTGTTTTCCTATTTAAAATAAAGATTAAATCAAATTAATTCAATTATCAAAATGACTATTTCATTTCTATTTAACCAACTCTTTTCTAAATTATCGAAATTATAAGTAATCCCTAATTTAAGTTAATTAACTTTTTGACGATTAAATATAATTCTTTAAATCTAAAACATTCAACGAAAAAAATATAGATTTCGACTTCGGAAAATTATATTCGAAATTTCAAGATTTAGAACTCGATTTTATTTTGGTGCCCTTTTGAAAATTATTTTTATTTTTATTTTTGATTTTATTTCAAAACGCTATATTAAGATCATATCTTTTATTTCAAAACTTTTCGCGATCGCGCAAATCGAAAATTTCAAAAACGAAAATCGAGCCCGAAAAATAGACCTTTGACCTGTGAGATTTGGACACCAAAGTCAAAGTTCTATCCTCTTCCATTTTTCTTACACAAAGTCCAATTTTACTTACACCTTTAAATTAGTCATCATTAGTTTTGATTATGTAATTAAATTTAAAGATTATACACAATAATAATACATACATACAAAATACATTATTAATACAATGTTACTACCATATTCCTTTTCCACACAAACAATTACAAATATTTCATAAAATCGTTTTTAAAATTCATATTTAGAACAAAATGTAATTATATCGTATAATTCAATTTCTGTACGATTAAACTTAAATTGTACCTTTTAGCCATTTAAAATCACTTTTAACTAAAACTTTCGTTTTGAAAATTTTATCGACGTTCCATAACTTTTAAATATTTTCTTGAATAGTAAATAAAATATTTTAGTTTAGAATTCCAAAATAGATATTTTTCAGAAAATCGTCAAAACAGCACACTTTAATTTTTACCGTCTTTCTTACCCGATTTATTTCGTAACACGTTTTTCGAAAATAAAACATTTTAAAACATCGGGGGGACTATTTCTTAGCCAAATAGTAAAGTGGACTTTGGTGGCCAAGGATGATGATTATGTTTTAATTTCTTTTAATTAAACTTTATTTAACTAAATACCATACTTATCACCTAAACTTTTAATACTTATCTTACAAGTTTCATGAGAGCAAAAATCACACACTACTCCCTCATATATGTCGTGTACTTCCCCCCATTTTCCCTCTTTATTTCTCTTCCATTTTTCTCCCAAAAACCATTAAAATATAACCCTAATATTATCTCTAATAATTCCTAAGTATTCTAGTTATATTAGTGGGTTTTTTAGGAGCTAACTTTATTGGATTATTTGGGTGAAAAACGTGGATATTATGGGTGAAGACATTCCGATCTAAAATTTATTTTAGATCCCCGGCGATTCACCATCTAATTTAAGGTGCCCCCGCACAAACTAAATTTTGCGTTATTTAATTAGGCTTATTATTATGTGTGAATAATAAATATGTTCTTATAATATATATGTTTGATTTATGTACTAGAATATGATATATCACTTGTGTGTTTACGTGTAAATTAATAATATGATAATAAATAATAAAATGATAATAACTAATAAAAATGATAGTATACTTTATATGTTTTCATTTTTGCATCATATTGTTTTCCATTTTATTATACACTTTAAATTGTTATCTATATGTTTTGTTTATGTTTTATGTGTTTTAAATAGATATAAGTTTATACGGAGTATGTAAAATTATGTTAAAAATTAACTATGAGTTTAAAGTGAAGAAAAATCAAAAATATAAATTTTGTGAATAATATATTATGTTAGTAAATAATATTTTTTATATTTTTTAATCAATTTTTATTTTTATTTGTTGTAAATAATATATTATGTTAGTTTAGATTAATTAGACTTATTAGTAATTTTTGTGAAATTTAAATAATAATATGAATTTTTGAATTCTTGATGTTTATATGAAATTCATGTGTGTTCTTGAGTGCTCTTGAGTTTCTTCATGTGTTCTTGATTTTGTTGCACTTTTTAATTCATAATGTTTTTATGTTTGTTGTTAATTATTTTTTTAATTCACTAGTAAGTAATTATAATACTAAATATATAACTTAAACATTCAAAATCTTTAAGATCTAAAAGTTAGAAATTTAAAGTGTTATAAAACACTATTCATAACCATACTAAAATCTTTAATAAAAAGTCTAAATTAGATTAAATCATTTTAGTAAAATAGTAACATAAATTAAATATACTTAAAACTTTTAGAACAAACACTTAAAAAATGAACATTATGTCATGGATAAAATTTTAAGGTAAATGAAATTTCTATAAAATTTCATTTTAGTTTAAATCATTTTAGAATAATTAAAATAATTAGAATATAAAGACTTTAAGCTAAAAACCGATAAAAATCGAAAAATAAAAAATTGTCCATCACCATGAAAGGCCACGGCATTTTGGCCTATTTTAGGTTAAATTTATTTTTATCACTTTTTAATTTATTGTTAAAATAATTTAATTAGTAGTTAATAAGTTAGAATTAAGAATTTAAAAGAAATAAAAGAATTATAACTTATATATAATTCACACGGCATTTACAATAAAAATGGGTATAAATTTATCAAAATGAAAATATCACTAAGTCACTAAAATTAAATAGTTATTAGAATTGAATTTTTGTGTAAATCGATTTCATTATAAAAGAAATATAATAAACCGATAAAAAAAATGTAACCGTTATAAAAATGAATGAAATCGTGTGCTACTGCCTTTGCATAATATTGGACTGTTGGACTTGGACGATACGGACTAAATGAACAAACCACGATACTATTATTAAAAATGAAAATCGCTAAATTTAGTAAATAGATGACTAAATTTAACTAAGTGTCATTTTAAAATAAATATCGTTTATCACTTTTTACAAACCGAACTTAACGACTTTGAAACTAGATTTTTAAACTTAGTAACTAAGTTAGGATGTGAATAGTGACCGATGAATAGTGACTGAGATGAATAGTGACCAATGAATAGTGACTGAGATGAATAGTGACTGACATGAATAGTGACCGATGAATAGTAACCGTCATGAATAGTAACCCGGTACGAAACTTGTTAAACTAGTAACGTCCCAAAAGTTTAAAAACTTGTTTTAAGGGGAATTTGAGGTAAATTGATGAACAAGTTATCTTTTTAAATCCCGAGACGTGAATAGTGAAAAATTCACGAAACTTGTTAAACAAGTTACGTCTCAAAATTTAAAGATATTTCAAATTTCAAAATTTGCAATATTGTAAATCATTGAAAATTTACTTAAGTATAGAAAACTAAAATGAATAAGTAAATAACTTAAAGTGTTTCGAAAAAACACTTAAATAAATTTGGACATATTAATAAATGTATAAATATAGAAATTTAAAAACGTTAATAATTAACAACACTTCAAATAATAAACGAATATGTTATGTGACCATATGAAACCGAATAAAATACTTCAACGTTTGACGATACGACTATGGGAGTCTAGTAACATGTGATATAAAATATCAAATAAATAATAAATCATAAGTAAGTTAAAGAACAGGTCAAAAGCTTGAGTCTCCGTTATGAAAACGTCAAATCGTGAATGAAGTGGGGTTTAAGATAGTCTTGATACGGATATCACTATCTCGGTCTCTGACGTTGGTCATCCCGGTTAGTGTGGTCTTCAAGCCGGCGGCTTTATTGCTTAGTCATCCTGCCCATGCCTTTGCGCCTTAAGTCGCACTGCCTAAGCCGTACAAGATAATGAATACGCCAACTCTTTTGGGTCTGTCTCTAGGAAGTAGTCGCTTTATTCAGAGTTAAGGTGCTCTATGAATAGCATAGCCCATTCTTAAAGTGAATATTAGAATATGCATATTAGATTAGGGTTAATTCCCCTATTTCGCTAATGTTATCATGGCCACCGCGACCTTATTGCGATTGTCATCTCGCGGTTCTGTCTCCTTGCCGCGTTTCGTTCTTAGTGGGCGCGACGCTAGCATTCGCTCCTACCCTGCGTAAAGATCACTTGACGGGATTGTAACTGAAGTTCGAATCATTTCGAACACTAGAAGATGAGATGCAAGTACTATAGTTTTCGGCGTGGTTTACGAGTCGAGTAAGTCGCTGCACTATGGTAGTGAGATGCAAACGACTAGAGTACAAAGGCCTACTCAGTGGTCAGGCTCGTAAGCAGTATGTGTTGTTTGAATTGAATGAAAGTGAGTCAAAATGTCTTATAAAATTAAAGACCACAAATTTCTGAAATGATCGAGTCTGCATGATGTGATTGATATAGTACGTCTGATAAATTGCGATTTGATATCGCACCGTAATTCTATCGAATGCTTATAATACTATTGATATGAATTTACTTGTTAATTGTATTATAACTGTATATCATGCTTTATATGATTTATCGCATTAAATCGCATGCTTATTAATACTTGAATTATAACTTGAGAAATGTTATTATCTGCTACATGCAACATTCATATACGTTATAAGATGTATTGTTTATTATGCACGATTGATATGAGCCTAATGATGGCCAATTCAATGAGCAATCACGAATATGTGCGGGATTGTAGACGCTAATACGGTTCACTTTAGGTACCCCGAGATCATTACCGAGGAGCATGGGGAGATTGCATATTTTATTTTGTATTTCGAGAGATTGTAATTTAATGACCATGTTTATCTATAACTCTGATTTTGTATTTTGAGTTGTAATACGATAACATCCGGTTTTGTTATATATATAAAGTACTTAATTAATTTTCCGCCTTGTTAAATTAAGTCACGAAAAACGGGGTTGTTACAATATACACTTTTTCCTTGTTGAACTAGTGCAGGAAGTCTCTGAGTGTCTCATCCTCTTTCTGAACAATATTGTTGTGGAACTCGGGAACCGCGTCGAGGGACCCAACTCGGCGTCTTGCTTAAGGGCGGATTTTAAAGTTAAAAAAGATTAAGTTGGAAAAACCTTTAAGAACTGTTATGGAGTCGCCACCTAATTATCGCGGAAATTAGGAACCTGCTACCATGTTCTAAGTTAAAAACACGTCCTAGATTTTAGAGCACGCCGACACCCCTAGATCTAAGGTTGTGAAACCAGATTGGATTCGGGGTGAGGGTAATTAAGAAAAAGAGTTAATTCAAATAATGATTTATGAAAACCTTTTAGAAAAACCTATGTAAAAATAGCCTCTACTGACCTAGAACAATCCATGTAAGATGATATTTGAGCTAATGTTATCGCTACGTACAAGTGCGATAAGTTTGTAAAAGAATGCAGATGTAGATGCAAAAAGATTGATTAAAAACCCTCAGTTTAGCATGTTTAACTTGTTAACGAATACGGTTCAGTTAAAGGTCGAATTCATTGTTTAAAGTTGATTTAATGCAAAGGAAAAGGGTAGAAGATGCATGCAAATAAAATAAAGTTCAATTGTCCATTGGTTTATTTTATAAGGGTCGGTTGCTTATGCGACTTTGGCGTGTCATCGGATATGGAGTGTACCCGAAGTAATAAGAACACTTGGATTGCAAGCGCGCTGGGTGCCAAAGCCGGGGGGGGGGGGGGGGGCGCTAAAGTGTAGTCCCCTTTGTTAGTCCATAGAAAATAAGAAAAAGCTTTGATCCAAGTGGATCGGTACCTACCTTGTCCTGACGCTTCAGATCTGGGCAGAGCTTCGCTTCTTGAACTTAAAAGGAGGATGAATTCAACACGGGATGGTGTGTTGAACTCAAGGATTTGAGTGCGTGAGGCTTTGTGAGTGTTGAAGGGTGTAAGCTGTGAGAAATTGTGTGTGAAAGATGTATTCTGGTTGTGAATTGTTATTTTGAGGTCGGGGTATAGGGGTGTATATATACTAAAAACCTCGGAGAAATTAGGAAACCCGGGGATAAAAACAGGCCAGGAAACCGCATAGCTTTATGCGGTTGCCAGGGCAAACCGCATAGGCTTATGCGGTTGCCCACCCAAACCGCATAAGCTTATGCGGTTTGAAGGTGTGGCTTTTAGCGTAGTTTCCTAGTTTCGGTTGAATTATATCTTTGAAAGATTACGTGATAATCTCAAACGTGTAGCTCAAGAAAACAGCTGGGATATTTCTGAGATATTTTGATGTTTAGGGCTTTGGAGTGCGGGCCAAAGGCTGGGTTTGGGCTCGGTTTTGGGCCCGAGACCCGTAAAAATGAAAAGGGTGTACTTGCATGGTTTTTGTGAGATAAGGTAAGACGTGAAGCAGTATTTTGTGTAAGGGGGGGCTAAAGGGAAGATTTAGCCACCGGGCCTAAATTTAGGAATTTAGGAATGTTGAATTAGACCTTGTTAATGTAAAAGGGCTAACTGTAGTGCAAATGCGAAGCTCATGCCAAATGAAGCAGGACGAGGACCTAGCTAGACTCCAAATGGACAAAATGAACGTTTATTTAAGTGTGATGTGAAGCGACCTAAATCATTTTAACATTTAAAACGACTCAAAATGAATTCGACATTAATTAGAACCGTTTAGTTAGCGTTAAACATGCGTAATAAAAGTCCGTGTTACATCACAGGGTTTTGTTTGGGAGGGTACGGATATGGGTATCCACAGAGCCCCCAGTTTGACTGAGCTCGGACTAGAGCGTTAGTCAAACTCCTTCGACCATATCCGGACCATTACAGTCTCGATATAGTCAGCGGAACGAAGCGTGTGTCCATGGGTGAGACTAGGACTTCGAACCGGGCTATGCGGGGAGGGACGTGCGCATTTTATGGACGTGGCGGTCCGTACATACCTGTAAGAACCGCTTGCCTCTTTGGATGCCTTTCTTTGTCTTTGATGCCGATTCGATGTTGATGCCGTTGCTGATGTTGATGCCGTTGTTGATGTTGATGCCGTTGTTGATGTTGATGCCATTGTTGATGTTGTGCTGGGTCTCGCCGAGGAGCGCAGGTGCTTAGTGTAGTGTCTGCTGGAGAGGTAGTAGTCTGCCGGGAAGGGTGTATATGTATGGTCTCGCCGAGGAGCGTAGGTGTGGTTGTATTTGTTTGGTCTTTGGAAAGGGTGCTGGCGCTTCATCTTGTAAAGGGGTGCAGGTGTATGTTCGTCGAGAACTATGGTCCGAGGAAGGTGTACGTGCTCATGTATACTGCTCCATGTAATTGCAAATGTGTTGGCGCCTTGTAGTTGATGTAGATGCTTTAGACTTGCTGGACGTGCTGATGTAGATGCTTGGTGTTTATGCTCCGAAGTTGAAGGATGACTCGTTCAGGATGCTTTGTAGAGGTGTATTTGCTGGGAAAGATGACGCAGGGATATAGGTTTATGATTTGCTGGGGAAGTCGAAGGGTATGTATTGGACTCCGTGGGAAATGTCTGTATAGGTGTGTGGACTCCATGGGGAGGAAGTGATACTCCACAGGGACGTGTAAGAGGGTATAAGGACTCGTGAAGAGTGTTCGTGTTTCTGCTTCTGTACCGTGTATTAAATGCTTAATACACGCGTATGGCGGACTGTAGGTGACGCCTTAACCAAGGCATAGCGCATAATGTATGTGCTAGCACTTGTGGCGGACTGTAGGTGACGCCTTAACCATGAAAGCTTGCGTGTACGAAAAATACTTAGGCTTGACGAACCCAATATGGAGAGACGACGTGGAACAAAACACGCCTCAGAAATTGCCTTGTTGACTAGTGATTCTTCCGGGGAATCTCTTATCAATTGGCGACTTCAAGCGTGAACTCATTCGCACATGTCGCGGTTTCGAACCCGGAAAAATTCGAATTCGCGATTTTCTATTCCGAAATCTTCATGTTGCCTGCTTTGATCATGAGACGTGGTATCTGGTGATTCGTTTGGATTCACGTGATACTTATCTCTCTCGGACTAGGATGCGTGGTGCCTGGGATGCTTCTTGGACATGTTAGGGTGCTTGGTGTTAGGACCTACGTTCGGATGTTTGATGCACACATGGAAGTGTTATACTTTTAGCGTGCATGCTCATGTTTGTAGCGGTTTTGAAGGTGTCGCTCAACCGTAGATGTTATGTTGATGTGGGTATTTATAGCAAGGGTGTCAAAGCGAAAAATTATCCCATTTTTTCGTTGTAAAGGTTTGATTCGTTGTAAAGGTTTGATTTTTGATAGGAAGCGTCAGCCCCCAGTGTATATGAGCCCCCAGTTTGACCGAGTTATGGTGTATAACGATGGTCAAACTATGTAAAAAGCATAGGTGTTTTTGGATTACCCCCTCGAGTTTGACTAAGTTTTGAGTGAAAACTAAGTCAAGGTGGGGTGCAGGATGTGCATTGGTAGGAGGAGTTTTTGGATACCCCCTCGAGTTTGACTAAGTTTTGGGTGAAAACTGAGTCAAAGTGAAGAGCATGGTGTTTGGATTACCGTCGTCTTCGCCCTTAGTTGTCCTGGTGATCTTGTGTTATGAGGATTGTGTGAATCCATCATTACATGACCGTTTGTTGTAGCTTGGCTTGAACTTCGTAGTTGTTTTAAACCAGTCTTTGTATTGTGCTTAGTGGACTGTATAGTTAGTAGGCTTGGGTTTGAAAGTGAAATGATTCCCGATTGGGATGTTTGGATTAAAATGTTTTTGTTGAAAAATCATTTTTGTGAAATATTCATTTTAGTTGTCGAAATGAGCTTTAAAAATGAACGCTTGAAATGTCGGTTGTAAGGTTTCATGCAAGATGAAAGAGTGTTTGACGTTGTGAGCTTGAGCTAGAGCTGTGAAGACCGTAGAGGGTCATTTGAGTGCAAAGGTTGAAAAAGCCCCCAGTTGTCGAGGATGAGAATTCGGTGGAATCTCATAACGACACGGAGCGGGATGTAGTGCAAGATTCGGTTGTGCTTTGCGTAAGCTGCCTACGTATCCACGAATGTGGAATCAAACCGGCGTAGTTCGGTAGAGCTTTCGCTCAAAATGTGTTAACTCGAGTGAGTTAAATTCGAAGAATGCTTTTTCTCAAAGTGTGTTAGCTCGAGTGGTGAGTTAAATTTTTGGGAAAAGCTTGGACTTCGAAGATTCGAGATGCGTTTCAAGGATTTGAGATGCATTTTCGAAAGGCACATTTTGCTTTTGCGAAGGCATGTGTTTGGAAAAGTGAAGTTTTGAGTGTTGAGTTAATTTTGAAAGGTGATTAGTTATTTTGAGGACGCATGTTTGAAAAAGCGTGTTTGAAACTCGTGTATCGACTCGTGGGAGCGTTTTCAGAACTGAAAAGTTTTGAAAGGAGCGGTTTAAATATCGCTAAATTGTTTGATTGGAAGGGGATTAACTCGGTATCCGAGTCAATGTTTATGGGATGCTTAAAATGCCGAAAAAGTTAAACAAAAACGAATCGTATGCGTGACTCGAGACTCGACATTGATAGGGATGTAAGTGACTGTGACACGTGCATCGGTAAAGCCCCCGGCTTGGTGACTCATGGTTGCTTCAGTGGCATACTGTTATTCCTGCAAAACGAACAAGGTTAGACGAAAAAGCAGAGTACTACTCCTAGGTCTAGCACAACTTTGTCTCGATGTAGTCGTTTTAACGCCTCGATAAAGAAACAGTTTGCCTTGGATTTTTGTGGATTTTTGTGAGGATGTCCTTGACTTTGGAAGCTTTAGACATAGGGATGTTTTGTGTAAAAAGGGTTGGTTGAGCTCAAGTGAGCGGCCTACGTATCCGTGGGTACGGAATCAAACCTAGCGTAGTTCGAAAGGGATGTGTTTGTTTTGGTAAGGAGGTGTTTATGTGGAAAGATGCGTGTTTAGGGACCCGCCGGTCCAAAAAGGGTGTTTATGTGATTAACCTCGATACATTGCATCCTAAAGGTGGGTTCTCCTTAGTTGATCTTGGCCGCTTGTTTGTCATATCAAGGTCCAATTCGATGGAGAAAGGTGTTCGTGTTCGCCGTTTAGGGAATGAGGAATTTTCCTTTTCCTCAACCTCGATAATTGGATGAACCATCGAAGTATGTCGCTTCTTCATTGATGTTGTAAATTCCGTCGTCGGGAAATGATGTTATGTCGATAATGGGCTCCTCGTTGAATGAGTAGTCCCTTGGTGTCAAATTCGGCTTAGAGCAATGTCCATCGTGCCATATGTCCTTTTGGCACGGGTTCCTTGAAGAGGTATTAGACTGGGTCCATTTTTGAGTAGACCTTTGTTCACTTAGCCACTTGCTTTATTGACTTTCGGGCTTTTTGATTGTTGTTTAGTCCCTTTCTTGAAGACTTTGAGACGTGTTTCCTTTTTTGATTCCTTGGAAACTTTGAGATTTGTTTCTTTTTTGATTCCTTGGAAACTTTGAGACTTGTTTCCATTTTTCGATTTTGCTCTTTTTGCCGTCGTTTTCATTTTTGACTGTATTTCCCTTGAGAATTCGTCGGGCCCTTTGTGGCTTGGGCTCGAGCTTCGACTTTGCTAAACCTTGCGGTGGAAAGGTTGCATGTGATCATGTGTCTATCACGCCGGGCTCCTCTGACAAGTTCGTTTGCTTATTAGGCACGCGATCGAGTACGCGGAGGGCGATCCAGGAATACTCATACTTTTGGTCGCGATCAAATTCATGACCACTGTGGAGCTCCAAATTAATGGATCCTCCTCCAAAAGCAGCGGAGTAGTAGACCACAAGCAGACTACCGAACCGTAAGTGTTTGGTCGTCGAAAACCTTCTTGTTCTTGTCTTGTATTGATATTGACTTGGACCTTCGTAGCCGGCCTAGATCTCCTTCGGATAGCTACTCCTAGGATGCAATGTATACTGGTGTAAAATGTGTTTTGTATGAAAAAGATGGGTAAAAAGGAAGTTGGGTTGTTGGCAAACTTATTCCTTTATCGATTTGTTAAAATGTCGTATGTCAAAGACTCGGTTGCCCTAGACTGACAGAGATTGACTCGATGCTTAAAAACTCGACCCGTATTTAAAAGACTCGAATTACTTGAGGGGATCCGCCAGATCGTCGATGGTGCTTGAGTGGACGCCTTGTCAGTTGATTCGTGATGCACGTGTCGTGGGTACATGTCGATGCCCATGGTGTCGAGATTCGATTAACGCATACTTTGATTCGTCTTTGAAACGGTTTTGTTTTGATGAAAGTGAAAGGGTGTTTCGAGTTGAAATGTGTTGTCACATTTCGACCCTGTGCAAGAGATGATTCAAGGTAGTGATGAGCTACTTGAACCGAGGGTGCTTCGAAAATGCGATGGAAACGGTAGTGCCCGTTTTCATGCATTTACTTAAGGAAGAGTTAAACCGAAGCGGCTAGAGCCACTTGGTCCGACATCAAAAAGTCCCCGGGATTGAGTTTGCACACTCTTGGGTTTTGTACTTTTGCGAAAAGAGGAATGCCTGATCCTAGGAGGTTTTGGGCTAGTGAAAACCTTTCGAAAAATGCTTATATTGAAAGAGGTATAAGGCCTTTAGCCGTTCGATTTGATTTTGTGAAATTCCTCGAGAATAGGCTGACATTCTCGGGTTTGAAAAGAGTTTTGTGATAAAAGGGTTGTGATGACCGCGAGTCGTGCGGCCGATTTTGAGCTAGAAATGTTTTAAAACGTTTCATGCTCGACGATGTTTGGTAATAGAAAGCTAGAAGTTTATGTTAACGGTGTGTTGCTAAGATCCTATTGGCGGATGCTCGAAATGGCGTTTAAGCTATTTGAGTCGCAGGTGTCAAAATGTGATGAGGACGAGCTTGCTCGTCCACATGGATTTTGTCAAAGGAGAAATGGATCGAGGTGGTTTGAGCCATTCGATCCGATGTTAGAATCCACAAGATTGGGCTTGGCCATTCTTGGGTATGGCGAGGGATGCTACTTACTGGACTGGTTCGACAATGAGTCGTTTGAAAAGATTTTGTTTAGAAACGTTCGAAAAGGCCAAGGGCCGTGAGTTCGCTTTGAAAGACTCACCAAGAATGTGTCCTCTTTCTTGGGTTATGCCTTGTGAAAAAGCATGTGACAAATGGGTTAGGATAAACGTGGGTTATTTAATCCATTTATGTTTTCAAAGGCTTAGGGAAAGCGGGGTTTGTGTTGGGTTGCTCACGGTGTTTGCAATGTATTTAATTAACGATTGTTTATTCGTTAGTTCATTTTTATCGCACGGATTTTTATGTTGTGTTGTTTGATTGATTTGTTTAATTTTTGTTTGTTGTTCATTGTTTATTTTTAGCTTGAGACAAGACATAAGCAAACTTATTCGTATTATTCATTAAAGAAGAATTGTTTGACAAATCATAAAAAGTCTAAGCTAAAACTAGAAGGTGGGTCGACAAGTGACCCGACACCTAAAGGATTAGATCCTAAGAGGATTTCTTCTTCTTTGCGTTCGCCAACGCCTCCGTTCTCGCCATCTTCCTTTTAAGTTGTGATGGTTTGCATTTTATAAGTGCATCCTCGCCCGTCAGTTCATTCCCAATGTCTGCGTTAGGGGTTGGGTTGTTTTCGGGCATGACAAAGTCTGAGTGACCTATGGCAGGAAGTGATCCTGTGAAGATCGTGGGGTTGTATGGAGGGTGATCTTTGTTGGATGATTTGGGTTTAATCCTTTCGTCGCCTTGGATCGTGGCTTGGTTGGATATAGGCCATTCGTCCCCTTTATCGTTGAACGGAGTGTCAATGATTTGATTGTCGCTCGGTTTGATATTGTTGGAGCAGTTCATAATGGGAGGTGATCCCACGAAGATCGTGTGGTCGGCGAAAGGGTTGGCGTCGTTGGGCGACTTGGACGGTTGAGACGGTTTGTCGAGCTTTCTTTGGTTGATGAGATCTTGGATGGCGTGTGATAGGATTTAGTCGCGTCTCCTAATCAAAGATAATCCTGACAAACCTAAGGGTAGCTAGGGTAAGTCGGGGTCGAATCCACAGGGAGATGGTTGCTTATGTTGGTTATTTTGTATGATTCTAGTCTCGGTTCGAGTGTAGGATGAGTAACTAAAAGCTATAATGCAAGGATAAGGGTTTAACGATAAGGAAAGAAGTCTAGGAAGTCGGGTTAGGTACGGGGAAGTCAAGGTCAAAGATGGTGAACGGGTTGAGTAGGTAATCGCACTTTGCTAAGGATTTAGCTCGTCCTCTCGGTCTTAAGCTACCTCTAGGTCTCAAAAGCGGGCTCTCGCTACTTACAATTGAGGGTCCTAAAGATTGTCTCGCGCCTCTCCTCGAACTAGTCTCTCGATCTTAAGTTCAAGGGTGCTAAAGGTTTACTAAAACGTGATCAAGGATTCAACAAACACATTCAAGCAAAGACAATCAAAGCAAGAGCAAAAACCTAACTCTAATGATCACCAAATACAACCAAGACCAAAACCCATACTTCACCCTTCTCCCTAGATGAATAAACTACTCACACATGATAACAACGATGATCAAAGCAAGGGAGAATAATGAAAACATGATTAAGAACAATATGAAATGAAATCACAAGCAAAAGAGAGAAGAATTATAATACCAAAATCAGAAAAACCAAAGGAGAAGATGATGAACAAGCCAACAAATACCAAATAGATGATCAAAACTAGAGCAATCCGAGTCGGGAATTCAAAGTACAAGAAGAAAAATTATTTCAACCCTAAGTTTTGGAGTGAAACAAGTTTAGAGAGTCCTAAGAATGCTCAGAAAAAATTAGACGAAAATATAATGTAGAAGGACTTCAAATTGACGAAGTATATAAAGCACACGAGGAGTCGGACCCCATCCCTGGGCTCCGGGACAGTGGTCCCGACCGGGACAACCTCACCCCGACCGGGATGACCTCCATCCCGTTGTGTTCAGGCTGCAACTTGTTTTGGACCTTTTTTGTACTTAGTTTCTTTTGCATTTGTTTTACTTCTTTGTCGTCCCAAGGCCTAGGGACGAGGCCTATGAGTAGGGACGAGGTCTCGGATGATAATGTGAGTTTGAAATCCCGTCCCATGGTCCCGGGACACCTTCATTGGTTGAAACGAGGCTCGTACGCAAGCGAAACGCGACGAAACCAACCCGAATCACCTCCAAACTTCATGAAACTTTACGAAACTTCACGTAACCTCTCGACAAGCATCCTAAACTCCAAATATGCGCTTGTACCTGCAAAATGGACACAAAAACGCAGCAGTGCCAAAACGGAGAGAAATAGGAGCTGAAACGCAATCAAAAGCACGAGAAACGCGAAGAAACGCAATCGACAGGGGGCTATAAATATATATAAATATAGGACACATCAAACTCCCCCAAACCGAACCGTTGCTTGTCCTCAAGCAACCAAGCATGACAGAAAATAGAGGACAAAGCGAGCAAAAGAGAACTTCCCCAACAATCACCAAATCGCAAGTAGCATGAGCACATGGCAATCAATCCCGAAGCAGCATGGGACGTATGGAAATAGCAAGCTAACGGATGAGAATTACAAAACGGCGCAGAATGAATAGCATGGCTTAAACATAGGCTCTCTAGCAATCAAATCACGGACCTCTCGCGGTTTCCACTCTACTCAAATGATGAACAAGGCGAAGTATATAGTGACACTCACCTACTCGACTGGTGGAAGCACGCCCGCAATCTAATGTGGACCAAATCTCGCATTCCCGAACACAATAATGTCACAAAAAAACGAAGCAAACATGGGGGCTTACATAGGAGATGAGGGTGTAAAGGCCATAGAGAGGGTAAGGGTGATAAGGTGGATCAAATGATTATGGATTCGTGGAGCTAAGCCACTAGAAACCACAAATACTACTCAAGTGCTCGTCCAACCAAAACGAAACCCAACTCTCATGAAAAACGGACCGAAAGCAGCATATCGGCCTCTTTTACACATCAACGCAACATAGCAACAAATTACAAGTGCTCGCTCATGTAAAACAACAACAGCTCTTATTTTTTTGTGCACACACATTTCTTTTCTTTTGATTTTTTTCTTGTGTTGTGTTTGTATTTCAGATTTTTGTTCTTTTTTTCTTGAGCAAAAGAGCATACTCACAAGTTGCGGAATTACCTCATCAAGGTCGGGGATACAGCAATCCCGACTCAAATTCACCATCACTCTCCAAGCCAACGACGTCAGCAAGTCGTAGCATGATCAAAACCCGAAGAACGAGCACAAGAGTAAGCAAAGCGGTAACTAGCAAGGCTAGGGTAGGCTATTTGGCAATTTAGCTAGGAAACTCATGTGTATAAGGGTATTAGGATCAAATAAGAGAGGATAAAAGCAATGCGTAAACAAGGTGAATAATAAGCAATCAACTAAAGCCTCATATGTAATAACAAGTGACAAAATCGCGGGAAACACGGGATAGGGGCCACACTTATGCGTGTTGAAATTACGCACCCCACGAGGAGAACTACTCTCAATATAAGCACGGGGACCGGGAATGATGTTCCGGCCGCAGGAGGCTAAAAACCTCACAAAAAGTAGCTATAGTCCGTGAATGATAAAGCCAAACAGTAAAAGCACATGCCATCATCTACAAGCGTCTCAACATCCCCGTAGCGCTAATCCAAACAATGTAAAACATGCCAAAGCTCAAAGCAAACAAGGGAAGGGATGTCGGGAAAGAATAAGGTAAAAACAAGCTCAAAACAACGGAACGGAATACGTATTTTTGTGATTTTTTGTGAAAGTTTCTGATTTTTAGTGATTTTCTGAATTTTTCAGATTTTTTTGGGTTTTTGTGGATTTTTTGAAAAATAAAAAAAACGAAAAAGAAAGCGCAAAAATAAAGCAGAACAAATAGCAAAGCGTTCCTCCCCCCAAACCAGACGACACATTGTCCCCAATGTGTCCTAAAGCACATCAACCAGGGACCTAAAAATAAGGGGGATAAAACGATAAAAAGTCTCAAGAGAAAACAAAAGTACATACATGACATATTTACAAAGCAAAACGTCCCCCCAAACCGGCTTCAAACGGGGGGCTCAACACGGTACGGGAAGTACCACCAACCGTGGGTCTCGTCATAAACGACCCCACTACCATCGTCCTCACCATCATCATATCCATCTCCATCATCAACAGCATCCACAGCTCGGCCGTCCTCAGCAGCAGCTCCAATTGCGTGGCATGCCGCAAAGCCAACTCCATCTCAAGCGCCACGCGCCCCGCAAAGGCATCTGTACCCGCTTCCGTCCTCCCTAAGGTACCTGCAACATAGTCACAACAGAGCACAGCCTCAAGAGGGTCCCTCTCGAGGACTTGAGGTAAGCACTCATCCACGCAATCATCAATAATGTCCAAAGCAAAGACCGTCTCCTCCAACATGGGACGCTTTAAAGCGTTTGAAAGGTTGAAAGTAACTTTATCACCGCCGATATCCAACGTTAACTTCCCATTCTTGACGTATATAATAGCACCAGCAGTGTGCAAGAAAGGCCGACCCAAAATAATAGGAATTTGGGAGTCTTCGACCATGTCAAGAACAATGAAGTCAACGGGAATGAAAAACTTACCAACCTTGACAGGAACGTCCTCCAAGACACCCAAAGGGCGTTTGACAGAACGATCCGCCATCTGCAGCATGATATTAGTTACTTTCAACTCGCCCATGTTGAGTTTCTCGCATACGGAGTAAGGCAGGACACTTACACTCGCACCTAAATCACATAAAGCGTTAGGAATAGAAACAGTACCAATCGTGCAAGGTATGGAGAAACTACCCGGGTCCTTCAGTTTAGGAGGAGACTGGTTTTGTAAAAGTCAGATTGCGTTCATGATGAAAGCCACAGTCTCGACCTCACTGAACGACCTCTTTCGGGTGAGGATGTCTTTGAGAAATTTAGCATACGCAGGGACTTGAGTAACGAGTTCAGTAAAGGGTACAGTTACCTTCAAATCCTTCACTACCTCCATGAACTTACCAAACTGCGTGTCGAGCTTTGACTTTACCACTCGGCTCGGGAATGGTAGTTTGATTTGGATTGGCGGCTCAATAGGCTTGTCCTGCGCTTGCTGCGTCTTCTTTTCTTTCTCCTTCTCGGCCACCTTGCTTCCTTGACCCTTCTCGGCTGCCCCACCATCAAACCCCACGGCTCCACCTCCCTTGCCCGCTCTATTGCTTTGCGTACCTGCTCCTGCAAAAACATCACTAGAAGCATGCATATCATTAGGAGAAAGAGGAGGGTCTACCTCACTTACCACCGTAGGCATGGGAGGACCATCATAGCTCGTGCCACTTCGCAAGGAAATTGCATTGATCGACTCATGTTGTGGTTGAGTGCCTTGCGATGGAAGGTTACCCGGCTTCCGTTGAGAGCTAGAGGAAGCAAGTTGCGCCATTTGAGTTTCAAGCATCTTGATGGCCGCGTCTTTAGCTTGATCGCTCTTCTGCATTTGTGCCATCATCGTCTCTTGATTTTTAGCCATTTGCATCATCATGGCTTGCATGGCATCCATTCGATCAGGAACCGGAGCGGCTTGTACCGGTGGCGGGGCATTTTGAGCTTGAAAATTAGGGCGATTGAAGCCCGGAGGGTTGTAAGGTCGAGGATTATTATATTGTGGGCTGAAATTTTGTGGAGTGTTATTGTAAGGGCTGTTGTGGTGTTGTGGTTGTTGTGGGCGGAAATTTTGTTGTTGGGGAGGTGGATTCAAGACATTTTGACTCTTGTAAGACAAATTCGGATGGTTCTTGTAGCCCTCGTTGTAATAGTTCGAGTAGGGGCTGTTTTGTTGAGTTTGATAAGCATGAACAGGATACATACCTCGGCATTCTAAGGAAGAATGACCGGAAACGCCGCATGACCCGCAAGTTGGGTCATGGGAAGTGTGCATCGCCGCTACCGTTTGTCCACCCGCATTTGAGGAACTACTACCCGCTTGCATGTGACTCATCATCATAGCGGTCATAGCATCCATTTTAGCACTAAGCATGGCCACCATGTCACCATCGGTCTTACCTCCAACTCTAGGAACGTTTCTAGAACTCCCATATTGTGCGTTGTGGATAGCCATGGCCTCGATCGTTTCAATGGCCTCCTCAACGTCGATGTTATCGAACCTACCATTCGCCGCCGAATCGAGCACTTGTCGGGACTCGTTGTAAAGACCGTTGTAAAATTGCATAACTATGAACCACTTGTCCATGCCATGATGTGGGCATTGACGTTGTAGGTCCTTGTAACGCTCCCACGCATCAAACAAGGATTCATCCCCTCGTTGCCGGAAGCTAGTGATTTGACTTCGTAGCATGGCGGTCTTCTCCGGTGGGAAGTACTTTTGATAGAAAGCCAAGACCAAAGAGTTCCAATCAACAATTGCAAGAGCCACCCGATTCAAGGAATTAAGCCACAGCTTGGCTTTGTCTCGGAGTGAAAACGGGAAGAGCATCTCCCGGATTTGATCTTGGGTGACACCCGTTTATTTGATCGTCGAGCAATAATCGCAGAAATTTTGAATATGTAGATTAGGGTCCTCGCCGGGACTCCCTCCAAACTGACTACGCTCAATCAAATTGATAAATGCAGGCTTTACTTCAAAGTTGTTAGCCGCTATGGTAGGCATAGCATTGCCCCTCGGAACTTGAGCGGCGGTAGGCCTCGAGTGATCGGAAAGCTTTACCATTTTCTTAGGCTCGGGTACAAGTTCAATGGGAACGTCCTTTGGTGAAGGAGTAGAAGAGGAAGTAGCCTCCAAGTCTTTCAATAAGTTCTTGCGCCTCAAAAATGTACGCTCCGGTTCCGGGTCAAATTCGATTGCTAAACCTTTTTTAGACGTACGCGTTTGCCTGGGCATGCACAATCACTAGAGTAGACGTAAGTAACGGCCTCAAGGAATTGAGGTTCCTTGAGACAAAAGAGTAACAAGTGAGAAAAGAACCAAATAACAACAAAAAAAACAAAGCCGTCTCCCCGGCAACGGCGCCAAAATTTGATAGGATTTAGTCGCGTCTCCTAATCAAAGATAATCCTGACAAACCTAAGGGTAGCTAGGGTAAGTCGGGGTCGAATCCACAGGGAGATGGTTGCTTATGTTGGTTATTTTGTATGATTCTAGTCTCGGTTCGAGTGTAGGATGAGTAACTAAAAGCTATAATGCAAGGATAAGGGTTTAACGATAAGGAAAGAAGTCTAGGAAGTCGGGTTAGGTACGGGGAAGTCAAGGTCAAAGATGGTGAACGGGTTGAGTAGGTAATCGCACTTTGCTAAGGATTTAGCTCGTCCTCTCGGTCTTAAGCTACCTCTAGGTCTCAAAAGCGGGCTCTCGCTACTTACAATTGAGGGTCCTAAAGATTGTCTCGCGCCTCTCCTCGAACTAGTCTCTCGATCTTAAGTTCAAGGGTGCTAAAGGTTTGCTAAAACGTGATCAAGGATTCAACAAACACATTCAAGCAAAGACAATCAAAGCAAGAGCAAAAACCTAACTCTAATGATCACCAAATACAACCAAGACCAAAACCCATACTTCACCCTTCTCCCTAGATGAATAAACTACTCACACATGATAACAACGATGATCAAAGCAAGGGAGAATAATGAAAACATGATTAAGAACAATATGAAATGAAATCACAAGCAAAAGAGAGAAGAATTATAATACCAAAATCAGAAAAACCAAAGGAGAAGATGATGAACAAGCCAACAAATACCAAATAAATGATCAAAACTAGAGCAATCCGAGTCGGGAATTCAAAGTACAAGAAGAAAAATTATTTCAACCCTAAGTTTTGGAGTGAAACAAGTTTAGAGAGTCCTAAGAATGCTCAGAAAAAATTAGACGAAAATATAATGTAGAAGGCCTTCAAATTGACGAAGTATATAAAGCACACGAGGAGTCGGACCCCGTCCCTGGGCTCCGGGACAGTGGTCCCGACCGGGACAACCTCACCCCGACCGGGATGACCTCCATCCCGTTGTGTTCAGGCTGCAACTTGTTTTGGACCTTTTTTGTACTTAGTTTCTTTTGCATTTGTTTTACTTCTTTGTCGTCCCAAGGCCTAGGGACGAGGCCTATGAGTAGGGACGAGGTCTCGGATGATAATGTGAGTTTGAAATCCCGTCCCATGGTCCCGGGACACCTTCATTGGTTGAAACGATGCTCGTACGCAAGCGAAACGCGACGAAACCAACCCGAATCACCTCCAAACTTCATGAAACTTTACGAAACTTCACGTAACCTCTCGACAAGCATCCTAAACTCCAAATATGCGCTTGTACCTGCAAAATGGACACAAAAACGCAGCAGTGCCAAAACGGAGAGAAATAGGAGCTGAAACGCAATCAAAAGCACGAGAAACGCGAAGAAACGCAAGCGACAGGGGGCTATAAATATATATAAATATAGGACACATCAGCGTGCTTCAGTTTGAAGCAGTCTTCAGTGTCGTGCCCTTTGCCTCGGTGGTATGCACAGAAGACATTCGGGTTCCAAAATCTTGGCTTCTTGTCTTCGGGCGGCTCGTCAGTAGGCCCGATTGGTTGTAGGTAGTTATTTTCAACCAATCTATGGAATGCCTTAGTGTAAGGCATGAAGCTCCTATGGCTTTTGGTTGTAGATGCGTCAAGGCTGTCCACAGTGTAGTTTTCCTCACTCTTGGTCGCGCGAGGAGATTTTGGTGAGTTATCTTGGTAGGTATGGCCGGTGTATCTGGCCATCGTGCTGGTCCTAAGATCGTCTTCAATCTGAGCACCGACCCTGATGAGTTGTTCGAAGTCTTGGATGTTGCTATACCGCATGTATAATTGATACACGGGTCGCAGGTTGTTTATGAACTTAGGCACAAGTTCGTCCTCATGCGGACGATCTGGAATTTGTGTGCTTAGCTTTTTCCATCGAGAGAGATATTCAGTGATGCCTTTATTGTCCTGTTGGTTAAGGGCCTCGAGAGTGTGGATGGAGACGTGTTTGTCGGTCTTGTCCTTGATACGTTGTTCCAAACGTCTTATCTCGGTCTTGTGGTGATTCAGCAGGCGTTCGAGGTCGTCAGTCAGCTTGGTGATTTGTTCACGGAGTGCGTTAACATCATCATTGCTGGCCATTTTGCGGGTGTAGGTTCGTTTCTCGTAGGGGATGACTATGCGATTCTTGGTATGGCGAGTATCCAGCTGAGGCCTGTATTTCACTTCGTATATTAGTGACACGACTCGACCCACTAGACTCACGATCACTCTAAGCATTCATTTTTAGCTTGTTTCTTTGTTTAGAAAGACCTTTTATGTTTTGAAAAGAGGAGATTTTCGAAAAGTTTTTAGCTAAAGGAAGCTTTTGAGGCGAGGATGCGTGCGCACATCTTGTCTCGAAGTTGAAAGGTGTTAGCTTTGTCGAGCCCATTTAACGGTTCATCGTTAAGGGCTCGAGCCTAGGTGGGTGAAAGGGGTTTGACTTGAGAGGGGTTAGCTAGTTGAGTTGAGGATGTTTGGTTTGTGTGAGGTGCATTCGGTTAGACCTACTGGATTCAACGTTCATTTTAGGCGTTCATTTTAGCTCATTTCATTGTTTTGAAAGACTTTTTAAGCTTGAAAAAGGAGATTTTCGAAAAGTTTTGGCTAAAGGAAAGCTTTTGAGACGAGGATGTGTGCGCACATCTCGTCTCGATGTTAAAAATTTTGCTTTGCACCCGTCGAACTAGTATCGGTGATTTGCCGAGGTGAGCTCGAGTTCGGATGTGTAAAAGAGAATGGATTCGACTCGAGAGTGGTTAACAAGTCGAGTCGAGGATGTTAAAAGAGGAGTCTAGGCCGTGTGACCTAGAGGACTAAAGTCCACGAGCTCGGGTTTTAATCCTTACTCGGGTTTTTGCTTGTTAGTGAAAAAGGGAATTTTGAGAAAGCTTGTTTTCAAAAATTCGCGATAGTTTTGTATGAAAAGTGTTAGTTTGTTAGATGTTAGGTTCATTTATCTTTGAAACGTTTAAGCGAGTTTTCGAAGATATGAATGCAAATGCTCGTTTTGAAAAAGACCATGGAGTGCATAGCCTCGAACTTGTACGTATGACTCGAAAAGGGTGAAAATGAGTCAGTCGGGTACACCTCCAACTACCTCGAGTACGCTTTGGCAGATACTTAACCCCTTCATTTCCTTACGCCGGGGCGATAGGTTTTCTGAAGGGAGCACTGGGGCGGTCGAGATAGCCGTTTACGGCAAGCCGTGGAGGGGCGAGAGGAAAGTTGGTCCGGCATGTGCTTTATCGAGTGGACAAGCCTGCATGTGGGAACCACCTCTCAAGGGTGCAAAGGGTGCCTAGATTCCAAAAAGGAATAGACTCTAAACGAATGTGCATAGCTCAATTATGTATACTTGGATTGTTCAAGGCTTTCAAGTTTCACCTCTTTATTTTTAAAAGAAAAAGCTAGTTTTAGTTTTAAAAATAAAATGTCCCCGGCGGAGTCGCCAAACTGTGGAACCCGGGAATCGCGTCGAGGGACCCAACTCGGCGTCTTGCTTAAGGGCGGATTTTAAAGTTAAAAAAGATTAAGTTGGAAAAACCTTTAAGAACTGTTATGGAGTCGCCACCTAATTATCGCGGAAATTAGGAACCTGCTACCATGTTCTAAGTTAAAAACACGTCCTAGATTTTGGAGCACGCCGATACCCCTAGATCTAAGGTTGTGAAACCAGATTGGATTCGGGGTGAGGGTACTTTAGAAAAAGAGTTAATTCAAATAATGATTTATGAAAACCTTTTAGAAAAGCCTATGTAAAAATAGCCTCTACTGACCTAGAACAATCCATGTAAGATGATATTTGAGCTAATGTTATCGCTACGTACAAGTGCGATAAGTTTGTAAAAGAATGCAGATGTAGATGCAAAAAGATTGATTAAAAACCCTCAGTTTAGCATGTTTAATTTGTTAACGAATACGGTTCAGTTAAAGGTCGAATTCATTGTTTAAAGTTGATTTAATGCAACGGAAAAGGGTGCAAGATGCATGCAAATAAAATAAAGTTCAATTGTCCATTGGTTTATTTTATAAGGGTCGGTTGCTTATGCGACTTTGGCGTGTCATCGGATATGGAGTGTACCCGAAGTAATAAGAACACTTGGATTGCAAGCGCGCTGGGTGCCAAAGCCGGGGGGGGGGGGGCGCTAAAGTGTAGTCCCCTTTGTTAGTCCATAGAAAATAAGAAAAAGCTTTGATCCAAGTGGATCGGTACCTACCTTGTCCTGACGCTTCAGATCTGGGCAGAGCTTCGCTTCTTGAACTTAAAAGGAGGATGAATTCAACACGGGATGGTGTGTTGAACTCAAGGATTTGAGTGCGTGAGGCTTTGTGAGTGTTGAAGGGTGTAAGCTGTGAGAAATTGTGTGTGAAAGATGTATTCTGGTTGTGAATTGTTATTTTGAGGTCGGGGTATAGGGGAGTATATATACTAAAAACCTCGGAGAAATTAGGAAACCCGGGGATAAAAACAGGCCAGGAAACCGCATAGCTTTATGCGGTTGCCAGGGCAAACCGCATAGGCTTATGCGGTTGCCCACCCAAACCGCATAAGCTTATGCGGTTCGAAGGTGTGGCTTTAGCGTAGTTTCCTAGTTTCGGTTGAATTATATCTTTGAAAGATTACGTGATAATCTCAAACGTGTAGCTCAAGAAAACAGCTGGGATATTTCTGAGATATTTTGATGTTTAGGGCTTTGGAGTGCGGGCCAAAGGCTGGGTTTGGGCTCGGTTTTGGGCCCGAGACCCGTAAAAATAAAAAGGGTGTACTTGCATGGTTTTTGTGAGATAAGGTAAGACGTGAAGCCGTATTTTGTGTAAGGGGGGGCTAAAGGGAAGATTTAGCCACCGGGCCTAAATTTAGGAATTTAGGAATGTTGAATTAGACCTTGTTAATGTAAAAGGGCTAACTGTAGTGCAAATGCGAAGCTCATGCCAAATGAAGCAGGACGAGGACCTAGCTAGACTCCAAATGGACAAAATGAACGTTTATTTAAGTGTGATGTGAAGCGACCTAAATCATTTTAACATTTAAAACTACTCAAAATGAATTCGACATTAATTAGAACCGTTTAGTTAGCGTTAAACATGCGTAATAAAAGTCCGTGTTACATCACAGGGTTTTGTTTGGGAGGGTACGGATATGGGTATCCACAATTGTATAAGTCACCGGACTGCTTCTCTAACTTCCTCCTGCTTGCAAACTGGATGTTGAAGATGTTCACCAAGTCTGTAAAAGTCTTTATGCTCCTGTTTGGTAGGTTGATGAACCATTGCAGGGCTAGAGCAGATAGGGTTGACCCGAAACTGTTGCACATGCATGCTTTTCTCTTCTCTAGCAGGATAGCTGCGTTGAACATCCTCTGCTTATACTGGGCCACGTGCTCCTGAGGATTTGTGGTCCCATCATACATCTTCAGGCTTGGAGGGGTGTACTTTTTGGGCATCTCCACTAGGGCTACACAATCATCAAAGGGTGAATCAGCGTAATTTTGGGGAGTTGCTTGCTTAATGGGTGTTGGCAACCCTGGGACCTTCCTCAAGATCTCTAACACCTTCTGAAGCTCTTGAACCATAACCATCATGATCAGATTTGTATCCAACCCCGAGTCTCTCCCAGCATCGTCCTCGACATTCTCCACTGGTGTTCCTTCGTTACTTTTCTTTGAGGATGAACATGCAGGGAAATTAGATTAATCAATATGTTTCACGATATCTGAAAAAGGTGTACCTGGATGTATTTTGGGAGCATGGTTTTTGCTGCTGGAACAGCTGCTTTTTCAGGTTTTACTCCGCTTCCTTGAGTCTGGAAGCTTTTGCTTTGGCCTGCTGGAGTTCCTCCTAGAGCTTCTGTAGGGCTTCGACATTTGGGTTAGCCATCTTCAGTGTTGTCTTTTTTTTTGGATGTGTGGATTTTTATGGATTAATAAACTCTACTCCCCACAGACGGCGCCAAACTGTTTCGGGTGATTTAATTTCCTTGCAGGGATGAATGTGTATGATGGGTCGAATTGTATTATCCTTTTTAGGTCGATGGTTGCAGGTATTAGACTCGAATTTGAATTTAGTGTAAGCAAAGAAACAACAAACAACAACAAACGATTGGTTACGTGGGAAAAACCCTATGTAAATTGGGAAAAACCACGGGTGCCAAGCTAGGAGATGCTAAGATTTCATTAGTCAGGATTGAAAGTACAGGGTTGAGTATACAAGAGAAATAGTTCTTAATTTTCAAAGAGTAATTTGTATGCAGTATTGATTGTAGGTTGCTAATTAGCCTTCCCATTTGATGGTTGATCTCCTTTTATAGTGGTAGGGCTATTGGATTTCCTTCCTTGAAGGTAGGCGTGCAACGTTCACATTTCCTGGTTTGTAGGCTGCTTCCAGGACTGACTCTCCTCTTTTCTCTCCAACGTTCTTCACCAACTGCTCCTTATTCCACGCCAACTTCCCTATTTCCTTGGGCCTGCTTAGTTTGACTTCAGTGACTGTTATCTTGCTCTAGGTTTAGGGTTTGTCACTTGTTTACTTGGACTCCTCTTCCTTGTTGGGCCTGGCCTTTCTTGGGTCTGCCTTTCCTGACTTAGGCATTTGCTTGGTGTTCATGATTTTGGATTTGGGTAGAATACGACCCTAACACTAACCTAGAGTTTGGTTAGTATGTTGTTCTAATATGTGATCAAAGTGATAAGATCTTAAGTTCGACTCATTCAAAGCTCTATGTTATCAAGTCATCAGTTAGCATTTTCATTTCTATGAGTCATCAAACATCTGCGAGAAGTAAAATTTTGAATTGAAATATAACATTTTAAATTCTACAATTGAATTCAAATATTTAAAATCATTTCTAAATTCCCAAAGCAATAGTACCACAATTGTAAAGAAAAATATGAAATACTCCGTATAAAGTAACAAATGATAATACAAAAGTTTTACAATGACTTGATCAAATCCTGCTTACGATTTAGAACCTCATTTTACAGTTTTACATGGGGCCTCCAAATTTTGTAAGACGATCATGCTACACTAATTGGAGTACATGCTGAAAAAGAAGAAACCAAAACAAGGTTTTTGAAAACCTTCATGAAAATGGGCATGTAATTTCCAAGGTGATAAACAAGTAAATACAGTAATACGTGAGTGACAACGCAGACAACTGCATGCATTCTCTGCAAGTAGGACATGCACACACAACCAAAAATTAAAAAAAAAAAAAAAAAAAAAAAAAAAAAGAAAAAAAGAAAAGAAAAGAAAAAAAACCTGCAAGATGGCTTTTGAGCACAAGTTTTTACTGACTTGAAAAAACAAAATGAAGGCCCAAGCTGAACATCAATCATTGGAATCCTTTGACCGCTTTTCTACTGCCAAATGACTTGGATCACCTGCATGCATCTGCTTCACCCTTCCTCCTCCTCTTCTTGGACGCCATTCTTTTTGACTTTAATAGTAGTTACCTACTATTGATCTCTATTTCAATTTTGAGAGTCGGAAAACGTGCATCGGCCTAACGTTGATTGTTCATAATTTAACTGAATTGAATGAAGCTGAACTGAATTGAAGTGAATTGAAACTGAGGGGACGGAAAGAAGCTAGGTCCTCCATTTGAATTGCCTTGGGCCAATTAATGTTCCAAGGCTAAATTCTAAAAAATGTGAGTCGGGGTAGGATTGATGAGTGATCGTGGTTCTCTATGAGCAATTAGCCCCATTCTTTTGGAGTAGTTCGTTGAGTTGAGCAGGAATGAATTGAACTGAACTAAAATGAACTGGAATTACTAATAAAAGGGTTTCAAGTACAGAAAAGAACCCAACATACATGAAAAAATCATGTAGCTCATATCGCAAACAGGGTTCTCTGTTGGACCGAGTAATGGCTTGAAACGAAGACTATAACCGCGCAAACTTATCGTAAAAGACTCTCTAGTCCATAGAACATAATGACTCAATTTCTATGGAATAATTTGTATTGCTTAAAATTTTCCAGAGCAAATATTAGCGAGCACAAGCACATTTGAGTGAATAACTGAACATGCAACAACATTAATTAATTAATTAACAAAATTAAAGAAGGATTAGTCATAGTTAGGGTAGATTAAAACACTTATTGCTGTTGCAAATTCATAATGTTTGTTAAGCGTCGTAACAATCCTGCTTCTACGCAAACAAAATGTGATTGAAGACCCAGTTTTGGGACCGACGAGAGAGGCCACGGCCATGGTCACTTCGAGTTAAAAGGTATAATGAGATGTACGAATCGACCGAAAATAATGTTTCCGTAGAATTACAGATGGTTGCCTTGACTGAAACAGAAATGATAAGAAGTTAAACATGGCATAAACTAAAATCAAATGTAAAGTTATGGGCCACATTTTTACATTTTTAGTCAGTTGGGAGTGACAGAATGACATTGGTTTTGCATTATAAAAAATCATTCTGTTATTGAAAAAAGTTGTTTGACAGTTCACATTTTCAATGTCCTAAAACATGACTTCCACTCAGGTTGCAAGATTAAGGTACCAACGTAGGGCCCATACACATGATACTTACAATTCACGAATGTTCAAATAAGACCGTCCCATTTCCTTGACCATATTTAGAGCTGGCCATTTGTGTGGGGCAGATCGGTCCGGCCTGCCTAGTAGGCCACGATTTGAGTGGCACCGCTTGGCCCCTAGACCTCCCCTTTTCAACAATTTTATAGCCAACGAGCCGAGCTCGGGCCTTAATTTGAATGTTCGGTCCGCCACCCTGATGAGCGTGCTCGGGCCGGAGAATTGAGGCCCTGTCATTGACGGGCCAGCTCGGCCATGGCCAGGTCTTACTTATTGCACAATTGACTGAAATTCTAAATCTAATGTTTCTTTAATTTGTCTGAAATACTCTTAAGAGTCCGTTTGTGAACATGCATTTCATTCTCCAATTTGTATTTGGTCTAAAATCCTTGTTTGAGAACTCCATTGAATTTTGATTTGGATTTGTTTCAAATCATGATAGCTTTGATTGAAATTCTTTTATGTTGCGTTTGGGAACAAAGATTTCATTTGAAATGTTGGATTTGACCTAAATTAGGTGTTTGAAAACTTGGACAATTTGGATTTGTATTAAAGTCGAATCTAACCTAAATTTATCCCTTAAGAAAACTAGCTAACATTAAATGACATTATAAAGGATGTTATTTCCAAATCCTAAATCACACAACAAGTGATTTGATTTCAAAAGCTTCTATTTCAAATGTCTTATTCTAAATCTTAAATTTAAAATCAAATATGAGTTCCCAAAGGCCACCTTATGAGTAATCCAAATGACATCCGCTACACCCTTATTTTGATATCCACATTTCAACTTTGTTAATCATTATTTTCAAATAAAATCAAGGTTACGAAACGCTATCTATTGGCATTTTAAATTTAGTATATCTTGTATATCGACTAACATTTTTGCTGAAGTATTTTAAAGTTTGGTAACATGTTTATTTAAATGTTGACAAAAAATAAAATGAAAAGAAAAAAAAAAAAAGTCTTTAAACATTTCCGCTTGAGGTTAAAATATGGTCATAATAATTTAGTCACAAGCAATCATTATAAATCTCTTTATTTTCTTGCATGTTCTCTAATACGATGATTTTATATGATTCAATCAAATAATTGAGTCATCTTAATGAAAAATCCTGAAGAAATTTAATGATAGGAGAGGATTGAAATTGAAAAGAGGACGCATATCATAATCAACGGTGTAGATAATATGAAGGTCATTCAATAGACCATAATATGTACGTGAAAATATAAGTAATTTTCAATCACCAATTGTTGGAAGACTGTTCGGGGTGATTTTCTCACTCAAGTCGTTCATATTAGATGGGCAAATTAGTTTTATCCTCGTCGAGATATTTAAGGTGTTTGCGAATAAAGAAGGATTAAAATATGAAGTAAGAACAAGTACACTAAATATGTTTGATTCGTGCTATTTATATAAATTATATGCCCCCGGTTTAGTCGCATTTAGCTTGCATTTATTCGAGTTCATTATTATTTTAGGAGCTATTTGCTTTATATTGCGGTACTGCTGTTCCTCGTTTATATTTTGCAGGTTTTGGCGGTCTTGAGCTAAAACCTGAGTTGATTGGAGCATTTTGAGTACCGAGACTACGAGACCAAGCTCGAGCTTATACGGAAGCTCGGGAGTTCAGATAAAAGACCAAAAGATCAAAAGGCCACGAGTAAATTGAAGCCCAAAAGCATATTGGGCCTAAGTTGAAGGAAGAAGAGCCGGCCCACCGAGAGAGGTCCCACGGTCAGTCAGATTACGTACTACCGCCCATTATTTTCTTCGGGTTTTGTTTTAATTCGAGTTTGGATTTTGGCAATTGGATATAAATACTCCTAGGTCGTGAACACTTTATTCTATGCTTTATTTTACTTTGGAATTTAGCTTTTAGAATTAGTTATCTCTCTATAAACTCTCAAGAACTCAACTAGTTAGTTTCAAGATTGCTCTACTTTGTAACCGTCAGTACTCTGATTTAATCCAGGTTTATTTTAATTACTATTATTCATTCATCATGTCTTATTATTATTATTATTATTGTTTTGACCTAGCCATGATAGCTAATTTTCCTATTTGGGTTTAGGGTAATTTGTGAGATTGGTTCAGGAATATGTTTTAATTACTTAAATTGGTTGAACTTGTGCAAGTTGATTTCTTCCTACGCGTTTTTTTATCAATTGAATTTAGGGACGCCTTTATTGAATTGAACTTAGATTGTTTTGATTTAAGATCGAAAGCCAAATTGAAACTAGACTCACGCGTATTTGATAAGTTAAGTTTAGTAAGTTGCGAGAACCCGCTAAATTTGCTTAAGGTTAATATTGACTCGAGAGAGCGTATTCTTAAACCTAGTCACTTGCATAGCTTCAATTGATTGTTATTTCCTTTTGAGTTGAGTTCCTGAATTAGTGTCACATTGATCTAGATGCCCTAATCTCCCTCTCCTACACTTTTATACCCTTTTATTACTGTTCTTAGTTTAGTTTATCCTCTTATACACCGACTTGTTACCCTTGAGATTGACCTACATTAGCTAAGCGATCTTTTGACTACTCTATCTCTCTGTGTATTCGACCCTACTGCCACTAGCTACCCAGTTAGTTGTCCTTAGGTTTATTTTTGATAGGCGACTACGACTTAGCCTCATCAAATTTTGGCGTCGTTGCCGGGGAGACGGTTTAGCTAGTTATAGTTTTTGCTTAGTTTAGGTTTAATTCTCTCTTGTCTCAGGGAACACTAGTTCCTTGAGACCATTCTCCCCGTTTTTCCTTGAGTTATTTATGCGCAGGTCACCTTCAGGTTTAGTCCCTTTTGATCCTGAACCTGAGCGTACTTTTCGCCGGTCGTGTAATTTCATTAAGGAGATCGCTGAGGCTTACGAGCCTGAAACTGTGGAAGCTTTGTACCCGGAATTTCGTGCAGAGACATCGTCCTACGAAGAGAACACTACTCCACCTTCTACTTCTACTGTTGTTCTTGAGGAGCCTGTAACCATGCCAAAGCTCTACAGTCAATCCTTGCCTAAGACGGAATCCATTTCTAATGGATTCACGATGCCCTCTACTCTACAGGGCAACTGTGGATACCCACATCCGTACCTCCCACCAAAAACCCAGTGATGTAACAATGGACTTTTATTGCATGCTTTTACGTTGACTTAAACGGTACTAACTATGTCGAATTCAAGTTAAATGTTTTAAAATGCAAAATGAGGTTTATTATGGGTCATCACGCTTAGGTAAGTGTCCTTAGGATAGTCTAGAGTCAAGCTTGTCTCGAGTCGGTCCTAATCGGTATGCGCTTCCCTTTTACAATTTCAATTGATTGGCCCTTTTACATTAACAAGGCCCAATTCAATTCTCCTAAATTCCTTACATTTAGGCCCAGTGGCTAAAACCACTATTTAGCCCCCACAATCACAAAAGACGGCCTCACAGGCCTTCTTATTACAAAATATACAACAAATTACACCTAACTTGTGTTTTCGGGTCTCGGGCCCAAACCGAGCCCAAACGAATCCTTGGCCCGCTTCCCTAGGCCCAAGAACTCACCCACATAAACCCTAGAAGATCATACATGGTCTACTTGGAGTACAAGCAAAGAGATAGCAAAGGATATTTCGAAGATATTGCAAATCGGATTAAGGAAATACGAAATCTGGAGACTTTGCCCGCCTGAGTATCCAAAACAGGCCTTGCGGCTCATAGGGCAAATCGCAAGGGCCCTTGCGATTACCCTAGCAAATCGCAGGACCACTTGTTGTTCGCTCAGCGGGCATTTTCCCAGTTTTTCCTAAATATCTTCGGCTAGTCTACTATAAATACAACCATTTGCTCGACCCTTCAACACAAGTTTTCCACATAAGAAAAACACTTCTCCTCACAACCTTTCTTCCTAGGTTTTAGTACACATAATCTCACACACAAAAGCCTCACGCATAAACATCCTTTGAATTCCTCATTTTCTCTTGTTGAATTCTCTCCTTTGAAGCGAAGCGCTGCCGGTTTCCTAGATCGAGACAGGTAGGTCTTAATCCTAGCATGGATTAAGGTTTTCTTTACTTCTTTGACTTGCAAGGGCCTACACTAGGCTCACCTCGACTTTGGTACGCGAGTCTGCTTTTTATAAGGCGGCCATGCACCTCGAATACACACCCTATTCGTAACACCTTTCCAAAGTCGCATAAACAACTGACCTCCTTAAAATAAATCAATGGACAATTGAACTTTATTTTATGTATGCATTTAGCAAATCCTCTTATTGCATTAAATCACTTAACAATGAATTCGACTTTAACTGAACTGTTTTCGTTAACAAGTAAAGCATGCTTAACTGAGGGTTTTAAACAATCTCTTTTTGCATTTGCATTCGCATTATTTTTACAACTTATATCGCACTCGTACGTAGCGAATTATCTTAGGCTTACATATCATTCTTCTGCATTGTTCTCAAGTCTAGTAGAGGCTATCTTTTGATAGGCTTTTCCAAAAGATCTTTCATAAAACATTATTTGAATTATACTTTAGAAGAGTACCCTCACCCGAATCCGAATCTGGTTTCACAATAGCCTTAGACGGATGGGTGTCGACGTGCCTTGAACTCTAAGACGTGTCTTTGAGCATAAGGATACGGAGGCGGGTTCTAAATTTCCCTCATAATTTAGTGGCGGCTCCGAAACAGTTTTTAAAGGTTTTTCCTACTTAATCTTTTTCAACTTTTACGCCCTTAGCAAGACGTCGAGTGATCCCATTTAACCCCGGTACCTATAGTTGGCGACTCCGCTGGGGACAGGTTTTATTTTTAAAACTAAAATTAGCCTTTTCTTTTTAAAAATAAAAATGAGACTCGAACAACTTGAGAACAATCATCATATGTAAGCTAAGCATATTCGTTTAGAGTCGAATCCAGTGGATTCACACACAAACACCCCCGAGAGGTGGTTCCAAACGCAGGCATCGTCCATTCGACGAGGCACGTTCTGGACTAACTTCCCTCTCACCCCTCCACGGCTTGCCGTAAAAGACTGGTTTGACCGCCCCAGGGCTTCCTTCGTATCCTTCACGTTTTACTGTGTGGGCGAAGGGCTAAAAGCATCTGCCAAAGCGTACTCAAACCAGTCGGAGGCGTACGAGACTTGACCAAACAACCAAGAGTCATACGTACGAGTGCGAGGCTATACAATATAGCCTTCTTTCAAAATTCATTTGCATTGCTTATCTTCGAAAACTCACTTAAAATTTTCAAAGGTATAAATGAACCTAACAACTAACATCTAACATTTTGCAACTAACACCTAACATTTTACAAACAAAACTCTCGCGAATTTTTGAAATAAACTTTTTTTTAAAGCTTCCTTTTTGCAAAGCAAGCAAAACTCGAGTCAAGGTCCCAAACTTGAACTCGTGGATTTCACTCTTTGGATCACGCAACCCAAATCTCTTTTAACATCTTCGGCTTGACTAGCTCGAGTCGAATCCTTTCCATGCAATTAACTTTAGCCCACGACAACATACCGTCACTTGGGCTAAATGGTTGTAAGACAAAACAAAACATTTTTAGCATCGAGGCGAGTTGCGCGCACGCATCCTCGTCTCAAAAATACTCCTAGCTTAAAACATTTCGAAAACTTTCCTTTTTCAAGCTAAGAAAACAAGCAAAAACCCGAGCAAGGTTTAAAACCCTAGCTCGTGGATCTTCTCTCACAAATTTTTGAAATAAAGTTCTTTCAAAACTTCATTTTGCAAAAACAAGCAAAAACCCAAGCAAGGTTTAAGACCCGAGCTCGTGGATCTTCTCTCACAAATTTTTGAAATAAACATCTTTCAAAACATCATTTTGCAAAAACAAGCAAAAACCCGAGTAAGGTTTAAAACCCGAGCTCGTGGATCTTCTCTCACAAATTTTTGAAATAAACATTTTTCAAAACTTCATTTTGCAAAAACAAGCAAAAACCCGAGCAAGCTTCAAAACCCAAGCTCGTAGACTTTATTCCTTGGGTCACACGGCATAATCCCGTCTTTTAACATCCTCGACTCGACGTGCTCGAGTCGAACTCCTTTTTATCCCAGCTCGAGCCCACGACGACATACCGTTCACATGGGCTCAATCAATTTAAAACAAAAGCATCCTAACATCGAGGCAAAATGCACGCCCGCATTTTCGCCTCAAAAACTTCTCAAAACCAAACTCTTTCATTTTTGAAATAATTTATTTTCAAAAACTCATCCTTTTACACAACCATAGCAAAAAAACTTCTTCAACGGTTTTCGAAATAAAACACTCTTCAAAAATCTCACGTCAAACCAAATAGCCCCGCACTATTTCGGCTTGACTCTTCAAGCATCCTTTTCAAGTCACCCGGGAATAATCGCCACATTCCCTAAGCCTTCGAAAACGAAAATGGATTAAATAACCCATGGTTATCCTAACCCATTTATCGCACGCTTTTTCACAAAGCATGACCCAAGAATTAGAACACATTCTTGGTGAGTTTTTCAAAGCAAACCCACGGCCCTTGGCCTTTTCGAACCTCTCAAAACAAACTCTTCTTCAAAATTCGTTGGGTCAAACGACCCATTGTCAAACCGGCCCAACATTTAGCATCCTTTGCCAAGCCCAAGAAGGGCCAAGCCCAATCTTGTGGACTCCAACATGGCATCGAATGGCTCAAAACCACTTCGATCCAATTCTTTTTTGACAAAATTCATGTGGACGTGTAAAATCGTCCTCATCCCATTTTCGGCTCAAATAGCTTAACGCCATTTCGAGCATCCACCGCAATAGGATCTTAAAGACACAAACCGTTAACATAAACCTATCGAGCATGAAACGTTTTAAAACATTTCTGGCTCGAAATCCTTTCTAAAAATCTTTGTCGACACATGCACGACAAACCTTTTTCACTACGCTCTCACTACATTTTGAAATAATATTTTTCAAAATGCTTTTCCCCAAACCAATTGATCCACACTCATTTTGATTTGACTTACACAAACACTCTCTTCGAAACATCCAAGAATAACCAACACATTCTTGTGACACTTCGAAAACACAAATGGGCTACACGACTCACGGTCATCACAACCCATCTATCTCAAAACTCTTTTCAAACCCGAGAATGTCAACCCATTCTCGAGGACTTTCACAAAACAAATCGAACGGCCCGCGACCTTTTCCTTTTTACACCTCTTTCGAAATAAACATTTTTCAAAATTTTTTACTGGCCCAAAGCCTTTTAGGATTAAACATCCCTCTTTTCGCAAATTCACAAAGCCCGGGAATGTGCAATCGTAATCCCGCGGACTTTTCATGTTGGACCAAGTGACTCATACTCGCTTCAATCTAACTCTTCCTTAAGCACGTGCATGAAAACGAGCACAATCGTTTCCATCGCATTTTCAAAGCAACCTCAATTCGAGTAGCTCATCACTACCTTGAATCATCTCTTGCACAGAGTCGAAATGTGACAACACATTTCAACTCGAAACACCCTCTCTCTTTCATGAAAACAAAACCGTTTCAAAGACAAGACGAATCAAAGTATGCGTTAATCGAGTCTCGACACCAAGGGCATCGACGTGTACCTACGGCACGTACATCACGAAACAACCGACAAGGCGTCCACTCAAGCACCATCGACGATCTGGCGGATCTCCTCAAGCAATTCGAGTCTTTTAAATACGGGTCGATTTTTTAAGCATCGAGTCAATCTCCGTCAGTCTAGGATAATCGAGTCTTCGACGTACGACATTTTAACAAATCGATAAGGGAATAAGTTTGCCTACAACCCAGTTTCCTTTTACCCATTTTACTCACATTTCTTATACAAAACCATTTTGCACCGACATACATTGCATCCTAGGAGTAGCTATCCGAAGGAGGTCTAGGCCGGATACGAAGGTCCAAGTCAATATCAAGTACAAGACAAAAACCAAAAGGTTTTCGACGACTAGACACCTAAGGTTCGGTAGTATGCTTATGGTCTACTACTCCGCTGCTTTTGGAGGAGGATCCATTAATTTGGGGCTCCACAGTGGTCATGAATTTGATCCCGACCAAAAGTATGAGTTTTCCTGGATCGCCCTCCGCGTACTCGATCGCGTGCCTAATAAGCAAACGAACTTGTCAGAGGAATCCGGCGTGATAGACACATGATCACATACAACCTTCCCACCATAGGGTCGAGCAAAGTCGAAACTCGAGCCCAAACCACAAAGGGTGCGACGAATTCTCAAACACAAAGGGGAATACAATCAAAGTGAAAACAACGGCAAAAGGAGCAAAATCAAAAAAGGGAAACAAGTCTCAAAGTCTCCAAGAAATCAAGAAGCAAACAGGTCTCAAAGTCTTCAAGAAATCAAAAAGCCACAAGTCTCAAAGAAATGGACAAAACAACATTCAAAAAGCCCGAAATTCAACAGGGCAAGTGGCTCAACAAACAAAGGTCTACTCAAAAATGGACCCAGTCAAATACTCCTTCGAGAAATCTGTGCCAAATGGACATATGGCACGATGAACTTTTCTCTTAGCCGAAATTGACATCAAAGGACGAGAAGTTTCAGATTTTCTCGCCAAATACGCAATCGACGAGGAACCCATCGTCGACACTACATCATTTCCCGACAACAGAATTTACAACGTCAACGACGAGCAATATACTTCGATGGTTCATCCAATTATCGAGGTTGTGGAATAGGAATACTCCTCATTTCCCAAACGGCGAACACGAACCCCTCTCCATCAAATTGGACTTTGATGTAACAAACAAGCGGCCAAGATCAACCAAGGAGAACCTACCCTTAGGATGCAATGTATCAAGGTCGACCATATAAACACCCCTCATGGACCGGCGGGTCCTTAAACACGCACATTTCTACAAAAACACCCTCATGGACCGGCGGGTCCTTAAACACGCACCTTTCCACATAAGCACCTTTTCAAAAAAAACAAACACATTCCTTCGAACTACGCTAGGTTTGATTCCGTATCCACGGATACGTAGGCCGCTCACTCGAGCTCAACCAACCCTTTACAAAATTTCACAAAAACATTCCTATGTCTAAAGCCAAGGACATCCTCACAAAAATCCACAAAAATCAAAGGCAGACTGTTTCCTTATCGAGGCGTTAAAACGACTACGTCGAGACAAAGTTGTGTTAAACCTAGGAGTAGTACTCTGCTTTTTCATCTAACCTTGTTCATTTTGCAGGAACAATAACATGCCACTGAAGCAACCATACGCCGCCAAGCCGGGGGCTTTACCGATGCACGTGTCTCAGTCATTTACATCACTATCATTGTCGAGTCTCGAGTCACGCATACGATTCACCTTCGTCTTTGAAACACCTCAAACACTCGGCACTATTTTGACCCATTTTCAAAAGCTTTTCAGTTTTTAAAACTTCTAAAGCATCCGCACATACACGAGGACACACGTCCTTCAAACATCTCATCCACATCCACAAGGAGCATCTTTCAAAAGTTAACTCAACACCCGAGAACTCGTTGTGAACCGACTCAACCCCCGAGTCAATTCACTTTAGGAAGCACTTTCTAACAATTAACTCAAAGCTCGAGTTAATGCTTTTCAAACAAAAATACGCCTTTAAGCATTTTTCAAAATCCTCTTTTGCAAAAACAGCATTTTCAAAATCTTCTTTTGCAAGAACGTTTTTCTCAAACAAAAGGCATTTCCAAAAAAATGAGAGAGCATTTTCAAAAACTTTCTTTTTTTGAGTACTAACTACGCAGGTACAAACAAGAGATGGGGAAGACATCAAGCATGACATAAGCGAGCATTCACAATGCTCAAAACGCAGTCAAGCACATGGAGTACGCCCAACGACGCTGGATACAGACGCACTCAATCCGAAGACATTGGGTACACCTAGCCCGAAGACACACCTTATCTGACGATACTAGATGCACCGTACCCTAGACAAAAACAACAACTGCATCCACAACCATCCTTGACGCAGCCCACTTCCTACCACATGGAAAACGAAGCACCAAACCCCAAGGTTGGGGGCTTATGTACAATATTTCCAATATCTACAGATAGCACACGCACCTCCTTAGACTAGGAAGCCACACATTCCTATCTCACAAGCATTATGGTCCACTCATGCACCATGAGTGCGACATACATCTCACACTTACAACGAAGACTGGGGGCTAACATTCCATTATGGGTACATACTCCTATACCAAGTACAACAAAATAGATATCCTTCACGGACATACCAAAACTTTACAACATAAAGCTAAAGCAACCGCCCTACCTCGATGGTATCCCTAAAACGCCACCAGCCGAAGCAAAGACTCTACCTTGATAGGGGACACCTTCAGAACAATAACACCCCAGAAGCAAAAGCGAGTCAAATTCACAATTCGACTTAGCTCAAACACCCCCCGGGTCGGCATGCCCATAAACGTGCATCACCGAACTACGCTGGTATGATTCCACACACCGTGGATACGTAGGCAACTTTGCAAAAGGCACGACCGACACCCCAAGCAAAAACGACACACCATGCAAGGACGAAAGCAACATTTCCAGTTTGACTTAATTTTTACACCAAAACTTAACCAAACTAAGGGGGCAAAATTAAAAGCGATAGTCGCAATCTTGACTTTACTTTTACACTGAAGCATAATCCTAAACTACCAGAAAGACTTTGATTTAGCTTTACACTAAAGCTTCGTCAAACTACCGGGGGGGGGGTTGGTAATTCCAAACCAAACACCGTACTCCACACTTTGACTCAGTTTTCATACAAAACTTCGTCAAACTCGAGGAGGTAGTCCAAAACTCTTTCCCCTAATACACATCTTTCCTCACACTTTGACTCAGTTTTCATATCAAAACTCAGTCAAACTCGAGGGGGTAATCTAAAAACACCTTCCCCCAACACAACTAATACCAAGCACATACTCTTCATTTTGACTCAGTTTCATATCAAACTTAGTCAAACTCGAGGGGGTAATTCAAAACACTTCCACTTGAAAAAACTCATCGCCAAGTTTGACCATCGTTATACACTCTAACTCGGTCAAACTGGGGGCTCACACCATACACCCTTCAAGCTTCCGCCAACGAAAAATCGGGTAATTTTTCGCGAAATGACGCCTGAAGAAGAACAAATCACGCTACATTCAAGCACCTACGATTGGCGACACCTCCAGAACCGCCTCAAGACGACAACATGATGCATAACACTCCCACGTATGCATCATACAAAAAACACCCGAACATAAGATAGAGCATCACTCACTCAAACATGAGCCCAAACACCAGACATCCCGAACCCGAAAAACGAGTATCAAGTGAGCCTAAAACAATCACAACAATACCACGTTTTATGGCTGAAGCAAGCGACATATGAAGATCTTCAGTAGAGTAGAAAATCGCATATTCAAAATTTTCCGGATTTGAAACCGCGACATGTGCGAATGAGTTCACGCTTGAAGTCGCCAATTGATAAGAGATTCCCCGGAAGAATCACTAGCCGACAAGGCAATTTCCAAAACATATTTTACTCCACGTTCTCTCTCCACCTTGGGCTCATTGATTCATTTCCAAGCCTAAGTATTTTTCTTCGTACACGCAAGCTTTCATGGTTAAGGCGTCACCTAAAGTCCGCCATGCACGTGTATTAACCTCCAATACACGGCACAAGTACAGGAATACACTACAGATTTCCTTTACCTTCAAAAAACCTTCCCAATGGAGTTTCCACATAAAGCAAGCCCAAACACCTTTGCCACTACACCAAGCAGTACACCAAGCATATACACTTTCCCTCGGACGATAATTCCCGGCGGGCATACACCAGCACGAAGCACGAAGCACCAGCACGAAACACGAAGCACCAGCACGAAGCACGAAGCACCAGCACGAAGCATAAGCACAAGCGCTCCTCAGCGAGACCAAGCAACAGCAAAGGCAACGGCAACAGGCACCAACAACAGCACAGGACGCAAAGGCATTTAGCAGGAAGGCATGCCCTTATAGTATGCATGTCCCGCCCCAGATATGCCCGGTTCGGAGTCCTCGTCGCACCCATGGACACATACTCCGCGCCGCTGATGGTATCGAGACTATAACGGTCCAGATGCTGTCGTGAAGTTTGACTTTCGCTTTAGTCCTAAGCTCAGTCAAACTGGGGGCTCTGTGGATACCCACATCCGTACCTCCCACCAAAAACCCAGTGATGTAACAATGGACTTTTATTGCATGCTTTTACGTTGACTTAAACGGTACTAACTATGTAGAATTCAAGTTAAATGTTTTAAAATGCAAAATGAGGTTTATTATGGGTCATCACGCTTAGGTAAGTGTCCTTAGGATAGTCTAGAGTCAAGCTTGTCTCGAGTCGGTCCTAATCGGTATGCGCTTCCCTTTTACAATTTCAATTGATTGGCCCTTTTACATTAACAAGGCCCAATTCAATTCTCCTAAATTCCTTACATTTAGGCCCGGTGGCTAAAACTACTATTTAGCCCCCACAATCACAAAAGACGGCCTCACAGGCCTTCTTATTACACCTAACTTGTGTTTTCGGGTCTCGGGCCCAAACCGAGCCCAAACGAATCCTTGGCCCGCTTCCCTAGGCCCAAGAACTCACCCACATAAACCCTAGAAGATCATACATGGTCTACTTGGAGTACAAGCAAAGAGATAGCAAAGGATATTTCGAAGATATTGCAAATCGGATTAAGGAAATACGAAATCTGTAGACTTTGCCCGCCTGAGTATCCAAAACAGGCCTTGCGGCTCATAGGGCAAATCGTAAGGGCCCTTGCGATTACCCTAGCAAATCGCAGGACCACTTGTTGTTCGCTCAGCGGGCATTTTTCCAGTTTTTCCTAAATATCTTCGGCTATTCTACTATAAATACAACCGTTTGCTCGACCCTTCAACACAAGTTTTCCACATAACAAAAACACTTCTCCTCACAACCTTTCTTCCTAGGTTTTAGTACACATAATCTCACACACAAAAGCCTCACGCATAAACATCCTTTGAATTCCTCATTTTCTCTTGTTGAATTCTCCCCTTTGAAGCGAAGCGCTGCCGGTTTCCTAGATCGAGACAGGTAGGTCTTAATCCTAGCATGGATTAAGGTTTTCTTAACTTCTTTGACTTGCAAGGGCCTACACTAGGCTCACCTCGACTTTGGTACGCGAGTCTGCTTTTTATAAGGCGGCCATGCACCTCGAATACACACCCTATTCGTAACACCTTTCCAAAGTCGCATAAACAACTGACCTCCTTAAAATAAATCAATGGACAATTGAACTTTATTTTATGTATGCATTTAGCAAATCCTCTTATTGCATTAAATCACTTAACAATGAATTCGACATTAACTGAACTGTTTTCGTTAACAAGTTAAGCATGCTTAACTGAGGGTTTTAAACAATCTCTTTTTGCATTTGCATTCGCATTATTTTTACAACTTATATCGCACTTGTACGTAGCGAATTATCTTAGGCTTACATATCATTCTTCTGCATTGTTCTCAAGTCTAGTAGAGGCTATCTTTTGATAGGCTTTTCCAAAAGATCTTTTATAAAACATTATTTGAATTATACTTTAGAAGAGTACCCTCACCCGAATCCGAATCTGGTTTCACAATAGTCTTAGACGGATGGGTGTCGGCGTGCCTTGAACTCTAAGACCTGTCTTTGAGCATTAGGACACGGAGGCGGGTTCCAAATTTCCCACATAATTTAGTGGCGGCTCCGAAACAGTTTTTAAAGGTTTTTCCTACTTAATCTTTTTCAACTTTTACGCCCTTAGCAAGACGTCGAGTGGTCCCATTTAACCCCGGTACCTACAAAAACTTTGAGATTCGCCCCACCTTTCTTAATTTGGTGGAGAGCAATCAGTTTGGTGGCAATCCCACCGAAGATCCTGGTCGGCACATGCCGGTTTTTACGGATTACTGTTCGACTTTTAAACAGACCGGGATTACGCAGGATCAGATTAGGGAGATGCTGTTCCCTTTTTCGTTACGAGATCGAGCCCGCGAGTGGATTACTGATCTAGATAAGACTGCTGCGGGAATTACAAATTGGAATGGTCTTGCTTTTGCTTTTTATTCTAAGTATTATCCTCCAGAGCGCACTAATCAAATGCGCAGTCAGATTCAGGGCTTCAAGCAAACTTACGATGAGTCTTTAGCTGAAGCATGGGAGAGGTACAAGAAGCTGATACGGGATTGTCCTCACCACGGATTGAACGACTGGTTGATGATCATGACGTTTTATAACGGTTTATATGCTGAGAGCCGAGCTATTCTTGATTCTGCTACAGAGGGGCGTTTTGCTAATAACGTCGATGATGATAAGGCGTGGGCTTTAATTGAGGAGATGGCGGTGCACTCGTCACAATTTGGGAAGCCGAGGGATAATTCTCGGTCTGCACACCAGGACCATGATAAGGAAAGCTTGAGTGCGATTACTAGTTAGCTTGCTGCGCTGACTACGAAGATTGATATGATACACGGTGGTGGTTCTTCTAATGCTCATGTGAATGCTGTCACAGGGCACGATTCTGGTTACTGTTCTTCGGGTTATGTTGCACCCCACGAGCAAGTTCACGCTTACCAATCTTACCAACAGAACTTGCCCTACCAAAATCAGCCGGGTTATGATCGATCACTCTTATCCTACCGTAACCAGAATGTCCTTAACCCGACCACCCAACCACCTCAAAACCCCCCTTATATGCCCCCTCACAAGACTTTCCAACCACAACCCACTTACCAAAAACCACCTTACGTCCCTCTACCACAAATTACCTCGGGACCTGATCCTCTAGCGGAGATGCGTACTATGATGATGGCCATGCAAAAGATGCAAATGGAGACAAATCAGGCCGTTAAGCATCTTGAGACACAGGTTGCCCAGATTGCTACGTCACAGGCAACCCGCCAAAAGAGGCAATTACCTCAGCAGGGCGACCAACCGAAGAATATTGAGCATGTAAATGCGATCCAGTTACGTAGCAGGAGGGCTTATGATGGGCCTCCAATGCCCGGGTTGGATGAGTTGGTCAAGGAGGGTGCCGAGGGTAATAAGGAGAAGGATCTGGTGAAAAAGGCGAAGCCAGGCGGCGCGGCCGCGACCAGCCGGCCGGTCGGGATCGGCCAATCGAGCGGCGATCGCGGCAAAGACACGGGTGATATTTCTAAGGACAAGGCTCCGGAAATACAGATTAAGCTTCCATTTCCCGTACGTGTTCGTCAAGCTAAGTGGATTCCCACTTTAGTAAGTTCTTCGAGATCGTCAAAGGTTTGCAGGTAAACGTTCATTTTATCGATTTGATTAGAGAGATTCCTGCGTACGCCAAGTTCATGAAGGAGGTCTTAGCTAGAAAGCGTACTGTTGACGATGTTGAGTCCGTAGCTTTTCTGGGGGCGGGTAGTGCATTTCTGCAGGGTAGTTCACCCCCTAAGCTTAGTGACCCTGGGACTTTCTCCAATCCTTGCTCGATTGGTAGCTATGTTGTTAATAATGCTTTGTGTGATCTTGGGGCTAGTGTTAGTGTCATCCCATATTCTGTTTGTAAAAAGCTTAATATGACTACTCTGGGTTGCACCTCTATCACTTTGCAAATGGCAGATCGTTCAGTCCAGCACCCTTTAGGTATCCCAGAGGACGTTCCTGTACGGGTAGGAAAATTCTTTATCCCCGTATACTTCATAGTGCTAGACATTCCTGAGGACACCCACATCCCGATCATTTTAGGGAGACCCTTCCTGCACACTGCCGGAGCTGTTATTGATGTGGGTAATAAGACCTTAACGTTCTCAGTAGGGGGTGAAAAATTGTCTTATACGCAGTCGAGTACCCCGAGATCGCCTATGCAGTTAGAGTCGGTTTGTGCTATTGATGCTATACCTCCGTCTCACTCTACTGGAGACACTTTGGACGTCTTTTCTGTTGTCTCCCCTTGTGCAGGTTCGTCGAAGAATAGCTGCAGGACTGGTTTGGAGGAGAGGAAGCTACTGACTACCGACTTGTTGGATGCTGGTGATGGAGATGGGAGCCCCACGGTCGAGTCGCCATGAGCGCGGGGGAGATATGGCGAGGTGTTTCGAGAAGGAATCCCTTGCTTGTTAATTCTTGATGATCTACCTCGTGAAGGTAGAGTTTTGTGGCGCTCGGATGCTATTACCGCGAGCGAGGCGGTCGCGAATGGTCAGCGACCTTAGCAGGATTATTTGAGTTGATTTGAGCCGTGAAGAAGGTCGTGCGGGACCGTAAAAAACCAGCGCTACCGGGAGGCAACCCGATGACGATTGTATTTATTGTACTTTGTTCGGTTTGCTTTTGTTGACATTTTAGTTTTTATTGAGCGCGTGAGGACGAGGGTCTAATAGTTTGGTTTAGAGCACAGGTATTTATTGATTTCTTATACTTAGAAGTTTGATAGCGCTCACGAACAGAAGACCTCAGAGCCGGCCTCCCGGCAGCCGGGCAAGGACCGGGGCCGTAGCTAAAAATTGGAAGACTGGAAAAAAACGCAAAAAATTGAAAATTGGGGTACCAGCCGGCCGGCCGGCCGCCGGTCCCCCCCTGCTGTACTGCCTTGTTTTTTCTCGCGTGCTACTCCGAAGTACTTCATAGCTGGACTGATTTGGACGCATATTCGTGAACTATTAGCCGCACTCCGTGCTTCGCTTCGGTTTGGGGGAGCTTCATCTTAATAATGTGAGCTTTCATTACCCTTTCTCCTCGCTTTATTTTTCTCACCCCCGTATATTATTTGTCCTTTTCTGCTACTTGTGGTTGTGCTGCCACATTGAGGACAATGTGCGATTCTGGTTTGGAGGAGGGAAGCACTTTCGCGCTTTTCATTTGCTTTTTTCATTTTGTGTGTATTTTATTTATATAAAAAATCAAAAAAAATCAAAAAAAAATCCCAAAAATACGAGTCCTTTTGTGTCTTTTTGGTCGTCTTAGGAACCTTCTGTGCAGGATTAGCTTTAGTGTCTTTTGAGATACGCTCTTAGTCGCTTAGTTGAGTCTCTTGATTGTGTTGATTTGATATGCTTTGCTTACCCTTTCCTTTCATCCTTGAGGTGATTTGAGTAGACTGACTTATTTTTGACATAGGGACATGTGACGTAGACGGGGCGTGTTTCTTAGACTACCCATCCACTTGACATTGTATATACTCGTACTAGTGAATTGAAAACTTGAATTTATGTCATCGTTTGAGCCTACTTGTTCTTAAATGATCGAGCATTGCACGAAGAGATACTTGTTTTTTGTTACTATATTATTTAACTCCACATTAGCCAAATGGCCTACTTTTCCACCCTTTAGACTTAGGTCCCTCATTTGTAGCCCGTCCTAGCCTTTGTAGCCTGTTTTTCCTGAGCCACATTATATATATTGAGCTACATTTTAGAATTATCCTACCCAGGCTGATCAGTTGCATTAGGGATCGTATGTTTTCACGGAGTATTTGGTTGGGGAGGAAATAGGTTAAGTCCGTGATTGCTTATCTTGTGAGTTGGAGTTATGGGTTAATGATATGCGAGTATTCTTGTTAATTATGCGTTTTCCTACGAGTTTCAAAGTTCCACCCGATCTCGTTTCATTTTATTCAAAAAGAAAATCCAAGAAAAAAAAGGAAAATCCAAAAAGAAGGAAAAGAAAAGAAAAGAAAACAAAAAGAAAGAGTTGGTTGTAAATACGTTGTTGTTTAATTCAATAAGAAGATCGGAAGTGTTAAGTTGGAAACGATGTTTATCATTCTTATGCGGGAGTTGTGGTTTATTTTAATAGACGGTTGAGGAGGAGTTTTGATTGGATGTAGGTGTTGATTTTAGATGCAGCTCTTAAGCCGTTGAGCTCCACATTTCCAAATGCATTTACCACCTTTTTACCCTCTTAACCCGAGCCTAACATTACAACCCTTGGAAACCTCGCTCGATGTGATTTTGAGACATTTTGGGTGACGACGTGCTTAGTTCTAGTAGTTTTCCTAGTGGATGCATACGGTCGAAAGTCTTTGCATGGAGTTTGCGCCATTATGTTCCGCCGTCTTATATTTGTTTAGTTTGCTCCCTAACTCTTCAATTTATTGAAGAGGAAGCAGGTATTGATTTGATTCACTTTTGTATGAGGCGACGATGCTTGTGACTTTGAGTTTGCATTTTCCTGTACTAGTTTGTCCTCGTGATTATGTGCTATGTCTGGGTAGTTTGCTTGAGGACAAGCAAAGGTTTGGTTTGGGGGAGTTTGATACGTGCTATTTATATAGATTATATGCCCCCGGTTTAGTTGCATTTAGCTTGCATTTATTCGAGTTCATTATTATTTTAGGAGCTATTTGCTTTATATTGCGGTACTGCTGTTCCTCGTTTATATTTTGCAGGTTTTGGCGGTTCTGAGCTAAAACCTGAGTTGATTGGAGCATTTTGAGTACCGAGACTACGAGACCAAGCTCGAGCTTATACGGAAGCTCGGGAGTTCAGATAAAAGACCAAAAGATCAAAAGGCCACGAGTAAATTAAGCCCAAAAGCATATTGGGCCTAAGTTGAAGGAAGAAGAGCCGGCCCAGCTGGAGAGGGTCCGGCCGGTCAGTCAGGCGGCCTGACTGACCGGCTGGCCCATTATTTTCGTCGGGTTTTGTTTTAATTCGAGTTTGGTTTTTGGCAATTGGATATAAATACTCCTAGGTCGTGAACACTTTATTCTATGCTTTATTTTACTTTGGAATTTAGCTTTTAGAAATAGTTCTCTCTCTACAAACTCTCAAGAACTCAATTAGTTAGTTTCAAGATTGATCTACTTTGTAACCGTCAGTACTCTGATTTAATCCAGGTTTATTTTAATTACTACTCCGTATTATTCATTCATCATGTCTTGTTGTTATTATTATTATTTTGACCTAGCCATGAGTAGCTAATTTTCCTATTAGGGTTTAGGGTGATTTGTGAGATTGGTTCAGGAACATGTTTTAATTGCTTAAATTGGTTGAACTTGTGCAAGTTGATTTCTTCCTACGCGTTTTTTTTATCAATTGAATTTAGGGACGCCTTTATTGAATTGAACTTAGGTTGTTTTGATTTAAGATCGAAAGCCGAATTGAAACTAGACTCACGCGTATTTGATAAGTTAAGTTTAGAAAGTTGCGAGAGCCCGCTAAATTTGCTTAAGGTTAATATTGACTCGAGAGAGCGTATTCTTAAACCTAGTCACTTGCATAGCTTCAATTGATTGTTATTTCCTTTTGAGTTGAGTTCCTGACACTAGTGGAAAAAACCCCTATAGTGGCGGTTCAAAAGACCCTATAGTGGCGGTTATGGTATGACGTATATATGGGGGACGTGTATGGTATTCGTGTCGGTTCGAAAACCGACACCATAAATAAACATATTGTGGCGGTTTTTGTTAGAACCGCCACTATAGGTAGGACCTATAGTGGCGGTTTTTGTTAGAACCGCCATCATAGGTAATACCTATAGTGGCGGTTCTTGTTAGAACCGCCACTATAGGTAGGACCTATAGTGGCGGTTTTTGTTAGAACCGCCATCATAGGTAATACCTATAGTGGCGGTTGTTGCTAGAACCGCCACTATTTGTCATCATAGGTAAGACCTATAGTGGCGGTTTTTGTTAGAACCGCCATCATAGGTGAGACCTATAGTGGCGGTTCTTGTTAGAACCGCCATCATATGTCATACCTTTTGTGGCGGTTTTAGTGAGAAACCGCCACTATAGCTTGATATTTTTTTTAAAAAAAAATTTGGTACCACCACCTCATAAACTGTACAATTCATGTACCAAATATAAACATACGCAAATGTGATGATTGATTCCATCAACCAATTTACATGATATCCAACACCACGATTTCATATTAAACTTTAATATTCATTACAAATATCTCTCATGTACAAACTTAAATGATATCGAACAACAATGTCATGTATCATAACCAATACAATAATCATCCAACTTTACATTTTCATTATAAAACTGTCTTCACTACTGAACAAGTCCATGAGAGCCTGAAACCATACGACCTTTGTGTTCTCCGTGACTTTCCTCGCAAAGACATCATGTATCATAACCGTTCAAAAAGTAAACGGGAGGATCATCGTGCAACGACACATGACACCAAGTTGCACAATGACAACTCCATTCAAAATATGATAAAAATATAAAGAGACTACAGACTTTGCTGTGCAAAAGAATACCATGAATACCATTCTTCGACGCTGACATACCCTTTCCTTTCTTTGTGCATTCGCCCCATTTTGTTCTTCTTCTTCTTTCTTCTTCTTCCTTCATGCGGCTTATCAAAACCCTTACTACTTCAACGCTTCTCTTTCTCTTTTCTTCACTTTGGAGGCTTCTTTCTCTTCGTTTTCTTTAAAATAACTCAAATAAGCGAAAGTAAATATTAGTGTAATATACCTCCTTTTACCAATGTTAACATAGAGCGGTTAAATCGCTCTTTTGGCCTCGCGAACTTGGCGGTGAACAAGCGCCTTTGGAATAGTGTTCTTGATGTGTCACAAACCATGGCAACATAAGCTCACACATTTGAACCTGGTCAGCGAAACAGAGACAAATTACATTCTTCATGTTAACTTGGCGTAAGATAGCCCGCGAAGAAAGCCGCAACACCAAAAACACAAGCGAAATTCAACTATTTTGTCGTTCCAAAGCGGCGGTATTTTACTACTCATGATTGACAAAAAAGAATATAGCGTGGATGAAGATTCAATCCTATAACGTATACCTGTCGTCCACGGGTCATCAATCTGAACTATTCGGCTCAAATGTGTGATTGACGGAGGTCGTTAAATGCATGCAGATCTGTTTGAGATGGGCACTAGAACAAGGAATAGCAGGTGTAGTCAAAAGTTTCAACAACGAGAGTGTGAAGCAAAATTTGGACATTTTCGAGTTAATAAAATTTATCGTACTAAAGGGTCGCACTTAAGAAGCGGGATTGTAGATACCTTGACATAATTAGTGGTGTCAAGGGTAAAGCGGTGGTATCTCTTCGTCTGCATGTAGCGTATCTCTTCGTCTGCATGTATGTGTTCCGTGAAGAAATTCTTCAGCTTCTGCTCATAATTATCCACCTTTTCTGGGCACAAGTCAAGCAAATCCTGCACAAATATATGCAAACAGTCAAGCGAACTGCACACGAGTGCAAACGAGTAAAGCAAGGGTAGAAAAACAACATAAGACAATAAATAGATCTTTTGTAGGACTGTTGTTCAGCCCCTAACAATGGTCACAATTACTCCATGATGGTCAACAATATGCATACAATTATAGTACTAAATCTCAATAACGATGAAGGTTCCGGCATCACATCGTGGCTTTGTATCTCTGTCGCTTCAAAATGCGGTAAAATACACCCTTGGACTGCTCTCAGTGAGAGTCAAAACCTTCAAAACGCATTTCAGTGTAACATCGTACTATTAGAGACTTTGTCGATTTCCTTCAGTCATTAAGGCTACCTAAGAAATTTCTCTTAAATCATACACTGATTTCGTCCCCTGGATCATTGGATTCACTGCAGTTTCATATGTCACAGATCACGATACAAGTCACAAGTTTAAGAAGTGAGCAAGGTTAAATATATAACTACGAGTACAAGTTTAAAACTTAGTAAATCATAAAGCGGCGACAATAAGGGAGTAGATATCGGACCATAACAATCAATGACTCATACAAAGATATACACTCACACATACCGGTCATATCATACAAAATTACATCACAAATACCCGGACTACGGAGGAAAACCCTTACCTCGAAGAAGGGCGCCAAAAAGTCGAGGAAATGCAAGGAGAAACGTCGACAAGCTACGATTGACACGAAATACATTAATAACTACACTAATGAATCCTAATAAACTCATAAATTCACCTTAAAGGTGTTTTAATCGAGAATTATCAAAATTTAGGGTTAACTTAATAGCATAGCCTGGACTCGGCGACCACTAAAGCTCGCTATGGCTCTGTGTTCCCGAGCAATCTAAATGCAGTCTTAATCCTCTTTGAAACATCGAGTTAACGCCTTTGTCCACGTAAAATAAACTATAGCAATATAATAAGTGAACAGGGAGTAGGTCTCGACCGCAATTTTGTATGCCAAAGATAAGGTCGCAGGGGTGAACGAGGAATAGTTAGGCAGATGGAAATGATATTCATATTCTCTAGTATCAAACTAGTAAGGAGTACGACGTTATAAGCAGAGAGTCTATGTTTTACCTTCCACCCACCGACTTAGCATGATCCACGGTGCAATTAGATCACCGCTTGTGAGCCAATACTACTTGGTCGCCATCTTCGTCATCATCCGCAATTGTCAAACATCCACAACAAGAGCAACAACTACAACAACAGAATCATAACATTATCATATCATTGAAGTAATCCTAGCAAATAGAAGATTAGCACACATCAATCACCATCACCTTAATCTTCATGACTGCACAAAAAATTGAAATTTAAACACAGGATTTGATCTTAATGTATTTTCATAGTAGATCTAGACTTATATGCCTGTAAAACCACCATAATTTTAATCAACAACATAATTACATCACATAAATTCATTGCAATCCATCATCAAATCACAAGTAACTTCATGTCAACATAAAATTCAAGAATTTTAATCAACTGACGATAATAAGAAAATGACACATAAAATGAAAAAGGGGGAAAATACTGACAAGTGATTCGTAAATGGAGGCGGCGACGACGACCAAACAGACCACACCGTTGTCCTCGTCGGTATCCACCTTTTCTAAGATCGCCCTCAATTCATCGTCCTCGAATGCGTTGTTTATGCACCTCATTCTTGATAGCTGTCAATTATTAGGGCTCAAATTTGAAGTTTTAAACCCTAATTCATCCACTCATTTACGATTTTGGTTTGAATTTGGAGTTTCAATTATTAGGGTTAGGGTTTTGATTTGGGGCAAAAATTAAACGGTAAATTAGGGTAGAAAGAGGCGGAAATGAGGCGGTAGGAGCAGGGAAGAGGCGGTAGGAGCAGGCGGCTGGAGACTTGAAGGAGCAGGTTGTTTTCATTTCTTCGCGCGGGTATTGAAAGTGATTGAATTAAAGGGGGACATCAGTTTTGTGTGTTTTGTATTGTTGTGACTATAGTGTCGGTTTTATTAACAACCGCCACCATTTGTTCCTTCACTTTGACATGTAGTGTCGGTTTTGTTAAAAATCGCCACTATATATTAATACCTATAGTGTCGGTTTCCAAAAGAACCGCCACCATATGTTTATTTACTTTGACATATAGTGTCGGTTTTTTAAAAACCGCCACTATATATTAATTCAATAGCCCTATAGTGTCGGTTTCCTCAAGAACCGCCACCATATGTTTATTCACTTTGACATATAGTGTTGGTTTTGTTAAAAACCGCCACTATATATTAATTCAATTTGCCAAATAATACGTCGGTTTATACACAAACCGCCACCAAAAGGTATATTATGGCGGTTTATATCAAAACCGCCACCAATACTCTACCTTTTTGTGTCGTTTTTAGCTTAAACCGACACAATATATCTTCCTTTGAACATTTAGTGTCATTTCCTTTAAAACCGCCACTATAGCACCGCCACTATAGGGGTTTTTTCCACTAGTGATGAATTAGTGTCACATTGATCCCAATGCCCTAATCTCCCTCTCATACACTTTTATACCCTTTTATTACTGTTCTTAGTTTAGTTTATCCTCTTATACACCGACTTGTTACCCTTGAGATTGAGCTACATTAGCTAAGCGATCTTTTGACTACTCTATCTCTCTGTGGATTCGACCCTACTGCCACTAGCTACCCAGTTAGTTGTCCTTAGTTTTATTTTTGATAGGCGACTACGACTTAGCCTCATCAATGTTTACGTGGGAAAAACTCTTAGAAATAAGGGAAGAACCACGGGCACGAAGCCAGGAGAGGATTTGCACTATGTGGGACAGTAGTTACAAAATCTGGACAGAAATGGAACAGAAGTTGAACAGTAAATGTGATAGTAAAATTATAATTGGGACCGATTTGCAGTGTGTATAGTTCTTCCTATTGAATATCTGGTCCCTTCTGCTAGTGGATTCCTTCCTTTTTATACGTGTAATCTCCTGGTTTCTTCCAACGTTCATTTCCCTTGTTTGTAGGCAATTTCCGCTTTCTGCTCCAACGCTCACAAGTTGTTTCCTATCTTCTTGGGAAGTTTGACCCTTTCTTTCGCTAGTCTTCACCGGTTCTTTCTAGGTTTATGTTCCCATTATTCCATCCTGGTCTTTATCGTCTGGTTTGGGCTTGGCCCATTTTTGGGTTTTCCTCTCCTAACCTGGGCCTCTTCTATACTGCTGTAGCTTCTGGGCCAGCGTGGGTTATGGTCCCAACAATTGTCCCCCATCTCCTAACTCCTCAGGTCTGGCCTGGGAGTGAGGAGATGAGTTGCTGTCAAGCCCCAGCGCAGAGTTAATCCTGGTCCTGACTCTTTTGTTTTTGTTGTGCTCGTTGTTCTGGGCCTGAGGCCTAAGTTGCGTATTTAATGCGGTAGTTCTCTGGTTGCTTTGCATGAAAAGGCGCGCCAACATTTTGGCGCTCAAAGTACTTCGCACGTCAGATTCGTGCAGTCATGGGTCATGTCACGTCTCCCCTCTCCCCAATTTTCTCGGTTGTTCCAAATCTCTTACTGATCAAATCTTCTCAACTTCCCCCTATATATATTTGTTTTGGCATTCCATATTCTTTTATTTTGCTTTGCTTCACTCTCTCTCTAAAAATTCCCAAAATCATTTGCTCAAAACCCTAATTTCTTCTGCTTACAAAACTGGCTCCACGCACTGAAATTGGTCCTTCCTCCGCCACCTCCTACACACACGATGGTTTTGTTTTCCTCCCGACGAATGAGATTCCTGAGGCTAACATCTACCCCAACCACCTGCCGCAAGATGTGGAGCAGCGGTTGAAAGAAGAAGGAAAGGTGCCTGCGAACACCGTGATTTGGGCTCCGGAGACTGAAGATGTCAGAATCGACTGGGTTTGTCCTGGTTGGTTCTCTATCTACGAGGCTTCTTTCAGGTTTGGGGCTACCTTTCTTCTTTGTCCATTGATGCAAATATTCCTCCGTACTGTTCAAGTGGCTCCCTGTCAAGTCATGATAGCCTCCGAGTCCAACTCCCCCAACGTAGAGAAAGAGATCGGTAGGAAACCATAATCAGCCGCCGCACATGAATCCCTGTATTAGCACACTTGCGCTGAACTGCATCAGCAACAACCCTACCAGACACAAACTCGGCCATCCCAGTCTGAGTCAAAGGGGAAGAGCTCGTTAGGTCCACACAAACATCCCGCCCCCTGTCCCATGAGTAAATAAGCAAATCAGTAGGACGAAGGGATCCGCCGTGTCCATCAACTAGACCAATGTCAACCTCCTTCCCCGCCGAGACGCCAGCCCTGTAGCAGATGTCCAGCAAGGTGTCCCGGACATGGTTATGTCGATGCTTAACCCCAACAGTACCAGTACATGAGACAGCATTATCACCGTAAATGTCACCAGCGTACACCCGAGAGCAGGCAGAACAGGGCCTAGATGCCGTGAATAACGGAACACCCAGCCGGTAACCAAGCACACTACGGTAAGTCCTCCCATTCATAGTTTGCCCCAGCCCAGAGATAGGCACCGCCCGTAACTAGTCCGAATAATGGGCACCCTGTTGAGACCTTCATAAAGCGATCTGTCGCATGGAAAGCGGGAAAACAGATTCTGCAGAAACAGCAACCTTCGCAAAATATCTGCCAATTTCCTCATATGTTTAGTGGCAGCGACTTCACTTGGGTCACGTGGAAAAGCAAAACCAGTTGTCTCTATAAACCCCCGTAACGCGACATCAAAAGCCGGACCAGAAGCCATGACTCCTGAAGATCGTAGGAGCTTAGCCTGCAATTCTGTAGACAGCAAACGGGACGCCAGGAAAGCATAATGTATAACGTCCCTCGCAGCATAAACCCCAAGCCCACCGAGGCGAAAAGGGAGCGTGACAAGGTGCAACTGCTAGTCCCCAAAACCAGGCCCACTCGCGGTGACAATACGCTCCAAGCTAGATCGTAGTGCCGCATCAAACACAAGATGGGCCTCCCCGAAGACACGAGGTGAACAAGTGCGGAGGGTAAAATAAAGCTTTGAAACACGAGTACAAGCGCGAAGCAGAAGCAACTCACACTGCGGGTCCTCGATCCTCGCAACTAAATCCATAAGCTCAATGGTCTTACTTACTCTCTTTGACACTAACTAACTGTAAAAAGAAGGCCAAGTGCTGACCGAGCCCCCTAAAATAGAGACACTGCGCACAGGCCGAGCAATAGAGGGGGGGAAAGACACCAGAAAACCAACTCCGGGGATCCTCTATAGGCCAAAAGACCTCCGTCTTATCGACATTAAGACGGAGACCAACACCCAGGCCATCTGCGAAGATCAAATCCAAGACCCGCCTTACTTCCAAAGTGTCTCCCACTATAGTATCATCATCCAAGTACCACGCGTGCAAGCAGAGGTCAAACGAGTCTCGAATCTTGCACACTAAGGGGTGAAAAACCAAGGCAAACAGCAAAGGTCCCAGGGGTCGCCCTGTTGTACCCCCTGACACGAAAACAAGCTATGTGATGTGTCATTTATATATATACTTATATCCCCCTTGTTCACGAGCGATTCTTTGCGTTTCCCGTGCTTTTATGTTTATTTTGCCTCCTATTTCTCTCCGTATAGGCCCTGCTGCGTTTTTATGTCTATTTTGCAGGGAAACGCGCTTATTTGGAGGATTAGAGGCTGGTCAAAAAGTTTCGTGAAGTTTCGTTAAGTTTCGTGATGTTTCGAGTTGGTTTCGTGCCGTTTCGGTTGCGTACGAGCCACGTTTCAATGTTTGAAGGTGTCTCGGGACCTTGGGATGGAGTGTGAAGCTCATGTGATCAACATTGATCTCGTCCCTACCCCTTGGGACGACCTAGGCCTCGTCCCTATGCCTTGGGACGACAAACAAGTGAAGAAAAGCTAAGTAAGAAAAGGGACCAAAAGCTGAAACTTGCTGAAACCAACGGGATAAGGAGTGTCCCGGTCGGGATGGGGTGGTCCCGGACGGGATGGTCATCCCGGAGCCCAGGGACTGGTCCCAACGCCTCGTGTGCTTAAATTGATCGTCTATTTTAAAGGGATTTCGCTCATATTTTTCTTCTGAACTTTTTACAGCATATTAAGCACTCTTAAAACTTTGCTCTCTAAAAATCTTAGGTTTCATACTTTTCATATTTTGTACTTTCAATTCCCGAGACGAATTTTGCTGCTACGTCGATATAGTTGGTTTTTTTGTTCTGGTTCATCATCTTTTCTCTTGGAATTTCTGATTTGGTATTGTCGATTCTTCTCCTCTTTTCATTGCAATTTCAATTTGTATTGTTTGCGATCATGTTTTCATCCTTTCCCCTTGCTTTGATTATCGTTTTTGTCATGTGTGAGTAGTTCTATACTCTAGGAGGAAGGGTGAAGCATGGGTGTTGGTTTTGGTTGAGTTTGATGATCATTTTGAGTTAGGTTTTGTGCTTGCTTTGTTTAGTCTTGCTTGATTGTACTTGTTGATTCCTTGATCACGTTTTAGCGAGTATCTAGCACCCTTGAACTTAAGAACGAAAGCCTAGTTCTAGGAGAGGCGCGAGACAAAACAATAGGACCCTCGATTGTAAGTTGCGAGAGCCCGCATTCGAGACCTAGAGGAAGCTTAAGACCGAGAGGACGAGCTATACCCTTGGCATGTGCGATTCCTTACTCATACCGATTATCATTCCTTGACCTAGCTTACCCATTGTCTAACCCGACTTCCTAGACCTTTCTCCTACAAGTTAAACCCTTACATTTTATCCTAGCTTTTGAACCAATCAACACTCGAATCGACTGAGCCTAGAAACACCTCATAAGTAACCTACAATTGCAACCATCTCCTTGTGGACTCGACCCCGACTTACCCTATCTACCCATAGGTTTGTTAGGTTTATTTTTTATTAGGTGAGTGCGACTTAGCATATCAAATTTTGGGGTCGTTGCCGGGGAGACGGCTTTTGTTTTTGTGTAGTTACTTGTTTCTAGTGTTTAGTTTTTGTCTCAAGGAACCTAAATTCCTTGAGGCCGCTTCTCAAAGTTGCCTCTAGTGTTGTGTATGGTCAGAAAAACGCGTACGTCTCAAGCCAATAAAGACATTCAGTTTGATCCGGAGTCGGAGCGTACATTCCTTGCGCGCAAAAGTCTACTTAAGCAACTAGAAGCTACATCCACCGAGGAAGCTCACGTTGAGTTAGAACCTGAACCGCCACGCATCATGGTGAAGCTCTCGGACCATTCAAAGCCTACTGCGGTTCAAATTCCAACCGACAATGCTATGCCGGCTATTGCGGCCAACAATTTCGAGATAAAGCCGACCTTTATTAACCTCCATGTGCAAAATTTTTGCGACTATTGCTCCACCCTAAAGCAAGCCGGAGTCACACAAGACCAAATCCGAGAAATGCTTTTCCCATTCTCACTTAGGGATAAAGCAAAGCTATGGTTGAACTCATTGAATCGAGTAGCTCATGGTATGACCGATTGGAGTACTCTTGCATTAGCCTTCTACCAAAAATACTTTCCACCGGAGAAGACGGCTATTCTAAGAAGTCAATTAACTAGCTTCCGCCAACGAGGTGATGAGTCTTTGTTCGATGCATGGGAGAGATACAAGGAATTGCAACGCCAAAGTCCTCATCACGATCTCGATAAGTGGTTTTTGGTCATGCAGTTTTATAACGGTTTGTACAATGAGTCTCGCCAAGTGCTTGACTCGGCCGCGAATGGGAGGTTTGATAATATTGATGTTGAGGAGGCCTTTGACACAATCGAGGCCATGGCTATCCATGATGCACAATACGGTAATGCTAGGATTGTTCCTAGGGGCGGAGGTAAGCACGATGTCGATGTGGTGGCATTGCTTACGGCGAAGGTAGATGCTATGACCACAATGATGAGCGAAATAAGAGCGGGTAGTTCCTCACAAGTTCGAGGACAAACGGTAGCTGCTATGCACTCTTTCTACGATGCCCCATGTGACTCTTGCGGTATGATCGGTCACTCGTCCATGGATTGCCGAGGTATGCCAACACAATCTCATCATGTACATGCTTTACATACTCAAAACAACCCTTACTCAAATTACTACAATGAAGGCTATAGGAATCACCAAACCTTTCCTATAAGAGCCAAAATGTCCTAAATCCCCAACAACAACAACCTCAAAAAAGCCCACAACAAAACTTTACTCCTTACAATGCTCCCCGTCCTTACAATCCACCGGGTTTTGCTCGGCCACCTTACCAAGCACCCGTTCCTCCTCCTCCCGCTTCCGATCCCATGGCCGAGATGCGAGCCATGATGCTCCAAATGCAAAAGAATCAAGAGGCCATGATGGCCAAGATGGAGAAAGAGGCACAAGCTAAAGACGCTACTATACAATCCTTGGTTGCTCACAACAAGGCCATGGATACTCAATTGGCTCAACTTGCGTCTTCTAGCAACACGAGAGCACCCGGAGCCCTTCCGTCTCAACCAAAGATGCCCCATGAGACCGCCAACGCCATCTCCTTGCGTAGTGGAACAGGCTATGATGGGCCACCGATACCCAAAGTCAATGTGCCTCCCGTGATGGTAAGTAAGGTAAATCCTAATGCTTCCACTAACGATTTGGATGTTGAGAAAGATGTTAGTGCAGGTACTAAGCAAAACGGACCAGCCGTGCTAGGAGGTGCCGTGAGCAATGGTGGGGCAGCCGTGGAGAAAGAGAAGGAGAAAGCTAAGCCGGTCGAGTCGCCGATCCAAATCCGTTTGCCATTCCCGAGCCGAGTGGTAAAATCTAAGCTTGACTCACAATTCGGTAAGTTCATAGAGGTGGTCAAGGACTTAAAGGCAACGGTTCCTTTTACCGAGCTTGTCACGCAAGTTCCCGCCTATGCAAAGTTTTTGAAAGACATCCTCATTCGTAAGAGGTCTATTAATGAGGTCGAGACTGTGGCTTTTACTGCTGAATGCAGCGCACTTTTACAAAACCAGTCTCCTCCTAAACTAAAAGACCCGGGTAGCTTCTCTATCCCTTGCACTATAGGAACTACTTTTATTGACAATGCTTTGTGTGATCTAGGTGCAAGCGTGAGTGTCATGCTGTACTCGGTATGCGAGAAGCTTAACATGGGGCCTTTGAAAGTTACAAATATCACGCTCCAAATGGCGGATCGTTCTGTCAAACGCCCTCTAAGTGTTTTGGAGGACGTTCCTGTCAAGGTTGGTAAATTTTTCATCCCTGTCGACTTTGTTGTTCTTGACATGGCCGAGGACTCCCAAATTCCTATCATTTTGGGTCGGCCTTTCCTGCACACTCTGGTGCAGTCATTGATGTCAAGAACGGGAAGTTGACTTTGGACGTAGGAGGTGATAAAATTACTTTTAACTTGTCAAATGCTTTAAAGAGCCCCATGTTAGAGGAGTCGGTCTTTTCCATTGACGTTATTGATGAGTGTATTGCGGAGAACTTACCTCAAGTTCTCCGGAGGGACCCTCTTGAGGCCGTGCTTTATTGTCATAGTGTTGTTTCAGGTGAGCTTGGAGGGATGGATGCGGGTAGAGACGTTCTTAAGGACGCATTGAGCAAGGATAAGGTTGGCTTTGCTGCAAGCCAACCAATTGGAGGTTTTGATGGTGATGGCCGGGTTGATGATGATAATGGACTTGATGATGAAGAGGACGATGGAAGTGGGTTCGTGTACGACGCGACCCATGGATGGTGGTACTTCTAGTACCGTTGCTAAGCCCCCCGTTTGATGCTGGTTTGGGGGGGGCGTTTTACATTGTAAATATCTTGTATGTACTTTATTTCTCTTTGGACTCGTTTTTATCGTTTTCCCCCTTTATTTTAAGGTCCCCATGTTGATGTGCTTTAGGACACATTGGGGACAATGTGTCGTTTGGTTTGGGGGGAGGAACGCTTTGCTTTGCTTTTTGCGTTTTCTTTTTCGTTCTTCATTTTTCACAAAAATCACAAAAAAATCAAAAAATTTCACAAAAATACGTATCCCGTTTCGTTGTTGCGAGCTTGTTTTGACCTTATTCTTTCCCGACATCCCTTCCCTTGTATGCTTTTGGCTTTGGCATGGTTTTATATTGTGTTGGATTAGCGCTACGGGGATGTTTAGACATAGTAGATGATGGCATGCTTTTACTTGTTGGCTTTATCACTTCGCGGACTTTAGATACTCTTTTTGTGAGGTTTTTAGCCTCCAGTGACCGGTTCATTTATCCTGGTCCCCATGCTTTTATTGTGAGTAGTTTTTCTCGTGGGGTACGTAATATTAACGCGCATAAGTGTGGCCCCTATCCCGTTTTTCCCCACGATTTTGTCACATGTTTTGCATATGAGGCTTTAGTTGATTTTCATATTATTTACCTTGTTCCTACATTGTCTTTATCCTCTCATATATGATCCTATTCCCCTTAACCACATGAGTTTGCTAGCTACTTGCCAAATAGCCTACCCTAGCCTTGCTAGTTACCGCTTTTGCTTACTCTTGTGCTTGTCCTATGGGTTATGATCGTTGCTTCGACTTGCTGATGTCGTGAGCTTGAGAGTGTTGGTGAATATGTGTCGGGATTGCTGTTTCCCCGACCTTTGATGAGGTTTTCCGCAACTTGTGAGTGTGCTCTTTTCTCAAGAAAAAACAAACAAAAATCTAAAAAAACAAACACAACACAAAAATACAAAAGAAAAGAAAGAAATGTCTGCACAAAATGAGAAAGTTGTTGTTGTTGTTGCATGAGTGAGCACTTGTATTCGATTGTTTTGTTGCGATGATGTGTAGAGGAGATCGATGTGCTGTTTTCGATCCATTTATCATGAGAGTTGGGTTTCCTTGTTGGCTTGGACGAGCACTTGAGTAGTACTAGTGGTTTCTAGTGGCTTAGCTCCACGATTCCATAACTATTAGTCCACCTTTTCACCCTTACCCTCTCTTTGGCCTTTGTACACCTCATTTCCTATGTAAGTCCTCATGTTTGTTTCGTTTTTGTGACATTATGCGTGTACGGGAATGCGAGATTTGGTCCACATTCGATTGCGGGCGTGCTTCCACTAGTCGAGTAGGTGAGTGTCATCACATTTATCACTTTGTTCATCATTTGTGGTAGAATGGAAACCGCGAGAGGTCCGTGATTTGATTGCTAGAGAGCCTAAGTTTAAGCTATGCTATTCATTCTGCGCCGTCTTGTAATTCTCAGCCGTTAGCTATCTATTTCCATACGTCCCATGCTTTTTCGGGATCGGTTGCCATTTGCTAGAGCTACTTGCGGTTTGGTGATTGTTTGGGGAAGTTCTCTTATTCTCGCTTTGTCCTCTATTTTCTGTCATGCTTTGTTGCTTGAGGACAAGCAACGGTTCGGTTTGGGGGAGTTTGATGTGTCATTTATATATATACTTATAGCCCCCTTGTTCACGAGCGATTCTTTGCGTTTCCCGTGCTTTTATGTTCATTTTGCCTCCTATTTCTCTCCGTATTGGCCCTGTGTGGATACCCATATCCGTACCCTCCCACACAAAACCCTGTGATGTAACACGGACTTTTATTACGCATGTTTTAACATTGACTTAAACGGTTCTAAATAATGTCGAATTCATTTTTGAGTCGTTTTTAAATGTTTAATGATTTAGGTCGCTTCACATCACGCTTAAATAATGTTCATTTTGTTCATTTAGAGTTTAGCCTGGTCCGCGTCCTTCGCATTTGCATTTGCATTACAATTAGCCCTTTTACATTAACAAGGTCTAATTCAGCATTTCTAAATTCCTAAATTTAGGCCCGGTGGCTAGATCTTCCCTTTAGCCTCCTCTTACACAAAATATAGCCTCACGGGTTACCTTATTTCACAAAATGCTACAAAATACACCTTTTTCACATTTTCGGGTCTCGGGCCCGGAACCGAGCCCAAACCCAACCTTTGGCCCGCACTCCAAAGCCCTGAACCTCATAAAATATCTCAGAAATATCTCAGCTGTTTTCTTGACGTGCAAGGTCGAGATTATACTGTATCTTTTCAAGATATAATCAAACTGGAATTAGGAAAGCCAACCTAGAACCACACCCTTAAACCGCATAGCCTTATGCGGTTTAGGGGTCAAACCGCATAAGCCTATGCGGTTTACCTTGCAAACCGCATAGTGCTATGCGGTTTCTGAGCCTGGTTTTATCCCGAGATTTCCTAATTTCTCCGAGGTTTTTAGTATATATACGCCCCTATACCTGACCTCATAACACACAATTTGCACACAGAATTTACAGCATACACAATTCAAAACTCTCTCAAAGCCTCACGCACTTAAATCCTTGAGTTCAACACACCATCCCGTGTTGAATTCATCCTCCTTTTAAGTTCAAGAAGCGAAGCTCTGCCCAGATCTGAAGCGTCAGGACAAGGTAGGTACCGATCCACTTGGATCAAAGCTTTTTCTTATTTTCTATGGACTAACAAAGAGGAATACACTTTAGCGCCGCCGGCTTTGGCACCGAGCGCGCTTGCATTCCAAGTGTTCTTATTACTTCGGGTACACTCCATATCCGATGACACGCCAAAGTCGCATAAGCAACCGACCCTTTTAAAATAGACCAATGGACAATTGAACTTTATTTTTATTTGCATGCATCTTGCACCCTTCTTATTTTGCATTAAATCAACTTAAACAATGAATTCGACCTTTAACTGAACCGTTTTCGTTAACAAGTTAAACATGCTAAACTGAGGGTTTTAATCAATATTTTTGCATTTGCATCTGCATTCTTTTACAAACTTTTTCGCACTTGTATGTAGCGATAACATTAGCTCAAATATCATCTTATTTGGATTGTTCTAGGTCAGTAGAGGCTATTTTTACATAGGCTTTTCTAAAAGGTTTTCATAAATCATTAATTGAACTACTCTTTTTCTAAAGTACCCTCACCCAGAATCCATTCTGGTTTCACAGCCTTAGATCTAGGGGTGTCGGCGTGCTCCAAAATCTAGGACATGTCTTTAGGCTTAGGACATGATAGCAGGTTCCTAATTTCCGCGATAATTAGGTGGCGACTCCGAAACAGTTTTAAAGGTTTTTCTAAATTAGTCTTTTTAACTTAATCCGCCCTTACGCAAGACGCCGAGTTGGGCCCCTCGTCGATTCCCGGGTTCCACACCCTGCTGCGTTTTTAAGTCTATTTTGTAGGGAAACGCGCTTATTTGGAGGATTAGAGGCTGGTCGGAAAGTTTCGAGAAGTTTCGTGATGTTTCGAGTTGGTTTCGTGCCGTTTCGGTTGCGTACGAGCCACGTTTCAATGTTTGAAGGTGTCTCGGGACCTTGGGATGGAGTGTGAAGCTCATGTGATCAACATTGATCTCGTCCCTACCCCTTGAGACGACCTAGGCCTCGTCCCTATGCCTTGGGACGACAAACAAGTGAAGAAAAGCTAAGTAAGAAAAGGGACCAAAAGCTGAAACTTGCTGAAACCAACGGGATAAGGAGTGTCCTGGTCGGGATGGGGTGGTCCCGGACGGGATGGTCATCCCGGAGCCCAGGGACGGGTCCCGACGCCTCGTGTGCTTAAATTGATCGTCTATTTTAAAGGGATTTCGCTCATATTTTTCTTCTGAACTTTTTACAGCATATTAAGCACTCTTAAAACTTTGTTCTCTAAAAATTTTCATACTTTTCATATTTTGTACTTTCAATTCCCGAGACGAATTTTGCTGCTACGTTGATCTAGTTGGTTTTGTTGTTCTTGTTCATCATCTTTTCTCTTGGAATTTCTGATTTGGTATTGTCGATTCTTCTCCTCTTTTCATTGCAATTTCAATTTGTATTGTTTGCGATCATGTTTTCATCCTTTCCCCTTGCTTTGATTATCATTTTTGTCATGTGTGAGTAGTTCTATACTCTAGGAGGAAGAGTGAAGCATGGGTGTTGGTTTTGGTTGAGTTTGATGATCATTTTGAGTTATGTTTTGTGCTTGCTTTGTTTAGTCTTGCTTGATTGTACTTGTTGATTCCTTGATCACGTTTTAGCGAGTATCTAGCACCCTTGAACTTAAGAACGAAAGCCTAGTTCTAGGAGAGGCGCGAGACTAAACATTAGGACCCTCGATTGTAAGTTGCGAGAGCTCGCATTCGAGACCTAGAGGAAGCTTAAGACCGAGAGGACGAGCTATACCCTTGGCATGTGCGATTCTTTACTCATCCCGATTATCATTCCTTGACCTAGCTTACCCATTGTCTAACCCGACTTCCTAGACCTTTCTCCTATAAGTTAAACCCTTACATTTTATCCTAGCTTTTGAACCAATCAACACTCGAATCGACCGAGCCTAGAAACACCTCATAAGTAACCTACAATTGCAACCATCTCCTTGTGGACTCGACCCCGACTTACCCTATCTACCCATAGGTTTGTCAGGATTATTTTTTATTAGGTGAGTGCGACTTAGCATATCACACCCCATAAAAAAAGGCGGGCAGGGCTCGAGTAACAAAACTCCACCCACCGGGAAAGGACAGGACAACGGTGACGCACCTCGAGCAACATGGCTGTACGATCAACCAGGTTGAACGCATTCTGAAAATCGACCAACAACATAGACAGCCCTACCTCACCACCACGAGCCTCAACGAGCCGGTTCAAGTAATGCAAGATAGCCTTTCCTCCACCGGACACTCCAACCCCAAATTGAAGACCCGCAAAATAACCAGCCAGAGTTGGGCCGACCAAATAAGCACCAACCTTAGAGACCAAACGTCTCAAAATAGTACCCTCGGCTATCGGACGGATACCTCCACCTGGCTTAACAAGCGGGGTTAGGGGCGCGCTAGCAATGTACTCACCGAGGGACTGCGGACAACGGCCCTCAAGAAAAAGGTTAACTACCCTAGTAATGGAAGCGATTAACTCATCAGAAACAGCTACCGCAGCGCCACTCAAACAATCCAAAAGGTGCTGAGCACGGAGCCCATCCCTCCCACAGGAAGTGCCGCGCGGGAATCTCCGAATCTTGTCCAAAACAACAGCCGAAGAGGTAGAGAGGGAAGGATGATCCCCGGGCAAAGGCGGCAAAGAAGGGGACGAAACGACTGGATGCTTCTCCTGCAAGGCTGCTAGAGTGTCTGCGGAATATGGCGCAACCCCAGAGGAGGAAAGCACCCGAACAGCAGCAGTATAGTGACCATCACAAACCTTTCGCCGGCACTGACGAAGGCTAAGGTCACCCGAGGCAAGGGCCCCCCCTCCTCCCCCAAAGAAGGAGCAACCCCGCTCAAACGCTCCTGCAAAAGCTGCAAACTACCGCCAGGCATCCCCCAAGCAAGAATAGCCCTGGAAATACTCTCCTCCTGCCGCCGACGCCGAAAAGCCGCACGACACTCAAGATTACTCCGTGGAGCAAAAGTCTTAAACAAACAAAGAAGTAATGCAACCAAACGAACCCAACAGGAGAGGTCACCAGGAGACCCAGCCACATCATCCAGAGTCCCTTTTAGAGCCCGAACAAACCCAAGACGGCACTTGTGAGGTATGGACTTCACAGTGCGCAGGCCCAACGAAAGCAAACGATCAAGCGACAATATAGACCACTTAAACTGCTCAACCTCATCACCAGACGAGGGAACTAACGGAGATAGAGTTGTGTTGGGGTTAGTGTCCTCCACAGTTAGTGCAATAACATAAATAAATCTCTAAAGGTACACAGGGTACATTTTGTATTTAATCAGTTGATTAACGTTTATCAATAACGGTTGGCTTGCTAGATAAGTTTGACGTTATTGTCATACAGATGGCGGTGATCAACTGGTCCCTAAGAGTCACACCTAAAGGATGTGTTTGAGAGATGTGATCTTTTGAGAAAATGATCATATCGATGCCTTATTTAATGACTAAATGGTTAGTCAGTGTTGTGGACTAAACAGTTAGTCGGATGTGACTAAGATGTTAGTCAAATATAATAATGAATATTATTTAATTAGGATTAAATGATATTAGATGAGAGGAATTAGCTGTAATTCGGAAATTGAATATAAAAGGTTATATTTAATTATTACGTATAATGTAGGCTAATTAATTTTAATCAGTTATAATTAATTAGTAAATTATAAACATGAGGATATTTATGATTTATTATAATATAAGGATATTATAATTACATTATACATGAAAGCTGAAGTATACTAATTAAATGGGTTTTGATAAACCTTTTAAGTTAGATTGGGCTTTTAAATTTGAAGTTGAAAAAGTCCACCCCGGGACTCCTTCACTTTGGACGTGTGATACAAGGGGAGGGAGAGAGGTTTCTTCCTCTCTACTTAACCTAATCACTATATAACTCTCATGAAGACCTAATTCATTATTCACTCTTTACAACACAAAAACTAAAAAGGAAAGAAACTGTTCTTTTCTCTCTAATTTTCTAGCAAATTCAAAAGGGCATATCTTGATCCATCTTGGGTGTTTCAATTAGGAGATACCATATTTTTGGTATTGATCTTAGGCCAATTCATAAGGATTAAAAGGTTAATTCTTATTCTTTTATTATGTTATGCAATTTTGATTTATGACTTTAAATCTTGTAAAAGTTTTCATTATAATCCTGTGATTTTAAGGTCTATATACGGATATAAACCTACAAGTTGCAGATCTCGGAATACCATGAATAACAAAGGGAACAAGGCCATCCCCACAATCCGGGGGCGCGACGACATCTCCACGGCTATGCCGACATCTAGAGCGGAAGGTATGTGTTTTAAAACACACCCCACACAATCATAGGCCCATCTGCCTTAACACAATTTATGTACTGGAGAAAACCGTCAGACTATGAGCAAGAGTATGACGTGTAAGCTCCAAAGCCGCAGGAGTACAATGCCTATCCTTAAAATGCCGCTGCCAGGAGGCCCTAATAAGACCTCGACCTCCACCATCCTGGCACTCATGCAAACCCAAAAACGGACAATGAAAACGCTCCAACTCGGGCATGACAAAGAAGTTGCAAACACGAACAAACAACCAAAACAAACCAAAAACAATCCAAAAAGCAGCCCTACCCTGATCAGGCCGGAAACAAGAAAAGACACAACCAAGCAGCCCAAAAACGTGAACCAAATAGCCCAAAAACGTGAATACAAAACAGAGCAGCAAACCGCAAACGAAGCCCACAAAACAGAGCAGAAAAACAGAGCACGGACCGCAGATCAGACGAGTATTATCGAAGATCAAAGCGGATGATGGCGATATCAGCCCGATGCAGGCCGAAACTAGCAGCCCACACGACACCCCCGATGAGCACCCACACGTTACCCGATGCCGACGACAATCGATGATGATGATGAAGCCGGTGACGATGATGATGATCAGCAGCGTTGATGATGAAGTCGGCGACGAGGATGATGATGATGATGATGATGATCAGCGGCTCTGATGATGATGAAGCCGTGATGTTGAAGAAATGGTGGTGTCGTGATGCCCTAATCGCCAAAACAGCCCCTCTCTCCCTCGCCACTCTCAGTATTATTATTATTACTATTATAAATATTATAATTGTTGTTGATGGTGTTGAGGAATTTCCGGCGGTTTTAGGGCGGTGATCGGCCAGAGGAAGCCGGAGAAGGGCTAGGGCAAAACGCCCATGTGTGTCGCCTGATAATCGCTTCTCTCCCCCATATTATTATTATTATTATTATTATTATTATTATTATTATTATTATTATTATTATTATTATTATTATTATTATTATTATTTGAATAAAGGGCTGGACTATGTTGCATGGTGATGGGTCTGGCTAGCGAGAATCGACGGTGGTGGTTGGAGGCCAACCATGGTGGTACGTGGTAGTCCGGAGCGGCTACAATATTTTTGGATTTTTGAGTTAGTAGAGAGAGAAAAAAGAAAATAACAAAAACTGAAATTGGGAGCAGGAAATGAGAGGGACATTTTCGTCTTTTTTGGGTACAAGTGAATAAAAGTCGGGTACAATTGAACAACACCATTAATTAATTAAGGTTAATAATATTATTGATATATGGTGTGTCTCATATTATGAGCCGGGCTCATAGTAGAATTACTCCCAAACCAAGCAATGGTAACATGGTGCACTTGCACATTTGCCAAAACAAGTTTTTCGAGAGTAATATTTTTAATCATACACTATAGAAAAATATAAAAAATTAATATTCTTATTCTACTCATAAAGATGAAACAAAAAAGATCTTAGGTGACTATATTATCTTTTATGATACATTGTACAGAATACAAAGATTCTCTAGCTTGAATAATAGTGTCAAAATTTAAGTACAATTGAATATTTACACGCGTGAGAGAGGGTTCTCTTCATTTCTCCTTCTCCATTACCAATTACTGGTCAAGATTGAATCGAAAATGATCTAATGGCTAATATTTAACCATCCAAAAATTGGAAAATATTTATTTTTTTTAATCTCTAACTAGTGATGCGACCCGTGGAATCCACGGGACGTTTAAAAGTTCTATACTGAGGTTTTTTTCCGTATTAATTTGTTTCTTAATTGTAGGTATTCTTTTAGCTAGGGGTGAGCACGGATCGGATATCTGATCCAAACTGATAGTTCGGATCGGATATCCAAACTCGAAATTTCTAAATTTTAATATCCATATCCGATCAAAATATTTTGGTTATCCAATGTTTGGATATCCAAGATATTTCGGATCAGTGGCGGATATCCATTCGAATATCCATATAGCGCCATTACACAAATTAAAATATTGATTTATCGTTAAATGTATCGTTACACCCATCATTTTTTCCCTTATTTTTTTTCTTTTAATTTGATAATGAACTTTTAAGTATGATTGTATTAATAGCTTCACATATCGCATTAGATTTAGCTAAAGATACGAAAAAATCATATATTTAAATTAGTGCATTTAAAGATACGGAAAAATTGAAAATTTTAGTATAGGAGTAAAATTCAATTTTTAGTAACCAATAAAAAGAAATATTTAAAATAATCAAACTATCAAGACAATTTTCGAATATCGGATATCTGAAATTTCAAAACTAAATATCCAACGGATATCTAATATCCAAAAATTTCGAATACGGATATCTGAAATTTCCAAATATTTGGATCGGATATCCAAAAAATCGGATGAGATATCGGATCAAAATTTTTGGATTTCGCATATTCGGATATTTTGCTCAGCCCTACGAGATTTAGCTTGTGATTTATATTATTTTTTTACATTTGGTGTTGCTCATGTTTAGCAGTTTTATGAACAATGAGTTTGCAGAAGAGTTTACAACGATTGCAACTTACTACGAATGCTAATTCTTCATGTGAAAACGGCTATTTAGATATATCAAGTATGACAAATTTCGCATTGCATTCCTATTTAATGTTTAGAAAGCAGTGGTCGTAAATGACATAAGTTAACCATAAACGTAACCAAGAGCAAATTTAGGGCTTCTGCAATAAAACTTAACAATCTAAATTGCTAAGAAGTTAAGTGTTGTTGTCACATGTTGTTCATAATGGAAACTGCGCATATACTCAAAATTATTCTTCATGCAGCATCAACATCAAATCACCACCTTCGGAATGAACTGCATGCATAAACTTACTGGACCTTGACCTTTTGAGTGATTATTTACAATACTGGATCTGAAATCACCACCTTTCCAAACTATAGAAGCAGAAGTTGTTGATACGCAATTCCATCATCCGAGACACCCGCTGATTCTGTTGGGGTTAGTGTCCTCCACAGTGAGTGCAATAACATAAATAAATCTCTAAAGGTACACAGGGTACATTTTGTATTTAATCAGTTGATTAACGTTTATCAATAACGGTTGGCTTGCTAGATAAGTTTGACGTTATTGTCATACAGATGGCGGTGATCAACTGGTCCCTAAGAGTCACACCTAAAGGATGTGTTTGAGAAATATGATTATTTGAGAAAATGATCATATTGATGCCTTACTTAATGACTAAACAGTTAGTTAGTGTTGTTGACTAAAAGGTTAGTCAAATGTGACTAATATGTTAGTCAATGTGATGATGTTACTGACTAAAATGTTAGTCAGTATAATGGTGAACCGGCTATTTAATACTGATTAAATATTTTTTAGCTGAAACGAATTAAATGTAATTCGTGAATTGAATATAAAATGTTATATTTAATTATTGTGTATAATGCAAGCTAATTAAATATAAACCGTTATAATTAATTAGCAAATTATAAATATAAGGATATTCATAATATATTATAATTAGGTCCATACAGATGACACTAGTAATATAATGCATTATATAAAAAGCTAAAATGACCAAGTACAGAAGTGTCCCGATACATTATGAATTACTTGGTCAACAAGTGGAGTATTTGAGGAGAACTAAATCTCCCCAAATTACTTAGAGGTGGCCGGCCATTAGGGCTTCATTAGGGAGTATATTTAGTTTTTCTAATTGCTCTTCTAAACGAACCCTAATTCATTACTTCTTCTACAACACAAAACTTGAGAAAAGAAAATCAGTTTTCTCTATTATTTTCTAGCAATCAAAAAGGCATATCTCACACATATCTTGGGTGTTACAATTAGGAGATACCATATTATTGGTATTGTTCTTAGGCCAAATTTACAAGGATTAAAAGGTTAATTCTTGATTCTTTATACTTTGTTATGCAAATTTATTTTATGACTTTAAATCTTATAAAGTTTTTCATTATAATCCTGTGAATTTAATGGTCTATATACGGATATAAACGTTCAAGTGGTATCAGAGAATTAGGGCACATGAAATTTTTATAAGGTTTTCATAAAATCGATTTTGTATAAAATTTTATCAATTGGGCCGAATGAATTGGATTGATTTTGCTTTTGTGAAGATGGCCATATGATTTCAATAAAAATTGTGACTTTTTGGCCGTATGAATTGGATTGTTTTGCTTTTGATTAAAAGTTGGTCGTTTGTCTAAGTGGTTTAAAGATGGCAGTATGTTTTCAAGCACTAGATTTAAGATAAAGCAAATCAATTCCTTGTGTTGTTTGGCCGAGTATTATTTATTAAATTTTGGTCTAATTTGATTCATATTTGTCAATGTTTTAAGATGTTAAAACTATAATATATGATTTTGTATAGGTTTTAATTTAATACTGATTGAATTAAAACATAAAAGGACCAAATTTTGTATGTTAATGAACATATTAATGTGCTAATCATTAGATCTATCAGTTTAAGATGTTTAATTTAAAAAGTTAAATTGAATTTCTTAAGTCAATGTTTAATACGGATTAAAATTGAGTTAGGATCGATCTAATCATAAGCATGATTGAATTAAAATAGTTTAATTCAAGTTTTAATGTTTAGCCGATTTAAATTAAATTAATTTATATTTTGGTAAATTTTTTGTTAATTTGGCCTTTTTTTTTTTTTTTGAAAATTAAAAAAAAAAAATTATATTTTATTCGGCAATTTTAAAAGAATTGGCCGAAAAATTGTATTCTGGAAAAAAAAAAAATTTTTGGAAAATTTTTGTTATATTATAAAGATAATATGTTTTGTTTTATTGTGAAGTAGTTCATAATAAATATGATACCTAATATTTTAAAGCAGTTTAAAATATCTTAAGATCGAATTTATGTTATACCGATAATATAAATTGATTTGGATTATATTTTGATTAAAAGATATTATGAACAATTAAGGAATTGTTGCATAATTTTAATCATTTAAAAGGGTGGTTTGGATTAAAATCAATTCGTATGCATTGTTTTTTTTTTTGTTTAGTTAACGCTATTTTTTTTTGTGAATGTATGTTTGTATGAATGGTTTATTTTACGCATTGATTATGTACAAACGGTTGTAATTTACTAGTGTGGCCTTAGAAGATTGTGTTTTCGTAATGAAGGAAACACAATTTTGGTTGTATTTTGAGATCTCGAATCTCCAATTTTGTAATATTTTTTTAATTTTGGCATATTTTGAATTAGAATGTAAATAGGTTCATTTTTGTAATTCAAATATGTAATTTTGAGAAGTTTCAAGATTGAAGATTCAAGATAAATTCCCACTTAAAGCCCAAGATGAAGAATGAAGACAGCTTAGGGTTCATGGATGGATTCCACTTTGTAATTGTCTTTATTTTCATAGGGATAGGCCACACTAGGTGTTTTTCATTTTTGCGTTTTACTTTACCGTTTTTATTGCATTCACGTTAGATAGTAGCATCATATTCCGCCTAAACTAAACCAAACCACCTAATATGCATGAAAATGGATCATATAGTTGCATCCTAGATTATTGACATACGGATGTCATTTGTTTAGAGCTATCACCTCAATTTAATCATTCACGATAATGCTAGATATTAGTTCACTTAAAATGAATTAAAATGAGTTGATGGGATCTTCCTCTAAAACTGAAATTGAGAATTAGTCTTTATAAGTCGAACCACTATGAATCCCTTCTTCGTCGGTAGGCATAATATGACCCCTTCTACGTTGGGTAAGTAGTGGCTGTCAACTTAGTTTATCTCAACATTATGGTTCGAGTAATATCTCGAAGGTATGGTGGACTAATAGATAGGATTTACTGAAATCTATCGACCAAGAATTCTAACAGTAGAATTAGCTAAGCAGTTAGCTTATCAATTTAAAGAAATTGAGTCTTGGGATCGCTTATATAATTCTCGAGGGAGGTCAATTATATGAGTGTATAAGTCATTGCATTAATATGTTATCGTTTTTGACTTAAATTTTAAAACAATGGTTTCTTATCTTCTCTCTTCTTCTTCTTTCTTTTCACAGTTTCGAATACGTTATATACAGATATAACTACTATAACAAATGGCTGTACGTACTGACGAACCAATGCCAAGTGCCACACTAATGCGCGAATCATGGCTTAGAATTTTCATGGGCAGCATGAATCAGTCTACTCGACTGAAGCATGATGGGTCCAACTTTTCTGATTGGGAGGCCGCATTACGGAATGCCGCCATCGCTGACGGTAAGCTCAAGTACTTGACTGAGCCAGTGCCGTCTATACCAGCTCCCGATGCAGAAGAAGCTGAAACCTTTGCTTATAACGATTTCATGATGGAAGCGGGTGCGTTACAGAACGTACTCATCTATGCAATGGAACCCAATTTGCAAAGACGTTTCATTACCCAAGGTGCAAACAAGATTTTCACCACCCTAACAAAAGAGTTCTCGAAAGCTCCGAGAATCAAAAGTTACGAGTACACCACTCGTTTCTTTGAAGCTAGACTCCAAAAGGGCCAACCGGTTGGTCCACACCTTCTCGCCATGATCGAGAACGTTGAGAAATTGGAGGAGCTTGGTTGCAAGATCGATGAGAAGATCATCATTGATCGAGTGCTCCACTCTCTTCATGATGGGTATGCCCTCTTTAGGGCAAACTATTACATGAACGACATGCAGAAAAGTCTGCATGAACTTCATTCACTCCTCGTACAGACGGAGAGTGATCTGAAGTTGAGTGGGAGCATGAAACAAGATGTTCTCATGATAGGCAACAAGCAGAAGGGTAGGGGTAAGGCTCCGGCTAACCTAACTGTAGGTAAGCCAAAATTCAAGAAGCCAGTGGTTGCTAAGAGTGGGCCTGGTGAGTCTAGCGGTAGCTCACAAGGCAAGGCAAAAGTTAAGCAGAGCATGGAGTGCCACCATTGCCACAAGTCTGGGCATTGGAGGCGTAACTGTCCCGTGTATGCTGATGACATAAAATCAGGCCGCGTCGCTCCTGTTGGTATGTCTTCTTTTATTCATATGATTGAGATTAACCATGCAAGTTTCGGAACTTGGGTACTTGATACTGGTTGTGGTTCTCATCTGTGCAATCATTTGCAAGGCCTAAGAAGCATCAAAACTCTGGCAAGAGGTGATGTAGACCTGCGAGTGGGGAATGGAGCAAGAGTTGCTGCCGTTTCAGTAGGGACATATGTAATCCAACTCCCAAGTGGATTTGAGTTATTTCTGAATAACTGTTACTATGTACCTAGTTTATCGAAAAACATTATTTCTGTATCCGTTCTTGATAAAGAAGGATTTTCATTTTTAATAAAGGATAATAGCTGTATTTTCTCTTTGAATGAAATGATTTATGGTAAAGCTGTTTCCATGAACATAATTTATGTTTTAGATCAAACCACAGAAATCATGCATGTGAGTAACAAGAAAGCAAAGGTTGGTGACAAAGATCAAACCTATCTATGGCATTGCCGTATGGGACACATAAATGAGAAACGCGTGAAAAAGCTCATTGATAATGGGACTATCGCCCCATTTGACTATGAAACTTTTGGCACGTGTGAATCATGTCTTATAGGCAAAATGTCTCGAATTTCCTTCAAAGGTGTTGGAATGCGCGCTGCTGACCTATTAGGACTCATACATACTGATGTTTGCGGACCTATGTCAATCAACGCTAGAGATGGCTATAGGTATTTTATCACTTTCACGGACGATTTGAGTAGATATGGACATGTCTACTTAATGAAGCATAAAAGTGAGTCCTTTGACAAGTTCAAGGAATTCCAGAATAAGGTTGAGAACCAACTGGATAGAAAGATAAAAGCACTACGTTCAGATCGTGGTGGCGAATATCTTTCAACTGAGTTTGATCGACACCTGAAAGACCGCGGGATAGTATTACAGTTAACTCCACCCGGAACACCACAACTGAATGGTGTGTCCGAACGCAGGAATCGAACATTACTTGATATGGTTCGATCCATGATGAGTCACACGGTTGTACGACTCATTATGGGCTATGCTCTTTGTCACCGCTCTTATACTTAATCAAGTCCGACTAAAGTCGCCGACAAGACTCCATACGAGTTATGGAAGGGAACGGTCCCCAACTTGTCCTTTATTCGGGTCTGGGGGTGCGAAGCTTATGTCAAGTGGAGACACGAGGATAAGCTCGACCGCGATCGGCCAAGACATACTTTATTGGTTATCCAAAAGGAATGTTTGGTCATTACTTCTATTCGCCTCACAGAACACCGAGTCTTTGTTGCGGCTAGTGCGACGTTCTTAGAGAAAGAGTTTCTCAAGACAAGAGAGGTAATAGAACCTTCGATCCGTTTGAGATTCTGAACCAACAACCGAGCAACAAATGGAGGAAGGCTGTTCCTTCTACGCCTGGGCGGTTAATGTCCCTTTGGAACCCAGGAGGTCGGGTAGAATCTCCATTCCTCCGCATGCATACATCGGTATGGTTGAGGAGAATGGGAGAGACGACGCTTTACTCCTTGAGAGTAATCTAACCCAGAACCTATAAAGGTGCCATGACATGTTCCGACTCAAAGCTTTGGCAAGACGCCATGCAATCCGAGATGGACTCGATGTACGAGAACAATGTATGGGATCTGGTTGACTTACCTGATAAGGCTAGGACTCTTTAGTGCAAATGGCTTTACAAGATAAAGCGATCTGTAGAAGGACAACCAGACATATACAAGGCACGACTAGTTGCAAAGGGTTTCACTCAAGTGCAAGGGTTGCACTATGATGAGATCTTTGCACCCGTAGTCATGCTTCGTTCCATTCGGATTCTCTTAGCGATCGCCGCATTTCATGACTATGAAATTTGGCAAATGGATGTGAAAACCGCCTTCTTAAACGGTTATTTGGAGGAGGAGTTGTACATGGTACAACCCAAAGGTTACATCGATCCTAAAGATCCTAAGAAGGTTTGCAAGCTTAAGCGTTCCATCTATGGACTTAAGCAAGCTTCACGGAGTTGGAATTATCGCTTCGACCAAGTGATAAAGGAGAATGGATTCACTCGATCAGTCGAGGAACCATGCCTATATATCAAGTCGAGTGGGAGCAAGATTGTCTTCTTAATACTGTACGTCGATGACATACTCTTGATTGGGAATGACATACCTCTCTTAACTTCGGTAAAAGTATGGTTAAAGAACCATTTCCAGATGAAAGATCTGGGTGAGGCACAGCGAATTTTGGGGCTCCGTATCTATAGAGATAGATCACGACGGATGTTATCCCTCACCAGAGTCTTATATAGATAAGATTCTTGAGAGGTTCAAAGATGACCAACTCCAAGAAGGGGAACCTTCCAATGATCTCAGGGGTGCACTTGAGTAAAGCTCAAGCACCAAAGACATCGGAAGAGGTCGAGCGCATGAGTCGGATTCCATATGCATCAGCTATAGGATCGATCATGTATGCCATGATATGCACACGTCCGAACGTGGCATATGCATTGAGTATGACGAGCCGATACCAAGGCAATCCAGGTGAAGCACACTGGATGGCCGTAAAGAACATTCTTAAGTACCTACGGAGGACTAAAGATTGGGTATTGACTTATGGTGGAGACACTGAGCTATGCGCAACCGGTTACGCAGACGCTAGTTTCCAAACGGATCGAGATGACTCGAAGTCTCAATCTGGATTCGTTTTTACTCTTAATGGCGCTGCGGTCAGCTGGAAAAGCTCCAAACAAACTGTTATAGCAGATTCCACGACTGAGTCCGAGTACTATGCTGCTTGCAGGTCGCGAAGGAAGTTATATGGATCGCTGGCCTACAAGGACTAATCAGTAGTTCCTAGTTCGAATGACCCGATCACCATCTATTGTGACAATAGTGGTGCCATCTTCCAAGCGAAAGAGCCTAAGTCCAGCAACAAGTCTCGGCACGTGCAAAGGAAGGCTCACATGATCCGGGATTACGTGGAGCAGAAGGAGGTAGTGATTGACAAGATTGCTACGGATGACAACATAGCAGATCCTGTCACTAAGCCGTTGAGACAAGATAAGCATGAAGGGCACGTTAAATCCATGGGAATTAAGCGTGTTCCTGAGTTGTATTAGTTGTTTGTATGGATTTAACACTTGTATTTCCTAAACTTCTAATAAAATCATCGTTTTGTTATATATATTGTTTTTCATGAGGGTTGTGCAGACAACGTTGAACACCTCAAAGTGAACTGAATTGCTATATATTTTGTTTTGGTCCGTGGTAGCCTACACGAGCTGATAACTCTGGCAATCATTTTGTGACGTCGATTGATGGTGGGTTCAACGAGCCATAAGTCAAACTGTTGACTGATCGATCACAGATGCGGGTTTACTGAAATCGCGCAGGACATTTTTGTGACGACAACATGGAGTCCTAAATCTTTCAGAACATTAGGTGCCTGGTCGTGGATAGGACATCCATAGTGTTCCTAGAGTCGATTCTTTTGACTATCGACTGTCTCTTGAGATTAAGGCAGATTTTGGGTGACTTTGGTTTCTTTCTCACTACGACCGCAGTAACAGGAGGCCAAGCAGATTTTCACTGGTCATTTCACGTCGCGCTTACATCTGCAGGATTCGAAGTCATGGAAATATCCAAACTTCTATCGAGTTATAATATTTATTCTCAGGGCCACTCGAGGAGCTGTAACTGAAAATGCATGGTCATGCTCGATTATTGATTCGTTTATCAGTTAAGTTACTCTCTAGTCGGGGAAACCACTCATGATACTGATCACTTGTGAACTACGACCTTTGAAAGTACAGACTTTGCAAATTGGTTTACATTGAGTGGGAGAAATTTATTATGGATATGAGAATCGGTTATCGCACCTACACTTGTACATTATGCGGACAAGTGGGAGATTGTTGGGGTTAGTGTCCTCCATGTGAGTGCAATAACATAAATAAATCTCTAAAGGTACACAGAGGTACATTTTGTATTTAATCGCTTGATTAACGTTTATCAATAACGGTTGGCTTGCTAGATAAGTTTGACGTTATTGTCATACAGATGGCGGTGATCAACTGGTCCCTAAGAGTCACACCTAAAGGATGTGTTTGAGAAATATGATTATTTGATAAAATGATCATATTGATGCCTTACTTAATGACTAAACAGTTAGTTAGTGTTGTTGACTAAAAGGTTAGTCAAATGTGACTAATATGTTAGTCAATGTGATGATGTTACTGACTAAAATGTTAGTCAGTATAATGGTGAACCGGCTATTTAATACTGATTAAATATTTTTTAGCTGAAACGAATTAAATGTAATTCGTGAATTGAATATAAAATGTTATATTTAATTATTGTGTATAATGCAAGCTAATTAAATATAAACCGTTATAATTAATTAGCAAATTATAAATATAAGGATATTCATAATATATTATAGTCGGTCCATACAGATGACACTAGTAATATAATGCATTATATAAAAAGCTAAAATGACCAAGTACAGAAGTGTCCCGATACATTATGAATTACTTGGTCAACAAGTGGAGTATTTGAGGAGAACTAAATCTCCCCAAATTACTTAGAGGTGGCCGGCCATTAGGGCTTCATTAGGGAGTATATTTAGTTTTTCTAATTGCTCTTCTAAACGAACCCTAATTCATTACTTCTTCTACAACACAAAACTTGAGAAAAGAAAATCAGTTTTCTCTATTATTTTCTAGCAATCAAAAAGGCATATCTCACACATATCTTGGGTGTTACAATTAGGAGATACCATATTATTGGTATTGTTCTTAGGCCAAATTTACAAGGATTAAAAGGTTAATTCTTGATTCTTTATACTTTGTTATGCAAATTTATTTTATGACTTTAAATCTTATAAAGTTTTTCATTATAATCCTGTGAATTTAATGGTCTATATACGGATATAAACGTTCAGATTCACCAGAAGCATTATAACCATCCTAATCAGGCAATTGAACTGAAAATATACGAACTTTTGTGACTTTTTCGCACATTCCTTGAATCGGAGTCCATTTAACAATTTTAAATTTTTTGTCGATGAATTATTTTGATAACATATAGTTTGTTCTTACTTCAAGTACAACATTAACTATTATTTGTTTATTTATTATATGAAAAAAATAAAAAATAAAAAATACTCCCTAGTCTATATTGTGAATTTTTTTTGGTGCTCACATATGTATTCACCTATAAACACGTACAAAATGTTGAATGGGAAAGTCTCATAAGAGTATTAGCAATGGAAGAAGTTATTATAAAGTTCTTCACTGGAAGAATATTTTATTTTGTTCGTAATTGGGATCCTCCATTAATCCTTTTTCAATTAATTTTACAATATTCTAAAAACTGAGTTCTTAAATTAGGACCAACTTTTTATTTTGACAAACTCAATAACATGCACAATAGAAGAACATTATTTTTATAGTTCTTATTGGCAAACTCGATGCTAAGAACTAATGTTGCAATTGTTGTACTAACATTATCGTTAGAATCGTCACATTTATGAATGTGTATATTAAAAATTTATTTTATTTATTTTTCTTTCACTTATCATGCATGAGTAAAAGAAGTTGGTCTTCAGTTATCTTAAAATGAGATCATTATGTAAGAGACAGACAGACTCACAAAACTCACTTTAGATCACAATAATAATAATTGTAAGTTGTAAAAGAGAGAACGCGTACAATATTTTTACAAAGAAATTTGAAACAAATTTGTCTATTGATTGAATTCACTACCACAAAACAAGGCAAAAACAACGCCATAAAACCGTTTTTTATAAGAAAAAGGACCGTTGTTTCCTTGGCCGTTGAAAAAAATCAAAAACAACGCAAAAACAATATACGAAACCGTTACAAATAGCATTTATAACGGTTATTAAAAACCGTTATAAATGATTATTTATAACGGTTATTTGTAAATAACCGTTATAAAAAGTCCATTATTTATAAAAAAGTATTATTTATAACGGTTATTTGTAAATAACCGTTATAAATAATGGACTTTTTGTAACGGTTATTTGTAAACAACCATTATAAATAGTGGACTTTTTATAACGGTTATTTCTCTAAAAAGCTCTATTTTTTTAAAAAAAAATTACTAAATTAAATTACTATAATTTCACGACAATTTTCCAAATACAATTTATATAAATTATCCAAATACAATTTTAATAAATTATCGAAATACAATTTATATAAATTATCCAAATACAATTTGTATAAATTTTCCAAATACAATTTTAATTAATTATCCAAATACAATTTATATAAATTATCAAAAACTACAAGAACTCACATACTTAGCTTGCTTCATTTCTCGACCATCATAGTTCAAGTCGTCGGAATCGTCGCCATCGGCGGACCCACGGCCCCATCCTTGCCCCTACCTCGGCCTCCACCTCACGACCCAACCCCAACAACAACAATAACTACAACAACAACGACAACAATTAACAACAACAAGAACAAGAATAACAACAACAACAACAACAACAACAACAACAACAACAACAACAACAACAACAACAACAACAACAACAACAACAACAACAACAACAACGATCAAAAAAACGAAATCAAACAACAATATCAATTTAACAATATAAATTAGGGTACAAAAGTGAAAGAACATACCTTAGATTATAGTATGAAAATTAAAGGAATGAATAATATTGAAACGAAATATAGATAATGAGAGAAAAAAAAAGACTACGAGAGAAAATGAGTCCAAGTACGAATGAAAAATATAGAGTATGAGAGAAAAAAAACGCTTAAACTACCCAAACTTTATATTTCAGCGCCAAATTAAAATTTTGGATAGATTAATTATAAATAACAGTTTTATTGAAAAACCGTTTTAAAAAATATTATAAATAACGGTTATTTGTAAATAACCGTTATAAATAATGGACTTTTTATAACGGTTATTTGTAAATAACCGTTATTAATAGTGGACTTTTTAAAACGGTTTTTCTAAATAACCGTTTTAAAAAGCTCTATTTTTTAAAAAAAAAAAATTACTAAATTAAATTACTATAATTGCACGACAATTTTCCAAATAAAATTTATATAAATTATCCAAATACAATTTTAATAAATTATCGAAATACAATTTATATGAATTATCTCAATACAATTTGTATAAATTTTCCAAATACAATTTTAATAAATTATCCAAATACAATTTATATAAAATATAGAGAATGAAAAATATAGAGTATGAGAGAAAAAAAAAACGTTTAAACTACCCTAACTTTATATTTCAGCGCCAAATTAAAATTTTGGATAGATTAATTATAAATAACGGTTTTATTGAAAAACCGTTTTAAAAAGTATTATAAATAACGGTTATTTGTAAATAACCGTTATAAACAGTATTATTTATAACGGTTATTTGTAAATAACCGTTATAAATAATGGACTTTTTATAACGGTTATTTGTAAATAACCGTTTTAAAAAAGTATTTTAAATAACGGTTTTGATAATAAACCGTTATATAAAATATTTTTTTTCCAATTGTTAAAATTCGTATAACAAATTTTTGAAAACTAATAAAAAACGGTTTCGTATTTAATAACCGTTATATTTGATTTCACTAATAAACAACGGTTTTACTTAATTAACTGTTGTATTTGATTTGTTTAATAAAACGGGTATTAATAAAATCGTTTTTTTTTAATTAAATAAAACGGTTTATTAGTAATAACCGTTTTATTTAAAAAAAACCGTTATTTATAATATTTTTGCGTTTTTTTTAATGAAGAGTTTAATTTGGCGCCCTAACTTTTTATAACACATATTTTTTTGTCGTTGTTTATAATATTATAAACAACACAAGTTCCCAATTTGTGTTGTTTTTTTGTCGTTGTATTTGCTCATTTTTGTAGTAGTGATTGTAGCATGATTATTCTTAATGTTGAGCAACTCTTACTCTCTGGAAAAAATATGTACTCCACTTAAAAATTTAATGAATACGGAGTACTAAATAAAGTGAATTGGTTATTTAGAACAATAAAAAGATATTATCGATGGTGAAACAGTCATGGAAATTAAAAAAAAATTTACGTTTTATTTTATTGGTCAAAAACTATATATCCGCTATTATTTAAGAATCAAGACATAAGACGCTATTATTTCTAAATTATAAGCGAGTATAATAAAATTTTATCTAATATGATTTAGTTCTAAGTTAAGATAAGACAATTTTATTTTTAAGAATTATGTTTAGAACATAAGGAACTCATAAAGTGTTCACTTTGAGTGTAATGGTTTTAAAATTTATACTTATTTAGTACCAATATTTTTATACGTTTTGTAAATTGTATATATTTTTGTTTTCATATTTAACACAATTATATTTATTGAGACCTAAGTGTCTTTACATTAAGTGCACTTCTCTCATAAAAATAAAATAAATAAGAAACAATTAAGTGCACTTAAAAAAAAACTTCGAAAACATTGGTTTTTTGTATGTTTGTCAAAAATTTCTTTTAAATTTTAATTTTTAAAGTCGCTTTATATTTTGAATATTTTTATATATTATTTGTTAAGGTCCATCAACCTTAAAAATAGTACTCCGTATTAAATAAAAAAATCACGAATAATTTTTCTAAGTACTTTTATTATTATTGTTCATTTATAATTTTTTCTCTCATGATATTGTATATGGCTCTTGAGATTTTTTAACTAATTAAATTAATTCCTTACTTTTTAATTGGTAAGTACGTTGTTGTCTACATTTGTTTTGGTTGGCCACCATTTATTTAAATACTATAATCAAGTTAGTGTAAAGCTTAATAATTCAAAATATTGTAGAGTCTTTCTATATTTCACAATTTTTTAAAATTTATTTAATAATTTATTAATTAGCATTAGTTAAGTGCACCAACTATTTGACACTTGGCTTCATAATTAGAAAAATTTGATGAGTTGTCAACATATAAATCAATTCTTAGTAATGTAACATTTCAAGATTGAGTTTTAATAGATAGATTATATAGATATATAGATATAAATATAAATATAAAAACGAGAAAATGTCAGAATCATCTATTTCTTAAATGAAAAGGGGCCTAATTCATTACGCGTATAAAACGAACGAACAATGATATGTGTCGCCCAGTGTATAAAAGGAATTGGGCCGGCTGTCATTGAAGCCCAATCATGTCATGCGAATGTAGTGTAAATTGGTGGCAATGAATTAGCAGCAGCAAACTGCTAATTTTAGGTACTTTGATTTTTTTTTTTTTTTAAAAAAAAAAAAAGGACAAAATTTCAACTGAGGTCTCACAATAATTAAGTTATGATACGGAGTACCATTTATATGAATAGGTAGAGAGTATATCTTTACTCTTAAGGAGTACTCCGTATAATGTAAGACAGTCTCACAAGAAATTTACTCTAAAAAAAATAGACTAATAAAGCATCCACTTTATTTGTGACACTTTTAGATTATTATAACATAGGAACAATCTATATCTATATCTATATTTTATATCTATATCTATATCTATATCTATATTCTATATCTATATCTATATTATATATTAAAAGAGAATAGCTCATAAGTTTGCTTGTGAAAAACACCAAAAAACATACACTAAAAACGTTATCATTCTGCCACGTCATCTATTGTGTTCCACGTCAGAATTGTTTACCCGGGTCAAATTTCGATCCAAGTTTTTCCATCTTCCTCGTCCTTTCGTTGTTCACCTATATTTATTTTGAGGATTTGAAAAGGCCTTTATTGAGTATCATCATTCAATTGCTCGCAATCAATCAATTGTCCATGTCCATGTTACATATCAATATAATCTATATCTATATCTATATAATATATTAAAAAGAATCTCTTAAAATGAAATTTGGCAAAAACATCATCAAAGTCCCCCCAAATTTTGTCACCACAGCACATTTACAAAGTACTTATGGCTTTTTAACATCAAAAGTCAAAAATATTAATAAAAAAAAAATTTGTTATAATATATATTACAAGTGTAGTAAATAAGAGAGTAATTGAAAAGTCATTATCATTATAATATATAATTACAAGTGTAGTAAATAAAAGAGTAATTGAAAAGCCATATTTAGTGTTAAGTAAAAGAGAATAGTTCATAAGTTTGCTTGTGAAAAACACCCAAAAACATACACTAAAAACGCTATCATTCTGCCACGTCATCTATTGTGTTCCACGTCAGAATTGTTTACCCGGGTCAAATTTCGATCCAAGTTTTTCCATCTTCCTCGTCCTTTCGTTGTTCACCTATATTTATTTTGAGGATTTGAAAAGGCCTTTATTGAGTATCATCATTCAATTGCTCGCAATCAATCAATTGTCCATGTCCATGTTACATATCAATATAATCTATATCTATATCTATATAATATATTAAAAAGAATCTCTTAAAATGAAATTTGGCAAAAACATCATCAAAGTCCCCCCAAATTTTGTCACCACAGCACATTTACAAAGTACTTATGGCTTTTTAACATCAAAAGTCAAAAATATTAATAAAAAAAAAATTTGTTATAATATATATTACAAGTGTAGTAAATAAGAGAGTAATTGAAAAGTCATTATCATTATAATATATAATTACAAGTGTAGTAAATAAAAGAGTAATTGAAAAGCCATATTTAGTGTTAAGTAAAAGAGAATAGTTCATAAGTTTGCTTGTGAAAAACACCCAAAAACATACACTAAAAACGCTATCATTCTGCCACGTCATCTATTGTGTTCCACGTCAGAATTGTTTACCCGGGTCAAATTTCGATCCAAGTTTTTCCATCTTCCTCGTCCTTTCGTTATTCACCTGTATTTATTTTGACAATTTGAAAAGGCCTTTATTGAGTATCATCATTCAATTGCTCGCAATCAATCAATTGTCCATGTCCATGTTACATATCAATATAATCTATATCTATATCTATATAATATATTAAAAAGAATCTCTTAAAATTAAATTTGGCAAAAACATCATCAAAGTCCCCCCAAATTTTGCCACCACAGCACATTTACAAAGTACTTATGGCTTTTTAACATCAAAAGTCAAAAATATTAATAAAAATTTTTTTTTGTTATAATATATATTACAAGTGTAGTAAATAAGAGAGTAATTGAAAAGTCATTATCGTTATAATATATAATTACAAGTGTAGTAAATAAAAGAGTAATTGAAAAGCCATATTTAGTGTTGAGTAATTGAAAAGCCATATTTAGTGTCTCAACTCAATTAGTGTCATTACAAGTTGCATATCTCTTACCATATCTTCCATAGTACGAAGTATTTAATTATCAACCGAACATACATCAAAAGTTTAAAACATGTACACCAGCATAATTTGTTTAGTGATTTAGTCATGTTCAATTTCTAACTTTCTTCTTCATATTATAATAATTGTGGTTCAAAACAAAAAAAGGTTTATATCATATTATTTTCATTTTTCTTTCATTGTGTCTTAAATGTTATTGTTACTATCTTCATCTATGTAAAATGTATTTATGTAATTGTATTCTAGATTTTATTTGGTTGGTCTTTTAGACATTGTGTGATATTATCATACTTCGTACTAACAAAAAATTATAAATACATGTGTAGGATTATTGCATCGCGACCGTCATTGATGTGATGTGCGATTTTACAGGTAAGATTATCTATATTTGTTTAGTGATTTAGTCATGTTTAACTTCTAACTTTCTTCTTCGAATCATAACAATTGTGGTTCAAAACAATTGGGTTTATATCATATTATTTTCATTTTTCTTTCATTGGGTCTTAAATGTTATTGTTATTATCTTCATATATGTATTCAATTCTCACATATTAGTGAAAACCAAATGTTGAGTTCAACTAACATCGACATCAACTACTTACCCAAGGTAGAAGGGGTACACATGGATTTAACAACAGGTCCTATATGCCCACCGACGAACAAGGGATTCATAATGATTCGATTTAGAAAGACTATATCTCAATTTTAATAGTAAAAGAGTGAGATCTCATCATGCATTAAAAACTCATTTAAGTGAACAATATAGATAAGTCTAAGTGAATGATGACTTGTTAAAACATCATATGTTTATATCAAAAAGTTAAAACATCATATGTTATAACTATTCTAACTAACACGTGGGAATGAATCAATATTCATCTATTTAGGTGGTTTGATTTTAGGCGGAAAAAGACGAAAAACATAAATAAAACAAGCACATAAAACCTAGTGTGGCCTAACAAAAACGATACAAAGTCGGAATCCAATCAAATTGGACCCTATAAAATACAAATTGGAATCCTTGAAAGAAGGACCCTAACTCCAAAAGCAAGGCTCCATGTCCTTCGTCTTGGATCACCAAAAAGGAATGGCAAAACTTCAATCTCCTCTTCTTTTACCACTAGCTATTACAATGTAAATCCTATTTACAAATAATCTAGGATAAAAGAATATTACAAGTTGGAGACGTGAAAATCCCAAAATCACATTTTCATCATTACGAAAATGCAATTAAAAAACAAAACTTAGGCCACACTAGATATAAAACGCATTCATCAACTAAAACAAAGAATTTCATACATCCAAATGCATGAAAAACACAAACCACCTACTAAAAATATGTTTAAGTGAAAATTTCATAAAAATTCACCTATTAACATAAAAAATCAATCATGTCATACATAAATTGATAAAGAAAAATTAATTCAACATATCACATATAATGAATCAATTCAATAATCACTTTAAACGATTTTAAAATGAATGGCATCATATACACTCACATATCATAAACAATTTTATGACAATAAAATAAGGCATTTCAAAACAAAAACAATTTGACAATTCAAATTAAAAACAAAATGAATCAATCATGTTAATTCAATTTAAAAAATTCGGCCAAAATAAAAAATAAAAACAAATTTTTATTCAATTGTTTCGGCCAACATTGAAAAGTTTATACATATATATATAACAATTTTTATTAAGTTATATTTAACTACAAAATTCGACATGTATATAAATATATATAGATATATATATATATATATATATATATATATATATATATATATATATATACATATATAAATATTTCGAAACTTTTAATATATGCAAAATAAATTGACAATGATATAATTTCATATATTACGTCACAAATTTTATTATCATATAATAAACTTTATAATTATCATATAATCATGTTATTTTGATTTTAATCATATTTAAACCAAAATTAAGTGTTATACATCATAAATTATGATCTCATCAAAATATATACATATAACAAATTTGCATATCAATTTAATTTAATCATTCTAACAATTTAAAATAATTGAATTAAACAAAACAAAAAAAAAAATTTCGAAAATAATCAAAATGCCGTGAGGAATTTAAAATATAAACGATTTTATATTTTCAATTTTAATCCATATTAAAATCATTTTGAGCCTTATGCTCTGATACCACTTGTAGAAATATAAAACACGATATTACTACTAAAATGTTAATCGTATTAACATGCCCAAGATTATACAAAATGATAATAATATGAATTACAAGATCATAGAAATAACCTTTCTTAAACTTCAATGAAAGGCCTAAGAACCTCCTAAAACGTACCCGAATTACGTTTTACAAACCAATATTCAATGTAGAATATCTCTTATAATTTGCACCCAAAACGTTATATGAAATGCCTTGTGTTTATGCTAGAAAACAAGGTATATATTACAAATAATATATGAAGTATTTTTGGAAACTTGATGAGTGAAATTATGAGAAAACTTTCTCTCTTTTTCTCTCCTTCTACTCGGCACACACACACATACAATGCTCAAGAATTGCTCACTCATCTTATGAGTAGATTAGTTAGCATATGAGTGTATTTAGTGGGTAGTTTTATGAGTTAGTGGGGAGGTAGTTTATTTAGTAGTGGTGAGAGGAGGTTAATCAAACATTAACTACCCATTACATACTAAATAAATAAACTAAAAACATCCTACATACACATACATTACACGACACACTTACTAAGTGTGTATGTGTATTTTGTTTTTAGTATTTAAATGTACATTACATGTAAAAGACATATGTATAATATGTATTTAATTAATTGATTATCGTATAATACAATAGATTAAATAACATAGCTTATAACATTATTTTAACTATAAATATCAAATATATTTATAATATAAATGTAGCTCATAACCATTATACATATGTGAATTAACACTTAATTCAGCTCATCTAGCTAAATTACATTTAATTCAGCTCACCCACTAATTAATGTAATCGTATAACAATAATCTATTTAATCATATTAAATAATTATTCGTCTACATTTCCAACTTTCTAACTGTTTAGATATATTTAAGGCATCAATGTAATCACATTACATTTCATAAAATCGTCCTATAGGTGTGACCGATAAGACCACCGATCACCGCCATCTATATGACAAAGAACGTCAAACTTTCTAGCAAGCCAACCGTTACCGATATACGTTAATCAGCTGATTTTAAATACAAGTATCCTTTGTGATCCTGTAAGAGATTTAATAAATTAATCACACTAACTGTGGAGGACACTAGCTCCAACAATCTCCCACTTGTCCTTACAAGTGTTTGTGTGTGATTAACGATTCTCATATCCATATAAATCTCCCACTCAATGGTAGACAATTTGCAAAGTCGTACTTCCGCAAGGTCGTATCTAACAAGTGATCGTATCAAGAGTGGTTTTCTCGACTAGAGAGCAACTAACTGATATACAAATGTATTCACAACATTCGAGCATGGCCATGCATTTCAGTTACTACTCCTCGAGTGGCCCTGAGATTAAAAAAAAAAGATAAGATTGGATATTTTCCTTGACTCGAATCTTGCAGATTAAAGCACAGTATGAAATGACCCAGAAAAAATCTACTCGGCCTCCTTTTACGGTGCGACCACGAGAAAGAAACCAAAGTCACCCAAAACTGCCCTTATCTCAAGAAACAGTCGACAGTCAAAAGAATCGACTCTAGGAACACAATGAACGTCCTATCCACGACCAGGCAAAAATGTCTGTACATTTAGGACTTCATTTAAGTGGTCACTATGTCCTACGCAGTATCTTCTATACCTCGCATATGTGTTTGATCAGACATCATATGTCCTTATGGTTTATTGAACCTACCATCAATCAACCCACAATCTAATCACCTAGAGTTATCAGCTCACTTTGGTGATTATGGACAAAACATATATAAAGTAAATCAGTTCACTCAGCATGCTCAACATTGTCACACAATCCACATGAAATACCATATATAAAGAAATAATTTGATGATTACAAAGTAGTAGTTTTAACAGATACATTATCTAAAAACAAACTAATGAAAATCAGGAACACTCTTTAGTCCCATTGATACAACATGTTCAACATGTTTATTGTACGACAATGGCTTCGTGAGAGGGTCCGCTATATTGTCATCCGTGACAACCTTGCAAATCTCTATCTCCTTTTGCTCCACGTAATCTCGTATCATATGAGCCTTCCGTAACACATGTCTAGACTTATTGCTAGATTTAGGCTCTTTAGCTTGGAATATGGCACCACTGTTATCACAATAAACAGTGATCGGGTCATTCGCACTAGGAACTACCATTAGTCCTTGTAAGAACTGACGCATCCATATTGCCTCTTTAGCTGCCTCGGAAGCTGCAATATACTCAGTACATTGTGGAATCTGTGATCGATTGCTTGGAACTTTTCCAACTCACTGCCGCACCATTAAGTGTAAAAACGAATCCGGATTGAGACTTAGAATCATCTCTATCCGTTTGGAAACTAGCATCTGTGAAACCTTTTGCACATAACTCTTCGTCTCCACCATATACTAACATCCAACCCTTAGTTCTTCTCAAGTACTTAAGGATGTTCTTAACAGCAATCCAGTGACTCTCACCTGGATCCTTTTGGTAACGACTCGTCATACTAAGTGCGAATGCCACGTCTGGACGTGTACACATCATAGCATACATAATCGATCCTACGGCCGAAGCGTATGGAATTCGATTCATGCGTTCTACTTCTTCTGGTGATTTAGGTGATTGAGTCTTACTTAAATGCACCCCATGAACCATCGGAAGATTACCCCCTTTTTGAGTTCGTCATACTGAACCTCTCAAGAATTTTATCTATATAAGATTCTTGACTTAACGCCAACATTCTCTTGGATCTATCTCTATAGATTTGAATACCGAGTATTCTCTGTGCCTCACCTAAGTCTTTCATCTGAAAATGATTCTTTAACCATTCTTTTACAGAAGAAAGCATAGGAATGTGATTCCCTATTAACAGTATGTCATCGACATACAAAACTAGGAATGCAATATAGCTCCCACTTGATTTGACATATAAACATGGTTCCTCGACTGATCGTTTAAAACCATATTGTTTAATTACTTGGTCAAATCTGTGATTCCAACTCCTCGATGCTTGCTTAAGTCCATAAATGGAACGCTTAAGTTTGCATACTTTCTTAGGATATTTTGGATCCGTGAAGCCTTCGGGTTGTACCATGTACAATTCCTCGTCTAAATAACCATTTAAGAAGGCGGTCTTCACATCCATTTGCCATATTTCATAATCATGAAATGCAAAGAATCGCTAAGATAATCCTGATAGATCGAAGCATGACGACAGTGCAAAGATATCATCGTAGTGTAAACCTTGCACTTGGGTGAAACCTTTGCAACAAGTCGTGCTTTATAGATATCCGGTTGTCCACCTAGTGAATGTTTTATCTTATAAATCCATTTGCAATCAAGAGGTCTAACCTTTCGTGCAAATCAACCAGATCCCATACTTCGTTCGCATACATGGAGTCTATCTCTAATGCATGGCTTCAAGCCAAAGCTTCGAGTCGAACTAGTCATTGCACCTTTGTAGGTAGTCGGTTCATTACTTTCAAGAAGTAATAAATCATCTCCATTTCCTTCTTCAACGATACCAATGTATCGATCCCAGGATAAGAGACTCGACTTGACCTCCTAGGTTCCGCAGAATAGCTACTGCAGTGGAGGTCAAGGAATATCTTCCTCCATCACATGCGCAAGGTCTGGTTCTCGAGATTTCGACAACTCAAAAACCCTATTACTTTGGTTATTCGTGATAAACTCTTTCTCTAAGAATTTAGCACTAGTGCAACAAAAACTCCTTGTTCAAGGGTGAATAAAAGTAATGACCAAACATTCCTTTGGATATCCCACAAAGTATGTTTTGACCGATCGTGGGCCTAGCTTATCGTCAGTCTCCACTTAACGTAAGCCTCACATCCCCAAACCCGAATAAAAGACAAATCAGAACTTTTCCTTTCCACATCTCATATGGAGTTTTGTCCGCCGCTTTAGCTCGGACTTCGGTTTAGAATGAGTGCAGCAGAATTTAGAGCAAACCCCCACAATGAATCCGGTAAAACCGTGTGACTCATCATGGAGCGAACCATGTCTAACAAGGTCCGATTTCTCCGTTCGGACACACCATTCAATTGTGGTGTTCCAGGTGGAGTTAATTGTGATACAATGCCACAATCCTTTAGGTGTTGATCAAATTCATTAGATAAATATTCACCACCACGATCTGATCGTAATGCTTTTATTTTTCTATCTAATTGGTTCTCAACCTTATTTTGAAATTCCTTGAATTTCTCAAAAGATTCACTTTTATGTTTCATTAAATAGACATACCCATATCTACTTAAATCATCAGTAAAAGTGATGAAATATCTATAGCCATCTCGTGCTGTGACAGACATTGGTCCACATACATCGGTATGTATTAGTCCTAGTAGGTCACTGGCTCGCATTCCAATACCTTTAAAAGATATACGAGTCATCTTTCCAATGAGACATGATTCACAAGTACCAAATGATTCATAGCCAAATGGTGAAATAATCCCATTCTTAATGAGTTTCTTTACTCGTTTTTCATTTATGTGTCCCATTCGACAATGCCATAAATATGTTTGATCTTTATCACCTAATTTAGCCTTTTTATTATTCACATGAAATATTTCTTGCGTTTGATCTAGAACATAAATACCATTCATGGAAAACGCTTGACCATAAATAACATCATTTAAAGAAAAAGTACAACAATTGTTCTTAATAATAAATGAAAAACCATAAACATCCAACATGTTAACGGAAATAATGTTCTTCGACAAACTAGGAACATAATAACAATTATCCAAACAAAGTTCCAAACCACTAGGTAAAAACAAGATGTAAGTTCCTACAGAAACCGCAGCAACCTTTGCTCCATTCCCAACACGTAAATCAACATCGCCTTTAGCCAGACGTCTTACGTCCCGGAGGCCCCAAGTAAGTGATTACAAATGTGAGAACCACATCCAAAGATCAAATACCCAAACAGAGGAACTCGCATGATTAATTTCTATCATGTGAATATTAGATGACATACCTTGAGCTGTCGCACGTCCAGCTTTTATGTCCTCGAGGTACTTAGGACAATTCCTTCTCCAATGCCCAGACTGTTGGCAATGGTGACATTTTCCCTCTTTTTCTTTGCTCTTCTTGCCTTTTGAGTGACTTGACTCCCCAGGACCACTCTTGGGTTTAGGCTGACCTTTCTTCTTGAACTGTGGTCGCTTAGCATTGGAGGCAGCAGGTGCCTTTCCCTTTCCCTTAGACTGTATCACAAGAACATCTTTCTTGTGACTCCCACTCAAATTAAGATCTTTCTCAGCTTGCACGAGCAGAGAATGAAGTTCATGAAGAGTCTTCTTCATATCATTCATGTTGTAATTCACCCTAAACTGAGTGAATCCATCATGAAGAGAGTGTAGGATACGATCAACAATGATTGACTCTTCAATCTTGCAACCAAGAGCGTCTAACTTCTCCACATTCTCAATCATATTAAGCATGTGGGCGCTAACAAAGTTGGCCCTTTGCGCCTTTGGCTTCAAAGAAGCGTACAGCTGCATCATACCTAACAATTCTCGGAGCTTGCGAGAATTCATTAGTCAGCGAGGTGAAAATACGATTTGCACCTTGGGAAATGAAGCGACGTTGCAAATGTGAGTCCATTGCATATATGAGTACGTTCTTAATCGCACCCGCTTCTTTAACAAACTCATCGTATGCAGTTCGTTGAGCTCCAGATCTAGCAGTAGGTTCAGCCGGAATTGGCTCCATGAGATACTTCAGCTTTCCGTCTGCGATAGCAGCATTCTTTAATGCTGCCTCCCATTCGGTGAAGTTACTACCATCTGACTTGAGACGGTAGTTTTGGTTGTAGGAGACATGGTCCATAAAGGAACGCAACCATGACTCCCTAGTCAAGATGGCACTAGGGCCGGGGGTAGCATTATTATCAGCCATAATAAAGCAGAAATAGCAACAAATATATCTACAATATAAGAAGATAAAACAAATATAAGCAATCACCAAATATAATGCGTCTATTTAAAACATGTAAATAAACTAAGTGCATTTATATAATTGATCCCACTCAAGAATTATATAAATGATTCCAAGACTCAAATTTCAATAAATCGATAAGTCAACCATTTGACTAATTTTTAACATTTTAAAAAATCTTGGTTCATAAATTTCTCAAATTTATTGGTAGTCCATTCAATTCTCACATATTAGTGAAAACCAAATGTTGAGTTCAACTAACATCGACATCAACTACTTACCCAAGGTAGAAGGGGTACACATGGATTTAACAACAGGTCCTATATGCCCACCGACGAACAAGGGATTCATAATGATTCGATTTAGAAAGACTATATCTCAATTTTAATAGTAAAAGAGTGAGATCTCATCATGCATTAAAAACTCATTTAAGTGAACAATATAGATAAGTCTAAGTGAATGATGACTTGTTAAAACATCATATGTTTATATCAAAAAGTTAAAACATCATATGTTATAACTATTCTAACTATCAAAAAGTTAAAACATCATATGTTATAACTATTCTAACTAACACGTGGGAATGAATCAATATTCATCTATTTAGGTGGTTTGATTTTAGGCGGAAAAAGACGAAAAACATAAATAAAACAAGCACATAAAACCTAGTGTGGCCTAACAAAAACGATACAAAGTCGGAATCCAATCAAATTGGACCCTATAAAATACAAATTGGAATCCTTGAAAGAAGGACCCTAACTCCAAAAGCAAGGCTCCATGTCCTTCGTCTTGGATCACCAAAAAGGAATGGCAAAACTTCAATCTCCTCTTCTTTTACCACTAGCTATTACAATGTAAATCCTATTTACAAATAATCTAGGATAAAAGAATATTACAAGTTGGAGACGTGAAAATCCCAAAATCACATTTTCATCATTACGAAAATGCAATTAAAAAACAAAACTTAGGCCACACTAGATATAAAACGCATTCATCAACTAAAACAAAGAATTTCATACATCCAAATGCATGAAAAACACAAACCACCTACTAAAAATATGTTTAAGTGAAAATTTCATAAAAATTCACCTATTAACATAAAAAATCAATCATGTCATACATAAATTGATAAAGAAAAATTAATTCAACATATCACATATAATGAATCAATTCAATAATCACTTTAAACGATTTTAAAATGAATGGCATCATATACACTCACATATCATAAACAATTTTATGACAATAAAATAAGGCATTTCAAAACAAAAACAATTTGACAATTCAAATTAAAAACAAAATGAATCAATCATGTTAATTCAATTTTAAAAAAAATTCGGCCAAAATAAAAATAAAAACAAATTTTTATTCAATTGTTTCGGCCAACATTGAAAAATTTATACATATATATATAACAATTTTTATTAAATCATATTTAACTACAAAATTCGACATGTATATATATATATATATATATATATATATATATATATATATATATATATATATATATATATATATATATATATATATATATATATATATATATATATATATATATATATATATATATATAAAAATTTCGAAACTTTTAATATATGCAAAATAAATTGACAATGATATAATTTCATATATTACGTCACAAATTTTATTATCATATAATAAACTTTATAATTATCATATAATCATGTTATTTTGATTTTAATCATATTTAAACCAAAATTAAGTGTTATACATCATAAATTATGATCTCATCAAAATATATACATATAACAAATTTGCATATCAATTTAATTTAATCATTCTAACAATTTAAAATAATTGAATTAAACAAAACAAAAAAAAAAATTTCGAAAATAATCAAAATGCCGTGAGGAATTTAAAATATAAACGATTTTATATTTTCAATTTTAATCCATATTAAAATCATTTTGAGCCTTATGCTCTGATACCACTTGTAGAAATATAAAACACGATATTACTACTAAAATGTTAATCGTATTAACATGCCCAAGATTATACAAAATGATAATAATATGAATTACAAGATCATAGAAATAACCTTTCTTAAACTTCAATGAAAGGCCTAAGAACCTCCTAAAACGTACCCGAATTACGTTTTACAAACCAATATTCAATGTAGAATATCTCTTATAAGTTGCACCCAAAACGTTATATGAAATGCCTTGTGTTTATGCTAGAAAACAAGGTATATATTACAAATAATATATGAAGTATTTTTGGAAACTTGATGAGTGAAATTATGAGTAAACTTTCTCTTTTTCTCTCCTTCTACTCGGCACACACACACATACAATGCTCAAGAATTGCTCACTCATCTTATGAGTAGATTAGTTAGCATATGAGTGTATTTAGTGGGTAGTTTTATGAGTTAGTGGGGAGGTAGTTTATTTAGTAGTGGTGAGAGGAGGTTAATCAAACATTAACTACCCATTACATACTAAATAAATAAACTAAAAACATCCTACATACACATACATTACACGACACACTTACTAAGTGTGTATGTGTATTTTGTTTTTAGTATTTAAATGTACATTACATGTAAAAGACATATGTATAATATGTATTTAATTAATTGATTATCGTATAATACAATAGATTAAATAACATAGCTTATAGCATTATTTTAACTATAAATATCAAATATATTTATAATATAAATGTAGCTCATAACCATTATACATATGTGAATTAACACTTAATTCAAATTTCATCTAGCTAAATTAACATTTAATTCAGCTCACCCACTAATTAATGTAATCGTATAACAATAATCTATTTAATCATATTAAATAATTATTCGTATACATTTTCAACTTTCTAACTGTTTAGATATATTTAAGGCATCAATGTAATCACATTACATTTCATAAAATCGTCCTATAGGTGTGACCGATAAGGACCAGCTGATCACCGCCATCTATATGACAGTAACGTCAAACTTTCTAGCAAGCCAACTGCACGATATACGTTAATCAGCTGATTTTAAATACAAGTATCCTTTGTGATCCTGTAAGAGATTTAATAAATTAATCACACTAACTGTGGAGGACACTAGCTCCAACAGTATTTATGTAATTGTATTCTAGATTTTATTTCGTTGGTCTTTTAGACATTGTGTGATATTATCATACTTCGTACTAACAAAAAATTATAAATACATGTGTAGGATTATTGCATCGCGACCGTCATTGATATGATGTGCAATTTTTACAGGTAAGATTATTTGTTTAAAGTTTTTTAATTATGTTGATTGTTTGTTTATTATTTCTTTTTATTATTTATGATTTATTAATTTTATACTACTAATTTTATTTAGACGGGTTCATAAAAAGTTATTATAATATCCCTTTATTTGTGGAGATTTATATGAAATTTATTCGCTTTCAAGTAATAATAGTCTCCAAGTATTATCCCGAACATTTTTGTTATATTTGTCACGATTTTATTGATGATAGTAACTATTATTCTAATAACCAAATCATGTAATCATTTTCATCAATACCATATTTTTATTATGCCCCTAAAAACCATATCTATGTAATTTAAATTAATTATTTGGAGCTTTTATTCTAAGAAACAGACAATAACAACCTTGATATATATGCCACAAAATTCTCGCAGTTTTATTATTGCATTTGTAGTATCTTTAAGTTCTAACATTGTAATCATAAAGTATTAACAATTAACTTTATTATAATATGTGTACATCAAGATTGAATTTTAAATCCAGATATAAGGCATAACTACTGATTTAGGATTACTTTTGTATATTATTTTTAATTAACTTTTAAGAATTATTTATAGAATCACCAATGTTAGTATAAATGTTTGTTCTTTTATTTCTTACATTATTCTATATTGCTATTAATTATAAAGGTGAATCCACTCATCATTAAAAAAAAAAAATCAAAAATCATGTCATACTTGTATATGAATTTTGAATTATATTAATAAAACGAGCGGAAATCTTTCAAAAATAAAAAAAATTATATCATGGTTTAAAATGAGCTGAATTATATAATAATATTTTGAATTTGTGGTTTAAAATTTTAAAATTCATATCTTAAATCATACTCCGTAAAATTTTCATAGTTTCATATTTCCTGAACATTTTTAAAATTTTATATCGTTGGGGTATTTCTTTTTTTTTTTTCAATAGTAGTATATAGAAATTCTACGTTAGATTTTTTATTGTATTACCATCAACATAAAATTAAGTTGTAAAAGTCACATGTCAATTTTTAGAAACTTCATACATATTAATCTTTTAATTATTATTAAATTTAAAAAAAAAATGTTAGACTTTATTAACTAATCAATTAAAATAGTAGATTCATAATACACAAACTATTACGGATTATTATTTTATAAGCTTACTTAAATTTTTATGAGTTACTCCTTACAAAAGTACAAATTTCAAAAGTCATTTTCTGTCAATTAACAAATTCTCATTACTTTTAATTTAATTAGTTTTATTTTTGCTTAAACTGTATATCTTTATTTTTCAATCACTATCTAAAAGAGAAAACTAAAAAATAAGGACAAACCTTTCGTCTTCTCTATCTTAAAATTCATATAAGATCCATATTTGTTTGAATTAATTGTTGTGAACTATTTATTACTACAATATAATGAAAAGACATAAGTTATTACCTTTATAAAATTAATACATTATTTATACTATTTTAAAAGGTACAAAAACACAAGTCATGTATCGATCAAATTATTAGATCTCATGCCGTGATATTTTTTTTAAAACACTCATGCCTTATATTTAATTACCCTTTATTTATTATTCTCTTGTATTAACCAACTTTTTATATGTGTGTAGGACTAAATCTAAAATTCACAAACAAAAAGTGGATGATTTTCAAGGTATAATATATTTGATCAAAAATCAAGGTGTATTATAACTATAAGGACAAGTAAAAACTCAATTAGTTATTTTATTTATTTTTATTTTGTGGTTTAATATTTTTTAAACTTAATATAATAATGTGATGTTTAAGAGGAAATAAAATGTTTGTAATGCATTGTGTTTATATATATAAGTGATTCTTAAATTTGAGAGAAAATAAATAAGGTAAATACGTCTATTAGAATTGGTATTTTTTTTCATTGACCCAAAAAACAAACAAGAAATTGCTTTAATTTGATATACTTTTTATTGTATATAATTAAAAAATTATATTTTTATAGGTATACTTACATATGAAACAAGAAAATCATTGTCATTATTTTAATTGGTTCAATTACTTTTTTAATTTTATATATTTAATTATTATTATAAAGTCATCATTTAATAAATAAAACATTTAAAGTAATGGATAGACCTTTTTTTTTAAAAAAGTAATATGGAGTAGATAAATTTTGTGTCTAGCTTTTTTTCATAATTCCCATGTTTATTTTCATGCTAATTTATTTTAACTAATTATTTAATATAAAAGAACCAAAATAGATGGACTACCACTTTATAAAATTAATGGATTTATTTTTTAAAGGAAAAACTAATGTATCATTTTTATTAGTGCAATATATAAAAAATTTCAAGTCATGTATTAATAAACTCATTAATTCTCATCACTATATTTTAATTTTTGAGTTTTTAATAGACAACGCATAAGAAATGCGTATTAAAATGTGAGCGACTCGGCCCGTGGAATCCACGGGGCACACCACTAGTTTATCCTTAAATAATTAAATATACAACTCGGTATTACAATTGTAATTTTAATTTAAACTATACTCATAGCCACGATTAATAACAAATGAGAATAGAGTTTACTAAATAATTAAGGGTGTTGTTCAACTGTACCAAACTTTTACTCACTTGTACCCTGAAAAGACTAACATACCCCTTTCAGTTTTTCACTCCAATTTCAGAAATTAAGTTTTTCTCTCTTCTCTCTCTAGAAATTTAAAGCATCACTTTCAAACTACCCACCACAATCCACCACCACCACCTCCATCAGCCTGCCTACCGCCATCCTCACCACCGTTCAACACATAATAATAATAATAATAATAATAATAATAATAATAATAATAATAATAATAATAATAATAATAATAATAATAATAATAATAATAATAATAATAATAATTGAGTAGTACTGCCTTCAAAGAGACATTGCTGCCCCACCACTACTGCCGCCCCCCGCCACCAACACTGCTGCGCCGTCCCTGAATCGCCATGTGTACCGCCCGATGCACCGCTATATCGTCTCCCTTGTGCGTTCTTCGCCGAGTGAACATTCGGCCTTGTGTAACCCTTACCCCGCGCCGCCCTTGCCCTCGGCTCGTCTCCCTGGTGGCTGCCTCTCGCCTCCCTCGCACTGCTCGTTCCCTCGACGGCGGCCACGCTCTCTCCTAACCTCAAACCTGGTAGAATAGAATTTCAAAAACGAAAACCCTAACTGTAAAAAGTATCAAATTAATATGTAGTGAAAGTTTGATTAGTAGAGTTTTAAAAAGCTGAAAAACTAATGTGGTACATATTTTCAATTGTAACAACCTGGTTTTTCGTGACTTTAATTAAACTAAGGCGGAAAATTAATTAAGTCTATTTATTACAAAACCAGCTGTCATCGTATTACAAACTCCATATACATAATATGAGTTTAAGATAAACAGAGTGTATATATTCGATTACAAATCTCTCCAAAACAACGGAGTACAAAATAAGGTAAACCATCCCCAGCATTTGATAAACATAAGTCCTCGGGGTACCTGCATTTGATCCCGTAATTAGTGTTTTCTCCCCCACACATACTAAGCAACATCAATAGTTCACGTAGTATAGCAATTCTAAATATATGCAATATACATAACGAAATAAGTAGAACAAATAGCAAGCAGGCAAGTAAATCACATAAGAAATTCATGATGAAGCAAACATGAGTATAAATCCAATCACATAAGGCACAACACTCATCAATAATCATTCTCAATAAGTCGTACTTCAATAATCATGAAACCATGTTATTCAGACAATAATCAATCAAGACAAGGAAATACATTCAACATGTGATAACAAATGAGTCTTCGTTAGTAAGGCGGAAGCATGCAGACATAATCCGCGCAAGAGCGCCGTGTCGCCAAAGCGACGTGGTCCGAATATGCTAAAGATACCTAAGGTAATAAGGACAATTCAATCCCTTGTCTAATGTATGCATACACTACCTATCGAGGATCATACGTATTCGCTATTCAAAAGGTATCACCGACGAAAAAGTTCGACTATCACCAGAGACGGGTACCCCCGGATGGGGCTGGCGTTTCCAATTACTATTCTATGGCCCCACGGAAGTATCAAGTATGCCCCATCCCTGAGGTTGATACCACGTGTCAAACAGCAATCTTAAGATCGTTGAATAGCCTTGGGCAACTCTGGGAGGGAGCCCAAGTCCCCATAGACAGCTACCTCGTTAACTTCGAATTTCAAGAATCGCAACATGGCGAACAATCCTAGTATTTTATTCAAGTAGCTCGTTTTTTTTTCTCGATTCTCATATCCTCGTTCAATCTTAATAAATGGGAATTCTGAAACTTAAATATATCGTCGAACTTTGTATAATGAAATTGTAATTCTAGCAATTCTTCAGATAAACAGAACACATAGAAATACTTAAATTTTTATTTTGAGTCCATTCGTAAATTTTAAATATTTTCACTATTCATTATTTTACTATTCACCGTATTTTACTATTCATCGTATTTACTATTCATCGTATTTACTATTCATCGTATTTTTATACGTATTCGTATTTTCGTATTCCGTATTAGTACGTATTTTTATACTTCGTATTTGTACGTATTTTTATACGTATGCGTATTCTTATACTTCGTATTTATACGTATTTTTATACGTACATGTATTCTTATACTTAGTATTTTATTATTATATTTTTTTGTATACTTAGTATTTTTATACTTATACATTTCTTTATACTTAGGATATTTTACAAAACAACCTTTTTATTTACTAAGTATAAAATTCTAGTTTTAAAGTCGTTAAGTTCGGTTTGTATTTAGTGATTTGAAAAATCATTTCGGAAGTAAAACTCGTTTTAAACTTAAGTACAAAATCCTAGTTTCAAGGTTGTTAAGTTCATTTTGTACTTAGTGATTTTTAAATAATATTTCAAAAATAAAACTCTGTTAAATTTAGTCATATACTTAACTAAACTTTTAGCGGTTTCTATTTTTAGCGAGGTTGTCGTAGTTCATTTTAAATAGTCCGTATGTCCATATCCCAATTTAAGCAAAGGCAGTAACACTCGACATTATTCATTTTAATACGTGTAACGTTTATTTTTATCGGTTTCGTTGATTCTTTTTATTAACGATTCATTATACAATCTATTATAATTCTAAATACAAATCAAATTTAGTGACTAAGTGACAAATTCATTTTGACCAAAATTGACCCATTTTAAGGGTGAATGCCGTGGCCTTTATTTATTTTAGTTATTTATTTCTTTTTTTGTTTTTATTAATAATTCATTACTTTAACTAATTTAATTACTTAAGTGATAAAAATAAAAAGTGACAAATTCATTTTAGGTCTAAAATAGACACCAAAACCGTGGCCTCCTATACTTGTCCATTTTTATTTTCGTTTTCTAATTTATCGGTTTTGACTTAAAGTTTTTATGTACTACTTATTTGAATTATACTAAAGCGATTTAACTAGTTTACGATTTTCACTAATCATTTTATTTCAATTATGAATAGTGATTTTACTCACTTTAATTTTCTAACTTTTTCATTATAAAGATTTAGCTTATTTAACTTATATAATTAGTATTGTATTTATTCACTAGTGGATTAAAACAACATTTAAGTAAAACTTTATAAAAATTATGAATCAAACTAGTTACATAAATGAAGAACACTTGAATATGTGAAGAACTCTAATATTTTTCATATGAACATTAATTAGTCAAATTTTTATATGTTTATATAATTTCCTCAAATTTTTCATACAAGTCTAATTTACCTAAACTCATCATAATATGTTATTTAGAAAAATTGAAACTAAAAATTGGTCCATTTAAATCAAAATAGCCGTGTATATATATATGTTTACATAGTTAATTGATTTTTAATTTTTATACTTCTAATTCAATAACTAATTTACTTAACATCACTTATGTATTTAACATGTGTGAAAATCATATACAAACATTAACAAACATAAGTAAAAATCATTTCAAATACAAGAATAACAACAATATTTCAAGAACACACATAAACACTTTAAAACATTTAAATTTCATAACAAATTCATTTTAAGTCCTAAACATAAACTAATTATATTTTCATATACATCTTATACCTAGTATTTTAAGCATGCAATTTACAAAAATTAAAACGAAAAATTAAGTGAAAAGTAGGGTGATGGCCGTGGGTTTTATATATGTTACACAAATGTTATTTTTCGATTTTTGTCTCCTAATTTAACATATGATTACTAGGTGATAAACAACACAACAAATATAACACATAACATTTAATAACATGCGATTTACCAAAATTAAAACTAGTGTGCGGGGGCACCTTAAGTTAGGTTTAAGAGTGAAAAGATCAACAGTTGTCGGGGTCAATGATGTTGTCGAATTGGCTCAAATCGACGCCTCCACCTTGCTCCTCGTCTTTGGTTAGGATTAGTACATAAAAATGAAATAAGCAAGTTAGTAATTTTATTTAAGCTAGACTAACTAAAATGAAAATTTAAACTGTAGTATCATTTAAATGTTTAAGTGATGTTTTAATTTTTTTATGATTTCGATTTATATTCATAATTAATTGTATGTAATATGAGTAAGTGAGTACTAAATATAAATGGTGAGGAGTTTATTTAAGTGTGCTAATAAATTTAAGCAAATAAAATGAAAGTTTTAAGGAAGAAAAGAATTAAAGAGGATGAAGATTCAAGGAGTTCTTGAGGTTGTATTATGAACTTGGCTTACTTGTGTTCTTGAGAGGATTTTATTTAGAGAGAAAAGAGTAAGTGTTTGAGTTGTGTTTGTGTGTATGTTGGTGCGTGTGATAGTAGTAGTGTAGTAGTAATTGTAAGTTTTGTATGTTATGTAAGTTGCATGTATTTAGTATATAATAAAGATTAAACTTATGTATAAATAGTCATAATGAAGCATGCTTGATGGTAAGTGTCTTAGGCTATTTAGGTGTAGGAGTATGGTGTGTAAGAGAAGGGAAGAAAATGGAAGAGGATAAGCAAAGACCAAGGCCAAAAATCTCGGCCAACATCACCACACAAGTCCCGATTTTTCGTTTTTGAAATTTTCGATTTACGTGCACGCGAAAAGTCTCGAAATGAAATATATAGTCTTAAAATAATGTTTAGAAGTAAGATCGAAAATAAAAATGAAAATAAACCTCAAAACGAAATCAAAAGAAAAGTTGGGTATTAGTTTCCTCGCAACTTTGAATTAAAACTTTATTCGATCGAAATATATATTTTTTTCGTTGAATGTTATCGAATTAAATCATTATACTCAAACGTCAAAAAGTTTACCAGTTTAGGCTTAGTGTAACTCATTATTTTGATTTTTAGTGAAAGTGTTAGTTAAACAAAAATAGAATAGTAATTTGATAATAATGTAATATGTTTTGTTAGTAATAATCATAATGATTAAGCTTAACTAGTTTTAATTAGATTAGGATTACAAGTAAGTGAATTTGGAAAAGGATTAGGTGATTTAACCACCTAAGTGGCTCGGCCATTTTGGGTCAACATTGACCTCAATTTGCGTGCCGAAATTTGTCGTTGAGAAATTTGTCGTAGATTCTACGTTTGATTTATCGAGTTCGAATATGTAAAAATAAAGTTCAAATTCCAAGTAATTCAAAATGGTTTTAGTTTAGGTGCAATAATAACTTGTAGTGTTGTTTTAGGAAAAATAAGTGAGCGAGGATGATTAATTATTGATTTCCTAATTATAATTAGCTTAGATTAACACGGGGTGTTACATCAATTCAATAATGAATTTTGATTGAAATTTTAAGACGAATTTGATTGATTTTACAATTTTGATTGAATCTCTTTCATTTCAAAAGAGAGAAAAGTTAGATGAGGGAAGGGTAGTGAGCGGAAATTTTATGGGTAAAAAGGGCACAACTGAGTAAAACTCGGGTACAGTTGATTAATTACGATAATTAATATGTTAATGTTAATTGACATTTATTGCCTTTTAAAATCAAAAATATGAGAATTACAAGCTTATAATTTTTTTTTGAACTTACTACCTTATAAAACGATTTCTTTGACTTATTACTCCCTACCGTAAAGGCGTAAACGTTGTCATCAATTTCCGCTAAATGTAATTGTAAAAGTTTGAGTTTATAAGTTGTTGACCATTTTACCCTTCATTCAAATTTTTTGTATCATAAATCTCATTTACTTAATTTCATTCAACAAAAGGTATATCGGTTTATATATTTCTTATAATTTTTCATACCATTTTCTAAATCTTCTTAGAAAGCCTAAGTTTTTGTGTTTGTCAATTAAGTTTTCAAATTTTTTTGGAATTCAAACATAGCGCTCATAAAATAACAATTAAACTCATTTGAAACATTAAATTTTTGGGTTTATTAATAGTCCGTAATTAAGTTTTAATTTCTTATTTTGTGTTAATGTTCCTATTTTAGGGTTTCTCAATTAAAATACTCATTTCCATGAGTCCATTCCATGGTTTTCTTTACATTTACTTTTGACACGTGAATTAAGGAATCTTTTTAAAGAAGAGGGGTGCTATCTAACTTCTCTTTTTAACCTTTTCTTCTACCTTCTCTCTTTGTCTTCTCACAAGTGAATAAACAATTATATATCGTGTGGGGTTGGATAACAAGTGGATGGGGCAAAAAGAAATAATATTTTAATCGTTTGTGAGAGGAGAAGGTAGAAAAGAGAAGGTAGATAGTATTTCTCAATTAAAATAGAGTAATACATTTATACTAAAAACTTAATCCATAATTTTTTTAGTAAAATATAATGGATTAAAATAAAAAATGAAATGTGGTTGAAAAATTTTCTTAACAAAAATATGCTAAAAATGGAAATATAAAGTGTTAGGGGTCGAATATCCGATTACGCTTATGACAGCTAGACGACAAATAATAGACCCAAGAGGCCCAAAAGTCCAATAAGCTCTATAAATAGCCCCTAGGGGGCAAAGGTAAAGGGGTTAGATTCTAATTCACTCTCCCCACTCTCTCTCTCTCTCTACTCTCCCTATACTTTTACATTTTACCACATAACACCACATTTATATATTTCGGTACTGACTTGGGCGTCGGAGGCTCCGCCCGGGGGCAAGCCCCCCCGGGCCCGGAGTTCACCTTGCAGGGCACACATGGAGCGGGCCCAGACCCTGGAGGCCACCCATGACGTCATCCTCAGGACCCCGAGTTTACACCCTGGAGGCGAGCTTTTCCTTGTATTTTTTGGTAGAATTTTTGCCCAGCATTTGTTTAGATTTGTATCACACAAAAGCTGGCCAGGGGGCAAGGAGGGGGGACTACCCCCGACCCCGGCTAATCACGGTAGTCAGATTCAAAAATAGGAATTTTTGAAAAATTTCACTAACATTTTGCAGGAATGGATGCATGAAAGACCGAAGAAGGGTAAGACCTCCCAGGCACCCGCCTGGCAGGCTCCCATGCCTACGTACGGATGAACATCGCGCCATGAGAGTCCATGGCCTGGGGCCTGGGCGGCTCGCGCCCTACGTATGGCCTTGCACAATGCTCATCCGTGGTCGTCGGGCCCGGATAAGGGTGCCTTTATGCAAAAGAGCCGGGATGTCTATGATGGCCCACGTGCCTAGGCTGCTCTCACCGCAGTTAACCGATGTCGGCCAGTAGCCGGTGGCGGCTGCGGACCTCCCATGCCTACGTACGGATGAACATCGCGCCTTGAGAGTCCATGGCCTGGGGTCTCGGCGGCGCGCCTACGATGGCTCGCACAATGCTCATCCGTGGTCGTCGGGCCGGATGAGGTGCCTTTATGCAAAAGAGCTGATGTCTATGATGGCCCACGTGTTTCAGGCCGCTCACCGCAGTTAACCGATGTCGGCCAGAGCCGGTGGCGGCCGCGGACCTCCCATGCCTACGTGACGGATGAACATCGCGCACAGACAGAGCCCATGGCCCGGCCTGGCGGCTCAGCCGCAGATGGGCACATTACCCACGACGGAACACCATTCGCAGACGGAGAGTCCACGCCCGGGGCCTGGCGGCCTTACGCCTGCGGCGCAGATACTACGTCAGACGGAGAGTCCACGCCGGCCTGACGGCCTCGCGCCTTTATACCACTGCAGACGGAGAGTCCACGGCCGGGGCCTCGACGCCTCTGCGTTTTTTACACTACTCAGACGGAGAGTCCACGGCCGCCCTGGGCGCCTCGCAGATTTTATACTACTCACAGACGGAGAGTCCACGCCCGGCCTGGGCGCCTCGCGCTTTTTACACTACTCGCAGACGGAGAGTCCACGGCCCGGGGCCTGGGCGGCTCCTGCGTCCTTTATACTACCCGCGTACGGAGAGTCCATGGCCCGGGGCCTGGGCGGCTCCTGCGTCTGTTACACTACCTGCGTATGGAGAGTCCACGGCCCGGGGCCTGGGCGGCTCCTGCGTCCTTTATACTACCATCAGAAGAAACCACTAACGGCCCTCGCGCCTAGGTAGCTTGCTCCGGATAAGACCATACTACGGCCCTCGCGCCTAGGTGGCTCCAATCGTACAAATAGTCCATGGCTACGTGCCTGGACGGCTCCCTTATTCCGGTGACGCGCCTTACTCTGCGTCACCCCAGGCCGCGCCACGTGACTTTGTCCCGCGACCCACCTCCTTATTCCCATGACGCAGTTCACTCTACGCCACCTTAGGCCGCGCCGCGCGACCGTCCCCGCAGCGCTAGCCCTTTTATTCTTTTGACGTTTGGTACTCTATATCACCCCCTATCGGCGCCGCAAAACTCCGATCGCGCTGTGAGACATCCCTGCCCCAGACCCGGGAGGGACTGACGATCCCCTGGGTACATGGGATGCTCCCGGCTCATGACCCCTCCGGCCGAGGTAGTCAGACCCGGGAGACGCCACCCACAACAACTATCGCGTAGCTTTCGATACCTGTTTTATATTTGGTCTGTCATGACTAGACAACCACTTTAACGCGGTACTCCTTCCGCTAGAGATTCATTTGATGTGACATTCCACACGTGTATTGCCCAAGATTAATGGGCCAAGCACTTTATTCGATGTCGAGCATCCGACAATCAATCCGGCGTGACAGATACGAATCCGGTGGGGGCAATTGTTAGGGGTCGAATATCCGATTACGCTTGTGACAGCTAGACGACAAATAATAGGCCCAAGAGGCCCAAAAGCCCAATAAGCTCTATAAATAGCCCCTAGGGGGCAAAGGTAAAGGGGTTGGATTCTAATTCACTCTCCCCACTCTCTCTCTCTACTCTCCCTATACTTTTACATTTTACCACATAACACCACATTTATATATTTCAGCATCTTGACTTGGCGTCGGAGGCTCATCGGGCAAGCCCCCCGGGCCCGGAGTTCACCTTGCAGGGCACACATGAAGCGGGCCCAAACTCTGGAGGCCACCCATGACGTCATCCTCAGGACCCCGAGTTTACACCCGAAACATAAAGAAAATGATGAAATTTCCTAAAAAGGTAAATGTAAAACAAACAATGGAACGGGAGGAGTAAAATTTTTTGGAAAGTTTTATTTTATTGATTTTAGCGAAGTTTGAAAATAGGAGAAATGTCGAGCATGATTGAGGGGAGTTCAAACCGAAGCTGCAAAAGGACACAACACTGCATTTGTGGTATTAAGAGTGCTATATATGATTTATGAAGTCATGACCCCATGAAAATCCTGAAACTAAGACTCGTGGTAGCATGTTCTTTCGTTGGGTTGATTGTACACAAACATTTTGGAAACGAAGTGTTGTTAACAAAGTTATTGTACAGAAAACAACGCAAGAGGAACGAATTATGTTTAGGTTTTTCTTCTCCTTTATGAATGATCAATTATGCAATGGGAATGCAATGAGATGATTTTTTGGGGTTTTAAGTTTGATTTTGACCAAAAAGACTGATTTAGGGTTTCTTCTCAAGAAATTGAAAGTTTATATATAGCAAGAGCTGAGAAAATGAGAAACATTTGCTGAGTTTTGACATTTTAATTGAGGGTATAATGGTCCACCCATATTATTTTTAGACGAAATTTAGTGTAAGAAGTAATAAGTCAAAGAAATCGTTTCATAAGGTAGTAAGTTGGAAAAAAAAAAAAAAAAAAGTATAAGGTTGTAATTCCCAAACTTTTGATTTTAAAAGCCAATAACTAGTAAGTGCCATTTAGATTAATTAAAAATATATTTGACTCTAAATGGTTAGATAAAATAAAAAGGATGGAATGTCAGTATGTCACTACAAATTGACATATTTAATGACCTATATATTCTAAATGTAAATAAATAATATAAAAATAGTTAAAATCTTAAATTATATTATACACTTCATAATTAATAGTTAAAAAATTTCCCTCAATAAAAAATAGTTAAAATCTTAAATTATATAAAATATTAGAAACATAAAAGAAAGACGGAAGAGAAAAACCAAATTTTGGAACTTTGTAACGATTTATCTATGTTGCCACAATAATTATTTTAGATCATTTTATATAGTATATCGTGTATCAATTCCATATATTGTCATAGATAAATAAAATAAAAAAAATAAAAATAAAATAAAAAAAAAAAAAAAAAAAAAAAAAAGTAAATGTTGAAAACTAAATTATCTTTACTACTTCACATTTACTACTTTTTAAATATGCTTTAATTATCATACTTATAAGATAATTTTCTTAAAAATACATGTAAAATTCATAACACTTTTTCAATTTTGTGATTAAAAAATAAAAAAAAAACTGAAAACAAATAATTAAGACAGACGGGGTAGTAAGAATATCACTAATTCTTGTGTAAGTCAGGCCTTACAATAAATTATTGTAAGTCCGCCTCATTTGTACTTGATTATATAACTTTTGTACTATTTAAATGATAATTATGATTAATTGTTACTAAATTCTTTTAGTACCCCTGTTAGTGACTTTAGTAGATTTGTTTTATGTTTTTGTAACCCTTTAACTGCAATTTATATCTTGGTCTCACATTAAGGGCCTGTTCTCCTCATCTTAAGTTTTTCTTTGGTTCAGAAAACTTCAGATAACTTCAGATAACTTCAGAAAACTTCAGATAACTTCAGAAAACTTCAGATTACTTCAGAAAACTTCAGATTTCTAAATAAATTAATTAATTAAGTAATAATAATAATAATAATAATAATTATTATTATAATAATAATGATAATAATAATAATAATAATAATAATAATAATAATAATAATAATAATAATAATAATAATAATAATAATAATAATAATAATAATAATAATAATAATAATAATAATAATAATAATAATAATAATAATAATAATAATACCTAAGTTATATATAACATTGATGTTATTAATAATATGATAATAATATTGTTAACAATAATAATTATATTAATGATCATAATAATTTGAATAAAAATAAGACCAATCTAAAACCATTTTATTGCAAATCGTAAATAAAAAAATTATTTCAAATTAAATATATAGACTTTTAATAAAATTATCATAAATATTTACATGTCATATCAAACAAAATAAACAAAAATATTAATCAAATATTATTGGAAAAAAGCAAATATATATAAAAATTTGAATATTTTTGGTATTACAAATATTGTCCTCAACATTTCTCGTAAATGAAACAAAAAGTTCAAGTTAATAATTCTAAAAGAAGATAAATTTAAGGGGAATTGGATAGAAGAAAATAAAAGTAGCAAATATAATAACAATAACCATAATAATAATAATAATAATAATAATAATAACCATAATAATAATAATAATAATAATAATAATAATAATAATAATAATAATAATAATAATAATAATAATAATAATAATAATAATAATAATAATAACCATAATAAGGGTTTTTTGTCAGATGGTACCTTTTATTTAGGGTCATTTGTGAGATAGTACCTTTAATTATTTGTTTTGTTATCTAGTACCTTTTATTTCCAATTTTTGTTATAAGGTACCAAATATCGGATTCCGGCGTACTAAGTCAAATTTCCGGTATGACTTTTAACTCTCTTTCTTCTTCACCTTCTTCAATATAATTTCTACTCTTTCATTTATACTTTCTCTTCTTCATTCAATAATCTTCTTCAATATATACACTCCCAATAATAATCATTTAACCATCTTTCTTGTTCATCTTCTTCATTCATTCATTAACGAAAAAACTCACAACTTTCTTAAAAATGGTAGTTCCTGAAACTTTGGAACCCCAAAACTTCAATGTATCATTCAAATATCTAAAGCGGCGGTCTGGATCTAGCAAGGCAAGGTAAGCCCACAACAAAAGAGATCGAAGGCTCAGACTGAAAACTTCAATGTATCTTTTTTTCGGCCTTCTCTCTTGCTCCGATCTCTTTTACGCCTAGAACGAAGACTGCTCTCTTCCTCGTTTTCACCACACGAAAAATTCAATCTTTTGTTGAAAATGTTGGATGTTTCGGGAAATCAAATAAGTAATAATTAGCAAATTATTCAGTGGGTTTAATCGATTTCGCGTCTAGGGTTAGTAATTATTGGAATAATCTTTCTTCGAGTCTAGGTTGAGTAATTTGGTGGTTTGAATTTTAGTTTCAACAAAATCTCTAGAAAAATCCTCCTAAAATATATGAAAACATGGGTTTGAAAGAGTTCTTTCTCCAAAACAACATACGTGTTTGAGGACGAAAACATGATTCGGAATTTGTGGGCAAAAAACTGAAGAAGAAACGATGAAGTAAAAGTATAACAAATTATAATGGTGAGTTTGGTAGTGTTTGACAAACGAAAATTTAAATAAGGTAGCTTTTAACAAAAAAATGAAGTGTCAAATAAGTCTTCTCACCGGAAATTTGACTTAGTACGTTGGAATCCGATATTTGGTACCTTATAACAAAAATTGAAAATAAAAGGTACTAGATAACAAAAAAAAAAAAATTAAAGGTATTATCTCACAAATGACCCTAAATAAAAGGTACCATCTGACAAAAAACCCTAATAATAATAATAATATTTCCAAAAACTTCAGAAAACTTAAGATAACTTCAGAAAACTTAAGATAACTTCAGACAACTTCAGATTATTTCAGAAAACTTTAGAGAACTTCAGAAAACTTCATAAAACATAAGATTGGTTCAGAAAACGTCAGACGAAGAGAACAGGCCCTAACTTAGTGTGAGTTCAGCCTCACAGGAGAATTACTGAATAATAATGTCTACGTAACCAATAAAATCACAAGCACTAGACCATTCATCATTCATGCAAAGTCCAAAAGTAGATGATAAGTTGGATGGAAAGCTGCAACAACTCCAAACAAAAACAAAAAAAAAAAAAAAAAAAAAAAACAAAAAAAAAAAAAAAAAAGCTCTCCAATGGATCAGTTGTGCCTAACGTAAGCTATAATTACGTTAAGAAATAACCAACCCTACCCAACTACGGACTACGGAGTATATTTTATTAGTACTTCCTACCTTCAACTTGATTTTGGCCGTTAAATTTTTCGTACTTGTCGAAATAAATGTTAAAATCACGATATATTTAATTTCGTATCATTAAAAATAATAAAAATTTAATAGTTATTGTACTCGTAATGATTAATCAAATAATATTCTTTTATAATTATATTTTACTGTATAAATTGTAGGGAATTTTGAAAATTTGGAGTATTATTTTAACTTAAAAAACCCGCAACTGATCTCCAACACAAGATTTGTTTCCACTACCAAAGCAATTTCTATCATTTACCAAATTAAAGTTCAAGATAACGTACTCTCTCCCACTTTTACTCTCCATTTATATATGTATCTTTTATGTATTTGGTCCTCATCATAAAAGCACCAACAAATCAACAATAACGAGTGCCACTCAATTTTACTTAATGGAGTAAACCACTTCTATTTTTCTTTTTAAAACGGAAAAATTGATTTTATCAAATATGAAATTAATCATTTTGTGTTTATAAGTGAGTTTAAATGAGCATTCCATGAACATTTTATGTACGAGTAACATTTACAACTATATGTGGTGAGTACGATATTTTTCGAATTTAAGGATCAATTTCGAACGCATAAAATTATTCGTACACGTAGAAAAACGATATTCAAAAGTTCAAGGGGCAATACTAAATTTGAAATCTTGTGCAATTGTACTCCGTAATTGATTGAAATTCTTTAAGTTCACGAAAGGCATGTATGCGGATAATATGGGGTATGAGTATTGATAAGAAAAATTTATATGGTGTAGTGGAAAGGGAATATAGGCTAATTAATTAATCTATTTGTAGGATAAAAGCCGGAGGAGTTAGGAGCATATTTAATTACACCAAAAAATAAAGATAAAAATAACCAACTGAGGTCTTACAATAATCTCAATATGAGACTTCTCGTGAGAATTTGTGTTTGAATAGAAACTAGTTGAAACAATTGTGGAACACATGATTTATTTTGACATGCACTATTTGTGTTTGATAAATTTTTCTATTTAGATGAATGGATTTCGAGTTTCGAATCGATTCTGAGTCCAAGGTATTGTAGTTCGGGTCTGGATCGGTTCAATTTGGATTTCAGATCAATTTTAGGCGGCGACCATCGAGTCAATTTTAGGTCTCGGGTCAGCCTTATCGAATCGAGTCAATTAGGTCGAGTCAGTTATGTTAGTTCTCGATACTAGCTAGTATGGTTATAAGAATAATATAAGCCGTATATAGTCTAAGGAATATTATATTCATAATTATGTGGCTTAGGAGATTCTCAAATAGGGCACAGGTATATACAACGTGAATTTTGGTCAAGTACAAATGAACATTAATGATAATAACATTTCTCATTCTTTTTCTTTTAACTTGGTCGCAAGATAAGATTTAGAATCGAAAATTATCAAATGATTCATTAAAATTACTTGTATTTTCTCTGTCTTAGTCATTTGTTTACACTTCCTTCAAATTCTCCCCACAAAAAAGTCAAACTGTAAACAAATCACTAGAACAGAAAGAGTAATAAAATAATCACTACCCTATCATGTGAGATGTCTCAAGATAACTCAATTGTGAGAATATCTCATAAAAATTTATGTTATTTTAATATTATTAAATTGAATTTCTAAAACGCACTGTAGACACTAAAAAAAAAACGTTAAATAGCAGTAATAACAATTGTCTTTACTTGTAGAAGAATGCATAACCAGTTAATACTCACGTTTTTTTTCAATTAGAGCAAGTACAATGGAAATTTTTTAAATAAAGTTCTTTCAATGCCAAGTTATTTTTCACCACTTTCTAAGTTTAAGAACTTTTTGATTTAGTGGAAGAACTTTTGTTTTGTTCTTATTTTGAATCTACTAATATTTTTTTATCTCTACCACATTCATTTAATTTTTTGAAAAAAACAAAGAACTTAGTTCTTAAATAAGAACTTAGTTCTTAGTTTGACAAACTCAAGGACATTTACAATGGAGAAAACTTTATTTTTAAAGTTCTTATTGTCAAACTCTAGATAAGAACCACCCATTGCACTTGCCCTTAGTTTGATACTCCATTTAGGAGGAAAACACAAAGAAAAGAGCTAAAGATTACTCGTATAACTCTGTTGTCACATGAAAAATCCTTGATGCAGATATCTTAGTCATTATACGCTGTTGTTTCATTAAGACTTTGAATTTCTAGAATTATGACCATTTTTGACGACTAAACATCCACGCGGCTCTTCTAGTACTCATCAAATACAATTCTCATTCATCAAATATTAATTTTTTTAGGGAATCCTAACAATGGATTTTTTAAAATGTGTTTTTTTTACCAAAAGTAATCTCATGTTTACATTTTCTCCCCAAAATAATTTCGATTTAAATTAGGGTGTTACTCAACTGTACCCGGCTTTTTCTCAGTTGTACCCTTTTTTGTCATTAATTTTCCATCCCCTACCCCTGCTCTACCAATTTTTCTCTCTTCTCTTTCCACCCAAAAAAAAACCCTAAAACAATTTAAATCAACCAATTTCTTCTTCAATTAATTCAATTACTTATACAATTATTTCAATTCTTAACATATGGATCCTTGTGACGATATATTTCATGTAATTTACTTTTTTTTTTTTCATTAATTTAATTTTTTATCATTCATTTTGTTTATGTTTGTTTGTTTTTGTTTTTTATTTTTTATTTTTTATGAATTATTTGGGTTGGCGGCGGCTGTGGCGGCGGGCGGGTGGCTGTGGCGGCGGCGGCGGCCGTCGTGGGGGTGGGCTTGGCGGTGGTGGGGGTGGCAGTGGGTGGTGGGTACAGTGCAGCAGCAGCAGCCGTTGCTGGAACTTCCAGAGCCTGAAGAGCAGTTACATCAACCAAAAGCATTGTATGATGATGTTTGTTCAAAGAAGGCTGAATCCTTGGCTACAGTGTCGGGTCAAAATAAAAACTCATCTGCAACTCAAGATGCTATTGTTAGGCCTATAATACTGAGTGATGTACAACTCAAGATGCTATTGCCGGTTTTGGAGGTTTAATAGAGGAGAGAGAAGAGAGAAAATTTTGGTTTAAAACTTTGTGGGAAAGAAATGAAAAGGGCAAGTAGGTCTTTTTTGGGTACAACTGAGAAAAAGTCGGGTACAGTTGAGCAATTACGTTTAAATTATCTCTAAATATTAAGTTTGGAGTATATGTTAACAGGGGCGTCTAACACCACGTGCAACCACGCGTAAGGGAACCGGGCCTTCAATTTTGCACAAAGAATTTATAATCGTTATCGATATAATTTTATAGAAACATTAAAGAATCGCGCATTTATATATTAATATTTGAAATCCTATTTTTTAGGATGCACTGGACCTCCATTTATTTTAAGACGCCCCTAAGTATATCTTTTCCAAATGATCCCAAAGTTAACAACATGTTAATTTTCCATTAGATATTCATTTTAATTTTTGATTAATTATTATTTTTAAGAAAAAGTATTAATATAAGTTTCCGAAAATTTTAAATTCACGTGAAGTGAATTGTATAAAGTTGTTTGGTTTCTATCTGGGAAGTAAATTCATGTGAAAAGTTACAGTCACCAAAGGGGTCTCAAGTAACTTCTTACATTATGTAGGAAGTATAATTTTTCAGAAGGTTCAACTTCGCATGATTTTGGCAACTAAACATCATCGAGGTAAATCAATTTATGAGAAATTCTATTTCTCATGAATTGGAAAGACAATAATACCTAAAAAAATTACTCCCTCTATCTATCTTTTGTTAAGATTTACTTTTAGATCAAATTTATAGGTGAGTGGAAGTCTTTATATTGTAATTACCAAAATACCTCTATGTTGTGATGAGATAAGATTGAAAAAGTAATGGTAAAAGTGGCTTTTTTATAATTGAAAGTAACATCAAAATAAAAATGTTAATAATTGGATGAATCATTTCAAAAAGATGTTAACAAAAAAATGGATCAGATGAAGTATAAATGTAAATATTTGCAACTTTGTAATTTTACGAAATTAAGTAAAATGATGTTTGAGAATAAGTATTTAATTTGAAGATCATTCTTTGAAATCTAAAAAGTGAAATATAGAATCTGTAAATCAAATGCATGAGATAGGAATTTTATAGGAATTTTATTTGAAAATTACCAAATTTATGATTGAATTGGGCTGTACTTAAATTTTGTTCAAATCCAAATCCTTGAAATTTTCTAAACATCTAATTTTAGTTTTCAAAAGACGCCCTCTTATATTAATTTGGATTAAATTAAAGTAAAATATTCATGTAAATGAAAGATGAAATGATATGCGAATTTTTTTTTTCTAATTTGGACTATTATAATAGACAAATTGATTGATTCCTTCATTATTTAATAATTTGGACTGCTATCCTTTTTTTAATTTTTGGTTTAAAGGGGTAAAAGTTATCTCGTGGATAATCCATTTTAACCTTTTAAAGCATCTCCCATTATGAGAATAAAAATTTGCTTGCAATTTTCTATATACAAATTCTCATATAAGGCTGTCTCATATTATGAGACAAAGTACCGCATCAATATATAATTATCCCATATTTATAATTATCTCCAAACTTACTACAGTACTTATCACCAATTCACCATTGTCAGATAAAAGTTTGTCATCACAATCATTCCCACTTAGCCATCGTGAGTCTCACCCGTACAAATTCTCACCTTCTCCTTGGTCCCCTCAGAAACCTCGTCGGACAACCAAAATCCCACGACCATCTTTTTCCACGGTCACACACATCCCACACTCTTTAACTCTTTCAATGTTATCTTTTATACTGCGTATATAATTTAATCAACTTTAACTTGAGTCAATCTAAACCATTAAAGAGAGTACCGGTAATTTACCAGATCTATCCCAAATCTACACATCATTATACGAATGAAAAAAGTTATTTGTGTTGCGCCAAAAGTAACTTAAATACATTTCACTAGTAACGTTAATGTACTTGTATAATAATTTTAGCATTAAACTTTTGATAAGAATTCAGTTACGTTTCAAAAATTTAGGTTAGTTTTCAAAGATTATGAATTACTTTTATCAGTAATAATAGTGAAATTAGGTTTATCGATAAATGATGGAATTGGGTAAAAGAAAGGTTGATGTCATCGGGGAAGGACAAAATCGAAATCAAACGATTGAACTCACCTGAGTTGATAGTGGAATGGTGGTTGTTGCAAGAAGGCAACGGTAGTGACGACTTGGATAAAGTTGGTGGTGGTTGGGATGATGGTGGTCGAATTGGAGTGAGAAGTGTAGGTGCGTCGCCAGACTTCGGCGAGTTCGTTGGTTGTGCGTCTGTGGAACCCGGATATGGGTATCCACAGCGTCGCGTCAAGCCACCGACGATGGTTGTTGAAGCAATTTGCGGTGGTTAACGCTTTTATTCGGGTTGAGAGTTTTTGGGTGTACTATGGGTTCATTCTTAACAGGTAATGGATAATTATTTGGTGGTTGTGGGTGTATATAAATATGGTGCAACTAATTGCTCATATCTTATTGTATTAGGCAGCCTCACCGTAGACTTACTCTTTTCTAAAATATTCAAGCTATAAACCCACAATTGGAGATGAAAAAATAGGTGTACCTTGAAAGCTAATGTAGCTTACACAAGTTACAAGCTTGAAATGGAATTACAAATGATATAGCCGTAAAAAAAAATGACATGTTTTTTCATTCAAGTTACTCCATACAATGTTATGTAGCTTACCATTGAGGGGTGTTGTAGTTACATAGCATTATCACTTAAATTATGAGTTGTAATGTAACAACCCGGATTTTCCAACAAAATAAAATAAGCTTTTAAAAAGGATTTATAAAAGAAAATGAATAAAAATGAAGACCACGGTGGCGGAAACACCGTGTAATCCGAGTCGTCACTCACAAAACGAACATAAGCTAAAAGAGTAGGCCTTGTGGCCTAGCAAACGGGGAGTAAATACCCCATACAATCCAGAATGGAATATAGGTATGAAAAACGATAAAGTCTAAACAAGTCTAAAGATCAAACAATCCATATGTGTCCTATAATCCACACGAGTAGGCTAGCTAAGGTCCATCCTCACGGCATCCTCACTTATCAATCCCGAACCCGCGCTAACCTGTCGCAAAACATGCAACAACCACAGTCAGTGGGGAGTAACTCAGACGTTCTCCCAGCCATATTACATCACAATAAAGTTAACGAGTAAATAAAACAGCTCATAAAACAATATCATGTGATAATCACAAGCTATATAACAACAGTTAACAATACTACGACAACCTCAATACAACTCAACAAGTACCCTACCTGGCCTACGGCCTATGATCAGAGAACAACGACAAATGCAACAACGATAGCTAGCTCAAACATCAACATTAGCATTAATATAACAACCTCAAGTCAAATAATCAATAGTTAATCCGATCATCAATCAAACCAATGCAAGAGTAAGCACAGAGGACTGGGTGAAGCAACAAGAATCACCCCGGAACGACAAAAGTCCCAACCCTATGGCGGAACGACAAAAGTTCCTCAACTGTCTAAATTTGGCCAAACCCACCGCGACAAAAACGGTGTCACCGCGACAAAAACGGTGTCGACATTTTTAATCAAACCATAGTCCCTATCCGTGACAAAAGCGGATGGGAACCCCTAAGGGCGGCATCCGTCCTACAATGGACGTTGTATCTCCTCACGCACGTGCCCAACAGTGCACGTACGCACACTCAACTCAAGCTCAATCAAACCAACCAAAATCAATGTCAGTACAATCAACCTTTAGCTCAACAACATCAATATATCACAATCTCAAAGCGGATAAAAAATATAATTGTTTCGTAACTTACTAAATCAAGTTTGTATACTCAATATTAATCTAATCACCCACTATATAATTATATAAGTAGTTTATTTATCAAACACATCATTATCGTATATATATTAGCTTATAACCCCATAGATTATATATTATATAATTAATTAATTAATTACTTAATTAATCCTCCCTAATAAACTATGTAAACTGACGTTTACCCCCATGATAAACACCACCTAGATACATCACCATACACATGCACATAACGCACACAAACACCACTCTCAAAATCACATACACATACACATACACATACACATACGCATACTTTAGCTCAAAACATTTAATCCACCCCTCGATTAACAACTAGATAATTCACTACAATTCACCATAACAGAGCACCTCTGTTCTTCACCACACTCACGAAATTCATTAAAGAAGCAGCGACGAATATCGACCTAACGACCACTAAACACTATAAAATATAACGTACCAGTACACCCTACAAAGAAGTATTTCACACACATAGATCGGCACATAACCAGACCACATAAACCTTAAACCTTAAAGCAATGTAATATCGAGTAACGTCATCACCGTTACCTTTAAGCGCTATTCCTCAATTGAGTCGTCTACTACGTACGTGTCAGCGTCAGGGTCGTCCCGATTCAGTCCTACGATAGATTAGGATGAAAAACGAGTATAAATACGAGTTACGATATCAACGGCGATCCGAGCGACAGAGACGAAACGGAGTATAGCTTACCTTAATGTGAAGAGGATGAAGAGAGGATACTTATGGCGCAAGAACGGAGTAAAACGGTTAAGAAACGAAGGAGTGAAGAAGGATTGAACGAGGGCGTTTATGGTGTTTAGAGGAAGACGAAGGAGACAAAGAATGCACGGAGTAGCAGTTTAATTAATTAGGGTTTGTTCGCAGGGTTGTATATATATATACGGAGTACATGGTATGGAAAATTTAATAAGTCTTCTACTCTTATTAAAAGGTCTAATATTTTCTTAAAAAGAAATATAGATTAATTTATCTTTAAGCTAGTCATGGTAAAAATAGTTGAAAATACACAAAATAAGTTAAATAAGATATTTTATAAAATACTTGTATCAAAATAATGGGTCAAAAATCATAACTTAACTATTTAATTTAAAATATAAAGCAATCATACTAATTTATAAAAGAAACTGTTTCGTAAGTGATTTATTATCTTTAAAATAAAATAGTGTTAAACATACTCCGTATTATTTAAAAGGTCATAAATATTATTTTAAACCATTAAATATATTAGGTAATTATGAAAAATAAATACAGTTTTAAATAAATTTGTGAATTAAAATATATTTTAATTTAACCTTAAAAACACGGGGTGTTACATGTAAAGTCAAGTTACAAACTATTATTGTCGACCATTGGAAATAATCTTATCCAAAGGACAAGTATAAGGGCAGATGGAAAAAAAAAAAAAGTGAAATGATAACTATAAAGCGTAGGATATGAATGATAACATACAATTTCTTCCCATTTTACAATAATATATAATCTAGTGAAATTGACCCCAACCTTCTCACCCATGTGGGCAACCACCTGGTACGATGTCGTGGCTCCAGATGCGACGGAAATGTCACCCGAGTAGCGTCGGTGAAGATGACAGATGATGTGTGCATTTTATATAGATTATATACCCCCGGTTTAGTTGCATTTAGCTTATTCTTAGTCGAGATCATTATTGTTTTATGAGCTATTTGCTATATATTGCAGTACTGCTGTTCATATTTATATTTTGCAGGTTTTGGCGGTCCTGAGCCAAAAACCTGAGTCATAAGGAGCAATTACGAGTACCGGACCTCCGAGACCAAGCTCGAACTTATACGGAAGCTCGGGATGCGAGTTGGACGTGAATAATCGGAGACTACACGACGAAACAGACGAAATTGAGCAGACCCAGCACTAGCCGGCTGGCACTCTGGCCCAGCCCGGCCCGATCCGTGATTTAATTGTTTTATTTTTGGGATGCTTTGTATATATACCTAAACTACTCCTACGATTTCATTATCTCTTTTTACTGCTTTTAGTTTTGTTTTAGTTTTACACTTTCTATCTCAAAAACTCAAATTATTAGGTTTAAGTTTAGTTTCCAAGAATTTCAAGATTGAACCTCTTTAATACAAGATTGCTTTCAGGTTTATTTTAATTGTTCCTATTCCGATTGCTATGTTTAATTATTATTATTGCTTTGTTTGCCCTTTAGTTATGAGTAGCTAAATCTTTATTAGGGTTTAAGGTGATTTGTGAGATTGGTTCAGGAACATGTTTTAATTGCTTAAATTAATTGAACTTGTGCAAGTTGACTTCTTCCTACGCGTTTATATTATCAATTGAACTTAGGGACGCCTAAATTGAATTGAATCTAGGTAGTTTTGATTTAAGATCGAAAGCCTAATTGAAACTAGACTTACGCGTATTTGATGAGTTAGGTTTAGTAAGTTGCGAGAGCCCGCTAAATCTGCTTAAGGTTAATATTGACTCGAGAGAGCGTATTCTTAAACCTAGTCACTTGCATAGCTTCAATTGATTGTTATTTTCTTTTAAGTTGAGTTCCTGAATTGATGTCACATTGAACCCGATGCCCTAATCTTTCTCCCTTATACTTTTACCCTTTTTATTACTCGCTTAGTTTAGTTATCTTATATTTGTTTATTACCCTTTGAGATAACCTAAGTTCATCTAGGTAGACTTCTGATTACACCGTTTCTCTGTGGATTTCGACCCTACTTGCTGCTAGCTACTAGTAGTTCTTTTGTAGGTTTATTTTGATAAGGTAATACGACTTAGCCCTGTCAACAGACGATGACAGTGGTAATGGTGATGGTGGTTTGATGAGTTATTGTCAAAGATGACTTCTTGTGGAAGAGAGTAGGGATGGCAATGGATCGGGTGGAGCCTCACCCGAATCCATCACCCGACTCCATCCACTCCACCCGAATCCATCATCCATCCGACTTACCTTCACCCGAATCCAATCCACCCGTCATCCACGGGTGAATCGGGTGAATCGGGTGGTCCACTGGATTCTCAAATAACAAAAAAGTAAAAAATAAATATGAATATAAAAATGAAATATGAACGATATTTTCTAAAAAAGTCGAGTAGCAATTGTTTTTTTTTGTGGGTTTATTGGGTTAGAGTTTTTTTTGGTAGAGCATTAACAACAGTAAGTTGTAAAATGACTAAATGAGTAATGGAGTAGCATAGGCATTAGGCAGTAGTCACTTACGGAGTATTTTTTTTTTTTTTTTTTTTTTTTTTTTTTTTTTTTTTTTTCTCATAATTGTTGGGATTTTTATTACAAGATGTATTTTAGTGTTTATTTACGTATTTTATTTAGTAAACTTTTTAATTATATTTTTGATAATATTTTGGTGATTATTAAAAAATAGTATTTTTTAATCGGGTGGATGTCGGGTTTGGGTGGTAAACGGGTGACGGGTGGATGATGGATTGGATGAAGGCTCACCCGAATCCAATCCGACCCATCATCCAACTCGTCCATCATCCATCTTTCATCCATTAAAGTCGGGTTGTAATCCATGTACTTGGATCGGGTGGATCGGGTTTTTTCGGGTTCGGGTGAAATTGTCATCCCTAGAAGAGAGTGAGAGTTAATGTTTTTCGTTCTTTTTTTTTTTTTTAAGAGCAAATCTCACCCTTGATAAAGTAATGAATGGTTCAGATGAAAGAACTGCCTATATGCAGTTGAAATGCAACTGTTGTGGATCTTAACCCATAATATATGTATAGTAATAATTCCCACCTTTAATAGTTCGATGTATACTTTTTTAAAACATTCACCTTTTCTATTTTTTTTTTTTTTTTCAAAACGTACTCTCACTTTTTACACTATGTCTCGCATAAGACCGTTGCACATATGGGTTGTGTGAAACGGGTCTTTAATGATCCAAATTCAGCATTCATGGATCCTAATTTGCATTTAATTACTGATTTTAATGAATGATGTTAATAGTTTCAAGGTGTAATTATTACTAACAAAAATTCTCCCAATTAAATTGACTCTGAGTTTTTATGTTCCACACGAATTTAATTAACCCAGTTTTTTTTTGCTCATTTCACCTTCTACCGATCAATTTTACCGTCCCATAATTGTATGCTTAATGTGTCCAATTTAATGATTTAAGTGACCACTTTAAAATCGTCACAAAGTAGTCACATCAAGCATTAAAATAGTCGTTTTACATGTTAAAGTTGTCACATTTTAATTACGGAGTGTAAAACTAAAATGGATGAATTAATCCTGTAAACACTTTAATGTTTAATAAGTCCAATACTCCAATTTAATACTCCAATTTAATATTTGAAGTGACCATTTAAATCCTCACAAAATAGTCACATTAAGTATTAAAATAGTCACTTTTGGCAATAAAATTGTAACATTTCATTATTGATTTAAAGTGAGTTAACTAACACTCTAAACGTATATGTGATCATTTTAAATATTTATGTGAGTACTTCAAATTTATACGTGACCACTTTAAGAGTCTATTTCAATGTATAGCCTAATACTTTAAATACATATGTGATGTGATTATTTTAAATGTTTATGTGACCATTTTAAGTGGCTATTTTAATTTTGTATCCAAATGAAAGAAATATAAAATAAATGTTTAAATAAACGAGAAATGCATAGTAAATATAAATGGTTTGTCAGACATGAGCGCATCAATTCCCAACACCATTAAATATAGTTTTTTTTTTTTTCTTTTTGTAAAACAAACAGGTAAAAAAAAACCCGTTTCATAATTACCCATATGTGAGACCGTTTTATGGGAGTATTTGTGCACTTTTTATTTTATTTTTTTGGTACAAATTTGTGCACTTTTTATGACCAATATTTTTAAAAACTCGTGCGAAATCGTCTTTTCAGTAAACAACCATGTCAAATTCCGTCAAATATTTATTTATCCAAACAATTGTAAGATCAATAAATGTTAGGAAAAATAGACAATAACCGAAAAGGGAATGATACGCACCATTACCAAAATGATGGTAGTACAATCAACAAAAAGTGGTAGTACAATCACAAATCCATCCCTAAAAACAAAGCAGTTGGAACTTCTCTAGTCATACTTCCACAACCAAAGTCTCCATTTTTATTTCTCTCTTTTTTTTTTTTTTTTAGTTTTGCCCATTGTTTCCTTTTCCTCCACCTGCCTTTCCACCAACTTTTACTTCTTCTTCTTTTATACTCTCCCCCCCTCTTCCATCTCATTTACCCCTAAAATAGAATTTCCATAATACAAAAACAATTACTATTAATACAAATTTATATATTTAAATAAATTAACACCTATTTTCCTTGAAATTACAGCGTGTTTTTTCTTATTTCTTCAATCGTCGCTGGAGGGTGGGTCCCACCACATGGCAGCGTTGAGCGGCAAGGACATCCAACTGTCGTCGTCGTCGTTGGCGGCGGTTTACTCCGGCGGCGGCGACGTGGAGTCCGGCGACCTGGAGGATGTGCGACTGCTCGACGATTACTCGGACCGCCACCACGACGGCGGCGGCGGCGGCGGAAACAGGCGGACGATTCAAGTTAGTGTCGGAGGGATGACGTGCGCCGCCTGCTCTAACTCCGTTGAATCTGCTCTTCTCTCCGTCGACGGCGTATTCAAGGCTTCTGTTGCTTTGCTTCAAAATCAAGCTTCTGTTGTTTTTGATTCTGATTTACTCAAGGTTCGCCGGAGAATTATCTGATTTTATAAAAGTCAAAACTCATGAAATTCCGTTGAAATTTTATTATATTTGATGTGATCATATGCGGAAACTATGTGTTTTTTCTTTTGTTTGCTGATGAAGTTTTTAGTCGAGTGTTGTTCGTTCATATGATTTTGGCAAATTGTTAAGTCATATAAAATCATGAGTGACCTAATTTTATGTCTGATTTGAGGTCTCAGATGTGTCGTTTTGGAGTTGTTTACTCCAAAATTAGTCGAATTTGTTTGCTCATTTTCGTGTTGATTGATTCATTGCGTCTTACTCTTGATTTCACCTAATTATGTCAGAGATTGGCGCAAAGATACTACTCCACTCCCTCTCCGTCAATTGTTTGTTCACCTTTCTATTTTTGGACCGAGCGTAGAATTATTGTATTCATCATTACTATATATCAATACTTTAACACGAAGAAATCGACTATGCTCGCAGCAGAGTCGGGTGTAGGCAGTTTGGTAACCAACTAGTCATCGAAAGTGATGTGATGTTGCTCTACGATAGTCATCGAAAGTGGCGATGTTGGGCCCTTCTGTTAAATTTGTGGTGAACATGGTTACAAGCTAAGTTGATGGTCTAATATCGTCTAATACACGTCATTTTGCTGCAGGATGAAGATATTAAAGAAGCAATTGAAGATGCTGGATTTGAAGCGGAAATTATGCCTGAAGCGAAATCTTCTCAGTTAACCTCTAACAAAATTTTGACGGGGCAGTTCAACATAGGTGGTATGACTTGTGCTGCATGTGTGATGTCTGTTGAAGGTGTCTTGAAGGAACTTCCTGGTATCGCCAGAGCCGTTGTTTCTCTGACGACTAATTTAGGAGAGGTTGACTATGATCCCGCTGTTATCAGTAAGGATGATATCGTAAATGCTATTGAGGATGCTGGTTTTGAGGGCTCTCTTGTACAGAGTAGTGAGCAGGGTAAAATTATTCTGGAGATTGTCGGAATTTCTTCTGAGATGGAGGCGCAATATTTGGAAGGCTTGGTTTGCCAAATTAAAGGTGTTCGACAATTCACTTTTGAAAGGCAATCAAAAGAGCTGGAAGTTTGCTTTGATTCTGAAGTCATTGGTCCAAGGTCTTTGGTTGATGCCATTGACGAGGCTTGTGGCAGTCGGTTCAAAATACGTGTGAAGAACCCTCTTACAAGAATGACGTCCAAAAATTCAGAAGAATCATCTAAGATGTTCCAGCTTTTTACGAGTAGTGTCTTTCTTAGTGTGAGTATTCTTTATTTTTCCTCAGTTGCCCTCACCCTTCCTTTCTCTGTCTTTATTCCTCATTGTTTTTGTATGGCGAATAACTTGTGTATGTATATACTCACCAATGGTGACTTGGATTCCGTCATACATGATACGTTTCAGCCTAGTCATAGTGACTAGGTCCGCAAACAGTGCTAGCCTATATTCTAATCCACTAGCACTGTAGCTGTGTGTTCCATACAATTTTACTTGCAATGCTTACAAGCCTTGGACCATAGAACAACTCCATCTCATGCGATGTTTAATAGTATATCCATAGCCTTAGTTCATAGAAATATCTTGTATAGTTTGCGTGGTGAATTGTATTAATATTAGTATATTTTAGCTGAATCCTGCCTGTCTATAGAACCATCTTGAATGCCAGTTCTCTAGACTTGGTTGTGACCTCGTGTGGGCTCACTAGTCTAGGGTACGGTAGATATAAGTGTTAAGGGATAATCACAGTTAAACTGAACAATCATTGTATGCAGAATTTAGATTAGTGAACAAGCGTAGTTATGTTTTGCGTCATTCTTATGTCCAAATGGTTGTGTAGTTGTACGAGCAGCTACTGTCAAAGTGTAAAAACTAATGGTCTATTGGTGTATATTCTACTAAGTTGAATTAGTACGTATGTCGTTCGGATGTGGCATGGAATATTGTTTTATGTTAGTGAATTTTAAAGGCTTTATCGGTCTGCAACTCATATTTTCCGTTTTTGTTAATAATGGCAGGTTCCCGTATTTCTTATTAAAATATGCCCCCACGTGCCTTTGTTATATCCTTTTCTTCTATGGCGATGTGGACCATTCTTGATGAGAGATTGGCTGAAGTGGGCTTTGGTGAGTGTTGTTCAATTTGGTGTTGGAAAGCGTTTCTATGTGGCAGCTGGTAAGGCCCTAAGGCGTGGAGCGACAAATATGGATGTCTTAGTTGCGTTAGGGACTTCAGCCTCTTATTTTTATTCTGTTTGTGCTCTTCTTTATGGCGCTGTAACTGGTTTCTGGTCTCCAACATATTTCGAAACGAGTGCCATGCTGATAACTTTTGTTCTTTTGGGAAAATATTTGGAGTCTCTGGCAAAGGGTAAAACTTCAGATGCTATTAAAAAACTGGTTGAGCTTGCACCTGCTACAGCACTGCTGCTTGTGAAAGATAAAGGTATGAGTAAAACTTCAGATGCCATTTATGACATATTTGCATAGCTCGGGAATTGTATATCCATAGGTGTCAGTGAATTGCTAAACTAATGTTTATTTTCCCTTGATATGTGTAATTATGGCTTAAACCACTGATTATAACTTCTTAGGTTATTGTGTAAAATTTCTTCTATTACATAGGCGGAAAGGGCGTTGGAGGAAAGGGTGTTGGACATCGAGAAATAGATGCCTTGTTAATTCAACCTGGTGATCTCTTGAAAGTTTTACCCGGTACTAAGGTTCCCGCTGACGGCGTAGTGATTTGGGGATCGAGCTATATCAATGAGAGTATGGTCACTGGTGAATCTATTCCTGTATCAAAGGAAATTAATTCGTCTGTGATTGGAGGCACGATGAATTTACATGGCGTGCTTCATATTCAGGCAACAAAAGTTGGATCTGACACAGTTTTGAGCCAGATTATAAATTTAGTTGAGACTGCACAAATGTCTAAAGCCCCAATTCAACATTTTGCAGACTTTGTAAGTGTCGACTTTTCTGTCCTCTTTCTATCTTTCTCTCTCTCTCTCTCTCTGTTGCTTGGTAGCAGTTGAGCTAGCTATGAAGGTTTATTGTATCTTTGTTTCTTATAGTATAATGTTCGCAAAGTGTCAACTGATTGTGGCTTCATTTGTGATTATGGACATAACTCATTGCTTTCTAATCTAAAATTTTTGGCCAGCGTCTTTTACTTTACGAAATCGTTTTTAGTTGTGCTAGATGCTGGACCGATCTTATATTTGTCAATTTTTTCCTTGCCTCTCTTCGGCAACTTCGTTTCTTCATACTGTTCGTCCCTTTTCAATAATTTCTCAGTACTCTTTTTCAAAGTAATAGTAATTGTGAGTGACTAAACATGTATCATTTCCCACAGGTTGCCAGCATATTTGTTCCTACAGTGGTGATTATGGCGTTATTGACATTTTTGGGCTGGTTAGTAGTTTATCTTGGTGCTTTCGACGTTCTTTTCATGCTGGATTTATTGCATTGATGTCTCCCAGCAGATTATGCAACACTAAATTATTTTCCGATGTAAAAAGTAACACTCATGTTTTTCTATTGATACTCCAGGTACATTGCCGGTGTAACAGGAGCTTATCCACAAAGTTGGCTGTCAGAAGATGGCAACCACTTTGTATTTGCTCTGATGTTCTCTATATCAGTGGTGGTAATAGCTTGTCCTTGTGCTCTAGGATTGGCTACGCCCACAGCTGTTATGGTAGCAACTGGTGTCGGTGCCAAAAATGGCGTGCTTATAAAAGGTGGAGATGCATTAGAAAGGGCTCAAAAGATTAAGTATGTCATTTTTGACAAGACTGGGACACTAACACAGGGAAAGGCCTCTGTAACAACTGTTAAAATATTCACTAGCATGGATCGTGGACAGTTTCTTACGTTGGTGGCTTCTGCTGAGGTGTGTTATCCTACATACGTCGTTAATGACATAAGTCAACCTTTTTTCATGTTTTGGTGCTGATATAGTGTTTTATCTGTATGACACAGGCTAGCAGCGAACATCCTTTGGCAAAAGCAGTGGTTGAATATGCCCGACATTTTCACTTCTTTGAGCCTTCTGAAACCTTGGATAAAAACGACGACAATGATGGCAGATACGCTGGATGGCTTTTGGATGTTTCAGATTTCTCTGCTGTGCCGGGTAAAGGAGTCCAATGTTCAATAGACGGGAAGCGTATTCTGGTGAGTTCTTGCCTCCTTTTAGGTTGTAACTGTTTTGCCATCAATGTTTGGTATTGTTTCGATCAATTTCTTTTTGTACGGCTAGATTGGAAACCGGAAACTGCTCAATGAGAATGGCGTCAGTATACCAACTCAAGTTGAAGATGCTGTGGTCGAGCTGGAGCAGAGTGCACAAACAGGAGTACTTGTTGCATATGACGGTGTTCTTATTGGTGCTCTAGGTATAGCGGATCCCCTGAAGAGAGAAGCTACTGTAGTGATCGAGGGGCTTGGCAAAATGGGCATACAAGCTGTCATGGTCACTGGTGACAACCGGCGAACAGCTCAAGCTGTTGCCAAGGAGGTATGTACTCGCATAACCTTGTTCTTTTCAACTGATTTACGAGCCATAGATTTAACTTTTAAACCAAGGACTCAACACCAAAACACAACCGTATTGTAACGCTTTAAAGATCACCGCGGTCGGAATTATCCACATTTTGAAGCGACACTGACCAAATTGAGCGTCAATAGGCTGTTAGTCAACCGCTAACGTTAACGCTACCGCAACCGTGACCAGTACCAATATTTAATACTACGCTGCAAATCAGAGATCCCATGATGAATATTATTTCACTTGCACTTGACTTCTCAATTCTGTTGTGGCATGCGTATGATGAACAATGCGTTGGATGGTGGAAACTGGATGATTAGGATTAAGCACTTAGGTTTCAGAAAATCAAAAGTTAATTTTGGGTTATAAGAATTTTTCAAAAGTTATCTTGTTACTCATTTATACTCGTTGCTTAAAAGTGAGAGCGTATTAGATACATTATGGTACTACATCTTGTCTATATTGTCCTACTTTCCTCCTTGGAATGTTTTAACAAAAAGTGGCCTTAAAAGAAGAAAAATACATAAAAGTATGAAATAACAATCTCGCTCTTTAATTTAAAGAAAATATAAACAATGCATCTACAAGGGAGCCAAAAGTGTGGTTAATTAAATGGGGGTAATTTTGGATGTTGACTATTTTTCGTTATATGTTTAGATGAACGACGATTAATTTGGTTACATTTTTGGTTAAGTTAAGAGGTAAAAAGAGGGTAATATAAGGATTTGGAGAGAATGTAAACGAACGATTTTCCACGTTTGGATAATAGTTGAATTGGAAGAATGGTGGAACGTAGTTATGATTTAGATGGGAAAATCATAACTCGATTCCCCTCATCTCCCATCTATTAATATTAGTAATATTTATTTATACAAAAGATAAGCTCAAAAGAAAATGAAAAGGCAGATAAAACTAATAAAAACTCATCTGGCAGGTTGGTATACACGATGTTAGAGCCGAAGTGATGCCAGCAGGAAAAGCAGAAGTGATTCGGTCGTTTCAAAAAGACGGAAGCGTAGTGGCAATGGTGGGTGATGGCATAAATGACTCGCCTGCCCTTGCTGCGTCAGATGTCGGTATGGCCATAGGCGCAGGAACAGACGTGGCCATTGAAGCTGCCGATTATGTCCTTATGAGAAATAATTTAGAAGATGTCATAACAGCTATCGATCTTTCGAGGAAAACTTTCACGCGCATCCGAATGAACTACGTCTTCGCAATGGCGTACAACATAATAGCCATACCAGTTGCCGCAGGTGTCTTCTATCCTTGGATCCGACTTATGTTGCCGCCTTGGGTAGCTGGTGCTTGTATGGCTCTCTCGTCTGTCAGTGTCGTTTGCTCTTCCTTGCTTCTCAGGACTTACAGAAAACCCCGACTCACTAGTATACTTGAAATTACTGTAGAGTAGGGCGATATATAAAATAACAAGTCGAAAATAGGTTCTTTTGATCGAAAAGCGCCTCCCAAATGGCCATAAGTTGTGTACATGTTTTGACAATTATTATGTGTGCCAGGTTAAAATTGGTGCTCAGCTCTGTAAATGCCATTGTTGTATCATTTCTCGACTAGATCGAATGTTGATCTCTCTTTTGTTCAAAATGTTATCGCCATGACTCATGAGGGTTTTAAGTGTAAACCGCGTGTAGCCCAATTCTTGATTTCAGACCGTTCATCAAATTGAGATTAGTCCTAACAGTGAGGTTTCAACCCAATACGGAAAACGCGATAGAAAGTAAATTATTACTCCGTACTATAATTAGACTTGACAAACCGTCAACCGTGTTTGGTGTGGGTCATGGTTAGTTTAGGGTTTGGTCGTATTTGGTTTGGTTCATTTTTGTGTTGGTCATCAATTTTTTTGTGAGCAAAAATTTGAGTGAAATGATTAACATTTGGGTCAAGCTGAGTTGAGTTTGGTTAACTTGGATTGCAGTTAAGTTTGGTCTCTCAACTCGAATGTCAGGTCGAATGTTATAAGTTCGGTCCGATCATTTTAGCAACATTAACTTCAATACTTTTTTTTGTTTCAGTTGCAATTAGACTTGAGGACGATGTTTGTAATACCATAAATCTTAAAACTCCAATTAGGCAGAGGATCGTATTTTTTTCACAACTACGCTTCCTGTCGTCAAGTATCGACTTAGGTCGTGGAGTTTTCACGAATCAATTTGTGTTATCAAAATTCGGACTCGATCCTTTATATGCCGCGACTTAGGTCGTGGAGTTTTCACGAATCAATTTGTGTTATCAAAATTCGGACTCGATCCTTTATATGCCGCAAAATTCCGCTGCCATAGGGTATTTAAATCAGTTTCTCTATGATTATCATTAAAAAAATTCTTTAAACCATCGTCATCAGCTGAGGTTGTAGGAACCGTTCGTACCAGCTTTAATTCTCTTTAAGACCTCAACAGCAATTGGTATCATTTTTATTTGTATCAAAATAATTCGTCATCAATTTTAAGCTGTTCTCAAAATCATACTCTGTATTTTGGAACATTTGTTAACATCGAAATTGAAGTGATTCAAAGTTGAATCTTACTCCCTTCTTATCTTACTTCAAAAGAGACGGTTATTTGATTAAAAGATTATTTAAATTCATATAAAAACGTCAATCATTTCGTCTCAAGATAGAAAGGTAAATAAATGACTCAGAGTATTTTTTTATCTATTTTACATATTCATTGATAGCGGCAGCAAAAAGAGATAGTGTCATAAAACATCGTTAACCAATTCAACGAGTACAAAAGATCCAAACAAAACAGGCCCTTTCGAGCTACTTTCAGAAAATATAAAAATATTAGACAAAAAAAAAAAATCAACAAAAACAAAGTTTCGAACCAATACTCAACTAAAAACAATAAATAGTGCAACTCATGAGCTAAAAACCTAAATTGTAAATGCTTCAGAAAAACATAAACACGGTATCGTCAAGAAAGATTAGAGGGGTTAAAATTAAGGGCGATACAGCCAAAAAGGCGAATACGAAGAGATTGTGACGAAAGGTAGTGACGTAAAACAAATAGACGACGCCGTTTAGCAAATGCGAGTAGCATATAGAGGAAGGGGGAGGCCCAAAGACTAGCAGCCTGAAATCTATCATCGAAGCTCATAGGAGAATTTGTCGTCACAAATGTGATCGTATTCATTGTAAGCGCATTGACAAAAATCACATAAGCACCTCAACATGACAAGCAAGATTTAACCGACAGTATCATAATGCGAATTCTGTACACTCTTCACATGGTTGACTGTGATGAACAGAGTTCAGGATCAAAAGTTCCGTCAAAACCAAGCTCCATAGGAAAAAAAAAAATCTTGACCCAAAACTCCTACGTTACCAAATGACGGTAAACATCTGCAAAAATCAAGAAGATACGACATCAGTTATTTCGATCAAATGTCATAGGAGTTATGCACAAAAAGAGCGAAGCCTTAAAGGTCGTCATAACGGAATGCTATAAGACGTGTTTCCACGTTTTGCAAATAGAAATTCTATCTGCATGCATATAGTATACACGACCAGATGAAAGTCAAGTGGATGATCAATCTCAAACATTCACTTCTACAACCACAATTGAAATGACAAGTTGGATCGTGGAGGACAAAGGGCTTAAAAGTTTCTAAGGAGATATATCAAGAGTCAGTTAGCTAAGACAAAAATTAAAAATTAAAAAATTAAAAATAAAATGAACTGAGAATAAGTGATGCACATAGGAGAAGTAACAGAACATTATTATACCTGGAATTCGTCGACCTCGCCTATAACACCTTGGCTTCTTTGAAGATCCGATGCCAATCATCGGATGAGATTACGTCAGCACTTTTGAGCACCCAAGCACCTCCTTTTGAAACACAATATTCATGGATGACCTACAACAAAAATTCGTATACATGAGCACATCATAATATATATGCAGTAGGTAACGCAGAAGTCAGTTCTCATGTCGTAAGAAAAGAACATAAAAGAGGAGGATTACAATACATTAAGACTCAATTGCAAACCATTCCACAGTAGTGTGGAGATCAAAGCATCAAAAACACATGATTACCCAACTACGAGACTCTCTGTAAATAATCAAAGCGTCAAACACTCGAAAAAGAACCATTTTCAGTTCATCCATATGAACTAAAAAGGAACTTGAAACAGAAATTTCTATTTGCCCTGCTTCAGCAAACTACCCCGCACCAGGGTAGTTACAAGTTATCTGATTATAAGAAAAAAGTAGTTCTGAGAGCGACATGCTGCACTTACCTTCTGAAATTCGCTGTTACTAATCGTGGCGGCTCCTGGGATTTCACCTTTCTTGAGCTTTGCACCAGGTTCTCTTCCACGAAACAGTTCAATGATCTCATTCCTACACGGAAACAAGCGTGAGCATGATATATCCATTCACAGCAAACAATTATTGCTAAACAGATAAATACAATCCTTCTATCATTCATTATATATATCAGACGAAAAGAAATGAAAAGTGTTTCAAGGAACACGGGCACGAGGGAATACATTCAAAAAACAGACAGTGGAGTGGGTTTTTTAATAGTACTCCGTGTAATTTAAGCTGAACATGTTCATAAAATTCTCGGTATTCAACATTGTATCCGCAACAATTAAGTTCTGCCAAATGTAGGCCAAATAAGCCCCTTATTAAAAGCCGAGTATAGAAAGAAATTACTACCTTAATGGGTTCAACTCCGGATGCTCGGATGATGCTTTTAACACATACAGACCATGGACATTAACAGCATATTCACTTATGATGGCATGTAGATCTTCCGATGGGGCATTAACAGCATTCTTCACAGCCGCCACAACAGCACTACTTCTAGCACCTGCCTTTGGGAGCATTGAAGTAGACACGGCAGTATCCTCCAAACCTTGACGTATTGTCAGTAAACTGGTAAAGCAAAAAGAACAAAAGTTATGTTTGCCGCAATCACTCATCATGATCACAGTAATACAAAATAAAGTTTTGTAAAGTTAGTGAGCTGTTTATATTTATATTTATATTATTGTTTCAATCAGTACTAACATTAATATTACTACTACTGAGGAAGTTAAATAATGATGACAAGTAATTCCTGTACCAAGGAAATTTCATGTCAAATATATATCAAATTTTCAATTAATATTATTATCTTCACCAAGCAATAAAGAAAAGATGAAGAAAACTAATACGGAGTAATCCCTTAACTATAGTCATACACCATCATCATTCATTTTCCCCATGACGCTATACCCAGACATTAGATTTTGAGTACCACGTAGGTGTGCACACTTTTGATTTTTGCATGCCCATTAACAAGCTCATCACGACCACTCTATCAATGTTAAATTACAATTATTCATTTTCAAACATTGGATGTTTGTATCCCACTAAAATTAAGAGAGGCACCGACTTGCTCAATTGCTAATTTTTTGTAGAGTTACCTGCAAATTTTGTGAGTTAAGAACAACTTTCCCAAAACCTTAGAGAGGATTTCTCGAGCTTCTTTTGACATTGATGTGCTAACAGAACGTGGTTCAATTGCTGCTCTGCCCAAACCCTCGTTAGAAGGAACAGATAGCATGGATCTTGTAGGGCCAGCTCCTCGGGAAGTGAGTTTTTCTAGTATTTGTTTCCCTTGATCTTGCCATAACTTCCTTTGATGCTCCACAATATCCGGATATAGTTTCATGAAAACCACATCCGTTGACTCTTTGAACTTCCAATCTTTCAAGTTTGTTCTTTCAGTTGCTATCTCACGAATAACTGTTCTTGCAACAGATTTCCTATGTCCCAGAATATCCAACTCTGAATCTTTCATGACTGGATTTTGAGTGAATAGAAAAAGTGCGTAATCTCTAGCTATCTTTTCATTACCCGTTGTATATCTTTCACCACTTTTACTCACCCAAACTCCTTGTACTAAATTAGCATGTCGTTGAACAATATTTAGAACATCTTCAGCACGATCATCAGGGGCAAGATGCATAATCGCATTGAATCGATGAACATGAGGTCCCTGAATTTTTGAGAGGTGAGTACTCAGCCTAACATTACAGATTTGGGGGAGCTCTCATATAGTATAGTATAGTATAAAGAAAATTCAGAGATCTTCTCATATCTTTATGACAATTTCAAGAAGGTAATGTCAGCATGACCATACCACAAGGAAAAAAAGGTAAAAGAAAATAAAAAATACTCTCCTAGTTACGAAACACATAGTATCATATAAAAGTCAATGAAGACCTGCTCTTAAACAACACAATTACTACATGTAAAAGGTTCTACTGATTAATCATAGGTAAAACCCAATGTATCATACCACAAAGACGAAAGTGAAGAGTAAACACAGAATCTCGCTAAAACCCAAGAGAAGACATTTCGCATAATCTATCTAAATTCCAATGTACAAAGTCTTTATAATTCAATTATGCGCTTGCAATCATACATAGCGAAATAATCCATAAACACCTGATTCCAATATTTGTCGCACAAACATCAAACTATGCATCAAACTCAAAAACTCTTTGAAGATCACAAAGTACTAAAGCAGCCATATCACTGATAAATAGATAATTCAAAACAGCAAATGCTTTTCTTCTCAATAGGAGGGTAGAAAATGATCAACAGCTATCATATTACAGAGGAAATTTCCAAAAAGGATACACTTGCTAGTTTAAGTGAAACAGCTCCCCTATAAAATGACCAGATCTTAGAAAAACTTTAGAACTCACCTCGACAAGCAATCTCTTCAACCGATCCTCTAATGGTAGAGAGAGCAAAAATCTATATAAACCAATATATAAACAAAAATAAGAAATGAACACAGAAAAGTAATTCTGGACCTAGCATAGCATAAATCTAATAATTGGTTGTCAATCAATTATAATATAAATATCTACATACATCTTCAAGTATATCAATATATTAGGTGGATTGTACTTATTGTAAGGAATTGGTAGATTGAATTAGATATACTTCTATCGATTTCAACCTATTAAAAAGTTACATACAGGTTATATTAAGTAACCTTATGTCATCCACTCATCCAAAAAGAATATTTAAAATTATATTCGTATATTTTATATGCAATAAATATTGACTTAGTGAAATACTAATACACAAGCAAAGGCATGTACTTGAAATGCATAAATTGTTATTCCTAAAGAGTCAACTAATACTACAATAAATAGCAAAAATAAATGTTGGAAAAGTAATTTATCAGTAAATATAGATAGCACGGCCATGGCTACGCACCAGCACCACTAGTCATTTATGAAACTTGAATGGCATACCTTCTAGATAATCCACTTGCTTTCATCTTGTTGATCACTGCTCCAGAACATAAGGAATTCAAGTAGTCATACCTATTCAAAGCTGAAATTAGCAATGTACTAAACTAACTAACAAGTAATCAACAAAGCAAAGACAATAGACAAAAGAGGTACGGGTTCATTGAAAACTGCAACGGATTGCCATCTTCTGTCACCATTTTCCTGAGACATGTTTGTGCAACATCACTGGCAAAGCTGTGATATTTAAGGGAAACCCATGGCTGCACAACATTAGGCAGAATGACCTATTACAAACCCATTAACCATATCACACCAAAAAAATAAAAAGCATTGCAACTTATATCAAGACTAGACGTAGTCAAGATAACTTTAAAATCACAACACGCAACAGTAAAAAAAAAAAAAAAAAAAAAATTAAAAAAACAAATAAATAAAACTAGTAATGGCCGAATGGGACTAAAACATAATTCTCCTAATTTGTCTAGTAAAGTCTAAATTGCAGAGAAACGGCCTAAAATTACTGGTTTATCCCTTAGGAGAATGAAATGATGCACTCACACAAATGGCAAAGGGTATAAGAAAATTTACCTCAACAACTTCTGAGTCAATTTGCTTGTTTTGCTGAAGAGAACAGTTCCAAAGGTAAGTACTTAGTAGATATCAAGAACAACATAACTAAGAATCATGAGTAAAATCCATGTAATTCACGTAGTAACACATATTTTTATTAAGTCTTCATATGAAACAAGCTTGAGAACCTTAGCATATATCACATTTGCACGGCATAAGCATGAAGATGTTTAATCGATTACAGTTATCAACAATGTGACAAAATCCAGACATGAATATGTGTACATTATATGGCAAGGTGGCTTCGACATTCTGTGATTAACGTATAGTGTGTGACACGACTTCTGTACAATACAACACAGGATACGTGTTTAACAAGTCAATATCAAACACAAGACCAACACCTTGACTTATATCTTGTAATCTTCATTAAATCAGACACAACACACACAGGCAACCTATTTCTTACACAAGAAAGAAGGAAGAATTTACAAATAACTCCGTTGAATTTAACACAACAGATAAGAAACAAGTAGGAGTATATTCATATTTACATAACTCTATAGACACATTTTGAAAATACACCATGTCTTGAAATTTTCATAATTATATCTTGGAAACTCTGACACCATGTCAAACTAGACATGTCATGTCTGAGTATTGAGTAACATAAATTCCTGGCTATATGTCAATTTTACTGCACTACATTATCTACGAATAATTAGTTTGCAAGCTATGTGCCTATGTCTTATAAAGTATTAGTCATTTGGTAAGTGCTAGTGATAATGAAGATAAGTAGTGGTAGGAGTCATGGTGGAACTAGGGTGGTAAGGCATGAGTGGTGGTGATTACAGTGTCGAAAAATCGTAATTGTTGGTTATACATCACAGATTATGTTAGAAACAGCAAACATATAACAAGGTACATGAAATCAGCCTTCGGAAATACACACACACACACATATGCACTCATGCAGAAGCAAAGACGTACGTAAGCGTAAACAAACACACACCTCCTTAGTAGAGCCTTCCTCTTTAATATTAGTATTCAAGTTTTTCTTCTTTAGGTCACCAATATTCAAATACTCCATTGATGGACGCAGCTGCACAACTGCATGAATTTGATTCAAGTGTAGCTGCGAGATCAAGTGACAAATCATTACTGTTCAAGAAAAACTTCACAACCAAAAGGAAATATAACAGCTAATCTACTGATATCATCGTATCACATTGGAGGACAAAAAAGACGTTAGTGTAATCAACAAACAGACATAATTAATCTTTCATCTCTGTCGACAGTTACATCACAGTCACAGCAAAAAGAACACCCTAGTATTTGTGGCACAGCCTCAAAAATAGGTATGTAGTGAATCAATGCAGGCGTATTCAATTTAGAGTCACGCCTATAATTGATGAAGCCTACGCCTATGAAATGTGTGTGTGTGTAGGGGGTGGGGTCTAAATTATTTGATTGGCGAGCTTTTCTAGTAATGTAAGTGACCGCAATATACTACATCGTATTATTTATCGTTGGGTAGAGTCAAAGCTATTAGTTATCATTTTGGTAGTTTCAGCAAGCAAAAGGAAGAGTCGTATTAAGAAATACTATGTACCTTTTTACCCTTCAAAAGCCCAATAGCATATGCAGTAACTTGAGGCTGCCTTCCAGGAGATGATAAGGTCTAAAAAGCATGACGGACAACACAAATGAGTCCTACTATTTTCCAACAGTGAATGGTTTAAACAAACAGGAAACGGAATTTCCCCAATAAAGCTTATATATGAGATTCCATGTTGATTCAAACATATTGCAACATAGTCTGTATTAGTATGAAAGCAAGAAACTTCGTGTGTTACATGTACAAGTGCTTTAAGGCAACACTTTGAGGCTTCATTATAGGGCAAAAACAAGTGCTTTTGTACAAAATCACACGTGTCTGATACTTATGGTCAAGTGTGAATGACAGATTAACAATGAACATATTGCTAAAAGTAAAACTCAATGCGACTTGCCGGTACATAAAATTATACTATTGTCCAAGATATATGCATGCAGACTATATAGTTTCAATCGCTTCTGGGAGATTGCCATGCAAAATATATGCAATATTTACCGTTGGCTGTACGTCATACATGACTGAAACAACTTGCATCGTAAAATTCGGCAACCATATTTGCTCAACTGCTAACAACTTCATGCGGATCATTTATTTGTATTACACAACTCCTTTATGACATTTCATTAAAATCTATTCCTAATCCATCCAATTTTTTACGTTTTACTTTTGTATTTCGGAAATTTTGAACAAACATATATAAATTGATGGATCGGAGATAGCACTAATGTATCAACAACACAATATGTACTAACTACAAATTACACATAAATACAAATACACAGCAAAAATGATACTTGCATAATTAATTACATATTGCAGGTTCTCTTTCGGAAAATATAACCATATGCTAACATAGTACGAATCACCAACCTGCTTCTGCATTTTCTCTGCGATAGGTGAGTCATGATCATAAAAATCAGATTCCACATCAACGGACAAATCCACTTCCATCGCCGCGCTAGTAGGTTTCAATCTCACCTAATCAATAACATAACATGATGCCTATTATCTTTCAAAAACCATACACTAGCTTTAATGACATAAACCATGGAGAATTACTACACGAAAGAACTGTATGTATATCGGTTTCGATTTCCATACCTCACTGCAACGCTGCTCCAGCTCGTAGGGACGCCACGACGGCCTCAACGGATATTGCATAACGTAAAGCTTCAACAACAATAACAACAATCAATCATTTTGATTCTGAGAAACTAATTCTATTCTTAACAACTAATTTTTCATTTTGACTTCACACCAACAATCAACAATATGAACTTTCAAAAAACTACAAGTTATTCTCAATTCAATTCTGAAAAAGAATCAAACAATATGATAAAACTGAAATTCCATGCATTAAATTGATATTTAGCCGCAATAACATGATCAATTACACACCAAAACAAACTTCAATCAAATCATTCATCAATATATTCAATCAATTCCACAATATTACTGTAACACTAAACTAAAACCTCCACATTGTAACACCAAAATCACAAATTCAAATTTCAAAATTCAAAATTTCACCTGAGAGTCAGAATTAGGAGTGAAGTAGACATCATACTCCGCAACTACATAATCCTCCTCCTCAACCTTCGCCTCCTCGGAAACCGATGACGCACAACCAGTCGACTCTGAAACCTCTCCGCCACAACCACCGCCCCGTGCCGCAACAGCCGCCGTACAAACATCGTTCGCGCTGTCGATGTCCATGGTAACATCCTCCTTCTCCTCCTTCACCCGCACCACAATCGGCGGTGCCCCGGTCACCACAGCAGGTGTAGGCTCCACCTTCAGCTGCTTTTTCAGGCGCGCCTTCGGCAAGAACCTCGATGGCCGCGGCGGCGGTTTCGCCGGCGCGTCTAAATCATCCAAGTCCATCTTTTGTACTGCCAAAAATCAACGGAATTGATTAGTAACATAAAGAGTATTTACGACGGTTATACCCCGAGTACATAAATATTTATTCATAACAGTTCCAACGAGACAACATTATCATAACAAAAGAGACCCAACAAGGCGTAGTAATAACCACTAAATAAACAACCCCCCCCCCCCCCCCACAACAGCCTTAAACGGCTTACCTAGCAGCCCCACATACACGTCCAAAACAGGGCAGCAGTCAGCCCTTGACCGACCCAAAACGCGGCTGCAACCAGCAGCCCGACCAGCCCTTACACCGACTAAACACAGCAGCAAACCGCCCATAATCGACAGCCCTTAACAGCCCCCAAACGCAGCCTTAGACCGTTAGCAAGGACAGCCCCATGACAGGCCTTATCCGATAGAAAAGACATCCCCTAGGCAGCCCTTAAACCGGCATAGAATACCACCCAAAACATTGCCTTAACAGCCCCCACCGTAACCTTCACATTCACACACAATCATACCAACATACATATATACTACTTTACATCAAGTTCACACCTTCAAGAGTTATAAGCTCACGATTCACTTTACACAATTACAACAACAACACAAACTATACTAAGAGACTAAGTAAGGGAGTAACCCTTACCTCGGAGTGAAAATCGTGAAAACCCGAGTTCAATGTCGAAAAATAAGCCGAAACTGTCCCGAAACACAACGAACTCTTAAAAAATTGTACCGTAAAATGATAAAATTGGTAATGAAGTTCAAACGACAATAATAAACGCAGTAGCAGCTGGTCGAAACGAGAGAAACAACCCAACAATTGAAGCTAATTCACCCTTAACATCATGAAAATCGACATTAAATTAGGAAGCCCCAAATTCTAGGGTTAGGGCTCATACGAAAAAAAAATTGAAATAAACGATTAGTATGAAGTATACCTTTAATCAGGAGTAGGATTACTCTAAAACTCGACAAATCCCACGAATTGAGACCTAAACTCGACGAATCGAAGATGGAGATGATGAAACGGCGACGATGATGATGATGGAACGGCGCTGCTGCTGCTGATGATGATGATGTTAATGATGAATGAGTGAACGACGAAGAACGAAAAAGCAAGAAGAAGAGAAGGACGAAGGAGAACCAGACCAGGGCGAGGCGGGGATACTAGTTTCAGTCTCCTTTTCTTTTTATTTCCTTTTGGGTCTAAAACACTAGTTTAGCACCCGTACAAATGTTCGGTTCTTATAGTGTTGTATATTTTTAGTTTTGATAGATATAAAATTATACAAAATATTACTCCGTATATAATCCTTTGGAGTACTATATTATAAATACACTCTTATTATTTAACTAATTATATATATTATATATATATATGTCTAACTATAACAAATAGTAGCAATAAATAAATATTTAGAAAAAATGGTCGTTGAGTAAGCAATACAAATTAAATCAATACAAATTAAATCCTTAAATGTACAGCATTGTAATTAAATGGATTAAACTCTAATGTAATGCAATAGGTACGGAGTACTCCAGTCTCCGTATATGTTAAGCTACTAATGGATATTAACTCCTACTTAGAAAATAATAGGATGTCGTGCTTTGTTAATCTAGGATGTCGAATGCAGTACTTGGATTATAAGTTTTAGTGATGTAAGCTTGTTCGATTAAGTCGTAGCTGAATATTGTCATGTACTGTTAATAAACCAAGCTATTAGACTATTAGACTATTAGTGGTTTATTAACAAATAGTAGCAATAAATAAATATTTAGAAAAAATGGTCGTTGAGTATTTTATTTAGACTAAATAAAAGACTATTAGACTATTAGACTAAATAAATATTTAGAAAAAATAGTAGCAATAAAATGGTCACATAAATAAACCAAGCTATTAGACTATTAGACTATTAGACTATTAGTGTTTATTAACAAATAGTAGCAATAAATAAATATTTAGAAAAAATGGTCTTTGAGTAAGCAATACAAATTAAATCAATACAAATTAAATCCTTAAATGTACAGCATTGTAATTAAATAGATTAAACTCTAATGTAATGCAATAGGTACGGAGTACTCCAGTCTCCGTATATGTTAAGCTACTAATGGATATTAACTCCTACTTAGAAAATAATAGGATGTCGTGCTTTGTTAATCTAGGATGTCGAATGCAGTACTTGGACTAATAGTCTAACTGAGATTAAGAGAATTGTAGGGGTACGAGTTTCTTAATAGGTGGAGCATAATTGGAATCCATGTCATGGATTTAATTAGTGCCAAGAAGGCAATTAATTTACTCCAATTAACGCCTAAATCAATTTTGGTCATGCTTGATATTCACTAATAAAGGTCAGGGGTATAATTGAGATTATGAGGATTGTAGGGGTACAAGTGAGAAAAGTCATTTTTTCAGGGGCACAAATGAGAATTTCCCTTTTTTTTTTTTGAGAAAAGATCGTTATCATTAATAAAAAGTCATACGACATCTACAACATATGTCAAACTCATACGGATACAACTCGATTACAATCATAGAAAATAAATTCTTGTTCAAAGACTGATCCACTTCAACAGAGTCTCCATCATCGGTTGGCCTCAACAGGCCTTCATCCATAAGACGTCTTTCAACCATAAGAGGGTCTCCGAATCTTCCTTGACGAGTATCGATTTCTTCTGACGTGATTAAGTGTAGCCATGAATCGGACAATATTTGAATAATCATATAACGATCAATAACAATGCTGATCTTCCGCATCTTCTGACTCATAAGAGAACACCCCATAAAGGGAACAAACCCCCCCCAAAAGCCCATCAATAGATGGGAACAAACCCATTAATAGATGGGAACAAAACTCCCATGAAGAGAGACTAAATAAAGGGAGATTATTATTGAGAAACTAAAAATATATTATATAGTAATAGATAGATAATAATTAGGAGGAATTAGGGCTTACCACCGTTAATGGTGGTAAGCCCAAAACAAAGAAATTTTAGGGTTTTTCAGAGGAGTGAGGAGAGAGAAGAGAGAAAAAAGAGGTTAGGGTTTCACTTTTTTTTTTTTGGGTTTAAAAACATTTTGTCGAGTACTTATTTTTTTGGTTTTTGTGTTGATGTTTTTTTGAAGCATTTACAATTTAGGCTTTTAACTCATGAGTTGCACTATTTATTGTTTTTAGTTGAGAATTGGTTTGAAACTTTGTTTTTGTTTTTGTTTTTTTTTTTTTATTTTTATTTTTTATATTTTATATTTTCTTAAAGTAGTTCAAAAGGGCCTGTTTGGTTTGGATCTTTTGTACTTGTTGAATTGGTTAATGATGTTTTATGACTTTTATCTCTTTTTGCTGCCGCTATCAATGAATATGTAAAATAGATAAAATTATCTTTCTTAAATTAATTAAATATACTAATAACTGAGTTGAGATTCTCTAAAATATAATGCATATAAAATATATCCCCTTATACCAAATTTGTGGGTTAGTCATATAACAATAATATGATGTCAAAGCTATTATATTCGTTTTGGTACTTCGTTTTGGTTCTAGCTTTTCCAAATACTATAATGAATTGAACAATTTTTCTTTTGAGGTACTATTATAGGTGTGATTAGGTTGCCTGAATTAACTCATGTGAATTACAACTTTACGTGAATTTAATTTTTTCGGAAATTTTATTTTCTAATGTTGAACCAAAGTACTCCGTACCAAACAGGCTCATATTAAATCACACTTTCACCTTTTGTAACTTTTGTTTAGGGTTATTTGATAATAGTGTTAGTGTGTTGAGTATTAGTTTTCCTAGAAAATCTTGAGATTATTTGATATTTACCACCATTTATAGCCTCAATTTTAAAAACTTTTACTTTTTGTAACTTTTTTTTAAAAATATTCCACCTTTTATAAGTATTTTCTGAAAAACTTCCACTAACATGCAATTTTTTGTGAAAATTATTCTTTTTTTTAAAAAAAAAAAAAAAATCATTACGAATGTAATCTACCAAACACCAGAACTTGAAATGAGAAAAGATAAAATGAAAATTCAATGTTTTCATGAGTGAAAATAAACGTTTAATATGATGAAAATAAGATTTTTGTGGGATTTTTAAGAAAATATTAAGGTGAGAGTTTTTTTTTTAAAAAAAAAAATTTGAAGATGTAGGAGATTTTAGAAAAGTGTTTAGAAAAGGTGGGAGATAATAATTAATTCTAATTTTTATTTATCTATCAATAGTTCATAAGAGCAATAGCAATGGTCGTAACGAAAATGAGTTTGTTCTAATACACATCATCACCGCATCACCAAAAATCAAACTCAAACTCAAAGAACACAAACTCAACAATGATAAAAAAAAACTACACTGACACTCCCTCCATTCATATCCAATGGCATCCCTTCCCTTTTTGACACTATTCACATAGGTGAATAATAGTCGATATAACTTTTAATGTATAAATTAAAATATAGTCGTGTGATATCTTGTTTTATTCGTCTTGATAAGTACAACATTAATATTAAATTTTTATATTTTTATACAATATAGAACTATACATATTGTCGTTACAAAACGCGTCTCGACAAATGTGAAAAAGTGGAGGATGCCTTTGGATTTGAATGGAGGGATAAATAGACTCCACATATTTTATTGTTAAAAAAGAAAATTAAAAAGGGTTGTGGGTCCCACAAAAATCACAAACCACCCTTTGTCTAGCAAGTAAACTACACGCTCCATGCATTTTTGGTAAGTTGTGTTTCACGCACTCCATTTCCTACTTTTCCACACTCTCATCTCTCCTCTTTCTTTGAGAACAATCACGTTCGTCTGCAAGAGCTTCTAAGGACGAACTTCTATCAAACTACATCTCACAATGACAAAAGTTCGTCCTTAAATAAGAACAAACTCTAAAAACGTACCATTGCTATTGCTCTAAGATATATAAAAATTAGGGAAATTCTCATTTGTGTCCCTGAAAAAAATGACTTTTCTCACTTGTACCCCTACAATCCTCATAATCTCAATTATACCCCTGACCTTTATTAGTGAATATCAAGCATGACCAAAATTGATTTAGGCGTTAATTGGAGTAAATTAATTGCCTTCTTGGCACTAATTAAGTCCATGACATGGATTCCAATTATGCTCCACCTATTAAGAAACTCGTTTTTATGATCTTTTCCCTAATTTTCGCCAAAATTAATTGGATTTTAAGGTGACACTTAACAGCTCCAATTAACATTTAAACTAATTTTGGTCACATATGACCTTCACTAATAAAGTCGAGATAAGCGAGATTAAGAGAATCAGAGTGCAGTGAAATCGGTAGTCATTCCTGATGAGATTTAATTTCCCAAAAAAAAAACATCAACACAGTATCGTCAAGAAAGATTAGAGGGGTTAAAATTAAGGGCGATATAGCCGAAGGTAGTGACGTAAAACAAATAGACGACGCCGTTTAGCAAATGCGAGTAGCATATAGAGGAAGGGGGAGGCCCAAAGACTAGCAGCCTGAAATCTATCATCGAAGCTCATAGGAGAATTTGTCGTCACAAATGTGATCGTATTCTTTGTAAGCGCATTGACAAAAATCACATAAGCACCTCAACATGACAAGCAAAATTTAACCGACAGTATCATAATGCGAATTCTGTACACTCTTCACATGGTTGACTGTGATGAACATAAGAGTTCAGGATCAAAAGTTCCGTCAAAACCAAGCTCCATAGGAAAAAAAATCTTGACCCAAACAAAACTCCTACGTAACCAAATGACGGTAAACATCTGCAAAAATCAAGAAGATACGACATCAGTTATTTCGATCAAATGTCATAGGAGTTATGCACAAAAAGAGCGAAGCCTTAAAGGTCGTCATAACGGAATGCTATAAGACGTGTTTCCACTTTTTGCAAATAGAAATTCTATCTGCATGCGTATAGTATACACGACCAGATGAAAGTCAAGTGGATGATCAATCTCAAACATTCACTTCTACAGCCAAAATCGAAATGACAAGTTGGATCGTGGAGGACAAAGGGCTTAAAAGTTTCTAAGGAGATATATCAAGAGTCAATTAGCTAAGACAAAAATTAAAAATTAAAAAATTAAAAATGAAATGAACTGAGAATAAGTGATGCACATAGGAGAAGTAACAGAACATTATTATACCTGGAATTCGTCGACTCGCCTATAACACCTTGGCTTCTTTGAAGATCCGATGCCAATCATCGGATGAGATTACGTCAGCACTTTTGAGCACCCAAGCACCTCCTTTTGAAACACAATATTCATGGATGACCTACAACAAAAATTCGTATACATGAGCACATCATGATATATGCAGTATGTAACGCAGAAGTCAGTTCTCATGTCGTAAGAAAAGAACAGAAAAGAGGAGGATTACAATACATTAAGACTCAATTGCAAACCATTCCACAGTAGTGTGGAGATCAAAGCATCAAAAACACATGAAATCAAATCAGTGGACATATTGGAAAATTCGACAATGAAACAGAAATTTCTATTTGCCCAATTTTACATAAAGGGAACAGAAAGTGCAGATATGCTACCCAACTACGAGATTCTTTGTAAATAATCAAAACGTCAAACACTCAAAAAAGAACCATTTTCAGTTCATCCATATGAACTAAAAAGGAACTTGAAACAGAAATTTCTATTTGCCCTGCTTCAGCAAACTATCCTGCACCAGGGTAGTTACAAGTTATCTGATTATAAGAAAAAAGTACTTCTGAGAGGGACATGCTGCACTTACCTTCTGAAATTCGCTGTTACTAATCGTGGCGGCTCCTGGGATTTCACCTCTTGAGCTTTGCACCAGGTTCTCTTCCACGAAACAGTTCAATGATCTCATTTCTACACGGAAACAAGCGTGAGCATGATATATCCATTCACAGCAAACAATTATTGCTAAACAGATAAATAAAATTCTTCTATCATTCATTATATATATCAGACGAAAAGAAATGAAAAGTGTTTCAAGGAACACGGGCAAGAGGGAATACATTCAAAAAACAGACAGTGGAGTGGGTTTTTTAATAGTACTCCGTGTAATTTAAACTGAACATGTTCATAAAATTCTCGGTATTCAAATTGTATCGGCAACAATTAAGTTCTGTCAAATGTAGGCCAAATAAACCCCTTATTAAAAGCAGAGTATAGAAAGAAATTACTACCTTAATGGGTTCAACTCCGGATGCTCGGATGATGCTTTTAACACATACAGACCATGGACATTAACAGCATATTCACTTATGATGGCATGTAGATCTTCCGAAGGGGCATTAACAGCATTCTTCACAGCCGCCACAACAGCACTACTTCTAGCACCTGCCTTTGGAAGCATTGAAGTAGACACAGCAGTATCCTCCAAACCTTGACGTATTGTCAGTAAACTGGTAAAGCAAAAAGAACAAAAGTAATGTTTGCCGCAATCACTCATCATGATCACAGTAATACAAAGAAAAGTTTTGTAAAGTTAGTGAGCTATTTATATTTATATTATTGTTTCAATCAGTACTAACATTAATATTACTACTGAGAAGTTAAATAATGATGACAAGTAATTCCTGTACCAAGGAAATTTCATGTCAAATGTATATCAAATTTTCACTTAATTTTATCTTCACCGAGCAATAAAGAAAAGATGAAGAAAACTAATAATCCCTTAATTTTATCGTTCATTTTCCCCATGATGCTATACCCAGACATTAGATTTTGAGTTACCACGTAGGTGTGCACACTTTTGATTTTTGCATGCCCATTAACAAGCTCATCACGACCACTCTATCAATGTTAAATTACAATTATTCATTTTCAAACATTGGATGTTTGTATCCCACTAAAATTAAGAGAGGCACCGATTTGCTCAATTGCTAATTTTTTGTAGAGTTACCTGCAAACTTTGTGAGTTAAGAACAACTTTCCCAAAACCTTAGAGAGGATTTCTCGAGCTTCTTTTGACATTGATGTGCTAACAGAACGTGGTTCAATTGCTGCTCTGCCCAAACCCTCGTTAGAAGGAACAGATAGCATGGATCTTTTAGGGCCAGCTCCTCGTGAAGTGAGTTTTTCTAGTATTTGTTTCCCTTGATCTTGCCATAACTTTCTTTTTGTACGGCTAGATTGGAAACCGGAAACTGCTCAATGAGAATGGCGTCAGTATACCAACTCAAGTTGAAGATGCTGTGGTCGAGCTGGAGCAGAGTGCACAAACAGGAGTACTTGTTGCATATGACGGTGTTCTTATTGGTGCTCTAGGTATAGCAGATCCCCTGAAGAGAGAAGCTACTGTCGTGATCGAGGGGCTTGGCAAAATGGGAATACAAGCTGTCATGGTCACTGGTGACAACCGGCGAACAGCTCAAGCTGTTGCCAAGGAGGTATGTACTCGCATAACCTTGTTCTTTTCAACTGATTTACGAGCCATAGATTTAACTTTTAAACCAAGGACTCAACACCAAAACACGATCGTATTTAACGCTTTAAAGATCACCGCCGTCGGAATTATCCACATTTTGAAGTGACACTGACCAAATTGAGCGTCAATAGGCTGCTAGTCAACCGCTAACGTTAACGCTACTGCAACCGTGACCAGTACCAATATTTAATACTACGCTGCAAATCAGAGATCCCATGATGAATATTATTTCACTTGCATTTGACTTCTGAATTCTGTTGTGGCATGCGTATGATGAACAATGCGTTGGATTGTGGAAACTGGATGATTAGGATTAAGGACTTAGGTTTCAGAAAATCAAAAGTTAATTTTGGGTTATAAGAATTTTTCAAAAGTTATCTTGTTACTCATTTATACTCGTTGCTTAAAAGTGAGAGCGTATTAGATACATTATGGTACTACATCTTGTCTATATTGTCCTACTTTCCTCCTTGGAATGTTTTAACAAAAAGTGGCCTTAAAAGAAGAAAAATACATAAAAGTATGAAATAACAATCTCGCTCTTTAATTTAAAGAAAATATAAACAATGCATCTACAAGGGAGCCAAAAGTGTGGTTAATTAAATGGGGGTAATTTTGGATGTTGACTATTTTTCGTTATATGTTTAGATGAACGACGATTAATTTGGTTACATTTTTGGTTAAGTTAAGAGGTAAAAAGAGGGTAATATAAGGATTTGGAGAGAATGTAAACGAACGATTTTCCACGTTTGGATAATAGTTGAATTGGAAGAATGGTGGAACGTAGTTATGATTTCGATGGGAAAATCATAACTCGATTCCCCTCATCTCCCATCTCCTATTAATATTAGTAATATTTGTTTATACAAAAGATAAGCTCAAAAGAAAATGAAAAGGCAGATAAAACTAATAAAAACTCATCTGGCAGGTTGGTATACACGATGTTAGAGCCGAAGTGATGCCAGCAGGAAAAGCAGAAGTGATTCGGTCGTTTCAAAAAGACGGAAGCGTAGTGGCAATGGTGGGTGATGGCATAAATGACTCGCCTGCCCTTGCTGCGTCAGATGTCGGTATGGCCATAGGCGCAGGAACAGACGTGGCCATTGAAGCTGCCGATTATGTCCTTATGAGAAATAATTTAGAAGATGTCATAACAGCTATTGATCTTTCAAGGAAAACTTTCACACGCATCCGAATGAACTACGTCTTCGCAATGGCGTACAACATAATAGCCATACCAGTTGCTGCAGGTGTCTTCTATCCTTGGATCCGACTTATGTTGCCGCCTTGGGTAGCTGGTGCTTGTATGGCTCTCTCGTCTGTCAGTGTTGTTTGCTCTTCCTTGCTTCTCAGGACTTACAGAAAACCCCGACTCACTAGTATACTTGAAATTACTGTAGAGTAGGGCGATATATAAAATAACAAGTCGAAAATAGGTTCTTTTGATCGAAAAGCGCCTCCCAAGTGGCCATAAGTTGTGTACATGTTTTGACAATTATTATGTGTGCCAGGTTAAAATTGGTGCTCAGCTCTGTAAATGCCATTGTTGTATCATTTCTCGACTAGATCGAATGTTGATCTCTCTTTTGTTCAAAATGTTATCGCCATGACTCATGAGGGTTTTAAGTGTAAACCGCGTGTAGCCCAATTCTTGATTTCAGACCGTTCATCAAATTGAGATTAGTCCTAACAGTGAGGTTTCAACCCAATACGGAAAACGCGATAGAAAGTAAATTATTACTCCGTACTATAATTAGACTTGACAAACCAGTCAACCGTGTTTGGTGTGGGTCATGGTTAGTTTAGGGTTTGGTCGTATTTGGTTTGGTTCATTTTCGTGTTGGTCATCAATTTTTTTGTGAGCAAAAATTTGAGTGAAATGATTAACATTTGGGTCAAGCTGAGTTGAGTTTGGTTAACTTGGATTGCAGTTAAGTTTGGTCTCTCAACTCGAATGTCAGGTCGAATGTTATAAGTTCGGTCCGATCATTTTAGCAACATTAACTTCAATACTTTTTTTTTGTTTCAGTTGCAATTAGACTTGAGGACGATGTTTGTAATACCATAAATCTTAAAACTCCAATTAGGCAGAGGATCGTATTTTTTTCACAACTACGCTTCCTGTCGTCAAGTATCGACTTAGGTCGTGGAGTTTTCACGAATCAATTTGTGTTATCAAAATTCGGACTCGATCCTTTATATGCCGCGACTTAGGTCGTGGAGTTTTCACGAATCAATTTGTGTTATCAAAATTCGGACTCGATCCTTTATATGCCGCAAAATTCCGCTGCCATAGGGTATTTAAATCAGTTTCTCTATGATTATCATTAAAAAAATTCTTTAAACCATCGTCATCAGCTGAGGTTGTAGGAACCGTTCGTACCAGCTTTAATTCTCTTTAAGACCTCAACAGCAATTGGTATCATTTTTATTTGTATCAAAATAATTCGTCATCAATTTTAAGCTGTTCTCAAAATCATACTCTGTATTTTGGAACATTTGTTAACATCGAAATTGAAGTGATTCAAAGTTGAATCTTACTCCCTTCTTATCTTACTTCAAAAGAGACGGTTATTTGATTAAAAGATTATTTAAATTCATATAAAAACGTCAATCATTTCGTCTCAAGATAGAAAGGTAAATAAATGACTCAGTATTTTTTATCTATTTTACATATTCATTGATAGCGGCAGCAAAAAGAGATAGTGTCATAAAACATCGTTAACCAATTCAACGAGTACAAAAGATCCAAACAAAACAGGCCCTTTCGAGCTACTTTCAGAAAATATAAAATATTAGACAAAAAAAAAATCAACAAAAACAAAGTTTCGAACCAATACTCAACTAAAAACAATAAATAGTGCAACTCATGAGCTAAAAACCTAAATTGTAAATGCTTCAGAAAAACATCAACACGGTATCGTCAAGAAAGATTAGAGGGGTTAAAATTAAGGGCGATACAGCCAAAAAGGCGAATACGAAGAGATTGTGACGAAAGGTAGTGACGTAAAACAAATAGACGACGCCGTTTAGCAAATGCGAGTAGCATATAGAGGAAGGGGGAGGCCCAAAGACTAGCAGCCTGAAATCTATCATCGAAGCTCATAGGAGAATTTGTCGTCACAAATGTGATCGTATTCATTGTAAGCGCATTGACAAAAATCACATAAGCACCTCAACATGACAAGCAAGATTTAACCGACAGTATCATAATGCGAATTCTGTACACTCTTCACATGGTTGACTGTGATGAACATAGAGTTCAGGATCAAAAGTTCCGTCAAAACCAAGCTCCATAGGAAAAAAAATCTTGACCCAAACAAAACTCCTACGTAACCAAATGACGGTAAACATCTGCAAAAATCAAGAAGATACGACATCAGTTATTTCGATCAAATGTCATAGGAGTTATGCACAAAAAGAGCAAAGCCTTAAAGGTCATGATAACGGAATGCTATAAGACGTGTTTCCACTTTTTGCAAATAGAAATTCTATCTGCATGCAACATTCACTTCTACACGACCAGATGAAAGTCAAGTGGATGATCAATCTCCAACATTCACTTCTACAACCACAATCGAAATGACAAGTTGGATCGTGGAGGACAAAGGGCTTAAAAGTTTCTAAGGAGATATATCAAGAGTCAGTTAGCTAAGACAAAAATTATTAAAAATTAAAAAATTAAAAATAAAATGAACTGAGAATAAGTGATGCACATAGGATAAGTAACAGAACATTATTATACCTGGAATTCGTCGACCTCGCCTATAACACCTTGGCTTCTTTGAAGATCCGATGCCAATCATCGGATGAGATTACGTCAGCACTTTTGAGCACCCAAGCACCTCCTTTTGAAACACAATATTCATGGATGACCTACAACAAAAATTCGTATACATGAGCACATTATGATATATGCAGTAGGTAACACAGAAGTCAGTTCTCATGTCGTAAGAAAAGAACATAAAAGAGGAGGATTACAATACATTAAGACTCAATTGCAAACCATTCCACAGTAGTGTGGAGATCAAAGCATCAAAAACACATTGAGATCAAATCAGTGGACATATTGGAAAATTCGACAATGAAACAGAAATTTCTATTTGCCCAATTTTACATAAAGGAAACAGAAAGTGCAGATATGCTACCCAACTACGAGACTCTTTGTAAATAATCAAAGCGTCAAACACTCGAAAAAGAACCATTTTCAGTTCATCCATATGAACTAAAAAGGAACTTGAAACAGAAATTTCTATTTGCCCTGCTTCAGCAAACTACCCCGCACCAGGGTAGTTACAAGTTATCTGATTATAAGAAAAAAGTAGTTCTGAGAGCGACATGCTGCACTTACCTTCTGAAATTCGCTGTTACTAATCGTGGCGGCTCCTGGGATTTCACCTTTCTTGAGCTTTGCACCAGGTTCTCTTCCACGAAACAGTTCAATGATCTCATTCCTACACGAAACAAGCGTAAGCATGATATATCCATTCACAGCAAACATTTATTGCTAAACAGATAAATAAAACCCTTCTATCATTCATTATATATATCAGACGAAAAGAAATGAAAAGTGTTTTAAGGAACACGGGCAAGAGGGAATACATTTAAAAAAACAGACAGTGGAGTGGGTTTTGTAATAGGACTCCGTGTAATTTAAGCTGTGAACATGTTCATAAAATTCTCGGTATTCAAATTGTATCGGCAACAATTAAGTTCTGTCAAATGTAGGCCAAATAAACCCCTTATTAAAAGCAGAGTATAGAAAGAAATTACTACCTTAATGGGTTCAACTCCGGATGCTCGGATGATGCTTTTAACACATACAGACCATGGACATTAACAGCATATTCACTTATGATGGCATGTAGATCTTCCGAAGGGGCATTAACAGCATTCTTCACAGCCGCCACAACAGCACTACTTCTAGCACCTGCCTTTGGGAGCATTGAAGTAGACACAGCAGTATCCTCCAAACCTTGACGTATTGTCAGTAAACTGGTTAAGCAAAAAGAACAAAAGTTATGTTTGCCGCAATCACTCATCATGATCACAGTAATACAAAGAAAAGTTTTGTAAAGTTAGTGAGCTGTTTATATTTATATTATTGTTTCAATCAGTACTATAACATTAATATTACTACCGAGGAAGTTATATAATGATGACAAGTAATTCCTGTACCAAGGAAATTTCATGTCAAATGTATATCAAATTTTCAATTAATTTTATCTTCACCGAGCAATAAAGAAAAGATGAAGAAAACTAATAATCCCTTAACTACAGTCATAAACCATCATCGTTCGTTCATTTTCCCCATGACGCTATACCCAGACATTAGATTTTGAGTTACCACGTAGGTGTGCACACTTTTGATTTTTGCATGCCCATTAACAAGCTCACCACGACCACTCTATCAATGTTAAATTACAATTATTCATTTTCAAACATTTGGATGTTTGTATACCACTAAAATTAAGAGAGGCACCGATTTGCTCAATTGCTAAATTTTTGTAGAGTTACCTGCAAACTTTGTGAGTTAAGAACAACTTTCCCAAAACCTTAGAGAGGATTTCTCGAGCTTCTTTTGACATTGATGTGCTAACAGAACGTGCTTCAATTGCTGCTCTGCCCAAACCCTCGTTAGAAGGAACAGATAGCATGGATCTTTTAGGGCCAGCTCCTCGTGAAGTGAGTTTTTCTAGTATTTGTTTCCCTTGATCTTGCCATAACTTCCATTGATGCTCCACAATATCCGGATATAGTTTCATGAAAACCACATCCGTTGACTCTTTGAACTTCCAATCTTTCAAGTTTGTTCTTTCAGTTGCTATCTCACGAATAACTGTTCTTGCAACAGATTTCCTATGTCCCAGAATATCCAACTCTGAATCTTTCATGACTGGATTTTGAGTGAATAGAAAAAGTGCGTAATCTCTAGCTATCTTTTCATTACCCGTTGTATATCTTTCACCACTTTTACTCACCCAAACTCCTTGTACTAAATTAGCATGTCGTTGAACAATATTTAGAACATCTTCAGCACGATCATCAGGGGCAAGATGCATAATGGCATTGAATCGATGAACATGAGGTCCCTGAATTTTTGAGAGGTGAGTACTCAGCCCTTAACATAACAGATTTGGGGGAGCTCTTAGTATAGTATAAAGAAAATTCTGAGATCTTCTCATATCTTTATGACAATTTCAAGAAGGTAATGTCAGCATGACCATACCACAAGGAAAAAAAAGGTAAAAGAAAATAAAAAATACTCTCCTAGTTACGAAACACATAGTATCATATAAAAGTCAATGAAGACCTGCTCTGAAACAACACAATTACTACATGTAAAAGGTTCTACTGATTAATCATAGGTCAATATAAATAAAATCCAATATCAACAGAGTTGGATATTCTGGCTAAAACCCAATGTATCATACCACAAAGACGAAAGTGAAGAGTAGACACAGAATCTCGCTAAAACCCAAGAGAAGACATTTCGCATAATCTATCTAATTTCCAATGTACAAAGTCTTTATAATTCAATTATGCGCTTGCAATCCTACATAGCGAAATAATCCATAAACACCTGATTCCAATATTTGCCGCACAAACATCAAACTATGCATCAAACTCAAAAACTCTTTGAAGATCACAAAGTACTAAAGCAGCCATATCACTGATAAATAGATAATTCAAAACAGCAAATGCTTTTCTTCTCAATAGGAGGGTAGAAAATGATCAGAAGCTATCATATAGAAGTACAGAGGAAAAATCCAAAAAGGATACACTTGCTAGTTTAAGTGGAACAGCTCCCCTATAAATGACCAGATCTTGGAAAAACTTTAGAACTCACCTCGACAAGCAATTTCTTCAACCGATCTTCTAATGGTAGAGAGAGCAAAAATCTATATAAACCAAAATATAAACAAAAATAAGAAATGAACACAAAAAAGTAATTCTGGACCTAGCATAGCATAAATCTAATAATTGGTTGTCAGTCAATTATAATATAAAATATAAATATCTACATACATCTTCTAGTATATCAATATATTAGGTGGATTGTACTTATTGTAAGGAATTGGTAGATGATAACATCATTTCAAAAAGTGATTATGCACATAAAATTTTACATTAATATAAAGACGGTCACATTTTGTTGATGTCATTGATTCTTGGTTTGTAAAATTGTAATTTATATGAAGACTATAGTATTAGATCAGAATAGATTGAATTAGATATACTTCTATCGATTTCAACCTATTAAAAAGTTACATGCAGGTTATATTAAGTAACCTTATGTCATCCACTCATCCAAAAAGAATATTTAAAATTATATTCGTATATTTTATATGCAATAAATATTGACTTAGTGAAATACTAATACACAAGCAAAGGCATGTACTTGAAATGCATAAATTGTCATTCCTCAAGAGTCGACTAATGCTACAATAAATAGCAAAAATAAATGTTGGAAAAGTAATTTATCAGTAAATATAGATAGCACGGCCATGGCTACGCACCAGCACCACTAGTCATTTATGAAACTTGAATGGCATACCTTCTAGATAATCCACTTGCTTTCATCTTGTTGATCACTGCTCCAGGACATAAGGAATTCAAGTAGTCATACCTATTCAAAGCTGAAATTAGCAATGTACTAAACTAACTAACAAGTAATCAACAAAGCAAAGACAATAGACAAAAGAGGTACGGGTTCATTGAAAACTGCAACGGATTGCCATCTTCTGTCACCATTTTCCTGAGACATGTTTGTGCAACATCACTGGCAGAGCTGTGATATTTGAGGGAAACCCATGGCTGCACAACATTAGACAAAATGACCTATTACAAACCCATTAACCATATCAATCAAAAAAAAAAACATTGCAACTTATATCAAGACTAGACGTAGTCAAGATAACTTTAAAATTACAACACGCAACAGTAAAAAAAAAAACAATAAAATTAAATAAACAAATAAATAAAACTAGTAATGGCCGAATGGGACTAAAACATAATTCTCCTAATTTGTCTAGTAAAGTCTAAATTGCAGAGAAACGGCCTAAAATTACTGGTTTATCCCTTAGGAGAATGAAATGATGCACTTATACAAATGGCAAAGGGTATAAGAAAATTTACCTCAACAACTTCTGAGTCAATTTGCTTGTTTTGCTGAAGAGAACAGTTCCAAAGGTAAGTACTTAGTAGATATCAAGAACAACATAACTAAGAATCATGAGTAAAATCCATGTAATTCACGTAGTAGCACATATTTTTATAAAAGTCTTCATATGAAACAAGCTTGAGAACCTTAGCATATATCGCATTTGCACGGCATAAGCATGAAGAAGTTTAATTGATTCTAGTTATCAACAATGTGACAAAATCCAGACATGAATATGTGTACATTATATGGCAAGGTGGCTTCGACATTCTGTGATTAACGTATAGTGTGTGACGCGACTTCTGTACATTACAGGATACGTGTTTGACAAGTCAATATCAAACACAAGACCAACACCTTGACTTATATATTGTAATCTTCATTAAATCAGACACAGCACACACAGGCAACCTATTTCTTACACAAGAAGAGAAGTATTTACAAATAACTCCGTTGAATTTAACACAACAGATAAGAAACAAGTAGGATCATATTCATATTTACATAACTCTATAGACACATGTTTGAAAATACACCATGTCTTGAAATTTTCATAATTATATCTTGGAAACTCTGGCACTATGTCAAACTAGACATGGCGTGTCTGAGTATTGAGTAACATAAATTTCTGGCTATATGTCAATTTTACCGCACTACATTATCTACGAATAATTAGTTTGCAAGCTATGTGCCTATGTCTGATAAAGTATTAGTCGTTTGGTAAGTGCTAGTGATAATGAAGATAAGTAGTGGTAGGGGTCATGGTGGAACTAGGGTGGTAAGGCATGAGTGGTGGTTCGGAAACACACACATATGCACTCATCAGAAGCAAAGACGTACGTAAGCATAAACAAACACACACCTCCTTAGTAGAGCCTTCCTCTTTAATATTAGTATTCACGTTTTTCTTCTTTAGGTCACCAATATTCAAATACTCCATTGATGGACGCAGCTGCACAACTGCATGAATTTGATTCAAGTGTAGCTGCGAGATCAAGTGACAAATCATTACTGTTCTAGAAAAACTTCACAACCAAAAGGAAATATAACAGCTAATTTACTGATATCATCATATCACATTAGAGGACAAAAAAGACGTTAGTGTAATCAACAAACACACATAATTAATCTTTCATCTCTGTCGTATTATTTATCGTTGGGTAGAGTCAAAGCTATTAGTTATCATTTTGGTAGTTTCAGCAAGAAAAAGGAAGAGTTTATTAAGAAATACTATGTACCTTTTTACCCTTCAAAAGCCCAATAGCATATGCAGTAACTTGAGGCTGCCTTCCAGGAGATGATAAGGTCTAAAAAGCATGACACATAGCACAAATGAGTCCTACTATTTTTCAACAGTGAATGGTTTAAACAAACGGGAAACGGAATTTCCCCTATAAAGCTTATATATGAGATTCCATGTTGATTCAAACATATTGCAACACAGTCTGTATTAGTATGAAAGCAAGAAACTTCGTGTGTTGCATGTACAAGTGCTTTGAGGTGACAGTTTGAGGCTTCATTATAGGGCAAAAACAAGTGTTTTTGTACAAAATCATACGTTTCTGACACTTATGGTCAAGTGTGAATGACAGATTAACAATGAACATATTACAAAATCACAACTGCTAACAACTTCGTGCGGATCATTTATTTGTATTACACAACTCCATTATGGCATTTCATTAAAATCTATTCCTAATCCATCCAATTTTTTACGTTTTACTGTTGTATTTCGGAAATTTTGAACAAACATATATAAATTGATGGATCGGAGATAGCACTAATGTATCAACAACACAATATGTACTAACTACAAATTACACATAAATACAAATACACAGCAAAAATGATACTTGCATAATTAATTACATATTGCAGGTTCTCTTTCGGAAAATATAACCACATGCTAACATAGTATGAATCACCAACCTGCTTCTTCATTTTCTCTGCGATAGGTGAGTCGTGATCATAAAAATCAGATTCCACATCAATAGACAAATCCACTTCCATCGCCGCACTAGTAGGTTTCAATCTCACCTAATCAATAACATAACATGATGCCTATTATCTTTCAAAAACCATAAGCTAGCTTTAATGACATAAACCATGGCGAATTACTACACGGAAGAACTGTATGTAGATCAGTATCGATTTCCATACCTCAGTGCAACGCTGCTCCAGCTCGTAGGGACGCCACGACGGCCTCAACGGATATTGCATAACGTAAAGCTTCAACAACAATAACAACAATCAATCATTTTGATTCTGAGAAACTAATTCTATTCTTAACAACTAATTTTTCATTTTGACTTCACATGGAGATTTAGCTGCAATAACATGATCAATCACACACCAAAACAAACTTTAATCAAATCATTCATCAATTCATTTGATCAACTCCACAAAATTACTATAACACTAAACTGAAACCTCCACAATGTATCACCAAAATCACAAATTCAAAATTCAAAATTTCACCTGAGAGTCAGAATTAGGAGTGAAGTAAACATCATACTCCGCAACTACATAATCCTCCTCCTCAACCTTCGCCTCCTCGAAACCCGACGACGAACAACCAGTCGACTCCGAAACCTCTCCGCCACAACCACCGCCTCCTGCCGCAACACCCGCCGTACAAACATCGTTCGCGCTGTCGATGTCCATGGTAACATCCTCCTTCTCCTCCTTCACCTGCACCACAACCGGCGGTGCCTCGGTCACCACAGCAGGTGAAGGCTCCACCTTCGGCTGCTTTTTCAGGCGTGACTTCGGCAAGAACCTCGACGGCCGCGGCGGCGGTTTCGGCGGCGCGTCTAAATCATCCAAGTCCATATTTTGTACTGCCAAAAATCAACGGAATTTAGCCACCGCCACCACCACCACACAAAACCAATAACGACCGCCTCACACACACCGTAAATGGTCAGAGCACTCACCACTTTGAAAGGTTTCGAGGATGGTGATGAATTGATTAGTGAAAAATAACAATGGAAAGTTGATCAAGAATGATATTTCGGCTGTTGGTATGGTAGACTGATAGTTAGGTTTTTTTTTTTTTTTTTTTTTTTTTTTTGAATGGTGAAGGAAATCGAACGGAGTATAACAAAATAACATTCTTGGTTTGGAGTCTTTGGTTTAGGCCCATTCACAAAACTCATACGGAGTATAACAATCTGTATGTCAACTTGTCAATGACACGATTTAAGCAAAATTATCTTTTAAAATTAATTTTTTGTAAATAATTATTTTATATAATTTTTTTCAGATTTAATTTGAAATAAAATAAAATAAAATTAACAACATTAAATTATATTATTATTTTTTGATTGAACTTACATGAGTGTCGATTTGGAAAAGTAAGAGGCAGTTTGAGGAAGTAGTGGATAAAATATTTTGGGTTTTTCTATGGTATACCCCTGAGGTTTATCGTTTTCTATGATATACCCTCACCTTTTTAATATTCCATGGTGTGCCCCTAAACTTTAAAATTTGTCTATGTTATGACCAAATTGTTAGTTATCATTGACTTGATCGTTTATTTAAGCTACTAAATGACTATTTAATCCAACCGTTTGCGTATTAACCAATTCATTTGCTTATAATAAAGATTCGACACATTATTAACATGTCTAATTATATATTAGACGATTATAAATCCATGGATAAAGTTATTTAATGATTTATGAAACAAACGTTATTTATCATGCTAAAAAAACGTTATTAAGCAATGACGGAGCCAATGGTAGGCTAAACAGGCTTGGGCCGGGTTCGTTTTTGGAAATTCACTTAATATGTGTTCAGTAATAAATAGTAAAGTTGAAAAAATTATCACTAGAATGAAAGTGGCGCAGTGGTTTGGTTGGCTCCCTTAGGTTTCCTTAGGTCATGTGTTTGATTCTTCTTCTAGACATGAGTGATTTCTTTTTTTAACTTTCAAAATTGTTTTGTGACTTTTGACTATCATTTACCATTTTAACTATATTTATTATTGAACCAAAAAAAAAGGAACATTTACCAAGAATAATCCAACCTATTGGCGGTCTTCCAAAAATAAACCAACCTATTAATAATCCCACAATAAACCCAAGTTTGACAACAACCTTCTCTAAATAAACCGCACCCAAATTTAACCGGCTAGTAACCTGCTCTAGCAGGTTATCTTCTTTCTTCACCTCTTCACCTTAGGCATCAATGGCTTCTGTGACCAACACCGTCAATGGTCACCACCACTGGCACCGACACCGCCCCCATACTTCTGCCTATCCTCTAAAACTAACCACCGGAGCACCGTCCCTGCCATCCTACCATTGTCGTGTATTTTAATTTTTATCGATGGACTCTCCCAAACATTTATCCATCAACAGTTCAACGCACACACAGTAGGAGGAAGAAGTACCAAAAAAAACCCAACTTCCTTTGTTATTCAAATTCATCATCATATCCCCTAAACCCAAATTACTACTTACCTACACAACTAAATTATCCTACTAAAATCCTACAATCTTTATTCGCAAATCACACAATTTAAAATTAAAAATCCTAATAATTATTCTTATTATTATTTCATACGGAGTACAAATTACTACTTACCTAAAATCCTACAATCTTCAATCTTTCAAATTTTGTAAACAAACACTTCCCACTTCATTCTCTCTCTCTTTTCTCCGCCATTTATGTTCTTCCACCTCTTCACTTTGCTCTTCAATTTGAGTGTTGAAAATTATCAGTAATTCTTCTTCGCTTCGCTGAATTTCTTTGCTGTTAATTTGTGAAAGATATGATGTTTGATTTTGATTGTAATTTTTATGATGTTTTTATTGAAATTGAACTAAAATAAATCTAAATAGGGTGTGAATAAGTGAAAGTGTAGGATTAAAACAAAGAAAAGAAGAAAAGAAGTGGATTAAAACAACCCAAAAAAAATAATTTACCGGCTTAACAAGTAGCAGGTAAATGAGTTTAATAATGGAAGAGGGTGTGAATAGATGGGTTTATTGTGGGATTATTAATAGGTTGGTTTATTTTTGGAAGACCACCAATAGGTTGGATTATTCCTAGTAAATGTTCCAAAAAAAAAACTATATTTATTCTTGAAATGTCAATTACGGAGTACTTACAACTCATAATACGGAATAAGTTAATACCTCAAAATTTTTGCAAAAACGATTAGCGACTTAGAGTTAATTTTTTTTTTTCTATATACGGATTAACATACAAATCGGATAACTAATTACTTCGTGTTAGGATCCACTAGAGTTATTTTCTAACTATAAAGAAACTCTAGAGCATGTCAATCAAATTACTCCATATATTGTTAGAAACCATGTCTCTCACTTATAGCAAGATTAGTCTCAATTATTACTCCGTATGTACTGATTACAACTCCATTATTTAACTTATAACTTTCTCATTTTATTCTACGAATGTTTTTTTTTAATCATTTTCTACTGGTTTTCATGATATAAAATTAAACGGAGTGTAGTTTTATTTTTGTTTTCCTTCCTCACTTCTAATTTTATTTTTTGTTACGCGGAATAATGCATAATATGTGTTTGTTTTGTAAAATATTATAGGAAAAATTCACAGGAATAATCCCAACTATTAGTCGTCTTCCAATAATAATCCGAACTAAAATAAATCCGAAAATAATCCCACCTATTTAACAACCCTTCCAATTACATCTTAAATAAATTTTTTTACCGGAAACTCTAAGTTAAGGTGAATGTGGGACCGGTTACTACCTTTTCAAAAATGAAAGTTCATCTTCTTGCATTTATAACGTCTATATTCCTGCCATTTTCATTTCAATTTTTTTTTTCTTTTTCTCAAATCACATTTAAATTTTAAAAAAAAAAAAACTAAACCAAGTTTTAAATTTCGATGAAGCATCATTCAATGCCGGAGTCTTCAAATTCAACTGAGCAAACCGTGTTGTGCAAACACAACTTAAGTGCGGTTTTAAAAACGATTAAGAAGGGGAAGAAGTTAGCAAACCGTGTTGTGAACGTCTTTGATAAGAAGTCTTTATACGAAAAAGTCCTGAAATTGAAGACAAGAAAATAAAATATTAAAAAATGAAGTGAAATTGTTGAAAGTAGCCATGTCTGGACTACTACTGCGTTGGTTTTATTTTTCATTCAATTGTCTGGTTAAGAGTAAAGTTTGATGACATTGATTTCAATTAGTGAAAACGTTAATATGTTAGTTGTGTGATTTTGTTGGCTCTTTGCATAATATGGTTGATATAAATAGTCACTGTTGAAACACGAATAGGCAATACATGTAACAAATACAACGTAAACCCCCAAAAACGCGGCTGCAACAATGCGAAGCATCTGGTGCAAACGTGTGGAAAACACAGCACTACAAATCGCTGTTGCAGTAACGTATATAAAACACAGCAGGTGCAAACATCTGAAAAACACAGCAAATGCGAAATTCAGAAAATACAGAAGGTGCAACAACAAAAATACGCAGTAGGCATAATGTAATGTAAACGCAGCTGATTTGAAAGTAATTGTCATAATAATCACAAAATGTGTAGCGCAAATAGTCGATATCATCCCATAGTACCTAAGAAACGACATAATACAAGTACAAACTAATAACGCAAGTCACAACACCAGTTCACAGGTCCATTACAAAACATAATAACGAGACTAAAACTAAATCCGCAAGAAAATTTGAAGGCGCTACAGTCGTTGACAGCCTCCGAAGTAGTTTATTCTTCATATTTTATGGTTGACAAAAGCTTGAGTTTATACATTCCCTTGTCCGTTGAATAGAACTCCCACTCCGACGGGTTGCTTCATTAAAAAAAAAAACGTAGTCAAAAACCGATTTTATTACGTTTCATCTACTTGGATTTCAGAAAAAGTTGCTGAATAATATTCCGTATAACTTAACCAAAAAAACAAAAATGTAATGACATTGCTTACCTTATTTCTTCCACCTCGATTGCCTCTCTTATGCTTACCTTACCTTATTTCATTTGTGAGCTTGAGATGGCTGACAAACTGTTGTAGCACTACTTGAGGCCACCCTTCTTGGTCTCCCTCTTCCTCTGACCCATTTTTTTGGAACTTTTTAGATTTTCATTTTTTTAATTTTAGGTTAATTAAAGGGAAGTGTAAAAAAAAAAAAAAAACACAGGGGAAATAAAGACTTAGAATGTCGACTGAAAATGAATAGGTAGTTTTTTTTTTGTTTTTTTTGTTTTTTTTGTTTTTACGGGTTATGTAGGTAAACAGTAAAAAAGTATGTAATTGGAAGGGTGGTTAAATAGGTGGGATTATTTTGGGATTTATTGAAGTTCGGATTGTTATTGGAAGATGGCTAATAGTTGGGATTATTCGTGTGAAATTTTTCAATATTATAAATCAAATAATTTATTGAAAGATACTACATATATGATTTTGTATTATGTCGTTACGGTGTTATCATAATATGGACCAGATTTCATCCTTTGTGCATCTTTACTATAGTAGTTGACAAGTCATTATACCTTCAAATTTCGCTAAAAGTTTCAGCCCAGGTTGAAATTCAATTCTGGCTTCGTCCCTGTTATTAAGAGTGGCTTTCAGAAACTTCTACTTCCTCCATTCCGTTTGATTCTATACGTTTGACCAAAACACGGTAATTAAGGTAGAAGAAAATCAAGTGGGGTAGATAATGGAATTACTTAAATACCCCTACTTTATTGTTTGCAAGTGGGTTGAGTGGGTATTAGTGAAGGGTATATTGGTCTTTTAGTTTAATAAAGTAGAGACTAAAATAGAAATGTATAGAATTGATTGGAATTTCCGAAAAAGGAATATGTATAGAATCAAATGGAATGGAGGAAGTATTTAATATGGTCACTTGATGTTAATTGATAAGAAAAGAAGTTAAATGAAGGACACTCAGAAGAAATATAGCTAATGAGGGTTTAAGGATGGTTAATTTATAGACTAATATGAAGTTTAGGGATATATTATAGCCAAAATTTAAAGTTTAGGGGCATACCATGGAATATCGAAAATGTAAGGGTATAACATAGAAAACGGAAAACCTCAGGGGTATACAATAGAAAAACCCAAATATTTTTAGGGTTCGTGTATTGTGAGGCGTGAGCTTATGTGTGTTTGTGACTTTGTGTATTGTGATTTGTGATTCTGTGTAGTGTCCAGGTCCGTCTCATAGGAAATCGAGGCCCTGTGCTAAAATAAAATATGAGGCCCTTTCATGAGAATAGGAAATGTTTTAATTTTGGAATTAGAATAGCCAAAATTATAGGGATTTGATTTGGGAATTTATGGAGTTATTCTTGGAAGTAGGATAGGAAGAAGATGAGGTGATGACTAATTGACTACATTGTTTTAGCCGGGCCTCAAATTTTCTTCTTTTTTTTTTTTTTTTTTTTTTCTTTTTTTTTTTTTTTTTTTTAATTGTGCTACTCATTTGGGCCGCCCAATTTATGAGGCCCCTTAATTTATGAGGCCCTGTTCAGTCGACCATTTGGCCCCCTAAGTAAGGATGGCAATTTCACCCGAACCCGAAAAAACCCGATCCACCCGATCCAAGTACATGGATTACAACCCGACTTTAATGGATGAAAGATGGATGATGGACGAGTTGGATGATGGGTCGGATTGGATTCGGGTGAGCCTTCATCCAATCCATCATCCACCCGTCACCCGTTTACCACCCGAACCCGACATCCACCCGATTAAAAAATACTATTTTTAAATAATCACCAAAATATTATCAAAAATATAATTAAAAAGTTTACTAAATAAAATACGTAAATAAACACTAAAATACATCTTGTAATAAAAATCCCAACAATAACGAAAAACAAAAATAAAAATAAAAAAAATACTCCGTAAGTGACTACTGCCTATGCTACTCGATTACTCATTTAGTCATTTTACAATTTACTGTTGTTAATGCTCTACCAAAAAAAACTCTAACCCAATAAACCCACAAAAAAACAATTGCTACTCGACTTTTTTTAGAAAACATCGTTCATATTTCATTTTTATATTCATATTTATTTTTTACTTTTTTGTTATTTGAGAATCCAGTGGATTACCCTAGATTGCACCAAAACGGACACGGACACGACACGGGACACGGGACACGCCAGTCCGATTTTTTAGGACACGGGACACGGCAGGAAAAAAATCAATATGCATATTAAATTAAAGGGAATTCATATCTCATTACAATTAACATGTATACTATGATCATTCATAACTCAAAAAGTCGTAAAACAACCAATACGTCAAAAATTATGTCTGAAAATCAAATGTTTACAAAACTACAAACTACAAAGTTTCAAATTAAAATGCCAATTTAAATAAACTTTCAAGTCTTACAAAGTAAATAAAAAGTCCAAAAGTTTCAAATTACAAACTCCATCAAGCTTCGTCACCAAGGTCACTAATATCGCTATCATCACCAAATAACATCATTTTCATATCGGGTTCATCAAGGGAAAGGTTAGCGACATCAACAGAACCAACACTACGTGGTTTTAGTGTTTTAGTATTATATTTATTTATTTATTTTATTATTTTTTTAAGTGAAAAAGTTAGTATAATAAGGTGTCCTCTAGGACACGGGCCATGTCCGTGTCACTTGGGCCGTGTCCGACACGGCTTGTTTTAATAAAAAACCGAGGACACGGTTCAAGGCGTGTCCGACACGTTTGGAGGTGTGTCCGACGCGTGTCCGTGTCCGACACGGTGTCCGACACGGGAATGCCAAAAATTAGGAGTGTCCGTGCAACCTAGCCCGACTCACCCGATTCACCCGTGGATGACGGGTGGATTGGATTCGGGTGAAGGTAAGTCAGATGGATGATGGATTCGGGTGGAGTGGATGGAGTCGGGTGATGGATTCGGGTGAGGCTCCACCCGACCCGAACCCGATCCATTGCCATCCCTACCCCTAAGTTAGACAGGCCTGGTAGTGTCTAGTATACGTGTTTTTTTTTTTGTTTTTAATTTTTTTTTTTTAATCTTAGGTTATTATTATTTGTAATTTTGGTTTTTTGACTTTTTGTTAACTTAGGTTTTCTCGGATATCGGATATCCTATCCGATATCCGATATTTGTATCCAAAAATGTTCGGAAATTGGATATCCGAATTTTTAAGTCTTAATATCCGACAGATATCCGTATCCGAAATTTTTCGGATACGGATATCCGAAATTTTCAAAAGTTGAGATTGGATATCCAAAAGTTCGAATCGGTTATCGGATCAAAAAAATCGAATTTCGGATATTCGGATAATTTGCTCAGCCCTAATATTGTCAATAACACGATTTAAGCAAAATTATAAAAAATTATCTTTTAAAATTAATTTTTTGCAAATAATTATTTTATATAATTTTTTTCAAGTAACTATCTTATAACACATTTTTTATTCAGATCACTACCTAAATGCTATAAATGTGATGTATATCACTATCAAATGGTCTAAAAATTCAAAATTTTCGACAAATTTGAACTTTTGCTCTTATTTTATTTAAAATATACACTTAAAATACCTAGTTTAGCCTTACGAAACATCTCTGTTATGTTGGGGAAGCCAAATAACAAGTGATAAAACGGTCTAAAACATGTTCTTTTTTTGTTTGTTAAATAGGTATTTCGGGTAACGAGATACCATTATGAATAAAAAAGATGTTAGACTATGTACATCAATAACTTCTTTTATTATACTAAAACACAGGTTTTGCTGACATCATATATGCCACGTGTCGCAAATCTGTGCATTTTTTTCCCGCCAAAACTATATGTTGATGTCATCCCTTCTATAATATATTTTTAGCTATACATTTAATCTTTAATTAATTTGAACAACTCTAACAAATATATTTTGTTCACAGTTTAATAAGAACATTTTTCCTATAATATATTATAAATTATATCATCACACTATCTATAACATTTTTCTTCTGTTTCAAAAAAAAAAAAAAAAAACATTTTTCTTCAATATGTAATCCTACGAATAAAGGTAAAAGGAAAATATGCTAGGATTAATTATGTAATCACATTAATTTGGTAAATATGTTATATATCAATTTATAATTGCACAAGTTAAAATATTCTATTTGTATATTTCTATTTATATTTAGTTGTTACTTTATTAATTTTATATAAACTTATTATGCGTGATGATTAATGCTAATATTTAATTTTTGGAATTGTTTGATGATTTGATTATGTGTTTTATACAATATTAATTAAAGTAAACAAGATTTTCACAATAATATATAACTATGTCTACATACGTTAATAATTATATCCATTTAGATCCATTATTAACTAGGTTAAATATAATGCTTCATAGAAGCACTATTATAAAATGTAAACTCTATATTTAAGTAAAAATAATTATTAATTTTATATGTAACTCACTTTAACAGTTGAGACGTTATTTAATTTTAAGCAAAATTATTAATAATGAAAAAAATCACTCACCGAAACTAAAATAAAAGAAACTCTAATACAACTAATCTAAAACTATATTGGATACATATACATAATATTACGCAATGTATTCATACACTTTAATCCATATTTTAAAAAATAAAACACCTTAAGGCATAGACTTACTTATATAATTTATACCTAAAAATTTTGATTTACTATTTTTACTTTAATTTGGGTCATTTACTATAAATATATTACACAGTTTTTATTATTTTTTCACTATTAATATTATATTAATTTAAAATAAAATTGTGTCATATTTGTTTTCATAATCATTTTCAAAAGTAATACATATTTATTAAATACAATTATCTACGTAACCGTGTTTCGCGCGGGAGCTAAGCTAGTTTGTCACTAAAAGACAAAAAAATTCACCATAAAGTAATAAGAAAATCGCAAATTCTATCGTAAGTCAACCTTATTTGTACTCGATTATATAACTTTTGTACCATTTTAGTGATAATTATTATTAATTGTAACTAAATTTTTTAGTACCCCTAAAAGTGACTCTTGTAGATTTGTTTCATGTTTTTGTACACTTTTAACTATAATTTATACTTTGGTATCGCATTAACTGAGTGTAAGACTAGTCTCACAGGAAACTTATTGTAATAAAATAATACTTGATAAAAAAAAATCATAACATTGTGTTACTCTGCAACACAATGTCATGACACTCATTTACTCTCTTTTACCCCACTTGTCAACTTTTTATTAGTTTACTTGATATATGAGAGAAAATTTATAATAAAATATTACATAGTGGATGTCACCAAAAAATTATCAATAGAAAGAAAAAAAAATTAAGGGTAGTGTTAGTGGGTGGTACATAAATAATACCCCCTCCATTCCAACTTGTTCTTCCCATTTTAATATGGCTCAAAAATTTAGATAGGTAGATTATGTGGGTGAGATTAAATAAAAAAATAATAAAGTAGATTGTGTGAATAAGATTAGTTGAAATTTGACAAAAAATAAAAATGGGAAGAAGATGATGAAATTTCCTTTTTAGGAAAGTGGGAAGAAGATATAGTGAAATGGAGGGAGTAAAAGATAAAATATACTTCCTCCATTCATATCTAAAGACATCATGATATCAATACACAAGTTTTAATAAATTGATGATGTCATGCAATTAAGGAAAAATTGTGGTTTAAACACTTCAGTAATTGTGTTTACAAGAGTTGCACGTGAGGCATACTCCCACATGCATAATTTTGATTTATCTCTCCAAAATTAAAATTACAAAAAATTTGGTTTTCCCTCTAAACCAAAAGTGGCTCAATTTTATTTACATAAAACATAAGTGAGACTTATTCATTCTCATTTTGTTAAGCACAGCTCATCTACTCTCTCTAAAATCAATTTCTAAACAACTCGAAAAAAAAAAAAAAAAAAAAATCTCAAAACAGTCCACAATTTACAGTCCATTTACAGTCCTTGTTTTTTATTTACATTTCGTTTACAAAAAATGACGTCAAATTTCGGAAATAGTAAGAAAAATTTGTCTGAAGTCGAAAGGCTTGATATTTCTACTTTTTTGTTGGAGAAGTGCAAAGACGATCATCTTCATCGAGGCACGATCAACGAGGCAGCAGCTAAGTGGGGCTTACACCGGTTAACCGTCACCAAAATCTGGAAAAGAGTAAAGGCAAGTCAATTAGCGAGAAGTTTAGACTTCAAAAGCAAACGATACGGTAACACAAATAAAAAGAGGGTGTTGCCCAATTTAGATTTCATAAAATCACTAAAATTTTCGGAAAGAAGTTCGATGGAACGTATAGCAAAGAAGTCTAAAGTAGTTGTTGGAATAGTCCACAAATGGATCGTTGAAGGCTTACTTAAGCCTCACTCAAGTCCGTTACATCATTTACTAACGAACTTGTAGAACTTGAACAAGCTAAACCGAATCAAATTCTGCCTTAACTCATTAGAGGTAGAACAAACATTCAACCAAGTAGGGGAAGGGGAGGCTGGAGCAAAAATCAACTTCAAAAACATGAGTAACATCATACATATTGACGAAAAATGGTTCTACCTTTCAAGAGCTAATCAAAGGTACTATCTTGTCGACGGTGAAGAACCACCTCACCGAACATGCAAATCAAAGCGGTATATAACTAAAGTAATGTTCATATGTGCCTTCTGTAGGCCCATCTATGATGGTCAACTATTGTTTGATGGGAAACTTGTCATTTTCCCTTTACATTTGAGCAACAAGCTCAACGAAGTAGCAAAAACGGAGCAGCCAGGACAATGGAAACAAAATATATCGACTCAGTCAATAAACAAGTCACCAAACAATGCATTATTAAGAAAGTCATTCCGGCTATTAAAGCAAAGTGGCCGTCTACGAGCAGCAAATATATACTCATTCAACAAGATAATACGAGGCCTCACTTTACAAACGACGACCCAGATTTCAGAAAAGCGGCAACAGAAGACGGATTTAACATTGAGTTAGTATTTCAACCACCTAATTCTCCCAATCTAAACATTAATGATTTGGGTTTCTTTAGAGCAATTCAATCTTTACAATCTGAAATTTCAGCAAGTAATGTGCATGAACTAGTAGATGCAGTAGAGAAAGCTTCTGCGGATTATGATTCTAAGAAATTGAACAAAATATTCTTAACTTACGTACAATCTGTGATGGTTGAATAATGAAAGTGAAGGGTCACAACAACTTCTCAATCTCCCACATGGGCAAAAATCGCCTACAACTACAAGGCTTGTTGCCTACAAACTTGGTTGTCTATGAGAGTATTGTCAAAGAATGCATTGAACTATTGATCAAAACTGGAGAAACTGTCGGTATAGAAAAGCTTATCAATGATTTGGGTTACAACTTAAATGATTGATTATGTATTAGAAATAGGTGTAGTAATTTGTAATTCGTATTCTATCGGTTTTTGTAATTTGTAATCTGTATTCTATCGGTTTTTGTAGTTGCGTTTACAAGGTAATTAAACAAATCTCTATTGTGTTAGAGTTTGTTTACGATGTAAACACAACATATAAGAATTCAATATTTTGGAAGACAATATATAAAGTAAGATCGTTATCTAAAGTTTTTAGTATTATGATATTATAGCATCAATTCTCATACCATTAAGGAATTCAATCATTGAATTGATAAAGTCAACAACGTTGTAAACATAACGTAACCAATACGGTTGCTTCAATTTAACTCGTCTCAAATATGCAGGTCGATGCGGAGACGATTAGTTACTTCACCGACATAACCCGAATATGAGTCCATCAAATTGAACCATCACAATATTGGAGTACTTGATACACGTTATTTATATAGCTTTTATGCCCCCGTGTTAGTTGCATTTAGCTCACATTTGCTCGGTTACATTATTGTTTTGGTAGCTATTTGCTTTATATTGCGATACTGTCGTTCCTCGTGTGTATTTTGCAGGTTTTGGCGGTCTGAAATAAACCACGAGTCATTTGGAGCATTATCGAGTATCGTGAAGTCAAGACGAAGCCCGAGAGTCGATTCTGAGTCAATACGACAAGTTGGGACGCCAAACCTATAGGTTGAGCAAAACCTATAGGTTCGAATACGTGAAACAGGCAAAAGTTGCTCGAAACTTCGACTGACCTTAGAACCGCCGGTTCAAGGGTGAACCGATCGGTTCCACCACTAAACCGATCGGTTTTGACCCGAACCGATCGGTTCTGCTAGCCCTTTTCTCCGGATTTTCGTGCTACTATAAATACAACTCGAGTTAGGGTTATAACTTATGTTTTTCATTATATTTTCAGCCTAGGTTTAGAATTAAGTCTTCTCTCCTTTCAAACTCATAAACTCCTTAGTTTAGCTTTGATTTATCTTGCAAGACTCGATCTTTACATTGCAATTCTTGAATTACACCAGGTTTAATCTTATTGTTCTTGTTTATTTCATTATGTTTTCTATTATTAATTGCTTTGTCTCTACCCTTTCCATGACTAGCTAATCCTTCAATTAGGGTTTAGGGTGATTGTGATGTTGATTCAGAACATGTTTTAATCGTTTATATTGATTGAATTTGTGCAATTGATTTCTTCCTGCGCTGCTTTGATTATCAATTGAATTTAGGGACGCCTTTATTGAATTGAATTTAGGTTGTTTCATTTAAGATCGAAAGCCTAATCAAAACTAGACTCACGCGTAATTGATAAGTCAAATTTAGTAAGTCATGAGAGCCCGCTAAATTTGCTTAAGGTTGAATTTGACTCGAGAGAGCGTTTTCCCAAAACCTAATCCAATTGCATGATTTGATTGATTGATTTACCTTCCGAGTTGAGTTACAATCGATGTCACATGAACCTGATGCCCTAATCTCCCTCTTATTCATACTTTCATACTCTTTGATTTCGTTGTCCTTAGTTTAGCTCTTACAAACACCGACCTTTTCATACCCTTGAGACTAACCTTGATTGACTAAGCATTCGTTTGACTACTCCTTCTCTCTGTGGATCTCGACCCTACTGCCACTGACTACCCAGTTAGTTGACCTTAGGTTATTTTGATAGGGGACCACGACTTTACCCTCATCAATTTTGGCGCCGTTGCCGGGGAGACGGTTAGCTAGTTAGTGTTTTGCTTAGTTTTCGTTAGGTTTTTCTCTCTTGTCTCAAGGAACCTAGTTCCTTGAGACCGTTTCTCATTGTTTTGTGTAGTTGTGTTTATGCGCAGGTCACCCCAGACTCTAGTACCTTTTGAGCCTGAACCTGAACGAGCGCTACACAGGTTACGCAGACAAGCTATTCGTGTTATTGATATTGAGGAAGCGTCGTCTAGTGCTACGCAATCGTCCTACGAAGAGGACTCACCTCCATTTACTCCATTATCTCCACCGCCAGTGACTATGCCTAAACTTTCTAGTCACTCGGTGCCTACACCTAATCCATTCCTACTGGATTCACGATGCCCGCTACGCCGCAGGCAATTTCGAGATCCGCCCGCTTTCTTAAATTTGGTGGAGCGGAATCAATTGGTGGTTACCCAACCGAGGATCCCAGAGGCATATGCAAGTGTTTACCGACTCGTTCTACGATTAAGCGGTAGGGATCACACAAAACCAGGATAAGGAAATCTTTGTTCCTCTTTCTCATTGAAGGATCGAGCCCGCGAATGGATCACGGACCTCGACAAGGAGACTGCGGGGATCACTGATTGGAATGGGTTAGCTCTTGCCTTCTACTCAAAGTTTTACCCTCCCGAGCGTACTAATCAGATGAGAAGCCAAATCCAAGGTTTCAAACAAACGTTTGATGAGTCACTTGCTGAAGCGTGGGAGCGGTACAAGAAGCTCATAAGGGATTGTCCTCACCATGGGCTGAACGAATGGCTCGTGATCATGAGTTTTTATAATGGTCTTTATGCCGAGAGCCGGGCTATACTTGACTCAGCTGCAGAGGGACGTTTTGCTAACAACGTCGATGACGACAAGGCTTGGGGTTTGATCGAGGAGATGGCCATGCATTCATATCAATTTGGGAAGCCCAGGGGAAATTCACGGTCAGCGCATAATGATCGTGATAAGGAGAGTATTAGTGCACTTACTGATCAGGTTGCTGCGCTAACTGCGCAGATTGGTATGCTACGAGGTGGTGGCTCCTCTAGTGCTCATGTGAACGCTGTCACAGGGCATGACATGGGTTATTCTACGGGGTATACTGCACCCCACGAGCAGGTTTATGCTTACCAATCCTACCCACAGAACTTGCCTTACCAGAACCAACCAGGTTATGATCGATCACTCCTGTCATATCGTAACCAAAACGTGTTGAACCCAACCACCCAACCACCACAGAATCAACCCTACATCCCTCCCCACAAGAATTTCCAACCATCCCCTCCTAACTACCAAAGACCCCCATTTGTCCCACCACCAGTTCAACCTGCTCCCCCTCCTGTTGTTGATTCGAGTGTGAGTGAATTGAAGGCCATGATGATGCAGATGGCCAAGTCACAAGGGATAATGATGCAGCAGATGCAGAAGAGTGAGCAAGCCAAGGATGCGGCGATTAAAATGCTCGAGAATCAGGTGGCGCAGCTCGCCGTTTCACAGGCTTCACGTCAGCAGGGTACCCTTCCACCTCAAGGTAATCCTCCTAACCTCCTCCCGACACAAAGATGTGCTATTTCTTGCGCAGCGGTACAGCTTTATGACGCTCAAGCATCCGGAGGACGAGGAGAAGCGTGAGGTCGACAACAACACTGGCCAAACCGTAATGATGTCGCTGGCGACACGACGCCCGATTCAAATCAAGCTCCCGCTTCCAGGTCGCCAACAAGAACTCCGGCACTACCGCTCAGTTAAGTAAGTTCATGGACGTCCTAAAGACGCTGCAGGTAAACGTCCCTTTTATTGATTTGGTTCGTCAAATTCCTGCTTATGCGAAATTTCTTAAGGAGGTCCTAGCTAGGAAGCGGACTATAGACGGGGTTGAGACTATTGCTTTCTTGGGGGAGGGTAGTGCCTTGCTGCAGGGTAGTTCACCTCCTAAACTGAGTGACCCCGGGACCTTCTCCATCCCTTGCTCTATAGGGAAGTATGTGGTGCAGAATGCCTTGTGCGATTTAGGAGCCAGTGTCAGTGTCATTCCCTATTCCATCAGTCAAAAACTTAATATGACTAAATTAGGAGTCACCTCTATGACCCTGCAGATGGCTGACCGTAGTGTCCAGAGACCCTTAGGTATCCTAGAGGACGTCCCGGTCAAGATAGGGAAGTTCTACATCCCCGTCGACTTTGTGGTCCTAGACATTCCCGAGGACCCCCACATCCCGATCATTCTAGGGAGACCTTTTCTGCACACTGCTGGTGCAGTCATAGATGTGGGGAATAAGACCCTGTCGTTCTTGGTGGGAGGGGAGAAGCTTACCTATACTAAGTCTAGTCTCCCCCGTGCCCCTATGCAGCCTGAGTCTGCTGCTGTGATTGACCTTGCCCCTCCGTCTCACTCTATTGGAGACTCTTTGGAGGGTGTTTCTTCTGCTGTTTCTTGTGCAGGTATTACACAGGGTGGCTTTGATTTCGGTTTGGGGGAACGGAAGGTCACAAGGGCGGATGTCTATGATCCAGGTGATGGAGGAGGAGACCCACGGTTTGCGGTGCGTGGTGCACGGAGCTGTTATGGAGAGCCATTTCGCGATGGAATACCTTGCGTGATGGATTATGCTGCTCTTCCTCGTGGAGATCGAGTTCTTTGGCGAACGGATGCCGTTTCGCCAAGTGAAGCTGCTGCAAGTGGCCAACGTCCTTGGCCAAATTTGACTTGATGATGCGTTTTGACGACGGTCGTGCGGGACCATTATAAACCAGCGCTTTCCGGGAGGCAACCCGATGATTTTGTAATTTGTTGTACTCTGTTTTGGTTTTGGTTTGTTTTTGACTATGACATTTTAGACTTTTGTTGAGCGCGTGAGGATGAGGGATTTATAGTTGATTTAGCATGCAGGTACTTGAGGACTCTACGTCCTTGGTATTTTTGAGACAGGTCCCACTGACGGCCTTGGCCGGACCCTGCTGATTCGGCCTACTTTTTCTCGCGTGCTATTCCGAAGCACTTTATAGCTGGACTGAAATGGATGCATATTCGTGGATCATACGCCGCACTCCATGCTTCGCTTCGGTTTGGGGGAGCTCCAACTTGATAATGTGAGCTTTCTTTACTCCTTTTTCCCTCGTTTACTCACTTTGCTTTCCCCACCCCCGTCTTTTTTGTGTCCTTCTCTGCTTGTGGTTATGCTGTTTTTCACATTGAGGGCAATGTGTGATTCTGGTTTGGGGGAGGAAAGCTCTTTCGCGCTTATTCTTTTGCTTTTTCCATTTTGTGTGCTTAATTTTAAAAATTTTTGCATTTCCAAACCTTTTTCGCTTTGAATTGTTAGTTTGGAGAATTGATTAGTGTGCTGTTTTGATCTTTAGTATCTCCAAGTCGACTTTCTATCGTCGTAGCTTGCACTATATGTTTGTTTCCTGTTCATAGATTGCGAGTCTCAAACACTAGCCCACTTGTATTTGCTTAATTCTTATCGCTTTTCGTTCCTTTTACTTTCGATATTTGGTATTCTTGCGAGGCAATTGGCTTGTGGAAAGTTTGGAATGTTGAAATGTGGTTTGTTTGGACCGATCTTTTAATGATGGAGCAATGCTTCGATGCTCTCGGAGGGGACTCATTGATTTGAGTAACCACAGTGGCCATGAATTTGGTTGCGACCGAGAGTATGAGCAATAATGTAACCCTTAAGGAAATATGTGTACCCGAGCGCGATTTTTACCGAGTGAACGTCAAGCTAAACGGTACTACATACGAGGGATGCTCCACATTGCGCGAAAAGAAAAAGAAAAGAAATGAAAAGAAAAGAAAAGAGAAAAATGGTATGATGTGGTAAGAATGGTATGATGGAAAGTGGTATGCGTGGTTGGCCTTGCTCGAATCCAATTGTCGTTAGTTTAATTTTTGCGAAAGCATTAGAGGCTAGCATTATATGTTGGTGTGAATGGTTGAGACTTGTGCTCTATTTTCGGTGAAATAGACTATGGTCGTAGGTTTATGTGCATAGGTCGTCCACTTCGAGATGCTAACGTGATTAACTAGCTATACTTTGATCTTCTCCGACGCTGTTTGCTTGAGGACAAGCAAAGGTTTGGTTTGGGGGAGTTTGATACACGTTATTTATATAGCTTTTATGCCCCCGTGTTAGTTGCATTTAGCTCACATTTGCTCGGTTACATTATTGTTTTGGTAGCTATTTGCTTTATATTGCGATAATCGCTGCTCCTCGTGGTGTATTTTGCGTGTTTTGGCGGTCCCGAAATGAAACCTGAGTCATTTGGAGCATTATCGAGTATCGTGAAGTCAAGACGGCCCGAGAGTCGATTCTGAGTCAATACGACAAGTTGGGACGCCAAACCTATAGGTTGAGCAAAACCTATAGGTTCGTAATACGTGAAACAGGGCAAAAGTTGCTGAAACTTCGACGGCCTTTAGAACCGCTCGGTTCAAGGGTGAACCGATCGGTTCCACCACTAAACCGATCGGTTTTGACCCGAACCGATCGGTTCTGCTAGCCCTTTTCTCCGGATTTTCGTGCTACTATAAATACAACTCGAGTTAGGGTTATAACTTATGTTTTTCATTATATTTTCAGCCTAGGTTTAGAATTAAGTCTTCTCTCCTTTCAAACTCATAAACTCCTTAGTTTAGCTTTGATTTATCTTGCAAGACTCGATCTTTACATTGCAATTCTTGAATTACACCAGGTTTAATCTTATTGTTCTTGTTTATTTCATTATGTCTTCTATTATTAATTGCTTTGTCTCTACCCTTTCCATGACTAGCTAATCCTTCAATTAGGGTTTAGGGTGATTGTGATGTTGATTCAGAACATGTTTTAATCGTTTATATTGATTGAATTTGTGCAATTGATTTCTTCCTGCGCGTTTTGATTATCAATTGAATTTAGGGACGCCTTTATTGAATTGAATTTAGGTTGTTTCAGTTTAAGATCGAAAGCCTAATTGAAACTAGACTCACGCGTAATTGATAAGTCAAATTTAGTAAGTTGCGAGAGCCCGCTAAATTTGCTTAAGGTTGAATTTGACTCGAGAGAGCGTTTTCCCAAAACCTAATCCAATTGCATGATTTCAGTTGATTGATTTACCTTCTGAGTTGAGTTCTGAATCGATGTCACATGAACCTGATGCCCTAATCTCCCTCTTATTCATACTTTCATACTCTTTGATTTCGTTGTCCTTAGTTTAGCTCTTACAAACACCGACCTTTTCATACCCTTGAGACTAACCTTGATTGACTAAGCATTCGTTTGACTACTCCTTCTCTCTGTGGATCTCGACCCTACTGCCACTGACTACCCAGTTAGTTGACCTTAGGTTATTTTGATAGGGGACCATGACTTTACCCTCATCAGTACTTTTACAAACATGGTGACTATGTTAGAACAATTCTCAAACCACTTTGGATTCATATCATCGAATTGTTTGGATTAAAAATGTCATATTCACAAACTTAACAATAAGGTTGCTTCAAATTGAGCCATCACAATATTAGCAACAACTCTCACACCATAACGTGGATTTATATCATTGAGTTGTTAAATACGGAGTAAAAATCATTACAAACAACAAGTCACCGATAAGGTCAATAAGGTTGCATTAATTTGAACCCTCGCTTCAATCGCTAAATTTGGAGACATTCAAAAATCCAATTAGAAAGCGTCGAAATTTGTTATTGTGATGTGTAAATGACTTAATAATCACAAATCCTCTCAAACCATGAATGTTTAATGTCATTGAATTTATGTGAGCATTTACGCATATAGTTTACTCAAAAAGTTAATCACAATAGGAGCAGTATCATCAGCCAATTACAAACACCATAGCACCATTACAAGCCAGTTAGCAAAACACCACAACATTACATTAGCAGTAATAATCAACAACAACATGACAACATAAGCAACAATAATGAGCAACAACATGGCAACATCAACAATAATTCGATAGTAGAAAAATCAGAGTACAAAAGTGGTAGTAATGAAGCCATAAACAACAACGAAAATGTCAGAATTGTATAGCAAACAACCTCGAATTAGGGTAATGAATGAATAAACCAGATCTACACAAAATAACATCAAACATACTTAAATCAATATGATAATCAGCTCATTTTTACATTATGATGATGAAAATTAACAGAAATAACATCAATATTAACAGATATAACAAGAAGTGAATGGATCAATGATATAAATAAACTAAAACAACTGAACAACTCAAAAACAGCCTCACAAAGTAAGGAAACATCAGTCAAAACACCGGATCTACACAAAATAACATCAAACATACTTAAATCAATTTGATAATTGTGGATACCCATATCCGTACCCTCCCAAACAAAACCCTGTGATGTAACACGGACTTTTATTACGCATGCTTTAACGTTGACTTAAACGGTTCTAACTAATGTCGAATTCATTTTGAGTCGTTTGAAATGTTAAAATGACTAAGGTCGCTTTACGTCGCTTTAAATAAACGATCATTTTGTCCATTTGGAGTCTAGCTAGGTCCTTGTCCTGCTTCATTTGGCATGAGCTTCGCATTTGCACTACAATTAGCCCTTTTACATTAACAAGGTCTAATTCAGCATTCCTAAATCCCTAAATTTAGGCCCGGTGGCTAGATCTTCCCTTTAGCCTCCTCTTATACAAAATACAACCTCACGTCTTACCTTATTTCACAAAATCCATGCAAATACACCCTTTTCATTTTTCCGGTCTCAGTCCAAACCGAAGCCTAAACCCAGCCTTTGGCCCGCACTCCAAAGCCCTAAACATCAAAATATCTCAGAAATATCCTAGCCTTTTTCTTGACGTGCAAGTAAGGATTATACTAAATCTTTTCGAGATATAATCAAACCGGAACTAGGAAAGTACGCAAAAAAACACACCTTCAAACCGCATAGTCTTATGCGGTTTGGGGTGGCAACCGCATAAGCTTATGCGGTTTGCCTGGGCAACCGCATAAGCCGATGCGGTTTCCTGGCTTGTTTTTATCCCCGGATTTCCTAATTTCTCCGAGGTTTTTAGTATATATACACCCCTATACCTGACCTCGAAAAACACAATTTACACCCAGCTTTCACAGCAAACACACTACAAAACTCTCTCAAAGTCTCATGCACTCAAATCCTTGAGTTCAACACACCATTCCGTGTTGAATTCATCCTCCTTTTAAGTTCAAGAAGCGAAGCTCTGCCCAGATCTGAAGCGTCAGGACAAGGTAGGTACCGATCCACTTGGATCAAAGCTTTTTCTTATTTTCTATGGACTAACAAAGGGGACTACACTTTAGCGCCTCCCCCCCCCGGCTTTGGCACCCAGCGCGCTTGCACTCCAAGTGTTCTATTTACTTCGGGTACACTCCTGTGGATACCCATATCCGTACCCTCCCAAACAAAACCCTGTGATGTGTCACGGACTTTTATTACGCATGCTTTAACGTTGACGTATACGGTTCTAACTAATGTCGAATTCATTTTGAGTCGTTTTAAATGTTAAAATGTTTAGGTCGCTTCACATCACACTTAAATAAACGTTCATTTTGTCCATTTGGAGTCTAGCTAGGTCTTTGTCCTGCTTCATTTGGCATGTTTCAGATTTGCACTACAATTAGCCCTTTTACATTAACAAGGTCTAATTCAAAGATTCCTAAATTCCTAAATTTAGGCCCTGGTAGCTAAACCGCTATTTAGCCCTCTTACACAAAATACGGCTTCACGCCTTATCTTATTTCACAAAAACTATGCAAATACACCCTTTTCATTTTTAGGGTCTCGGCCCAAACTGAAGCCTAAACCCACCTTTGGCCCGCACTCCAAAGCCCTAAGCATCACAAAATATCTCACAAATATCCCAGCACTTTTCTTGAGCTACACGTTCGAGATTATCACGAAATCTTTCAAAGATTCAATGCAACCGAAACTTGGAAAGCAGACCTAAAACCAGACCCCCAAACCGCATGACCTTATGCGGTTTGAGGGGGGAACCGCATAAGCTTATGCGGTTTCCCCAGGCAACCGCATAAGGCTATGCGGTTCCTAGGCCTGTTTTTATCCCCGATTTCCTAATTTCTCCGAGGTTTTTAGTATATATACAGCCCTATACCTCGACCTCAAAACACACTTTTCAGATCTTTCACAACCAGAATACATCTTTTTCACACATAATTCACATCTTTCACACTTGCAGATCACAATTTCTCCTCACAACACACAAATCCTCTTTCACAAAAAGCCTCAAGCACTCAAATCTTTGAGTTCAACACACCATCCCATGTTGAATTCATCCTCCTTTTAAGTTCAAGAAGCGAAGCTCTACCCAGATCTGAAGCGTCAGGACAAGGTAGGTACCGATCCACTTGGATCAAAGCTTTTTCTTATTTTCTATGGACTAACAAAGGGGTCTACACTTTGGCGCCCACCCCGCTTTGGCACCCAGGCCAGCAATCCAAGTGTTCTATTTACTTCGGGTACACTCCATATCCGATGACACGCCAAAGTCGCATAAGCAACCGACCTTATAAAATAAACCAATGGACAATTGAACTTTATTTTATTTGCATGCATCTTGCACCTTCTTATTTTGCATTAAAATCAACTTAAACAATGAATTCGACCTTTAATCGAACTGTATTCGTTAACAAGTTAAACATGCTAAACCGAGGGTTTTAATCAATCTTTTTGCATCTCAGATCTGCATTCTTTTACAAACTTATCGCACTTGTACGTAGCGATAACATTAGCTCAAATATCATCTTACAAGGATTGTTCTAGGTCAGTAGAGGCTATTTATACATAGGCTTTTCTAAAAGGTTTTCATAAATCATTATTTGAATTAACTCTTTTTCTAAAGTACCCTCACCCCGAATCCAATCTGGTTTCACAAGCCTTAGATCTAGGGGTGTCGGCGTGCTCCAAAATCTAGGACATGTTTTTAATTTAGAACATGGTAGCAGGTTCCTATTTTCCGCGATAAATAGGTGGCGACTCCATAACAGTTCTTAAAGGTTTTTCCAACTTAATCTTTTTTAACTTTAAAATCCGCCCTTAAGCAAGACGCCGAGTTGGGTCCCTCCCGGGTTCCACAGTTTGGCCATGACCATTGGGGACATCTTATTTTTAAAACCAAAACTAGCTTTTTCTTTTTAAAAATAAAGAGGTGAAACTCAAAGCCTTGAACAATCCAAGTATTCATATTTGAGCTATGCACATTCGTTTAGAGTCCATTCCTTTTGGAATCTAGGCACCCTTTGCACCCTCGAGAGGTGGTTCCCACATGCAAAGCTTGTCCACTCGATAAAGCACATGCCGGACTAGCTTTCCTCTCGCCTCTCCACTGGCCGTGAACGGCTATCTCGATCGCCTCAAAGGTTCCCTTCAGAAACCTATCGCCCGTGAAGGAAATGAAGGGTTAAGAATCTGCCAAAGCGAACTCGAGGTAGTTGGTGGTGTACCCGACCGCCTCATTTATCACCCTTTTTGTGTCATACGGACACGTTCGAGGCTATGCACCCCATGGTCTTTTTCAAAACAAGCATTTGCATTCATATCTTCGAAAACTCGCTTAAATTTTTCAAAGATAAACGAACCTAACATCTAACAAACTAACACTTTTCAAACAAAACTCTCGCGAATTTTTGAAATAAACCTTTTCAAAATTTCCTTTTCACTAACAAGCAAAAACCCGAGTAAGGAATAAAACCCGAGCTCGTGGATTTCGATCCTCTAGGTCACACGGCCTAGACTCTGTTTTAACATCCTCGACTCGACTTGCGCGAGCCGAATCCTTCTCTTTTTACACATCCGACTCGAGCTCACCTCGGCAAATCGCCGTTATCAGTTCGACGGATGCAAAACAAAATCTTTTAACATCGAGACGAGATGTGCGCACGTATCCTCGCCTCAAAAGCTTCCCTTAGCAAAACCTTTTCGAAAATCTCCTCTTTCAAGCTTAAAAGGTCTTTCAAAACAACGAAATGAGCTAAATGAATGTGAGTCTAGTGGGTCGAGTCGTGTCGCTAATATGTAAAGTGAAATGCAGTTCACCGGATACTCGTCAGACTAAGAACCGCCTAGTAATCCCATACAAGAAACGAACCTACACCCGCAAATGGCCGGCAATGACGGTTACCGCGACTCGTGACCAAGTCACAAAGTCGACCGACCTTGAGAGGCTTCGCCACCCACACCACCGGCGTGGAACGTATGGAAACCAAGATCAAGGAAGAGGCCGATAGGCACGCCAAGAAACTCCAAGCCATGGAGGAAAGGCTCTACGTCTCGAGCACCTACTCCATCCACAAGGAAAATGAAAACGCGCCTACTAGCATCAAGGACGAGCTCCCTAACAAGCTCGCCCTTAGTGACCTTCCTGTCTTCCAAGGACATGAGAGCCCGATCATCCACATCCGAGCTTTCAAGTCCCAAATGGCCATCAAAGGAGTCGACGCTAAGCATTGGCTAACTCTCTTCCCGCACTCTCTAGCAGCAGTGCCCAAGACATGGTTCTACTCACTCGACCCGCAACGGGTCCCCACCTTCGAAGAACTCACAGTCGAGTTCGATCGACAGTATCGAGACAATGAAGACACTCAAGTCTCAATTCGCACCTTAGAAGTCCTATCCCAAAAGGACAATGAAGGCTTTACCGACTATCTTACTCGTTGGAAGAAGCTGAGCGCACAAATCCCCAACCGTCCCCGCGAGGACGAGCTCGTACCGAAGTTCATAAATAACCCGCGACCCGTATCAATTTTACATGAGGTACAAAGAACATTCGTAACTTCAAAGAACTAACTAAGGTCGGCACTCAAATCGAAGATGACCTTAGGATCGCACCATGGCTAAATACACCTGGCCATGCATATCGTGGAGCTCCTCTAAGTCCTCCGCGGCCAAGAACGATTTAAAATCGTACCGTCGGTAACCTTGATGATGACACCCTCGACGCCTTCGCAACTACCTTCTCGACGCCTCCTAAGGCCAAGAGAAATTTCGACCCTCTCTTTATGTCTTACTCCAAGGCATTTCAAAGGTTGGTCGAGAAAAACTACCTACAACCGATCGGGCCTACTAGCGAGCCGCCCGAAGACAAGAAACCTAAATCTTGGAACCCCAATGCTGTGCATACCACCGAGGCAAGGGGCATGACACCGAGAACTGCTTTAGGCTCAAGAACGCTATCCAAGATCTAATCGATCAAGGAAAGCTCAGCAAACCATCTCAACCCACCAAGCCTTCAAACAACGAAAACCCGCTTGGAAACCATGCAATCTTCGTGGGGTCAATCCCTATACTAGACTGTTCCTACCTAATCACACCCTCCGACGACCAAGTTAATGCAGTCTACTGGTCTGATGACGAAGACGACGAATACTGGCTACCCACTGACGAAGTGATAAGTCACATCAATCAACTTGCAAAAGACATCGATCACCTAAAAGATCTGCATCGCATCGCAGTCGAACGTTTGGAACATCGCGTCCAAAAAGAACTTAGCAACCCAGTCTCGCTCGACACCCTCGAAGCTTTTCGTCAGAAAGACAACGAAGGCTTCGTCAAACATCTTACACAGTGGAGGAAATTACTTTCCCGAGTACCGGATCACCCACACGAAGATGAACTCATATCCACTTTCCTCTTCAGCTTACGACCTGCATGGCGATACTACTTTCACTTCTGCCACGCTCAGAACTTCGAACATCTCATCAAAATTGGCACCCGCATCGAAAAGGATCTCACATCTAGCTATGAGGATCCCACCTACCGAAGTACCCTTCGAGGACGCACTCTTAAAGGGCGAAGAATACACAACTCGCATGGCTCCGCAAGGAACTTTGACAAACTCTATATGCCCTACGCTGTGGCATTACAAAAACTAATCGAAAAAGACTACCTCACACCCATCGGACCAATTAACGAGCCACCCAAGAAGAAGAAATCGAAATCATGGGATCCCAACGCCTTCTGTGCATACCACCAGGGCATGGGACATAGCACCGAGAGTTGTCTCAAACTCAAACATGCCATCCAAGATCTTATCGATCAAGGAAGGATCAAGAAACCTCGGAGGAAAACCACACCTTCCTCCAGCAACGACGCAATTTACATCACAACTCAAGCAACTCAAGCAACTCAAGCAGCTCAAGCAGCTCCAGTGGCACAGAAGACGATGAAGAAGAAGAAGTTCTTTTAGATTCTAATGCTCTTAGTGTCGGGTCATCTGTCGACCCATCTATCCTAGACTCTAGCTTTAGTTTAGATTTTCTGTTTACGGAGGCTAGCTCCAAGCAATTTTCTGATTTGTCGAATAATTCTTTTCAAAATAATGAAATGAATAAATTTGCTTACGCCTTGTCTCAAGCTAAAACAAATAACAAAATACAAACAAACAAAAATCAACATGCAACAAACAACACACAAAATACAAAAGACACTAACTCATGCGAAAATGAACAAACAAATCAATCATTAAACAAATACATTGCAAACATTGTGCACCCAAAAACACAAGACCCTATCATCGATGAAACCATAACCATAAACGTGGGAACCCCCGAAGAACCAAGGGAACTACAACTGGGAGCCTCACTAGACGAACACGAACGCACCCTTTTCACACAACTCCTGAGCGAATTCAAGGACGTTTTCGCTTGGTCATACAAAGACATGCCCTAATCGAACGAAGCATCACGAACACCGCATCCCCATTAAACCCTAAGCATAAACCCGCTAAGCAAAGCTAAGAAGACTACGTCCTGAATGGTCACTTATGGTCAAGGAAGAAATCGAAAAACAACTACAAGCCGGTTTCATCCAAGTCATCGAGTATCCTGAATGGGTCTCAAACATGGTCCCAGTCCTGAAAAAGAATGGCAAGATTCGAGTATGCGTTGACTTTCGCGACTTGAACAAAGCTAGTCCCAAAGATGACTTTCCATTACCCCATGTGGACGTCCTAGTCGACAACACCGCCGACCACGCCCTCCTATCCTTCATGGACGGCTACGCAGGCTACAATCAAATCAAAATGTCACTCGAAGACATGGCAAAGACGGCCTTCATTACACCGTGGGGGACATACTGCTACACATGTAACACCCCGTGTTTTTATAGCAAAATATTATGAAAGAATTTGATTCCTTAAATTAAATTCATCCTTTTTCCTTATAATAAAAATGCGACTGAATTTTTTTCGCTAAACTTGTAACACTCCATGTTAAATTAAGCCTATTTATGATTGCGCAAATCATTAATTAAACAATCTCGCTCAAGATTTTTCTAAAACATTGCGCTACAACTTTTCTCGCACCTGAATTAAAACCATTTTGAATTACTTCGAATTTGAACTTTATTCTTTCATATTCAAACTCGATAAATCAAATGAAGCACCTACGACAAATTTCTCAACGACAAATTTTGACACGCAAATCGAGGTCAAACATTGACTAAAAGACCAAGCCACCTAAGTGTGATTAAGTCACCTAATCTTTTCCTAATCTACTTACTCATAATCCTAATCTCACCAAAAATGGTTAAGGCCTAATCAATTTAGATTAGTACTAACAAAACATATTATAATAATGTAAGATTACTATTCCTTTTGATTTAACTAAAGACTTTCACTAAAACTCGATATAATGAGCCACACTTATTCAAATCGATAAACTTTTTGACGCTTGATCATTATGATTTATTTCAATAACATTCAACTAAAAATATATATTACGAGCAAATAAGATTTTATTTCAAAGTTTCGAGGATTCTAGACCCAATTTTTGTTTTGAATTCTCTTCTACGTTTTCTTCATTTTTATTTTCGATCTTACTTCAAAACATTATTTTAAGACTATATATTTCATTTCGAGACTTTTCACGCAAGGCCAAGAACTCGAAAAATTTAAAAACGAAAAATCGAGCCAAGTGAAGCTCACTTTGGTCGAGATTTTGGACTCAAAAGTCCAACATATCTTCTTCCATTTTTCTTCCTTTCTCTTCCACTTTGTTCCCCTTTACCACCTTGTCTAATCCCCTTATACTCTACATTTTCATCATCACTTAGTAGCCCCCTTTATTTAAAGATTAATACAAGTAAATACTCATGCATTCACACAATAACTTACATTACAAAAACAAGACACAATTACTACATTACTACTACTACCACTCGACATACTCACACACACCACATACACTTCTCATTTTCTCTCTAAATAAAACCTTACTCAAGAACAAGTAAGCTTGTTCTTCATGCAAGCTCAAGAACACACCTATTTTTCATCCTCTTTAATCCTTTTCATTCTTTAATCTTTCATTTTATTTGCTTGATTTAATTAGCACACTTAAATAAGCTCTTCATCATTTATTTTTAGTACTCACTTGCTCTATATACATACAATTAAAATATGAACATAAATCGAAATCTTTTAAAATGAAAACAACAACTAAACTAAAAACAATACTACACATAAATTTATTTAGTAATGTTTAGCTAGCTTAGTAAAATAAATTACTAACTTTCTTATTTTCATTCTCATGTACTAATTCTACCCAAAGACGAGGAGCAAGGTGGTGAAGTCGACTTGAGCCAGTTTGATCATATTGTCGATCCCGACAACTGCTAAACAAATTTGCTACTAACCTAATTAAGGTGCCCCCGCACACTAGGTTTTAATTTTGTTAATCGCATGATATAAATGTTTATGTGTTATATTTATTGTGTTTATGAACACCTAGCATCACATGATAAATTAGGAGACAAAAATCGAAAAATAAAATGTGTTGCTCACTTATCAAACCCTACGGCCACCCTTTATTTTCTCACTAAATTTTTCGTTTTAATTTTGGTAAATTGCATGCTTAAAATACTAACACTAGTATGTACATGAATATATAATTAGTTTTTGTTTAGGACTTAAAATGAAATTGTTATGAATTTAAATGTGTTAAAATGTTTTATTGTGTTCTTGAAGTATTATTGTTATTCTTATGATATAATGATTTTTCTTTTGTATGTTAATGTTTGTAGTTGTTTTTCACTCATGATTAAGTATATATATGATATAGAATAAATTAGTTGTTGAATTAGAAGTATAAAAATCAAAAATCAAAATTTAGGAACATATATATATATACACGGTTTTCTTATTATTTTTGGACCAATTTTTAGTTTTAATTTTTCTAAATAACATATTATAATCAGTTTAGTTAAAATGGACTTGTATGGAAAATTTGAGAAAATTATAATAACTTATGAAAATTTGACTAAATTGTGTTCATATGAAAAGTATTAAGGTTCTCCAAATCTTCATGTGTTCTTCAAGTAGATGACTAATTTTGATTCATAAATTTTATAAAGTTAAAGTTAAAAGTTGTTTTAATCCATTAGTGAATAAATACATAACTAAAACTATAAGTTAAATAAGCTAAATCTTTAAAATAGAAAAGTTAGAAAATTAAAGTAAGTAAAATCACTATTCATAAATGAAATAAAATATTTAGTGAAAATCGTAAACTAGTTAAGTCACTTTAGTATGATTTAGAAAATTAGTATATAAAAACTTTAAGTCAAAACCGATTAAATTAGAAAACAAAATAAAAATGGATAAGTATAGAAGGGCCACGGTTTAGGGTTCAATTTTGGACCAATATTTGATTTTGTCACTTTTTATTTTTATCACTTAAGTAATTAAATTAGTTAAAATAATGAATTGTTAATAAAAACATAAAAAGAAATAAATAACTAAACTAAATCAAGGGCCACGGTTTTCCTATTTAATTTGGGTCAATTTTGGTCAAAATGAATTTGTCACTTAGTCACTAAATTTGATTAGTAATTAGAATCGTTTTAGTTTGTAAAATGAATCGTTAATAAAAAGAATCAACGAAACCGATAAAAATAAACGTTACATATATTAAAATGAATCATATCGTATGTTACTACCTATGCTTAGTTGTGGATATGGAGATATGGACTATTTAAAATGAACTACGACAAACTCGCTAAAATTTGAAACCGCTTAAATTTTAGCTAAGTATACGACTAATTCTAAAAGAGTTTTACTTTTGAAATATCATTTAAATCACCAAGTATAAAAATGAACTTAACAACTTTGATTTAAATATGTTTCAAAATCACTAAATACAATATGAACTTAACAAGTTCGATTAAAATATATTTCAAAATCACTAAGTACAAAACGAACTTAACGACTTTAAAACTAGAATTCTACACTTAGAAGAAAATAAGCTTAGTTTAGTAACTAAATAAAATACTAAGTATAAATATACGAATAAAATACTAAGTATAAATATACGAATAAAATACTAAGTATAAATATACGAATAAAATACTAAGTATAAAAATACGTATAAAATACGATGAATAGTAAATACGATGAATAGTAAATACGTGAATAGTAAAATACGTGAATAGTAAAAATATTTAAAACTTACGAACGGACTCAAAATAAATATTTAAGTTTCCTATGTGCTTCCGTTTACCTGAAGAACTGCTAGAACTAAATTTTCATTATACAAGTTCGCCGATAATAATTAGTATGAGTTGTCACTTGAGTAATATAAGAATGAGAAAATGATAAAGAAAGTAAGTGTGAATTACTCGGGTGTCTGCGATGTTAAACGCTATAGGGTCGGGGTTAGTAAGGTAGCCGCATATGGGGACACTATCATCGCTATACTGTGCTAGTGGTAATCTAATGACTCTCCTAGTCGTTATTTAACGTGATTTTCGCCCTGGGTAGTGATTCGCTCACGCCCATATGAGGTAATTGGAAAATGACCATTCCCATCCCGGGGATCTCGTCAGAGTGTAATAGTCGCACTCAATAGGGTAGTGTGTGCATACAAAAGACAAGTGGATCGATCCTCCTTATTACCCGCTTGATATCTTCAAAGATTTAAAGTCCGTTGATGTGACCGGCACGCTGTCGCGCGTTAACATGCTATTTGTGTTAACGCATGTTTCCATCCTTGCTAGTTTGTTGGCTTATGGTCGTGTTTCATCTTAGATTATCCATATTGTATTCGATATTAGGTAGCTGTTGTGTCCGCTACTTAGTGTTTGATCTGATGTACGAGTCTGAGTAACTAGTGCACTTTGATGGCGAATCATATGGGTGATTTACCATGAGAGTACACAAGCCACTCTGTAGTCAAGACTCGCGAGTATATGTTATTATATGAATAATTGAAAAGGGTCGACTACCCCGATTATGCTTGAGATGATGATGATCTGCTTACATGATTATGATTTGAGATGATCTGATGATTTAATTGCCATGTAAAATGAACTGCTTTATGTTATGCTTGTGAACTGCATTATTGTATGTATATATGTGTTGTTTAGATTGTGTTGGGGAGAAAACACTAATAAAGGGATCAACGCAGTACCCAGAGGACTTATGTTGTCAAATCTTTGGGGATGGTTTACCTCATTTTGTACTCAGTTGTTTTGGAGAGATTTTGTAATCGAACATACACTCTGTTTATCTTAAACTCATATTATGTATATGGAGTTTGTAATACGATAACAGCTGGTTTTGTAATAAATAGACTTAATTAATATTCCGCCTTAGTTTAATTAAAGTCACGAAAAACCAGGTTATTCTGATTGGTATCGAGTCGCCTCATGACCAGTGAGTGACTTAAAGTTATCTCATCTAGCGAGACGACACCTGGGCCAGACATTCATATCGTATGTCAGGCATAGACTTATAGGGTCTAATAATGAATTAGAAATCCTAGATCGCTAAAATAATAATATTAGAACGCTTTAAATGTGAGGATGGGTAGGAACATTAAGGACTGACCGACTAATCTTTTTGACTAACAAGTTCCCTATACTAACTTTACAAGAATCAAGACGTAAGAATCGAAGACAAGACTGAAGCGCATGCAGAGAGACGTATCAAGAATCATGCTATCTGAGGCAGCCTTCCAAGACGCTTGAGACTTCTTTAGCTTTAAAAATTCCTACAACCATCTATAACCGTTCTTTAATTATCCCCATCATTGCAACGCTTTTCAACTTTCAGACTTTCTAGATCACAAAATCTCTTGACATTTAATCTCTCCATGATTTTAGGATTTCCTTTTTACATTCTAAAATCCCTACTAATAAGGAGTCAATCTCGTAAAATTTTTACTTCTTCGAGACTTTTAATGTTCTGAATCGATAATCCTTTATAAATGACTCTGTAACTAATTTTCTTTTCTCTCAACTTCGTAGAATGTGTTCAACCTTATTCTACGAATTCATAAACTTCTTTCTTTTTATTTCAAACCTTCTAACCTTATTCGTACTATTCATAATACCGAAGGCTAACCCTTATCAATTCTCAGACTCAACTCCATACCCCTTGAACATATATCTGAACTCTTATGTTATTTTCTGAGCTTGGTTTCTAACCCTCTGTCATAGTTCACTTCATTGAGAAGGAATTAGGAAGCTTTGTAACTTTTGATTTTAATATCTCTTTCAGAATGGCTGCAAACGGTATCCCAGACAATGACCTTAACCAACAATTCCTCAAGAGGAGGCAAGAAGAAAAGGTTTGAGGATGCAATCACAAAGATTGCTCAAGGCATGTACCAACATCGTGGTGGCGAAACAACCAATCCGCATTTGAGAGGTTCTCAAAACACGCACCTCTACCATACTCGGGCTCAAAGTCGACCCCTACAGATTCGATTGAATGGATCGAAGAAATGGAGAAGCTGTTAGAGCACAGTAAGACACCGCCTACAGAGAAGGTGAACGTGGTAGCTTACTACCTCGAGGAGAAGCCAACACCGGTGGCGCTTGATCAGTCCACCTTTCCCCGAGGATATACAAGCTGGAGCGAGTTCAAACTGGCCGCTAGAAAACAAGTACTTCGGAGAAGAGCTAAGATGGGAGATGGAAGAGAAATTCAGAACTTAGATCAAGGTGATATGTCTCTGCAGGCATACACCGAGAAATATCGAGGAGCTATCTAAGTTTGCTCCTAGAATATTAATCTAACGAGGAGGAACTCGCAACCCGTTATGTAAGGGGCATGACTAACGACCTTAGGATAAACATGAGCGGGTTCAATCAGAAGAACTTTGCTTTGAGGCCTACTAAAAGCGACAAGTATCCGGGCCTCCATCCGTAAGGGAGTGATCGAGGAGAAAATGAAGAGGAGAATTTTTACGCCTCCTGTGGCGAAGTTCTAGTTTCATCCGTAAGCCGACCTTCCAACAAAGGAATTTCCAGGCCGAACTCCCAAAACAACAATTTCAACAAGCGGTTTACATAAACCGCAACAACAACAACTCGAACAATGGGAGGTGACTACAAAGGTGGAAGAACTCCGCCGATCAGACGATCGGACAATTGCTATTTACATCACAAGGCTCTACACCCTGGAAAACAAGCAGTAACGGATCCCCAATCGCCTGCTTCTTACGCAATAGGCGGGCACAAATCTAACGCATGCCCGAAGAAAGAAGCGATGGGAAGGAAGGACACGGACCACTACTGCAGCTTAAGGTACAAGGACGTGTTTACGTCTTGTCGAGTTTGACGAAGACATCGAGGGTCGCTCGACGTAGACAACATTACGGGTAAATTCCTGGTTAACTCAGCGCCTACCTTTATTTTATTCAACACAAATGCATCCTTGTTTTTCATCTCATCAAAGTAATTAACAAGATCCAAACTGTCAAAGACCTGAACAAATAATTACTAAGTTAGATTTTCATAAAACCCCTTTCTATTAAAATTTTTGAATTTTACCCAAAATACGACTTATAACATTTCCGTTCCATCTAATAACATTATAATATTAATTCTTAAGGGAATAAGCTATATCAGCTAGGTTATCCATAATTCTCTAAAATTTTATTTAACCATTCAACGATAACCTATATTTCTTTTAACTTCATTAAAGCTCATATTCACCTTATGATCACTACGACTTTTACCTAATTTCCCTAATTGCCGTTTTATTCCTAAGACTATACATTCTATTTAAGTGGTCATTAAAAGTAACAATAAAAATATTATTAAGTACATAAGTCTGAAACTTCTTAAGGGGGTAGGACAATCTTCTGATTTTACCCCAATCTTAATTTAATTTTAAAAAAAAATTTATTTTCAGCCTATTTTAAGGTTAAATTTTATTTCTGAAATTTAAACAAACGGTTTTATTCTTAAAACGCTTATTATTTTAATTTCAATTAATTCCGTACAAAACTTCTAGGCCCTACCTTTTAATAAATCTCTTTCGCGTCATTTTCAAAAATAACATTCTAGTAACATTTCTATATTTATTTAAATATCTCATTAATAAATCAAACGCGATTTTGGCTCTCCAATATTTTCACTCCATCCGATCGTTTCTATATTAATTAGGAAACTCAAACTTTCAAGAAGTCTTATTCCAACGAAACCAAATATTATTATCCAAAATTGTAAAATCTCAATATTCTCTCTAACTGCCTTGTTTAATCTTGAGCAGTTATCCACTCTATCCAAGTTTCGGGGACGAAACTTTTCTTAAGGGGGTAGGATCAGAACACCCCGTGTTTTTATAGCAAAATATTATGAAAGAATTTGATTCCTTAAATTAAATTCATCCTTTTTCCTTATAATAAAAATGCGACTGAATTTTTTTCGCTAAACTTGTAACACTCCATGTTAAATTAAGCCTATTTATGATTGCGCAAATCATTAATTAAACAATCTCGCTCAAGATTTTTCTAAAACATTGCGCTACAACTTTTCTCAAGACTAATTAAAACCATTTTGAATTACTTCGAATTTGAACTTTATTCTTTCATATTCAAACTCGATAAATCAAATGAAGCACCTACGACAAATTTCTCAACGACAAATTTTGACACGCAAATCGAGGTCAAACATTGACTAAAAGACCAAGCCACCTAAGTGTGATTAAGTCACCTAATCTTTTCCTAATCTACTTACTCATAATCCTAATCTCACCAAAAATGGTTAAGGCCTAATCAATTTAGATTAGTACTAACAAAACATATTATAATAATGTAAGATTACTAATCCTTTTGATCTAACTAAAGACTTTCACTAAAACTCGATATAATGAGCCACACTTATTCAAAGCGATAAACTTTTTGACGTTTGATCATTATGATTTATTTCAATAACATTCAACGAAAAAAATATATATTTCGAGCAAATAAGATTTTATTTCAAAGTTTCGAGGATTCTAGACCCAATTTTTGTTTTGAATTCTCTTCTACGTTTTTCTTCATTTTTATTTTCGATCTTACTTCAAAACATTATTTTAAGACTATATATTTCATTTCGAGACTTTTCACGTGCGCGCAACTCGAAAAATTTAAAAACGAAAATCGAGCCAAGTGAAGCTCACTTTGGCCGAGATTTTTGGACTCAAAAGTCCAACATATCTTCTTCCATTTTTCTTCCTTTCTCTTCCACTTTGTTCCCCCTTTACCACCTTGTCTAATCCCCCTTATACTCTACATTTTCATCATCACTTAGTAGCCCCCTTTATTTAAAGATTAATACAAGTAAATACTCATGCATTCACACAATAACTTACATTACAAAAACAAGACACAATTACTACATTACTACTACTACCACTCGACATACTCACACACACCACATACACTTCTCATTTTCTCTCTAAATAAAACCTTACTCAAGAACAAGTAAGCTTGTTCTTCATGCAAGCTCAAGAACACACCTATTTTTCATCCTCTTTAATCCTTTTCATTCTTTAATCTTTCATTTTATTTGCTTGATTTAATTAGCACACTTAAATAAGCTCTTCATCATTTATTTTTAGTACTCACTTGCTCTATATACATACAATTAAAATATGAACATAAATCGAAATCTTTTAAAATGAAAACAACAACTAAACTAAAAACAATACTACACATAAATTTATTTAGTAATGTTTAGCTAGCTTAGTAAAATAAATTACTAACTTTCTTATTTTCATTCTCATGTACTAATTCTACCCAAAGACGAGGAGCAAGGTGGTGAAGTCGACGTGAGCCGCTTTGATCATATTGTCGATCCCGACAATGCTAAACAAATTTGCTACTAACCTAATTAAGGTGCCCCCAAGACACTAGGTTTTAATTTTGTTAATCGCATGATATAAATGTTTATGTGTTATATTTATTGTGTTTATGAACACCTAGCATCACATGATAAATTAGGAGACAAAAATCGAAAAATAAAATGTGTTGCTCACTTATCAAACCCTACTACCACCCTTTATTTTCTCACTAAATTTTTCGTTTTAATTTTGGTAAATTGCATGCTTAAAATACTAACACTAGTATGTACATGAATATATAATTAGTTTTTGTTTAGGACTTAAAATGAAATTGTTATGAATTTAAATGTGTTAAAATGTTTTATTGTGTTCTTGAAGTATTATTGTTATTCTTATGATATAATGATTTTTCTTTTGTATGTTAATGTTTGTAGTTGTTTTTCACTCATGATTAAGTATATATATGATATAGAATAAATTAGTTGTTGAATTAGAAGTATAAAAATCAAAAATCAAAATTTAGGAACATATATATATATACACGGTTTTCTTATTATTTTTGGACCAATTTTTAGTTTTAATTTTTCTAAATAACATATTATAATCAGTTTAGTTAAAATGGACTTGTATGGAAAATTTGAGAAAATTATAATAACTTATGAAAATTTGACTAAATTGTGTTCATATGAAAAGTATTAAGGTTCTCCAAATCTTCATGTGTTCTTCAAGTAGATGACTAATTTTGATTCATAAATTTTATAAAGTTAAAGTTAAAAGTTGTTTTAATCCATTAGTGAATAAATACATAACTAAAACTATAAGTTAAATAAGCTAAATCTTTAAAATAGAAAAGTTAGAAAATTAAAGTAAGTAAAATCACTATTCATAAATGAAATAAAATATTTAGTGAAAATCGTAAACTAGTTAAGTCACTTTAGTATGATTTAGAAAATTAGTATATAAAAACTTTAAGTCAAAACCGATTAAATTAGAAAACAAAATAAAAATGGATAAGTATAGAAGGGCCACGGTTTAGGGTTCAATTTTGGACCAATATTTGATTTTGTCACTTTTTATTTTTATCACTTAAGTAATTAAATTAGTTAAAATAATGAATTGTTAATAAAAACATAAAAAGAAATAAATAACTAAACTAAATCAAGGGCCACGGTTTTCCTATTTAATTTGGGTCAATTTTGGTCAAAATGAATTTGTCACTTAGTCACTAAATTTGATTAGTAATTAGAATCGTGTTAGTTTGTAAAATGAATCGTTAATAAAAGAATCAACGAAACCGATAAAAATAAACGTTACATATATTAAAATGAATCATATCGTATGTTACTACCTATGCTTAGTTGTGGATATGGAGATATGGACTATTTAAAATGAACTACGACAAACTCGCTAAAATTTGAAACCGCTTAAATTTTAGCTAAGTATACGACTAATTCTAAACCGAGTTTTACTTTTGAAATATCATTTAAATCACCAAGTATAAAAATGAACTTAACAACTTTGATTTAAATATGTTTCAAAATCACTAAATACAATATGAACTTAACAAGTTCGATTAAAATATATTTCAAAATCACTAAGTACAAAACGAACTTAACGACTTTAAAACTAGAATTCTACACTTAGAAGAAAATAAGCTTAGTTTAGTAACTAAATAAAATACTAAGTATAAATATACGAATAAAATACTAAGTATAAATATACGAATAAAATACTAAGTATAAATATACGAATAAAATACTAAGTATAAAAATACGTATAAAATACGATGAATAGTAAATACGATGAATAGTAAATACGTGAATAGTAAAATACGTGAATAGTAAAAATATTTAAAACTTACGAACGGACTCAAAATAAATATTTAAGTTTCCTATGTGCTTAGTTTACTCAAGAAGCTGCTAGAACTATATTTTCATTATACAAGTTCGCCGATAATAATTAGTATGAGTTGTCACTTGAGTAATATAAGAATGAGAAAATGATAAAGAAAGTAAGTGTGAATTACTCGGGTGTCTGCGATGTTAAACGCTATAGGGTCGGGGTTAGTAAGGTAGCCGCATATGGGGACACTATCATCGCTATACTGTGCTAGTGGTAATCTAATGACTCTCCTAGTCGTTATTTAACGTGATTTTCGCCCTGGGTAGTGATTCGTTCACGGGCCCATATGAGGTAATTGGAAAATGACCATTCCCATCCGGGGATCTGGTCAGTAGTGTAATAGTCGTACTAATAGGGTAGTGTGTGCATACAAAAGACAAGGGTGATCCTCCTTATTACCCGCTGATATCTTCAAAGATTTAAAGTCCGTTGATGTGGCCAGAAGCGTTGTCGCTGCGTTAACATGCTATTTGTGTTAACGCATGTTTCCATCCTTGCTAGTTTGTTGGCTTATGGTCGTGTTTCATCTTAGATTATCCATATTGTATTCGATATTAGGTAGTCATTGTGTCCGCTACTTAGTGTTTGATCGATGTGCAGTGCGAGTAACTAGTGCACTTTGATGGCGAATCATATGGGTGATTTACCATGAGAGTACACAAGCCACTCTGTAGTCAAGACTTCGCGAGTATATGTTATTATATGAATAATTGAAAAGGGTCGACTACCCCGATTATGCTTGAGATGATGATGATCTGCTTACATGATTATGATTTGAGACGATCTGATGATTTAATTGCCATGTAAAATGAATCGCTTTATGTTATGCTTGTGAACTGCATTATTGTATGTATATATGTGTTGTTTAGATTGTGTTGGGGAGAAAACACTAATAAAGGGATCAACGCAGTACCGAGGACTTATGTTGTCAAATGCTGGGGATGGTTTACCTCATTTTGTACTCCGTTGTTTTGGAGAGATTTTGTAATCGAACATACACTCTGTTTATCTTAAACTCATATTATGTATATGGAGTTTGTAATACGATAACAGCTGGTTTTGTAATAAATAGACTTAATTAATATTCCGCTTAGTTTAATTAAAGTCACGAAAAACCAGGTTATTCTGGTTGGTATCGAGAGTCGTCTTGCGACCGTGAGTGACTTAAAGTTATCTCATCTAGCGAGACGACACCTGGGCCAGACATTCATATCGTATGTCAGGCATAGACTTATAGGGTCTAATAATGAATTAGAAATCCTAGATCGCTAAAATAATAATATTAGAACGCTTTAAATGTGAGGATGGGTAGGAACATTAAGGACTGACCGACTAATCTTTTTGACTAACAAGTTCCCTATACTAACTTTACAAGAATCAAGACGTAAGAATCGAAGACAAGATCAAGCGCATGCAGAGGCGTATCAAGAATCATGCTATCTCGAGTGTACTTTCCAAGACGCTTCGGAGACTTCTTTAGCTTTAAAAATTCCTACAACCATCTATAACCGTTCTTTAATTATCCCCATCATTGCAACGCTTTTCAACTTTCAGACTTTCTAGATCACAAAATCTCTTGACATTTAATCTCTCCATGATTTTAGGATTTCCTTTTTACATTCTAAAATCCCTACTAATAAGGAGACAATCTCGTAAAATTTTTACTTCTTGAGACTTTTAATGTTCAATCGATAATCCTTTATAAATGACTCTGTAACTAATTTTCTTTTCTCTCAACTTCGTAGAATGTGTTCAACCTTATTCTACGAATTCATAAACTTCTTTCTTTTTATTTCAAACCTTCTAACCTTATTCGTACTGTTCATAATACCGAAGGCTAACCCTTATCAATTCTCAGACTCAACTCCATACCCCTTGAACATATATCTGAACTCTTATGTTATTTTCTGAGCTTGGTTTCTAACCCTCTGTCATAGTTCACTTCATTGAGAAGGAATTAGGAAGCTTTGTAACTTTTGATTTTAATATCTCTTTCAGAATGGCTGCAAACGGTATCCTGCATACAATGACCTTAACCAACAATTCCTCGAAGAGGAGGCAAGAAGAAAAGGCTTCGAGGATGCAATCACAAAGATTGCTCAAGGCATGTACCAACATCAGGGTGGCGGAAACAACCAATCCGCATTTGAGAGGTTCTCAAAACACAGACCTCTACCATACTCAGGCTCCGTCAACCCTACCGTTCTGACTGAATGGATCGAAGAAATGGAGAAGCTGTTAGAGCTCAGTAAGACACCGCCTACAGAGAAGGTGAACGTGGTAGCTTACTACCTCAAGGGAGAAGCCAACAGCTGGTGGCGCTTGATCAGGTCCACCTTTCCCCTGAGGATATACAACTGGAGCGAGTTCAAACTGCTGCTAGAAAACAAGTACTTCGGAGAAGAGCTAAGATGGGAGATGGAAGAGAAATTCAGGAACTTAGATCAAGGTGATATGTCTCTGCAGGCATACACCGAGAAATATCAGGAGCTATCTAAGTTTGCTCCTAGAATATTAACGAACGAGGAGGAACTCGCAACCCGTTATGTAAGGGGCATGACTAACGACCTTAGGATAAACATGAGCGGGTTCAACTGTAAGAACTTTGCTGAGGCCTACGAAAAAGCGACAAGTATCTGGGCCTCCATCCAGAAGGGAGTGACTGAGGAGAAAATGAAGAGGAGAATTTTTACGCCTCCTGTGGCGAGTTCTAGTTTCATCCAGAAGCCGACCTTCCAACAAAGGAATTTCCAGAGGCCGAACTCCCAAAACAACAATTTCAACAAGCCGGTTTACAACCGCAACAACAACAACTCGAACAATGGGAGGCTGACTACAAAGGTGGAAGAACTCCGCGCCGATCAGACGATCGGACAATTGCTATTTCTGTCACAAGGCTCTACACCCTGGAAAACAGTGCAACGGATCCCCAATCGTCTGTTTCTTCTGCAATGAAGCGGGGCACAAATCTAACGCATGCCCGAAGAAAGAAGCGATGGGAAGGAAGGACACGGGACCACTACCTGCAGTTAAGGTACAAGGACGTGTTTACGTCTTGTCAGAGTTTGACGAAGACATCGAGGGTACATACGGCGTGAACAACATTACGGGTAAATTCCTGGTTAACTTTCGGCGTCTACCTTTATTTTATTCAACACAAATGCATCCTTGTTTTCATCTCATCAAAGTAATTAACAAGATCCAAATCGAAAGACTGAACAAATAATTACTAAGTTAGATTTTCATAAAACCCCTTTCTATTAAAATTTTTGAATTTTACCCAAAATCGACTTATAACATTTAGTTCCATCTCATAACATTATAATATTAATTCTTTAGGGATTAAGCTATATCAGCTAGGTTATCCATAATTCTCTAAAATTTTATTTAACCATTCAACGATAACCTATATTTCTTTTAACTTCATTAAAGCTCATATTCACCTTATGATCACTACGACTTTTACCTAATTTCCCTAATTGCCGTTTTATTCCTAAGACTATACATTCTATTTAAGTGGTCATTAAAAGTAACAATAAAAATATTATTAAGGAAATAAGTGAAACTTCAAGGGGGGTAGGACAATCTTCTGATTTTACCCCAATCTTAATTTAATTTTAAAAAAAAATTTATTTTCAGCCTATTTTAAGGTTAAATTTTATTTCTGAAATTTAAACAAACGGTTTTATTCTTAAAACGCTTATTATTTTAATTTCAATTAATTCCGTACAAAACTTCTAGGCCCTACCTTTTAATAAATCTCTTTCGCGTCATTTTCAAAAATAACATTCTAGTAACATTTCTATATTTATTTAAATATCTCATTAATAAATCAAACGCGATTTTGGCTCTCCAATATTTTCACTCCATCCGATCGTTTCTATATTAATTAGGAAACTCAAACTTTCAAGAAGTCTTATTCCAACGAAACCAAATATTATTATCCAAAATTGTAAAATCTCAATATTCTCTCTAACTGCCTTGTTTAATCTTGAGCAGTTATCCACTCTATCCAAGTTTCGGGGACGAAACTTTTCTTAAGGGGGTAGGATTGTAACACCCCGTGTTTTTATAGCAAAATATTATGAAAGAATTTGATTCCTTAAATTAAATTCATCCTTTTTCCTTATAATAAAAATGCGACTGAATTTTTTTCGCTAAACTTGTAACACTCCATGTTAAATTAAGCCTATTTATGATTGCGCAAATCATTAATTAAACAATCTCGCTCAAGATTTTTCTAAAACATTGCGCTACAACTTTTCTCGCACCTGAATTAAAACCATTTTGAATTACTTCGAATTTGAACTTTATTCTTTCATATTCAAACTCGATAAATCAAATGAAGCACCTACGACAAATTTCTCAACGACAAATTTTGACACGCAAATCGAGGTCAAACATTGACTAAAAGACCAAGCCACCTAAGTGTGATTAAGTCACCTAATCTTTTCCTAATCTACTTACTCATAATCCTAATCTCACCAAAAATGGTTAAGGCCTAATCAATTTAGATTAGTACTAACAAAACATATTATAATAATGTAAGATTACTATTCCTTTTGATTTAACTAGCACTTTCACTAAAACTCGATATAATGAGCCACACTTATTCAAAACTGATAAACTTTTTGACGTTTGATCATTATGATTTATTTCAATAACATTCAACGAAAAAAATATATATTTCGAGCAAATAAGATTTTATTTCAAAGTTTCGAGGATTCTAGACCCAATTTTTGTTTTGAATTCTCTTCTACGTTTTTCTTCATTTTTATTTTCGATCTTACTTCAAAACATTATTTTAAGACTATATATTTCATTTCGAGACTTTTCACGTGCGCGCAACTCGAAAAATTTAAAAACGAAAATCGAGCCAAGTGAAGCTCACTTTGGCCGAGATTTTTGGACTCAAAAGTCCAACATATCTTCTTCCATTTTTCTTCCTTTCTCTTCCACTTTGTTCCCCCTTTACCACCTTGTCTAATCCCCCTTATACTCTACATTTTCATCATCACTTAGTAGCCCCTTTATTTAAAGATTAATACAAGTAAATACTCATGCATTCACACAATAACTTACATTACAAAAACAAGACACAATTACTACATTACTACTACTACCACTCGACATACTCACACACACCACATACACTTCTCATTTTCTCTCTAAATAAAACCTTACTCAAGAACAAGTAAGCTTGTTCTTCATGCAAGCTCAAGAACACACCTATTTTTCATCCTCTTTAATCCTTTTCATTCTTTAATCTTTCATTTTATTTGCTTGATTTAATTAGCACACTTAAATAAGCTCTTCATCATTTATTTTTAGTACTCACTTGCTCTATATACATACAATTAAAATATGAACATAAATCGAAATCTTTTAAAATGAAAACAACAACTAAACTAAAAACAATACTACACATAAATTTATTTAGTAATGTTTAGCTAGCTTAGTAAAATAAATTACTAACTTTCTTATTTTCATTCTCATGTACTAATTCTACCCAAAGACGAGGAGCAAGGTGGTGAAGTCGACTTGAGCCAGTTTGATCATATTGTCGATCCAGACAAGCTGCTAAACAAATTTGCTACTAACCTAATTAAGGTGCCTCAAGCACACTAGGTTTTAATTTTGTTAATCGCATGATATAAATGTTTATGTGTTATATTTATTGTGTTTATGAACACCTAGCATCACATGATAAATTAGGAGACAAAAATCGAAAAATAAAATGTGTTGCTCACTTATCAAACCCTACGGCCACCCTTTATTTTCTCACTAAATTTTTCGTTTTAATTTTGGTAAATTGCATGCTTAAAATACTAACACTAGTATGTACATGAATATATAATTAGTTTTTGTTTAGGACTTAAAATGAAATTGTTATGAATTTAAATGTGTTAAAATGTTTTATTGTGTTCTTGAAGTATTATTGTTATTCTTATGATATAATGATTTTTCTTTTGTATGTTAATGTTTGTAGTTGTTTTTCACTCATGATTAAGTATATATATGATATAGAATAAATTAGTTGTTGAATTAGAAGTATAAAAATCAAAAATCAAAATTTAGGAACATATATATATATACACGGTTTTCTTATTATTTTTGGACCAATTTTTAGTTTTAATTTTTCTAAATAACATATTATAATCAGTTTAGTTAAAATGGACTTGTATGGAAAATTTGAGAAAATTATAATAACTTATGAAAATTTGACTAAATTGTGTTCATATGAAAAGTATTAAGGTTCTCCAAATCTTCATGTGTTCTTCAAGTAGATGACTAATTTTGATTCATAAATTTTATAAAGTTAAAGTTAAAAGTTGTTTTAATCCATTAGTGAATAAATACATAACTAAAACTATAAGTTAAATAAGCTAAATCTTTAAAATAGAAAAGTTAGAAAATTAAAGTAAGTAAAATCACTATTCATAAATGAAATAAAATATTTAGTGAAAATCGTAAACTAGTTAAGTCACTTTAGTATGATTTAGAAAATTAGTATATAAAAACTTTAAGTCAAAACCGATTAAATTAGAAAACAAAATAAAAATGGATAAGTATAGAAGGGCCACGGTTTAGGGTTCAATTTTGGACCAATATTTGATTTTGTCACTTTTTATTTTTATCACTTAAGTAATTAAATTAGTTAAAATAATGAATTGTTAATAAAAACATAAAAAGAAATAAATAACTAAACTAAATCAAGGGCCACGGTTTTCCTATTTAATTTGGGTCAATTTTGGTCAAAATGAATTTGTCACTTAGTCACTAAATTTGATTAGTAATTAGAATCGTTTTAGTTTGTAAAATGAATCGTTAATAAAAAGAATCAACGAAACCGATAAAAATAAACGTTACATATATTAAAATGAATCATATCGTATGTTACTACCTATGCTTAGTTGTGGATATGGAGATATGGACTATTTAAAATGAACTACGACAAACTCGCTAAAATTTGAAACCGCTTAAATTTTAGCTAAGTATACGACTAATTCTAAACCGAGTTTTACTTTTGAAATATCATTTAAATCACCAAGTATAAAAATGAACTTAACAACTTTGATTTAAATATGTTTCAAAATCACTAAATACAATATGAACTTAACAAGTTCGATTAAAATATATTTCAAAATCACTAAGTACAAAACGAACTTAACGACTTTAAAACTAGAATTCTACACTTAGAAGAAAATAAGCTTAGTTTAGTAACTAAATAAAATACTAAGTATAAATATACGAATAAAATACTAAGTATAAATATACGAATAAAATACTAAGTATAAATATACGAATAAAATACTAAGTATAAAAATACGTATAAAATACGATGAATAGTAAATACGTGAATAGTAAAATACGTGAATAGTAAAAATATTTAAAACTTACGAACGGACTCAAAATAAATATTTAAGTTTCCTATGTGCTTCCGTTTACCTGAAGAACTGCTAGAACTAAATTTTCATTATACAAGTTCGCCGATAATAATTAGTATGAGTTGTCACTTGAGTAATATAAGAATGAGAAAATGATAAAGAAAGTAAGTGTGAATTACTCGGGTGTCTGCGATGTTAAACGCTATAGGGTCGGGGTTAGTAAGGTAGCCGCATATGGGGACACTATCATCGCTATACTGTGCTAGTGGTAATCTAATGACTCTCCTAGTCGTTATTTAACGTGATTTTCGCCCTGGGTAGTGATTCGTTCACGGGCCCATATGAGGTAATTGGAAAATGACCATTCCCATCCGGGGGATCTGTCGTAGTGTAATAGTCGTACCAATAGGGTAGTGTGTGCATACAAAAGACAAGGGACTGATCCTCCTTATTACCTGCTTGATATCTTCAGCATTTAAAGTCCGTTGATGTGACCGGCACGCTGTCGCGCGTTAACATGCTATTTGTGTTAACGCATGTTTCCATCCTTGCTAGTTTGTTGGCTTATGGTCGTGTTTCATCTTAGATTATCCATATTGTATTCGATATTAGGTAGCTGTTGTGTCCGCTACTTAGTGTTTGATCTGATGTACGAGTCTGAGTAACTAGTGCACTTTGATGGCGAATCATATGGGTGATTTACCATGAGAGTACACAAGCCACTCTGTAGTCAAGACTCGCGAGTATATGTTATTATATGAATAATTGAAAAGGGTCGACTACCCCGATTATGCTTGAGATGATGATGATCTGCTTACATGATTATGATTTGAGATGATCTGATGATTTAATTGCCATGTAAAATGAACTGCTTTATGTTATGCTTGTGAACTGCATTATTGTATGTATATATGTGTTGTTTAGATTGTGTTGGGGGAGAAAACACTAATAAAGGGACTGAACGCAGGTACCCCGAGGACTTATGTTGTCAAATGCTGGGGATGGTTTACCTCATTTTGTACTCCGTTGTTTTGGAGAGATTTTGTAATCGAACATACACTCTGTTTATCTTAAACTCATATTATGTATATGGAGTTTGTAATACGATAACAGCTGGTTTTGTAATAAATAGACTTAATTAATATTCCGCCTTAGTTTAATTAAAGTCACGAAAAACCAGGTTATTCTGATTGGTATCGAGTTGTCATGACCGTGAGTGACTTAAAGTTATCTCATCTAGCGAGACGACACCTGGGCCAGACATTCATATCGTATGTCAGGCATAGACTTATAGGGTCTAATAATGAATTAGAAATCCTAGATCGCTAAAATAATAATATTAGAACGCTTTAAATGTGAGGATGGGTAGGAACATTAAGGACTGACCGACTAATCTTTTTGACTAACAAGTTCCCTATACTAACTTTACAAGAATCAAGACGTAAGAATCGAAGACAAGACTGAAGCGCATGCAGAGAGACGTATCAAGAATCATGCTATCTGAGGCAGCTTCCAAGACGTCGGAGACTTCTTTAGCTTTAAAAATTCCTACAACCATCTATAACCGTTCTTTAATTATCCCCATCATTGCAACGCTTTTCAACTTTCAGACTTTCTAGATCACAAAATCTCTTGACATTTAATCTCTCCATGATTTTAGGATTTCCTTTTTACATTCTAAAATCCCTACTAATAAGGAGTCAATCTCGTAAAATTTTTACTTCTTCGAGACTTTTAATGTTCTGAATCGATAATCCTTTATAAATGACTCTGTAACTAATTTTCTTTTCTCTCAACTTCGTAGAATGTGTTCAACCTTATTCTACGAATTCATAAACTTCTTTCTTTTTATTTCAAACCTTCTAACCTTATTCGTACTATTCATAATACCGAAGGCTAACCCTTATCAATTCTCAGACTCAACTCCATACCCCTTGAACATATATCTGAACTCTTATGTTATTTTCTGAGCTTGGTTTCTAACCCTCTGTCATAGTTCACTTCATTGAGAAGGAATTAGGAAGCTTTGTAACTTTTGATTTTAATATCTCTTTCAGAATGGCTGCAAACGGTATCCCAGACAATGACCTTAACCAACAATTCCTCGAAGAGGAGGCAAGAAGAAAAGGCTTCGAGGATGCAATCACAAAGATTGCTCAAGGCATGTACCAACATCAGGGTGGCGGAAACAACCAATCCGCATTTGAGAGGTTCTCAAAACACAGACCTCTACCATACTCTCAGTTCGCCAACCCTACCGTTACATTTGAATGGATCGAAGAAATGGGGAAGCTGTTAGAGCCCAGTAAGACACCGCCTACAGAGAAGGTGAACGTGGTAGCTTACTACCTCAAGGGAGAAGCCATCAGCTGGTGGCGCTTGATCAGGTCCACCTTTCCCCTGAGGATATACAACCGAGCGAGTTCAAACTGCCGCTAGAAAACAAGTACTTTGAGAAGAGCTAAGATGGGAGATGGAAGAGAAATTCAGGAACTTAGATCAAGGTGATATGTCTCTGCAGTATACACCGAGAAATATCAGGAGCTATCTAAGTTTGCTCCTAGAATATTAACGAACGAGGAGGAACTCGCAACCCGTTATGTAAGGGGCATGACTAACGACCTTAGGATAAACATGAGCGGGTTCAATCAGAAGAACTTTCTTGAGGCCTCTAAAAAGCGACAAGTATCCGGGCCTCCATCCGTAAGGGAGTGGCGAGGAGAAAATGAAGAGGAGAATTTTTACGCCTCTGTGGCGAGTTCTAGTTTCATCCGAGCGACCTTCCAACAAAGGAATTTCCAGGCCGAACTCCCAAAACAACAATTTCAACAAGCGGTTTACAACCGCAACAACAACAACTTTCGAACAATGGGAGGTGACTACAAAAGGTGGAAGAACTCCGCGCCGATCAGACGATCGGACAATTGCTATTTCATCACAAGGCTCTACACCCTGGAAAACAAGCGATTACAGCGGATCCCCAATCGTCTGCTTCTTGCAGAATGAAGCGGGCACAAATCTAACGCATGCCCGAAGAAAGAAGCGATGGGAAGGAAGGACACGGACCACTACCCGCAGTTAAGGTACAAGGCGTGTTTACGTCTTGTCGAGTTTGACGAAGACATCGAGGGTCGCTCGACGTAGACAACATTACGGGTAAATTCCTGGTTAACTCGGCGTCTACCTTTATTTTATTCAACACAAATGCATCCTTGTTTTTCATCTCATCAAAGTAATTAACAAGATCCAAATCACAAAGACACGAACAAATAATTACTAAGTTAGATTTTCATAAAACCCCTTTCTATTAAAATTTTGAATTTTACCCAAAATACGACTTATAACATTTCCGTTCCATCTAATAACATTATAATATTAATTCTTAAGGGAATAAGCTATATCAGCTAGGTTATCCATAATTCTCTAAAATTTTATTTAACCATTCAACGATAACCTATATTTCTTTTAACTTCATTAAAGCTCATATTCACCTTATGATCACTACGACTTTTACCTAATTTCCCTAATTGCCGTTTTATTCCTAAGACTATACATTCTATTTAAGTGGTCATTAAAAGTAACAATAAAAATATTATTAAGTACATAAGTCCGAAACTTCTTAAGGGGTAGGACAATCTTGATTTTACCCCAATCTTAATTTAATTTTAAAAAAAAATTTATTTTCAGCCTATTTTAAGGTTAAATTTTATTTCTGAAATTTAAACAAACGGTTTTATTCTTAAAACGCTTATTATTTTAATTTCAATTAATTCCGTACAAAACTTCTAGGCCCTACCTTTTAATAAATCTCTTTCGCGTCATTTTCAAAAATAACATTCTAGTAACATTTCTATATTTATTTAAATATCTCATTAATAAATCAAACGCGATTTTGGCTCTCCAATATTTTCACTCCATCCGATCGTTTCTATATTAATTAGGAAACTCAAACTTTCAAGAAGTCTTATTCCAACGAAACCAAATATTATTATCCAAAATTGTAAAATCTCAATATTCTCTCTAACTGCCTTGTTTACTCTTGATGATTATCCACTCTATCCAAGTTTCTGGACTAAACTTTTCTTAAGGGGGTAGGATTGTAACACCCCGTGTTTTTATAGCAAAATATTATGAAAGAATTTGATTCCTTAAATTAAATTCATCCTTTTTCCTTATAATAAAAATGCGACTGAATTTTTTTCGCTAAACTTGTAACACTCCATGTTAAATTAAGCCTATTTATGATTGCGCAAATCATTAATTAAACAATCTCGCTCAAGATTTTTCTAAAACATTGCGCTACAACTTTTCTCGCACCTGAATTAAAACCATTTTGAATTACTTCGAATTTGAACTTTATTCTTTCATATTCAAACTCGATAAATCAAATGAAGCACCTACGACAAATTTCTCAACGACAAATTTTGACACGCAAATCGAGGTCAAACATTGACTAAAAGACCAAGCCACCTAAGTGTGATTAAGTCACCTAATCTTTTCCTAATCTACTTACTCATAATCCTAATCTCACCAAAAATGGTTAAGGCCTAATCAATTTAGATTAGTACTAACAAAACATATTATAATAATGTAAGATTACTATTCCTTTTGATTTAACTAGCACTTTCACTAAAACTCGATATAATGAGCCACACTTATTCAAAACTGATAAACTTTTTGACGTTTGATCATTATGATTTATTTCAATAACATTCAACGAAAAAAATATATATTTCGAGCAAATAAGATTTTATTTCAAAGTTTCGAGGATTCTAGACCCAATTTTTGTTTTGAATTCTCTTCTACGTTTTTCTTCATTTTTATTTTCGATCTTACTTCAAAACATTATTTTAAGACTATATATTTCATTTCCAGACTTATCACGTGCGCCCAACCCGCAAAATTTAAAAACCAAAATCGGGCCAAGTGAAGCTGACTCTGGCCGAGATTTGTGGTCTCAAAAGTCCATCATATCTTCTTCCATTTTTCTTCCTTTCTCTTCCACTTTGTTCCCCCTCTACCACCATGTCTAATCCCCCTTATACTCTACATTTTCATCATCACTTAGTAGCCCCCTTTATTTAAAGATTAATACAAGTAAATACTCATGCATTCACACAATAACTTACATTACAAAAACAAGACACAATTACTACATTACTACTACTACCACTCGACATACTCACACACACCACATACACTTCTCATTTTCTCTCTAAATAAAACCTTACTCAAGAACAAGTAAGCTTGTTCTTCATGCAAGCTCAAGAACACACCTATTTTTCATCCTCTTTAATCCTTTTCATTCTTTAATCTTTCATTTTATTTGCTTGATTTAATTAGCACACTTAAATAAGCTCTTCATCATTTATTTTTAGTACTCACTTGCTCTATATACATACAATTAAAATATGAACATAAATCGAAATCTTTTAAAATGAAAACAACAACTAAACTAAAAACAATACTACACATAAATTTATTTAGTAATGTTTAGCTAGCTTAGTAAAATAAATTACTAACTTTCTTATTTTCATTCTCATGTACTAATTCTACCCAAAGACGAGGAGCAAGGTGGTGAAGTCGACTTGAGCCAGTTTGATCATATTGTCGATCCCTAATAACTGCTAAACAAATTTGCTACTAACCTAATTAAGGTGCCCCCGCACACTAGGTTTTAATTTTGTTAATCGCATGATATAAATGTTTATGTGTTATATTTATTGTGTTTATGAACACCTAGCATCACATGATAAATTAGGAGACAAAAATCGAAAAATAAAATGTGTTGCTCACTTATCAAACCCTACTACCACCCTTTATTTTCTCACTAAATTTTTCGCTTTTAATTTTGGTAAATTGCATGCTTAAAATACTAACACTAGTATGTACATGAATATATAATTAGTTTTTGTTTAGGACTTAAAATGAAATTGTTATGAATTTAAATGTGTTAAAATGTTTTATTGTGTTCTTGAAGTATTATTGTTATTCTTATGATATAATGATTTTTCTTTTGTATGTTAATGTTTGTAGTTGTTTTTCACTCATGATTAAGTATATATATGATATAGAATAAATTAGTTGTTGAATTAGAAGTATAAAAATCAAAAATCAAAATTTAGGAACATATATATATATACACGGTTTTCTTATTATTTTTGGACCAATTTTTAGTTTTAATTTTTCTAAATAACATATTATAATCAGTTTAGTTAAAATGGACTTGTATGGAAAATTTGAGAAAATTATAATAACTTATGAAAATTTGACTAAATTGTGTTCATATGAAAAGTATTAAGGTTCTCCAAATCTTCATGTGTTCTTCAAGTAGATGACTAATTTTGATTCATAAATTTTATAAAGTTAAAGTTAAAAGTTGTTTTAATCCATTAGTGAATAAATACATAACTAAAACTATAAGTTAAATAAGCTAAATCTTTAAAATAGAAAAGTTAGAAAATTAAAGTAAGTAAAATCACTATTCATAAATGAAATAAAATATTTAGTGAAAATCGTAAACTAGTTAAGTCACTTTAGTATGATTTAGAAAATTAGTATATAAAAACTTTAAGTCAAAACCGATTAAATTAGAAAACAAAATAAAAATGGATAAGTATAGAAGGGCCACGGTTTAGGGTTCAATTTTGGACCAATATTTGATTTTGTCACTTTTTATTTTTATCACTTAAGTAATTAAATTAGTTAAAATAATGAATTGTTAATAAAAACATAAAAAGAAATAAATAACTAAACTAAATCAAGGGCCACGGTTTTCCTATTTAATTTGGGTCAATTTTGGTCAAAATGAATTTGTCACTTAGTCACTAAATTTGATTAGTAATTAGAATCGTTTTAGTTTGTAAAATGAATCGTTAATAAAAAGAATCAACGAAACCGATAAAAATAAACGTTACATATATTAAAATGAATCATATCGTATGTTACTACCTATGCTTAGTTGTGGATATGGAGATATGGACTATTTAAAATGAACTACGACAAACTCGCTAAAATTTGAAACCGCTTAAATTTTAGCTAAGTATACGACTAATTCTAAACCGAGTTTTACTTTTGAAATATCATTTAAATCACCAAGTATAAAAATGAACTTAACAACTTTGATTTAAATATGTTTCAAAATCACTAAATACAATATGAACTTAACAAGTTCGATTAAAATATATTTCAAAATCACTAAGTACAAAACGAACTTAACGACTTTAAAACTAGAATTCTACACTTAGAAGAAAATAAGCTTAGTTTAGTAACTAAATAAAATACTAAGTATAAATATCTGAATAAAATACTAAGTATAAATATCTGAATAAAATACTAAGTATAAATATACTGAATAAAATACTAAGTATAAAAATACGTATAAAATACGATGAATAGTAAATACGATGAATAGTAAATACGTGAATAGTAAAATACGTGAATAGTAAAAATATTTAAAACTTACTTAACGGACTCAAAATAAATATTTAAGTTTCCTATGTGCTCAAGCACTCAAGAATCGCTAGAACTAAATTTTCATTATACAAGTTCACGATAATAATTAGTATGAGTTGTCACTGAGTAATATAAGAATGAGAAAATGATAAAGAAAGTAAGTGTGAATTACTCGATTGTCTGCGATGTTAAACGCTATAGGCCTGGGTTAGTAAGGTAGCCGCATATGGGGACACTATCATCGCTATACTGTGCTAGTGGTAATCTAATGACTCTCCTAGTCGTTATTTAACGTGATTTTCGCCCTGGGTAGTGATTCGTTCACGGGCCCATATGAGGTAATTGGAAAAAGACCATTCCCATCAGGATCCGTCAGTAGTGTAATAGTCGTACCAATAGGGTAGTGTGTGCATACAAAAGACAAGGGACTGATCCTCCTTATTACCTGCTTGATATCTTCAGCATTTAAAGTCCGTTGATGTGACCGGCACGCTGTCGCGCGTTAACATGCTATTTGTGTTAACGCATGTTTCCATCCTTGCTAGTTTGTTGGCTTATGGTCGTGTTTCATCTTAGATTATCCATATTGTATTCGATATTAGGTAGCTGTTGTGTCCGCTACTTAGTGTTTGATCTGATGTACGAGTCTGAGTAACTAGTGCACTTTGATGGCGAATCATATGGGTGATTTACCATGAGAGTACACAAGCCACTCTGTAGTCAAGACTCGCGAGTATATGTTATTATATGAATAATTGAAAAGGGTCGACTACCCCGATTATGCTTGAGATGATGATGATCTGCTTACATGATTATGATTTGAGATGATCTGATGATTTAATTGCCATGTAAAATGAACTGCTTTATGTTATGCTTGTGAACTGCATTATTGTATGTATATATGTGTTGTTTAGATTGTGTTGGGGGAGAAAACACTAATAAAGGGACTGAACGCAGGTACCCCGAGGACTTATGTTGTCAAATGCTGGGGATGGTTTACCTCATTTTGTACTCCGTTGTTTTGGAGAGATTTTGTAATCGAACATACACTCTGTTTATCTTAAACTCATATTATGTATATGGAGTTTGTAATACGATAACAGCTGGTTTTGTAATAAATAGACTTAATTAATATTCCGCCTTAGTTTAATTAAAGTCACGAAAAACCAGGTTGTTACAACACAGTTATGCCCTTCGGCCTAATCAATGCTGGCGCTACATACCAACGCACCGCTACAACCCTTTTACACGACATGATGCACAAAGAAGTCGAAGTTTACGTCGACGATATGATCGTGAAGTCAAAGGAGAGAAGTGGTCACATCACTAACCTCCGCAAGTTCTTCATTCGCCTACGACAATACAAAATGCGCCTCAACCCCCAAAAATGTACCTTTGGAGTTAAATCCGGTAAACTACTATGACACGTAGTGAGCCAAAGGGGCATCGAGGTCGACCCCTCGAAAGTCAAAGCAATCCTTGAAATGCGACCCCCGGAGAACCTCGACGAAATTCGAAGTTTCTTGGGCCAAATCCAATACATCTCGCGCTTCATTAGCAAACTCACCATGATATGTGAACTAGTTTTCAAGAAACTCAAGAAAACCGACCACGTTGAATGGGACGAAGAATGTCAAAAAGCATTTGACAAGGTCAAGGAATTGCTAACTAACCCACCAGTTCTACGACCACCCCAAGCGGATCTACCGCTATCCCTATACCTTACAACCACATCTACCGCCATGTGCGCCATGCTCGCTCAAGAAATAAACGGCGAAGAACATGCAATCTATTACATCAGCAAGAAATTTCTCGATTACGAAACTCGATATTCACCCGTCGAGAAGAGTTGTCTAGCTTTAGTATGGTCATCCAAGAAACTCCGTCACTATATGCTAGCACACCAAACAAGGGTCTATTCCACAATGGATCCCGTAAAGTACCTCTTCGAGAAACCTGTGCTTAACGGACGAATGGCCAGATGGACATTGCTCCTAGCCGAATTCGATCTTAAGGCACGCACCCTCAAAGCAATCAAGGGACGAGCAGTCTCCGATTTCCTAGCCGAAAATGCAATCAACGAACAACCAATCATCGACACAACATCCCTTCCAGACGATGGGATTTACAACATCAATCAAGAACAATGGGAGTTATACTTCGATGGCTCCTCCAACTATCGAGGATGTGGAGTAGGAATACTTCTCATATCCCCAAATGGCGAACACACACCCTTATCAATCAAGCTAGACTTCGACGTAACAAACAACGCCGCAGAATACGAAGCATGCTTGCACGGTCTCCAAGCAGCGCTTGTACTCAACGCCGCAATATAAGAGTCTATGGGGACTCCTCCCTCATAATCAACCAAGTATCCGGAGCATGGAAGATACTTAATGAAAACCTAGCACTATACCAAAACAAAATACAAGAACTCATAAACGAATTCTACCACGTAGAATTCATACACCTCCCACGCGAAGAAAAACCAATTCGCCGACGCGTTATCCAAACTCGCGTCACTAATCAACATACCCCCAGGAATGGAAACGCTCCCCATTGTCGTGGAACGACGGAATGAACCCGCCTACATCTGTGACATTGAAATCGAGGAAGAGCAAACCGATCCTTGGTACCAAGCAATCATCAACTACAAAACAAACGGTGAATACCCACCAAACATTGACAAACGAGCCAAGCGCGCCCTACGCCTGTTATCATCATAATTCGTGATGGAAATGGGTAAACTACTCAAAAAGACACCCCAAGGCACACTACTCTTGTGTGTCAATCACAAAAAGGGACACGAGATCATATCCCAAGTACACGATGGCGAGTGCGGCCCACACATGAACGCACGAGCCATGTGCAAACAAATCATAAGGCTAGGATGGTACTGGACAACCATGGAAGCTGACTGCGCAAAGTATGTCAAACATTGCCATAATTGCCAAATCTTTGCAAACGTACAACACATCCCTCCTTCACCACTATACAGTTTAACCTCGCCATGGCCTTTCTCCACATGGGGGATTGACGTCATTGGCAAAGTACAACCCGTGGGAGCAGGAGGACACTGCTTCATCCTCGTGGCCATCGACTATTTCACCAAATGGGTCGAAGCCGCATCATACCGTACGCTAGGCACGAAAGAAGTTGCGAAATTCATACAAAACAACATCATTTGTCGCTACGGCATACTCCACGAATTCATAAGTGACCAAGGCACACACTTCCAAGGAGAGGTGGAACCACTCCTCCTCAAATACAAGATACAACGACACAAATCATCACCCTACCGACCACAAACCAACGGCGCGGTCGAGGCAGCAAACAAAACCGTCGTATCAATCCTCAAAAAGATGATCGACACCTGCCACGACTGGCCCAACAAAATCCCATTTGCATTATGGGGATACCGCACAACCATCCGCACACCCATAGGCATGACACCTTATTTCCTAACCTACGGGATGGAAGCCGTTCAACCTGTAGAATTCGAAATGCAATCCCTCCGAATTCTCATGGAAGCAGACATTCCTGAGGCCGAATGGGCACGCGAACGATACGAACAACTCATCCTCTTAGACGAAAGACGGTTACATTCACTAAGTATAGTCCGAATGTATCAATCTCGCCTACAACGCGCCTACAACAAACGGGTCAAGCCACGAAACATCAAAGTGGGTGACCTAGTACTCAAATCAGTCCGAGCACCATCACCAGTCGACCCAAGAGGGAAATTCAAACCCAATTGGGCCGGACCGTACTTGGTCAAGGAAATCCTTCCCGGAGGAGCCGTGAAACTAACTGACCTTGACGGTCAGGACTTCCGTTTACCAACAAATCTTGATCAGCTCAAGAAATACTACCCCTAAAACACAAACACTTTTGCAATGTATTTCAAAAACAAAACTCACTCTCGCATGGGTGAACTACGCTCGGTTTGATTCCACGCACCGTGGATACGTAGGCAGCTTTATGATGAGGCTAAAGTCGCGTCACCTCAGTCAAAATAAACCTAAGGTCAACTAACTGGGTAGTTAGTGGCAGTAGGGTCGAATCCTTAGAGAGATGGTGTAGTCAAAGGGATGCTTAGCTATCTAGGTCAGTCTCAAAGGGTGTGAAAATGGGTATTTTGAAGGTCTAGACTAAGAACGATAAGTAAATAGGAATAAAATACGAATGAGAAGGAGATTAGGGCATCGGGGTCATGTGACATCGATTCAAGAACTAATTCAAAAGGGATTATCGATCAATTGAAGTCATGCAAATGATTAGGTTTAGGAAAACGCTCTCTCGAGTCAATTTTAACCTTAAGCAAACTTAGCGGGCTCTCGCTACGTACTAAATTCGACTTATCGATTACGCGTGAGTCTAGTTTCAATTCGGCTTTCGATCTTAAACTGAAACAACCTAAATTCAATTCAATAAAGGCGTCCCTAAATTCAATTGATTATAAAACGCGTAGGAAGAAATCAACTTGCACAAATTCAATCGATTAAAGCAATTAAAACATGTTCCTGAATCAATTCACAATCTCCCTAAACCCTAATTGAAGGATTAGCTATGCATAATTAAAGTAAAAGCAATAAACATAATAATGATAAACATGATGAGAAGAAGAAGAACAATTAAATTAAACCTGGAGAGAATTAATGAATTCAAAGTATCGATCTTGCAAGAGTAATTAAGTCTAAACCTAACTTTTTTGAGAGTTTGTAAGGAGAGAAAACTAATTCTAATTGAAAGCAGAAAATATAATGTAAAGCATAAGTCTAAAACCTAACTCGAGTCTATTTATAAGAGTACGGAAATCCGGAGAAACAGGGCAAGCAAACCGATCGGTTCGTACCCAAACCGATCGGTTCAAGTGGTCAAACCGATCGGTTCAGGCAGAACCGATCGGTTCTAAGGGGCTCAGACGTTTCCAGCAACTTTAAGCCTTGTTCACGTATTCTGAACCTATAGGTTTTGCTCTGAACCTATAGGTTCGACTTCACAAATCATCGTATGACCTCCATATCGACTCTCGAGCCTCGTCTTGACTTCTCGATACTCGTAAACGCTCCTATAACCTCAGGTTTTAGCTCAGGACCGCCAAAACCTGCAAAATACAAACGAGGAACGACAGTATCGCAATATAAAGCAAATAGCTACTAAAACAATAATGTAACCGAGCAAATGTGAGCTAAATGCAACTAACACGGGGGCATAAAAGCTATATAAATAACGTGTATCAAACTCCCCCAAACCAAACCTTTGCTTGTCCTCAAGCAAACAGCGTCGGAGAAAATCAAAGCGTAGCTAGTTAATCACGTTAGCATCTCGAAGTGGACGACCTATGCACATAAACCTACGACCATAGTCTATTTCACCGAAAATAGAGCACAAGTCTCAACCATTCACAACACATTATAATGCTAGCTTCTAACGCTTTCGCAAAAATTAAACTAACGACAATTGGATTCGAGCAAGGCCAACCGAGCATACCACTTTCCATCATACCATTCTTTCACATCATTCCATTTTTTTTTTCTTTTCTTTCTCTTTTTTTTTTCTTAAATGTGGAGCATCCCTCGTATGTAACACCGTTTAGCTTGACATTCACTCGGTAAAGATCGCGCTCGGGTACATATTTCCTTAAGGGTTACATCATTGCTCATACTCTCGGTCGCAACCAAATTCATGGCCACTGTGGTTACTCAAATCAATGAGTCCCCTCCGAGAGCATCGAAGCATTGCTCCATCATTAAATGATCGTTCCAAACAAATCACATTCCAACATTCCAACTTTCCACAAGCCAATTGCCTTACTCGAATGCCAATATCGAAAGCAAACAAACGAAGAGCGATAAGAATTAAGCAAATACAAGTGGGCTAGTGTTTGAGACTCACAATCTATGAACAGGAAACAAACATATAGTGAAAGCTACGACGATAGAAAGTCGACTTGGAGATACTAAAGATCAAAATAGCACACTAATCAATTCTCCAAACTTGACAGTTCAAAGCGAAAAAGGTTTGGAAACGCAAAAATTTTTAAAATAGGCACACAAAATGGAAAATGCAAATAAATAAGCGCGAAAGAGCTTTCCTCCCCCAAACCAGAATCACACATTGCCCTCAATGTGGAAAACAGCATAACCACAAGCAGCATGAAGGACACAAAAAAGACGGGGGTGGGGAAAGCAAAGTGAGTAAACGAGGGAAAAAGGAGTAAAGAAAGCTCACATTATCAAGTTGGAGCTCCCCCAAACCGAAGCGAAGCATGGAGTGCGGCGTATGATCCACGAATATGCATCCATTTCAGTCCAGCTATAAAGTGCTTCGGAATAGCACGCGAGAAAAAGTGGGCCGAATCAGCAGGGTCCGGCCAAGGCCGTCAGTGAGGCCTGTCTCAAAAATACCAAGGACGCAGAGTCCTCAAGTACTTGCATGCTAAAGCAAGTATAAATCCCTCGTCCTCACGCGCTCAAAACAAAAGTCTAAAATGTCATAGTCAAAAACCAACCAAACCAAAACAAAGTACAACAAATTACAACGTCATCGGGTTGCCTCCCGGAAAGCGCTGGTTTATAATGGTCCCGCACGACCGTCGTCAAAACGCAACATCAAGTCAAATTGGGCCAAGGACGTTGGCCACTAGCAGCAGCTTCACTTGGCGAAATAGCAGCCGTTCGCCAAAGAACTCGATCTCCACGAGGAAGAGCAGCATAATCCATCACGCAAGGTATTCCGTCGCGAAATGGCTCTCCAAAACAGCTCCGTGCGCCGCGCACCTCAGACCGTGGGTCTCCTCCTACATCACCCGGATCATAGACATCCGCCTTGGTGAGCTTCCGTTCCCCCAAACCAGGATGACAGCCACCCTGCGTAAGACCTGCACATGAAACAACAGAAGAAACAACCTCCAAAGAGTCTCCAGTAGAGTGAGACGGAGGGGCAAGGTCAATAGCAAAAACATACTCAGGCTGCATAGGGGAACGAGGGAGACTAGACTTAGTATAGGTAAGCTTCTCACCTCCCACCGAGAACGTAAGGGTCTTGTTCCCAACATCTATGACTGCACCAGCAGTGTGCAGAAAAGGTCTCCCTAAAATGATCGGGATGTGGGGGTCCTCGGGAATGTCTAGGACCACAAAGTCTACGGGGATGTAAAACTTCCCTACCTTAACCGGAACGTCCTCTAATATACCTAAAGGTCTCTGGAGACTACGGTCGGCCATTTGTAAGGTCATGGAGGTAACTCCTAACTTAGTCATGTTCAATTTCTTACAAATGGAGTAGGGAAAGATGCTCACACTAGCCCCAAGATCGCACAAAGCGTTTTGAACCACATATTTCCCTATAGAACAAGGGATGGAAAAAGTCCCGGGGTCACTCAGCTTAGGGGGTGAACTACCCTGCAAAAAGGCACTACCCTCCCCCACAAAAGACACGGTCTCAGTCGCATTTATCGTGCGCTTCTTAGATATGACCTCCTTGAGAAACTTGGCATACGCAGGAATTTGCTTGACTAAATCGATAAATGGAAGATTTACCTGCAAAGTTTTGAGAATCTCAAAGAACCTGTCGAGCTTGGGGTCCACGGTAGCCGGGCGTACACGACCCGGAAATGGTAGCCTGATTTGAATCGGGGGCGAGGAAGCAGCAGCAGGAGCATCACACGGCTTGGCCTTGTTGTCGGCCTTACTCTTCTCCTCTTCTTCCGGATGCTTCGGGGCGTCATAAACTGTACCACTGCGCAAAGTAATAGCACATGCGGTATCGTGAGGAGGGTTAGGAGGATTACCTTGGGGTGGAAGGGTACCCTGCTGACGGGATGCCTGTGAAGAGGCGAGCTGTGCCACCTGATTTTCTAGCATCTTTATTGCCGCGTCCTTAGCTTGGCCATCTTTTTGCATCTGCTGCAACATCATCTCTTGTGACTTCTGCACGGCCATCGTCACCTGCGACATCTGCATCATCATGGCCTTCATTTCGGCCATAGGATCGGCACCCTGTGTAGGTTGAGGTGGTGGTGTGGAAGGTGGTTTTTGGTAGTTGGGTGGAGGTGGTTGGTAGTTTTTGTGGGGAGGGATGTAGGGTTGGTTTTGCGTAGGTGGGTGAGTCGGGTTTAACACATTTTGGTTACGATAAGATAAGAGCGAGCGATCGTAACCGGGTTGGTTTTGGTAAGGCAGGTTCTGAGGAAAAGACTGATAAGCGTAGACCTGCTCGTTGGGTGCAGCATACCCCGACGAATACCCCGAATCGTGCCCCATAACAGCATTTACATGGGCACTGGAAGAACTCCCACCATTCATCCTACTAATCTGCGCCGTCAGCTCAGCAACCTGACTCGTGAGCGCACTAATACTCTCCTTATCACGGTCATTATGCGCGGACCGTGAATTTCCTCTCGGCTTCCCAAATTGAGATGAATGCATGGCCATCTCCTCGATCAAACCCCACGCCTTGTCGTCGTCGACGTTATTAGCGAAACGTCCCTCTGCAGCTGAGTCAAGTATAGCCCGGCTCTCGGCATACAACCCATTGTAGAATGTCATGATCACCAACCACTCGTTTAACCCGTGGTGAGGACAATCTCGGATGAGCTTCTTATATCGCTCCCAAGCTTCAGCCAACGACTCGTCGAATGTCTGCTTGAAGCCCTGAATTTGGCTTCTCATTTGATTAGTGCGTTCAGGAGGATAGAACTTAGAGTAGAACGCAAGAGCAAGACCATTCCAATCAGTGATCCCCGCAGTTTCCTTGTCGAGGTCCGTGATCCATTCACGGGCTCGATCCTTCAATGAAAAAGGGAACAAAGATTTCTTATCCTGGTTTTGTGTGATCCCGGCCTGCTTTATCGTAGAGCAGTAGTCGGTGAATATTTGCATATGCCTCCCGGGATCCTCGGTTGGGTAGCCACCGAATTGATTCTGCTCCACCAAGTTTAAGGCGCGGGCGAATCTCGGTTGCCTGTAGCGTCTCGGGCATTGTGAATCCCGCCGAATGGATTCCGCCAGGCACCGAGTGACTAGAAAGTTTAGGCATTGTCACCGGCGGAGAAATCGAGGAGTGTCCTCTTCGTAGGGCGATTGCGTAGCACTAGACGACGCTTCCTCAATATCAATAACACGAATAGCTTGTCTGCGTAACTTTGTGTAGCGCTGCTCGCTCAGGTTCAAAGGGGACTATAGTCCGAGGTGACCTGTGCATAAACAACACTTACAAGCAAACGATAAGAAACGGTCTCAAGGAACTAGGTTCCTTGAGACAAGAGAGAAAAACCTAACTAAAAACTAAGCAAAAACAATAACTAGCTAACCGTCTCCCCGGCAACGGCGCCAAAATTGATGAGGCTAAAGTCGCGTCACCTCAGTCAAAATAAACCTAAGGTCAACTAACTGGGTAGTTAGTGGCAGTAGGGTCGAATCCTCAGAGAGATGGTGTAGTCAAAGGGATGCTTAGCTATCTAGGTCAGTCTCAAAGGGTGTGAAAATGGGTATTTTGAAGGTCTAGACTAAGAACGATAAGTAAATAGGAATAAAATACGAATGAGAAGGAGATTAGGGCATCGGGGTCATGTGACATCGATTCAAGAACTAATTCAAAAGGGATTATCGATCAATTGAAGTCATGCAAGTGATTAGGTTTAGGAAAACGCTCTCTCGAGTCAATTTTAACCTTAAGCAAACTTAGCGGGCTCTCGCTACGTACTAAATTCGACTTATCGATTACGCGTGAGTCTAGTTTCAATTCGGCTTTCGATCTTAAACTAAAACAACCTAAATTCAATTCAATAAAGGCGTCCCTAAATTCAATTGATTATAAAACGCGTAGGAAGAAATCAACTTGCACAAATTCAATCGATTAAAGCAATTAAAACATGTTCCTGAATCAATTCACAATCTCCCTAAACCCTAATTGAAGGATTAGCTATGCATAATTAAAGTAAAAGCAATAAACATAATAATGATAAACATGATGAGAAGAAGAAGAACAATTAAATTAAACCTGGAGAGAATTAATGAATTCAAAGTATCGATCTTGCAAGAGTAATTAAGTCTAAACCTAACTTTTTTGAGAGTTTGTAAGGAGAGAAAACTAATTCTAATTGAAAGCAGAAAATATAATGTAAAGCATAAGTCTAAAACCTAACTCGAGTCTATTTATAAGAGTACGGAAATCCGGAGAAACAGAGTAGCAATCCGATCGGTTCGTACCCAAACCGATCGGTTCAAGTGGTCAAACCGATCGGTTCAGGCAGAACCGATCGGTTCTAAGGGGCTCAGACGTTTCCAGCAACTTTAAGCCTTGTTCACGTATTCTGAACCTATAGGTTTTGCTCTGAACCTATAGGTTCGACTTCACAAATCATCGTATGACCTCCATATCGACTCTCGAGCCTCGTCTTGACTTCTCGATACTCGTAAACGCTCCTATAACCTCAGGTTTTAGCTCAGGACCGCCAAAACCTGCAAAATACAAACGAGGAACGACAGTATCGCAATATAAAGCAAATAGCTACTAAAACAATAATGTAACCGAGCAAATGTGAGCTAAATGCAACTAACACGGGGGCATAAAAGCTATATAAATAACGTGTATCACTTTACAAAGAGCTCAACCGAATCACACGAACTACGCCGGTTTGATTCTGTATTTAAAAAGCAGATACGTAGGCAGCTTATCAAAAGCACAACCGAACTTTTTAGCACGCATGCCCAAAGCTTAAAAAGGTCAAGGGCGTTGCACTCACAAAAAGACACGCTCAAAGCTTAAAAAAGTCGAGAGCACAGTCAACACAAAACAAAACACAAATCCAAGTCCAAAGCTTAAAAAGGTCGAGGACTTAAAAACGGAACAAGTCAAACAAACGAATCCAAAGCTTAAAAAGGTCGAGGATTTTAAGACAAAGTATGAATGTTCGAAGCTTAAAAAGGTCGAGAACATTTAAAAACAAACAAAAGAAAGCAACGAAACAAGGCAAAAGCAAATTAATTCTATTTTATTACTTTATTTAGAATTTTTCGCAATTTAGAAATGAGCTAGGAACAAGCCTCCTTAGCCCTTTATTTGAATCTAAAACACGCATTTAAATAAAGGAATCTTTCTAAACAAGACAAAAGCAAACTACTCAAGTCATCTTCTGACGCTTCGGATTAGCCTCTTCATCTTCAAGGGGCCGCTCCGCCACAATCTTCGAACTCAACACAGGGACAGATCTCTCAAAACCTGGGGGCTCGATCGGATCCTCGTCCTGCTCGACTGGGGGCTCCTCGATCCTTGACCCTAGACAATCCCTAACGGTCACCTTCGGTCCAAGCCTTTCCCGCGCTGGTCTCGAAGTAGAAGCACCTGCACTAATAGTAAAAAGATCACCATAGTCCCTCCTTTCGCGCACCACCTCATACGCCAAGGAGGGCCCTGGCCCATTCTTTTCCCTCCTCCTTTGATTCTCTCGTTCCTGAGGATCATTGGAACGATACCACCGTGTATAGAAGTCAGTAACACGACTAGACTCTATATGCTCTGGAACAGCCCAAGTAACACGGTCCGACCATCCTCGGATCCAAGCATCAATCATTTAGTTGTTCAGCACAACAACCCCTCCAACCTGAGTATCCTGCTCAGGAATGGTCTGAGCAAGCCCGATTTGCCTCTTCAAGCGAAGAGGATGAATCCACACTCCTCGTTCAAACCCACACAACATCAACCCACGAGAAGCATTCGCAACAGATGGCACCGTAACCGCCGTAATACCCCACCAAGACACGTACCAACGAATGGAGCTCTCTTTGACAAACCCCCGGTAGTAGTTTAGCGAACGCTCCCGAAGGTCAGCCCACTCCATCTTTCGAGACGTCGTGGCAGCAGCCTTGAAAACACTTCCAAGGGGAAGAGCTTTATACACACTTAGCCTCTCCAGGAGCCAAACGTTGAGAATCCTAGCGCAACCCCTGTACAAGCTCAGACGATTAGCATAACGGTCGTCTAAACCCAGTATGGTCTCCGCTAAGATCAACGCAGAAGGATCATATCCCCTTTCCATCTCTTCGACAACACGAGCATAACTCGCGTTTCCGAACACTCCATCTGGCATGGACCCCGCAAAAGCATACCGATGAACCAAACAAAAAGCAAGGGCCCTCCGCCTAGAACGGTCCGAAATACTAGTATCAGCTTTATTCATGTATCGCTGACACAAGAGAAGCATGTTTACCTTGCCTCCCTCAAACAAACCTGCAGCATGAGCATTCGTCATCCCAAGGAAATTTCGCAACATCCCGTTGTAACAAAGCTCACTCCTTACGACTACAGGAGTTGTCCGTTTCGACCACCCCGCAATGGCCGAGAACTCCTCAACAAAAGGACACACTTTTCCCCCGGGAAACCTAAACACGTGCAAACTAGGATCCCAATAATCTAAGCACACATCAAGGAAGTCTAGATCGACTTTCATTTGGCGAAAGCCAATAAAAACACCCGCACCATCATCATACACCGCCCTCTTCATTGCCGAGCTTAGTGAAGACGTCCACCTCTTCAAAAGAGCATCAAAATGCTCCTCCATTTTCCCAAAAAAAAAAAAAAAAAAAAAAAAAAAACTTTTATAAATATACCTAATATATTTATGAGAGCAAAAATCTAAAGCAAAAGAAAAGAAGAGAAGTGTTTGTGAATGAAGATTATGGCACGCACCCCCTCTCCTTATATAGGAAAACAATGTCCGAAATATGGAAATATAGCGTTACCAGACAGACCAAAAAACCGCATGGCTCTATGCGGTTTGCAACCCAAACCGCATAAGCTTATGCGGTTTAGCCCACGAACCGCATAAGGCTAAGCGGTTTCAGGGGCTGGTTTTTCTCATCGTTTCCTAAATTCGTCTTTCCTAAAACACCACAAGCCACATCGCCCTACGACATCCTCTTGTTATTCCCCACACACCAGCATTACACTTCACTTTAGCATATACGATTCATACCACGAGTCAACACCACAATCTTCAACATTCATGCAAGCTCATTTCGCACTTAAAATGAACTTTTCACAAGAACATTTTCACAATCTAAAATCAAACATCAAATGCATCCCACTCGGGAATCATGTCATTTTTTTTTTAAAACAAGCCTACCAAACAGGTTTATCGACGACAATCAAGTTCAAGCTACAACGATCAAGTCCAACGTTCAAGCTACAACGACATGTACATAAAGGTTCATACAATCTTTGTTACACAAATTCACTCGGGATGACGACGACGATACTCGTCAAACTCACGCCGACCGAGCTGCCTCACCGACTGACACAACCGAAAGGCGACCGCTCAGCCTAAGCCATCCTCCACCTGTTCGCTATCCGCCATAGTTTCTTATGAGCCTCCTTAGCCACCTGTGATACACAACACAAAAGCAATTCACATTTCTCTCCATTTTGCCTTAATTTCACTCAAATTAAGCCAAACTCGAGGGGGTAACACAAAAACATGCATCTCACTAGTTAGATCTTCGCCATATTTCATACCTCGATCAAACTGGGGGCTCACTCACATATACAACAAAAATACATACCTTCTTCACCCTGCCCGTCCAGCTGTCCATGCCCGCGTCAGTGGTCACCGGCAAATACGTCGGCAAAGTGAAAGTACGACGCACACCCGACTCGTCGTACTCAACGGTGGTAGGGAAATCACCAGGCTGCTCCGCCATCTCCGGATCAAATTCCTACAAAACAAGTACAAAACACACACGTCAGGGAAATTTTTCGCAAAAATTACCTTACGCACCCTCAACAGCAGCAAACATACCTCAATCGGCCCACAAGCAAGCCGAGACTCCGCAAAGTGGCTGTAGTCTTCCCCAGGATAGAGAAGACTCACCGACTCTCCTACCCCTGGTTTTTCTTGGATTTTTCTCGTTTTACGCCTACTTTTCGATTCCTAATTCATCCTAGCTCTAATGCAACTCCAAGTACGTCCCGTGCTTGGGTTAAGGCGTCACCTCTGATCCGTGACGCGTATATTAAGCATTTAATACACGGTACAGAAGCAGAAGCACGAACGCTCTTCACGAGCATTACATCATTTTCTCCTCAACGGGAAGCAATCATATGCAACCACGACTACATAGACACTCCTCGGCGAGCCCAAGCACAAGCACTCTGCAATATACACCTAACTCCAAGCATTTCACTCTACATAGACGCTCATCGGCAAGTTCAAGCACAAGCATTACACGGGCGCTCTTTCACGAGACCTACACCTACACCTACATAAGCACCCCTACACCTACACCTCACGCATACCCAAACATCTTACAAAGTACACATGCAATACGAAGACATTACAAGCACTAGCACCAGTCATCCGACGATACCAAGCATATACAACAGTACAACAAGCACGACGAAGACATCCAAAGAGTCAAGAGTTCTTATAGCATGCGCTGACCGCCAAGTCCTTAAATGCGCACGCCTCCCCGCTTAGCCTTGCTCAAGTCCTCGTCTCACCCATGGACACATGCTTCGTTCGTGACTATATCGAGACCGTAATGGTCCTGGATATGGTCGTGGAGTTTGACTAGCGCTCTAGTCCGAGCTCGCCAAACCGGGGCTCTGTGGATACCCATATCCGCATTCTCCCAAACAAAACCCCGTGATGTGTCACGGACTTTTATTACGCATGCTTTAACGTTGGCGATATCACGGTTCTAACTAATGTCGAATTCATTTTGAGTCGCTTTAAATGTTAAAATGTTTAGGTCGCTTCACATCACACTTAAATAAACGTTCATTTTGTCCATTTGGAGTCTAGCTAGGTCCTTGTCACGCTTCATTTGGCATGAGCCAGATTTGCTCTACAATTAGCCCTTTTACATTAACAAGGTCTAATTCAAAGATTCCTAAATTCCTAAATTTAGGCCCTAGAGCTAAAACCGCTATTTAGCCCCTCTTACACAAAATACGGCTTCACGTCTTATCTTATTTCACAAAACTATGCAAATACACCCTTTTCATTTTTCTGGTCTCGCCCAAACCGAGCCCAAACCCAGCCTTTGGCCCGCACTCCAAAGCCCTAAGCATCACAAAATATCTCACAAATATCCCAGCACTTTTCTTGAGCTACACGTTCGAGATTATCACGAAATCTTTCAAAGATTCAATGCAACCGAAACTTGGAAAGCAGACCTAAAACCAGACCCCCAAACCGCATGACCTTATGCGGTTTGAGGGGGGAACCGCATAAGCTTATGCGGTTTCCCCAGGCAACCGCATAAGGCTATGCGGTTCCTAGGCCTGTTTTTATCCCCGATTTCCTAATTTCTCCGAGGTTTTTAGTATATATACAGCCCTATACCTCGACCTCAAAACACACTTTTCAGATATTTCACAACCAGAATACATCTTTTTCACACATAATTCACATCTTTCACACTTGCAGATCACAATTTCTCCTCACAACACACGAATCCTCTTTCACAAAAAGCCTCAAGCACTCAAATCCTTGAGTTCAACACACCATCCCGTGTTGAATTCATCCTCCTTTTAAGTTCAAGAAGCGAAGCTCTGCCCAGATCTGAAGCGTCAGGACAAGGTAGGTACCGATCCACTTGGATCAAAGCTTTTTCTTATTTTCTATGGACTAACAAAGGGGTCTACACTTTAGCGCCGGCTTTGGCACCCAAATAGCGCTTGCAATCCAAGTGTTCTATTTACTTGGTACACTCCATATCCGACGACACGCCAAAGTCGCATAAGAATCGACCTTATAAAATAAACCAATGGACAATTGAACTTTATTTTATTTGCATGCATCTTGCACCTTCTTATTTTGCATTAAAATCAACTTAAACAATGAATTCGACCTTTAACCGAACCGTATTCGTTAACAAGTTAAACATGCTAAACTGAGGGTTTTAATCAATCTTTTTGCATCTGCATCTGCATTCTTTTACAAACTTATCGCACTTGTACGTAGCGATAACATTAGCTCAAATATCATCTTACAAGGATTGTTCTAGGTCAGTAGAGGCTATTTTTACATTGGCTTTTCTAAAAGGTTTTCATAAATCATTATTTGAATTAACTCTTTTTCTAAAGTACCCTCACCCCGAATCCAATCTGGTTTCACAAGCCTTAGATCTAGGGGTGTCGGCGTGCTCCAAAATCTAGGACATGTTTTTAATTTAGAACATGGTAGCAGGTTCCTATTTTCCGCGATAAATAGGTGGCGACTCCATAACAGTTCTTAAAGGTTTTTCCAACTTAATCTTTGTTAACTTTAAAATCCGCCCTTAAGCAAGACGCCGAGTTGGGTCCCTCCCGGGTTCCACAACTCCATATCCGATGACACGCCAAAGTCGCATAAGCAACCGACCCTTTTAAAATAAACCAATGGACAATTGAACTTTATTTTATTTGCATACATCTTGCACCTTCTTATTTTGCATTAAAATCAACTTAAACAATGAATTCGACCTTTAACTGAACCGTTTTCGTTAACAAGTTAAACATGCTAAACTGAGGGTTTTAATCAATCTTTTTGCATCTGCATCTGCATTCTTTTACAAACTTATCGCACTTGTACGTAGCGATAACATTAGCTCAAATATCATCTTACATGGATTGTTCTAGGTCAGTAGAGGCTTTTTTTACATAGGCTTTTCTAAAAGGTTTTCATAAATCATTAATTGAATTACTCTTTTTCTAAAGTACCCTCACCCCGAATCCATTCTGGTTTCACAAACCTTAGATCTAGGGGTGTCGGCGTGCTCCAAAATCTAGGACATGTCTTTAGGCTTAGGACATGATAGCAGGTTCCTAATTTCCGCGATAATTAGGTGGCGACTCCAAAACAGTTTTAAAGGTTTTTGTAAATTAGTCTTTTTAACTTAATCCGCGCGCCCTTAAGCAAGACGCCGAGTTGGGTCCCGTCCGATCCCGGGTTCCACAGTTTGGCGACTCCGCTGGGGAAATTTTATTTTTAAAACTTAAAACTAGCTTTTTCTTTTTAAAAATAAAGAGGTGAAACTTGAAAGCTTTGAACAATCCAAGTATACATATTTGAGCTATGCACATTCGTTTAGAGTCCATTCCTTTTGGAATCTAGGCACCCTTTGCACCCTCGAGAGGTGGTTCCCACATGCAGGCTTGTCCACTCGATAAAGCACATGCCGGACTAGCTTTCCTCTCGCCTCTCCACGGCTGTCAGAAGCGGCTATCTCGGCCGGTTGCTCCTTCAGAAAACCTATCGCCCCGGCGTAAGGAAATGAAGGGGTTAAGTATCTGCCAAAGCGTACTCGAGGTAGTTGGAGGTGTACCCGACTGACTCAATTTTCACCCTTTTTGAGTCATACGTACAAGTTCGAGGCTATGCACTCCATGGTCTTTTTCAAAACGAGCATTTGCATTCATATCTTCGAAAACTCGCTTAAACTTTTCAAAGACAAATGAACTAACATCTAACATCTAACACCTTTTCAAACAAAACTATCGCGAATTTTTTGAAACAAGCTTTCTCAAATTCTCCTTTTTCACTAACAAGCAAAAACCCGAGCAAGGATTAGAACCCGAGCTCGTGGAATTCAATCCTCTAGGTTATGTGGCCTAGACTCCGCTTTTAACATCCTCGGCTCGACTTGTTAACCACTCTCGAGTCGAATCCTTTCTCTTTTACACATCCGAACTCGAGCTCACCTCGGCAAATTACCGACACTAGTTCGACGGATGCAAAGCAAAACGTTTTAACATCGAGGCGAGATGTGCGCACACATCCTCGTCTCAAAAGCTTCATTTAGCTAAAACCTTTTCGAAAATCTCCTCTTTTCAAAACATAAAAGGTTTTTCTAAATAAAGAAATGAGCTAAAATGAATGCTTAAAAATGAATGTGAGTCTAGTGGGTCGAGTCGTGTCCCTAATATACGAAGTGAAATGCAGGCCTCAGCTGAATACTCACCATGAATCGCATCATCACTCCTCGTTTCAAACGCACCTCAAAAGTGGCTAACCTCAATAGATTGAGAACTCTCCGTGACCGTGTTAATCAACTCACCAAGGACATTGACAACTTGAAGGCCTTGCATCAACTTGAAGCTGCGCGCTTAGAACAACGCTCCAAGAACAAGGCCGACAAGCATGTCTTCCTCCATACTCTCATCACCCAACACCAAAGAGACGAAGAGGACTTTACCCAATACCTCGCCCGATGGAGAAAATTACTTGCCCAAGTTCCAAACCCTCCACATGAAGACGAGCTCGTGTACACATTCCTCGGCAGCCTACTACCCGAGTGGCAAAGACACTTTGATTACGGCGATGCCGAGAATTTCAAAGAACTCTTTGAAATCGGCATCAGAGCCCAAAACAACCCCACGATTCATGACAACCCTGCAATCTTTCTCAGATCAGCACCCGTCATAGATTGCTCCTACTTGGCTACGCCCACCAATGACCAAATCAATGGGGTCTGGTTCAGTGACGATGAAGACGAAGAGTGGCCGCCCACTAACAGAACGGTAGCTCAACTCTCAACCACTTTTTCCTCGAATAAAATAAAAAAGAACAAGAAGGGGAAGAAAAAGAAAGGCAAACAGCCCGAAAACAAAGATCAAAAAGAAAAGGGCGAGCAGCTCGAAAAGGAAAACCAAGACGAAGTTTCACACCTCACACGCTCTGGTCGTCCTTATCAGAATATCTTCACAGATGAGCATGCCAGAAAAGCAACTGCGGCCGAGAAAGGCAAGGCCGTAGCCCAAGAAGATATTCCCTCTACAAGTACACCTTCCACCTCTACAATAATTCCACCACCAAATACGAGTGAGGTGCTTCAGAAGCAACTCGCTCGCACAAAAGCCGACGTCTCCATCTGGGCCCTTCTACGAGACTCAGCGGAACATAGGAATGCATTCATTCGCGCTCTACAAATAGCATGCGCAGATGCTGAGATCTCTCCGGATCAAATGGTCAGCCATGTCACGAGGGATTGGTTACCAGGAGCTATCACCTTCTCAAATGATGATCTCCCCGCATTCGGACCGAACCACAACCTCGCTCTATACATTAGCGTAGAGTGTATGAAGAAAACTTTGCCCGTGTCCCTCGTTGACAACGGATCTGCAGTCAATGTTCTACCATTGGCCACCGCACATCGCCTCGGCCTATCCGATAAAGATTTCACCCCGAGCATGGACGGAGTCAAAGCTTTCGACGGAACCCGACGTCACGTGAAAGGAACCATTTCTCTTCACATACGCAGTGGTCCCATAGAAAGGAAGGTCGAGTTTCAAGTCATCGACATGACCCCTTCCTATAACATACTCCTGGGACGCCCGTGGATCCACTCCACTAAGGCCGTAGCTTCTACCCTACATCAAAAGGTTAAGATCCCTCTTAACGAGGAGATCATAACCTTGAACGCCTCAAACTTCCAAGCCCTTTTCGATACACCAAAAGAGCCCAATTCCGCGGAAATCGTAGCTGAACCTGCAGAAGACTTATGTGGTTTCAACTTTGAGGTCGGCGCCATCACACGTACACCAATCAAGACCTACAAACCCTTCAAAACAAAAAACTACAACAGCCTTTGGCTCACCATGGGTCTAGGCTATAAACCCAAGAACGATGACCAGGAGAAGATGGCTAAGGAAATCCAAAAGCGAAGATCAACTCACAAGGTCACCCTGCGACCTTATATCCTCGACCTGAACGCATACTTCACCCCCGGAGGAACGGTCGACGGGAATACCTCCCTTCGAAACATCATCCATTCATCCGACGCTTGTTTCTCTAGTGAGGCCGAGCCCAATACACTCAAGGCCTCACCGAGCACCAAAAACGAAGAGATTGTCTCCACGATCATGCAAGACCGTCGCTTCGATCCTAACTTACTCATAGCCGATGCCACAGACAAAACCCTCAACGGATGGTATAAGACGTTTGAAATGGACCGATGCACAAGGTCACCACTTCCACCTTATCAGGTGAAGGACCACTCTTCGATCATGTCACTAATCTCAAAGAGCGAGGCGAGTGATCACAACTCAAGCAACTCAAGCGGCTCAGCGGCTCAGCCCCAAGGCGGCGAAGAAGAAGAAGAGATTCTTTTAGCTTCTAATGCTCTTAGTGTCGGGTCATCTGTCGACCCACCTATCCTAGACTCTAGCTTTAGTTTAGATTTCCTTTTTACGGAGGCTAGCTCCAAGCAATTTTCCAATTTGTCGAATAATTCTCTTCAAAATAATGAAATGAATAAATTTGCTTACGTCTTGTCTCAAGCTAAAACAAACAACAAAATACAAACAAACAAAAATCAACAAGCAACAAACAAAACGCAAAATACAAAAGACACTAACTCATGCGATGAAAATGAACAAACAAATGAATCATTAAACAAATACATTGCAAACATTGTTTACCCAAAAACACAAGACTCAATCATCGAGGAAACCATAACCATAAACGTGGGAACCCCCGAAGAGCCAAGAGAACTACAACTAGGTGCCTCACTAGACGAACACGAAGGCCCAATTCACACAACTCCCGAGCGAATTCAAGGACGTTTTCGCTTGGACGTACAAAGATATGCCCGGAATCGAACGAACCATAGCCGACCACCGCATCCCCATTAAACCCTAAGCATAAACCCATCAAACAAAAGTTAAGGAGACTACGCCCGAGTGGTCCCTTATGGTTAAGGAAGAAATCGAAAAACAATCGCAAGCGGTTTCATCCAAGTCATCGAGTATCTGAATGGGTCTCAAACATGGTCGAGTCTTGAAAAAGAATGGCAAGATTCGAGTATGCGTTGACTTTCGCGACTTGAACAAAGCTAGTCCCAAAGATGACTTTTCATTACCCCATGTGGACGTCCTAGTCGACAACACCCCTGATCACGCCCTCCTATCCTTCATGGACGGCTACGCAGGCTATAACCAAATCAAAATGTCACTCGAAGACATGGCAAAAACGGTCTTCATCACACCGTGGGGCACATACTGCTACACGGTCATGCCCTTCGGCCTAATCAATGCTGGCAATACATACCAACGCACCGCTACAACCCTTTTACACGACATGATGCACAAAGAAGTCGAAGTTTACGTCGACGATATGATCGTAAAGTCAAAGGAGAGAAGTGGTCACATCACTAACCTCCGCAAGTTCTTCACTCGCCACGACAATACAAAATGCGCCAACCCCCAAAATGTACTTTTGGAGTAAAGTCCCAGAAACTACTAGGACACGTGGTGAGCCAAAGAGGCATCGAGGTCGACCCTCGAAAGTCAAAGCAATTCTAGAAATGCAACCCCGGAGAACCTCGACGAAATTCAAGTTTCTTGGGCCAAATCCAATACATCTCGCTTCATTAGCAAACTCACCATGATATGTGAACCGGTTTTCAAGAAACTCAAGAAAGCCGCCACGTTGAATGGGACGAAGAATGTCAAAAGGCATTTGACAAGGTCAAAGAATTACTAACCAACCCGCCAGTTCTACGACCACCCCAAAAGGATGTGCTCATCGCCCTTCTACCTCACAACAACCCCTACTGACCATGGGCGCCATGCTCGCCAAGAGATAAACGGCGAAGAACATGCAATCTACTACATAAGCAAGAAATTTCTCGATTCACGAAACTTCGATATTCACCCGCCGAGAAGAGTCTAGCATTGGTATGGTCATCCAAAAACTCCGCTACTACATGCTAGCACACCAAACGAAGGTCTACTCAAAAATGGACCAGTAAAATACCTTTTCGAGAAATTGCGCTTAACGGCGAATGGCGGATGAACACCGCCATAGCCGAATTCGACCTTAAATGCGTACGCACTCAAAGCAATCAAGGGACGAGCAGTCTCTGATTTCCTAGCAGAAAATGCAATCAACGAAGAGCCAATCATCGACACGACATCCCTTCCAGACGATGGGATTTACAATATCAACCAAGAACAATGGGAGTTATACTTCAACGGTTCCTCCAACTATCGAGGATGTGGAGTAGGAATACTTCTCATATCCCCGAATGGCGAACACACCCCCTTATCCATCAAACTGGATTTTGACGTAACAAATAACGCCGTAGAATACGAAGCGTGGTTGCACGGTCTCCAAGCAGCGCTTGTACTCAACGCCCGCAATATAAGAGTCTATGGGGACTCCTCCCTCATAATCAACCAAGTATCCGGAGCATGGAAGATACTTAATGAAAACCTAGCACTATACCAAAACAAAATACAAGAGCTCATAAACGAATTCTATCACGTGGAATTCATACACCTCCCTCGCGAAGAAAATCAATTCGCCGACGCGTTATCCAAGCTCGCGTCACTAATCAACATACCCCCGGGGATGGAAACGCTACCCATCGTCGTGGAACGACGGAACGAACCCGCCTACATCTGTGACATTGAAACCGATGAAGAACAAACCGACCCTTGGTACCAAGCAATCATCAACTACAAAACAAACGGTGAATACCCACCAAACATCGACAAACGAGCCAAGCGAGCCCTACGCCTATTATAATCACAATTCGTAATGGAAATGGGCAAACTACTCAAAAAGACACCTCAAGGCACACCACTCTTGTGCGTCGACCACAAAAAGGGACATGAAATCATGTCCCAAGTACACGACAGTCACGGACCACACATGAACGCACGAGTCATGTGCAAACAAATCATAAGGCTAGGATGGCATCTTGGACCACCATGGAAGCCGATTCGCAAAATATGTCAAACATTGCCATAATTGCCAAATTTTTGCAAACGCAACACATACCCCCTTCACCACTATACAGTTTAACCTCGCCATGGCCTTTCTCAACCTGGGGAATTGACGTCATCGGCAAAGTTCAACCCGTAGGAGCAGGAGGACACTGCTTCATCCTCGTGGCCATCGACTATTTCACCAAATGGGTCGAAGCCGCATCATACCGCACGCTAGGCACAAAAGAAGTTGCGAAATTCATACAAAACAACATCATTTGTCGCTACGGCATACCCCACGAGTTTATCAGCGACCAAGGCACACACTTCCAAGGAGAAGTCGAACCACTTCTTCTCAAATACAAGATACAACGACATAAATCATCACCCTATCGACCACAAACTAACGGCGCGGTCGAGGCAGCAAACAAAACCGTCGTTTCAATCCTCAAAAAGATGATCGACACCTGCCACGACTGGCCCAACAAAATCCCATTTGCACTATGGGGATATCGCTCTACTATCCGCACACCCTACTTCTTAACCTACGGGATGGAAGCTGTCCAACCCGTAGAAATCGAAATGCAATCCCTTCGAATTCTTATGGAAGCAGACATTCCTGAATCCGAATGGGCACGCGAACGATACGAGCAACTCATCCTTTTAGACGAAAGACGGTTACATTCACTAAGTACAGTCCGAATGTACCAATCTCGCTTACAACGCGCCTACAACAAACGGGTCAAGCCACGAAATATCAAAGTGGGTGACCTAGTACTCAAATCAGTCCGAGCACCATTACCAGTCGACCCAAGAGGAAAATTCAAACCCAATTGGGCCGGACCGCATTTGGTCAAAGAAATCCTCCCTGGAGGAGCCAGAAGTTAATCGACCTTGACGGCCAGGACTTCCGATTGCCAACAAATCTTGATCAACTCAAGAAATACTACCCCTAAAACACAAACAAATTTGCAATGTATTTCAAAAAAAAAAAAAAACTCACTCTTGCATGGGTGAACTACGCTCGGTTTGATTCCACGCACTGTGGATACGTAGGCAGCTTTGCAAAGAGCTCAACCGAATCACACGAACTACGCCGGTTTGATTCCGTGAAACGCGGATACGTTGGCAGCTTGTCAAAAGCACAACCGAACTTCCTAGCACGCAAGCCTAATGCTTAAAAAGGTCAACGGCGATGCACTCACAAAAAGACACGCTCAAAGCTTAAACAGGTCGAGAGCACAGTCAACACAAAATAAAACAAAAGAATCCAAGTCCGAAACTTAAAAAGGTCGAGGGCTTAAGAACAAACGAATCAAACAAACAAATCCAAAGCTTAAAAAGGTCGAGGATTTTAAGACAGAATACGAATGTTCAAAGCTTAAAAAGGACGAGAACATTTCAAAGAAAAAGAAAGCAACGAGACAAGGCAAAAGCAAATTAATTCTATTTTATTACTTTATTTAGAATTTTTCGCAATGAGTTAGGAACAAGCCTCCTTAACCCTTTATTCGAATCTAGAACATGTATTTGAGTAAAGAAAATTTCTTTAACACAAAGCAAAACAAACTAAGCCATCTTCTGTCGCTTCGGATTAGCCTCTTCATCTTTAAGAGGCCGATCCGCCACAATCTTCGAACTGATCACGGGAACAGTCCTCTCAAATCCTGGGGGTTCGATCGGATCCTCCTCCTGCTCGACTGGGGGCTCCTCGATCCTTGACCCTAGACGATCCTTAGCAGTCACCCTTGCTCCAAGCCTTTCCCGCGCAGACCTCGAAGTAGACACACCCACATTAACACCGCAAAGATCACCATAGTCTCTCCTTTCGCGCACCACCTCATACGCCAAGGAGGGCCTTGGCCCACTCTTCTCTCTCCTCCTCTGATTCTCCCGTTCCTGAGGATCATTGGAACGATACCATCGCGTGTAGAAGTCCGTAACACGAGTAGACTCTATATGCTCCGGAACAGCACAAGTAATACGGTCCGACCATCCTCGGATCCAGGCATCAATCATCTGGTTGTTTAGGACAACAACCCCTCCAACCTGAGTATCCTGCTCGGGTATGGTCTGAGCAAGCCCGATTTGCCTCTTCAAGCGAAGAGGATGAATCCACACCCCTCGTTCAAACCCGCACAACATCAACCCACGAGCCGCATTCGCAACAGACGGCGCCGTAATCGCCGTAATATGCCACCATGACACGTACCAACGAATGGTGCTCTCCTTCACAAACCCCCGGTAGTAGTTTAGCGAACGCTCCCGAAGGTCGGCCCACTCCATCTTTCGCGACGTCGTCGCCGCAGCCTTGAAGACACCACCAAGGGGAAGGGCTTTATACACACTTAGCCTCTCCATGAGCCAAATGTTGAGAATCCTAGCGCAACCCCGGTACGAGCTCAGACGATTAGCAGAACGGTCGTCTAAGCCCAGTATGGTCTCCGCTAGAATCAAAGCAGAAGGATCATGTCCCCTCTCCATCTCTTCGACAACGCGAGCATACCTCGCGCTCCCGAACACCCCATCTGGCATGGACCCCGCAAAAGCATAACGATGAACCAAACAAAAAGCAAGGGCCCTCCGCCAGAGCGGTCAGAAATCCGGTGTCCACCTTATTCATGTAACGTTGACACAAAAGAAGCATATTCACCTTACCTCCCTCAAACAAACCTGCAGCCTGAGCATTTGTCATCCCAAGGAAGTTTCGCAACATCCCGTTATAGCAAAGCTCACTCCTTACAACCACAGGAGTAGTCCGTTTCGACCACCCCGCAATGACCGCAAACTCCTCCATTAAAGGACACACCTCTCCCCCGGGAAACCTAAACACGTGCAAGTTAGGATCCCAATAATCTAAGCACGCATCAAGGAAGTCAAGATCGACTTTCATTTGACGAAAGCCAATAAAAACACCCGCACCATCATCATACACCGCCCTCTTCATTCTGGGACTTAGTGAGGAAGTCCACCTCTTCAAAAGAGCATCAAAATGCTCAACCATTTTTCTTAAAAACAAAAAACTTTTATAAATATACCTAATATATTTATGAAAGCAAAAACTTGTACTAAAAGAAAAGAAAAGAAGTGTTTGTGAATGAAGATTATAGCACGCACCCCCCATCCTTATATACAAAAACATAATACGGAATATGGAAACACAAATAAGCGTCACCACGCCGCCAAACCGCATAGCCTTATGCGGTTAGACCACAAACCGCATAAGCCTATGCGGTTTGACCCCTAAACCGCATAAGGCTATGCGGTTCAAGGGGCGGGTTTTCTCGCAACTTTCCTAATTTCGTTTTTCCTAAACACTACAATCTACATTAGGCTACAACATTCTTTTGTTGTTCCCCACGCAGCAACATTACATTTCGCTTCAGCATCCACGATTCCTACCACGAGTCAAAACATAACATTTTCGACACTCATGCAAGCTCATTTCGCATTTAAAATGAACTTTTCGCAAACGCATTTTCACAATCTAAAATCAACATCAATGCATCCCACTCGGGAATCATTTCACTTTTCAAACAAGCTTACCAAACAGGTTCACAACAACAATCACAGTTCAAGTTCAAGCTACAACATGTACACAAAGGCTCATACAATCTATGTTACACAAATTCACTCCGGATGACGACGACGATACTCGTCAAACTCGTGCCGAATCTGAGCCGTCTCAGCCCGGCTCTGACTCAACTGGGCAGCCTGCTCAGCCCAAGCCATCCTCCACCTGTTGGCTATCCGCCACACAAAATTTTGATTTGCGCGATCGCGAAAAGTTTCAAAATAAAAGGTATAATGTTAAAATAGCGTTTTGAAATAAAATAAAAATAAAAATAAAAATTTCAAAAGGGCACCAAAAAAACGAAATCGAGTTTTGAAATTGAAATTTCAATTAGAATTTTCCTAAGTCAAAATTCATATTTTTTTCGTTGAGTGTTTTTGGTTTAAAGATTTATATTTAATCGTCAAAAAGTTAATTAACTTAAATTAAGGATTACTTATAATTTCGATAATTTAGAAATGCGTTAGTTAAATAGAAATGAAATAGTAATTTTGATAATTGAATTAATGAGATTTAATCTTTATTTTAAATAAGAGAACATAATGATGAAAATCAATTATGTCGAAATGACATAAGCGACGACATAAGGTAGTGAGTCTTCCTCAACACACTGCACCTTGATTTGCGTGTTTGAAAACGTTGAGTTGAATTTCAAAGACGAGAAAAGTAAGGGTCCATTTTTATTCGAAAATCAAAAATGTTAGAAATTAAATTTTATGAATAAAAGGCTTTACTTTTATTTTTATGAATAGTTAACATGACTTAACCTTTTTGAAATTTGAAAGGCGATATTAGTTTTGTGGTTGATTTTCATAAAAATTTAAAATGTGTTTCTTTTGACTTCTAAGGATAATATATTTTATTTTTATATTTCAAAAATTTTAAATCTGGACTTAAGAAATATAATAATATTTGACGAAAAAAATTTAGTCACATTTTTATTATATGAAAAAAGGATGAATTTAATTTGAGGAATTATATCATATTACTATATTTGTGTTAAAATAACACGGGGTGTTACAAAGGCGTAGCAGATTTTTAGCGTGAAGGGTGAACGCTGTTATAGGCAGTATTCCCGTATCGTTTGCTACTTCACAGCTAAAGGTCATCCTGTACATTTGTAGCTTGATCAGCAATTATTTTTTGTGGGTTTGGTTAAATGTCTGTAAATGCTTTTAAAAGTGATGTTTTGTTGCACGCACCGTGGGCAGGCAACACTGTTGGGTTTCGAGCAGAAGTCGCAAGTGTGTATCTCGCCTTCACTTATTTCATTTTTTTTTCCCACAGTTTGAACAACCTATGTAGGCGTAAATCTTTTGCAGGTCTGGTCCTTGTAGCTTGACTGCTAGCCAATGTCGCTCTTCTTGTAATATTTTATTGCTCTGCGTAAATTTTGCGAGGGTTAGCGAACAGGCGTTGTAGTTTTCTTAATCTGAATCTTCTAGTGGTTGTATCTGTTTTTTTTGAGGAATGTTTACCTTCTTTTGAAGCAGGAAAGAAATTTTCTGGAATGTTTTGTGGCCTTCAGTGTTTTTCACGGCTTTGATTCTTGACTGCACGTTCAGAAGCAAGTTTTCGTTCTGAGCAACCCTGCATACGCATTGCGTCTGTAATTAGGCTCTAAAATTTTAAAGCTTCCACTATTAACCGGTAAATGCATACAATAAATTTGGCGGCAATTTGATCTGTGCTATTACCATTTCTGCAATCTGGCTGCGGTCTCTCCTACAGGTGAGGCTGTGATTCTGTGAAGGTAGTCGACACAGTAGTCGTTAAAGAGAAACCTGTAACATGAGTTCCAGGCTGTTTAATCAGTGCTAAATTAGCATATACGGCAGCGATTTGTTTATCTGTTGCGGTGTATGTTAAGGCCATGTAATAAGAGACGACACCTTTGTATGTCGAGGATCTAAGAGCAGTGAGTCCGACCACCGTTGGTGAGGCAGTAACCCTCGCCAAATTTTCAAAGTCAGAAGTGGCAAATTCATTCCACGCTGAAATTGTAACAGGCTGTTCTGTGTTGTAAGATGGCGCAAACTACATTAGATTGGCTGCTAATTTTTTTTAGGGGTCTCTGCTTGTTTTGCAGACATTCAAGAATGTATATGCGACACGGCAAATCAGTCTGCCTACCAGTTATCAAGCATAAGTATTTCTCGAACAAATGTTTCCGGGTTTTGCGCGGTTCTGATTGCCCTAGCAGTCTTCTCCATGTACACAACCACTCCAATTACATCTGCAATTTGTAATAAACACCAGTTAGGTTTTCAGGTTCGGGCGTACGACGTTCCTGGGATATTATTCATGTACGTACCATATTTGTCGTCTCCAGAGGATGTCTTAGGGATTTCGCTTATAGGCCTGAAATCTGGCTCCCCAAAATTCCTTCCAGCTTCAATCGGCTGAATGATGGTGTCACTTCCAAAGCTCATCTGGAAATCTAGATCAGTTGTTTGGCGTTTCCACTGCGGGTCACAGCGTTTTATTGGCGCATTTGCAATCGCATATGTTCTATTGTACACAAAAGCATTTTTGTAGCCTTCTACTTGGTCGCCGAACAGCGCTCCGCGCATCTTGTTACCCTATCAATTTTTTCAGACACGTTTAGTGTACACGAAATTCTTCTGAAGTTCAGCTGGCAGGCATAGAGAAATTATTTTCCGTTTTTTCCCTAAATGTGCTTTAAAAGGTCATTTAGAAATTCACTCTTTACCTTGTCATCTTGAAGCACGAGACTCTGGTACGTAGTACCCTTCGTTGGCGATGTCTTAGGCCGGCTTTTATAGATGACCTTGACCTTAACCTTGTAGGCTTTGGTCGTTGTGTTCAACTCATCTAAGAAAACGTGGTTTGGCTTCATAGCGACGTTAGCTGCAATTATAAAACGTAATTCAAATTAGTCTATCGTGAGGCGTTTTTCTGTATTTTGGGAGTAATTGCAGTGTACTCAACGCAGATTATTTGACGGGAACTTCTACTGCATTAGAAAATCTCATCTATGCTAACTGCAACAAAAATGTAAATTTTTTCAGCTTTTCCCAGCAGCGCCTTCCTACTAAATACATTCTCATCAAAAGGTTTACAGCGTAACTCGCTCCTATTTCCTAAAAGTTTGAGATACACATTAACGGCTACGCAGGTATACAGTTTCTGTCTAATTTCCGGCTGCTGTAAGCTTCAATAGAACGCACACTTCGAGGGCTTTTCTAAAAGTCGCTAGTTTTCAGTTACAGGTGAACTGACTCGCCAAACCTACCCCAAAACTTAATCTTATTGGTAGCTATTGATGCTTTAAAAGGTATTGGGAGTAATTAAAGTGAATAATACCTGCTGTAGTTTGCTATTTTTGGAGCCGAAATCTGTGCCTTGCTATTTGTGAGTGAAGTGGTTGGAATTTATTACGCCCCACCTCCTTAAATATATGTGTGTTTGACTAAGTTCTAAGGCACGTAGGGGTTAGTTCTCTGCAAATTAGTTGCACAGTGAATATTTGTCTGGCTGCTCAAAAATCTGGTTAAGGTCCCTGCTTACGTTTTCTATTTTGAAAAAAGCAATAGATATCTACGAGGTGTTGTCATGTCACAGTGTTAGGCCTAAGCTGTGTAGATGTGGCAATGTCTGTGGATGTACTTTTAGTTGTTCATTTTGGGGTGCAAATGATCTACTCTTTTTTCTTCGGCATTCGACAAAGTCGATTTCAAACGTTCAATTGACCTGTAATAATAATCGGGTGTCGTATTTTAGAGCGAGCACAAAACGTTTGATTCGCTATTTCTTGCACAAAAGTATTACAGAACTCTAGGCGTGAACATCAGCAAATTCCAGCCAAACGAAGCACGTCAGATGATACAATATTTCGGACTGTTCCTGCAGCTTGTTGCAGAGAATACGTGAACTTTAGAAGCCTGTCATGCACGGGACAACGCCATATAAAGCTGACCTGGAGAGAAACATGGTCGCGGTAGGAAAATTGAGACTCTTTCTAGCGTTTAGCCTTGCGTCTTATTTATTGTCATCGCAAAGCTGAGTTTCACTGGGAATTGTTTCCTCTAAAATTGGAAAGGGTATTTGCTTGCTGTTGTCGACCGTAAATTGATTCTTGGAATTAAAACATGATGTCCTTTATTCTGACCTAGGGATGTCATTGGGGCGGGGCGGGGCGGGGGCGGGGGAAGCATCTCCACCACCGCATCCACCAACAAAAACCCACCTCCACCTCCGCCCCATCACCCATGGCGGGTGACAACTTGTCCTCCACCACCCGCCTGACGGGGAATTTTTTAGACCCACCACCGCCCTTAATCGCCCTGCACTCCGCCCCACCCGCCTCAGACCCGTCCCACCCGCCCATGAAATCGATTTATCGCTACGTAAATTTTAATATTTTTTTACCGAAATTTTTCTAATTACGACATAGCCACATAAACACATTTCAAATAACCAACCAAAGTATTGTGAGTACCAAATAAAAATACATACGACACACATTTAAAGTTTATGAATTAAATAAATAAAAATCAATCCGACACCCTACACTAAATATAAACAAAAAAAATGTTGTATACTTCATTCATATTTGAAAATATAAAGAAAAGAAAAAGTTAAAAGTAAAAGTCTTATCTAATTTATATTTCTATGAGTATGATTATATGAATTAGGTGGGTATAGACGGGGCGGGTATAGGCGGGGTGGGGCGGGGGCGGGTAAGTGGGGGCGGGGCGGTGTTTTGATGAAATCCACCACCGCTCCACGACCCGCGGCGGGGATCACTTTTAAGATCCACCACCGCTCCACGACCCACTAAAGGGTCTTCTACCTCCACCCTAACTAGGGCGGGTGCGGGGCGGTATCCGCGTTGACCCGCCCCACTGACATCCCTATTCTGACCGCAGACTATGACACATTCAAGCAAGTTTGGGTGAAATTTGTGGCAGATTAGACGTGTCCCGTTGCACAGCCCAAAAGATGGAAGCAAATTCCGGAGGAGAATTACTGGACAGTTTATCTTCAGCACAAGGTCATGGGGAGTCATTCCTTCCAGACATAATTTGTTGATGAACTCTGACGGGCAAATGTTGCAAGTGTCGTCAATCATCGTGTCAAAACTTTTATACGTCACTGCTGTTCCAAGAAATTCTTCTATTAATGTCGCATTTATCATATCAACATCTTCATTCATCGGGATCAAAATAGCCCTTGTCGTAAAGATTTCAGGACCAAAAAGACCTGTAAACAGCTCTGGGAAAGCGTTCCGTGATACCCCCGGTATTGCTGCAGCCGAATGAGAGTCAATCTCTGTCGATATTTCCGCTGGCAGCGGCACATCTGAGTGGTCTTCATTTTGCAGCAGACCGTCACCTAGGGATAGAAGGAATCGTGCAAACTCAGGGTCTGCCCGTGCACGTATGTTCTCAGTGAGAGTAAGTTTAGTGAATTGCGGCCAAAGTGATGACGAAACTAGGCTTGCCTCGACCACCTCTGCCACCAATTTGTTTGGCACAACTGGTAATATCTGCCTGAAATCCCCTCCAAACACCACCAGCGAAGGTGCAGGAAAGTGATGAGACTGCTCGGCGCCTGCCTTGAGCCTCGCCGTCTTGGGCGTGGGGAGCGGAAATGCCTCGCAGGAAAAAGGGGTGCGAAGTTTTTGTGAAAAATGGGGGAGATCATTGCATGAATTTGTGACCAAAAAAGAAAAGTAGAAAAATCCTTTTTGAAAATGTATTTTCGGAGTCGCCACCAAATATTAAAGGAATTTGGAACCTATTCAACGCGTCTTGAAATACAAGACACGAGTGTCTCAGATTTCAAGATGCGTCGATATCTATCAATCTGAGGTTTGAAACCAGAGAAGGGATTCGGAGTGAGGTTACTTTTCAAAAGTTTTGACAAAAATGTGTTTTGAAAACTGAAATCAAAAAGCCTACATAAAAGTAGTCTCTACTAATTTGAAAACATTTATTTAATTTCGATATTTGGGCTAAAATGACGCTATGTACAAGTGCGAATATATATGACTCGATAAGAATGCATAAATAATGTAAATAGTCAAAATAATGATTTTCTATGGGAAATGTACGTTTAAATAATAATTTATTGATTAAATTATTACCATAAACGTTATTTTCCGACCTCGTATTTTGACTCTTTAAGAATTTGTAAAAACCCTCAGTTTTGACATGCTAAAAGACTCTATGAAACGGTACAATTTAGTGTTGGATCCGTGATTCTAGTCGTTATTTAATGCATGAATGAGGACTTGCATAATTATAAAAGTGACGTCGGTTTGCTTTAGTGATAATGAGTCGTTATTTATGCGATATTGGCGGGGTTTAGACGGATTATGAATCCGAATTACTACAACCGTATTACGAATACGGCTTCGCTAATGCCAATATCGGGTTGGGGTTAATGTAACCCCTTTGTCCGAGTCTCAAACCGTCCCAGAGCGTAGGTAAAATGTTTACCTTTCGAAAGTGAAAAGACGGTATTTTTGAGTGGATTTTGTGAGTGTGTTAATGTGTTTTGTAAAACCGATTATATTGAAATGAATGAAGTGGGTTGGTATTTATAGAGGTTGGCTGATTTGAAGGTAAACAAAATATAAATCGCTTTGTGTCTGCAAAGCGTTTTATATTTTGTTTGGGTTAATTTTGTAAGAAAAATGAAAAAGCGGTTTGCGTGGGGAGGAATTTATAATCGCCGTTAACAGCGATTAGAAACTTAATCGCTGTCAACAGCGATTTCTATTTTGTTTTGGTGAAATTTGTCTATGCCTTTTGGTTTTGGACGTGTGATTAGGTGATGATTATGTTTTATTTGGATATTTTGGGCCAAATTAGTTTTTGGCTCAATTTTGATTTTCGTGCTTTGGTTTTTGTCGTGTTTTTGGTTTTGGCTCGAAATAAAATAATATTAGGTTATATTATTTTACGGTATTGTAGAGTCTAGTTTTGTGAAAATGTGACACGGGGCCTTTGGCCCGTTTGAGTGTTGTGTTAGTGTGCGTTTTGGGTCGTTTTTGTAAGTTTGGGCGTTTGTAGCTAGTTGAACATTTGTTTTTGTGGCTTGGCTTAATAAGGCGTTCTCAGATCGTGCTCACAATGACTAAGAGTGACATTCATTTTTATGATTATGCAAGTTCAAATTAATACGTTAAGAATGACTAAATACGTTTTAGACACTTTTGTACCGTTTCGACTCTTTTAAAAGCATGCATGAAAGTCCTTTTCATCATCGGGTTTGTTTTTGGGGGTGCGGATACGGGTATCTCTGAGCCCCAGTTTGACTGAGCTTGGACAAAGCGTTAGTCAAACTTAAAGATAGTATCCGGACCATTACAGTCTCGATACTACCTGGCGGCGCCAAGCATGTGTCTTACGGGAGAGACGAGGACTTAGCGTTGGGAAATGCGGGGAGGGACGACATGTTTTTAAGGACATGACGGTCCTACATGTTTAAGGGCATGTCAGCCTGCATGTGGCTTTAGTACTCGCAGCTGGCGCCTTGCTTGTGCTTCTGCTTGGGCTTCGCTTGTGCTTCTGGCTTGCGCTCCTTGCTTGTGCTTTGCTTGCTCTTCTGGCTTGCGTTTCTGGCTTGCGCTTCTGGCTTGCGCTCCTTGCTTGTGCTTTGCTTGCGCTTCTGGCTTGCGCTCCTTGCTTGTGCTTTGCTTGCGCTTCTGGCTTGCGCTCCTTGCTTGTGCTTTTTTTGCGCTTCTGGCTTGCGCTGGTACGGACGTCTCGTAAAGGAGGTTACGTGTTTTTGTGTTTCTCATAAAAAGGGCTAGGTTTTTATGAACGTCTCGTCAGGAGGCTACGTGTTTTCGTGTTTGGTTTATAAAAAATGGTTAGGTTTTTATGAACGTCTCGTGAGGAGGCTACGTGTTTTCGTGTTTGGTTTATAAAAATGGTTAGGTTTTTATGAACGTCTCGTGAGGAGGCTACGTGTTTTTGTATTTCTCATAAAAAGGGCTAGGTTTTTGTGAACGTCTCGTGAGGAGGTTACGTGTTTTTGTGTTTCTCATAAAAAGGGCTAGGTTTTTATGAACGTCTCGTGAGGAGGCTACGTGTTTTTGTGTTTCTCATAAAAAGGGCTAGGTTTTTATGAACGTCTCGTAAGGAGGCTACGTGTTTTTGTATTTCTCATAAAAAGGGCTAGGTTTTTATGAACGTCTCGAGAGGAGGCTACGTGTTTTTGTATTTCTTATAAAAAGGGTTAGGTTTTTATGAACGTCTCGTGAGGAGGCTACGTGTTTTTGTGTTTCTCATAAAAAGGGCTAGGTTTTTATGAACGTCTCGTAAGGAGGCTACGCGCTTATGGTTTGGTTTTATAAAAGTGGTTAGGCTTTCATGAACGTCTCTTAAAGGAGGCTACGCGCTTTTGGTTTGGTTTTATAAAAGTGGTTAGGCTTTTATGAACGTCTCTTAAAGGAGGCTACGCGCTTTTGGTTTGGTTTTATAAAAGTGGTTAGGCTTTCATGAACGTCTCTTAAAGGAGGCTACGCGCTTTTGGTTTTTCTCATAAAAAGTTAGGTTTTTATGAACGTCTCGTGAGGAGGCTACGCGCTTTTTGGTTTTTCTCATAAAAAGTTAGGTTTTTATGAACGTTTCGTGAGGAGGCTACGCGCTTTTTGGTTTTTCTCATAAAAAGCTAGGTTTTTATGAACGTCTCGTGAGGAGGCTACGCGTTTTTGTTGGGACTTGTCAAAGAGGTATATTATTTTTGTGGTTTGAGTTGAAATTGTGTTTGAAATGGGTTGAAAGTGTATTGGTAGGGTCGAGTTCAGGGACGAGGTTGAGGACTAGAGGTGAGGACGGTGAGGGAGTCGGTGGGGTCGTGCCGAGGATGGAGGTGCGGCAGCTCTCGAGGCTGTGACGGAGGTTTTCATGGGGATGGTTGATGAGTGGCGTGGCGAGAGGTGGCTGGTTATCGTGCCGAGATCGATTCCTTGCGTGCTGTCTTAGAGCATCGTGACCAGTCACAGTAGGCTTGAATTTGTCGGTTTTGTATTTCAGGGCTTCGTACGTGGTACATGTATTTTGGACTTGTATTATGTGTATTAGTATTTGTATTTGACGGCTTATGTATTAGGGCTTGCGCATACGGTTGTGTACTTTGGGCTTCTATTTGTGGTTTTGGTGTTTTGTAGGTGTTTATAAGTGGTTGTTTGGGCTTTGCTTATGGCTAAAGGCTCTACGTACGGCGTCCTAAACTTAGGTTATTTCGTCTTGTCTCGAAAAATGCGTGCTCAGGTTGTGGCTGGGCCTGAAATCCTTTTGTATTTGCGAGCGTACCTGCAAAAAGTCGTTAGTCGTAAAAACATACATACATGTCTCAATTGAGACTGACTTGTTTATGATTAAACTAAATGCAGAGTTTTGAAATATGCTGTTTAAAAAGTATTTTAGACTCGTAAAAAGACGCTTTTGACATTCTAAAAATGGGAGCTAAAACGACATTTTGAGACGAAAATTGTGAATGCGAAAATCGTGTTTTTTAATTTTTGTGTGATTATCGTGTTTTGTAAATGTGAAAAATTTGAAAAACGGGAGCCGACTACGCAAATCGTGACGACGCTACGGGACCGTAAATGTTGACCAAGAGGTCGGTAAATGGGTAATAGGGGTAATAAGTTAAAGGTTTAGGGCGTAGGTGTGTAAGAGTTGTAAGAAAATCGAATAATTTTGTCAGGGAACAAAAAGAAAATCGCCTGTTCACTAGCGTCTATGTTTTTGTGTTGTACTTTGTTTGGCAAAGCTCGACTATAAAAGGAGGGCTAGGTTAACTCATTTTACTCATCCTTTCAACGTTCTATTCTCGGCATTCCAAAGATATTCAAAATATTTACGGAACGTTCGTCGAGTTATGGAGAACTTCGAAGGAAACTTGCGTCGTTGGTGTTCATCCTTGTCGGGGCTGGAGGAGAAGGACTTGAGAGATTGCGGTTTCGGGGCACTCATGGGTCTAAGGCAGGCTCAAATGGAGCCCGGGGTCTTAGATGCCTGTCTCGACTATTGAGGAGTTTGGAGCTATTGGTGGTTGGTCGCCGACTAACATACCCGTGTGTGTTAGGCAGGAGGTAGAGCATAAGTGGCATGTGCAGAACTATCTCCAGATGACCCGTGTCGAGGTGGAAGAGCTTTTCGTTGGGAGCCGTATCAACCTTAATAAATGCGTGCCCGGTGGTTTATGAGCCGCAATAATGAGGCGATTTCTTTTGGTCTTGCTAGGAAAGAGCGGCATTCTGTTTAATCCACCGTTACATGTTCCCCGACTCTTTGTACGAGGGAGCGCTTGGCGATCCTCGTTTAATCACTATCATCCAACAGATGGAGTATGGTTGCAATCCTTCCGCCGTGATCTTGGCCGAGACGGTCCTGGGCCTGGATAATCGTGCCTGCAATAGAGAATGTCCATACCGAGAATGTCCCCTGATTCTTCAGGTGTGGTTGATGGAGCGTCTGGGTGTGCTGGGTGATATTAACGGGTCATATTCCGCTGGGAGTGTGACTAATCGCTATATTAGGTGGCTAGACCCAAACCACCGTCCTGACGATTACTTTCCCGAATTTGTGAGGTTATCGGTCATCCGTTGGTTGGTACCATGGTGGGGAATAGTTGACGTGACGGCGAGGACAGCTGCCGATGGACCCTCTGGAGTCCTTCTCTGCGGGTTTGACATGGGCGTTTACATCCATCCTTTGCGAGTGAGGCGACAGACAGGGTGGGCACAGTTTATCCCTGGTCATGACACTATGGTCCAGGGGACGGTTATGCTGACTAGTGATATAATCGACGCTTGGGCGAGCGGTTGGATTATGCGCCCCAGGTGGCCTGCGGCTGGTATTCCTAGGACGATTCGGGTATCACCGGCCTATGCTAGGTGGACTGTTGCCCAGAGCTCCCATAAGAGGTCGTGCCTTCGCGCCCTAGAGCTAAAACGGGCCTCCTCAGGCTTCTGAATGTGTGTTCGGCTGTGGGTCGCCGTAGGGGTTGAGGGTCGGTGGTCCCATATTCAGCTGAAAGGTTTTAAGTCGGCTTTTGAGAAGGAAGGGAACCTGGTGTTGTTTGTGTGTGTTTTGTTAGTATTATGTTCATATTATGTTGTATTATGTATTATATTATCTATCCTAAACCCGATGTACATGCCGGGATTTGTATTGTAATATATTGTAGTGTTTGTTAGTGTAGTCTATGCTCCTACGTCTGAAAAATCCAAAATGTAACCGTTCTTTTTAAGATTAATAAAAATCAGGTTTTTTATTTACGACTTTGCCTCATTTTGCTTGTTATTTTGTGTGAAATTCCTTGGCTCTAATCTCTTTTCAAAGGTTTAGAATGCAAGCATGGTTTTAGGAAATTTTTGTATTGACTATTCCCTCGACTTTTTTAAGCTTTGGGTTTGTCGTTTTGTGTTGAATGTCGTTCTTTTCACTTTCAGGTTTAAAAGACGAATTTTTGTGTTGACTATGTCCTTGACTTTTTTAAGCTTTGGACGTGTCATTTTTTGTGTTGAATATCGTCCTTTTAACCCTTTAGGTTTAAAAGACGAATTTTTGTGTTGACTATGTCCTTAGCCTTTTTAAGCTTTGGACGCGTCATTTTGTGTTGAATGTTGTCCTTTTAACCCTTAGGTTTAAGAGACGAATTTTGTGGCGACTATGTCCTTGACTTTTTTAAGCTTTGGACGCGTCATTTTGTGTTGAATGTTGTCCTTTTAACCCTTAGGTTTAAGAGACGAATTTTGTGGCGACTATGTCCTTGACTTTTTTAAGCTTTGGACGTGTCATTTTTGTTTTGTGTTGAATATCTGTTGCGCTTTTTGCAAAGCTGCCTACGTATCCACGAAAAGTGGAATCAAACCGGCGTAGTTCGGAAGTGTACGTTTAGGGGCATACCGGCCCAAGAGTTGTGTTTGCTTTTTGTGGTGAATGTGCACGTTTAGGGGCATGCCGGCCCATGTATTGTGTTTGATGGATGCATGTTTAGGGGCATGTCGGCCCATGAATTGTGTGTTTTTTTTGTTTTGAGAGAGTGCACGTTTAGGGGCATGCCGGTCCATGAACATGTTTAAGGACATGTCGGTCCATGAACATGTTTAAGGACATGTCGGTCCATGAACATGTTTAAGGACATGTCGTTCCATGAACATGTTTAAGGACATGTCGGTCCATGAACATGTTTAAGGACATGTCGGTCCATGAATTGATTTTTAGAAAATTTCGCATTTTATAGATACATTGCAAGGCGTTTTTAAGGGTAGTACTTTTTGAGCTGGTCGAGGTTTGTTGCTAGGCTAAACTCTTGACCGTCCAAGTCGGTTAGTTTTGCTGCTCCGCCTGTGAAGATTTCCTTGACGAGGTAGGGTCCAGCCCAGTTAGGCTTGAATTTTCCTCGTGGGTCGACTGGAAGTGGTGCTCGGACTGACTTTAGTACGAGATCACCTACTTTTATGTGTCGAGGCTTAACTCGCTTGTTGAATGCTCGTTGTAGTCGGGCTTGGTATATTCGTACGGCACTCAGGGAATGCAGTCGGCGTTCGTCTAGGAGCATGAGTTGTTCGTACCGTTCACGGGCCCATTCTACTTCCGGGATGCTACTTTCCATTAGTATGCGTAGAGACTGTATTTCTATTTCCACTGGTTGGACGGCTTCCATGCCATAGGTGAGGAAATAGGGGGTCATGCCTGTGGGCGTGCGAATGGTAGTGCGGTATCCCCATAATGCATATGGTATCTTGTTGGGCCAATCTTTGCAGCTGTCGATCATTTTCTCGAGTATGGTGTCGACTGTCTTGTTTGCTGCTTCAACGGCTCCATTGGTTTGGGGTCGATAGGGCGAGGATTTGTGATGTTGGATGTTGTATTTTGTGAGTATAGCTTCTGTCTCGCGCTGAAAGTGCGAGCCTTGATCGCTGATGAACTCATGGGGTATGCCATACCGGCATATGATGTTCGTCTGGATGAACTTGGCGACTTCATTGGAGCCAAGGGTTCGAAAAGATGCTGCTTCTACCCATTTAGTAAAGTAGTCGATGGCCACTAGCACGAAACAGTGACCTCCTGCTCCGATGGGGTGGACTTTTCCTATTACGTCGATGCCCCAAGTTGAAAAGGGCCAGGGTGAGGTTAGGCTGTATAGTGGTGAAGGTGGTACATGCTGGACATTGCTGAAAATTTGGCAGTTGTGGCAATGCTTGACGTATTGGATGCAGTCTACTTCCATGGTTGTCCAATACCATCCTAGTCGTAGAATCTGTTTGCAGAGTGCTCGAGCGTTCATGTGGGGTCCGCATTCGCCATCATGGACTTGTGTGATGATTTGCTGCCCCTTCTTGTAGTCGACACATATGAGCAGCGTCCCTTGTGGAGTTTTCTTGAGTAATTGTCCCATTTCTAGCATAAATTGGGAAGCTAGGAGTATGATAGCTCTCTGTCCACATTTATCGGTGTCGGGTGGGTAAGTGTTGTCTGTTTTGTAGTTGATTATGGCTTGATACCAAGGCTCTGTCTGCTCGGCTTCGTCTAGGTCAATGGTATGGATGTATGCTGGTTCGTCACGTCTTTCGACGATGATGGATAGTAACTTCATGTCTGGTGGCATGTTCAGGAGGGATGAGAGTTTTGACAGGGCGTCGGCAAACTGGTTTTCTTCCCTTGGGAGGTGGTAAAATTCGATGCAGTCGAAGTTGGTTAGGAGTTTTTGTACTTTTGCTTGGTATTTGGTGAGGGTTTCGCTCATGATCTTCCATGCCCCGGTCACTTGATTTATGATGAGGAATGAATCTCCATGCACCCGTAGGTTCTTTATTTTGAGGGCGATGGCGGCTTGCAGGCCGTAAATGCAGGCTTCGTATTCTGCGGCGTTGTTTGTGACGCTAAAATCGAGCTTGATCGAGAGCGGAGTATGGTCGCCATTTGGGGATATTAAGAGTATTCCTACTCCGTAGCCGCGGTAGTTTGATGCTCCGTCAAAGTATAATTGCCAGTATTCCTTTTCTATGGCAAGGATTCCATCGTCAGGGAATGACATTGTGTCGATCATGGGTTGTTCGATGATAGCGTTTTCTGCAAGGAAGTCGGAAACTGCTCTTCCCTTGATCACTTTCAGAGGGAGGTATTTGAGTTCATACTCGGCGAGAGGCAGGGTCCACCTGTGTAGGGATCGGATCCCATTCACTAATCAAGTATTAGTGTAAATCAAATTACTCTAATTTGATTTAGCAAGATCTATGTAGTACAAATTTACATTGTTAACAAGTTTAGAAATTTATACCTTTCTTTTAAAGGATATTAGGGCACTAAACTAGAACTCCTTTCTAGTTTAGTTTCTTGAGATATAGCTTAGGATGATCCTCCTTAATAACCCAAGTTTTCAATGTAGAAAACCTCCTTTAGTTAGCACCCAAGAACAATACTCCAAAAATACTAAATATTTTTGATCTAGAAAATATTTAATATTAGCTTGATAATATGTGAAATATTAGTACTAACTCTTAGTATAATATTATCTAGAGAGTTTTGTTTAGAGAGGAAAAATTAGAGAGATGTGAGAAAAACAATACATGAATAAATTATCTTTCTCAATGCTCTATTTTATATAAGAGAACAAGCAAAATAGAAGTGTATATCACACTCTATTTGGCCGGCCCATGCATGTGAGGAGAGGAGAGTTTTGCTCTTGTTTAGAGTGTTTTCATGCATGTTAATCATTATGTTATGGCATGCAAGAACAACTCACAAGCAAACAAAGCACAACAAGACAAAAGAGAAGCTCCTTGCCTCTCCATTTTTACGGTCCAAATGGGCCTCAAATGAGTCTTATTTGTTTTCAATATTTGTCCCACAAATTGATATAATTTATCACTTAATTATCTAATATAATAAAGTGTAAATCAATTAAACTCTTCCTTAATATATATGTACACTTACACATATATTAAAATATACTTTTACTAATCTCATTAGTAAAATATACACAATTAGTGAATTAACACTTAATCACTAATTCTCGTCTCCTCTAATTATTTTATTGATATAAAATACAAACGTCCGAGTTCACAACTCGATCTCTCTCTAAATCAAAACAACGACTAGCAGTTAGTCAAAATATCAAGTCACTAATTATAATCGTATCTCATACAATTAATTAGCTTAAATATTTAGATGCGTTCCTTTAGGTGTGACTTAAAGGGATCAATTGATTCTGTAGTTCACACGACAATAACGTCAAACTCTAGTCGACCAACCGTTATTGATTTACGTTAATCAATTGACAATAATACGAGGATTATCCCCATGTATTCCTTAATTGAGATTTATTAAGTAATCGCACTATTGTGGAGGACACTTACTCCAACAATCTCCCACTTGTCAGAGACAAGTTGTGCATTACCAATTCTCATGTCCGCTTTCATCTCCCACTCGATGCAAGGTGTCTTACAGTCGTACTTGCATCCCGAGATATATATCGTGAGTGGTTTCCTCGATATGGAGAGTTCCTGTCTGACGGGGGAATCTACCGTAGATTTTTACCGTGCGTGGCCACGCATTTTCGGCGACTACTCCTCGAGTGGCCCAAAGATGTTTTACTGACGAGGGTGGACATTTCCTTCCACTCGATTATCTTGTATAATGCAGATCACCATGACCCCAAAGATGCCCTTATAGCCCCCTTTCACGGCATGGCTTAGGACAAAAATGAAAGTCACTCGGAGCTGCAGGCTCGGACAATCGGTTCAGTCAAAGAATCGACTTCAGCAATACTATAGAATTCCCACCACGACCAGGTTTGATCTCATTGAAAAGGAATTCTAAAAGCGTCACTGCCCGACAGAGTGTTCTTCACAGTCTGTCTATGCAAACGATCAGTCATCACATATGACCCTATGGTGTTGAACCCACCATCGATCGACTTGCAATCTAGTCTCTCGGAGACGTCACCTCATATGAGAGCCTAGGGACCAAATACTTAGTTTATTCCGTTCACTTGAATATGTTCAAAGTTGTCACACAAATATTCGGATAAACAAAGTATGCATTCAATAATGACTTAAGATAAAACAATGAATGTTATTTTCATATATGTAATAAGATACATCGTTCAATTACATATTACGAAACTAAAGGAAATCTGGCATACGCCGCAACCCCATAGAGGCGGTGTGCGCGTCATGCTTAGCCCTCGAAAGAGGCTTGGTTAAAGGATCGTGATATTATCGTGCATCCCAACCTTACAAATATCTATTTCCTTCCTTTCCACATTATCTCTAATAACGTGGTATTTCCTCAACGATGTCTAGACTTGTTGCTAGACTTGGGCTCCTTCGCTTGGAAAATAGCCCCTTTGTTATCACAATAAGCAAAGGAGGATCCGCGGCACTAGGGACTACTCTTAGTCCATCCAAGAATTGCGAATCCACAGCTTCTTTAGCGACCAGATCTTTGCCAAATACTCGACTTAGTCGTAGAATCGCGGTGACACTCTGTTTGAAGCTCTTCCAACAAACAGCTCCTCCATTCAACATAAAGACATAGCGGATTGGGATTTGGATCATCCCCATCGGTTTGGAAACTTGCATCCGTGTAACCGCTTTACACGTAGCTCAAGTTCTCCTCCAAACACTAGAAAGCGAATCCTTAGTTCTTCTCAAGTACTTAAGGATGTTCTTCACAGTTATCCGTGACTCTCACCGGGATTAGCTTGATCAAACTCGTCATGCTCAAAGCGGCGACATCGGACGAGTGCACATCATAGCATACATGATTGATCCTACAGCGGAAGCATAAGGGATCAATTTCATGCGTTCAATTTCCGCAGGAGTCGTAGGACATTGAGATTTCTTCAATGTTATTCCTACACTCATCGGAAGAAAGCCTCTCTTGGAGTCTTTCATATTGAACCTATCAAGAATCTTATCGATATAAGTTTCTTGACTTAATGCTAGTATCCTCTTAGATCTATCTCTATAGATCCGGATACCCAAGATGCGTTGTGCCTCTCCCAAGTCCTTCATTTGGAAATGGTTTCCCAATTCCACCTTTACCGAGTTGAGACTTGGAATATCATTTCCAATCAATAGTATGTCATCCACATACAAAACAAGGAAGGTTACTTTACTCCCACTAAACTTCATGTACAAACAAGGTTCCTAAGACTCTGGCGAAACCATGTTGTTTGATAACATGATCGAATCTGTGATTCCAACTCCTCGATGCTTGATTAAGACCATAAATGGATCTCTTAAGCTTGCATACTTTCTTAGGGTTGGATGTGTCTACAAAACCTTCAGGTTGTGTCATAAACACTTCCTCTTCTAGAATCTCATTCAAGAAGGCGGGTTTTACATCCATTTGCCATATTTCATAGTCATGAAATGCCAACCGCTAAGATTATCCTTATGGATCGAAGCATCATGGCCGGTGCAAAGGTTTCATCATAATGAATCCCTTGGACTTGTGAAAAGCCCTTTGCCACCAATCTAGCTTTGTAAACATCAATATGTTTATGTATGCCGAGTTTGATTTTGAATATCCATTTACGAAGGGGTCGCACTCCTTCAGGTAAATCTACCAAGTCCCAAACTTGGTTCTCGTACATAGAATCCATTTCGGATTTCATGGCTTCAAGCCATTGTTCGGAGTTGGGGCTACTAATAGCCGCCTTGTAGGTTGAGGGTTCGTTGCTTTCGAATAGCAACAAATCACCCTCCTCCTCGATATTCTGAGAGTAGCAGTCGGGTTGTTGACTAACTCTTCACGACCTCCTAGGGATTATGGCCGTGTGAGAAGGCGAGAGCGGTTTCCTCATCTTCTGCGTCGGTTTGTGGCTCTTGAACTTCATCAAGTTCAAATTTTCTCCCACTCTGTTTCTTAGAAATAAACTCATTTTCTAGGAAAACAGCATCACGAGCCACAAACACTTTGTTCTCGTGAGGGTTGTAGAAGTAATAGCCACAGGTTTCCTTAGGATAACCTACAAATAGACATTTGTCAGACCTTGGAGCGAGTTTATCGTCAGTTTTATTCTTGACGAATGCCTCACATCCCCAAATTCTCATGAATGACAAATAGGGAACCGTTCCCATCCATATCTCATATGGAGTCTTATTGGCCGCTTTAGTCGGACTTCGATTTAGTGAGAAAACAGCAGATAATAGCGCAAAGCCCCAAAATGATCCAGGAAGCTCAGTTTGACTCATCATAGACCGAACCATGTCAAGCAAGGTTCGATTTCTCCTTTCTGCAACACCATTCAATTGTGGTGTGCCCGGAGGAGTCCTTTGTGATATAATACCACAATTCTTAAGATGTGAATCAAACTCATTACTTAGATATTCGCCACCACGATCCGATCGTAGTGCTTTTATCCTTTTGTTTAATTGGTTCTCAACCTCATTTTGAAATTCTTTAAATTTCTCAAAAGCATCACTTTTATGCCTTATTAAGTAGACATAACCATATCTACTTAAATCATCGGTAAAAGTAATGAAGTAATGATATCCTCCTCTAGCGGTGATGTTTAATGGACCACACACATCGGTATGTATGAGTCCTAAAACCTCACTTGCTCGTGTCCCTTTACCGCTAAAGGGTTGACGAGTCATCTTGCCTAAAAGGCAAGCTTCGCATGTACCATATGATTCGCAATCAAATGGTTTGAGAACCTTGGTCTCAACAAGTCTCTTTATCGTCTTTCGTTTATGTGACCTAAACGACAATGCCAAAGGTAGGATTTGTTTGATTCATTCGTTTTGAGCCTCTTGTTCTCAACATGATAGACATCATTAACATCATTTAAAACATAAATACCTCCAATTGAAATAGCTTCACCATAAACCATTTCATTAAAAGAAAAAGTACAACGGTTGTTCTTAATCTCAAAACAAAAGCCTTAGCATCTAACACGGAGGCGGAGATAATGTTTTTGGTTAGAGTTGGTACAAAATATGATTATTCAAAAGCAACTCTAATCCACTAGCAAGAGCGAGTACAAAAGTTCCCACGAAACGGCCGCTACTCTAGCTCCATTGCCCATGCGAGATCTACATCACCCTTGGCTGGGGCCCGCACGCGTTTCTCATCCCTGCAAATGATTACAAAGGTGAGATCCACATCCGGTATCCAATACCCATGTAGAAATGCAAGCATGATTGATGTCAATCATATAGAGATTAGAAGGAATACCTTTGGATGTCTCACATCCATTCTTGAGATCCTTCTTATACTTGAGACAATTGCGCATCCAATGACCCACCTCATTACAATATTTGCAAGTGTCTTTGAGGGTCTTCCCTTGTTGATCTTGGGCTTAGGCTTATGTGGAACACCTTCCACAATAGCCTTTCCCTACCCTTGCCAATGTTAGATGGCCCCTTCTTGGCCACCTTCCCCTTCTTCACTCCCAAGTTCATGTTCTTCATTTTCATGGAGAGAACATCTTTCTTCTCCACCTCATTCACTTCCATATCCCTCTCGGCTTGGACCAAGAGTGCATGAAGTTCATGGTAACTCTTATCCATGTTGTTCATGTTATAGTTTACTCTAAAGTGAGCAAACTTGTTAGGAAGAGAATGGAGGATGCGGTTGATCGCAAGAGCCTTGGGTATAGCACACTCTTGACGCTCAAGAGTGTCTATTTGCTCAATCATTTTGAGCACATGAGGACCAACTTTTTGGTTCCTCTCAAGCTTTGCATCGAAAAACCGAACCGCGGCTTCATAAAGCCTTATTTGCGGTGCTTTGGAGAACATGGTTGTCACTCGAGTGAATATCGCATATGCACTCTTTTGAGTAACCATTCGGAGTTTGAGAGCGGGTGACATGGACCAAATTAAGACGTTTTTAACGTCGTTGTCCACTTTCACATACTCATCATAGGCGGCACGAGCCGCGCCGGATCGAGAAGTGGGTTCGGCGGGTGGTTGATCGGTAAGGTGCTTGAGCACATTGTCGGATGTAGCGGCGCCCTTCATTGTCAAATCCCATTCGACGAAGTTGCTACCGTCATCCTTGAGGATACACTTATCCATCACGGTTCGCAACCATGAATCTTTGCCCAAAATAGGCGCGGGAGTTGATGATGATGATGCCATTGCGATAAAAGATTCTACAATAAATATGAGGAAATATATAAGCATACATTGTTCATTTATAACATTTGCTAAAACTCATTTTTAAAACAAATGTCCATTTATATAATGATCTCCTACGAAATTATATAAATGATTCCAAGACTCGTTTTCCATATAAAATTAGACATCTCATGTTTCCTTTTATATAAAAACGATAAGTCAACACTTGACTAATTCTACACTAGAATGCTTGGTTGATGATTTTCTTTAAAATGCATCTTTTAGCCCCAAATAACTCTTATTCGGTTGAGTCCAAACCAAATTAGCACGGGACTTCCTCCCACTACTTACCCATGGTAACAAGGTTCCACGTCGCGGAGGTCCTCACGAACATGGGGTTCATAGTCGCTACATTTGGAAAGGCTTAATCTCAATTCATTTTTGTTAAAATGTGGGTGATCTTGTCAATTTTTAGTCATTTAAATTCTTTATAAGTGAACTAATGTAGGAATCGTGACTTAAATCGACAATCATAGTGGGATATCGTGGCATGCATGGCGATTTTGGCATGTGTGCGGGAAAAATAAGCAAACAAACAAGCAAAACCAAGCAAGCAAGCATAAACCTAGTATGGCCACCTAAAGTAATTAAAATACAAGGAGTTACAAATTGGAAACCAACTCCTTTGGTCCCTCTTCATAATGGATCTCATCCAAGGCTCCTCCTTGCAAGCTTTAGAACTCTTCTAAGGCTCCAAGTCGATCTCCATCACCGGTCTTCGATTTACAAATAGTTACAAGTATGATTTACAAATGAATACATAGCAATCCTATTATACATTTATAAATGAAATAAACTATTAAAAATTACAAACCGGCGATACGAGATCGCATTTAATTACAAACCCACACGATATTCCCTTTCATTACGGGCAATATCGGTAAAAATATAACAACTATGGCCATACTAGTAAGAACAAACATTCATTCAATAATAAACATTCATCCAAACATGCATAATGTAAAACTTATAAATAAAAACATGCCAAAATCGCCCTAAACAATAATCGCATTAATTCGTTTCAAACCGATCTCATTTTAATCGATTAATCTTATATTAATCAATAATGCTTAAAACACCTTTTAAGCTTGAACTAAAACTTCTAAACTGATTTTAGAACCCCAACATTAGTTTATACTAACTTAAGGTGATATTAGTTCATAAACTTGGTCATTTGCTAATTAGAAGTACTTTAATCATAACCCTTTTATGAATAAAGCTTTATAAAATCAAAATAAAATAAAATAAAATTATTTTTATTTTGGAAAAATTTTGTATATTCTGGAACACTTCCAAAATATCAGAACAGAAAAGTTTGGCCAGAAAATATTTACGAATTATTTTATATAAAATAACATACGACTTCATCGATTTTAACTCATAAAATCAAGAAAACGTCTAAAACAGTGAGGTAAAATCCCAAATTTATACGAGAGCATCCTCATAATGTATAAAAATGTTGGTATAAATTTCATGTCCAGAAAACAACGTTTACTATATTTTTGGACATAAAAGGCATATCATACCGATTTTAAACAAAAATATGAATAAATATTCAAAACTCAAAATCTGACTTTGAAAATTTACATGCAGAAAGTATAAATATGAAACATCACTGTGTAAAAATTTCATGACCAGATTCGAACTATAACTATTTATAGTAATTATTTTAGCCAAAAACACACTTTTTGACTCGGTTTTGTATAAAAATCATTTAAATTAGCAAACAAATTCCAAAAATTACGAAATTTGACCAGAAATTTCATGAGACCAGAAAATTTGCATGCAATAAAAATCTCGTGTTAAAACCATTTTTAACACTATTTTCGGATTTTATGTTATTTATTCTCAATAAATACATAAAACTCCAAAAACAACAAAATAAATTTGTAACTACAAGCCTTGGCTCTGATACCACTTGTAGGGATCGGATCCCATTCACTAATCAAGTATTAGTGTAAATCAAATTACTCTAATTTGATTTAGCAAGATCTATGTAGTACAAATTTACATTGTTAACAAGTTTAGAAATTTATACCTTTCTTTTAAAGGATATTAGGGCACTAAACTAGAACTCCTTTCTAGTTTAGTTTCTTGAGATATAGCTTAGGATGATCCTCCTTAATAACCCAAGTTTTCAATGTAGAAAACCTCCTTTAGTTAGCACCCAAGAACAATACTCCAAAAATACTAAATATTTTTGATCTAGAAAATATTTAATATTAGCTTGATAATATGTGAAATATTAGTACTAACTCTTAGTATAATATTATCTAGAGAGTTTTGTTTAGAGAGGAAAAATTAGAGAGATGTGAGAAAAACAATACATGAATAAATTATCTTTCTCAATGCTCTATTTTATATAAGAGAACAAGCAAAATAGAAGTGTATATCACACTCTATTTGGCCGGCCCATGCATGTGAGGAGAGGAGAGTTTTGCTCTTGTTTAGAGTGTTTTTAAATGCATGTTAATTATTGTGTTATGGCATGCAAGAACAACTCACAAGCAAACAAAGTAAACAAGACAAAAGAGAAGCTCCTTGCCTCTCCATTTTTACGGTCCAAATGGGCCTCAAAAGAGTCTTATTTGTTTTCAATATTTGTCCCACAAATTGATATAATTTATCACTTAATTATCTAATATAATAAAGTGTAAATCAATTAAACTCTTCCTTAATATATATGTACACTTACACATATATTAAAATGTACTTTTACTAATCTCATTAGTAAAATATACACAATTAGTGAATTAACACTTAATCACTAATTCTCGTCTCCTCTAATTATTTTATTGATATAAAATACAAACGTCCGAGTTCACAACTCGATTTCTCTCTAAATCAAAACACTGACTAACCGTTAGTCAAAATATCAAGTCACTAATTATAATCGTATCTCATACAATTAATTAGCTTAAATATTTGGAGTACGTTCCTTTAGGTGTGACTTAAAGGGATCAATTGATTACCGCCGTTCACACGACAATAACGTCAAACTCTAGTCAGCCAATCGTTATTGATTTACGTTAATCAATTGACAATAATACAGGATTATCCCCATGTATTCCTTAATTGAGATTTATTAAGTAATCGCACTATTGTGGAGGACACTTACTCCAACAACCTGACCATGCGCCCATTTAGGATTGGTTTCTCAAATAGGTACTTGAGGGGTCCATTAGGGAGTAGACTCTTGTTGTGCTAGTGAGTAGGTAGTGCCTGAGCTTTTTGGTTGCCCAGACCAGCGAGAGGCAGCTTTTCTCGACTGGTTCATACCGAGTTTCGTAATCGTGGAACTTTTTGCTGATGTAGTAGATGGTCCGTTCTTCGTTGTTGACTTCTTGGGCGAGCATGGCTCCCATAGCGTTTGGCGTAGTCGTTAAGTATAGCGATAGGGGCAAGTCCTTTCGTGGGGGCACCAGAACGGGTGGATTTGTGAGCAAGCTTTTGACTTTGTCGAATGCTTGTTGACAATCGTCGTCCCATTTCGTATGCTCTTCTTTCTTCAATTTTTTGAAGATTGGCTCACAAATCATGGTAAGTTTGCTGATAAATCGGGAGATATATTGGACTTGTCCCAAAAAGCTCCTTATTTCGTCGATGTTGCTTGGCGGTTTCATACCCATTATTGCCTTGATTTTGGTTGGGTCTATTTCGATCCCGCGCTGGCTTACTATGTGACCCAGCAACTTGCCTGATGTGACCCCAAAGGTGCATTTCTGCGGGTTCAATCGTATCTTATACTGCCTGATTCGGGTGAAGAATTTCCGAAGGTTTATGACGTGGTCATCCCTTTCTTTTGATTTTACGATCATGTCGTCGACGTATACCTCGACCTCCTTATGCATCATGTCGTGGAGCAAGGTGGTAGCAGTGCGTTGGTAGGTAGCGCCGGCATTTATGAGCCCAAATGGCATGATCACAGAAGAAGACGTCCCCAGGGGGGTTACGAAAGTGGTTTTTGGCATGTCGTCTGCTGCCATTTTGATTTGGTTGTATCCTGCATATCCATCCATGAATGACAGTAAGGCGTGGTCTGCTGTGTTGTCAATTAGGATGTCCATGTGAGGTAGTGGGAAATCATCCTTTGGGCAGGCTTTGTTCAGGTCCCGGAAGTCGGCACATACTCGTATTTTGCCGTTTTTCTTCATTACCGGCACCATGTTGGAGACCCAATCAGAGTATTCAATGACCCGGATGAATCCAGCTTGTAGTTGCTTTTCGATCTCTTCTTTGACCATGAGAGACCATTCTGGCTTGATGCGTCGGAGCTTCTGTTTGACGGGTCTGGAGCCTTGCTTGATCGGGATGCGGTGTTCAGCTATCTCGCGGTCTATGCCGGGCATGTCCTTATATGACCAGGCAAAGACGTCCTTAAACTCTGCGAGGAGCTTGGTATATGTGGCCCTTTCTTCTGTGCTTAGGGAAGCCCCCAGTTGCAGTTCTTGAGGCTCTTCGGGCGTGCCTATGTCGATGGTTGTTGTGTCTTCAATGATGGGGTCCTGTTCAGGTTTTGAGACAATGCTTGCAATGTATCTATATAATGCAATGTTTTTTAGTTTAAATTTATCGTGATCATTGGAATACGTAGTTTTTAAATGAGGCAAAGGGTAATCAAAAACTTTCATGTTATTAATGTTATCAAAAGCGGTTACATTTGAAGATAGCTCAGACGAGGGAGTTTTGGATAACCTTAATGACTCTAGTTCTTACTGAGACTTACTATATTAGGAACGTAATTGAGTGACCTAGCCGTCTTTAGAGAAATGGCGTCATGATGACGCAGGATCCTAGACTCTAGGTGTAGACGCTTGAATTGGAACTTCCCGGGTCATTGGTAGATTGGGTGGCGTCTTCTTCGAGCTTCAGTTGTCGGAGGGCGGCTCGGAAATCTGAGGCTTCTATGGTGATGACCTCGTTGTAAAAAGGGATTTTAACCTTTTGGTGGAGAGTTGATGTTATGGCCCCGGTAGCGTGAATCCATGTCCTTCCTAGTAACATATTGTATGCCGGGGGAATTATTCGTCCATGAGTTGGAATTGGGTTTTTGTCTCGATGAGTCCTATCACGATGGGTAGTGATATGACACCTTACATCTTTGCGGGAGAATGCAGTCGTATGCTCTTATGTTGTTGGAGCAAGGGTGACATCACTTTCTTTTAGTCTAGCTTGAGGGTCATTGTTAGAGGCGGGGATGTTGATCGCGGAGCCATTGTCGATGAGAGTGACGGGTAATATCATGTTACGGCACTCTACGGTTATGTAGAGTGCTGGGTTGTGTGGGTCTTGGAAGGATGGCAGGTCTGCGTGGGATAAAGTTATGGCGCCTGGTAGCCAATCCCGGATGATGCGGCTAATGAGTTGTGCTGGGAGGATATCTCTGGTGTTACGCCATGTCGTGTCTTAGGAAGGGTCGTTGGTTATGGGTAGGTTAGTCATATCCTTGACTATGCTCTTGTCTCTGCCTTTATTTGTGCGTTTGGGAGGGAATCCTGGCGGTATTTGTAGCTCTAAAGGAGACTGATACGGATGTTGGGGGTGAGGAGTTTTATTGTGGCCGTCGGACTGTCTGAGAGGATGTTGATGAGGGATCGGGGTGAAGATTCCTTTCCTGTCCTCATGCCTTGGTTCCGTTCTTGTCCTAGCTTGGCGAATGCGATCAATGTTGCTACCGTTGTTGATGCTGTCGAAAAGGACGTTGACCTCGTGATCGCTTGTGGGAGCCAGGAGGGGATGATTGAGGATGGGATGCGTTCCTACGAAAATGGGGTGAGAACGGGGCGTGCTATGCTGGACTGTTGGTTTAGGAGCTATGCTTGGCCTGTCGATCGTCTCGTTGTGGATCATGTCTTGGATTACGTTCTTTAAGCGGAAACAGTTCTCAGTGTCATGTCCTTTCCCCCTGTGGAACTCACAGTACGAGTCTTCGTGCCATGATAGTGGTTTCTTATCCTCAGGTGGTTCACTGGTGGGCTTGGGGAGATGCAGAATGTTTTTCTTTACGAGCTTTCCCAATGCCTTTGAGTAGGACATAAAGAGGGGGTCGAACCTCCGTCGCTGTTGTGATGAGAACGGCCCAACTGGTGATGACCTGGGTACAGCAGGAGTGGGTTGTGCTAGGAAAATTGGTTGCGCTGCTGGTGCCTTCGGGTTTGCAGTGTTAAAGGGTTCAGCCGTGGTCGTGGTTCGAGGAGTATTGCCCTGGCGACCATGATCTGCAGTTTTGGCCAGTTTGTACTTGTAGATTTCATCTTCTAGGGATCGAATCCTCTTGATGTGTCGAGCAGACTCTTCGGCGAATAGTCTAGCGTTTTTATCGGTTTCGATCTTCTACATGGCGGCCAGATGCTCGAATAGGGCGGCGAGGTTGGCTATCTTGTGGTCAAGCAGCCTTACGTGTTCGGTGATCGTCATTAGCGGAGGAGGTGGTGGAAAGGCAGCTTCGTCACTTGCGAGGTTGAAACGGAAATTCATATTGTGTTTGCGAGCCGGGTGTTCAGGGTTTTTCAGTGAGTGGACCTGACAAAGTTTTCAAACCTTTAGTGACTCTAAAAAGGAAGAAAAGACTCAACGAAAAATCACATTCACAATTGGAAAAAAAGCAAAGGAGTAAAAAAGTGGGTGCATGACTCGACTCGTGTTTATAGCTTAAAAGACACAGGAAGCTTTTGAGGTAGGGGCATGTTGACACGTCCCTAATCTCGAGGTAGGAAAATTTTTATGATCGTAGTCCGATTAACCCAGTTTAGCGGTATGTTGCTAGGGGTTTATCATTACGATAAAAAGGATCAAACCGAAGTAACGATAGGCTAGTCGATCTGAGGATGTTAAAATTGGGTAAATGGCGATCACTTGTTCGCCTTTTACGTGTGACTCAGGGAATTAAATCAAAATGACGATAGGTCACTTGATTCAAAAATTAAATCAACGGGTTCGCATCTGAACGAGCCCGCGTTTTTGGTTTTTTGAGGAAAAAGATTAAATCGGGATGACTATGAAGTCACTCGACTTAGAGCTAATTCTAACGTACTAAAGGTTAATTTCATTTAAAATCTCCGAAATGCATTGACATTTACGGGTTTTTGCTCTATGAAATTTTTTTGCAATAAATGTATTATGACGATACGTCAGTCGCATAATTCATTTACGTTTTGAAAAAGATCTGGGATCTAGCGATTATCCTGGATCGGTTTTAAATGTACTGGCATTTTATTTATCAAACTCAAATGACTATAGGTCAAAGAACCTAACGGCGTGTTTTTTAAAAGTATGACCTTTTTGAAAAAAGTTTAAAAGTGGATTTCAAAAATGGACGTATTTTAAAAGTATAATGCCTAGGAAATGTTTTTGCATGCAGAGGTTTTGAAAGACGACTATAGTGAGGGTACTATAGCTTCACACTTGTACATATAAACACAGGTTTTTGGCTTATAGGGTAAGGTTCCCTCCGGCCATTCCTTTAACGTTTTGGTAGGGGCACCCGCAAGACTACACACGTCTTAGATGTGCATTCAAGACGGGCCCTGGAGCGTTCGAGTTTGACTGGTTACGATCGTTTGTACGGATGCCGTACTTGTAATCGTGGAGGGGTGAGAGAACAACGTGTCCAGAGTTACCTTACTTATGAAGCAAGAGTTACTAGGGGCCGTTCCTCAGAGGGTGTGGTTTGAATCAGGAGGATTCGACTCAACGTACTTTTGCCCAAATATCGAAAGCGTAAATGTTTTCAAAGTTTCAAGCTTCACCTCTTTATGTTTTTAAAATAAAAGAAAAACTAGTTTTTCAAAAATAATAAAAATCATGCTCGTCCCCAGCGGAGTCGCCAACTGAAGGTACCGGGAAAGTGATAGACCTATCGACGCCCTGCGCCTTGGAAACCTGCGCCAGGCGGGGCGTGGGAGCGGAATGCGCCTCGCAGGAAAAAGGGGTGCGAAGTTTTTGTGAAAAATGGGGGAGATCATTGCATGAATTTGTGACCAAAAAAGAAAAGTAGAAAAATCCTTTTTGAAAATGTATTTTTGGAGTCGCCACCAAATATTAAAGGAATTTGGAACCTATTCAACGCGTCTTGAAATACAAGACACGAGTGTCTCAGATTTCAAGATGCGTCGATATCTATCAATCTGAGGTTTGAAACCAGAGAAGGGATTCGGAGTGAGGTTACTTTTCAAAAGTTTTGACAAAAATGTGTTTTGAAAACTGAAATCAAAAAGCCTACATAAAAGTAGTCTCTACTAATTTGAAAACATTTATTTAATTTCGATATTTGGGCTAAAATGACGCTATGTACAAGTGCGAATATATATGACTCGATAAGAATGCATAAATAATGTAAATAGTCAAAATAATGATTTTCTATGGGAAATGTACGTTTAAATAATAATTTATTGATTAAATTATTACCATAAACTTTATTTTCCGACCTCGTATTTTGACTCTTTAAGAATTTGTAAAAACCCTCAGTTTTGACATGCTAAAAGACTCTATGAAACGGTACAATTTAGTGTTGGATCCGTGATTCTAGTCGTTATTTAATGCATGAATGAGGACTTGCATAATTATAAAAGTGACGTCGGTTTGCTTTAGTGATAATGAGTCGTTATTTATGCGATATTGGCGGGGTTTAGACGGATTATGAATCCGAATTACTACAACCGTATTACGAATACGGCTTCGCTAATGCCAATATCGGGTTGGGGTTAATGTAACCCCTTTGTCCGAGTCTCAAAACGTCCCAGAGCGTAGGTAAAATGTTTACCTTTCGAAAGTGAAAAGACGGTATTTTTGAGTGGATTTTGTGAGTGTGTTAATGTGTTTTGTAAAACCGATTATATTGAAATGAATGAAGTGGGTTGGTATTTATAGAGGTTGGCTGATTTGAAGGTAAACAAAATATAAATCGCCTGTGTACAGGCGTTTTATATTTTGTTTGGGTTGGATTTTGTAAGAAAAATGAAAAGGCGGCTGCGTGGGGAGGAATTTATAATCGCCTGTTAACAGGCGATTAGAAACTTAATCGCTTTGTCAGCGAGCGATTTCTATTTTGTTTTGGTGGGCTGTTTATGCCGCCTTTTGGTTTTGGACGTGTGATTAGGTGATGATTATGTTTTATTTGGATATTTTGGGCCAAATTAGTTTTTGGCTCAATTTTGATTTTCGTGCTTTGGTTTTTGTCGTGTTTTTCGGTTTTGGCTCGAAATAAAATAATATTAGGTTATATTATTTTACGGTATTGTAGAGTCTAGTTTTGTGAAAATGTGACACGGGACGCACTTTGGCCCGTTTTGAGTGTTGTGTTAGTGTGCGTTTTGGGTCGTTTTTGTAAGTTTGGGCCGTTTTGTAGCTAGTTGGGCTGTTTTTGTGGCTTGGCTTAATAAGACGTTCCTGTATCGTGCTCACAATGACTAAGAGTGACATTCATTTTTATGATTATGCAAGTTCAAATTAATACGTTAAGAATGACTAAATACGTTTTAGACACTTTTGTACCGTTTCGACTCTTTTAAAAGCATGCATGAAAGTCCTTTTCATCATCGGGTTTGTTTTTTGGGGGTACGGATACGGGTATCTACACCACCTTGCCCCCAAAAAGTAAATTCTTATTACATAAGTCTCTTAGCAAGGCATCAAGCGATTCAACGTTTTCACGTCTAGCCATTCATGCCTCATCCCAAATAATCAGCTTGCTCTCCTTGATCAGTGCTGCCAAGCTGCCTTGCTTTGGCACATCACACGCTCGGGACTGTTCCAAGTCTATTGGTATCTTAAATCTAGAATGCGCAGTCCTGCCCGACGGAATATTTGAAGCCGCAATGCCTGATGTGGCTGTCGGCAACACTATATGTCCTGCCAAGCGAACCTCGGCATATAAAGCATTGTACAGAAAAGTCTTTCCAGTGCCACTTGGACCATCTACGAAAAACGCTCCAGGTTTTCTCTTACGCACGCAAGCCATTATCATGTTAAATGCTCTTTGTATGGGGGCTTCTAAAGCATCTATGATGTCCCGGGTTCTGTGTATTTCATCAGTTTCTTCTTCCACCAGCACATCTAACCCATATGTGGCCAAGTTTTTCCCCATGGCTTCGAGGTACTACTCGACATCTCGAAGTGTAGATTGTAGTACCTTTGCATTATTATGTGGGTATTTATGGCAATAGTCTTCCGACAGATGTTCAAAGTATCTATTCCAAAGAGTCGTAGGTTCGCTAGGCTGACAAAACGTCAGAATTGTTGCAAATAGTCGCCGTAAAGCACTCGGCATTTGGACAGCACATGCTTCTTGCAGACATAAGTTAACAGCATCGTCCTCCTCAAGCAATCTCCTTTTCACAGCCGATTCTTGGAAACTACTACACCGGTGGCCGCCAACCGTTAGTAGGTCGTCAAAAGATTTAGAACCTCGCACATGGAGCAACAACAACCTTAAGTAAAAGCGTTCTCCTTCACCCGGTGCCACAAACGCCAGGCGGCCAACAACCTTTTTGTTATTTTTACGTTGCTTCCATTTTTTGTGACTTTTGTCCCACCAATGTGTGTCGGTGAAATCTCCGTACACTTGTTGCGGGGCTGCGAGGCTCGAATTCGCCCTGAAAAACTCCGTCAGGGGAGTCTTAGCCCTATTTTGATCAGCAAGGATATCGCCTAAGCATTCCTTTGGGCGAAGTTGTAAGGACTGGCTATTAGGAAGATGGATTGGAAACGGCATGACCGGCGGGTGCATTTCAAAAAGATTGAATCTAAAAATCCTCCAAGCAGCCTCACATGGAGACACCCACCGCCCTGATTGGTATTGCTGTATTTCATCCACAGGCCGAGGCTGATTGCTGTCCACGACGCTAAACGAAACCCTGTCATGCCCTTTGTACACATATTTGTATAAATATTTGACAGCTTGAATTGTTGAGCAAACTTCAACATTAAGATGGTAATCAAATAGGGCTGACAGATAAGGGTTGTACGGAACTACCCATCTGTTATCTAGGCTGAACTTCCTGACAACTGAACTCTGACCATTATTACGCCGTCTATATAGCGGGTATCCCTCTTCATTGTTAGTGGTAGTGTTACTGAATTGCTTGGGATATCCACTCTTGCACTTCCCTTTACTCTTGAGTTCATGCATACACGGACTTTGAGGATTCATATGTCCGCAAGGGCCGTGCATCATGTGTTTGAGAATTATTGACCGCAAATGTGGCTCGTCAATTGTAGGTATTTCCGCACACACAAACTTGTCGTAGTCTGTTGGCCCTCTGAGGTTACCCGCCGAGTCTAGAATTATTAGAAAATGGGCGTGAGGCAATCCTCGTTTCTGAAACTCAACAACATATATTAGAGCAGCGACTTTTCCAAAAACTTCGTTGTCCATGATTTTTTCTCAGAGCCAGCAATTTGGCCCTGAAAACTCTCGCGACCAAATCTGGACGATTCTGCGCCTCCTCACCTGCCTCAAGCTGTGTCTTTATCTCAGGCCAGTTGGGGTTACACGTCATAGTCACAAAGAAATATGGCTTCCCAAACTTTTGTACAAGGGACATAGCATTCAAATATTTCTTTTTCATATCCCTAGGGCCACCCAGAAAAGTTAGTGGCAGAATGACACGTCGGCCAACATTTGCAGCACAGTTCTCCCCGGCCTCAAAAGTATCCAATATACCTTGATATAGTTCAGCACGAATTTGTGTCTGGTTGTATCTGAAATAATCAAGTCGAGCGTTTTCCACCTTCACATACATGTCAACAATGTACTGCTGCAGGCAACGACCAGCTCAAAGTAGTAAATTATTTGGCCGTTTCTGAAGTTTGTAGCAGTAATATTTACGCACAGAGATGTGTCGCCCTGTTTCTGACTAGTCACAATCTGCAAAAAAAAACATTTCCTTTTTTTTTTTTTCAATTTTTCCCCTTTTAGGAGCAACTCATTTAGTTGCAGCGGTTTAGGTGCACGTGAAAGAAATAACATGCCATACAATTCTTAAAAATGCGGCCGAAACTTACTTGTGAATTCTTCGAACAACAATTCATCGGCTGTTAAAGGTTCCACTGGTTCTACGCCCGAATAACACTCAGAAGGTCCTAAAAGCGTTTTGCCCATGCGGGTTCATTTTTAACAATGCAAATGTCAGTAGCTGACTGTGTTTACGACAAATTGTATAGGCGTGTGTCTGGCAAAACATTAGGTACTACAATCAATGCAGGCTTACCATACCTGCTGTCATTTCTCGTACTGTACAATCTGCAGCGGCAGTTTGAGGTGTAAACGCAGCAGCGTCCACGCTATTTGCCACTGCCGTCCCTGTGTCCTGCGTGGGCATGTCTCTAGTCCACCCACATTCCCCGTTTGGAAATAAAAGCGGGTACTGCAGCGGATCATAGCAGCCATGATAGTGTTTAATGGAGCGTGTTTCATTGTCTTTCAATGTAACCAAAATGAGTGGGCCGCCTAATTCACTGATGGAACCCGAACTTTCGTTCCAAATCACAGCAACTTCGTCGGACGTAGGAGCATTATATACCCTTTGGTCCAGTACTGGGTTTGTGTTAATCACTATCTGTGTATTTTTCATTCACATCAATATCTCGGAGTGATCTAAAGAACTCTGCGTAAGGATTTGATTCGGTTAGCGTCATTAAAATATCAATAATATTAGCACGTGTTTCTGTAAAGCAATTTGTTCTCCGTTCATTCTCATGCTGACCATCATAAAAATAAAGCTGCAAATATTTGGGAGCAGCCTCGTTTGGAATTAGGCTTGGAATATTATGATAAATCTGTCCGTGTAATTTAAATACATAAATTCCTTTAACCGTTGTTCCTTCAAACTGTCCACCAAGCAAAGTGAACGCAAATAAGCTATTATACATGCGGATATATCTCCTAAAATGGATTGCGTCCTCGTCTGTTGAAGTGAGCAGTCGCACTAGCGCCGGCGGATAAGATGTCTGAGCCAAAACCACGCGTCCGTTACCGCAACAGAAATGCTGCGTTTCGTAAGCAAACTTAAGGGCTCCACACTTGCTGCAGTGCTTATTAGGCGATAGCTTCAGACACTCCTTTGGAACTGGAAGACCCATGTGTGCTGCAGGGACTTCCGACAATACATGCGTAAAAAAATAGACAGTTAGTCTTTCTAAATGAACAAACATTTGTGCAAAACGGACACTGATTATTTTTTCTAGGTGGCTTAAGCACAAATCGTAAGTATTCTTACCACCCGAAACAGCTCCCTAAATCCTGCGTGGCAAGCGTCTGGCAACCGAGTTGCTGTTCCTCCCAAAATGAAACACACCCGAAACTCATCAGAAATTGGCAGACATGTACCACTGTTACAGTAACAGTCTGAACGTCTAAAGGTAATTTCAGCATTCAGTTTTTTTGTATTTTTCTCCATTAGATTCGAAGACTAAACATCGGAAAAAAACACATCGCTCACCTTGACTGCACAGCACTGCCTGTGAACACTCACGCCTACGTCGTTTTTAGTTTCTTGTATTCAAAGTTGTTGTGTAGTACGGAAACAAATCTGCACACGGAAACCCGAATCTGTGAACACGCTTCAACACATTGTTCCTAGACAATAGGACCAACAGAGCACAACGGCAATACATACCCATAGAATTGCTCCACAACTGCAGCTTGTAGTCTCGAGAATAAATATCTGGTCCAGTATTTGTCAGTTCAGCTTTTTAATTCCCTAGCAAACGATCCCTAACAAATGACACAACGACAATAGTATTAATGCTTAGATACATATTTTGCACAGGTCTTTCCCATTTTTTGTAACATATTTTGCACAGGTAACTCTCAGGTGTTAAGGGGTCTTAAACTAAACTTAAATTTTTAGGGATGCTTGCATCTAGCTTTACAGAGCTAAGGCTACCTCAACTATCGTCGGTTTATCTGCCGTTAAAATTTCCTTTTTTTTGGCTGCGGTAGGCTGAACAACACGAAAAAGGAAAGCGTTGCTTGATTTTAGCTAATCAACCGTCCCCAGAAATTTTATTATTTAATGCAAACTACATGGCTTTACATACAAATAGGCAAAACAACACAAACCCAAACATTAACAACTAAACCCATTACACATAAGCAAAAAGGGGTGCCACGTTATGTTACTGTCGAATTCTAAAGTCCAGCCGGTTTCTAGGAACGCTGCAGGCAGCCGGCCTGTACTTCTAATCTGAAGAGTCTATGGATCCTAAGAGATTAATTTTGAAATCTCGTTTAGGGTGTATAAGAAACGGCACTTGAAAACTATTTGAGTTTTCAAGATTAAAGTAGAGTTTAGTAAAAGTAAAACGAACTTAAAGTAAAAGTAAGTACGAGTACGCAGCGGAATTTTCAAGTGGTTCAGTCTCACAATCCGAGACCTACGTCCACTATTCTCTTATTAATTGTTTTAGTACCTAATCCATATTACAAAACAATCAATCACTCTACAACTTACTATTGTTGCACAATATTCTCTCAAAATACAATAATGCGAGAATCGTCTCAATCAATTGTTCTCTTAAGTAGAACGGATTAGAGACTTTAGTTCTAGCGCAAGTTAAGATAAAGTATTATCAAATAAATGAGTAAAACTTGATGGCCTTTTCGTGAAAACAGTTTTGCAAAATAAGAAATTCAAAGTTCAAGAATAGTTTTGCAAAATACTCAAGTATGTATGATGTTTTCAATGCACGAAAAAGATGAGCAAAACTGATAGACTTCAAAATGTTTTTATACCATTGAATAAAATATTTTGTACTTCATTTACTTCCAAAGTTAGAGTCCAAGACTCACGTTAAAATGGAAGTTGTGATGGAAATGATTGTTTCCTAAAAGTAAATATAATGAATACTTCAACTTAGGAAACATTTATACCTTAAAAATATTTTACTCCTAATTTAAAACCAATCATGAAAATTTTCAAAAAGAGTCAAGATAATATGCAGAATGATCCACAAAGATATTTATCTTGAACAAATAAAATCATTTCGAAATCTTTTGTCAATTTAATAAAGTGGCCAAACATTGAGCTTTGTGGTTACATACAAACTGTTGTAACCACAAACCCACAGCAAGCATGTTCCTAGTATCCTACGGTACTAGCAGTTTTGCTAAATACCGTGATACTATAACACTTGTGGTTATGTGTAACCACACTCATTCACTTAGTAATCATTTACCTTATTACAAGTGTGTGTTTTTCAACTAGTTCTTCAACTTCTTCTTCTTCCTTCTTTCATGTGATGACAACTTTGACGAATTGTACTATCATAAGATCAAAGCTCAAACATACCGGTTATATAACAATGAAACACAAATATTGACATCATCAGAACCAACATAAACCAACAAATTCCCCCTTTTTGATAATGACAAGTCCTCTATTTTGTTTCTAAGTCAAAGTTCCCCCTCAACGTGATAGACTCCAAAACTTTAGGCCAAACGAAGTATAAGACAATACAAAATCGATCTTTTGTAATAAAGAAAACAATGTTAGATACTTTTACTAAAAACTTAGCACCTTTGAAAAGGTGAGCACGTTAAGGATACTTAGCCTTCGATAAGTTTTGGTAAGTGAGTAGTAGGACAAGTCTGGTACTTCAATTCTTCCCCCTCTTGACATCATTAAAAAGGAACCGTGACTAGGGTAACAACGGCAACATAGAAACACCATAAGCGCGTCAATATACTGCAAGATATTAAGAGTTATCACACGCGTTACATAATAAAGCATAACAAAGTTCAGAAGATGACAATAGAGACAAAAAAATGTTGCGGTTAGGGGCAGTTCTGATGTGGTTAAGGGCTGGTCTGACATGGGGAAGGCTAAATAAGGTCGTGGCATCAACAGTAGCACCTTGCAAAACCTTTTGGATTGCGGACTAGTCACTCTTCACCAATCTTACCACGATTTTCTTGAGATTTTGCACATCATTTCTTAGGGACCATGAATTTCTCAACCACTTTTGACACAATTTGTGTTTTTTCATGTAACTAGAGAAGTAGAACTTAAAGTCACTCACTTCGGACATGATTATATTAGAGAAGTTGCATAACCAGATTTTGAACATCTTAGTCTTCTCGAAATTTTCAGCTCCCTTCTTCTTATATGTGGTTCTTAGGGTGACATTCTGATTTTGAAGTGTGATTCGTGGTGGTTTTTTTTTTTTTTTTTTTTTTTTACCTCGAATTTTTCTTTCCCCTTGATTTCATGATTGCTCCGTGATTGTAAGAACCTTGTTGTAACAAAGAGAGGTGACTCCACAAGGTCGATAGTAATGTTAAAGAACTGATAGACAAGTGCTTTTGCGTTAAAATAGGTTCTTTTGGATGCCATGGTTATGGGTATGTGTGAGGTTAGGGTATTTTTGGTGGGTGGAGTAGTTGATAAGCTAGGTTTAAGTAGTTCAGTGGATAAAGGATTTTGGTAAGTATGAGGATTTGGGTGGCTATTTTTGTGGAGAATATATTTTGAAAAGATTTGGTGGTGATGTAGTTTAGGAAGGAATCTTTTCTTGTCAACTCATGAAAGATATTATGCCCGATAATGTTGGACATCAAACTCACTAAAACAGTAAAATCAATGCAAATTAGTGCACAAATAAGTCGCCGCGGACATAGTCAAACAAATTCAATTTTCAGTCAATCATATGAAGGAAAAGCAAAATTCGTCAATCGTCTTTATATACCACTAATTAAACCGATATCTAACCTAAGCATCTCAAAACGTTCTCGACCTAAAGGTTTAGTAAGAATATCGGCCCATTGATTTTCAGTTTTGCAAAACTCCAATTTAATATTCCCTTTTTCAACGTTATCCCTTAAGAAATGGTGACGTATCTCGATATGCTTAGTACGTGAATGTTGAGCCGGATTTTTAGAAATAATGATAGCACTAGTATTGTCACAACGAATGGTAATACAAGAATAACTTACCCCGTAGTCGAGAAGTTGTTGCTTTAACCATAGAAGTTGAGAACAAGCGAGCGCGGCGGCAATGTATTCACTCTCGGCGGTGGACAATGCGACCGTATTTTGCTTCTTGGATACGAGATAATGCACGGTCCTACAAACGTGGCAACACCCGAGGTACTTTTTCGATCTACTAAACAACCTGCATAGTCTGCATCTGAATATCCATTCAAATCGAAGTTGCAGCCCATAGGATACCATAAATACAAAGATTGTGTGCCAACAAGATATCTAAGAATCCTTTTGACCAATGAGATTCTTTAGGATCTGACTAAAAATGAGCACAAGCACACACACTAAACATTATATCAGGACGACTAGCGGTTAGATAAAGTAAAGAACCGATCATACCTCGATAGAGAGTGGCGTTAACTGACTTACCATGTTCATCCTTGGTTAATTTCGTAGTAGTAGACATAGGAACCGCAAAGGGTTTCGCACCGTCCATACCGAACCTTTTGAGCAGTTCTTTCACATACTTTTGTTGATGAATCACCCATCATACTCATTTCAAATTCGGAGCTCATTAACTTAGAGAAATCCACACACAAGTCATCATTAGTAGCACCAAATATAATATCATCGACATAAATCTGGACTACTAAGAAATCAACACCCTTGGTTTTCAAAAATAAAGTTTTATCAACTGAGCCTCTTTTAAAACCGTTTTTAAGCAAATGTTTTGACAAACGATCATACCAAGCTCGAGAAGCTTGTTTTAAACCATACAAAGCTTTATCAAGTTTGAAAACGTGGTTAGGAAATTCATTATTAAGAAAACCAGGGGGTTGTTCCACAAAACCTTTTCCTCCAAATATCCATTAAGAAACGTCGTCTTAACGTCCATTTGGTGTAGTTTGAGTCATTTGTGGGCGGCGAAGGCAATAAGTAACTGGATTGCCTCCAAGCGAGCTATGGGTGCAAAGGTCTCATCATAGTCAATCCCTTCTTGTTGGTTGTATCCTTGCACCACCAAACGATCCCTGTTGCGGACAATGGCTCCGGAATCATCAAGCTTGTTGCGGTACACCCATCTTGTACCTATAACCGTACGGTCATTGGGTCTTGGTACAAGGTGCCAAACCTTGTTCCTTTCAAATTGTTCTAACTCCTCTTGCATTGCATTTATCCAATCTGAATCTGTAAGCGCAGTCTTGACATTATTCGGTTCAAGAGTAGACAAAAACGAATGGAAAGAACAAAAGTTATGAAGAGAGTGTCGATAAGATGACATCAATGGGGTGTGAGCTTTGATGTTTCCACTTCTTCGGAACAAAAGGCAACCGAAGAGGATTGTCATCGTTCGATGTATGACGGTCCTAAGTCGTATGCCGCAAATTAACAATTTATAACACTTAAATCCTAATACTAAACAAATAGTAAAGCGGAAGTAAGGGGTCGAACCACAGGGAATAAGACTAATCGAATTAAAGCTAAGCGTAGATTAAGTGCAAATACGGAGTAAAAAGAACAAGTAATAAGGTTGGGGGGGGGGGGGTTGATTGAATTACTAAGCTAAACTAGATCAAAAAGTAATGCAAGTAGAATAAATAAAGGATGAAATATAAGATACTAAAGGTCTCAACTCAAGTTAATATCCGCGGTTCAAAGGTAATTGATCACAGTTATCCGGTTCAAACTTGTATTCTTGACTACCTTATCGTGAATCATAAAATTCTAATTCTCCGTATGTTTAGTTAATTAAAACGTATCCCGTTCTTTAACTAACCCTAACTAAAAGACAATCTCACAATCAAGTTAAAGATTTAATCAATTAGCAGCTTTAATAACGAGAGAATCGATAAGGAATAAATAGCACATACAATCCGGTTGTACTTTAGGTATTATGAAAATTGCTTCTAAGAATAATTATCACGAATCCCGTACAATAATTAAACCTAGGTTGTTACTAGAGTTACGTTAATCACAATCCAGTTTAATCAACGAAACTAACAATAACGCGATTAATTAGAAAACTAGTTGGCCACCTAGAAATCACAATCAATCTCGCAAATAACAATAATAATTAAGCAATAATCAATAATCAAGAATAAAGTAAAGAACTTTCAAACTCACAATTAAAATCAAACTGTTTCAATCACTTGAATTGAGAATAAAGAATTAGCTACTCATGACAGACGGTTACAAATTCTTCAAAAGTTTCAATCTTGAATCTCCAACAAACTTGAATAAAACTAGAACTAGGTCTAAAGATTTTAGATGAAGTAATGATAATGAAAGATAGTGGTAATGATAATAAAATCCTAATGAAAAATAAACCTTATATATGAAGGCTTTCCAAAAACTAAAAATAAAATAAAGTAAGTCTAGTAATTTCCATAATTCGGATGGAAAAGCTTCACTGGAGCCTTGGTAGGCTCAGCAGAGCCTTCAGTAAATCTCAGCATCCTCAGCAGAGCCTTCATAGGCGCCAGTAGAGCCTTAAACTCGAAAATAGGCTCCAGTGAGACTTTTCAGTAGAGCTTTCTTATCCTTAGTAGAGCCCCATTAGGCTCCAGTAGAGCACTATACACGACAAAAGGCTCTATAGAGCCCTTTTGTTGTCTTCTTTGAGGCTCCACCTCTCTCTTCAACATTCCTCTTTCGGACTTCTCTTCCTTCGCGTCCCGAGCTTGGCACGCATTTCAAAATCATCGGAAACACACTAAAATAAACAAAGCACTCAAAAATCACATTTAATCCTCTTATCATTACAACTCCAAACTACTCCAAAATCCTCGTAATTCACCTTCCTAATCGTCTTAATGTCACCTAAAATCTCCCACTAAACACCTACTAACTACGTCATATCAAATTCCCCCACACTTGAATCTTTACTCGTCCTCAAGTAAACTCGAATGACGCAATACATATCGAACCAACACTAGTTCAAAACATGGCGGATCAACACAACACAAACCTCACAAAATACTCCCTACTCCCTCTAGTGGTTTAGCATTAGCCACCACACACTCTAGTTCACATCAAATATCAACAACTCTCGACATTTAGGAACCAAATACCCATCGACCGACAACTCCGTGCACTACGATCTCCCCTCACCATAGCCACTAACCTACCCTTCCGACCTTCTTTGTCACCCTTCTTATGACGCCACGCTGGTAAAATAGGAAGTAGTAACACATTTTATTTCCTAAATCTCTCATTTTGCCTAGAGTGCCCGCCCTTGCGGGTTTCACTCTAGCTTATTCACCTCACTTCTACGCTCGTGGCATGCAACTCGTTTCTTCATTTTACTCGGAGTGCCCACCCTTGTGGGTTTCACTCCGCCCTCGGCCACATATCCCAATCTTGCCTAGGCGCCCTTTCGGGTTTTCACCTAGCCGGGATTCATTTTATTCGTATTTTTGTTTTTTTTCTCTTTTTTTTTAAGTTTTTTTTTTCCTTTTTTTTTTTTTTTTTTTTGTGAACATAAACAAAAGCACACTTTACAACACAATATAATCGAAACGATTCTCCTCCCCACGCTTGAATGAAACATTGTCCTCAATGTTGCAAAAGACACTAGAAAAAGAGGGAGGACGAACATACCTCACTAAGAAAAAATCGCGTCACAAGACTTATCCATACCAGCAACCACGCAACGATACCGTAGACATACTCCAACCACACTCCTCACCTCCTCCCCCACACTTGAATGAAAGTATCATGAAAGCATTACACATATAATGTCGACAAAAGCCATACAAACTCCTAGCTCATGTGTAGTAGCGTGAGTTCCCCTACTCGGCTACTCCAAACCAAGTCAACTCAATCACATAGACAAGGTGTCCACAATGATCTCACCGTCACTTCCACCACTTATGACGCCTACTCCATCACCGGAGCTCGAGGATGATCCGATGATTTCTTTTTTCTTTTTTTCTCTTTTTTTTCGGATTTTTTTGTTATGTAATTGAATGTGTACAAAGAAAAGGGGGTTTTTAAGGTCTGCGGAGGTTTGCCCGCCTCCAGCCCACGCACGACCCGCCCCTGTCCCGCGGGTTTCAGTCCGCCATCATTTTTTTTTCCTCTATTTCTCGCGTACTTCTCGCGAGCTGCTCGCCCCTTGCTCATGGGTTTTAGTCTGAAACTTCATCTCACGTTTTTTTTTAGCACTCTCACGAAATCACACTCGGCTACAAGGGCTTCGGGTCTTCGTTTTTGAGCTCAATTATCTTGAAACATTTAACAAACTGTCACGAGCACCCATTAACTAAACAAAAACTAAAATAAAAATCCAAAAATGAAAACTGAAAATCAAGGGTTGCCTCCCTGATAGCGCTTTTGTTTAACGTCGTTCGCTCGACGCCTTTTTTTCAAACTTCATAATTCAAGTCTCATGGCACGAGCGGAGCAAGTCAATGCTCGCAGTAACTTGTCAAACATGCTTGCAAACTCACCGTAGAAGTGATAATAGCAAATAAAAATCAAGTTAAAGCATGTATCATCAAACAAATTATATCCACAAGTCACATCCTTCTCCGGGCTTCTAAACGTAGGCTCTATGTCATAATATGGCTCTATATACGATGAATAATTTCCATATAAAATCGGTTGATGAAACAAAAATTGACAAGAGACCTTAGGTATTAAGAGCATAGAATCACCTAACGGAATTTTTAATTGCGCATTCGGTAGTGAGAATGCATCAATTTGCTTAATTATCTCCTCCCTTACCTCATTCTCCTCGCATTCCTCTCCCTCTTGCTCATCCTCCATAATCACACTAGATGAGTCCTCTATAATCACATTATCACTCAAATCGGGAAAAGGAGCACTAAAGCTTGACTCACAACAATCTTCATCATCATAATCCCAAAAACCATCATCGCTATCAACATCACAAGTCTTATGGGAATCACTAACTTCATGTTCAACGGGAGGGGGAGTATCAAATTCAAGCTCATACTCAAATTCAGATTCATCAAAATTAGGCACATGATCATCCCGCGCCTCAAGTCTAGCTATAGCTTCCCCTAATTGTGCAGCCTGACTCTCAAGGTTCTCGATACTAGCCTTAGTTTCTAGTTGGATTTGAGCCACACTAGTTTGAAAGGCCAACTGGGTTCTAGCTAGAGCTCTAATCATGTCGTCCGTGGACATAGATGATTCACTAGGTCTCGGTTGAGGTCTCCTAAGAGATGAATTGTACAACTCCAATTGTTCAGTGTAGTGAGCTAAATAAAGGAAAAAGTCCCACTTCTCGTCATAGCTCATCTCATAAATGAACCTCCCTTCAGTCATAGTATAAACATGACCTGCAGTTTCCTCATTCAAACCGTTAAATATCACATGACAAAGTTCCCACGTTTGATAAGGATGATAACAACGAATGACATATTCATGGAATCGATTAAAATATTTATAAAATAATTCATGCTCATATTGGGGGAAATATTTAGAAGCCATCTAACCTAAAATAAAAACAAAACTAAAACTAAAAAAAATAAAAATAAGGACTATGTACACTACACTATAAAACACGATTCTGCTTTATTTCCTAAGAACACGCCAAAATTTGACGGTCCTAAGTCGTATGCCGCAAATTAACAATTTATAACACTTAAATCCTAATACTAAACAAATAGTAAAGCGGAAGTAAGGGGTCGAACACAGTGAATAAGACTAATCGAATTAAAGCTAAGCGTAGATTAAGTGCAAATACGGAGTAAAAAGAACAAGTAACAAGGTTGGGGGGGATTTTGATTGAATTACTAAGCTAATCAAGATCAAAAAGTAATGCAAGTAGAATAAATAAAGGATGAAATATAAGATACTAAAGGTCTCAACTCAAGTTAATATCCGCGGTTCAAAGGTAATTGATCACAGTTATCTGGTTCAAACTTGTATTCTTGACTACCTTATCGTGATTCGTGAATCATAAAATTCTAATTCTCCGTATGTTTAGTTAATTAAAACGTATCCCGTTCTTTAACTAACCCTAACTAAAAGACAATCTCACAATCAAGTTAAAGATTTAATCAATTAGCAGCTTTAATAACGAGAGAATCGATAAGGAATAAATAGCACATACAATCCAGTTGTACTTTAGGTATTATGAAAATTGCTTCTAAGAATAATTATCACGAATCCCGTACAATAATTAAACCTAGGTTGTTACTAGAGTTACGTTAATCACAATCCAGTTTAATCAACGAAACTAACAATAACGCGATTAATTAGAAAACTAGTTGGCCACCTAGAAATCACAATCAATCTCGCAAATAACAATAATAATTAAGCAATAATCAATAATCAAGAATAAAGTAAAGAACTTTCAAACTCACAATTAAAATCATACCGTTTCAATCACTTGAATTGAGAATAAAGAATTAGCTACTCATGACCGACGGTTACAAATTCTTCAAAAGTATCAATCTTGAATCTCCAACAAACTTGAATAAAACTAGAACTAGGTCTAAAGATTTTAGATGAAGTAATGATAATGAAAGATAGTGGTAATGATAATAAAATCCTAATGAAAAATAAACCTTATATATGATGGCTTTCCAAAAACTAAAAATAAAATAAAGTAAGTCTAGTAATTTCCATAATTCGGATGGAAAAGCTTCACTGGAGCCTTGGTAGGCTCAGCAGAGCCTTCAGTAAATCTTAGCATCATCAGCAGAGCCTTCATAGGCGCCAGTAGAGCCTTAAACTCGAAAATAGGCTCCAGTGAGACTTTTCAGTAGAGCTTTCTTATCCTTAGTAGAGCCCCATTAGGCTCCAGTAGAGCACTATACACGACAAAAGGCTCTATAGAGCCCTTTTGTTGTCTTCTTTGAGGCTCCACCTCTCTCTTCAACATTCCTCTTTCGGACTTCTCTTCCTTCGCGTCCCGAGCTTGGCATACATTTCAAAATCGTCGGAAACACACTAAAATAAACAAAGCACTCAAAAATCACATTTAATCCTCTTATCATTACAACTCCAAACTACTCCAAAATCCTCGTAATTCACCTTCCTAATCGTCTTAATGTCACCTAAAATCTCCCACTAAACACCTACTAGGTCTGCGGTCACATTTTTCTCATCTGTGACCACGTCATCTTCTATGGTCAATCTGGTTCCCCCTGAGTTAGACCCCGTGGTTATTGCCTCTGGTGAGTCTATAACCTCAGTTTCGTACTCCGGAGCCGTGGTCACATTCTCTTCTTCTGGTACCACAGTTGTGGTAACACTTACCTGTTCTGGTACCGCAGTTTCTGGTGCTGCGACCATGGGTTCATCCACGGTTATGGCCTCATTCTGGTCGTTTGGCTCATGGTCTGCACCTAACATTCCACCCTCTTTATCAGCAGTCTCTTGAGGATCACGTCTTACCATCCAAAAGTCCGGGTCATCATCATCTTCATCATCCTGCACTTGTTGATCATAAGTGTCAATTTCATCAAAGACCACATGGACACTCTCCTCTACACACATTGTTCTTTTGTTGTAGACTTTATAAGCCTTGCTATGATTAGAGTAACCGAGAAAAATAGCCTTATCACTCCTAGTGTCGAATTTTGACAATTGATTTTTACCATTATTATGAACAAAACATTTACTTCCAAAACAGCATAAGTGAGAAATGTTAGGTTTACGACCCCGAAGTAATTCATATGACGTTTTGTTTAAAAAAGGTCTAATCATAGCACGGTTATGAATATAACAAGCGGTGTTGACCGCCTCGGCCCAAAAGCTCCGAGGAAGTCCACTACAAAAGAGCAGTGTGCGTGCCATGTCTTCCAAGGTATGGTTCATGCGTTCGACAACACCATTTTGTTGTGGAGTCCGAGGTGCAGAAAAATTATGGTCTACTCCACGTTCTCTACAATATTTTATAAAAGCCTTGTTGTCAAACTCAGTACCGTGATCAGTTCTAATAGAGACAAGTTTGAAATCAAATTTGTTTTCGACCAATTTTATTAAGCACTGATGAGTCGATATTTTACCTATATTTATATATTATCTCCCCGTCATTTTGCATTTATTTTCGGCTTTTTGGCTATAATTTTTATTGAATTTCCTTCTTGTACAGTTTACTACGAATATTTTATATTTATTGCAGGACGAAGTATTTTGTGCTGAAAAATGTTGACGGAAAATAAAACGAGCTCGAGACAAGTCAAATTGCAATACAAGACCCGAGATTACTAAAAACCAAGCAATTGGGCTCGTGATTAAATATAATAAAAGGCCCAACTTTGTAAATAAGACGTAAATAAAAATAAACAAAGTCATACATTTTTACTAATTAGTTTTACGTTCTTTTTAGTTTTTCTTTAGTTTAGTATTAGAGAATTCTACTGTTTTTTTTACTCTCTTGTTTTCTCAAGTTCAACATGTTCATCTTTTTCATTGCAATCAAAAGTTAAGTTTCTTCTTCCTTTACTCTTTATTTATCTTTATCATGTATGTTAATTTGATTATTGTTCTTATTGTTAATCTTATGATTGAGTAGTGATTTTATACTAGGGTTTGGTTGAACCTTTTTATGGATTAGTTGTTGAATTGACTCCGATTTATTGAATTTCTTGTTGGGTTGTGCTTATTGTTGATTTTGTTGATTGTGGTCTATATGATTAATTATTTGTTTGAGATCGCGTACGAGAGTCAGGTCTTAACTTGTAAGTTTTCGTGTGAAACCAAGTCGGGATTGTGTACGAGAGTCAAATTCCATCTTTAGAGAATTCCGGTAAACAATTCGAGAAAAGTCATCTACTAGAACGAAGACATACTTGGCACCACCTCTACTTCTTACCTTCATAGGACCACAAAGATCCATATGGACTAACTCAAGAGGGCGAGAAGTACTTACTACCTTTTTTGGCTTAAAGGACGACCTTACTTGTTTGCAACGAGCACAAGGGTTGCATAGATGTTTGTGGTCAAACTTGATTGAAGGCAATCCTTCCACAAGTTTTAGAGACCATAGCTTATTTAAAAGAGTTGGACCAGCATGTCCAAACCTTTTATGCCAAAGGTACAGATCCTCCTGAGTAGCACTAAAACACATAACAAAAGTAGGGGGGCGCAGTTTCAAGATCAACAATATAGACATTCTTTGAGTCTTTTACCTTCAAGAATGACTTTATAAGTTCCCTCAATTATGATCCGGCAAGCATTAGAGTGAAAAACAACTTTATTGCCACGATCACAAAGTTGGAAAATACTTAGAAGATTGTGTTTTAGGTTATCGACCAAAAACACATTCTCAAAGAAGTGAGTCGAAGACATACCTACCTTACCAATGCCGACCACCTTACCTTTTTTGTTGTCTCCGAATGTCACACTTCCTCCATCATAGGCCTCCAGTGAAAGGAATAAATTCTTGTCTCCCGTCATATGCCTCGAACAACCACTGTCTAAGTACCATTGGCTGCTTCCTTTCACCTTGACCTGCAAAAAAGATTAGTCACGACACTTAGGTACCAAAGCAAGGTTGGGTTCCTTAGTGTTATATACATGGTGCACAAGGTCCTTGGGGACCCATATAAACTTAGTGACTTTTCCTTTAGGCGTACCTGCGGTAATATGAACTTTTTTCTTAGACTTAGTGGCGACTTTATCTAAGTTAGAGTGAGTTCTTTTAACATAGTCAATGTTTCTCTCAATATCATTTTCAAGTTTAGTGCAAGAGGATTTTAAATGACCAGTTTTGCCACAATAGTTACAATTCTTATATTCCGGAAGGTCAACATACTTGCGTTTTCCAATGTCTTTTTCCCAAGGGTGAAGATAGCATTTAGTGTGATCTCTACAACTATAGTTATCATACCCTAGACCTTTTTTTTTATTATTATCAGTTTGTTTGACCAGGAACTTTAAGACTTGAGAACTACCTTTCCATTTATTACTGAACTTCATAGCACGGTAAAACTGATCTTTTAGGGAATCCACTTCTTTTGAAAGAATAGCACAACTTTTAACCGACTCATCCAATTTAATATTCACCTTTTTAAAGGACTCAAGTCTTTTAGTGAGTTTACTGATTTCAACATTGTGGTTAAACTTTAACTACTCTAATTCATCAGAATACCTTTTTATAGTCTGGTCATAATCAAGGTTACTTGTAACCGCAGTTTCAGACTCAAGGACCTCAGGGTTAGACTCATTTAATGTGAGGACTTTCTCATTTACAGTATTAAGTTCATCAACTAAAGCGAGGACACGTTCTTGAAGGGACTCATTTTCAGATTTAAGTTCAGAAACCGTGGTCAAATCAACTTCTTTTTGCTTTCCAAATTTTATGACCTTTTTCATTTTAGCCTTTAAGAATTGATTTTCCTCAGCAATCTCAACAATTTCTTCTTTAACTTCCTTTATTTCATTAACTTGCTTAAGGCAAGTATCTAAAACTTGCATAAGTTGTTCAAGAAGAGATGGTCTAGACATATTTTTAGCTTTTTCTTTAAGTTTAGAAAAACTAACCTCAATTTCCTCATCATCCGAATCTGAACCGCATGTGTCTCCCATCAAGCACAAGTCCGATCTCCCTCGACTTCCTTGAAACAAGTCGATGCTCACATTACTTAGACACAGATTTGCCTCCTCATCGTTCCCGGATCCTTCCTCGTCAGAAGACTCGAGATCTCCCCAACATGAGGCAAACATGACATGTCTATAGTCATTAATTTTCTTCTCACGATTTTCTTTAGACTTGATGTGTTTCCAAGAGTGACAATCATGAATAACGTGACCAGTCTCCCCACACTTGAAACACCTTTTGTTAGAAGAGGACCCTTTTGAGTCTCTTTGCTTATTGGTGGACGTGGACTTATGTTGTATTGTGGAAAAAATTGATTTCTTAAACTTTCGTGGAAAGGCAGCCATTTCATCCGAGAGTTCACCGTCACTTTTGCCAAAAGAGGATTTTAAGACCATGACCTTGCCTTTGTTAGATTCACTCATGCGTTTGTTAAGAACAAGTTTATGCGCCATAAGTGAACCCATAAGGTCTTCTAAAGTGAGTGTGATCAGGTCTTTTACCTCCTCTATAGCAGTCACCTTAGGTTGCCATTTATTAGTTAGGTTTCTAAGGATTTTACGAATCATTTTATCTCTTTCGATGTTATGGCCCAAATTTCGCAATTCATTTGTGAGTTTTGAAAATCGTTTGGATATGTCATTAATACTTTTGTCCTTGCCCATAGTGAAGGATTCATATTGTTATATTAACATATCAATTCTCTGATTTTTGACTTGGGATGTACCTTCATATGAGTGTTCCAATGCATCCCACAACTCTTTAGCGAAGGTACAAGAAGAAAAGCGCTCAAATTCATCTTCAGAAATTGCATTATGAAGAAACGAAAAAGCCTTTGCATTTTTCTCAGCCTTTTTTCTTTCTTCCTCCGAATATTCATTTGCCTTTTTCGTGGTCTTACTACCATCAGACTTGGTAGAGAACACCGAAATTGGCCCATCGAGAATGATTATCCAACAGTCCCAATCGTATCCTTGGATATATTGGGATAACTTTTGTTTCCACGACCCATAGTTCACACCGTTGAAAACGAGACATTTGGGGTGTCTGGAATCCATAGATAAAAAAGTAAAGATGAAAATTAAAAATAAAAACAACCGAAAAAGAAACGGATCATCCTCTTATGCGGTGTGGCAATCAAGAGCATGAGGCTCTGATACCAATTGAAGAGTCTATGGATCCTAAGAGATTAATTTTTGAAATCCCGTTTAGGGTGTATAAGAAACGGCACTTGAAAACTATTTGAGTTTTCAAGATTAAAGTAGAGTTTAGTAAAAGTAAAACGAACTTAAAGTAAAAGTAAGTACGAGTACGCAGCGGAATTTTCAAGTGGTTCAATCTCACAATCCGAGACCTACGTCCACTATTCTCTTATTAATTGTTTTAGTACCTAATCCAGATTACAAAACAATCAGTCACTCTACAACTTACTATTGTTGCACAATATTCTCTCAAAATACAATAATGCGAGAATCGTCTAAATCAATTGTTCTCTTAAGTAGAACGGATTAGAGACTTTAGTTCTAGCGCAAGTTAAGATAAAGTATTATCAAATAAATGAGTAAAACTTGATGGCCTTTTCGTGAAAACAGTTTTGCAAAATAAGAAATTCAAAGTTCAAGAATAGTTTTGCAAAATACTCAAGTATGTAAGTTGTTTTCAATGCACGAAAAAGATGAGCAAAACTGATAGACTTCAAAATGTTTTTATACCATTTAATAAAATATTTTGTACTTCATTTACTTCCAAAGTTAGAGTCCAAGACTCACGTTAAAATGGAAGTTGTGATGGAAATGATTGTTTCCTAAAAGTAAAATATAATGAATACTTCAACTTATGAAACATTTATACCTTGAAAATATATTATTCCTAATTTAAAACCAATCATGAGAATCTTCTAAAAGAGTCAAGATAATATGCAGAATGATCCACAAAGATATTTATCTTGAACAAATAAAATCATTTCGAAATCTTTTGTCAATTTAATAAAGCGGCCAAACATTGAGCTTTGTGGTTACATACAAACTGTTGTAACCACAAACCCACAGTAAGCATGGTCCTAGTATCCAACGGTACTAGCAGTTTTGCTAAGTACCATGATACTACAACACTTGTGGTTATGTGTAACCACACTCATTCACTTGGTAATCATTTACCTTATTACAAGTGTATGTTTTTCAACTAGTTCTTCAACTTCTTCTTCTTCTTCTTCCTTCTTTCATGTGATGACAGCTTTGACGAATTGTACTATCATAAGATCAAAGCTCAAACATACCGGTTATATAACAATGAAACACAAATATTGACATCATCAAAACCAACATAAACCAACATAGTCTTTTTGGGGGGTTCGACTAGTAGAAGGTCCAAAAGCATCGTTCAAATTGCCCGGCACTTTGAAAAATGTCTAAACATTTTTGGCTTTTTTGGTTGATCCGCAAACATCCTGTGCTTGGGCTGGATTACGTCTCTTTTTTGGAGGTAGAGGAGGAGCCGGTGGCACCGCTGTCTGCTGGTTCTCAGGTATAGGGGTTACATACCCAGTCAAAAAGTCGACAGGGGCATACTCACCATCAGTCCTAAAAGGAACAAGGAGCTCTTTCAGTGCCAAATATTGCTCGTTCATTATCGTCTGCAAATATTCGGCACTTGTTGTTTAAAACCTTGTGGAATTAGCGTCTACCACTTCGAGATTATAGACAGAGATAATAAACATGATGACCTTCTTAGCCAAATCTTCCTGCGCCTCAGTCCTTGTCTTTGCGGGTACATAATGCATCGCCTGTGCAAGTGGCGGGGAGTGTGGAACCATTATCCACGACATAAACCAGCCAGCAGATACCTCAATAGTCTCTAGCACCCCCAACTGCAGCTTACCTTCTTTCAGAATGTGCCTCAGTGTGTCGAGGTACCCAATAACAACAGGCGATGTTTTTGTTCGGTTCAAACTGACCAAACCAATTGCTTCCCAAACCGATGACATCTCCCCTGTCTCTACCCCTTGCTCAGAGCGCCTCAGTATGGTGAGCGTAATGAATTTCTGTTTGTCAGCATCTGTAATAGACGTTATGTCCTCAATCGGCAATTGGTACTTCTCAGCTTCACAGCATTTCACAAGACATAGTTACGGTGGCACTTGTTCCTCCCTCATAAACATAGGACAGCTGTTTCTCCGCTCCCGACACAAAAACAACCACATTGTTAGTTGCTTCGTCAAGGAAGCGACAATGCGGCGGTGCAAATTGATGCCTATCAGCAATTTTAGCCAGCAAAGGGCAGAACGGTATCGAGACTTTCACAGTTGGGGTGTCTATTTCCTAGTTTCGCACCAAAAAAAAAAACTTAAGCAACGGTCTAACACTGGCAATTAACATACATGTAGTTGCAAGTTAGTTAGGTACCACAAAAAAAACGAAGAATCCGCAGGAAACCTTTCCTAGCAGCAACTAACAAATCAAGTTTTAAATTTCGCTTTTGGTAGTTCCCTAATGCTCTGTGTATGGGTTTGTGTGGGGGGAATGGTGAGCTGGGGAGAGGGAGGGAAGGCACTTGGAAACCAAAGTGCAGTAGTTTCTACGTACTCTGAAAATAGTTTCGAAAAGGGTCTAAACGAAAAACAATAACAGAATGTTCAACACCAACAGTCAGGGGGGAAAAAAAACTAATCACAACACTACAAATAATAATTACAAACGAACACACATACCTCCGTAAGTATCGCCGCTCTGAAGTGTGCCGCCTCCGAAATATCGCTACAAATACGACTTGCGGTTCCAACTCTACTGCAGCAGTCAGGAAATGTATGAGCCTCCACCCAAAATATTCACCAAGAGCTGAGCTTTGAGGAGGTATTTATATTATTTAAGGGACTAAGTAAAATGCAATAAAATTTATTAGTCAATTCGTAAGTACACAGTTGCAAATTAGTTAACATCCCACAAATTAGGTATATCCTAGGTTAACCATGAGCACACTCCACCCTATTTCACTGCCATAGTACATTTTGACAGCCTAAGTAATGATTTAAGTTCTAACAATGCGGTTATCGCTGTCGTTTAACACACAAATTTAGACTGCACTTCCAGAGTTCTTTTTTTTTTTGGCTGCGTCTTTTTGAAAACCGCTACTCGAGACACATTTGCCCCCCAAAAACTGCAAATTGCAGGTGTAAACCAAAAATTTAATCGGCTGTGGTGACCACACATTCCAACAGGCGCAGGGCTTAAGGAAACACTGTGAATTGTAATTGTACGCTGCATAAGACCCGTCTTCCCCAAAACACTGCGAATTGTAACTGTAGCACAACCCCCAAAGGAAACACGGCCCCCGAAACACAAGCGCAGTTTCAACCGAAATCACTAAAAGGCTAACACATGGACAGCTCAACAAAACAAACCCGAAAACAAACCGTCACATACATAAGACTAAATTAACGTAATTGTAGTTGAAATTCCTCGTTTTCATCATGAAAAACACGGTACCGAATAGCAGCAGCCTACCTACAGGAAGAAATACCTACTAATTTTTTATGCAAAATTAGCTTATTGGTTTAATCCTAAACACACATTTGTAGAATAGCTAAGGTTTCATAGACTAATTGTACCTAAGGTTTACCACCACGACACTAACATGCTACTCTAGTAACGTAGTAAACGCGACAATTTAAGTAACGATATTACTAATACACGCTGCAGTGCTCGCAAATGGCTGTCGAGCAAACGCACACCAATTAACCCAAAACACACTGATCTAGCATGTACTTCCAAAGCGATTTCCTTTCTGCTCCCCCACCCCCCTTCCCCCAAAAAACCCGGCCAAAAAAAAACTCTGAAGTCGGGCCCCATAATCAACCGTAAAGTATAAATACAGCAGGGCCATTGCCCGAAAACCGATGCTCGCAAACAAAAAAATCGATCTCAGACTACAATCGTATGTACATTTTGCACGTTCGCTGTGAATTTCGAGTTTGCCAACCGTTTTTTAGCCAAAAAACAACAAATATCCACTCAAATCCTAAATACAGGTTTGTACCTTTGTAGAGATTTTACACATCAATTAGATTCTGGGCTGAGATTTCACATTAGATTTTGGATGTATCATCCCCACACTCCATCATAATTTAACTAATGCAGTAAAATTAGTTAACCAAGCAATTATTAAAGCTGTTCTTAATTGTTTGGATGCAAAAGTTGGCTATAGTTAGCAAATTCTAGGAAAACTGAAAAGCAGCCAACTAAATTAGTTAGACAGTTTACTTGGTTGGCCAAGGAATTATCTAAGTTGTTATTAGCATCTGTTTGGCTGCAAGAGGTAGGATAGTTACCAAAGCCAACGAAAACTCAAGGTAGAGCTAAACAGATGACAAAGTCACTGTTCATATGAATAGAAAAACTTTGTTTACTTTTAAAGATTTAAAGATTAAAGATTCTCTTTAGATCTATTAATTTTAAGGAAAATTTAACATGAATAAACCATCCTATCAGTGATCTTTCATAAATAAACCAACCTTTTGATTTACTCTCAATAAACCAACCTTTACACCTTATCTTCCAATATTAGACTATCCCCATTTTTAAACGACTATTTAAGGGTGAAGATCACATGTTTTTCCCTTTGTTTCTCTATAACATTAATAATGGAGTGAAAGCATGTGTGTTATAGTTTTCGTTTTACCCAAAATGACAAGTTTAAAATCGAGATAGTTTAATAATGGAAGATGGGGTGCAAAGGTTGGTTTATTCAGAGTTAATCAAAAGGTTGGTTTATTAATGGAAGATCACTAATAGATTGGTTTATTCATGTTAAAATTTCCTAATTTTAATGTTGTTTCTAGTGATATTGATGTTCATTTCGTAAAAAAGAGTTGTTTTTGTTGATGATTTTACTATATTTGTTGGTATTTCTGTAAATTTGGATTTTTAGTTGTCGTTTCATTGATTGTTGTTCTTCTTTTCGAGAAGATCTGTTGTTGTTCTTGATTTAAGTATGTTTGATCTTATTTTGTGTAGATCTGGTGTTTTGACTGATGTTTCCTTACTTGTTGAGGCTGCTTTTCTGTTGTTCAATTATTTTAGTTTATTTATATGATTGATTGATTCACTTCTCTTTAGATCTGTTTGTATTAATGTTGTTTCTGTTAATTTTCATCATCATAATTTAAAACTGGGCTGATTATCATATCGATTTAAGTATGTTTGATGTTTATGTTAATTGTCGTTAATTTCGTTGTTGTTTATGGCCTGATTAACATATTGATGTCGTTTATGACTGTTGTACTCCACTTTTCTACTGTCCAATTGTTGTTAATGTTGCCATGTTGTTGCTCACTATTGTTGCTGATGTTGTCATGTTGTTGTTGATTATTGTTGTTAATCTAATGTTGTGGTGTTTTGCTAACTGGCTTGTAATGCTGCTATGGTGTTTGTAATTGGCTGTTGCTACTAAATATTGTTACTGCTCCTATTGTGATTAACTTTTCGAGTAAACTTTGCGTCTATTGTAATTAACTTTTCAAGTAAACTTTGCGTAAATGCTCACATAAATCCAATGACATTAAACATTCATTGTTTGAGAAGATTTGTGATTACAAAGTCATTTACACATCACAATAACATTTTTCGACGCTTTTTAATTGGATTTTGAATGTCTTTAAATTTAACGATTGAAGCGAGGGCTCAAATTGATGCAACCTTATTGCTCACTTGTTTGTATTGATTTTTACTTCGTATTTAACAGCTCAATGATATAAATCCACGTTATTGTATGAGAGCTGTTGCTAATATTGTGATGGCTCAATTTGAAGCAACCTTATTGTTAAGTTTGTGAATATGACATTTTTAATCCAAACAATTCGATGATATGAATCCAAAATAGTTTGAGAATTGTTCTAACATAGTCACCATGTTTGTAAAAGAACACCAATATTGTGATTGCTCAATTTGGTGGACTCGTATTCGGATTATGTCGGTGACGTAATTAATCTTCTCCACATCGACCTAAATATTAGAGACGAGTCAAATTGAAGCAACCAAATTGGTTACTTATGTTTGCAAAGTTGTTGACTTTATCAATTCAATGATTGAATTCCTTAATGGTATGAGAATTGATGCTATATTATCATAATCATAAGACTATAATATTTAAATAACGATCTTACTTTATATAGTCTTCCAAAATATTAGATTGTTATATGTTCTGTTTACATCGTAAACAACCTCTAACACAATAGAGACTTGTTTATCGTGTAAACACAATTACAAAAACTAATAGAATACGGATTACAAATTACTACAACTATTTCTAATACATAATCAATCATTTAAGTTGTAACCCAAATCATTGATAAGCTTTTCTAAACCGACACTTTCTCCAGTTTGGATCAGTATTTCAATGCATTCTTTGACAATACTCTCATGGACAACCAAGTTTGTAGGCAGCAATCCTTGTAGTTGTAGTCGATTTTTGACCATGTGGGGGGATTGAGAAGTTGTTGTGACCCTTCGCTTTCATTATTTCAACCATCACATATTGCAAAGTTAAGAATATTTTGTTCAATTTTCGATGGATAATAATCTGTATAAGCTTTTTCTACTGCACCTACTAAAGAAACCCAAATCATTAGTGTTTAGATCGGGAGAATTAGGTGGTTGAAAGACTAACTCAATGTTAAATCCGTCTTCTGTTGCCGCTTTTCTGAAATCTGCGTCGTCGTTTCTGAAGTGAGGCCTCGCATTATCTTGTTAAATGAGTATATGTTTTCTGATTGTTGACGGCCACTTTGCTTTAATGGCCGAAATGACTTTCTCAATAACGCATTGTTTGGTAACTTGTTTATTGACCGAGTCGATTGATTTTGTTTCCATTGTCCCGGCTGCTCTGTTTTTGCTACTTCGTTGAGCTGCTTGCTCAAATGTAAAGGGAAAAATGCCAATTTTCCCATCAAGCAATAGTTCACCATCATCACCATAGATGGGCCTACTTACCGCGCACATGAATATTACTTTAGTTATATACCGCTTTGATTTGCAAGTTCGGTGAGGTGGTTCTTCACCGTCGACAAGATAGTACCTTTGATTAGCTCTTGAAAGGTAGAACCACTTTTCGTCGATATGTATGATGTTAGTCATGTCTTTGAAGTTGATTTTTGCTCCAGCCTCCCCTTCCCCTACTTGGTTGACTGTTTGTTCTACCTCTAATGAATTAAGGCAGAATTTGATTCGGTTTAACTTGTTCAAGTCCATTAGTAGAGGATGTAACGGGCTTGAGTGAGGCTTAAGTAAACCTTCAACGACCCATTTATGGACAGTCCCAACAGCAACTTTAGACTTCTTTACTATACGTTCCATTGAACTTCTTTCCGAGAATTTTAATGATTTTATGAAATCTAAATCGGGCAGCACCCTCTTTTTATTTGTGTTACCGTATCGTTTGCTTTTGAAGTCTAAACTTCCCGCTAATTGACTTGCGTTTGTTCTTTTCCAGATTTTGGTGACTGTTGTTCGGTGTAAGCCCCACTTAGCCGCTGCCTCGGTGATCGTGCCTCGATGAAGATGACCGTCGTTGCACTTCTCCAATAAAAACGTATAAATGTCAAGCCTTTCGACTTCGGACAGATTTTTCTTACCATTTCCGAGATTTGACGTCATTTTTTGTAAACAAAATGTAAATTTTGAACTGTTTTGAGGACTGTAAATGGACTGTAAAAATGAGGACAGTAAATGGACTGTAAAATTTTGAACTGTTTTGAGTTTTTTTTTTTTTTTTTTTTTTTGGGTTTTTTAGAAACTCATTTTAGAGAGAGTAGATGAGTTGTGATTAACAAAATGAGGATGAGCAAGTATCACATGTGTTTTAAATAAAGAAATTGAGACAATTTTGGTTTGGAGGGAAAACCAAATTTTTTGTAATTTTGGTTTTGGAGGGACTTTCTCAAATTTCTGCAAGTGGGAGCAAACCTCACGTGATAGTGTGCAGCCATTTAAGACACAATTAATAATTTGTTTAAACCACAACTTTTCTTTAATTGCATGACATCACCAATTTATTAAAACTTGTGCATTGACATCACGATGCCTTTGGACGTGAATGGAGGGAGTAGTAATGAAATAAATGTCTACCTAAAAAAATCAATAACCCCAAAATACAAGTCCAAAGTTGTGAGTTGGTTATTTAAATATAATTGTTGATCAGCTGCCCTTGCATACAAACATATTTCAAAATACGAAAAACAACAATGTCACAGTCTTCAAAAGGTTCAACCAATTCTACTAACACTAACGTGTCGGAAGAAAGTCCGGCAAATAACAAAATCTGTTTCACGCCGTATACAGTAATCGCCGAAAACTTGCCAACACCAAAGTGTCAAACCTATGCACCACTAGGAGAATTTTTAAGAGACTACTTAGATGTAGATGTAAATCACGTAGTTTCATATTGGAAAAAAACCAACATCAGCGGACATGCTGTCGTGGAAATTGGAAACTCGCCAACTGCCTTTAAAGCGGCCATGCACCTACACCACGCGTTTGAAATAACGGCCCATGGCAAAATAGACTGGCAGTTTGCAGCTGAAAAACATGGTCCATATGTTTGGTTAGCCACCCCAAATGACGCAACATGGATGAATCCAGTTGCGGACAACTACGCACCTTGCATCGTACCACTAAGGTGGAGGAGACAAGCTACAACATCCGCAACCAGAAATGCAGGGAAAGTATACCACGACCTAAATCTATACACAATCAAATTCACGTACGCAGACCTCCAGCAAAGGGCTCGCTAAGTACTTCTACTGGTAATGAAATATATCAGCCACCTACAACAATGGCCAGCAAGGAACAAGGTTACCATATTTTGCAACAAATAAGTACTCTTTCCAAAACAACTTCGAAATGTATACGACGAAGTTCTATAATGAAAATCTAAGTGGTATATAACCACCATATTTTGCACCATGTAATGAATTGATAATTATGTAATTATTTGTCTCCTTGCCGTACGTGTTAAAAAAAAAAAAGGAATGTTCAAGATTTACATGTACCCAACGTAACTAAAAATCCTAATTACTTTGCTACGTATCCCAAACAAGACACTCAAAAAGTGTGACCCCAACCATGTCCTACCTATTGCTGGACTGCGGTGGTACACGCGGTGCACGCGGTCCCCCAACTAGTGTACACAAGTACAAGTTTGTTATTTAACGCCATATCATATTTTTTATATGATTATTAGCCGACTAGTTTCCAAATTATTTAACACAGCCGTAATTCTTTATTCAAACGGTGGTAATAGTAAAACATTAAAACTATATTAATAAACCCTAAACCCTTTATTTTAAATCTTTGTAACTTATACAAATATTGAAAAAACCAAATACAAGGTTCAAATCAACCATAAAATACACCAAAACTTATTTTTGTAGGCATAAATCACAAATTTAAATTCAGGACATTTTCTTGGTAGAACTTAAAAACACGTTGTTTCATCATACACATTTACTTATATATATAACTCAATCAAGGGAAAAAAAAACTCTATAAATAAATCAAACCAAAAAAGACAATAAATTTAAATAAAATTATACTTCCTCCATTCAACATTGCAAGTTTGCAACCCCATAGTACAACTTTCTATTTGCACTAATTATTGTGTAAGTCAGGACTTATAATAAATTATTGTAAGTTCGCCTCATTTGTACCCGATTATATAGTTTTTGTACTATTTAAGTGATAATTATGATTAATTAATACTAAATCTTTTTAGTACCTCTGTTAGTGACTTTGGTAGATTTGTTTCATGTTTTTGTACCCCTTTAACTGCAATTTGTACATTGGTCTCACATTAACTTTGTATAAGGCTGACCTTACAGGAAAATTACTGTTCTATTTGAGCTACTATTCATAATTAAATATTTAATTTCAGTAGTCTCGTTATACATAAGTGAAAATATATTAATGTGATATCTTATTTTATTCGTCTTTACGAGTACTTAATTAAAATTTAACTTTCATATTTTTTGGAAAACATAGCTAATAACAATTTAACACATAAAATACGACTTGACAAATGTGAAAACAACAAAGTATTAGTGTGGAGTTGAATGAAGGAAGTACTCCCTCCAAACCATTTATTTCTTCCCGTTTGATTTTGGCACGTGGATTAAGGATTTTTTTTTAAAAAAAAATCTGAAAAGTAAATATAAAAATGTTATAGGTTTAAAATAATACATTTATACTAAAAACTAAAGTTATAAAAATAATTTAGTAAATAAATTGGATATAAAAATCAAAAATTAAATATAAATGTATCATTTCCTTAACAAAAACTTGTCAAAAAAGGAAATCCGGAGAAATGAGTGGTATTTTCTTATATGGAATATGGGAAAAAATGAGTAGTTAGAAGGAAGTATTATTTTTCTAATTTATTTTATTTTATTATATTGTATAATAAAACTAAAAAAACACGTTATCTCATAAACTTATGGATGTATTAAAAACAGTCACCATTATATTCAGTGCAGTCGGCGTTTATTTTTACTAGTTGTACTTAATATTTATAAAATTTGGTTAATATGTCTGATCTTTAATATGATTTAAATATTTTTAAAAGCGAAAAATATCTCATAATTTTTAATGATTTTTAAAATCGGCAAAAAACTCAAATTTGAAAAAAAATAAAATCATAAAGTTCATCTAATAATTTTTACCCCACATTTAAACAAAAATATATGTTTTAAAAAAATTAGACATTTAAAAAAGCCGACGATTAAAAAATTCCGTATGCAAAAAATAAGAAGTGCAAAAATTTATTATTAAAAAAACAGAAAAAAAAAAATAGGCTGCAAGGCCCCTAGGGCCAGACGCTGCGACCTCGCCGTAGGAGCTTCACGACCAATTTTTTTTTTTTTTTTTTTGGTATTTGTATACCCAAACTCGAGTTTATCGTAATCATTAGACTTGTTCATAATAATAGAGTCGAGAAGGCTCAGAACACAACCGTCCCAAACTTCTCTACCATACAACAGACCTAAAAAACGGGCAAGCTCAGGTGCCATACTAATATACCGTGGGTTATAAAAGATTTAGTCATATAAGGAAAGATAAAAATTATAGTGGTATACTGGTATGCCTATGGTGGAAATGAGTGACTAGTGAGAATAGTATCTCCAAGGATATGAGTTCAATCCTTCATTTCAATAAATTAACTTTTTTTTTGGTTTATTTAATTATTTCTAATCCATTTTTACGTAACACAAGTTAATTTACAAGTTTATTATTATAGATGTTAACCAAGAAACTATACATTTTTGTACTCATTTCATATAAGTTTAAAATAAAACACTAAAAATTTAATTAGAGTCATTTAGAAAAACCGTCAAATTAATACAGAACATATTTTAGCTTTATTTTTTTTAACTTTTAAAGATACTAAGATATTATGAGTATCAAAAATAAAAAATTAAACTTAAAATTAAAAATAGTAATCGTACTTAGGTAAAAATAAACGTCGACGGCATGAAGTAATATATCGAGTATCAACTGCATCTACCGACCATATAAACTTAAAAGAGGTCCTTAAAATTACACAAAAGTGGTCTAAGACCTTATTCTTTTCGACTTAATTTCAACTCTTATAATTCACTTCAACTCAGCTTCTATAACTGCTATAAGTTACTAACTTCAGTTCCTATAAGTTCAGTTTTTATAAATTCACGTCTAAAAAGTTACTCCGTAGAAAGAAGAGGACCTTAATAGTGGAATGAATGGACTAAGTTTGCCGCGTAGGTGATGATTGGAGCGCTTAAACGCAGCTCTCAGTCTCACACACACACACAAATAAATAAAAAGAAAAAAAAAAAAAAAAAAAAAAAATTTGGGGGAAGTTTTCCATTTATAAAATTTAGGATTTGGATTGAATACAACGGAAACCCAAATCCCCCAAAACAACCAACCTTGGTATTCACTCCTCCGGCAAGCCGGAAAGCGGAAAAGAATGGCCCTACCAACCCTCACCCTCCCAAAAACCCAAAAGAGAGGGACCCACGTGGTTAGTCTCACAACAAATCAAAAGTTTCTGAAAATGTACAACATTTGTCTTGGTTTTCTCACACCTGTCATTTTTCCTTCCTTGTTCTTCCTCATACCCTAGTCTCCCATCCCCCTCTCCCCTCCCCTCCCCTCCCTCCCTATATATATTTACTATTTGTTTATTTGGCCCACCGCAACCACAACCACAACCACAAACCAAACCCAAACCCAAACCCGAACCCGAACCCTTAACCCTCATCTCATCTCACTCTGCTGCGTCGTCGTCGTCTTGGTGGTTTCGTTTTGGTGAGCTCTCGTTGTATTATCTGTCTCAGTTTGTGATTTGCTGTTTTTTAGTTTTTTGTTTGTTTTTGACGTGATTGGATCTCTGTTGTGTGTTTTTTTTGGGGATGTTTTAGTGAAATGTGGTTAATTCTTGTTTTTGGGAAGTGTGTTGATTTAATTTTGGGTTTGTTATGATGCTGGCTTGTGAAATTTTTATTTGATTGCAAGAATTTTGGAGGATTGTTGTGTTTTTGAAGAATCCTTTTGGGTTTTAGTCTAGATTTTTGCAAGAAATTTCAGCCTTTTCGCGGGAATTTTGGATTAAATGTGGTTGGATTGATGATTATGAATCAGAATATCTTCATTTATGTTTGAAGAGTTGTTTTAAATTTTGGTTGTGTAAATGAGTTGATTATTGTGTTTTGAAGAATCCTTTTGGGAGATTTCAGTCTGTTCGCAGGAATTTTAATTAGAATGCTGTTGGGTTTTAGAATTTCTCTCGAATGTGGATGACTGATGATTGATGGGTTTGATGATTAAAAATTAGGGCATTTATGTTTGAAAAATTGTTTTAAAATTGCTGCAAGTAATGTCGCGCCTATCTTTGCTGTCTTGGCTAATTCTTTGAAGGCAAGAAAAACTACCGTTTGAATTTTGGCGCGTAGATGAGTTGATTATTAAGTTTTTTGAGAATCCTTTTGGTTTTAGTCTAGATTGTTGTAAAAATAATTATATATGACATTTCACTGTGTTCGCGGGAATTTTGGTTAGAATGTGGTTGGGTTTTAGAATTCGTCTTGAACATGGATGGGCTGATGATTGATAGGTTTGATGATTAAGAATTAGGATATTTATCGTTCGAAGATTCGTTTTAAATTTACTTCAAGTAATGTGGCATTTAGTTTTTTGTCGTTGCTAATTCTTCGAAAACAGGAAAAAATTACCGTTTGAATTTTGGCGCGTAGATGAGTTGATTATTATGTTTTTTAAGAATCTTTATTATTATAGTCTAGATTCTTGTAAAAAAATTATTTATGAGATTTCACCCTATTTGCGTGAATTTAGGATGGAATGTGGTTCCAGTGGTTGGCTTTTAGAAATCATTTTGAACGTGGATGGTTGACAATAGATAGATTTGACGATTATGAATCAAAGTCGCTGCATTTATGTTTGAAGAGTTGTTTTAAATTTGGTGCAAGTAATGTTGGGTTTTCGGGTGTCTATCATTGCTTCGTTGCTAATTCTTCGTAGACAAAAAAAACCACCATTTGAATTTTGGCGCGTAAATTGATTAAATTTTTTCCATATCGATTTGAGATATCTGTTAACTTTGGTGGGAGATTCTCTTCGTTTTTGGGGTTATGGGAGCGGAAGGGGACTTTCTTAACAGGGTTGGAGTGGAGGTTTGTTGAACTAATGTCTCCGTGTTAAATGTTTTTCACTTTCCAATATAGATTGAGTTTGTCTGCGTACGCTGGAAAATTGTTTAGCGGAGATTTTGAAATGGATGTTCTCTGCTTTTTAACTTTACTTTCGAGTGGCAGATGGAGCTGTCTGAATTTTAAATGATACTTCATATTTGTTGATTTTGACATCTGTGTTGTCAATCAGTTCCTTTGTACATTTTTTTTTTTTTTTTTTTTTTTTTTGTCGTGTAGCCCATATTGATGAGAGATGTGTATTTTCTTTGGTGGGACTGACTAATTTTCAGTGTTTGAGTTTGAAAGCGGAGAGGACCTTTTTTAATTGGGTCGGAATAGTTGTTTTGTTGACCTTGTGTCTACCTGTAATATGTTTCCGTATTGGAGACTGTTCAAGTTTTGTCGGGTTGCGCTGGAAAACTGATTTGCGAAGATTTGAAGTGGATATTATCGCGTTTTTGACTTTCCATTTGAGTGCCAGGTGTAGTTATTCGCTAACGCAGTATATATTTTCAAGCATCTTAGTGCATTTATTTTGAATGCTAGAACAATGTAGGTTTATTCTGTGTGGAACCCTAGTCAGTTGTACGGAAAAAAAAAAGATAGTAATTGGTGACAATCTTCTGTTTGGGATGATTTGATTGACTCGTGTAATACTTTGGTCTGTATGTAATTGGCTCTTGAGCAGTTCTCTTTTGGGCTATGTGATCTTATTTTATATTTAAGAGAGTATCATTTCGTCATCTCTTGCATATGATGCATAACTAATCTATTTACATTACTGCTGTTAGTGTTTGTAATGCTGAATCGGAGACTATAGTATGAAGGAAAAGGGTCCAGCAATTAATAATATGATTAGCGGAAACTGGGTATTGAAGCGGAAGCGTAAGAGGTTCCCATATGGACCAGATACGTCAGTTAGCAAGGATAAGGAGAAGGACAATTACAATGATTTAGTAGCTGAATCTTCTAAGGACCTTTCTCCTCGTAAAGACTTGAAAGATTCTGAACAGAAGTCTGCCCGTTTCACATCTGAGAAAAAGGGACATGATGAGGTAATATTCATTTATTATTTAATGTCTTTGATTTTTTTTTTTTCAGCTTTCAGCACAATGATTTTGCAACCTGTGTTGTATTTTACATCTTGTTATCCCCAGGACTGTTTTTACGCTTCACTGTATATTAATTATCCTTGAGCTAATATTTGGAAACAGGGTTTTAAATCTCCGGTATTGGTCACGGTATAATGTATCATACTTGACAACTTTGTCATGGCCTGAATCGCGATCATTGTGGTATCATATCTGACCATATCAGCTGTCTTTTGGGATTTTAATTTTAACTGTGATAAAATGCGATATTTCGTCACGTTGGCTTCCGACTCCATTAATCTTGGCTGATACGAGATGTAGTGGCCGTTTTTTAAAACCCTGGTTTGGAGCCATATTTTAAATCAACTAACTTCACTGGCGGTTTAGAAGTGTAAAGAAGCTTCCGAGCTGTCCTTCCAGTTTAATATGGATCTGCTTGGCTGTTATAGTATGGGAAGGAGAAAGGGCTTCGGAGAGGGCCTTAGGCCCTCTGTCTTTGATATCTATTCTCATAAGTAATTGGTTATCGATTAATGGTCATCCATGTACTAATAGAAACAATTGAGGTGACCCCATGCACAAAAGTCGGTGACAGACATAAAACGATCCATATTGGCTCTATATTATATGAATAAAATGCTTTGCTAATTCCACGTTTAACTAGAAAATCAACTAAGATGATTAAGCTTTCACGCTATCATTAATACATAAGATGTATTTTTGAAAAATACGACGGTTTTGCTCTGAAAGTTTTAATGTCAATCATTTTTTCATTTTGTATCTATGAGAGATTGTGGTTGCTTTCTTCGATTATAAAGGTTTATTGAATGTCACTAGGCACCATTAGTTTATTGACATTTATTTACGGTGATGCAAGTATCTTACACATTTTGGTTGACAACAAAGGGAACCACTTTTAGGGCATGATTGCATACCTACTCTTCTCAACCCAGTAATATCTGATAGTCGTGTAAGCCCCTTGGATGATATTGTTTCTACCTGTAAAGGCAGGAGGGCGAAGGTGCTAATGTCTACGTAAATGTTTATGTTAATCTCATCTTGGGTCATAGCTCCTCTCGTGGTTGCCTAGCCTAATTCAATGTTACTCGTTCATTTATGTCAAAGTGGGCCCACCGTTTTTTGTGAGAGGGAGTAATATGTAACTGTCAATTTGATATGTTTTTAATAGGAAGTTTGATACATAGATATTTAGCAAGCATAAGAATAAATACACTTGAATGAAGTGATTGAATCTGCAAAACCTAGGTTTGACTTATCATTTTTCATATGTTTATGACAAATGTCTGATATGTAGTTTTGTTACTTTTGTATTGGTGCAGTTTCCTTTCCTGACGCTGTTTATAGCACCTCTTTTTTATTTTACGCAGTGGCGACCCAAAAACATTTTTTTACGGGGGTCCTCTTAGATATTTTTGTGTTTATGCTATAAAAATAATTAAATAATTTTTGTAAAAGTAAAACTGGACAAATAAACCGAAATAATTTGTTATACGGTGTCTTGGGACCCACCTAGGGTCCTAAATGAATCCGCCACTGATTTTAAGTAGAAAGTAGCTAAATAAAGCCTTTCTATTTAAAAGAAATAAAATCATATGAACTATCTGGATAGATAGGATAGTCCAGAATGTCTTCTTTCAGCTTTCTTAAGAACATATTTGTTATACCGGTAGTCATCACTGATATGGTAGCTGCTTTATTTTTACAGTATTATTATGAATGTACAATTTGTGATCTTGGAGGGGACCTTCTAAGCTGCGAGAGTTGTCCAAGAGCTTACCATATTCATTGCCTTGACCCTCCTCTTAAGGTATTATTAAGTTTCTAATAAATGTACGCTTAGATTTGTGTAGTTTTGTTTGGATGGCTCAAAATTCATAAACTGAACCTTGTGTCCTATATATTTTCTTCTTTTGTGATTTTCAGTGTATTCCAAAAGGGAAGTGGGAATGTCCTATCTGTGTGCAGAAAATTGATTCTCCTCCTATCGCTGGCCGAGATTCGGTGCTGAAACGGGCAAAGAAAGAGACATCTACTAAAAAAGTGAAAGGTGAAGGTATGCCATCAGCTACTACTAAAGTAACCGAGTTCTTAAAAAGCACCGTTGGGAAGAAAAGATCATCGAGTAAACGAAGATGTGGTTCTTTCCATAAAGGGCCCTCTTTCAAGAAATTAGATGATTTAAGAATTGATGGGTCGCAGTGCGTTAAGTTCAGCGATGTGTCTAATGACGGATGTAAAGATGTCACTACTCCTAACGGAACTGCAGAAGGTAATAAAAAGTCTTTCTAAAAAAAATATAAAAAAATAAGAAGTCTTTCTCTATTCCCAAGAAGTATCCAAATAAATTTGATTCATCAACAGGTGGCAGGAATTTGAAGTGTCCAATGGAGAATGAGTCGCCTCATTCTAAGGACATTGATTCTGAGCCCAATGCTGAAACTGCTGAAGAAAGGGATGGTTTCTTGAACAAAACTACTTTTTCTGGAAAGGAATCTACCCCTTTGTCTGGAGTTGCCTCCGAAGGTCACAAAAGAAAACATCACAGCAAAAAAGGGACAAAGAAAAAATCCAAAATATTTGCTCAGAAGCGGTCTGACAGTGTTCCTGAGGGTGAATCGAAGGCAAAATCTCCTTCTCCAAAGATTACAAGGGGACAGAGAAAACGCCGCTCAGTTCATAATAGAGATGAAAGGATAGAAAGTCCGGAACAAGAGGTAACATAATCATTATCCATGTTTTCCCATTAGTTAACTCATTTGTTCCCTTCTGTTGTGATGTGTTTATATCATAAATCTCCTTTAAAACTGTTTCGTGTTTTTGCAACCCAATGTTTGTCTATGTTGTAATTTTGTAATTCTTTGATGCAGTTGCTTTAACTTTTAATGTTTTACTAGAAGTAGGGATGCTTCTCATCACCTACAGATTTGTAGAAGTACTATTCTTTGTTTATTTATCCGTAATTGCTCTTTTCTGCCACCCCTTGCAGATGATAATGTTATGTTTATGGTAATGGATGAAATGCATGCTGCTAATATCTATAAGTTTCTTTTTCTCTAGTAAATCTTTCTGAATTTCTTTACTTATGGGTGTATGTCATTAGTTTGTAACAAGTAAAGATGCTAATTATGGGCATCAAAATAGTCACGTTTTTCGTGCATTCTTGATCATTTGTAGTTGGTCATATGCGTTTAAAGAGGTGGTGGTCGAAAGGTGTAAGGAATGGTGGGAGCGTGTACTCATTATGATGATATCACTGCACCTTTATCATATCGTCATCACTCACATCAAATTCTGACTTGAGATAGTTATTGAACTTAAAGCTGTCGCTTGACTTTCTGTGTAATTTGACTTTAGGTGACAATACATCATTTTGTATGAACAAATTTGAGACGTTGTTCATGTGTTATGTTTAATATTGAAGTACTATTGAGTTTTCATCCAATTTTAATATAACGTGTGGCATACTATTGTGTTTTGTTTATACCATTGCGTTCTTCTATTCTTGTTTATACTATTGCGCTCTGTGTGGCATTAAACTCCGTGTTTCTAACTGTTTAACTGCGCTGTTGGAGTTAATTCTCATCCATTTTTAAGATTTCCCCGAGCTGTCTCGTCTCCTTAAACCCCTTTCTTGCTTTCTTTTGATAACCATCATTTCTTTTGGTGTCTAGGAGCTTCTAGGTGAAGAAGCATTGGAAGTTTCCAATTATTTAGAGAAGGTTGAAACTGGCAATTCTTTTGAAATACTTCAACAGGTTAGGGGTCATTTTCAGATTCTAGCTCTTTATCTATTCATTGCCTCTGTCATATTTGCTATTGTCGTATACTGATTATGCTGCATGCTATGAATATGAAATATTACAGGTTGATAGAGTCCTAGGATGTAGAGTCCAGGGTTACACAGAATGCTCTCTCATTCATGAGTCTGAGGCAACCGAGACTAGTTTGTCTCCAGTTGATGAGCAAAACCTGGGAAACCAGTTGAGGGAGTCAGAAGATAAAGCTGATTCTCAACTGTTAGAATGTGATTTTGATAATTCTTGTGCTGTGGAGGCCGCTCCTGATCCTGATGACGGGATTTGCTTTCAGAATGATGGCTCAGTGGAGAAAAATCAGGTTTACGGAGAAGAGTCCAGCACTGAAGATAGGCAAGCTGAGTCAGGGAAGAATGTACGTTCTGATGTCTTAAATAGAAAAGACATAGCTGATGAATCATGTTTAGTGAGTGAAACTTCTTCCACACATGATTTGATCGAGCGTGAAAAGGAACTTTGCAATGTAACTTCAAATGGTGGTAGTTGTGATAACGAAAGCCTCGGGCCTACTTTGGTTGAATCATTGCTACCTGATGGAGAAAGGACGAACTTGGAATTTTTAGTGAAATGGGTTGGGAGATCTCATATTCATAATAGTTGGATACCTGAGTCCAAGTTGAAAGTTTTGGCAAAACGTAAGCTGGATAACTATAAGGCAAAGTATGGAACAGCAGTGATTAATATCTGCGAAGAAAATTGGGAAATGCCGCAGCGGGTGATTGCACTTCGATCAACAAAAGATGGCGACACTGAAGTGTTTATCAAATGGTCAGGCCTCCAATATGATGATTGCACTTGGGAGAGGACAGATGAACCTGTTATTAAGAGATATTCATATCTGATTGATCAGTTTCATCTGCTAGAGCGTCAAACTATGGAAAAAGATGCTGATAAAGACACTGAGCCAAGGAGAAATGCTTTTCAGCAAAATGAGGTCCCTCCTTTGACTGATCAGCCAGTGGAGCTCAAGGGTGGTTCTCTATTTCCGCATCAGCTAGAAGCTCTGAATTGGTTACGTAAATGCTGGTACAGAGCTAAAAATGTAATTCTGGCTGACGAGATGGGCCTTGGGAAAACTGTTTCTGCTAGTGCCTTTCTTGTAGCTTTATACTTTGAGTTCAATGTGAAGCTTCCTAGTCTTGTCTTGGTTCCGCTTTCAACAATGCGGAATTGGACGGCAGAGTTTAGTACTTGGGCACCGGACTTAAATGTCGTAGAGTATCATGGGAATGGTAAAGCAAGAGCTCTGATTCGTCAATATGAATGGCATGCTAGTCATCCAAATAGTGTGAATAAGAGGACAGAGGCATACAAGTTTCACGTTCTTCTAACCACTTATGAGATGATCTTGGCCGATTCCTCCCTATTACGAGCAATTCCATGGGAGTCTCTTATTGTTGATGAGGGCCACCGGCTAAAGAATTCGAACAGCAAACTTTTTACCTTGCTTAACAGCTTCTCTTTCCAGCACCGTGTACTGCTGACTGGAACCCCTCTTCAAAATAACGTGGGTGAATTGTACAACTTGCTTCACTTTTTGCAGCCTGCTTTATTCCCTTCTCTATCGTCATTTGAGGAGAAATTTGAGGACCTGTCGACAGCTGATAAGGTGGATGAACTGAAAAAACTTGTTGCACCCCATATGCTTAGAAGGTTGAAGAGAGATGCAATGCAAAACATCCCGCCGAAGACTGAGAGAATGGTTCCTGTTGAGCTGACTTCTATCCAAGCGGAATATTATCGTGCTATGCTCACAAAGAACTATGAAATCCTAAGGAACATAGGGAAGGGCGTTCCGCAGCAATCTATGCTTAATATTGTTATGCAGCTACGAAAGGTTTGCAATCATCCATATCTAATCCCTGGCACAGAGCCTGAGACGGGCTCAGTGGAATATCTTCAGGAAATGCGGATAAAGGCGTCAGCGAAGCTCACTCTGCTGCATTCAATGCTCAAATTGTTACACAAAGAAGGTAACAGAGTTCTGATATTTTCACAAATGACAAAGCTTCTAGATATTCTAGAAGATTATCTCACTGTTGAATTTGGGTCAAATACATTTGAGAGAGTAGATGGTTCTGTTTGTGTTGATGATCGCCAAGCGGCAATTGCCCGCTTTAATCAGGACAAGAGTCGATTTGTGTTCCTGTTGTCAACACGTTCCTGTGGCCTTGGCATAAATTTAGCTAGTGCGGACACTGTTATAATCTATGATTCGGATTTTAACCCTCATGCTGACATTCAAGCAATGAACCGTGCACATCGAATCGGGCAGTCGAAAAAACTCTTAATTTTCAGGCTTGTAGTTCGGGCTAGTGTTGAAGAACGGATCTTGCAGTTAGCAAAGAAAAAGCTGATGTTGGACCAGCTTCTTGTCAACAAATCTGAATCTCAAAAGGAAGTGGAGGATATATTGCGTTGGGGTACAGAGGAACTCTTTAGTGATTCTTCTAGTAAGGGTAAAGATGCCGATGATGGAAGCAAAGGTGAACCGGTTCTGGATACAGAGCAAAGGAGTAGGAGAAGAATTGGAGGCCTCGGTGACGTTTACCAAGACAAATGTACAGAGGGAAGCAACAAAATCGTTTGGGACGAAAATGCCATCATGAAACTGCTTGATCGTACAAACCTTCAATCTGGATTACCAGACAATGAAGCTGAAGCTGAGAATGATATGCTTGGGTCATTTAAGGTAAATTTTCCTCTTTTCCTTCCTTTTTTAATGTAGCCTGTAAACCCTAACCCTCCGTGCGTCCATAGCCTGTGACACAAGCGGGCAGCTAGTTGTACCCCAACGCACTCACAAATCAAGCAATCTAACAATAGTGAAATTAGGTGTTCCATGATTTTAAATAACTCATGTGGAGTTTGGGAAATCAAATGAGATTTGTAAAATCAGTAAAAATAAAATAGAAATCGAGAATTAAGTGAAGATGACTCACACCATTTATTTAAAAAATTAATAATGCTGCTGCCTACTTGCATTTCTTTGTTGTCGGATCGGAGCTTTTTGCTATGTATAATAACATGCTCACATTATAGTTGTTGATTAAGGCAAGAAGAAATTCGTGCCAACAAATCAATTATGACTGATTAATAATGTATAACAACATGCTCACACTGTAGTTGATGATTAAGGCACGGAGGAACTCGTGTCTTAAATTGTATCGGTCATCATCATCACCTATGTAACAATATGTGTGCCCACTTGGCTGTTTCGTTTTTGGATCAGTGATAATCCTTTCTTTTCTTTGTTATCACAGAAAACAAGTGTAGTTATGGGATCTTGAAATTCTAAATCCTATGTACAGTTGTTTACACCCACCCACACCCACACTGACACACCCACTCCTACTCAAAGTTTCCCGGAATAGGTTATTGTCTCCGGCTGCTTTGCACATAGTTAATTACTCATCTTCAGAGGAATGCATACCAAAATGTTTAATTAAAAGACTGCAATAATAAACGATTACTTCCTTAAATGTATCTGTTTATGAGCACTTTGCGCTCATATTGGATAATGTATATTGCTCCATTTTTTATATTTCTAATAGCGGCTACACTTCATTTTCTTTGACTTTAATGCGATGGAATAAAGCAAAATGTGAACCATCTGCATTTCCTTATCTGATAATTAGCAATCAGCTGATGGAAGTTTCGACTCAATTTTAATTTTGGGTCATCTAAAGACAGCCCCACCCAGGCCCATTAGGTTTATGTTGGATAGCAGAATGGCTTCACCTACCTTATAAATTCTGGGCACAGCAAAATAGTTGCATTTAGCTTTCTTATAGATCAATAGTTGTTTTCTTGATTAATCGTTGATGGATCTTTACCTGGCTCGAGTGTGAATTGTGATCGTTCAAATCTCTAAGAAATCATTTCAAGATATATACGCATTACAAGAAATCTTTGCAAAAGGAAAAAGGAGGATAGAATCCATCTTAGGTTTTTGACTTTAGTTCGACTGTGTGGTTGTTTCCTTAGGTAACTGAGATTTCATTATTGTTAGAATGTTATTATATCCATCTGCACTCACACGATCTAATCGTATTATCTTGAAGCAATCTGTGGAGTGGACGGACGAGACAATGGATGACGAAGGCAGAACTGGATCACCGGCTGTCAGAGAATCTGATCTGAATAACCAGGCCGCTGGTGGAGAGAAAAAGTCATGGGAATGTCTTTTACGCGATAGGTGAGAGTTTGTCATTTGAATTTATTACACTCCTATTATATAAAATTATAAATTATAAATTTATCTCATTTCCTGATCTTACTGATTGTAGTTTACATGTCAAAATCAGCCATATACATTGGTATCAGTTGACTATGTATATTAACTTTGTTTTGATGATTTCTATGATGCCCACATTGTTAATTGTGGGCGACGACAATTAAATACCCTGACGATGAGCACGAATTTTAAAACAGGCTTTTTTTAAAAAATTAATTAATTAATTAATTTTTTAACATATCAACATTATGGTTTTCTGTCAAGGTTTGTAGATGTTACTGGGTACTCCGTATTTGTGTACTACATTTGTGCTTGGGTCGTTGTGGTAATCGATCCCACTTGTGGGTATGCTTGAGCCTATGCTGTCTTTATGTTGAAAATTGTGTGACATTCAAGGCATGGAAATTATTGAAAAGGTCAAAAAAAAATTCACACAATTTTATACTCATCCAAATTCATGTTAGTGGTCTCTACAGGAACTTTTTGTGTTTTATTGTGGCTAAGCATTGTTTAGTATTCCTTCATCCCAAATTATGTGTCCATAATTTATTTTGTAGGTGGGTGACAGTTGCTAGTGAAAAGGGAGACAGAGACACGCTTGGAAGAGGGAAACGCCATAGAAAACCAGTGTCGTACAGGGACGGATTTGCTCCTATTCCAAATGAAAAACTAGGCGAGGTAACTATCTCAGTAACAGTCTAGATAACTTATAGCGAGAGACATCGACTTTGTGAGAGTAAATATTGATTAAAAGACACCAAAAGTTGTGAAATTACGCGCTAGACTTATCATGAGCAATCTATCTTTAAAGTCAACTGTTGATCTGAGTGGGTACTTGATTTCAACTACACAACATCGGAAAACTGAATTCCTTGCTCTTAATTAAGAAGTAATATTATCAAGTATATGATTGCTAAATGAACCAATTTTGGTGATTTAGCTTATTTTCATCGAACTTTTCCAAACCAAGTGTACATCTCAACACTTACTACAATGATCTCCAAATTACACCAAAAACGACAAGATAAATGATATTTATTAAACGGTCCTCATGCTGGTTACATGAGTCATGTTTGTGTCTTGTTTGATAGCTATGGTATTCAGACTCAGCCAATTCGGACATGAGTCATGATACCGTGTCGTATAATTACCCAACTATCTAGTTATGAAGTTCCATTCTTTGGCCTAAAGTGAAGTGTCAAATTGTCATGTCTTGTCTGAATGTTGGACACAGCGCATGCAACTAAGTGAAGGGTCAAAGTACATAGTTTAACCTCAGTTACTGGAAGCATGAGGAGTAGACAACTAGACAAAACCTTTTCACCTTTATTGATATAATAGAGGTTTCCTGATGTGTTTATAAACGAAGTGAGACATGATTAGCTGGGTCTACTTTGAATTGACCTGCGTGTTTGTTTTCAAACATGCACTTGAATTTCGCATTGTTGCTGGTTTGCTGGGCCAATGTCAGATGTTCTTTATGATACCGTGTCGTATAATTACCCAACTATCTAGTTATGAAGTTCCATTCTTTGGCCTAAAGTGAAGTGTCAAATTGTCATGTCTTGTCTGAATGTTGGACACAGCGCATGCAACTAAGTGAAGGGTCAAAGTACATAGTTTAACCTCAGTTACTGGAAGCATGAGGAGTAGACAACTAGACAAAACCTTTTCACCTTTATTGATATAATAGAGGTTTCCTGATGTGTTTATAAACGAAGTGAGACATGATTAGCTGGGTCTACTTTGAATTGACCTGCGTGTTTGTTTTCAAACATGCACTTGAATTTCGCATTGTTGCTGGTTTGCTGGGCCAATGTCAGATGTTCTTTATGACACCGTGTCGTATAATTACCCAACTATCTAGTTATGAAGTTCCATTCTTTGGCCTAAAGTGAAGTGTCAAATTGTCATGTCTTGTCTGAATGTTGGACACAGCGCATGCAACTAAGTGAAGGGTCAAAGTACATAGTTTAACCTCAGTTACTGGAAGCATGAGGAGTAGACAACTAGACAAAACCTTTTCACCTTTATTGATATAATAGAGGTTTCCTGATGTGTTTATAAACGAAGTGAGACATGATTAGCTGGGTCTACTTTGAATTGACCTGCGTGTTTGTTTTCAAACATGCACTTGAATTTCGCATTGTTGCTGGTTTGCTGGGCCAATGTCAGATGTTCTTTTGTGATCTGCAATTATAAGTGTTTTCGGGTTGGTCTTTGCAAATAAACCATGTACTTTTCGTGACAGAGTGGCAGTGAAGATGAGAAAGAGCAAGAACCAGAGCAGCCTCAAAGAGAATACACACCCTTTGGACGTGCTCATAAAGCAAAGTTGTGAGTACCTCTTGAATCTATATATGCTTGCAATTTTTCTGAATATTGACTCCCTTCTGTCATCATATGGTTTCTTAATGCCATTACCTTGATTTCTTTTATCTCTCCATATTTAGTAAAGCGTCTTTCTGACTTTTTTGTGTGACGTTAATGTTCTTATGCATCCATTCGATAGGAGTAGATGAATCCCTGTTTCATGTGGCCTAATTCTTTGAAAGGTTTTGGAAGGTGTTGCCACCATAAATGTTTATGTTAAGAATGTATTGAATGCCTGGGTTATGGTATTTGACTATTTGTGATACTCTGTACTGTTCTTTCTTTTCTTTTTTTAAAGTTTGCTTTTCTCCCGTCTTTTATACAATAGTTGATTTTCTACTCCATTTTTTAGCAGTACAAAGATGAATTTTATTTTCGCTATCCCATTAGTAGATTATCATCGCCCCTTAATGGACAAAGTCAATAAAACAGTTGTTGAAAGTACCATGATAATCACAAAATTTTAGATGAGCGATTTTGAAAGATTTACGGTCAAAGAAATGTAAGGTAAAACTAAGTTGTTATTGTCCCATTTATAAAAGAATATACTTCGGAACTTCATATACGTATAAAATAGTACAGAGTTTGTCTTAAAACAGTTGTAATTTAAATCATTTCATACAACTTCGTTAATCAGAAACAAATTTCAATCGTATTTAAATATGCTATGCGTCAGGTCGTAATTAATGACAATGTTTTCTAACAATAAATTTAAATACGTCCGTCTGATATACCTATATAATTTATTTGAAACCAATACTTTAGAATAAAAAAATACGGGAGTATTATAAAGTCGTAAGTCTTATTTTGTCATTGTAAGACACATAGTTAAATCTTAAAAGTGTACGAAAAATATATTTTGCTACCTTGAATCTGAACTTTGGCTTCGCCCCTGAGCGGGGATATTGGATAGGGAACTGATGCATTTGCTTCTTCGAATGATATATGATGTAGTAGGTAAGAGGAATATATGTAGACTTGCATTATAGAATTTTCCTGCATAAACTGTGTTCCCAAAACCGCTTCACTGAGTAATTGGTATGATACTGTTTTTAATGTATAAATCTTGATGTGCATTTACTCTATGACCAGTGAGAGGCTTCGAGCTCGGCAAAAGGCGAGACTTGCTTGGAGAAAAGAATTTTTGGTTCTGAATTCTAGTAAGCCTGAGCTACACTTTGTTAGCCATCCACCAGAATCGAAAGACACAGATGAAGTTGCCAAATCGGCAATACCGTCTGGAGAGGCGGCTGCTAGGACACCTGAGATGGCAGATAACAAGTCAAGTGAATTTGAGAGCTCCAACGACATTGGTGTCACAGACCAAAAAGCTGCAAGACACCAAACAAGCAATCACGCTCCACTCAAATTTCGAGGCCGTTCCTCTGAAACTGTCTCCCCTGTTCGGAGTGATGGTGTAAAGTTTGCAAATGTCGAATATCCGAATAACCCCCAGGTTGTTTTGGCTCTTTGTGCACCAAATGCTAATCCACCAGTGTCATCTCACAGAAATTTTCCAAGATTTCATGGAAAAGAAAATAGCCGTGGAAACCTGTCAAATATTCCTTTGAACAGACCAGGTTCCTCAAAGAGTACTACAGATATGAACAGACCTGAGGCATATACAGGCAAAGCGAAGCTTCCAGAAATACCATCAGATATTCCACCTCATTATTTGAAGAGCAGGTTCTCAGATAGCCCATTTTCGTTTCCGCCGGTACAGTCTCATTTTCCTGCTCTCTCCAGTCCTCAATTGTGCGTGTCCATTTCAATTACATTTGGCACTAAATGTTTGTTTTGTCTGCATTGTTGTTCATTCTTGCAGGGGAAGTTTGCCGATTCTTTCGAGAGCTCAGGTGCTAGCTCCTCTAGTTTTCTGGAAAAAATGGGATTGCCCAGATTGCCTTTTGATGAAAGGATGCTACCGAATTTTCCTCCTAGAACATTGCAGAGCCCAGGACCTAACTTCTTACCAAATCTATCTCTTGGAAGGAGAGATGGACCTGCTAATGTTCAGCCTCCTTCGACAATGATGAATGTACCTAATTTGAGACTCCCTGTGCAAGATATGCCCTATCATTATCCGGAAGAGGCAGGAATGCTACCCACAATGAGTTTATGCCGCAAGCCAAATGGTAGTCCATCAATTACTGAAAATCAACGGAAGGTTCTCGAGAATATAGCTTTGAGGACTGGATTAGGAGGGAACCATTTATTAAAGAGGAAGTCAAAAGTAGATGGATGGTCAGAAGATGAACTTGATTCCCTTTGGATTGGTGTTCGAAGACACGGGCGAGGGAACTGGGAATCTATGCTGGGGGATCCTCGACTGAACTTTTCAAAATTCAAATCTCCGAATGAACTTGCTTCTAGGTGGGAGGAGGAGCAATTGAAGATACATTCCACTTCAGCTTCGAGATCTGATGGGCGGGCTATATCTCGTGAGTCTCCTTTATTCCCGAGTATTTCTGACGACATGCTTTCAAGGGCTCTACAGGGTAGTAGGTTAGGCAGCGGAACCAAATTGCAGAATCATTTGACAGACATGAAATTGGGTTTTGCTGATCTTCCTCCGAACGTACACCCCCTTGACGCTGCCAATTATGCGCGCATTCATGCCGAAAACCATGCTGCTTTTCAAGCATTTGGTCCTGGCAGTTTTCCACCAAATTTTTTTGGCGATCCATCTGCATTCTTTCCCGGTGCTTCTGTACCCATGGAGCCTCCGATGCATCACAGTGCCTTCGGATCCAGCAATATGGGTGTTCCGCCTTTCAATCCTCCAAAAGGATATGATGTGCCCCTTCATAACGAATTAGGTGGAAATATTTTTCAAAATGTTCCAGGTCAGCAAAATAGGCCACCTTTCATTCCTCATGGTCCTCCCAATGATGTGGGTAGTGGAAGCAATAGTCGTCCGCCACCTCCCAGTTTCCCGCCTGATCTAAGTAATGGGGTCAATCATTCCCTTATGAAGGGTAAGGAAATAGCGACAGATGATAATTCCGTGAAAGAAAAGCTCCCACATTGGCTTCGGGAAGCTGTCGCAACTCCTAAAACTCAAGACCCTGAATTTCCATCAACAGTTTCCGCTATAGCTGAGTCGGTTCGGTTACTGTACCCTGAAGAGAAGTCTTCCATTCCTCCATTTGTTACTCCAGGTCCACTTCCTTCCCAGCCCAAAGATCCTCGGAAGGGCTTGATGAAAAAAAGGAAACGTCGACAGAATTCATTTGGGCTGAGCCCTACTGATATTGCTGGAAATTTCCAGAACTTCCATGGCGGCTCTTCTACTGATACTCTTGCTTCTGGATCTATTTCCATCAACCCGTCCTCATCGGCTGCTGTGCATTTGAACCCCGTCGAAAAGACCGTGTCAGGATTGTCACCATCTGCTGCTCCTGCTCCGTCTGTGATGCTTGACAATCAGGGACCTGAGAGAATGACTTCAGCTTCTGGTCTTGGAGTACCTCAATATGATTCTGGCGATTCTATCAGCTCGGAACCGTCAACTGCTGATCAGCCGCAGGATGAGGAAGCATCATCAGAGAAAGCTGCGTCTTCCAATCAGGGAGGCAATGATTATCTTGAATCTTAACGTCATTTATTAAGCGTCCGAGAAAAACTGTTGTATGTTCGGTGATGTAATGTTGTGACTTAGCCGGTTTAGACTTTTTTTTTTTTTTCTTTAAGACGTTATATTAGCCGTCATCATTAACCACATGTGATGGGGAGCCTTGGTGCACCTGGTTATGGCGTTGCTTTGTGACTGAGAGGTCACGAGTTCAAGTCCTGTGAGCGATCTCTAGCCAAAATGACTAGGGAAGGCTTATGGGGATGCCGTTGTGTACCGGGCTTCCCATTTTATCATTGACTGCATGTGACAAAGGGGACCATTTGGTCTACTTTGTCGGACTTTAGCTTCATATAATTTGATGATCACAGTTTTGTAGTGTTATTTCGGAGGGTCGTAAGTGTTATGTAGCAGCCTTAGATTATACTAGGATATAAGATGGTTCGCGCTGTAAAGTTATGTATGTATGTGCAAAAATTTATAATATCATGTGTTGGAGTGGCAAAAGCCACCCACTTACCCCTCCATTTCAGATCGTTCGTTGAGTCAGCTTTTGTGTGAGCTTTTCGTTCATCGCTCATGTCGATCCTTCGCCATGCTCCACGAACTGACACTTGGTATACGTTGGAGCAATGTTCTAAATACCGAAAATGCCAGTTAAATCGATGATAACTTAAGTTTCGTGTAATATATAACAACAATTGCCTGTGTCTAGAGCTGTCAAAATCTGATCCGACCCGATAAACCGCCCGAAACCGACCTGTAAATGACCCGAAGTAAACCTGTCTTTTTCGACCCGAACCCAAAATCTACCCGAACCCGAAATGACCCGAAAAGTCGAAAACAATGGGTCAAAACCCGACCCGTAGCGGGTTAACCAGAGTTCTACTACAAACTAATTTTAAACATTTCACACCTAATAAATTTTTTATAATTGAAAATTTTCACTTAAATTATACGAGTAATCTTTATTATTCAATAATTATAGAATCAATCATTTTAATAGTGTTTGTTAGTTACATTTGACATTATGAATTTGAGACATCTGAAATCATTATTAAATTTTGAAACAAAATATATGTGGAGAATAAATGAGAAAAAGAAAATGATATATTTTTAAGTCGGTAGTTTGAAATAACATTTTAAATTTGAAGATACAACTTGTAAACTACATATATGGATCTAATATCATAAATATCGATTTATAGACACACGTATCTATAAACTTATTTTAAAATTTTCAATTTTGGAACTTATAATTAAAAAAATTTAATTTTTCAATAATACGGAGTATATCAATAAGAGTCGGTGTTTGGAGGCACCATAAAAATGACTCTTTTTTTTTGTTAAAACAACCTAAAAGTGTAAATAGTGCATTTGGAGGGAAGCTGAAAAGTTTAAATTTTTTGATTTGGTGGATGTAAAATCAAGGAATAAATTTGGGGAGAAAATAAGTGATTCTAAATTCTAAATTTGGAAGGGAAATAGTGAAATACGTATCAATACCACCAAAGTCTTCACATTAGTAATTCACCTTCTTGTCAGTAATGATTAGTGAAGTATAGTAACAAAGGACAACTTCCACTAATCTTAATATTTGTATTTTGACATTATGTAAAGTTTGACTATAAATGAAGATAGTAGTTTTTTTTTAGTGAAAATTAAACCCTTATACCAAAAAAAAAAAAAAAAAAAATATATAGATAAAAAGATGTTGATTAACCCGTATTTTGACCCTAACCCGACCTGGAACCCGTATACACCCGACCCGTATGTTACCCGTATAATAGTTACCTGTCAAACGGGTCCTAGCCGAGTGTGCTCGATTATTCAAGTCTCCATCATGCTTCTGAAAAAAGGTCAGAGAAAGGACCAACTTCCTTCACTATCGTAAACATAATGTGTTGAGAAACTTTAAAGAAGGAATCCGTGATTGAGCTGCTTCTCCGAGCTATGGTGGTTAACAGCGTAGGCGTGGTGACAGAGGTCTTTAGGAGGCATTACTAATTAGAGAGAATCAGAAAAATTATTGGGAAAACGTAATGTGCAAATGACAAAGACAAATCATTTTTATTGGGTAACGGATATGATTGAGTGAAACTTGAGTACGATTGAACACCTCTTACTAATTGCCGACATAAAAAGCCAATCTAAAAAGCCAACTGACTCCCCTTTAGGCCTTCACCCCTATTTGAAACTTTCAATTTTTCATTCTCACAAGTTTAAGAATCGAAACCCAAAAAACGGAAAATGAAAATTTCAGTAAAAGAACGCCAAACTAAAGAATTAAATCAAATGAAAGATAATGCAGCCAAGTTTTATTGTCATTACAAAATACAGATGAGAAAACCGTAATATTGTTCTCGACAGTTAACATCCTCAAACATCACAATGCGAGTACCAAACTACGAGTTAGTTTTTATTCTACAACTTTCAAAGAAACCAATTGCCGGTAATAAAAACATCTCAGAATAAATAAAATGTTATAAGTTGTACACCTCTAAGACTACCACAGCGTACAGAGAATCCGTATTATGTGATCATCGTTCAGCAGCAGCTAATCGTCCTAGACCGCAATATATTGCTTTCTTGAACAATGGGTGCACGACCCCGCTGAGGATCTCTTGATCTATCTTCTCAATGTGCGGCCAGATCTGTCAATCAAAAGACCCCAAGCATTATTCACGGAACACTATTATTGTGCAGACCACCCCCTATCAACATAGACTCACATCACCACATTTCAGTTCATGCCTTCTTACACACAGTCCGGTTTGTTTCAAGGTATCAAAGGGATGACGACACGGGGAATCAACATATGCTACATTAGTGTTTAGTTTAAAGTAAAATTTACTGTTTGATTTTGTCTCCAGTAGCACGATTTATAAGGAACGTCAATGAGCATAAATTTCAGGCAAGTAGAACAAAACAGATCAATGTCATCTCCATATTATACATTTACGCTGCTATAAATGGGCACGTCCTCTTAAATACACCTACTACGTAGGCCGTAGGGTATCTACTTTGCGGTTCAAACACTACCATAGCTATCAATAACTAAAAAAAAAAAAAAAAAAAAAAAAAAAAAAAAAAAAAAGGATTCTGATACCACAGCAGAACCATTATCTCCACCATTTTTCGCAGTTTTAAATTCTTGAACTACCCACATAAAAATCCACATTACTTGGTCCAACAAGAGGAGAAATGAACTCTATCAAAGCAGCACATAAGGCCTCTTGTTCTACATACCATGAAATAATTATTTTATCGTAATATCCAAGCAAAATAAGTGACTAATGAATTCCCATAGGAATGTGTCTTCATAGTTCATACTAGAGGTGGCAATCAGGTCACTCAGGTCGGGTCGTATCGGGTCGGGTCATATCGGGTTCGGGTCGAATCAGGTCATACCAGTGTTCGGGTCGTATCGGGTTAGGGTCATGTCGGGTTATAACAGTGCTCGGGTCGGGTCCGGGTCATATCAAGTCGGGTCATTAAAGCTAAAATTGTCGGGTCAATCGGGTTCGGGTCAAATTTGGGTCACTAATAATTTAGACTTAAATTTTGGCGCCAAAACAAATTTTGAAATTTTAATATTTTTCAAACCAATATTTGGATTTTTAACTATATCCCAATATCAAAATGTCAAATATTATATTTGGTGTATATTTGAAAGTTTGAAATTTTTGAAAAATTAAAAAAAAAAGTTCCAAAATTTCTTTAAAATCTTCAAAGTTTCGGGTCAATTCGGGTCACGGGTCATCTCGGGTCGGGTCAGCTATCAAATCAACTCGGGTTGAATCGGGTTACGGGTCATCTCGGGTCGGGTTCGGGGTCAGACTTTCTCGGGTCGGGTTCGGGGTCAGACTTTCTCGGGTCGCGTCGGGTTACGGGTCGGTTCGGGTCGCTATAATTTCGGGTCCTATCGGGTCGGTTTGCTCGGGTTGGGTCAAGCTTGCCAGCTCTAGTTCATACCATGAAATAATATATAACATTGAGATATCAACATTGTCTATTAAATAAAGCATAAAATAACCGAATAATCCGAGTACACATGTTAATATGAATTTATTCAATGCCCTTACCTCAGATGCATATTGTCTTGTGAATGCCTTGACATAGCCTAGAGTTGATAGTCCCCATTGGTCTGTCTCAGTTAAATCATAACCCATCGATCCTCTCGCCCCATTTAGTGTGCTGGTCAAAGAAAGATATCAAATTAAAGCTTGGAAAATAATACTTTGTAGAGTATCTAAGAAAGATATTTACTCAAAAGCATACAAGACAGAAAAAAAAAACCTGTTCAGTCCTTTTTCTTTATCCACGTCCATCATTAAAGGCTCATCGGAGTCTATGGCCATTGTTTCGGCCTGACCATAGTGCAAGCAACCAAACGTGCCGATTGTAGAGTCCTCGGCCAGACGATCTAGCAGAACCGCTGAGAAACTCTTATACAACGACAAGAACAATGCCTTCATTGCAAGATAAGAAAGATACATTCAGTCACAATCCAAATAAACAGTGTGATTCTTAATGATTAAAATATAGCACGACCGACAATATCATCAGCACGCAGGACAACTCAGTTTATTTTAAGTTTCCTTTGATAAGAATAATATTTTTAGGAGTTAAGTAATATTATCACATTTTTCTAACAATGAATGACATCTAATTTACCACATATCTTAGTATTCGTCATATAAGCCGTACACTACTACCTAAAGGGTGCTAGATTCTAGTTCTAGACATAAAGCCAGTAATTAAACCAATGCTGCATACGGCATACTGTGCTAAGACTCCTAACTCCTAACAATTATGAACTATTTGTGCACATACGACAGAACAACAGCTTTTAACTAGAAAATAACAGGCAGAGTTAGTGCAGATAGAAATATCAAAGGCCATTACCTCATTTTCACTAATTGCACGAACAAGAAGAGCCTCCTTTGCCTCCAAAGATTCACGTACAGACACCTCTTCCTCTTTTGCCTTCTCTAAAACTGATTTTAAGCGTTTTAACTTTATAGGGTTGTCACCAACAACAGGCTCACCATTCATAAGTGTAAGATTTGACTCAGCCTTAGCGAAATCTTCTTCCGCAATTGCTGCCGCTTCTTCTACCGATTGAGCACGTTTCTTCAGCACGGCAATCTCTTTTCTTAGGTCACTAATTCGGTTGAATGTTTTACTAACGGCATTTCTCAAAATCTGCAAAGAATAACATGGTTTAAAGGACGTAACAATAAGCATAGGGTGAGAGAAGATGAAACCAAGACATCAACACTGTACCGGGAAAGAAGTATAAGGAATTTAAACTTCAACTTAATTTGACAATTCGGAAAATCATTATATTCACAATACATGCTCACCAACTCTAATAGTAATCACCAAGTAGCATTTACGTATTACTTCAAGGACATTCTTAAATAACGAAGAAAGAGGAGTCGAATCTAGGCAACCTTATCAACCGTGTTGGAGATTCAGATTAATGTAGCTAGGCAAAAAAAATAGCCAATCATGCTACATCACAAGCAAAATACTTTCAAGCATATGTATCCTCAAAAAACATGCCTACCTCCCAAGGTCGATCTGATGTATGAAATTGATCTATGTTTGACGGAGAGAAGACCCATCGCACGATTGCCAAATTAGATATAAGACGATAACCCATCATACGGTCAATAGCTATGGCAGTCATTTGTGTGTTATTCTTCCAGAAAGTACTCACTTCACAAATCAGCATCACTTGCTTGTCCTCATCCGGACAAAGCTTGGCAATGACTTGACCATACCTCTCCAGAACAGTCATTAGATGAGTAAAGCTCTTTGACCCAATATTAAGAAGAGTCTGAACAACTACTTCAAGGGTAACATCTGAACCATGTACAGGAAAAACATTCTCTTCTGCCCACGATATAATTTCTCGAGCAGTTTGTCTGCCTCTAACCATACTGTTGAGCTCTTCTGACAGTGCAATTTGTTCAGGTTTAACCCTGTTATCATCTGCCTTATATCTGAAGTTAGGACTACCCTTCGGTGGAAGTAACTCTTCCAAGCCAGGAGCATTTTCAACGCTCTACAGAAAAAGCAATATGGTGAGTACAGATCACGTCAAATTAATTGCAAAGTATAAGCGACTTACTGGATATCATTTGAATGAGAAAAGAAAAATGCAAAATGAACCGCAAGTGGGAAGGGTAAGAAGGACCTAAGGGGAATATTAAAGGTTTTTCCAAATCGACTATAAAGGTTGTAATGCCATTTGTCTACCTCCGAGCTGACCAGACATAGAACCATCCATCCTTAATGCCCAAAACCAGAGCAAAGAAAATTATTACCAAAAATGATAGACAAACAGTTCGCACGCTGACAGATCATAGGCTTAAGTTCAGTAACTCTGTGAAACCAAATGGAAGAAAACACAACTCAACAGGAAAAAAAAAAAAAAAAAGCAGTATCTTAATGAACATAGTGACAACTTGAATCTCACAGCGGGAACAGGCAAGTCATGTCGCATACTATGCAATACTTGAATTGCAATTATGCAAAAGACAAACAGAAAAACTATCTTTAGAGATAAAGTTGATACTGGATATCCTCATTCAAAGGACACCACCAAAGACATCTTCAGGGATATCTTGTCTCTTAATATAACTGAAAGATCCATCATATAAAGTTTTCACAATGAGAAACGTAGTTGAATTGTTACCTGCTTTATTTTGTCCCAGTACGATAATCTAACTTCCCTCTCCAGGACCTCCTGTACAAATACACGTTGAGGGGACCAACGTGGAAGGTCCAGAACGTAAGCCCATTCTTCCCATGGCCAAATGAATTGGAAATTGGATCTGAAAAGAAACAACATGATGAAGGTGAACACCCCTAGATGATGTCAATAAAACTCCCAGTGCAACACTGGTACGACCAAAATAGAAAAAAATAAAAAGCGAGGGTGCTATGACAGACAAAAGTGTAGGAATAGCAAATAAACTTACAAACAATTGTTACAAAAAGCAAATGACTATGTTCTTCAAACATAGAAATATCCAAATGAAAGAAAAGATATGTGGCTTGGGCGTGATCAAACTGATGGGCCATCAACGTGATTAAGCTCAATGGCCACTAAGACACAAGCGTAAAAATGGTATCTGGTAGCTTTCCAAGTTTAATGTCAATCACATGTAGATAAACACTTGGAAATAGCCAAAGATTAAAAGAGCACCCCCAAATTAAGAATTTGTATGTTTGTATTAGCTCCAGATGGCCAGTTTCACGAATAAGAAGAAGACTTACAGATGATGTGAGAACCAAAGAATTAGTCGTGTCCGGCACTCCATATCCAGCTCAGTGATCTTTTCAAACAGAGCACGAACAGCACCAGCTACAACTGCTGGAAACGCTCCCGGGAGAGCCTACAATTTGAATTTGAAGCCACAAAATAAACTAGCGTCAAAAAAATCAGTCCCGAACACAAACCATACTCACGATATACTAACAATATAAGTGACATCACAAACCATATATCTGCCATTTTGTTCATCATGGTAATAAAGGATTACAGATAACAACACAACTAAATCATTAACCAAAAAGAGGATCATGATGAAAAAAAAAATGTAAAATTACATACTCCAGATTATAGCTTATAGATTCTACCTTACAAAGATCCATTATAACCAGTGTGTAATATGTAGGCTTGAACCGAGAGTGTGGAAGTAATAGGAGCTGCAAGAACACGAATCATGTTAATAGTTATGTTAAATAACCATCGGTTGTAATCTACAGGTCCTCCGACACTTCACTTAGCTGACGTGTCGAGTGTTAGACACGTGTCATGTTCGACATGATACGACATCTCATTTTAGATTTAAAAGAAAAATTGGCAATTTCGCACAAGGTAGCCGTGTCTGACACTCCGACACGTGCCAGACACAAGACTGTCGAAGAGTCTGAGTAACATAGGTCACTTGTAACAATACCAGTTTCCAATGCAACGCAAATTAAGTGTTTGGTTAGCCTGTTGATAAGTATTTATGTATTGAGTCTTCGAGTCGAGCTTTCTTATACTTCAACTCGTATGTTCTAGAACAAGGAAACATGAAAGTTCCCTAGTTTCCTAGTTCAATGTCAACAAAAATATAAAAATACTTCTAGACTTCAAAAACCTATTAAGAATACGAAAAATAGTACAACTTCATGAATGAGAGTTAAGAATAATACCTGCGAGAAGATTGTCTCTGCCATGAGGTACTCGTAACGGAAGGGTACAGGAAGACCAACCATGTATGCAGCACATTCTTTTCGGCTGACTTTGCAAAACCCAAAAAAAATGGATAGAATAAATTACATATGGCAAGAATAAACCTTCATCCCGTTGAAAACATTTCCGACCATACCAAAAATTGAATTAAAAAACATCAGGACAGTTGGCATATAGCAAAGTCAAAACTGATACTTCGGATCAACATAATCAAATATCTCCTCCAGTAATAGGACACTACTTTATCTAGACCAGAATTTTCCGTAAAGCCCTTTTTCCAAATATCCCTCGGGTGTAGAATAAACAACTACTGATTGATATTTATGAATATCCAGATATCACCTGAGATAGAGATAGGCGTGACCCTAAATTATCAACAAAACATGAGATTGCAATATATTATCACAGTGAATACCTCTATAAAGTAACTGCAATCCAATATTAATGGTTTTCCAAGGGTATGGGTCACAGTGACAGTATGAAAGGCCGAAAGAACAATGAGAGGGTGGTATCAGGCAAGGGGTCTCCAAGTTGAGTTCATAAAGGGAAAAGAAGAAAGTAACTAGAAATTACAAGGAAAACATAGCAATTGTAGTAGCCAGAAAGCAAAGAAACAGATGAGGAGCAGAGAGGAAAGAGCAGATTGAAAATAGAAATCTAAAAGATACAGCCTACAGCATAACTGGCTCCAAATAAATCAGACTTGGTATCGCTTAATTGAGAGTAGCAGTTAAAATTCTTCATCATTTGGTTCGGTTATAATTCAACAAAGTGATTTCCACAGACTTAAAGATGACACATAGGAAGGTGGAACAAAACTAGCAACAATACTTCTTACGAGCTAAAGTTTATCCGATTATTGAGATAATATATCCATAGTAAAAAAAAAAAATCCTGCAATTGTCACAGCCTTTGTCTATTTTATGGACAGAAATTGCCCAGATTTGTAGTTTTTCAACATGGCAACACAAGGCACAGATTCTATGCACTTCCCAAGCTCTTTCCATCTTTATATTTGAGTTTTCCAATGTGTCAGAAGTTGATGAGATTATTTCTTTATATTATGTTATTGGTAAACATTGAAATAGCTATTGCACAGAGTAAAAAGTTTCAAATGATGAACATTTCTTGCAGGAAGAATGTCTACTAACCAGCCATTCAGAAACAGCAAAATGTCCAGAAGATACTCTTCCATAATGAACCGATCTATGGGTCTCAAATCCTGTTAATTTATAAAAGAAAGAAGATGTAGTTATTATAATAAAGAAGGAAACGGCATTAACTACAAGGGCATTATCCATTAAAACATCAATTGAGAGTTGACATACATGATACATAATAGCAACAATAATTTACAACTTAATTCTTCCTTTATCTCACTTCGTTATTTCAATTCTTTAAGGGACAAACAAATATAAACTGAAAAGAAAGGGTCAAATGAGTGAAACTAAGACAAAAATCAATCTGCTTTAGCAACAATATCTCACTAAAGCTAACATAAATCAGCACTGGACCCACCAGCCGACATTACAAATCCAAAAAACCAGGACCATCAGAAATTAAGTCCATACTCCAGGCTTTGCAAAAGTTTTTCATTATGCTTTTTGAGTGTCATGCTTGAACACGAGTTAGTAGAAAAAGGAGATAGTGGCAACGCCCAGGAAAGTGAAAAGGGAGGGAGACAATAATAAGTATGATAGGCTCACTTTTATATCAAACATCTTTCATAAAATTGACAATTCAATTAAAATGATGAAATGTAGAAAACTAGAAATAGACAAAATATAGTAGTATCAATTTTTATAAGGAAAAGGATCCATGATTTACCTCTAGTTTATTCACTGGAAATATATTTAGCCGACGAATCCTCTGCGGATATTTCAAATCGGCATCATGTTTCTGTCTACCAAAAGTGATGCTCGAAGATGTGGATGGTAAATTTGGTTGTTCCGGGCAAACAATAGCACCAAAGTCATGAGACTTTCCAGCCACAAGTTGAGCCTCAAATGAGAGATGGGGCCTTGAAACTATGCACAAACGAAAAGGACACTGATCAGGAAATATGGAATTATGCTAGTAAACAGAAGACGCTGTAAATATCGGATTATGCTATGCTATTTAACAAACGACATTAGAACTACAGAAAATACTGATAAAGAAATGGCACTATAGAAGCAAAGATGTCCTGTCCTGGTACAACAAGATCAAAGATTCAATGTATGGGCCACTGAAGTAAAAAAGAATAAAATAGTCGCACTAGCTCTAGAAAAGGTCAACAAATATTGAAGACAAACTGTCAAAGGCAACCAACCACTTTCTGAACAGCCAGAGGACTGTTTAAGCAGAATTCCCACAACTACATCACAAACGGTCCAAATGAATAATACCCATAGGCAGCATTAACATGGCTGACAAGTACAAGCCTAATTCTCTTCCAGATCTCCATCTTAAAATACAGTTTTATTTTACTATAGTTACACACTCAAATAAAAGAATACAATCAGCAAATGCAAAGCTAATAGAAGATGAACAAAATTACCGCTATCAAGATTCCACCCATTATTTGATAAATCTTGAACACGAGCCCACAAATCTTCCAAGAAGTCCTGTAAAAAGCAAACAGAAAAAGCCACTTATGTTAACATCACTGTAGCAGCTATCAAGTAGCCCAGCAGGTCCAATTTCCTCTTTCTTATAATATCTTATACATTATCAAAGAGGAGATGAGGCATGCTATATTTAATAGCCTATGAGTGGGCTAAGGTGGACCTCTACAACTGGTTTACAAAATCATTATTGACTGTCATACTAGAATGGAAATGTGAAGATCCAAAATGTAAATGTTAACCGCAGACTATGCAATCATGGAAAGTTGTTCTATATGTATGGAAACATCCTTTCCTGGGGGCTACAGATGTGTTGGGGTCATTCAAGTTGTACTCTTTCTTTCTTCAGTACAACATTGCTTCCCTCTGGCCTTAATGAATCAAAGCTCCACTTTGATGGCAAAGTCGGGGAAGGTTGGATGCATGTAACATTCCCCCATGTTGAGAAAACAAAGTTGTTTGTGGCCCTGGCTAACCAATAACTGGTTCGCTCCCAAGGAATGCAACTTTTCATTATCCATTGGATGAACAAATTTATTCGGGTCCAAGAAATAGTGATGCTAATTTAAAGGTAAGAGACGCTTATTTTGAAGACTAGTAAATAATGAAGCTCTGCAGTACTTTGAAAGTAGTTATCACTTTATAACAGAGGATTTGTAAGCATAAAATCACATCAAAAGTAATGTGGGAGTCATCTGAAAATAATCGGCAGCAGAAGCATCAAACTATCATGGTAACCTGCTCTTGACAAAGCAAATGAGAGGCAAGAATTTTGGTTACATGTACCTCACATGCTTGGCTTATATTGTGAATCAGAAGAAAGGAAAATGATTCACACCGTATTATACCGTAATACAACAGTAAATGGAGAGAAAGGGGAACAGGAACGCCAAAGATACAATAGGGCCATTCTTTATTACCAGGAATATACCAAGTATTGGAGATTCAAAATTCGAAACCAAACAGGATCGAACAGAAGTAACTTATTACACACAGGTCTGATGGAAAAACAAAAGGAATGGAGTACCTTTTCAGTCACTGCTTTATCAGTCCGGTCATCATCGACATATATTGAGAAACCAACATCTGGAAAATGTCTCCTGATGCTCAAATAAGCTTCTACGCCAACCAGTACTCGGTCAATCTCCTCTGGAACTTGCTGCATATCAAAAGCCAACATTACAACAACATTAAAGCCTTGGTCACAAAAAGTTGATTAGAGCAAAAAGACACGCCAAATTGGACTATCCGCAGCTTAAATAGTCAGTGTTAAATGAGCGGTTAGGAAGCAGAATTAAGTAATCTGTGATCATTTTATCTGTCGCAAATCGCAATGTTGACTTTACATTTTGCTCATTGTGCCATGACATAAAGAAAGGTTGATTTGCTAGGAATGAATTCATTTCCTTAGGATATTAGATGTTGTAAGAAATCACCACACTCACTAGCACTTGACTTTATTATTCTCTTTCTAAAAAATATTACTTGCGATAGTTGGATACCTTCATCATCTTGCTCTCCTATTGTTTTCCAGTGTCAACCCCTTGGAATCTTTATTATATTGGAGTCAACTCATGGATTTTGGAAATAGATATCCACTAGTACTTATTAAGAAAAACTAATGAGAAACAATATCATTGTCAAAAAAAATCACTAGCAAAGATCAGTCCTAGGTCGCTAGAACCCCTACCTCTCAAGGCAAAAACCTGTTTATTACCTACACCTCTATGAAAGCAATAGCACATTGGAGGATACCCATAGAAGAAATGTAGGATGAATAGGTGGTACAACAGCCACAAGAATGCAAAAGGGCCCCGTGTGAAAACAATAAGGCTGATGTCCAAAGAGCGTGAAAGATAAAGCCTTTTTTCCATTAAACTAACACCATGAAAGACATCTTCTTCAAAAATTCAAATTACAAAAAAACTGGAGAGCAAAGAAGCAACACACCTCCATGAGTTCCGCTCCTCCCCATGGAAGACATGATAGTATGCAAGTGATGTAGAAATCAGCTCGTGCTTGCCAAGCAGGGTTCCCCTTCTCCTCATCAACTGTCGTAGCCGCAGAAGACAACAAGGTTTCGAAAACAACTACTAGAGCACCTGGTTGGAGGACCTTGCTAGACATCTGCAGTGAATTGCAGTCAGTGCTAGCACATATATATTGACACACGTGCATATAATTGATACGTGGACTCAGTAAAGGAAGTTTGAGAATTAAGAAGGAAGTAAGGAGTTTAAAGCTGCATATCCAATAGATTTCTGAGAAAGCGACTCATTTAAAACTTGAAAGATGGGAAGAGAGCTGTAAATTTATATGCATCAATACGAAGTCATTCAAAACGAACACAATAAGACTACTTGCGTCAAATTATCACCACAGTTCCCATCTTTATAATAAGATCCAAAAATCTAACCTGAAGAATAGTCGCCTAATTTATCAGGACATATACATAACCCTTACTGAGGCCAGTCAAACTAAGGCATAAAGTACAATGTTTTTTTGCTATGAAAGACAATTTAGCCAATGAACACAACAGCACATGACACGATTATATCGGAAAGATCAAAAGGTCTACAACATTGGAGAAGATCATGTGAGTTCTGCCTACTATAATGCATCTTTTTATCCATATTTCAACTACAACAGTCAAATGAAAAGTATAAAAAAGACCTTAACAACAGCTTTTTAACATCAAACGATAGAAATGTCAGCAACTAAAGTAGCACAAAGTAAATTCAATAATTTGATCTACCAACAGGAGGAAATTATAAGGATTGAGCCAATCACAATGAGCACAACATACCAAAACAGTCAGAAACCGCAGTAGAACACGAATCTTGTCACAGTTTCCCAACTGTAAAGCTTCCTGAGAATTTTTTTGGACAAACGAACAATTAGGTAAAAGTTAAATAAATACTCCAAAGAGAAGAAATATAAAGTGAAGAGGTGACATCATCTAAAGAAAAGGACTCTTATTTCGACCTTCGTCTGCGTATAAGGATATAAAAGTAAAAAGTAGGCCAAAGGAAAGGGCTCTCAAAGCATAATAACACATAATATACCTAGAATGATTTGTTAAAAAACAAAAAGGAAAAAAAAAGTGTTGTGTATAGATCCTTGGGTGCTGTGCAAGTGGCTGCAAGCTATTAGTAGATTTTAATCAGATGGACATATAGCATTTAAATGAAAACACAATTGAAACTACTCGCCTATTTCCTAATACTATATGTTATGCCTTTAGAGCCCTTTCTATGAGTGATCTTGTTGTATCTTGTGCTTTTACCAGTGTCACTCAAGGCTGGCATTTACCATTTGCAAAATGAGTGATACCGGTATATAAAAGGAGAGCAAAATGCAGTAAGCTCGTAAACACTTATGAGTGGTCTTGTTGTCTACAAATGAAAATTCATTTTTTTGTTAAGAGTGATTCAATTGGCTCCAACAATATGCCAAATTAAAAGGTACAACCCAATCATTTGGCGTGTAGCAGCGATGTTACAATTATTTCTTTCAATACAAGTAAACCACGAAACAGGTAAAACTGTAAAAGAACCATATTCCAAATATCTTCTAAAGTCAAAAGACCGTCCTCAGCCTTTAGGAGATGAGCACTAGTCCAGCCAAAAGGACAATGACAAGACCGGAAAGAAGATGATGAATGGACTCTTCGTCCTTGCAACACAAGAAACACATGCTAACAGCCAGCAGAACCTTATAAAGATGAAAACTCATCCAGACAAACAGGAGAATGACGAGATATGAGAGAAGACGAAGGAAATAACTTCTGATACTATCAATGTGATTGAGAAGAGTTAAGTAAGAATGATAATATGAGATGGAGGAAATAACTTCTACACCCTCATTTATAGAAGTTTCATGAATGCACAGAAGCGCACCATAGAAAGCTCACGATACTGCGAATGTAATTAATATCTGATTCATTACTTTTTCATTCTCACAAGTTTCAATATGGCACTGACACTCCATTTTCAGCGTAAAACATAAACAAAAAATACAAAAGAGTTCAACGAGTAGAGGTTACATTCCAAAACAATCTTCCAGATGACAGGCACAGCTCAGTCAAAGTGACATACACCAGAGACAAACAGAGAACAATTATAATAGTAGCGTACCTGTAAATTTTCATGAGTCCTTTCAATGATCTTTTTACCGAAGTCTTCATTCTCCAAATTCATTAGACCAACCTACAAGAAAAGATAAGGGGATAAAAGTTTGTTAAAACTCAAACAAGAGTTGTTCCTCAGGTGCAAGAATTATACAAGTACTATATGTCAATAGAAAGTTATAAAATAACCTATTTTGCAATTTAAAATAAAGCAAAATGTGCAATCCTAGATACCCTAATTAACTATGATTTATTAAGTAATCTTTAAAAGAAAACAACCCCTTTTGCATCAAATCAGCACAAACTTTACATTCTTACTATAGGTAAAGAATTTTAAAATCTTAGTTTGGTCGATCTTATGAGGGAAACACGAAGAAAACATCGAGCAAAGAAAACGGAGCCGTTCTATTGAAATAATTATTCTGAAAATAATGAAAAAAGAATCATTTTGAAAATAATGCCACAACAACAACAACTAACAACCACCAACACCAACACCACCACCACCACCACCACCACCACCACCACCACCAACAACAACAACAACAACAACAACAACACCATTTGAAGAACAAACCAAGATCCATGGTGGCAAGGTTTTCATTCTTGGTATAGGTCATGATAGCAGTTGCTGCAATGGTGCAATGGAAACGTACTAGACATGACCATCGTGATAAGCATTGCAGTTATTGTGACTTATTTGTTTTCAGAGTTTTTGTCTATTGTCTAGTTTGTGCTGAATGGCTCACTAAACTGACTTCTTTTATTGTGAAGTATCGATCATTCCACTATCAACACAATCTTCACTTTGAGCCATTTGAAAACACTCTCTATGTGTTCCAACAATTTCAACACACGGGGCAAGGCTCCATACATCTGACGATGATTTTCACCATCAAACCCTCTTATGAAGGGAACATCTATTAGTTACAGAAATGAGCGGTGAGCCTGGCCTCATTTTTAGCTCCACCGTCGTAATCTCCCAAGGGGTCAAAACATATGGTCAATCAATGCAAACAGCAAGTCCATATATTTATTCTACTCTGTATATATCAAACCACAAGGGAAGTAGTAATCGTGAAGCTAATAGATTATCTCATCAGTCACGAAGTTAACATAATACAGCTCATTTTCATGTCATACTCCCTTTTAAAATGTGTCATACTGTTCTCCAAAAACAGCTAGTTCCCATCCGCATTAATTAAGAGAGGAAGGTTTTTGTTTGAAAATATCAAAAACGGGAACTTTTCATGCATAAGACTTACCAGTGTCCCATAGAGTGGAGCCTTGTGGGGCAATTGCTCTGCACATTGAAGTAGATACTGCAAATTTTGGGAAGTCATAGAGAAAATCAGTAAACAAGACGACATTATTATCGTCATTATTAGTAGAATGAAAACTTCTACCTCAAACTGAATCCGATCACTAAAAGATACTAACAGAGAGGAGTGAAAAAGCACAATGAATTCAGGGTTTTAACCATTGGCTTTACAGTGCAGTATTGCACCACAATTTGGCCTAGACGTAACAATGCAAACACATATCCGTAATACTTAGTTTGAAGAGACACAAGGCACACCAAGGCAATACAGGGCCGAGGCGACAAGGTGTAAAAGCGCCTAATTTATAATAAAAAGTTTGGGCAAAATTACATACTTGTAGAATTTTAAAGTAGTCAAACATGTAGAGGAGTAAAATTTGAGAGTAAAGGGAAAAAAAAAGGAAGGCAATATCAAAGATCTAGTTGGACAAAATACAGACAGTACACACTAGAGTGTGTCGTTAAGTGTGCCTAGTCAAAAAGGCGCATCAAAAACGCCTGCCGCTAGAGCCTCATCCAAGTCACACCTTAGGCGCGCCTTTTTTATACTCAGCCCTAATATAAACAATAATTACACCAATCACAAAATACTGCTTGCCTCACAGGTTTGCTCCGCAAACTAAGCACGTGAATATATGCACCACCAAGGCACCAATCACTAACCCTCAGAAAACAAACAGTTGGTATAACGCAACGCTTAAATCAATACTGCACACATCTCCGAAGAGAGCTACAAGTACAGTGTCTTTTTTCTAGCTTAATTTATCCTCAATTAATTTATACGGAGTACTATATTAATTTGTTAAGCAAAAGTAGGGATATCCAACTGAAATTTTTCGAAGACACAAATCAAAAACAAAATTATGCAATCAATTCAACCATGAAATCCCTTCAACAACACAGTACTAAACTACGAAATTGAAACTTTCAATTCACTCTCGCTTAATTTATCCTAAATTAATTGGTAAGCAAAAGTAGGGAGACACTTCTGAAATTCTTCAAAGATACAGATAAAAAAAAAAACAAGATTATGAAATCAAATCAATCAAGTAAAAACTCAATAACTTCGATTCTCAGCATAATATAGAACAAAAAATCAAAAGATCGAACCTCCAAAATATCGTCGCTAGATTGGTCAAGCTCACGCCAAACAGCGCCGAAGCAAGTATCCTGTCAAAAAAATCAGGCGAATTAAAACTCGAAAAATTAAGCGAAAATTAAATTAAAAAAACGAAAAAAGCTAGGGTTTTGGGGAAGAAGAAGAAGAAGAAGAATTACAATGTGTTCCTTGGAATCGATAGTGGGACCGTATTCGGGACACTTTTCGCCGATGCGAAGAATCAGGGTTTTCCAGGTGTTGCTGCTCATGCTGCGCTGAGAGTGAAGAGGGTGACAATGGAGTGAGGGAGGAAAGCGGGAATCAATGGATTTTTGTGCTCTCACAGCTTCAGCTTTTAACCTTCACCCATCCGCTTGCTGTCGTTTATATAGGCCTTTAAAATATTACCTTTCTTTTACAAAATTAGAAAATATTACCTTCATTGTTTTATTTTTTTATTTTGGAAAAAAATTATTTAAAGTACTCCCTCTATTTCACTCAATTAGCCACACTTTTCTTTTTCGGCAATTTCACTCATTTAGCCCCATTACTATTTATGACAACTTTATACAATCAAAATAACACTTTTACCCCTATTAATTGACAAGGCTAAAGTCGTATCACCTAAGTCAAAATAACCTAAAGTCAACTAACAAGGTAGCTAGTGGCAGTAGGGTCGTATCCACAGGGAAACGTAGCAGTTATAAGTTAAAGTCAGAAAGCAGTCTAACTCTAGGGTGTGAAAATGGGTTTGTAGATAGCTAAAAACTAAAGCAGAAATGGAGCAGATCAACAAATATCAATAAAGAGGAAGATTAGGGCTTCAGGATCATTATGACAGTGATTCAGGAACTCAACTCAAAAGTAGATAACATTCAATTGAAGCTATGCAAGTGGCTAGGTTTAGGAATACGCACTCTCGAGTCAATATTAACCTTAAGCAAATTTAGCGCTCATGACTTACTAAATTCAACTTATCAAATACGCGTGAGTCTAGTTTGATTAGGCTTTCGATCTTAAACTGAAACAACCTAAATTCAATTCAATAAAGGCGTCCCTAAATTCAATTGATAGTAAAACGCGTAGGAAGAAACCAACTTGCACAAGTTCAATCAAAATAGCAATTAAAACATATCCTGAATCAACTATCACAAATCACCTTCAAACCCTAATTATAATTTAGCTACTCATAATTGAAATTAAATCAAAGCAATAACATGAGGAAGACATAATGAAAGAAATAACAAGAATTGAATAAAAACCTGAAAGTTACGGAATACTGACGGTTACAATGAATCAAACTTGAAACTAAATTAGAGCTTTAAAGGTTTTGAGAGAAATAAAAGTAAAGCAGAGAACTAAACTAAGGGAAATTAAAGCATAAGTTATGATTTCGACCTAAGGGTCTTATTTATAGTCTCCAAGAATTAAATCCCGAAATAAATCAAATTCGCGAGTAAAAAGCGTCGAGGCCGTGGCCGTATTGCCCACCAGGCCGTGGCTTGCAAAACTCGGGCCAATCTTCTTCTTGGGCTTGTGTTCCTTCTTGGGCCCTTAACACTCTTTTGGGCCATTAGTTTCTTCGTATCCTCTTAGTCTTTTGGTCCTTGGCGCATATTCTCGAGCTCATGTGCGTGCTCGGGCTTGGTCTTCATGGCTCAGTTCTCGTATTGCTCCAATCGTCCCGGGTTTTGGCTCAAATCCACCAAAACCTGCAAAATGTAAATAAAACGCAGCAGTATCGAGAAGTATAACATTTAGCTTATAAAATCATAATAAATACGACTAAATGCAAGCTAAATGTGACTGAATCGGGGGCATAAAATGAATATAAATAACGTGTATCAAACTCCCCCAAACCAAACCTTTGCTTGTCCTCAAGCAAACAGTATCGGAGAAAATCAAAGCGACACGAACTAATCACGCTAGTATCTCGAAGTGGACGACCTATGCACATAAACATTACAACCAAAGTCTATTTCACCGAGAATAGAGCACAAGTCTCAACCGTTCACACCACATCGCAATACTAGCCTCTAACGCTTACGCAAAAGTAAAACTAACGACAAATCAATTCGAGCAAGGCCAACCGTACAAACCACTTCCATTCAACCAATCTTTCCAAAACATTTCCTTTTTCCTTTTTTTTTTCTTTTCTGTATAATCTTTTTTTTTTTTTTTTTTTTTCAAATGTGGAGCATCCCTCGTATGTAGTACCGTTTAGCTTGACGTTCACTCGGTAAAAATCGCGCTCGGGTACACATATTTCCTTAAGGGTTACATCATTGCTCATACTCCCGGTCGCAACCAAATTCATGGCCACTGTGGTTACTCAAATCAATGAGTCCCCTCCGAGAGCATCGAAGCATTGCTCCAACATTATAAAAGATCATTCCACGCAAACCACAAACCAACATACCAACATTCCACAAACCATTGCCAAGCTCGAATGTCAAAGTCGAAAGTAAACAAGCGAAAAGCAGAAAGAATTAAGCAGATACAAGTGGGTTAGTGTTAAGGCTCGCAATCTAGTAACAGGAGACAAACCAATCGTGCAAGCTAAGGCGATAGAAAGTCGACTCAGAGATACTAAAGATCAAAGCAAGTGTACAAATCAATTCCCCAAAGCTAGATAAAGCAGGACAAAGCAGACCAAAAAGACTCGTATTTTTGTAATTTTTTTTCGAATTTTTCAATTTTTTTGGATTTTCATAATAAATGCACACGAAATGAAACTGCAAATGAAGTAATAAGCGCGAAAGAGCTTCCCTCCCCCAAACCAGATCACACATTGTCCTCAATGTGGAAAACAGCTTAACCACAAAAGCAGAGGAGGACAAAAACATACGGGGTAAGGAAAGTAAAAACGAGAAAGGAGGGTAAAGTGGGGTAAAGAATGCTCACTTGATAAAGTCGGAGCTCCCCCAAACCGAAGTAAAGCGTGGAGTGCGGCTAAAATCCACGTATATGCGTCCAATTCAGTCCAACATCGAGGTACTTCGGCATAGCACGCAAGAAGAGGCAAAACGGAGCAAAGAGAGCTGGGGCGGCCCAGACCGGCGGCCGTGGCCCCATGCCTTTTTCGCTTTTTCGCTTTTTCACCGCAAATTTCAAATGACTACGGTTTGCTCGAGCGGCAATGGCCGACCGGCATGCCTCTCGTGAGCGTTTTCTTCAAAAATACTAAGGACAGAGTCCAAAAGTACCTGCGCGCTAAAATCATTCATAAAAAACCCTCGTCCTCTCGCGCTCAAAATCAAACCAAAAGTCATAAAATCAAACCAAACAAAGTACAAGTGCAAACTAAAGTACAACGTCATCGGGTTGCCTCCCGGAAGCGCTGGTTTATAGTCCCGCACGACTCTTCAAAGCTTTAGAAATCAAGTATACGGAGGCCAAGGACATTGGCCATTTGCAACCACTTCACTCGGCGAAATGCGGTCAGTATGCAGCACGATTCTACCTCCTCGAGGCAGATTATCATCAAGAATCAACAGGCAAGGGATGCCTTCGCTAAATGGCTCACCGTATCGACCTCGTGCTCCGGGCGACTCGACCGTGGGGCTCTCATTCCCATTACTAGCAGCATAAAGGTCAGCCTTCAACACTTTCCGCTCCCCCAAACCAGTCGTGCAGCTGCTCGGCGACGTACCTGCATAAGGAGAGACAACAGAAAGGACCTCCAAAGTATCTCCAATATAGTGAGACGGAGGTATAGCATCAATAGTACAAACCGACTATAACTGCATAGGCGACCTAGGGACACTCGACTGAGTAAAAACTAACTTCTCACCCCCAACCGTAAAAGTCAATGTCCCATTACCCACATCGATGAGCGCGCCTGCGGTGTGTAGGAAGGGTCGTCCTAAGATAACCGGGATATGGGAATCCTCGGGTATGTCGAGCACAACGAAGTCTACGGGGATAAAGAACTTTCCAACCCGTACTGGGACGTCTTCTAAAATACCTAGAGGTCGCAGAATCGAATCCGGCCTACCATCCAGATGTATGAACATGGAGGTACACTTAAAAGATGTCATGTTAAGCTTCTTACAGATGGAGTAAGGGATCACACTCACACTAGCTCCTAAATCGCAAAGGGCATTATCAATCGTGTGGGTGCCTATAGCGCAGGGGATAGAAAAACTACCCGGATCCTTCACCAGGGGAGGGTTACCTGCAGAAAACGACTACATTCCCAGTAAGCGATCGACTCTACCTCACCCAAAGACCGCTTTCCTAAGCAAGACTTCCTTCATGAACTTAGCATAGCGGGAACTTCACGAATTAAATCAATAAAAGGAACGCGTTTACTGCAAGCTCTTGATGATCTCAAAGAACTTCTTGAATCGGGAGTCTCTTTGGATCGTGCACTCCGTGGGAAGGGTAACCTAATTTGAATTTCAGGACCCTTAACATCACCCGTAGCCTTTGTTGTTCTGTTGGCGGTCGGCCCGACCGGCCGCCGCCGCGCTGCCTGTGTCGTCTTTTTCACCGCAATCGACGTCTTTATCCGCTTCCCCATCACCACCAGCAGCTCCTCCACTCACTCTGCGGTTGCACCTTAGGACCATCATAAGCTCGCCCACTCCATGAAGAATCGCATTAACATGCTCAATATTCGTCGGTTGATCGCCTGCGGAGGTAATTGACCTTTTGACGGGTCGCTGCGGCGTAACAAGTTGAGCCACTGCGTCTCGAGATGCTTCGACGGCCTTTGATTTGTCTCCATTTGCATCTTTTGAGTGTCCATCTGCATCTTACGCATGGCCATCATCATGGAGCGATTTCAACTAATGGGTCGAGGGACGGTGTATGTTGTGATGGAGGGACATAGGGTGGCTTTTGGTAGGTGGGTGGTTGGTGTTCGAAGTTTTTGTGAGGGGGTTGGTAGGGAGTGTTTTGGGGTGGTTGGGTAGTCGGGTTCTGCACATTCTGGCTACGATATGATAGCAACGAGCGATCATAACCAGGTTGGTTTTGGTAGAGGCGAGTTTTGATTATAAGGTTGGTGCGCATAAACCTGCTCCTGGGCGCAGATGCCCCGTGAGTAACCCGAATCGTGCCTGCAGCGGCGTTGGCGTGAGCACTAGAAGAACCACCTCCGTTCATTTGGCTAATCTGCGCAGTTAGCGCAGCAACTTGACTCGTGAGCGCGCTGACGCTCCCCTTATCACGGTCATCATGTGCGGACCGCGAATTACCTCGTGGCTTCCCGAACTGAGCCGAATGAACAGCCATATCCTCAATTAACCCCCAAGCCTTGTCATCGTCGACGTTATTGGCAAAACGTCCCTCAGCAGCAGAATCCAAGATAGCACGGCTCTCAGCATATAAACCGTTATAAAGGTCATAGTCACGAGCCAATCGTCCGACCATGATGAGGGCGATCCGAATCGACCTTCTTATACCTTTCCCAAGCTTCAAAGAAAGTCTCGTCGTATGTCCGCCAAGCCTCAACTGACTGCGCATTTGATTTGTGCGCTCGGGAGGATAAAACTTCGAGTAGAACGCGAGGGCCAAACTCCTCCAATCAGTAATACCGGCGGGCTCCTTGCTTAGATCAGTAATCCACTCGCGGGCTCGATCTTTTCACGAAAAAGGAACAAAGATCTCCCTTATCCTGGTTCTCGAGTGATCCCACCGCTTTATCGTCGAACGATGAGTCCGTAAAAACCTGCATATGTCGACCAGGATCCTCCGTAGGATAGCCTCCGGCCGATTCCGCTCCACCAAAGACAAGAAGGCGGGGCGAATCTCAAAGTTGCCCGTAAGAGTAGCGGGCATCGTAAATCCATTAGGAATGGATTCGGGTTTAGGCACCGAGTGACTCGAAAGTTTAGGCATTGTCACTGGCTCCTCTAAGTCAATCACAACGTGTATGTTGTCCTCTTCGTGGGGACGATCGCTCGAGCGAGATTCCTCCTACGAGCGTACGCCTCTCGGTGCGTATGACTCTGCGATTTCCTTGAAGAAGTTACGCGTACGGTGCAAGGTACGCTCGGGTTCAGGATCAAACGGGACTAAACCTGTAGGTGACCTGCGCATATATAACTCAAAGGAAAAGGTGAGAACGGTCTCAAGGAACTAAGTTCCTTGAGACAAAAGAGAAAAACCTGTAACTAAATAATAACTAAAACTAGCAAGCCGTTTCCCCGGCAACGGCGCCAAAATTGACAAGGCTAAAGTCGTATCACCTAAGTCAAAATAACCTAAAGTCAACTAACAAGGTAGCTAGTGGCAGTAGGGTCGTATCCACAGGGAAACGTAGCAGTTATAAGTTAAAGTCGGTAAAACAGGTCTAACTCTAGGGTGTGAAAATGGGTTTGTAGATAGCTAAAAACTAAAGCAGAAATGGAGCAGATCAACAAATATCAATAAAGAGGAAGATTAGGGCTTCAGGATCATTATGACAGTGATTCAGGAACTCAACTCAAAAGTAGATAACATTCAATTGAAGCTATGCAAGTGGCTAGGTTTAGGAATACGCTCTCTCGAGTCAATATTAACCTTAAGCAAATTTAGCGGGCTCTCGCAACTTACTAAATTCAACTTATCAAATACGCGTGAGTCTAGTTTCAATTAGGCTTTCGATCTTAAACTGAAACAACCTAAATTCAATTCAATAAAGGCGTCCCTAAATTCAATTGATAGTAAAACGCGTAGGAAGAAACCAACTTGCACAAGTTCAATCAAAATAGCAATTAAAACATGTCCTGAATCAACTATCACAAATCACCTTCAAACCCTAATTATAATTTAGCTACTCATAATTGAAATTAAATCAAAGCAATAACATGAGGAAGACATAATGAAAGAAATAACAAGAATTGAATAAAAACCTGAAAGTTACGAATGCAAGCGATTCTGATGAATCAAACTTGAAACTAAATTAGAGCTTTAAAGGTTTTGAGAGAAATAAAAGTAAAGCAGAGAACTAAACTAAGGGAAATTAAAGCATAAGTTATGATTTCGACCTCAGGGTCTTATTTATAGTCTCCAAGAATTAAATCCCGAAATAAATCAAATTCGCGAGTAAAAAGCGTCAGAGCCGGCGTACTGCCCAGACCGGCCGGCTTGCAAAACTCGGGCCAATCTTCTTCTTGGGCTTGTGTTCCTTCTTGGGCCCTTAACACTCTTTTGGGCCATTAGTTTCTTCGTATCCTCTTAGTCTTTTGGTCCTTGGCGCATATTCTCGAGCTCATGTGCGTGCTCGGGCTTGGTCTTCATGGCTCAGTTCTCGTATTGCTCCAATCGTCCCGGGTTTTGGCTCAAATCCACCAAAACCTGCAAAATGTAAATAAAACGCAGCAGTATCGAGAAGTATAACATTTAGCTTATAAAATCATAATAAATACGACTAAATGCAAGCTAAATGTGACTGAATCGGGGGCATAAAATGAATATAAATAACGTGTATCATTAATATATTCATTTTACCAAAATACCACACACTTTATCTTTTAAAATGGACCCCACTCAACCAAACTACCAATATTACCCTTAACTTTTTATTTTCTTTAAAATTTGTGAAAAAAGCCATGGGGCTTTTTCAATGAAATAGAGGGAGTAATTTTTTAGCAGATATAGGTCGATCTTCCGACGTTGACGCCTATGTGGTTGCTTACTTGGACTCGTAATAACTTTTTCTTTGTTTCCACTAGCAAATGTCAAATTACTCTCAAAATCACATAGGCGTGTTGGAGTAAGTGTCCTCCACAAATAGTGCGATTACTTAATAAATCTCAATTAAGGAATACATAGGGATAATCCTGTATTATTGTCAATTGATTAACGTAAATCAATAACGGTTGGCTGACTAGAGTTTGACGTTATTGTCGTGAGACGGCGGTGATCAATTGATCCCTTTAAGTCACGCCTATAGGAACGTACTCTAAAATTATAAAACTAATTAATTGTATGAGATGCAATTAGGTTAGTAGCTTGATAAATCGACTAATGGTTAGTCAGTGAGTTAATTTAGAGAGAAATCGAGTTAGGAACTCGAGTGATTAATTTTATATCGATAAAATTAATTGAGGAGACGGGAATTAGTGATTAATCGTTAATTCACTAATTGTGTACTAATTGACTAATGAGATTAGTATTAGTGCAATTTTAATATACATGTACGTGTACATATATATTAAAGGAGGGTTAAGAGTTTGATTTGATAATTTATACTTTATCATATTAGATAATTAAGTGATAAATTATAAGTATTTGTGGGACAAATATTGAAAACAAAATAGACCCATATAGGGTCCATATGGACCGTCCAAATTAGAAGGGGAGGAAGATTCCCTTGTCTTATTTGGTTTGTCTTATTTGTTTGTTCTTTTTGCTTTAGACAAAGCATGCCTAAACACCATCATTAGCATGCAACACTTTGTTTTAATCAAGAAGAAAACTCTCCTCTCCCTCTCCTAATTGGAACGGCTCCCTTAGTGTATTTGATACACTATTGTTTTCTTTCTTTTGCTTATAAAAAGGGGAAGGAGAAAAGAAAGAGTTGAAGCATGCAAGCATCTCTCTAAAACCTCTCTAAAACTCTCCAAAATATTACTATTAATATTACTAAGTGTTAGTAAGTGTTAGTAATAATAATATACATATTATCAAGTAACTATTAAGTGATTTCTAGTCTAAATCACTAGTAGTTTTTGGAGTTGTTCTTGGATGCAACAAGAAGGAGGTTTCCTATTTTGAAAACTCGGGTTTTGGAGGATCATCCTAAACTATTAGCTCAAGAAACAAATCGAGAAAGGAGTTCTCGTTTTGTGCCCATTTTAACCTCTTTGAAAGGTATAAGTTTCTACAAACTTGATCTACAAAATAAATTGTAACTACATAGATCTTGCTCATCAAATTAGAGTAATTTGATTTACACTAATATTGAATTAGTGAAGGGTATGAGATCCTTACAAGGCGTAAAAAAGAAAAAGTTATTACAAGTCCATGTAAACAGCTACGTAGTCGTAATTGTCGGAAAAATTTACCAAATTTGCTGGAAAATGACTTTTGACAGTTTTTTCCAAAATAAAATACAATTAAGGTAGTACTTTTCAATATTTTAAAACAAATGTAGTATTTCTGAAAGAGGGATATAAATAAGGTAGTTATTGACAAAATACCCTTAGATAAAAGTTCAACAAAAAATAAAGAAGAATTAGATAGTAAAATTTTCTAAATTAGTTTTAGAAATTCTCAAATTAGTTCTACACTTATAACAAAATTTTAGGAAAAATTAATTATTTAAAAATAATATATACTTTATCTGTCTCAGTCATTTGTTTACTGTTCTCTTAAATCTCTCTCACAAAAAAGTCAAGTGTAAACAATTCATTGAACAGAGGGAGTATAAGGAAAGTAAATGAAAACGAGTTGGAAAGAACGAAAAAAAAAAAAAAAAAAAAAAAAAAAAAGGCCATGGGAGAGTGAGCAATTTCCTTTCATTTAGTTTTTTCCACTTATACCCTATTCTTACTACAGCAAGTCTCATGTGATACTAGTCATACACTAAGTTAATGTGATATCGGAGTACAAATTATAGTCAAAAGAGTAAAAAAACATGAAACAAATCTATTAAAGTCACTTTTAGGGGTACTAAAAAATTTAATTACAATTAATAATAATTATCATTAAAATGATACAAAAACTATATAATCGAGTACAAATGAGGCTGATTTACAATAACTTATTGTGAGGCTTGACTAACACAAGAATTTGTGATTCTCACTATTGCAAACTTGCAATATAAATTTTTTTCTTTTTTTCTCTTATTTATTCTTACAATAACTCTTACTTAAGACGGTTTATCCGTCTTAAGCTTAATACAGGTCAAGTAATCTTCCACTTGCACATAAAAAACAAATCTTTTAAATCTTTTCTATCCACTTGTTTATTGTCTTATTCGTAATATTTGACCCGTCTTAATTTAAGATGAATATACCTATCTTAAATAAGAATTTGTGTTTTTCTTAATCTAAATTCAATCAAGTTCAATTTTTAATTCCTAATTTCCATAAACAATTTCAATGAAGTAATAATCGAATTCAAATTCATTTTTTGTCATTCAATTATCGAATTTTATAATTAATAGATTAAATTTAAAATTAGTATTAACATTTGTAGTGTAACAACCCGAATTTTCAAATAAAATAAACTACGTTTTTAAAAGGTTTTAAGAAAGAAAATGAAATAAAAGAAACCACGGTGGCGGAATCACCGTGTTATCCGAGTCATTACTCACTAAAACAACTAAACAAATGATAAAAGATAGGCCTTGAGACATAGCAAACAGGGAGTAAATACCCCTTACAATCCAAAACCTCCAAAAACATAGTCTAACAATCTCAAAACAAGTTTAATAAAAGTTCTCTTCAAAAGCTAGCTACGGGGTCAACAATCCTCACAACTTCTCACTCAAAACCCGTCCCCGCGTATACTTGCCACAAAACATGTAACAGCCACAATCAGTGGGGAGTAACTAGGTGCTCCCCAGTCATATTTCAACATCATAGACTCAACCAACAATTCAACAAGTACCTTACCTGGCCTACGGCCTATGATTAAAGTAGAATCAACAACAATCAACATTAGCAAGTACAATGGTCAATATTCAGTCCCAAAGTGTCATCAACAAAGTGACATACGATAATCAACAAGCTGAATGCCATCAACAAAGTGACAATCAACAATCAACAACCAATAGCAAGAGTAAGCACGGAGTACTGGGCGCTACAAAACACCCCGGACCCTACAAAAGATCCAGACCCTATGGCGGCACTACAAAATGCCTCGAACAATAGTTTAAACTTGGTCAAGCACACCCCTACAAAAGAGTGTGGACATACAAATAACCACCGCTACAAAACAGTGGCGCTCCTACAAAAGGACTTTCGATAACCATAGTCTCAGAGCCACTATAAAATGGTTGAGAACCCACTACAGGCGGCACCGTCCTACAAAAGACATCGTATCTCCTCACGCACATGCCCAAAAGTGCACGTACGCACACTAAACTCAAGCTACCAATCAATGCAACTCAAACCAACACCCCAATATCAAACTTTACTTAACAACAAGTCAATACAAGCCATCTTTAGTCAAACTCAACTTGAATCATAGTTAACTTAGCAATAATGAATTACAAACGTAGTGATCAACGATTTAACTGATGAACAATCATAATGATGTGTGCTAATTATGTAGATTATTTGCCCCCGGTTCAGTCGCATTTAGCTTGCATTTAGTTAAGTCTATTACTATTTTATGAGCTATTTGTTTTATATTGCGGTACTGCTGTTCCTATTTATATTTTGCAGGTTTTGGCGGTCCTGGGCTAAAACCCGAGTCGAATGGAGCACGCACGAGTACCGGGTGTAACACCCCGACCCCAACTAAAGGCCGAAATGTCATTCACAGTAGCTCGCCAGGCTGCGTACATCGCCCACAAACCAACACGGGTCCTTTCCAGCGCACTTTGTCCTCACTCGTGCACATCCTGAGAACTTCCCAGGAGGTCACCCATCCTAAGACTACTCTCCAACAAGCACGCTTAACTGAAGAGTTCTTAAGAAGAGCCACCAGAAAAGAAGATGCATCTTGTTGATATGAGTAGTACTTACCATCCTTTTAAGCACTAGGTCACTTGAACTCATCACATGGACCACTTCAACTGGGAACCCGGCCCGAATAACCTCGGACAACACTGGCACGAGACCAAGCTCGAGCTTATACGGAAGCTCGGGAATACGAATAAAGACCAAAAGACGAAGCCCAAATGAATGAAGAAGGCCCGACCTAAGACTGAAGGGGACCGGCCGGTCCAGCCAGGCCGGCGGCCGGTCGGCCGGCCCAGAGCTATTTTTTTCTGCGGGTTTTGATTTTAATCGAATTGGTTTTTGGAAACTTGTATATAAAGACTTTTAGGACGAATTATTCATCTTATGCTTTCTTCTATGCTTTATTTTTAGTTTTAGTTTAGACCTATTTTACTTTATCTCTCTAGAAACTCTCTAAACAGTTAGATTAGTTAATTTCAAGATTTGTTCAAGATTCAACCTTTATTTCAAGATTCATCTCAGGTTTATCTTTAATTGTTCTTATTTATTCATCATGTTTATTATTTCTTGCTTTGATTTGATTTCTTTTATGAGTAGCTAAATCTTTATTAGGGTTTAGGGTGATTTGTGAGATTGGTTCAGGAACATGTTTTAACTTCTTTAATTGATTGAACTTGTACAAGTTGATTTCTTCCTACGCGTTTATATTATCAATTGAACTTAGGGACACCTAAATTGAATTGAATCTTGGTACTTTTGATTTAAGATCGAAAGCCTAATTGAAACTAGACTTATGCGTATTTGATGAGTTAGGTTTAGTAAGTTGCGAGAGCCCGCTAAATCTGCTTAAGGTTAATATTGACTCGAGAGAGCGTATTTTTAAACCTAGTCACTTGCATAGCTTCAATTGATTGTTATTTCCTTTTGAGTTGAGTTCCTGAATTGATGTCACATTGAACCCGATGCCCTAATCTTTCTCCCTTATACTTTTACCCTTTTATTACTCGCCTTAGTTTAGTTTTCTTATACTTGATTATTACCCTCTGTAATAACCTAAGTTCATCTAGGTAGACTTCTGATTACACCGTTTCTCTGTGGATTTCGACCCTGCTTGCCACTAGCTACTAGTTAGTTGTTTTGTAGGTTTATTTTGATAAGGTGATACGACTAAGCCCTGTCACATAATTAGGGCATAAGTAAACTCAAGGATACAACTTTAAGCATTATAACACCACAACCAATGATAATCATATGATCAAATAACTAACCCTAAACATGCTTCTAGACTTATGTGTATGAGGCCGACTCCATATTCATTCCCAATCAATCACAAGTCAATACCACGAGTCAAAGGTCACAACTTTCCTACGAACAAACAACAATAACAACCTAAACAATAACCTAGGGCCTCATACATGTCAAAATATCACTAGGGCTACACCTAGTTACCTTTCCCAAGCAAAGAATCGATTAGCCTTGCTCCTCGTCGATGTATATCGCGCCCACGTCGTGGAACTCGCCTCCTCCTTTGATAGGGCACATACAACACATAAAATCATAAGCATACAATCAAAACACATAAAATAATATAAAAACTAGTAAGACTATACCTAAAACGATAAGGAATTGAAAGATTACCAAAGAGAATTGATTAGGAAGAGATTAGGGTTAGAAAGGAGAGATCTTGAAGGAATTTCAATGGAGAATTATAGTTGAATGAATGAGAGTTTAGGAGAGAGAAGAGAGAGTTTAGAATAGGATGAAAGTTTCAAAAGGTTTAGAATGATTATTAGGGTTAGGAAGTCACTAAAATATAAAGGAAGTTATATAAAAAGAATCACGAGCAAACACGAAAATCTGCTAACGAAACAGAGCCAGAACCGGCCGGTTTGGGACTGAACCGGTTGGTTTGAAATCTGAACCGAGCGGTTCACTTCAGAACCTGGCGGTTCCAACTCTGAACCTAGAGGTTCCAGCTGAACTTAGAGGTTCCAAGAGCCAGTTTTTGGGACATAAATTTTTGTCTCCGAAATTCTTCTTCCTAACTTAATATTCATACTTCTACTCCTCCAAACTCCTCCTTAACCACTCATACACCTACCAACTCACCCCACACACCCGACAACCACCTCGAACCACGCAACCTCGACTCGACAACACAACACGCAAGCTAAGGAAACGACTTTCTCGAGCTAAAAATGAGAAAATCGCTAGAAATAAAATACGAATTTTAACGAAATAAATTATTTAAATAAGGGGAAAAAGTCGGGGTGTTACATGTAGAGGAGTTGGGCGTGCGACAGTAGGCGGCGGCGGGTCACGTCGACTGGTAGGGCATGGCCGACGTCGGTGTGTGATCGTCGTGGTGGTGGTGGCGGTAGTGGTGGTCCGCGGGGTCAGTTTATGTTGTTGTAGTTTGTAAGTTTAATTTGGGAATTATTATCGTGGGGTGGATTGGTGTTGGTCGATGATCGACAAAGGTGGGGTGGCGTGTGTGCGTCGCCGACGAGGGTGGCAGTCAGGACGATGGGCGACGTGGTGGTCGGGTGTGATGGTTAGGTGTGCTTTAATTTGGATTAAGAGCATGTACAATGGGAGGTTTTTTGCATTGAGATTGTAAATAAAAACTCAAAAAAAAAGTTCTTCCCATTGTATGATAAAGTTTGTTGATAAAGTTGCAAATTAAGTTTGAAAAGAAGAACTGGGTTCTTCCAAAAATCAAGAAGAATGGTACATTGAATGACTAGTGCGTGTACAACAAACATACATATGCATTGAAAAAAAATTAAATATTTGGTGGGACCCACAACATTATTTGCATGCAAATTTTACATGCTCTCTGACCTCTCTCAAGTCTCAACGTCTATATTTTTATTTTTTGAAAGACAACGTCTATATTTTTTTATGGATGTTTTAATTGCATTTTTTTTAAGTTTAATTTTTAAATTTGAGTTGTATATTTTTATCATGTTTTTATATATATATATACATTATATCTTGTCTTTGTATTATATACATATTCATACTTTCTTTCTATTTTATATCATTCAAAATATCAAGGTAAATATTATGGGAGAAAATATGAGAGATAATGGTATAAATTTAAATATTTCAACATCTCAAAACTCTCTACATCCACAAAATTCCCAGAACTCACAAATTATCTCAAATTATCAATTTCAAAATACTCAAAGCATCCCATTTCTTCAAAATTTACCATACTTTGGTTTACCAAATATGCAAATTCCGACTATACATCCTAGTGTTCAAAATACACTTAATTCCCAAATGACGATGGTCAATGCGACGGGCTTGTGTGACAAAAACGGGTTTGTAAATCCGGTTATTGTTAGTCCTAGAATAAGACCTCCATCTATCTCAAATACATCGACGGGAATCATGGCGCCATGTATTCCAATCGTTGATTCGTCACCACTCAATTCCAAAAATTTAACTCAAAATGGTTTAGATAGCATTGTCATCGATGAACCACAAAATGATGAAGGTAATAAAAAAGAAAGAGTTACATGGTCTATTGAAGAGGACAAAGTTTTAACAAAGGCTTGGGTGACGATTTCCGACGACCCTAAAGTCGGAAAAAATCAAAAGGATGGGCAATTTTGGAAAAGGATTGTTGAATATTACAACGAACATAATGAAATTGGGAGTTCAAGATCGGTTGAGCAAGCTAAAGGTCGTTGGCATAGGTTTATTGGTGATGTCAATGAGTTTAATGATGTATACACCCGAATTCATAATGAGTATCATAGTGGATGGTCGGATGATCAACTCAAAGAAGCAACAAATGAAGAATATAGGAAGGTTAAGAAGCGTAAGTTTCAATACATGCATATTTGGAATATAATTAACGAGAATGCTAAGTGGAATGCGGCAAAAGAAGGGGAAGAAAATTCGGGTTCTAAAAGATCATCGTCTAGCATGGAGGAACAATCTTCCGTTACCCGTCCTATGGGTACAAAAGCGGCAAAGGCAAGAAAGAAAGATAAGGAGAAGGTCGAACGTGACCAATCTAGCGACAATTACACCGTTTACAAAGAACTTCAACAAGAGAGAATCAAAGCCATAAAAGAGTTAAACGAGACCCTTAAAAATCGGTCAATGGCGCAAGATCTAGCGTTACTAAATATTGATATTACCAACTATACGGAAGAGGCTAAAGCGCTCCATCGCAAATTGTGTTCCGAAATCAAAGCTAAATGGAACGTCTAGTGTCTTTATGCACGCTACAAAGCATTACGGAGTAGTACTTGATGTTGGAGTAGTCTATTAAAATAATTGTTGTAGTAGTTTGTTTAAAATATTATTATTTTTGTAGTATCCATGCACTACAAAGTAGTACTACTACTTCATTTTGTTGTAGTACTACGTACTACTTACTTTTGTTGTAGGAAGTAGTAGTTTGTTTAAAATAATTTTTTTACTTTTAATGTTATTTTTCATTTCTTATTTAATTTTCTTTGTTTGGTAATTTTTTTTCCTAGAATTTTAGAGTTAATTATTCCTTTGAGATTTATTAAAATTAGTTGTTGCAAACTAGCCGTTATAAAAATTAGTCTTACTAACTAGCCGTTATAAAAATTAGCCGTTATAAACTAGCCGTTAAAAACTAGCCGTTAATTAAAAACTAGCCGTTATAAAAAACAAGTCTATTTATATGAAATACCAAAGTATAATTTTGCTCACAACTCTCATTGATTCTTTCTTTTCTCATAACATTATTATCTTTAACAATACAAGATGTCTCTACTTAATAACAACTATGATGATGATCTAGAAGAAATTGCCATAAGAGTTCTAATTGATGAGCTGGATGATGATATGGACGATGAGATATTTGAAATGCTTATCAAACAACAAAGGCAATCATTAAGTCTCACGAGACAACATATCTTTCGGGATCGTGTAGAAGCTAATAATCGCCTTTTCAGTGATTATTTTGCCGACAACCCGCTTTATCCCCCACAAATGTTTCGTCGAAGATTTCGCATGCAGAAGGATTTATTCCTTCGTATTGTACAAGCTTTGTCAAATCACTCTGAGTATTTCAAGCTAAGGTATGATGCATGGAACAAAACGGGACATACGCCTATTCAAAAGTGTACTGCTGCTATTCGACAACTTGCTTATGGATGTCCACCGGATACTTGCGACGACTATATAAAAATTGGTGCGACAACTGCAAGGGAGTGCCTAATTTTATTTTGTAATGGGATTGTAGAGATTTTTGGCCCCTATTATTTAAGGAGGCCAACTACTGCAGACGTAGACCGTCTACTTGAAATGCATAATCGACAGCATGGATTCCCGGGAATGTTCGGTAGTCTTGATTGCATGCATTGGCAATGGAGGGCATGCCCAGTTGCATGGCACGGGCAATTTACTCGTGGTGATCAAGGAGTTCCTACTATTATGCTTGAAGCGGTTGCTTCATATGATTTATGGATCTGGCACGCATTTTTTGGAGTAGCAGGAGCTAACAACGATATAAATGTTTTGCGACAGTCTCCATTGTTCAATGATGTAGTTCAAGGTTATGCTCCAGAGGTATGTTTCACTGTTAATCAAACCGAGTATACGAAGGGATACTATCTCGTTGATGGTATATACCCAGAGTGGGCTACCTTCGTTAAGAGTTTTCCATCTCCCTTAGACCCAACGCGAAAATTATTTAAGAAAATGCAAGAAGCAGCAAGAAAAGATGTGGAACGAGCATTTGGAGTTTTACAAGCTCGTTGGGCAATAGTGCGCAATGCAGCAAGATTTTGGGATAGAGGAAGTTTGAAAAATATTATGTACGCTTGCATAATTATGCATAACATGATCGTTGAAAATGAAGGGGATCAAGTTTTAAACTTTATTCCCGAAATGGATGAGAGTCCTTCGGTTACTTATAATCAAGGTTCTATTGAAGATTTTCGGTCTGCGCTTGAAAGACGTGCAGAGGTTCGTGATCGTGAGACTCACCACCAACTTAGAGCGGATTTGGTTGAACATATTTGGCAACGATTTGGAGGTCAAGTTCAGATCAATTAATTACATTTCAGTATTTGTTGTTTTTATATGTGCTATGTCTAAATCAATAAAAAAAATTATTGTTTTTTTCGTCGTATTTGAAGTTTCATTTTCATTATATTGTCTTGTATTTTAAAATTAATAAATTTAGTTTTTCTTTTTTAATCATGTAAAACTTATATCAACTAGGTGCAAACTTATATCCAAATTCAAATAATATATAAAATGTGAAAAAATCTTTAAAACAATAAAGAAATTAAAATTAAAATTAAAATTGACAATTAAATGGAAAACATTAATATATATTGTGGGTCCCATTGAAGAACTTTATTTAAAGTTCTTCCATTGTGTGTAAATGTTCTACATTTTTGAGTTTGTCAAAATATGACATGGCAAAGGAAGAACTTTTTAAAAAGTTCTCCCATTGCGCTTGCCCTAAGGAAAAAAAAAAAAGAATTTTGTACATGGTGGGAGTAAAAAATTGTTAAGGTGGAAAACTAAATGAAAAAAGTAAAACACGAGAGTAAAACTCGTATATGAAAAAACACTAGCCTTATTTTATATACCCCTAGTCTATCGCATTTATGAGTTGTTTATACGCGTCTGATTGCGTATTTTATGCAATATTGCGTGAAATTTGGTATTGTCGTTTTTTTGTAGGTTTTAACGTTTATGCGTCATTTTGCAGACCATATTGTGAAGGCGACAATTAATTTTACGAGTTCAGTAGTTGTTGGAAGGACTTGGGAATGCAGAACGTGGCTTGAAATGATAGAATACCTAGAAAAGTCGAAAAATTAAAGCTCGGGAAGCAAATGAAGAAATTGTTGAGTTATAACACATCAAACCTATGGATTAAGTACAAACCTTCGTTTCAATGGGTAATTAGTTGAAATTATTCACATGAACCTGATCAATTTGGGTTGAAATCGACCGGTTTGTACAAAATCGGTTTGTTTGGCTTTGTTATTTTAGCGTTTTTAGGGTCTATGTATAAGGCTCGTGTTAGGTTTTTAGAAAAACTTTTGCTTATGCACATTTTTACTGTTTTCTTAATACATAGTTTATATTTAAATTTTGAATAAAAACAATTGATTATACTACTTTGCAACTCCTTAATTTGGTAATCAAGATTTAATCTTTAACTTCAATTGTGATATTCATGTTTTAATCGTTCATCGTATTTACTGTAACAACCTGGTTTTTCGTTACTTTAATTAAACTAAGGCGGAAAATTAATTAAGTCTATTTATTACAAAACCAGCTGTTATCGTATTACAAACTCCATATACATAATATGAGTTTAAGATAAACAGAGTGTATGTTCGATTATAAATCTCTCCAAAACAACGGAGTACAAAATAAGGTAACCCATCCCCAGCATTTGATAACATAAGCCCTCGGGGTACCTGCATTCAGTCCCATAATTAGTGTTTTCTCCCCCACACATACTAAGCAACATAAATATACATACAGCAATGTAGTTCATAAAGCATAATATAAAACAGTTCATTTAACAAGGCAATTAAATTATCAGATCATCTCAATTCATAATCATGCAGGCAAATCATCATCACTTCATTCAATTTCGGGGTAGTCGACCCTTTTCAATTATATTCATATAGTAACATATACTCGCGAGTCTTGACTACAGAGTGACTTGTGTACTCTCATAGTAAATCACCCATATGACTCGCTATCAAAGTGCACTAGTTACTCAGACTCGTACATCAGATCAAACACTAAATAGCGTACGTGATAGCTACCTAACATCTAACGCAACATGGATAATCTAAGATGAAACACGACCATAAGCCAACAAACCAGTAAGGATGGAAACATGCAGACCTAATAAGCATCTGCGCAATAGCGTGCCGGTCACATCAACGGACTTTAAATGCTAAAGATATCAAGCAGGTAATAAGGAGGATCAGTCCCTTGTCTTTTGTATGCATACACCACCCTATTGGTGCGACTATTACACTACGACAGATTCCCCGGATGGGAATGGCTATTTTCCGTTACCTCATATGGGCCCGTGAACGAATCGATACCCAGGGCGAAAATCACGTTAAATAACGACTAGGAGAGTCATTAAATTATCACTGGCAATACTGAGGGTGCCAAGTGTCCCCATATGCGGCTACCTTACCAATCCTGACCCTATAGCGTTTAACATCGCAGACACCCGAGTATTTAACATACAACGTTATAATCGAAGGGTTTAATCTCATGTCAGGCCGTGCCTTTGAACTCCAATCCTAAGTTGTCGAAGGAATATCGAGTATGAGGAATAACTCGCTCATTATCGGATTCAACCCAAACAATATGAGAGAGTCTAAGGGTTCCCAAGTTAGAGCGGACGGTCAAAGTGAAGTCAATAATAGGTCAATTCACAAGGGTGGCGCGACAATTATTCTAAATATGTGACGAGAGTTTACTCTAAGTATTTAACTCTTAATTCATTATTTCTTTTATCGTTCAAAACTTAGGTGACAATTCTTACTAATTATATCATCGTCGAACTTGTATAATGAAAATTTAATTCTAGCAGTTCTTCAGGTAAACGGAAGCACATAGAAAACTTAAATATTTATTTTGAGTCCGTTCGTAAACTTTAAATATTTTTACTATTCATTATTTTACTATTCATTCATTTTCTTTTAAATATTAATTCTCGTTACTTAGTTTACTTTAAAATAATTTATTTCGAATCGACTAACTTAAATAGGTTCAAGTAATTAATTTATTTTATTCAAGTGTAAGTATTTTATTTGATTAAGTTAAATGATTTAGTTTCGTTTAAATTTCAACTTAAGTATGTTTACAATTAGTGATATAAATATTTCAAGTTTCGTTTAGTATAATAATTATTTGATATTTTCATAGTTAATATAAATAATGAAGGTGTTTAGTTACATAATATTCATAACATTTATTTTAACCTTAGAAATATTACTTAAATGATATTTGTCAAGTTTTAGATTTTTGATAAAATATAATTAACTGACATTTAGTTGAATTTCTTTTAGATGGTTTAATTTCTTAATACGATTTTATTTATGTAACTTTCACGTAGTCGTATGAGGGGATTAGGTAACTTGATCGTGAGATTATTAATATTTATATTTTAGTAATATTCACTTAAGTGTAATTAATTTAATTATTTATTACTTTTTATAATGTCATAAACCTTATAGTTTAAATTTTAGTTAGGTTTTGTATTTATATATATAAATACATTATTCATAATTTTTATATAACTATACTTAGTAAATTGTTAGTCGATCTTTATATATTACTATGATATTAACAATTTGCCTTTTAGTTAATTTTTATTTGTGATTCTAATTTTTAGCTTTATTTAGTAATAGTTTTAGTTAAGTTTATTTTAAGTTTCAAGTTCTTTATTTCGTTTTGATATTTTAAGCAAATACTTATTTAGTATAGTTTAAGTTCATTTTAAACTTTAGAGTTTTTAATTAAAGTACTTATCATATTAAATTAGATATATGAGTTTTTATACGACTGTTTATATTAGATATTTAATACGAGTAACTTTTATGTATATTAAAAATGAACTTTACTTTTAAATTGATTTAATCCTAATTTGAACTTAATACTCTTTTAACTTAATTCTTCATGTTTAGTTATATTTTCATTTGGCCTTTTCTTTTATTTTTATTTAGTATGTTTTAGTATTTATTTAAACCGAAATTATGCTTAGTGATCAATTTGCAAATATCGACTATTTCGTCCTATTATAGCCGTGTGATTAAGGGTGGTTTGGCCCATTTGGTTCTTTTCATTTTTACTCCTTTTTATTCCTTAATTCAATTTTTATGTTTTTACATCCATATTCATTTTAACACTTTTATACTTATACATATTTTATAAATGAAAACTTAGAGTGGTTTATTATTTTGGCCGAGTGAAATTTTATTTGTATGTTAATTATTTTTCACAAAATTAATTTATAATACTTATATGAAAATAATCATAAACTCCATGGAATTAAAATAAGGTATACTAACCTACTAAACATGCCACTTTATATATAATCATAAGATTTAAGAAAATCAACAAATACACATTAAATAAGAGCTCAAAATTTATAAGTTCATCATGAAATATATACTCAACACATATCATAATTTCATCATATACTATACAAATTTATATCAAAGCACTCTAACACTTTAAGATACATTATAAGCATTTTTCATCTAGAATTCACATATATCACACAATACTTCAATAGAATAATAAATTTATATAAATGCAAAAATACAACTTGACATATTTTTAATACCTATTGTATATAGCCCCTTTTTTTTTTAACCATGTGATTAACAAAATGAAAATAAAACATTTAAGGGAAAGATCAAGGGTATGTCGTGAGGTTCAAAGGTATTTAGAGACTTTTCATTTTCGATTTTTCTCTTTTAATTTAAGACGTAATACTAGGTGATCATAACACAAATTACTATAACACATAAATCATTTATAGCATGCATTTTACAAAAAATGAAACTATTGTGCGGGGGCACCTTAGGTTAGCTCGGTACGAATTTCCTTAGCTCGTCTGGATCCATGATTTTTTGTCGAACCAAGACCCAATAACTAACCCGTTTCCTCATAGACCCGAAAAACGATGAAGCCGAAAGAGAATAACAGCATTTCGGGTTGACAACAGGGACAACAACCCTCCAATTGATAGAGTAGTAGAAATAGAAAGAAAATCAGAATTTAAAGAAAAGACAATGAACAAATGAGGGAAAAAGAGAAGGAGGCTCACCGTGAATTTCGAAGGGGTGTCGACTCGGCGACGGTGGTCCACGTTTTTAAGTGACATCGAGTAAGGGCGATTCGATGGCGGCTCGGTGAGGCGGTCGAACTCGGCGAGTAAGAGAGAATGAGTGAGAAAAAGAGCAGGGGAAAAAGGGAGGATGAAAAAGAAGAAAGAGACGAGGCTTACAATCGGAGGTCGAGGTTGCAGTTCCGGCGAGATACGGTGGGCCTACTGTTGTCACGGTGGTGTACCGAGAGAGGAAGAGAGCAGAGGAGAGGAGAGCCAGGGGAGGCGGCATAGGTGACATCATCGGTACTCCGGCGAGGTTTATTCCGGCGAGAGCAAAGAGAGAGCGAGCAAAAGAGGGGTGTCGAAAACAGAGAGAAAAACAGGGGAAGGAAAAGAGGTGGACCACGGTGAGCAGGGAGGCTCCAGGTGGTGGTCACGGTGGTGATGAACGGAGCCGGGGTGGTACTCCGGTGGTGGTTGCAGGTGTTGTGCCGTCGGTTGTTGCTCTGTTGTTGTTGTCGATGTTGTGTTGTTCGCTGTTTGATGTTGTTGCCGAGTTGTTGTTGTTGTTGTTTGTTGGTGTTTGTGTCGAGTTTGTTGTTGTTCTATTTTAATGAAAATGGAGGGAGTTCATAAAGGAGAAAGAAAGAGAAGAAGATGAGAGGTAGTCAGTAAACAAAAAAAATGAAAACAAAAGAGGGGTTATAAGGAGTACTTAAGGAGTGTCTAGGAAGCTTTAATAAAATATCTAAAAAGAAAGGGTAGTATACTAGTATGTCGACATAAGAGGGTGGATTAGGTTTTTTTTTTTCGAGTTACTCTGTTTCATTCGCTCTTATTTATAAATCTTTATATTTTATAAAATATATTATTTATAATAAATTTTGTTGTAGTTCTATTTTTATTTTCTATATCTTTAAATTTATATTTTAAAATTAAAGGGTATATAAAAATATTAGTTATAAATTTTGTTACGGTCTCACAGATTTTCAAACGGTCTATTTGTTTTAACGAAAACATTTCAAAACGATTATATTTTATTCAAGTTATATTATTGTTTAGCTTGAAATGCAAATTTGCAAAGTTTAATAAAAATGACTGAATCAAAGTTTTAGTTCGACACGTATTTTAAAAATAAAAAATATAGTACAGATTAATATAAAAATCGAGAAAGTTCAATTAGAAATGTATTGGAGAAAGTTTATTTAATCGAAATTTTTCAGCCGCGTTTTTAAAGTAATTGAATAAAAGTTAAATTATATAAATTTTAATTTAAGAATTTTGTTAAAATATTTAATTAGTATTAATAAAAACACGGGGTGTTACATTTACTTTGATCAAGCTTTTCAATCATTGTTTGTTTGCCCTACTTATGAGTAGGTTAATCCATTGTTTAGGGTTTAGGGGGATTGATGACTGATAATTGGAGGTTTTAATTTAATTTGGTAATTTATGATCGATTATCGTTAACTTAATCGCGCGCCCTAATTTTACAATCGATTAATCAAAGACCACGATTGATTTTTTGACCTACAATACCAAACCTAAGATCGAAAGTCTATCGTGGTTAGACTTGATTGTGAATTAGTGGAGTAAGACTAATAAGTAACGAGAGTCTGTTAGTTAAACCTAAGGTTTGATTTTGATATGAGATGATTTATTGTTGTCCGTGCTAGTTATCTTGTTTCTTGCTGACCTTAGTTTTATGTCACCGTAAACCTGTCACCCTAGACTATAGTCATCGTCGTGCTTTTAACGTCATCCTCCCTGGTAAAAATAAAAATCGAAACCACAACAACAACGTTCGACTAATGCCTTTCTCCCTCCACCACGGTGACCACCTCACCATCCACCCATATTTTTTTTTAATAAAGAAATATATATAGTAAATTAAGAAAAGCAGAGGTATAAAATTCCAAAATATAAATTAGTTACGACGACGAGAACATTGGACTATATATGTGAGTGTCATCTAATACATATAAAAACTCAATCTTTTAAGTGTTGTTAAGCATTCCTGGAGTGGGCAATTTTTTTTTGTAGACCCCGGTGTACACACTGTGTACACCCCCCACCCCCCAAAGCCCACAAGTCACGTGAGTACGTGACCTTATACTCTTTTCTTTTTCTACTGCTTTCTTTCTTCTTTTTTTTTTTTTTTTTAATTTTTTTAATTCCTTATTTATCACTCTTATATAATTAGTGATTTATATATTATTTTACAGTAAATAATATTTTGTGTAATTTTTTCAGTTTGATACAATTATGAAGTTAAATTAACATATTCACGAAATAAAAAACAATATATTCATATAATTGAACTTAAGTATTCATAAAACACTAGTCATATATTCATACAATAAAACCACATATTTATAAAATAGAAATAAGACATATTTATAAAATTTAGTTCCTATATTCACAATGTTTAAGTCATATATTCGTATGATTAGACAAATATATTCGCAAAATTTAGTTAGTATATTCACTAAGTTTAACTAACATATTCAAAAATTTGGAGCTACATATTTACACAATTTAGTTAGTATGTTTATGAAATATTAATGGGATATTCACAAAATATAGTCCAAATATTCATCGAATGCATGTGAAATATTCACAAAATTAAAATTGCTATATATATATAAAACATACTCCGTATATGCTTACCTCGTAGTTCCAAAAAAAAAAAAAATGAGATGAAGATTCTTCATGTTATAAAATAAAAGCGATAACAAAATTATATTAATGTATCAATTAAAACAAAAGTGATATTATAAATAAGATGACATATTCATAAAATATAAGTCATATAATTGGACTAACCTATTTGTAAAATAAATTTGATATTCACAAAATATTGATGAATGATTCTTCATATTCACCCAATATATTCAAAGGATTAATATATACTACTTCTGTGCCACAATGATAGTCCCGCTTTGACTTTACGCGGTCTCCAACGCGCCTCTTCAACCATTTTTTTCATCGCTTATATGCAAATATTTTTCATTGAAAATAAAATATTATGAAAGATAATTTAATAACGAATATAAATATCTTATTATTATATAAAAATTTTGTGTAGATTTTATGTTATATATGGTCAAAGTTGTAAAACTTTGACTTTCGAAAAGCTAAATGAGACTATCATTGTGGAACGGAGGTAGTATATTATATTCTCATGATTTAATTAGCATAAATATAAAATAAATTACGAGCACATATTCACAAAACATAATTAATATATTCACCTAATGTAAGAGATACATTCAAAATTATAATTAGTATATTCAAACTAACACGGAGTACTAGTTTGACATTCATTAAATAAAAGTAAATTAATATAAAAATGTCAAATATGATCTCTATTAAAACAACCAAAAAAAATGTTATGACCAATAATATTATTTTCATTTCTTTTCCTATAATACTATAATTAAAATTATTGTTTAAAAAAAAAATAGAGGTAAAAAAAGGTACTCTGTGGAAAAGAAGGATGAAAAGTTAACTATTGGTCCCACATATCCTAAAATTGCAAATAATAGAAATAAAATATTAATCTATATTCTATATAATATATTAAAAGAGAATCTCTTAAAATGAAATCTTGCAAAAACATCATCAAAATCCTCCCAAATTTTGCCACCTCAGCACATCTAGTACTTGTGCCTTTTCAACATCAATATATTATATAATTAAAAGTGTAGTAAATGAAAGAGTAATTGAAAAGCCATATTTAGTGTTGAGTAATTGAAAAGCCATATTTAGTGTCTCAACTCAATTTGCTATGTTATAAGTTGCACATCTGGAAGATGATTCTATGTCACTGAGTGTCAATGACCTATTTGACACCACGAATGAGAGGGTGACACGTGGCGCATCTTTTGTAATTATTTCAAGAGAATCTTTTTTTTTTTTTTTTTTTTTTTTTTTTTTTTGTGGATAATTTTTGTATTTTTTTTAATAATCCGTATTTTTTAATTGTTTTTATTAATCCGTATTTTTTTTATACGTATTAGTATTTATACGACTATATTTCAGATTTAATAACTTGTACAAATATGTGTTTAAGTTGTAAAAGTGGTTTTTATTCCTTTTTTAAAAAGTTAGCAATTGTATTGTTGGGTTAATTGTGATATTAGGTTAGTTATGTCATTCAATAACCAAAGCAAAAAAGTCGTATATAAAGAGGTTGAAGTTGTAATGCTTGGTCGATGTGGGATGTACCTTTATGTTAAAAAATGTAGTTAGTTCAAAAAAAAATACTAAGTATAGACCATCTAAGCGTAGTGTATGGACTTGTGCTATGTTGGCCCAATTACAACAATGGGCTACTCATTTCACTCAGGAACCCATGCAAAAAACTGTTATATAAAGATTGAGAAATTGTCAAACTTGGTCGATGTGGGATGTAGCTATAAGTTTTATAATGAAGTTAGTTAAAAAAAACAAAAAAACCCAATAGAGCATTCCTAACTATAGCGTGTTGAGTGATGTAGGGCTGACCCAAATTCAATATTGGGCTTCTAATTTCAATCAATAACCGAAGAGCAGAAATCCTATATTAACAGTTACAAGTGTAAGTATTTGGTCGATGTGGGATGTGGTTTTGAAGTAAAAAAATGTAGTTAGTGGAAAAAATACAAGGTGCAGCCCATATAATTGTATCGTGTAGACTAATTTGTACTTCGTATAAGACTGCCTATTTTGAGTTTAGAAGTAGCTTAGTTGAAATTGACTTTACGAATTGTGGCACAAGACAAATATTATTATAAAGACGTAATATGTATCCACGACCCTTGTTACAAACTAATATTTACCAAACAAAATCAATAATCGTATACACTATAGCAAAATGAAAGGTTGTTACAACTGACTAAAATTAGTAAATTGCGAGTTCGAAAGTTGGGGTGTTTGTTGAGAGCCCGACCAATGAGGGAATTGAGAATCTCTTAGGTGTGATGAACTAAACCCACTCAATTGGGAGGAGGCGTCATCTACCGTGAATTGCGGGTTAGGAATTGTATTCAGCTGTGTCATTTTTCTTCTCTTTGGTTTCTTTGTCACACGTCTCCTTCCACTCGTACGTTTGTTTGGGGGGTCCCCAACATTTGCGGCGTCGACGCGTCGTCAACAGGTTTTGCAACACGTTCCTTCCGTTGTACCCTTCTTCGGCCCCATAGTTTTGTGGAAGGCTGTCCGTCTCTAAACGCCTCCACGCTTTAGACACCTACAGGTGCTTCCAGTCCTTCAATCGTGTCTTTCATTTTTATCTTGAACATGTTGAACGATTCGTCGTTGTTCAACCCTAGTGTGGTAGCGTAGTCGGTCAACATCTTCGCTTCGATTGATCTCTTCACACGGTCAGACTGTTGTGGGTCGTAATAGCCAACCTGGATGTTTTCGTAACCCCGGACAATGTCTTTACGCCATCGAGCCAGAATGTACTTGTCAGGAATGGAAGTAATATCTAAAACGTTTAGACATTTAATTATGTGCTGGCACAATATCCCCCTAAAATCAAACAACTTGCACCCACATTTATATTCACCAGTTAGGGTGTCCATTGATACCGTGAATACCCGTTTATGTTTCTTCCAAAATGGTGCGTTTACCCTTGAACTTGCGTTATACCGTTTGATAAAACCTTGAGAATTAGGTAGGGCTTCGACATCGGTACCTATACAAGCGTACACCTCGTCTTTCACCTCCTGGAACTTCTTGTTCGTGTAGACCTTGCGGAAGACTTACTCTACTAGCCACTGATCGTCCCATTTAAGCGGGTGTTCTTTGTCGTGGTAGTTTAGCAGTTTTTCTTTCTCGGCCTTCCGTTTAAGGGCAAACTCGTATTGGTTGATGAAGTGTGTATGCTCAGTCTCAACACTAACAAACCCTTTGAAAAATCTGTTCGTTTGTTCACTGCGTTGAGTGGACGACATTCCCGCTGAAAATGTGTCCATCCAAAACACCGGCACCCACTTACGCCTTAGTGCATAGGCGTCTTTGACCCATGTGCATTGGTGCAAGTTGTACTGCTCTACCATTTCAGCCCACGAAGACTCAAATTCTGCCTCCGTGTAGCTTTCATGGACCAAAGCCCGTAAATCCCTGTCCAACGACGTGAACCGAGGATGACTTCTCAAATTTTTATCTGCGTTCTGGAGTATGTGCCATAGACACAACCTGTGTTTAGTAGTTGGGAAAACTTTTTTAATCGCTGCCTCCATCGCCTTGTATTGATCTGTGATTATTAACGTGGGGGCTCTACCCATACATTCAATCCATTTCTGAAACACCCACTCAAATGTTTCGGCATCCTCATACGATAGCAACGCCGATGCAAAAACAACGGTGCTGCCGTGATGGTTAACCCCTACGAAGGGGGAAAACGGCATGTGATACCTATTAGTTAGGAATGTAGTATCATACGAGACGGGGTCACCAAAGGCCCTATACATGGCACGAGACCGTGCATCGGCCCAAAAAACAGTCAGTAAAGCCCCCTTCTCATCTCTTTGGATGGCAAAGTAAAATTCGGGGTTTTCAGCTTTGCATCGTTCAAAGTAACGTATTAACTCCTGTGCATCACCTCCTAACCTACCTTTACAACGTTCCCTGTTGATGACGTTCCTCAAGTCTCTGTCAGTGAACGGAAGGTTTTCATAACCACCAGCCTCCATGACCAGGTTGTTGTAATTCTTAGTAATAGGTATTCCCGACCTATCATTCAATACCATTCTCTTCTTGAAATAATCGCCGATATGCCTATATTGAGGAGCATGACGACTACTATTAGGGTCAACATCGTGGTTATGTTCCAAATGACATTGAGTGATAACAAATTTGTCGCCCCCATCTACTATTCGCCCATCAACAACAACCTTACAAAGTTCACGGTTTGGGTAAGCTTTGGAGTACCTACCTTTGTTGCAAATGAACCTTACCCTGCTCATCATGTGGAACTGAGGCTCGTTGTCCCCGGTTCCTCTACGGTTTACCCCTTTCTTCTTATAGGGAGGTAAAAGTGTACTGCTACGTACCTGAAACTGAAATCCGGTTTTGTAACCATACATTAGGCACAGTGCTGCGAATTGCTCACCAGAGTCGAATTCCATGTTTTGACGTGGTTCAGTTGGCGGATGAGGAGTGTCGTTACCGGCGAGCAAGTTTGCGGCTTCGGCCAACAAATCCGGTGACGTATTTTCTTCGTTAATGGGTACTACTCCCTCCATTCAAATCAACAATGCAAGTATGCTTTTAGCACTTGTTTTAAGAAAATATTAAAATAATAATAAAAGGACAAAAAAGGTAGGAGTAAAGTGGGCCATATGGATTAATTAAAGAGTTTAATGGGTTTAAATATTGGTTTTGGGTGGATTTTAAGGGATGAGACAAGTGGGCCATATGGATGAAAATAGAAAGTAGTAGTGTGGATTTGAATGGATATAAAAGGTATAGTTGTAGTGTGGATATGAATGGAGGGAGTATTTGTAAAATGTTTTCTTCTACGTTGTTCTCTTCTACAATCTCGTTAATGGCGTTGTCATCCTCGTCAAATATTCATTTAAATCGAAAGTTGCCATACTTGTGCCTTTTTTTTTTAATGGAAAATATTAAAGGTTTAGGGTTTAAAATAAATCAGGGAAATAAGTGCAAATATTAAAGGTTTAGGGTTTATTTTTTTGTGAGGAAAATATTTTTTTTTTAAAAAAAAAAAAAAAAAATGAAGGCAACTTCCATCCAATTACTCCGTATATCTTTTAAACTTCCCATAAAAAAAAATTAAAATTAAAAACAGTTACAAAAAAATACTCTTAAATTCGTTTAAATTCATTTATTTAAATTTAAAATCTTATAAATAATTTTAATTTAACATTCGTATGATTTAATTTTTAGAATTCTGAATATTTCAGATTTGAATTTATTTTAAATTTTCTATTTTTTTAAATATTATAATAACATTTATAATTATTGATTTACAATATAGAATTCTAATTATTAAATTCAATTAAACGGATACATATATTTATTTCTTAATAATCTGATAAATTGATAAATATGTTTAATTTATTTTGAAACCTTAACATGAATATTACTTGAAATTCAAAAAATGTAAAACAGTAAAATAGTAAGTATTATATAAATGCATTATTCATTCCGTCATAAACATAAATTCAATACATATTGCTTTGGCCTAAAATTAAACTTCACCAACTATTGCACTACCAATAAAAATACCAATTAGTAAAAAAATTAAAAACCCAACAATTAAAGTACAACTTGTATACATGATTCTACATTTTTCGTGATTTGTAAATGGACGAGTACTACAATTCACCCTTGTCAATTCTTTAATTACTTTCTCTTGGTGTCTCAATTCTCCTTTAATGCTTCTGTTTTCGGTGAGCAATTGATCGATAATGGTTCTTTGCCAATCCGTTGAATCTTCATCCAGCCATCTAAAAAACGTACACGGAGTGGTCTCTACGGATTCATCAAGTAACCTTGCACAAGTAGCAAACCGTCTACCCGGGTTTTGGAACGTCCAAGACGTCTTCGTTCCGCACGGTATTCCAAATTGCAATGCATTCGTCGGGTAGACCTAAACAAAGAAGAGTTAGAAGTGCTAGACATAATTAGTATAAAGGAAAATATATTAGGAGAGAAATCGAAGGAAAAATTTTTGACTGTGAGGTTTCAATTAAAAAATTTACTCCCAAAATTTTCTCAGAGAAAAAATTTGTGTGAATGAATTACTTGTGTGTTCATTCCTATTTATAGGAGAATTAGCCCATTATTTAAAATCCACAAACTTTAATCCTATTGGTCAATTGTAAATCACATGGATTACCATTAATGAAATCAAATCAATGGCTAAGATTTAGTTTAATTAAAAAAGTTAAAATCAATGGGTTAGATTTTTACTCCCTATAACAAATAGAGTAACCCTATTTTCGTTTTATTTAACCTAAATCCGTTAAATTAAACAGTTAAGTAGTACTTAATTACCCTATTTCCGTTACATTTAACTTTATTACCCTATTTCTGTCATTTTAACGGTTAAATTGAACTAAATCATACATTATATGAAATTTAGTCAATGATCTTAAATATAATTTCTTAAGTAATCTATACCAAACCACTTATATCGGAATGTCTTATTTAAACGTTAATTTAGTCGATGACCTTAAATATAATTACATAACTACTCTATACCTAAGTTATATCGGAATGACTTAAACGTCAATTTAGTCAATGACCTTCAATATAATGTCTTAAGTACTCTATAACTAAGTACTTATATAGGAATGTTTTATTTAAACGTTATTTTAGTCGATGACCTTAAATATAATTTCTTAAGTACTCAATAACTAAGTACTTATATCGGAATGTCTTATTTAAACGTTAAATTAGTCGATGACCTTAAATATAATTTCATCACTACTCTATACCTAAGTTATATCGGAATGACTTAAACGTCAATTTATTGAATGACCTTCAATATAATGTCTTAAGTACTTATATCGGAATGTCTTATTTAAACGTTAAATTAGTCGATGACCTTAAATATAATTTCATAACTCCTCCATACCTAAGTTATATCGGAATGACTTAAACGTCAATTTATTCAATGACCTTTTAGTCGATGACCTTAAATATAATTTCTTAAGTACTCAATAACTAAGTACTTATATCGGAATGTCTTATTTAAACGTTAAATTAGTCGATGACCTTAAATTTTTTCATAACTACTCTATAACTAAGTACTTATATCGGAATGTCTTATTTAAACGTTAATTTAGTTGATGACCTTAAATATAATTTCTTAAGTACTCAATAACTAAGTACTTACATCGGAATGTCTTATTTAAACGTTAAATTAGTCGATGACTTTAAATATAATTACTTGTTTAACATTAACTTGAAAAATAATATTTCAGAAACAATTAAACAAATATAATAATAACATCCTTAGACATAAATTATATTACTTTAAAGGACAAATTTTTATAATACGAAGACAACATTACTTTTACTTTCAACATCACAATCCGATATGTCTACTTATTTAAAATCAAAGACTAAAACAGAAAATCGAAAACATTATACAGCAGAATTAAAAAGGAAAACGTTATTTAACCGGAATTTGAAAGGAAAGACATCTACAATACTATCTAACTAAAAATATCTATCATAAGCTTCTATTATTGCCGAAATCTCTGCTGTGCTTCAATAACTCCAAGGTTTGCTTCCAGTTCATCAAGGTCCTCGTCTATTTTTTCAATGGCGTCGACGTCACCATGCCTGACAGCGCGAATACGAACCCATTAAAAATCATCGATCTGAAAAATGTACCTCTACTTCAACTCATCAAAAGTACTACGTCTACGGTAAAGGGTCGACAATCTATCCAACCAAAATTGTTGTAAGTCGAAAGGCATTTTGTTGGAGATCAAAGAAGGTTCTTTAAAATTAGGGTTTTTTTTGGGGTTTTTTCTTTTTTCTTATCTTCAATGGAATACAGAGGGACGTTTTTTTTTTTTTTTTTTTTTTTGTAAAGATTATGTTTATTTGATTTTAAGTTTAAGGAGTTATATAAAGGAAGAACTCATTATGGTGCTGTGGAACCCGGGAGGGACCCAACTCGGCGTCTTGCTTAAGGGCGGATTTTAAAGTTAAAAAAGATTAAGTTGGAAAAACCTTTAAGAACTGTTATGGAGTCGCCACCTAATTATCGCGGAAATTAGGAACCTGCTACCATGTTCTAAGTTAAAAACATGTCCTAGATTTTGGAGCACGCCGACACCCCTAGATCTAAGGTTGTGAAACCAGATTGGATTCGGGGTGAGGGTACTTTAGAAAAAGAGTTAATTCAAATAATGATTTATGAAAACCTTTTAGAAAAGCCTATGTAAAAATAGCCTCTCTTGACCTAGAAACAATCCATGTAAGATGATATTTGAGCTAATGTTATCGCTACGCATTACAAGTGCGATAAGGTTGTAAAAGAATGCAGATCTGATGCAAAAAGATTGATTAAAACCCTCGCTTTAGCATGTTTAACTTGTTAACGAATACAGTTGATTAAAGGTCGAATTCATTGTTTAAGTTGATTTAATGCAAAATAAGAAGGTGCAAGATGCATGCAAATAAAATAAAGTTCAATTGTCCATTGGTTTATTTTATAAGGTCGGTTACTTATGCGACTTTGGCGTGTCATCGGATATGGAGTGTACAAAGTGAATAGAACACTTGGATCAAGCTACTGGGTGCCAAAGCCGGGGGGGGCGCTAAAGTGTAGACCCCTTTGTTAGTCCATAGAAAATAAGAAAAAGCTTTGATCCAAGTGGATCGGTACCTACCTTGTCCTGACGCTTCAGATCTGGGCAGAGCTTCGCTTCTTGAACTTAAAAGGAGGATGAATTCAACACGGGATGGTGTGTTGAACTCAAGGATTTGAGTGCTTGAGGCTTTTGTGGATGTATTTAGGTGTATACCGTGCTAGACGGTATATTTTGTGGGACCCATGTGTGGGCACTAAAACTAAGAAGAGAGGTTGTGAGAAGAGAGGGTTTTCTTGTGTGGAAAACTTGTGAGAATAGGTCGTGCGAGGGGTTGTATATATAGGAGAATAGCCGAGAGAAAATAGGAAAGCAGGGAAAAGGCCAGCCTGGGAAACCGCATAGCCTTATGCGGTTTGGTGGGCAAACCGCATAGGCTTATGCGGTTTGCACCATGAGCCGCATAAGCTTATGCGGTTTGCTGGTGTGGTTTTAACTTCGAGATTTCGTATTTCCTTAATCCGAATTGCTAAATCTTGGGAATATTCGGTGTAATCTCCTTACTTGTGCCCCAAGAAGGCCTAGTATGATCTTCTAGAGAGTTGTTGAGGGCTTTGGAGTGCGGGCCAAAGGTGGGTTTGGGCTCGGTTCTGGGCCCGAGCCCTGAAAATGTAAAAAGGGTGTATTTGCATAGTTTTTGTGAAATAAGGTAAGACGTGAAGCCGTATTTTGTGTAAGGGGGGGCTAAATAGCGGTTTTAGCTACCGGGCCTAAATTTAGGAATTTAGGAATGCTGAATTAGACCTTGTTAATGTAAAAGGGCTAATTGTAGTGCAAATGCGAAGCTTATGCCAAATGAAGCAGGACAAGGACCTAGCTAGACTTCAAATGGACAAAATGAACGTTTATTTAAATGCGATGTGAGGTGACCTAAATCATTTTAACATTTCAAACGACTCAGAATGAATTAGACATTAGTTAGAACCGTTTAAGTCAACGTTAAAGCATGCGTAATAAAAGTCCGTAATACATCACAGGGTTTTGTGCGGGAGGGTACGAATATGGGTATCCACAGAGCCCCCAGTTTGACTGAGCTCGGACTAGAGCGCTAGTCAAACTCCACGACCATATCCGGACCATTACAGTCTCGATACAGTCAGCGGAACTAAGCATGTGTCCATGGGTGAGACGAGGACTTCGAACCGGGCTGAACGGGGAGGGGCGTGCGCATTTTAAGGGCTTGGCGGTCCGTGCATGCTATAAGGGCCTGCCGGCTTGCTGAACGTCTTCGTCGTGCTTGTTGTACTGTCGTGTAGTGCCGTTGTATATGCTTGGTGTCGTTGTTGATGTTGAACTGGGTCTCGCCGAGGAGCGCAGGTGCTTAGTGTAGTATTTGCTGGAGAAGTACTAGTTTGCTAGGGAAGGGTGTATATGTATGGCCTCGCCGAGGAGCGTAGGTGTAGTTGTGGTTGTTTGGGAGAGTGATGGTGTTTCGTCTTGTTAGGGGTGCAGGTGTATATCCGCCGGGATTATGGTCCGAGGAAGGTGTATGTACTCAAGTGTACGGCTTCGTGTAATTGCTTGGATGTCTTTGAATGTCTTTGATCAGACGCTTGGTGTTTATGTTAGTGATTTGCTGGGGAAGTCGAAGGGTATGTCTTGGACTCCGTAGGAAATGTCTGTATAGGTGTGTGGACTCCATGGGGAGGAAGCGATACTCCACAGGGACGTGTAAGAGGGTGTAAGGACTCGTGAAGAGTGTTCGTGTTTATGCTTCTGTACCGTGTATTAAATGCTTAGCACACGAGTGTGGCGGACTGTAGGTGACGCCTTAACCAAGGCATAGCGCATAATGTATGTGCTAGTGCTTGTGGCGGACTGTAGGTGACGCCTTAACCATGAAAGCTTGCGTGTATGAAGAAAAAATGAGGAGAAAACGTGGAACAAAACATGCTCTGGAAATTGCCTGTAGACTAGTGACTCTTCCGGGGAATCCCTTATCAATTGGCGACTTTAAGCTTGAACTCATTCGCACATGTCGCGGTTTCGAACCCGGAAAAATTCAAACTCGCGATTTTCCTTCCGAAATCTTCATTTTCGCCTGCTTCGACCATGAAACGTGGTATCATTGCGATTCGTTTGGATTCGTATGATACATGTCTCTTGGACTTGGAATGCATGGTGCTTGGGATGTTTCTTGGATATGTTAGGGTACTTGGTGCTTGGACCTACGTTCAGGAGTTGCTTGTCTGATGCACACATGAAAGTGTTATGCTTTTAGTGTGCATGTTCATGTTTGTAGCGGTTCTGGAGGTGTCGCTCAACCGTAGATGCTTATGTTGATGTGGGTATTTATAGCAAGGGTGTCTTCAAAAATGCGAAAAATTATCCCATTTTTCGTTGTAAAGGTTTGATGTTGATAGGAAGCGTTAGCCCCCAGTTGTCTTGGTATTGGCGCCGGTGTATGTATAAGCCCCCAGTTTGATCGAGATATGAAATATAACGATGATCAAACTATGTAAAAGACTATGGGTTGTATTAGGATAAGGGTGTATTAGGAGAAGGAGTTTTCGGATTACCCCCTCGAGTTTGACTAAGTTTTGAATGAAAACTAAGTCAAAGTGGTGTGCATTAGGAGGAGGAGTTTTTGGATTACCCCCTCGAGTTTGACTAAGTTTTGAATGAAAACTAGGTCAAAGTGAAGAGTATGGTGTTTGGTTTTGAAATTTCCCCCGTAGTTTGGCTTAATTTGTGTGAAGTTAAGGTAAAATGGAGAGAATGTAGTTGTTCTGTTGTGTGTTGCAGGTTGCCGAGGAGGTGCACGAGAAGCTATGGAGGACAGCTTAACAGGTGGAGGATAGCGTGGGCGAGTTCAGCATGACTTTGACGAGTACCGTCGTCGTCGTCCCTAGGTGTTTTGGTGATCTTGTGTAATATGGATTGTGTGAACACATCATTACATGTTTGTTGGTTGGTTATAGCTTGGCTTGAACTTGTGGTTGCTTTTTGTCGTCTTCTGCTTCCGTGATGTGTTATGCTTCCGTGGACCTGCGTAGTTAGTAGGCTCGGATTCGAAAGTGAAATGATTCCCGATTGGGATGCTTGGATTAAAATGTTTTGTTGAAAAATCATTTTGCGAAAGATTCATTTTAGTTGTCGAAATGAGCTTTAAAAATGAACATTTGAAATGTCGGTTGTAAGGCTTCATGCAAGATGAAAAAGCGTTTTGACGTTGTGAGCTTAAGCTAGAGTTGTGAAGACCGTAGAGGGTCACTTGAGTGCGAAGGTTGAAAAGCCCCCAGTTGTCGGTGGAATCTCATGACAACACGGAGTGGGATGTAGTGCTAAATTCGGTTGTGCTTTGCGTAAGCTGCCTACGTATCCACGAATGTGGAATCAAACCGGCGTAGTTCGATAGTGCTTTCGCTCAAAATGTGTTAACTCGAGTGAGTTAAATTCGAAGAATGTTTTTTTCTCAAAGTATGTTAACTCAAGTGGTGAGTTAAATTTTTGGAAAAGTTTAGATTTCGAAGATTCGAGATGCATTTCAAGGATTTGAGATGCATTTACGAAAGATACATTTTGTTTGCGAAAGGGTGTGTTTGCAAAAAGTGAATTGCAAAGTGCTTTCATATTAACTCGAGTATTGAGTTAATTTTGAAAGGTAATTACCTAATTTGAGGGTGCATTGCCTCGTGTAAGTTTGAAAAAAACGCGTCGTTCCGTGGGAGCGTTTTGAAGACTGGAGAGTTTTTGAAAGGAGCCGTTTAAATGTCGCTAAATTGTTTGATTGGAAGAGGATTGACTCGACGTGTGACTCGATGCTTAAAACGTCGAAAAGTTTGCAAAATAGAGACGAATCGTATGCGTGATTTGAGACTCGACGGTTGCATGGATGCCATGTTCGAGAACACGTGCGTTGGTGGAGCCCCCAGTGGTGCTTGCTTGTCTGCGGTGGGATGCTGTTGTTCCTGCAAAACAGTGTTAGACCAAAAAGTAGAGTACAACTCCTAAGTCTATGACAACTTTGCCTTGACGAATTCGTTTTAGTCGCCTCGATAAAGAAATAGTTTGCCTTTGAACTTTGTGAATTTTTGTGGACACATCCTTAGCGGGGAATATTTTGTAAAAGGTTGGTTGAGCTCGGGAGAGCGGCCTACGTATCCGTGGTTACGGAATCAAACCTAGCGTAGTTCCGAAAGGGGTGTTTAAGGGCGTGCATGAGGTGTTTATGTGGAAAGGTGCGTGTTTAAGGATCCACCTGCAGGAGGTGGGTTTGTTTTTGTGGAAAGGTGCGTGTTTAGGGACCCGCCGGTCCAAAGGGTGTTTATGTGTTTGACCTTGATACGTTGCATCCCAAGGGTGAGTTCTCCTTGGTTGATCTAGGCTGGTTGCTTGCTACTTCTGTTGTGTCTTCAATTTGGAATTTCAAAGACCTGGCCACTCGTTTCTGGGCTTCGGTACTTCTTGCCTTTGGGGTTTCGGCCCCTCGCTTATTGATTTCTAAGCTTGTTGACTTCTTAAGCTTTTTGACTTCTTGAGCTTTTGACTTCTTAAACTTTTGACTTCTTAAGCTTTTGCTTAGTTGTTTTGGCCCTTGTTCCGGAGCTTTTGAGACTTTTGCTTTTTGGTGACTTTGGTTTTTTGACCTTTGTACCTTGTATTCCCGTTTGGTTTGAGAATATCCCACGCCCTGTATGGCTTGGGCTTGAGCTCGGACCCTGCTAAAACCCTGTGGCTCGGTTGTCACTCGTGATCGTGTGTCTATCACGCCGGGCTCCTCTGACAAGTTCGTTTGCTTATTAGGCACGCGATCGAGTACGCGGAGGACGATCCAGGAATACTCGTACTTTTGGTCGCGATCAAATTCATGACCACTGTGGAGCTCCAAATTAATGGATCCTCCTCCAAAAGCAGCGGAGTAGTAGACCACAAGCAGACTAGTGAACCTTAGGTGTTTAGTCGTCGGAAGCTTCTTTGTCTTTGTGTTTGTCTTTGATTTTGTTGTTGACTTGGACCTTCGTACCCGGCCTAGACCTCCTTTAGGATAGCTTTTCCTGGGATGCAATGTATGTCAGTGTATAATTGTGTCTTTCATGGGAAAAGTGTGCAAAAAGGAAGCTGGGTTGTAGGCAAACTTATTCCTTTATCGGTTTGTTAAAATGTCGTACGTCGAAGACTCGATTGCCCTAGACTGACAGAGGTTGACTCAATGCTTAAAAACTCGACCCGTATTAAAAAGACTCGAATTTCTTGAGGAGATCCGTGATATCGTCGGCGGCGCCTTGATGGATTCTTCGCTGGGTGCTCGAGACGCACATGTCTCGGATGGGGTTGATGCTCGCGTCGGGACTTGGCTCATGCATACTTAGATTTGTCTTTGATTTTGCAAAAGTTTTGTTTTCGTAGCAGGATGTTTTGTTGAGCAAAATGTGTTGTCACATTTTGGCTCGATGTAAATGGCGTTTGAAATCAAATCAGATAAGCTCGTGTTAGTGGCTTGTCGGTGAAAGTGTGAATCGATTCGAATTGGCGATAGGCTATCCGAATCAAGGGTGATTGAAAATGTGATGAAAGCGGTTATACTCGTTTTCATACATTCGGTTTGAAAGAGGTTAGATTAAAGCGACTATGAGCCACTTGGTCTAACCGTGAAGGATTCTTGAGGATGATGCTAGTTCATTCCTAGGTTTTGTTGTCTTGTGAAAAGAGATGTTTGGATTAAAATGGCGGTAGGCCATTTGAATCATGGATTTCGAAAATGTTTATTTTGCTAGATTTGTTTTCAAGAAAAGGTCCATTCTCGGGTTTGAAAATGTTTGGTAATAAATGGGTTACAATGAGTGCGGGTCATGTAGTTCATTTATGTTTTAGAACGTCACGAGAATAAAGTGATTATTCTCGGGTGTTTTGAGGAGACTGTTTGTCTAGATCAAACCGTCCTGACTATGGGCCATTCGGTTTGAAGGAAGGATTTTTGAAAAAGGTTATTTCAAAAACGTGATGAGGATTTTGTGAAAGTAGTTTGTAAGAGGATTTTGGCCAAGATGGTTATGAATCATTTGGTCTGATGAAAAGTCCGCGAGGTTGGGCTTGGCCATTCTCGGGTTTTGTTTGCTTAAAAAAACACGATTTTCGCTGAAACGAGTCGACTTTGGGCCGTTTGGCCTAAAGAGAATGTCGTTATTTGTTTTGCAGAAGTGAGGAGATTTTTGAAAAGAGCTCATTTCAAAAACGGGTGTGTTTTGCTTGGTTTGTAAAAATAAGAAGATTTTGAAAAGAATTTATTTCAAAAATGAGAGTGTGTTGCTTGTTTTGTAAAAGTGAGGAGATTTTTGAAGAGAGCTTGTTTCAAAAATGAGAGTGTATTGCTTTAGGAGCAATGTTGTGCCTAAGAAGTCTTTGAGGCAAGAACGCGTGTGCGGATCTTGTCTCGACGTTGAAATGTGTTTGATTTGCATTCGTCGAGCCCATGTTAACAGTTCATCGTTAAGGGCTCGAGCCTAGATGCATGGAAAGGATTCGACTCGTGGACGGTTAGCTAGTCGAGTCGAGGATGTTGAGAAGGGATTTGGTTGTGTGGGTTAAATTTGCACGTTAGTGACATGATTAGACCAACGTTCATTTTAAGTGTTCATTCTAGCTCATTTCTTTATTAAGAAAACTCTTTTTAAGCTTGAAAAAGGAGGTTTTCAAAAAAGTTTTACCTAAAGGAAAGATTTTGAGACGAGGATGTGTGCGCACATCTCGTCTCGATGTTAAAAGTTTTGTTTGCACCCGTCGAACTAGTGTCGGCGATTTGCCGAGGTGAGCTCGAGTCGGATGTGTAAAAGAGAATGGATTCGACTCGAGAGCGATTAGCAAGTCGAGTCGAGGATGTTAAAGTGGAGTATAGGCCGTATGACCTAGAGGATTGAAATCCACGAGCTCGGGTTTTAATCCTTGCTCGGGTTTTTGCTTGTTAGTGAAAAAGGAGAATTTTGAGAAAGCTTGTTTCAAAAATTCGCGATAGTTTTGTTTGAAAAGTGTTAGCTTTGTTAGGTGTTAGGTTCATTTATCTTGGAAACGTTTAAGCGAGTTTTCGAAGATATGAATGCAAATGCTCGTTTTGGAAAAGACCATGGGGTGCATGGCCTCGAACTTGTACGTATGACTCAAAAAGGGTGAAAATGAGTCAGTCGGGTACACCTCCAACTACCCCAAGTACGCTTTGGCAGATACTTAACCCCTTCATTTCCTTACGCCGGGGCGATAGGTTTTCTGAAGGGAGCACTGGGGCGGTCGAGATAGCCGTTTACGGCAAGCCGTGGAGGGGCGAGAGGAAAGGTAGTCCGGCATGTGCTTTATCGAGTGGACAAGCCTGCATGTGGGAACCACCTCTCGAGGGTGCAAAGGGTGCCTAGATTCCAAAAGGAATGGACTCTAAACGAATGTGCATAGCTCAAATATGTATACTTGGATTGTTCAAGGCTTTCAAGTTTCACCTCTTTATTTTTAAAAAGAAAAAGCTAGTTTTTGGTTTTAAAAATAAGATGTCCTCAATGAGTCGCCAAACTGTGGAACCCGGGAGGGACCCAACTCGGCCTTGCTTAAGGGCGGATTTTAAAGTTAAAAAGATTAAGTTGGAAAAACCTTTAGAAGCTGTTATGGAGTCGCCACCTAATTATCGCGGAAATTAGGAACTCGCTACCATGTTCTAAGTTAAAAACATGTCCTAGATTTTGGAGCACGCCGACACCCCTAGATCTAAGGTTGTGAAACCAGTTGGATTGGGGTGAGGTACTTTAGAAAAAGAGTTAATTCAAATAATGATTTATGAAAACCTTTTAGAAAAGCCTATGTAAAAATAGCCTCTACTGACCTAGAACAATCCATGGAAGATGATATTTGAGATAATGATACCGCTACGCACAAGTGCGATAAGGTTGTAAAAGAATGCAGATGCAGATGCAAAAAGATTGATTAAAACCCACAGTTTAGCATGTTTAACTTGTTAACGAATACGGTTCAGTTAAAGGTCGAATTCATTGTTTAAGTTGATTTAATGCAAAATAAGAAGGTGCAAGATGCATGCAAATAAAATAAAGTTCAATTGTCCATTGGTTTATTTTATAAGGTCGGTTACTTATGCGACTTTGGCGTGTCATCGGATATGGAGTGTACCCGAAGTGAATAGAACACTTGGATTGCAAGCGCGCTGGGTGCCAAAGCCGGGGGGGGGGGGGGGGGGGGGGGCGCTAAAGTGTAGGCCCCTTTGTTAGTCCATAGAAAATAAGAAAAAGCTTTGATCCAAGTGGATCGGTACCTACCTTGTCCTGGCGCCTCAGATCTGGGCAGGGCTTCGCTTCTTGGACTTAAAAGGAGGATGAATCCAACACGGGATGGTGTGTTGAACTCAAGGATTTGAGTGCTTGAGGCTTTTGTGGATGTATTTAGGTGTATACCGTGCTAGACGGTATATTTTGTGGGACCCATGTGTGGGCACTAAAACTAAGAAGAGAGGTTGTGAGAAGAGAGGGTTTTCTTGTGTGGAAAACTTGTGAGAATAGGTCGTGCGAGGGTTGTATATATAGGAGAATAGAGAGAAAATAGGAAAGCAGGAAAAGGCGGCTGGGAACCCGCATAGCCTTATGCGGTTTGGTGGGCAAACCGCATAGGCTTATGCGGTTTGCACCATGAGCCGCATAAGCTTATGCGGTTTGCTGGTGTGGTTTTAACTTCGAGATTTCGTATTTCCTTAATCCGAATTGCTAAATCTTGGGAATATTCGGTGTAATCTCCTTACTTGTGCCCCAAGAAGGCCTAGTATGATCTTCTAGAGAGTTGTTGAGGGCTTCGGAGTGCGGGCCAAAGGTGGGTTTGGGCTCGGTTCTGGGCCCGAGCCCTGAAAATGTAAAAAGGGTGTATTTGCATAGTTTTTGTGAAATAAGGTAAGACGTGAAGCCGTATTTTGTGTAAGGGGGGGCTAAATAGCGGTTTTAGCTACCGGGCCTAAATTTAGGAATTTAGGAATGCTGAATTAGACCTTGTTAATGTAAAAGGGCTAATTGTAGTGCAAATGCGAAGCTTATGCCAAATGAAGCAGGACAAGGACCTAGCTAGACTCCAAATGGACAAAATGAACGTTTATTTAAATGCGATGTGAGGTGACCTAAATCATTTTAACATTTCAAACGACTCAGAATGAATTCGACATTAGTTAGAACCGTTTAAGTCAACGTTAAAGCATGCGTAATAAAAGTCCGTGATACATCACAGGGTTTTGTGCGGGAGGGTATGGATATGGGTATCCACAGGTGCCCAACTACCTACTAACCATGACGTTAAATTGGAGAAAAAAAAATAATTAACTGTTGTAAACGTAGTTTTTTTCGTGGAAAAGAAGTTTATTAGGGTAAATTAAAGGTCATGCAAAAAACGTATAATATCTCATGCAAAAAATAAAAATATAATTTTATAGGAGGATATAATCCCTTTAAAAAAAGGAAAAAATTATTTAATGAGATCAAATCCCTTAAAAGACGTCAGCAAAATAATATTTTGTTGAATATGTTATCTTAAAATATTTCAAAATTAGTTACAAAGACAATATAATATTATAAGAAAATCCCTAAAATAATGCCTATGTAAAGGAAAGGAATATAAATCCAATACTTACTAAATTATGGCACCCAAAAAATATTTATTAAATTATAATCAGTAAATTATATTTCGAAATATATTGCCTAACTTATAATATTCTGCCTAACTAATTTACTATACAATTGATCTACCATTACAATTGAATGAATCCAGAAAATGATTTAATACACATGAATTCGAAAAGACAATTGAGTAAATGAAATAATTGAAATGATTACAATGGTGCATGGGAAATGACGTGGGTTATAAATGCTTCTTCCTTTAATTTTTTTTTTAAAGAGAATTTGAAGAAAAAAATATTGAACTAAAAATATTTTTATTATTATCGGTGAAGTTGAACGTGGGATAAGTAATATTAAACTAAAAAAATTAAAATTGTACTAAAATCTGTCAAATAAATCAATTAAAAATCCGAAACATAATGATTTTATTGATAAAATGCATAACACTCGAAAAATACAATTATTCGACTAATTAAACTAAGAACGACTACATCCTACACAACTATCAAATTGAAGTTTCTTAATCGAACGTTTAGGATAGTTTCTCCTAGCCCTTTTCCTAGAGGTTGATGGCTCGTTAACCTTCGGTGTGACGATACACGGCTGCTTATCTTTTGCATTACGGATACTACTCTTAGGTGTCGTCATGACATCCTCAAGCACTTGATCGTCATCGTCGATAACGATCACCTCCACCACTTCGTCGTCCTCTTCCTCCACCACGTTTTTCAACCTCTTCCTCAACCCTAACAATGGAGACATCCACTTTAGGAGTCGCTAACATTTGAATGTCATCGTCGATCTGTTTCCAATATAATTTTTCGGGTAATAGTTTACCCATATTCAACACGTTGAACTCCTCATCGTAAAGTTGAACGAGTAAAGAGTGGGCGTGGTTGGAAGGACGTAGGCGGTCTATAGTCTTCGATACGACTTTATCGCCTACCACACTAATTATTTCTCGCATAAATAACCTTGTTGCAACAAGGTCTCTTACATGAGCTTTCTTCTCCAACGACATAATTTTTATTTTAATCATAATTGATATGAGAAGTATTAGAATAGCAGATAAAAAGTTTGATGTAGATTGTTTGTATGAGTGATTAACCATTTGGAGTAGATGAGTATTTATAGTGGTTTAATTTCCCTCCAAAATCATTTTTGGTGAAAAAAATTTCCCTCCAAAACATTTTCCCACCAAAATCCTTTTGTGCAATTAATTTTCCCTCCAAAAAAAATTGCATTAAATTTTAACTTGTAAATATGCCCTAATTCCGTCAATAAAGCCCTTATTCCGTTTCAGTTAACGGTAAAAATTATTAGAAATTGTTGAAAAAAACTATACATACATTAGGCGATACATTGTAAATTTATTAAAACGTCTCATATGAAATTAAAATTGAACAAACAATATACTTCAATATAAATTAATGGTAATTTAAATTTACCCAAAAAATATCACAACTGATTATTAAAAATTTTAAAACCAAAAAACAAAAAAAAAAAAAGTAAAAAAAAAAACTTGAATAATTGTGGCACTTGTCATTTACGACGTGACTAGGGTTAAGGCAATATTAATTGCTCTTCTCCTAAAAATCTTCTCAAATCTTCTACTCCTACTATTCTCTTTCCTTCTTTCCCTCTTTCCCTCGTCTGTTTCGTGTCCCCTTCAATTCAACTTCCAGCCATTAACTTCCATCAAATCAAACCTTTTTTTTTTCAATCCAAAAAATGGATGACAGTAAAAAAAAAATATTGAAACAAACCATTCTAGACAATTTAGCAGCAATCGAAAAAATGGCGTCTTTAAAGACGGATTACGAAAATATGATAGTGAGGTTCGAAAATTTTAGGGACAGTTGTAGCAGATTGGGCTACAACGACAAGGTCGAAGAGACAAACACACATTTGATCGATCTACGTAGTCACCTCAAGCGTGCATGCCTGAATCTTGAGATTCTGAAGATTGAAAATGGGAAGCTTGTTGCACTTTTTTAAGAGTAACAGGTTTAGGGTTTGTGGGAATGGCGGTTGTATATTTTGGGTTGGGTTGTTTGTTCAAGTTTAAATGTTTAATCAACTTTTTTTTTATCAATGATGTTTTCCTAGTAATCAAGTATAACTGTTTTGATTAGGTTTAAGTCAAGCAAAGTGCATCTTTGAAGCTAATTGTATTAAACGTTTTGATTTAGGAATGTAATTAACCATGGATGTGTTACATGGATGTAATCTAATTAACCATGGATTAACCATGTATGTAAAGTTTAAATTATTAATGTGAAGGTTAAATTATTAAACGTTTTGATTTAGGATTGTAAAGTTAAAAATATTAATGTGAAGTAATCTAATTAACCATGGATGTGTTGCATGAATTTTTTTTTTTTGTCGTTTTTTTCAAGTTTATCGATTAAAAATTATTTCGTATGTATCTGTTCAAGTTTATCAGATTGATTAACAATTTCTGATGTCATTCATCCAAGTTGAAGATATTAATTCAAGTTTTGTGGCCAATTAAAGTAAAACGAAAATAAATTAAAACGCCAAAAAAAAAAAAACGCAAATAAATTAAAACGCCAAAAAATTAATACCCAAAAGACTACCCACGGATTCAAACTCGTGACGTACAGGATAGTGGGTAGTCTTTTGTATGACGTTGGTACCATTGGACCAAGTCATATCAACACATTAAGCTAAAAGAAAAGAAGGTATATAAACATGTAGATTGTTCATAAACAGACCGATGTGGGATTGAAGGTACCGGAAATCGTGCTACCTCTCGACGCCTCTCGCGGGCCCCGTCCGATAAGTGGGCGGGTCGCTACGCGAAAAAAATGCGTAAGTGCAAAGTGTGCGAATTTGCTATGGGGGATATCATTACTTGAATACTTGAAAATCGTTTTGAAATTGTTTTTGGAGTCGCCACCAAATATTTAAAAGAATTTGGAACCATTTTAACACCTCTTAAATTATAAGACGCGAGTCTTAGAATTCAAGGCGCGTCGATACCTATCCTTCTAAGGTTATTGTGAAACCAGAGTGGATTCGGGGCAAGGTTACTTTTCAAAAGTTTTATCAAAATGTTTTATTGAAAAACTGAAATCGAAAAGCCTACGTAAAGTAGTCTCTACTAATTTGAAAACAATTGCTTAATTTCGATGTTTGAGCAAATAAAACGCTACGTACAAGTGCGAATATGACTCGATAAAAATGCAAAGTAATGCATGTGAGTCGTTAAAGTTAACGACGTTTTGCTTTAGGAAATGTATGTAAAATAATAATTCATTGATTTGAATTAATATAAAACGTTATTTTCCGACTCTTGTCTAATTCTAGTATTTTGAAAACCCTTAGTTTTGCATGTTTAAAAGACTAGTTGAAACGGTACAAGTTAATGTCGAATCTGTGTTTTAGTCGTAATTTAATGCATGCATGAGAATTTGCATAATGTAAAATGTGACGTTGGTTTGCTTTAGTGAAAGTGTGTCGTTTGTTTATGCAATATTGGCGAGGTTTAGACGGATTAGGAATCCGAATTACTACAACCGTATTACGAATACGGGTTCGTTAAACCAATATTGAGTTGGGTTAATGTAACCCTTGTCCGAGTCTAAAAAAAGTCTAGTCCGAAGGTAAAATGTTACCTTAAAACGTAAAGACGGTTTTTAAAAATGCTAAGTGTGAGCTAGAGAGGGGATGAGTTGCAATGTAAGGTACGTTGCTTGAGTTGTGTGTATGAAGTGTGTCATGCGTGGGTTTATATAGGCAAAGGGAAGAAGTGGGCTGAGCTCGTGTAAGAGCCCAAAACAAGTCAGAATAAAGAGGGAAGGAGCCGCCAGTTGACAAGCGGCTGGAAAACAAGCCACCTGTCAACAGGCGGCTGGTTTTGGTGTGTTTGCGTGTTTTTTGGGCGGAAATAGGCTTGTGACGTGTTGAATTGAATTGTTGGGCTGGTTTTGTCATGATTGCCTCTGGACCAAGGGGTATTACCCCTTGTTTGGGCTGAAGGTGTTTTCTCGTTTTTTTGTGTTTCGTGTTTCGGTTTTTGTTGTGTTTTTCGATTTCGGCTCGAAATAAAATTGTTTCGTGGTGTATTATTTTGTGACGTCGTAAAATTTGGTTTTACGAAAATGTGACTCGTGAGGTGAGTTGGCCCGTTTTGAGTGCGTATTTTTGTAGTTGCGGGTTGTTTTTGTGGACTGTTTTTGTGGGTTGCTTTTTTTGTGGGTTGCTTTTGTGGGCTGAATAATCGTGTCATGCTTCTCGGCTTGAAATTGAACGACAAGATTAATGTTCATTTTACGAAATATGCAATTTTAAATAAATACGTTAAAAAAACGACTAAAATGTTTTAGACACTTTGTACCGTTTCGTCTATTTATAAAACATGCATAAAAGTCCATTTTCATCATCGGGTTGCTTTTGGGGGGTACGGATACGGGTATCTACAGAGCCCCCAGTTTGACTGTGCTTGGACTAAAGCGCTAGTTAAACTTAAAAGATAGTATCCGGACCACTACAGTCTCGATACTACCTGGCGGTGCTAAGTATGTGTCTCGGGGAGAGACGAGGATTTAGCGCCGAAAAATGCGGGGATGGACGATGGGTACATGTTTAAGGACATGACAGTCCTGCATATTTAGGGGCATGCCAGCCCATTGATGTCTGGTGTCTTTTAACCGTTTGCTGATGTCGAATGCTTCTTGATGGCGTATTGTAGTCTAGCCGAACTCTGCGTGGTGCTTGAGATGGCTGCTGATGTTGAATGTTTTTTTTACGGCGCTTTGTAGTCTAGCCAAACTTTGTGTGTTGAATGCTTGTTGCGTGTTTGATCTGGTGTGCGTGCTTCAATGTCTTTCTCGTAAAGAGTGTACGACTGGTAGAAAGAGGTTTGCGTTTGTGTATTTGACTCGTAGAAGAGGCTTGGTGCTTTTGTTGAGCTCGTAAAAGAGGCTTGGTGCTTTTGTTGGGCTCGTAAAAGAGGCTTGGGTGTTTTTGTGTGACTCGTAAAGAGGTTTATGCTTTGCTGGGACTCGTAAAGAGGTTTGATGTTGTGTTTGACTCGTAAAAGAGGTTTGGTGTTTTGCTGGACTCGTAAAGAGGTTTGGTGCTTTTGTGAGACTCGTAAAAGAGGTTTTTTGTTTTTTGCTTGGCTCGTAAAAGAGGCTTGATGCTTTGTTTGGCTCGTAAAAGAGGTAGGTGTTTTTGTGAGACTCGTAAAAGAGGTTTTGGGTTTTGTCGTTGTTGTTGTAACTGCTTTTGATTTTAGCCCCCCAGTTTGACTTAGGTTTTTGTGTGAAACGTTAGTCAAACTCATTGTAGCTGTTTTTGTAACAACTGCTTTTGATTTTAGCCCCCCAGTTTGACTTAGGTTTTTGTGTGAAATGTTAGTCAAACTCATTGTAGCTGTTTTTGATTTCAGCCCCAGCTTGTGTAACACCCCGACCCCAACTTAAGGCCGAAATGTCATTCACGGTAGCTCGCCAGGCTGCGTACATTGCCCACAGACCAACACGGGCCCTTTCCAGCGCACTTTGTCCTCACTCGTGCGCATCCTGAGAACTTCCCAGGAGGTCACCCATCCCAAGACTACTCTCCAGCAAGCACGCTTAACTGAAGAGTTCTTAAGATGAGCCACTAGAAAAGAAGATGCATCTTGTTGATATGAGTAGCACTTACAATCCTTTTAAGCACTAGGTCACTTGAGCTCATCATATGGACCACTTCAACGGGGAACCCGGCCCGAATAACCTCGGACAACACCGGGTGTTACAGCTTGACTTAGGTTTTAGTGTAAAACGTTAGTCAAACTTGCTGTAGCTGCTTTCGATTTTAGCTCCCAGCGTCGTTGCACGGGCGCCGTCAGGTGGATGTGGTCGTTGGCTGACCTTGCTTGTGGCTGTATTTCGGAACCTGCAATGTATTGTTAGTCATGCAAAAATATGGATCTCGATTGAGATCATGTACCTCGAAGTGCGTGAAAATGCAGTTTTAAGAAAATGCATCGTGCTTTATGTGAAAACATGCGTAAAACGTGTTTTGACAAAAAGATGTATGAAGTTTGCAAAAAGTGTTTTGATGAAAATGCAATGTAAAAATTGTGCTTTTTGAAAAATGAGTTGCGAAATGCGAGAATTGTAATTTGCGTAGGGTTGAAAGCGTGTTTGAGGATGATGGGTTTTTTTGAATGTGAAAAACGTAATGTAGGGGTGTAAAACGAGGTGATGTGATACACGGATGCGTTCTTTTGAGTAAGTGGAAGTGTTTTCAGTGCAAAAAGGGGTGTGACCGCCGTATTGGCAAGGGTTTGCGGTCGAGCGATGTGTTGTCTGAGAGTATGGTGTTTGGTGTTTTAGTGTCGAAAAGCTGTCGTCTCCGCTTGTGATCTGTGATCCGGGAATGGCAGGGATGTCGAGATTAGCATGTGCAGCTGATGGATATGGCGTTGAAGGAACCTTGTTGTAGTTCGTCGTCAACTCTAAACCCTGGTGACATTGTAGTTTACTTTGTCATTCCTAAGTCCTAAGAAGACATTAGAGGTTGTAGTTTTGTCTTTTGCTCTAGAGACGAAAAAATCCAAAACGTAACTGCTTTTGACTGTCGTTAGTGCAATGAAAGTGTTTGTTTACGTTTGCCTCGTTTGCTGTTTTGTAAAAAGAGTTATATCCTCGACTTTTTTAAGCTTTGGATCATGATCTTGTGTTTGTATTGACTGTGTCTTCGACCTTTTTAAGCTTCAGACGTGTCATTTTTGCGTTGACTGTGCCCTCGACCTTTTTAAGCTTTGGGCCGTGTCGTTTTGTGCTGAATGTCGTCCTTTTAATCCTTTGGATTTTCAGACGGTTGTTTTGTGTTGACTATGCCCTCGACCTTTTTAAGCTTTGGGCGTGTCGTTTTTGTGTTGAATGTTGTCTGCTTGAAGTTTGTGTCGGCTATGTTCTCAACCTTTTTAAGCGTTGAACGTGCCGTTTTGTGTTGAATGTTGTCTGCTTGAAGTTTATGTCGGCTATGTTCTCAACCTTTTTAAGCGTTGAACGTGCCGTTTTGTGTTGAATGTTGGTCGCGCTTTTTGCAAAGCTGCCTACGTATCCACGTGAGTGAAATCAGACCGGCGTAGTTCAGAATTGCATTTTTGTGTGATGCACGTTTAGGGGCATGCCGGCCCATGAAATGCTTTTGCTTTTTGTGGAGAATGTGCACGTTTAAGAGCATGCCGGCCCAGGAAATGTGCTTGTTTCTTGTAGAAAGTTTGAAGGTGCACGTTTAGGGGCATGCTGGCCCAGAGATGTGTTTGTTAAAGGTGCACGTTTAAGGACATACCGGTCCGTGAATTGTGTTTTTAGAAAGGGGTGCACGTTTAAGGACATGTCGGTCCAAGAAGTGCTTTGTAGAAGGTGCACGTTTAAGGGCATGCCGGCCCGTGGTACATGTTTAAGGACGTGACGGTCCGAAAATTGCGATTTTTAACATTTCATCTGTTTGCATCTTATAAATACATTGCAAAATGTTTCGTGGGTGTTGGTTGTTTTGTAGTTGGGAATGGTTTGATACCAGGGTTTTGTATGTTCAGCCCCCAGTATGGTTGGAAGCATGAGTATATGCTGGTTTGTTGTGCCGTTCTGCGGCGATGGGTAGTATGCGAAGGTTTGTTTAGCAGGGGTGAAATGTTAAGTGTCTGTGGATTCTTGTAGGTTGTAGACAGGTGCTTCGTATGCTGTGGTGTTAGCTTTGGAGTTTTGGAAGAGAGGGGTGCGTGGTTGTCATTCAGTGGTTAGATACCTGGCTGATTGTGGGGTACTTAGTAATTGTGTTTGTTGTGGTGTTATTTGACGAGGATGTCGATGTGTAGAAGGTTGTATTTTGACATGCTTTGTGTAGGTTGAGGAAGTCGGTGTGTACTGTGATTTTGCCGCTTTTCTTCGTGACTGGGATTGTGTTTGATATCCAGCTAGCGTATTTGTTGGCTTGGATTATGCGTTGTCTTTTGTTTGGCGGGCTTGATGCCCGGCTTTTGTTAAGGTGTGGCGTTTGATGATTTGATGGTCAAGGTTGGGCGTGTCTTTGCGTGCCCTGCGTGTTGTTGGTTTTTGTAAGTAGCTTGGAAGATGCATGTTTTTTGCCTGTGCTTGGGGGAAGGCCACAGTGGTAATTTTCTGGGTTCCTGGGGTTTTGGCGTTGACGGTCGTCGTATTTTGGTGACGGGAGGCTGCTTGGGTCTGGAAACAGTGCCTGCAATGTATTTATATGATGCAATGTTGTTTTGTTTAATGTTATCGCAAACGTTAGAATGTGCAAAAAAGAATGTGTAAAAATAAAGAGGCAAAACGAGGCAAAGTGTAACCGAAAACATTCTTGTCATTAATGTTGTTAAAAGCCGTTACATTTTGAAAATTGCTCAAACTATAGAGCTTTGGACAACCCTACAAACTCTAAAATCCTAAACTAGGTCTACTATTTAGGAATAGTTGCGCGTCCTGGTTGGCTTAGAAGACCTGGCGTCTTGATGACGTGGGACCCTAAACCCTAGGTGTAGATGCTTGAAATGAAACCACCTGCGTCATTGGTGGATTCGTTGGTGCTTTCTTTAGACTTTAGTCGTCGAAGGGTTGCTCGGAAGTTCGAGGCTTTGACGGTAATGATTTCGTCGTCCAGAGGTAGCTTAACCTTCTGGTTCAGAGTTGATGCAACAGCCCTGGTTGCGTGAATCCAGGGTCTGCCCAGAAGCATGTTGTATGCCGGGGGAATGTCCATGACCTGGAATTCGGTTTCTGTCACGACATATTTGTCACGACGGATAATGAGATGATACCCTTTATGCCGTGACGTGTACCGTCGTATGCTTTTATGCCGCCGGAGCAGGGGGTGAAGTCATTCTTCTTTAGTCCCAGTTTGATGGTGGTTGCTAAAGGCAGAATGTTCATTGCAGAGCCGTTATCGACGAGGGTAACGGGTAATGTCATGCCACGACAATCTGCGTTTATGTAGAGTGCTGGATTGTGCCTATCTCCAAAGGGCGGCAGGTCCGCGTCAGAGAAAGTTATAGCACCCGGTAGCCAGTCCCGGATGATGTGGCTGACAAGTTGTGCCGGAGATGTTTTTGTTGCAATTGGGGTGACTTGTAGGGCCTGTTTGTAACACCCCGACTTTTCCTAATATTTATTATTTGTCTCATTTATATTCGTAAATTATTTCTCTTGATTCTCTCATTTCTTTTAGCTCGAGAAAATCAGTTCTCTTCTCGCGTGGTTAAGCTACTCTGTAGTCGGAACTTAAATACGGAGTAATTTAGCTAAAAACGGTGTAATTTCCTCATACGAACTCCGATTCAGATGATTCAAAAGGCTAAACTGCGTATTTTTTCGACGCCGTCACAACTGCCAAATTTTCAGAAGCTAGTTTGGACCGGCCCAACTTGGACCGAACCGAAACCTCCTTAGCACGGGTTGGGTTTAGGGTTTTGGATGGCTTTTTGAGCAAGGCAATTAATTATCCTATTATCTCCTAATCTTGGCATTATGATAATCTGATTTCTACCCTAATCTCTCATTCCTCTCATTCCATCCACATTCATTCCTCCTTCATCTCTCAAAATATCTCTCCAACCTCATCCAAACTCCATTGTTTCTCTTCCAAGCTTTCATCCCTTTCATCCTAAGTCTTTCCTAGCCTTTTCCTTGGTGTAGGATCTTCTTTTTCTCTCTTTTATTTTCTGGTTTCTTATTATTTTATGTGTTATATTGTGTGTATTCATTTTGTGTATGTTTTGGCTTGGATCATCAAAGGAGAAGAAGGCTTTGAAGAAGGAGACACTATCCTAGTTGAAGAAGAAGAGGAGTAGCATGTTTTTGGATCTATACAAAGGTAACTAGGTGTGATCTAGTTATATTTTAGCATGTATGAGGCCTTGCTTGTCATGTTGTTGTTGTTTACATTGTTGTGATGTTGTTGGTTGATGTTTGATCATGATTTCATGTAGAATCATTGGCCTCATACTAGGGTTGTCATGTGATCATGTCTTAATGCATGTTTTTCATAGTTTAATCATTATTCACGCTTGTTAATCTTGAAAATCGAATAGGAGTAGTAGTGATGATGATGCCGTGAGAATTGGGATGAGGGCCGTAGCCATTGTCTTGGTTTTCTCTTGTTTTTCCTCTTATTTTGGCTTATTGTTATTAAATCATGATGTTTGTATGAATCACCTAAAGTTAAACTATGAATTATGATAATTTGATTTGGTCTAAAAGTGTTTGTATGCATCTTTTAATGAGTTAAACATGTAAATCGATCATTGGTCACATGAGAATCGAGTTTAGGGCATAAAGATGGGTTTGTGTGTGTGTGTATGCCGTGTAGGTGCAAGCTGGCCGTGAGGTTGGTGTGCATGTGTGGGTTTGTTTGTCGCTTGTTTACGTCTTGGCATGTTCTAATATGTTAACTATGCTTTAATGAATCGAGTTATGCGTTGTTTGATCACTAAATGATGAATTATGAGCATGTTAATTGAATCTATGACTTGTAAAGCATGTTGATCATTTTGTACTCCGTATGTATGGTTGGTTATGATGATATTGTGACTTGTGTGTGTGTGTGTGTGAGTATGGATGTGGTAGTTGTATGGTTGTGTTGGAGTATTGGAGACAGGTTGACAGGTTAACAGGTTATGCTTGGGTTAAGTTTGCACATGGGTACTGTTCTGGCACATGTGTGAGGAGATACAACGTCCTAGGATGGACGGATACCGCTCATGGTCCCCTCGGCTATTCTTGTTGTTTAGCTAGAGCTATCATGGGTTCTCAACCAGAAGGGTTAGAGACTATGGTTATTTATGTCGTCACCGTTCTTGTTGCTCGGTGGAATTTGGCCAAATTTAGACTTGTGATTATTGAGGAACTTCTTGTTGCTGGTCCGCCATAGGGTTTGGGGGATTCTTGTTGTTTCACCCGGGGTGATTCTTGTTGCTTCACCCAGTTCTCGCGCTTACTCGCAATTGGTTGGAAGATGGATCGTCGTGGGAGCTCAGTCGGTTGGGTCACAACATTGGTTGTGCCGTGTGATTGTACTTGTGTTTGTATTGTTGTTTTATTGTTGCATGTTTTGTTGTACATGTATTTATACTTGGGTTTAGGCCGTAGGCCAGGTGAGCTTGTTGCATTGTTGTTGTTTGCATTTGTTATGTTAAAATATGGTAGGAGCACCTAGTTACTCCCCACTGATTGTGGTTGTTGCTTCCTTTTTTATAGGTACGCGCGGGATGGGCTTATGTGTGAGAATGCTGTGAGATTGAGACCCGTAGCATGCCTTTCGCGAGTTGTCTTGATAGCTGTCGAGTTGGTTTAGTTTGGATTAGACTTCATTTATGCTTTCAGTTCGTTGTACTTTGGTTTTGGTTTATGTAAGGGGTATTTATTCCCCACTTCTTGGCCTCAAGGCCTACCTTTTTATCGTTGTTTAGTTGGTTAGTGAGTAATAATCCGGATTCCACGGTGTTTCCGCCACCGTGGCTCGCTTTTATTTTCCTTTTATTTTATAAATCCTTTTCTTTTCTTTATTTTATTTTGTTTGAAAATCCGGGTTGTTACAGTTGGTATCAGAGCGAATACGCTCCCAACTCTCTTAGGTGAGTGAGTAGGATTTGACTTAGAACACCGAGTGAGAGTGTTGGGGTAGACACATTAGGGGGTCTACGTTATTTGTGCATGTGTATGAGTAGTTGTGTGAATGGTGGTCTTAGGATTTCCACCATTAGATCATATATGTTTGCTTTGGATGCAGGTACAGGAATGATGGAGTCATGCGAGGTCGGGTGTTGACTCGATAAATCTCTACATTAAAAATTTACTAGTCCTGCCTCTAAAATAGTCTTTAAAAGCTTTTGATTTGATTTAATCATCGTTTTTAAATTTATTTTTTTATTTCAAAATGTTTCACTCTGATAATTGCTTTCTTAAATACTACTTGGTTTCTTTGCTTTCATCATACTCACCCTTCTAAACTAAATCCTTTATACTTCTATTTTCTTATCAAATCATGTTAGCCATCATTTTTAATATCGACAAAAAGGGGGTATTTTACATTCCGTTTTAATACACTTTTATGACCCCTCTTTTTAATATTATTCATTTGAGAGTTCTGTTTTATCAAAAAAAAATTTAGTCTATTTATGCCTTGTCGATCCCTTGTTTTAACTTTTCGATTTATTCGTTTCTTCAACTTTAATCATTTGAGTTTTCTAATTTAAAATCTCTCTCTTTCATTTGACCTTTCGAAATATCTAGAAATTTAACTCTTAAAGTCTTTGATTAAATGCAGATTGATCAATTTGGAGCAAGAAACTTGAAGCCGAATTAAGAATGTATGGTCCTACCATCAGGGCACGCAGCGGAAGCTCCTAATCTAAGTCACCTACCGTATTCGTAGGGACGTCTTTCAGCTTGTTAGCTACACTTGTCCTTGGTATATCCTTCTAGTTCTTGATCTTATTATACCGTTGTTTTAAAACTATCAGCTCATGATTACAGTTTGAGTTTCGTTTTCCCCAATAAATTTTCTTATTATGTTCATCCTCATCTTTTTCAATAGATCGTGCTGAAATAATTTCTAAACTCTTTTATTTCAAAAACGTTTTCAGTCAGTTCTATTAACAAGACCTATTTTTATATTTGTGCTATAATGGTTTGTTTATCCTTCTTGTACTTTCTTATTTTGTAACTATGTTGAGGAAAATTTTAATCGGTATCGTTTTACCTTTCCGTTCATTTTTAAACGCGTCAATACGTTTTAATGGCTTTTTACTCAATCAAATTTGAAATGATTGACACTTATCTACTGCTTCCACTTTTGATCAAAACCTCTTTGTTATTCTAAACATTCTTTTATTAAGTTTTCTAATTTAAGCATTTGGTTTATTTAAATATTATTTATTCTACTTGGTATTTTAGCAGCTTTATTCCCCTAAAAATCAATTGTCATTTTGGAAACTCGACTTTGAGACTTCTCCTTTCAATCGTATCTTTTGATTATATTCTATATCTGTTAAACTTTTCGGGAATTACCTTTTCGTCTCTCCTTCATAATGAAACCCATTTGAGTTCTTTGTTGGAAACGAGTCTTATGCCTTCATTTGCGAACCCTTAAAGAATATTTCTATTTTCCTTCATCGTTTCATATTTAAAATTTCTTTTGTCTAATTGGTGGTTGTTGAGCAGTTTCTTGCAAAAGATTTATTATGTCATATTTTTACGTAATTCGTTTCATTCCTTTTTTTTTTTCTTTCTTATTCATCATAACTCATCACTTTTATATCATGACACTATCGATCACCTTTTAGTCTTGTCATTTGGGTCTTATGTTATTCTATTCCTTAGGTTTCCCTCTAGTGGCTACTTCAGTTCTATTGCCTTTAAGCCGACTTTTAAGACGTCGATCTTCTATTATTTTCCATTCCTTTCCGTAGTTGCTCAATGCTCCCGATTTTGTAAAAGCTCTTGATGTGTTAACATCAATCTTGTCCTTGATAAATTTCTATAATCGTATTCCTTGGCATCTAGCCGTAAGGTGCTTCACTCTTATCTAGCTCGAGATCTGATCCTTAAATTTGTCGCTGTTATTTGAGCCATAGATGGTAGAGTTTGGTTAATAGATAGTTGATAGTATGAGTGGTTTACTAGCTAATGCACATGGTTGGTCGTGGTGACCTAAATGGATTCCTAGTTTTGTGACTTCTAGCTAGAGCTTGGCGAGGTAGCTTAATCATTGCGAGATAATGTTTGTGAGTTATAGCCTTCGTGGGTAAAAGCTTAATATGCGATGAGTAGAGGTAAAGGAAGTGATGGTATCTATATAGGTAGTATTTTTGAGGATTCGATTATGATGGTATATGGGGGTGTGATAATCTTGAGTTAGTAAGAATTGGGAAGTGATATTGTGGTGAACAATAGTCGGCGTTGAGGAAAACTTAAAGGTTATAGTGAGCACGATAAAACTTTGGGGTTTGTACTTTAAAGGATAATGTAGGAATGACAAGTGTGCATTTTGTGGTTTTGTGTATGTGTTAAGTATAAGGAAATTCATTAATGGGAGGAGAGAACTCGTGGTCAATAAGGTAGTGACATTCGAGGAAGGTGTGGATAGACTTGTGTATGGTAATAATGGGTTGAGAGAGTAGTAAGCTTTTAACGATACATTTTGATAGCTACGTGTTAGTATACGTGTGACTTGAGAATGAGACGGTATGGTATGACATATTTGTGGTTATTTCGTTGTGGAAAATGTGGAACTATATGGGAAGCGATATAGACTTGAGCTTAGATCACGTTATGATTAAGGATATGAGGCTTGACATTAGCATCGATTTGGGGATTAGCTTACGCGTTAGTTTGTCTTGGTAACATAGGTAATGGTGCCTTTTGGGTTAAAACCCGTCTGAGGTTTTGGTTAAACTTGGTGAGGAGGATGCTTGGTTGAACGATATGGTTTTGTGAGGCTAGTGTGCCTAATTTGAGGATTGTCGAGCATAAGATGCACCAATAGTATTAAAGGGTTATATGAGTGAGTTGAGCATCTTTCGGATGATATGTGATGTCGGGTTATCTAAAGCGTCGTTAAGCGTGTCTATGCCTTTGTTATCGAGGTGAGTAGAGTTAGCGATTCTTGTCTTGAGGACCATAGGAGTAGGTAGTTTTCTTAATCCTTTGGGGGCATTCTTTCGTTCTCAAGTTTCGAGGACGAAACTTCTTTTTAGGTGGTGAGATTGTAACACCCCGACTTTTCCTAATATTTATTATTTGTCTCATTTATATTCGTAAATTATTTCTCTTGATTCTCTCATTTCTTTTAGCTCGAGAAAATCAGTTCTCTTCTCGCGTGGTTAAGCTACTCTGTAGTCGGAACTTAAATACGGAGTAATTTAGCTAAAAACGGTGTAATTTCCTCATACGAACTCCGATTTAGATGATTCAAAAGGCTAAACTGCGTATTTTTTCGACGCCGTCGCAACTGCCAAATTTTCAGAAGCTAGTTTGGACCGGCCCAACTTGGACCGAACCGAAACCTCCTTAGCACGGGTTGGGTTTAGGGTTTTGGATGGCTTTTTAAGCAAGGCAATTAATTATCCTATTATCTCCTAATCTTGGCATTATGATAATCTGATTTCTACCCTAATCTCTCATTCCTCTCATTCCATCCACATTCATTCCTCCTTCATCTCTCAAAATATCTCTCCAACCTCATCCAAACTCCATTGTTTCTCTTCCAAGCTTTCATCCCTTTTATCCTAAGTCTTTCCTAGCCTTTTCCTTGGTGTAGGATCTTCTTTTTCTCTCTTTTATTTTCTGGTTTCTTATTATTTTATGTGTTATATTGTGTGTATTCATTTTGTGTATGTTTTGGCTTGGATCATCAAAGGAGAAGAAGGCTTTGAAGAAGGAGACACTATCCTAGTTGAAGAAGAAGAGGAGTAGCATGTTTTTGGATCTCTACAAAGGTAACTAGGTGTGATCTAGTTATATTTTTGCATGTATGAGGCCTTGCTTGTCATGTTGTTGTTGTTTACATTGTTGTGATGTTGTTGGTTGATGTTTGATCATGATTTCATGTAGAATCATTGGCCTCATACTAGGGTTGTCATGTGATCATGTCTAAATGCATGTTTTTCATAGTTTAATCATTATTCACGCTTGTTAATCTTGAAAATCGAATAGGAGTAGTAGTGATGATGATGCCGTGAGAATTGGGATGAGGGCCGTAGCCATTGTCTTGGTTTTCTCTTGTTTTTCCTCTTATTTTGGCTTATTGTTATTAAATCATGATGTTTGTATGAATCACCTAAAGTTAAACTATGAATTATGATAATTTGATTTGGTCTAAAAGTGTTTGTATGCATCTTTTAATGAGTTAAACATGTAAATCGATCATTGGTCACATGAGAATCGAGTTTAGGGCATAAAGATGGGTTTGTGTGTGTGTGTGTATGCCGTGTAGGTGCAAGCTGGCCGTGAGGTTGGTGTGCATGTGTGGGTTTGTTTGTCGCTTGTTTACGTCTTGGCATGTTCTAATATGTTAACTATGCTTTAATGAATCGAGTTATGCGTTGTTTGATCACTAAATGATGAATTATGAGCATGTTAATTGTATCTATGACTTGTAAAGCATGTTGATCATTTTGTACTCCGTATGTATGGTTGGTTATGATGATATTGTGACTTGTGTGTGTGTGTGTGAGTATGGATGTGGTAGTTGTATGGTTGTGTTGGAGTATTGGAGACAGGTTGACAGGTTAACAGGTTATGCTTGGGTTAAGTTTGCACATGGGTACTGTTCTGGCACATGTGTGAGGAGATACAACGTCCTAGGATGGACGGATACCGCTCATGGTCCCCTCGGCTATTCTTGTTGTTTAGCTAGAGCTATCATGGGTTCTCAACCAGAAGGGTTAGAGACTATGGTTATTTATGTCGTCACCGTTCTTGTTGCTCGGTGGAATTTGGCCAAATTTAGACTTGTGATTATTGAGGAACTTCTTGTTGCTGTTCCGCCATAGGGTTTGGGTGATTCTTGTTGCTTCACCCGGGGTGATTCTTGTTGCTTCACCCAGTTCTCCGCGCTTACTCTCGCAATTGGTTGGAAGATGGATCGTCGTGGGAGCTCAGTCGGTTGGGTCACAACATTGGTTGTGCCGTGTGATTGTACTTGTGTTTGTATTGTTGTTTTATTGTTGCATGTTTTGTTGTACATGTATTTATACTTGGGTTTAGGCCGTAGGCCAGGTGAGCTTGTTGCATTGTTGTTGTTTGCATTTGTTATGTTAAAATATGACTGGGGAGCACCTAGTTACTCCCCACTGATTGTGGTTGTTGCTTCCTTTTTTATAGGTACGCGCGGGATGGGCTTATGTGTGAGAATGCTGTGAGATTGAGACCCGTAGCATGCCTTTCGCGAGTTGTCTTGATAGCTGTCGAGTTGGTTTAGTTTGGATTAGACTTCATTTATGCTTTCAGTTCGTTGTACTTTGGTTTTGGTTTATGTAAGGGGTATTTATTCCCCACTTCTTGGCCTCAAGGCCTACCTTTTTATCGTTGTTTAGTTGGTTAGTGAGTAATAATCCGGATTCCACGGTGTTTCCGCCACCGTGGCTCGCTTTTATTTTCCTTTTATTTTATAAATCCTTTTCTTTTCTTTATTTTATTTTCACTACTACAAATCTGAGCAAAAACAACGGAGCAAAAACAACACAAATTAGCCTTGCCGTTGTTTATAATATTATAAACAACGACCAAAAAATTTCCGTTGTTTAATCTATAGGCGCCAAATCTAACTCATAACTAAAAACAACGGAAAAACAATTATAAACAACGGTTAAACTATAAATAACGGTTATTAACAAAATGCGTTACTTTTAGTTAGACTTTAAATAACGGTTTCGTAATTAAAAAAGCGTTATATTTAATTAAGATTAAAAAAAACGGTTATTTTGAAAAAACCGTTTTATTTGTATATTTTTAAAAATGGTTTTTAAATATAATAACCGTTTTTTTATCTTTTATTTTAAATAACGGTTTTTATTTTAATAAAAACCGTTATATTTGACCTAAAATAAAAAAAAAAAAAATTTTTTTATATATGTATCCTAATTTTTCAATATATGTATCCTAATTTTTTTATCTAAAAAGCTATGTACTTTTTACTAATATAAATAAAAAAAATTAATTGTCGAATTTGGTAACAAAATTTAATTAAGGAAATTAAATGGTTTTTAATTTTTAGAATTATTTATACTAATTCAAGTTATATTAAATTCTAATTCTAATTCTAATTGTAATACTAATTCTAATTAAATTAAAAGTTTATAAATTTTAGTATATAAAAAATATTTATATTTTTATATATTATATATTATTACTAAGCTACAAGCAATATTTAGTTTTATATAATATTTACTAAGGATTTTATATACTAACTAATTTTATTGCCTTATTTATACTAAATAATTTTTTTTTCTTAGCTTATATTTATTATAGTATAATTCTAATTCTCATACTTATATTATAAACAAAATCGAAAAAAATACAAATAAAAACCGTTTTTTTTATTAAATTTTAAGAAACGGTTTTTATAGTAAAAACCGTTATTTTTAATTAAAAAGAAAAAAAACGAAATTTTTTTCTGTTTCAAGTTAGAATCAATCATAGAGTTAGGTTTATATTTTAAAACCGAGCTTAAAAGCGGTCATATCATAAAATAAAGCTAAGCTTTGAATAATAATAATAATAATAATAATAATAAGAGTCAAATAATGAAATAGATTCAAATAACAACCAAAACCCTACTTAGAAGAAAAAGAAGTCGGTCAAACCAAAAGAAAAGAGAGAGATGAGAGGATAATGTCGATAAAAACAGAAAGAGAGGAGTGAGATGAGAGAACCTCACCACCACACGCCATCACCACCACCCACCACCATGGCCATTTACTACGGCGGCGGCAGATGGCTGTTCTCCTCCCGCACGTGCGTTGTTCTTCTCCCTCACCCTGTCCTCTGTCTTCCTCGGTCACCATGACCACAGCGCCACCTCTCAAGCCACCGCCGCCTTCCCTCAAACCCACCACCGACGTGTGCTAAGCCTGGAACCACCACCGGCGCCACCGGTGTGCACCACCACTACACCGTTTCTTCTTCCCTTCTGCTTTCGACTCGTTTTGGGGGTGTTTAGCAGGTCATGTAGGTTTTTCTTCGTCGGGTTAGGAGTCTTAGGCATATCCAATAATCTAATGAAGGTATAAACTCGATTTAATCTTTCTATTTCAATTTTTGTATAAACCCTAACCCTAGAAATTAGAGGTTTTCGTTTTAAGGTCGATTTTCATGAATTAAACTGTTGATTAGTTAGTTTTGAGGTAGTTATTGATAGTAGTATGGTTTAATTGTAGAGCAAGGCTTCGTGGAGGAACAATTTTGATGATTTTGCGTTCTTGAGACCTCTAATCGAGGTAAGACTTATATAATTGCTTTAGTAAGCCTTAATTTAACTTTAGCACAGTGGCTTGATTAATTTGGTGGGGTTTACATGTGTATTAGTTATTCAAGATTGGTGGGGTTTACATGCTACTTTTCAGATGGGTATGGTCTTTATGTAGTGAATGGTTCTTTGTATCAGTAGGCCAGATAATCTTCTTTGTCTCCTATCTTAGTGAAGTCTTTGCCGTTTTGTGCCATTTTTTCTCTTCTTTGTTTTTCTGCTGCATTTTACTGCTGTTTTTCTGTGGTTGTTTCTTACCGTGTTCCGGTCTTGGGGTTGGCTGAGTTGACACGTTGTTTATGTGATGTATGATGATGTGTGAGTTGAAAGCTAAAGCTTGATATATATGTTTATGACGAGGAAAGTTGAGGAGGAAAGTATTAAATAATGGTTAACAGTGCAAGCATGTGTATGGAGGAGGAAAGTATTAAAGCTTGATATATACGTTTTTTTTTTCTTCTGTTGCGTGTGGTGATTCAGGTAGTTGATTGCCGTGTTTGTGGTGATCCAAATTCTACACTTCGCTTTGCATTCATCGAGTTTATTGAAGAAGGTTACGCATTTGGCGGCTTTTAAAGTTTCGTTACCTTCGCTGGTTTTACCGTTTGAGAGTTGTGTTAGCTGTCTCACTCGCTTTTGATTGTTGTCTATTTGCGCAGAGGGTGCTAAGAATGCTCTAACTCTGTCGGGTACAACGCTCGGGTTTTACCCTGTTAGAGTGCTTCCTTCAAAGACCGCCATTGCTCCTGTTAATCCTACTTTGACGCCATTGCCCCTGTTAATCCGTTTAAGATCTATTAGTTAGTTTTGACGTTAAGATTACTGACAGGATGCCAGTTTGCTGCGTTTCTTTGTTGACATGCGAGGTGTTGACGTTGATGATCGTCAGGTAATATTCTGCAAAATAAATTTCTGTTTGGATTATTGTTCTTTAATGCTAATGAATGGAGTCGTAATTATGTCATGTGAACATAAAAGTATGCAACCTTCACAAAACTGAAGGGTGGGAAAGATGTCTCTTATTTATACCTTTAGAGTAGCTTCATATCTTTCGCCTTTTTTTCTTTTCTTTTTTTTTCACACATACGTCATTTAATCTTCAATTTGGTGTAATGACTAAGAGATGATTTGATGACAATGTTAATTGTCGCCATGAAACCACAAAGAATTTGTTCTTACTTGGGCGGTTTTTTCTCCTTGCGAATGCGGTTATATGGGAAAAGTTTTAACGAGATAAAAATAATGTATTGTGATGCTAAGCATTATCTGTGCTTTGCTTCTGACTTTCGCTATAGTTATGTTTTAATGATGTTTCTCACATAATTGCAGAGCCCATCCAAAATGAAGAAGGCTCAAGAAGAAATTGATGCAGTGTTAGGGAATGGAAGAGTAACTTACGATTCCCTTAAAAAATTGGAGTAAGCCTATAATCTTTCTGGATTCATAAACCAATGTGAATTAGTGAATTTGAATTTGTCTGAGCAATAAGATCAAGTAATGCAGTAAGAGCAATAAGATCATAAACCAATGTGAATTAGTGAATTCCGGAATATGCCATCATCATCCTCACAGAGATTGGTTATTATATTAAGTACGGGATTGGAAGAATGCAAAGAAATGTAAGTAAGCCTTGTACGCGTTGGATAGGCCCTAGAGTTCTCGTGCCTCGTTTCCTTTCTCGTAATACTTAGTTTTTCATTTATGTGATGTGTGAGCAGGACTAACCCCTCTCCTGTAGAGTACCGAGATCAAGAGAAGTGTATGGTCGAGTCGGCTTGAGGGCCTTGGGAGATCAAGAGAAGTGTATGATCAAGAGAAGTGTATGGTCGTTGAGTTTTATTTATAGTAAAAACGTTAACATATACCGTGTTGAGGTTTTTACCTCAACTCTGTAACACTTTGTATTTAGATATTTATATAAATTGTATTTGGATAATTATATAAATTGTATTTTGATAATTTATATGTAATTATAGTAATTTTGTAATTTTATTTTTTTTTTTAAAAAAAATTGAACTTTTTGAAACGGTTTTTTTAAAAAAACCGTTTTTTTTTAATAATTATTAAAAAAAACGGTTTTTTAAAAAAACCGTTTTTTTTAATAATTATTTAAAACGGTTTTTTTTTTTTTAAAAAACCGTTTTATTTTATATTAAAGAAAACGGTTTTTTGTTAAAAACCGTTTTTTTTAATTTTTTTAAATAACGGTTTTTATTAAAAAACCGTTTTATTTAATGAAAAGCGCCAAATTTTTAGCTGACGATATTTTTGATATATAAAACGGTTTCGTATATTTTTTTTGCGTTGTTTTTGATTATAAATAACGGCCATGGAAATAACGGTTGGATTTTTTATTTGAAACGGGTTTCTTGCGTTTTTTTTGCTTAATTTTCGGCTAGTGTTTGTTTGAAAATCCGGGTTGTTACAGTTGGTATCAGAGCGAATACGCTCCCAACTCTCTTAGTCGAGTGAGTAGATTTGACTTAGAACACCGAGTGAGAGTGCTGGGGTAGACACATTAGGGGGTCTACGTTATTTGTGCATGTGTATGAGTAGTTGTGTGAATGGTGGTCTTAGGATTTCCACCATTAGATCATATATGTTTGCTTTGGATGCAGGTACAGGAATGATGGAGTCATGCGAGGTCAGGTGTTGACTCGATAAATCTCTACATTAAAAATTTACTAGTCCTGCCTCTAAAATAGTCTTTAAAAGCTTTTGATTTGATTTAATCGTCGTTTTTAAATTTATTTCTTTATTTCTAAATGTTTCACTCTGATAATTGCTTTCTTATGTACTACTTGGTTTCTTTGCTTTCATCATACTCACCCTTCTAAACTAAATCCTTTATACTTCTATTTTCTTATCAAATTATGTTAGCCATCATTTTTAATATCGACAAAAAGGGGGTATTTTACATTCCGTTTTAATACACTTTTATGACCCCTCTTTTTAATATTATTCATTTGAGAGTTCTGTTTTATCAAAAAAAAAATTAGTCTATTTATGCCTTGTCGATCCCTTGTTTTAACTTTTTGTTTATTCGTTTCTTCAACTTTAATCATTTGAGTTTTCTAATTTAAAATCTCTCTCTTTCATTTGACCTTTCGAAATATCTAGAAATTTAACTCTTAAAGTCTTTGATTCGTACCGATTGATCAGCTGGAGCAAGAAACTTGAAGCCGAATTGCGAATGTATGGTCTTACCATCAGGGCACGCAGCGGAAGCTCCTAATCTAAGTCACCTACCGTATTCGTAGGGACGTCTTTCAGCTTGTTAGCTACACTTGTCCTTGGTATATCCTTCTAGTTCTTGATCTTATTATACCGTTGTTTTAAAACTATCAGCTCGTGATTACAGTTTGAGTTTCGTTTTCCCCAATAAAATTTCTTATTATGTTCATCCTCATCTTTTTCAATAGATCGTGCTGAAATAATTTCTAAAATCTTTTATTTCAAAAACGTTTTCAGTCAGTTCTATTAACAAGACCTATTTTTATATTTGTGCTATAATGGTTTGTTTATCCTTCTTGTACTTTCTTATTTTGTAACTATGTTGAGGAAAATTTTAATCGGTATCGTTTTACCTTTCCGTTCATTTTTAAACGCGTCAATACGTTTTAATGGCTTTTTACTCAATCAAATTTGAAATGATTGACACTTATCTACTGCTTCCACTTTTGATCAAAACCTCTTTGTTATTCTAAACATTCTTTTATTAAGTTTTCTAATTTAAGCATTTGGTTTATTTAAATATTATTTATTCTACTTGGTATTTTAGCAGCTTTATTCCCCTAAAAATCAATTGTCATTTTGGAAACTCGACTTTGAGACTTCTCCTTTCAATCGTATCTTTTGATTATATTCTATATCTGTTAAACTTTTCGGGAATTACCTTTTCGTCTCTCCTTCATAATGAAACCCATTTGAGTTCTTTGTTGGAAACGAGTCTTATGCCTTCATTTGCGAACCCTTAAAGAATATTTCTATTTTCCTTCATCGTTTCATATTTAAAATTTCTTTTGTCTAATTGGTGGTTGTTGAGCAGTTTCTTGCAAAAGATTTATTATGTCATATTTTTACGTAATTCGTTTCATTCCTTTTTTTTTCTTTCTTATTCATCATAACTCATCACTTTTATATCATGACACTATCGATCACCTTTTAGTCTTGTCATTTGGGTCTTATGTTATTCTATTCCTTAGGTTTCCCTCTAGTGGCTACTTCAGTTCTATTGCCTTTAAGCCGACTTTTAAGACGTCGATCTTCTATTATTTTCCATTCCTTTCCGTAGCTGTTCACGTTCCCGATTTTGTAAAAGCTCTTGATGTGTTAACATCAATCTTGTCCTTGATAAATTTCTATAATCGTATTCCTTGGCATCTAGCCGTAAGGTGCTTCACTCTTATCTAGCTCGAGATCTGATCCTTAGGCTGTCGCTGTTATTTGAGCCATAGATGGTAGAGTTTGGTTAATAGATAGTTGATAGTATGAGTGGTTTACTAGCTAATGCACATGGTTGGTCGTGGTGACCTAAATGGATTCCTAGTTTTGTGACTTCTAGCTAGAGCTTTGCGAGGTAGCTTAATCGTTGCGAGATAATGTTTGTGAGTTATAGCCTTCGTGAGTAAAAGCTTAATATGCGATGAGTAGAGGTAAAGCAAGTGATGGTATCTATATAGGTAGTATTTTTGAGGATTTGATTATGATGGTATATGGGGTGTGATAATCATGAGTTAGTAAGAATTGGGAAGTGATATTGTGGTGAGCAATAGTCGGCGTTGAGGAAAACTTAAAGGTTATAGTGAGCACGATAAAACTTTGGGGTTTGTACTTTAAAGGATAATGTAGGAATGACAAGTGTGCATTTTGTGGTTTTGTGTATGTGTTAAGTATAAGGAAATTCATTAATGGGAGGAGAGAACTCGTGGTCAGTAAGGTAGTGACATTCGAGGAAGGTGTGGATAGACTTGTGTATGGTAATAATGGGTTGAGAGAGTAGTAAGCTTTTAACGATACATTTTGATAGCTACGTGTTAGTATACGTGTGACTTGAGAATGAGACGGTATGGTATGACATATTTGTGGTTATTTCGTTGTGGAAAATGTGGAACTATATGGGAAGCGATATAGACTTGAGCTTAGATCACGTTATGATTAAGGATATGAGGCTTGACATTAGCATCGATTTGGGGATTAGCTTACGCGTTAGTTTGTCTTGGTAACATAGGTAATGGTGCCTTTTGGGTTAAAACCCGTCTGAGGTTTTGGTTAAACTTGGTGAGGAGGATGCTTGGTTGAACGATATGGTTTTGTGAGGCTAGTGTGCCTAATTTGAGGATTGTCGAGCATAAGATGCACCAATAGTATTAAAGGGTTATATGAGTGAGTTGAGCATCTTTCGGATGATATGTGATGTCGGGTTATCTAAAGCGTCGTTAAGCGTGTCTATGCCCTTGTTATCGAGGTGAGTAGAGTTAGCGATTCTTGTCTTGAGGACTATAGGAGTAGGTAGTTTTCTTAATCCTTTGGGGGCATTCTTTCGTTCTCAAGTTTCGAGGACGAAACTTCTTTTTAGGTGGTGAGATTGTAACACCCCGACTTTTCCTAATATTTATTATTTGTCTCATTTATATTCGTAAATTATTTCTCTTGATTCTCTCATTTCTTTTAGCTCGAGAAAATCAGTTCTCTTCTCGCGTGGTTAAGCTACTCTGTAGTCGGAACTTAAATACGGAGTAATTTAGCTAAAAACGGTGTAATTTCCTCATACGAACTCCGATTCAGATGATTCAAAAGGCTAAACTGCGTATTTTTTCGACGCCGTCGCAACTGCCAAATTTTCAGAAGCTAGTTTGGACCGGCCCAACTTGGACCGAACCGAAACCTCCTTAGCACGGGTTGGGTTTAGGGTTTTGGATGGCTTTTTGAGCAAGGCAATTAATTATCCTATTATCTCCTAATCTTGGCATTATGATAATCTGATTTCTACCCTAATCTCTCATTCCTCTCATTCCATCCACATTCATTCCTCCTTCATCTCTCAAAATATCTCTCCAACCTCATCCAAACTCCATTGTTTCTCTTCCAAGCTTTCATCCCTTTCATCCTAAGTCTTTCCTAGCCTTTTCCTTGGTGTAGGATCTTCTTTTTCTCTCTTTTATTTTCTGGTTTCTTATTATTTTATGTGTTATATTGTGTGTATTCATTTTGTGTATGTTTTGGCTTGGATCATCAAAGGAGAAGAAGGCTTTGAAGAAGGAGACACTATCCTAGTTGAAGAAGAAGAGGAGTAGCACGTTTTTGGATCTCTACAAAGGTAATTAGGTGTGATCTAGTTATATTTTAGCATGTATGAGGCCTTGCTTGTCATGTTGTTGTTGTTGTTTACATTGTTGTGATGTTGTTGGTTGATGTTTGATCATGATTTCATGTAGAATCATTGGCCTCATACTAGGGTTGTCATGTGATCATGTCTAAATGCATGTTTTTCATAGTTTAATCATTATTCACGCTTGTTAATCTTGAAAATCGAATAGGAGTAGTAGTGATGATGATGCCGTGAGAATTGGGATGAGGGCCGTAGCCATTGTCTTGGGTTTCTCTTGTTTTTCCTCTTATTTTGGCTTATTGTTATTAAATCATGATGTTTGTATGAATCACCTAAAGTTAAACTATGAATTATGATAATTTGATTTGGTCTAAAAGTGTTTGTATGCATCTTTTAATGAGTTAAACATGTAAATCGATCATTGGTCACATGAGAATCGAGTTTAGGGCATAAAGATGGGTTTGTGTGTGTGTATGCCGTGTAGGTGCAAGCTGGCCGTGGGGTTGGTGTGCATGTGTGGGTTTGTTTGTCGCTTGTTTACGTCTTGGCATGTTCTAATATGTTAACTATGCTTTAATGAATCGAGTTATGCGTTGTTTGATCACTAAATGATGAATTATGAGCATGTTAATTGAATCTATGACTTGTAAAGCATGTTGATCATTTTGTACTCCGTATGTATGGTTGGTTATGATGATATTGTGACTTGTGTGTGTGTGTGAGTATGGATGTGGTAGTTGTATGGTTGTGTTGGAGTATTGGAGACAGGTTGACAGGTTAACAGGTTATGCTTGGGTTAAGTTTGCACATGGAGTGCTGCTCGGCACATGTGTGAGAGATACAACGTCCTAGGATGGACGGATACCGCTCATGGTCCCCTCGGCTATTCTTGTTGTTTAGCTAGAGCTATCATGGGTTCTCAACCAGAAGGGTTAGAGACTATGGTTATTTATGTCGTCACCGTTCTTGTTGCTCGGTGGAATTTGGCCAAATTTAGACTTGTGATTATTGAGGAACTTCTTGTTGCTGTTCCGCCATAGGGTTTGGGTGATTCTTGTTGCTTCACCCGGGGTGATTCTTGTTGCTTCACCCAGTTCTCCGCGCTTACTCTCGCAATTGGTTGGAAGATGGATCGTCGTGGGAGCTCAGTCGGTTGGGTCACAACATTGGTTGTGCCGTGTGTTTGTATTGTTGTTTTATTGTTGCATGTTTTGTTGTACATGTATTTATACTTGGGTTTAGGCCGTAGGCCAGGTGAGCTTGTTGCATTGTTGTTGTTTGCATTTGTTATGTTAAAATATGACTGGGGAGCACCTAGTTACTCCCCACTGATTGTGGTTGTTGCTTCCTTTTTTATAGGTACGCGCGGGATGGGCTTATGTGTGAGAATGCTGTGAGATTGAGACCCGTAGCATGCCTTTCGCGAGTTGTCTTGATAGCTGTCGAGTTGGTTTAGTTTGGATTAGACTTCATTTATGCTTTCAGTTCGTTGTACTTTGGTTTTGGTTTATGTAAGGGGTATTTATTCCCCACTTCTTGGCCTCAAGGCCTACCTTTTTATCGTTGTTTAGTTGGTTAGTGAGTAATAATCCGGATTCCACGGTGTTTCCGCCACCGTGGCTCGCTTTAATTTTCCTTTTATTTTATAAATCCTTTTCTTTTCTTTATTTTATTTTGTTTGAAAATCCGGGTTGTTACACTGTTGAAGGGCCTTGCGATGCCCTGACGAGTCCTGCAAGAGTTGCCATATCGAAGTGCTTGATTTTGTTTCGGGGAGTTGGTTGGGTGGCGTATCCTTGATTCCGTGCACAGCTGTGCCGGGTGAAGGAATGCCTGCTACGGGTGAGGTAGGTGGAGTAATCTCATCCGTGAGTATGCCTTTGCCCTTGTTTTTGTTTTTGAGTTTTGAAGGGAACCCTGGTGGTTCTAGTAGCTTCAAAGGAGCCTTGTACCGGCGTCGGGGGTATGAAACCATACCGTTGCTATCGGATGGTCTGACGGGATATTGATAAGGGATCTGCAAGAAGACCGATAAGGGATCTGCACGAAGACTCTTTTCTCGTATGCATGCTTTGCTTTCGTTTTTGTTTTAGTTTTGGTTTTGCGAATGCGCCTGGGGCTGTCGTCGTAGTCGTTGGTAATGTCGTAAACGACATTGACTTCATGGTCATCTGTAGGAACCAGATGAGAGCAGTTGAGAATGGGATGCGTCCCTACAAAGATAGTGCGAGCATGGAGTGTGTTATGCTGGCGTGATGGCTTGGGAGCCGCGTTCGGCTTTTTGATCGTTTTGATGTCGATCATGTCTTGGATCATGTTCTTTAGACGGAAGCAGTCCTCGGTGTCATGTCCATTACCCCTGTGGAGTGCACAGTAGGCGTTTCGGTCCCTTGACTTAGGCTTCTTGCCCTTAGGTGGTGTGCTTGATGGGCTGGGAAGCCGCAGAAGGTTCCTCTTTACGAGCTTCTTCAATGCCTTGGAGTAAGGCATGTAGAGTGGGTCAAAGTTTCATCGTTGCTTTGACGAGGATGACCCGGCAGATGCTGACTTGGGTGTAGCGAGTGTAGGTTGTGTTGTGAACACAGGGGATTGATGTCTCATATATTTTCATATATTTAGCCCCTTATTCGTTAGCGTTTCTTTGCGATTCTTGTGCTTTTACATGCGTTTCAGCTCCTATTTCTCTCCGTTTTGGCTCTGCTGCGTTTTTGTGTCCATTTTGCAGGTACACGCGCTTATTTGGAGTATAGGAGGCTGGTCGAGAAGTTTCGGAAAGTTTCGTGAAGTTTCGTGAAGTTTTGAGGTGATTCGAGTTGGTTTCGTTGCGTTTCGCTTGTGTACGAGCCTCGTTTCACTAATTGAAGGTGTTCCGGGACCTTGGGTCGGGATTTGAAGCTCACATAATCATCCTAGACCTCGTCCCTACTCCTAGGCCTCGTCCCTTAGCCTTGGGACGACGAATATTGCAAATTTAGCTAAGTACAAGAAGTGCACAAAAGAGGTTGCAAGCTGAACCATCCGGGACACCCTTCCCGTGAGCTTGGGACTGACCTGCACCATGGTCCCGGACGGGACACCTGTCCCGGACGGGACACCTGTCCCGTGACCCAGGGACGGGCTCCGACTTCTCGTGTGCTTAAATTAGATCGTCTATTTGAAGGCCTAAATCATCATATTTTCGTCAAAACTTTTTAGAGGGTTTCTAGGACACTTTAAATTAGATTCTCACAAAAACTTAGGGTTGGAATAATTTTTCATCTTGTACTTTCATTTCCCGACTCGGATTACGTTGTTAAATCGTCTATTTGGTAATTGTTGCTCTTGTTCATCATCCTCTCTTTGGTATTTTCTGATTTGGTATTGTTTTTACTTCTCTCTTTTCATTGCTATTTCATTTTATATTGTGCTTGATCATGTCTTCATCCTTTTCCTTTGCTTTGATTGTCGTTTTCATCATGTTTGAGTAGTTCTTTAATCTAGGAGGAAGGGTGAAGCATGGGTCAAGTTCGGGGCTGATTTTGATGATCTTTTGAGTTAGGTTTTGTGCTTGCTTTGTTTAGTCTTTGCTTGATTGTGCTTGTTGAATCCTTGATCACGTTTTAGCAAGTATCTAGCACCCTTGAACTTAAGAACGAAAGCCTAGTTCTAGGAGAGGCGCGAGACTAAACATTAGGACCCTCGATTGTAAGTTGCGAGAGCCCGCATTCGAGACCTAGAGAAAGCTTAAGACCGAGAGGACGAGCTATACCCTTAGCATGTGCGATTCCTTACTCATCCCGATCATCATCCTTGACCTAGCTTACCCATTGCCTAACCCGACTTCCTAGACTTTCTCCATATAGTTAAACCCTTATTTTACGCGCTAGCTATAGAACCAATGAACACTTCGAGCAATGAGACTAGAATCACTCCATAAGTAACCTACATAAGCGACCTTCTCCATGTGGATTTCGACCCCGACTTACCCTAGCTATCCCTTAGGTTTGTCAGGTTTATCTTTGACTAGGCGAGTGCGACTAAGCCTATCAAATTTTGGCGCCGTTGCCGGGGAGACGGCTTTTGTTTTTTGTTTGTTACTTGTTTCTAGTCTTTTGTTTTTCCATAGGTCATTTTCTTTCTTCCCCATGACATGACAATCTTTGATTTCCATAATCTGATGGCGAACCATTTCATAAGTACATTGTTCGATTTAATAGTTATATTGGTTCGTTTGGCTTATATTGTTGTGATTGGGAGAAAGTTTTTATTATTAGCACGGGTATGAACTATGAGTCTCACAACTTCATTCACTACGTGAGCAATGGTCAAATTCCCTACATGCCTTTGCGATTTGGGACCTCTTTTGGGATATCACGCGTGAAGCCCTTTTATGCGAGATTAAGGCTGACTTCCAAGACGTTCTTGTTACGTTCAAGAAACTAATCGAGGAAATGAAAGATGATTGTGAGTCTTATGAATGTTCCCCCGCTCCTTGTGATAATACCTATTCGTCTCAAACTTGTATGTTAACTCGCTCACATGCATCCTTGTAAGATGATGATTTGTTTGATGACGATGGTTATGAACCTGTGCATGATTGTGAAATATCTAATCCGCTTGAGGCAATTGTGAATGACACTCCTGAACCTGAATCGGTAGGTACGACTTGTCCCCTCGTTGATGCGTCTATATTGAGTCTGTTTCCATTGGATCCTTGTCCGAGGATCCTTTGGCGGTCTTACCGTGTAATGAGAATAACGCAGGTGACTCAAAGTCATGGAGCGCTGAAGTCGATGAGTTGGAAGCGCTCTTATATGCAGATGAAGACAAGGCTTCCGCTCCCACGGACGAGATGAGTCACGGGAAAAACTCTTGTGCTCCCGCGGTTCACATTTTTGATGTCACAACGGTGTCCCCTTTTAATGGCTTTGATGAGTTTTTGGGTCCCTCTGTTGCGAGCGGATGTATCGTAATTGTTACCAAAGTGCTCCAGAACAGTTTTCATAGACTCATTTATATGTTGAGTCGATCATTAGCCATGATTTTATATACTTGTATTGCCTTTTGGTGCTACATTTGCTTATGTTTAGGACATGAGCAGGTTTTTGACCGACTACTACGAGCTTTGGTCGCAATAATGGTTGGCTTTGCTGCAAGCCAACCGAATGGCAATAACCATGTTAGGGACGATGACGGTAGCGGGTTCGTGTCTGAAGCGGCCCGTGCTTGGTGGTACTTTTAGTACTGGCTGCTGCGCCCCCATTTTGAAGCTGGTTTTGGGGGGGGGGGGGGGGGGGGGGGGTGCTTCTCTTGTAAATATTGTAAGTACGTTTTCTTTTCACTAGTCTCTGTTTTTCTCCCTTATATTATGGTTCCCGTGTTGATGTGCCTTAGGACACATTGGGGACAATGTGTTGTTTGGTTTGGGGGGAGGACCGCTTTGCTTTTCGCTCTGCTTTTCTTTTTGCATTTTTCTTTATGTTTTTTCATTTCCCATAAAAATCACAAAATCCAAAAAATCTGAAAAATCTAAAAAATACAAAAAAACCAGAAAATTCTCAAAAATACCAAAAAAACGTATCCCGTTCCGTTGTTCGCGAGCTTGTTTTTACCTTGTTCTTTCCCGACATCCCTTCCCTTGTTTGCTTTTAGCTTTGGCATGATTCTCATTGATGGATTAGCGCTACTATACGGGGATGTTTAAACGTTTGCAGATGATGGCGTGCTTTTACTTTGTTGGCTTTATCATTCGTGGAATATAGCCACTCTTTTTGTGAGGTTTTTAGCCTCCAGAGGCCGGTTCATCTATCCCGGTCCTCGTGTTTTGTTGTGAGTAGTTCTCCTCGTGGGGTACGTAACATTAATACGCATAAGTGTGGCCCCTAACACGCATAAGTGTGGCCCCTATCCCGTTTTTCCCCGCGATTTTGTCACGTGTTTATGCATATGAGGCTTTAGTTGATTTTCACATTATTCACCATGTTTATGCATTGCTTTTATGCTCTCATATATGATCCTAATCCCTTTACCCACATGAGTTTGCTAGCTACATTGCCAAATAGCCTACCCTAGCCTTACTAGTGACCGCTCTTGCTTACTCTTGTGCTCGTTCTTTGGGTTTTGATCATGGCTACGACTTGCTGATGTCGTTGGCTTGGAGAGTGTTGGTGAATATGAGTCGGGATTGCTGTTTTCCCGACCTTTTATGAGGTATTTCCGCAACTATGTGAGTGTGCTCTTTTGCTCAAAAAAAACAAAAATCTGAAAAATACAAACACAACACAAAAATACAAGAAAAAGAAAGAAAAATGTGTGTACAAAAATGAAAGTTGTTGTTGTTGTTACATGAGTGAGCACTTGAAATTTGTGGTCTTGTTGCGATAATGTGTGAGGAGACCGATATGCTGCTTTCGGTCCGTTTTTTATGAGAGTTGGGTTCCGTTTTGGTTGGACGAGCACTTGAGTAGTACTAGTGGTTTCTAGTGGCTTAGCTCCACGATTCCATAATCATATGTCCACCTTTATGCCCTTACCGTCTCTTTGGCCTTTACACACCTCATATCCTATGTAAGCCCCCATGTTTAGTTCGTTTTGTGACATTATTTGTGTACCGGAATACGAGATTTGGTCCACATTAGATTGCGGGCGTGCTTCCACTAGTCGAGTAGGTGAGTGTCACTATATACTCCACCTTGTTCATCATTTGTGTTAGAGTGAAAACCGCGAGAGGTCCGTGATTTGATTGCTAGAGAGCCTTAGTCTAAGCCATGCTATTCATTCTGCGCCGTCTTGTAATTCTCATCCGTTAGCTTACTTTTTCCTATGTCCCATGTTGCTTCGGGATCGATTGCCATTTGCTTAAGCTTCTAACGGATTGTTTGGGGAAGTTTCCTTATGCTCGCTTTGTCCTCTATTTTCTGTCATGCTTTGTTTCTTGTGGACAAGCAACGGTTCGGTTTGGGGGAGTTTGATGTCTCATATATTTTCATATATTTAGCCCCTTGTTCGTTAGCGTTTCTTTGCGATTCTTGTGCTTTTACATGCGTTTCAGCTCCTATTTTTCTCCGTTTTGGCTCTGCTGCGTTTTTGTGTCCATTTTGCAGGTACACGCGCTTATTTGGAGTATAGTAGGCTGGTCGAGAAGTTTCGGAAAGTTTCGTGAAGTTTTGAGGTGATTCGAGTTGGTTTCGTTGCGTTTCGCTTGCGTACGAGCCTCGTTTCACTAATTGAAGGTGTTCCGGGACCTTGGGTCGGGATTTGAAGCTCACATAATCATCCTAGACCTCGTCCCTACTCCTAGGCCTCGTCCCTTAGCCTTGGGACGACGAATATTGCAAATTTAGCTAAGTACAAGAAGTGCACAAAAGAGGTTGCAAGCTGAACCATCCGGGACACCCTTCCCGTGAGCTTGGGACTGACCTGCACCATGGTCCCGGACGGGACACCTGTCCCGTGACCCAGGGACGGGCTCCGACTTCTCGTGTGCTTAAATTAGATCGTCTATTTGAAGGCCTAAATCATCATATTTTCGTCAAAACTTTTTAGAGGGTTTCTAGGATACTTTAAATTAGATTCTCACAAAAACTTAGGGTTGGAATAATTTTTCATCTTGTACTTTCATTTCCCGTCTCGGATTACGTTGTTAAATCGTCTATTTGGTAATTGTTGCTCTTGTTCATCATCCTCTCTTTGGTATTTTCTGATTTGGTATTGTTTTTACTTCTCTCTTTTCATTGCTATTTCATTTTATATTGTGCTTGATCTAGTCTTCATCCTTTTCCTTTTCTTTGATTGTCGTTTTCATCATGTTTGAGTAGTCCTTTAATCTAGGAGGAAGGGTGAAGCATGGGTCAAGTTCGGGGCTGATTTTGATGATCTTTTGAGTTAGGTTTTGTGCTTGCTTTGTTTAGTCTTTGCTTGATTGTGCTTGTTGAATCCTTGATCACGTTTTAGCAAGTATCTAGCACCCTTGAACTTGAGAACGAAAGCCTAGTTCTAGGAGAGGCGCGAGACTAAACATTAGGACCCTCGATTGTAAGTTGCGAAAGCCCGCATTCGAGACCTAGAGGAAGCTTAAGACCGAGAGGACGAGCTATACCCTTAGCATGTGCGATTCCTTACTCATCCCGATCATCATCCTTGACCTAGCTTACCCATTGCCTAACCCGACTTCCTAGACTTTCTCCATATAGGTAAACCCTTATTTTACGCGCTAGCTATAGAACCAATCAACACTCGAACCGACCGAGACTAGAATCACTCCATAAGTAACCTACATAAGCGACCTTCTCCATGTGGATTTCGACCCCGACTTACCCTAGCTATCCCTTAGGTTTGTCAGGTTTATCTTTGACTAGGCGAGTGCGACTAAGCCTATCAGCGATGCCGCTAGTGCATTCGAGTTGGCAGACTTGACTGGTTTTGTCTTTGCTGTAGTTCGAGGTGTTGTGTTGCCTTGGTGACCATGCTTTGTAGTTTTGGCCAACTTGCATTTGTGAATTTCGTCTTCCAGGAATCTAATTCTTTCGACATATTGAGCCGATTCCTTGGCGAAACGTCGAGCAATTTTCTCGGTTTCGAACTTTTGCGTGACGACCAAGTGATCGAGCAAAGCGGCGAGATTGGTGACCTTGTCGTTGAGTACTTGATGTGTTCAGCGGTCACGAGTGGTTGCGGGGGCGATTGAGGGACAACTTCGCCATTCGTGAGGCTAGAATGGGGATCCATATTGCTTTCTTGAGCCGCGTATCCGGGGCTTTAGGGGGTGAACCTGTCAAAGTTTCAAACCTTAGTGACCCGAAAAAGAAAGAAAAGACTCAAACTCGCATTCGCAACTGACATAATGTGTGTAAAAGAAAATATGCAGGACTCGACTCGTGTTTTTAGCTGAAAAGACACGGGAGGCTTTTGAGGTAGAGATATGTCAAAATATCTCTAGTCTCGATGTAAAAAGGTTTTGTATGATCACATCTGATTAGCCCTGGTTAGCAGTATGTCGCTGAGGGGCTTATCGTTAGATTGTGATATGAAAAGGAGTCAAAACGAAATAGCGATAGGCTACTCAATTTGAGGATGTTAAAACGAGTAAAAAGCAAATGCTGCTTGCCTTTTACGTGTGATAAAGAAAGTCAAATCAAAATGACGATAAGTCAGCTGATTTGACATGTAAAGCGACGGGTTCGCGTCTGAATGATCCCGTGTTTTGTTTTTGCAAAGATGTTTGTTTAAGTCGAGATGACTAGGGAGCCATTCGGCCTAGAGTTGTTTCAAATGTATAGCGTAAAATGTATAGTGTAAAAGTGGTTGTTTTAATGAAATACCCAAAAGGAGTTGACATTTTGGGTTTTGCTTTGTGAAATGTTGCGATAAACGAATTATGATGATACGCAGTCGTATAGCTCGTTTATGTTTTGTAAAGGCTCGGAAATGTAGTGATTATTTCCGAGCGATTTTGAATGCAGTGGCGTGTTGTTTGTCTGGTTCATTTGACTATGGGTCAACGAACTTGACGTTAATGTTTTTGAAAGCATGCTTTCTTTTTGAAAAGCGTTTGAAAATGTATTTTCAAGAGACGTTTTTGAATGCATGATGCTTTGAAAATGTTTTGCATGAGTTTGTTAGGAAGACGACTATAGTGAGGGTACTATAGCTTCGCATTCGTACGTATATGACACGGGTTTTTGGCTTTTGGGTAAGGTTCCCTTTGGTCATTCCCTGTACGTTTGGGTAGGGTTATCCGCAAGATTGCACACGTTTAAGTGTGAATTCAATACGGGTCCTAGAGCGTCCAAATTTGACTGTTACGATCGTTTGTACGGATGCCGTACTTGTAATCGTGAAGAGGTGAGAACTCGGTTTGTCCTGAATAGTCTCGCTTATGAAGCGAACGCTATTAGGGGCCGATTCTCGAGGGTGTATGGCTCGGAAATCCCGGAGGATTTGACTCGAACGTATCATTTGCTCAAACATCGAAAGCGTAATTGTTTTCAAATTTTCAAGTTTTGCCGCTTGTGTCTTTAAAATAAAAGAAAAAGTTTATTTTTTCTTAAAAATAAAAACAGCTCTTCCCCAGCGTAGTCACCAACTGAAGGTACCGGAAATCGTGCTACCTCTCGACGCCTCGCGCGGGCCCCGTCCGATAAGTGGGCGGGTCGCTACGCGAGAAAATTGCTTAAGTGCAAAGTGTGCGAATTTGCTATGGGGGATATCATTGCTTGAATACTTGAAAATCGTTTTGAAATTGTTTTTGGAGTCGCCACCAAATATTTAAAGGAATTTGGAACCTTTTTAACGCGTCTTAAATTATAAGACGCGAGTCTTAGAATTCAAGGCGCGTCGATACCTATCCTTCTAAGGTTATTGTGAAACCAGAGTGGATTCGGGGCAAGGTTACTTTTCAAAAGTTTTATCAAAATGTTTTATTGAAAAACTGAAATCGAAAAGCCTACGTAAAGTAGTCTCTACTAATTTGAAAACAATTGCTTAATTTCGATGTTTGAGCAAATAAAACGCTACGTACAAGTGCGAATATGACTCGATAAAAATGCAAAGTAATGCATGTGAGTCGTTAAAGTTAACGACGTTTTGCTTTAGGAAATGTACGTAAAATAATAATTCATTGATTTGAATTAATATAAAACGTTATTTTCCGACTCTTGTCTAATTCTAGTATTTTGAAAACCCTCAGTTTTGCATGTTTAAAAGACTAGTTGAAACGGTACAAGTTAATGTCGAATCTGTGTTTTAGTCGTAATTTAATGCATGCATGAGAATTTGCATAATGTAAAATGTGACGTTGGTTTGCTTTAGTGAAAGTGTGTCGTTTGTTTATGCAATATTGGCGAGGTTTAGACGGATTAGGAATCCGAATTACTACAACCGTATTACGAATACGGGTTCGTTAAACCAATATTGAGTTGGGTTAATGTAACCCTTGTCCGAGTCTAAAAAAAGTCTAGTCCGAAGGTAAAATGTTTACCTTAAAACGTAAAGACGGTTTTTAGAAAAGCTAAGTGTGAGCTAGAGAGGGGATGAGTTGCAATGTAAGGTACGTTGCTTGAGTTGTGTGTATGAAGTGTGTCATGCGTGGGTTTATATAGGCAAAGGGAAGAAGTGGGCTGAGCTCGTGTAAGAGTGATAGGCTTAGTCGCGTCACCTAATCAAAAGTAATTCCGAACAAACTCTAACGGGTAGCAAGGGTAAGTCGGGTATCGTATCCGCAGGGAGATGGTCGAAATGTTGGTTATTTTGAACGATTCTAATCTCGGTTCGAGTGTGGTTTGGTTACTAATGCTATAGCGAAAGAGTAAAGGGTTTAAACGATGAAAGAAAGGTCTAGGGAATCGGGTTATGCACGGGGTAAGCTAGGTCAAGGGATGGTGATCGGAATGAGTAGGGAAACGCTCTCGCTAAGGGTAAAGCTAGGCCTCTCGTTCTTAAGCTTCCTTTAGGTCTCAAATGCGGGCTCTCGCAACTTACAGGTGAGGGTCCTAATGATTGGTCTCGTACCCTACCTTAAACTAGGCTTTCGTTCTTAAGTTTAAGGGTGGAAAACGCTTGCTAAACCTTGGCCAGAGGGTCAACAAACACAAACAAAACAAGACAATCAAAACGAGCGCGAAAACCTAGCTCAAAAGATCATCAAAAACAACCCAAGCAAGCACCCATGATTCACCCTTCCTCCCTAGATAAAAGACTACTCACACATAGCGAAAACGAAAACAAAACAAGGGAAATAACGAAAGACATGATCAACAACGATATATAATGAATTAACAATCAAAGGAGAGAAGAAATTATCAATACCAATCAGAAAATCCAATAGCAAAAGGATGAATTCAAGCAACAAAACCGAAATAGGATGATCAAAACAACGTACTCGAGTCGGGAATTGAAAATACAAGAAGGAAAATTATTCTAACCCTAAGTTTTGGAGAGAAGCAAGTTTAGAGAGTCTAGGAAATGCTCAGAAAAATTCGTGCCAAGATAATGTGTTTTGATCCTTCAAATAGACGATTTATTTTAAGCCAACGAAGAGTCACAACCCGTCCCTAGGGTCCGGGACAGGTGTCCCGTCCGGGATGACCAACATACAGCTCCCAAGAGCACGGGACAAGCATCCCGACAAGTTCAGCTCTTTTCCCTTTTTTTGCACTTTGTATACTTAGCTTATTTTCACTTCTTTGTCGTCCCAAGGTGTAGGGACAAGGCCTAGGTCATCCCAAGGCATAGGGACGAGTTCCAAATTGAGTAAATGAGCTCCAAATTCAGTCCCGAGGTCCCGGAACACCTTCAAACGCTAAAACGAGGCTCGTGCGCAAGCGAAACGCTACGAAACCAACTTGAAACATCACGAAACTTTACGAAACTTTACGAAACCTCCCGAATAGCATCCTAACCTCCAAATATGCGCGTTTACCTGCAATATAGACACAAAAACGCAGCAGGACCAAAACGGAGAGAAATAGGAGCCGAGATGCATATAAAAGTACGAGAAACGCAAAGTAAAGCTAACGAACAAGGGGCTATAAGTACAAATATATACGACACATCAAACTCCCCCAAACCGAACCGTTGCTTGTCCTCGAGCAACCAAGCGTGACAGAAAATAGAGGACAAAGCGAGCAAAAGGAAACTCCCCAACAATCACCAAACCGCAAGCAGCTTAAGCAAATGGCAATCAATCCCGTAGCAGCATGGGACGTATGGAAATAGCAAGCTAACGGATGAGAATTACAAGACGGCGCAGAATGAATAGCATGGCTTAGACTATGGCTCTCTAGCAATCAGATCACGGACCTCTCGCGGTTTCCCCTCTAGCACAAATGATGAACAAGGTGATATATGTGATGACATTCACCTACTCGACTAGTGGAAGCACGCCCGCAATCTAATGTGGACCAAATCTCGCATTCCCGTACACAAATAATGTCACAAAACGAAGCAAACATGAGGGCTTACATAGGAAACGAGGGTGTAAAGGCCAAAGAGAGGATAAGGGTGATAAGGTGGAACAAATGATTATGGAATCGTGGAGCTAAGCCACTAGAAACCACCAATACTACTCAAGTGCTCATCCAACCAAAACGAAACCCAATCTCATGAAAAATGGACCGAAAGCAGCATATCGGTCTCCTTACACATCATCGCAACATAGCAACAAATTTCAAGTGCTCACTGATGTAACAACAACAACAACTTCTCATTTTGTGCACACATTTTTCCTTTCTTTTGTATTTTGTGTTGTGTTTGATTTTTTCTGATTTTTGTTTTTTTTTTCTCTTGAGCAAAGAGCACACTCACAAGTTGCGGAAATACCTCATAAAAGGTCGGGGAAACAGCAATCCCGACTCAAATTCACCTTCACTCTCAAGCAAACGACGTCATCAAGTCGTAGCATGATCAAAACCCGAAGGACAAGCACAAGAGTAAGCAAAAGCGATCACTAGCTAGGCTAGGGTAGGCTATATGGCAATGTAGCTAGCAAACTCATGTGGGTAAGGGTAAAAAGGATCACATATAAGAGGATAAAGACAATGCATGAACAAGGTGAATAAAATGCAATCAACTAAAGCCTCATATGCATAAACAAGTGACAAAATCGCGGGGAAAAACGGGATAGGGGCCACACTTATGCGTGTTGAAATTACGTACCCCACGAGGAGAACTACTCACAATAAAAGCAAGGGGACCGGGATAGATGAACCGGCCTCTGGAGGCTAAAAACCTCACAAAAAGTAGCTATAGTCCGTGAAATGATAAAGCCAACAAAGTAAAAGCACGCCATCATCCGCAAGCGTCAAAACATCCCCGTAGCGCTAATCCAAACAATGTAAATCATGCCAAAGCTCAAAGCATACAAGGGAAGGGATGTCGGGGAAGAATAAGGTAAAAACAAGCTCGCAAACAACGTCGGGATACGTATTTTTGGTATTTTTTGAGGAATTTTCTGATTTTTTTGGAATTTTTTGAAATTTTCAGATTTTTTTGGATTTTTTAGATTTTTTGGAAAATGAAAGACGAAAAAGAAAACGTAAAAATAAAGCAACAGAAAGCAAAGCGTTTCTCCCCCCGAACCAGACAACACAATGTCCCCAATGTGTCCTATAGCACATCAACCAGGGACCATAAAATAAGGGCGAAAAACGATAAAAAGTCTCAAAAGAAAATAAAGTACATACATGATATATATACAACGAAAAACGCGCCCCCAAACCATCATCAAACGGGGGCTCAGCACGGGTCCTAGAAGTACCACCATCTATGGGTCTCGTCGTAGACGAACCCGCTACCATTGTCCTCTTCATCGTCAAGTCCATTGTCGTCATGTACTCGGCCATCATCATCAACATAGCATACTCCATCAACACCCGTAGCAGCGTCGTCATTGATTGCAGCTCTACCCTCATCCATCTTCCCTAAAGTACCTGCGACATAATCACAACAAAGAACGGCCTCAAGAGGATCCCTCTCAAGGACTTGAGGTAAGTACTCATCCACACAATCATCAATAACGTCTAAAGCAAAGACATGCTCCTCCAACATTGGGCGTTTTAAAGCATTGGAAAGGTTGAAAGTAACTTTATCACCTCCTATATCCAACGTCAATTTCCCGTTCTTGACGTCTAAAATTGCACCAGCAGTGTGCAAGAAAGGCCGACCCAATATAGTAGGAATTTGGGAGTCCTCGGCCATGTCAAGAACGATGAAATCGACGGGAATGAAAAACTTACCCACTTTGACAGGAACGTCCTCCAAAACACCTAGGGGGCGTTTGACGGAACGATCCGCCATCTGGAGCGTGATATTAGTTACTTTTAACTCGCCCATGTTGAGTTTCTCGCATACGGAGTAAGGCATAACGCTCACACTTGCACCTAAATCGCAAAGAGCGTTAGAAATAGCAACGGTACCAATCATGCAAGGTATGGAGAAACTACCCGGATCCTTTAGCTTAGGAGGAGACTGGTTTTGTAAAAGAGCACTGCATTCTGCGGTAAAAGCCACAGTCTCGACCTCGCTAAATGATCTCTTACGAGTGAGTATGTGTAGATACCCAAATCAGCTAATCCCGGTACCTACAGTATGTCTTTGAGAAACTTTGCGTACGCAGGGACTTGTGTAACAAGCTCAGTGAAGGGAACAGTTACCTTTAAGTCTTTTACAACCTCCATGAACTTACCAAACTGTGAATCAAGCTTTGACTTTACCACTCGACTTGGGAATGGTAGCTTGATTTGGATCGGAGGCTCGACAGGCTTGCTCTGCACTTGCCGCGTTTACTTGCTCTTCTCGGCCTTGTTGTGCTCCACACCCACGGCTGCACCATCTTTAGGGCCCACGGCCACCTTGGGCTGTCCTTCTCCGCTCACGGCTCCTCCTTGTTTGCCCACGGCTGCCCCACCTTCATTGGGCACGGCCACACCTCCTCCATGTGGTGCTCCATTGCTCTTCGTACCTACAAAACCATCGCTAGAAGCACGCATATCATTAGGGACAAGAGAAGGGTCTACCTCACTTACCACCGTAGGCATTGGTGGACCGTCGTAGCTCGTCCCACTTCGCAAGGAAATGGCATTGATCGATTCATGTTGTTGCGGTTGTGATCCTTGCGACGGGAGAGAACCCGGCTTCCGTTGAGAGCTAGAGGAAGCAAGTTGAGCCACTTGCGTTTCAAGCATCTTGATGGCCGCGTCCTTTGATTGATCGCTCTTTTGAATGTGAGCCATCATTGTCTCTTGCGTTTTGGCCATTTGCATCATCATGGCTCGCATTTCACTCATCATAGGATCAGGGACCGGAGCGGCTTGCACCGGTGGCGGAGCGTTTTGTTATTGAAAATTAGGGCGATTGAAGCCCGGAGGGTTGTAAGGTCGTGGAGGATTATTGTAGCTGAAATTTTGTGGGCTGTTTTGGTATTGTGGTTGTTGTTGAGGTTGAGGGTTCAAAACATTTTGGCTCTTGTAGCTCAAGTTCGGGTGGTTTTTGTAACCCTCATTATAGAAATTGGAGTAAGGATTGTTGTGTTGAGATTGAAATGCATGGACCGGATACATACCTCGGCATTCTAAGGAAGAATGACCGGAAAGGCCACATCAGCCACAAGTGGGATCATTGGAAGTATGCATAGCCGCCACCGTTTGTCCACCCGCATTTGAAGAACCAGCTTGCATTTGACTCATCATCATCGCGGTCATGGCATCCAACTTAGCATTAAGCATGGCCACCGCGTCGCCATCATTCTTACCTCCGCTCCTAGGAACGTTCCTAGAGCTCCCATATTGCGCATTGTGGATCGCCATGGCCTCAATCGTATCAATGGCCTCCTCCACATCAATATTGTCGAACCTACCATTCGCCGCTGAATCTAGCACTTGACGCGACTCGTTGTAGAGACCGTTGTAAAATTGCATGACAATGAACCACTTGTCCATGCCATGGTGAGGGCATTGACGTTGAAGCTCCTTGTATCGTTCCCACGCATCAAACAAAGACTCATCCCCTCTTTGCCGGAAGCTAGTGATTTGACTTCTTAACATTGCGGTCTTCTCCGGCGGAAAGTACTTTTGGTAAAATGCAAGCACAAGAGAGTTCCAATCGACAATGGCTAGCGCAACCCGGTTCAAGGAGTTCAACCATCGCTTGGCTTTGTCCCTTAGTGAGAATGGGAAAAGGCATCTCCCGGATTTGATCTTGGGTCACACCCGTTTGTTTGATCGTGGAGCAATAGTCGCAGAAATTTTGGATGTGAAGATTAGGGTCCTCACCGGGACTCCCTCCAAACTGACTACGCTCAATCAAGATGATGAACGCGGGCTTAACTTCAAAATTATTCGCAGCTATGTTGGGCATAGCATTGCCCGTTGGAACTTGAGCCGCGGTCGGCCTTGAATGATCGGAAAGTTTCACCATTTTCTTTAGTTCGGGTATGGGTTCAATGTGAGCTTCCTTTGGTGATGAAGTAGATGAAACACTAGCTTCCAAGTCCCTCAATAAGTTCTTGCGCCTTAAGAACGTACGCTCCGGTTCCGGGTCAAATTGAATTGCCAAACCTTTTTGAGACGTATGCGTTTGCCTGGGCATACAAAAACACTAGAGGCAACGATAAGAAGTGGCCTCAAGGAATTGAGGTTCCTTGAAACAAAGAGTAACAATGAGAAAAGAACCAAATAAACAACAAAAACAAAAGCCGTCTCCCCGTGCAACGGCGCCAAAATTTGATAGGCTTAGTTGCGTCACCTAATCAAAAGTAAATCCGAACAAACTCTAACGGGTAGCAAGGGTAAGTCGGGTATCGTATCCGCAGGGAGATGGTCGAAATGTTGGTTATTTTGAACGATTCTAATCTCGGTTCGAGTGTGGTTTGGTTACTAATGCTATAGCGAAAGAGTAAAGGGTTTAAACGATGAAAGAAAGGTCTAGGGAATCGGGTTATGCACGGGGTAAGCTAGGTCAAGGGATGGTGATCGGAATGAGTAGGGAAACGCTCTCGCTAAGGGTAAAGCTAGGCCTCTCGTTCTTAAGCTTCCTTTAGGTCTCAAATGCGGGCTCTCGCAACTTACAGGTGAGGGTCCTAATGATTGGTCTCGTACCCTACCTTAAACTAGGCTTTCGTTCTTAAGTTTAAGGGTGGAAAACGCTTGCTAAACCTTGGCCAGAGGGTCAACAAACACAAACAAAACAAGACAATCAAAACGAGCGCGAAAACCTAACTCAAAAGATCATCAAAAACAACCCAAGCAAGCACCCATGATTCACCCTTCCTCCCTAGATAAAAGACTACTCACACATAGCGAAAATGAAAACAAAAGCAAGGGAAATAACGAAAGACATGATCAACAACGATATATAATGAATTAACAATCAAAGGAGAGAAGAAATTATCAATACCAATCAGAAAATCCAATAGCAAAAGGATGAATTCAAGCAACAAAACCAAAATAGGATGATCAAAACAACGTACTCGAGTCGGGAATTGAAAATACAAGAAGGAAAATTATTCTAACCCTAAGTTTTGGAGAGAAGCAAGTTTAGAGAGTCTAGGAAATGCTCAGAAAAATTCGTGCCAAGATAATGTGTTTTGATCCTTCAAATAGACGATTTATTTTAAGCCAACGAAGAGTCACAACCCGTCCCTGGGGTCCAGGACAGGTGTCCCGTCCGGGATGACCAACATACAGCTCCCAAGAGCACGGGACAAGCATCCCGACAAGTTCAGCTCTTTTCCCTTTTTTTGCACTTTGTATACTTAGCTTATTTTCACTTCTTTGTCGTCCCAAGGTGTAACACCCCGTGTTATTTTAACACAATTTGATAAAAGAATTTAATTCCTTAAATTAAATTCATCCTTTTCCTTTATAATAAAAATGCATCTGAATTTTTTTTCGCCAAATAATAATAAGTTTTCCTAAGTACAAATTTAAAAATTTTGAAAAATAAAGTTTGTCCTATTATCTTCAGAATTGGAAAAGAAACACATTTCAAAATCTTATAAAAATGAACATTTATAATTTTCCCGTCTTTAAAATTCGGATCAACAATTTCAAAGACGCAAATCAAAGTCAAGCCACTTTATATTTTTTTCATAAATCACGTACAAAACAATTACACATCAAAAATGTAATTATTTTGATTATTATTTAATAAATAATATTATATTAATATATAATTACTATTCATTTTCTATTAAACTAGCTTATTTCTAAAATGTCGAAATTCTAAGTTATACTTAATCAAAACTGATAAACTTTTTGACGTTTGATTATAATTCTTTAAATCTATAACAATCCACCAAAAAAATAAATATTTCGACCTAGGAAAGTTTTATTCAAAATTTCGAGGATTAAGATCCGATTTTTATTTTTAGTACCTTTTGAAAATTATTTTTATTTTTAATTCCGATTTTATTTTAAAACACTATTTTAAGATCATATCTTTTATTTCGAAACCTTTCGCGATCGCGCAAATCGAAAATTTCAAAAACGAAAATCGAGCCCGAAAATTTATTAGAACCTTTTGACTTAGACTTTTCTAAGTTTATCCTCTTCCATTTTCTTACACAATTACTTACACCTTTATTTTATCATCATCACTTTTATTTTCTTTATTTAAATTTAAAGTTTATATATAATAATAATAATAATACATATACAAATATGATACTAATACATTAATACTACCATTTTTCATTTCCATCACTTTTAAAATTTTTCTAAAGTAATAAATAAAATATTTTAGTTTTAGAATTCAAAAGTAGAAATACTTCGAAGAATTGTCAAACGCGCAACCTTTAACTTTTATCGCTTTTAACGCCCGACTTTTTAAAACTGACCAAATTCGAGGAAAACATTTTAAAACACAAATTAGACATTTTTAATGCATGAATAGTAATGTGGACTTAATATTTGATGATGGAGGTGATGATGACTTATTTAATTTAATTAAACTTTAAATTAAAACTAAAACCTAATACTTTTAACCTAATTTGTTTTACTAACTTGTGCACATAAATCACAAGTGAAAAAAAATCACTTTGGCACCTCCATTTTGCCGTGGACTTGCCTCCATATTCTCCCATTTTATTTCTTTCATTTTCTTCCTAAATCACTTAAATAAAACCTATAATATTATCTCTAATAATTTCTAAGTAATCTAGTTAATTAGTGGGTATATTAGGGACTAATTTCTTGGGTAATATGGGTGAAGAAATTCCGATCTAAAATTTATTTTAGATCCCTAATGCGTTAACATCCTAATTAAGGTGACTAGCCTTGTCTTGTATTATCCTTTTTAGTAAATTAATTTGTTTTGTTATTATGATTTTATGAATATAAAATTTATGTTAAATATGTTAAACATCACTTATATGTTTATGTGTTGTATAATAAAATGATAATAAATAAGTAATAATGATAATAGTGTAATTGTAGTAATATTGTTCATATGTTAGTTAAATTAATTTTGAGCATTTTTAATTTATGTTCATATGATTTCTATGTTTATTTATGTTTTAATGAAGTAGTAATCATATATAAAAATTATGTTAAATATTAACAATGAGTTTAAAGTAAATAAAAATCAAAAATACAATTTTTGTACACAAATAAAAAAACTCACGGTTTTCCTATTATTTTTAATAAATTTTACTTTTAATTTTTGTAAATAATATGTTAGAATAAGATAGTTAAAATAGATGTATTCATGTGAAAAAAATTAAATTAGGAAAATAAATTATAAGTTGTTAAATATGCACATGTGTGTTCTTGAGTTTTTATTTGATGTTCATGTGTGTTCTTATTTCCTTCATGTGTGTTCATCATTATTGTTCATTTTGATCTTGTTTTAATTTATGTTTGTTAATAATTTGTGTTTATGTTTAGTTATTGTTTTATATATTGTTAGTCTTATTATATAAATCAACTTAAAACATTATAAATCTTTTAGATTAAAAAGTTAGAAAATTAAAGTGTTGAAAAACACTATTCATAAAAATAAATGAAATGTTTAGTAAATTTCATTTTAGTTTAAATCGTTTTAGTATAATTAGAATAATTAAAATATAAAGACTTTAAGCTAAAAACCGATAAAATCGAAAAATGAAAATTTAGAACATCACCTAGCTTGCTCACGGCATTTACATGTTTTTAGGGTTAAATTTTGCTTTTATCACTTTTTTTGTTTATTGTTAATATAATTTAATTATTAGTTAATAAGTTAGAATTAAGAAATTAAAAGAAATAAATCAATTTTGACATATATATTATATCATACGACATATACACTTAAAATTGACTAAATTTGACTAAAATGAAATTATCACTAAGTCACTAAAGTTAAATAGTAATTAGAATTGAATTTTAGTATAAATCGATTTAGTTATAAATGAAATATAATAAACCGATAAAAATATGTAATCATTATAAAAATGAACTAAATCGTGTTATTCGCTTTGCTATTTGGACTGTTGATCTTGGACTTACGGACTTAAATGAATCATCCACGATACTATTATTTTTAAAATGAAAATCGCTAAATTTAGTTAATAGACGACTAAATTTAACTAAGTCTCATTTTAAAATAAATGTCATTATCACTTTTTACAAATTGAACTTAACATTTTTAAAACTAGTATTTTAAAATGAATATCATTATCACTTTTTACAAAACGAACTTAACGTTTTTAAAACTAAACTGTTAAAATATTTACAAAAATCACTAAGTACAAAACGAACCTAACGACTTTGAAACTAGAAATTTGTACTTAGAAAATAAAAAGAAAACAAGATTAGTATTATTCTAAAATACCTTAAGTATAAAAAAAAATAATAATAATAATAATAAGTATAAGTATAAAAATACGTATAAAATACGGTGAATAGTAAATACGATGAATAGTAAATACAATGAATAGTAAATACGATGAATAGTAAAATACGATGAATAGTGAAAAGTGAATAGTGAAATACTGAAAATAATTGAAAATTTTACTAAGTATAGAAAATTTAAAATGAAGAAGTAAATGACCTAAAGTGATTGAAAAACACATAAATAAAATTGGACATACTAATAAACGTTTCAATTTAGAAACTTGAAAACGTTAATAATTAACAACACTTCAAATAATAAACGAACGTGTTATGTGATCATATGAAACCGAATACAAATACTTAAACGTTTGACGATGAGACTAGGAGAGTCTAGTAACATGTGATATGGAATATCAAATAAATAATGAATAATGAGTAAGTTAAATAAAAGGTCAAGCTTGGGCCTCAGATATGAAAACGTCAATCGTGAGTGAAGTGGGGTTAAGATAGTCTTGTAGCGGACGCCACTATCTCGACCTTATTGCGTGTGTCATCTCGAATAGTGTGGTATAGCCGGCAGTATTATGCTTTGTGCATCCTGCCCATGCCGTTACGCCTTAAGTCGTATAGCCTGTTCCGTACAAGATAATGAAAAATTCAACTCTTAGTGGGTCAGGCTTTAGGAAATAGTCGTTTTATCCTGAGTTAAGGTGCTCTATGAATAGCATAGCCTACTCTTAAATTGGATATTAGTGTATGCATACTAGACTAGGGTTTTATTCCCCTATTTCGCTAAAGTTATCAGGGCCACCGTGACCTTATTGCGATTGTCATCTCACGGTTCTGTCTCCTTGCCGTGTTTCGTTCTTAGTGGGCGCGACACTAGCATTCGTTCTTACCCTGCGTAAAGATTACTTGACGAGATTATATCTGAAGTTCGAATCATTTCGAACACTAGAGGATGAGATGCAAGTATTATAGTATTCGGCGTGGTTTACGAGTCGAGTAAGCCTCTGCACTATGGAAGTGAGATGCAATCGATCAGAGTACAAAGGCCTACTCAGTGATCAGGCTCGTAAGCAGTATGTGTTGTTTGTTGTCTGATTAAATGAGAACGAGTGTGTACCATCTTCGAAAATTAAAGACCACAACTTTCTGAAATGAATCGAGTCTGTATGATGATTATGATACATTATATATGTTTGTATGCGATCTGATATCGCTTTGTAATCCTGTTGTATATTGTGACACTATTGCTATGCTATTATCTGTTATTTGCCTTCCTAATTGAATATCATGCTTATATGATTTATCGCTTTAAACCGCATGCTTATTATGACTTATATGTCTTTATATGCTATATGTAATAAGCATGTTTATATTTTTATCATAAGGTTATGTTTATAAAGCGATAATATTAAACCAAAATAATTGAAACCGAGGGTAAGTATGAGCATAGCTAGTCACTGTCCGCTCAGCGGGCATCCCCCCATAGTTTATTGTGCAGGACGATCGTGGACCAGGAGCTGGATTTTGGATGGGGCCACGAGACGTTTTTACGCTTTGCTTTTGTTACTTTTGAGAGATATGTAATATATATAACGCTACTCCTTTTAATTTCCGTACTTAGAGTTGTTCTATTCAACTCTTAAACGACGATGTAATATTTGGGTTATTTGTATAATTAATAACGCTGATTTAAGACTTAATTAATTTCCGCCTTAGTAATTAAAGTCGACTAAAAACCAGGTTGTTACAGTTGGTATCAAAGCTGTCTTGCGACCGTGAGTAACTTAATAGTTATTTCATCTAGCGAGAGACACCTGGGCCGGACATTCATATCGTATGTCAGGCATAGACTTATAGGATCAAATAATAAATTAGAAATCTTAGATCGCTAAAATAATAACTTAGATCGCTTTAAAGTGTGAGGATGGGTAGAAACCTTAAGGACCGACCATAGGCTAAGGACTTTTAAATAACGAACTACTTCCCTCAAAATAAAATACACTAACTATCGTATGCTTGCTACTTGCTGAAGTGACTAACTAAAATTAACAACTATCCTCGGATATAAAATCTATATAATAAATTTAATACTCGAAGAACGAAGCCATTAATCGAGTACTGCATTTGACAAGACCTCAAACACAAAGAAATGGGCGAATCAAGAACCTTACGGTGATAAGGCGTTCAAGATCTCAAGATTTACATCTGCAGAAGGATTTCTACAACTCCATCTAATTATCCTCTTTAACTAAAATTTATATTTCGTTCTCTTTTAAAAAAAAAAAATTTAAATTTAACCTCTTTAACCTTTTCTTCTAACTCTCTAATTTCCTAAATCTAAAATTCCTAATAACTTCTTTTCAAATGAAATTTCATTCCTATTCCTTAATCTCGCAAAATGATTTCATTTTTGCTTGTCAATTTCTTAAACTTCTTTTAATTGAATCTCAAAAACCTTCAAACTTTATTATATTTTAATCTCTTAAACTTACTATCTTTTCCAAAGTGTAAATTTTCGTTAATTTATAAATTCTAATCATCTTCTAAAAGTTAACATTTATGTTTTCCCTTTAAAACATCTTTGAATCTTATTCAATTAATTCTAAAATTTTATTCCGTGATTTTAAATACCTTTGAAATTACTATGTTTTAAATCGTATATTTTTTTTTTTACCTTATATACTATCAAGTTAGTTATTTTCAAATTTTTGAACTTATCAATACGATTTCCAAATTCTCAACCTTTAAAATGAATCTTTAGCTTTTCTTTTGAACTTGATAAATATGTTTAAAATTTTCTTAAGGGGGTAGGACAAAATATGATAGTTTAAAATCATTGATTAAAATTATTCAAAATCATTATTTTAACCTACTTAAAATTATGTATTTAATTTCAAATAAAATTATAATTTGTTTTATTTTAAAACCCTTAAAATTTTAATTTAAATTAATTCCGTACAAAACTTCTAGGCCCCACCTTTTTGAAAATCTCTTTAAAGTCGATTTTGGAAAATAACAATCTACTAATATTTCTATATTAATTCAAAACATCCCATTTATAAATATAAAACGTTTATATCCTTCAACTTTAAACACTCTATCTAACACCTTTATAATAATTCAGAAATTCAAACTTTTTGAAAAGTCTTATTCTACCAAAATAAAATATCATTATCGAAATTTGTAAAATTTTGATATTCTCTCTAACTACATTGCTCAACTGCAAGTAGTTATCCACGCTATTCAAGTTTCGGGACGAAACTTTTCTTAAGGGGGTAGGTTTGTAACACCCCGTGTTATTTTAACACAATTTGATAAAAGAATTTAATTCCTTAAATTAAATTCATCCTTTTCCTTTATAATAAAAATGCATCTGAATTTTTTTTCGCCAAATAATAATAAGTTTTCCTAAGTACAAATTTAAAAATTTTGAAAAATAAAGTTTGTCCTATTATCTTCAGAATTGGAAAAGAAACACATTTCAAAATCTTATAAAAATGAACATTTATAATTTTCCCGTCTTTAAAATTCGGATCAACAATTTCAAAGACGCAAATCAAAGTCAAGCCACTTTATATTTTTTTCATAAATCACGTACAAAACAATTACACATCAAAAATGTAATTATTTTGATTATTATTTAATAAATAATATTATATTAATATATAATTACTATTCATTTTCTATTAAACTAGCTTATTTCTAAAATGTCGAAATTCTAAGTTATACTTAATCAAAACTGATAAACTTTTTGACGTTTGATTATAATTCTTTAAATCTATAACAATCCACCAAAAAAATAAATATTTCGACCTAGGAAAGTTTTATTCAAAATTTCGAGGATTAAGATCCGATTTTTATTTTTAGTACCTTTTGAAAATTATTTTTATTTTTAATTCCGATTTTATTTTAAAACACTATTTTAAGATCATATCTTTTATTTCGAAACCTTTCGCGATCGCGCAAATCGAAAATTTCAAAAACGAAAATCGAGCCCGAAAATTTATTAGAACCTTTTGACTTAGACTTTTCTAAGTTTATCCTCTTCCATTTTCTTACACAATTACTTACACCTTTATTTTATCATCATCACTTTTATTTTCTTTATTTAAATTTAAAGTTTATATATAATAATAATAATAATACATATACAAATATGATACTAATACATTAATACTACCATTTTTCATTTCCATCACTTTTAAAATTTTTCTAAAGTAATAAATAAAATATTTTAGTTTTAGAATTCAAAAGTAGAAATATTTCGAAAAATTGTCAAACGCGCAACCTTTAACTTTTATCGCTTTTAACGCCCGACTTTTTAAAACTGACCAAATTCGAGGAAAACATTTTAAAACACAAATTAGACATTTTTAATGCATGAATAGTAATGTGGACTTAATATTTGATGATGGAGGTGATGATGACTTATTTAATTTAATTAAACTTTAAATTAAAACTAAAACCTAATACTTTTAACCTAATTTGTTTTACTAACTTGTGCACATAAATCACAAGTGAAAAAAAATCACTTTGGCACCTCCATTTTGCCGTGGACTTGCCTCCATATTCTCCCATTTTATTTCTTTCATTTTCTTCCTAAATCACTTAAATAAAACCTATAATATTATCTCTAATAATTTCTAAGTAATCTAGTTAATTAGTGGGTATATTAGGGACTAATTTCTTGGGTAATATGGGTGAAGAAATTCCGATCTAAAATTTATTTTAGATCCCCGACGTTTAACATCCTAATTAAGGTGACTAGCCTTGTCTTGTATTATCCTTTTTAGTAAATTAATTTGTTTTGTTATTATGATTTTATGAATATAAAATTTATGTTAAATATGTTAAACATCACTTATATGTTTATGTGTTGTATAATAAAATGATAATAAATAAGTAATAATGATAATAGTGTAATTGTAGTAATATTGTTCATATGTTAGTTAAATTAATTTTGAGCATTTTTAATTTATGTTCATATGATTTCTATGTTTATTTATGTTTTAATGAAGTAGTAATCATATATAAAAATTATGTTAAATATTAACAATGAGTTTAAAGTAAATAAAAATCAAAAATACAATTTTTGTACACAAATAAAAAAACTCACGGTTTTCCCTATTATTTTTAATAAATTTTTACTTTTAATTTTTGTAAATAATATGTTAGAATAAGATAGTTAAAATAGATGTATTCATGTGAAAAAAATTAAATTAGGAAAATAAATTATAAGTTGTTAAATATGCACATGTGTGTTCTTGAGTTTTTATTTGATGTTCATGTGTGTTCTTATTTCCTTCATGTGTGTTCATCATTATTGTTCATTTTGATCTTGTTTTAATTTATGTTTGTTAATAATTTGTGTTTATGTTTAGTTATTGTTTTATATATTGTTAGTCTTATTATATAAATCAACTTAAAACATTATAAATCTTTTAGATTAAAAAGTTAGAAAATTAAAGTGTTGAAAAACACTATTCATAAAAATAAATGAAATGTTTAGTAAATTTCATTTTAGTTTAAATCGTTTTAGTATAATTAGAATAATTAAAATATAAAGACTTTAAGCTAAAGCGATAAAATCGAAAAATGAAAATTTAGAACATCACCTAGCTTGCTCACGGCATTTACATGTTTTTAGGGTTAAATTTTGCTTTTATCACTTTTTTTGTTTATTGTTAATATAATTTAATTATTAGTTAATAAGTTAGAATTAAGAAATTAAAAGAAATAAATCAATTTTGACATATATATTATATCATACGACATATACACTTAAAATTGACTAAATTTGACTAAAATGAAATTATCACTAAGTCACTAAAGTTAAATAGTAATTAGAATTGAATTTTAGTATAAATCGATTTAGTTATAAATGAAATATAATAAACCGATAAAAATATGTAATCATTATAAAAATGAACTAAATCGTGTGTTACTGCCTTTGCTATTTGGACTGTTGATCTTGGACTTACGGACTTAAATGAATCATCCACGATACTATTATTTTTAAAATGAAAATCGCTAAATTTAGTTAATAGACGACTAAATTTAACTAAGTCTCATTTTAAAATAAATGTCATTATCACTTTTTACAAATTGAACTTAACATTTTTAAAACTAGTATTTTAAAATGAATATCATTATCACTTTTTACAAAACGAACTTAACGTTTTTAAAACTAAACTGTTAAAATATTTACAAAAATCACTAAGTACAAAACGAACCTAACGACTTTGAAACTAGAAATTTGTACTTAGAAAATAAAAAGAAAACAAGATTAGTATTATTCTAAAATACCTTAAGTATAAAAAATAATAATAATAATAATAAGTATAAGTATAAAAATACGTATAAAATACGGTGAATAGTAAATACGATGAATAGTAAATACGATGAATAGTAAATACGATGAATAGTAAATACGATGAATAGTAAATACAATGAAAAGTGAATAGTGAAATACTGAAAATAATTGAAAATTTTACTAAGTATAGAAAATTTAAAATGAAGAAGTAAATGACCTAAAGTGATTGAAAAACACATAAATAAAATTGGACATACTAATAAACGTTTCAATTTAGAAACTTGAAAACGTTAATAATTAACAACACTTCAAATAATAAACGAACGTGTTATGTGATCATATGAAACCGAATACAAATACTTAAACGTTTGACGATGAGACTAGGAGAGTCTAGTAACATGTGATATGGAATATCAAATAAATAATGAATAATGAGTAAGTTAAATAAAAGGTCAAGCTTGGGCCTCAGATATGAAAACGTCAATCGTGAGTGAAGTGGGGTTAAGATAGTCTTGTAGCGGACGCCACTATCTCGACCTTATTAGTGTGTCATCTCGAATAGTGTGGTATAGCCAGTATTATGCTTTGTGCATCCTCGCCCATGCGAATTCGCCTTAAGTCGTATAGCACATTAAGTACAAGATAATGAAAAATTCAACTCTTAGTGGGTGGGGCTTTAGGAAATAGTCGTTTTATCACGAGTTAAGGTGCTCTATGAATAGCATAGCCTACTCTTAAATTGGATATTAGTGTATGCATACTAGACTAGGGTTTTATTCCCTATTTCGCTAAAGTTATCGGGCCACCGTGACCTTATTGCGATTGTCATCTCACGGTTCTGTCTCCTTGCCGTGTTTCGTTCTTAGTGGGCGACACTAGCATTCGTTCTTACCTGCGTAAAGATTACTTGACGAGATTGTATCGAAGTTGAATCATTTGAACACTAGAGGATGAGATGCAAGTATTATAGTATTCGGCGTGGTTACGAGTCGAGTAAGCCTCTGCACTATGGAAGTGAGATGCAATCGATCAGTACAAAGGCCTACTCAAAGGGTCGGGCTCGTAAGCAGTATGTGTTGTTTGTTGTCTGATTAAATGAGAACGAGTGTGTACCATCTTCGAAAATTAAAGACCACAACTTTCTAAAATGAATCGAGTCTGTATGATGATTATGATACATTATATATGTTTGTATGCGATCTGATATCGCTTTGTAATCCTGTTGTATATTGTGACACTATTGCTATGCTATTGTCTGTTATTTGCCTTCCTAATTGAATATCATGCTTATATGATTTATCGCTTTAAACCGCATGCTTATTATGACTTATATGTCTTTATATGCTATATGTAATAAGCATGTTTATATTTTTATCATAAGGTTATGTTTATAAAGCGATAATATTAAACCAAAATAATTGAAACCGAGGGTAAGTATGAGCATAGCTAGTCATCACCGCCAATGAGCATCCCCCCATAGTTTATTGTGCAGGACGATCGTGGACCAGGAGCTGGATTTTGGATGGGGCCACGAGACGTTTTTACGCTTTGCTTTTGTTACTTTTGAGAGATATGTAATATATATAACGCTACTCCTTTTAATTTCCGTACTTAGAGTTGTTCTATTCAACTCTTAAACGACGATGTAATATTTGGGTTATTTGTATAATTAATAACGCTGGTTTAAGACTTAATTAATTTCCGCCTTAGTAATTAAAGTCGACTAAAAACCAGGTTGTTACACAAGGTGTAGGGACAAGGCCTAGGTCGTCCCAAGGCATAGGGACGAGTTCCAAATTGAGTAAATGAGCTCCAAATTCAGTCCCGAGGTCCCGGAACACCTTCAAACGCTAAAATGAGGCTCGTGCGCAAGCGAAACGCAACGAAACCAGCTTGAAACATCACGAAACTTTACGAAACTTTACGAAACCTCCCGAATAGCATCCTAACCTCCAAATATGCGCGTTTACCTGCAATATAGACACAAAAATGCAGCAGGGCCAAAACGGAGAGAAATAGGAGCCGAAATGCATATAAAAGTACGAGAAACGCAAAGTAAAGCTAACGAACAAGGAGCTATAAGTACATATATATACGACACATCAAAGAGCCCAAAACAAGTCAGAATAAAGAGGGAAGGAGCCGCCAGTTGACAAGCGGCTGGAAAACAAGCCGCCTGTCAACAGGCGGTTGGTTTTGGTGTGTTTGCGTGTTTTTTGGGCTGAAATAGGCATGTGACGTGTTGATTTGATTTGTTGGGCTGGTTTTGTCGTGAGTATTGCCTCTGGACCAAGGGGTATTACCCCTTGTTTGGGCTGAAGGTGTTTTCTCGTTTTTTTGTGTTTCGTGTTTCGGTTTTTGTCGTGTTTTTCGATTTCGGCTCGAAATAAAATTGTTTCGTGTTGTATTATTTTGTGAAGTCGTTGGTTTTACGAAAATGTGACTCGTGAGGTGAGTTGGCCCGTTTTGAGTGCGTATTTTTGTAGTTGCGGGTTGTTTTTGTGGACTGTTTTTGTGGGTTGCTTTTTTGTGGGTTGCTTTTGTGGGCTGAATAATCGTGTCATGCTTCTCGGCTTGAAATAGAACGACAAGATTAATGTTCATTTTACGAAATATGCAATTTTAAATAAATACGTTAATAAAACGACTAAAATGTTTTAGACACTTTGTACCGTTTCGTCTATTTATAAAACATGCATAAAAGTTCATTTTCATCATCGGGTTGCTTTTGGGGGGTACGGATACGGGTATCTACAGGGATATCGGACATAAATAGAGTAACCCTATTTCCGTTATATTTGACCTAAATCCGTTACATTATACGGTTAAGTAGTACTAAATTGCCCTATTTCAGTTACATTTAACCTTAATACCCTATTGCCGTCATTTTAACGGTTAAATTGAACTAAATCATACATTATACGAAATTTAGTTGATGACCTTAAATATAATTTCTTAACTAATCAATTACTTAGTTATACCAAAATGACATAAACGTCAATATAGTAAACGACCTTAAATATCACTGTGGAACCCGGGAACCGCGTTCGGGGGACCCAACTCGGCGTCTTGCTTAAGGGCGGATTTTAAAGTTAAAAAAGATTAAGTTGGAAAAACCTTTAAGAACTGTTATGGAGTCGCCACCTATTTATCGCGGAAAATAGGAACCTGCTACCATGTTCTAAGTTAAAAACATGTCCTAGATTTTGGAGCACGCCGACACCCCTAGATCTAAGGTTGTGAAACCAGATTGGATTCGGGGTGAGGGTACTTTAGAAAAAGAGTTAATTCAAATAATGATTTATGAAAACCTTTTAGAAAAGCCTATGTAAAAATAGCCTCTACTGACCTAGAACAATCCTTGTAAGATGATATTTGAGCTAATGTTGTCGCTACGTACAAGTGCGATAAGTTGTAAAATAATGCAGATGCAAAAAGATTGATTAAAACCCTCAGTTTAGCATGTTTAACTTGTTAACGAATACGGTTCAGTTAAAGGTCGAATTCATTGTTTAAGTTGATTTTAATGCAAAATAAGAAGGTGCAAGATGCATGCAAATAAAATAAAGTTCAATTGTCCATTGGTTTATTTTATAAGGTCGGTTGCTTATGCGACTTTGGCGTGTCATCGGATATGGAGTGTACCCGAAGTAAATAGAACACTTGGATTGCAAGCGCGCTGGGTGCCAAAGCCGGAGGGGGCGCTAAAGTGTAGACCCCTTTGTTAGTCCATAGAAAATAAGAAAAAGCTTTGATCCAAGTGGATCGGTACCTACCTTGTCCTGACGCTTCAGATCTGGGCAGAGCTTCGCTTCTTGAACTTAAAAGGAGGATGAATTCAACACGGGATGGTGTGTTGAACTCAAGGATTTGAGTGCTTGAGGCTTTTGTGGATGTGAAAGGGATGTAAGATGTGAATTTGGGGTGTAAAAGATGTATTCTGGTTGTGAATTGCTGTGAGAATTGTGTGTGAAAGATGTGAAAGATGATCTATGAGGTCGGGTATAGGGGTGTATATATACTAAAAACCTCGGAGAAATTAGGAAATCGGGGATAAAAACAGGCCTAGGAACCGCATAGCCTTATGCGGTTGCCTGGGGAAACCGCATAGGCTTATGCGGTTCCCCCCTCAAACCGCATAAAGTCATGCGGTTTGAGGGTCTGGTTTTAGGTCTGCTTTCCAAGTTTCGGTTGAATTGTATCTTTGAAAGATTTCGTGATAATCTCGAACGTGTAGCTCAAGAAAACCCCTAGGATATTTCTGAGATATTTTGTGATGCTTAGGGCTTTGGAGTGCGGGCCAAAGGCTGGGTTTGGGCTCGGTTTGGGCAGAGACAGAAAAATGAAAAGGGTGTATTTGCATAGTTTTTGTGAAATAAGATAAGACGTGAAGCCGTATTTTGTGTAAGAGGGGGCTAAATAGCGATTTTAGCTACCGGGCCTAAATTTAGGAATTTAGGAATGCTGAATTAGACCTTGTTAATGTAAAAGGGGCTAATTGTAGTGCAAATGCGAAGCTCATGCCAAATGAAGCAGGACAAGGACCTAGCTAGACTCCAAATGGACAAAATGAACGTTTATTTAAGTGTGATGTGAAGCGACCTAAATTATTCTAACATTTAAAACGACTCAAAATGAATTCGACATTAGTTAGAACCGTTTAAGTCAACGTTAAACATGCGTAATAAAAGTCCGTGATACATCACAGGGTTTTGTGCGGGAGGGTACGGATATGGGTATCCACAGAGCCCCCAGTTTGACTGAGCTCGGACTAGAGCGCTAGTCAAACTCCTACGACCATATCCGGACCATTACAGTCTCGATACAGTCAACGGAACGAAGCATGTGTCCATGGGTGAGACAAGGACTTCGAACCGGGCTAAACGGGGAGGGGCGTGCGCATTTTAAGGACTTGGCGGTCCGTGCATGCTATAAGGGCCTGCCGGCCTGCTGGATGTCTTCGTCGTGCTTGTTGTACTGTCGTTGTTGGTGCCTTTGCTTAGTATCGTCGGATGCCTGGTGCTGGTGCTTGTAATGTCTTCGTATTGCATGTGTACTTTGTAAGATGTTTGGGTATGCATGAGGTGTATAATCAAGTAGGGGTGCTTATGTAGATGTAGGTGTAGGTCTCGTGAAAGAGCGTCCGTGTAATGCTTGTGCTTGAACTTGCCGAGGAGCGTCTATGTAAAGTAAAATGCTTGGAGTTAGGTGTATATTGCAGAGTGCTTGTGCTTAGGCTCGCCGAGGAGTGTCTATGTAGTCGTGGTTGCATATGATTGCCTTCCGTTGAGGAGAAAATGATGTAATGCTCGTAAAGAGCGTTCGTGCTTCTGCTTCTGTACCGTACATTAAATGCTTAATATACGCGTATGGCGGACTGTAGGTGACGCCTTGACCCAACCATGGGACGTATTTGGAGTTGCATTAGAGCTAGGATGAATTAGGAATCGAAAAGTAGGCGTAAAAACGAGAAAAAACCGAGAAAAGCCAAGGGCAGGAACCGCATAGCCTTATGCGGTTCAAGGGGCAAACCGCATAAGGTTATGCGGTTTCCCTAGTTGGCTGTTGGGGGCTATATAACACGAGTGAGGCCGTGAGTGAGGTTCATAACTCATTTACGGTTTCTTGCTCAAAAAAACGTCATTTTTCGATTTCTCAACCGTTTTTGTTCGTTTTTCTTGCGTTGCCTTGCTATGGAACGAGGTAATGCTCCATTTTAACTTGTTTTTACGTTATTTGTTGTTGTAATTAGCTAGTTTTGCCTTGAAATGTTGAAAAGACGGGTTTTGAATGAAAACCCGAGTTTTGCTTGAAATTTGCCGTTTGAATGCTTGAAATTGACGTCATTGCGTTGCATTATGCCATGCGAACGTGTATGTGTGAATTGATTGTGATTTAGACCGTCTTTGTGTGAAAAACGTCCAAATTAGGTTTCGGGCCCGAAAACGAACCCTGATTTTCCGACCCGGAATTTCAATTAAACTTCGGTGTAGGATGCCCATAGCGAGTATAGCATGCCTATAGCGTTAGTTTGCGAAAAAGTCGAGTTAGGGCTTTCAAATCGCCGTCTTAAGTCGTAGTTATACGGAGTAATTAGGGCGAATTGGGGGTTTTTGATCGGGATGACCAAAATGCAATTGCTTGTAATGGGTTGTCGTTTGGGGCTATTATGGCGCATAGAAACCATAAAGTTACAATTTTGAAGTGTAGAGAACGGTTTTCGGCTTAATTGTGAATTAGGCCTAAAAATGCTCTGTTGGGTGTATAGTGTAATGTGTTTAAAGGATGTGTATGTATTATGTGCGTATTATTTGTGTATATTTGTGTATGTGTATGCCAAGTTGTATGCTTGCATGTATTATAGCTGTATGTATTGGTTGTGTTTGGTTGCAGGGGAAGATTCTAGTCGTGTCACGAGGTCGAAATCCCGTAGGAGTGCTAGCTCGAGGACCGAGGGAGCCTCTAGCTCGAGTGGTTTGAGGCGTACACGTAGCGAGAGGGAAGCCGACCCTCGTGATTTGTCCACGAGACGTGGGCAATCACGCGGTAGGGGTCGTGGGAGGCATGTCCCTGTGCCTGATCCTGAGGAGGAGGAGGCGGATGCGTTTGCTCAGGAGTTTGTGGACGAGCTGGAGGCTGAGATGGATGTTCTTGAGGAGGTCGAGGAGGTTGCGCCAGAGCGAGTAGCTCTAGGCGCGAAAATCACGCGGCAACAGGCGTCCGCCAAGGGCTGGGATGGCCATAACCTTCTACTTGCCCCGGAGAGATACGTTTCCTATCGAGCGACGATGGGTTGGCAGAAAGGTCCGATGAGGACTTTCTCGGGCGTGTCGTCCGCAATGTGTGTTTTTGAGGAGAAGCTTGCGCCGGGAGCGCAGCTTGGAGTCGCGTAGTGCATTTGGCCCGTTGGTCGGCCACTGGAGGGAGATTGCAAGGAAGAAGCAGACGGCGAACACGATCTTGATCGGGGCCTTCCTAAACGGTATTGGGACACCACGACGACGTTCCATATGCCCGCTTTGAGGCGGCATTACCTTGTCCGAGTATGCGGTCATTACGGGCCGCCGTCGGGACCGTGACATGAGCTTTGAGTTTGCGCCGTCCGTTGTGGACGAGGTTGTGACTGATGCGATCGGCAGTGGTTTGGAGGTGATTTGCGAGGGTGCTCCACCTTACACTTTCAAGACGAGTTATATCTTGGAGTACTTTGAGGGGAAGACCGAGTATGACCCCTCGGAGTGGAGTGACGAGCAGAATGCTCATATGTGGCTGTGGTGGTTCGTCAGTGCCGTGTACTTCGGCGATAAAGGCGAGCGGGCGTCGACATCGGTCCTTATGCATCTCCCGGATTGGAGTGCAATTGGGACGTTCGACTGGGTGACGCCGTCTTTGGGTTTGTGCATTCGTTTCTGCATGGATGCCGTGAGACCGCGGGTCATGGATCGAGGGTCGAGACTGTCCTTAGTCTCGCCTGGGTTCTTGATGGAGGTACGTGTTAATTCTGTCTTTGTTTCGGGTGCATTTGTTGTTTGTTTTCGTGTTGTCTTTGTCTTTGTCGTCTTTGTCTTCTTTGTAATGTGTTTTTGTTTTTTGAGTGTGCAGTCATGGATTCTTAGCCATTTTCCTTTTCTGCTCCCCCCGCATGCTCTGACGATCGTGAGAGAGTATCCGTGATGCGTGCCAGAACGCGATGCAACCGTCGCGTTTAACTGGTCGTATGACGAGGTTCGGGTGCTTCTGAACCAGATGCAGTTTGATCAGGTTTGTGCTTGAACCATTTTAAATAGAATGTACTTAAAATGATTGTATTGTGAGTGTTTGTGTTTATGAGTGTTTGTTTTTGTTTTTGTGCTTGTAGTTCGTGCCGTTCAGTGGGGCGGTATGCACGGGTATTCTGAAGGCATCGAGCGCGGTTTGCGATCACGAGAGACCAGCGCTTTGTACTTAGCGGCGCCGTGCGGGCGGCAGTATCTTAGGGCGCTTGGCCTTCGAGCGGGGTGGCCAACTCCGGTGGTGCCTAGGGACCCGCCAAAGGGTCTGTTGAAGCGAGGGTTCATTCGGGATCAGATGGCGTTATGCGGGGAAGGAGAGTCGGTGAGTCTTCTCGTCTCCGGGAAGACTCTGACCACTTTGCGAGTCTCGGCTTGCTTGTGGGCGATTGAGGTATGTTTGATCTTTGTTGAGGGTGCGTAAGGTAATTTTTGCGAAAAATTTCACGACGTGTGCGTTTGTACTTGTTTGTAGGAATTTGATCAGGAGATGGCGAGCGACTGGCGACTTCCTACCACCGCTGAGTACGACGAGTCCGGTGTCGCGTCAGACTTTCACTTTGCCGACGATTACGGTGACCACCGACGGGCATGGACACCGGACTCGGCGGTGAAGAAGGTATGTTGTATATGTGAGTGAGCCCCCAGTTTGATCGAGGTATGAAACATGGCGAAGATCAAACTAGTGAGATGCGTGTTTTTGTGTTACCCCCTCGAGTTTGGCTTAATTGGAGTGAAATTAAGGCAAAGTGGGGATGAGCGCTGTTAATTTGAAATTTCCCCCCTAAGTTTGACTTGTGTGGAACCCGGGAGGGACCCAACTCGGCGTCTTGCTTAAGGGCGGATTTTAAAGTTAAAAAAGATTAAGTTGGAAAAACCTTTAAGAACTGTTATGGAGTCGCCACCTATTTATCGCGGAAAATAGGAACCTGCTACCATGTTCTAAGTTAAAAACATGTCCTAGATTTTGGAGCACGCCAACACCCCTAGATCTAAGGCTTGTGAAACCAGATTGGATTCGGGGTGAGGGTACTTTAGGAAAAGAGTTAATTCAAATAATGATTTATGAAAACCTTTTAGAAAAGCCTATGTAAAAATAGCCTCTACTGACCTAGAACAATCCTTGTAAGATGATATTTGAGCTAATGTTATCGCTACGTACAAGTGCGATAAGTTTGTAAAAGAATGTAGATGCAGATGCAAAAAGATTGATTAAAACCCTCAGTTTAGCATGTTTAACTTGTTAACGAATACAGTTCGATTAAAGGTCGAATTCATTGTTTAAGTTGATTTAATGCCAAATAAGAAGGGTGCAAGATGCATGCAAATAAAATAAAGTTCAATTGTCCATTGGTTTATTTTATAAGGTCGGTTGCTTATGCGACTTTGGCGTGGCATCGGATATGGAGTGTACCCGAAGTGAATAGAACACTTGGGTTGCAAGCGTATTTGGGTGCCAAAGCGGGGCGCTAAAGTGTAGACCCCTTTGTTAGTCCATAGAAAATAAGAAAAAGCTTTGATCCAAGTGGATCGGTACCTACCTTGTCCTGACGCTTCAGATCTGGGCAGAGCTTCGCTTCTTGAACTTAAAAGGAGGATGAATTCAACACGGGATGGTGTGTTGAACTCAAGGATTTGAGTGCTTGAGGCTTTGTGAGGGTTTTTGTGAATTGTGAGGAGAAATTGTGATCTGAAAGTGTGTTTTGAGGTCGAGGTATAGGGCTGTATATATACTAAAAACCTCGGAGAAATTAGGAAATCGGGGATAAAAACAGGCCTAGGAACCGCATAGCCTTATGCGGTTGCCTGGGGAAACCGCATAGGCTTATGCGGTTTCCTCCCCAAACCGCATAAGGTTATGCGGTTCGAGGGTGTGGTTTTAGGTCTGCTTTCCAAGTTTCGGTTGCATTAAATCTTTGAAAGATTTCGTGATAATCTCGAACGTGTAGCTCAAGAAAACCCCTAGGATATTTCTGAGATATTTTGTGATGCTTAGGGCTTTGGAGTGCGGGCCAAAGGCTGGGTTTGGGCTCGGTTTCGGGCCCGAGACCCGAAAAAATGAAAAGGGTGTATTTGCATAGCTTTTGTGAAATAAGATAAGACGTGGAGCCGTATTTTGTGTAAGAGGGGGCTAAATAGCGGTTTTAGCTACCGGGCCTAAATTTAGGAATTTAGGAATGCTGAATTAGACCTTGTTAATGTAAAAGGGCTAATTGTAGTGCAAATCTGGCTTCATGCCAAATGAAGCAGGACAAGGACCTAGCTAGACTCCAAATGGACAAAATGAACGTTTATTTAAGTGTGATGTGAAGCGACCTAAACATTTTAACATTTAAAACGACTCAAAATGAATTCGACATTAGTTAGAACCGTATAAGTCAACGTAAAAGCATGCGTAATAAAAGGCCGTGATACATCACAGGGTTTTGTTTGGGAGGGTACGGATATGGGTATCCACAGAGCCCCCAGTTTGACTGAGCTCGGACTAGAGCGCTAGTCAAACTCCACGACCATATCCGGACCATTACAGTCTCGATATAGTCAGCGGAACGAAGCATGTGTCCATGGGTGAGACGAGGACTTCGAACCGGGCTGAACAGGGAGGGGCGTGCGCATTTTAAGGACTTGGCGGTCCGTGCATGCTATAAGGGCCTGCCGGCCTGCTAGATGTCTTCGTCGTGCTTGTTGTACTGTTGTATATGCTTGGTATCGTCGGATGACTGGTGCTGGTGCTTGTAATGTCTTCGTATTGCATGTGTACTTTGTAAGATGTTTGGGTATGCGTGAGGTGTATAATTGAGTAGGGGTGTTCATGTAGGTGTAGGTGTAGGTCTCGTGAAAGAGCGCCCGTGTAATGCTTGTGCTCGCCGAGGAGCGTCTATGTAGAGTGAAGTGCTTGGAGTCAGGTGTATATTGCAGAGTGCTTGTGCTTGGGCTCGCCGAGGAGTGTCTATGTAGTCGTGGTTGCATATGATTGCTTTCCGTTGAGGAGAAAATGATGTAATGCTCGTGAAGAGCGTTCGTGCTTCTGCTTCTGTACCGTGTATTAAATGCTTATGGCGGATAGCCAACAGGTGGAGGATGGCTTGGGCTGAGCAGGCTGCTCAGTTGTGTCAGAGCCGGGCTGAGACGGCGCAGATTCGGCGTGCGTTTGACGAGTATCGTCGTCGTCATCCCGAGTGAAATTGTGTAACAAAGATTGTATGAACCTTTATGTACATGTCGTTGTAGCTTTAACGTTGAACTTGATCGTTGTAGCTTGAGCTTGATTGTCGTCGATAAACCTGTTTGGTAGGCTTGTTTTGAAAAAATGATATGATTCCCGAGTGGGATGCATTTGATGTTTGATTTTAGATTGTGAAAATGTTTTTGTGAAAAGTTCATTTTAAGTGCGAAATGAGCTTGCATGAATGTTGAAGATTGTGGTGTTGACTCGTGGTATGAATCGTATATGCTAAAGTGAAGTGTAATGCTGGTGTGTGGGGAACAACAAGAGGATGTCGTAGGGCGGTGTGGCTTGTGGTGTTTTAGGAAAGACGAATTTAGGAAACGATGAGAAAAACCAGCCCCTGAAACCGCATAGCCTTATGCGGTTCGTGGGCTAAACCGCATAAGCTTATGCGGTTTGGGTTGCAAACCGCATAGAGCCATGCGGTTTTTTGGTCTGTCTGGTAGCGCTATATTTCCATATTTCGGACATTGTTTTCCTATATAAGGAGAGGGGGTACGTGCCATAATCTTCACTCACAAACACTTCTCCTCTTTTCTTTTGCTTTAGATTTTTGCTCTCATAAATATATTAGGTATATTTATAAAAGTTTTTTTTTTTTTGTGTTCGAGAAAATGGAGGAGCATTTTGATGCTCTTTTGAAGAGGTGGACTTCTTCACTAAGCTCGGCAATGAAGAGGGCGGTGTATGATGATGGTGCGGGTGTTTTTATTGCTTTCGCCAAATGAAAGTCGATCTAGACTTCCTTGATGTGTGCTTAGATTATTGGGATCCTAGTTTGCACGTGTTTAGGTTTCCCGGGGGAGAAGTGTGTCCTTTAGTTGAGGAGTTCTCGGCCATTGCGGGGTGGTCGAAACGGACTACTCCTGTGGTCGTAAGGAGTGAGCTTTGTTACAACGGGATGTTGCGAAACTTCCTTGGGATGACGAATGCTCATGCTGCAGGTTTGTTTGAGGGAGGCAAGGTAAACATGCTTCTCTTGTGTCAACGATACATGAATAAAGTTGATACTAGTATTTCGGACCGTTCTAGGCGGAGGGCCCTTGCTTTTTGTTTGGTTCATCGGTATGCTTTTGCGGGGTCCATGCGGATGGAGTGTTCTAAACGCGAGGAATGCTCGTGTTGTCGAAGAGATGGAAAGGGGATATGATCCTTCTGCGTTGATCTTAGCGGAGACCATACTGGGTTTAGACGACCGTTATGCTAATCGTCTGAGCTTGTACAGGGGTTGCGCTAGGATTCTCAACGTTTGGCTCATGGAGAGGCTAAGTGTGTATAAAGCTCTTCCCCTTGGAAGTGTTTTCAAGGCTGCTGCCACGACGTCTCGAAAGATGGAGTGGGCTGACCTTCGGGAGCGTTCGCTAAACTACTACCGGGGGTTTGTCAAAGAGAGCTCCATTCGTTGGTATGTGTCTTGGTGGGGTATTACGGCGGTTACGGCGCCGTCTGTTGCGAATGCTTCTCGTGGGTTGATGTTGTGTGGGTTTGAACGAGGAGTGTGGATTCATCCTCTTCGCTTGAAGAGGCAAATCGGGCTTGCTCAGACCATTCCTGAGCAGGATACTCAGGTTGGAGGGGTTGTTGTCTTTGAACAACCAAATGATTGATGCTTGGATCCGAGGATGGCCTGACCGTGTTACTTGGGTATTCCGAGCATATAGAGTCTAGTCGTGTTACCGACTTCTATACACGCAGTGGTATCGTTCCAATGATCCTCGAGGAGCGGGGAATCAAAGGAGGAGGGAAAGAATGGGCGGGGCCCTCCTTGGCGTATGAGGTGGTGCGCGAAAGGAGGGACTATGGTGATCTTTGTGCGGCTAGTGCAGATCCTTCTACTTGAGACCGCGCGGGAAAGGCTTGGACCGAAGGTGGCTGTCAGAGATCGTCTAGTGTCAAGGATCGAGGAGCCCCCAGTCGTGCAGGACGAGGATCCGATCGAGCCCCCAGGTTTTGAGAGATCCGTCCTGTCTTTGAGTTCGAAGATTGTGGCGGAGCGGCCCCTTGAAGATGAAGAGGCTAATCCGAAGCGTCAGAAGATGACTTGAGTAGTTTGCTTTGTTTTGTTTAGAAAATTTCCTCTATTTTAATACATGTTTTTAGATTCAAATAAAGGGCTAAGGAGGCTTGTTCCTAGCTCATTTCTAAATTGCGAAAAATTCTAAATAAAGTAATAAAATAGAATTAATTTGCTTTTGCCTTGTCTCGTTGCTTTCTTTTGTTTGTTTTTAAATGTTCTCGACCTTTTTAAGCTTTGAACATTCATACTTTGTCTTAAAATCCTCGACCTTTTTAAGCTTTGGATTCGTTTGTTTGACTTGTTTCGTCTTTAAGTCCTCGACCTTTTTAAGCTTTGGACTTGGATTTTTGTTTTGTTTTGTGTTGACTGTGCTCTCGACTTTTTTAAGCTTTGAGCGTGTCTTTTTGTGAGTGCAACGCCCTTGACCTTTTTAAGCTTTGGGCATGCGTGCTAAAAAGTTCGGTTGTGCTTTTGATAAGCTGCCTACGTATCTGCTTTTTAAATACAGAATCAAACCGGCGTAGTTCGTGTGATTCGGTTGAGTTCTTTGTAAAGCTGCCTACGTATCCACGGTGCATGGAATCAAACCGAGCGTAGTTCACCCATACGAGAGTGAGTTTTGTTTTTGAAATACATTGCAAAAGTGTTTGTGTTTTAGGGGTAGTATTTCTTGAGTTGATCAAGATTTGTTGGTGTCTAAGTCCCGACCAGTCAAGGTCGATTAGTTTCTGGCTCCTCGGGAAGGATTTCCTTGACCAAATGCGGTCCGCCCAATTGGGTTTGAATTTCCTCTTGGGTCATTGGTAATGGTGCTCGGGTGATTTGAGTACTAGGTCACCCACTTTAATGTTTCGTGGCTTGACCCGTTTGTTGTAAGCGCGTTGTAGGCGAGATTGATACATTCGGTTGTACTTAGTGAATGTAACCGTCTTTCGCCTAAGAGGATGAGTTGTTCGTATCGTTCGCGTGCCCATTCGGCCTCGAGAATGTACGCTTCCATGAGAATTGAAGGGATTGCATTTCGATTTCTGAGTTGAACGGCTTCCATCCCGTAGGTTAGGAAATAAGGTGTCATGCCTGTGGGTGTGCGGATGGTTGTGCGGTATCCCCATAATGCAAATGGGATTTTGTTGGGCCAGTCGTGGCAGGTGTCGATCATCTTTTTGAGGATTGATACGACGGTTTTGTTTGCTGCCTCGACCGCGCCGTTAGTTTGTGGTCGGTAGGGTGATGATTTGTGTCGTTGTATCTTGTATTTGAGGAGGAGTGGTTCCACCTCTCCTTGGAAGTGTGTGCCTTGGTCACTTATGAATTCGTGGGGTATGCCGTAACGACAAATGATGTTGTTTTGTATGAATTTCGCAACTTCTTTTGTGCCTAGCGTACGGTATGATGCGGCTTCGACCCATTTGGTGAAATAGTCGATGGCCACGAGGATGAAGCAGTGTCCTCCTGCTCCCACGGGTTGTACTTTGCCAATGACGTCAATCCCCCATGTGGAGAAAGGCCATGGCGAGGTTAAACTGTATAGTGGTGAAGGAGGGATGTGTTGTACGTTTGCAAAGATTTGGCAATTATGGCAATGTTTTGTTGGAGTATGTGTCCTCCACAATAGTGCGATTACTTAATAAATCTCAATTAAGGAATACATGGGGATAATCCTGTATTATTGTCAATTGATTAACGTAAATCAATAACGGTTGGCTGACTAGAGTTTGACGTTATTGTCGTGAGAACGGCGGTGATCAATTGATCCCTTTAAGTCACACCTAAAGGAACGTACTCCAAATATTAAAGCTAATTAATTGTATGAGATACGATTATATTAGTGACTTGATTATTTGACTAACGGTTAGTCGGTCTATTGTTTTAGAGAGAAATCGAGTTGTGAACTCGAGTGATTTAATTTTATATCGATAAAATTATTAGAGGAGATGAAAATTAGTGATTAAGTGTTAATTCACTAATTGTGTATATTTTACTAATGAGATTAGTAAAAGTACATTTTGAATATATGTGTAAAGGTACATGTATATTAAGGAAGAGTTTAATTAATTTATACTTTATCATATTAGATGATTTAAGTGATAAATTATAAGTATTTGTGGGACAAATATTGGAAAAACAAAATGGACCCAAAGCCCCTATTTGGACCGTCCAAATCAAGTGGGGAGGGATGATTCCCTCTTTGTCCTATTTGTTTTGTTCCTAGTCTATTGTATTGCATGCATGGTAAAAACATAATCATCACAATGCATACAATTGTTCTTAGCTAGGAAAAACTTTTTTCTCTCCTCTCTTTGACCAAATGGCCGGCCCCCTTGGTGTGTGTTACACACTTTGGGTTGCTTGCTTTTCTATTTAAATCACAAGGGAAAGAAAGATAATGCATGCAAGTTTTCATTTTAACTTTCTCTCACAAAATCCTCTCTAAAACTCTCTCATATATTACTACTAGTATTACTAAGTGTTAGTAAGTATTAGTAATAATAATATACATATTATCAAGTTAGTATTAAGTATTTCTAGATCAAAATACTTAGTATTTTGGTAGTAGTTCTTGGGTGCTAACTAAAGGAGGTTTTCTACATTGAAAACTTGGGTTATTAAGGAGGATCATCCTAAGCTATATCTCAAGAAACTAAACTAGAAAGGAGTTCTAGTTTAGTGCCCTAATATCCTTTAAAAGAAAGGTATAAATTTCTAATCTTGTAGCAAAATACTTTTGTTAACTACATAGATCTTGCTAAATCAAATTAGAGTAATTTGATTTACACTAATACTTGATTAGTGAATGGGATCCGATCCCTACAAGTGGTATCAGAGACAAGGCTTGTAGTTACAAATTTATTTTGTTGTTTTTGGAGTTTTATGTATTTATTGAGAATAAATAACATAAAATCCGAAAATAGTGTTAAAAATGGTTTTAACACGAGATTTTTATAGCATGCAAAGTTTCTGGTCTCATGAAGTTTCTGGTCAAATTTCGTAATTTTTGGAATTTGTTTGCTAATTTAAATGATTTTTATACAAAACCGAGTCAAAAAGTGTGTTTTTGGCTAAAATAATTACTATAAATAGTTATAGTTCGAATCTGGTCACGAAATTTTTACACAGTGATATTTCATATTTATACATTCTGCATGTAAATGTTCAAAGTCAGATTTTGAGTTTTGGATATTTATTCATATTTTTGTTTAAAATCGGTATGGTTTGCATTTTATGTCCAAAAATATAGTAAATGTTGTTTTCTGGACATAAAATTTATACCAATATTTTTACACATTATGAGGATGCTCTCGTATAAATTTGGGATTTTACCTCACTGTTTTAGACGTTTTCTTGATTTTATGAGTTAAAATCGATGAAATCGTATGTTATTTTATATAAAATAATTCGTAAATATTTTCTGGCCAAACTTTTCTTTTCTGATATTTTGGAAGTGTTCCAGAATATACAAAATTTTTTCAAAATAAAAATAATTTTATTTTATTTTATTTTGATTTTATAAAGCTTTATTCATAAAAGGGTTATGATTAAAGTACTTCTAATTAGCAAATGACCATGTTTATGAACTAAAATCACCATGAGTTAGTATAAACTAATGTTGGGTGTTCTAAAATCAGTTTAGAAGTTTAGTTCAAGCTTAAAAGGTGTTTTAAGCATTATTGATTAATATAAGATTAATCGGTTAAAAATGAGATCGGTTTGAAACGATTAAATGCGTTTTTTTGTTTAAGGCGATTTTGGCATGTTTTTATTTATAAGCTTTACATTATGCATGTTTGGATGAATGTTTATTATTGAATGAATGTTTGTTCTTACTAGTATGGCCATAGCTTGTTATATTTTTACCGATATTGCCCGTAATGAAAGGGAATATCGTGTGGGTTTGTAATTAAATGCGATCTCGTATCGCCGGTTTGTAATTTTTAATAGTTTATTTCATTTATAAATGTATAATAGGATTGCTATGTATTCATTTGTAAATCATACTTGTAACTATTTATAAATCGAAGACCGGTGATGGAGATCGACATGGAGCCTTAGAAGTGTTCTAAAGCTTGCAAGGAGAAGACTTGGATGAAGTCCATTTGAAGAGGGACCAAAGGAGTTGGTTTCCAATTTGTAACTCCTTGTATTTTAATTACTTTTAGGTGGCCATACTAGGTTTATGCTTGCTTGCTTGGTTTTGCTTGTTTGTTTGCTTATATATTCCGCTCACATGCCAAAATCGCCATGCATGCCACGATATCCCACTCCGATTGTCATTTTTAGGTCGCCATTCTTAAATTAGTTCACTTATAAAGAATTTAAATGACTAAAAATTGACAAGATCACCCACATTTTAACAAAAATGAATTGAGATTAAGCCTTTCCAAATATAGCGACTATGAACCCCATGTTCGTGAGGACCTCATGACGTGGAACCTTGTTACCATGGGTAAGTAGTGGGAGGAAGTCCCATGCTATTTTGGTTTGGACTCAACCAAATAAGAGTTATTTGGGGCTAATCGATGCATTTTATAAGAAAATCATCAACCAAGCATTCTAGTGTAGAATTAGTCAAGTGTTGACTTATCGCTTTTATATAAAAGGAAACATGAGATGTCTAATTTTATATGGAAAACGAGTCTTGGAATCATTTATATAATTTCGTGGGAGATCATTATATAAATGGACGTTTGTTTTAAAAATGAGTTTTAGCAAATGTCATTAATGAACTATGAATGTTAATATATTTCCTCATATTTGTTGTAGAATTATTTGTTTCAAATCGCAATGGCATCATCATCATCAACTCCCGCGCCCATTTTGGGCAAAGATTCATGGTTGCGAACCGTGATGGATAAGTGTATCCTCAAGGATGACGGTAGCAACTTCGTCGAATGGGATTCGACAATGAAGGGCGCCGCGACATCCGACAATGTGCTCAAGCACCTTACCGATCAACCACCCGCCGAACCCACTTCTCGATCCGGCGCGGCTCGTGCCGCCTATGATGAGTATGTGAAAGTGGACAATGACGTGAAAAACGTCTTAATTTGGTCCATGTCACCCGCTCTCAAACTCCGAATGGTTACTCAAAAGAGTGCATATGCGATATTCACTCGAGTGACAACCATGTTCTCCAAAGCACCGCAAATAAGGCTTTATGAAGCCGCGGTTGATTTTCGATGCAAAGCTTGAGAGGAACCAAAAAGTTGGTCCTCATGTGCTCAAAATGATTGAGCATATAGACACTCTTGAGCGTCAAGAGTGTGCTATACCCAAGGCTCTTGCGATCAACCGCATCCTCCATTCTCTTCCTAACAAGTTTGCTCAATTTCGAGTAAACTATAACATGAACAACATGGATAAGAGTTACCATGAACTTCATGCACTCTTGGTCCAAGCCGAGAGGGATATGGAAGTGAATGAGGTGGAGAAGAAAGATGTTCTCTCCATCAAAATGAAGAACATGAACTTGGGAGTAAAGAAGGGGAAGGTGGCCAAGAAAGGGCCATCTAACATAGGCAAGGGTAAGGGTAAGGCCATTGTGGAAGGTGTTCCACATAAGCCTAAGCCCAAGATCAACAAGGGAAGACCCCTCAAAGACACTTGCAAATATTGTAATGAGGTGGGTCATTGGATGCGCAATTGTCTCAAGTATAAGAAGGATCTCAAGAATGGATGTGAGACATCCAAAGGTATTCCTTCTAATCTCTATATGATTGACATCAATCATGCTTGCATTTCTACATGGGTATTGGATACCGGATGTGGATCTCACCTTTGTAATCATTTGCAGGGGATGAGAAACGTGCGGGCCCTAGCCAAGGGTGATGTAGATCTCCGCATGGGCAATGGAGCTAGAGTAGCGGCCGTTTCCGTGGGAACTTTTGTACTCTCTCTTGCTAGTGGTTTAGAGTTGCATTTAAATAACTGTTATTTTGTACCAACTCTAACTAAAAACATTATCTCCGTCTCCGTACTAGATGCGGAAGGCTTTTGTTTTAAGATTAAGAACAACCGTTATACTTTTTCTTTTAACGAAATGGTTTATGGTGAAGCTATTTCAATTGGAGGTATTTATGTTTTAAATGATGTTAATGATGTCTATCATGTTGAGAACAAGAGGCTCAAAACGAATGAATCAAACAAATCCTACCTTTGGCATTGTCGTTTAGGTCACATAAACGAAAGACGCATAAAGAGACTTGTTGAGACCAAGGTTCTCAAACCATTTGATTGCGAATCATATGGTACATGCGAAGCTTGCCTTTTAGGCAAGATGACTCGTCAACCCTTTAGCGGTAAAGGGACACGAGCAAGTGAGGTTTTAGGACTCATACATACCGATGTGTGTGGTCCATTAAACATCACCGCTAGAGGAGGATATCATTACTTCATTACTTTTACCGATGATTTAAGTAGATATGGTTATGTCTACTTAATAAGGCATAAAAGTGATGCTTTTGAGAAATTTAAAGAATTTCAAAATGAGGTTGAGAACCAATTAAACAAAAGGATAAAAGCACTACGATCGGATCGTGGTGGCGAATATCTAAGTAATGAGTTTGATTCACATCTAAAGAATTGTGGTATAGTATCACAATGGACTCCTCCGGGCACACCACAGTTAAATGGTGTTGCAGAAAGGAGAAACCGAACTTTGCTTGACATGGTTCGGTCTATGATGAGTCAAACTGAGCTTCCTGGATCATTTTGGGGCTTTGCGCTATTATCTGCTGTATTCTCACTAAATCGAAGTCCGACTAAAGCGGCCAATAAGACTCCATATGAGATATGGATGGGAACGGTTCCCTATTTGTCATTCATGAGAATTTGGGGATGTGAGGCATTCGTCAAGAATAAAACTGACGATAAACTCGCTCCAAGGTCTGACAAATGTCTATTTGTAGGTTATCCTAAGGAAACCTGTGGTTATTACTTCTACAACTTGATGCTGTTTTCCTAGAAAATGAATTTATTTCTAAGAAACAGAGTGGGAGAAAATTTGAACTTGATGAAGTTCAAGAGCCACAAACCGAGACAGAAAATGAGGAAGCGGATTCCTCGTAAATCGACACGGTTATAATCCCTAGGAGGTCAGGAAGAGTTAGTCAACAACCTGACCGTTACCTCGGTAACATCGAGGAGGAGGGTGATTTGTTGTTATTCGAAAGCAACGAACCCTCAACCTACAAGGCGGCTATTAGTAGCCCCAACTCCGAAAAATGGCTTGAGGCCATGAAATCCGAAATGGATTCTATGTACGAGAACCAAGTTTGGGACTTGGTAGATTTACCTGAAGGAGTGCGACCCCTTCAGTGTAAATGGATATTCAAAATCAAACTCGGCATAGATAAACATATTGATGTTTACAAAGCTAGATTGGTGGCAAAGGGCTTTTCACAAGTCCAAGGTATTCATTATGATGAAACCTTTGCACCGGTTGCTATGCTTCGATCCATAAGGATAATCTTAGCGGTTGCCGCATTTCATGACTATGAAATATGGCAAATGGATGTTAAAACCGCCTTCTTGAATGGGATTCTAGAAGAGGAAGTGTTTATGACACAACCTGAAGGTTTTATAGATACATCCAACCCTAAGAAAGTATGCAAGCTTAAGAGATCCATTTATGGTCTTAAGCAAGCATCGAGGAGTTGGAATCACAGATTCGATCATGTTATCAAACAACATGGATTCGCTCGAAGTGCCGAGGAACCTTGTTTGTACATGAAGTTTAGTGGGAGTAAAGTAACCTTCCTTGTTTTGTATGTGGATGACATACTATTGATTGGAAATGATATTCCAAGTCTGAACTCGGTAAAGGTGGAATTGGGAAACCATTTCCAAATGAAGGACTTGGGAGAGGCACAACGCATCTTGGGTATCCGGATCTATAGAGATAGATCCAAAAGGATACTAGCATTAAGTCAAGAAACTTATATTGATAAGATTCTTGATAGGTTCAATATGAAAGACTCCAAGAGAGGCTTTCTTCCGATGAGTGTGGGAATAACATTGAAGAAATCTCAATGTCCTACGACTCCTGCGGAAATTGAACGCATGAAATTGATCCCTTATGCTTCCGCTGTTGGATCAATCATGTATGCTATGATGTGCACTCGTCCTGATGTCGCCTTCGCCTTGAGCATGACGAGCCGGTATCAAGCTAATCCCGGTGAGAGTCACTGGATAGCTGTGAAGAACATCCTTAAGTACTTGAGAAGAACTAAGGATTCGTTTCTAGTGTTTGGAGGAGAACTTGAGCTACGTGTAAAGGGTTACACGGATGCAAGTTTCCAAACCGATGGGGATGATCTGAAATCCCAATCCGGCTATGTCTTTATGTTGAATGGAGGAGTTTGTTTGTTGGAAGAGCTTCAAACAGTGTCACCGCGGATTCTACGACGGAAGTCGAGTATTTGGCGACATCTGGAAGTCGCTAAAGAAGGCTGTGTGGATTCGGCAATTCTTGGATGGACTAAGAGTAGTCCACAGTGCGCGGATCACATCCTTTGTTTATTGTGATAACAGTGGGGCTATTTTCCAAGCGAAGGAGCCCAAGTCTAGCAACAAGTCTAGACACGTTTTGAGGAAATACCACGTTATTAGAGATAATGTGGAGAGGAAGGAAATAGATATTTGTAAGGTTGGGACAGACGATAATATCGCTGATCCTTTAACCAAGCCTCTTTCGAGGGCTAAGCATGACGCGCACACCGCCTCCATGGGGTTGCGGCGTATGCCAGATTTCCTTTAGTTTCGTAATATGTAATTGAACGATGTATCTTTTTACATATATGAAAATAACATTCATTGTTTTTATCTTAAGTCATTATGAATGCATACTTTGTTTATCCGAATATTTGTGTGACAATTTTGAACGTATTCAAGTGAACGGTATAAACTAAGTATTTGGTCCCTAGTCTCTCATATGAGGTGACGTCTCCGAGAGACTAGATTGCAAGTCGATCGATGGTGAGGTTCAACACCATAGGGTCATATGTGATGGTGATCGTTTGCATAGACAGATCGTGAAGAACACTGTTTGGCGTGACGCTTTATAGAATTCCTTTTCAATGAGATTGAAACCTGGTCGTGGTGGGAATTCTATAGTATTCCTTTAGTCGATTCTTTGACTTTGGGCCCGATTGTCCAGTCGGTGCGCTTCCGAGTGACTTTCATTTTTGTCCTAAGCCATGCAGTGAAAGGGGTTATAAGGGCATCTTTGGGGTCATGGTGATCTGCATTATCTGACAATCGAGTGGAAGGGAAATGTCCACCCTCGTCAGGGTAAAACATCTTTGGGCCACTCGAGGAGTAGTCACGAAAATGCGTGGCCACGCTCGGTAGAATCTACGGTAGATTCACGGTCAGACAGCTACTCTCCTTATCGAGGAAACCACTCACGATATATATCACAGGATGCAAGTACGACCTGTAAGACACCTTGCATCGAGTGGGAGATGTGAAACGGACATGAGAATTGGTAATGCACAACTTGTCTCGGACAAGTGGGAGATTGTTGGAGTATGTGTCCTCCACAATAGTGCGATTACTTAATAAATCTCAATTAAGGAATACATGGGGATAATCCTGTATTATTGTCAATTGATTAACGTAAATCAATAACGGTTGGCTGACTAGAGTTTGACGTTATTGTCGTGAGAACGGCGGTGATCAATTGATCCCTTTAAGTCACACCTAAAGGAACGTACTCCAAATATTAAAGCTAATTAATTGTATGAGATACGATTATATTAGTGACTTGATTATTTGACTAACGGTTAGTCGGTGTATTGTTTTAGAGAGAAATCGAGTTGTGAACTCGAGTGATTTAATTTTATATCGATAAAATTATTAGAGGAGATGAAAATTAGTGATTAAGTGTTAATTCACTAATTGTGTATATTTTACTAATGAGATTAGTAAAAGTACATTTTGAATATATGTGTAAAGGTACATGTATATTAAGGAAGAGTTTAATTAATTTATACTTTATCATATTAGATGATTTAAGTGATAAATTATAAGTATTTGTGGGACAAATATTGGAAAAACAAAATGGACCCAAAGCCCCTATTTGGACCGTCCAAATCAAGTGGGGAGGGATGATTCCCTCTTTGTCCTATTTGTTTTGTTCCTAGTCTATTGTATTGCATGCATGGTAAAAACATAATCATCACAATGCATACAATTGTTCTTAGCTAGGAAAAACTTTTTTCTCTCCTCTCTTTGACCAAATGGCCGGCCCCCTTGGTGTGTGTTACACACTTTGGGTTGCTTGCTTTTCTATTTAAATCACAAGGGAAAGAAAGATAATGCATGCAAGTTTTCATTTTAACTTTCTCTCACAAAATCCTCTCTAAAACTCTCTCATATATTACTACTAGTATTACTAAGTGTTAGTAAGTATTAGTAATAATAATATACATATTATCAAGTTAGTATTAAGTATTTCTAGATCAAAATACTTAGTATTTTGGTAGTAGTTCTTGGGTGCTAACTAAAGGAGGTTTTCTACATTGAAAACTTGGGTTATTAAGGAGGATCATCCTAAGCTATATCTCAAGAAACTAAACTAGAAAGGAGTTCTAGTTTAGTGCCCTAATATCCTTTAAAAGAAAGGTATAAATTTCTAATCTTGTAGCAAAATACTTTTGTTAACTACATAGATCTTGCTAAATCAAATTAGAGTAATTTGATTTACACTAATACTTGATTAGTGAATGGGATCCGATCCCTACATGTTTGACATACTTTGCGCAGTCGGCTTCCATGGTTGTCCAGTACCATCCTAGCCTTATGATTTGTTTGCACATGGCTCGTGCGTTCATGTGTGGGCCGCACTCGCCATCGTGTACTTGGGATATGATCTCGTGTCCCTTTTTGTGATCGACACACAAGAGTAGTGTGCCTTGGGGTGTCTTTTTGAGTAGTTTACCCATTTCCATCACGAATTGTGATGATAACAGGCGTAGGGCGCGCTTGGCTCGTTTGTCAATGTTTGGTGGGTATTCACCGTTTGTTTTGTAGTTGATGATTGCTTGGTACCAAGGACCGGTTTGCTCTTCCTCGGTTTCAATGTCACAGATGTAGGCGGGTTCATTCCGTCGTTCCACGACAATGGGGAGCGTTTCCATTCCTGGGGGTATGTTGATTAGTGACGCGAGTTTGGATAACGCGTCGGCGAATTGGTTTTCTTCGCGTGGGAGGTGTATGAATTCTACGTGGTAGAATTCGTTTATGAGTTCTTGTATTTTGTTTTGGTATAGTGCTAGGTTTTCATTAAGTATCTTCCATGCTCCGGATACTTGGTTGATTATGAGGGAGGAGTCCCCATAGACTCTTATATTGCGGGCGTTGAGTACAAGCGCCGCTGAGACCGTGCAAGCATGCTTCGTATTCTGCGGCGTTGTTTGTTACGTCGAAGTCTAGCTTGATTGATAAGGGTGTGTGTTCGCCATTTGGGGATATGAGAAGTATTCCTACTCCACATCCTCGATAGTTGGAGGAGCCATCGAAGTATAACTCCCATTGCTCTTGATTGATGTTGTAAATCCCATCGTCTGGAAGGGATGTTGTGTCGATGATTGGTTGTTCGTTGATTGCATTTTCGGCTAGGAAATCGGAGACTGCTCGTCCCTTGATTGCTTTGAGGGGTACGTACTTAAGATCGAATTCGGCTAGGAGCAATGTCCATCTGGCCATTCGTCCGTTAAGCACAGGTTTCTCGAAGAGGTACTTTACGGGGTCCATTTTGGAATAGACCCTTGTCTGGTGTGCTAGCATATAGTGACGGAGCTTCTTAGATGACCATACTAAAGCTAGACAACTCTTCTCGACGGGTGAATATCGAGCTTCGTAATCGAGAAATTTCTTGCTGATTTAATAGATTGCATGTTCTTTGCCGTTTATTTCTTGAGCGAGCATGGCGCCCATGGCGGTAGATGTGGTTGTAAGGTATAGGGATAGCGGTAGATCCGCTTGGGGTGGTCGCAGAACAGGCGGGTTAGTTAGTAATTCTTTGACCTTGTCAAATGCTTTTTGACATTCTTCGTCCCATTCAACGTGGTCGGTTTTCTTGAGTTTCTTGAAAACTGGTTCACACATCATGGTGAGTTTGCTAATGAAGCGCGAGATGTATTGGATTTGTCCCAAGAAACTTCGAATTTCGTCGAGGTTCTCCGGGGGTCGCATTTCAAGGATTGCTTTGACTTTCGAGGGGTCGACCTCGATGCCTCTTTGGCTCACTACGTGTCCTAGTAGTTTACCGGATTTAACTCCAAAAGTACATTTTTGGGGGTTGAGGCGCATTTTGTATTGCCGTAGGCGAATGAAGAACTTGCGGAGGTTAGTGATGTGACCACTTCTCTCCTTTGACTTTACGATCATATCGTCGACGTAAACTTCGACTTCTTTGTGCATCATGTCGTGTAAAAGGGTTGTAGCGATGCGTTGGTATGTAGCGCCAGCATTGATTAGGCCGAAGGGCATGGCGTATGTGATATGTCCCCCACGGTGTAATGAAGGCCGTCTTTGCCATGTCTTCGAGTGACATTTTGATTTGATTGTAGCCTGCGTAGCCGTCCATGAAGGATAGAAGGGCGTGGTCGGCGGTGTTGTCGACTAGGACGTCTACATGGGGTAATGGAAAGTCATCTTTGGGACTAGCTTTGTTCAAGTCGCGAAAGTCAACGCATACTCGAATTTTGCCATTTTTTTTCAGGACTGGGACCATGTTTGAGACCCATTCAGGATACTCGATGACTTGGATGAAACCGGCTTGTAGTTGTTTTTCGATTTCTTCCTTGACCATAAGTGACCATTCAGGACGTAGTCTTCTTAGCTTTTGCTTGACGGGTTTATGCTCAGGGTTTAATGGGGATGCGGTGTTGGCGATGCTTCGTTCGATTAGGGCATGTCTTTGTATGACCAAGCGAAAACGTCCTTGAATTCGCTCAGGAGTTGTGTGAAAAGGGTGCGTTCGTGTTCGTCTAGTGAGGCTCCCAGTTGTAGTTCCCTTGGTTCTTCGGGGGTCCCCACGTTTATGGTTATGGTTTCCTCGATGATAGGGTCTTGTGTTTTTGGGTGCACAATGTTTGCAATGTATTTGTTTAATGATTGATTTGTTTGTTCATTTTCGCATGAGTTAGTGTCTTTTGTATTTTGTGTGTTGTTTGTTGCTTGTTGATTTTTGTTTGTTTGTATTTTGTTATTTGTTTTAGCTTGAGACAAGGCGTAAGCAAATTTATTCATTTCATTATTTTGAAGAGAATTATTCGACAAATCAGAAAATTGCTTGGAGCTAGCCTCCGTAAACAGAAAATCTAAACTAAAGCTAGAGTCTAGGATAGATGGGTCGACAGATGACCCGACACTAAGAGCATTAGAATCTAAAAGAACTTCTTCTTCTTCTTCTTCTTCATCGTCTTCTGTGCCGCTGGAGCTGCTTGAGCTGCTTGAGTTGCTTGAGTTGTGATGTAAATTGCGTCGTTGCTGGAGGGAGGTGTGGTTTTCCTCCGAGGTTTCTTGATCCTTCCTTGATCGATAAGATCTTGAATGGCATGTTTGAGTTTGAGACAACTCTCAGTGCTATGTCCCATGCCCCGGTGGTATGCACAGAAGGCGTTGGGATCCCGTGATTTTGATTTCTTATTCATGGGTGGCTCGTTAATAGGTCCGATGGGTGTGAGGTAGTCCTTTTCGATTAGTTTTTGTAATGCCACAGCGTAGGGCATATAGAGTTTGTCAAAGTTCCTTGCGGAGCCATGCGAGTTGTGTATTCTTCGCCCTTTAAGAGTGCGTCCTCGAAGGGTACTTCGGTAGGTGGGATCCTCATAGCTAGATGTGAGATCCTTTTCGATGCGAGTGCCAATTTCGATGAGATGTTCGAAGTTCTGAGCGTGGCAGAAGTGAAAGTAGTATCGCCAGGCAGGTCGTAAGCTGAAGAGGAAAGTGGATATGAGTTCATCTTCGTGTGGGTGATCCGGTACTCGGGAAAGTAATTTCCTCCATTGTGTAAGATGTTTGACGAAGCCTTCGTTGTCTTTCTGACGAAAAGCTTCGAGGGTGTCGAGCGAGACTGGGTTGCTAAGTTCTTTTTGGACGCGATGTTCCAAACGTTCGACTGCGATGCGATGCAGATCTTTTAGGTGATCGATGTCTTTTGCAAGTTGATTGATGTGACTTATCACTTCGTCAGTGGGTAGCCAGTATTCGTCGTCTTCGTCATCTGACCCGATGAAGCTGCGTTAACTTGGTCGTCGGAGGGTGTGATTAGGTAGGGCTTGATCTAGTATAGGGATTGACCCCACGAAGATTGCATGGTTTCCAAGCGGGTTTTCGTTGTTTGAAGGCTTGGTGGGTTGAGATGGTTTGCTGAGCTTTCCTTGATCGATTAGATCTTGGATAGCGTTCTTGAGCCTAAAACAGTTCTCGGTGTCATGCCCCTTGCCTCGGTGGTATGCACAGAAGGCATTGGGGTTCCAAGATTTAGGCTTCTTGTCTTCGGGCGGCTCGCTAGTAGGCCCGATCGGTTGTAGGTAGTTCTTCTCGACCAACCTTTGAAATGCCTTGGAGTAAGACATAAAGAGAGGGTCGAAGTTTCTCTTGGCCTTAGGAGGCGGCGAGAAGGTAGTTGCGAAGGCGTCGAGGGTGTCATCATCAAGGTTACCGACGGTACGATTTTCGTCGTTCTTGACCGCGCGGGAGGACTTAGAGGAGCTCCCCTGATATGCATGGCCGGTGTATTTAGCCATGGTGCCAGTCCTAAGGTCATCTTCGATTTGAGTGCCGACCTTAGTTAGTTCTTTGAAGTTCTGAATGTTGCTGTACCTCATGTAAAATTGATACACGGGTCGCAGGTTATTTATGAACTTCGGTACGAGCTCGTCCTCGCGGGGACGGTTGGGGATTTGTGCGCTCAGCTTCTTCCAACGAGTAAGATAGTCGGTAAAGCCTTCATTGTCCTTTTGGGATAGGACTTCTAAGGTGCGAATTGAGACTTGAGTGTCTTCATTGTCTCGATACTGTCGATCGAACTCGACTGTGAGTTCTTCGAAGGTGGGGACCCGTTGCGGGTCGAGTGAGTAGAACCATGTCTTGGGCACTGCTGCTAGAGAGTGCGGGAAGAGAGTTAGCCAATGCTTAGCGTCGACTCCTTTGATGGCCATTTGGGACTTGAAAGCTCGGATGTGGATGATCGGGCTCTCATGTCCTTGGAAGACAGGAAGGTCACTAAGGGCGAGCTTGTTAGGGAGCTCGTCCTTGATGCTAGTAGGCACGTTTTCATTTTCCTTGTGGATGGAGTAGGTGCTCGAGACGTAGAGCCTTTCCTCCATGGCTTGGAGTTTCTTGGCGTGCCTATCGGCCTCTTCCTTGATCTTGGTTTCCATACGTTCCACTTCGGTGGTGTGGGTGGCCAGAAGCCTCTCAAGGTCAGCGGTCAGCTTTGTGACTTGGTCACGGAGTGCGGTAACTTCGTCATTGCCGGCCATTTTGCGGGTGTAGGTTCGTTTCTTGTATGGGATTACTAGGCGGTTCTTAGTACGACGAGTATCCAGCTGAGGCCTGCATTTCACTTTACATATTAGCGACACGACTCGACCCACTAGACTCACATTCATTCTAGGCATTCATTTTAGCTCATTTCGTTGTTTTGAAAGACCTTTTAAGCTTGAAAAAGGAGATTTTCGAAAAGGTTTTGCCAAGGGAAGCTTTTGAGGCGAGGATGCGTGCGCACATCTCGTCTCGATGTTAAAAGATTTTGTTTTGCATCCGTCGAACTGATAACGGTGATTTGCCGAAGTGAGCTCGAGTCGGATGTGTAAAAAGAGAAGGATTCGGCTCGCGCAAGTCGAGTCGAGGATGTTAAAACAGAGTCTAGGCCGTGTGACCTAGAGGATCGAAATCCACGAGCTCGGGTTTTATTCCTTACTCGGGTTTTTGCTTGTTAGTGAAAAGGAAATTTTGAAAAGGTTTATTTCAAAAATTCGCGAGAGTTTTGTTTGAAAAGTGTTAGTTTGTTAGATGTTAGGTTCGTTTATCTTTGAAAAGTTTAAGCGAGTTTTCGAAGATATGAATGCAAATGCTTGTTTTGAAAAAGACCATGGGGTGCATAGCCTCGAACTTGTACGTATGACTCAAAAAGGGTGAAAAATGAGTCAGTCGGGTACACCTCCAACTACCTCGAGTACGCTTTGGCAGATACTTAACCCCTTCATTTCCTTACGCAAGGCGATAGGTTTTCTGAAGGGAGCACCGGGCGGTCGAGATAGCCGTTCTGACGGCCGTGGAGGCGAGAGGAAAGCTAGTCCGGCATGTGCTTTATCGAGTGGACAAGCCTGCATGTGGGAACCACCTCTCGAGGGTGCAAAAGGTGCCTAGATTCCAAAAGGAATGGACTCTAAACGAATGTGCATGGCTCAAATATGTATACTTGGATTGTTCAAGACTTTCAAGTTTCACCTCTTTATTTTTTAAAAAGAAAAAGCTAGTTTTAAGTTTTAAAAATAAAATCTCCCCAGCGGAGTCGCCAAACTGTGGAACCCGGGAGGGACCCAACTCGGCGTCTTGCTTAAGGGCGGATTTTAAAGTTAAAAAAGATTAAGTTGGAAAAACCTTTAAGAACTGTAATGGAGTCGCCACCTATTTATCGCGGAAAATAGGAACCTGCTACCATGTTCTAAGTTAAAAACATGTCCTAGATTTTGGAGCACGCCGACACCCCTAGTCCTAAGGCTTGTGAAACCAGATTGGATTCGGGGTGAGGGTACTTTAGAAAAAGAGTTAATTCAGATAATGATTTATGAAAACCTTTTAGAAAAGCCTATGTAAAAATAGCCTCTACTGACCTAGAACAATCCTTGTAAGATGATATTTGAGCTAATGTTATCGCTACGTACAAGTGCGATAAGTTTGCAAAAGAATGTAGATGCAGATGCAAAAAGATTGATTAAAACCCTCAGTTTAGCATGTTTAACTTGTTAACGAATACGGTTCAGTTAAAGGTCGAATTCATTGTTTAAGTTGATTTAATGCAAAATAAGAAGGGTGCAAGATGCATGCAAATAAAATAAAGTTCAATTGTCCATTGGTTTATTTTATAAGGTCGGTTGCTTATGCGACTTTGGCGTGTCATCGGATATGGAGTGTACCCGAAGTGAATAGAACACTTGGATTGCAAGCGCGCTGGGTGCCAAAGCCGGGGGGGCGCTAAAGTGTAGACCCCTTTGTTAGTCCATAGAAAATAAGAAAAAGCTTTGATCCAAGTGGATCGGTACCTACCTTGTCCTGACGCTTGGATCTGGCGAGCTTAGCTTCTTGAACTTAAAGGAGGTTTGAATTCAACACGGGATGGTGTGTTGAACTCAAGGATTTGAGTGCTTGAGGCTTTGTGAGGGTTTTTGTGAATTGTGAGGAGAAATTGTGATCTGAAAGTGTGTTTTGAGGTCGAGGTATAGGGCTGTATATATACTAAAAACCTCGGAGAAATTAGGAAATCGGGGATAAAAACAGGCCTAGGAACCGCATAGCCTTATGCGGTTGCCTGGGGAAACCGCATAGGCTTATGCGGTTTCCTCCCCAAACCGCATAAGCTTATGCGGTTCGAGGGTGTGGTTTTAGGTCTGCTTTCCAAGTTTCGGTTGCATTAAATCTTTGAAAGATTTCGTGATAATCTCGAACGTGTAGCTCAAGAAAAGTGCTGGGATATTTGTGAGATATTTTGTGATGCTTAGGGCTTTGGAGTGCGGGCCAAAGGCTGGGTTTAGGCTTCAGTTTTGCCGAGACCAGAAAAATGAAAAGGGTGTATTTGCATAGCTTTTGTGAAATAAGATAAGACGTGGAGCCGTATTTTGTGTAAGAGGGGGCTAAATAGCGGTTTTAGCTACCGGGCCTAAATTTAGGAATTTAGGAATGCTGAATTAGACCTTGTTAATGTAAAAGGGCTAATTGTAGTGCAAATCTGGCTTCATGCCAAATGAAGCAGGACAAGGACCTAGCTAGACTCCAAATGGACAAAATGAACGTTTATTTAAGTGTGATGTGAAGCGACCTAAACATTTTAACATTTAAAACGACTCAAAATGAATTCGACATTAGTTAGAACCGTATAAGTCAACGTTAAAGCATGCGTAATAAAAGTCCGTGATACATCACAGGGTTTTGTTTGGGAGGGTACGGATATGGGTATCCACAACTTGATTTGAGTGAAATTAAGGCAAAATGGAGAGAAATGTGAAGTGTTTTTGTGTTGTGTATCACAGGTGGCTAAGGAGGCGCATAAGAAGCTATGGCGGATAGCCAACAGGTGGAGGATGGCTTGGGCTGAGCAGGCTGCTCAGTTGTGTCAGAGCCGGGCTGAGACGGCGTAGATTCGGCGTGAGTTTGACGAGTATCGTCGTCGTCATCCCGAGTGAATTTGTGTAATAAAGATTGTATGAACCTTTATGTACATGTCGTTGTAGTTTGAACTTTGAACCTGTTGTCGTAGCTTGAACTTGATTGTCGTCGGTAAACCTGTTTGGTAGGCTTGTTTGAAAAATGATATGATTCCCGAGTGGGATGCATTTGATGTTTGATTTTAGATTGTGAAAATGTTTTTGTGACAAGTTCATTTTAAATGCGAAATGAGCCTGTATGAATGTCGAAAATGTTTGTGTTTTGACTCGTGGTATGAATCGTATATGCCAAAGTGAAGTGTGATGCTGGTGTATGGGGAAACGCAAAAGAATATCGTAGCTCAAAGTAGGTCGTAGTGTTTTAGGAAAGACGGAATTAGGAAAATTGCGAGAAAAACCAGCCCCTGAAACCGCATAGGTTTATGCGGTTCGTGGGCTAAACCGCATAGGCTTATGCGGTTTGGGTTGCAAACCGCATAGAGCCATGCGGTTTTCTGGTCTGTCTGGTAGTGCTGTATTTCCATATTTCGGACATTGTTTTCCTATATAAGGAGAGGGGGTGCGTGCCATAATCTTCACTCACAAACACTTCTCTTCTTTTCTTTTGCTTTAGATTTTTGCTCTCATAAATATATTAGGTATATTTATAAAAGTTTTTTGTATTCAAGAAAATGGAGGAGCATTTTGATGTTCTTTTGAAGAGGTGGACTTCTTCACTAAGCTCGTCAATGAAGAAGGCGGTGTATGATGATGGTGCGGGTGTTTTTATTGGCTTTCGCCAAATGAAAGTCGATCTAGACTTCCTTGATGTGTGCTTAGATTATTGGGATCCTAGTTTGCACGTGTTTAGGTTTCCCGGGGGAGAAGTGTGTCCTTTAGTTGAGGAGTTCTCGGCCATTGCGGGGTGGTCGAAACGGACTACTCCTGTGGTTGTAAGGAGTGAGCTTTGTTACAACGGGATGTTGCGAAACTTCCTTGGGATGACAAATGCTCATGCTGCAGGTTTGTTTGAGGGAGGCAAGGTAAACATGCTTCTTTTGTGTCAGCGATACATGAATAAAGCTGATACTAGTATTTCGGACCGTTCTAGGCGGAGGGCCCTTACTTTTTGTTTGGTTCATCGGTATGCTTTTGCGGGGTCCATGCCAGATGGAGTGTTCGGAAACGCGAGGTATGCTCGTGTTGTCGAAGAGATGGAAAGGGGATATGATCCTTCTGCGTTGATCTTAGCGGAGACCATCTCGGGTTTAGGCGGCCAGTTGTGCTAATCGTCTGAGCTTGTACAGGGGTTGCGCTAGGATTCTCAACGTTTGGCTCATGGAGAGGCTAAGTGTGTATAAAGCTCTTCCCCTTGGAAGTGTTTTCAAGGCTGCGGCCACGACGTCTCGAAAGATGGAGTGGGCTGACCTTCGGGAGCGTTCGCTAAACTACTACCGGGGGTTTGTCAAAGAGAGCACCATTCGTTGGTATGTGTCATGGTGGGGTATTATGGCGGTTACGGCGCCGTCTGTTGCGAATGCTTCTCGTGGGTTGATGTTGTGCGGGTTTGAACGAGGAGTGTGGATTCATCCTCTTCGCTTGAAGAGGCAAATCGGGCTTGCTCAGACCATACAGAAGCGGGATACTCGAGGTTGGAGGGGTTGTTGTGCTAAACAACCAAATGATTGATGCTTGGATCCGAGGATGGTCGAACCAGTGTTACTTGGGGCATTCGAGCATATAGAGTCTAGTCGTGTTACCGACTTCTATACACGGTGGTATCGTTCCAATGATCCTCAGGAACGGGAGAATCAAAGGAGGAGGGAAAAGAATGGGCCAGGGCCCTCCTTGGCATATGAGGTGGTGCGCGAAAGGAGGGACTATGGTGATCTTTGTTCGGCTAGTGCAGATACTTCTACTTCGAGACCGGCGCGGGAAAGGATTGGACCGAAGGTGACCGTTAGGGATCGTCTAGGGTCAAGGATCGAGGAGCCCCCAGTCGAGCAGGACGAGGATCCGATCGAGCCCCCAGGTTTTGAGAGATCTATTCCCGTTCTTAGATCGAAGGTTGTGGCGGACCGGCCTCTTGAAGATGAAGAGGCTAATCCGAAGCGTCAGAAGATGACTTGAGTAGTTTGCTTTGTTTTGTTTAGAAAATTTCCTCTATTTTAATACATTTTTTTAGATTCAAATAAAGGGCTAAGGAGGCTTGTTCCTAGTTCATTTCTAAATTACGAAAAATTCTAAATAAAAGGTAATAAAATAGAATTAATCTGCTTTTGCCTTGTCTCGTTGCTTTCTTTTGTTTGTTTTTAAATGTTCTCGACCTTTTTAAGCTTTGAGCATTCATACTTTCTCTTGAAATCCTTGACCTTTTTAAGCTTTGGATTTGTTTGTCTGACTTGTTCCGTCTTTAAGTCCTCGACCTTTTTAAGCTTTGGACTTGGATTTTTGTTTTGTTTTGTGTTGACTGTGCTCTCGACTTTTTTAAGCTTTGAGCGTGTCTTTTTGTGAGTGCATCGCCCTTGACCTTTTTAAGCTTTGGGCATGCGTGCTAGGAAGTTCGGTTGTGCTTTTGATAAGCTGCCTACGTATCTGCTTTTTAAATACAGAATCAAACCGGCGTAGTTCGTGTGATTCGGTTGAGCTCTTTGCAAAGCTGCCTACGTATCCACGGTGCGTGGAATCAAACCGAGCGTAGTTCACCCATGCGAAAGTGAGTTTTGTTTTTGAAATATATTGCAAAAGTGTTTGTGTTTTAGGGGTAGTATTTCTGGAGTTGATCAAGATTCGTTGGTAATCGGAAGTCCTGACCGTCAAGGTCAGTTAGTTTCACGGCTCCTCCGGGAAGGATTTCCTTGACCAAGTACGGTCCGGCCCAATTGGGTTTGAATTTCCCTCTTGGGTCGACTGGTAATGGTGCTCGGACTGATTTGAGTACTAGGTCACCCACTTTGATGTTTCGTGGCTTGACCCGTTTGTTGTAGGCGCGTTGTAGGCGAGATTGATACATTCGGACTGTACTTAGTGAATGTAACCGTCTTTCGTCTAAGAGGATGAGTTGTTCGTATCGTTCGCGTGCCCATTCGGCCTTAGGAATGTCTGCTTCCATGAGAATTCGAAGGGATTGCATTTCGATTTCTACAGGTTGAACGGCTTCCATCCCGTAGGTTAGGAAATAGGGTGTCATACCTGTGGGTGTGCGGATGGTTGTGCGGTATCCCCATAATGCAAATGGGATTTTGTTGGGCGATCGTGGCGGTGTCGATCATCTTTTGAGGATTGATCTGACGGTTTATTCTTTGCCTCGGCCTTGCGTTAGTTTGTGGTCGGTAGGGTGATGATTTGTGTCGTTGTATCTTGTATTTGAGGAGGAGTGGTTCCACCTCTCCTTGGAAGTGTGTGCCTTGGTCACTTATGAATTCGTGGGGTATGCCGTAGCGACAAATGATGTTGTTTTGTATGAATTTCGCATCTTCTTTTGTGCCTAGCGTGCGGTATGATGCGACCGACCCATTTGGTGAAATAGTCGATGGCCACGAGGATGAAGCAGTGTCCTCCTGCTCCCACGGGTTGTACTTTGCCAATGACGTCAATCCCCATGTGGAGAAAGGCCATGGCGAGGTTAAAGCGTATAGTGGTGAAGGAGGGATGTGTTATGCGTTTGCAAAGATTTGGCAATTATGGCAATGTTTGACATATTTTGCTGTGATCGGCTTCCATGGTTGTCGATATCATCCTAGCCTTATGATTTGTTTGCACATGGCTCGTGCGTTCATGTGTGGCCCGCTTTTCGCCATCGTGTACTTATGACATGATCTCGTGTCCACTTTTTGTGATCGACACACAAGAGTAGTGTGCCTTGGGGTGTCTTTTTGAGTAGTTTACCCATTTCCATCACTTAATTGTGATGATAACAGGCGTAGGGCGCGCTTGGCTCGTTTGTCAATGTTTGGTGGGTATTCACCGTTTGTTTTGTAGTTGATGATTGTTTGGTACCAAGGATCGGTTTGCTCTTCCTCGGTTTCAATGTCACAGATGTAGGCGGGTTCATTCCGTCGTTCCACGACAATGGGGAGCGTTTTCATTCCCGGGGGTATGTTGATTAGTGACGCGAGTTTGGATAACGCGTCGGCGAATTGGTTTTCTTCGCGTGGGAGGGGTATGGATTCTCATTGATAGAATTCGTTTATGAGTTCTTGTATCTTGTTTTGGTATAGTGCTAGGTTTTCATTAAGTATCTTCCATGCTCCGGATACTTGGTTGATTATGAGGGAGGAGTCCCCATAGACTCTTATATTGCGGGCGTTGAGTACAAGCGCTGCTTGGAGACCGTGCAAGCATGCTTCGTATTCTGCGGCGTTGTTTGTTACGTCGAAATCTAGCTTGATTGATAAGGGTGTGTGTTCGCCGTTTGGGGATATGAGAAGTATTCCTACTCCACATCCTCGATAGTTGGAGGAGCCATCGAAGTATAACTCCCATTGTTCTTGGTTGATGTTGTAAATCCCATCGTCTGGAAGGGATGTTGTGTCGATGATTGGTTGTTCGTTGATTGCATTTTCGGCTAGGAAATCGGAGACTGCTCGTCCCTTGATTGCTTTGAGGGGTACGTACTTAAGATCGAATTCGGCTAGGAGCAATGTCCATCTGGCCATTCGTCCAGATTAAGCACGAGTTTCTCGAAAAGGTACTTTACGGGGTCCATTTTGGAATAGACCCTTATCTGGTGTGCTAGCATATAGTGATGGAGTTTCTTGGATGACCATACTAAAGCTAGACAACTCTTCTCGACGGGTGAATATCGAGTTTCGTAATCAAGAAATTTCTTGCTGATGTAATAGATTGCATGTTCTTCGCGGTTTATTTCTTGAGCGAGCATGGCGCCCGTGGCGGTAGATGTGGTTGTAAGGTATAAGGATAGCGGTAGATCCGCTTGGGGAGGTCGTAGAAACGGTGGGTTAGTTAGCAATTCCTTGACCTTGTCAAATCCTTCTTCAGATTGTTCGTCCGATTTAACGTGGACGGTTTTGTAGAGTTTGTTCAAAGCTGGTTCACTTATCATGGTGAGTTTCTTTGATGAAGCGAGATGTATTGGATTTGGCCCAAGAAACTTGAATTTCGTCGAGGTTCTCAGGGGTCGGATCTCAAGGATTGCTTTGACTTTCGAGGGTCGACCTCGATGCCTCTTTGGCTCACTACATGTCCTAGTAGTTTCTGGATTTAACTCCAAAAGTACATTTTTGGGGGTTGAGGCGCATTTTGTATTGTCGTAGGCGAGTGAAGAACTCGCGGAGGTTAGTGATGTGACCACTTCTCTCCTTTGACTTCACGATCATATCGTCGGCGTAAACTTCGACTTCTTTGGGTATCATGTCGTGTAAAAGGGTTGTAGCGGTGCGTTGGTATGTTGCGCCAAAGATTGATTAGGCGAAGGGCATGGCGTATGCTTGATATGTCCCGCGGTGTAATGAAGGCCATCTTTGCCATGTCTTGAGTGACATTTTGATTTGATTGTAACTGCGTGGCCGTCCATGAAGGATAGGAGGGCGTGGTCGTGGTGTTGTCGACTAGGGCGTCCCACATGGGGTAATGGAAAGTCATCTTTGGGACTAGCTTTGTTCAAGTCGCGAAAGTCGACGCATACTCGAATTTTGCCATTCTTTTTCGGGTGGGACCATGTTTGAGACCCATTCGGGATACTCGATGACTTGGATGAAAGAAGCTTGTAGTTGTTTTTCGATTTCTTCCTTGACCATAAGTGACCATTCGGACGTAGTCTTCTTAGCTTTTGTTTGATGGGTTTATGCTTGAGGTTTAATGGGGATCACGATGCTCGGCGATGCTTCGTTCGATTCCGGGCATGTCTTTGTATGACCAAGCGAATACGTCCTTGAATTCGCTCAGGAGTTGTGTGAAAAGGGTGCGTTCGTGTTCGTCTAGTGAGGCTCCCAGTTGTAGTTCCCTTGGTTCTTCGAGGGTTCCCACGTTTATGGTTATGGTTTCCTCGATGATAGGGTCTTGTGTTTTTGGGTGCACAATGTTTGCAATGTATTTGTTTAATGATTGATTTGTTTGTTCATTTTCGCATGAGTTAGTGTCTTTTGTGTTTTGTGTTTTGTTTGTTGCTTATTGGTTTTTGTTTGTTTGTATTTTGTTGTTTGTTTTAGCTTGAGACAAGACGTAAGCAAATTTATTAATTTCATTATTTTGAATAGAATTATTCGACAAATCAGAAAATTGCTTGGAGCTAGCCTCCGTAAATAGAAAATCTAAACTAAAGCTAGAGTCTAGGATAGATGGGTCGACAGATGACCCGACACTAAGAGCATTAGAATCTAAAAGAACTTCTTCTTCTTCTTCATCGTCTTCTGTGCCGCTGGAGCTGCTTGAGTTGCTTGAGTTGTGATGTAAATTGCGTCGTTGCTGGAGGAAGGTGTGGTTTTCCTCCGAGGTTTCTTGATCCTTCCTTGATCGATAAGATCTTGGATGGCATGTTTGAGTTTGAGCCAACTCTCGGTGCTATGTCCCATGCCCCGGTGGTATGCACAGAAGGCGCTGGGATCCCATGATTTTGATTTCTTCTTCATGGGTGGCTCGTTAATAGGTCCGATGGGTGTGAGGTAGTCCTTTTCGATTAGTTTTTGTAATGCCACAGCGTAGGGCATATAGAGTTTGTCAAAGTTCCTTGCGGAGCCATGCGAGTTGTGTATTCTTTGCCCTTTAAGAGTGCGTCCTCGAAGGGTACTTCGGTAGGTGGGATCCTCATAGCTAGATGTGAGATCCTTTTCGATGCGAGTGCCAATTTCGATGAGATGTTCAAAGTTCCGAGCGTGGCAAAAGTGAAAGTAGTATCGCCAGGCAGGTCGTAAGCTGAAGAGGAAAGTGGATATGAGTTCATCTTCGTGTGGGTGATCCGGTACTTGGGAAAGTAGTTTCCTCCACCGTGTAAGATGTTTGACGAAACCTTCGTTGTCTTTCTGACGAAAAGCTTCGAGGGTGTCGAGCGAGATTGGGTTGTTAAGTTCTTTTTGGACGCGATGTTCCAAACGTTTGACTGCGGTGCGATGTAGAGCTTTTAGGTGATCGATGTCTTGTGCAAGTTGATTGATGTGACTTATCACTTCGTCAGTGGGTAGCCAGTATTCGTCGTCTTCGTCATCAGACCGATGAAGCTGCGTTAACTTGGTCGTCGGAGGGTGTGATTAGGTAGGAACAATCTAGTATAGGGATTGACCCCACGAAGATTGCATGGTTTCCAGCGGGTTTTCGTTGTTTGAAGGCTTGGTGGGTTGAGATGGTTTCTTTGAGCTTTCCTTGATCGATTAGATCTTGGATAGCGTTCTTGAGCCTAAAGCAGTTCTCGGTGTCATGCCCCTTGCCTCGGTGGTATGCCTGAAGGCATTGGGGTTCCAAGATTTAGGCTTCTTGTCTTGAGCGGCTCGCTAGTAGGCCCGATCGGTTGTAGGTAGTTCTTCTCGACCAACCTTTGAAATGCCTTGGAGTAAGACATAAAGAGAGGGTCGAAGTTTCTCTTGGCCTTAGGAGGCGGCGAGAAGGTAGTTGCGAAAGCGTCAAGGGTGTCATCATCAAGGTTACCGACGGTACGATTTTCGTCGTTCTTGACCGCGCGGGAGGACTTAGAGGAGCTCCCCTGATATGCATGGCCGGTGTATTTGGCCATGGTGCCAGTCCTAAGGTCATCCTCGATTTGAGTGCCGACCTTAGTTAGTTCTTTGAAGTTCTGAATGTTGCTGTACCTCATGTAAAATTGATACACGGGTCGCAGGTTATTTATGAACTTTGGTACGAGCTCGTCCTAGCGGGGACGGTTGGGGATTTGTGCGTTCAGCTTCTTCCAACGAGTAAGATAGTCGGTAAAGCCTTCATTGTCCTTTTGAGATAGGACTTCTAGGGTGCGAATTGAGACTTGAGTGTCTTCATTGTCTCGACATCGCTTGGTCAAACTTCATTGTGAGTTCTTGAAGGTGGGGACCCGTTGTGGGTCGAGTGAGTAGAACCATGTCTTGGGCCTTCTTTGCTAGAGAGTGCGGGAAGAGAGTTAGCCAATGCTTAGCGTCGACCCCCTTGATGGCCATTTGGGACTTGAAAGCTCGGATGTGGATGATCGGGCTCTCATGTCCTTGGAAGACAGGAAGGTCACTAAGGGCGAGCTTGTTAGGGAGCTCGTCCTTGATGCTAGTAGGCACGTTTTCATTTTCCTTGTGGATGGAGTAGGTGCTCGAGACGTAGAGCCTTTCCTCCATGGCTTGGAGTTTCTTGGCGTGCCTATCGGCCTCTTCCTTGATCTTGGTTTCCATCGTTCAGCCGGTGGTGTGGGTGGCGAAGCCTCTCAAGGTCGTGGTCGGCTTTGTGACTTGGTCACGAGTGCGATAACCGTCATTCTGGCCATTTGCGGGTGTAGGTTCGTTTCTTGTATGGGATTATTAGGCGGTTCTTAGTACGATGAGTATCCAGCTGAGGCCTGCATTTCACTTTGCATATTAGCGACACGACTCGACCCACTAGACTCACATTCATTCTAGGCATTCATTTCAGCTCATTTCGTTGTTTTGAAAGACCTTTTAAGCTTGAAAAAGGAGATTTTCGAAAAGGTTTTGCTAAGGGAAGCTTTTGAGGCGAGGATGCGTGCGCACATCTCGTCTCGATGTTAAAAGATTTTGTTTTGCATCCGTCGAACTGATATCGGTGATTTGCCGAGGTGAGCTCGAGTCGGATGTGTAAAAAGAGAAGGATTCGGCTCGCGCAAGTCGAGTCGAGGATGTTAAAACAGAGTCTAGGCCGTGTGACCTAGGGGATCGAAATCCACGAGCTCGGGTTTTGTTCCTTACTCGGGTTTTTGCTTGTTAGTGAAAAAGGGAATTTTGAAAAGGTTTATTTCAAAAATTCGCGAGAGTTTTGTTTGAAAAGTGTTAGTTTGTTAGATGTTAGGGTCATTTATCTTTGAAAAGTTTAAGCGAGTTTTCGAAGATATGAATGCAAATGCTTGTTTTGAAAAAGACCATGGAGTGCAGAGCCTCGAACTTGTACGTATGACTCAAAAAGGGTGAAAAATGAGTCAGTCGGGTACACCTCCAACTACCTCGAGTACGCTTTGGCAGATACTTAACCCCTTCATTTCCTTACGAGGCGATAGGTTTCTGAAGGGAACCTTTGAGGCGGTCGAGATAGCCGATTACGGCAAGCCGTGGAGGGGCGAGAGGAAAGCTAGTCCGGCATGTGCTTTATCGAGTGGACAAGCCTGCATGTGGGAACCACCTCTCGAGGGTGCAAAGGGTGCCTAGATTCCAAAAGGAATGGACTCTAAACGAATGTGCAAAGCTCAAATATGTATACTTGGATTGTTCAAGGCTTTCAAGTTTCACCTCTTTATTTTTAAAAAGAAAAAGCTAGTTTTAAGTTTTTAAAAAATAAGATCTCCCCACCGGAGTCGCCAAACTGTGGAACCCGGGAACCGCGTTCGGGGGATCCAACTCGGCGTCTTGCTTAAGGGCGGATTTTAAAGTTAAAAAAGATTAAGTTGGAAAAACCTTTAAGAACTGTTATGGAGTCGCCACCTATTTATCGCGGAAAATAGGAACCTGCTACCATGTTCTAAGTTAAAAACATGTCCTAGATTTTGGAGCACGCCGACACCCCTAGATCTAAGGTTGTGAAACCAGATTGGATTCGGGGTGAGGGTACTTTAGAAAAAGAGTTAATTCAAATAATGATTTATGAAAACCTTTTAGAAAAGCCTATGTAAAAATAGCCTCTACTGACCTAGAACAATCCTTGTAAGATGATATTTGAGCTAATGTTGTCGCTACGTACAAGTGCGATAAGTTGTAAAATAATGTAGATGCAGATGCAAAAAGATTGATTAAAACCCTCAGTTTAGCATGTTTAACTTGTTAACGAATACGGTTCAGTTAAAGGTCGAATTCATTGTTTAAGTTGATTTTAATGCAAAATAAGAAGGTGCAAGATGCATGGAAATAAAATAAAGTTCAATTGTCCATTGGTTTATTTTATAAGGTCGGTTGCTTATGCGACTTTGGCGTGTCATCGGATATGGAGTGTACCCGAAGTAAATAGAATACTTGGATTGCAAGCGCGCTGGGTGCCAAAGCCGGCGCTAAAGTGTAGACCCTTTGTTAGTCCATAGAAAATAAGAAAAAGCTTTGATCCAAGTGGATCGGTACCTACCTTGTCCCGACGCTTGAGATCTGGCGAGCTTCGCTTCTTGAACTTAAAAGGAGGATGAATTCAACACGGGATGGTGTGTTGAACTCAAGGATTTGAGTGCTTGAGGCTTTTGTGGATGTGAAAGGGATGTAAGATGTGAATTTGGGGTGTAAAAGATGTATTCTGGTTGTGAATTGCTGTGAGAATTGTGTGTGAAAGATGTGAAAGATGATCTATGAGGTCGGGTATAGGGGTGTATATATACAAAAAACCTCAGAGAAATTAGGAAATCGGGGATAAAAACAGGCCTAGGAACCGCATAGACTTATGCGGTTGCCTGGGGAAACCGCATAGGCTTATGCGGTTCCCCCCTCAAACCGCATAAAGTCATGCGGTTTGAGGGTCTGGTTTTAGGTCTGCTTTCCAAGTTTCGGTTGAATTGTATCTTTGAAAGATTTCATGATAATCTCGAACGTGTAGCACAAGAAAACCCCTAGGATATTTCTGAGATATTTTGTGATGCTTAGGGCTTTGGAGTGCGGGCCAAAGGCTGGGTTTGGGCTCGGTTTCGGGCCCGAGACCCGGAAAAATGAAAAGGGTGTATTTGCATAGTTTTTGTGAAATAAGATAAGACGTGAAGCCGTATTTTGTGTAAGAGGGGGCTAAATAGCGGTTTTAGCTACCGGGCCTAAATTTAGGAATTTAGGAATGCTGAATTAGACCTTGTTAATGTAAAAGGGGCTAATTGTATTGCAAATGCGAAGCTCATGCCAAATGAAGCAGGACAAGGACCTAGCTAGACTCCAAATGGACAAAATGAACGTTTATTTAAGTGTGATGTGATGTAACAACCCGGATTTTCCAACAAAATAAAATAAGCTTTTAAAAAGGATTTATAAGAGAAAGTGAATAAAAATGAAAGCCACGGTGGCGGAAACACCGTGAATCCGAGCTGTCACTCACGCAAACAACCTAATCAAATCAAAATGACAAAGTAAGCCTCAAGGCCTAGCAAAATGGGGAATAAATACCCCTTACAAACCCAAATGAACATATGTATAAACCGAAACATAAAAGTCTAACAAGTCTAATGATTGAAACTATCCAAACGAATCCCAAGACTTCACACGAGTAAACCTAGCTACGGGTCTATCCTCACGGCTTCCTCACTTGTCAAACCTGAACTCAGCGTATACAGCCATGAAAACATGCACAGCGACCACGGTCGATTGGGGAGTAACTCAGGCGTTCTCCCAGCCATATTACATCACAATAAAGTTAACAAGTAAATAAAACAGCTCATAGAAATAATAACAATAATAATAGTAAAAATAATAAAAAGTAACAAGCACGAGCTATACAACCATTAATTATCAATACTAAGTCAATCTCAAACTGTCATCAACCAAGTGACATACAACCATCATCGAACGCAAGAGAAAGCACGAACACTTTGGGTAGCCACATAACCGTGAACCACCCCGGACCTCACCCTAACCGGTGATACCTCCAAACCCTATGGCGGAACCACATAACCGTGAGTTCCCTTTCAATGGATCCACATAACCGTGAAATCCTCAACTGTCTTAATTTGGCCAAACCTCACCATAACCGGTGACGACATACAACTTACCATAGTCTCTAACCATAACCGGTTGAGAACCCAAAAGGGCGGCATCCGTCCAAACTAGGACGTCGTAACTCCTCACGCACGAGCCATAACCGTACCCGTACGCACACTAGTCTCAAGCTTACAACAATCAACTCAATAACCTGAGTCAACTCAATCTCAACATCTTCCATCATCCAACATTATCAAACCAAACCAACATTATCAACAAATCACAATACAAGCTTATAACAACGACAAATACTAGCAATATACGGAGTATTCAGTACTAAAGCCAACATGTGATCATAATTAGGTTACTTACTAACTCAAGATACAACCTTTAGTGATCAAAACATCATAATTAACAATACTCATATGGTCACAAAGCCTAGACATGCTTCTAGACTCAAAATAATATGAGACCGACTCCAAACAAGCAGATATGATCATATGAACACAACAGCACAAGTAAAAAGGACCCTAGACACTAAAACAGTCCGAAAGCGAATAAAAAAATATAATTGTTTCATAACTTACTAAATTAATTAAGTTAAGTAAGCTTAACCTCAGAGAGTTACGACCCTATGTTACGAGGGCATACGCATGATGTAATAATAGGTGCCAATAACATATGATTAATAACAAAACCATTAATGCATTCATCAATCATGTAAACGTAAATATATATTAGTACATTACCACTTAGTCCTACACACATATTATTATAATCAATTATATGATTTAACCATACACACTAAAACTTACTACGTTAATAAACTAACCCATCAAAACTATGGTCAAAGTAATATAATTATTCAACAAATAAACATCCTGCCAAGCCGTAGACACACCAACATACACAATTACACTTAATTGGAACCATGATTCACGTATGGACACCAAAGCATACATACACATACCATATTCAATTGCAACAAAACAGAGCAACTTAGTGTATCGCTTACAACGCACATCACTCGTATGAAATATAATGAAATTGACAGATTAAGGTACACGAGGACACACAAACACGCAGGCATATTACGCATATAAAAATAATCTCAAACACTACACATAAACTTTAACGTAATGTAATATCGAGTCACGTCATCACCGTTACCTTTTCGCGCTAATCCTCAATTGAGTCGTCCACCACGTACGTGTCAGCGTCAGGATCGTCCTGGTTCAGTCCTACGATCGGTTAGGGAGAAAAACGGGTATAAATAAGAGTTACGATATCGACGGCGATCCGAGCGACTGAGACGGAACGGAGTATAGCTTACCTTAATGTGAAGAGGATGAAGAGAGGATAATTATGACGCAAGAACGGAGTAAAATAGTTAAGAAATGAAGGAGAAAAGGAAGGTTAAAAGGGAGTGTTAATGGAGGTTTTATAAACGAAGCAGAAGACCACGACGAGGATGATAGTATACGGAGTACCTAATCAATTATTTAGGGTTTAGCTTTATATATATACGTTCATAATATAATAAGGAGTTTTAGGTTATCTTTTACTCTTATTAAAAATATAATACTTTTGATAAAATAAATAAATTTAATTTAACTCAACCAAATTTTGATTAAAATAGTTGAAAACATACAAATTAAGTTAAATGTGATATTTTATAAAATACGAGTACATATGATAATAAATATTTATAACCATAGAAAATATTATTAATTTTTACTATTTTACTATTATTTACTATTTTTATATTATAAAGTAATAATATTATTTTCCAAATAATTTATTAATTTTTAGTATCAAATAGCATTTAAAATATTATATAAATGAAAAGGCTCAAAATTTAGCTTTAAAACTATTAAAATATAAGGCATTATGAAAAATAAATAATGTTTTAAATAAATTTTTAAATTAAAATATATTTTAATTTAACCTTAAAAACACGGGGTGTTACAATCTCCCCTACTTCAAAAAGTTTCGTCCTCGAAACTTGAAAAGAAATGATAAATAAAAGAAGAGGTAAGGAATTATTAAAAACGAAAAGAGATAAGAATGATGTTGAGGTTCCAATATAAAAAAGAACGAAAGGAAGTACCGAGTTAGCAAGAAATATACCAGTGACAACTTCAGGATGACGATCAGCTTCAGCTCGACTCATGACGAAGATACGACCCTTCTGAGCAGGAGGGTTAGCCTTCGTAGTTGCGGTAGATGGAACAACGGCGGAGGATGATCTAGCTGCAGCAGCAACGGCTGGTTTCTCGGCCTTAGGGCATGCATTAGCCTTATGTCCCGGCTCTCTGCAGTTGAAGCACACGATCGGAGTTCCATCACATGACTTACCCGGGTGGTAAGCCTTCTTGCATCGATAGCATAGCATACCCGGCCGAGAAGCAACCTGAGCATGGTTTCCAAATGGTCGAGCCTCGAATCTCCCCTTCTTCTCAGCATGGAAGGAAGATTGTGGTACAAACGGCCTCTTCACAAACCTGTTGGCAGCAGCAGTAGCGGCCTCTTCAGCCTGAATCGACGCATAAACGCTCAGAGCTCGATCATAAGCCTGCTGGAACGTGGCAGAGGGCATTCCAGCTAGCACGGTCCTAACACCAAAGGGCGAGGTTCTTCGTGTCGGCCGGCGAATCACGGCGGCAAATCGGGAATGATGTGTGGTGCGAAACGAGCCAAAGCCGTGAACTTGTCAGTGTACTCCTGCACTGACATGGTACCCTGTACGAGATTAATGAATTCTTGTTCTTTCTCCCAGCGGAGCTCATCAGGATAGAAGCGCTTCTTCAACGCTTCGCAGAACCTAGCCCAGTTGAACCCAACCTGAGCCTGAAGGGCAGCTCTAGATAAGGCCCACCAGTTGTCGGCCTCCACCTTCAAATAGTAGGTGGCGATATCCACCTTCTGTGCCTCGGGGCACCGAGTTGCCACGAACAGCTTCTCGATCTCCCTAATCCAGCTCTCGAGCACAATTGGATCTGCCTTGCCATCATACGTAGGGGGATGATGACGATCAAAACGATCGAAGGCCAATTTGGTTGTTCTCACGTGCCTCCGTCAAAGCTATGATTGCATCCTCAATTCGGCGCATGCGTTGAAGGTCCTGTTGCGCGGCATTCCCATTTCTAGCCATCTGCAACACAAAAGCATAGTTAATAGTAGCACTTACTAAACATGCTACTTCCAAACAACTACTCAAACGCACACAAAAGCAACGTAACCCCCTATTGTATCTACCCAACACTCCACTCAAGGTTCTAAGTCAAATTCTACTCACTCATCTAGGAGAGTTGGGAGCGTGTTCGCTCTGATACCAACTGTAACAACCCGGATTTTCCAACAAAATAAAATATGCTTTTAAAAAGGATTTATAAGAGAAAGTGAATAAAAATGAAAGCCACGGTGGCGGAAACACCGTGAATCCGAGCTGTCACTCACGCAAACAACCTAATCAAATCAAAATGACAAAGTAAGCCTCAAGGCCTAGCAAAATGGGGAATAAATACCCCTTACAAACCCAAATGAACATATGTATAAACCGAAACATAAAAGTCTAACAAGTCTAATGATTGAAACTATCCAAACGAATCCCAAGACTTCACACGAGTAAACCTAGCTACGGGTCTATCCTCACGGCTTCCTCACTTGTCAAACCTGAACCCGCGTATACCTGTCGCAAAACATGCAACAGCCACAGTCAGTGGGGAGTAACTCAGACGTTCTCCCAGCCATATTACATCACAATAAAGTTAACAAGTAAATAAAACAGCTCATAGAAATAATAACAATAATAATAGTAAAAATAATAAAAAGTAACAAGCACGAGCTATACAACCATTAATTATCAATACTAAGTCAATCTCAAACTGTCATCAACCAAGTGACATACAACCATCATCGAACGCAAGAGAAAGCACGGAGCACTGGGTAGCCACATAACCGTGAACCACCCCGGACCTCACCCTAACCGGTGATACCTCCAAACCCTATGGCGGAACCACATAACCGTGAGTTCCCTTTCAATGGATCCACATAACCGTGAAATCCTCAACTGTCTTAATTTGGCCAAACCTCACCATAACCGGTGACGACATACAACTTACCATAGTCTCTAACCATAACCGGTTGAGAACCCAAAAGGGCGGCATCCGTCCAAACTAGGACGTCGTAACTCCTCACGCACGAGCCATAACCGTACCCGTACGCACACTAGTCTCAAGCTTACAACAATCAACTCAATAACCTGAGTCAACTCAATCTCAACATCTTCCATCATCCAACATTATCAAACCAAACCAACATTATCAACAAATCACAATACAAGCTTATAACAACGACAAATACTAGCAATATACGGAGTATTCAGTACTAAAGCCAACATGTGATCATAATTAGGTTACTTACTAACTCAAGATACAACCTTTAGTGATCAAAACATCATAATTAACAATACTCATATGGTCACAAAGCCTAGACATGCTTCTAGACTCAAAATAATATGAGACCGACTCCAAACAAGCAGATATGATCATATGAACACAACAGCACAAGTAAAAAGGACCCTAGACACTAAAACAGATCAAAGCGAATAAAAAAATATAATTGTTTCATAACTTACTAAATTAATTAAGTTAAGTAAGCTTAACCTCAGAGAGTTACGACCCTATGTTACGAGGGCATACGCATGATGTAATAACAGGTGCCAATAACATATGATTAATAACAAAACCATTAATGCATTCATCAATCATGTAAACGTAAATATATATTAGTACATTACCACTTAGTCCTACACACATATTATTATAATCAATTATATGATTTAACCATACACACTAAAACTTACTACGTTAATAAACTAACCCATCAAAACTATGGTCAAAGTAATATAATTATTCAACAAATAAACATCCTGCCAAGCCGTAGACACACCAACATACACAATTACACTTAATTGGAACCATGATTCACGTATGGACACCAAAGCATACATACACATACCATATTCAATTGCAACAAAACAGAGCAACTTAGTGTATAAACACAACGCACATCACTCGTATGAAATATAATGAAATTGACAGATTAAGGTACACGAGGACACACAAACACGCAGGCATATTACGCATATAAAAATAATCTCAAACACTACACATAAACTTTAACGTAATGTAATATCGAGTCACGTCATCACCGTTACCTTTTCGCGCTAATCCTCAATTGAGTCGTCCACCACGTACGTGTGTCGTCAGGATCGTCTGGTTCGATCCCTACGATCGGTTAGGGAGAAAAACGGGTATAAATAAGAGTTACGATATCGACGGCGATCCGAGCGACTGAGACGAAACGGAGTATAGCTTACCTTAATGTGAAGAGGATGAAGAGAGGATAATTATGACGCAAGAACGGAGTAAAATAGTTAAGAAATGAAGGAGAAAAGGAAGGTTAAAAGGGAGTGTTAATGGAGGTTTTATAAACGAAGCAGAAGACCACGACGAGGATGATAGTATACGGAGTACCTAATCAATTATTTAGGGTTTAGCTTTATATATATACGTTCATAATATAATAAGGAGTTTTAGGTTATCTTTTACTCTTATTAAAAATATAATACTTTTGATAAAATAAATAAATTTAATTTAACTCAACCAAATTTTGATTAAAATAGTTGAAAACATACAAATTAAGTTAAATGTGATATTTTATAAAATACGAGTACATATGATAATAAATATTTATAACCATAGAAAATATTATTAATTTTTACTATTTTACTATTATTTACTATTTTTATATTATAAAGTAATAATATTATTTTCCAAATAATTTATTAATTTTTAGTATCAAATAGCATTTAAAATATTATATAAATGAAAAGGCTCAAAATTTAGCTTTAAAACTATTAAAATATAAGGCATTATGAAAAATAAATATAGTTTTAAATAAATTTTTAAATTAAAATATATTTTAATTTAACCTTAAAAACACGGGGTGTTACATGTGAAGCGACCTAAATTATTCTAACATTTAAAACGACTCAAAATGAATTCGACATTAGTTAGAACCGTTTATGTCAACGTTAAACATGCGTAATAAAAGTCCGTGATACATCACAGGGTTTTGTGCGGGAGGGTACGGATATGGGTATCCACAATCACTTCTAACGTACTCTATACCTAAGTTATTTCGGAATGACTTAATTAAACGTCAATATAGTCGATGACCTTAAATGTAATTTCTTAAGTACTCTATACCAAAGTTATATCGGCATGACTTAATTAAACGACAATTTAGTCGATGACCAAAAATCGTAATTTCTTAAGTAATCTACACCAAAGTTATATCGGAATGAATTAATTAAACGTCAATTTAGTTGTTTGACCTTAAATATAAACTAAAGAATCACGGCAAAAAATATTCATACGCAAAAAAAAAAAAAATATCAAAAAAAACCAACACCGTAACAAGTATCCAAGCATGCATATAAAGGCGTAGCATAGCATATGTAGAGTGTAGAGTAGCAAATCAGTAATGCCAGGGAATGGCTCATCCAACAAGGTGACATAAATGAAGGTATATAAACATTACCAATATTTATTAACTGACCGATGTGGGATGCATGTCAGTTACATAATTTTGATAACTTTGCAAAGAAGTTTTTATTACTCTTAATTTTGGGATCCTTTGCCTCCATGTTTTTATAATGAATCTTTATAATGAATCTTTTTTATAATGACATAAACGTCAACATAGTCGATGACCTTAAATATAATTTCATAAGTACTCCGTACTCTATATCTAAGTTATATCAAAATGACATAAACGTCAATATAGTCGATGACGTTAAATATAATTTCTAAAGTAGTCTATACGTAAGTTATATCGGAATGACTTAATTTTGTCGTCAATTTAGTCGATGGCCTTAAATGTAATTTCTTAAGTATTCTATACCAACGTTATATCGGCATGACTTAATTAAACGTCATTTTAGTCGATGACAATAAATATAATTTCTCAAGTAATCTATACCAAAGTTATATTCCAAATGACCTAAACGTCAATTTAGTCGATGACCTTAGATGTAATTTCTTAAGTACTCAATAACTAAGTTATATCGGAACGACTCAATTAAACGTCAAATTAATCAATGACCTTAAATATAGTTTCTTAAGTAATCTATACCAAAGTTATATCGGAATGACTTATTTAAACGTCAATTTAGTGGATGACCTTAAATATAAACTAAAGAATCACGGCAAAATAAATTCATACGCAAAAAAAAAAAAAAAAAAAAAAAAAAAAAAAAAAAAACAAACTAAGACCGTAACTAGTCTCTCAGCATGTATATAAAGGCGTAGCAATAAGTAGCATAGCATATGAGGAGTAGCAAGTCACTAATGCCAGGGAATGGCTCGTCCGATAAGGTGACAGAAAAGAAGGTATATAAACATTACCAATCTTCTATAAATGGCCGATGTGGGATGCATGTCACTTAAATAATTTTGTTAACTTTGTAAACATGTTTTTATTAGATTTAATTTTGGGATCCTTCGCCTCCATGTTTGTTATAATGAATCTTTTATATAATCAATACGAACAATAAAAAGCTTCTCATAACGATGTTGAGTTCGTTTTTCTCCCTCCATTGCTTTAGTTTATGTAGTTCAATTACTCAATTGAATTATTGTACTCCGTATGTACTTCAACGTCAATATCGTTTAAGAGAAAACCGTATAAATACAAATACGCCGTATGAATACTCTATACGTGAAAATGGTTAATTACTCGTAAGTGGAAAATAGTTTAAAGACTTGAACTTGTTTAGTTGAAGAGTTGAGCTTGTTTACTTGAATTTGTTCATATAACCACCTCCCACATCGACAAAGAAACAGTTCACTTTGATATTTATATACTCTTCCCAACAACAACTAAATGTAATTTCCTACCATATCATACACCTTGTTTCACCTTAATTTTTAAAATCAACCTAACTTCACATGATTAAATTCCAACTAAACTTGAAAATTACATTATAAATCTAAATTAGAAATTGCATAAAACGAGATTAAACAAAATAAACAAATTAGATTAAATAATTAATACAAAACCGTATAAATACAAATACGCCGTATGAATACAATAATCAGGATTAAAAGAAAAAATAAGGAATAATTAGGAGGTTAAATTAAGGAGAGAATCTAGCAAATTCAGATTCATTAAGGCCGCCACGTGGCAGCTTCTCATTCGTGGTGTCAAAAAATCAGTTGACACCGAGAGTAAACGTAGCCTTTTCGTGCACATCTCTTACCATATCTTCCATAATACGGAAGATTTATTTAATGGTGCTAATAATACTAAAAATTTCGTGCACTTCCTTCTTCATATTATAATAATTGTGGTTCAAAACAATTGGATTTATATTATATTGTTTTCATTTTTCTTTCATTGTGTCTTAAATGTTATTGTTATTATCTTCATATATGTAAAATGTATTTGTGTAATTGTATTCTAGATTTTCTTTTGTCAGTGTTAGTTTTAGACACTGTGTGATATTATCATACTCCGTACTAACAAAAAATTATAAATACATGTGTAGGATTATTGCATCGCAACCGTCAGTGATATGATACGCGATTGTACAGGTAAGATTATTTGTTTAAAGTTTTTTAATTATTTTGATTGTTTGTTTATTTATTTTATTTTTATTATTTATGAGTTAACTATTTTATACTACTAATTTTATTATTAGACGGGTTCACAATAAGTTATTATACTCTCTCTCTCTATATATATAATTATTTCTGAGTTTTTTCGAGCAACATGGTTGAATCCAACTTTTTTAAGACACTTAATAAATAATTTTGGAAATATTTCATTTAAATTTAAATATTTAATTAAGTTCTAATTAAGATAAATTTCCACAACTTATTCTCTAATTAAGAAAAAAATTCCATAACTTATTCTAATTAAAAAAAAGTGTAAATCCTAATAAATTTAGGTTACTCACGTACGTATAGGAGTAGTACATTTATGTATAAATTAAAGATAATTTCAACATCAAGGCCCTGTTCTTTTAAACATAGGAGTGAACTTATAGGAATTTGAACTTATAGGAGTGAAATTTGAACTTATAGGGTGAAATTTGAACTTATAGGAGCTGAAATTTGAACTTATAAGAGTGAAAGTGAACTTATAGGAGCTGAAATTTGAACTTATAAGAGTGAAATTTGAACTTATAGGAGCTGAACTTATAGGAGCTGAACTTATAGGAGCTGAAACTTATTAGAGTTAAATTTATTAGAATTTAAAACTTATTGAATAATAATAATAATAATAATAATAATAATAATAATAATAATAATAATAATAATAATAATTTAAATATTAATATTAATATAATATGAAATTTTTTATTAAATTAATAACAATAATAACAATGATATTTATAGTAATGATGATGATGATTACAATAATTAAAATATTTTAATTTATTCAAAATGATTAATTTTACTAATAATAAACAATAGTGTTCAAAATCGATTTTGCGGTCTAGTATAGTTAAATATCTCAATATATAGTTGATTATAAATAAGTTGGCTCGGTTAAATATTTTAATATACTATATTTATTATTATTATTATTATTATTATTATTATTATTATTATTATTATTATTATTATTATTATTATTATTATTATTATTATTATTATTATGCAATAATAATAGTTATATAAAAATAAAACATAATATAATTTATAAATTTGAACTTATAAAATTTGAACTTATAGGAGTGAACTTATAGGAGTGAAATTTGAACTTATATGAGCTGAAATGAACTTATGTGTTCGAAATGAACTTATAGGAGCTGAAAAAGCTGAGCTGAGCTTATAGGAGCTGAGCTGAACTTATAGGAGCTGAGCTGAACTTATAGGAGCTGAGCTGAACTTATAAGAGCTGAAATTAAGCTGAAAAGAACAGGGCCCAATTTATATATTGTTCACAGTGATCTCTACGTAGTGCAATCAAATTGCACTAATTATTACATATATTTTTGTTGATTTATTTTTGTGCTTTTACTAATAAGTGTTTTTATATTTGTTTTAATAAGTTTCAGGGGGATATATGAGAAATCATCATAACTTATGAAAGTAACATTGTGCGTCGAATTGTACTCATAGCAAAATATCTATAAAGTTTTATGTCCTTTTTTTTTTTTTTAATAACATAGATGAACTTTAATTTGGAATGAGTTTTCTATTTGTACCCAAGTAACGTTTCAAATGAATATATCTATATTGATCTTATTTTCAGTTATTTTGCAACAACGATATGATTATCATCATAGTTGTTTCTACATGTTCTGGGGGAAAATCTACATCCAGCAATCATCATAACTTATGATATCAATATTGTGAAACGGTTTGTATGCATAGAAAATTATTAATAAAGTTAATCATACAAATTTAGAATAGAATATAAATATCTTAATTAATTTTTTTAGAACAACGAGAAAAAAATTGATGTCACGAAATTAATAGTATATACGAAGTAATAGACTAAGACATAAAAGTTAATATGAGTAGTTAATTTTGCTCGACGTATTTCTCTAATACACGGAAAAAAATATTTAATTTTATATTACTATACTATTATATTGTGTAATGCATGTATGTAGATATTATTATTGTTATTATATAAATCGAATGACCTCTTGGGAGACTTATTTTCTAATAGAAAGAGAAATAAGCGTGGTTAGCTCCGGTGATAGCTGTCTATGGACATCATGTCACGTAAGTGGGTTAATTTTGGTAATGAATGTTCAATTTTATGTTGCAAAAAAGTTCATAGTCAATTAATAACAAACTTCTGGCATGGTAAATTTTATTAATTAGTTGTGTAGTGTTCCCTTAAATTCTTTAATTTGATAGTTGGATAAAAAAGGGTGATAAACTTTTTAATATTGCACTGTTCAAGTTTGATTTCATAAATGAATTGTGGTAGAGATAAATAAAAAGTTTAATTAACCATGCTGTCATCTAGGTGTTTTTCACATTTTTATTTTTATGGTCACTATCTCTAAGATATAATGTTATGATGAGTTTGAACTATATAAGAATAAATGGAGCCTCATTATTTTTGTTATTGATAGTTTCTGTGAATATTATTGTTAAATATTTAGTATCACGATCCAAAAATTTAGTTTAATAATATATGATCATTAAAATAATATGAAAAATCAGTTTAGTAAAAGTTCTATAATATTATCTCTATTTAAATTATTCAAAAAATTTATTCAATAGTGGGGATCATGAACACCACGTTTTACTAGGCTACTTAGAAAAAAAAAGTTAAGTTTGATTTGTAGGTACTAGGAAAAACAAAAATTAAATGCTAAAAAATACTTACGTACAAATATCATTGAATTTACATCAACCAACCAAAAAAAATTGTAAATTGACTTTGATAATGATAAACTCCAAGATTGTGGTGAAATAAAATGAGACTAAAAAACCAAATATAACCAATTTGATAAAGGTAATATTTAATTTTTGGTTGATCAAATATCATACGTATTTGGCCATCAGCTATTGTGTTGATGTTCGGGTGCACCTTCAACTAAAAAAGATGACCGAAATATATAAGTGTGTAAAATTAATGCGAGACTAGCCGTACACTAAATTAATGCGAGACTGGAGTACAAATCTATATCAATATCTATATTTTATATCTATCTATATATATTATTAAAAGACAATCTCCAAATAATGTTACCCAAAAACAATGGAAAAACAGTAAAAAAGAACTCCTCCTCCTTCCACGTCATTTTTGGTGCCACGTCAGACAAACTTAGACCGCACAAAGCCTGACACGTCTAAACAAACCCTGCTCAATTTTCATTTTCAAGGCCAAACCTAATTTTAACGCATGTTTGAAGAAGACGAAAAACTCGAATTAACAACTGTTCCAATTAATAGCATAGAGAAACCTTCTCTTGAGGAAGAAGCAATTAAAGAGACACAATTAATTGATGAAATGCAAAACTGAAATTCTAATTAATTGGAGTATTGAAGTTTTGGTCTTCCGCGCGATAAACTGTTGAAATCCCTCGGTCTGAAAGATAAGACAATTTGAAGTCCCTTGGTGTGAAATTTTATTTAATTGGTGTGTTAACGTGGCATATGTTGGCCCCATTATTATGACGTGGCATCACGATGAAGTAGTTTGCTTTGTTTTTAGAAGCGTCTGTTTCAAAGATTCAGATTTAATATATTGAGTATGCTAAATGGGATTTTATTTTATTCGCTTTCATTAAAATTCTAATTTTACATGCTCTATCTGTTTATTATATACTTCTTCCCTTCAACTTCATTCGCACCTAAGAGAAAATTATCATTATTCATTGACAAAGTTTTAAAAAAACAGCTATAAATAAATGATGGTACGGAGTATGTACGACGTCATGTCTGCCCAATTGTTAACTTTATTAAACTCGTCAAAGCTTCCTCTGTTCGTTTAAATCAATGCGTAGCAACCTATCCAGTATTGAAGATACATTTGTTGGTTGAGTAATAATAGCACTCGATAAGTTGTCTGGCGTTTTCTTTTCCAACTATTTTGATGCTAAAATTATTAAAAATAATACTCAATGTTGTTGACTGTGAATATCTTTTATTTAGGTTTTTTTTTTTATTTTGTTATCCAAACACACCCTCAGAGTTGTTTTGCTGATTATGCGGCTTATCTTTATTTATTTTTAGGCTTATTTTGTATTTACTACCTTATATATGTACATTTTTACTACTTACCACCTTTTATAATATTTCTTTAAAAATTACTACCTTTAGTGACTCATTTAAACAAAAAAAATTAGTTCTTATGGTAATTTCCGGTAACTTGAGTAGGTAATTGACTAGATTACCCTTGATAAAGTCCTTCCCCAAATGTCCTACACCCCCATTCATTTACTCGTGCATCACTTCTGCCCCTCCTCCTCTTCCTTTGATTTTCCTTAGTTCAGTTATTAAAAGACAATCTCCAAATAATGTTACCCAAAAACAATGAAAGATAGTAAAAAAGAACTCCTCCTCCTTCCACGTCATTTTTGGTGCCACGTCAGACAAACTTAGACTGCACAAAGCCTGACACGTCTGAAAAAAACCCTGCTCAATTTTCATTTTCAAGGCCAAACCTAATTTTAACGCATGTTTGAGGAAGACGAAAAACTCGAATTAACTACTGTTGCAATTAGTAGCATAGAGAAACCTTCTCTTGAGGAAGAAGAAAAAGTAAAAAATGAAGAAAATATCTCGGAGAAGTAGGAGAAGATACAGAAAACAAAGGACAAGAGACAAATTTTGAAGTGGGTTTTGTGATTTGAGAAGGTTGATTGTTGGCCTTGACAATGAATGGCAACGGGAAGCCATTGAAGTGCAAAAATAGTTTGTATAAAATTTGAGACGATGTGTGGGTCAAAATTAGAATTAAAGCTTTTTGGATCATCACAACAAGGTGATTTTTTTCGTTCCTTTTTTTTTTTTCCTATTTTCTGTATTTTTTTTTTTGGGTTTTTCTACATAGTACCCCTGTGTTTTTTAAAAGTCTACATGGTACCCCTGTACTTTTGTGATTACATGTGGTACCCCTAACTTAACCAAAATTAATTAAGCGTAACCCTCCCTTTAATTTCTGTCAAATTGACGTTAATTACTGCCAAATAAGCTGCTTATGTGGCAAAATTTCGTTTCCCTCCAATTTTCATTTGAGTTCCCTCCAAAATCCCTTATATATTCTCCAAATGTCAATAAGTAAACATTTGTCAGTGTCCTCAACCCTAATGTCAACAAACTTCTCCAAATAACTTGTTCTCAGCAAAATATTCTCCATTCTGCAATTAATTTATACAAACACACAAAATTCAACAGGGAAAACCAACAATAATGAGATTACAATTACTTCTAACACAAAAGATCCAAACTTTCAAGTTCATACAAAACTTGAATCATAATTCAACACCAAAGAAAAATTAGGGCAAACTTTTAGGGAAAAAAAAAACAAAAGAAAAAGATGATACTGCATCAAAGTATGTTTAGAACAATAAAGAAGAAGATGAAAACAACAATAATGTCACAGTTGAAAGAGAGAGACGAAGGAGAAGAACAAAATAGGTGAACAGAGGAACAGAGAGAATTGAAAGGGTTTTGGGATTTTTGATGAATGAGTTTTGAAATTCAATTGTACTGATATATTAATCTCATGCCACATCATATCCTAATCAGCCAAATTTTTGCCAACTCAACAATAACAAATCACGCTAAATGCTAAAAATTAACGTTAGTATGACGGAAATTAGAGGGAGGGTTACGCTTAATTAATTTTGGTTAAGTTAGGGGTACCACATGTAATAACAAAAGTACAGGAGTACCATCTAGACTTTTAAAAAATACAGGGGTACTATGTAGAAAAACCCTTTTTTTCTATATTTTATTTATCAAGGTTCATATCTTACTCAATTTTTCTGTTTTTATCAATTGTGGCAATCAATCTGCCAAATCATTTGATTGATATCAATCTTTACTAAAATACAATATTTTTTTTCTTTAATATTTAGTAGATTTCTTTAATATTCCGTGTTGATCTTGAAGTGTAGAGTGTTGGACACGTGACATGACACCAAAGTAAATTTCGACAATGCTTTTAACTATGAAGAGTTAGAGGATGGGGAAGTGTAGATTTTGTGGTGGGGCAAAATATGAGTTGTTCTTATCGTTTTCTTGGCGTATGTGACTGCTTACGGAGTATATTGTTTCATATTGCTTAACTTAGGACCTTTTCTTTTAACCTCAAATCGTCATAAGTCGATCAAATTACAATTCAAAGAACAAATACAATACATCAGATTTATCAAATTTGAGGTTGTAATTATTCAGTTTACCGCCATGAACTAATCGTCCATTGAATTCGATGAATGTGTTTGTTTGGATTTTGTCATGGGTCTTGGTTTTTGTTGTTATTGTTCTATTCAGAATACTTCTTTTCAAGATGAAAATTTTTGGGTCGTCTCAAAGGTGTCTCTATATTTCTTAAAGTGATCTTGATGCATGTACTTGTGTTTTCAGGTATATTTTTTTATCTGGTAGTATTATATGGTGAAGTATTTTGGTGCTTATTCTCGGTTTGCGACTTATCATGAACACTTTTATTTTGCTGTTTTGATTTAACTTCAGCCAAATTTACATTCTCTGTGTGAAGAGTCGAAAATGCACTTTTTTTACACTGTATAATTAGTTTCAAGTGCATTAACTCTAAGGTGTTTTTGTCATCGACATATAGAGCTTAAGACCTAACAATTCATTTTTCACAAGTCTTTGTTAACTACAGAGTACTTTTTGTTAGAATTAACAGTTTCTCTGTATTTTCAATTGTGGTTTTGTATTATCTCAGGGGCAATTTATTTTTAATTACTGACTTTGCAGGCATGTACGTAGTTAGAAGTTTTGCCAAGCAGCAAGGTTGAGTGTTTTGAATTATGAATTCGCTTGTGTATTTTAGGCATTTTACAAACAGTCCAAAATACGATACGATGAGGATATAATCTTCAAAGGAAGGGCACAAAAGGTAGTAGTGAGCTTTTCAGCTATGTTATTTAACTTTTTTTTTTCACAGTTGAATACTACTCTGGTAATAGTTTGTCTTTTTAGGCTTCATTCACGACAACAGATTTTTGTTTTATGACTTCATGTGTACATTTTGCTTGTGCACAGGATAGAGAACCTACGTATAGGAAGGCATGAGCCCAAATATGTAAAATAAGTCATATGGATTTCAGAAAATTTACAAATGTCTCAAGGTTAACATCGAGGAAAAGCTAAGCTCTCACCAATAGTTATGTTGTTTTAGTTCGCATGGACATGTCTCACTGTTTTTTGCACACGCCTGGGCGAAAGATGCTATAATCCATATATTCCATGAGTCTTACAGATTTTGGGTAATGAACATTTGATAAAGGAAAGTGATGGAGCTCAAGTTTTAGACATTGAAGGGGATGAGTTATAGTCGGGAAGAGCGATGGCGGTTTTAACTATGCTTCCACTGAGTTAACGACTTATGTCTGGTAACGAGCTTGGTTCATAAAAACAATCAATTGATTGCCGCACACATTTAAGAACTCTCACATCAATCGGTTGCCGTATCAATTTAGAAATATTAACAAATTGATGTTGCAGGCAATGGTTATTGTTGCTTCAGAGTATAGTAATTTTATATCATAAATTTTATACACGAAAGGTTTTATCTGATCAGATATTCGTGCAGTTACTGTGCAGAGTGCTTAGGCTTTTACGTTGAAACAATGCTTAAGAGACACCCAGCATAAGTGGAATTTCAAGCAGGCAAAGGTACCGTCTATTGATGCAGTAGTATGGTTATCATAAGTTCCTGAATACTACTACAACGACGATTCTACAGGTTATAAGGTCTGATAATCGAAACTTTTAATATGTAGGTAAGTAGGGTTTTGATTGGGATGAGTTATCTAATCAAGCACCTGATGATAAGTGATAGTGCTCTATTTCGTGTCATTTCAAACACAATCTTTGTGATCGGGTATTTTACAAACTTGACATGACATTTTATGTGGCCGTAAATATTTACTGGATATTTGAATTTGTTTCGTGTCCCTTCTGACTTCTGTGTTAGGGTATGACCTCTACGTGTTAGGGTGCGACATCCGTACAGTGCAGTTGACAGTCTATTTATCCAAATCTTTTCAACAAATTTCCCAAAACTTAAATTTGAAAACCCACAATCTAAATAAAACTTTAAAAAGGAATACTTATTCGTGTTTCCTAACAAAGCAAACTGCGACACAGCTTATTCTCCTGCCACGTCGGCAAAATCTCGGGAAACACAAATGAAGTTTGCACGTCAAACATGAAGAAAACAGTCTGCCTCAGCTCCTACGCCCTAGCTTTGAGAAGCGAAAAGTCCCCATGTTGTTATGCTATTAATCCTCAGCTCCTAATTCAGTTCTTCGTTTCAGTCAATTCAGGAATCAATACAAGTAAGTGTAGAATTGTCGTCGTCCCTCATTAGGCCTTCCTCGGCTGTTCAAACAAATTTCACTCCGTCATTGACGTCGATTGCTTAGGTACGCTCTGTTTTTGGGGAATTTTTATGTTCTCTGTTTGCTCTATCTTAACCCACGGTATGACTGGACACAAAATTAGTATTCGTAAATTATTGAAAACAATGAATTTTATTTGTTTGTGGGTAATAAAGTTCTTTAATTATTTTAGTTTTAGGGTTACATGTCTCACTTCTTTAACGTTTGGCTGTGATTTTGTGTTCCTGTGCTACTGCGTTTTTACTGCATCGTTGTGCTGCTGTATATTGTACTGCGTTGCTCTGTTGCTGCGTTGTGGCTGGTTGTTCTGCATTTTTCGATGTCGATGCGATGATTGGTTGTTGTGTCTACTATTGTCAACCTATAATGCCGCTGTGTATCTGTTGTCGCTGCTGCTGGTAAAAGGCACCCGAAAAAAGAAAGTGCCTGCACAAGTTAAAGAATCTTATGTGATACGTTCTCATTTTCAGTTACGACTACAAAATAAAGAAGGAAAACCACAAGTGAAGAAGTTGTGTGCATTGACCAACCTAGAACGCTACTAACAAATCATCTACTCAAGCTGTGCAAGAACTAACATGTTTTTTTTGGTTGGACAGCTATTAGTAAAACCTTTCAAAGTGAAGGCAAAAATCTCATACCTTTTTAAACATGACACTTTTAAACAATGGTCCATGAATTAAGGTGTGACGTGGCAAAAGGTGTAACGTTTCAGAGCAAATTCGATCAACTTTGGTCACGTCAAGGCCGGTCTTTAAAATTGGATAAACTCTCGGTGTCGTCAGGGTTCCATATTACGAATATGTCGTCCTTGGAAAGTGTCGTTGTTAAATAACTCAATGTAGAGAAAATGTCATTCACAAGATATTTTTGATCGTCGAGCTTCTTCTTCGTGATGTCATTGCTCAAAGCAAAGGTATTATTTTGCAGTAAATTTTTTGCTTTTGAGTTTGTTTGCTTTGGTTTGTATAAGTTTGTTCTCATGAATTGTTATTGGTTTAGTGTAACATAAGAAGTCGAGGATGAACAGAGTGATAAAAGTGCCGACTATTAGCGTGAAAACGGCTGATATTCTGTCGGATGATTACTGATGGAGGAACTATGGCCTTATACCAATCAAGAGATCTTCTTATTATCCAAGGTTAGTTATGCACTTTTGCTGGCGTGTGTCGTTGTTCGTCTACGGTTGAATTTATCGTGTTATTGTTGTATTTGCAAGTCCATTAAAATAACAGGTACTTTCTTTGTGCATACAATTAATTAAACAGGCGCTAGACCCTGAATAGTCGGTTGCTGAATTTCGCTGCGCATACAATCAAATATTGTTTTTAAATGGACTAGCTAAATTTTCATGACAGAGCTAGCGTGCTCAATTGGTACCTATTGAACTCATAGTGTTGCTTTGATATATAATGCTGACCTTGGAGGTAGAGGCAAATTGACTAATATGAGGAATAATTTTGAGCAACGAGAAAGATACTATTGAAGTTTTATAGTTGCATATCGTCTACATAAATGTCTCTAAATGAGTGTTGAGTTGTTGACTAAGTTTAACGATGTGATTGTTGCTTTTTGAACTAATCAACTAATCATTAAATCAAAATTTGTATCGATTGCGTGTAAATCAATTTTGTATTTCTTTAAAGGTTTTTCCTTTATTGGAATATTACAATGTCGTTCAGGTTGCAGGTAAAGAAAGGGCAGCACGACTGTCCAATCAGTTCCATGATAGTGCGACCATTATCATGCAGAATACCATTTATCCTGATACCAAACGTCCTTACACCCTCATCATGATTGAACGTTTAATGCGTGAAATCCACTATGTTGTTGATCCTCACAGCAATTCAAAGAGTAGGTTAGAGTGCGCTTTGCTTGACAAAAATCTGAAAGCGCATCGTATTTATTTTAAATTGATGGTGTTGTTTAGTTGTTCTTCTAAACCCGTTTTGTTTTTACATCAAAAATCTGAAACGTTTTAAGCTTAGGATATGTTATTTATAGCTAATGTTGTAGAGCAACACGAAGTTTGCGATTTTCTCTATTCAACCTCAAGGTAAGCTTGTGTCAGCTGCATACTACTTCAGTTGTTCATAAAGTTTATTAATGCAGAGAACTCAACAATTACATTGAACTCTAACGGTTTCATTTGTTTGTTGTTTATCAAAGAACTATTCATTTGGAAAAGTGGCATTAGTGATGAGAACAATTGGAAGTATGCTTTATATAATTTTTTTTATCTAATTTCGGTTAGTTTTATTTAAAGTAATAAATATATGCATGTTCATTTTCTGCAAAACCCGGCCTTTATTGGTGAAATATGGCTTCATCGATCCAACAGGATTGCCAATTACGTCTTTCCCCATTAACGATGATGTTAGAGTACCTCCAGAGGTATCATTCCTTCAATAGCGTGATTATTTATTTTTCATTTGGGTATTTACTAAAAGAGAGTTAGGATCTTAGCTTTTTGGCTTCTCTTTGATTTTGTTGCATCTCTTCACATTATGAATCTTCTGTATGGATGTTATAGCATTTTTGGTTACTTGAGGATGTAATTTGTTTAATGAGAGATACAAAGATCTGGAAACTCAGCTAGTATTAGTGTATCCTCTTCATTTTCATATTGCAGAGGCCACCACCCAATGTATGTGGACCTGTTTTGAACCTGGTTGACAAGGTATTTCACTTAACAGACGAGGTTAGATAAGGTATAATTTCTCTTTTTATATAACTTTGCTTTTTACCATTTTGCATAGGAATTCAAGTATTCAACCCTCACTTCATGACCATGAACAATTGTTCAGACTTTACAACTGCTTATCTTTTAATCCTCTTTTTTCTGAAAATTTCTGCAGAAACATTCTTTCAAAACCAAGAAATTAATTAATACGGAGTAAAAAACAAAATCAATCATAAATTAACTAATGGGTACATTTAGAAATATAACATTAAATAAAGGTGACTTCATGGGTAATTTTGATGGCAAAAACCTTGAATTTGATTAGGGTTTTTACTCTGAGATTTGGGGATAATACAATTAGAGGATGATTTAGCGAGGGCCTTTTTCAATCTAATAATTCCAGCACAACGTAATGTGTTGTGCAATTGCTTAATTGGGATTTTAATTCTCATTTTTTGTATGATTTAGTGTACTTTTTTGATCAATTATTTCCGTTTATTTATTATGGAATGTGGAATATAATACTCTATATTTGATATATTCTGAAATCTGGTTTGTACTGAACATCACCTAATTAATGATACAACTCCTTACAGAAGAAATATGCATCATCATTAGCACATTTCCATAAGTCATTATGTCCAGACCTCTGTCTGATATAGATTATTGGTTGGTGCCCCATTGTAACGTCGTTTTCCCTAACATGATGCCCAAAAAAATTGGTGTTTTGACCATGTGTTCAATACGTCAAAAATGTTGTCGATACTTCCCCAGTAGTTCCACGATCTAAGTTTATTTCTTCCACTAAACTTGATTAGAATATCATATTTGCTAATGGTTGTTTATATATAGGAAACTGACAACAGGAGGAAAAACTTAGGCTGCAAATATGTTGGTCAGGTTACATGAAGGAGAACATCTCAATATTATGGCTTCAATTGATTGCTTCATTCAATTAACAATTCAATATGGGGGTAATCATATAATTGGTGCCTTTTTCGTCGTCGTGGCCCCGTGATACTCCTACTCGCATAGGAACGACCTCCGACATTTCCCCGTGCTCTCTGCCTTCGAACAATTTCAGTCCACCATAACCGTTCATTGCTTAGGTGCGCTCTGGTTTAGGTGATTTAGTTTACCTCTTTGACATGTGTTGAATATCTTGGCTTCCATTGGAGTTGTCTGTTTAGTAGTTTTTATGGCGCTGCCCATACATATACATTATATTGAATCATCTTTATTTGTATATGAGTTTTGTAGCTCTTTAAATTCAATTACATATACACTAACATTTGAAAGTTAGGCTGATCTCTAGGTTCATGCCCCTTGTAACTGCTTCGTTGGTGCTACGTTGGTGTCCGCGTGTCGCCTCCTGCATACGTACACAGTAACTAACCCAATTTACGGCAAATTGTTTACAGCTGTGGCCTTGTGATAAGATGATGCTCGGAAATTTTGGCTAATAGCTGTGACCTTGTGATAAGGCTGACATATTTCATTCACCCCAGCTTTGAAGGTGTAAAATTAGGCTACTTTTTAGGTCACTTTAGTTTGGGGAATAGTCCTCATTAGTGTATTCACAAATGGCCGAAGTATTTTGGATGTAATTATCATAACCCGAGTTAATTATCGCAGGGACGTGATAGTGAACATTTCAAAACAAATTGAATGTCCAAATTTTTGCTTATCAAATCAATCAATAAATATATATATATAAAAAAAAATTATAGATGCCCCGTGAATTTCACGGGTCGCATCACTAGTTAAAATGTAAAGGGAGTATGGAGTAGGTACTCCCGGGAGCTCTATATAGTAATTGCCTTGAGTGTGTATAAATTTGCCACCTCATCTAATTTGGCAATCTAAAATGACAAGTAGGATGCATAAGTCTCAACTATTGTCAAGGTTTTCTTAATTAGCAAACTAATGTTACGGACTCATAATACTCATTAATGCTTGCTTTAATTAACTTTCTCTTTTCGTCTTCTCTAATTGATACCCTCACCTTTAGTACTTCCATTTCATATAACTATTCAATTTCATTGTATACCTTATAAATTAAATTTCATATAACTAATGATTATTAGCATTTCACCAACTTTTGGTCATCATTTACTACAAACACGGCTATGAAATACTCCGTATTAAACAGACCTTACGTCTACTCTTCAATTCTCATAACATTGCTATTTATTAGAATTAAACATTCTAAATTAATTAATTAAGGTAGGAGAACCAAAAGACTTGAACTATTAATTTATAAAATAAATGGATTATTTCTACCTATTATCTTGGAGAACAAGACTTATATAAGACCGTCTAACACTTCTCTTAGTGTTAGACGCCTTGGTTTTATCACAAAAAAATCAGCAATTTTTTTTAATTTTTTTTTTAATTGACTCATTTATTTCATATTGAAAAAAAACATAAGTTTTTATCTTCCCCATAACATATTTTAATTTACTAAATGTTTTTAATTATTCACATCTAATTTTATCGAAACTAGTCTCAAGCATTTTTCTCAAATATTTTTTAATTTAAATTGGTACGGAGTATTTTTATTGGTTAACTATGTTTATATATTGAGATTGTAGGCCTCTACTATGATTTTATGGTGACGGAATATTGTTATATAGTATCTATATATTGTTAATTCGTAACTAAAAATTGTATTACGAGAAGTTGTTTTATTTATTTTTTAATGTTATCTTTTGTGTATAGCAAATGTAGTCACTATTTTTAAAAATAGTCTCACCATAACTATTATAGTAGTCACGACTTATAATCGAAAAAAAATTGTCCGGGTTAATAATAGTCACTAATTTGTTAAACTATATAAACAAGAGATGTAAAATACAGTAACCTTATATTTGTTTAATGGTAAGTAGACTTAGGTAATTAGTATGATACATTGATATCGTAATGACTATATATTGATAAATTGTATCTACATATAGAGGTTTGGTATATATTACATAATTTATTTGTTCTGATTTGTCCAAAATTTCATCACAAAAATACTTCTTCATCATCTTTGTGCTTCACTGCTTCTTGACAGGTTGTTGTCAAACAATAATGATATCCTATAAGAATAACGAAAATTCAATTAAAACGTTTCAAAAACTATACAAATAAAAACCAATTAACAAAACAAACTCAGAGGCATAATTTTAATTAAAATAGTCTCCAAAAAAGGATAAGATAGGTAAAAATATAATAAAAACAAATTGTGACACCAATCATTAAAATATAGTTACATTTCATTAATTTTAGGTCACCAAAATATAATATTTTACAAAAGTTTATTATAGATAAAATGTGACTATATTTAGGTTAATCGTGACCATAATTGACAAAATTGTGACTACTTTGGATCACACAATATTTATCACAATATACTCACTCTTGATTACAATTAACATATATGTACTCACCTTTTATGCATCGAAAAATCCATCTGTCATCTTATTAGTAAAAAATAATTTTTGGTAATTTTCTCCTCTTCCATGTGTGTATTCAATAATTTATATTTTTAAATGTTAAAAAAAAAAAAAAAAAAAAAGCGCACTATATCAATTCAATAAGTTCATTGATGTGTCATATATTTACGTACTTATAGCCCCTTGTTCACGAGCTTTACTTTGCGTTTCCCGTGCGTTTACATGCGTTTCGCTTCCTATTTCTCTCCGTTTTGGCTCTGCTGCGTTTTTGTGTCTATTTTGTAGGTAAGAGCAGCTATTTGGAGTTTAGGATGCTTTTCGGGAGGTTTCGTGAAGTTTCAATAAGTTTCGTGAAGTTTCGAGGTGATTCGAGTTGGTTTCGTTGCGTTTCGGTTGCGCACGAGCCTCGTTTCAACGAATGAAGGTGTCCCGGGACCTTGGGACGGGATTTGAATTTCATGTGATCAATGTTGACCTTGTCCCTACCCCTTGGGACGACCTTGGCCTCGTCCCTTAGCCTTGGGACGAGAATGAAGCAAAGAAAAACTAAGGCAAAGAAGTGGCAAAATGAGGATCAAAACTGAACACTACGGGACAAGTGTGTCCCGGGCGGGGTGGGTAGTGCCCCGGCCGGGGTGGCCTTCCCGGACCCCAGGGACAGCTCTGACTCTTCGCGTGCTTAAATTAGATCGTCTATTTGAAGGCTCAAAACATAATATTTTCGCACGAAATTTTTTTACAGCATTTTCCTAACACTTTAAAGTACTTCCTCACAAAAATTTAGGGTTTGATAAATTTTTCTTCTTGTATTTTCAATTCCCGACTCGAGTACGTTGTTTAGATCGTCTATTTGGTTTTGTTGCTTGGATTCTTCTTGTTCTCCTCTGAATTTTCTGATTGGTATTGATAATTTCTTCTCCCTTTTATTGTCAATTCATTATATATCATTGTTGATCATGTCTTTCGTTATTTCCCTTGCTTTTGTTGTCATATTCGCTATGTGTGAGTAGTTCATCATCTAGGGAGAGAGGGTGAAGCATGGGTGTTGGTTTTGCTTGAGTTTGATGATCATCTTGAGTTAGGTTTTGTGTTGCTTTGTTTATGTCTTGCTTGATTGCTCTCGTTGATTCCTTGATCACGTTTTAGCGAGTATCTAGCACCCTTGAACTTAAGACCGAAAGCCTAGTTCTAGGAGAGGCGCGAGACTAAACATTAGGACCCTCGTTTGTAAGTTGCGAGAGCCCGCATTCGAGACCTAGAGGAGCTTAAGACCGAGAGGCCGAGCTTTATCCTTAGCATGTGCGATACCTACTTATTCCGATCATCACCCTTAGCCTTGACTTGCCCATTGCCTAACCCGACTCCCTAGACCTTTTCCTTATAGTTTATACCCTTATCTTTCGCTATAGCTTTAGTAACCACAACTACTCGAACCGAGACTAGAATCATCCAAAATAGCCAACATTGCAACCTTCTCCCTGTGGATACGATACCCGACTTACCCTTGCTACCCGTTAGAGTTTGTTCGGATTACTTTTGATTAGGTGACAAGGCTAAATCGTCACGCCTAATCAAAATAACCTAAATAAACAACTAACAGAAGCTAGTGGTAAGTAGGGTCGAGATCCACAGGGAAACGGTGTAGTAATAAGCTAAAGCAGGCGAAAACAGGTTTGACTCTAAGGTGTGAAAAAGAGTTTGTTTTAGGAGTCTAAACTAGGAACAGCGAATAAGATGATATAAAAATATATAAAAGGAGGATTAGGGCGTCGGGATCAATATGACATCGATTCAGGAACTCAACTCAAAAGTAAATATCAATCAATTGAAGCTACGCAAGTGGCTAGGTTTAGGAATACGCTCTCTCGAGTCAATATTAACCTTAAGCAAATTTAGCGGGCTCTCGCAACTTACTAAACTTAACTTATCAAATACGCGTGAGTCTAGTTTCAATTAGGCTTTCGATCTTAAACTGAAACAACCTAAGTTCAATTCAATAAAGGCGTCCCTAAATTCAATTGATAATAAAACGCGCAGGAAGAAACCAACTTGCACAAGTTCAATCAATTATAAGCAATTAAAACATGTCCTGAATCAATTATCACAAATCACCCAAACCCTAATTATAAAATTAGCTACGCATAACGGAAATTAAAGCAAAACAATAATAAGAAATAGACATAATGAATGAAAAGCAATTGAAATTAAAACCTGAAATTTTACGGAGTACCGACGGTTACAAAGTAAAACGATCTTGAATCTAAACTAAAGTTGAGAGTTTGTAAAGAGAGAAATAAAGCTTAACAGTAAAAGCTAAACCTAAATTAACAAAGTCAAATAAAGCATAAGTTCTGAAATTCGACCTAAGTAACCTATTTATAGTTTCCTAAAGTTAAATCCCGAAATAAAACAAGTTCGCGTGTAAAAAGCGGCCCAGCCGGCCGGCCGGCTGCCGGCCTGGCTGACCGGCCTGACCCCAAGATTTGGGCCGGCTCACTTCCTCCAATGTCAAGCCCAATAAGCTTTTGGGCTTCATAAATCACGTAGCCTTCTTAGTCTTTTGGCCTTTTGATCTTCTTCACGAGCCTCCGTGTAGGCTCGGGCTTGGTTTCGTAGTCTCAAATCTCGACTTGCTCCAAATGTCTCGGGTTTTGGCTCAAAACCACCAAAACCTGCAAAATGTAAATAAAAGGCAGCAGTATCGAGAAATACAACAAATAGCTCATAAAACTAATAATGATCACGAGTAAATGCAGCTAAATGCGACTGAACCGGGGGCATATAATGTATATAAATAGCATGTATCATTAGGTGACGCGACTGAGCCTATCAAATTTTGGCGCCGTTGCCGGGGAGACGGCTTTTGTTTTTGTTGTTTATTTGGTTCTTTTCTCTTTGTTACTCTTGTCTCAAGGAACCTCCATTCCTTGAGGCCATTGCTTATAGCTTCCTCGAGTGTTGTGCATGCCCAGGTTATCACGTACGTCTCAAAAAGGCTTGGCAATTCCATTTGACCCGGAGCCGGAGCGTACATTGCATAGGCGAAAGAATTTGCTAAAGGACTTGGAAGCTACTGTTTCTCCTGCTACTTCATCCACTCACATTGATCCTACGCCCGAATTAAAGAAAATGGTGAAGCTCTCGGATCACTCGAGGCCGACCGCAGATCAAATTCCTACGGGCAATGTTATGCCAACCATAGCGGCCAACAATTTTGAGGTTAAGCCCGCTTTCATCAACCTTATAGAACGCACTCAATTTGGAGGGAGTCCCGGTGAGGACCCTAACTTGCACATCCAAAATTTTTGTGATTATTGCTCCACAATCAAGCAAACGGGTGTGACCCAAGATCAAATTCGGGAGATGCTCTTCCCGTTTTCCCTCCGAGACAAAGCAAAGTTGTGGTTGAATTCTTTAAATCGTGTTGCTCTTGCTATCGTGGATTGGAACTCCTTGGTCTTGGCATTCTATCAAAAGTACTTCCCGCCCGAGAAGACCGCAATGCTAAGGAGTCAAATCACGAGCTTTAGGCAAAGAGGAGATGAGAGTCTCTTTGAAGCATGGGAACGATACAAGGAACTCCAACGTCAATGCCCTCATCATGGCATGGACAAATGGTTCATTGTGATGCAATTCTATAATGGGTTGTACAACGAGTCACGTCAAGTGCTAGACTCCGCCGCTAATGGGAGATTCGATAATATTGATGTGGAGGAGGCCATTGACACGATCGAGGCCATGGCCATTCACAATGCTCAATATGGTAGCTCGAGGAACGTTCCTAGAAGCGGAGGTAAGAATGATGGCGACGCGGTGGCCATGCTTAATGCTAAGATGGATGCCATGACCGCGATGATAATGTGTCACATGCAAGCGGGTTCCTCAAACGCTAGTGGTCAAACGGTAGCGGCTATGCATACTTCCAATGATCCAACTTGCGGGTCATGCGGCGTTTCCGGTCACACTTCAGCCGAATGCCGAGGTATGTATGCACCCGTCTATGCTTATCAATCTCAAACACATTCACAAAACAACCCGTACTCTAACTACTACAATGAAGGCTACAAGAATCATCCAAATTTGAGCTACAAAAGCCAAAATGTCTTGAATCCTTCACCACAACAAACACAATACCAAAACAGCCCACAAAATTTCAGCTACAATCCTCCACGACCTTACAACCTCCCGGGCTTTAATCGCCCCAATTTTCAACAACAAAATGCTCCACCACCCGTGCAAGCCGCTCCTTCTTCGAGTGGTGATCCAATGATGAACGAAATGCGAGCCATGATGATGCAAATGGCCAAAACACAAGAGACGATGATGGCTCAAATGCAAAAGAGCGATCAAGCGAAGGACGCGGCCATCAAAATGCTCGAAACGCAAGTGGCTCAACTTGCTTCCTCTAGCTCTCACGGAAGCCGGGTTCTCTCCCGTCGCAAGGATCACAACCGCAACCTCACGATACCGTCAACGCCATTTCCTTGCGAAGTGGCACGAGCTACGATGGTCCTCCAATGCCTAAGGTGGTAAGTAAGGTAGACCCTCCTCTTTCTCCTAACGATTTTAGTGCTTCTAGTGATGGTTTTGCAGGAGCAGGTACGATTGGAGCCGGCAATGGAGGAGTGGCCGAGACCCTTGAAGGTGATGGAGCAGTCGTAGGGTCTAAAGGAGGAGATGGGGCAGCCGAGAAGAGCAAGGAGACGCAGCAAGCGCAGAGCAAGCCTGTCGAGCCGCCAATTCAAATCAAACTACAATTCCCGAGCCGAGTGGTAAAATCTAAACTTGACTCGCAATTCGGTAAGTTCATGGAGGTAGTGAAGGACTTGAAGGTAATCGTACTTCTCTTGAACTCGTTACTCAAGTCCCTGCGTACGCTAAATTTCTCAAAGACATACTCACTCGTAAACGATCATTTAGCGAGGTCGAGACTGTGGCTTTTACCGCAGAATGTAGTGCTCTTTTGCAAAACCAGTCTCCTCCTAAGCTAAAGGATCCAGGTAGTTTCTCCATACCTTGCACTATTGGTACAGTTTCGATTCCTAACGCTTTATGTGATTTAGGTACAAGTGTAAGCGTTCTGCCTTACTCCGTATGCGAGAAACTCAACACGGGGCCTTTGAAAGTCACGAATATCACGCTCCAAATGGCGGATCGTTCTGTCAAACGCCCACTCGATGTTTTGGAGGACGTTCCTGTCAAGGTTGGTAAGTTTTCATCCCCGTTGACTTTATCGTTCTTGACATGGCCGAGGACTCCCAAATTCCTATCATATTGGGTCGGCCTTTCTTGCACACTGCTGGTGCAATCATAGACGTCAAGAACGGCAAGTTGACGTTGGATGTTGGAGGTGATTCGATTACTTTTAACTTGTCTAACGCTTTGAAGCGTCCCATGTTGGAGGAGCATGTCTTTGCAGTGGATGTTATTGACGATTGTGTGGACGAGTACTTATCTCAAGTCCTCGAGAGGGATCCTCTTGAGGCCGTGCTCTGTTGTGATATGATTGCAGGTACCTTAGGGAGGAAGGACGCGGGCAAGGATGTGATCAAAGACGACGTGCGTGGCGTTGCTTGTGTAGGCCGCACTGTTGGAGTAGATAATGATGATGGTGATGGCCGTTTGGATGTTTGTGCTGTTGGCCGAGTAGATGGCCGAGTTGATGACGATGGTTATGACGATGAGGAAGATGATGGAAGTGGGTTCGTCTACGACGAGACCCATGGATGGTGGTACTTCTAGTACCCGTTGCTTAACCCCCCGTTTGAAGCCGGTTTGGGGGGACGTTTCATTGTATATATAAATTGTACGTACTTTATTTTCCTTTGTTCTTTTGAGACTTTTTATCGTTTATTCCCCTTATTTTACGGTCCCTGGTTGATGTGCTTTAGGACACATTGGGGACAATGTGTTGTTTGGTTTGGGGGGAGAAACGCTTTGCTTTCCGCTTTGCTTTATTTTTGCGTTTTCTTTTTCATTTTTCGCTTTTCCAAAAAACTTCAAAAAATCCAAAAAAAATCGGAAAATTCACAAAAATCACAAAAAAATCAGAAAAAATCTCAAAAAATACCAAAAATACGTATCCCGATTGTTGTTAGCGAGCTTGTTTTTACCTTGATCTTTCCCTACATCCCTTCCCTTGTTTGCTTTGAGCTTTGGCATGATTTATTATGTTGGATTAGCACTACGGGGATGTTTTGACGTGCTTGAAGATGATGGCGTGCTTTTACTTTGTTGGCTTTATCATTTCACGGACTATAGCTACTTATATTGTGAGGTTTTTAGCCTCCTGCGGCCGGTTCATCTATCCCGGTCCCCATGCTTTTATTGTGAGTAGTTCTCTTCGTGGGGTATGTAATATCAACACGCATAAGTGTGGCCCCTATCCCGTGTTTCTCACGATTTTGTCACTTGTTTTCGCATATGAGGCTTTAATTGATTGCATTCTATTCACCTTGTTCTTATATCGCTTTTATCCTCTCATATATGATCCCTTTACCCTTATACACATGAGTTTGCTAGCTACATTGCCAAATAGCCTACCCTAGCCTTGCTAGTTACCGCTTTGCTTACTCTTGTGCTTGTTCGTTGGGTTTTGATCGTTGCTTCGACTTGCTGATGTCGTATGCTTGGAGAGTTGGTGAATGTGAGTCGGGATTGCTGTTTCCCCGACCTTTTATGAGGTATTTCCGCAACTATACTTGTGAGTGTGCTCTTGTGCTCAAGAAAAAAGAAACAAAAATCAGAAAAATTACAAACACAACACAAAAAATCAAAGAAAGAAAATTGTGTGCACAAAATGAGAAGATGTTGTTGTTACATGAGTGAGCACTTGAAATTTGTTGCTATTGTTGCGATGATGTGTAGAGGAGACCGATATGCTGCTTTCGGTCCATTTTTCATGAGAGTTGGGTTTCGTTTTGGTTGGACGAGCACTTGAGTAGTACGAGTGGTTTCTAGTGGCTTAGCTCCACGATTCCATAATCATTTGTTCCACCTTATCACCCTTATCCTCTCTTTGGCCTTTACACCCTCATTTCCTATGTAAGCCCTCATGTTTGTTTCGTTTTTGTGACATTATTTATGTACGGGAATGCGATATTTGGTCCACATTCGATTGCGGGCGTGCTTCCACTAGTCGAGTAGGTGAGTGTCATCACATATATCACCTTGTTCATCATTTGTGCTAGAGTGAAAACCGCGAGAGGTCCGTGATTTGATTGCTAGAGAGCCTTTGTTTAAGCCATGCTATTTCATTCTGCGCCGTCTTGTAATTCTCATCCGTTAGCTTGCTATTTCCATACGTCCCATGTTGCTTTGGGATTGATTGCCATTTGCTTAAGCTGCTTGCGGTTTGGTGATTGTTGGGGAGTTTCCTTTTGCTCGCTTTGTCCTCTATTTTTCTGTCACACTTGGTTGCTTGAGGACAAGCAACGTTTCGGTTTGGGGGAGTTTGATGTGTCATATATTTACGTACTTATAGCCCCTTGTTCACGAGCTTTACTTTGCGTTTCCCGTGCGTTTACATGCGTTTCGCTTCCTATTTCTCTCCGTTTTGGCTCTGCTGCGTTTTTGTGTCTATTTTGTAGGTAAGAGCAGCTATTTGGAGTTTAGGATGCTTTTCGGGAGGTTTCGTGAAGTTTCAATAAGTTTCGTGAAGTTTCGAGGTGATTCGAGTTGGTTTCGTTGCGTTTCGGTTGCGCACGAGCCTCGTTTCAACGAATGAAGGTGTCCCGGGACCTTGGGACGGGATTTGAAGTTCATGTGATCAATGTTGACCTTGTCCCTACCCCTTGGGACGACCTTGGCCTCGTCCCTTAGCCTTGGGACGAGAATGAAGCAAAGAAAAACTAAGGCAAAGAAGTGGCAAAATGAGGATCAAAACTGAACACTACGGGACAAGTGTGTCCCGGGCGGGGTGGGTAGTGCCCCGGCCGGGGTGGCCTTCCCGGACCCCAGGGACAGCTCTGACTCTTCGCGTGCTTAAATTAGATCGTCTATTTGAAGGCTCAAAACATAATATTTTCGCACGAAATTTTTTTACAGCATTTTCCTAACACTTTAAAGTACTTCCTCACAAAAATTTAGGGTTTGATAAATTTTCCTTCTTGTATTTTCAATTCCCGACTCGAGTACGTTGTTTAGATCGTCTATTTGGTTTTGTTGCTTGGATTCTTCTTGTTCTCCTCTGAATTTTCTGATTGGTATTGATAATTTCTTCTCCCTTTTATTGTCAATTCATTATATATCATTGTTGATCATGTCTTTCGTTATTTCCCTTGCTTTTGTTGTCATATTCGCTATGTGTGAGTAGTTCATCATCTAGGGAGAGAGGGTGAAGCATGGGTGTTGGTTTTGCTTGAGTTTGATGATCATCTTGAGTTAGGTTTTGTGTTGCTTTGTTTATGTCTTGCTTGATTGCTCTCGTTGATTCCTTGATCACGTTTTAGCGAGTATCTAGCACCCTTGAACTTAAGACCGAAAGCCTAGTTCTAGGAGAGGCGCGAGACTAAACATTAGGACCCTCGTTTGTAAGTTGCGAGAGCCCGTATTCGAGACCTAGAGGAGCTTAAGACCGAGAGGCCGAGCTTTATCCTTAGCATGTGCGATACCTACTCATTCCGATCATCACCCTTGGACTTGACTTACCCATTGCCTAACCCGACTCCCTAGACCTTTTCCTTATAGTTTATACCCTTATCTTTCGCTATAGCTTTAGTAACCACAACTACTCGAACCGAGACTAGAATCATCCAAAATAGCCAACATTGCAACCTTCTCCCTGTGGATACGATACCCGACTTACCCTTGCTACCCGTTAGAGTTTGTTCGGATTACTTTTGATTAGGTGACGCGACTGAGCCTATCATTCATTCACCAAACCTCAAATTTAATTCATAAATTAGACTATTTAGGTAAAAAAAAAAAAAAAATTTAAAATACACAATTACAGAAAATAATCTTACTCATCAGCTAATTTAGGTCTCAAATCAGTGAAATTAGGTCACAAAAACTTACTGACCATGACTGCAACGAGTAACATCACCAATCTTCAAATTTAGGTCACAAAGTAGCCAATTTAGGTCACAAAAAAAAAATTAAAGAACACGAGAGCAGTAAACAATCACACAGATCTGCATATTTAGGTTACAATTTTTTTTTTTTTTTTTTTTTTTTTTTTTTTTTTGGTAAAAGGTAAATTCATTCATATCTTCAAACCTTTATACAACGGGTTACAAAATCGTGTTAACCTTACCTACAAATGCCCTCAAACCAAGTACGATCAACTAAGTTGAGATTAACCGCTAGTCTATCTGTTCGAATCCTAACCTCCTCTTTTAACTTCCTATACAGCACTCTTGGATGTATAATACGACTATGTATATGACAGTCGTTTCTAACAAACCATATATAATATATACAATAACTGCAAATAAGCAGATACGACAGTCGTTTTTAACTTCCTATTTAGGTTACAAATTAAGCAGATTATATCACTAAAACTACAATAACTGCAGAAAGCTCATACCACGACTTCCTTTTATCCCCAGCCTTATTCTGCTCAGCAACCCCATTTTCCTCAGCCTCATTCTCCTCAGCTTCACTTTCACTACCACGTTCTTCAAATTTATCTTGGGAGAGAAGGAAAGAAATGAAATATTAAAGAGAAGGGTAAATATAGAGAAAAAGGAGAAACAAAATGGTAGATGAAAGTAGTGGGAGGAAACGAAATAGACAAAATATTAGAGAGAGAAGGAAACAAATGAAAATGAAAATGAAAGATGAACTATTGGAAGAGAAATGAAAGAGACAAAAGAAAAAAAAAAGCACAGAACACAAATATAATCGTGCATTAAAGTAGTCTAGGGAAGACAACAATTATTAAATGTACATTGTTGATTTAATCAATACACTGCACCCACTTTACTCCTCTATAATTACAAACTCTAGATTAACGGGCCCGTCTAACACTTTGTTACCGTTAGACGGTCCTTTGTAAGATTTACTCTATTTTGGAAGCTATAAAATTCCTAAAGTCATGTGTCAACCAATTCATTCAATATCATAGTTTTATACATAAATGTTTTATGCTTTTGATTTTACAACTTTGATGTTTTCAAATTATTGAATCATAAGGTATTAACTCTTATTCTTTATATATATGCAGGATCAAATCTCCAAATTATAAAAATGAGGATGATTGTCGAGGTATAATCAATTTATTATTATCTTTGAACAAATTTTTACATATTAATACAAGTTCAATTACTAGATTTTTATTTGTTTCATGGTTCAATAATTTTATTTACTTAATACACACCAATATGATATTAAAAGGATTTGAAATTATTTACGATATATAATTTTTATTAGTAATTCTTGAATTTAAGGGAAGATAAATAGTGTCAAGTAACAATTATCTAACTGAGCCACAAGCTGAAATTATAGACATTTAATATATATTTTATAAAATATATATTTTTTAAATCGTATATCCACAATGAAATATATTCTACAACTCTTTTCTACCCTTTATTTCTCATAACATTCATGTTTATTTAAATAAAATTAATTTGAAATAATTAAAAAAAAAGAGAACCAAAAAAGTTTGAACTATTACTTTATAATTACATTGAGTTGTATGTATTATTTTTAAAGTTATAAAATTTTAAACACGTGTCAATCAATTTAATCAATCTCTTAGTTTTCTATATGAATATTTTTTTTATGTTTGACTTTATAGATTTGATATTTTTAAAATGTATTATTTTAATCATATAATTCATTTGTATTTGTTTTTCGAATTTAAAAAAAATTCTTTAATCCACGTGCCAAAATCAAATGCAAAGAAAATCATGAAACAGAGGGAGTATTATTCTATTTGTACGGAGGATCAATTTTGATAATGAAAAAAATGAGGATATTTATAAAGGTATGATAGATATGTTAGTTATTTTTTTGATCAAAGGTAAGTTATCATTAATAAGATCAAAAGATCAAGATTACATCGTGCAGAACAAGGCTAACAAAGCCACATCATATCCCCTACAAAACAATCAAAAACTTCATTTCAACTCGCACTAAGACTCCGCTCATTTAATAAGCTAGTCACTACACCAGACGACCGAGGTACAACACCATACAAACGACATTCATTACGACAACACCAAATTCTATAGATAATTGCAAGCAGAAGGATGGTGATCTCAGACTTGATAGCTTGAGAAGGGAAAGCATAGGAATTCCACCAAGTCGCATAACCTTGAACAGGGATGACACACTTAGTAGCTCTACTCAAGATTTCCAAACATCGACAACTAAAACCACACTGAAAAAAAAGATGATCATGGGACTCAATTCCTCCACCACACAAGTAGCAAATGAGATTACCTGAGTATCCCATCTTAGCTAGTCTATCATTAGTTAGTAGAAGGTTGTGCAAAGCCAACCACCCAATGAAGCTATGTTTTGGCCGAGCTCCTTTGATCCAAGCTAAATTGCACCAGGGGACTTCTCTGTATGGTAGCACAAGACATGAATACCCTTTGCTTATGGTGTACTCCTGATCACTGTGACTCCACCAATCTCCCTCATAACCAGGGGCTAATAAGTCTCTAGTTTGACAAATCTTGCGCCAAGCCCAACTAGTATTGGTAGTAGGGGTATATTGCCACCAACTTCTCCCTTTGATGTACACAGAATGTACCCAACGTACCCATAAATGATCTTTCTTGTTTGCTACCCACCAGACGTACTTCCCTATCGCAGCTTTATTCCACATACAAAGGTCTTTAACACCCAAGCCACCTCTCTTTTTCTCTTGGCAGATTTGCTCTCAAGACACCATTGCACACCCCCCATGGTTGGAAATTCCAGACCATAGGAAGTTCCTACAAATGGCAGTGATTGATTTCAGAATAGAAGAAGGAAGAATAAAGATCCTGCTCCAATAGGTATGCAAGTTAGCCAAGACTGACTTGATTAAGGCCAGTCTTTCTGCATAACTCAATTTCTTACAGCCCAGGCTACGAATTCAATCTATAACCCTTTCCACCAGTCTTGAGCAGTCCAGAATAGATAACCTCTTTGGAGAAATGGGAACCCCAAGATATCGAAATGGAAGAGAGCCGGCAGACATACCCGTTAGTCTAGTCACTTCCCCAATCACAGCTTGCGACACACCATTGCTATAGATCTGAGATTTTCCCTTGTTCATCCTCAGGCCTGAAGCTCTGGAAAAGGACTCAAAAGCCCTCAAGAGACTGATTATAGACTCCTTATCGCCCCTCGAGAATAGAACCAAATCGTCTGCAAACATAATATGAGTTAGCTGAATTCTTCCACAAAGAGGGTGAAATCTGAATGGAGATAATTCCCTGATCTTCATCAAAATTCTACTAAGGTATTCCATACAAATAACAAACAGTAAAGGGGATAAGGGGCCTCCTTGTCTGAGGCCTCTCTTTCCCTTAAAAAAACCAAAGGATTCCCCATTCAGAGACAGAGAATAATAGGGAGTAGATATACATTCATATACCAAACCCACAAAATGATCAGGGAAATTGAGAGCCAATATGTTAGTTATTTATAAACTAAATTATACACATTAAAAACAGAGGACATATTCAAGTTTGATTATTTGATTGTAAAATTTATAAAAGTATAATAAATAGTACGGAGTAGCAAAAAGATGAAAGGATTCATTTGAAGAAATACAGAATGTAAAAGTATCATATGTTAAATAGTACTCTCGTACATAAAAAATTCTACTCAATTAAATAAAGGATGTTGTGTATTACCTATTGTATATACTCATTTACAAATGCCCAATTTAATATTTGTTAAAATTATCACATATTATTATATACAGAGTATGTAATTATTTTCTATAAATTTGTATAAAATTACAAATTGGTCACATTTTTAGTAAATAACTTATTTATTGAACAAGTTAGGCAAAAGCTATCATTGATCACTTAAAAATATTGACACGATTGCATATTGGGCATTCTTTTGCTAACAAAATGTCATAAAAGGTAGTAATTTCAAAAAAACAATATACTTATATATTAGAGTTGTAAAATATCAGTTATAACTTTATAATAATTAATAACTCCGTGCATTGCACGAGAACCAAAACTAGTTGATACATAATATACGAACAAACATACTCATATTACATTTTAATGTCTGTAAAATGGTCTGACGTTGGCGAAAATTAAACAGAAAAGTTGAATCCCTTAATTTAATTATTCAACTTACCCAAACCAAGTCTTCGTCACCTGAAACTACAACAACTACAATTAGTGGAGAGTAACTAAGTAGCTCCACGTCGTAATAGATTTAAGCTAAGACAAGTACTCCCTCTATTCAAGTCCATTGGCATCCCTTCTCTTTTCACATTTGCTGAGACGCTTTTTGTAATGATAATATCTATAGTTTTAAATTGTATAAAAATATAAAAATTTGATATTAATGTTGTACTGATGAAAACGAATAAAACAAGATCTCACATGACTATATTTTTATTTATACATTACGAGTTATACCGAAAATTCTTTAGCTATGTGAATAGTGTCAGAAAAGAAGGGATGCTAATGGAAATGAATGGAGGGAGTATTAAATAAGTTAAAAAAAATTATCGTCATAATGTAATAATGTATTTTTGTTCACTTTTGGAAATCAATTATCGGAATTTATAGCAAAACGAAATAGCAAAAGAGACATTAGGCGAATTAACAAAAATCACCAATCAACCACTATGGTAGGAATAGTAACAAAAAAAAGTCCTAGTCTAAGATTGAACAGACTCTCACTTGGTAACAAAAACGATGAGCGACAAACTCCTAGACTCAACTCGAGTAACAAAAACAGGAGAACAACCCAACGAGTAACATAAATGAATGGCTTGTGAACCTCCTAAGAGGGTAGTGGGCCCATTCTCAGTGGACCTAACAAAAGTCCAACGATATCTTTAGCTCAGCGCACAATGGTTATTGGAATAATTATTACGTCATTTATTTTACTTGTCCATTATAAATAATATATAGGTAATATAAATAATATAATAAATTTCTGATTACTTAAAAGAAGAAATTTAATCACAATGCCAACGAATGACCAAATCTTTGGCGGATAAGGGTTGAAATAGAGAAGGATTGGACAGAGGAAGGAGGTGGTAGTGGTTTGCAAGTGTAAAACATAGTTTGAGAGTTTTTTTTTCCTTTTAGAGAGAAAAAGGGAGACATAAGGACTCGTTGTACTATAATTTCAATAGATTAAATTACATATGAAAAGATATATCACTTCATATTTCAGAAGCAATTGTTCACTTCAGAATGTTTAGATACCAATATACGAAGTATATAGTAGTATCAATGACACGATTCTATTAACGATAAGGAAATTTAGAAGACATTAATTGAAAAAAAAAAAAAAAACCCCTCAAACGTCTACAATGCAATGACAAGTACCACCTATTCAACGAACAATTTCACGTGTATTGAATTTAACCCAAGAAAACAACTCGCATTGGATGTCGCAGTCCAACAACTAGTGCACCCAACATAATTGTAAGTCTTATGAAAGAGGTCGGTCTTTCACTTTAAGACGAATTTGTTGATTGATACAATGTAATCACATTTAGACAACAATCTAGGGATCACATTTCATGAAAATAGCGCTTGAATAGAGTCATGCAAAACGATTAGGGCAATAATAAGCTCTCTCGAGTCAATATTAAATTTAAGCAAATTTAGCGGGCTCTCGCAACGTACTAGATCAACTCATCAATTACGCGTGGTCTAATACTGATTACGCTCTCAATCGTAAACCAATATAACCTAAATTCAATTCAATAATGGCGTCTCTAAATTCAATTGATAATCAAACGCGTAGGAAAACATCGTAATTGCACAATTCAATCAATTGCAGCAATTATAGCAAAATCTCAGATTTAGGTCACAAATTTCCCTCAACCCTAGCGAGGGGATTAACTAAATATAATTAGGGCAAAGACTAAGCAAATTGAAATGAATAACATAACGAAATAATACAGAAAGGCCGGGTTACTTAAGAATGAAGAATAATTGCAATATAATGAAATCCCAACGGTTACAAAGTTCGATCGAAGCAATTGGTTCTTGAAATTTTATGCGTGAAATGAAGTCTAAAGCAATAAACTCAAATTGTACATTCTAAAATAAAAACAAAGATAAAAACTAAAACATAGTTAAACCCCTTATATAGGGCTCAAAACAATCGTACGGGCTTAAAAAGAAAAGCCCATAGAAAATAAGGAATTCGGCCGGATTTAGCAGAAATCCGAGCTGATTTGGTCTACTGATCCCGCCGGGGATTTTGTCTCCTTAGTGGATCTTCGTTTCAACTCTTGAGGTTTGGATTCTGATACGGCTAAGTCGTATTACCGAAATCAAAGATAAACTCTATAAAATTACCAACCAATAGCTAGTGGTAAGAAATGGGTCGAGTCCATAAGGCAACAGATTAGGTCACGAGTCGTCTAGATGACTAGGCTATTCCCAAGGTAACAAAGTGTGTGTGAGTGGAAACTATAAACTAAAGGCAAGCTATTCTTAGGTGTTGACAAGGTTTAGTCGTATCACCTTATCAAAATAAACCTACAAAACAACTAACTAGTAGCTAGTGGCAAGCAGGGTCGAAATCCACAGAGAAACGGTGTAATCAGAAGTCTACCTAGATGAACTTAGGTTATTTCAAAGGGTAATAATCAATATAAGAGAACTAAACTAAAGCGAGTAATAAAAGGGTAAAAGTATAAGAGAGAAAGATTAGGACATCGGGTTCAATGTGATATCAATTCAGGAACTCAACTCAATAAGAAATAACAATCAATTGAAGTTATGCAAGTGACTAGGTTTAAGAATACGCTCTCTCGAGTCAATATTAACCTTAAGCAGATTTAACGGGCTCTCGCAACTTACTAAACTTAACTTATCAAATACGCGTAAGTCCAGTTTCAATTAGGCTTTCGATCTTAAATCAAAACTACCAAGATTCAATTCAATTTAGGCGTCCCTACGTTCAATTGATAATATAAACGCGTAGGAAGAAATCAACTTGCACAAGTTCAATCAATTAAAGCAGTTAAAACATGTTCCTGAATCAAATATCACAAATTCCCCTAAACCCTAACAAGAATTTAGCTATGCATAATTAAAGACGAAGCAAAACAATATATAATGATAAACATGGTAAAAGAAATAATAAGAATTGAATTAAACCTGAGAATCTTGAAAGTAATGCGGAGTACTGACGATTACAATTAAATCAAATCCCAACTAAACTTAAAGTTTTAAAGAGAGAAAGCTAATAAAGTTTAACCTAAAAGAAAAGCATAAAAGTAAAGCATAAGTTTCTAAATCTCGAGCCTAAGTATATATAAATAATTTCCTAAAACAAATCTCGGCATAAATCAAAACGACTCGAAAACCCATGTCAGCCGGCCGGCCGACTGCCGGCCTAGCTGACCGGCCGGTTCCCTTCTATTGGGCCGGCTTCTTCTCTCTTCAATTGGGCTTCGTTTGTTGTTTGGGCCTTGATCTTATTCGTTTGCTTTAGCCCTTTTGCGCTTTAGTTCGTATTCCCGAGCTTCCGTATGAGCTCGAGCTTGGTCTCGTGGTCTCGGTAATCGTACGTGTTCCACTTGACTCGGGTTTTGGCTCAGGACCGCCAAAACCTGCAAAATACAAATAGGAACAGCAGTACCGCAATATATAGCAAATAGCTCGTAAAACAATAACGATCTCAAATAAAAGTATGCTAAATGCAACTAAACCGGGGGCATATAATCTATATAAAATGCACACATCAAACTCCCCTAAACCAAACCTTTGCTTGTCCTCAAGCAAACTACCCAAACATAGCACATAATCACAAGGACAAACTAGTACAGAAAATCGCAACTCAAAGTCACCAGCATCGTCGCCTCATACAAAAGTGAATCAAATCAATACTCGCTTCCTCTTCAATAAATTGAAGAGTTAGGGAGCAAACTAAACATAATAAAGACGGCGAAACATTATAACGTAAACTCCATGCAAAGACTTTCGACCGTATGCTTCCACTAAGACGCTGAGACTATAAATAATCTCACAAACATCGACACTAGGAAAACTACTACAACTAAGCATGTCGTCACCCAAAATGTCTCAAAATCACATCGAGCGAGGTTTCCAAGGGTTGTAATGTTAGGCTCGGGTTAAGAGGGTAAAAGGTGGTAAATGTATTTGGAAATGTGGAGCTCATCAACGGCGTACAGCTGCATCTAAAATCAACACCCATATCCAATCAAAACTCCTCCTCAATTGTCTATCAAAATAAACCACAACTCCCGCACAAGAATGATAAGACAACGCTTTCAACTTAACACTTCCGATCTCTTTATTAAATTAAACAACATATTTACAACCAACTCTTTCTTTTGTTTTCTTGTTTTCTTTTTCTTTTTCTTTCTTTTTTGGATTTTTGTTTTTCTTTCTTTTTTTTTTTTTTTTTTTTTGAATTTGAATTGAAATGAGGTCGGGTATAACTTTGAAACTCGTAGGAAAGCGCATAATTAACCGGAATACTCACAAAACATCAACCCATAACTCCAACTCACAAAATAAGCAATCGCGGACTTAACCCACTTCCTTCCCAACCAAATACTCCGTGATAACTCAAGATCCCTAATGCAACTGATCAGCCCGGGTAGGATAATTCTGGAATGTAGCTCATAATATATATAATGTGGCTCAAGAAAAACAGGCTACAAAGGCTAGGACGAGGTTCAAATGAGGGACCTAAGTCTAAAGGGTAGAAAAGTAGGCCATTTGGCTAATGTGGAGTTAAAATAGTAACAGTAACCAAAAACAAGTACCTCTCCGTGCAATGCTCGATCATTTAAGAACAAGTAGGCTCAAACAATGACATAAATTCAAGTTTTCATTTCACTAGTACGAGTATATACAATGTCAAGTGGGTGGGTAGTCTAAGAAACGCACCCCGTCTACGTCACATGTCCCTATGTCAAATACAAGTTAGTCTACTCAAATCACCTCAAGGATGAAAGGAAAGGGTAAGCAAAGCATATCAAATCAACACAATCAAGAGACTCAACATAGCGACTAAGAGCGTATCTCAAAAGACACTAAAGCTAACCCTGCACAAAAGGTTTCTAAGACGACCAAAAAGGATGCAAAAGACTCGTATTTTTGTATTTTTTTAAATTTTCAAATTTTCTTTTTGGATTTTTGAATAAATGCACACAAAATGAAAATGCAACTAATAAGCGCGAAAGTCGCTTCCCTCCCCCAAACCAGAATCGCACATTGCACTCAATGTGGAAAGCAGCATAACCACAAGTAGCAGAAAAGGACAAATAATAGATGGGGTAAGGAAAATAAAGCGAGGAAAATAGAGTAGAGGCTAAAGAAAACTCACATTATCAAGAAGAACCTCCCCCAAACCGAAGCGAAGCATGAAGTACTTCGGGTATCCACGAATATGCGTCCAAGTCAGTCCAGCTATGAAGTACTTCGGGTGAAATAACCAAAAGGGCATAATGTACGAAAAACAACAGCAGCAGGGAGGAGGGGGTCGGCCGGTCGGCCGGCTGGTACCCCGAATCCAAAAAAATTTCTTTTTTTTTTTTTCTTTTCTGCTGTCCATTTCTTGTTGCGGCCCCGGTCGGCCCGTGACTGGTGGCGGTGGGTGCTATCTGGGAGCACTTCTCAAAAATTCTAACTATAAACAGTCATTAAATACCTGCGCTCTAAACCAAATTATTAGACCCTCGTCCTCACGCGCTCATAAAACTAATAAAAGTTCGCAAACTAATCAAACAAAAGTACAATTATTACAACGTCATCGGGTTGCCTCCCGGAAGCGCTGGTTTATACGGTCCCGCACGACCTTCTTCACAGCTCCAATCAACTTAAATAAGCATGCTAAGGTCGCTGACCATTCGCGACCGCCTCGCTCGTGGTAATACCGTCAGTACGCCACAAAACTCTACCTTCTCGAGGTAGATCATCAATAATCAGCAAGCACGGAATTCCCTCTCGAAATGGCTCGCCATATCGCCCTTGTGCTCCGGGCGACTCAACCGTAGGACGTTTGCCTCCATCGCTAGCATCATAAACGTCGGTTTCCAACAGCTTTCGCTCCCCCAAATCAGTCTTGCAGCCATCCTTCGACGAACCTGCACAAGGGGAGACAACAGAAAAGACCTCCAAAGTGTCTCCAATAGAGTGAGACGGAGGTACAACATCAATAGCACAAACCGACTCTAGGTGCATAGGTGATCGCGGAGTATCTGACTGAGTAAAAACTAACTTCTCAGCCCCTACCGTGAAAGTCAGTGTCCCATTACCCATATCTATAAGTGCTCCTACAGTGTGCAGGAAAGGTCTCCTAAAATGATCGGGATGTGGGTGTCCCCAGGAATGTCCAGCACTATGAAGTCTACGGGGATAAAGAATTTTCCTACCCGTACAGGAACGTCCTCTAGGATACCTAAAGGGTGCTGGACTGAACGATCTGCCATTTGCAAAGTGATAGAAGTGCAACCCAAAGTAGTCATATTAAGCTTTTTACAAACAGAATATGGGATGACACTAACACTAGCCCCAAGGTCACATAAAGCATTGTTAACAACGTAATTACCAATCGAGCAAGGAATGGAAAAAGTCCCAGGGTCACTAAGCTTAGGGGGTGAACTACCCTGCAAAAAGGCACTACCCGCCCCCAGAAAAGCTACAGACTCAACATCGTCAACGGACCGCTTCCTAGTTAAGACTTCTTTCATGAACTTAGCATAAGCAGGAATCTCTCTAATCAAGTCAATAAAAGGAACATTCACCTGCAAACCTTTCACGATCTCAAAGAACTTACTGAACTGGGAGTCCGTTTTAGCTTGACGTACTCGACCCGGAAAAGGAAGCTTGATTTGGATTTTCGGCGTCTTATTCTCAGAAGCTTCACCCGTAGGTTCTTTGGCGATGTCTTTGGCCGATCCAGGACCGGTCGACGGCCGGTCGGCAAATGGCCGACCGGCGGCCGGTCGGCCAAATTTGTCGCGATCGCCGTCTTCGGCCTCGGTTGCCGTCCAGTCGTCATCCCCATCACCTCCAGCAACTTCTCTACTCACCTCATCCGTCCCGGGCATCGTAGGACCATCATAAGCTCGCCCACTACGCAACTGAATAGCATTCACATGCTCAACATTCTTCGGTTGATCACCCTGCGGAGGTAGTTGCCCCTTTTGACGGGTTGCCTGCGATGTAGCAATTTGGGCAACCTGCGTCTCGAGATGCTTGACGGCCTGATTCGTCTCCATTTGCATCTTCTGCATAGTCATCATCATAGTGCGCATCTCGGCTAGAGGGTCATTCGTGACTGAAGGTGGTTGCGGCGGAGGAGCATAAGATGAAGTAGGAGCTGGAGGTCCCGAATTACCACCTCGGAAAGCGGAGGAACATAGGGTTGAGGACCCGGATTCAACACGTTCTGGCTTTGATAAGAAAAATTAGGGTGATTACGCATCCCCTCATTATATGTGCTTGAATACGGGTTGCCCTGCTGATAAGCCTGGAAAGCATGGACTTGCTCCATCGATGTACGGCAATCCTGAAAATAATGGCCGTGCTCTCCACAATGATCACAAACTGGGGTGGGTGAAGAATAGTGATGACCCACCACATTTACCTCATACACGGGTTTAGAAGATGAACCTGCGACTTTAGCCTGAATACCCGTGACCTGTTGAGCTAGCTGGCTCATCTGCGCTTCAATCCGAGTAACCGCATCAACCTCATATTTCCCACCTTTCGTGGGTCCCCGCAGCTTAGCATATTGGGCGCTGTGCACCGCCATATCCTCGATCAGTTGCCAAGACTTATCATCGTCCACGTTATACGTGAACCTTCCTCCTGCAGCTGAGTCTAAAATCTGCCTCGACTCGTCACTCAACCCGTTATAGAACGTCACAACCAAGTACCATTCGTCCAAGTTATGATGCGGACAATCCCGAGTGTACTGTTTATAACGCTCCCTAGACTCGCTCAAATTTTCCATCGAAGATTGACGGAAACTCGTAATCTGACTGCGGAGAAGGGCAGTTTTCTCCGGAGGGAAGAACTTGTTATAGAATGCTAGGACCAAAGAATCCCAGTCTGTAACCCCAGCGGCGGCTCTATCGAGCGCAGTTAACCACCGCTTTGCTTGATCCCGTAGAGAGAAGGGAAAAAGCATCTCACGCAACTGAGCCTACGTGATACCCGTCGTCTTCATCGTAAAACAGTAGTCACAGAAGATAACAATGTGACTGCGCGGGTCTTCACTAGGAGTACCCCCAAACTGACTTCTCTCGATCAATCCAATCAAAGCAGGTAGAATAGAATAATTGGCATTGATCTCAGGTCCCGGGGTACCCTTAGGAATTTGCGTCGCCTTGAGCTTAGAATGATCAGCTAACTTAGGCATGAGTACTGGTGGCGCAGAAACAGTAGTATCAGTAACAAGTGGGTTGTCCTCTTCGTAGGACGATTGCTCCGTACAAGATCCCTCGTCCGAAGTTTCCACAATCTCACGTTCGTACGCCTCAGCGATCTCTTTGAAAAAATTACGCGTCCGGTGGAAAGTACGCTCAGGTTTAGGATCAAAAAGAATTAAACCTGAAGGTGACCTGCGCATAAATAACTCAAAGGAAAACGGTGAGAACTGTCTCAAGGAACTGGTGTTCCCTGAGACAAGAGAGAAATAAACCTAAACTAAGCAAACAATCTAACTAACTAAACCGTTTCCCCGGCAACGGCGCCAAATTTGACAAGGTTTAGTCCTATCACCTTATCAAAATAAACCTACAAAACAACTAACTAGTAGCTAGTGGCAAGCAGGGTCGAAATCCACAGAGAAACGATGTAATCAGAAGTCTACCTAGATGAACTTAGGTTATTTCAAAGGGTAATAATCAATATAAGAGAACTAAACTAAAGCGAGTAATAAAAGGGTAAAAGTATAAGAGAGAAAGATTAGGACATCGGGTTCAATGTGATATCAATTCAGGAACTCAACTCAATAAGAAATAACAATCAATTGAAGTTATGCAAGTGACTAGGTTTAAGAATACGCTCTCTCGAGTCAATATTAACCTTAAGCAGATTTTGCGGGCTCTCGTAACTTACTAAACTTAACTTATCAAATACGCGTAAGCCCAGTTTCAATTAGGATTTCGATCTTAAATCAAAACTACAAAGATTCAATTCAATTTAGGCGTCCCTAAGTTCAATTGATAATATAAACGCGTAGGAAGAAATCAACTTGCACAAGTTCAATCAATTAAAGCAGTTAAAACATGTTCCTGAATCAAATATCACAAATTCCCCTAAACCCTAACAAGAATTTAGCTATGCATAATTAATGACGAAGCAAAACAATATATAATGATATACATGGTAAAAGAAATAATAAAAATTTAATTAAACCTGAGAATCTTGAAAGTAATGCGGAGTACTGACGATTACAATTAAATCAAATCCCAACTAAACTTAAAGTTTTAAAGAGAGAAAGCTAATAAAGTTTAACCTAAGAGAAAAGCATAAAAGTAAAGCATAAGTTTCTAAATCTCGAGCCTAAGTATATATAAATAATTTCCTAAAACAAATCTCGGCATAAATCAAAACGACTCGAAAACCCATGTCGGTAAGTACGTGGCAGTTCTCTATTGGGCCTGCTCCTTCTCTCTTCAATTGGGCTTCGTTTGTTGTTTGGGCCTTGATCTTATTCGTTAGCTTTGGTCGTGTAACAACCCGGATTATTTAACAAAATAAAATATGTTTTAAAAAGGATTTATAAATGAAAATGAATTAGAATGAAAGCCACGGTGGCGGAAACACCGTGAATTCGAGTCATCACTCCCTACTCAAACAATAAAAAGAAATAGTAGGCCTTGAGCCTAACAAACGGGGAATAAATACCCCTACAACCAACTCCAAAAGACATAAGAATAGAAATGATAAATAACAACAAGTCTAATCCAAAGTGTCTATTCCAAATTCAAACAAGGCTAGCTACGGGTCGTCCATCTCATAGCTCCTCACACAAATCCCGTCCCCGCGCATACCTGCCACAAAAGAAAGTAACAGCCACAATCAGTGGGGAGTAACTAGGTGCTCCCCAGTCATATTTCAACTTCAAAAACTCAACTAACAACACCCAATTACCTTACCTGGCCTACGGCCTATAATCAGAGTACAACAACAAATGTAACCTCAAGTGCATACTCCAATATTAACTCCAGCATCAATACAACATACTCAAGTCAAGCCATCATAAGTCATCTCAATCATCAATCAATCAAATGCAAGAGTAAGCACGGAGGACTGGATGAAACAACTAGAATCATCCCGGAACGACAAAAGTCCCAACCCTATGGCGGAACAACAAAAGCTCCTCAAACTGTCTAAATTTAGCCAAACCCACAGTGAACAAAGACGGTGTCGACATATCAATAAAAAACCATAGTCCCTAACCGTGACAAAAGCGGATGGACGTTGTATCTCCTCACGCACGTGCCCAACAGTGCACGTACGCACACTCAACTAAAGCTCAATCAAAACAATACAAGCCAAGGTCAATACATGCATACTCAACACCCAACATTACCCAATCATGACAAACCATTCTCAATGCAATAGCATACTCATAACTACACTACTCAATATCTTAAACATAGTTATATACGGAGTAATAGTCAAGTGATCATCACAAACTCATAACCAAGCCATTTAACATTACAAGTTAGCAACTTTATTCATCATAACAACATGCTCAACAATACCAAGTGATCACACAAGCCTGGACATGCTTCTAGACTCACAAAAGTATGAGGCCGACTCACCAATCCAAGTATAATGATTAGGGCACAACCAAACAAACCAAAGCATGCAACTTTAACATCATACAACTATTTAAAACATCCTAAACAACATCTAGGGCCTCACACAGGTCAAAATATCATTAGGGCTACACCTAGTTATCTTATTCAATGCAATCTCGAACTATTCTTCGTCCTCCTCCACGTATATGGTATCCTCTTCAGTCAATTCGCCTTCTGATAGGCTTAGTCGCACTCGCCTAGTCAAAGATAAACCTGACAAACCTAAGGGATAGCTAGGGTAAGTCGGGGTCGAAATCCACAGGGAGAAGGTCGCTTATGTAGGTTACTTATGGAGTGATTCTAGTCTCGGTCGGTTCGAGTGTTGATTGGTTCTATAGCTAGCGCGTAAAATAAGGGTTTAACTATATGGAGAAAGTCTAGGTAGTCGGGTTAGGCAATGGGTAAGCTAGGTCAAGGATGATGATCGGGATGAGTAAGGAATCGCACATGCTAAGGATATAGCTCGTCCTCTCGGTCTTAAGCTTCCTCTAGGTCTCGAATGCGGGCTCTCGCAACTTACAATCGAGGGTCCTAATGTTTAGTCCCGCGCCTCTCCTAGAACTAGGCTTTCGATCTTAAGTTCAAGGGTGCTAGATACTTGCTAAAACGTGATCAAGGATTCAACAAACACAATCAAGCAAAGACTAAACAAAGCAAGCACAAAACCTAACTCAAAAGATCATCAAAATCAGCCCCGAACTTGACCCATGCTTCACCCTTCCTCCTAGATAAAAGGACTACTCAAACATGATGAAAACGACAATCAAAGCAAAGGAAAAGGATGAAGACATGATCAAGCACAATATAAAATGAAATAGCAATGAAAAGAGAGAAGTAAAAACAATACCAAATCAGAAAATACCAAAGAGAGGATGATGAACAAGAGCAACAATTACCAAATAGACGATTTAACAACGTAATCCGAGTCGGGAAATGAAAGTACAAGATGAAAAATTATTCCAACCCTAAGTTTTTGTGAGAATCTAATTTAAAGTGTCCTAGAAACCCTCTAAAAAGTTTTGACGAAAATATGATGATTTAGGCCTTCAAATAGACGATCTAATTTAAGCACACGAGAAGTCGGAGCCCGTCCCTGGGTCAAGGGACAGGTGTCCCGTCCGGGACCATGGTGCAGGTCAGTCCCAAGCTCACGGGAAGGGTGTCCCGGATGGTTAAGCTTGCAACCTCTTTTGTGCACTTCTTGTACTTAGCTAAATTTGCAATATTCGTCGTCCCAAGGCTAAGGGACGAGGCCTAGGAGTAGGGACGAGGTCTAGGATGATTATGTGAGCTTCAAATCCCGACCCAAGGTCCCGGAACACCTTAAATTAGTGAAACGAGGCTCGTACGCAAGCGAAACGCAACGAAACCAACTCGAATCACCTCAAAACTTCACGAAACTTCACGAAACTTTCCGAAACTTCTCGACCAGCCTCCTATACTCCAAATAAGCACGTATACCTGCAAAATGGACACAAAAACGCAGCAGAGCCAAAACGGAGAGAAATAGGAGCTGAAACGCATGTAAAAGCACAAGAATCGCAAAGAAACGCTAACGAACAAGGGGCTAAATATGTGAAAATATATGAGACATCAAACTCCCCCAAACCGAACCGTTGCTTGTCCTCAAGCAACAAAGCATGACAGAAAATAGAGGACAAAGCGAGCATATGGAAACTTCCCCAAACAATCCGTTAGAAGCTTAAGCAAATGGCAATCGATCCCGAAGCAACATGGGACATGGGAAAAAGCAAGCTAACGGATGAGAATTACAAGACGGCGCAGAATGAATAGCATGGCTTAGACTAAGGCTCTCTAGCAATCAAATCACGGACCTCTCGCGGTTTCCACTCTAACACAAATGATGAACAAGGTGGAGTATATAGTGACACTCACCTACTCGACTAGTGGAAGCACGCCCGCAATCTAATGTGGACCAAATCTCGTATTCCCGTACACAAATAATGTCACAAAACGAACCAAACATGAGGGCTTACATAGGATATGAGGTGTGTAATGGCCAAAGAGAGGGTAAGGGCATAAAGGTGGACATATGATTATGGAATCGTGGAGCTAAGCCACTAGAAACCACTAGTACTACTCAAGTGCTCGTCCAACCAAAACGGAACCCAACTCTCATAAAAAACGGACCGAAAGCAGCATATCGGTCTCCTCACACATCATCGCAACAAGACCACAAATTTCAAGTGCTCACTCATGTAACAACAACAACAACTTTTCATTTTTGTACACACATTCTCTTTTCTTTTGTATTTTGTGTGTTGTGTTTGAATTTTTTTAGATTTTTGTTTCTTTTTTCCTTGAGCAAAAAGCACACTCATATAGTTGCGGAAATACCTCATAAAAGGTCGGGAAAACAGCAATCCCGACACATAATCACCAACTCTCCACAAGCACACGACGTCAGCAAGTCGTAGCATGATCAAAACTCAAAGAACGAGTACAAGAGTAAGCAAGAGCGGTCACTAGCAAAGCTAGGGTAGGCTATTTGGCAATGTAGCTAGCAAACTCATGTGGGTAAAGGGATTAGGTTCATATATGAGAGGATAAAAGCAATGCATAAACATGGTGAAAAATGTGAAAATCAACTAAAGCCTCATATGCATAAACACGTGACAAAATCGCGGGAAAAACGGGATAGGGGCCACACTTATGCGTGTTAGGGGCCACACTTATGCGTGTTAATGTTACGTACCCCACGAGGAGAACTACTCACAATCAAAGCATGGGGACCGGGATAGATGAACCGGCCTCTGAAGGCTCAAAACCTCACAATAAAAGTAGCTATAGTCCGTGAAATGATAAAGCCAACAAAGTAAAAGCACAGCCATCATCTACAAGCGTCTCAACATCCCCGTAGTGCTAATCCAAACAATGAAAATCATGCCAAAGCCAAAAGCGTACAAGGGAAGGGATGTCGGGAAAGTTCAAGGTAAAAACAAGCTCGCAAACAACGATCGGGATACGTATTTTTGGTATTTTTTGAGAAATTTTCTGATTTTTATGTGATTTTTGTGAATTTTTCAGATTTTTGGATTTTGTGATTTTTATGGAAAATGAAAAACAAAAAGAAAAATGCAAAACGAAAAGCATAGGAAAATGCAAAGCGTTTCTCCCCCCAAACCAAACAACACATTGTCCCCAATGTGTCCTAAAGCACATCAACATGGGAACCTTAAAATAAGGGAGAAAAACGAAAACTAGTGAAAAGAAAATCGTACTTACAATATTTACAAGGGAAGCACCCCCCCAAACCAGATTCAAAATGGGGGCGCAGCAGCCGGTACTAAAAGTACCACCAAGCACGGGCCGCTTCAGACACGAACCCGCTACCGTCATCGTCCCTAACATGGTTATTGTCATTCGGTTGGCTTGCAGCAAAGCCAACCATTATTGCGACCAAAGCTCGTAGTAGTCGGTCAAAAACCTGCTCATGTCCTAAACAGAAGCAAATGTAGCACCAAAAGGCAATACAAGTATATAAAATCATGGCTAATGATCGACTCAACATATAAATGAGTCTATGAAAACTGTTCTGGAGCACTTTGGTAACAATTACAATACATCCGCTCGCAACAGAGGGACCCAAAAACTCATCAAAGCCATTAAAAGGGGACACCGTTGTGACATCAAAAATGTGAACCGCGGGAGCACAAGAGTTTTTCCCGTGACTCATCTCGTCCGTGGGAACGGAAGCCTTGTCTTCATCTGCCTATAAGAGCGCTTCCAACTCATCGACTTCAGCGCTCCACGACTTTGAGTCACCTGCGTCATTCTCATTACACGGTAAGACCGCCAAAGGATCCTCGGACAAGGATCCAATGGAAACAGACTCAATAGACGCATCAACGAGGGGACAAGTCGTACCTACCGATTCAGGTTCAGGAGTGTCATTCACAATTGCCTCAAGCGGATTAGACATTTCACAATCATGCACAGGCTCATAACCATCGTCATCAAACAAATCATCATCGTACAAGGATGCATGTGAGCGAGTTAACATACAAGTTTGAGACGAATAGGTATTATCACAAGAAGCGGGGGAACATTCATAAGACTCACAATCATCTTTCATTTCCTCGATTAGTTTCTTGAACGTAACAAGAACGTCTTGGAAGTCAGCCTTAATCTCGCATAAAAGGGCTTCACGCGTGATATCCCAAAAGAGGTCCCAAATCGCAAAGTCGGGCATGTAGGGAATTTGACCATTGCTCACGTAGTGAATGAAGTTGTGAGACTCATAGTTCATACCCGTGCTAATAATAAAAACTTTCTCCCAATCACAACAATATAAGCCAAACGAACCAATATAACTATTAAATCGAACAATGTACTTATGAAATGGTTCGCCATCGTATTGCGGGAAATCAAAGATTGTCATGTCATGGGGAAGAAAGAAAATGACCTATGGAAAAACAAAAGACTAGAAACAAGTAACAAACAAAAAACAAAAGCCGTCTCCCCGGCAATGGCGCCAAAATTTGATAGGCTTAGTCGCAATCGCCTAGTCAAAGATAAACCTGACAAACCTAAGGGATAGCTAGGGTAAGTCGGGGTCGAAATCCACAGGGAGAAGGTCGCTTATGTAGGTTACTTATGGAGTGATTCTAGTCTCGGTCGGTTCGAGTGTTGATTGGTTCTATAGCTAGCGCGTAAAATAAGGGTTTAACTATATGGAGAAAGTCTAGGAAGTCGGGTTAGGCAATGGGTAAGCTAGGTCAAGGATGATGATCGGGATGAGTAAGGAATCGCACATGCTAAGGATATAGCTCGTCCTCTCGGTCTTAAGCTTCCTCTAAGTCTCGAATGCGGGCTCTCGCAACTTACAATCGAGGGTCCTAATGTTTAGTCTCGCGCCTCTCCTAGAACTAGGCTTTCGATCTTAAGTTCAAGGGTGCTAGATACTTGCTAAAACGTGATCAAGGATTCAACAAACACAATCAAGCAAAGACTAAACAAAGCAAGCACAAAACCTAACTCAAAAGATCATCAAAATCAGCCCCGAACTTGACCCATGCTTCACCCTTCCTCCTAGATAAAAGGACTACTCAAACATTATGAAAACGACAATCAAAGCAAAGGAAAAGGATGAAGACATGATCAAGCACAATATAAAATGAAATAGCACTGAAAAGAGAGAAGTAAAAACAATACCAAATCAGAAAATACCAAAGAGAGGATGATGAACAAGAGCAACAATTACCAAATAGACGATTTAATAACGTAATCCGAGTCGGGAAATGAAAGTACAAGATGAAAAATTATTCCAACCCTAAGGTTTTGTGAGAATCTAATTTAAAGTGTCCTAGAAACCCTCTAAAAAGTTTTGACGAAAATATGATGATTTAGGCCTTCAAATAGACGATCTAATTTAAGCACACGAGAAGTCAGAGCCCGTCCCTGGGTCACGGGTCAGGTGTCCCGTCCGGGACCATGGTGCAGGTCAGTCCCAAGCTCACGGAAGGGTGTCCCGGATGGTTCAGCTTGCAACCTCTTTTGTGCACTTCTTGTACTTAGCTAAATTTGCAATATTCGTCGTCCCAAGGCTAAGGGACGAGGCCTAGGAGTAGGGACGAGGTCTAGGATGATTATGTGAGCTTCAAATCCCGACCCAAGGTCCCGGAACACCTTCAATTAGTGAAACGAGGCTCGTACGCAAGCGAAACGCAACGAAACCAACTCGAATCACCTCAAAACTTCACGAAACTTTCCGAAACTTCTCGACCAGCCTCCTATATTCCAAATAAGCGCGTGTACCTGCATAACGGACACAAAAACGCAGCAGAGCCAAAACGGAGAGAAATAGGAGCTGAAACGCATGTAAAAGCACAAGAATCGCAAAGAAACGCTAACGAACAAGGGGTTAAATATATGAAAATATATGAGACATCACCTTCTCCTTTGATAAATCAACACATAAAACACATATAATATAAGCATTCAATATAAAACACATTAAATAAGGTAAAGACTATATAAACTAAGCCTACAACAATTGAGGATCGAAGGATTACCGATAAAGATTGATTAGAAAGAGAATTAGGGCAAAAGATGAGAATTTGAGAGAGATTAATGAGGAATTAAATGAGGTTTTAATGGAGTTTTTTAAGAGAGAGAAGAGAGAATTATAATAGGATGAGTGTTTTCTGATGTTCAGAATGAGTACTAGTTTAGATCCCGTGCATCAATGCACGGTAACTATAGATATTATTGTTCTTAACTAATAAAATTATACTAAGTAATAAATCAACTGAAATATAAGAAAGTTGTTAATTTGTTTGATATTCAAGTGTAAATTTAGTAGCAAACAAACATAAATTCTAAATACAAACATATATGAAGTGCATATATTATAATAGAATGAAAAAATAGAATGAAAAATAAAAAAAATATTAAAATAAGTAAATAGAATAAAAAGTAAAAAATACGAAGTATTATTTTTGAACATAATGAAAGTAAAAAATATTAAAATTAGCAAATAGAATGAAAAGTAAAAAAACATTTATTATTGTACAAAATTTCGGTTAAACATTAATTTTTGATTAGAAAAAATAGAATGAAAAGTAAAAATATTAAATTAGCAAATATTTAGTTTAGGATAAATATTTTTTTGAAAAATATAAAATAAATATTAAAGATACATAATAGAAATTGAAAGTGAAAAATCGTGTGAACATGATTATTGAGTAATGATAATTATAGATAATGAATATAGACTTAATAATATATAATAGGGTGGATGATGTAAGCATGAGGTTTTGGCGGGAAAAAAACGCACAGAATCGCGACATGTGGCATTGATGATGTCAGCGATAACTGTGGTTTAGTATAGTAAAGATTAGGGTTAGGAAGCTTATATTATAATAAGGATTTCGAGCAAATAAAGTTAAAAGCGAAAACGAACTCTGGTCACCGAAACCAGCCGAACCAGGCGGTTTTGTACATGAACCGGTCAGTTCCAGGCCTGAACCGGTCGGTTCCAGGGGTTCTTTTCTTGGTCAGAGATTTTTGCCTCCGAATTCTTCCTCCTAACTTAGTTTTTCATACTTCTACCCCTCCAAACTCCTCCAAACTCCTCCTAAGCCACTCATACACATACCCACACACTTACACACTCGACCATCCCCTCGAACCACGCAACACCGACTTAACAACCCGACACGCTAGCTAAGAGAACGACTTTCTCGAGCTAAAATTTGAGAAAATCACTTGAAATGAATTACGATTATTCAAGAAATGAATTATTATTAGAAAAAGTCGGGGTGTTACACATCGCATACGCATAAATTAATCAATCGCATCAGTTAAACCCTTACTCCGGATTGAACGAACAAATTCCCCTCAACCCTAGCGAGGAGATTAGCTAATCATGACTAGGGTAGAAACAAGGAAAAATATATATGTAAACATGATGAATAATATGAAATACCGTAGAAACTGAAATTGATTTAATAAATATGAGTGCTGACAGTCACCATTCGTTCCAAATCGAAGGTGCGAAGTGAAAGTTAGTCTCCGTTCTCAAGCAGTAAAAATGAAAAGTAAAAGCACGTTCTCCAACAAAAACCAAGGTAGATTTTCGAGTCTCCTACTACATATATATAGGCCTCACATAATGGCCAAAAATCGAACTGCCCGCAGCGAAGGCCAGACCGGAATGGATTATCACTACTCCGGTCGGATCCTCACAAACTCCGGCCCACCTAAGAACATTGAGTTTGGCTCGTTTCGTCTCTTGTAGCTTGGATTTTCCACGTCTTCACTCGTATCCCGAGCTCTCGTAACGGCTCGAGCTTGGTCCTTGGGCCTCGGTATGCGTGCTAGCTCTCCTCGACTCTGAATTCGAATCAGGACCGCCAAATTCTGCAAAATGTAAACAAAAGGCAACATTACCAAAATTCACAACAAATAGCTCATAATGCGATATAAACTCGACTAAACGCGAGCTAAATGTGACAAACTGGGGGCATAAAAAGCTATATAAAATGCACACATCAGATCCTCCCCTTTTTCATTCGTATCCCGAGCTCCCGTATCGGCTTGAGTTTGGTCTTTCGGCCTAAGTACGGGCGCTGTTATCCTCGACTATGAATTCGGCTCAGGACTGCCAAATTCTGTAAAATGTAAAACGGAAGCGGTGATGTGTCATATATTTACGTATATATAGCCCCTGTTTCACGAGCTTTACTTTGCGTTTCCCGTGCTTTTACATGCGTTTCGCTTCCTATTTTGCTCCGTTTTGGCCCTGCTGCGTTTTTGTGTCTATATTGCAGGTAAACACGCATATTTGGAGGTTAGGATGCTGTTCGGGAGGTTTCATAAAGTTTCGTAAAGTTTTGTGAAGTTTGGAGGTGATTCGAGTTGATTTCGTTGCGTTTCGCTTGCGCACGAGCCTCGTTTCAACCAATGAAGGTGTCCCAGAACCATGGGACGGGTTTTGAAACTCACATTATCATCCGAGACCTCGTCCCTACTCATAAGCCTCATCCCTTAGCCTTGGGACAACAAGAAGAAGCAAAAACAAGAAAAAAAACTAAGTACAAAAGATGCACAAAAGAGGTCTTGAACTGAACACTCCGGGATGCACTCATCCCGTCTGGGATAGGCCTGTCCCGTCCGGGACCATCTAAGCTCTGCTTGTGACTCTTCGTTGGCTTTAAATACTTGATCAGTTTGAAGGAGCAAATCATCTTTTTTTCGTCTGAAATTTTGAGAGCACTTTATAGACACTTAGAATTACTTTCCATCAAAAATTTAGGTCTTGAATAATTTTCCTTCTTGTATTTCAAATTCCCGACTCGGATACGTTGTTTGATCATCTATTTCGGTATTGTTGCCTTTGTTCTTCTCTTTCTCCTTTCAATTTCTGATTGAGTTTTTGTTTATACTTCTCTTATTTGTTTGTCATTTCATTATAAAGTATTGTTGATCATGTTTTCATCCATTGTTATTGCTTTTGTTGTTAAATTCGTCATGTCTGAGTAGTCTATTATCTAGGGAGAAGGGTGAATCATGGATGCTTGCTTGGTTTGCTTTTGATGATGTTTTGAGTTAGGTTTTCGCGCTCGTTTTGATTGTCTCGCTTTGTTTGTGTTTGTTGACCCTCTGGCCAAGGTTTAGCAAGCGTTTTCCACCCTTAAACTTAAGACCGAAAGCCTAGTTTAAGGTAGGGTACGAGACCAATCATTAGGACCCTCACTTGTAAGTTGCGAGAGCCCGCCTTTGAGACCTAGAGGAAGCTTAAGACCGAGAGGACGAGCTTACCCTTAGCGAGAGCGATTTCCTACTCATTTCGATCACCATCCTTTGACCTAGCATACTTCGTGCCTAACCCGACTTCCTAGACCTTTCTCCATATAAGTTAAACCCTTTCCTTGCTCTAGCTTTAGTAACCCAACAACATTCGAACCGACGAGACTTGAAACGCTCCATAAGTAACCTACAATTGCAACCCTCTCCTTGTGGATTCGACCCCGACTTACCCTAGCTACCCTTAGGTTTGTCAGGATTACTTTTGATTAGGTGAGTGCGACCGAGCCTTATCAAATTTTGGCGCCGTTGCCGGGGAGACGGCTTTTGCTTTTTGTTAGTTTGCTTGTTTCTTGTCTTTTGTTTTTGTCTCAAGGAACCTCAATTCCTTGAGGCCGCTTCTCAAAGTTGCCTCTAGTGTTGTGTACGGTCAGGAAAACTCTTACGTCTCAAGCTAATAAGGACGTTGAATTTGATCCTGAACCAGAGCGTACATTCCTTGCACGCAAAAGTCTACTAAAGCAATTTGAAGCTCAATCTACCGTGGAAGCTCACATAGAACCGGAACCCGAACCTCAACCACGAATCATGGTGAAGCTCTCCGATCACTCAAAGCCCTCTGCGGATCAAATTCCAACCGGCAATGCTATGCCGGCTATTGTGGCCAACAATTTCGAGTTAAAGCCGGCCTTTATTAGCCTCATTGAGCGTAATCAGTTTGGGGGAAGCCCCGGTGAGGATCCTAACCTCCATGTCCAGAATTTTTGTGACTATTGCTCAACGATTAAGCAAGCCGGCGTCACCCAAGAGCAAATTCGCGAAATGCTTTTCCCATTCGCGAAGGCTATCGAAATCATCCTAACCTTTCATACAAAAGCCAAAATGTTATAAATCCACAACCACCACAACACCAACAAAACAGCCCACAAAACTACACTCCTTATAACGTTCCTAGACCCTTTAACCCACCCGGTTTTGTTAGACCACAATATCAACCACCGGTTGCTCCTACTCCCGTCTCCGATCCCATGGCCGAGATGAAAGCCATGATGCTCCAAATGCAAAAGAATCAAGAGGCCATGATGGCCAAGATGGAGAAGGAGGCACAAGCTAAAGAAGCTACCATTCAATCCTTGGTTGCTCACAACAAGGCCATGGATACCCAATTGGCTCAATTAGCGTCTTCTAGCAACACGAGGGCACCCGAAACGCTTCCGGCTCAGCCCAAGCAACCTCACGAGACCGCCAACGCCATCTCTTTAAGAAGTGGAACGAGCTACGATAGGCCGCCTATGCCCAATGTTGATGTACCTCCCGTAAAGGTAAGCAAGGTAAATTCTAACGTTTCCACTAACAATTTGAGTGTTGAGTTTGATGGTAGTGCAGGTGATGGTGTCGTGCAAGGAGGACCAGCCGTGGGTGGGCCCCACGTGGAGAAGGAGAAAGAAAAAGCGCAGGCGACAGCTAAGCCGCAAGAGCCGCCGATTCAAATTCGTTTACCATTCCCGAGTCGAGTGGTAAAGTCTAAACTTGACGACCAATTTGGTAAGTTCATGGAGGTTGTCAAAGACTTGAAGGTAACGGTTCCTTTCACAGATTTAGTTACTCAAATCCCGGCCTATGCTAAGTTTTTAAAAGACATACTCACTCGTAAACGATCTTTCAATGAGGTCGAGACTGTGGCTTTTACTGCGGAATGCAGTGCGCTTTTACAAAACCGGTCTCCTCCTAAATTGAAAGATCCGGGTAGCTTCTCAATTCCTTGCACCATTGGTACTGTTTCCATTGATAATGCGTTATGTGATTTAGGTGTAAGCGTGAGCGTCATGCCGTACTCGGTGTGCGAGAAGCTGAACATGGGGCCTTTAAAGGTCACAAATATCACTCTCCAGATGGCGGACCGTTCTATAAAACGTCCTTTGGGCGTTCTAGAGGACGTCCCCGTCCGTGTTGGTAAATTTTTCATCCCTGTCAATTTCATAGTTCTTGACATGGTCGAAGACTCCCAAATTCCTATCATATTTGGTCGGCCTTTCTTGCACACTGCTGGTGCAATTATTGACGTCAAGAACGGCAAATTGACATTGGATGTAGGAGGTGATACTATAACCTTTAACTTGTCTAGTGCCTTAAAGTGCCCCATGTTCGAGGAGTCTGTGTTCTCCATTGATATTGTGGATGAGTGCGTTGCAGAGAACTTACCTAGGGTCCTTGCTAGGGACCCTCTAGAGAGTGTACTTTGCTGTGATTCGTTTGCAGGTGGCATAGGAGGGACGGAAGCAGGATGTGATGTGATTAAAGACGCATTGAGCGCAGACGGGGTTGGCTTTGCTGCAAGCCAACCAATTGGAGCTGTTGTTGATGATGGCCGAGGGAATGACGATGATGGATATGACGATGATGAGGAGGATGATGGTAGTGGGTTCGTCTACGACGAGACCCACGGATGGTGGTACTTCTAGTACCCACTGCTAACCCCCCGTTTGAAGCTGGTTTGGGGGGGCATTTTTCATTGTAAATAGCATGTATGTACTTTGTTTTCTTTTGAGACTCTTTTTATCGTTTTTCTCCCCTTATTTTTATGGTCCCTGGTTGATGTGCTTTAGGACACATTGGGGACAATGTGTTGTTTGGTTTGGGGGGAGGAAACGCTTTGCTTTATTTTTGCGTTTTCTTTTTCGTTTTTAATTTTTCCAAAAAAATCACAAAAATCCAAAAAATCTGAAAATTTCAAAAACACATAAAAATCAGAAAATTTCTCGAAAATCACAAAAATACGTATCCCGATCGTTGTTTGCGAGCTGTTTTTACCCTGTTTCTTTCCCGACATCCCTTCCCTTGTTTGCTTTGAGCTTTAACATGATTTATATTGATGGTTTAGCGCTTTCGGGGATGTTTAGACGCGTTTGTAGATGATGGCATGTGCTTTTACTGTTTGGCTTTATCATTCATGGACTATAGCTACTTTTATTGTGAGGTTTTTAGCCTCCTGTGGCCGGTTCATCTATCCCGGTCCCCGTGCTTTGATTGTGAGTAGTTCTCCTCGTGGGGTACGTAATATCAACGCGCATAAGTGTGGCCCCTATCCCGTTTTTCCCCGCGATTTTGTCACTTGTTTATGCATATGAGGCTTTAGTTGATTTCATTTCATTCACCATGTTTATGCATTGCTTTTATCCTCTCATATATATGATCCTAATCCCTTTACCCACATGATTTTGCTAGCTACATTGCCAAATAGCCTACCCTAGCCATGCTAGTTACCGCTTTTGCTTACTCTTGTGCTCGTTCGATGGGTTTTGATCGTTGCTGCGACTTGCTGATGTCGTTGGCTTGAGAGTTTTGGTGAATATGAGTCGGGATTACTGTTTCCCCGACCTTTGATGAGGTATTTCCGCAACTTTGTGAGTGTGCTCTTTGCTCAAGAAAAAAAAACAAACAAAAAATCAGAAAAATAAACACAACACACAAAAATCAAAAGAAAAAGAAGATGTGTGCACGAAAGTAATAGTTGTTGTTGTTGTTACATGAGTGAGCACTTGAAATTTGTTTTCTGTGTTGCGATGATGTGTAGAGGAGACCGATATGCTGTTTTCGGTCCGCTTTTATGGAGAGTTGGGTTTCGTTTTGGTTGGATGAGCACTTGAGTAGTACGAGTGGTTTCTAGTGGCTTAGCTCCACGATTCCATAATCATTTGTTCCACCTTATCACCCTTTACCTCTCTATGGCCTTTACACCCTCATATCCTATGTAAGCCCTCATGTTTGGTTCGTTTTTGTGACATTATTTGTGTACGGGAATGCGAGATTTGGTCCACATTAGATTGCGGGCGTACTTCCACTAGTCGAGTAGGTGAGTGTCATCACATATATCACCTTGATCATCATTTGAGTAGAGTGGAAACCGCGAGAGGTCCGTGATTTGATTGCTAGAGAGCCTATGTTTAAGCCATGTTATTCATTCTGCGCCGTCTTGTAATTCTCATCCGTTAGCTTGCTATTTCCATACGTCCCATGTTGCTTCGGGATCGATTGCCATTGCTTAAGCAACTTGCGGTATGGTGTTCGTTTGGGGAAGTTTTCTTATGCTCGCTTTGTCCTCTATTTTCTGTCACGCTTGGTTGCTTGAGGACAAGCAACGGTTCGGTTTGGGGGAGTTTGATGTGTCATATATTTACGTATATAGCCCCTGTTTCACGAGCTTTACTTTGCGTTTCCCGTGCTTTTACATGCGTTTCGCTTCCTATTTCGCTCCGTTTTGGCCCTGCTGCGTTTTTGTGTCTATATTGCAGGTAAACACGCATATTTGGAGGTTAGGATGCTGTTCAGGAGGTTTCATAAAGTTTCGTAGAGTTTCGTGAAGTTTGGAGGTGATTCGAGTTGATTTCGTTGCGTTTCGCTTGCGTACGAGCCTCGTTTCAACCAATGAAGGTGTCCCGGGACCATGGGACGGGTTTTGAAACTCACATTATCATCCGAGACCTCGTCCCTACTCATAAGCCTCATCCCTTAGCCTTGGGACAACAAGAAGAAGCAAAAACAAGAAAAAAAACTAAGTACAAAAGATTCACAAAAGAGGTCTTGAACTGAACACTCCGGGATGCACTCATCCCGTCCGGGCTCACTCTCATCCTGTCCGGGATAGGCCTGTCCCGTCCGGGACCATCTAAGCTCTGCTTGTGACTCTTCGTTGGCTTTAAATACTTGATCAGTTTGAAGGAGCAAATCATCTTTTTTTCGTCTGAAATTTTGAGAGCACTTTATAGACACTTGGAATTACTTTCCATCAAAAATTTAGGTCTTGAATAATTTTCCTTCTTGTATTTCAAATTATCGACTCGGATACGTTGTTTGATCATCTATTTCGGTATTGTTGCCTTTGTTCTTCTCTTTCTCCTTGTAATTTCTTATTGAGTTTTTGTTTATACTTCTCTTATTTGTTTGTCATTTCATTATAAAGTATTGTTGATTATGTTTTCATCCATTGTTATTGCTTTTGTTGTTAAATTCGTCATGTGTGAATAGTCTATTATCTAGGGAGAAGGGTGAATCATGGGTGCTTGCTTGGTTTGCTTTTGATGATGTTTTGAGTTAGGTTTTCGCGCTCGTTTTGATTGTCTCGCTTTGTTTGTGTTTGTTGACCCTCTGGCCAAGGTTTAGCAAGCGTTTTTCACCCTTAAACTTAAGACCGAAAGCCTAGTTTAAGGTAGGGTACGAGACCAATCATTAGGACCCTCACTTGTAAGTTGCGAGAGCCCGCCTTTGAGACCTAGAGGAAGCTTAAGACCGAGAGGACGAGCTTACCCTTAGCGAGAGCGATTTCCTACTCATTTCGATCACCATCCTTTGACCTAGCATACCTCGTGCCTAACCCGACTTCCTAGACCTTTCTCCATATAAGTTAAACCCTTTCCTTGCTCTAGCTTTAGTAACCCAACAACATTCGAACCGACGAGACTTGAAACGCTCCATAAGTAACCTACAATTGCAACCCTCTCCTTGTGGATTCGACCCCGACTTACCCTAGCTACCCTTAGGTTTGTCAGGATTACTTTTGATTAGGTGAGTGCGACCGAGCCTATCAAGCGGCAGTATCAAAATTTACCACAAATAGCTCGTGATGCAATATAAACTCGACTAAACGTGAGCTAAATGTGAGTAACCAAGGACATAAAAAGTGATATAAAGTGCACACATCAAGTATATGCAAGATAAATTAAGGGAAATACTAAACATCGCCGCAAACAAATAAGATATCGCCGCATTTGTTTTACGAAAATACCCCTAAAATTTGGTGAGTCATGTAATTTCTTGCGAAAAGTTCAAATTGAACATAGTTTTTTCAACCTAAATTAAAAAAAAAAACACTACTATTTTGAAAATTTTGGTCTAAAAAACCATAGTTTTATTAACAAATTTTTTTTAAGTGTATATGATTTTTATGGAAATTTTGAATAAACCATATACATTTTAAAAATTTTGGTAAAATAAACTATGGTTTTTTGGATCAAACTTTTCGAAATCTGCATGAATTTTTCGAAAAATTTGACCGAAAAATCATTTTGATTTCGAAAAATTTGACCCGAAAAGTCACAATTTTTTTTTTTTTTTAATTTTTATTTCGTCTAACTTGAATTGTTTTTAAGCGTACTCGGTTGAAGAATTGGTTGGTGATGTTGTTGATCACAAAAATCATTTTGTCATCAAACTCAATTTTGATAATCTACGTGTGGCGTATTATTGGACACAAGTGATCGCTCATGATTAGGTTTCGGCTTAAAATTTTTTTGTAATAAACATATGAGTCATTACGAGTACCATCTAAGTAAATGTGAAAGAGGCGGTGTATATTTGGGACTATTTGTTGATCCCTTACGTGTTCCGTTGAGAAAGAAGACTACAACGAAGTTATGTGATTGCTCTTTTCAATTAAAGATCGTGTCTGAGGTGAATGGGAAGTACGCGGTCATTCCCCAAAAACTCACTAATAAATTAAAGGCAAGGTTGGAAAAATATAATGACACATTTTTCGTTTTTAGAGATAGAAAGAGAAACTCTCTTCTTTTGGCTGTGCAATGGCACGCCCAGAGAAGAATGTCCCAATTCCTCATAATTCACAGAAAAATCGTCCGTCTGCTACTATTTCCACTCCGTCTTCTTCAAAAATTTCGTCTACTTCTACTAGATCGTCGATTGGTGCTAAAGGTAACACGGTGGTGGATCCTCCTGTTCCTCTTGTTGATTTAGGGTTTGAAAAATTGGTACCTCCTGTGATTACAGGAACTGTTCCAGTGATTGTGACGTCGAATGGTGATGCTGGTGTAGGGAAGTTTCCTTTGATGCCTGAGAAGTTACAATTGCAGGTTGAGGATGTTCAAGAGGAGACTGAATTTTACAATTGCTATGTCTTGGGGGCTAACCCACCAGGAGGGGTGTTTACTGGGTTTATCCATCGTATCTGGGGTAAACATGGTATTGACAAGGTTTCGTTTCTTTCAAATGGGATTTTTGTGGTGAGATTTAAGGCAAAGGAGGGGCAGGAGGCGGTGCTCAGAGGAGGCTATCAGTTGTTTGATAGTAAACCAGTGATTATTAAGAAGTGGTCTCCTGATGTTGAGTTGGTTAAGGCTAAAGTTGAGGTTGTCCCAATCTGGAGCAAATTGATGGGGTTGGACCTCAAATTTTGGGGCTCATCTTGTCTGGAGAAAATTGCTGGACTGGTGGGGCCGTTTGTGAAATGTGATGGAGCTACATTGGACAAGACTCGCCTGGGCTATGCTAGGGTTTTGGTGGAGGCGAAAATTGGTCAGGATTTGCCTTCTGAGATCAATTTCTTGGATGAAAAAGGGGATGAGGTTTTTGTTAAAGTTGAGTATGAATGGCGACCTAATATGTGCACAAGCTGTAAGGGCATTGGACACAAGGCTGAGGTGTGTAGAAGAAAGAAGGGAGAGGGGACTAAAGTCTGGGTTCCTAAGGGTGGTGTACAGAAGGTCACTGTGAAGGAGACGGCTGTTATTCCTCAAGCAGTTCCTTCTAGTCCACTGATGAAGGAGGTGTGTACACCTTCACGAATTCTGAGTTCTATGATACATAATGATGAGCCTGGACCATCGTTCTTGGAGGTATTGTCTAGGGCTATAAGTAAGGAGAGGGTGTTGGAATTGGATAAAGGGGTTTTGTCTGGTGGTCATGGATAGGTTTGGTTTTTGGAATGTCCGTGGTATGAATAGTAAGAATAAGCAAAATGAAATAAATTGGTTTTTGCAGAAGAATAATGTAGGGCTATTTGGTCATTTAGAAACAAAAATAGCAAGCTCTTCTTTAGCTACTACGTATTTGAATGTTTGTAATGGTTGGTCTATTAGTACTAATTCGAGCCTTCATAAAGGTGGGCGTATTTGGGTCATCTGGAAGCCTGATAAGTTCACAGTAACCATCTTAGATACAGGTGTACAATGCATCACTGCTAAGGTTATGGTCTTGGCTACTGGTTGGAAGTTTTTGTTAACTATGGTGTATGCCCATAATAAAATTGGGGACAGAGAGGAACTGTGGAAGAATTTGAGGAGTTTCCAAGGTTATTCTGGGGCTAGGTTGGTGTGTGGTGATTTTAATAATGTGCTATACCTTAATGAGAGGGTGGGGGCCGAGGTGTCATTGGCTGAAACTCTTCCTTTTCAATCTTGTTTGACAGATTGTGGTTTAGTAGATATAAAAAGCATTGGATCTTTCTTTACCTGGTCCAACAAACAGTGTGGTGATGCTAGGGTGTTTAGTAGGATTGATAGGGTGGTGGTTAATGATGTATGGGTGCAGTGTTTTTCTGAGGCTTATGCTGAATACTTACCTGAAGGCTTAATCATTGTCCTTGCCTTATCTCTTGGTCCAGCTTGCAGTGGAAGAAGTCTGGTAGTTTTAAGTATTTCAATATATGGGGGCTTGCTCCTGAATTTGTTGGGATTGTGAAGGATGGGTGGAATAGGAGGGTGAGTGGAGTTAGGATGTATGGAGTTGTGGTGAAGTTGAAAGGATTAAAGCATGAATTGAGAAAGTTGAACAAAGGGGTGTTTGTAGAGGTGGAAAAAAGCTCTACTATAATGGCAAAGCTTCTTGAAGATACTCAAAAACTACTTCAGACCCGACCTACTGATACTCTTCTGATCCAGAAAGAGAAAGATATTTCAGAGTCTATCAAATTGCTGACTGAGGCAAGATTGAGATTTCTGAGGCAGAAAGCTAAAGAGCACTGGTACAATGAGGGGGATTGTAATTCTAGCTTCTTTCACAGTTCAATTAAAAGCAGGAGGACTGTTAATAGGGTTATTCAGATAAGAAATGATGCTGGAGCTGTTGTTTCTCAACCTGAAGATATTAAGGCGGCATTCCTTGAATTTTATGTGAAGTTGTTGGGGTTGGGAGTGATGTTGAGCCTGTACAAGAGGATATTGTTAGAAGAGGTGCAGTGGTTTTTTTGAGCAGAGTGCACAGTTGATGGCTTTGCCTACAAAGGAAGAGATTAAAGTATGTATGTTTGAAATTGAGAATGATAAAGCTCCTGGTCCAGATGGGTACACTAGCAAATTTTTCAAGGATGCTTGGCATATAATAGGAGAGGATGTATCCTTGGCTGTTATTGAGTGGTTTGAGTCAGGGAGAATGTTGAAGCAATTAAATCACACAGTTCTGTCTTTGATACCAAAAGTGAAGTGTCCAAAGGAGGTGAAGGAGTTTAGGCCCATTGCTTGTTGCAATGTACTGTATAAGTGCATATCAAAACTCTTGTGTAGAAGATTAGGGGCTGTCTTACCTGGCCTCATTAGTGCCAGCCAAAGTGCGTTCATCAAGGGGCGAAGTATTCTGGAAAATGTGCTTATTTGTCAAGACTTGGTGAGATTATACTCTAGGAAGTGTTGTTCACCTAGGGTTTTAATGAAACTTGATATAAGGAAGGCTTATGATACCATTGAATGGCCTTTTCTAGAGAATATGTTGAGAGCTCTTCAATTTCCTAGTAGATTCATTACATGGATCATGAACTGTGTCACATCTACAACTTTCTCTTTATCAGTGAATGGTGAATTATTTGGTTTTTTTAAGGGTGGCAGAGGTTTGAGACATGGTGACCCTATTTCTCCTCTTTTGTTCACTATTTGCTTGGAGTATCTTAGTAGGATACTTGATGTGGTGGCTGGTATGGAGGGCTTTAAATTTCATCCTTTGTGTAAAGCTCTGAAATTAAATCATCTGTACTTTGCAGATGATTTGATTCTTTTTTTGTAAAGGCAGTGAGCAGTCTATTGAGCTGTTATTGAAGGGTTTTGCTACTTTTTCAAAGGCTTCAGGTTTGTGCATTAGTAATGACAAATCAGAGATGTACTGTAATGGACTGAGTGCTGGTGTAGAGGACAATATAAGACTGCAAACTGGTTTTGGCAAGGGGACTCTACCCTTTAAATATTTAGGTGTGCCCATCTCACCTAGGAAGTTGAGGAAGAGGGATTGTTACAGTTTGTGTGATAGAATTTGCACAAGAATCAGAGCCTTGGGGGCTAGGAAATTGTCCTATGCTGGGAGACTTGTGCTAATCAACTCTGTCTTGAACACGGTGTACTGTTATTGGGCTTCCATGTTCATACTTCCTCAGTCTATTTTGCAAAGAATCACTTCAATATGTCGGAATTTTTTGTGGGATGGATGTGAGGAGTATCATAAAAGTCCTCTTGTAAAATGGGAGGATGTGTGTAGACCTAAGAAGGAAGGAGGTTTAGGTGTGATTGATTGTGTGGCTTGGAATAGGGCTGCTGTTGCAAAGTTGGTATGGTGGGTTGCTGTAAAAAAGGATAAGTTATGGGTGAAATGGGTTCATCAGGTATATATGAAAGAGATTAACTGGTTGGAGTATGCTCCAAACACTCAAGCTAGTTGGTCTTGGAAACAAATTTTCAAGACTAAGGAACTGTTTAAGCTAGGTCTGACTGAGAAATGGCTGACAGGGGAATACACCATTAAGGATGGGTATAAATGGCTGTAGGGGGTTAAGGCTTCTACTCCTTGGAGGTTCTATGTGTGGAATAAATTCAACATACCTAAACACGCTTTTCTGGCCTGGCTTGTGTTGCATAACAGGTTATTAACTTTGGACAGATTGAGCAAGATGGGAATCACAGGTATGTACGTGTGTTTTCTATGTGGATCACGGCCTGAATCTGCTCAGCACTTGTTTTTCGAGTGTGATTTTAGTAAACATTGTATTGCTATGTTGGGGAGGATGTTGAGGCTGCAAATACCTCTGGTTGATACTTGGAAATGGTGTTTACGAGTCAGAAAATTAGCTAAGAGGCAACGTATGGTGTTAAACCTGATCCTTTGTGCGCTCATGTATTGGATATGGAGGGAGCGTAATTGGTGTCGCTTGAATTTGGTTGTACGTTCTCCTAGCTGGTTGTGTAAACAAGTTATGGAGGATGTCGACTTGAGGTTGAAAGGCTTTAGGTGATTGGGTTGAAGTGTTCTTTAGCTTTTTTGTTTTGTTGTGTTAATTGACAAAGTGGTGATGTATTAATCCTTGCATTTGGGTTTGAGATAATTTTAATGATATTTTACATTCTACCAAAAAAAAAAAGTTGGAAAAATATGAAAAAAAATGTGGCGATGTATAAATGAATGCGGCGATATACAGTAATTAGGTAAACTAATCATGAAAATAAAAGAAACAAGTGAATTACTTCATATATGTTGTTATTTGGATCCATAACTTAAAAATTCAATAAACTGTAGAAGTAATTGATTGATTTGGAATGAATGTAGCTATTTTTCACGTTGAATGTTTGAATTGAGAAAATAAAGAAATTAGGTTCGTCCAAGGCCTCAAGCCCTCAAGGTAGTGGATGGAAGAAAATAAGCAAAAATGCTACTTCCCGTGTCTCAGTTATTTGTTTAGCTTCTCTCAAATCTCCCTCATAAACAGTCAAAATGTAAACAATTCACGGTAACGAACGAAATACTTCCTCCATTCCATTTGATTCTATACATATTCCTTTTTTGGAAATTCCAATCAATTCTATACATTTCTATTTTAGTCTCTACTTTATTAAACTAAAAGACCAATATACCCTTCACTAATACCCACTCAACCCACTTGCAAACAATAAAGTAGGGGTATTTAAGTAATTCCATTATCTACCCCACTTGATTTTCTTCTACCTTAATTACCGTGTTTTGGTCAAACGTATAGAATCAAACGGAATGGAGGAAGTACTAAATTTCGGGTAAAATTGAACAATACAAAAAACTAAAAAGGGAAATTTGTTTAAAATGGTGTTGAACGGTTGATGAGTTGATCCAATCCAAAGTTAAAAAAAGAAAAAAATATTTTTTTGTGAAAACATAAGAAGGCATAGATAGTCAGAAGTGAAACCCAAAGTGAGACAGAGAGAGAGAGAAGGGAGAGAAGAAGCAGAATGAGCACGGCGAAGGCGGTGGGAGGGCTGAAGAAGATGGTGGCGGCAGCGGTGGAGAAAGGAGTGGCGGAGGCGAGGGTCCACATATTTGGTCACGTGTTAAACCCAACTGCTCACAGATCTTGCCACAAAGTCCTCCGCAAAAAACTCATCGGTGAAAAAACCTCTTCTTGGTACCCTTACGACCCCAAATTCGACGACCCCGTTCTCATGGAACGCGAACAACACGAGTATTCTCTTTTCTCTCTCCTTTTTTTTTTTTTTCTATTTGGTATTTATTTTATCGTTTTCGTGTTGTGTCCACCACCTGTTTGATTATATGTCTCCTGTGAAAGAAGGAGCTTCTTTGTGTATTTGTTATTCGTGCCCGCCACCTGTTTGCCTGATGGCGTAGAATTACAGTGCTTTCTCGAGCTGTTGTGTTTGTAAATGGTATTTGATTCATGTCCGCCACCTGTTCGATTATTTGCCTGTGGGAACACATGCTTAGTTTTGGTTTTTTACTTGCGTGTTTGTGCATACGTTGAGGTCTTTTCACATGTGTGTGTAAAACAATGATGTTTCAAAGGGTCACATAGCCAACGGGGGTTGCGGGATTTGAATGCACACAACCTTATCGGCTTATCTTTGTGTTAATCCTGTCAAATAGTTTTGTGAGTCATTTTAATTTATTCCATCAAAATCGAAAATCTAAGAATCGAGATAAAATTTGCAAGAAAACGCTTGGTTACTGTTTTTTGCTTGGCGGGTTGTATGTAGTTGATTCAGATTCTCTGATTTACGGCTGAAGTTTTTTTTTTTATCCGGTTAATGTGTAATCTTTGTCAATAGTCGTCATTTTAATGTCTGACTATTGAAGTGAATATAGGGCAGGAGAGACGCAGACTAGTAGCTTGCACCCGTGATAACTTTAAGTTCTGAAACAATTATTTCTATCTCTGTGTTTTGCTTTCTGTGATTGCTCTTCGGCAGAAAAACACGTTATAGCTAAGAAAAATGACTGATAAAATGAGAACAGACGCATCCCACAGAGAAGCAACTTGGACAAAAAAAGAAGCGACTCGTTCACCGGAACCAGAAGTAAAAATTTTGGTTGATACATTCCACTAATTAAACGTTTCACATTCAACAATCAAGCTTTCTAAGAACTGGCAGCAAATTTAAAATACTTGATTCAAAATACAGTGACTATCATTAAAGGATTCATAAGAAGGATTAACCCTCACAAGCGTAACATAACTTGGATAAAAAATGATAACCGGTAGTAATGAATGTATTAGTAGTAGTAGTAGATTTGAAGTGTTAAAGGACTGATATTTGTAGCCTGTTTCTGATGCTTGCTGAAAAATATGATTCTTGTATTAGATAGACTCAAGAACACAATCCAGTAAATAACCATTGACATGTTTGCAATGGAACCTTAATCAGAACGTCTAAGCAGAAAGGAATTTCCTTAGTAATTAGTCAGAAAAAGCAAGCAACTAATAGAGATGAAAGATGGTAGGCAATTTTCAGAATTCCGGAAAAACTCGGATGAGGATTTATGTCTAATTGTGCAGGGGATTTAAGTCATTATACTGGTCATTACATCGTCTAATAATACTTAGGCTAGTTTTGTCTTTCTAGATGCTGATAGGGTCTGCAGATATACAGAATACTCCTTTGGAATTGTAGTACAGAATCGTACTATCTCTGGACAATGAAGGAATGTGTTGTGGATTGATTCTTGTTGCAGGGTTTGGTTCTAATTCACCTTAGGAGTTCCGAGTACCCTACTCGTGGTTCACCCTTTTGACTGGACTTTCTTACTTGCGTAGTCTTCACTTAGGAAATTGATAATTGTCTACCTTAAAATGGAGATCTTGTCAGCCTGACTTCCGAGAACTAAATTAGAGCCGGAGTTCAGAGAATCCATGGACACCCGAGTCAGCCATGAACTAGCTCCTTTTCCCTTGGGCTAATCTCGAAGCCTTAGTCATCGCTGTTAATTTGGACTCTATTTGCTGTAGTCTAGCTTATTCTGATGTAATATTAAAATGCAGCAGTTTTGTAGTCTTATTGCCTAGGATTTAGACGTAGGCTAGGGCCTAACTACCCATTGGAACCAAATTCAAACATGTCCTACGAATGTTTGGTGGCGAAAATTTCAAAATTATCGTAAAGGTGCTAGTGGAAGCCTTTGTTATCTCTTTGCAAAGGTTGGGTTCGAAGACTCCTCTTGTACTTGTATTTTGGTAAGGCTACAGATGTCTAATTTCCCCACTTCATTGTAACACATTAAATGTATCATGAGATGCCGGAGTATGTTATAACATGATACACACAACGAAAGGGAATTTCCTTTAGATTTTTCCACGTGAAATTATTGAATATATGTTCATATATTTGCATTGTTGGAGACCGTACCTTGACTAGTTTATGTGGTTGCAAAAGTTGGCTTACACTCACGGCGGAAGTCCATGTATGCTATGCTTTTCCTGCATGCTACGATGATCTATTCGGTGTATATCTTTCCTTCAGAAAAGCGCTTCTTCGATTTATCCTCCAAAGTATAAAAATTTTGTGAACTGTTTCATGTTCTATATTAAGAACCATTTTTTCACAAGTCGGTATTTTTGTTTTCTGGAATGATAGGCGGAAGAGTAAGCTTGAAATGTTGAAGCGTCGAGGAAAGGGACCACCAAAGAAGGGACATGGAAGACGTGCTTCTAAACGAAAGTAGATGATGTTTCTGAGTCAGTTTTCCAACAGTAGCCGTAACCTTTCACCAGGGGCATTCATGGCCGAAAATGTTCTGAGCCAACTTCTGGATTCCGATTCTTTTCGGTCTATTATTGCCTTCCCTTTGTCCGTTAAGTTTTATTTTCGTAGTCTTCTGGTCATAGTGCCACAAAGTACAACCATGTTAAGTGTTGATGTGCTTTTCCATGAGCAGAAAATTATGGAGTACCATCTTAGTTTATAGCACTTCGATTGGAAACGATTAACTGGGTGATTACTATAAAGTATTTTACTATGGCTACAATTTGTGAACATGTCCCTTATTTTATACTGTATCGAATAAAAAGCTTAACAAATACTTCAACATTTACGCATGCATATTGATAAGTGATAACTGAGCTATTCAGTCTACTTAAATTTACCAGAACAATTTTGTCGGGTATGGAGTATCTTTCCCTGCGATTCCAATGTTCTGGTAGTTGTGTCGGTAACATATTCACGCTCCCGGTACTTGTACATGAGCCATGTCATAGGTAGCATGCAGACCAAATATGAAGTAGTACATGAGCATTACAACAGTACATATCCCAAATCTTATGAATGCTTCAGCCTTCAGTGATCCCATAAGAAACAAATTTGTGCCGATAGATAAAGACGGCAGCCATGGCACTAACGGTACGCCCCAAATCTTTGGTTCGCGCTGTTTCGGTAGAAGGATTGACATTGCCAGAGTTGCCGCAAACCAACATGGAACCGTAATGGCGTAGCCTAACCAGCCGTCAGGGTTAATGTTCCAGTATGCTGCGCTTCCCATTGAAGCCGCTACGATAATCAGTATTAAGATTACTAATTTCAGAAGGCTTCGGCGTGATGTAGTTCCTCTAACGTAATACCTTCTTACGAGAATCGCAACTGCCATCATCATGAAGATAAACAAGGTGCTAATTGACAGTAAGCTTGACAGTGCGTCTAAGCTCGAGAATAAAGCGAAGCTGGCACTCAAGACGGTAGTAAAAAGAGTGGCGTATATAGGAGTGCCTGTCTTGGGGTGTACGAGCGCAAACCAAGGGGGGATCATGTGGGCCCGAGCGATGTGAGTGATGTATCGAGCTTGTCCGAGTGCCCCTACAAGTAATACCGTCGTCATTCCCTTTAATGCACCGAGAGCGACCAAAGGCTTTGCCCATTTTAGGCCTACGCTTTGGAATGCTAGAGAGTAGGCTGCGTTTGGGTCAATTTCCGTGTATTTCTGCATCATACTTAATGAAAGAGCCATCAAGCAGTAGATCACCATGATACACGACATCGATCCAAGTAACCCTATGGGTATATCTTTACTCGGGTTTCTCGTTTCTTCTGCCAGGTTAGCGATCGTGTCGAACCCACCATAAGCAAAGTAGATTATTGCAGCTGCTTGAAACACTCCTTTTACTCCGAAAGGGAGAAACGGGCTTAGATTCGAAGTTTTCCCGAGTGATAGACCCGCCACAATTACAAATATAATGACGGCTGTATTGATTGCTGACGCGATCCAGTTGAAAATAGAGGTTTTTCTGGTGCTAATAATCGCAATAATCGAGGAAATCACCAGAACTGCGACAGCAATTGGGTCTAAGAGATTGAACCCATCAGCGAGATTCGTGTGAATTCGCAGAGAATTTGGTTGACGGTTCAAGAGCGTGGTGAAGTACGACGTCCAACCCCTTGCAACAGCAGCGCTCCCTACAATGCCTTCGAGCAGAATGTTCCCCGCAGCTATGAACGCTGCGAAGTCTCCCAACTCGATCCTCAAATAAGCAAACGACCCACCAGCCACCGGAACTTCAATTGCGAATTCTGTATAGCAGAACACAGACAGCATCGCTGAAATGCCAGAGACGACGTATGACAGAACAATTGAAGGTCCAGCACTGAAATGAGCCTCTTCGCCAGTGAGTACAAAAATCCCGGCACCAATCACAGACCCAAACCCGAACCAAATGAGGTCCCACCAGTTGAGGCATCGCTTCATGTCGTGCTTGCTTTGACGTCTGATGTCTCCGAGCTCATTTTCGTCGTTGGAACGAGCGCTGAGACGGTCTTTAAAGCGGTGGCAGGTCTGTGAGAGTGCAGTTCTGTAGGTACCCCAGTTTTTGAAGGACTCCCCTGGAAAAAAATCAGTTTTGTTAAGTGTCCAGTAATTGGGTGAGTTTACAACATTGCTTGGTTCTTTTGGGGAGGTGGATGTCATTGTATTATGGCTGTGTTTGATGTTTCTTCGTTGTCTATCTTAGTTTCATTATGATTTATAGAGATGTCGTTGGGGCGAGTGAGGTGGGTACCACCCTGTACCCGTCCCAGTTGAAGCGAATATAAATATAGTTTACATCTTATGTGTTTTATACATTATACAACACATAGTTTTCTTGACTATTGGAAAAATACATTACAATTGATAAATCACAGCGGAAATGAAAAACATTGTAATGTGAATTAAACGACCTAAACGTATCTTAATGGAATGGAATTTAATTTACTGTGAATTTATGAAGCAAATATGTGAATACACTTATGGCATGTTTGGTAACCCGAAATTGAAATTCAATTCCGGAATTGAGCCAATTCCAATGTTTGGTGAACTCAAGGAATTGGAATTGGAATTAGCCCAATTCCATCCCAATTCCATGGTAGTTCAATTTGGGCTCTCTCAATTTCTAAGGTTTTGGCTAGTCATTTGAATTCCTCTTCCTTTTTTTTTTCCTTTCACACTTACTCCGTATGACTTAAAATGAGTAAAATCTTAAAATATTATATTAAAAGTTGATACAATAGTCTTAAATTTTATTTTGTTATAAATTTTTAGCAAAATTTGATTATTAAAGTTGTCAATTCCAATTCCAATGCCATGCGCCACCAAACATCACTATAGAATTGGATTTGAAATTGAAATGTAACATTTCAAATTTCTCATTTGAATTCATGAATTTCAAATTAATTCCAAGTTTCCAAACGTAACCTTATTTGAATTGAATGGACTTAAACATAAGTCGGACTTAAACATAAGTCCAAAGGAACATGACTACAGTAAATAAATAAGGCGGGTATGGTTTAAACTGTGGTAGAGTTAGATTTAGTGTTAAGGGGACAAATCTTTTTAGGAAGGTCAGATTGAGTTCGACAATTCTAACAAATATTTTAAAATTTTAACTCTAACGTTTTCAAATGGTACATGGCGGGGGGAGGAAACCGCCCATGGTAGCCCCCTCGCTTCGTCGCGAAATTTGAATCTTCTAGTGCTTTTTGTTAATTGTATTGATCATGGATAGGCATTGTGTTATAAGTTATACTAAATGAAAATGGGTACGAGGATATATACCCATAAATGAGACTCTAATCTGGTCTTAGATATATTCCGATCATATTTCAAACATAAAAGAATTATTCGACAAATGATTGGAAAGAAAATAATTAATAACAATATCATGTAAATGATTACTCCGTATCATTATTGTTTAAGATAAATATAGATATAAATATATACGGAGTAAGCATTAAAATAGTTATAAAGTTGCTAACATTTTTTTTTGATTTTTTTATCAATTGAGTATGTCACATGTATGAGTGTATCATGTGTTATGGAGGATATTTTTTCTGTTTCTAAAACTCATGTGACAACAAAACATAAAGATTAAGAAGGAAAACATAAAATTGAGGAAATTTATTTTCTTAGAATGGCAGCTTGAAAAATCAAGTACTCCGTATGTACGTAGTAGTTGACTTGGGAGACTTGGCAGCTTGAAAAATCAATTCATGTGAGAGCCATTCATTTGTATGCCAATGACTAATAAGATAAAGCTGTGGATGACAAATTTTATTTTTTATTTTATTTTTATTATTTTTTTTCCTGCAGTGCACAGTTCCAACAATTACAAAATACGACTCATTCCCTTCTTTGCAAGGTTATGAGCCCGTTTATTGCTGGACCGAGGAACATAGAATAAAACTAAACAATGAAAAAAATAGAAAGAGAAGAAATATCATCAGGACAAACAATTTTAAAGATATTGAATTTTCGTACTATCTATTATTACTAAAATATAAACTAAAAATATACCGACTACTCTCTAAATTACACAATTATACAAAAAAATAGGTAAACTCTAAATGGGGATTAAATTCGATATGGGGTTGTTTGGTTAACGTGGGAAGAACAACTTTATATGAAGTTGTAATTCATGAGAAATAACATTTAATTTCGTAGGAAGTGACAAAAATTGATTGGTTATTATGATGTAAATTCCACGGGAAATACAAGTTACTTATGGGGACTAAGCAACTTCCTGTTGTGGGTTCAAACCCAAATATTATGGCTATGTGTGACTTATTTTATAAGCTTTGGAGTTGAGTATATAAGCTCTTTTAGGGTTAAAAATTGCTGCTTAACTTGAGTAAGCACTCACAACATATAAACACAAAAAGAGAGTTTGAGATAGAGTAGTAATTAAGTTCGAATTTTTCAGACCTAACTTCACTAAACTGAAGATCGCCGGAGATCCCACCGTCCGATTTTGCTGAAATTTTGTCAGCCTGTTCGTGACTCTTGGGGCTACCTTTTGACCGTTCAGTTTTTCATTTAGAGATCCGGATCGTCTGTTATCGCGTCTGGACAGAGAAGCTACGTTTTGGTGATTTCTTCACTTTTGTCTCTCGATTGTTGTTTCTTATTGTTGATGGGTTTGTGAAACCTTTGTAGACCGATTTGGGTTTCTCTTGCCCTTAATTTATTCATAATAAGAAGAGAAGAAGAGGGTGAGCTCCTTACAAGTCCCGTGATTTTACCCTTCACATCGAAGGGGTTTTTCCCGCATATAAATCGTGTGTGTTGTTTGCGATTTTACGCTTCCGCATTTGCTTATTATCGTTGCCCTATTTTTGCTTGTTTGTTTGCTTGGTTTATTGTTGGTGATTCGGGTTTATCGGTTCCTTGTTGGTTGATTGTCTTAAAGTTTGGTATTTGTGGGTTGTGATGTTCTTGTCGAGCACCGCTTTGGGCTCTTCATTATTTGGCCTCAGAGATTTTGGTTAATTTGAGGTATTAACTATGGAGTCTAGTAGTGGGAATTCCATGGTGAAATTGATATCAATTAATTATTCGTTGTGGAGACCGATGATAGAAGACTTGTTGTATTGCAATGATTTGTACGACCCGATTGATGCAACTACTACTACCGATGGTAGTGTAACCGGACCTTCTAAACCGGAGAAAATTGATGATAAAGAATGGGTAAAGATGAAAGTAAAGACTTTGGGGTTATTTGACAATGGGTTGATATTAGCATCTTTAACCATGCGTCTCAAGAGTCCGACCCTTATGATTTGTGGAAGAAATTGGAGGGTCTTTATGAAAGAAAGACCGCTCATAACAAAGCTTCGTTGATTAAAAGACTCATTAATTTGAAAGTTAATGGTAGAAAGTCCGTGTACGAGCATCTTAGTGACTTCCAAGATGTTATTAACAAGTTGACTACTATGAAGATTGTTCTTGACGATGAGCTTCAGGTGTTGTTTTTGTTGAGTTCTTTGTCGGATAGTTGGGAGACCTTAGTTATGACGATTAGTAACTCCGCTTCTAATGGTGTGTCATCTTTGGATGCGATCAAAGAAAGCATGTTTAATGAAGAACTTATAAGAAAGGAGATGAGGGTTGACAATTCACATGCTCTTATTGTTGAAAATCGAGGAAGAAGCAAGAGTAGGAGTCCTAAAGGGCGTGGTAACTCAAGGTAAAGGTCCAAGTCTAGAGATGCGAAAGATCAGAGACTAGGACATGTAATTATTGCAACAAGCCTGGACATATTCAAAAGTATTGTTATCGTCGCAAAAAAGAGTAAGGAAAGAAGCGAGACTCACATAATGATGGAGATGATAAGAATACTGCAGCATTGCTTCTAAAAGCGGTAATGATGTCGCCTTGATTTGTGCAACTAGTGAGTGTCATCATGTCGATTCTTCAGATGCAGAGTGGTTGATAGATACGGGAGCTTCGTATCACTGTGTTCCTCGGCGAGAGTATTTCTTGAATTACTAAGTGGGCGATTTTTGTAGTGTCAAGATGGGTAATCAAAGCTCCGCTAGCATTGTTGGCCTTGGTGACAGAGGCGGACCTTGGTTTTGATTGGAGGGGGCCCGGCCCCCCCTGTGATTTAAAATAAATATTAATGGTGCAGTAAATAACCAAGAGATGGTGGTGGCATAATGGTAAGGCATGTAATTGTAGTTTTGCGGGGTGATAGGTTCGAATCTGCTGGCTTTCAAATGTTCTAACTTTTGATTTATTTATTTTCCCAAGATCTATACATATTGATATACTCCGTATAAGATTCATTTTAAACAAAATCTTGACATTGGTATATTACATACATATAAATATCTTTTTGACTTAGATAATTAGGTTTATTTAATCTAAATATTAAGGATAATATTTTTTGTTTTTTTTTTTCTGGTGAAGAGATTTTTAAATTATATTGCTCTAGATACCAAATTAATCGGTGTAAAAAGTATTTCATCCAATTACGGTGTCTATCAAATATATTTTATAGCCAAAAAAAATCAATGGCTACCTAATATTTAAGTTGTATGTTCAAACTTTCGCTGCTTGTGAAAAATAAAACAGTGAAACATATTTCTAAAATATATATTTTACATAATAAATAAAAATATATGTAATATTTCAATCTACGTATTCTTACATTTTGGCCCCCCTAAGTAAAAGTCTCAAGATCCGCCACTGCTTGGTGACATATGTGTGAAGACTAGTATTGGATGCATTCTTACTTTGAAGAATGTGCGTCTTATTCTTGATCTACGTCTGAATTTGTTATCTGCAAATTAAACGTCCTTGATAAAGAGGGCTTTAGACATACCTTTGGTGATGGTAAATGGAAACTTTCAAAGGGTTCGATGACAGTTGCTCGAGGCGAGTTGTGTTGCTCATTGTATAAAACACATTTGAGCATATGTTCGGGTGAAGTGAATGCAGTTGAAATTAAGAATTCTCCTAACTTGTGGCATCGAAGATTGGGACATATGAGTGACAAGGGGATAAAACTTTTGGCAGGTAAATCACTTATTCCTGTTCATAAGACGGTTTCTCTTGATCCTTGTGATTATTGTTTGGCTGGAAAGCAACATTGTGCTTCATTTGCTACGAAGTCGACTCGGAAGTAAGTCAAGTTGGAGTTGGTACACTCCGATGTTTGTGGTCCCATTGAAGTTGAGTCTCTTGATGACAACAAATACTTTCTCACTTTTATTGATGATGCTACTCGAAAGACTTGGGTGTATATGATGAAGACAAAAATCCAAGTTTTTGAGATTTTCAAGAAGTTCCATGTCATGGTGGAATGCGAGTCGGAAAAGAAATTGAAGCGTCTTCGGTACGACAATGGTGGCGAGTACACGTCACATGAGTTCAAAACTTATTGCGCACAACATGGCATTCGACACGAGAGGACGGAGCCTAGGACACCTCAACATAATGGAGTTGCAGAAAGGATGAACAAAACCATTATGGAGAAAGTGAGGTGTATGCTTAGAATGTCTGATCTTTCTAAGACATTCTGGGGTGAAGCGGTAAATTCTGCTGTGTATTTGATTAATCGTGCTCCTTCGATTCCTCTTGGTCTCGACATTCCTGAGAGAGCTTAGAAAGGGCGTGATCCTGTATAATCTCATCTTCGAGTCTTTGGATGTAAGACATTTATGCATGTGCCTAAAGAACAAAGATCAAAGCTTAATTCGAAGACCAACCCTTGTGTCTTTGTTGGGTATGGTGATGAGGAGTATGGTTTTAGGCTTTATGATGTGAAAAAGAAGAAGGTCGTGAGAAGTAGAGATGTGGTATTCTTTGAACATGAACGTGGTACTAATCTTCTAAGTACGAGGTACTCTTCTACCTCTGATTTGTCATTTAATACCACTGATGATGTGTCTTCTCTTGTGCCTATTCCTGTTGATCAGCCTATTGATGAGAATGTCGAGGTGCCTGATGAAGACGAGGTACAACCTTATGATGTTGGTGATGTGCTCGTTGATGACATTGTACATGATGTTGATGATGATATTGATGAGTCATCATCTGAGAAAGCAGAAGATCGTGAGCCCGAACAACATGAAGATGACAATAATGGTGAAGAGGTTCTTGAGCAGGGGTAGGTTGAGGATACCTATGTTAGAAGGTCTATTAGAGGGCGCATACCTTCGACGAGGTATTCTAGTTCGGAGTATCTTCTTGTTACCGATGAAGGCGAGCCCGAGAAGTATCAAGAAGTGTTGAGTCTTGATGAGAAAAATGTGTGAATCGATTATGCAAAAAAGAGATGGATTCTTTGAAGAAGAATGAAACTTATGAGCTTATGAAACCTCCTAAGGGCAAAAAATGATGGTGTGTCTAATACTAAGACGAAATAAATTAGACACTAAAACAAGATCGAATCATATGTAAACAAGCTCAAGTTAGAAATGTTATACCCTCGTAGCGCGATTTCCACCGGTAAACCGAGATTAACCCACGCTCTCATCTCTCATTAGGTGAGTGAGTAGGATTTGACTTAGCACACCGAGTGAGAGTGTTGGGTAAACACGTTAGGGGGTTTGTGTTGTTTTGTATGCGTTTGAGTAGTTACTTGAAGTGGCATGTTTAGTAAATGCCGCTAATAACTATGCTTTTGTGTTGCAGATGGCGAGGAATGGTAATGTCACACAACAAGAGCTACAGCGCATCCATCGACTCGAGGATGCTATATTCGCCATGACCGAGGCACAGGCTAACAACCGGTCAATTTTCGATCGATTCGACCGTCATCACCCACCCACTTACGACGGTTGTAACACCCCGTGTTTTTATTAACAGTAATTAATTATCTTAACTGAATTATTAAATTTAAAATTTATATAATTTAACTTGTATTACTTTGTTCAGAAAACGCGGCTGAAAAATTTCGTTCAAATAAAATTTCACGATGGTTTTGAAGTTAAAAACTCTTTAAATATTTATATTAACTTGTATTATATTTTATTTCTAAAATACCTGTCGAACTAAAACTTCACTTCAATTACTTTTATTTAACTTAATAAATTTCATTCTATTTTAAAAATTATTACTATTTGAATAAAATATAATTTTTGTCGAAATATATCTTGCAGATAAATAAATCGTTTGAAATTTTGTGAGACCATAATACAATTTGTAACTGACAACTTTTATACATTTATATTTTCAAACTATAAATTTTATAATACTAATGATGAAACTAAAATTTAAAACAAATAATTTAAAGTATAGTATATTGTATAAAATGTAAAAGTTTATAAATAAGAGTAAATGAAACAGAGCAAACAAAATGAAACAGACCCAATTAGTACTTCCTTTATGTCGACATTAGGTCCTCACACCCACTTGTAGATATTATTTTTAGGTCAAAGTTTACAACACACTTCATATACTCCTTTTCCCCTTTTTGTTTACTGCCTCCTTCTCCCTTCTTCTTCTTCTTCTGCTTTCCCTTCTTTCTTTCTCTTAAAATAAAAAAAAATAAAAATAAAAATACCATAACAACAACAAACACAACAATCAACAACAACAATAACAAAAACGACAACCAGCAGCAGCAACAATAACGAAAACAACAACGACGAGCTCAGCCATCATCACCTACCTCGGCCACCATGGCCATGGTCATCGAGCCGCCATTAATGGCAAGCTCGAGCTCGAGCTCAGCCACCACCACCTGCCACCGTGGTCCTCTCTCTCTCCTTCCTCTGCTCTGTTTTCTCACCCCTGCCGCCTACACCGTGCCCACCACCGTGAGCCACACCACCGTCACCGGCCGCCATGACCACCACCTCGGCCTGGCTCTGTGCTCTTCTCTCGAGCTCTCTCTTTTTCTCTCCTCGGTTTTCTGCCCTGTTCTTTTCTCTCTCGCCGGAGTCGAAGTCAACAACAACAACGACGAAAGCAACACCAGCGGCCACCATGGCAGCCACCACCGCGCTCGGCCACCTGCCTCTCGAGCTACCCCCACCCTTCTCCCCTCGCTTTTCCTCTCTCTTCTCGGCCTCCTCGCTCTCCTTTATTTCGCCTGCTTTCACCCCGACCACCGGAGTACTTTACTCACCGGGGTCAAGTCCGACCACCACTCACACCGCCTTTGTTAGCCTCCGTTTGGTGAGCCCCTTTCTATTCCCATTTTATAATTTCTGTTTGTTTTCGGTTTCGATTTTATTTTGTCGATCAATTAATTATCGACTTAATATTCGCATCTCGTTTTCCGGTCACTTCGCCGGAGTTGTCTCCGGAGCTATCTCCTTCTCCTCGCGCCTCGCAGCCATTTGCTCCTGCTGTTGTTCAACACTACTGTGACAGCTTTCACGGTGAGGCTTAGTCATTTTCAATCATTTTGTCATTTATTTAATCTCGACATTCTTTTCGATTTCAGTTCCGCCAAATACTTGTTATTGATTTTCTCTTCCTTCCTCCTCTGCTTGCAGTGAGTTAATTTGTTAGTGCGATGGACTTGTGTTGTATAATAAAGGGCCAAAAGAGTCTAAGGACGGGTATCGGGTTTTATTTTGGAGGCCTCTGTTCGTGAGCCAAATTTAGGTGACTCGATTCTTCCTCAAAATCTCTAACATTAACGTTTTGGTTTTATTCTAATTAATCTGTTATTAAAAGTGAGCTAGTTATGCATTAGACACGTATGAGTCCCGTTTCAGTTTAATTTGATAACTTTGTATGATTCGCTATAGTATGAAATTGGGTGTTAATTTTAGTTATAATATAATGTTGAATTGAATTGTGAAATATGATATTTATATGATTTTGTGAAATTATATTTTGGGTGAAAATGTGTTGTGAGTTATTGTTGAATTTATATGAAATATTATCATGTCGAAATTATATGTTATGTGTAAATTTTTGATCATATTAACTATAAGTATCACAATTATAAAATAAGACTAAAAATATTATTAAAATAACTTAAGTAAATAAAGTAAATTAATATAAAATATTTATTGAAATAAAATATTTATCGGCACTAAAAAGGTTTAAATAAAACACAACTAAAAATTAAGAGTTGAATAAAAAGAGTATTAAGTTTAAATTAGTATTAAATAAATTTAAAGGTAAAAATAAATTAAATGCTACTTGTATAAAATTTCTAAGATAAATAGTTATATAAAATGTCATATATCTCATTTAATATAAAAACTCTAAATTTTAAAATAAACTTAAAATATACTAAATAAATATTTAGTTAAAATATCAAAAGGAAATAAAGAACTTGAAACTTTAAATAAACTTAACTAAAGCTATTATGAAATCAAGTTTCTCGAAGTATAAGTAAAAATTAAGTGTTAAATGAAAAGTGTAGACTATTAAACAAAATTAAGAATAAAAGATTATTTCAATACTTACTAAAAATATTACTAAGTATTTTGCTAGGTACAAATACATAGAAAGTTATAAATGATATTTTAATAATATGGATTAACTAAACTCTAAAATATAAGTAAATAACGTAAAATTGTAATTTAACTAAATAACATTTGGAAAATGCTCGAAAGTTATACAAATATATGATATATATTATGTTCCAAAATTGAGTTATCCTTCCACCCAAATCGAATAAGTAAAAGTTATAAACCACCTAAAAGACACTTAGTTAATGATCATTAAAAATACATTTCGCCACTGACACTAAATTATACTAAGTATCATTAGCTAATATTTATAAAGTTAAATGTGAATGTATAAATTTTATGTTACTAAGTAACTTGACTATATAAATAAAACTATGTAATGAAAATGAATTATAATATAACTTTAGAAATATTTATAATACTAATATTTAATCTAATTAACATACTTAAAAGTTAAATGGAATTAAATCACGTTTAAAAATAAATTACTATTAATTACTAAAATATAAAATACTAACACGCACAAGTATAAAAATACGTACCAGTATAAAAATACGTATAAATACGAAGTATAAAAATACGCATACGTGTAAAAATACGTACAAAGTATAAAAATACAAATAAGTATAAACACAGATATTTATAAGTATAATACTAGTATAAGTATAAATGTGAATTTTGAGTAAAATGACTAAGCATGAAAATTTACAACACTTAGTAAATTTAATAAATAACTTAGGTCATAAGATACCTCGATAAGCGTGTCACGTTTTAAAAACCGCTATGATTAGTAAAATGACGAATAGTAACTAAAATTTCAAAATGGTTTAACTTACTTAAAAATCTAAATGTAATACAAAGATAAGATAAGCCTTAATAAAATAGCAAAGATTTAACAATTACTTGAAATAAACATAAATAAAATATAAAGTGAACATGTTAAGAAGAATATCAATATATACTTCAAATAAATTACCTTATTTGCCTTATTTATATGACATGTGGTACGCTATATTTAATTATAAAAGTTCGACGATATTATTAAATATCAGAGTTATTATATGTTATGAATGAACGAGGAAATGAGAATTGAGAAAACAAGCTACTTGAATAAAATACTAGGATTGTTCGCCATGTTGCGACTCTTGAAATTCGAAGTTAACGAGGTAGCTGTATATGGGGACTTGGGCTCCCTCCCAGAGTTGCCCAAGGCGATTAACGATCTTGAGATTTCTTTTCGGCGCGGAGTATCAACCTCAGGGATGGGGCATACTTGATATTACCGTGGGCCCATATATCAGTAATTGGAAACGCCAGCCCCATCCGGGGGTACCCGTCTCTGGTGATAGTCGAACTTTTTCGTCGGTGATACCTTTTGAATAGCGAATAAGTATGATCCTCGATAGGTAGTGTATGCATACATTAGACAAGGGATTGAATCATCCTTATTACCTTAGATATCTTTAAGCCTGGTAGTCACGTCCAAGTTATGTTGGCCCTACAAAGCCATCTGCGTGATTATGTCTGCATGCTTCGCCTTACTAACGAAGACTCATTAGTCAACGTTATGATGAATGCATTTCCTTGTTTGATTGATTATTATGCGAATGACTTGATTTAGGAGTATTGAAGTACGACTTATTGAGAATGATTATCTATGAGTGTTATGCGTTATGTGATTGGATTTATACTCGTATTTGAATCATCATGATTTCCTTATGTGTTTTTGCTTGCCTACTTGCAATGTGCTTTATTTATTTACTTACTATGTTGCACATGTTTTAGAAATGCATATATCTTGATTTTTATGATTTAAGTTTTTATTTATATTGCGAATGATATATGAATTGAGATGATATTTAAGTTTTTATATATCGTGTTTTATAAATGTTTTAAGTTTTGTTCATCATGTTGTATGAGATTTAAATATCTATATGTGAGAACTGATATTATATGCTAATTGTCCAATTTTATCGAAATATCATTCTTTGGAGTTATCAGCGTTTAGTCTTTGCCAAGTTACTTTTAATCATAGGTTAAATAAACCAAAACTGTGGTTTAGAGGTTGTTGGTTAGAACAGTCACTTCCCGCCTCTGAGCGGGAGATCCTCCTATTTTGTGTTTTTGTCTCCGTTGCAGGAAATTCTCGAGACTCAGGATTATCGGGACGATTGGGATGTTTCATTTGTTTTCTTTGAGAGATTGTAACATATATTTGTATCCTATGCCATTTGAATGTAATTTAATTAACATCCGGCATGTATTAGACTTAATTAATTTTCCGCCTTAGTTTAATTAAGTCACGAAAAACCGGGTTGTTACAGTTGGTATCAGAGCTGTCTTGCGACCGTGAATAACTTAAAGTTATCTCATCTAGCGAGACGACACCTGGGCCAGACATTCATATCGTATGTCAGGCATAGACTTATAGGATCAAATAATAAATTAGAAATCCTAGATCGCTAAAATAATAATCTTAGAACGCTTTAAATGTGAGAATTGGTAGAAATATTAAGGATTGACCGACTGACCTAGATTTTAGAATTTTCGACCGTCATTCAACCTCGATAGATTTTTATTTCTCTTTTCTTGCCTGCTAAGTGCTCTATGACTGACCTTTCTGACTGACAAGTCTCTTTTACTAACGTTACCTAAACTCGAGACGTATAAATCGAGGACGAGACGACAAGAACTCAAGCACTTACAAATGGACGCATCAAGAGACGATCTGAAGCGACGCTCTAGACCTTGAAGAAATCTATTGCTTTGAAGACGTCTATAACTTTCTCTAACGACCTTATTAAATAAATTATCATTTTCTCCTCTAATAAAATTTAAATCTATTTAACTCATTGTCGTCTTCTAAAATAAAACTTTCCTAACTTATACTCTTCTAACGACTTCATAAAATGGATTTTCATCTCTTTTCATTTTCTCGCAAATATAAGACTTGAAGACAAGACTGAAGCGCATGGAAAATCGTGCTATCTGAGACAACTTCCAAGACGTCGAAGACTTAATTAGCATTGAGGATTTCTACAACCATATCAAATCGTCCTTTAAATATCATCATCATTTAAACGCTTTTCAATTTTCAGATTTTCTAATCATAAAATTCCCTAATTTTACTCTCCCCATGATTTTAGCCCTCCTGTTATATTTTAGAAAAAAAATCCGTACTGAAAAGAAGTTAACTCAATGATTTTGTAACCTCGAAAAATTTTAACTCCTTCAAAATTGTTCATTTCCTAATTCAATAAATAACTGACTTCTTAAAATGATTTTCATATTTTCCTTTTAATCTCGTAAAATGTTATTACCTTACTTTCGAATTTTGAAAACATCCTTTAAATTTAAATATTTTTAACTTGATTAGTTTTCAAAATCTTAGTCTTACCATCTCATCTTAAAATTTTAATATCATGAATTTCTAACTACCTTCGAAAATTTACCTTCGTATTTCGTCTTAAAAACATCTTCGAAAATTATTCCTTTGTTTCGCAAGATTTTTATTTTCGTAATTTGAGGTATTATTGAAATTTAACCGTCATAACTTTCTTATTCTCATTTCATACAGTTTTGAACTTTATTATTTTCCAGCTTCCTAAACCTATTGTCACCTTTTTGTAAATTTTCATCTATCTCAAAACTTTTAGTTATCTATGCATTAATCAATAAATTTGATTTCATATTTTCAATTCCCTTCATAAATTCCTTATTTCTTAAATATTGATACTTTTGAAACATATTTATTTCGATCTTCTATATTTAAAATTTTTATCAATCTCCTAATATACTTCTAAAAATTTGTTTTCATACGTTCTCTATAAAAATACCTTTGAAAATTCATTGCTTGTTAAAGTAACATCTTTGTAACGTAATTTGAAATACTTTTGAAACTTCATGGTTCAAACTTTTCATTCCTTTATTTCTAAAATCATTGAAATTGTTTTATTTCTACTATTTTTTCTATTTTAGAAATATATACAACAAAGTTATTTTACGTCATCAATTATTATAAATTTCCAATCTTACCCGAAATATGATTTACAACATTTCCATTTCACCTAATAACATCATAATAACAATTTTAAGAAAAAGAGCTATATTAAAAAGGTTATCCGTAATTCTCTAAAAATTTATTTATCATTCAACGATAACCTGTATTTCCTTAATTTCATTAAGGCTCATGTTTTCCGTATGATCACTACGATTTTTACATATTTTCCCTAAATGCCGTTTTTTCTAAGGCTATATATCTTAAGCGTGATCATTAAAAGTAACCAAATAATATCATTATGTATATACGTTTAAAACTTCTTAAGGGGGTAGGACAATAATTTGATTATATTACAATCCTAATTAAATATTGAAATTCTTTATTTCAACCTATTTTAAGGTTAACATTTATTTTCAAATTTAAATAAAATTGTTTTAATTCTTAAAACGCTTATTATTTTTATTTAATTTAATTCCGTACAAAACTTCTAGGCCCTACCTTTTTGAAAACGTCTTTGACGCAGATTTTGAAAATGTCAATACAGCAACATTTAGATATTAATTCGAAAAAGAATTATTTATATTTTAAAACTATTAAATTCTTTAATCTTTCCTTTTTAGAAAATTCATACCCAATCAAGAGCAATATTACTATTTCAATTCCAAAAACATCAATGTTTTCTCCAACTGCTTTTCAATCTCGAGCGGTTATCCATCCTATTCAAGTTTCGGGGACGAAACTTTTCTTAAGGGTAGGATCAGAATAACAGTGTTTTTATTAACAGTAATTAATTATCTTAACTGAATTATTAAATTTAAAATTTATATAATTTAACTTTTATTACTTTGTTCAGAAAACGCGGCTGAAAAATTTCGTTCAAATAAAATTTCACGATGGTTTTGAAGTTAAAAACTCTTTAAATATTTATATTAACTTGTATTATATTTTATTTCTAAAATACCTGTCGAACTAAAACTTCACTTCAATTACTTTTATTTAACTTAATAAATTTCATTCTATTTTAAAAATTATTACTATTTGAATAAAATATAATTTTTGTCGAAATATATCTTGCAGATAAATAAATCGTTTGAAATTTTGTGAGACCATAATACAATTTGTAACTGACAACTTTTATACATTTATATTTTCAAACTATAAATTTTATAATACTAATGATGAAACTAAAATTTAAAACAAATAATTTAAAGTATAGTATATTGTATAAAATGTAAAAGTTTATAAATAAGAGTAAATGAAACAGAGCAAACAAAATGAAACAGACCCAATTAGTACTTCCTTTATGTCGACATTAGGTCCTCACACCCACTTGTAGATATTATTTTTAGGTCAAAGTTTACAACACACTTCATATACTCCTTTTCCCCTTTTTGTTTACTGCCTCCTTCTCCTTCTTCTTCTTCTGCTTTCCCTTCTTTCTTTCTCTTAAAATAAAAAAAAATAAAAATAAAAATACCATAACAACAACAAACACAACAATCAACAACAACAATAACAAAAACGACAACCAGCAGCAGCAACAATAACGAAAACAACAACGACGAGCTCAGCCATCATCACCTACCTCGGCCACCATGGCCATGGTCATCGAGCCGCCATTAATGGCAAGCTCGAGCTCGAGCTCAGCCACCACCACCTGCCACCGTGGTCCCCTCTCTCTCCTTCCTCTGCTCTGTTTTCTCACCCCTGCCGCCTACACCGTGCCCACCACCGTGAGCCACACCACCGTCACCGGCCGCCATGACCACCACCTCGGCCTGGCTCTGTGCTCTTCTCTCGAGCTCTCTCTTTTTCTCTCCTCGGTTTTCTGCCCTGTTCTTTTCTCTCTCGCCGGAGTCGAAGTCAACAACAACAACGACGAAAGCAACACCAGCGGCCACCATGGCAGCCACCACCGCGCTCGGCCACCTGCCTCTCGAGCTACCCCTGCTCTTCTCCCCTGTTTTCCCTCTCTCTTTCTCGGCCTCCCCTGCTCTCCCCTTTATTTCGGCCCTGTTTCAGCTCCGACCACCGGAGTACTTTACTCACCGGGGTCAAGTCCGACCACCACTCACACCGCCTTTGTTAGCCTCCGTTTGGTGAGCCCCTTTCTATTCCCATTTTATAATTTCTGTTTGTTTTCGGTTTCGATTTTATTTTGTCGATCAATTAATTATCGACTTAATATTCGCATCTCGTTTTCCGGTCACTTCGCCGGAGTTATCTCCGGAGCTATCTCCTTCTCCCTCGCCGCCTCCTGTCGAGCTGCTCCTGCTGTTGTTCAACACTACTGTGACAGCTTTCACGGTGAGGCTTAGTCATTTTCAATCATTTTGTCATTTATTTAATCTCGACATTCTTTTCGATTTCAGTTCCGCCAAATACTTGTTATTGATTTTCTCTTCCTTCCTCCTCTGCTTGCAGTGAGTTAATTTGTTAGTGCGATGGACTTGTGTTGTATAATAAAGGGCCAAAAGAGTCTAAGGACGGGTATCGGGTTTTATTTTGGAGGCCTCTGTTCGTGAGCCAAATTTAGGTGACTCGATTCTTCCTCAAAATCTCTAACATTAACGTTTTGGTTTTATTCTAATTAATCTGTTATTAAAAGTGAGCTAGTTATGCATTAGACACGTATGAGTCCCGTTTCAGTTTAATTTGATAACTTTGTATGATTCGCTATAGTATGAAATTGGGTGTTAATTTTAGTTATAATATAATGTTGAATTGAATTGTGAAATATGATATTTATATGATTTTGTGAAATTATATTTTGGGTGAAAATGTGTTGTGAGTTATTGTTGAATTTATATGAAATATTATCATGTTGAAATTATATGTTATGTGTAAATTTTTGATCATATTAACTATAAGTATCACAATTATAAAATAAGACTAAAAATATTATTAAAATAACTTAAGTAAATAAAGTAAATTAATATAAAATATTTATTGAAATAAAATATTGATCTGGCACTAAAAAGGTTTAAATAAAACACAACTAAAAATTAAGAGTTGAATAAAAAGAGTATTAAGTTTAAATTAGTATTAAATAAATTTAAAGGTAAAAATAAATTAAATGCTACTTGTATAAAATTTCTAAGATAAATAGTTATATAAAATGTCATATATCTCATTTAATATAAAAACTCTAAATTTTAAAATAAACTTAAAATATACTAAATAAATATTTAGTTAAAATATCAAAAGGAAATAAAGAACTTGAAACTTTAAATAAACTTAACTAAAGCTATTATGAAATCAAGTTTCTCGAAGTATAAGTAAAAATTAAGTGTTAAATGAAAAGTGTAGACTATTAAACAAAATTAAGAATAAAAGATTATTTCAATACTTACTAAAAATATTACTAAGTATTTTGCTAGGTACAAATACATAGAAAGTTATAAATGATATTTTAATAATATGGATTAACTAAACTCTAAAATATAAGTAAATAACGTAAAATTGTAATTTAACTAAATAACATTTGGAAAATGCTCGAAAGTTATACAAATATATGATATATATTATGTTCCAAAATTGAGTTATCCTTCCACCCAAATCGAATAAGTAAAAGTTATAAACCACCTAAAAGACACTTAGTTAATGATCATTAAAAATACATTTCGCCACTGACACTAAATTATACTAAGTATCATTAGCTAATATTTATAAAGTTAAATGTGAATGTATAAATTTTATGTTACTAAGTAACTTGACTATATAAATAAAACTATGTAATGAAAATGAATTATAATATAACTTTAGAAATATTTATAATACTAATATTTAATCTAATTAACATACTTAAAAGTTAAATGGAATTAAATCACGTTTAAAAATAAATTACTATTAATTACTAAAATATAAAATACTAACACGCACAAGTATAAAAATACGAACCAGTATAAAAATACGTATAAATACGAAGTATAAAAATACATACGTGTAAAAATACGTACAAAGTATAAAAATACAAATAAGTATAAACACAGATATTTATAAGTATAATACTAGTATAAGTATAAATGTGAATTTTGAGTAAAATGACTAAGCATGAAAATTTACAACACTTAGTAAATTTAATAAATAACTTAGGTCATAAGATACCTCGATAAGCGTGTCACGTTTTAAAAACCGCTATGATTAGTAAAATGACGAATAGTAACTAAAATTTCAAAATGGTTTAACTTACTTAAAAATCTAAATGTAATACAAAGATAAGATAAGCCTTAATAAAATAGCAAAGATTTAACAATTACTTGAAATAAACATAAATAAAATATAAAGTGAACATGTTAAGAAGAATATCAATATATACTTCAAATAAATTACCTTATTTGCCTTATTTATATGACATGTGGTACGCTATATTTAATTATAAAAGTTCGACGATATTATTAAATATCAGAGTTATTATATGTTATGAATGAACGAGGAAATGAGAATTGAGAAAACAAGCTACTTGAATAAAATACTAGGATTGTTCGCCATGTCATGACTCTTGAAATTCGAAGTTAACGAGGTAGTCAGATATGGGGACTTGGGCTCCTCCCGAGTTGCCCAAGGCGATTAACGATCTTGAGATTTCTTTTCTGGCGTGAGTATCAACCTCGGGGGTGGGGCAAACTTGATATTACCGTGGACCCATATATCAGTAATTGGAAGCGCCAGCCCGATGCGGGGGTACCCGTCCCTGGTGATAGTCGAACTTTTTCGTCGGTGATACCTTTTGAATAGCGAATAAGTATGATCCTCGATAGGTAGTGTATGCATACATTAGACAAGGGATTGAATCATCCTTATTACCTTAGATATCTTTAAGCCTGGTAGTCACGTCCAAGTTATGTTGGCCCTACGGCCATCAAGCATGATTATGTCTGCATGCTTCCGCCTTACTAACGAAGACTCATTAGTCAACGTATGATGAATGCATTTCCTTGTTTGATTGATTATTGTCTGAATGACTTGATTTCCGGAGTATTGAAGTACGACTTATTGAGAATGATTATCTATGAGTGTTGTACGTTATGTGATTGGATTTATACTCGTATTTGAATCATCATGATTTCCTTATGTGTTTTTGCTTGCCTACTTGCAATGTGCTTTATTTATTTACTTACTATGTTGCACATGTTTTAGAAATGCATATATCTTGATTTTTATGATTTAAGTTTTTATTTATATTGCGAATGATATATGAATTGAGATGATATTTAAGTTTTTATATATCGTGTTTTATAAATGTTTTAAGTTTTGTTCATCATGTTGTATGAGATTTAAATATCTATATGTGAGAACTGATATTATATGCTAATTGTCCAATTTTATCGAAATATCACAATTTGCTTTGGAGTTATACGCGTTTAGTGCTGCCAAGTTACTTTTAATCATAGGTTAAATAAACCAAAACTGTGGTTTAGAGGTTGTTGGTTAGAACAGTCACTTCCCGCCTCTGAGCGGGAGATCCTCCTATTTTGTGTTTTTGTCTCCGTTGCAGGAAATTCTCGAGACTCAGGATTATCGGGACGATTGGGATGTTTCATTTGTTTTCTTTGTGAGATTGTAACATATATTTGTATCCTATGCCATTTGAATGTAATTTAATTAACATCCGGCATGTATTAGACTTAATTAATTTTCCGCCTTAGTTTAATTAAGTCACGAAAAACCGGGTTGTTACAACGGTAAGGCCGACCCGGTCGTGCTAGAGTCGTGGGTGAGAGAGATAAAGAAGCTCTTTGTGGCTATGGGGTGTCCGAAAGCGCAAAAGGTGGATATTGCCACCTACTACCTGAAGATGGAGGCCGACAACTGGTGGGCTCTGTCTAGGGCTACCCTCCAGGCTCAGGCGGAGTTTTACTGGGCTGCATTTTGTGAGGCGTTGAAGAGACGCTTCTACCCTGACGAGCTCCGCTGGTAGAAGGAGCAGGAGTTCATGAACCTGGTTCAGGGCTCTATGTCAGTGCAAGATTACGCCGATAAGTTCGTGGCGTTGGCTCGGTTCGCTCCAAACATCGTCCCCGACGAAGCTGCTCGTGTTCGTCGGTTTGAGAAGAACCTAACCCCAAAGGTTAGGACCGTGCTAGCTGGAGTTCCTTCTACCACCTTTCAGCAAGCATATGATCGAGCCTTGAGTGTTTATGAATCGGTCAAGGCCGAAGAAGCTGAAGCTGCAGCGAGAAATCGCGTTGTGAAGAGACCGTTCGTTCCATCCCAACCCTTCCATGCTGAGAAGAAGGGGAGATTTGAGGTTCGACCTGCTGTGAACCGTGCTCCAGTCCCTGGGAGGCCGAACATGTTGTGCTACAAGTGCAAGAAGGCTTACCACCCAGGTAAGTCGTGTTATGGGACTCTGATCGTGTGCTTCAACTGTAGGGAGCCGGGACATTGTTGGAGTATGTATCCTCCACAAATAGTGCGATTACTTAATAAATCTCAATTAAGGAATACATGGGGATAATCCTGAATTATTGTCAATTGATTAACGTAAATCAATAACGGTTGGCTGACTAAAGTTTGACGTTATTGTCGTGAGACGGCGGTAATCAATTGATCCCTTTGAGTCACACCTAAAGGAACGTACTCTAAATAAATAAACTAATTAATTGAATGAGATACATATGGATTAGTAACTTGATAAAAATAGACTAATAGATAGTCAGTGAGTTAATTTAGAGAGAAATCGAGTTGGGAACTCGGATGATTAATTTTATGTCGATAAAATTATTTAAGGAGACGGGAATTAGTGAATAATAGTTAATTCACTAATTGTGTACTAATTGACTAATGAGATTAGTATTAGTACAATTTTAATATGTATGTAAGTGTACATATATATTAAAGGAGAGTTAAGAGTTTAATTAGATAATTTATACTTTATCATATTGGATGATTAAGTGATAAATTATAAGTATTTGTGAGACAAATATTGAAAACAAATAAGACCCAATATAGAGGCCTTTGGACCGTCCAAAAGGAGGAGAAGGAGGAAGATTCCTTCTTGTCTTATTTGCTTTGTTTTCTTGTTTAGTGTTTAGCATGCTTGAACATTATCATTACATTGCATGCTTTTGCTTTTGTTGCATGCCAAAAACATAATCATACACATGCAACATATTACTCTAAACAAGAAAAACTCTTCTATCTTTCCTCTTCATTTTGGCCGGCCCCCCTTAAGTGTGTTCAACACACTATATTCTTTTCTCTTGCTTATAAAAGATGGGCAATAGAAAGAGAAGGTAGACATGCAATTTTAATACTCTACCTCTCTAAAATCTCTCTAAATATTATAACTAATATTACTAAGTGTTAGTAATAATAATATTACATAATATCAAGATACTATTCGTGATTTCTAGATCAAAATCACTAGTAGTTTTTGGAGTAGTTCTTGGGTGCAACTAGAAGGAGGTTTTCTCTTTTAGAAACTTGGGTTTTGGAGGATCATCCTTATAATAAGCTCAAGAAACAAACCGAGAAAGGAGTTCTCATTTTGTGCCCATATTTCCTTGTTGAAAGGTATAAATTTCTATAAACTAGATTTACAAAGTAAATTAGTAACTACATAGATCTTGCTCATCAAATTAGAGTAATTTGATTTAAACTAATAATGGATTAGTAGGGGTTTCGGAACCCAACAAGTGGTATCAGAGCTAACTTGTAGTTACAAATTTATTTTGTTCATTTTTGGAGTTTTTATGTATTTATTGAGAATAAATATGTTAAAATCCGAAAATGGTCTCATTTAGCTTTTGGTCAAATTTCGTAATTTTTGGAATTATTTTGCTAATTATAATGATTTTTATACAAAACCGAGTCAAAAAGGTGTGTTTTTGGCTAAAATAATAACTATAAATAGTTTTAATTTGAATCTGGTCATGAAATTTTTACACAGTGCAATATGAAATTTATAACTTCTGCATGTAAAGTTTCAAAATTAGATTTTGAGTTTTGGATATTTATTCTTTTATTTGATAAAAATAGGTATATAATGAATCTTAATGTCAAAAATATAGTAAACGTTGTTTTCTGGACATGAAATTTATACCAATATTTTTATATATTTGAAGGATGCTAAGGTATAAATTTGGCGTTTTTCCTTACTGTTTTGAAGGTTTTATTGATTTTATGAGATAAAATCAATGAAACCGTATGAATTTTGTTTTAAAATTAATTCTTTGAAATTTTCGACCAAACTTTACATTTTTTTACATCCTGGAAGATTTCTAGAATGTAAAAAAGTTTTCCAAAATAAAAAAGGTTTTATTTTAATTTATAATGTATTTTTACTTCTTTATTCATAAATAGTTATGATTAAAGTTAAAGAAATTAGCAAAATGACCACTTTAATGAACTAAAATCACCATAAATTAGTGAAGACTAATTTTGGGTGTTCTAAATTAGTTTAGAAGTTTTAGTTTATGCTTAAAAGGTGTTTTAAGTATTATTGATTAATATGGGATTAATCGATAAAATATGAGACCGAGATTCGAGTTACTAAATCGATAATAGTTTTGGGCGATTTTGGCATGTTTTATTCATAAGCATTTTATTTTGCATGTTTGAATGAATGTTTGTTTTTGAATGAATGTTTATTCTTTCTAGTATGTCCATATTTTGTTTTATTTTTGCCGATATTACCCGTAATGAAAAAGAATATCTGTTGGCATGTAATTAAATGCGATTTCGTATCACCGGTTTGTAATTTATTTAGTTTATTTAGTTTATAAATGTATAATAGGTTTGCTATGTATTCATTTGTAAATTATGTTTGTAACTATTTGTAAATCGAAGACCGGCGATGGATCGTGACGGTGCTTTGGAAGAGTCCTAAAGCACACAAAGAGGAGCCATGGAAGAAGTCCATTTGAAGAGGGACTAAAGGAGTTGGTTTCCAATTTGTAACACGTAATTTTATTTCTTTTTAGGTGGCCATACTAGGATTTATGCTTATTGTGTGTTTATGCTTGTTTGCTTGATTGTTTGATCGTTTTCATGCCAAAATCGCCATGCATGCTAAGTCATCCCACTATGATTGTCGATTTAAGTCACGTTTCTTAAATTAGTTCACTTATAAAGAATTTTATGACTAAATTGACAAGATCACCCACATTATTAAAATGAATTGAGGTTAAGCCTTTCCGATTGTAGCAACTATGAACCCCATGTTCATGAAGACCTTCGCAACGTGGAACCTCGTTACCATGGGTAAGTAGTGAGAGTAAGTCTCTGTTGGAGTTAGTGTCCTCCACAGTTAGTGCAATAACATAAATAAACCTCTATAGGTTCACAGGGTACATTTTGTATTGTAATCAGTTGATTAACGTTTATCGATAACGGTTGGCTTGCTAGATAAGTTTGACGTTATTGTCATACAGATGGCGGTGATCAACTGGTCCTTAAAAGTCACACCTAAAGGATGTGTTTAAGAAATGTGATTATTTGAGAAAATAATCATATTGATGCCTTACTATTTGACTAAAAGGTTAGTCAGTGTTTTTGACTAAAATGTTAGTCAGTGTGATGATGATACGGCCATTTAATAAGGATTAAATAATATTAGCTGAGACGAATTAAATGTAATTCGTAAATTGAATATAAAATGTTATATTTAATTGTTGAATATAATATAAGCTAATTAGACATAAACTGTTATAATTAATTAGCAAATTATAAATATATGGATATTTATATTTATATTATAGTGGGTCATAATTATGACACTAGTAATATATATTATATTATATTATAAAGCTAAAGGAAACCAAGAGGAAAGAGTCAAGATACACCTTGATTCCTTGGTCAACTAGGTATTATATTTTGGAAAGTAAATTTTGGAAAGAAAATTCTCCCCAAATATAATAAGGGGGTCATGAATTTGGAGTATATATGGGAGAATTTGACTCAACCTAATTCTCTGAATTCACTCATCATAATTCACAATACATTAAATTAAGAAAAGCAGTTTTTCTCTAAAAGGTTTTCTAGCAAAAATCAAGGCATATCTTGAGCAATCTTGGGTGTTTCAATTAGGAGATATCATACTTTTGATATTCAATCTTAGACCATTAAAGCAAGGACTAAAAGTTGTTTTTCTAATCTCTTGTTTAATTATGCAATTTCTTTTATGACCATTAATCATATAGTATGAATTTCATTATAATCCTGGATGATTAAAGAGGATGTATACAGATATTTTCCCACAAGTGGTATCAGAGACTTAGGGCTATGAAATTATTTATATGATTTTCATAAAAAATTGGATTTGTATAATTTTATAAATTAAAAAAAAAAATTCGGCCATATTTCTTTTATATTGAGCCGTGTGTTTTTTTGTTTGTTTTTGGTTCAATTTGATTCATATATTGTTAATTTAAAAGGTTAAGATGATAATATATGAATTTGTTAATGTTATGATTCAATATTGATTGGATTAGGACATAGATGGATCATTGAGATGAATGTTAATGAAACATCATATTGCTTTATATTTTTGGTATCATATAATTTAGATATTCATGTTAAAAGGTTAATTTGGATGATCTAAGTATTACATCAATGTTTAATACAAGATTAGATGTTGTTTGTTTTGTACCAATCTAGTTAATATAAGCATGATCGAATTAAAACTGTTTAATTTGAGTTTGATATAAAAACATTAAAAAAAAAAAATTAATATTGGTTTCGGTTTTTTTAATTGTTAAACCGGTTTTTTTTTTCGGTTTTTTGTTGTTTATTTCGGTTTTATTTTATTTTAATTAAACCGAGTTTCAATTGTTTTGTACATTATAAAGATGATGTATAATTGAGGTTTGTGAAAAGGTTCACACTTGTTTGATACCCTATTATTTTAAAAAAAGGTTTAAAATAATGTTGGATTTAATTTATTTTATACTTGATAATATGAATTAAATTGGATTATGATATATTAGAATTGATGTGAGCAATTAAGGAATTGTTACATAATTTTGATCATTCTAAAAGGTGGTTTGGATAATTAATAATGATTAATTTTGTTTAGTTGATGCTTTTATCTTGTTGAATGTTGTTTGAATGGTTTAGTTTTTCGCATTCTTTTGTACAAAAGGTTGTAATTTACTAGTGTGGCCTTAGTAGATAATGTTTTCGTAATGATGGAAACATAGTCTTGGTTGTATATTGAGATCTCGTATCTCCCCTCTTGTAATATTAAATTTTGGTATTATTTTTGAATTAGAATGTAAATAGGTTTACAATTGTAATTTTAAAATGTAATTTGAGAAGATTCAAGATGGAAATCGGATGGCTCACTTCCGCTATATGGACCAAACCAAGATGGAACATCAAGACTAGCTTCAAGGGTCCAAGGATGGATTCCAACTTGTATTTTTGTTTATTTTGGTAGATAGGCCACACTAGGTGCTTTTATTTTGCGCTTTATTTTTCCATTCTCGTTGCTATGTTTGCTTGTTAGATAGTTGCATCATATTCCGCCTAAACCAAACCACCTAAAATTGCATGAAAAATGACTCATATAGTTTGCATTTTCATCATGGACATACCGATGTCACTCGTTTATAAAGCCATCACCTTCGTTTATATCATTCACGTATTGCTAGTTTTTCGTTCACTTAAAATGAATTAAAAATGATGATGGGATCTTCCTCTAAATCGATAATTGAGATTAGTCTTTATAGGGAAAACTATTATGAACCCCTTCTTCGTCGGTAGGCATATAGGACCTTACTCTCCATATGACCCCTTTTACGTTGGGTAAGTAGTTAGTGTTGACCTATTTTACCTCAACATTGTAGTCCGAGTAATATCTTGTGATTATAGTGCACTAAAAGATAGAATTTACATAAATTTATCGACCAAGAATTCTAAAGGTAGAATTAGCCAAGAGGTTGGTTTATCAATTTACAGAAATTGAGTCTTGGGATCATTTATATAATTCTTGAGGGAGGTCAATTGTATAAATGCATAAGTCATCGCGTTAAACAGTTTTGCATTAAGACTTAAATTTAAAACGATAAATTCTTATCATATTTATTTCTTCTTTTTACAGTTTTTGAATTCGTTATAACTGCTAAAATAACAAATGGCTGGAAGTACAGACGACCCAATGCCAAGTGCCACGCTCGGACGTGAATCCTGGCTTAAAATATTTATGGACAATATGCCAAGTGCCACTCGACTGAAGAATAATGGGTCCAATTTTGCGGATTGGGAGGTGGCATTACGGAATGCTGCCATTGCTGACGGTAAGCTCAAGTACTTGACTGAGCCACTACCGCCTAACCCAGGTCCGGATGCAGGAGCCAATGCAACGCTTGCTTATAGTGATTTCGTGATGGAGGCGGGTGCAATAAAGAACGTACTCATCTATTCAATGGAATCCAATTTGCAAAAGCGGTTCATTGCCCAAGGTGCAAACAAGATTTTCACCACTCTTTCTAAGGAGTTCTCGAAAGCACCGTGAATCATTAGTTATGAGTATACCACTCGCTTCTTTGAGGCGAAACTCCAGAAGGGCCAACCAGTTAGCCCACACCTTCTTGACATGATCGAGAATGTCGAGAGACTGGAGGCACTTGGTTGCAAAATCGATGAGAATATCATCATTGATCGTGTGCTTCATTCACTTCATGATGGTTTTGCCCTTTTTAGGGCAAATTACTATATGAATGACATGAAGAAAAGTCTTCAAGAGCTCCACTCGCTTCTCGTACAGACCGAGAATGATCTGAAATTGAGTGGGAGCATGAAGCAGGATGTTCTCATGGTTGCAAACAAGGGCAAGGGTAAGGGCAAGGCTTAGGCCAACCTAGCTGTAGGGAAGCCAAAGTTCAAGAAGCCAGGAAATGTCAAGAGTGGGCCTGGTGAGTCTAGCGGTAGCTCACAAGGCAAGACAAAGAGCAAAGAAAGCATGGAGTGCCACCATTGCCACAAGACTAGGCATTGGAGGCGGAACTGTCCCGTGTATGCTGAAGACATAAAATCAGACCGCGTCACTCCTATTGGTATGTCATCTTTGTTGGAGTTAGTGTCCTCCACAGTTAGTGCAATAACATAAATAAATCTCTAAAGGTACACAGGGTACATTTTGTATTTAATCAGTTGATTAACGTTTATCGATAACGGTTGGCTTGCTAGATAAGTTTGACGTTATTGTCATACAGATGGCGGTGATCAACTGGTCCCTAAGAGTCACACCTAAAGGATGTGTTTGAGAAATATGATTATTTGAGAAAATGATCATATTGATGCCTTACTTTATGACTAAACGGTTAGTCAGTGTTGTTGACTAAAAGGTTAGTCAAATGTGACTAAAATGTTAGTCAAGTGTGATGATTAGAGCTGTCAAAATCTGACCCGACCCGATAAACCGCCCGAAATCGACCTGTAAATGACCCAAAGTAAACCTGCCTTTTACGACCCGAACCCAAAATCTACCCGAACCCGAAATGACCCGAAAACAATGGGTCAAAACCCGACCCGTAGCGGGTTAACCCGTTGAGTCAAAAAACTTACGTTCCTATATATAAAATGTCTTTATCAGTTTCAATTTACATGTAAAATTTCTACTACAAATTAATTTTAAACATTTCACACAATATATTTTTCATAATTGAAAATTTTCACTTAAATTATAATCTTTATTATTCAATAATTATAGAATCAATCATTTTAATAGTGTTTGTTAGTTACATTTGACATAATATCAATTAGAGTTGATTTTTGGAGGCACCATAAAAATGACTTTTTTTTTTTTCTTTTTTTTTTAAAAGCATCCTAAAAGTGTAAATAATGCATTTGGAGGGAAGCTGAAAAGTTTAAATTTTTTGATTTGGTGGGATGTAAAATCAAGGAATAAATTTGGGGAGAAATAAGTGATTCCAAATTCTAAATTTGGGAAGGATATAGTGAAATACGTATGACGTATCAGTACCAGTGTACCATCCAAAGTAGTAATTCACCCACTTGTCAGTAATAATTAATGAAGTACAGTTACAAGGAACAACTTCAACTTCTAGTAATCTTAATATTTGTGTTTTGACATCATGTAAAGTTTGACTATAAATGAAGAGAGTAGTTTTTTTTAGTGAAAATTTAACCGTTATACCAAAAAAAGAAAAAAAAATATGGATAAAAAGACGTTGATTAACCCGTATTTTGACCCTAACCCGACCTGGAACCCGTGTACACAGGCAGTATACTACCCGAACAGAAATACACCAGGCAGTATGTTGCAGTATAATAGTTATCAGAACCGAAACACTGTCACTTGACCCGTTTGACAGGTCTAGTGATGATGTTACTGACTAAAATGTTAGTCAGTATAATGGTGAACCGGCTATTTAATACTGATTAAATAATTTTAGCTGAAACGAATTAAATGTAATTCGTGAATTGAATATAAAATGTTATATTTAATTATTGTGTATAATGCAAGCTAATTAAATATAAACCGTTATAATTAATTAGCAAATTATAAATATAAGGATATTCATAATATATTATAGTTGGTCCATACAGATGACACTAGTAATATAATGCATTATATAAAAAGCTAAAATGACCAAGTACAGAAGTGTCCCGATACATTATGAATTACTTGGTCAACAAGTGGAGTATTTGAGGAGAACTAAATCTCCCCAAATATGATATAGGTGGCCGCCCATTAGGGCTCAATTAGGACTATATTTAGTTTCCTAATTGCTCTTCTAAGTCGACCCTAATTCATTACTTCTTCTACAACACAAAAACTTGAGAAAAGAAAACCAGTTCTCTCTCTTATTTTTCTAGCAATCAAAAGGCATATCTCACACATATCTTGGGTGTTACAATTAGGAGATACCATATTATTGGTATTGTTCTTAGGCCAAATTTACAAGGATTGAAGGTTAATTCTAAATCTTATTGTTTTATTATGCAATTTCAATTTATGACTTTAAATCTTATAAAAGTTTTCATTATAATCCTGTGAATTTAATGGTCTATATACGGATATAAACCTACAAGTGGTATCAGAGCGTTAGGGCACATGAAATTTTTATAAGGTTTTCATAAAAATCAATTTTGTATAAATTTTAAACAAACTTTTGTGATGGCCGAATGAATTTGTTGTTGGCCGTGTGGTTTTGTTTGTCTTTTGGCTTGTTTTTGGTCTCTTTGATTCATAATTATCGATGTTTTAAGATGTTAAAATTATCTCTTATGAATTTGCATTAGTTTTGATTTATCTGGAGTTGAATTAAAACTTAAAAGGACCAAATTTGTGTATGTTAATGAACATATCATGTTGTTAATCATTAGATCTTCAAATTTAAGATGTTAAATCTAAAAAGTTAGTTTGAATACCTTAAATCAATGTTTAATATGGATTAAAATTGAGTTAGTATTGATCTAATAATTAGCATAATCGAATTAAATCAGTTTAATTCAGTTTCTTCTATGTTTGCCGAATTAAAATTTAATTTTTGGTAATTTATCTTTTTGGCCGAATTTAAGTTGTTTCTTTTATTTATTTTTTTTAAATTTTTAGCCGAGTTTTTTTTAAAAAAAAATAAAAAAATTTAATTACGGCAATTTTATATTTTTTTGGCCGAAATATTGTAAAGTTTTGGTAAATTTTATTTTGTTTATTTTGGCCAATGTTGTTGTTTTGTAAATTAATGTTTTTCCATATTTTGTTATATTATAAAGATAATATGTTTAGTTTTATTGTGAAGTAGTTCATAAGAAATATGATACCTAATATTTTAAAGCAGTTTAAAATATCTTGAGATCGAATTTATGTTATACCGATAATATAAATTGATTTGGATTATATTTTGATTAAAAGATATTATGAACAATTAAGGAATTGTTGCATAATTTTAATCATTTATAAAGAGGTGGTTTGGATTTAAATCATTTTGTATGCATTGATTTTATTATGTTTAGTTGATGCTATATATGTTTGTGAATGAATGTATGAATGAATGGTTTTATTTTACGCATTAATTATGTACAAACGGTTGTATTTTACTAGTGTGGCCTTAGGAAGTTGTGTTTTCGTAATGAAGGAAACACAATTTTGGTTGTATTTTGAGATCTCGAATCTCCAATTTTGTAATATTTTAATTTTGGCATATTTTGGATTAGAATGTAAATAGGTTTATTTTTGTAATTCAAAATTGTAATTTTGAGAAGATTCAAGTTGAAGATTCAAGATGGACTCCCACTTAAAGCCCAAGATGAAGAATGAAGACAGCTTAGGGTCCATGGATGGATTCCACTTTGTAATTTTCTTTATTTTCATAGGAATAGGCCACACTAGGTGTTTTTCATTTTTGCGTTTTACTTTACCGTTTTTATTGCATTCACGCTAGTTAGTAGCATCATATTCCGCCTAAACTAAACCAAACCACCTAATATGCATGAAAATGAATCATATAGTTGAATCCTAGATCATAGACATACGGATGTCATTTGTTTAGAGCTATCACCTCAATTTAATCATTCACGATAATGCTAGATATTAGTTCACTTAAAATGAATTAAAATGAGTTGATGGGATCTTCCTCTAAAACTGAAATTGAGAATTAGTCTTTATAAGTCGAACCACTATGAATCCTTTCTTCGTCGGTAGGCATAATATGACCCCTTCTACGTTGGGTAAGTAGTGGCTGTCGACTTAGTTTATCTCAACATTATGGTTCGAGTAATATCTCGAAGGTATGGTGGACTAATAGATAGGATTTACTGAAATCTATCGACCAAGAATTCTAACAGTAGAATTAGCTAAGCAGTTAGCTTATCAATTTAAAGAAATTGAGTCTTGGGATCGCTTATATAATTCTCGAGGGAGGTCAATTATATGAGTGCATAAGTCGTTGCATTAAAATGTTATTGTTTTGACTTAAATTTTTAAAAACAATGATTTCTTATCTTCTCTCTTCTTCTTCTTTCTTTTCACAGTTTCGAATACGTTGTATACAGATATAACTACTATAACAAATGGCTGTTCGTATTGAAGGACCAATGCCGAGTGTCACACTTGAACGTGAATCATGGCTGAGAATTTTTATGGACAGCATGAATCAGTCCACTCGACTGAAGAATGATGGGTCCAATTTTGCTGATTGGGAGGCCGCATTACGGAATGCCGCCATAGCTGACGGCAAGCTCAAGTACTTGACTGAGCCACTGCCGGCCGAACCAGCTCCCGATGCAGGAGCAGATGAAGTCGTAGCTTATAGTGATTTCATGATGGAGGCGGGTGCGTTACGGAACGTGCTCATCTATGCAATGGAATCCAATTTGCAAAGACGATTCATTACCCAGGGTGCAAACAAGATTTTCACCACCCTTACTAAGGAATTCTCGAAAGCTCCGAGAATTAAGAGTTACGAGTATACTACTCGTTTCTTTGAAGCTAGACTCCAAAAGGGCCAACCGGTTGGTCCACACCTTCTCGCCATGATCGAGAACGTTGAGAAATTGGAGGAGCTTGGTTGCACGATCGATGAGAAGATCATCATTGATCGAGTGCTCCACTCTCTTCATGATGGGTATGCCCTCTTTAGGGCAAACTATTACATGAATGACATGCAGAAAGTGCGCATGAATCGCATTCACCTCGCATGCATCTGAGAGTGATCTGAAGTTGAGTGGGAGCACGAAGCAAGATGTTCTCATGATTGGGAACAAGAAGGGTAAGGGTAAGGCTCCGGCTAACCTAGCTGTAGGTAAGCCAAAATTCAAGAGGCCAGTGGTTGCTAAGAGTGGGCCTGGTGAGTCTAGCGGTAGCTCACAAGGCAAGGCGAAAGCAAAGCAGACCATGGAGTGCCACCATTGCCACAAGCCTGGGCATTGGAGGCGTAACTGTCCCGTGTATGCTGAGGACATTAAAGCAGGCCGCGTCGCTCCTGTTGGTATGTCTTCTTTTATTCATATGATTGAGATTAACCATGCAAGTTTCGGAACTTGGGTACTTGATACTGGTTGTGGTTCTCATCTGTGCAATCATTTGCAGGGCCTAAGAAGCATCAAAACTCTGGCAAGAGGTGATGTAGACCTGCGAGTGGGGAATGGAGCAAGAGTTGCTGCCGTTTCAGTAGGGACATATGTAATCCAACTCCCAAGTGGATTTGAGTTATTTCTGAATAACTGTTACTATGTACCTAGTTTATCGAAAAACATTATTTCTGTATCCGTTCTTGATAAAGAAGGATTTTCATTTTTAATAAAGAATAATAGCTGTATTTTCTCTTTAAATGAAATGATTTATGGTAAAGCTGTTTCCATGAATGGAATTTATGTTTTAGATCAAACCACAGAAATCATGCATGTGAGTAACAAGAAAGCAATGGTTGGTGACAAAGATCAAACGTATCTATGGAATTGCCGTATGGGACACATAAATGAGAAACGCGTGAAAAAGCTCATTGATAGTGGGACAATTGCCCCATTCGACTATGAAACTTTTGGCACGTGTGAATCATGTCTCATAGGCAAAATGTCTCGAATTTCCTTCAAAGGTGTTGGAATCTTGTATTTCTTTGACCTATTAGGACTCATACATACTGATGTGTGCGGACCTATGTCAATCAACGCTAGAGATGGCTATAGGTATTTCATCACTTTCACGGACGATTTGAGTAGATATGGACATGTCTACTTAATGAAGCATAAAAGTGAGTCCTTTGACAAGTTCAAGGAATTCCAAAATAAGGTTGAGAACCAACTGGATAGAAAGATAAAAGCACTACGTTCAGATCGTGGTGGCGAATACCTTTCAACTGAGTTTGATCGACACCTGAAAGACCGCGGAATAGTATTACAGTTAACTCCACCTGGAACACCACAACTGAATGGTGTGTCCGAACGCAGGAATCGAACATTACTTGATATGGTTCGATCCATGATGAGTCACACGGTAGTACCTGACTCATTGTGGGGCTATGCTCTTTTGTCAGCTGCTCTTATACTTAACCGAAGTTCGTCTAAAGCTGTAGACAAGACTCCATACGAGCTATGGAAGGGAACGGTCCCTAACTTGTCCTTTATTCGGGTTTGGGGGTGCGAGGCTTATGTCAAGTGGAGACACGAGGATAAGCTCGGCCCGCGATCGGTCAAGACATACTTTATTGGTTATCCAAAAGGAATGTTTGGTCATTACTTCTATTCGCCAACCGAACAACGCGTTTTTGTTGCGGCTAGTGCGACGTTCTTAGAGAAAGAGTTTCTCGAAGACAAGAGAGATAATAGAACCTTCGATCTGTCGGAGATTCCTGAACCAACAACCGAGCAACCAATGGAGGAAGCTGTTCCTTCTACGTCTGCTGCGGTTAATGTCCCTTTGGAACCCAGGAGGTCGGGTAGAATCTCCATTCCTCCAGACAGATACATCGGTATGGTTGAGGAGAATGGGAGAGATGACGTTTTACTCCTTGAGAGTAACGAACCCGTAACCTATAAAGGTGCCATGACGTGTTCTGACTCAAAGCTATGGCAAGAAGACATGCAATCCGAGATGGACTCGATGTACGAGAACGATGTATGGGATCTGGTTGACTTACCTGATAAGGCTAGGCCTCTTCAGTGCAAATGGCTTTACAAGATAAAGCGATCTGTAGAAGGACAACCAGACATATACAAGGCACGACTAGTTGCAAAGGGTTTCACTCAAGTGCAAGGGTTGCACTATGATGAGATCTTTGCACCCGTAGTCATGCTTCGTTCCATTCGGATTCTCTTAGCGATCGCCGCATTTCATGACTATGAAATTTGGCAAATGGATGTAAAAACCGCCTTCTTAAACGGTTATTTGTAGGAGGAGTTATACATGGTACAACCCGAGGGTTATATCGATCCTAAAGATCCTAAGAAAGTTTGCAAGCTTAAGCGTTCCATCTATGGACTTAAGCAAGCTTCACGGAATTGGAATCATCGCTTCGACCAAGTGATAAAGGAGAATGGATTCACTCGATCAGTCGAGGAACCATGCCTATATATCAAGTCGAGTGGGAGCAAGATTGTCTTCCTAATACTGTACGTCGATGACATACTCTTGATTGGGAATGACATACCTCTCTTAACTTCGGTAAAAGTATGGTTAAAGAACCATTTCCGGATGAAAGATCTGGGTGAGGTACATCGTATTTTGGGGCTCCGTATCTATAGAGATAGATCACGACGGATGTTATCCCTCAGTCAGGAGTCTTATATAGATAAGATTCTTCAGAGGTTCAGCATGACCAACTCCAAGAAGGGGAGCCTTCCAATGATCTCAGGGGTGCACTTGAGTAAAGCTCAAGCACCAAAGACATCGGAAGAGGTCGAGCGCATGAGTCGGATTCCATATGCTTCGGCAATAGGATCGATCATGTATGCTATGATATGCACACGTCCGGACGTGGCATATGCATTGAGTATGACGAGCCGATACCAAGGCAATCCAGGTGAAGCACACTGGATAGCCGTAAAGAATATTCTTAAGTACCTACGGAGGACTAAAGATTGGGTATTGACTTATAGAGGAGACAAAGAGCTATGCGCAATCGGTTACGCAGATGCTAGTTTCCAAACGGATCGAGATGACTCAAAGTCTCAATCAGGATTCGTTTTTACTCTTAATGGCGCTGCGGTCAGCTGGAAAAGCTCCAAACAAACTGTTATAGCAGATTCAACGACTGAGTCCGAGTACTATGCTGCTTCAGAGGCTGCGAAGGAAGCTATATGGATGTGTCAGTTCTTACAAGGACTAACTGTAGTTCCTAGTTCGAATGACCCGATCACCATCTATTGCGACAATAGTGGTGCCATCTTCCAAGCAAAGGAGCCAAAGTCCAGCAACAAGTCTCGGCACGTGCAAAGGAAGGCTGACATGATCCGGGATTACGTGGAGCAGAAGGAGATAGTGATTGACAAGATTGCTACGGATGATAACATAGCAGATCCTCTCACTAAGCCGTTGAGACAAGATAAGCATGAAGGGCACGTTAAATCCATGGGAATTAAGCGTGTTCCTGAGTTGTATTAGTTGTTTTGTATGGATTTGACTCTTGTATTTCCTACAACTTCTAATAAAATCATCGTCTTGTTATACATATTGTTTTTCATGAGGGTTGTGCAGACAACGTTGAACACCTCAAAGTGAACTGAATTGTTATATATTTTGTTTTGGTCCGTGGTCGCCTACACGAGCTGATAACTCTGGCAATCATTTTGTGACGTCGATTGATGGTGGGTTCAACGAGCCATAAGTCAAACTGTTGACTGATCGATCACAGATGCGGGTTTACTGAAATCGCGCAGTGCTTTTATCTTTCTATCCAGTTGGTTCTCAACCTTATTCTGGAATTCCTTGAACTTGTCGAAGGACTCACTTTTATGCTTCATTAAGTAGACATAACCATATCTACTCAAATCGTCCGTGAAAGTGATAAAATACCTATAGCCATCTCTAGCGTTGATTGACATAGGTCCGCACACATCAGTATGTATGAGTCCTAATAGGTCAGCAGCGCGCATTCCAACACCTTTGAAGGAAATTCGAGACATTTTGCCTATGAGACATGATTCACACGTGCCAAAAGTTTCATAGTCAAATGGGGCGATTGTCCCATTATCAATGAGCTTTTTCACGCGTTTCTCATTTATGTGTCCCATACGGCAATGCCATAGGTACGTTTGATCTTTGTCACCAACCTTTGCTTTCTTGTTACTCACATGCATGATTTCTGTGGTTTGATCTAAAACATAAATTAGTTCATGGAAACAAATTTTTACCATAAGTCATTGCTTTCAAAGAGAAAAAAGAGCTATTATCCTTTATTAAAAATGAAAATCCTTCTTTATCAAGAACGGATACAGAAATAATGTTTTTCGATAATCTAGGTACATAGTAGTTGATTATTGAAATAACTCAAATCCACTCGGGAGTTGGATTACATATGTTCCTGAAACGGCAAGAAGAACTCTTGCTCCATTCCCCACTCAGTCTACATCACCTCTTGCGAGTTACGATGCTTCTTAGGCCCTGCAAATGATTGCACAGATGAGAACCACAACCAGTATCAAGTACCCAAGTTCCGAAACTTGCATGGTTAATCTCAATCATATGAATAAAAGAAGACATACCAACAGGAGCGACGCGGCCTGCTTTAATGTTCTCAGCATACACGGGACAGTTACGCCTCCTATGCCCAGACTTGTGGCAATGGTGGCACTCCATGCTCGGCTTTGCTTTTGCCTTGCCTTGTGAGCTACCGCTAGCCTCACCAGGCCCACTCTTTGCAACCACTGGCTTCTTAAATTTCGGCTTTCCTACAGTTAGGTTAGCCGGAGCCTTACCCTTACCCTTCTTGTTGCCAATCATGAGAACATCTTGTTTCATGCTCCCACTCAACTTCAGATCACTCTCGATGCATGCGAGGTGAATGTAGTTCATGCACTTTTCTCGCATGTCGTTCATGTAATAGTTTGCCCTAAAGAGGGCATACCCATCATGAAGAGAGTGGAGCACTCGATCAATGATGATCTTCTCATCGATCTTGCAACCAAGCTCCTCCAATTTCTCAACGTTCTCGATCATGGCGAGAAGGTGTGGACCAACCGGTTGGCCCTTTTGGAGTCTAGCTTCAAAGAAACGAGTAGTATACTCGTAACTCTTGATTCTCGGTGCTTTCGAGAATTCTTTGGTTAGGGTGGTGAAAATCTTGTTTGCACCTTGGGTTATGAACCTTCTTTGCAAATTGGATTCCATTGCATAGATGAGCACGTTCTGTAACGCACCCGCCTCCATCATGAAATCATTATAAAGATAGAGTTCATTTGCTCCTGCATCGGAGCCGGGTATAGTCGGCGATGGCTCGATCAAGTACTTGAGCTACTGTCGTCGGCGATGGCGGATTAGTAATCTGACCTCCCAATCAGAAAAAATTGGACCCATCACTTTTGATCGAGTTGGTGATTCATGGTGCCCATAAAGATCCTAAGCCATGATTCGCGAGCTAGTGTGGCACTTGGCATTGGTTCGTCAAGATGCACGTCTGACCATTTGTTATAGTAGTTATATCTGTATATAACGTATTCGAAACTGTGAAAAGAAAGAAGAAGAAGAGAGAAGATAAGAAATCATAGTTTTAAAAGTTTAAGTCAAAACAATAACATTTTAATGCAATGACTCGTGCACTCATATAATCGACCTCCCTCGAGAATTATATAAATGATCCCAAGACTCAATTTCTTTAAACCGATAAGCCAACCTCTTGGCTAATTCTACTGTTAGAATTCTTGGTCGATAGATTTCAGTAAATCCTATCTATTAGTCCACTATAACTACGAGATATTACTCGAACTATAGTGTTGAGGTAAAATAGGTCAACGCATACTACTTACCCAACGTAGAAGGGGTCATGTGGAGAGTAAGGTCCTACAAGCCTACCGACGAAGAAGGGGCTCATAGCATGCTTTTCCTATAAAGACTAATCTCAATTGTATTAATAGAGGAAGGTCCCATCATCTCATTTTAATTCATTTTAAGTGAACAAATATCTAGCATTTTCGAGAATGATTAAATAGAGGTGATAGCCCTAAACGAATGACATCCGTATGTCAATGAAAAGGATGCAACTATATGATCCATTTTCATGCATATTAGGTGGTTTGGTTTAGTTTAGGCGGAATATGATGCTACTATCTAACGTGAAGGCAATAAAAACGGTAAAGGAAAAACGCAAAAAGAAAAAACACCTAGTGTGGCCTATCCCTATGAAAATAAAGACAAATACAAATTGGAATCCTCCATGGACCCTATGCTTGTCTTCATTCTTCATGTTGGGCTTCAAGTGGAAGTCCATCTTGAATCTTCATCTTGAATCTCCTCAAAATTACATATTTGAATTACAAAATAAACCTATTTACATTCTAATTCAAAATATGCCAAAATTAAAAAAATATTACAAATTGGGAGATTCGAGATCTCAAAAATACAACCAAAATTGTGTTTCCTTCATTACGAAAACACAATCTTCTAAGGCCACACTAGTAAATTACAACCGTTTGTACAAAAATTAATGCGTAAAATAAACCATTCATTCAAACATTCACTCACAAACATATATAAATAGCATCAACTAAACATAATAAAATCATTGCAAACGAATAGATTGATTATCCAAACCACCTTTTTAAATGATTAAAATTATGTAACAATTCCTTAATTGTTCATAATATCTTATAATCAAAACAATAATCCAAAAGAAATAATTTATATTATCAGTATAACATAAATTAGATCTCAAAAATATCTTAAACCTTTTTAAAATATTAGGTATCATAATTATTGTGAACTGCTTCACAATAACACAAAATATATTATCTTTATAATACAACAATAATTGTAAAAACAATAAATTTCCAAAATCAATAAAGATTTCGGCTAAATTAAATAAAATACCGAATTTAAATTTTTTTTTTTTTTTTAATTGAGTTACACGGCCAAAATTAAAAAAAATTACCAAAAAATTAAAAATAATTCGGCCAGCAAATTAAAACAAAATAAAATTTACCAAAAATTAAATTTAATTCGGCCAATAATTAAAAGAATGAATTAAACTGTTTTAATTCAATTATGCCAATAATTAGATCGATACTAACTCAATTTTAATCCGTATTAAACATTGATTTAAGATATTCAAATTAACTTTTTAAATTAAACATCTTAAAACTGATAGATCTAATGATTAACAACATGATATGTTCATTAACATACACAAATTTGATCCTTTTATGTTTTAATTCAATCGGTATTAAATCAAAACTTGTGCAAATTCATATGAGATAATTTTAACATCTTAAAACATCGAAAAATATGAATAAAAAAGACCAAAACAAAGCCAAAAACAACACAAAACACACGGCCAATTGAGGAAATCAATTCGGCCAACACACAATTTTTATCAAAATTATACAAAACTCGATTTTATGAAAACCTTATAAAAATTTCATGTGCCCTAAGGCTCTGATACCACTTGTAGGTTTATATCCGTATATAGACCTTTTAATTCACAGGATTATAATGAAAAACTTTATAAGATTTAAAGTCATAAATCAAAATTGTAGAACATAATAAAAGAATAAGAATTAACCTTTTAATTCTTAAGAATTGGCCTAAGATCAATACCAAAAGTATGGTACCTCCTAATCGAAACACCCAAGATGATATTAAGATATGCCCTTGAATTGCTAGAAAAGTTAGAGGAGAAAACTGATTTTCTCTTCTCAAGTTTTTTGTGTTGTAGTTGTGTTGTAATTTCTTGTGTGTGAATTATGAGAGTTCTCCTAAAATAAGGATAGGTGAATTAGGTTAAGCAGAGAGGAAGAAATCAACTCCCTCCCCACTACCTATCACACGTCCAAAATAGGTGAGGAAGTGGACTTTTCCACTTCTAAAATTCCAAGCCCAAATCTAATAATAGGTTTAACCCATTTAATTAGTTTTCTTAAACTTTTAATATATAATGTAATTATAACATCCTTATATTATAATAAATCATAAATATCCTTATATTTATAATTTACTAATTAATTATAACTGATTAAAATTAATTAGCCTACATTATACATGATAATTAAATATAACCTTTTATATTCAATTTAAATTATTTAATTCATAAATCTGACATTATTTAATCATTATTAAATAATATTCATTATCACATTTGACTAACCTCTTAGTCATATTGGACTAACCTTTTAGTCACATTTGACTAACCTTTTAGTCAACAACACTGACTAACCTTTTAGTCATTAAATAAGGCATCGATATGATTATTTTCTCAAATAATCACATCTCTCAAACACATCCTTTAGGTGTGACTCTTAGGGACCAGTTGATCACCGCCATCTGTATGACAATAACGTCAAACTTATCTAGCAAGCCAACCGTTATTGATAAACGTTAATCAACTGATTAAATACAAAATGTACCATGTGTACCTTTAGAGATTTATTTATGTTATTGCACTCACTGTGGACGACACTAACCCCAACAGAAACCACTCTTGATACTAATCAATTGTAAAATACGACCTTTGTGAATACGGAGTTTGCAAATTGTTTTACATTGAGTGGGAGAAATTTATGGGATATGAGAATCGGTTATCGCACATACAATTGTACGGACAAGTGGGAGATTGTTGGAGTTAGTGTCCTCCACAGTTAGTGCAATAACATAAATAAACCTCTATAGGTTCACAGGGTACATTTTGTATTGTAATCAGTTGATTAACGTTTATCGATAACGGTTGGCTTGCTAGATAAGTTTGACGTTATTGTCATACAGATGTCGATGATCAACTGGTCCCTAAAAGTCACACCTAAAGGATGTGTTTAAGAAATGTGATTATTTGAGAAAATAATCATATTGATGCCTTACTATTTGACTAAAAGGTAAGTCAGTATTTTTGACTAAAATGTTAGTCAGTGTGATGATGATACGGCCATTTAATAAGGATTAAATAATATTAGCTGAGACGAATTAAATGTAATTCATAAATTGAATATAAAATGTTATATTTAATTGTTGAATATAATATAAGCTAATTAGACATAAACTGTTATAATTAATTAGCAAATTATAAATATTTGGATATGTATATTTAATGATATATTATAGTGGGTCATAATTATGACACTAGTAATATATATTACATTATATTATAAAGCTAAAGGAAACCAAGAGGAAAGAGTCAAGATACACCTTGATTCCTTGGTCAACTAGGTATTATATTTTGGAAAATAAATTTTGGAAAGAAAAATTTCTCCCCAAATATAATAAGGGGGCCGTGAGTTTGGAGTATATATGGGAGAATTTGACTCAACCTAATTTTCTGAATTCACTCATCATAATTCACAATACACTAAATTAAGAAAAATATTTTTCTTTCTAAAGGTTTTCTAGCAAAAATCAAGGCATATCTTGAGTAATCTTGGGTGTTTCAATTAGGAGATATCATACTTTTGATATTCAATCTTAGGCCATTAAAGCAAGGACTAAAGGTTGTTTTTCTAATCTCTTGTTTAATTATGCAATTTCTTTTATGACCATTAATCATATAGTATGAATTTCATTATAATCCTAGATGATTAAAGGGGATGTATACAGATATTTTCCCACAGTCTCATGCTAAGTTGGTTTGGACTCAACCAAATAAGAGTTATTTGGGGCTAAAAGATGCATTTTAAAGAAAATTATCAATCGAGAGTTCTAGTGTAGAATTAGTCAAGTGTTGACTTATCGTTTTTACATAAAAGGAAATATGAGATGTCTATTTTTATCTAGAAGCGAGTCTCGGAATCATTCATATAATTTCGTGGGAGATCATTACATAAATGGGCAGTTAAATGAATTTTAAATGTTATTGAATACAATGAATGCTTATATATTTCATCTAAATCGTTGTAGAATTATTTTCAAAACGCAATGGCAACATCAACTCCCGCACCCGTTTTGGGTAAAGACTCATGGTTGAGAACCGTGATGGATAAATGTATCCTAAAAGATGACGGTAGCAACTTTTTTGAATGGGATTCGACTATGAGTCAATTTGAGCCACGTTTGACATTTTTTTGATTTTTTAGTGATTTGATTTCAATTAAATCACAGTTAATAATAGATTTCAAAAAAATTACCAGTTAATAATATTTTTGAAAATAATTACGTCAATATTAGCATATATATTTGATTTCACTTGGACGAATTTTAGGTGGAAAATCCTCATACAAAGGAAACATATGTACGCACTACTTGATGTTTTCCCTCTTAGTTTCACTAGCCGAAAATTAAGCAAAAAAAACGCAAGAAACCCGTTTCAAATAAAAAATCCAACCGTTGTTTCCATGGCCGTTATTTATAATAAAAAACAACGCAAAAAAATATCTGGCAGATTATTTATACTAAAAATAAGATTTTCTAAAAATTTCAGAGTTTACATTAAAAAAAACGGTTTTGTTAAAAAAAACCGTTGTTTTTAATAATTAAAAAAAACGGTTTTTTAAAAAAACCGTTATTTTTAATTATTAAAAACAACGGTTTTTTAAAAAAACCGTTATTTTTAATTATTAAAAAAAACGGTTTTTTTAAAAAACCGTTTTAAAAAATTCAATTTTTTTTAAAAAAATAAAATAAAATTACGAAATTGCTATAATTACATATAAATTATCAAAATACAAACAATTTATATAAATTATCAAAATACAATTAATATAAATTATCAAAATACAATTAATATAAATTATCAAAATACAATAATATAAATTATCAAAATACAATTATATAAATCGTTTATAAAAGCTAAGATACTTGCCTTTTTATATAGCTAAATACAAATTTTCCCCGCATATCTCGTTCCTCTCAAATCTGAAAAACAACAAGAACAACAAGAACAAGAAGAACAAGAACAAGAACAACAACATACAACAACAACAAAAACGTAACAACAACAACAACAAACAAAACACGACCGTAACAACGGCATTCAAACGCATGCACACACACACATACACATACACATACATACATTCATACCTACATACAAACAACATACATACATACAACATACTCTCATATACACATACATATCAAACAAAAAACGAAATTAGGGCATAAAAAGAATGAAGAATACATAAAACGAATGAAAAACGAACCTTTTAAAATTAGATTAAAGAATACGAATGAGAAAAATGAAGTAGAAGAGAGTAATATAATATTGAAGTAGAAGAGAGTAATATACGAATGAAAAAAATGAAGTAGAAGAGTAATATAATATTGAAGTAGAAGAGAGTAATATACGAATGAAAAAAATGAAGTAAAAGAGAGTAATATAATATTGAAACTAATATAAATGAAGCAGGAAAAAAAATATAGTACGACAAAAATAAAAAACGTTTGATCTTCCTAGCAGCGCCAAATTTGAAAAAAATATAAAACATAAAAAAAAACGGTTTTTAACATAAAAACCGTTTTTTATAATTAAAAACCATTTTTTAAAAAATTAAGTAAAAAAAACGGTTTTTAACATAAAATCCGTTTTTTATAATAAACAAAAAAAACGGTTTTTATGAAATAACCGTTTTTTTTAATGATAATTAAATATAACGCTTTTTTAATTACGTAACCGTTATTTAAAGTCTAACTAAAAACAACACATTTTAATAAAAACCGTTATTAATATCCCTCCCGTTGTTTTTAATGATTTTTCGTTGTTTTTAGTGATGAGTTTGATTTGGCGCCTATAATTTTTACAACGGAAATTTTAATTGCGTTGTTTATAATATTATAAACAACGGAAAGGCTAATTTGTGTTGTTTTTGCTCCGTTGTTTTTGCTCAGATTTGTAGTAGTGTTTGGTTTATTTTCCTTTTTAATAGGAAGAAAATCTTGACCACTCATAAAATGGAGGGTCGTGATTATAACAACTGTCTCCCTGCAATTAATTATTAACTTCTACCAATCTGAACGCCTCCTTGCACTCTCTGTCCCCTTAATGCTAACCTAGATCATTGGGCGTAGGATAAGAAGTACAAAACTAGAATATTCTTTCATTTTTATATGAGAAAAAAAAGGTTTTAATTAATTCATATAATTTTCAATGAGAAAAAATGGTGGGACATTCGTACTTTCAGGTTCTTATTCTATGCCCATTGGATAGAAAAATTAAATCGTTTGCCAAATTGAACCTAGATGAAAAGCATAAATGTGACTTAATTTCAGTTAATTCTACCAACATTTTTGGCCATGTTCTAAGAATCAAATAGAAATCAGTTTGGACCCAAACTCGGTTGATCAAAATATATTATTTGAATGACCCGCTCTGATATGTCTCAGATCCACTCAACGTATTTTAATTATCATCATAATCGAAATCTGATACTCCGTAAAAGCTAACCCAATCAAACTCTAGGTTGCACCAAAACTGACACGGACACGACACGGGACACGCCAGTCCGATTTTTTTAGGACACGGCAGGAAAAAAATCAATATGCATATTAAATTAAAGGGAATTCATAACTCATTACAATCAACATATATATTATGGTCATTTAAAACTCAAAAAGTCGTAAACAACTAATACGTCAACAATTATGTCTGAAAATCAAATGTTTACAAAATTACAAACTATAAAGTTCCAAATTAAAAAGCCAATTTAAATAAATTTTCAAGTCTTACAAAGTAAATAAAAAGTGCAAAAGCTTCAAATTACAAACTCCATCAAGCTTCGTCATTAATATTTTTTCTTTTTTTTTTTTTTTAAGTGAAAAAATTAGTATAATAAGGCGTCCTCTATGACACGGGCCGTGTCCGACACGTCTTGTTTTTAAAAAAAAAAACCAAGGACACGGTCCAAGACGTGTCCGACACGTTTGGAGGTGTGTCCGACGTGTGTCCGTGTCCGACACGGGAACGCCCAAAAGTAGGAGTGTCCGTGCAACCTAGATCAGACTCATTTCAAGTACTTGGTGCCTTTCTATTCAAATCTTAAAAAAATGATAAGCAGATGACTCCTTAACCTTTAAGGTTCCAATAGAATGACCAAGCATCAATTTTAATAGAATTAATATTTTGTGATAAAAATATTTATAAGACGTTGGTAGATAAGTATTATACGCTAGGTATAATTTTAATATCTATATATAGTTCTATACCCATCTCACCACTTGTGAAACCTATACGCTATAATCATTTTCACTCCTATTAAAATTTACATGGCTATTGACATGGGTAAATTATAACATACATCCTTGTGTATGTTCGAAACCTCCACCATAATAATTTGACTGTTTTGTCTTTTATAATCTATACCCCACATTCACATCAAAGTAGCTGTTTTAGGTTAGTTGTTACTCGTAGCAATTAGTTTTTTTTTGGTTTTTTTTTTAAAATATATATGTTTTCTATGTAGTTTCATCCTTAATTTTGCAGCTTTCATCACTTTGAATAATTATAAAAAATCATTATTACTATTCAAGTTTTTAATCTCCTCAATCGATTCAATATATTCAATATTTCATTAGCATTATGTTCACTTATTTATGAGACATGTTCATACAATAGTAATAATTCGTTCATTAGCTGAATGTCATTTATCATATCATTATTTCACTTATTAATAAAAAAATGGGATATTCTATATGGTACCCTCAAGTTTTTCGAATTCTATGTGGTACACCGCATTTTTCAAAAATATCGATGATGGTACCCTTGAAATTAACCAAATGTTTACAAAATACCCAAACACTAAAAATGAAGTTTTAAAACAGGTAAATTTGTGAAGAAAATATGTTTACTATTGTGTAAAAGGTACTTACGTTAATGGCATGCCAAATTATTACCATATAATGAATGTTATTATGGAGGCTTAGGTTAATCATGTTTGTTTGGGTGATTGTTGTACTAGTGTATATATGATGTTCTTACGCATCTATGTGAGCCTTGTTCTTAGGATATTAAGGTCTGTATCTTTAAGTGCGAAGGGTTGTATTATGGTAATTCGTACGGCGACATTTGAGTTGTGTGTTTCAATTGTGGTGACAGCTAGAATGTATGTATGGTTGTGGTGCTTGGATATGATATATGAGGAGGAATAAGTTAGCAAGAATGATATGAGTCTTGGAATCCTTGAAATGTTGTTGTTGAGTTAATCCTTATCGTATTGTGTAGCATATGTATGAAATGCTTAAGAACGTTCTCTTGCCATGTCGCGAAGTACGAAGTTGAGTAAACTGTTTTTGATAAATGAAACGTTTTCTTGAGCCATGAGTTGTGTATTGTTGACGGTTACGATTGTTTGAGTTGAGAACGTGTGGAAAGGAGAAGTGGTGGCGTATGATGAGATGGTGGCATGGTTAGTCCACCGTGTGGGAGTCACACGGTGGGTTCTTTTCTCCATGTTTGCTTGGATGTTAAGCGCCCTAGTTAGCATTTCTTTCTTACTTCTCTTTCTCTTTAGGATAGACGGTAATGTATCTTTTCCCTCGAGTTCTTTCCTTTTTACCATATGTTAAATTGCTGTGAAAGTTAACTAGGTTTGTTGTCGTTTGTCTTTTCCCCCACCCCTTTAGGTACTCGGACGCTTGGATGATTTGTTGCAGGGATTCGGGGACGGAGCGCATGACACTGAGAAGCTCCGTCTAGATATCATCATAGACTCTATCGTTTTATGTCTATTAGACTATCGTTGTATTTTGACCTGCATGCCTTGGAGTTGTAGAAGATTTGTAGAGTTTTACTCTTGTTTTGTTATCGTTCTTATATATATATATATATATATATATATATATAGGGTTAAGATCCGGTAAGAACACTAGCTTTGGTAAGAACGGTAAGAACAGTCAAAGTACATAATAATTACACGTAAGGTACATTTAATTAACACACAAAAAGTACATTTCCTAAGGTACATTATAAATATATGTTATGTACTTTTCAAAATAATGAGATATATTCAAAATTTATACGTATATTCGAAGTTTAAAAATAAAATGTACTTTTGGTATAGCATAAATGTACCTTAAAATTTTGTCATATATCTACAATATAAAGAGATTATACAATATAAATTTAAATTTCGTGTCACATAATTTTCATTACTAATATAAATGATAAATTTAAAATGTACATTATGTGTATATATCATGTATTTTGAATGTTCTTACCGTTCTTACCTAAAGGACTGTTCTTATTTGATCTTATTCCTATATATATATATATATATATATATATATATAGAGTCAAGTTCAATTAAGTTGACAAATATTGGTACGCTGGCTACGGTGGTGAAACTGTTATTAATATTTTGTGAAACTGTTGTTCTTTGTAAATGAAACTGTATTTCTCTCTTTATTAGTCTGGTATTAAATTTACAGTTTCATTTACAAAGAACAACAGTTTCACAAAACATTAATAACAGCTTTCACCACTGTAGCTACTACTAATATTTGTCAACTTAATTGAACTTGACTCTATATATATATATATATATATATATATATATATATATATATATATATATATATATATATATAGAATTAAGTTCAAACGCAGACACCTACTTTAAGTGAGACCAAAGACGGCAGATTAGAACTTTAACAGTAAACTGCGAAACTATAACACTAAACTGTGAAACTTTAACAAATTTTGTTAAAGTTCTACTACAGGCTGACGGCACACGGCCTGGACTGCCCTGCAAGCTCCTTCTGCTGAGATTTAATCTCAGCCCTCCATTTCCTCCATCTAATGGTTGAGATCGTGCCTCTCCGCCTCGTTGAGATTTAGGTGTCTCGCTAGAACTTTACTCTATATATATATATATATATATATATATATATATATATATATATATATATATATATATATATATATATATATATATATATATATCCAGTCTTGACACTACATGTGACTCTTACCTTGAACCCGTTCATACGGCTCAGTAACGCACTTATTTAGGTGGGCTGGCTTGCCTAAATGGGTGTGTTACAATATTCCATCAAGATGAAAAAGATAATGCAACAATCATAGACTAACAACAAGCAAAGTTAACTCATACATCCTCAAGTAAAAATAACAGCCATCTAGGATTAGCCATATCCCAACATACACGCTCAACTAGATAGTCCCGTAGTTCTAACTTTAGTGTATGAACATCCCTGGACCTTAGGTCAAATACTTCCGGTATTATCGAAACCTCAGCCTATAAACATCATTGGACCTTAGATTCAGTACACTGGTCTTAGCCTATAAACATCCCTATATCTTAGACAGCCCGAAACTAGATAAATCACATAGCGTTTCATGTAACTTACTAAATTAAAAATACCACTCTCAAACACAACCATAACATAAACCAAACTCACTAATCATACCCATTAACCGCAAATAACTAGTCTTATTCTATCATGTCTTTCTAACAAGTCAATATAATACCTAGTAAGTCCATCAATGTTACCTTTTACTGCCAAATGCCGTATAAGATGAAAGGAAAGTCTCAAAGATCATCCAAAAACTATGCACAAAGGATCCTAAGATCGTAACGAAGGTAAAATACTGTAAAAGTCTAGTTGATAAATTAGGGCTTAAAAAAAGGAAACCCAAAAACTATGGCGAAATTAAGATTAACGTACACTATCTTGAAGAGCACGACATAGGGAGATGAACTCGAGAAAAGCGGAGCAATTCCGATAAGTAATGAAAAAATTAGAAGAAATTATATTGGTTGTAAAATCTTAGAGAAAAAGAGGATTTTTGATAGGAAAAAAGGATTAATTGCCAAGAATAATCCGAATTGGTCCTCTTATTCCATAAATAATCCGAACTCGAATTAATCCACGAATAATCCCAACTATTGAAGTAACATTCCAATAATGTACTTTGCCCAATTTCAATCGACTCTAACACGTAAAAAAAATGGTGAAATCGACTCTAACTTTGCCTCACTCTTATTTTAAGTAAAATTCAAACCGTTTTTACTTATTTTTTTATTGATTAAAGCATGTTAAAATTGGCCAAAGTACATTATTGGAATGTTACTTCAATAGTTGGAATTATTGGTGGATTCATTCGAGTTCGGATTATTATGGAATAAGAGGAGCAGTTCAGATTATTCTTGGCAATTAATCCTAGAAGAAAAGCAATTTTCATATAATGAAGAAATTTGGAAAATAGATAAAGAAAGATGGGTATTTATAAAAGATAAAGTATTAAGAGTTTGAGACTTGGAAACTGCCTTATTTTAAAACTAAATAACTTTCTTAATCCTGCACTTAAATAAAATAACTACTCCGTAGTTTTTACCATGATTAAAGTATTTAAAAGCTTTAAGACAAAATTGTTTAAAATAGTATTTTTAAATTAAATATTTTAAGTCAAAATAATAATATTAAAAATAATATGACAAATATTAATGTGTTACAGACACTCCTCATTTTAAATGCAAAAATTAAATATTCAATAAAGGCGGATTAGAGTTTTTTGGGTATTTTAAAATGTTTTCATAAAATTCAAGGGTACCACCTATATATTTGAAAAATGAGGGGTACCACGTAGAATATCCCTAAAAGAATTTATGAGACATATCCTTACAATAGTGATAACTCGTTTATACAATAGTGATAATATATTTATACAATAGTGAAAACATATTCATACAATAATAGTGAAAACATATTCATACAATAGTGATAATTCTGTCATTATTTCACTTAGTAATGTTCAGTTATCGTAACATTTTGTTCACTTATTTATGAGACATATTCATACAATAGTGATAACTCGTTCATTAGCTTTTACTTTTGACCCGTGATCATTTGTTGAATCATTTTTGCCACTCTTCCGACAATTGCTGCAAATCATTAAAAAATATTAAACTCATGGACTCTAGATGTACTAGAATTAAACATCATCAACCATACATAATTTTTCACCATTGTAATCATTACCTACATCATGGATATTATTCATTTGATATATTCTTTTTTTTTTATAAAATAACTACATATTCATTTCTCAAATTGACATATTCATTTTAAAGTCTTACATATTCGTCAACTATATAAGAATTATTCACGAACGACCATAGTACTTTTTAAGAGTGGCATATTCATAACCTACCTTAACTATATTCATAAATAAACATACTCAATTTTGAAAACAACATATTCATTATTTGACATATTCACCAATATACATTACAGTTTGTAAGTTGACATATTTATAGACTACACAAACAGACATATTCATTTCTAAATATCCACATATTCAATATATACGAGGAACATATCTATATAACATTATTAAAAGGGTAGCTTAAATTTCTAATTAAGACTCTAAACTTAATAAAATTCCACGTGGCATTACTTCCTACCTTCACCAATTTGCTTCCACCTTGACATGCTCATCCATTTGATCTTCCACTACACAAATTCATTTTCATTTATTCACATTCATTTTCCCTATTTTAATGAAACTCATTTAAATGACCTTTTCACCTTCATATTCGCCCGTTTCAAAACATTCATGTCATTATTTCCACGGTTAGGTCTATGATTCCATGTATTTACAAGTAAACTTTTCAAATCCCCTTTCTTTTTAAGCATATTAAGCTCCACTTTTGACTTTTTGTATGCAATTTCTTTCAATCCAAAAATAATTGTTACTCTGTGCTAAATGTTTGCACTTGAATTTGTCGAATTCTCCATTTACTTGCATAAATATTCCTCATCTCAATATTCAATTCCAATTTAAATTAAAAATGAATGTCGATATCTAACAATCCGTCATGAAGACATTGGTGAAAGTATTAACATTCAATATGCACAACGAACATATTCATTTCTAAATATCGACATATTCAATAAACATCAATCAATATATTCATTGAAACTAATTAATATATTCACAAATATGATGGAAACTAACACTATAACAAAGAGTTTTCAAGAACATCTATATCTATATCTATATCTATATTACATATTTAAACTAAATAACTCATATATAAGTGTGCTCACGAAAAAAACACTCAAAAACATACACTAATTGCGTCCTTATTCCGCCACGTTATCCATTGTGTTCCACGTCAAACTTGACTTCCCAGGTCAAATTTCGCTCCAAATCATCTTACCTTTGTTTTTTCAACTTTCTCGTCTTTTCATCTTTCACCTGTAATTATTTTGAGGATTTGAAAAGACCAACATTCATTTGCTTGCAATCAATTGTCCGTGTTAAACAACTCTCATCAACATGACCGTTTTTCTTCTCCGACTTTCATTTTCACCGTTCACGACGTACAACATTCAGAGTGCCCAACAAACAGATGAAACTAAAAAATAAACTACTTAATTGGTATGTACTTAATAACATAAAATGCAAAGTTGAAACAATACAAATGAAACTAAAAAATATTCATCAAACAAATATAATAGGCGTACTAACCATCATTGAGGAAAAAAGACACGCAACAACAATAAAAGGAGAAACTCAAGTGTGGTATATATACATTGAAGATGAAAGGTAAGAAATAAAAGACCCTATTATTTTCCTCTGCTTCTTCTTCTTCATGCTCAGTTTCTTCTCTTTTTCTCTAATTTCTCAGAGTTTTTTTGGTACATTTTTGTGATTCATGTGATTTCCACGATGATTTGCTGAATTTAGAGTGTCATTCATGATAAAAATGTCATTGACGATGTGTTATATTGTGTTGTTCTCCTTAAAATTCATATTTTTAGGGTGGACGTGAATAATTAATTTGTTTTTAATGTGATGAATTAATTTGATCAGATTTGATATGAAGTTTCGATGATGATAAAATTGTGTTTGATGATGCTTGGATGTAGTCATGAAAGACGAGGTTATAGTCTTGAATGACTTAGAGTGTTATTGATGATGCGTTGTGTGGTTGAGCAGTGAAATACGATTATCATTAACTGTTTCCCACCCCTAGCACGGAAAACACGTTTGTTGTAGTGTGATGAAATGAGGTGCGAGTCTAATTTGTGAACATATGAAATATGCATGATAAAATTGTGTTAGGTGATGCTTTGATGTTTAATAACAAGTGACGTTTCCATTGAATTACAAGTTGAAATTACAATAAATAATGTAACCAAACACGCAGGAGAGACCCCGTAAGAGTAACATTATGGGGGAATGTAGCAGACCTCGTACCCGAGAGCATAGCAAAAAACAACACAGAAGTGCAAGCTATAACGATTAGTTGTCTGATTGTGTAGTACATAGTATGTAATGTGCAATCGACAGAGTATGTATCATTTTTGATATTTTTCGCCTATAACTCATATTATGTCTATCTATTTAAAAGACTATTTTGAAATTTTAGATGGAAATAAATAATTATTAGTGACTATAATATTTACATGCACAAACACAATTGACAACCCACAAGAAATGTGTACTAAAATGTGACCGACTCGGCCCGTGGATTCCACGGGTCACACCACTAGTTTGTATTACATTCATAATGCAATGATCACATATATTCAAATATTTTAAAGTGCTATGTGCAATTGTATTACCACAATAACCATATTCATAAAATCTAATATATTTACTAAACATTCTTGTAAATTACAAAATTACAAAAAAGACTACTAATATGAACCAAATAAAAACAATTAACAGATTTCGAACGAAATAAAATAATAAAAACAAACTCATCGATTTCTACGTTCATAAGTCAATAATTGCTTAATCGTGGAATCCATTAACATGCAAATTAGAAGCAAACCGGAAGAATTAGAGGTGAATTGTAGAACATGAAAAATTGAAAGGGTTTATGAGAAAGAGTTTGAATGCTGGAGATGAGATTTTCAAGGAGGTGAGATTTTCAAGGATTTTATTTTTAAAACTGAAAAAATAAAAGTTGATAACTAAAAACTACATATTTTAGTACTCGGTGAAAGTAGTAATTAAGCCCCACTACTTTGCTTAATTGTGAAATTAAACCCTGCAAGTTTAAAAGGGTGTAATTAAGCCCCATAACTAAACTATATAGTGGGATATAAGGGCATCTCCAATAGTTGGCTACAATGTGTTGTAGCTTAACTCTCCAACTCAGCTTTTCCAGCTACTTGCTTTCTAGCTACATCACGCTCCAATGGTAAGCTACAAGTTTTGTAGCTTGTATGGGCCCACGTATTTTATATTTTACTTATAAATAATTTAAAATAATTATTAGAATTTTTGATAACATAATTTTATTTTATCAAGTATTACAAATACACGAATTAGAGCCTACATTTGATTTTATTTTCGATAAAGATATTAGACCGAAAAATTGAATAAAGCATAAAAAATGTAATATGAGTAGGTGTTTTTCTAATGTAAAACATTATAAAATTGAATAAAGCACAAAAAATGTAATAGTGATGATAAATGAAAGAGATACATAAGATTAATATTATATACATATAAATATTATCATTTATATAAAATTATTTTTTTAAATTTATAATCAAAATTTGATAAAATTAAAAAATTAGACGTTAGTTCATGTTGATCAAAGAGCAACATTGTAGGAGTAGGAGTAGTGTAGACTAAGTCAAACTCAAACTCAACTTTGACGGCATATTATTTTTCCAAATTTTTTGTTTTTTTTATATTATAATATATGTTAAATAATTTATTTTAATTTATATCTTTTTTATTTTAATCTTTTCAAGCTTGTAGCTTGACAAAGCAGATACTGCTTTCAAGCTACAAGTTATTTTCTTCTCTAATGGTGATGTTGTAGCTTGAAAATTTATCAAATTTGCAAGCAGATCCTTTTTTTACACCATTGGAGATGCTCTAACCCCAATTGCATTTCATTGAAAATCTCCTTTCTCATTTAATTTCACCCTTTCAAAATATCATGATAAAGGGAATTCATTTCAAAATATCGCGATAAATTTAAATTCTCACCTTCACAATTTGATTTTCATTTTGTTTTTACTTCGTGTAAACTTACACTGTAAAGTTTCATTCTTCCAATTTTTTCTCTAGAATTTTCATATCCTACCCATTCTCTTACCACTCATTTTTCTTTTCATTGTATTTTAAACAATGAAACACCATTTACAACATCTATATTATTATTGATATTAATTTATTTTTTTTAATTTACTCACTTTGATATAATATTAATTTTATAAAATAAAAATTATATTCAGTATAAGTAATCAAAGTTACCTGCAAAAAATATTGAAACTTAAATTGAAGGTGTAGATTTATCTTTCATGCATTAATGGAGTACAAAATCAAGAGATGTATGAAGCTTACTTGAATTTGATCCAAAAAGATGAAGAAATTCAAAAATGGGATTATTTCTCTCTAAATAATTTCATATAATTTGTGAAATGATGTAGCTTAAGTATGTTATGGTGGAACTTTGTGTTTTCTTTTACGTTTGTAGATGTTATAGTGGGTTAAAATTAGATTCAATGGGAATTCGGATCTGTTAGTGATTTGTTTGGTTAAATTTATTAGACTTGTTGTTAATGAATTTGTTGATTTTCATACAAATGATGGTTGTGAGTGATTGTGTCTACAATATTAGATTGAAAAGAAGAAGAATATGATTGCATTTCCATTTTCCACTAGGCATAGCTTCTAATTTCATTTTTACTCTTTTCCAAATTTTGAATTATACAACTCATAAAGAAGTGATATCTGTATCATACTCCACATAATCTCACCATTAGATAGTTCACATCCCTTCAATTCAACCTAAAAATGCTAGTTGACTTCAAAACTAAACCAAACAAAGAATCAAATTTGTTCAGTAGAAAAACAGTAAGATAAATTAAACTTAAGTTAGTCTTAATCTAAACCAAGTACCCTTCGACAACCGCCCAAAAACCCCGTTCTTAGAGCTTGAAAACTGATATAAAACATGTGGAATTGAGATATTGAACTGGGTATGTGAGGCTTTAAGGCAAAAAAACATTAGTCCCTTGATTGGACCTTTTCAATTCATACATGTAATCTCGTAAAGATTCATATTGTTTTTGTACTACCTTTGCACATGTCGATAAAGCGGTTCTTTTTTTTTTTTTTTTTGTCGTGGAAGCTGGCCATCAACTAATCTTTACGCCATATGTATCCTCTACATCCTTTATGAACAATTTCAATTTCCACGTAGGATGTTTAAGAGTTTCTCTTGATACTCCTCGGCTAAAAAATTAGCATTTACCCTTCTATTATTCTTTGTTGGCGGGCAAGTATGAACATCTTTTAAAAAACGTATCTGCAAACACCCATATTCTTTTGTATATCTGGCGCTAAGCTTCCACTTGCATTTAGGATAAAATTTACACTTCACGAGTACTCTTTTTGGTTCATTAAGACAATAATTTCAAACAGTATGAGTTTGACAACTATAGTATATGAATGCCTTTCTAAGCACCTCAATTTTATCAAATAGTTGTCCTAACTCAATTTGAACGGAACCAAAAGGTGTATCGTTGTCATACATTGACCATTGACATTGTTGAGCCACCAAGTTCTCGTCATCATCACTTTCATTAATCAGGCCTTCGTCGTCAGAGTCTCGCTCGATCAATTCATCTTTTTGATGATTTGGCTCAAAATCATCTTCATCTTTACCCCAATAATCATCTTTTACCCATTTCACTCTTCTATTTTCTACTTCCATGTGATTCAAAAAATGTTTTTTTTCCGGAGGTGTTTCTCCTAGAAATCCACAACTTCTTTTTTTTCTTGGACTTCAATGAACTCGTCATCGGTGCTTCCAGCTTCTTGGTTATCAATAACCTCCTCAGGATCACTCCAGCCTATAACTTCGTGATCAGTCTCTTCGTTACTTTCAAAAGCATTCTCAGTGTTAACCTCTACTTGCACCTCAAGGTTTCCCCTTAGATTTATTGCATCTGAAAAGTCGATACCTACATTCATCTCTTGTAAAGGCTCTCCTTCAATATACAATTCAATCACCCCATGTGTAACTCTTTCTACTCGCAACTCATCTAAGGTATCTTGATCGCATAATATTTGCATACCTACACCTTTGACATTATAAAAACATAATGCATTGTCGTGACCATATATCTCGTTAGCCATGTCATTTACTTTTACTAATGTTAAGTTGTATATGTCTATGCTACTCTCAACACAAGTTCCACCCACATATTCCACAACGTTGTTCTTTGGTGATAAGGTACCCCCATGATAACACTTACAATGAATGATATTTGCTGGAGATGCACCTTCTAATACAAAATATCAAACACCATTTAATATACATAAAAAAATTACTTCCTTATAAGTCTAAAAGTAAAAGGAAAAATGTCAATATGTCGAAGTTAATGCACTGGAGGCTAAGTTTTGAGTTTGTTCACCATGTTGGGTAACTAGTAGCACTAAAATCAATTCCTTACTAATGGTATGATGATTTAAGCCTATAACAGGAACATGTATACATTCTCATGTTTGAGTTTGACATGTCAAATTAAAAAGGGTAAATATTAACATAGAACATATTTATGCATTAAGATGTTAAAATTGATCAGGGAATAACAAAATTGAACGTAAATAATTATTTTGATGTAACTATAACAAATAGGGTGTTTTTGTTGCTTTAATTTGTTAATTAACCCTAATTTTATATTGAAACAGAGTATCGAAGAAACGAGTAAGAATTAACAGAATCGCAACAAATTGAATTGACTTAATTACCTTCTTGATTAAAGCAGGTTGACATGGGTTAAAGGTGATGACTTTTTCTACACAATTTCAGAAGAAGCAAAAGTGGCGATCGGAAGTGAAGCAGTAAGGCGCACCCTTTCAATAGAGCAAAGTGATTGCAACTGAATATGTATTATACTCCGTAATTTTTTTTGTGCATAATTCTTATATGTATTAGGTTAGAAATTTTGAGTGATGAGATAATGAAGAGATATTGAATTAGGGTTATATGTCACTATATGGCTTAGTTATGGGGCTTAATTACACCCTTTTAAACTTGTGCGGTTTAATTTCACAATTAAGCAAAGTAGTGGGGCTTAATTACCACTTCCGTGTTTAACACTCCCTCCATCTCAAAATAAGTGTCCCCTTTTAGTTTTTCAAAAATCCAAAATAAGTGTCTCCTTTAGAAAAATTACTAAATCACCTCAATCTAATGTGATCCTTATGGTGTGAATGTGTATTGTTAAGTTCTCTCAATGAAAATATTAGTATAAGGGTATTATTCTTACTAAGCTCCCTCACCAATATTAGTATAGGGGTAAAATTGAAATTATAAGAAAATATTAAAAAGATTAAGGAATAAGAGTGAACTTTTTTTTTTTTTACATTTCTTAAATCTAAAGTTTAGGTAAAAATAAGACACTTATTTTGAGATAGAAGGAGTATTAAATAAGAAATCTACTAAGGCTATCTTTAATGGGGGTCTGAGGAGGAGTTTGAGGGGAGTCTCAAGTTGAGACTTTTGATTGTTGGGGAGGAGTATGTGAATAAAGTGGTTTAGGTGAAAATGAGTATGAGGAAGAGTCTTGGATTTTCAAGACTCGCCGCTTTAAGACTAGTGAACTAGGTTGCACCAAAACGGACACGGACACGGACACGACACGGGACACGGGACACGGGACACGTCAGTCCGACTTTTTAGGACACGAGACACGACAGGAAAAAAAATCAATATGCATATTAAATTAAAGGGAATTCATAACTCATTAAAATCAACATGTATATTATGGTCATTCAAAACTCAAAAATTCGTAAAACAACCAATACGTCAATAATTATGTCTTAAAATCAAATGTTTACAAAATTAAAAACTACAAAGTTCAAATTAAAAAGCCAATTTAAATAAACTTTCAAGTCTTACAAAGTAAATAAAAAGTGCAAAAGCTTCAAATTACAAACTCCATCGAGTTTCGTCATTATTTTTTTTTCTCTTTTTTTTTTTAAGTGGAAAAGTTAATATAATAAGGTGTCCTCTATGACACTTTCTATTTAGGGGGTTACGGGTCATTTGTTTACACTTTCCATAAATTGTCTTCCATTAGTTTACACTTTCCATAATTTTAAGCAAGCGGGACCCTCTTTGTACTTATATTATTATTCCATTAGTTTTTTTTCTACATCTCTCCTCACATCGATAAATGTGTATAAAGTAAATGTAAACAAATCACCGAGACGGAGGGAGTAGATAAGATAAAAATTTACTTAACCAATTAATTAAATTATAGTGAAATTTAAATTATTAAATTTAATTTATTAAGTAATACGTAGTGTGTATAACATAAAAAAATTGTTATTGTAAATTGAAAATTGTCGGGTTTTAGTTAGTAATATAATTTTAAATATACAAATATGTTGATAATTAAAAAAAAAAAAGTTAGAAGGTTTATTTAATGTCCGATTTATATAAGCGAAAAATAGTTATAATAAAATAAATGTAGATATTGAAGTAATGAAATAAAAATAAGTAATGTAGATAGTTTGTGAATAAAGTGTATCTTTTTTAGCGAGTCTGAGAGTTTATGAGTTGAGTCTGAAAAATAAAAAGTTAGTGGAAAGTTGAAGTGGCAGAGTCTGAACTCTGAAGTTTAACTATAGTCGGTGGATAAAGATACTGTAAGTATTTTGTATTTGAGTAATATGGTACTTCCTCCATTCCATTTGATTCTATACATATTCCTTTTTCGGAAATTCCAATCAATTCTATACATTTCTATTTTGGTCCGTACTTTATTAAACTAAAAGACCAATATACCCTTCATTAATACCCCACCCAACCCACTTGCAATGTCCTTTTTTAAAGAATAAAGTAGGGGTAATTTGGTAATTCTATTGTCTACCTCACTTGATTTTCTTCTACCTTAATTACCGTGTTTTGGTCAAATGTATAGAACCAAACGGAATGGAGGAAGTATATTAATGATTGACATGTCCTACTCTCAATAGAATGATGAATTGAGTGACACAAATCTGGGAAATGTATCCAAAACAATGAAACTCAACAACAAGAAACCAAAACCACACTCACTCCTCAAACTCCCTCTCCTCATTCTCCTCCTCCTCCTCATCATCATAATCCTCTTCATCTTCTCCACCATAACATCATCCCCTCTCCCTCTTCCAAAACCGACACCGAAACTCGACACGGTCTGGGCAAAATGCGCCTCTCTCAATGGCGATAAGTTTCTATGGTATGCCCCACACAGCGGCTTCAGCAACCAACTCTCCCAACTCAAAAACGCCATCGTTTTCGCCGCCATACTCAACCGCACTTTGGTTGTCCCCCCTGTGCTTGATCACCACGCTGTTGCTCTCGGTAGTTGCCCTAAGTTTAGGGTTTTGAATCCGCCCCAGCTTCGAATTAGGGTTTGGGATCACCTCATTGATTTGATTCGCTATGGAAGGTTTGCTTCCTTGTTTTGTCTTTATTTACCGCTCTATTATTGTCGGAATTGTATGTAATTTACATAGAAAAGGGGACACTTATACAATTTACGAAAATGTGTACAATTGAATGGAAACGAAAATGTTGACATCTGTACTGATTGAATTCAACATTGGTTTTGCAAAATAAACGTATAAGCGAGTCGTTGGTAAGGTGATGGTTACGACAGTATACTCGGTGCCTCAATGGCTCCTGCAATTAGCGAGATATAAGGGGGTCGGATATATGCAACCTTAAATCCTAAAGTCGTGTTTTTGCACTAAATTGTAGATGACTCGGGGAGGGATGTACGAAGTCGACTGCCATAACCTACTTTAGGCGTGTTTTTCTCAAGTAGAAGTCGTTTCATGTATCTCAACAGCGAATACTTTATGTTCAATGTTAGTTCAGTAATGATTCATGATCAACTTGATCCCGTTACCTCCGAGGCTACAGCTTATGGTGGTGACTGGTGAGGGAGTGTCTTATGTACATTCCTTACCCACTTGAATTTAAACACATAGACACCGCTTGCTTCCGATTGTCTCAAAGTAAAAGTTGCTTCGTGTTTTGCATGAATTAGCTGTCACTTCATGACAAAAGAGTTAATTAGTGTGATGTTTTGCTTTCTTTCACCGTAATCGTAATCCCTTGTGAAATTGACGAGATAGTAATTATGGGCCAAATTGTCGGATATAATCAGTATTTCATCTGTCATCCTTAATTCATTATTGGTTACTTTCAGTGTCTTATCTAATTTCCTTTTGGTGTGGATATGTCTGCAGGTACATCTCGATGGCAGACATAATTGATCTTTCATCAGTGTCGACCATGGTTCGAACGATGGATTTTAGTTATTTTGTATCATTATTTTGTGGTATAGACCCGAGTTCTATTTGCTCAGATGACTCAGACACCCAGTCAAATTTGTTGGACCACCTCAAACAATGCGGATTATTTTTGTCTGGGTTCAACAGTAGTGTAGACAGATGTTTACACGCTGTTGATGAAGATTGCAGAAGCACTGTCTGGACTTACCAACAAAATGATTCCGGTGGGACTTTAGATTCCTATCAGCCGGATGAACAGCTCCGTAGAAAAAAGAAAATATCATTTGTAAGGCGTAGACAAGATCTACTCAAACATCTTGGGCCGGGTTCCGAAGCTCATTTATCGAGTGTGTTAGCCTTTGGAAGTCTATTCACCGGACCATACAAAGGGTCACAGAGCTACATCGATATCCATGAATCTCCAAGTGATAAACGAATACAATCCGTGCTTAACGCGATTGAATTTTTGCCGTTTGTTCCAGCCATTAAGAATGCAGGAAAGGAGTTTGTCCGAACAAAGATTCGGACTTCTTTTCTTTGTGCGCAGTTAAGATTGTTAGACGGCCAATTCAAAAATCATTGGGAAGCCACCTTTTCCGGTCTAAAGCAAAAGGTTGATGCCGTTAAGCAGAGGAACCCACTACCGATTCACGTGTTTGTCATGACTGATCTTCCCAGAAGTAACTGGAGTGGAACGTTCTTGGAAGTCTTGGCTGGTGATGCAAGCTCATACAAGGTTCATGTCTTGAACAATGAAGATGAAATCGTGAAACAAACTGCTAATAATTTTGCTGCAAGTCATGGTACGAAGTTGCGTCAGTGCCCACGGAATCAGCCTGATTTGCTTCTCTATATGGAGGAAACTGTTTGTAGCTGTGCATCTCTGGGGTTTGTTGGGACAGCTGGGTCTACTATTGCGGAAAGCATTGAGCTAATGAGGAAGAATAGTATCTGTTAGCGTCATCTGATGTTCTGACTTCTGACAATACTGTCAGTAACGCTCTTTGTCTGCAGCCATATTATTTGCTACTTTACAGGGCTAACGATGTTTGCAGCTCAATGTTGATTGCATTGCAACGACAGATATCCGGTGGCTATGCATTATACGGAGTATTACGGCACCACTCTGTCTGTTTCATGACGGATTTCCTGACTCTGGAAATTCAATTAGTTGAGGATAAGCTGATAACAGCGACACATCTAGGGTTTTTTTTTTTGGTTTTGCGTGAGCTTTTTATTAATATTGGTGTGTATAGTAGTTTTGATTCTTTTTACGGGATGTTCAATGTTGCCCGTGTTTACCAGATTTAGAGGCATGATCAAATTGTATTAAGAAGAGTTGAATTGAATTACAACGGCTGAAATTATGTTCAAAAGATTGGAACCTTACTCTTGACACCTCTTGTCTTATAATTCCGTTTTATGTTGAGATTGTTCCGCTTAATTGTATAATTCCGTTTTAATTAACTTATCAAATACAACTACGGTAAGTAATGACTATCACTTGAACTGAATTAAAAATAAGGCAAAATATAATAGTAGCGGTAACGCCAAGGACAACTAATTTTGAATTAAAACTGTTAAACCAAAACAATTTATTTGTCACGTTTCCGAGAATTCGAACAACGCACACTTAATAATAAGATGTAATGCTTATATAAATCAAAGAAAGAAAAGGAAAAATAGGCTTGATGATGAATTTTCACGACGTACAACTATGCAAAATACTTTTCAGACGTGAAAATTGCATGTCAACATCAGAAAACCGTCAATCTGAACTTGGGCCACTCTTGGTTCGCGGTTTCCAGTTTCCACCAACTGATGACAGTAAGCCAGGGCGAAATCCGAGAGTCAGTTAGATGTCTTTGGAAAAATAAGAACTACTCCGTACCTTGCTAAGCGGTACGTTGCATGGCCTTGTATACAAACGCAAACCATGAAGAACTTGTGTTGGAAATCCTATCAATCGACCCAACACCGTCACATCAGACTTGTGACAACAATGACGCTTTTTGCAAGCTGTTCACCGACGATTTCCTAGACCTTCAAGACGCTTGTTGCAAGAACAATGACGCTCCTCTTTACCGCATAAGACTACACTGTTTTGAAAAATACCGTCAATCTCTTAACGTTCCGTTGATTGGATATTATTATTTTGTCACAAACATCAATTTTTGGAATTAACGGAGGCTCATTATACTTATAAGGGAGGTAAATATAGATTTGTAGTAATCGAATATGGTTGATGACATTTCGAATTACACATCCATACACTATGATGTTTTCGGGTATGGATTTACTTTGATTTCCCCGCACATGTTCTCCTGCAAATAATAGCTTCAAAGTCACCGTTTATAGTCAACCTATTACTTGTTCCCTTCACCGTAAGTTGTCAAAAGGTTTGTACAACGATTTAAGTGTAGTTTAGAATAACGTTTTAGCTTCGAACTTCAAACGGCGGCACTGAAACTTTTACCCTCCACCTCATCTATCATGCGACCATCTAACCTAATTTATTTTTCGTTTAGGAACATATATATAATTGCACATGTTAGGTTGTTTGAAGGCATACCCAGTCGTAGTTTTTCATACAAAGATCGGCGAGCAACTTCATAGCAGTCACACTATTATGATCAGTGTTGTCACGATCCACCTCAGCACGATCAGTTTTGTTCTTTAGTTCTCCAACAGATGGTAGAATTTCTAAGGAAATACTCATTCTTCGGACATTAATTCATTGCTTCCTTGAAAAAGTCGACATTCTCGTTCCCTGCGGTAGAAGATGTTATTCTCCGCATTGCCCTACTGCCTAACTCATTCTTCGGGGGTTTTTTTTACAGCATTGACGACAACGCATTTATGGAGCGTACTGTGTTCCCATTTACCGACAAATTAACTGTAATATAGGAACATGGTACGCTCCCTTGTACATTTGTGGAGTGTACCGTGATCCTTTAGTGTTGGAATTATATGAGGAAAAGAGTTTGTTATAACTTATTATAGTTTGTTATTAGAGTTTGTTGGAGTTTGTTGAGAGTTTGTTATGAGTCATCAAAGTTTGTTAGGAGTCAAACATATATATACTCACTCATACGCTTGTACACATTGATTCAATTCATTCTATACAAACTCGTTTTATTTACTCTGGTTTTCTCTCTCAATTTGCTCTGTTTTCTTCATCATTCTTCTTCAAACTTCAAGCTTTTCTTCACCATTTCAATGGCGATTATGTGCAAATCATCATGGTATCAGAGCAGGTTTAGCCTGCTTCTGTGCCATCGTAGTTTGGTCAGCCAAATTCGTCTACAGTAAACCCTAATTTTGCGTTTTTTTCCAGAAAACCCTAATTCATCGTTTTTTTTTTTTTCAATTCTTCTTCAAGTTCCTCTCAATTCGCTTTGTTTTTCTCAAATTCAATTACAAAATTCAATCAAAATCCTCTTCGTCAATTCAATTTCTCAAGAATGGCGTCAACTACTACAGAAGCAAATTCTGATGCACGAATGCAAGGTTCAAATACGACGGTGCAAAGTCCTTATGATGATCCTCTCTATGTTTCAGCATCAGATTCACCTGGAATGATGCTCGTTAACAACTTGTTTGATGGAAAAGGCTTCATCAATTGGAGTAGAGGAATTCACATGGCGTTGGATTCAAAGAACAAAGAAGGTTTTCTCAAAGGAACGACGGTCATGCCTGAAGCTTCTTCTCCACGATTTCAACAATGGCGACGCGCAGACAGTATGGTGAAGTGTTGGATTCTCAATTCGTTGTCACCAACAATCAAAGAAGCTTTCATGTCTGCCAAATCTACGAAGCAATTGTGGTCAGACATTGTCGAAACTTATGGTCAGTCTAATGGACCTCTTCTCTATCAATTGAAGAAGGAATTACGCAATGTTACTCAAGAAAACATGTCAGTTCCTGAGTATTTTACAATCTTGAAGAAATACTGGGATGACATCGATGAAATTGAAGGTATACCTGAGTGCACTTGTGGAATTATGGAGAAATGCACCTGCAACATCTTGAAGGATACGCTGGAGAAAGCAAATAAAGACAAAGTCATGATGTTTTTGATGGGGTTGAATGATGTCTATGACAGTCTGAGAACCTCCATCCTTTCCATGGAACCTTTTCCAAATGCACAGAAGTGTTACTCTATTGTGTGCAGAATTGAAAGTCAGAAAAACTCCTCAATTGCTCTTCACAATTCCCAAAATATGAGTGCATTAATGGCGACAGTTGCAGGTGAAGGTCCTTCAGCCAACTACGTTGGTAGAGCAACTGGAAGAAACACCTGGAACAATTGGAAGAAGGATGGAAAGAAACCCAGGATTGATGACAGATGGTGTGATCACTGTCAAAAGAAAGGACACACCAGAGAAACTTGTTTCAGGCTTCACCCTGATCAAAAACTGAAATATCAGGCGAAGTTCAGTACTACAGCAAACAATGTGGAGACTCTTCCTCAAGTTCCTGCAAATACTCAGGGAGAAATCAAGCTTGATCCTATGTTGGTTTCAGCAATGTATAGGGAGATGCTGAGGATGTTTCAGTCACAGACTGCCTCTTCTTCTCAGGCTACAGAAATCCAGGACACTCCTTTCTCTGCAGTAAATTTTGCAGGTATTATTTCAGCCTCTAACATGGCTTTATCTTCTGATGATTCTCAAAATGTATATTGGATTATTGATTCCGGTGCAACTGATCATATGACCTCTAAACGAAGTCTGTTCTTACATCTGAGATCTCTCATTAAACCTGTTGTGGTTGGTCTACCTGATGGATCCACCAAATTAGTGACTGAAACTGGTGATGTTCAATTGAATCCTGACATTATGCTGCATAATGTGCTGTTGGTGCCAGATTTTAGGCATAATCTCATCTCTGTCAGTAAATTATTACTGACAAATACACTTCTCATAAACTTTGATGGTGATAAATGTGTTCTCCAGGCCCCTCTTTCTAAGAGACACCTGGCTTTTGGACTGTTAGAAGATGGACTGTACAAGCTCTATCACAATACACCTAATTCTGCACAAAGTTCTCAAGTTTTGTCCAAGAATTCATGCTCTAGTTGTTCTACTTGTAATAAGAAGAGTGCTTTAGATCTAATGCATGCCAGATTAGGGCATAGCTCTCTCAGTAAGCTAGTTCATGTTACAGAAATACAGTCTGATGTTCATAGATTGTCAAAGGATTTCTCATGTGAAGTTTGTATATCTGCAAAATTACATCAGTTTCCATTTAATAAAAGCTCTTCTAGAGCACTTTCTCCTTTTGATTTGGTGCATATTGATCTTTGGGGACCTTATAAGGTGCTTACCATCACTGGTGCAAGTTATTTTCTGACCATTGTTGATGATCACACTAGAGTTACTTGGACTTTTCTGCTCAGTCATAAAACCCAGGTTCATGGGCTTATTAGTGCTTTCATAGCACAGGCTGACACTCAATATGGTGCTAAAGTGAAGGTTATTAGAAGTGATAATGGGACAGAGATTGTGCAGGATATGTGTGGTACATTGTTTGCTTCTAAAGGAATAATACACCAGAAGAGTGTGCCTGGTGTGCCACAACAGAATGGAAGGGTGGAACGCAAACATAGGCACCTAGTTGAGACAGCTAGGGCCTTGTTGCTTTCAGCCCATTTACCCAAAAGGTTTTGGGGAGAGAGCATACTTGCTGCAACTTATCTGATAAATAAGTTACCATCTAGTGTTTTGGATTGGTTAACTCCTTTTGAAGTTCTAACCAAACAGAAACCTAAGTATGATCATTTGAGAATCTTTGGTTGTCAGTGTTATGCCCTTGTCAGGAGTCATCAGAAGGATAAGTTTGCTTCAAAAGCCAGAAAATGTTTGTTTGTTGGCTATCCATTTGCACAGAAGGCATACAAAGTATATGATTTAGACACTAAAAAGGTCTTTGTCAGCAGAGATGTCGTTTTTCAAGAGGATATATTTCCTTTTCAAGGTTGTGCAGACACTACTACAGTCAGATCACAATCACAAGCTTTATTTCCTACATATACTACTCATGAAGATGATCCTTTTCCCTCTCTCTCAGCAGATGATCCTTCTACTTCTACTTTGCAAGAAGTTATTTCTCCTGTTAGAGAAAACTCAAGGTTGCAGGATACTTCTACTACTTTACAGCAACACAGGGAGGACCTTTCTTCTGCAGATCATTCTGAACATAGGGAGCCTGGCATTGGTTCTATGTCTGCTATGCCTGATACTATTTACGCTTTAAAATCGTAAATGTAAAAATACCTGATAAATTCAACGGTTTTGTTTGCCCTACATTGCAGCAAACTCCTTCTGCAGATTTGGCTGTTGTTTCCTCTTCATCTGTTACTTATGATGATCAGTTTTCCTCAGCTCACTTGGCTTCTGTTGATAGGGTGTTATCTACTGTGGAACCATCTACTTATGCACAGGCTAAAATTGATCCACTGTGGGTAGAAGCTATGCAAAAGGAGCTTGATGCACTTGAAGATAACAACACTTGGGTTCTTACTGCATTACCACCTGGTCATAAAGCAATTGGTTCAAAGTGGGTTTACAAAGTCAAGTTCAAGGCAGATGGCACTGTGGAGAGATACAAAGCAAGGCTTGTAGCAAAAGGATACAATCAAGTTGAAGGTAAGGACTACAAGCACACTTTCTCACCTGTTGCAAAATTCACTACAGTCAGAACATTGCTAGCTGTAGCAGCTTCAAGAGGTTGGCAAATCAATCAGCTTGACATAAATAATGCGTTTCTTCATGGTTATCTTGAAGAAGAAGTGTACATGCATCCTCCTGAAGGATATTCTCAGGCTTTGGAAGGGCAGGTCTGCAGGCTTCAAAGGTCATTATATGGCCTCAAACAAGCCTCAAGACAATGGAATTTAGAACTTACAAAGTTATTGCTACATCATGGTTTTGTTCAGTCAAAACATGATTATTCCCTTTTCACTCAGGGTTCTGTGCCATCGTAGTTTGGTCAGTGTTGCAGTTAAGATGGGATGGCCTCTGACACAGCTTGATGTAAATAATGCTTTTCTCCATGGTCATTTAGATGAGGAAGTATACATGGTTCCTCCTCCTGGTTTGGTCTTACCTGAGCCTCACCTTGTTTGCAAACTACAAAAATCTCTCTATGGTCTCAAACAAGCCTCTAGGCAATGGTATGCGAAACTCAGTGGTGCTCTTCGAGACAAGGGCTATACTCAGTCCCTCAATGATTACTCTCTATTTTACAAGGCTCTTGGTTGCAGACATGTCTACCTTGCTGTGTATGTTGATGATATTCTGGTGACAGGTGATGATCCCTCAGAAATTCAACATCTCAAGTCTTTCCTCAATGACAGTTTCAAAATAAAGGACCTGGGTTCTTTGCATTATTTCTTGGGTCTTGAATTCTGTCCTACTTCCTCTGGTCTTGCTATGAGTCAGCACAGGTTTACTCTAAACCTATTGAGTGAGTTTGGTATCTCTTCAACTTCCACTGCTGTTTGTCCTCTTGATTCTTCATCTCAGTTGTCCAAGGATGTTGGAGACTTGGTTGAAGATCCTTCTCTATACAGAAAGATGGTTGGCAAGTTGAACTTCCTCACTCACACTAGGCCAGATATTTGCTTTGCTGTGCAACACCTGAGCCAATATATGTCTTCTCCTCGTGTTCCACACTTCAAAGCAGGCCTTCATGTTCTGAAGTATCTTGCAGGCTCACCATCTCAGGGTATTTTGCTCAATCACTCTCCTGACTTCAGTCTCCAGGCTTTTAGTGATGCTGACTGGGCTGCTTGCCCCAACACTCGTAGGTCTGTTAGTGGGTTTGTGATTTTCATGGGAGGTACTTTGGTCTCTTGGAAATCCAAGAAACAACAGACTGTTTCCCTGTCTTCTGCTGAGGCAGAGTACAGATCTCTGAGGCGTCTCACTGCTGAAGTGGCCTGGCTCACACGTCTGCTCTCTGAATTGGGTGTTCCTGACTTGGTTCCTGTGCCCATCCGTTGTGATTCTCAGGCTGCCATACACATTGCTAAAAACCCTGTCTTCCACGAGCGCACCAAACACATTGACCTTGATTGTCATTTTGTGCGAGAGAAGCTTGTATCAGGGTTGATCTCCTTGTCTCATATTGGTTCTAAGCATCAGCCTGCAGACCTCCTCACCAAATCTCTTGTGGGTGCTCAACATCATTTTTTGCTTGACAAGTTGGGGGTTTGTTCCACACCTCCAACTTGAGGGGGGGGGTGTTGGAATTATATGAGGAAAAGAGTTTGTTATAACTTATTAGAGTTTGTTATTAGAGTTTGTTGGAGTTTGTTGAGAGTTTGTTATGAGTCATCAAAGTTTGTTAGGAGTCAAACATATATATACTCACTCATACGCTTGTACACATTGATTCAATTCATTCTATACAAACTCGTTTTATTTACTCTGGTTTTCTCTCTCAATTTGCTCTGTTTTCTTCATCATTCTTCTTCAAACTTCAAGCTTTTCTTCACCATTTCAATGGCGATTATGTGCAAATCATCATTTAGCATTGACAAAAATGCATTTGTACCATGTTCCTAATTAATCACAAATGAACTTTATTATTAGATTTATGTAATGCATTACATATTTACAGTACTAAACATAAATGTACAAGAGAGGGTTAAACATTAAAACAAATAAAACGCTGTTTCGTAAAAATAGGGAGTATTTGTATGGAAATGTTGCGCTATTGATCTTCAGCCTCTTGGTTACACGACTACCCACATGCGACCTTTTTTCATTCTTCGTGAAAAAAGGACACAAAGACATTACGTTATTACATTATACTCGTACATCTTTTGTAGCTTACAAACGATTGTGTCATATATACAAGCTAAACGAATGAGTTATTCCATTTTTACAAGATATAAATACCACACCGATAGCAACGAAGAAGGTCGAGTTCCAGAAATAAGTTCAGACTTAACAGGCCACATCCGTTGGCAATATTTCGGCTGCTCCAACATCTGTATGAATTACAGTTTCACTCGAAGCATCATAGGACGACAAGACATTCCGCTGCAAATTACCAAAAAAGCAATGTCACAAATGCTGTCTATCATAGATTCCTGTGTCTGGTATTCGATATCATGTATGCTCCGAGAGAACAAATCTAAAGTTTAAGCAGTTTCGAACCAAAACTAGTCACTCACGATTTGAGGCGTGTTTTCTGCTCCCTAATATAGGAGTACTTTCTCTAAATGACAACTCCTGACAGATAATAGGTACTTACTTTAATGGTTCCGATCGATGTTTCAAACTTCTTATTACTGCAGTTGAGGGAGAAAGTGAAGAGGAAAAAAACAAGAGAACGATTCAATACAAAAATGACAAAGGTTACCATTACGGGAGCTTCACCAACGAGTCAAGTGCAGCAATCGGCACAGTGTGCCAAAAGTTGAGCATCTTGTCAAATTTCGTGTATTAGCGACAACGGAAAAGGGAAAAGGTTGATACTTACAACTGGCTCAAAATCAGGGCTAGATAAGTTCATCGTGAGGTTTTGCATCAGTAACAACACCTGCAAGCGTGAACAAATATTAACCTATTATCGAGAAAGCAAGTTTTTAGCACTATTCTTCTTTGAAATCGAACTTTGCTTTTTATTTTTCCCGTTTAACCAACTTTTATGCACTGGATAACATCGACAGACGATTTGAAAGTACTCCCTCCGTTTCACTCTTTTACTCCCACTTTCCCTAAAAGAAAATTTCATTTTATCGTCCCATTTGCAAAATTTCTATCCATGTCAATTTTTCCACTAATTTCATCTACACAACCGACTTTATAAGTTTGTTTTTTGGTAGCCTTTAATTTCATTCACACAACTTACTTTCCTCAATCCTTGTGCCACATCGAAACGGGAAGATAGGAGTAAAATAGAGGGAGTAAAATTTTAAAATATTTTACAGGACACTGGAAGTAAATGTGATGCTTGAAGGAGTAAAATCTGCAGACATCTAGTAAGGAAATGAAACTTAATACTCCGTAGCAATCAATCTCAACAGCACCGACAAACATAGAGGCAATGGACACGACTTGCGATACAAACCTAACGGGAAAAAAAAAAGCTAGGAACCGAGGGTCACTTAAAAACAAGAGCCTAGTATACTGCCATCTATGTTCTACAATATGGGGAACAACATTTCAGTCGTTGTTCCGTGAAGACAACTTGGTAGAATTCATAAAGGTCCACAGATTTACCCCTCTTAACATATTTTGAAACGGTATTGGCCACATTTAAGAAGCATGTCAGAAAAATTAAGCCATGATACAGCAAATTTATACCATAATATTCTATCATTAACAGACTTAAAGTCGGTGAAACTTACAGTCTCAAAATTGATGGGGTCCATTTCTTTAAGCTTCTGGACATGATCCTTTGTTTCTGGGTCAAAAACACTCCCTATGAAGCTGTAAACCTCGACAAAATCTGGTAAACCTGAATTGGTGTTTAACACAAACAATGAATGAGCCAAAATGAAACTTGAACTACGGTGTCACATTACATTTATACCAGCTAGTCTCTAAACAGTACTAAGCATTGGAAACTCGACGAAATTGAGATCTCAACTTCTCAAGTTATTATCAATCCAGATTAACATGGTGAGACACTGAAGAAGAAGAAATGTACTCCGTAATAATCAAAATTTTCGACACTGGACCTATAGCGGACATTTCAAATACCAAGTTTGTTAGCAAGGTTTCAGAAACCAGTGGATCGAAAAGAATAGATTATACAATGACAATCAAGACAGATGTAAAAAAGAATAGAAGTTAAACAGGAAGAAAGAAAAGCTCAATGAAGCTTACCGTGAAGTGCGGAGCTTTTTTCCTGCTTTGATAAGTCACAAGCCGGCGCTGATCCACTTAAGCGTCCAATTTCACTCAAAGCGCTACCAATATTTCTAGGGAAGCCCTTTGCTCCAGCATCTATGGAATCATACAGAATGAATATCTTCATAAAAAAACAGACAAAAATATTTCCCCAATAAAGCATCAACGGCTTTGCGAGGGGTAGGAGAAGTCGGATGTATATTGTATGCATCATCCATATGAAGGGTACTGGGTTACCTCACGATTTAAGAGTCCTAAAGTTTGTTTTGCCATTAAGATAGTGAATCTTTAGAAATTTAAAACGATAAGAAACACACACACACATGTGAATAACATATCAAATACTCCCTCTATCACTCATTTAACACCACTTTCCTTTTTCGGCAATTTCACTCATTTAGCCCCATTACTTTACATGGCTGCTTTTAACAATGAAAATCACCTTTTTACCCCCACTAATATACTTATTTTACTATAATATCACACACTTTAACTTTTCAAATGGGGCCCACTTAACCTAAAATACCAACAGTCCAATACGAGCCTATAAAGAGACGAGCCTAATAGAGCGACCAACTCTCTCATCTTTTACCAATGTGCAACCCTAACATGTGGGCCACCAATCCAGTAGGAGACTCTTAATACGAGGCATTTTCTTTGTGCTCCAACCTATTAAGAAGTGTGATAGAACGGCATGTTCATGCCAACATATAACCCCTGTAAATAAAGGAACTCCAAATCCTTTACGTTATTTCCTGATACAAACCATCCTATAGTATAACGCCAGACCGCATCCGAACACCATTGCTAACCAATACTCCAATGAATTTATCTATATTACCTACTCCGTATTATATTGGGATAAATACTGAGAAATACATATGTTTAGCAGATGGTAGATGTAGCTGGGGAAACGGAGAGCACAACAAGAGGCCGCGATCTATAATGTGGCACCAACGACATTTCAATACCGATTTTGTGATTGTTAATGAATTCACGTTGTTATTGCTTTTTGATAACGCAGGCAGGGATACTACTGAACTGCTGACAAGAAGAATTGCATATAAATAGAAAATTAAGCTTACCTTCGGCATTGTTGAGATTATCGTCATCTTGAGAAGGCATGTTTCCACTTGTGGCTGGGTTCATAAGAACTGAACCATCATCCCATGCAAGATAACCAGGTGCAACAGGGTTGAAGGAAGCACAAAATGCCATTGCTCCTTGTGGCGTCATCAACACTGCCAAACCAACATCAGTATCTGAGTACGGAAATTCATAAGGCAAAAGCAACACGCTAAGTAAATGATACGCTAGTAATCACTTAAAACGTACAAGAACCATTCTTATGCGCCTTCTGGGGATAAGGGTGAGAAGCCTTGCGCTTGGGTCGTGGTGGTGGTACATGAGCTACTGTACCATTCTTTTGAACTTTCAGAAAGTATTTCTGAGCATGGCTGCGTATCTGCACAAAAAAAATAAAAAAAATACAGAAATAAGATTAATAATATAATCATGTTGATCAACTAATATCACTACATCATCCACTTAAAACTCTTGGTCTCTAAGAGTTCATGCACTCACATATAATTAATCACGAGGGTCAGATGTTGGAAATACAAAGGTCTGATATATAACCAATGCAGAAACAATAAAATTATTTAAACCACTTTATTTAACGATGAAGGACTCTGAATTGAAATCCAGACAAATCTTTGCACTAATAGCACTCTTCAACGGAGAAAAAAGAATGATGTAGCAATTTGTTAGTTTTGAAAGCGAATGTATGACGTTGAGGGAGGAAACAAAACCTACGTACAGGTTCACATGGCAAAATTCTCAAAATAGAAGTAAAATAGTATTGAATTTCCATTATATTAATACTCAAAATATCTTTGTTGTAAAACTGTAACAACAGCATCTCTTCTAATTTTTTTAAGAATTCAACCTCAAAAAAATTAACAGACTAACATGAAAACTCTGTATCTGTCCGATCAGATGGTCTAATACAATAACAAACACAACAATTCCAGCGACTAATATTGTCTAAATTGCAATGAAGTGACGGTGTAAAAGAGCCTGAAGGCAAGGGAAGTAGGCTATTATAAATGAAGATATAGCAATTTAAGAAGAATCACAAAACCTGAATCACAGTTTTTGAACCAATAAAATCTTCGATTTTCTTCCAATCACGATCAAACCTAAACAATCAAGAAAATACGCAAAAAAAAGCTCATTTAAGGAGCAATGTGTTCATCAATGGATGTCCAAGAGCCAAACACGTGAAAACATATAAATAACTATGACCTAACAAAGATTCTCAAAGTGAAACATTTGTTTGCCTCGTTTCCAAGAACGGTGTAGATGGTAATTGAAACTTGAAAGTGAGAAGACAAGGAGGAAATAAGGAAATTAGTTAACATATAAAGACGGCAAGTGGATAAGAGTTACCCATCCCTCTCATTACCGTCAAATGAGATAAATAACTCCCCATCACCTCGTTATATATCCCCTTTGCACCATCACTTTCATCCTCCATCCATTTGGTTTGATCTCTAAACGATTACCTACCGAAACCCCTCCAAACCCAGTCATATATCATTCGTCCCCATAAGTTCAAGTGTTCAACCTACGGTTACATCAAAAGAATTCTAACTAGGAACGTCTTGAGGATTTCAGATCCTCTTGTAGTCTTATCAACTGGAGCATCCAGTCCCCAAAACCAATCATGAAACTCGTCCTTGCGGTTACGTATAGGCAGGGTTATTTCTTTATTCATGAATTAAAAAGAAGTCAAAATCAAAGGAATAAAGGTCAAATTTGTCAAGGCAAAGCGACGCTGCATGCCCTGCACAGACTCCAGCCATAAATTTCACAGAAACTTGAATTCAAAACTACAAATCTACAATTTTAACAGACGACATTCTCACTGATCCTCACACCAAATTGGTTACGACATTTGTTCTAAATATCAAAACCTGTAAGGGTTTCAGGCTTCAGTTGTTGACAGCGGCCACAAGGACTAAATAATTGGTGACTGTCAGCCTGTCTGGCGAATCGTCGAGGAAAAATTCTATTAGTGGGGCAATAAAAAGGGTCATTTTTTATTGAGTTACTAAGATGGACGATAACAAATTCACAACTCTCCATTCTTTGTTCAGCGGTTCAGTCACGTGTTTGCATCTCATACAACAGCCTAAACTGTATGACTGTGCAGCTCAACCACGTGTTTGCAGAAAACTAAACTGTGTAGCTCAACCAAGCTGAAGATGATATGAGAAGGCAAGAAGCGCCCCCTAAGAGTTATTGGTGACAAGGGGATTGGTTGCTGTCAGCCTGTCTGGGACTGGCAGTTCGTCAGAGGACAAATTCTAAAGTAGGGGAAAAGAAAGGTCATGGTTTTTTGAGTCACCAAGATGGAAGATTACCGATTCATTGCTCTGCCACGTGTTTGCATCTCATACAACAACTAAACTGCGCAGCTCAACGAAGCCTAAGACGACACAGGCATCGCCTCGTGAGAGTTATGAACCGGTTTCTTTTTCTACGAAACACCAGTACACCACTGATCAATATCCTTCGCTTAGTGCTTGCGCCCCTAACTAGTAAGTCCACCACTATATGAGCCTATTATATGTGTGCAACGGTTTTTATTTGTGACAGTTTTTAAAGACCCTAATAATGGTCACAGAAAAAACATCACCGTGGTAACATTTTCCTAATAATCATGAGGAATAAGAACTACTCTAATTTAAATTTATACCACTAAAGACACGGTCTTTCACAAGAACTACTCAATTTTACAAAAAACCGAAGCTAATCAATCAACCCCCAACACATTATACATTAACCACTACTCTCTGTAAATTTACGGTTTTCTTTCGAACAAAAAAACACAATTTCTTCAAAACCCATTAACGAACACAAAGAAAACGATCAATTTACACTCGTTCCGAAAACAATAATAATAAAAAAGAAAAAGAAAAGAAACGTACAATTGGAGAGCTTCAAGAAACTTATCATGCTCTTCATCAGTCCAACTTTCGCGGGACTTAGTAATGGTATACGGTTTCCTGACTTTCTTACCCGACAACCCTTCCGTAACCGGCGGTGTATTCGCTTGACCCGAATTCATCAACCCGTTTCAAAACCTCTGCATCAGTGGATCATTACACTCTATCAATCTATTATTATATACTTTTTATAATAAATGTTTGTGTTTTTTTTTTTTGGGTTGTAATAATAAATGTTTTGGACGAAAAAACTAATGAGCACCAGAAAATTTGGTCACAGAAAACCAAACAAACAAACACGACCCCCACCCTCTGCGAGTGACGGGGTCACACTCACACACTCGTTGAACGTGTGGCTAGAAATGATGTTGTGTTGTGTTGTGTTTCCAATACTTTTTACTACGGAGTACTCCGTATTTTGGGAAGGATTATCGTCCACATATATGTTGATGACTTCGTTTGAATCGCATGTGGCAATTTGGGAAGGGACTTTGGGGTTAGACCTCGACAAAACTTACTTGATTGGATAAAGGCTGATTAGACATGAAATTGAGCCGATAATTACGATTTAAAATTGACCTGAAAATCAAAACGACCTTACCTGATCTAGAATGCCGTGACATGAAATTAACTCGTAACTCGAATTGATCGATCTGAAAACAATTTGACTCGAAATTACGATACACAGAACGCTAGGTGACATCAAATGACTTAAAAATAATTTATTTGATATTGTATAATCAATTAACATCTAGTATATGCATAAAAATTTTAAAACGTAATTGATTTTCCAGTATACGGAATTTACTCTCGTTGTATACTTTTTTCATTTAGTTTTCCAAAACTACCCTTTTTTACTCCTACAGTATACAAGTTTTTCTCTCTTTTATTCCAACTTTTTTTCAATCAAAATTTATCAATTACTCAATAATTCAATCATCAATTACGATAACCGCTTTAATCATGTCACAATCTATTTCAATTTGAATGTTAAAATATCAATTTTTAATGCTCGTAATTTCAATTCAGAGTAGATTTAATTAAAACTTAAAGTTAGGGTTTGAATAGGTGGTGGGATTGGTGGCATGTAGCGACGGATGGTGGAAAGTACACCGAGAGGCGGCGTCGGCAAGGCCGCAAGGGACGTACGCGTGAGTCGCTGGTGTAGTTGTGTGACAATGGGGTGGGTGGGGTGTACGTACTTTACTTGTTTTTTTTTTTAATATTTTTTTTAAATTTTCTTTTTTATTAATAAAGTTTTTGTGCATACTAATGAATACCACCGACCTCCCGCCCACACCGGCCATCATCCGGCCGCCTTTATCGGCATTGCCTCCGGCCGTAACTGGCACACAAGCCACCAATCCCACCACCTCTTTATACCCTAACCCTAATTTCATTTAAATCTATTACTCCCTCCGTCTTGGTGATTTGTTTACGTTTACTTTATACACATTTATCGATGTGAGGAGAGCGGTAGTAAAAAAACTAATCAATATATATAAGTAAAAGAGGCTTTTTTTGAGCCCTCTCCTTAATTCAAGGAGTTTAAGCCAATCATAAAATTACATTAAGAAAATAAATTAAATTGTGAAAAAATAATAATTTGGAAAGAAATAATTACATGAGAAATAATTCCCTTATTTAATTATGAAACATTAGAAATTTTTTAGCTAAGTCTTTGATTATTATGTTTCATAAAATGTATCTGTCGAAAAAATATAAAAATAACATCATTAGTTTCGAAACGAAAAATGCTATCAAATGAGTATAAATATCAAAGTATTTCATTCACTAAAAAAATTCATTTGAAAAATAGATTAAATAATTTGCATTCAATAAAATAAAAAATTGGAAAGAAACAAATATATGACATATAATTTGCATTCAATAAAATAAAAAATTGGAAAGAAACAATTATATGACACATAATTTATTTGTTTAATTATGATACATAAGATATTTTTTTTAGGTAAGTCTTCAAACCTTTTTTGTGTGTATATATATCAAAAACTGTAGCTTTGTCTTCCAAGGTACCAGGTTAAATAGTTTTAGTTTATTATGTTTTAATTATGATTACGATTTGTGTTATTTTTATTTTTTTACGTGTATTTGATTTGATATGTGTATTAATTTCGAAAAGTTTTATTTCTTAATTATCATGTTTGTTATTTAACCATAGCTTGATTGAATTCATAATGACTTTTTTCCCTTTGTATATCATGATTTATATTTTAAGTTCAAGATCCGGCGACTTATCAATAAACTTGATTACAAAATCAATCGAATACGATCGTGAAAGGTATACATGATCTACTGATTATCTTATTTTCATATCAAATCATTATTTATTGTTGTATAATAATATTTACTATTCATCATACTTGATCTTTTAGTTAGTTTCATCGTATTAAGTTTTGATTTAATTGTTCATGTCAATTTTGTATGATAATATCTGAAAATTAGGTATAAAAAGAATCAACATGGTGTATTATAATAATACGGTAAAGTTTAGTTTGATGATAAAATTTCAAATTTTTACTATTTCGTTTTAAAGTATTTCTTTTAATTCTATTATAAATTAGAAATCAAACTATATATTTCATATCTATATACATCTACATAAAAGAGAGTTTTGCTAAGTGTTTTTAGAGTGCCCACATCATAATTTATTCAATTTGTATATACATTTTTGTTGATGATTAAAAATATTAAAAATGTTTTTATTACTTATTAATATAAGTGAACAACACTTACAATGATTATTTTATAATCTAATTAAAAATAATTATTTGATAATTTAATAAATTCAAAATAATTAGTTTTGCATAAAATTAAAAGAAAAAATCTTCTAGAAATAAATTCAATTAAAAGCAATTAACTTTCACTAAAATTTAAAGAACAAAAAAAGTAAGCTAAAAAATATTGAGACCAAAGTTTATCCTATTATTATTATAATACTAACCTTTAGCCTTTTTCCTAATGTTTTCAAAACATTTTAGTTCTCTGTAATATTTAATTAAAAACTTACTTAAAAAATATTAAGCCTTACATTTGAAAAAATAGTATTTTATTTTAATTTCCATAAGATACACTTACATTTTCATAAAAATTGGAGAACTCATGAATAACACTTACCATACTTATTTGATATTTTAATAAAAATAATATCTTGATAATCTAATAAAATTCAAAGAAATTAGTTCTCTATAAAATTAATAGAAAATCTCTCCTACAAAAGAAATTTAATTTAAAGTAATTACTCCGTATTTTTCTATATAACTTAAACAAAAACTTACCTAAAAAAAAAAAAAATTAAGACTAGGAAATAAAAAAAAATCAAAAACTTAGCTAAAAAAATATTAAGACTAACCTTTTTTTTAAGTTTTATAAGACTAAAAAAATAATCTACAAAATTTCCTTATTTAGTAATCATACATTACATGATTTTTAGGTATGTCTTAACCCTTTTTATATATAAAAATAGGATCATGTAAGTCCACCCTATCTTTTCAATCCTACATCTAAATTTGAGCAAAGAGGATCTTAAAGATCAATTTGCTCAAATTAAATCTCGCTAATAATATACATAAAAAAAAACCATTTGCTTGATCTTCCTAAGTACTTCGTACTACGTTAATAGTTTAAGTTTAGTATGTTTTAATTATGATTACGATTTGTGTTATTTCTATTTTTTACGGTGTATTTGATTTGATAAAAGTATATAATATTGAACTGTTTTATTTTTTAATTACCATGTTTGTTATTTAAACATAGCTCGATTGAATTGGTGATGATCCTTTTTTCCGTTGTATATGTTTTAGATTTATATTTTAAGTTCCAGATTTTTTGTTCTCATTGAGTAAATTTGATTACAAAACCAGTAGCGATACTAATGAATATGTAACATGAAAGGTTAAAAAGATAAACAAGACTTATTAATTGTCTTATTTTCAGATAAAGTCATTTATCGTTATATGATAAATTTTTATAATTTATAATGTTTGATCTTTTAGTTAGTTTCTTCGTGTTAAGTTTTGATTTAATAGTTAATGTCAATGTCAATTTTGTAGGAGAGCATCCGAAAATTATGGAAAAAAAAACTAATCTTTATGGTGTAGATGGATGTTGGTAGTTTTTTTTCCAAAATAAAAATAATTAAGGTAATATTTTCAATTTTTTAAAAATAAATGTAGCATATATAAGGTAATTTTGGAAAAAATACCCAAATTTCACATTCAAAAGTATTAAAAAAAAAGTATTAAGTTGAAAATATACTATTATATTATGCATATAATTTATATATAAATTTTCATATAAAGCTGATACGATCTTATGATAAGATTATTTTATTTTCAAAATTATTTTTACGTTTTATAATAGATTTTAGTTACTTTATTGTAGATCTAACATGTGAAATGGTTACACGTGAGACATATGCTAATATTCATATCCCGAGATAAAGGACTAATCATATAAATATTAGTCATGTATGATAATTTTCGTCGAGCAATGGACTTGAGCACACATGCAAATATTAGAATCAAATATGTAAAGTTTCAAAGTAGATGACAATTGAATTATCGACAAATTTCATTGGATTTAGTCAAAATCCGTTGGTTTTAATTTTAAATTGAATAGAAAAATAAAAAATAGTCATAAATTGCTAAGGAAATGATGTATTTTTATTGACAAATTTCATTTACATTATTTTATCAAAAAAAGATAAATCATTCATTATTAAATATAACTTACTCATTAAAAAAAAAAAAAAATCATTCATTATTAAATACACATTATTAAAACCCGTGCATCGCACGGACTTTAAAACTAGTAAAATAATAATATAAGTACAAAGGAGGTCCCGCTTGCTTAAAATTATGAAATGTAATTGGTTAAAGGAGTGGGGTCCACCTCCCACATGGGTCACCCATGACCATTTATGGAAAGTGTAAACAAATGACCTGTAACCCCCTAAATGGAAAGTGTAAACAAATGACCGGGATGGAGGGAGTAGAAAAATTTATTAAAAATTGATATGTTCAAACAAAAATTGAAATTAAAGTAGATTATTATGTGAGTATGTGACTGAAACGATAATCGCAATTCATTTGAATTTTATTGAGAAATCGATTGAATTTTGATTGAAAAAAGTTGTGGAAAAAAAGAAAGAAAGTTGTATATTGTGGGAGTAAGAAAAGGGTAGCCATGGAAAACTAAATGAAAAAAGTATACGATGGGAGTAAAACTCGTATATGAAAAATCAATACCCTTTTAAAAAGTGTTAATGCAATCCCAACGAACATAATCTTTGTGATTTTTATTTGGAATTTTGACGCGCTTTCCACGCCCAAGAACTCCTTCTGTTAGTCAGAATTTTTCTTTCGTCCTCCACAAGTACGTCAGACCCATGTTCAAGCTCTACAATATCACGTGGAATAGTACCAGATTCAGCACCACTATCTTGGGTTATGGCGACGCCGTCCTTCTCAATATTCGAACTAGAGGTAGCGCCCCCACTGTCCACTATACGAGAACCGACAACAACAAGAACAGGTTCGGCAGCAGGGACAACAGTCTCCTCATCGACAAAAACAGGGTCATTTGCAGCATCACCCGAAATAGTCGTCCTCTCATCTGATTTTTGCGAAAAGGGAAAGACATTCTCGACAAAACTGACATCACATGTAACAACCTGGTTTTTAGTCGACTTTAATTACTAAGGCGGAAATTAATTAAGTCTTAAACCAGCGTTATTAATTATACAAATAACCCAAAATATTACATCATCGTTTAAGAGTTGAATAAAACAACTCTAAGTACGGAAATTTAAAAGAGAGTAGCGTTAAATATATTACATATCTCTCGCAAAACAACTAAAGTAAAGCATAAAACGTCTCGTGGCCCCGTCCAAAATCCAAATTTCCTGGCCCACTAACTTCCCCGCACAATAAACTATTGGGGATGCTCACTGAATGACAAAGGACTAGCTATGCTCATACTTACCCTCGATTTCAATTACTTTGGTTTAATATTATCGCTTTATAAACATAACATTATGATAAAAACATAAACATGCTTATTACATATAGCATATAAAGACATATAAGTCATAGCAAGCATGCGGTTTAAAGCGATAAATCATATAAGCATGATATTTAATTATGAAGGCAAATAGCATATAATAGCATATCAATAGTATCACAATAATTCAACAGGATTACAATGCGATATCAGATCGCAAACATACATACGTATTGTATCATTCTCATCATGCAGACTCGATTCACTTCAGAAACTTGTGGTCTTTAATTTTCGAAAATGGTACACACTCGTTCTCATTTAATCAAACAACACACAACACATACTGCTTACGAGCCTGACTAATCGAGTAGGCCTTTGTACTTAAGTCGATTGCATCTCACAACTATTGTGCAGCGACTTACTCGACTCGTAAACCACGCCGAATACTATAGTACTTGCATCTCATCTTCTAGTGTTCGAAATGATTCGAACTTCAGATACAATCTCGTCAAGTAATCTTTACGCAGGGTAAGAACGAATGCAAGTGTCGCACGGCAAGGAGACAGAACCGCTATAATCGACCTGAATCCACAAGGTCACGGGTGCCCTGGTAACTTTAGCGAAATAGGGGAATAAAACCCTAGTCTAGTATGCATACACTAATATCCAATTTAAGAATGAGCTATGCTATTCATAGAGCACCTTAACTCAGGATAAAACGACTATTTCCTAAAGCCTGAGACAAAAGCCTTGGCATATTCATTATCTTGTACGGCAATGGCGACCGCTACAAGACTATCTTAAACCCACTTCACTTACGATTGACGTTTTCATATCGGAGGCTCAAGCGTTTGACCTTTTATTTAACTTAATCAAAGTTTATTATTTATTTGATATTTACATATCTCATGTTACTAGACTCTCCTAGTCTCAGCGTCAAACGTTTTATTTGAATTGTAGGTTTCATATGATCACATAACACGTTCGTTTATTATTTGAGGTGTTGTTAATTATTAACGTTTTTAGATTTCTAACTTGATATGTTTATTAATATGTCAAATTTTATTTAAGTGTTTTTCAGACACTTTAAGTCATTTACTTATTCATTTTCAATTTTCTATATTTAGTAAAATTTTCAATTATTTTCAGTATTTCACTATTCATTTTTCACTATTCACTATTCACTATTCACTATTCACTATTCATCGTATTTTATACGTATTTTTATACGTATTCGTATTTTTATACTTCGTATTTTATACGTATTTTTATACGTATTCGTATTCCTATACTTGTACGTATTTTTATATTTATACGTATTCTTATACTTAAGATATTTTAAGTATAATACTAAACTTGTTTTTATTTTCTAAGTACAAATTTTTAGTTTCAAAGTCGTTAGGTTCGTTTTGTACTTAGTGATTTTTGAAAATATTTTAGAAGTCTAGTTTTAAAAACGTTAAGTTCGGTTTGTAAAAAAAATGATTTGTGATATTTATTTTAAACCGAGAGTTAGTTAAATTTAGTCGTCTATCTACTAATTTTAGCGATTTTCATTTTTAATAATAATGGTATCGTGAATGGTTCATTCTAGTCCGTATGTCCAAGTCCAACAGTCCAAATTGCAAAGGCGGTAGCACACGAATTAGTTCATTTTTATAACGGTTACATATTTTTATCGGTTTATAATATTTCATTTATAACTAAATCGATTTATATAATATTTCGATTCTAATAACTATTAAACTTTAGTGACTTAGTGATAATTTCATTTTAATCAAATTTAGTCAATTTTAAGTGATGATGTCGTGTGACTTAATATATATGTCAAAATTGATTTATTTCTTTTAATTTCTTAAATCTAACTTATTAACTAATAATTAAATTATATTAACAATTAAACTAAAAAGTGATAAAAACAAATTTAACCTAGAAATGGCAAGGTTGCCGTGAGCAAGTGTAGTAGTAATTAAGTTTTTTTTTCGTTTTTCAATTTTATCGGTTTTTAGCTTAAAGTTTTTATATTTCAATTATTCTAATTATACTAAAACGATTTAAACTAAAATTAAATTTACTAAAAATTTCATTTATATTTATGAATAGTGTTTTTCAACACTTTAAATTTCTAACTTTTTATTCTAAATGATTTATAATGTTTTAAGTTGATTTATATTATAAGACTAATAATATATAAAGTAATAACTAAACATAAACAAAAATTAATAACAAACATAAAAGAAAGCAAAATCAAAGTGAAAAATAATGATGAACATCAACATGAAGAATTTAAGAACACTCATGAAGATCATAATAAAGCTCAAGAACACTAATTTTGATTTTAACAACTTATAATTTATTTTCCTAATTTAATTTTTTTAACATGAATACGTCTATTTTAACTAACTTATCCTAACATATTATTTACTAAAATTAAAAGTGAAAATATATTAAAAAAAATGGAAATGCCGAGATATATATACATGAACATACAATTTTTATTTTTCATTTTTAATCACTTTAAACTCATTTTTAATACTTCACATAATTTTTATATATGATTACTACTCAAATAAAACATAACTAAATATAAAAATCATATGAACACAAATTGAAAGTGCTCAAAAACAAATTAACTACACACATGAATATATTACTACAACTTAACTATTATCATTATTACTTATTTATTATCATTTTATTATACAACACATAATCATACAAGTTCATATAAGTAATGTTTAACATATTTAACATAATTTTTATATTCATAAAAACATAATACAAAACAAATTAATTTACTAAGAGGATAATATAAGACATAGTTAGTCACCTTAATTAGGATGTTAATCGTCGGGGATCTAAAATAAATTTTAGATCGGATTTTCTTCACCCATAAAACCCATTAACTTCACTCATAAATCCAAGTATGTTAGCTCCTAAAATACCCACTAATTAACTAGAATGCTTAGGAATTATTAGAAATATTATTAAGGTTTTTATTTTAGAGGTTTTTGGAAAGAAATGGAAGAAAATGAAAGAAAAATAAAATGGAGGAAATGAAGAGTAATGCTACGGCATTTGTAGTGCACAAGAGTGTTCATTTTGCAACTTGTGATTTTTGAGAAAAGTTGAATTGAATTAGGTTAAGTAAAGAAGATATGCTTTAGTTTTTAATGAAATTAAAGTTTAATTATAATGTATTTAGGGAACAAAATAATCAAGTGCATTACTTGTGTCATAAATTACTATTTAGGTAAAGAAATGTTCCCTTGATATTTTTAAAATGTTTTTCACGAAATTAGTCAGTTTTAAAAAGTCGGGTGTCAAAAGCGATAAAAGTTAAAAAGTGCTGTTTTGACGATTTTCTGAAAAGTATTCATTTTATAAATTTAAGACTAAAATATTTTATTTACTACTTTAGAAAATTTTAAAAAGTGACGGAAATGAAAATGGTAATATTAAAGTAGTAGTATTGAATTTGTATTTATATTTTTATTAAAAGTATAAACTTTAAATTTAAATATAAAATAAAATAAAAGTGATGATGATAATTATAATGGTGTAAGTAAATGTGTAAGAAAATGGAAGTGGATAACTTTGACTAAGGAAAGTCAAAAGTCAATTTTTCGGGCTCGGTTCTCATTTCTCGAAATTTTCGATTTGCGCGATCGCAGAAAGTCTCAAAATAAAGGATATGATCTTAAAATAGTGTTTTGAAATAAAATCGGAATTAAAAACGAAAATAATTTTCGAAAGGGTATTAAAACAAAAATCGGATCCTAATCCTCGAAATTTTGAATAAAAATTTCCTAGGTCGAAATACTTATTTTTTTCGTTGAATGTTATAGATTTAAAGAATTATATTCAAACGTCAAAAAGTTTATCAATTTAAATTAAGTGTGACTTCGAATTTCGACAATATAGAAAAAGCTAGTTTAATAAAAATGAAATAGTAATTAGATATTAATATAATATGATTTATAAATAAAAATCAAAATGATTATATTTTGATGTTAAGTTTGCTTTTCCAAAATTAAAAAGAAATTGGAAGAAGATAAGATTGTTTGATTTTTGATTTGCGTGTTTGAAATTGTTGACCCGAATTTCAGAGACGGGGAAAGTATAAAGGTTCATTTTTTATTCGAAAATGAAAAATGTTTGAAATTGGATTTTATGAATAAAAGGTTTTACATATATATTTATGAATAGTAAACATAACTTAACATTTTTGAAATTTGAAAGGCGATATTAATTTTGTGTTGATTTTTATAAAATTTTGAAATGTGTTTCTTTTTCAATTCTAAAGATAATACAACAAACTTTAATTTTCAAAATTTTTAAATTTGTACTTAAGAAATTTTAATATTATTTGGCGAAAAAAAAATTCAGACGCATTTTTATTATAAGGAAAAGGATGAAATTCTTTTATCAAATTGTGTTAAAATAACACGGGGTGTTACATGACAGGACTGAAAGTATGTACCCGTCTCAAGATCAAATATATTCCAACCCTTTTTACCGAATGGATAACCGATAAAAAACACACCTTCGACTACGACTATCGAACTTATCGGCGAGATTTAAATTCTTAGCATATGCTAAGCACCCGAAAACCCGAAGCGAATTAAGGTCAGCCGGTTTACCAATAAAACATCTCAAAAGGTGTTTTTCCTTGTAAAATACGAGTTGGTGTTATATTTATCAAATGGGCAGCTGTTAAAACACACTCACCCCAAAAAGCGGTCGGTAATGAACTTTGAAATCGTAGAGCACGAGCCACATTGAGTATGTGCCGATGCTTGCGTTCAACTCGAGCATTTTGTTGCGGAGTTCGCACCATAGATGTTTCGAAAATTATGCCTTGCTCACGAAAATAAGGGATTAAAGGTTTAAATTCCGTCCCATTATTGCTCCGCACTCGTTTAATAGTGGAACTAAATTGTCTCAAAATTAGTGCGAAAAATTCCTTCATAAGGCGAGTAACTGCATCTTTTGATTTGAACAAAAAAATCCACACAGTGCGCGAATAATCATCAATTGAAAGGAAATAACGTGAACCACAAGCTTGATTTGAATCATAGGGACCCCAAACATCACAGTGAAAAAGATCAAACAAATGTGCCGCTTTATTGGTACTTAACGGAAAAACAGACCGAGTTTGTTTAGTCGTAAAACAGACATCACAATGTTTATTATTGTCCAACTAATGCTTAAAATTTCCAAGGGACGAGAGACACTCCATTGCCTTAAACGATGGATGACCTAGCCGCTTGTGCCATAGACCGACATTCCCAGCATCTTCGATCGCATTAACACGTCTTGGAGTTTCCATAGGCAGATGGTAGAGTCCATCCACCACGAGTGCACCCTCACCAATCCTCGTCTTCAAGATAGGGTCCTGAATAACACAAGTTGAATTAGTGAATTGAATACACAAATTTTGTGAAAGTAGCATTTTTGAAACTGATAATAAGTTGCAGGTGAAATCTGGGACGTAAAGCACATCAAGCAACACGAATCATCATTAATTCTCGCCTTGCCACGATGTGTGGCTTTTAAACGAGCACCATTAGGAAGACCCACTGCGAGAGGTGTAATAGAAACACACTCATCCAACAACTGAAAATTCCCACACACATGTGTGGAAGCACTTGTATCGACGATCAAAGAGACAGTGTGCTTACTATGAAGACGGACATGATTTGCATCAATTGCGGGCTCACCAAACACCGCATTAGTGTGAACGGACAACGAACTACTCCCCGCGCCGGAGGCTGCACTAGACCGTGGCTCACATCCCTCTAGATGACCGTATTTTTCCCAGCAGTTTGGCTCGCTATGGCCAGGCTTTTTACAGTGGGAGCCCTTGAGCCATGGCTTCCCCTGTTTTCCACCTGATCCTGCCCTCCGCCGTGGACAGCAAAGGCCATCGCTGTGGTACTTTCCTGGGTGAGGTTGCGTACCTCCTCTTCCTGCACGATGCGAGAGTAGACGGAATCCAACGACGGCATTAGAGTAGTACCCAAAATGCGGGACCGCGCAGTGGAATAATACGGGATAAGGCCCATTAATAATTGTCGAGTCTGCCGTGTTTCACGACGTTGCTGCAAGTAGAAATATCGCACTTGCAACCAGAGAGTAACAAGTAGGAAGGGCGTCATAGTCATTGACATCATCCCAAAGTTTCTTGAGTCGACCATAAAAATCCATCACCGTTTCTAATTCCTTTTGCTTGCAATCGGAGATCTCCGACTCCAAGTGATAAATCTTAATACCATTACCACGAGAAAAGTGATTACAACTATCGTTCCACAATTCAACTGCCGTATCGCGATATGATATCGACGATCGAACTGTGGGATCAATCGTATTAAAAATCCAAGCTATAACCGTGTAATTGGCAGTGGACCAATCATCCAGATCCTCTAATTTAGCCGACGGCTTCTTGAGAGAGCCATCAACGAAACCGAGCATCCTTTTCGCCCCCAAACCGTTGCGAAAACCCTTGGACCATTATGCGTAATTAGAGCCTTTCAGCAGTACATGAGTAATTTTGGCTGAGACTCTATCAGAACTGGAAAGAGCATAGACGGGTTTGGTGACATGCGGCGGGGAAGAAGCCGGTATGAGTGAACCGCCTGACATAGTTTAGGATTCGAGAATTTGAAACCTAGTTGATACCATATAGAATTTGACAAAGAATAATATTGAATGTGATTTTCTGTCCATGTCAGGAACCAACTCAACCAAAAGTTTAAGCTGATGGTTAGAGGCCTAAGATCAATTATATACTCTAACAAAAAGTAACATTTGGCCAAAAAAAATTCCTGATTTTTACTTAAATTTTACAATTTGACCTGAAAATCAATTATTATAAGGTACATCTATGTGTACCTAGAGCTGGCAAGCTTGACCCGACCCGAGTGACCCGACCCGAACCCGAGCAAAAACCGACCCGATTAACCCGAAAATATTGTGACCCGAAAACCGACCCGACCCGACCCGATGACAACCCGTAACCCGACATGACCCGATAATCAAGTGACTAACCCACCTGCATCTGACCCGATGATGACCCGACCCGATATCGACCCGACTAATTTGACGACCCGATAATTATTAAGCTTAATTTTATTGGATTTAAAGCAAATTATTATTTAGAATGATATATTTGACTTAATAATGAAGTAATTAAATAAAATAACGATCAAAATACTTATTTTAGTGGTTAAAAATTGAAATAATTCGATATAATCGCGCTGACCCGATAATGACCCGACCCAAACCCGACCCGACCCGATACACTATTTGACCCGATATGACCCGACCCGAACCGAACCCGACTCGACCCGAAAGGGCACTTTGACCCGACATGACCCGAACCCGACATGACCCGACCCGACTTGACCCGACCCAAACCCGACCCGACTGACCCGATTGCCACCTCTATGTGTACCAAGCTTCATATACCCATTATATCAGATTTACCTTGTTGTCCCTAATTTTTGTTTTCCTTTTTATTTATACTTTTTATGAAAGTTTTTTTTACAATGATTTTAACTTTTATTTTATAATATAAAAAATTCAAAAAAAATATCATTATTTATAATTTTTTGTGCTCTTTAGATTGAGATCACATTTGATATAATTTATAATTTATTTTAGTTTTTCTATTTATTAATAAATTCATAAAATTACAAAGTACTTCTGTATTCATAAAAACTAATTTGCATATTCAATACAAGGAGTTGTTATATTCATAAAAATTAAAATAACATGTTTTGAAGGCAAATCAATACATAACCATTTGTATGACCTTACTCCCATTATCACAATTAATTATAATAATTACTAAACTAAATAGAACTCTGTACTAATTATCTGTAACCATTTTTTTTTTTTTTTTTTTTTTTTTTTGTAATGCTTTGAAATTTTCGATTACCTATTGTCAGTTGTTGTATACTCCCTCCATTTTTTCCATTTAGCCCCACATACCTTTTATAGAATTTTTTTCCAATTAGCCCCATTTCCCTTTTTAGTAACTTTCTCTCTCATATACTCTACTTTTTCTTACATAAAACTACTTTTTCTCACTCACAACTAATTTTTTATTATAAAACTATACTACTTTTTCCTCATTCTACCCCACATTTTTCATTTTTCCTTAAAAAGAGTGAAAAAGGGAAGGGGACCAAATGTAGTGAATGGAGGGAGTACTTTTTTTAGGCGCTATTGAATAATTGTTGGGCCCAAATTTTCCGGCCCAGTCTGGGCCCTATCAGCAGCAGTACCTTGCTCAGGACCCCGAGCATGGCGGGACCCTGGGCAGGATCTAGAGTATTCAGAGGATCCAGACGGCGCAGAACCCTGACCAAGCAAGACCCTCCAGAGTTTCACTCAGCCCAGACTCAACATTTCAGACTCTGGCAGGACCCAGAGCATCCCAAGAAGCCAGGCAGCACAGGACCTTGGACAGCCAGGGCCCTCAGGAGTCCCACCAACAGATTTATCCCAATTGCAACGGATAATCAAAGCAGTTGCGAGAATGGGGGAAGTAATTCAGCAAGTGGAACGAGTAAGGCCTATTCAGCAGGAAGTCATAACGGTAGTCAAAGGAGTGGAAATAGGAGCAAAGTCAGGGGAAGTTACAAGTATAAAAGGAATGCTAGGGTTCAAAGGAAGGGCATTCAACATTCACCAACTATACCACAGCGCTCAACAGCATCCAAAGTACTCTAAACACAATTTCAGCAAATACTTAGCATTTTACAGCAAAACTTGTACGAGATAGTGCACTTTAGCATCCAAAAACTTGTAATCTTTCTTTGAATAGTGGACAGTTAGTGGGACAAGAGCTTCCCCCCGCGGTCGTTTCCCATATCGGGTTTTCCGCGTAGCCAAAACATTTGCGTGTCTTGCTTTGCTTTCCTCCTATTTTCTTAAGTTTTCACTCACGAATTTTAGTTTGGTATACGCTTAGGCCGCTTTAACCCCAAATCACATTGAATCTAGCCTTGGTAAATTTTTACCAAAACAATAATACTACTTCATATTGGTCGTTTTAAAAGACGTCATTTACACTCCTTATAAAGATCATATATTATCCGTTGTCCATACTTAAACTCCTTAAACAACAATCCCGTGCAAATTGCAATGACATAGGACTAGTGTTGATTGAAAGAGCCGTACCAAACACGAAGTAGATTTGCGTGAGTATGCTATGTGGCTTGTAAGTAAGCAAAGCAAAAATTATTTAGGAACAAAACGAAAATGGAAGTTGTGGTAGGAGTTACAAGACAAACCCAAAGATCATCAGCCTTCAATTGCACTTGTTTCTCATCCAATTTTTCCCTTAATTCCTTCCCTAAAAAATCATTCACTACCTTTTGCTCCAGAAAATCTGACAACAATGATGCAAATGACAACAACAAAGGTACCTTGCTTACTCACTATTTCTGAGTTTTTTTTTTTTTTTTTTTTGGGTATTTGTTGTTACAAGTATAAAATCGATCTTGGGATTTCAACCGTAAAATTCAACTTTGGTTTTTATTTGGGGGGCATTTGTGTAAGCGAGCGTGTTACTTAGTTCATTTCCAAAATTAAAAATGTGAAGAGTTTAAACCCGATCTTGGACTTACAATCATCAGCGTGAACTTTCCGTTAAGTTGGTTTTTGACACACAGAAGGAGAGATACAAAGTTAGACAGAGTGGGTATGCTTCTTCATTTTGGTTCATTTGGAGTCTACCTTCGCGAAAAAGGGTTTAATATTTGGTATATATATGAGGGTAACTATAATGTCGTCGTGGTTTCTGTGGTGGTGGTTGTTGTTCTTGTCGTTAGGACTGTTGTCGGAATATAGAAAATTATTTTAGCCATCATAAGTCTCCGTAGTTATCAGGACATTGTTACGATTTTCGACTTTCATCCTCTGTAAACTGTAGGAACTTGATCTGCGTCTCGCTTGTGATCAGTGTCGTGAATTTTGTACTCGGAATCAGTTAGATTGCATTGCCAAAGAACTAAGTCTAGCCTGCTGCGTAACAGAACGGAATTTGTTCTCTTTCCAAAATCAAATTGTACATGGAGTACATCACATAAATTACCCGTTTCATTTTCTCTAGTTTTCGTGTAAAGGCTGTACATTATTCTAGGACAATGAATACCGTGAGCATGTTTATAACACGACCGATTTATCTGAGCTTTTGAAATTGCCGTGACCTTGGATATGGATGTTCGAAGGTGACAGAAGTTCAACAGATTGGGACAAAGCATGGTCGAGCTTCAAGAGGCGAAGCAAGAAGAGCTTGTTCTCGCAGTTCTCACCAGACAAGTACGTAAGCTGGAATCCAAGACGTTCAAATTATCCGCTGTCTGAGGAAGTGGATCCCATCAAGCGAACTGAGAAATCGAACCTCATGCTATGGACCAGCCCCAGGTTTACTCTTGCTGGGGCAATCGTGATTGTCTCGTTTTTATTGATATACACCATTCTTGCTCCAATACGGTGATGAACTTGATATTGTAACACCGCCTCTGCTTGTGTATGACCGGTAAATTGATCCCCACAGAGCTGGATTAATGTTCTGTTTTTTACATTCACATTTCGAGCTCAATGTAAATATATATGGAGTATAGTACTCGTAATTGTTATTGAAAGTGTGTCAGTGATTATTATTTATGAAATTATGAATCATAGGCCAAAACTAACATGATATTAGCTGTCATTTATGTTAACTGTTGTTCAAAGCTGGACTAAGCAACTAAGCAAGCCCTTTTTTTTTTTTTTTTCGAATACAAAGACAATGAAACAAACTAGCTAAACGAGAAATATCAACTAATAAGTTCCGATTAAATGCTTTTCCGGGAAAAATAAAAGATCAATTAAGTAATTATAGCGTTACAACAGAAGTAAAAACATAATCGGAATTTGTCAAAAACAACCAAAATACTCCGTACATTTTTACTTCTCAAGACTAAGATTGCTTATATTTGTACTCTATATAACAATGCTACAAAACCGCTATTTACTACCGTATCTTGTCATGGCCTTTCGCGAGTGATCTATGGATTTGATACAGCTTCACTATGAAGGACTTTGTTGGTGTGGTGGCTATGGCCTATCGATATTCGTTAATACAATCGTTCAAGAAATTCTCGTGTAGAAGGGCAAACCAACTAGATGTAGGGGCAAAACGTTAATGAAGGGCAAGAATCAACTCGTCAAACTTTCTAATAAATCATACTTAGAATTAAAACAATATTAGAAACTTGTCACAAAAAGAAGAAAGTACATAAGCAAAGCCCACAACTGATGTATATACACGCAAATTTCACTAAAAAGTTAAGTTACTATGCACCATCTTGAGCATTTAATCTGTGATGATGTCAATAATGGGTATATGTTGGAGGTTAAGCCAATCATCCCCGTCCTTATCTTGTAACCTTTCAGCTAGAAGCTGGCATTTCTCGACACGTAGAAACTGCAGAGAGGTCAGGTCTCGAATATTCCATGGAAGCGATTTTAGCCTCTCGCAGTAACTAAGGTGAAGAGTTTGAAGAGACGACAAACAACTAATCCATTCAGGCAGATGTTCCAGGTTCGTGCACCCGTTAAGGTATAAATTCTGAAGGGACGTTAAATACCGTAAACCCTTAGACAGTGTCTTTATCTCCAGTCTTATAAATGTCAGGGATTTGAGACTTCCTTCATGAGATCTCCATAGTATTCCATCATCACCAGTGTTATCATTGTCATTATCGTTACTATTATCTGTGTCGCAACCTCGTTGCGAGAATACCAATTTCGGTAGGCTAGCTAGCTCTAATGATTCCAAAGAAGTAAAATGCTTCCATACTCCTCCATTAAGAGACCTCAAGCGGGGGCAAGAACTAATTGTAAGTCTCCTTAGGGAAAAACTATTCTTTAACAAGGTCTCCCCGAGTTCTGCAAAACTCTCTAGTTCATTATTCTCATATATACGCAAGCTAGTTAGATTTTCTGCATGCAATGATTTTAGGAAATCGAGGTTGCCAATCACCGCTTCCTTTAATTCGATCAATCCCTCATCCTTACCCAAACACATCAGTAACTCTTTGTTGACATCACGCGAAATCAACCTTTCTAGTTTTGGACAATTAGGAAAAGATGTAAGTTGACTACACGAACCAATTTTCAACACAGAAAGTTTAGTAAAAGATGGTTGCCAATCGTTGCAAGTTACATCTTCTCTTTTCCACCATCCTTTAAGTTTTTTGACATGTGAAAGTTTAAGATACTCAAGAGAAGGAAAAAATGTTAACGCAACACCATCATAGGTTGTATCCTCTATATACTCCAATTCTCCCAACAAATTAAGTGACAATGACTTGAGGTGGAGAAGTTTACTTAGTGAAGGCAAACGCATTAAGCTAGAACAAGAATAAAGCTCTACACGGACTAGATTTGGAAGTACGGTTGTCAAATTACCTTCAACTCTATACCAGTTTGTTGGTAGTTCAAAACCATTGTAAAGTTGTAGTTTCAGCGCCTTCACAGAGGAAGGTGGTTCGAGTCTTTTGAGCAAGGATTCATGGTTTTCTTTACTCCATAAATTAACTTCTAACGTTTCAAGATGCTTCATTCTTCTCAAATATCTTTTATCTATATTATCACTTTCCATGGCAATCCGGAAATTTGTAGTGGTTCGTATTTGAAGGCTTCCTCTTAGGTTTGTTAATGCTTGCAGACTCTCCAAACCACCCAATCCTTCTCCGCCTACTACAAAGTCGGTAAGAACACATAGAAAACTCAATTTGTCTAAACTTGAAGGCATATGACTCAAGTTATAGCACCAATGTATATCCAAGTGTCTTAGATTAATCAATTTGGCCAAATCCATTGGCAACTCTTCTAAACCTGAGCAAAACTTTAAATCTAAAGTTTGCAGGTTATATAGATTTGTAATAGAATTAGGTAGCCGTCGCAGTCGATCATTATGCGACAGATCTAGATACCTTAAATGTAACAACTTACCTATTGAATCCGGCAAAGCTTGAATGTCTAAACTATGCAAGTCCAATGTCCTCAAATAATTCCAATTTTCTACTAAATTGACCACCGAAAAGTTGATCTCAAAGCCAACTTGGAGATAGGATCGGATCTTACACTTGGGGAAGAAACCTCCTTTGCATCTACTTCCTGAGTGAAAAATGTGATGAGCATCGTGTATTAAATTGCTAGTTATAGACTTTATTGCCACAACTTCTTTTCCTGCCAACTTTTGTGCAAGGTCATAAATTAAGTCGTGAATTTTAAATGACGTAATTGCACCGAATTCATTCATTTTCACTTCTTGAAAGAAACACCTTCGCAACAAAATTGAGAAATACTCTTCCGCAGCTTCATCTAAACTCTGACCACCATCAAACGGCATTATATATCCTTGTGCCATCCAAAGCCTAATCAGCTTCTCCTTTGCTATTCTAAAATCTTTGGGGAACAGTGAACAATACGTAAAGCAAGCTTTCAAAGGAGACTCAAGATTATCATAGCTAAGCTTTAGTATAGACATAATTTCATTCTCTCCATTTTTGAGCTTGGCTAAATCACATTCCTGAAAAGATCGCCACTTACTTTCATTTTGACCATATAGAAGTGTCCCGACAACTCTAATGGCCAGTGGGACATTTGAACATTTTTCAACGATCTGTTTGCCAAGTTTAACTAATTCAAAAAAGTACATATCATGTGTGCTCATGCTCGTATTGCCAAATGCTGTCATCTCAAATAAACGCCACGAGTTTTCTGGAGACAACCCTTCTAACTCATATTTATATTTATCAGAATTATCACTAACAACTAAAGCAGTTCTTCTAGAACGTGTAGTCACGAGAACCCGACTTTCTGTCCCACCCACCATAAGGAATTTTTTCAAGTCAAGCCACTTATTCCGATCTTCATTCCATAAATCATCTAGCACTATTAAGAACTTTTTCCCTCCTAATAAGCCCACAAGTTTGCCTTGTATCGAATCCATTGCAAAACCATCAAGCTTGTCATCAGACGCCGATTCTAAAATGTTTTTAAGAATTTTTTTTACATTAAAATCTGTAGTATCTTCATCGGACACACATGTCCACAACCTTAAGTGAAACTCTCCCCTAACTCTGTCGTCATTAAAAACAAGCTGAGCAAGCGTGGTTTTGCCTAGACCTCCGACTCCCACTATTGAAACAAAAGAAACTCCCTGCGGAGAATCAGAATCTAAAAGCATACTGACAACCTTATCAACATCAGCTTCTCTCCCGATTACTTCATCCTTATACACATATGAACAAGTCTCCTCCCTTCTCTTCCTAATAGGTTGAGTGTCAATGTTAAACCCAAATGTGTTGTGATTATTGGCGATACTATCCAATTTTTTTCTGATTTTTTTAACTCCTTTTGACATAGAGTACGCAACACTAAGGGGATTTGTCTTGGGAGAAATGAAGTCACGGACCTTATCAGAAAACTTACTAACGTTATTGTGCTGCTTGAGCTCAGCAAGAGTAAGTAATTTGTCAAACAAATCATCAGCGTCGTAAACAGCATCTTTCAACTGTCGGATATAGTGTTCTGCCTTGTGGCCTAGCTGACCATCCTTGGACTCAGCGTCAAGTAGGACATGCCTAACTGTCGTGATGGTGTCTTTAAGGTCGTCGAGTTGAGATTTATGTCCCCACTTCGAGCAAACCTCTCGGATAACATCTGACCCAACCACATCAATCAATTTACTCGCAAGGGTAATTCCAAATTCGGCCATTTTATATTTTTCTGAGATGAGCGACAAGTATTGTGGAAGAGTATATGGTTACAATAAAGGAGATTTCCGTGCTACTGAATACTAAATTTTTCTAGCTATGCAACTACAATATGGAATGAATGGTGGACTTCAACTAACTATTGACGACTATTTCACGTTTGTCGATGATTGGCCAAAGCTACGAGTGAACAATGATGTCCGTCCCCTTAAAAAAAAAATTACAGCAAGTTGTCAACTTACACTAATGAACATCTAAGGCCACCTTTCCCATGAATACGGTCACTAATTGTATTATACTCCGTATTACATTATTACTCTGTATTATAGAATAGTTCAGTAAAAGTTTTCAAGTTGCACAAAATTAATACTCTGTATTCCACAAACAAGCTTTGGATCAAATTTGAACCGGTTATTTACATGTATGTTTGCGAGTGCTGGGTGATCGAACTCTTTTCGGATATGAATAATGTTTCGGTTTTATTCTTATTAAGTTTTCAGCGAACAAAAGCGGCTCCGGGCCAATTATATATAGCCATATAGGTTGTTTTTGTAATGCTTTAAAATCACAACAAACATTGATAATAATTTCTTTTATGAATTTTCTACCTCTAAATTTCAAATATTATACTCCCTCCATTCAATTCCATTAATTCAGGCGTGATGTTACGTACACGTTCACAACGGCGTTTTGTAAATTTGATATCTTTAGTTGTACTTGATAAAAATTATAAATTTTGATATACTTATCAGATTTACTTAAAACGAATTAAACAAGATCATACATGATAATATTTTCATTTATATATTTCACATAATTTCAAAGATTCCTCAAACTTTCAAATAGTGTCAAATAGTGTAATGCCATGAATGGAATTGAATAGAGAGAGTACCATATTAGAATATTAGAAGGAGAACAATTGTACTAATAATGATTATATTAATTTTGTATCTGCAATCGTGCTCAGGGTTTTAAATATCGGTATCGGTTGTGATCGCGGTTGCGGTGTCTCGGTATCGGGCCTGAACCGCTTGTCTCGGACTATAACTCGCTCGTCGCGGTTTATTTTTGTTTTAGAAGCTTTTTTTAGCGATATTAATATAAAAATATATTCATGATGTTATATTATGTCTAAATATGGACAAAACAATATTTTTAAGAGTGTAATGAAAATCTCGGTCGGTAGGATATATTTGTTTAGACGTTCAAACGGTGAAATAATATAAATTGAAGTAGTTGGCTACTTATGAAAATCAAAAGAAGGAAGTACTTGGGGTTAGCCCCAAATTATATTATGTAAAATTAATTAATAAACAAAAAATAATTTTATTTGATTAGTTTGATAATATGTACGGAGTAAAAGAAAGACATATGCTGAGGTCTTATTGGGCTCAAACAAGAAGCAAGTGGACAGTTTGGAAGCCAGCCCAACTCAAGAAATGAAGAAGAGTGTTGAAGCCAATATGAAGCAGCCCAACAAAAGTGAACTACACAGCCCAATTAAAAATGAATGGAACAGCCCAAATCCACATAGTGTTCTCATGCATGCCAATGTATTTCTGGGAAATAGAATGAGTGTGTGAGTGAAAAAGGGTGAGCTGTTCTTGTACGAAATTCCTTGTGAATTTTGTCCTCTTGTGAGATCTTTTTAGGGTTGTGTGCATCCTTTGTATATAAGGAACATACATCATTTGTGCCGTGTAAGAAAATTAAATCAAAATTTAATCAAGCTTTCACCTCCATAGAAAGGTGACATCATCTTCTCTAATTTGTTGCATTTATCTTTTATCATGTTTACAGTGTGTTTCAAGAGTCGAGGTTACAAATTTCTACATGGTATCAGAGCCTTGCGCTCTTGATCACCACTGTAGTTGTTTTGTTTCTTGTGTTTTTCGTTTTCTTGTGCCCAAGTTTGTGTCTTTTGTTTACAATACTCTGTTTTTCGTCTATTTGTGTTTAGCAAAGGCTGAAGCAAATGAAACTACTGTTGTCACTATTGCTCCCACTGACCCTCTGTATTACAACCCGTCTGAGAGGACACAAACCCTTAAGATTACACCTGGTTTGACTGGCATTGATAACTATGGTCCATGGAAGAGACAGATGGAACTAGCCTTGTCAGTAAAAAGGAAGTTGGGGTATGTGACAGGGTTAGTCATGAGGGATGAGAGTGATGTTGCAAAGCAGGATGCATGGGACACATCTAATAGTCTTGTGATCTCGTGGATTTTGCAAAACGTGAGTGATAGGATAAAGTCCATCATCATGTATACCCAAACAACAAAGGAGATCTGGGAAATTCTTGCTAGAAGGTACAGTGTGGCCAATGGTGCTAAGAAATTCAAACTCAACAAAGATTGTTATGAAATTGAGCAGAATGGAAAATCAGTGGAGGAGTATTACACTCAGTTGCAGATGGTTTGGGATGAGTTAGACAATATGAGCACTCTACCTGTCATAGCCAAGAAGACTGCTGAAGTTGATACTTTTCTGAAAGCCCTGGATCAACAGGAAGAGGAGAAGCGTTTGTTTCAGTTTCTTAATGGTCTGAAGAAGGAGTATTCGACCATGAGGAGTAATATTTTGCTGATGAGTCCATTGCCTTCAATTGAATCAGCAGTGTCCATGTTTTTGCAAGAGGAAACACAGAACAATAGTCTGAGTGGAAACAAAAATCACGAAATGTCTGCTTTTCTGAGCAAAGGAGAGCATGAAAGTGTGCCATGTAAACACTGTGGTAGGAAGAATCATAGGGCTGAGATGTGTTGGGAAGTGATTGGTTACCCTAGTGGGCATCCTAAGAACAGGAATCAAAGTGTGAAGGGCAATTTCAGGACTTACAATCAACCTAAGGTCAATAACTTCAACAACAATAGGTTTGGAAGACAGTCTTATCCTCAGAGTGATGGACAAGGACAGAACTACTCCAAACCCTACAACAATCAAGGCTACAAAGGAGTGAAGAAGGTGGCTGCATCTGCTAAAACTGATCAAGGATACCTGGCAACTGCAATAGGGGCTGCTACTTTACAGTTGGAGAATCTTCTCAAGATGGGTCCAGGTGGTGGTGGAAATGCAGCAAGGAATGGATGTGATACAGATGAGGAAATAGATTGCAATTTTGCAGGTACTGTTTCCTGTGATAGAAATGAGAATTTGTTTCAGACTCAATGGGTCATAGATTCAGGGGCTTCTGACCATATGGTGGGTGATAAAAATGTGCTTATAAATGCTGAAAGTGTTGTGAATGGTCCTAAAATCAATATGCCAAATGGAGAAACTGTTAGAATCACTCATAAGGGAGAAGTCATACTGTCAAATGGTCTTAAACTTAAACATGTGTTATATGTGCCATCTTTTAGACAAAACCTGCTGTCAGTTCAAAGGCTGGTGAAAGACAGCAATTGCAAGCTTGTTTTTGATGGTACATACTGCTATTTGCAGGGATGTAGAGGAAGAAATGATGCTGTTTTTGGAGTTGCTGTGAATGGTCTGTATTACCTGGCTGAGTCTGAAGGTGTGAAGGCTGATAAGAATGTAGTTAATGTTTTGTCTGGTACATTTCGTGACAAACAAACTTTTGTTGATAATAATTGTTTGAGATATGAATACAATGCTTCAAGTGCAGTTTCCTTTGGTAAAAGATCCTTGTCTCCTTATAATGTGTGGCATAACAGACTAGGGCATGCACCTATGTCTGTGATTAAATGTATTGATGATGTGAATGTGAAATGCACTTCAACTGATGAAATTTGTGTGACTTGTTCTATGGCAAAACATGTGAAATCTCCTTATCCTTTGAGTTATTCTAGGTCTTCTACTCCTTTTGAATTGATTCATATAGATATTTGGGGACCATATCGAGTAGCATACAAAGGAAAACTGAGATATTTTCTTACTGTGGTTGATGATTACTCAAGGGGTACTTGGGTTTATTTGTTGACTCAAAAATCAGAGGCTTTTGCCAACATCAAAGTCTTTTGTGAATATGCAAAAACGCAGTTTGAGAGACAGGTGAAAGTGATCAGGTCAGATAACGCCTTGGAGTTTGATGACCAGTTTTGCACTGCTTACTTTGAGCAACATGGTATGGTGCATCAGACTAGTATGGTGGACAGGCCTCAACAGAATGGTGTTGTTGAAAGGAAGCACAGACATCTACTTGAAATGAGTAGTGCTTTGAGATTTCTGTCAGGGTTATCTTTGAGCTATTGGGGAGATTGTGTTAAGAGTGCTGCATACATCATCAATAGAGTACCTAGTCCTGTCATCAAAAATAAAACTCCATATGAACTTGTGTATGGAACTAAGCCAAGCTATGATAATCTTAGAGCCTTTGGGTGCTTGGCCATGGTATACACTCCTAGCAGAGACAAGGATAAAATGCAACCAAGGGGCTTGCCCTGTGTGTTTCTTGGTTATCCTGTGCATCAGAAGGGCTATGTTGTACAGGATCTGATAAGCAAAAGAAGGCTTGTTTCAAGGGATGTAAAATTCTTTGAACATGTGTTTCCTATATCTCATCACTCAAAGGGGTCTTTTATTCATCCTCTCCCTGTTGAACTGAATATGCCTGCTTCTCTAGTAGTGTCTGATGTTGTTGAAGACAATGTATATGTCACACCTGTGCCTGACACTGAAACACATGGTGCTGATCCTCAAGCAGATAACACTCAGCAGGAAGAGCAGGAAGTGGAGATGCCAGGTGTAGAAGAAGTAAATGAAGAAGAGACTGTTGAAGCAGTTGAAGGAGACATTGAAGCTTTCCAAAGACAGTCTGTTAGGGAAAAGAAGACACCCCAATGGATGAATGATTATGTTCTGACTACCAAAAGACACAGACAGACCTTTGCTGCAACAGAAATCAGTAAAGTAACAGATGCTACTGTGCATGTGTCCTTTGCAAACATGGTTCAGAAAGTGAAGGAGTATATTGAGCCTTATTTTTTCAGAGATGCTGTGAAAGATCAAGCATGGATTGATGCCATGAACAAAGAGCTTGAGGCTCTTGAAGAAAATGATACCTGGGAGATAACTACTCTACCTCAAGGAAGAAAGGCAATAGGATGCAGGGGATTTACAAATTGAAATATCAACCTGATGATACCTTGGAGAGACACAAAGCTAGGCTTGTCATTCAAGGTTGCAGGCAACGAGAAGGTCTTGACTATACTGAAACGTTTGCTCCAGTGGCCAAAATGACAACTGTGAGGGCTTTGCTTGCTGTGGCTGCTATGCAAGGATAGAGTCTGTATCAAATGGATGTCACCAACGCCTTTTTACATGGTGATTTGCAAGAAGAAGTCTATATGAGGCTTCCTTATGGTTATGACAAGATTGGTGACAGAATAGTCAAAGGGGAGTATTCTTCAGTGGTCCCAAAAGGATCACTGGTTTGTAAATTGAAAAAGGCCTTGTATGGGTTGAAACAAGCACCTAGGCAATGGTTTGCTAAGCTCTCATAGGTGTTGATGGAGACTAGGTATGTCAAGTCTCATGCTGATCACTCCTTGTTTGTAAAGAGCAAGGGGGAGAAGATGACTGTTATACTGATTTATGTTGACGACATGGTCATCACAGGCAATGACTCAGCTGAAACTGAGAATCTGAAGATCAGTCTCAAAAGGCAGTTTCACATGAAGGATTTGGGGCATCTGTCATACTTTCTTGGGATAGAAATAGCCCAAAATGATCAGGGACTGTTCTTGTCTTAGAGAAAATACACTTGTGACATCATAAAGGAGTTTGGAATCCAGACTGAGAGGCCTTTGAAGGTTCCTTTGGATGCTCATACGAAGTTGGAACCTAGCAAAGGAACTCCTCTCTCCACACCTGATGTTTATAGAAGGTTGGTTGGTAAGTTGATTTATCTGACCATAACCAGACCAGACATCTTCTATTCAGTTCAAATTTTGAGTCAGTTCACTCAAGCTCCAACATCTGATGACCTACAAGCTGCAAAAAGGGTGTTGAGGTATCTTAAGTCTGCACCAAACCAAGGAATTCTCTTGGCAAACTCTTCAAAAGCTCGACTGAGTGCCTATTGATGAGGCTAAGGTCGTCACGCTTAATCAAAATAAACCTAGACAAACTACTAACAGAAGCTAGTGGTAAGCAGGGTCGAATCCACAGGGAGAAGGAGTAGTCAAAAGGATGCTCAGCTATCTAGGTCGGTCTCAAAGGGTGTGAAAGAGGGTGTTTAAGAATGAACTAAACTAGGACAACAAACGAAAGAGTAATGAAAGTGTATGAGAAGAGAGATTAGGGCATCGGGGTCATGTGACATCGATTCAGGAACCAACTAAAAAGGGATTATCAATCAATTGAAGTCATGCAAGTGATTAGGTTTGGGAAAACGCTCTCTCGAGTCAATTTTAACCTTAAGCAAATTTAGCGGGCTCTCGCTGGCAAGCTTGACCCGACCCGAGTGACCCGACCCGAACCCGAGCAAAAACCGACCCGATTGACCCGAAAATATTGTGACCCGAGAACCGACCCGACCCGACCCGATGACGACCAGAACCCGACATGACCCGATAATCGGTGACTAACCCGACCTGCATCTGACCCGATGATGACCCGACCCGATATCGACCCGACTAAATTGACGACCCGATAATTATTAAGCTTAATTTTATTGGATTTATAGCAAATTATTATTTAGAATGATATATTTGACTTAATAATGAAGTAATTAGATAAAATAACGATCAAAATACTTATTTTAGTGGTTAAAAATTGAAATAATTCGATAAAATCGCGCTGACCCGATAATGACCCGACCCAAACCCGACCCGACCCGATACACTATTTGACCCGATATGACCCGACCCGATGACGACCCGAACCGAACCCGACTCGACCCGAAAGGGCACTTTGACCCGACATGACCCGAACCCGACATGACCCGACCCGACTTGACCCGACCCAAACCCGACCCGACTGACCCGATTGCCACCTCTAGCTGCTATGCAAGGATAGAGTCTGTATCAAATGGATGTCACCAACGCCTTTTTACATGGTGATTTGCAAGAAGAAGTCTATATGAGGCTTCCTTATGGTTATGACAAGATTGGTGACAGAATAGTCAAAGGGGAGTATTCTTCAGTGGTCCCAAAAGGATCACTGGTTTGTAAATTGAAAAAGGCCTTGTATGGGTTGAAACAAGCACCTAGGCAATGGTTTGCTAAGCTCTCATAGGTGTTGATGGAGACTAGGTATGTCAAGTCTCATGCTGATCACTCCTTGTTTGTAAAGAGCAAGGGGGAGAAGATGACTGTTATACTGATTTATGTTGACGACATGGTCATCACAGGCAATGACTCAGCTGAAACTGAGAATCTGAAGATCAGTCTCAAAAGGCAGTTTCACATGAAGGATTTGGGGCATCTGTCATACTTTCTTGGGATAGAAATAGCCCAAAATGATCAGGGACTGTTCTTGTCTTAGAGAAAATACACTTGTGACATCATAAAGGAGTTTGGAATCCAGACTGAGAGGCCTTTGAAGGTTCCTTTGGATGCTCATACGAAGTTGGAACCTAGCAAAGGAACTCCTCTCTCCACACCTGATGTTTATAGAAGGTTGGTTGGTAAGTTGATTTATCTGACCATAACCAGACCAGACATCTTCTATTCAGTTCAAATTTTGAGTCAGTTCACTCAAGCTCCAACATCTGATGACCTACAAGCTGCAAAAAGGGTGTTGAGGTATCTTAAGTCTGCACCAAACCAAGGAATTCTCTTGGCAAACTCTTCAAAAGCTCGACTGAGTGCCTATTGATGAGGCTAAGGTCGTCACGCTTAATCAAAATAAACCTAGACAAACTACTAACAGAAGCTAGTGGTAAGCAGGGTCGAATCCACAGGGAGAAGGAGTAGTCAAAAGGATGCTCAGCTATCTAGGTCGGTCTCAAAGGGTGTGAAAGAGGGTGTTTAAGAGTGAACTAAACTAGGACAACAAACGAAAGAGTAATGAAAGTGTATGAGAAGAGAGATTAGGGCATCGGGGTCATGTGACATCGATTCAGGAACCAACTAAAAAGGGATTATCAATCAATTGAAGTCATGCAAGTGATTAGGTTTGGGAAAACGCTCTCTCGAGTCAATTTTAACCTTAAGCAAATTTAGCGGGCTCTCGCTACGTACTAAATTCAACTTATCAATTACGCGTGAGTCTAGTTTCAATTAGGCTTTCGATCTTAAACTGAAACAACCTAAATTCAATTCAATAAAGGCGTCCCTAAATTCAATTGATTATAAAACGCGCAGGAAGAAATCAATTGCATAAATTCAATCAATATAAACGATTAAAACATGTTCCGAATCAATATCACAATCACCCTAAACCCTAATTAAGAATTAGCTAGACATGAATGAAATCACAACAAAACAATTACAATAAGGAAGCATGATGAATGAAATAACAATGAAATTAAACCTGGAATTAATGTTGAATCGAAGTAAAGATCGAGTCTTGCAAGTAATTAAATCTAGACTAAGAGTTTTTGAGAGTTTAAAAGGAGAGAAAACTAAGTTCTAAACTAAAGCAGAGAAATATAATAAAAAGCATAAGTCTAAAACCTAACTCGAGTCTATTTATAAGAGTACGAAAATCCGGAGAATAAACCTAACAGAACCGATCGGTTCGGGTCAGAACCGATCGGTTCAAGTGGTGGAACCGATCGGTTCCAGCCAAACCGAGCGGTTTTAACAACTGCAGCAACTTCCAGCAACTTCAGCACTTGATCCACGTATCTAGAACCTATAGGTTTGCTCTGAACCTATAGGTTTGACGTCCCGAATTGTCGTATGACTTCCGAATCGACTCTCGGGCTTCGTCTTGACTTCACGATACTCGATAATGCTCCATTTGACTCAGGTTTTAGCTCAGGACCGCCAAAACCTGCAAAATACACACGAGGAACAACAGTATCGCAATATAAAGCAAATAGCTACTAAGACAATAATGAAATCGAGCAAATGTGAGCTAAATGCAACTATATCGGGGGCATATAATCAATATAAACGACATGTATCAAACTCCCCCAAACCAAACCTTTGCTTGTCCTCAAGCAAACAGCGTCGGAGAAAATCAAAGTATCCAAATTAATCACGCCGGCATCTCAAAGTTGACGACCCATACACATGAACTTACAACCATAGTCTATTTCACCGAGAATAGAGCACAAGTCTCAACCATTCACACCAACATCGTATTACTAGCTTCTCACGCTTTCGCAAAAATTAAACTAACGATAATTGGATTCGAGCAAGGCCAACCGAGCATACCACTTTCCATTCCATCCTTCTTACCACAACATTCCATTCTTTTTTTTTTTATCTTTTCTTTCTCTTTTTTTTCTTTTTTTTTTTTTCGCGCAAATGTGGAGCATCCCTCGTATGTTGTACCGTTTAGCTTGACGTTCACTCGGTAAAAATCGAGCTCGGGTACACATATTTCCTTAAGAGTTACATCATTGCTCATACTCTCGGTCGCAACCAAATTCATGGCCACTGTGGTTACTCAAGTCAATGAGTCCCCTCCGAGAGCATCGAAGCATTGCTCCAACATAAATGAATCATTCCATAACATTCCGCAAACCAACTTTCCAACATACCACAAGCCAATGCCTCGCAAGAATACCAATATCGAAAGTAAAAGGAACGAAAAGCGATAAGAATTAAGCAAATGAGTGGGCTAGTGTTTGAGACTCGCAATCTATTAACAGGAAACAAACATATAGTGCAAGCTACGACGATGGATTTTCAACTCGGAGATGCCAAAGATCAAAATAAAGATACTAATCAATTCACCAAACTTGGCAATTCAAGCCGAAAAAGGTTTGGAAATGTCAAAATTTTTAAAATAAGCACACAAAATGGAAAATGCAAATAAATAAGCGCGAAAGGGCTTTCCTCCCCCAAACCAGAATCACACATTGCCCTCAATGTGGAAAACAGCATAACCACAAGCAGAGAAGGACACATAAAAGATGGGGGTAAGAAAAATGAAAACGAGGAGACAAGGGAAAAGGAGAAAGAAAGCTCACATGCTCGTGAAGGAGCTCCCCCAAACCGAAGCGAAGCATGGAGTGCGGCTTATGATCCACGAATATGCGTCCAATTCAGTCCAGCTTTGTAGTGCTTCGGAGTAGCACGCGAGAGAGGGTGGCCGAGTAGCAGGGGGCCGGCCAAGGCCTTCAGTGAGACCTGTCTCAAAAATACCAGGGACGCAGAGTCCTCAAGTACCTGCATGCTAAAGCAATTATAAATCCCTCGTCCTCACGCACTCAAAAGAAAAGTCTAAAATGTCATCCAAAACAAACCAAACCAAAGTACAAGTTCAACAAATTACAAAAAGTCAACGGGTTGCCTCCCGGATAGCGCTGGTTTATAATGGTCCCGCACGACCGTCGTCAAAGCTCATCAAATCACGTCAAATTAGGCCAAGGACGTTGGCCATTAGCAGCAGCTTCACTTGGCGAAATAGCATCCGTTCGCCATAAAACTCGATCTCCACGCGGAAGAGCAGCATAATCCATCACGCACGGTAAGCCATCGCGAAAGGGCTCGCCATAACAACTTCGTGCACCACGCATCGCAGACCGTGGGTCTCCACCTCCAGCACCCGGATCATAGACATCCGCCTTTGTTGCCTTCCGTTCCCCCGAACCAGGATCGTAGTCAACCTGCGTAGGACCTGCACAAGAAAAAACAGAAGAAACAACCTCCAAAGTGTCTCCAGTAGAGTGAGACGGAGGGGCAAGGTTAATAGCAAAAGCAGACTCAGGCTGCATAGGGGAACGAGGGAGACTAGACTTCGTGTAGGTAAGCTTCTCACCCCCCACCAAGAACGACAAGGTCTTATTCCCCACATCAATAACTGCACTAGCAGTGTGCAGAAAAGGTCGACCCAAAATGATAGGAATGTGTGGGTCCTCGGGGATATCTAGGACAACAAAGTCGACGGGGATGTAAAATTTCCCTCCCTTAACTGGGAGGTCTCCTAGGATGCCTAAGGGTCAGCTTGGACACTACGGTTACCATCCGCAACGCCATGGAGGTAACTCCTAACTTGGTCATGTTCAATTTCTTGCAGATGGAGTAGGAATGATACTCACACCGCCCCCAAGTCACACAAGGCGTTTTGCACTACATATTTCCCTATAGAACAAGCGGATAGAGAAGGTCCTGTGGTCACTCACCTGGGGTGAACTACCCTGCAAAAGAGCACTACCCTCCCCCACAAAGGACACGGTCTCGGTCACATCAATCGAACACTTCTTAGTTATGACCTCTTTAAGAAACTTAGCATATGCAGGAACCTGTTTAACCAAATCAATAAAGGGAATATTTACCTGCAATTGTTTGAGAATCTCAAAGAACTTACTCAACTGGGGGTCCAAGTTAGCCGGACGCACACGACTCGGAAAAGGAAGCCTGATTTGAATCGGCGGTGTCTTATCCTTGACAGCATCGTCCACATGTTGCTGTCGCTGTGCTGGCCTATGATCACACGGCTTGACCGTGTTGCTCGCCCCATCCTCTTCCTCCGGTTGCGTTGGCCCATCATAAACTGTACCACTACGCAAAGTAATAGCACATGTTGTATCAGGAGGAGGGTTAGGAGGATTACCTTGGGGTGGTAGGGTACCCTACTGTCGCGACGCTTGCGAAGCAGCGAGCTGAGCCACCTGATTCTCGAGCATCTTGATTGCCGCATCCTTGGCTTGATCACTCTTCTGCACATGTTGCAGCATCATCTCCTGCGACTTTTGCATGCTCAGCATCATTTGTTGCATTTGCAACATCATAGCCTTGGTCTCAGTCGAAGGGTCAGGTACGGGGGTAAGCTGAGGTGGTGTGTAGGTGGGTTTTTGGTAGTTGGGTGGAGGTGGTTGGTAATTTTTGTGAGGAGGGATATATGGGGTGTTTTGTGGGGGTGGGGTAGTCGGGTTTAGCACGTTTTGGTTACGATAAGATAAGAGCGAGCGATCGTAACCGGGTTGGTTTTGGTAGGGCAAGTTCTGTGAGTAGGATTGGTAAGCATGAACTTGCTCGTGGGGCGCAGCATACCCCGTAGAATAACCCATATCGTGCCCTGCAATAGCATTCACGTGAGCACCAGAAGTAACACCCCTATGCAGCATATCAATCGTCGTGGTTAGCGCGGCAACCTGACTAGTGAGCGCGCTAATGCTCTCCTTATCACGGTCTTGGTGTGCAGACCGTGAATTACCCCGTGATTTACCGAACTGAGACGAGTGAATAGCCATCTCCTCAATTAAACCCCACGCTTTGTCGTCGTCGACGTTGTTAGCAAAACGTCCCTCTGCAGCTGAATCAAGGATGGCACGGCTCTCAGCATACAACCCATTATAGAATGTCATGATCACCAACCACTCGTTTAACCCGTGGTGGGGACAATCTCTAATCAGCTTCTTATATCGCTCCCAAGCCTCAGCAAGTGACTCATCGAACGTTTGCTTGAAGCCCTGAATTTGGCTTCTCATCTGATTAGTGCGTTCAGGAGGATAGAACTTAGAGTAGAACGCAAGAGCTAGACCATTCCAATCAGTGATGCCAGCCGCCTCCTTGTTGAGGTCCGTGATCCATTCACGGGCTCGATCCTTCAACGAAAAAGGGAATAGCATTTCCCTTATCTGGTTCTGGGTGATCCCGGCCTGCTTGATCGTAGAGCAGTAGTCGGTAAACACTTGCATATGCCGACCCGGGTCCTCGGTGGGATAACCATCAAACTGATTCCGCTCCACCAAATTTAGAAAGGCGGGGCGAATCTCGAAGTTGCCCTGCAAGGTAGTGGGCATCGTGAATCCATTCGGAATGGATTCCGTCTTTGGGAGCGAGTGACTAGATAATTTAGGCATAGTCACTGGCGGTGGAGATAATGGAGTAGCGGGAGGTGTGTCCTCTTCGTAGGACGATTGCGTAGCACTAGACGACGCTTCCTCGGTATTAAGATCAACGATTTGAATTGCTTGCTTGCGTAGTCGATGTAACGCTCGTTCAGGTTCGGGCTCAAAAGGCACTAGAGTCCGAGGTGACCTATGCATAAACAAAACTACACAAAGCGATGAGAAACGGTCTCAAGGAACTAGGTTCATTGAGACAAGAGAGAAAAAACCTAGCTAACTAAAAAGCAAAACTAAAACTAGCTACCGTCTCCCCGGCAACGGCGCCAAAATTGATGAGGCTAAAGTCGTCACGCCTAATCAAAATAAACCTAGACAAACTACTAACAGAAGCTAGTGGTAAGCAGGGTCGAATCCACAGGGAGAAGGAGTAGTCAAAAGGATGCTCAGCTATCTAGGTCGGTCTCAAAGGGTATGAAAGAGGGTGTTTAAGAGTGAACTAAACTAGGACAACAAACGAAAGAGTAATGAAAGTGTATGAGAAGAGAGATTAGGGCATCGGGGTCATGTGACATCGATTCAGGAACCAACTAAAAAGGGATTATCAATCAATTGAAGTTATGCAAGTGATTAGGTTTGGGAAAACGCTCTCTCGAGTCAATTTTAACCTTAAGCAAATTTAGCGCTCGCCACGCATACTAAATTCAACTTATCAATTACGCGTGAGTCTAGTTTCAATTAGGCTTTCGATCTTAAATCGAAACAACCTAAATTCAATTCAATAAAGGCGCCCTAAATTCAATTGATTATAAAACGCTACAGAAGAAATCAATTGCATAAATTCAATCAATATAAACGATTAAAACATGTTCCGAATCAATATCACAATCACCCTAAACCCTAATTAAGAATTAGCTAGACATGAATGAAATCACAACAAAGCAATTACAATAAGGAAGCATGATGAATGAAATAACAATGAAATTAAACCTGGAATTAATGTTGAATCGAAGTAAAGATCGAGTCTTGCAAGTAATTAAATCTAGACTAAGAGTTTTTGAGAGTTTAAAAGGAGAGAAAACTAAGTTCTAAACTAAAGCAGAGAAATATAATAAAAAGCATAAGTCTAAAACCTAACTCGAGTCTATTTATAAGAGTACGAAAATCCGGAGAATAAACCTAACAGAACCGATCGGTTCGGGTCAGAACCGATCGGTTCAAGTGGTGGAACCGATCGGTTCCAGCCAAACCGAGCGGTTTTAACAACTGCAGCAACTTCCAGCAACTTCAGCACTTGATCCACGTATCTAGAACCTATAGGTTTGCTCTGAACCTATAGGTTTGACGTCCCGAATTGTCGTATGACTTCCGAATCGACTCTCGGGCTTCGTCTTGACTTCACGATACTCGATAATGCTCCATTTGACTCAGGTTTTAGCTCAGCACCGCCAAAACCTGCAAAATACACACGAGGAACAACAGTATCGCAATATAAAGCAAATAGCTACTAAGACAATAATGAAATCGAGCAAATGTGAGCTAAATGCAACTATATCGGGGGCAGATAATCAATATGAACGACATGTATCACCTATTGTGACTCAGATTGGGCATCCTGCCCCTATTCCAGACGATCAACTATAGGGTTCTGTATCCTCTTGGGTCAGTCTCCTATCTCCTGGAAAACGAAGAAACAGAGTGTGGTTTCAAGCTCATCAGCTGAAGCTGAATACAGGGCTATGGCCTTAACTGCTTGTGAAGTTACTTGGGTCAGGTCTTTGCTCAAAGATTTGGGTCTGAAGTCTCTACCTCCTACTGTCCTTCACTGTGATAATCAGGCCGCCATTGCCATAGCTGCTAATCCTGTTTATCACGAGCGTACAAAACACATTGAAGCTGACTGTCACTTTGTACGTGAGAAAATTATTGAAGGAGTGGTGAAGCCAGTGTACGCTCCTGCTCATCGTCAGCTAGCTGATGTTCTAACTAAGCCTCTTCAAATGACGTCCCATTATAAGATGCTAGCCAAGATGGGAGTGACAAGGTCTTCTCACTCACCTCTTGAGGGGGAGTGTAAAAGAAAGACATATGCTGAGGTCTTATTGGGCTCAAACAAGAAGCAAGTGGACAGTTTGGAAGCCAGCCCAACTCAAGAAATGAAGAAGAGTGTTGAAGCCAATATGAAGCAGCCCAACAAAAGTGAACTACACAGCCCAATTAAAAATGAATGGAACAGCCCAAATCCACATAGTGTTCTCATGCATGCCAATGTATTTCTGGGAAATAGAATGAGTGTGTGAGTGAAAAAGGGTGAGCTGTTCTTGTACGAAATTCCTTGTGAATTTTGTCCTCTTGTGAGATCTTTTTAGGGTTGTGTGCATCCTTTGTATATAAGGAACATACATCATTTGTGCCGTGTAAGAAAATTAAATCAAAATTTAATCAAGCTTTCACCTCCATAGAAAGGTGACATCATCTTCTCTAATTTGTTGCATTTATCTTTTATCATGTTTACAGTGTGTTTCAAGAGTCGAGGTTACAAATTTCTACATAATAAAATAGAGTAAAAATTACGGATTAATAAGCAACAAATATATAAAACAATAGTCACGTGTTCACTCTAACAAATATGCAAAAGAAATTGGTGGGGTAGCTAAATAAAAACACACAAAAATCAATAAAAGAAAAAAGAAAAAAAAAAATCAACACACATAAAGTCACGTGTTCACTCTAACAGCCACAAAAAAAATTAGTCATAAAACCCATCCCTAACCTCTTCATCCCCAACCTCTCACCCAAAAAAAAAATTGAAAAAAACAACCAAATTTCAGAGAAAAAGATGTCAAAAGTAAAAAGCAAATCACCGAGATTTGTGGTCAAATCGGCCGAGATTGCCGATTCCCGAGTTGACTCGGTGAACTCGGCCGATTTTGGGTCCTTTTGAAATGACCCGTTATAACTCGCCGGATCTTGTCTCGTTGACCACCGAGTCCGAGACTTCTCGGCCGAGACGAGTCAACTCGGCCGAGTTTTTGAACCCTGATTGTGCTAATAATGGTTATATTAATATAATCATCCCAGATACAGTGAATATTATAAGAACGATTGTTCTCCTTCTAATATTATACTTGTAATAAAGCCCGTGCGATGCACGAGTTTTAAATATAGATTTCTTTTATACTTTAATTACTCCCTAAGTTATTTTAATATTCAATTTTTGGTTCATGCTAATTAAATTTGCGTCATTTAAAGACGTTACTGTTTCAGCCAAATTTAGTCGCGTTGATTATTTGACTCGTAAAAGGGGGTATAGTGATCTACTCGATTAGCAACTCGGTTTACGTGATGATAATGATGTGATTTGAAGGAAAGAGGATGCAAGAAAGTAAACGACACAAGGGATTTGGTGACGCGGAAAACCCAATGTGGGAAACGACCGCGGGGGGATCTGTGTCCCGCCTAATGTGCTCCACTAAATGACAAGCAATGTGGTACAAAGTACAATCGATTTTGAGCGTAAATAGCGTAATATGCTCAGGTAGCCAGGAAGGTTGCTTGGAAGATTTGAGTAAATACTGGTGTAGAGAAGGATGAAAAACGTTGTAACCCCTGCTGAGATGTTGCTCATCTGTTTGTATAGGCTTGTAATCTGGACGTTGGAAGTGGGTACCTGCTGAGGGTTGCGTGGCTTTTTTCTCGGAACTGCTGCCTATTTTTGGGGTGTTAGTTGCTGACCTTTTCTCTCTTCCCACCTGCTGTTCCTTGTGCTAAACATTATACCCTAGTTTGCTGGGCTTGCTGCTGACTTTCGGCCCGTTCTGTTCCCTTGCCGTGACTGCTGGCCCAAGTTCCTAATTGGCCATTTTTGGCCCAAACAATAGCCCCGGATTTCCTTGTCTTCCTGAGCAAGGATGGCAAGAAATCCTTCCTGATGTGCTACCTTGCTGAGGATGGTGCTTTCCTGCTGACGGTGACCATCTCCTAGGTGATTTTTTCGCTCCAATTTTTGGCGGGGCTGCTATATTTCCGTCGCAAATGGACACGTCCGTCGCAAAAAAATGTTATTTCCGACAAACATTTTTGTCCGTCGCAAACTCCCTCGCATTTTGACTGTTTTTTTTTGTAGTGCCTCCTGCTGAGGATGGCCGTTGCTGCTTCTTTTTGCTTGGTTCTCCGCGCGCCAAGTGTCACGATCTGGGAAGCCCCTCGAGAAGGCAAACATTAATGACTGATTTGGCCTCCCTTTTGTGACTTGTCTTGTCAGTTACTCTTTTCCACACTCCCCATTAATTTGGCCTCTCCACTTTCTCACGTTTCCCACTCCCATTCAACTACTCTCTCTATAAATTGAATAGCCACTCACTTGTCCACATCTTTTCGAAAAATACATTCTCTCTCTCTCTCTCTCTCTCTCTCTTTCTCTCTCTCTCTTGATAGCAGATCCGTCGTTGTCTTCGTCTTCTTCAGGTAATTCCTGTTCTCGTGTATTTTTTTGTTTTCTTCAATGTCGGGTGGTTCTGCTTCGTCGTCTTCTTCTGGTAGACCAGCTGCCGGTGAATCGCTCCCAAAAATCGAGGCTTTTATCCCCACGAATATTCTGAAGGGGAAGGAATCTGTGCCTTGTTCCCTCTCCTCCAAACCTGATGACTATATTGCAAAGATCTTCGGCCTGGAGGAGGGGTTAGAGTTCTATGTTCCTCGTGGCGAGGAGCGGGCTGAATACCATCGCAAAGGCTGGGTTTTCGTGTACGCTTACCCCTTCTCTCTGGGTCTGCGTTTTCCCTTTCCGGTGTTCATTCAGGACTTCTTTCGCACGTTTAAGATCTCCCCTGCACAGCTTCTTCCCCACGCGTGGAGGATTCTACTGGGTATTTCTACCCTTCTAGAGGACCATGGCTGGTCCATGTCTGGTGGTGACATTAGTAGTCACTACTGGGTCAGGCCAGAGAAGTGTAAGCGCTTCACCCTGAGGCCCCTAGAGGGCGTTAGGGGGCTTGTTAAGCTTCCTTCGAAGGGGAAGGATTCTGGCTGGGCTAAACACTATATCTTCATCTAGATCAGTAGTCTGAACAATCTTTGCGGCTATCTGCATGACACTTGGCTCATGTCGAAAGGTAGAGGCATAGCATCTATTTCGTTTTGTACCTTTGCTATGCTGAGCACGTCTCGTTTGTTTTCTGTACCAGGGTCACTGAGATTCCCTCAGTCGAAGAACGGAGCAAAAGTAGTTGGGAAGTTGAGCGCTCTGCCTGACAAGGAAAGGTCTTTCCCTGACGTGTTGAAAGACAGGGTATGGAACTTGGATTTGTACTTGGAGGACGAGGAAGAGATGTCTTCGGAGGCTGTCACTGGTATGTTGTTTGTGTTGCTTGTCCATTTAGCGGAGCTGTGGCCTGTGAGTGTGGGGCTGATACCACGTTCTGTTGTGCAGGGTCCAAGAGGCCATCTGCTCCTGATTTGATCAAGTTGCCGAAAAAGAAGAAGAAGAAGAGCACTGCTTCGAGTTCTGCGCCCCCTGAAGGAAAGGTTGCCACTCCTGCTGTGTCTGGGGCTCAGGTGCTTACCCCTACATCTCCCCACGTCACACACGCGTCAACGTCTCAACTCGCAAGCATCTTCAGTTAAAGGCTGAGGGTACCTCTTCAGGTGGCGGATGTCATCGCGTGGCTCGCCGCGCCTACGATAGCGCGTGGCTCTTTCCCTCACCATGGATCGATTCTCGCTCCTCGGTTCAACGCCCTTTTAGGCTCCAAAAGCGCGGATGAGAACGTGGAGGACATGATTGCCTGCCTGTTTCAGGTGTTTTTCTAGGGCCGTTATGCTTGAGGTTGTGTGTCTTGCTAGTGTTTCATTCTGAACGTCCCTGCTTTCTTGTAAGGGTTGCAAAGTGGCCTGTTTCTAAGGCGGTTGTGGGCTGAGGCGGAAAAGGAGCGCCAGGAGTTGCTTGCTGGAAACAGGAAGGTTGCTGCCCAACTTGCTGAGATCGTAGAGAAGTACATGGCTGCTGAGGCGAGGTTGAGCGAGCTGAACAAGACTCTGGCTGCCACTGAGATATAATTAGTGAACTGTCATTTTGATAAGGCGCTGGCTGAGGTGAGGCTGAGGGACGTCACGAAGAAGCTGAGGAAGAAGAAGGAGCAGCTCCGTGACTCGTGCGTGTATTATTCCTGGCTGGCTAGGGTGGAATGCTTGGAAGAGCACGCCGAAGGAAAGTCTGCGTCTTGGGATGCTGTTGGTGAGAGAGCTTCCTTTGAAGAAAGCTATGGAGGCAAGCCTGCGCCCTTGGACTCTGATGACGAGGAAGAACTGGCTAATATGGATGCAGGTGACGTTGGCGTTGGTGCAGCCCCAGTCAGTGCTGAGGCGGTCAGCCCCACTGCTCCTGCTGAGGAGGAAGTTGCGACGTCTGGCGCTGGTGATCCTGAAGGCGGCGTTGCTGGTGTATCCGTGGACCCCTGAAATTTCCATCTGTTTGGTTAGTAGTCTGTCTTATTTTGGATAAAACAATGCTTCTTTTGTATTTGCTTCCTTTTGGTCCACCACAGGGGTAGTGTGACAAGTTATAGATATCGTACTTTTGCCTTGCTGGTGCCAGGTTTGTCTTTCCATGTTTAGTGTATGAACTTTTCTGCTTGGCTTGAAATGTAGTGGGGGTTACTCAACGTGGCTGACCCCCTTTGTTTTCCTAAAATTTGTTTTGGCAAGCCTACTCAGGTTGCCTGCCGAAAAATTCACAAGTATTAGCGTACATATCTGTGTACTCGTCTGTGTTTGTATGTATGTATGCGCGCATGTGGAAGCCTTAGCTAAGAATAGCGTCGGGCGTATATGTACTGTATGTATGTCGTGCATGCACTGTAGTAAGTCAAAATGCCGGACCATCTTAAAACTTACTTTTTGTAAACGACGTGTCGGGAGCCCGCCCTGTCCGATTGCAGGAGTCTGGCATCGTCCGCGCTTGTATCACGTCGTGTAACAAGCCTGGGCGAACGGTGGTATCAACGTCCCTTAGGGAGCCACCGCTGCACTTTCGGCGTATGTGTCGCGACTTTGTAATTTGTGACCAGCTGGGTGATCAGCCCAGCTAGGTGTTGCTGAAGGCCACTGCTTCTTACTGGAGTCCTGCACAGAGTGTGTTATTATGGGTTGGCCGTTGGCGTTTTTGCCAACGGCCCTCCGTTGCTTAAGTCAGCAAGTGTAGCAAAAAGGAGGTGAAATACAAAAGTAAGAATGCAAGTACGAAAGATGCTAAGTACAGTTTTAGATATAATACTTCCTGATTTGAATGCAAATTTTCCTGCTATGCCCTCTATCTGGTAGGGGCGTTCCCAGTTATATGCGAATTTTCCTGCTCTGGTGTTCTGCGTGTTCTGGAACACCTTTCGAAGTACCTGGTCCCCCACTTGGAATGCGCGTACTCGAACGTTCTTGTTGTAGCTTATACTTAAGCAAATTCTCATTTATACTTAAGCAAATTCTCATTTATGCATTAAACGACTAATTAACATGATTTCTAAAAAACTTGTACCGTCTTCATTAGTCTTAAAACATGCAAAACTGAGGGTTTTAAATAAACTTCTACACACACATGAGTCGGAAGATAACATTTAAATGATAATTCAAGCAATGAATTATCACTTTATGTATATTTCCCGTAGCAATCCGTCATAGCTTTGACGTATACATTTTCTTTTACGCATATTTATCGAGTCACATATCGCACTTGTACGTAGCGGTTCACATTTTCTCAAACATCAAAATAATACACTCAAGCTAGTAAAGGCTACTTTTACGTGGGCTTTTCGATTACGGTTTTTCATAAAACATTTTGACAAACTTTCGGAAAGTACCCTCACCCGGAATCCGCTCTGGTTTCATAATTGCCTTAGACGGATAGGTATCGACGCACCTTGAACTCTAAGATTCGCGTCTTCGAGTCCAAGATGCGTTGAACGGGTCCAAATTCCCTCATAATTTGGTGGCGGCTCCAAAAACGGCTTTTAAATGATTTTCGACATTTCTTTAAAAAGCTTTAAACAAATTAAGGAATGACATCAAGCGCGCTTTTACGTGCTTTTACATTTATTTTTCGCGTAGCGCCTTGCCCCTATTCGGGCGAGATCACGCGAGGCGTTGAGATGGGTCCCTATCCGGTACCTTCAGTTAGGCATATAAAATGATCATTTAGATGATCAAATTGTGGTCTTCATTGACCATGTTTTAGGCCTATTTTGGGTCAACTTTAGGTCCATTATTTTGGGTCAGTTTATCTTATAAATAATCCAAAATCATTTTGGGTCCATTTAATATTAATTAGTCCATTTAACTAATTAAATGAAATAATTCTCCAAATAAAAATACACTTAACTATTAAGTAGTATAGTTGACAATTATATCTAATATATCATTGTCACTTTGGACCTTAATTTGATAACCTTATACCTTATTTATAAGACCATTAGCTCAATTATATTCTCCACACTATAAGCTTATAAATCGTATTCGTAACTAATTCATTATTAGTGACAAATACCCCTTTTTAGTGAATTAACAATTAATCACTAACTCACAATATCACAAATCTTTATTATTCAATTATCTTAATAAAAGAACAATATTTCATTTAGCTCCGTATCTCATATACGTTTTACATAATTTTTTTTTATCTCCCGACTAACCCTTTAGTCATAATATAATATTAAGTAACTAGTTATATTGTATTAGATACAAATAACTAGCTTGTGTTGATCCTCCTCCCTATAGGTGTGACAGAAAGGGATCAATTGATTTCCGCCGTCACACGACAGTAACGTCAAATTCCAGCAAGCCGAGCGTTACCCATATACGTTAATCAACTGACTTACAATAAGCCGTTATCCCAACTATTCATTTAAAGAGATTTATTAAGTACTCGCAATATTGTGGAGGACACTCACCCCAACAGTGATAATATTTAAATTATTGTAATAATCAAAGTATTATAAATTATTTTTATATTATAATAATATCAATTTTCCACCAGGAGATGATCGGAACTACTATGATTAAACTTGAGGTTTGTACTGTATTTAGGGTCAAATAGTTGTCTTTATCACTAAACTAAGGCAAAACAAAAACTAAAAGGATGTAGTAGATGTAGGCAAGGATCATGGTAACTCACAATCAATCGCGCTAACGAAATACAATAACCTCTTTCGGATCGATATCAATCCTAAGGTTAAACTAACAGGCTCTCGCTAACTATTAGTCAAACTCACTAATTCACAACGCAAGTCTAACACAACCAAACTCTCGATCATAGTTTTAGGTTTCCTAGGTCAGTCAATCAATTGTTGCCTTTGATAATACAATTAAGCACATGCGATTATATTAGTGATAATCGATCACAAATCACAAAGTCAATTAAATCCCCTCAATTACTGTTCATCGATCCCTCTAAGCTCTAGGATCGAAAAAGGTTTAGCTACTCATAATTAGGGCAAACAATTTTAATAATTGAAAAACATGATTCAATATAATACGATGAATTAATTACTTACGTACGATTACCGCGATGAAACTAAAGATAATCTTGATTATTGAAAGTATAAAGTTCTAAATAATTCAAATCAATTTGTTGCTTTGAGTATGATAGAAATAAAGTAGAGAGAAACCTAGAAATAACGTGCTTAAAAAGTATGTTATTAACTTAAAAATCAAGTATTTTGATGTGTGCTTTTTATATATATTATATGCACCCGGTTTAGTCGCATTTAGCTTGCATTTAGTCGAGTTTATTATTATTTTACGAGCTATTTGCTTTATATTGCGGTACTACTGTTTTCCGTTCATATTTTGCTGGTTTTGGCAGTCCTGAGCCAAAACCCGAGTCAAGAGAAACAATACGAGTACCGAAACTTCGAGACCAAGCTCGAGCTTATACGAAAGCTCGGGATATGAATAAAATACGCGCAAAGATCAAGGCCCAAACGAGTTGCGAGCATTTAAAGAAGATGGAGCAGGCCCGACCCAATTTTGGAGTGTCGGCCAGTCTGGTCTGGCCGGCGGCCAGTCGGCCGGCTGAAGGGTTAATTTGTGTCGGTTTTGATTTAATCCGAATTGTTTTGAGGAAGTTGTATATAAATACATTAGGACAAATTAGACAGGGGAGGCTTTCTTTTATGCTTTTAGTTTAGATTCTTATTTTTAGACTTAGCTATTTTTCTTACTTTTACTCTCAAACCATAAAACTCAAGTTGGGATTGCGATTGAATTTCTGTAACCGTCGGTATTCCGCATTAATTTTTCAAGCGTCTTGTTCTTGGTAATTGTGTTTCTTGCTTTCAATTTCTTTTATTCCTTAGTTAATTTAATGTTTGCCCTAGTTATGAGTAGCTAAATCCTCAATTAGGGTTTAGGGGAATTTATGACAATTGATTTGGGAACATATTTTAATTGCTTTGATTGATTGAAATTGTGCAAGTTGATTTCTTCCCACGCGTTTTTTTTATCAATTGAGTATAGGGACGCCTAACTTGAATTGAACCTTGGTAGTTTTAGCTTAAGATCGAAAGCCGAGTTAAAACTAGACTTACGCGTAATTGATAAGTTAGGTTTAGTAAGTTGCGAGAACCCGCTAAATCTGCTTAAGGTCAATATTGACTCGAGAGAGCGTATTCTTATGCCTAATCACTTGTATAGCTTCATTCGATTGTTATTTCTTATAAGGTTGAGTTTCTGAATTGATGTCACATTGAAGTCGATGCCCTAATCTCCCTCTCATATACTTTTACTCTTTTTACTCCCCGTTCTTAGTTTAGTTCTCTTCTTTACCCACGATATTTTGTTACCTTGAGATAGTCTAGTTTAGCTAAGTAAACCTTAACAACACTGTTTCTCTGTGGATCTCGATCCTGCTTGCCGCTAGCTTCTAGTTAGTAGTTTTTGTAGGTTTATTTTTGATAGGTGATACCACTTAGCCTTATCAAATTTTATATAAGAGCACGAAGTGTGGGCGAAACCAATCGGTTCACTCCTTGGAACCTGTTGGGTCACCGTGGAACTGATCGATTCATCCATTGGAACTGGTCGGTTCCACCTGAATTATTATTTTTTTTCCAATTTTTTACTTCAAATTTCGTCTTAGGTGCGTGTTTGAATCTGGTATGTAGGTTTGAACCAAACATGTAACACCCCGACTTTTTCCCTTTTATTTAAATAATTCATTTCGTTAAATTCGTATTTCATTTCTCTTGATTTTGTTATTTTTGGCTCGAGGAATAAGCGAAACCGTAGTCGGAACTTAAAAACTATGTCATTTCCTCATACGGACTCCGATTCAGGTGATTCAAAAGGCTAAACAGCGTATTTTTTCGACGCCGTCGCAACTGCCAAACTTTCAGGACACGAAAAGTTTCTGCCCAAAAAAACTTCAGGCAGAGCTGACCAGTTTGGGTGGAACCGGCCGGTTTGGGTGGTGAACCGACCGGTTTGGTGGTGAACCGGCCGGTTCGGCTGGCTTCTGCGGGCAGATTTCGTTTTTGCTCGTGATTCTTTTTAGCTTTAACCCTTATATTTCCTAACCCTTATTAGCCCTAATTTCATTCTAAACCTCTGATTATACACTCATCCTCTCATCATCCTCTCTTCTCTCTCCTAAAAACACCATTGATCCTCCATTAATTCTCCAATTAAATCTCTCAAGTTCTCACCCTTGCCCTAATTCTCCCTCTATTCAATCTCCTTCGGTAATCCCTTCATTCTCCTTTGCTTTAGGTTTAGTTTATATTGTTTTTACATTATTTTATGTGATTTATATTGTATGCTTATATTGTATGTGTTTTTATGTGCCCTAATCTTGGAGGAGGCCAATTCTACGACGAGAACACCATTTTCATTGACGAGGAAGGAAGCTAGATTGGTTCTCAAGCGGTAAAGGTAACTAGGTGTAGCCTTGGTGATATTTTGACTTGTGTGAGACCATATGATTGATTGAGGGTGATTTGTTGTGTTGAGAATGTAAAGCTACGAACTTTGGGTTGATTATGCTATGAAATTATGTTCTTTGGTCTTGATAGTGTTGGTCTCACACTATGGTGTCTAGTAGGATGAATTGGGATGTTTGTCATATTGAATTTGGGTTATATTGTTATCAAGTTGAGTAGAGATGATAACTTTGAGAGTTATGATGGTTTATTATGGCTACTCTTGAGTTCTTATGGTTATTACTCCGTATTTAATATGTTGATTATGGTTAGTGTTGAGAATGGTTACAAAAGGGATCAATTGTGTTGTAGTTGTGTTTATGATGGACGTTGTGATGATTTTGAGTAGAGAATGATTAAATTGGTGTTGATTGTGAGTTGATTCAGGTTATTGGATTGGCTTACGTTGGTTATGAGTTAATTTAGGTTATTGAATTGGCTTGTTTGTATGCTTGAGTTAAGTGTGCGTACGGGTACGGTTATGGCTCGTGCGTGAGGAGATACGACGTCCTTTGTAGGACGGATACCGCCCTTTGGGTTCTCAACCGGTTATGGTGAGAGACTATGGTAAGTTGTATGTCGTCACCGGTTATGGTGAGGTTTGGCCAAATTAAGACAGTGTTGAGGATTTCACGGTTATGTGGGTCCATTGAAAGGGAATTCACGGTTATGTGGTTCCGCCATAGGGTTTGGAGGTATCACCGGTTAGGGTGAGGTCCGGGGTGATTCACGGTTATGTGGTTACCCAGTTCTCCGTGCTTTCTCTTGCGTTGTTGATTGTTGATTGTTGATTGTCACTTTGTTGATGACAGGTTGAGCTTAAATAACTATAGTGAATCAGTTATATTTGGGTTGTACGATTTGTAAGATGGTTGTTTGCTTATACTTTGATTATAGGCCATAGGCCAGTTGAGTTGGTTAACTAATGGGTTATTAGCCTGAGGTTGTTTTATATTTATCATACACTTGGGTTGTATTGTTGTATATACCGGTTATGTTGAAATATGACTGGGGAGCACCTAGTTACTCCCCACTGATTGTGGCTGTTACTTTCTTTGTGGCAGGTTTACTAGCGGGGACGGGCGAAGAGTGAGGACTTCCGCGAGAATAGCTCATTTATTATGGTCATACCGTTTTAGTAGTTTGTATCAGTTCAGAGCTGTTTTCTGTTAGCTTTTGTAAGGGTATTTATTTTCGCTTGTTTAGACTTTGAAGTCTAAACCGTTGTTTTAGTTAGTGGCGATCCGAATTCCACGGTGTTTCCGCCACCGTGGCTCGCTTTTAATTCCTTTTCTTTTATAAATCCTTTTATTTCTTTATTTTTATTTTGGTTAGAAAATCCGGGTTGTTACAAAACCTATAGGTTTGACATGACATAACTTGGCACTTGTTCAACAAATTTCTCGAACTTGAGTTATTTTACTTATCCAGGATCGCTTCAAGCTTCGTTTCGCACGCTCGAGCACTTCTAACAACTACTCAGCTCGTAAATTCCTAATCGCTCCTGTAAAAACTCTAAAATGTGGCGGTAGTACCAACATTCATTGAAAATCGAATAAAATATTAAAACGACGTCAACAATTATCTCATAATTGCGACAAATTAAACTATGAAAGTAATACTATGTATAAATGCCGCGCATCATCAGCCTTGGTGGGATAGTCAATTGTGCTACTGAGGATATGAAATTTAACTTTCATTCTTTGTGCAAACCTTTAAGTTTCAGTCGTCTCATGTTTGCTAATATTAATGCTAGACTAAAGTTAATTAATTCATACTCGTATATCCTATATTCTGCTTTTTTATTTTCATTTCACTTTTTTTTTTAAAGTCAAATTTATAGAATTTAGTGTAACAACAAATTTTGTCAAACAAATAAATTGTAATACAAAATAAATCGCGACAAATAATATTTTATTAATTTCAGAATTTGCATGTACAACTCTCTATAATTCCTCTGATTCTAATTGGTCGTTAACAAAGTCGGGTCTTGTGATTTGAATGTTTGAGAAAGCTCCTCTTTGATTTATTGAGGTCTTCTCGTTCTTGTGTTTAATGAAGTCTTGGAGTCTTGTAAATGTTTTCAATGCTCTCCAAAGTTCTTGTACTTTTGTGTCTTGTTTTTCTTATGCTTTTTTTTTGGGATATTCTATATGGTACCCCTCAATTTTTTGACATTCTACATGGTATCCCTACTTTTTCAAAAACATACATGGTACCCCTAAATGTTGTCATTATCCGTAAATATACCCCCGAACTTTGTTTTCAGAAAACTAAACTCAATTTTAAGCGTTAAATGATTACTTGGACGCATAACGAAGCTTGGTTTTACTTACTCATGACCGAGAGACTCTATTAGGCTCAATATTTATCTTAGATGTGATAATTTTATAGGAAAACAATAAATTAATTTTCATCAAATTTTTTATCGTATATTTACCAATATATATTAGGTTATAGGTGGATATTGAGCCTAATAGAGTCTATCGGTCATGGGTGAGTAAAAACTAAGCTTCGTTATGCGTCCAAGTAATCATTTAACGCTTAAAATTGAGTTTAATTTTCTGAAAACAAAGTTCAAGATACTTACCAATAATGACAATATTTAGTACTACGATGCTTTGAAAAGAGTGTCTACATGTAAAGTCAAAAAGCGAGTGCACTATATAGAATATTTTTTTTTTTATGATTGATTTTTCCCCTTTCTTTTTTTTTCTTAATGAATGAGTGCTCTATTTATAGAGCTTTCATCCTTATTCATTATCGGATTTGGGCTCACAATTTCGGTTATGGGCTTATTTATGACTTCGGCCCAAATTTTATTTTTTAATTGAGCTTATGACCCAACACTCCATTTCACTCATTGGATTGGCTCAGACTGTTTATTAAATTGGACTTTTGACCCGAATAATTTACTTGTACATCGGATCGGCCCATATCTCATTTTAACAGATTTATGACCTAATAACTCGTTTTGTATACTGGATCGACCCATATTTATTTTTCGGGGTCGTAAGTACCAAATTGAGCTAAAACTTTGTATTAACTCAATTAAGTAATTTGTTTAATTTATTTTTCGACACTTAATAACTTTTTTAGTGTTTACAAATTGCCCCCGCGAGACTTTGTCACGTACACATTTTGAGTGTTTCAGCGTGACAAGGTCTCAATCCATTCTTGTATTTTGACTTGACAGTCGATGAGTGTGCACTCATTGTAATAATTTGCAATGCGTGCACCGGGCCATGAGTAAGTGTACTTCATTTTGTTTGAAGTTTGGCACACCATCATTTTTATCGACTCGAATGACACTATACCACGCTGACTCAAGCCCATTAACCTTTTGTGACCGATGTCCAAAGCCTTTGATATACGACCCCAAAATAAGGTATCTCATGATGCAATATTATTATGGCCCAAGTAAATAAACTCGCAGCTCGCAAATTTTTTAACGCAAGAAAGTCAAATCTTCATACTCCAATTGATTCCTCGTATCAACTTAACTTAGGCAATACATCCGCAAGAGTAAGGGTTGCAAGTTATCATAATTTTGAATTAGGAAACATAATTATTTCCTCATGCACCAATTAGGAGTTCAGCATATTTTTTTGCATGATTAACAAAATAAGACCAAAAATCTTTCCTTAAACATTCAACCCACCCTGTGCACATACTCCGTATATATCTTCACCATGCTTTGAGAAACCCTCACGTTACACATTAGAACACAACCAAGGAGAACTTAATTTGGAGTGAGTTTGCCCCTTGTTAATCACAAATACGTCGAGGATAGCACCCGCCTGTGGTGATCCTTCCTTGTAACGAGGTAAGTTCACTATACGTTGTACCGCTTTCGACTCTTTTGCGTTGTCACTTCTACCCACATGCCTAATTGTGTCACCCTTCATTATTGTAGGTCTCAGGGACGTTCGATCGGCACCTCCGCGTTCTTCACCCTCTCAGTACCTAACCATCATTCGAGTTTTCCGTGACAAGCCGTGCCAAAAGGTACGCTCTGCCCTTACCCTTTTTACGTTTCTCATACAAGTAGCAAACACCGCATTTTACCCGTGTAGATAGGTTCGGTCTTAGGGTAATTGAATAAGCCTGCTCTGTTTCTTCTTTAATCTTTAGCGTTGTGAATTGGAACAAAGTTACTTTCTGTCGTTAGTTCCGCCTTATTTTGTTATGCGAGACAAGCAAACCTCAAGATGTATGATTTTCCGACATGAATTGCAGTGGTTGTGTTCCTGCTCTTCCCTCTGTTTTTTTGTCGATTTTACATCCCCTGTTTTGTTGTGTTGTACACCATGCCGCCGTCCTTTGGTGCTTAGTGGCCCGAATTCAACCCCTAATCGAGACTCAAACCTGATGTATGCCCCCACACCTGTCGCAAGTCCTTGATCGACTTTCCTTGTTGCGCGTAAATTTGCAGTTGTCAAACTGTAATTTTGATTTCGTTGTTACCTGCTGGTGCTTGTCGGTCTGTTTCTTTTCCGCGTTTGTCGACATTTCTCGAACTGATAGCTACACACACATACTCTATGGCTTAATTTTTTCTGATCCCTTCAACGTGCTTGCTTCTTGTAAACTACATACTGTTGCTATCGGCCTTAAATTTCGTGTTGACACTATGACTTTCTTTGTGCGGAGCAGCCTGAATCATCGGTTGTGACTCGCTTCTCGCTTTCGTAACTCGACATTGCCTTGAGACTTACAGGTACATACTCAGTTGCTCTACCATTATTTTTTTTTTTATCTCTCCGTGGTTTCGTCCCTGCGTATGTATGACGAGTACACATAAGGTCATTTTTGTGTTGTGAGTGCTTTGTAGGCTACTTTTAATGGCCATTCTTGTATTGTGAGTACTTTGTAAGCAATGCTACGTGAAAGCCATTTTGTTAGTGCCCATGTTTTTTTTCTTTAAACGGCTGCTTATGTGTGCCATTTTTATTTGGTTTTGTTTGATCCTTCATATGACTAGTTTGTTTGTGTCTTAAATAGACTATGGCGTATGACACTATTGTTTGTCTATCTAACTGCCGCCATGCAAATTTGTCTAACATTTGACATCCACTTTTTAACCGGTCATATTTATGTGATCCACATTGCACGGTGCTAAGCACACAGGTATAATTATCGCGCGTTCCGTTTGTCTTCTGTTTTTTATTTATTTGCATGGTTCAGGTGTGACCTTTGGCGTAATGTAACTCTGAGCCCTTTTGCAACATTACAAGACTTTATAAGACTTCAGGCTCCGAAATAATGTGAGATCACAAGCTCAAAACCAAGTCCGGGATCGTGCGAGACCCTATGAGGTCGCACGGAAAGGGCGTACAAGACACAGAAGATTGCTTGGCAGCCCGAGATCGCGCGAGACCCTATGAGGTCGCGCCGAAAGGGCGTACAAGACACAAAAGATTGTTCGGCAGCCCGGGATCGCGCGAGACCCTATGAGGTCGCGCGGAAAGGGCGTATAAGACACACTGATCGTTTTGCGGCCCGGGATCGTGCAAGACCCTATGAGGTCGCGCGGAAAGGCCAGGCATATATGAGGTCTTAGGTCTTTACAGGCCTTGGATCTGTAGTGCAGAGTTGAATTTATGCGCTCCCCCTTTTTACAGTCATCACTTCCTCATTTTTAATTGTTATTTTTTTCTTGTAGGTCAAAAGATGGTCTATTTCAATGAATGTTTTGATGGCGGTGAGAGATACTTATGCATTTTTGATGACGATGGGAGCCAAGAAACCGAGACCCGTCTCTTTGTACGCGAATCTATGTGCCAAGTTGATGATATATCGCGGAGAGCACACCATTACTCCGCATGACTATCCCGAGGACATGACGATTCCCGTCAAAACAGTTTATCCCGGCGTCAATGGTCACACGCTTCTTAATACCTTGCCAACCCAGCTTGTGCAAGACACCACGTTCAGTCTTCTTGGGAGTGACATTATTTCAGGAAAGACAAAATGGAGCTCTCGTACAATAAAAATTAACGGTGAATTTCGTTATACTGCTGGTTATTGGTCATGGGCTGAAAATGTCATTTCCCGCTGTGGCGACCTTCTCGAAAATTGCGGAGTGTTGGACGCAGTGTATGCTTCTTTATACTCATATGATCGAGACCCTCGCATTCTTCGTGCATTATGCGAAACATGGTGCCCCACAACCAATACCCCCCACCCACACTAAGTTCGGGGAATTCTCCATTTCCTTGTGGGATCTCTTTTGTCTCACTGGATTACCAGTCATTGGCTCTTTTTATGATGAGACTATTCCTAGTTATGATGATTTGCAGCGATTGGATGCCCAGGGTTGTCGAGATATCCCAAAAGCCTGTCATTTCCTATTAACCGCGTATCATCACTGGAGGAAGCAATCAAAGAGTAAGGGCGTCACTATAAGTCAATGTATCAACTTTTGGTTCAAAGGCCGCTTAAAGTACCTCAAAGTACAGGAAGCGTCATAGAACTAGTAGGAATCCTCCTAAGGAGGACCACGTACTTAGCTGCTTTCTTGTCATGTTGGCTGTGTAACTTCGTTTTCCGATGGAAAATTTATACGACGAGGCACTTTTAAAATAGCAAGTATGGGATTGGGGAAAAACATTCAGCCTTGATGTGCCGGTGTTGGCTAGCATCTATAATGAGCTGAAAGTCATGTGTACTTCTTCTAAGCCTAACCGTTCGGCGGCCGTATTTTCTGCTCACTACTTATATGGTTGGCTCGCATACTACTTTAAGACTCACCATGAAGCTGATCCGCGTCCGAAAGGCCCTCGAACGACCGTCTACTCTAGATCCAATCACGCTATATCTTTTTTTGATGGTAAAGCTCGCGAGCGCATCCATGAGGGAGAACCCATCAACTTGAGATGTTTTATGCGCAGTTTCAGCAAAGGCACATGGTTGTGTGATGATGGGACTATGAACAAAGTGGACTTTGTGTACTTCATAAATTTGCGTACTGCATACATTCCGTTGCGCCTAGGAGAGTCATTCATCCAATAACCATATTGCCCGTATCGCTTTGTCAAGCAGTTTGGATTATTCCAGGGTGTCCCAAATCTTCTCGAGCCTGGTGATAGCACCAATAACGTGTCTCTCGAGGGCGCAATGAAGATGTGGAGGTTGTTTATATTTGAGGGGAGTCGGTCTTGAGTGCACCCCGTCTCTCGTCCATGCCATATGTGGTGTGACGCCGACTTAATGACGTACGCGACGTGGTGGAAGAAAGTTCGCATCAACGATCTTTTAGACAATGCCTCCTTACTGAACTCAAGTTTGGGTCGCGAGCCACTCAAGAAGGCCTCCAAAGCGGAAAGAAAATGGAGATAACCAAGTGAGTCACCTGACCCTTCTGATTCCAAGGGAACCGCTGACAGTTCAATCACCGCCAGGTCTCCCTCAAAACCAACGGCAGTCTCGTGCACCCGACGCAAGTTAAGCTATGAAATTGACGAGGAATCAGAAACTGATTTTAAATATCGACGACAAGGCAAAACGACAAAAGATGATGTTGGCCTTCACACGTTTTTCGACAATTTTTTCGCGGATGTGCCCATCCCCCAAGATGTCCCAATAGGGTTAGAATTGGTAATTTCTTGTATCACTTTACTTCATCTCATATCTTGTTTTGTCATTATTCTTTGTTCTTTCATTTGTCTATTTTTTTTGTTAGGTCGGAGATTTCAACCTAGATGAGGAAGTCTTAGAACTTTTGGCTGATCCCATTCATGACACCATGGCAGAGGGTCCTACTATTGGCGTAGGCAAGGGGACGAACATGGTGAACCCTCTTCTTGTAACTGCTTCGGCGGGCTCCATTCAGGTAGCTGGCAATGGGCTAGCTTCATCCCCGACTCGGAGCCAGGAGTCCGTTCGCGGTCCACATTCCCTCGAAGTGGCGGCCAAGTCACTCCATGCGAGTCAGAAGAAACCTTCAAACAATATTTCAGGTCCTCAACCAAACAAGGAAGTCCATGTACCTTCGGTGGTCACTTCTATGCTACAGACGGCAGTGAAAGGGATCTTACTTACTGGATTGAAGATGACAACTACTGGTCTTCTGAAGACTTTGAAGGAAGCTCCCTTCGACGACGTAGAGAAGATTCCCAAAGAGGCATCTTACATATACCAATGTATAAAACATTTGAAGGGAAACCCGGCTCGGTTGCGAGAGAGGGTCGAATCTTATTCCACAATTGTCAAAGCGTTCCAGCTACTACAGGTAGCTTTCGGCTCAAGTCGACGTAGTGATGAGGTAGACAAGGAAATTGCCCTTAAACGTGTGAGTCTTCAGAAGACTCAACTTGTACTTGCAGAAGACGACAAGGAGAGTGTCCCCATAACTGAGAGGGAGACTGCTGTAGCGAAAGAGATAACAGAGATTGAAGACAAGCTGAGAAAAGCACGTGAATTGCTAAATCAACAAGGAAAAGATGCAGAGACTGTCAAGAAGTCTAGTGACATTCTTCAAAGTCAAATCAAAGAGACTGAGGCGCAAATCATTAACTTAGAGGCTGCCCCTAAGCTGAGTGCAGAAGATGTGGCCGTACTTGAAGAGCATAGGCGCCAAGTCGTAGAGCTTCAATCATCTCTCGATCTTGATAGCTGACAAGACTTAGTATCTTAGAGTTTCTTTCATTAATTTGTTTTCTTGTAATTTTTATATCGCAATCCTATTTGTACGGAACTAACCCAATAAAGTCTTGCAACTAATTTTGTCATTTATTTAGCCGTTCACAGTTTAGCCTCTTGCGGGCCAGGAGCATACATTGGGTTGATTTTGTTTTGTTTCGTCGTTCACAGTTTTAGCTCTTGCGGGCCAGGGGCCTTTTTTTTTTTTTTTTTTTTTTTTTCTTTTTGGTGTGGCTGCATCCAACCTAATTTTGTTTGCTTAGACTGCCTACGTACTTAATTGCTATATGGTGCTTGATCCAATTTCGCAAGATCAAGCCAACGTAGTTCGAAAACAAAAGGAATTTGTGTTTTTTTTTTTGCGTGGCTGCACTCGAGCGACGTGTAGATGGGTCGCGGGTCATATTTTGTCCCCAAGTTTAACTCTTTTAAATCGTCCACGGTTGACTGCCTCCCATCTTCGAGTGTTTTAGGGGCTTCATCAGCTTCTACCTCCTCATCATCATTTGGCAACTCCTCGACTGTAATATGATACGACGTCACAGCTTTGTCTACCATCTTCTTTCCATTTCGTTTTCTTGTCCGCCTTGAAGATGCACGAGCTTCATGATTTTCTTTGTTTTCGTTTTTTTATCGTAGGACGATTCAAGATGATTGGTCAACATTATAGTACGTTGCTTCACAGTGAGTGGCTCGCTCTTCACGATCTCAACCACCGACTTGCGCTTCATACGAGAAGGGATGGTGCTTTGAAGGTCGCCTGTAGACTTTATTTCTTCTTTATCTTGACGATCACCTCTCGGCTTTGACGATTGACATCCTTCGGTGCGAGTAAAGCCACTCAAACGGCCGAAGACAGAGTTTGTTATGGACTTCAAACGAGTAAACACGTTGCCAGGTGGAGTACCTAATCTGTTGAACACTGACCCTTTGTTGTTCCAATTTGACAGCTTTGTAGTCGTATAGTCAGCGTATGCACCTTTCGACTTACCAGGTCTTCTGAGGACGTGCATACTTACTTTCGGGACCGATTTTTGTTGATGCGGGCCTCCCAATTTTTCAACCGCAGAAGTACGTGCCTCCTTAGATGGCGGGTCTATTCTGTCAAAGATCGTCGATGGGCAAGCTGCATCATCTCCCTCTTCCGGGATTTCTTCAACAGTTATGTGTTGTGATGACATCACGTCCTCCTTGCGACGAGTAGACACTCTCAACGGAGCGGGTGGTTCATAGCCTCTACTGGACTTCATAGGCGAACTCCTATTCTTTCTTGAAAACCTCTTTTTGTTCTTCATTAAGACTAGAGCTGGCAAGGCTGACCCGACCCGAGCGACCCGACCCGAACCCGAGCGAAACCCGACCCGATTAACCCGAAAATATTGTGACCCGAAACCGACTCGACCCGACCCGACGATGACCCGCAACCCGACATGACCCGATAATCGCGATCTGACCGACCTCGACCCGACCCGACGATGACCAGAACCCAACACGAATTCGACAACTAAAGGATCTGACTAATTCGACCCGATGACTAATTCGACCCGACATCGAATTCGATTAAATGATGACTCGTTAATTATTAAGCTCAATATTGATTAATAAAAAGCAAATTAGTACTTAATAATGAAATAATTAAATCAAGTAATGGTCGAAAAACTTGTTTTAGCTTCAAAAAATTGGAGTAACTCGATAAAATCGCGCAGACACAATGATGACCCTACCCAAACCCGACTCGACCCCATATACTATTTAACCCGGTATGACCCGACCCGATATCAACCCGAACCGAACTCGACCCGACCCGAGATACTATGTAACCCGAAATGACCCGACCTGACAACGACCCGAACTTGACCCGACTCGACCCGAAAGAGCATATTGACCCGATATGACCCGAACCCAACATGACCCGACCTGACTTGACCCGACCCAAACCCGACCCGGCTGACCCGATTGCCACCTCTAATTAAGACCATAAGGCTCGACCTCAATGATCTTCCCAAGAGGCTCTATATTTTCAAAGTCATAACCAACCTTTGCAAGAAGCTTGTACGCGTTGGCATCAAAGACTCCCTTCTTTTGTTCGTGAGGAGCCATGCTCGAAGACAAAAACCTTGCCAATGGGGGTTTCACAATTTGAGTTCGAGTTGTGCCTGTCAAAGGAGTGACGACTTTTGCAACACATTCTTGTTTGATGTCTTTGTTATGCTTCTTATGCTCCACGATGGTCACCTTGACATCTTGATATTCTGCAGAAGGGCTTTGGCCTTCCTTCCGCCGTGATTTAGAGATATAGCGTAAGATAGGAGTTGAGCGCGTTGGTGCTTCCTTAAGCTTCTTAACTGAGGTAGCCTTGGCAGGCTTGCTTTGCCCCTGAACATCATCGTCTTGCTTAGTCTCTAGCGGCTTGGTATCCATCAGCGTGTTTGAAAGGGACGCATTTTCACGTTTCTTCCCCCCTTTCCCAGTAGAATCGATCATGGAGGGCAAGACTTCACTTGACACCTTATTCTCCTCGAAGAATTTTGCATCAGCAAAGAACGAATCAGTCTCTGTGAATGGTTTGACATCACCGTTTATTTTTCGTTCTCCGCCACGGTAGTACTTCAAACATTGTTGAAGAGTAGATGCGACGACACCATTTTCATGTGCCCAAGGTCGGCCCAACAATAACTTGAAGGAGGTCTTCGCATCAATGACATGAAACAGAGTGTCGGAGGATAAGTCACCCATGCTAAAACGTTAACACGGATTATGCCGACACCACGCTCGCCGTTCAAATTAAATCCGTGTATCATCGTTCGACTGCTTGAAGATGAAACACGGATAAGTCACCCAAGGGCGACGTATTGGAGCATCTCGGCTGGAAGATGAAAAATTTATTTCCATTCCATTCGTGTTGGCAAAGCCTCTAGAACTGCTTGAACTTTAGAGTCCTCGGGCGCACATGGCATTTCTGATGCCTTTGTGTCAAAAACATGATTTTCTTCTTTTTCTTCTTCGATGTTGTCAGCCACAGAAACTGCAACAGTGTTAATGCTAACCTGAGTAAAGTATGTGTTAGGAAAGTATTCGCCTAGAGTAATGGGCTTCAAAGGATCTTGCTCCAATAAGTCGAACGGAAGCACATAAGGATCTTGATGCGTGGGATATAGTGGGAGAAGATGTGTGTTTGGCTGTTCGGGAATTTTTTCAGAATGGCAGATTGCTGAAGCAAGTGAATGCGACTGTTTTGACTCTGATTCCTAACGTTGACAGGCCTAAATATGTTACACAGTTTAGACCCATAGCATGTTGCAATGTGCTGTCCAAGTGTATATCGAAGCTTCTATGTGCACGGATTGGTTTGTTTTACCGGAGATAATTAGTGCTAATCAGAGCGCTTTTGTTCAAGGGAGACAGATTGTTGAAAATGTTCTTATATGCCAAGACTTGGTACGACTTTATACACGGAAATCTTGCTCGCCTAGATGTTTGATAAAGATGGACCTTAAGAAGGCCTATGACTCCATTGAATGGAGATTTGTGGAGCAAATGTTGATTGCCTTGAATTTTCCTACTCAGTTGATTAATTGGGTAATGGTAAGCCTCAAGAGTCCTTGGTATAGCTTGAATGTGAATGGGAATGTGTTTGGTTTTTTTAAGGGTGAGAGAGGTTTGAGACAAGGTGACCCATTGTCTCCTCTCTTATTTACAATTTGTATGGAATACTTTAGTCGGATTATGATGGTGGTATCAAGGATGGCTGATTTTCGACATCATCCTTTGTGCAAAGGGCTACGGCTGAACCACTTGTGTTTTGCAGATGATTTGGTGTTGTTCTGTAAAGGGGAGGAGGAGTCAGTGAGGCTGATTTTGGGTGGCTTCAAGACATTTTCAGCAACTTCGGGGCTGGAAATGAACAAGGAAAAATCTAAATTTTTCTGTAATGGTATTGCAGATGATGTTTTACGGAGGATTATGAAGTGTACGGGGTTCAGAAAAGGGGAGATGCCTTTCAAGTACCTAGGTGTGCCTATTAGTTCAAAGCGATTGTCTTCTAAAGATTGTTTTGTACTATGTGACAGAATTAGCAGTCGAATACGGAGCTGGGGAGCTAAAAAACTATCTTATGCAGGAAGATTGGTCCTCATTAGATCAGTCTTGAACACCTTGCATACATATTGGGCTTCAATTTTTTTGCTCCCTAGTGGAGTGATGAATCGAATTATATCAATGTGTAGGAACTATCTATGGGATGGTCATGAGGATTATCACAGATTTCCGTTGGTGGCTTGGGAGTCAGTCTGTTTGGAGAGGAAGAAGGGTGGATTGGGGATAATTCATTGTAAGTTATGGAACTGTGCTGCGCTGGGGAAATATGTGTGGTGGATTGAATCAAAGAAGGATCACTTATGGGTGAAATGGGTGAACCATGTCTATGTGAAAGGTAGAGTTTGGCTTGAGTACGAACCACCTGTGCACTCTAGTTGGGCTTGGAGGAAGATTTGTAAGGTGAAGAACTTGTTATTGGCGGGTTTCAAGGATACCTGGATTGGTGATGGCAACTCCTATACGGTTCAAGAAGGATATAGTGTGCTATGTGAAGCTGGTCAGAAAGTAAAGTGGTCTCATTGGACCTGGAATCATTTTAACATTCCCAAGTGCTCCTTTATCGTGTGGCTGGTCCAGCTGGACAGATTGCTTACGTTGATCAGACTACAGAGGTATGTCCCTGGTATTTCTGTTACTTGTTTTCTTTGTAATCTGGAAGCCGAGGACTGTGCTCACCTCTTCTTCAAGTGTGAGTACAGTAAGAGATGTTTGGAGGGTATAAGTCGCTGGCTACAGTATGATATATCCCCTATTCGATGGATGGATGTGTATCGTTGCCGTCGCTTGAGTGGTTTACAAAAGAATGTGTGTTGTGCAACTATTAACGGGTTGATTTACTGGCTATAGAACCAACGGAATGTATGTAGGCTGGAAGGCACTCTGATCAGACCGGAGGTTCTGGTCAGAAATGTTCGAAATGCAATCGTGTTGAGGTTGGACTGTTTGGACTTCAAGCAAGTTTGCATTGGCGATAAGGAGTGAATAAGGAGTATTAAAGCGTAGATTGCCTATTTGTAATGCTTGAGTTGTAAGGTTATGTGGAACATTGTATGTTTGGTTTGAATGATTAATGAAATTTACATTTCTACCAAAAAAAAGGCTTAATCACCTTTCTTGACTTTTCCTTAGACTTGCGGCAGTGTGCGGTCCTCCTCTTTCTTTGTTTTCTTTGACGCGGTTGAGGCTGTGGACACGACTTCACTTGCTTCTTCGATTTTGTACGTGTGACCAAAGTCCATCGATCGTCATCATCTACCTTTGCGATGTCATCCAAAGGCAGACATTCATCTTTTGGAATAAGTGGTAGGGGTGACTGTCGTTTGGCAAGCACTGGTACGGGCTCATAGCTGCCAAATTGTATCAGGTGTATGACCCAATCGTCTTGTCCCATGGAGCTCATTTTACCGCCGCGTTCTCATAGGCTTGGCCTTGTGGTTCGTTTGTGGCGGTGGTGTAATTCGTGGTCACTGCATCGTCACAGTCCAAGATGATTTTGCCGTCTCTCGAGAGTTGCATAATTTTATCTTTTAATGTGATGCACTTTTCGAGAGGATGACCAAGTGTCCTGTGGTATCGACAGTATTAGGGTCATCGGTCTTATTGGCTTGGTTGGGCCGCTTTGACTCAGGTAGTTGAATGATTTTCTTGTCTAAAAGGTCATCCAACATCCCTGACAAATCAGAGTCCAGGAATGGATATTCTTTGGCCTGCAATTCTTCAAGTGCAGGCCTATCTCGGTTGAAGGCCTTGGTGTACGTTTCCTTCTTCTTCTTCTTCTTCTTCTTCTTCTTCTTCTTCTTCTTCTTCTTCTTCTTCTTCTCGTACTTCGGCTTCCCTGAGATCTTCACTGGCGCTTCCTTCGTGGTGACGACCATCGTCTCCTTTGATGAATTTTTAGAGTTCTTATCAGTCTTTTTGAACTCCTTCTTCTCAGCAGGTGCTTTGAAACTCGATTAATGGTTCTTGTTGCGGCTTTAATCGTTATTTCCATGTCATAGGCACGAGTTGCCAATTCTTGGAAACTTTTTGGCTTGATTCCGTTCAAGATGTACAAAAGATCCCAGTTCATACCGTTTGTACACATCTCGACGGCCGAAGTTTCACTCCAGCGGTCCTTGCATTCGAGGCATAATGCACGCCACCGGTTGATGTAATTAATTACTGGCTCGTCTTCCTACTGAGTGGTGTTCGCCAACTCGCTCGTGCTAACACTGCGGTGAATACTGTAGAATCTATTCAAAAACTCGTTTTCCATAGAGTCCCAACTATCAATGGACTCAGCATCTAAATCGGTGTACCAGTCAAATGCAAGTCCCTTTAGGGAACGCACAAACTGCTTCACCATCAAGTCGCCATCAGTTCCGGCGTTGTTGCATGTCTCGATGAAATGGGAAATGTGTTGCTTAGGATTGCCCTTTCAATCAAACTATTGGAATTTTGGCGGTTGATATCCCGTGGGCATGCGCAGGGTATCAATCCTCTTGGTGTATGGTTTGACATAACGTAAACTGTATCGCCAAGTTGGTTTTTGATCGCATTGGCAATCAAACTTTGTAGTTGCTCCTCGGTAAAGGAACCAACCTTTTCCTTTGGAGGTTCTTTTTCCTCCTCCTCATCTTCTTCTTCTTCGCTCTCACTTTCGCTGGGCGGACTCTCGTCGCCCTTCTTGCGAAATTCTGCCACCTCCTTGCTAAGTTCCTCGATCTTTTTGTTTTTTTTCTTCGTTGTCCTTCAGGACCTTTTCCAAGCATTCCATCATGTCCGACAATTGTTCTTCAGCGGTCTTGGCATTGATTGTCATGACGGAGGCAGAAGCAGGGCTTGAACATTCGATGACTTGTCGCGGCGATGTCCATCTTGATTCGCGAGGGGAAGTGTCATGTGTTGGGGACACTCTTATTTCCTTCTGCGGTGGGGATGAGGCCTTGATCAATGCGGTCGCAGCGGCGGCAATAGAAGCAGCGGAAATCTTTCTCGGTCTCGTAGAGGCGCGAGCGGCGCGCAAGCTAGCAGCAGCTTCTTCGACGACAGCCTTTTTCGCCATCCTTCTGGTGCGCGCTCCAGCGGGGGGTAGCGGCGTTTAGCGATCTGATGACGGCATCAGCATAGGTCCTTTCAGTAGCAGCAACGACGTTCTTCTAGGCAGACATCTTCTTGAAATTGATGACTTGAAAAATACGACAAAAAAGAGATGAGAGGTAGAGAGATTCACGTCAGGTTCACGTTAGGTTCACAAAAAATTTGTAACAACAAATTTTGTAAAACAAATAAATTGTAATACAAAATAAATCGCGACAAATAATATTTTATTAATTTTAGAATTTGCGTGTACAACTCTCTATAATTCCTTTTATTCTAATTCGTCGTTAACAAAGTCTTGTAATCTTGAGACATGTCTTGGAGTATTCGTTTTTTTTCCCTCAAACTCGGGTCTTGTGATTTGAATGTTTGAGAATGCTCCTCTTTGATTTATTGAGGTCTTCTCGTTCTTGTGTTTAATGAAGTCTTGGAGTCTTGTAAATGTTTTCAATGCTCCTCTGTACTTTTGTGTCTTGTTTTTCTTATGCTTTTTTTTATGATTGATTTTTCCCCCCTTTCTTGTTGTTCTTAATGAATGAGTGCTCTACTTATAGAGCTTTCATCCTCATTCATTATCGGACTTGGGCTCACAATTTCGGCTATGGGCTTATTTATGACTTCGGCCCAAATTTTATTTTTTAATTGAGCTTATGACCCAACACTCCATTTCACTCATTGGATCGGCACAGACTGTTTATTAAATTGGACTTTTGACCCGAATAATTTACTTGTACATCGGATCGACCCATATCCCATTTTAATAGATTTATGACCCAATAACTCGTTTTGTATACTGGATCGACCCATATTTATTTTTTGGGGTCGTAAGTACCAAATTGAGCTAAAATTTTATATTAACTCAATTAAGTAATTTGTTTAATTTATTTTTGGACACTTAATAATTTTTTTTAGTGTTACTTAGTCAACCAACAAATTAAAAATTGGAAAACATTTAATGCATAGCAGTAACATTATAATATTTATTGTTTATATATAATTATATAATATTTATAACCAAAAAGATTATATATATGTTCCAAAAAGAACGTTAAATAAGTAGATTAGAAGACTGTGAAAAAGTATAATGAAAGGAAAATAGTTAAAAAGAGGGAGTAGCAATTTTAATGCTTTTGTTTATTACTATTATTATTTTTTAGTAGAAAATAAAATGAAAAAAATGAACATAGTAACAAATTTATTTTAATTGGTATATAATAGACAAATATTTGATATTATTAGCAAATAAGGAAGTCAAATTATGCAATATATTAACTTAATTGTATAATATGTTATCAACTCTATATAATCCTATCATGGTATGATATTTGGATTAGAATGTGAATATTACGGAATAAATTTTACATTTTTTGCATTTTTTGTTATTAATTATTCAGTAGTCTCCTGTGCGACAGGTCTCACATTAAATTAATGTGAGACAACTACAAATTGCAGTTAAAATGGTATATAAACATGAAATAAATCTACTAAAGTTATTTATTGCCTTATTGGGGCACTAAAATATTTAGTAACAATTAATCATAATTATCACAAAAATGGTACAAAAACTATATAATCGATTGAATACGAATGAGACAGACTTACAATAATTTATTTTGAGGCCCGACCCACACAAGAATTTGTGGTAATTATTATCTTGCAAAAATTTGATAACATTTTAGTAATAAATAATAACAAATTATAGTACAATGTGAATATACTAATTTTACTTTTTATATATCATTTCTATAATTTTCAATATTTTGACAAACTACATTGATATGCAATACAAATAAATTAAAAATATTAATGTATTTCTAACTATCACAATTTTGCGTTATGTCCAATTAATTAACCCATTTACTACCTACATAAAAAAGGTAGAAACCCACCCGTCGTATTCTTAAAGTAGATACCAACAATTTTAGACAAAACCTGATTGTTAACAGCATAACCACTGCCACAAAATGGTTTTTAAAAACAGTACAAAACTATTTTCAATGAAAATTTTGTGATTAAAGATTTAATAACGGGGATTGCTTTAACGTTCTTAATAATCAATAATATATTTAACAACGCAAGTTGCAAATTATCATCCCATCAAATTATTTTATTTTTGAATATGATATAACACACCAATGAGTTTATTGTCTATCGTTCAATATATAGTTAATTGATTAATTTTTTTAAAAAAAAATAAAATAAAATAATCATCCAATTAAAAAAAAAGTATCATTCAATTCTAACTCAATTGTCCATTTTTATTTGTTTGCATTATTGATTGAAACAAAATCATTTGCTTCAGAACTTATTTTTTTTTTTTTTTTTTTTTTTTTGAGTGCTTCAGAACTTATTTAAATCTATATTATATTTGGCTCAAATCCAAATGAAATTGAACTCTTCATAAAGTTAATACACACAATTGATACTTCATAGCATATAATTTGAAAACCACCAATTTTAAATGTCTAATATATTTTAAATTTAAATTTTAAAACGAATTTTTTTGCTTCAAAAAACACCGCCTGAATTTTATAAAAGAAAATAAAATAATGTGGAATCTTGCTGAATTTATCTTCATTATTATAATAAGAATATTTATTATTTTTTTTTCTATAAGTTATAAATAATATATAGATTATCGTTACAAAGTGTGTCACGACAAGAACAATAAGACAAAGTGGGACAATTGAACTTAAACAAATAAGGAATAATATTGTTAATAATTTCTTAATATTTAATATTATGGATATCCGATTATCACAAATTACACATAACTTTTCACTATAAATAGAGAGATACATGAGTGTAGCATTACATCAAAAATCAAAATACAACAATTTACGATTTTTATACAAGGTTTATATCGTCGACTAAAATGGGATCATCGTCCTACGAAAACATGAAGCCTAGAGTCTTTTTTCCACCTTTCTATTTTCCGCTGCTTCAGGTACTACATCCGATATATATGCGCGTGTGAAATAGTCACAATAATTCTAAGTTTGTCAAATGATAGAGATCGATTCTTTTCAAACATATTATGATAATAAATTTTAATTAAAAAAAGTTTTGGACGCCTTTTTTATGAAACTTTTAGTAATGAAGGTACTTTGTGACAGTAGGTTACAGGTTCGATTTTTTCTCTTCCGTTATATTGACTTTGCGCCTCCTATTGAACAAAAAAAAATATTAAACTTCTAAAAAGAACAAAGTTAAAATAACCAGGCTTATATAGTTATTAACTATTTATATTTTTATACGTTTTCTACATTTTTCAACCACGCATGTGCAGGTAGTCAGACACATATACAAAAGATATGTGTTTTAGATTTAATTACTAACACACCGGTAGATGTACAGATATGCTTTTAATTCATGATTTGCATGTTAGTTTCAAATGATCATTGTCATGGTAATCTATATCATGTACTAACTGTTTAAAGTTGACATTTTGATACCTTTTCATTAAAGTTAAATTTTTAAACAGGGAGCTAGTGGTGTGGATGATAATTCAGTGCCTGTTTAACAACGATTGACTAATGTGTCTTTGATGTTCGACCATCAGACATCTTCTCCATTGGTCTTTATAAAATATATTAATTTAGTCTTTATATTCGTATAATCAAATAAAGTCGATCTGAAGACAATTTGGGTTGTACAATAATTCTATGAAATAAAGTTATTCATTTTGTTTTGTTTATGAACAAAGTTTATCTTTGCATCAATATAATAATGTTTTATTATGATTTTTCTTGTTGCTTTGTACATAAAATAAATTGTGTGAACAACGGTGCACGTGCGCCCACTACGGCTGAAGAAATAATGAATACTAATGTGTTATAGTGAACATTGAAGTATTGTAGTGTAGTTGGTAATTGTTACGGAGTATTTGTTAAACATGTTGGATCATCAAGGGCGTCTAACACCCCGGCCTGTAGGGGCGCCGGAAGTGGGCCTCCAAATTAAGAGGGCCTCATTTCGTTCTTTACACTTACAACATATATACAACTTGGTGCTACATTGTACAGTGCAACTGCTAGCTTAATCGGTTCACTTGCCAGGTTTTCCAACGCCCATTCGTGTTCAATTCTCATGCGCTGCATTTTTCGTCTTCTCTTTAATCTTCTTGCGCTGAGACTATTTTTGGTGGTGATATGTGTTATTTAAATGTTCCAACAAGTAACTTTTTTTTTTTTTTTTTTTTTTTTTTTTTTTTTTTAAATTTCATTTTATTATTATTAATTTTTTTTTTAAATTTCACAAAATAATTAACAGTGCTAACCATTTTCTTGGTTTTAATTGTTTGTCTTTTGTGACAATAATCTCATATTATATTTATATATAAAATAAGATGCGCATGATATTAATTTATAATAAAAAGTTATCACTAGGCTTTTTTTAGTATCAAACAAGAACTGTAACTCACAACACTCAATTTATTACACCTATGACTGTTTTATATATTTCGTCTCAAATGCGTAACATATTCTAACATTCATATATAGTAGTTAAAAAAGCAAATTGAGGAAGTAAGACTAAAAACTTACTCAAATTTTGTTCGTAAATGTAACTACTTTAATAAAATAATGGTAATATTGTTAATTGTTAATTACATGGGATTCATTTTATACAATAAAGTACATACGGAGTACATAGTAGATTCAGGGCCGGCCCTGAGGGTGTGCAACCCGTGCAGGCGCACAGGGCCCCCAAAATTTTAGGGCCCAATTCGATTAATCTGCTTTTGGATCAATAATATAGATATTACTGCATTATAATAACATCAACAGTTTGGTTCTTGCGGTTAATTGGGCTTTATCTTGGGAACCTAAGGTCAAAGGTTCAAATCCTAAGAGGAGCATTTTTATTTTTTATTTTTCCTTCTATATTTGATGTTTATTAATCAAAACGATTGTATACTATTTTCAATAATATTCTAAAATGTTAACAACATCTTGAATTTGTGTTTTATTTATTTATTTATTTTTATTTTAAAAATTTATGATTATATCATTATTAAAAAAAAGTATAAAGTCATTTTATAATATCAATATTCTCATAGGTTCAAGATTAAAATGTGGAAAATATAAAAAAAAATGTTTTATTTGATGTGATACGTGTCAAAAAATACTATTCAATACTCCATAAGATATAATAATAAATATGTACTCGTAAATGTGTTAAAAAATAAAAAAAAATTCCTCTAAAATATTAAATTAATTTTAAAGACATACAATAGATCATACTATTACGGAGTAGTACAATATAATGTAGAATTAATAGGGCCTAAATTTATATTGTCGCACAGGGTCCCGAAAACTCAGGGACGGCCCTGAGTAGATTATTAGTAGTACTTCGGTAAAAAAAAATGAGGCTTTTTGGACTAAAATTGGCCGAGTATAGTTTAGGAAATGTTTAAATTTACACTATGAATAGACAATACCCGTATAATATTAAAGCAAATTCTAAAATACCCGTATAACGCAAATTCTAAAATATGATTGTGCATATCATGCGCAAGTTGATCAATAAAATTTACTAACAACTTAATTTAATACTCGTGAAAAATGATTGTTGAGTAACTTAATCGGTTGTCTCACGAGTGAGATTGTCTTCCAGTAAAATTATTATATTAATATGGGGTAATAAAATTCGATCATCCAACTCAACTGAGGGCCCCAATATAAAATATCGAACAGGCCTCCAAAATTTACGAGACGGCCCTGTGGATCATGTGTTGCGTGTTCAAATCCATGTAGAGTCAAACTTTTTTCTTTTATTTTTTATTTTTGAGAAAGTTGTTTGTTGGTGAAACATGATCAATTGATTTGGGTCTAATCTATGAGTGTGTGTATTTTTTTTTTCTTTAATCAAATAGTTGTAAATATTTTTGAACTTTCTACTTGTCTTTCATTCCTTTAACTAGTATAGCACCCACGAAAATTCACAGGGTTGTGTATAATCTTTTTAAAATTAGTTTATATAATAACTTTTTTTTAAAATGAAAGTTAAAAAATGTATATTCTTATATATGTTATATAGTAATTATAATACTCGAGGCTTCATTTTAACGCTACATACATAATCTCCTACCATAATAATTTAATGATCATATTAGAGTTTCTTTTTGTCAAAAAACACCTGACATTTATGGCATCGTGTAAACACACACGTAAAGGTGTTTTTTTTTTTTGTTTTTTTTATTGTCTAAACACTTCTTAAATTTTGCTTTGCTTTGTTAAAAGACACCAAACTCAAAATCCTTAAAAAAGTCACAGTTCTTTAACAGAGATTGCACATCGGTTCACGTGCTCTTTAAATTGGGATGAACTAGAAGATGACATCTAAATTAAGAATGCGTTTACAAAAGTGAAATGAGTTATAAAATTAGAAGGTAACAAAGTGAAAATTGAGGTGTTCACAAATCCGAATATCCGAACTCATCCGATAATCGATCCAAAACCGATCCGAAAAAATTTGGATCAGATACTGTCCGAAATTTTCGGATATCGGATCGGATATGGATATCAGTTTATTATCCGTATCTGATCCCAGAAGACATGAATTCTTGAATTTTTCGTTTGTTCAGTAATTCACGTGGGCCATGGGCTTTAGAAAGAGTAGACACACACAAAAAAGCCATCAATCCTCAGTGACGCTAAAAACTAAAAGTGACCAAGTTTGTTCATTGCAACTTCTCACTCTCAATTTTTCTCACTTGTTTTTGGGAATATTTCATCACTTTTAAATCTTCATTTCTTCTTTCTTTATAAACTTATACAATAAAACGTTGTCATCTCAAAGTGTAGATGTAAACCATGATGAATTATTTAATTGTAAATATGAAGGAATATATCATTTGTTAAACTATTTGACTTTTTTAGAGGTCGACTTTTGAAGCGAAGGACGACGGTGGTTGTTGCATAGTTGGATCCGACCTCTGAGAAGAAGTTAACTGTGTTCATTTTGATTAGTTTTGAGAAGAAGTTAACTATGTTCATTTTGATTAATTTATGTTTTTTATATACACTGAAGGTAACTAAAATTAGTTAATTGAAACATTGTTAGCCAATACTCATTATCCTTTTTAGAATAAAATTACTTTTTGGTTACCCTTTTATTTCAATCAACTCCATTCACAACATAACCTTAATCACATTAGGCAAGATATATATCGGGACGGAAATATATATCTGTGGATGCCCTTATCCGTACCCTTCCAAACAAAATCTTATGATGTAACGAACTTTTAACATGCATGCTTTTTGAATGACATAAACGGTACCAAATGCAGAAAACTAATAGGTCGTGTTCATGTTTAAAATAAGTCGAAATGCAAATGTTGCTTAAATAAATGTTCCTTAGTTCATTTTGCTTCGAAGTTGAATAAGCTGTGTTACAAAATACCCCACAAGTCCAAACACAAGCCCATAAACACTTTTATATGTATAATATTTAAAAGCACTTTTATGTGGATTATAAATAATGGTCTTTTATAAGAATGAAAGTACGAGATGCTCAAATTATTTATTTGTCCTAAAATCACTTTTATATGTATAATATTCACAAAATAATATTTCAAGCATGGGTGATTCGGTGGTTCGGGAAAGTCTGCTCCTATGACCTTCCACGGATTGGTGCATTTGCGGAGAGAGCAACTATTATAATAATAATCAAAGTACTCGAGCAGGAAGGGGCGTTTCATCTCTTCGGAAAACGCCTAGCGTGCCTCAATCCTACTCTTATATACATTCAGGCTACTCTAAACCCTTATCTTTTTATTATTTCATAATCATGTTTTCATGGTGTATAATTGTTTGTAGCTATATAATGTATATATTTTGCTACATGTTATATTAATAGAAATTTCGTTCCCCGTTAAACCATTTTTCTAAAAACTATGTGTTAGAAGTTATAACCAATGTGAAAATATCTTTATTTTTATTTTAATTACAATAATTTTTTTTTTTGTCAATTTACTTTTCGAGTAAGCCTATATCACTTATATCCTACATTCGCCGCCACTGTCTCATATCACTCTAATTTCAATCTAAATGCCAAACTTACTACACTATAGGTACCAAACAGGAAAAGGTTACTGCAAGATAATAGAATGACTTCTTATTATTGATGATTTAGATTAAATATATAGTTGATTAACTAAGAGAATATGGTAAGCATATTCTCAAAATATTTCTAACATAATATTAACCGAATATCTTTAATATTCAATCTTATAACTAGTGGTGTGACCCATGGAATCCACGGGCCGAGTCACTCACATTTTAATACGCATTTCTTGTGGGTTGTCAATTGTGTTTGTACGTGTAAATATTATAGTCACTAATAATTATTTATTTCCATCTAAAATTTTAAAATTATCTCTTAAATGGATAGACATAAATGAGTTCTAGGCGAAAAAACATCAAAAATGTTACATATTATGTCGACTGCATATTACATACTATGTACTACCGAATCAGACAATTAATGAAACCATAAATTCTCTGCAAAGGTGCAACTGCGCCTTTGAGGCTAAGGATGACAGCAAATTGTGATGCCAAGAGTTAAAGCTCAAATTTCATGGACTTTTACTCCTAAGGACAATTAGGGAATTGTTGTTGATTATTTCAGATAGGAATTTCTACATTATGTATTGAAGACATGTTTACTAAATGAGGAGAAACTATTATTGTGTCCTAAAAATGTGGAGGAATGTTACTACTGTGTCTTTTTTTATTGTGAGTTGTTTCCCAGTTACCTATCGTTCCATTTGTAGTTTTTCTTTGTTGTTGTTGTGTCTCCTTTGTGGCGCTTTGTTTGACGTTTCTTCTGTGTTTCTTTGTATTCACCGCTTGTGTCGTCCTATCTTGCCTGGATTTATTTGTTGTTAATGTTTGTTTTTATACTGGTTTTTGTCCTGATTTGATGGTTACGTACTTGTTTTTTCTGGTGCCATATGATGATATTGGTTGTTTTCTTTGGTGTTGACGGGTCCTTTCTTGTTCTGCGTTTTGACTTTCTTTGGTGATTTATTGCGTTTGTATGTTTTCTTTTTATTAGTTTCTTTTACATTGTGTGGTTTTGTGTGTGTTTTTTGTGTTTTTACCTGTTCTTGGGTGATGTTCGTGTTGTCTGTTATGTCGTCTTGTTTGTGTTATTCCATTGTTTTTTGGTCTTTCAATTCTTTTTCGTTGTTGTACTTGTTGACTCCTACCTTAACCGTGAAGGTGTATTTTGTTTGCCAATACAACCTTGTAGTATTTGGTACATTGTTCTTTTCCATCCTCCTACAATTTGGTTGCTAGTTAGTTAATTTTATTTGTTATATTTTCGGTTGTTTCCATATCAATAGTGTGTAGGTATCTTACCTCCTCATTCATCGCTAGGAGTCTTTCGATGGGTTTGGTGACGACTTTTTCTGCTTTTTTGTTGAATAGCACAACGGTTGTTGTTTCTGTTTTATCAGATATGACGACCATGAGCTTGTACCTGTATTGGCATTTTCGTTTAGTAAGTCCGGTTTTTCACTTTTTTTATTAGGTGTGTTTTTCTAGGATTGTTGTACTTACCTTTTAATTGGGTCTGCTATCTTTTTGATGCATTGTCGGTAATAGCCTTCTTCGTCTAAACCGGCTTTGCACTCTTGGCATGATAGATATCGCTAGTCCACATCTGTTCGTACTTCTGTTATTGTCCCACGGCATAGGTATTGTTTGTCCTGTTATGTTTACCCATGTAAGGTTTTTTTGAAGGGGGTTGTTGTAGTTGGCGTTTGTTTTGTGTTCGGCTATTTTTTCCGCCTCGAGTTCATACTGTTGGTCAGTTTGCTCGCGGGCCACTATCTTGACTTCTCTTTGTATGTCATCCCTGTAAATTTGGCGATTTTATTAGTTGGTTGAAGCACTGTGGTTGTGTAGATACCCGTATCCGTACCCCCAAATACAAACCCTGTGATGAAATGGACTTTTTCACAAAAAGCATGTTTTTAACGTAATGTCAAAACGGTACATTTTGTCGAAAACATTTTAAGTCGTTTAACGCATAAATGATTTATTTGCATGTCGTGTAAAATGAGTATTCGTTTAGTCATTTTATTTAAGCCGACCCAACACAAAAACAAGCCTTTTCCCACACAAGAAAAGCCCACAAAAGCACCTAAGCACGCCTCCCGAAGCATCAGACGCTCAAACCGAGCTCACGTCTAAACACATTTCACAAAAACAATTCAACACAAAGACGCCTCACAAAAATGGCCCAAGCACCCGAAGCGGACTAAAATGCGTCCCGGGTCACATTCTTACGAAACAAAATCTCACAAAGTCGTAAAATAATGTATTACAATATTATCTTATTTCGAGCCAAAATCGAAAAACACGACGAAAAACCGAAACACGAAACACGAAAACCGAGCCAAAAAAATCAACTTGTGCCAAGTTGATTGATCAACTTGCACCAAGTTGATGTAGCTGTAGGTTTATATCCGTATATAGACCTTAAAATCCACAGGATTATAATGAAAAACTTTATAAGATTTTAAAGTCATAAAAGAAATTGCATAACATAAAATAGAGAATTAGAATTAACCTTTAATCCTAATGAATTTGGCCTAAGATCAATACCAAAAGTATGGTATCTCCTAATAATCTCACCCAAGATGTGTTGAAATATGCCCTTGTATTTGCTAGAAAATTAGAGAGAAAACTGATTTTCTTTCTTAAGGATTTTAGTGCTGTGATTGAATGAATGAATAAGTGTGTTTTTAGAAGAGAATTAGGAAACTAAATATACTCCCAATTCACTCCTAATGGCCGGCCTACATCTTCTATTTGGGGAGTTTTGGTTCTCCTCAAATAGTCTACTTGTTGACCAAGATACAAAGTGTATTGGACGTAATGTATCTGGACACTTTTCTCTTGGTCATTTAGCTTATAGTATAATGCATTTTATTACTAGTGTCATCTGAATGGACCGACTATAATATATTATAAATATCCTTATATTCATAATTTACTAATTAATTATAACAGTTTATATTTAATTAGCTTGCATTATACACCACAATTAAATATAACATTTTATATTCAATTCACGAATTACATTTAATTCGCCTCAGCTAAAATTATTTAATCAGTATTAAATAGCCGTACCACCATTACACTGACTAACATTTTAGTCAGTAATATCATCACATTTGACTAACCTTTTAGTCAACAACACTGACTAACCATTTAGTCATAAATTAAGGCATCGATATGATCATTTTCTCAAATGATCACATCTCTCAAACACATCCTTTAGGTGTGACTCTTAGGGACCAATTGATCACCGCCATCTGTATGACAATAACGTCAAACTTATCTAGCAAGCCAACCGTTATCGATAAACGTTAATCAACTGATTAAATACAAAATGTACCCTGTGTACCTTTAGAGATTTATTCATGTTATTGCACTAACTGTGGAGGACACTAACCCCAACAATCTCCCACTTGTCCGTACAAGTGTAGGTGCGATAACCGATTCTCATATCCATAATAAATTTCTCCCACTCAATGTAAACCAATTTGCAAAGTCCGTACTTTCAAAGGTCGTAGTTCATGTTTATCAGTATCAAGAGTGGTTTCCCCGACTAGAGAGTAACTTAACTGATAAACGAATCAATATTCGAGCATGACCATGCATTTTCAGTTACAGCTCCTCGAGTGGCCCTGAGAATAAATATTACAACTCGATAGAAGTTTGGATATTTCCCTCAACTCGAATCCTGCAGATGTAAGCGCAGCATGAAATGACCCAGTGAAAATCTACTTGGCCTCCTGTTACGGTCGACCGTGAGAAAGAAACCAAAGTCACCCAAAATCTGTCTTAATCTCAAGAGACAGTCGATAGTCAAAGGAATCGACTCTAGGAACACTATGGATGTCCTATCCACGACCAGGCACCTAATGTTCTGAAACATTTAGGACTCCATGTAGTCGTCACAAAAATGTCCTGCGCGATTTCAGTAAACCCGCATATGTGATCGATCAGTCAACAGTTTGACTTATGGCTCGTTGAACCCACCATCAATCGACGTCACAAAATGATTGCCAGAGTTATCAGCTCGTGTAGGCGACCACGGACCAAAACAAAATATAAGGTAATTCAGTTCACTTTGAGGTGTTCAACGTTGTCTGCACAACCCTCATGAAAAACAATATATAAAACAAAACGATGATGTTAGAAATAGTATATGAAAAAGATACATTTATCCAATCCATGTCAAGTACTATTATAACCAGGAACACGTTCAATTCTCATGAAGATAACGCGTGCCTCCATGCTTATCATATACCGACGTACATATCTAGACTAGTTGCTGGACTTTAGGCTCTTTAGCCTGGAAGATGGCACCTCTATTAATATAATAGATGGTGATAGTGTCATTCGAACTAGGAACTACAGTTAGTCCTTGTAAGAATCGACGATCCATACGACTTCCTCGCAACTAAATAGCATAGTACTCGGACACGTCGTAGAATCTACTATGACACTATATTTTGGAACTGCTTTTTTGACCGCAGCGATTGCCATAAAGAGTAAAGACGAATCCGAAATGAGATATCGAGTCATCTCGATTCGTGTGGAAGTTAGCGTCACAAGAATCGATCAAGCATAGCCTTATAGCACCTCCATAAGTCAATACCCATTTCAGATGCCACGTCTGTACGTGAGCATATTATGGCATACATGATCGATCCTACTGCCGAAGCATAAGGAACATGACTTGGTCATACTGAATCTCTCAAGAATCTTATCTATATAAGACTCCTGACTGAGGGATAACATCCGTCGTGATCTATCTCTATAGATACGGATCTCCAAAATTCGTTGTGCCTCACTCAGATCTTTCATCTGGAAATGGTTCTCAGAACCAAACTTTTACCGGGTTAAGAGAGGTATATCATTCCTAAACAAAAGTATGTCATCGACATACAAGATTAGGATGACAATCTCGCTCCCACTCGACTTGATATATAGACATGGTTCCTCGACCGATCGAGTGAATCCATTCTCATTTATCACTTAGTCGAAGCGATGATTCCAACTCCGTGAAGCTTGCTTAAGTCCATAGATGGAACGCTTAAGCTTGCAAACCTTCTTAGGATTTTCAGGATCAGTGTAACCTTCGGGTTGTACCATGTACAACTCCTCCTCCAAATAACCGTTTATGAAGGCGGTTTTCACGTCCATTTGCCAAATTTCATAGTCATGAAATGCGGCAATCGCTAAGACAAACCGAATAGAACGAAACATGACTACGGGTGCAAAGATCTCATCATAGTGCAACCCTTGCACTAGTGTGAAACCCTTTGCCACTAGTCGTGCCTTGTATATATCTGGTTGTCCTTCTACAGATCGCTTTATCTTGTAAAGCCATTTGCACTGAAGAGGCCTAGCCTTATCAGGTAAGTCAACCAGATCCCATACATTGTTCTCGTACATAGAGTCCATCTCGGATTGCATGGCTTCTTGCCATAGCTTTGAGTCAGAACACGTCATGGCACCTTTATAGGTTACGGGTTCGTTACTCTCAAGGAGTAAAACGTCGTCTCTCTCATTCTCTTCAACCATACCGATGTATCTATCTGGAGGAATGAAGAGTCTACCCGACATTCTGGGTTCCAAGGGAATATTAACCGCAGCAGACGAAGAAAGAACAGTTTCCTCCATTGGGTGCTCGGTTGTTGGTTCAGGAATCTCCGACAGATCGAAGGTTCTATTACTTCTCTTGTCTTCGAGAAACTCTTTCTCTAAGAACTTCGCACTAGCCGCAACAAAACTCGGTGTTCGGTAGGCGAATAGAAGTAATGACCAAACATTCCTTTTGGATAACCAATAAAGTATGTCTTGACCGATCGCGGGCCGAGCTTATCCTCGTGTCTCCACTTGACATAAGCCTCGCACCCCCAAACCCGAATAAAGGACAAGTTAGGGACCGTTCCCTTCCATAACTCGTATGGAGTCTTGTCAATGACTTTAGTCTGACTTGGGCTAAGTATAAGAGCAGCTGACAAAAGAGCATAGCCCCATAATGAGTCAGGTACAACCGTGTGACTCATCATGGATCGAACCATATCAATTAATGTTCGATTCCTGCGTTTGGACACACCATTCAGTTGTGGTGTTCCGGGTGGAGTTAACTGTAATACTATCCCGCGGTCTTTCAGGTGTCGATCAAACTCAGTTGAAAGATATTCGCCACCACGATCTGAACGTAGTGCTTTTATCTTTCTATCCAGTTGGTTCTGAACCTTATTCTGGAATTCCTTGAACTTGTCAAAGGGCTCACTTTTATGCTTCATTAAGTAGACATGTCCAAATCTACTCAAATCGTCCGTGAAAGTGATAAAATACCTATAGCCATCTCCAACGTTGTTTGACATAGGTCCACACACATCAGTATGTATGAGTCCTAATAGGTCAGCAGCGCGCATTCCAACACCTTTGAAAGAAATTCGAGACATTTTGCCTATAAGACATGATTCACACGTGCCAAAAGTTTCATAGTCAAATGGGGCAATTGTCCCATTATCAATGAGCTTTTTCACGCGTTTCTCATTCATGTGTCCCATACGGCAATGCCATAGATATGTTTGATCTTGTCACCAACCTTTGCTTTCTTGTTACTCACATGCATTATATCTATGGTTTGATCTAAAACATAAATTCCGTTCATGGAAACTGTTTTACCATGAATCATATCTTTTAAAGAGAAAATACAGCTATTATTCTTTAAAACGAAAATCCGTCTTTATCAAGTACGGATACAGAAATAATGTTTTGGATAAACTAGGTACATAGTAACAGTTATTCAGTAATAACTCAAATCCGCTCGGGAGTTGGATTACATATGTTCCTACTGAAACGGCAGCAACTCTTGCTCCATTCCCCACTCGCACAGATGAGAACCACAACCAGTATCAAGTTGAAGGTACCGGGAAGGTGGATGGACCTATCGACGCTCGCGCCCCTCGCCGTCTTGGGCGCCGAAGCGGAATGCGCCTCGCGAGGAAAGTGGTGCCAAGTTTTGAGAAAATGGGGAGATCATTGCATGAATTTGTGACCAAAAAGAAAAGTAGAAAATCCTTTTTGAAAGTGTATTTTCGGAGTCGCCACCAAATATTAAAGGAATTTGGAACCTATTCAACGCGTCTTGAAATACAAGACACGAGTGTCTCGGATTACAAGGTGCGTCGATACCTATCAACTGAGGTTCAAAACCAGAGAAGGATTCTGAGTGAGGTTACTTTTGAAAGTCTTGTCAAAATAAGTTTTGAAAACCGTAATCAAAAAGCCTACATAAGAGGAGTCTCTACTAAGTTGAAAACATTTGCTTAATGTCGATATTAGGGCTAGAATGACGCCACGTACAAGTGCGAATAAGTATGACTCGATTAAAATGCATAAATAATGTAAATTGTCAAAATAATGACATATTGCTATAGGAAATGTACGTTAAATAATAATTTATTGACTAAATTATTACTATAGACGTTATTTTCCAATCTCGTATTAGAATTTGTGAAAAACCCTCAGTTTTGACATGCTAAAAGACTCTATGAAACGGTACAATTTAGTGTTGGATCCGTGATTCTAGTCGTTATTTAATGCATGAATGAGGACTTGCGTAATTATAAAAGTGACGTCGGTTTGCTTTAGTGATAATGAGTCGTTTATTTATGCGATATTGGCGGGGTTTAGACGGATTATGAATCCGAATTGCTACAACCGTATTACGAATACGGCTTCGCTAGTGCCAATATCGGGTTTGGGGTTAATGTAACCCCATTATCCGAGTCTCAAACGTCCAGCCCGTAGGTAAAATGTTTACCTTTCGAAAATGTAAAGACGGTATTTTTGAGTGGATTTCGTGAATAGTGTGTAAGTGCTAAAACCGTATTTGAAAATGGATGAAATGGGTTGGTATTTATAGAGTTTGGTGGTTTCGTGCAGGACAAAACTTAATCGCCATGAGCATGCGATTATGTTTCAATGCAACACTAAATGAAATAAAAGAACCAAGGTTGGGAGAGAAAACTTAATCGCCATGGCTGGCGATTTGGTTTTTAATCGCTGCTTATCGGGCGATTAGATTTTTGTTTTGGTGGTGCTTTATGCCGCTTTTGGTTTTTGACGGTTTGATTAGGTAATGATTATGTTTTGTTGTTTACTTAGGGGTTAAGTATTTGTTCGCTTTGGTCCGAATTTCGGTTTCGTGCCGGTTTTGTCGTGTTTTTGGTTTTGGCACGAAATAAAATAATATTAGGTTATATTATTTTATGGTTTCATAAAACCTAACTTTTTGAAAATGTGACACGGACGCACTTTGGCCCGCTTTTGAGTGTCGTGTTAGTGTGCGTGCTTTAGGTCGCTTTTGTAAGTCCGGGCCGCTTTGTAGCTAGTCAATTTGTTTTGTGGCTTGGTTTAATAAGACGTTCCTATATTGTGCTCGTGTTACGCTCATGATGACTAAAATTGACATTTACTTTCATGATTATGCAAGTCCAAATTAATACGCTAAAAATGACTAATACGCTTTTAGACACTTTTGTACTGCTTTCGACTCTTTTAAAAGCATGTATGAAAGTCCTTTTCATCATCGGGTTTGTTTTTGGGGGTACGGATACGGGTATCTACAGAGCCCCCGCTTGATCGAGCTCGGACAAAGCGTTAGTCAAACTTAAAGATAGTATCCGGACCATTACAGTCTCGATACTACCTGGCGGCGCTAAGCATGTGTCTTATGGGAGAGACGAGGACTTAGCGTCGGGAAATGCGGGGAGGGACGACATGTTTTTAAGGACATGACGGTCCTACATGTTTAAGGGCATGTCAGCCTGCATGTGGCCTGAGTACTCCCAGCTGGTGCCTTGCTTGTGTTTCCGTTTGTGCTCCTTGCTTTGCTTGCGCTTCTGGCTTGCGCTCCTTTGCTTCGCTTGCGCTTCTGGCTTGCGCTCCTTTGTTTTGCTTGCGCTTCTGGCTTGCGCTCCTTTGTTTTGCTTGCGCTTCTGGCTTGCGCTCCTTTGCTTTGCTTGCGCTTCTGGCTTGCGCTCCTTTGCTTTGCTTGCGCTTCTGGCTTGCGCTCCTTTGTTTTGCTTGCGCTTCTTGTTGGTCGTCTCGTAGCAGAGGTTACGCGTTTCTGTATTTCTCATAAAAAGGGTTAGGTTTTTATGAACGTCTCGTGAGGAGGTTACGTGTTTTTCTCATAAAAGGTTAGGTTTTTATGAACGTCTCGTGAGGAGGCTACGTGTTTTTCTCATAAAAGGTTAGGTTTTTATGAACGTCTCGTGAGGAGGTTACGTGTTTTTGGATTTGAACGTCTCGTGAGGAGGCCACGTGTTTTTCTCATAAAAGGTTAGGTTTTTATGAACGTCTCGTGAGGAGGCTACGTGTTTTTGTATTTTTCATAAAAGGTTAGGTTTTTATGAACGTCTCGTGGGGAGGCTACGTGTTTTTCTCATAAAAGGTTAGGTTTTTATGAACGTCTCGTGAGGAGGTTACGTGTTTTTGGATTTGAACGTCTCGTGAGGAGGCTACGTGTTTTTCTCATAAAAGGTTAGGTTTTTATGAACGTCTCGTGAGGAGGCTACGTGTTTTTGTATTTTTCATAAAAGGTTAGGTTTTTATGAACGTCTCGTGAGGAGGCTACGTGTTTTTCTCATAAAAGGTTAGGTTTTTATGAACGTCTCGTGAGGAGGTTACGTGTTTTTGGATTTGAACGTCTCGTGAGGAGGCTACGTGTTTTTCTCATAAAAGGTTAGGTTTTTATGAACGTCTCGTGAGGAGGCTACGTGTTTTTGTATTTTTCATAAAAGGTTAGGTTTTTATGAACGTCTCGTGGGGAGGCTACGCGTTTTTGTATTTTTAACGTCTCGTAAGGAGGCTACGTGTTTTTCTCATAAAAAGTTAGGTTTTTATGAACGTCTCGTGAGGAGGCTACGTGTTTTTGTATTTTTCATAAAAGGTTAGGTTTTTATGAACGTCTCGTGGGGAGGCTATGCGTTTTTGTATTTTTAACGTCTCGTAAGGAGGCTACGTGTCTTTCGTATTGGGTTGAAATTGTGTTTGAAACGGGTTGAAAGTGTAATGGGCCGAGGAAAACAGCCCAAAACAAAGCTGAAACCCATAGAACAAAAATATAATCGTCAGAACAAAGCGATTAGAAATTTGTTTGGCGTTTTTTGTTTAAAACACGGGAAAGGAGAGAGGTTTGGTTTATTTTATCCGAAAAATAAAAACTAAATCGAAAACCTCTAAAACTCGTCTTGGCGATTTTCTTGATCAAAAATCGATTTTCCGACTCCTACAATTCGTCATGGATCAAGGTACGTACTCAACTCACTTGGTTTTTCGTGGTTTTGAATTTGGTTTGAGTCGGTTTAACTCGAAATACCGCTTTCAGGGTTTGGGTCGAAAATGTCGCTTGATTCGAGTTTAGCTCTTGTCTTGGCTTGAAAACGCTCGTCATGGCTAGTATAGTGCTTACCTCGCTTGTCTTCTTTGTCGTTGCGTGAAAACCCGACTTGTGGCCTCGATTTTCGTATGCGTTCGACTCGGAGGGCATTTTGGTCATTTTTGAAAACGTCTCGAAAATGGCTCAAAACTTCAGTGTAGCTTACCCATTAGCAGATAACGCGTTGGTGAGCTCGGTTCGTTGAAATTCATGCGAAAAACGGTTCGTTTGGGGTGAAACCGTATGAAAGGGGGTTAAGTCGGGGCTTGTGCTCTGTTTTCGTTACTTAAAACGATCCCGATTGGCTTGGTTGTTTTGGAAGTGTTGTAGTATGCTAGGGTATAGGTTTGGGTGGCTTGTGTGCGAAAAACGGCCTGAAAAAACCGTAATTTTCGTGTGTTTTGGTATAAGGGCCGATTTTGGTCGAAATTTTTCGGTTCCGAAACTTGCCCGAATTCTTTGTATTGTGTTTTCATGGCTAGTATGGTACACTTTTGGTCTTGTTTTGTAGGAAATGTGTTGTTTGGAGGTGTTTTGGAGCGTTTTTTGTAGTTTAGGCTAGGTTTCCAAAAGTCGCTTTTCCTCGCTGCGTGCCAGATTAATGGAATGTAAGGTAATGTATGTTGTCCGTGTTGGCTAGGGGTTGTTTTGTGAGAAGTGGGGGCTTTTGGGTTGAGTTATGGTCAAGTAAAGGTCGCTTTTGTAGTTTGGAGGTGTTTTGTAAAAGCTATTCACCGAGGTGTTCGGGACATCGCTGCATGAAATTTTTGCATGAGCTTATTGTGATTTATGGGTTGGGTTTGTGTCAAGAAATGTGGGTTCTCGCCTGTAGCGTTTTTCCTCTTCTCGCTATTTTTGGTTTAAAAAGGCACGTCTGTTTTGGCCAATTCTCTGCCGCTTTTGTGCGTGCTTGCTCTTAACTTGATCGAGTAGGACGACATATCATTATCGCCTCATGGATTTTGGTTTCCCGTGCATCTGCTCCGTTTTGGCCTTATCTGTCGAAAATTGGCCTATGGCTTGCTCTTTGCTGCTTTGTCTTGATCTTTCTAGAATGATTTGCTGTTGCCGTTTTCTGAGTATGTCTTTGAATCTTGTGCAGGTGATCCTAGGCCTCCGCTACTACTTCAAAGTGACATGGATCGGTTTTGGCGGCGTTGACTTTATCGTTCAGGGACGAGCATACCCTACTTCAGGTACGCCGCGCCTGAGGCTTCTGAGGGTCCGTCTCAGTCGGACTTGCTGAGAGCTTTTCCTCAGACGCCAGGGGCTTCTACGACGCCAGGGAGTGAGTTCCAGGGCGCTGCTGTGGAGTCTCCTGCCTTTTCTGCTAGTGGTGCTAGTGCCGTTGGTGTGTCGCCTGGGTTCTCTGCTAGTGGCCTGGGACGTGGCGCCGCTTCCTGGTGGTCCCGAGCCGCCGATTAGTGGTGTGGGTCGTGGACGTTGTCGCCGAATCGCCGCGCCACGCGGTACGCGGAGAGAGCCGCCGCTGAGCGGACGCGGTCTTCCTGGTGACGCTAGCGGTAGTGGCCGCTGGCCTGGTCGCCGAGGTCTCCGTTGGTGGCCGAGGTCGTGCCCAGGGTGTCCTCCCGCAGTCTTTCGTGGGCGTGGACGCAGCGCCGCTGTGGAGACGCTCTAAGGCTCCCCGGGAGGCCGTGGCGAGGTCGGGCGTAGCCGCAGGTCTCTCGCAGGACGCGGGCCGTGGCCGGGTTTGAGTGGACGCCGTGGCTCCTGTAGGGGGCCGAGGCAGCAGGTAGTGGCGGCCGCCGCAGGGCTTCGCAGGACGTAGCTACTGCAGCGTTGCGGGAGCCTGTGGCTCTGGAGGGTCGAGTTAGAGGTCGCGTGGTCGCGGCCGAGGAACCCGAGGTCAAGAAGCGCAAGGTGGATGTGGCCACGGTGAGGGCGCAGGCCGAGGCGCCGAGCTCGTGGTTGCCGCTTGAGGGTGGTGACCGGACGCAGGCCGAGGTCGCCGGTGTTTGAGGAGGTTGGAGAGGAGCTCCCGTGGCGATTCCGCCGAGGCGTGGTCGTGCTCGGGGTCCGGAGCCGTTATGAGGACACTCCTGCCTGAGGAGTCTTCGAGCGACGAGGGAGGTTCCTGACGAGACCGCGGGCCGAGGTGGCCGCCGAGGTCGAGATCGCCGAGGCCGCCGCCGCCGCCAGGCCGCCATTGGCCGACGATGCTCGCTTTGATGCCGTCGCCATCGCGGGCCGCCAGTGGTCGGGTCGGGCCAGGCCATGCTCAGGAGCGTGTTGAGGATGATCCCGAGGCCGAGGTAGGCCGAAAGTGAGGCCGAGGGCGAGGCCGAGGGCGCGCCCAGATGCAGCGCGCAGCAAGTCCGGAGGCCGCGACCGAGGTTTTCATGGGGATGGTTGACGAAGCCGGGCGCGAGGCCTGACTACCTCACGGCCCGCTGGCCAGGGTCGCAGTGCCCCCTGATCGACGGCGTGACTGCTCGTTGAGTCGCTTGGAGCACTTGTCGATCCGGTGAAGGTCGGCTCAGTTAGGCTCGATGAGGACCTTCTCTGGTTTCTGACGGTGTTTGACGCCTTTGAGGGTAGGCTCACCCAGGAGGAGCGGGACATAGTGCTGGGGATGCCTTTCGGTCCTTTGGTGCAGTGGAGGGAGGTGCGGGCAAGCGGGTGAACTCGCGCCACCGCATTTAGGGCGTTGTTGGATAGGTTTTGGGATACGACCAACACCTTCCACATGCCTGGTTACGAGGTCGGGCGTGACTCTTTCTTCGTGGGCACCGTTACTGGGTCGCCATGGCGTAGTGGTGTACTTGATCTGGGGCGTGGTCGACCTCCTATTGATAGCCCACGAGTCGTGCGCACCGATCGCGACGGTTAAGTGCGGAAGGACGAGGAGCACACGCGTTTCACCAGACGATATGGTTTGCTGACTTCTTCGAGGGGAGGAGGAAGAAGAAAGGGTCTATTCGAGCGAGCGCTGAGCAGAGGGCCCGGCTGTGGTTGTGGTGGTTCCTGACGGCCACCCACTTTGGCGACAAGGGGGAGCGAGCGTCGACGGCTGTGTTGATGGCGCTGGCAGGCATGTCACGGGTAGGTGACTTTGGCTGGGTGACTCGCCTGGGTCCGTTGATCAGTTACCTGAGGGCCTTGATCGCCTGATCAGTTGGCGAGAGTCGGACGTGTCGCTTGTGGGCCCTGGTCTTCTGATGGAGGTAGGGTTCGACTTTTTTTGTTGTTTTGTTTCTGCTTTTCTTCTGTAACGTGTGTCTTGTTTGCTTGCAGGCTTGGTGCTATGCTCACTTCCCCTCTCTGCTCCCGGACACGTTCAAGGTGACGGCTACATACCCGGCTTTCCATGCGTATGCGACGGCGGATCGGAGGGGTATTGGCCTGAACTATGACGCGGCTCGTGTACGCTTCAACGGGATGACGATGGATAAGGTAAGGGCGGTCGTGTTTTGTATTTTGGTCTTCTTGTAGCTTGTTTTTGGGTTTGTGTTTGTTTTTTTTTATAATTTGGTTTTGTTTTGCAGTTTGTTCGCGACCCTTGGAGGAATTTTACCGGCGTTCCTCCGACGATTGCAGCTCGCTTTGGTCCCCTTGACGGACGGTGTACATTGAGACCCAAAGACGGCTCGTACTAGTACTTGGGTGAGCGTCTGTCTCACGCAGACGTCGCGGCGCTTTCATCGCACTGCTCCTCCGCCGGTTTTGTTCAGTGGAGACGCCCGACGCTAATGAGCGCCGTGGACGTGTATCACGAGGGCGAGTCCGACTCTTGCCGCGGCGGGATGAGGATTACGTGACTTGGGCACAAAGATGCCCTTGCCGACGCTGCGTGATCGAGGTATGCTTGTTTATCCTTTTGCTTGTATGTATTTTGGTTTTAGGAAGCAAAAATTTATCCTATTTTTGTTTTGTAGCGACGTGACCACGACCTTGAGTTCCACCTCCTCCGCTCGTTGAGGACCTGGCCGTTGTTCACGCAGGTCGCTCTCATTCGATCGTCGCCGCTTTCCTCGCTCTGCGGGTCACCGATGCGGTTTTGAGAGGTGGGACCCGCGTGAGAAAGGTATTAACCTCCTCTTTGTACAAAGACATGAGTATTATGTAGTATATAGCCCTGGTTTGAATAAGATTTTATTGTAAAATCATTAGTCAAACTCACAAGGTGTGTTTTTGATTATAGCCCCGCTTGAGTAAGATTTTAGTGTAAAATCATTAGTCAAACTCGCTGAAGGTGTTTTGATTATAGCCCCCGCTTGAGTAAGATTTTAGTGTAAAATCATTAGTCAAACTTCTGTTAAGGTGTTTTTGATTATAGCCCCGTAAAGCTAAATTGATTTGTCGCATTGTTGCAGTGACACCGAGGTCCACAGGAGGCTCGCGCGGCAAAACCTGGCGTGGCTGGCCGTGAACGAGAAGGTTGTTGACGCCGCAGGCGCAGGCGAGACGGCCGAGGCGCGACTGAGTTAGCCAGGGTCGTGAGGAGGGGCGAGATCGCGTCGAAATGGAGGTCGCATGCCGAGGAGGAGCTGGCGAGGTCCCGCAGAGCCGGAGGGTCGATATGCGGGGAGCTGGATAGGGCACGTGCTGAGATTGATTCCCTGCGTGCTGTCTTGCAGCGTCGTGACCAGTCGTAGTAGGCTTGGACTTTGTATATTTTGGACTTTGTATTATGAATATTAGTATTTGTTTGTATTGGTTTATGTATTAGGACTTGTGTGTGGTTGGTTGATTTTTTTTTTTTTTTTTTTTTTTTTTTTTTTGGACTCGTGTGTGTTTATGGGTTTTTATTTGGTTATTTTGTCTTGTTGCAAAAATGCATTCCTGCGTCGTAGCCGGGTCTGAAATCCTTGCGTATTTGCTTGCCGAGCGTACCTGCAAAACATCGTTAGTCGTGAAAGCATATATATACGTCTCGATTGAGACTGACTTGCTAATGACCGAATTAAATGCAAAATGAAGAGTTTTTGAAAAATGCTGGTTAGGACATATTTTAGACTCGTAAAAAGACGTTTTTGACATAGTAAAAATGCGAGCTAAAACGACGTTTTTGAGATGAAAATTCGTGAATGCGAAAATCATATTTTGTGTTGTGTTTAATTTTTGTGTGATTATTGTGTTTTGTGAAAAATGAAAAATACGAAATACGGGAATTGATCACGCAAATCGAGACGACGCGACGGGACCGTAAAAATAGGTTGGAGGTCGGTAGAAAAGTAATAGGGGTAATAGGTTAAAAATTTTTGGGTGTAGGTGTGTAAGAAGTGTAAGAAATCGAATAATGCGCCGAGAAAAGAAAAAGAAATTCGCCTGTAAACAGGCGATTTGATTTTTAATCGCCTGTTTACAGGCGATTAGAATTTTATTTTGTGGTTTTTGTTTGATTTATTTTAATCGCTTGTTCACTAGCGTTTAAGTTTTTGTGTTGTATTTCGTCTTGCAAATCTCGGCTATAAAAGGAGGGCTAAGTTAGTTCATTTCACTCATCCTCTCGTCTTCTATTCTCGATTTTCCAAAAATATTCGTAATATTTACTTTAACATCTGGCCGAGTTATGGAGAGTTTTGAAGGAAACTTGCGTCGTTGGTGTGCGTCCTTGCTCGGCCGGAAGAGGAAGACTTGAAAGATTGCGGTTTTGGGGTCCTCCTGGGTCTAGGGCGCCGAATGGAGCCCGAGTTCCTGGATGCGTGTCTCGACTATCGGGACTTGAGTTTCCACGCTTCGCTTTTCCTAGTGGGAGGTCTGTCCGCTTGGTCGAGGAATTTGGAGCCATTGGTGGTTGGTTGCGACTAACATTCCTGTGCGCGTTAGATCGGCCTGGATATAAGAGGCACGTGCGTAACTACCTTCGGATGACTCGTGTGGAGACAGAGGAGTTATTTGTTGGGAGTCGACGCCTCTATCGCTTGTGCAAGCGGTTTATGAACCGCGAAAATGAGACGATCTCCTTTGGTGCCGTAAAAGGCGTTGGCATTCTCGCTTAGTCCACCGCTACATGTTTCCTAATTCTTTGTATGAGGGAGCGCTTGGTGATCTCGCCTAATCACCGCTGCTCAAGAGATGGAGTATGGTCAGAACCCTTCCGCCGCGATCCTAGCTGAGACGATCCTGGGTCTGAATGATCGTGCCTGCAATAGGGCGAGTCCGTATCGAGGGTGTCCCTTAATCCTTCAGGTCTGGTTGATGGAGCGGTTGAGCGTGCTAGGTGATATTGCTGGGTCACATCCTCGCCGGGACGTGACTAGTCGTTATATTAGGTGGCTGGATCCACGTCATCGCCCTGACGATTACTTCCCTGGACTTGTGGGGTCATCGACCATTCGTTGGTTGGTACCGTGGTGGGGAATAGTTGATGTGACGGCAAGTGAGGCTGGCGATGGTTCGTCTGGGGTCCTCCTTTGCGGATTCGACATGGGTGTTTACATCCATCCCGTGCGAGTGAGGAGACAGATAGGGTGGGCACAGTTCATTCCTGGTCATGACACCAAGGTGCAGGGCATGCCTATGTTGACTAGTGGCATGGCCGATGCTTGGGTGAGCGGATGGATTACGCGCCCTAGGTGGCCTGTGGCGGGTACTCCTAGGACGACTCAGGTGTCACGAGCCTACGCTAGGTGGACTGTTGCGCAGAGCCCCCACAAGAGGTCACGCCTTCGAGCTCTAGAGCTCAACGGGCTTTCCCAGATGTCTGCTTATGACCCGGCCAACCTTGGACGTATTGGTGGTGATGGCGAGGGTTCGAGTCCGGAGCTACTCTCGGCCGATGAAAGTGTGTTCGGCCGTCGGCATATTCCAGGGTCAGGTGATCAAGGTTGTTATGGTAATGTTGGGGATCGCCATTGGGGTTGAGGGTTGGTGCTCCCTTTATCCAGCTGGAGAGGTCTCGAGCCTGGCCGAGAGAAAGAACCTGGTTTTAGTTTATGTGTGCTTTGTTAGTATTATGTTCATATTATGTTGTATTATGTAATATATTACCTATCCTAAACCCGATGTACATGCCGGGACTCATATTGTAATATACAGTGTTTGTTAGTGTATTTCTAAGGTCGTAGTTATGCTCCTATGTTTGAAAAATCCAAAATGTAACCGTTCTTTTTAAGATTAATAAAAATCAGGTTTTTATTTACGACTCTGCCTCATTTTGCTTGTTATTTTGTGTGAAATTCCTTGGCTCTAATCTTTTTTCAAAGGTTTAGAATGCAAGCATGGTTTTTGTTGACTATTCCCTCGACTTTTTTAAGTTTTGGGTTTGTCGTTTTGTGTTGAATGTCGTTCTTTTTACCCTTAGGTTAAAAAACGAATTTTTGTGTTGACTATGTCCTTGGCCTTTTTAAGCTTTAGACGCGTCATTTTTGTGTTGAATATCGTCTTATGTTAACCCATTAGGTTATGAGACGGTTTTTGTGTTGACTATATCCTCAGCCTTTTTAAGCTTTGGAGGCGTCATTTTTGTGTTGAATATCGTCCTTTTAACCCTTCAGGTTTAAAAGACGAATTTTTGTGTTGACTATGTCCTCGGCCTTTTTAAGCTTTAGACGCGTCATTTTTGTGTTGAATATCGGTTGCGCTTTTTGCAAAGCTGCCTACGTATCCACGAAAAGTGGAATCAAACCGGCGTAGTTCGAGAATGTATGTTTAAGGGCTGTTATGACCAGATTTTACACTACCCAGAATTGGCAGTTCTGAATAGACGTTGCGAATATGGTACAGAGCAGGACAGAAGAACAATGGCAGTTATCGCCCAGAACAGGTCAGAAGAGGTATGGCAGTTATAGCCCAGAACAGGTCAGAAGAGGTATGGCAGTTATCGCCCAGAACAGGTCAGAAGAGGCATGGCAGTTGTGGTCAGCAGAGGTCAACTATAGCGGTTACAAAGATCATGGGATAATGGAAGATATCATAGCTGAGCAGAAGTGGAGTCAATGGAAGTTATTTAACCACCTAAGATCATGGGTAGTTATTGGCATGCAGTTCTGCGGATCAGAATAGAAGTCATAATGGGAAGTTACAAGTCATGCATAGTGGGTAGTTATCCAACTACCTAAGTTCATGAGATAGTGGCCCTAGATTTTAGGAGTTGTATTGTGAGCATTCTACCTATATATAGAGGCTCACTTAGTCATTTTTCGGGAGGGCTCTCATATGTTCTCTCATAGGTTTTTCTTATACTTTCACATAGAAGTACACATAATCGATGTATTAGCATTATTCGCTAGCTCTTCCTACGAAAATCATTCAATTGTAATCAAAAGCCTTGTAATCATCATGAGATTAATAAAAGAAGTCCTGGCTTGGTAGCCCGCAGTTTTCCCCATCTTCTTCTCGGGGTTTCTGCGTCATCAATCTCGTTGTCCCCTCAGTTCTGCTCGGAGAAGGCTATGTTCTGCTTGGTTTCGTTAATCTAGTTGTCATCAGTTCTGTTCGGAGTAGATTATGTTCTGTTCTGTTTCACAAACAGTACTAGTTGGCCCATCTTAGCTCTTTTTCACCCTTGTAGAGTTTTTACCAAAACAAATTGGCGCCCACCGTGGGGCATCTAGTTTATTAGTTTGTGAAACTCTCTTCTCAAAAATCCACAAAAAACACACTCTTGTCACGACCACATGGTTGACAAGACCCTTGAACAACTAGCACAATATTTGGAGAAATCTTGCTCAGGGATTGCTTCAATTCTACAAAAAAAGTTACAAGACTCAAAGAGAATTGAGTCACTCTTGAATCGGAACAAAACTCCAGCGATACTAGTGGTTACAACACAAGAATCAGGCCAGAATTGTCCTTGTCTTTCATCATAAAAAGAAAAGTTTTTTCCTATCATGATGGGGACAAAGGCTTTGAAGATCAACTCAAAGAGGACTCTCCTAGGAACCAGAAGCTTCTCCTAAGAAGAAGAAGGATCCTCCCCTTCGACGATTTTGCGGTTTTGAAGGATGTTCCGAAAAAAATTCAACGTTCCATCAATTAAAGTTGTGCTATAGTACAGAACATCCTCAAGACCACATTGCGTAATACAAGTAGAGGACGCTCATAGTTCTTATTCCCAAAGATTTGAGGGAGACTTGCATGTGCAAAGGCTCCACTTCTGTAATGTCAGTCCTGAGCAATTCTGGGCTAATCTTTTCCGTCGTGTTCTGAACAATTTTCACCACGCCTGTAGATGGCATGTTTGACAGTGATGTCCTGGGTAGGACCTCCGGTTTGTTCTGCTCCTCAGCTTCCAACTCCTGGAACCCTGGAGTAGGTGTGATAACTCCACTTGGAATGGGTGGACGTTCCACGTCAGAACTACCAGCCAGAATAGCTTCCGTCGTTTGCTGGAGTAGTGCAGAGTTGAACAAGAGAAGATCTCAATTCTGAACTGTGACAGTTCTGGGACAGTTCGTACTTACAAGTAAGGGTCGTCATACTTGAAGAAGATGCCTTCAACAAACAGAACAATGGAGTTTGTGTCAGAACAGGCCTAACAAGAAAGCTGGAAGTGGTTGTCCGCAGAACAGAATTGGTTCATACCGGAGACAAGAGTGAACGCATGTCCATTCATCCAGCCCTAAGATAAGAGCTTTTGAATTCTCTCTTGTTTTCCGTTCTAGATTGATAATCTCGATATTAGCAGTCTTGTATTCAGTTCTGGACTGATAATCTCGATATTACCAGTCTTGTTTTCAGTTCTGGACTAGTAAACTCGATGTTAACAGTCTTGTTCTAGACTGATAATTTCGATATTAACGGTCTAGTTTTCAATTCTGGATTGACAATTTTGATATTAACATTCTTGTTATAGATTTTTCAGGATTGATTTCCAAGCTTGAGAGTCTTGTTATAGATGTTTCAGTTCTGGACGCTTGAAGGACACAACCAGTCCTGCACGAAGGAATACGAACAAGACTGAAAAACCACAATCACAAGAGCCAAATCAATCTCCACCTTTTTCTCCTTACACTCATAAAGTTGATTATGCTAATGATGGCTCTAATATTTGTGGTTTGACTTGTGTTACAGTACCAAGAATGATAACTTAAGAAGAAATGATGTCGTCCCCAACAGAACTAAACAGAACTGGAAACTAGTGACTCTTGGTCACCGAGATCGTCAAGGCAGTTCTGAATGGTTATGCTTGGTGTCTTGGAAGAAATGAGGATCAACCATGATAAACTCACTACAAATTTTAACATGCTTGTGGATTCTACGGAGAGACCTAGGCCAACATACTTTGGGCAAAATTTCTCTACCTACAAAGGGAGTCTCTTCTCTTAGTTATTTTATTGATTTAATTTGATGACGTTGTGTATCTTGCTTGGTATGTTTTAATTCATAATATCATGCTCGTGCCTTCAACGTACCACTAATATGTCAAAACGTCAATCAAGTAGGGAATAATGATGATCAACGGAGAATGGCAGAATGCACAAGAGTGCTACAGAATAGGCTTGAAGCTATCATAGCAACAAATTCATTATATTGCAATCAAAGAAACAAGTCAACGGATAGGTCAGACAAGACAGAGCAGAGACGTCCTCAACCACTCCTGTTCTGGTGAGAAACTACTGGTAGGTTATGTACCGACCAGAATCAGGTATGACCTTGGTAGTTAACCTTTTTTACAGTCCAAAGTATCCTGTTTTGCGTAGACTCGCTTTGACAGGACTGGTATAAGTCATGTCCTGGTCCGATCGCTCACAAGTCTGACGTTGGCCGGAAGTTCAAGTCTGTACAGTGGAGACGCAAGAGATTTCCTCTAGAAAGGAAATAATTAACGACGAGGTTCAAAAGCTTCTAGACATGAAATGGTAAGAGAGGTAATGTATCTTGATTGGTTAACCATCGTAGTAATCATCCAACAAAAACATGGTATGTTTCAAGTGTTAATTATGTTTATTTAAGATAAAGTTTGCACATAGATTCTTTTCATCTACCCAATACTAATGTTGTGCTTGCCAAGATTTCAGGATACAAGTAGCTTACAATTGTGGATACTTTCATCAAGTCCAATCGAATCGAAGTGTATCCTACTCATCAAAAGATGAATTTTATTTTTTTTGCATAATATATTTTTAATTTGTTACGCCTTACGCTTTAAGAGATGTAGGGGCAACCTACCAAGGTGGTAATTAGCACAATGTTGGAGTATTTTTATTGGGGACACAACGAAGGTGTACACATATGGTTTGGTGATGAGGTCCAAGAGTGTCAAAGATCACATTCGACGCTTGCAAGCATCCTTTTGTATTCTTGAAGAGATATAGCATGAAGTCCAATCTTGTCAAGCACTCATTTGGCGTTTCACCAAGACAGTTCCAAGGGACATTGTTGGAAGGAGTGGATCCGAAGTCAGCTCTGTGCAAATCAGAACTATTATTCAGTCCTGTGCAGATCATATTATCCAGTGCTGTGCAGATCAAACTATCCAGTGCTGTGCAGATCATACTAATTATCCAGTTCTGATCGATGAAAAGGATAATCTACGATACCCCATATATTGTGCAAGTAAGAACCTCTTGGATGCCGGAATAAGGTACACTCCTCGGGAAATATATATTTTTACTTAATTAATGTATATTACAAAGTTTAATCTTATTTTTAAGAATTATCATGTTATTGTCTGGACTAACTTTTCAGTCAAGTCAGTCTTGAGAAAGTCTGAACTGTCCGGGAGAATGGTTATATGGTTTTGTGCAGATCATTATGTATAACAAAAGTTGCAGGCCCAAGACTGCCATCAAGTCAGAATCCTTGGCAGATTTTGTGGCGAGTTTCAGTCCTGCTCTGGAAGAAAACTTCGACCTTGAAGTTCTGGTCAAGAAAGAATATTAAAAGCCTGGACCATCTATACTGATAGAGTTGCTAATGTTAAAGGACCAGGATTGACACAGTCCTGAAATCGCCACAAGGGGACAGAATAGCCAAGGTTGTAAGTTGTGAAACTTGTTACAGATCCGATTTTCAGCCTTGTCTTGATCTTGTGATTAATTTTCTCATGTGTTATTATTTTATTATCTTTTAAATTTTGTTAGTGATTAATTATTTTTTACAAGTCGGAGTTTTTCTAACGCTTGAAGATGATTGATTTTGCATGAGGTATTTTTCAAATTTGCATGCTAACGGCTTTGAGCAAGAATTAGTCCTATAGTCTTCAGGACTCTACCGTTGGAAGAATTTCAAATTTTGCAGAGGTAAACCATTGTTACAATGATCAGCCAAGTCAGGTTTGAATTTTTATCAATTCTGGTCTGACGTCTATATATAAGTCTTAATGTTTATCTCTTCAATCTTGACCCTTTTTATTTCCTACCCGTTATATTTTCTGGTTGTTTCTCTTCTGCTCGTTGTGTTCTGAATTATCTTTTCAGAATTATTTCCTTGAGTTTGCTAAACGTTTCCCTTGAGAAAACTAGGGGCATCTTTTGGGTCTTGGATTTTCATCTTTCAAGACTGTCAGCTCTGAAGTTTTAGCAAGTCACTAGTACTGACAAAGTCAAGATTCGCAAGTCATCGCTGGTCAAAGCAAGTCAACCCAACAAGTAGTATGAGGGTGATGGATTCATTGGTACGTGGTCGACATGACATTCACAGAAGTGATTGTCAGAACAGGTTTGAATTTTCGTTCAGTTCTGATCCCGAATTTTAATCCTGATCTGGTACGTGTCTTGCAGAATTTTTATGTTGTCTTTGTAGCCGTTGCTTTTTGAGTTTATTTTTGCAGGAGTGTTTTCAACCTTGTACCATCGTGATTGAACTCCTGAACAGTCTCATGTTGTTATTGCTCAAAGTTGCCGAGTTGTTTCAAGAAAGGTTAAAGGTTATAATTTTTATGCGAGCTCACATGTTTTTTGAGAGTATGTGGCAGGTGAAAATTCACTGTGTTAGAGCGAGATGACAAAAGAATGTCAAGATAGAGCTTTATGTTGAAGATTGTTGTCCTTGTTTTCTAAACTGCAAAGTGGGGCACTGATGACACTAGAAAGTTGTCATTCGCTCCAGAACAGAACAGACGTTGTCGTCCGCTCCAGAAGAGACGCTGTCGTTCGCTCCAGAAGAGACGCTGTCGTTCGCTCTAGAAGAGACGCTGTCGTTTGCTCCAGAACAGACGCTCTCGTTTGCCCTAGAGCAGTAGTTGTCATTCGCCCTAGAACAGAAGAAGTCATCTGCTCCAAGACAGAAGATGTCGTTTGCTCCAGAATAGAAGCTGTACATATTTGAAACAGTGAAAGAGGTAATTTCGTTATTAAGGAGAGCAAAATCTAAAGGTACGCAATTCATCGCTTGTTGTTATTAATAACAAGTTGGACGTTAAGTTAAATGTATCAACCTTTATAGCTTTATAGCTTTTTATAGCTTTTTATAAGACATATTTCTTTCTTTCTAACTTGTTTATGTTCGTGAAGAAGTTATCTTTCCAGAATTGGTTATTCAAACACCAAGGTATGTCCTATGTATTCTAGATTCTAAAATTATTCTTTGTTCACTAACCTTAAAAACTTTGAACGAGTGTGAAATGCAGTAAAGATTAAGTCGACCTCGTATTAAGGTGTTATAGTGAAAGAGATTCAACAAGAATATCAAAGCGAGAGCCCTTGGTAAAGGAGAATTATTCTAGAGAAGCACATTCAAAGATGCAAGAGATGTAGTTCATACAAGTTTGCTCAAGTGTGGAGAGGTCCTTACCTCGTTGACTCCATCATCGGTCAAGGGGCACATGAATTGGTAACTCTTGAGGGAGAGTTGATTCCAGAGCTTGGAAATCAACCAAACTCAAACTCTATTTATTTATTTTCAATTAATTTATTTTTCAAAATCGCTTTACTTTATATTATTTTATTATGAGAAAAACCATTGAATACATCAATGGTTGTACTAACCAAGTTTTTACATTTTACAGCACTTTTCCAAAACCTCAAAGTATTCTCAATCTTGTTTATTATATATCAAATGTTTCTTCATAATATTATACCAAGAGTCTTGGAGCATATATTATCTCGGAGCATATTATCCTATTTTTGCGGTCTTGCGCTACAGACCTCGAAGAATATTTTCTATTTATTACAGTCTTGCACTATGCCGCCAACTTTGGAGTTCATCATAATGCTCTTGCAACCTTATCTTGCTGCCTTTGGATTATATAAACATGGAAGCATCTTATTTCGATCCTAATTGCAACAAGTTCTACCATATATCTTATTCTACTATTTTTGGAGCTTATTCTATGCAATCTTAATATTGGAGTTTTACCCTTCAGTCCTGGGCGGATCTTCAGCACTCTTGAAGCCGTTTTTCCATTCTTGAGTATAGTTCTCAATCTTGAGCACGTTTATAGTTTTGAGCTCGTGCTAAGCATCTTTGGAGCTTGCCCTCCAGTATTGAGCCCAGTCCTTGGTCTCGAGCATATCGTCAGTCTTGGAGCCTAGACCTCCAGTCTTGTAAAAGTAGAGCCAATGACCAATGGTATAGTCTAATTTTTATTTCTTGTTTTGCGGATTACAGTTTAATTACAAGAGAAAATATTTTTATTATCACAAATAATCCACTAAAAATCTAGTATGCCACATATTACAAATAAAGGAGTCTATCCTCCAGTCCTAGTCAGGAGTCTATCTTCCACATCTAATCAAGAGTTTATCCTTCAATTCTACTCAGGAGTTTATCCTCCAGTTCTGGTACGGAGTTTAACCTCCAATTCTGAGCTTTGTCCTCAACATTTTTGGAGTTACCCTTCCAGTTCTGTAAGAATGGAACTTGTCTTCCAGATTTGAGCTTAGTCCTCAGCCTTGAGCAGCCAGTCCTGCAGTGGAGATCTTCCTCCAGACCACAGTGCAGCCAGTCCTGCTGTAGAGGATGCGCCCTCGGATTGACGGACCAGGGCTTAGCCGCCGTTAAGAGAGTCCTATAATATCCCTCAAGGTTAGCCATGATCATGCGTACATAAGTCTGGGGTGTACACCTGCGAGGTTAGTGCATTCACAGAACAATAGAAGCAATAGAAGCAATAACGACAATAGTGATTAAGTCCTTGGATCACCAAGGCTAATTACTTAGCAACCGAAGCTGTCAGAGCAGACTAGAAAAATGTCTTGCTCTGCAGACTAAGCAAAAGGACCACAGTAGCAACAGAAGTTAAGCCCTTTGGAAAGACATAAGGCACACATACGAAGAAGCCCTTTGAAAGATAAGGCATACACACGTAAAGCCCTTTGAGAGACAAGGCACAAAGTATTTAACCATCCTCGAGAAGGTTAAACAATAGTTCATACGATGCATTATCAAAAGACAAACGAAGTATTCTACAGATCAAGTCACCGCAAGTGTTGCACAATCTAATGGGTCTCAACTATCCCCAGATTTCACAACATGTGGCTAACCTTCCTTTTTTAAGGATAAGGAAAGTCCAAAGCTCATATATACTAAGCGAACATCTCTTGTCCAACAAGTCATATCAAGGTTCAAACTCTACTGTTTCAAAGCAAGGTATAAGCCCTCGGTAAGCCTCACGATTATCTATTCGTGGTATGTTCAAGTTCAACTTACGATTTACTAGTCATCGCTACCGTGAAGCAGTCAATCAGGTTTTAATTCTCTCCTACTTATGATTTGAACGTTGTCTCTTTGAATGTGGTACACAAGTCTTGCCAGATGCATAGTTGTTCAAAATTTTATAGCCATTGTTTCTACTCTAGTCTATTCTGTATAGAAGTGTTTGTACAGGATTGTTTCCTCAAGATTGCTGAACGCTGCACTTGAGAAAACAAGGGGCATTTGTTATGACCAGATTTTACACTACCCAGAATTGGCAGTTCTGAATAGACGTTGCGAATATGGTACAGAGCAGGACAGAAGAACAATGGCAGTTATCGCCCAGAACAGGTCAGAAGAGGTATGGCAGTTATAGCCCAGAACAGGTCAGAAGAGGTATGGCAGTTATCGCCCAGAACAGGTCAGAAGAGGCATGGCAGTTGTGGTCAGCAGAGGTCAACTATAGCGGTTACAAAGATCATGGGATAATGGAAGATATCATAGCTGAGCAGAAGTGGAGTCAATGGAAGTTATTTAACCACCTAAGATCATGGGTAGTTATTGGCATGCAGTTCTGCGGATCAGAATAGAAGTCATAATGGGAAGTTACAAGTCATGCATAGTGGGTAGTTATCCAACTACCTAAGTTCATGAGATAGTGGCCCTAGATTTTAGGAGTTGTATTGTGAGCATTCTACCTATATATAGAGGCTCACTTAGTCATTTTTCGGGAGGGCTCTCATATGTTCTCTCATAGGTTTTTCTTATACTTTCACATAGAAGTACACATAATCGATGTATTAGCATTATTCGCTAGCTCTTCCTACGAAAATCATTCAATTGTAATCAAAAGCCTTGTAATCATCATGAGATTAATAAAAGAAGTCCTGGCTTGGTAGCCCGCAGTTTTCCCCATCTTCTTCTCGGGGTTTCTGCGTCATCAATCTCGTTGTCCCCTCAGTTCTGCTCGGAGAAGGCTATGTTCTGCTTGGTTTCGTTAATCTAGTTGTCATCAGTTCTGTTCGGAGTAGATTATGTTCTGTTCTGTTTCACAAACAGTACTAGTTGGCCCATCTTAGCTCTTTTTCACCCTTGTAGAGTTTTTACCAAAACAAGGGCATACCGGCCCATGAGTTGTGTTTGCTTTTTGTGAAGAGAAAGAGCAGGTTTAGGGGCATGCCGGCCCATGAGCATGTTTAAGGACCTGCCGGTCCATGAGTTGTGTTTGATTTTTGTGGAAAGAAAAAGCAGTTTTAGGGGCATGCCGGCCCATGAGCATGTTTAAGGACCTGCCGGTCCATGAATTGTTTTTATAAGATTGTATTTTACAGATACATTGCAAGGGGTTCTTAAGGGTAGTACTTCTTGACCTGGTCGAGGTTCGTTGCGAGGTTGAACTCTTGGCCGTCGAGGTCGGTTAGTTTGACTGCTCCGCCCGTGAAGATTTCCTTGACGAGGTAGGGTCCAGCCCAGTTAGGCTTGAATTTTCCTCGTGGGTCGACTGGAAGTGGTGCTCGGACTGACTTTAGTACGAGATCACCTACTTTTATGTGTCGTGGCTTAACTCGTTTGTTGAATGCTCGTTGTAGTCGGGCTTGGTACATTCGTACGGTGCTCAGGGAATGCAGTCGGCGTTCATCCAGGAGCATGAGTTGTTCGTACCGTTCACGGGCCCATTCTGCTTCTGGGATGCTACTTTCCATTAGTATGCGCAGAGATTGTATTTCTATTTTCATCGGTTGACGGCTTCCATGCCGTAGGTGAGAACAGGGGTCATGCCCGTAGGGGTTCTGATGGTAATGCGGTATCCCGCAGTGCATATGGTATTTTGTTAGGCCAATCTTTGCAAATGCCGATCATCTTCTCAAGTATGGTGACGACCGCCTTGTTTGTCGCTTCAACGGCTCCATTGGTTTGGGTCGATAGGGTGAGGATTTGTGATGCTTTGGATGTTGTATTTTGTGAGTATGGCTTCGGTCTCGCGTTGAAAGTGTGAACCTTGATCGCCGATGAACTTCGTGGGGTATGCCATATCGGCATATGATGTTAAATGCTGGATGAACTTGGCGACTTCCTGGAGCCAAGGGTCCGAAAAGACGCCGCTTACCCATTTAGTGAAGTAGTCGATGGCCACCAAAGACGTAAAAAGTTGACCTCCTGCCCGATGGGGTGGACTTTTCCTATCACGCCGATGCCCCAGGTTGAAAAGGGCCAGGGTGAGGTTAGGTGTATAGTGGTGAAGGTGGTACATGTCGACGTTCTTGAAAATTTGGCGATTGTGGCAATGCTTGACGTATTGGATACGCCGCTTCCATGGTCGCCCAATACCATCCTAGCCGTAGGATTTGTTTGCAGAGTGCTCGAGCTGCTCATGTGGGTCCGTGATTCGCCATCATGGACTTGCGTGACGATTTCCTCGCCTCTTCTTGTAGTCGACACATATGAGCAAAGGTCCCTTGTGGTGTCTTCTTGAGTAGTTGTCCCATCTCTAGCACAAATTGGGGAAGCTAGGAGCACGATAGCCCTCTCGCCCACGTTTATCGGTGTCGGGTGGGTAGGTGTTGTCTGCTTTGTAGTTGATTATAGCTTGATACCAAGGCTCATGTCGCTTCGGCCGTCCAGGTCAATGGTATGGATGTATCTTTGGTTTGTCACGTCTTTCGACGATGATGGGTAGTAACTTCATGTGCGGTGGCATGTTCGGGAGGGATGAGAGTTTTGGCGGTCGTCGGCAAGAACCGGTTTCTTCCCTTGGGAGGTGATAGAACTCAATGCAATGGGTTAGCTAGGAATTTTTGTACTTTTGCTTGGTATTTGGTGAGGGTTTCGCTCATGATCTTCCATGCCCTGTCTACTTGATTTATGATGAGGAATGAATCTCCATGTACCGTAGGTTCTTTATCTTGAGAGTGATGGTCGCTGCAGTTATAAATGCAGCCTCGTACTCATGGCGTTGTTCGTGACAATCAAGTCGAGCTTGATTGAGAGTGGAGTATGATCGCCGTTTGGGGATATTAGAGTATTCCGACTCCATAGCCCGTAGTTTGACGCCCGTCAAGTATAATTGCCGGTACTCCTTTTCTATGGCGAAGATCCCATCGTCCGGAAATGACATTGTATCGATCATGGGTCATTCGATGATAGCATTTTCTGCGAGGAAGTCCAAACCGCTCTTCCTTTGATTACTTTCGGAGGGAGGTACTTGAGTTCGTGATCGGCGAGAAGCGAGTCCACCTGGCCATGCGTCCGCTCAGATCGGTTTTTCAAACAGGTATTTGAGGGGTCCATTAGGGAATAGACTCTTGTTGTGCTAGTGAGGAGGTAGTGCCGAGCTTTTTGGTTGCCTGCACCCGGTGAGAGGCGACTTTCTCGACCGTTCATACCGGGTTTCGTAGTCGTGAAACTTTCGATGTAGTAGATGGCCCGTTCTTCGTTGTTGACTTCTTGGCGAGCATGGCACCCATGGCGTTTGGCGAGTCGTTAAGTATAGTGGCGATGGCAAGTCTTTTTGTGGGGTACAAGAACGGTGGGTTTGTGAGCGTGCTTTTGACTTTGTCGAATGCTTGCCGGCGATCATCGTCCCCACTTCAGATGTTCCTCCTTCTTCAACTTTTTGAAGATTGGTTCACAGATCATGGTGAGCTTGCTGATGAACCTGGAGATGTATTGGACTTGTCCCAAGAAACTCCTTATTTCGTCGATGTTGCACGGTGTCTTCATGCCCATTATTGCTTTGATTTTGGTCGGGTCTATTTCGATCCCGCGCTGGCTCACTATGTGGCCTAACAATTTGCCTGACGTGACCCCAAAGGTGCATTTCTGTGGGTTCAATCGCATCTTGTACTGCCTGATTCGGGTGAAGAACTTCCGAAGATTTGTGATGTGATCATCCCTTTCTTTTGATTTTACGATCATGTCGTCGACGTATACCTCAACCTCCTTATGCATCATGTCGTGGAGCAAGGTGGTGGCAGTGCGTTGGTAGGTGGCGCCGGCATTTATGAGCCCAAATGGCATGACTGTGTAGCAGTATGTTCCCAGGGGTTCTGAAGGTGGTTTTTGGCATGTCGTCTGGCCGCCATTTTGATTTGGTTGTATCCCGCGTATCCATCCATGAATGACGATGGGCGTGGTCTGCGTGTTGTCGATTAGGATGTCCATGTGGGGTAGTGGAAATCATCTTTTGGGCGAGCTTTGTTCAGTCGGAAGTCGGCACATACTCGTATTTTGCCGCTTTTCTTCATAGGCACCATATTGGAGACCCACCGAGTATTCGATGACTTGGATGAAACCGACTTGTAGTCGCTTCTCGATCTCTTCCTTGACCATGAGAGACCATTACGCTCGATGCGTCTGAGCTTACCTTGGCCGTCGCTACCTTGTTTGATCGGGATGCGGTGTTCACTATCTCGCGATCTATGCGGGCATGTCCTTATATGACCAGGCAAAGACGTCCTTAAACTCTGAGGAGCTTGGTATAGGTGGCCCTTTCTTACGTGCTTAGGAAGCCCCGGTGTAGTTCTTGAGGCTCTTGATGCGTTCCTATGTTGATGGTTGTTGTGTCTTCAATAATTGGGTCCTGTTCGGGTTTTGAGACAATACTTGCAATGTATCTATATAATGCAATGTTATTTAGTTTAAATTTATCGCGATTATTAGGAAAAGTAGAGTTTAAATGAGGCAAAGAGTAATTAAAAACTTTCATGTTATTAATGTTATCAAAAGCGGTTACATTTGAAGATAGCTCAGACGAGGGAGCTTTGGACAACCTTAATGACTCTAGTTCTGTACTAAGACTTACTATATTAGGAAAAAGATTGAGTAACCTAGCCGATTTTTGGAAAATTGGCGTCATGATGACGCGGGACCCTAGACTCTAGGTGCAGGTGCTTGAATTGGGACTTCCCTGGGCACTGGCAGATTGGGTGGCATTTTCTTCAAGCTTCAGCTGATGGAGGGCGGCTCGGAAATCTGAGGCTTCTATGGTGATAACCTCGTTGTAAAAAGGGATTTTAACCTTCTGGTGGAGAGTTGATGTTATGGCCCCGGTAGCGTGAATCCATGTCCTTCCTAGTAACATATTGTACGCCGGGGGGATGTCCATGAGTTGGAATTCGGTTTTTGTCTTGATGAATCCTGTCATGATGGGTAGTGATATGACACCTTCTATGCTGCGCGAGGTACCGTCGTACGCTCTTATGTTGTTTGAGCAAGGGGTGACATCACTTTCCTTTAGTCCTAGCTTGAGGGCAGTTGTTAGGGGTAGGATGTTGATCGCGGAGCCATTGTCAATGAGGGTAACGGGTAATATCATGTTGCGGCACTCTACGGTTATGTAGAGTGCTGGGTCGTGTGGATCTCGAAAGGGTGGTAGATCTGCGTGGGAGAAAGTTATGGCACCTGGTAGCCAATCCCGGACAATGCGGTCAATGAGTTGTGCTGGGAGGCTCCCCTTGGTCTCTCGCCATGTTGTGTTAAAGGGAAGGTTGTTGGTTATGGGTAGGTTAGTCATATCCTTGACTATGCTCTCTTCCTTGCTTGTGCGTTTGGGAGGGAATCCCGGTGGTATTTGTAGGTTTAAGGGAGACTGATGCGGGCGTTGATGAGGGATTTGGGTGAAAATTTCCTTCCGGTCCTCGTGTCCTGGTTTTGTTCTCGTCCTAGCTCGGCGAATGTAATCAGTGTTGCTACCGTTGTCGTTGATGCCGTTAAAAAGGACGTTGACCTCGTGATCGCTTGCGGGAGCCAGGAGGGGATGATTGAGGATGGGATGAGTTCCTACGAAAATGGGGCGAGCAAGGGAGGTGTCATGCTGGCCTGATGATTTAGGGGTTGTGCTTGGCTTATCGATTGTTTCGTTATCGATCATGTCTTGGATCACGTTCTTGGCGAAGCAGTTCTCCGTGTCATGTCCCTTTCCCCTGTGGAATTCGCAGTATGAGTCCTCGTGCCATGATAACGGCTTCTTATCCTCAGGTGGTACAGTGGTGGGTTTGGGAAGATGGAGAATGTTCTTCTTTACGAGTTTTTCTAATGCCTTTGAGTAAGACATGAAGAGGGGATCGAACCTTCGTCGTTGTTGCAACGGAAATAGTCCAACTGATGATGACCTGGGTGAGGCAGGAGTGGGCTGTGCTAGGAATATTGGTCGTGCTGCTAGTGCCTTTGAGTTTATAGCGTCAAATGGTCCAGTCCTTGTTGCAGTGGGAGAAGCATTTGCCTGGCGGCCATGATCTGAAGTTTTGGCTAGCTTGTATTTGTGAATTTCATCCTCCAGGGATCGGATTCTTTTGATGTGTCGAGCGGATTCTTCGGCGAATAGTCTTGCGTTCTTCTCGGTTTCGATCCTTTGCATGGCGGCCAGGTGTTCGAATAAAGCGGTGAGATTGGCTACCTTGTGGTCGAGCAAATTTTACGTGTTCGGTGATCGCCATTAGTGGAGGGTGGTGAAAAGCGGTTTCATCATTCGCGAGGTTGAAACGGAAATTCATCTTGTGCTTGCGAGCCGGGTGTTCGGGGTTTTTCAATGAGTGGACCTGACAAAGTTTTCAAACCTTTAGTGATTCTAAAAGAGAAGGAAAAGACTCAAATGAAAAATCACATTCACGACCAAAGGAAGACACAAAAGCGTAAAAAGTGGGTGACTCGACTTGACTCGTGTTTTTAGCTTTTAAAAGGACACGGGAAGCTTTTGAGATAGAGGCGCGTTGACACGTCCCTATTCTCGAGGTAAGAAAATTTGTATGATCATAATCAGATTAACCCAGTTTGACGGTATGTTGCCAGGGGTTTATCATTGGATTATGATAAAAAGGATCAGATCGAAGTAGCGATAGGCTAGTCGACATGAGGATGTTAAAATTGGGTAAAAGGTGATCAATTGTTCGCCTTTTACTTGTGACTCAGGGATCTAAATCGAAAATGACAATAAGTCACTCGATTTAAAGAGTAAATCAACGGGTCCGCATCTGAACGAGCCCGCGTTTTTTGTTTTTGAGAGAAAAAGATTAAATCGGGACGACTAAAGAGTCACTCGACTTAAAGCTAAATCTAATGTTCTAAAAGTTAATTTCATTTAAAATCTCCGAAATGAATTGACATATTCGGGTTTTTGCTTTGTGAAAGACCTTTTAGCAATAAATGTATTATGACGATACGTCAGTCGCATAATTCATTTACGTTTTGAAAAAGACCTGGGATATAGTGGTTATCCTAGGTCGGTTTTAAATGCAGCGGCATTTTATTAAACTCAAATGACTATGGGTCAAAGAGCCTAACGGCGTGTTTTTAAAAGTATGACCTTTTTTGAAAAAAAGTTTGAAAAAGCAATTTCAAAGATGGACGTATTTTAAAAGTATGATGCCTAGGAGGAGTTTTTGCATGCAGAAAGCTTTTTTGAAAGACTACTATAGTGAGGGTACTATAGCTTCGCACTTGTACATATAAACACAGGTTTTTGGTTTATAGGGTAAAGTTCCCTCCGGTCATTCCCGCGACGTTTGGGTAGGGGCACCCGCAAGACTACACACGTCTTAGGTGTGCATTCAAGACGGGCCCTAGAGCGTTCGAGTTTGACTGGTTACGATCGTTTGTACGGATGCCGTACTTGTAATCGTGGAGGGGTGAGAGAACAGTGTGTCCGGAGTTACCTCGCTTATGAAGCGAGAGTTACTGGGGGCCGTTCCTCAAAGGGTGTGGTTTGAATCAGGAGGATTCGACTCAACGTACTTTTGCCCAAATATCGAAAGCGTAAATGTTTTCAAAGTTTCAAGCTTCACTTCTTTATGATTTTAAAATAAAAGAAAAACTAGTTTTTCAAAAATAATAAAAATCATGCTCGCCCCAGTGAGTCGCCAATCAAGGTACCTGGAAGGTGGATGGACCTATCGGCATACTGTTGCGCGCCGCCCTGCGCCGTCTTGGGCGAAGCGGAATCGCCTCGCGAGGAAAGGGTGCAGTTTTGAGAAAAATGGGGAGATCATTGCATGAATTTGTGACCAAAAGAAAAGTAGAAAATCCTTTCTGAAAGTGTATTTTCGGAGTCGCCACCAAATATTAAAGGAATTTGGAACCTATTCAACGCGTCTTGAAATACAAGACACGAGTGTCTCGGATTTCATGGTGCGTCGAAACCTATCAACCTGAGGTTTGAAACCGCAGAAGGGATTCTGAGTGAGGTTACTTTTCGAAAGTCTTGACAAAATAAGTTTTGAAAACCGTAATCAAAAAGCCTACATAAGAGTAGTCTCTACTAATTTGAAAACATTTGCTTAATTTCGATATTTGGGCTAAAATGACGCTACGTACAAGTGCGAATAAGTATGACTCGATTAAAATGCATAAATAATGTAAATTGTCAAAATAATGACATATTGCTATAGGAAATGTACGTTAAATAATAATTTATTGACTAAATTATTACTATAGACGTTATTTTCCAATCTCGTATTAGAATTTGTGAAAAACCCTCAGTTTTGACATGCTAAAAGACTCTATGAAACGGTACAATTTAGTGTTGGATCCGTGATTCTAGTCGTTATTTAATGCATGAATGAGGACTTGCGTAATTATAAAAGTGACGTCGGTTTGCTTTAGTGATAATGAGTCGTTTATTTATGCGATATTGGCGGGGTTTAGACGGATTATGAATCCGAATTGCTACAACCGTATTACGAATACGGCTTCGCTAGGGCCAATATCGGGTTTGGGGTTAATGTGCCCCCATTATCCGAGTCTCAGACGCCCGGCCCGTAGGTAAAATGTTTACCTTTCGAAAATGTAAAGACGGTATTTTTGAGTGGATTTCGTGAATAGTGTGTAAGTGCTAAAAACCGGGTATTTGAAAATGGATGAAATGGGTTGGTATTTATAGAGTTTGGCTGGTTTCTGTGCAGGGACAAAACTTAATCGCCAGTGAGCATGCGATTATGTTTCAATGCAGCCGCCAAATGAAATAAAAGAACCAAGGTTGGGAGAGGAAAACTTAATCGCCAGTAAACTGGCGATTTGGTTTTTAATCGCCTGTTTACTGGCGATTAGATTTTTGTTTTGGTGGGCTGTTTTATGCCGCCTTTTGGTTTTTGACGGTTTGATTAGGTAATGATTATGTTTTGTTGTTTACTTAGGGGTTAAGTATTTGTTCAGTTTTGGTCCGAATTTCGGTTTCATTGCTTCGGTTTTTGTCGTGTTTTTCGGTTTTGGCCTGAAATAAAATAATATTAGGTTATATTATTTTATGGTTTCATAAAACCTAACTTTTTGAAAATGTGACACGGGACGCACTTTGGCCCGTTTTGAGTGTCGTGTTAGTGTGCGTTTTAGGTCGTTTTGTAAGTCCGGGCCGCTTTGTAGCTAGTCAATGTTTTGTGGCTTGGCTTAATAAGACGTTCCTATATTGTGCTCGTGTTACGCTCATGATGACTAAAATTGACATTTACTTTCATGATTATGCAAGTCCAAATTAATACGCTAAAAATGACTAATACGTTTTAGACACTTTTGTACCGTTTCGACTCTTTTAAAAGCATGTATGAAAGTCCTTTTCATCATCGGGTTTGTTTTTGGGGGGTACGGATACGGGTATCTACACAAGTACCCAAGTTCCGAAACTTGCATGGTTAATCTCAATCATATGAATAAAAGAAGACATACCAACAGGAATGACGTGGCCTGCTTTTATGTCCTCAGCATACACGGGACAGTTCCACCTCCAATGCCCAGACTTGTGGCAATGGTGGCACTCCATGCTATGTTTTGCTTTTGCCTTGCCTTGTGAGCTACCGCTAGACTCACCAGGCCCACTCTTCGCAACCACTGGCTTCTTAAATTTCGGCTTTCCTACAGTTAGGTTAGCCGGAGCCTTACCCTTACCCTTCTTGTTGCCAATCATGAGAACATCCTGTTTCATGCTCCCACTCAACTTCAGATCACTCTCCGTCTGTACGAGGAGTGAATGTAGTTCGTGCAGACTTTTCTGCATGTCATTCATATAATAGTTTGCCCTATAGAGGGCATACCCATCATGAAGAGAGTGAAGCACTCGATCAACGATGATCTTCTCATCGATCTTGCAACCAAGCTCCTCCAGTTTCTCAACGTTCTCGATCATGTCGAGAAGGTGTGGACCAACCGGTTGGCCCTTCTGGAGTCTAGCCTCAAAGAAACGAGTAGTATACTCGTAACTCTCAATTCTCGGTGCTTTCGAGAATTCTTTTGTTAGGGTGGTGAAAATCTTGTTTGCACCTTGGGTTATGAACCGTCTTTGCAAATTGGATTCCATTGCATAGATGAGTACGCTCATGAACGCACGCCTCCATCATGAAATCATTGTAAAGATAGAGATCATTTGCTCCTCGTGACGGAGTCGGGTATAGTCGGCAGTGGCTCAGTCAAGTACTTGAGCTTACCGTCAGCGATGGCGGCATTCAATAATGCGGCCTCCCAATCAGAAAAATTGGACTCATCACTCTTCAGTCGAGTGGACTGATTCGTGCTGTCCATGAAAATTCTAAGCCATGATTCGCGTGTTAGTGTGGCACTTGGCATTGGTTCGTCAGTACGTACGGCCATTTGTTATAGTAGTTATATCTGTATATAACGAATTCGATACTGTGAAAAGAGAGAAGAAGCGAGAAGATAAAAAAACATCGTTTTAAAAATTTAAGTCAAAAACAATAACATTTTAATGTAATGACTCGTGCACTCATATAATCGACCTCCCTCGAGAATTATATAAATGATCCCAAGACTCAATTTCTTTAAATTGATAAGCCAACCTCTTGGCTAATTCTCATTAGAATTCTTGGTCGATAGATTTCAGTAAATCCTATCTATTAGTCCACCATAACTACGAGATATTACTCGAACTATAGTGTTGAGGTAAAATAGGTCAACGCATACTACTTACCCAACGTAGAAGGGGTCATGTGGAGAGTAAGGTCCTACATGCCTACCGACGAAGAAGGGGCTCATAGCATGCTTTTCCTATAAAGACTAATCTCAATTTTATTAATAGAGGAAGGTCCCATCATCTCATTTTAATTCATTTTAAGTGAACAAATATCTAGCATTTTCGTGAATGATTAATTTGAGGTGATGGCCCTAAACGAATAACATCCGTATGTCCATGATAAAATGCAACTAAATGATCCATTTTCATGCATATTAGGTGGTTTGGTTTGTTTAGGCGGAATATGATGCAACTATCTAACGAGAATGCAATGAAAAACGGTAAAGAAAACGCAAAAAGGAAAAACACCTAGTGTGGCCTATCCCTATGAAAATAAAGACATATTACAATTTGGAATCCATCCATGGGCCCTAAAGCTATCTTCATTCTTCATCTTGGGCTTTAAGTGGGAGTCCATCTTGAATCTTCTCAAAATTACATTTTGAATTACAAAATAAACCTATTTACATTCTAATTCAAAATATGCCAAAAAATAAAATATTACAAGATGGGAGATTCGAGATCTCAAAAATACAACCAAAATTGTGTTTCCTTCATTACGAAAACACAATCTTCTAAGGCCACACTAGTAAATTACAACCTTTTGTACATAATTAATGCGTAAAAATAAACCATTCAAAACATTCATTCACAAAAATAGCATCAACTAAACAAAATATAAAATCAATGCATACAATTGATTAAAATATCCAAACCACCTCTTTTAAATGATTATAATTATGCAACAATTCCTTAATTGTTCATAATATCTTAATCAAAACATAATCCAAAAGAAATAATTTATATTATCAGTATAACATAAATTAGATCACAAAAATATTTTAAACTTCTTTAAAATATTAGGTATCACATTTATTATGAACTGCTTCACAATAACACAAAATATATTATCTTTATAATATAACAAAATAAAAAAAAAAATAATAATTTTTTTTATAAAAGTTACTGTTCACGGCACTATTCACGTGAACAGTAAAAATTTATCTTTTATAAAAGTTACTGTTCACGGCACTATTCACGTGAACAGTAATTATTTGTTTTTTTTTTTTTTTTTTTTTATTTTAAATATCAAATTAATCCTTTTTAATTTAATCATGCTAAAAAAAACGGTATAAACTATCAACATCTAATCATTATTAAATATTGATACAAACTAGATTATTCAAATTAACCTTTTAAAGAGAATATCTAAATCATGATTAATTAATTACCATAATATTTAACTAATCATAATAGATTTGTTCATCTATACCAAAACTAATATTATGAATGTTCTTTAACATCCAAATCAAAATCCAATTTTATTTTAATTTAATCATTATTAAATCAAAACAACAACATATTCATAATATTATTATTTTAACAGTTTAAAACAACAAATATCTATGAATCAATTTGGAACAAAATAAAAAAAAACCCACGGCACAAAGGCCAAAAACTTGTTTTTTTTTTTTTTTTTTTTTTTTTTATTTAAAAAATATACAAAATCATTAATGAAAATCATATAAAATAATTTCATAGCCCTTGGCTTTGATACCACTTGTAGGTTTATATCCGTATATAGACCTTAAAATCCACAGGATTATAATGAAAAACTTTATAAGATTTTAAAGTCATAAAAGAAATTGCATAACATAAAATAGAGAATTAGAATTAACCTTTAATCCTAATGAATTTGGCCTAAGATCAATACCAAAAGTATGGTATCTCCTAATAATCTCACCCAAGATGTGTTGAAATATGCCCTTGTATTTGCTAGAAAATTAGAGAGAAAACTGATTTTCTTTCTTAAGGATTTTAGTGCTGTGATTGAATGAATGAATAAGTGTGTTTTTAGAAGAGAATTAGGAAACTAAATATACTCCCAATTCACTCCTAATGGCCGGCCTACATCTTCTATTTGGGGAGTTTTGGTTCTCCTCAAATAGTCTACTTGTTGACCAAGATACAAAGTGTATCGGGACAGAATGTATCTGGACACTTTTCTCTTGGTCATTTAGCTTATAGTATAATGCATTTTATTACTAGTGTCATCTGAATGGACCGACTATAATATATTATAAATATCCTTATATTCATAATTTACTAATTAATTATAACAGTTTATATTTAATTAGCTTGCATTATACACCACAATTAAATATAACATTTTATATTCAATTCACGAATTACATTTAATTCGCCACAGCTAAAATTATTTAATCAGTATTAAATAGCCGTACCACCATTACACTGACTAACATTTTAGTCAGTAATATCATCACATTTGACTAACCTTTTAGTCAACAACACTGACTAACCATTTAGTCATAAATTAAGGCATCGATATGATCATTTTCTCAAATGATCACATCTCTCAAACACATCCCTTAGGTGTGTCTCTTGAGACCAATTGATCACCGCTTATCCGTATGACAATAACGTCAAACTTATCTAGCAAGCCAACCGTTATCGATAAACGTTAATCAACTGATTAAATACAAAATGTACCCTGTGTACCTTTAGAGATTTATTCATGTTATTGCACTAACTGTGGAGGACACTAACCCCAACAGTAGCAAGGCCTCCAAAGTCAAACAAACAACGAGAAATCAGCTTACACACCTACGCCAACATGCTATACGAAATACGGCGCTACAAATCTGTTAGAAAAAGAGGTGAAAATCGCCAGAGCACTGGCGATTTTCATGAAAATCGCCAGTCCTCTGGCGATTTTCCCCCTCCCTTCTGACATTCTGGCGATTTTTCACTTAATCGTTGGTTCACTGGCGATTTACCCTTACTCTGGCACTTTGGCGGCTCGAAATCCCAATAAATACACCCCTTATTCGATCATTTCAAAAGCATGAATTATCATCACTCTCTTCTCTATCTATACATTCACACTCGACTCGACTCATACGGGTTCCTGACCCGACCCGGTATTGGCATTGCGAATCCGTATTCGTAATACGGTTGTAGCGATTCGGATATCTAATCCGTGTTAAACCTCGCCAATATCGCATAAGCAACGACACGATTAACAATGAACAAACGGACACCACTTTACATTATGCAAATTCTCATTTACGCATTAAACGACTAAACATGATTTCGATAAAACATCTACTGTCTTCATTAGTCTTAAAGCATGCAAAACTGAGGGTTTTAAACAAACTTTTACATACACATGAGTCGGAAAATAGTATTTAAATGATAATTCAAACAATGAATTACCCTTTTGTGCACATTTCTTATAACAACCCGTCATAGCTTTGACGTATACATTTGTTTTTACGCATATTTATCGAGTCACATATCGCATTTGTACGTAGCGGTCTGCATTTGCTCAAACATCGAATTATACACTGTTTTCAAGCTAGTAATGGCTACTTTTACGTACGCTTTTCGATTACAGTTTTTCATAATGCATTTTGACAAACTTTCGGAGAGTACCCTCACCCCGAATCCGCTCTGGTTTCACAATTGCCTTAGACGGATAGGTATCGACGCACCTTGAACTCTAAGATTCGTGTCTTCAAGTCCAAGACGCGCCGAACGGGTCCAAATTCCCTCATAATTTGGTGGCGACTCCGAAAACGGCTTTTAAATGATTTTTTCAATATTTTCTTTAAAATGCTTTAAACAAATTACGCAATGACATCCCCCATAGCAACTCGAGCAAGACCCGCAGAACGCGCTTGTACGCGCCGCTCTTTCACATTATTTTTCCCGCGTCGTGCATTCTGCCCCATCACGAGGGCGGGCGCGCGCGGGGCGTCGAGAAGGGATCCCGATCCGGTATCCTCAGTTGGAGACTCCGCTGGGGACGAGCTGTTTTTAGTTTTTTAAGAAAATTAGCTTTTTCTTTTATTTAAAAACACAAGAGGTGAAACTTGAAAACTTGAAAACAGTTTTAAAATTCGATGTTTGAGCACATGCAACCGTTTGAGTCGAATCCTCCTGATTCATAACCACACCCCTCGAGGGACGGCCCCAAGTAAAAACTTGCTTCATAAGCAAGTATACTCTGGACACGTCGATCTCTCACCCTTCCACGATTACAAGTATGGCATCCGTACAAGTGATCGTAGCAGTCAAACTCGGACGCTCTAGGCCCCGTATTGAATCCACACTCAAATGTGTGTGATCTTGCGGATAACCCTACACAAACGTTGCGGGAGTGACCGGAAGGAACCTTACCCTGAAAGCCAAAATCCCGTGTCTATACGTACAAATGCGAGGCTATAGTACCCTCACTATAGTCGTCTTTCAAATTAAATACATCGTACATAGGCACTTTACAACATTGCATTTGCATTTTCAAAAAAAAAAAAACGGACGAACAGTTCTTTTTTCAACTTTTGAAATAACATTTTTCAAAACCTTCCGTATAAGCTGATTGACCTATAGTCATTTCGGTTTAGCACGACAACACAGTCTTTCAAAACGCCCGCGAATAATCACTACATTCGCAAGGCCTTTCAAAAACGTAAATGGATTACGCGACTCACGGTCACTGTAATTTTATAGCAAAACATTTTCACATTGCAAAACCCGTGAATATCAACATATTCCTGCGGAAGTTACTCAAAATAAACGGCCTCGGCCTTTTGCAAACATTTTCGCAAAACTCGCGTCGAGTCGAACGACTCTCTAGTCACTTCGACTTGACAAACATCCCTTACAAACAAACAAAACTCGGGAATGGTCATACCCAATCCCGTCATTTACGCTGAATCGACTGACCTACAGTCATTTGACTCAGTTCATTTTACACAAAACACGTAAAAACGATCAAAACCGTTTTTACACACTTTAACATCCCCGACTTGACTAGCCTATAGCTATCTTGAGTCGGATCCAAAACTTTTCACTGCAATCCAACGATGAGCCCACGACGACATACTGTTAATACGGGCCCACAGGATTCAAGCACAAAACATCTTTTACATCGAGATCGGAAACGTGTTAACGCGTCTCTAACTCAAAAGCTTTCCAAACATTTTGTCAAATCACGACGAGCTGTTTTAACAATACTCACAACACATTTTTGAAATAAACGTTTTTCAGAAATCATGCAAACTGACTAACCAATAGCCTTTTTGGTTTTAACCAAAACAAGCAATCTTTTCAAAACAAAACCCGGGAATAATCACAAAATTCCCGTCGACATTTCAAAAGTATGAGCAGACTACATAACTCCTCGTCGTCGTAGTCCTTTTAATACAAACCTTTTTATGCAAAGCAAACTCGAGGATGACAACATGTCCTCGATGATTTTTCACGACATATCGAACGACCCATGCCCGTTTTAAGCATTTTTGAAATAACATTTTTCAAAATTCTTCAAACAATTCGGCTCACGGCCATTTCACCCAATCACACTTTTACAACTAAGCAAACACGGGAATGCCCAAAAGCAATCCCTAAGCAAACACGGGAATGCCCAAAAGCAGTCCCTAAGCAAACACGGGATTGCCCAAAAGCAATCCCTAAGCAAACACGGGAATGCCCAAACGCACTCTCGCAGGCTTTTTCTTCGGTCATCTCGACCAAAGCGTCACTTTCGCAACCAAGCAAGACCCGGGAATGCCCAAAAGCACTCCCTCGGACTTTTTCCACGGTCATTTCGGCCCAAGCATCATTTTTACAACCAAGCAAGACACGGGAATGCCCAAAAGCACTCCCTCAGACTTTTTCCACGGCCATTTCAGGTCCAAGCATCATTTTTACAATCAAGCAAAGCCCGAGAATGCCCAAAAGCACTCCCTTGGACTTTTTCCACGGCCACTTCAGGCCCAAGCATCATTTTTACAATCAAGCAAAGCCCGGGAATGCCCAAAAGCACTCCCGCGGACTTTTTCCTCGGTCATCTCGACCGAAGCATTACTTTTACAACCAAGCAAGACCCGGGAATGCCCAAACACACTCCCTCGGACTTTTTCTTTGGTCATCTCGACCAAAACATCACTTTTACAACCAAGCAAGACCCAGGAATGCCCAAGCGCAGGCCCGCGGACTTTTTCATTTTAGTTAAACGACCCATAGTCGTGCCGACTAAGCTTTTTCAAAATCAAAAATGACAGAACGTGCAGGACCGTTCTCATCGCATTTCAAGCATCTCCGACTTAACTAGCTAAACGCTCTTAAGTCGAATCCTTTTTTATGCATCTAGGCTCGAGCCCTCAACGATGAACCGTTAACTTGGGCTCAACAGATACAAAGCAAACACGTTTTAACATCGAGACGAGATGCGCGCACGCATTCTCACCTCAAAAAGGCTTCCTAGGCACAACATCGTGCCTAAAGCAACACACTTTTTTGAAATAAGCTCTTTTCAAAAATCTTTTCACTTTTACAAAACAAGCAATTCACTCTCATTTTTGAAATAAACTCTTTTCGAAAATGTCCGTGTTTGTACAAAACAAGCAAAACATTCGCATTTTGAAATAATCACGTTTCAAAATACCCTCTACTTCGAAATAAACACTTTTCGAAATTACGGGTCGGACCAAATAGTCTTTCACTATTTCGATTTGACCCACTAAGCACTCTTTACAAGTCACTCGGGAATAATCATCACATTCCCGAATCTTGTCAAAGCACAAATGGACTACATGGCCCTTGGCCATCGCAACCTATTTATCTCAAAGCATTTTTATAAAGCGAAACCCAAGAATCTCGTCACATTCTTGGAGATTTTTCATTCTACGCGGCCCGCGGCCCTTCACATTTTGAAATAACGCTGTCAAGTCAACTAGTCTGTACCTAGTTCGGTTCGACCCGATCACAAATCTCTGCAACCGTCCGGGAATAATCACCACATTCCCGAGACCTTACAAAAACGTCAATAGAATACGTGACTCGCGGTCATCGTATGCCAATTTCTAGCAAAACACTTTCACAAGCCCAAACCCAAGAATTACACAATATTCTTGTCGGACTTTATGCGGCCCCGGGCCTTCTCAACTTTTCAAATAAGGCACTTTGCAAATCTCATTGGGCCAAACGACCCAAAGTCGGCCTGATTCAATAAACATCATCTTTTACAAGCAAGCAAAGCCCGAGAATGGCCAAGCCCGAGAATGGCCAAGCCTTTTCATTGGTTCGAATGGCCCATAACCATCTCGACCCGATTCCTCTTAAGCAAAAAGCACAGGGACGAAAACACCTGTCCACATCCCACCTTAACATCTTCAATCCGACTAGCTTATCGCTATCACGGATTCACTCCAAACAATTCTATCGCAATCCTACGATAGGCCCACGACGACATGCCGTTAACATGGGCCAATCGGATTCAATAAAAACTCTTTAAACACCGAGTCAAAAACGTGTAAATGCGTCTCTAGCTTAAACACCTTGCAAGCATTTTGTCAAAACACGACAAATTGTTTTCACAAATTCCTCATCACATTTTTGAAATAACATTTTTCAAAAATCCTTCCCTCGAACCGAATGACCCATAGTCATGATGGTTTGACCCACACAAGCAATCTCTTCAAAGCATCCAAGAATAATCACTTTATTCTTGTGGCATTTCCAAAACGTAAATAAACCACATGACTCGCGGTCATTGTAACCCATTTATTACAAAGCATTTTCAAACCCGAGAGTGGTTACTCATTCTCGTGGACCTCTTCTCAAAAGCAAATCAAGCGGCTCACGGCCTTTTAACATCTCTTCCGAAATAAGCACATTTCGAAATCTACGGTTCAAATGGCCTACCGCCATTTTAATTCAAGCATCTCTCTTTCACAAAACAACACAACCCGGGAATAAACTAGCATCATCCCACGGTTTTTTCATGGTTAGACCAAGTGGCTTATACTCGCTTCAATCTAACCGTTCTTCAACAAAATGCATGAAAACGAGCATAACCGTCTTCATCGCATTTTCAAACATCCTCGATTCAATAGCCTACCGCTACTCCGAATCGACTCACATTTTCATCGCAATCCAACGACAAGCCCATAACGACACACCGTTAACACAGACTTATCGGATTCGATATCATACATCTTTTACGTTGAGCCAAAATGTGACCACGCATTTCCGCTCAACAATGCATCCCACTTTTGTCAAAAACAAAACTTTTGCAAGATCAAAGTCGAATCTACGTATACATGAACCGATTATCGACGCAAGAATCAACCACATTTGAGACATGCGCAGCTCGAGCATCCAGCAAAGCATCCCTCAAGACACCAATGACGGTCTCGCGGACACGGACCACATTAAGCGGCTTGCAATGTTTTCAAATACGGGTCGAGTCTTAAGCATCGAGTCAATCTCTGTCAGTCTAGGACAGTCGAGTCTTTGACGTACGACATTTTAACAAATCGATAAAGGAACAAGTTTGACCAATACTCATCTTCTTTTTCTTACACAAAATTCATTCTGCACCGACATACATTGCATCCTAGGAGTAGTTATCCGAAGGAGATCTAGACCGGATACAAAGGTCAAAGACAACGTCAGTACAAGACACAAAAACAAAAAGGTTTCCGACGACTAAACACCTAAGGTCTGGTAGTCAACTTGTGATCTACTACTCCACTGCTTTTGGAGGAGGATCCGTTAATTTGGAGCTCCACAGTGACCATGAATTTGATCATGACCAGAAGTATGAGTATTCCTGGATCGCCCTCCGCGTACTCGATCGCGTGCCTAATAAGCAAACGAACTTGTCTGAGGCATCTGGCGTGATAGACATATGATCACAAGCGACCACCGAACCGCAGGGTCTAGCAAAGACAAACCACAAGCCCAAGCCACACAAGGCGTGACATATTCTCAAATACAGACGAGAAAGCAAAAAAGCAAAAGCAAAAAAAATAGAGCAAAAGCAAAAAGAAATAAAGTCTCAAAGCTCTGAAGCAAGGGACAAAGCAAAAAAAGCCCTAAAGGCCTTCAAGCAAGTGGCGAAGCAAGCAAAAGGCAAGAAGCATTGAAGCCCACAAACAAGTGGCATAGTCTCTGAATTTCCAAATCGAAGACTCGGCAGAAACAACAAGCGGCCTAGATCAACTAAGGAGAACCTACCCTTAGGATGCAATGTATCGAGGTTAAACACATAACACATTCTACGGACCGACATGTCCTTAAACACGCACCTTTTTTACAAACACAATTCTACGGGCCGGCATGCCCTTAAACATGCACCCTTTACAAACACAACTCTTGGGCCGGCATGCCCTTAAATGTGCACCTTTTACAAATACATTCTACGGGCCGGCATGCCCCTAAAAATGCACTTTCAAATTCTCTACAAAAACAAACACATTTCAACGGGCCGGCATGCCCCTAAACATGCACTTTCAAACTTTATACAAAAAAAGCAAACACAACTCTTGGGCCGGCATGCCCTTAAACATGCACCACCCGAACTACGCTGGTTTGATTCCACAATCGTGCATACGTAGGCCGCTCACCCGAGCTCAACCAACCCTTTACAAAAATCCACAAAACATTCTTCCGTTTAAAGCTCATTAAGCTAAGGACGTATCCAAATCAAAATCACAACTCAAAAAGCAAATTGTTCTTTTATCGAGAAGTCTAAAACGAATATGTCGAGGCAAGGTTGTCCTAGACCTAGGAGTAATACTCTGCTTTTCAGTCTAACTCTATTTTGCAGGAACAACAGCATCCTACCAAAGACAAGCAAACACCACTGGGGGCTCTAACAACGCACGTGTTCCCAAATGTGAGATCCATGCAACCGTCGAGTCTCGAGTCACGCATATGATTCGTCTTTGTCTTTCAAAGTTTTCGGCATCCCAAGCATTCCATAAACATCGACTCACACATCGAATCGATTCTCTTCCAATCAACAAGCAATTTTGGGATCAAAAACAATTTGGCGACATTCAAACCGCCCTTTTCAAAACATTTCAGTTTTCAAAATGCTATCACGGGCCGGCATGCCCTTAAACATGCGTGAGGCAACACGTCCTTCAAACAGCTCGTCAGCATTTTCAAAATCATTTTTCAAAGATTAACTCAACACTCGGGTTAACACATTTTGAACAAAAGCATTTTCAAAAACACTTTGCATTTTCGAACGACTCTTTTTGAAAGATACATTTCAGAAATAGTCTTTTCTTGAGCACTAACCATGCAGGTACAATGCAAAAGGCAAAGCAGACAAGGAGCATGACATGAGCAAGCGTTCACGATACCCAAGATGCAGTCAAGCACAACGACTACGCACAAACGGTACTAATTACACTCTACCCAATGGTCCTGGATACACCCCATCCAAACACTACTGGACGCATCCAACCAGAGCACCATAATGCAACATACACCTCCAAACCCACAAAAACAGGGGGCTAGCACCTCACCTTAGATCACATGCAAACACGACAAAATAGATGTTCCTCGCAAACATCCCAAAACAAAAACAAAAGCCCTACTTCAATAGGCAAACAAAAACAAATGTTCCTCACGAACACTCTAAACAAACAAAAAGCAAAAGCCCTACTTCAATAGGCAAACAAAACCAAATTTTCATCACGAACACCCTAAACAAACAAAAGCAAAAGCCCTACCTCGATAGGCCCACAAACAAATTTTCATTACTAACACCCTACAACAACAAAAACAAAAGCCCTACTTCAATAGGCCAACAAAAAGATGTTCTCACGAACAACACAATAACAAGACACAGGCAGAAGCCCTATCTTAATAGGCCCGCAACCAGACATCTCTAAATAAAAATCTCGCAATCATCATCCAAACAGGAGCTTTTACGACGGACCGACATGTCCTTAAACATGTAGAACGGACCGACATGTCCTTAAACATATACGACGGACCAACATGTCCTTAAACATGTACGACGGACCGACATGTCCTTAAACATATACGACGGGCCGACATGTCCTTAAACATGTACGACGGACCGACATGTCCTTAAACATATACGACGGACAGACATGTCCTAAAACATGCACGAGGTAACATGCCTCTAAAATACAACCAAAACTACACCGGTTTGATTCCATAAGCATTCATACACATAGACGTCTTTACGATGTTCAACACAAAAACGACACGCCTAAAACTTAAAAAGTCAAAGGTATAGTCAGCAAAAAAAACGACATGCTTGAAACTTAAAAGTCAAAGGCATAGTCAACACAAAAACGACACGCCCAAAAGCTAAATTTAGTCAAGGGCACAGTCGACACAACATTTTCTCAAAAGATATAAAAAACACCTTGCAACGCAAAACAATACACAAACAACAACAAAACACAAAAGCAAAATCAAAAAGCAGGAATACAGCTCAATCCACGGGCTACATTCAAAAGCAAAGACACACACGCAGCTACTACAAGTTTGACTAACGTTTTAACATAAAAAACTAACTCAAACTGGGGGCTAACTTTTGAAGCAAACATCACAAGTTTGATTAAGATTTTTACATAAAAAACTAACTCAAACTGGGGGCTAACTTTAAAAGCAAAACCACAAAGTTTTTCCTCCAAGACAAAGATGTACATTCACTGCTCAGCGTATCCTACATCACGCAGAACCTTTTTCACACACAAGCACACGAAACACCCGCAAGGTTTAAGCTTTCAAAATGCAACACGCAAAAGCATTCCCTTCACATGAGGATGCGTCCTAGCATACATCCCAAACGGATATACAAACACAAAACGTCATACAAAGAACAAAATACACAAACAAATACCTCCCAAGCGGAAATACGCCTACAAAACAATAAGCAACCACAACAAATCACACTTCCCAAACACCACATATAGCAACACATACATCCAAGTCCGATTATACACAAACTCACACATACATAACACCGCTAACAGATGTACACAAAATAACAACACGCTCTACAACACCCACTACAAACTAGCAACAAATCTCAGCAAAGCTCGCTAAGCACACTTCATAATTAAACACAAACACGCACATACACTTTCAAAAGCAACAAAACACGAACACCAAGCATATAAAGGCAAATCCCAAACATGAGGTTCAAAACGAGGAAACAAGCTATCTCCATGACAAGACATCTAGCAAAAAGCACTAGCAGAACTAATTCAAAACTAGGTTCAGCTCAAATTTCTCCCGAAGGCAAGACAAACTATACACCTGATAGCAGAAACCAACATAACATAAACAAACGCACCACACAATCACGCTACAACACGAACAAACTGCCTCGCGCAAAAAACGGTTTAGCAACACCTTAAATTGCCTCACGCAAAAAACGGTTTAGCAACACCTTAAACTGCCTTACGCAAAAACGGTTTAGCAACACCTCAAAATTGCCTCACAAAAAAAAAAAAAAAAAACGGTTTAACAACACCTCAAATTGCCTCACGCAAAAACGGTTTAGCAACACCTCAAACTGCATCACGCAAAAACGGTTCAACAACACCTATAACTGAAGGTACCGGGAAAAAGCGATAGACCTATCGACGCCTGCTTGGCCGACCTCGCGCCGTGGGCGGCCGGCGAATGCGCCAGGAAAAAGTGCGAAGTTTAGAGAAAAATGGGGGAGATCATTGCATGAATTTGTGACCAAAAAGAAAAGTAGAAAATCCTTTTTGAAAGTGTATTTTCGGAGTCGCCACCAAATATTAAAGGAATTTGGAACCTATTCAACGCGTCTTGAAATGCAAGACACGAGTGTCTCAGATTTCAAGGTGCGTCGATACCTATCTATCTGAGGTTTGAAACCGAGAGAAGGGGTTCTGAGTGAGGTTACTTTTGAAAGTTTTGACAAAATGAGTTTTGAAAACAAGAATAAAAAAGCCTACATAAGAGTAGTCTCTACTAATTTGAAAACATTTGCTTAATTTCGACATTTGGGCTAAAAGTCACGCCACGCATAAGTGCGAATAAACATGACTCGATTAAAATGCATAAATAATGTAAATTGTCAAAATAATGACATATTGCTATAGGAAATGTACGTTAAATAATAATTTATTGACTAAATTATTACTATAGAGGTTATTTTCCGACCTCGTATTAGAATTTGTGAAAAACCCCAGCTTTGACATGCTAAAAGACTCTATGAAACGGTACAATTTAGTGTTGGATCCGTGATTCTAGTCGTTATTTTATGCATGAATGAGGACTTGCATAATTATAAAAGTGACGTCGGTTTGCTTTAGTGATAATGAGTCGTTTATTTATGCGATATTGGCGGGTTTAGACGGATTATGAACTGAATTGCTACAACCAGACATTTAATACGGCCGCTAGTGCCAATATCGGGTTTGGGGTTAATGTAACCCCATTGTCCGAGTCTCAAACGTCTAGCCCGTAGGGTAAAATGTTTACCTTTCGAAAATGTAAAGACGGTATTTTTGAGTGGATTTTGTGAATAGTGTATGAGTGCTAAAACCGGTATTGAAAATGAATGAAGTGGGTTGGTATTTATAGAGTTTTGGTGGTTTCTGTGGGATAGCAAAACTTAATCGCCTGTATACAGGCGTTTAAGTTTGCTTGAGTTAGATATTTTTGAAGAAAAATAAAAAGTACCGGTATAAAACAAAGTAAATCGCCCGCTGACGCGATTGTATTTTTAATCGTCATTAACCGGCGATTTCATTTTTGTTTTGGTGGGCTGTTTATGCCGCCATTTGGTTTTGGGGGTTTGATTAAGTAATGATTATGTTTTGTTGTTTACTTATGAGCTAAGTCTTTGTTCAGTTTTGGTCCGAATTTCGCTGTGGTTTCGGTTTTTGTCGTGTTTTTCTGCTTTTGGCTTGAAATAAAATAATATTAGGTTATATTATTTTACGGTTTCATAAAACCTAACTTTGTGAAAATGTGACACGGACGACTTTGGCCCGCTTGAGTGTTGTGTTAGTGTGCGCTTTTGGGTCGCTTTTGTAAGTTCGGGCCGCTTTGTAGCTAGTTGGGCTTTTGTGGCTTGGCTTAATAAGACGTTCCTATATTGTGCTCGTGTTACGCTCATGATGACTAAAATTGACATTTACTTTCATGATTATGCAAGTCCAAATTAATACGCTAAAAATGACTAATACGTTTTAGACACTTTTGTACTGCTTTCGACTCTTTTAAAAGCATGTATGAAAGTCCTTTTCATCATCGGGTTTGTTTTTGGGGGTACGGATACGGTATCTACAGAGCCCCCAGCTTGATCGAGCTCTGACAAAGCGTTAGTCAAACTTAAAGATAGTATCCCAGGACCATTACGGCCTCGATACTACAGCGGCGCTAAGCATGTGTCTTATGGGAGAGACGAGGACTTAGCGTCTGAAATGCGGGAGGGACGACATGTTTTTAAGGACATGACGGTCCTACATGTTTAAGGGCATGTCACCGCATGTGGCCTGAGTACTCACCGTGGCGCCTTGCTTGTGTTTCCGTTTGTGCTCCTTGCTTTGCTTGCGCTTCTGGCTTGCGCTCCTTTGCTTTGCTTGCGCTTCTGGCTTGTGCTCCTTTGCTTTGCTTGCGCTTCTGGCTTGCGCTCCTTTGCTTTGCTTGCGCTTCTGGCTTGCGCTCCTTTGCTTTGCTTGCGCTTCTGGCTTGCGCTCCTTTGCTTTGCTTGCGCTTCTGGCTTGCGCTCCTTTGCTTTGCTTGCGCTTCTGGCTTGTGCTCCTTTGCTTTGCTTGCGCTTCTGGCTTGCGCTCCTTTGCTTTGCTTGCGCTTCTGGCTTGCGCTCCTTTGCTTTGCTTGCGCTTCTGGCTTGTGCTCCTTTGCTTTGCTCGCGCTTCTGGCTTGCGCTCCTTGCTTTGCTTTCCTTGCTGGACGTCTCGTAGAGGAGGTTACGCGTTTTTTGGGGTTTGGTTTATAAGAGTGGTTTAGATTTTTGTGAACGTCTCGTAAGGAGGCTACGTGTTTTTCTCATAAAAGGTTAGGTTTTTATGAACGTCTCGTGAGGAGGTTACGTGTTTTTTGGTTCTCATAAAAAGGGCTAGGTTTTTATGAACGTCTCGTGAAGAGGCTACGTGTTTTTGTGTTTTAACGTCTCGTGAGGAGGCTACGTGTTTTTGGTTTCTCATAAAAAGGGTTAGGTTTTTATGAACGTCTCGTGAGGAGGCTACATGTTTTTGTGGTTCTCATAAAAAGGGCTAGGTTTTTATGAACGTCTTGTGAGGAGGCTACGTGTTTTTGTGTTTTAACGTCTCGTGAGGAGGTTACGTGTTTTTGTATTTTTCATAAAAGGTTAGGTTTTTATGAACGTCTCGTGAGGAGGCTACGCGTTTTTGTATTTCTCATAAAAAGTTAGGTTTTTATGAACGTCTCGCGAGGAGGCTACGTGTTTTTGTTGGTTGGGTTGAAATCGTGTTTAAAATGGGTTGAAAGGTGTATTGGGCCGAGGAAATGGCCCAAAACCAAACAGAAACCCATGAAACAAAAATAAAATCGCCAGTAAACTGGCGATTTCGTTTTTGTTTTGTGAATCTGTATAAAAGTCGGGGAAGAGAAAGGAGGAAGGTTTATTTCGTTTCTAAAATAAAAACTAAATCGATAACCTTAAAAATCAATCCGGCGATTTTCTAGACCAAAATTTGATTTTCCGACTCCTATAATTCGTCATGGACCAAGGTACGTATTCAACTCACTTGGTTTTTCGGGTTTTGAAGTTTGTTTGAGTCGGTTTTAACTCGAAATACCGTTTTCTAGGGTTTGGGTCGAAAATGTCGGTTTGATTCGAGTTTAGCTCTCGTCCTTTCTTGAAAACGTTACCCATGGTTTTTATAGTGCTTGCCTCGCTTGTCTTGCTGTCGTTGCGTGAAAACCCGACTTGTGGCCTCGATTTTCGTGCGTTTCGACTCGGAGGGTATTTTGGTCATTTTTGAAAATGTCCCGAAAATGGCTCGAAACTTCGGTGTAGCTTACCCATTAGCAGTGTAACGCGTTGGTGAGCTCGGTTTGTTGAAATGTGCGGGAAGAGTGGTTCGTTTGGGTGGAAAACCGTGTAGAAGGGGGTAAAGTCGGGGTTTTGCTCTGTTTTCGTTACTTAAAACGATCCCGATTGGCTTGGTTGTTTTGGAAGTGTTGTAGTATGCTAGGGTATAGGTTTGGGTGGCTTGTGTGCGATAAACGGCCTGAAAAACCGTAATTTTCGTGTGTTTTGGTATAAGGGCCAATTTTGGTCGAAATTTTTCGGTTCCGAAACTTGCCCGAATTCTCTGTATTGTGTTTTCATGGCTAGTATGGTACACTTTTAGTCTTGTTTTGCAGGAAATGTGTTGTTTGGAGGTGTTTTGGAGCGTTTTTTGTAGTTTAGGCTAGGTTTCAAAAAGTCGTTTTTCCTCGCTTTTCGTGCCCCGTTAATGGAATGTATGGTAATGTATGTTGTCTGTGTTGGCTAGGGGGTTGTTTTGTGAGAAGTGGGGGCTTTTTGGGTTGAGTTATGGTCAAGTAAAGGTCGTTTTTGTAGTTTGGAGGTGTTTTGTAAAAGTTATTCAGTCGAGGTGTTCGGGACATCGTTTTCGCACGAAATTTTTTGCATGAGCTTATTGTGATTTATGGGTTGGGTTTGTGTCAGCAAATATGGGTTTCTGGCTTTCTGTAGCGTTTTTCCCTCTCCTGCTATTTTTGGTTTAAAGAGGCCTCGTCACTGCTTTGGCCAATTCTTCGCTGCCAGGCGTGCTTGCTCTTAACTTGACCGAGTAGGACGTATATATCGTATACGTCTCATGGATTTCGGTTTCCTGTGCTTCTGCTCCGTTTTGGCCTTATCTGTCAAAAATGGGCCTATGGCTTGCTTTTTGCTGCTTTGTCTTGATCTTTCTAGAATGATTTGCTGTTGCCGTTTTCTGAGTATGTCTTTGAATCTTGTGCAGGTGATCCTAGGCCTCCAGCGCCTACTTCCAGTGACATGGATCGGGTTTTGGCCGGCGTTGACTTTACTGTTCCGGGGGGCGAGCACACTCCTACTTCGGGGATGCCTGCGCCCTTGGAGGTTTCCGACGGTCCGTCTCAGTCGGACTTGCTGAGAGCTTTTCCTCAGACGCCTGGAGCTTCTACGACGCCAGGGAGTGAGTTTCAGGGCGCCGCTGCGGAGTCTCCGGCCTTTTCTGCTAGTGGTGCTAGTGCTGTTGGTGCGTCGCCTGGGCTTTCTGCTAGTGGCCTGGGACGTGGTGCTGTTTCTGGTGGTCCTGAGCCGCCAGTTAGTGGTGTGGGTCGTGACGTTGCTGCCGAGTCGCCTGCTTTTTCAGCTAATGTGGTACGTGAGGAGACCGTCGTTGAGCGGACGCGGTCTTCTGGTGACGCTAGCGGTAGTGGAGCTGCTGCCGGGTCGTCGAGGTCTCCTGTTGGTGGCCGAGGTCAGGCCCAGGGTGTCGTCCCAGAGTCTTTGCAGGGGCGACGCCGCCGCTGTGGAGACGTCTGAGGCTCCTGGGGAGGCCGGGGCGGAGGTCGGGGCGTAGCAGCAAGGTCTCTGCAGGGGCGTGGCCGTGGTCAGTCTTTGGAGGACGCCTGTGGCTCGGAGGGGCCGAGGCAGGTCGTGGTGCCGCTGCAGGGCTTCACGGACGCATTACGGCCAGCAGCCAGGGGAGCCTGCGGCTCCTGGAGGGGGCCAGGTTAGAGGCCGTGGTCGCGGTCGGAGGAACCCGAGGCCGAAGAAGCGTAAGGTGGATGTGGCTTCTGGTGAGGGCAGCAGCAGGCCGAGGCGTCGAGCTCGTGTTGCTGCCGAGGGTGGTGACCGGGACGAGGCTGAGGTCGCCGGTGTTGTTGAGGAGGTTGGAGTAGGGGGAGCTCCCGTGGAGGTTCCGCGGAGGCGTGGTCGTGCTCGGGGTCCGGGGAGCCGTTACGAGGACACTTCCGAGTCGGAGGAGTCTTCGAGTGAGGAGGAGGGGGTTCCTGACGAGACCGGGTCGAGGTGGTGCCGAGGTTGAGATCGCCGAGGCTGCCGATGGCCGCCGCCGCCAGCCGCCGCCGACGATGCTCGGGCTTTCATTGCCGCTATCGCGGGCCGCTTTGTGGTCGGGTCGTTCAGGCCATGCTCAGGAGCAGGTTCAGGATGAGCCTGAGGCTGAGGCTGAGGGTGAGGCTGAGGGCGCGGCCCAGGATGCAGGTGCGGCAAGTCTTGAGGCTGCGACCGAGGTTTTCATGGGGATGGTTGACGAGTTGGGCGCGAGGCCTGACTATCCTCACGGTCCGCGTTTGTGGTCGCAGGTGGCCCTGGACTGGGACGGCGTGACTCTGGTTTGGAGTCCCTTGGAGCACTTGTCGATCCGGGTGAAGGTCGGCTTTCCGTTAGGCTCGATGAGGACCTTCTCTGGGTTTCGGACGGTGTTTGACGTCTTTGAGGGTAGGCTCACCCAGGAGGAGCGGGACATAGTGCTTGGGGATGCCTTTCGGTCCCTCGGTGCAGAAGTGGAGGGAGGTGCGGGGCAAGCGGGTGAACGCGCGCCCCACTGTACTTAGGGCGTTGTTGGATAGGTTTTGGGATACGACCAACACCTTCCACATGCCTGGTTACGAGGTTGGCGTGACTCTTTCTTCGTGGGCAGCTGTTACGGGGCTGCCTCATGGCGAGGGTGTACTTGACTGGGGGCGTGAGCGACCTCCTATCGATAGCCCACGAGTCGTGCGCCTGATTGGCGACGGGGTTAAGTGCGGGACGGACGAGGAGCACACGTTTCAGCCTCGTACTATATGGTTTGCCGACTTCTTCGAGGGGAGGAGGAAGAAGAAAGGGTCTACTCGGGCGAGCGCTGAGAGGGCATTTGTGGTTGTGGTGGTTCCTGACGGCCACCCACTTTGGCGACAAGGGGGAGCGAGCATCGACGGCTGTGTTGATGGCGCTGTCAGACATGTCACGGATAGGTGACTTTGACTGGGTGACTTCGCCTGGTCCGCTGATCAGATTACCTGAGGGACGCATGCGCCCGATCGGATTGACGAGGATCTCGGATGTGTCGCCAGGGCCCTGGTCTTGATGGAGGTAGGGTTCGACTTTTGTAGTTTTTGTTGTTTTGTTTCGCTTTTCAGAACGTGTTTTTTTGCTTGCGGGCTTGGTGCTATGCTCACTTCCCCACTCTGCACCCGGCCACGTTCCAGGTCACGTCTACGTACCCGGCTTTCCATGCGTACGCGACAGCGGATCGGAGGGGTATTGGCCTGAACTATGACGCGGCTCGTGTACGCTTCAACGGGATGACGATGGATAAGGTAAGGGTGATCGTGTTTTGTATTTTGGTCTTTTGTAGCTTGTTTTTGGGTTTGTGTTTGTTTTTGTGGTTTATAATTTGGTTTTGTTTTGTAGTTCGTTCGCGACCCTTGGAGGAATTTTACCGGCGTTCCTCCGACGATTGCAGCTCGCTTTGGTCCCCTCGACGGCGGTCAGTACATTGAGACCCGTCACGGATCGTCTTGGTACTTGAAATGGCGTCTGTCTGCGACGGGTCGCGGCGGCTTCATCGCACTGCTCCTCCGCCGGTTTTGTTCGTGCAGCAACGCGACGCTAATGAGTGTCGTGACGTGTATCACGAGGGCGAGTCCGACTCGCTTCTGCGGCGGGATGAGGATTACGTGACTTGGGCACAAAGATGCCTCGCCGACGCTGTGATCGAGGTATGCTTGATTATCCTTTCGCTTGTATCTGCTTTGGTTCCGTGAAGCAAAAATTTATCCTATTTTTGTTTTGTAGCGACGTGACCCTGACCTTGAGTTCCAGCCTCCTCCGTTCGTTGAGGACCTGCTGGTTGTTCACGAGGGTCGCTCATTCGATCGTCTTCGCCTTCCTGCGTGATTCCGTCACGGGTCTTGAGAGGTGGGATCCGGCGTGAGAAAGGTATTAACCTCTTCTTTGTACAAAGATGAGTATTATGTAGTATATAGCCCCCAGTTTGAAAAAGATTTTATTGTAAAATCATTATTCAAACTCTGTTGAAGTAGGTTTTTGATTATAGCCCCCAGTTTGAGTAAGATTTTAGTGTAAAATCCTTAGCCAAACTTTGTTGAAGCAGGTTTTTGATTATAGCCCCCAGTTTGAGTAAGATTTTAGTGTAAAATCATTAGTCAAACTCTGTTGAAGTAGGTTTTTGATTATAGCCCCCAGTAAGCTAAATTGATTTCTCGCATTGTTGCAGGTGACAGCTGAGGTCCACAGGAGGCTGTGGCGGGCGGCCAACCGATGGCGGGCGGTTGTGAATGAGAAGGTTGTTGACGCCTGCAGGCGCAGGCGAGACGGCCGAGGCGCGACTTCGAAAGTTAGCCAGGTGGTCGTGGCGAGGGGGCGAGATCGCGTCGAGGAGGTCGCGCATGCCGAGGAGCCGGGCGAGGGTCCGGCAGAGCCGGAGGGTCGATGCGGGGAGCCGGATAGGCACGCGGCCGAGATTGATTCCTGCGTCTTTGTCTTGCAGCGACGTGACCAGTCGTAGTAGGCTTGGACTTGTATATTTCGGACTTGTATTATGAATATTAGTTTTTGTTTTGTGTGGTTGGTTTTTGGATTTGTGTATGGTTGGTTGATTTTTTTGGACTCGTGGGTGTTTATGGGTTTAATTTGGTTATTTTGTCTTGTTGCAAAAAATGCGTTCCTGTGTCGTAGCCGGGTCTGAAATCCTTGCGTATTTGCTTGCCGAGCGTACCTGCAAAACATTGTTAGTCGTGAAAGCATATATATACGTCTCGATTGAGACTGACTCGCTAATGACTGAATTAAATGCAAAATGAAGAGTTTTTGAAAAATCTTTGGTTAGGACATATTTTAGACTCAGAAAAGACGTTTTTGACATAGTAAAAATGCGAGCTAAAACGACGTTTTGAGACGAAAATTCGTGAATGCGAAAATCATATTTTGTGTTGTGTTTAATTTTTGTGTGATTATTGTGTTTTGTAAAAAGTGAAAAGTACGAAATACGGGAATCGATCACGCAAATCGAGACGACGCGGCGGGACCAATTTTAGTCGGTCATGAGGTCGGTAAAAAGTAATAGGGGTTAATAAGTTAAATATTTTAGGGTGTAGGTGTGTAAGAAGTGTAAGAAATCGAATAATTTTGTCAGAAAAGAAAAAGAAAATCGCCTGTAAACAGCGTATTTGATTTTTAATCGCTCGCTTACGCGCGATTAGAATTTTGTTTTGTGGTTTTTGTTTGATTTATTTTAATCGCTTGTTCACCAGCGTTTAAGTTTTTGTGTTGTATTTCGTCTTGCAAATTTCGGCTATAAAAGGAGGGCTAAGTTAGTTCATTTCACTCATCCTCTCGTCTTCTATTCTCGATTTTCCAAAAATATTCAGAATATTTACGGAACATTCGTCGAGTTATGGAGAGTTTCGAAGGAAACTTGCGTCGTTGGTGTGCGTCCTTATCGGGTGTCGAGAAGAAGCTCTTGAAAGATTGCGGAGTTGGCGTATTTCGTGGGCTAAGGCAGGTTCGAATGGAGTACGAGTTCCTGGACGCTTGTCTTGAGTATTGGGATCCAAGCCTTCACGTGTTCCGCTTTCCTTGCGGAGAGGTTTGTCCTTTAGTCGAGGAGTTTGGGGCCATTGGCGGGTGGACGCAGATTGGCCTGCCTGTATGTGTCAGGCAGGAACTTGGCTACAAGAGGCAAGTTCAGAATTATCTCCAGATGACCCGTGATGAGGTGGAAGAGTTATTTGTTGGGAACTGTATCAACCTCTATCGTTTGTGTCAATGGTTCAGGAATAATGCAAACGGGCATATCTCTGCTGTGGCTAGGAGAAGGGCTTTGGCTTTTTGCTTGGTTCATTGCTATATGTTCCCGGACTACGTGTCCGAGGGGTTGTTGGGAGATCCGCGTTTAATTGCTGTTGTGGAGCAGATGGAAATAGGTTGCAATCCTTCTGCTTTAATTCTGGCTGAGACGATCCTTGGATTGGACGACCGCGCATGTAATAGGGAACATGCGTACCGAGGGTGTCCATTGATCCTCCAGGTGTGGCTGATGGAGCGTCTAAGTGTGTTGAACGACCTTGGCTTCGATGGCGAATATGTCGCAGGAGGCGTTACCAATCGTTACATGCGATGGCCGGGTCCGCACGAGCGCCTAATGACTATTTCCCGAAGTTTGTGAGGTCATGTGCCATCCGCTGGCGCAGATCCTGGTGGGGAGTGGTCGCGTGACGGCGAGCGCAGATGGTGATGGCCCTCCGGGGTCCTATTGTGTGGGTTCGAGATGGGGTTTACATCCATCCCTGGCGCGAGGCGACAGATAGGGTATGCCTGATTCATTCTGGCCAGGACACGAAGGTACAGGACATGGTTGCGTTAAATAACCAGGTGACCGACGAGTGGGTCAGTGGTTGGATCATGCGACCTAAGTGGCTTGTGGCTGGTACTCCTGGGACGATCCGGGTGTCGAGGGCTTACTCTAAATGGACCGTTGCTGAAAGTGCTGTGGAGAGGGCTCGTCTCCGTGCCATAGAGCTTAACGAGCCTCCGCCGACGTCCGCCTACGACCCGATCCGCTTTGGGCGTAATAGTGGTAGGGGTGGCGCCGAGCTCGGTGCCTCTCTGGCGGTGAACGCGTGTTCGGTCGTCGCCAGTATTCCAGGCCAGTGCTCGGATCGTCATGGTAATGTTGGGGTCGCCGTAGGGGTTGAGGGTTAGTGCTCCTTTATCCACCGGAGAGGTCTCGAGTCGGCTTTGGAGAGTAACCTGGTTTTAGTTTATGTGTGCTTTGTTAGTATTATGTTCATATTATGTTGTATTATGTAATATATTACCTATCCTAAACCCGATGTACATGCCGGGACTCGTATTGTAATATATAGTGTTTGTTAGTGTATTTCTAAGGTCGTAGTTATGCTCCTATGTTTGAAAAATCCAAAATGTAACCGTTCTTTTTAAGATTAATAAAAATCATGTTTTTATTTACGACTCTGCCTCATTTTGCTTGTTATTTTGTGTGAAATTCCTTGGCTCTAATCTTTTTTCAAAGGTTTAGAATGCAAGCATTTTTTTTTGCTGACTATTCCCTCGACTTTTTTAAGCTTTGGGTTTGTCGTTTTGTGTTGAATGTCGTTCTTTTTACCCTTAGGTTAAAAAACGAATTTTTGTGTTGACTATGTCCTTGGCCTTTTTAAGCTTTAGACGCGTCATTTTTGTGTTGAATATCGCCTTATGTTAACCCATTAGGTTATGAGACGGTTTTTGTGTTGACTATATCCTCAGCCTTTTTAAGCTTTGGACGCGTCATTTTTGTGTTGAATATCGGTTGCGCTTTTTGCAAAGCTGCCTACGTATCCACGAAAAGTGGAATCAAACCGGCGTAGTTCGAGAGTGTATGTTTAAGGGCATACCGGCCCATGAGTTGTGTTTGCTTTTTTTGTGGTGAATGTGCACGTTTAGGGGCATGCCGGCCCATGAGCATGTTTAAGGACCTGCCGGTCCATGAATTGTGTTTGGTGGATGCATGTTTAGGGGCATGCCGGCCCATGAATTGTGTTTGCTTTATGGAATGTGCACGTTTAAGGGCATGCCGGCCCATGAGCATGTTTAAGGACCTGCCGGTCCATGAATTGTGTTTGATTTTTGTGGAGAGAAAGAGCAGTTTTAGGGGCATGCCGGCCCATGAGCATGTTTAAGGACCTGCCGGTCCATGAGCATGTTTAAGGACCTGCCGGTCCATGAATTGTTTTTATAAAATTGTATTTTACAGATACATTGCAAGGGGTTTTTAGGGGTAGTATTTCTTGAGTTGATCGAGGTTTGTGGCGAGGTTGAACTCTTGGCCGTCGAGGTCGGTTAGTTTGATCGCCCGCCTGTGTAGATCTCCTCGACGCAGGTAGGGCCCGCCCGATTAGGTTTGAATTTTCCTCGTGGGTCGACTGGAAGTGGTGCCCGGACTGACTTTAGTACGAGATCACCTACTTTTATGTGTCGTGGCTTAACTCGTTTGTTGAATGCTCGTTGTAGTCGGGCTTGGTACATTCGTACGGTGCTCAGGGAATGCAGTCGGCGTTCATCCAGGAGCATGAGTTGTTCGTACCGTTCACGGGCCCATTCTGCTTCTGGGATGCTACTTTCCATTAGTATGTGCAGAGATTGTATTTCTATTTCCACTGGTTGGACGGCTTCCATGCCGTAGGTGAGGAAATAGGGGGTCATGCCCGTAGGGGTTCGGATGGTAGTACGGTATCCCCAGAGTGCATATGGTATTTTGTTAGGCCAATCTTTGCACCGCCGATCATCTTCTCAAGTATGGTGACGACCGCCTTGCTTGGCCGCTCCAACGGCTCCATTGGTTTGGGGTCGATAGGGTGAGGATTTGTGATGCTGGATGTTGTATTTTGTGAGTATGGCTTCGGTCTCGCGTTGAAAGTGTGAACCTTGATCGCTGATGAACTCGTGGGGTATGCCATATCGGCATATGATGTTCGTCTGGATGAACTTGGCGACTTCCTTGGAGCCAAGGGTCCGAAAAGACGCTGCTTCCACCCATTTAGTGAAGTAGTCGATGGCCACCAAAGACGTAAACAAAGGACCTCCTGCTCCGATGGGGTGGACTTTTCCTATCACGTCGATGCCCCAGGTTGAAAAGGGCCAGGGTGAGGTTAGGCTGTATAGTGGTGAAGGTGGTATATGTTGGACGTTGCTGAAAATTTGGCAGTTGTGGCAATGCTTGACGTATTGGATACAGTCTGCTTCCATGGTCGTCCAATACCATCCTAGCCGTAGGATTTGTTTACAGAGTGCTCGAGCGTTCATGTGGGGTCCGCATTCGCCATCATGGACTTGCGTGATGATTTCCTGCCCCTTCTTGTAGTCGACACATATGAGCAGTGTCCCTTGTGGTGTCTTCTTGAGTAATTGTCCCATCTCTAGCACAAATTGGGAAGCTAGGAGCCTGATAGCCCTCTGTCCGCGTTTATCGGTGTCGGGTGGGTAGGTGTTGTCCGTTTTGTAGTTGATTATGGCTTGATACCAAGGCTCTGTCTGCTCGGCTTCGTCCAGGTCAATGGTATGGATGTACGCTGGTTCGTCACGTCTTTCGACGATGATGGGTAGCAATTTCATGTTTGGTGGCATGTTCAGGAGGGATGAGAGTTTTGACAGTGCGTCGGCAAACTGGTTTTCTTCCCTTGGGAGGTGATAGAACTCAATGCAGTCGAAGTTGGCTAGGAGTTTTTGTACTTTTGCTTGGTATTTGGTGAGGTTTCGCCATGATCTTCCATGCCCTCGCTACTTGATTTATGATGAGGAATGAATCTCCATGTACCAGAGGTTCTTTATTTTGAGAGTGATGGTCGTCGCAGCCATAAATGCAGCCTCGTACTCATGGCGTTGTTCGTGAATAATCAAGTCGAGCTTGATTGAGAGTGGAGTATGTTCGACGTTTGGGGAAATTAGGAGTATTGCGACTCCATAGCCCCGTGAGTTTGACGCCCGTCAAGTATAATTGCCATACTCTTTTCTATGGCGAAGATCCCATCGTCCGAAATGACATTGTATCGATCATGGGTCGCTCGATGATAGCATTTTCGCGAGGAAGTCTCAAACCGCTCTTCCTTTGATTACTTTCAGAGGGAGGTACTTGAGTTCGCATTTCGGCGGTAAGCGAGTCCACCTGCCATGCGTCCGCTCAGATCTGGTTTTTCAAATAGGTATTTGAGGGGTCCATTAGGGAATAGACTCTTGTTGTGCTAGTGAGGAGGTAGTGCCTGAGCTTTTTGGTTGCCTGGACGGTGAGGCGCCTTTCTCGACCGTTCATACCGGGTTTCGTTGTCGTGAAACTTTTTGCTGATGTAGTAGATGGCCCGTTCTTCGTTGTTGACTTCTTGGGCGAGCATGGCACCCATGGCGTTTGGCGAAGTCGTTAAGTATAGTGGCGATGGCGAGTCCTTTTGTGGGGTACAAGAACAGGTGGGTTTGTGAGCGGGCTTTTAACTTTGTCGAATGCTTGCCACGCGTCATCGTCCCATTTCAGATGCTCTTCCTTCTTCAACTTTTTGAAGATTGGTTCACAGATCATGGTGAGCTTCTTTGATGAACCTGGAGATATATTGTACTTGTCCCAAGAAACTCCTTATTTCGCCGATGTTGCACGGTGTCTTCATGCCCATTATCGCTTTGATTTTGGCTCTGTCTATTTCGATCCCGCTACCGCTCACTATGTGGCCTAACAATTTGCTGACGTGACCCCAAAGGTGCATTTACGTGGGTTTAATCGCATTTTGTATCGCCTCGATTCTCGTGAAGAACTTGCGGAGGTTGGTGACGTGGTCGCCCTTCCTTTTGACTTTACAATCATGTCGTCAACGTATACCTCGACCTCCTTATGCATCATGTCGTGGAGTAAGGTGGTAGCGATGCGTTGGTAGGTAGCGCCGCATTTATGAGCCCAAATGGCATGACTGTAGAAAGATGTTCCCAGGGGGTTACGAAGGTGGTTTTTGGCATGTCGTCTGGCCGCCATTTTGATTTGGTTGTATCCCGCGTATCCATCCATGAATAGCGATGAAGGCGTGGTCTGTGTGTTGTCGATTAGGATGTCCATGTGGGGTAGTGGGAAATCATCTTTTGGGCGAGCTTTGTTCAGTCCCTAAGTCGGCACATACTCGTATTTTGCCGCTTTTCTTCATAACGGCACCATATTAGAGACCCATCGAGTATTCGATGACTTGGATGAACCCGACTTGTAGGCGCCGATCTCTTCCTTGACCATGAGAGACCATTACAGCTTGATGCGCTTGAGCTTCGCTGACCGGCCTCGCTACCTTGCTTGATCGGGATGCGGTGTTCACTATCTCGCGGTCTATGCCGGGCATGTCCTTATATGACCAGGCAAAGACGCCCTTAAACTCATGAGGAGCTTGGTATAGGTGGCCCTTTCTTCTCAGGCTTAGGGAAGCCCCCACCGTAGTTCTTGAGGCTCTTCTGCGTTCCTATGTTGATGGTTGTTGTGTCTTCAATAATTGGGTCCTGCTCGTTTTGAGACAATACTTGCAATGTATCTATATAATGCAATTTTATTTAGTTTAAATTTATCGCAATTATTAGAAAAAGTAGAGTTTAAATGAGGCAAAGAGTAACCAAAAACTTTCATGTTATTAATGTTATCAAAAGCGGTTACATTTGAAGATAGCTCAGACGAGGGAGCTTTGGACAACCTTAATGACTCTAGTTCTTTAGCTAAATTGACTATGTCAGGGAAATAGCCCGGGGGCTTAGTTGGGGTAAGAGACTTGAAATGACGACGAGGGAGTTTAAACTTTAAGACAGTCTTTTTGTTGGGGGTGTTGTCTTCATCTTCGTTGGAGTCGGAATCTTCGAAGGCGTAGCCTTGACCCGTAGTTATCTTGAAAGTGCGGCCTTGTTCGTCGGTCCATTCGAGGGTTTTTGACCATCCGTCGTGTGTTTTTTCTTCGTAAGGGATGATCAGGTTGGTAGGGTTAAAGTTGTTGTTGCGCACGATGTCGGAAATGAGATCAATCCCGGCAATGGTGTACGTGGTTGTGTTCTTAGGAATCTTGCTGGTGCCTTCTTTGACGAAGTAGTGGCTGGGGAGGATGTGGTATGGTTGTATGTGGAAGTCATGATATTTCTTGCGATCATTGTATGATTCCCAACCTTGAGAGACTTCGTATGACCATGGTACGTAAGATAGACCCATGGTGGGCCATTTGTTATCGCTGCCCTTGGCGTAGAGTGTAGCGATTTCTTCTCTACGGTCGAGTACGATGTTGAAGTCAAGTCGAACCCACATATGTCGCTATCGGATCGGCATTTATCTCTCGCAGCACTATCATTGGCTTTTTGTCGCTGAGGGTAGCTCGAAAGTTCGAGGCGCCGATGGTGACGATCTCGTCATCCGGAGGTATCGACCTTTTGATGCCCGGTTGAGGTGACGGCCTTGGTAGCGTGGATCCAAGGTCTACCTAGTAGCATGTTGTAGGTAGGGGGTATGTCGATGATTTGAAATTCGGTTTCTCTCATGACTGGTCCCGTCATAATGGGGAAGGAGATGGTTCCCTTTATGCTGCGACGTGTTCCATCGTAGGCCCTGACGCCGTCCGTACACGGGATGAAGTCGTTTTCCTTAATCCCCAGTTTTCTGGCTGTCTCAAGGGGCAAGACATTGACTGCGGATCCATTGTCGATGAGGACGACTGGTAATGTCATGCCGTGGCATTCCACCTTGATGTAGAGAGGTAGGTTATGCGCGTACACCGAATGGAGGAAGTCTTTATCTGAGAAGGTGTCGGCGTTGGCTTGCCATACGCGTGTAATGTTACTGATAAGCTTCACTGGAGACATTTCCGATGTCATTGGGGTGACCTGTAATGCTTGGTAGAGGGCTTCACGATGTCCCATTGAGTCCCCAAGAGCCGCCAGATCAAATGTCCGCCTTCGTCTTGTTGAGCTGTTTATGGAGCGTGTCTCCGATTTCAGGTGGGGGTAAGGGTGTTGGGGTAGCACTTGATGATGCTACCTTGTTGACTGGCAAGACAGGTACAGGATTGGTGTCAGGTAATGACACTTTGCTGGCTGGCGGCGTGGGAGCAATGCTTGTAGGTGGGGTTGTGGAGGTAGGTGAAGTAGGCGGCGTATCCTCGTCTATGATTATTCCCTTGTTCTTCTCTTGAGCAGTCAACCTTGGTGGGTGGCTTTGAGGTTCAAGTAACTTTAGAGAAGCTTGGTATGGACGTCCAGAACGTGTTAAGTAGGCTACTTCGTCATCACTGTCCGATAGCCTAAATGGGTACTTGTGACATAGCTCCCCATACTTGCCTGGCGGCCGACGGGGTTGAGTTTCCTCTTCGTAGGGCTCATCCTGGAGACATATGCGGTGTCATCATTGTCGGCTTCATCCTCAGAAGTATTCCAGATGCCGTTGACTTCGTGATCATCTGAGACTATCATTTCAGAGCAGTCGATGATAGGGTGTGCTTCTGTAAATATAGCATGGTTATGTAGAGGGTTCAGCTGGTTTGAAGGCTTAGGACTTGGGCTGGGCTTTACGATGGTATTGTCGTCGATCAAGTCCTGAACTATGTTCTTCAGGCGGAAGCATTGCTCGGTGTCATGCCCCTTTCCTCTGTGGAACTCGCAGTATGCGTTCTGATCCCACGACTTTGGCTTCTTGTCCGGGGGAGGCTCGCTAGTAGGTCCTATGAGTTGAAGTACATTACGGCTCACAAGCTTCTGTAGTGCCTTTGAGTAAGTCATGTATATTGGGTCAAAGTTTCGTCGTGCTTTCATTGAACTGGGACCAGGAGGTGAGTATGATGCCTTTGGCGGAGGCATGGCAGGTCTTGGTGGTGTCGTAAAAACCGGTGGTGCCTCTAACGCGTCCAGTGCGTTGATGGCATGGATGGACTCGACTTTGGCAGTGGCTCGAGATGAGCTCCCTTGATATCCGCGACCGCACTCTTATTCCTATTTTCCTACGAAGGTCGCCCTCGATGAGCTCGCCGAAGCGGCCGAGGGTTGAGAAGTTGTCGAAATTCCCATATCGTAGGTGTTGTTGGTACGCGGGGGTAAGGTTGTTGATGAACTTAGTAATCGGATCGGTGTCCCTTGGGCGGTTAGGTATTTGAGCACACGCCTTCTTCGGCGTGTCGGTACTCGGTAAACCCTTCATTGTCCCTTCCGGGTCGACCTCCAATGCACGTAGTGAGACTTGGATATCATTGTTGTCCCGGTATTGTAGATCGAACGCGACCGTTATGTCCTCGAAACTGCCCGTTTTGTGTGGTTCTAGAGCATAGAACCATGCCCTGGGTTGCGCGTCTAAAGAGTGAGGAAATAAGGTAGCCCATGCAGGGGGTTCGACACCCATGATGGCCATTTTAGCTTTGAAAGCCTTGACGTGAACGAGCGGGCTTTCGTGTCCTTTGTAGGCGGGAAGATCGCTAAGTGCTAACTTGTCTGGTAGCATGGATCTGACGTTCTTTGGGATGTGCTCGTTCTCTTGGTGTATGGAGTAACCCCTTGAGTTCGTGAGACGCTCTTCCATGGTTCGAATCCTTTTTGCATTCCGTTCAGATTCCTCGGCCAGCGCACGCGGCGTTTTTCTGCTTCATACTTTTGCATGATAGCCATTTGCCCGATCGTCGTGGTGAGGCTAGCTATCCTATCATTGAGCTGTCGGACTTGTTCGGCAGTTACCTCCGGGGGGGGTGGTGGTGGTCCTCCGAAACCTTCGTCGTGTTGAAAGGCCATGACAGGTTTTGGTTTTGATCTGTTGTAGGAGCGCTTCTTTGGAGGCGGAGGTGGGTTTAAGTGACGGTTCTTAGTTCGGCGCGTATCCAGGGTTTTTCAATGAGCGGACCTGACAAAGTTTTCAAATCTTTAGTGATTCTAAAATAGAAGGAAAAGACTCGAATGAAAAATCACATTCACGACCAAAGGAAGACACAAAAGCGTAAAAAGTGGGTGACTCGACTTGACTCGTGTTTTTAGCTTTTAAAAGGACACGGGAAGCTTGTGGGATAGAGGCGTTAACACGCCCTCGTTCTCGAGGTAGGAAAAATTTGCATGATCATAATCGATTAACCCAATTTGGCGGTATGTTGCCGGGTTTATCATTGGATTACGATAAAAAGGATCAGACCGAAGTAGCGATAGGCTAACCGACCTGAGGATGTTAAAATTGGGTAAAAGGTGATCAATTGTTCGCCTTCTACGTGTGACTCAGGGTTTTAAATCAAAAATGACAATAAGTCACTCGATTCAAAGAGTAAATCAACGGGTTCACATCTGAACGAGCCCGCGTTTTTGTTTTTGGGAGAAAGATTAAAAGCGGGATGACTAAAGAGTCACTCGATTTAGAGCTAGTTCTAATGTTCTAAAAGTTAATTTCATTTAAAATCTCCGAAATGAATTGACATATTCGGGTTTTTGCTTTATGAAAGACCTTTTAGCAATAAATGTATTATGACGATACGTCAGTCGCATAATTCATTTACGTTTTGAAAAAGACCTGGGATATAGTGGTTATCCTAGGTCGGTTTTAAATGTAGCGGCATTTTATTTATTAAACTCAAATGACTATAGGTCAAAGAGCCTAACGGCGTGTTTTTAAAAGTATGACCTTTTTTGGAAAAAGTTTGAAAAAGCAATTTTAAAGATGGACGTATTTTAAAAGTATAATGCCTAGGAAGAGTTTTTGCATGCAGAAAGTTTTTGAAAGACTACTATAGTGAGGGTACTATAGCTTCGCACTTGTACATATAAACACAGGTTTTGGTTTATAGGGTAAGGTTCCCTCCGGTCATTCCCGCTGACGTTTAGGTAGGGGCACCCGCAAGACTACACACGCCTTAGGTGTGAATTCAAGACGGCCCTAGAGCGCTCGAGTTTGACTGGTTACGATCGTTTGTACGGATGCCGTACTTGTAATCGTGGAGGGTGAGAGAACGGTGTGTCCGAGTTACCTCGCTTATGGCGAGAGTTACCGGGGCCGCTCCTCAAAGGGTGTGGTTTGAATCGGAGGATTCGACTCAACGATTTTTGCCCAAATATCGAAAGCGTAAATGTTTTCAAAGTTTTAAGCTTCACTTCTTTATGATTTTAAAATAAAAGAAAACTAGTTTTTCAAAAATAATAAAAATCATGCTCGTCCCAGTGAGTCGCCAACTCAAGGTACCGAAAAGCGATAGACCTATCGACGCCTGTGGCGCTTGAGCCTCGCCCGAGTGTAGCCAGGCGGAATCTTCCAGGAAAAAGTGCCAAGTTTTGAGAAAAATGGGGGAGATCATTGCATGAATTTGTGACCAAAAAGAAAAGTAGAAAATCCTTTTTGAAAGTGTATTTTCGGAGTCGCCACCAAATATTAAAGGAATTTGGAACCTATTCAACGCGTCTTGAAATACAAGACACGAGTGTCTCAGATTTCAAGGTGCGTCGATACCTATCTATCTGAGGTTTGAAACCAGAGAAGGGGGTTCGGAGTGAGGTTACTTTTTGAAAGTTTTGACAAAATGAGTTTTGAAAACAGTAATCAAAAAGCCTACATAAGAGTAGTCTCTACTAATTTGAAAACATTTGCTTAATTTCGATATTTGGGCTAAAAGTCACGCTACGTACAAGTGCGAATAAACATGACTCGATTAAAATGCATAAATAATGTAAATTGTCAAAATAATGACATATTGCTATAGGAAATGTACGTTAAATAATAATTTATTGACTAAATTATTACTATAGACGTTATTTTCCGACCTCGTATTAGAATTTGTGAAAAAACCCTCAGTTTTGACATGCTAAAAGACTCTATGAAACGGTACAATTTAGTGTTGGATCCGTGATTCTAGTCGTTATTTAATGCATGAATGAGGACTTGCATAATTATAAAAGTGACGTCGGTTTGCTTTAGTGATAATGAGTCGTTTATTTATGCGATATTGGCGGGTTTAGACGGATTATGAATCCGATTGCTACAACCGTATTTAATACGGCCGCTAGTGCCAATATCGGGTTTGGGGTTAATGTAACCCCATTGTCCGAGTCTCAAACGTCTAGCCCGTAGGTAAAATGTTTACCTTTCAAAATGTAAAGACGGTATTTTTGAGTGGATTTTGTGAATAGTGTATGAGTGCTAAAACCGTATTGAAAATGAATGAAGTGGGTTGGTATTTATAGAGTTTTGGTGGTTTTCGTGGGATAGCAAAACTTAATCGCTCAGATACAGCGTTTAAGTTTGCTTGAGTTAGATATTTTGAAGAAAAATCAAAAGGCGGTGGTACAAAACAAAGTAAATCGCTTTGTTGACAAAGCGATTGTATTTTTAATCGCTGTCATTGGCGATTTCATTTTTGTTTTGGTGAAATTTGTTTATGCCGCCATTTGGTTTTGGGGGTTTGATTAAGTAATGATTATGTTTTGTTGTTTACTTATGAGCTAAGTCTTTGTTCAGTTTTGGTCCGAATTTCGGTTTTCGTGTTTCGGTTTTTGTCGTGTTTTTCGGTTTTGGCTTGAAATAAAATAATATTAGGTTATATTATTTTACGGTTTCATAAAACCTAACTTTGTGAAAATGTGACACGGGACGCACTTTGGCCCGTTTTGAGTGTTGTGTTAGTGTGCGTTTTTGGGTCGTTTTTGTAAGTTTGGGCCGTTTTGTAGCTAGTTGGGCTGTTTTTGTGGCTTGGCTTAATAAGACGTTCCTATATTGTGCTCGTGTTACGCTCATAATGACTAAAATTGACATTTACTTTCATGATTATGCAAGTCCAAATTAATACGCTAAAAATGACTAATACGTTTTAGACACTTTTGTACCGTTTCGACTCTTTTAAAAGCATGTATGAAAGTCCTTTTCATCATCGGGTTTGTTTTTGGGGGGTACGGATACGGGTATCTACAATAACTGCCTCACGCAAAAACGGTTTAACAACACCTCAAACCACCTCACGCACGCAAAAACAGGTTTAACAAAACCTTAAAACTGCCTCATGTTAGGCATCACTTTCAAATAAACAACCAAAGCACAGACATAGACACAAACATAAGCACTAGCATAATTGCAGAAACAACTGAACACTCCGACACGAGAAAAACACGCGTCTCAAGACATAAATACAAACACTCGACAACAGGATCAAGCACTAGACATTCAAACGTAAAGCATAATCAAGAACGCTCAAAAACATGAGCCAATCATATACACTCTTTACGAGTCAAAAAACGTACACTCTTTACGAGTCAAAACACACACTTTTTACAAGTCAGGAAAAATAAACTCCCTACAAATTAAACAAAAACGCTCTTTCACAAGTGAAAACATATACACTCTTTATGAGTCAAGACAAAAACACTCTTTCACGAGTCATAACATATATACTCTTTACGAGTTAAAATAAAAACACTCTTTCACGAGTCAAGACATGTACACTCTCTACAAGCCAAGACAAATATACACTCTTTACGAGTCAAAACAAAAATATTTTTTCACAAATCAAAACACATACACTCTTCACGAGTCAAGACAAAAAAGCTCTTAACGAGTCAAAACACGCGCACTCTTTACGAGTCAAAAACACATACAATCTCTGCGAGCCGGGAAAATTATACTCTTTACGAGTACAAGCACATACACCTTTCACAAACCAAGACCAAAAACACCCCCTACGGGAAAAAACACATACGCTCTTTATGAGTCAAAACACATACATTCTGTACAAACCTTAATCAAATACACTCTTTCACGAGTCAGAACAACATACACTCTTTACTAGTCAAGACAATATACTCTTTCACGATTCAAAGCAACATACACTCCTTATGAGTCAAGACGAATATACACTCTTCACGAGTCAGAACAAAAACGCTGTTTACAAATCATATTACATGCACACTTTACGAGTTAAAACATTTACACCCTCTTTACGGATCAAGACAAGATGCTCTTTCATGAATCAAAACACTCTTATACGAGTCAGCGACACTCCTCCACGAGTCGGAAGCAAGCACATACTCATCGAAAACAAATCGAGCACCCAAGCATTTACACTTTTTACAAGTTAAACACCTAAACACATACACACCTTAACACAAACATTCTCTTAAACACCTGAACACATACATTCGCTTTCAAGCCAAACATCCACACGTCTACACTCTTTTACGAGTCAAACACCTAAGATACATCTACATTCTTTTACGAGTCAAACACAAGCACGTACCTCTTCTACGAGTCATACACTAAACACATACACTCTATTACGAGCCAAATATCCAGGCATTTACACTCTTTTACGAGTCAAAAACCTAAAAAACGTACCTCTTTTACGAGTCAAACACAAGCACTTGCGTCTTTCACGAGTCAAACAATCTAAACACATGCCTCTTTTACGAGTCAAACACCAAATACGTGCCACTTTTACGACTCAACAGCCAAACACGAACCTCTTTTACGAGTCAAACTCTATACACGAAACCTCTTTTACGAGTCAAAAACAACCCAACACGTACCTCTTTTACGAGTCAAACACCGAACACGTACCTCTTTTACGAGTCAAACACCAAACATGAGCCTCTTTTACGAGTCAAACACCTTAAACACATACCTCTTTTACGAGTCAAACACCTTAAACGCGTACCTCTTTTACGAGTCAAACACCTTAAACGCATGCCTCTTTTACGAGTCAAACACAAAAGCACATTAACACTCTTTACGAGTCAAACAACTAAACCACCATACACTCTTTACGAGTGTGGATACCCATATCCGTACCCTCCCGCACAAAACCCTGTGATGTATCACGGACTTTTATTACGCATGTTTAACGTTGACTTAAACGGTTCTAACTAATGTCGAATTCATTTTGAGTCGTTTGAAATGTTAAAATAATTTAGGTCACTTCACATCGCACTTAAATAACGTTCATTTTGTCCATTTGGAGTCTAGCTAGGTCCTTGTCCTGCTTCATTTGGCATGAGCTTCGCATTTGCACTACAATTAGCCCTTTTACATTAACAAGGTCTAATTCAGCATTCCTAAATTTCTAAATTTAGGCCCGGTAGCTAAAACCGCTATTTAGCCCCCTCTTACACAAAATACGGCTTCACGTCTTACCTTATTTCACAAAAACTATGCAAATACACCCTTTTCATTTTTCTGGGTCTCGGGCCCGAAACCGAGCCCAAACCCAGCCTTTGGCCCGCACTCCAAAGCCCTAAGCATCACAAAATATCTCAGAAATATCCTGGAGGTTTTCTTGAGCTTCACGTTTGAGATTATCTCGAAATCTTTCAAAGATACAATTCAACCGAACTAGGAAACTACACAAAAACCACACCCTCGAACCGCATAAGCTTATGCGGTTTGGGGGGGAAACCGCATAAGCCTATGCGGTTTTCCCAGGCAACCGCATAAGGCTATGCGGTTCCTAGGCCTGTTTTTATCCCCGATTTCCTAATTTCTCCGAGGTTTTTAGTATATATACAGCCCTATACCTCGACCTCAAATCATACTTTCAGATCACAATTTCACACACAATTCACAACACACAAATCCTCTTTCACAAAAGCCTCAAGCACTCAAATCCTTGAGTTCAACACACCATCCGTGTTGAATTCATCCTCCTTTCAAGTTCAAGAAGCGAAGCTCTGCCCAGATCTGAAGCGTCAGGACAAGGTAGGTACCGATCCACTTGGATCAAAGCTTTTTCTTATTTTCTATGGACTAACAAAGGGGTCTACACTTTAGCGCCCCAAGCTTTGGCACCCAGCGCGCTTGCAATCCAAGTGTTCTATTTACTTCGGGTACACTCCATATCCGATGACACGCCAAAGTCGCATAAGCAACCGACCTTATAAAATAAACCAATGGACAATTGAACTTTACTTTATTTGCATGCATCTTGCACCTTCTTATTTTGCATTAAAATCAACTTAAACAATGAATTCGACCTTTAACTGAACCGTATTCGTTAACAAGTTAAACATGCTAAACTGAGGGTTTTAATCAATCTTTTTGCATCTGTATCTGCATTCTTTTACAAACTTATCACACTTGTACGTAGCGATAACATTAGTTCAAATATCATCTTACTTGGATTGTTCTAGGTCAGTAGAGGCTATTTTTATATAGGCTTTTCTAAAAGGTTTTCATAAATCATTATTTGAATTAACTCTTTTTCTAAAGTACCCTCACCCCGAATCCAATCTGGTTTCACAAGCCTTAGATCTAGGGGTGTCAAGTGCTCCAAAATCTAGGACATGTTTTTAACTTAGAACATGGTAGCAGGTTCCTATTTTCCGCGATAAATAGGTGGCGACTCCATAACAGTTCTTAAAGGTTTTTCCAACTTAATCTTTTTTAACTTTAAAATCCGCCCTTAAGCAAGACGCCGAGCTGGGTCTCCCGAACGCGGTTCCCGGGTTCCACAGTTTGGCGACTCCGCTGAGGAGATTTTATTTTTAAAACTAAAAACTAGCGTTTTCTTTTTAAAAATAAAGAGGTGAAACTTGAAAGCCTTGAACAATCCTTGTAAACATATTTGAGCTATGCACATTCGTTTAGAGTCCATTCCTTTTGGAATCTAGGCACCCTTTGCACCCTCGAGAGGTGGTTCCCACATGCAGGCTTGTCCACTCGATAAAGCACATGCCGGACTAGCTTTCCTCTCGCCTCCACGGCCGTCAGAACGGCTATCTCGATCGCCAAAGGTGCTCCCTTCAGAAAATCTATCGCCCCGGCGTAAGGAAATGAAGGGGTTAAGTATCTGCCAAAGCGTACTCGAGGTAGTTGGAGGTGTACCCGACTGACTCATTTTCACCCTTTTGAGTCATACGTACAAGTTCGAGGATATGCACTCCATGGTCTTTTTCAAAACGAGCATTTGCATTCATATCTTCGAAAACTCGCTTAAAACGTTTCAAAGATAAATGAACCTGTGGAACCCGGGATCGGACCCAACTCGGCGTCTTGCTTAAGGGCGGATTTTAAAGTTAAAAAAGATTAAGTTGAAAAAAACCTTTAAGAACTGTTATGGAGTCGCCACCTATTTATCGCGGAAAATAGGAACCTGCTACCATGTTCTAAGTTAAAAACATGTCATAGATTTTGGAGCACGCCGACACCCCTAGATCTAAGGCTTGTGAAACCAGATTGGATTCGGGGTGAGGGTACTTTAGAAAAAGAGTTAATTCAAATAATGATTTATGAAAACCTTTTAGAAAAGCCTATGTAAAAATAGCCTCTACTGACCTAGAACAATCCTTGTAAGATGATATTTGAGCTAATGTTATCGCTACGTACAAGTGCGATAAGTTTTAAAAGAATGCAGATGCAGATGCAAAAAGATTGATTAAAACCCTCAGTTTAGCATGTTTAACTTGTTAACGAATACGGTTCAGTTAAAGGTCGAATTCATTGTTTAAGTTGATTTTAATGCAAAATAAGAAGGGTGCAAGATGCATGCAAATAAAATAAAGTTCAATTGTCCATTGGTTTATTTTATAAGGTCGGTTGCTTATGCGACTTTGGCGTGTCATCGGATATGGAGTGTACCCAAGTAAATAGAACACTTGGATTGCAAGCTACTGGGTGCCAAAGCCGGGGCGCTAAAGTGTAGACCCCTTTGTTAGTCCATAGAAAATAAGAAAAAGCTTTGATCCAAGTGGATCGGTACCTACCTTGTCCTGACGCTTCAGATCTGGGCAGAGCTTCGCTTCTTGAACTTAAAAGGAGGATGAATTCAACACGGGATGGTGTGTTGAACTCAAGGATTTGAGTGCTTGAGGCTTTTGTGGATGTATTTAGGTGTATACCGTGCTAGACGGTATATTTTGTGGGACCCATGTGTGGGCACTAAAACTAAGAAGAGAGGTTGTGAGAAGAGAGGGTTTTCTTGTGTGGAAAACTTGTGAGAATAGGTCGTGCATAGGGGGGTTTATATAGGAGAATAGCCGAGGAAAATTAGGAAAGACAGTGCAAAAAGCCACACCAGGGAGCCGCATAGGCTTATGCGGTTTGTGGGGCAAACCGCATAGCCTTATGCGGTTTGTGGGGCAAACCGCATAGGCTTATGCGGTCTGTGAGGCAAACCGCATAGCCTTATGCGGTTTGTGGGGTAAACCGCATAGCCTTATGCGGTTTGTACCCTGAGCCGCATAAGTCGCTTGTTTCGAACTGGTGTGGTTTTAATTCCGTGATTTCGTATTTCCTTAATCCGGCTTGCCAAATCTTGGGGATATTCGACAATATCTCCTTACTTGTGCTCCAAGTAGACCTAGTATGATCTTCTAGAGAGTTGTTGAGGGCTTTGGAGTGCGGGCCAAAGGTGGGTTTGGGCTCGGTTTTGGGCCCGAGACCCGAAAAAATGAAAAGGGTGTATTTGCATAGTTTTTGTGAAATAAGATAAGACGTGAAGCCGTATTTTGTGTAATAGGGGGCTAAATAGTGGTTTTAGCTACCGGGCCTAAATTTAGGAATTTAGGAATGCTGAATTAGACCTTGTTAATGTAAAAGGGCTAATTGTAGTGTGAATGCGAAGCTCATACCAAATGAAGCAGGACAAGGACCTAGCTAGACTCCAAATGGACAAAAAGAACGTTTATTTAAAGCGATGTAAAGCGACCTAAACATTTTAACATTTCAAATGACTCAAAGTGAATTCGACATTAGTTAGAACCGTTTAAGTCAACGTTAAAGCATGCGTAATAAAAGTCCGTGATACATCACAGGGTTTTGTGCGGGAGGGTACGGATATGGGTATCCACAGAGCCCCCAGTTTGACTGAGCTCGGACTAGAGCGCTAGTCAAACTCCACGACCATATCCCACCATTACGCCTCGATATAGTCGTGAACGAAGCATGTGTCCATGGGTGAGACGAGGACTTCGAACCGGGCTAAACGGGGAGGGACGTGCGCATTTTAAGGACGTGGCGGTCCGTGCATGCTATAAGGGCCTGCCGGCCTGCTGGATGTCTTCGTCGTACTTGTTGTACTGTCGTTGTTGGTTCCTTTGTATATGCCTGGTGTCGTCGGATGCCATTGCTTTTTGCTTGTAATGTCTTCATGTAGTGCGTGGTCTCGTGGAAGAGCGCATGCGTAAGGGTGTGAAGGTAATTGGGTAAGGGTGCGTGGATGTAGAAATGCTTAATCTCGCCTAGGAGCGTATGTGTAAGGGTTGCAAATGCTCGGATGTGTGGTACTTGTGCTTAAACTCGCCGAGGAGCGTCTATGCAGAGTATATTGTAGAATGCTCGTGTTTGAACTCGCCGAGGAGTGTCTGTGTAGTTGTTATTGTAGTTGATTGCCTTTCGTTGAGGAGAAGGTGATGTAAATGCTCGTTGTCGTGTAGTGCCGTTGTCGTTGCTGATGCCTTTGCTGACGCTGTTGCTGATGCCGTCGCTTATGCTGATGCCGTTGTTGATGTTGAACTGGGTCTCGCCGAGGAGCGCAGGTGCTTAGTGTAGTATTTGCTGGAGAAATACTAGTTTGCTAGGGAAGGGTGTATATGGACTCGCCGAGGAGCGTAGGTGTAGTTGTGGTTGTTTGGGAGAGTGATGGTGTTTCGTCTTGTTAGGGGTGCAGGTGTATATTCGCCGGGATTATGGTTCGAGGAAGGTGTATGTGCTCAAGTGTACGGCTTCGTGTAATTGCTTGGATGTCTTTGAATGTCTTTGATCTGAGGCGCTTGGTGTTTATGTTAGTGATTTGCTGGGGAAGTCGAAGGGTATGTCTTGGACTCCGTAGGAAATGTCTGTATAGGTGTGTGGACTCCATGGGAGGAAGAGATACTCCACAGGGACGTGTAAGAGGGTGTAAGGACTCGTGAAGAGTGTTCGTGAGCCGCTTCGCATCGCAGTGTATTAAATGCTTAGTACACGCGTATGGCGGACTGTAGGTGACGCCTTAACCAAGGCATAGCGGGATGTGCTAGCGCATGCGGCGGACTTTAGGTGACGCCTTAACCATGAAAGCTTGCGTGTGTGAAGAAAAATGAGGAGAAAACGTGGAACAAAACATGCTCTGGAAATTGCCTGTAGACTAGTGACTCTTCCGGGGAATCCCTTATCAATTGGCGACTTCAAGCGTGAACTCATTCGCACATGTCGCGGTTTCAAATCCGGAAATATTCGAACTCGCGATTTTCCTTTCGAGATCTTCAATTTTGCTTGCTTCGACCATGAGACGTGGTATCATTGCGATTCGTGTGGATTCGTATGATACATGTCTCTTGGACTTGGAATGCATGGTGCTTGGGATGTTTCTTGGATATGTTAGGGTGCTTGGTGCTTGGACCTACGTTCGAGTGTTGCTTGTCTGATGCACACATGAAAGTGTTATGCTTTTAGTGTGCATGTTCATGTTTGTAGCGGTTCTGGAGGTGTCGCTCAACCGTAGATGCTTATGTTGATGTGGGTATTTATAGCAAGGGTGTCTTCAAAAATGCGAAAAATTATCCCATTTTTCGTTGTAAAGGTTTAATTCTTGATAGGAAGTGTCAGCCCCCAGTTTGACTGAGTTATGGTGTCGGTGTATGTGAGCCCCCAGTTTGACTGAGTTATGATATGTAACGATAGTCAAACTATGTAAAAGGCTATGGGTTGCAGTAGGATAAAGGTGTGTTTGGATTACCCCCTTGAGTTTGACTAAGTTTTGTGTGAAAACTAAGTCAAAATGTAAGGAAGGATGTGTTTGGGAGAAGGTGTTTTTGGGTTACCCCCTCGAGTTTGACTAAGTTTTGTATGAAAACTAAGTCGAAATGGCGGGGAATGTCCTTGCTTTAGGGGAGGGTGTTTTTGGGTTACCCTCTCGAGTTTGTCTCAGTTTGATTGAAACATGAGGCAAAGTGAAGTGTAGGATGTGCATTAGGAGGAGGAGTTTTTGGATTACCCCCTCGAGCATGACTAATTTTTGAATGAAAACTGAGTCAAAGTGAAGAGTATGGTGTTTGGTCTTGAAATTTCCCCGTAGTTTGGCTTAATTTGTGTGAAATTAAGGCTAAATGGGGAAAAGTGTAGTTGTTCTGTTGTGGGTTGCCGGTGACCAAAGATGTGCATAAGAAGCTGTTGAGGACGGCTTAACAAGTGGAGGATGGTATGGGCGGGTTCAGCATGACTTTGACGAGTATCGTCGTCGTCGTCCCTAGGCGTTTTGGTGATTTTGTGTAATAAGGATTGTGTGAACCCATCATTACATGACTTGTTGTTGTAGCTTGGCTTGGGCTTGTAGTTGCTTTCGTTGTCTTTCGCTTCTGTGCTGTGTTGTGCTTCCGTGGACCTGCGTAGTTAGTAGGCTTGGGTTTGAAAGTGAAACAATTCCCGATTGGGATGTTTGGATGAAAATGTTTTTGTTGAAAAATCTTTTTGTGAAAGATTCATTTTAGTTGTCGAAATGAGCTTTAAAAATGTCGGTTGTAAGGCTTCATGCAAGATGAGAAAGCGTTTTGACGTTGTGAGCTTAAGCTAGAGTTGTGAAGACCGTGGAGGGTCATTTGAGTGCAAAGGTTGAAAAGCCCCCAGTTGTCGAGGATGAGAATTCGGTGGAATCTCAACACGGAGTGGGGTGTAGTGCTAGGTTCGGTTGTGCTTTGCGTAAGCTGCCTACGTATCCACGAACGTGGAATCAAACCGGCGTAGTTCGAAAGAGCTTTTGCTTAAAATGTGTTAACTCGAGTGAGTTAAATTCAAAGAATGCTTTTTCTCAAAGTATGTTAACTCGAATGGTGAGTTAAATTTTTGGAAAAGTTTAGACTTCGAAGATTCGAGATGCATTTCAAGGATTTGAGATGCATTTTCGAAAGGTACATTTTGTTTGCGAAAGGGTGTGTTTGCAAAAGGTGAAATGCAAAAGTGCTTTCATATTAACTCGAGTATTGGGTTAATTTTGAAAGGTGATTAGCTAATTTGAGGGTGCATTGCCTCGTGTAAGTTTGAAAAAGCGCGTCGTTCCGTGGGAACGTTTTGAAGACTGGAGAGGTTTTGAAAGGAGCGGTTTAAATGTCGCTAAATTGTTTGATTGGAAGAGGATTGACTCGACGTGTGACTCGATGCTTAATATGCCGAAAAGTTTGCAAAATAGAGACGGATCGTATGCGTGATTTGAGACTCGACGGTTGCATGGTTGCCATATTCGGGAACACGTGTGTTGGTGGAGCCCCCAGTGGTGCTTGCTTGTCTGCGGTGGGATGCTGTTGTTCCTGCAAAACAGTGTTAGACCAAAAAGCAGAGTACTACTCCTAAGTCTATGACAACTTTGCCTTGACGAATTCGTTTTAGTCGCCTCGATAAAGAAATAGTTTGCCTTTGAACTTTGTGAATTTGTGTGGATACATCCTTAGTATGGAAAGCTTTGGACGAGGAATATTTTGTGGATTTTTGTAAAAGGTTGGTTGAGCTCGGGAGAGCGGCCTACGTATCCGTGGTTACGGAATCAAACCTAGCGTAGTTCCGAAAGGGGTGTTTAAGGGCGTGCATGAGGTGTTTATGTGGAAAGGTGCGTGTTTAAGGATCCACCGGTCTGGGAGGTGGGTTTGTTTTTGTGGAAAGGTGCGTGTTTAGGGACCCGCCGGTCCAAAGGGTGTTTATGTGTTTGACCTTGATACATTGCATCCTAAGGGTGGGTTCTCCTTAGTTGATCTAGGCCGTTGCCTCGCTACTCGCCTTGTCTTCAATTTGGAATTTCAAGGACCTGGCCACTCGTTTCTGGGCTTCGATACTTCTTGCCTTTGGGGTTTTGGCCCCTTGCTTATTGATTTCTAAGCTTGTTGACTTCTTAAGCTTTTTGACTTCTTGAGCTTTTGACTTCTTAAGCTTTTGACTTCTTAAGCTTTTGCTTAGTTGTTTTGCCCCTTGTTCCGGAGCTTTTGAGACTTTTGCTTTTTGGTGACTTTGGTTTTTTGACCTTTGTACCTTGTATTCCCGTTTGGTTTGAGAATATCCCACGCCCTGTATGGCTTGGGCTTGAGCTCGGACCCTGCTAAAACCCTGTGGCTCGGTGGTTACTCGTGATCATGTGTCTATCACGCCGGGCTCCTTTAACAAGTTCGTTTGCTTATTAGGCACGCGATCGAGTATGCGGAGGGCGATCCAGGAATACTCGTGCTTTTGGTCGCGATCAAATTCATGACCACTGTGGAGCTCCAAATTAATGGATCCTCCTCCAAAAGCAGTGGAGTAGTAGACCACAAGCAGACTAGTGAACCTTAGGTGTTTAGTCGTCGGAAGCTTTCTTGTCTTTGTGTCCTTGATTTAGTTGACTTGGACCTTCGTACCCGGCCTAGATCTCCCTAGAATAGTTGTTCCTGGGATGCAATGTATGTTGGTGTAGAATTGTGTTTTTTTTTTATGGGAAAAGTAAAAAGGAAGCTGGGTTGTAGGCAAACTTATTCCTTTATCGATTTGTTAAAAATGTCGTACGTCGAAGACTCGATTGCCCTAGACTGACAAAGATTGACTCAATGTTTAAAAACTCGACCCGTATTGAAAAGACTCGAATTTCTTGAGGAGATCTGTGAGATCGTCGGTGGCGCCTTGATGGATTTTTCGCTGGGTGCTCGAGACGCACATGTCTCGGATGGGGTTGATGCTCGCATCGGGACTTGGCTCATGCATACTTAGATTTGTCTTTGATTTTGCAAAAGTTTTGTTTTCGGCGAAAAGCAGGATGTTTTGTTGAGCAAAATGTGTTGTCACATTTTGGCTTGATGTAAAAGGCGTTTTGAAATCAAATCCGATAAGCTCGTGTTAGTGGCTTGTCGGTGAAAGTGTGAATCGATTCGGAGTGGCGATAGGCTATCCGAATCAAGGGTGTTTGAAAATGTGATGAAGACGGTTATACTCGTTTTCATACCTTCGGTTTGAAAGAGGGTTAGATTAAAGCGACTATGAGCCACTTGGTCTAACCGTGAAGGATTTGCGGGATGATGCTAGTTCATTCCTAGGTTTTGTTGTCTTGTGAAAAGAGGTGTTTGGATTAAAATGGCGGTAGGCCATTTTGAATCATGGATTTCGAAAATGTTTATTTTGCTAGATTTGTTTTCAAGAAAAGGTCCATTCTCGGGTTTGAAAATGTTTGGTAATAAATGGGTTACAATGAGTGCGGGTCATGTAGTTCACTTATGTTTTGGAATGTCACGAGAATAAAGTGATTATTCTCGGGTGTTTTGAGGAGACTGTTTGTCTAGATCAAACCGTCCTGACTATGGGCCATTCGGTTCGAAGAAAGGATTTTTTGAAAAAGGTTATTTCAAAAACGTGATGAGGATTTTGTGAAAGTAGTTTGTAAGAGGATTTGGCCCAAGATGGTTATGAATCATTTGGTCTGATGAAAAGTCCGCGAGATTGGGCTTGGCCATTCTCGGGTTTTGTTTGCTTGAAAAAGACATTTTTTGCTGAAACGAGTCGACTTTGGGCCGTTTGGCCTAAAGAGAATGTCGTTATTTGTTTTGCAGGAGTGAGGAGATTTTTGAAAAGAGCTCATTTCAAAAGCGGGTGTGTTTTGCTTGGTTTGTAAAAATAAGAAGATTTTGAAAAGAATTTATTTCAAAAATGAGAGTGTGTTGCTTGTTTTGTAAAAGTGAGGAGATTTTTGAAGAGAGCTTGTTTCAAAAATGAGAGTGTATTGCTTTAGGAGCAATGTTGTGCCTAAGAAGTCTTTGAGGCAAGAACGCGTGTGCGGATCTTGTCTCGACGTTGAAATGTGTTTGATTTGCATTCGTCGAGCCCATGTTAACGGTTCATCGTTAAGGGCTCGAGCCTAGATGCATGGAAAGGATTCGACTCATGAACGATTAGCTAGTCGAGTCGAGGATGTTGAGAATGGATTGGTTTGTGTGACATGTATCGAGTTAGTCCTATTAGATTCAACGTTCGTTTTAAGCGTTCATTTTTAGCTCATTTTTGTTTAGGAAGACCTTTTAAGCTTGAAAAAGGAGATTTTAGACAAGGTTTGGCTAATAGGAAGCTTTTGAGACGAGGATGCGTGTGCACATCTCGTCTCGATGTTAAAAGGTGTTAGCTTTGTCGAGCCCACCCAACGGTTCATCGTTAAGGGCTCGAGCCTAGATGGGCGAGAAGGATTCGACTCGAGAGCGATTAGCTAGGCGAGTCGAGCGTGTTGAGAATGGATTAGGTTGTGTGGGTTAAATTTGCACGTTAGTGACATGACTAGACCAACGTTCATTTTAAGTGTTCATTCTAGCTCATTTCTTTGTTAAGAAAACTCTTTTTAAGCTTGAAAAAGAAGGTTTTCGAAAAAGTTTTAACTAAAGGAAAGCTTTTGAGACGAGGATGTGTGCGCACATCTCGTCTCGATGTTAAAAGGTTTTGCTTTGCACCCATCGAGCTGATATCGGTGATTTGCCGAGGCGAGCTCGAGTTCGGATGTGTAAAAGAGAATGGATTTGACTCGAGAGTGGTTAACAAGTCGAGTCGAGGATGTTAAAAGTGGAGTCTAGGCCGTGTGACCTAGAGGATTGAAATCCGCGAGCTCGGGTTCTAATCCTTGCTCGGGTTTTTGCTTGTTAGTGAAAAAGGAAATTTTGAAAAAATTTATTTCAAAAATTCGCGATAGTTTTGTTTGAAAAGTGTTAGTTTGTTAGATGTCAGGTTCGTTTATCTTTGAAACGTTTAAGCGAGTTTTCGAAGATATGAATGCAAATGCTCGTTTTGAAAAAGACCATGGAGTGCATAGCCTCGAACTTGTACGTATGACTCAAAAAGGGTGAAAATGAGTCAGTCGGGTACACCTCCAACTACCTCGAGTACGCTTTGGCAGATACTTAACCCCTTCATTTCCTTACGCCGGGGCGATAGGTTTTCTGAAGGGAGCACTGGGGCGGGCGAGATAGCTGCTACGCAAGCCGTGGAGGGGCGAGAGGAAAGCTAGTCCGGCATGTGCTTTATCGAGTGGACAAGCCTGCATGTGGGAACCACCTCTCGAGGGTGCAAAGGGTGCCTAGATTCCAAAAGGAATGGACTCTAAACGAATGTGCATAGCTCAAATATGTTTACAAGGATTGTTCAAGGCTTTCAAGTTTCACGTCTTTATTTTTAAAAGGAAAAAGCTAGTTTTTAATTTCAAAAATAAGATGTCCCCAGCGGAGTCGCCAAACTGTGGAACCCGGGATCGGACCCAACTCGGCGTCTTGCTTAAGGGCGGATTTTAAAGTTAAAAAAGATTAAGATGAAAAAAACCTTTAAGAACTGTTATGGAGTCGCCACCTATTTATCGCGGAAAATAGGAACCTGCTACCATGTTCTAAGTTAAAAACATGTCATAGATTTTGGAGCACGCCGACACCCCTAGATCTAAGGCTTGTGAAACCAGATTGGATTCGGGGTGAGGGTACTTTAGAAAAAGAGTTAATTCAAATAATGATTTATGAAAACCTTTTAGAAAAGTCTATGTAAAAATAGCCTCTACTGACCTAGAACAATCCTTGTAAGATGATATTTGAGCTAATGTTATCGCTACGTACAAGTGCGATAAGTTTTAAAAGAATGCAGATGCAGATGCAAAAAGATTGATTAAAACCCTCAGTTTAGCATGTTTAACTTGTTAACGAATACGGTTCAGTTAAAGGTCGAGTGCTTGAGGCTTTTGTGGATGTATTTAGGTGTATATCGTGCTAGACGGTATATTTTGTGGGACCCATGTGTGGGCACTAAAACTAAGAAGAGAGGTTGTGAGAAGAGAGGGTTTTCTTGTGTGGAAAACTTGTGAGAATAGGTCGTGCATAGGGGGGTTTATATAGGAGAATAGCCGAGGGAAATTAGGAAAGACAGTGCAAAAAGCCACACCAGGGAGCCGCATAGGCTTATGCGGTTTGTGGGGCAAACCGCATAGCCTTATGCGGTTTGTGGGGCAAACCGCATAGGCTTATGCGGTTTGTGAGGCAAACCGCATAGCCTTATGCGGTTTGTGGGGCAAACCGCATAGCCTTATGCGGTTTGTACCCTGAGCCGCATAAGCTGTTTCGGCTTGCTGGTGTGGTTTTAATTCCTTGATTTCGTATTTCCTTAATCCGGCTTGCCAAATCTTGGGGATATTCGACAATATCTCCTTACTTGTACTCCAAGTAGACCTAGTATGATCTTCTAGAGAGTTGTTGAGGGCTTTGGAGTGCGGGCCAAAGGTGGGTTTGGGCTCGGTTTTGGGCCCGAGACCCGAAAAAATGAAAAGGGTGTATTTGCATAGTTTTTGTGAAATAAGATAAGACGTGAAGCCGTATTTTGTGTAATAGGGGGCTAAATAGCGGTTTTAGCTACCGGGCCTAAATTTAGGAATTTAGGAATGCTGAATTAGACCTTGTTAATGTAAAAGGGCTAATTGTAGTGTGAATGCGAAGCTCATGCCAAATGAAGCAGGACAAGGACCTAGCTAGACTCCAAATGGACAAAAAGAACGTTTATTTAAAGCGATGTAAAGCGACCTAAACATTTTAACATTTCAAACGACTCAAAGTGAATTCGACATTAGTTAGAACCGTTTAAGTCAACGTTAAAGCATGCGTAATAAAAGTCCGTGATACATCACAGGGTTTTGTGCGGGAGGGTACGGATATGGGTATCCACAGAACCTAACATCTAACAAACTAACACCTTTCAAACAAAACTCTCGCGAATTTTTGAAATAAACTTTTTCAAAATTTCCTCTTTCACTAACAAGCAAAAACCCGAGTAAGGAATAAAACCCGAGCTCGTGGATTTCGATCCTCTAGGTCACACGGCCTAGACTCTGTTTTAACATCCTCGACTCGACTTGCGCGAGCCGAATCCTTCTCTTTTTACACATCCGACTCGAGCTCACCTCGGCAAATCACCGATATCGCTCTATGGATGCAAAACAAAATCTTTTAACATCGAGACGAGATGTGCGCACGCATCCTCGCCTCAAAAGCTTCCCTTAGCAAAACCTTTTCGAAAATCTCCTTTTTCAAGCTTAAAAGGTCTTTCAAAACAACGAAATGAGCTAAAATGAATGCCTAGAATGAATGTGAGCCTAGTGGGTCGAGTCGTGTCCCTTACATGCAAAGTGTAATGCAGGCCTCAGCTGGATACTCGCCGTACTAAGCATCGTGTAGTAATCTTATACAAGAAACGAACCTACACCCGTAAAATGGCCGGTAATGACGAAGTTACCGCACTCCGTGACCAAGTCACAAAGCTGACCGCTGACCTTGAGAGACTTTTGACCACCCACACCACCGAAGTGGAACGCATGGAAACCAAGATCAAGGAAGAGGCCGATAGGCACGCCAAGAAACTCCAAGCCATGGGGGAAAGGCTCTACGTCTCGAGCACCTACTCCGTCCACAAAGAGAATGAAAACGTGCCTACTAGCATCAAGGACGAGCTCCCTAACAAGCTCGCCCTTAGTGACCTTCCTGTCTTCCAAGGACATGAGAGCCCGATCATTCACATCCGAGCTTTCAAGTCCCAAATGGCCATCAAAGGGGTCGACGCCAAGCATTGGCTAACTCTCTTCCCGCACTCTCTAGCAGCAGTGCCCAAGACATGGTTCTACTCACTTGACCCACAACGGGTCCCCACCTTTGAAGAACTCACAGTCGAGTTCGACCGACAATATCGAGACAATGAAGACACTCAGGTCTCAATTCGCACCTTAGAAGTCCTATATCAAAAGGACAGTGAAGGCTTTACCGACTATCTTACTCGTTGGAAGAAGCTGAGCGCACAAATCCCCAACCGTCCCCGCGAGGACGAGCTCGTACCGAAGTTCATAAATAAACTGCGACCCGTATATCAATTTTACATGAGGTATAGCAACATTCAGAACTTCAAAGAATTAACTAAGGTCGGCACTCAAATCGAAGATGACCTTAGGACTGGCACCATGGCTAAATACACCGGCCATGCATATCAGGGGAGCTCCTCTAAGTCCTCCCGCGCGGTCAAGAACGACGAAAATCGTACCGTCGGTAATCTTGATGATGACACCCTTGACACTTTCACAACTACCTTCTCGCCGCCTCCTAAGGCCAAGAGAAACTTCGACCCTCTCTTTATGTCTTACTCCAAAGCATTTCAAAGGTTGGTCGAGAAGAACTACCTACAACCGATCGGGCCTACTAGCGAGCCGCCCGAAGATAAGAAGCCTAAATCTTGGAACCCCAATGCCTTCTGTGCATACCACCGAGGCAAGGGGCATGACACCAAGAACTGTTTTAGGCTCAAGAACGCTATCCAAGATCTGATCGATCAAGGAAAGCTCAGCAAACCATCTCAACCTACCAAGCCTTCAAACAACGAAAACCCGCTTGGAAACCATGCAATCTTCGTGGGGTCAATCCCTATACTAGATTGTTCCTACCTAATCACACCCTCCGACGACCAAGTTAATGCAGTCTACTGGTCTGATGACGAAGACGACGAATACTGGCTACCCACTGACGAAGTGATAAGTCACATCAATCAACTTGCAAAAGACATCGATCACCTAAAAGCTCTACATCGCACCGCAGTCGAACGTTTGGAACGTCGCGTCCAAAAAGAACTTAGCAACCCAGTCTCGCTCGACACCCTTGAAACTTTTCGTCAGAAAGACAATGAAGGCTTCGTCAAACATCTTACACAGTGGAGGAAATTACTTTCCCGAGTGCCGAACCACCCACACGAGGACGAGCTCATACACACCTTCCTTTTCAGCTTACGACCTGCCTGGCGATACTACTTTCACTTTTGCCACGCTCAGAACTTCGAACATCTCATTGAAATTGGCACTCGCATCGAAAAGGATCTCACATCTAGCTACGAAGATCCCGCCTACCGAAGTACCCTTCGAGAACGCACTCTTAAAGGGCGAAAAATACACAACTCGCATGGCTCCGCAAGGAACTTTGACAAACTCTATATGCCCTACGCTGTGGCATTACAAAAACTAATCGAAAAGGACTACCTCACACCCATCGGACCTATTAACGAGCCGCCCATGAGAAAGAAATCAAAATCATGGGACCCCAATGCCTTATGTGCATACCACCGGGGCATGGGGCATAGCACTGAGAGTTGTCTCAAACTCAAACACGCCATCCAAGATCTTATCGATCAAGGAAGGATCAAGAAACCTCGGAGGAAAACCGCACCCTCCTCCAGCGACGACGCAATTTACATCACAACTCAAGCAACTCAAGCAACTCAAGCAACTCAAGCAACTCAAGCAACTCAAGCAGCTCCAGCAGCTCCAGCGGCACAGAAGACGATGAAGAAGAAGAAGAAATTCTTTTAGATTCTAATGCTCTTAGTGTCGGGTCATCTGTCGACCCACCTATCCTAGACTCTAGCTTTAGTTTAGATTTTCTCTTTACGGAGGCTAGCTCCAAGCAATTTTCTGATTTGTCGAATAATTCTCTTCACAATAATGAAATGAATAAATTTGCTTACGCCTTGTCTCAAGCTAAAACAAATAACAAAATGCAAACAAACAAAAATCAACAAGCAACAAACAACACACAAAATACAAAAGACACTAACTCATGCGAAAATGAACAAACAAATCAATCATTAAACAAATACATTGCAAACATTGTACACCCAAAAACACAAGACCCTATCATCGAGGAAACCATAACCATAAACGTGGGAACCCCCGAAGAACCAAGGGAACTACAACTGGGAGCCTCACTAGACGAACACGAACGCACCCTTTTCACACAACTCCTAAGCGAATTCAAGGACGTATTCGCTTGGTCATACAAAGACATGCCCTAATCGAGCAGTATCGCCGAGCACCGCATCCCCATTAAACCTGGTTACAAACCCATCAAGCAAAAGTCGAAGACTACGCCCGAATGGTCACTTATGGGCAAGGAAGACATCGAAACACAACTACAAGCGGGTTTCATCCAAGTCATCGAGTATCCTGAATGGGTCTCAAACATGGTCCCAGTCCTGAAAAAGAATGGCAAAATTCGAGTATGCGTTGACTTTCGCGACTTGAACAAAGCTAGTCCCAAAGATGACTTTCCGTTACCCCATGTGGACGTCCTAGTCGACAACACCGCCGATCACGCCCTCCTATCCTTCATGGACGGCTACGCAGGCTACAACCAAATCAAAATGTCACTCGAAGACATGGCAAAGACGGCCTTCATTACACCGTGGGGGACATACTGCTACACAGTTATGCCCTTCGGCCTAATCAATGCTGGCGCAACATACCAACGCACCGCTACAACCCTTTTACACGACATGATGCACAAAGAAGTCGAAGTTTACGTCGACGATATGATCGTGAAGTCAAAGGAGAGGAGTGATCACATCACTAACCTCCGCAAGTTCTTCACTCGCCTACGACAATACAAAATGCGCCTCAACCCCCAAAAATGTACTTTTGGAGTTAAATCCGGTAAACTACTAGGACATGTAGTGAGCCAAAGAGGCATCGAGGTCGACCCCTCGAAAGTCAAAGCAATCCTTGAAATGCGACCCCCGGAGAACCTCGACGAAATTCGAAGTTTCTTGGGCCAAATCCAATACATCTCGCGCTTCATCAGGAAACTCAAGAAAACCGACCACGTTGAATGGGACGAAGAATGTCAAAAAGCATTTGACAAGGTCAAGGAATTGCTAACTAACCCACCAGTTCTACGACCACCCCAAGCGGATCTACCGCTATCCTTATACCTTACAACAACATCTACCGCCATGGGCGCCATGCTCGCTCAAGAAATAAACGGCGAAGAACATGCAATCTATTACATCAGCAAGAAATTTCTCGACACGAAACTTCGATATTCACCCGTCGAGAAGAGTTGTCTAGCTTTAGTGTGGTCATCCAAGAAACTCCGTCACTATATGCTAGCACACCAGACGAAGGTCTATTCCAAAATGGACCCCGTAAAGTACCTTTTCGAGAAACCTGTGCTTAACGGACGAATGGCCAGATGGACTTTGCTCCTAGCCGAATTCGATCTTAAGTACGTACCCCTCAAAGCAATCAAGGGACGAGCAGTCTCCGATTTCCTAGCCGAAAATGCAATCAACGAAGAACCAATCATCGACACAACATCCCTTCCGGACGATGGGATTTACAGCATCAATCAAGAACAATGGGAGTTATACTTCGATGGCTCCTCCAACTATCGAGGATGTGGAGTAGGAATACTTCTCATATCCCCGAATGGCGAACACACACCCTTATCAATCAAGCTAGATTTTGACGTTACAAACAACGCCGCAGAATACGAAGCATGCTTGCACGGTCTCCAAGCAGCGCTTGTACTCAACGCCCGCAACATAAGAGTCTATGGGGACTCCTCCCTCATAATCAACCAAGTATCCGGAGCATGGAAAATACTTAACGAAAACCTAGCACTATACCAAAACAAAATACAGGAGCTCATAAACGAATTCTATCACGTAGAATTCATACACCTCCCACGCGAAGAAAACCAATTCGCCGACGCGTTATCCAAACTCGCGTCACTAATCAACATACCCCCGGGAATGGAAACGCTCCCCATTATCGTGGAACGACGGAATGAACCCGCCTACATCTGTGACATTGAAACCGAGGAAGAACAAACAGACCCTTGGTACCAAGCAATCATCAATTACAAAACAAACGGTGAATACCCACCAAACATTGACAAACGAGCCAAGCGCGCCCTACGCCTGTTATCATCACAATTCGTGATGGAAATGGGCAAACTACTCAAAAAGACACCCCAAGGCACACTACTCTTGTGTGTCGATCACAAAAAGGGACACGAGATCATGTCCCAAGTACACGATGGCGAGTGCGGACCACACATGAACGCGCGAGCCATGTGCAAACAAATCATAAGGCTAGGATGGTACTGGACAACCATGGAAGCCGATCACAAGAAAATATGTCAAACATTGCCATAATTGCCAAATCTTTGCAAACGTACAACACACACCTCCTTCACCACTATACAGTTTAACCTCGCCATGGCCTTTCTCCACATAGGGGATTGACGTCATTGGCAAAGTACAACCCGTGGGGGCAGGAGGACACTGCTTCATCCTCGTGGCCATCGACTATTTCACCAAATGGGTCGAAGCCTGTGGATACCTATATCCGTACCCTCCCAAACAAAACCCTGTGATGTGTCACGGACTTTTATTACGCATGCTTTAACGTTGACTTATACGGTTCTAACTAATGTCGAATTCATTTTTGAGTCGTTTTAAATGTTAAAATGTTTAGGTCGCTTCACATCACACTTAAATAAATGTTCATTTTGTCCATTTGGAGTCTAGCTAGGTCCTTGTCCCGCTTCATTTGGCATGAGCTTCGCATTTGCACTACAATTAGTCCTTTTACATTAACAAGGTCTAATTCAGCATTCCTAAATTCCTAAATTTAGGCCCGGTGGCTAGATCTTCCCTTTAGCCTCCTCTTACACAAAATACGGCTTCACGTCTTATCTTATTTCACAGAATCCTACAAAATACACCCTTTTACATTTTCAGGGCTCGGGCCCAAAACCGAGCCCAAACCCACCTTTGGCCCGCACACCAAAGCCCTCAACAACTCTCTAGAAGATCATACTAGGCCTTCTTGGAGCACAAGCAAGGGATAATAGCCGAATATTTCCAAGATTTAGTAAATCGGATTAAGGAAATACGAAAAAAGACGAAATTTAGCCCGACCACCAAACCGCACAACCTGCTCCGGCTCGCCCAAAAACCGCATAAGCCTATGCGGTTTCACCCACAAACCGCATAAGGCTATGCGGTTTGTCAGCTTGGTTTTAGTCCCGCGTTTTCCTAATTTCTCTCGGCTATTCTCCTATATATACAACCCCTCGCACGACCTATTCTCATAAGTTTTCCACACAAGAAAACCCTCTCTTCTCACAACCTCTCTTCCTAGTTTTAGTGCCCACACTTGGGTCCTACAAAATATACCGTCTAGCACGGTATACACCTAAATACATCCACAATTCTCTCTCAAAGCCTCACGCACTCAAATCCTTGAGTTCAACACACCATCCCGTGTTGAATTCACCCTCCTTTTAAGTTCAAGAAGCGAAGCTCTGCCCAGATCTGAAGCGCCAGGACCAGGTAGGTACCGATCCACTTGGATCAAAGCTTTTTCTTATTTTCTATGGACTAACAAAGGGGTCTACACTTTAGCGCCCCCCCGGCTTTGGCACCCAGCGCGCTTGCACTCCAAGTGTTCTATTTACTTCGGGTACACTCCATATCCGATGACACGCCAAAGTCGCATAAGCAACCGACCTTTTAAAATAAACCAATGGACAATTGAACTTTATTTTATTTGCATGCATCTTGCACCCTTCTTTTGCATTAAAATTAACTTAAACAATGAATTCGACCTTTAACTGAACCGTTTTCGTTAACAAGTTAAACATGCTAAACTGAGGGTTTTAATCAATCTTTTTGCATATGCATCTGCATTCTTTTACAACCTTATCGCGCTTGTACGTAGCGATAACATTAGCTCAATTATCATCTTACAAGGATTATTCTAGGTCAGTAGAGGCTATTTTTACATAGGCTTTTCTAAAAGGTTTTCATAAATCATTATTTGAATTAACTCTTTTTCTAAAGTACCCTCACCCCGAATCCAATCTGGTTTCACAAGCCTTAGATCTAGGGGTGTCGGCGTGCTCCAAAATCTAGGACATGTTTTTAACTTAGAACATGGTAGCAGGTTCCTAATTTCCGCGATAATTAGGTGGCGACTCCATAACAGTTCTTAAAGGTTTTTCTAACTTAATCTTTTTTAACTTTAAAATCCGCCCTTACGCAAGACGAAGTTGGGTCCCCTAACGCGGTTCCCGGTTCCACGGTTTGGCGACTCATTGGGAGGTCTTATTTTTAAAACTTAAAACTAGCTTTTTCTTTTTAAAAATAAAGAGGTGAAACTTGAAAGCCTTGAACAATCCAAGTATACATATTTGAGCTATGCACATTCGTTTAGAGTCCATTCCTTTTGGAATCTAGGCACCCTTTTACCCTCGAGAGGTGGTTCCCACATGCAGGCTTGTCCACTCGATAAAGCACATGCCGGACTAGCTTTCCTCTCGCCCCTCCACGGCTTGCCGTAAACGGCTATCTCGACCGCCCCAGTGCTCCCTTCAAAAAACCTATCGCCCCGGCGTAAGGAAATGAAGGGGTTAAGTATCTGCCAAAGCGTACTCGAGGTAGTTGGAGGTGTACCCGACTGACTCATTTTTCACCCCTTTTGAGTCATACGTACAAGTACGAGGCCATGCACTCCATGGTCCCTTTTCAAAACGAGCATTTGCATTCATATCTTCGAAAACTCGCCTAAACTTTTCAAAGATAAACGAACCTAACATCTAACAAACTAACACTTTTCAAACAAAACTCTCGCGAATTTTTGAAATAAACTTTTTCAAAACTTCCTTTTTTTTACTAACAAGTAAAAACCCGAGCAAGGACTAAAACCCGAGCTGGTGGATTTCAATCCTCTAGGTCACACGGCCTAGACTCCACTTTTAACATCCTCGACTCGACTGGTTAACCACTCTCGAGTCGAATCCTACTCTTTTACACATCCGAACTCGAGCTCACCTTGGCAAATAGCCGATACTAGTTCGACGGGTGCAAAGCAAAACTTTTAACATCGAGACGAGATGTGCGCACACATCCTCGTCTCAAAAGCTTTCCTTTAGCCAAAACTTTTCACAAATCTCCTTTTTTAAGCTTAAAAGGTCTTTCAAAACAATGAAATGAGCTAAAATGAACGCCTAAAATGAACGTTGAACCTACTAGGTCTAACTAGATAAACGCTACACAACCTAATCCATCTTCAACATCCTCAACTCAATTAGCTAACCGCTCTCAAGTCAAACCCCTTTCATCCATCCCTTAACGATGAACCGTTAAATGGGCTCGACAAAGCTAACACCATTCAACTTCGAGACGAGACGTGCGCACGCGTCCTCGCCTCAAAAGTTTCCTTTAGCTAAAACCTTTTCGAGAACCTCCTTTTTCAAAACATAAAAGGTCTTTCTAAACAAAGAAATGAACTAAAAAATGAAAGCATAGAGTGATCGTGAGTCCAGTGGGTCGAGTCGTGTCACTAATATACGAAGTGAAATATAGGCCTCAGCTGGATACTCGCCGTACCAAGAATCACATAATAATCCCTTACAAGAAACGAACCTACACCCGCAAAATGGCCGGCAATGATGATGTTAACGCACTCCGTGACCAACTCACAAAGCTGACCGATGACCTCGAACGCCTCTTGAACCACCATAAGACCGAGATAAAGCGTTTGGAACAACGTATCAAGGACAAGACCGACAAACGGACCTCTATCCACACCCTCGAGGCCCTTAACCAACAAGACGACGAAGGCTTCACCGAGTATCTCTCCCAATGGGAAAAACTAAGCGCACAAATTCCAGGTCGTCCGCATGAGGACGAACTTGTGCCTAAGTTCATAAACAACCTGCGACCCATGTATCAATTATACATGCGGTACAGCAACATCCAAGACTTCAAACAACTCATCAAGGTCGGCACTCAAATCGAGGTCGACCTTAGGACTAGCGCCATGACAAGATGCACCAGCCACACCCATCAAAGCAGCCCATCAAAATCTCCTCGCGCGGCCAAGAGTGAGGAAAACTGCACCGTGGATAGCTTTGACGCATTCGCAACCAAAAGATACAAGAGCTTCATGCCTTACACTAAGGCATTCCATAGGTTGGTCGAAAACAACTACCTACAACCAATCGGGCCTACCAACGAGCCGCCCGAAGACAAAAAGCCAAAACTTTGGAACCCGAATGCTTACTGTGCATACCACAGGGGCAAAGGCCACGACACTGAAGACTGCTTCAAACTGAAGCACGCCATCCAAGATCTCATCGACCAAGGAAAGCTCGACAAACCGTCTCAACCGTCCAAGCCGCCCAACGACGACAACCCTTTCCCCGACCACACAATCTTCGTGGGATCACCTCCCATTATGAACTGCTCCAACAATATCAAAACAAGCGACAATCAAATCATTGGCGCTTCGTTCAACGATAAAGGGGACGAATGGCCTATGTCCAACCAAGCCACGATCCAAGGTGACGAAAAGGTTAACTCTTTTACCATGCAACCCAAACCATCCAACAAAGATCACCCTCCATACAACCACACGATCTCCACAGGACCACTTCCTCCCAAAGATCACTCAGACTTTGTCATGCCCGAAAACAACCCAACCCCTAACGCAAGCATGGAGGATAAACTAACAAGCGGAGATGCACCCATAAAACGCAAGCCGTCACAACCTAAGAGGAAGATGGCGAGAACGGAAGCATTGGCAAACGCAAAGAAGAAGAAATCCTCTTAGGATCTAATCCTTTAGGTGTCGGGTCATCTGTCGACCCACCTTCTAGTTTTAGCTTAGACTTTCGGAGGCTAGCTCCAGCTCTCCTCCTGATTTGTCAAACAATTCTTCTTTAATGAATAATACGAATAAGTTTGCTTACGTCTAGTCTCAAGCTAAAAACAAACAAATAAGCAATGAACAACAAACAAAAATCAAACAAATCAATCAAACAACACAACATAAGAATCCGTGCGATAAAAATGAACTAACGAATGAACAATCGTTAATTAAATACATTGCAAACATCGTGAGCAACCCAACGCTAAACTCACCTTTCCCTAAGCCTTTGAAAGCATAAATGGATTAAATAACCCACGGTTATCCTAACCCATTTATCGCATGTTTTTTCACAAAGCATAACCCAAGAATTCGGACACATTCTTGGTGAGTCTTTCAAAGCGAACTCACGGCCCTTGGCCTTTTCGAACCTTTCTAAACAAAACCTTTTCAAACGACTCATTGTCGAACCAGCCCAGTAAGTAGCATCCCTCACTATACCCAAGGATGGCCAAGCCCAATCTTGTGGATTCTAACATCGGATCGAATGGCTCAAACTATCTTGATCCATTTCTCCTTTAACAAAATCCATGTGGACGAGCAAACTCGTCCTCATCGCATTTTGACACCTCCGACTCAAATAGCTTAAACGCCATTTTGAGCATCCATCAATAGGATCTTAGCAACACACCGTTAGCATAAACTTCTAGCTTTCTATCACCAAACATCGTCGAGTATGAAACGTTTTAAAACATTTCTAGCTCAAAATCGGCTGCATGACAGCGGTCATCACAACCTTTTTTTTATCACAAAACTCTTTTCAAACCCGAGGATGTCAGCCCATTCTCGAGGAGTTTCAAGGCTCATGGCCTTTTCTTTTTCAATATAAGCATTTTTCGAAAGTTTTCGCTAGCCCAAAACCTTCTAGGATCAGACATTCCTCTTTTCACAAAAGAACAAAACCCGGGAATGAGCAAGCTCAATCCCGAGGACTTTTGACGTCGGACCAAGTGACTCTAGCCGCTTCGGTCTAACTCTTCCTTAAGTAAATGCATGAAAACGGGCACTACCGTTTCCATCGCATTTTCAAAGCACCCTCGGTTCAAGTAGCTCATCACTACCTTGAATCATCTCTTGCACAGAGTCGAAATGTGACAACACATTTCAACTCAAAACACCTTTTACATCAAGCCAAAATGTGACAACACATTCTTGCTCAACAAAACATCCTGCTTTTCGCCGAAAACAAAACTTTTGCAAAATCAAAGACAAATCTAAGTATGCATGAAACGAGTCCCGACGCGAGCATCAACCCCATCCGAGACATGTGCGTCTCGAGCACCCAGCGAAGAATCCATCAAGGCAACACCGACGATCTCACGGATCTCCTCAAGAAATTCGAGTCTTTTCAATACGGGTCGAGTTTTTAAGCATCGAGTCAATCTCCGTCAGTCTAGGATAATCGAGTCTCCGACGCATTTACATTTTAACAAATCGATAAGGGAATAAGTTTGCCAACAACCCAGTTTCCTTTTACCCTTTTTACTCACAAAAAAACATTTTGCACCGACATACATTGCATCCTAGGAGTAGCTATCCGAAGAAGGTTTAGGCCGGATACGAAGGTCCAAGTTAACAATTAAGTCAAAGACTCAAAGACAAAGAAGGATGCGACGACAAAACACCTCAGGTTCACTAGGCTCCTCGTGGTCTACTACACCGCTGCTTTTGGAGGAGGATCCATTAATTTGGAGCACCACGGTGGTCATGAATTTGATCACGACCAAAAGTACGAGTATTCTGGATCGCCTCCCCGCACTCGATCGCGTGCCTAATAAGCAAACGAACTTGTCGAGGAGCGTGATAGACACACGATCACAAGCGACCACCGAGCCATAGGGTTTAGCAAGGTCCGAGCTCAAGCCCAAGCTATACAGAGCGTGGGATATTCTCAAACCAAACGGGAATACAAGGTACAAAGGTTAAAAACCAAAGTCACCAAAAAGCAAAAGTCTCAAAAGCTCCTGAACAAGGGGCAAAACAACTAAGCAAAAAGCTTAAGAAGTCAAAAGCTCAAGAAGTCAAAAGCTCAAGAAGTCAAAAAGCTTAGAAGTCAACAAGCTTAGAAATTAATAAGCGTGGGGCCGAAACCCCAAAGGCAAGAAGTACCGAAGCCCAGAAACGAGTGGCCAGGTCCTTGAAATTCCAAATTGAAGACAAAACAGAAGTAGCAAGCAACCAGCCTAGATCAACTAAGGAGAACCCATCCTTAGGATGCAATGTATCAAGGTCAAACACATAAACACCCCTTGGACCGACGAGTCCTTAAACACGCACCTTTTTATAAAAACACATCCTTATCAAAACAAACCCCTTTCGGAACTACGCTAGGTTTGATTATGTAACCACGGATACGTAGGCCGCTCTCCCGAGCTCAACCAACCTTTTACAAAACCCCACAAAATATTCCCCGTCCAAAGCTTCCCATGCTAAGGATGTGTCCACAAAAATTCACAAAGTTCAAAGGCAAACTATTTCTTTATCGAGGCGACTAAAACGAATCCGTCAAGGCAAAGTTGTCATAGACTTAGGAGCAGTACTCTGCTTTTTTGTCTAACACTGTTTTGCAGGAACAACAGCATCCCACCGCAGACAAGCAAGCAACACTGGGGGCTCCACCAACGCACGTGTTCCCGAATATGGCATCCATGCAACCGTCGAGTCTCAAATCACGCATACGATTCGTCTCTATTTTGCAAACTTCTCGACATTTTAAGCATCGAGTCACACGTCGAGTCAACCCTCTTCCAATCAAACAATTTAGCGACATTTAAACCGTTCCTTACACGAGGCAATGCACCCACGGAACGACACGCTTTTTCAAACTTACACGAGGCAATGCACCCTCAAACTAGGTAATTACCTTTCAAAATTAACTCAATACTCGAGTTAATATGAAATCACTTTGCAATTCACTTTTTGCAAACACACCCTATCGCAAACAAAATGTATCTTTCGTAAATGCATCTCAAATCTTTGAAGCGCATCTCGAATCTTCGAAGTCCAAGCTTTTCCCAAAAATTTAACTCACCACTCGAGTTAACATACTTTGAGAAAAAGCATTCTTCGAATTTAACTCACTCGAGTTAACACATTTTGAGCGAAAGCACTATCGAACTACGCCGGTTTGATTCCACATTCGTGGATACGTAGGCAGCTTACGCAAAGCACAACCGAATTTAGCACTACATCCCACTCCGTGTTGTCATGAGATTCCACCGACAACTGGGGGCTTTTCAACCTTCACACTCAAGTAACCTTCCACGGTCTTCACAACTCTAGCTTGAACCTACAACGTCTAACACCCCCTTCGTCTCACATGAAACCTTACAACCGACATTTCAAGCGTTCATTTTTAAAGCTCATTTCGACAACTAAAATGAATCTTTTACAAAAATGATTTTTCAACAAAAAGCTTTTTAATCCAAGCATCCCAATCGGGAATCATTTCACTTTCAAATCCAAGCCTACTAACTACGCAGGTCCACGGAAGCACACTACAGCACGGAAGCGAAAGACGACGAAAGCAACTACAAGCCCAAGCCAAGCTACAACAACAAGTCATGTAATGAAGGGTTCACACAATCCTTATTACACAAGATCACCTAGACAACTAAGGGCGAAGACGACGGTAATCCAAACACCATGCTCTTCACTTTGACTCAGTTTTCACCCAAAACTAAGTCAAACGCGAGGGGGTTATCCAAAAACTCCTCCTACCAATGCACATCCTGCACCCCACTTTGACTCAGTTTTCATTCAAAACTTAGTCAAACTCGAGGGGGTAACCCAAAAACACCCTCATCCTAATACAACCCATAGCCTTTTACATAGTTTGACTATCGTTATACACCATAACTCAGTCAAACTGGGGGCTCACATACACCGACACCATAACTCAGTCAAACTGGGGGTTGACGCTTCCTATCAAGAATCAAACCTTTACAACGAAAAACGGGATAATTTTTCGCATTTTTTAAGACACCCTTGCTATAAATACCCACATCAACATAAGCACCTCCGGTTGAGTGACACCTCCAGAACCGCTACAAACATGAACATGCACACTAAAAGCATAACACTTTCATGTGTGCATCAGACAAGCAACACCCGAACGTAGGTCCAAGCACCAAGCACCCTAACATATCCAAGAAACATCCCAAGCACCATGCATTCCAAGTCCAAGAGACATGTATCATACGAATCCAAACGAATCGCAATGATACCACGTTTCATGGTCGAAGCAAGCGAAATTGAAGATCTCGAAAGGAAAATCGCGAGTTCGAATATTTCCGGATTTGAAACCGCGACATGTGCGAATGAGTTCACGCTTGAAGTCGCCAATTGATAAGGGATTTTCCGGAAGAGTCACTAGTCTACAGGCAATTTCCAGAGCATGTTTTGTTCCACGTTTTCTCCTCATTTTTCTTCATACACGCAAGCTTTCATGGTTAAGGCGTCACCTACAGTCCGCACAAGCGCTAGCACATACATTATGCGCTATGCCTTGGTTAAGGCGTCACCTACAGTCCGCCATACGCGTGTATTAAGCCTTTAATACACGGTACAGAAGCAGAAACACGAACACTCTTCACGAGCCCTCACACCCACTTATACGTCCCTGTGGAGTATCACTTCCTCCCCATAGAGTCCACACACCTACACAGACATCTCCCACGGAGTCCAAGACATATCCTTCGACTTCCCTAGCAGATACACCTTTACATCCTGAACGAGTCAACCTTCAACTTCCCCAATGGAGCATAAACACCAGACATCTACACCAGCACATCCAGCAAGTCAAAGCTACTACACCAACTACAAGACGCAAGCACATACATGAGCACCTACACTCTCCCCAGACGATAATTCCCGGCGAATCGACACCTGCACCGCTTACAAGACGAAACAACATCATCCTTCCACAAGGCCAAACAACTACAACTACACCTACGCTCCTCGGCGAGACCATACCCATACACCCTTCCCGGCAGACTAGTACAACACTAAGCACCTGCGCTCCTCGGCGAGACCCAACACGACATCAACAACGGCATCAGCGTCAACAACGGCATCAACATCAGCAACGGCATCAGCACAAGCAACGACATCAGCAACAAGCATGACGAAGACATCCAGCGGTAAGCAGTTCTTATAGTATGCGCGACCGCCAAGTCCTTAAAATGCGACGCCTCCCGTTAGCTTGGCTCAAGTCCTCGCCTCACTCATGGACACATGCTTCGCTCACGATCATATCGAGACTGTAATGGTCCGGATATGGTCGTGGAGTTTGACCAGCGCTCTAGTCCGAGCTCAGTCAAACTGGGGGCTCTGTGGATACCCATATCCGTACCCTCCCAAACAAAACCCTGTGATGTATCACGGACTTTTATTACGCATGCTTTAACGTTGACTTATACGGTTCTAACTAATGTCGAATTCATTTTTGAGTCGTTTTAAATGTTAAAATGTTTAGGTCGCTTCACATCACACTTAAATAAATGTTCATTTTGTCCATTTGGAGTCTAGCTAGGTCCTTGTCCCGCTTCATTTGGCATGAGCTTCGCATTTGCACTACAATTAGTCCTTTTACATTAACAAGGTCTAATTCAGCATTCCTAAATTCCTAAATTTAGGCCCGGTGGCTAGATCTTCCCTTTAGCCTCCTCTTACACAAAATACGGCTTCACGTCTTATCTTATTTCACAGAATCCTACAAAATACACCCTTTTTACATTTTCAGGGCTCGGGCCCAAAACCGAGCCCAAACTCACCTTTGGCCCGCACACCAAAGCCCTCAACAACTCTCTGGAAGATCATACTAGGCCTTCTTGGAGCACAAGTAAGGGATAATAGCCGAATATTTCCAAGATTTAGTAAATCGGATTAAGGAAATACGAAAAAAGACGAAATTTAGCCCGACCACCAAATCGCACAACCTGCTCCGGCTCGCCCAAAAACCGCATAAGCCTATGCGGTTTCACCCACAAACCGCATAAGGCTATGCGGTTTGTCAGCTTGGTTTTAGTCCCGCGTTTTCCTAATTTCTCTCGGCTATTCTCCTATATATACAACCCCTCGCACGACCTATTCTCATAAGTTTTCCACACAAGAAAACCCTCTCTTCTCACAACCTCTCTTCCTAGTTTTAGTGCCCACACTTGGGTCCTACAAAATATACCGTCTAGCACGGTATACACCTAAATACATCCACAATTCTCTCTCAAAGCCTCACGCACTCAAATCCTTGAGTTCAACACATCATCCCGTGTTGAATTCACCCTCCTTTTAAGTTCAAGCGGCTAAGCTGCCCCAGATCCAAGCGCCAGGACCAGGTAGGTACCGATCCACTTGGATCAAAGCTTTTTCTTATTTTCTATGGACTAACAAAGGGGTCTACACTTTAGCGCCCCCCCCCCCCCCCCCGGCTTTGGCACCCAGCGCGCTTGCACTCCAAGTGTTCTATTTACTTCGGGTACACTCCATATCCGATGACACGCCAAAGTCGCATAAGCAACCGACCTTTTAAAATAAACCAATGGACAATTGAACTTTATTTTATTTGCATGCATCTTGCACCCTTCTTTTGCATTAAAATCAACTTAAACAATGAATTCGACCTTTAACTGAACCGTTTTCGTTAACAAGTTAAACATGCTAAACTGAGGGTTTTAATCAATCTTTTTGCATATGCATCTGCATTTTTTACAACCTTATCCCGCTTGTACGTAGCGATAACATTAGCTCAATTATCATCTTACAAGGATTGTTCTAGGTCAGTAGAGGCTATTTTTACATAGGCTTTTCTAAAAGGTTTTCATAAATCATTATTTGAATGAACTCTTTTTCTAAAGTACCTCACTTGAATCCAATCTGGTTTCACAAGCCTTAGATCTAGGGGTGTCGGCGTGCTCCAAAATCTAGGACATGTTTTTAACTTAGAACATGGTAGCAGGTTTCTAATTTCCGCGATAATTAGGTGGCGACTCCATAACAGTTCTTAAAGGTTTTTCTAACTTAATCTTTTTTAACTTTAAAATCCGCCCTTAAGCAAGACGCCGAGTTGGGTCCCCCGAACGCGGTTCCCGGGTTCCACAAAGCCGCATCATACCGTACGCTAGGCACAAAAGAAGTTGCGAAATTCATACAAAACAACATCATTTGTCGCTACGGCATACCCCACGAATTCATAAGTGACCAAGGCACGCACTTCCAAGGAGAGGTGGAACCACTCCTCCTCAAATACAAGATACAACGACACAAGTCATCACCCTATCGACCACAAACTAACGGCGCGGTCGAGGCAGCAAACAAAACCGTCGTATCAATCCTCAAAAAGATGATCGACACCTGCCACGACTGGCCCAACAAAATCCCATTTGCATTATGGGGATACCGCACAACCATCCGCACACCCACAGGCATGACACCCTATTTCCTAACCTACGGGATGGAAGCCGTCCAACCTGTAGAAATCGAGATGCAATCCTTTCGAATTCTCATGGAAGCAGACATTCCTGAAGCCGAATGGGCACGCGAACGATATGAACAACTCATCCTTTTAGACGAAAGACGGTTACATTCACTAAGTACAGTCCTGTGGAATCCGGGATCGGACCCAACTCGGCGTCTTGCTTAAGGGCGGATTTTAAAGTTAAAAAAGATTAAGTTAGAAAAACCTTTAAGAACTGTTATGGAGTCGCCACCTATTTATCGCGGAAAATAGGAACCTGCTACCATGTTCTAAGTTAAAAACATGTTCTTAGATTTTGGAGCACGCCGACACCCCTAGATCTAAGGCTTGTGAAACCAGATTGGATTCGGGGTGAGGGTACTTTAGAAAAAGAGTTAATTCAAATAATGATTTATGAAAACCTTTTAGAAAAGCCTATGTAAAAATAGCCTCTACTGACCTAGAACAATCCTTGTAAGATGATATTTGAGCCAATGTTATCGCTACGTACAAGTGCGATAAGTTTGTAAAAGAATGCAGATGCAGATGCAAAAAGATTGATTAAAACCCTCAGTTTAGCATGTTTAACTTGTTAACGAATACGGTTCAGTTAAAGGTCGAATTCATTGTTTAAGTTGATTTTAATGCAAGACAGAAGGGTGCAAAATGCATGCAAATAAAATAAAGTTCAATTGTCCATTGGTTTATTTTATAAGGTCGGTTGCTTATGCGACTTTGGCGTGTCATCGGATATGGAGTGTACCCGAAGTAATAAGAACACTTGGAAGGCAAGCGCGCTCGGGTGCCAAAGCCGGGGGGGGCGCTAAAGTGTAGTCCCCTTTGTTAGTCCATAGAAAATAAGAAAAAGCTTTGATCCAAGTGGATCGGTACCTACCTTGTCCTGACGCTTCAGATCTAGGCAGAGCTTCGCTTCTTGAACTAAAAAGGAGGATGAATTCAACACGGGATGGTGTGTTGAACTCAAGGATTTGAGTGCGTGAGGCTTTTTGTGAGAGAGGGTTTGTGTATTGTGAATTGTATGTGAAATTGTGATGTGAAAGTATGATTTGAGGTCGAGGTATAGGGCTGTATATATACTAAAAACCTCGGAGAAATTAGGAAACTGGGGTATAAAACCAGGCTGAAACCGCATAGCCTTATGCGGTTGCCTGGGCAAACCGCATAGCCTTATGCGGTTGCCTCCCCAAACCGCATAAGGTCATGCGGTTTGGTGGTCTGGTTTTAGGGCTGCTTTCCAAGTTTCGGTTGCATAAAATCTTTGAAAGATACAGTATAATTTCGTGCGTGTGTGCCAAGAAAAGAGCTGAGATATTTCTGAGATATTTTATGATGTGCAGGGCTTTGGAGTGCGGGCCAAAGGCTTGGGTTTGGGCTCGGTTTTGGGCCCGAGACCCGGAAAAATGAAAAAGGGTGTATTTGCATAGATTTGTGAAATAAGCTAAGACGTGAAGCTGTATTTTGTGTAAGAGGGGGCTAAATAGCGGTTTTAGCTACCGGGCCTAAATTTAGGAATTTAGGAATGCTGAATTAGACCTTGTTAATGTAAAAGGGCCAATTGTAGTGCAAATGCGAAGCTCATGCCAAATGAAGCAGGACGAGGACCTAGCTAGACTCCAAATGGACAAAATGAACGTTATTTAAGTGTGATGTGATGCGACCTAAACCATTTTAACATTTAAAACGACTCAAAATGAATTCGACATTAGTTAGAACTGTATAAGTCAACGTTAAAGCATGCGTAATAAAAGTCCGTGTTACATCACAGGGTTTTGTGTGGGAGGGTACGGATATGGGTATCCACAGAGCCCCCAGTTTGACTGAGCTCGGACTAGAGCGCTAGTCAAACTCCACGACCATATCCGGACCATTACAGTCTCGATATGATCAGCGGAACGAAGCATGTGTCCATGGGTGAGACGAGGACTTCGAACCGGGCTATGCGGGGAGGGGCGTGCGCATTTTAAGGACTTGGCGGTCCATGCATATTATAAGGGCCTGCCGGCCTGCTGAATGTCTTCGTCATGCTTGTTGCTAATGCCTTTGCTGATGTTGATGTCGTCGTCTTGTATATGTTGGGTATCGTATAGTGCTGCCGCTTGTAGCGTCTTCGTATGGTCTCGTGAAAGAGCGCATGTACTGCAATGCGTGGGGGCTAAAGTGCAAGGGTGTGAGTGTATCTGGGCTGGATGTATGACCTCGTGAAGAGTGCATTCGTAGGATGTATGGTCTTGTAGGAGTGCATTTGTAAAGGTTGTGATGCTTGTACAGGGGTGTTCTTGTGCCATGGGTTCATGCTTGGATGTGCTTTGTAGGACGCTTGTGCTTAAACTCGCCGAGGAGCGTTTATGCTTGTAGTTAAATGCTTGTTGTAGAGTGCTTGTTGTAGAGTACTTATGCTTGGAGTTAGGTGTATATTGCTGAGTGCATGTGCTTGGGCTCGCCGAGGAGTGTCTATGTAGTTGTAGTTGCATATGGTTGCCTTCCGTGGTGGAGAAAATGATGCAGTGCTCGTGAAGAGCGTTCGTGCTTCTGCTTCTGTACCGTATATTAAATGCTTAATATACGCGTATGGCGGGTTGTGAGGGAGTACCCGTGATGCGTGCACTGAATGCGTGCAATCGTCTTTGCGCTTTAATTGGTCGTATGATGATGTTAGGGATCGTCTGAACCGAATGCGATTTGATGAGGTTTGTGCTTGAATCATTTTAAATAGAGTGTACTTAAGATGATTGTATTGTATCCGTATTTGTGAGCGTGTTTGTCTTGTCTTTGTTTGTAGTTCGTGCCGTTCAGTGGGGCGATCTGAGGATATTCCTGAGGGCATTGGGGCTAGGTTTGCGGTGCGAGAGACCCAGCGCCTATACATAGCGACGCCGTATGGATCGGTTTGGTATCTTGGAGAGCGTTTGGTCTTTCAGGCAGGGTGGCCAGCTCCGGTGGTGCCTAAGGATCCGCCGAGGGTCCTGTTCGAGCGAGGGGTTGCTGCTCAGGATCGTGTAGCGTTGTATGGAGAGGGAGAGTCAGTGAGCCTCCTCTGTCCTGGGGAAGACTATGCCCACTTTGCTGAGTCTCGGCTTGCTTGTGGGCCGATTGAGGTATGTGTGCTTCGGTGTTTGGGGGTGCGTAGGGTAATTTTTGCGAAAAAATTTCCCTGACGTGACGTGTGCGTTTTGTATTTGTTTTGCAGGAGTTTGATCCCGAGATGGCAGAGCAGCCTGATGACTTCCCTACGACTATCGAGTATGATGACTCGGGCGTCCGTCGTACCTTTGTTCTGCCGACGTACTTGCCGGTGACTACCGACGCGGGCATGGACAGCTGGACGAGCAAGGTGAAGAAGGTATGTACTTGTGTGATTGTATGTATGTGTATAAGCCCCCAGTTTGATCGAGGTATGAAGTATATCGATGATCAAACTTGTGAGAGTCGTTTTTTGTGTTACCCCCTCCAGTTTGGTTTAATTTGGGTGAAATTAAGGTAAAGTGGGGTGGACTGCGTTTGTTTTGAAATTTTCCCCCTAAGTTTGACTTAATTTGAGTGAAATTAAGGCAAAATGGAGAAAAGTGTGAACTGTGTTTGTGTTGTGTTTCACAGGTGGCTAAGGAGGCGCATAAGAAGCTATGGCGTATAGCCAACAGGTGGAGGATGGCTTGGGCTGAGCAGACAGCGCAGTTGTGTCAGAGCCGAGCTGAGACGGCTCAGATTCGGCGTGAGTTCGACGAGTATCGGCGCCGTCACCCAGAGTGAATTTGTGTATTTAAAGATTGTATGAACCTTTATGTACATGTCGTTGTAGCTTGAACTTTGAACTTTGTTGTAGTAGCTTGAACTCCGTCGGTAAACCTGTTTGGTGGGCTTGGTTGAAGAAATGATATGATTCCCGAGTGGGATGCGTTGATGTTCATTTTAGATTGCGAAATGTTTTGCAAAAGGTTCATTTTAAATGAGAAATGAGCTCGTGTGAATGCGAAAAATGTTATGCGTTGACTCGTGGTAAGAATCGGAATTGCTAAAGTGAAGCGTGATGTTGATATATGGGGAACAACGAGAGAATGTCGTAGCCCAAAGTAGGTTGTAGTGTTTTAGGAAAGACGAAATTAGGAAAATTTTGAGAAAAACCAGCCCCTGAAACCGCATAAGCTTATGCGGTTGCAAGGGGAAACCGCATAGGCTTATGCGGTTTGGTGTGCAAACCGCATAGAGCCATGCGGTTTGTTGGCCTGGCTGTTAGCGCTGTATTTCCATATTTCGGACATTGTTTTCCTATATAAGGAGAGGGGGTGCGTGCCATAATCTTCATTCACAATCACTTCTCTTCTTTGTGCTTTTGCTTTAGGTTTTTGCTCTCATAAATATATTAGGCATATTTATAAAAGTTTTTTTTTTTTTTGTTTTTTTGTTTTTGTGTCCAAGAGAATGGAGGAGCATTTTGATGCTCTTTTGAAGAGGTGGACGTCTTCCTTGAGTTCGGGGATGAAGAAGGCGGTGTATGATGATGGTGCGGGTGTTTTTATTGGCTTTCGTCAAATGAAAGTCGATGTAGACTTCCTTGATTCGTGCTTGGATTATTGGGATCCTAGCTTGCATGTTTTTAGGTTTCCCGGGGGAGAGGTGTGCCCTTTGATGGAGGAGTTCTCGGCCATTGCTGGATGGTCGAAACGGACTACTCCTGTGGTCGTTAGGAGTGAGCTTTGTTACAACGGGATGTTGCGAAACTTCCTTGGGATGACAAACGCTCATGCTGCAGGTTTGTTTGAGGGAGGCAAGGTAAACATGCTTCTCTTGTGTCAACGATATATGAATAAGGCTGATACTAGTATTTCGGACCGTTCTAAAGTGAGGGCCCTTGCTTTTTGTTTGGTTCATCGTTATGCTTTTGCGGGGTCCATGCCAGATGGTGTGTTCGGGAACGCGAGGTATGCTCGTGTTGTCGAAGAGATGGAGCGAGGACATGATCCTTCTGCGTTGATCCTAGCGGAGACTATACTGGGCTTAGACGACCGTTATGCTAATCGTCTGAGCTCGTACAGGCCGCGCTAGGATTCTCAACGCTTGGCTCATGGAGAGGCCGAGTGTGTATAGAGCTCTTCCCCTTGGAGGTGTCTTCAAGGCGGCGGACGACGCCTCGGAAGATGGATCGGGCTAACCCTCGAGCGTTTGCTAAACTACTACCGGTGGTTTGTGAAGGAGAGCAAAGATTCGTTGGTATGTTTCGTGGTGGGGTATTACGGAGGTAACGGCAGACCGGTGGCGAACGCGGCTCATGGGTTGATGTTGTGCCAGGTTTGAACGGGCGTATGGATTCATCCTCTTCGGCTTGAAGAGGCAAATCGGAACTTGCGCAGACTATTAGGATCGGGATCACGCGAGGTTGGAGGGTTGTTGTCTTAAACAACCAGATGATTGATGCCTGGATCCGAGGGTGGTCGGATCGTGTTACTTGGGCTGTGCCGGAGCATATAGAGTCTAGCCGTGTTACGGACTTCTATACACGGTGGTACCGTTCCAATGATCCTAAGGAACGTGAGAATCAAAGGAGGAGGGAAAAGAATGGGCCAAGGCCCTCCTTGGCGTATGAGGCGGTGCGCGAAAGGAGGGACTATGGTGATCTTTGTACTGTTGGTGCAGGTGTTTCTTCTTCGAGACCGGCGCGGGAAAGGCTTGGACCGAAGGTGACCGTTAAAGATCGCCTAGGGCCAAGGATCGAGGAGCCCAGGTTGAGCGGGATGAGGATCCGATCGAGCCCTGTGTTTTGAGAGATCTACTCCCGTCCTTAGGTCGAAAGTTGTGGCGGATCGGCCTCTTGAAGATGAAGAGGTCAACCCGAAGCGTCCGAAAAAGATTTGATTAGTTTGTTGTGTTTAGTTTAGAAAGATTCCTTTATTTAAATACATGTTTTAGATTTGAATAAAGGGCTAAGGAGGCTTGTTCCTAGCTCCTTTCTAAATTGCGGAAAATTCTAAATAAAGTAATAAAATAGAATTTATTTGCTTTTGCCTTGTCTCGTTGCTTTCTTTGTTTTGTTTTGAAATGTTCTCGACCTTTTAAGCTTGAACACTTGTATTTTGTCTCAAATCCTCGACCTTTTTAAGCTTTGGACTTGTGCGTTTGAATTGTTTTGTCTTAAATCCTCGACCTTTTTAAGCTTTGGATTCACTGTTTGACTTGTTCCGCCTTTAAGTCCTCGACCTTTTTAAGCTTTGGACTTGGATTCGTGTTTTGTTTTGTGTTGACTGTGTTTCGACCTTTTTAAGCTTTGAGCGTGTCATTTTGTGAGTGCAAAACCCTCGACCTTTTTAAGCTTTGGGCATGCGTGCTAGAAGAAGTTCGGTTGTGCTTTTGACAAGTCGCCACGATTCTGCGTTTGAATACGTAATCAAACCGGCGTAGTTCGTGTGATTCGGTTGAGCTCTTTGCAAAGTCGCCACGATTCCACAAAGGCGTGGAATCAAACCGAGCGTAGTTCACTCATGCGAGAGCGAGTTTTGTCCTTTTTGTGAAGTACATTGCAAATTTGTTTAAGGGTAGTATTTCTTGAGTTGATCAAGATTTGTTGGCAGTCGGAAGTCTTGACCGTCAAGGTCAGTTAGTTTCACGGCTCCTCCGGGAAGGATTTCCTTGACCAAGTACGGTCCGGCCCAATTGGGTTTGAATTTCCCCCTTGGGTCGACTGGTAATGGTGCTCGGATGGATTTGAGTACTAGGTCACCCACTTTAATGTTTCGTGGTTTGACCCGTTTGTTGTAGGCGCGTTGTAGGTGAGATTGATACATTCGGACTGTACTTAGTGAATGTAGTCGTCTTTCGTCTAGGAGAATGAGTTGTTCGTAGCGTTCGCGTGCCCATTCGGCTTCAGGAATGTCTGCTTCCATGAGGATTCGAAGGGATTGCATTTCGATTTCTACGGGTTGAACGGCTTCCATTCCGTAGGTTAGGAAATAGGGTGTCATGCCTGTGGGTGTGCGGATTGTGGTGCGATATCCCCATAATGCAAATGGGATTTTGTGGGGCCAGTCGTGGCAGGTGTCGATCATCTTTTTAAGGATTGATACGACGGTTTTGTTTGCTGCCTCAACTGCGCCGTTGGTTTGCGGTCGATAGGGTGATGACTTGTGTCGTTGTATTTTGTATTTGAGAAGAAGTGGCTCGACTTCCCCTTGAAAGTGCGTGCCTTGGTCACTAATGAACTCGTGTGGTATGCCATAGCGACAAATGATGTTGTTTTGTATGAATTTTGCGACTTCTTTTGTGCCTAGCTTGCGGTACGATGCGGCTTCGACCCATTTGGTGAAATAGTCGATGGCCACGAGGATGAAGCAGTGTCCTCCTGCTCCTACGGGTTGTACTTTGCCAATGACGTCGATGCCCCACGTGGAGAAGGGCCATGGCGAGGTTAAACTGTATAGTGGTGAAGGAGAGATGTGTTGTATGTTTGCGAAGATTTGACAATTATGGCAATGTTTGACATATTTTGCGCAGTCGGCTTCCATGGTTGTCCAGTACCATCCTAGCCTTATGATTTGTTTGCACATGGCTCGTGCGTTCATGTGTGGTCCGCACTCGCCATCGTGTACTTGGGACATGATTTCGTGTCCTCTCTTGTGGTCGACGCACAAGAGAAGTGTACCTTGAGGCGTCTTTTTGAGTAGTTTGCCCATTTCCATCACGAATTGTGATGATAACAGGCGTAGGGCTCACTTGGCCCGTTTGTCGGTGTTTGGCGGGTATTCGCCGGTTGTTTTGTAGTTGATGATTGCTTGGTACCAAGGGTCGGTTTGTTCTTCCTCGGCTTCAATGTCACAGATGTAGGCGGGTTCGTTCCGTCGTTCCACGACAATGGGTAGAGTTTCCATCCCCGGGGGTATGTTGATCAGTGACGCGAGTTTGGATAACGTGTCGGCGAATTGGTTTTCTTCGCGCGGAAGGTGTATGAATTCTACGTGATAGAATTCATTTATGAGTTCTTGTATTTTGTTTTGGTATAATGCTAGGTTTTCGTTAAGTATCTTCCATGCTCCGGACACTTGGTTGATTATGAGGGAGGAGTCCCCATAGACTCTTATGTTGCGGGCGTTGAGTACAAGCGCTGCTTGGAGACCGTGCAAGCATGCTTCGTATTCTGCTGCGTTGTTTGTTACGTCGAAGTCCAGTTTAATGGATAAGGGTGTGTGTTCGCCATTTGGGGATATGAGAAGTATTCCTACTCCGCAACCTCGATAGTTGGATGAACCATCAAAGTATAATTCCCATTGTTCTTGGTTGATGTTGTAAATCCCGTCGTCTGGAAGGGATGTGGTGTCTATGATTGGTTGCTCGGTGATTGCGTTTTCGGCTAGGAAATCGGAGACTACTCGTCCCTTAATTGCTTTGAGGGTTACATACTTAAGGTCGAATTCGGCTAGGAGCAATGTCCATCTGGCCATTCGTCCGTTAGGTACAGGTTTCTCGAAGAGGTATTTTACGGGGTCCATTGTGGAATATACCCTTGTTTGATGTGCTAGCATATAGTGACGGAGTTTTTTGGATGACCATACTAAGGCTAGGCAACTCTTCTCGACGGGTGAGTATCGATTTTCGTAATCGAGAAACTTCTTGCTTATGTAGTAGATTGCGTGTTCTTCGCCGTTGACTTCTTGAGCGAGCATGGCGCCCATGGCGGTGGGTGTTGTTGTAAGGTATAAGGATAAGGGTAAACCTTCTTGGGGTGGTCGCAGAACCGGCGGGTTAGTTAGCAATTCTTTGACCTTGTCAAATGCTTTTTGACATTCCTCGTCCCATTCAACGTGGTCGGCTTTCTTGAGCTTCTTGAAAACTGGTTCACATATCATGGTGAGTTTGCTGATGAAGCGTGAGATGTATTGGATTTGGCCTAAGAAACTTCGAATCTCGTCGAGGTTCTTCGGGGGTTGCATTTCGAGGATTGCTTTGACTTTCGAGGGGTCGACCTCGATGCCTCTTTGGCTCACTACGTGTCCTAGTAGTTTACCGGATTTAACTCCAAAAGTACATTTTTGGGGGTTGAGGCGCATTTTGTATTGCCGTAGGCGAACGAAGAACTTGCGGAGGTTAGTGATGTGACCACTTCTCTCCTTTGATTTTACGATCATATCGTCGACGTAAACTTCGGCTTCCTTGTGCATCACGTCGTGTAAAGGGGTTGTAGCGGTGCGTTGGTATGTAGAGCCAGCATTGGTTAGGCCGAAGGGCATAGCTGTGTAGCAGTATGTCCCCCACGGTGTAATGAAGGCCGTCTTTGCCATGTCTTCAAGTGACATTTTGATTTGATTGTAGCCTGCGTAGCCGTCCATGAAGGATAGGAGGGCGTGATCGGCGGTCTTTGTCGACCAGGGCGTCCACATGGGGTAATGGAAAGTCATCTTTGGGACTAGCTTTGTTCAAGTCACGAAAGTCAACGCATACTCGAATTTTGCCATTCTTTTTCAGGACTGGGACCATGTTCGAGACCCATTCAGGATATTCGATGACTTGGATGAAACCGGCTTGTAGTTGCTTCTCGATTTCTTCCTTGACCATAAGGGACCATTCGGGACGTAGTCTTCTTAGCTTTTGCTTGATGGGTTCAGAATCGGTTTGATGGAGATCACGATGCTCGGCGATGCTTCGCTCGATGCCGCATGTCTTTGTATGACCAAGCGAATACGTCCTTGAATTCGCTTAGGAGTTGTGTAAATTGGGTGCGCTCGTGTTCGTCTAGTGAGGCTCCTAGTTGTAGTTCCCTTGGTTCTTCGGGGGTTCCCACGTTTATGGTTATGGTTTCCTCGATGATAGGGTCCTGTGTTTTGGGAGAAACAATGTTTGCAATGTATTTGTTTAATGATTGTTCATTTTTATCGCATGAGTTAGTGTCTTTTGATTTGTTTGTTGTTTGTTGATTGTTAGATGTTTGTGCTTTGTTGTTTGTTTTAGCTTGAGACAAGGCGTAAGCAAATTTATTCATTTCATTATTTTGAGAAGAATTATTCGACAACTCAGAAAATTGCTTGGAGCTAGCCTCCGTAAAAAGAAAGTCTAAACTAAAGCTAGAATCTAGGATAGATGGGTCGACAGGTGACCCGACACTTAGAGCATTAGAAGTTAAAAGAATTTCTTCTTCTTCTTCTTCGTCTTCGCTGTTTGAGGAGCTGCTTGAGCTGCTTGAGTTGCTTGAGGTGCTTGAGTTGCTTGGGGTGCTTGAGTTGCTTGGGGTGCTTGAGTTGCTTGGGGTGCTTGAGTTGTTTGAGTTGTGATGTAAATTGCGTCGTTGCTGGAGGAAGGTGTGGTTTTCCTCCGAGGTTTCTTGACCTTTCCTTGATCGATGAGGTCTTGGATAGCGTGTTTGAGTCTTAGGCAACTTTGAGTGCTATGCCCCATGCCACGGTGGTATGCACAGAAGGCGTTGGGGTCCCATGATTTTGATTTCTTATTCGTGGGCGGCTCATTGATAGGTCCGATCGGTGCAAGATAATCTTTTGCGATTAGTTTCTGTAATGCTACGGCGTAAGGCATGTAGAGTTTGTCAAAAATCCTTGTGGGGCCGTGTTTGTTGTGTCTTTTTCGTCCCCTGAGGGTGCGTTCTTGAAGAGTGCTTGTGAGGCGGGATCTTCATAGCTTGATGTGAGGTCCTTTTCAATGCGGGTGCCAATTTCGATAAGATGCTCAAAGTTCAACGCTGCGTAGTGAAAGTAATATCGCCGGCGCCGCATCTTTGAAGAGGAAAGTGTTGATGAGTTCGTTTTCATGCGGATGATTTGGGATTCGGGAGAGCAGTTTCCTCCATTGGATGAGGTGTTTGACGAATCCTTCGCCATCCTTTTGATGGAAGGCCTCGAGGTCGTCGAGTGAGGCTGGGTTGGCGAGTTCCTTCTCGATGCGCCTTTCCAGACGCTCGACTGCGGTCCGATGTAAAGCCTTCAGGTGATTGATGTCTCTTGCAAGTTGATTGACGTGTTGTATTATCTCGTCGGTGGGGAGCCAATATTCGTCGTCCTCCTCGTCACTAGACCAGTAGACTGCATTGACTTGGTCATCAGAGGGCGTGATGAGGTAGGAACAGTCTAGAATAGGGACTGATCCCACGAAAATTGCATGATTACCAAGCGGGTTCTCGTTGTTCGAAGGCTTGGTAGGCTGAGATGGTTTGCTGAGCTTTCCTTGATCAATGAGATCTTGGATAGCGTTCTTAAGCCTAAAGCAATTCTCGGTGTCATGCCCCTTGCCTCGGTGGTATGCACAGACGGCATTGGGGTTCCAAGATTTAGGCTTTTTGTCCTCGGGTGGCTCGCTAGTAGGCCCGATTGGTTGCAGATAGTTCTTTTCGACCAACCTTTGAAATGCCTTGGTGTAAGACATAAAGAGAGGGTCAAAGTTCCTCTTGGCTTTGGGAGGTGGTGAGAAGGTAGTTGCGAATGCGTCGAGGGTGTCATCATCAAGGTTACCGACGGTACGATTTTCGTCATTCTTGACCGCACGGGAGGACTTAGAGGAGCTCCCTTGATATGCATGGCCGGTGTATTTAGCCATGGTGCCAGTCCTAAGGTCATCTTCGATTTGAGTGCCGACCTTAGTTAGTTCTTTGAAGTTCGAATGTTCTTTGCACCTCATGTAGAATTGATACGGGTCGCAGGTTGTTTATGAACTTGGGAACAAGCTCGTCCTCGCGGGACGGTTAGGGATTTGAGCGCTAGCTTCTTCCAACGGTGAGGTAGTCGGTGAAGCCTTCGTTGTCCTTTTGAGATAGGACTTCTAGGGTGCGGATCGAGACTTGGGTGTCTTCGTTGTCTCGATCTGTCGATCGAATTCAACCGTGAGTTCTTCAAAAGTAGGGATACGCTATGGGTCGAGTGAGTAGAACCATGTCTTCAGATCTTTGCTAGAGAGTGCGGGAAAAGAGTTAGCCGTTGTTTGGCATCTACTCCTTTACTGACCATTTGGGACTTGAAAGCTCGGATGTGAATGATCGGGCTCTCATGTCCTTGAAAGATGGGAAGATCACTAAGGGCGAGCTTGTTAGGGCGCTCATCCTTAATGCTGGCGGGTACGATTTCATTTTCCTTGTGGATGGAGTAAGTACTCGAGACATAGAGCCTTTCCTCCATGGCTTGGAGCTTCTTAGCGTGTCTATCAGCTTCTTCCTTAATCTTGGTTTCCATGCGTTCCACTTCGGTGGTGTGGGTAGTCAAAAGGCGTTCGAGGTCGGTCGACTTTGCACCAACTTGGTCACTGAGCGCGGTGACGTCTTCGTTGTTGCCGCCATTTTATGTGTAGGTGCGTTTTTTGTATGGGATTATTACACGGTGCTTAGTGCGACGAGTATCCAGCTGAGGCCTGCATTTCACTTTGCATTAGTGACACGACTCGACCCACTAGACTCACATTCATTTTAGGCATTCATTTTAGCTCATTTCTTTGTTTAGAAAGACCTTTTATGTTTGAAAAGAGGAGATTTTCGAAAAAGGTTTTGCTAGAGGAAGCTTTTGAGGCGAGGATGCGTCGCTGCCTCGCCACGATGTTAAAACGTTTTGCTTTGCATCCGTCGAACTGATATCGGTGATTTGCCGAGGTGAGCTCGAGTCGGATGTGTAAAAGAGGAAGGATTCGGCTCGAGAGTGATTAGCAAGTCGAACCGAGGATGTTAAATGTAGAACCTAGGCCGTGTGACCTAGAGGATTGAAAGCCACGAGCTTGGGTTTTAATCCTTGCTCGGGTTTTTGCTTGTTAGTGAAAAAGGGAAGTTTTGAAAAAGCTTGTTTCAAAAATTCGCGATAGTTTTGTTTGAAAAGGTGTTAGATGTTAGGTTCATTTATCTTTGAAACGTTTAGGCGAGTTTTCGAAGATATGAATGCATATGCTTGTTTTGAAAAGGGACCATGGAGTGCATGGCCTCGAACTTGTACGTATGACTCAAAAAGGGTGAAAAATGAGTCAGTCGGGTACACCTCCAACTACCTCGAGTACGCTTTGGCAGATACTTAACCCCTCTATTTCCTTACGCCGGAGCGATAGGTTTTCTAGAGGGAGCACTGGGGCGGTCGAGATAATCGTTTACGGCAAGCCGTGGAGGGGAGAGAGGAAAGTTAGTCCTGCACGTGCTTTATCGAGTGGACAAGCCTGCGTGTTGGAACCACCTCTCAAGGGTGTAAAGGGTGCCTAGATTCCAAAAGGAATGGACTCTAAACGAATGTGCATAGCTCAAATATGTATACAAGGATTGTTCAAGGCTTTCAAGTTTCACCTCTTTATTTTTAAAAAGAAAAAGCTAGTTTTAAGTTTTTAAAAATAAGATTTCCCCAGCGGAGTCGCCAAACTGTGGAACCCGGGATCGGACCCAACTCGGCGTCTTGCTTAAGGGCGGATTTTAAAGTTAAAAAAGATTAAGTTAGAAAAACCTTTAAGAATCATATGGAGTCGCCACCTATTTATCGCGAAAATAGGAACTCGCTACCATGTTCTAAGTTAAAAACATGTTCTTAGATTTTGAGCACGCCGACACCCCTAGATCTAAGGCTTGTGAAACCAGATTGGATTCTAAAGTAGGGTACTTTAGAAAAAGAGTTAATTCAAATAATGATTTATGAAAACCTTTTAGAAAAGCCTATGTAAAAATAGCCTCTACTGACCTAGAACAATCCTTGTAAGATGAAATTTGAGCCAATGTTATCGCTACGTACAAGTGCGATAAGTTTGTAAAAGAATGCAGATGCAGATGCAAAAAGATTGATTAAAACCCTCAGTTTAGCATGTTTAACTTGTTAACGAATACGGTTCAGTTAAAGGTCGAATTCATTGTTTAAGTTGATTTTAATGCAAGACAGAAAGGGTGCAAGATGCATGCAAATAAAATAAAGTTCAATTGTCCATTGGTTTATTTTATAAGGTCGGTTGCTTATGCGACTTTGGCGTGTCATCGGATATGGAGTGTACCCGAAGTAATAAGAACACTTGGAAGGCAAGCGCGCTCGGGTGCCAAAGCCGGGGGGGGCGCTAGAGTGTAGTCCCCTTTGTTAGTCCATAGAAAATAAGAAAAAGCTTTGATCCAAGTGGATCGGTACCTACCTTGTCCTGACGCTTCAGATCTAGGCAGAGCTTCGCTTCTTGAACTAAAAAGGAGGATGAATTCAACACGGGATGGTGTGTTGAACTCAAGGATTTGAGTGCGTGAGGCTTTTTGTGAGAGAGGGTTTGTGTATTGTGAATTGTATGTGAAATTGTGATGTGAAAGTATGATTTGAGGTCGAGGTATAGGGCTGTATATATACTAAAAACCTCGGAGAAATTAGGAAACTGGGGTATAAAACCAGGCCTGGAAACCGCATAGCCTTATGCGGTTGCCAGGGCAAACCGCATAGCCTTATGCGGTTGCCTCTCCAAACCGCATAAGGTCATGCGGTTTGATGGCTTGGTTTTAGGGCTGCTTTCCAAGTTTCGGTTGCATAAAATCTTTGAAAGATACAGTATAATTTCGTGCGTGTGTGCCAAGAAAAGAGCTGAGATATTTTATGATGTGCAGGGCTTTGGAGTGCGGGCCAAAGGCTTGGGTTTGGGCTCGGTTTTGGGCCCGAGACCCGGAAAAATGAAAAAGGGTGTATTTGCATAGATTTGTGAAATAAGCTAAGACGTGAAGCTATATTTTGTGTAAGAGGGGGCTAAATAGCGGTTTTAGCTACCGGGCCTAAATTTAGGAATTTAGGAATGCTGAATTAGACCTTGTTAATGTAAAAGGGCCAATTGTAGTGCAAATGCGAAGCTCATGCCAAATGAAGCAGGACGAGGACCTAGCTAGACTCCAAATGGACAAAATGAACGTTATTTAAGTGTGATGTGATGCGACCTAAACCATTTTAACATTTAAAACGACTCAAAATGAATTCGACATTAGTTAGAACTGTATAAGTCAACGTTAAAGCATGCGTAATAAAAGTCCGTGTTACATCACAGGGTTTTGTGTGGGAGGGTACGGATATGGGTATCCACAAGTCCGAATGTATCAATCTCGCCTACAACGCGCCTACAACAAACGGGTCAAGCCACGAAACATCAAAGTGGGTGACCTAGTACTCACATCAGTCCGAGCACCATTACCAGTCGACCCAAGAGGAAAATTCAAACCCAATTGGGCCGGACCGTACTTGGTCAAAGAAATCCTTCCCGGAGGAGCCGTGAAACTAACTGACCTTGACGTTCAGGACTTCCGCTTACCAACGAATCTTGATCAACTCAAGAAATACTACCCTTAAACACAAACAATTTTGCAATATATTTCAAAAAACAAAACTCACTCTCGCATGGGTGAACTACGCTCGGTTTGATTCCACGCACTGTGGATACGTAGGCAGCTTTGCAAAAGGCTCAACCGAATCACACGAACTACGCCGGTTTGATTCTGTATTTAAAAAGCAGATACGTAGGCAGCTTATCAAAAGCACAACCGAACTTTTTAGCACGCATGCCCAACGCTTAAAAAGGTCAAGGGCGTTGCACTCACAAAAAGACACGCTCAAAGCTTAAAAAGGTCAAGAGCACAGTCGACACAAAAAAAAAAAAAAAAAAAAGATCCAAGTCCAAAGCTCAAAAAGGTCGAGGACTTAAAGACGGAACAAGTCAAACAAAGATCCAAGTCCAAAGCTTAAAAAGGTCGAGGACTTAAAAACAAAACAAATCAAACAGGCAAATCCAAAGCTTAAAAAGGTCGAGGATTTTAAAACAAAGTATGAATGTTCGAAGCTTAAAAAGGTCGAGAACACTCAAAAATAAACAAACGAAAGTAACGAGACAAGGCAAAAGCAAATTAATTCTATTTTATTACTTTATTTAGAATTTTTCGCAATTTAGAAATGAGCCAGGAACAAGCCTCCTTAGCCCTTTATTTGAATCTAAAAACAAGTATTTAAATAAAGGAAATTTTCTAAACAAAACAAAGCAAACTACTCAAGTCATCTTCTGACGCTTCGGATTAGCCTCTTCATCTTCAAGGGGCCGCTCCGCCACAATCTTCGAACTCAGCACAGGGACAGATCCCTCAAAGCCTGGGGGCTCGATCGGATCCTCATCCTGCTCGACTGGGGGCTCCTCGATCCTTGACCCTAGACGATCTTTAACAGTCACCTTCGGTCCAAGCCTTTCCCGCGCCGGTCTCGAAGAAGAAGCATCTGCATTAGCCGCACAAAGATCACCATAGTCCCTCCTTTCGCGCACCACCTCATACGCCAAGGAGGGCCTTGGCCCATTCTTTTCCCTCCTCCTTTGATTCTCCCGCTCCTGAGGATCATTGGAACGATACCACCGTGTATAGAAGTCGGTAACACGACTAGACTCTATATGCTCCGGAACAGCCCAAGTAACACGGTCCGACCATCCTCGGATCCAAGCATCGATCATTTGGTTGTTTAGCACAACAACCCCTCCAACCTGAGTATCCTGCTCGGGTATGGTCTGAGCAAGCCCGATCTGCCTCTTCAAGCGAAGAGGATGAATCCACACTCCTCGTTCAAACCCACACAACATCAACCCACGAAGCATTCGCAATGCACGCCGCCAGAATCACGTGAATACCCCACCAAGACACGCACCAACGAATGGAGCTATCTTTGACAAACCCGGTAGTAGTTTAGCGAACGCTCCAAGGTCACCACTCCATCTTCGCGACGTCGTGGCGCTGACCTTGAAAACACTCCCAAGAGGGGGCTTTATACACACTTAGCCTCTCCATGAGCCAAACGTTGAGAATCCTAGCGCAACCTGTGACGAGCTCAGACGATTAGCACAACTGGCCGCCTAAACCCAAAGATGGTCTCCGCTAAGATCAACGCAGAAGGATCATATCCCCTCTCCATCTCTTCGACAACACGAGCATACCTCGCGTTTCCGAACACTCCATCTGGCATGGACCCCGCAAAAGCATACCGTTGAACCAAACAAAAAGCAAGGGCCCTCCGCCTGGAACGGTCCGAAATACTGGTATCAGCTTTATTCATGTATCGTTGACACAAGAGAAGCATGTTTACCTTGCCTCCCTCAAACAAACCTGCAGCATGAGCATTCGTCATCCCAAGGAAGTTTCGCAACATCCCGTTATAGCAAAGCTCACTCCTTACAACCACAGGAGTAGTCCGTTTCGACCACCCCGCAATGGCCGAGAACTCCTCCATCAAAGGACACACCTCTCCCTCGGGAAACCTAAACACGTGCAAACCAGGATCCCAATAATCTAAGCACACATCAAGGAAGTCTAGATCGACTTTCATTTGGCGAAAGCCAATAAAAACACCCGCACCATCATCATACACCGCCTTCTTCATTGCCGAGCTTAGTGAAGAAGTCCACCTCTTCAAAAGAGCATCAAAATGCTCCTCCATTTTCTTGAATACAAAAAAACTTTTATAAATATACCTAATATATTTATGAGAGCAAAAATCTAAAGCAAAAGAAAAGAAGAGAAGTGTTTGCGAGTGAAGATTATGGCACGCACCCCCTCTCCTTATATAGGAAAACAATGTCTGAAATATGGAAATACAGCGCTACCAGACAGACCAGAAAACCGCATGGCTCTATGCGGTTTGCAACCCAAACCGCATAAGCCTATGCGGTTTAGCCCACGAACCGCATAAGGCTATGCGGTTTCAGGGGCCGGTTTTTCTCAACTTTTCCTAATTTCGTCTTTTCTAAAACACTACAATCTACACCACCCTACGACATCCTCTTGTTGTTCCCCACACCGCAACATTACGCTTCACTTTAGCATATACGATTCGTACCACGAGTCAAAACACAAACATTTTCAACGTTCATGCAAGCTCATTTCGCATTTAAAATGAACTTTTCACAAAAACATTTTCACAATCTAAAATCAAAATCAATACATCCCACTCGGGAATCATATCATTTTTCAAACAAGCGTACCAAACAGGTTTATCAACGACAATCAAGTTCCCAGCTACAACGATCAAGTTCAAAGTTCAAGCTACAACGACATGTACATAAAGGTTCATACAATCTTTATTACACAAATTCACTCGGGATGACGACGACGATACTCGTCAAACTCACACCGAATCTGAGCTGTCTCAGCCCGGCTCTGACACAACTGAGCAGCCTGCTCAGCCCAAGCCATCCTCCACCTGTTGGCTATCCGCCATAGCTTCTTATGAGCCTCCTTAGCCACCTGTGATACACAACACACAAACACTTCACATTTCTCTCCATTTTGCCTCAATTTCACTCAAATCAAGTCAAACTTAGGGGGGAAATTTCAAATTAACAGCGCTCATCCCCACTTTGCCTTAAATTTCACTCAAAATTAAGCCAAACTCGAGGGGGTAACACAAAAACACGCATCTCACTAGTTTTATCTTCGCTATACTTCATACCTCGATCAAACTGGGGGCTCACTCACATATACAACAAAGACACATACCTTCTTCACCCTACCCGTCCCAAATTGGCCCATGCCCGCTGCTGGTCACCGGCAAGTACGTCGGCAAAGTGAAAGTACGACGCACACCCGACTCGTCGTACTCAACGGTGGTAGGGAAGTCACCGGGCTGCTCCGCCATCTCCGGATCAAATTCCTACAAAACAATTTCAAAACGCACACGTCAGGGAAATTTTTCGCAAAAATTACCTTACGCACCCTCAAAAGAAGCAAGCATACCTCAATCGGCCCACACGCAAGCCGAGACGCAGCAAACTGGCCATAGTCTTCCCCAGGACAGAGAAGACTCACCGACTCTCCTTCCCCGTATAACGCCACCCGATCCTGAGCAGAAACCCCTCGCTCAAACAGGACCCTCGGCGGATCGCCAGCACCACCGAGCAAAGCCACCCTGCCTGAAAGACCAAACGCTCTCCAAGGTACCAAACCGGCCCATACGGCGTCGCCAGGTACAGGCGCTGGGTCTCTCGCACTGCAAACCTAGCTCCAATGCCCTCAGGAATATCCCTGTACTGGCCCCACGGGAACGGCACGAACTACAAACAAAGACAAGACAAATACTCATAAATACAAATACAATACAATCATTTTAAGTACACTCTATTTAAAATGGTTCAAGCACAAACCTCATCAAACCGCATCCGGTTCAGACGATCCCGAACCTCGTCATACGACCAGTTAAACGCAAAGACGGTTGACGTGCCCCAATGCACGCATCGGGTACTCCTTCGCGATCCTCACAGCATGCGGGGGGAGCAGAAAAGGAAAATGGCTAAGAATCCATGACTGCACACACAAGAAACAAAAACACGTTACAAAAACACGTTACAAAGACAAAGACAAAGAAAACAAACAACAATGCACCCGAAACAACGACAGAATTAACACGTACCTCCATCAAGAACCCAGGCGAGACTAAGGACAGTCTCGACCCTCGATCCATGACCCGCGGTCTCACGGCATCCATGCAGAAACGAATGCACAAACCCAAAGACGGCGTCACCCAGTCGAACGTCCCAATTGCATTCCACTCCAGGAGATGCATAAGGACCGATGTCGACGCCCGCTCGCCTTTATCGCCGAAGTACACGGCGCTGACAAACCACCACAACCACATACGAGCATTCTGCTCGTCACTCCACTCCGAGGGGCCATACTCGGTCTTCCCCTCAAAGTACTCCAAGATATAGCTCGTCTTGAAAGTATAAGGTGGAGCACCCTCGCAAATCACCTCCAAACCACCGCCGATCGTGACGGCCACAACCTCGCCCACAACGGACGGCGCAAACTCAAAGCTCATGTCACGGCCCCCGAATCGGCCTGCTATGACCGCATACTCAGACAAGGTAATGCCGGCCTCAAAGCCGGGCATATGGAACGTCGTCGTGGTGTCCCAATACCTATCTAAGAAGGCCCTGATCAACATCAGGTTCGCCGTCTGCTTCTTCCTCGCAATCTCTCTCCAATGGCCAACCAACGGGCCAAAAGCACTACGCAACACCCAAGCCTGCGCTCCCAGCGCAAGCTTCTCCTCAAAAACACACATTACGGATGACACGCCCGAGAAAGTCCTCATCGAACCTTTCTGCCAACCCATCGTCGCTCGATAGGAAACGTGTCTCTCCGGGGCAAGTAAAAGGTTATGGCCATCCCAGCCCTTGGCGAACGCCCTGTTCGCACGTGGTTTTCGCGGCCTAGAGCTACTCGCTCTAGGCGCAACCTCCTCAGCCTCCTCAGCAACATCCATCTCAGCCTCCAGCTCGTCCACAAACTCCTGAGCAAACGCATCCGCCTCCTCCTCCTCAAGATCAGGCGCAGGGACATGCCTCCCACGACCCCTACCTCGTGACTGCCCACGTCTAGTGGACAAATCACGAGGGTCGGCTTCCCTCTCGCTACGTGTACGCCTCAAACCACTCGAGCTAGAGGCTCCCTCGGTCCTCGAGCTAGCACTCCTACGGGATTTCGATCTCGTAGTACGACCAGAACCCTCTCCTGCAACAAACACAACCAATACATACGGCTATAATACATGCAAGCATACAACTTGGCATACACATGCACAAAATACACACAAATAATACACACATAATACATATACATCCTTTAAACACATTACAATATACACCCCACAAAGCATTTTTAGGCCTAATTCACAATTAAGCCGAAAACCGTTCTCTACACTTCAAAATTACAACTTTATGGTTTCTACGCGCCATAATAGCCCCCAACAATAACCCATTACAAGCAATTGCATTTTGGTCACTCCGATCAAAAACCCCCAATTCGCCTTAATCACTCCGTAAAACTACGACTTAAAACGGCGATTTGAAAGCCTTAACTCGACTTTTTCGCAAAACTAACGCTATATGCATGCTATACTCGCTATGGGCATCCTACACCGAAGTTTAATTGAAATTCCGGGTCGGAAAATCCGGGTTCGTTTTCGGGCCCGAAACCTAATTTGGACGTTTTTCACACAAAGACGGTCTAAATCACAATCAATTCACACATACACGTTCACATGGCATAATGCAACACAATAACGTCAATTTCAAGCATTCAAACGGCAAATTTCAAGCAAAACTCGGGTTTTCATACAAAACCCGTCTTTTCACCATTTCAAAGCAAAACTAGCTAATTACAACAACAAATAACGTAAAAGCAAGTTAAAATGGAGCAATACCTCGCTCCATAGCAAGGCAACGCAAGAAAAATGAGCAAAATCGGTTGAGAAATCGAAAAATGACGTTTTTAGAGTGAAGAAACCGAAATGATATAATGAGGCATGCTCACGGTTGAATTCGTGCTTTATACAGCCCCTACTGCCACTAAGGCAAACTGCATAACCTTATGCGGTTTGCCCCGTGAACCGCATAAGGCTATGCGGTTACAGCCTGTGGTTTCTTCCCGGTTTTTTCTCGTTTTACGCCTACTTTTCGATTCCTAATTCATCCTAGCCTTAATACAACTCCAAGTACGTCCCGTACTTGGGTTAAGGCGCCACCTACAATCCGCCATACGGTACAGAAGCAGAAGCACGAACGCTCTTTACGAGCATTACATCGTATTCTCCTCAACGGAAGGCAATCATATGCAACCACGACTACATAGACACTCCTCGGCGAGCCCAAACACAAGCACTCTGCAATATACACCTCACTCACTCTACATAGACGCTCCTCGGCGAGTTCAAGCATTACACGGACGCTCTTTCACAAGACCTACACCTACACCTACACAAGCACCCCTACTCAATTATACACCTCACGCATACCCAAACATCTTACAAAGTAAACATGCAATACGAAGACATTACAAGCACCAGCACCAGGCATCCGACGATACCAAGCACACGCAAAGGCACCAACGGCAGTACAACAAGCACGACGAAGACATTCAGCAGGCCGGCAGGCCCTTATAGCATGCACGGACCGCCAAGTCCTTAAAATGCGCACGCCCCTCCCCGTTTAGCCCGGTTCGAAGTCCTCGTCTCACCCACGGACACATGCTTCGTTCCGCTGACTGTATCGAGACCGTAACGGTCCGGATATGGTCGTAGGAGTTTGCCTAGCGCTCTAGTCCGAGCTCAGTCAAACTGGGGGCTCTGTGGATACCCATATCCGTACCCTCCCGCACAAAACCCTGTGATGTATCACGGACTTTTATTACGCATGTTTAACGTTGACTTAAACGGTTCTAACTAATGTCGAATTCATTTTGAGTCGTTTGAAATGTTAAAATAATTTAGGTCGCTTCACATCGCACTTAAATAACGTTCATTTTGTCCATTTGGAGTCTAGCTAGGTCCTTGTCCTGCTTCATTTGGCATGAGCTTCGCATTTGCACTACAATTAGCCCTTTTACATTAACAAGGTCTAATTCAGCATTCCTAAATTCCTAAATTTAGGCCCGGTAGCTAAAACCGCTATTTAGCCCCCTCTTACACAAAATACGGCTTCACGTCTTACCTTATTTCACAAAAACTATGCAAATACACCCTTTTCATTTTTCCGGTCTCTGCCCAAACCTAGCTCAAACCCACCTTTGGCCCGCACTCCAAAGCCCTAAGCATCACAAAATATCTCAGAAATATCCTGGAGGTTTTCTTGAGCTTCACGTTTGAGATTATCTCGAAATCTTTCAAAGATACAATTCAACCGAAACTAGGAAACTACACAAAAACCACACCCTCGAACCGCATAAGCTTATGCGGTTTGGGGGGGAAACCGCATAAGCCTATGCGGTTTTCCCAGGCAACCGCATAAGGCTATGCGGTTCCTAGGCCTGTTTTTATCCCCGATTTCCTAATTTCTCCGAGGTTTTTAGTATATATACAGCCCTATACCTCGACCTCAAATCATACTTTCAGATCACAATTTCACACACAATTCACAACACACAAATCCTCTTTCACAAAAGCCTCAAGCACTCAAATCCTTGAGTTCAACACACCATCCCGTGTTGAATTCATCCTCCTTTCAAGTTCAAGAAGCGAAGCTCTGCCCGGATCGATGCGTCGGGACAAGGTAGGTACCGATCCACTTGGATCAAAGCTTTTCTTATTTTCTATGGACTAACAAAGGGGTCTACACTTTAGCGCCCCGGCTCTGGCACCCAGCGCGCTTGCAATCCAAGTGTTCTATTTACTTCGGGTACACTCCATATCCGATGACACGCCAAAGTCGCATAAGCAACCGACCTTATAAAATAAACCAATGGACAATTGAACTTTACTTTATTTGCATGCATCTTGCACCTTCTTATTTTGCATTAAAATCAACTTAAACAATGAATTCGACCTTTAACTGAACCGTATTCGTTAACAAGTTAAACATGCTAAACTGAGGGTTTTAATCAATCTTTTTGCATATGCATCTGCATTCTTTTACAACCTTATCGCGCTTGTACGTAGCGATAACATTAGCTCAATTATCATCTTACAAGGATTGTTCTAGGTCAGTAGAGGCTATTTTTACATAGGCTTTTCTAAAAGGTTTTCATAAATCATTATTTGAATGAACTCTTTTTCTAAAGTACCCTCACTCAATCCAACTGGTTTCACAAGCCTTAGATCTAGGGGTGTCGGCGTGCTCCAAAATCTAGGACATGTTTTTAACTTAGAACATGGTAGCAGGTTCCTATTTTCCGCGATAAATAGGTGGCGACTCCATAACAGTTCTTAAAGGTTTTTCCAACTTAATCTTTTTTAACTTTAAAATCCGCCTTTAAGCAAGACGCCGAGTTGGGTCCCCCGAACGCGGTTCCCGGGTTCCACAACGAGTCAAAAATCAAAAATACGTACACTCCTCACGAATCGAATACGTATAGTTCTCAAACAAATACACTATTTTACGAGTCAAAAGCAACTACGCACTTTTACGAGCCAAACATCGAGCACTTACACATGAGCACCAAGGCATAAACACCCTTTTACGAGTCAAACACGTACACTCCCTTACGAGTTAAACACGTAACCACGCACCCTCTTTCGCAAATCATACATCCAAGCATTACTCTCTTTACGAGATAATATCAAAACACAAGCACTCATACATGAACACAAGCACGCATACATGAGCACAAGCACAAGCACGCGAGCGAGCGTTCACACAACACAAAGTACGGCTAGACTAAAAAGAGCCATCAAGAAGCATCCAACATCAGCAGACGGCTCAAAGACACCAGACGTCAACAGGCAGGCACGCCTTTAAACATGCACGGACCGTCATGTCCTATAACATGTTGTCCCGCCCCGCATTTTCCGGCACTAAGTCCTCGTCTCTCCCTCGAGACACATACTTAGCGCCGCCAGGTGGTATCGAGACTGTAAAGGTCCGGATACTATCATTATGTTTGACTAGCGCTTTAGTCCAAGCTCAGTCAAACTGGGGGCCTGTAGATACCCGTATCCGTACCCCCCAAATACAAACCCTGTGATGAAATGGACTTTTCACAAAAAGCATGTTTTTAACGTAATGTCAAAACGGTACATTTTGTTGAAAACATTTTAAGTCGTTTAACGCATAAATGATTTATTTGCATGTCGTGTAAAATGAGTATTCGTTTAGTCATTTTATTTAAGCCGACCCAACACAAAAACAAGCCTTTTCCCACACAAGAAAAGCCCACAAAAGCACCTAAGCACGCCTCCCGAAGCATCAGACGCTCAAACCGAGCTCACATCTAAACACATTTCACAAAAACAATTCAACACAAAGACGCCTCACAAAAATGGCCCATGCACCCGAAGCGGACCAAAATGCGTCCCGGGTCACATTCTTACGAAACAAAATCTCACAAAGTCGTACAATAACGTATTACAATATTATTTTATTTCGAGCCAAAATCGTAAAACACGACGAAAAACCGATACACGAAACACGAAAACCGAGCCAAAAAAATCAACTTGTGCCAAGTTGATTGATCAACTTGCACCAAGTTGATGTAGCAAGGCCTCCAAAGTCAAACAAACAACGAGAAATCAGCTTACACACCTACGCCAACATGCTATACGAAATACGGCGCTACAAATCTGTCAGAAAAAGAGGTGAAAATCGCCAAAGCACTGGCGATTTTCGTGAAAATCGCCAGTCCTCTGGCGATTTTCCCCCTCCCTTCTGACATTCTGGCGATTTTTCACTTAATCGTTGGTTCACTGGCGATTTTCCCTTACTCTGGCACTTTGGCGGCTCGAAATCCCTATAAATACACCCCTTATTCGATCATTTCAAAAGCATGAATTATCATCACTCTCTTCTCTATCTATACATTCACACTCGACTCGACTCATACGGGTTCCTGACCCGACCCGGTATTGGCATTGCGAATCCGTATTCGTAATACGGTTGTAGCGATTCGGATATCTAATCCGTCTTAAACCTCGCCAATATCGCATAAGCAACGACACGATTAACAATGAACAAACGGACACCACTTTACATTATGCAAATTCTCATTTACGCATTAAACGACTAAACATGATTTCGAAAAAAAATCTACTGTCTTCATTAGTCTTAAAGCATGCAAAACTGAGGGTTTTAAACAAACTTTTACATACACATGAGTCGGAAAATAGCATTTAAATGATAATTCAAACAATGAATTACCCTTTTGTGCACATTTCCTATAACAACCCGTCATAGCTTTGACGTATACATTTGCTTTTACGCATATTTATCGAGTCACATATCACATTTGTACGTAGCGGTCTGCATTTGCTCAAACATCAAATTATACACTGTTTTCAAGCTAGTAATGGCTACTTTTACGTAGGCTTTTCGATTACAGTTTTTCATAACGCATTTTGACAAACTTTCGGAGAGTACCCTCACCCCGAATCCGCTCTGGTTTCACAATTGCCTTAGACGGATAGGTATCGATGCACCTTGAACTCTAAGATTCGCGTCTTCGAGTCCAAGACGCGCCGAACGGGTCCAAATTCCCTCATAATTTGGTGGCGACTCCGAAAATGGCTTTTAAATGATTTTTTTAATATTTTATTTAAAATGCTTTAAACAAATTACGCAATGACATCCCCCATAGCAACTCGAGCAAGACCCGCAGAGCGCGCTTGTACGCGCCGCTCTTTCACATTATTTTTCCCGCGTCGTGCATTCTGCCCCATCACGAGGGCGGGCACGCGCGGGGCGTCGAGAAGGGATCCCGATCCGGTATCCTCAGGTTGTTAGAAGGTGTTTAATTTCATTTTGGGTGGTTTTGACCTCTGCACGATTTGGTTGCCGTGGGTAAGTTTAAGTTGAAGTACACCTTTGTGGCGTATGTTGACTGTAGCTGGTTTGCACCTGCACATTAATGATTTGGTGACGTAGAAGGTTGGTCATGTCACGTATAATTGTTTTGATATGAGAATTGTCGACTATCCCTCGTGCTATATGAGATATTGCATGTTTATTCACACGTATGTATTTATTGAATTGATCATAATTAATGCAATATATAACGATCGAAATGTATCAAGTTTTATATATCATGTTGTTTACGTTATTTAAAATTTCTATGAATTATGCATAAAATATGATTTGAAATGTTTTACGTTTTAATAATCATGTATTTCATAGATGCTTTATATGTGTTATCCTATAATTACACATGTATATGATAATGCTACTCCGTATATGTTTATTGTTATGGGTTTATAAGGCTTAGTGTGTGCGAGATGAAATCGAGTATTACGGGTTATACGTAGGTACTCTGAGGTTAATTGACGATGAATACCAGTGGATTGAAGGTCTTATTTTGCATTTTGAGATATGGTAAATTAATAACCATGTTTATCTATAACCCTGATTATGTATTTTGAATTGTAAGACGATTACAGCTGGTTTTGTAATACAAAGTACTTAATTAATATTTCCGCCTTAGTTTTATTAAGTCACGAAAAACTGGGTTATTACAATATTAGTTAAGAATAAAGATCAAACATCACTACTATAAAATTGAGCAAAAACAACGACAAAAAAACAACGCAAATTGTGAACTTGTGTTGTTTATAATATTATAAACAACGACTAAAAAATATGCGTTGTTAAAAGTTAGGGCGCCAAATCAAACTCGTCAAAAAAACAACGCAGAAAATTTATAAAAAACGGTTTTTATAAAAAAGCGTTTTTTAATAATATCATAAATAACGGGTTTTCTAAAAACCCGTTTTTAAAAATTATACTTAAAACAACGGTTTTAAGAAATAACCGTTATTAAAAACAACAAAAAAAACCGTTTTTAATAATTGAAGAAACAAAAACGGTTAAAAAATAAACCGTTTTTAAAAGTCTAAAAGTAAAATAAAGAAAGGAAAGAGAGGGAGATTAAGGCGCGAGAGTCTCTTCATATCATTCACTTCTCCTTCTTCTTCCTGCTTTACTTTCTCTGTCTGTTACACCCCCATTTAGGCCGGGCGGACCCCACCTAAATGACGGCGTTACGGGACCCGACTGAACGGGTCCATAGGCAAACACCTGTAAATCTCAAGGACGCAAACACCACATTGTATATAAAAACTGAAAGCAACGGTAAAAGATCAACGCTCAACTACAACCGCATCCAAAGCAAGAATTCAGGCACGCAGTAAAAATCAGATGTGTCAAAAAGTGAAACGTCTAAGGTGGGAGTAGACTCTACAAGACTCTAGCGATCCCTCCAAGCGCCCCCAAAGCTAACATGCAAGCGTCCGAGTACCTAAGAGGTAGGAAACAACAAACACAACAACAACCCTAGTTAGCCAACATCCAAAACTCGTAAGGGAAATAAAGTAAGCTAAAAGTTCTTATTTAATTCAAAGGCGGAAAGACGTTTAAATATTTATTGGCACTGGTTTCTTATCAAAGTGGAAAAAAACAAGTTAATGTATACTAATGACAGGCTAAAGTCACGTCACCTAATCAAAAATAATACCGAACTAAACACTAGGGTAGTAAGGGTAAGTCGGGATCGTATCCACGGGGAGATGGTTCGCAATGTTGGTTACTTTTGGAGTGATTCTAGTCTCGGTTCGAGTATCGAGAGGTTGGCTAAAGCTAGAGTGAAAGATAAGGGTTAAAACTTATAGGAGAAAGGTCTAGGAAGTCGGGGTTAGCATAGGATTAGCTAGGATTAAGGATAGTGATTGGGTTGAGTCGGGAATCGCATGTGCTAAGGATAAAGCTCGGCCTCTTGGTCCTAAGCGTCCTCTAGGTCTCGGTAACGAGCTCTCGCTACTTACTACTGAGGGTCCTAATGGTTAGTCATGTGCCCTACCTTAAACTAGGTTTTCGTTCTTAAGTTTAAGGGCGCTAAACGCTCGCTAAACCTTGGCCAAAGGGTTAACAAACACAATCAAACAAGACCACCAAAGCCACATGTAAAACCCTAATCAAAACATCACCAAAATCATCCTAAACTAATCACCCATGATCACCCTTTCTCCCTAGATAATAAAACTACTCACACATGGTAAAAACTATAACAAAAACAAGGGAAATAGAAGGAGACATGATCAAACACAATATGAATTGAAATTGAAATGAAAATAGAGGAGAAATACAATACCAAATCAGAAAAACTCAAAGAGCAAATGGATGAATTCAACAACGAAAAGCAAATAGATGATCAAACTAGTGTAATCCAAGTCGGGAATTGAAAGTACAAAAAGTAAAAAGATTCAAAGCCTAAGTTTCTGAGAGAATGATGTTTAAAGTCTCTAAAAAACAATGTAAAAAGATGGTGTTCGAATAATGAGTAAATCCCCTTTAAAATAGACGAACAATTTAAGCACACGAGAAGTCGGAGCCCGTCCCTAGGGTCCGGGACACCTGTCCCGTCCGGGACCACCAAGCTCCTCCATCCCAAGGCTACGGGATGGCCATCCCGACAAGTTCAGCTAAGGTCCTTTGTTTTTACTTAACTTTGTAGGGATCTCATCCCATTCACTAATCAAATATTAGTGTAAATCAAATTACTCTAATTTGATTTAGCAAGATCTATGTAGTTACAAAAGTACTTTGTTACAAGTTTAGAAATTTATACCTTCTTACAAGGAATAAAATGGGCACAAAACTAGATCTCCTTTCTAGTTTTGTTTCTTAAGCTAACAATATGGATGATCCTCCAAACCCGAGTTTCCAATAGAGGAAACCTCCTTCTTGTTGCACCCAAGAACAACTCCAAATTTACTAATGATTTTGATCTAGAAATCACTTAGTAAACACTTGATAATATGTGAATATTATTACTACTAACACTTAGTAGTATAACTTATTATTGTAGAAGAGTTTAGAGAGATTTTGGAGAGATATGAGTAAAATGAAATGCATACATCATCTTCTCTTTCTTTGGCCCTTGTTTTTATTGCAAATTGACAAAGTGTGTTGGGCACACTTAAGGGAAGGGGGCCGGCCACTTGGGAGAGGGAGTGGAGAGTTTGCATGCTTTATTTCTTGTTAAGAGCAATCTTTTGCATGTTCATTATTATGTTGGGCATGACGCTAGCCAGAATCATGATGTTCCTAGCATGCATGACAAAACAAAATAGAACAAGACAAAGAGGAATCTTCCTCTCTCTTGGCTCCATTTTGGACGGTCCATGGGGGCCCCAAATGGGTCTATTTCGTTTTCGATATTTGTCCCACAAATACTTATAATTTATCACTTAATCATCTAATATGATAAAGTATAAATTATCAAATTAAACTCTTAACTCTCCTTTAATATATATGTACACTTACATGTATATTAAAATTGTACTATTACTAATTTCATTAGTCATAAGTAAATAATTAGTGAATTAACGATTAATCACTAATCCCATCTCCTCAAATAATTTTATCGATATAAAATTCAATCATCCGAGTTCACAACTCGATATCTTTCTAAATTAATTCACTGACTAACCGTTAGTCAAATTATCAAGTCACTAATTTAATCGTATCTCATACAATTAATTAGCTTAATTATTTGGAGTACGTTCCTATAGGTGTGACTTAAAGGGATCAATTGATTACCGCCGTTCTCACGACAATAACGTCAAACTCTAGTCAGCCAACCGTTATTGATTTACGTTAATCAATTGACAATAATACAGAATTATCCCCATGTATTCCTTAATTGAGATTTATCAAGTAATCGCACTATTGTGGAGGACACATACTCCAACAATCTCCCACTTGTCCGAGACAAGTTGTGCATTACCAATTCTCATGTCCGTTTCACATCTCCCACTCGATGCAAGGTGTCTTACAGGTCGTACTTGCATCCTTAGATATATATCGTGAGTGGTTTCCTCGATATGGAGAGTAAATTGTCTGACCGGGAATCCATCAGATTCTTACCGAGCGTGGCCACGCATTTTCGACTACTCCTCGAGTGGCCCAAAGATGTTTTACCCTGACGAGGGTGGACATTTCCCTTCCACTCGATTGTACTGTATAATGCAGATCACCATGACCCCAAAGATGCCCTTATAACCCCCTTTCACGGCATGGCTTAGGACAAAAATGAAAGTCACTCCGAAACTGCACCGACTCAGACAATCAGCTCCAGTCAAAGAATCGACTCAAAGGAATACTATAGAATTCCCACCACGACCAGGTTTCAATCTCATTGAAAAGGAATTCTATAAGCGTCACTGTCCGACAGAGTGTCTCACAGTCTGTCTATGCAAACGATCAGTCATCTCATATGACCCTATGGTGTTGAACCCACCATCGATCGACTTGCAATCTAGTCACTCCGAGACGTCACCTCATATGAGAGACTAGGGACCAAAAACTAAGTTTATGCCGTTCACTTGAATATGTTCAAAGTTGTCGCACAACTATTCGGATAAACAAAGTATGCATTCAAAATGACTTAAAAGAGTAAATATACTCTAAACAATGAATGTTATTTTCATATATGTAATAGGATACTTTATCCATTACATATCTCAAAAACTAAAGGAAATCAGGCATACGCCTCAACCCCATAGAGGCGGTGTGACGTCATGCTTAGTCCTCGAAAAGAGGCTTGGTTAAAGGATCAGCGATCTCATCGTCTGTCCCAACCTTACAAATATCTATTTCCTTTCTTTCCACGTTATCTCTTATAACATGGTATTTCCTCAAAACGTGTCTAGACTTATTACTAGACTTGGGCTCCTTTGCATGAAAGATAGCCCCACTATTATCACAATAAATAGTAATTGGATCTGCGGCACTAGGGACTACTCTTAGTCCATACAAGAACTGCCGAATCCATACAGCTTTCTTAGCAGCTTCCGAAGCTGCCAAAAATTCAGCTTCTGTTGTAGAATCCGCAGTGACACTTTGCTTGAAACTTTTTCAGCAAATTGCACCCCCATAAAGACATAGCCATATTGGGATTTCAAATCATCCCCATCGGTTTGGAAACTTGCATCCGTGTAACCCTTTACACGTAGCTCAAGTTCTCCTCCAAACATTAGAAACTAATCCTTAGTTCTTCTCAAGTACTTAAGGATGTTCTTTACAGCTATCCAGTGACACTCACCAGGATTAGCTTGATACCGGCTCGTCATGCTCAAAGCGAAAGCGACATCGGGACGAGTGCACATCATAGCATACATGATTGATCCAACAGCGGAAGCAAAAGGGATCAATTTCATGCGTTCAATTTCTGCAGGAGTCGTAGGACATTGAGATTTCTTCAATGTTATTCCTACACTCATCGGAAGAAAGCCTCTCTCGGAGTCTTTCATATTGAACCTATCAAGAATCTTATCGATATAAGTTTCTTGACTTAATGCTAGTATCCTTTTGGATCTATCTCTATAGATCCGGATACCCAAGATGCGTTGTGCCTCTCCCAAGTCCTTCATTTGGAAATGGTTTCCCAATTCCATCTTTACCGAATTCAGGCTTGGAATATCATTTCCAATCAATAGTATGTCATCCACATACAAAACAAGGAAAGTTACCTTGCTCCCACTAAACTTCATGTACAAACAAGGTTCCTCGGCACTTCGAGCGAATCCATGTTGTTTGATAACATGATCGAATCTGTGATTCCAACTCCTCGATGCTTGCTTAAGACCATAAATGGATCTTTTAAGCTTGCATACTTTCTTAGGGTTGGATGTATCTATAAAACCTTCAGGTTGTGTCATAAACACTTCCTCTTCTAGAATCCCATTCAAGAAGGTGGTTTTTACATCCATTTGCCATATTTCATAGTCATGAAATGCGGCAACCGCTAAGATTATCCTTATGGATCGAAGCATAGCAACCGGTGCAAAGGTTTCATCATAATGAATACCTTGGACTTGTGAAAAGCCCTTTGCCACCAATCTAGCTTTGTAAACATCAATATGTTTATCTATGCCGAGTTTGATTTTGAATATCCATTTACACTGAAGGGGTCTGACTCCTTCAGGCAAATCTACCAAGTCCCAAACTTGGTTCTCGTACATAGAATCCATTTCGAATTTCATGGCCTCAAGCCATTGTTCGGAGTTGGGGCTACTGATAGCCGCCTTGTAGGTTGAGGGTTCGTTGCTTTCGAATAACAACAAATCACCCTCCTCCTCGATGTTACCGAGGTAACGGTCAGGTTGATGACTAATTCTTCCTGACCTCCTAGGGATTATAACCGTGTCAGAAGACGAGGGAACAGTTTCCTCATTTTCTGTCTCGGTTTGTGGCTCTTGAACTTCATCAATTTCAAATTTTCTCCCACTCTGTTTTTTTAGAAATAAATTTATTTTCTAGAAAAACAGCATTACGAGCCACAAACACTTTGTTCTCGTGAGGGTTGTAGAAGTAATAACCACAGGTTTCCTTAGGATAACCTACAAATAGACATTTGTCAGACCTTGGAGCGAGTTTATCGTCAGTTTTATTCTTGACGAATGCCTCACATCCCCAAATTCTCATGAATGACAAATACGGAACCTTTCCCGTCCATATCACATATGGAGTTTTGTTGGCTGCTTTAGTCGGATTTCGATTTAGTGAGAATGCGGCAGACAATAGCGCAATGCCCCAAAACGATCCAGGAAGCTCACTTTGACTCATCATAGACCGAACCATATCTCATAAAGTTCGGTTTATCCTTTCTGCAACACCATTCATCTGTGGTGTGCCCGGAGGAGTCCATTGTGATACTTTACCACAATTCTTAAGATGTGAATCAAACTCATTACTTAGATAATCGCCACCACGATCCGATCGTAGTGCTTTTATCCTTTTATCCAATTGGTTCTCAACCTCATTTTGAAATTCTTTAAATTTCACAAAAGCATCACTTTTATACCTTGTTAAGTAGACATAACCATATCTACTTAAGTCATCGGTAAAAGTAATGAAGTAATGATATCCTTCTCTAGCAGTGATGTTTAATGGACCACACACATCGGTATGTATGAGTCCTAAAATCTCACTTGCTCGTGTCCCTTTACCATTGAAGGGTGCACGAGTCATCTTCTCTAAAAGGCAAGCCTCGCACGTACCATATGATTCGTAATCAAATGATTTGAGAACATTGTTCTCAACAAGTCTCTTTGTGCGTCTATCGTTTATATGATCTAAATGACAATGCCAAGGTAGGATTTGTTTGATTCATTCATTTTGAGCTTCTTGTTCTCTATATGATAAACAACATTGACATCATCCAAAACATAAATACCTCCAATTGAAATGGCTTCACAATAAACCATTTCATTAAATGAAAAAAATACACCGATTGTACTTAATCATAAAATAAAAGCCTTCCGCTTCTAACATGGAGACGGAGATAATGTTTTGGTTAGAGTTGGTACAAAATAACAGTTATTTAAGTACAACTCTAAACCACTAGCTAGAGTGAGTACAAAAGTTCCCACGGAAACGGCCGCTACTCTAGCTCCATTACCCATGCGGAGATCTACATCACCCTTGGCTAGTGCTCGCGCGTTTCTCATCCCCTGCAAGTGATTGCAAAGACGAGATCCACATCCGGTATCTTATACCCATGTAGAAATGCAAGCATGATTTATGTCAATCATATAAAGACTAGAAGGAACAATATCTTTGGATGTCGCACATCCATCATTATTTTCCTTCAAGAATTAGGGACAATTGCGCTTCCAACGACCGGGTTTGGGCTTGCTATTCTCAATAGCCTTCCCCTTACCCTAATCTTCCTTGAACCGAGCTTCATTAGCCCCCTTCCCTTTCTTGACCCCAATGTTTATGTTCTTCAATCTCATTGAAAGAACATCTTTTCTCTCAATCTCATTCACTTTGATGTTCTCTTGGTTGAAGCACATCGTCGTCATTCTAGTGAATATCTCATACGCACTTTTGTGAGTAACGAAGCGAAGTTTGAGAGTGGGTGACATTGACCAAATCAACATATTTTAACGTCACTGTCAACCTTTAGGTGCTCATCGTAGGCGGCTCGTGCTGCCTCGGTGGCCCTAAGTCCGGGTTTGGCGGGAGGTTGTTCGGTAAGGTACTTAAGCACATTGTCGGATTGAGCGGCGCCCCTTATAGTCGAATCTCATTCGACAAGGTTGCTACCGTCATCTTTTAGGATACTTTTATCCATCACGGTTCTCAACCATGGAACTTTACCCAAAATGGGTGCGGGAGTTGATGTTGTCATTGCGATTTCAAATAAATAATTCTACAACAAAAATGAGGAAATATAAAAATAACATTCATTGTATATGATGACATTTGCTAAAACACTTTTTAAAAACAAATGTCCATTTATATAATGATCTCCCACGAAATTATATAAATGATTCCAAGACTCGTTTTTCATATAAAATTAGACATCTCATGTTTCCTTTTATATAAAAACGATAAGTCAACACTTGACTAATTCTACACTAGAATGCTTGGTTGATGATTTTCTATAAAATGCATCGATTAGCCCCAAATAACTCTTATTCGGTTGAGTTCAAACCAAATTAGCAAGGGACTTCCTCCCACTACTTACCCATGGTAACAAGGTTCCACGTCGCGGAGGTCCTCACGAACATGGGGTTCATAGTCGCTACATTTGGAAAGGCTTAATCTCAATTCATTTTGATAAATAATGTGGGTGATCTTGTCAATTTTAGTCATTAAAATTCTTTATAAGTGAACTAATTTAGGAATCGTGACTTAAATCGACAATCGTAGTGGGATATCGTGGCATGCATGGCGATTTTGGCATGTGTGCGGAAAATAAGCAATCAAACAAGCAAGAGAAAGCAAGCATAAACCTAGTATGGCCACCTAAAAGTAATTAAAATTACAAGGAGTTACAAATTGGAAACCAACTCCTTTGGTCCCTCTTCATAAGGACTTCATCCAAGCTCCTCCTTGCAAGCTTTAGAACTCTTCTAAGGCTCCATGTCGATCTCCATCGCCGGTCTTCGATTTTACAAATAGTTACAAGTATAAATTTATAAATGAATACATAGCAATCCTATTATACATTTGTAAATGAAATAAACTATTAAATTACAAACCGGCGATACGAGATCGCATTTAATTACAAACCACACGATATTCCCTTTCATTACGGGCAATATCGGTAAAAATATAACAAACTATGGCCATACTAGTAAGAACAAACATTCATTCAATAATAAACATTCATCCAAACATGCATAATGTAAAGCTTATAAATAAAAACATGCCAAAATCGCCCTAAACAATAATCGCATTAAATCGTTTCAAACCGATCTCATTTTTAATCGATTAATCTCATATTAATCAATAATGCTTAAAACACCTTTTAAGCTTGAACCAAAACTTCTAAACTGATTTAGAACACTCAAAATTAGTTTTCACTAATTCATGGTGATTTTAGTTCATAAACTTGGTCATTTGCTAATTAGAATAAAGCTTTATAAAATCAAAATAAAATAAAAATAAAATCATTTTTATTTTGACAAAAATTTGTATATTCTGGAACACTTCCAAAATATCAGAAAAGAAAAGTTTGGTCAGAAAATATTTACGAATTATTTTATATAAAATAACATACGATTTCATCGATTTTATCTCATAAAATCAAGAAAACATCTAAAACAGTGAGGAAAAATCCCAAATTTATATGAGAGCATCCTCATAATGTGTAAAAATATTGGTATAAATTTCATGTCCATAAAACAACGTTTACTATATTTCTGGACGTAAAATTCATATCATACCGATTTTAAACAAAAATATGAATAAATATTCAAAGCTCAAAATCTGACTTTGAAAATTTACATGCAGAATTTATAAATATGAGATATCACTGTGTAAAAATTTCGTGACCAGATTCCAACTATACCTATTTATAGTAATTATTTTATCCAAAAACTTACTTTTTGACTCGGTTTTGTATAAAAATCATTTTAATTAGCAAAAAAAATTCAAAAATTACGAAATTTGACCAGTAACTTCATGAGACCAGAAACTTTGCATGCAATAAAAATCTCGTGTTAAAACCATTTTTAACACTATTTTCGGATTTTATCATATTTATTCTCAATAAATATATAAAACTCCAAAAACAACAAAATAAATTTGTAACTACAAACCTAAGCTCTGATACCACTTGTAGGGATCTCATCCCATTTACTAATCAAATATTAGTGTAAATCAAATTACTCTAATTTGATTTAGCAAGATCTATGTAGTTACAAAAGTACTTTGTTACAAGTTTAGAAATTTATACCTTCTTACAAGGAATAAAATGGGTACAAAACTAGATCTCCTTTCTAGTTTTGTTTCTTGAGCTAACAATATGGATGATCCTCCAAACCCGAGTTTCCAATAGAGGAAACCTCCTTCTTGTTTCACCCAAGAACAACTCCAAATTTACTAATGATTTTGATCTAGAAATCACTTAGTAAACATTTGATAATATGTGAATATTATTACTACTAACACTTAGTAGTATAACTTATTATTGTAGAAGAGTTTAGAGAGATTTTGGAGAGATATGAGTAAAATGAAATGCATACATCATCTTCTCTTTCTTTGGCCCTTGTTTTTATTGCAAATTGACAAAGTGTGTTGGGCACACTTAAGGGAAGGGGGCCGGCCACTTGGGAGAGGGAGTGGAGAGTTTGCATGCTTTATTTCTTGTTAAGAGCAATCTTTTGCATGTTCATTATTATGTTGGGCGTCTAGAGTTATGAATCGTGATGTTCTAAAGATGCATTTACAAAACAAAATAGAACAAGACAAAGAGGAATCTTCCTCTCTTGGCTCCATTTTGGACGGTCCATGGGGGCCCCAAATGGGTCTATTTCGTTTTCGATATTTGTCCCACAAATACTTATAATTTATCACTTAATCATCTAATATGATAAAGTATAAATTATCAAATTAAACTCTTAACTCTCCTTTAATATATATATACACTTACATGTATATTAAAATTGTACTATTACTAATTTCATTAGTCATAAGTACATAATTAGTGAATTAACGATTAATCACTAATCCCATCTCCTCAAATAATTTTATCGATATAAAATTCAATCATCCGAGTTCACAACTCGATATCTCTCTAAATTAATTCACTGACTAACCGTTAGTCAAATTATCAAGTCACTAATTTAATCGTATCTCATACAATTAATTAGCTTAATTATTTGGAGTACGTTCCTATAGGTGTGACTTAAAGGGATCAATTGATTACCGCCGTTCTCACGACAATAACGTCAAACTCTAGTCAGCCAACCGTTATTGATTTACGTTAATCAATTGACAATAATACAGAATTATCCCCATGTATTCCTTAATTGAGATTTATCAAGTAATCGCACTATTGTGGAGGACACATACTCCAACAAACTTTTCTTTGCTTCTATGTCGTCCCAAGGCATAGGGACGAGGCCTACTTCGTCCCAAGGGGTAGGGACGAGGTCTAAAATGATTACATGAGCTTTATATCCCGTCCCAAGGTCCTGGGACGGCTTCAAACATCCAAAAGTGGCTCGTACGCAACCGAAACGGCACAAAACCAACTCGAAACATCATGTAGCGATCTCGGGACTTCAAAGTAACGTCCAAACTAGCTTCCATCCCCCATATTAGTGCATGTACCTACAAAATATACACAAACACACAACAGAAACACGCGGAGGCAAAATAGGAAGCGTAATGCAATAAAATGCACAAAAATGGCCGAGAATCGCTACGGAAACGGGGGCTAATAGTATATAAATATACGAGACATCAACTAACTCGGACGTCGTCAAACAATACAAACAATAAGTCTAGTCAAGAACCCCACTGTGTACCTCCACACAGGGGACTTACCATATCGTCAACTCCACCCCAGCTCCAGTCACAACTCCTCCATAATCACCAGGTCATACAGACCATAAAACACAAGGTCATACAGACCATCAATCCCAAGATCACACAGACCATAAATCACAAGGTCACACAGACCATCAATCCCAAGGTCACACAGGCCATCAATCACAAGGTCACACAGACCATCAATCACATGGTACTATACGTCATGGCAAGAGAACGATCTTAATCCTATACAATGAAATAACAAATTAAGAGGCTCATACTTCCTCCATTCCATTTGATTCTATACATATTTCTTTTTTGGAATTCCAATCAATTCTATAAATTTCTATATTGGTCCGTACTTTATTAAAATAAAAGACCAATATACCCTTCATTAATACCCCACCCATTCACCCAACCCACTTGCAATGTCATTTTTTAAAGAATAAAGTAGGGGTAATTTGGTAATTCTATTGTCTACCCCACTTGATTTTCTTCTACCTTAATTACCGTGTTTTGGTCAAATGTATAGAATCAAACGGAATGGAGGAAGTATAACTTAAGTCAACACAAGTACATCCGCACTTAAACTAATTATTAAATACCGCTTACTTCCCTCAGATTTACTCAATCTAATTGTATGTGGGTGTCAAAGCCAATACTTAATTACATACACTCATCCACACAACACCAATGCATATAGTAGTAGTCAAAAGAGCGTCCACGACGTCCCCCAAAATGGGCAGCTACAGTCTATCAAAACAGGGCAGTAAAACGCCACTAAAAATAGACCAAAATAAGATTAAAGAAGGCAGCCTTCATTGGTCATCATAGCAGCCCAAGACGGTTGCTAAAAACAACCACAACAACATAAAAAAAATAGGGCACAACGCAGCCTTTGAAGGCTGCCAAAAACGAGCACCACAAGTCAGCTCCAACAAGGTATTAAACGGCCTCAACAAGCGTAGCGCAACAGCCATACTCGTCCCCGTATGCAACCCCTCATAGCTGGGCATGGCAGCCTACACACTCAGCTGACTGGCAGCAGGTGCAGCCCCTATAATCGACAGAACATGACAGCAAACCAAGGCCATACAACCCATTCTCCAATACATTAGGTATAAAAGCCGAACAACAGTCATTTACAAGATTTTACACCTTAAACTCCATCTAATATATCTTAATTCCCAACATAATAGAATCACTTATGCTCTAGTGCATTCCACCAACACTACACATCGTTTTAAAAGTAAATAATATCGATAAATCATGAAATAGAGCACAATAAGTGGCTACTAATAGTCACAGATAACAGCAGCTCATATAGTGTTCCCGCAACCCACATACCTTTCATGTGATCTCACCATATATCGAACCAGTGTGACGCCATTGAAACGGTGCGACGGGATTGAAACGGTGTGAAAAACCACATTCAGATGAAGCATTATATCTTCTCAACAAAACATTGAACTTAATATAATTCAATATAACTTCTCTGTAATTTCATGTATACAAACACTATAAATATGTAGTCATGTGTAAGATCATTGATATAGAAAAATATAAATGATTTTCTGATTTTAGCATGGTATCGAGCCTATTAAAATTCTGAAAACTAAAATAATTTACCAATTTTATTTTTTTTTGTTTTTTAATGTAACTGAAAACAGAGCCATTATTAGAATATGGCCGGAAACAAAGAAAACACCGACGAGAAGAAGGTCGATTTGATTTTCTTTCTCGGTTCAAGTGATAATCCGGGCACCGTAATTACTCCAATTCAATTACGTGGCCCAAATTATGATGAATGGGCAAGGGCGATTCGCACTTCCCTGCAAGCGAAACGAAAATTTGGGTTCATCGAAGGGACTATACCGAAACCCACTACCCCTGAAAAACTCGAAGATTGGGTTGCTGTACATTCCATGCTCGTTGCGTGGTTACTAAACACTATCGAACCGTCGCTTCGCTCGACTCTGTCATATTACGATGATGCACAAGCCTTGTGGACTCATCTCAAACAGCGGTTTTGTGTCATCAATGGGACTAGGATATGTCAATTAAAGGCGGCTCTCAGTGAATGCAAACAAAGTAGGGATGAAGATGTGTCGACATATTTTGGTCGTTTATCACGCATATGGGACGACTTGACGACATATGTTAAAACACCCACTTGTAAATGTGGCGGTTGTACGTGTAAAATTGCCACCCAAGTAACCAAACTACGGGACGAAGAATATGTCCATCAGTTTCTTCTCAGTCTCGACAATGCATACAATACCGTTCGCTCTCAACTTCTTGCACAAGAACCACTTCCAAATATAGAGCATGCGTATCAGAGGGTCGTTCACGACGAGAGTCTTCGCCGAAGTGAATCTTCTAATGGGAACTCAAACCGAGAAAATCTCATGGCTTTTAAGATTAATGTTGATGGACGCAACAAACACAAAATCACTAATAATTCCGAAAAAACGTGCGCTCATTGTCATCAGGATGGTCATGATGAGGCTACATGCTTCCAAATTCACGGATACCCTGAATGGTGGAATGACAGACCACGTGGCCGAAAAATTCAGGGTCGTGGCAACATGAAATCAGGCCGTACAGAAAGTCGTAATAAAAATGGCATCCCTACAACAGTGCGTGCACACAAGGTGATCGGTAATTCGTCAAACAATAATTTATCGAACATAGTGGACTCGGGTCAATCTTCAAATCAAAATGTGTCGGGATTAGCAGGTATTACTGCGTCACAATGGCAACAAATTCTTGACCTTATGAATGTTCCAAAATCGAGAGATCGTCTTCAAGGTAAGAACATAATAGATTCTTGGCTTATCGACACTGGAGCGTCGAATCATGTCACAGGAAACTTACACCTTCTAACAAAAGTAACGAGTATCCCGACCTACGCCGTGGGTTTACCAGATGGTACAAATGTTCCAGCAACGCAAGAGGGCAGTGTTCTCCTGAATGGAGGATTGCACTTGCATCGAGTTTTATATGTCCCTCAACTAAATTGCAATTTAATATCTGTCACTCAACTAATTGATGACTTCAACTGTGACGTTCATTTCACTAATTCATTATGTGTAATTCAGGACCGGAAGACGAGGACATTGATTGGAGCGGGTGAACGGAAAGACGGACTTTACTTTTTCCGAGGAATCCCAACAGCAAATGTGATGGCTGTGACTGATAACTCTACAAATAAGCTTTGGCACAATCGTTTAGGGCATCCATCGTCGGAGAAAGTATTGAAGTACGTTCCAGGTGTACGTCAAATTAATTCCGGAAATAAACAGGCATGTGATATCTGTTGTCGTGCTAAACAAACTAGGGATAAATTTCCTAGAAGTACTAATAATGCTAGTCGTCCTTTTGAACTTATTCATTTTGATTTATGGGGTGCTTATCGACATTTATCCTCTAGTGGTGCATCATATTTTTTAACAATTGTAGATGATTTTTCTCGAGCCGTTTGGGTTTACTTATTATCTAATAAAACCGAAGTAGAGTCAACTTTCTTAAACTTTGTCGCCTTTATTGACCGACAATATAATGCCAAAATAAAGAAAGTTCGAAGCGATAACGGTACTGAATTTCATAACTTGTTTAATTATTTTATGAGGAATGGGATTATTTTCGAGACGTCATATGTTGGTACCCCACAACAAAACGGTCGGGTGGAACGTAAACATAGCCATATATTAAATGTGGCAAGAGCTCTTTGATTTCAGGGCAATCTACCTATACAATTTTGGGGAGATTGTGTATTAGCAGCATGTTTTATAATTAATAGAACCCCTTCTCGTTTGCTTAATTATTTAACCCCTTGCGAGAAGCTTCTTGGAAAACCCCCGTGTTTTAACACTATGCGTACCATCGGATGTTTGTGTTATGCTCATAATCAAAAACATAAAGGGGACAAATTTGCTAGTCGAAGTCGAAAATGTATTTTTGTGGGTTATCCATATGGTAAAAAGGGATGGAAATTATTTGATTTGGAGTCCCAACAATATTTTGTATCTAGAGACGTAAAATTCTATGAAAATCAATTTCCTTATGGTGTCAACTCTCCTAAACCTCAGACCATATCTCAACCTTTATTTAATGACATACCATCTCCTGCTAATGATCTTGAAATTTCCATCCAATCACCAAAAATTGCCATAAACCAACCTACTGCAAATAATCCTCAAGGAGAGGAAAATGATAACTCTGTCGTAATTCCTCCCCCACAAGTTGTAGAAGAAATTAACATTAGCAGAGAGGAAAGTGTGAATCAAAATATTGACAACAATGCACATATGGGTAAAGGTCAGCGTCTTTCCATACCGTCAACAAGGCTTCGGGATTTCGAACACTACAAGCTTCCTTCCAGATCAGTACACACCATCTGCAAAGTAAAGTCCGACTCGCCTTCACCCCCTCTCCGTCATGCCTCAGGTACTCCGTATCCTATTACTAACTTTGTCTCATATGAACGGTTTACTGCTCGACATCAAAATTTTGTTGCCGCAATAACAACGGCGTGTGAACCTCGTAATTTTCGGGAAGCTGTCAAAAATCCAGAATGGTGTGTAGCAATGGCCAAAGAAATACAGGCCCTTGAAGATAATGAAACATGGGACCTAACTTCACTCCCACTGGGCAAGAAAGCGCTTGGTAGCAAGTGGGTTTACAAAATTAAACATAACGCTGATGGTACAATCGAGCGTTTCAAAGCACGACTTGTGGTTTTCGGTCATCATCAAGTCGAAGGCATTGACTATGACGAGACATTCGCACCGGTAGCAAAAATGGTCACCGTTCGCACTTTTCTTGCTATTGCCGCAATACAGAAATGGGTCGTACATCAAATGGATGTACATAATGCTTTTCTCCATGGCAAATTAGATGAAGAAGTATATATGAAAGTACCCCCCAGATTTCATAACACTAAACCGGGTATGGTATGTCGGCTGAAAAAATCATTGTATGGATTAAAACAAGCCCCTCGATGTTGGTTCGCGAAACTTTCCGCGGCATTGAAACGTTACGGATTCACTCAGTCGTACTCTGATTATACCCTTTTTACATTATGCAAAGGCGAAATTCGCCTCTATGTATTGGTGTACGTTGATGATTTAATAATTGCAGGAAACAGTAGTGCCGCCCTTGAAGTTTTCAAAGCCTACTTGGGAGATTGCTTTCGAATGAAAGATCTAGGCGCATTGAAATATTTCTTAGGACTCGAAGTAGCCCGCAACACTGATGGAATATACTTATGCCAACGAAAATATGCATTGGAAATTATAAACGAAACAGGCCTCCTGGGTGCTAAGCCAAGCCATCTTCCTATGGAACAAAACCACAACTTGGGAATGGCTACTGGTGAATTTTTGCATGATATAACAGCGTATAGACGTCTGATTGGACGTCTAATTTACTTGTCCGTCACAAGACCAGATATTGCGTATAGTGTTCATATATTGTCTCAATTTATGCATCAGCCTCGGCATGAGCATTGGGAGGCGGCATTACGGGTCGTAAAATATCTGAAACGTAACCCGGGCCAAGGAATTCTTCTCCGATCAGATAGCTCTTTAACATTGGAGGGTTGGTGTGACTCGGACTGGGCAAGTTGCCCCCGCACGAGACGTTCGTTGACGGGATGGATTATATTTATTGGTGGCTCCCCTGTGTCGTGGCGCACTCGAAAACAACCGACGGTATCCCGCTCCTCCACCGAGGCAGAATACCGCTCTATGGCAGCAATTACATGTGAGTTAAAATGGCTTAAACAGCTCCTTGGTGATTTGGGGATTCAACACAATCATGGCATCCAAATTCATTGTGATAATCAATCTGCTTTGCACATCGCTCAAAATCCTGTATTTCATGAGCGGACTAAGCATATCGAAGCCGACTGTCATTTTGTTCGGGATGCAGTAACTGCCGGCCTTATTACGCTTTCGTATACTCCTACACAAATGCAATTGGTAGACATTTTTGGTAAAACACAGTTCCATTTGTTAAGTATGAGACTTTTCTAGAATCTTCTAGAAGTTTTCGGAATATTTTAGAATGTTGTAGAATCATCTAGATTGTACTAAGAGGATCGTAGAGCATGCTAGAATAGTGTAGAAGTGTCATGAATGTTCTAGGTGAGTGTAGACGAACCTAGAACATACTAGAACTATGTAGTAGTGTATTATGTCTAGGATAGTCTAGAATGTAGTGTTCTAGAGTGGTCCTAGAATGTAGGAGAAGGAGGAAGGAGCCCTATAAATAGAGGTCCTCCCCTCCCATTTTGATGTATCCACAAATCCAACAAATTCCAAACAAATCAAATTAATAAACATTCTCTTCAACAAATCAAATAAACTAACTTTCTCTACTCTACTTCTCCCCTATACACCATCAAGTGGCATCAGAGCCCTAGATCTTAAGGGCCTCGACACATAAAAAAATGGCTTCCGCATCAAATACTCTATCTATTCCGGCACCTCCAATTTTTGGAGGAGAAAATTATGATTATTGGTGCATTAAAATGAAGCTCTTCTTAAGAGCAAATGCACTATGGGATATAGTGGAGAATGGTCCCCAAAAACAACCTGAAGGTGTTCAACCCACTGAAACATCTTCAAAGAAAATACTTGAGGATGAAACTAAAGACGCCAAAGCCTTGTCATTTATCCTCAATACTGTTACGGAGACCATTTTTCCTAAAATAATGCGGGCTTCCACCGCAAAAGAAGCATGGGATTTTCTACATAAAGAATTCCATGGTGATGAAAAAATAAGAAATATTCGTCTCAATACCTTACGAAAGGAATTTGAGAATTTAAAGATGGGGGAGAATGAAGAAATAAAATCTTACACTTCAAGAGTGATGGAGATTGTTAATCAAATGAAAATATACGGTGAAGATATTTCAGATTCGAGAATTGTGCAAAAAATTCTCGCAACGTTGACGAAAAGGTTTGATATGATTGTCACCGTAATTGAAGAATCAAGGGATCTCTCTAAGCTCACCGTAACTGAGCTAGTTGGATCTCTACTTGCCCATGATCAAAAATTCAAGAGCCAAGAATCTTCCTCCGAGGATGCATTTCAATCATCACATAAAGCAAAGCGGTCCGACTCAAAAGGATGGAAGAAGAAAAACGACAGTGGTGGCAATTACAATAAACAAATGTCACAATCCAAGGAAAAGTTTCCTCCTTGTGGCATTTGTGGAAAAAACAATCATGAAGAAAAGAATTGTTATTCTAAAGGAAGATTTCAATGTCACTATTGCAAGAGATATGGCACATTGAAAAGAATTGCAATAAAAAACAGATGGAGTCCAAGGTTCAAGCTCGTTATACAAGCGCCAATAATGAGCATCTTTTCTATGCCGGTCAAGCATCCACCTCCAACAATGAGAGTAGGTGGTTAATTGACAGTGGTTGCACTAACCACATGACACATGATTCAAGAATCTTTTGCAAGTTGGATACCTCCATCCAAACTCCAGTACGGTTGGGCAATGGCCAAGTGATGACATCCAAAGGCAAAGGTACCATCATTGTTCCAACAAAGAAAGGTACGAAATTCATCAATGATGTACTTCTTGTTCCGGATCTTGCTGAAAATTTACTGAGCGTAGCACAAATGATAAAGAATGGTTATTCTCTCATCTTTGAGAATAATCATTGCACTATTTATGGTCCGGGAAATAAGGAGATCGCCAAAATTGATATGGAAAATAAAAGTTTCTTTCTAAAATGGAGGTACAATGAAGAGTCATTGAATAGAGCTCACAGCATTGATACTTGGCTATGGCATAGAAGGTATGGACACTTTAATCTGCGTGCATTAGCTGATATGCACAAACAAAATATTGTGAGAGATTTTCCAATGATCCAAACCACGAAGGAGCTATGTGAGCCTTGTCAGCTTGGAAAACAACATCGTCAACCATTTCCAAAGGGCCAAGCATGGAGAGCAAGTGGAAAGCTACAACTCGTTCACACAGACATATGCGGTCCACAAAGAACTTCGTCTCATCAAGGAAATAGGTATTTCATCCTATTCATTGATGACTTTACTCGAATGACGTGGGTATACTTCATGAAACAAAAATCAGAGGTCTTCCAAGTGTTCAAGAAATTCAAGGCTCTTGTTGAAAAACAAAGTGGCTCCAAATTAAAAATGATCAGATCTGACAGAGGTAAAGAATATACTTCTTCGGAATTTGATCAGTTTTGTGAAGATGAAGGAGTTGAACATCAGCTTACAGCTGGATATACTCCACAACAAAATGGGGTATCCGAAAGAAAAAACAGAACGGTAATGGAGATGGCGAGGTGCATGTTAGCTGAGAAGAAAATGCCAAAGAAATTTTGGGCTGAGGCTGTCTACACAGCTGTATACCTTCTCAACAGGCTTCCTACAAAGGCGGTCCAAGGGAAAACTCCAGTCGAAGCTTGGAGCGGTAAAAAGCCTACGGCTAGACATCTAAAAGTGTTTGGCTCAATTTGCTATGCTCACATTCCAGCACAAAAAAGGAGCAAGCTTGATGAAAAGGCTGAAAAAGGTATATTTCTTGGCTATGACTCAAAATCAAAAGCTTACCGTATTTTCAACCTTAATACGGAGAAGATCATGATAAGCCGAGACGTGGAGTTTGACGAAGATGCTATATGGAATTGGGAAGAAAAGAAGGTGGAGAGAAATGTAACACTAATCTCTGACCATCACCAACATCCACAAGAAGGTGATGATACACACAACAATATTGATCCACCTACACCTCCATCAACTCCTAATCATGCACAGTCACCTCCTTTAAACGACAATTCGGAGAACACTACGGGACCACGAGGTAAGAAAAATCTCTCCGAAATCTATGCAGAATGTCCTGTTATTCATCTCAACGCCGAAGATTGCGAGAGATGTTATTTTGTCGCTGAGGAGCCAAGAGACTATGATGAGGCTTCTAAGAACAAAGAATGGCAAGAGGCCATGAAAACCGAAATAAACATGATAAAGAAGAACAATACATGGGAGTTAGTTGACCAACCAGAAGACCGAAAGGTGATTGGAGTAAAATGGGTCTACAAAACAAAGTTGAATCCCGATGGCTCCATCAATAAATACAAAGCAAGATTGGTTGTCAAAGGCTACTCTCAACAAGCAGGAATTGACTATGGCGACACATTTGCTCCAGTTGCTCGCCATGATACCGTAAGAACTCTCATTGCCTTAGCTGCTCAAGTAAGATGGAAAATTTATCAACTAGATGTCAAGTCCGCATTTCTCAATGGCGAACTTGAGGAGGAGATATATGTTGAGCAGCCGCCCGGGTTTATAGTTCATGGAAAAGAAGAAAAGGTGTGCAAGTTGAAAAAGGCCTTATACGGTCTAAAACAAGCTCCAAGGGCGTGGTACAGTAAAATCAACTCCTACTTTTTGGAGCAAGGATTCGAAAGAAGTAAAAACGAGCACACACTCTATGTGAAAAAAGGAGATCAAGGTGATATACTCATCGTTTCTCTTTATGTTGATGATCTTCTCGTCACAGGAAATAATGCCCAAATGATCCTTACATTTAAGGAGGAGATGAAAAAGAAGTTTGAAATGACAGATTTGGGCTTAATGAACTTCTTCCTTGGCATGGAAGTCAATCAAGCAAAAGATGGGATCATTATTTCCCAAACCAAATATACCCGAGATATACTCAAAAGATTCAAGATGGAGCATTGCAAGCCGGTTTCCACACCTCTAGTCATGAATGAAAAATTATCTAAAGATGATGGGTCAAAAGAAGTTGATTGATACACGCTATTTATATTCATTATTTGCCCCCGGTTCAGCTGCATTTACTCGTGATCATTACTAGTTTTATGAGCTATTTGTTATATTTCTCGATACTGCTGCCTTTTATTTACATTTTGCAGGTTTTGGTGGTTTTGAGCCAAAACCCGATACATTTGGAGCAAATCGAGATTTGAGACTATGAGACCAAGCCCGAGCCTACACGGAGGCTCGTGAAGAAGATCAAAAGGCCAAAAGACCAAAGGGGCCACGAGTAGACAAGGCCCAAAAACAAGAGTATGAAGTGAAATGGGCTCAGTTGAAGAGAAGCAGAGCCGGCCCAACTTAATGGGTCAGGCCGGTCCAGCTAGGCCGGCAGCCGGCCGGCCGGCTGAGGTGTATTTTTCAGTCAATTTTGATTTGATTCGTGATTTATTATTTTGGAAACTATAAATAGGTTACTTAGGTCGAAAATTAGTTTATGCTTTATTTTTCCTTAGTTCTCCTAGTTTAGTTTACTGTTATTTTTATTTCTCTCTTTTACAAAACTCAAAAACTCCATTAGATTAGTTTCAAGATTGATTTACTTTGTAACCGCCGGTTCTCTACTTTAATCCAGGTTTATTTTAATCTTTGTTATTCATTCATCATGCTTACTCTTATCAATTTTATTGCTTTGATCTCTATTATGTCTAGCTAATCTCCTGTTAGGGTTTAGGGGAATTTGTGATATTTGGTTCAGGAACATGTTTTAGGATTAAACTGGTTGAATAAATTGTGCACTTGATTTCTTTCTACGCGTTTTTTGCCAATTGAATTAGGATTGTTTCGCCTGATCAACGATCTGTCTGAGTTTAATTGAACCTGAGTAAGTTTTAATTTAAGATCGAAAGCCGAGTTAAAACTAGACTTACGCGAGATTGATAAGTTGAATTTAGTAAGTTGCGAGAGCCCGCTAAATTTGCTTAAGGCGGCTAAAATTTATAAACATACTCATTTGCACAGTTTATCGCTTCCTTCTTATAAATTTGAGTTCCTGAATCATTGTCATAATGAACCCGATGCCCTAATCCTTCCCCTTATATATTTCTATTCATCTTTACTTTTGCCTTAGTTTAGTTCAAACAACTCCTTTTCATACCTTTGAGTTAGACCTGTTTACTCCGTCTTTAGCTTAAACTACACCGTTTCTCTGTGGATACGATCCTACTTACTGCTAGGTGTTGTTAGTTGTCTGTTTAGGTTATCTAGATTGAGGCGTGACGACTTAGCCTTGTCAATTTTGGCGCCGCTGCCGGGGAAACGGCTTTGTTAGTATTAGTTTTTGTCTGTTGTTACAGGTTTTTCTCTCTTGTCTCAAGGAACCTAGTTCCTTGAGACTGTTTCTTATCGTTTGCTCGTAGTTTTGTTTATGCATAGGTCACCTACAGGTTTAGTTCCATTTGAGCCTGAACCTGAGCGAGCATTTCACAGGCTACGTAAGGAAGCACGTAAATTAATCGATCTTGATTTTGAGGAAGCGTCGCATTCGGAGTCTAGTGCAGCGCAATCGTCCTACGAAGAGGACACACCACTTATTACTCCAGTTTCTTCTCCGCCACGTGTGACTATGCCTAAGCTAGCTAGTCACTCGCTCCCAAAGACGGAGTCCATACCTAATGGATTCACGATGCCCGCTACTCTGCAGGGCAACTTTGAGATTCGCCCCGCCTTTCTTACTTTGGTGGAGCGGAATCAGTTCGGAGGCTATCCTACGGAGGATCATGGTCGACATATGCAGGTTTTTACGGACTATTGTTCGACTATCAAGCAGGCCGGGATTACGCAGGATCAAATAAGGGAAATGCTGTTCCCTTTTTCATTAAAAGATCGAGCTCGTGAGTGGATCACGGACCTCGACAAGCTAGCCGCAGGTATTACCGATCGGAGGGGGTTAGCTCTGGCGTTCTATGCTAAGTTTTATCCTCCAGAGCGCACCAACCAAATGCGCAGTCAGATTCAGGGCTTTAAAAGAGACATATGATGAGTCCTTGGCTGAAGCGTAGGAGCGGTACAAGAAGTTGATAAGGGATTTTCCTCACCACGGGTTGAACGATTGGTTGGTAATAATGACTTTTTATAATGGTCTTTATGCGGAGAGTAGAGCTATTCTGGCTGCTGCAGAGGGTCGCTTTGCCAACAATGTGGACGATGATTAAGCGTGGGGTTTGATTGAGGAGATGGTGATACATTCGTCACAATTTGGGAAGCCGAGAGGTAATTCACGGTCTGCGCATGATGACCGTGATAAGGCGAGCATTAGCGCGCTCACTAATCAGGTTGCTGCGTTGACTGCGCAGATTAGTATGATGAATGGTGGGGGTTCTTCTAGTGCTCATGTGAACGCTGTTGCAGGGCACGATCAGGGTTATTCTACGGGGTATGCTGCACCCCAGGAGCAGGTTTATGCTTATCAATCCTACAACCAAAACCTGCCGTATCAAAACCAACCCGGTTACGATCGCTCGCTTCTCTCATATCGTAACCAGAACGTCCTAAACCCAACCACCCAACCACCACAAAATCAACCCTACATCCCTCCTCACAAAACTTTCCAACCACAACCACCCAATTACCAAAAACCAGCTTATACTCCATCACCTCCTACCCCGGGACCCGATCCTATGGCCGAGATGCAGGCCATGATGATGCAGATGTCGCAGGTGACGATGGCCGTACAGAAGTCACAAGAGATGATGCTGCAGCAAATGCAAAGGGATGGCCAAGCTAAGGACGCAGCTATAAAGAATTTGGAGAATCAAGTGGCTCAACTCGCCACTTCGCAAGCGTCACGCCAACCGGGTACCCTTCCACCTCAAGGTAATCCTCCTAAACCTCCGCATGACACGGCATGTGCGATTACGTTGAGAAGCGGGTCAATGTACGGTGACCCCAAGAACTTGGAGGAAGGTGAGAATGATGAGGATGAAAATACGGTGAAACCGTGTAACCAGAGTTCTCACCGGTAGGTCGGCCGTGGGTTGTCCCATTTGGACTCTTCTTCGCGGGGAAAGATGATTCGGGCATTGTTTCTGGTGTTCCTGTTGCTGCTCCAACGCCCCCGATTCAGATCAAGCTCCCGTTTCCTGGTCGTCAACGAGGTGCAGAGCCCGAGGCTAAGTTCAGGAAGTTCGTCGATGTCATAAAGGCTCTTCAGGTAAACGTCCCTTTTATTGACCTTGTGACTCAAATACCTGCGTACGCTAAGTTTTTGAAGGAAGTATTAGCTAGGAAGCGTACGCTTGATGATGTGTCGACTGTAGCTTTCGTGGGGGAGGCTAGTACTAGGCTGCAGGGTAGTAAGCCCCCTAAGCTTAGTGACCCAGGTACCTTTTCTATCCCCTGCTCCATTGGTAAGTTTGTGGTCCGAAATGCTCTATGTGACCTTGGGGCGAGTGTGAGTGTCCTACCCTACTCTTTGTACCAAAAGATGAACTTGCAAGCTTTGGGACCTACTCACATTACCTTGCAAATGGCTGACCGTTCCGTTAAGCGTCCCTTGGGTATCCTACAAGACGTCCCAGTACAGGTTGGAAAGTTCTTTATCCCTGTAGACTTTGTAATACTTGACATGCCCGAGGATGTCCACATTCCCATTATTTTGAGGAGACCCTTCCTGCACACTGCTGGTGCAGTCATAGATGTGGGTAATAAGACCTTAGCGTTCACGGTAGGGGGAGAAAAGCTCACTTTTACGCACTCTGATACCCCGCGGTCACCCATGCGTCTAGAGTCGGTTTGTTCTGTTAATGCTATACCTCCGTCTCACTCTACTTGAGACACTTTGGAGGTCGTTTCTGTTGTCTCCCTGTGTGCAGGTTCTTTACAGGATGGCTGCAAGGTTGGTTTGGGGAAGAGAAAGTTGTTGAAAACCGACCTTTACGACATGAGTAATGGGGATAGAGGGCCTACGGTTGAGCCGATTGGAGCACGCGGGCGATTTGGAGAGCCATTTCGTGATAGAGGACCCACGATGATGGACTATGCTGCGCTACCTCAGGAAGGAGGAATTCTATGGCGAACGAATGATATTTCGCCGAGTGAAGCTGTTGCAAATGGCCAACGACCTTGGCCTAATTATACTTGATCTTTGAAGCCTTGAAGAGTCGTGCGGGACTATAAACCAGCGCTTCCGGGAGGCAACCCGATGACGTTATTTTTTTATTTGCACTTTGTACTTTTTTTTGGTTTGTTTTGGATGACATTTTATGGTTTGATTTTGAGCGCGTGAGGATGAGGGATTTATAAACTGTTTTAGCGCGCAGGTATTTATGGACTTTTGGGTCCTTAGTATGTTGAAAACGCTCACGAGAAGGCGTCCCAGCCGGCCAACCGGCTGCCGGGCCAGGACAGGAGCCGTAGCTGAAATTTGAAAATTGAAGAAAAATCGAAAAAATCGAGTCAGGTGGGCTTAGCCGGTCGGCAGGCTGCCGGTCCAGACCGGCCGGCCACACCTGCACTTTTCTGCTGCTTCGGTTCTTGTCTCGCGCGTTATCTACCGAAGTACTTCATAGTTGGAATGACTTGGACGCATATATGTGGATTTTAGCCGCACTCCATGCTTCGCTTCGGTTTGGGGGAGCTCCTACTTATAAAGTGACCACTCTTTACCCCTTTCTCCCCTCTTTTCTCGTTCTTGTTTTTCCTTACCCCATATGTTTTGTCCTCCTCTGCTTTGTGCTGCTTTCCACATTGAGGACAATGTGTGATTTGGTTTGGGGGAGGGAATCACGTTCGCGCTTTGCATTTTCTTTTTGCGTGTGCATTTATTTGAAAAAAACCCAAAACAATTGAAAATTTCAAAAATTTACAAAAATACGAGTCTTTTTGGTCTGCTTTGTCACGTTTGGAGAATTGATTAGTGCATTAATTTTGATCTTTAGCATCTCCGAGTCGACTTTCTATCGTCGTAGCTGCACTATATGTTTGTTTCCTGTTAGTAGATTGCGAGTCTCAAACACTAGCCCACTTGTATTTGCTTAATTCTTATCGCTTTTCGTTTGTTTACTTTCGACTTTGACATTCGAGCTTGGCAATGGTTTGTGGAATGTTTGGTTTGTTGGTTTGCGGTTTGATTGGAAAGATTTATATATGATGGAGTAATGCTTCGATGCTCTCGGAGGGGACTCATTGATTTGAGTAACTGTGGATACCCATATCCGTACCCTCCCAACAAAAACCCTGTGATGTAACACGGACTTTTATTACGCATGTTTAACGTTGACTTAAACGGTTCTAACTAATGTCGAATTCATTTTGAGTCGTTTTGAAATGTTAAAATGATTTAGGTCGCATCACATCGCATTTAAATAAACGTTCATTTTGTCCATTTGGAGTCTAGCTTGGTCCTCGTCCTGCTTCATTTGGCATGAGCTTCGCATTTGCACTATAATTAGCCCTTTTACATTAACAAGGTCTAATTCAGCATTCCTAAATTCCTAAATTTAGGCCCGGTGGCTAAATCTTCCCTTTAGTCCCCTCTTACACAAAATACGGCTTCACGTCTTACCTTATTTCACAAAATCTATGCAAATACACCCTTTTCACATTTTCGGGTCTCGGGCCCAAAACCGAGCCCAAACCCACCTTTGGCCCGCACTCCAAAGCCCTCAACAACTCTCTAGAAGATCATATTAGGTTTTCTTGGAGCACAAGCAAGGAGATTACACCGAATATTCCCAAGATTTGGCAAACCGGAATAAGGAAATACAAAATCACGAAGTTAAAACCAGCCTGTCAAACCGCATGTCACTATGCGGTTATATGTGGTAACCGCATAGCTTAATGCGGTTACCCCACCAAACCGCATAGCCCTATGCGGTTTGAAGGGGTGGTTTTATCCCGTGTTTCCTAATTTCTCTCGGCTATTCTCCTATATATACCTCCCTATGCACGACCTATTCACACAAGTTTTCCACACAAGAAAACCCTCTCTTCTCACAACCTCTCTTCCTAGTTTTAGCACCCACACATGGGTCCCACAAAATATACCGTCTAGCACGGTATGCACCTAAATACATTCACAAAAGCCTCAAGCACCCAAATCCTTGAGTTCAACACACCATCCCGTGTTGAACTCATCCTCCTTTTTAGTTCAAGAAGCGAAGCTCTGCCCAGATCTGAAGCATCAGGACAAGGTAGGTACCGATCCACTTGGATCAAAGCTTTTTCTTATTTTCTATGGACTAACAAAGGGGTCTACACTTTAGCGCCCCCCCGGCTTTGGCATCCGAGCGCGCTTGCCTTCCAAGTGTTCTTATTACTTCGGGTACACTCCATATCCGATGACACACCAAAGTCGCATAAGCAACCGACCTTATAAAATAAACCAATGGACAATTGAACTTTATTTTATTTGCATGCATCTTGCACCCTTTCTTGTTTTGCATTAAAATCAACTTAAACAATGAATTCGACCTTTAACTGAACCGTATTCGTTAACAAGTTAAACATGCTAAACTGAGGGTTTTAATCAATCTTTTTGCATCTGCATCTGCATTCTTTTACAAACTTATCGCACTTGTAATGCGTGCGATAACATTAGCTCAAATATCATCTTACAAGGATTGTTCTAGGTCAAGAGAGGCTATTTTTACATAGGCTTTTCTAGAAGGTTGTCATAAATCATTATTTGAATTAACTCTTTTTCTAAAGTACCCTCACCCCGAATCCAATCTGGTTTCACAAGCCTTAGATCTAGGGGTGTCGGCGTGCTCCAAAATCTAAGAACATGTTTTTAACTTAGAACATGGTAGCAGGTTCCTATTTTCCGCGATAAATAGGTGGCGACTCCATATGATTCTTAAAGGTTTTTCCAACTTAATCTTTTTTAACTTTAAAATCCGCCCTTAAGCAAGACGCCGAGTTGGGTCCGATCCCGGGTTCCACAGTTTGGCGACTCCGCTGGGGAAATCTTATTTTTAAAACTAAAAACTAGCTTTTTCTTTTTAAAAATAAAGAGGTGAAACTTGAAAGCCTTGAACAATCCTTGTAAACATATTTGAGCTATGCACATTCGTTTAGAGTCCATTCCTTTTGGAATCTAGGCACCCTTTGCACCCTCGAGAGGTGGTTCCCACATGCAGGCTTGTCCACTCGATAAAGCACATGCCGGACTAGCTTTCCTCTCGCCCCTCCACGGCTTGCCGTAAACGGCTATCTCGACCGCCCCAGTGCTCCCTTCAGAAAACCTATCGCCCCGGCGTAAGGAAATGAAGGGGTTAAAGTATCTGCCAAAGCGTACTCGAGGTAGTTGGAGGTGTACCCGACTGACTCATTTTCACCTTTTTTGAGTCATACGTACAAGTTCGAGGCTATGCACTCCATGGTCTTTTTCAAAACGAGCATTTGCATTCATATCTTCGAAAACTCGCTTAAACTTTTCAAAGATAAATGAACCTAACATCTAACAAACTAACACTTTTCAAACAAAACTATCGCGAATTTTTGAAATAAACTTTTTCAAAATTTCCTTTTTCACTAACAAGCAAAAACCCGAGCAAGGAATAAAACCCGAGCTCGCGGATTTCAATCCTCTAGGTCACACGGCCTAGACTCCACTTTTAACATCCTCGACTCGACTTGTTAACCACTCTCGAGTCGAATCCATTCTCTTTTACACATCCGACTCGAGCTCACCTCGGCAAATCGCCGACACTAGTTCGACGGGTGCAAACAAAACTTTTAACATCGAGACGAGATGTGCGCACACATCCTCGTCTCAAAATCTTTCCTTTAGCTAAAACTTTTTCGAAAATCTCCTTTTTCAAGCTTAAAAGGTATTCCTAAACAAAAATGAGCTAAAAATGAACGCTCAAAACGAACGTTGAATCTAGTAGGACTAACTAGATACACGTCACACAAACCAATCCATTCTCAACATCCTCGACTCGACTAGCCAACCGTTCACGAGTCGAATCCTCTCCATGCATCTAGGCTCGAGCCCTTAACGATGAACCGTTAACATGGGCTCGACGAATGCAAATCAAACACATTTCAACGTCGAGACAAGATCCGCACACGCGTTCTCGCCTCAAAGACTTCTTAGGCACAACATTGCTCCTAAAGCAATACACTCTCATTTTTGAAAAAAGCTCTCTTCAAAAATTTCCTCACTTCTGCAAAACAAACAACACACTCTCATTTTTGAAATAAACTCTTTTCAAAATCCTCTCATTTTTACAAAACAAACAACACACTCTCATTTTTGAAATAAACTCTTTTCAAAATCCTCTCATTTTTACGAAGCAAACAACACACTATCATTTTTGGAAATAAACTCTTTTCAAAAATCTTCACACTTTTACAAGACAATCAATGACATTCTCATCTTTGAAACAAACTCTTTTCGAAAATACCCGTGTTTTCTGCAAAACAAGCAAACCCTTTCATTTTGAAATAATCACAACAAACACCTTTCGAGGTTCTGGGTCGAACCAAATAGTCCTCCACTATTTCGATTCAACCCACTAAGCATTCTTCACAAATCACTCGAGAATAATCATTACATTCCCGAATCCTCTCTAGGCACGAGTGGAACACATGGCCCTCGGCCATCGCAAGCCATTTATCTCAAAGCATTTTCATAAAGCAAAACCCAAGAATCTCATCGCATTCTTGGAGACCTTTTCATTCTGAGCGGCTCGCGGCCCTTCATGTTTTTGAAATAACTTCTTTCAAAATTTCTGAGTCAAATCAGCTAGTCTATACCTAGTTTGATTCGATCCAATCGCAAATCTCTTCAACCGTGCGGGAATAGTCACTACATTCCCGAGACCTTTCAAAACGTCAATGGCTACATGACTCACGGTCATCGTACGCCAATTCCTAACAAAAAATTTTTCAAATAAAGCACTTTACAAATCTCTTTGGGCCAAACGACCCAAAATCGACCCGATTAAGCAAAAATCATCTTTTACAAGCAAACAAAACCCGAGAATGGCCAAGCCCAATCTCGTGGACTTTTCATCGGACCAAATGCTCTTGGCCCAATTCCTCTTAAGCAAAACATGTGGACGCGTAAACCCGTCCATATCCCACCTCAACATCTTTAACCCAACTAGCTTATCGCTATCATAGGTTCACTCTAAGCAATTCTATCGCAATCTACAACCGGCCCACAACGATATACCGTTAACTTGGGCCAATCGCACTCTTCAAGGTCAAGCCAGAAACGTGTCAACACGTCTCTAGTTCAAACACTTTCCAAACCTTTTGTCAAAGCACGACAAACTACTTTCACAAAATCCTCATCACGTTTTTGAAATAACCTTTTTCAAAAATCCTTCCTTCGAACCGAATGGCCTATAGTCATGACGGTTTGATCTAGACTCTTGATCTCTTCAAAACACCCGAGAATAACCACTTGATCCTCGTGACATTCCAAAACATAAATGAACTACATGACTCACGGTCATTGTAAACCATTTATTACCAAGACGCGTTCAAATCAGAGTGGTGACCCATTCTCGTGGACCTATTCTCAAAAACAAATCTAACGGCTCACTACGCTAAACATCTCTTTCAAAATAAACATTCTCGAAATCCATGGTTCAAATGGCCTACCGCCATTTTAATCCAAACATCTCTTTTCACAAGACAACAAAACCTAGGAATGAACTAGCATCATCCTCAAGAATCCTTCACGGTTAGACCAAGTGGCTCATAGTCGCTTTAATCTAACCCTCTTTCAAACCGAATGTATGAAAACGAGTATAACCGTCTTCATCACATCTTCAAACACCCTTGATTCGGATAGCCTATCGCCACTCCGAATCGATTCACACTTTCACCGACAAGCCACTAACACGAGCTTATCGGATTCGATCTAAAAACACCTTTCACATCGAGCCAAAATGTGACAACGCAGTTTTGCTCAACAAAACATCCTGCTTTTCGCCGAAAACAAAACTTTTGCAAAATCAAAGACAAATCTAAGTATGCATGAGCCAAGTCCCGACGCGAGCATCAACCCCATCCGAGACATGCGCGTCTCGAGCACCCAGCGAAGAATCCATCAAGGCGCTACCGACGATCTCACGGATCTCCTCAAGAAATTCGAGTCTTTTCAATACGGGTCGAGTTTTTAAACATTGAGTCAATCTCTGTCAGTCTAGGGCAATCGAGTCTTCGACGTACGACATTTTTAACAAACCGATAAAGGAATAAGTTTGCCTACAACCCAGCTTCCTTTTTACACACTTTTCCCATGAAAGACACAATTATACACCGACATACATTGCATCCTAGGAGTAGCTATCCGAAGGAGGTCTAGGCCGGGTACGAAGGTCCAAGACAACAACAACAAAAGTCAAAGACAAAAGCAAAGACAAAGAAGGCTCTCGACGACTAAACACCTAAGGTTCACTAGTCTGCTTGTGGTCTACTACTCCGCTGCTTTTGGAGGAGGATCCATTAATTTGGAGCTCCACAGTGGTCATGAATTTGATCGCGACCAAAAGTACGAGTATTCCTGGATCGTCCTCCGCGTGCTCGATCGCGTGCCTAATAAGCAAACGAACTTGTCAGAGGAGCCCGGCGTGATAGACACACGATCACAAGCGACCACCGAGCCACAGGGTTTGGCAAGGTCCAAGCTCAAGCCAAAGCCATACAGGGCCTGGGATATTCTCAAACCAAACGGGAATACAAGGTACAAAGGTCAAAAAACCAAAGTCACCAAAAAGCAAAAGTCTCAAAAGCTCCAGAACAAGGGGCAAAACAACTAAGCAAAAAGCTTAAGAAGTCGAAAGCTTTAGAAATCCAAAGCCTAGAAGCAAAGGCTTAAGAAGTCAAAAGGCTTAAGAACTCAACAAGCTTAGAAATCAATAAGCGAGGGGCCGAAACCCCAAAGGCAAGAAATGCAAAGCCCGAAGCAGTGGCCAGGTCCTCGAAATTCCAAATTGAAGAAACAACAGAAGTAGCAAGCAACCAGCCTAGATCAACTAAGGAGAACCCACCCTTAGGATGCAACGTATCAAGGTCAAACACATAAACACCCTTTGGACCGGCGGGTCCCTAAACACGCACCTTTCCACAAAAACAAACCCACCTCCTGGACCGGCGAGTCCTTAAACACGCACCTTTCCACATAAACACCTCATACACGCCCTTAAACACCCCTTTCGGAACTACGCTAGGTTTGATTCCGTAACCACGGATACGTAGGCCGCTCTCCCGAGCTCAACCAACCTTTTACAAAAATCCACAAAATATTCCTCGTCCAAAGCTTTCCATGCTAAGGATGTGTCCACAAAAAATTCACAAAGTTCAAAGGCAAACTATTTCTCTATCGAGGCGACTAAAACGAATTCGTCAAAGCAAAGTTGTCATAGACTTAGGAGTAGTACTCTGCTTTTTGGTCTAACACTGTTTTGCAGGAACAACAGCATCCCACCGCAGACGAGCAAGCACCACTGGGGGCTCCACCAACGCACGTGTTCCCGAACATGGCATCCATGCAACCGTCGAGTCTCAAATCACGCATACGATTCGTCTCTATTTTGCAAACTTTTCGGCATTTTAAGCATCGAGTCACACGTCGAGTCAATCCTCTTCCAATCAAACAATTTAGCGACATTTAAACCGCTCCTTTCAAAAACTCTCCAGTCTTCAAAACGCTCCCATGGAACGACGCGCTTTTTCAAACTTACACGAGGCAATGCACCCTCAAATTAGCTAATCACCTTTCAAAATTAACCCAATACTCGAGTTAATATGAAAGCACTTTGCAATTCACTTTTTGCAAACACACCCTTTCGCAAACAAAATGTATCTTTCGAAAATGCATCTCAAATCCTTGAAATGCATCTCGAATCTTCGAAGTCTAAACTTTTCCAAAAATTTAACTCGGCACTCGAGTTAATACATTTTGAGTAACAGCATTCTTCGAATTTAACTCACTCGAGTTAACACATTTTAAGCAAAAGCTCAACCGAACTACGCCGGTTTGATTCCACATTCGTGGATACGTAGGCAGCTTACGCAAAGCACAACCGAATCTTGCACTACATCCCGCTCCGTGTCGTCATGAGATTCCACCGAATTCTCATCCTCGACAACTGGGGGCTTTTTCAACCTTTGCACTCAAATGACCCTCTACGGTCTTCACAGCTCTAGCTCAAGCTCACAACGTCAAACACTCTTTCATCTTGCATGAAGCCTTACAACCGACATTTCAAGCGTTCATTTTTAAAGCTCATTTCGACAACTAAAATGAATCTTTCACAAAATGATTTTTCAACAAAAACATTTTAATCCAAACATCCCAATCGGGAATCATTTCACTTTCAAACCCGAGCCTACTAACTACGCAGGTCCACGGAAGCACAACACAGCACGGAAGCGAAAGACAACGAAAGCAACTACAAGCTCAAGCCAAGCTACAACAACAAGTCATGTAATGAAGGGTTCACACAATCCTTATTACACAAGATCACCAGGACAACTAATGGCGAAGACGACGGTAATCCAAACACCATACTCTTCACATTGACTCAGTTTTCACCCAAAACTTAGTCAAACTCGAGGGGGTTACCCAAAAACTCCTCCTACGAATGCACATCCTGCACCCCACTTTGACTTAGTTTTCACACAAAACTTAGTCAAACTCGAGGGGGTAATCCAAAAACACCCTTATCCTAACACAAAACACGCATCTCACTAGTTTGATCATCGCTATACTCCATACCTCGATCAAACTGGGGGCTAACATACACCGGCACCATGACCAAGGCAACTGGAGGCTGACGCTTCATATCAAGAATCAAACCTTCACAACGAAAAATGGGATAATTTTTCGCGTTTTTGAAGACACCCTTGCTATAAATACCCACATCAACATAAGCATCTACGGTTGAGCGACACCTCCAGAACCGCTACAAACGAGCATGCACGCTACAAGCATAACACTTTCATGTGTGCATCAAACAACAAGCACCCGAACATAGGTCCTAGCACCAAACACCCTAACACATCCAAGAAACGTCCCGTACGTCCAAACATCAAGCCACTCATACAATCCCAAGCACCATGCATTCCAAGTCCAAGAGACATGTATCATACGAATCCAAACGAATCACCAGATACCACGTTTCATGGTCGAAGCAAGCGAAATTGAAGATCTCGAAAGGAAAATCGCGAGTTCGAATATTTCCGGATTTGAAACCGCGACATGTGCGAATGAGTTCACGCTTGAAGTCGCCAATTGATAAGGGATTCCCCGGAAGAGTCACTAGTCTACAGGCAATTTCCAGAGCATGTTTTGTTCCACGTTTTCTCCTCATTTTTCTTCATACACGCAAGCTTTCATGGTTAAGGCGTCACCTACAGTCCGCCACAAGCGCTAGCACATACATTATGCGCTATGCCTTGGTTAAGGCGTCACCTACAGTCCGCCATACTCGTGTGCTAAGCATTTAATACACGGTACAGAAGCAGAAACACAAACACTTTTCACGAGTCCTTACACCCTCTTACACGTCCCTGTGGAGTATCGCTTCCTCCCCATGGAGTCCACACACCTATACAGACATTTCCTACGGAGTCCAAGACATACCCTTCGACTTCCCCAGCAAATCACTAACATAAACACCAAGCGTCTGCATCAGCACATTCAGCACATCCAAGCAATTACACGAAGCCGTACACTTGAGCACATACACCTTCCTCGGACCATAATCCCGGCGAATATACACCTGCACCCCTAACAAGACGAAACACCATCACTCTCCCAAACAACCACAACTACACCTACGCTCCTCGGCGAGACCATACATATACACCCTTCCCTAGCAAACTAGTACTTCTCCAGCAAATACTACACTAAGCACCTGCGCTCCTCGGCGAGACCCAGTTCAACATCAACAACGGCATCAGCATAAGCGACGGCATAAGCAATAGCGTCAGCAAATGCATCGGCAACGACAACGGCACTACCTTCTCCTCAACGAAAGGCAATCATATGCAACTACGACTACATAGACACTCCTCGGCGAGCCCAAGCACAAGCACTCTGCAATATACACCTAACCCAAGCATTTCACTCTACATAGACGCTCCTCGGCGAGTTCAAGCATTACACGGACGCTCTTTCACGAGACCTACATATACATAAGCACCCTCAATTATACACCTCACGCATACCCCTACATCTTACAAGCACATGCACCCCTGCACTTCAGCCCCTTATACGAAGACATTACAAGCACCAAGCACCAAGCACCAAGCATCCGACGATACCAAGCACACGCAAAGGCACCAGCAAACGACAACAAGCACGATTTAAGACGCCAAGCAGTCGGCAGTTCTTATAGCATGCACGACCGCCAAGTCCTTAAACGCCGCACGCCCCTCCCCGCTTAGCCTTGCTCAAGTCCTCGTCTCACCCATGGACACATGCTTCGTTCCGCTGACTATATCGAGACTGTAATGGTCCGGATATGGTCGTGGAGTTTGACTAGCGCTCTAGTCCGAGCTCAGTCAAACTGGGGGCTCTGTGGATACCCATATCCGTACCCTCCCAACAAAAACCCTGTGATGTAACACGGACTTTTATTACGCATGTTTAACGTTGACTTAAACGGTTCTAACTAATGTCGAATTCATTTTGAGTCGTTTTGAAATGTTAAAATGATTTAGGTCGCATCACATCGCATTTAAATAAACGTTCATTTTGTCCATTTGGAGTCTAGCTTGGTCCTCGTCCTGCTTCATTTGGCATGAGCTTCGCATTTGCACTATAATTAGCCCTTTTACATTAACAAGGTCTAATTCAGCATTCCTAAATTCCTAAATTTAGGCCCGGTGGCTAAATCTTCCCTTTAGTCCCCTCTTACACAAAATACGGCTTCACGTCTTACCTTATTTCACAAAATCTATGCAAATACACCCTTTTCACATTTTCGGGTCTCGGGCCCAAAACCGAGCCCAAACCCACCTTTGGCCCGCACTCCAAAGCCCTCAACAACTCTCTAGAAGATCATATTAGGTTTTCTTGGAGCACAAGCAAGGAGATTACACCGAATATTCCCAAGATTTGGCAAACCGGAATAAGGAAATACAAAATCACGAAGTTAAAACCAGCCTGTCAAACCGCATGTCACTATGCGGTTATATGTGGTAACCGCATAGCTTAATGCGGTTACCCCACCAAACCGCATAGCCCTATGCGGTTTGAAGGGGTGGTTTTATCCCGTGTTTCCTAATTTCTCTCGGCTATTCTCCTATATATACCTCCCTATGCACGACCTATTCACACAAGTTTTCCACACAAGAAAACCCTCTCTTCTCACAACCTCTCTTCCTAGTTTTAGCACCCACACATGGGTCCCACAAAATATACCGTCTAGCACGGTATGCACCTAAATACATTCACAAAAGCCTCAAGCACCCAAATCCTTGAGTTCAACACACCATCCCGTGTTGAACTCATCCTCCTTTTTAGTTCAAGAAGCGAAGCTCTGCCCAGATCTGAAGCATCAGGACAAGGTAGGTACCGATCCACTTGGATCAAAGCTTTTTCTTATTTTCTATGGACTAACAAAGGGGTCTACACTTTAGCGCCCCCCCGGCTTTGGCATCCGAGCGCGCTTGCCTTCCAAGTGTTCTTATTACTTCGGGTACACTCCATATCCGATGACACGCCAAAGTCGCATAAGCAACCGACCTTATAAAATAAACCAATGGACAATTGAACTTTATTTTATTTGCATGCATCTTGCACCCTTTCTTGTTTTGCATTAAAATCAACTTAAACAATGAATTCGACCTTTAACTGAACCGTATTCGTTAACAAGTTAAACATGCTAAACTGAGGGTTTTAATCAATCTTTTTGCATCTGCATCTGCATTCTTTTACAAACTTATCGCACTTGTACGTAGCGATAACATTAGCTCAAATATCATCTTACAAGGATTGTTCTAGGTCAGTAGAGGCTATTTTTACATAGGCTTTTCTAAAAGGTTTTCATAAATCATTATTTGAATTAACTCTTTTTCTAAAGTACCCTCACTAGAATCCAATCTGGTTTCACAAGCCTTAGATCTAGGGGTATCGGCGTGCTCCAAAATCTAGGACATGTTTTTAACTTAGAACATGGTAGCAGGTTCCTATTTTCCGCGATAAATAGGTGGCGACTCCATAACAGTTCTTAAAGGTTTTTCCAACTTAATCTTTTTTAACTTTAAAATCCGCCCTTAAGCAAGACGCCGAGTTGGGTCCGATCCCGGGTTCCACAGTAACCACAGTGGCCATGAAATTGGTTGCGACCGAGAGTATGAGCAATGACGTAACCCTTAAGGAAATATGTGTACCCGAGCGCGATCTTTACCGAGTGAATGTCAAGCTAAACGGTACTACATACGAGGGATGCTCCACACTTGCGAAAAAAAAGAGAAAGAAAAAAAAAATGGAAAAAAGAATGGATTGTGGTAAGAATTGGTTGATGGAAAGTGGTACGCTTGGTTGGCCTTGCTTGAATTCAATTGTCGTTAGTTTTATTTTTGCGAAAGCGTTAGAGGCTAGTAATTACGATGTGGTGTGAATGGTTGAGACTTGTGCTCTATTTTCGGTGAAATAGGCTATGGTTGCTTAGTTTATGTGCATAGGTCGTCCTCTTTGAGATACTAACGTGATAAGTTTGTGTCACTTTGATTTTCTCCAGCGCTTTTTGCTTGAGGACAAGCAAAGGTTTGGTTTGGGGGAGTTTGATACACGCTATTTATATTCATTATTTGCCCCCGGTTCAGTCGCATTTAGCTGCATTTACTCGTGATCATTACTAGTTTTATGAGCTATTTGTTATATTTCTCGATACTGCTGCCTTTTATTTACATTTTGCAGGTTTTGGTGGTATTGTGCCAAATCCCGATACATTTGGAGCAAATCGAGATTTGAGACTATGAGACCAAGCCCGAGCCTACACGGAGGCTCGTGCAGAAGATCAAAAGGCCAAAAGACCAAAGGGGCCACGAGTAGACAAGGCCCAAAAACAAGAGTATGAAGTGAAATGGGCTCAGTTGAAGAGAAGCAGAGCCGGCCCAACTTAATGGGTCAGGCCGGTCAGCCAGCGGCCGTGGCCGTGGCCGATCGGCAGACGGTGACGGCCGGTGAGGTGTATTTTTCAGTCGATTTTGATTTGATTCGTGATTTATTATTTTGGAAACTATAAATAGGTTACTTAGGTCGAAAATTAGTTTATGCTTTATTTTTCCTTAGTTCTCCTAGTTTAGTTTACTGTTATTTTTATTTCTCTCTTTTACAAAACTCAAAAACTCCATTAGATTAGTTTCAAGATTGATTTACTTTGTAACCGCCGGTTCTCTACTTTAATCCAGGTTTATTTTAATCTTTGTTATTCATTCATCATGCTGACTCTTATCAATTTTATTGCTTTGATCTCTATTATGTCTAGCTAATCTCCTGTTAGGGTTTAGGGGAATTTGTGATATTTGGTTCAGGAACATGTTTTAGGATTAAACTGGTTGAATAAATTGTGCACTTGATTTCTTTCTACGCGTTTTTTGCCAATTGAATTAGGATTGTTTCGCCTGATCAACGATCTGTCTGAGTTTAATTGAACCTGAGTAAGTTTTAATTTAAGATCAAAAGCCGAGTTAAAACTAGACTTACGCGAGATTGATAAGTTGAATTTAGTAAGTTGCGAGAACCCGCTAAATTTGCTTAAGGCTAAAATTGACTCGAGAGAGCGTTTTATAAACCTACTCATTTGCACAGTTTATCGCTTCCTTCTTATAAATTTGAGTTCCTGAATCATTGTCATAATGAACCCGATGCCCTAATCCTTCCCCTTATATATTTCTATTCATCTTTACTTTTGCCTTAGTTTAGTTCAAACAACTCCTTTTTATACCTTTGAGTTAGACCTGTTTACTCCGTCTTTAGCTTAAACTACACCGTTTCTCTGTGGATACGATCCTACTTACTGCTAGCTACTGTAAGTTGTCTGTTTAGGTTATCTTGATTGAGGCGTGACGACTTAGCCTTGTCATTGATCCAAAGCAATATCGAAGCTTGGTTGGAAGTTTGCTCTACCTCACAGCTACAAGACATGATCTTATGTTCGCTACAAGCTTATTATCAAGATTTATGCGCAAACCAACTGAGGTTCACATGGGAACTGCTAAGAGAATACTTCGATATCTCAAGGGAACTTTAGATTTTGGAGCGTTTTACCAGCCTTGTTCTGATCCAAGGTTGATAGCCTACTCCGACAGTGATTGGGCAGGATCCGTTGATGACATGAAAAGTACTTCAGGTTATGCCTTCACATTTGGCTCAGGAGTGTTCTCATGGAATTCAAAGAAGCAAGACATCGTAGCTCAATCTACAGCAGAAGCAGAGTATGTGGCAGCATCTGCAGCGGTGAATCAAGTAATTTGGCTAAGGAAGATACTTGATGACTTGGGCTACAAGCAAGATGAAGCTACTGAAGTTCTAGTGGATAATAAGTCCGCTATAGCTATCTCAAAGAATCCAGTATCGTTTGGCAAGACAAAACATATGAAGATAAGGTATTATGCACTTCGTGAAGCTCAACAAGAAAAAGAAGTAAGTCTTGTTCACTGTCCATCCGAGTTCCAGGTAGCAGACATTCTAACGAAGGCACTACCGACATCCAGGTTTGAGTTCCTACGATCAAAGCTCGGAGTTATGCCGAAAAGTCTCAAGGAGGAGTGTTGAAGTATGAGACTTTTCTAGAATCTTCTAGAAGTTTTCGGAATATTCTAGAATGTTGTAGAATCATCTAGATTGTACTAAGAGGATCGTAGAGCATGCTAGAATAGTGTAGAAGTGTCATGAATGTTCTAGGTGAGTGTAGACGAACCTAGAACATACTAGAACTATGTAGTAGTGTATTATGTCTAGGATAGTCTAGAATGTAGTGTTCTAGAGTTGTCCTAGAATGTAGGAGAAGGAGGAAGGAGCCCTATAAATAGAGGTCCTCCCCTCCCATTTTGATGTATCCACAAATCCAACAAATTCCAAACAAATCAAATTAATAAACATTCTCTTCAACAAATCAAATAAACTAACTTTCTCTACTCTACTTCTCCCCTATACACCATCACCATTACTTACTTGACAAATTGGGCATTCGAGATCTACATGCTCCAACTTGAGGGGGGGGTATCGAACCAGTGTGACGCCATTGAAACGGTGCGACGGGATTGAAACGGTGTGAAAGACCACATTCAGATGAAGCATTATATCTTCTCAACAAAACATTGAACTTAATATAATTCAATATAACTTCTCTGTAATTTCATGTATACAAACACTATAAATATGTAGTCATGTGTAAGATCATTGATATAGAAAAATATAAATGATTTTCTGATTTTAGCACCATAATACCCCATTTTAAAGTATCATTTATTGCAAATAAACGAGCTTACAATCTTAACAACGAAGCAGCAACTACAACCGACTCTAACTCGGTCAAAAGCCCAAACACAATGCACCTATACATTCAACAATGACAACAACTTCCCAAGATCACATTAGCGTACTAGGTCTTCACCCAACACCCTCACTTCCTAATACCATAATCATCGAAAAAAAAACAACTCCCCCACAAATACAATTACACTACTAGGAACTATAAAACATAGCACCAACAGTAATTAGAACATAGCGGCAACAGTAGTAACGAGTAACATTAACAACGACGTAGTAGCAGCAACTTGTAACACCACAGCAGAGTAATACGACTCACGTACCACACACACACGCCCAATCACGTAATACACTCCTACACTCGATCACTCAACTACATCAGAACACACAAATATTAGACTAAGTCGATTTGTGTCGTTTTCAAGCGTGAAAACCGAGTTCTAGGGTTTGTGTGAGATCCGTCTTGAATTTTTCGAAATTTGTCATTGTTGTAACTTGAAAATTTCGATAAAGGCTTGTATGATGCTCGTCTTGCTGTTGTTGTCGGTTGTTAGTGAAAATCTCGGTTTTCGTGCGTTTTGAAGCAGGGCATTTCGGTCATTTTTGAATTTCGTCCCGAAACTTGCTCAAAACTTCGACATTGGTGTCTTGTGAGTAGTCTAAGACGTGGGTAATTTTGTTTTGCTTGAATGTGCTCGAGAAGCGGGTTGTCTGGGTAAAAACGTGTGATGTGCATAGGGGCGTTTTGATCATTTTTCATTTCACGTCCCGAAACTTGCGTGAGGCTTCATGGTCGGTTTTTCTTAAGTAGTGTAATGGGTGATGAACTTGTTTGGCTGATTTTGTGTGAAAAATGGGGCCGAGAATAGTGATTTTCGTCGAAATGCTTGTAGGGGCCGAAAAGGTCAAAAATTTTCGGTTCCGAAATTCGCTATAATCTTCAAATTTGAGCCATTATGACTAGTGTAGTTGATAACTAGCTCTGTTTCGTAGAAAAAACGTTGTTTGAAAGTGTTTTGAGGCGTTTTTGTTATGTTAAAGTGTGGTTCTTTGAAGGCGGTTTTCTTGTTTTTCGCGGTCCGAACCTTGAGTAGTACGTTATATGGGGTACTTAATTTGCCTAAGGGGTGATTTGTGGGGAGTTATGGCTTTTTGGTTAAGAAAAAGGCTGTTTTTGTGAATTGTAAGTGTATGGTAAAAGCTTGTCAGTTAAGGTGTTCGGGGCTTTGTTTTTGCGAAATATTTTTCACAAGTGTTTATTAATTATGACCAATATATTGCATTAGGATCAGAAAACGTGAATTTTCGTGTTCCTGCGGCATTTTTGCCTTATCTGTCAAAATAGGCTCAAAGTCTGTTTTCTGCTGGATTTCTGCATGCTTTTGTTGGCTTTTACTTTTTCTGATCCAATTATGAATTAGTTTTGCGGCGTCTTTTTTTTTTTTTTTTTTTTTGTTGTGGCTTGATTGTTATTTTCTGTCATTTTGGACGCAGATGACATCCGAGATCTTAGATGAGTTCGAGTACGAGGGCTTTGTTGGACAGCCTTGACTTTGGGCCTACGGGGGATATGCGTACCCCCATGTCTGAGTTGCGTCGACACATGGAGGTTTCAGAGGGTCCATCTCTGTCTGCTTTGTTTGAGGCGGCTTCTCCATTTGAGGCGTTTTCTCCGTAGGTGTCCGGACGCGGTAATGGTGCTGACATGGGTTCGCCGGCGACTTCTGCGCGGGGTCGTAGCGGCAACCGTCAGAACACTAGGAAGCGTACCATGACCGGGAACGGTAGTCGTGGGCGAGGTCGGGTCCGGAGTTGTAGCACAGCTGGTGACAGCGGAGCTGGTACCTCTGGCGGGGATCGAGGAGGTAGCGGTAGCGCTGCTGGTGGCAGTGGTGTTGGTGGCTCAAGTGGAGCTGGGGGTTATGGCGGAGGCGGAGATTCAGGTGGAGACGGAGACTCGGGTGGAGCCGGGGCTCTGGCGAGGAGAGGCCTAGTGCTTTTAGGCCGCGACGCGGGCGTGCTCGTCAGGGTGACACCTTTGCTGAGGAGTTGGAGGGGAGGAGGATGAGGCTGAGGAGGGCGCGGCTTCTGGGCGTCCCATGGACGCGGAGGCTGCAGAGCTTGCGGCAGCCGGGAGGGGCCGCTTTTTGGGGGCTGCGGAGGAGTTGGGCATGAGGCCCTTGTACCCACAGGGGCCGCATTTGTGGGCGAGTGTGGCCAAGGACTGGGATGGCCGGAGCTTAGTCTGGAACCCGCTGGAGCATCTGTCGACGCGGGTGAAGATTGGGTATAAGTTGGGGATCATGAGGACCTTTTCGGGGTTTAGGACAGCCTTTGATGTGTTTGACAAGATTCTGTCCCCCGAGTCAAAGGGTATCATCCTCGGCTTGGCTTTCGGTCCACTAGTCGAGAAGTGGAGGGCGTTGCGTGCTAAGAACGCAACCGCGCGATTGACCTTGATTCGGGCATTGTTGGATCATTATTGGGACACGACCAACACCTTTCATATGCCTGGGTATGAGGTCGGGATCACGTTTACTTCCCTTGTTGTCGTCTCCGGGTTGCCTCATGGAGACGAGGCAATTCGTTGGGATCAGGCGCGTCCCGCCATGACTAGCAGGGCGGCTGTGGACCTGATAGGCAGGGGTGTTAGGTGCTCGGCTAAGGGGAAGCACACCTTTCAGCCTCGCACTGTGTGGTTTGACGAATTTTACAAAGGTAAGGGGAAGAAGTGGGTTGATGAGGTGAGCCACGAGCAGAGCGCCCGCTTGTGGCTTTGGTGGTTCCAGTCTGCCACCCACTTTGGAGACAAGGGTGAGCGGGCGTCAACGACGGTGTTGATGACGCTGCGCGATTTGTCTCGGCTGGGCGAGTACGACTGGGTTACCCCTGCGTTGAGCCTGTTGACCCGGTATTGTCGGGACGCTGTTCGTCCTGACAAGATCCATAGTGAGCCGAAGTCGTCCTTGGTGGGTCCCGGTCTATTGATAGAGGTATGCCTTGTTTTATGATTTTGTGCCCATCATAGCTGTATTTGTGAAAATTTTGTGGCTGATTATTTGTCTTGGCTGCAGGCTTGGTGCTACGCGCACTTCCCCTCGGTTCTTCCTGACCGCTTCGTCATGGATGCGTAGTACCCTGCGTTTTACCCTTATGCGATGGCTAATCGCAAGGGTATTGGGTTGGGTTACGACGCGGCTCGGAAGGCGTTCAATGAGATGACGGTCGACAAGGTAAGGGCAATGTTTTCCTTGTGGTTTTTGTGTTTTAGTTTAGCGCGTTTTGTATTTCTCATTAGTTTCTGATTTTTGTAGTTTGTTCCGAACCCCTGGGGGCGTTTTGCTGGCGTTCCTGCATCGATCGCGGCCCATTTTAGTGTCTTGGACGGTCAGCGGCTGTACATAGCGTCGCAGTAGGACTCCTACTAGCACTTGGGGGAGCGTATGTCGGCACAGACGGGCCGTGGTGTTTTCTTGGTGCAAGCGTTTCCGCCGAAGGTGTTGTTTGAGCAAACCTCAGACGCAGACCTCCGTCGCGACGTGTACTATGACGGTGAGTCGGACACTCTGCTGCGACCGGCAGAGAACTACGCATTATGGGCGCGGCGTGGGCTGGCCCCTGCTATGATTGAGGTATAGTTTGTTATTGGTTTTGTATTTGTTTTGATTTTTTTTTTTAAAAAGCAAAAATTGATCCGGATTTTTGTAAATTGTAGCCTCGTGACCATGACTTGGAGTTCCAGCCGCCTCCGTTCCTTGAGAGCTTGGAGTTTGAGCACGACGGGTGCCCACAATCGTACGTGCTGCCTTCGTACATGTCGTCGATGATCGATGTCGGGGTGGAGAGCTGGCGTGTTCGGGTGAAGAAGGTAAAATTGTGATTTTGTGATTTTGTATTATGTGTATTATATGGTATAGCCCCCAGTTTGACTTAGGTTTTAGTGTAAAACGTTAGTCAAACTTGCTGTAGCTGTTATTGATTTTGGCCCCCAGTTTGACTTAGGTTTTCATGTAAAACGTTAGTCAAACTTGCTATAGTTGTTTTTGATTTTAGCCCCCAGTTTGACTTGGGTTTTAGTGTAAAACGTTAGTCAAATTTGCTATAGCTGTTTTTGATTTTAGCCCCCAGTTTGACTTAGGTTTTAGTGTAAAACATTAGTCAAATTGTTGTAGCTGTTTTTGATTTTAGCCCCCAGTTTGACTTAGGTTTTAGTGTAAAACGTTAGTTAAACATGCTGTAGCTGTTTTTGATTTTAGCCCCCAGTGTGACTTATATGTCGTTCGGCAGGTGACGGCAGAGGTGCATCGGAGGTTGTGGCGGACGGCGAGCAAGTGGCGGATCTCCCTGAATAAGCAATGCCATTAAATTGTGCATGAGCGGTAGCGAGGTTGCGCTGCCAGGCGGCCAGCACGATGTGAGCGAGAGAACGCCCGGTTGAGGGCAGAGGGCGCGGCTCGTCGTGCGGAGGAGGTTGCTAGGGCGCAGGCCGAGACAGAGGCCAGGGTGCGGGCGGAGTTCGAGGTTCAGCGCGAGCAGGAGTTGGGTGACTACCGGGCCCAGCTCGACGCGCTTCGTTAGGAGCTGCGCCGTCAAGGCGAGCCTTAGCTGTTGTCTGGTATTATGTTGGTTGTTTCTGAGCTTATGTACGTGAACTTTGGTCTTATGTGGTAAACGTGTGTATTTGGACTTTGTGCGATTGTATATTGTATGTATTTGTGGTAACTGTCGGTGTATGGACATTATTGTGGTTGGTTGGTTGGCTGATTCGTATGTTTTGTATTTATGGTTGTATGGTTTTTTTTTTTTTTATCATTATGGGAATGAACGTTGTGGTTGTGCGGTTGTGAAGGAGGCTTGCGGTGTGACTTTGGCGGAATGAAAGTTGTAATGTTAATTGGCTTGTATTAGTGTCATTGGATGTTATCGAATGAGGGTCGCGTTAGCGAATGCCGGCGGATGGTTTTGTAGCGGCTGACCTTATTTGTCATGACGGCGAGTACCTGTAGTGCAATGTTAGTCATGCGAAAATGCGAATCTCGATTGAGATTTTTTTTTTTTTGGTAAACGGTAAGTTTGTATTAATAATACGAAGCCCAAAACAAAGTATTTTCGAGTACATCAAGCATTACAAGGGGTAGAGAGCAAGCTATTAATCTTATCTCCCTAACTGTTTTAACCAATTCCTATATTTAATAGATAAGGCTGAACAATCCAAATTGCTCAAACGTAACAACAAAGCGCTTTGCACCTGCTTAAGCACCACAGGAGGACGTAACAGGGAAGCTTCAAGTCGACACATATTGCGTTGATACCAGATATTGTAAATAAGACCATTAATAGCTGCCATACTGACAGATACCTGGAAACTTGTGCAGCCTGCTCTCCTTCGCAAGTTCTGCCAGTGACTCAGGTTCATGCCCTGCCATGCTTGGAGACCAGCTATACATTGTTCAGTATACGCACACCCAAAGAAAAGGTGCTGGCTAGTTTCATTATCAATCCCACATAAGTAGCACACTTCATCAGTGGGAAGCCCAAATCTAACAAGCCTGTCCAAGGTGAGTAATCGTTGCCGTCTCATGAGCCAAACAACAAAAGACCACTTTGGTACATTGAATCTATTACAAACACAATGAGCCCACCTCATCTTAGGATGCATACCTATTAGCCATTTGTAACCACTCTGAATAGTATAACAGCCACCTTTGTCAAACCATTGATCCCCTGTGTAACCAGCTTTCAACAAGTCTCTCACCTTGCAAAGTTGTCTCCACGCCCAGCTTGATGTAGGGGATGGCTCATATTCCATCCAAGGAGTGTGTTTCAGATAGATAGCAGCTACCCATCTAACCCACAGATGGTCTTTCTTGTTTGCAAGCCACCACACGTATTTCCCCAACGCAGCAATGTTCCATTTGATGCAGTGAATGACCCCAAGTCCACCTTCTGCCTTAGCTATACAGATCGTGTCCCAAGAAACAGGGGGAACTCTTTGATATTCTTCACATCCAGCCCACAAATAATTCCTGTAGATTCCTACGACTCTTCGCATGACAGTGAGTGGTAAAAGAAAGATTGAGGCCCAATACGTATGCAAAGAATTGAGCACAGCGTTAACCAAAGTCAATCTTCCTGCATAACTGAGTTTTCTTGCTCCCCAACTTCGAATTCTTGCACATATTCTTTCACTGAGAACAAAGCACTCTCTGGTTGAGAGTCTCTTAGAGCTGATAGGCACACCAAGGTACTTGAAGGGTAGCTGGCCTCTGACAAAACCAGAGAATTTCAGAATAGAGTTCAACGCAGGCTGTGAGATACCGTTACAATATAGGCTAGATTTGGAAGCATTCATCTCCAGACCTGAGGCTTTAGAGAAGGTCAGGAATCCTCTTAACAATAATCTCACAGAGTGAGTGTCTCCCCTTGAGAATAATAGTAAATCATCAGCAAAACACATATGAGTGAGCCCAATTCTACCACAAAGAGGATGGAAGTGGAAATCTGACTTCCTGGCCACCACCATCAAAATACTTGAGAGATATTCCATGCATACAGTGAAGAGCAAGGGAGAGAGGGGATCCCCTTCTCTTAAACCCCTTTCACCCTTGAAGAAGCTAAAGCAGTCACCATTAATGGAGATAGAGTACCAAGGGCTTCTTACCGTGACCATAATCAGAGAAATAAAGTGCGTAGGAAAGTGTAAGGCAACCAGCATTTCCTCAACAAAGTTCCACTCCACAGAGTCGTATGCCTTTCGAAGATCAATTTTAAGTAAACATCTTGGCGAGCAATGCTTCCTAGAATATAACTTGACGAGGTCTTGACAGATGAGAATGTTCTCCACTATTTGTCTCCCCTTAATAAATGCACTTTGAGTTGGACTTATGATTTCTGGCAACACAAGACCCATTCTATTACATAGCAACTTAGCAATGCATTTAGAGACAATGTTGCAACACGCAATTGGCCGGAATTCAGCTACTGAACTAGGGTTAGAGACTTTAGGAATAAGGGTGAGCACAGTGGCATTCACCTGCTTTAGTAACTTTCCAGTTTTGAAGAAATTCTGTATGGCCAAGCAAATATCAGCCTCTACAATCTGCCAAGAATCTTTGAAGAATTTACTAGTAAAACCATCTGGTCCAGGAGCTTTGTCGTCATGAATCTCAAACATAGCTTCTCTGATTTCGCCATTTGAAGGCACCATAAGAAGGCCTGGCCATGTCTCTTTCCGTACCAAAGGCCCAAGTTGAACTGTACCCAAGTGCACAGATTTAACTTGTTTACTACAACCCAAGATGCTCTGAAAGTAATCTGAAAACGCTCTTTGAATACCCTCATTGGTGTCCTGTGTAGCACCATTCATATCTTGGATGCTCATTATTCTGTTATGCATTCTTCTAGCCCTGATTTGACTATGGAAAAAGGAGGAGTTACAGTCCCCTTCCTCAGCCCATTTTAGTTTGGCCTTTTGTCTCAGAAAGGCATATTTCGCCTTACCCAGCAACACAGCAGAGCTTCTGAGATGTCTCTCCACTTCCTGCAATGAGTGATCAGTAGGGTTTTGTTGAAGTTGTACTTGCAAATCATGTAGGGCCTTCGTTGCTACCTCAGCAGATCCTTCAATATTAGAGAAGGAGGCTTTATTAAGCCCTTTCAAACTACTCTTCAGAGCCTTCAGTTTAGTAACCAGTTTATACATAGGAGTCCCACTCACAGCCGAATTCCAACCCTCCTGAACAACTTCCAAGAAATTTGGGGCTAGACTCCACATATTAAAGTATCTAAACCTTGACTGCCTTGTTGATTCTTCCTTCAGCAAATGAATAATGCAGGGACAATGATCAAATATCCCTTCTGGTAAAAATTGAGCATAAATCTGTGGAAAATCAAGCAAAACAGCATCATTTATCAACACCCTGTCTATTCTACTACAAACCCTTGCTGCACCAAGTTGTTTATTATTCCAGGTAAAGAAAGCCCCCTGAGTAGCCACATCATTTAAACCACACCTCCTAACACAGTCAACAAATGGTCCAAGTTCCTGAATAGAAACCTCAGCCCCTAGTCTCTCATTTGCATTCAAAACATTGTTGAAATCACCACAAGCAATCCAAGGCCCAGACTAGGAACTAAACTGCACCAAAATCTCCCATAACCGTTTCCTTACATGAATCAAATTGAAAGCATAAACCATTGAAAGTAGCAAAGCCTTGTTGTTCACCTTATCCTTCAATTCAGCCACAATACATTGAGCATCAATCAATTTGATATCAACATCAACTACAGAGGGATCCCATAAAAGCCAAACTCTCCCACCTTTATGTATGCTTGAGTTAGTGAAAATAGAATAAGTATTAAACAGAGCAGAAACCCTACTCACTGAACTAGCAGCAACCTTAGTCTCAAGGAGACCAAAGACACCCAACTTATTATGACTAAGAAAATACTTAACCTCAGACTGTTTATTAGGCTTATTCAGCCCCCTTATGTTCCAAAAACCAAGTCTATCCATTGGAGAAGAAAGAAAAATCAATTCCGCCTCCTCGATCCTGAGATTTCTGAATAGCTGACGTAAACACTTCCAAGAAAGTGCCCTTGGTGGGAGAACGCATCACACTATCAGGCTCAGTCATGCCACTCAAGACCTGAACAGGAGCTACGGCCTGAGAGACACATTGTAGCCAAATCGCCAGTGTACTGGCAATTTGTTAACAGATCGCCAGTCAACTGGCGATTTGTTTGGGCTGTGATTGTTGATTTTTTTTTTTTTTGATAAATCGCTTGTTTACTATCGATTCGTTTATGCTTTCGGGGTTTTGAAAATGTCGACCATAAAAGGGTGCCTTGGTGAATTCTTCATTCTCACACTTCTCATTTCCACTTGTTTCGATTTTCGACAAATATTCATAATATTTCGTTGAATGTTTTCGAGCAATGGAACATTTTGATGGGAATCTGCGAAGTTGGTGTGCGTCGTTGATGGGCCTTGAGAAAAAGGCGTTGGGTGATCTTGGTGTTGGCGTGTTCATAGTTTTGAAGCAGGTCAGGGAAGAGCCTGACTTCCTTGATGCGTGCTTGGAGTACTGGGACCCAGTGTATCATGATTTTCGCTTTTCAGACGGAGATATTTGTCCGTTAATCGAAGAATTTTCGGCGATCGGGGGGTGGTTGCAGAGGGCAATGCCGGTTGTCGTGAAGGGAAAGCTGGGTTATTGAAGGAAAGTTCAGAACTTTCTCTTGATGACCTATGATCAGACCGATGAGCTTTTCCTGGGGGGGAAGCTTAACATGTATCGTTTGTGCCAATGGTTCATAAACCGTAACGACCAAACGATCTCCCCTGTTGCGAGGAAGAGGGCCCTCACGCTCTATTTGGTGCATCGTTACATGTTTCCTGACTCGTTGGCTGGTGGAGTCTATGGAGAGGCCAGACTCATCTGCGTGGTTGAGCAGATAGAGCTTGGCCATAATCTGGCTGCGCTGATCCTAGAGGAGACCATCCTTGGCCGGGATGATCGTGTCGTGAACCGGGTGCGTGCTTACCGTGGGTGTCCTCGAATACTCCAGGTATGGCTGATCGAGCGGCTGAGCGATTTGAGCCCCGTAGATTTCAAGGAAACCTTCAAGGTTGACGGCGTGACCAACCGGGTGATGCGATGGGGGGGCCCGAATGGTCGTCATCCTGACTACTTTGCTGGTTTTGTGAGGTCAGAGGCCATCCGTTGGGTTGTACCGTGGTAGGAGCTAGTGTCTGTGACGGGGAGTTCGATAGCGAACGCTCCGTCTGGCGTGATGCTCTGTGGCCTTGAGATGGGTACCTTCATCCATCCCCTGCGAGTCAGGCGTCAGATTGGCCAGGCGTAGAAGATACCAAGGAAGGATACGCTGGTTCAGGATATGTTCATTCTGACTTCCCAAGCAATTGACGACTGGCTTAGCGCGTGGATGAGCCGTGTTGTGGAACCCGGGATCGGATGGGACCCAACTCGGCGTCTTGCTTAAGGGCGGATTAAAGTTAAAAAGATCAAGTTAGAAAAACCTTTAAAACTGTTTTGGAGTCGCCACCTAATTATCGCGGAAATTAGGAACTTGCTATCATGTCCTAAGCCTAAAGACATGTCCTAGATTTTGGAGCACGCCGACACCCCTAGATCTAAGGCTTGTGAAACCAGAATGGATTCGAGGTGAGGGTACTTTAGAAAAAGAGTTCAATTAATGATTTATGAAAACCTTTTAGAAAAGCCTATGTAAAAATAGCCTCTACTGACCTAGAACAATCCAAATAAGATGATGTTTGAGCTAATGTCGTTATCGCTACGTACAAGTGCGATAAGTTTGTAAAAGAATGCAGATGCAGATGCAGATGCAGAAAGACTGATTAAAACCCTCAGTTTAGCATGTTTAACTTGTTAACGAAAACGGTTCAGTTAAAGGTCGAATTCATTGTTTAAGTTGATTTTAATGCAAAAAAAGAAGGTGCAAGATGCATGCAAATAAAATAAAGTTCAATTCCCCATTGGTTTATTTTATAAGGGTCGGTTGCTTATGCGACTTTGGCGTGTCATCGGATATGGAGTGTACCCGAAGTAAATAGAACACTTGGAGTGCAAGCGTATTTGGGTGCCAAAGCTCGGGGCGCTAGAGTGTAGTCCCCTTTGTTAGTCCATAGAAAATAAGAAAAAGCTTTGATCCAAGTGGATCGGTACCTACCTTGTCCTGACGCTTCAGATCTGGGCAGAGCTTCGCTTCTTGAACTAAAAAGGATGATTAATTCAACACAGGATGGTGTGTTGAACTCAAGGATTTGAGTGCGTGAGGCTTTGAGAGAGTTTTGTAGTGTGTTTGCTGTGAAAACTGGTTGTGAATTGTGTTTTTCGAGGTCAGGTATAGGGGTGTATATATACTAAAAACCTCGGAGAAATTAGGAAATCCGGGGATAAAAACAAGCCAGGAAACCGCATAGCCTTATGCGGTTGCCAGGGCAAACCGCATAGGCTTATGCGGTTGCCACCCCAAACCGCATAAGGCTATGCGGTTTGGAGGTGTGGTTTTTAGCGTAGTTTCCTAGTTCCGGTTTGATTATATCTCGAAAAGATTTAGTATAATCCTTGCTTGTACGTCAAGGAAAAGACCTAGGATATTTCTGGGATATTTTGATGTTCAGGGCTTTGGAGTGCGGGCCAAAGGCTGGGTCTGGGCTCGGTTTTGGGCCCGAGACCCGAAAAAATAAAAAGGGTGTATTTGCATAGATTTTGTGAAATAAGGTAAGACGTGAGGCTGTATTTTGTGTAAGAGGAGGCCAAAGGGAAGATCTATCCGCCGGGCCTAAATTTAGGGATTTAGGAATGCTGAATTAGACCTTGTTAATGTAAAAGGGCTAATTGTAGTGCAAATGCGAAGCTCATGCCAAATGAAACAGGACAAGGACCTAGCTAGACTCCAAATGGACAAAATGAACGTTTATTTAAAGCGATGTGAAGCGACCTTAATCATTTTAACATTTCAAACGACTCAAAATGAATTCGACATTAGTTAGAACCGTTTAAGTCAACGTTAAAGCATGCGTAATAAAAGTCCGTGTAACATCACAGGGTTTTGCGTGGGAGGGTACGGATATGGGTATCCACAGAGCCCCCAGTTTGACTGAGCTCGGACTAGAGCGCTAGTCAAACTCCACGACCATATCCGGACCATTACAGTCTCGATCTGATCAATGAACGAAGCATGTGTCCATAGGTGAGACGAGGACTTCGAACCGGGCTAAACGGGGAGGGGCGTACATGTTTAAGGACGTGGCGGTCCGTGCATGCTATAAGAACTCTTGACTCTTTGGATGTCTTCGTTATGCTTGCAATGCTGCTGCGTAATGCCGTTGTATATGCTTGGTATCGTTGGATGCCTGGTGCTGCTGCTTGTAATGTCTTCATGTAGTGCGTGGTCTTGTGAAAGAGCGTATGCGTAAGGGTGCGAAGGTGATTGGATAAGGGTGCATGGATGTAGAAATGTCTAATCTCGCCTAGGAGTGCATGTGTAAGGGTTGCAATGCTTGGATGTATGGATGTGTTTCGTGAGGTATTCGTGCTTAAACTCGCCGAGGAGCGTCTATGTAGAGTGAAATGCTTGAAGTTAGGTGTATATTGCAGAGTGCTTATGCTTGGGCTCGCCGAGGAGTGTCTATGTAGTCGTAATTGCATATGATTGCCTTTCGTTGAGGAGAAAATGATGTAAACGCTCGTAAAGAGTGTTCGTGCTTCCGCTTTGTACCGTACATTAAATGCTTAATATACGCGTATGGCGGACTGTAGGTGACGCCTTAACCCAAGCACGGGACGTACTTGGAGTTGTATTAGGGCCAAGATGAATTAGGAATTCAAAAGTAGGCGTAAAACGAGAAAAACCGGAGAAAAACCATGGGACCAAACCGCATAGCCTTATGCGGTTTGGGTGTTGAACCGCATAAGGCTATGCGGTTTCACCCTTTGGCTGTAAGAGCTATATAAAGCTCGAGTGAGGCCGTGAATGAACCATTATACTCATTTACGGTTTCTTGCTCCTAAAAACACCATTTTTCGGTTTCTCAACCATTTTTGATCATTTCTCTTGCGTTGTCTTGCTATGGAACCAGGTAATGCCCCATTTTAACTTGCTTTTACGTTATTTGTCGTTGTAATTAGCTAGTTTTGCCTTGAAATGTTGAAAAGACGGGTTTTGAATGAAAACCCGAGTTTTGCTTGAAATTTGCCGTTTGAATGCTTGAAATTGACGCCATTGTGTTGCATTATGCCATGTGAACATGTATGTGTGAATTGATTATGATTTTGACCGTCTTAAGCCCAAAAACGTGTAACCTAGGGTTCGGGCCCGAAAACGAGCCCGGATTTTCCGACCCGGAATTTCAATTAAACTTCGGTGTAGGATGCCCATAGTGTGAATAGCATGTATCTAGCTTTAATTTTGCGAAAATGTCGAGTTAAGGCTTTCAAATCGCCGTCTTAAGTCGTAGTTATACGGAGTAATTGAGGCGAATTGGGGGTTTTTGATCAGGGTGACCAAAATGCAATTGCTTGTAATGGTTTGTTGTTGGGGACTATTATGGCACATAGAAACCATAAAGTTGTAATTTTGAGGTGTAATGTGTATGCCAAGTTTGTATGCTTGCATGTGTTATAGCTGTATGTATTGGTCGTGTTGGTTGCAGGAGAGGGTTCTGGTCGTGTTACGAGATCAAAATCTCGTAAGAGTACTGGCTCGAGGATTGAGGGAGCCTCTAGTTCGAGTAGTATGAGGCGTTCGCGTAGTGAGAGGGATGCTGACCCTCGGAACTTGCCCACGAGGCGTGGCCAGTCACGAGGTAGGGGTCAGGGCCACGCGAGGCGTGACCGTAGGCCCGATCCCGAGGAGGAGGAGGTGGATGCGCTTGCTCTGGTAGACGAGATAGAGGCTGGGATGGATGTTGAGGAGGAGGCCGAAGAGGCTGCAGAGCGCGCTGGGGAGTAGCTCTAAGCGTGAAAGTCGCGTGCAAGCAGGCGTTTGCTAGAAATTTGGGGCGGCCATGATCTTTTACTTGCTCCGGAGAGACACGTTTCCTATCGGGCGACGATGGGTTGGGCGAAAGGTCCGATGAGGACTTTTTCGGGCGTCTCGTCCGTGATGTATGCGTTTGAGAAGAAGCTTTGGAGGGTCTGGCTTCGGGTGCTTAGTAGTGCTTTTGGTCCTCTAGTCGAGCACTGGAGGGCGATTGCGAGGTCAAAGCTGACGGCGAACCTGATGTTGATCAGGGCCTTCCTTGACAGGTATTGGGATACCACGACGACATTTCACATGCCCGGCTTTGAGGCCGGCATTACTTTGTCAGGGTACGCGGTCATGACGGGGCTTTCGTTCGGGGACCGTGATATGAGTTTTGGGTTTGCGCCGTCCATCGTGGACGAGATGGTGACTACCGCGATTGGCGGTGGTTTGGAGGTGGAGTTTGAGGGTAACCCACCTTATGTGATCAAGACGAGCTTCATCTTGGAGTACTTTGAGGGGAAGACCGAGCGAGGCCCCTCCGAGTGGACTGACGAGCAGAACGCTCGTTTGTGGCTGTGGTGGTTCGTTAGCGCCGTGTACTTTGGCGATAAGGGCGAGAGGGCGGCAACGTCGGTCCTGATGCATCTCATAGACTGGGGTGCGATCGGGACACTTGACTGGGTGTCACCATCCTTGGGCTTGTGTATTCGATTCTGTATGGACGCGGTGAGGCCGCGGGTCATGGATGGAGGATCGAGACTGTCCTTAGTCTCGCCTGGGTTTGTGATGGAGGTATGCGTTGATTTTGTTTTGTTTTAGATGCATTGCTATTCGTCTTTATTGGCTTTGTAATGTTTTTTTTTTTTTTTGTTTTTTGTGTGTGTAGTCGTGGATCTTCAGTCACTTCCCTTTTCTGCTGCCTCCGCATGTTGTGACGATTGCGAGGGTGTATCCGGCGGTGCGTACTTGGGGCACGTGCAACCGTGCGGCTTTTGACTGGTCGTATGACGAGGTTCGGGTGCGTCTGAACCAGATGCAGTTTGATCAGGTTTGTGTTTGAACCATTTTAAATAGAGTGTACTTAAAATGATTGTGTTTATGAGTGTTTGTTCTTGTTTGTAGTTCGTGCCGTTCCCGTGGGGCCAGTATGCGGGCATTCCTGAGCGCATTGGGGCGCGGTTCGCATTGCGTGACACGCAACGCCTGTACTTGGCGACGCCGTATGGGCCGGTTTGGTACCTTGGGGAGCGTTTAGTCTTCCAGGCAGGGTGGCCGGCTCCAGTGGTGCGTAAGGACCCGCCGGGAGTCCTTTTTGAGCGAGGGGTTTCCGCGCCGGATCGGATGGCGTTGTACGGGGAAGGAGAGTCGGCGAGTCTTCTTTGTCTCGGGGAAGACTATGGCCAATTTGCTCAGTCTCGGCTTGCTTGTGGGCCGATTGAGGTATGCTTGCTTCTTTTGAGGGTGCGTAAGGTAATTTTTGCGAAAAATTTCACGGCGTGTCTTGGCGATGTGCTTTTTGTAGTTGTTTGATCCCGAGATGGCTGAGCTGCCTGGTGACTGTCCTACCACCGTTGAGTATGACGAGTCGGGCGTGCGTCGTACTTTTACGTTGCCGACGTACTTGCCGGTGACCACTGACGCGGGCATGGACAGCTGGAGCGGCAAAGTGAAGAAGGTATGTATCTTTGTCTTTGTATGTGTGAGTGAGCCCCCACTTTGATCGAGGTATGAGTTATAGCGATGATCAAACTTGTGAGAGTCGTGTTTTTGTGTTACCCCCTCGAGTTTGTCTTAATTTGAGTGAAATTAAGGCAAAGTGGGATTAACTGTGTTCGTTTTTGAAATTTCCCCCTAAGTTTGACTTAATTTGAGTGAAATTAAGGCAAAATGGAGTTGACTGTTTTTGTTTTGAAATATCCCCCTAAGTTTGGCTTAATTTGAGTGAAATTAAGGCAAAAATGGAGAAGAATGTGAAATGTTTATGTGTTGTGTATCGCAGGTGGCTAAGGAAGCGCATAAGAAGTTATGGCGGATAGCTAACAGGTGGAGGATGGCTTGGGCTGAGCAGGCAGCTCAGTTGTGTCAGAGTCGTGCTGAGACGGCTCAGATTCGACGTGAATTCGACGAGTATCGTCGTCGTCATCCTGAGTGAATTTGTGTAACATAGATTGTATGAACCTTTGTTTACATGTCGTTGTAGCTTGAACTTCAACTTGATTGTCGTTGTGGACCTGTTTGGTAAGCTTGTTTGAAAGATGAACGATTCCCGAGTGGGATGCTTTGATGTCGAATTAGATTGTGAAAATGTTTTGCAAAAAGTTCATTTTAAATGCGAAATGAGCTTGTATGAATGTCGAAAATGTTATGTTTTGACTTGTGGTAGGAATCGTGGTTGCTAAAGCGAAATGTAATGTTGCTGCGTGGGGAACAACAAAAGAGTGTCGTAGGTTGATGTATGATTGTAGTGCTTAGGAAAGACGAAATTAGGAAAGTTGTGAGAAAACCCGCCCCTAGAACCGCATAGCCTTATGCGGTTTAGGGGTCAAACCGCATAAGCTTATGCGGTTTGGGGAGCAAACCGCATAGGGCTATGCGGTTTGGTGGCTTGGCTGGTAACGGTGTATTTCCATATTTCGGATTATGTTTTCGTATATAAGGAGGGGGGGTGCGTGTATAACACCCCGTGTTTTTATTAATATTAATTAATTATTTTAACAAAATTCTTAAATTAAAATTTATATAATTTAACTTTTATTCAATTACTTTAAAAACGCGGCTGAAAAATTTCGTTTGAATAAACTTTCTCAAGATATTTCTAGTTAAACTTTATTAACTTTATATTAACTTGTATTATATTTTTATTTCTAAAATATCTGTCGAACTAAAACTTTACTTTCGTTAGCATTATTAAATCCTATAAATATGCATTACATTTTAAAAATCAATAGTTTCATAAATTTTTTTTTTATAGAAATAACCTTTCGAACAAGCAGACCGTTTGAAATTTTACGAGACCGTAATAAAACTTATAACTGACAACTTTTATACATTTATATTTTCGAACTATAAATTTTATAATATGAATAATAGAATTAAAATTTTAAACAAATAATCTAAAGTATAGTAAATTTAATAAAATATAAAAGTTTATAAATAAGAGTAAATGAAACGGAGCAAACAAAATCAAACAGACCCACAAATATCCCCCTTATGTCGACATTTGCTCTTTATGTTGACATCCCCTTTCATCCTCATCCATTCATTATCACTTTTGGTTTATCCCTTATATATACCTCCATTTTTTTTTCTACTGATGATTATCATCTTCAACCTCACCTTCACTCTATTAATTAAAAAAAAAAAAAAAAAAAAAAAGCAAACAACTCAACAACAACAATATCGGCATCAACAACAACAAACATATAATAATAATAATAATAATAATAATAATAATAATAATAATAATAATAATAATAATAATAATAATAATAATAATAATAATAATAATAATAATAATAATAATAATAATAATAATAATAATAATAATAATAATAATAATAATAATAATAATAATAATAATAATAATAATAATAAAACAAGCAGCTTAACAACAACAAACAAAACAACGTAACAACTTCATCATCATCACCATAACAAACGAACAACAACAGCAGCACCACCGTGGCCCCTGCTCACCATGGATATCGACGGCTGCAGCCATGACCACCGCCTCGGTCTTGCTCTGCCTCTTCATCTCACCTGTGGTCCGCCTTCGACAACCACCACCATGGCCATGGTTCGAACCGCCATTAATGGCGAGCTCGAGCTCGAGCTAAGTCATTCCAGACCACCATCGACAACCACCATGGTTTTCCCTTTTCGTGGTCCTCTGCTCTCCTATGTTTTTATTTTTCGCCGCCGAAATCGACACCACCGTGTCTGACCACCATCACCGTGGTCCAGCCCTTTTCGGCTCCCCTGCTCTTTCCCCTGTTTTTGGGTTCATCTCACCGGAGTTTTTCGCCGGAAATCGACCACCGTCGTCTCCTCTGCTACCTCCTCCTCGGCCGTGCTCTGTCACAACCGTGAGCCACCTTTCTATTTTAGGTGAGCCATTTCTGGTTCATTATAACCTATTCATTTTTATACTTCTGATTAAATTTCGCTCGATTTTTAATTCACTAAACTTTCTGTTCGATTTATGTTCGTTCGCGTCGTTGTTATCATCAGAGACGTGGCTCTAATTTCATTCTTGGGAATCAATTCAGTCGGGTTTATTTTTGGAGGCCTCAGTTCGTGTGCCAAATTTAGGTGACTCGATTCTTCCTTGAAATCTCTAAATAACCCACTTTGGTTTCATTATAATTTGTGATTCAAAGTGAGCTAGTATGCATTAGACACGTATGATTCCCGTTTCAGTTTAATTTGATAACTTTGTATGATTAACTATAGTATGAAGTTGGGTGTTAAGTTTAGTTATTATATGTTATTGAATTGAATTGTTAAGTATGATATTTGTATGATTTTATGATATATGTTTTAGGTGAAAAATGTGTTGTTAAATTATTGTTGATTTTATATGAAATTTTATCATGTTGAAATTATATGTTAAGTGTAAAGTATTGACCATGTTAATTATAATTATCACAAGTATAAAATGTGACTAAAATATTATTAAATTAACTTAAGTAAATAAATTAAATTTAAATAAAATAATTATGGTAATAAAATATTTATCGTCACTAAAAAGTACAAGTCAAAATATAACTAATAATGAAGAATTTAATTTGAAGAGTATTAAGTTTAAATTAGGGTTAAATCAATTTTGAAGTAAAGCTCATTTTAATATAAATTAAAAGTTACTCATATTAAATTTTCTAAAATAAATAGTTATATAAAAAGTTATATATCACATTTAATAAGACGATTACTTTATTTAAAACTCTAAAGTTGATAATGAACTTAAAATATACTAAATAAGTATTTAGTTAAAATAATATAATAAAATAAAGAACTTGAAATTTATAATAATCCTAAGTAAAACTATTACCAAATAAAGCTAAAAATTTGTATCACTAACAAGATTTTTGAAAATAAAATAAAGTTAGACGAAGTCTTTTAATTAAAAAGTAATTTAAGAACTAACGTCACAAATATAAATTAGGACAAAAATAAAGTGTCAAAAATTTACTAAGTATGAAAATATAAGGGCCAAAAAGATTATCGAACCATATAAATAATTTAGTAAGTATAACATCTTATATGAAAATATTAACTTAAAGCAAAACTCGTAAAATTAAACAATATCTTTAAAAATAAGAATTAATCTTAAAGTCGACAACTCACTAAATCGATGTAAGTCGTATAATAAAAATTAAACATATTAAACGTAAGACATTATAAAAAGACACAAATGATTCATAAAAATAATGTAGAAAAGATTCTAAGTTATAAAAAAACTTAAATAAGATTCTACGGTCAAATTATCTTTTTACCTAAATCGAATAAGTAAAGAAAAATTATAATATGAAGTCGTAATAAGAAATTAAACCACCTAAAAGAAATTTAACTAAATGTCACTTAATTATATTTTATCAAGAATACAAAAATCTGTCGATTATCGTTTAAGTAATATTTTTACAACTTAAGCTAAATTGTATAACTACTAAATCACTAAGCACTTTACGATTTAAATAAAAGGAAGAAATAAATGTGAGTTATAATGAAATTCAATTATTTATATCACTAATCACTAATCTACTTTAAATTACTTAAAGTTTAAGTGAAACTAAATCAAGCTTATAAATAAAATGAACTTTTATTAATTACTAAAATATAAACTAATAATACGTATAAGTATAAAAGTGAAATATATAATAATTCAACCTTACTTTATTTCTAATAAAAGGATATAAAGATATTTATAAAATACTAAATGTGATTAACGTGTCCAAACTTTATTTGATACATGTTGTCTTTACATAAAATAAAGTTCGACGATGTTATAATTAATAAGAACTGTAACCTTTGTTATGAATAATAAAAGAATTAATGAATTAAGTGTTGTACATTGGTGTTACCGTTTTCCTCACATGTTTAGAATAATTCTCGCGCTACCCTTGTGAATTGACCGTTTGATGACTTCACTTTGACCGTCCACTCTAACTTGGGAACCCTTAGACTCTCTGCGGTTGTTTGGGTTGAATCCGATAATGAGCGAGTTATTCCTCATACTCGATATTCCTTCGACAATTTAGGATTTGAGTTCAAAGGCACGGCCCGACATGAGATTAAACCCTTCGATTATAACGTTGTATGATTAGTACTCGGGTGTCTGCCATGTTGCGACATTTGTATTCGAAGTTAATGAGGTAGCTGTCTATGGGGACTTGGGCTCCCTCCCAGAGTTGCGCAAGGCTTATAACGATCTTAAGATTGCTATTCGGCACGGTATATACAACCTCAGGGATGGGGCAACATTGATATTTCCGTGGGCCCATAGATGGTAATTGGAAAAACCAGCCCCACCCGGGGGTACCCGTCTAAGGTGATAGTCGTATTTTTCGTCGGTGATACCTTTTGAATAGCGAATACGTATGATCCTCGATTAGATGGTGTATGCATACATTAGACAAGGGATTTAGCTGTCCTTATTACCTTAGGTATCTTTAGCCTGTCAGACACGTCCGCTTTGTCGGCCCTGATCGCTTCTGCGCGGACGTCTAGTATGTCAGCCATGTCCAAGTTATGTTGGCCCTGTCTACTATAGCGCGTTTTACGTCTGCATGCTTCCGCCTTGCTAACGAAGATTCATTTGTTAATGTATGATAGATTATCCATTTTGCGTTGGATATTAGGTAGTCCGCTACTTAGTGTTTGATCTGATCTACGAGCTTGAGTAACTAGTGCACTTTGATAGGAAATTATATGGGTAATTTACTATGAGAGTACACGAGCCGCTCTATAGTCAAGACTCGTGAGTTTTGTTGAATAATTGATAAATTGCTATGAAAAGGGTCGACTATCCCTCGTGCTACGTGAGATATTGCATGATTGTTCACGACTATGTGTTTATGGAATTGATTACGACTTATGCATATATCTTGATTGCTATGATTTATGTTTTATATACATACTACGATGTTATATGAATTGAGTTGGTATTTACGTTTATATATCGTGTTCTATAAATTGAAATGTTTTAAGTTTTGTTTATCATGTTGTATGAGATTTAAATATCTATATGTGAGAACTGATATTATATGCTAATTGTCCAATTTTATTGAAATAAGGTGTTGCTGGAGTTATACGCGTGTATTGCTGCCAAGTTACTTTTAATCATAGGTTAAATAAAACCAACACTTTGGTTTAGAGGTTGTTGGTCGAGCAGTCACTTCCAGCCTCTGGCGGAGATCCTCCTATTTTGTGTTTTTGTCTCTCATTGCAGGCAATTCTTGACATTGTGATTATCGGACGATTAGGATGTTTCGTTTGTTTTCTTTGAGAGATTGTAATATATATTTGTATCCTATGCCATTTGAATGTAATTTAATTAACATCCGGCATGTATTAGACTTAATTAATTTTCCGCCTTAGTTTAATTAAGTCACGAAAAACCGGGTTGTTACAGCGTGCCATAATCTTCATTCACAATCACTTCTTTTCTTTTCTTTTAGTACAAGTTTTTGCTCTCATAAATATATTAGGCATATTTACAAAAGTTTTTTTTTGTATCCAAGAAAATGGTTGAGCATTTTGATGCTCTTTTGAAGAGGCCGGTGGACTTCCTCACTAAGTCCGGCGATGAAGAGGGCGGTGTATGATGATGGTGCGGGTGTTTTCATTGGCTTTCGCCAAATGAAAGTCGATCTAGACTTCCTGGATGCGTGCTTAGATTATTGGGATCCTAGCTTGCATGTGTTTAGGTTTCCCGGGGGAGAGGTGTGTCCTTTGATAGAGGAATTCGCGGCCATTGGAGGATGGTCGAAACGGACCACTCCGGTGGTTGTGAGGAGCGAGCTTTGCTACAACGGGATGTTGCGGAACTTCCTTGGGATGACAAATGCTCATGCTGCAGGTTTGTTTGAAGGAGGTAAGGTGAATATGCTTCTTTTGTGTCAACGGTACATGAATATGGTAGACACCAATATTTCGGACCGTTCTAGGCGGAGGGCATTTGCTTTTTGTTTGGTTCATCGTTATGCTTTTGCGGGGTCCATGCCAGATGGGATGTTCGGGAACGCGAGGTATGCTCGTGTTGTTGAAGAGATGGAAAGGGGATATGATCCTTCTGCCTTGATTCTAGCGGAGACCATACTGGGCTTAGACGACCGTTATGCTAACCGTCTGAGCTCGTACAGGGGTTGCGCTAGGATTCTCAACATTTGGCTCATGGAGAGGCTAAGTGTGTATAAAGCTCTTCCCCTTGGTGGTGTCTTCAAGGCTGCGGCGACGACGTCGCGAAAGATGGAGTGGGCTAACCCTCGGGAGCGTTCACTAAACTACTTCCGGGGGTTCGTGAAGGAGAGCACCATTCGTTGGTATGTGTCATGGTGGCATATTACGGCGATTCTGGCGCCTGCATTGCGAATGCGGCTCGTGGGTTGATGTTGTGCGGGTTTGAACGAGGGGTGTGGATTCATCCTCTTCGTTTGAAGAGGCAAATCGGGCTTGCTCAGACCCTCCCTGAGCAGGATACTCAGGTTAGAGGGGTTGTTGTCCTAAACAACCAGATGATTGATGCTTGGATCCGAGGATGGTCGGACCGTGTTACTTGGGCTGTTCCGGAGCATATAGAGTCTACTCGTGTTACGGACTTCTACACGCGGTGGTATCGTTCCAATGATCCTCAGGAACGGGAGAATCAGAGGAGGAGAGAGAAGAATGGGCCAAGGCCCTCCTTGGCGTATGAGGTGGTGCGCGAAAGGAGGGACTATGGTGATCTTTCTTGTTTGTTAGTGTGGATGCTTCTACTTCGAGGCCTGCGCGGGAAAGGCTTGGGCCAAGGGTGACCGTTAGGGATCGTCTAGGGGCAAGGATCGTGGAGCCCCGGTCGGCGGGATGAGGATCCGATCGAGCCCCCAGGATTTGAGAGGACGGGTCCCGTGATTTGTTCGGAGATTGTGGCGGATCGGCCTCTTGAAGATGAAGAGGCTAATCCGAAGCGACAGAAGACGGCTTAGTTTGTTTTGCTTTGCTTGGAAAATTTTCTTTATTCAAAAACATGTTTTAGATTCGAATAAAGGGTTAAGGAAGCTTGTTCCTAACTCATTTCTAAATTGCGAAAAATTCTAAATAAAGTAATAAAATAGAATTAATTTGCTTTTGCCTTGCCTCGTTGCTTTCTTTTGTTTGTTTTAAAATGTTCTCGACCTTTTTAAGTTTCGAACATTCGTATTTTGTCTTAAATCCTCGACCTTTTTAAGCTTCGGATCTGTTCGTTTGATTTGTTTAGTCTTAAATCCTCGACCTTTTTAAGCTTCGGACTTAGATTTTTTGTTTTGTGTTGACTGTGCTCTCGACCTTTTTAAGCTTTGAGCGTGTCATTTTGTGAGTGCAACGCCCTTGACCTTTTTAAGCTTTGGGCGTGCGTGCTAAGAAGTTCGGTTGTGCTTTTGACAAGCTGCCTACGTATCTGTGTTTCACGGAATCAAACCGGCGTAGTTCGTGTGATTCGGTTGAGCTCTTTGCGGAGCTGCCTACGTATCCACAGTGCGTGGAATCAAACCGAGCGTAGTTCACCCATGCGAGAGTGAGTTTTTTTTTTTGAAATATATTGCAAATTTGTTGCTTAGGGGTAGTATTTCTTGAGTTGATCAAGATTTGTTGGCAATCGGAAGTCTTGACCGTCCAGGTCAGTGTAGATACCCGTATCTGTCGATATGGAGATTTATAGAAAACCCGACAAACACCCTATGATGATAGGACAACGTGTTTTCGTACCATTTATTTGAGTTCGTATTGCGATGTAAGCAGGGCGCTGTCGGCACAATATTTGTTAATTCAAAGGATATTTGGTTTAATAAGTTCTGTCAAATTTTTATCGCAAGTAATGTTTTATTGAAAGTAAGACGTTTTGATTTGAAAAATCATTTTAAAGTTTTTCGACTTGAAAAATCGCTTTTACAAATTCTTATTTTTGACTTGAAAAGTCGTTTCTCGTGCTTTTAAAACAGTTTATTAAATCGTATTCAACGAATTCGTTTTCTTAACAGCAAGTTTTATAACTCGTTTTAAGCTCGATTTTAAGAACGATTTTGAGCCCATTTGAACACAAATTTCGAGACCCTTTTCTACCCACTCTCTCCTTTGATTGATCAGACCAAAACACACTCAAAGAACTCGTTTCTGGCTGACCCAAAACCTCATCCCAGAACTCGTTTTACAACAGTCCATGCCCCCTCTTCATGCTCTGTTTTTACAGCCCAATCCAATCCAAAACCCGACCCCTGCTTACCTGCCCATAATCCATACCCATACCCTGACCAGACACCACCATAACCAGCCCAAGAGAAGCCAAAGAAGGCTCGAAATATAGCAGCCCAACACCCTTCACCGTGCTCTGTTTTCAGGCAGCCCAACGTTGGGCTAAAACCCGGCTTTCTGGCCACCATACCCATACCCACACACACAAACCTATACCTGATCCACATGCTCCATCTATCCTTGCTTAACCCTCAAGAAAACACCCTAAAAGCCCTAGAACGAGCCTTGGACAGCACTCCTCGAAAAGAGGTTGGAGCTGCTCTTTTCCCTTCTGAAAACCCTATTTCTGACCCTATATATATACACCATCCACAAGCCTTCAATACACACGAAATATACAGCATACACACACAATACAAAGTCACAAAAAAGCCCTCAAAGAAGTCGAGATAGCTGCTCCAAAAACAGAGCACGATTTTTCTGATTTTGGTTCAACTATCACTTCTTCTACCTCGTTTTTCGTGTTGAAAACACCATAGTCACTCTGATTTCTTTACACAATCTTAAAGTTCACTTTACCACGATTCTAAAACATCTTTCGGTTCGAAATTTCGTTGAGAAACGAAGAAGTTACAAGCTTTTGAAAATCGCTGTCAGTTTTGCCCAAAGTTACGGATTTACTTTTGTTTTCGTCGACGACGGCCCCTTGGGATAAAATCTTACAATCGATTACGACTCGGATATTTGGTCAACGATACATGTAAGTTGAGGGTGCAAAAATACTCTTTTTATTTTGTTAGATTATTGTTTTTTATTGTTTTTATAGCCCTCTGTCGTTTTTATTACTCTCTGTCGCTCATTTGTTTATCATCGTAGTTATTGTATTTTATCGTTCGTTTTAGGCTTACGTTTTTAGCATGATTTCGATGTGTATGTGTGGATATGTCGGGTCTTTTGTTCACCTAGAAAGCATGTTCAATTTCGTTGCGTAGTATGACTTGAAAACTCTTCGTTAGATTGGTTCAGTTTGGCTCGTTAGTTTTCTACGTAATCTGGTCTTATTCATGTTATTCATGTTGGTTGTTTTTAAATCTGATTTGTCATGCTCTTTTAATTAATAATAATTCATGTTTGTATGTCATTCTAGTTATCGGAATTTTATTTCATCGTTTGGCGTTTGTATAGTACTTAGCCTCGTTGATTTTACATAAGCTGCGTATTGCGTGTTGCTGTTGGTCGCTTGGTTTTGTTTCGTTTGTTATGCGTGGGTTGCGTTAGATCATGATTTTGGCTCGTGTATGTACCTATATTATTTCACTTGTTAAAGCTTAATTTGTGTACTTATTTGCCATATGTGTTTGTGTGGTCTATGCCTCCGTGTTGAACTAATATTGTCTGCTGTTGTTAGTGTGCTTTAGTCGGATGTGTTCATTTAAACATTCATTTGTATATGTTCTTAGTTGTTTATTTGGTATGGATTATTAGTGGGTGCGTTTAATTGTGTTTGTTTTGTTGCAATTTGTTCATGTCTGCGTGTTCTTCTAGTTGCACTCAATTCTGCGGTTCATACATGCGTTGGTGTTTGTCTGTCGCTTCTTTATATTCGAGTGTAGTGTTTAATTGTCTATGTTAGCCTTTCATGCTTGTTCGCGTATTATTCATGCTTGTTTTTTATTCGTCTGCCGCTAACGTTTGTTAATCTATCTTATGCTGTCGGTGAGTATTTCTGCTTCTTTTCTTTGTTTGCTAGAATAGTAAATGAACCCATGTTAAATAACTTCGACGAAATTATATGTGCATTAAACGACATAGAACGGATGTAATATGTTTAGGGTTTAAAACGCTGTTTGCATATCTGCACGTGTACTCATAATAGCCATGGTTTTATTTAGTAAAGACCGTTTTTATAACGGGCGGGGTTAGGCGTTAAATTAATGAAATTTTTTTAAACTTCCTAACACGTAAACACACACGAACTCATTTTCTCTAAAATTGGTTTCTAAATTCCACCTAAAAATTTAGTGGCGACTCTTTTCAAATGAAAAATGTTTTTGAAATAAAACATCGCGTGTATCAAAATCCCTTGTCCACAATTTGGCGACTCCGCTGGGGACAGTGAAACTTGAAAAGTAAAATAATGGCTATTTAGAGTACTCTTTCTTTTTTATGTTATTTATGCATCATACTGTTAGGATTCGAACCATTTCTCCCTTTGGGTCGACCTCAAAGTAGGGAAATGACGTTCACTGTGTCTGGTTTAAATACCAAGGTGGTTCCGCCGAGGTTAGCAACTGCTACTCACCATTTCGTTCCTGACTTATGGTGGGGGTGTAAGTTCCCTAACAACGTGGAATCATTGGCATGGACCCTTTTCGAGACTTAGAATAGTCTAGGTCATGCATTGCATCCTTGAACTGCGTGTGACTAAATGCTCTGTGATTTCTAAAGCCACGTTTTCAATCTTTTTTAGTCAAAACTGTCATCTTTCAAATCGAATGTTTTCCAAAAAGTGTCCTTTTTAGCTGAAATGCTGTCTTTTAGGATTAGAATAATCTTAAATTTAAATCAAACACTGTCTCTTTTTTAACTTGAGCTGAAATGCTTTCCATTGTTTCAAAAAATCGTCTTTTTAGCTGAAATGCTACTCGTTTAGGATTAGAACAATCTTAAATAACCTCCGTTTCTAGCTCTTTTGAAAAAAGACCCACTCCAAGCCGAAATACTGTTTTTTTCTTTTAGGATTAGAATAATCTTAAGTTTAGTTCCGATCTTAGCTCTTTTGAAAAAAGATCTCTCCCTAGCTGAAATGCTATCCGTATTCTTTTTTTTAACTCTTAAAAGTTTTTTTTAAATGTCGCCTTCCTTTAGTCGTCCTCGATTTCAAATTTCAAATCACATTCCGAGTATAACCCAAGTCTAGAGTAGGAAGTTCGAGTCAATCCGCTTTAGAATCCGTGTTTAGGCTAGACGAGTGAGAATGAGTCGAGCTAGCTCTCTTTGGTCGAGTCTAAGTACAGAGGGTTTAGCTCTCTTTTGTCGAGTCTTGTGTTTCACGTGTGTGTCAGTCATAAGTGTGCAGAGGGTTGGTAATTCAATGACTGAGTTCTGTTCGGGGTTTTATTGTAGAAAGGCCGGTCGAAACAAGAAATATGACTACCGCAGAACAGTTAAGCAAGCTCAATGATACACTAGCTGCAATGATGAGTCGTTTGGAGTCCGTAGAAAAAAAGCTGACGGTGGAAAACCCACCTCCTCCACCACCAACTGAACTTGAGAAGCGCTTCAAATTAATAGAGGAGCAACTGAAATTGTCTCATGGGGAAAGCATTCACTTCGAGAATGCTCGTGGCTACACGCCTGTCCAAGATAAGCTACCGACCAACTTTGTGCTTACTGACATCCCTAAGTTTAAAGGAACTGAAGACCCATTGCAACATATCCGATCTTACAAAGAATACCTTGCTTTGAAAGGGGTACCCGCTGAAATGTTGTCTCACGTTTTTGCTCAATCTTTAGGGGAACATCCAAGGAAATGGTTTTATGGTCTCGAGCTCAAAAATTTTCCGACTTTTGAGGATATCACCGTGGAATTTTGTAAGCATTTCTTGATAATCTTTGAAATTGAGACTACTATGAGAACATTGGAAGTAATGACCCAAAAGGAGAAGGAGGATTCACGGAATTCCTTAATCGATGGCCTTGCAGAAAGCGTGAAATTGCCAAAAAGGCCCGAAGAGGTTGAAATGGTAGATAAGTTCGTTAAGAATCTTCGTCCTGTCTACCGAGATGCTATCAAATACCAAAATTTCAGCTCGTTCAAGGACCTTAGCCGAGTAGGGAGGAAAATAGAGGACGATGTCCGAACTGCAGAGGCCGAAAAACCTAAGGGGTATCAAGGGCCTTCTTCCTCTAAATCAAGGGCATCCACTTCGGCTAATCATGTGCAAGCAATCAGTTTTGGGGGCCCTCGTGAACAACAACGTCGAGCACCTAGAACATTTACTGATCTCGGGTGCACATACACCTCTGCCCTTCAAAGGCTCACGGCCCAAGGGAAACTAAGCCCAATTGGTCCGACTCCGGACCCACCTGTCGACCGACAAGGTAAATGGTACAAGCCAAATGCGTATTGTGCATTCCATCAAGGGAGAGGACACGATACTGAAAATTGCTTTCGCCTTAAGCACGAGATCCAAGACATGATCGAAAATGGATCTTTGCCAATCCCTACGGTTAAGCCAAATAATGTGACTAATCCCTTCGGCAACCACTCCAATGCCGTGTTCATTGGAAGCAATGATGATATGTCTCACTTAATCCGACCTGTTAATTATCTCACCGGGTTTTTCGTGGGAAAGGTCTACATAGATTGTGCCGACCTCTTTCCCAAGGCAAGAAATGATGTTCGCATTGGAGATTTCAACATTGATTGTACACCACACCTTGCTCAAAGTGGGAATGAAATTAATGGTGTTTGGGCCGACGACGAAGATGATATTTATCTCACCGAAGGTGCGATCATCCCGCGTACCCAAGCAGAAATCATGCAATTACGAAAAGATGTCCTTAAATCTGACCACCTAACTCGATCCGGACGTCCTTATCGAGTAGAAAAGTCAAAGAGCACTTCCATTTTCGAGGATACCCAAAGCAAAACGCAAGCAAGTGCGCCTATTGTAACAAAGGCACTCGAAGAAGTGTCGACCACAAAGGATCCTCTTATCAAGCAACTACAGAAAACTAAGGCGGATGTCTCTATATGGGAGCTTATTCTAAGCTCGTTCGAACATCGACAAGCTCTGCTACAATCTTTGATGAACATGACGGTGTCTCCCACCACCACGCCCAACGATATGATCTCGTTGGTCTCATCAAATCAACCACGGCTTACAAATGTCGTGACCTTCTCGGATGAGGACTTGCCTTCTTTTGGACCTCAACATTGTTTAGCCATGTATATCACGGTAGAATGCCGTCACAAGAGGCTGCCAATGACGCTAGTGGATGATGGGTCCGCCGTTAATGTGCTCCCGTTAAAGACCGCGTACATTCTGGGCCTAGAAAAGAATGATCTAATTCCAACGACGCAAACGGTCCGAGCTTTCGATGGTACAATACGTCGTGTGGCTGGGCTCGTCACCTTGAGCGTGAATACTGGTGCGGTAGAAAAGACGGTCAATTTTCAAGTTATAGACCTTGTCTCATCCTTTAATATGTTGCTTGGAAGACCTTGGATCCACGCCGCGAGAGCTGTGTCTTCAACCCTTCACCGAAAGATTAAAATTCCATTCAATGGAGGAGTGGTAACCATTAACGCTACTCCAATGGTTGTAACGGGTGGAGATGTGACTTTCGAGGTACAAAATGAGGTCACCATTGAGACGGGTGGCTTTGAGGTCGTCAATGCGATCGAATCCCAAGTCAACGAGTCAAACATGGAGTTATACACCGGAAGCCGTGCGTGTGAAACAGTGCTAAGGACCGGAAAATATTTTGGCTTGTCCTTATATCCAAGGAAAGAAAATGCCTTCACTCCACCTCCAACGGTCCTGAAAGGAATCACGTTTGGCCTTGGGTATGACCCAACAAAGGACGAAGGTTGTCTAAACAAGGGTAAGGGGCAAGATGCGAAGCTGAAACCGTACCCGCTAACACTTAATGGGCAATTCGTGAGAGCCGGAGAAGACACACCATGTTTGGACTTTCCCGAGCCTATCTATGACCATAAAGTACACCGTTGGGTCCCAGGAATAGAAATATTCCAAGATTGTTACTACATTCCGGACGACATCATGGCAACAATTACGACAAGGAAGGAGTGCGGCCCAGTCGAAGACGGGAAAGCCATGGGCCTTCTTTTTGGGGAAGAGAGGAAAATCGAAGCATCAAGCGAAGCTTTGGTGAGTATGATCCTCAAGAGTGACCGATTCGATCCATCCACCCTCATTACAGATGTTAATCCGCAAGGGACTACGTCCGGATGGAGAAAGACCATCAAATGGACCGACAACAAAGGGCTGCTGTTCAAGATGACCGTAGGAGAAGGAGAAATGCCCGAGCCAGAAGAAAATTCCGAGTCTGATTCTGAGTCTGAACCTGATGATGATAGGAGTCTTAGTGTTAAGTCTAAGGAGCTAGGTGTCGAAGATACCCCCTCCCCAGTCTTTCCTTTTCATGTACCTTCTTCTAGTTCCGGTATTCCAAGGCCTGTCTTGGATACCACATCTATCCGACCATCGACCCACGATCAGTTGGCCCAAATGTTAGCACAATTCGCACAATTTCAAATTAATAATAAAATGAACCAGTTTGCTTACGACTTGTCTCTTTTACATTGCAATTCAATTTTTGAAAATGATTGTTTTAATAATGACATTGAGAATGAGGACCAAGATGAACAGATAGAAATTGAGGAGATAGAACCATCTCCTCAGTTGCTAAAAGGGATTCAGGAATATGATGAGAAAAACTCGGTAGTCGAAGATACCGAAACAATTAATGTGGGAACCACTCTCGAGCCACAAGAGCTGAAAATAGGGACAACTCTCGACCTGTTTGAAAAACAAGGGTTTATCAATACGCTAAACGAGTTCAAAGGCGTATTTGCATGGTCTTACAAAGACATGCCGGGTATTGACAGGAAATCGCGAGAACACGTAATCCCGATTAAACCAGGTTTCAAGCGGTAAAACAAAAACTCCGCGAATCACGACGGAATGGTCCCTAAAAGTCAAGGAAGAAATTGACAAGCAATTCAAAGCGGGTTCATCAAAGTTTGAGAATACTCAGTTGGGTAGCTAACGTGGTACCGTACCAAAGAAAGATGGGAAGGTGCGTGTCTGCGTTGATTTTCGTGATCTAAATAGGGCAAGTCAGAAGGGCGATTTCCCATTACCTCACATCGATATCTTGGTTGACAACACCGCCAACCACACATTATTGTCCTTCATGGGCGGATTCGCGAGTTACAATCGGATAAAAATGGCCGAGGAAGATATGCACAAGACCGCATTCACAACGCAATGGGAACTTATTGTTATCTGATGATGCCGTTTGGGTGATCAATCACGGGGCCACATATCAACGAGCCGCTGACGACATTGCTACATGATATGATGCATAGAGAAGTAGAGGTTTATGTCGATGACATGATTGTGAAATCCAAGGAGCGCAATGGTCATTTAAGTGCATTAAAGAAATTCTTCGAGAGGTTAAGAAAGTACAACATGAGGCTAAATCCGCAGAAGTGTGCATTCGGAGTCACTTCGGGTAAGCTACTCGGCCACATCGTTAGTCATCGTGGCATTGAAGTCGATCCCTCAAAGATCAAAGCCATATTGGAAATGCCCCACCCGAAGACCGAGAAAGAAATTCGAGGTTTTTGGGTCAGTCTGATACATTAGCCGTTTCGTCGCTAAGTTAACCATGATCTGCGAACCTATATTCAAAAAGCTCAAAGTAGGAGAACACGTTACATGGGACCAACAATGTCAAGCTGCGTTCGACAAAATAAAGGAGGTGTTGTCTTCTCCACCTGTTTTAAGCCCACCAGTGGCTGGGTTGCCATTATCATTGTACCTAACGGTGACGAATACCGCGATGGGAACAATGTTAGCTCAAACTGTTGACAAAGAAGAAAGGGCGATTTACTATATCAGTAAAAAATTCTTGGAGTATGAGATAAAGTACACAGTGCTAGAAAAGACGTGCCTCGCTCTGGTTTGGGCCACAAAGAAGTTAAGACATTACATGCTTAGCCACAGTGTAAGCATCTACTCCAAAATGGACCCGATCAAGTACTTGTTTGAAAGCTTAGGTACTAAATGGCGAGAATGTCAAGATGGACTCTCATGCTAGCGAATTTGACCTTAAGTATAAACCATGAAGGTAATAAAAGGAAGAGTATCGCCGATTTCCTTGCAAACAATCCAATTAATGGCGAAATCACAGATACATGGTCATTTCCAGATGAAAATGTCGCGAACGTCGAAGACGATACGTGGGATTTGTACTTCGATGGAGCATCGAATTACATGGGTTACGGGATTGGAATCCTCCTTATTTCACCAAAAGGAGAACATATACCCGTATCCATTAAATTGGACTTTCTTTGTTACTAACAACGGCTGATCTGAAGCATGCTGTTGGGCTGCAGTATTTGTCAATTTAGGCGTAAAAAGGCTACTAGTGCACGGGGATTCATCCTTGGTAATAAATCAAGTGAGTGGAGCATGGAAAATTAAGAGTAGCAGTTTGGCACCTTACCAAACCAAGATAGAAGAGCTTGAAAAGTTGTTCGACGAGATACGATACGTCTACCTCCCGAGGGAGGAAAACCAGTTCGCTGATGCTCTGTCAAAATTAGCAGCCCTAATTAACATTCCCGACAGCATAGATAGCATGTCGTTATGTGTCCAACGCAGATCATCACCCGCATATGTTAATGCGATTGACAGTGCTGAGGAAAGCGAGGCAGAGCCCTGGTACACATCAATCTTGAAGTACAAAAACGCAGGAGAATACCCCGCAGACCTAGACACACGTGGGAAGCGAGCATTACGGCTGCTGTCAGCCCAATTTGTTACAACTGATGACGGTCAACTATACAAACGGACGGCACAAGGAGTGCTTCTGCGGTGTATTGACAAGGCCACGGCAGAAAAAGTCATGGAAGAAGTCCATGACGGAGAATGTGGGCCGCACATGAATGCCCACATGCTAGTCCGCAAGATCGTGAGGCTTGGTTATTATTGGACGACAATGGAGATGGATTGTCGAAGATATGTCCGTCACTGTCATAACTGTCAAATATTCGCAAACGTCCAACATGTTCCACCCTCTATGCTGTACACAATGACATCGCCCTGGCCTTTCTCAACGTGGGGCATCGATATCATTGGGAAGGTTAACCCCTCAGGAACCGGAGGGCACTGTTTTATTTTGGTGGCAATCGACTACTTCACGAAGTGGGTAGAAGCCAAGTCTTATAAAGTGCTAAATGCGAAGCAAGTAGCAAAATTCATTCAAAATGACATTATCTGTCGATACGGAGTGCCTCATGAAATGATCAGTGACCACGGCACCCATTTCCAAGCTGAGACAGCTCAGCTACTCGACAAATATAAGATAAAGCTTCACAAATCGTCACCCTACCGTCCTCAGACAAATGGCGCAGTAGAAGCGGCTAATAAAACAGTTACAGTCATTCTTAAGAAAATGACAGACAACTACCGTGAATGGCCCGATAAGATACCCTTCGCGTTGTGGGGGTACAGAACATCGATCAGAACTGCGACAGGAGCAACACCATATTACTTAACCTACGGGATGGAGGCAGTCCAACCCGTTGAATTAGAAATACCGTCTCTGCGTATCCTGCTAGAAAGCAAAGTCCCAGAAGCGGACTGGGTTCAGGCTCGGTATGACTCACTTGTGATGCTCGATGAGCAGCGTTTAAGCGCACTATACAATGTCGACTTTATCGAGAAAAGGATAGCGCTCTTTTAATAAAAGGTGAAACCTCGAGGAATTAAGGAGGCGATCTCGTGTTGAAATCGATGCAGCGCACTACTAGAGTGGGCAGAGAGGAAAATTTAAGCCAAATTGGGCGGGTCCTTACTTGGTAAAGAAAATCTTGACAGGAGGTGCAGTTAGAATAACTGATCTAGATGGCAATGATTTTTCGAATCCAACGAACTTGGATCAACTGAAGCGATATTACCCTTAGTCCTCATTCTCAAATGTTATGAAATAATATTTGAATTGCGATGTATTAGAATAAGTTTAAAGCTTGGCATTTGCCACCACACGAAAGGTTTAACATACGAACTACGGATTCGATTTGATTCTGTGTAAAAAGCAGATACGTAGGCAACTCTTTACAAGAGTACAATCGAAATAGTGTTAGCTTGATGACTGTGGGAACGGGAATTTTTTCTAATAAATAGTAATTTTTTATTTTTTTTTATCTTTTTCCCATCACGGGCGAAGCCTATCGCACACAACTAGAAGAGGAAAGTACACATAATATTAATTTTAACTAATACGTAGTTGTAAATAATAATAATAAGTCTTAATACGTAGTTGTAAATAACAATAATAATAATCCTAACTAATACGTAGTTGTAATAATAGAACCGTTATAATAATAAAACCTAATCACCATTATAATAATAACACTAAAATAAGCACAAAATCCTAACTCTTTAGACTTAGCTTCCACGAAAATCACGTGTAACACGCAACACTAATTTTAGCCTCCACGAAAATCACGGCTCCACCCTGCTCCTTAGGCTAATCACGAAGCTCCCTGCTACGGGACGACGTCCTACCCATAATCATCCTGGCTCGTTTTTTAGGAGGAACCTCATTGTCCTCTCGCGGCCCCAAACGGTCCTTCACATTTAAGCGCGGGCCCAATCGATCGGCAACGCTTGGACGTACTTCTTCCCTTGCATCTAACCTCTGCCAAACATTTGAACGCCTCGCATTAGTCCCCTGCGTCGCGTCAGGCTTGTTCAACCTCGCGTAGAATCTTCGGTTATTTAACGCCTCACCACGCGCTTTCCAATCTGCTGCGTCGTCTTCAATTAATGTTCGTCGCACCTCGACAGAAGCTTCCTTAGTCCATTTCAAATACGACGGAGATACCCATGTCGACGCACACGGCTCAAGGAGATGCCAAACGGTCCTGCAATTCCAAGTATGAAGCCAAGTTTGACATGTAGCTCGAGTAATGTCGAATTCGAGACCTTGGCTAGCCTCGATCGCCGGCACGGTTTGTTGGAGACCAAACTGACGACGCACACGATCCGGATAAATATATACGGGTTGTGCTAAGCCCAAAAGCATTACGTATCTTGAACGATCTCCATCCGGAAGCCCTGTAAATGAGGACAAGCGTAACCAAGGTAAAAACCAATGAATGTGAGACCCGACACCTTCAGTCAACATGTGATTCGATGGCGCCCCTTTTCCCAGAGCATCTGCGGCATCGACCACCAAAGCTCCTCGCTCGATAGGTATGAGGGTTTTTCGGTGGTTCCACTAGTCCAAGCCTCTCCATGAGCCAAACCTGAAGCAGCGAGGTACATTCTGAAATCACAAAAAGGAAGGAGAAGAAAGCAAACAGAAACAGCAAGAGCTCACGAAAACGTTCTTATTGAAGCAAAATACGGGCATCTCCAATACCCACGAAAACGGAGCCCCAATACCAAGTGAAAAACAAACCGAGTGGAACAAATCAGAAAAAAAAAAAAAAAAAAAAAAAAAAAAAAAAAAAAAAAACCGAAAAATCAGAAAAACAAATCAGAAAAACAAATCAAAAAAAAAAAAAAAACCCGAGTGAAAGAAGAAAAATCAGAAAACAGCAGAAGCGAAACAAGTTCGGCTCAAATTACCTGTAAGATACGGGACGAGCCTGTAAAAGAGCGCCGCAGTGAGCTTTGAGCAGCGTCAAACCACGTATAGTCTCGGCCAAAATAATTGAAGCGGGATTCATGATTCCCTCCATTTGCTCTACGATGCGGATAAACCTAGCTTGTCCATGGCGGGGCGGGACTTCCATGTCCCCTTCGAGACAGTAAAGATGCACCATGATGAGACCAAACGCTCGCCGACGATAAACAGTAGCCCTAGTAGGGTCGTACGCGTGTCGAAAAAGATGGGCCAGACCACACAAGTCCACCTTTTCTCCTTCAAGTATACTGTGAGCTTCCTCGAACGATAAGCCAAGAAAGTCGCGGTATTTTTCGACCCACCCGGGACTGAAATCTGGAATAACGGGCTGCTGCGTTAATTTCCAACCACCAAGAACGGTAAAATCCTCAGGCCAAGGGCATATCTCGCCTTCAGGGAAGGCAAACACGTGGTGAATGGGGTCCCAAAATTGGACACATTCAGCCAGAAATCCCCTTTGGGGAACGATGTGCACAAGCGGAAGAATTTGCTGTAAACCCGCGTCGGTCAGACTTTGTGTTTCTCGACCCCCGAAGTCCTTGGACCAAGACTTCATGGCTCCTACCAGAGAATTCATGGTTATAAGTCGATTCACCCACAACAACTTCTCTGAAGTAAACACGATGTAAGCTGAAAAATCTGATGTGAGACATCGGGGGCTCTCGCCTCTCTTATAGGGAGATACAAGGAGACGATATGGAAAGTTTACCAAGCTCGGATTAAGGAAACTACAAGTTTGACAGATATTTGATACGAAGGATTAAGGAAATACCAAGACGAGAGATTATGCTTTTGATTTTCTTTTCCTTTGTTTTCCTTCTTTCGTGGGTTTTGGTTGGATTTGCACACTTATACCCTGTTTTTCTTTTTTATTTCGAAGGAAGGAAGGAACAAGCAAACATAAGCAATACTGGTAGAGTAGAAGCACGTGTTTCATCCTGGGGGGCAAACACAAATCAATGTTGATGACAGCACACGTTTTTATTAGGGGTCAATTTGTTTTATTTTTGGGGTCGCGTCTGTTTAATTTTGATACATCAAACGTGTCGAAAGTGGAAAGAAATGTGTTTGTATCACAAGTCCAAGTCAGCCATCTTTCACTTCCAAAAATAAACTCAAAATATAGGTCGAGGACACAAAATTTCGAAATGCGAGTCGAGGACGCAAAATTTTAGTTCTAAACTCGGGTCGATGACCCATTTCCAAAATAGAATTTTCAGTTCGGATCGATGATCCATCATTTTGATAAAAAAGGAAAAAACAGGGCGAGGACCCATTGTCAAATTAAAATTTTAATTACAAACAGCAGGTCGAGGACCCATTTTGAAAATTTTGCTAAAAAAAAAATCCAGCTCGGATCGATGATCCATTCCTCTTAAAAGCAGGTCGATGACCAATTTTCAAATAAAATACGCAGCTCGGATCGATGATCCATCCTTTTCATCTCAAAAGTCGCAGAATCACTATGTGTGTTATGTGTTAGGATCTGTTCCTAAGTTTGAGCAGGAACGCTCTAACAGGGGGCTCTAAAGTCATCCACCTTAGACCCCGACGACAGGATGACATCCTCAAGATGAAGAAATATTAGCAGAAGCTAAACGAAGTGACACTTCCAAAAGAATGCAGATTTTGGTTTTACTTAATCAAGTAAGCGAATAGCATTTATTTTTGGGCCAAAGCAGCAGAAGGCTACAGGCCAGCGAGCTCGAACTACGACACGGGTTTGATTCTGTCACAACGGATACGTAGGCGCCTAAGGATAAGGCTCAACCCACACCCTGATGAAAATAAAAGCATCCATAATCGAGTTTCAGGTATGATTTCTTCTTATGGCTGGTGAGCTTATATACACAGGTCTAAGGGACCATAAACGACCCGTGAGGCTCTCAAGTTGTGATCTACGATCGACTCGAGGGTCTACTTTGACTTTCGCCTGTCCAAGCCTTAGTCAAAGTGGGGGCTCTGTAGATACCCGTATCTGTCGATATGGAGATTTATAGAAAACCCGACAAACACCCTATGATGATAGGACAACGTGTTTTCGTACCATTTATTTGAGTTCGTATTGCGATGTAAGCAGGGCGCTGTCGGCACAATATTTGTTAATTCAAAGGATATTTGGTTTAATAAGTTCTGTCAAATTTTTATCGCAAGTAATGTTTTATTGAAAGTAAGACGTTTTGATTTGAAAAATCATTTTAAAGTTTTTCGACTTGAAAAATCGCTTTTACAAATTCTTATTTTTGACTTGAAAATTCGTTTCTCGTGCTTTTAAAACAGTTTATTAAATCGTATTCAACGAATTCGTTTTCTTAACAGCAAGTTTTATAACTCGTTTTAAGCTCGATTTTAAGAACGATTTTGAGCCCATTTGAACACAAATTTCGAGACCCTTTTCTACCCACTCTCAAAATCCAGCTCGGATCGATGATCCATTCCTCTTAAAAGCAGGTCGATGACCAATTTTCAAATAAAATACGCAGCTCGGATCGATGATCCATCCTTTTCATCTCAAAAGTCGCAGAATCACTATGTGTGTTATGTGTTAGGATCATTCTAAGTTTGGCGAGAACGCTCTAACAGGGGGCTCTAAAGTCATCCACCTTAGACCCCGACGACAGGATGACATCCTCAAGATGAAGAAATATTAGCAGAAGCTAAACGAAGTGACACTTCCAAAAGAATGCAGATTTTGGTTTTACTTAATCAAGTAAGCGAATAACATTTATTTTTGGGCCAAAGCAGCAGAAGGCTACAGGCCAGCGAGCTCGAACTACGACACGGGTTTGATTCTGTCACAACGGATACGTAGGCGCCTAAGGATAAGGCTCAACCCACACCCTGATGAAAATAAAAGCATCCATAATCGAGTTTCAGGTATGATTTCTTCTTATGGCTGGTGAGCTTATATACACAGGTCTAAGGGACCATAAACGACCCGTGAGGCTCTCAAGTTGTGATCTACGATCGACTCGAGGGTCTACTTTGACTTTCGCCTGTCCAAGCCTTAGTCAAAGTGGGGGCTCTGTAGATACCCGTATCTGTCGATATGGAGATTTATAGAAAACCCGACAAACACCCTATGATGATAGGACAACGTGTTTTCGTACCATTTATTTGAGTTCGTATTGCGATGTAAGCAGGGCGCTGTCGGCACAATATTTGTTAATTCAAAGGATATTTGGTTTAATAAGTTCTGTCAAATTTTTATCGCAAGTAATGTTTTATTGAAAGTAAGACGTTTTGATTTGAAAAATCATTTTAAAGTTTTTCGACTTGAAAAATCGCTTTTACAAATTCTTCTTTTTGACTTGAAAAGTCGTTTCTCGTGCTTTTAAAACAGTTTATTAAATCGTATTCAACGAATTCGTTTTCTTAACAGCAAGTTTTATAACTCGTTTTAAGCTCGATTTTAAGAACGATTTTGAGCCCATTTGAACACAAATTTCGAGACCCTTTTCTACCCACTCTCTCCTTTGATTGATCAGACCAAAACACACTCAAAGAACTCGTTTCTGACCCAAAACCTCATCCCGAACTCGCTTTACAGGTCCATGCCCCCTCTTCATGCTCTGTTTTTACAGCCCAATCCAATCCAAAACCCGACCCCTGCTTACCTGCCCATAATCCATACCCATACCCTGACCAGACACCACCATAACCAGCCCAAGAGAAGCCAAAGAAGGCTCGAAATATACACTAGTAGAAAATCCCCCTATAGTGTCGAGGCTATCGTGGCGGTTCTTAAAAAAACGACACCAAAAGTAGGGTGAAAGATCTATAGTGGCTGTTCCAAGTTAAAAACGACACTAAAAATGAATGTGGAAGAGGCTTTTAGTGGCGGTTCTAACAAACAACCGCCACGATAGGTCTATAGTGGCGGTTTTTAAATAAAACCGCCACTAAAGGATGCTTCTTTTTTGTCTCACAAAGACTTTGAGAATAGTTTTTAGTGGCGGTTGTATTTTAAAACCGCCACTAAAAGTATAAGTAACCAACTTTTAATGGCGGTTGTAGCTTAGAAACGCCACTAAAAGTATAGGTTGTTCAAAAGAACTATATTTCAAACTTTTAGTGGCGGTTTTAAGATACAACCGCCACTAAAAGGTTGTTTCTTTGAAGGACCTAAGATGGCGGTTGTACTAAAAAATCGACACTAAAAGTGAGAAACCTAAATATTTTAGGTGTATCCCAAAACACTTCAATCAATCAAAATAAAAAAACATACGGAGTAAAAATCAGCCTTCACTTCAAATCAAAAACCGCCCTCCGACTCTCTTCTCCGTCGTCAGCCCTCCGACCTTCTTCTCCGTCGTTCTTCTCTCCTCCTTCGTCCGTCGACCTTCTCCGTCGTTCTTCTCTTCTCCTTCGTCCCTCCTTCGTCCGTCGTCAGCCACTTCTCCTCCTTCGGCCGGAGTTCTCCTCAGCCCTCATCTCCTCGCCGTCAGCCTTGCTCGCCTTGCTTCTTCTATTCTTCGTCCTCGCCGGAGTTCTCCTCTGACTGCCATTGTTTTATCGGCCCTATTATTTTCAGTTCGCAATTCATCGATTCTAATCCATTATTCTGAGTAATTAAAGGTATTATTCCTATTTAATCCTTTCATTTGATTTTCTTCGATTTAATCAATATGCCACTAGTTTTAAGTGTCGATTTCATTTGATTTTCTTCGATTTAACTCGATTTATCTGCTTAAAAAAAATGCCACGAGTTTCATTTTCTTCGATATAATACGGTGACGCTGTATCTATTGAGAATGTCCTGTTGTAAGATTAAGTTAAAAATGTGTACAATTGAATGGAATTGAGGTCGTAATATGGAGTACGATTTACGTTGTATTTTACCAGGTTGCGCGACATCTGATTCTTGCGGGGCATGATGTTCATGTGGTTTCAGCAGCTCCTGATTTCGTCTACACTACTTAAAATTCAATCTTCCCGTCTTCACATTCGAAAAGTAATTTTTTCGTGCTTAAAGAAACCTTGTATTTGGTAGAAACATTTGCTCTGCGAAGAGTGGATAATATGACGAATAAAACGCTTGCAGAACAGATTAGTGCAGTGGAAGAAAGGAACTGTAGTAACAATTATTCCTTGAATAAAAATGACGTAAAAACGCTTGCAGAACAAACTAGGAAATGTGCAGACACTCTTCTCCGTCTCCATCTCCATCTCTCTTGTTGTTGCTGTCTGATTTACTCAAGGGAATAATAATGTTCCGCAGGTTCTTTTAGACTGTGGAGCAGTTCAGGCAGATGCTTTGACTGTAGATCGTCTAGCCTCTTTGGCAGGTTAGTTGAATGGTTTTGATGTGCTCAAAATGACGCTGTTTCTCACTACTCTCCTTTGGAGCTGTGCATGCCCCTTTTTCTTTTTTTCCCGACTAATTTTATAATTGAGGAAAAGTGGAGTTCATTCTGTCAAGGTCTTTGCTACTTAAAATGTCAACTGAAATTGGCGATACTATACTTGTGTTGAAACGCAGATTGCCGAGGATTACTCTCATGCAGAGTTCTTGATTCGGCTCCCCGGATATTACCCAAGTTTGTCCTCATTTATACACAACAAAGTGGCTAATTGACCTTATGTGCAAAACTTACAATACTTTCTTCATTTGCAGTGCCTGCATTCCGTGATGTTATTGATGTACCTCTCGTTGTCAGGAGGTTACACAAATCTCGCGATGAGGTTTGAGTTCTGTTGCTTACCTTTGAGGCTTTCTAGTTGTTTATGCTACTTGATTACTCTCAAGCACTACCATGTACTCTGTAACATGTTTCTTCCTGCAGGTTAGGAAAGAACTCGGGATTGAGGCTGATGCAAAACTGCTGATCCTAAACTTTGGTGGTCAGGTGAGTTGTCATGCAGTTAAAATCTTTTGAGAAACCTTATTATCTGATAGAAAGATGCAGATTTTGTTAAAAAAACTAAAGTATTTAAATTATCTACGACACGGCTTGTCTTCATGGCTTATACTGTTATCATTTCTCTACTTTAGTGTCTCAGCTGAATTCTCATCAATAGTCTGCCTTATCTTTAGCCATGGAGTTTTAGACTATGCATTGTTATCATCTCTCGCGAAATCAATCAAATTGTTATCGTCTTTTGCAGCCATCAGGATGCAACTTGAGTGTAGAACATTTACCTCCTGGCTGGAAATGCCTTGTAAGTAGGTTTTGCAACGTTCCTTTATTTGACGAATAAACTGAATTTTTTTTATCCTCCTTAACATGATACAAAGTATGTCATATGAGTTGTTTCGTCATATAGGTTTGTGGAGCTTCTGAGAAAGATGTGCTTCCACCAAATTTCATAAAGCTAGCTAAAGACGCATATACACCTGATGTCATTGCAGCGTCTGATTGTATGCTTGGTTGGTACTAGATTTTTTAACAGTCACAAAGAATGTGTGATCTTCTTGAGAAATATCATTCATCCTTAACTTCCATGTCTCAGGAAAAATTGGATATGGTACAGCAAGTGAAGCTTTGGCATACAAGTTGCCTTTTGTCTTTGTCCGAAGAGATTATTTTAACGAGGAACCATTTTTAAGAAATATTTTAGAGGTACTGGATTAAAATAACACATGTTGAGCTTTTATTGCTTTAATTTTCAAAACATTGTCAATTTTTTTTTTTTTCAATGCAGCATTATCAGTGTGGTGTTGAGATGATAAGGAGAGATTTACTCACTGGACACTGGAAGCCTTACATTGATCGTGCCATGAGTTTAAAACCATGTTACACTGGTGGTACAAACGGTGGTGAGGTATATATAACGACTTTTTTAGAGTTGTAAAATTTGTAGTTGCTGTGAATGAGTTTATCAGCTGTCAAGTAGTGACCACATGTCTGTCTGTGTGCCTGACATTTTCACGATAAATAGTGGAAGTATTTCCGCCCTAGTCTTGTACTCCGTACCATCTGTACAAGGAGCAGTAAAATCAAATATACGAAAACCCCTCAACACAGTGATTCAGATCTAAATGATCTGTAACAAAATGTAAATAAAATCTGATTTCTTATCATTGTTTTGGCTGCTATGGAATATCTCTTAGTTATTTTAAGACTAATTGACATGTTTTTTTTGTTTTGTTTCTTTTTTTTTTGTTTTTTTTGTTTTTTTTTGTTTTTTTGTAATTTTGATTCAGAAATTATTCTCACCCTCTATAATTGTATACATAGTTCACTGTATTAATATCGATGTTGTCTTCGCAAATCATTGATGCTTGAAAGTGTGATCGCATAAGATAAGACTATGAATTTGCTCGTATAGATGAAAGAGATTTGGGCAACACATTATAATTCTACTAAAGTTACAACCTTGCTTTACACATACATCTTCACGTGACGATATTTTCATTTTGTGTTTCTAGGTGGTTTTGAGAAGATCAACAGCGGGAAGTTGCTAAGTTCGATCTCATGGAGTTATCGATTAGAGAAGTGTTGTAGTGTATGTATGTTTGCAAATTATTGTTGTGTTTTATATTTATTTGGAGTAAACTTCGAATCTTTATGTTAGATGTGTTGTTGCTTGCATGCACATTCGAAATGAATTTTATATCGTGTTGTTGGATATATTGTTATTGGATGTGTTGTTGTTGGATGTTTTAATTGAAACATTTGGTGTGTTGTTGTTGGATCGGATGTGTTGTTGGATGTTGTTGGATGTGTTGTTGTTGGATGTCGTTGTGGGATACAATGTGGTGTGTTCTCGGATGTGGTACGTGCAGGAACGTACTCATATGTGGATCGTCAAATTTAGACGAGGTCATGCCGAAATTTTATCGTATTAAAAAAAAAAAAAACACATACAGTGGCGGTTGTAGCTTAAAACCGCCACTAAAAGTCTAAAATATGACTTTTTTGAACAACTTTTAGTGGCGGTTGTAGCTTAGAACCGCCACTAAAAGTCTAAAATATGACTCTTGTGAACACCTTTTAGTGGCGGTTGTTGCTTAGAACCGCCACTAAAAGTCTAAAATATGACTCTTGTGAAGAACTTTTAGTGGCGGTTCTAAGCAACAACCGCCACTAAAAGTTCTTCACAAGAGTCATATTTTAGACTTTTAGTGGCGGTTGTTGCTTAGAACCGCCACTAAAAGTACCTTTTAGTGGCGGTTCTAAGCTACAACCGCCACTAAAAGTTCTTCACAAGAGTCATATTTTAGACTTTTAGTGGCGGTTTTTCCAAAGAACCGCCACTAAAAGTGAGGCCTTTTGGTGGCGATTTTTTTACAACCGCCACTAAAACTATACGACCCCCACATACACGTCGCTCCAAAACCGCCACTAAAACCTATTTACAACCGCCACTAAAAGGTGTTTTTCTACTAGTGATAGCAGCCCAACACCCTTCACCGTGCTCTGTTTTCAGGCAGCCCAACGTTGGGCTAAAACCCGGCTTTCTGGCCACCATACCCATACCCACACACACAAACCTATACCTGATCCACATGCTCCATCTAGCCTTGCTTAACCCTCAAGAAAACACCCTAAAAGCCCTAGAACGAGCCTTGGGCTGACTCCTCGAAAAGAGGTTGGAGCCGCTCTTTTCCCTTACGAAAACCCTATTTCGACCCTATATATATACACCATCCACAAGCCTTCAATACACACGAAATATCTGACATACACACACAATACAAAGTCACAAAAAGCCCTCAAAGAAGTCGAGATATTTGCTCCAAAAGCAGAGCACGATTTTTACGATTTTGGTTCAACTATCACTTCTTCTACTTCGTTTTTCGTGTTGAAAACACCATATTCTCTCTGATTTCTTTACACAATCTTAAAGTTCACTTTACCACGATTCTATAACATCTTTCGGTTCGAAATTTCGTTGGGGAACCAAGAAGTTACAAGCTTTTGAAAATCATTGTCAGTTTGCCCAAAGTTACGGATTTACTTTTGTTTTAAATCGGCAGCGGCCCCTTGGGATAAAATCATACATTCGATTCCGACTCGGATATTTGGACAACGATACATGTAAGTTGAGGGTGCAAAAATACTCTTTTTATTTTGTTAGATTATTGTTTTTTATTGTTTTTATAGCCCTCTGTCGTTTTTATTACTCTCTGTCATTTCATTTGTTTATCATCGTAGTTATTGTATTTTATCGTTCGCTTTAGGCTTACGTTTTTAGCATGATTTCGATGTGTATGTGTGGATATGTCGGGTCTTTTGTTCACCTAGAAAGCATGTTCAATTTCGTTGCGTAGTATGACTTGAAAACTCTTCGTTAGATTGGTTGATTTGGCTCGTTAGTTTTCTACGTAATCTGGTCTTATTCATGTTATTCATGTTGGTTGTTTTTAAATCGATTTGTCATGCTCTTTTAATTAATAATAATTCATGTTTGTATGTCATTCTAGTTATCGGAATTTTATTTCATCGTTTGGCGTTTGTATAGTACTTAGCCTCGTTGATTTTACATAAGCTGCGTATTGCGTGTTGCTGTTGGTCGCTTGGTTTTGTTTCGTTTGTTATGCGTGGGTTGCGTTAGATCATGATTTTGGCTCGTGTATGTACCTATATTATTTCACTTGTTAAAGCTTAATTTGTGTACTTATTTGCCATATGTGTTTGTGTGGTCTATGCCTCCGTGTTGAACTAATATTGTCTGCTGTTGTTAGTGTGCTTTAGTCGGATGTGTTCATTTAAACATTCATTTGTATATGTTCTTAGTTGTTTATTTGGTATGGATTATTAGTGGGTGCGTTTAATTGTGTTTGTTTTGTTGCAATTTGTTCATGTCTGCGTGTTCTTCTAGTTGCACTCAATTCTGCGGTTCATACATGCGTTGGTGTTTGTCTGTCGCTTCTTTATATTCGAGTGTAGTGTTTAATTGTCTATGTTAGCCTTTCATGCTTGTTCGCGTATTATTCATGCTTGTTTTTTATTCGTCTGCCGCTAACGTTTGTTAATCTATCTTATGCTGTCGGTGAGTATTTCTGCTTCTTTTCTTTGTTTGCTAGAATAGTAAATGAACCCATGTTAAATAACTTCGACGAAATTATATGTGCATTAAACGACATAGAACGGATGTAATATGTTTAGGGTTTAAAACGCTGTTTGCATATCTGCACGTGTACTCATAATAGCCATGGTTTTATTTAGTAAAGACCGTTTTTATAACGGGCGGGGTTAGGCGTTAAATTAATGAAATTTTTTTAAACTTCCTAACACGTAAACTCACACGAACTCATTTTCTCTAAAATTGGTTTCTAAATTCCACCTAAAAATTTAGTGGCGACTCTTTTCAAATGAAAAATGTTTTTGAAATAAAACATCGCGTGTATCAAAATCCCTTGTCCACAGTCAGTTAATTTCACGGCTCCTCCAGGGAGGATTTCCTTGACCAAGTACGGTACGGCCCAATTGGGTTTGAATTTTCCTCTTGGGTCGACCGGTAATGGTCCTCTGACTGATTTGAGTACTAGGTCACCCACTTTGATATTTCGTGGCTTGACCCGTTTGTTGTAGGCGCGTTGTAGGCGAGATTGGTACGTTCGGACTGTACTTAGTGAATGTAACCGTCTTTCGTCTAAAAGGATGAGTTGTTCGTATCGTTCGCGTGCCCATTCGGCTTCAGGAATGTCTGCTTCCATGAGAATTCGAAGGGATTGCATTTTGATTTCTACAGGTTGAACGGCTTCCATCCCGTAGGTTAAGAAGTAGGGTGTCATGCTTGTGGGTGTGCGGATTGTGGTGCGATATCCCCATAATGCGAATGAGATTTTGTTCGGGGCTTTGTTTTTGCGACGGGATTGAAACGGTGTGAAAGACCACATTCAGATGAAGCATTATATCTTCTCAACAAAACATTGAACTTAATATAATTCAATATAACTTCTCTGTAATTTCATGTATACAAACACTATAAATATGTAGTCATGTGTAAGATCATTGATATAGAAAAATATAAATGATTTTCTGATTTTAGCACCATAATACCCCATTTTAAAGTATCATTTATTGCAAATAAACGAGCTTACAATCTTAACAACGAAGCAGCAACTACAACCGACTCTAACTCGGTCAAAAGCCCAAACACAATGCACCTATACATTCAACAATGACAACAACTTCCCAAGATCACATTAGCGTACTAGGTCTTCACCCAACACCCTCACTTCCTAATACCATAATCATCGAAAAAAAAACAACTCCCTCACAAATACAATTACACTACTAGGAACTATAAAACATAGCACCAACAATAATTAGAACATAGCGGCAACAGTAGTAACGAGTAACACTAACAACGACGTAGTAGCAGCAACTTGTAACACCACAACAGAGTAATACGACTCACGTACCACACACACACGCCCAATCACGTAATACACTCCTACACTCGATCACTCAACTACATCAGAACACACAAATATTAGACTAAGTCGATTTGTGTCGTTTTCAAGCGTGAAAACCGAGTTCTAGGGTTTGTGTGAGATCCGTCTTGAATTTTTCGAAATTTGTCATTGTTGTAACTTGAAAATTTCGATAAAGGCTTGTATGATGCTCGTCTTGCTGTTGTTGTCGGTTGTTAGTGAAAATCTCGGTTTTCGTGCGTTTTGAAGCAGGGCATTTCGGTCATTTTTGAATTTCGTCCCGAAACTTGCTCAAAACTTCGACATTGGTGTCTTGTGAGTAGTCTAAGACGTGGGTAATTTTGTTTTGCTTGAATGTGCTCGAGAAGCGGGTTGTCTGGGTAAAAACGTGTGATGTGCATAGGGGCGTTTTGGTCACTTTTCATTTCACGTCCCGAAACTTGCGTGAGGCTTCATGGTCGGTTTTTCTTAAGTAGTGTAATGGGTGATGAACTTGTTTGGCTGATTTTGTGTGAAAAATGGGGCCGAGAATAGTGATTTTCGTCGGAATGCTTGTAGGGGCCGAAAAAGGTCAAAAATTTTCGGTTCCGAAATTCGCTATAATCTTCAAATTTGAGCCATTATGACTTGTGTAGTTGATAACTAGCTCTGTTTCGTAGAGAAAACGTTGTTTGAAAGTGTTTTGAGGCTTTTTGTTATGTTAAAGTGTGGTTCTTTGAAGGCGGTTTTCTTGTTTTTCGCGGTCCGAACCTAGAGTAGTACGTTATATGGGGTACTTAATTTTCCTAAGGGGTGATTTGTGGGGAGTTATGGCTTTTTGGTTAAGAAAAAGGCTGTTTTTGTGAATTGTAAGTGTATGGTAAAAGCTTGTCAGTTAAGGTGTTCGGGGCTTTGTTTTTGCGAAATATTTTTCACAAGTATTTATTAATTATGACCAATATATTGCATTAGGATCAGAAAACGTGAATTTTCGTGTTCCTGCGGCGTTTTTGCCTTATCTGTCAAAATAGGCTCAAAGTCTGTTTTCTGCTGGATTTCTGCATGCTTTTGTTGGCTTTTACTTTTTCTGATCCAATTATGAATTAGTTTTGCGGCGTCTTTTTTTTTTTTTTTTTTTTTGTTGTGGCTTGATTGTTATTTTCTGTCATTTTGGACGCAGATGACATCCCACAGATGCCGATGAGTTCGAGTACGAGGGCTTTGTTGGACAGCCTTGACTTTGGGCCTACGGGGGATATGCGTACCCCCATGTCTGAGTTGCGTCCACACATGGAGGTTTCAGAGGGTCCATCTCTGTTTGCTTTGTTTGAGGCGGCTTCTCCGTTTGAGGCGTTTTCTCCGTAGGTGTCCGGACGCGGTAATGGTGCTGACATGGGTTCGCCGGCGACTTCTGCGCGGGGTCGTAGCGGCAACCGTCAGAACACTAGGAAGCGTACCATGACCGGGAACGGTAGTCGTGGCGGTCGGGTCGGAGTTATGCCTGGTGGTGGCAATGGTGGTACCTCTGGCGGGGATCGAGGAGGTAGCGGTAGCGCTGCTGGTGGCAGTGGTGTTGGTGGCTCAAGTGGAGCTGGGGGTTATGGCGGAGGCGGAGATTCAGGTGAAGACGGAGACTCGGGTGGAGCCGGGGCTCTGGCGAGGAGAGGCCTAGTGCTTTTAGGCCGCGACGCGGGCGTGCTCGTCTGGGTGACGCCTTTGCTGAGGAGTTGGAGGGGAGGAGGATGAGGCTGAGGAGGGCGCGGCTTTTGGGCGTCCCATGGACGCGGAGGCTGCAGAGCTTGCGGCAGCCGGGAGGGGCCGCTTTTTGGGGGCTGCGGAGGAGTTGGGCATGAGGCCCTTGTACCCACAGGGGCCGCATTTGTGGGCGAGTGTGGCCAAGGACTGGGATGGCCGGAGCTTAGTCTGGAACCCGCTGGAGCATCTGTCGACGCGGGTGAAGATTGGGTATAAGTTGGGGATCATGAGGACCTTTTCGGGGTTTAGGACAGCCTTTGATGTGTTTGACAAGATTCTGTCCCCCGAGTCAAAGGGTATCATCCTCGGCTCGGCTTTCGGTCCACTAGTCGAGAAGTGGAGGGCGTTGCGTGCTAAGAACGCAACCGCGCGATTGACCTTGATTCGGGCATTGTTGGATCATTATTGGGACACGACCAACACCTTTCATATGCCTGGGTATAAGGTCGGGATCACGTTTACTTCCCTTGTTGTCGTCTCCGGGTTGCCTCATGGAGACGAGGCAATTCGTTGGGATCAGGCGCGTCCCGCCATGACTAGCAGGGCGGCTGTGGACCTGATAGGCAGGGGTGTTAGGTGCTCGGCTAAGGGGAAGCACACCTTTCAGCCTCGCACTGTGTGGTTTGACGAATTTTACAAAGGTAAGGGGAAGAAGTGGGTTGATGAGGTGAGCCACGAGCAGAGCGCCCGTTTGTGGCTTTGGTGGTTCCAGTCTGCCACCCACTTTGGAGACAAGGGTGAGCGGGCGTCAACGACGGTGTTGATGACGCTGCGCGATTTGTCTCGGCTGGGCGAGTACGACTGGGTTACCCCTGCGTTGAGCCTGTTGACCCGGTATTGTCGGGACGCTGTTCGTCCTGACAAGATCCATAGTGAGCCGAAGTCGTCCTTGGTGGGTCCCGGTCTATTGATAGAGGTATGCCTTGTTTTATGATTTTGTGCCCGTCATAGCTGTATTTGTGAAAATTTTGTGGCTGATTATTTGTCTTGGCTGCAGGCTTGGTTCTACGCGCACTTACCCTCGGTTCTTCCTGACCGCTTCATCATGGATGCGTAGTACCCTGCGTTTTACCCTTATGCGATGGCTAATCGCAAGGGTATTGGGTTGGGTTACGACGCGGCTCGGAAGGCGTTCAACGAGATGACGGTCGACAAGGTAAGGGCAATGTTTTCCTTGTGGCTTTTGTGTTTTAGTTTAGCGCGTTTTGTATTTCTCATTAGTTTCTGATTTTTGTAGTTTGTTCCGAACCCCTGGGGGCGTTTTGCTGGCGTTCCTGCATCGATCGCGGCCCGTTTTAGTGTCTTGGACGGTCAGCGGCTGTACATAGCGTCGCAGTAGGACTCCTAATGGCACTTGGGGGAGCGTATGTCGGCACAGACGGGCCGTGGTGGTTTCTTGGTGCAAGCGTTTCCGCTGAAGGTGTTGTTTGAGCAAACCTCAGACGCAGACCTCCGTTGCGACGTGTACTATGACGGTGAGTCGGACACTCTGCTGCGACCGGCAGAGAACTACGCATTGTGGGCGCGGCGTGGGCTGGCCCCTGCTATGATTGAGGTATAGTTTGTTATTGGTTTTGTGTTTGTTTTGATTTTTTTTTTTTAAAAAGCAAAAATTGATCCGGATTTTTGTAAATTGTAGCCTCGTGACCATGACTTGGAGTTCCAGCCGCCTCCGTTCCTTGAGAGCTTGGAGTTTGAGCACGACGGGTGCCCGCAATCGTACGTGCTGCCTTCGTACATGTCGTCGATGATCGATGTCGGGGTGGAGAGTTGGGGTGTTCGGGTGAAGAAGGTAAAATTGTGATTTTGTGATTTTGTATTATGTGTATTATATGGTATAGCCCCCAGTTTGACTTAGGTTTTAGTGTAAAACGTTAGTCAAACTTGCTGTAGCTGTTATTGATTTTGGCCCCCAGTTTGACTTAGGTTTTCATGTAAAACGTTAGTCAAACTTGCTATAGTTGTTTTTGATTTTAGCCCCCAGTTTGACTTGGGTTTTAGTGTAAAACGTTAGTCAAATTTGCTATAGCTGTTTTTTATTTTAGCCCCCAGTTTGACTTAGGTTTTAGTGTAAAACATTAGTCAAATTGTTGTAGCTGTTTTTGATTTTAGCCCCCAGTTTGACTTAGGTTTTAGTGTAAAACGTTAGTTAAACATGCTGTAGCTGTTTTTGATTTTAGCCCCCAGTGTGACTTATATGTTGTTCGGCAGGTGACGGCAGAGGTGCATCGGAGGTTGTGGCGGACGGCGAGCAAGTGGCGGATCTCCCTGAATAAGCAATGCCATTAAATTGTGCATGAGCCAGCGCGAGGTTGCGGAACTGCAGGCCAGCCAGGCACGATGTGAGCGAGAGAACGCCCGGTTGAGGGCAGAGGGCGCGGCTTGTCGTGCGGAGGAGGTTGCTAGGGCGCAGGCCGAGACAGAGGCCAGGGTGCGGGCGGAGTTCGAGGTTCAGCGCGAGCAGGAGTTGGGTGACTACCGGGCCCAGCTCGACGCGCTTCGTTAGGAGCTGCGCCGTCAAGGCGAGCCTTAGCTGTTGTCTAGTATTATGTTGGTTGTTTCTGAGCTTATGTACGTGAACTTTGGACTTATGTGGTAAACGTGTGTATTTGGACTTTGTGCGGTTGTATATTGTATGTATTTGTGGTAACTGTCGGTGTATGGACATTATTGTGGTTGGTTGGTTGGCTGATTCGTATGTTTTGTATTTATGGTTGTATGGTTTTTTTTTTTTTTTATTATTATTATGGGAATGAACGTTGTGGTTGTGCGGTTGTGAAGGAGGCTTGCGGTGTGACTTTGGCGGAATGAAAGTTGTAATGTTAATTGGCTTGTATTAGTGTCGTTGGATGTTATCGAATGAGGGTCGCGTTAGCGAATGCCGGCGGATGGTTTTGTAGCGGCTGACCTTATTTGTCATGACGACGAGTACCTGCAGTGCAATGTTAGTCATGCAAAAATGCGAATCTCGATTGAGAATTTTTTTTTTTTTTTTTTTTTTTTTGGTAAACGGTAAGTTTGTATTAATAATACGAAGCCCAAAACAAAGTATTTTCGAGTACATCAAGCATTACAAGGGGTAGAGAGCAAGCTATTAATCTTATCTCCCTAACTGTTTTAACCAATTTCTATCTTTAATAGATAAGGCTGAACAATCCAAATTGCTCAAACGTAACAACAAAGCGCTTTGCACCTGCTTAAGCACCACAGGAGGACGTAACAGGGAAGCTTCAAGTCGACACACATTGCGTTGATACCAGATATTGTAAATAAGACCATTAACAGCTGCCATACTGACAGATACCTGGAAACTTGTGCAGCCTGCTCTCCTTCGCAAGTTCTGCCAGTGACTCAGGTTCATGCCCAGCCATGCTTGGAGACCAGCTATACATTGTTCACTATACGCACACCCAAAGAAAAGGTGCTGGCTAGTTTCATTATCAATCCCACATAAGTAGCACACTTCATCAGTGGGAAGCCCAAATCTAACAAGCCTGTCCAAGGTGAGTAATCGTTGCCGTCTCATGAGCCAAACAACAAAACACCACTTTGGTACATTGAATCTATTCCAAACACAATGAGCCCACCTCATCTTAGGATGCATACCTATTAGCCATTTGTAACCACTCTGAATAGTATAACAGCCACCTTTGTCAAACCATTGATCCCCTGTGTAACCAGCTTTCAACAAGTCTCTCACCTTGCAAAGTTGTCTCCACGCCCAGCTTGATGTAGGGGATAGCTCATATTCCATCCAAGGAGTGTGTTTCAGATAGATAGCAGCTACCCATCTAACCCACAGATGGTCTTTCTTGTTTGCAAGCCACCACACGTATTTCCCCAACGCAGCAATGTTCCATTTGATGCAGTGAATGACCCCAAGTCCACCTTCTGCCTTAGCTATACAGATCGTGTCCCAAGAAACAGGGGGAACTCTTTGATATTCTTCACATCCAGCCCACAAATAATTCCTGTAGATTCCTACGACTCTTCGCATGACAGTGAGTGGTAAAAGAAAGATTGAGGCCCAATACGTATGCAAAGAATTGAGCACAGCGTTAACCAAAGTCAATCTTCCTGCATAACTGAGTTTTCTTGCTCCCCAACTTCGAATTCTTGCACATATTCTTTCACTGAGAACAAAGCACTCTCTGGTTGAGAGTCTCTTAGAGCTGATAGGCACACCAAGGTACTTGAAGGGTAGCTGGCCTCTGACAAAACCAGAGAATTTCAGAATAGAGTTCAACGCAGGCTGTGAGATACCGTTACAATATAGGCTAGATTTGGAAGCATTCATCTCCAGACCTGAGGCTTTAGAGAAGGTCAGGAATCCTCTTAACAATAATCTCACAGAGTGAGTGTCTCCCCTTGAGAATAATAGTAAATCATCAGCAAAACACATATGAGTGAGCCCAATTCTACCACAAAGAGGATGGAAGTGGAAATCTGACTTCCTGGCCACCACCATCAAAATACTTGAGAGGTATTCCATGCATACAGTGAAGAGCAAGGGAGAGAGGAGATCCCCTTGTCTTAAACCTTTTTCACCCTTGAAGAAGCTAAAGCAGTCACCATTAATGGAGATAGAGTACCAAGGGCTTCTTACCGTGACCATAATCAGAGAAATAAAGTGCGTAGGAAAGTGTAAGGCAACCAGCATTTCCTCAACAAAGTTCCACTCCACAGAGTCGTATGCCTTTCGAAGATCAATTTTAAGTAAACATCTTGGCGAGCAATGCTTCCCAGAATATAACTTGACGAGGTCTTGACAGATGAGAATGTTCTCCACTATTTGTCTCCCCTTAATAAATGCACTTTGAGTTGGACTTATGATTTCTGGCAACACAAGACCTATTCTATTACATAGCAACTTAGCAATGCATTTAGAGACAATGTTGCAACACGCAATTGGCCGGAATTCAGCTACTGAACTAGGGTTAGAGACTTTAGGAATAAGGGTGAGCACAGTGGCATTCACCTGCTTTAGTAACTTTCCAGTTTTGAAGAAATTCTGTATGGCCAAGCAAATATCAGCCTCTACAATCTGCCAAGAATCTTTGAAGAATTTACTAGTAAAACCGTCTGGTCCAGGAGCTTTGTCGTCATGAATCTCAAACATAGCTTCTCTGATTTCGCCATTTGAAGGCACCATAAGAAGGCCTGGCCATGTCTCTTTCCGTACCAAAGGCCCAAGTTGAACTGTACCCAAGTGCACAGATTTAACTTGTTTACTACAACCCAAGATGCTCTGAAAGTAATCTGAAAACGCTCTTTGAATACCCTCCTTGGTGTCCTGTGTAGAACCATTCATATCTTGGATGCTCATTATTCTGTTATGCATTCTTCTAGCCCTGATTTGACTATGGAAAAAGGAGGAGTTACAGTCCCCTTCCTCAGCCCATTTTAGTTTGGCCTTTTGTCTCAGAAAGGCATATTTCGCCTTACCCAGCAACACAGCAGAGCTTCTGAGATGTCTCTCCACTTCCTGCAATGAGTGATCAGTAGGGTTTTGTTGAAGTTGTACTTGCAAATCATGTAGGGCCTTCGTTGCTACCTCAGCAGATCCTTCAATATTAGAGAAGGAGGCTTTATTAAGCCCTTTCAAACTACTCTTCAGAGCCTTCAGTTTAGTAACCAGTTTATACATAGGAGTCCCACTCACAGCCGAATTCCAACCCTCCTGAACAACTTCCATGAAATTTGGGGCTAGACTCCACATATTAAAGTATCTAAACCTTGACTGCCTTGTTGATTCTTCCTTCAGCAAATGAATAATGCAGGGACAATGATCAAATATCCCTTCTGGTAAAAATTGAGCATAAATATGTGGAAAATCAAGCAAAACAGCATCGTTTATCAACACCCTGTCTATTCTACTACAAACCCTTGCTGCACCAAGTTGTTTATTATTCCAGGTAAAGAAAGCCCCCTGAGTAGCCACATCATTTAAACCACACCTCCTAACACAGTCAACAAATGGTCCAAGTTCCTGAATAGAAACCTCAGCCCCTAGTCTCTCATTTGCATTCAAAACATTGTTGAAATCACCACAAGCAATCCAAGGCCCAGAATAGGAACTAAACTGCACCAAAATCTCCCATAACCGTTTCCTTTCATGAATCAAATTGAAAGCATAAACCATTGAAAGTAGCAAAGCCTTGTTGTTCACCTTATCCTTCAATTCAGCCACAATACGTTGAGCATCAACCAATTTGATATCAACATCAACTACAGAGGGATCCCATAAAAGCCAAACTCTCCCACCTTTATGTATGCTTGAGTTAGTGCAAATAGAATAAGTATTAAACAGAGCAGAAACCCTACTCACTGAACTAGCAGCAACCTTAGTCTCAAGGAGACCAAAGACACTCAACTTATTATGACTAAGAAAATACTTAACCTCAGACTGTTTATTAGGCTTATTCAGCCCCCTTATGTTCCAAAAACCAAGTCTATCCATTGGAGAAGAAAGAAAAATCAATTCCGCCTCCTCGATCCTGAGATTTCTGAATAGCTGACGTAAACACTTCCAAGAAAGTGCCATTGGTGGGAGAACGCATCACACTATCAGGCTCAGTCATGCCACTCAAGACCTGAACAGGAGCTAGGGTTCGGGCCCGAAAACGAGCCCGGATTTTCCGACCCGGAATTTCAATTAAACTTCGGTGTAGGATGCCCATAGTGTGTATAGCATGTATCTAGCTTTAATTTTGCGAAAATGTCGAGTTAAGGCTTTCAAATCGCCGTCTTAAGTCGTAGTTATACGGAGTAATTGAGGCGAATTGGGGGTTTTTGATCAGGGTGACCAAAATGCAATTGCTTGTAATGGTTTGTTGTTGGGGACTATTATGGCGCATAGAAACCATAAAGTTGTAATTTTGAGGTGTAGAGAACGGTTTTCGGCTTAATCGTGAATTAGGCCTAAAAATGCTCTGTAGGGCGTATAATGCAATGTGTTAAAGGATGTATATGTATTATGTGCGTATTATTTGTGCGTATTTGTGTATGTGTATGCCAAGTTTGTATGCTTGCATGTGTTATAGCTGTATGTATTGGTCGTGTTGGTTGCAGGAGAGGGTTACGGTCGGTATTCACGAGATCAAAATCTCGTAAAATCTTGCTCGAGGACTGAGGGAGCCTCTAGTTCGAGTAGTATGAGGCGTTCGCGTAGTGAGAGGGATGCTGACCCTCGGAACTTGCCCACGAGGCGTGGCCAGTCACGAGGTAGGGGTCAGGGCCACGCGAGGCGTGACCGTAGGCCCAATCCCGAGGTGGATGCGCTTGCTCTGGTAGACGAGATAGAGGCTGGGATGGATGTTGAGGAGGAGGCCGAGGAGGCTGCGGAGGCTGCGCCTAGGGGGAGTAGCTCTAGGCCGCGAAAGTCGCGTGCAAACAGGGCGTTTGCTAGGGGCTGGGACGGCCATGATCTTTTACTTGCTCCGGAGAGACACGTTTCCTATCGGGCGACGATGGGTTGGGCGAAAGGTCCGATGAGGACTTTTTAGGGCGTCTCGTCCGTGATGTATGCGTTTGAGAAGAAGCTTTCGGAGGGTGCGAAAGCTCGGGTGCTTAGTAGTGCTTTTGGTCCTCTAGTCGAGCACTGGAGGGCGATTGCGAGGTCAAAGCTGACGGCGAACCTGATGTTGATCAGGGCCTTCCTTGACAGGTATTGGGATACCACGACGACATTTCACATGCCCGGCTTTGAGGCCGGCATTACTTTGTCAGGGTACGCGGTCATGACGGGGCTTCCGTTCGGGGACCGTGATATGAGTTTTGGGTTTGCGCCGTCCATCGTGGACGAGGTGGTGACTACCGCGATTGGCGGTGGTTTGGAGGTGGAGTTTGAGGGTAACCCACCTTATGTGATCAAGACGAGCTTCATCTTGGAGTACTTTGAGGGGAAGACCGAGCGAGGCCCCTCCGAGTGGACTGACGAGCAGAACGCTCGTTTGTGGCTGTGGTGGTTCGTTAGCGCCGTGTACTTTGGCGATAAGGGCGAGAGGGCGGCGACGTCGGTCCTGATGCATCTCATAGACTGGGGTGCGATCGGGACACTTGACTGGGTGTCACCATCCTTGGGCTTGTGTATTCGATTCTGTATGGACGCGGTGAGGCCGCGGGTCATGGATGGAGGATCGAGACTGTCCTTAGTCTCGCCTGGGTTTGTGATAGAGGTATGCGTTGATTTTGTTTTGTTTTAGATGCATTGTTATTCGTCTTTATTGGCTTTGTAATTTTTTTGTTTTATTGTTTTTTGTGTGTGTAGTCGTGGATCTTCAGTCACTTCCCTTTTCTGCTGCCTCCGCATGTTGTGACGATTGCGAGGGAGTATCCGTGATCGCGTGCTTGGGGCACGTGCAGCGCTTTGACTTTGGTAGTCGTATGACGAGGTTCGGGTGCGTCTTAACCAGTTGCAGTTTGATCAGGTTTGTGTTTGAACCATTTTAAATAGAGTGTACTTAAAATGATTGTGTTTATGAGTGTTTGTTCTTGTTTGTAGTTCGTGCCGTTCCCGTGGGGCCAGTATGCGGGCATTCCTGAGGGCATTGGGGCGCGGTTTGCGTTGCGTGACCTTGGCCCTTTGTGCCAAGCGGCCGCCGTATGGGCGGTTTGGTACCTTGGGAGGCGTTTAGTCTTCCAGGCGGGGTGGCGGCTCGGTGGTGCGTAAGGACCAGCGGGAGTCCTTTGAGCGAGGGTTTCGTAGCCGGATCGGATGGCGTTGTACGGGGAAGGAGAGTCAGCGAGTCTTCTTTGTCTCGGGGAAGACTATGGCCAATTTGCTCAGTCTCGGCTTGCTTGTGGGCCGATTGAGGTATGCTTGCTTCTTTTGAGGGTGCGTAAGGTAATTTTTGCGAAAAATTTCCCTGACGTGTGCTGACGTGTGCTTTTTGTAGTTGTTTGATCCCGAGATGGCTGAGCAGCCTGGTGACTTTCCTACCACCGTTGAGTATGACGAGTCGGGCGTGCGTCGTACTTTTACGTTGCCGACGTACTTGCCGGTGACCACTGACGCGGGCATGGACAGCTGGAGCGGCAAAGTGAAGAAGGTATGTATCTTTGTCTTTGTATGTGTGAGTGAGCCCCCAGTTTGATCGAGGTATGAGTTATAGCGATGATCAAACTTGTGAGAGTCGTGTTTTTGTGTTACCCCCTCGAGTTTGTCTTAATTTGAGTGAAATTAAGGCAAAGTGGGATTAACTGTGTTCGTTTTTAAAATTTCCCCCTAAGTTTGACTTAATTTGAGTGAAATTAAGGCAAAATGGAGTTGACTGTGTTTGTTTTGAAATATCCCCCTAAGTTTGGCTTAATTTGAGTGAAATTAAGGCAAAAATGGAGAAGAATGTGAAATGTTTATGTGTTGTGTATCGCAGGTGGCTAAGGAAGCGCATAAGAAGTTATGGCGGATAGCTAACAGGTGGAGGATGGCTTGGGCTGAGCAGGCAGCTCAGTTGTGTCAGAGTCGTGCTAAGACGGCTCAGATTCGACGTGAATTCGACGAGTATCGTCGTCGTCATCCTGAGTGAATTTGTGTAACATAGATTGTATGAACCTTTGTTTACATGTCGTTGTAGCTTGAACTTCAACTTGATTGTCGTTGTGGACCTGTTGGGTAAGCTTGTTTGAAAGATGAACGATTCCCGAGTGGGATGCTTTGATGTCGAATTAGATTGTGAAAATGTTTTGCAAAAAGTTCATTTTAAATGCGAAATGAGCTTGTATGAATGTCGAAAATGTTATGTTTTGACTTGTGGTAGGAATCGTGGTTGCTAAAGCGAAATGTAATGTTGCTGCGTGGGGAACAACAAAAGAGTGTCGTAGGTTGATGTATGATTGTAGTGCTTAGGAAAGACGAAATTAGGAAAGTTGTGAGAAAACCCGCCCCTAGAACCGCATAGCCTTATGCGGTTTAGGGGTCAAACCGCATAAGCTTATGCGGTTTGGGGAGCAAACCGCATAGGGCTATGCGGTTTGGTGGCTTGGCTGGTAACGCTGTATTTCCATACTTCGGATTATGTTTTCGTATATAAGGAGGGGGGGGTGCGTGCCATAATCTTCATTCACAATCACTTCTTTTCTTTTCTTTTAGTACAAGTTTTTGCTCTCATAAATATATTAGGCATATTTACAAAAGTTTTTTTTTGTATCCAAGAAAATGGTTGAGCATTTTGATGCTCTTTTGAAGAGGCCGGTGGACTTCCTCACTAAGTCCGGCGATGAAGAGGGCGGTGTATGATGATGGTGCGGGTGTTTTCATTGGCTTTCGCCAAATGAAAGTCGATCTAGACTTCCTGGATGCGTGCTTAGATTATTGGGATCCTAGCTTGCATGTGTTTAGGTTTCCCGGGGGAGAGGTGTGTCCTTTGATAGAGGAATTCGCGGCCATTGGAGGATGGTCGAAACGGACCACTCCGGTGGTTGTGAGGAGCAAGCTTTGCTACAACGGGATGTTGCGGAACTTCCTTGGGATGACAAATGCTCATGCTGCAGGTTTGTTTGAAGGAGGTAAGGTGAATATGCTTCTTTTGTGTCAACGGTACATGAATAAGGTAGACACCAGTATTTCGGACCGTTCTAGGCGGAGGGCATTTGCTTTTTGTTTGGTTCATCGTTATGCTTTTGCGGGGTCCATGCCAGATGGGATGTTCGGGAACGCGAGGTATGCTAGTGTTGTTGAAGAGATGGAAAGGGGATATGATCCTTCTGCCTTGATTCTAGCGGAGACCATATTGGGCTTAGACGACCGTTATGCTAACCGTCTGAGCTCGTACAGGGGTTGCGCTAGGATTCTCAGCATTTGGCTCATGGAGAGGCTAAGTGTGTATAAAGCTCTTCCCCTTGGTGGTGTCTTCAAGGCTGCGGCGACGACGTCGCGAAAGATGGAGTGGGCTAACCCTCATGAGCGTTCACTAAACTACTTCCGGGGGTTCGTGAAGGAGAGCACCATTCGTTGGTATGTGTCACGGTGGCATATTACGGCGATTACGGCGCCGTCTGTTGCGAATGCGGCTCGTGGGTTGATGTTGTGCGGGTTTGAACGAGGGGTGTGGATTCATCCTCTTCGTTTGAAGAGGCAAATCGGGCTTGCTCAGACCATCCCTGAGCAGGATACTCAGGTTGGAGGGGTTGTTGTCCTAAACAACCAGATGATTGATGCTTGGATCCGAGGATGGTCGGACCGTGTTACTTGGGCTGTTCCGGAGCATATAGAGTCTACTCGTGTTACGGACTTCTACACGCGGTGGTATCGTTCCAATGATCCTCAGGAACGGGAGAATTAGAGGAGGAGAGAGAAGAGTGGGCCAAGGCCCTCCTTGGCGTATGAGGTGGTGCGCGAAAGGAGGGACTATGGTGATCTTTGCGCTGTTAGTGTGGATGCTTCTACTTCGAGGCCTGCGCGGGAAAGGCTTGGGCCAAGGGTGACCGTTAGGGATCGTCTAGGGACAAGGATCGAGGAGCCCCCAGTCGAGCAGGATGAGGATCCGATCGAGCCCCCAGGATTTGAGAGGACGGGTCCCGTGATTTGTTCGGAGATTGTGGCGGATCGGCCTCTTGAAGATGAAGAGGCTAATCCGAAGCGACAGAAGACGGCTTAGTTTGTTTTGCTTTGCTTGGAAAATTTTCTTTATTCAAAAACATGTTTTAGATTTGAATAAAGGGTTAAGGAAGCTTGTTCCTAACTCATTTCTAAATTGCGAAAAATTCTAAATAAAGTAATAAAATAGAATTAATTTGCTTTTCCCTTGTCTCGTTGCTTTCTTTTGTTTGTTTTAAAATGTTCTCGACCTTTTTAAGCTTCGAACATTCGTATTTTGTCTTAAATCCTCGACCTTTTTAAGCTTCGGATCTGTTCGTTTGATTTGTTTAGTCTTAAATCCTCGACCTTTTTAAGCTTCGGACTTAGATTTTTTGTTTTGTGTTGACTGTGCTCTCGACCTTTTTAAGCTTTGAGCGTGTCATTTTGTGAGTGCAACGCCCTTGACCTTTTTAAGCTTTGGGCGTGCGTACTAAGAAGTTCGGTTGTGCTTTTGACAAGCTGCCTACGTATCTGTGTTTCACGGAATCAAACCGGCGTAGTTCGTGTGATTCGGTTGAGCTCTTTCTTGAGTCGCCACGTATCCACAGTGCGTGGAATCAAACCGAGCGTAGTTCACCCATGCGAGAGTGAGTTTTTTTTTTTTTGAAATATATTGCAAATTTATTGCTTAGGGGTAGTATTTCTTGAGTTGATCAAGATTTGTTGGCAATCGGAAGTTGTGGAACCCGGGATCGGACCCAACTCGGCGTCTTGCTTAAGGGCGGATTTTAAAGTTAAAAAATATTAAGTTGGAAAAACCTTTAAGAACTGTTATGGAGTCGCCACCTATTTATCGCGGAAAATAGGAACCTGCTACCATGTTCTAAGTTAAAAACATGTTCTTAGATTTTGGAGCACGCCGACACCCCTAGATCTAAGGCTTGTGAAACCAGATTGGATTCGGGGTGAGGGTACTTTAGAAAAAGAGTTATTCAAATAATGATTTATGAAAACCTTTTAGAAAAGCCTATGTAAAAATAGCCTCTACTGACCTAGAACAATCCATGTAAGATGATATTTGAGCTAATGTTATCGCTACGTACAAGTGCGATAAGTTTGTAAAAGAATGCAGATGCAAAAAGATTGATTAAAACCCTCAGTTTAGCATGTTTAACTTGTTAACGAATACGGTTCAGTTAAAGGTCGAATTCATTGTTTAAGTTGATTTTAATGCAAGACAGAAAGGGTGCAAGATGCATGCAAATAAAATAAAGTTCAATTGTCCATTGGTTTATTTTATAAGGTCGGTTGCTTATGCGACTTTGGCGTGTCATCGGATATGGAGTGTACCCGAAGTAATAAGAACACTTGGAAGGCAAGCGCGCTCGGGTGCCAAAGCCGGGGGGGCGCTAGAGTGTAGACCCCTTTGTTAGTCCATAGAAAATAAGAAAAAGCTTTGATCCAAGTGGATCGGTACCTACCTTGTCCTGACGCTTCAGATCTGGGCAGAGCTTCGCTTCTTGAACTAGAAAGGAGGGTGAATTCAACACGGGATGGTGTATTGAACTCAAGGATTTGAGTGCGTGAGGCTTTGAGGGTGTTTAGAAGTGTGTAAGATGTGAAATCTGATTGTAAATTGTGTTTTCGAGGTCAGGGTATAGGGCTCTATATATACTAAAAACCTCGGAGAAATTAGGAAAGCAGGGAATAAAAACAAGCCGAGGAACCGCATAGGCTTATGCGGTTGCCAGGGCAAACCGCATAAGCTTATGCGGTTTCCCCTCCAAACCGCATAAGGCTGTGCGGTTTGGAGGTGTGGTTCTAGGCCTAATTTCCTAGTTTCGGTTTGACGAAATCTTTGAAAGATTACGTGATAATTTGGACGTGTGGCTCAAGAAAACAGCTAGGACAATCCTGAGATATTTTGTGGTGTTCAGGGCTTTGGAGTGCGGGCCAAAGGCTTGGGTTTGGGCTCGGTTTCGGGCCCGAGACCCGGAAAAATGTAAAAGGTGTATTTCGTTGCGTTTTGTGGAATAAGGTAAGACGTGAAGTTGTATTTTGTGTAAGAGGGGGCTAAATAGCGGTTTTAGCTACCGGGCCTAAATTTAGGAATTTAGGAATGCTGAATTAGACCTTGTTAATGTAAAAGGACCAATTGTAGTGCAAATGCGAAGCTCATGCCAAATGAAGCAGGACAAGGACCTAGCTAGACTCCAAATGGACAAAATGAACGTTTATTTAAGTGCGATGTGATGCGACCTAAATCATTTTAACATTTAAAACGACTCAAAATGAATTCGACATTAGTTAGAACCGTATAAGTCAACGTTAAACATGCGTAATAAAAGTCCGTGTTACATCACAGGGTTTTTGTTGGGAGGGTACGGATATGGGTATCCACAGAGCCCCCAGTTTGACTGAGCTCGGACTAGAGCGCTAGTCAAACTCCACGACCATATCCGGACCATTACAGTCTCGATATGATCAGCGGAACGAAGCATGTGTCCATGGGTGAGACGAGGACTTCGAACCGGGCTATGCGGGGAGGGGCGTGCGCATTTTAAGGACTTGGCGGTCCGTGCATGCTATAAGGGCCTGCCGGCCTGCCGGATGTCTTCGTCGTGCTTGTTGTACTGTCGTTGCTGCCTTTGCGTGTGCTTGTTGATGCTGGTGCTTGTAATGTCTTCGTATTGCATGTGTTGGATGTAAAAAGGGCTAGAGTGCAAGGTGCATGTGCTTGTAAGATGTTTGGATAAGTGCTAGTGTAGGCCTCGTGAAAGAGCGTTTGTGTAATGCTTGAACTCGCCGAGGAGCGTCTATGTAGAGCGAAATGCTTGGAGTTAGGTGTATATTGCGGAGTGCTTGTGCTTGGGCTCGCCGAGGAGTGTCTATGTAGTCGTAATTGTATATGATTGCCTTCTGTGGTGGAGAAAATGATGTAATGCTCGTGAAGAGCGTTAGGTATACATACATCGTATATTGAATGCTTGATATCTGGCGTATGGCGATTTGTAGGGGGCATACGACCCAAGCATGGGACGTACTTGGAGTTGCATTGGGGCTAAAATGAATTAGGAATCGAAAAGTAGGCGTAAAACGAGAAAAACCAAGGGACCAAACCGCATAGCCTTATGCGGTTCACGGGCCAAACCGCATAAGGTTATGCGGTTTGCCTTAGTGGCAGTAGGGGGCTATAAAGGCACGAGAGCACCGTGTTTGTTGCATCATTATAACACTTTCGGTTTTTCACTCTAAAAAACACCATTTTTCGATTTCTCAACCGTTTTTGCTCGTTTTTCTTGCGTTGCTTTGCTATGGAACGAGGTAATGCTCCATTTTAACTTGCTTTTACGTTATTTGTCGTTGTAATTAGGTAGTTTTGCCTTGAAATGTTGAAAAGACGGGTTTTGAATGAAAACCCGAGTTTTGCTTGAAATTTGCCGTTTGAATGCTTGAAATTGACGTCATTGTGTTGCATTATGCCATGTGAACGTGTGTGTGTGAATTGATTGCGATTTAGACCGTCTTTGTGTGAAAAACGTCCAAATTAGGTTTCGGGCCCGAAAACGAACCCGGATTTTCCGACCCGGAATTTCAATTAAACTTCGGTGTAGGATGCCCATAGCGAGTATAGCATGCCTATAACGTTAGTTTTGCGAAAAAGTCGAGTTAGGGCCTTCAAATCGCCGTCTTAAGTCGTAGTTATACGGAGTAATTAAGGCGAATTGGGGGTTTTTGATCGGAGTGACCAAAATGCAATTGCTTGTAATGGGTTGTTGTTGGGGACTATTATGGCGCGTAGAAACCATAAAGTTGTGATTTTGAAATGCAGAGAACGGTTTTCGGCTTAATTGTGAATTAGGCCTAAAAATGCTCTGTAGGGCGTATAGTGTAATGTGTTAAAAGGAATGTATATGTATTATGTGTGTATTATTTGTGTGTATTTGCGTATGCCAAGTTGTATACTTGCATGTATTATAGCTGTATGTAATGGTTGTGTTTGGTTGCAGGGGAAGGTTCTAGTCGTATTACGAGGTCAAAATCCCGCAGGAGTGCTAGCTCGAGGACTGAGGGAGCCTCTAGCTCGAGCGGCTTAAGGCGTACACGTAGTGAGAGGGAAGCTGACCCTCGTGATCTGCCCACGAGACGTGGTCAGTCACGAGGTAGGGGCCGTGGGAGAAATGTTCCTGTGCGTGATCCTGAGGACGAGCTTGCTCAAGAGCTGGTGGATGAGCTGGAAGCCGAGATGGAGGTTGCTGAGGAGGTCGAGGAGGTCGAGGAGGTTGCGCCTAGGGCGAGTAGCTCTAGGCCGCGAAAGTCACGCGCGAACAGGGCTTTCGCGAAGGGTTGGGATGGTCACAACCTTCTGCTTGCTCCGGAGAGACATGTTTCCTATCGAGCGACGATGGGTTGGGATAAGGGCCCGATGAGGACTTTCTCGGGCGTCTCGTCCGCAATGTGTGCTTTTGAGGAGAAGCTTGCGCCGGGAGCGCAAGCTTGGGTGTTGCGTAGTGCTTTTGGCCCGTTGGTTGGCCATTGGAGGGAGATTGCGAGGAAGAAGCAGACGGCGAACCTGATGTTGATTAGGGCCTTCTTGGATAGGTATTGGGACACCACGACGACGTTCCATATGCCTGGCTTTGAGGCCGGCATTACCTTGTCTGAGTATGCGGTCATAACGGGGCTGCCGTTTGGGGATCGCGACATGGATTTTGAGTTTGCGCCGTCCGTTGTGGACGAGGTTGTGACTGCCGCGGTTGGCGGTGGTTTGGAGGTGATTTGTGAGGGTGCGCCCCCCTATACCTTCAAGACGAGTTATATCTTGGAGTACTTTGAGGGGAAGACCGAGTATGGCCCCTCGGAGTGGAGTGACGAGCAGAATGCTCGTATGTAGTTGTGGTGGTTTGTGAGCGCCGTGTACTTCGGCGACAAGGGTGAGCGGGCATCGACATCGGTCCTTATGCACCTCCTGGATTGGAATGCAATTGGGACGCTTGACTGGGTGACGCCGTCTCTGGGCTTGTGCATTCGTTTCTGCATGGATGCTGTGAGACCGCGGGTCATGGATCGAGGGTCGCGACTGTCCTTAGTCGCGCCTGGCTTCCTGATGGAGGTACGTATTGATTTCGTTTTTGTCTTAGGTGCATTGTTGCTCATTTTTGTTGTCTTTTGTCCTTGTAACATGTTTTTGTCTCTTGTGTGCAGTCGTGGATTCTTAACCACTTTCCTTTTCTGCTTCCCCCACATGCTGTGCGGATCGTGAGGGAGTACCTGGCGGTACGTACTTGGGGTACGTGTAACCGTGCTGCATTTAATTGGTCGTATGATGATGTTAGGGATCGTCTGAACCGAATGCGATTTGATGAGGTTTGTGCTTGAACCATTTTAAATAGGGTGTACTTAAAATGATTGTATTGTATCTGTATTTGTGAGCGTGTTTGTCTTGTCTTTGTTTGTAGTTCGTGCCATTCAGTGGGGCGATCTGAGGATATTCCTGAGGGCATTGGGGCTAGGTTTGCGGTGCGAGAGACCCAGCGCCTATACATAGCGACGCCGTATGGATCGGTTTGGTACCTCGGAGAGCGTTTGGTCTTTCAGGCAGGGTGGCCAGCTCCGGTGGTGCCCAAGGATCCGCCGAGGGTCCTGTTTGAGCGAGGGGTTTCTGCTCAGGATCGTGTAGCGTTGTATGGAGAGGGAGAGTCGGTGAGCCTCCTGCGTCTGGGAAGACTATGCCCATTGTGCTCAGTCTCGGCTTGCTTGTGGGCGCTTGAGGTATGTGTGCTTCGGTATTTGGGGGTGCGTAGGGTAATTTATGCGAAAAATTTCCCTGACGTGTGCGTTTTGTATTTGTTTTGCAGGAGTTTGATCCCGAGATGGCAGAGCAGCCTGATGACTTCCCTACTACTATCGAGTATGATGACTCGGGCGTCCGTCGTACCTTTGTTCTGCCGACGTACTTGCCGGTGACTACTGACGCGGGCATGGACAGCTGGACGAGCAAGGTGAAGAAGGTATGTACTTGTGTGATTGTATGTATGTGTATAAGCCCCCAGTTTGATCGAGGTATGAAGTATATCGATGATCAAACTTGTGAGAGTCGTTTTTTGTGTTATCCCCTCCAGTTTGGTTTAATTTGGGTGAAATTAAGGTAAAGTGGGGTGGACTGCGTTTGTTTTGAAATTTCCCCCCTAAGTTTGACTTAATTTGAGTGAAATTAAGGCAAAATGGAGAAAGGTGTGAACTGTGTTTGTGTTGTGTTTCACAGGTGGCTAAAGAGGCGCATAAGAAGCTATGGCGTATAGCCAACAGGTGGAGGATGGCTTGGGCTGAGCAGACAGCTCAGTTGTGTCAGAGCCGAGCTGAGACGGCTCAGATTCGGCGTGAGTTCGACGAGTATCGGCGCCGTCACCCCGAGTGAATTTGTGTATTTAAAGATTGTATGAACCTTTATGTACATGTCGTTGTAGCTTGAACTTTGAACTTGTTGCAGTATCTTGAACTTCGTCGGTAAACCTGTTTGGTGGGCTTGGTTGAAGAAATGATATGATTCCCGAGTGGGATGCGTTGATGTTCATTTTAGATTGTGAAAATGTTTTGCAAAAAGTTCATTTTAAATGCGAAATGAGCTCGTGTGAATGCGAAAAATGTTATGCGTTGACTCGTGGTAAGAATCGGAATTGCTAAAGTGAAGCGTGATGTTGATGTATGGGGAACAACGAAAGAATGTCGCAGCCCAAAGTAGGTTGTAGTGTTTTAGGAGAGACGGAATTAGGAAAATTTTGAGAAAAACCAGCCCCTGAAACCGCATAGGCTTATGCGGTTGCAGGGGAAAACCGCATAGGCTTATGCGGTTTGGTGTGCAAACCGCATAGAGCCATGCGGTTTTCTGGCCTGGTCATTAGCTATTGTATTTCCATATTTCGGATATTGTTTTCCTATATAAGGAGAGGGGGTGCGTGCCATAATCTTCATTCACAATCACTTCTCTTCTTTGCTTTTGCTTTAGGTTTTTGCTCTCATAAATATATTAGGCATATTTATAAAAGTTTTTTTTTTGTGTCCAAGAAAATGGAGGAGCATTTTGATGCTCTTTTGAAGAGGTGGACGTCTTCCTTGAGTTCGGCAATGAAGAAGGCGGTGTATGATGACGGTGCGGGTGTATTTATTGGCTTTCGTCAAATGAAAGTCGATGTAGACTTCCTTGATTCGTGCTTAGATTATTGGGATCCCAGCTTGCATGTTTTTAGGTTTCCCGGGGGAGAGGTGTGCCCTTTGATGGAGGAGTTCTCGGCCATTGCTGGATGGTCGAAACGGACTACTCTGTGGTCGTGAGGATCGAGCTTTGTTACAGCGGGATGTTGCGAAACTTCCTTGGGATGACAAACGCTCATGCCGCAGTTTGTTTGAGGGAGGCAAGGTAAACATGCTTCTCTTGTGTCAACGATATATGAATAAGGCTGATACTAGTATTTCGGACCGTTCTAGGCGGAGGGCCCTTGCTTTTTGTTTGGTTCATCGTTATGCTTTTGCGGGGTCCATGCCAGACGGGGTGTTCGGGAACGCGAGGTATGCTCGTGTTGTCGAAGAGATGGACAGGGACATGATCATACTGCGTTGATCCTAGCGGAGACTATCACGGGCTTAGGCGGCGGGTTATGCTAATCGCCCGAGCTAAATGCGGGGGTTGCGCTAGGATTCTCAACGTTTGGCTCATGGAGAGGCTGAGTGTGTATAGAGCTCTTCCCCTTGGAAGTGTCTTCAAGGCGGCGGGGACGACGTCTCGGAAGATGGATTGGGCTAACCCTCGGGAGCGTTCACTCAACTACTACCGGGGGTTTGTGAGGGAGAGCAGCATTCGTTGGTATGTTTCGTGGTGGGGTATTACGGAGTGCGGCGACCGAAGTCGGTGGCGGCAGCGGCTCGCGGGTTGATGTTGTGCGGTTTTGAGCGGGTGTATGGATTCATCCTCTTCGGCTTGAAGAGGCAAATCGAACTTCGCGGACTATTAGGATCAGGATACGCAGGTTGGAGGGGTTGTTGTCCTAAACAACCAGATGAGTGATGCTTGGATCCGAGGGTGGACGGATCGTGGTACTTGGGCTGTGCCGGAGCATATAGAGTCTAGCCGTGTTACGGACTTCTATACACGCGGTGGTACTGCTCCAATGATCCTAAGGAACGTGAGAATCAAAGGAGGAGGGAAAGAATGGGCCAAGGCCCTCCTTGGCGTATGAGGCGGCGCGAAAGGAGGGACTATGGTGATCTTTATCTTTGTTAGTGCGGTGTTTCTTCTTCGAGACCGGCGCGGAAAGGCTTGGACCGAAGGTGACCGTTAAAGATCGCCTAGGGCCAAGGATCGAGGAGCCCCAGTTGAGCGGGATGAGGATCCGTCGAGGCCCTGTGTTTTGAGAGATCTACTCCCGTCCTTAGGTCGAAAGTTGTGGCGGATCGGCCTCTTGAAGATGAAGAGGTCAACCCGAAGCGTCAGAAAAAGACTTGATTAGTTTGTTTTGTTTAGTTTAGAAAGATTCCTTTATTTAAATACATGTTTTAGATTTGAATAAAGGGCTAAGGAGGCTTGTTCCTAGCTCCTTCTAAATTGCGGGAAATTCTAAATAAAGTAATAAAATAGAATTGATTTGCTCTTGTCTTGTCTCGTTGTTTTCCCTTGTTTTGTTTTGAAATGTTCTCGACCTTTTTAAGCTTCGAACACTTGTATTTTGTCTTAAATCCTCGACCTTTTTAAGCTTTGGACTTGTGCGTTTTGAATTGTTTTGCCTTAAATCCTCGACCTTTTTAAGCTTTGGATTCGTTTGTTTGACTTGTTCCGTCTTTAAGTCCTCGATGTAACACCCCGACTGAATATACTAGGGATATTACTATTTTAAAACATAAAACTGATTTGAAAGAATGCTTATTAAAATAAACAAGGTCTAAAACAAGTGTTGAAAATTAAAGAAATAAGATTACTGCGGAAGCGTCCAACATAAATTAAAGTAATTGTTCTTGTACTGATCGCGTCCCTCTAATCCCGCCGAAATCCAAACAACCTGCACGGAGTCTGCTCCCCAATATAACCAAAAGAGTCATATGGATCACCACAGGCCCACCCAAAAGTGGCAAACAAGCAAAGCGTCAACACAATGGTTGAGTAAAGAACGATGATTTAAATAAATGGAAGATAATAACAAGCGTTAGAAATATTGAGTTATAAAATAAATAACTTGGTAATAACGTTTAGAAAAAAAAATAGATCTTGCAAACCAACTTTATTCAAATGCAATTTGTACCATGGATTCAATACGAGTAGAGTAACCATGAAGGCGGGCATAACCCAACCAACTACAATAATAGGTCATGTTTAGACTTAAGTGCATGCACCCTTACTAGGGCTAACCCCTAGAAGTGATCTAACAGACACGGGGAAGTGATCAACAACCCCAAAGCCAATATATATAAATTGTAGTCGCCTAGAAGACGAACTACCCTCCATCTCAAGAACCATGGATTAAAACCTTTATAAATAGGAAAACATTTCCAAACCTTTATCAAATCCTTTATCGAAAACATTTCGATAATAATACCATCATCCCAAACTTGTAAACATTTCAATATAATAATTTACTTGAAATTCTTTAGACAAAATCATTTTCCAATCCATAATTAAATATTTAAAAACTTAAGAAATATCGTTGGAAATATAAAATCGAGAAATAATAATAGTAATACTAGAAACCAAATCCGAATTCATACTTGAAACATTCAAAACTTAAAGTTCATAAAAGTATAAGCCACACGATATTTTAAATAAGTCATACAAACAATCGAGGAAACAAGGATCGATTCTTTACCTTGAATTACTTCTTTTCTTACGACTCGATTAGGTTAGAAGGGTTCCTCGACGAACTCGGATTCTACAATAAACAAGAACACCCTATATTATAATACGTTCGATTCCTATAGCCATGTTGCGTTTACTATGAGAAGTCTAGCGTAGAACGATGACTAGTTACTCGACTCGAGGTGATTTTAAAATTCCCGAACCTTTATTTATGGTCTTAAACGGAGTTTATTAAGCTCCTATATGAGTTCTAGGATTGTCTATTGAGACCTAGGGCCAAACCCTAGTCGAGAGAAGAGGAGACAAAACAAGACTTAGGAAATTCAGTTTTGGCAGATTTGCGTCTCCTCGGAATAAAATACTTTTGAAAATCTAAAAGATGGAATTTTGACTTGAAACTTTTTGATCATATACTATGAATCCTAAGGAAGGTCTATGCAAAAATTCATGTTAAAATAATATGTTTAAGTGATGAAATAAAATCCGAACAGAAACATTTTTCCAGAAAAAACAGTTTTGCGCGAGTTTACGAAAAACGGTGTGCAAGATTATTCCTTTAGAGTTAAGGGTCGTGCTTCGAAGGGTATACTCTAATCCCATATACATACAACTTTCATTTTATATGAAACCACAAATTCCATTTAAATCTTTGTGAAAACGTCATTGCAACAGACCCCTAATTTCTGGAATTGAAATTTCACTGAGGATAGTTATAAAATAAATCTCTTTAAATTATGAAAACATCTTAGAACGTGATTTAAATTTTTTTATGAACTCTTAAGACCTTTATGATGATACTATAAAAAGGATTTCGAAATTAGAATTCATTTAGTGTCCCAAAATAAATTGAAAACACAGAACAGCAGATAACATGTTAGGCGTGATGTTAGGTAGCCCTTTGGGCTTCCTTGTATTTATTGCTTGTTAGGTAGGTAGAGGTAGGTAGCCCTTATATATTGGTGTTGCTGTTGTACAATGAAGGGGGTCAAGTGTGTACTTCCAATCATATTAACATAACAGATTTCTACGATTCGATTCTTGTTAAGTTTATGTGTTTTCTAAACAAGGATTAAGACAAGGATTAAGCACGAAATTAAGGTTTAAGGAATAGGTAAGAGTCTCACTTAGAAGCCTTAGAATGTGGTAAAAGGATCCTCCAAACCCTTGTTGAAAAACCCGATTAAAGATGACCCGAACTCGAACTAGAACTTGAGTGCTTGTACCCGATTTATGGAGCTTCTTTTTACTGATTTTTGGAGGGGGTTTTTGCAGAGATTTTGGAGTAAAAATGGATGAGTGAATGATGAATGAAATGCTCATAAGGGTTGGGGTTTATATAGGGCTAAAAGGAGTAAATGGAAGAGCCAAAAACACCCCCCCTTCCCAAGGTTCTTCACGTCTAAAAACAAGGAGCAAGGCTGTTTTCATTTAATCAATTCTTTGGAAAAATAAGACTATCATTAAGCCTCTAATTAACACACTTTTGAATTGGTTTTGTAGGGAAATGAACTTGGCAACATTTACAAGAAAGTCTTAATGATAATGAAGAAGTATAATGCATGTATTCCCCATGCATTCTATGCGTGTAGAGTGAGTGTATATGTGCAAATATTGCTCTTATTATAATGCAATGGATCATACTTTTAATTGTGTTTTCATTAATTAGGATTTTAAATAAATATTCTTACAAAATAGTTTGATTTAAATTATCCAAGTATGAGAAAAGAAATTTAATAAAATATATAAGTATACGCAAATATATACCGTATCAAGTTTCCTCTTAAATTTACTTAATGAATTATATTCCAAAATGTATTTATAAAATAGGAGCTTTGAGTAAATTATTTGTATTATAAAAATAATTTAGTTTATATTACCCGATTATAAGATAGGACTTAAAATACACACATTTGCTAAATAAATAGTTGTATAAAACAAATTCACCTTTTATAAAAAAATATATCATGAGTTCCGAAGAATGAATGGATTTAAGATATATATATAAAGCTGGCTTAGATGATGTGAGCTATGGGAGCTGGAAGAGATTGAAGAGCTGTCCTTAATTAAGCTGAGCTATGAAGTGTGAACCAATAAGATCCTAAAATTCTCGGGTATTACAATCTACCCCCCTTAAAAGAAACTTCGTCCCCGAAGTTTATACCAATCTCTAAGAAGGTAAACTAATACTACTCATAATGAATTTTATCCTATACGCATTGCATGGCTTTACTAAACGAGTGGTGGTTTACATTCCACCTCCCTTAAAAGAATGTTACGTCCCCGTAACACTGCGTCCCTGGGTGAAAATGTGAGGATATTTGATTTTCATAGCTTCCTTAACTTCCCAGGTTGCTTCTTCAGTATCATGGTTAGACCATAATACTTTGACTATCTTGGTTTCACCCCTCCTTGTACGTTTTCCGTACCTTACTGTCCAAAATTGCTACCGACCGCTCTTCGTAAGTTAGAGACCCGTCTAATTCAAAATTATTTTAGCAAGCGATATGTAAAACTAAAACTATCTATTACCCAGCTGACCAAATATTGAATCATATGACTACATACCTTAAAGGGAATCAATACTAATGCTACGACTTTTATCATTTTAAGATTCCATAACCATTTGGCCATTACTGTTATTTCTAAACATCTTGCACTATTGTCGTAAATACTTCCAGTTGAAGGTTCACAACAAATTTACACACATTAATGTCAAAATGGGTCCTAAAATCCTCAAATTTCTCTTTTTTTTTCGTCTTACATCACATTGTAACCACTTATCCTCATACCTTACTCTTCCTTATGAGCTCAACTTACCTCAACCATTAATTCTTAACAACCTGTTAATTCTCAACATTCCTCAATTATAAACAATCTTTTTTTTTTTTTTTTTTTTTTTTTTTTTTTTTTTTTTTTTTTTTTGCTATAAATATATGTCCATTGAAAAAAATACGCATCACATTCAACCTTGCCACATTCAAAAAAAAACTCGTACTTCTACCTTAATGTTCCCAACTACCTTTCATTGTTTTTCTTAATTCTCTCATACCTATTTGTTTCTTTCAACCCCGAAAGATTTATAAGATTACAACTCATATAATACCCATAACGATTATTTTCGCCATCACCGACAATCTTATTTCCTTCGTACGGATCCTTTCTCATCACTTTATATAGCTAAGCTTAATTTCAAACATCTTCCTCCATCACACCTTCAGTCTTACCTTCAGCCCATGAATTCTTATATCCAAAATCAACATTCTATTAGTTATAAGTACCCCAAATTTACGATTGCCGCTACAAAAACCCAAAAATTTCAAGATAGACAAATGATTAAAATAATTTATCGCACACCATAAGAACCATTATTCTGATACCCCAAAAATCTATGAACTTAAAAACCATGAATATGAAAGCCACAAGTATCATTATTCCCGACCGAAGCATCTGCTATTGTAATGATCTTATGTAATTACCAAACTAATATTGGTAAGTATGGTAACCGTTACTCCTAATTTACCCATTTGCAATTAAAAAAAAAAAAAAAAAACACAATTTCCAAAACCTGGCATCTAACTTAATTCTATAACTTTTTTTCCAACAAGAACTCATATTATACTCACAACCATATATTGTTGCGCATCATTACTGCATTTTCTCTCATGATAGTATCTTAAGTCAACCAGCCACGTATACCAAATTTCTTAACTCAATCCCTTATTTCAAACAACAAACCTAATCTATACCGATTACTAACATTTATTTCTAAATCGCATGATTAATATGATTTCATTCGTCACTGGAATCTAACCATCTCTTGTACCTCAAGCATTATCGTCTAAGGTTCACTCATCCTCTAACAGTACACTATTTACGTTCTCAAACTCCATCGACACGTCCTCCAAGTCGTTCCTCGCATCCCTATCCATCATCTCTATTATCTCATCTCACATCACCCTACGTTGCTCTGGAGTAGATGGGTTTATGACTTCCCCAGGGTCACTTGCATCCGGAAAGATAAATAGGGTTATCCATTGGTTTTCAAAAGTTAAAGCCATTGGGATATGTACTCCTCCCATGTACTCAGGGTCCTCCTCTAACTGTCTCTCATGATGTTCGACTTCCCTTATTAGTTGCTTTCTTAAGGTGATGTAGGCCCAAATTGGGGTAAGGCATAAATAAAGGCTTTCCCCTCATGATCATCGTACGAATACTTGTTATCCCAATCTATAAGACAATTGCCCATGGGGCTCACATTCTACTAAACATGCTTACGAAGATTTGGTTAATCTCAAACGTCAAATCCATAGGGTCAGTGTTAGCAGGAAAGACAATTGGCATCTATCAAGGAAGACATCCCAACATAAGAATCACACAATCAATAGCTATAGAACACGCTCCCCTACTCCCCGTCTTATATTCATTTTAAGTTCATTTTATTTATAGTTCATTTTAATTTATAAAAGAAACACATTTTTTTTTTAAAGAGTAAAGATTTGCGGGTTGGCGAGGAAATATGAAGATTTCCACGCCTAGCCAAGAAAGAACCCGCTCTGATACCACTTTGATACCACTTTGTAACACCCCGACTGAATATACTCGGGATATTACTATTTTAAAACATAAAACTGATTTGAAAGAATGCTTATTAAAATAAACAAGGTCTAAAACAAGTGTTGAAAATTAAAGAAATAAGATTACTGCGGAAGCGTCCAACATAAATTAAAGTAATTGTTCTTGTACTGATCGCGTCCCTCTAATCATGAAATCCAAACAACTCCTTGAGTCTGCTCCCCAATATAACCAAAAGAGTCATATGGATCACCACAGGCCCACCCAAAAGTGGCAAACAAGCAAAGCGTCAACACAATGGTTGAGTAAAGAACGATGATTTAAATAAATGGAAGATAATAACAAGCGTTAGAAATATTGAGTTATAAAATAAATAACTTGGTAATAACGTTTAGAAAAAAAAATAGATCTTGCAAACCAACTTTATTCAAATGCAATTTGTACCATGGATTCAATACGAGTAGAGTAACCATGAAGGCGGGCATAACCCAACCAACTACAATAATAGGTCATGTTTAGACTTAAGTGCATGCACCCTTACTAGGGCTAACCCCTAGAAGTGATCTAACAGACACGGGGAAGTGATCAACAACCCCAAAGCCAATATATATAAATTGTAGTCGCCTAGAAGACGAACTACCCTCCATCTCAAGAACCATGGATTAAAACCTTTATAAATAGGAAAACATTTCCAAACCTTTATCAAATCCTTTATCGAAAACATTTCGATAATAATACCATCATCCCAAACTTGTAAACATTTCAATATAATAATTTACTTGAAATTCTTTAGACAAAATCATTTTCCAATCCATAATTAAATATTTAAAAACTTAAGAAATATCGTTGGAAATATAAAATCGAGAAATAATAATAGTAATACTAGAAACCAAATCCGAATTCATACTTGAAACATTCAAAACTTAAAGTTCATAAAAGTATAAGCCACACGATATTTTAAATAAGTCATACAAACAATCGAGGAAACAAGGATCGATTCTTTACCTTGAATTACTTCTTTTCTTACGACTCGATTAGGTTAGAAGGGTTCCTCGACGAACTCGGATTCTACAATAAACAAGAACACCCCATATTATAATACGTTCGATTCCTATAGCCATGTTGCGTTTACTATGAGAAGTCTAGCGTAGAACGATGACTAGTTACTCGACTCGAGGTGATTTTAAAATTCCCGAACCTTTATTTATGGTCTTAAACGGAGTTTATTAAGCTCCTATATGAGTTCTAGGATTGTCTATTGAGACCTAGGGCCAAACCCTAGTCGAGAGAAGAGGAGACAAAACAAGACTTAGGAAATTCAGTTTTGGCAGATTTGCGTCTCCTCGGAATAAAATACTTTTGAAAATCTAAAAGATGGAATTTTGACTTGAAACTTTTTGATCATATACTATGAATCCTAAGGAAGGTCTATGCAAAAATTCATGTTAAAATAATATGTTTAAGTGATGAAATAAAATCCGAACAGAAACATTTTTCCAGAAAAAACAGTTTTGCGCGAGTTTACGAAAAACGGTGTGCAAGATTATTCCTTTAGAGTTAAGGGTCGTGCTTCGAAGGGTATACTCTAATCCCATATACATACAACTTTCATTTTATATGAAACCACAAATTCCATTTAAATCTTTGTGAAAACGTCATTGCAACAGACCCCTAATTTCTGGAATTGAAATTTCACTGAGGATAGTTATAAAATAAATCTCTTTAAATTATGAAAACATCTTAGAACGTGATTTAAATTTTTTTATGAACTCTTAAGACCTTTATGATGATACTATAAAAAGGATTTCGAAATTAGAATTCATTTAGTGTCCCAAAATAAATTGACAACACAGAACAGCAGATAACATGTTAGGCGTGATGTTAGGTAGCCCTTTGGGCTTCCTTGTATTTATTGCTTGTTAGGTAGGTAGAGGTAGGTAGCCCTTATATATTGGTGTTGCTGTTGTACAATGAAGGGGGTCAAGTGTGTACTTCCAATCATATTAACATAACAGATTTCTACGATTCGATTCTTGTTAAGTTTATGTGTTTTCTAAACAAGGATTAAGACAAGGATTAAGCACGAAATTAAGGTTTAAGGAATAGGTAAGAGTCTCACTTAGAAGCCTTAGAATGTGGTAAAAGGATCCTCCAAACCCTTGTTGAAAAACCCGATTAAAGATGACCCGAACTCGAACTAGAACATGAGTGCTTGTACCCGATTTATGGAGCTTCTTTTTACTGATTTTTGGAGGGGGTTTTTGCAGAGATTTTGGAGTAAAAATGGATGAGTGAATGATGAATGAAATGCTCATAAGGGTTGGGGTTTATATAGGGCTAAAAGGAGTAAATGGAAGAGCCAAAAACACCCCCCCTTCCCAAGGTTCTTCACGTCTAAAAACAAGGAGCAAGGCTGTTTTCATTTAATCAATTCTTTGGAAAAATAAGACTATCATTAAGCCTCTAATTAACACACTTTTGAATTGGTTTTGTAGGGAAATGAACTTGGCAACATTTACAAGAAAGTCTTAATGATAATGAAGAAGTATAATGCATGTATTCCCCATGCATTCTATGCGTGTAGAGTGAGTGTATATGTGCAAATATTGCTCTTATTATAATGCAATGGATCATACTTTTAATTGTGTTTTCATTAATTAGGATTTTAAATAAATATTCTTACAAAATAGTTTGATTTAAATTATCCAAGTATGAGAAAAGAAATTTAATAAAATATATAAGTATACGCAAATATATACCGTATCAAGTTTCCTCTTAAATTTACTTAATGAATTATATTCCAAAATGTATTTATAAAATAGGAGCTTTGAGTAAATTATTTGTATTATAAAAATAATTTAGTTTATATTACCCGATTATAAGATAGGACTTAAAATACACACATTTGCTAAATAAATAGTTGTATAAAACAAATTCACCTTTTATAAAAAAATATATCATGAGTTCCGAAGAATGAATGGATTTAAGATATATATATAAAGCTGGCTTAGATGATGTGAGCTATGGGAGCTGGAAGAGATTGAAGAGCTGTCCTTAATTAAGCTGAGCTATGAAGTGTGAACCAATAAGATCCTAAAATTCTCGGGTATTACACTCGACCTTTTTAAGCTTCGGACTTGGATTTGTGTTTTGTTTTTGTGTTGACTGTGCTCTTGACCTTTTTAAGCTTTGAGCGTGTCTTTTTGTGAGTGCAAAACCCTCGACCTTTTTAAGCTTTGGGCATGCGTGCTAGAAAAAGTTCGGTTGTACTTTTGACAAGCTGCCTACGTATCTGCTTTTTGAATACAGAATCAAACCGGCGTAGTTCGTGTGATTCGGTTGAGCTCTTTGCAAAGCTGCCTACGTATCCACAGTGCGTGGAATCAAACCGAGCGTAGTTCACTCATGCGAGAGCGAGTTTTGTCCTTTTTGTGACGTACATTGCAAATTTGTTTAAGGGTAGTATTTCTTGAGTTGATCAAGATTTGTTGGTAGGCGGAAGTCTTGGCCGTCAAGGTCAGTTAGTTTCACGGCTCCTCCGGGAAGGATTTCCTTGACCAAGTACGGTCCGGCCCAATTGGGTTTGAATTTCCCCCTTGGGTCGACTGGTAATGGTGCTCGGACGGATTTGAGTACTAGGTCACCCACTTTAATGTTTCGTGGTTTGACCCGTTTGTTGTAGGCGCGTTGTAGGCGAGATTGATACATTCAGACTGTACTTAGTGAATGTAGTCGTCTTTCGTCTAAGAGAATGAGTTGTTAAATGGCGTTCGCGTGCCATTCTGGCCAGGAATGTCCGCTTCCATGAGGATTGAAGGGATTGCATTTCGATTTCTACGGGTTGAACGGCTTCCATTCCGTAGGTTAGGAAATAGGGTGTCATGCCCGTGGGTGTGCGGATTGTGGTGCGATATCCCCATAATGCAAATGGGATTTTGTGGGGCCAGTCGTGGCAGGTGTCGATCATCTTTTTAAGGATTGATACGACGGTTTTGTTTGCTGCCTCAACTGCGCCGTTGGTTTGCGGTCGATAGGGTGATGACTTGTGTCGTTGTATCTTGTATTTGAGAAGAAGTGGCTCGACTTCTCCTTGAAAGTGCGTGCCTTGGTCACTAATGAACTCGTGTGGTATGCCATAGCGACAAATGATGTTGTTTTGTATGAATTTTGCGACTTCTTTTGTGCCTAGCTTGCGGTACGATGCGGCTTCAACCCATTTGGTGAAATAGTCGATGGCCACGAGGATGAAGCAGTGTCCTCCTGCTCCTACGGGTTGTACTTTGCCAATGACGTCAATTCCCCATGTGGAGAAGGGCCATGGCGAGGTGAAACTGTATAGTGGTGAGGGAGGTATGTGTTGTACGTTTGCAAAGATTTGGCAATTATGGCAATGTTTGACATATTTTGCGCAATCGGCTTCCATGGTAGTCCAATACCATCCTAGCCTTATGATTTGTTTGCACATGGCTCGTGCGTTCATGTGTGGTCCGCACTCGCCATCGTGTACTTGGGACATAATATCGTGTCCCTTTTTGTGATCGACACATAAGAGTAGTGTGCCTTGGGGTGTCTTTTTGAGTAGTTTGCCCATTTCCAGCACGAATTGTGACGATAATAGGCGTAGGGCTCGCTTGGCTCGTTTGTCAATGTTCGGTGGGTATTCACCGTTTGTTTTGTAGTTGATGATTGCTTGGTACCAAGGGTCGGTTTGTTCTTCCTCGGCTTCAATGTCACAGATGTAGGCGGGTTCGTTCCGTCGTTCCACGACAATGGGGAGCGTTTCCATCCCCGGGGGTATGTTGATCAGTGACGCGAGTTTGGATAACGCGTCGGCGAATTGGTTTTCTTCGCGTGGGAGGTGTATGAATTCTACGTGATAGAATTCGTTTATGAGTTCTTGTATTTTGCTTTGGTATAGTGCCAGGTTTTCATTAAGTATCTTCCATGCTCCGGATACTTGGTTGATTATGAGGGAGGAGTCCCCATAGACTCTTATATTGCGGGCGTTGAGTACAAGCGCTGCTTGGAGACCGTGCAAGCATGCTTCGTATTCCGCGGCGTTGTTTGTTACGTCGAAGTCCAGTTTAATGGATAAGGGTGTGTGTTCGCCATTTGGGGATATGAGAAGTATTCCTACTCCGCAACCTCGATAGTTGGATGAACCATCGAAGTATAATTCCCATTGTTCTTGGTCGATGTTGTAAATCCCGTCGTCTGGAAGGGATGTGGTGTCTATGATTGGTTGCTCGGTGATTGCATTTTCGGCTAGGAAATCGGAGACTGCTCGTCCCTTAATTGCTTTGAGGGGTACATACTTAAGGTCGAATTCGGCTAGGAGCAATGTCCATCTGGCCATTCGTCCGTTAGGCACAGGTTTCTCGAAGAGGTACTTTACGGGGTCCATTTTGGAATAGACCTTCGTTTGGTGTGCTAGCATATAATGACGGAGCTTCTTGGATGACCATACTAAGGATAGACAACTCTTCTCGACGGGTGAGTATCGAGTTTCGTAATCGAGAAATTTCTTACTGATGTAGTAGATTGCGCGTTCTTCACCGTTTACTTCTTGAGCGAGCATGGCGCCCATGGCGGTGGGTGTTGTTGTAAGGTATAAGGATAAGGGTAAACCTTCTTGGGGTGGTTGTAGAACCGGCGGGTTAGTTAGCAGTTCTTTGACCTTGTCAAATGCCTTTTGACATTCCTCGTCCCATTCAACGTGGTCGGTTTTCTTGAGCTTCTTGAAAACTGGTTCACATATCATGGTCAGTTTGCTGATGAAGCGTGAGATGTATTGGATTTGGCCTAAGAAACTTCGAATCTCGTCGAGGTTCTTCGAGGGTTGCATTTCGAGGATTGCTTTGACTTTCGAGGGGTCAACCTCGATGCCTCTTTGGCTCACTACGTGTCCTAGTAGTTTGCCGGATTTAACTCCAAAAGTACATTTTTGGGGGTTGAGGCGCATTTTGTATTGTCGTAGGCGAATGAAGAACTTGCGGAGGTTAGTGATGTGACCACTTCTCTCCTTTGATTTTACGATCATATCGTCGACGTAAACTTCGACTTCTTTGTGCATCATGTCGTGTAAAAGGGTTGTAGCGGTGCGTTGGTATGTAGCGCCAGCATTGATTAGGCCGAAGCGCATAACTGTGTAGCAGTATGTCCCCCACGGTGTAATGAAGGCCGTCTTTGCCATGTCTTCCAGTGACATTTTGATTTGATTGTAGCCTGCGTAGCCGTCCATGAAGGATAGGAGGGCGTGGTCGGCGGTGTTGTCGACTAGGACGTCCACATGGGGTAATGGAAAGTCATCTTTGGGACTAGCTTTGTTCAAGTCGCGAAAGTCAACGCATACTCGAATTTTGCCGTTCTTTTTCAGGACTGGGACCATGTTCGAGACCCATTCAGGATATTCGATGACTTGGATGAAACCGGCTTGTAGTTGTTTTTCGATTTCTTCCTTGATCAAATTAAAACTGTTTAATTCAATTTTAAGGGCCGGATTAAAAATTTTATTTTTTTGGAAATTGTTTTTTTTTTTTGGCTGTGATATTTTAAAATAAAAAACAAAATAATATTTCGGTTTGGATTTTGTTCTTGGCCGAAATAATTTTATTTAAGGAAATTAAAATATTTGTTATAAAGATAATAAATATTAAGTTATTGTGAAAAAGTTCATAATTTTTGATACCAAATATTTTAAAGAGATTTAAAATATTCTTTGTGATCTAATTTATGTTATACTGATAATATAAATTATTTTTGGATTATGTTTTGATTAGGTTTTATGAACAACTAGTGGTGTGCCCCGTGGGATCCACGGCCTGGGTCGTTCAGATTTTAATACGTATTTGTTGTGGGTTAGCAATTGTGTTTGTGCATGTAAATATTATAGTCACTAATAATTATTAATTTCCATCTAAAATTTCAAAATAATCTCTTAAATGGATAGAGATAATATGAGTTTTCGGCGACAAAACATCGAAAATGTTACATATTATGTAGACTGCATATTACATATCATCGCAAGGAGTCTTTTGATGGGTATGGTGATGGCTTTTTGTGCTTCTTTGTTGAAAAGCACAACGGTTGTTGTTTCTGTTTCATCTGTCGCAAATTTGGAAAATTTTGTCGCAATTTAAGGCGCCAAATACATTCTTCTGCCCACCAAAACAGTCCGTAGCAAAATTCATTTTCCGTCGCAATTGTAAAAGACGAAATTTTTTTCCCATCGTAAATTACCTCGCAAATAGACTGTTTTTTTAGTGTGTATTTTGAGTTGTAAGACGATTATTGCTGGGTTTAGAGTTGAATGGAGGGAGTACATTTTAGTTATAAGAAATTTAGTTAAATTAAAAAATTTGACAATATGTTTTTTTGGTTCAAGTGTAAATTTATGACATTGTAAATATATAATTTTAAAACAATAACTATAAAAATCACATTAAAACACTATAATTTCTCATAGATTTTTGAGTGTGTAGAAATAACAATTTAAATGAATATATTACATTATTCATCTCCTTTCATACTATAAAACCCTGATAAAAAAAAAAAAAATACATCGCAATTATATTTTAACACCCTTCTCAAACATCATCTTGATATATTAAAAGTTAACAATTAAAGTCAAAGATGAATGAAACAAATATCAAATAATCTGCCTTGTATTTATCTCTTCATTCAAAAAAAAATTAAGCAAAAATTAGCTACACATCAATTATAACTTGGTAAGTGTGTATTTTTTTTATTTTCCGATTTGTTCCTGCAAAGATGAAAATTAGTTAACATTGTACAATATATAGACCTGTCAAACGGGTCGGGCGGGCAGGTTTTGGGTTCGGGTAACTAGTATACGGGTAACATACGGGTCGGGTGTATTTCGGGTTCAGGTAGTATACAAGTCGGGTGTACACGGGTTAGGGTCAAAATACGGGTTAATCAACGTCTTTTTATCCATTATTTTTTTTCATTTTTTGGTATAACGGTTTAATTTTCACTAAAAAAACCTACTCCCTTCATTTATAGTCAAACTTTACATGATGTTAAAATACAAATATTAAGATTAGTGAAAGTTGTTATAACAACCCGGATTTTCCAGCAAAATAAAATAAAGAAATAAAAAGGATTTATAAAATAAAAGAAAATAAAAGCGTGCCACGGTGGCGGAAACACCGTGGAATCCGGATCATTACTCACTAACCAACTAAACAACGATAAAAAGATAGGCCTTGAGGCCTAGAAGTGGGGAGTAAATACCCCTTACAAATCCAGCTCCAAAAATGAAAGTAAGATAACAATAATAAATCTAAACATCCTAACAAGTCTAATCCAAAATCACTTCAAGGCTTAGCTATAGGTCATCCTCACGGCATCCTCACTTGATAAACCTGATCCCGCGCTAACCTGCCACAAAGAATGTAACAGCCACAATCAGTGGGGAGAAACTAGGTGCTCCCCAGTCATATTTCAACGTAACCAAAATAGACAACAATACAACAAACAACCCAAAGGTATAGTAACCATAATGCAACCTCAAGCCAACTCATTAGCTACCAAACTCAACCAACTGTCACCCACCATCTTGTAAACATGTATTACCAATACAACTCGACAATAACTAGTCCACTGACATACAGGCTCAAGCATCAACAACAAGATGACAGACAACAATCAACAACTTTGCAAGGTAAGCACGAACCTTTGGGTGAAGCAACAAGAATCACCGGATGAAGCAACAAGAATCATACAAACCCTATGGCGAACGACAAGAAGTTCCTCAAACTCATTAGTCTAAATTTGGCCAAATTTCACCGAGCAACAAGAACGGTGACGACATTATATAAACCATAGTCTCTAACCAACATGGTTGAGAACCCATAGTCGCTCTAACTAAGCAACAAGAATAGCCGAGGGGATCAAGGGCGGTGTCAGTCCACCCACAAAAGACGTCGTAGCTCCTCACGCGTGCGTGCGAGCGATGCACGCACACTCAACTCAAGCAATCAAACAAGTCAATTCAATAACCTGAATCAACTCACAATCAACAATAAACCAATCATCCTTTACTCAAAATCATCACAATGTCCATCATATACACAACTACAACATAATTGACCCCTTTTGTAAGCAATCTCAACACTAACCATAATCAACATGTTAAATACGGAGTAATAACCATAAGAACTCAAGAGTAGCCATAATAAACCATTATAATTCCCAAAGTTATCATCTTTCATCAACTTAATAACAATATAACCCAAATTCAAAGTAAACAAACATCCCAAATCGCATTATTAGACATAAGAGTGTGAGACCAACTCAAACAAGACCAAAGACCGCAACTTTACATCTCAAACATCCCAAAGGTAACATCTTTTCATTCATATCAACAATCAAGACATCCTCAATCAATTATATGGTCTCACACAAGTCAAAATATCACTAAGGCTACACCTAGTTACCTTTTCCAAACAAGCCAAAGAAAAGCACAGTTTTCACCCCTTCTGTCCAGACGCGATAACAGACGATCCAGAGCTCCAAATGAAAAACTGAACGGTGAAAAGGTAGCCCCAAGAGTCAGGAACATGCTGTCAAAATTTCGGCAAAATCAGACGGTCGGATCTCCGGCGATCTTACGTTTAGTGAACCTGGGTCAGAGAAATCCGAACTTGGGTTTTCTCTCCAATTCCCCCCTTCTGATTAGGACACACATAAATCATTCAATACATAAGTACACCACAATAAACACATATAAGAATATAAAAACTATAAAGAATAAACCTAGAACGAAAGGGATGAAAGGATTACCGTAGGAGAATGATAGGAATGAATTTAGGATGAAAAAGCGATAATCTTTGACTGAAATTAATAGAGGATTTAATGAGGATGAGATTATGAGATTTAGAGAGGATGAAGAAAGATAGAAATCAGATCTTAAGGTTGCTAGGCTAGGAGTTACTAAGATATTTAATGTCTTGATAAAAAAAAACTACACAAAAAACCCTAAACCTAACCCGAGTTGGGGGGTTCGGCTCGGCCCAGGGTGGACCAGTTCAAACTGACTCCTGAAAATTTGGCAGTTGCGACGGCGTCGAAAAAATACGCAGTTTAGCCTTTTGAATCACCTGAATCGGAGTTCGTATGAGGAAATTACACCGTTTTTAAGCTAATTACTCCGTTTTTAAGTTCTGACTACAGGGTCGCTTAATCAACGCGACAAGTGAACTGATTTTCTTGAGCTAGAAATGAGAAAATCAAGAGAAATGAATCAAGACTATGATTGAGACGAATAATTAATATTAGGAAAAGTCGGGGTGTTACAGTTGTCCCTTGTAATTGTACTTGATTAATCATTACTGACAAGTGGGTGAATTACTAATGTGAAGACTTTGGGTGGTATTGATACGTATTTCACTATTTTCCTCCCAAATTTAGAATTTAGAGTCACTTATCTTCTTCCCAAATTTATTCCTTGATTTTACACCTTATCAAATCAAAAAAATTAAACTCTTTTAGGGTGCTTTAACAAAAAAAATAAATAAATAAAAAAAAAAAAAAAAAAAATTAATAAAAAATATAGTCATTTTTATTGTGCCTCCAAAAACCAATTCTAATTGATATATTATTGAAAAATTAAATTTTTTTAATTATAAGTTCCAAAATTAAAAATTTTGAAATAAGTTTATAGATGCGTGTGTGTCTATTAAATTGATATTTATAATATTAGATTCATATATGTAGTTTCAAAGTTGTATCTTCAAATTTAAAATGTTACCCTGAACTACCGACTTAAAAATATATCATTTTCTTTTTCTCATTTATTGTCCACATATATTTTGTTTCAAAATTTCATAATGATTTCGGATGCCTCAAATTTATAATCTCAAATGTAACTAACAAAGACTATTAAAATGATTGGTTTTATCATTATTGAATAATAAAGATTATAATTTAAATGAAAATTTTCAATTATGAAAAATTTATTAGGTGTGAAATGATTAAAATTAATTTGTAGTAGAAGTTTTACATGTAAATTGAAACTGATAAAGACATTTTATATATAGGAACGTAAGTTTTTTGACTTAACGGGTTAACCCGCTACGGGTCGGGTTTTGACCCATTGTTTTCGGGTCATTTCGGGTTCGGGTAGATTTTGGGTTCGGGTCGAAAAAGACAGGTTTACTTCGGGTCATTTACAGGTCGGTTTCGGGCGGTTTATCGGGTCGGGTCAGATTTTGACAGCTCTAACTATATATAACGTTAGAGGAAAAAAAATCACAGCCACAAAATCAAAAGTAAAATGTATCTAAATATAAAATTTTAAACATAATGAAAATAAATGATGCATGACTTATAAAATTTTGAAAACTCTAAAATAATAAATTTGATCCACCTTGTATTTATTTCCTCATTAAAAAATAATTATCTAAATTTTCCTCAAAAATAAAATAATATAATATAATTGAATAAACAACACATAGATTATACCTTGATAATTATTTGAGCTTTGTTATTTCCCGATTCATTCCTGCAAATATAAAAATAGTAAACATTGTACTATAAAACAACATTACGGAAGGAAAAAAAAAATCAAAGCTACAAAATCAAAATTCAAATGTGTCTAAATATAAATTTATAAAAATTATTAAATAATTTGTGCATGACTTTGAAAGTTTTGGAATTAAATCAAAAAAATTGGCGGACAAAAAATAATTAATTAAAAAAAATAAGAATGTAATGACAAATAAAAGCGATAGATGTAGTTGAAAACTTTGACTCTGTGTTTATAACTATTAAAATATTTGTGTTATTACATGTGTTTGATGAATATATTTTAATTTCATTTGTATTGTTTCAACTTTGCATTTTATGCTAATAAGTACATACCAATTAAATGTTATATTTTTTTTAGTTTCATCTCTTTTTTGGGCAATCTCAATGTTGTTTGTCGTGAACGGTGTAAATGAAAGTCGGAGAAGAAAAACGACCATGTTGAGATGAGAGTTGTTTAAATTAGAGGGGAAAAAAATAAAGAAAGAATCAAAGCCACAATCAAAACCTAAATGTATCTAAATATAAAATTTAAAAATTATTAAGATAATTGATGGATGACTTTTAAAATTTTGAAAGCTAAAATAATAAACTTGATCCACCTTGTTTTTATCCCCTCATTAAATAATAATTATCAATCTTTTCCTCAAAAATAAAATAAAATAAATTAATAGAATAATCAACACATAGATTATACCTTGATATTATTGTGAGCTTTGTAATTTCCCGATTGATTCCTGCAAATATAAAAAATAGTTAACATTGTACTATAAAACAACGTTACTGGAGGAAAAAAAAAATCAAAGCTACAAAATCAAAACTAAAATGTGTCTAATTATAAATTTATAAAAATTATTGAAATAATTTGTGCATGACTTTGAAAGTTTTGGAATTTCTAAAATAATAGAAATGATGCATGATTTTGTAACATAACGTATATCTTTTTGTATATCTTTATATTAATTTAATAAGAAATAAATGACGATGTAGTTGAAAAGTTTGGCTCTTTGTTTATAACTGTTAAAATTTTTGTGCTATTTTCATCTGTATTGTTTAAACTTTGTATTTTATGTTAGAAAGTACATACCAATTAAGTAGTCTATTTTTTAGTTTCATCTGTTTGTTGGGCACTCTAAATGTTGTACGTACGTCGTGAACGGTAAAATGAAAATCGGAGAAGAAAAACGATCATGTTGATATGAGAGTTGTTTAACACGATCAATTGATTGCGAGCAAATGAATATGAGTCTTCAATGAGGGTCTTTTCAAATCTTCAAAATAAATACAAATGAAAGATGAAAAGACGAAGAAGTTGAAAAAACAAAGGTAAGACGAATTTTGAGCGAAATTTCACTTGAGAAGTCAAGTCTAACGTGGAATACAATGGATGGCGTGGCGGAATAAGGGCCTTGATTAATATATGTTTTTTAGTGTTTTTCGTGAGCACACTTATGAGTTATTTAGTTTTAATATGTAACATGAAGAATTGATTGATTGCGAGCAATTGAATGGTGGTATTTAATAAAGGCCTTTTCAAATACTCAAAATAAATACATGTGAACAACGAAAGGACGAGGAAGATGAAAAAACTTGAAGCGAAATTTGACCCGAGTAAACAATTCTGACGTGGAACACAATAGATGACGTGGCGGAATGAGGGCGTTCTTATAGTGTGTTTTTGGGTGTTTTTCACAAGCAAAGTTATGAGGATTTTTTTTAATATATAATATAGAATATATAAATGTAGATATAGATTTGTTAAAATAAATTTTAAAAAATGAAATTAAGGAAAAAAATGAATTATTATTTGATAATGACTTAAAAATCATTCTAGTTATAAGAAAGTTAATGAAATAAAAAATAATGATAATATATTTTTTGGGTTCAAGTGTAAATTTATAATAGGATTAATTACCAAGAATAATCTGAACTGGTCATCTTAGTTCATAAATAATCCGAACTCGAATTAATCCACGAATAATCCTAACTATTGAAATAACATTCCAATAATGTACTTTGGCCAATTTTAACATGCTTTAATCAATAAAAAAAAAAGTGAAAACGGTTTGAATTATACATAAAATAAGAGTGAGGTAAAGTTAGAGTCGATTTTGCCATTTTTTTTTACGTGTTAGAGTCGATTGAAATTGGTCAAAGTACATTATTGAAATGTTACTTCAATAGTTGGGATTATTCGTGGATTAATTCGAGTTCGGATTATTTATGGAATAAGAAGACCAGTTCGGATTATTCTTGGCAATTAATCCTTTATAATATTGTAAATATATAATTTTAAAACAAATACTATAAAAATCACATTAAAACACCACAATTTCTCATAGATTTTTGACTATGTAGAAATAACAATTTAAATGAATATATTTACTTTATTCATCTCCTTTCATACTATAAAACCTTGATAAAAAAAAAAATCACAATTATACCCTTCTCAATCATCATCTTGATATATTAAGAGTTAATAATTAAAGTCAAAGATTAATGAAACAAATATCAAATAAACGGCCTTGTATTTATCCCTTCATTGAAAAATAATTAAGCAAAAATTAGTAACACATCGAATATACCTTGGTATGTGTGGATTCTTTTATTTTCCGATTTGTTCCTGCAAATATAGAAATTAGTTAATATTGTACTATATATAATCTTAGAGGAAAAAAATATCAAAGCAACAAAATCAAAAGCAAAATGTATCTAAATATTAAATTTTAAAAATTATGAAAATAAATTATGCATGACTTATCAAATTTTGAAAACTCTAAAATAACAAATTTAATTAATAGAATAATCAACACATAAATTATACCTTGTAATTATTGTGAGCTTTGTTATTTCCCGATTCATTCCTGCAAATATAAAAAATAGTTAACATTGTACTATAAAACTATAAATAAATATGTAAATATTTACATATCTATATCTATAGTACATATTAAAATCAAAGCTACAAAATCAAAAGTAAAATGTGTCTAAATATAAATTTATAAAAAGTATTGAAATAATTTTTACATGACTTTGAAAGTTTTGGAATTTATAAAATAATAGAATTGATGCATGATTTTATAAGGTAATAACTTATGTCTTTTAGTTTTCTTTATATTATATAGTTGACATAAAATAATTAAATAAAAAAAAAAAGAATGTAATGAGAAATAAAAGACGATGTAGTTGAAAAGTTTGATTGTTTGTTTATAATTATTAAAAAATTTGTGTTACTATATCTGTTTGATGAATATCTTTTAGTTTCATTTGTATTGTTTCAACTTTGCATTTTATGTTAGTAAGTACATACCAATTAAGTAGTCTATTTCATCGTTTCATCTGTTTGTCGGACACTCTAATGTTGCACGTCGTGAACGGTGAAAATGAAAGCCGGAAACGAAAAACAACCATGTTGAGATGAAAATTGTTTAATACAGAAAATTGAATGCTAGCAAATGAATGATGAACTTCAATTATGGTATTCAATTATGGCCTTTTCGTATCCTCAAAATATGAAAAGGCTAAGGATTATGGCCTTTTCGTATCCTCAAAATATGAAAGGACAAGGAAGCCGAAAAAACAATTGGAAGACGATTAGGCAGGGAATTGACCCGGGAAGTCAATGAGGACGTGAGACCCTTTAGATGACGTGGCGGAATAAGGAGGAAAAAAATGCTTGTTTTTGAGAGTTTTCCACGAAAACACTTTTGGAGGTTTCTCTTTTAATATATAAATATAGATATAGATATAGATATAGATATAGATTAAGGAATTGTTGCATAATTATAATCTTTTAAAAAAGGTGGTTTGGATATTTAATCAATTGCTTGCATTGGTTATTTTTAGTTGATGCTTTATTTTATGAATGTATGTTTGATTGGTTTAATTTTACGCATTATTTTTGTACAAAAGGTTGTAATTACTAGTGTGGCCTCAGAAGATTGTGTTTTCTTAATGAAGGAAACATAATCTTGGTTGTAATTTTGAGATCTCGAATCTCCCCTCTTGTAATTTTATTATTTTTGGTATTTTTGAATTAGAATGTAAATATGTTTTTTTGTAATTCAAAATGTAATGTGATAAGTTTCAAGATGAAGATTCAAGATGGAGATGCCCAACTCCCACTTAAAGCCCAAGATGAAGAATGAAGACAAGCTTTAGGGTCCATGGATGGATTCCAATTTGTACTTTGTCTTTATTTTCATAGGGATAGGCCACACTAGGTGCTTTTATTTTTGCGTTTCTTTTACCCTTTTTCATTGCATTCACACGTTAGATAGTGACATCATATTCCGCCTAAACCAAACCACCTAATATACATGAATATGGACCATGTAGTTGCATCATATATCATAGACATACGGATGTCACTCGTTCTAGGGCTATCACCTCAATTTAATCATTCACGTAATGCTAGATATTTGTTCACTTAAAATGAATTAAAAATGAGATGATGGGACCTTCCTCTATTCTAAAATTGAGATTAGTCTTCATAGGAAAAGCTGCTACGAGCCCCTTCTTCGTCGGTAGGCATGTAGGACCTTACTCTCCACATGACCCCTTCTACGTTGGGTAAGTAGTAAGTGTTGACCTATTTTACCTCAACATTATAGTTCGAGTAATATCTCGTAGTTATAATGGACTAATAGATAGGATTTACTGAAATCTATCGACCAAGAATTCTAACAGTAGAATTAGCCAAGAAGTTGGCTTATCAATTTAAAGAAATTGAGTCTTGGGTCACTTATATAATTCTCGAGGGAGGTCGATTATATGAGTGCATGAGTCATTGTATTAAACCGTTATTGCCTTACGACTTAAACCTTTAAATACGATGTATTCTTATCTTCTCTCTTCTTCTTTCTTTTCACAGTTTCGAATTTGTTATATACAGATATAACTTCTAAAACAAATGGCTGGACGTATTGACGACCCAATGCCAAGTGCCACACTAGACCGCGAATCATGGCTTAGAATATTTATGGGCAGCATGAATCAGTCAACTCGACTGAAGAATGATGGGTCCAACTTTACTGATTGGGAGACCGCATTACGGAATGCCGCCATCGCTGACGGTAAGCTCAAGTACTTGACTGAGCCATCGCCGATCGAACCCGACTCCGATGCACGAGGAGCAAATGCAGTCATTGCTTATAGTGATTTCATGATGGAGGCGGGTGCGATAAAGAACGTACTCATCTATTCAATGGAATCAAATTTGCAAAGACGGTTCATAGCCCAGGGTGCAAACAAAATTTTCACCACTCTGACTAACGAGTTCTTGAAAGCACCAAGAATCGTGAGTTATGAGTATACCACTCGCTTCTTTGAAGCGAAACTCCAGAAGGGCCAACCGGTTGGTCCACACCTTCTCGAAATAATCGAGAATGTCGAGAAACTGGATGAGCTTGGTTGCAAGATCGATGAGAAGATCATCATTGATCGTGTGCTCCACTCCCTTCATGATGGTTATGCCCTCTTTAGGGCGAACTACTACATGAATGACATGAAGAAAAGTCTTCATGAGCTTCACTCACTCCTCGTGCAGACGGAGAGTGATCTGAAATTGAGTGGGAGCATGAAACAAGATGTTCTCATGATTGGCAACAAGAGCTCCGGCAAGGCTCCGGCTAACCTAACTGTAGGAAAGCCAAATTTTAAGAAGCCAGTGATTGCAAAGAGTGGGCCTGGTGAGTCTAGCGGTAGATCACAAGGCAAGGCAAAAGGAAAGCAAAGCATAGAGTGCCACCATTGCCACAAGTCTGGGCATTGGAGGCGGAACTGTCCCGTGTATGCTGAGGACATAAAAGCAGGCCGCGTCACTCCTGTAGGTATGTCTTCTTTTATTCATATGATTGAGATTAACCATGCAAGTTTCGGAACTTAGGTACTTGATACTGGTTGTGGTTCTCATCTGTGTAATCATTTGCAGGGCCTAAGAAACATCAAAACTCTAGCAAGAGGTGATGTGGACCTGCGAGTGGGCAATGGAGCAAGAGTTGCTGCCGTTTCAGTGGGAACATATGTAATCCAACTCCCGAGCGGATTTGAGTTATTTCTGAATAACTGTTACTCTGTACCTAATTTATCTAAAAACATTATTTCTGTATCCGTACTTGATAAAGACGGATTTTCGTTTTTAATAAAGAATAATAGCTGTATTTTCTCTTTAAATGATATGATTTATGGCAAAGCAGTTTCCATGAACGGAATTTATATTTTAGATCAAACCACAGATATAATGCATGTGAGTAACAAGAAAGCAAAGGTCGGTGACAAAGATCAAACCTATCTATGGCATTGCCGTATGGGACACATAAATGAGAAACGCGTGAAAAAGCTCATTGATGATGGGACAATCACCCCATTTGAATATGAAACTTTTGGCACATGTGAATCATGTCTCATAGGCAAGATGTCTCGAATATCCTTCAAAGGTGTTGGAATGATATGCGCGCTGCTGACCTATTAGGACTCATACATACTGATGTATGTGGACCTATGTCAATCAACGCTAGAGATGGCTATAGGTATTTTATCACTTTCACGGACGATTTAAGTAGATATGGACATGTCTACTTAATGAAGCATAAAAGTGAGTCCTTCGACAAGTTCAAGGAATTCCAGAATAAGGTTGAGAACCAACTGGATAGAAAGATAAAAGCACTACTGTAGATACCCAAATCCGCACCTCCCACCAAAAACCCAGTGATGTAACAATGGACTTTTATTGCATGCTTTTATGTTGACTTAAATGGTTCTAATTATGACGAATTCGAGTTAAATGATTTGAAATGCAAATGAGTTTTCTTTATGGGTCATCACTTTTAGTGTCCTTAGGTTTAGAGTCTAGCTCGTCTCGAGTTCAGGTCCTAACTGGCATGCGCACGCTCTTTTTACACACCTCAAGTCTAATTGATCCTTTTATATTAACAAGGTTTGATTCGATTCACCTAAATCCCTAAATTTAGGCCCAGTCGCTAAAACCATCCTTTAGCGTTAGCAAACCCTTAGGATAGCCTCACGGAATGTCCTATTTCACAAAATACTACAAAATGCACCCTTTTTACATTTTCAGGGCTCGGGCCCAGAACCGAGCCCGAACCCATGCCTGGCCCATTTTCCAAGGATCAGGATTGACCAAGTCAAACCCTAAAACAAACCCTAACAACCGTAACTTAGAGCTCAAGCAAGATTATTTCGTATAATCCTAAAAGATATTTGGAAATATACGGAGAAAAGGGTATCTTGCCCGCCCTACCAATCGTAAGGGGCATTGCGATTGGTAGGGGCTATCGTAAGACGTGTTGCGATTGCTGACGATCGCAAAGGAGCCTTGCGGCTCCTACGTCCGGTTTTATCCCCTAGATTTCCTAAAATCTGCCGAACTCTACACTATAAATACAACCCTCCCTTCATTCGACAAACACACAATTTTTCAGAACAGAAGACACAATTCACTCCTCAAAACTCTCTCAAAGCCTCACGCATAAACACCTTTGAATTCTTCATTTTTCTAGTGTTGAATTCTCCCCTTTGAAGCGAAGCGCTGCCAGTTTCCTGATCTGAGACAGGTAATACTTAATCCTACCATGGATTAAGGTCTTTCTTTACTTCTTAGACTAGCAAGGGCCTACATTAGGCTCACCCCGACTTTGGTACGCGAGTCTGCTTTTCATAAGGCGGCCATGCACCTCGAATACACACCCTATTCGTAACACCTTTCCAAAGTCGCATAAACAACTGACCTCTCTAAAATAAATCAATGGCTAATTGAACTTTATTTTATTGCATGCATTTTAGCAAATCCTTTTATTGCATCTAAATCACTTAAAATGAATTCGTCATTAAACTGAACTGTTTTCGTTAATAAGTTAAGCATGCTTAACTGAGGGTTTTAAACAATCTCTTTTGCATTATTTTACATCTTTATCGCACTTGTACGTAGCGTATTACTTAGGCTCATGTATCATTATTCGCATTGTTCTCAAGTCTAGTAGAGGCTATCTTTTGATAGGCTTTTCCAAAAGATCTTTCATAAAAACATTATTTTGATTTATGCTTTAGAAAAGTACCCTCACCCGAATCCGAATCTGGTTTCACAATAACCTTAGACGGATAGGTGTCGACGTGCCTTGAACTCTAAGACGTGTCTTTGAGCATGTGGACACCTGAGGCGGGTTCTAAATTTCCCTCATAATTTAGTGGCGGCTCCAAAACAGTTTTAAAGGTTTTTCTTATTTAATCTTTTTTAACTTTACGGCCCTAGCAAGACGTCGAGTGGTTCCATGGTCAGATCCCGGTACCTACAGTTGGCGACTCCGCTGGGGATAGGTTTTATTTTTAAAAACTAAAACTAGCTTTTTCTTTTTAAAAATAAAAATGAGACTTGAACGACTTGAGAACAATTAACATACATGAGTTAAGCATATCCGTTAGAGTCGAATCTAGTCGGATTCACACACAAACACCTTGAGAGGTGGTTCCAAGCCTTGAGCTTGTCCACTCGATAAAGCACGTTCTGGACTAACCTTCCTCTCACCCCTCCACGGCTTGCCGTAGCAAACTGGTTTGACCGCCCCAGGGCTTCCTTTGTATCCTACATATTATACTATGTAGGCAAAGGGCTAAAAGCACCTGCCAAAGCGTACTCAAATCAGTTGGAGGCGTACGAGACTTGACCAAACGACCAAGAGTCATACGTACAAGTGCGAGGCTATACAATATAGTCCTTTTCAAAATCTGCATATCTTCGAAAACTCACTTAAAATTTTCGAAAATAATCAACCTAACAGACTAACCAGCTAACATCTTTTCAAATAAAATAATCACGAACTTTTGAAATAAAGATCTTTCAAAATTTCTTTTGCAAAATTAGCAAAACCCGAGTCAAGGTCTTTGGCCTCAACTTGTGGACTTCACTCTTTAAACCTCACGGTTTGAATCCTGTTTTAACATCCTCGACTTGTCTGAACTCAAGTCGATTCCTTTTTGTGTGCCTACCTTTAGCCCACGACAACATACCGTCATTCGAATTTGAATGGGCGCAAAGCAAAATCTTTTAACATCGAGGTGAGCTGCACGCACGCATTCTCATCTCAAGAACACTCCCAGCTTGTTTTCGAAAACTTCCTTCTTTTCCAAAAACTAAAGAGAGTCCTTTTCAAACGAAATGAGCTAAAAACAAACATAAATGAATGTGTCAGTCGGGTCTGTCAAATAGCTGATGCATCCTATGCAAATGTAGGGGAACCCCAACTGGATACCCGCCGCACTAAGAACCGAGCCGTCCTCCCTTACAAGAAACGAACCTACAAGCGAAAAATGGCCGGCAACGAAGACGTTACCGTACTCCGCGAACAAGTTAACAAACTGACCCTTGACCTTGAAAACCTTTTGACCCACCACCAAACTGAAGTCGATCGAATGGAACTGAAAATCAAGGATGAGGCAGATAAGCATGTCAAGAAACTCCAGGCTATGGAAGAACGTCTCGGTACTCCGGGAGGTAACTCCATACACAAGGAAAATGAGAGCATCCCCCAGAACATCAGGGATGCACTACCAAGCAAGCTCGCCCTCAGTGACCTTCCAATCTTCCAAGGTCACGAAAGTCCGATTACCCACATCAGGGCTTTCAAATCACAAATGGGCATCAAAGGAGTTGATCCGGAGCACTGGCCATCATTGTTCCCGCATTCCCTCGCAGCCATACCGAAGACCTGGTTCTACTCCCTAAACCCGGAGCGGGTTTCTTCTTTCGAACAAATCACCGTCGAGTTCGATCATCAATACAAGGACAATGATGACACCCAGGTCTCTATCCGTACCCTGGAGGTCCTATCACAAAAGGACAACGAAGGATTCACCGAGTACCTTACTAGGTGGAAGAAGCTTAGTGCACAAATCCCAAATCGCCCAAGGGAGGACGAACTTGTGCCCAAATTCGTCAACAACTTGCGACCCGTGTACCAATTTTATATGCGGTATAGCAACATACAAACTTTCAAGCAACTTACTAAGGTCGGCACCCAGATTGAAGACGACCTCAGAACTGGGACCATGGCCAAGTATACCGGCCATGCATATCAAGGAAGTTCATCTAAATCGACGCGCACTACTAAGAACGACGAGAACCTGCCGCCGCCAAACTAGAGTCACTTGGTGATTCGGAATCATGTGCAACCTTCACCCATTCTCCCTTCAAGCCTAGGAGAAACTTCGATCAACTTTACATGTCTTACACTAAGGCATTCAAAAGACTGGTCGACAAGAACTATCTACAACCCATCGGGCCCACTTCTGAACCACCCGAAGACAAGAAGCCCAAATTGTGGGACTCTAATGCTTACTGTGCATACCACAGGGGCAAAGGTCACGATACCGAGAACTGCTTCAAGTTAAAACATGCTATCCATGACCTTATCGACCAAGGAAAGCTCGACAAGCCAACTGCAAATGGTAAGCCATCCAACAAAGACAATCCCTTGGCTAGCCATGCAATCTTTGTGGACTCCGCACCCTTCATCGACTGCTCCTACCTTATCCCAGCCTCCGATGGCCAAATCAATGCGGTTTGGTCCACTGATGATGAAGACGAAAATTGGCTACCCACCGATGAAGTAATAACTCACGTCAACCTACTCGCCAAAGACATCAACAATTTGATGGTCGCTTATCGTCAAGTCGAACATCTAGAACGACGCATCAAGAACAAGGTCAATGATCATGTCTCGCTCGACACCCTTAACGCCTCTACGACAAAGAAACGATTTAAAACTGCCGAGTATCTCGCTCGTTGGAGAAAACTACTCGCTCAAGTCCCAAACCGTCCACACGAACAACAACTTATCTCTACGTTTCTCTCCAGTTTGCAACCCATCTGGCGATACTATTTCCACTTCTGCAAAATTCGAGATTTCGAGCATCTTACCACAATCGGCATCCAAATCGAGAATGATCTTACAGCTAGTTACGACGATTCCACCTACCAAGATAATCCCTCAAGAGGTCGAGAGATCTACACTGCGGACCAGTCCGCAAGGAATTTTGACAAACTTTACATGCCCTACGCCAAAGCATTACAGGAACTAATCCAGAAGGAGTATCTTCGACCAGTCGGCCCTATCACCGAACCGCCCAACCACAAGAAATCAAAATCATGGGATCCCAACGCCTTCTGTGCATACCACCGAGGCATGGGACACGACACGGAAAGCTGTCTTAAACTCAAACACGCAATCCAAGACCTGATCGACCAGGGGAAAATCAAGAAACCTAGGGCAGAAAAGATGGTTGGTATAAAATTACCAAGTGGACCGACTCACAGAGTCACAAATATCAACTTGTTACAGGGGAAGGACCCCTCTTTGACAAAATGACCTCACAAAATGGTGAAGACTTGAGCGAGGATGCTTCAAGCAACAACACCACCGAAGACGACGAAGAGGAGGAAATTCTTCAAGGATCTAATTCTCTAAGTGTCGGGTCATCTATCGACTTTTTATTTTCGGAGGCTAGCTCCAGCTCTTCTCCTAATTTGTCAAACAATTCTTCTTCTTTAATGAATAATACAGATAAGTTTGCCTATGACTCGTCTCAAGCTAAAAACAAACAACTAAACAATAAACAACAAACAAAACTCGAACAAATGAACAAAACAACACAACAAAAATGAATTAACAAATGAACAATCGTTAATCAAATACATCGCAAACATTCTAAACAACCCAACACAGAACCCAATCGTCGAGGAAACCATAACCATTAACATAGGAACCCCCGAAGAACCAAGGGAACTACAACTAGGCACCTCACTAAGTGAGGATGAGCGCACCAACTTCACCCGGCTCTTAACCGAGTTCAAGGACGTCTTTGCATGGTCATATAAGGACATGCCCGGCATTGACAGAAGCATAGCCGAACACCACATCCCCATCAAACCCGGTTTCAAACCCATCAAACAAAAACTAAGGAGATTACGACCCGAATGGTCCCTTATGGTCAAAGAAGAAATCGAGAAGCAATTACAAGCCGGCTTCATTCAAGTCGTCGAGTACTCGGATTGGGTATCAAACATGGTCCCAGTGTTGAAGAAAAACGGCAAGATACGAGTATGCGTCGATTTCCGCGATCTAAACAAGGCAAGTCCAAAGGACGACTTCCAACTACCGCACGTAGACGTTCTGGTTGACAACACCGCCGATCATGCCCTTCTATCCTTCATGGACGGGTATGCAGGATACAATCAAATCAAAATGGCCCGTGAAGACATGGCCAAGACGACGTTCATCACACCATGGGGCACATACTGCTACACAGTCATGCCCTTTGGCCTAATCAACGCGGGTGCAACCTACCAACGCACCGCAACCACACTCTGCGACATGATGCACAAAGAGGTCGAAGTGTGCGTGAAGCGATATGATCGTCAAATCCAAGGAAAGAGATGATCACATCACAAACCTCCGCAAGTTCTTCACACGACTCCGCCAGTACAAGATGCGCCTCAATCCCCAAAAATGTACATTCGGAGTTAAATCCGGCATGCTACTAGAACACGTAGTAAGCCAACGGGGCATCGAGGTCGACCCCTCAAAAATAAAAGCAATTATGGCAATGCAACCACCCAAGAACCTGGATGAAATTCGAAGCTTCCTGGGCCAAGTCCAATACATCTCCCGCTTCATAAGCAAACTAACCATGATATGCGAACCAATCTTCAAAAAGCTGAGGAAAACTAACCACGAAGAATGGGACGAAGCGTGTCAGCAAGCATTTGATAAGGTGAAGGAGTTGTTATCCAACCCCCCAGTCTTAAGACCACCACAGAAAGACCTACCCTTATCACTCTACCTTACAACAACATCAACCGCAATGGGCGCCATGCTCGCCCAAGAAGTCGACGGCGAAGAACATCCGATCTACTACATCAGCAAGAAATTTCTCGACTATGAAACTCGGTACGCGCCCGTCGAGAAAAGTTGCTTAGCATTAGTGTGGGCATCCAAAAAGCTCCGTCACTATATGGACCCCATTAAATATCTTTTCGAGAAACCCGTGCCCAATGGACGCATGGCACGATGGACCCTGCTTTTAGCCGAGTTCGATATTGTCTACGTTCCCCTCAAAGCCATCAAGGGACGGGCAGTATCAGACTTCCTCGCCAATCACGCAGTCGACGAAGAACACATCACCGACACCACATCATTCCCCGACGAAGGAATATACAACATAGACGAAGAACAATGGGAAATGTATTTCGATGGTTCATCAAATTACCGAGGATGCGGGATAGGAATACTACTCATTTCCCCGAACGGTGAACATACACCCCTTTCAATCAAATTAGACTTTGATGTGACAAACAACGCCGCAGAATATGAGGCATGCCTGCACGGACTACAGGCCGTGCTCATACTAAACGCAAGGAATCTACGAGTATACGGAGACTCCTCACTAATCATCAACCAAGTATCTGGAGCATGGAAGATACTCAACGAAAACCTCGCATTATACCAAGGCAAAATTCAAGAACTCATCGCCAAATTCCACTGCGTAGAGTTCCTACATTTGCCTCGCGTAGAAAATCAATTCGCAGACGCCCTATCTAAGTTAGCGTCACTACTAAACATCCCCCCAGGAATGCAAACCCTTCCCATCGTTGTGGAAAGGAGCCACGAGCCCGCGTACATATGTGACATCGAAGCCGAGGAAGAACAAGACGAACCTTGGTACCAAGCCATAATCAACATCAAACGAGACGGAGAATATCCGCCAACATCGACAAGCGTGGCGGGCAGGCTCTTCGACTTCTAGCATCACAATTTATCTTTGAAGCGGACAAGCTACTCAAGAAAACGCCCAGGGTACACTACTCACGTGCGCTGACCACAAAAAGGACGAGAGATTACATCTCAAGTCCACGATGGCAGTCACGGACCTCATATGAACGCACGAGCCCTATGTAAACAAATCCTCAGGCTAGGATGGTATTGGACCACCATGGAAACCGACTGTGCAAAATATGTCAAACACTGTCACAACTGCCAAATCTTCGCAAACGTGCAACATGTACCCCCTTCACCTCTATACAGCCTCACATCGCCATGGCCATTCTCGACATGGGGAATCGACGTCATAGGAAAAGTACACCCGGTTGGAGCAGGAGGACACTGCTTCATCCTCGTGGCCATCGACTATTTTACGAAATGGGTCGAAGCCGCGTCATACCGTAAACTAGACACAAAGAAGGTCGCTCGCTTCATACAAAACAATATCATATGCAGATACGGCATACCTCATGAGCTGACAGTGATCAAGGCTCACACTTCCGAGGAGAAGTCGAACCCATCCTCACCAAATATAACATCCAAATACACAAGTCATCACCATACCGACCCCAAACCAACGGAGCGGTAGAAGCTGCAAATAAAACCGTAGTCACCATCCTCAAAAAGATGATTGACACCTGTCACGATTGGCCGCACAAGATTCCCTTCGCCCTATGGGGATATCGAACCACAATACGCACGCCAACCGGGATGACACCCTACTTACTAACTTATGGCATGGAAGCAGTACAACCCGTAGAAATCGAAATGCAATCACTTCGGATTCTAATGGAAGCAGACATACCGAGCGAACGGGCACGCGAACGATACGAACAACTTATTCTCCTAGACGAAAGGCGCTTACACTCACTAAGCACCGTTCGCATGTACCAGTCAAGATTACAACGCGCATACAACAAACGAATCAAACCACGCAACGTTAAAGTAGGTGACCTAGTCCTCAAATCAGTTAGGGCCCCGCTACCTGTCGATCCAAGAGGGAAATTCAAACCTAATTGGGCCGGACCATACTTGGTTAAGGAAATTCTTCCCGGAGGAGCCGCATGGCTAACCGACCTCGACGGTGAAGAATTCAACTTACCCACCAACCTTGATCAGCTTAAGAAATACTACCCTTAGGCTAACTTTGCGATGTATTCAAAAAAAAAAAAAAAAAAAAAAACACCACGCACGGATGAACTACGCTCGGTTTGATTCCACGCACTGTGGATACGTAGGCAATCTTGCAAAAGATTCAACCAAGCCCACGAACTACGCCGGTTTGATTCTGTGTAAAGCACAGATACGTAGGCAGCCCTTTCAAGGCACAACCGACCTTCTTTGCACGCACGCCTAAAGCTTAAAAAGGTCGAAGGCGATGCACTCACAAAAGGACACGTTCAAAGCTTAAAAAGGTCGAGAACATAGTCCACACAAAATGACACGTTCGAAGCTTAAAAAGGTCAAGAGCATAGTCAACACAAAATGCAAGTCTAAAGCTTAAAAAGGTCGAAGACTCAAAACGAACAAATATATGCAAAATAAGCAAAGAGACGAGACAATAGGCAAACACTTTCTTTATTTAGTCATGAATGTTGAAAATGTTTACATTTTAGATAAAGAGTTTAAAACTAGCTTTCAAACTCATTTTATTCTTTGAACAATCAAATAAGCAGAATTTCTTTGAATGAAACATTTAAAGTCTAAACCTAAGTACTCCTCCTACGACGCTTCGGAGAATCCTCTTCATCTTTTGAAACGTCTGCACGAACAACTACCGAAGCAATCACTGGGTTCGGAATGCTCCTCTCGAATCCTGGGGGCTCAATAGGGCCTTCTCTATCCGCATCTTCAACCCTCTCACCCAAGCGATCCTGCACAGTCACCTTAGGCCCGAGTCGTTCTTCAAGTGACTTAGATGAAGACGCCACCGCGCTTGAACTCGCAAAGTCACTGTAGTCCCGTCTTCCATGCACCGCCGCATGCGCCAACGACGGCCTTGGGCCCGTCTGTTCGCGTCTTCGCATATTCTCCCTATCCTGAGAATCCAAAGAAATACACCACCTCCGATAGAAGTCCGAGACGCGAGTAGTCTCAGAACCAGCCGGCCGAGCCCAAGTCACTCGGCTAGACCACCCTTGCACCCAAGCATCAATCATCCGGTTGTTCAGAACAACCGACTCGCATAACCGAGTATCCTGCGCTGGAATAACCTGAGCTAGGCCAACCTGCCTCATTAACCGATGTGGGTGGACCCACACGCCTCGCTCAAATCCACACAGCATTATCCCGCTAGCCGCATCCGCAACCGATGGTGCCGTGATGTGTCGAATGGACCACCACGACACGACCCACCTTATCATCCTCTCCCGAACGAACCCTTGGAAGTAATTCGCTGATCGCTCCCGAGGCATAGCCCAATAAAGAGTACGCGTAGTCAACCCAGCAGGAACATACACATCACCTCCCGGTGGAGCCAAGACACGAAGACGCTCCATCAGCCAAATCTGCAGGATCCTGGCACAGCCACGATATGGACTGAGACGATTCGCGTGACGGTCGTGCAAGCCTAGTATAGTTTCAGCTAAGATCAAAGCCGAAGGATCGTGGCCCAGCTCCATCTCCTCCATGACCCGTGCATACCTAGCATGGCCTTGCACACCATCTTCCATCGATCCAAATAAACAAGACCGATGCAAAGAAGCAAAACCCTAAAGCTCTCCTCCTAGAAGCGGCGTAAATGCTCACGTCATTCAAATTCATGTAACGCTCGCACAACCGTCGGATGTTCACCACACCCCCTTCGAACAACCCATCCGCATGAGCATTGGTCATTGAGAGATACTGCCGTAATCTCCCATTATAGCCAAACTCACTCCTAACCGCTACTGGGCTAGTACGGTTAGACCATCCTGCTATAGCCGAAAACTCCTCTAACAACGGGCATATCTCACCCCCCGGGAACCTGAAAACATGCAGCCTAGGATCCCAATAATCAAGACAAGGGTCAAGAAAGTCAATCTCGACGCGCATCTGCCTAAAACCTATGAAGACACCCGCACCAGTCAAAGACAACGCCCTTTTCTCCGATTCACTAAGGGAAGAAGTCCACCGCTTCAAAAGACCATCAAAATGGTCCATTCTTGAAAAACAACAAAAATATTCTTAAAAAATACTAAGCTATTTAAGGGAATACACAAAAGCAAAGAAAGGAGTTGAGATTGAATGAGGATTATGCCTCGCACCTCCCCTCTTTATATAGCAACACGAAATCTCGAATTAGGAAAATTCGATGATAAAACCGGCAGTCCAAACCGCAAGAAGGCTTGCGATTGGAGGTGCCAATCGCAAGACCCCTTGCGATTACCTGTAGCATCCGCAACATATGTTGCGATTCCTAGGAGTGGCTCTATCTCCAAATTTCCATATCTTCGACTTTCCGAATCCTAGTATACACAATTACGATGTACATCTTAATTGGGCTCCTTATGTCGGGCCTAATTACAAACAATCACACATAGATCCATCACAAACGATGATCGATCCAACCATAACACATTTCATTTTATGGTCCGTTTTAAAGCTCATTTCGAAATTTTTAACATTTAAAATGAACTTTTTCAAACGCATTCTCAACAAAACGTTTTTCAAAGCAGAGTCTCCCACTCGGGAATCATTTTCAAATCTGTTCCAGCTACTAACTGAACAGGTACAAGAAACGAAGCGACTAAGGATGACGACGACGAAGCTCCGCGACCTCCCTCTGAAGCCGAGCCACCTCTGCCCGACTTTGACAAAGCTCACCGCCGCTTCCGCCCAAGCCATCCTCCAAATGATCGCTCGCCACAACTTCTTGTGGACATCTTTCGCAACCTGCACAAGACATTTTCAAGCACGATTTACTCCATTTTGCCTTAATTATACAATAAATTAAGACAAACTACGGGGGCTAAACCTCGAACTTGAACTTCCAAACCAAAAACAAAGAACGAAGACTCCATTTTGACTCCAGTTTCATTAAACTATAGTCAAACTCAGTGGAGTAATACAAAACCCAACCCAGAACTTAAGTTTGCCCTTCGTTAACCATTAACTCGGTCAAACTGGGGGCTTACACAGTATACAAATGATGGAGCCATACCTTCTTCACCTTATCACCCCAACTCTCCATCCCTGCGTCCGTAATCGCCGGCAGATACTCAGGTACGCGGAAGGTCTCCCGTGCCCCGGCGTCACCATGCTCCACTGTCAAAGGGAAGTCTGGGGGCTGGAACGCCAAGTCAGCGTCAGGCACCTGCAACATGAAGCACAACACAAAAAAGTTAGGAAAATTTTGTTGAAAAACTAGGGGAAATTTTTGAAAATTTTCACTTTACACAAACGAACAAGACATACCTCGATGGGTCCACTAGCCAACCTACCCCTCGCAAAATCCGCGTAATCCAGCTGATGAAGAAGGAGATTATCAGACTCTCCCTCAAGATGCAGCTGTCTCTGCTGCCGACTCAAGACCCGCGTCTCGAAAAGAACTTTGGGAGGATCAAGTGGCACGACGAAGTCAGGATACCTCGTCTGGATCGCCAAACGCTCACCCAAGTACCAAACATACCCATACACAGAGCTGGGCACAACCGCTGGGAGTCACGCTCCGGAACGCACTCCACAACCCTCAGAACGTCAGGTATCGCTCCCATGGACGCGGACGGAACCACAAGAAGAAGAAGAAACACGTGAAACACTTTTTTCAAGCAAAATCATCTAAATACATACTATTTAGAGGGATTCAACACGTACCTGACCACCTCTCAACTGGTTCAGCTGCACCCGAACAAAGTCATACGACCAGTCGTACCCGATACGGCTGCACGTACCCCAAGTCCATACCGCAGGATACTTTCTCTCCATCGTAGCTGCCTCTTCGGGCAGAAAGAAAGGGAAGTGACTGTAGATCCAACACTACACAAGAAACATAAAACAAGTTAGCACAAGTAAACAACATTTTGAGCAGATCAAATGAAGACAAAGAACAACGTACCTCTAATAACAAGCCAGGAGACACGATGGGAATCCTAGACCCCCCATCCATCTTCCGTGGCCTAACAGCATCCATGCAGAAACGGATGCACAAGCCCAGGGCCGGGGACACCCAGTCATATGCCCCGATCGTACTCCAGTCCAGAAGATACATGAGCACCGAAGTAGCAGCCCGCTCGCCCTTCTCGCCGAAGTAGGCAGAGCTAACAAACCACCAGAGCCACATACGAGCATTCTGCTCGTCGCTCCAAGCCCCAGGACCATGCTGAATCTTCCCCTCGAAGTACTCCATGATATAGCTCGTCTTACGAATTAGCGCGCTTCCACGATAAGGCACCTCCAAACCAGCACCAACAGCATCAAGCACCGCCTTATCATTGATAGGCGGCGCAAAAGCAAAGTCCATGTCACGGTCGCCAAAGGGCAGACCCGTGATAATAGCAAACGAAGACAAGGTGATACCTGCCTCAAACCCCGGCAAATGGAACGTCGTGGTCGTGTCCCAATACCTATCAAGGAATGCCCGGATAACCCTCAAGTTCGCCGTGGTCCGTCTATCTATAATCTGGACCCAACACTTAACCAACGGGCCCAGGAAAGACCTATCTATCCTCTCCCTCGCCCCGGGAGACAAAACCTCTCGATACGCCCAAATGACGGACGAAATACCAGAAAACGTCCTCATATATCCAACCTCGAGCCCACTAAGAGCCCGACATGACAAATGACGCTCACGGTCCGCCAACAGGGTGTGACCGTCCCAATTTTTCGCGAAAGGACGGTCAACACGCGGACCATGGCTCATGACGACCCCAAAGCACGAGACCCTGAAGCCTGTGAAGACTCACCCTCCTCCATGGCCTCTACCTCTCTCTCCTCCTCGCCTATCGCACCACCAGGACGCCCACGGGTCGGAAAACTAATGGATCCAGAAGAAGGATCCCTCGCGCTAAAAGTACGACGCAAACTCGAACCGCCAGGAGTCGTAGGCTCCTCAGCACTAGAACCAGTACTCCGACGAGCACGAGCCCTCGTCGTAGGAGGTCCAGACCAATCCTCATCTGCAATATTCCAGAAACATAAAACACGAGACGAAAACACAAGACAGATCACAGAAGTAACAACAATTCAAAAGAACACCCTACACAGAGCCCTTTCAGGCTCAATTCACAATTTGGCCAAAAGCCGCTCTATACACATCAAAATTTCAACTTGATGGTTTCTATACCCCACATTAACCTTCAATTACACCCCGGAACAATTAATTGCATTTTGGACTTGTCGATCAAAAACCCCTAATTTTGACCTAAGTTCTCCGTAAAAATCGACTTTAAACCTCAATTTAAGGGACGATTACTAGCATTTTTCAAAAACTAACGCCATACACATACTATACTAGCCAAGGGGAACCTATGGCGAAGTTTAATTGCAATTCCGAGACCGAAAATCCGGGTCCGATTTTTGGGTCGGGACCATTTCATACGAAAAGAGTCCAAGAACGTCTCAAACCGTATACAATTCACACATACATTCAAGGACAACATGATACAAGAGAATGGTATCGTTCTCTAGTGATCAAACGGCGAATTTCAAGACAAAAGACGGTTTTTCATTAAAAACGTCTTTTCTACATTTCAAGGACGATCTAACAATTTACAACATCAAAATACATAAAAACAAGTAAAATGGAGTGTTACCTTGATCCATTTTGAAGTAAAGCAAGAAAAACGAGCGAAAACGGTCTTGAAATCGCAAGGAATCGGTTTTAAGAGAGAAAGAGTCGAAAATGGGAAATGAAGTTAATACACGGTATTTCCGTGTTTTATAATGAGAAAAAGCCCAAAACCCTAATCGCAAGGACGCTTGCGATTTGGGAAAGGAACCGCAAGGACGCTTGCGATTCCAAAGTTGGGCATTTTCGTGTTTTTCCTATTTTCAGGTCTAATTTGGATTTATAATCCACTTATAGCCCTTCTAGACACCTTCTCACGTTACGTCGCTCGGTTAAGGCGTCACCTAAAGTCCGCCACACTCTTAAACGAGTTTGAAGCACTATACACAACCTTTGCGTATACACTAGACATGAACATTTTCCTCGGACGATAATTCCCGGCGGACATAAGCACTCTTTTACGAGATGAGCAGCAGCAAAAGCACTAGCACGAAGCATGAAGCACGCATGCTCTTTTACGAGACTAAGCACGCACGCTCTTTTACGAGACAAGCAACAGCAATATCACGCAAAGGTGTTTAGCAAGCGCAAGCAGGCATGCCCTTACGAGTATGCAAGGACCGTCATGTCCCTAAACATGTTTGTCCCTCCCCGGATAAGCCCGGTTCGGAGTCCTAGTCTCACCCATGGACACATACTCGCTACCGTGATAGCATCGAGATCAGAGCGGTCGGATGTTGTCGTGTAGTTTGACTTTCGCTTTAGTCCTAAGCTCAGTCAAACTGGGGGCTCTGTAGATACCCAAATCCGCACCTCCCACCAAAAACCCAGTGATGTAACAATGGACTTTTATTGCATGCTTTTATGTTGACTTAAATGGTTCTAATTATGACGAATTCGAGTTAAATGATTTGAAATGCAAATGAGTTTTCTTTATGGGTCATCACTTTTAGTGTCCTTAGGTTTAGAGCCTAGCTCGTCTCGAGTTCAGGTCCTAACTGGCATGCACACGCTCTTTTTACACACCTCAAGTCTAATTGATCCTTTTATATTAACAAGGTTTGATTCGATTCACCTAAATCCCTAAATTTAGGCCCAGTCGCTAAAACCATCCTTTAGCGTTAGCAAACCCTTAGGATAGCCTCACGGAATGTCCTATTTCACAAAATACTACAAAATGCACCCTTTTTACATTTTCAGGGCTCGGGCCCAGAACCGAGCCCGAACCCATGCCTGGCCCATTTTCCAAGGATCAGGATTGACCAAGTCAAACCCTAAAACAAACCCTAACAACCGTAACTTAGAGCTCAAGCAAGATTATTTCGTATAATCCTAAAAGATATTTGGAAATATACGGAGAAAAGGGTATCTTGCCCGCCCTACCAATCGCAAGGGGCATTGCGATTGGTAGGGGCTATCGCAAGACGTGTTGCGATTGCCCCAGGCAGTCGCAAGGAGCCTTGCGGCTCCTACGTCCGGTTTTATCCCCTAGATTTCCTAAAATCTGCCGAACTCTACACTATAAATACAACCCTCCCTTCATTCGACAAACACACAATTTTTCAGAACAGAAGACACAATTCACACCTCAAAACTCTCTCAAAGCCTCACGCATAAACACCTTTGAATTCTTCATTTTTCTAGTGTTGAATTCTCCCCTTTGAAGCGAAGCGCTGCCAGTTTCCTGATCCGAGACAGGTAATACTTAATCCTACCATGGATTAAGGTCTTTCTTTACTTCTTAGACTAGCAAGGGCCTACATTAGGCTCACCCCGACTTTGGTGCAGTGCGCTTTTCATAAGGCGACCATGCACCTCGAATACACACCCTATTCGTAACACCTTTCCAAAGTCGCATAAACAACTGACCTCTCTAAAATAAATCAATGGCTAATTGAACTTTATTTTATTGCATGCATTTTAGCAAATCCTCTTATTGCATCTAAATCACTTAAAATGAATTCGTCATTAAACTGAACTGTTTTCGTTAATAAGTTAAGCATGCTTAACTGAGGGTTTTAAACAATCTCTTTTGCATTATTTTACATCTTTATCGCACTTGTACGTAGCGTATTACTTAGGCTCATGTATCATTATTTGCATTGTTCTCAAGTCTAGTAGAGGCTATCTTTTGATAGGCTTTTCCAAAAGATCTTTCATAAAAACATTATTTTGATTTATGCTTTAGAAAAGTACCCTCACCCGAATCCGAATCTGGTTTCACAATAACCTTAGACGGATAGGTGTCGACGTGCCTTGAACTCTAAGACGTGTCTTTGAGCATGAGGACACGGAGGCGGGTTCTAAATTTCCCTCATAATTTAGTGGCGGCTCCAAAACAGTTTTAAAGGTTTTTCTTATTTAATCTTTTTTAACTTTACGGCCCTAGCAAGACGTCGAGTGGTTCCATGGTCAGATCCCGGTACCTATAACTACGTTCAGATCGTGGTGGTGAATATCTTTCAACTGAGTTTGATCGACACCTGAAAGACCGCGGGATAGTACTACATTTAACTCCACCCGGAACACCACAACTGAATGGTGTGTCCGAACGCAGGAATCGAACATTACTTGATATGGTTCGATCCATGATGAGTCACACAGTTGTACCTGACTCATTATGGGGCTATGCTCTTTTGTCGGCTGCCCATATACTTAACCGAAGTCCGTCTAAAGCTGTTGACAAGACTCCATACGAGTATGGAAGGGAACGGTCCCTAATTTGTCCTTTATTCGGGTTTGGGGGTGTGAGGCTTATGTCAAGTGGAGACACGAGGATAAGCTCGGCCCGCGATCGGTCAAGACATACTTTATTGGTTATCCAAAAGGAATGTTTGGTCATTACTTCTATTCGCCTAACCAACACCGAGTTTTTGTTGCGGCTAGTGCGAAGTTCTTAGAGAAAGAGTTTCTCAAAGACAAGAGATGTAATAGAACCTTCGATCTGTCGGAGATTCCTGAACCAATAACTGAGCAACCAATGGAGGAAACTGTTCCTTCTTCGTCTGCTGCGGTTAATATTCCCTTGGAACCCAGGAGGTCGGGTAGACTCTTCATTCCTCCAGATAGATACATCGGTATGGTCGAGGAGAATGGGAGAGACGACGTTTTACTCCTTGAGAGTAACGAACCCGTAACCTATAAAGGTGCCATGACATGTTCTGACTCAAAGCTATTGCAAGAAGCCATGCAATCCGAGATGGACTCTATGTATGAGAACAATGTTTGGGATTTGGTTGACTTGCCTGATAAGGTTTTCGGCCTCTTCAGTGCAAATGGCTTTACAAGATAAAGCGATCTGTAGAAGGACAACCAGATATATACAAGGCACGACTAGTGGCAAAGGGTTTCACTCAAGTGCAAGGGTTGCACTATATGAGATCTTTGCACCCGTAGTCATGCTTCGTTCCATTCGGATTATCTTAACGATTGCCGCCTTTCATGACTATGAAATTTGGCAAATGGACGTGAAAACCGCCTTCTTAAACGGTTATTTGGAGAAGGAGTTGTACATGGTACAACCCGAAGGTTTCACAGATCCTAAAAATCCTAAGAAGGTTTTCAAGCTTAAGCGTTCCATCTATGGACTTAAGCAAGCTTCACGGAGTTGGAATCATCGCTTCGACCAAGTGATAAAAGAGAATGGATTCACTCGATCGGTCAAGGAACCATGTCTATATATCAAGTCGAGTGGGAGCAAGATTGTCTTTCTAATACTGTATGTCGATGACATACTTTTGATTGCGAATGACATACCTCTCTTAACTTCGGTAAAAGTTTGGTAAAAGAACCATTTCCAGATGAAAGATCTAGGCGAGGCACAACGAATTTTGGGGATCTGTATCTATAGAGATAGATCACGACGGATGTTATCCCTCAGTCAGGAGTCTTATATAGATAAGATTCTTGAGAGGTTCAGCATGACCAACTCCAAAAAGGAGAACCTTCCAATGATCTCTGGAGTGCAATTGAGTAAAGCTCAAGCACCAAAGACATCGGAAGAGGTCAAGCGCATGAGTCGGATTCCTTATGCATCAGCTATAGGATCGATCATGTATGCCATGATATGCACACGTCCGGACGTGGCATATGCATTGAGTATGACGAGCCGATACCAAGGCAATCCGGGTGAAGCACACTGGATGGCTGTAAAGAACATTCTTAAGTACCTACGGAGGACTAAAGATTGGGTATTGAGTTATGGAGGAAACACTGAGATATGCGCAATCGGTTACGCAGATGCTAATTTCCAAACGGATCGAGATGACTCGAAGTCTCAATCTGGATTCGTTTTTACTCTTAATGGCGTATTTGCGATCACCGGAAAAGCTCCAAGCAAACCGTTATAGCGATTCAACGATCGAGTCCGAGTACTATCTCGCTTGAGAGGTCGAAAGGAAGCTATATGGATGCGTCGATTCTTACAAGGACTAGCGTAGTTCCTAGTTGAATGACCCGATCACCATCTCAGAATAATCTTGTTGTCCGAGGTTATTCGGGCCGGGTTCCCCCTTGAATTGGTCCATGTGATGAGCTCAAGTGACCTAGTGCTTAAAAGGATTGTAAGTATTACTCATATCAACAAGATGCATCTTCTTTTCTGGTGGCTCATCTTAAGAACTCTTCAGTTAAGCGTGCTTGCTGGAGAGTAGTCTTGGGATGGGTGACCTTCTTGGAAGTTCTCAGGATGTGCATAAGTGAGGACAAAGTGCGCTAGAAAGGACCCGTGTTGGTTTGTGGGCGACGTCTGTTGCTGGCGAGCCATCAGTGGCGACATTTCGCCTTGATTGGTCAGGGGTGTAATAATAAAAATATAAAATAAAGATCAAACGAATCTAAGGTGGCGGAAACACCTTAAATATCGCGTAGTTACTGAAATTGAAAAGGTTTAAAAGAAAAACAATATTTAGGAGTTTACAAAAACAGGGAATAAATACCCCTCAAAATAAGAACTGAAATATTGAAATAAGATAATTTATTAAAAGAACTCTTCGAAATAAAATTAAACGTGACGCTCGCTAGCTCAGTCCAAAACCCCCATAGCAGAAAGCAGATCTTCAACCTGCCATTTTACAAGAAAATGACAGCCACAGTCAGTGGGGAGTAACTCAGATGTTCTCCAAGCCATATTACATCACAATAAAGTTGACAAGTAAGTAAAACAGCTAATAATAATAATAATAATAATAATAATAATAATAATAATAATAATAATAATAATAATAATAATAATATTAATAATAATAATAATAATAATAATAATAATAATAATAATAATAATAATAATAATAGTAATAGTAATAATAATAGTAATAATAATAATAATAATAATAATAATAATAATAATAATAATAATAATAATAATAATAATAATAATAATAATAATAATAATAATAATAATAATAATAATAATAATAATAATAATAATAATAATAATAATAATAATAATAATAATAATAATAATAATAATAATAATAATAATAATAATAATAATAATAATAATAATAATAATAATAATAATAATAATAATAATAATAATAATAATAATAATAATAATAATAATAATAATAATAATAATAATAATAATAATAATAATAATAATAATAATAATAATAATAATAATAATAATAATAATAATAATAATAATAATAATAATAATAATAATAATAATAATAATAATAATAATAATAATAATAATAATAATAATAATAATAATAATAATAATAATAAAGACAACCTTAATACAGCTCAATCCTACAAAACTGACTACTCTCTATCAATCTTGACCTTATTCGACACCATATTCTTCCTTTCAAACACAATTTAGTAAGCTGAAACGTTTATACGCATATCCCCACGGGGTCGACTACTAACTAGCTGACAATAGGACCTCAACTAGCTAGTCCCGCATACTTAACAATAGGACCTCAAGATACTCCCTAATACCGATAATAGTGACCTCAAGAAACTAGTTTAGCCAAAGAATAGTGACTGGACATTAAACCAACTGAAATGGATAAAAATATAATGTTTCATAACTTACTAAATCAAAATGATTATGTACCAACTTAATAAACCACTGGATACTAAACAAACGTACCAATACACCTACAATCACAATCACTAGCCTTTATTACTATGTATAATCATTAACCCACCACTAAGCATCATATTATATCTTATATATAATTATTTAACTAGTACCCTTAAACCTTCTACATACATGAGTACACATGCATAATCAACATCTCCAAACATAACACACACGTACATGCTGTGCACCCAAACACCACCTACGTAAATCACATACACATACACAAACCGCCAAACACTCGACAAATTCAATAAACAAGGAGCATTAAATCCCGACCTATTAACTACTATACTCAAGATCATAGAATACGGATACCCATAGCAAACACGTATATCGTACACATGAAAATCGCAACCTATCACAACAATAAGCCTTAGAGTAATGTAATATCGAGTAACGTCATCACCGTTACCTTTTCGCGCTAGTTCTCAATTGAGTCACCTATCTTGTACGGGTTGGCGTCGGGATCCTCCGACTTAATGTGAAGAGGATGAAGAGAGGATAATTATGACGCAAGAACGGAGTAAAACGGTCAAGAATCGAGTTCGCAATAATGGAGGACGAAAGGATGAAGAGGGCGGGTCAAGGAGCTGAGATTTAGGGTAGGTTTTTGAGAAGAATAATCCGTGTAAAAGTGGAATATATATGTATATAGATATTGTAAGTGTTTGGTTCTTGGGCATATAATTGATTCCAAATAAGGTTTAGTATAAAACAATATTAAATATATTATTTAATTGAAAGGGTCACATATTTAGAAAGTACTAAATACACTACGAGTCTCTAAAGAATATATAGTTTTCTACTCTTATTAAAAGTTTACTATTAATTTAATTTTAAGTTAATCTTGGTCAAAATAGTTGAAAATACACAAAATAAATTAAATAAGATATTTTAGGAAATACTAGTACCCATATGATAACAAATATTTATATCCATAAAAATATTATTAATTTTCACTATTTTACTATTTTTATATTATAAGGAAATAATATTATTTTCCAAGTAATTTATTAATTTTTTGTATAAAATAGTATTAAATATCTTATTTAAAACATCATAAATATTATTTAAAACTATTAAATATATATAAAGTATTAAGAAAAATAAATATATTTTTACAAAATTATAACTGAGAACATATTTTAATTTAATTATAAAAATACGGGGTGTTACACCATCTATTGTGACGATAATGGTGCCATCTTCCAGGCGAAGGAGCCGAAGTCCAGCAACAAGTCTCGGCACATGCAAAGAAAGGCTCACATGATCCGAGATTACTTGGAGCAGAAGGAGATAGTGATTGACAAGATTTCTACGGATGATAACGTTGCAGATCCTCTCACTAAACCGTTGAGATATGATAAACATGAAGGGCACGTTATTTCCATGGGAATTAAGCGTGTTCCTGATTTGTATTAGTTGTTTGTATGGATTAAACACGTGTATTTTTCCACAAAACTACTAATAAAATCATCGTTGTTGTTTTATATATATTGTTTTTCATGAGGGTTGTGCAGACAACGTTGAACACCTCAAAGTGAACTGAATTACTTTATATTTTGTTTTGGTCCGTGATCGCCTACACGAGTTGATAACTCAGGCGATAATTTTGTGACGTCGATTGATGGTGGGTTCATCGAGCCATAAGTCAAACTGTTGACTGATCGATCACAGATGCGGGTTTACTGAAATCGCGCAGGACAATTTTTGTGACGACAACATGGAGTCCTAAATGTTTCAGAACATTAGGTGCCGGGTCGTGGATAGGACATCCATAGTGTTCCTAGAGTCGATTCTTTTGACTATCGACTGTCTCTTGAGATTAGGGTAGATTTTGGGTGACTTTGGTTTCTTTCTCACGATCGACCGTAACAGGAGGCCAAGTAGATTTTCACTGGGTCATTTCATGCTGCGCTTACATCTGCAGGATTCGAGTTGAGGAAAATATTCAACTTCTATCGAGTTATAATGCTTTTCTCAGGGCCACTCGAGGAGCTGTAACTGAAAATGCATGGCCATGCTCGAATAATGATTCGTTTATCAGTTAAGTTACTCTCTAGTCGGGGAAACCACTCTTAATACTGATCACTTGTAAACTACGACCTTTGTGACTTCGGGCTTTGCAAATTGGTTTACATTGAGTGGGAGAAATTTATTATGGATATGAGAATCGGTTATCGCACATACACTTGTACGGACATGTGGGAGATTGTTGGAGCTAGTGTCCTCCATAGTTAGTGCAATAACATAAATAAACCTCTAAAGGTACACAGGGTACATTTTGTATTTAATCAGTTGATTAACGTTTATCGATAACGGTTGGCTTGCTAGATAAGTTTGACGTTATTGTTATACAGATGGCGGTGATCAACTGGTCCCTAAGAGTCACACCTAAAGGATGTGTTTGAGAGATGTGATTATTTGAGAAAATAATCACATCGATGCCCTATTTAATGACTAAAAGGTTAGTCAGTGTTGTTGACTAAAAGGTTAGTCAAATATGACTAAGAGTTAGTCAAATATGATGATGAATATTATTTAATAATGATTAAATGATATTAGATGAAAGGAATTAGCTGTAATTCGTAAATTGAATATAAAAGGTTATATTTAATTATTGCGTGTAATGTAGGCTAAATAATTTTAAACAGTTATAATTAATTAGCAAATTATAAATATACGGATATTTATGATTCATTATAATATATTGATATTATAATTACATTATACATTAAAAGCTAAAGAAACTAATTAAATGAGTTTATATAAACTTTTAATAAGAGATGGGCTTTTAAATTTTGAGGTGGAACAAGTCCACCCCATGCTTTTGGACGTGTGATGTATTAGGGTGGGAGGGAGTTTTCTTCCTCTCTACTTAACCTAATCACTCTCACTAATCACATGAACCCTAATTCATTCGATCATAGCACACAACACAAAACTTGAGAGAAAAGTTGTTTTCTTCTCTAATTTTCTAGCAAATCCAAAGGGCATATCTTAACATATCTTGGGTGTTATAATTAAGAGATATCATCCTTTTGGTATTGTTCTTAGGCCAAATCTCTAGGATTAAAAGGATAATTCTTAATCTATATACTTTGTAATGCAATTTCATTTTATGACTATATATCATATAATGTTTTCATTATAATCCTGTGATTTAAAGGACTATATACCGATATATTCCTACAGGTGGGTCGGCAAGCACGAAGAAGTCCGGATACCTCGTCTGAGCCGCCAGACGCTCGCCCAAGTACCAAACGTACCCATACGGCGTAACCAAGTACAGCCGCTGGGCGTCACGCACTACAACAATTTGACACTTGCGCCACGACAAAATTCGTGGCGCAAGTACTAAATTTCCGTGGCTATGACACTTTGCCACGGAAATTTAAGCCGTGGCGCAAGTGGCCGTGGCAAAAATATAGCCACGGAAATAACTGAATCGTGGCTTGATTTCATGTTTTTGCCACGCATTATCACGTGGCTAAATCTAAGTGTTTTGCAACGGATAATCCCGTGGCTAAGAAACTATGTGGCAAACATTTCTCTTGCCACGAATGAAATATTCCGTGGCTAAAAATAATGTTGGTAAAGAGATTTGAACCCTTGACCTTTCGCTTCCTAGTTGATGTTTGAACCATTGTGCCACTTTGAAATTATTGACTATTTCTGATGTCAATAGTTATTTAAACTTTAATTTGGCTACTTTTTTTGCGATTTAGTTACAATATTTGAAGTTATAAATTTAGATTATACATTATTAGACTTGAAATACTACCGTTATCAATAAATATGCTACGAATAAATATTTTGTACTACATATTTCTAAGATTATTCTAATTCTTTCTTTTATATGTTATCCTCGTTTTTAAATTTTTTCTAAGCACTACCTTTAATCATTGATTTTGTGCAATTTATATAATGAATGTACTCCGTGTTATTTTTTGTGGCCAAACAAAAAAAATATTATTTTAGAATAAACGCGCTAATTTACTAAAAAAAAAAACATGCATGTCTTTATCTCAAATTTATTAACACTTTAATTTTTAAGGTTAAAGTTATAACATTTACACTATTAACATATTATAAGTATGTAAATAAACACGTATAAGAATAACAAAAAATATAATATATATTTTGCACCCATAAGTTGTTAAAATGCTAATACAAAAGTTACTTAAATTGTTGATTAACTTTCATACTAATGAAATTTATTTTAATTTGATAAAAAAAATTAGCGTTTACAAGATTTAATAAAATAAACAGATAAATTAATAAAAAAAATTATTTTTTTACACAATTTATTTTTATTATCATGTACCAGTTTATGTTAGTTTAATTATGTGACATACAAATTTTCATTTAATATAACTAAATCAAAAATGTTTGCCACGGGAAAAATGATATCGTGGCAAATACTCACTTGCGCCACGGAAAAAGTAATAATCGTGGCTAAATGAATGTTTTTGCCACGATTTAAACTTTTTTCGTGGCGCAAGTGATTATTTGCCACGTGTAATTTCTTCCGTGGCATAAATTTTTCCCGTGGCCAATAAAAATAGTTTTTTCCGTGGCTAAAGCAAATTTTGCCACGTCTTACCAATTTTCGTGGCATAAAACGTGGCCTAAGTGACTAATTGTTGTAGTGACGCTCCCGAAAGGGCGCCCACAACCAGTTTGGAACGTCCAAATACTGCTCCCACGGACGCGTAAAAACTACAACAAAGGCACATGTCAAAGCATTTTCACAAAATCGTCTAAATACACGCTATTTAGAGTAGTTCAATATATACCAGACCGCTCCTCAGCTAGTTCAGCTATACCCGAACAAAGTCGTACGTCCAGTCGTACCCAAGACGGCTGCAAGTACCCCATGTCCACATCGCAGGGTACCTCTTCTCCATGGCGACAGCCGGGTCAGGCAGGAAGAAAGGGAAGTGACTGTAGATCCAGCACTACACAAATATATGCAAGTCAAGACACAAAATCAAGCAAAAACAAGGCAAATCAATTCAAAACAAGGGCAACTAACCTCCATCAGCAATCCAGAAGACACGAGCGGGATCCTAGACCCCAGGTCCATCGTCCGTGGCCTCACGGTATCCATGTAGAAACGGATGCACAAGCCTAGAGCTGGAGACACCCAGTCGAACGTCTCGATCGCACTCCAGTCGAGGAGGTACATCAGCACAGACGTAGCAGCCCGCTACCCCTTTTCGCCGAAGTAGACGGAGCTGACGAACCACCAGAGCCACATACGAGCGTTCTGCTCGTGACTCCAAGACCCAGGGCCATGAGGGGTCTTCCCCTCAAAGTACTCAACAATGTAACTGTTCTTGATCGAGTTAGGCGCCTTCCCCTGGTAGGGCACCTCAAGACCAACACCAACAGCCTCCAACACCGCCCTGTCGTCAATAGGCGGCGCAACAGTAAAATCCAAATCACAGTCGCCGAAGGGTAAATCTATGATAATGGCATACGCAGACAGCGTAATGCCTGCCTCGAACCCCGGTAAGTGGAACGTCGTCGTGGTGTCCCAATACCGATCAAAGAACGCACGGACAATCCTTAAGTTTGTCGTGGCCGGCATGTCCGCAATCTGGAGCCAACGCTCAACCAGCGGGCCCAAAGCACAGCATTCAATCATCGCCTTAGCCTCAGGAGACAGGACGTGTCGATACGCCCAAATAACAGTAGAAACGCCTGAAAAGGTCCTCATGGACCCGACCGGCAAGCCAGTCATAGCTCGGCGCGGCAAGTGACGCTCCGGATCCGCCAACAATGTGTGACCATCCCAATCTTTCTCAAAAGGACGGTCGACACGCGGACCATGGCTCGCACGGCCTCTACGACCACGAGACCCTGAAGCCTCTGAGGGCTCCCCCTCCTCCATGGCCTCGATCTCTCGCGCCTCATCCTCTCCCGCCGCAGCACTACGGCGGCAACGACCACCCATACCTCGCGCGCGACCCCTACGTGTCGGGAAGTCATGAGTTCCGGGAGACGGCTCCCTCTCACACGCAGCACGACGCAGACTCGAGCTGCTAGGAGTACTCTCAGGTCTGGAACCAGTGCTCCAACGCGCCTGAGCTCACGTCATATGAGGCGTACACCAACTCTCCTCTACAACATTACAAAAACACATACATTTACAAGACGCAAGACAAGTGCTCAAGAACAACAAAACAACAGAACACCCTCTGTAGAGCCCTTTTAGGCCTAATTTACAATTTCGCAAAAAAACGCTCTACGCAGATCAAAATTTCAACTTGATGGTTTCTATACGCTATATTGACCTTCAATTGCACCCCAGAACAATTAATTGCATTTTGGACTTACCGGTCAAAAACCCCAATTTTGACCTAAGTTCATCGTTTTTATCTACTTTAAACCTCGATTTGGAGGCCGATTACTAACATTTTTCAAAAACTAAAACTAGATACATGCTATGATATTAAAGGGGAACCTATGGCGAAGTTTAATTGCAATTCCAGGACCGAAAATCCGGGCCCAATTTTAGGGTCGGGACCATTTCACACGAAAATGGCCCAAAACCGTCCCAAATCACCCATATTTCACTCAAGCATTCAAGCATAGCATAATACAAGGGAATAGCATTGTTCTCTAGTAATCAAACGGCAAATTTCAAGCAAAGTGACGGTTTTTCATAAAAAAAACGTCTTTTCTACATTACAAGCTCGATCTAGCAATTTACAACATCAAAATGCATAAAAACAAGTTAAATGGAGCATTACCTTGATCCATAACAAAGCAAAGCAAGAAAAACGAGCGAAAACAGTCTTGAAATCGTAATAGACGATGTTTTAGAGAGAAAGAACCGAAAATGGGATTATGAGCAAAGACACGGCAATCCCGTGTTTTATAAGGGTCAAATTACCCTTGACCCTAATCGCAAGGACCCTTGCAATTTTGGGGCCAATTCGCAAGCCTTCTTGCGATTCCATCTCCGGGCATTTTCGTTTATTTCTCGTTTTTAGGCCTAATTTGGGTTCCTAATCCACTTTTAGCCCAACTTGACACTTTTTCACGTCACGTCGCTCGGTTAAGGCGTCACCTAAAGTCCGCCACGCACGTATATTTATAATATACGGCACAAACGCAGGAATGCGCAGCATGTTCCTTTGCTTTCACAAAACCTCCTCATGGAGTTCAAGACATGTACATGTGCGCGCCACATTTTACATCCCCAAGCGGATCACAGGACATTTTCATTACGCAAGTTCCCCAGCGGATCATTCTAAGCGAATTTACGTCCCTAGCAGAATTATCCTCAGTGGGTCGTACAAACATCCTAAACCTCTTCAGCAAGAGTTAAACACAAAACACTCGAGCATCTACATAAGCACATGCACTCCTCAGCCAGTCTAAGCATTATACAACCACAGACGCAAACGCCTTTGCAATACACATAAGCACTAAGCATATACACTTTCCCTCGGACGATAATTCCCAGCGAGCATACACCTGCACTCTTTACGAGACGAAGCACCTGCACTCTTTACGAGACGAAGCACCTACACTCTTTCACGAGGCCAAGCACTAGCACGAAGCAAAAGCACAAGCACTAGCACGAAGCACAAGCACCTGCGCTCCTCGGCGAGACTAAGCAACAGCAACAGCACGCAAAGGCATTCAGTAGGCAGGCATGCCCTTACAGTATGCAAGGACTGTCATGTCTTTAAACATGTTTGTCCCGCCCCGGATAAGCCCAGTTCGGAGTCCACGTCTCACCCATTGACACATACTCCGCGCCACAGATGGTATCGAGACTGTAACGGTCCGGATGCTGTCGTGTAGTTTGACTTTCGCTTTAGTCCAAGCTCGGTCAAACTGGGGGCTCTGTGGACACCCACATCCGTACCTCCCACCAAAAACCCAGTGATGTAACCACGAACTTTTACATGCATGCTTTTACATTGACTTAAACGGTACTAACTGTGTCGAATTCAAGTTGAGTCGTTTTAAAATGCTAAATGAGGTCACTAGATGTCATCACTCCTAATAAATGTCTTTTGGTTTACTTAGAGTTTAGCTTGCCTCGAGTCTAGGTCCAAATCGGCATGCGGGCACCCCTTTACAAACACACCAAGTAATTGGCCCTTTTACATTAACAAGGCCCAATTCAATTCTCCTAAATTCCTAAATTTAGGCGTAGTAGCTAAAACCACCTTTTAGTACTAGCATACACGAAATATGACTTCATGAGCCATCCCATTTCAAAATACACTACAAAATACACCCATTTCACATTTTCGGGTCTCGGGCCCAGAATCGAGCCTAATGACACTCCTGGCCCACGTCCCAAAGCCCTGGAGAACCTAAACAAACCCTACATCCAGCAAAACACCGTAGCTCAAGAAAGGATATACCGTATATACCAAAAGATAAGTTTGAAATATACGGAAAAAGACAACTTTGCCCGCCTTCCAAATTACAAGAGTCCTTGCGATTAGAGGTGGAAACCGAACATGTGTTGTGATTACCTGGTCCATTCGCAAGAGGCCTTGCGATTCCCACTGCCGGTTTTACCCTCTAGGTTTCCTAAATCTTGACGAGCGCTCTACTATAAATACAAGCCCCCTACATACGTTTCAAACAACAATTGAACAACAGATTAACACCAGCAACTCACAGCAAACTCTCTCACAAAAGCCTCACGCACAAATCCTTTGAATTCTTCATTTTCTCGTGTTGAATTCTCCCCTTTGAAGCGAAGCGTTGCCGGTTTCCTAGTTCGAGACAGGTTGGTCTTAATCCTAGCATGGATTAAGGTTTTTCTTTACTTCTTTGACTTAGATGGGTCTACATTAGGCTCGGCCCGACTTTGGTACGCAAGTCTTCTTTTCATAAGGCGGCCATGCACCTCGAATACACACCCTATTCGTAACACCTTTCCAAAGTCGCATAAACAACTGACCCCCCTTAAAAATAAACCAAATGGACTTTATTTTATGTTTACATCTAGCAAATCCTCTTCTCGCATTTAATCACTTAACAATGAATTCTATATTAACATAACCGTTTTCGTTAACAAGTTTAAGCATGCTTAACTGAGGGTTTTAAGCAATCTCTTTTGCATTTGCATTTGCATTCTTTTTACAACCTAAATCGCACTCGTACGTAGCGAATAACTTTAGCTCACATGTCATTCTTTGCATTGTTCTCAAGCTTAGTAGAGGCTATCTTTGATAGGCTTTTCCAAAAGATCTTTCATAAAACACTATTTGAACTATTGTTTAGAAGAGTACCCTCACCCGAATCCGAATCTGGTTTCATAATAGCCTTAGACGGATGGGTGTCGACGTGTCTTGAAATCTAAGACGTGTCTTTGAGCATAAGGACACGGAGGCTGGTTCTAAATTTCCCTCATAATTTAGTGGCGGCTCCGAAGCAGTTTTTAAAGGTTTTTCTAACTTCATCTTTTTCAACTTTTTGCCCCTTAGCAAGACGTCGAGTGGTCCCATTTAACCCCGGTACCTACATCCACCACCGTACCAAGTCAAGCTTCCATTTTCGGGTCGTCAACGCAACACGGGAGCCGGCGCTCAGCTTCGTAAATTCATGGAGGTCGTAAAGAACTTGCAGGTAAACGTTCTATTTATTGATTTAATTAAGCAAGTTCCCGCGTACGCTAAGTTTATGAAAGATTTTTTAACTAGGAAGCGTTCGCTGAGTGAGACCGAGACGGTAGCCTTTATGGGGGAGAGAAGTGCGCTTTTACAAGGAAATTCACCCCCTAAGCTCAGTGACCTCGGGACCTTTTTTATCCCTTGTTCTATAGGGAAGTATGTGGTTGATAAAGCTTTGTGTGACCTTGGGGCTAGTGTGAGTATAATACCTTATTCCGTCTGTAAGAAACTTAATATGACCTCTTTGAGTTGTACTTCCATTACCTTACAGATGGCGGACCGTTCAGTTCAGCACCCTCTAGGAATCCTAGAAGACGTTCCAGTACGGGTCAGAAAGTTCTTTATCCCCGTAGACTTTGTGGTGCTAGACATTCCCGAGGGACCCCCATATCCCGATCATTTTAGGGAGACCCTTTTTGCACACTGCTGGTGCTGTTATTGATGTGGGGAATAAGACTTTGACTTTCTCGGTGGGGGGTGAAAAGCTTACGTATACACAGTCGAGTACGCCGCGGTCACCCATGCAGTTAGAGTCGGTTAATGCCATTAATGTTATACCTCCGTCTCACTCTATTGGAGACACTTTGGAGGTCCACTCTGTTGTCTCTCCTTGCGCAGGTTCGACGAAGAATAGCCTCAAGGCTGGTTTTAGGGAGAAGACGCTGCTGAATGCTGACTTATATGATGCTAGCGATGGTGATAAAGGCTCGACCGATAGACCACCAGGTGCACGTGGGAGATATGTTGAGCCGTTTAAAGACGGAACTGCCTATGCATTGATTGGTAGTGACCTTCCCCACGATGGTCGAGTTTTTGAGCACTCCAGAATACTGACAAGTGAAGGAGTCGCGAGTAGCCAGCGACCTTGGCGAGACTATGTTGATTCGAGTTGAGTTTCAAAGACGGGTGTGCGGGACCATAAAAACCGGCGCTTCCGGGAGGCAACCCGATAACATTTTGTAATATATGTACTTTTCATTTGCTTTGTGTGCTAGTACATTTCTATTTTTATTATCGAGCGCGCGCGAAGGAGGGTTATTGATGATTTTTGATCGAGCTTACAGGTACTACGACGCTTTATCACGCTTACTTTAAGTACCTTGCGCTGACGTTTCGTGGCAGCTGGCCACGCTCCTTACTTTACGATGGTTTGAGGGAGCTCGATCGCGATAATGTGAGTAATGTTAGACAATTTTTACCTCATTCTTTGCATTATTCCCGCCCTTTTTTTTTTGTGTCCTCGTCTTTGCTGCTATGTGGTTGTGTTGTTTTCCACATTGAGGACAATGTGTGATTTGGTTTGGGGGGGAGTTGCATCTTTCGTGCATTTTAGTTGCATTTTTATTTTTGTGAGCATTTATTTTAAAAATCCAAAAAAATTAAAAAAATTCAAAAATCCAAAAATACAAGTCTTTTGAGTCTTTTGTCGTTTTAGAAACCTTTTGTGCAGGATTCACTTTAGTGTCTTTTGAGATACGCTCATTGTCGCTTAGTTGAGTCCCTTGATTGTGTTGATTTGATATGCTATGCCTACCCTTTCCTTTCATCCTTGAGATGATTTGAGTAGACTGACTTATATTCGACATAGGGACATGTGACGTAGACGGGGCGCGTTTCTTAGACAACTCATCCGCTTGACATTGTATATACTCGTACTAGTGAAATGAAAACTTGACATATATCATTGTTTGAGCCCATTTGTTCTTAAATGATCGAGCATTGCACGAAGGTACTTGATTTTGGTTAACTATATTATGTTAACTCCACATAGCCAAATGGCCTACTTTTCTACACTTTAGACTTAGGTCTCTCATTTTGTAGCCCGTTCTAGCCTTTGTAGCCTGTTTTTCTTGAGCTGCATTATATAAATAGAGCTACATTCCAGAATTTATCCTACCTGGGCTGATCAGTTACATTAGGGATCTTGAGTTTTCACGGAGTATTCGGTTGGGAAGGAAGTGGGTTAAGTCGGTGATTGTCTATTATGTGAGTTGGAGTTTACGAGGTTGTTGTTATGTGAGTGTTCCCGTTAATTATGCGCTTTCCTACGAGTTTCAAAGTTATACCCGATCTTATTTCATTTCAAGAAAAAAATTTCATTTCAAGAAAAAAAAAAAAGTAAAAAATCGAAAAAGAACACAATAGAAAAAAAGAAGAATAAGAAAAACAGAAAACAAAAGAAAGAGTTGTTTGTACATAGTTGTTTCAATAAAAGGATCGGAAGTGTTAAGTTGGAAGCGATGATTTATCATTCTTACGCGGGAGTTGTTATTGATTTTGATACATGGTTATGAGGTATCGATGTTGAGATGTGAGTGTTGATTTTTATTGCAGCTGTTCGCCGTTGAGTTCCACATTTCCAAATGCATTTACCACCTTTTACCCTCTTAACCCGAGCCTAACATTACAACCTTTGGAAACCTCGCTCGATGTGATTTTTAGTGCATTTTAGGTGACGACATGCTTAGTTCTAGTAGTTTTCCTAGCTATCGAGTTAGTGAGATTATTTATAATCTCAGCGTCTTAGTGGATGCATACGGTCGAAAGTCATTGCATGGAGTTTACGTTATAATGTTCTGCCGTCGTTTATTTGTTTAGTTTGCTCCCTAACTCTTCAAATTTATTTGAAGAGGAAGCGGGTATTGATTTGATTCACTCTTGTATGAGACGTCGATGCTTGTGACGATCAGTTGCGATTTTCTGTGCTCGCTAGTCCTTGGATTATGTGCTTATTGTTGGGTAGTTTGCTTGAGGACAAGCAAAGGTTTGGTTTGGGGGAGTTTGATATGTGCATTTTATATAACTTTTATACCCCCGATTTAGTAGCATTTTAGCTCGAGTTTTAGTCGAGTCCATGTTATTTTACGAGCTATTTTCTATGTATTGCGGTACTGCTTCTTGTGGAACCCGGGATCGAGAGGGACCCAACTCGGCGTCTTGCGTAAGGGCGGATTAGGTTAAAAAGATTAAGTTAGAAAAACCTTTTAGAACTGTTTGGAGTCGCCACCTAATTATCGCGGAAATTAGGAACCTGCTATCATGTCCTAAGCCTAAAGACAAGTCCTAGATTTTGGAGCACGCCGACACCCCTAGATCTAAGGTTTGTGAAACTAGATTGGATTCGGGGTGAGGGTACTTTAGAAAAAGAGTTAATTCAAATAATGATTTATGAAAACCTTTTAGAAAAGCCTATGTAAAAATAGCCTCTACTGACCTAGAACAATCCAAGTAAGATGATAATTGAGCTAATGTTATCGCTACGTACAAGTGCGATAAGTTTGTAAAAGAATGCAGATGCAGATGCAAAAAGATTGATTAAAACCCTCAGTTTAGCATGTTTAACTTGTTAACGAAAACGGTTCAGTTAAAGGTCGAATTCATTGTTTAAGTTGATTTTAATGCAAAATAAGAAGGTGCAAGATGCATGCAAATAAAATAAAGTTCAATTGTCCATTGGTTTATTTTATAAGGGTCGGTTGCTTATGCGACTTTGGCGTGTCATCGGATATGGAGTGTACCCGAAGTAAATAGAACACTTGGAGTGCAAGCGCGCTGGGTGCCAAAGCCGGGGGGGCGCTAAAGTGTAGCCCCCTTTGTTAGTCCATAGAAAATAAGAAAAAGCTTTGATCCAAGTGGATCGGTACCTACCTTGTCCTGACGCTTCAGATCTGGGCAGAGCTTCGCTTCTTGAACTTAAAGGAGGATGAATTCAACACGGGATGGTGTGTTGAACTCAAGGATTTGAGTGCTTGAGGCTTTGAGAGAGTTTTGTAGTGTATTTGCTGTGAAAACTGGTTGTGAATTGTGTTTTTCGAGGTCAGGTATAGGGGTGTATATATACTAAAAAACCTCGGAGAAATTAGGAAATCCGGGGATATAAACAAGCCAAGAAACCGCATAGCCTTATGCGGTTGCCCAGGCAAACCGCATAGGCTTATGCGGTTGCCACCCCAAACTGCATAAGACTATGCGGTTTGAAGGTGTGGTTTTCTGCGTAGTTTCCTAGTTCCGGTTTGATTATATCTCGAAAAGATTTAGTATAATCCTTACTTGCGCGTCAAGGAAAAGGCCTAGGATATTTCTGAGATATTTTGATGTTCAGGGCTTTGGAGTGCGGGCCAAAGGTTGGGTTTGGGCTCGGTTTCGGGCCCGAGACCCGGAAAAAAGGAAAAGGGTGTATTTGCATATATTTTGTGAAATAAGGTAAGACGTGAGGTTGTATTTTGTGTAAGAGGAGGCTAAAGGGAAGATCTAGCCGCCGGGCCTAAATTTAGGGATTTAGGAATGCTGAATTAGACCTTGTTAATGTAAACGGGCTAATTGTAATGCAAATGCGAAGCTCCTGCCAAATGAAGCAGGACAAGGACCTAGCTAGACTCCAAATGGACAAAATGAACGTTTATTTAAAGCGATGTAAAGCGACCTTAATCATTTTAACATTTCAAACGACTCAAAATGAATTCGACATTAGTTAGAACCGTTTAAGTCAACGTTAGAGCATGCGTAATAAAAGTCCGTGATACATCACAGGGTTTTGTGTGGGAGGGTACGGATATGGGTATCCACAGAGCCCCCAGTTTGACTGAGCTCGGACTAGAGCGCTAGTCAAACTCCACGACCATATCCGGACCATTACAGTCTCGATATAGTCAGCGGAACGAAGCATGTGTCCGTGGGTGAGACGAGGACTTCGAACCGGGCTAAACGGGGAGGGGCGTACATGTTTAAGGACGTGACGGTCCGTGCATGCTATAAGAACTGCCGCCCGAGTGTCTTAAATCGTGCTTGTTGTACTGTCGTTGCTGGTGCCTTTGTATATGCGTGGTATCGTCGGATGCTTGGTGCTGCTGCTTGTAATGTCTTCGTATTGCATGTGTTGAAATGTAAAAGGGGCTAAAGTGCAGGGGCGCATGTGCTTGTAAGATGTTTGGGTATGTGTGAGGTGTATAATTGAGTAGGGGTGTTCATGTAGGTGTTGGTGTAGGTCTCGTGAAAGAGCGTCCGTGTAATGCTTGTGTTTGAACTCGCCGAGGAGCGTCTATGTAGAGTGAAATGCTTGGAGTTAGGTGTATATTGCAGAGTGCTTGTGCTTGGGCTCGCCGAGGAGTGTCTATGTAGTCGTAATTGCATATGATTGTCTTCCGTTGAGGAGAAAATGATGTAATGCTCGTGAAGAGCGTTCGTGCTTCTGCTTCTGTACCGTACATTAAATGCTTAATATACGCCAGATGCATTGTAGGTGACGCCTTAACCCAAGCACGGGACGTACTTGGAGTTGTATTAGGGCCAAAATGAATTAGGAATTCGAAAGTAGGCGTAAAACGAGAAAAAACCCGAGAAAAACCACAGGCTGAAACCGCATAACCTTATGCGGTTCGTGGAGCAAACCGCATAAGGCTATGCGGTTTGCCATGCTGGCTGTAGGGGGCTTATAAAGGCACGAGGATACCGTGACTTTGCCTCATTCATCATTTTCGGTTTCTTGCTCATAAAAACACTAAAATTCGATTTCTCAACCAAATTTGCTCGTTTTTCTTGCGTTGTCTTGCTATGGAACCGGGTAATGCTCCATTTTAACTTGCTTTTTCGTTATTTGTCGTTGTCATTAGCTAGTTTTGCCTTGAAATGTTGAAAAGACGGGTTTTGAATGAAAACCCGAGTTTTGCTTGAAATTTGCCGTTTGAAAGCTTGAAATTGACGTCATTGTGTTGCATTATGCCATGTGAACGTGTATGTGCGAATTGATTGTGATTTGGACCGTCTTTGTGTGAAAAACGTCCAAATTAGGTTTCGGGCCCGAAAACGAGCCCGGATTTTCCGACCCGGAATTTCAATTAAACTTCGGTGTAGGATGCCCATAGTGTGTATAGCATGCCTATAGCGTTAATTTTGCGAAAATGTCGAGCTAAGGCTTTCAAATCGCCGTCTTAAGTCGTAGTTATACGGAGTAATTAAGGCGAATTGGGGGTTTTTGATCGGGGTGACCAAAATGCAATTGCTTGTAATGGTTTGTGGTTATAAAGTTGTAATTTCGAGGTGTAGAGAACGGTTTTCGGCTTAATTGTGAATTAGGCCTAAAAATGCTCTGTAGGGTGTATAGTGCAATGTGTTAAAGGATGTATATGTGTATAAGAAGGGTGTATATGTATTATGTGCGTATTATTTGTGTATTTGTGTATGTGTATGCCAAGTTGTATGCTTGCATGTATTATAGCTGTATGTATTGGTTGTGTTGGTTGCAGGAGAGGATTCTGGTCGTATTACGAGATCAAGATCTCGTAAGAGTACTAGCTCGAGGACTGAGGGTGCCTCTAGTTCGAGTAGTTTGAGGCGTTCGCGTAGTGAGAGGAGGATCTTGACCCTCGGGACACGCTTACGAGACGTGGTCGATCCACGAGGTAGGGTCGTGGCCGTGCAGGCGTGACCACGTGCACGATCCTGAGGATGAGCTTGCTCAAGAGCTGGTGGAAGAACTGGAGGCTGAGATGGATGTTGTTGAGGAGGAGGCTGAGGAGGCCGAGGAGGCTGTGCCTAGGGCGAGTAGCTCTAGGCCGCGAAAGTCACGTGCGAACAGGGCATTCGCCAAGGGCTGGGATGGCCATGACCTTCTACTTGCTCCGGAGAGACACGTTTCCTATCGAGCGACGATGGGTTGGCTGAAGAGGCTAAAGTCGTCACGCCTAATCAAAATAACCTAGACAGACAACTAACAGAAGCTAGTGGTAAGCAGGGTCGAATCCACAGGGAAACAGTGTAGTTATTAGCAAAGTCGGAGTAAAACAGGTCAGACTCTAGGGTAAGAAAAGGGGTTGATTTGAATTATAAACTAAAGCAAAAGAGGAAATGAATAGAAATCAATAAGGGGGAAGATTAGGGCAATCGGGTTCATTATGACAATGAATCAGGAACTCAAGTTCATAAGAAGGAAGCATTAAACTGTGCAAATTGATTAGGTTTAGAAAACGCTCTCTCGAGTCAATTTTAGCCTTAAGCAAATTTAGCGGGCTCTCGCTACGTACTAAATTCAACTTATCAATCTCGCGTAAGTCTAGTTTTAACTCGGCTTTCGATCTTAAATCAAAACTTACTCAGGTTCAATTAAACTCAGATGAAATCGTTGATCAGGCGAAGTAATCCTAATTCAATTGCATAAAACGCGTAGAAAGACATTCAATTGCACAAAGTACTCAACCAATTTAATCCAAAAACATGTTCCCGAATCAAAGGCACAAATTCCCCTCAAACCCTAATTGGAGAATTAGCTAGACATAATTGAAATTGAAACAAAACAATTATAATAAGAAAGCATGATGAAAGAATTAACAATGAAATTAAACCTGAAATTAATCCTGAGTTGAAGTACAGATCGATCCTTGCGAAGTAATTAAATCTAGACTAAGGAGTTTTTAGAGTTTAAAAGAGAGAAAAACTAAAACTAATTCTAAAGCTGAAAAATATATTGAAAAGCATAAACTAAACCCTAACTTCGAGTGGTATTTATAGGCCAACGAAAAGAACCAACGCAGGGCAAGTGAACCGAGCGGTTCGGGGCAGAACCGATCGGTTCTGGGGGGTGAACCGATCAGTTCTCATAAAACCGTGCGGTTGTAAGGTTCTCAGAAATTGGCAGCAACTTTGGCTCATAAAACCGTGCGGTTCTAGGGGGTAAACCGATCGGTTCTCATAAAACCGTGCGGTTCAAAGGTTCTCAGCAAATTTCCAGCAAGTTTAGCCCTGATTCACGTATCCTGAACCTATAGGTTTGCTCTGAAACTATAGGTTTGACATCCCAAATTGTCGTATTGACTCCGAATCAACTCTCGAACTTCGTCTTGACGTCACGATACTCGATAATGCTCCACTAACCTCAGGTTTTAGCTCAGGAACGCCAAAACCTGCAAAATACACACGAGGAACAACAGTATCGCAATATAAAGCATATAGCTACTAAAACAATAATGAAGTCGAGCGAATGCGAGCTAAATGCAACTATATCGGGGGCATAAAAGCTATATAAATGACATGTATCAAACTCCCCCAAACCAAACCTTTGCTTGTCCTCAAGCAAAAAGCGTCGGAGAAAATCAAAGTATCCAAACCTATCACGCCGGCATCTCAAAGTGGACGACCTAATGCACATAAACTTACAAACCATAGTCTATTTCACCGAAAATAGAGCACAGGTCTCAACCATTCACACCAACATCATGTTACTAGCTTCTCACGCTTTCGCAAAAATAAAACTTACGATAATTGGATTCAAGCAAGGCCAACCAAGCATACCACTTTCCAATCCATCTTTCTTTCCACATCTTTCCATTTTTTCCCTTTTCTTTTCTTTCTTTTTCTTTCTTTTTTTTTTTTTCAAATGTGGAGCATCCCTCGTATGTTATACCGTTTAGCTTGACGTTCACTCGGTAAAAATCGAGCTCGGGTACACATATTTCCTTAAGGGTTACATCATTGCTCATACTCTCGGTCACAGCCAAATTCATGGCCATTGTGGTTACTCAAATCAATGAGTCTCCTCCGAAAGCATCGAAGCATTGCTCCAACATATATAAATAACCATCCATATCATACCACAAACCAGCTTTCCACACATTCCACAAGCCAATGCCTCGCAAGAATGCGAAAATCGAAAGTAAACAAACGAAAAGCGATAAGAATTAAGCAAAGACAAGTGGGCTAGCATTTGAGGCTCGCAATCTATTAGCAGGAAACAAACAAATAGTGCAAGCTACGACGATGGATTTTCAACTCGGAGATGCCAAAGATCAAAATAAGGACACTAATCAATTCTCCAAACTTGACAATGCAATCCAAAATAGGCTTGGAATTTTTAAGATAAAGCACACAAATTGAAAAATGCAAATAAATAAACGCAAAAGTGCTTTCCTCCCCCAAACCAGAATCACACATTGCCCTCAATGTGGAAAACAGCACAACCACAAGCAGAGAAGGACACATAAAAGACGGGGGTAAGAAAATAAAAACGAGGAAATGAGGGAAAAGGAGTAAAGAAAGCTCACATTATCAAGTCGGAGCTCCCCCAAACCAAAACGAAACAGGGGTCGTGGCTAGATATCCACAAATGCGCATTCAAAAGACCCGTGCATAAGTGCTCCTCGAGGTGAAGCCTGCGTGCAACAGCCCCTAGGGGCCGGCCACCTGTTTTAGGGCCAATGGTGGTTGGCTCTTCCGTTGTGAACGTAATTCGATCGTGACGAATCAATAGAACCTGTTCAAACTCAACGGAAATCATAAAATCCCTCATCCTCGCGCGCGTAAAAGCAAACTAATAATGTCAAAGTCAAAAAACAAACCAAAATAAAGTACAACTGATTACAAAAAGTCATCGGGTTGCCTCCCGGAAAGCGCTGGTTTATAGTCCCGCACGACTCTTCAAAGGTCCAATCAAAACATATAATCTCGCCAAGGTCTTTGGCCATTCGCGACACCCTCACTCAAAGTGACACCATCGGAGTGTCGTAGTAAACCACCTCCTCGAGGTAGCTCAGCAAAACTTGTCAGAACCGGGTCTCCACCTCCAAACGGCTCACCATATCTCCCGCGTGGTCCAAGCGGCTCGACTGTGGGTCCTCTGTCACCATCGCTCGCGCCATAAATGTCGGTCTGAAGCAGCTTTCTCTCCCACCAACCATCCTTGCAGCTATTCCGTGACGAACCTGCAAAAGGAGAAGAGACATGCAAAACCTCCAAAGTGTCTCCAGTAGAGTGAGACGGAGGTATAACATTAATAGCATTAACCGACTCTAGACGCATAGGTGACCGTGGGGTACTAGACTGCGTAAAAGTAAGCTGCTCACCCCCCACCGAGAACGTTAAGGTCTTCTTACCCACATCAATAAGTGCACCAGCAGTGTGCAAAAAGGGTCTCCCCAAAATAATCGGAATGTGGACATCCTCAGGCATGTCTAACACTATAAAGTCGACAGGGATAAAGAACTTTCCAACCTGTACGGGGACATCTTGTAGTATACCTAAAGGACGCTTAACGGAACGGTCAGCCATTTGCAAGGTAATGCTAGTGGGTCCCAAATTGGTCATGTTTATCTTTCGACACATGGAATAGGGAATGACACTAACACTCACTCCTAGGTCACATAAAGCGTTCTTAACCTCAAACTTACCTATGGAGCATGGGATGGAAAAGGTCCTGGGGTCACTAAGTTTAGGGGGTTTACTACCCTGCAACCTAGTGCTAGCCTCCCCTACAAAAGCAACAGTGGATACATTGTCTAACGTACGCTTCCTAGCTAAGACTTCCTTTAAAAACTTAGCGTACGCGGGAATTTGAGTAACAAGGTCAATGAAAGGAACATTCACCTGTAGAGCTTTGACGACGTCCACGAACTTCTTGAACTTAGCATCGGGCTCTGCACCTCGTTGTCGACCCGAAAATGGGAGCTTGATTTGAATCGGGGGCGTTTGAGTAGTAGCACTTGTCGAACATACCTTCCCCTGAGCATGAGAATCACCTAAACCATCACCATCACTAGCATCACCCGTACTTCGTGCAACCGGCTTAGGCGTGTCCACCCTCGGAGCATCATAAGACATGCCGCTCCTCAATGTAATCGCAGATGCTGTATCGGGAGGAGGATTAGGAGGATTACCCTGGGGTGGTAAGGTACCCGGTTGTCGGGACGCTCGGGAAGTAGCTAATTGGGCGACTTGATTTTCCAATAGCTTGATCGCCGTATCCTTAGCTTGCCCATCCTTTTGCATCTGCTGCAGCATCATTTCTTGCGACTTCTGCATGCCCATCATCATTTGTTGCATTTGCAACATCATAGCCTTAGTCTCGTCCAAAGGATCGGGCACCGGTGTAGGTTGAGGAGGTGGTGTGTAGGTTGGTTTTTGGTAAGTGGGTGGTTGTTGATTTTTGTAGGGAGGGTTGTAAGGGGCATTTTGAGTAGGTGGGGGAGTCGGGTTAAGTACGTTTTGGTTACGATAAGATAGGAGTGACCGATCATAACCTGGTTGATTCTGGTACGGTAGGTTCTGAGAGTAAGACTGATACGCATGAACCTGCTCGTGGGGTGCAGTATACCCCGTTGAATAACCCGAATCGTGCCCCGCAATGGCATTAACGTGAGCACCTGTAGAACCACTCCCCTGCATAGCATCAAACTTCCTATTTAACTCAGAAAGTTGACTCATAACCACACTTAAGTTCTCATTTCCACGGTCATTATGCGCGGACCGTGAATTACCCCTAGGCTTACCAAACTGGGCTGAATGTACAGCCATTTCCTCGATCGTTTGCCACGCTTTATCGTCATCAGTATTATTAGCAAATCGACCTCCCGCGGCCGAGTCAAGAATAGCGCGACTCTCAGCATACAACCCGTTGTAAAATGTCATAATCACCAACCAATCGCCAAGTCCATGGTGTGGACATTCGCGAATCAACCGCTTGTAACGATCCCATGTTTCAGCTAACGTCTCATCAAAGTTTTGCTGGAACCCTTGAATTTGACTACGGAGTTGGTTAGTCCGCTCCGGAGGATAGTACTTGCGATAAAAAGCAAGAGCTAGACTTGGCCAATCCGTAATTCCCGCAGCAGCCTTATCAAGATCCGTGATCCAATCCCGCGCGCGATCACGTAGAGAAAAAGGGAAAAGCATCTCCCTAATTTGATTTTGAGTGATCCCATTCTGCTTAATCGTCGAGCAGTAATCGGTGAAAACCTGCATGTGCTTCCCGGGATCCTCCGTAGGATTGCCGCCGAATTGATTGCGCTCCACCAAAGTAAGAAAGGCGGGGCGAATCTCGAAGTTACCTTGGACCGTAGCCGGTATTGTGAATCCTTGTGGGATTGACTCGGTCTTGGGCAATGAATGACTATATAATTTCGGCATAGTCACACGTGGTGGAGAAGAACCTGGAGTAATTGGTGGTGTGTCCTCTTCGTAGGACGATTGCGTTGCACTAGACTCCGAATGCGACGCTTTCTCTATATCAAGATCGACTATTTTAATCGCTTCCTTCCATAGTCTATGTAATGCGCGCTCAGGTTCGGGCTTAAATGGAACTAGAGTCCGAGGTGACCTGTGCATAAACAAAACTACAAGCAAACGTTGAGAAACGGTCTCAAGGAACTAGGTTCCTTGAGACAAGAGAGAAAAACCTGCTACAAACAACAATAACTAAAATAACAAAGCCGTTTCCCCGGCAACGGCGCCAAAATTGATGAGGCTAAAGTCGTCACGCCTAATCAAAATAACCTACACAGACAACTAACAGAAGCTAGTGGTAAGCAGGCTCGAATCCACAGGGAAACAGTGCAGTTATTAGCAAAGTCGGAGTAAAACAGGTCAGACTCTAGGGTAAGAAAAGGGGTTGATTTGAATTATAAACTAAAGCAAAAGAGGAAATGAATAGAAATCAATAAGGGGGAAGATTAGGGCAATCGGGTTCATTATGACAATGAATCAGGAACTCAAGTTCATAAGAAGGAAGCATTAAACTGTGCAAATTGATTAGGTTTAGAAAACGCTCTCTCGAGTCAATTTTAGCCTTAAGCAAATTTAGCGGGCTCTCGCTACGTACTAAATTCAACTTATCAATCTCGCGTAAGTCTAGTTTTAACTCGGCTTTCGATCTTAAATCAAAACTTACTCAGGTTCAATTAAACTCAGATGAAATCGTTGATCAGGCGAAGTAATCCTAATTCAATTGCATAAAACGCGTAGAAAGAAATTCAATTGCACAAAGTACTCAACCAATTTAATCCAAAAACATGTTCCCGAATCAAAGGCACAAATTCCCCTCAAACCCTAATTGGAGAATTAGCTAGACATAATTGAAATTGAAACAAAACAATTATAATAAGAAAGCATGATGAAAGAATTAACAATGAAATTAAACCTGAAATTAATCCTGAGTTGAAGTACAGATCGATCCTTGCGAAGTAATTAAATCTAGACTAAGGAGTTTTTAGAGTTTAAAAGAGATAAAAACTAAAACTAATTCTAAAGCTGAAAAATATATTGAAAAGCATAAACTAAACCCTAACTTCGAGTGGTATTTATAGGCCAACGAAAAGAACCAACGCAAGGCAAGTGAACCGAGCGGTTCGGGGCAGAACCGATCGGTTCTGGGGGGTGAACCGATCAGTTCTCATAAAACCGTGCGGTTGTAAGGTTCTCAGAAATTGGCAGCAACTTTGGCTCATAAAACCGTGCGGTTCTAGGGGGTAAACCGATCGGTTCTCATAAAACCGTGCGGTTCTAAGGTTCTCAGCAAATTTCCAACAAGGTTAGCCCTGATTCACGTATCCTGAACCTATAGGTTTGCTCTGAAACTATAGGTTTGACGTCCCAAATTATCGTATTGACTCCGAATCAATTCTCGGACTTCGTCTTGACGTCACGATACTCGATAATGCTCCACTAACCTCAGGTTTTAGCTCAGGACCGCCAAAACCTGCAAAATACACACGAGGAACAACAGTATCGCAATATAAAGCATATAGCTACTAAAACAATAATGAAGTCGAGCGAATGCGAGCTAAATGCAACTATATCGGGGGCATAAAAGCTATATAAATGACATGTATCATTGGCGGAAAGGTCCGATGAGGACTTTCTCGGGCGTCTCGTCCGTGATGTATGCTTTCGAGAAGAAGCTTTCGGAGGGTGCGCAAGCTCGGGTGTTGCGCAGTGCTTTTGGTCCTCTAGTCGAGCACTGGAGGGCGATTGCGAGGTCGAAGCTGACGGCGAACCTGATGCTGATTAGGGCCTTCCTTGACAGGTATTGGGATACCACGACGACGTTTCACATGCCCGGCTTTGAGGCCGGTATTACTTTGTCAGGGTACGCGGTCATGACGGGGCTTCCGTTCGGGGACCATGACATGAATTTTGGATTTGCGCCGTCCATTGAGGACGAGGTGGTGACTGCCGCGATTGGCGGTGGTTTGGAGGTGGAGTACGAGGGTAACTCACCTTATGTGATCAAGACTAGCTTCATCCTGGAGTACTTTGAGGGGAAGACTGAGCGAGGCCCCTCCGAGTGGACTGACGAGCAGAACGCTCGTTTGTGGTTGTGGTGGTTCGTTAGCGGCGTGTACTTCGGCGATAAAGGTAAGAGGGCGACGACGTCGGTCCTGATGCATCTCGTAGATTGGGATGCGATCGGGACACTTGACTGGGTGTCGCCATCCTTGGGCTTGTGCATTCGATTCTGCATGGACGCGGTGAGGCCGCGGGTCATGAATGGAGGATCGAGACTGTCCTTAGTCTCGCCTGGGTTTGTGATGGAGGTATGTATTGATTTTGTTTTTGTTTTAGATGCATTGTTATTCGTCTTGGTTGTCTTGTAATGTGTTTTTGTATGTGCAGTCGTGGATCTTCAGTCACTTTCCTTTTCTGCTGCCTCCGCATGCTGTGACGATTCCGCGGGTATATCCGGCGGTGCGTACTTGGGGCACGCGTCTGCGTGCGGCTTTGACTTTGGTGGTCGTATGACGAGGTTCGGGTGCTTCTGAACCAGATGCAGTTTGATCAGGTTTGTGTTTGAACCATTTTAAATAGAGTGTACTTAAAATGATTGTATTTATGAGTGTTTGAACCATTTTAAATAGAGTGTACTTAAAATGATTGTGCTTATGAGTGTTTGTCCTTGTTGCAGTTCGTGCCGTTCCCGTGGGGCCAGTATGCGGGCATTCCGGAAGGCATCGGGGCGCGGTTTGCGTGCGAGATACTCGGCGTCTGCATTTGCGACGCCGTATGGGCGGTTTGGTACCTTGGAGAGCGTCTGGTCTTTCAGGCAGGGTGGCGGCTCGGTGGTGCCTAAGGACCCGCCGAGGGTCCTGTTTGAGCGAGGGGTTTCCGCTCAGGATCGGATGGCGTACGGGGAAGGAGAGTCGGTGAGTCTTCTCTGTCCTGGGGAAGATTATGGCCAGTTTGCTCAGTCTCGGCTTGCTTGTGGGCCGATTGAGGTATGCTTGCTTCTTTCTTTTGAGGGTGCGTAAGGTAATTTTTGCGAAAAATTTCCCTGATGTGTGCATGACGTGTGCTTTTGTAGTTGTTTGATCCCGAGATGGCGGAGCAGCCTGGCGACTTTCCTACCACCGTTGAGTACGACGAGTCGGGTGTCCGTCGTACCTTCACTTTGCCGACGTACTTGCCGGTGACTACTGACGCGGGTATGGACAGCTGGACGGGCAAGGTGAAGAAGGTATGTATCTTTGTCTTTGTATATATGAGTGAGCCCCCAGTTTGATAGAGGTATGAGTTATAGTGATGATCAAACTTGTGAGAGTCGTGTTTTTGTGTTACCCCCTCGAGTTTGACTTAATCTGAGTGAAATTAAGGCAAAGTGGGGTTGACTGCTTTTGTAGTTGAAATTTCTCCCCTAAGTTTGACATAATTTGAATTAAATTAAGGCAAAATGGAGAAAATGCGCTTTGTTTTTGAAATTTCCCCCTTAAGTTTGGCTTAATTTGAGTGAAATTAAGGCAAAATGGAGAAAAATGTGAAGTGTGTATGTGTTTTGTATCGCAGGTGGCTAAGGAGGCGCATAAGAAGCTATGGCGGATAGCTAACAGGTGGAGGATGGCTTGAGGTGAGCAGCTGACTCGGTTGTGTCAGTCGAGTGAGACGGCTCAGATTCGACGTGAGTTTGACGAGTATCGTCGTCGTCATCCTGAGTGAACTTGTGTAATAAAGATTGTATGAACCTCTAGTTTACATGTCTTTGTAGCTTGAACTTGAACTTGATTGTTGTTATGAACCTGTTTAGTAAGCTTGTTTGAAAAGCAAATGATTCCCGAGTGGGATGCTTTGATGTCGAATTAGATTGTGAAAATGTTTTTGCAAAAAGTTTATTTTAAATGCGAAATGAGCTTGCATGAATGTCGAAAATGTTATGTGTTGACTCGTGGTAAGAATCGTGGTTACTAAAGCGAAGTGTAGTGTTGCATTCGTCGGTATCAACAAGGAATGTCGTAGCCTAATGTAGATTGTAGTGTTTAGGAAAGACGAAATTAGGAAAGTCGCGAGAAAACCCGCCCCTAGAATCGCATAGCCTTATGCGGTTTAGGGGTCAAACCGCATAAGCTTATGCGGTTTGGGGTGCAAACCGCATAGGGCTATGCGGTTTGGTGGCTTGGCTGGTAACGCTGTGTTTCCATATTTCGTATTATGTTTTCGTATATAAGAAAGGGGGGTGCGTGCCATAATCTTCATTAACAATCACTTCTTTTCTTTTCTTTTAGTACAAGTTTTTGGTCTCATAAATATTTTAGGCATATTTACAAAAGTTTTTTTTGTATCCAAGAAAATGGTTGAGCATTTCGATGCTCTTTTGAAGAGGTGGACTTCCTCATTAAGTCCGGCGATGAAGAGGGCGGTGTATGATGATGGTGCGGGTGCTTTCATTGGCTTTCGCCAAATGAAAGTCGATCTGGACTTCCTGGATGCGTGTTTAGAGTATTGGGATCCCAGCTTGCATGTGTTTAGGTTTACCGGGGGAGAAGTGTGTCCTTTGATGGAGGAGTTTGCGGCCATTGCGGGGTGGTCGAAACGGACTACTCCTGTGGTTGTGAGGAGCGAGCTTTGCTATAATGGGATGTTGCGAAATTTCCTTGGAATGACAAATGCTCATGCTGCAGGTTTGTTTGAAGGAGGTAAGGTGAATATGCTTCTTTTGTGTCAACGTTACATGAATAAGGTAGACACCAGTATTTCGGACCGTTCTAGGCGGAGGGCCCTTGCTTTTTTGTTTGGTTCATCGTTATGCTTTTGCGGGGTCCATGCCAGATGGGGTGTTCGGGAGCGCGAGGTATGCTCGCGTTGTCGAAGAGATGGAAAGGGGATATGATCCTTCTGCCTTGATTCTAGCGGAGACCATACTGGGCTTGGACGACCGTTATGCTAATCGTCTGAGCTCGTACCGGGGTTGCGCTAGGATTCTTAACATTTGGCTCATGGAGAGGCTAAGTGTGTATAAAGCTCTTCCCCTTGGTGGTGTCTTCAAGGCTGCGGCGACGACGTCGCGAAAGATGGAGTGGGCTGACCCTCGGGAGCGTTCACCAAACTACTTCCGGGGGTTCGTGAAGGAGAGCACCATTCGTTGGTATGTGTCATGGTGGCACATTACAGCGATTACGGCGCCTTCTGTTGCGAATGCAGCTTGTGGGTTGATGTTGTGCGGGTTTGAACGAGGGGTGTGGATTCATCCTCTTCGCTTGAAGAGGCAAATCGGGCTTGCTCAGACCATCCCTGAGCAGGATACTCAGGTTGGAGGGGTTGTTGTCCTAAACAACCAGATGATCGATGCTTGGGTTCGAGGATGGTCGGACCGTGTTACTTGGGCTGTTCCGGAGCACATAGAGTCTACTCGTGTTACAGACTTCTACACGCGGTGGTATCGTTCCAACGATCCTCAGGAACGAGAGAATCAAAGGAGGAGAGAGAAGAGTGGGCCAAGGCCCGCCTTGGCGTATGAGGTGGTGCGCGAAAGAAGCGACCATGGTGATCTTTGCATTGTTAGTGTGGATGCGTCTACTTCGAGGCCTGCGCGGGAAAGGCTTGGAGCAAGGGTGACCGTTAGGGATCGCCTAGGGTCAAGGATCGAGGAGCCCCCAGTCGAGCAGGACGAGGATCCGATCGAGCCCCTAGGATTTGAGAGGACTGTTCCCGTGATCAGTTCGAAGATTGTGGCGGATCGACCTCTTGAAGATGAAGAGGCTAACCCGAAGCGACAGAAGATGGTTTAGTTTGTCTTGCTTTGTTTAGAAAAATTTTCTTATTCAAATACATGTTCTAGATTCGAATAAAGGGTTAAGGAGGCTTGTTCCTAACTCATTTCTAAATTGCGAAAAATTCTAAAAATAGTAATAAAATAGAATTAATTTGCTTTTGCCTTGTCTCGTTGCTTTCTTTTGTTTTGCTTTGAAATGTTCTCGATCTTTTTAAGCTTTGAACATTCGTATTTTGTCTTAAAATCCTCGACCTTTTTAAGCTGTGGATTTGTTTGTTTGATTTGTTTGTTCTTAAGCCCTCGACCTTTTTAAGCTTCGGACTTAGATTATTGTTTTGTGTTGACTGTGCTCTCGACCTTTTTAAGCTTTGAGCGTGTCTTTTTGTGAGTGCATCGCCCTTGACCTTTTTAAGCTTTGGGCTTGCGTGCTAGGAAGTTCGGTTGTGCTTTTGACAAGCTGCCTACGTATCCGCGTCTCACGGAATCAAACCGGCGTAGTTCGTGTGATTCGGTTGAGCTCTTTGCAAAGCTGCCTACGTATCCACAGTGCGTGGAATCAAACCGAGCGTAGTTCACCCATGCGATAGTGAGTTTTTTTTTTTTTTTTGAAATACATTGCATATTTGTTTGTGTTTAGGGGTAGTATTTCTTGAGTTGATCAAGATTTGTTGGCAATCGGAAGTCCTGGCCGTCAAGGTCAGTTAACTTCACGGCTCCTCCGGGGAGGATTTCCTTGACCAAGTGCGGTCCGGCCCAATTGGGTTTGAATTTTCCTCTTGGATCGACTGGTAATGGTGCTCGGACTGATTTGAGTACTAGGTCACCCACTTTGATATTTCGTGGCTTGACCCGTTTGTTGTAAGCGCGTTGTAAGCGAGATTGGTACGTTCGGACTGTACTTAGTGAATGTAGCCGTCTTTCGTCTAAGAGGATGAGTTGTTCGTATCGTTCGCGTGCCCATTCGGCTTCAGGAATGTCTGCTTCCATGAGAATTCGAAGGGATTGCATTTCGATTTCTAAAGGTTGGACAGCTTCCATCCCGTAGGTTAAGAAGTAGGGTGTCATGCCTGTGGGTGTGCGGATTGTGGTGCGATATCCCCATAATGCGAATGGGATTTTGTTGGGCCAGTCGTGGCAGGTGTCGATCATCTTTTTAAGGATTGATACGACGGTTTTGTTTGCTGCCTCGACCGCGCCGTTAGTTTGTGGTCGATAGGGTGATGATTTATGTCGTTGTATCTTGTATTTGAGAAGAAGTGGCTCGACTTCTCCTTGAAAGTGCGTGCCTTGGTCGCTTATGAACTCGTGGGGTATGCCGTAGCGACAAATGATGTTGTTTTGTATGAATTTCGCAACTTCTTTTGTGCCTAGCATACGGTATGATGCGGCTTCGACCCATTTGGTGAAATAGTCGATGGCCACGAGGATGAAGCAGTGTCCTCCTGCTCCTACGGGTTGAACTTTGCCTATGACGTCAATTCCCCAGGTGGAGAAAGGCCATGGCGAGGTTAAGGTATAGAGTGGTGAAGGGGGTATGTATTGCACATTTGCGAAAATTTGGCAATTATGGCAATGTTTGACATATTTTGCGCAATCGGCTTCCATGGTGGTCCAGTACCATCCTAGCCTTATGATTTGTTTGCACATGGCTCGTGCGTTCATGTGTGGTCCGCACTCGCCATCGTGTACTTGGGACATGATTTCGTGTCCCTTTTTGTGGTCGACGCACAAGAGTAGTGTGCCTTGAGGCGTCTTTTTGAGTAGTTTGCCCATTTCCATTACGAATTGTGATGATAATAGGCGTAGGGCTCGCTTGGCTCGTTTGTCAATGTTTGGTGGGTATTCGCCGTTTGTTTGTAGTTGATGATTGCTTGGTACCAAGGGTCGGTTTGTTCTTCCTCGGTTTCAATGCCACAGATGTAGGCGGGTTCGTTCCGTCGTTCCACGACAGTGGGTAGTGTTTCCATCCCTGGGGGTATGTTGATTAGTGACGCGAGCTTGGATAACGCGTCGGCGAATTGATTTTCTTCGCGAGGGAGGTGTGTGAATTCTACGTGATAGAATTCGTTTATGAGCTCTTGTATTTTGTTTTGGTATAGTGCCAGGTTTTCATTAAGTATCTTCCATGCTCCGGATACTTGGTTGATTATGAGGGAGGAGTCCCCATAGACTCTTATGTTGCGGGCGTTGAGTACAAGCGCTGCTTGGAGACCGTGCAAGCATGCTTCGTATTCTGCGGCGTTGTTTGTTACGTCAAAATCCAGTTTGATGGATAAGGGGGTGTGTTCGCCATTTGGGGATATGAGAAGTACTCCTACTCCACATGCTCGATAGTTGGAGGAGCCGTCGAAGTATAACTCCCATTGTTCTTGGTTGATATTGTAAATCCCATCGTCTAGAAGGGATGTCGTGTCGATGATTGGCTCTTCGTTGATTGCATTTTCGGCTAGGAAATCAGAGACTGCTCGTCCCTTGATTGCTTTGAGGGGTACGTACTTATGGTCGAATTCGGCTAGGAGCAATGTCCATCTGGCCATTCGTCCGTTAAGCACGGGTTTCTCGAAAAGGTACTTTACGGGGTCCATTTTTTAGTAGACCTTCGTTTGGTGTGCTAGCATGTAGTGACGGAGTTTTTTGGATGACCATACCAATGCTAGACAGCTCTTCTCGACGGGTGAATATCGAGTTTCGTAATCGAGAAATTTCTTGCTTATGTAATAGATTGCGTGTTCTTCGCCGTTTATTTCTTTAGCGAGCATGGCGCCCATGGCGGTAGGGGTTGTTGTGAGGTATAAGGATAGTGGTAAATCCTTTTGGGTTGGTCGTAGAACTGGCGGGTTGGTTAGTGATTCTTTGACCTTGTCAAATGCCTTTTGACATTCTTCGTCCCATTCAACGTGGTCGGTTTTCCTGAGTTTCTTGAAAACTGGTTCACATATCATGGTGAGTTTGCTAATGAAGCGCGAGATGTATTGGATTTGGCCCAAGAAGCTTCGAATTTCGTCGAGGTTCTTCGGGGGTTGCATTTCTAGGATTGCTTTGACTTTCGAGGGGTCGACCTCGATGCCTCTTTGGCTCACTACGTGTCCTAGTAGTTTACCGGACTTGACTCCAAAAGTACATTTTTGGGGATTGAGGCGCATTTTGTATTGTCATGGCGAGTGAAGAACTGCGGAGGTTAGTGATGTGACCACTTCTCTCCTTTGACTTCACGATCATATCGTCGGCGTAAACCGACTTCTTTGTGCATCATGTCATGTAAAAGGGTTGTGGCGGTGCGTTGGTATGTAGCACCGGCATTGATTAGGCGAAAGGCATGGCCAGTATGCTTGATACCGCGGTGTAATGAAGGCCGTTTTTGCCATGTCTTCGCAGGACATTTTGATTTGATTATAACCTGCGTAGCCGTCCATGAAGGATAGGAGGGCGTGATCAGCGGTATTGTCGACTAGGACGTCGACATGGGGTAATGGAAAGTCATCTTTGGGACTAGCTTTGTTCAAGTCGCGAAAGTCAACGCATACTCGAATCTTGCCATTCTTTTTCAAGACTGGAACCATGTTTGAGACCCATTCAGGATACTCGATGACTTGGATGAAACCGGCTTGCAGTTGCTTCTCGATTTCTTCCTTAACCATAAGGGACCACTCGGGGCGTAGTCTCCTTAGCTTTTGTTTGATGGGTTTGTACCTGGGTTTAATGGGGATGCGGTGCTCGGCTATGCTTCGTTCGATTCCGGGCATATCTTTGTACGACCAAGCGAATACGTCCTTGAATTCGCTCAGAAGTTGTGTGAATTGGGCGCGCTCGCGTTCATCTAGTGAGGCACCTAGTTGTAGTTCTCTTGGCTCTTCGGGGGTTCCCACGTTTATGGTTATGGTTTCCTCGATGATTGGGTCTTGTGTTTTTGGGTGAACAATGTTTGCAATGTATTTGTTTAATGATTCATTTGTTTGTTCATTTTCATCGCATGGGTTAGTGTCTTTTGTATTTTGCGTTTTGTTTGTTGCTTGTTGATTTTTGTTTGTTTGTATTTTGTTGTTTGTTTTAGCTTGAGACAAGGCGTAAGCAAATTTATTCATTTCATTATTTTGAAGAGAATCATTCGACAAATCGGAAAATTGCTTGGAGCTAGCCTCCGTAAAAAGGAAATCTAAACTAAAGCTAGAGTCTAGGATAGATGGGTCGACAGATGACCCGACACTAAGAGCATTAGAAGCTAAAATAATCTCTTCTTCTTCTTCTTCGTCGTCTTTGTCGCTGTTTGAGCTGCTTGAGTTGCTTGAGTTGTTTGAGTTGCTTGAGTTTGAATCACTCTCGTCCTTGTCTTTGAGATTAGTGACATGGTCGAAGAGTGGTCCTTCACCGGTGATAAGCTGGAAGTGGTGACCTTGTGTATCGGTCCATTTCAGCGTCTTATACCATCCGTTGAGGGTTTTGTCTGTGGCATCGGCTATGAGTAAGTTAGGATCGAAGTGACGGTCTCGCATGATTGTGGAGACAATCTCTTCGTTTTTGGTGCTCGGTGAGGCCTTGAGTTTATAGGGCTCGGCCTCACTAGAGAAACAAGCTTCGGATGAGTGGATGATGTTTCGAAGGGAGGTATTCCCGTCGATCGTTCCTCCGGGGGTGAAATATGCGTTCAGGTCGAGGATGTAAGGTCGCAGGGTGACCTTGTGAGTTGACCTTCGCCTTTGAATTTCCTTAACCATCTTCTCCGGGTCGTCGTTCTTGGGTTTATAGCCTAGACCCATGGTGAGCCAAAGGCTGTTGTTGTTTTTTGTTTTGAAAGGTTTGTAGGTTTTGATTGGTGTACGTGTGATGGCGCCGACCTCAAAGTCGAAACCGCATAAGTCTTCTGCGGGTTCAACCACAATTTCCGCAGAATTGGGCTCTTTTGGTGTATCGAAAAGGGCTCGGAAGTTTGAGGCATTCAAGGTTATGATCTCCTCGTTAAGAGGGATCTTAAACTTTTGATGTAGGGTAGAAGTTACGGCTTTGGTGGAGTGGATCCACGGGCGTCCCAGGAGTATGTTATAGGAAGGGGTCATGTCGATGACTTGGAACTCAACCTTCCTTTCTATGGAACCACTGCGTATGTGAAGAGAAATAGTTCCTTTCACGTGACGTCGGGTTCCGTCGAAAGCTTTGACTCCGTCCATGCTCGGGGTGAAGTCTTTATCGGATAGGCCGAGGCGATGTGCGGTGGCCAGTAGTAGAACATTGACTGCAGATCCGTTGTCAACAAGGGACACGGGTAAAGTTTTCTTCATACACTCTACGCTAATGTATAGAGCGAGGTTGTGGTTCGGTCCGAATGCGGGGAGATCATCGTTTGAGAAGGTGATAGCTCCTGGTAACCAATCCCTCGTGACGTGGCTGACCATTTGATCCGGAGAGATCTCAGCATCTGCGCCGCGCTATTTGTAAGCGAATGAATGCGTTCCTATGTTCCGTGAGTCTCGTAAAGGGCCCAGGATGGAAACATCGGCTTTTGTGCGGCGAGTTATCAAGCACCTCACTCGTGTTTGGTGGTGGAATTATTGTAGAGGTGGAGGGTGTACTTGTGGAGGGAATATCCTCTTGGGCTACGGCCTTGCCTTTCTCGGCATGATTGCTTTTCTGGCATGCTCATCCGTGAAGATATTCTGATAAGGACGACCAGAGCGTGTGAGGTGTGAAACCTCGTCTTGGTCTTTCTTGTCGGGCTGCTCGCCTTTTCCTTTTTGATCTTTGTTTTCGGGCTGTTTGCCCTTCTTTTTCTTCCCCTTCTTATTCTTTTTGGTTTTATTCGAGGAAAGAGTGGTTGAGAGTTGAGCTACTATTTTGTTAGTGGGTGGCCACTCTTCGTCTTCATCATCACTGAACCAGACCCCATTGATTTGGTTGTTGGTGGGTGTAGCCAAGTAGGAGCAATCTATGACGGGTGCTGATCCGAGGAAGATTGCAGGGTTGTCATAAATCGTGGGGTTGTTTTGGGCTCCGATGCCGATTTCAAGGAGTTCTTCGAAATTCTCGGCATCGCCGTAATCAAAGTGTCTTTGCCACTCGGGTCGTAGGCTGCCGAGAAATGTGTACACGAGCTCGTCTTCGTGTGGAGGGTTTGGAACTTGGGCAAGTAATTTTCTCCATCGGGCGAGGTATTGGGTAAAGTCCTCTCCGTCTCCTTGGTGTTGAATGACGAGAGTATGGAGGGAGACATGCTTGTCGGCCTTGTTCTTGGAGCGTTGTTCTAAGCGTGCAGCTTCAAGTTGATGCAAGGCCTTCAAGTTGTCAATGTCTTTAGTGAGTTGATTAACACGGTCACGGAGAGTTCTCAATCTATTGAGGTTAGCCACCTTTGAGGTGCGTTTGAAGCGAGGAGCGATGATGCGATTCATGGTGAGTATTCAGCTGAGGCCTGCATTTCACTTCGTATATTAGGGACACGACTCGACCCACTAGACTCACATTCATTTTTAAGCATTCATTTTTAGCTCATTTCTTTGTTTAGAAAGACCTTTTATGTTTTGAAAAGAGGAGATTTTCGAAAAGGTTTTAGCTAAAGGAAGCTTTTGAGACGAGGATGTGTGCGCACATCTCGCCTCGATGTTAAAACGTTTTGCTTTGCATCCGTCGAACTGATATCGGTGATTTGCCGAGGTGAGCTCGAGTTCGGATGTGTAAAAGAGAAAGGATTCGACTCGAGAGTGGTTAACAAGTCGAGTCGAGGATGTTAAAAGCGGAGTCTAGGCCACATGACCTAGAGGATTGAATTCCACGAGCTCGGGTTCTAATCCTTGCTCGGGTTTTTGCTTGTTAGTAAAAAAAAAAAGAATCTTGAGAAAGCTTGTTTCAAAAATTCGCGATAGTTTTGTTTGAAAAGGTGTTAGATGTTAGATGTTAGGTTCATTTATCTTTGAAAAGTTTAAGCGAGTTTTCGAAGATATGAATGCAAATGCTCGTTTTGAAAAAGACCATGGAGTGCATAGCCTCGAACTTGTACGTATGACTCAAAAGGGTGAAAAAAGAGTCAGTCGGGTACACCTCCAACTACCTCGAGTACGCTTTGGCAGATACTTAACCCCTTCATTTCCTTACGCCGGGGCGATAGGTTTTCTGAAGGGAACCTTTGAGGCGGTCGAGATAGCCGTTCTGCAAGCCATGGAGGGGCGAGAGGAAAGCTAGTCCGGCATGTGCTTTATCGAGTGGACAAGCCTGCATGTGGGAACCACCTCTCGAGGGTGTAAAGGGTGCCTAGATTCCAAAAGGAATGGACTCTAAACGAATGTGCATAGCTCAAATATGTATACTTGGATTGTTCAAGGCTTTCAAGTTTCACCTCTTTATTTTAAAAAGAAAAAAGCTAGTTTTAAGTTTTTAAAAATAAAATCTCCCCAGCGGAGTCGCCAAACGGTGGAACCCGGGAATCGGAGACGAGGTTCCCTTTTAGAACTGTTTGGAGTCGCCACCTAATTATCGCGGAAATTAGGAACCTGCTATCATGTCCTAGGCTAAAAACATGTCTTAGATTTTGGAGCACGCCGACACCCCTAGATCTAAGGTTTGTGAAACCAGATTGGATTCGGGGTGAGGGTACTTTAGAAAAAGAGTTAATTCAAATAATGATTTATGAAAACCTTTTAGAAAAGCCTATGTAAAAATAGCCTCTACTGACGTAGAACAATCCAAGTAAGATGATAATTGAGCTAATGTTATCGCTACGTACAAGTGCGATAAGTTTGTAAAAGAATGCAGAATCTGGATGCAAAAGATTGATTAAAACCCTCGGTTTAGCATGTTTAACTTGTTAACCAGTTGATTAAAGGTCGAATTCATTGTTTAAGTTGATTTTAATGCAAAATAAGAAGGTGCAAGATGCATGCAAATAAAATAAAGTTCAATTGTCCTTTGGTTTATTTTATAAGGGTCGGTTGCTTATGCGACTTTGGCGTGTCATCGGATATGGAGTGTACCCGAAGTAAATAGAACACTTGGAGTGCAAGCGTATTTGGGGTGCCAAAGCGGCGCTAAAGTGTAGTCCCTTTGTTAGTCCATAGAAAATAAGAAAAAGCTTTGATCCAAGTGGATCGGTACCTACCTTGTCCCGACGCCAGATCTGGGCGAGCCGCTTCTTGAACTTAAAGGAGGATGAATTCAACACGGGATGGTGTGTTGAACTCAAGGATTTGAGTGCTTGAGGCTTTGAGAGAGTTTTGTAGTGTATTTCTTTGTGGCCGGTTTGTGAATTGTGTTTTTCGAGGTCAGGTATAGGGGTGTATATATACTAAAAACCTCGGAGAAATTAGGAAATCCGGGGATAAAAACAAGCCAAGAAACCGCATAGCCTTATGCGGTTGCCCAGGCAAACCGCATAGGCTTATGCGGTTGCCACCCCAAACCGCATAAGACTATGCGGTTTGAAGGTGTGGTTTTCTGCGTAGTTTCCTAGTTCCGGTTTGATTATATCTCGAAAAGATTTAGTATAATCCTTACTTGCGCGTCAAGGAAAAGGCCTAGGATATTTCTGAGATATTTTGATGTTCAGGGCTTTGGAGTGTGGGCCAAAGGTTGGGTTTGGGCTCGGTTTCGGGCCCGAGACCCGGAAAAAAGGAAAAGGATGTATTTGCATAGATTTTGTGAAATAAGGTAAGACGTGAGGTTGTATTTTGTGTAAGAGGAGGCTAAAGGGAAGATCTAGCCGCCGGGCCTAAATTTAGGGATTTAGGAATGCTGAATTAGACCTTGTTAATGTAAAAGGGCTAATTGTAGTGCAAATGCGAAGCTCATGCCAAATAAAGCAGGACAAGGACCTAGCTAGACTCCAAATGGACAAAATGAACGTTTATTTAAAGCGATGTAAAGCGACCTTAATCATTTTAACATTTCAAACGACTCAAAATGAATTCGACATTAGTTAGAACCGTTTAAGTCAACGTTAGAGCATGCGTAATAAAAGTCCGTGATACATCACAGGGTTTTGTGTGGGAGGGTACGGATATGGGTATCCACACTTCTTTTTGGTTATATTTTGCAGGTTTTGGCGGTCTTGAGCCAAATACCGAGTCAAGTGAAATAAACACGAGTACCGAGACCATGAGACCAAGATTGAGCCATCGCGGGAGTCCGGGATACAAGTAAATATGTGGAGGATTTGAGCTACAAGCGAAGAAATGAAGTAACTCGAGCCAATACACCTGGGTCGGATTTGTCACAAATCCGGCCAGATTTCTGAAGAATCCTGCCCAGTTATGTCGACAAATTGGATTGTTTGTTTTGGGCCCATTAAGTTGACGCCTATATATATGTATACTTAAAGCTCGAAACACACATCTTTTTACTCAGTTTTAGTTTTAGTTTCTACTGCTTGTCACATACTCTTAAAATACTTAGGTTTAGCTTTTATTGCCTTCAAGATCGAATCTTTACTCGGAGTTTGCGATTTCAGTTCAGGTTTTATTTAATCTCAATCGTTCTTGTTTTTATATCATGTTCATCCTTAGTTAATACTTTGTTCTTCCCTTTCCTATGAGTAGCTAATTTCATAGCTAGGGTTTAGGGGGATTTGTGATTTCAATCCCGGGAACATGCTTTAATTGTTGGATTGAATGAATTGTGCAATAATCGATGTCTTCCTGCGCGTTTATATTATCAATTGAATCTAGGGACGCCTAAATTGAATTGAACCTTGGTAGTTTTGGTTTAAGATCGAAAGCCTAATCGAAACTAGACTCACACGTAATTGATAAGTCAGGTTTAGTACGTAGCGAGAGCCCGCTAATTCTGCTTAAGGTTAATATTGATTCGAGAGAGCGTATTTGTGCCCTAATCTACTTATGAATTTGAGTTCCTGGATTGTTGTCATGATGAACCCGATGCCCTAGTCTTCTCCCTTAATCGTATTATCCTTGCTTTTACTCGTTTTTAGTTCTAGTCCCCTTTTACCCACGTTTGATCACCTTTAGGAGTAGCCTAAGTTTAGCTAAGTAAGTCTTAACTACACCGTTTCTCTGTGGATCTCGACCCTTCTTGCCACTAGCTACCTAGTTAGTTGTTCGTGGGTTTATCTTTGATTGAGGCGATACGACTTAGCCTCGTCAACGGTACAAGCGTAGGAATACGCAGCACATTCCTTTGCAGGTCGCATGCAGCCTTTACTTTCACAAAACCTCCCGACCGAGTCCAAGATATATACATGTGCACGCTACATCTTACATCCCCAGCGGATCGCAAGAAATTTTCATATCACACATCCCCCAGCAAATCACTCTCAGCAAATCTACGTCCCTAGCAGCATTATCCTCAGTGGGTCGTACGAAGTACACTTACGCATAAACATCCTAAACGGATTATCTTTGACCTCCCCAACGGAGTTTAAACACAAAGCATCTAAGCACACTTGCACTTACACATACACACGCACTCCTTAGCGAGTCTAAGCACTATACAACTACAAACGCAAACGCCTTTGCAATTACACATAAGCATTATACATAAGCATATACATTATCCCTCGGACGATAATTCCCGGCGGGCATACACCTGCACTCTTTACGAGACGAAGCATCTGCACTCTTTACAAGACGAAGCACCTGCACTCTTTACGAGACCAAGTACTAGCACGAAGCAAAAGCACAAGCACAAGCGCTCCTCGGCGAGACCAAGCAACAGCAACAGCAATAGCACGCAAGGGCATTCAGCAGGCAGGCATGCCCTTACAGTATGCACGGACCGTCATGTCCTTAAACATGTTTGTCCCGCCCCGGGTAAGCCCGGTTCGGAGTCCTCGTCTCACCCATGGACACATGTTCCGTTCCGTTCCGCTGATGGTATCGAGACTGTAACGGTCCGGATGTTGTCGTGTAGTTTGACTTTCGCTTTAGTCCAAGCTCGGTGAAACTGGGGGCTCTGTGGAAACCCACATTCGTACCTCCCACCAAAACCTAGTGATGTAACAATAGACTTTTACATGCACGCTTTTACGTTGACTTAAATGGTACTAACTGTGTCGAATTCAAGTTGAGTCGTTTTAAAATACGAAATGAGGTCACTAGGAGTCATCAATCCTAATAAATATCTTTGGTTGACTTAGAGTCTAGCTTGTCTCGAGTCTAGATCCAAATCGGCATGCGCGCACCCCTTTTACAACACACAATGCAATTGGCCCTTTTACATTAACAAGGCCCAATTCAATTCTCCTAAATTCCTAAATTTAGGCCCGGTTGCTAAAACCGCCTTTTAGCACTAGCAAATGCAAAATACGGCTTCACGAGCCTTCACATTTCAAAATACACTACAAAATGCATCCATTTTACAATTTCGGGTTTCGGGCCCAAAACCGAGCCCAGAGCACTCTTGGCCCGCTTCCCATGGCCCTGGAGAACCCAAGCAACCCAACAACCAGCTGATTCGTTGTATCTTCGAGCTCAAGCAAGAATATACCGTATATACCAAAATATAATTTGGAAATATACGAAAAACGATGACATTGCCCGCCCTCCAAATCGCAAGAGCCCTTGCGATTAGAGGGGGAAATCGCATGAAGCCTTGCGATTTCCTGGGGCATTCGCAAGCTGCCTTGCGATTCTCAAGGCCGGTTTTATCCCCTTGTTTTCCTAAATCTTCACGAGCTCTCTACTATATATACAACCCCTCTATACACCAAAATTTCACAGCATAATTCACACAAACTCTCTCAAAGCCTCACGCATACAAACCCTTTGAATTCCTCACTTTCTTGTGTTGAATTCTCCCTCTTTGAAGCAAAGCGCTGCCGGTTTTCCAGCTTGAGACAGGTAGGTCTTAATCCTAACTTGGATTAAGATTCTTTCTTTACATCTTTAGACTTAAAGGGTCTACATTCTAGCACCCACCCGACTTTGGTACGCAAGTCTGCTTTGCATAAGGCGGCCATGCACCTCGAATACACACCCTATTCGTAACACCCTTCCAAAGTCAGATAAGCAACTGACCACCTTTAAAATAAACCAAATGGACTTTATTTTAAGTTTATACATCTAGCAAATCCTCAACTTGCATTTAATCAACTTAACAATGAATTCGTCACTAGCATAACTGTTTTCGTTAACAAGTTTAAGCATGCTTAACTGAGGCTTTTAAACAATCTTTTGCATATGCATTCATACATCTTTTTACAACTTAAATCGCACTTGTACGTAGCGAATTACTTAAGCTCACACATCATTAGCATTGTTCTCAAGCTTAGTAGAGGCTATCTTCAATAGGCTTTTCCAAAAGGTCTTTCATAAAACATTAATTGAATCAATCTTTAGAAGAGTACCCTCACCCGAATCCGAATCTGGTTTCACAATAGCCTTAGACGGATAGGTGTCGACGTGCCTTGAACTCTAAGATGTGCCTTTGAGCTAGAGACACGAATGCGGGTTCTAAATTTCCCTCATAATTTAGTGGCGACTCCAAAGCAATTTTAAAAGGTTTTTCTAACTTAATCTTTTTCAACTTTTGACGCCCCTTAAGCAAGACGTCGACTGGTCCCTTAAACCCCGGTACCCATAGATATGGTTTCCTACCGTTCTCTTTCTCTACTTTGGGGGAACTGGATTCGGAGGCTATCGCCTTGCTCAAGCGGATTCAAAACTTTTCTGCCTCCCAAGATACAGGGGCTCTGATGTCCGCTTATATTTTTACTAGGCTTAGCTTTGCTGTAGCTAAGGGGGTGGGGGCCCAGATCGTTTCTCGGCTCCCAACCGATTTCTTGTAAACTGAGCTTTTGGATCAATAATAACTGCGATGTTTAAAAAAAATTAATAATAATAATAATAATAATAACTAGCATAATACCCGTGCATAAATGCACGGAATGTATAAAAATAAGTTAATAGTAAATTGAAAATTTTGGTAATTGAATTAAATTTTTAATTAAAATAAGAATACTTCGTAGTAATATTATAAACGCAAACTAAATAAACATGTATTCTTAGACCCAAAATACAACAAACTGTATTTTACCCGACCGCGTATTTATTTAACATGTACCCGCTTATTCAACCCGTAATTGTCTTCTAATTAACCCATTTAATAGGTTTAAAAATGTCAATTTTGATTTTTCTTAATTAACTACTCCGTATCAAAATTTAGATGATAGAATCGTTGGAAATTTTAACAAAATAATTAGACTAATGGAACATCTAAATTTATTTTTATACAAATATTGTTATAAATTTATTTTAAAATATATCATAATGTGGCAAAAATCGATTAAAGTATCGCAATACATTGTCTTAAAATTCATCATTTATTATAATAATATGGTAAAACGCGCTTAAAATGCTATATTGAAAACACATTAAATATAAATGGATAGTTTAAGAGATAAAAATAAAAAAAAAAATATTCTTTTATACATAGAAGATATTGACTTACTGACATAATTTCAAAAAGGAAATAAAATAAAAGGAGTAAAAAAAAAAAAAAAGTGTAAAAAAAGTTGGAGGGAAATTGGAGGGAAAATTTGTGTAGGATGGTTTTTGTTATATATAATTAATATAGATAATAATAATAATAATAATAATAATAATAATAATAATAATAATAATAATAATAATAATAATAATAATAATAATAATAATAATAATAATAATAATAATAATAATAATAATAATAATAATAATAATAATAATCATCTCCAGATATTTGCTTTTAATTTTCTAACCCTTGTAATTTTCTTGTTCCAAACTATCCTTCTCACAAAATAGATGGTGTATTGTTTTCATAATGGATAGTAGGTTCAGTGACCAAAACAAATAAATCACCCTCTTGTAAATACTAGTCTTGCAATCAAAGAGTAGTTGGTGATTACTACAATAGTGGGTGGTTATCAGATAAATAATGGGAGAGATTGAGATAAATTAGGAGTCACTTTAGAAGTCAACTTGTTTGATAAGATGAAACTGATTCAGACTCAGAAATGGACCACATACTTTTTCAATATAACTAAATAAGATAAACAATATTTTATCTAATATGAAAGTCCAACATTCGTCTACTTGGGCCATTTTATGAAAGACAAATATATGAATCATAGCGAAGAATTATCTTAAAGCGAGAAATTAATCTTCCATGTATTACAATATATTTAATCCATCAACCACACACACTTCAATTGAATGAGCAAACTCAATGTCTACTCTTAGCTTGGTCGAAAACATAATGATATTTCTCAAAATAAATACATAAATGTGCGCATAAAACTGAATGAGAAATATTCAACCATATGAAAGTTTCATTAAAACAAAAAAAATATAAGCGAATGTATTTACATTAAGGAACCAAGTCCCATATCACACGACATGATCCTTAAAATTCATAATTTGCATGCCTTTAGTCAAGGGTTTTGCGATTATTAACTCAATGCTCATGTGTTCGATGATCACTTCTTTCTTGAACATGTTCTATTATCAATGGAATTATCACAATACATTTTATTCGGCCGAAAAATTGAGTCCAACGACTCAAAGTCCAAATACGAAACTCTTCAACCATACACCATGTGAGGTAATCTCAAAATAATAAACGAACTCAATCTCCATAGTAGAAGTGGTTGTAAAGTTATGCCTTATACTTATCCAAGATACGGAACCATCAGCTAGCATGAACACAAATCCTGTAGTGGATTTTCATGTGTCAACACAGCCACCGTACTAGAGTCAGATAGCCAACCAATTCGACACCATTAGTTCGTCTGTATATAAGCATGTAATCTTCAGTACCCTAGAAGTACTTAAGACCTTCTTTGCAAACTTATAGTGATCGAGGTTATTAAGATATATTACTAAGTTATCATCCACATACAACACAAGAAACAAACTCTACTCCCACTGACCTTAGGGTATATACATTAATCCATTTCATTCTATTCAAAACCAAATGAAGCTATTAATTTATTGAATTTTTATACCATTAGCGAGAAGCTTATTTCAAACTTTATATGAATTTATATATTTAGCTTGCAAACCAAATGTTCATAGATAACAACTATATAATTACGGTATTGTGAAGAGTATTATTTTAATTGTTTTACTATTCATCAATGGCTTTAAGGAGGTTTTTGACTTTATTATATTGCTCAAGAGAACCCCTAATACTAACACAAATGTTGGTCTTTATAATTAGAATATTATATGGTCGTTCTTATTTTATTTTAATTTTCCGGTTATTACATGTATTGTTTTATATTCCGTACCTGTTGGGCCCAAATTTTCCGGCCCAGTTTGGGCCCTGTCAGCCGCAGTACCTTGCTCAGGACCCTGAGCATCGCAGGACCCCGGCAGGATCTAGAGTATTTCGGGGGTCCAGACAGCACAGAGCCCTGACCATGCAAGACCCTCCAGGAGCCCCACCTAGCCTAGGACCCTGAACATTTCAGGACCCTGGGCAGGACCCAGAGCATCTCAAGAAGCCAGACAGCACAGGAACCTGGACAGCCAGGGCCCTCAGGAGTCCCACCAATGGATTTGTCTCAATTGTAACGGAAAGTCAATGCAGTTGCGAGAAAGGGGGAAGCTATCCAACGGAAGGAACATTTAAGGCCTAATCAATAGGAAGCCACGACAGTTACAAAGAGAGGAATAATAGGAGTAAAGTCAGGGGAAGTTACAAGTATAAAAGAAGAGCTAGGGTTCAAGGAAGGGGGATTCATTCATCATTCCACATTCAGCAACTATGCTACAACAATCAACATCCAGCAATTACTTTACAACATTCTAAACACTCTAAACACATTTTTTAGCAACTCTTAACATTATTCAGCAATACTTGTACGAAATTGTGCACTTGAGCACCTCAAATCTTGTATTCCTTCTTTGAATAGTGGATAGTTGGTGGGACAAGAGCTTCCCCCCGCGGTCGTTTCCCACATCGGGTTTTCCGCGTAACCAAAAAACCTTCGTGTCTCGTTTCATTTCCGTCGTTACTTTTCTTTGAGTTTTCATTTACGATTCTTAGTTTGGTATACAATAAGGTCGCTTTAACCCCAACACAATAAATTAAGCTTTGGTAAATTTTTTGCCAAAACAGTACCTATTCTAAAAGAGCCTATGATCAATCTTTGGATTAACTTTGCATAATGCTCTTACTTCATAGGTCATATGGTTGAACAAATTTCATACTTTTTATGATTTTATCATATTACCTATTTGTTGGCATGACAATGATTTGTATAATAAATCTTAATTTTAAAAACTTTATCATTACACTTATGTTTTAAATAAACCTTCATTATAAGTTTAGTAAAAAATCATTTACTAATATTTTACCTTGATTGCTTATACATTATACATTGAATAATTTCTACATTTAACTTCCTTATGTGTAAATAAAACTTGACACTACTTGGTTAACTACAAAATGTTCAAAATTATAAAATTATCCAATTTTATAATAGTCAGTATTGCAAAACTACATAAATTCTCGTTTCGACATATATAAAACAAAGTGAAGTCAAATGGAATGGGTACTGTTTTTTAACAGTTATTTGTAAGCACTAATTTTAGTAACAACTTTTATGATTATAGTACTCATTACATCGACATATATAACTACTATTCCGCATTATATTTGTTAGGGGGCAAACTCATGTCCCACATCAGTGGAGAAAAGATGAAAGCTCATTTATATAAGTGTCCACCAAATATAATAGTATGAGGCCTTTTGGGAAGGAGCCCAGGAGTAAATCCGTTAGGGCTTGGCCCAAAGCAGACAATCACATACCATTATGGACTATAGACACTAATACAACAGAGGCCCAATATCAGTCGTCGATACTTCAATTATAACAACTAGTATTAGAGCCCAAGGTCGACTTAGTTTAGGCACTAATGGAGAAACATTTGGCCCAAGACTTGAAGATGGCTCAAAAGTTCTAGCTCGAGGTGGAGTCCTGAGCAAGTTTTGTCCATGGTGAAATGGACCAAGAGGCACCATAGGTCAAGTCAAAGACCGTACTTGTAGTAGAACTCTTGATCAGGTAAACCCTTATTTGATTGGGTGCCACAGGTCTAATGAATCCCTTCTAGATTGGATGCCTTAGACTGCTGTGTTCTAGGGCTTTTGAAGTGGTGGATGTAACACCCCGGCTCATTTCACATTTTATATTGTTCATATTGTCTAATTCGTCTCTCATTTCTCTTAGTCTTTCTCATTTTTAGCTCGAGGAAGTCAATTAGCTTGATCACGTGTCGTTTTAACGTGTCTTAGAGGCTCTAACCTAAGTGGTTTCCGTTGAGAGGGTGTGTGAGTAGCTAGGGAGGTGTTAGTAGAAGTTTGGGGAAGAGTATGTGTGAAAAACTAATAGGAAGTTGATTTTTGAAGCTAAAATTTCTAACTCGAAAAGTGACTCACGTAAGCCCAGGTTCGGTGGGAACCGAACCGATTCGGATGGGAGCAGGCCGATTCATACATTATTAGGATCAGTCATTTCGTGTTTGTTTTAATTGTTTTGCACGAAATCCTTTTAATACCTAAACTCCCCTTAACCCTAATATCATTTATTAGCTGCTTTTCATCCTCAACATCATAATTCTCTTTTCTCTCTCTTCATTCTCTCATTAATTCTCATTAAATCATCTCATAAACATCATATAATTCACTCCTAATCAAACGCTAATCATCCTATCATTCATTCCTTGCAATTCCTTCGGTAATCATTATCGTATATTATAGTTTTCTGATTGTTTTATTATTATGTGTGTATTTGTGTGTTCTTATGTTTTGTATGTGTTAATTGTGCCCTAATTGAAGGAGAAGAAGAGCTAGGAGAAGAGAATACCATACTCATCGAGGAAGAAGAAGAATAGGGCTGATTCTACCTCTTGAACAAGGTAACTAGGTGTAGCCTTGGTTGTATTTTGACAAGTATGAGGCCTTGTTGCTGTTTGGGTCATTGATTATGATTGTATGTTGTAAAGTGCTGACCTTTGCGTTGTTATGGTTGAATTGTGATCATAAGTATTCAGTTAAGGGTCGGCCTCATACTAATTTGAGACTAGTATCATGCTAGGTTGTTATTTTACATAAAATGATGTTTTAAAGGTTGAATTATGTTTGATGATGGTGACTTGGTTGAATTATGGTCATGTGTCTCATGCCCTAATGTTGGTTGGTATGCTTGTGTTGTTTTAAGCATGTCATTGTTGTATTAGCTACATTATGATGATCATTGGAGTAATGTTGGTTGATTATGAGGTTATATGGCTTGAATTGTCGGTATTGGAGTTGGTTTGATGGTTGGTTTAATCAAGTTGCTTATGCTTGCGTTAAGTTTGCATGCGTGTACTGTTTGGCACGTATGTGAGGAGCTATAGCATCCTAGTTTGGATGGATACCGCCAATAGTCCCCTCGACTATTCTTGTTGCTTAGTTAGAGCTATTATGGGTTCTCAACCATATTGGTTAAAGACTACGGTTTGTATAATGTCGTCACCGTTCTTGTTGCTCGGTGGGATTTGGCCAAATTTAGACTATGAGATTGAGGAACTTCTTGTTGCTGTTTCGCCATAGGGTTGAGTGATTCTTGTTGCTTCACTCGAGGTGATTCTTGTTGCATCACCTAGTGCTCTGCGCTTACTTTTGCGCTTGTGTTGTTTGGTTGCGAGTTGGATTGATTGGAGAAGGTTGTTGGTGACGCATGGTGTGTGTGTGTGATTGTGTCGTGTGTTGTTGTTGTGTGTGCCGAGTTGTATTGTTGTTGTTGTCCTTTGTTTTATCGATTGTTTGTACACTGATTATAGGCCATAGGCTAGGTAAGCTTGTGAGCATTGTTTATTATGTTTATGTTGTTGAAATACGACTGGGGAGCACCTAGTTACTCCTCACTAATTGTGGTTGTTGCTTACTTTTTATAGGTACGCGGGGGACGGGCTTATGTGTGAGGTTGCTGTGAGGATGACCCGTAGCTTGCCTTCGTTGAGTCGACTAGCTAGTTATTTGGGAGACTGTATAGATTGGTTTAGACTTGTTTCGATTTCATTCCGTTGTGCTTTGGTTTTGAATGTGTAAGGGGTATTTATTCCCCAACGTTAGACCATGAGGTCTAGTCCATTTTACTTTTAGTTTGGTTGTTTTAGTCGTTGAGAGTGACAATACCGGATTCGCGGTGTTTCCGCCACCGTGGTTTTCATTTTCATTTCCATTTTCTCCTTTAAAACCTTCCTAAAGCTTATTTTATTTTGCTAAATAATTCGGGTTGTTACAGTTGGTATCAGAGCAAATACGCTCCCAACTCTCCTAGGTGAGTGAGTAAGATTGACTTAGAACACCGAGTGAGAGTGATGGGTAGACACTTTAGGGGGTGTGCGTCATTTATGCTTGTGTTTGAGTAGCTCTTTGAAGTGGCATGTTTAGCTAGTGCTGCTATTAACTACGTTCTTCTATTGCAGATGTCTCGAAACGGTAATGCTACTCAGCAAGAACAACAACGCATCCGCAGGCTTGAGGATGCCATACTTGCAATGACCGAGGCGCAAGCCAACAACAACTCGGTCTTTGATCGCTTAAACCGTCATCACCCTCCTACGTATGACGGTAAGGCAGACCCATTCGTGCTGGAGTCTTGGGTCCGTGAGATAGAGAAGCTGTTTGTGGCGACTCGGTGTCCCGAGGCGCAGAAGGTGGATATCGCCACCTACTACATGAAGCTGGAGGCCGACAATTGGTGGGCCTTAACTAGAGCCACTCTTCAGGCACAAGTGGGGTTCAACTTGACCATGTTCTGCACGGCGTTGAAGAAACGCTTCTACCCAGATGAGCTCCGCTGGCAGAAGGAGCAAGAATTCATTAATCTTGTTCAGGGCTCTATGTCGGTGCAGGAGTATGCTGACAAGTTCGTGGCCTTAGCTCGTTTTGCTCCTAATGTGGTTCCCGATGAAGCTGCTCGCGTTCGTCGGTTTGAGAAGAACCTGACTCCTAGAGTTAGGACTGTGCTTGCGGGGGTCCCTTCTACGATCTTCCAACAAGCTTATGACCGCGCTCTTCGTGTCTACGAGTCGGTCAAGGCTGAAGAGGCCGATGCTGCTGCTGCTAACAGGTTTGTGAAGAGGTCATTCGTTCCACAATCGTCCTTTCAAGCTACTAAGAAACGGAGGTTCGAGACTCGACCTGCTGTGAACCGTGCTCAGGTTCCCTCTAGGCCGAATATGCTTTGCTATAGGTGCAGGAAGGCTTACCATCCGGGTAAGACTTATGACGGGAAGCCGATTACGTGTTTCATCTGCAAGGAGCCGGGGCATAAGTCTAATGATTGCCCTAAGGCTATGAGATCGATGGGTGCTGCCGCTGGTTCTAGTTCTACCTCTGCTGTGGTTTCTTCTACTGTGGTCGCGAAGACTAACCCTTCTGCTCAGAAGGGTCAAATCTTCGTTATGAGTCACGCTGAGGCTGAGGCTCATCCTGATGTTATCACGGGTACATTTCTTGTTAATTCTGAACCTGCTTTTTTTCTATTTGACACGGATGCTTCCATGTCTTTCATCTCTACTTCCTTGATCGAGACGGCGAAGCTTAGTTCTTCTACTTCTGTGGATACTCTTATTTCTCTTCCCACGGGAGAAACCATTTCATGCTCCACTCTTTATAAAGATGTTCCTATTTCCTTTGGGATGTTTATCTTGCTAGCTGATCTTGTTCGCTTTGAGTTGTCCGAGTTCGATATTATCTTGGGTATGGATTGGCTGGCGAAGTTCAATGCTCGATTCATTTGCCGTGATCATAAGGTCTTGTTGAAAGGACCGTCTGGTTGCACGATCTCGCATAGCTGCTCTACTTCGAGGCCTAGTGTTCGATGGGTGTCTGCGCTAAAGATGAGTAACCTGAGGAGGAAGGGTCATCAGGTATTCTTGTGCATGGTTAAGGATGTCTCTAAGGAGCTGAAGTTAGAGGACATTCCTGTGGTTAGCGACTTTGCTGATGTTTTTCCTGAGGAGTTACCTGGAATTCCACCCGAGCGTGATGTGGAGTTCGTGATTGGTCTAGTGCCTGGTACAGGACCTATCTCTAAGGCTCCGTATCGTATGGCACCAGCTGAGTTGCAAGAGTTGAAGAAGCAACTGGAGGATATGATCGAGAAGGGGTTCATTCGACCGAGTGTGTCTCCATGGGGTGCTCCAGTGCTGTTCGTGAAGAAGAAGGATGGGAGTATGCGCTTGTGTATTGACTACCGTGAGCTGAACAAGGTGACTATAAAGAACAAGTATCCTCTGCCACGCGTCGAGGACTTGTTTGATCAGTTGAAGGGCGCTAGTATGTTCTCAAAGATTGACTTGAGATCGGGTTATCATCAGATTCCAGTTCAAGAGCAGGATATTCCTAAGACTGCGTTTTGATCGAGGTATGGGCATTATGAGTTCGTGGTGATGCCGTTTGAGTTGACGAATGCTCCTGCAGTGTTCATGGATCAGATGAACCGTACCTTTGGTGAGTATTTAGATCGATGTGTCGTTGTCTTTATTGATGACATATTGATCTATTTGAAGGATGAGGCTGAACATGAGAGTCATCTGCGTCTTATTCTCGATTTGCTGCGTAAGCAGAAGTGGTACGCGAAGTTCTCCAAGTGTGAGTTCAGGCTGAAGGAAGTGGCCTTCTTGGGTCATGTTATATCTGGTGAAGGGGTGCAGGTTGATCCAGCGAAGGTTGAGGCTGTGCTTGGTTGGGAGAGTCCGAAGAATATGAATGAGATTCGGAGCTTCCTTGGGTTAGCTGGCTATTACAAGAGGTTCGTGCAGGACTTCTCGAAGATAGCTAGACCTTTGACTCAGTTGCTGCGAAAAGAGACGAAGTTTGTGTGGAGTGAGGCTTGTGAAGCTGCGTTCTAGGAACTAAAGAAGAGGCTCACGACTACTCCAGTTTTGACGCTACCTGAAGATGGGGTTGAGTTCGATGTCTACAGTGATGCTTCAAAGTTGGGTTTGGGCTGTGTCCTCATGCAGAAGGGGAAAGTGATTGCTTATGCGTCGAAGCAGTTGCGTGTTCATGAGCAGAACTACCCTACGCACGATCTGGAGTTAGCTGCTGTTGTGTTTGCTTTGAAGTTGTGGAGGCATTACTTGTATGGTGCTTCATGTAAGATTTATACAGATCACAAGAGTTTGAAATACATTTTCACTCAGCGTGATTTGAACATGAGGCAGAGGCGATGGCTAGAGCTGATCAAGGATTATAACATTGAGCTGCAGTATCATGAGGGAAAAGCGAATGTGGTTGCAGATGCTTTGAGTAGAAAGGTGAAGCATGGGTTGAATGCTGCTTGGGTTCTTCCTGATGATCTTTGTCGCGAGTTTCAGAAGCTCGAGTTGGAGGTAGTGCCGCATGGGATCGACATGGGTGCTATGGTCGCTGAACCTGAGTTGTTCCATGAGATTCGGGTGAGGCAGCGCGAGGATCCTGTTCTAGAGGCATGGAGGTTAGCTAAGGAGAATAGTGGTGCTGAGGACTTTGAGATTGGAGCTGATGGAGGCTTGAGGTTTAGGAATAGGTGGTGTGCTTCTAACTGTGAGGTCCTGAAGAAGAAGATTCTGAAGGAAGCTCATAGTTCTCCTTATTCTGTACATCCTGGTGGTGATAAGATGTACAAGGACTTGAGGCTACATTTCTGGTGGCCTAACATGAAGAAGGAGGTAACTGAGTATGTTGGTAAGTGTTTGGTGTGTTAAAAGGTGAAGTTTGAGCACTAGAGGCCGGGAGGTTTGCTGCAACCTCTTGAGATACCGATGTGGAAGTGGGATTCGATCTCCATGGATTTTGTGATGGGGTTACCTAGAACATCGACTGGTAAGAATGCTGTATGGGTTGTGGTCGATCGTTTGACTAAGGTTGCGCACTTCGTTCCTATAAAGGAGACCTGGAGTATGGAAGAGCTAGCTAATGCTTATCAGAAGGAAGTGGTTCGCTTGCATGAGGTTCCTAAGGACATCATTTCTGATCGTGATCTCCGATTTTGTTCTCCGTTTTGGAAGAAGCTGCAAGAAGCATTGGGTAGTGAGTTGAAGATGAGTACTGCTTTTCATGCTGCTACAGATGGTCAGACCGAGAGGACCATTCAGACTTTGGAGGACATGTTGAGAGCTTGTGTGCTAGAGTTCCATGTTGGTTGGGAGAAGAGCTTGCCGTTGGTGGAGTTCTCTTACAACGACAGTTTTCAAGCGAATATTAAGATGGCTCCGTTCGAGGCGTTGTATAGGAGGAAGTGTAGGAGTCCTAGGTGTTGGGACGATGTGACTGAAGCTGCTGTGCTAGGACTAGAGATGGTACAGAAGTCCATTGAGCAGGTGAGACTCATTCGAGAGAAGCTGAAGGCGGCGCAGGATCGACAGAAGTCTTATGCTGATTTGAAGCGTCAACCGATCGAGTTTGAGGTTGGAGACAAGGTGTTCTTAAAGGTGTCTCCTATGAAGGGTGTGAAGAGGTTTGGCATCAAAGGGAAGCTGAGTCCTAAGTATGTCGGGCCTTATGAGGTGCTGGAACGGGTTGGAGAAGTGGCTTCTCGGTTGGCTTTGCCACCGAGTTTGTCCAAGGTTCATAATGTGTTCCACGTCTCTCAATTGCGACGGTACCATAGTGATCCATCGCATGTGGTTGAAGCTGACGTCGTGGAAGTAGAGCCTAACTTGACTTATGAGGAGAAGCCGGTTCGTATCCTCGACAGGAAGGAGAAAAGGTTGAGGAACAAGGTGGTTCCTTTGGTTAAAGTGCTTTGGAGAAGCGAGAGGTATGAAGAAGAAACTTGAGAGACCGAAGCTTCAATGCAAGAGAAGTATCCCTACTTGTTTACCACAGGTAGTTCTTTGTTCTCAAGTTTCGAGGACGAAACTTCTTTTTAGGGGGTGTAGTTGTAACACCCCGACTCATTTCACATTTGTCTCATTCGTCTCTCATTTCTCTTAGTCTTTCTCATTTTTAGCTCGAGGAAGTAAATTAGCTTGAACACGTGTCGTTTTAACGTGTCTTGGAGGCTCTAACCTAAGTGGTTTCCCTTAAGAGGGTGTGTGAGTAGCTAGGGAGGTGTTAGGAGAAATTTGGGGAAGAGTATGTGTGAAAAACTAAGTTAGGAAGTTGATTTTTGAAGCTAAAATTTCTGACTCGAAAAATGACTCACAGAACCGACCGGTTCGGGTGGGAACCGACCGGTTCTGGTCTGTTTTTCCGGATCAGTCATTTCGTGTTTTTTTTTAATTGTTTTGCACGAAATCCTTTTAATACCTAAACTCCCCTTAACCCTAATATCATTTATTAGCTGCTTTTCATCCTCAACATCATAATTCTCTTTTCTCTCTCTTCATTCTCTCATTAATTCTCATTAAATCATCTCATAAACATCATACAATTCACTCCTTATCAAACGCTAATCATCCTATCATTCATTCCTTGCAATTCCTTCGGTAATCATTATCGTATATTATAGTTTTCTGATTGTTTTATTATTATGTGTGTATTTGTGTGTTCTTATGTTTTGTATGTGTTAATTGTGCCCTAATCGAAGGAGAAGAAGAAGAGCTAGGAGAAGAGGATACCATACTCATCGAGGAAGAAGAAGAATAGGGCTGATTCTACCTCTTGAACAAGGTAACTAGGTGTAGCCTTGGTTGTATTTTAACAAGTGTGAGGCCTTGTTGTTGTTTGGGTCATTGATTATGATTGTATGTTGTAAAGTGGTGACCTTTGCGTTGTTATGGTTGAATTGTGATCATAAGTATTCAGTTAAGGGTCGGCCTCATACTAATTTGAGTCTAGTATCATGCTAGGTTGTTATTTTACATAAAATGATGTTTTAAAGGTTGAATTATGTTTGATGATGGTGACTTGGTTGAATTATGGTCATGTGTCTCATGCCCTAATGTTGGTTGGTATGCTTGTGTTGTTTTAAGCATGTCATTGTTGTATTAGCTACATTATGATGATCATTGGAGTAATGTTGGTTGATTATGAGGTTACTATGGCTTATATTGTCGGTATTGGAGTTGGTTTGATAGTTGGTTTGATCATGTTGCTTATGCTTGAGTTAAGTTTGCATGCGTGTACTGTTTGGCACGTATGTGAGGAGCTACAGCATCCTAGTTTGGAAGGATACCGCCCATAGTCCCCTCGACTATTCTTGTTGCTTAGTTAGAGCTATTATGGGTTCTCAACCATGTTGGTTAGAGACTATGGTTTATATAATGTCGTCACCGTTCTTGTTGCTCGGTGGGATTTGGCCAAATTTAGACTATGAGATTGAGGAACTTCTTATTGCTGTTCCGCCATAGAGTTGAGTGATTCTTGTTGCTTCACTCGAGGTGATTCTTGTTGCTTCACCTAGTGCTCTGCGCTTACTCTTGCGCTTGTGTTGTTTGGTTACGAGTTGGATTGGTTGGAGAAGGTTGTTGGTGACGCATGGTGTGTGTGTGATTGTGTCGTGTGTTGTTGTTGTGTGTGCCGAGTTGTATTGTTGTTGTTGTCCTTTGTTTTATCGATTGTTTGTACTCTGATTATAGGTCGTAGGTCAGGTAAGCTTGTGAGCATTGTTTATTATGTTTATGTTGTTGAAATACGACTGGGGAGCACCTAGTTACTCCCCACTGATTGTGGTTGTTGCTTCCTTTTTATAGGTACGCGCGGGACGGGCTTATGTGTGAGGATGCTGTGAGGATGACCCATAGCTTGCCTTCGTTGAGTCGACTAACTAGTTATTTGGGAGACTGTATAGATTGGTTTAGACTTGTTTCAATTTCATTCCGTTGTGCTTTGGTTTTGAATGTGTAAGGGGTATTTATTCCCCAATGTTAGACCATGAGGTCTACTCCATTTTACTTTTGGTTTGGTTGTTTTAGTCGTTGTGAGTGACAATACCGGATTCACGGTGTTTCCGCCACCGTGGTTTTCATTTTCATTTCCATTTTCTCTTTTAAAACCTTCCTAAAGCTTATTTTATTTTGCTAAATAATTCGGGTTGTTACAGTGGACCCGGTCCTGCGTATATTGGATGGAGAGGAGTTGGACACCTACCAAGTTTTGGTTATGCGAAAGGTGCATAAAATTGGAGTTGCAAAGTGTGGGGAGGTTCTCCAACTAATTCAAGGTCCGAGTAATGATGATGGTCCTTGGTTTGAGGGGAGAATTGTTAGTGTGCAAACCCATGTCCCACATCGGTGGAGAAAAGATGAAAGCTCATCTATATAAGTGTCCACCAAATATAATAGTATGAGGCCTTTTGGGACGGAGACCAAGAGTAAATCCGTGAGGGCTTGGCCCAAAGCAGACAATATCATACTATTATGGACCGAAGACATCAATGCAGCAGAGGCCCAATATCAATCGTCAACGCTTCCGTTATAATAATATTTATGATTATTGATGCCTATTTTAAATGAAACGTAGTTAGTTTAAATCTAAGGGTCGATCTGAATTAGCGAATTGGGCATTTTTTACTAATGTTATCAAATATTTGTTATGATATTTTATATAATTAATTTTGTTTTTGTTATTATTTGTTTCTATTATGTTTAGTAACAAATTTTATAAATTTACTGCTCATCTAATTGATAGTTATAACTACTATTAGCTTGTAAGTTGTAACATATTTCGTCACTTTTTAAAAATCATTTTACGATTAACTTTGAAAATTAAAAAAAAAAAATAAATAAATAAATAAATTATTAAGAGATTATTTTCACTTGGTTGCTAAAAAGAGATATAATATAATACGTATTATGTACTCCCTTCATCCCAAATTACTTGTCCCTTTTTGGTTTTTGAAAAATCTCAAATTAATTGTCCCCTTTGAAAAAATTACTAAATTGCCCTTAGGTCACTTATTGTAAGGATTACAATTTCCTTGATTGCTACTCTTCTACTTTCTATCAAGCTCTCCCACCCATATTAGTAGTAAAAGGATAAAATTGAAATTATAGGTAAATATTGTGAAAAATAAGAGATGATTGTGGCTTTTTTCTAAATTTCTTAAATCTAACAATTTGATAAAAGGGTTAATTAATTTGGGATAGAGGGAGACAGGGAGTACAATATGAAGAGAAGTATTCCATATAAGAGAGTTTCTTATTTATTAAATTGTACTTACTATAATTGTAAACATAAAGGAACCGAAATGTATTTGTAACACCCCACCCATATATCAATAAACCCTCGTGGTTGTGGATAATCACAACTCTAACCTCTTTGATAGCAGCAAACAAACTCAACATAGAACAATTATCTAACAAGATTATGTTAGAACTTAGTAGCTATATTTTGTTATAGCAATATATTGTACGAGTACAACTACAATATTATAAAAACATGCAACACACTTAACCAACAAACTAAGGGCTTGTTCTCCTCATCTTAAGTTTTTCTCTGGTTCAGAAAACTTCAGATAACTTAAGAAAATTTCAGATAACTTCAGAAAACTTTAGATAACTTCAGACAACGAGTAATTCTAGGGTGAGGTCGTCTCATACAATGAGACAGCACTAATTTCTTCCCCTATACACATTAATTCAACCTAAAACAACCAAATTACCATGATTTTCCACCAATTCAACGACCAACCAAATCAATTTTATCAACACTCAACAAAAAGTCTGAAACTTTCCACCAAAATTCAATCGGTCAACCCAAATTGAAACTAAGACGAAACGAAAAGATCAAAATTACATAAACTTGAGCATCGAGGTATGGAACATCAAACTCGAACGAAATACCAGTAGAAAAACCACCAACAGTGTAAATAACAACGATCCAATCAAATCAGCAAGCGAAGTCATCGCACCACCATGTAAATTACACCCAAATGACGAGAAAAAAGGGGTGAATTCAATTCAACACACGAGGAGACGAGGAGGAACAACGAAGATGCAGAGGAGGCGATTGTGTTTGATTTGGTTGACATGAAGACCTTGGATAATGCAAGATCGAAGAATTACTGAAATTAGAAAGAACCAGGCAAAATTCCATGAAAAATTATATTGATGGAGTCACAAGTCGGTGGTAGCGTTCGTGTGTGCAAATTGAGAAATTTTGGTACTTGTAAGAATTTTGTTTATGATCGACATTTTGTTTAATAAAATATAGTTACGTTTTATGTACAATATAATAAAGTTACATTTGAAGTAAAATACTGTTACTTTTTAAGTCGAATAATTACGTTACTTTTGAAGGATAACATAATTACTTTTGAGTTGTCTCATACAATGAGACGACCTCACCTTAGAATTTGTAATAATATAATACCTAAGTTATATATAACATTGAAGTTATTAATAATAGGGATAAAAATTAAGTTTAAACTCGTATGTAACGAAGCTCTCTTTCTCTCTCAGCTATGGCGAAGAAGAAAGGGAGTAAACCTAAAAACCCTAATCAATCTATACTCAAATCTCTTAATCAAACACTCACAAAATCACACACAACATCAACTGCTCAGCTCTCATCACAAGATGACGAGGTAGTACTTGAAGATGGCAACCCTAAATCAGCATCTGAGGAAGGGGAATTTCAAGCTCCGTTGAATAGAACTGCAATTCCTTTGGATTTGAATCAATTGAATGGGGAGCGATCGTCGGACGTGGCAAAGCCTGGGCTGCGATTGGAGAAGGAAGATGTTCTGGATGAGATCAATTATTGGAGCCAATCTCTGGTATGTTTTATATTGGGTGCAAATCCACCTCCTGAGGTCATTAATGGCTACCTGAGACGTGTCTGGGCTGGTTATGAGTTTGATAAGGTCTCTTTCTTACCTAGTGGCGTGTTCTTGGTTCATTTTAAATCGAAAGAGAAGATGCAGGAAGTTTTGGGTAAGGGGTACCATATGTTTGATGGTAAGCCCCTCATTGTTAAACAGTGGACTGAAGGCTACTCGTTGAAGAAGGAGGACGTTCATGTCGTTCCAACTTGGGTTAGGCTACATGAGCTGGACCTAAAATTCTGGGGAGATGGATGTATGGCGAAGATTGTGGGGATCATTGGGGTGCCTTTGAAACCTGATGCAGCTACTAGTATGAAGGAGAAAATAGGATTCGCAAGGTACTTGGTAGAGGTGAAAGTTGGAGTTGAACTGTCACAAAAGATACAATTCTATGATGAACTTGATCAACTACATGAGGTGAGGGTGGAATATGAATGGGTGCCTACTAAGTGTACTAAGTGTGGTATGTATGGCCATGGTAAAGAGAACTGTAGGAAACAATTGATTCAGCCCCCAAAGAAGGTGTGGAGGCCTGTGGTAAAAGAGGTTCAGCAGAAAGATACCAGAGATAAGGGTAAACAAGTACAGAAGCCTCTTGTTATGGACACTACTCCTGTGCGCAATAGTTATGACGTTTTGGGAGACATGGAGGGTGTTGTGATGGAGGAGGCTGGGTCGTCAAATCAACCAGTAACATTCATGGATGTACTAAACTCTGCAATTCAGAAGTCAGTGACCAAACTGGGACCTAGTATCCAGTCTGGCAATGGATAGTTTAGTCTTTGGAACATTAGAGTGCGAATAAACAAGCAAAGCAGAAGGAAATTCAGAGTTTCCTATGTAGCGAACATGCTTGTCTATTTGGACTCCTTGAGACTAGGGTAAAACCTAGTCCTAATAATCAAATATTAAGTAAAATACAACAAAACTGATCTATAGCTACAAACTATAAGTTTCATAGAGGATGGAGAATCTGGCTTTTATGGAAGCCTAATGTGGTCACTCTAACAATCACTAGGATGTCTGCTCAGATGATACATGGGAAAGTACAAATCTTAGGCTCTCAGAAGGAATGTTGGATCTCTGTGTGCTATGGTTCCAATGACAGTAAAGAAAGGGAGATTTTGTGGCAAGAACTAAGGGGAGTTTCTACTTCTCTCCCTTGGTTAGTGATGGGTGACTTCAACAACATTCTATTTAGTAATGAGAGGATTGGAGCTCCTGTTCATCGTTTTGAAATGCAAGCTTTTCAAGCCTGTGTGCAAGCTACTGGTCTTAGAGACTTAAAACAGATTGGACGTTTCTTTACATGGAACAACAAACAAGATGGCAAGAAGCGGGTGTGGTGTAAGTTGGATCGTGCTATGGTGAATGATGAATGGTGCCTGCAATGGACGGACTCTTATGCAGAGTTTAAACCTGAAGGGCTTTTTTATCATTCCCCGTGTGTTATTAGGTTGGAGGCTGATGTTGGGAGACATAAGAAGTCTTTCAAATTTTACAATATGTGGACGAGGGTACCAGAGTTCCATGAAATTGTGCAGAAAATTTGGTCCAGAACAGTGACAGGTGTGTGTATGTTTCAAATTGTGACTAGATTGGGTCTTCTTAAACCCCACTTCCGAGAATTGAACAGACAAAAATTCTCAGAGGTGGAACAAACTTCTGAGATAGCTAAGCAGTGGCTTTATGATATTCAACGAAAACTTGATTTGCAGCCTGAGGACGCAGATTTACGAAGACTGGAAAGCGAGGCCACTGTAGCAGTACAGGAGCATCAGGAGAGAGTTCAGAGTTATCTGGCTCAGAAGGCAAAGGTGGAACGGTTGGGTGATGGTGATATTAATTCGGCTTATTTTCATGCCAGTTTGAAGATGAGGAGAAGTGGAAATAGGGTTCTGAAAATCAAAGACCAACGGATGATATTGAGGATTCATTTCTTCAATATTACAACACCTTGCTGGGTATTTCCAAAGAAACCATCCCTGTCATTGAGGAGGTGATTTCTTGTGGCAACGTTGTCAGTTCAGAGATGGGAGCCAGCTTACTTATGCCAGTGACTCATAAGGAGGTTAGAGAAGCAGTGTTTGCCATACATAATAACAAAGCTCCTGGTCCAGATGGGTATCAAGTGCTTTCTTCAAAAAAGCGTGGAACATAGTTGGTGATGATGTATGTAAAGCTGTCCAAGACTTCTTTCTCAATGGAGAATTGCTGAAACAGATAAATGCCACTAATGTGGCTTTGATCCCCAAGACGAAAAATCCTCAAACGGTGTTGGAATTCAGACCTATAGCTTGTTGTACAGTTTTATACAAAATCATCTATAAGGTCATATGTGGGAGACTCTCTCTGATCCTACCTGAGATTCTCTGTGAGAATCAAAGTGCCTTCACTAGGGGGCGATCAATCCTTGGAAACATTCTTATTTGCCAGGACTTGATTAGATTATACAAGAGGAAATCATGTTCCCCCAGGTGCCTTTTCAAAATTGACTTGAAAAAGGCATACGACTCTGTGGAGTGGTCTTTTGTACACAATATGTTGAAGGCTCTACGGTTTCCTGAACAGTTTGTTAAGATGGTAATGGCTTGTGTAACATCTACAAGATACACATTCATGCTTAATGGGGATCACTTTGGTTTCTTGAAAGGGAAGCGAGGTTTGAGACAGGGGGACCCTCTGTCTCCTCTGTTATTTACTATTTGTATGGACTATCTTAGCAGAATTTTACGGAGAATAGGGAGTTGTAAGGGGTTCAAGTTTCATCCAATGTGCTCAGGGATGAAATTGAATCATTTATGTTTTGCGGACGACTTGGTTATGTTTTGTAAGGGTCAGACAACCTCTATGGAGCTGATGATTCACGGGTTCACTATTTTTTCCCGTACTTCTGGCCTGGAGATGAATAGTGGGAAATCTGAATTCTTTGCAAATGGGGTGAAGGAGGAGGTGCTCAATGCTTTCAGCAAGAAGACAGGTTTTGTCCGAGGTGCTCTGCCTTTTAAATATTTGGGTGTCCCTGTGACACCTAAACGCTTGGGTGTTATGGATTGTGACAACCTAATTGAGAAGATAGTTGCAAAAATTAGAGGATGGGGGGCACGAAAACTCTCTTACATGGGTCGTTTGACTTTGGTGAAATCAGTTCTTCACACTCTGCATTTATATTGGGCTCAAATCTTTATTATCCCTGTAGGGGTGCTCAAGCGAGTGGATGGGATTTGTCGAAACTACCTTTAGGAGGGCCATATTCATCATTGCAAGGGTCCTCCTGTAGCATGGGAGTCTGTCTACACAGAGCTCAAGGCTGGTGGTCTTGGGATCAAGAATAGTAGGCATTAGAACACAACAGCGGTGGGAAAGCTGGCTTGGTGGATACATACTAAAGCCGACCATGTTTGGGTTCGCTGGGTTCATCATGTCTATCTCAAACAAGGTTCCTGGTTGGATTACAATCCAAGCCCCAATTCTAGTTAGTGTTGGCGCAAGATCTGTGGGATAAAGGAGAAAATGAAGACGGGTTTGTTAGCGGATGGCTGGCTGGTTTCTGGTCAGCCATACACCATTAAGGCTGCCTACAATTGGTTACAAGGAGATTGGCAAAAGTTGGGATGGACAAGCATGGTTTGGTCGCGATTCAATGTTCCAAAGCATAGCATTATCTCATGGCTAGCTGTTAAGGGCCGTCTAGCAACGCTGGAAAGATTGAAGAAATTCAACATCGTGGAGGACGAGGTATGTTGTTTATGCGGGAATGGCGTGGAGAGTGTGGATCATTTGTTTTTTGAGTGTGACTATAGCAAGAAATGGGTGGACCTATTGATGGCCAACATGGGTTGTCGAAGACTGACTATGGCAGATTGGAAGCGGCTGCACAAGATGCGTGGACTGTCGAAGTTTCAGAAACAAATTGTTTTTGCTTTTTTAGTAGGAAGTATTTATTATATATGGTTTGCTAGAAACGATTGTCGCATACATAGTCGTATTATACATCCGAGAGTGCTGTATAGGAAGTTTAAAGAGGAGGTTAGGATTCGAACAAATAGATTAGCAAGTAATCTCAATTTAGATGATCGAATTTGGTTTGAGGGCATTTGTAGGTAAGGATAACACAATTGTGTAACCCGTTGTATAAAGGTTTGAAGATATGAATGAATTTACCTTTTACCAAAAAAAAATGAATAATAGGGATAATAATATTCTTAACAATAATAAATATAATATTAATCAAAATAATTTAAATAAAAATAAGACCAATCTAAAATTATTTTATTGCAAATCATAAATAAATAAATTATTTCAAATTAAATATATAGACTTTTTATAAAATTATCTTAAATATTTATATATCAAATCAAACAAAATAAACATAAACAATAATTAAATATTAGTGGAAAAAGTGGATATATATAAATATTTGAATATTTTTGGTACTTAATATTGTCCTCAACATTTATCGTAAATGAAACAGAAAGTTCAAGTTAGTAATTTTAAAAGAAGATAATTTAGGGGAAATTGGATAAAAGAAAATAAAAGTAGCAAATATAATAACAATAACCATAAAAATAACCATAGTAATAATAATAATAATAATAATAATAATAATAATAATAATAATAATAATAATAATAATAATAATAATAATAAAAATAATAATAATAAAAAAAATAATAAAGAAAATAATAATAATAATAATAATAATAATAATAATAATAATAATAATAATAATAATAATAATATTAATAATAATAATAATAATAATAATAATAATAATAATAATAATACTACTAATAATAATTATAATAATAATAATAATAATAATAATAATAATAATAATAATAATAATAACAGCCGTTATGAGGGGCGATTTGAAGGCGATTCTGCCCTAGCCTCCTCCTCCGGCCATCTTCACGCTTCCTTCCACGCCAGGTAAGCGGTCATCACGATCACGATCTTCTCTGATCCTCTTTTTCCTTTCATCTACTGCTTTTTCCCCACCGCTTTTCGCTTTATACAAAGATCTCGGTTTGGCGCGATCGCGGCGCGATTTTCTTGGATCAGATCTCTCCGCATCACGTGCATCCCTTGACGATCTCGATCGCTGTTCAAGCCGCTGTGACTTGTTCCTGGGCGTTTTCTGGCCGCCGGTGCCCTGTTCTACTCGTGTCTTGCTCTGTTTTTCGGTTTCGGCGGGCAGGGGGTCGTGTAGGTGTGGGCTGGGCTGTGGGGCTGGTTAGTTCGGTGTGGGTGTGGTGGCTTGAGTCGGTGTAGGTGTGTTCTCGGGTGTGCTCTGTTTCGGTTGGTGTTTTGGGTCAGCCCGCTGCGTGTTTTGCGTGTTCTTGTTCTTGTTGTCTTGGTGTGTTCTTGTTGTTTTGGTGTTTGTTTTTGTTGGCTTTTATTTAGGCATGCCCGAGTTGGTTCGTTTTCATTGCCCATTTTCGGGTTTCCATGAGTGTCGGGATGGCGGGGGTCGTGGTCTTACTAGGGCCTCCTGGCAACGGCATTTTCAGGACCGGCATTGTTCTCCTGCGACTTTGGAGCTTACGCGTCACACTCTTGCTAATAGTTTGACGGTTTTCACCAATACTGAGGTTGTCTTGAGGCGGATGGGCCTTTGGTTATGTGGGGTGTGTTTTAAAACACGTACCGTCCGTTCTAGATGCCGGCATAGTGCGGAGGATGTCGTCGAGCCTCCGGATGGGGGGGATGGTCTTGTTCCCTTTGTTATTCATGGTTTACAGAGACCCGTCGTTTCATCTCCGTCAGTTTCTTCATCTGGTGCTGAGGATGAGCAATTTCAGTGGTCTATATCGGCGCTTGATCGTTTGCTTTCTTTAGGGTTGCGCACTGTGAAGTCCATACCTCCCAAGTGTCGTCTAGGGTTTGCTCGGGCTCTTATAGGGGCCCTGGATGAGGTGGCTAGGTCTCCAGGTGACCCCTCCTGTTGGATTCGTTTGGTTGCTTTACCCCTGTGTCTGCTTCAGGCCTTTACTCCACGGAGTAATCTTGAGTGTCGTGCGGCTGTTCGGCGTCAGCGGCAGGAGGAGAGTATTTCTAGGGCTATCCGTGTTTGGGGGGTGCCTGGTGGCGGTTTGCAGCTTCTGCAGGAGCGGTTGAGCGAAGTCTCTCCTTCTTTTGGGGAGGAGGTTATCGCCTCGGATGTCCTTAGCCTCCGTCAGTGCCGGCGTAAGGTTTGTGATGGGCACTATACTGCTGCTGTTCGAGTGCTTTCTTCCATACGGGGTTGCGCGCTTACCAAGCTGCTACCCTTTGCGCCTACGGAGAAGCATCGATTCTTCGCTCTCTTAACTGCGCCTTTGCCCGGGGATCATCCTTCGCTTGCTGCCTCTTCGGCTGTAGTTTTGGACTTGATTCGGAGTTTCCCGCGTGGCACTTCTTGTGGGAGGGATGGGCTTCGCGCTCAGCACCTTTGAGATTGCTTGGGTGGCGCTGCAGTAGCTGTTTGTGATGAGTTGATCGCCTCTATTACTAGGGTGGTTAACCTTTTTCTTGAGGGACGTTGTCCGCAGTTCCTTGGTGAGTACATTGCTAGCGCCCCCCTCACCCCGCTTGTTAAGCCAGGAGGTGTCCGTCCGATAGCTGTGGGCACGGTTTGGAGGCGTTTGGTCTCTAAGGTCGGGGCTTTTTTGGTCGGTCCATCTCTAGCTGGTTATTTCGCAGGGCTCCAGTTTGGGGTTGGTGTGTCCGGTGGAGGAGAGGCTATCTTGCATGCCTTGAACCGGCTTGTTGAGGCTCGGGGTGGGGAGGTGGGGCTGCCTATGTTGTTGGTCGATTTCCAGAATGCGTTCAACCTGGTTGATCGTACGACCATGTTGCTTGAGGTTCGGCGTCGATGTCCTGTCCTTTCCCGGTGGGTGGAGTTTTGCTACTCGACCCCTGCCCGCCTTTTCTATGGGACGCATAGCTTATTTTCTTGCCAGGGGGTCCAGCAGGGTGATCCCTTGGGTCCTTTGCTGTTTGCATTGGTTTTGCACCCGTTGGTGTGCAAGATTCGGGACTCGTTCGACCTCTGTTTGCACGCGTGGTACTTGGATGATGGTACCATAGTGGGGGACACTTTGCAGGTTGGGCGAGTACTGGATTTGATCATGGCAGATGGCCCGGGTTTTGGTCTCCGTCTTAATGTCGATAAGACGGAGGTCTTTTGGCCCATTGAGGATCCCCGGAGTCGGTTTCCTGGTGTTTTTCCCCCTTCTGTTGCTCGACCTTTGCGTGGTGTCTCTGTTTTGGGGGGCCCGGTTAGCACTTGCCCTGCTTTTTGCAGTGAACTGGTGGCGAAGAGAGTGATTAAGACCATCGAGCTTATGGGTTTGGTTGCGAGGATCGAGGACCCACAGTGTGGGTTGCTACTGCTTCGAGCTTGTACTGGTGTGTCTAAGCTTTATTTTACTCTTCGTACTTGTTCTCCGCGGGTCTTCGGGGAAGCTCACCTTATATTTGATGCCGCGTTACGTTCTAGCTTGGAACGTATTGTCACCGCGGGCGGGCCTGGTTTTGGGGGTAGCGGTGGCGCGCTTGCCACGCTCCGCACCGGCTAGGTGGGCTAGGAGTTTATCTTTGCGGGGACGTTATACATTACGCTTTTACGGCGTCCGTTTGCGATCTGCAGAGTTGCGAGCTCGACCTGCGCCCGTCCGGTATCATGGCCTCTGGTCCTGCTTTTGATGTTGCCTTGCAGGGGTTTACAGAGATCACTGGTTCTGTTTTTCCACATGACCCTAGTGAGATCGCTGCCACTAAATTTATGAAAAAACTGGCAGATATATATTTCGCGAAGGTTGCTGGTTCTGCGGAATCTATCTTCTCGCTTTCCCCGCGGCAGCTCGCTTTATGGAGGTCTCAGCAGGGGACCCATTCTTCGGACTGGTTGCGGGCGGTGCCAATCACGGGGCTTGGGCAGACTATGAATGGAAGAACTTACCGGTGTGTGCTCGGTTACCGGTTGGGTATTCCGTTATTCTCGGTGTCTAGGCCTTGTTCTGCCTGTTCTCGGGTGTTCGCTGAGGACGTTTATGGGGATCATGCGGTCTCGTGTACTGGTACTGTCGGTGTTAAGCATCGGCATAACCTTGTCCGTGACACGTTACTGGACGTCTGCTACAGGTCTGGCATCTCGGCTGGGAAGGAGGTTGACATTGGTCTTGTTGTTAACCACGGCGGGTCTCTTCGTCCTGCGGATTTGCTGCTTTACTCCTGGGACAAGGGGCGGGACGTCTGTGTGGACTTGACGGGATCTTCGCCTTTGACTCAGACTGGGTTAGCGGAGTTCGTGTCCGGACGGGTTGTCGCTGATGCGGCTCGGCGTAAATGTGCTAAATCTGAGGACTCGTGTGCGGCGGTTGGGTATGGTTTCCTCTGGTTCTCTTTCTACGTTGGGGAGTGGATTCGAGGTAGTGGCTTTGCTCAAGCGGATTCAGAATTTCTCTGCCTCTCATGAAGCAGGGGCTCGGTTGTCCGCTTACATTTTTGTTCGACTTGGCTTTGCTGTAGCAAAGGGGGTGGGGGCCCAACTTGTTTCTCGGCTCCCCACCAATTTCATGTAAATTGTGTTCATATATCAATAATAATCGCGTTTTATAATAATAAAAAAAATAAAAAAATAAAAAAAAAAAAAAAAAAAAATAATAATAATAATAATAATAATAATAATAATAATAATAATAATAATATTATTATTATTATTATTATTATTATTATTATTATTATTATTATTATTATTTCCAAAAATTTCAGAAAATTTAAGATAACTTCAAAAAACTTCAGATAACTTCAGACAATTTCAAAAAACTTCAGATTATTTCAAAAATTTCAGATAACTTCATAAAACTTCAGAAAATTAAAGATTGGTTTAGAAAATTTCAGATGAAAAGAACAGGCCCTAAGTAAGGATTACATTTTTGTTAATTTGTTACGCAACAAGTTATGCAAAATACATATTATAATGAAAATTCGTCAAAAGTGATACTCCCTCTATTTCATTCAATTAGCCCCATAGGTTTTAGCACAATTTTTTTTTAGCACAATTTTTAAGGAAATTGAAAAGTTAAGGGTAATATTGGTAGTTTGGTTGGGTGAGGTCCATTTTAGAGGATAAAGTGTATGGTATTTTGGTAAAATGAATATATTAGTTGGGGTAAAAGTGTTATTTTGATTGTATAAAGTTGTCCTAAATATAATGGGGCTAAATGAGTGAAATTTCCGAAAAAGGAAAGTGGGGCTAATTGAGTGAAATAGAGGGAGTAAATCTTAGCTCAAAGGAGTAATTCTACTATGAGGTCGCTCATGGTATGAGACACACTATATTTCAATAATATCATTACTCCTAATTTAATCATTTTTTTTTTCTCTCTGATTTTATACTCCCTCCATTTCAATGAGATAGCCTCATTGCTTTTTGCACAAATATTAAGAAAAGTAAAAAAGTTGAGGGTAATATTGGTAGTTTGGTATAGTGGGTCCCATTTTAGAAGAAAAAGTGTGTGGTATTTTGGTGATATGAGTACAAAGTAAGGGTAAAAATAATATTTTCATTGTTAAAGGTAACCAAAATTAGAATTAGAAATGGGAGTAAATGAGTGAAATTGCCGAAAAAGGAAAATGGGGCTAAATGAATGAAATAGAGGGAGTAATTTTCTTATTACTCATATATTTAGATCATAATGTTATTGACATGATTTATCTACACATATTAATATAATGTTTTGTCAAACACTTATATGTTATATACGTGTAGCTGTCAATCTACAATTATTGTGTTCAAACGTAATTGCATTACATATGAAAAGTAACGCTGATTTTCTTCAATTGTAACTATGTTTTCATTGTCTCATACCATATGAGACGATCTCACCGTACAATTTTTACAAACACAGAGGTACAAAAGGAGGATGATTTATTCAACAATCTTTAGGACCAATAAAACATTATCACATTTTCATATTTTTGTTATCTCGCAACAACATTGTAACAAATCAATCATGCAGGAATGGTACCACCATAAAAAATTACACGTCCAAAAAGATTTGTGTCACCGGCATCAAGAACACCATAATGCGGATCATCAGTATACAACTCTGTTTCAGGATTTTTAATGATTTGGTGATTTCCATCCACAAGTACGAAGTGACTGCAAAAAGCACTTAACGTCATACTTTCAACTGGATAATAACCACTACCCATCGGAGGAAGAGGACGATCGAGCGGGCCATACGCTTCTCCTCCGGCTGCAACAAATGTTGCTGGGTTCGACATTGATGTGAATAGTTCCTTTGGCCAAAATCCAATGTCTTCTCCATCTATGTTAAACCACCAATTTCCGTTGTGTATGTCCTTATATTGTTGTGACGAACATGTAATTTATCATGGGTTAGTTTAAGAGAAATATTTAATACCATGTGACTAATAATAATACTACTACTACTACTAATAATAATAATAATAATAATAATAATAATAATAATAAAACAAACCTTCTTTTACAACATATTTTTTTTAAAGTAACCCTTATATTTTATTTTATTTTAAATATAATTCATTTTAGGACACTTTTACTTTAAAATCACCCCTAATACCGAAAATACTACTTAAAACTTCACATCCTTAAATAAAGATTTTTCAAGAGGTGTCGAGCTGTCGACATATTTTAGGTATTGATGGTTGTAACTAGAAAGGGGTGTACTCTAGAAAGTCTTTGGTTGCCATAATTAAGTAATAAACTTTGATGGTAAGTTGATTTTGAAGTAAAAGTATATCTTAAAAGAGGTTACATTATAAAATAAAATAAAAAAAGCTATTTCGAAAAAGAATATAATAAAAGGGATTATATTTAATTAACTTTAATAATAATAATGGTGATGGTGATTATTGATGAATTTAAGAATAAGTTTATACCTGATGTACACGTAGGTTGAAAAAATATGGCATTTTTCCTCTAATAGATGGCGGGGTTAATCTAATGCCAAGTGGTGTATTTTTGCTGGTGGAGACAAATCCTGGACAAAAAGTATCGAAACAATGTGCTTCTTTGCCCTTTTCAAAAAACATACGTACAGTGATTAGTTGATGTTATAATACGTATATTTTTCATAGTAACAGTGCAAATATTTCTTACTCTTTATGTGCATATATGATGAAATCAATAAACATGAAATTTTGCTAAATATGAAAGAATTTTAAAACTTACCTCAAAATATCCAAAGAGATGTGGGCGGTGATCGTTATATATTTTTGGATTTACCTAAATAAAAGGAATTAAAACGTTACTAATAACCAAATCGTCAAATCAAAATGGTATTTGATTAATTAGGATATAACAAAAATAATAAACTAAAAGTAAATTTAGATGTTAAATCACTTACTGTCCAACCAGCTATAACCCTTTCATTGCCGTTTTGAATTAGAAATTCTCCCGATGAATATTGTTCTTCTTCAAATGACACATTGTACACACTCAAGGTACCGCCAACTCCTGAATAAGTGGTCGCACTTGAGCTAGATTTGGTTTGAATCATAGCAAACTAGAGAAAAAGGTGTAATACGTTAGATCATTAAGGAAAATTCTTAAGTCATTTTTACAGCTATTAAATCAAGAAAAATAAAGGGTTGAGATTTAAAATTTCAAAAAAGTGTATTAATGTTACGTGTGCAATATTATTTTTGACAATAATGTGCACCATATTGTTAAAAAAAGACTAATAAAATTATCAGCTTTTTGGAAATAAACTAAATTAAACAACGTTAATTGATGCATGCATTTGAGTAACTAACAACCTAAATTACAACCAAGTGGTGGTTGTCCAGGTGGAATTTGAGTTAACCTGGAAGGTGCAACAAATTGTGTGAGGTCCCAGGCTCAAATCCCACCTGGCTTACATGGTACATGTGGTGGTGCGGGAATGCATGTGCCCGGGGGAACTCAACCCCTTCATTTCACTCATTTACCCCCATTTCTATGTAGGGTATCTTTGAACAATGAAAATGTCACTTTTCCCTTACTAGTATACTCATTTTACCAAAATATTACAGAGGTACATATTTTATACTTTAAAGTGAAACCTATTTGACCAAACTACCGATATTATCCTCAATTTTTTCCACTCTCTTAAAATTTGTACAAAATCCAACGAAGCTATATCAATAAAATTGTTTCGGCAAAAAATTTACCAAAGCTTAATTTATTGTGTTGGGGTTAAAGCGACCTTATCGTATGCCAAACTAAGAATTGTAAACGAAAACTTAAGGAAGAGAAATGACGAGAACGAAATGAGACACAAAGGTTTTTTGGTTACGCGGAAAACCCGATGTGGGAAACGACCGCGGGGGGAAGCTCTTGTCCCACCAACTATCCACTATTCAAAGAAGGATTACAAGATTTAGGGTGCTAAGGCACGTTATTTGGTACAATATTTGCTGAATAATGCTAAGAGTTGCAGAAAAATGTGTTTAGAGTGTTTAGAATGCTGTAAAGTAATCGCTGGATGTTGAATTTGGTAGTGTTGTTGCTGAATGTGGAATGATGAATGAATCCCCCTTCCTTGAACCCTAGCTCTTCTTTTATACTTGTAACTTCCCCTGACTTTACTCCTATTTCCACTCCTTTGACTGCCGTTATGACCTCCTGATGAATAGGCCTTAATTATTCCTTCTGTTGTAACGCTTCCCCCTTTCTCGCAACTACTTTGACCATCCGTTGTAATTCGAGATAGATCCGTTGGTGAGACTCCTGAGGGCCCTGGCTGTCCAGGTTCCTGTGCTGTCTGGCTTCTTGAGATGCTCTGGGTCCTGCCCAGGGTCCTGAAATGTTCAGGGTCCTAGGCTAGGTGGGGCTCCTGGAGGGTCTTGCATGGTCAGGGCTCTGTGCTGTCTGGACCCCCGAAATACTCTAGATCCTGCCCAGGGTCCTGCGATGCTCAGGGTCCTGAGCAAGGTACTGCTGCTGACAGGGCCCAAACTGGGCCGGAAAATTTGGGCCCAACAAAAATGGAGGGAGTATTATTATTAAACACATTTGTAATGTTTTTAGGAGATGGATCATTAATTCACTAAAGTAGCAAAATAATGCGTAGCAGTATTCTGCTCCATCCGATTCACTAATTTTTTTTATCATATTTTTTACGATGTTTCTATCCTATCCTATGTGGATATGGATGAGTTTTTAACTAATTAGATTCTATTTTATTAATAATAACAAAAGATTTCTATAAGCATCCTATATTTAATTATTTATCTCCCTTTTTCACTACCTAATCTAACATCCTAAGTATCACTAACTAAAATAACAAAAAAATATATGTAAATCATATAATAATTAAATTAATAAATTTCAACCTAGCTTCGATAATATGTAAAAATAATATGAATGGACAGTGTCATACATGGGAAGAAGGGGTTGCACAGGCCTTTGTTGAATACAATACTGATTTGCTGGGCTCTGCCAGGGAAGTGTTTCCCTTAGACATGGATTTTGTAAGAAGTAAGGGGTATTTGGGGAATACTCAAGCTGCTCACTTGATTAGGCCTGTTACTACTGAGGAGATTCATGAGGCTCTCTGGGGAATTGATCCAAATAAAAGTCCAGGGCAAGATGGTTTTAGTTCTGGTTTTCTCAAGGGTGCTTGGAATATTGTGAAAGAAGATTTTGAAGCTGCCATACTTGATTTCTTTAGATCCAAAAGAATGCTTAAGACAACAAATGTGACTCTGGTCACCCTGATCCCAAAGAAAGAAAATGCTTCATCAGTTATGGAGTATAGGCCCATATCATGTTGCTCTACAGTGTATAAAACTATTAGCAAGATCCTTGCTAATAGACTCAAGGAAGTCCTTCCTTCATTGATTGGATATGAGCAGACAACTTTTGTTAGTGGGAGGAATATCTTTGATAACATCATGCTTTCTCAAACTTTGGTTAGGGGCTACACAAGAAAGAATGTCTCACCCAGATGCCTAATCAAAGTAGATATCCGCAAAGCCTTTAATTCTTTGAATTGGACTTTTATCTCCAATGCTCTACAATGCTTAGGCTTCCCTGCTTTGTTCATTTACTGGCTGATGATTTGTATCTCTACTACTCAGTACACTTTGAAGATTAATGGGTCCACATATGGTTTTTTTGAGGGGAAGCAAGGTATTAGACAGGGTGACCCACTCTCACCTTACATCTTTGTCCTTAGCGTGGAAATTTTATCTAGGTACTTAAGAGATATCCCTAAGATTAGGGGATTCTCTTATCATCCTAAATGCTCCAGATTAGCTCTGACTCACCTAGTGTTTGCTGATGATTTGATGGTGTTTACAAGAGGGGATGTGCCTTCTGTCAAGGCTGTGGTTGAGGCACTTCATAAGTTTGCTGACTTTTCAAGGCTTGTGGCTAATCCCTCTAAGACAGATATATATTTGGGAGGTGTGACTGAGGAGGTGAAACAGCAAAATTCTTCAGGAATCCCAGTTCACTGAGGGATCCTTCCCCTTTAGATACTTGGGTATTCCTCTTGCAACATGTAATCTGAAAGCTGATATGTACCAACAGTTGGTGGACAAAGTGAGGAAGCACATCCTCAATTGGGCAAATCAGACTTTGTCTTATGCCGGGAGAGTACAGTTGATTAATTCCATGCTTTTTGGACTCAAAAATTTCTGGTGTGCTGCAGTTCTTCTTCCAAAAGGAGTGGTTAAAAGACTTCTCAAGCTATGCAAGGATTTTCTATGGCAGGTTAAGGAAGGGAGGATAAGGATGGTGTTTAAGAGTTGGCAGGAAATCTGCTCCCCAAAACAAGAAGGAGGATTTGGAATCAAGGAATTATTGTCTTGGAATAAAGCTTCGTTATGTAAGTATTTATTTGATTTGGAGATAAATAGATCAAGTATATGGCTGTTATGGCTGAAATCTTATAAACTGCACCATGTTGATCTGTGGCTGGTTGGTTCTTCAAGCTCTGACCCCGAGAGCTGGACAGACATTCTCAGGGTTAGGGATGAGCTAGTTCAGTTAGCTGGTGATGTTGCAAGGGCACGGGCTCTGCTGGCTGAATGGAGAGGAAGTGTTCAGAAGGCTTATGATTTCTTTCGACATAGGTTGCCTTTGGTTAAATGGGCTAATATGGTGTGGAACTCTGTCAACATACCTAAGCATAGCTATATTTCAGTCATGGCTATTCAAGAGAAGCTCCCTACCATTGATAAACTTGCATCAAGGGGGTTAATGATGGGGAACTGGTGTGTAATGTGTAGAGCTGGCTTTGAATGTCATAATCATCTCTTTTTTTATTGTAATGTCACAGCCTCTATAATGCAGCGGATCTTCAATTGGGTAGGCATCAATCGTCGAGTACGAAGTTTGAAATATGAAGTCAAATATGGTGAGCACCTGTCACGAAGCAAGCATTGGAGAGCGAGCTGGATCACTTGTAGTTTGACTGCTACAGTTTATCATATCTGGTTAGAGAGGAATCGTAAAAAAAATTCTGGTCTGACTACGTCTATTGAGTGTCTTGTAAAGAATATTAAGCTAGATGTTAGTCTTCGTTTACTTAATTGTTCACGAGTGGAGAATGAGTTAGCTATTGTACATGCCCTTAATGGCTAAAGTTTTGTAACCAATTTTGGATGATATGAATATATGGAGCTAAATTCTTTCAAAAAATAAGTTAATAAATTTCCAACAAAAAAAAATATAATTTTAATCGTTCGACTCCTCTGCAACCAATACTGTATTTTCATAAATTGTTTTCCTCATCGAGTAGTTTTACGATATCAATCACTCACGTTAAAATAAGTTCAAAAGGGTTCACCAAATTTTATTTTTGTGTCATAAGATTATGGCGGCAAAGCCGCCGGAGTGCATCGGAAAAGGGCTTAGGATTTTACGGTGCGTGTAGCAGCACCGTAAAATTGAACCCTAAACCCTTTTACGGGAAAAATAATGGATTTAAATTACGTATATTTAGTTTTGGTTGAGTGAATTTTTAAAAAATAAAATATTTTTCTTTTCGGGAAAAAAAAAAATATTAATCGTAACTATGTAGGTAGAGAGTTAAAAGAGAGAAAACTGTTAGTTTAACAATATTATCCACTAACAATTATTATCTTATGCCCATAGGGTATAGGATAGAAAACCCCTATTTTTTATTTGAATGATTTTTTTAAATTCAATCATTTCTTTTTTAGTACTCCCTCCGTACCGGTCACTTGTTTACACTTTCTATTTTGGGGGGTACGGGTCATTTGTTTACACTTTCCATAAATGCTTATGGGTGACCCATGTGGGAGGTGGACCCTACTCCATTAACCAATTACATTTCATAATTTTAAGCAAGTGGGACCCCTTTTTACTTATATTATTATTTTTTTAGTTTTTTATCTACCTCTCTCCTCACATCGATAAATGTGTATAAAAGAAATGTAAACAAATCATTGAGACGGAGGAAGTAACTATTTTACCCATAATAATCAAATAAAAAGTAGATCCCATCACTTACCAAACTACCCTTAATAATAATAGGTTTTTTGTCAGATAGTACATTTTATTTAGGGTCATTTGTGAGATAGTACATTTTATTTTATTTTTTGTTTTCTAGTACCTTTTATTTTTCAATTTTGTAAAAAAAGTACCAAATTATGAATTCCGGTGAAAAAAGGTCAATTTTTCGGGGAAAAAAGTCAATTTCCCGGTGAGAATTCTAGTTTGGCAATTAAACCTAATAAATTTTGCCTTTATTTGTTAAATCCTACCTAATTCTAAATCTAATTTACCCAAAATATAACCCACCTAAAATTCTAAGATATACCCAAAAAACACTTATAGGTTACTCCCTCCCTTCCACAATATTCCTCTCATTTAATTTTTTTTTTTTAAAAAATTAAAGTTTTGTAACTTTGATCGTCCATAATACGAAATCTATATAGAATTGTTATACGATATTAAGATATTTACATTTGTTATTAAATTATCTTTCACAAAATTATATTTTCAACAAAAGAAAATTGTATATAGACAGAGTAAAATATGGTTAAAATATTGTATTTGAGACCGCGTAAATTAGAAGTAGGAGGAACATTGTGGAATGGAGAGAGTAATCCTTTCACGTAGGATTTATTAAATATAACCCCCTTTTATAACACTTTTTTCAAAATAACTTCCTTATATGATTTTTTTTAATAACATAACCCTCTTTCAAGATAATTTTGTTTCAAAATCACCCACAACGTGAAATATGTTACTTAAAAACTGAATATTTACACCATTGAATATGGATTTCTCAAGAGGTGTCACAAGTGTCCATATATTTTAGGCATTTATGGTTGTAATGTGAAAGGGACATACTCTAGAATGTCATTGATTGCCATTTTTAAGTATGAAATTTCAATGTTGGAGTGATTTTGAAATAAAAGTGTTTTAAAAGAGAGTTATATGAATAAAAAAAACGTAGGAGAGTTATTAGAGTGTTATAAAAGGAATTGTATTTAATTAACCCTTTGGTCTAGGTGCTACAGTGTTTTAGGTGCTACAATGTTTTAGGTGCTACAACGTTTTTTCAAACAAATGAACTATACGGAATACTTGTGTGTGAGCTCAATAGTACTTAGCCAAGAATAATATAGGACATGTACCCGTGGATACCCGTATCCGTATCCTCCCACAAAAAACCCTGTGATGTAACAACGGACTTTTATTCGCGTGCTTTACGTGGACTTAGACGATACTAATTTTCTCGAATTCTAAGTTGAGTCGTTTTTGTGTCAGGATGAGGAGTCGAAATGTGTCATCACGCTTAGATAAATGTCCTTCGGTTCATTTAGAGTCTAACTTGTCTCGCGTCTCGTTTCGACCAGCATGAGCATCCTCTTCGCAATTTAATTGGCCCTTTTACATTAATAAGACCCAATTCAATTCTCCTAAATTCCTAAAATTAGGCCCGGTAGCTAAAACCGCTATTTAGCATTTTCATTTGCACATTACGACCTCACGGGCCTCCCCACTTCGAAATATACACCTAAACGCACCCTCTTACATTTTTCGGATCTCGGCCCAAAAATCGAGCCCGGCCCGTTCTTTGCCCTTTTCCAAAGGCCCGGAGCTCTCCAAAATATCTTGTATAACCTGCACAAACATTATACTCGGTATTCTAGATGCACAAGAAAGAGATTTCCAAGATACGCTAAACTGGAATTAGGAAATACAGCTTTAATTTCAGCCCACCCATCAAACCGTAAAATACATTACGGTTTTGGGGTCCAAACCGTAAAACACTTTACGGTTTGGGTGGCAAACCGTAATGTACTTTACGGTTTCCCCTCCTGGTTTTGTCCAGTTTTTCCTAATTTCTCCGAACTCTCTACTATAAATACCCCTACACCCCAACACTTTCAGATCAGGAATTCACAAGCTTTTTACAGCAATCTCTCACAAAAGCCTCAAGCACCCCAAATCCTTCAATTCAGCACACATCCCATGTTGAATTCACCTCTTTTGTTCAAGATCAAGCGAAGCACTGCTGGTTTCGAAATTCGAGACAGGTAGATGTTGTCCCTAACATGGGTCAAGGTTCTTTTTCTTTGCTTTTTGACTAACAAAGGGACTACACACTAGTGCCCAACTCGACTTTGATTCGCGGGTCCGTTTTTCACATTAAGATGGGCATGCACCTCGAATGCACACCATATTCGTAACATACTTCGCCAAAGTCGCCTAAGTACGTCCCCTTAAAATGAACCAAACGAACTTTATTTTAAAATTATGCATCTGCATCCTCATTCTGCATTAAATCAACTTAACAATGAATTCGACATTAACTGTACCGTTTTCGTTAACAAGTTTTAGCATGCATTAACTGAGGGTTTTTAACAATATTTTTGCATATGCATTTATACATTCTTTTTGCATTCAATATCGCACTTGTACATAGCGAATTACTTAAGCTCAAATATCACCAATGAATTGTTCTTCGGCTAGTAGTGGCTATTTTTCAAATAGGCTTTTCTAAAATATTTTCATAAATCAAATTGAATTAATCTTTAGGAAATGTACCTTCACCCCGAATCCAATCTGGTTTCACAAACCTAGATCTAGGGGTGTCAACGTGCTCCGAAATCTTGGACGTGTTCTACAGCTTAGGACATGTTTGCAGGTTCCTAGTTATCGCGTTAATTAGGTGGCGACTCCAAAACAGTTTTAAAGGTTTTTTTAACTTAGTCTTTTTAACTTTAAACGCCTTTAAGCAAGACGTCGAGTTGGGTTCCCGCACCCCGAGTTCCACAGTACCATAAATACAACAGTAAGTTTTGTATGAGATAGGCTTGTATTAAACTAAAGTGAGATTAAAGTTCAAATTACTGTTAAAAGGGTAAAAAAAAAAAATGAAACAAATTTTCTAAAGTCACTTATATGGGTACTAAATAATTTAATGACAATTAATCGTAATTATCCTTAAAATGCTACAAAATTTATATAATAGAGTACGAATAAATCGGACTTACAATAATTTATTGTAAGGTATGTGACTCACAGAAAAAATTGTCTAAATATAAATAAGTAGTTGCTCTTTCACTTGCGAAGTTTAATCCAATGCCCGCTCTTTTCCATTAATATTCCATCCCATACCCTTTTCTCCTCTAATTCTTTCTAGTTTCATTTTCTTGAGAACTAACCACAATAATGTCTAAAACAACAAAAATAATGGATTCTTTTTATACAATCTCGTATTATCAACATTTTCTCTCTTTTAAAACAATCTTAATCAATCAAGTACTAATCAATTAGTTCTCAAATTTATCAAATATTCCATTCATGGATCGAAATCCGTATACTGAACCAGTAAATTTCAATTAAATTACTCCGTAGTTATTTTTTTACCCTGTAAGCATGTAGCATGAGTTTAATTAATTTATGTTATAAGTTAGAAGCCATTCACTACTACGGTGTCCAAGAAAAATGAAAGATTTAGTACGGGGTAAAAAGATCAATTATTGATTGTTAATCTTCATCTTCTAAGTAGCAATTAAACAGATACGACAAAGTTTAATTATTTATTAAAACTATGTCATTTTAAGTTGTTCCAAACTTTGTGCAAATATTATGGCGGCACCACCACCAGAGCGGTGAGGCAACATGGTTCACAACAATAGTAGTGATCAAGGGCGGCACAGCGGTGGTACGAAGGTGGTTTTAAATTGGGAAAACATAGAGGTTTTTGAATTAATGAACTTGTGGGTGATGTTTGAAAAGGGTATAACTGTCATTTACGCGTGCATTTGAGCAACTTTCACGGGTGAATGAGCAATACCCTATAAATATTACAAAATATTAAATGAAAATAGTGCATATAGATAGTCATGTATGCCAACTGAATATAATTTATTCAAAGGAATAATGAAAAAAAAATCGAGTAAAGGAGCTTACATGAGTTCCAGGCGTACTGTGAATATTAGATTTGATATAATCATTTGTAAATTTATTTATTTTATGGAATTCGTCTTTATTCACTCTTCTTATAGGAACTGTACCAGTTGGACAACCACCATCTTTCAGCATTATTTTTGCCTTGTATTTGGTGTAAGACGAGTCTTCACTGAAAGCAATGTCTGATCTCATCTACAGTCATATTAAAAATATATAGATTGAATCAAATCAAATAAGGAAAAAAGAAAAACTTCTCAACAACTTATATAATCAGGAGATACGTTTATTTATTTTTTTTGGGTAAATTGTAAATAACTACACTACGTATATATTTTTTAAAATTATTACCTTTGAAAATAAAGTTTTAAAATTACTACCTTATAAAAACATTTTGTTTAATATTTGCTACCAAAATCCATTTTTAATGATAATAAACTGATGTTTCAAATGCTTTAATTTGCGGCAATATTCGTTTAGTTTGAACACGTTTTTGGTGATAAAGATGTTTTCCATAAGTTTCCTATAGCAAAATGGTATACTTTTTAATCACCAAAAATGTGTTTTGGTAACAAAATTTAATTAAAATGAATTTAAAGTCATCCTCTAGAGTAACTCTACCGTAGAGTTACTCTAGAATTTCGGTTTTTAAATTAGATAATCAAAATAAATTTATTTAATTTTGATATTTCTCTTATACAAATACCCTACATAAAATTGGTGAATCCGTTTGGGTGATGGATGGAAAAAAAAAATTATTCTATGCAAGTAATGTGACAAAAGTGGAGTAAGAACCTGTTCTTTCGGACTTATTTTCAACTCATTTCATTGATTCAAAGACACTTGATTTAGTTGATTGATTCGATTAGTTCACATTATTATTATTATTCTTATTAATAATAATAATAATAATAAGAATAATAATAATAATAATAATAATAAATATATTAATAATAAATATAATAATAATAATAATAATAATAATAATAATAAAATAATAATAATAAAATATAATAATAATAATAATAATAAATATAATAATAATAATAATAAATATAATAATAATAAAAAAATATAATAATATTAATAATAATAATAATAATAATAATAATAATAAATATAATAATAATAATAAATATAATAATAATAATAATAATAAATATAATAATAATAATAATAATAATAATAATAATAATAATAATAATAATAATAATAATAATAATAATAATAATAATAATAATAATAATAATAATAATAATAATAATAATAATAAGAATAAGAATAAGAATAAGAATAAGAATAATAAATATAATAATAATAATAAATATAATAATAATAATAACAATAATAATAATAAATATAATAATAAATATAATAATAATAATAATAATAATAATAATAATAATAATAATAATAATAATAATAATAATAATAATAATAATAATAATAATAATAATAATAATAATAATAATAATAATAATAATAATAATAATAATAATAATAATAAAATATAATAATAATAATAATGTTCAGTTTTTTGTTCATTTGATTCGATTCGATTCGATTCGATTCGATTCATTTCGATTCGATTCGATTCGATTCGATTCGATTCGATTCGATTCGGCTCATTTGATTCGATTGATTGATTCAGCTCTAAAAAGTCCGAAAGAACATGTTCTAACTCTACGGTAGAGTTACTCTAGAGGATCTTTACACGTTTTTAAAAGGTAGCAATTTTAGATTTTTTTTTTTTTAAAAGATTCTCCGTAGTAAGTTTAGAGAAACGTATTTTATAAGGTAGTTATTTATAATAAACCCTTTTTTAAATAATGCAATTCAAAAAAAAGAATTTGGACACATATTTACAAATATTGTTTTAATATTTACTCAAGATATCAGCAATTCTCCTGTAAGGCTGTACTTACACTAAGTTAATGTGAGACCAAGGTACAAATTACAGTTATAGGGGTACAAAAACATGAAACAAATCTACTAAAGTCACTAACAGAGGTACTAAAATTATGTCCTAATAATTAATACTATTTAGTTTAATAATTAATATCGTCTTTTCATATTATTCTAATATTTAGTAACAATTAATCATAATTATCACTTAAATAGTACATAAGTTATATAATCGGATACAAATAAGACGGACTTATAATAATTTATTGTAAGTCCTGACTTACACAAGAATTAGTGTCAAGATATTATCACTACACCATTTAACTACCCTGTAATTTCTATCTTATATATAGATTATAAGATACTCCGTAACTTGCAATGAATTGTATGTATATTATCGACAAATCACTAGCGTAGATTTTCATGAAGCAAAATTTGTTAAACAACCACTAAACCGATTGACCACATCATAAAACAAGTAAGCCAATTTTTTTTTTTTTTTTTTTTTTTTTGTAAATGTTAAGTTTTACTTGGGAAACTCAAACATGTTGTCGTAATTGAGGTTGAATCAAAACGGATACGGACACGGACACAGACACGAACACGATACGAGACCCGGGATACGGCAATCCGATTTTTTAGGACACGGAACACGGCAGGAGAAAACCAATATGCATGTTAAATTAAAGGGAATTTATAGCTTATTACAACCAACATGTGAATTGTAGTCAATTGTAACTCACAAAATCGTAAACACAACCAATATATCATTACTTGTTTTGTGGTTACTGACTAAGAGCGCGTCGGAGGCGGCTGAAGGCATGGAAGGGTGGCGGGTGGTAGAAGTGAGAAGAGGAGAAGATGAGTGACAAATTTGTTTTGTGGCCATTGACTAAGTGACTATCGTGCTTTTTTTTTTTGGAATCAATTTTTTATTTTTATTTTAAATGAAAAAGTTAGTATTATGTGGTGTCCTTTAGAAACGGGCCATGTCCGAGTTAACTGAGCCGTGTTCGACACGTCTTATTTTTTATTTTATTTTAAAAACCGGGGACACGGTCTAAGGCGTGCCCAACACGTTTTGAGGCGTGTCCCACGAGGGTCCGTGTCTGACACGGGAACTCCCAAAACTAGAAATATCCGTGCAACCTAGGTTGTAATTAATTAGAACCATTGATCATTTCTTATATGTATAGTGTAACTAACACATTTTAGTTATTTTCTCTAGAGAGTAAGGAGATACTCCGTATTATGATACAGACTAATATGTATTCCCTACATCCCAAAATAAGTGTCCCCCTCGCTTAAACCTTAGATTTAATAAATGTAGAAAAACCCCACTCCCATCCCTTAATTTTCACAATAACTTTTTATAATTCCAATATTACCCCTATACTAATATTCGTGAGAGAACTTAGTAGAGGAATACCCTTATATTAATATTTTCATAGAGAGAACTTAACAATATTCATTCACACGATAAGGATGGCATTAGATAAGGGTAACTGAGTAATTTTTTCCAAAGGGGACACTTATTTTGGAATTTTTAAAAAAATAAAAAGGGGACACACTTATTTTGAGATGAAGGAAATACTAAATATATAAATATATACCTTAAAACCTCAAACACTATTACTATTTCTCTATCACTCTTAAGAGCAAAGAAGTGTTATGCTACATTATATTGTACTAATAATATGAAAAATCTCATTACTCCCTTCATTTCAAAATAACTGTCTTCTTTTTCATTAAATTTTTTCTCAAAATAAATGTTTCTTTTTTCATTTAACTTTTCTTCAAAATAATTGTCCCCCTTCTGTTTATAATAAGTACTAGCATAATGCCCGTGCATAAATGCACGGGATATATAAAAATAAGTTAATAGTTTATTGAAAATTTTGGTAATTGAATTGAATATTAAATTAAAATAAGAATACTTCGTAGTAATAATATAAGTGCAACCTAAATAAACATGTATTCTTAGACCCAAAATACAACAAACTGTATTTTACCCGATCACGTATTTATTTAACATGTAACCCGCTTATTTGACCCGTAATTGTCTTCAAATTAACCCGTTTAATAGGTTTAAAAGTGTCAATTTTTATTTTTCTTAATTAACTATCAAAATTTAGATGATAGAATCGTTGAAAATTGTAATAAAACAATTAGAATTATGGAACATCTAAATTTTTTATACAAATATAGTTATAAATTTATTTTAAAATATATCATAATGTGACAAAAAATCGATCAAAGTATCGCAATACATTGTCTTAAAATTCATCATTTATTATAATAATATGGTAAAACGCGCTTAAAATGTTATATTGAAAACACATTAAATTAAAATGAATAGTTTAAGAGATAAAAACAAAAAAAAAATTTGTTGTGCATAGAAGATATTGACTTACTTATATGACATAATTTCAAAAAGGAAATAAAATAAAAGGGGTAAAAAAATAAAATAAAAGGGTAAAAAAAGTTGGACGGAAAATTTGTGTAGGATGATTTTTGTTATATATAATTAATATAGATATAGATAGATGAACTTTTATTTTTGGCCTAAAAGATAATAGTCGAATATTTTGTATAAAAATAATTGAAATCCTTAACATAATAAGATTTAGTCATCGTAAAATATTTTGTATAAAAAGATTTACACGTTGGTAAGCCCAATAATGACACAGAATAATAAATTAGTGTAGTTGATAAGCCCAACGACACATAAAATAATGTAGTTTAGGCGGTGACACATAAAATAATGTAGTTAGTTTAGGCGAGAATTAATAAGCCCTATGATATAAGTCCAATGATATAGTTTAGACGGGAGTTTAGGCGGGAAAATAAGTGGTGTTGGTTTTTGTTATATATAATTAATATAGATTAACAAGGGATTAGGGTTTTTCTATGAGGCGCATAGGATAATTATGTTAAGTGGATAATTAGTTGTTAAAATTAATTTTCTCTCTCCTTATCCTCCTAATTATATGGCTACAATTAAATTTATTTTTTCCCTAAATAAAATATAATTTTTTTTATTTAAAAAATCACTTAACCAAAACTAAAGATAAACCCTTTTCCGATGTACTCCGGCGGCTTCGCCACCATAATCTAATGACACAAAAATAGAATTTGGTGAACCAGTTGGGGACTTATTTTAACGAGAGTGATTAAAATTTTAGACTACTCGATACAAACACAATTAATAAAAATTACAGTAATTTATTAGGAATAATTAAATAGAGGTAGTAGAAATTATAGTAGCAGTAGAATATATAGGGAGTTAGAGTGAAATTAGGAAATTGATGAGAGACAAAGCGATTTGCAAGATATATTTCATTTTAAATTTTATGTTAAGATTTAACCTTTAAATTCTAAAGGAAGACTTTCACAAAAAATTTTAAAATGCATAAAATGATTTCCTACGAAAAATGTTTTCTTATGAACATCCACTTTGTAGTACTTCCCTTATATATAAAGAAAAAAAATCAAAACAAAGAGAGTATATTTTAAAACAAGGTAGTAATTTTCAGATCTTGTTAAAGATATATACGAATATATTTTTCTGGTGAGACGTTAAAATTAACTAGAATTTTTTTATATTGGATTTTAATTATACTATATTTATAGTAAATATCATGTATATCAAAATTTCTCTTATGTCAATTAAAAAATGTTTGGGACATTCTATATGGTAGCCTCGTGTTTTTTCTAATTCTATGTGGTAACTTTAGTTTTTAGAAAATATCAATGGTACCTCCGAACTTAACAAAATGTTTACAAAATACCCAAACTACGAAAAATGAAGTTTTTAAACAGGTCAAATTTGTGAAGATATGTTTACAATTGTGTAGAAGGTACTTACGTTAATGACATGCCAAATTATTGCTATAAAATGAATAAAAAATGCAAAAAATAAATATTCAATAAAGGCAGATTAGAGCTTTTTAGGTTTTTTAAGATGTTTTCATTAAACTCAAGGGTACCACCGATATTTTTTAAAAATGAGGGGTACTGCATAGAATTCGAAAAAACACGAGGGCACCACATAAGAATATCCCAAAATATTTTATCATATAAAATTAGTTACCATGATAATTAAGAATGCGAATTACTTAAAATTTTGTATATATGAATATATTAAATAATATTAAAAAACATATTTTTCACATACCTCGGGGTGGAATGTATGATTTTTCAGTAGTGGATGATCAAATGCTGGCTGATGATAGAAATCAACACAATCATATATGTCACCATATTCAGTCTGTAACACCAAACCGATGAATAAATTTTACTTCATTCAAATCCAAACAAAACATAACACTATTTTCCATTATTCATGATCTTGAAAAATCTTCGACAGTGTGGGTAATATATAATCGAAAATATAGTTAAGTATAATCTTGTTTAATTCACCTTCTTAAACACAATATTAAAATTAAATTTGCATAATTTTTTTATGTATCTAACTATAGATATTTCCATTTCAAAACGCATCTCACAAGTGTGTCATAACATCATGTTGTGTTTGAAATCGGATGGAGGGAGTATAATATAAAATGTTTTCTCGAATAGAGTGCTTTCATACTACAAGCTAGAGGTGGCAATCAGGTCGGGTCATATCGAGTTTGGGTCATATCAGGTCAACATGCTTTTTTAGGTCGAGTCGGGTTCGAGTTGGGTCAATATTGGGTTAGGTCATTCTGGGTCAAATAGTGTATCTGGTTGGGTCGGGTCATTATCGGGTCTGCATGATTTTATCGAATTACTATTTCGATCATTGTTTGATTAATTATTTCATTATTAAGTCAAATATATCATAATAAACATTACTTTGTTTTCAATCTAATCAATTAGCTTAATAATTATCGTATCATCAATTTAATCGGGTCAGTATTGGGGTCAAGTCGGGTCCGGGTCGGGTTCGGGTCACTGATTATTAGGTTGTGTCGGCTTACTGGTCGTCATCTAGTCGGATTGGGTCGGTTTCGAGTCCCAATATTTTGTATCGGGCCGGGTTTGCTCGGGTTCGGGTTCGGGTCGGTCAGGTCAGACTTGTCAGCTCTATTACAAGGTACGGAGTATGATATTAGTTGTTCTCTTTATTTAAATTAAATTAAAGGACATACTCCCTCCGTCTCGGTTAATAATTTATGTATACTTTATGCACAAATATCAATGTGAGGAAAGAGGTAAGGTTTTTTTTTTTTTTTTTTTTTTTTTCTTTCCAAATGAGCGCACTATGTGGCGGATGAAAAAAAATAATATCAAAAAAGATTTATTGCCAAACACCACCTTTAAAAAGCGATTTTTGCCAAACATGCACCACCTTTAAAAAAAAAAACTTATCATTTACCACCTTTAAAAAAAATGATTTTGTCGATTATGACCTTTTGGCCTTTGTTGACCAAATTCCGACGTTTGACTAATCGGAGGGCTTTCATTCTCCTCATTTTCTTCTTCTTAATTCTTTCAAACCAAAATTTCATACCTCAAATGCAAAAATACACTCCTAAAACCAAGAAATTTACTATTGAAACTTTGAAATTCACTACTAAAACCCACAAATTCATTATTAAAACCCACAAATTCACTCTTGAAATCAAATTTGTAATACATCTCTCAAATCAATTATACATCTTTCGAAATCTAATGTACTACACCATTAACTTCACCTATTCTTTACTTTTTTTTTTTTTTTACAATATGTTGATTCATTTTGAAAACACTCCAATATCTCCATATTTTTACCCACTTTTGAATTTCAATTAGAATCATTATCGTTTCTTCCAATTCTTCATCATAATCTTCGAAAATACCTTAAAGTTTCAAACTTTTGCCCTAAAAAAGTTTTATTTTTCGGTAAATGAAGTGAATGACAAATGTAGAAAGTATTTGAGAAATTTAGAGGAAAATTTGGGAAATTTGGAGTGAAAATTTGTGTTTGAGCTAGGGATAAGTTTTGGGTTGGAGGAAGGAAAAAAGAGAGGAAAAAAAAGAGAAATTACGAGTTCCGGTGAGTCAAATGTCGTATTTTAGTTGGTGTTAGTCAAACTCGGGCTAAAAGATCATAGTTGGCAAAAAAAAAATCTAAAGGTATGAATTTAGAAGTTTTTTTTAAAGGTGGTGTTTCGCAAAACTTGTTTTTCAAAGGTGGTATTTGACAATTAATCCTATTAAAAATACAAAAAAGTACAAAAAAAACCACATGTCCCAAAAGAAAGCCACTAATACATCTCCACATGGTAAACAAATGACCTGTATACCTTATTGTGGAAAATGTAAACTAATGGCCGAGACGGACGGAGTATATATATTTGTAACTTGTGTACGTGTGCCATTTTTCTAACCAGGAGTCGAGCAAGCGCCCACTAAGTGGAAGTAAGTTTGTTAATATTAGGCATATAAACACCAAGCTCAGGGGTACTATATGAACAAACCTCAGATATGAAATACTATATTTTGACAAAATTCTAGGGTAGTATGGGACATATCCCCTAATAGTATTAATCTAGTCAGAATGACTATACCCATTTGGATTATAAGTTTCTGAATATTTAATCTCAAATGATCTTGGTTGGGCCGAGATCCCATAAATAAATAACTGTACAATTTATTGTAATACTTTGGTCTACATTTATTTGGATTAAATTACACTAAATTTAATTTCATACGATTTGGGCCGGAGATCCCATGAATTAACAAAGCAAATTTGCCATGATTTTACTATTAAAACTCTTGACATGGGCGATCAAGAGTATCTTGCTTGAAATATGACATACATAAATTTGGACCTGAATTTCCAAATATTTATCTTATAGAGTAAGACTTTGACCTGAAGTTCAAAGTTTGGGAAATAAAAATTGTCAAAATTGACAAAATATTGGATGTGGCTGGAAATCTACATGTAAAATTAGTGGCCGGAGTTCCACTTGTGCGATATTGTGAATTGCAAAATTTGCAATCGTTTTAATTAAATCCTTTTTGAGGATAAGTAATGCGGTTTTACTTAAGTGTCTAATGTGGCCTTAATTGTGCCTAATGACAATGTATTTTGAGCCAAAATCATTTAGTGAAAGTATACATAGCTGAAAGGTTGTGTCCATAGCACTACGTACGGTGTACAATATGAGAAATGGGAGAAAAATCGTACTCTTTCTCATATGTAAACAATATTGTCTTAAAGACAAACATTGTGAGAATAATAGGGTCTCACAAATTATTTGAATTGGTTATGATTATTTCTCTCAGTGGATTGATAAAACATTGAGTTATTAAATGGATAATGTGAATGTTATCTAATGGTAAATGGTCAGTATTCCTCGAAGTGAATATATATTATACCACTTCATGTGGTTATGGGACTAAGTGGCTAGTTCTAAACATTCACAAAGATATATGGATCTTGTTTGATATTTCATATATCCACCGAAAATGTGTGGGATAAATGTAAGCGATATGTGATCAATATATATTATAAGGGAATGATCACTAAAAATTATTGAAATCGCTACATCCACTGGAGGGATGGATAAATTAATTGAACAGAGCTGGGATTATTCAAATAATCAGTTCTAATTTATATGGTACTCAAAACGAGTAATGTGATATATTCACAAAAGGAATATTGAGACATGTAAGTCTTGCCAATATATATAAGACACATCGTTTAGTGTATTAAGTCACATTGGTGGTTTATCTGGCCAAATGTTAAAATCACATGAAGAATTTTTGTTAACTGGAAGTTTAGCACTGTAATTTCAGTCAACAAGTTTGGTATTTAATAAGCGAATTGGTTGGGTCGTAACCAATTTTGTAAAAATTTGTCACGGTTTTGACAAAGAAATGTTGACATGAAATAGTTAAGATGTGACAATTAAGGCCATCCGGGTTCTAATTATACTCGTATTGATAAACGTGGAGTTTATCCTAAAGGTAAAACAATAAAGTGTTGAAACTCTCACATGTATCATTAAAGGATTTTAATGGCAAGACTGTACATTGAGATTGAGTATATTGATATTGGAGATCTGAATATATTACTCGAATTAAATTAATGAACTTAAATGTTCATGAATGGATATATTAAGTGACATTTAGTCACATACGAGTAATTCATGTGATCGGAGATTATCACAGTTTGATTATGACATTAAGTCTTTGATCTCCTTAATTGGGCATTTTAATTCAGCACTTGGAAAAGCCAACTGCATAATACGGTTTCACTTCCCATGCTCTATCCTTTTGAAAAAGTTTTACGAATATGGCATAAAAAGGATATGTGATGTGGTATAAGGTGGATATAATGATCGATTGCCCAATAAATCTATCCAGTGTTGATAGTTTTACCACCTTAGGAGGAGAATGATAAGGAAAGCCGGTAAAAACGGATAATTGGTTTTGATCCTCAACTGAACCGAAAGTTCAGTGATTTATTTGAAATATAATGTACATCAAGTAAAGGTTCATTAAAACTAAAATGATGGTATTCATTTGGTTATGATGATGTACTAAAGTATACTGGCTTGATAACCTTATCGAAATGTGGTATGTTTATGCATTGAAATTAATGATTTGACTATAGACATATATGACCTGGTCTAAGGCGTATCGAGCTATAGATTAGTCATGAAGAGTATTTGTAATGAACATTGAAATTCTTGCCAAATTGAACAACACTTACACACGGGGTGTAGTATGAAAGTCATATCGGTTTACATATTTTAGTGGCAAGAATAAGCAGTTGGTACATCTATAGAAATTGGGATGTCCTGGAAGTAGACCTGGCAAACGGGTCAATCGGGTCGGGTCTAGGTCGGGTCATTTCGGGTCGGATCATTTCGGGTTTGATTGAAGTATCATATCGGGTCGGGTCAGGTCGGGTCATTTTGGGTTTCGGGTCGATATCGGGTCATCTGTTATCGGGTCATTTCGGTTTCGGGTCAATTTGGGTCGGGTCGGGTCAGGTCCCTTTCGGGTCAAAATGAAAATTTTTGGTAAAAAATACATTTTTTTTCGGCAAAAGGTTACTTTTTAAGGTTTTACGTATATAATTGACGTTAATTGATTATACGATATCAAATAAGTTATTTTTAAATCATTTGAAGTCACCAAGAATATTTTTTATCGGGTCAATTTGAGTTTCGGGTCAATTTCGGGTCGAGGCATAACGGGTCGGGTTTGGGTCGGGTCGGGTCATTTCGGGTTCGGGTCAATTTCGGGTTTGCGATTGTCGGGTCACTTTCGGGTCTCGGGTCAGCCTTATCGGGTCGGGTCAATCGGGTCGGGTCTGTTTTGCCAGGTCTACCTGGAAGTGACATAGATATCTGAATGACAATAGATGGCCTATATTGGAATGTGAATGGAAGTATGGTACCACATATATTCAAATATCATTAATCAGTACTAACTATCAAAAGATGATATAATTGTATCGATACGTGTAAGGAACCGATATACATTTGCATTTGCGCGCGTGACTAATGGACTAGATGATGGACATCTAATATATAAGTTCATTTTGATTGTCGACATGATATATGGTTTGAAAAGAGCTCATAGACTTGAAATCTATCAAAGGACGTGGAGTCCATTAAAATCATGGTAATTGGTTTGAAAACCGTACAGTTTGCATTATCGAGTCATCATGTGCATATAGAGAATAAGTTCATCATTTGCATCTACATTTTTGTTTTCAGTATATATAATATTGCATATTTTAGATCATATATACGTTAACTCCTAGTTCATGTCATTTGCATACTCATGATTGACAATGTCATCGTTTATATATACAAATGTGTATGGGGAGATATATGCTCCTAAGATTGGTAACTCCGCATAGGAGTATATCGTGGATGATCGTCAAATTGATAATGACGAATCAATTGAGTTTTTCAGGAAACACATGAACCTCTATAATGATTGCGGTTGCGGGACGCATCAATTTAATACTATAAAACAGTATAATTAAATTCTATGGCTTGAATTCATATAGAGGAACTTTGAAACTCTTGAATAGTTGATATTCATTCTTTATTGTCTCGACCTGAAGTTTGAGACTATGAAATATTTTGAATGGTTACAAAACTGAAGGAATTCACGGTTTGGAATAACCATGATCTTTGAGGGATAAATCCGATTTATGATGAGATTATTAATCTGTATGTTGAAATCTCCTTGTAAAACTTATTGCGGATTAATATTTCTTATCCCGATTTTAAAAAGGTATCTCCTAGAAAGATAAAATTATTCAATGAAGTATGGATTGTTGTTTCACTCTTTTTTCCTTCGACTGGGTTTTTGTTCCAACGGGTTTTTCCTAGCAAGGTTTTTAACGAGGCAGCAGGTCGATGCACAAATTTGCGATATTTGTGATTATCACTTTCTCGGATGACAAGTGTTATAGGCAATTACATTTATGCCTATGGGTGGAATAAATTAAATTACTCCCAAACAAGCAAATCGAAATATTATTTCAAATAAAGTCGAGAATATTACGGTCTTCTGCATATTGCGAGCTTTGAAAGGAAAAATGGAGGTCATGGTTTATTTGATCAAAGGTTGCTTCAAATTTATCTACTACGAAGAATTATTTCTTGAAGACAAAAAGTTTCATTATTATGGGCCAAGACAAGTCAAGTAACGGATGCAATCATCAGGGGGAGTAGACACGCGCTGTACTCTTTTTCCTTAACCATGATTTTGTCCCACTGGGTTTTCCATGGAAAGGTTTTAACGAGGCAGCTTATCATTTAGGCGTGTTCCGATAATGTTGTACTCTTTTTCCTTCGCTAGTATTTTTTCCATATGGTTTTTCTAGGAAAGTTTTTATAAGGCATGTTTTTAGTGATGTACATCCAAGGGGGAGTGTTATGAAACATATACTAGTGTGGATGTCCATTGGGCCTGAAACCCATACTTATCTGATACAACTAGGCTTTGGGTGGAAACCCTATTTATTATGTACTATAAAAATATATACTCTCACAAGGATGAATAAGAACACACATGTCTATTCTCTTATCTATCTCTTCTATTATCTCTTTATTACTCCGTACTATGTAAAATATTTCATTGAGACATACTATTGGATGCATTTTGACTTTCAGTTTGTAATTATTTCATGTGCGATGTATTTTTATTTTCTTTTTATATTTCAAAATCATAATTTTTATTTTTCATATTTTTCACTAAATAAAATACATTTGTCAATCCAGTTTAAATCTTTGTTTTTAATATTTACGAAAGTATAAAAAATACCTGCCAAATTCAAATTTGTTTTAAGGAAAAAATTACGCGAAAGTGGTAATTTGCCCCCTTAACTTTATTCAATGTTGAAATCAAGCCCCTTAACTTTCAATTGTAGCAAATTAACCTCATAACTTTAACAAAAAGTGAAATTCAATCCTGATTTTCAATTTTCACTTAAATATCAACAAAAAATCCATAATTATTTTATGCAACTAATATCAATTGTAAAAGACTAATTTAAAATTAATTAATTTATTTAAAATTAATTTTTCACCTAAAAAATATATTTTTATCCATCTTTAATAACCAAAATAAAAATATGATAAATTTTTATGAACTATCATTAAAATCATAATATGATAATAAATTGTCTAACAATTACAAAATTATATTTTAAAAATAAAACTTGCTTTTATAGATAAAAGTTGTAACTTTATAAAAAAAAAAAATTATAATGAATTAATTAAATTATAAAATAAATTTTGGTGGAATTACGTTAAAAATCAAACAAATGAGTTAAACTTCACGTGTAAGTAAAGTTAAAGGGGTTTAATTGCTACAGTTGAAAGTTAAGGGGCCTAATTTCAACATTGAACAAAATCAAGAGGGCAAATTACTACTTTCGTGAAAAAAATTATAGATATCGTAATGTAAAATTATAAAATAACCGTGCATTGCACGGGTGTCAAAACTAATTTATGGTCAGAAGCCACAAATGGAACTCTCTCCCTTTCACTAAATTTGCCTATCTAATCCACTTTTTGTGGGGGGAATAATGGGACCATGACAGGGGCGGGCCGAGGGAGGGGGGCCAAGGGGGCCCGGGCCCCCCACTCCTTTTCTGAAAAAAAAAAAATAAGTAATATTTGTAATAAATATACAACATAAAGTTGTAGTGGTTGAGTTGGTTTGGGGATCAAATGTTATTTGGGTGGTCAAGTGTTTGAGTCCTAGGACCACCCTTTTGCTATTTTTTGGTTTTTTTCATAACATTTCAGTATAATTTATGAAAATTATGTTCAAGTTGAGCTTTTTATTATTTTGTCTCGGATATATTTCTCTATTTTTGTATAAATAATTTTTTTAACACCAATTTATTTTCATCAATATATTTTCGGTTTATTTTTCTAGGCCTTTAATGCTACTTTGTGAAAATTGTAGTTCATTTGATTACTTTGTCAATATTTTTCCTAAACACGAAGTAAATAAACAATAATAAGTTTAAATCTGGTTTTTCGTTATTTTTAATCTCATAAATTTTTTTTTTATAATATATATTTTCAATACCTTTGTAATACGATTAAGACATAATTTAAAAGAAAATTACATCAACGCCGATTGTATTTATTGGATGATTTAAAAGATTAAGTACGTGTTTTTTAAATCGCACCCAATTTTTATCGTACACTTTTTTTTTTTTTTTTTCGTATGGGCCCCCCCTCACGTAAAATCCTGGGTCCGCCACTGGACCATGAGGTTAATCTTATGAAATTAAAAGAGTACTACACTGTCAAAAATATATTCACAATATAAAATAATACAATTAAGTTTTCATCGAGAAAACATGCATTTCTAATAATCACAAAACAGTATTATTTTAGTTAGATTTCAAAACAAGTTTTGACTTATTATAAAGTTCATGAATATACACCATTCGTCCGATCAATTATCATCTACTGACTTTGGTGCAAAGATGAACGAAATGCAAGTCGAATGAAATATGATTTTGTCTGTGTCAAAATAAAATTTACCATAAAAATGAAATATATGATAATTTATTGAAACACCTAAAAAGGTGATAGAGAACAAATAATCTAGACGAAACTGTTATATTTTACCAAGTACATGAGTAATAATAAAATGTCACCTGGATCATCTTGATACTTGGTTTTTGGATAAGCTGAAATTGCTCGTTCAAATCAATTTCTTTAACCTCAGATAACCCCATACTCCTAATTTTGTGACAGATTAGAAAAAAATATAAAATCATTGTGACTAGAAAGATCGTAGAATACATTTTTATTAGGGCAGGTTTTTTCTTCAACTTTATTGTTTCACGAGATACAAATATTATTTAGGCTTTATGTATATATATTATTGAAAATAATTTTTTTTTTTTTTAAAATTTGAACATCCAAATACTATAAATGCTACTCCGTAACGTAGTAACAAGATGAAAATAAACGCATTAAATTCCCATTATCCTAAAGAATCAAAAGACATTAAAGTTCTCTTATCACATTACATTTTAATAAGTTTTTTTTAATTCATTTCTTTATTTGTACAACTATAATTACAAGGTCATGATATTGTACCTTAAAAGAAAAATTACATTTATATACAAATTAGTTTTCATGAAAACCATTAGAATACATCTAAATTATCTGCATTTTAATCTAATGGTTTAGAGTTAACTTTTATATATGTCAATATGTCATATGAGAACACTAATGTCAATTACCCATGAATATACATCTAATTCATCAAAATATCAATTTAATGATTAAGATGTTGGACTTTTTCATAAGATATTGTGATTTTATTTTGATATTATTATTCTGATAAGATATTATTTTTTATATCTTATTCAGTTATCTTATGAATATGTATGTGGTCCAATTTTGGTAAGAATCAGTTTCTTCTGATCAAAGAAACTTACTCCTATTTTGACTAGGTCTATTATTTTTATTCTGTTCACACACAATATTTCCATAATCACCTACTACTCTTTGATGGCAAGACTAGTATATATATGAGGGTGATTTATTTGTTTTGGTCACTGAACATACTCTCCATTATGAAATAATACACAATCTATTTAGTGAGAAGGAGGGTTTGGATCGGAACCAGTTAATTACAAAGGGTTAACGTATTATAAGCAAGTCAGATCTGAAGATTATTATTATTATTATTATTGGGGTCCTTCTTTATTATTATTTCTTATTAATGAAGACTATATTTATTAATTTATCAGCAATGGCTGGAGGTAAGTCTTGATCCTATCGCTTACGCATATTCATCTCATAATTATATAATTTGTATGAGATTAAAATTTATAAATCTTACATAAGAATTTAAGATTAAACTCTTGTCATTTTAGGTTTGTTATTTTCATCTTAAAACTAGTTTCAACGCTCGAACTCGTTTGGGCTTTCTATAATTATCTTAATCAGAATCATACGCTTTCCTCAAATCCATCTTAATCATACACCTGGGAGAAGTGGATTTCCTTGAATACAATCTCACTAAATCCTGACAAATCAAAATATTCTCTGCAATGTGTCTTTTCTTTATAAAACCACCCTGATTCATGCTGATGATATCAGGTAATACAACTCCAAGTCTTGCACATAGAAGTTTAGCAATACACTTGTAAATAGTGTTACAGCAAGCTATTGGACGAAAGTCCATGACAGAACTAGGGCATTGCACTTTACGAATCAAACTAATGATGGTAGTATTGAGCTGTTTCAACAGTTTACCATGAGTGAAGAAATCTTTGATAGCTGCACACACATCCACACCCACCACACTCCAAGCATCTTTAAAGAATTAAGAATTGTACCCATCTGGTCCTGGAGCTTTATTTGCAGGAATGGAGAACAAACAGTCTTTTATCTCCTCAGAAGTAACAGGCCTTAAAAGCTGCTGACTATGATTTTCTGTTACACAATTACCAGCTTGGACAATTGGATTATGAACACTTTGTACATCTTTATTGCTTCCCAATAAGGACTTATAATATTCCACAAAAGTATCCTCAATCTCACAAGGCTCCGAGCAAAGAACGCCATTCATATTCTCGACTTGAAAAACCTTGTTTCTAATGTGTATTTCCTGGATATGACGATGAAAGAAGAATGTATTCTCATCACCCTCTTTTAACCACTCTACTTTTGATTTCTGGACTAAGAATTTCCATCTTGCTTTCTTGAGCGACCAAGCCTGGTCCATAGCAGCCTTCTGCATTCAATAGAAGTTGATTGAGTGGATCAGACTGTAACTGACACTGAATATCAGTCAAAGCTTGCTGCGCAATATCATTTGCTTTCTCAACATCTGCATATTTGGCTCTGTTAAGCGTTTTCAAAACACTCTTTAATTGCTTTAATCTCTTAACCAAGGAGAACATTCTTGTACCAGCAACATCAGACATCCAAGTTGTTTACACCAAATTGAGGAAAGAAGCATCTGCCCCCCACATGTTGTAATATTTAAATGGCACCTTGCAGTTCTGAATTTGAGGACGTCTATAGCACACCATAGGTGAATGATCAAACGTACCCTCATTGAGGAAATAAGCATAGGCATTAGGATACTTCCGCAGCCAGTCATCAGAAATTAAACATCTATCCAATCTAGAATAGACTCTGTCCACACCCACTTGCTTATTATTCCATGTGTAGAACACACCTTTCGAAGAAATATCAACAACAGAACAATAAGTAACACAATCACGAAAATCCTCCACCTCAGACAGAGATACTCTACTACCCAATCTCGCATTCAAATGCAACAGAGCATTAAAATCACCACAAATCATCCAAGGTATACTATAAGTATCCTTCACATTCTTAAGGTCAGTCCACAAATCCTTTCTAACATCAAGAGCATAGAACCCATACACCACACTTACAAGAAACTGATCCCCTGTACCAATTTCCTTGATCAGACAAGTGAGCTGTTGAGCAGAAGCAAACTTCACTTGAACTTGAAACAATTGTGGAATCCAAATGCACCAAATCCTGCCTCCTTCATGATGTGTATTATTATTAATACCCTTCCATTGTTTCCCAATTTTATTGAGAACCCCTACAAAATCCCGATCTTTAACTTTAGTCTCAACTAAACCACACAAACCAATCTTATTCTTATAAGATATGACCTAATATCAGCATGCTTTGAAGCTTTATTCATACCCCTAACATTCCAACATCCAATGTTATCCATGAGGAACCATTTCAGAAGAAGAGGACTCCCCAACACCAAACACTTTATCATTTTGAGCAAAGAGCTGTGCATACGAAACAGGTGAAGCAAACTCTTGCCTCATGATCTGAATAATAGGGCTGACAGGAATCACAGGATCACCAACCTTCCCCTTGTCCTTTGACAGCACCCCTTTCTCAACGACATTACCAGTAAGCTCCTTGTCTTTGGACACAACAAATTTTTCGACTGCCATCACAGGAGAACTGGCTTTCTTTGCCACGGACACCATTGGTGGAGCAGCCACAGGCAGCACCTTTGGTTGCCACACACGCGACACCTTTGGTTTATCACCCATCTTCCTACAAGTAGACACCAAATGTCCCACAGACTTACAACCAGTACACACTTCAGGTTTCCACTCATATTCAACCATTACAGTCTCCATCTTCCCCTTTTCATCCAAGAAAGATATAGCATCCGGTAACTGTTGACCCACTCGCACTTCCACTAAGAGTTGAGCATATCCCAACCTAGTCTTTTCAACCGTGGCCAAGTCAGCTCTCTTAAAATTGCCAATTAACGACGCTATTTTCCCCAGAGACTTTTCCCCCCAGAATTTCAGCCCCAAGCCACAAAGTCGCACCCAAATCGGAACATGTTGCACTGCCTCTTTGGTAAGAATAGACAAAGGATCCCAAGGCTTGACAATAACTGGCTTCTTGTCAAATAAAGGAAAACCCTAAGAAATCACCTTATCCCTAATGGCAATCGAAGGAAAACGAACTAAAAACACATTATTAGGAAGGAAAGATATCTTCGAGTACTCAAATTGTCCCCATATACGCTTAATAAAACCTGATAACAATTCCCGTGGTGGATTACCACCCAAAACATAGCAAATAATAGCAGATGCCCAATAATCAATTTCACCTGGAACGACTTCCTCCGTCAATTACAATTGTAGAACTGATTTAGGCGTTGCTTTCTTACGAACCTCATTCCATCGTTGTTCAGGAGAATTCATCACAGGCGGAGGATCCAACACAATATCAGGGTCATCACTCAGTATATCATACAGATCCAAAGGCGCCACCCCCACCACCTCGTTCACACTACGTTTCTTAGCGTTGCTCGAAGAAGGCCCACCACGATCAGGCCGATCCACCGCAGAAACATCCAAGCGTAAATCAGCAGCATTCGCAAAGGAAAGTCTCTGTATTGATCGAATTTACTTACGAGATTTAGAGTTTTTGGTATTCCTAGCCATGTCGCAGAGAACACCTAAATCTCCCTAAAAATCGCCTCTTTTTTCTTCAATTGATTTTTACTTGAAGAAAATCAATTCCTTGAGCTATTTGCTATATATTGCGGTACTGCTGTTCCTATTTATATTTTGCAGGTTTTGGCGGTCCTGAGCCAAAACCCGAGACGAGTGCAGCACGTACGAGTACCGAGACCTCAAGACCAAGCTCGAGCTTATACGGGAGCTCGGGATAAGAATAAAGACGCAAAGGACTAAGGCCCGAATGAATCATAGGCATTCGAGGAGAAATGAAGAGGCCCGGCCCAAACTTTGGGACCGGCCGGTCTGGGGGGACTGGCGGCCGGCTGGAAGGCCCAATTTCGCGTGTTTCTGATTTAATTGGATTGGATTTTGGAAATTTGTATAAAAAGACTTTTAGGACGAATTAAATAGGTCATGCTTTATTTTACTGTTTTAGTTTTAGTTTATCTCTCCAAAATTCCCTAAAACCTTAGTTTAGTTTACTTTGCAAGATTTGTTCTTAAAGATTTCAAGATTCAGTCTTTATTTCAATATTTATTTCAGGTTCATCTTTTATTGTTTTTATTTATTTGTCATGTCCATTATTGATTGCTTTAGTTTAGTTTTAATTATGCATAGCTGTGGATACCCATATCCGTACCCTCCCAAACAAAACCCTGTGATGTATCACGGACTTTTATTACGCATGCTTTAACGTTGACTTAAACGGTTCTAACTAATGTCGAATTCATTTTGAGTCGTTTTAAATGTTAAAATGATTAAGGTCGCTTCACATCGCATTTAAATAAACGTTCATTTTATCCATTTGGAGTCTAGCTAGGTCCTTGTCCTGCTTCATTTGGCATGAGCTTCGCATTTGCACTACAATTAGCCCTTTTACATTAACAAGGTCTAATTCAGCATTCCTAAATCCCTAAATTTAGGCCCGGTAGCTAAAACCGCTATTTAGCCCCCTCTTACACAAAATACGGCTTCACGTCTTACCTTATTTCACAAAAACTATGCAAATACACCCTTTTCATTTTTCCGGGTCTCGGGCCCGAAACCGAGCCCAAGCCCAGCCTTTGGCCCGCACTCCAAAGCCCTAAGCATCACAAAATATCTCAGAAATATCCTAGAGGTTTTCTTGAGCTACACGTTTGAGATTATCACGAAATCTTTCCAAGATATAATTCAACCGAAACTAGGAAACTACACAAAAACCCAACCTTCGAACCGCATAAGCTTATGCGGTTTGGTGGGGCAACCGCATAAGCCTATGCGGTTTGTCCAGGCAACCGCATAAGGCTATGCGGTTCCCAGGCCTGTTTTTATCCCCGATTTCCTAATTTCTCCGAGGTTTTTAGTATATATACAGCCCTATACCTCGACCTCAAATCATACTTTCAGAGCATCTTACACACACAATTCACAACCAGAATACATCCTTTACACCACAAATTCTCTCATCTTATACTTTTGCATCCACAAAAGCCTCAAGCACTCAAATTCTTGAGTTCAACACACCATCCCGTGTTGAATTCATCCTCCTTTCAAGTTCAAGAACGGCTCGCCAGATCTGAAGCGGCAGGACAAGGTAGGTACCGATCCACTTGGATCAAAGCTTTTTCTTAATTTCTATGGACTAACAAAGGGGTCTGCACTTTGGCGCCGGCTTTGGCACCAGTAGCGCTTGCACTCCAAGTGTTCTATTTACTTCGGGTACACTCCATATCCGATGACACGCCAAAGTCGCATAAGCAACCGACCTTATAAAATAAACCAATGGACAATTGAACTTTATTTTATTTGCATGCATCTTGCACCGTCTTATTTTGCATTAAAATCAACTTAAACAATGAATTCGACCTTTAATCGAACGTTTTTCGTTAACAAGTTAAACATGCTAAAGCGAGGGTTTTAATCAATCTTTTTGCATCTGCATCTGCATTCTTTTACAAACTTATCGCACTTGTACGTAGCGATAACATTAGCTCAAATATCATCTTACAAGGATTGTTCTAGGTCAGTAGAGGCTCTTTTTACATAGGCTTTTCTAAAAGGTTTTCATAAATCATTATTTGAACTAACTCTTTTTCTAAAGGACCTCACTAGAATCCAATCTGGTTTCACAAGCCTTAGATCTAGGGGTGTCGGCGTGCTCCAAAATCTAGGACATGTTTTTAACTTAGAACATGGTAGCAGGTTCCTATTTTCCGCGATAAATAGGTGGCGACTCCATAACAGTTCTTAAAGGTTTTTCTAACTTAATCTTTTTTAACTTTAAAATCCGCCCTTAAGCAAGACGCCGAGTTGGGTCCCTCCCGGGTTCCACAGTTTGGCGACTCCACTGGGGAGATCTTATTTTTAAAACCAAAAACTAGCTTTTTCTTTTTAAAAATAAAGAGGTGAAACTTGAAAGCCTTGAACAATCCAAGTATACATATTTGAGCTATGCACATTCGTTTAGAGTCCATTCCTTTTGGAATCTAGGCACCCTTTGCACCCTCGAGAGGTGGTTCCCATATGCAGGCTTGTCCACTCGATAAAGCACATGCCGGACTAGCTTTCCTCTCGCCCCTCCACGGCTTGCCGTAAACGACTATCTCGACCGCCCCAGTGCTCCCTTCAGAAAACCTATCGCCCCGGCGTAAGGAAATGAAGGGGTTAAGTATCTGCCAAAGCGTACTCGAGGTAGTTGGAGGTGTACCCGACTGACTCATTTTTCACCCCTTTTTGAGTCATACGTACAAGTTCGAGGCTATGCACCCCATGGTCTTTTTCAAAACGAGCATTTGCATTCATATCTTCGAAAAACTCGCTTTAACTTTTCAAAGATAAACGAACCTAACATCTAACAAACTAACACTTTTCAAACAAAACTCTCGCGAATTTTTGAAATAAACCTTTTCAAAACTTCCTTTTTCACTAACAAGCAAAAACCCGAGCAAGGACTAAAACCCGAGCTCGTGGATTTCAATCCTCTAGGTCACACGGCCTAGACTCCGTTTTAACATCCTCGACTCGACTCGCTCAAGCCGAATCCTTTTTCTTTTACACATCCGACTCGAGCTCACCTCGGCAAATCACCGATATCAGTTCGACGCATGCAAAGCAAAATCTTTTAACATCGAGACGAGATGTGCGCACGCATCCTCGCCTCAAAAGCTTCCCTTAGCAAAACCTTTTCGAAAACCTCCTTTTTCAAGATTAAAAGGTCTTTCTAAACAAAGAAATGAGCTAAAATGAATGCCTAAAATGAATGTGAGTCTAGTGGGTCGAGTCGTGTCGCTAATATACAAAGTGAAATGCAGGCCTCAGCTGACTACTCACCATGAATCGCATCATCACCCCTTCCTTCAAACGCTCCTCAAAGATGGCTAACCTCAACAAGCTGAAAACCCTCCGTCACCGCATTGATCAGCTCACCAAAAACATTGACAACTTGAAGGCCTTGCATCAATTCGAAGTTGCACGTTTGGAACAACGCTCCAAGGCCGACAAGCATGTCTCCCTCCACACTCTCGTCACTGACTCCAAAGGGACGAAGAAGATTTCACCCAATATCTCGTCCGCTGGAGAGGATTACTTGCTCGGGTTCCGAATCCTCCGCACGAAGACGAACTCATGTACACATTTCTCGGTAGCCTACGACCCGAGTGGCGAAGACATTTTGATTACGGCGACGCCGAGAATTTCGAAGAACTCATTGAAATTGCCCTCGGAGCCCAAAGCAACCCCACAATCTATGACAATCCGGCAATCTTCCTCGGATCAGCACCCGTCATGGATTGCTCCTACTTGGTCACACCCACCAACAACCAAATCAATGGGGTCTGGTTCAGTGATGACGAAGACGAAGAGTGGCCACCCACTAACAAAACGGTAGCTCAACTCTCGGCTGCTCCTTCCTCGAATAAAAACAAAAGCAACAAGAAGGGAAAGAAAAAGAAGGGCAAGCAGTCCGAAAGCAAAGAAAAGGGCAAGCAGTCCGAAAGTAAAGATCAAGAAGAAAAGGGCAAGCAGCCCGAGAAGGAAGACCAAGACGAGGTTTCACATCTCACACGCTCTGGTCGTCCTTATCAAAATATTTTCACAGATGAACATGCCAGAAAAGCGACTGCGGCCGAGAAAGGCAAGGCCGTAGCCCAAGAAGATAATACCTCTACAAGTACACCCTCCACCTCTACAGTGATTCCACCACCTAACACGAATGAGGTGCTTCAGAAGCAGCTCGCTCGCACAAAAGCCGATGTTTCCATCTGGGCCCTTTTACGAGACTCAGCTGAACATAGGAACGCATTCATTCGCGCTCTACAAATAGCATGTGCAGACGCTGAGATCTCCCCAGATCAAATGGTCAGCCATGTCACTAGGGATTGGTTACCGGGGGCTATCACCTTCTCAAATGATGATCTCCCCGCATTTGGATCAAACCACAACCTCGCCCTATACATCAGTGTTGAATGTATAAAGAAAACTTTGCCCGTGTCCCTTGTTGATAACGGATCTGCAGTCAATGTTCTACCATTGGCCACCGCACATCGCCTCGGCCTATCCGATAAAGACTTCACCCCAAGCATGGACGGAGTCAAGGCTTTCGACGGAACCCGACGTCACGTGAAAGGAACCATTTCTCTACACATACGCAGTGGTCCCATAGAAAGAAAAGTCGAGTTTCAAGTCATCGACATGACCCCTTCCTATAACATACTCCTGGGACGACCATGGATTCACTCCACCAAGGTCGTAACTTCTACTCTACATCAAAAGGTTAAGATCCCCCTCAACGAGGAAATCATGACCTTGAATGCCTCAAACTTCCGAGCCCTTTTCGATACACCAAAAGAGCCCGGTCTGCCAAATTGTGGTGAACATGAAGACTTATGTGGTTTCGACTTCGAAGTTGGCGCCATCACGCGTACATGAAGGTACCGGGAAAAAGCGATAGACCTATCGACGCCTGGCGCCGAGCCTCGCCCGTGGCGCGAGGCGGAATCTTCTCGCAGGAAAAAGTGCGAAGTTTTGAGAAAAATGGGGGAGATCATTGCATGAATTTGTGACCAAAAAGAAAAGTAGAAAATCCTTTTTGAAAGTGTATTTTCGGAGTCGCCACCAAATATTAAAGGAATTTGGAACCTATTCAACGCGTCTTGAAATACAAGACACGAGTGTCTCAGATTTCAAGGTGCGTCGATACCTATCTATCTGAGGTTTGAAACCAGAGAAGGGGGTTCGGAGTGAGGTTACTTTTTGAAAGTTTTGACAAAATGAGTTTTGAAAACAGTAATCAAAAAGCCTACATAAGAGTAGTCTCTACTAATTTGAAAACATTTGCTTAATTTCGATATTTGGGCTAAAAGTCACGCTACGTACAAGTGCGAATAAACATGACTCGATTAAAATGCATAAATAATGTAAATTGTCAAAATAATGACATATTGCTATAGGAAATGTACGTTAAATAATAATTTATTGACTAAATTATTACTATAGGCGTTATTTTCCGACCTCGTATTAGAATTTGTGAAAAACCCTCGGTTTGACATGCTAAAAGACTACATGAAGCGGTACAATTTAGTGTTGGATCCGTGATTCTAGTCGTTATTTCATGCATGAATGAGGACTTGCATAATTATAAAAGTGCCGTCGGTTTGCTTTAGAGATAATGAGTCGTTTATTTTTGCGATATTGGCGGGGTTTAGTCGGATTATGAATCCGAATTGCTACTGGCATAGTATTACGAATACGGCCGCTAGTGCCAATATCGGGTTTGGGGTTAATGTAACCCCATTGTCCGAGTCTCAAACGTCCAGCCCGTAGGTAAAATGTTTACCTTTCGAAAATGTAAAGGCGGTATTTTTGAGTGGATTTTGGGAATAGTGTATGTGTGCTAAAGCGGGTATTGAAAATGAATGAAGTGGGTTGGTATTTATAGAGTTTTGGTGGTTTACGTGGGATAGCAAAACTTAATCGCTTTGTATCTGCGTTTAAGTTTGCTTGAGTTAGATATTTTGAAGAAAAATCAAAAAGTATTTGGTACAAAACAAAGTAAATCGCTTTGTTGACGAGCGATTGTATTTTTAATCGCTCATCAGCTGGCGATTTCATTTTTGTTTTGGTGAAATTTGTTTATGCCGCCATTTGGTTTTGGGGGTTTGATTAAGTAATGATTATGTTTTGTTGTTTACTTATGAGCTAAGTCTTTGTTCAGTTTTGGTCCGAATTTCGGTTTTCGTGTTTCGGTTTTTGTCGTGTTTTTCGGTTTTGGCTTGAAATAAAATAATATTAGGTTATATTATTTTACGGTTTCATAAAACCTAACTTTGTGAAAATGTGACACGGGACGCACTTTGGCCCGTTTTGAGTGTTGTGTTAGTGTGCGTTTTTGGGTCGTTTTTGTAAGTTTGGGCCGTTTTGTAGCTAGTTGAAATTTGTTTTGTGGCTTGGGTTAATAAGACGTTCCTATATTGTGCTCGTGTTACGCTCATGATGACTAAAATTGACATTTACTTTCATGATTATGCAAGTCCAAATTAATACGCTAAAAATGACTAATACGTTTTAGACACTTTTGTACCGTTTCGACTCTTTTAAAAGCATGTATGAAAGTCCTTTTCATCATCGGGTTTGTTTTTGGGGGAAGTGCGGATACGGGTATCTACAGAGCCCCGGTTTGGTGAGCTCGGACAAAGCGTTAGTCAAACTTAAAGATAGTATCCAGGACCATTACGATCTCGATACTACCTGGCGGCGCTAAGCATGTGTCTTATGGGAGAGACGAGGACTTAGCGTCGGGAAATGCGAGGAGGGGCGATATGTTTTTAAGGACATGACGGTCCTACATGTTTAAGGGCATGTCGACCGCATGTGGCACGAGTACTCCCGGTGGCGCCTTGCTTGTGTTTCCGTTTGTGCTCCTTGCTTTGCTTGCGCTTCTGGCTTGCGCTCCTTTGCTTTGCTTGCGCTTCTGGTTTGTGCTCCTTTGCTTTGCTTGCGCTTCTGGCTTGTGCTCCTTTGCTTTGCTTGCGCCGGCTTGCGCTCCTTTGCTTTGCTTGCGCCGGCTTGCGCTCCTTTGCTTTGCGCGCACGGCTTGTGCTCCTTTGCTTTGCTTGCGCTCGGCTTGTGCTCCTTTGCTTTGCTTGCGCCGGCTTGCGCTCCTTTGCTTTGCTTAAGCCGGCTTGCGCTCCTTTGCTTTGCTTGCGCTTCTGGCTTGTGCTCCTTTGCTTTGCTCGCCCTTCTGGCTTGCGCTCCTTGCTTTGCTTTCCTTCTTTGGACGTCTCGTAGAGAGGAGGTTCTGGCGTTTATTGGGGTTTGGTTTATAAGAGTGGTTTAGATTTTTGTGAACGTCTCGTAAGGAGGCTACGTGTTTTTCTCATAAAAGGTTAGGTTTTTATGAACGTCTCGTGAGGAGGTTACGTGTTTTTTGGTTCTCATAAAAAGGGCTAGGTTTTTATGAACGTCTCGTGAAGAGGCTACGTGTTTTTGTGTTTTAACGTCTCGTGAGGAGGCTACGTGTTTTTGGTTTCTCATAAAAAGGGTTAGGTTTTTATGAACGTCTCGTGAGGAGGCTACGTGTTTTTGTGGTTCTCATAAAAAGGGCTAGGTTTTTATGAACGTCTTGTGAGGAGGCTACGTGTTTTTGTGTTTTAACGTCTCGTGAGGAGGTTACGTGTTTTTGTATTTTTCATAAAAGGTTAGGTTTTTATGAACGTCTCGCGAGGAGGCTACGCGTTTTTGTATTTCTCATAAAAAGTTAGGTTTTTATGAACGCCTCGCGAGGAGGCTACGTGTTTTTGTTGGTTGGGTTGAAATCGTGTTTAAAATGGGTTGAAAGGTGTATTGGGCCGAGGAAATGGCCCAAAACCAAACAGAAACCCATGAAACAAAATAAAATCGTGATGGCTGGCGTTTTCGTTTTTGTTTTGTGAATCTGTATAAAAGTCGGGGAAGAGAAAGGAGGAAGGTTTATTTCGTTTCTAAAATAAAAACTAAATCGATAACCTTAAAAATCAATCCGGCGATTTTCTAGACCAAAATTTGATTTTCCGACTCCTATAATTCGTCATGGACCAAGGTACGTATTCCACTCACTTGGTTTTTCGGGTTTTGAAGTTTGTTTGAGTCGGTTTTAACTCGAAATACCGTTTTCTAGGGTTTGGGTCGAAAATGTCGGTTTGATTCGAGTTTAGCTCTCGTCCTTGCTTGAAAACGTTAGCCATGGTTTTTATAGTGCTTGCCTCGCTTGTCTTGCTGTCGTTGCGTGAAAACCCGACTTGTGGCCTCGATTTTCGTGCGTTTCGACTCGGAGGGTATTTTGGTCATTTTTGAAAACGTCCCGAAAATGGCTCGAAACTTCGGTGTAGCTTACCCATTAGCAGTGTAACGCGTTGGTGAGCTCGGTTTGTTGAAATGTGCGGGAAGAGTGGTTCGTTTGGGTGGAAAACCGTGTAGAAGGGGGTAAAGTCGGGGTTTTGCTCTGTTTTCGTTACTTAAAACGATCCCGATTGGCTTGGTTGTTTTGGAAGTGTTGTAGTATGCTAGGGTATAGGTTTGGGTGGCTTGTGTGCGAAAAAGCGGCTGAAAAACCGTAATTTTCGTGTGTTTTGGTATAAGGGCCAATTTTGGTGAAATTTTCGGTTCCGAAACTTGCCCGAATTCTCTGTATTGTGTTTTCATTGCTAGTATGGTACACTTTTAGTCTTGTTTTGCAGGAAATGTGTTGTCTGGAGGTGTTTTTGAGGGTTTTTTGGAGTTTAGGTTAGGTTTCAGAATGTCGCATTTCCTCGCTTTTCGTGCCCCGTTAATGGAATGTATGGTAATGTATGTTGTCTGTGTTGGCTAGGGGGTTGGTTTGTGAGAAGTGGGGGGTTGTTGGGTTGAGTTATGGTCAAGTAAAGGTCGATTTTGTAGTTTGGAGGTGTTTCGTAAAGCTATTGATCGAGGTGTTAGGGACATCGTTTTATACGAAATTTTTTGCATGAGCTTATTGTGATTTATGGGTTGGGTTTGTGTCAGCAAATATGGGTTTCTGGCTTTCTGTAGCGTTTTTCCCTCTCCTGCTATTTTTGGTTTAAAGAGGCCTGCTTTCTGCTGTTTTGGCCAATTCTCTGCTGCTTTTGTGCGTGCTTGCTCTTAACTTGACCGAGTAGGACGTATATATCGTATACGTCTCATGGATTTCGGTTTCCTGTGCTTCTGCTCCGTTTTGGCCTTATCTGTCAAAAATGGGCCTATGGCTTGCTTTTTGCTGCTTTGTCTTGATCTTTCTAGAATGATTTCTTTGTTCTTAGTTTTAAGTATGTCTTTGAATCTTGTGCAGGTGATCCTAGGCCTCCAGCGCCTACTTCCAGTGACATGGATCGGGTCTTGGCCGGCGTTGACTTTACTGTTCCGGGGGGCGAGCACACTCCTACTTCGGGGATGCCTGCGCCCTTGGAGGTTTCCGACGGTCCGTCTCAGTCGGACTTGCTGAGAGCTTTTCCTCAGACACCTGGAGCTTCTACGACGCCTTGAGTGAGTTTCGGCCTTGGTGTGGAGTCTCCGCCTTTACGCTAGTGGTGCTAGTCTTTGTTGGTGCGTCGCCTGGGCTTTCGCTAGTGGCCTGGGGCGTGGTCTTTGTTCTGGTGGTCTGAGCCGCTTGATTAGTGGTGTGGGTCGTGGCGTTCTTTGCCGAGTCGCCGCTTTTGACTAATGTGAGTGCGTGAGAGGCCGTCGTTGGCGGGCGCGGTCTTACGGTGGCGCTAGCGGTAGTGGAGCTCTTCTTGGGTCGTCGAGGTCTCTGTTGGTGGCGAGGTCGGACCAGTGTCGTCGAGTCTTTGTAGGGGCGCGGACGTGGCGCCGCTGTGGAGACGTCTGAGGCTCCTGGGGGGGGCCGTGGCGGAGGTCGGGCGTAGGCTCAGGTCTCTGCAGGGCGTGGCCGTGGGCTGTCTTTGGAGGGGCGCTGTGGCTCAGAGAGGGCGAAAGCGAGGTGGAGGGTCGATGATGCGGGGAGGCTGGATAGGGCACGTCCTGAGATTGATTCCCTGCGTGCTGTCTTGCAGCGTCGTGACCAGTCGTAGTAGGCTTGGACTTGTATATTTCGGACTTGTATTATGAATATTAGTTTTTGTTTTGTGTGGTTGGTTTTTGGATTTGTGTATGGTTGGTTGATTTTTGGACTCGTGGGTGTTTATGGGTTTAATTTGGTTATTTTGTCTTGTTGCAAAAAATGCATTCCTGTGTCGAAACCGGGTCTGTAATCCTTGCGTAATTGCTTGCCGAGCGAACCTGCAAAACATTGTTAGTCGTGAAAGCATAAATATACGTCTCGATTGAGGTGACTCGCTAATGGTGAATTAAATGCAAAATGAAGAGTTTTTGAAAAATCTTTGGTTAGGACATATTTTAGACTCGTAAAAAGACGTTTTTGACATAGTAAAAATGCGAGCTAAAACGACGTTTTGAGACGAAAATTCGTGAATGCGAAAATCATATTTTGTGTTGTGTTTAATTTTTGTGTGATTATTGTGTTTTGTAAAAAGTGAAAAATACGAAATACGGGAATCGATCACGCAAATCGAGACGACGCGGCGGGACCAATTTTAGTCGGTCATGAGGTCGGTAAAAAGTAATAGGGGTTAAATATTTTAGGGTGTAGGTGTGTAAGAAGTGTAAGAAATCGAATAATTTTGTCAGAAAAGAAAAAGAAAATCGCCTGTAAACAGGCGATTTGATTTTTAATCGCCTGTTTACAGGCGATTAGAATTTTGTTTTGTGGTTTTTGTTTGATTTATTTTAATCGCTTGTTCACCAGCGTTTAAGTTTTTGTGTTGTATTTCGTCTTGCAAATTTCGGCTATAAAAGGAGGGCTAAGTTAGTTCATTTCACTCATCCTCTCGTCTTCTATTCTTGATTTTCCAAAAATATTCAGAATATTTACGGAACATTCGTCGAGTTATGGAGAGTTTTGAAGGAAACTTGCGTCGTTGGTGTGCGTCCTTGTCGGGGCTGGAAGAGGAAGACTTGAAAGATTGCGGTTTTGGGTCCTCCTGGGTCTAGGGCGGCCGAATGGAGCCCGAGTTCTGGATGCGTGTCTCGACTATTGGGACTTGAGTTTCCACGTTTCCGTTTTCCTAGTGGGAGGTCTGTCAGTTGGTCGAGGAATCGAGAACCATTGGTGGTTGGTTGCGAACTAACATTCCCGTGTGCGTTAGATCGGGCCTGGATATAAGAGGCACGTGCAGAACTACCTTCAGATGACTCGTGTGGAGACAGAGGAGTTATTTGTTGGGAGTCGTATCAGCCTCTATCGCTTGTGCAAGCGGCTTATGAGCCGAAAAATGAGACGATCTCCTTTGGTGCCAGAAAAGAGGCGTTGGCATTCGCTTAGTCCATCGTTACATGTTTCCTAATTCTTTGTATGAGGGAGCGCTTGGTGATCTCGCCTAATCACCGCTGCTCAAGAGATGGAGTATGGTCGTAACCCTTCCGCCGTGATCCTAGCCGAGGCGATCCTGAGTGCGAATGATCGTGTACTGCAATAGGCGAGCCCGTATCGAGGGTGTCCCTTAATCGCCAGGTCCGGTTGATGGAAGCGGTTGGCGTGCTAGGTGATATTCTTTGGGTCACATCCTGCCGGGACGTGACTAGTCGTTATATTAGGTGGCCGGATCCACATCGCCATGCCACGGCGATTACTTCCACTGGACTTGTGGGGTCATCGACCATCCGTTGGTTGGTACCGTGGTGGGGAATAGTTGATGTGACGGCAAGTGAGGCTGGCGATGGTTCGTCTGGTGTCCTCCTTTGCGGATTCGACATGGGTGTTTACATCCATCCCGCAGTGAGGAGACAGATAGGGTGGGCCTGATTCATTCCTGGTCATGACACCAAGGTGCAGGGCATGCTTATGTTGACTAGTGGCATGGCCGATGCCTGGTGGCGGATGGATTACGCGCCCTAGGTGGCTGTGGCGGGTACTCCTAGGGCGACTCGGGTATCACGAGCCCACGCTAGGTGGACTATTGCGCAGAGCCCCCACAAGAGGTCACGCGCCGAGCCCCAGAGCTCAGCGGGCTTTCTCGGATGTGCCTTATGACCGGCCGAGCCTTGGGCGTATCGGTGGTGATGGCGAGGGTTCGAGTTGAGCTACTCTCTACCGATGAAAGTGTGTTACGTCGGCATATTCCAGGGTCAGGTGATCAAGGTTGTTATGGCAATGTTGGGGATCGCCATTGGGGTTGAGGGTTGGTGCTCCCTTTATCCAGCTGGAGAGGTCTTGAGTCGGCTTCGGAGAGTAACCTGGTTTTAGTTTATGTGTGCTTTGTTAGTATTATGTTCATATTATGTTGTATTATGTAATATATTACCTATCCTAAACCCGATGTACATGCCGGGACTCGTATTGTAATATATAGTGTTTGTTAGTGTATTTCTAAGGTCGTAGTTATGCTCCTATGTTTGAAAAATCCAAAATGTAACCGTTCTTTTTAAGATTAATAAAAATCAGGTTTTTATTTACGACTCTGCCTCATTTTGCTTGTTATTTTGTGTGAAATTCCTTGGCTCTAATCTTTTTTCAAAGGTTTAGAATGCAAGCATTTTTTTTGTTGACTATTCCCTCGACTTTTTTAAGCTTTGGGTTTGTCGTTTTGTGTTGAATGTCGTTCTTTTTACCCTTAGGTTAAAAAACGAATTTTTGTGTTGACTATGTCCTTGGCCTTTTTAAGCTTTAGACGCGTCATTTTTGTGTTGAATATCGCCTTATGTTAACCCATTAGGTTATGAGACGGTTTTTGTGTTGACTATATCCTCAGCCTTTTTAAGCTTTGGACGCGTCATTTTTGTGTTGAATATCGGTTGCGCTTTTTGCAAAGCTGCCTACGTATCCACGAAAAGTGGAATCAAACCGGCGTAGTTCGAGAGTGTATGTTTAAGGGCATACCGGCCCATGAGTTGTGTTTGCTTTTTTTGTGGTGAATGTGCACGTTTAGGGGCATGCCGGCCCATGAGCTTGTTTAAGGACCTGCCGGTCCATGAATTGTGTTTGGTGGATGCATGTTTAGGGGCATGCCGGCCCATGAATTGTGTTTGCTTTATGGAATGTGCACGTTTAAGGGCATGCCGGCCCATGAGCATGTTTAAGGACTGTAGGTCCATGAATTGTGTTTGATTTTTGTGGAGAGAAAGAGCGCTTTAGGGGCATGCCGCCATGAGCATGTTTAAGGACCTAGGTCCATGAGCATGTTTAAGGACCTAGGTCCATGAATTGTTTTTATAAAATTGTATTTCTGAGATACATTGCAAGGGGTTTTTAGGGTAGTATTTCTTGAGTTGATCGAGGTTTGTGGCGAGGTTGAACTCTTGGCCGTCGAGTCGGTTAGTTTGATCAAGCTCACTTGCGTGTAGATCTCCTTGACGCAGGTAGGGCCCCGCCCGATTAGGTTTGAATTTTCCTCGTGGGTCGACCGGAAGTGGTGCCCTGATCGACTTTAGTACGAGATCACCTACTTTTATGTGTCGTGGCTTAACCTTTCGTTTGTTGAATGCTCGTTGTAGTCGGGCTTGGTACATTAAATGCGGTGCTCGGGGAATGCGATCGGCGTTCATCCAGGAGCATGAGTTGTTAAATGCAGTTCACGGGCCCATTCTCGCTCGGGATGCTACTTTCCATTAGTATCTTGCAGAGATTGTATTTATTTCCATCGGTTGACGGCTTCCATGCCGTAGGTGAGGAAATAGGGGGTCATGCCCGTAGGGGTTCGGATGGTAGTACGGTATCCCCAGAGGGCATATGGTATTTTGTTAGGCCAATCTTTGCAGCTGTCGATCATCTTCTCAAGTATGGTGACGGCCAGTCTTGTTTCTTTGCCAATGGCTCCATTGGTTTGGGGTCGATAGGGTGAGGATTTGTGATCTTGCCGATGTTGTATTTTGTGAGTATGGCTTCGGTCTCGCGTTGAAAGTGTGAACCTTGATCGCCGATGAACTGCGTGGGGTATGCCATATCGGCATATGATGTTGGTCGGGATGAGCTTGGCGACTTCCTTGGAGCCAAGGGTCCGAAAAGACGCTGCTCCCACCCATTTAGTGAAGTAGTCGATGGCCACCAGACGTAAACGGTGACCTCCTGCTCGATGGGGTGGACTTTTCCTATCACGCCGATGCCCCAGGTTGAAAAGGGCCAGGTGAGGTTAGGTGTATAGTGGTGAAGGTGGTATATGTTGGGCGTTCTTTGAAAATTTGGCGGTTGTGGCAATGCTTGGCGTATTGGATCTGATGCTTCCATGGTCGCCCAATACCATCCTAGCCGTAGGATTTGTTTACTGAGTGCTCGAGCGTTCATGTGGGTCCGTGATTCGCCATCATGGACTTGCGTGATGATTTCCTGCCCCTTCTTGTAGTCGACACATATGAGCAGTGTCCCTTGTGGTGTCTTCTTGAGTAATTGTCCCATCTCTAGCACAAATTGGGAAGCTAGGAGCCTGATAGCCCTCTGTCCGCGTTTATCGGTGTCGGGTGGGTAGGTGTTGTCCGTTTTGTAGTTGATTATGGCTTGATACCAAGGCTCTGTCTGCTCGGCTTCGTCCAGGTCAATGGTATGGATGTACGCTGGTTCGTCACGTCTTTCGACGATGATGGGTAGTAATTTCATGTTTGGTGGCATGTTCAGGAGGGATGAGAGTTTTGACAGTGCGTCGGCAAACTGGTTTTCTTCCCTTGGGAGGTGATAGAACTCAATGCAGTCGAAGTTGGCTAGGAGTTTTTGTACTTTTGCTTGGTATTTGGTGAGGGTTTCGCTCATGATCTTCCATGCCCCTGTCACTTGATTTATGATGAGGAATGAATCTCCATGTACCCGTAGGTTCTTTATTTTGAGAGTGATGGTGCTGCGCAGTTATAAATGCAGCCTCGTACTCGCGGGCGTTGTTCGTGAATAATCAAGTCGAGCTTGATTGAGAGTGGAGTATGATCGCCGTTTGGGGATATTAGGAGTATTCAGAGCTCCATATCCCCTGTAGTTTGACGCCCGTCAAGTATAATTGCCAGTACTCCCTTTCTATGGCGAAGATCCCATCGGCCGGAAATGACATTGTATCGATCATGGGTCGTACGATGATAGCGTTTTCTGCAAGGAAGTCCGAAACCGCTCTTCCTTTGATTACTTTCAGAGGGAGGTACTTGAGTTCGTACTCGAGAAGCAGAGTCCATCTGGCCATGCGTCCGTTCAGGACTGGTTTTTCAAATAGGTATTTGAGGGGGTCCATTAGGGAATAGACCCTTGTTGTGCTAGTGAGGAGGTAGTGCCTGAGCTTTTGGTTGCCCGGACGGTGAGGCGACTTTCTCGACCGGGTTCATACCGAGTTTCGTAATCGTGAAACTTCTTGCTGATGTAGTAGATGGCCCGTTCTTCGTTGTTGACTTCTTGGGCGAGCATGGCACCCATGGCGTTTGGCGTAGTCGTTAAGTATAGTGGCGATGGCGAGTCCTTTTGTGGGGTACAAGAACAGGTGGGTTTGTGGCGTGCTTTTAACTTTGTCGAATGCTTCTTGGCGATCATCGTCCCATTTCGTATGCTCTTCCTTCTTCAACTTTTTGAAGATTGGTTCACGAATCATGGTGAGCTTCATTGATGAACCTGGAGATATATTGTACTTGTCCCAAGAAACTCCTTATTTCGTCGATGTTGCACCTGTCTTCATGCCCATTATTGCTTTGATTTTGGTGGGTCTATTTCGATCCCGCTACCGCTCACTATGTGGCCTAACAATTTGCCTGACGTGACCCCAAAGGTGCATTTACGTGGGTTTAATCGCATTTTGTCTCGCTGATTACGGTGAAGAACTTGCGGAGGTTGGTGGCGTGGTCGTCCCTTCCTTTGACTTTACAATCATGTCGTCAACGTATACCTCGACCTCCTTATGCATCATGTCGTGGAGTAAGGTGGTAGCGATGCGTTGGTAGGTAGCGCCGCATTTATGAGCCCAAATGGCATGGCGTAGCGAAGATGTTCCCAGGGGGTTCTGAAGGTGGTTTTTGGCATGTCGTCTGCCGCCATTTTGATTTGGTTGTATCCCGTATCCATCCATGAATGACGATGGCGTGGTCTGTGTGTTGTCGATTAGGATGTCCATGTGGGGTAGTGGGAAATCATCTTTGGGCGAGCTTTGTTCAGTCCCTAAGTCGGCACATACTCGTATTTTGCCGCTTTTTCTTCATAACCGGCACCATATTGGAGACCCACCGAGTATTCGATGACTTGGATGAACCCGACTTGTAGGCGCTTTGCACCGATCTCTTCCTTGACCATGAGAGACCATTACGGCTTGATGCGCTTGAGCTTCGCTTGACCGGTCTGCTCCCTTGCTTGATCGGGCTGCGGTGCTCAGCTATCTCGCGGCCTATGCCGGGCATCTCCTTTTATGCCCCGGCAAAGGCGTCCTTAAACCCTGCCAGGCGCTTCGTATAGGTGGCCCTTTCTTACGTGCTTAGGAAGCCCCGGTTTGTAGTTCTTGAGGCTCTTGAGCGTTCCTATGTTGATGGTTGTTGTGTCTTCAATAATTGGGTCTGTTCGGGTTTTGAGACAATACTTGCAATGTATCTATATAATGCAATTTTATTTAGTTTAAATTTATCGCAATTATTAGAAAAAGTAGAGTTTAAATGAGGCAAAGAGTAACCAAAAACTTTCATGTTATTAATGTTATCAAAAGCGGTTACATTTGAAGATAGCTCAGACAAGGGAGCTTTGGACAACCTTAATGACTCTAGTTCTTTAGCTAAATTGACTATGTCAGGGAAATAGCCCGGGGGCTTAGTTGGGGTAAGAGACTTGAAATGACGACGAGGGAGTTTAAACTTTAAGACAGTCTTTTTGTTGGGGGTGTTGTCTTCATCTTCGTCGGAGTCGGAATCTTCGAAGGCGTAGCCTTGACCCGTAGTTATCTTGAAAGTGCGGCCTTGTTCGTCGGTCCATTCGAGGGTTTTTGACCATCCGTCGTGTGTTTTTTCTTCGTAAGGGATGATCAGGTTGGTAGGGTTAAAGTTGTTGTTGCGCACGATGTCGGAAATGAGATCAATCCCGGCAATGGTGTACGTGGTTGTATTCTTAGGAATCTTGCTGGTGCCTTCTTTGACGAAGTAGTGGCTGGGGAGGATGTGGTATGGTTGTATGTGGAAGTCATGATATTTCTTGCGATCATTGTATGATTCCCAACCTTGAGAGACTTCGTATGACCATGGTACGTAAGATAGACCCATGGTGGGCCATTTGTTATCGTCGTCCTTGGCGTAGAGTGTAGCGATTTCTTCTCTACGGTCGAGTACGATGTTGAAGTCGAAGTCGAACCCACATATGTCGCTATCGGATCGGCATTTATCTCTGCGATCTATCATTGGCTTTTTCGCTTGAGGGTAGCTCGAAAGTTCGAGGCGTCGATGGTGACGATCTCGTCATCCAGGTATCGACCTTTTGATGCAGGGGTTGAGGTGACGGCCTTGGTAGCGTGGATCCAAGGTCTACCTAGTAGCATGTTGTAGGTAGGGGTATGTCGATGATTTGAAATTCGGTTTCTCATGACCGGGTCTGTCATAATGGGGAAGGAGATGGTTCCCTTTATCTTTGCGACGTGTTCCATCGTAGGCCCTGACGCCGTCCGTACACGGGATGAAGTCGTCTTCCTTAATCCCGGTTTTACGGGTGTCTCGAGGGCAAGACATTGACTGCGGATCCATTGTCGATGAGGACGACTGGTAATGTCATGCCGTGGCATTCCACGTTGATGTAGAGAGGTAGGTTATGCGTGCCACCGAATGGAGGGAGGTCTTTATCTGAGAAGGTGACGGCGTTGGCTTGCCATTCGCGTGTAATGTTACTGATAAGCTTCTCTGGAGACATTTCCGATGTCATTGGGGTGACCTGTAATGCTTGGTAGAGGGCTTCACGATGTCCCATTGAGTCCCTTAAGAGCTGCCAGATTGAAATGTCTGCTTTCGTCTTGTTGAGCTGTTTATGGAGCGTGTCTCCGATTTCAGGTGGGGGTAAGGGTGTTGGGGTAGCACTTGATGATGCTACCTTGTTGACTGGCAAGACAGGTACAGGATTGGTGTCAGGTAATGACACTTTGCTGGCTGACGGCGTGGGAGCAATGCTTGTAGGTGGGGTTGTGGAGGTAGGTGAAGTAGGCGGCGTATCCTCGTCTATGATTATTCCCTTGTTCTTCTCTTGAGCAGTCAACCTTGGTGGGTGGCTTTGAGGTTCAAGTAACTTTAGAGAAGCTTGGTATGGACGTCCAGAACGTGTTAAGTAGGCTACTTCGTCATCACTGTCCGATAGACTAAATGGGTACTTGTGACATAGCTCCCCATACTTGCCTGGCGGCCGACGGGGTTGAGTTTCCTCTTCGTAGGGCTCATCCTGGAGACATATGCGGGTGTCATCATTGTCGGCTTCATCCTCAGAAGTATTCCAGATGCCGTTGACTTCGTGATCATCTGAGACTATCATTTCAGAGCAGTCGATGATAGGGTGTGCTTCTGTAAATATAGCATGGTTATGTAGAGGTTCACCGGTTCAAGGCGTAGGACTTGGGCTGGGCTTTACGATGGTATTGTCGTCGATCAAGTCCTGAACTATGTTCTTCAGGCGGAAGCATTGCTCGGTGTCATGCCCCTTTCCTCTGTGGAACTCGCAGTATGCGTTCTGATCCCACGACTTTGGCTTCTTGTCCGGGGGAGGCTCGCTAGTAGGTCCTATGAGTTGAAGTACATTACGGCTCACAAGCTTCTGTAGTGCCTTTGAGTAAGTCATGTATATTGGGTCAAAGTTTCGTCGTGCTTTCATTGAACTGGGACCAGGAGGTGAGTATGATGCCTTTGGCGGAGGCATGGCAGGTCTTGGTGGTGTCGTAAAAACCGGTGGTGCCTCTAACGCGTCCAGTGCGTTGATGGCATGGATGGGCTCGACTTTGGTGGTGGCTCGAGATGAGCCCCCTTGATATCCGCGACCCGTACTCTTATTCCTATTTTCCTTACGAAGGTCGTCCTCGATGAGCTCGCCGACGACGCTGAGGGTTGAGAAGTTGTCGAAATTCCCATATCGTAGGTGTTGTTGGTATGCGGGGGTAAGGTTGTTGATGAACTTAGTAATCAGATCGGTGTCCCTTGGACGGTTAGGTATTTGAGCACACTCCCTCTTCCCGCGTGTCGTGCACTTTCAGAAACCCTTCATTGTCCCTCTGGGTCAGGACCTCCAATGTACGTAGTGAGACTTGGATATCATTGTTGTCCCGGTATTGTAGATCGAACGCGACCGTTATGTCCTCGAAACTGCCCGTTTTGTGTGGTTCTAGAGCATAGAACCATGCCCTGGGTTGCGCGTCTAAAGAGTGAGGAAATAAGGTAGCCCATGCAGGGGGTTCGACACCCATGATGGCCATTTTAGCTTTGAAAGCCTTGACGTGAACGAGCGGGCTTTCGTGACCTTTGAAGACGGGAAGATCGCTAAGTGCTAACTTGTCTGGTAGCATGGATCTGACGTTCTTTGGGATGTGCTCGTTCTCTTGGTGTATGGAGTAACCCCTTGAGTTCGTGAGACGCTCTTCCATGGTTCGAATCCTTTTTGCATTCCGTTCAGATTCCTCGGCCAGGCGCACGGCGTTTTTCTCTGCTTCAAACTTTTGCATGATAGCCATTTGCTCGATCGTCGTGGTGAGGCTAGCTATCCTATCATTGAGCTGTCGGACTTGTTCGGCAGTTACCTCCGGGGGGGGTGGTGGTGGTCCTCCGAAACTTCGTCGTGTTGAAAGGCCATGACAGGTTTTGGTTTTGATCTGTTGTAGGAGCGCTTCTTTGGAGGCGGAGGTGGGTTTAAGTGACGGTTCTTAGTTCGTCGCGTATCCAGGGTTTTTCAATGAGCGGACCTGACAAAGTTTTCAAATCTTTAGTGATTCTAAAATAGAAGGAAAAGACTCGAATGAAAAATCACATTCACGACCAAAGGAAGACACAAAAGCGTAAAAAGTGGGTGACTCGACTTGACTCGTGTTTTTAGCTTTTAAAAGGACACGGGAAGCTTTTGAGATAGAGGCGCGTTAACACGTCCCTGTTCTCGAGGTAGGAAAAATTTGCATGATCATAATCAGATTAACCCAATTTGGCGGTATGTTGCCCGGGGTTTATCATTGGATTACGATAAAAAAGGATCAGACCGAAGTAGCGATAGGCTAACCGACCTGAGGATGTTAAAATTGGGTAAAAGGTGATCAATTGTTCGCCTTCTACGTGTGACTCAGGGTTTTAAATCAAAAATGACAATAAGTCACTCGATTCAAAGAGTAAATCAACGGGTTCACATCTGAACGAGCCCGCGTTTTTGTTTTTGAGAGAAAAAGATTAAAATCGGGATGACTAAAGAGTCACTCGATTTAGAGCTAGTTCTAATGTTCTAAAAGTTAATTTCATTTAAAATCTCCGAAATGAATTGACATATTCGGGTTTTTGCTTTATGAAAGACCTTTTAGCAATAAATGTATTATGACGATACGTCAGTCGCATAATTCATTTACGTTTTGAAAAAGACCTGGGATATAGTGGTTATCCTAGGTCGGTTTTAAATGTAGCGGCATTTTATTTATTAAACTCAAATGACTATAGGTCAAAGAGCCTAACGGCGTGTTTTTAAAAGTATGACCTTTTTTGAAAAAAGTTTGAAAAAGCAATTTCAAAGATGGACGTATTTTAAAAGTATAATGCCTAGGAAGAGTTTTTGCATGCAGAAAGTTTTTGAAAGACTACTATAGTGAGGGTACTATAGCTTCGCACTTGTACATATAAACACAGGTTTTTGGTTTATAGGGTAAGGTTCCCTCCGGGCCATTCATGACGTTTAGGTAGGGGCACCCGCAAGACTACACACGTCTTAGGTGTGAATTCAAGACGGCCCTAGAGCGCTCGAGTTTGGTAGTTCACGATCGTTTGTACGGATCTTTGTACTTGTAATCGTGGAGGGTGAGAGAACAGCGGTGTGTCCGGAGTTACCGCGCTTATGAAGCGAGAGTTACTGGGGGCCGTTCCACAAAGGGTGTGGTTTGAATCAGGAGGATTCGACTCAACGTATTTTTGCCCAAATATCGAAAGCATAAATGTTTTCAAAGTTTCAAGCTTGATTCTTTATGATTTTAAAATAAAAGAAAAACTAGTTTTTCAAAAATAATAAAAATCATGCTCGTCCCAGTGAGTCGCCATTGAAGTGCAAGGAAAAAGCGATAGACCTATCGACGCCTGCTGTGCGCCGAGCCTCGCCCGTGGGCGGGGCGGAGGAATGCCTCGCAGGAAAAAGTCTAAGTTTTGAGAAAAATGGGGAGATCATTGCATGAATTTGTGACCAAAAAGAAAAGTAGAAAATCCTTTTTGAAAGTGTATTTTCTGAGTCGCCCCCAAATATTAAAGGAATTTGGAACCTATTCAACGCGTCTTGAAATACAAGACACGAGTGTCTCAGATTTCAAGGTGCGTCGATACCTATCTATCTGAGGTTTGAAACCAGAGAAGGGGGTTCGGAGTGAGGTTACTTTTTGAAAGTTTTGACAAAATGAGTTTTGAAAACAGTAATCAAAAAGCCTACATAAGAGTAGTCTCTACTAATTTGAAAACATTTGCTTAATTTCGATATTTGGGCTAAGAGTCACGCTACGTACAAGTGCGAATAAACTTGACTCGATTAAAATGCATAAATAATGTAAATTGTCAAAATAATGACATATTGCTATAGGAAATGTACGTTAAATAATAATTTATTGACTAAATTATTACTATAGACGTTATTTTCCGACCTCGTATTAGAATTTGTGAAAAACCCTCAGTTTTGACATGCTAAAAGACTCTATGAAACGGTACAATTTAGTGTTGGATCCGTGATTCTAGTCGTTATTTAATGCATGAATGAGGACTTGCATAATTATAAAAGTGACGTCGGTTTGCTTTAGTGATAATGAGTCGTTTATTTATGCGATATTGGCGGGGTTTAGACGGATTATGAATCCGAATTGCTACAACCGTATTACGAATACGGCTTCGCTAGTGCCAATATCGGGTTTGGGGTTAATGTAACCCCATTGTCCGAGTCTCAAACGTCTAGCCCGTAGGTAAAATGTTTACCTTTCGAAAATGTAAAGACGGTATTTTTGAGTGGATTTTGTGAATAGTGTATGAGTGCTAAAAACCGGGTATTGAAAATGAATGAAGTGGGTTGGTATTTATAGAGTTTTGGTGGTTTCTGTGGGATAGCAAAACTTAATCGCCTGTATACAGGCGTTTAAGTTTGCTTGAGTTAGATATTTTTGAAGAAAAATCAAAAAGGCGGCTGGTACAAAACAAAAAGTAAATCGCCTGTTGACAGGCGATTGTATTTTTAATCGCCTGTCAACTGGCGATTTCATTTTTGTTTTGGTGGGCTGTTTATGCCGCCATTTGGTTTTGGGGGTTTGATTAAGTAATGATTATGTTTTGTTGTTTACTTATGAGCTAAGTCTTTGTTCAGTTTTGGTCCGAATTTCGGTTTTCGTGTTTCGGTTTTTGTCGTGTTTTTCGGTTTTGGCTTGAAATAAAATAATATTAGGTTATATTATTTTACGGTTTCATAAAACCTAACTTTGTGAAAATGTGACACGGGACGCACTTTGGCCCGTTTTGAGTGTTGTGTTAGTGTGCGTTTTTGGGTCGTTTTTGTAAGTTTGGGCCGTTTTGTAGCTAGTTGAAATTTGTTTTTGTGGCTTGGCTTAATAAGACGTTCCTATATTGTGCTCGTGTTACGCTCATGATGACTAAAATTGACATTTACTTTCATGATTATGCAAGTCCAAATTAATACGCTAAAAATGACTAATACGTTTTAGACACTTTTGTACCGTTTCGACTCTTTTAAAAGCATGTATGAAAGTCCTTTTCATCATCGGGTTTGTTTTTGGGGGGTACGGATACGGGTATCTACAGTACACCAATCAAAACCTACAAACCTTTCAGAACAAAGAACAATAACAGCCTTTGGCTCACCATGGGCTTAGGCTACAAGCCCAAAAATGGCGACCACGAGAAGATGGTTAAGGAAATCCAAAGACGAAAGTCAACCCACAAGGTCACCCTGCGACCTTACATCCTCGACCTGAAGGCATATTTCACCCCCGGAGGAATGGTCGACGGGAATACCTCCCTTCGAGACATCATCCATTCACCCGAAGCTTGTTTCTCTAGTGAGGCCGAGCCTAATACACTCAAGGCCTCACCGAGCACCAAAAACGAAGAAATTGTCTCCACGATCATGCGAGACCGTCACTTCGATCCTAACTTACTCATAGCCGACGCCACAGACAAAACCCTCAACGGATGGTATAAAACGCTGAAATGGACTTACGCACAAGGTCACCACTTCCAGTTTATCACCGGTGAGGGACCACTTTTCGACCATGTCACTAATCTCAAGAACAAGGACGAGAGTGATTCCAACTCAAGCAGCTCAAGCAGCTCAAGCACCTCCAACGACACAGAAGACGATGAAGAAGAAGAAGAAATTCTTTTAGATTCTAATGCTCTTAGTGTCGGGTCATCTGTCGACCCATCTATCCTAGACTCTAGCTTTAGTTTAGATTTTCTTTTTACGGAGGCTAGCTCCAAGCAATTTTCTGATTTGTCGAATAATTCTCTTCAAAATAATGAAATGAATAAATTTGCTTACGTCTTGTCTCAAAATAACAAAACACAAACAAACAAAGATCAACAAACAATCAACAAAACACAAAGTACAAAAGACACTAACTCATGCGAAAATGAACAAACAAACGAATCATTAAACAAATACATTGCAAACATTGTGCACCCAAAAACACAAGACCCAATCATCGAGGAAACCATAACCATAAACGTGGGAACCCCCGAAGAACCAAGGGAACTACAACTAGGAGCCTCACTAGACGAACACGAGCGCACCCAATTTACACAACTCCTAAGCGAATTCAAGGACGTATTCGCTTGGTCATACAAAGACATGCCCGGCATCGAACGAAGCATCGCCGAGCACCGCATCCCCATCAAACCCGGTTATAAACCCATCAAACAAAAGTTAAGAAGACTACGTCCCGAATGGTCCCTTATGGTCAAGGAAGAAATCGAAAAACAACTACAAGCCGGTTTCATCCAAGTCATCGAGTATCCTGAATGGGTCTCAAACATGGTCCCAGTCCTGAAAAAGAATGGCAAAATTCGAGTATGCGTTGACTTTCGCGACTTGAACAAAGCTAGTCCCAAAGATGACTTTCCATTACCCCATGTGGATGTCCTAGTCGACAACACCGCCGATCACGCCCTCCTATCCTTCATGGACGGCTACGCAGGCTATAACCAAATCAAAATGTCACTCGAAGACATGGCAAAAACGGCCTTCATCACACCGTGGGGCACATACTGCTACACGGTCATGCCTTTCGGCCTAATCAATGCCTACAAGAACATACCAACGCACCGCTACAACCCTTTTACATGACATGATGCACAAAGAAGTCGAAGTTTACGTCGACGATATGATCGTGAAGTCAAAGGAAAGGAGTGGTCACATCACTAACCTCCGCAAGTTCTTCACGCGCCTACGACAATACAAAATGCGCCTCAACCCCCAAAAATGCACTTTTGGAGTTAAATCCGGGAAGCTACTAGGACATGTAGTGAGCCAGAGAGGCATCGAGGTCGACCCCTCGAAAGTCAAAGCAATCCTCGAAATGCGACCCCCGGAGAACCTCGACGAAATTCGAAGTTTCTTGGGCCAAATCCAATACATCTCACGCTTCATTAGCAAACTCACCATGATATGTGAACCAGTTTTCAAGAAACTCAAGAAAACCGACCACGTTGAATGGGACGAAGAATGTCAAAAAGCATTTGACAAGGTCAAGGAATTGCTAACTAACCCACCAGTTCTACGACCACCCCAAGCGGATCTGCCGCTATCCTTATACCTTACAACAACACCTACCGCCATGGGCGCCATGCTCGCTCAAGAAATAAACGGCGAAGAACATGCAATCTTCTACATCAGCAAGAAATTTCTCGATTTAAACTTCGATATTCACCCGTCGAGAAAAGTCGTCTAGCTTTAGTATGGTCATCCAAGAAACTCCGTCACTATATCTTTGGCTCACCAGGCGAAGGTCTATTCCCAAATGGACCCAGTAAAGTACCTTTCGAGAAACACAGTGCTTAACTGGACGAATGGCCGATGGACATTGCTCCTAGCCGAATTCGATCTTAAGTGCACCCTCAAAGCAATCAAGAGGACGAGCGGTCTCCGATTTCCTAGCCGAAAATGCAATCAACGAAGAACCAATCATCGACACAACATCCCTTCCAGGCATTTACTCGGGATTTACAACATCAACCAAGAACAATGGGAGTTATACTTGACGGCTCCTCCAACTATCGAGGATGTGGAGTAGGAATACTTCTCATATCCTGAATGGCGAACACACACCCTTATCAATCAAACTGGATTTTGACGTTACAAACAACGCCGCGGAATACGAAGCATGCTTGCACGGTCTCCAAGCAGCGCTTGTACTCAACGCCCGCAATATAAGAGTCTATGGGGACTCCTCCCCCATAATCAACCAAGTATCCGGAGCATGGAAGATACTTAATGAAAACCTAGCACTATACCAAAGCAAAATACAAGAGCTCATAAACGAATTCTATCAATGAGAATTCATACACCTCCCACGAAGAAAACCAATTCCGCCGACGCGCGTTATCCAAACTCGCATCACTAATCAACATACCCAGGGATGGAAACACTACCCATTGTCGTGGAACGACGGAACGAACCCGCCTACATCTGTGACATTGAAACCGAGGAAGAACAAACCGACCCTTGGTACCAAGCAATCATCAACTACAAAACAAACGGTGAATACCCACCGAACACTGACAAACGGGCCAAACGAGCCCTACGCCTAATATCATCACAATTCGTGCTGGAAATGGGCAGACTACTCAAAAAGACGCCTCAAGGCATACTACTCTTGTGCGTCGACCACAAAAAGGGACACGAGATTATGTCCCAAGTACACGATGGCGAGTGCGGACCACACATGAACGCACGAGCCATGTGCAAACAAATCATAAGGCTAGGATGGTACTGGACAACCATGGAAGCCGATCGCAAGAAAGTATGTCAAACATTGCCATAATTGCCAAATCTTTGCAAACGTACAACACATCCCTCCTTCACCACTATACAGCTTAACCTCGCCATGGCCTTTCTCCACATGGGGGATTGACGTCATAGGCAAAGTTCAACCCGTGGGAGCAGGAGGACACTGCTTCATCCTCGTGGCCATCGACTATTTCACCAAATGGGTAGAAGCCGCATCATACCGTACGCTGGGCACGAAAGAAGTTGCAAAATTCATACAAAACAACATCATTTGTCGCTACGGTATACCCCATGAATTCATCAGCGACCAAGGCACACACTTCCAAGGAGAGGTCGAACCACTTCTCCTCAAATACAAAATACAACGACACAAATCATCACCCTACCGACCACAAACTAACGGCGCGGTCGAGGCAGCAAACAAAACCGTCGTATCAATCCTCAAAAAGATGATCGACACCTGCCACGACTGGCCCAACAAAATCCCATTTGCATTATGGGGATACCGCACAACCATACGCACACCCACAGGTATGACACCCTATTTCCTAACCTACGGGATGGAAGCCGTTCAACCTGTAGAAATCGAGATGCAATCCCTTCGAATTCTCATGGAAGCCGACATCCCTGAAGCCGAATGGGCACGCGAACGATACGAACAACTCATCCTTCTAGACGAAAGACGGTTACATTCACTAAGTACAGTCCGAATGTACCAATCTCGCTTACAACGCGCCTACAACAAACGGGTCAAGCCACGAAACATCAAAGTGGGTGACCTAGTACTCAAATCAGTCCGAGCACCATTACCAGTCGACCCAAGAGGAAAATTCAAACCCAATTGGGCCGGACCGTACTTGGTCAAGGAAATCCTCCCTGGAGGAGCCGTGAAGTTAACTGACCTTGACGGCCAGGACTTCCGATTACCAACTAATCTTGATCAACTCAAGAAATACTACCCCTAAAACACAAACACTTTTGCAATGTATTTCAAAAAAAAAAAAAAAAAAACTCACTCTCGCATGGGTGAACTACGCTCGGTTTGATTCCACGCACTGTGGATACGTAGGCAGCTTTGCAAAGAGCTCAACCGAATCACACGAACTACGCCGGTTTGATTCTGTATTCAAAAAGCAGATACGTAGGCAGCTTGTCAAAGGTACAACCGAACTTTTCCTAGCACGCATGCCCAAAGCTTAAAAAGGTCAAGGGCGTTGCACTCACAAAAAGACACGCTCAAAGCTTAAAAAGGTCAAGAGCACAGTCAACACAAAACAAAACACAAATCCAAGTCCAAAGCTTAAAAAGGTCGAGGACTTAAAGACGGAACAAGTCAAACAAACGAATCCAAAGCTTAAAAACGTCGAGGATTTTAAAACAAACGCAAATGTTCGAAGCTTAAAAAGGTCGAGAACATTTTAAAACAAAAGAAAACAACGAGACAAGACAAAAGCAAATTAATTCTATTTTATTAATTTATTTAGAATTTTTCGCAATCTAGAAACGAGCTAGAAACAAGCCTCCTTAGCCCTTTATTCAAATCTAAAACATGCATTTAAATAAAGGAATTTTTCGAAACTAAACAAAAGCAAACTACTCAAATCATTTTCTGACGCTTCGGGTTGACCTCTTCATCTTCAAGAGGCCGATCCGCCACAACTTTCGACCTAAGGACAGGAATAGATCTCTCGAAACCTGGGGGCTCCACCGGGTCCTCATCCTGCTCGACTGGGGGCTCCTCGATCCTTGACCCTAGACGATCTTTAACGGTCACCTTTGGTCCAAGCCTTCCCCGCACCGCTCTCGAAGTAGAAGCACCTGCACTAACAGTACAAAGATCACCATAGTCTCTCCTTTCGCGCACCGCCTCATACGCCAAGGAGGGCCTTGGCCCATTCTTTTCCCTCCTCCTTTGATTCTCACGTTCCTTAGGATCATTGGAACGGTACCACCGTGTATAGAAGTCCGTAACACGGCTAGACTCTATATGCTCCGGAACAGCCCAAGTAACACGGTCCGACCATCCTCGGATCCAAGCATCAATCGTTTGGTTGTTTAGCACAACAACCCCTCCAGCCTGAGTATCCTGCTCGGGTATGGTTTGAGCAAGCCCGATTTGCCTCTTCAAGCGAAGAGGATGAATCCACACTCCTTGTTCAAACCCGCACAACATCAACCCACGAGACGCATTCGCCATAGACGGCGCCGTAACCGCCGTAATACCCCACCAAGACACGTACCAACGAATGGTGCTCTCCTTCACAAACCACCGGTAGTAGTTTAGCGAACGCTCCCGAGGATCAGCCCACTCCATCTTCCCCGACGTCGTCCCCGCCGCCTTGAAGACACTTCCAAGGGGAAGAGCTTTATACACACTTAGCCTCTCCATGAGCCAAACGTTGAGAATCCTAGCGCAACCCCTGTACGAGCTCAGACGATTAGCATAACGGTCGTCTAAGCCCAGTATGGTCTCCGCCAGGATCAACGCAGAAGGATCATGTCCCCTCTCCATCTCTTCGACAACACGAGCATACCTCGCGTTCCCGAACACTCCATCTGGCATGGACCCCGCAAAAGCATAACGATGAACCAAACAAAAAGCAAGGGCCCTCCGCCTAGAACGGTCCGAAATACTAGTATCAACTTTATTCATGTATCGTTGACACAAAAGAAGCATGTTTACCTTGCCTCCCTCAAACAAACCTGCAGCATGAGCATTCGTCATCCCAAGGAAGTTTCGCAACATCATATTATAGCAAAGCTCACTCCTTACAACCACAGGAGTAGTCAGTTTCGACCATCCAGCAATGGCCGAGATCTCCTCCATCAAAGGGCACACCTCTCCCCCGGGAAACCTAACAACGTGCAAGCTAGGATCCCAATAATCTAAGCACGAATCAAGGAAGTCAAGATCGACTTTCATTTGGCGAAAGCCAATAAAAACACCCGCGCCATCATCATACACCGCCTTCTTCATTGCCGAACTTAAGGAGGAAGTCCACTTCTTCAAAAGAGCGTCAAAATGCTCCTCCATTTTCTTGGATACAAAAAACTTTTATAAATATACCTAATATGTTTATGAGAGCAAAAACTTGTATTAAGAGAGAAGGAGAGAAGTAATTGTGAATGAGGATTATAGCACGCACCCCCCCTCCTTATATACAAAACACCTTACGGAATATGGAAACTCAGCATTAAACGCCAAGCCGTCAAACCGCATAGCCCTATGCGGTTTGCCCACCAAACCGCATAAGCTTATGCGGTTTGAACCCTGAACCGCATAAGGCTATGCGGTTCAAGGGGCGGGTTTTCTCACAACTTTCCTAATTTTGTTTTTCCTAAAACACTACGACCTACATTAGGCTACGACATTCTTTTGTTGTTCCCATGCACCGGCATTACATTTCACTTTGGCAACAACGGTTCTTACCACGAGTCAAAACACAAACATTTTCAACATTCATGCAAGCTCATTTCGCATTTAAAACGAACTTTTCGCAAAAACATTTTTTACAATCTAAAATAAACATCAATGCATCCCACTCGGGAATCATACCACTTTTTCAAAACAAGCCTACCAAACAGGTTTATCAACGACAATCAAATTCAAGCTACAACAATCAAGTTCAACGATCAAGCTACAATGACATGTACATAAAGGTTCATGCAATCTTTAATACACGAATTCACTCGGGGTGACGGCGCCGATACTCGTCAAACTCACGCCGAATCTGAGCCGTCTCAGCCCGGCTCTGACACAACTGAGCAGCCTGCTCAGCCCAGGCCATCCTCCACCTGTTGGCTATCCGCCATAGCTTCTTATGAGCCTCCTTAGCCACCTGTGATACACAACACAAAAACACTTCACATTTCTCTCCATTTTGCCTTAATTTCACTCAAATCAAGTCAAACTTAGGGGGGAAATTTCAAATTAACAACGCTCATACCCACTTTGCCTTAATTCCACTCAAATTAAGCCAAACTCGAGGGGGTAACACAAAAACATGCATCTCACTAGTTTGATCATCGCTATAAATCATACCTCGATCAAACTGGGGGCTCACTCACATATACAACAAAGATACATACCTTCTTCACCCTGCCCGTCCAGCTGTCCATGCCCGCGTCAGTGGTCACCGGCAAATACGTCGGCAAAGTGAAAGTACGACGCACACCAGACTCGTCGTACTCAACGGTGGTAGGGAAGTCACCAGGCTGCTCCGCCATCTCGGGATCAAATTCCTACAAAACAATTTCAGAACGCACACGTCAGGGAAATTTTTCGCAACTGTGGAACCCGGGAGGGACCCAACTCGGCGTCTCACTAGACGAACACGAGCGCACCCAATTTACACAACTCCTAAGCGAATTCAAGGACATATTCGCTTGGTCATACAAAGACATGCCCGGCATCGAACGAAGCATCGCCGAGCACCGCATCCCCATCAAACCCGGTTATAAACCCATCAAACAAAAGTTAAGAAGACTACGTCCCGAATGGTCCCTTATGGTCAAGGAAGAAATCGAAAAACAACTACAAGCCGGTTTCATCCAAGTCGCCAAACTGTGGAACCCGGGAGGGACCCAACTCGGCGTCTTGCTTAAGGGCGGATTTTAAAGTTAAAAAAGATTAAGTTGGAAAAACCTTTAAGAACTGTTATGGAGTCGCCACCTATTTATCGCGGAAAATAGGAACCTGCTACCATGTTCTAAGTTAAAAACATGTCCTAGATTTTGGAGCACGCCGACACCCCTAGATCTAAGGCTTGTGAAACCAGATTGGATTCGGGGAGGGTACTTTAGAAAAAGAGTTAATTCAAATAATGATTTATGAAAAACCTTTTAGAAAAGCCTATGTAAGAATAGCCTCTACTGACCTAGAACAATCCTTGTAAGAATATTTGAGCTAATGTTATCGCTACGTACAAGTGCGATAAGTTTGTAAAAGAATGCAGATGCAGATGCAAAAAGATTGATTAAAACCCTCAGTTTAGCATGTTTAACTTGCTAACGAAAACGGTTCAGTTAAAGGTCGAATTCATTGTTTAAGTTGATTTTAATGCAAAATAAGAAGGTGCAAGATGCATGCAAATAAAATAAAGTTCAATTGTCCATTGATTTATTTTATAAGGGTCGGTTGCTTATGCGACTTTGGCGTGTCATCGGATATGGAGTGTACCCGAAGTAAATAGAACACTTGGAGTGCAAGCGCGCTGGGTGCCAAAGCCGGGGGGGGGCGCTAAAGTGTAGACCCCTTTGTTAGTTCATAGAAAATAAGAAAAAGCTTTGATCCAAGTGGATCGGTACCTACCTTGTCCTGACGCTTCAGATCTGGGCAGAGCTTCGTTTCTTGAACTTGAAAGGAGGATGAATTCAACACGGGATGGTGTGTTGAACTCAAGAATTTGAGTGCTTGAGGCTTTTGTGGATGCAAAAGTATAAGATGAGAGAATTTGTGGTGTAAAGGATGTATTCTGGTTGTGAATTGTGTCTGAACGATGATCTGAAAGTATGATTTGAGGTCGAGGTATAGGGCTGTATATATACTAAAAACCCCGGAGAAATTAGGAAATCGGGGATAAAAACAGGCCTGGGAACCGCATAGCCTTATGCGGTTGCCTGGACAAACCGCATAGGCTTATGCGGTTGCCCCACCAAACCGCATAAGCTTATGCGGTTCAAGGTGGAGTTTTTGTGTAGTTTCCTAGTTTCGGTTGAATTATATCTTGGAAAGATTTCGTGATAATCTCAAACGTGTAGCTCAAGAAAACCTCTAGGATATTTCTGAGATATTATGTGGTGCATAGGGCTTTGGAGTGCGGGCCAAAGGTGGGCTTAGGCTTCGGTTTGGGCCGAGACGAGAAAAATGAAAAGGGTGTATTTGCATAGTTTTTGTGAAATAAGGTAAGACGTGAAGCCGTATTTTGTGTAAGAGGGGGCTAAATAGCGGTTTTAGCTACCGGGCCTAAATTTAGGGATTTAGGAATGCTGAATTCGACCTTGTTAATGTAAAAGGGCTAATTGTAGTGCAAATGCGAAGCTCATGCCAAATGAAGCAGGACAAGGACCTAGCTAGACTCCAAATGGACAAAATGAACGTTATTCAAATGCGATGTGAAGCGACCTTAATCATTTTAACATTTAAAACGACTCAAAATGAATTCGACATTAGTTAGAACCGTTTAAGTCAACGTTAAAGCATGCGTAATAAAAGTCTGTGATACATCACAGGGTTTTGTTTGGGAGGGTACGGATATGGGTATCCACAGAGCCCCGGTTTGGTGAGCTCGGACTAGCGCTAGTCAAACTCCACGACCATATCCAGGACCATTACGGTCTCGATCTGATCGTGAGCGAAGCATGTGTCCATGGGTGAGACGAGGACTTGAGGGCTAAGCGGGGGAGGCGTGCGCATTTTAAGGACTTGGCGGTCCGTGCATGCTATAAGAACTGCCGACCTGGAAACGTCTTCGCGTGCTTGTTGTCGTTTGTTGGTGCCTTTGCGTGTGTTTGTAATGTCATGTGTTGGTGCTGGTGCTTGTGCTTGTAATGTCTTCGTATTGCATGTGTTGGATGTAAAAGGGCTAGAGTGCAGGGTGCATATGCTTGTAGGATGTTCGTGTAAGTGTTAGTGTAGGTCTCGTGAAAGAGCGTCTGTGTAATGCTTGTGCTTGAACTCGCCGAGGAGCGTCCATGTGAAGTGAAATGCTTGGAGTTAGGTGTATATTGCAGAGTGCTTGTGCTTAGGCTCGCCGAGGAGTGTCTATGTAGTCGTAATTGCATATGATCGCCTCCCGTGGAGGAGAAAATGATGTAGTGCTCGTGAAGAGCGTTCGTGCTTCTGCTTCTGTACCGTACACTAAATGCTTAATATACGCGTATGGCGGACTGTAGGTGATGCCTTAACCCAAGCACGGGACGTACTTGGAGTTGCATTAGGGCTAGGGTGAATTAGGAATCGAAAAGTAGGCGTAAAACGAGAAAAAACCGAGAAAAACCAGGGGCATGAACCGCACAACCTTATGCGGTTCGTTGGGCAAACCGCATAAAGTTATGCGGTTTCCCTAGTTGGCTGCTGGGGGCTATATAACACGAACTAAACCGTGAGCATGCCTCATAACTCATTTACGGTTTTTCAACTCTAAAAACACCATTTTTCGATTTCTCAACCGATTTTGCTCATTTTCGTTGTGTTGCCTTGCTATGGAACGAGGTAATGCTCCATTTTAACTTGCTTTTACGTTATTTGTTGTTGTAATTAGCTAGTTTTGCCTTGAAATATTGAAAAGACGGGTTTTGAATTACCTTACGCACCTCAAAGAAGCAAGCATACCTCAATCGGCCCACAAGCAAGCCGAGACTCCGCAAACTGGCCATAGTCTTCCTCAGGACAGAGAAGACTCACCGACTCTCCTTCCCCGTACAACGCCACCCGATCCTGAGCGGAAACCCCTCGCTCAAACAAGACCCTCGGCGGATCCTTAGGTACCATCGGAGCTGGCCATCCTGCCTGAAAGACCAAATGCTCTCCAAGGTACCAAACCGGCTCGTACGGCGTCGCCAAGTACAGACGCTGGGTCTCTCGCGCTGCAAACCTAGCTCCAATGCCCTCAGGAATATCCCTGTACTGGCCCCACGGAAACGGCACGAACTACAAAGAAAGCAGAACACAATCATAAATACCAATACAATCATTTTAAGTACACTCTATTTAAAATGGTTCAAGCACAAACCTCATCAAACCGCATCCGGTTCAGACGATCCCGAACCTCGTCATACGACCAGTTAAACGCAAAGACGATTACATCGTACCCAAGCACGCATCACGGGTACTCCCTCACGATCCTCACAGCATGTGGGGGAAGCAGAAAAGGGAAGTGGCTAAGAATCCACGACTGCGCACACAAGAAACAAAAACACGTTACAAAGACAAAGACAACAAAAATGAACAACAAGACAAAAACAGAACCAACACGTACCTCCATCAAGAAGCCAGGCGCAACCAAGGACAGTCTCGACCCTCGATCCATGACCCGCGGCCTCACGGCGTCCATGCAGAAATGAATGCACAAACCCAGAGACGGCGTCACCCAGTCAAACGTCCCAATCGCACTCCAGTCCAGGAGATGCATAAGGACCGACGTCGATGCCCGTTCACCCTTATCGCCGAAGTACACGGCGCTCACAAACCACCACAACCACATACGAGCATTCTGCTCGTCGCTCCACTCCGAGGGGCCGTACTCGGTCTTCCCCTCAAAATACTCCAAGATATAGCTCGTCTTGAAAGTATAAGGGGGCGCACCCTCACAAATCACCTCCAAACCACCGCCAACCGCGGCGGTCACAACCTCGTCCACAACGGACGGCGCAAACTCGAAATCCATGTCGCGGTCCCCAAACGGCAGCCCCGTTATGACCGCGTACTCAGACAAGGTAATGCCGGCCTCAAAGCCGGGCATATGGAACGTCGTCGTGGTGTCCCAATACCTATCCAAGAAGGCCCTGATCAGCATCAGGTTCGCCGTCTGCTTCTTCCTCGCAATCTCCCTCCAATGGCCAACCAACGGGCCAAAAGCACTACGCAACACCCAAGCTTGCGCCCTCGGCGGAAGCTTCTCCTCAAAAGCACACATTGCGGACGAGACTCCCGAGAAAGTCCTCATCGAGCCCTTATCCCAACCCATCGTCGCTCGATAGGAAACATGTCTCTCCGGAGCAAGCAGAAGGTTGTGGCCATCCCAACCCTTCGCGAAGGCCCTGTTCGAGCGTGATTTTCGCGGCCTAGAGCTACTCGCCCTAGGCACAACCTCCTCGACCTCCTCAGCCTGCTCCTCAGCAACATCCATCTTAGCCTCCAGCTCATCCACAAACTCCTGAGCAAACGCATCCGCCTCCTCCTCCTCAGGATCGCGCACAGGAACATTTCTCCCACGGCCCCTACCTCGTGACTGACCACGTCTCGTGGGCAGATCACGAGGGTCAGCATCCCTCTCACTACGAGTACGCCTTAAGCCACTCGAGCTAGAGGCTCCCTCGGTCCTCGAGCTAGCACTCCTACGAGATTTCGATCTCGTAACACGACTAGAATCTTCCCCTGCAACCAAACACAGCAAATACATACAGCTATAACATACACGCAAATAATACTCACATAATACATAAACATCCCTCAACACATTACACTATACGCTCTACAGAGCATTTTTAGGCCTAATTCATAATTAAGCCGAAAACCGTTCTCTACATTCCAAAATCACAACTTTATGGTTTCTACGCGCCATAATAGTCCCCAACAACAACCCATTACAAGCAATTGCATTTTGGTCACTCCGATCAAAAACCCCTAATTCGCCTTAATTACTCCGTATAACTACGACTTAAGACGGCGATTTGAAAGCCTTAGCTCGACTTTTTCGCAAAACTAACGTTATAGGCATGCTATACTCACTATGGGCATCCTACACCGAAGTTTAATTGAAATTCCGGGTCGGAAATTCCGGGTTCGTTTTCGGGCCCGAAACCTAATTTGGACGTTTTTCACGCAAATACGGTCTAAATCACAATCAATTCACACATACATGCTAGCATGGCATAATGCAACACAATGACGTCAATTTCAAGCATTCAAACGGCAAATTTCAAGCAAAACTCGGGTTTTCATTCAAAACCCGTCTTTTCAACATTTCAAGGCAAAACTAGCTAATTACAACAACAAATAACGTAAAAGCAAGTTAAAATGGAGCATTACCTCGTTCCATAGCAAGGCAACACAACGAAAATGAGAAAAATCGGTTGAGAAATCGAAAAATGGTGTTTTTAGAGTTGAAAAACCGTAAATGAGTTATGAGGCATGCTCACGGTTTAGTTCGTGTTATATAGCCCCCAGCAGCCAACTAGGGAAACCGCATAACTTTATGCGGTTTGCCCAACGAACCGCATAAGGTTGTGCGGTTCATGCCCCTGGTTTTTCTCGGTTTTTTCTCGTTTTACGCCTACTTTTCGATTCCTAATTCACCCTAGCCCTAATGCAACTCCAAGTACGTCCCGTGCTTGGGTTAAGGCATCACCTACAGTCCGCCATACGCGTATATTAAGCATTTAGTGTACGGTACAGAAGCAGAAGCACGAACGCTCTTCACGAGCACTACATCATTTTCTCCTCCACGGGAGGCGATCATAAGCAATTACGACTACATAGACACTCCTCGGCGAGCCTAAGCACAAGCACTCTGCAATATACACCTAACTCCAAGCATTTCACTTCACATGGACGCTCCTCGGCGAGTTCAAGCACAAGCATTGCACAGACGCTCTTTCACGAGACCTACACTAACACTTACACGAACATCCTACAAGCATATGCACCCTGCACTCTAGCCCTTTTACATCCAACACATGCAATACGAAGACATTACAAGCACAAGCACCAGCACCAACATTTGACATTACAAGCATACGCAAAGGCACCAACAAACGACAACAAGCACGACGAAGACATTCAGCAGGCCAGCAGGCCCTTATAGCATGCACGGACCGCCAAGTCCTTAAAATGCGCACGCCCCTCCCCGTTAGCTTGGGTTCAAGTCCTCGTCTCACCCATGGACACATGCTTCGCCGTTCACCGTATCGAGACTGTAATGGTCCGGATATGGTCGTGGAGTTTGACTAGCGCTCTAGTCCGAGCTCAGTCAAACTGGGGGCTCTGTGGATACCCATATCCGTACCCTCCCAAACAAAACCCTGTGATGTATCACGGACTTTTATTACGCATGCTTTAACGTTGACTTAAACGGTTCTAACTAATGTCGAATTCATTTTGAGTCGTTTTAAATGTTAAAATGATTAAGGTCGCTTCACATCGCATTTAAATAAACGTTCATTTTATCCATTTGGAGTCTAGCTAGGTCCTTGTCCTGCTTCATTTGGCATCAGCTTCGCATTTGCACTACAATTAGCCCTTTTACATTAACAAGGTCTAATTCAGCATTCCTAAATCCCTAAATTTAGGCCCGGTAGCTAAAACCGCTATTTAGCCCCCTCTTACACAAAATACGGCTTCACGTCTTACCTTATTTCACAAAAACTATGCAAATACACCCTTTTCATTTTTCCGGGTCTCGGGCCCGAAACCGAGCCCAAGCCCAGCCTTTGGCCCGCACTCCAAAGCCCTAAGCATCACAAAATATCTCAGAAATATCCTAGAGGTTTTCTTGAGCTACACGTTTGAGAAAATCACGAAATTTTTCCAAGATATAATTCAACCGAAACTAGGAAACTACACAAAAAACCCAACCTTCGAACCGCATAAGCTTATGCGGTTTGGTGGGGCAACCGCATAAGCCTATGCGGTTTGTCCAGGCAACCGCATAAGGCTATGCGGTTCCCAGGCCTGTTTTTATCCCCGATTTCCTAATTTCTCCGAGGTTTTAGTATATATACAGCCCTATACCTCGACCTCAAATCATACTTTCAGAGCATCTTACACACACAATTCACAACCAGAATACATCCTTTACACCACAAATTCTCTCATCTTATACTTTTGCATCCACAAAAGCCTCAAGCACTCAAATTCTTGAGTTCAACACACCATCCCGTGTTGAATTCATCGTCCTTTCAAGTTCAAGAACGGCTCGCCGGATCTGAAGCGTCAGGACAAGGTAGGTACCGATCCACTTGGATCAAAGCTTTTTCTTATTTTCTATGGACTAACAAAGGGGTCTACACTTTAGCGCCCCCCCCCCGGCTTTGGCACCCAGCGCGCTTGCACTCCAAGTGTTCTATTTACTTCGGGTACACTCCATATCCGATGACACGCCAAAGTCGCATAAGCAACCGACCTTATAAAATAAACCAATGGACAATTGAACTTTATTTTATTTGCATGCATCTTGCACCTTATTATTTTGCATTAAAATCAACTTAAACAATGAATTCGACCTTTAACTGAACCGTTTTCGTTAACAAGTTAAACATGCTAAACTGAGGGTTTTAATCAATCTTTTTGCATCTGCATCTGCATTCTTTTACAAACTTATCGCACTTGTACGTAGCGATAACATTAGCTCAAATATCATCTTACAAGGATTGTTCTAGGTCAGTAGAGGCTATTTTTACATAGGCTTTTCTAAAAGGTTTTCATAAATCATTATTTGAACTAACTCTTTTTCTAAAGTACCCTCACCCCGAATCCAATCTGGTTTCACAAGCCTTAGATCTAGGGGTGTCGGCGTGCTCCAAAATCTAGGACATGTTTTTAACTTAGAACATGGTAGCAGGTTCCTATTTTCCGCGATAAATAGGTGGCGACTCCATAACAGTTCTTAAAGGTTTTTCTAACTTAATCTTTTTTAACTTTAAAATCCGCCCTTAAGCAAGACGCCGAGTTGGGTCCCTCCCGGGTTCCACAATAGCTAATTTCTTAATTAGGGTTTAGGGGAATTTGTGACCATTGATTTGAGAACATGTTTTAATTGCTTTAATTGATTGAACTTGTGCAAGTTAATTTCTTTCTGCGCGTTTATAATATCAATTGAATTTAGGGACGCCTAAATTGAATTGAATCTTGGTAGTTTTGATTTAAGATCGAAAACCTAATTGAAACTAGACTTACGCGTATTTGATGAGTTAGGTTTAGTAAGTTGCGAGAGCCCGCTAAATCTGCTTAAGGTTAATATTGACTCGAGAGAGCGTATTCTTAAACCTAGTCACTTGCATATTTTCAATTGATTGTTATTTCTTATTGAGTTGAGTTCCTGAATGGATGTCACAATGAACCCGACGCCCTAATCTTTCTTCCTTATACTTTTACCTTTTTATTACTCGCTTAGTTTAGTTCTCCTATACTTGATTATTAACCTTTGAAATAACCTAAGTTCATCTAGGTAGACTTCTGATTACACCGTTTCTCTGTGGATTTCGACCATGCTTGCTGCTAGCTACTAGTTAGTTGTTTTGTAGGTTTATTTTGATAAGGTGATACGACAAAGCCCTGTCAAATTTGGCGCCGTTGCCAGGGAAACGGTTTAGTCAGTTAGATTGTTTTCTTAGTTTAGGTTTATTTCTTTCTTGTTTCAGGGAACACTAGTTCCTTGAGACCGTTCTCACCGTTTTTCTTTGAGCTATTTATGCGCAGGTCACCTTCAGGTTTAATCCCTTTTGATCCTGAACCTAAGCGTACTTTCCACCGGATGCGTAATTTCTTCAAAGATATCGCTGAGGCCTACGAACGTGAGATTGTGGAAACTTCGAACGAGGAATCTTGTACGGAGCAATCGTCCTACGAAGAGGACAACCCACTTGATACTGATACTACTGTTTCTACGCACAAGTAATCATGCCGAAGTTAGCTGATCACTCTAAACTTAAGGCGACGCAGATTCCTAAGGTCACCCCGGGACCCGACATCAATGCTAATTACTCCATTCCGCCCGCACTAATTGGGCTAATCGAGAGGAGTCAGTTTGGGGGTGCTCCTACTGAAGACCCATACAGTCACATCATTACCTTTTGTGACTACTGTTCGACGATGAAGACGACGGGTATTATGCAGGCTCAGCTGCGTGAGATGCTTTTACCTTTTTCTCTACAGGATCATGCTAAGTGGTGGTTAATTGCGCTCGATAGGGCCGCCGCTGGGGTTACAGATTGGGATTCTTTGATGCTCGCATTCTATAACAAGTTCTTCCCTCCGGAGAAAACTGCCCTTCTCCGCAGTCAGATTACGAGTTTCCGTCAATCTTCGATGGAAAATTTGAGTGAGGCTTGGGAACATTATAAACAGTACACTCGAGATTGTTCGCATCATAACTTGGACGAATGGTACTTGGTTGTGATGTTCTACAACGGGTTGAGTGATGAGTCGAGGCAGATTTTAGACTCAGCTGCAGGAGGAAGGTTCACGCACAACGTGGAGGACGATAAAGCTTGGCAACTTATTGAAGATATGGCGGTGCACAGCGCCCAATATGCTAAGTCGAGAGGACCCACAAAAGGTGGGAAATATGAGGTAGATGCGATGACGCGGTTGGAGGCTCAACTGAGCCAAATGTCACAACAGATTATAGGTATTCAGGCCAAGGTCGCAGGTTCATCTTCTAAACCTGTGTATGAGGTTAAAACGGTGGATCATCACTATTCTCCACCCACCCCGGTTTGTGAGAATTGCGGGGAACATGGACACTACTTTCAGGATTGCCGTACTTCGCTGGAGCAGGTCCATGCTTTCCAAGCTTACCAGCAGCGCAACCCGTATTCGACCACGTACAATGAGGGGATGCGAAATCACCCTAACTTTTCGTACAGAAGCCAAAACGTGTTGAATTCGGGTCCCCAAACTTATGTTCCTCCACCTTTTCGAGCTGGTAATTCAGATGCCCCAGCTTATAATCCTTGTCATGCTCCTCCGCCGCGACCACCTCTAGTCGCGAGTAACCCTCTAGCTGAGATGCGCACTATGATGATGGCCATGCAGAAAATGCAAATGGAGACGAATCAGGCCGTCAAGCATCTCGAGACATAGGTTGCCCAAATTGCTACATCACAAGCAACCCGTCAAAAGGGCCAACTACCACCGCAGGGTGATCAACCGAAGAATGTTGAGCATGTGAATGCTATACAGTTGCGTAGTGGGCGAGCTTATGATGGTCCTAAGATGCCCGGGTCGGATGAGCTGAGTAGAGAAGCTGCTGGAGGTGATGGGAATGAAGACGGGACGACAACCGAGGCTGAAAAGACGGCAGCCGCCCAAATGGCCAACCGGCACCGATCCGGATCGGCCACAGAGCAAAGAGTACGGCAAAGAACACAAGGGAGATGTTTCTAAGGACAAGGCTCCGGAAATTCAGATTAAGCTTCCTTTTCCCGGACGTGTTCGTCAAGCTAAGGTGGATTCCCACTTTAGTAAATTTTTCGAGATCGTCAAGAACTTGCAGGTAAACGTTCCTTTAATTGATTTAATTCGAGAAGTTCCTACTTATGCTAAATTTATGAAGGAGGTCTTGACTAGGAAGTGGTCCTTGGATGAGGTTGAGATTGTTGCTTTCACGGGGGAGTGTAGTAGTTTTCTGCAGGGTAACCCTCCCCCTAAGCTGAAGGACCCCGGCAGTTTTTCCATCCCTTGTGCTATAGGTGAACATACTATCAATAATGCCCTTTGCGACCTAGGAGCTAGCGTAAGTGTGATCCCCTATTCGATCTGTCAAAAGCTTAATATGATTACCCTAGGTTTTACCACTATGTCCATATAGATGGCTGACCGCTCAATTAGGACACCTCTAGGCGTGTTTGAAGACGTCTCAGTACGGGTTGGAAAGTTCTTTATCCCCGTAGATTTTGTTGTACTTGACATTCCCGAGAATTCTCATATCCCGGTTATTTTAGGGAGACCCTTCTTACACACCGTGGGTAATGGGACACTGACTTTCACGGTAGGGGGTGAAAAGTTAGTTTTTACTCAGTCAGATACTCCGCGGTCACCTATGCACCTAGAGTGGTTAGTGCTATTGATGTTATATCTCCGTCTCACTCTACTGGAGACACTTTGGAGGTCTTTTCTGTTGTCTCTCCTTGTGCAGGTTCGTCCAAGAACAGCTGCAGGACTGGTTTGGGGGAGAAGAAGCTGCTGACTGCCGACCTATTAAATGCTCGTGATGGAGATGGGAGCCCCACGGTCGAGTCGCCAGAAGCGCAAGGGCGATATGGCGAGCCATTTCAAGAGGGAATTTCTTGTTTGCTGATTATTGATGATCTACCTCGAGAAGGTAGAGTTTTGTGGCGCTCGGATGCTATTACCACGAGCGAGGCGGTCGCGAATGGTGAGCGACCTTGGCATGTTTATTTGAGTTGATTGGAGCTTTGAAGAAGGTCGTGCGGGACCGTATAAACCAGCGCTTCCGGGAGGCAACCCGATGACGTTGTAATTATTTGTACTTTGGTTTGTTTGCGTGTTGGCATTTTAGACTTTTATTGAGCGCGCGAGGATGAGGGTATTATTATGTGATTTTAGTGCGCAGGTACTCTACGATTTTTGGCACTTAGGATTTTGAGGTGGCGTCACGAAAAGAGGTCCTAGTCGGCCTCCCGACAGCCGGGCCCCACCCGGGGCCGTAGGCGTATTTGAGAGATACGAGAAAAACGCAAAAAAATGGGAAAAGGGGTGCCAGCCGGCCGACCGGCCGGCTGCCCCTGCTGCTGTGTCGTGTTTGTTTTTCTGCGTGTTTTACCCGAAGTACTTCATTGCATGGATGAATTTTTGGATGCCTATTTGTGGATTTTCAAGCCACGATCCTTGCTTCGCTTCGGTTTGAGGGAGCTTCGTTTCAGAATGTGAGCTTTCTCGACTTCTTTACCCTTTTTTTCCTCGCCTTATATTCCCGCCCCATTTATTATGTGTCCTCTTTTCTGCTAATTGTGGTTGTGCTGTTTTTCAAATTGAGGGCAATGTGTGATTCTGGTTTGGGGGAGGAAGCGACTTTTTGCGCTCTTTAGTTGCATTTTTATTTTGTGTGCATTATTTAAAAATCCAAAAAATTAAAAAATTTCAAAAAATTCAAAAATACGAGTTTTTTTGTGTCTTTTTGGTCGTCTTAGAAACCTTTTGTGCAGGATTACCTTTAGTGTCTTTTGAGATACACTCTTAGTCGCTTAGTTGAGTCTCTTGATTGTGTTGATTTGATATGCTTTGCCTACCCTTTCCTTTCATCCTTGAGATGATTTGAGTAGACTAACTTGTATTTGACATAGGAACATGTGACGTAGACGGGGCGCGTTTTTTAGACTAACCATCCACTTGACATTGTATATACTCGTACTAGTGAAATGAAAACTTGAATCTATGTCATTGTTTGAGCCTATTTGTTATTAAATGATCGAGCATTGCACGAAGAGGTACTTGTTTTTGGTTACTGATATTATTTTAATTCCATATAGTCAAATGGCCTACTTTTCTACCCTTTAGACTTAGGTCCCTCATTTGAAGCCCGTCCTAGCCTTTGTAGCCTGTTTTTCTTGAGCCATATTATATATATTTTGAGCTACATTCCAGAATTATTCTACCCGGGTTGATCAGTTGCATTAGGGATCTTGAGTTTTCAAGGAGTATTCGGTTGGGAAGGAAGTGGGTTAAGTCCGTGATTGTCTATTATGTGAGTTGAAGTTATGGGTTGATGTTACGTGAGTATTCCCGTTAATATTGCGCTTTCCTATGAGTTTCAAAGTTTTACCCGATCTCATTTCAATTCAAAAAGAAAAAAGAAAAAAAAAACAAAAATCCAAAAAGAAAAGAAAGAAAAGAAAGAAAAAGAAGGAAAAAAAAAAACAAAAGAAAGAATTGGTTTGTATATATGTTGTTTAATTCAATAAAAGGTCGAAGTGTTAAGTTGGAAGCGATATTTTATCATTCTTATGCGGGAATTGTGATTCTTTTTTATATACGGTTGAGAGGTATTGTTGTTGGGATGTGAGTTAGATTTTGATGCAGCTGTTAAGCCATTGAGCTCCACATTTCCAAATGCGTTTACCACCTTTTACCCTCTTAACCCGAGCCTAACATTACAACCCTTCGAAACCTCGCTCGGTGTGATTTTGAGACATTTGGGTGACGACATGCATAGTTCTAGTAGTTTTCCTTGTGTCGATGTTTGTGAGATTATTTATAGACTCAGCGTCTTAGTGGATGCATACGGTCGAAAGTCTTTGCATGGAGTTTGCGCCATTTTTGTTCCGCCGTCTTTTATTTGTTTAGTTTGCTTCCTAACTCTTCAATTTATTGAAGAGGAAGCGAGTATTGATCCGATTCACTTATGTATGAGGCGGCGATGCTTGTGACTTTGAGTTGCGATTTCCTGTACTAATTTGTCCTCGTGATTATGTGCTATGTTTGGGTAGTTTGCTTGAGGACAAGCAAAGGTTTGGTTTGGGGGAGTTTGATTTGTGCATTTTATATAAATTATATGCCCCCGATTTAGTTGCATTTAGCTTACTTTTATTTGAGTTCGTTATTGTTTTACGAGCTATTTGCTATATATTGCGGTACTGCTGTTCCTATTTATATTTTGCAGGTTTTGGCGGTCCTGAGCGAAAACCCGAGAGGAGTGGAGCACGTACGAGTACCGAGACCTCAAGGCCAAGCTCGAGCTTATACGGGAGCTCGGGATAAAAATAAAGACGCAAAGGACTAAGGCCCGAATGAATCATAGGCATTCGAGGAGAAATGAAGAGGCCCGACCCAAACTTTGGGACCGGCCGACCTGAGGTGACCGGCGGCCGGCTGGCCGGCCGGGAGGCCCAATTTCGCGTGTTTCTGATTTAATTGGATTGGATTTTCGAAATTTGTATAAAAAGACTTTTAGGACGAATTAAATAGGTCATGCTTTATATTACTGTTTTAGTTTTAGTTTTAGTTTATCTCTCCAAAATTCTCTAAAACCTTAGTTTAGTTTACTTTGCAAGATTTGTTCTTAAAGATTTCAAGATTCAGTCTTTATTTCAAGATTTATTTCAGGTTCATCTTTTATTATTTTTATTTATTTATCATGTCCATTATTGATTGCTTTAGTTTAGCTTTAATTATGCATAGCTAATTTCTAAATTAGGGTTTAGGGGAATTTGTGACTATTGATTTGGGAACATGTTTTAATTGCTTTAATTGATTGAACTTGTGCAAGTTGATTTCTTTCTGCGCGTTTATATTATCAATTGAACTTAGGGACGCCTAAATTGAATTGAGTCTTGGTAGTTTTGATTTAAGATCGAAAGCCTAATTGAAACTAGACTTATGCGTATTTGATGAGTTAGGTTTAGTAAGTTGCGAGAGCCCGCTAAATCTGCTTAAGGTTAATATTGACTAGAGAGAGCATATTTTTAAACCTAGTCACTTGCATAATTTCAATTGATTGTTATTTCTTATTGAGTTGAGTTCCTGAATGGATGTCACAATGAACCCGATACCCTAATCTTTCTCCCTTATACTTTTACCCTTTTATTACTCGCTTAGTTTAGTTCCCCTATACTTGATTATTAACCTTTGAAATAACCTAAGTTCATCTAGGTAGACTTCTGATTACACCGTTTCTCTGTGGATTTCGACCATGCTTGTTGTTAGCTACTAGTTAGTTGTTTTGTAGGTTTATTTTGATAAGGTGATACGACTAAGCCCTGTCAACACTTCTCTCCAATCCCCCTCACAAAAAACTCAAACTGTAAACAATTCACTGTAACGAGGGGAGTATAAGATTAGCTAATGAGGGTTCATTATGACTAATTATATTTGATATAATTACCATTCATACTACTTAAAAGTTAAATATATGTCATTTAGTTAATTATTTCATTTAACAGGTAAATGGACTAATTATTACTAAATGGGCTCAAATTGATTTTGGACCATTTGTAAGACAATTGGGCCCAAACTAATTGGACCCAAATAAGATCCAAAATGGGTCATAAATAAGCCCATTAAAGACCAAATGAACCGTCCAACTCATGGACTAAAGTCCATGAATTGGTTTTGTAAGATACATGCTCTAATAGAGCATTATTTATCATTTCTTCTTTGCCTAACCTCTCCACTCAAAGTCGCTATATATACCCTTCGTTTTCCTCTCATTTAAGGCTAATAAATCAACTCAAAAAAAAAAACTCATAAAATCAGTCCCAAAAACTTACCAAAACCGTGAGACTTAAGAGGAAAAACAAGGAGTGTTGTTCTTGTTTTAGCTCCAATTTATCACATAATATTATGGAGTTTTCTTGGGTTAACTGGCTACTACAGGAGGTTCGTGCAGGACTTCTCGAAGATAGTTAGGCCTTTGACTCAGTTGCTGAAGAAGGAGCCAAAGTTTGTGTGGAGCGAGGCTTGTGAGACTGCGTTCCAAGAGTTGAAGAAAAGGTTGACTACAGCTCCAGAGTTGACGTTACCTAAAGAGGGTGTTGAATTCGATGTTTATAGTGATGCTTCTAAGCTTGGTTTGGGATGTGTGTTGATGCAGAAGGGTAAGGTAATTGCTTATGCGTCGAGGCAGTTGAGCGTGCACGAGCAGAACTATCCTACCCATGATCTTGAGTTAGTTGTAGTGGTATTTGCCTTGAAGTTATGGAGGCATTATCTCTTTGGCACGTCGTGTAAGAATTATATCGATCACAAGAGCTTGAAGTTTATCTTCACACAAAGAGACTTGAATATGAGGCATAGGCGATGGTTGGAGCTGATTATACTGATTAAGAACTACAATATCGGGCTGTAGTATCATGAAGGTAAAGCTAATGTGGTTGCAGATACTTTGAGTCAGAAGAGTAGTCATGCGTTGAGTGCCGCGTGGGCCCTACCCGATGAGTTGTGCCGTGATTTCTAGAAGATGAGTTTAGAAGTGGTGCAACATAGAGTTGATATGAGTGTTATGGTTGTTGAACCTGAGTTGTTCCATGAAATTCGGGTGAAGCAGCGCGAGGATCCAGTTTTAGAGGTCATACGGATTGCTAAGGAGAATGGCGGTGCTGAAGAGTTCGAGATTGGTGCTGATGGTTGTTTAAGGTTCAAGAAGCGTTAGTGCATTCCTAACTGTGAGGTTCTAAAGAAAAAGATCTAAAGGAAGCTCATAGTTCTCTTTACTCTGTTCATCCTGGAGGTGATAAGATGTATAAGAACTTGAGGCAACACTTTTGGTGGCCTAACATGAAGAAGGAAGTCTCAGAGTACGTGGCTAAGTGTTTGGTATGTCAGAAGGTAAAGTTTGAACATCAACGACCTGGTGGTATGCTACAGCCTCTTAAGATCCTGATGTGGAAGTGGGATTCGATATTTATGGATTTTGTTATGGGGTTACCGAGGACTGCGAGTGATAAGAATGCTATATGGGTCGTAGTGGATCGTTTGACGAAGGTAGCACACTTCATTCTTATGAAGGAGACGTGGAGCATGGAAGAGTTAGCTACAGAAATAGATCGTTCGTCTTGATGAGTTATAAATTACCGCAAGCGCACCTCAGTTGTAACACTTACGAGTCTGTCTCAGGAAGGTCAGGGATTAAGTACTAGTGTCATCTAAGATTACAAGTTATCTACGCAGATCATAATATGAATGTTTATCTAATCTAATAACTAAAAAATATAAACTTGAACTGAATAAAAATGAGATAAAACGATAAAAATTAAGCAACACAAGGGCGAAGGTATCATAACCCGTACAAATTAGTTGACGCACTAACTCCGTTAACGACTTATCGAATTGTTTACTGGGGTTCTCCAAAGACGGCATCTGACTCTCGTACACAATCCCGACTTGTGTTCACACGAAAACTTACAAGTTAAGACCCGACTCTCGTACGCGATCTCAAACAAATATTCAATTATCATATAAACCAAAATCAACATAATCAACAATAACGCACAACCCAATTTGAAATTCAATAAGTCGGAGACAATTCAACAACTAATCCATAAAAAGGTTCAACCAAACCCTAGAATAAAATTCTACTCAATCATGAAACTAACAATAATAATAACGATAAATAAATTAACAAACATAATTAAAATAAATAAGAGAAAATGAAGAATCCACGAATAATCCGAACTCAAATTAATCCACGAATAATCCCAACTATTGAAGTAACATACCAATAATGTACTTTGGCCAATTTCCATCGACTCTAACACATTAAAAAAAATGATGAAATCGACACGAACTTTGTCTCACTCTTATTTTAAGTAAAATTCAAACCGTTGTCACTTTTTTTTTATTGATTAAAGCAGGTTAAAATTGGCCAAAGTACATTATTGGAATGTTATTTCAATAGTTGAGATTATTCGTGGATTAATTCGAGTTTGGATTATTTATGGAATAAGAGGAGCAGTTCGAATTATTCTTGGCAATCAATCCTTATTTTTATTTAGACATATATACAATAGCATAAGCCTCAAAAAATTATTTTAGCACAAGCCCAATGCTTTAGTCTTCTTTAGTAGTCTCGGTCTTGTGTTGTAATTGGACTTGTCTCGAGCTCATTATTATTTCGCGTCGATATTTTTAGCATAAAATGTTCCGTCCTGCAAGAAATATAAAATATTCGTAGTAAACCGTGCATGAGGAAATATAATACAAAACAAAGCGAAAATACCAAAAATATATGTAAAATGACGGGGAGAGAATATATAAAATATAGGTAAAATATCGACTCATCAAACTCCCCCAATGTGAACTTTTGCTCGTCCTCGAGCAACAATGATCGGAGAAAATCAAAGTGTAGCCAATTTATCATGTTAGTATCTCGGAATTGACTACCTATACACAAAGACTTACAACCATAGTCTATTTCACATTCCTTTTTTATTTATTTTTTGTGTTTGTTTTTTAAATGTGAAGCATCTCTCGTATGTTATACCGTTTAGCATGACATTTAATCGTTAAAGATCAAACTAAGGTAAACATATTTCCTTAAGGGTTACATCATTGCTCATACTCTCGTTCACAACCAAATTCATGGCCATTGTGGTTACTGAACTCAATGAGTCCCCTCCGAGAGCATCGAAGCATTGCTCCAACATAAATAAATCTTTCCAAACATTCCACATTCCAACATACCAAACATTCCACAAACCAATCATTCCACAATCCAATGCCTTGCAAAAATACCAATATCAAAAGCAAAAGAACGAAGAGCGATAAGAAATGAGCAAATATAAGTGGGTTAGTGTTTGAGATTCGCAATCTATTTCTAGGTAACAAACTAATCGTGCAAGCTAAGGCAATAGATATTCAACTCAAAGATACTAAAGATCAAAATAAGCACACTAATCAATTCTCCAAGACAAGACAATTTAACCAATTTTAAAAAGTTCAGCGTCCATCACCAACAAATGACAATAAAAACATATAGTGTTCCCTCCCCCATGCTTAAGTGAAACCATGTCCTCATGCAAATGATAATTATAAGCCAAAGGACTAAATCAAAAGGAAACGGAAATGAGCTCACCAAAATTGCAGAGGGAAGGCGTGTAGATCAGCAAAGTCGAGCGGACAGCAGCAAATAAGCGTAGAAGCAGCTCAAAGTTGTGGCACAATAAGAGACGAAGAAGCAGCATGCACAATACAACTCAACGCTAAGCTGCATTCTTGAAATCAGGTCCCCGACTAGAGTCACTGTCAGCAAAGTGACTCGATTAAGCAAGAAAAGCGCCCAACATTAGTAAGTCAAGCGCAATACTTATCGAATGACCCAAAATCGCTGCACAAGTCGAAACGTATCACTAAGAAGTCGGGTACAGCACAAAATTCAGTAACGAAATAGTATGGCCCCAGATCATTTTGTAATACTAAAATTATACGCACATATCGCAAGCTGCGCAACAAAATTAAGCACCGGGAACCCATGTCATGCAAAATTTGATCCGAAAACAACCATGACAGTATGACAAACAACAAAAGGGACGTAGCACACAGCAACAACATCGTACAATAGACATTTGAGTGTGGATTCACAAATTCAGAGCAAATATTCTAGTAACCATCTCCCATGATCGATCAGAAAGCAGCACAAGCAACTCGATATATACCGAATTAGAGCTCGACATCAGCAAATCGAGAAAATAAAATCGTCTCAGGCCGAAATCGCAGCACGTAGCAATAATCTTCGCAAAATCAACCCAAAAACACCTCCATCAGCAACAATCGTGTAATTAAACACCAACCGACCATGAAATCGAATAGATAATCTCCATTTTTTTCAACTCAATTTAACCCCTAAACGGGTCCATTGTTGCTGAAATTTCTGAACCCTAATTTGCAATCAATAAGCGATTTGAGGGGTTAGGGTTCTCAAAAATTGGAGCTTCCTGGTGGTGGTACATGGGGCGGCGAGCAACAGGAGCGTCGTGGTGGAGAGAGCAGCGACCACAAATGGTGCAGTGGAGATGAGAGAGAACTCACCAGAGAGAGAGCAGTAAGGGCGGCCGCGGTGTGTGAGAGAGGGTGAAGGCGGCACTGAGGGCGGCGATTGTGGAGGGGGCGCCGGTAAAGGGTCGTGCAGGCGGATCACGGCAGTGATAATGGCCGAACGCGAGGGAGACGGCGGTGAGAACGACGGCTGTTACGGGCGAGAGACATGACCGGAGAAGGCGGCTCAGAGGGTGGCGGTCGTGGTGGCCGGTGGTCATGAGGCTGAGACATGGTGGTGGTGTTTATGTGAGGGAAAAGGGTTTAAGGTTGATGAAGGAGTACAATGACGGTTGAAGAATAAGAGGATGAGGACTTTGTTTGTTCGTGTTTCAGAGGCCAGATGCCCTGTCAGGCTGAAAGTTTAGCCCTGTCGGGAAAATACAGTCTGACCTTTGCTGAAATTAACTACTCCCTCTATTCAACAACATTTGCATCATTTGTTTTTTCACATTTGCCAATGCGAATGTTAGAACGCAAATATGTAGAGTTTTACATTTTCAAAAATTATAAAATTTAGATATTATTATTGTACTCATTAAGACCTATCAAATAAGATGCCACATGACTATATTTTATTCAATACGTTGTGAGAAATTTCGAAAACTTTTAGCTTGAATGAATAGTGGTTTTTTTCTCTTGGATGCAAATGGAATTGAATGGAGGGAGTATCAATTTGTACAGACAAGCCCTGGAGGGAATGAAACCCGCCCTGTCACAGTGTGCAGGTCGTGAATGCCAATTTTATTCCATCCAAAAGCGCAGTTGCTTGACGTCCTGAGCTCAACTCACAGATTTAGGACATCCAACAATTTAAGAGCGGAACAACTCAACGCCCGAAAAGACGATCAAACAACCTAGCATAGAAGTCGAAAAAGTGACAATAGAAGTTAGAAATTAAATGATAAAATTCGAGAACAATAGAGATAAAAGCATGGAGCACAAATTTGTTCACATCTCTATGTTCACATACAACTTCCATGTCAAACTTAGACATACTAGACGAACAAAACAAAGGATGAAAATCGAGCTCATATATATCATTGCTGTATCCAAGAGAAACAACTCCAATTTCATCCCCACTAGAATCAATCATAATCTCCACAAAAGGCTCGTCTAAATCGTCAAGGTAATCATCCCATTGTTGGATAAGTAAGTCACTTGTGCTTCAAAAGAACAAACCCGTAAATACAAGTATCCAATGGGTTATAAACTTATGTAAAGGGCCCAAGTGATGTGGGCTAGTAAATAAATGCAAAATATAGGACAATATAAGTCCATTATCCTTGGACTACAAATTGACGTCAGACTTGGTGTGAACAAGTTCACATAACCTAAGATTCCTTCGTCATCTCCCCCAAATTTTGGTGTTTACACTGCTATTAATCACAATCAAAAATTACTTCCATTTATATGATGATTGATTTTGATTCTTTCACACCATCTCTTGTCAATATAAATAGCCTACATCTCTTACATTTTTGGACACAGAAAAAATTCTCTTCATCCTCTTTTCGTAATACATTCTCCGTATTTTCTATCACTATATTTCGGCAACGATTTTGGCTTGGTCTCATCTACTGCTTTCGTCTACACCGAGGTAGTGGAGGTTGTGTAACCCTGGGGGTCGTTTGTCAGTTCAACCGGGTGTAGTGTACGGGGCAATTACGACTTTAGGGCAGTAACACTGTTACGCCACAACCGTCTCAATCAGATAAGCTCGTTCTTCTCTCTTTACTCCGTCACCATAATTTTTTCTAACAAATCATATATTGTAAGAATATGTATTTATTTTGTTTTGCAACGGAGATTATAGCTTAAGATGCTAGTGTCTTTTGGACTTGAACTAACATCCAGTACTTACAATGATTTCAACCGTCATTTGAGGTGGATTTATCCTTGAACCACAAGTGAAAATGGTTAGAAAACCGTTGCGTACTTACCAAATCTCAAATTAAGGCTTGATCTCGCGAAACCATGCGAGGCATGGTGTGATCAAACATGAAGGACATGATGATCTAACAAATATAGCCCCCACATTTCCTGGGTTTTCGTGAATGCTCTAGTGGTCCCTAAGCCAAAAGGACCTCATAGGGGGTTGGGCAAGCCCCCACATTCACATAGGCAAGTCCATGAGGTTCGACTGTCACGAACCACCCTTAGAAGGACTATGAACTTGTTAAGAGCTGATGCTCAACCTTACACATTTGACAGTTACACAAACTTGTACCACAACAACAATTTTATAAAGTTTTGGAATGGGAGTGGTATATAAAACTGAGATCTTTATGGCTTCGTTTGACCCATTGAACTTGGATATATCCAAGACGGGTGTCCACCACAAATCACTCTACAACTGGCTTTAAACCCATTCGTAGTGCCGACTCCAGCACAACTTTCTTACAAAGGCCTTTGGTGAGAGGATCTGCAATGTTCCTCTCCGATTTTACATACTCGAGTGATATTACATTATTACTGATAAGATTTTTCACAATTCCATGCCTCCTTTTTCCATTATACGCTTGATTATTTGCTACTCCAATAGCAGCCTGTGAATCGCAATGCATGGATATTGAAGGAGTCGGCTTCCCCCACAATGGAATATCAGCCAACAAGCTTCTCAGCCACTCGGCTTCCTGACCTGCCAATTCTAGAGCAATAAACTCAGATTCCATTGTAGATTTTGCAATACAAGTTTGTTTAGATGATTTCCATGATACGGCAGCATTAGCTAGAGTAAATACATAGCCACTAGTAGAATGAATCTCATCATTGTCAGATACCCAATTAGCGTCACAATAACCCTCTAGAACACTAGGTGATCTACAATAGTGTAGGCCCCAACTCATGGCGCCTTTTAAGTATCTCAACAATATAACTAAAGCATTCCAATGCGCTCGATTTGGGTTATGAGTGTATCTACTCAATCTACTAACGGCATAAGCTATATCTGGTCTAGTGTAATTCATCAAAAACATAACACTACCAATAATTTTAGCATATTCTTCTTGACACACACTACTTCCTTTATTCTTTGTCAAGTGAATACTGGCATCATAAGGTGTACTCAAAGGTGGATTATCATAATGATTAAATTTCTTAAGAATTTTCTCAATGTAGTGAGATTGATTTATACAAAACCTTCTTTAGTCCTATTAATTTGAATTCCAAGAATTACATTTGCCTCTCCCATGTCTTTCATATCAAAACATGAACTTAAAAAGGTTTTGGTTTCGTTAACAACATCTATATTAGTCCCTAATATAAGCATATCATCAACATACAAGCATATGATCACGCAGCCACACGCATCATGTTTTGAGTACACACATGCATCCGAATCATTAACAGAAAACCCAAAAGAGGTAATGGTTTTATCAAATTTTTCATACCATTGTTTAGGGGCTTGTTTCAAACCATACAAAGACCTAACAAGTTTACAGACCTTGTTTTCCTGTCCGGGTATCACACATCCTTCAGGTTGTTTCATATAGATCTTCTCATTTAAATCATCATTCAGAAAGGCAGTTTTAACATCCATTTGGTGTACAACAAGATTATAAAGAGATGCAAGAGCTATTAAAGTCTTAATGGTAGCGACTTTAGTGACAGGAGAATATGTATCAAAAAAATCTACCCCTTTTGTCTGACGGTTTCCACATACCACTAATCTAGCCTTATATTTGTCAATTGATCCATTGGGTTTGAGTTTCTTTTTAAACACTCATTTACTATTTAAAGGTTTGCACCCTCTAGGAAGATCCGTTAAAATCCTTGTGTTGTTACTCATTATTGACTCAATTTCACTGTTAATAGCTTCTAACCAAAAACTAGAATCAATCGACTTCATTGCCTCACTATAGGTTCTAGGGTCTTCTTCTAATACAAACACATTAACGATTTCCTCTGTAGGACACTCACCCTCAACAAGAAAGTTAGTAACAAACTCAGGTCCAAATGAGGTTGCAATTCTAGGTCTTTTACTTTTTCTTGGTTCTTAGTTTTCACTAGTGGAAACTATACTAATAGGCTGAGAAGATGTAGTGGATAATGACCGTGGCACATTTATTTTCATTGGAAAACTATGCTCAAAAAATTCTACATCATTTGATTCTTTAATCGCTCCAAAACCAGACCCGTCCTTCAAAATAAGTCTATATGCGGCACTATTTGACGCTCGTCCTATGAAAATATCATCTACTGTTTTAGGTCCAATTTTATTTCTTTGAATATCAGGTAGTCCTATCTTACCTAAACATCCTCACACCTTTATGTAATTAAGATTTGGTTTAAAACCTTTCCATAGTTCATATGGCGTCTTATCTAACCTTTTATGTGGTACACGGTTTAGAACATAACAAGCGTACAAAATAGCTTCACCCCACATGTTAGAAGGCATTCCTGAGCTAATTAACATTGCATTCATCATGTCTTTAAAAGTTCTATTTTTCCTTTCTGCTATTCCATTTTGTTGAGGGGCATAAGGGGCAGTAGTTTCATGTATTATACCATTTTCTTCACAATATTTTTTAAGTGATTTTCCATCATATTCTCCTCCTCTATCTGATCTTACTCTTTTAATTTTAAGACCTAATTGATTCTCGACTTCTGCTTTGAACATTAAGAATTTTTCTTAAGTTTCATCTTTAGTCCTTAAAAGGTACACTTTAGTAAATCGAGAAAAATCGTCTACAAAGGTTATATAATAATTTTTACCACCCCTGCTCATTGTACTTTTAAAATCTCCTTGGTCGGTGTGAATTAGTTCTAGAAGGCTAGTAGATCTTACAACCCTTTTATTGTATGATGTTTTAGGGTGTTTGGCTTCTACACATACTTCACATTTATCAAATGTTGTACTACTAAACTCAGGAATAAGGCTAAGTTGTTTTAGTCTTTTAATTGACGCTACATTTACGTGGCGTAATCGAGCATGCCATAAGGAAACAGATTCAGCGATATAAACAGAAGGAGATGATACTTTATTATTGATGTTGACTATGTCTAGTACAAACAGCCCTCCATTACAAAAACCATTGCCAATGAAAACACTATTTCTAGTGAGTAAAAGTTTATCAGATTCAAAAATAAGTTTAATTCTAGCCTTGTTCAGGAGAGCGCCAGAGATTAGGTTTATACGGATATCAGGTACATGTAACACGTTGTTCAATTCGAGAAACTTTCCTGAGGTAAGCTCTAGTCGGACTTTTCCTTTTCCTTGGACATTGACTGTGCTAGAATTTCCCATAAAAACACATTCTCCCTCGGTGACCTTTTCATATTCTTTGAACATTTCCCGACTTGTGCAAATGTGCCTAGTTGCCCCCGTATCTAGTATCCACTCAGTAACATTGTTTATCAAGTTAACCTCTGAAACGACAGCAGCTATGACTTCAGCCTCTTCGACTAAGTTGACTCTTGATTTGTTTTTATCACTCTTATTAGAACCATGACCTCTTGAAGTACATTCTCTAGCCGGATGCCCAAAATTACCACAAGTGAAACATTGACCATGGAACTCCTTTTTCTTAAAAGCATTATTATTCCTAATTCCATGAACTTGATTTGGACTCTTATTGAAAGATTTTTTGTTAAACTGTTTTGGCCCCTTTTTGAAATTCCTTTTATTAGACTCAACTAGGTTAGCATTGGAGGGCGAGTGAAAAGTTTGTTTCCCCTTAGTGTGAATTCGGTTTTGTTCTTCAATTTTGATATGAGAAACTAATTCAATTAGCGTGAAATCCTTTTGCTTATGTTTCATGTTATGAACATAGTTTTGCCAAGACGGGGGAAGTTTATTAAGGAGACAATTAGCTTGAAACAGTTCACAAATTTTCATTCCTTCAGCAATTATGTCAGCACACAAGTTTTCATATTCATGGACTTGGTCTAAAACAGGTTTATCATCAGTCATTTTAAATTCTAACCAACGACTACAAGCATATTTTTTCGTTCCAAAATCATTGGTTCCATATTTAGATTTTAGGGCTTCCCAAATTTCTTTAGCGGTTTTAAACTTACTGTAAATCAGAAACAAAGCCGATGTCATATAGTGTAACAACATCCCTCTACAAGTTTTGTTATCTTTATCAAAATTTCTACCAGAAATTAGGGGACTTCAGTTTCAGTTAAAGCATAATCAACACCAATTTGTCCCAAGAAAAACTCAATCTTATCAGATCACATTCTATAATTTTTTCCATCAAACGGATCAAGTTTTGCCATGTCAGGAACAAATGGCATAGCAGCAGTAAGAGGGACAGCATTCATGACAATTCCGTCAGCCATAATGATTGTGAAAATTACGACTTTAGAATGTTAGAAAAAATTATGGTGACGGAGTAAAGAGAGAAGAACGAGCTTATCTGATTGAGACGGTTGAGGCGTAACAGTGTTACTGCCCTAAAGTCGTAATTGCCCCGTACACTACACCCGGTTGAACTGACAAACGACCCCAGGGTTACACAACCTCCACTACCTCCGGTGTAGACGAAAGCAGTAGATGAGACCAAGCCAAAATCGTTGCCGAAAGGTAGTGATAGAAAATACGGAGTATGTATTAAGAAAGGAGGATGAAGAGAATTTTTTCTGTGTCCAAAAATGTAAGAGATGTAGGCTATTTATATTGACAAGAGATGGTGTGAAAGAATCAAAATCAATCATCATATAAATGGAAGTAATTTTTGATTGTGATTAATAGCAGTGTAAACACCAAAATTTGGGGGAGATGACGAAGGAATCTTAAGTTATGTGAACTTGTTCACACCAAGTTTGACGTCAATTTGTAGTCCAAGGATAATGGACTTATATTGTCCTATGTTTTGCATTTATTTACTAGCCCACATCACTTGGGCCCTTTACATAAGTTTATAACCCATTAGATACTTGTATTTACGGGTTTGTTCTTTTGAAGCACAAGTGACTTATTTCACAACAAAACCATCATCAAAGAATTTTTCGATCTCGACTACATATAACTCCTCTAAAATCTCATTATCCTCAAAGAAAGGTTCATGAATCAAAATTTCGTCACAAATCTCAATGTTACTCTTTTTTTTTTTTTGGGAAAATGTAAGTCTATTTCATTTCAATAACCAAATAAAAGTCAATTTCAATACATCCAAGGCCACCCCTACCTATCTTAAACCAATATGGGAAAGCCAAGCAGAGGTGTTTTGTTCCACTACAACTTTATATAAGCTACAAAAACGAAGTCTAAGACAATTTTTCAAACGAATTAAAAACACTGTAGGAGTCACAATGAGACCTTCAATCCAAACGTGATTACGCTCCAACCAAATCAAATAGTGTAGGGCATGGAAAATAGCAGTAATACACCTTCTCTTGCACTTTGCAACTTTGGTCAACTCAGCATTCAAATCTGCCATAGAATTGATCCACGGCAGAGCACACCATTGTAACAACTGAACCAACACCAACCGTGTATATTTGCAATTCCAGAAAACGTGATCATGAGTCTCTGGATCCAAACCACACAGTGGACATAACACATCACAAATCCCCCCACAAAGCCAACTTAGTCTTCACATTCAAAGCCTCTCTAGCAATCATCCAATTAATGAACCGATGCTTGGGCACAGACCAAACATTCCAAACATATTTGTACTATCGTACCTGGGGATATAGTGTTCTGCACAGGTTGTATCCACTGTGAACTGAGTACCCTTGTGGATACCCATATCCGTACCCTCCCAAACAAAACCCTGTGATGTAACACGGACTTTTATTACGCATGCTTTAACGTTGACTTAAACGGTTCTAATTAATGTCGAATTCATTTTGAGTCGTTTTAAATGTTAAAATGATTTAGGCCGCTTCACATCGCTTTAAATAAACGTTCATTTTGTCCATTTGGAGTCTAGCTAGGTCCTTGTCCTGCTTCATTTGGCATGAGCTTCACATTTGCACTACAATTAGCCCTTTTACATTAACAAGGTCTAATTCAGCATTCCTAAATTCCTAAATTTAGGCCCAGTGGCTAAATCTCCCCTTTAGCCCCCTCTTACACAAAATACGGCTTCACGTCTTACCTTATTTCACAAAAACTATGCAAATACACCCTTTTGATTTTTACGGGTCTCGGGCCCAAAACCGAGCCCGAACCCAGCCTTTGGCCCGCACTCCAAAGCCCTGAACATCAAAATATCTTAGAAATATACCAGGCCTCTTCCTTGGCGAGCAAGCAAGGATTATCCCGTAATCTTTCTAAGATTTTATCAAACCGGAACTAGGAAACTGCACTAAAAACCACACCTTCAAACCGCATAAGCTTATGCGGTTTGGGTAGGCAACCGCATAAGCCTTTGCGGTTTGCCCTGGCAACCGCATAAGGCTATGCGGTTTCCTGGCTTGTTTTTATCCCCGAGTTTCCTAATTTCTCCGAGGTTTTTAGTATATATACCCCCCTATACCAGACCTCGAAACATAACTTTCTGACCCCAGAAATCACATCATACACACTTCAACACTCACAAAGCCTCAAGCACTCAAATCCTTGAGTTCAACACACCATCCCGTGTTGAATTCATCCTCCTTTTAAGTTCAAGAAGCGAAGCTCTTCCCAGATCTGAAGCGTCAGGACAAGGTAGGTACCGATCCACTTAGATCAAAGCTTTTTCTTATTTTCTATGGACTAACAAAGGGGTCTACACCTTTGCGCCGCCCCAGGCTTTGGCACCCAGCGCGCTTGCACTCCAAGTGTTCTATTTACTTCGGGTACACCCCATATCCGATGACACGCCAAAGTCGCATAAGCAACCGACCTTATAAAATAAACCAATGGACAATTGAACTTTATTTTATTTGCATGCATCTTGCACCTTCTTATTTTGCATTAAATCAATTTAAACAATGAATTCGACCTTTAACTGAACCGTTTTCGTTAACAAGTTAAACTGAGGGTTTTAATCAATCTTTTTGCATCTGCATCTGCATTCTGTTACAAACTTATCGCACTTGTACGTAGCGATAACATTAGCTCAAATATCATCTTACAAGGATTGTTCTAGGTCAGTAGAGGCTATTTTTACATAGGCTTTTCTAAAAGGTTTTCATAAATCATTATTTGAATTAACTCTTTTTCTAAAGTACCATCACCCCGAATCCAATCAGGTTTCATAACCTTAGATCTAGGGGTGTCGGCGTGCTCCAAAATCTAGGACATGTTTTTAACTTAGAACACGGTAGCAGGTTCCTAATTTCCGCGATAATTAGGTGGCGACTCCATAACAGTTCTGTGGAACCCGGGATCGGACCCAACTCGGCGTCTTGCTTAAGGGCGGATTTTAAAGTTAAAAAAGATTAAGTTGGAAAAACCTTTAAGAACTGTTATGGAGTCGCCACCTATTTATCGCGGAAAATAGGAACCTGCTACCATGTTCTAAGATAAAAACATGTTCTTAGATTTTGGGGCACGCCGACACCCCTAGATCTTAGGCATGAGAAACCAGTTGGATTAGGGGTGAGGTACTTTAGAAAAAGAGTTAATTCAAATAATGATTTATGAAAACCTTTTAGAAAAGCCTATGTAAAAATAGCCTCTACTGACCTAAAACAATCCTTGTAAGATGATATTTGAGCCAATGTTATCGCTACGTACAAGGGCGATAAGTTTGTAAAAGAATGCAGATGCAGATGCAAAAAGATTGATTAAAACCCTCAGTTTAGCATGTTTAACTTGTTAACGAATACGGTTCAGATAAAGGTCGAATTCATTGGTTAAGGTGATTTTAATGCAAAGCGAAGGGTGCAAGATGCATGCAAATAAAATAAAGTTCAATTGTCCATTGGTTTATTTTATAAGGTCGATTGCTTATGCGACTTTGGCGTGTCATCGGATATGGAGTGTGCAGTAATAAGAACACTTGGAAGGCAAGCGCTCGGGTGCCAAAGCCGGGGCGCTAGAGTGTAGACCCTTTGTTAGTCCATAGAAAATAAGAAAAGCTTTGATCCAAGTGGATCGGTACCTACCTTGTCTGGACGCTCAGATCTGGCAGCTTCTTGAACTAGAAAGGAGGATGAATTCAACACGGGATGGTGTGTTGAACTCAAGGATTTGAGTGCGTGAGGCTTTGAGGGTGTAAGATGTGAAATCTGATGATGAATTGTGTTTTGTGAGAGAGAGAGATGTATTCTGATTGCAAATTGTGTGTGAAAGATGTATTCTGGTTGTGAATTGTGATCTGAAAGTGTGTTTCGAAGTCGAGGTATAGGGCTGTATATATACTAAAAACCTCGGAGAAATTAGGAAATCGGGGATAAAAACAGGCCTGGGAACCGCATAGCCTTATGCGGTTGCCTGGACAAACCGCATAGGCTTATGCGGTTGTCCCACCAAACCGCATAAGCTTATGCGGTTCGAAGGTTGGTTTTTTTGTGTAGTTTGCTAGTTTCGGTTGAATTATATCTTGGAAAGATTTCGTGATAATCTCGAACGTGTAGCTCAAGAAAAGTGCTGGGATATTTCTGAGATATTTTGTGGTGCTTAGGGCTTTGGAGTGCGGGCCAAAGGCTGGGTTTGGGCTCGGTTTCGGGCCCGAGACTCGGAAAAATGAAAAGGGTGTATTTGCATAGTTTTTGTGAAATAAGGTAAGACGTGAGGTTGTATTTTGCGTAAGAGGGGGCTAAATAGCGGTTTTAGCTACCGGGCCTAAATTTAGGAATTTAGGAATCTTGAATCAGACCTTGTTTATGCGCCGGCTGACCAAAGTAGGAATGTCCACGGTAGGCTCGCCAGTGCGTGCATAAGCCGCTGAGACCAACCACGGGCCCTTTCCGGCGTACTTTGTCACCGCTCGTGCGCATCACGAGAACTTCCAGGAGGTCACCCGTCTAAGACTACTCTCGGCAAACGCGCTTAGCGAAGAGTTCTTAAGATGAGCTACCAGAAAGAAGATGCATCTTGTTTTACGGTGGCTCATCTTAAGAACTCTTCGCTAAGCGTCTGTGAGAGTAATCTTAGATGGGTGACCTCTGGAAGTTCTCGAGATGCGCACGAATGAGACAAAGTGCGCGGAAAGCGGCCCGTGTTGGCTCAGGGCGATGCACGCGACCGGCGAGCTACCGTGAATGACATTTCGACTTTGGTCAGCCGGTGTTACAAATGGTATCGAGCAACCCACGACCGTGGTCGAATCCTTGCACGCACTCACCGTGCGGTGGTCGAATCCTAGTGCACGCACTCAGTCGGGAGGATGCGGAATGCTATATTGTTGGTAGCTACGGTATAGCGAGGACGTTGCGGTCTTCAAGTGGGGGTGTGTAACACCCGGTGTTGTCCGAGGTTATTCGGGCCGGGTTCCCCGTTGAAGAGGTTCATGTAATAGCTCATGTGACATAGTGCTTAAAAGGATTGTAAGTATTACTCATATCAACAAGATGCATCTTCTTTTCTGGTGGCTCATCTTAAGAACTCTTCAGTTAAGCGTGCTTGGTGGAGAGTAGTCTTAGGATGGGTGACCTCCTGGGAAGTTCTCAGGATGCGCACGAGTGAGGACAAAGTGCGCTGGAAAGGGCCCGTGTTGGTTTGTGGGCGATGTACGCAGCCTGGCGAGCTACCGTGAAGGACATTTCGGCCTTTGGTTGGGGCCGGGGTGTTACATTGTTAATGTAAAAGGGCTAATTGTAGTGCAAATGCGAAGCTCATGCCAAATGAAGCAGGACAAGGACCTAGCTAGACTCCAAATGGACAATATGAACGTTTATTTAAGTGTGATGTGAAGCGACCTAAACATTTTAACATTTAAAACGACTCAAAATGAATTCGACATTAGTTAGAACCGTAAAAGTCAACGTTAAAGCATGCGTAATAAAAGTCCGTGATACATCACAGGGTTTTGTGTGGGAGGGTACGGATATGGGTATCCACAGAGCCCCCAGTTTGACTGAGCTCGGACTAGAGCGCTAGTCAAACTCCACGACCATATCCGGACCATTACAGTCTCGTCTGATCGTGAGCGAAGCATGTGTCCATGGGTGAGACGAGGACTTCGAACCGGGCTAAACGGGGAGGGGCGTGCGCATTTTAAGGACTTGGCGGTCCGTGCATGCTATAAGGGCCTGCCGGCCTGCCGGATGTCTTCGTAGTGCTTGTTGCTAATGCCTTTGCTGATGTTGATGTCGTCGTCTTGTATATGTTGGGTATCGTATAGTGCTGCTGCTTGTAGCGTCTTCGTATGGTCTCGTGAGAGAGCGCATGTGGTGCAATGCGTGGGGGCTAAAGTGCAAGGGTGTGAGTGTATCCGGGCTGGATGTATGACCTCGTGAAGAGTGCATTCGTAGGATGTATGGTCTTGTAGGAGTGCATTTGTAAAGGTTGTAATGCTTGTACAGGGGTGTTCTTGTGCCATGGGTTCATGCTTGGATGTGCTTTGTAGGACGTTTGTGCTTAAACTCGCCGAGGAGCGTTTATGCTTGTAGTTAAATGCTTGTTGTAAAGTGCTTGTTGTAGAGTACTTATGCTTGGAGTTAGGTGTATATTGCAGAGTGCATGTGCTTAAGCTCGCCGAGGAGTGTCTATGTAGTCGTGGTTGCATATGATTGCTTTCCGTTGAGGAGAAAATGATGTAATGCTCGTGAAGAGCGTTCGTGCTTCTGCTTCTGTACCGTGTATTAAATGCTTAATATACGCGTATGGCGGGTTGTAAATGATGCCTTGACCCAAGCACGGGACGTACTTGGAGTTGCATTAGGGCTAAAATGAATTAGGAATCGAAAAGTAGGCGTAAAACGAGAGAAAACCGAGAAAAACCACAGGCAGAAACCGCATAGCCTTATGCGGTTCATGGGGCAAACCGCATAAGGTTATGCGGTTTGCCTTAGTGGCCGTTGGGGGCTATAAAGGCACGAGAGCACCGTGTTTGTTGCTCATTATAACACTTTCGGTTTCTTCACTCTAAAAACGTCATTTTTCGATTTCTCAACCGTTTTTGCTCGTTTTTCTTGCGTTGCTTTGCTATGGAACGAGGTAATGCTCCATTTTAACTTGCTTTTACGTTATTTGTCGTTGTAATTAGCTAGTTTTGCCTTGAAATGTTGAAAAGACGGGTTTTGAATGAAAACCCGAGTTTTGCTTGAAATTTGCCGTTTGAATGCTTGAAATTGACGTCATCGTGTTGCATTATGCCATGTGAACGTGTATGTGTGAATTAATTGTGATTTAGACCGTCTTTGTGTGAAAAACGTCCAAATTAGGTTTCGGGCCCGAAAACGAACCCGGATTTTCCGACCCGGAATTTCAATTAAACTTCGGTGTAGGATGCCCATAGCGAGTATAGCATGCCTATAACGTTAGTTTTGCGAAAATGTCGAGTTAAGGCTTTCAAATCGCCGTCTTAAGTCGTAGTTATACGGAGTAATTAAGGCGAATTGGGGGTTTTTGATCGGAGTGACCAAAATGTAATTGCTTGTAATGGGTTGTTGTTGGGGACTATTATGGCGCGTAGAAACCATAAAGTTGTAATTTTGAAATGTAGAGAACGGTTTTCGGCTTAATTGTGAATTAGGCCTAAAAATGCTCTGTAGGGCGTATAGTGTAATGTGTTGAGGGATGTATATGTATTATGTGAGTATTATTTGTGTGTATTTGAGTATGTGTATGTATTATAGTTGTATGTAATGGTTGTGTTTGGTTGCAGGGGAAGGTTCTAGTCGTATTACGAGATCGAGATCTCGTAAGAGTGCTAGTTCGAGGACTGAGGGAGCCTCTAGCTCGAGCGGCTTGAGGCGTGCACGTAGTGAGAGGGAAGCCGATCCTCGTGATCTGCCCACGAGACGTGGTCAGTCACGAGGTAGGGGCCGTGGGAGAAATGTTCCTGTGCGCGATCCTGAGGACGAGCTTGCTCAAGAGCTGGTGGATGAGCTGGAAGCCGAGATGGAGGTTGCTGAGGAGGAGGTTGAGGAGGTTGCGCCTAGGGCGAGTAGCTCTAGGCCGCGAAAGTCACATGCGAACAGGGCTTTCGCGAAGGGTTGGGATGGCCACAACCTTCTGCTTGCTCCGGAGAGACATGTTTCCTATCGAGCGACGATGGGTTGGGATAAGGGCCCGATGAGGACTTTCTCGGGCGTCTCGTCCGCAATGTGTGCTTTTGAGGAGAGGCTTCCGCCGAGGGCGCAAGCTTGGGTGTTGCGTAGTGCTTTTGGCCCGTTGGTTGGCCATTGGAGGGAGTGCGAGGAAGAAGCGGGCGGCGAACTGATGTTGATCGGGGCCTTCATGGATAGGTATTGGGACACCACGGCGGCGTTCCATATGCCTGGCTTTGGCCGGCATTACCTTGTCTGATGCACGCGGTCATAACTTGAGTGCCGTTTGGGGATCGCGACATGGATTTTGAGTTTGCGCCGTCCGTTGTGGGCGAGGTTGTAATGCCGCGGTTGGCGGTGGTTTGGAGGTGATTTGTGGTCGCCCCTATACCTTCAAGGCGAGCTATATCTTGGAGTACTTTGAGGGAAGACCGAGTATGGCCGCCCGGAGTGGGCGGCGAAGCGTAATGCTCGTATGTGGTTGTGGTGGTTTGTGGCGCCGTGTGCCCGGCGACAAGGGTGAGCGGGCATCGACATCGGTCCTTATGCATCTCCTGGATTGGAATGCAATTGGGACGTTTGACTGGGTGACGCCGTCTCTGGGCTTGTGCATTCGTTTCTGCATGGATGCTGTGAGACCGCGGGTCATGGATCGGGGGTCGCGACTGTCCTTAGTCGCGCCTGGCTTCTTGATGGAGGTACGTATTGATTTTGTTTTGTCTTAGGTGCATTGTTGTTCATTTTTGTTGTCTTTTGTCCTTGTAACATGTTTTTGTCTCTTGTGTGCAGTCGTGGATTCTTAGCCACTTTCCTTCTCGCTCCCCACATCTTTGTCGCGGATCGTGAGGAGTACCGTGACGTACTTGGGAATGCGATGTAACCGTCTTTGCATTTAATTGGTCGTATGATGATGTTAGGGATCGTCTGAACCGAATGCGATTTGATGAGGTTTGTGCTTGAATCATTTTAAATAGAGTGTACTTAAAATGATTGTGTTCATGAGTGTTTGTCTTGTCTTTGTTTGTAGTTCGTGCCATTCCCGTGGGGCCAGTACAGGGATATTCCTGAGGGCATTGGGGCTAGGTTTGCGGTGCGAGAGACCCAGCGCCTATACATAGCGACGCCGTATGGATCGGTTTGGTACCTTGGAGAGCGTTTGGTCTTTCAGGCGGTGGTGGCCGACTCGGTGAGTGCTCTAAGGATCCGTAGAGGGTCTGTTCGAGCGAGGGTTTCGCCAGGATCGTGTAGCGTTGTATGGAGAGGGAGAGCCAGTGAGCCTCCTGCGTCTGGGAAGACTATGCCCATTTCTTTGAGTCTCGGCTTGCTTGTGGGCCGATTGAGGTATGTGTGCTTCGGTGTTTGGGGGTGCGTAGGGTAATTTTGCGAAAAATTTCCCTGACGTGACGTGTGCGTTTTGTATTTGTTTTGCAGGAGTTTGATCCCGAGATGGCAGAAGCACCGATGACTTCCCTACTACTATCGAGTATGATGACTCGGGTGTGCGTCGTACCTTTGTTCTGCCGACGTACTTGCCGGTGACTACTGACGCGGGCATGGACAGCTGGACGAGCAAGGTGAAGAAGGTATGTACTTGTGTGATTGTATGTATGTGTATAAGCCCCCAGTTTGATCGAGGTATGAAGTATATCGATGATCAAACTTGTGAGAGTCGTTTTTTGTGTTATCCCCTCCAGTTTGGTTTAATTTGGGTGAAATTAAGGTAAAGTGGGGTGGACTGCGTTTGTTTTGAAATTTCCCCCCTAAGTTTGACTTAATTTGAGTGAAATTAAGGCAAAATGGAGAAAAGTGTGAACTGTGTTTGTGTTGTGTTTCACAGGTGGCTAAGGAGGCGCATAAGAAGCTATGGCGTATAGCCAACAGGTGGAGGATGGCTTGGTGGCCGAGGCAGCCTTGATTGTGTCGAGGCCGAGTGAGGCGGCTCAGATTCGGCGTGAGTTCGACGAGTATCGGCGCCGTCACCCCGAGTGAATTTGTGTATTTAAAGATTGTATGAACCTTTATGTACATGTCGTTGTAGCTTGAACTTTGAACTTTGTTGTAGTAGCTTGAACTCCGTCGGTAAACCTGTTTGGTGGGCTTGGTTGAAGAAATGATATGATTCCCGAGTGGGATGCGTTGATGTTCATTTTAGATTGTGAAAATGTTTTGCAAAAAGTTCATTTTAAATGCGAAATGAGCTCGTGTGAATGCGAAAAATGTTATGCGTTGACTCGTGGTAAGAATCGGAATTGCTAAAGTGAAGCGTGATGTTGATGTATGGGGAACAACGAAAGAATGTCGTAGCCCAAAGTAGGTTGTAGTGTTTTAGGAAAGACGGAATTAGGAAAATTTTGAGAAAAACCAGCCCCTGAAACCGCATAGGCTTATGCGGTTGCAAGGGGAAACCGCATAGGCTTATGCGGTTTGGTGTGCAAACCGCATAGAGCCATGCGGTTTGTTGGCCTGGCTGCTAGCGCTGTATTTCCATATTTCGGATATTGTTTTCCTATATAAGGAGAGGGGGTGCGTGCCATAATATTCATTCACAATCACTTCTCTTCTTTGTGCTTTTGCTTTAGGATTTTGCTTTCACAAATATATTAGGCATATTTATAAAAGTTTTTTTTTGTGTCTAAGAAAATGGAGGAGCATTTTGATGCTCTTTTGAAGAGGTGGACGTCTTCCTTGAGTTCGTCAATGAAGAAGGCGGTGTATGATGACGGTGCGGGTGTATTTATTGGCTTTCGTCAAATGAAAGTCGATGTAGACTTCCTTGATTCGTGCTTAGATTATTGGGATCCTAGCTTGCATGTTTTTAGGTTTCCCGGGGGAGAGGTGTGCCCTTTGATGGAGGAGTTCTCGGCCATTGCTGGATGGTCGAAACGGACTACTCCTGTGGTCGTGAGGAGTGAGCTTTGTTACAACGGGATGTTGCGAAACTTCCTTGGGATGACAAACGCTCATGCTGCAGGTTTGTTTGAGGGAGGCAAGGTAAACATGCTTCTCTTGTGTCAACGATATATGAATAAGGCTGATACTAGTATTTCGGACCGTTCTAGGCGGAGGGCCCTTGCTTTTTGTTTGGTTCATCGTTATGCTTTTGCGGGGTCCATGCCAGACGGGGTGTTCGGGAACGCGAGGTATGCTCGTGTTGTCGAAGAGATGGAGAGGGGACATGATCCTTCCGCGTTGATCCTAGCGGAGACTATACTGGGCTTAGACGATCGTTATGCTAATCGTCTGAGCTCGTACAGGGGTTGCGCTAGGATTCTCAACGTTTGGCTCATGGAGAGGCTGAGTGTGTATAGAGCTCTTCCCCTTGGAAGTGTCTTCAAGGCGGCGGGGACGACGTCTCGGAAGATGGATTGGGCTAACCCTCGGGAGCGTTCACTCAACTACTACCGGGGGTTTGTGAGGGAGAGCAGCATTCGTTGGTATGTTTCGTGGTGGGGTATTACGGAGGTAACGGCACCGTCGGTAGCGAACGCGGCTCGCGGGTTGATGTTGTGCGGGTTTGAACGGGGTGTATGGATTCATCCTCTTCGCTTGAAGAGGCAAATCGGGCTTGCGCAGACCATACCCGAGCAGGATACTCAGGTTGGAGGGGTTGTTGTCCTAAACAACCAGATGATTGATGCTTGGATCCGAGGGTGGTCGGATCGTGTTATGGGTGTCTTGGAGCATATAGAGTCTAGCCGTGTTACGGACTTCTATACACGGTGGTACCGTTCCAATGATCCTAAGGAACGTGAGAATCAAAGGAGGAGGGAAAAGAATGGGCCAAGGCCCTCCTTGGCGTATGAGGCGGTGCGCGAAAGGAGGGACTATGGTGATCTTTGTACTGTTGGTGCAGGTGTTTCTTCTTCGAGGCCGTGCGGAAAGGCTTGGACCGAAGGTGACCGTTAAAGATCGCCTAGGGCCAAGGATCGAGAGCCCAGTTGAGCGGGATGAGGATCCGTCGAGCCCTGTGTTTTGAGAGATCTACTCCCGTCCTTAGGTCGAAAGTTGTGGCGGATCGGCCTCTTGAAGATGAAGAGGTCAACCCGAAGCGTCAGAAAAAGACTTGAGTAGTTTGTTTTGTTTAGTTTAGAAAGATTCCTTTATTTAAATACATGCTTTAGATTTGAATAAAGGGCTAAGGAGGCTTGTTCCTAGCTCCTTTCTAAATTGCGGAAAATTCTAAATAAAGTAATAAAATAGAATTTATTTGCTTTTGCCTTGTCTCGTTGCTTTCTTTGTTTTGTTTTGAAATGTTCTCGACCTTTTTAAGCTTCGAACACTTGTATTTTGTCTCAAATCCTCGACCTTTTTAAGCTTTGGACTTGTGCGTTTTGAATTGTTTTGTCTTAAATCCTCGACCTTTTTAAGCTTTGGATTCGTTTGTTTGACTTGTTGTGTCTTAAATCCTCGACCTTTTTAAGCTTTGGACTTGGATTTGTGTTTTGTTTTTGTGTTGACTGTGCTCTCGACCTTTTTAAGCTTCGAGCGTGTCATTTTGTGAGTGCAACGCCCTTGACCTTTTTAAGCTTTGGGCATGCGTGCTAGAAAAAGTTCGGTTGTGCTTTTGACAAGTCGCCACGATTCGCTTTTGAATACAGAATCAAACCGGCGTAGTTCGTGTGATTCGGTTGAGCTCTTTGCAAAGCTGCCTACGTATCCACAGTGCGTGGAATCAAACCGAGCGTAGTTCACTCATGCGAGAGCGAGTTTTGTCCTTTTTGTGAAGTACATTGCAAATTTGTTTAAGGGTAGTATTTCTTGAGTTGATCAAGATTTGTTGGTAGTCGGAAGTCTTGACCGTCAAGGTCAGTTAACGTCTTGCTCCTCGGGAAGGATGTCCTTGACCAAATGCGGTCCGCCCGATTGGGTTTGAATTTCCCCTTGGATCATTGGTAATGGTGCTCGAATCGATTTGAGTACTAGGTCACCCACTTTAATGTTTCGTGGTTTGACCCGTTTGTTGTAAGCGCGTTGTGGCGAGATTGATACATTCTGACCGCATTTAGTGAATGTAGTCGTCTTTCGTCTAAGAGAATGAGTTGTTCGTAGCGTTCGCGTGCCCATTCGGCCAGGAATGTACGCTTCCATGAGGATCCGAAGGGATTGCATTTCGATTTCTGGGTTGAGCGGCTTCCATTCCGTAGGTTAGGAAATAGGGTGTCATGCACGTGGGTGTCGCGGATTGTGGTGCGATATCCCCATAATGCAAATGGGATTTTGTGGGGCGGTCGTGGCGGTGTCGATCATCTTTTAAGGATTGATCTGACGGTTTTGTTTCTTTGCCTCAAGCTACTTGGCAGTTGGTTTGCGGTCGATAGGGTGATGACTTGTGTCGTTGTATTTTGTATTTGAGAAGAAGTGGCTCGACTTCTCCTTGAAAGTGCGTGCCTTGGTCACTAATGAACTCGTGTGGTATGCCATAGCGACAAATGATGTTGTTTTGTATGAATTTTGCGACTTCTTTTGTGCCTAGCTTGCGGTACGATGCGGCTTCGACCCATTTGGTGAAATAGTCGATGGCCACGAGGATGAAGCAGTGTCCTCCTGCTCCTACGGGTTGTACTTTTCCGATGACGTCGATGCCCCATGTGGAGAAGGGCCATGGCGAGGTTAAACTGTATAGTGGTGAAGGAGGGATGTGTTGTACGTTTGCGAAGATTTGGCAATTATGGCAATGTTTGACATATTTTGCGCAGTCGGCTTCCATGGTAGTCCAATACCATCCTAGCCTTATGATTTGTTTGCACATGGCTCGTGCGTTCATGTGTGGTCCGCACTCGCCATCGTGTACTTGGGACATGATTTCGTGTCCTTTCTTGTGGTCGACGCACAAGAGGAGTGTTCCTTGAGGCGTCTTTTTGAGTAACTTTCCCATTTCCAGCACGAATTGTGATGATAATAGGCGTAGGGCTCGCTTGGCCCGTTTGTCGGTGTTTGGCGGGTATTCGCCGTTTGTTTTGTAGTTGATGATTGCTTGGTACCAAGGGTCGGTTTGTTCTTCCTCGGTTTCGATGTCACAGATGTATGCGGGTTCGTTTCGTCTTTCCACGACAATGGGTAGAGTTTCCATCCTCGGGGGTATGTTGATTAGGGACGCGAGTTTGGATAGCGCGTCGGCAAATTGGTTTTCTTCGCGTGGGAGGTGTATGAATTCTACGTGGTAGAATTCGTTTATGAGCTCTTGTATTTTGTTTTGGTATAATGCTAGGTTTTCGTTAAGTATCTTTCATGCTCTGGACACTTGGTTGATTATGAGGGAGGAGTCCCCATAGACTCTTATGTTGCGGGCGTTGAGTACAAGCGCTGCTTGGAGACCGTGCAAGCATGCTTCGTATTCTGCTGCATTGTTTGTTACGTCGAAGTCCAGTTTAATGGATAAGGGTGTGTGTTCGCCATTCGGGGATATGAGAAGTATTCCTACTCCGCAACCTCGATAGTTGGATGAACCATCGAAGTATAACTCCCATTGTTCTTGGTCGATGTTGTAAATCCCGTCGTCCGGAAGGGATGTGGTGTCTATGATTGGTTGCTCGGTGATTGCATTTTCGGCTAGAAAATCGGAGACTGCTCGTCCCTTAATTGCTTTGAGGGGTACGTACTTAAGGTCGAATTCGGTTAGGAGCAATGTTCATCTGGCCATTCGTCCGTTAGGTACAGGTTTCTCGAAGAGGTATTCTACGGGATCCATTGTGGAATATACCCTTGTTTGATGTGCTAGCATATAGTGACGGAGTTTTTTGGATGACCATACTAAGGCTAGGCAACTCTTCTCGACGGGTGAGTATCGAGTTTCGTAATCGAGAAATTTCTTGCTGATGTAATAGATTGCGCGTTCTTCACCGTTTACTTCTTGAGCGAGCATGGCGCCCATGGCGGTGGGTGTTGTTGTAAGGTATAAGGATAAGGGTAAACCTTCTTGGGGTGGTTGTAGAACCGGCGGGTTAGTTAGCAGTTCTTTGACCTTGTCAAATGCTTTTTGACATTCCTCGTCCCATTCAACGTGGTCGGTTTTCTTGAGCTTCTTGAAAACTGATTCACATATCATGGTGAGTTTGCTGATGAAGCGTGAGATGTATTGGATTTGGCCTAAGAAACTTCGAATCTCGTCGAGGTTCTTCGGGGGTTGCATTTCGAGGATTGCTTTGACTTTCGAGGGGTCGACCTCGATGCCTCTTTGGCTTACTACGTGTCCTAGTAGTTTGCCGGATTTGACTCCAAAAGTACATTTTTGGGGATTGAGGCGCATTTTGTATTGCCGTAGGCGAGTGAAGAATTTGCGGAGGTTGGTGATATGATCGCTCCTTTCCTTTGATTTTACGATCATATCGTCGACGTAAACTTCGACTTCTTTGTGCATCATGTCGTGTAAAAGGGTTGTAGCGGTGCGTTGATGCGTAGCGCCCGGCATTGATTAGGCGAAGGGCATAAGCGTATGTGATATGTCCCCACGGTGTAATGAAGGCCGTTTTGCCATGTCTTCGAGTGACATTTTGATTTGATTGTAGCTGCGTGGCCGTCCATGAAGGATAGGAGGCGTGGTCGGCGGTGTTGTCGACTAGGGCGCCCACATGGGGTAATGGAAAGTCATCTTTGGGACTAGCTTTGTTCAAGTCGCGAAAGTCAGCGATACTCGAATTTTGCCATTCTTTTTCAGGATCGGGACCATGTTCGAGACCCATTCAGGATATTCGATGACTTGGATGAAAGCAGAACATGGCTGCTTCTCGATTTCTTCCTTAACCATAAGGGACCATTCGGGACGTAGTCTTCTTAGCTTTTGTTTGATGGGTTTGTAACCGGGTTTGATGGGGATGCGGTGCTCGGCGATGCTTCGTTCGATGCCGGGCATGTCTTTGTATGACCAAGCGAATACGTCCTTGAATTCGCTTAGGAGTTGTGTAAATTGGGTGCGCTCGTGTTCGTCTAGTGAGGCCCCTAGTTGTAGTTCCCTTGGTTCTTCGGGGGTTCCCACGTTTATGGTTATGGTTTCCTCGATGATAGGGTCTTGTGTTTTGGGAGAAACAATGTTTGCAATGTATTTGTTTAGAGATTGTTCATTTTTATCGCATGAGTTAGTGTTGTTTGTTGCTTGTTGATTGTTAGATGTTTGTGCTTTGTTGTTTGTTTTAGCTTGAGACAAGGCGTAAGCAAATTTATTCATTTCATTATTTTGAGAAGAATTATTCGACAATTCAGAAAATTGCTTGGAGCTAGCCTCCGTAAAAAGAAAGTCTAAACTAAAGCTAGAGTCTAGGATAGATGGGTCGACAGATGACCCGACACTTAGAGCATTAGAAGTTAAAAGAATTTCTTCTTCTTCTTCTTCGTCTTCGCTGTTTGAGGAGCTGCTTGAGCTGCTTGAGTTGTTTGAGGTGCTTGGGTTGCTTGGGGTGCTTGAGTTGCTTGGGGTGCTTGAGTTGCTTGGGGTGCTTGCCTCTTTGTTTTTGAGGTTGGTGATGTGGTCGAAAAGTGGTCCTTCACCGGTGATAAGCTGGAAGTGATGACCTTGTGCGTCAGTCCATTTCAGCGTTTTATACCATCCATTAAGGGTTTTATCAGTGGCGTCGGCTATCAGTTGGTTAGGGTCGAAACGTCGATCACGCATGATAGTGGCGACGATCTCTTCATTTTTGATGCCCGGTGGGGTCCGAGGTGCATTATGCTCGACCTCACTAGAGTAGCAGGCTTCGGATGTGTGGATGAGGTCTCGAAGGGAGGTATTCCCATCGACCATTCCTCCGGGGGTGAAATATGCGTCTAAGTCAAGGATGTAAGGTCGTAGGGTAACCTTGTGGGTTGACTTTCGTTTTTGGACTTCTTTGACCATTCGCTCTTGGTCACCGTCCTTGGGTTTGTAGCCTAGGCCCATGGTGAGCCAAAGGCTATTGTTGTTTGTTGTTTTGAAGGGTTTGTAGGTTTTGATTGGTGTACGCTTGATGGCGCCAACTTCGAAGTCGAAACCACATAAGCCTTCTGCGGGTTCAGCCACAATTTCGGCAGAATTGGGCTCTTTTGGTGTATCGAAAAGGGCTCGAAAGTTTGAGGCATTCAAGGTTATGACTTCCTCGTTGAGAGGGATCTTAACCTTTTGATGTAGAGTAGAAGCTACGGCCTTGGTGGAGTGAATCCATGGTCGTCCCAGGAGTATGTTATAGGAAGGGGTCATGTCGATGACTTGAAACTCGACTTTTCTTTCTATGGGACCAGTGCGTATGTGAAGAGAAATGGTTCCTTTCACGTGACGTCGGGTTCCGTCGAAAGCCTTGACTCCGTCCATGCTTGGGGTGAAGTCTTTGTCGGATAGGCGGAGACGGTGTGCGGTGGCCAATGGTAAAACATTGACTGTAGAGCCGTTATCAACAAGGGACACGGGCAAAGTTTTCTTCATACATTCAACGCTGATGTATAGGGCGAGGTTGTGGTTTGATCCAAATGCGGGGAGATCGTCGTTTGAGAAGGTGATAGCCCCCGGTAACCAATCCCTAGTGACATGGTGACCATTTGATGCAGGAGATCTCGGCGTCTGCGCATGCTATTTGTAGAGCGCGGATGAATGCATTCCTATGTTGGTGAGTCTCGTAAAGGGCCCAGATTGAAACATCGGCTTTTGTGCGAGTGAGTTGCTTTGAAGCACTTCACTCGTGTTTGGTGGTGGGATTCTTTGTGGATCACGAGAGGGTGTGCTTGTGGAAGGAATGTCTTCTGGAGTACGGCCTTGCCTTTCTCGGCCATGATTGCCTTTTAGGCGTATTCGTCGATGAAAATATTTTGATAAGGGCGGCCGGGCGTGTGAGGTGTGAAACCTCGTCTTGGTTTTCCTTCTCGGGCTGCTTGCCCTTTTCTTCTTGATCTTTACTTTCGGACTGCTCGCCCTTTTCTTTTTGATCTTTGCTTTCGGACTGCTTGCCCTTCTTTTTCTTTCCCTTCTTGTTGCTTTTGTTTTTATTCGAGGAAGGAGTAGTTGAGAGTTGAGCTACCGTTTTGTTAGTGGGTGGCCACTCCTCGTCTTCGTCATCACTGAACCAGACCCATTGATTTGGTTGTTGGTGGGTGTGACCAAGTAGGAGCAATCCATGACGGGTGCTGATCCGAGGAAGATTGCCGGATTGTCATAGATTGTGGGGTTGCTTTGGGCTCCGAGGGCAATTTCAATGAGTTCTTCGAAATTCTCGGCGTCGCCGTAATCAAAATGTTTTCGCCATTCGGGTCGTAGGCTACCGAGAAATGTGTACATGAGTTCGTCTTCGTGCGGAGGATTCGGAACCCGAGCAAGTAATCCTCTCCAACGGACGAGATATTGGGTAAAATCTTCTTCGTCCTTTTGGAGTTGGGTGACGAGAGTGTGGAGGGAGACATGCTTGTCGGCCTTGGAGCGTTGTTCCAAGCGTGCAACTTCGAATTGATGCAAGGCCTTCAAGTTGTCGATGTTTTTGGTGAGCTGATCAATGCGGTGACGGAGGGTTTTCAGCTTGTTGAGGTTAGCCATCTTTGAGGAGCGTTTGAAGGAAGGGGTGATGATGCGATTCATGGTGAGTATCCAGCTGAGGCCTGCACTTCACTTTGCATTAGTGGCACGACTCGACCCACTAGACTCACATTCATTTTAGGCATTCATTTTAGCTCATTTCTTTGTTTAGAAGGACCTTTTATGTTTGAAAAGAGGAGGTTTTCGAAAAAGGTTTTGCTAGAGGAAGCTTTTGAGGCGAGGATGCGTGCGCGCATCTCGTCTCGATGTTAAAACGTTTTGCTTTGCACCGTCAGTGATGTCGGTGATTTACCGAGGTGAGCTCGAGTCGGATGTGTAAAAGAAGAAGGATTCGGCTCGAGAGTGATTAGCAAGTCGAACCGAGGATGTTAAATGTAGAACCTAGGCCGTATGACCTAGGGGATTGAAATCCACGAGCTTGGGCTTTAATCCTTGCTCGGGTTTTTGCTTGTTAGTGAAAAAGGGAAGTTTTTGAAAAAGCTTGTTTCAAAAATTCGCGATAGTTTTGTTTGAAAAGGTGTTAGATGTTAGGTTCATTTATCTTTGAAACGTTTAGGCGAGTTTTCGAAGATATGAATGCATATGCTCGTTTTGAAAAGGACCACGGGGTGCATGGCCTCGAACTTGTACGTATGACACAAAAAGGGTGAAAAATGAGTCAGTCGGGTACACCTCCAACTACCTCGAGTACGCTTTGGCAGATACTTAACCCCTCTATTTCCTTCTGCAGGGCGATAGGTTTTCTAGAGAGAACCTTTGGGCGGTCGAGATAATCGTTCTGACAAGCCGTGGAGGGGAGAGAGGAAAGTTAGTCCTGCACGTGCTTTATCGAGTGGACAAGCCTGCGTGTTGGAACCACCTCTCAAGGGTGCAAAGGGTGCCTAGATTCCAAAAGGAATGGACTCTAAACGAATGTGCATAGCTCAAATATGTATACTTGGATTGTTCAAGACTTTCAAGTTTCACCTCTTTATTTTTAAAAAGAAAAAGCTAGTTTTTAGTTTTAAAAATAAGATCTTCCCCAGCGGAGTTGCCAAACTGTGGAACCCGGGATCGGACCCAACTCGGCGTCTTGCTTAAGGGCGGATTTTAAAGTTAAAAAAGATTAAGTTGGAAAAACCTTTAAGAACTGTTATGGAGTCGCCACCTATTTATCGCGGAAAATAGGAACCTGCTACCATGTTCTAAGTTAAAAACATGTTCTTAGATTTTGGAGCACGCCGACACCCCTAGATCTAAGGCTTGTGAAACCAGATTGGATTCGGGGTGAGGGTACTTTAGAAAAAGAGTTAATTCAAATAATGATTTATGAAAACCTTTTAGAAAAGCCTATGTAAAAATAGCCTCTACTGACCTAAAACAATCCTTGTAAGATGATATTTGAGCCAATGTTATCGCTACGTACAAGGGCGATAAGTTTGTAAAAGAATGCAGATGCAGATGCAAAAAGATTGATTAAAACCCTCAGTTTAGCATGTTTAACTTGTTAACGAATACGGTTCAGTTAAAGGTCGAATTCATTGTTTAAGTTGATTTTAGTGCAAAACAGAAAGGGTGCAAGATGCATGCAAATAAAATAAAGTTCAATTGTCCATTGGTTTATTTTATAAGGTCGGTTGCTTATGCGACTTTGGCGTGTCATCGGATATGGAGTGTACCCGAAGTAATAAGAACACTTGGAAGGCAAGCGCGCTCGGGTGCCAAAGCAAAGCGCTAGAGTGTAGACCCCTTTGTTAGTCCATAGAAAATAAGAAAAAGCTTTGATCCAAGTGGATCGGTACCTACCTTGTCCTGACGCTTCAGATCTGGGCAGAGCTTCGCTTCTTGAACTAGAAAGGAGGATGAATTCAACACGGGATGGTGTGTTGAACTCAAGGATTTGAGTGCGTGAGGCTTTGAGGGTGTAAGATGTGAAATCTGATGATGAATTGTGTTTTGTGAGAGAGAGAGAGATGTATTCTGATTGCAAATTGTGTGTGAAAGATGTATTCTGGTTGTGAATTGTGATCTGAAAGTGTGTTTCGAAGTCGAGGTATAGGGCTGTATATATACTAAAAACCTCGGAGAAATTAGGAAATCGGGGATAAAAACAGGCCTGGGAACCGCATAGCCTTATGCGGTTGCCTGGACAAACCGCATAGGCTTATGCGGTTGTCCCACCAAACCGCATAAGCTTATGCGGTTCGAAGGTTGGTTTTTTTGTGTAGTTTCCTAGTTTCGGTTGAATTATATCTTGGAAAGATTTCGTGATAATCTCGAACGTGTAGCTCAAGAAAAGTGCTGGGATATTTCTGAGATATTTTGTGGTGCTTAGGGCTTTGGAGTGCGGGCCAAAGGCTGGGTTTGGGCTCGGTTTCGGGCCCGAGACTCGGAAAAATGAAAAGGGTGTATTTGCATAGTTTTTGTGAAATAAGGTAAGACGTGAGGTTGTATTTTGCGTAAGAGGGGGCTAAATAGCGGTTTTAGCTACCGGGCCTAAATTTAGGAATTTAGGAATGCGGAATCAGACCTTGTTAATGTAAAAGGGCTAATTGTAGTGCAAATGCGAAGCCCATGCCAAATGAAGCAGGACAAGGACCTAGCTAGACTCCAAATGGACAATATGAACGTTTATTTAAGTGTGATGTGAAGCGACCTAAACATTTTAACATTTAAAACGACTCAAAATGAATTCGACATTAGTTAGAACCGTAAAAGTCAACGTTAAAGCATGCGTAATAAAAGTCCGTGATACATCACAGGGTTTTGTGTGGGAGGGTACGGATATGGGTATCCACAAGTTCTTAAAGGTTTTTCCAACTTAATCTTTTTTAACTTTAAAATCCGCCCTTTAAGCAAGACGCCGAGTTGGGTCCCTCGACGCGGTTCCCGGGTTCCACAGTTTGGCGACTCCGCTGGGGATGTTTTATTTTTAAAAACTTAAAACTAGCTTTTTCTTTTTAAAAATAAAGAGGTGCAACTTGAAAGCTTAGAACAATCCATTATACATATTTGAGCTATGCACATTCGTTTAGAGTCCATTCCTTTTGGAATCTAGGCACCCTTTGCACCCTCGAGAGGTGGTTCCCACATGCAGGCTTGTCCACTCGATAAAGCACATGCCGGACTAGCTTTCCTCTCGCCCCTCCACGGCTTGTCAGAAGCGGCTATCTCGACCGCCGGTGCTCCTTCAGAAAACCTATCGCCCCGGCGTAAGGAAATGAAGGGGTTAAGTATCTGCCAAAGCGTACTCGAAGTAGTTGGAGGTGTACCCGACTGACTCATTTTTCACCCTTTTTGAGTCATACGTACAAGTTCGAGGCTATGCACTCCATGGTCTTTTTCAAAACGAGCATTTGCATTCATATCTTCGAAAACTCGCTTAAACGTTTCAAAGATAAATGAACCTAACATCTAACAAACTAACGCTTTTCAAGCAAAACTATCACAAATTTTGAAACAAGCTTTCTCAAAATTTCCTTTTTCACTAACAAGCAAAAACCCGAGCAAGGATTAGAACCCAAGCTCGTGGAATTCAATCTTCTAGGTCATACGGCCTAGACTCCATTTTGAACATCCTCGACTCGATTTGTTTACCACTCTCGAGTCGAATCCTTCTTCTTTTACACATCCGACTCGAGCTCACCTCGGCAAATCGTCGATACTAGTTCGACGGGTGCAAATGCAAAACGTTTTAACATCGAGGCGAGATGTGCGCACACATCCTCGTTTCAAAAGCTTTCCTTTAGCTAAAACCTTTTCGAAAATCTCCTCTTTTCAAAACAAAAAAGGTCTTTCTAAACAAAGAAATGAGCTAAAATGAATGCCTAAAAATGAATGTGAGTCTAGTGGGTCGAGTTGTATCCCTAACATACGAAGTGAAATGCAGGCCCCAGCTGAATACTCACCATGAATCGCATCATCACTCCTCGTTTCAAACGCACCTCAAAAGTGGCTAACCTCAATAGATTGAGAACTCTCCGTGACCGTGTTAGCCAACTCACCAAAGACATTGACAACTTGAAGGCCTTGCACCAACTTGAAGCTGCGCGCTTAGAACAACGCTCCAATAACAAGGCCGACAAGCATGTTTTCCTCCATACTCTCATCACCCAACACCAAAGAGATGGGGAGGACTTTACCCAATACCTCGCCCGATGGAGAAAATTACTTGCCCAAGTTCCAAACCCTCCACACGAGGACGAGCTCATATACACATTTCTCGGTAGCTTACGACCCGAGTGGCAAAGACACTTTGATTACGGCGATGCCGAGAATTTCGAAGAACTCATTGAAATCGGCATCGGAGCCCAAAGCAACCCTACAATTTATGACAAACCTGCAATCTTCCTCGGGTCAGCACCCGTCATAGATTGCTCCTACTTGGTCACACCCACCAACAACCAAATCAATGGGGTTTGGTTCAGTGATGACGAAGACGAAGAGTGGCCACCCACTAACAAAACGGTACCTCAACTCTCAACTACTCCTTCCTCGAATAAAAACAAAAAGAACAAGAAGGGAAAGAAAAAGAAGGGCAAGCAGTCCGAAAACAAAGATCAAAACGAAAAGGGCGAGCAGCCCGAGAAGGAAGACCAAGACGAGGTTTCACACCTCACACGCTCTGGTCGTCCTTATCAGAATATCTTCACAGATGAACATGCCAGAAAAGCAACTGCGGCCGAGAAAGGCAAGGCCGTAGCCCAAGAGGATATCCCCTCTACAAGTACACATGCCAGAAAAGCAACTGCGGCCGAGAAAGGCAAGGCCGTAGCCCAAGAGGATATCCCCTCTACAAGTACACCCTCCACCTCTACAATAATTCCACCACCTAACACGAATGAGGTGCTTCAGAAGCAGCTCGTTCGCACAAAAGCCGATGTTTCCATCTGGGCCCTTTTACGAGACTCGGCGGAACATAGGAACGCATTCATTCGCGCTCTACAAATAGCATGCGCAGACGCTGAGATCTCTCCAGATCAAATGGTCAGCCATGTCACAAGGGATTGGTTACCAGGAGCTATCACCTTCTCAAATGATGATCTCCCCGCATTCGGACCAAACCACAACCTTGCTCTATACATTAGCGTAGAGTGTATGAAGAAGAAAACTTTGCCCGTATCCCTTGTTGACAACGGATCTGCAGTCAATGTTCTACCATTGGCCACCGCACATCGCCTCGGCCTATCCGATAAAGACTTCACCCCGAGCATGGACGGAGTCAAAGCTTTCGACGGAACCCGACGTCACGTGGAAGGAACCATTTCTCTTCACGTACGCAGTGGTCCTATAGAAAGGAAGGTTGAGTTCCAGGTCATTGACATGACCCCTTCCTATAACATACTCCTGGGACGCCCGTGGATCCACTCCACCAAAGCCGTAACTTCTACCCTACATCAAAAGGTTAAGATCCCTCTTAACGAGGAGATCATAACCTTGAATGCCTCAAACTTCCGAGCCCTTTTCGATACACCAAAAGAGCCCAATTCTGCCGAAATTGTGGCTGAACCCGCAGAAGACTTATGTGGTTTCGACTTTGAAGTCGGCGCTGTCACACGTACACCAATCAAAACCTACAAACCTTTCAAAACAAAAAGCAACAACAGCCTTTGGCTCACCATGGGTTTAGGCTATAAACCCAAGAACGACGACCAGGAGAAGATGGTTAAGGAAATCCAAAGGCGAAGGTCAACCCACAAGGTCACCCTACGACCTTACATCCTCGACCTAAACGCATATTTCACCCCCGGAGGAACGGTCGACGGGAATACCTCCCTTCGAGACATCATCCATCCATCCGAAGCTTGTTTCTCTAGTGAGGCCGAGCCCAACACACTCAAGGCCTCACCGAGCACCAAAAACGAAGAGATTGTCTCCACGATTATGCGAGACCGTCACTTCGATCCTAACTTACTCATAGCCGACGCCACAGAAAAAACCCTCAACGGATGGTATAAGACGCTGAAATGGACCGATGCACAAGGTCACCACTTCCAGCTTATCACCGGTGAAGGACCACTCTTCGACCATGTCACTAATCTCAAAGACAAGGACGAGAGTGATTCAAACTCAACCAACTCAAGCAACTCAAGCAGCTCAAGCAGCTCCAACGGCACAGAAGACGATGAAGAAGAAGAAGAAGAAGTTCTTTTAGATTCTAATGCTCTTAGTGTCGGGTCATCTGTCGACCCATCTATCCTAGACTCTAGCTTTAGTTTAGATTTCCTTTTTACGGAGGCTAGCTCCAAGCAATTTTCTGATTTGTCGAATAATTCTCCTCAAAATAACGAAATGAATAAATTTGCTTACGTCTTGTCTCAAGCTAAAACAAATAACAAAATACAAACAATCAAAAATCAACAAGCAACAAACAAAACACAAAATACAAAAGACACTAACTCATGCGAAAATGAACAAACAAATGAATCATTAAACATATACATTGCAAACTTTGTGCACCCAAAAACACAAGACCCAATCATCGAGGAAACCATAACCATAAACGTGGGAACCCCCGAAGAACCAAGGGAACTACAACTAAGAGCCTCACTAGACAAAGACGAGCGCGCCCAATTCACACAACTCCTAAGCGAATTCAAGGACGTATTCGCTTGGTCATACAATGACATGCCCGGAATCGAACGAAGCATCGCCGAGCACCGCATCCCCATTAAACCCGGTTACAAACCCATCAAGCAAAAACTAAGAAGACTACGTCCCGAATGGTCCTTTATGGTCAAGGAAGAAATCGAAAAACAACTACAAGCCGGTTTCATCCAAGTCATCGAGTATCCTGAATGGGTCTCAAACATGGTCCCAGTCTTGAAAAAGAATGGCAAAATTCGAGTATGCGTTGACTTTCGCGACTTGAACAAAGCTAGTCCCAAAGATGACTTTCCATTACCCCATGTGGACGTCCTAGTCGACAACACCGCCGATCACGCCCTCCTATCCTTCATGGACGGCTACGCAGGCTACAATCAAATCAAAATGTCACTCGAAGACATGGCAAAGACGGCCTTCATTACACCGTGGGGCACATACTGCTACACGGTCATGCCTTTCGGCCTAATCAATGCCGGTGCTACATACCAACGCACCGCCACAACCCTTTTACATGACATGATGCACAAAGAAGTCGAAGTCTACGTCGACGATATGATCGTAAAGTCAAAGGAGAGAAGTGGTCATATCACTAACCTCCGCAAGTTCTTCACGCGCCTACGACAATACAAAATGCGCCTCAACCCCCAAAAATGTACTTTTGGAGTAAAATCCGGTAAATTACTAGGACACGTAGTGAGCCAAAGAGGCATCGAGGTCGACCCCTCGAAAGTCAAAGCAATTCTAGAAATGCGACCCCCGGAGAACCTCGACGAAATTCGAAGTTTCTTGGGCCAAATCCAATACATCTCGCGCTTCATCAGCAAACTCACCATGATATGTGAACCAGTTTTCAAGAAACTCAAGAAAACCGACCACGTTGAATGGGACGAAGAATGTCAAAAAGCATTTGACAAGGTCAAAGAATTACTAACCAACCCGCCAGTTCTACGACCGCCCCAAAAGGATTTACCACTATGCTCGCTCAAGAGATAAACGGCGAAGAACACGCAATCTACTACATTAGCAAGAAATTTCTCGATTACGAAACTCGATATTCACCCGTTGAGAAGAGCTGTCTAGCATTGGTATGGTCATCCAAAAAACTCCGTCACTATATGCTAGCACACCAAACGAAGGTCTACTCAAAAATGGACCCCGTAAAATACCTTTTCGAGAAACCTGTGCTTAACGGACGAATGGCCAGATGAACATTGCTCCTAGCCGAATTCGACCTTAAGTACGTACCCCTCAAAGCAATCAAGGGACGAGCAGTCTCCGATTTCCTAGCTGAAAATGCAATCAACGAAGAGCCAATTATCGACACGACATCCCTTCCAGACGATGGGATTTACAATATCAACCAAGAACAATGGGAGTTATACTTCGACGGCTCCTCCAACTATCGAGGATGTGGAGTAGGAATACTTCTCATATCCCCGAATGGCGAACACACCCCCTTATCCATCAAACTAGATTTTGACGTTACAAACAACGCGCGAGAATCACGGCGTGCTTGCACGGTCTCCAAGCAGCGCTTGTACTCAACGCCCGCAACATAAGAGTCTATGGGGACTCCTCCCTCATAATCAACCAAGTATCCGGAGCATGGAAGATACTTAATGAAAACCTGGCATTATACCAAAACAAAATACAAGAGCTTATAAACGAATTCTATCGCGTAGAATTCATACACCTCCCACGCGAAGAAAACCAATTCGCCGACGCGTTATCCAAACTCGCGTCACTAATCAACATACCCCCGGGAATGGAAACGCTACCCATTGTCGTAGAACGACGGAATGAACCCGCCTACATCTGTGACATTGAAACCGAGGAAGAACAAACCGACCCTTGGTACCAAGCAATCATCAACTACAAAACAAACGGCGAATACCCACCAAACATCGACAAACGGGCCAAGCGAGCCCTACGCCTATTATCATCACAATTCGTGATGGAAATGGGCAAACTACTCAAAAAGACACCTCAAGGCACACTACTCTTGTGCGTCGACCACAAGAAGGGACACGGAATTATATCCCAAGTACACGACGGCGAGTGCGGACCACACATGAACGCACGAGCCATGTGCAAACAAATCATAAGGCTACGATGGTACTGGACCACCATGGAAGCCGATTGCTCAAAATATGTCAAACATTGCCATAATTGTCAAATTTTTGCAAACGTACAACACATCCCTCCTTCACCACTATACAATTTAACCTCGCCATGGCCTTTCTCAACCTGGGGAATCGACGTCATCGGCAAAGTTCAACCCGTAGGAGCAGGAGGACACTGCTTCATCCTCGTGGCCATTGACTATTTCACCAAATGGGTCGAAGCCGCATCATACCGTACGCTAGGCGCAAAAGAAGTTGCAAAATTCATACAAAACAACATCATTTGCCTGCAGACGTGATACCCCACGAGTTTATCAACACCAAGGCACACACTTCCAAGGAGAAGTCGAACCGCCCTCCTAAGTACAAGATACAACGACACAAATCATCACCCTACCGACCACAAACTAATCGCTGGCCGAGGCAAAGAACAAACCGTCAGATCAATCCTCAAAAAGATGATCGACACCGCCACGATCGCCCAACAAAATCCCATTTGCATTATGGGGATACCGCACAACCATCCGCACACCCACAGGCATGACACCCTATTTCCTAACCTACGGGATGGAAGCCGTTCAACCGGTAGAAATCGAGATGCAATCCCTTCGAATCCTCATGGAAGCAGACATTCCTGAAGCCGAATGGGCACGCGAACGATACGAACAACTCATCCTTTTAGACGAAAGACGGTTACATTCACTAAGTACAGTCCGAATGTACCAATCTCGCCTACAACGCGCCTACAACAAACGGGTCAAGCCACGAAATATCAGAGTGGGTGACCTAGTACTCAAATCAGTCCGAGCACCATTACCAGTCGACCCAAGAGGAAAATTCAAACCCAATTGGGCCGGACCGTACTTGGTCAAGGAAATCCTTCCCGGAGGAGCCGTGAAACTAACTGACCTCGACGGCCAGGATTTCCGTTTACCAACAAATCTTGATCAACTCAAGAAATACTATCCCTAAACACAAACAACTTTGCAATGAATTTCAAAAACAAAACTCACTCTCGCATGAGTGAACTATGCTCGGTTTGATTCCACGCACTGTGGATACGTAGGCAGCTTTGCAAAGAGCTCAACCGAATCACACGAACTACGCCGGTTTGATTCCGTGAAACGCGGATACGTAGGCAGCTTGTCAAAAGCACAACCGAATTTCCTGGCACGCAAGCCCAAAGCTTAAAAAGGTCAAGGGCGATGCACTCACAAAAAGACACGCTCAAAGCTTAAAAAAGTCGAGAGCACAATCAACACAAAACAAAACAAAAATCCAAGTCCAAAGCTTAAAAAGGTCGAGGATTTAAGGACAAGACAAATCAAACAGAAAAATCCAAAGCTTAAAAAAGTCGAGGATTTAAAAACAAATACGAATGTTCGAAGCTTAAAAAGGTCAAGAACATTTCAAAGCAAAACAAAAGAAAGCCACGAGATAAGACAAAAGCAGATTAATTCTATTTTATTACTTTATTTAGAATTTTTCGCGATTTAGAAATGAGCTAGGAACAAGCCTCCTTAGCCCTTTATTCAAATCTAAAACATGTATTTAAATAAAGGAAATTTTCTAAACAAAACAAAGCAAACTACTCAAGTCATCTTCTGACGCTTCGGATTAGCCCCTTCATCTTCAAGAGGCCGATCCGCCACAATTTTCGAACTGAGAACGGGAATAAATCTCTCAAAACCTGGGGGCTCGATCGGATCCTCGTCCTGCTCGACTGGGGGCTCCTCGATCCTTGGCCCTAGGCGATCTTTAACAGTCACCTTCGGTCCAAGCCTTTCCCGCGCCGGTCTCGAAGTAGAAGCATCTGCACTAACAGCACAAAGATCACCATAGTCCCTCCTTTCGCGCACCACCTCATACGCCAAGGAGGGCCTTGGCCCGTTCTTTTACCTTCTCCTCTGATTCTCCCGTTCCTGAGGATCATTGGAACGGTACCACCGTGTATAGAAGTCCGTAACACGACTAGACTCTATATGCTCCGGAACAGCCCAAGTAACACGGTCCGACCATCCTCGGATCCAAGCATCGATCATTTGGTTGTTTAGCACAACAACCCCTCCAACCTGAGTATCCTGCTCGGGTATGGTCTGAGCAAGCCCGATTTGCCTCTTCAAGTAAAGAGGATGAATCCACACCCCTCGTTCAAACCCACACAACATCAACCCACGAGCCGCATTCGCAACAGACGGCGTCGTAATCGCCGTAATATGCCACCATGACACATACCAACGAATGGCGCTCTCCTTCACAAACCCCCGATAGTAGTTTAGCGAACGCTCCCGAAGGTCAGCCCATTCCATCTTTCGCGACGTTGTCGCCGTAGCCTTGAAGACACCACCAAGGGGAAGAGCTTTATACACACTTAGCCTCTCCATGAGCCAAATGTTTAGAATCCTAGCGCAACCCCTGTACGAGCTCAGACGATTAGCACAACGGTCGTCTAAACCCAGTATGGTCTCCGCTAGGATCAACGCAGAAGGATCATATCCCCTTTCCATTTCTTCGACAACACGAGCATACCTCGCGTTTCCGAACACTCCATCTGGCATGGACCCCGCAAAAGCATAACGATGAACCAAACAAAAAGCAAGGGCCCTCCGCCTAGAACGGTCCGAAATACTAGTATCAACCTTATTCATGTATCATTGACACAAGAGAAGCATGTTTACCTTGCCTCCCTCAAACAAACCTGCAGCCTGAGCATTTGTCATCCCAAGGAAGTTTCGCAACATCCCGTTATAGCAAAGCTCACTCCTTACAACCACAGGGGTAGTCCGTTTCGACCACCCCGTAATAGCCGCAAACTCCTCTATCAAAGGACACACCTCTCCCCCGGGAAACCTAAACACATGCAAGCTAGGATCCCAATAATCTAAGCACACATCCAGGAAGTCTAGATCGACTTTCATTTGGCGAAAGCCAATGAAAACACCCGCACCATCGTCATACACCGCCCTCTTCATCGCCGGACTCAGTGAGGAAGTCCACCTCTTCAAAAGAGTATCAAAATGCTCAACCATTTTCTTGAATACAAAAAACTTTAATAAATATACCTAATATATTTATGAGAGCAAAAACTTGTATTCGAAAAGAAGAAAAGAAGTAATGGTGAATGAGGATTACAGCACGCACCCCCCTCCTTATATACAAAACATATTACGGAATATGGAAACTCAGCATTACCAGCCACGCCGCCAAACCGCATAGTCCTATGCGGTTTGCACCCCAAACCGCATAAGCCTATGCGGTTTGACCCCTAAACCGCATAAGGCTATGCGGTTCAAGGGGCGGGTTTTTCTCGCAACTTTCCTAATTTCGTCTTTCCTAAACACCACAATCTACACTAGGCTACGACATCCTCTTGTTGTTCCCCATGCAGCAACGTTACACTTCACTTTAGCAACAACGATTCATACCACGAGTCAAAACACAAACATTTTCGACATTCATGCAAGCTCATTTCGCATTTAAAATGAACTTTTTGCAAACGCATTTTCACAATCTAAAATCAACATCAATGCATCCCACTCGGGAATCATTTCATTTTTCAAACAAGCTTACTAAACAGGTTCACAACTACAATCAAGTTCAAAGTTCAAGCTACAACGACATGTAAACAAAGGTTCATACAATCTTTATTACACAAGTTCACTCAGGATGACGACGACGATACTTGTCGAACTCGCGCCGAATCTGCGCCGTCTCAGCCCGGCTCTGACACAACTGCGCAGCCTGCTCAGCCCAAGCCATCCTCCATCTGTTGGCTATCCGCCATAGCTTCTTATGAGCCTCCTTAGCCACCTGTGATACACAACACAAAAACATTTCACATTTTTCTCCATTTTGCCTTAATTTCACTCAAATTAGGCCAAACTTAGGGGGAAATTCAAAAACAAAGCGCATTCTCTCCATTTTGCCTTAATTTCACTCAAATTAAGCCAAACTTCGGGGGGAAATTTCAAAACAAAAGCAGTCAACCCCACTTTGCCTTAATTTCACTCAAACTCGAGGGGGTAACACAAAAACACGACTCTCACAAAGTTTGATCATCGCTATAACTCATACCTCGATCAAACTGGGGGCTCACTCACATATACAAAGACAAAGATACATACCTTCTTCACCCTGCCCGTCCAGCTGTCCATGCCCGCGTCAGTGGTCACCGGCAAGTACGACGGCAAAGTGAAGGTACGACGCACACCCGACTCGTCGTACTCAACGGTGGTAGGAAAGTCACCAGGCTGCTCTGCCATCTCGGGATCAAATTCCTACAAAACAAGTTCAAAATGCACACGTGAGAGAAATTTTTCGCAAAAATTACCTTACGCACCCTCAAACGAAGCAAGCATACCTCAATCGGCCCACAAGCAAGCCGAGACTGAGCAAACTGGCCATAGTCTTGCCCAGGACAGAGAAGACTCACCGACTCTCCTTCCCCGTACAACGCCATCCGATCCTGAGCGGAAACCCCTCGCTCAAACAGGACCCTCGGCGGGTCCCTAGGCACCACCGGAGCTGGCCACCCTGCCTGATAAACCAAACGCTCCCCAAGATACCAAACCGGCCCGTACGGCGTCGCCAAGTACAGACGCTGGGTCTCTCGCACTGCAAACCGCGCCCCGATGCCTTCAGGAATGCCCGCATACCGGCCCCACGGGAACGGCACGAACTACAAAAACAAAAACAAAAACAAACACTCATAAATACAATCATTTTAAGTACACTCTATTTAAAATGGTTCAAGCACAAACCTGATCAAACTGCATCCGGTTCAGACGGTCCCGAACCTCGTCATACGACCAGTTAAACGCAGCACGGTTACACATACCCCAAGTACGTACCGCCGGATACTCTTTCACGATCCTCGTAGCATGCGGAGGGAGCAGAAAAGGAAAATGGCTAAGAATCCACGACTGCACACACAAGAAACAAAAACACATTACAAAGACAACAAAGACAAAGACAAAGACAAAAAAAAACAACAGTGCACCTAAAACAAAAACCGAATCAACACGTACCTCCATCAAGAATCCAGGCGAGACTAAGGATAGTTGCGACCCTCGATCCATGACCCGTGGTCTCACGGCATCCATGCAGAAACGAATGCACAAACCCAGAGACGGCGTCACCCAGTCAAACGTCCCAATTGCACTCCAATCCAGGAGATGCATAAGGACCGACGTCGACGCCCGCTCACCCTTATCGCCGAAGTACACGGCGCTAACAAACCACCACAGCCACATACGAGCATTCTGCTCGTCACTCCACTCCGAGGGGCCATGCTCAGTCTTCCCCTCAAAGTACTCCAAGATGTAGCTCGTCTTGAAAGTGTAAGGTGGTGCACCCTCACAAATCACTTCCAAACCACCGCCAATCGCAACGGTCACAACCTCGTCCACAACGGACGGCGCAAACTCAAAGCTCATGTCACGGTCCCCGAACGGCAACCCCGTCATGACCGCATACTCAGACAAGGTAATGCCGGCCTCGAAGCCGGGCATATGGAACGTCGTCGTGGTGTCCCAGTACCTGTCTAAGAAGGCCCTGATCAACATCAGGTTCGCCGTCTACTTCTTCCCTGCAATCTCCCTCCAATGGCCGACCAACGGGCCAAAAGCACTACGCAGCACCCAAGCTTGCGCTCTTGGCGAAAGCTTCTCCTCAAAAGCACACATCACGGACGAGACGTCCGAGAAAGTCCTCATCGAGCCTTTCTGCCAACCCATCGTCGCTCGATAGGAAACGTGTCTCTCCGGAGCAAGTAGAAGGTTCTGGCCATCCCAACCCTTGGCAAAGGCCCTGTTCACGCGCGACTTTCGCGGCCTAGAGCTACTCGCTCTAGGCATAGCCTCCTCGACCTCCTCAGCCTCCTCCTCGACGTCCATCCCAGCCTCTATCTCATCAACTAAAGCAAGCGCATCTGCCTCCTCCTCCTCAGGATCAGGCACAGGGACATTCCTCCCGTGACCTCTACCTCGTGGATCGACCACGTCTCGCGGCGCAAGTCACGAGGGTCAAGATCCTCTCACTACGCCAGACGCCTCAAACCGCTCGAGCTAGAGGCTCCCTCAGTCCTCGAACTAGCACTCCTACGAGATTTCGATCTCGTAACACGACTAGAATCTTCCCCTGCAACCAAACACAACCAATACATACAGCTATAATACATGCAAGCATACAACTTGGCATACACATACACAAATACACACAAATAATACGCACATAATACATATACATCCCTTAACACGTTGCACTATACGCCCTACAGAGCATTTTTAGGCCTAATTCACAATTAAGCCGAAAACCGTTCTCTACACCTCAAAATTACAACTTTATGGTTTCTATGCGCCATAATAGTCCCTAACAACAACCCTTTACAAGCAATTGCATTTTGGTCACTCCGATCAAAAACCCCCAATTCGCCTTAATTACTCCGTATAACTACGACTTAAGACGGCGATTTGAAAGCCTTAACTCGACATTTCCGCAAAACTAACGCTATAGGCATGCTATACACACTATGGGCATCCTACGCCGAAGTTTAATTGAAATTCCGGGTCGGAAAATCCGGGTTCGTTTTCGGGCCCGAAACCTAATTTGGACGTTTTTCACACAAAGACGGTCCAAATCACAATCAATTCACACATACATGCTAGCATGGCATAATGCAACACAATGACGTCAATTTCAAGCATCCAAACGGCAAATTTCAAGCAAAACTCGGGTTTTCATTCAAAACCCGTCTTTTCAACATTTCAAGGCGAAACTAGCTGATTACAACAACAAATAACGTAAAATCAAGTTAAAATGGAGCATTACCTGGTTCCATAGCAAGGCAACGCAAGAAAAACGAGCAAAAACGGTTGAGAAATCGAAAAATGACGTTTTTATGAGTTAGAAACCGAAAATGGGTGAATGAGCAACAAACACGGTATACTCGTGTTATATAGCCCCCTACAGCCACTAAGGCAAACCGCATAACCTTATGCGGTTTGCACCATGAACCGCATAAGGCTATGCGGTTTCTGCCTATGGTTTTTCTCGGTTTTTCCTAGTTTTACGCCTACTTTTCAATTCCTAACTCATCTTGGCCCTAATGCAACTCCAAGAACGTCCCGTGCTTGGGTTAAGGCGTCACCTACAGTCCGCCATACGCGTATATTAAGCATTTAATGTACGGTACAGAAGCAGAAGCACGAACGCTCTTCACGAGCATTACATCATTTTCCCCTCAACAGAAGGCAATCATATGCAATTACGACTACATAGACACTCCTCGGCGAGCCTAAGCACAAGCACTCTGCAATATACACCTAACTCCAAGCATTTCACTCTACATAGACACTCCTCGGCGAGTTCAAGCACAAGCATTACACGGACGCTCTTTCACGAGACCTACATCTACATAAACACCCCTACTCAATTGTACACCTCACGCATACCCAAACATCTTGCGAGCACATGCACCCCTGCACTTTAGCCCCTTTTACACATGCAATACGAAGACATTACAAGCAGCAGCACCAGGCATCCGACGACACCAGGCATATACAAAGGCATCAACAACGACAAGCACGACGAACACATTCAGCAGGCCAGCAGGCCCTTATAACGTGCACGGACCGCCAAGTCCTTAAAATGCGCACGCCCCTCCCCGTTTAGCCCGATTCGAAGTCCTCGTCTCACCCATGGACACATGCTTCGTTCCGCTGATCATATCGAGACTGTAATGGTCCGGATATGGTCGTGGAGTTTGACTAACGCTCTAGTCCGAGCTCAGTCAAACTGGGGGCTCTGTGGATACCCATATCCGTACCCTCCCAAACAAAACCCTGTGATGTAACACGGACTTTTATTACGCATGCTTTAACGTTGACTTAAACATTCTAATTAATGTCGAATTCATTTTGAGTCGTTTTAAATGTTAAAATGATTTAGGCCGCTTCACATCGCTTTAAATAAACGTTCATTTTGTCCATTTGGAGTCTAGCTAGGTCCTTGTCCTGCTTCATTTGGCATGAGCTTCGCATTTGCACTACAATTAGCCCTTTTACATTAACAAGGTCTAATTCAGCATTCCTAAATTCCTAAATTTAGGCCCGGTGGCTAAATCTCCCCTTTAGCCCCCTCTTACACAAAATACGGCTTCACGTCTTACCTTATTTCACAAAAACTATGCAAATACACCCTTTTCATTTTTACGGGTCTCGGGCCCAAAACCGAGCCCAAACCCAGCCTTTGGCCCGCACTCCAAAGCCCTGAACATCAAAATATCTCAGAAATATCCCAGGCCTCTTCCTTGGCGAGCAAGCAAGGATTATCCCGTAATCTTTCTAAGATTTTATCAAACCGGAACTAGGAAACTACACTAAAAACCACACCTTCAAACCGCATAAGCTTATGCGGTTTGGGTGGGCAACCGCATAAGCCTATGCGGTTTGCCCTGGCAACCGCATAAGGCTATGCGGTTTCCTGGCTTGTTTTTATCCCCGAGTTTCCTAATTTCTCCGAGGTTTTTAGTACATATACCCCCCTATACCAGACCTCGAAACATAACTTTCTGACCCCAGAAATCACATCATACACACTTCAACACTCAGAAAGCCTCAAGCACTCAAATCCTTGAGTTCAACACACCATTCCGTGTTGAATTCATCCTCCTTTTAAGTTCAAGAAGCGAAGCTCTGCCCAGATCTGAAGCGTCAGGACAAGGTAGGTACCGATCCACTTGGATCAAAGCTTTTTCTTATTTTGTATGGACTAACAAAGGGGTCTACACTTTAGCGCCCCCCCCCCCCCCCCCCCTGTTGGAGTATGTGTCCTCCACAATAGTGCGATTACTTAATAAATCTCAATTAAGGAATACATGGGGATAATCCTATATTATTGTCAATTGATTAACGTAAATCAATAACGGTTGGCTGACTAGAGTTTGACGTTATTGTCGTGAGAACGGCGGTAATCAATTGATCCCTTTAAGTCACACCTATAGGAACGCATCTAAATATTTAAGCTAATTAATTGTATGAGATACGATTAGATTAGTGACTTGATAATATGACTAACGGTTAGTCAGTAAATTAATTTAGAGAGAAATCGAGTTGTGAACTCGTATGATTGAATTTTATATTGATAAAATTATTAGAGGAGATGGGAATTAGTGATTAAACGTTAATTCACTAATTGTGTATATTTTACTAATGAGATTAGTAAAAGTACATTTTAATATATGTGTAAGTGTACATGTATATTAAGGAAGAGTTTAATTAATTTATACTTTATCATATTAGATGATTTAAGTGATAAATTATAAGTATTTGTGGGACAAATATTGAAAACAAAATTGGACCCATTAAACTCATTTGGACCGTCCAAAATGAGTAGTAATGGAGGAAGATTCCTTCCTTTGTCTTATTCACTTTGTTTTGTTGCTAGCCTTTTGCATGCATGAGAAACATCATGATTAACATGCATGTGTTTGTGCTAAACAAGAAAAAGCAAAGCCAACACTCTTCCTCTCCTCTCTTCATTTTGGACGTGTAAGTGGTGTGTCATACACACTTCCACTTTGCTCATTTTCCTTATTAAATAAGGCCTTGGATGAAAGATGTTTCATTCATTGTTTTTCCACATATTCTCTCTAATACTTCTCTCCAAAATATTAGAATAAGATTCTCATATTTTCCCTTCACTAATTCTTATGTGAGACATGTCTCACAATAATTTATTGTGAGGCATTTTCACATGAGAGTATTTTTTTTTTTTTTTTTTTTTAACAAATTTCTATGTATGACTTACATTAATTAACGTAAGTCCGGTCTTACGCAAGAACTACTCTTTTCCCTTATATTACTAAGTGTTAGTAATAATAATATTCACATATTATCATATATTTGCTAGTGATTTCTAGATCAAAATCACTTGTGATTTTTGGAGTTGTTCTTGGGTGCTACTAAGAGGAGGTTTCCTATTTTGGAAACTCGGGTTTTTGGAGGATCATCCTAAAACTAGCTCAAGAAACAAAACTAGAAAGGAGTTCTAGTTTTGTGCCCATATTTTCCTTTTGAGAAAGGTATAAATTACTAAACTTGTAACAAAATGCTTTTGTTAACTACATAGATCTAGCTAAATCAAATTAGAGTAATTTGATTTACACTAATATTTGATTAGTGAATGGGATCCGATCCCTACAAGTGGTATCAGAGCCAAGGCTTGTAGTTACAAATTTATTTTGTTGTTTTTGGAGTTTTACGTATTTATTGAGAATAAATATGATAAAATCCAAAAATAGTGTTAAAAGTGGTTTTAACACGAGATTTTTATTGCATGCAAAGTTTCTGGTCTCATGAAGTTACTGGTCAAATTTCGTATTTTTTGAAATTTGTTTGCTAATTAAAATGTTTTTTATACAAAACCGAGTCAAAAAGTGTGTTTTGGCTAAAATAATTACTATAAATAGTTATATTTGGAATCTGGTCACGAAATTTTTACACAGTGATATTCCATATTTATATTTTCTGCATGTAAATTTTCAAAGTCAGATTTTGACTTTTGAATATTTTTTGTTTAAAATCGGTATATAATGGATTTTATGTCCAAACATATAGTAAACGTTGTTTTCTGGACATGAAATTTATACCAATATTTTTATACATTATGAGGATGCTCTCGTATAAATTTGGGATTTTTCCTCACTGTTTTAGACGTTTTCTTGATTTTATGAGATAAAATCGATGAAATCGTGTGTTATTTATTATAAAATAATTCGTAAATTTTTTCTGATCAAACTTTTCTTTTCTGATATTTTGGAAGTGTTCCAGAATATACAAAATTTTGTCAAAATAAAAATGATTTTATTTTATTTTATTTTGATTTTATAAAGCTTTATTCATAAATGGTTATGATTAAAGTACATCTAATTAGCAAATGACCATGTTTATGAACTAAAATCACCATGAATTAGTGAGAACTAATTTTAGGTGTTCTAAATCAGTTTAGAAGTTTTAGTTCAAGCTTAAAAGGTGTTTTAAGCATTATTGATTAATATGAGATTAATCGATTAATAATGAGATCGGTTTGAAACGTTTTAATGCGATTATTGTTTAGGGCGATTTTGGCATGTTTTTATTTATAAGCTTTACATTATGCATGTTTGGATGAATGTTTATTATTGAATGAATGTTTGTTCTTACTAGTATGGCCATAGTTTGTTATATTTTTACCGATATTGCCCGTAATGAAAGGGAATATCGTGTGGTTTTGTAATTAAATGCGATCTCGTATCGCCGATTTGTAATTTAATAGTTTATTTCATTTATAAATGTATAATAGGGTGGCTATGTATTCATTTGTAAATTTATACTTGTAACTATTTGTAAATCGAAGACCGGCGATGGAGATCGACTTGGAGCCTTAGAAGTGTTCTAAAGCTTGCAAGGAGGAACTTGGATCAAGTCCATATGAAGAGGGACCAAAGGAGTTGGTTTCCAATTTGTAACTCCTTGTATTTTTAATTACTTTTAGGTGGCCATACTAGGTTTATGCTTGCTTTATCATGCTTGTTTGTTTGCTTATTTTCCGCACACATGCCAAAATCGCCATGCATGCCTCGATATCCCACTCCGATTGTCGTTTTTAGGTCGCCATTCTCAAAATTAGTTCACTTATAAAGAATATTATGACTAAAATCGACAAGATCACCCACATTTTTTTTTAACAAATGAATTGAGATTAAGCCTTTCCAAATGTGGCAACTATGAACCCCATGTTCGTGAGGACCTCCGCGACGTGGAACCTTGTTACCATGGGTAAGTAGTGGGAGGAAGTCCCGTGCTAATTTGGTTTGGACTCAACCGAATAAGAGTTATTTGGGGCTAATCGATGCATTTTATAGAAAATCATCAACCAAGCATTCTAGTGTAGAATTAGTCAAGTGTTGACTTATCGTTTTTATATAAAAGGAAACATGAGATGTCTAATTTTATATGAAAAACGAGTCTTGGAATCATTTATATAATTTCGTGGGAGATCATTATATAAATGAACATTTGTTTTTAAAAAAGAGTTTTAGCAAATGTCATTAATGTACAATGAATGTTAATTTCCTCATATTTGTTGTAGAATAATTTATTTGAAATCGCAATGACAACATAAACTCCCGCACCCATTTTGGGTAAATATTCATGGTTGAGAACCGTGAGGACGGTAGCAACTTTGTCGAATGCGATTCGACTTTAAGGGGCGCCGCTCAATCCGACAATGTGCTTAAGAACTTTACCGAACCACCTCCCACCGAACCCGGACTTAGGGCCACCGCGGTGGTACGAGCCGCCTACGATGAGCACCTAAAGGTTGACAATGACGTTAAAAATATATTGATTTGGTCAATGTCACATTCTCTCAAACTTCGCTTCGTTACTCACTAAAGTGCATATGAGATATTCACTAGAGTGACGACGATGTGCTTCGATCTAGATAGCACGAAAATGAATGAGGATTGAGATAAAAGATGTTCTTTCAATGAGATTGAAGAACATAAACTTTGGGGTTAAGAAAGGGAAGGGAGCTTATAAAGCTCGGTTCAAGGAAGATAAGGGTAAGGGAAAGGCTATTGAGAATAGCAAGCCCAAACCCGGTCGTTGGAAGCGCAATTGTCCCAAATTCTTGAAGGAAAAGAATGATGGATGTGCGACATCCAAAGATATTGTTCCTTCTAGACTTTATATGATTGACATAAATCATGCTTGCATTTCTACATGGGTATGAGATATCGGATGTGGATCTCACCTTTGCAATCACTTGCAAGGGATGAGAAACGTGTGAGCACTAGCCAAGGGTGATGTAGATCTCCGCATGGGTAATGGAGCTAGAGTAGCGGCCGTTTCCGTGGGAACCTATGTACTCGCTCTAGCTAGTGGTTTAGAGTTGTATTTGAATAACTGTTATTTTGTACCAACTCTAACCAAAAACATTATCTCCGTCTCCGTGTTAGATGCTAAGGCTTTTGTTTTATGATTAAGGACAATCGGTGTACTTTTTCATTTAATGAAATGGTTTATGGTGAAGCCATTTCAATTGGAGGTATATATGTTTTAAATGATGTCAATGATGTCTATCATGTCGAGAACAAGAGGCTCAAAACAAATGAATCAAACAAATCCTACCTTTGGCATTGTCGTTTAGGTCACATAAACGATAGACGCATAAAGAGACTTGTTGAGACCAAGGTTCTCAAACCATTTGATTGCGAATCATATGGTACGTGCGAAGCTTGCCTTTTAGGCAAGATGACTCGCCAACCCTTTAGTGGTAAAGGGACACGAGCAAGTGACGTTTTAGGACTCATACATACCGATGTGTGCGGTACATTAAACCTCACCGCTAGAGGAGGATATCATTACTTTATTACTTTTACCGATGACTTAAGTAGATATGGTTATGTCTACTTAATAAGGCATAAAAGTGATGCTTTTGAGAAATTTAAAGAATTTTAAAATGAGGTTGAGAACCAATTAATCAAAAGGATAAAAGCACTACGATCGGATCGTGGTGGCGAATATCTAAGTAATGAGTTTGATTCACATCTTAAGAATTGTGGTATAATATCACAATGGACTCCTCCGGGCACACCACAGTTGAATGGTGTTGCAGAAAGGAGAAACCGAACCTTATGACACATGGTTCGGTCTATGATGAGTCAAAGTGAGCTTCCTGGATCGTTTTTGGGCTTTGCACTATCGTCTGCTGTATTCTCACTAAATCGAGATCTGACTCCATATGAGATATGGACGGGAAAGGTTCCCTATTTGTAGGTTATCCTAAGGAAACGTGTGGTTATTACTTCTACAACCCTCACGAGAACAAAGAGTTTGTGGCTCGTGATGCTGTCTTTCTAGAAAATGAGTACATTTCTAGTAAGACAGAGTGGGAGAAAATTTGAACATGATGAAGTTCAAGAGCCACAAACCGACACAGAAAATGAGGAAACCGTTCCCTCGTCTTCTGACACGGTTATAATCCCTAGGAGGTCAGGAAGAATTAGTCATCAACCTGACCGTTACCTCGGTAACATCGAGGAGGAGGGTGATTGGTTGTTATTCGAAAGCAACGAACCCTCAACCTACAAGGCGGCTATTAGTAGCCCCAACTCCGACCAATGGCTAGAGGCCATGAAATCCGAAATGGATTCTATGTACGAGAACCAAGTTTGGGACTTGGTAGATTTATCTGAAGGAGTGAGACCCCTTCAGTGTAAATGGATATTCAAAATCAAACTCGGCATAGATAAACATATAGATGTTTACAAAGCCAGATTGGTGGCAAAGGGCTTTTCACAATTCCAAAGTATTCATTATGATGAAACCTTTGCACCGGTTGCTATGCTTCGATCCATAAGGATAATCTTAGCGGTTGCCGCATTTAATGACTATGAAATATGGCAAATGGATGTAAAACCACCTTCTTGAATGAGATTCTAGAAGAGGAAGTGTACATGACACAACCTGAAGGTTTTATAGATACATTCAACCCTAAGAAAGTATGCAAGCTTAAGAGATCCATTTATGGTCTTAAGCAAGCATCAAGGAGTTGGAATCACAGATTCGATCATGTTACAAAACAAAATGGATTCGCTCGAAGTGCCGAGGAACCTTGTTTATACATGAAGTTTAGTGGGAGCAAGGTAACCTTCCTTGTTTTGTATGTGGATGACATACTACTGATTGGAAATGATATTCCAAGTCTGAATTCGGTAAAGGTGGAATTGGGAAACCATTTCCAAATGAAGGACTTGGGAGAGGCACAACGCATTTTGGGTATCTGGATCTATAGAGATAGATCCAAAAGGATACTAGCATTAAGTTAAGAAACTTATATAGATAAGATTCTTGATAGGTTCAATATGAAAGACTCCAAGAGAGGCTTTCTTCCGATGAGTGTAGGAATAACATTGAAGAAATCTCAATGTCCTACGACTCCTGCGGATATTGAACGCATGAAATTGATCTCTTATGCTTCCGCTGTAAGATCAATCATGTATGCTATGATGTGCACTCATCCCGATGTCGCTTTCGCCTTGAGCATGATGAGTCGGTATCAAGCCAATCCTGGTGAGAGTCACTGGATAGCTGTAAAGAACATCCTTATGTACTTGAGAAGAACTAAGGATTCGTTTCTAGTGTTTGGAGGAGAACTTGAGCTACGTGTAAAGGGTTACACGGATGCAAGTTTCCAAACCGATGGGGATTATCTGAAATCCCAATCCGGCTATGTCTTTATGGGGGTGCTGTTTGCTGGAAAAGTTTCAAGCAAAGTGTCACTGCGAATTCTACAACAGAAGCTGAATATTTAGCAGCTTGGGAAGCTGCTAAAGAAGCTGTATGGATTCGGCAGTTCTTGGGTGGACTAAGAGTAGTCCCTAGTGCCGCAAATCCAATCACTATTTATTGTGATAATAGTGGGGCCATCTTTCTAACAAAAGAGCCCAAGTCTAGTAATAAGTCTAGACACGTTTTGAGGAAATACCATGTTATAAGAGATAACGTGGAAAGAAAGGAAATAGATATTTGTAAGGTTGGGACAGACGATGAGATCGCTGATCCTTTAACCAAGCCTCTTTCGAGGACTAAGCATGACGCTCACACCGCCTCTATGGGGTTGAGGCGTATGCCTGATTTCCTTTAGTTTTTGAGATATGTAATGGATAAAGTATCCTATTACATATATGAAAATAACATTCATTGTTTAGAGTATATTTACTCTTTTAAGTCATTTTGAATGCATACTTTGTTTATCCGAATAGTTGTGCGACAACTTTGAACATATTCAAGTGAACGGCATAAACTTAGTTTTTGGTCCCTAGTCTCTCATATGAGGTGACGTCTCGGAGTGACTAGATTGCAAGTCGATCGATGGTGGGTTCAACACCATAGGGTCATATGAGATGACTGATCGTTTGCATAGACAGACTGTGAGACACTCTGTCGGACAGTGACGCTTATAGAATTCCTTTTCAATGAGATTGAAACCTGGTCGTGGTGGGAATTCTATAGTATTCCTTTGAGTCGATTCTTTGACTGGAACTGATTGTCTGAGTCGGTGCAGTTTCCGAGTGACTTTCATTTTTGTCCTAAGCCATGCCGTGAAAGGGGGTTATAAGGGCATCTTTGGGGTCATAGTGATCTGCATTATACAGTACAATCGAGTGGAAGGGAAATGTCCACCCTTGTCGGGGTAAAACATCTTTGGGCCACTCGAAGAGAAGTCGCTGAAAATGCGTGGCCACACTCGGTAAGAATCTACGGTAGATTCCCCGGTCAGACAGCTACTCTCCCTATCGAGGAAACCACTCATGATATATATCTCCGGATGCAAGTACGACCTGTAAGACACCTTGCATTGAGTGGGAGATGTGAAACGGACATGAGAATTGGTAATGCACAACTTGTCTCGGACAAGTGGGAGATTGTTGGAGTATGTGTCCTCCACAATAGTGCGATTACTTAATAAATCTCAATTAAGGAATACATGGGGATAATCCTATATTATTGTCAATTGATTAACGTAAATCAATAACGGTTGGCTGACTAGAGTTTGACGTTATTGTCGTGAGAACGGCGGTAATCAATTGATCCCTTTAAGTCACACCTATAGGAACGTACTCCAAATATTTAAGCTAATTAATTGTATGAGATACGATTAGATTAGTGACTTGATAATATGACTTCGTATGATTGAATTTTATATTGATAAAATTAATAGAGGAGATGGGAATTAGTGATTAAACGTTAATTCACTAATTGTGTATATTTTACTAATGAGATTAGTAAAAGTACATTTTAATATATGTGTAAGTGTACATGTATATTAAGGAAGAGTTTAATTAATTTATACTTTATCATATTAGATGATTTAAGTGATAAATTATAAGTATTTGTGGGACAAATATTGAAAACAAAATTGGACCCATTAAACTCATTTGGACCGTCCAAAATGAGTAGTAATGGAGGAAGATTCCTTCCTTTGTCTTATTCACTTTGTTTTGTTGCTAGTCTTTTGCATGCATGAGAAACATCATGATTAACATGCATGTGTTTGTGCTAAACAAGAAAAAGCAAAGCCAACACTCTTCCTCTCCTCTCTTCATTTTGGACGTGTAAGTGGTGTGTCATACACACTTCCACTTTGCTCATTTTCCTTATTAAATAAGGCCTTGGATGAAAGATGTTTCATTCATTGTTTTTCCACATATTCTCTCTAATACTTCTCTCCAAAATATTAGAATAAGATTCTCATATTTTCCCTTATATTACTAAGTGTTAGTAATAATAATATTCACATATTATCATATATTTGCTAGTGATTTCTAGATCAAAATCACTTGTGATTTTTGGAGTTGTTCTTGGGTGCTACTAAGAGGAGGTTTCCTATTTTGGAAACTCGGGTTTTTGGAGGATCATCCTAAAACTAGCTCAAGAAACAAAACTAGAAAAGAGTTCTAGTTTTGTGCCCATATTTCCCTTTTGAGAAAGGTATAAATTACTAAACTTGTAACAAAATGCTTTTGTTAACTACATAGATCTTGCTAAATCAAATTAGAGTAATTTGATTTACACTAATATTTGATTAGTGAATGGGATCCGATCCCTACCCCCCCCCCCCCCCCCCCCCCGGCTTTGGCACCCAGCGCGCTTGCACTCCAAGTGTTCTATTTACTTCGGGTACACTCCATATCCGATGACACGCCAAAGTCGCATAAGCAACCGACCTTATAAAATAAACCAATGGACAATTGAACTTTATTTTATTTGCATGCATCTTGCACCTTCTTATTTTGCATTAAATCAACTTAAACAATGAATTCGACCTTTAACTGAACCGTTTTCGTTAACAAGTTAAACATGCTAAACTGAGGGTTTTAATCAATCTTTTTGCATCTGCATCTGCATTCTTTTACAAACTTATCGCACTTGTACGTAGCGATAACATTAGCTCAAATGTCATCTTACAAGGATTGTTCTAGGTCAGTAGAGGCTATTTTTACATAGGCTTTTCTAAAAGGTTTTCATAAATCATTATTTGAATTAACTCTTTTTCTAAAGTACCATCACCCCGAATCCAATCTGGTTTCATAACCTTAGATCTAGGGGTGTCGGCGTGCTCCAAAATCTAGGACATGTTTTTAACTTAGAACATGGTAGCAGGTTCCTAATTTCCGCGATAATTAGGTGGCGACTCCATAACAGTTCTTAAAGGTTTTTCCAACTTAATCTTTTTTAACTTTAAAATCCGCCCTTTAAGCAAGACGCCGAGTTGGGTCCCTCGACGCGGTTCCCGGGTTCCACAACCCTCTAGGATCCATAGTCCAATCCCCATTATCATAGCCAGGAGCCATTAGAACCCTAGTCTTGCAGACCATCTTCCAACCCCAAGACACGTCCCCCGTCACTTCATAATTAGACCAATCAGCTCCTCGTAAGTAGATGTGATTAACCCACTGAACCCATAACTTATCAGGCTGAGTGTAAATCCACCACACTAACTTGCCAACAATGGCCCAGTTCCAACTGATGCTATACTTGATCCCCAGCCCCCCTTCAGTCTTTGGAGAGCACAGTTTCTCCCAACTGATGGGAGGAATCCGCAAGGTGTCCACAGACCCTGCCCACAAGAAATTCCTACATATGGTATTGATCTTGTATAAAACCCCTTTAGGCAAAACAAATACACCCATCCAATAAGTGTACACAGATGTGAGGACAGCGTTAACCAAAGTTAACCTTCCTGCATAGGATAGATATCTTGTGCCAAAACCTCGAATTCTACTCACCATTTTGTCCACCAACACATTACAATCTTTCTTTGAGAGCCTCCCAGCAGTGATAGGGACTCCCAAGTATCTAAAGGGCAATCTGCCCTCCTTCACTCCAGCAATCTGCAAAATATCCGCCTTGACACATTGTGAGACGCCATTAAAATAAACATCAGATTTGGAGGGGTTCATACGCAAGCCCGAGGCTGCAGAAAAGGTAGCAAAGGACCGCAAAAGCACCATTATAGATCTCACATCTCCTTTGCTAAAGAGAAGTAAGTCATCTGCAAACATTAAATGGGACAACTTCAACCTCTTACACATAGGATGGTATTTAAATCCCATGGTCTCAGTGGTAAAATCAAGTACTCTACTAAGGTACTCCATTGCGATTGTAAAAAGTAAAGGAGAAAGGGGGTCTCCTTGTCTCAGCCCCTTTTCCCCTTGAAGAGACCAAAGCTGGAACCATTAAGTACCAAGGAATAGCTAGCAGAGCTCACACATTCCATCACCAACTGAATAAATCTGACTAGAAAATTCAGAGCATACATCATCTGGGACATAAACTCCCAGCTCACTGAATCATAGGCCTTCTGTAGGTCAACCTTCATGAGAAAGCGAGGGGAGACAGTCTTCCTGTTATATAACCTCACAATATCTTGACAGATTAAAATGTTCTCCACAATGTGCCTTCCTTGAATGAAACCCCCTTGAGTAGGGGAGATAATATCCTTCAGCACACTAGCTAATCTGTCACACAAGATCTTTGTAATGCATTTATATATGACATTACAGCATGAAATAGGACGAAACTGGGTAACATTGGTAGGTCTCTCACACTTGGGAATCAAGGTGATGAGAGTATGGTTCACTTGCTTGAGTAATTGCCCAGAGTGGAAGAAATCAGTAACTGCACAGCACACATCATCACCAACAATATGCCAAGCATCTCTAAAGAATCCACTTGAATACCCATCGGGGCCTGCAGCTTTGTGCTTGGGAATGGAAAACATTGCCTCCTTAATCTCTCGAGGAGAGATGGGAGCCAATAGATGAGCAGCATGTTGCGCAGTACAAAGATTAAGCCTTCTGACAACCTCTATATTGACCCCAACTGTATCCACTGGGGTCCCTAGCAATTGCTTATAGAAGTTAAGAAACGCTGTTTGGATACTATCAGGATCCACGCAAATCTGACCATCCATATCTTCTATTTGCATCACTCTGCTCTGATTATGCTTGCTCTTAATCAAGTTATGAAAATACCTAGTATTGTCATCTCCAAATTCTGCCTAAGTAGCCTTGGACTTCTGTACATAGAACTCGTGGGTAGCCTTTTCCAGCAATCTCACACAGTCCAGCGCAGCCCTCTCTTGCTGGATTAACGTATCATTAAGAGGATCCAGTTTAAGCTGAGATTGAAGGAAATCAAGGTTCATCTTGGCCTTATCATTGGTGTTAACCACATCATCAAAATTCTCTTTATTTAGTTGCTTCAGAGGACCCTTCAGGAGCTTCAATCTTCGAACCACCTGAAACATGGCAGTCCCCTGGATTGACTGAGACCACACAGATTACACACATGGAACAAAATTATCTGCTACACTCCACATATTATAGTACCTAAAGCTCCTCTTCGTATGCGCCACAGACCCAGGAGGCAGCACAATGCAAGGGGAATGATCAAAAGCACCCTCATTGTAGAAGTGAGCATACATAGAACCACATGATGTCCCCCATACATCATTTACTAAGACCCTATCCAGTCTGCTATATATTCTGGTAGCAATATCTTGCTTATTGTTCCACGTGAAGAAGGACCCAGTAGCAGGACAATTAGTTACCTCAAAAAAATCCACACACTCCTGGAAATCAGTCATTTCCTCCTCAGTGGTATGCCCACCAAGTCGTTCAGCAGGTATCAAAACAGAATTAAAGTCGCCACAAATGACCCAAGGGCCACTGATAGTACCCTTAATGGCACACAGTCTAGCCCAGAGCTCCTTCCTCTCACCAACAGCATTGGAAGCATAGACCATAGTGACAAAGAAAGAGATCCCCCCAACAAGGTCCTGCACTTGCAAATGGATGAACTGGACATGGTACTCACAAACCTGAACATGAAACATTGCGGGCTTCCATAACACCCATACTCTGCCACTATCACGAAGCATATTATTAGTAGTTATGCTCCATTCCCCGCAAAACAGATTACTAACTCTATTTAGAGACGAAGATTTGACCTTCGTCTCAAGGAGGCCAAATAGGCCCACCTGGTGCTGACGAAGAAACCACTTTATTGCACCCTGCTTAGGTAGGCTATTCATCCCCCTAACATTCTAGAAACCGATCTTATGCATCACCCCCCGAAGGAGGTAACACACTACCAGTTGTACCCACACCAACTCTAGGTGTAACTGTATTTAAAGCCTCTAGAAATGACACCTGCCCAAACTTAGAAGAAGTTTGCCCCTTATCCACCAGCTCTTGCCTACTGAGTCGAATGATGTTTCTAGCAGGAGTTAAAATCTGACTACTGAGCAGCCCACCTTGATTCACAGGAGTAATCACTGGAGAGGGCTGAACCCTCGTCTCAGACACCACCTTCTGAGGAGCCTGGGGTTGAGTAACCAAAGGAGGATTAGACTGAATCTGAGGAACTTGAGGCCTCTGATGTAAGGCCCCCCTTGGATTCCATTGTTGTGCAGGCTTCTTGCCTTTCCCCTTTTCCCCATTTCCTTTCTTCCTTTTACAAGCCTGACCCAAATGCCCAACACCATTGCATTGGTCACAGAGAACAGGTTTCCATTCAAACTCAACCTCAACTCTAACAAGCAACCCATCCTCATCCAAAAAAGACACAGACTCAGGAATAGCCTGCCCAAATGGAACTTCAATCAAAACCCTCGCAAACCCTAACCTCGTCTTGTTCTGTGTGGCTGTATCCCCATTCAGAAATTTGCCCAGTAACTCAGAAATACGAGGAAGGCATTTGCCCCAAAATTTGAGTGGTAACTTGTGGAACCTCACCTATACCGGCACCTCCTTCACATCCTCCTTAACCAAATCAACCCCTTCAGACCAAGGTCTAACAATAAGAGGTTTGTTATCAAACAAAATATGTCCCTGCTTTAAAACCTTTTCCTTATCCTCAGGATCAGCAAAACGTACCAGAAAAATACCATTAGGAAGGAAAGAGATCTTATCAATGGAGAATTTCGACCAGATCCTCTTTATAAAGCCCTCAATCACCTCCCACGGAGGGTTGGCACCCAAAATGAAGCAGTAGACCGCTGAATTCCAAAAGATAATTTCCTCTTGAACATCATCCTCCGTGAAACGCAACAAATCAGGTGGCTCCTCCTCAATTACTCCGAGAGAGCCCTGTCCCTTCTTTCTTCGCGAAACACTCCAGCCGCCATCATCCCCAATAGCGTCGAGATCAAACGGAGCAATTCCTACAATCGAACTGACAGTAGTCGTTTTGTCCCCTCCACTAGAATTAGGACCACCAAGAACAACCCCACCATTATCCTGAGAAGAAGTATTTTTTGTGTTTTCAGAAGTTTTTTGATTTTTTTTGGATTTTTCAGAAACAAAACTGGAGCTAAGAGAAGGAAATTGAGTATTTTGCCTACAGCTAGGGTTTACAACAGAAGCGGACGCCATTCTCTTTCTCATATACTGTTTACTCCGTCTAAACATTAATGTTACTCTCTTTTGATTCATCCTCGACAACATTAACATTAGAGCTTATCGCATCATCAAGATTCAAGTCGAATTGCACACATTCAAGCTCACACAAACACAATGTCTCTAAATCTTCATCTCCTTGAAAACAATTTGACTTCAACAAATCACAATCATCATGAAAACTCACATCAAATTTCACACACTCAAAATCACTATCTCCATTCGAATAATTTGATTCCATCAACTCACTCTCATCGTCAAAAATCACGGTTTCCAACTCACTTCCATTAATCGAAGTCATAACATTAACATCTACATCAAGAGAAAGGGTGTGGTTAGGCAAATCAAAAGCAAAACTCTCATAAGACGACAAGTTAACATCACTCTCTAAAGCACAAGTATTCGGTTCTCTCTTAGGTACGACCCAATTATAACCAACATAAGTATTAACCGTCGCCATGTCCTCAATCAAAGTTCTAGCCTCATCAGCACTCAACTTATCAAAAGCTCCTCAAGCCGATACAAACACCCAATATCTCGTAGAAGGAAGTAAATTCTCAAAGAAAATCATAATCGTTAACCAATTTGGAATGCCATGATGGGGACAAACTCTCAACAAACCTTTATACCATTCCCACGTCTCACTCAAAGTCTCAAACTCGTGTTGGTAAAAGCTGAAAATTTCATTTCGTCGTATAGCGGTCTTAGAGGGAGGGTAAAATTTATCAAGAAAGGCTTGAGCTAAAGCGACTCGAGTGCTAAATGTGTTTAGAGGGTGAGAATACAACCATCTCCTAGCATCATCTTTAAGGCTAAAGGGAAAGAGAATTAATTTAACGGTGTCATCGGACATCCCGACCTTCTTAGTCAAAGCACATTTTTCATAAAAATTCTCAAGATGGTCAAAAACTTCTTCACTCTCTAAACCATGAAAAACATCTTGCTGAACTAAACCAATTAAACCAGGATCAAACTCGTACTCTAAGGCTTCCATAACTCCAATATTGATAGGTGAACCAAAAAAAACCAAGGTTTGGCCTATTCATCTCAGCAAGCGTCGGCATAGTAAGGCGTACTTAAAAAGTCAAACCACAAGTAGCAAGCAATGGAGCACACAAGGTAACAAGTAACAAGTAACCAAGCGTAGTCTAACAAATCAAAAACTCTCCTAATATCAATCCGTTGATCTCCCCGGCAACGGCGCCAAAAACTTGATGAGTTATAAATTACCGCAAGCGCACAGGTCAGTTGTAGCACTTACGAGTCGGTCTCAGGGAGGTCAGGGATTAAGTACTAGTGTCATCTAAGATTTCAAGTTATCTACGCATATCATAATACGAATATTTATCTAATCTAATAACTAAAAAATATAAACTTGAACTGAATAAAGACGCGATAAAACGATAAAAATAAGCAACACTAGGGCGAAGGTATCATAACTCGTACAAATTAGTCGACGCACCAACTCCGTTAACGACTTATCAAATTGTTTACTGGGGTTCTCTAAAGACGGCATCTGACTCTAATACACAATAAAGACTTGTGTTCACACGAAAACTTACAAGTTAAGACCCGACTCTCGTACGCGATCTCAAACAAATAATCAATAATCATATAAACCACAATCAACATAATCAACAATAACGCACAACCCAATAAGAAATTCAATAAGTCTGAGACAATTCAACAACTAATCCATAAAAAGGTTTAACCAAACCCTAGAATAAAATTCTACTCAATCATGAAACTAACTATAATAACGATAAATAAATTAACAAACCGGAGTAATTAAAATAAATAAGAGTAAATGACGAAGAACTTAACTTTTGATTGAAACAGTAATTCTCTTGTAAGGCTGAACTTACATTAAGTTAATGTGAAACCAATGTACAAATTGCAGTTAAAGGGGTACAAAAACATGAAACAAATCTACTAAAGTCACTAACAGAGGCACTAAAAAGATTTAGTAACAATTAATCATAATTATCACTTAAATAGTACAAAAACTATATAATCGGGTACAAATGAGGCAGACTTACAATAATTTATTGTAAGTCCTGACTTACACAAGAATTAGTGTGATTGAAATATAAAAGATAAACATGATCTTCAAGTTGAAGGAGAATAAGAGAATAAAAAGCAATAGAATTCTCTAAAACCTAAACTAAAACTAAAAGAAAGAACGTAAAACTGATGATGAAAGATACAGTAAGTTTGTTTTTATTTTTATTTAGACTTATTTACAATAGCTTGGGCCTCCTAAAATTATTTTAGCACAAGCCCAAGTACTTAGTCTTCTTTAGTAATCTCGGCCTTGTATTGTAATTGGACTTGTCTCGAGCTCGTTATTATTTCGCGTCGATATTTTCAGCATAAAATGTTCCGTCTTGCAAGAAATATAAATATTCGTAGTAAACCGTGCTAGAGGAAATATAATACAAAACAAAGCGTAAATACCGAAAATATATGTAAAATGACGGGGAGAGAATATATAAAATATAGGTAAAATATCAACTCATCACGTCTACATGGAGCTCCTAAGGACGTCATTTCGGACCGAGATCCTAGGTTTTGTTCACATTTTTGGAAGAAGCGGCAAGTTGCTTTGGGTAATGAGCTAAAGATGAGTATAGCGTTTCATGCAGCTACAGATGGTCAAACCGAGAGGACCATTCAAACTTTGGAGGACATGCTCAGGGATTGTGTTTTGGAGTTTCACGTTGGTTGGGAGAAGATTTTGCCGTTGGTGGAGTTCTCCTACAACAATAGTATAGTTTCCAGGCGAGTGGATTCCTCCAAATCTCTTGCCCTCCATTTCCATCCTTCCAAATTTTGTATCCAAACAAAGGAAAATGCTTCCTTCCCTTTCCTTCCCCTCCCTTTCCCTCCATTTCCTTCAATCCAAACGGACCCTTAGGGTGTGTTTGGATAGCAAAATATGAAGGAAAGGGAGGGGAAATGAGGGAAGGGGAAGGAAGGGGTGGGAGGGAGGGAAAATGGTGGTGTTTGGATACCATTTTTCCTCCAAATCTTGCCTATTTTGTAGAGATTCCAATTAGGCTTTGAGGAGGAAAAATGGATCCCTACAAATCTTTTCCCCTCCATTTCCATCCTTCCATATTTTGTATCCAAACAAAGGAAAATGCTCCCCTCCCTTTCCCTCTAATTCCTTCAATCCAAACACACCCTTAGGATTTGAGTCAAGAGCGGATTCAGGATTAGAAAGTATCTTGGGCTAAAAAATTTGCACAATCACCGATGAAATTTTTGGTCTTCAAATTATCACACGAAAATGATATACGTCTTGAATTTTACATTTATACCCCAAATAGAAATAGTACTCTGTAAAAAAAAATATATATATATTAAGAAAAATATTAAACAAATAATCTTCTCCGTATGCTAGTGGAGTTCCACGAAAAATTTGTATATTTAAGGAAAGTAGTAAAGAAAATTTGCAGATGAGAAGAGAATTTAAAAATAAAAAATATCAAAATGAGAGAAAAAGTGTGGAATTAATGGAATATTTGATAGTGTTATATGTTAAGTGATGTCAAATATTTATACCTAGTCAAAGTCATCTTCGTCACAATAAGTTGGTATAAATTATGAGATACAACTAAAACCGTCAATGGTTAAAAACTCAAAATTATTAATCAAGGTTTGGTTTTTTGTAAAAAAAATTATATCAAATTAACATAGTTATGTGCAAAATAGAGTTTTAGTTTATTTTATGGAAAAAAATTAATATCAATCACATATTCACATGATGCCAAAAATTAAAAAAAAAATTAAAAAAAAAGGGTCAAGAGAATCGAACTCCACACTAGTCCTAAAGCAAACTAAACGTTTATACAAATCCCCACTGCACCACTCTCATGTATGTTGCTAGCTTAATTTTCCAAAGATTTAGTAATAATTAACATTTACACAGACTATTTTTTTGTCTACCCAAAAGTTACTTGGGCTACAGTCCATATAGCTTGGGTCTAAATCCGCCCCTGATTTGAGTTAATATGATAAATTAGGGAAATTAGAATATTGCATGGAATAGCAAAAAAGTTACATGAGAAGAATATAGTTAATCGCTTGAAAATCTAATTAACTGTTGTTTGTTTGTTTGTTTGTTTGTCGAATGTTGCTTGGTCAATCTGTATTCATCTTGCTGACATGTTAGGAGTTAGTTATCTAGACTAGAAGTTTAGCCAAATTCTTTAGGGTGCAGGTTGAGCACATTGACTAGGTGGTTCTGTTAGATAAAATGCTTCAAAAGAATTATAATTTGTTTTGTTAAAGTCATCCAACATCACTTGTACCATACCTTTGGAAACTAATTTTGTTGGGCTGTTCATAGTTATACTATACTGTTTGGGCCGTGATTTCTCATCTTTAATTTTGGGCCGAAATTTTCCGGAAGCTTCACTTTGATTTTTGGCCGTTTGATTTTGATTCTCGCGTTGAAATATTTTTTGGCAGTGTTCCACGGATTTCAATCAATCAATATCATTTTTTGCCATTTTTATTTTATTCTAACACTAATTAATTTTCTTGCTGTTTTTAAAACACCCTTAATTCAACTATAAATACCCCATTCTTAATTCACTATGGAGCCATCCAAAAAACTCTGATCTCTTCTCATCTTCTAAAAAATACTCTCTTATTTCATAAAGGTAGTGTCCGTGTGATTCTCATTCTGCAAGTCTGTAGTACAGCAGAGGCGCAGACGCCGTGTATTCCTGGAGGTTGATTGTCATTTGAGACCGTGTGTACCATTGCGGGGGCAAATTCAACTTTAGGACAGTGATTTCGTTCACGCCACGACAATCCTAAATTTCATATCAGATAAGCTCGTTCTATCACCCCATTACGTTTGTAACAGGTTCTACTCTTCGGCAAGCCCCTTGCTGATAAACATGAACAAGAACAAGCAATGTTGCAGGTTTGGCTGGTCTCGTAAGTCTTAACATGTACATGAAGTCAAGTCCTTGCTCTAAGCTCACAAAATTTCACATGTCGGTACTAATGCGGGCTGAGCAAGAACTGAAAATCGTCGAAGACGCACGAATTGCTACTAAGCGAGAAGTTGTTCATAAGAACGCAGTTCATGTGCTTTAGGTTTTTTTTACTATCGTTTTTAAGCAGCTTTGGGTTCAAGAATAAAGGGTGTATTTTTTTATTTTTTTTTTATTAGATACAAAGTTTTGTACTCCGTAGTTCTTTTGATTATCGACAGTTCAAAAGTATCGAGTCCCGGAAGAGAAAAGGGGAAGATATTACTATAATTTTATACGGAGTGGTTTATTCCATATAATAAAATTTAGGTTTTAGCTTCTTAGGTTCAGAATCGCAAATCTTGAGTGCTTGACATCCCCGAGCCAAACCAAGAGCTGATGTTATCGAGTATCAACATTTGCTTAGATTTTTCATTTTAATCAAGTTGGCTATGCGCAATTAGACAACGCTTAATAGAGCTTGTAGTACCGACTTAAGTTGGGCGATTTGTAGAATAATAATGTACATTCATATAACTAATCTATATATCTATATCTATATCGAGATAACCATAAGATTAGGACTTGAACTTTGCTTAAATTTACAGTTAAGGACTTGAACAATAAAATTTTTCAGTTAAGGACCTATGCACTAACTCTGTTAACATAATGAGTAAAGTTGTTAAAGAAAGGCCCACAACATATAATGGCGGCAAAACACACTCAATTCTATATTTTACAAAAATAAATTGGAGTTTTGACAATCTTAAAAGTCATAAGCAATATGAACTTTTTCATACATAATTTTGTCCCATTTGCTCTAGTTCCTGGACAATGCAAAATAGATACAATAATGCAAAAGAATACTATATCATTTAGCATAAACAAAATAAAGTGGAGTATTTAGTTACAGACTTGACATATCCAAGTTATATCCAAAATGTTTCGCAACTTCACAAAAAATTCCAACTTCGTCTAGCATTTTTGGCGACCAAAAGTAAGTCTGAAACACATAGATTGCTTCGTTCATTTCAGCACGATTTTACAAGCGATTATTAGTCCAACCCTGAAAAAAAAAAAACAAAAAATAAAATTGCATTACTCAAACTTGTATATTTGCACCGTACCAAATAAATAGTACGAGTATCTTATATTTACAAATGTGTGAAATATACGAAATTAATTTATTACTTGCAAAGTATGATGGGTAACACATTTTCTTCCGCTTGAGTCCGTGAAAGATGGCATTTCATTAGTTGCACTCGTAATAACTTGTGGTTGGCTGTGTTGGGTCGGTTCACGCATTGTAGTAATACTACGTAATGTCTGCTCGCCTTCAAAGTCAGAGTAATATGCTACTTGGCGTGTCTGTAGCATTGTCATAATTCACCAAATCGAAAAGCAAAAAATGTAAATATATCAAAAGATGTTGCGAAATGTGTTACCTGAGTTGGGGTTGCCACCATCGAAGATCCATGAACTGGTAGTTCTTGAGTGCGTACTCTGCTACAAGTGGGTGATTGTGTTTGCATAGAATTTCCTCTATCAATACAACTATCACTTGCACTCATCTAATTAACAAAATAAAGGGATGTTAATACAATAATTTGTGATGATAAAAAATAGTCGGTTTCTAACGTCGTACCTTAAATCATCCCGCTGAAGTTGTTTTCCTAACTTATCTAGTTCGTCTCGCAACTCTTTCTCTAGTGTGGTCGCCTCCATATTTTTAGTCATTGCATCAACAATCTCATCGTCTTCTATATCGGTACCATACTCATCATAGTCAATCTCATTCAGTAGTGGCTTGTTTAATAAAGCCGTGAAAGACGTCTGCTTTTCCATCTTGCTCAAACCAACATCATACTCACTCTCAACACTCATATTGATAGCCTTATCATTGACAAGAAAGTCTTCATTCATAATCTGTAAACAATATAAAGACATACAAAAACTAAGCAAAATTGTAAAAATATATTCTTACACAACATCTTTGGTACTAATACAATCATTGGTGCTTACTCGTATCGCAAACACAATTCGAATCATTGGTACACCCTCATTATTTAAACACAATATATATTACACTGATACCAACTGATATTGTGCTTCCGTATTATGTTCAATATATGGTTGGTGTCTCCATAACTTAGTTTCATTTAGCGAACACAATATCTTAGTGCAACATTAATCGAATCATTACACTCACTTAAAGAACGATCAATATTGTTGTTGAAAATTTCACATAAACTATGAACTACATATTGTATCAAGTATTTAGTACAACAACTAAAATCTAAATTTAATAGATAACAATGATAAATAACATTAAGCATAGAAAATTAATTACTTACTTGTTTCTATAATGTTCACGCATGAATCGAATTTCAAAGTTGATTTAATTAATTTTTGATAACCTAATTTTTCTTTTACTATGATTTTTTTGGGGAAGATGAAAAATCTAATTGAGAATGTGGTGTTGGCAGCTTCTAGTGGAGCAATATATAAAATTGGGATTGAATAAAATATAAACAATTGAAAAAGAGTGGGATTTTGCCGCCTAATGTGTAATATGTGGGCCTTATCAACTACTTCTTCTAATGGGTTAACGGAGTTAGTGTACAAGTCCTTAACTGGAAAATTCTATTGTTTAAGTCCTTAACTGTAAACATATGCAAAGTTCAAGTCCTAATCTTATGGTTATCTCTATCTATATCTATATCTATATCTATATCTATATATCTATATCTATATCTATATCTATATAACCTATTAAAAGTAAATCTTTGACAAACTTTTACTAAAAAAACAAGCCAAATTTTGTCCTCATGTTGCCACGTCATACTACCTTGCTACGTCAACACAAAAGCCTCTTAGGCTCTTAGCCTCTTACCCTTCCTTCAAAATGATGAACCGAGAACATCGTAGGCTAAAAAACACCCGAACATCTTCAACGGCAATTGCGAGATCATACACCGCCGCCACCACCATCACCGGTCATCTCCTCCACCGTGTTCGTTTCTCCTTCTCTTCTCCCTTCTTAATCGTCGATTTTTTTCGATTTCTCAGTTTTTTGTTCGTACGTTTTTTTTTGTTTTTTTTTTTTGCAATTTCGCAATTATTTGAATCTCATGTTTTCGTTCTTTCGTTTTTTTCAATTTCACGATTTCGTAATATCTGGATTTCTCGCTTATCTGTTCGTACGTTTTTTTTATCGCAATTTCGCGATTTTCGTAGTATCTTATTACTGTTGATTTTTGTAGGATGATACGGTTGTTGGATTCGAGGACATCAAACCTTCTGCGTTTAGGTTCGTCGTTACTTATTCTCCTCTTTTTTAAGTGTGTAATTTTGCAATTCTACGTAGATTTTGCACGAGATTGTGAAATTATCGGTATCATAGCTGTTTTGCAGTTCAAACTGGAGTATATTTCGTAAATGTTTTCATTGATGGGATCGATTTTAGGTTTTCTTTCAGAGAAGTATAATTCAACAATTCTAGCGTTGATTTGCTCCAAAATGTGAAAATTATTGATTGCGTACTGATCTTGATGTTCGAAATGGAGTATCTTTCTTATGTGAAAGTGCTGATGTAATTGATTTAAGATTTTTTCGCTGCAGCATAATTACGCAATTCTGGCGTGATTTGCTCGAGAATGTGGAATTTCTATTAGTGTACTGGTGATGAAATTCAAAATCGTCATTGATTGTTACGGTACTCCCCTTTTATCGTGCTTTTAAGTTCACTTGGTAGAAGCTGTTTTATTTGAACCGATCGGAGTATTTTTGTGTTTGCTTTGAGCGATAGCACTGTAAATTGTAGTTTTTGCGTGTGGTTGTTGTTGTAGAATCGCTAATACTGGACCTCGAACTCCATTTGTTCTGATTGGTGGCTTCTTTGAACTGTGCATGCGATTTAGTAGCTGCATCTGCTGACTTTTGTGTACTACTTACTAATTTTTTCCTTTGTATTTGATTTGAATTGTGTTGGGGTCACACGTGTTATTATTCACGACCAAATGTGTGCGTGTACCTGTTCAATTTCACTGATGTTGGTGTGTTTAACTTACATTTATTTTCTTTGTATGTGATTTGAATTGTTTTTGGGTCACACCTGTTATTCACAAGTAAATATTGGTGCAACTTTTTGTTAAATTCCGCTGATTTTGCTACTATACTTGTAGGTGCTTTGATGATGTTGGTAAAGTTTATATAAAGGAAATTTAATGACAACTTCATTTTCTCGAGGTAGCATTCCTTAGCTATGGTAGTAATGGTGATGAGCTTGAATGAAAGAGGTAGTACCTTACCAAATACACAACACTAAAAATCTTATTGACTTAGCAAAGTTTCATTTAAACACATTCTTCATCTATTTATATTTAGTGAAAGAAGTTTATTTAATTATGTGGATAATGGAGTAGTTAAATGACATCAAAATGAGAATCTATTTGAATTTGTACATGTACCCTTTAGTTAATTAAGGTGTAGAATATATAATTAGTCGAGACAAAAACATTTTGGATGAGACTGTGATATCGGACTTAATGGATCGATTTGAGTATATGTATTTCGTTTCAGTATGTACTCCCTCTGTCTCAGTCATTTGTTTACAGTTTAACTTTTTGCCCCTCACAAAAAAGTCAAACTGTAAACAATTCACTGAGACGGAGGAAGTATTAATCTACCGTGTATTGATAAGAAAATTGATAACGTCACTTTGTCTCTTCCGGCCTGCCTTTTGATTTGAAGTGTTAGGGTGTCACATTTGTAATTCACGAGCTAATGTGTGCGGGCCTATTGAATTACATGTTTTGAAGTATTTTGAGGTCACATGTTTAATTCATTAGCTTAAGTGCGTGTAGCTGTTCAATTTCACGTTTTCTCTTTCTTTGCATTTGATTTCATGTGTTTTGGAGTCTGACGTGTAATTCACGAGCACATGTGCGCGTGTCTGTTCAATTTTGGTGATTTTGGTTCTGTTTTTGGTCTGTTGTTTGTTGTCGTTCGTGTGGTTAGATGAATGGCAGGTCGCGCCTAATTGTCGTTTTTTACCTCCTGGCCTGCCTTTTTCGTTGATCATATTATAGTCCAGTTGGTTTCTTGTATGTTAAACATGTGCACGTTTATTAATTGTGGACAGGACATCTCTGTAAGAATTCCTATTTGTGGCAGACCAAAGGCATGCTTTGTGGCGCCAAAACAGGTCACGCCGTCGTTGGATTCTACCCCATAAACTTCAGCAATGAAGTCTATACGGGGTGAAGATAGACCATTCGCTATACACACACTTACCCTTTCATCCTTTATATGGCCTATCCATGCATAGTGGTCCGTATCCCCCCAAGGTTTCATCACGAAAGTAAGACATCCTTCAGAGGTACAACATATGCTTAAACATGGTATGAATGCTCAGGCGTCAACATGTCCGCACATACAAGGGCAGTTGCAATGCCTTATTTTGTGCAGGGTGTTTTAGGACTTTCTAGGCTTAATTTACAGGTTTGTTAGGACGCCATCTACAATAGCTTGATATGACATCTAAGCAATGACTATATCAGTGTGTCCGCGTGATTGGAGATATTGAATTGCTTACCCTTTGCCTATTTAACAGGCATGGGACGTCCGATTACCCTTTAATTGTTTTCATACAGGGTTTCGTTCTCATGATTCAAGCATTATGTGTCAACTGATCAGTTGTTTCTAACTTTTACCGCCTTCTGATTTTAGTCCGGCTTCGTTGACTTTACACACCTCCTTAACCGTCAACGCTCCACCCTTGTCATTAATATTTGTCTTCTTTCAAACAGGTAATGCTGCTATGCGGTGAACCCAAAAATCCGCGTCTGTCATCCTTGGCTCACTAATCATGTGTGGGAATGGACTACTCCGTTTTAGATGTCTATGAATTTGAACAGGGGGTTCGATTTGTGGGTTTAGGGTGTTTTAATGAATGTAGTAGTTCTGTTTGCATAACTAATGCTACTAATCATGTGTTTCCATAGTGTATTTAGAAATGGCTTATTATTAAAATATGAACTATGCTTCATGTGGTCTGTGAAAGAATGTATGGTTATTGTGAAATTAATACATTGGCTAAAGCACAAGATCCCAAAAAGATGGAGTATATGTTTCATTTATAGTTGGTCGTGCACGATAAATTGTGAAACATGGTCTTTGTGAGACTTACTCCCGTCATAATAATGATTTATGTTAAAACAAATCCAAATATTTTGCTTTTAATTTCCCATTTATGAAAAGATGTCTATTGTGTAATTGCAGAGTTAGAGTATTTTAAAAGACACGCAAGCTATTGTAAAAGAACTTACTTTTGGAGTATACTGCAGTTGAATTAGCAATTGTCTGCTTGGGTTAATGATGTTTTTCTTTAGTTTGACTGAAGTATTTGAGGAAAGTTTTTAGTAAATGTTGTATTGTTAGAGAATGTGAGGTACTTTTTTTTGTTTTAAATTAATTTTGATCAAATGAAGTTGTACTTTAATAGTTTGTAATTATATCTTTAATAGTTTGTACAATTCGAAGCTACTAATTTGCAATTAACCCTAAGACATGACCAACATTTTAATGAATGAATATGACACTCTATTCGTGAACATAAGAAAATATACACACTAATCCTATGTTGATTGAACAACTAACAAAACAAACTAAAAAAACACAAAAGAAATATTATAGACGCTCCGTGATTTTCACGGGTCGCACAGCTAGTTCTTGGACAAACTAAAATGAAGTACATTTTGTAACTATTGTGCATGTAAATTAATTATGCCTGATTATCTGGTATGAATTGAAGCCCGGGTTGCCTCAGATTAGTCAACTAGACACTGAAGTGTATAATAAAAAAATATATATAACAAAATATTAAAAAAAAAATTATCAAGTATATACACTGTTCAATCCCGTAAAATACAATTGAAATTTATTAAGTATATACATGTTTACAGAATGGACAATTTCGGCTAACCGCAAACCATTTTACTATACAAATAATGTGGAAAACATGTCGGCACTCAGGGAGTACGCAGACATATTTTCCGACCCGAAACCTACCTAAACAAATACTACACCTATCTGCCGCGGAGGAAGTTGACATTCCGACTGTATACTTTACAGTCGGAAAAGTGTTTGTTTTCTCAAGTTCGCGGCGTTTGTAATACTTAACTATACGGTATTTTATATACCACAATAAAGCAACAAGGCCGAATAATACAAATAGGGAAAGGAGGGTATACAATACAAGGTTGTGGACGTTAGCTCCTACATTGATGTCGTAAGTGGATAGCAGACGACCTTCATCCATACCTGAGGTACACAACAATAGAAAACAACGATTACGGATAATGTCATAACTGACTTAAGGGCCAGCCTGGGCCTTATTTTGCTCGACCCAGATGTAGCCCTTTGGGAGAGTGACAAGCCAGGCAGAACCGGTCAGGCTTGCCAAAATAAAAGCCAAGCCGGAACCATTCGTGTAAAATCAAGTCCGACGGGGCGGGTTTTCGAAATCATGGCATATAATAATGTGTACTCTGTTACTTGATCGGCCTAGCCTGGCCGGAGCCCATTGGGCCGAGCCGGGTTGGGGCTGCTAAGTTGATAACCCCAACCTGGGACCAAAATTTTAAATATAATAATGTCGTGTAAATATAAAATATACTAAGTGTTTAGAAATACACTTATCTACAAGTAACTATAAACTTTCATAAATTATCTACTTTGACAATTTTGTTTATCTAGAAAGTGACTTTTTTTGTTTATTTCATTAAAATTGTGACGGTGTTTTAAAATAAAATAAAATAAAAAGATCGAACATAGTTACTAACAAGTTAAAAATACCGCTACATTTTTAATGAAATTAAGACATATCGTATTCTACAAATTGAGTAAAGATACTTAGATATTTTTGAAACTATTGTGAAACGCCAAACAAATTTTAATTTATGAAATATTTTATTTTTCTCTATTCAGCAAGTGACATACAACAAGTGATATACCCTCTCTTGATTCGGTTTATCCATTTAAGTTTGGAACTTATGTAAATATATACTCCTTGGTCGTTTGTGTATTTCTTGAATAGGTATCAAGGTTGAAAAGAAAATGAAGCATTAAAGATCTGTCTCAAGCTAAGTGGAAGATGAAGACCACATATCAAGTTTTACAAATTGGTAACGTTGTCTCATAGCATGAAACATTAATAACAGCCAAATTGACAAATTAATAAAAAAAAAAAACAAAAAAAGTTAGGGACTATGGATAAATGGGTTAAAAAAAGTTTATGTTTGGACAAATTGGTAAAATAACGATGAGAGGTTTATAGATAAATTAAAGCATAAAAAAAGTGTGTTGTACGTCTTGATATAATTCACCATGTTCATTCAACTGTTATCATTTGCTTTTTACGCGTGTTTGCAAATGCTCACTTTTTTTTTTTCGTTATTAGCATATTTATATAAATTATTAACTTTGATATTTTTATTGTATTCATTAAGATAATTCAAGGCAGTTCAAATTATTAGTGTTTAATGGATGAGAAATCTAATTAAAAGTAATATTTTTGTATATTATTAAACATTTTCATGTATTAGTGTTTGAAAAAAAATTGACCCGTATATAATCATAACTAGACCCAGTTTCATATTACAAACTCGGTATATATTTTGGTCTGACTCATTTATCATATTTATCGACCATACTATGACCAATTTCTATCTATCGAACTCAAATCCAATACATGTACATGCTTTATTTATGATTCTTAATTCCAAGTATTGGATTTGGTTGAGCGATAAATAAGTAGATGTGAATCTGAATTCCATACATGAAATTATCGGCTACTTTACTTCATTTTTTCGTTTCATTTAATTTTTGCTCTTGCGATAACTGCTTTCAAATGTGTAATCAACAGTAACCTTTGCAATTACTCTATTAAAAGTAATGCGAGCAAAATTCAAAGCTAATGCCCTTTGAATAATTATATGGTTACTTTTTAATGATTAAGACCACCCCCATCCAAAGGTCATGAACTAGTTCATGGAATAATTGAGTCAAGTTAATGGCAATTAAGAATGAGATTAACATGACTTCCTCCCAAAATGAATCAAGTTTTGATCTAGTTCATCACTAGTTCATGACTCCCTTTTATTGTGTGGGCACAAAAACAATTGTAAAAAAAAGTGATTTGATTGAATAAAAAATGAAAATATGAATAAAAAAACTAAATAATGGTGAATAATAGATTTGGTGATTTAGTTGGTGATTTAGTTTGAATGGGAGTGAAAATTGGGTCAAAACAATTATAATGAAATTAAGAGTAAAAGTATTGATGATTTAGTTATTGGATGGGGATGGTCTTAGTTGTATTATTCTGAAAAATAAAAGATCATGTTTAATACTCCGCATATCACTTTAAATAATTTCAAAACAAACTTCAAACATCTCAAATGTAACTCAAAATAAAAAAAATTAAATGTAGCAGTTTGTTTGAAGGCGGCAAACCTAGAAAATCACACGAAACATACATATATCACACCATTGATAAACTTATTCCACGAAATCTCCATTGATGAAAACTAATTTACAATAATATTCAAAACACGTAATGTATCAAATTATGTTATTTTACCTTTAATTATGGGGTTTATTTGCTTCTTCAATAACTTGTTTTAGCAATTTCGCAACTAATTCCTCTTCAAATTGTCAAAATAGTGATCCTTCTTGTTGCATGTCGGATACTCACCTAATTACTAATTATCACGAGACTTCAATGAAATTGTGAACTTAGTACGATCAACTTCAACTAATTTATGTTTATTATAATAAACGTAATTTTAATAGAAGGTTTGAGTGATTATGCGTGTGATTTGAATAAACATTTGATGATTTCATAAATTTCTTGGAATTAATTTGTCAAATTTTGGGGAAGAGTTGAGGTAAAATTCAGTATTTAAGGTTGGAGTAGTAATTTGCGTGAACAAATTGATTTAGTATGTGAAACGAAGTAATGTTAAATTATCTATTTTAAGGGTAGCTAGCTATTTAGGATTAATGGAGTCTCATTAAGTTTTTATATACTTGTAAAGAGATAATTTAAGCATAGAATATAGTCTTATTGTATCTTTAAAGGGAAAAAAAAACTGTCTAACAGATTACCACGATATATGAGTTTGTTTTGTTTTTAATGAAGATATGAGAAGCTATTTTCTTATTTAAGTATAATTCTATTATTTTTAAAATCTTTCATGTTCACATTAAAAGATTATATTTTGGAAACAATCTCATCTATGCCAAAAACTCTCTTAAATTCTTGAGAAAATTCACATCTCCTTCATTTTTAAATGTTTCGATGGTTTTTAAATTTGAGCCTCAAATTTTATTTTCAAATTTATCTCTTAAAATTTGTTATAGGAAGTAAATATTTTCTATTCAAAATTTATAGTTGAACTTCTCATATTGAGAAACAAAGTGATTCGATGAGAAACAATGGATTAAATTTAGATTATGAAAAGTTAGTAAAAAACAACTTTGTATATTGTGGGAGTAAAATAAGGGAAGGGTTGGAAAACAAAATGAAAAAAAGTATACCACCGGACTAAAATCCGTATACGAAAAATCAGTTACGTTTTTGATTAATCATGACATCATCTCGGCATTATTCACTCATTTACTTTCCTTTACCTAAACTCGTATGTAGTATATTTTTTAGCAGAAATTATTCAAGGAATCAACAAATTCAAATAAACTAGCCAAGTAAAAAGGGAAAAAAAAAAAAAAAAAAAAAAAAACATTTCAAAGATGAAAAGGAAACAGTCATGAACGGGTGCAAATTCACAGCAGTTAATGTACCAATGCAGTTGATTTTTGAACTAAAAATAGAATATAGACAAATATAAAAGTAAAGATATTAAGAAGATATTTACCTTCACCCAATATATATTACCATAAGTGGGATAAATGCACCAAAGCAGTTAAATCTCAACTGCAGTGGATCCCCACACGTCATGAACATAGCAAATAACTCCGTTATGTAAGAAATCATGCAATTCTGGTGTTAATCAGGCTGGCACAAATCTACAATTCAAGGGAAATTTCAAGTTCCAAGCAAAATAATAATTCCATATTTATCCTAGCTATCATTTTGATCTTTTAGGAAACATCTAAGTTATGGAGTATTTAGTAAGAATAAATTATTTAGGAGTTTAGTAATATCGTCACGTTTTTCTAACAATAAATGACACCCAATTTACCACATATAGTATTCGTCATACAAATCCTACACGACTACCTAAAGGGTTTTAGATTCTAGTTCTAGATATCAGTTGAATTGAGAATAAAAACACGGATTTCAAAACGGTTCTCAGTGACATTTTCTTATTTTCAAATTATTGTTTTGAAATTACATTAGCTACTACATCACAATGGCATAATACTATTGGGCATAAATTTTCTATAATTTATGCCCGAAAATGTTGACAGGCGTAGAAATCTATATCGAAATGGTCCACGCTTCCTAATCTCAACTATTATAAACTCCTAACAATTACTCGTATAAACTATTTGTGCACATATGACATACCAGCAGCTTTTAACTAGATAATAATATAGGCAGACAAAATTATATAGTGCAGAAAGCAATATCAAAGGCCATTTACCTCATTTCCACTAATCGCACGAAAAAGAAGAGCCTCCTTTGCCTCCAAAGATTCACGTACAGACACCTCTTCCTCTTCTGCCTTTTCTAAAACTTAACTTAAAAGCGAATTCCTCTTCAGCAAGTGTCGCTGCTTCTACTGATTCAGCACGTTTCTTCAGCACGACAATCTCTTTCCTCAAGTCACACTAATTTGGTTGTTTGATTTCTCAAAATCTGCAAATAATAACATTATTTAAAGGACCTAACAGGAATGAAAAGGAAATCAAGACATCAACATTGCATCAAGGAAAAAGTAAAAGAGATTAAATTTCAACTTAATCTGACTATTTGGAAAATAATTATATTCACAACTCTAGTAATAGTCAGCAAGTAATATTTACTGATTACCTCAAGGACATTCTTAAATAACGAAAAAAGAGGAGTCAAATGTAAGTAACCTTACAACTGTATTATCAACGGGTGAAGTTTTTTTACTAATTACCAAGAGTGAAAGTTAAGTAGAGCATTGCATTGAATCATTGCAATTTCACAATAATTGAGTTAAGTAATTGCTTGTTTTATCAAGACACAGACAGATAGGGAAAGCTTCTTTAGATCGACATTCAACACACCTTTCATGTATAGAGTATACACATACATATAAAGTTGGGTTGCAAACCTGTGAGGATGATATGTTTGGAGGCTTGGAGTTATGTCGTCATCCTACATACGCAACACAAACATTTCTTCATGTCATTAATCTTTATCAACAAATTCTGCTATGCTGTTCAGTCTTTGCATTTTTCCTTAAGCGTTGCGTAAAAACATAAGTAGACTAACAAACACATAAGTACTACTCGTATAATATGAGATTTATAAATATTCGTTTTTTAATTTAGATATGCTAGCAGTATGACATAAAGGAAGCTGAATTTGTGCAGCTAAATCGAACTATTCAGAGAAGAGAGAAAAGCATAGCCAACCATCGTGTCCGACAGTCCGACACTTTGTTGGACACGACACTGTGTCGGAGAGTCGGAGTAATGTAGCTATGCAAAACATAACCAATCATCGACATCAAAGTCAAAATAGAATAAGGCAGCATACTTTCAAGCATATGTATCCTCAAAAAACATGCCTGCCTCCCAAGGCCGATCTGATGTATGAAATTGATCGATGTTTGACGGAGAGAAGACGTTAATCCATCATACGGTCAACAGCTATGGCAATCATTTGTGTGTTGTTCTTCCAGAAAGTACTCACTTCACAAATCAGTATCACTTGCTTGTTTTCGTCCAGAGAAAGCTTCGCAATGACTTGACCATATCTCTCCTAGAACAGTCATTAGATGAGTTAAGCTTTTTGACCCAATATTAAGAAGAGTTTGAACAACTACTTCAAGGTTAACATCTGAACCATGCACAAGAAAAACATTCTATACTGCCCACAATATAATTTCTCAAGCAGTTTGTCTGCCTCTAACCATACTGTTGAGCTCGTCTGACAGTGCAATTTATTCAGGTTTAACCCTGCTATCATCTGCCTTATATCTGAAGTTAGGACTACCCTTCGTTGGAAGGCTGGAAGCAACTCTTCCAAGCCAGGAGCATTTTCGACACTTTACAGAAAAATCAAAATCCAAATTAATTGCAAAATATAAGCGACTTTACTGGATACCAACTCAGCATCCAAATGAGCAAAGGAAAATGCAAAATGAATCACAAGTGGGAAGGGCAAAAAAACGACTCAAGGGGAATATTAAAGAATTTTCCCAATCGACACAGAATCATCCATCCTTATTGCCCAATACCAAACGTCCTTATTGCTCTATACCAAACCAAAGAAAATTTTTACCAAAAATGAAAACCAAACAGTTCGCATGCTGACAAATTATAGGTTTAAGTTTAGTAACTCTCTGAGACCAAGCAGAAGGAAACGCAACTCAACAGGAATAAAAAAGGCAGTTGGCATATTGCAAAGTCAAAGATCTCCTCCAGTAATAATACGAGGAGTCGAGGACACCACTTTATCTAGATAGAGATAAGCGAGCCCCTAAATTATCAACAAAACATCAGATCGCAATATATAATCAAAGTGAATATCTCTATAAAGGAGCTGTAATCAAATCTATTGGTTTTCAAAGGGTATGGTTGACAGAGACAGTATGACAGGCCCAAAGGACAATGAGAGGGTGGTATACGGCAAAGGATCTCCAAGTTGAGTTCCTAAAAGGAAAAAAAGAAAACAAATAGAAATTACAAGGAAACTAAAGCAACTGTAGTAACCAGAAAGAAAAGAGACAGAAGAGGAACAGAAAGGAAAGAGCAGATCGACAATAGAAATCTAAAAAATACAGCCTACACCATAACTGGCTCCAAATAATTCAAATAGACTTGGTATCGCTTAATTGAGAGTAGCAGTTAAAATTTATCATCATTGGGTTCACTTATAATTCATCATCATTTGGTTCCTTAACCACAACAAATTGAGTAACGCAGACTTAAAGATGGCGCATAGGAACGTGGAACATAACTAGCAAATGGTTATCAGATTATTCAGATAATATAACCATAGTAAAAGATTCTGCAATTATCTACTCAGCCTTTGTCTATTTTAAGGACTACAGAAACTACCCAGGGTTGCATTTTTTCACCATGGCAACACAAGTCACAGATTCTACGTTCTTCCCAAGCTCTTTCCACCTTCATTTATGAGTTTTCAGATGAGCTATTTAATGAAATTATTTCTTTATATTATGTTCTTGGTAATCTTAGAAGGAGCTACTGTAGAGTATAAAGTTTCAAATGATAAAACATTTAATGCTGGAAGAATGTCTACTAACCAGCCATTCAGAGAAACAACAAAAAATGTCCACACGATACTCTTCCATAATGAACCGATCCATGGGTCTCAAATCCTGTTAATTTAAAAAAGAAAGAAGAGGTAGTTAATATAATGGAAAACGAAATGGTATTAAGTTCTACAAGGGCATTATCCAAACAACAATTTAGAGTTGACAAACATAATACGTAATTGCAACAAAATTTACATCTTAATTCTCCCTTTATCCCACTTTGTCACTTCAATTCTTTTGGAGACAAACAAATGTAAACTGAAAGAAAGGGTCAAAAGAGTGAAACTAAAACAAAACTCCATCTGCTTTAGCAGTAATATCTCACTACAGCTAACATAAATCACCACTGGACCCACCAGCTGACATTACCAATCCGAAAAACCACGAGCCATCAGAAATTTTCAGTCGATACTCCAGGCTTTGACATAAGTTTTTCATTATGCTTGAAGTGTGCAGTTCAGATCTATGCAAAAAATATTTTCGTGTCATGCTTGAACACGAGTTGGTAGCAAAAGGAGAGAGTGGCGACGCCCAAAGAAGGGGAAAGGGAGGGAGACAATGAATGATAGGTTCACTTTTATATCAAACATCAATCATAGAAATACAGAATTGACTATTCAATCAAAAAAATGAAATGTAGTCAGACAAATATAGTAGTAGACTAGTATCAATTTGTCATGATACGGAAAAGGAGATCTTGATTTACCACTAGTTTATTCGCTGGAAATATTTTTAGCCGACGACTCCTCTGCGGATATTTCAAATCGGCAACATGTTTCTGTCTACCAAAATTGATGCTCGAAGATGTCAATGGTAAGCTTGGTTGTTCCGGGAAAACAATAGCACCAATGTCATTAGACTTTCCAGCCACAAACAAGGTGCGCCACAAATGAGAGATGGGGGCCTTCAAACTATGCACAAAACAAAAAAGACACTGATCAGGCAATATAGAACTATTCTAGTAAACAGAAGACGCTGTAAATATTGGATTATGCTATGCTATTTAACAAACGACATTAGAAATACGGAAAATAATGATAAAGAGATGGCACTCTAGAAGCAAAGATGTTCCGCCCTGGTACAACAAGATCAAAGATTTGATGTATGGGGAAGAGCATCTTCATGAAAGAATTGTCAAAAGGCTGATAGTATATACTCCGGAGCATTTATAGAACGGTTGCCACTGAAGTAAAAAAAAAAATTAAAAAAAAATTAAAAAAACCAAAAAAAACCAAAAAAAAAAAAAAAAAAAAAACACTCGCACTAGCTCTAGCAAAGGTCAACAAATATTGAAGACAAACTGTCGAAGGCAACCACTTTCTGAACAGCCAGAGGACTGTTTAAGCAGAACTCCCACAACTACATCATAAACGGTCCACTTGATATTACCATAGGTAGCACTAACATGCCTGACAAGTACAAGCCCTACTCTCTTCCAGATCTCCATCTTGAAATACAATTTTATTTTACTATACTTACGCACTCAAATAGAAGAATACAATCAGCAAAGCTAGTAGAAGATGGACAAAATTACCACTATCAACATTCCACCCATTATTTGATAAATCTTGAACACGAGCCCACAAATCTTCCAAGAAGTCCTGGAAAAAGCAAACAGAAAAAGCCATTTATGTTAACATTACTGTATAAACTATCAAGTAGCCCAGCAGGTCCAATTTCCTCTTTCTTAATATATCTTATACATTATCAAAGAGGAAATGAGGCATGCTAAATATTCAATAGCCTGTGAGTGGGCTAAAGTGGACCTCTACAACTGGTTTACAAAATCATTAGTGACCGTCGTACGCTAGTACTAGAATGGAAAATGTGAAGATCCAAAATGTAAATGTTAAGTGTTAACCACAGAGTATGCGATCAAGGAAAGTAGTTCTATATGTTTATGGAAACCTCCTTTCCTGGGGGATACAGATGTGTTGGGGTCATTCAAGTTGTACCCTTTCTTTCTTCAGTACAACATTGTTTCCCTCCGGCCTTAATGAGTCAAAGCTCCCCTTTGATGGCAAAGTCGGGGAAGATTAGATGCACGGGACATTCCCCCATGTTGAGAAAACAAAGTTTTTTGTGGCCCTGGCTAACCAATAAGTGGTTCGTTCCCAAGGAATGCTTTTTTTCATTATCCATTGGATGCATAAATTTATTCAAGTCCAAGAAATAGTGATGCTAATTTAATGGTAAGAGACGCTCATTTTGAAGACTAGTAAATAGCAAGGCTCTGCAGTACTTTGAAAGTAGTTATCACTTTATAACAGAGGATTTGTAAGCATAAAATCAAATCAAAAGTAATGTGGGAGTCATCTGAAAATAATCGGCATCAGAAGCATCAAACAATCATGGTAACCTGCTCTTGACAAAGCAAATGAGAGGCAAGAATTTTGATTACATGTACTTCACATGCTTGGCTTATATTGTGAAACAGAAGGAAAACAATTCACAGTATATGATTATACCGTAATACAGCACTACATGGAGAGAAAGGGGAATAGGAACGCCAAAGATACAATAGGGCCATTCTTTACTACCAGGAATGTACTAAGTATTTGAGATTTAAAATTTGAAACCAAACAGGATCAAACAGAAGTAACTTATTACACACAGGTCTGATGGAAAAACAAAAGGAATAGAGTACCTTTTCAGTCACTGCTTTATCAGTTCGGTCATCATTGACATATATTGAGAAACCAACATCTGGAAAATGTCTCCTGATGCTCAAATAAGCTTCTATGCCAACCAGTACACAGTCAATCTCCTCTGGAACTTGCTGCAATCAAAAGCTAACATTACAACAACAAAGCCTTGGTCACAAAAATTTTGGGGTAGGCCAACGTTATCTTCAGAAAAATGGAAAATTGGGTAAAACACAGTCCTACAAGGTTATATATATAATACATCCTTAATTTTTTAACAAATGTAGAGTAATAAAACAATGGTTGCTCATCAGTTGATTAGAGCAAAAAGGCACGCAAAATTGGACTATCCGCAGCTCTGCTAGTCAGTGTTAAATGAAAGGTTAGGAAGCAGAATTCAGTGATCTGTGATCATTTTATCTGTCGCAATGTTGACTTTCCATTTTGCTCATTGTGCCATGACATAAAAAAGGGTATATTTGCTAGGTATGAATTTATTTCCTTAGGATATTAGATGTTGTAACAAATCACCATGCTCGCCAGCAGTGCACTTGACTTTTTTATTCTCTTTCGAGAAAATGTTACTTGCGATAGTTGGATACCTTCATCATCTTGCTCTCCTTTTGTTTCCCAGTGTCAACCCCTTGGAATCTTTATTATATTGGAGTCAACTCATGGATTTTGGAAATAGATATCCACTAGTACTTATTAGGGTTAATTGAACATAACCTCCTTTTATAACACTTTTTTTCAAAATAACCCCCTTATATGTTTTTTTTATAACATAACCCCCTTTTAAAACATTTTTGCTTCAAAATCACCCCCAACGTCGAAATGAGAGGGTGGTATTAAGGCAAGGGGACTCCAAGTTGAGTTCAAAAAGGGAAAAGAAGAAAACAAATAGAAACAGATAAGGAAAATAGAAATCTAAAAGATACAGCCTACACTATAACTGGCTCCAAATAAATCAGACTTGGTATCGCTTAATTGAGAGTAGCAGTTAAAATTCAACATCATTTGGTCCGGTTATAATTCGACATCATTAGGTTCATAAATCACAACAAAGTGAGTACCACAGACATAAAGATGACACATAGGAAGGTGGAACAAAACTAGCAACAATACTTCTTACAAGCTAAAGTTTATCCGATTATTGAGATAATATAACCATAGTAAGACATCCTGCAATTGTCACAGCCTTCGTCTATTTTATGGACTACAGAAATTACCTAGGGTCGCATTTTCTCAACAAGTCAACGCAAGGCGCAAATTCTATGTACTTGTCAAGCTCTTTCCATCTTTATTTTTATCCAATGTGTCATTGGATGAAATTATTTCTTTATACTCCCTCCATCCCAAAATAAGTGTCCCTTTTTCTTTGTAAATTACATAAAAAAGGGGACACTTATTTTGGGATGGAGGGAGTATTATTTTTTTGGTAAACATTGAAATAGCTATTTTGTAAATGATGAACATCTGTTGCAGGAAGAATGTCTACTAACCAGCCATTCAGAAACAGCAAAATGTCGAGAAGATACTCTTCCATAATGAACCGATCAATGGGTCTCACATCCTGTTAAGTTAGAAAAGAAAGAAGAGGTAGTTATAATAATAAACAAGGAAACGGCATTAAGTTCTACAAGGGCATTACCCATTAAACATCAATTGAGAGTTGACAAACATGATACATAATCGCAAAAAATAATTTACAACCTAATTCTTCCTTTATCTCACTTTGTTATTTCAATTCTTTAGGGGACATAAGTTGGTAGGAAAAGGAGAGAGTGGCGATGCCCAAGGAAGCGGAAAGGGAGGGAGACAATTATATCAAACATCTATCATAGAATTGACTATTCAATAAAGAAAAATGAAATGTAAAGTAAGACAAATATAGTAGTATCAATTTTGTCATGTAAGGAAAAGGAGATCGTGATTTACCTCTAGTTTATTCGCTGGAAATATATTTAGCTGACGAATTCTCAGTCATCGGCATCATGTTTCTGTCTACCAAAAGTGATGCTCCAAGATGTGGATGGTAAAGTTCGGTTGTTCCGGGCAAACAATAGCACCAAAATCATGAGATTTTCCAGCCACAAGTTGAGCCTTGAATGAAACTATGCATAGAACAAAAAGGACACTGATGAGAAAATATGGATTTATTAATGCTACTAGTCAACACAAGATACTGTAAATATTGGATTATGCTATGCTATGCTATGCTATTTAACACTCGACATTAGAAATACAGATAACAAGATCAAAATTCAACACTGAGGAAGAGCAATTTCACACTGAAATAATACGTACCTAATTACGATTAACGCCGGAAACACCGGCCGAACCGTCGGTCGAAAAGGAAGATTTCAAAACTTGGAAGACGAATTTATGATTAGGTTTGATGCCCAAATTAGTGTGACGCCGGCCCATTGAACTACGTGATTTGCGTCCATCGATCTCCCTAATTATTACAAACAAATTGATCATGATTTGAATCAATTGCAGAAATTTCTGGTTATAATCAATTTGAAATTGAGGTTTTGGTGATCACTGATAGTGGACAATACTAGTGAGGTGATGAAGGTAAGTATTTCAATGACATATCTGTCACAATGGTTTAATTACCCAATTAAAACGTATTGCTCTTTCACCCGCGAGTTTTACTCAAACGCCCACTTTTTTTCATTAAATTTCCATTTCATACCCTTATTTCCCCTAATTCTCTAAGTCTACTTTTCTTGAGAAACTAACCAAACTAATGTCAAAAACAACCAAAATAATTGATTTCTTTTCTCAAAATCATTAAATCCTTCAATTAAATCGAGTAATCGTCGTTTTCACGTGCATTTGAATAAGTTTTGCGGACAAAAAAAGATACCTTACATAATTCGAGAAACTTATTTGTCTCATTTACCATCCGTAGGTTGTTCCATGAAATTTCATTACTTTGGAAAAAATAATTGTAATGATTAATTAAATTGGTATGTGTAACAAATTCATCATCAGTTGTGACTTCGACATTGTAGATGTAGCAGCATATTAAATATTCTTATGATAGAGGATGATTGATAATTGTGAGAAGATAGAGAAATTTTTATGAATTTATGAAATTAGGGTTGTTAATGAAAGGGGCGTAATCGTCATTTTCGTGGGCGTTTGAGTAAATATCGGGGGTGAAAGAGCAATACCCTTAAAAAATCGTCGACGTTTTTCATAAAAATTACGCACGCTACTCCTACTCTTTCTCACTACCCCTTCTCTCTCTATCAATTTTCTCCACGCTAAAAAAAATAAAATAAATAAAATAAAAATACATTAGATCTAAAAAATAAAATGCAACTTAGATCTAAGAGCATCTTCAATAGTCAGCTACACTTTCACATCAGCTTTTCAAGCCACGCTGCTTTCTAGCTACAAATTACCTCAATGGTAAACTGCAACCTTTGTAGCTTGTATACATTATTATTATTATTATTATTATTATTATTATTATTATTATTATTATTATTATTATTATTATTATTATTATATTTTTTTTATTTTTTTTTCAAAAAATATTATTGATATTGATATAAAAATATTATTATTATTATTATTATTATTATTATTATTATTATTATTATTATTTTTATTATTATTATTATTATTATTATTATTATTTGAACATCTAAAATATGGGGTATTTATAAAATTATTGTTAGAATATTTAATAATATTTGAGTGGCCTATGTGTTCCGGGTTTAATTAATAATTGAGATCATATTATATATTATAAGATTCTAATATTATAGACGATACTGTGATGGGTTGGTCTCGATAAATGAATTAGAATTCGGGAATTATATTCCCTCCGATCTTACCCGAATAAATGAATTGAGCCCATATTATTATTTGTACTGTTGGTTTTGTGAAGGAATACAACCTTTGGTAGAATTAACTACCAAAAGTCTGTATATATGAATATGTGAATAACGTTATACATATTCTATCATATATGAAAGTCAGTGAAAACAAAACATACAGAAAACAAAAGCAAAGAAAAGATTGAAGGGTTATTCTACAGAATTCTATTCCATCTTATAAAATTAATCAAAGAAGGGTTAAGGAGGATAATAATTATTGGTCTTTCATTATTATCATTGAATTTAATCATGGATCAAGGTATGTTTCTTATTGTTTTCATTATTGTTCTTTAGGGTTAAATTGATTCAGTCTAAATCGATATTTGGGGTTAATTTCATTATAGAAATTATTAAATTGCACTTACAGTTGGTATCAGAACGGTTTTAGAATTGATCAATTTACCCATTAGAGAAGTCACAAACCCTAATTTCTGTTAATTTTTCGTATGTTGTTTGTGTGTATATTTGTTTCATACGGATTCATTATTGTTCAATTAAAGAATTTGCAATGCACTTAATGCCGCTTATATGTCACTGTGTAGAGTAATTTTTCGTTGAATGTTTGGTATTGGCTAGTACTTCGTAGTGTTTATCAATAAATTATGAGTGGTGTACACCATGTTCATTGAAATAGCCATTTATATATGTTATGGCAAGTATAGAAGTATGTGTAATGATGGCCTTTACTTTACATGTCAACGTGTAAGTTCTTGTAATTGTTTTGTTTTGTTATCAGTTTGATTGAACGTGTATGTCAAACGCGACTCATCCCTAACAGTGACCTACTCCTTATATTTTACTTTGGAAAATTGTTAAACTGAATATTATAATATGATTGGCATATTGCATTTTGGGCATACTCCGTACTTCCTCCATTCCGTTTGATTCTATACGTTTGACCAAAACACGGTAATTAAGGTAGAAGAAAATCAAGTGGGGTAAATAATGGAATTACTTAAATACCCCTACTTTATTGTTTGCAAGTGGGTTGAGTGGGTATTAGTGAAGGGTATATTGATCTTTTAGTTTAATAAAGTAGAGACTAAAATAGAAATGTATAGAATTGATTGGAATTTCCAAAAAAGGAATATGTATAGAATCAAATGGAATGGAGGAAGTATATTTTAGGAGTGCTTTTTGTGTGATGGCTTTATGGCAGTATTTTTCTAATTATGATTTTGTTTTGAGTGTCACGTGTAATGTGTAGTGCGGCTTTTCTTCGGTGCATGACATTTGATAGTGTATGTTACTGTATTTCGTTTCTCCCGTATGCCATTTGACAGTATATGCCTTTCTTACGGTTCTTTTTGTAGATCTTTTATGATATGGGTAATATTGTATTTTGTAATATTAACATATTAATGTAAATTTTACTCATGAATGATACAAATGTATTTATGTTGTATATAATATGTTAATCACCAAAGTGGTCTTATTATAGTGCAATTTATACATTTGAAGATTAAAGTTTGTTTAATTGATCATTGTATAAAAGTGACGTTATAAAAGATAATAAAGTTTGATCAATTAATTTCGTTATTGTCTATATTTTTGGAGATCACCCAAAGGTGGATCATTAAATATAAATAATAACATTAATAGGTTAATCATTGATACTGGAACTATAGATAGTGTGTATATCCAAAGATAGCATGCTTATTTATTTGACTTTGTATATGTGATTAATATTAAAGTAGTATTTTATTTTAACGTCGATAATGGTTGCTTGTGTTTAAGTGTTGCCCAAAGGTCATTTAAATACATGTGTGAAAGTTTATATTATATTATCTGAATTTGTATGATGGTTTTTCAAAGCACTAATTGGTAAATATGTATTAATGTTTGAAACTTCTTCAAATTTATTCGCATGTGCCGACTCTTTCATAAAATTTAATGGGCTTAACTATGACGAGTGGGCAGAAAAGATCCGGTTCACACTCGGTATAATGGCGTTAGACATTGTCATCCTAACGGATGAGGAACCCTCAGTCATAAAGGAGGATAGCTCCGAAGCCGAAAAGACTCGTTATGAGGCTTGAGAGCGATCCAACAGACTGAGCCTGAACCTTATGAGGATGACAATGGCTGACAACATTAAGCCGTCTATGCCCTAGACAGAGAAAGCAAGGGAATTCATGCAGAAGGTAAAGGAGTATTCACAGTCCGATTTGGCTGACAAGTCGATTGTAGGCAGCCTTATGAGCCAGCTGACTACGAAAAGGTTTGATTGGTCCCAGCCGATTTATGATCATGTGACTGTTATGTCTAACCTGACAGCAAAGTTGAAGAACCTAGGGATGGACGTAAGTGAGACATTCTTGGTCCAATTTATTATGAACACTTCCTTTTGAATTTGGCCAGTTTCAGGTGAATTATAACACCATTAAAGATAAATGGAACTTTCAGGAATTAAAGGCCATGTTAGTTCTGGAGGAGGGGAGATTAAAGAAAATGAAGGACGAAGTTGTTCATCTTGTGGGTCATGACGGTGCCAGCAGCAGCAAGACTAAGCCGAGTATGAAAGGTAAAAAGAAGGGTAAGTCTTTTTTCAAGGGACCTGAAAGCAAAATCCATAAAGAAAAGAAGTGTTTCTTTTGTAAGAAAATTGGACACTTCAAGAAGGATTGTCCCAAGAGAAAGGCGTGGTTCAAAAAGAAAGGTAAACATTATAGTTTTGTTTGTTTTGAATCAAATCTTATAGAAGTTCCTAGTAATAATTGGTGACTAGATTCTGGTGCTACTACTCATGTTTCTCAAATTAAACAGGGAGTCAGTTTGATCCAGCCCATAAGAGGAGCTGAAAGGTACTGTCGATGGGAACTGAACCAAGAATGGTCAAGTCAAGCAAAGGTGGAATGGAGCTAGACCATGGTTTGGGTCCATGGACTCAAACCCTAGGTTAGGCCTTTGATACACGCTATTTATATACATTTTATGCCCCCGGTTCAGTCGCATTTAGCTTATATTTACTCGCGATCATTGCTAGTTTGTGAGCTATTTGCTATATTTCTCGTTACTGCTGCCTTTTATTTACATTTTGCAGGTTTTGGTGGTTTTGAGCCAAAACCCGAGACGTTAGGAGCTGATACGAGATACGAGACGACAAGACCAAGCCCGAGCTCACGCAGGAGCTCGGAGCTCAAATATACGACCAAAAGACAAGAGGCCACGAAGGAAATAATGGCCCAAAAGAAGAATAAAGGCCCAAAGCCAAAGGAAGCCCAAGATAAAGACTTGGCCCGAGCTGAGCAAGCCGGCCGGCTCGTGGATCCGGCAACACGGGCCGGCCTCCAAGACCGACGTTAATTTCCTATTTTCGAGTTTTAATAATTTGGGGGCTTATATAAATACCCAATTTCGGGAGATAACACTTATGCTTTATTTTCCTAGTTTTAGTTTACTGCTTTCTTTAGTTCTCTCTCTTTTACATAAACTTTCAACATTAGTCTGATTTCAAGATTGCTTTACTTGTAACCGTCAGTACTCCGTAAAATTTCAGGTTTTATTTCAATCGTTATTATTTCTTTAATCATGTCTTCCTTTTATTGTTTTGCTTTAATTTCAATCATGCGTAGCTAATTTTATAATTAGGGTTTAGGGTGATTGTGATACTTGGTTCAGGACATGTTTTAATTGCTTATTGATTGAACTTGTGCAAGTTGATTTCTTCCTACGCGTTTTATTATCAATTGAATTTAGGGACGCCTTTATTGAATTGAATTTAGGTTGTTTCAGTTTAAGATCGAAAGCCTAATTGAAACTAGACTCACGCGTATTTGATAAGTTGAATTTAGTAAGTTGCGAGAGCCCGCTAAATTTGCTTAAGGTTAAAATTGACTCGAGAGAGCGTTTTCCTAAACCTAGTCACCTGCATAGCTTCAATTGATTGTTATTTCCTTTTGTGTTGAGTTTCTGAATCAGTGTCACATTGATCCCGATGCCCTAATCTCCCTTTTACATATTTTCATATCATCTTATTATTGCTTTAGTTATAGTCTTAAACAAACTCTCTTTTCATACCCGAGTTGGACCTGTTTACGCCGACTTTAACCTAAAACTGCGCTGTTTCTCTGTGGATACGATCCTGCTTGCCACTAGCTGCTGTTAGTTGTTTGTTAGGTTTATTTTGATATTGGCGATACGACTTAGCCGTGTCAATTTTGGCGCCGTTGCCGGGGAAACGGCTTTGCTAGTTTTAGTTTTTGTTAGTTTTACAGGTTTTTCTCCCTTGTCTCAAGGAACCTAGTTCCTTGAGACCGTTTTTAATTGCTTGCTTGTAGTTTTGTTTATGCACAGGTCACCTACAGGTTTAGTTCCATTTGAGCCTGAACCTGAGCGAGCATTTCATAGGCTACGTAAGGAAGCAAGGAAATTAATTGATCTTGATTTTGAGGAAGCTTCGCACTCCGAATCTAGTGCTGCGCAATCGTCCTACGAAGAGGACACACCTCCCCATACTCCGTTAACTCCACCGCCAGTGACTATGCCTAAACTCTCGAGTCACTCGCTTCCTAAAGCGAGTCTATCCGGATGGATTCACTATGCCCGCAACTCGCAGGCAATCCGAGATTCGCCCCGCCTTTCTCAATTTGGTGGAGCGGAATCAGTTTGGTGGTTATCCCACTGAAGATCCTGGTCGGCATATGCAGATGTTTACCGACTACTGTTCTACTATTAAGCAGGCCGGGATCACGCAGGAGCAAATAAGGGAGATCTTTGTTCCTTTTTCTTTAAAAGATCGAGCTCGTGAGTGGATCACGGACCTCGACAAGCTTGCTGCGGGTATTACAGATTGGAGAGGGTTAGCTCTGGCGTTCTATGCAAAGTTTTATCCTCCAGAGCGTAATAATCAGATGAGGAGTCAGATACAGGGCTTCAAGCAAACATTTGATGAGTCCTTTGCTGAAGCGTGGGAGCGGTACAAGAAGTTGATACGGATCGCCTCACCACGGGTTGAGCAGCGGTTGGTAATAATGACTTTTTATAATGGTCTTTATGCGGAGAGTAGAGCTATTCTGGATTCTGCTGCAGATGGTCGATTTGCCAACAACGTCGATGATGACAAGGCTTGGGGGTTGATTGAAGATATGGCTGTCCATTCGGCTCAGTTTGGAAAGCCGCGAGGTAATTCACGGTCCGCACATGATGACCGTGATAAGGGGAGTATTTCTGCGCTCACTAGTCGAGTTCTTTGCCGTTGCCTTGATTAGTATGATGCAGGGTGGTGGTTCATCTGGTGCTCATGTAAATGCTATTGCAGGGCACGATTTGGGTTATTCTACGGGGTATGCTGCGCCCCAGAAGCAGGTCTACGCTTATCAATCCTACAACCAAAACCTGCCCTACCAAAACCAACCCGGTTACGATCGCTCGCTTCTCTCATATCGTAACTAACGCCCTAAACCCAACCACCCAACCACCTCAAGCGCCCCTTATCAACCTCCTCTCAAGAACTTTCAATGACCTCCTCCAAATTACCAAAACCCCGCCTTTACACGGCCTCAACGTACCCCCGTACCAGATCCAATGGCCGAGACTAGGGCCATGATGACACAGATGCAGCAGGTGATGATGGGTATGCAGGAGTCGCAGAAGACAATGATGCAATACATGCAAAAGCGACCAGGCTAAGGACGCAGCAATTAAGAATTTGGAGACTCAAGTGGCTCAACTCGCCACTTCGCAAGCTGCGCGTCAACCAGGCTTCTTGCCATCGCAGGGCCGGCCTCCTAACCCTCCTCCCGATACTGCGTGTGCGATTACGTTGAGGAGCGGTACTTTATGACGATCAGGGACAAAGCGGCCTTGGCCCGGTCGGCCGGCGGCCGTCTAACCTACCGAACTCACGCAAGGAAAGATGATTTGGGTGTTAATTCGGGTGTTTCTGTTGCTACTCCTTCGCCCCCGATTCAGATTAAGCTCCCATTTCCGGGTCGACAACGTCAAGAGTCCGAGACCAAGTTCAAGAAGTTCGTGGACGTCATTCGAGCGCTGCAGGTAAACGTCCCTTTTATTGATCTTGTGACTCAAATCCCTGCATATGCTAAGTTTTTGAAAGAGGTCTTAGCTCGTAAGCGTACGTTGGAGGATGTGTCGACTGTGGCTTTCGTGGGAGAGGCTAGCACTAGGTTGCAGGGTGGTAAACCTCCTAAACTTAGCGACCCAGGTACCTTTTCCATCCCCTGCTCTATTGGTAAGTTCGTGGTTCGCAATGCCTTGTGTGACCTTGGAGCGAGTGTGAGTGTCCTACCCCACTCTCTTTACCAAAAGATGAGCTTGTCAGCCTTAAGCCCTACTCACATTACTTTACAAATGGCGGACCGTTCGATTAAGCGTCCCTTGGGAATCCTACAAGACGTCCCAGTACAGGTTGGAAAGTTCTTTATCCCTGTAGACTTTGTAGTTGTCGATATGCCCGAGGATGTCCACATACCTATCATTTTGGGGAGACCCTTCCTGCACACTGCTGGTGCAGTTATTGACGTGGGCAATAAGACTTTAGCTTTTACGGTGGGGGGTGAAAAGCTCACTTTTACGCATTCTGATACCCCGCGGTCACCCATGCGTCTAGAGTCGGTTTGTTCTGTTAATGTTATACCTCCGTCTCACTCTACTGGAGACACTTTGGAGGTCGTTTCTGTTGTCTCCCCGTGTGCAGGTTCTTTACAGGATAGCTGCAAGGTTGGTTTGGGGGAGAGGAAAGTGCTTAAAGCCGATTTGTTTGACGCTTGTGATAGAGGGCCTACGGTTCAGCCGCTTGGAGCACGAGGGAGGTATGGAGAGCCATTTAGAGATGGAATCCCTTGCATGATGGATTATGCTGCGCTGCCTCGAGAGGGAGAAGTTCTTTGGCGAGCATTCTTTGTTCGCCAGTGAAGGTCATGAAATGGCCAACGACCTTGGCCTAATTATACTTGATTGTGGAGCTTTGAAGAGTCGTGCGGGACTATAAACCAGCGCTTCCGGGAGGCAACCCGATGACGTTGTATTTTATTTGCACTTGTACTTTAGTTTGTTGACATTTTCTGGTTTTATTTTGAGCGCGTGAGGACGAGGGTTTTATATGTGATTTTAGCGCGCAGGTACTTTCGGACTTTTGTCCTTAGTATTTTTGAGAAGACGCTACGAGGATGCATCCCAGCCGGTCGACCGGCAACCGGGCTCAGACCGGCACCGTAGCTAAAATTTGAAGCAGAAGAAAAAGCGTGAAAAAAATTGAAAAACGCATGGGAGCCGGCCGGCCGGCCGCCGGTCTGGACCGGCCCCCACGTTCTGCTGGTTCATTTTTTTTATCCTTCTCGCGTGCTATGCCGAAGTACTTCATCGTTGGACTGAATTGGACGCATATACGTGGAATATTAGCCGCACTCCATGATTGACTTCGGTTTGGGGGAGCTCCAACTTTATAATGTGAGCACTCTTTACCCCTTTTACCCTCCTTTCTCGTTTTCATTTTCCTTACCCCGTCTGTTATTTGTCCTCCTCTGTTTCTGTGGTTGTCCTGTTTTCCACATTGCGGACAATGTGTGATTTGGTTTGGGGGAGGGAAGCACTTTCGCGCTTATTAGTTTAGTTGCATTTCGTTTTGTGTGCATTTATTTGAAAAACCCAAAAAAATTGAAAAATCTCAAAAATACGAGTCTTTTTGGTCTGCTTTGTCACGTTTGGAGAATTGATTAGTGCGCTTACTTTGATCTTTAGCATCTTCGAGTCGACTTTCTATCGTCGTAGCTTGCACTATATGTTTGTTTCCTATTAATAGATTGCGAGTCTCAAGCACTAGCCCACTTGTATCTGCTTAATTCTTATCGCTTTTCGTTTGTTTACTTTCGACTTTGACATTCGAGCTTGGCAATGGTTTGTGGAATGTTTGGTTTGTTGGTTTGCGGTATGATTGGAAAGATATATTTTTGTTGGAGCAATGCTTCGATGCTCTCGGAGGGGACTCATTGATTTGAGTAACCACAGTGGCCATGAATTTGGTTGCGACCGAGAGTATGAGCAATAATGTAACCCTTAAGGAAATATGTGTACCCGAGCGCGATCTTTACCGAGTGAATGTCAAGCTAAACGGTACTACATACGAGGGATGCTCCACACTTGCGAAAAAGAAAAAAAAAAAAAAAAAGAATGAAAAGAGAAAAAAAGTGGACTGTGGTAAGAATTGGTTGATGGAAAGTGGTACGCTCGGTTGGCCTTGCTTGAATTGAAAATGTCGTCAGTTTTATTTTTGCGAAAGCGTTAGAGGCTAGTGGTATAATGTGGTGTGAATGGTTGAGACTTGTGCTCTATTTTCGGTGAAACAGTCTATGGTTGTATGTTTATGTGCATAGGTCGTCCACTTTGAGATACTAGCGTGATAAGTTCGTGTCACTTTGATTTTCTCCGACGCTGTTTGCTTGAGGACAAGCAAATGTTTGGTTTGGGAAAGTTTGATACACGCTATTTATATACATTTTATGCCCCCGGTTCAGTCGCATTTAGCTTATATTTACTCGCGATCATTGCTAGTTTGTGAGCTATTTGCTATATTTCTCGTTACTGCTGCCTTTTATTTACATTTTGCAGGTTTTGGTGGTTTTGAGCCAAAACCCGAGACGTTAGGAGCTGATACGAGATTGAAGACGACAAGACCAAGCCCGAGCTCACGCAGGAGCTCGGAGCTCAAATATACGACCAAAAGACAAGAGGCCACGAAGGAAATAATGGCCCAAAAGAAGAATAAAGGCCCAAAGCCAAAGGAAGCCCAAGATAAAGACTTGGCCCGAGCTGAGCAAGCCGGCCGGTCTGGTGGACCGGCAGCCGGCCGGCCGGCTCCCGCGCACTGACGTTCCGAATTTCCTATTTTCGAGTTTTAATAATTTGGGGGCTTATATAAATACCCAATTTCGGGAGATAACACTTATGCTTTATTTTCCTAGTTTTAGTTTACTGCTTTCTTTAGTTCTCTCTCTTTTACATAAACTTTCAACATTAGTCTGATTTCAAGATTGCTTTACTTGTAACCGTCAGTACTCCGTAAAATTTCAGGTTTTATTTCAATCGTTATTATTTCTTTAATCATGTCTTCCTTTTATTGTTTTGCTTTAATTTCAATCATGCGTAGCTAATTTTATAATTAGGGTTTAGGGTGATTGTGATACTTGGTTCAGGACATGTTTTAATTGCTTATTGATTGAACTTGTGCAAGTTGATTTCTTCCTACGCGTTTTATTATCAATTGAATTTAGGGACGCCTTTATTGAATTGAATTTAGGTTGTTTCAGTTTAAGATCGAAAGCCTAATTGAAACTAGACTCACGCGTATTTGATAAGTTGAATTTAGTAAGTTGCGAGAGCCCGCTAAATTTGCTTAAGGTTAAAATTGACTCGAGAGAGCGTTTTCCTAAACCTAGTCACCTGCATAGCTTCAATTGATTGTTATTTCCTTTTGAGTTGAGTTTCTGAATCAGTGTCACATTGATCCCGATGCCCTAATCTCCCTTTTACATATTTTCATATCATCTTATTATTGCTTTAGTTATAGTCTTAAACAAACCCTCTTTTCACACCCGAGTTAGACCTGTTTACGCCGACTTTAACTTAAAACTGCGCTGTTTCTCTGTGGATACGATCCTGCTTGCTACTAGCTACTGTTAGTTGTTTGATAGGTTTATTTTGATATTGGCGATACGACTTAGCCGTGTCAGCCTTGGACCTAGGGTCCAACTAAGTGCAAAGTCAAGCTAATAAAGTGGTCAAATTTAGCCATACTTAGTGGACCTAAGGTAGTCAAGGAAGGTTTAGAAGGAGAGCAACAAAAAGTCAACAAATGAGCTATTTTTGAAGTGTGATCACTTGGGTGCACCTATGTGGGTTAGTCCTCCAATAAACAAGACCCACATGGTTCAAAAAAGTCAGCTAAAGGGGGCCATGGAGCCGGCTTCAACAAACACTCACAAGACACACATTATTTTGTGCAAGTCCCTTTTCACTAAATGTCACTATCTTACTTTATGCTTTATTGTTTTGTAGCCAACAAAATCTGATTTTTGTTGTAAATGGACCGTCCCACCTTGACCCCCAAGGCCCCATCTTGGCCCTTGGATGCTCACCTAAATACAAGGAGAGGATGGAGTCCTTAGTCCTTTTCAACTTTATGCTTTATGTATTTTGTTTGTTTGTTTAATTTTTCATATTTGTAAGGCTCATTGAGCCGTTTTTTTGTTGTTGTTTGAGGAGCTCTTTGAGCCCTTAGATCAACTTTAGATTGTAGGGTTGAGATGTGTCTTAGGGTATTATATAGACCCTCCAAAACACATTGTATTTTTCAGATTTCATTTGATATTAAAACCCTAAGTTTGAGTTTATTTCATCTTGTTTTCTCTTAGCTTAATTAGTGCAAGAGTGTGTGTGTGTGATTATCTAGTGGCTAAGTGCTTGGATAATCCAACCCTAAATCTTTGGCTTTGTTTTTAGATTTAGGTTATCTTTTTATGTTTTCATTTAACTTACAAATTTCAGAAAATTCAAACACTTTTCTTTACTTGTTGGCCGAAAATTTCTCATCATTTCTAAGTTGATTTTAGTTGTTCTCTTGTGTGAATCCTAACCCCTTAGGTTTCATTCCAAATTGGTCATCAAAGCTTAGGTTGTTTCCTTGTTTTTTCTCTTTTGTTTTTCCTTGTTTCTTTCACAAAACTTTCACAAGACTCTCACAAAATTTTCACAAAAAAAAAGAAGAGATGGCCGAAGATAAGAGGATTTCGGCTCTTGAAGAAAAAATGAATCAACTCGCCGGGAATTGTAACACTATGATGAATGCTCTAAACACCCTAATGGAGCATAATCTTCATGAACCAAGACCACCACCAATTGGTGACCGAGGAAGGGGGAACCGCCTCCTAACATGGGTGGTTACAACTCGGAATCGGAGGAATCCATTGAAGTCTATCCAAGAGAGCAAGACCGAGACATCAAGGTAGATATTCCCGACTTCTATGATAGTTTAAACCCCGAGGATTTACTAGATTGGCTTAGGTCGGTTGAAAGAGTCTTTGAGTTTAAGGAATACTCGGATAGGAAATGTTTTAAGGTTGCTATCATGAAATTCAAAGGGTCTGCTTCACTTTGGTATGAGAACCTTAAAAATCAGCAAATTCGAGAGGGAAAAGAACCTATTAGGTCGTGGCTCAAGCTTAGAAAGAAACTCAAGGATAAGTTCGTACCCAAGGATTAGACACAAGATATGTTTCTTAGGTTGGCTCAACTTAAGCAAGAAACCCAACCCATCGAATCCTAACTTAGGGATTTCGAACAACTCACCCTTCAATGTGAGATGAGTGAAAAACCCGAGCAAAAGATTGCGAGATTCGTCGAAGGCCTAAACCCTAGAGTGACAAACCGAGTAAAGTTGCAAAATTTGTGGTCATTCGATGAGGCCGTCACTATGGCCATGAGAGTTGAGAGGCTAGAGAAGGGAAGGCATGACACGGCCAAGCACACCACCAAATCAACCCCCACTACGAGCCTAGGAGGGGTGAAGATAGCCGAGCCAAGCCCTACCACAAAGCCACCAATTGTTGACAAGGGGAAAGGCATCGACTTTGGCCCTAGAAGAACGATTCCTCTCAAGAAGTGCTATCAATGCCAAGGGTATGGACATTTTGCTAAGGAGTGCCCTAGCAAAAGGGCCTTAAGTACTTGCGAGGTGGTGCATTGGGGTGACGATGAGGTCTTACTTTGTGAAGAAGAAAAACAAGAGGGAGTAGTGGAAGAGAAGGTGGCCGAAACTTTGGTGCCCCCGGACTCGGGGTTGAGCTTAGTCATATGGCGCGTAATGCACACTCAAGAGTCAAGCGAGTGCATGGACCAAAGGCAACAAATTTTTCGGTCCAAATGCACAATCATGGGGCGAGTTTGTAATCTAATCATCGATGGTGGGAGTTGTACTAATGTAGCTTCCAAAATGCTTGTGGAGAAGCTAAGTCTACCCACTTTGGAGCACCCAAGCCCCTACAAACTAAGGTGGCTCAACAAGGGAGCCGAGGTGAAAGTCAACAAACAATGCAAGGTGCCATTTTCGATTGGTCAAGATTACAAGGATGAGGTCGTTTGTGAAATTCTCGATATGGATGCATGTCACTTGTTGCTAGGAAGACCTTGGGAGTATGAGAGGGACTCTTCTCATCATGGAAGGAGCAACACTTACTCCTTCAAGTATATGGAGAAACTCATTGTTCTAACACCACTACCTCCTATGATGGGATGCAAAACCAACTCGTGTTTGTTTGAATCACTCCAAGAAGGGAATTCTAGCAAAGAGGTGGATGTGGAGCCGAGAATGAGTGTGGATGAAGAAGTGGTGAGCCTAGAAATCGAGGAAAACCCTAGGGCAACAAGGAGGATTCTAGGAGAGGAGCAAGAGAATGACAAACCGATCAACAATGAGATGAACACAACCAACTACAATGAGAATGAGGTCAAGGAGAGAGCTAAAATCGATGGCATGGAAAGAGCAAGTGGGTCTTTGAGATGGAGGATCATAGATGGGCTCGATCATGAACAAGAGTGGATGGAAAGCATGCCTACAAACCATGGGCTCAAGGGTGTGCTCGAGCAAGAGTGTATAGACAAGAAGACCGTGAGCAAGAAAGAGAACATGGCCATCCACACGAGCCAAGTCAAGGGGGTCCAACCTCTTCTCCAAACTTTGATCAAATGGTGTCCTTGGAAGCCTAGGGTCGTGAGAGCCAAGGTTAGCCGAGGGTTAAGTCGAGAATCAAGCAAGAAATCAAGTCAAGAGGGAAGTAAGAGGATCTCCAAGGATTTGAGGGCAAATCCTTTCCAAGGAGAGGAGATTGAACCAAGAATGGTCAAGTCAAGCAAAGGTGGAATGGAGCTAGACCAAGGTTTGGGTCCATGGACTCAAACCCTAGGTTAGGCCTTGGACCTAGGGTCCAACTAAGTGCAAAGTCAAGCTAATCAAGTGGTCAAATTTAGCCATACTTAGTGGACCTAAGGTAGTCAAGGAAGGTTTAGAAGGAGAGCAACAAAAAGTCAACAAATGAGCTATTTTTGAAGTGTGATCACTTGGGTGCACCTATGTGGGTTAGTCCTCCAATAAACAAGACCCACATGGTTCAAAAAAGTCAGCTAAAGGGGGCCATGGAGCCGGCTTCAACAAACACTCACAAGACACACATTATTTTGTGCAACAAGTCCTTTTCACTAAATGTCACTATCTTACTTTATGCTTTATTGTTTTGTAGCCAACAAAATCTGATTTTTGTTGTAAATGGACCGTCCCACCTTGACCCCCAAGGCCCCCTCTTGGCCCTTGGATGCCCACCTAAATCTGAGGAGAGGATGGAGTCTTAGTCCTTTTCAACTTTATGCTTTATGTATTTTGTTTGTTTGTTTAATTTTTCATATTTGTAAGGCTCATTGAGCCGTTTTTTTGTTGTTGTTTGAGGAGCTCTTTGAGCCCTTAGATCAACTTTAGATTGTAGGGTTGAGATGTGTCTTAGGGTATTATATAAACCCTCCAAAACACATTGTATTTTTCAGATTTCATTTGATATTAAAACCCTAAGTTTGAGTTTATTTCATCTTGTTTTCTCTTAGCTTAATTAGTGCAAGAGTGTGTGTGTGTGATTATCTAGTGGCTAAGTGCTTGGATAATCCAACCCTAAATCTTTGGCTTTGTTTTTAGATTTAGGTTATCTTTTTATGTTTTCATTTAACTTACAAATTTCAGAAAATTCAAACACTTTTCTTTACTTGTTGGCCGAAAATTTCTCATCATTTCTAAGTCGATTTTAGTTGTTCTCTTGTGTGAATCCTAACCCCTTAGGTTTCATTCCAGGAACAGGATGAAGGCACGGATCGAGGGCATTGGGACGTACAGACTAATCTTAGACACTGGATGTCATATAGATCTTATTGATTGTCTCTATGTACCAGATTGTGCCAGAAATCTTATATCTATTAGTAAATTGGACATTTTAGGTTTGAACTTTAAGTTTGAACATTGTATGTTTTCTATGTACCGTAACGGATACTTTTATGGTAGTGGTACTTTAATAGATTCACTTTATAGGTTCAATCTTGATGTTAAATTTTCTGATTCTCTGTTTTATGTTGAAAATCAAGGCATTAAACGTAGTGCATTAAATGAAAATTCGGCTGACTTGTGGCATCAAAGACTAGGTCACATATCCAAAGAAAGGTTAAGGAGGTTGGTAAAGGAAGAAATACTTCCTCAATTGGATTTCAGTGACTTAGAAGTGTGTATAGACTACATTAAGGGTAAGCAGACTAAGCATACAGTAAAGAAATCAGCTACAAGGAGCTCTCAGCTGTTGGAGATTATACACACGGGCATTTGTGGACCGTTTGACGCTCCATCTTGGAGTGGTCAAAAATACTTTATCATCTTTATAGACGATTTCTCACTTATGAATTTATTTATCTGCTGCATGATAAGTCTCAATCTGTGAATATCCTTGAGATATTCATAAATAAGGTTGAAAGGAAGTTAGAAAAGAAAGTTAAAATTGTGAGATCCGATAGGGGTGGTGAATATTATGGGAGGTTCACGGAAAATGGCCAATGTCCTGGTCCATTTGCAAAGTTACTAGAAAGTAGGGGTATTTGTGCACAATATACAATGCCCGGTACACCTCAGTAGAACGGTGTTGCTGAAAGGCGGAATCGTACTTTAATGGAGATGGTTAGGAGCATGTTAAGTAAATAAGTAATTGTTCTTTACCTCTTTCTTTATGGATGTATGCATTAAAGACTGCAACCTACGCTTTGAATTGGGTTCCTAGCAAAGCAGTTCCAAAAACTTCTTATGAGCTATGGACTGGAAGGAAATCGAGTTTAAGACATTTAAGAGTCTGGGGTTACCTAGCTGAAATGAGGTTGTATAATCCAAATGAAAAGAAGCTAAATCCAAGGACCGTCAGTGGATTTTTCATTGGCTATCCTGAAAAGTCAAAGGGGTACATTTTTTACTGTCCTAATCATTGTACGAGAATAGTAGAGACTGGAAATGCTAGTTTATTGAAAACGGTCAAAATAGTGGGAGTAATGAACCACGAAATGTGGACATTAAAGAGCTCCAGGTCGAGATATCTCCACCTGAAGCAGCAGCTGAACTAGTTGTCCCAATTGTGCAATCACGATTAAATAACACAATTGAACAACGAAATGATGTGCAGCAGCCACAAAATGACCAAGTAAATGACGAACAAGTCACAATTCAAGGGGAGAATGACATACCACATAATAACACACAGCAATTAAGGCGATCTATAAAAGAAAGAAGATCAACCGCTTCTGATGACTATGTGTATTCTGTTGAAACTGAATGTGACTTGAGCATCAATGAGGATCACGTCTCGTTCAATAAAGCCATTGAAAGTAACAATTCTGAAAAGTGGTTGGATGCCATGAAAGAAGAGATGAAATCGATGGATGACAACAAAGTTTGGGACTTAGTAGTGTTACCTGAAGGTTCCAAGACCGTTGGGTCGAAATGGGTCTATAAGACCAAACGGGACTCTAAAGGTAACATTGAAAGGTATAAGGCCCGACTCGTTGCTAAAGGTTTTACCCAAAAAGACGGCATTGACTACAAAGAGACTTTCTCTCCGGTGTCAAAGAAAGACTCTTTGAGAATTGGTTTGGCTTTGGTAGCTCATTATGATCTTGACCTTCACCAGATGGACGTTAAAACCACCTTTCTAAATGGTGAGCTTGAGGAAGAAGTGTATATGGACCAACCTGAGGGATTCTTATCTCCAGGTAATGAGGATAAGGTGTGTAAGCTGAGAAAGTCGATATATGGACTGAAACAAGCTTCCCGACAATGGTACTTGAAATTTAATAATACCATCACGTCATACGGTTTTGTAGAGATCACCGATGATCGGTGTATTTACATTAAAATCAGTGGGAGTAAGTTTGTTATTTAAGTCTTATATGTTGATGATATTTTGCTTGCTACACATGCTACATGACGTAAAGAAATATCTCTCTAAAAATTTTTAGATGAAATATATGGGTGAGGCATCCTATGTGATCGAAATAGAAATATTTCGAGACAGATCACAAGAATTGTTAAGATTGTCTCAAAAGGCTTACATCAACAAAGTTTTGGAGAGATATCGGATGGATAAATGCTCTTCAGGAATAGTTCCTATACAGAAAGGGGATAAGTTCAGTAAAATGCAATGTCCTCGTAATGAACTGGAACGAAAAGAAATGGAGCGAATTCCTTATGCATCTGTGGTTGGGAGTTTGAATTACGTTCAAACATATACTCGACCGGACATCAGCTTCGCTTTTGGAATGCTATTAACCACTTGAAAGCCGCAAAGAAAGTGCTCAGGTACTTGCAAGGCACCAAGGAGCTCATGCTTACGTACAGGAGATCCGATCATCTTGAGGTGATTGGATATTCAGATTCAGATTATGCTGGATGCGTTGACAGCAGAAAATTGACTTTTGGCTACGTGTTTCTCTTAGCTGATGGAGCAGTATCGTGGAAAAGTGGAAAACAGTCTGTCATTGCTACTTCTACTATGGAAGCCAATTTTGTGGCTTGCTTTGAGGCCACTATTCATGCATTGTGGTTGCGGAACTTTATCTCTGGACTTGGAATTGTCGACACTATATCTAAACCGCTGAGAATTTATTGTGATAATTCCGCAGCCGTTTTCTTCTCTAAGAACGACAAATACTCTAAGGGTGCTAAGCACATGGAATTAAAATTCTTGTCGGTCAAAAAAGAGGTGTGGAAACAAAGAGTATCATTTGAGCATATAAGAACGGATATGATGATAGCCTTTAACTAAGGGATTACCACCTAAAGCGTTCATTGGCCATGTAGAACGTATGGGTGTTATTGATAGAGCCTTGCTAATGTAAATATTATGTTTTTATTATTATATGACATTGAACTCACTTGTAATTTGTTTCTGATGTAATGAACATGTTGTCGATCATAAAAGTATACGTATACAATTATTGTTATTAGACTACACGTGATTAAATAAGAGAATCATGTATTTCTCAACTTAAAGTTGTCACTAGACTTGGAATTAATTTGTGATACATGGAAGGGATCATGTTGCTTAATGGCGTGTGACCGCCTTGATCCGATTAGTTCTAATTCGATTACATATATTAAAGTTTTTGAGCTCAATATAAATGTGCACATTATAGTTATTAAACCATCATGTTAACACAAAGGCCAAGTGGGAGAATGTTAGAATATTTAATAATATTCGAGTGGCCTATGTGTTTCGGGTTTAATTAATAATTGAGATCATATTATATATTATAAGATTCTAATATTATAGACGATACTGTGATGGGTCGGTCTCGATAAATGAATTAGAATTCGGGAATTATATTCCCTCCGACCTTACCCGAATAAATGAATTGAGCCCATATTATTATTTGTACTGTTGGTTTTGTGAAGGAATACAACCTTTGGTAGAATTAACTACCAAAAGTCTGTATATATGAATATGTGAATAATGTTATACATATTCTATCATATATGAAAGTCAGTGAAAACAAAACATACAGAAAATAAAAGCAAAGAAAAGATTGAAGGGTTGTTCTACAGAATTCTATTCCATCTTATAGAATTAATCAAAGAAGGGTTAAGGAGGATAATAATTATTGGTCTTTCATTATTATCATTGAATTTAATCATGGATCAAGGTATGTTTCTTATTATTTTCATTATTGTTCTTTAGGGTTAAATTGATTCGGTCTAAATCGATCTTTGGGGTTAATTTCATTATAGAAATTATTAAATTGCACTTACAATTATATTTATAATGAAGTTTATTTAGAGATATTGTTAGATATATAATTTTTAATCTATATAAAAGAATGAATTAACAACATTATATATTATTATTCAAATGATTAAATTTTAAAATATAAAAAAAAAATCAAAATTTGTACGTTGTACTAGGAAAAAAATCAAGCACCAAAAATTTTGCAAATTAATTGTGGAAGTTGCAACTTCTCACGCAATCTTCCCTAAATTTTTGGTTTTTGGTACATTTAAATAGCATTTTCACTAGTCTTATGCCCATGCAAATTGCACGGGTATGTTGTTTATAAAATTATTCACTTTTGGTTTTTAATATTTATATCATTTTTGTTAGTCTTATGTCCGTGCAAATTGCACAGGTATGTTGTTTATAAAGTTTAAGTAGGATCGTACGCATTATGAAGTCGTTCCTTTACTACTTTCACATTTGTTTATGCCCGTGCAAATATGAAGTATTTTGAGCCCTTATTACTTTCACATTTTTTTTTTTGTTTATGCCCGTGCAAATTGCTAATTTTTTTTTTATGTTGTTTATCCCCGTCCAAATTGCTACTTTTTTTTTGTTGTTGTATATGCCCGTGCAAATTGCTACTTTCTTTTATGTTGTATATGCCCGTGCAAAATTTCATTTTCTATACCTATATCTTATAATTAGATTTATTAAATTTTGTTATAAAAATTGTTCAAAGTTTAAACAACCTGTTTTATTTTCTTAAATAATTTTCTAGATTGTTAAATTTATAAAGTTGGTTAAAATGTAGGCAAAGAGTATAGATTTTCTAGATTTTTAAATTCTTTGTACACTATATTTTCGTATGCAATTAGAATGAAACTGATTTCTATCACATATCTTCACTTGCAGGTCCTTTTGGTCAGACACTCTAAAAAAGACATTATGATAAATTAGATCATAATCATTAATTATATATATGTCTTATAAAATGTATCACAAATAAAGTTTAGTGTTACTTAATTTATGAGATGAAGTTTATATGTAATGTATTAGTCAATAAATAAATTAGATAAATTACGTAAATAACGACCATAGTAAAGTTAAGTATTACTTAATTCGTATGTATTTGTAAAGTTAAGTGTTACTCCTAGATGATTGAAAATTTCTAAATGACTTTTACTTTCCCTAGGATAACGAAACATTTTTCTACTAATTCACGTGATTTCTTAGTTCACATGAAATTTAATTTTCGAGGTAATACAATTTCTACATGGTAACCAAACGAACACTATGACTATCATTAATGATAATTAATATTTAGTCAAATTTTAAAAATATTCGTATTCCGTATTATTAGTGCTTATATATAATTATGGACCTAATTTAATAGCATAAGTCCCAAATAATAATAATAATAATAATAGTAATAATAATAGTAATAATAATAGTAGTAATACTAGTAGTAATAGTAGTAATAATAATAATAATAATAATAATAATAATAATAATAATAATAATAATAATAATAATAATAATAATAATAATAATAATAATAATAATAATAATAATAATAATAATAATAATAATAATAAAAAAAAAAAAATAATAATAATAATAATAATAATAATAATAATAATAATAATAATAAAGCCTAACATTGAGGTTAATAAAAGGGTTGATTGTCCACTGGAAATGATTTAGTGGGCCGTAAATTATAAGCCCAACGTAAACCTTAAATACCCCAAATTAAGCTAACAACTCACTTGTGAGTTAATACCCTCCCACTTACGTTTACTACGGAGTATTAAATATGAAATGTTCCTTCGCCGCTAAATATGAAACGTAAACCTCAAACACCCCAAAAGACTACTCCGTAGTATTACCCTAAATATGAAATGTTCCTTCGCTGCTCTCAGACGCTCACCATCACACATCGCTCTCATGTGCTCGATGTTGTCACTCACCGAGTCACTGATGCTCAAGATTTAAACCTTCATCAAAGTCCCAGATCTTTAACTTAAAGGGTAAATAAAGTTAATTTTTGGAGATTTAACTCTTATTATTTTCAAACCTCTACTTACTATATTTTGGTTAATATTCTATTTTTGAAGTTTTAAAATTATACTGTAATATAATTACCTTTTTACCAAAAAAAAAGTTTTAAAATTATATCCATTTATTTTATTTTATTTTATTATATATCATATATCATTATATTAGAAAAATACTTACGGAGTATACATCATTGAATTTTAATTTCGAAATTTATTTTACATAACTAAATTTTATTATCTGATATATATAATTATTTACAAAATTAGAATAGATAAAGTTTAAACTAATCCATTATATTCTTAATAATTTTTATTATATTTATTTGATATCAATTTAGTCCATTAAACAATTAAAATTGTAATTTGTAATCATCATTGTAAATTGTATTGTAATTGATTATGTAATGTAATTGTAGTCTATAGAAGTAGATATAAAGAATAGAATTAATTATTTAAAAGCAGTTAAATTAAAGGGGCCCATTTGAATAGTCAATGTATCACCACAGTGTGACACATGTCCCTGTGGTGATTGCATTGTAGAGATGATTTTATCTTTTATTATTTATATTTTTTTCAAGCTATTAGCCTCACAAAGCAGTACTCCTTTCAAGCTACAAATAATTTTTCAATCTCCAATGGTTGTATTGTAGCAAAAAGACTACACTTACATATAATGTATCAAGCCTTTGGTACATAACGAATGAGAGTGCGCCATTTGTCGGGGTTAATTAAGTAATTTAATTGTTTTTTAAGATTTTCATCCTCTAAATCCTCCCTCCTTATTTCCCAAATTGAATTTGAAATTCGATTTTTTTTTTTATTTCGAATAATTTTGAAAATTCCTTATTTTAATTAATCTTTCTCATTTAACTGATTTTCCTTGTTTCTTTCTTTCATTATCCTAAATTTAATTCAATTATTCTCCAAAAACCCTAAAAATTTAACATGAGTTCGTCGTTATTTTCTTCATCAAATCCGGTATGTTGTCATGGGATTCCGACGCTTTTGGAGACGGGAAAAAAAAGGAATGTTAATCATGGCCGGAAATTTTTCTGTTGTTTGATGTGGAAGACGGTAAATGATTGCGGGTTTTTTAGATGGGAGAAGGATAGGTATGAGATTAATTTCTCAGAAATTGAAGATCTTCGTCAGAAATTGGAATCATTGGAGGAGGATAAAAAGATATTGAAATTGAAATTGAAGTCCAAGAAAATAAAAATGTTGAAGATGAATACCAAATCCTCAATTTTGATAATAGACTTGTCGACCTTAGGTGTGGCCACCATAGATATGTCATCATCAATGGTGACCCAATATTTTTTGTCTACGGGTAGATCCAGGTTGTGCATGTTGTATTCTTCCTCATACATACTTTTAAGTATTTTGCTATTTGTGTTTGGAGCGACCCTATTAACAACGTTTCCGACTTTCTTGTCACCCACTTCCTTCATCATTTCGCGCATGAAATAACGAAAGAGGTTGTTCAATTTCACGTTTTCTGTTGTTGGTGAAGCCATTTTAGGTGTGTATTGTTAAAAGATGGATGAAAAATAATTAAGAAAGAAGGATTTAGGTTTTCCTTAGAGATGGTTGAGTGATTTAGGGTTAGTGGAGGTACTCTTCCTTTTATAATGCAAATTTGGCTCCAAAAAAATTGTGAAAAATACAATTTTGGCGCCAGAATGAATTCTTTAATTTTAATATCTATATTTTTTTTAGTGTGTATTAACGGCAATAGTGGTGTGGTTAACGGAATTAGGGTAAATTTAAGGTTAAGTTTAACGGAATTAGGGTAAATTGTACTTATTTAGGTTATGTTTAACGGAATTAGGGTTTTTAAAACGTATTTAGTGTATGTTTAACGGAATTAGGGTTTTATAATCGGAAAAACGGTTATCTTTAACGGAAATAGGGTTAACTTTAACGGAAATAAGGTTATCTTTAACGGGAATAGGGTTTTGTATTGTTAAAATGTTCAATTGTAAGAATGTCATAATGTCATATTGTTATAAGCGTGTCCGCGATACCTGTAATTGTAAGATGTGACTAACAAAATTTGAATTTTAACGTCACTAAATGGTTTAACGTACCTATTACCCCGTACCTTGTAATTGTAAGATGTGACTAACAAAAGGGTTGAGTAACGTCACTAAATGGTTTAACGTATCTATTAGCCGCTACTTTGTAATTGTATGATGTGACTAACAAAAGGGTTGAGTAACGTCACTAAATGGTTTAACGTATCTATTAGCCGCTACTTTGTAATTGTATGATGTGACTAACAAAAGGGTTGAGTAACGTCACTAAATGGTTTAACGTACCTATTAGCCACTACCTTGGAATAGTAATGTGTGACTATCTAACAAAAATAAGATGCATCTTGTTTTCTGGTGGTTTATCTTAAGAACTCTTCAGTTAAGCGTGTTTGCTGGAGAGCAGTCTTAGGATGGGTGACCTCCTGGGAAATTCTCAAGATGTGCACGAGTGAGGACAAAGTGCGCTGGAAAGGACTCGTGTTGGTTTGTGGGCGATGTACGCAGCCTGGCGAACTACCGTGGGTGACAATCCGGCCTTTGGTTGGGGCCGGGGTGTTACAAAGTTAGCGTTAAAACATGCATATTAAAAGTCCGTTACATCTCAGGGCTTGTTTTGGGAGGGTAAGGATACGGGTATCCACACTTGCAAAATGTAGACATGGTCGTGAACACACTTTCTCTTAAGAGCAGTACAGTACAAACCTCGCGGAGAACCAATTTGTGTATCTACAATAAAAATTCATGTATCTAGCGTCATTTTTTTTTATGTATCTAGTACCCAACAACCAATCAACTGACCACCACCACCGCTAACTCCGACGACCACCCCACAACTGAGTATCTCCACAACGACCACTCTTGGCAACCACTCGTTGTCTCGTATGGAATCACTACGGCAACTTAATTACCCAACTCACACCCACCATCATAAACCAACGTCAAGAACTACGGACATCCACAACGATTGTCAACATGACCACCATAGATCTACACTACCTACAGAAATTAAAATCAATTTCGACTCAAAATCAATCCGAGTGGTGGTTCTAAGGACAAATATGACTGAGATAAAGCGCCGAAAAAGTCAACGTCAGAGGTCCGATGTTTTGTTCGCCGGAAAATATGATAGTTGGTGATTGCGGTGTATATAGATACAGATATAGATATTTTATGGTTAATATTTGTTTTTACTTAAATTGTCTTCACCTTTTTGTAGGCACACAAAAATGTTGAGGCCTGATCTTCAACGGGATTATTCAAACTTAAAGAGTTATCGAGTCTCGATCAAAAACGAAGTGTTGAGGATATTTCATTTGGTGGTTCGCTTGAAATAAAAGCAAAAAGCTTCTATCATGTAATGGTAGATGAACAACTCACTTCAGCTTATTGTTGTTTTTTTTCCCATAGGAAAACGCAGAAGGGTTAAATAAGACGGTTTTACTGAATGTGATATTTTCTACATTATGTGACATTACACAAATTTTCATTTAAAACGGGGATATTCGTATTAATTTAAGATGTGTTAAGTATTTAGAATAAGATAAAAGTAAAACTGGATGGATTACACGCCTACGATGAATTCGAGTTGGAGTTGGCGGAAAATTTGCAAGGTAAAGGAGGTACTGAAGCCGGGTTATCTGGAGCGGGTATGGAAGGATGGAGATACGACCTACACGGTTGCAAAGGGGTATCGTTGGTTAGATGGGGATTATGCGAAGGTCGCGTGGAAAGGCTTTGTAAGGACCGTCTTATTACGCATGGTCTTCATATCTCACCCGAATGTGATATTTGTGGCGATGGTTGTGAGACTCGAAGGCATCTGTTTTTTGAGTGTGACTTTAGTATTCGCTGTATGACGGAGTTACAGCGGTGTCTTCGGATGCCTCTTCAGAGGACTGGTGTTTGGAAACAGAGATGGGTCCGTCGAATTGGATTACTACGACATCAGGTTTTGAATGCGTGTTTGAGTGGATTGATCTATGCTATTTGGTGGTGTAGAAATTTAGCGAGGATTGCTTTGATGGTATCGCACCCCCGGCGCTTGGTGGCTCACGTATTGAATGAAATGAGGAATCGTGCCTTACTAATTAATAACGTAATTGATCAACTGTACCCAAGTTTTACTCAGTTGTACCCTTTTTACTCATTTTTTTTTCCATTCACTGCCCTCGACTAAACTAAATTCTCTCTTTTCTCAACTCTTCATTCAACCCTAAAATCATCTAAAATTAATCAATTTACTTCTACAATTCAATGAATTTTAAGATTATAAATCAAAATAAGACCTATTTCAAGTAATTCACTTGTTTTCTTTTTTTTGAATAATTTGTTTATTAGATAATTAATTTTATTAATTGAATATGGCTTTTTGGATGGTTACCAGTGATAGGCGGTGTAAATGGGTAGGGACGCCGGCGGCTGCTCACGGAATAGGGCGACGGTGCGGGACGGTGGCCGGTAAAAGTAAAGTCGACTTGGGGGGTTGGGGGGTGTGCTACATCATCGTTGCGTTATAAGGCGAAGCAGTTTTTTTTTTTTTGTTACTTTTATTATTATTATTATTTATATTATTTTGTTATTTGTTGTTATTGTTTTTGGGATGGGCGTTAAAGGTGGTGGAAGGTGGTCGGTGTGGTGGTGGAAGGTGGTCGGTGCGGTGGTGGAGATAGCAGCGATAGATTGGTGTGGGTGCTTTGAATATGATCCTTTGATTTTTTTTGGAGAGAGAACAGAGAAAACCTAATTTGTAAAATGGAGGGGAGGAAATGAAAAGGATAATTTAGTCTTTTTTGGGTACAAGTGAGTAAAAGCTCGGTACAGTTGAACAACACCCATTAATAATGGTATATCGAACACAGATGCGGATTGGATAAGAAGACCTGGAGTAGAATCTTAGATATGTTGTATTCCATCATTTCATGAGATTAAGTCATAGCTGAACTGTTGATTTGTATTGGTTCCGTTTTAGGTGATTTATTGATAATTACATTTCCCCAAAAAAAAAATGTGTTGGAAAAAGCTAAGTATTTGTACATATGTACAAGTGGAGGTTGATACTTGACCAGTTTTAAGCTTACAATAAATCTATCTTAAAACGGATAATCCGCTTTAAGCTTATATGAATCTAATCAAGTATCACCCCTTACTTGTACATATGACACAAATACTTAAATTTTTCCAACTCAATTTACTTTTATCTTATCTTATCTTGAATAATTGACTCATCTTAAATTAATGCGGATATCCTCGTTTTAGGTGGAAAAGAAGTGAGTTTTTATCAAAACTCTCAATTCTTAACCATTAAAGTTCGGGGCCTGACTAAACTTAGGAAAATGAGTCCACAAAATGCAAGAAAAGCAAGTAAGCGTAAGCGCTCAAGTAGAAGGAAAGTCTCGAGAAACGTTGCTAAGGTCATTGTAATGTCGATCGAAATTCATAATACTGAAGATAAGGGAAGTAAGAGCGAACCACAATCAACGTTTACACGTGTTTTGCCTGAGAAAGTCATGCATCCTATCTATGTGAGTGTGTCATGCATGTTGTCATACGAGGAGCAGACTAAAAAGAGAAAGGCGGCGACATCAAATTTGTTTTACTTCTTCCTTCCGAAGTAACTTTTTATTTTGCTTCATATTTCGTCTGTTTTATCTAGTTGTCGTAATAGTCATGTAATAAGAAAACACTAGGCCGAGAAATTAGTTTGTACTCACTCTATTTCATTAGATTAGTCTTATTGACCAATTTTTGGTGAGTGAAAAAGTGGGATTATGGGCAAAAAGGAAGGAGTATATAAAAAAAGATTAATTGTCAGGAATAATCCAAACGGGTCCTCTTATTACATAAATAATCCGAACTCAAATTAATTCACGAATAATACCAACTATTGAAATACCATTTTAATAATGTAATTTAGCCTAACCTTCTTTAATCGATAAAAAAAAAAAAAAAAGGTGAAATCGGTTTGAATTTTACTTAAAATAAGAGTGAGGTAAAGTTAGAGCATTAGCAATGGAGAACTCAAAAAAAAAAGTTCTTCCATGCCATGTGAGATTAGTACAATCTCTAAGCTTTAAGACCTCAAGTATACAATGCAAGAACTTCTAATAAAGTTCTAAAATGGCCCCACATTTAATTTTTCTCCAACAAATCGAACACAATATGACAAAATATGTCAAAAGTTGAGAAGAATTTGGTTTGTACAGAAAAACCAAGTTCTTCCTATTAATAACAAACTTTATTTTGCAATGCATGAACTTTATTTGTTAGGTTTTTGTTGACAAACTCTAGGTAAGATCTTTACCATTGCTATTGCCCTTAGAGTCGAATTCACCACCTTTTTAGGTGTTAGAGTCGATTAAAATTAATCAAAGTACATTATTAAATGGTTACTCCCTCCATCCCAAATTACTTGTCCCTTTTTTATTTTTGAAAAATTCCAAATTAATTGTCCCATTTGGAAAAATTACTAAATTACCCTTAGGTCACTTATTGTGGGGATTGCAATTTCCTTGATTGCTACTCTTCTAATTTCTACCAAACCCTTCTACCCATATTATAGTATAAGGGTAAAATTGGAATTATAGGTAAATATTGTGAAAATTAAGAGATGGTTGTGACTTTTTTCTAAATTTCTTAAATCTAGCATTTTGGTAAAAGGGAACAATTAATTTGGGATGGAGGGAGTATTATTTATGGAATAAGAGGAGCAGATAGAATATTATTCCAATAAAAAAAGGGTGTTGCTCTTTCACGCACGAATTTTACGCAAAAGCACGCGAAAATTACCATTCTAACCTTTTCATTTAACACCTAAATTTCATTATCTTCTCCAATCTCCCTCCATTCGTCCCACTCTCAAACCTCTTAAACTCATCTTCATCTTCATCTTCATCTTCATCTTCATCCTCACCATCACTATCATCATTATTATGATTCTCATCAACAACCACCATAATAATACTAATAAAAAAAAGTAAAGATGTTTTTTTAAATAATAACAATATAATAATAAAAAAACAATAAAAGAAGAAAAACTGGTCGGCCAATTAGAGGCTTGTCTTCGTACAAAACACCACCAGTCCACCACCCCAATACCCGCCCAGGCCCGAGCCCACCGCAGCGGACGGCCCACCTCCGGCGTTCGAGCCACCAGCGGTGTCTGCCACCACCTCCACGGAAGCCGGCAGCCTTTGTTACCACCTCTAGACTCTAGTCCTCTTTGTCCCATAAACACAAACCCTAATTAAAAAATAATTTAAGTAATGTAAAAAGAACATTAAACTATTCATTAAAGAAACTAAAATTAATTTGTTTAATGTACAATCGATTTTTATTCTATTATTTGATCAATTTGAAGATAAATTAATTGACTTTTGTTGATTAATTTTGTTGGTATCTAGAGAAAAAGTTGAAAATGAGAATACTCTATAAGGGTATAAGTTGTAAACTTGTTGGAAAAATGCGGGCGTTGGACTAATAAGCGCGGGTGATTGAGCAAATACACCAAAAAAAATGGGTTTTTCTATAAGGTAACCCTGAACTTTTTCAAATTTCACAAGGTAACCCTGCAAATTAAAAAACATCTTTGGTAACCCTGTACTTAGTTAATACCTATCAGCGTGACCCTGAACTTGTATTCCGTCAATTTTTCCGTTAAATAGTTAACGGTGTTTTTTCTATATGATAACCCTGTAATTTAAACAAATATAAGGTTATTATGTAGAATTTTTTTAAATCACAGGGTTACCATATAGAAAAAACACAAAATTAAATCCAGCATAACACTTTCCGTTAACTATTTAACGGAAAAATTGACGGAATACAAGTTCAGGGTCACGCTGATAGATATTAATTAAGTACAGGGTTACCAAAGATGTTTTTTAATTTGCAGGGTTACCTCGTGGAATTTGAAAAAGTTCAGGGTACCTAAAAAAAAAACAAAAAAAAAAAAAAAAAGAGCTGGAGTGGTCAAGTGGAGAGAAGTGAGTTGTTCATCTGTTTCCTCGACACAAAACCACCAAAAAAATGAAACGATCACATCAACAAGTGTGCTCCATCCTCCCACCAAAATGTCGAACACCATTCCTCCTCCTCTCAACATTCTCTCTCCTCCTCCTCCTTTTCACCACCACCTTCCTCCACCGCAAACCACCACACCAACCACCGCCAACCACCACCCTCCCTTCTCTCCCCACCTTCGCCTACCTCATCTCCGCCACCCGCGGCGAAACCCCACAAGTAAAGCGACTCCTCCAATCAGTATACCACCCTCGCAACCACTACATTCTCCACCTCGATCTCGCCGCCCCCGACGATGAGCGGCTTGAGTTAGCCAAGTACGCGGCGTCTGTGGCGGCAATGCGGCGGTTTGGGAATGTGGTGGTGGTTGGGAAGGCTGATTTGGTTACTTCTAGTGGGCCCACTTCCGCCGCCGCCACCCTTCATGCGGTTGCTCTTTTGTTGAAGCGGTCTGCGGGTTGGGATTGGTTTGTTAATCTTCGTGTCGGGGATTATCCTCTTGTTTCCCAAGACGGTTCGCTCTTTCTATTTTTTTGTTTTTTTTTGTTCTTCGTTACTTTCTCTAGTTAATTGGAATTGCCTCGTGTTTTCGACACTATTGTGGACAAAACAATGCTGTCTTTTTTTTTTTTTTTTTTTTTTTTTTTTTTTTTATTATAACGTGGGAACCCGCAGCCGCTACCTTTGGTGCGCACTGGGTAAACCCCAGTTTCTAACATTCCCCGCAAGATTACTCTTGGAGGGAATTGAACTTGAGACCCATGGGAAATGTACTCATGTTTTAAGCACTAAACCACACCTGTTTTAGTAGTGTAAATTGGGTGTGGTTTTTTTTTTTTTTTTTTTTTTTTTTTTTTTAATATTGAAATATTGAATTAGTTTTTGAGATTTTATTTAACTTTCTATTTTGGGAATGAAAATATATGTTGGCATGAGGTGAATTTTGTTCAAATGTAATTTGAAGAATCGAAGTTACATGAAGCAATGGTTTATTGAAAGTCTGTAATTTAGGTTGCCCACTCTCACACCAGAAGTAGTGTTGCATGGACAATGAGCGGATAAGTTGAAATGAAATTACTGTCTCCTAATTTTGAACCTTTACTGTCTGATATGTGATGCTGTTTCGGAATACTATACTATCTAAATTGAGCACACTGAAGCCTGCGTTCTATTCTTGGAAAATTTAAGAACTATTGATAAGGGAATAGTTTTTTGAAACTGCAAAATCGTAACCCTTACTATAAATAGAAAGGAACGATTAACTTGTAAAATTGATAGAGGGATTAGCATACAATTACAAACAATTGTTAATATTAAGCATCTTACGGACTGTAATTTTGGTATCCAACAGTCCAACACCACAACCGGAAATACCAAAGTTAGTTTGTCAATAATATGCAGATAAGGTGAAATGAAATTCCCCGTCTGAGAATTTTGGAACTTTACTGTGCGAAATGTGATGTTGTTTAAGACTTGTTCGGCTTCGTTTTGTCCTGTTTATATACAAATGGACATAAAGCTATTGTGATAAAATCAGAATCTATGGAGAGTTTTGGGATATTGTTTCGGCTATGTTTCTTGGGCAATAAATGTTTGAGAATTCTACGAACCCTGGCAAGATCTAATAAAATCTGCAAATCCTTCCATAAGTATTAAGTGTATCACACAAATATTTCAACTGCAGTCCTTAATAGCCCAAGACACCTTTTATCTTCCTTATGACTGTATTATGTGTAACCTTGAATAAAAGGGCTAAGTCAACGCTTGTATCATACTGAAGTTATGGTTTTTTGCCGCTGATGTGCCTTTCTCTAATTTCTTATTTACTTGAAATCATGATTGCTTTCATAAGTAGTTTCACATAACATGATATGGCTGTCAGTACAGGATCGTAACGTTTGAAAGAGTTAGAATCATGTATAGCTTGTTGCAATTCTGCTGAACCATCTTCCTCTTGCTAGCTTGATGCAATGCAGTGCATATCATATCGCTTATTTCTAACTGGAATCGTGTTGGGGTTATTGTTTTGATAAGAAACCCGATTTCCATAGGTTTTGAGCTAACAAAGAGGTATTAGATATTGACTAAACCTTGTGGCTTTAGGCTTCGTTTAGATTTGTTTTATGCAGGCTAATTCGAGGGACTTTACTCAACTGCAGTCAATCTTCCGAATGAGAACACCTTATTTTGGAGTATAAACTATTTAATTGTGGTTGTTAGAGACTAAATCTGGAAATCTGCACAGTGGTCTCGTTCACCAATTGTCATATTCATGCTTAAGTGTTGAGTGTCTGTTAGTATTAGATGGACTTATGTACGTGTTTCGGATACTGGTAATATCCTTGTGTCAGACTCACCATGACCCAACTTTTGAGACACAGGGACTATGTCCTTAAATAAGGATACAAATCCAACTTACAAGGATACATCTAGTTACTTCTAAATTTTAGGAAATACTTCAAGTTTCTAACTGAAACATCGATAAAATTGATACGTAAGCTCAAAATTGCCAAAAAAACAATAGTATATAGTTCATAGAAGAGTCTTTTTGCTCACTTTAGGCCGCATTTTGTCATCACCGGTGAAGGTCAAATTGATAAGTGTCGGGTATGAGATCCAAACCCATATTCGTGATGTGTCGACTGTCGAGTTGACATGAGTAAGGCTTAAAAAATGAAATGTCTAAGTAACATACGTGTGAGGTGATATGAACAGTCAGAGTGACACAGGGTACACAATGAACATCACGTATTCCGACAATCCGACCTAATTCCCCATATGCTGGTTGAGGGAAGAATAGCCATGCTTGGCTTGAAAGCGTTATTCCTTGGGTTAAAAAGTAGACACCAATGAAGTGGTCTATAATGTTGATGACTTGATCCTAGTATATGGATTTTGATAACTTTAAATCTTTATACTTAAAGACCATTCATGCAAAATCTTATGTGCTTTTAATAGCTGTTGAATTAGCTAACACAAACAGGTTATCTGTTGTACGAACCTATTTCATGCGACTTTGGGGACTAATACCAATAAATAAGAACTGTTCAAATGCTACAAACTGTTTTATCTAAAGAATGTAATGGAAAATGGTTTCATCAACAGTATTAACATTATTTTTAGCTTGTCTATGAACGTACTTTTTTTTTTTTTTTCTTTGAACTATTTTTTAATGCTCTCAAGGTAGATAGTATGGTCTATCTCAATAAGTGGCTTATTGCAAAATACTATGCCCGCGAAGGATTTCCTTTACGACATGGACATGGTATCAAAGTCAAGTGTCAAAATAACATAACCTGCAATAATTTATACTTTTCAATAGCCTATTAAAACTATGTTCATGCATGAAATGTTCACTTATTATTATTTGTTTAGTGATTTTCGTTTTGGGTTTCTGATCAGATCTTCTGCACATCTTCTCTTACTTGCCTAGAGACTTGAACTTTCTTGAGCACACTAGTGACATTGGTTGGAAAGAGTGAGTGTACTATTCGATCCTGCATCTTTCTCCGATATATTTTCCAAACCGTTCATGAAAGTCATTTGTCCTTGCAGACAGCAAAGAGCAAGACCTATAATAGTTGATTCGGGCTTGTATCACAAGGAGAAATCAAATGTTTTCTGGGCTAAAGAAAAAAGGTCGTTGCCATCTTCCTTCAAATTGTTCAGCGGTAAGATATATTTTAAATTGTTGAGTGGTAAGATATATTTATATATAAAAAGGTCGACTTTTTACTTGCTGATTTCATCCTTATATGTCACCAATGCCATATCATGTCCTTAGATCTTTCGTTTCCTGTCGAATCTTAAATTATACTTCTTCTATCTCAATCATTTATCTAGCTTTGCGTTCTCGAGAGTGACATAAAGTCCTTTTTCTTTGTATAGAAAATATAATTTCATCCATGAGAATCAATGAGGAGAAAGAAGACCGTTTGAACTGTTGAATTTGGATAATAACTTGAATTAATTATTTTTATATGCTAATAAAACACAATTAATTATTTTTATATGCTAATAAAACAGAATTTGCTCTCAATTTTGAAAAAGAAAGGTGGGAAACAAATGTGTGAACTGGGGAAGCAGATGATTTGTCCGTCTATATGTGCGTTGTATGGACTCGCAGGCTAATGTGTCTGTCTCCTACTCTCGTCTTTAGTTCCAAAAGGGAGTATATGATTGGTGTTTCGTACTTTCATGCACCAAAACTAATAGCCTATTGTTTTATTTTTATTTTTTTCCTGGAATAATTTATGTATATCAGTCAGACAAAATCACCTACAAAAAATGAGCCTTATGTTTATTTGAAACTTAATAAGTTACTTCCTGCGTTATTTTTTTTCTTTAATCAGTAGCTGTTCTCATTTCTAAACAAGCCTTTAACTTCCCATATTACGGACAAGTATTTGTAGGAAAATTTTGAAACTTTGAACATTGGATTCGTAACAAAATTGATGTGAATGTAGATGTCATATTATTTTCTTATAATTTGATTCACGTTGAGGGTAGTAGTATTTTGAAATGAGAGAATAAAATATATAAAAACAGAAGGATGGAAGGAGTACTAAAAATAGATTATATCCAAGTTATAAATAAGAAATTGTAAAAATCGGCTCATGTATTTAACTGATATAAATATCATCTGGGAGTCTGCCTGAACAAATGTCACACGTGACTGGTAGGGTTTTAAATTTGGGATGCAGTCGTGGTCACGGTATCACGGTATCGTTCTTAACATTATTGTCTCCCGGTCGTGACGGTTATAAATTAATTTGGAAGCTCTTTGAAATATTGTTTAACACTGTTGATAACTCCCTCACACCGGTCCATAATCTTTTACATCGGTGTGTAACGGTCTGTATTAGGCCCGACTCCCGAGTCACCTGAAACGTGTTATATATCATTCATCTTGGCTGATTATTTGGGTTTTATTTTTCGGCCGTAATAAAACGTGATATGTCGTAGCGGTGGCTTTGGAATCTGTTACACTTTGACCAATATGAGATATAACAACCGTTTTTTAAAACCCTGCACGTGAGTGTCCAAATTGATGGGACAGACGAATAGGGTAAAGTTGTTCTCTTTAGTCTTTATAGAATCTAAGAGATACTCCGTAGTCGTATATAATCAATTAGTTCTAAACTTAAATCTTTTAGTTTAAGAATTGACTCTTTCTCTCTAGTTAGTGGTATTGTGTTATAGATTTTAGATTATGTGCTTTTAAGCCCATATATAATGGATTTTTCGCCCTCCATGCGGAGTCACCTATGCTCATTTTATGGGATTCGAATTTCAAAATAATTTGATAACCAAATTGAGAACATTTTCGAGTGATTTTAGTTTCAGGTTAATTTGAGCATGGTTGGGTGACTTGGGTCATTGTCGGATCGGGTCACTTGGTTGAGGTGACAAAAATTTGGTAAATAAGGGCGTTTTTTTGGTCACTATAGGTTGATTTTAGTTTTGTTATAGATCTTGTACTCCATATTAAATTACTAGAAAATATCAAATTAGTTATTTTTAAGTCATTTCTAGTCACTTAGCGAACTTTTATAACCAGTCAAATGTTTCGGGTCGGTCGAGTCGTGTTTTAAGTCAATTTTGAGCCAACGCATTGTGGGTTGGGTCAGAGTTGGGTTGAGTCATGTTATTTTAGGTTTAAGGGGCTGCTGTTGTTGGGTCAGATTCGAGTTTTGGGTAAGCTTTAGCAAGTCGGATCAATCGGGGGGAGTCACTTTTGTTAGTTCTATTTGTGACTACAATCCCATGATGGACTAAAACTTTGAAAGAGTCCTCTTTTGTGCCATTGGCCATCAATTAGTTCTAAACTCAATTATTGCTGAGAAATGTCATTCCAAAACGTAATTCATTAATCGAATAATTATGTGAAAATTGACCTTGTTATCTAATTTAATGCTTAATTTTACACGTCATTGTACTGAAAGTTGTCAAATAATTTGATTATTTTATAATTAAGGTCACCAAAGTGAGAAATATTCAAACAACGGATCTCGAAGTGTAATCTCGATTTTCATGTTAGTAGCGTGGAATTAACCTAGAACTTACGTGTTCTGTTTAGGTTTTTTACTCTTATTTTAATTTATTTTTTTCAACGGCCTCTTTAGTCTTTAGTCTATACTGGTCGTAGTAATAGATAGATAGATAGATAGATAGATAGATAGATAGATAATGTGTTGTTGTTTTAACTGTATCCATATCGTCCTCAGATTTCGTCCCTAAACACCGATCCGATTGCGTCTAATTTTGATCAACCGTTTGTAATTGGCAGGGTCTGAATGGGTGGTGCTGACGAGACCGTTTCTTGATTTTTGCATATGGGGGTGGGATAACCTTCCTCGCACTGTGCTGATGTACTACACAAATTTCTTATCGTCTTCCGAAGGCTACTTCCACACAGTCATCTGCAACCATAAAAACTACCAGAACACTACCGTGAATCACAACCTGCGTTTTATGAAATGGGATAGCACGAGCCAGCAACCCGTTAACTTGACCCGAGATCATTTCGATGAAATGGTTCAAAATGGTATGCCTTTTGCTCACAGAATCTCCAACAACGACCCGGTTCTTCAAAAAATCGACCAGGACCTTTTGGGTAGGATGGACGGTCATCTTGTACCCGGGGGGTGGTGCCTCGGCAGTTCTTCTAGTGGGATTGATCCTTGTGGTGGACGCTTTGGAAGCGTTGATGCCGTTAAACCAAGCGTAAACTCAAGACGACTTGAGAAACTCTTACTTCGGCTCATTGATCCTGAAACTTTCAGGTCAAAACAATGTCGATAGCCTGTGGTTTATAGTGCACAATCGACTCTGTGTAATATGCTTATTCATGTGTAAGTCTCGTGTGGCAACGGTTTCACGTGTATGATGGATAAAAAGTGACCGTTATAATGTGCATGTACATAGTTGATCGGTTGGTAGGGAATAGGGTTCTGTACAATGCTGTATGTCTTGCTATTATTGTTATCCTATCATTTTTCCATTTTCTGCCATTCATTAAATATGTACTACAATACGTTTTTAAAAATATTATCGATTTAACACGAAATTACCTTGTCGTATTTTTTCTCTCCTTTGTCCAGACCCAGTCAATGCTATTTTTCGGTTCCCTTTACTCTTGTAATGGTTTGATTTCTCGCTTCCAGACTCAAGTACTAAACCCAAAATTTTAAATGATACAACCCGATCCCAGTGATTCGCTTTCAAGGTTTAAGTACTAATATTACAAAGTTTTAATAAAATACTCCCTCTATTTTTTTTTTATTATATGATTCTCACATTTCGAGATTACTCACTTCTCTCGTCGATATCTCCAAAAATATTTAAGTAAATATCATTAAATGTATATTCATATAAAAGCTCTTTTCGTAAGGAATTTTTTTTAAAGGTACATATTTTATATTTTTTCGTAAAAATATATTTAGTGCTAGAATGAAAACGTCAAATGAAAATCAAAAGTCAAAGGCTCGTCTCATAAATGGAAACGTCATATATTTAGTTCACAAATTCTTGTGTAAGTCAGGACTTACAATAAGTTATTGTAAGTCCACCTCATTTGTACCCGTTTATATAACTTTTGTACTATTTAAGTGATAATTATGATTAATTGTTACTAAATTTTTTTAGTACCCCTGTAAGTGACTTTAGTAAATTTATTTCATGATTTTGTACCTTTTTAACTGCAATTTGTACTTTTGTCTAACATCAATTTTGTGTGAGTCGTGCCTTACAGGAGAATGAATTACTGTATTAAGTTAAGGAGAGAGTACTATATTTAGGCTAATTTTTTAAAAAAAATATGGAAATGCCAGAATATTCTCACAGAAATTGATTCGTCAAATCTAATTGAAAACAAAAGAAAAGAAGCATTGATTGATGCTCCCTAATAAGTAATAACACAGCTTGCACAAGGAAATGTAGCAATGGGGAGCAAAATATGCCTATTATAATGGCCTACTCTTCATCATTAAATTCCCAACTATTTTCACATACAATTTTGCAAAACTCACATTTAAATTAAATAAAAAAGTAAAAAACTATACCCACTTGACCCTCAATTTCAAGGGGGGTTTGAATTAAAATCAATTAATTTCTCTAATCAATTCGATCTTAAAAACCCTCGGAAAAATCCATAATTTTATCGTCTTTTTATTTGATTAAAAAGTTTACCCTGTTTCGGTGTCGTAAGACATTGATCAGAAGATCTGTTCTGACAAATCGAACCCGAAAACCCATATTTTATTATCCACAGACAATTTCTGCAAATGACCAGTTTTTTAAAATGGGATTGTACAGCTAATATTGTTAGCCAAAAACATGGCACTTAGAAAACACACCCAAAAAACCACATTCAAGGTATACACCACACCACCTTTTTTTTTCTTGTCTTCTTAAGGACATTATCCCTTAAGATTGTAACAACCCATACCCTATAAATTTTTTGTACTCATTAATGGTGACCAACATACACAATTGTGGTTTGTTTTGCGACGTGATGGTTGTCAGACTGAACTAGTATATATTAATACAGACGGCTGATTCGTGGTACAAGTGCTAAATTGTTTGTAAAACGTTCAACGAAGGGGGAAAATAATGGTGTTGTCCTTCTGTTGGAAGCCGTTTTGGGAGAGTGGATTTGGTGACGAGAGACGAGACCCTAAAGGGAAGGTTAAAGGGTTAATGTGGTACAAAGATTTAGGAGAGCATGCTTATGGAGAGTTTTCGATGGCGGTTATGCAAGCCAATGGAGTCATTGAAGATCAAAGTCAACTTGAGTCGGGAACGTTCAGCACGCATAATAATCAAGGTCCTTATGGAACTTTTGTTGGCATCTATGATGGCCATGGAGGACCTCAAGCCGCTTATTTTACAAATAATAACTTGTTCCTCAATTTCAAAAGTATGTTTTGTTTACCTCGAGGCAAATTTTTATATCGATCGATACAATTTAGATGAACACATGATTGTTAGATAGCGAAAAGTTGACTTAAAAGGACCGCCTCCAATGCTTCCAACTTCAAAATTACAAAAATATTCACGTGAGACTGTTGTATGCGTATGACGGTTTGTGGTCACCATTTAGGCTAAAGAGGTCCAAGTTTAGTTACAAGTTATCCATCATACTCGTAAGAAGTAGGCTAGATTATGTTTCCTAATACCGATTATGCCCTCATTATGTACGACGATAATCAAGTTGTTCAACTACGTGATTTTCAGGGTTTGTTTGCGAGCATCAGGAGGTATCGGAAGAAGTAGTAAAGAAGGCGTTCTTAGAGACAGACGACGAGTTCATATCAATCGTGAGAAAGCAGTGGGACCAAAAGCCGCATATAGCCTCACAAGGTTCGTGCTGTCTGGTCGGAATAATATGTAATGGTTATTTGTATATTGCGAATGCTGGTGACTCCAGGGTGGTTCTGGCGAGAACCGAGAGGTATTCGAGGGGTTTGCGAGCTATGCAGTTGTCGACTGATCATAATGCTAAGATGGAGACGGAGAGAGAGGATCTTCAGTCGCAGCACCCCCATGATCCCGACATTGTTGTTCAGAAACACAAGGTGTGGCGCGTCAAAGGCATCATTCAGGTAAATTTAGTTTCAGCTTTCATTTCAACAACTTTGTTACTCCTTCGTGTAAATTATTTCAAGGGTAATGACGTAATGTATATATCGTCCTCAATTATGACAAAAGAACGGAATTATTGCTCGAGGATCAGCGTAAGAACCAAAACATAAGTGATGAATATGTTGTATAAATGACAGGTAACGAAATCGATAGGAGATTCATATTTAAAGAGCACAGAATTCAACAGAGATCCACTGCCAGCAAAGTATAGAGTACCCGAACCTTATATGAAGCCGATCCTCAGTGCAGAACCGTCAGTGATAAAGTTAAAACTGCAGCCCCATGATCAGTTTCTGATATTTGCTTCCGACGGTTTGTGGGAGCATCTCACTAACCAGGAAGCAGTCGACATTGTCGACGGTAGCCCCCGCAGTGTAAGCTTCGAAACTCATGTTTCTTTGTCACAAGTGTATTTGTCGCTTGTAAGTCTGTCTGATTTTACGTGCTTTCTTACATATTTGTTGATGATGCAGGGAATTGCGAAGAAGTTGGTAAAAGCTGCGCTTCACCAAGCAGCTAGGAAAAGAGAGATGAGATACTGTGACCTTAAAAAGATCGACGCAGGCGTAAGGAGACATTTCCACGACGACATTACCGTCATAGTCATATTCCTTGATCAGCATCAAGTCCACAGATCGTCTTTCGTAAATTTACCATTTTCAGTACGAGGTGGTGGGCCATCTGAAGGCTGATGAATAAAGTGGCAATAAAATCTTTAGTACTAATCGACTACAGAAATGACGTACTCTTGCTGGTTATTACAGGCAAAGGTTCCAAGTAATCGGTCTCAGATCGAGATTACAGATGTAGAGATAAAATCAGTGACGGAAACATTAAACTAGAAAGTGGATACGTGAAGCGAAAGCACAACCTAGAATTCATGTTGGTTACGTGAAAATAAACGTTATGAATGTGAAGTTTTGTCAAAATAATTGACATAACTTCGCCAAATTTTCCGACAAAATTATTTACTTGCTCTCATTTTATGGAATTGCTTCATTACTCGAAGTATGTCGGGATGTTTTTGAACAATCAGCAGATAGCAAATAGAAGGTTATTTATGCTTAAAACTTCATCTCTGTATCGTTTCAATTTTACCAGACGTCCCCAAAAGGACGCTTCAAATTTAAGTCTTATAACCTTATTCCAAGTACGAGCAAATACGAGCAAATACGATATTTCACATGGCCTATGCTTCGCTTCAAGGATCAAAATAAAATCATTTTTTTGTGTTTTTGATAATGGTTTTAGGACCTATAAAAAACAATATTGCTTATTTAATACTCACTTTTTGACACTATTTACTTTCTTCATTCACTTTTTGACACTATTTACTTTTTTTTTTTGGTTCAAACTTTTTGACACTATTCACGTAGATGAATAATATTCGATATAACTTGTAATGTACTCCGTATAAATAAAAATATAGTCATGTGAGATCTTGTTTTATTCGTCTTAGATAAGTACAACATTGATATCAAATTTTGATAAAATTTAAAACTATAGATATTGTCGACTTGTCGTTACAAAATGCGTTTCGATAAATATGAAAAAGTAAAGGATTCTTTTAAATTTAAATGGAAAGAGTATGAAGTAGAAAAAACAAAATTCCAAACATGACAAACCAAAACAATACATCAATTTGTCATGAGAAATTGGCCAAAATCAACCTCAAATTTATGTTACTCTATTGGCTGCCCATTAAGTATTTATACAAAAAGAGTACACTCACATACGGAGTATCAAAATAAGATACTCCCTCTGTTGCGATTATTTGTTTACACTTTCTATTTTGGGGTACAGGTCATTTGTTTACACTTTTCATGGGTGACCCGTGTGGAAGATGGACCCCTACTCCCTTAACAATTACATTTCATAATTTTAAGCAAGTGAGACCCCCTTTGTACTTATATTTTTATTTTATTATTCCCTCTGTCTCAATCATTTGTTTACAGTTTCACTTTTTTTCCCTCACAAAAAAGTCAAACTGTAAACAATTCACTGAAACGGAGGGAGTAGTTTTTTCTCTACCTCTCTCCTCACATCGATAAATGTGTATAAAGTAAATGTAAATAAATCACCGAGACGGAGGGAGTAACAAGTTCGAATTTTGGACTACATACGGAGTAACATGAGTTAAATCTATATGGAGTAATTCAGTTATTTAATCAAATTTCTCGGAGCGTCTTCAACGACAGGCTACAACTCCTTCCTTGTAAAATCAATTTTGTGAACAATAAAACTTTCTAGCTACTTCCTCCATTCATATTTAATGACATCCTTTTTTTTTTTTTTTTTTTTTTGACACTATTCACGTAGGTGAACAATATTCACTTGTAATGTATCAATAAAAATATAGTCATGTGAGATCTTGTTTTATTCCTCTTAATAAGTACAACATTGATATCAAATTTTTATATTTTTATACAATTTATAACTATAAATATTGTCGTTACAAAACGCGTTTCGACAAATGTGAAAAAATGAAGGATATCTTTTGATTTGAATGGAGGGAGTACATAACTTCCCAATGGTAAACTACAAGCCTACAATACATTGTCGCTCATAAAATTAAACAAATACGGAGTATTATAAAATTAATGTCAAGCTATGTAGCTTGGTTAAGCTACAACTGCTTGAAAGTAAGGGCTTATTTTTTGTCTCCAATGGTAAGCAACTTGCTTGAAATTTTTTCAAAATTGTAAGTAGATCATTTTCCATAACCACTGGAGATGCTCCTAGTTCCAAACAAACAAATAGCAAGAGCATCAATCAATGACTGGATTCACAATCAGGTAGTCGAAAAATTATAAATTAAAGTCAAATTATGATGATCAGTTAACTATAAACCGGGGATGTTTGCTTGAAACCAACACCTTTGCGTTAATCTTACTTATTTACTTTATTGTTTTATTGCATTCGATAATTAGTAAATTAGACTATTCAACCAAACCCCCGAAACCTAATTAAAATAGTCTTAAATCCTATTTGAGACCGCTTGACATATACACACTTTTTACACGATTCTAGTTAGTCGTTGAGTTCGTCCTTACTTTCACTTTGCTATTAGTTTACTGATAGGAAATACTTTAATTATAATTTACAACATACGACATTAATCCAGTCAAATTGCCAAAATAATAAATGCTTAATCTAATTCAGTTCCTTACATTTGCTTTTAAGCCAGGTTTTAGGAAAGCAAGACAAAAGGGAAAAAAAAAAAAAAAAAAAAAAAAAGAGCGCGAGAGTACAAGGAATGAAATCAATTTATCGATAATTACGACAAAATCCGATTCAATTAAAATTTAAAAAAATGGTCCTCTCACCAAAAGATTTGACAACCAACTCAACAACCAATTACAAAACGGCCAAAGCGAAAATATAGATGGCAGAACATACAAAGTTGCTGAGATCGAACATGACATGACATGACACGACACGGCTACACTTGCTTACTCTTTGGCGACCTGGAATACGCATTTACCCAGCTAGGCGAAATATATAGTCAAGGAAATCTTCTGAAGAAACAGCTTACAGGATGATACTTGCGATGTAAAATTACGATAAAAGTTCTTTACCAAGTTAGTTGATGGTTCACGCTAAACTTCACAGACCTTTAAGAATCGAATGCATCAAAGGAGTCCAAACAGATAAGAAAACAAACGAGTCCAAATTTACGATACTGACTCCCTACTTAACACTGTAATTAGTACCATTAGAATTTTATATAGACGATAAAGAACAGGAAAACTCTAGAAACAACTTTTCCTAAACTAGACGTGAATTGAACACAGATTAATAGCTAGATCGGTTTGCCCATCCGCCTAAAATTTGACCAATAGTAAAATTAATCCCTCCCAAATTAACAGTAAACAGTACAGAGTACTATTTTATCAGGTAGAATATCGATAACAAGTAATCCATGGCCCGCGATAAAGAAACGCCATAATAAACTCCCAACTATCTCGTTAATTACGAAGCAATCTTAGGCAAACAAAACAGAATCGCTTTAAAATTCAACCTCATGGAGTAAATTTTATATACTATGAACTATTTCACGGAGGGTAACCACGTTAATTTTTAGTATATTAAACTATGGTCCGTTAAAAAACCTTTACCAGTACTTTTGGAGGTATTTGCCACTCCAAAAGGAAGTTCTTGACTAACAAACGCCTAACTGGGTAAAGCATATTCCGTGACATTGAAAATGGTCGCCATCAAGAGTGTATCTCGTAACTCAGAAGTGAGTGATTGGTTGTCTTCGGAAAAGAGGTCATAGTACACGATTAATCTAGACTTACTCTACACCTGCAAAAAAGCAAAGAAAAGAGGACAACGAAGCAATATTAGAAACTACACCATAATTGATAGCATATGACAAGTTAAATGTTATAGATATCTCACACAGCGAAAATAAATTCACTGGTTGTCAAGGTCTTCGACTGCCTCTATCCACTATGGTCTTCTGACAAACAAAAATAAAATGAAACCACGGTAAACCGAAACAAGTTTAACAGCAAATCAATAGAAGTAAGATGCCACATACTGCAACAGAATCTTTGTCGCCTTTAGCATGCAACACAGCAGTTCCTGGAGGACGCGAGAACCTAAAACAAATTTATCATAGGTGAGCAAAGTTACACAAAGACTTGGAAAGAATCAAAGAGGAATATTGACAGAATATCAGAACTAACTGTATACTGAAGATCACTAGCAACAAACATACAAAGAAACACACCTCAGTGCCCGAGCTTTTTTCTTCTCTTCCTCAGCATCGTTTACATTGACAGTCTTTGTGACAGGCCCAAATCTTTCAATACGAGCTTTCTTCTTTTCCTCCTGATCGGCTGACGGTACAGGAATTCCAAACCTGACGTTTTTTTTTTTTTTTTTTTTTAACAGCAAAGACATGAATATCGGATGTATGAGAAAAAATTAACACGATGGATGACAATTATTTAACAGCATAACAAAAACAATGTACGCATGGAGCAAAGTGAAAACAAATCAGAAACAAAAAGAAAGCAAAATTTACTAATGCAGCAAACAAAAGGTAACAAGTGCCAGAAGTCTAACCTCTCCGCTCGAGCCTTCCGTTTCAGATCCTCTGCCGATTTAGATACTTTTGGTCCCGTAACAGTGCCAAACCTGAATCATATTCAATACAAGTAGTTAGTTATAGATTGAGGAAAACACTTCGGAGAAAAGGTTTAAGATGAAAAACTAGTGGAGAAAAAAACGATAACAGATAACAACGACGACATTCAAAAATAAAGCAACAAAAAGGTAAAAGAAAAAAAGAAGTCAGATAGGACACAAAGCTTTTCATCAGCTGTTCAAGTTATACTCCTCCATATCACCCTTCCCAACAAATACTATCTTCAATCCCAAGTAAACTACTGTTGTTTCCTATGAATACTTTTGAAGTTTCAGATTTCTAAGATAATTTATTTGCAGTCGATATGCTTCAATTCTTGAACAGACACCAAAAGCCTGAAGTCCTACATGATGTAGACCGTATGAGAACGCCATGTAAGTTGACCTTGTGGCAGGTGCGATTGTGTCCTAAAATTATCTTCAGGAAATTGATGTCTAGAGTGGTATAGGAGTAACTCAAGATATGAAATTTAGCCTTAGTTTTCAAAGGGAAAAGGGAAACTAAGGAGACACGACCATAGCGCTGAAATGCAGCGCAAAGGCAAGCCTCATATCTACACGAGACACCATTTTCGCAAGCAAATGTACAATTTCTAAATAAAAAAATGTTTAGCAACTAGCAATACCTATTTTGAATTTTAATTTTTAAAGAGTAAAATACAAAATAGGAAGATTTCAGTTAATAATAATGGCAAAGCAAAAGCATAAGCATTAAACAATAAAATTAGGATTCTGCATAGTTGGGCACAACCCTTGATACACCTCATACAAAAAGCACAACTAAGATCTAGGAGCGTTTAGGTTACGCACTTACGGTACTTTGTGTCTTGACCTTAAGTGCGCCTAAGGAGCATTTTTCTAAACAAGGAACATTTGGGGAGGACTCAACTGTTAACACATTTGAAACGCAATAAACAACCGGCAACTTATACTCCGTGGAATCAAAGAGGACAACAACGGTGAAGGCAAAGTCAGTGGTGGTGAAAAGGATAGCATGTCAATGGAGGTTGAATTAGATTTAAGAGAAAAAAATTGGTAGATAATATTTCCAAGGGTAATATTGCCAATTGTGCATGCATTTGAGCATTCCACATGTGTGATTGAGCAACACCCATTACATAATGCCATCGAAGTGACTCACTTCTACAATTCCTGTTTTAATTACCAAAACACCCATTTACACACTTTACAATGTCTGATTGTGTTTCTTAAAGCTTGTGATTCTAGTGGATGCGAAGAAAGGTGTGTATACAAGGGAGCTCGAGTACAATTATCTAAAAAATGCATACTTAACAACAAAGTAGACTGACAAATTTATGACAGTTTACAACTGCACATAATAAAGGTTACAAGCCAAAAAAAAAACATGGCATATGATTATGCAAATTACTATCAAGGGATAAAAACTCGGCTTTCAACGTACTCCACTTCCATCCATTAAAGCAGATTACCCGACCCACCCATCCTTGAAAAATATCAGGCCAAGCAGAAAAAAGCCGAACACTTCCTAGTAGGTTTTTGCGTTGAACATTGTCTAAGAGAGCAGGCTCATCCTGTAAAATCATAAGTGCCTAGCGAGAAAATGCTAAAAGTTATGTTCAATGATTAGATGATAAGAGGAACAAACAGAAACGCGAAAACACGATCTTCAAGTGTCCATTAGTCTTTTTTGATGATTAGTACGATATGTAATTTCCTACACATACTATGCCCACACTCCAAAAAGAGGTATATATAATTAGTTAATTACTACCTCCATCCGATTTTAATTACCTTCATTTGGTTATTAAGCGGAAGAGAAATGATTTACGAATTAGCGACATTTGATCAATCCTATTACATATTCTATATCGCCATTTTCAAACGGTTTGACTTATCGCATAAGGCAAACAAAATATCAGTCAAGATCCTCATTGACTACCAAAGTCAAAAGGGGACATAAAGGACAAAGATATGAAGTATTTTATATGAAATCCCAATTTTGGACATCAACAAGTATAAAGACGTTTCTGCCAAAGTGACATAACATGTAACGTAGTGCTAGAGAGAGTACTTCCAAACTGTTCAGAAACGTTATTACACAACACTAAACTTGCAGTCATGCAGAATATAAGATCCCTTTCATTGTAACTTCTACTTCTACACCCAAAGGCCAAAGATAAATTTGTACAAAAGAACAGTTTGCAGAAGATAATTTGGTTTTGGCTTGCAAAAACAAAATACGTCTCACAACATGTAATAGAGTGTTCATAATTTTAGGCCATCATTTAGATCAACCTATTAGACAAATTAATCAAATTAACCCAGCCAGACACTCTTGCCGGTTTCCATATTCAAAGAAATCTATTGACAATATAGAACACACCAGTAGTAGTTACATGATATTCATTATCAGAAATTAAAGTTTGGTTATACTCCCAATAAAATACCCTCTATCCCATAAATAATGATCAATATCCGATATCGGCTGTGTCAAAGAACATCATAATCTTCCCACAAGAGTATATAACACTACATTCTATATTAAAAGCAGTTGTAAACATTAAGTGCTAAAATGAGGGTGCAACTTTGACGTGGACGGTGAAGAAGGCAATCAGGGATCAACAAAACCTTAGTTCTAAAATAATTGAAGATGGTCTACCATGAAATGTATTCAACGCATTTTTTTTTGACTTGAGCCTAATTAAGTGATCTTCACTCCTGGTAAAACAGAAAGGTGAAGTAACTAATCGACAATTTGACATGGAAGAGAGCGGAGTAAAAAACGCTGTGATTGAATGGCCATATAGACAAAGGCAATCATCCTGAAATGGAGATTTTGTAAACCAGAAGCCCGAAGCGATGGGGAATCCCAAAACCAAACATGTTTCGTATGTCTCAAATCAATATACCCCCCACTAAAGAAACCAAAAAGGGTTCCTACAAAGTTTCAGATGTCATAATTAGGTTCGGGTGAGAATGATACGACTATGCTGCTCTTCTAACCTGTCATTCCAACATACAAAATCCTTAATACTGGGTTCTCGATATTTTGCTCATTACACTCGTGCATCCAAAGTGCGCCATATGTTTAAAGTATCACTCACACAACAGAACCTACCTCATCAACTTTGTCTCCCACACTATCCCAACATTTCTTCGTTCTCATGTCTAAACACTAACTGGGTGTGCCTCAAATGCAACTAGAAAAGGGCACTTCTAGCTTTTATAGACAACCACCCAATATGAACGGGCACCGAAAAAATGATCAATCAAGTACGATACACTACACTTCTAGCATCAATCCTAGAAAATACTCGTGCATGCAAACAGCAGCACAACAAATCAACACAAACACAAATTTACAACGAGGATCTACTCTATATCAGCAAAAGAATCCCCAAGTTATTACATAGCTAACTAAGATTTTTGATGGATGAATCTATTTCAACTTATGAAAAGCCCTAATTGATGATTAAAGGTTAAGGACTACAAAACCCATATCATGTAAACAAAAAAGAAACCCAATTCAACCATAAATATAAACTGAAATTGCAATAAACGGTTTTATACTCTTAACATTTCAACTGAATTGCTATATGAGGCGAGATTACCCAATCGAATCGAAAAGCAAAAATGGGAGTAGAAAGTAACCTTTCAGCTCTAGAATTGCGCTTCTCTTCCTCAGACATTAAAACAGGTACGCCGAACCTTTCAGCCCTCTTCATCTTCTTATCGATATCGACTGCGACGCCACTCGTGGGCGAAACGAGTGGCGTTGCGGTAACCTTAGAACCAACTCCGCCATTTCCTTCTGATTGAGGTGAATCGTGGTTGAGGTCGAGGGGTTTTAGGGTTTTGTTAGGGTTTTCGATTTCTGGTTTCTGGGTTTGTGTCGCCATTTATGTTTTAGGGTTTTAGTTAGAAGGAACTCCAGAAATTGGGGGTTGTTTGGGATTGACAGACTTTTAGACTGATTTTTGAGTGATGATGTTTAGGAATCAGGATGGCCTCATGCCCTCAAGTATTAGACTCGGCCAAGACTCGGCTCGAGCTGGGTTGGACCTCGTTTCCTAAGGTTCAATAGTTACAAGTTGAATCGAATTAAAGATTGATGTAGCTTCTACGAAAGGCAGGCTGCGATAATTAACGTAAGGCAGCGAAAAGAAAGAAAAAAAAACTAATCAGACTACTCACATGTGAGAGGACTTACGATAAATTAATCGTTAGGCCCGTCTCACACAAGAAATTGTGTTAAAGATTAGGGTAATAGGATAATTTCCACTTTTTATAACCACACTTTTAAAAACTCTCATCTTTTATAAGTTTTCTTAAAATTTTTCACTTTTCATAAGCATTTTCTTAAAAATTCTCACCAAAAATGTATCTTTTTGTGAAAATTAAAGTTTTTTTAAAAATATTTTTCGTTACGAATGTAAACTATCGTGCACCGAAACTTAAAATGTGAAAAAATAAAACGAGAATTTCATGTTTTTATAAATGAAAATGGACATTTAATATGGTTAAAATGAGATTTTGGTGGGAAATTTTGAGAAAAATGTTTATAAAAGATGAGAAATTTTAAAAAAAAAAGAAGTTAGAAAAGGTGGAAGATTTTAAAAGTGTGTTTATAAAAGGTGGGAAATATCAATTAATCCTAAAAGGTAAATTGGATTGAATTAAATTTAACCGAATAAAATTAAATTTAGCTGAATTGTTTTGAGATTTATGTACCTTTAAAATTAAATAAAACTAAAAATTTATTTACAATATTTAACTCGTATAATACTACCTCCATTTAAGTTCATTGGTCACATTTTACCATTTGACACTATTTATGAACTTAGGGATTCTTTGAAATTATAAGCGATATATATAAGTAAAAATATAGATGTGTGTTATCTTGTTCTTATTCGTCTTCTTAAATACAATATTGAAATTAATATTTTATATTTTTCAATCGTGTGTAACTGTAGATACCCGTATCCGTACCCCCCGAAAACAAGCCCGATGATGAAAAAGGACTTTTATGCATGTTTTATAAATAGACGAAACGGTACAAAGTGTCTAAAACATTTTAGTCGTTTTAACGTATTAATTTAAAATTGCATTTTTCGTAAAATGAACATTAATTTTGTCGTTCTATTTCAAGCCGAGTAATACGACACGATTATTTCACCCACAAAACAGCCCACAAAAGCAACTCACAAAAATCGACCTCACAAAAACAACCCACAAACCACAAAATACGCACTCAAATCGGGTCAACGCACCTCCCGAGTCACATTCTCGTAAAAACAAATTTTACGACATCACAAAATAATACAATACAATACAATTTTATTTCGAGTCAAAATCGAAAAACACGACAAAAACCGAGACGCGAAACAAAACCGAGCCCCAAACGTATAACTTTGGTCCAATAGATCAAAGCTTCAACCCCCTCAATATCCAAGCCCAAAATCAAATCACAATCCATCACATACGTCACAATACAAAAGGCGACCCAATTTGGCCTGACACACACAAATATAAGTCGCCAGTACACTGGCGACTTCTTTTGCTTCCAGTTTTTGCACTTGCGACTTGTTTTGGCCCAAATACACCACTAGCGACTTGTTTTGGCCCAAATTTCACACTGGCGACTTGTTTTGGCCCAAATTTCACACGGCGACTTGTTTTTGAGTCTTATACGAGTTCAGCCCTTTTTCTATAAATACACACTCCCTCATTCATTCAACACACAACAATTCTCAAGCATAATACACAATCACAACTTACACTTAGCATTATAAAAACCGTCTTTGCGTTTTAAGGTAAACACTTTACTTTCGGACCGGACTTTTTAGACTCGGACAAAGGGTTACCTTAACCCGACTCAATATTGGCCTAACGAACCCGTATTCGTAATACGGTTGTAGTAATTCGGATTCCTAATCCGTCTAAACCTCGCCAAAATCGCATAAACAAACGACCCACTTTCACTAAAGCAAACCGACGTTACATTTTACATTATGCAAATTCTCATTCATGCATTAAGTATTGACTAAACACGGATTCGACATAAACTTGTACCGTTTCAACTAGTCTTTTAAACATGCAAAACTGAGGGTTTTCAAAATACTAGAATTAGACAAAAGTCGGCAAATAACGTTTTATACTAATTCAAATCAATGAATTATTATTTTACGTACATTTCCTATAGCAAAACATCGTGACTTTGACGACTCACATTCATTATTTTGCATTTTTATCGAGTCATATTCGCACTTTTACGTAGCGTTTTATTAGCTCAAACATCGAAATTAAGCAATTGTTTTCAAATTAGTAGAGACTACTTTACGTAGGCTTTTTTATTTCAGTTTTTCATAAAACATTTTGATAAAACTTTCGAAAAGTAACCTTGCCCCGAACCCTCTCTGGTTTCACAATAACCTTAGAAGGATAGGTATCGACGCGCCTTGAATTCTAAGACTCGCGTCTTACAATTCAAGACGCGTTAAAAAGGTTCCAAATTTTTTTAAATATTTGGTGGCGACTCCATTTGTAAAGACGATTTTCAAGTACTTAAGCAATGATATCCCCCATAGCAACTCGTACACTTTGCACACTCGCAATTTTTCTCACGTAGCGACCCGCCCCCTGATCGGGCGAGGCCCGCGCGAGGCGTCGAGGAGCGACCCGGTTCCCGGTACCTTCAGTTGGCGACTCCGCTGGGGACAAGCTGTTTTTATTTTTAAGAAAATAAACTTTTTCTTTTATTTAAAAACGCAAGAGGCAAAGCTTGGAAACTTGAAAACAAGTACGCTTTCGATGTTTGGGCAATTTTACGTTGAGTCACATCCTTCGGGATTTCCGAGCCATGCACCCTCGAGAATCGGCCCCTAATAGCGTTCGCTTCATAAGCGGGACTATTCTGGACAAACCGCGTTCTCACCCCTTCACGATTACAAGTACGGTATCCGTACAAACGATCGTAACAGTCAAACCTGGACGCTCTAGGACCCGTATTGAATTCACACTTAAACGTGTGCAATCTTGCGGATAACCCTACACAAACGTTGCGGGAATGACCGACGGGAACCTTACCCAAAAGCCAAGAACCCGTGTCATATACGTACAAATGCGAAGCTATAGTACCCTCACTATAGTCGTCTTTTTCAAAGCATATGCATTCAAAAACGTCTCTTCAAAATACATTTTTCAAACGTTTTTCTAAAGCATGCTTTCAAAAACATTAACGTCAAGTTCGTTGGCCTATAGTCAAATGAACCTGACAAACAACACACAATTGCATCGTTCGGAAATAATCACTACATTTTCAAGCCTTTACAAAACATAAACGCGCTATACGACTGACGTATCGTAATAATTCGTTTATTGCAAAAATTTCTCACAAAGCAAAACCAGAAATGACAATTCATTTCGGGAATTTAATCAAAACAATTTACCTTTGCGCTATGCATTTGAAACAATTCAAGTCCGAATAACTCCCTAGTCATCTCGACTTAAACAAACATCTTTTCAAATAAAACACGGGATCGTTCAGACACGAACCCGTCGATTTACATGTCAAATCAGCTGACTTATCGTCATTTTGGTTTGACTTTCTCTACCACACGTAAAAAGTGAACAATGTCTGCTTTTTACTCATTTTAACATCCTCAAATCGACTAGCCTATCGCTATTTCGTTTTGACTCCTTTTCGTATCACAATCTAACGATAAGCCCCTAAGCGACATACCGCCAATCTGGGCTAATCAGATGTGATCATACAAAACATTTTATTACATCGAGACTAGAAATATGTTGACATATCTCTACCTCAACAGCCTTCCGTGTCTTTTAAGCTAAAAATACGAGTCGAGTCCTTCACGTACTTTTACACACTTTATGTCAGTTACGAATGCGAGATTTGAGTTTTTTTCTTTCATTTTCGGGTCACTAAAGTCTGAAACTTTGACAGTTTCACCCTCCTAAAGCCCCGGATACACGACTCATAAAAGCAATATGGATCCCCATTTCAACCTCGCAAATGACGAAGTTGTCCCTCCATCTGCTCCGCAACCACTCGTAACCGCTGAACACGTTCAACTACTCAACGACAAGATCACCAATCTTGCCGCTCTGGTCGAGCAATTGGCCGTTATGCAAAAGTTCGAAACCGAGAAAAACGCTAGACGTTTCGCCAAGGAGTCTGCTCGATATGTTCAGTGAATTCGATCCCTGGAGGACGAAATTCGCAAATACAAGCTGACCAAAACTACAAACCATAGTCACCAAGGCGGCACATCTCGAACCGCAGCAAAGACTGAACTAGTCAACTCGAATGCACTAGCGGCATCACCTGTGTTCACAACACAGCCTACACTCGCTACACCCAAGTCATCATCCGCTGGGTCATCCTCGTCAAAACAACGACGACACTTTGACCCCCTTTACATGTCTTACTCCAAGGCATTAAAGAAACTTTTAAAGAAAAACATTCTACGGCTTCCCAGCCCCTCAAGCACACCACCTAAGGATAACAAGCCGAAGTCATGGGACCGAAGCGCCTACTGTGAATTCCACGGGGGAAAGGGGCATGACACTGAGAGCTGCTTCCGTCAAAAGAACATGATCCAAGACATGATCGACAACAAAACGATCGAAAAACCAAACGCTGCTCCTAAGCTATCAGGCCAGCTCAACACACTCCAAGCTCGCACTATCTTCGTGGGGACACATCCTGTTCTCGACTGCTCTCATTTGGTTCCCACAGACGACTACGAAGTCAATGTCGTTTACGACATTACCAATGACTACGACGACAGGCCCAGGCACATTCGCAAAACTAAAACAAAAACAAAAGCAAAGCATGCAGACGAGAAAAGGGTCTTCGTGCAGATCCCTTATCAATTTCCCGTCAGACCGTCCGACAGCGACGGTGAGGTTTCATACCCCCAACGCCCGTACCAAGCTCCTTTGAAGCTACTAGAACCGCCAGGGTTCCCTTCAAAACTCGCAAACAAAAAGGGCAAAGGCATACTCACGGATGAGATTACTCCACCTACCTCACCTGTAGCAGATATTCCTTCGTCCAGCGCAACTATGCCCGGAATCAAGGATACGCTACCAAAGCAACTCCCCAAAGCAAAATCAAGCACTTCAATATGGCAACTCTTGCAGGACTCGCCAGGACATCGCGAGGCTGTGGATACCCATATCCGTACCCTCCCAAACAAAACCCTGTGATGTAACACGGACTTTTATTACGCATGTTTAACGTTGACTTATACGGTTCTAACTAATGTCGAACTCATTTTGAGTCGTTTTGAAATGTTAAAATGATTTAGGTCGCATCACATCACACTTAAATAACGTTTATTTTGTCCATTTGGAGTCTAGCTTGGTCCTTGTCCTGCTTCATTTGGCATGAGCTTCGCATTTGCACTACAATTAGTCCTTTTACATTAACAAGGTCTAATTCAGCATTCCTAAATTCCTAAATTTAGGCCTGTGAGCTAAAACCGCTATTTAGCCCCTCTTACACAAAATACAACTTCACGCCTTACCTTATTCCACAAAATGCAACGAAATACACCTTTTTCATTTTTCTGGTCTCGCCCAAACTGAAGCCCAAACCCAAGCCTTTGGCCCGCACTCCAAAGCCCTGAACACCACAAAATATCTCAGGATTATCCTAGCTGTTTTCTTGAGCCACATCGCCCAAATTATCACGTAATCTTTCAAAGATTTCACAAACCGAAACTAGGAAATTAGGCACAGACCACACCTCCAAACCGCACAAATTTATGCGGTTGAGGGGAAACCGCATAAGCTTATGCGGTTTGCCCTGCAACCGCATAAGCCTATGCGGTTCCTCGCTTGTTTTTATTCCCCGCTTCCTAATTTCTCCGAGGTTTTTAGTATATATAGAGCCCTATACCCGACCTCATAACACACAATTTATCATCAGATTTCACATCTTACACACTTCTAAACACCCTCAAAGCCTCAAGCACTCAAATCCTTGAGTTCAACACACCATCCGTGTTGAATTCACCCTCCTTTCTAGTTCAAGAAGCTCGCCAGCATCCGCCGTCGTGACAAGGTAGGTACCGATCCACTTGGATCAAAACTTTTTCTTATTTTCTATGGACTAACAAAGGGGACTACACTCTAGCGCCCCCCCCCCCCGGCCTTGGCACCCGAGCGCGGTTGCCCTCCAAGTGTTCTTATTACTTCGGATACACTCCATAACCGATGAGACGCCAAAGTCGCATAAGCAACCGACCTTTTAAAATAAACCAATGGACAATTGAACTTTATTTTATTTGCATGCATCTTGCACCCTTTCTATTTTGCATTAAAATCAACTTAAACAATGAATTCGACCTTTAACTGAACCGTATTCGTTAACAAGTTAAACATGCTAAACTGAGGGTTTTAATCAATCTTTGCATCTCAGATTCTGCATTCTTTACAATCTTATCGCACTTGTACGTAGCGATAACATTAGCTCAAATATCATCTTACAAGGATTGTTCTAGGTCAGTAGAGGCTATTTTTACATAGGCTTTTCTAAAAGGTTTTCATAAATCATTATTTGAATTAACTCTTTTTCTAAAGTACCTCACCCCTAATCCAACTGGTTTCACAAGCCTTAGATCTAGGGGTGTCGGCGTGCTCCAAAATCTAGGACATGTTTTTAACTTAGAACATGGTAGCGAGTTCCTAATTTCGCGATAATTAGGTGGCGACTCCATAACGCTTCTAAAGATTTTTCCAACTTAATCTTTTAACTTTAAAATCCGCCTAAGCAAGACGAGTTGGGTCCGATCCCGGTTCCATGGGTTTAGCGACTCATTGGGGACGTTTTATTTTTAAAACTTAAAACTAGCTTTTTCTTGTTAAAAATAAAGAGGTGAAACTTGAAAGCCCTGAACAATCCAAGTATACATATTTGAGCTATGCACATCTGCTAGAGTCCATTCCTTTGGAGTCTAGGCACCCTTTGCACCCTCGAGAGGTGGTTCCCACATGCAGCTTGTCCACTCGATAAAGCACACGCCGGACTAGCTTTCCTCTCTCCCTCCACGGCTGCCAGAACGATTATCTCGACCGCCCAAAGGTTCTCTCTAGAAAACCTATCGCCCACAGAAGGAAATAGAGGGTTAAGTATCCGCCAAAGCGCACTCGAGGTAGTTGGAGGTGTGCCCGACCGACCCTTTCACCCTTTGAGTCATACGCATAAGTTCGAGGCCATGCACTCCATGGTCTTTTTCAAACGAGCATATGCATTCATATCTTCGAAAACTCGCTTAAAACGCTTCAAAGATAAATGAACCTAACATCTAACACCTTTTCAAACAAAACTATCGCGAATTTTCAAACAAGCTTTTTCAAAACTTCCCTTTTTCACTAACAAGCAAACCCGAGCAAGGATTAAAACCCAAGCTCGTGGATTTCAATCCCTAGGTCATACGGCCTAGGTTCTACATTTAACATCCCTGCTCGACTTGCTAATCACTCTCGAGCCGAATCCTTCTTTCTTTTAGACATCCGACCGAGCTCACCTCAGAAATCACCGATATCACCGACGGATGCAAAGCAAAATCTTTAACATCGAGACGAGACGCGCCAAGACGCATCCTCGCCTCAAAAGCCTCCTCTAGCAAAACCTTTTTCGAAAATCTCCTCTTTTTCAAACATAAAAGGTCTTTCTAAACAAAGAAATGAGCTAAAATGAATGCCTAAAATGAATGTGAGTCTAGTGGGGCGAGTCGTGTCACTAATGCGGCGAAACGCAGGCCTCACCGGATACTCGTCGCACTAAGCACCGGTGTAATAATCCCATACAAAAACGCACCTACACCCGGCAAAATGGCCGCAAGAACAACGAAGACGCCACCGCACTCCGTGACTAAGCCGCAAAGTCGATCACCGACCTCGAACGCCTTTTGACTACCCACACCACCGGCCGAACGCATGGAAACCAAGATTAAGGAAGAAGTCGATAGACACGCTAAGAAGCTCCAAGCCATGGAGGAAAGGCTCTATGTCTCGAGTACTTACTCCATCCACAAGGAGAATGAAATCGCACTGGCCAAAGATTAAGGATGAGCTCCCTAACAAGCTCGCTCTTAGTGATCTTCCTATCTTTCAAGGACATGAGAGCCCGATCATTCACATCCGAGCTTTCAAGTCCCAAATGGCTATAAAAGGAGTAGATGCCAAGCACTGGCGAACTCTTTTCCCCCACTCTCTAAAGAAGCGGTCAAAAACATGGTTCTACTCACTCGACCCGCAACGCATCCCTACTTTCAAGAACTCACTTGCTGAATTCGATCGACAGATCGAGACAACGAAGGCACCCAAGTCTCGATCCGCACCCTAGAAGTCCTATCTCAAAAGGACAACGAAGGCTTCACCGACTACCTCACCTGGAAGAAGCTTAAGCGCCAAATCCCTAACCGTCCGCGCGAGGCCGAGCTTGTTCCCAAGTTCATAAACAACCTGCGACGCGTGTATCAATTCTGCATGGGGTACAGCAACATTCAGAACTGCAAAGAGCTAACTAAGGTCGGCACTCAAATCAAGATGACCTTAGGATCGCACCATGGCTAAATACACCGCCATGCATATCAAGGAGCTCCTCTAAGTCCTCCCGCGGCCAAGAACGATTTAAAATCGCACTGGTTCAGAACCTTGATGATGACACCCTCGACGCATTCGCAACTACCTTCTCACCACCTCCCAAAGCCAAGAGGAACTTTGACCCTCTCTTTATGTCTTACACCAAGGCATTTCAAAGGTTGGTCGAAAAGAACTATCTGCAACCAATCGGGCCTACTAGCGAGCCACCCGAAGACAAGAAGCCTAAATCTTGGAACCCCAATGCATTCTGTGCATACTACCGAGGCAAGGGGCATGACACCGAGAATTGCTTTAGGCTTAAGAACGCTATCCAAGATCTCATTGATCAAGGAAAGCTTAGGAAACCATCTCAACCTACCAAGCCTTCGAACAACGAGAACCCGCTGTAATCATGCAATTTTCGTGGGATCGCCCTATTCTAGACTGTCTTACCTCATCACGCCTGATGACCAAGTCAACGCAATTTCATCGGGTCTAGTGACGGTGGAGGACGACGAATATTGGTTCCCACCGACGAGGTAATAAAACACGCCAATCAACTTGCAAGAGACATCAATCACCAAGGGCTTTACATCGGACCGCTAGCCGAAGGCCTGGAAAGGCGCGTCGAGAAGCGAACTCGCCAACCCACCTTTCACTGACGACCTCGAGGCCTTCCATCAAAAAGATGGCGAAGGATTCTGAAACACCTCATCCAATGGAGGAAACCGCTTCTCCGAATCCCAAATCATCCGCATGAAAACGAACTCATCAACACTTTCTCTTCAAAGATGCTACCCGCCTGGGCGATATTACTTTCACTCGCAACGCTCGTAACTTTGAGCATCTTATCGAAATTGGCACCCGCATTGAAAAGGACCTCACATCAAGCTATGAAGATCCCGCCATCAAGCACTCTTCAAGAACGCACTGTGGGACGAAAAGACACAACAAACACGGCCCTACAAGGATTTTTGACAAACTCTACATGCCTTACGCCGTAGCATTACAGAAACTAATCGCAAAAGATTATCTTACACCGATCGGACCTATCAATGAGCCGCCCATGAATAAGAAATCAAAATCATGGGACCCCAACGCCTTCTGTGTATACCACCGGGGCATGGGGCATAGCACTCAAAGTTGCCTAAAACTCAAACACGCTATCCAAGACCTCATCGATCAAGGAAAGGTCAAGAAACCACGAATAAAAACCGCGCCTTCCTCCAATAGTGATACAATCTACCTCTCGACCACATCACCAACCTCAAAAACAACGAGGCAAGCACCCCAAGCAACTCAAGCACCTCAAGCAACTCAAGCAGCTCAAGCAGCTCAAGCAGCTCCTCAAACAGCGAAGACGAAGAAGAAGAAGAAGAAATTCTTTTAACTTCTAATGCTCTAAGTGTCGGGTCACCTGTCGACCCATCTATCCTAGACTCTAGCTTTAGTTTAGACTTTCTTTTTACGGAGGCTAGCTCCAAGCAATTTTCTGAATTGTCGAATAATTCTTCTCAAAATAATGAAATGAATAAATTTGCTTACGCCTTGTCTCAAGTTAAAACAAACAACAAAGCACAAACATCTAACAATCAACAAACAACAAACAAATCAAAAGGCACTAACTCATGCGATAAAAATGAACAATCTCTAAACAAATACATTGCAAACATTGTCTCCCAAAACACGTAACCCTATCATCGAGGAAACCATAACCATAAACGTGGGAACCCCCGAAGATCCAGGGGAACTACAACTAGGAGCCCCACTAGCCGCACACGAGCGCACCCAATTTACACAACTCCTAAGCGAATTCAAGGACGTATTCGCTTGGTCATACAAAGACATGCCCGGAATCGAACGAAGCATCGCCGAGCACCGCATCCCCATCAAACCCGGATACAAACCCATCAAGCAAAAGCTAAGGAGACTACGTCCCGAATGGTCCCTTATGGTCAAGGAAGAAATCGAAAACAACTACAAGCTTCCGCTTTCATCCAAGTCATCGAGTATCCCGAGCTGGTCACAAGCATGGTCCCAGTCCTGAAAAAGAATGGCAAGATTCGAGTATGCGTTGACTTTCGCGACTTGAACAAAGCTAGTCCTAAAGATGACTTTCCATTACCCCATGTGGACGTCCTAGTCGACAACACCGCCGACCACGCCTCCTATCCTTCATGGACGGCTACGCAGGCTTCAATCAAAACAAAATGTCACTTGAAGACATGGGAAAGACGGCCTTCCTTACACCGTGGGGGACATACTGCTACACAGTTATGCCCTTCGGCCTAATCAATGCTGGCGCTACATACCAACGCACCGCTACAACCCTTTACACGACATGATGCACAAAGAAGTCGGTTTACGCCGACGATATGATCGTAAAATCAAAGGAAAGCGAGCGATCATATCACCAACCTCCGCAAATTCTTCACTCGCCTGGCTAAGAATACAAAATGCGCTTGAACCCCCAAAATGTACTTTTGGAGTTAAATCCAGGTAAACTACTAGACACGAGCGAGCCAAAGAGGCATCGAGGTCGACTCCCTCGAAAGTCAAAGCAATCCTCGAACGCAACCCCAAGAACCTCGACGAGATCCAAGTTTCTTAGGCCAAATCCAATACATCTCACGCTTCATCAAAGAACTCACCATGATATGTGAACCGCTTTTCAAGAAACTCAAGAAAACCGACCACGTTGAATGGGACGAGGAATGTCAAAAAGCATTTGACAAGGTCAAAGAATTGCTAACTAACCCGCGGCTCTACAACCACCCCAAGAAGGTTTACCCTTATCCTTATACCTTACAACAACACCCACCGCCATGTGCGCCATGCTCGCCAAGAAGTAAACGGCGAAGAACGCGCAATCTACTACATCAAGAAAAAGTTTCGATTACGAAACTCGATACTCACCCGCCGAGAAGAGTTGCCTAGCCTTAGTATGGTCATCCAAAAACTCCGCTACTATATGCTAGCACATCAAACAAGGGTATATTCCACAATGGACCTCAGAAATACCTCTTCGAGAAACTCGCACTAATCTGACGAATGGCCGATGGACATTGCTCCTAACCGAATTCGACCTTAAGTATGTACCCTCAAAGCAATTAAGGGATCTAGCAGCTCCGATTTTCTAGCCGAAAATGCAATCACCGAGCAACCAATCATAGACACCACATCCCTTCCGCATTTACGGGATTTACAACATCGACCAAGAACAATGGGAATTATACTGATGGTTCATCCAACTATCGAGGTCATGGAGTAGGAATACTTCTCATATCCCCAAATGGCGAACACACACCCTTATCCATTAAATCGACTTTGACGTAACAAACAATGCAAAGAATCACGAAGCATGCTTGCACGGTCTTCAAGGCGCTTGACTCAACGCCCGCAACATAAGAGTCTATGGGGACTCCTCCTCATAATCAACCAAGTATCCTGAGCATGGAAGATACTTAACGAAAACCTAGCATTATACCAAAACAAAATACAAGAGCTCATAAACGAATTCTACCACGAGAATTCATACACCTCCCACGCCAAGAAAAACCAATTCGCCGACGGCTTATCCAAACTCGGCCCCTAATCAACATACCCCTGGGATGGAAACTCTACCCATTGTCGTGGAAAGACGAAACGAACCCGCATACATCCAGTGACATCGAAACCGAGGAAGAACAAACCGACCCTCGGTACCAAGCAATCATCAACTACAAAACAAACGGCGAATACCCGCCAAACACCGACAAACGGGCCAAGCGAGCCCTACGCCTATTATCATCACACCGTGCGGAAATGGGCAAACTACTCAAAAAGACACCCCAAGGCACACTACTCTTATGTGTCGATCACAAAAAGTGGACACGATATTATGTCCCAAGTACACGATGGCGAGCGGACTACACATGAACGCACGAGCCATGTGCAAACAAATCATAAGGCTAGGATGGTAATCGACAACCATGGAAGCCGATCACAAGAAAATATGTCAAACATTGTCATAATTGTCAAATCTTTGCAAACGTACAACACATACCTCCTTCACCACTATACAGTTTAACATCACCATGGCCTTTCTCCACGTGGGGCATCGACGTCATCGGCAAAGTACAACCCGTAGGAGCAGGAGGACACTGCTTCATCCTCGTGGCGATCGACTATTTCACCAAATGGGTCGAAGCCGCATCGTACCGCAAGCTAGGCACAAAAGAAGTCGCAAAATTCATACAAAACAACATCATTTGTCGCTATGGCATACCACACGAGTTCATTAGTGACCAAGGCACGCACTTTCAAGGAGAAGTCGAGCCACTTCTTCTCAAATACAAAATACAACGACACAAGTCATCACCCTATCGATCGCAGAAACCAATCCAAGGCAGCTTGAGGCAAAGAAACAAAACCGTCAGATCAATCCTTAAAAAGATGATCGACACCGCCACGATCGCCCCACAAAATCCCATTTGCATTATGGGGATATTGCACCACAATCCGCACACCCACGTGCATGACACCCTATTTCCTAACCTACTGAATGGAAGCCGCTCAACCCAGAAATCGAATGCAATCCCTTCGGATCCTCATGGAAGCAGACATTCCTGAATCCGAATGGCACGCTAACGCCATTTAACAACTCATTCTCTTAGACGAAAGACGACTACATTCACTAAGTACACCGAATGTATCAATCTCGCCTACAACGCGCTTACAACAAATCCGGGTCAAACCTCGAAACATTAAAGTGGGTGACCTAGTACTCAAATCCGTCCGAGCACCATTACCAGTCGACCCAAGGGGGAAATTCAAACCCAATTGGGCCGGACCGTACTTGGTCAAGGACATCCTTCCCGGAGGAGCGGTAACGTTGACTGACCTTGACGGCCAAGACTTCCGACTACCAACAAACCTTGATCAACTCAAGAAATACTACCCTTAAACAAATTTGCAATGTACTTCACAAAAAGGACAAAACTCGCTCTCGCATGAGTGAACTACGCCGGTTTGATTCCACGACCTTTGTGGATACGTGAGGCGACTTGCAAAGAGCTCAACCGAATCACACGAATCCACGCCGCTTGATTCTCAGATTCAAAAAGCAGATACGTAGGCAGCTTGTCAAAAACACAACCGAACTTTTTCTAGCACGCATGCCCAAAGCTTAAAAAGGTCGAGGGTTTTGCACTCACAAAATGACACGCTCAAAGCTTAAAAAGGTCAAGAGCACAGTCAACACAAAAACAAAACACAAATCCAAGTCCAAAGCTTAAAAAGGTCGAGGACTTAAAGACGGAACAAGTCAAACAAACGAATCCAAAGCTTAAAAAGGTCGAGGATTTAAGACAAAACAATTCAAAACGCACAAGTCCAAAGCTTAAAAAGGTAGAGGATTTGAGACAAAATACAAGTGTTCGAAGCTTAAAAAGGTCGAGAACATTTCAAAACAAAACAAAGAAAGCAACGAGACAAGACAAAAGCAAATAAATTCTATTTTATTACTTTATTTAGAATTCTTCAAAGCTCAGAAATGAGTTAGGAACAAGCCTCCTTAACCCTTTATTCGAATTTAAAAACATGCGTTTAAATAAAGAAATTTTCTAAAGCAAAACAAAAACAAACTACTAGGACGTTTTCCGTCGCTTCGGGCCAGCCTCTTCATCTTCAAGAGGTCGATCCGCCACAATCTTCGAGCTAAGAATGGGAGTAGACCTCTCAAAACCTGGGGGCTCGATCGGATCCTCATCCTGCTCGACTGGGCTCTCGATCTTTGGCCCTAGGCGATCTTTAATACCACTTTGGTCCAAGTCTCTCCGCAAGACCGGCCTCGAACTAGAAGCACTGCATCAACAACACAGAGATCACGATAATCCCTCCCGCCACGCACTACCTCATGCAACAAGGAGGGCTTTGGCCCATTCTTCTCTCTCCTCCTCCGATTCTCCTGCTCACGAGAATCCTTGAATGACACCAACGCCAGATAGAAATCCGTGACACGCTTAGACTCTATATGCTCAAGACAACCCAAGTAACACGATCCGACCACCCTGATCCAAGCATCAATCATCCGGTTGTTTAGGACAACAACCCTCCAACCTCGCAGATCCCGATCCTGAATAGTCCGCAAGAAGTTCGATTTGCCTCTTCAAGTGAAGAGGATGAATCCATACACCCCGTTCAAACCCGCACAACATCAACCCGCGAGCCGCGTTCGCTACCGATGGTGCCGTTACCTCCGTAATACCCCACCACGAAACATACCAACGAATGCTGCTCTCCCTCACAAACCCCCGGTAGTAGTTGAGTGAACGCTCCCGAGGGTTAGCCCAATCCATCTTCCGCGACGTCGTCCCCGCCGCCTTGAAGACACTTACAAGGGAAAGAGCCTTATACACACTCAGCCTCTCCATGAGCCAAACGTTGAGAATCCTAGCGCAACCTCAGACGAGCTCGCACGACGATTAGCATAATCTGGCTGCCTAAGCCCAAAGATAGTCTCCGCTAGATCAACGCAGGCGATCATGTCCCCTCTCCATCTCTTCGACAACACGAGCATACCTCGCGTTCCCGAACACCCCGTCTGGCATGGACCCCGCAAAAGCATAACGATGAACCAAACAAAAAGCAAGGGCCGTCCGCCTAGAACGGTCCGAAATACTAGTATCAGCCTTATTCATATATCGTTGACACAAGAGAAGCATGTTTACCTTGCCTCCCTCAAACAAACTCGCGGCAGATGAACGTTTGTCATCCCAAGGAAGTTTCGCAACATCCCGCTGTAACAAAGCTCACTCCTCACGACCACAGAGTAGTCCGCTTTCGACCATCCAAAGAATGGCCGAGAACTCCTCCATCAAAGGGCACACCTCTCCCTGAAACCTAAAAATATGCAAGCTAGGATCCCAATAATCTAAGCACGAATCAAGGAAGTCTACATCGACTTTCATTTGACGAAAGCCAATAAATACACCCGCACCGTCATCATACACCGCCTTCTTCATCGCCGAACTCAAGGAAGACGTCCACCTCTTCAAAAGAGCATCAAAATGCTCCTCCATTTTCTTGGACACAAAAAAAAAACTTTTATAAATATACCCAATATATTTGTGAAAGCAAAATCCTAAAGCAAAAGCACAAAGAAGAGAAGTGATTGTGAATGAAGATTATGGCACGCACTCCTCTCCTTATATAGGAAAACAATATCCTAAATATGGAAATACAAAGCTAGAAATAAAGCAAGAAACCGCATGGCTCTATGCGGTTTAGACACCAAACCGCATAAGCCTATGCGGTTTTCTTCTGCAGAACCGCATAAGCCTACGCGGTTTCAGGGTCGGGTTTTTCTCAAAATCTTCCTAATTTCGTCTTTCCTAAAACACTACAACCTACTTGGGCTACGACATTCTTTCGTTGTTCCCATACATCAACATCACGCTCACTTTAGCAATTCCGATTCTTACCACAAGTCAACGATAACATTTTTCGTGATTCACACGAGCTCATTTCGCATTTAAAATGAACTTTTGCAAAACATTTTCACAATCTAAAATAAACATCAACGATCCCACTGGGAATCATATAATTTCTTCAACCAAGCCCACCAAACAAAGTTTACCGACGGTTCAAGCTACAACAACAAAGTTCAAAGTTCAAGCTACAACGACATGTACATAAAGATTCACACAATCTTTAAATACACAAATTCACTGGGTGATTTACGCGATACTCGCTTAACTCACGCTGAACTGAGCTGCCTCACTGGCTCGACATTAACCGAGCTGCCGCTCGCCACCAAGCCATCCTCCACTGGCTGGGCTATACGCCATAGCTTCTTATCGCCTTCCTTTGCCACCATGTGAAACACAACACAAACACAGTTCACACTTTTTCTCCATTTTGCCTTAATTTCACTCAAATTAAGTCAAACTTAGGGGGAAATTTCAAAACAACGCAATAACCCCACTTTACCTTAACTTCACCCAAATTAAACCAAATCGAGGGGTAACACAAAAACGACTCTCACAAGTTTGATCATCGATATACTTCATACCTCGATCAAACTGGGGCTTATACACATACATACAATCACACAAGTACATACCTTCTTCACCTTGCTCGTCTGAAATTGCCCATGCCCACACAAGAGTCACCAAGTAAGTACGCTTACAGAACAAAGGTACGACTGACGCCCGAGTCATCATACTCGATAAGAGTAGGAAGTCATCAGCCGCTCTGCCATCTCGGGATCAAACTCCCGCAAACAAATACAAACGCGACACGCGTGGGAAATTTTTCGCAAAAATTACCTTACGCACCCCAAACACCGGCACACATACCTCAATCGCCCACAAGCAAGCCGAGATCGAGCAAATGGGCATAGTCTTCCCCAGGACAGAGGAGGCTCACTGACTCTCCCTCTCCATACAACGCTACACGATCCTGAGCAGAAACCCCTCGCTCAAACAGGACCCTCGGCGGATCCTTAGGCACCACCAGAGCCGGCCACCCTGCCTGAAAGACCAAACGCTCTCCAAGGTACCAAACCGATCCATACGGCGTCGCTATGTATAGGCGCTGGGTCTCTCGCACCGCAAACCTAGCCCCAATGCCCTCAGGAATATCCCTGTACTGGCCCCACGGGAACGGCATGAACTACAAACAAAGACAACACGCACACGCTCACAAATACAGATACAATACAATCATTTTAAGTACACCCTATTTAAAATGGTTCAAGCACAAACCTCATCAAATCGCATTCGGTTCAGACGATCCCTAACATCATCATACGACCAATTAAATGCAAAGACGGTTACATCGCACTCTGGCACGCATCACGGTACTCCTCACGATCCGCAGACAAAGACGCTGGGGAGCAGAAGGAAAGTGGCTAAGAATCCACGATCGCACACAAGAAACAAAAACATGTTACAAGGACAAAAGACAACAAAAATGAACAACAATGCACCTAAGACAAAACGAAATCAATACGCACTCTCCATCAAGAAGCCAGCGCGACTAAGGGCGATCGCGACCCTCGATCCATGACGCGGCCTCACAAAGCATCCATGCAGTAAACGAATGCACAAACCCAAGGATTCGGTCACCCAACAACGTCCCAATTGCATTCCAATCTAGAGATGCATAAGGACCGATGTCGATGCCCGCCACCCTTGTCGCCAAGTACACGCTGGCCACAAACCACCACAACCACATACGAGCATTCCCGCTTGCCGCTCCACTCCGAGGGGCCATACTCGCCTTCCTCAAAATACTCCAAGATATAGCTCGCCTTGAAGGTATAGGGGCGACCACAAATCACCTCCAAACCACCGCCAACCGCGACAGCCACTACCTCGCCCACAACGGACGGCGCAAACTCAAAATCCATGTCGCGATCCCCAAAGCGGCAGCTCTGTTATGACCGCAGATTTCAGACAAGGTAATGCCGGCCAAAGCCGCATATGGAACGCCGTCGTGGTGTCCCAATACCTATCCAAGAAGGCCCCGATCAACATCAGTTCGCCGCCCGCTTCTTCCTCGCATCTCTCCAATGGCCAACCAATCCGCCAAAAGCACTACGCAACACCTAAGCTTGCGCCTCGGCGAAGCACTCCTCAAAGCACACATTGCGGACGAGACGCCCGAGAAAGTCCTCATCGGGCCCTTATCCCAACCCATCGCCGCCGATAGAAACATGTCTCTCGGAGCAAGCGGAAGGTCAGGCTATCCCAACCCTTCGCGAAAGCCCTGCTCGTGACTTTCGCGGCCTAGAGCTACTCGCCTCAGCGCGACCTCCTCGACCTCCTCGACCTCCTCAAAGAACCTCCATCTCGCCTTCCACCATCCACCAGCCTCTTGAGCAAGCTCGCCCTCAGGATCACGCACAGAACATTTCTCCCACGGCCCTACCTGCGTGATCGACCACGCCTGGGCGGCAGATCACGCAGTGGTCGGCTTCCTCTCACTACGCACGCCTTAAGCCGCTCGAGCTAGAGGCTCCCTCAGTCCTCGAGCTAGCACTCCTGCGGGATTTTGACCTCGTAATACGACTAGAACCTTCCCCTGCAACCAAACACAACCATTACATACAGCTATAATACATGCAAGTATACAACTTAGCATACACATACACACAAATACACACAAATAATACACACATAATACATATACATTCCTTTTAACACATTACACTATACGCCCTACAGAGCATTTTTAGGCCTAATTCACAATTAAGCCGAAAACCGTTCTCTGCATTTCAAAATCACAACTTTATGGTTTCTACGCGCCATAATAGTCCCCAACAACAACCCATTACAAGCAATTGCATTTTGGTCACCCCGATCAAAAACCCCCAATTCGCCTTAATTACTCCGTATAACTACGACTTAAGACGGCGATTTGAAAGCTTTAACTCGACTTTTTCGCAAAACTAACGTTATAGGCATGCTATACTCGCTATGGGCATCCTACAATCAAGTTTAATTGAAATTCGGTCGGAAAATCCGGGTTCGCTGGGCCCGAAACCTAATTGGACGTTTTCACACAAAGACGGTCTAAATCACAATCAATTCACACATACACGCTCACATGGCATAATGCAACACAATGACGTCAATTTCAAGCATTCAAACGGCAAATTTCAGCAAAACTCGGGTTTTCATTCAAAACCCGCTCTTTTCAACATTTCAAGGCAAAACTACCTAATTACAACGACAAATAACGTAAAGCAAGTTAAATGGAGCATTACCTCGCTCCATAAAGAATGCAACGGAAGAAAAACGAGCAAAAACGGTTGAGAAATCGAAAAATGACGTTTTTTTTGAGTTGAAAAACCGAAATGGTACAATGAGCTTCACTCACGGTTTGCTCGTGTTATATAAGCCCCCAGCAGCCAACTAGGGAAACCCCATAACCTTATGCGGTTTGCCCAACGAACCGCATAAGGCTATGCGGTTCATGCCCCTGGTTTTTCTCGGTCTTCTCTCGTTTTACGCCTACTTTTCGATTCCTAATTCATTTTAGCCCCAATGCAACTCCAAGTACGTCCCGTGCTTGGGTCAGGGCGTCACCTACAGCCCGCCATACGTGTATATTAAGCATTCAATATACTGCATGCGAAGCGATACCTAACGCTCTTCACGAGCATTACATCATTTTCTCCGCCACGGAAGGCAATCATATGCAATTACGACTACATAGACACTCCTCGGCGAGCCCAAGCACAAGCACTCTGCAATATACACCTAACTCCAAGCATTTCACTCTACATAGACGCCTCGGCCGAAGTTCAAGCATTACACGGACGCTCTTTCACGAGGCCTACACTAGCACTTATCCAAACATCTTACAAAGCACATGCACCCCTGCACTTCAGCCCCTTATACACATGCAATACGAAGACATTACAAGCAGCAGCCCCAGGCATCCGACGATACCAAGCACATACAAAGGCAGCAACGACAGTACAACAAGCATGACGAAGACATCCGGCAGGCCGGCAGGCCCTTATAATATGCACGGACCGCCAAGTCCTTAAAATGCGCACGCCCCTCCCCGTTTAGCTTGCTCAAGTCCTCGTCTCACCCATGGACACATGCTTCGTTCACGATCATATCGAGACCGTAATGGTCCTGGATATGGTCGTGGAGTTTGACTAGCGCCTAGTCCGAGCTCACCAAACCGGGCTCTGTGGATACCCATATCCGTACCCTCCCAAACAAAACCCTGTGATGTAACACGGACTTTTATTACGCATGTTTAACGTTGACTTATACGGTTCTAACTAATGTCGAACTCATTTTGAGTCGTTTTGAAATGTTAAAATGATTTAGGTCGCATCACATCACACTTAAATAACGTTCATTTTGTCCATTTGGAGTCTAGCTTGGTCCTTGTCCTGCTTCATTTGGCATGAGCTTCGCATTTGCACTACAATTAGTCCTTTTACATTAACAAGGTCTAATTCAGCATTCCTAAATTCCTAAATTTAGGCCCGGTAGCTAAAACTGCTATTTAGCCTCCTCTTACACAAAATACAACTTCACGTCTTACCTTATTCCACAAAATGCAACGAAATACACCTTTTTCATTTTTCCGGGTCTCGGGCCCGAAACCGAGCCCAAACCCAAGCCTTTGGCCCGCACTCCAAAGCCCTGAACACCACAAAATATCTCAGGATTATCCTAGCTGTTTTCTTGAGCCACACGTCCAAATTATCACGTAATCTTTCAAAGATTTCACAAACCGAAACTAGGAAATTAGGTTTAGACCACACCTCCAAACCGCACAAATTTCTATGCGGTTTGAGGGGAAACCGCATAAGCTTATGCGGTTTGCCACTGGCAACCGCATAAGCCTATGCGGTTCCTGGCTTGTTTTTATTCCCTCGCTTCCTAATTTCTCCGAGGTTTTTAGTATATATAGAGCCCTATACCCGACCTCATTACACACAATTTATCATCAGATTTCACATCTTACACACTTCTAAACACCCTCAAAGCCTCAAGCACTCAAATCCTTGAGTTCAACACACCATCCCGTGTTGAATTCACCCTTCTTTCTAGTTCAAGAAGCGAAGCTCGCCCGGATCCAAGCGTCAGGACCAGGTAGGCACCGATCCACTTGGATCAAAGCTTTTTCTTATTTTCTATCGACTAACAAAGGGGACTACACTCTAGCCCCCCCCCGGCTTTGGCACCCCGCGCGCTTGCCTTCCAAGTGTTCTTATTACTTCAGTACACTCCATATCCGATGACACGCCAAAGTCGCATAAGAATCGACCTTTTAAAATAAACCAATGGACAATTGAACTTTATTTTATTTGCATGCATCTTGCACCCTTTCTATTTTGCATTAAAATCAACTTAAACAATGAATTCGACCTTTAACTGAACCGTATTCGTTAACAAGTTAAACATGCTAAATCGAGGGTTTTAATCAATCTTTTTGCATCTCAGATCTGCATTCTTTTACAAACTTATCGCACTTGTACGTAGCGATAACATTAGCTCAAATATCATCTTACAAGGATTGTTCTAGGTCAGTAGAGGCTATTTTTACATAGGCTTTTCTAAAAGGTTTTCATAAATCATTATTTGAATTAACTCTTTTTCTAAAGTACCCTCACCCCGAATCCAATCTGGTTTCACAAGCCTTAGATCTAGGGGTGTCGGCGTGCTCCAAAATCTAGGACATGTTTTTAACTTAGAACATGGTAGCAGGTTCCTAATTTCCGCGATAATTAGGTGGCGACTCCATAACAGTTCTTAAAGATTTTTCCAACTTAATCTTTTTTAACTTTAAAATCCGCCCTTAAGCAAGACGCCGAGTTGGGTCCGATCCCGGGTTCCACAGAGGCCCTTCACCGGGCCCTACAAGTCACTCCAATCGCAACAAAGACATCTCCGGCACAACTTGTCAGCCACATCATCCGAGATTGGCTACCAGGTGCCATAACTTTCTCTGACGCGGATCTGCCGCCCTTTGGAGGTGCACACAATCTCGCACTCTACATAAACGTGGAGTGTCGAAGCATGACATTACCCATTACCCTCGTCGATAACGGTTCTGCAATCAACATCCTGCCTCTCGCAACCGCCATCAAGTTAGGATTAAAGGAGAGTGACTTCACCCTCTACTCCAACGACATAAGAGCATACGATGGTACATGTCGCAGCATAAAGAGTATCATCTCGTTATCCGTCATGACAGAATATGTCGTGGCGGAAACCGAATTCCAGGTCATTGATATTCCCCCGACATACAACATGTCGTTGGGCAGACCCTGGATTCACGCTACCAGAGCTGTTACATCAACTCTGCACCAGAAGGTTAAACTACCTCAGGGCGGTGAAATCATCACCATCGATGTCTCAAACTTTCGAGCCAAACTCCGGTAGCCAAAGTTTGAAGAAAGCACTACCGAATCCCCCAATAACGCAGGTGGTTTCAATTCAAGCATCTACGCCTAGAGTTTAGGGTCCCGCGTCATCTTGACGCTAGGTCTTCTAAGCCAGCCTAGTCACGTGATTACATTCCTTAGATAGTAGACCTAGTTAAGGAATTAGAGTTAGCAGGTTTGTCCTGAGCTCCATAGTTTGAGAGATCTTCAAATGTAACTGCTTTTAAAAACATTAATGCAAGAACGCTTTCGTTTACACTTTGCCTCGTTTTCCCTTTTAATTTTTGCATACTCTAACTTTTGCGATAACATTAAACAAAAACGGCATTGCATTATATAAATACATTGCAATCACTGTTTCCAAGCCTGAACAACTTCTCATCACTGAAGATACAACGACCATCAACGCCAAAACACCACAGGAACCCAGGAATTACCACTGTAAGCTTCCTCGAGTACAGACAAAAATCTGCATCCACCAAGCTACTCACAAAAACTCGAAAACACCTTCGCCTGGGAACGCAAAGACACGCCCAACTTTGACCACTGAATCACCAAACACCACACCCCAACAATAGCCGGGCATCAAGCCCATCAAACAAATGCCACAACGCATGATCCAAGCCAACAAAAACGCTAACTAGATACTCCCTCCATCCCAAATTACTTGTCCCCTTTCCACTAAAATTTTTCCCAAATTACTTGTCCCCTTTCTATTTTTAGTATGTTTTAACAAATGATTTTCAAAATTTTCTCATTTTCATTACCATCCCTTAAATCATCCCAAAATAGAAAGGGAACAATTAATTTGGGATGGAGGGAGTATCAAACACAATCCCGGCCACGAAGGAAAACGGCAAAATTCCAGTATACACTGACTCCCGCAACCTAAACAAAGCATGTCAAAAAGACAACATTTTACACATTGACATCCTCGTCGATAACACCACAGAAAACACAATCACTAAGGACTCCACAATCAGTTAGGTGTCCGACCACCACGGTTATAACATAGGAACACTCCTAATAACTCCTAATGACAACCACGCACCCCTCTCTATCAAAACTTCAAAGTCACCACCACAGCATACAAAGCACATGTCTACGACCCACAAGGGTCCGTAGACACCTTACCTAACCCTGTTGAACCTTCGCACATCGAGATACTACCCATTGTTGTAAAACGACACAGCAAATCCGCACCTAATCCCGCTATCAACAGCGATAAAGCTAAACATACAAAACCCTAGTATCAAATCATTCTCAACTACAAAACAACCAACACCCACGAAACATTCTGCAATGTATTTATAAAATGCAAACAAACAAAATTTCAAAAATCGCAAACCGGACCGTCATGTCCTTAAACATGTACCCCGAACCGGCATGTCCTTAAACGTGCATTATAGGCTTAATCGCTCTCACCTAATGAAAAGTAAACCTGACAAACCTAAGGGTAGTTAGGGTAAGTCGGGGTCGAGTCCACAAGGAGATGGTTGTATTTGTAGGTTACCTATGGAGTGGTTCTAGTCTCGGTCGATTCGAGTACTGGATGGTTTGTTAAAGCTAGAGCGTAGGAAATGTTTAACTTATATGGGAAAAGGTCTAGGAAGTCGGGTTAGGCACGGGGGAAGCTAGGTCAAGGGATGATGATCGGAATGAGTAGGAAATCGCTCTCGCTAAGGATAAAGCTCGGCCTCTCGGTCTTAAGCTTCCTCTAGGTCTCAAATGCGGGCTCTCGCAACTTACAAGTGAGGATCCTAATGATTGTCTCGTGCCTCTCCTAGAACTAGGCTTTTGTTCTTAAGTTCAAGGACGCTAGAAACTCGCCAAAACTTGATCAAGGAATCAACAAGCTGTAGGTTTATATTGGTATATAGACCTTTAAAATCACAGGATTATAATGAAAACTTTATATGATTTAAAGTCATAAAATGAAATTGCATAACATAGAATAAAGATATAGAATTAACCTTTTAATCCTAGTAAATTGGCCTAAGAACAATACCAAAAATATGGTATCTCCTAATTGAAACACCCAAGATGAGTCCAAGATATGCCCCTTTGAATTGCAAGAAAAATAATAGAAGAAAACTGATTTTCTCTCTAGGTATTTGTGTGTTGTGTGCTCTTAAAAATTAGGATGTATGATGAGTGAATTAGGGTTCGAATGAGGAGAGAATTTTAGTTAAATAAAACTCCCCTTTCCCTTGCTATCTCACGGCTCAAGTGAGCTATTTGGGGAGATTATATTCTCCTCAAATACAAGCACTTGTTGACCAAGAAAACGTATCTAGACAAGGATGTATCTGGACTCTTTTCTTTTGGTCATCTTAGCTTCTAATATAATGCAATATATTACTAGTGTCATCTGCATGGACCGACTATAATATATTATAAATATCCTTATATTTATAATTTACTAATTAATTATAACGGTTTATATTTAATTAGCTTGCATTATACACTACAATTAAATATAAAATTTTATATTCAATTCACGAATTACATTTAATTCGTCTCAGCTAATATTATTTAATCTGTATTAAATAGTCGTATCGCCATTACACTGACTACCATTTTAGTCAGTAACATCATCACACTGACTAACATTTTAGTCAACAACACTAACTAACCGTTTAGTCATTTAAGTAAGGCATGGATATGATCATTTTCTCAAATAATCACATCTCTCAAATACATCCTTTAGGTGTGACTCTTAGGGACCAGTTGATCACCGCCATCTGTATGACAATAACTTCAAACTTATCTAGCAAGCCAACAGTTATCGATAAACATTAATCAACTGATTAAATACAAAATGTACCCTGTGTACCTAAAGAGATTTATTTATGTTATTGCACTAACTGTGGAGGACACTAGCTCCAACAATCTCCCACTTGTCCGTACAAGTGTATGTGCGATAACCGATTCTCATATCCATAATAAATTTCTCCCACTCACTGTAAACCAATTTGCAAATTCCGTATTCACAAAGGTCGTATTTCACAAGTGATCAGTATCATGAGTGGTTTCCCCGACTAGAGAGTAACTTAACTGATAAACGAATCATTATTCGAGCATGGCCATGCAATTCCAGTTACAGCTCCTCGAGCGGCCCTGAGTAAAGTATTATAACTCGATAGAAGTTGGATATTTTCCTCAACTCGAATCCTGCAGATGTAAGCGCAGCATGAAATGACCCAGTGAAAATCTACTTAGCCTCCTATTACGATCGACCGTGAGAAAGAAACCAAAGTCACCCAAAATCTGCCTTAATCTCAAGAGACAGTCGATAGTCAAAAGAATCGACTTTAGGAACACTATGGATGTCCTATCCACGACCCGGCACCTAATGTTCTGAAATATTTAGGACTCCATGTAGTCGTCACAAAAATTGTCCTGCGCAATTTCAGTAAACCCGCATCTGTGATCGATCAGTCAACAGTTTGACTTATGGCTCGTTGAACCAACCATCAATCGACGTCACAAAATAATTTCCTGAGTTATCAGCTCGTGTAGGCGATCACGGACCAAAACAAAATATAAAGCAATTCAGTTCACTTTGAGGTGTCCAACGTTGTCTGCACAACCCTCATGAAAAACAATATATATAAAACAAAGCGATGATTTTATTAGAAGTTTTAGGAAAAACAAGTGTCAAATCCATACAAACAACTAATACAACTCAGGAACACGCTTAATTCCCATGGAAATAACGTACCTTCATGCTTATCATGTCTCAACGGTTTAGTGAGAGGATCTGCTACGTTATCATCCGTAGCAATCTTATCAATCACTATCTCCCTCTACTCCACGTAATCTCGGATCATGTGAGCCTTCCTTTGCACGTGCCGAGACTTGTTGCTGGACTTCGGCTCCTTTGCCTGGAAGATTGCACCACTATTGTCGCAATAGATGGTGATCGGGTCATTCGAACTAGGAACTACAGTTAGTCCTTGTAAGAACTGACGCATCCATATAGCTTCCTTCGCAAAGATCTCAAGAAAGATAGTACTTTCTGACTACCGTGGAATCTGCTATAACTGTTTGTTTAGGGCATTTCCAGCTGACCGCAGCGCCATTTAGAGTAAAAACGAATCCTGATTGAGACTTCGAGTCATCTCAATCCGTTTGGAAACTAGCATCTGCAGAACCGATCAAGGCAAGATAGCTCAGTGTCTCCTCCATAAGTCAATACCCAATCTTTAGTCCTCCGTAAGTACTTAAGAATGTTCTTTACAGCCATCCAGTGTGCTTCACCTGGATTGCCTTGGTATCGGCTCGTCATACTCAATGCATATGCCACGTCCGGACGTGTGCATATCATGGCATACATGATCGATCCTATTGCTGATGCATATGGAATCCGACTCATGCGCTCGACCTCTTCCGATGTCTTTGGTGCTTGAGCTTTACTCAATTGCACTCCAGAGATCATTGGAAGGTTCCCCTTCTTGGAGTTGGTCATGCTGAACCTCTCAAGAATCTTATCTATATAAGACTCCTGATTGAGGGATAACATCCGTCGTGATCTATCTCTATAGATACGGAGCCCCAAAATTCGTTGTGCCTCACCCAGATCTTTCATCTGGAAATGGTTCTTTAACCAAACTTTTACCAAAGTTAAGAGAGGTATGTCATTCCCAACCAAAAGTATGTCATCTACATACAGTATTAGGAAGACAATCTTGCTCCCACTCGACTTGATATATAGACATGGTTCCTCGACCGATCGAGTGAATCCATTCTCCTTTATCACTTGGTCGAAGCGATGATTCCAACTCCGTGAAGCTTGCTTAAGTCCATAGATGGAACGCTTAAGCTTGCAAACCTTCTTAGGATTTTTAGGATCTGTGTAACATTCGGGTTGTACCATGTACAACTCCTCCTCCAAATAACCGTTTAAGAAGGCGGTTTTCACGTCCATCTGCCAGATTTCATAGTCATGAAAGGCAGCAATCGCTAAGACAATCCGAATGGAACGAAGCATGACTACGGGTGCAAAGATCTCATCATAGTGCAACCCTTGCACTTGAGTGAAACCCTTTGCCACTAGTCGTGCCTTGTATATATCTGGTTGTCCTTCCACAGATCGCTTTATCTTGTAAAGCCATTTGCACTGAAGAGGCCGAGCCTTATTAGGTAAGTCAACCAGATCCCATACATTGTTCTCATACATAGAGTCCATCTCGGATTGCATGGCTTCTTGCCATAGCTTTGAGTCAGAACATGTCATGACACCTTTATAGGTTACGGGTTCGTTACTCTCAAGGAGTAATACGTCGTCTCTCCCATTCTCCTCGACCATACCGATGTATCTGTCTGGAGGAATGGAGAGTCTACCCGACCTCCTGGGTTCCAAGGGAATATTAACCGTAGCAGACGAAGAAGGAACAGTTTTCTCCATTGGTTGCTCGGTTGTTAGTTCAGGAATCTCCGACAGATCGAAGGTTCTATTGCTTCTCTTGTCTTCGAGAAACTCTTTCTCTAAGAACTTCGCACTAGCCGCAACAAAAACTCGGTGTTCGGTAGGCGAATAGAAGTAATGACCAAACATTCCTTTTGGATAACCAATAAAGTATGTCTTGACCGATCGCGGGCCGAGCTTATCCTCGTGTCTCCACTTGACATAAGCCTCGCACCCCCAAACCCGAATAAAGGACAAGTTAGGGACCGTTCCCTTCCATAACTCGTATGGAGTCTTGTCAACAGCTTTTGTCGGATTTCGGTTAAGTATAAGAGCAGCTGACAAAAGAGCATAGCCCCATAATGAGTCAGGTACAACCGTGTGACTCATCATGGATCGAACCATGTCAAGTAATGTTCGATTCCTGGCGTTCGAACACACCATTCAATTGTGGTGTTCCGGGTGGAGTTAACTGAAGTACTATCCCGCGGTCTTTCAGGTGTTGATCAAACTCAGTTGAAAGATATTCGCCACCACGATCTGAACGTAGTGCTTTTATCTTTCTATCCAGTTGGTTCTTAACCTTATTCTGGAATTCCTTGAACTTGTCGAAGGACTCACTTTTATGCTTCATTAAGTAGACATATCCATATCTACTCAAATCGTCCGTGAAAGTGATAAAATACATATAGCCATCTCTAGCGTTGATTGACATAGGGCCATACACATCAGTATGTATGAGTCCTAATGGGTCAGCAGCGCGCATTCCAACACCTTTAAAGGAAATTCGAGACATTTTGCCTATAAGACATGATTCACATGTGCCAAAAGTTTCATAGTCAAATGGGGCGATTGTCCCATTATCAATGAGCTTTTTCACGCGTTTGTCATTTATGTGTCCCATACGACAATGCCATAGATAGGTTTGATCTTTGTCACCAACCTTTGCTTTCTTGTTACTCACATGCATAATTTCTGTGGTTTGATCTAAAACATAAATTCCGTTCATGGAAACTGCTTTACCATAAATCATTTCATTCAAAGAGAAAATACAATATTATTCTTTATTAAATGAAAATCCTTCTTTATCAAGAACGGATCTGAAATAATATTTTGAATAAACTAGGTACATAGTAATGCTTATTCGTAAATAACTCAAATCCGCTTCGGGAGTTGGATTACATATGTTCCTACAGAAACTAAGCAAAGAACTCCTCGCTCCATCCCCCACTCGCAGGTCTACATCACCTCTTGCCAGAGTTTTGATGTTTCTTAGGCCCTGCAAATGATTACACAGATGAGAACCACAACCAGTATCAAGTACCCAAGTTCCGAAACTTGCATGGTTAATCTCAATCATATGAATAAAAGAAGACATACCAACAGGAACGACGCGGCCTGCTTTAATGTCCTCAGCATACACGGGACAGTTACGCCTCCAATGCCCAGACTTGTGGCAATGGTGGCACTCCATGCTTGGCTTTGCTTTTGCCTTGCCTTGTGAGCTACCGCTAGACTCACCAGGCCCACTCTTCGCAACCATTGGCCTTTTAAACTTTGGCTTACCTACTGTTAGGTTAGCCGGAGCCTTACCCTTACCCTTATGCTTGTTGCCTATCATGAGAACATCTTGTTTCATGCTCCCACTCAACTTCAGATCACTCTCCGTCTGTACGAGGAGTGAGTGAAGCTCATGCAGACTTTTCTGCATGTCATTCATGTAATAGTTTGCCCTAAAGAGGGCATACCCATCATGAAGGGAGTGGAGCACTCGATCAACGATGATCTTCTCATCGATCTTGCAACCAAGCTCCTCCAGTTTCTCAACATTCTCGATCATGTCGAGAAGGTGTAGACCAACCGATTGGCCCTTCTGGAGTTTTGCTTCAAAGAAACGAATGGTATACTCGTAACTCTTGATTCTCGGTGCTTTCGAGAACTCTTTGGTTAGGGTGGTCAAAATCTTGTTTGCACCTTGGGTTATGAACCGCCTTTGCAAATTTGATTCCATTGAATAGATGAGTACGTTCTGTATCGCTAGAGCTGGCAAGCTTGACCCGACCCGAGCGACCTGACCCGATAGGACCCGAAATTATAGCGACCCGAAACCGACTCGAACCGACCCGATGATGACCCGTAACCCGACACGACCCGATAAAGGTTGACCCGAAACCGAACCCGACCCGACCCGAGATGACCCGTAACCCGATTCAACCCGAGTTCATTTGATAGCTGACCCGACCCGAAATGACCCGTGACCCGAATTGACCCGAATTGACCCGAAACTTATAAGATTTTAAAGAAATTTTGAAACTTTTTTTAAAAATTTTCAAATTTTTCAATCTTTCAAATATACACCAAATATAATATTTGACATTTTGAGATTGAGATATAGTAAAACATTTAAATATTGGTTTGAAAAATATTAAAATTTCAAAATTTGTTTTGGCGCCAAAATTTAAGCTTAAATTATTAGTGACCCGAATTTGACCCGAACCCGATTGACTCGACAATTTTAGCTTTATCGACCGACCGATATGACCTTGACCACCCGAGACCGACTGAACATCATTATAACCCGAGATGACCCAACCCGATACGATCTAACCCGAATTCAAACCGACTCAACATCATATGACCCGAATCGACCCGAACCCGATATGACCCGACCCGATACAACCCGACCCAAACCCGACCCGAGTGACCCGATTGCCACCTCTATGTATCGCACCCGCCTCCATCATGAAATCACTATAAACATAGGCTTCATCTGCTCCTGCATCGGAGCCGGTTTAGCTCGATGATGGCTCGATCAAGTACTTGAGCTTACCGTCAGCGATGGCGGCATTCCGTAATGCGGCCTCCCAATCAGAAAAATTGGACCCATCTTACTTCAGTCGAGTTGACTGATTCATGCTGTCTATGAAAATTCTAAGCCATGATTCGCGTGTTAGTGTGGCACTTGGCATTGGTTCGTCAGTACGTACAGCCATTTGTTATAGTAGTTATATCTGTATATAACAAATTCGAAACTGTGAAAAGAAAGAAGAAGAAGAGAAAAGATAAGAAAACATCGTTTTATAGGTTTAAGTCGTAAAGCAATAACGTATTAAAGCAATGACTCGTGCACTCATATAATCGACCTCCCTCGAGAATTATATAAGTGATCCCAAGACTCAATTTTCTTTAAATTGATAAGCCAACCTCTTGGCTAATTCTACTGTTAGAATTCTTGGTCGATAGATTTCAGTAAATCCTATCTATTAGTCCATCATAACTACGAGATATTACTCGAACTATAATGTTGAGGTAAAACAGGTCAACACGTACTACTTACCCAACGTAGAAGGGGTCATGTGGAGAGTAAGGTCCCACATGCCTACCGACGAAGAAGGGACTCATAGCAGTTCTTCCTATAAAGACTAATCTCAATTTTAGAATAGAGGAAGGTCCCATCATCTCATTTTAATTCATTTTAAGTGAACAAATATCTAGCATTTTCGTGAATGATTAAATTGAGGTGATAGCCCTAAACAATGACATCCGTATGTCCATGATATACGATGCAACTATATGATCCATATTCATGCATATTAGGTGGTTTGGTTTAGTATAGGCGGAATATGATGCTACTATCTAACGACAATGCAATGAAAAACGGTAAAAGAAAACGCAAAAACGAAAAACACCTAGTGTGGCCTATCCCTATGAAAATAAAGACATAATACAATTTGGAATCCATCCATGGACCATAATGCTTTGTCTTCATTCTTCATCTTGGGCTTTAAGTGGGAGTTGAGCTCTCCATCTTGAATCTTCATCTTGAATCTTCTCAAATTACATTTTGAATTACAAAATAAACCTATTTACATTCTAATTCAAAATATGCCAAAAATAATAAAATTACAAGATTGGAGATTCGAGATCTCAAAAATTACAACCAAAATTATGTTTCCTTCATTACGAAAACACAATTTTCTAAGGCCACACTAGTAAATTACAACCTTTTGTACAAAATTAATGCGTAAAATTAAACCATTCAAAACATTCATTCACAAAAATAAAGCAACAACTAAAACAAAATATATAATCAATGCATACTATTGATTAAATTATCCAAACCACCTCTTTTAAATGATTATAATTATGCAACAATTCCTTAATTGTTCATAAAACATAACCAAAAATAATCCAAAATTTATATTATCAGTATAACATAAATTAGGTTACAAAATATTTTAAACTTCTTTAAAATATTTGGTATCAAATATTATGAACCTTTTCATAATAATATAATATTCATTATCTTTATAACAAATATTACCAAAAACATTGTAAAAACATTAATTTCCAAAAATAATATATTTTCGGCCAAATAACAAAAATATCCGAATTTTATTTATTTATTTTTTTAATTAAAATATACTCGGCCAAAAAAAAATAAAAAAAAATTACCAAAATAAAAAAAATAATTCGGCCAACTTAAAATTAATGAATTAAACTGATTTAATTCGATTATGCTAATGATTAGATCGATACTAACTCAATTTTAATCCGTATTAAACATTGATTTAAGAGATTCAAAATAACTTTTTAAATTAAACGTCTTAAACTGATAGATCTAATGATTAACAAATTAATATGTTCAGTAACATACAAAAATTTGGTCCTTTATAAAAATTTGTTTTAAAATTATACAAAATCGATTTTTTTATGAAAACCATATAAAAATTCATATGCCCTAAGGCTCTGACACCACTTGTAGGTTTATATCGGTATATAGACCTTTAAAATCACAGGATTATAATGAAAACTTTATATGATTTAAAGTCGTAAAATGAAATTGCATAACATAGAATAAAGATATAGAATTAACCTTTTAATCCTAGTAAATTGGCCTAAGAACAATACCAAAAATATGGTATCTCCTAATTGAAACACCCAAGATGAGTCCAAGATATGCCCCTTTGAATTGCTAGAAAAATAATAGAAGAAAACTGATTTTCTCTCTTGGTATTTGTGTGTTGTGTGCTCTTAAGAATTAGGATGTATGATGAGTGAATTAGGGTTCGAATGAGGAGAGAATTTTAGTTAAATAAAACTCCCCTTTCCCTTGCTATCTCACGGCTCAAGTGAGCTATTTGGGCAGAGTATATTCTCCTCAAATACAATCACTTGTTGACCAAGAAAACGTATCTAGACAAGGATGTATCTGGACTCTTTTCTTTTGGTCATCTTAGCTTCTAATATAATGCAATATATTACTAGTGTCATCTGCATGGACCGACTATAATATATTATAAATATCCTTATATTTATAATTTACTAATTAATTATAACGGTTTATATTTATTTAGCTTGCATTATACACAACAATTAAATATAACATTTTATATTCAATTCACGAATTACATTTAATTCGTCTCAGCTAATATTATTTAATCTGTATTAAATAGCCGTATCACCATTACACTGACTAACATTTTAGTCAGTAACATCATCACACTGACTAACATCTTAGTCAACAACACTGACTAACCGTTTAGTCATTTAAGTAAGGCATGGATATGATCATTTTCTCAAATAATAACATCTCTCAAACACATCCTTTAGGTGTGACTCTTAGGGACTAGTTGATCACCGCCATCTGTATGACAATAACGTCAAACTTATCTAGCAAGCCAGCCGTTATCGATAAACGTTAATCAACTGATTAAATACAAAATGTACCCTGTGTACCTAAAGAGATTTATTTATGTTATTGCACTAACTGTGGAGGACACTAGCTCCAACACAAGCACAATCAAACAAGACAATCAAAATGAGCGCAAAAACCTAACTCAAAAGATCATCAAAAACGCCCTAACTGAACACTCATGGTTCACCCTTCTCCCAAGATAATGAAACTACTCACACATAATGGAAACGATAACAAAAGCAAGGGAGAAGAATGAAAACATGATCAATAACTATATGAAATGAAATTGAAATCAAAGGAGAGAAGAAAACTACAATACCAATCAGAAAATCAAAGGAGAAACGGATGAATTCGAGCAACAAAAACCAAATAGATCAACGTAGTAGCGAATTTCGTCTCGGGAATTGAAAGTACAAATTATGAAAAGTATGAAAACCTAGGTTTATGAGAGAGTATTCTTTAGAGAGTCCTAAAAATAGTGTAAAAAGCATAGGGGTCGAAATTGATCAAAACCCAAGTATTATAGTCGATCAAATGAAGCATACGAAGAGTTTAGGGTCGTCCCAAGGGTCCGGGACAGCCATCCCAAGGGGTAGGGACGGGCGTCCCTATGCTTCCAGCTTTTTGCTTTTTATTTGTTCTTGCTCCAATCTTTTTGTATGTCGTCCCTATGGCTTGGGACAAGGCATGGCTCGTCCCTATGGCTTGGGACGAGGTCTAAAATGAGAATTTGAGTTTCATACTCTGTCCCAAGGTCTCGGGACATCTTCAAACATCAAGACATGGCTCGTACACAACCGAAACGGCACGAAACCAACTCGAAACACCACGAAACGAACTCGGAACTTCAAAGTATGGTCCAAACTAGCTTCCAACCACCTCTAATAAGCGTGTACCTACAAAATAGACACAAACACACCACAGAAACACGCAGAGGCGAAATAGAAAGCGAAATGCAAATAAAAGCATGAAAAAGGCCGAGAATCGCTATGGAAACGGGGGCTATAAGTATGTAAATATATGACACATCAGTGCACCTTTAACAAACACATTTCGTGGGCCGTCATGCCCCTAAACGTGCACCTTCAAACTCTCTACAAAAAACAAACACACTTTTTGGGCCGGCATGCCCTTAAACGTGCACACTCTCCACAAAAAGCAAAAGCATTTCCTGGGCCGGCATGCCCTTAAACGTGCACATTCTCCACAAAAATCAAAAGCATTTCATGGGCCGGCATGCCCCTAAACGTGCACCACACAAAAATACAACTCTGAACTACGCCGGTCTGATTCCACGTGGATACGTAGGCAGCTTTGCGAAAAGCGTGACCAACATTCAACACAAAAACGACGCGTTCAACGCTTAAAAAAGTTGAGAACATAGTCTAGACAAAGCAAACGTTTAAACAGACAACATTTGACACAAAAACGACGCGCCCGAAGCTTAGAAAGGTCGAGGGCCTAGTCGACACAAAACATTCGTCTAAAAACCCAAAGGGTTAAAAAGACGACATTCAACACAAAAATGACACGCCTGAAGCTTAAAAAGGTCGAAGGCACAGTCAACACAAACGCAAGATCATGATCCAAAGCTTAAAAAAGTCGAGAATATAACTCTTTTTATAAAACAGCAAATGAGGCAAACATAAACGACAACTTTCATTTCATTAATGATAGTCAAGAGCAATTACATTTTGGATTTTCGGTCTCTAGAGCAAAAGACAAAACTACGACCTCCGATGTCTTCTTAGGTCTTAGGAATAACAAAGCAAACTACAATGTCACCAGGGTTTAGAGTTGAGGACGAACTACAACAAGGTTCTTTCGACGCCATCAGCTGCACATGTTAATCCCGACATCCCTTCAATTCCCGGATCACAGATCACAAGTGGAGACGACAATTTTTCGACACCAAAACACCAAACATCATCCTCTCAGACAACGCATCGCCCAACTTGTAGGTTTATATCGGTATATAGACCTTTAAATTCACAGAATTAAAATGAAAAACTTTATAAGATTAATGGTCATAAAATAGAAATTGTATAATACAACAACAAGATTTAGAATTAACCTTTAATCCTTGCAAATCGGCCTATGAACAATACCAAAAGGATGGTATCTCCTAATTATCTCACCCAAGATGTATTTGTGATATGCCCTTGAATTGCTAGAATTTAGAGAAATTTTAGAGAAGAAAACAGTTTTTCTCTCTAGTATATTGTGTTGTGGAAGTGATCAATGAATTAAGGAATCAAATTGGAGAAGAAATAGGAAAACAAATCTCCTCCTAATACTACAAGAGTGGCCGGCCTCCTTTAGGTTATTTGGGGAGATATAATCTCCTCAAATATTCTACTTGTTGATCAAGATACAAAGTGTATCGGGACACGATGTACCTGGACACTTTTCTCTTGGTCATATTAGCTTTTTATATAATGCATTATATTACTAGTGTCATCTGTATGGACCGACTATAATATACTATAAATATCCTTATATTTATAATTTACTAATTAATTATAACGGTTTATATTTAATTAGCTTGCATTATACTCAATAATTAAATATAACATTTTATATTCAATTCACGAATTACATTTAACTCGTCTCAGCTAATATTATTTAATCTGTATTAAATAGCCGTACCATCATTTCACTAACTAACATTTTAGTCAGTAACATCATCACACTGACTAACATTTTAGTCACATTTGACTAACCTTTTAGTCAACAACATTGACTAACTGTTTAGTCATTAAATAAGGCATCAATATGATCATTTCCTCAAATAATCATATTTCTCAAACACATCCTTTAAGTGTGACTCTTAGGGACCAGTTGATCACCGCCATCTGTATGACAATAACGTCAAACTTATCTAGCAAGCCAACCGTTATCGGTAAACGTTAATCAACTGATTAAATACGAAATGTACCCTGTGTACCTTTAGAGATTTATTCATGTTATTGCACTAACTGTGGAGGACACTAACTCCAACAATCTCCCACTTGTCCGTACAAGTGTAGGTGCGATAACCGATTCTCATATCCATAATAAATTTCTCCGACTCAATGTAAACCAATTTGCAAAGTCCGTACTTTCAAAGGTCGTAGTTCACAAGTGATCCGAATCAAGAGTGGTTTCCCCGACTAGAGAGTAACTTAACTGATAAACGAATCAATATTCGAGCATGGCCATGCATTTTCAGTTACAGCTGCTCGAGTGGTCCTGAGAATAAATATTACAACTCGATAGAAGTTTGGATATTTCCCTCAACTCGAATCTTGCAGATGTAAGCGCAGCATGAAATGACCCAGTGAAAATCTACTTAGCCTCCTGTTACGGTCGACCGTGAGAAAGAAACCAAAGTCACCCAAAATCTGCCTTAATCTCAAGAGACAGTCGATAGTCAAAAGAATCGACTCTAGGAACACTATGGATGTCCTATCCACGACCAGGCACCTAATGTTCTGAAACATTTAGGACTCCATGTAGTCGTCACAAAATTTGTGCGAAATATTTTGTAATGTATAATATATACTCCATATGAATGTTTTTAGTTTTGAAAAAAATTTCGAACCCCCTATCTGAAAACTCTGGATTCGCCACTGGGTGACGACATACTAATAATGACGGTTATTGTTCGAACAGACAATTTAACCGAAAAAAAAAAATTCAAAGGAACATCGTCGAATTTTGCGTTTCACCAAGTTCAATGAAGGGGCTCATGATTTGATTAATTTAACTACCCATAAAACAAGCACCTCCATAAGTCAATACCCATTTCAGATGCCACGTCTGCACGTGAGCATATTATGGCATACATGATCGATCCTACTGCCTAAGCATAAGGAACACGACTTGGTCGTACTGAATCTCTCAAGAATCTTATCTACATAAGACTCCTGACTGAGGGATAACATCCGTCGTGATCTATCTCTATAGATACGGATCTCCAAAATTCGTTGTGCCTCACTCAGATCTTTCATCTGGAAATGGTTCTGTAACCAAACTTTTACCGAAGTTAAGAGAGGTATATCATTCCGAATCAAAAGTATGTCATCGACATACAGTATTAGGAAGACAGTCTTGCTCCCACTCGACTTGATATATAGACATGGTTCCTCGACCGATCGAGTGAATCCATTCTCCTTTATCACTTGGTCGAAGCGATAATTCCAACTCCGTGAAGCTTGCTTAAGTCCATAGATGGAACGCTTAAGCTTGCAAACCTTCTTAGGATCTTTAGGATCTATGAAACCTTCGGGTTGCACCATGTACAACTCCTCCTCCAAATAACCGTTTATGAAGGCGGTTTTCACGTCCATTTGCCAAATTTCATAGTCATGAAATGCGGTAATCGCTAAGACAATCCGAATGGAACGAAGCATGACTACGGGTGCAAAGATCTCATCATAGTGCAACCCTTGCACTTGAGTTAAACCCTTTTGCCACTAGTCGAGCTTTGTATATATCTGGTTGTCCTTCTACAGATCGCTTTATCTGGTAAAGCCATTTGCACTGAAGAGGCCGAGCCTTATCAGGTAAGTCAACCAGATCCCATACATCGTTGTCATACATAGAGTCCATCTCGGATTGCATGGCTTCTTGCCATAGCTTTGAGTCGGAACATGTCATGGCACCTTTATAGGTTACGGGTTCGTTACTCTCATGGAGTAAAACGTCGTCTCTCCCATTCTCCTCAACCATACCGATGTATCTATCTGGAGGAATGGAGAGTCTACCCGACCTTCTGGGTTCCAAGGGAATATTAACCGCAGCAGACGAAGAAGGAACAGTTTCCTCCATTGGTTGCTCGGTTGTTGGTTCAGGAATCTCCGACAGATCGAAGGTTCTATTACTTCTCTTGTCTTCGAGAAACTCTTTCTCTAAGAACTTCGCACTAGCCGCAACAAAACTTCGTTGTTCAGAGGGCGAATAGAAGTGATGACCAAACATTCCCGCTGGATAACCAATAAAGTATGTCTTGACCGATCGCGTCGAGCTTATCCTTGTGTCAACTACTTGACATAAGCCTCGTACCCCAAACCCGAATAAAGGACAAGTTAGGGACCGTTCCCTTCCATAACTCGTATGGAGTCTTGTCTACTGACTTTAGACGGACTTGATTAAGTATATAAGAAAGAAATTGACAAAAGAGCATAGCCCCATAATGAGTCGTACAACCGTGTGACTTCATCTTGGATCGAACCATATCAAGTAATGTTCGATTCCTTCGTTCGGACACACCATTCAGTTGTGGTGTTCCAGGTGGAGTTAACTGTAATACTATCCCGCGGTCTTTCAGGTGTTGATCAAACTCAGTTGAAAGATATTCGCCACCACGATCTGAACGTAGTGCTTTTATCTTTCTTTCCAGTTGGTTCTCTACCTTATTCTGGAATTCCTTGAACTTGTCAAATGACTCACTTGTATGCTTCATTAAGTAGACATAACCATATCTACTCAAATCGTCCGTGAAAGTGATAAAATACCTATAGCCATCTCTAGCGTTGATTGACATAGGTCCGCACACATCAGTATGTATGAGTCCTAATAGGTCAGCAGCGCGCATTCCAACACCTTTGAAGGAAATTCGAGACATTTTGCCTATGAGACATGATTCACACGTGCCAAAAGTTTCATAGTCAAATGGGGCGATTGTCCCATTATCAATGAGCTTTTCCACGTGTTTCTCATTCATGTGTCCCATACGGCAATGCCATAGATATGTTTGATCTTGTCACCAACCTTTGCTATCTTGTTACTCACATGCATTATATCTGTGGTTTGATCTAAAACATAAATTCCGTTCATGGAAACTGTTTTACCATAAATCATATCGTTTAAAGTGAAAATACAGCTATTATTCTTTAAAACGAAAATCCGTCTTTATCACGTACGGATACAGAAATAATGTTTTGGATAAACTAGGTACATAGTAATAATTATTCAGTAATAACTCAAATCCGCTCGGGAGTTGGATTACATATGTTCCTCTTGAAGCAGGAACTCTTGCTCCATTCCCCACTCGCACAGATGAGAACCACAACCAGTATCAAGTACCCAAGTTCCGAAACTTGCATGGTTAATCTCAATCATATGAATAAAAGAAGACATACCAACAGGAATGACGTGGCCTGCTTTTGTGTCCTCAGCATACACGGGACAGTTCCGCCTCCAATGCCCAGACTTGTGGCAATGGTGGCACTCCATGTTTGGCTTTGCTTTTGCCTTGCCTTGTGAGCTACCGCTAGACTCACCAGGCCCACTCTTCGCAATCACTGGCTTTTTAAACTTTGGCTTTCCTACAGTTAGGTTAGCCGGAGCCTTACCCTTACCCTTCTTGTTGCCGATCATGAGAACATCTTGTTTCATGCTCCCACTCAACTTCAGATCACTCTCCGTCTGTACGAGGAGTGAGTGAAGCTCATGCAGACTTTTCTGCATGTCATTCATGTAATAGTTTGCCCTAAAGAGGGCATACTCATCATGAAGAGAGTGGAGCACTCGATCAATGACGATCTTCTCATCGATCTTGCAACCAAGCTCCACCAGTTTCTCGACGTTCTCGATCATGTCGAGAAGGTGTGGACCAACCAGTTGGCCCTTTTTGGAGTCTTGCTTCAAAGAAACGAGTGGTATACTCGTAGCTCTTGATTCTCGGAGCTTTCGAGAACTCTTTGGTTAGGGCGGTGAAAATCTTGTTTGCACCCTGGGTTATGAACCTTCTTTGCAAATTGGATTCCATTGAATAGATGAGTACGTTCTGTATCGCACCCGCCTCCATCATGAAATCGTTGTAAAGATAGAGTTCATTTGCTCCTGCATCGGGAGCTGGTTTAGCCGGCAGTGGCTCAGTCAAGTACTTGAGCTTACCGTCAGCGATGGCGGCATTCCGTAATGCGGCCTCCCAATCAGAAAAATTGGACCCATCACTCTTCACCGAGTGGGTGATTCATGCCGGCCCATAAAAATTCTAAGCCATGATTCGCGTGTTAGTGTGGCACTTGGCATTGGTTCGTCAAGACGCATGTACCATTTGTTATAGTAGTTGTATGCTGTATATAACGAATTCGATCATCGTGAAAAGAGAGAAGAAGCGAGAAGATAAGAAAACATCGTTTTAAAGGTTTAAGTCGTAAGCAATAACGATTTAATGCAATGACTCGTGCACTCATATAATCGACCTCCCTCGAGAATTATATAAATGATTCCAAGACTCAATTTCTTTAAATTGATAAGCCAACCTCTTGGCTAATTCTACTGTTAGAATTCTTGGTCGATAGATTTCAGTAAATCCTATCTATTAGTCCACCATAACTACGAGATATTACTCGAACTATAGTGTTGAGGCAAAATAGGTCAACGCATACTACTTACCCAACGTAGAAGGGGTCATGTGGAGAGTAAGGTCCTACATGCCTACCGACGAAGAAGGGGCTCATAGTATGCTTTTCCTATAAAGACTAATCTCAATTTTAGAATTAGAAGAAGGTCCCATCATCTCATTTTAATTCATTTTAAGTGAACAAATAACTAGCATTTACGAGAATGATTAATTTGAGGTGATAGCCCTAAACGAATGACATCCGTATGTCTATGAAAAGAAAGCAACTATATGATCAACTATATGATCCATTTTCATGCATATTAGGTGGTTTGGTTTAGTTTAGGCGGAATATGATGCTACTAACTAATGTGAATGCAATGAAAACGGCAAAAGGAAAAACGCAAAAACGAAAACACCTAGTGTGGCCTATCCCTTTGAAAATAAAGACATATACAAATTGGAATCCATCCCCCCTAAAGCTGTCTTCATCCTTCATCTTGGGCTTTAAGTGGGAGTCCATCTTGAATCTTCATCTTGAATCTTCTTAAAATTACATTTTTGAATTACAAAAATAAACCTATTTACATTCTAATCCAAAATATGCCAAAATTAAAAATATTACAAAATGGGAGATTCGAGATCTCAAAAATACAACCAAAATTATGTTTCCTTCATTACGAAAACATAATCTTCTAAGGCCACACTAGTAAATTACAACCGTTTGTACAAAATAATGCGTAAAATAAACCATTCATTCAAACATTCATTCACAAACATATATAAATAGCATCAACTAAACATAATAAAATCAATGCATACAAATTGATTAAATCCAAACCACCCTTTTATAAATGATTATCATTATGCAACAATTCCTTAATTGTTCATAATATCTTATAATCAAAACAATAATCCAAAATTTATATTATCAGTATAACATAAATTAGGTCACAAATATTTTAAACCTTTTTTAAAATATATGGTATCAAAATTATGAACTTTTTCATAATAACATAATATTCATTATCTTTATAACAAATATTACCAAAAAAAATAATTTCCAAAAATTTAACAAAACTTTCGGCCAAAGTATAAAATATCCCAAATAATAATTTTTTTTTTTTTTATAAAATATACACGGCAAAAAAAAAAAAAAAAAAAAAAAAAGATATTCCAAATTAAATATTTCGGCCAACATGAATAATGAATTAAACTGATTTAATTCGATTATGCTAATGATTAGATCGATACTAATTCAATTTTAATCCGTATTAAACATTTATTTAAGACATTCAAATTAACTTTTTAACTTAAACATCATCAATTGATAGATCTAATGAAAAGCATAACAATATGTTCATTAACATACAAGAATTGATCCTTTTATGTTTTAATTCAATCGGTATTAAATCAAAACTAATGCAAATTCATATGTGATCGTTTTAACATCTTAAAACATCGATAATTATGAATCAAAAAGACCAAAACATACCAAAAAGAAGCAAAAACATACGGCCATCACACAAAATCAATTCGGCCACTCAAAAATTTTGTTTAAAATTTATACAAAATCGATTTTATGAAAACCTTATAAAAATTTCATGTGCCCTAAGGCTCTGACACCACTTGTAGGTTTATATCGGTATATAGACCTTTAAATTCACAGGATTATAATGAAAAACTTTATAAGATTAATGGTCATAAAATAGAAATTGTATAATACAACAATAAGATTTAGAATTAACCTTTAATCCTTGCAAATCGGCCTATGAACAATACCAAAAGGATGGTATCTCCTAATTATCTCACCCAAGATGTATTTGTGATATGCCCTTGAATTGCTAGAATTTAGAGAAATTTTAGAGAAGAAAACAGTTTTTCTCTCTAGTATATTGTGTTGTGGAAGTAATCAATGAATTAAGGAATCAAATTGGAGAAGAAATAGGAAAGCAAATCTCCTCCTAATACTACAAGAGTGGCCGGCCTCCTTTACGTTATTTGGGGAGATATAATCTCCTCAAATATTCTACTTGTTAATCAAGATACAAAGTGTATCGGGATACGATGTACCTGGACACTTTTCTCTTGGTCATATTAGCTTTTTATATAATGCATTATATTACTAGTGTTATCTGTATGGACCGACTATAATATACTATAAATATCCTTATATTTATAATTTACTAATTAATTATAACGGTTTATATTTAATTAGCTTGCATTATACTCAACAATTAAATATAACATTTTATATTCAATTCACGAATTACATTTAACTCGTCTCAGCTAATATTATTTAATCTGTATTAAATAGTCATTATCATTTCACTGACTAACATTTTAGTCAGTAACATCATCACACTGACTAACATTTTAGTCACATTTGACTAACCTTTTAGTCAACAACACCGACTAACTGTTTAGTCATTAAATAAGGCATCAATATGATCATTTCCTCAAATAATCATATTTCTCAAACACATCCTTTAGGTGTGACTCTTAGGGACCAGTTGATCACCGCCATCTGTATGACAATAACGTCAAACTTATCTAGCAAGCCAACCGTTATCGATAAACGTTAATCAACTGATTAAATACGAAATGTACCCTGACCTTTAGAGATTTATTCATGTTATTGCACTAACTGTGGAGGACACTAACTCCAACACAACTTCAAACCCTCGCCATTACGACAGTTACACCCTTTTTGCACTAAAAACACCTCCATTTACTCAAAAGAACACGGCCGTGTATCACATCACCTCGTTTTACATCCCTTCTTTACGATTTTTGTTTTTTTTTTACATTCAAAAAACCCGTCACCCTCAAACACACTTTCAACTCGACGCAAACTACAATTCTCGCTTTTCGCAACTCATATTTCAAAAAGCACAGTTTTTATATTGCGTTTTCATCAAAACACTTTTTGCAAACTTCATACATCATTTTGTTAAAAACACGTTTTACGCATGTTTTCTCATAAAGCACGATGCATTTTCTTGAAACAACATTTTCACGCATTTCGAAACCCATGATCTCAATCGAGATTCGCGTTTTCGCACGACTAACAATACATTGCAGGTTTCAAAATACAACAATATATAATTCTCAACGACCCCATCCAACTGACAGTGTCCGTCCAACGGCACTAACATAAGGCGATTATATTACAACATCCATGTCGCACAAATTCCGGCCAAGCCGTACAACCACGCTCATCTCCATAACCACATACAGCTTCATACAAAAACATACAAAACAGCCACAATAACACCCTTACAACAACAAACACATTACAAAACAACCCTATACCTTAGACTCGCCGCGGCGACGCAACTCCTCACGAGGCGCGCCAAGCCTGGACCTGGTAGCCACCCAACTCCTGCTCGCACCTCGAACTACGCATGACCTGGCCTCCGTCTCGACTGCACCTCGGTAGTCCACTGCAAAGCGAAAGATCGACCTGTTTGGGGCTAAAATCAAAAACAGCTACAACAAGTTTGACTAACGTTTCACACTGAAACCTAAGTCAAACTGGGGGCTAAAATCGAAAACAGCTACAACAAGTTTGAGTAACATTTTACACTACAACCTAAGTCAAACTAGGGGGCTAAAATCGAAAGCGGCTCCAACAACAACAACGACACAAAGCATTAAACCTCTTTTACGAGTCAAACAAAAACACCCAAACCTCTTTTGCGAGTCCAGCAAAGCACTAAACCTCTTTTACGAGTCACACAAAAACACCAAACCTCTTTACGAGTCCCACAAAAACACCCAAACCTCTTTTACGAGTCCAGCAAAGCATTAAACCTCTTCACGAGTCAAATAAAACACAAAAACCTCTATTACGAGTCACACAAAAACACCAAACCTCTTTACGAGTCCCACAAAACACCCAAACCTCTTTTACGTGTCCAGCAAAGCATTAAACCTCTTCACGAGTCACACAAAACACCCAAACCTCTTTTACGAGTCCAACAAAAGCACCAAACCTCTTTTACGAGCCCAACAAAAGCACCGAGCCTCTTCTACGAGTCAAATACATAAACACACAGCCTTTTATACAAGCTGTACACTTTTTACGAAAATGACATTGAAGCACGAACACCAGATCAAACATGCAGCAAACATCCAGCACGCAAAGTTCGGTTAGATTACAAAGCGCCGTCAAGAAGCATTCAACATCAACAACCATCTCAAGCGCAACGCAGAGTTCGGCTAGACTACAAAACGCCATCAAGAAGTATTCATACACAGGCTGGCATGCCCCTAAATATGCAGGACCGTCATGTCCTTAAACATGTACCCATCGTCCCTCCCCGCATTTCCCGGCACTAAGTCCTCGTCTCTCCCCGAGACACATACTTAGCGCCGCCAGACAGTATCGAGACTGTAGTGGTCAGGATACTATCTTTTAAGTTTGACTAGCGCTTTAGTCCAAGCTCAGTCAAACTGGAGGCTCTGTAGATACCCGTATCCGTACCCCCAAAAAACAAGCCCGATGACGAAAATGGACTTTTATGCATGTTTTATAAATAGACGAAACGGTACAAAGTGTCTAAAATATTTTAGTCGTTTTTAACGTATTATTAATTTAAAATTGCATTTTTCGTAAAATGAACATTAATTTTGTCGTTCTATTTCAAGCCGAGTAATACGACACGATTATTTCACGCACAAAACAGCCCACAAAACAGCTCACAAAAATCGACCTCACAAAAACAACCCACAAAATACGCACTCAAATCAGGTCAACGCACCTCCCGAGTCACATTCTCGTAAAACCAAATTTTACGACATCACAAAATAATACAATACAAAACAATTTTATTTCGAGTCAAAATCGAAAACACGACAAAAACCGAGACGCGAAACAAAACCGAGCCCCAAACGTATAACTTTGGTCCAATGGACCAAAGCTTCAACCCCCCTCAATATCCAAGCCCAAAATCAAATCACAATCCATCACATACGTCACAATACAAAAGGCGACTTCTTTTGCTTCCAGTTTTTGCACTGGCGACTTATTTTGGCCCAAATACACCACTAGCGACTTGTTTTGGCCCAAATTTCACACTGGCGACTTGTTTTGGCCCAAATTTCACACTGGCGACTTGTTTTTGAGTCTTGTACGAGTTTAACCCTTTTTCTATAAATACACACTCCCTCATTCATTCAACACACAACTTACACTTAGCATTCTAAAAACCGTCTTTGTGTTTTAAGGTAAACACTTTACTTTCGGACCAGACTTTTTAGACTCGGACAAAGGGTTACCTTAACCCGACTCAATATTGGCCTAACGAACCCGTATTCGTAATACGGTTGTAGTAATTCGGATTCCTAATCCGTCTAAACCTCGCCAATATTGCATAAACAAACGACCCACTTTCACTAAAGCAAACCGACGTTACATTTTACATTATGCAAATTCTCATTCATGCATTAAGTATTGACTAAACACGGATTCGACATAAACTTGTACCGTTTCAACTAATCTTTTAAACATGCAAAACTGATCAGGGTTTTCAAAATACTAGAATTAGACAAAAGTCGGCAAATAACGTTTTATACTAATTCAAATCAATGAATTATTATTTTACGTACATTTCCTATAGCAAAACGTCATGACTTTGACGACTCACATTCATTATTTTGCATTTTTATCGAGTCATATTCGCACTTGTACGTAGCGTTTTATTAGCTCAAACATCGAAATTAAGCAATTGTTTTCAAATTAGTAGAGACTACTTTACGTAGGCTTTTTTTATTTCAGTTTTTCATAAAAAAAATTGATAAAACTTTCGAAAAGTAACCTTGCCCTGAACCCTCTCTGGTTTCACAATAACCTTAGAAGGATAGGTATCGACGCCCCTTGAATTCTAAGACTCGCGTCTTACAATTCAAGACGCGTTAAAAAGGTTCCAAATTCCTTTAAATATTTGGTGGCGACTCCATTTGTAAAGACGATTTTCAAGTACTTAAGCAATGATATCCCCCATAGCAACTCGTACACTTTGCACACTCGCAATTTTTCTCACAGAAGAACCCGCCTCGACGGAAGGGCTCATGAAAGGTCGAGAGCGATCCGCCTCTGTACCTTCAGTAACTATAAATATTTTCGTTACATTAATCGTCTTGACAAACGCAAAAAGACATCATGTGGCAAATGAACTTGAATGGAGGGAGTACAATATAATAATAATAATAATAATAATAATAATAATAATAATAATAATAATAATAATAATAATAATAATAATAATAATAATAATAATAATAATAATAATAATAATAATAATAATAATAATAATAATAATAATAATAATAATAATAATAATAATAATAATAATAATAATAATAATAATAATAATAATAATAATAATAATAATAATAATAATAATAATAATAATAATAATAAGTTTCATTTTGTAAGAAAAAAAGTTTCAGAAATTTTGGTGTAAATTGTTTCATTTTGTTAGACTAAGAGTTTCATTTTGAGATTAGTTCATTTTGGTGAACTTAAATGTTCAAAAAAGAAAGGTAGGATGATCCTTTAATTGGTGTAGCTTTTCTTTATCCTACCTGAAAGATAGACTGGTGAATTTATAGTTTATATGTTTTAAAATGAGAATTTAATAGTAATTACAAAGTAGTTACAATTTATATAGTATAACAGTTCCATTAATATGCTTTAAGAATTTTTAATGCAAGTGTAGATACTCCCTCTGTTTCAATGAATTGTTTACAGTTTGACTTTTTTGTGAGGGGAAAAAAGTCAAACTCTAAACAAATGACTGAGACAGAGGGAGTATAAGTCAGAAATAGTACTTGCTAATAATGACTTTTTAAAAACTTAGAAATATCTTAAGTTCCAAACAAAATAACAATATAAGTTTCTGAAAAACATCACTAACAAACTACTTCAGTTGATGTTCAATACTAGTTCATGTCTAACATTAAAACGTTAAATTTCAACAGTACAAAAAAATCCCTCCAACAACAATTAGTAGTGTTAATTGCGAACACTGTTTAGCATGTTTGGCCCTCAATTCTGCCAAGTATCGAGCATCGGTGACTTTCTGTGCAATGGTCTTCTTGTTGTTGTTGAATTTTGACAATTTTTGGAGGAGTTCATCCCGCACCCTGTTAATGTCCGATAGCAAAAGAGACGCAGCAACCTGAGCAACAAGATAGCGACGGTGCATTTTTTTTGACAAAGTTTTGTCTTCAATAAAAGATCCTTCATAAAGTACTAAGTGCATCGTTGTGAAAAGTCCAGACTCGGGGTTGTTAGGGTGCTTATCTTTCCAATGGAAATCTATATCACGCCGTTTGAAGTTGACGACATCAGTCTCTTTCGGAAGGCCCTTGTACTCAATGTAGTCGCTAATGGTCTTTGACTGCAAGTACATGGATATTTAGTAAACTGAAATATTTAGTGATAATAAAAGAAAAGTAAAACAGAAACGTACGACGAAAGTTGCAGCCCTGTTGTATATTGTCGAGCTACTGTTGAGGTTGGTCAGGTAAGTGTTGTCAAGTATATCAATTGTATGTTCGTTGAAGTTGACACATACGGTGGAGTGGTGATCATTGACGATAATTAGGACAAACAACAAGCCTACGTCTATGTTGAATGTATCACCACAGTCCGATGCATGTTTATCCCATGTTTCGTAAAGCTCGTCGATCAATGGTGTGAGCTGTGAAGCTTCGATATCGGTATCCATGATTCTCATCAGTATTCACTACATACAGTATTGAAACACAAATATATGAAATACTGTTGAGGAACTATTGAACTGTATGAGTGAAACTGTTATTGACTTAAATTGAAACTGAAAAGCTGACTGTAAATGTTTAGTGGGTAATTACCATGTGACGCAGACCAAAGAAAGTCATCCGTGGTTTTTCATAGTCAGAGGGCTCTACATAATTGAAGCACGGAGCACATAACTTTGGTCTTTGAATGCTTCGACAAAGAGATGGACGTTATCTAGGGGGTAATTCTTGAAAGACAACTCAAGCAATCCATCAAATCCAATTCTCCCACAACAGCCCTCTGAGCTTCATTGAAGTCAGTCCTCAAAGTCACAAGTTTCCTCGACCGATACTTAACAAGGAAAGCTTTCTTTCCATTCTCTTCATTGACAACACTTTCATTAGCACCACTAGACATCTAGGGAAAAAAAATTGAAAAATAAACCTGTAATCACCTTTTTTTGAAAAAAAAAATCACGTTCTAACAACAATTAAAATGAAAATGACTAGAACTTTGATTAACAAAAAAATCGTTCAAACAATAACAAAAATAGTAAGACTTAGTTTTAAAAAAAATAAAGCATTGAAGGGGAAAAAAAATTAATTCAAATACTGTAACTGAATTAGAAAATCAAAAAATGTATACAAGCCCAAAGAGTTGGAATCAACAGTGTACCCTAGATAACAAAAATACGGACAAATGAACACATAGGATGAACAATAAAAAAACCCCACAAATTTAACAAGAACAGGGAACATTGAACATAAAAAAATTGCAAATAAATTAACGAAACAAAAAAATAAAAAGAAACATACCTAATTAGGTAATTGGAACTTTGAAGAGCCGGGAAAAAAATTGAAGAAATAGGAAAGAAAATCTGGTAAAACAGACAAAATACGAGGAAACTAGCGAGTATCGATGATGAAGAAAAAACTCTGAAAAGTTGATACTGAAGTTTAGTCGAAAATGGTAGGCATAAATTTCGAGATGAATTAGGTTGATTTTAGGGATGACAATGGTTGAAGTAGGAATTGAAGGGTTTTGCAGTGGAAAAATGAAATAGAGTGAGAATGTTAGGGATTGAAACGAGGAGATATTATCGGGATTTGATTTTTCTTTCTTTTTTTTAATTCAATTTAGCATTTAATATCATGTTTATGTGAAGATTAAATCTGGATCGTTGGATTGTTTGGATCTAAAGGCTGAAAATGAGACTTAAAGACTTAGCAAGATTAGTGAGACTTAAATGATCCTATTACTATATATATATATATATATATATATATATATATATATATATATATATATATATATATATATATAGAAATAGGTTATTTAGAGTCCACCCTTAGTCTTAGAGTCCTAGAGTTCTCATCTCAGCCCTTAGATCAAATTCAATGGATGGCTGAGATTAACTTTGCAATAAATGCATTGTCCCCCTCCAAAAAAAAAAAAAAAAAAAAAAAAAAAGAGAAAAATGACAAAAAAAAAAAAAAAAAAGAAGAAAAAAGAAATAAAAAAACAACAGAAAACGAGAAGAACAAAAGAACGTTCACCTTACTCCTCCAAAAAAAACACAATTCACAATTAATTCAAATATTTTCAATCTCTCTCTCCAAAATTAATGACTCTTCAATTTTTCTCCCCAAAAAATTTCTGATTCAATTCATCTACTTCAACTCTCAAATTCAATTCATCTTTTTCAATTCTTCATCTTTTTCGCCATTGCTATCATTCAGATTTCTTATTGAACACTGTCATCGTTATTTTTGTTTGATAAAAGGTGAGTTCCATCTCGTTAATTTTCGTTTAGATTTTGTAGTTCAAGTTTTAATTTTTATGTTTTGATTTATTTATTTTTGGGTTCTTCTATTAATTTGATACAGAAATTTGTATATTTCTTGTTTTTCTGTCAAACTTTCACTAAAAAAATTGAAAACCCTAAATATTGATTGTTATTCCTTTGATTTTTCGGTGTTTTTTTTTTTTTTTTGGTTTTTCGTATTTCGTATTATTTAGTTACAAATTAGGTTGAATTTTATAACTTATAATTGTAATTGATTTTTCAGTTTGTTATTTTTTTGATTTCAAACTAGGTTGAATTTTTAACTTAAAGATTTAATTTTTATGTTAAGTTCTTCATTAAGTTCTTCAAATTGGAAACCCTAAAAATTGATTGTTATTCCTTTTTCTGCTGTTTTTAGTGATTTTAAATTTTGTCTCATTTTTGTCGATATAAATTTTGTCCCATGTTTGTAGGTGGTTCTTTAATTATGTTTATAATTCTGTTCCTGAAATCGGAATTTCATATTTTGTGTTTATAATTCGTTTTTTTGGTGTTGGAATTTCATTTTTATTGTGTTTTAAGAAAAACAGACATGTTGTAATTTTAGGGTAATGTGTGTCATATTCTTTTTTCTCTCTTAAAACTCCTGATTATACTCTTAGAATTCTTTTTTTGAGAACTGATTGTCAGATTATGTGAATATGATTCTTTTTTTTTGTTACTAGAATTTCAGTTTTAGTTCTGATAAAGCGATTGTGTTTATAATTATGTTCATTAATTGTGTTTATAATTTTCTTCCTGAAATTGGAATTTCATATTATGTGTTATAATTCGTTTTTCGTCTGTTAGAATTTCATTTTTTGTGTTTATAAGAGAAACTGATTATCTGTTATAAATTCTCTTTTTACATACTGGAATTTCATATTATGTGATTACAATTCTTTTTTTTTCTTAAATTTCTTAAATTACTGTAATTTAGTTGTCTTACTGGAATTCTCTTTTTACATACTGGAATTCTCTTTTTACATTCTGGAATTCTCTTTTTAAATTATTGTAATTTGTTTGTCTTACGTTTATGTTTGTAGGAGGTTCATGAGTTGTATATGCACATGCGACGGAATGCGATTGCTTGCCACTCTTGCTACACTAACGCTGCTTCAAGGATGAAGAAGCTAACAACCCCCCGTGCTGTTGACCTATCCTCTACTTCTACTCAGTCAACTTGAAGCGTGATGTTTTACTTGAAAACGTCTCCCAATTTCTGAAGAGGAAGCCTGACCTTATAAAGTTGCTTAAAGCGCAGCGTCAGATACAGCGGAAGATGTAGAAGTGCTCTAAATGAAGCGCTGTCACCATTTAACTGCTCATTGAACTCTTCGCTTTGTTTTGCTTTATCCTATCGTTGTGAAACACCGTCTTTATTAAACTATGTCAATATTGAACCGATTAATTTGTTTTCATTTTTACATTGGTTTGTACTTTGGTTTTAGATCAACTATGTTTCATCTTTATGTTTCATCTCAATTTAGTAGTTATAAATCAACTATGTTTCATCTTTATGCAATTTCAACATACTCGTATATTTGAAAAACTATAACATCAATTCCTAAATATAAAAATTCTGCTATGTTTGTAACCATAACAGAATTTCAACACATATATTTGAAATTTTAACAACCTTATTTGAAATTGCTGGAAATTCTTTTAGAATTTCCACTATGTATACTCAATATACTAACAATTCAACAAGTACATTTGAAAATTTGATAAGTATGTTCTGAATTTTGCTAAATAATCCTACTATATGTACTAATCATAACAGAACCTCAACTCACATTTTCTAGAATCTCAACATGTTTTTTTGGGATTTCAACATAATTTTAAAAAACCTCAACAACAACTCACATAGTGTCAATGATTTTCGGTGTTCAGTATTTGTAACTCCAACAGTTACATACAGTATATAATTTCAATCTTCGAATGAAACTCTTTCTTTTGCTCATTAAACAAAGAAAAATAATTCGGTAACAACGATAAAATTACAATAACTAAATAAACTTGCCATAAACTAAATACGTTACAAATTCATTCCAATCTAATCACACTAAACTTCATCGTCGATGTCACCAGACCCGTTAGGTGAGTCTCACCAAACTGAAGCCTTTTTAACCATTGAGTATTTGTTGGTCGAGTAAGTTTGATCGAACAAAACAAAATTGCCAAACACCTCGCCAATCCGCCAGACCATATTGTACGATTTTTTTCAGCATCAACCCTCGTTCACAACACCAAACAGTACAGCAGTCTAATTATTACACAACTCCAGTGATAAAAAAAGATTCAAATTCTGAAATTTCTACACAAAAATTTATAATTTCAGTCCTAAAAAATCGAATTCCAATTTTAATGCACTGCTAGTAATACAAATAATATATTTCACTTTTGAAATTTCAACAACAAAATTTAGAATTTTAAGCCTGTAGAATAGAATTTCAATTTCATAACAATGTTAGTCAGACAAACAACATATACCAGTTATGAAATTTCAGCACCATAATTTAAAATTTTAAGTCTAGTAAAAGAAATTCCAATTTACTAACCTTAAATTAGAGACAATGAACGACTTTTTATTCTGCCCACATCGTAAAAAATTCAAAAATGAAATTTTAAGACCCAAAAATGAAATTTTAACATATATTTTTTAAATTCCGACCACTCGTCTTCTAACTACACGAACATTTTAAAACTCAAACCTTTTACACTTTCTTCTTGCAAATCCACCATCTTTTACTTTAATCCATTTACACCTGCAACAACATCAAAACACCAAAAAGTAAACAATCTTGAATTTCAAATTTATTGATTAAAACCAAAAAAATAAAATAAAAATTCTTCCTTTAAAACAAGACTAATAAAAAAAGCACGAAATTCTCCTTTTTTTGCAGTTTTAACAAGTTCTTTTGCAGATCCACTCAAGAAAATATAACATCAAAAATGCAGTACCACCATTTGGATACGATTTAACTTATTATTCTGCCCACATCGTAAAAATACAAAAATGAAATTTTAAGACCCAAAAATGAAATTTTAACATATATTTTTAAAATTCCGACTACTCGTCTTCCAACTACACGAATGTTTTAAAACTCAAACCTTTTTACACTTTCTTCTTGCAAATCCACCATCTTTTACTCTAATCTATTTACACCTGCAACAACATCAAAACACCAATAAGTAAACAAACTTAAATTTCAAATTTATAGATTAAAACCAAAAAATTAAAATAAAAATTCTTCCATTAAAACAAGACTAATAAAAAAAAAAAAGCACGAAATTCTCATTTTTTTGCAGTTTTAACAAGTTGTGCCGCAGATCCACACAAGAAAGTAAGGATTATGCAGGTTGCAAATTAAAAAAAAAAAATGGAAAAATGGACCGAAAAAAAAGAGAAAGAGGAAGAAGAAGGGAGAGAATTTGGTAATTTGAAATGAGTTCAAATGAAAAATGAAAAATAATAATTAACCATCATTGAAAAAGCAAATAACCCAACAATTGCCTCGTAACTGTACAACTAATTTCAGTTTTTTTTTTTTTTTTTTTTTTTGTAATTAATTCACTTGTAATCTCAGCCCTACATTGTCTATTGATCCTATGGCTAATATAAGGACTCTAGGACTCTCTCAACTACATGGACTCTATATAACTTTACTCTATATATATATATATAGAGATAAGATCTTTCAAGCCCTAAGTTTTGGGAAAGTCATTGAGTCCAGACATCCGCTTTGAGATTTTAACACAAAAATTTGAGATTTTAACACAAAAATTTAGAACTGCAAAATTCCAGAATATTTGAGATTTTAACATTGTTAAAATCTCAAATATTCTGAATTTCTGATTTCAAATTTTTGTGTTAAAATCTCAAATTTTTGTGTTAAAATCTCAAAGCGGATTTAGGACTCAATGACTTTCTCTAATAAGTTGGGCTTAAAAGATCTTATCTCTATATATATATATATATATATATATATATAGAGAGATAGGTTCTAGCAAGTCAATAAGGAGGAGAAAGTCATAAAGTCGGAACTAGGACCCTTGGATTAGAAGTGAATCAAAGGCTGAGATTTAACCAACATTTAATGACTATAATTAAAAAAAAAAAAAAAAATGAAACACAACTTCCCAAACAAGACTGACATTCACCATTCCCCATTCATTTCAATTTCATTCACGTTTTCATTCCTCACTCTTCCTTCCTATTCTTCTTCCACTTTTTCTCTCACTTCTCTCTCTTCATTCATTCATTCATTCATTTATCTTACCTAAAAAAAAATTCTGATCTTCAAATTAATCTCCATTTCTCTTCTCTCTGTTCTCTGTCAATCAAAAATTTCATTAAAAAAACAATTTTGATCAATCTTCCTCGCCATCGTCGTTGTCACTCTTCGCCGCCACTTTCGTCAACCATTCGACAGAATCGTCAACAACTATTGTCAACATTCATCGGTATTATTTTTAATATGTTTTGATATTATTTTGAAATCTAAATCTTAACTTTTTTTAATTTGTGTTTCAAATTTGTGGTGGTAGAAAAATAGATGGTGGTGAAATTCAAAAGGAGAAGTAGAGGATGATGGATAACATTTCATTAAAGTTTCAGATTTGTGGTATGTTTTTAGAAGACAATGGTGTTTTTATCATTGTTCATATTGATTAATTTTTTATTTTTTATTTTAATTTTTGTGATTGAAGTTCAATTGAAGGTCAAAATTAGGCAGATTCGCCTTTTTTATTTATGATATTTGTGGCTAGTTAAAATCAATTATTAGAACATTGAAATTCGTTTTTTCTCCGTTAGAATCTTTTTTTTTTATTATTATATTTTGGGTAGTTAAAATCAATTATTAGAACATTGGAATTTATTTTTTCTCCTTATAAAATCTTCTTTTTTACTTGTGATATTTTTTCTCCGTTAGAATCTATTTTTTTACTTATGATATTTGTCAGAATTGGTTTTTTCCTGTTAGAATCTTTTTTTTTTTACTTATGATATTTGTCGCTTGTTAAAATCAATTATTACAACATTGAAATTCGTTTTTTCTCCGTTAGAATTTTCTTTTTCAATTATGGTATTTGTGAACAGTTAAAATCAATTTATAGGATATTGAAATTCGTTATTTCTTCGTTAAAATCTTATTTTTTATTGATGATCTTTGTGGGTTGTTAAAATGCAGTTGTATAATGCAGATGGAAGACAAATGTAAAATGCGGATGGAAGGCATGTGGAGATGATGAAACTGTGGACATAAACATATGAAACGATGGCTTTTCTCCAAAGCGGAGATTTGAAGTTTGTTGAATAGATGTGTGAAAATTTTAGGACGTTTAGAGAGGAGCACAAGTCGAGTAAGGAAACAGTTACAAAAGAGCAAATTTTTGAGAAGTTGTTTGATTGTAAAGTGGAAAAAACATTTTATCTTGTGTGATTGTAATTATTGTGGAAAGGGCTTCGATATCAGTTGAGTCAACTGATGGCTATGGTGACAGAGGGGGTAAAGTGTAGTTCTGATGTAATATTATTTAAGCATTTTATAAACTTAATAACTTTAGATAAATCATTTGTAGTTTGTACTTGTACGAGTTTGATATAAAATTGTTAATGATATTCTTGTTTTTTTTTTCGTTCAAATCTCAAATCAGTAACTTAAGGTTTCAAATTTATTGAGATTTAATATAACCTTGTCAATGGTATACTTTTTTTCTCTTGAAATCTCATATAAATAACTTAAATTTTTTTTTTTTTAGGTTTGATATAACATTATTAATGATTTTTTTTTGCCTTGAAATCTCAAATAAAACACTTAAAGTTTCAAATTTCTGAGATCTGGATTTGACCTCAATCAGAACTCCAATAAAATATCAACCTCATGTGGGTAGTTATTGTTGCCGTTTTTGTTTTTGTCCTTCAAAATCTCTATTATTACATTAAAAATTGTTTTTTCTCGGTTAAAATTTTTTTTCTTATTTGTGCTATATGTGGGTAGTTAAAATCAATTATTTGAACATTAGAATTCATTTTTTGTCCGTTAGAATCTTCTTTTATTTATGATATGCAATCATTAATCCGTACAATAGGAGTCCTACAAAATTAGCACAAGAGTCTTGATAACGAAATACAAATGTAAATATTCAATTAACTAAGTACAAGCGCCACTACAAAGCTACCAACGAAATAATGTTGATGCTTTTCGAGATAAGGTTCTCTTTAACAATATTCGTCGGAATCTTCTACAAGGGATACCATTGTTTGATTAAGATTGATTAAAACCCGCGATCAAATTTACAACCTTTTGAGTAAGACATATAACAATATACCCAGAATCTTCATGTTTCTCAACGTCGTCGACGTCGACATCGACATTACTCGAATACATCTGTGAATACAAAAACAAAGTGATTGAGAAAATAAATAAACAGCAAAAAAAATATAGACAAAAAGAAAATATAAATGAACAAACAACAAGACAAAATCGACAAACAAATAAATAAAACAAATACACGTAACATTTTTTTTGGGGAGTGATAGATAATAAAAAAATAAAATTTCAAACTTAATTAAAAAGGAAATCTGAATCTTTTAACTACCATCAAATAACATCAATAAAGAAAAAACGAATTTTAATGTTCTAATAATTGATTTTAAATACTCACAAAAAGCATCAACATAAAAGAAGATTCTAACGTAGAAAAAACGAATTTCAATATTCTAAAAATTGATTTTAACTACTCAAATAAGGGTTTATAAAAGCCTCCGTAAATCTTCGTTTGGAGTCCGATTTAGACGAAACAGAAGCCTAAATTTATTAATTTTTCAAGCTCATCGCTATGGTAATATTTTTGTGAACTATTAAAAATTCATAATTTCCAGTATTGCTAGGTAATATTTTCGTTTATGAACTATCCAACAAAAATGAAAATTAATCTACTAAAATTTATAAATTGAAAATAACTTTAAATAAAAAAAAAAAGAAAAAAAAAAGAATAACTTACCAATAAAGATGGAGTCTTTCTTTAAACAATGGTAGACGAAAATCAAATCAAGAAGAAGGTAAAGATAGAAAAATCTGATATGAATAAAAAATACAAATAAATTAAAAACGACAATGAAGAAGATGAATAATTGAAAAAAAGAAAAAGAAAATAGAAGATGACTAATTGAAATAACATCATCAAAGATAATGGATAATTTGAATAATTGAAAAATTAGAACGGATGAATGATTGAAAAAAAAAAAATACCGCTGAACATAGAGGAATATCGGCGTCGGAAGGCAGCGATTTAAACAAGGATGATGACCGATGAAAAAACGAAAATAATAATCAATTAGATGAATTTTTAGGGATATGTAGAAGATGAAGGGAGATGAAAAAAATAAAAATTAAAAAAAGATGATGGAAAACTTGTGAAATGAAGAGAGAGGGAGAGGAAACAAAATTGAAATTGGAAAAATGGGGAAATGTGAAAGTTGTACGCAGGTTTCTTGAAAATATAATTGTAATTTTTTTTATTTTTTTTTATTTTTTTTGCATAAAAGAAATAAATAAGGATCATAATTGCACTCTTAATCTTAACCCTTGATTGTTTTTAATCCAATGGTCCATATTAAGACTTGATGACTTTCCCACCCCCTATTGACTTGAAAGAACCTATTCCTATATATATATATATATATAGAGAAGAGTTCTATCGAGTCAATAGGTAAGGGAGAGTCATAAAGTCGCATTTAGGTCCCTTGGATTAGCACTAAATCTAGGGCTGAGATTGATCCAAACTAATTAATTGAGTAAAAAAAAAAAAAAAGTGCAGCCAATAAGAAAATTTGGGGGTTTAACGAGGGAACATTTCTCAAAACCTGCATGCTCATCTGATTCCACGGTCTATTCCCATTCTTGTCACTTTTTGTTTTACTGCTCTTCATCTTCTTTTTGTTTTACTGCTCTTCATCTTCTTTTTCCTATTCTTTTCCAAAAAATTTCTCATCAGATTCATTGTATTCCATATGTTCTCCCCATATTTTATTTCGAATCTCTATTATTTATTTTTTTGGGTTTTAAAATTTGCATCGATTGTTCTATCGAAGTCTCCATCTTTGGTAAGTTGATTCCAAATTTCAGTTTTTTTTTTGTTTGTGTTTTTAATTTTTGATTTCAATTATTTTAGAATTATAAATCATAGTTTTCATTGTACACCATAAACAACCCTTCATTCCCTCCCTTCTTTTCTAAAAATTTGTTTTATCTATTGTTTTAGTTTCATTTTTACATCAATTTTTTCTGATAAAATTCATCAAAAAAAATTGAACAAATTACAAAGTTAGGTTTTTTTCTTAATTTTGAAGATGAACAAATTACAAATAGTGAATTTTGATGATGATGATAGTGTGTATTTATTTATTTTGTTTGTTGTGTGTGTGTAAGATGCCGTTGATGGTGGAAGTTTTTCGGGGATAAATGAAGGAATTTTATGCGAAACAGCCGAAGAAGATTTCAAACCGTATGTTGGCCAAAAGTTCGTGAGTGTAAACAAATTGAAGCGTCAAGTTTTTACGGTATATATGTTGTAGCTATCGGGTTCGATAGTCGTAGATATATCAAAAATTGATGGTACGTTATATGTGGGTTGCTAAAATCAATTATCAGTACAACGAAATTCATTTTTTCTCTATTAGAATCCTCTTTTTTATTTATGATATTTCTGGGTAATTGAAATCAATAATAAGTACACTGTAATTCGTTTTTTCTACGTTAGAATCCTCTTTTTTATTTATGATATTTCTGGGTAGTTGTAATCAAATATTAAAACAATGAAATTTGTTTTTTTCTCCGTTACAATTTTCATTTTAACCTATGATTTTTTTTGGTAGTTAAAATCAATTTTATAAACATTGAAATGCATTATTTCTCTGTTATAATATTCTTTTTTATTTATGTTATTTGTGAATAGTTAAAATCAATTTTTAGAACATTGAAATTCTATTTTTGAATGTTAGAATCTTTTTTTTTTTTTTTTTATTGATGTTATGATATTTGTCGGTAGTTTAAATCAATTATGAGGACATTGAAATTCGTTTTTTCTCCGTTAGAATCTTCTTTTTTATTTATGTTATTTGTGGGTATTTTAAATGCAATTTTGAGAACATTGAATTTATTTTTTTCTCCGTTCGAATCCTCTTTTTTTTGTTGATGTGATATTTGGGTAGTTTTTAACGACGCTGTTTTCATTTTTTAGCATCGAAAACGAAAGAGTTTTTGGTCACCAAGCAAGATGTTTGTGATTGCTTCTTCTTGCCGGATGGTCACTATCATGTGAACAAACTTGCAACTGGATGTATGAAGGAGGCAAGGAGTGAAGCTATTAAGCAAGTGAAAAAGCGATGGTGAAGATTGTTTAACGTCTCAAAAACCACTGCGCTAATTTTGATAGACTGTGTTGATCATTATTTCCTTCAACTTATATCTTTGTTAATTCAGTAATATCGATGAACTGTTGTTATTCTTTTTTTTTTGTGTCCATTCTATCGTACCTTGAACCTTATTTATAAATGATATTTTGTAAAGACTTTTTGTTATTCAATCACCGAATGTCAGAATGTAATAGCAATAATATCGTTGAAATTTTGTTATCTCTTACCATTTTATTTCTTTTGTCGTGGTGTGTCATTTGTTTACAATGTTGTACAACTTTTTCGGCTTAGTTGAAACAGCAATAGTTACACGTTCAATTGATAATAACATGCTCTTCTCACTCCCCTGGTTTTTAGACTGTTTTAGAAGTCATTTACATGTTCCTTTAGCATCATGTATGTCTTTGTCCTCTAATATTCAACTAACATATAAACAAACACTATTAATTACGAATGCTCAAACATCATTAAAAAGAAGATTCTAACTGAGAAAAAACGAATTTCAATGTTCTAAAAATTGATTTTAACATCATTAATTACGAATGCTCAAACATCATTAATTTTCTGATTCAAGCTCGTCATATTTCTTCAGAAAGATTGCAGAGAGGCGTCATCTCAATAGCATTGGGCAAATCACTGACAAAGATGGAACTAGGTGTTATACTGAAGAGAAGGTTGCTGAAGCTTTTGTTGGTTATTACACTAGTCTGTTGGGTACAGCAAAAGCTGTGGCACCCATGGATATGCCTTTTATCTCTTCGAAAGGAAGAATCAGGCCTGAGGACGGAGATAAACTCATCTCTTCTATCAGTAGGCAGGAAATTCAGCAGGCCTTGTTTGATATTGATCCTAACAAAAGCCCAGGGTTAGATGGTTTCACATCAGGTTTCTTTAAAGCAGCTTGGTCAGTAGTCCAGGATGATGTAGTTGAGGCTATACAAAATTTCTTCTTGAGTAGGAGAATGTTGAAGACAGTGAACATGACAATGCTTGCTCTGATTCCAAAGAAGGAGCGGGCTTCCTCAGTGTTGGAATATCGACCCATCTCCTGTTGCTCCACAATATATAAAGCCATTAGTAAAATCTTGGCAAATCGGATAAAAGGGATACTACCAGAGCTCATAGGGGGTGAGCAAGCAGCTTTTGTAGCGGATAGGAGTATTTTTGACAACATTATGTTGTCACAGGCATTGGTGAAGAGTTACACTCGTCGCCAAATCTCCCCTCGATGCTTGATTAAGGTAGATATCAGGAAGGCTTTTGATTCCTTGAATTGGTCCTTTATTTCTAGTGCTCTTCAGGCCTATGGCTTTCCTCCTCTATTTGTTGAGTGGGTTATGCTTTGTCTTACCTCACCTTATTATACTTTGAAGATTAATGGCTCAAATTTTGGGTACATTAAAGGAGAGCAGGGGATACGTCAGGGTGATCCTTTGTCACCTTATATTTTTGTCTTAAGCATGGAGGTCCTCTCTAGATACTTACGAGAGCTTCCTTTGTTGCGGGAGTTCTCCTATCATCCTAAATGTCAAAGAATCAAACTGACCCATCTTGTTTTTGCGGACGATCCCATGATATTTACGAGGGGAGATGTACCCTCGGTGCAGGCAGTCATCACTATTCTGAAGAATTTCGCAGCCATTTCAGGTTTGGAGGCTAATCCCTCAAAAACTGACATTTATATTGGAGGAGTACGAGAGACGGTTCGGCGAGGCATTCTTCAAGTCTCGGGTTACAATGAGGGGAGCTTTCCTTTCAGGTACTTAGGCCTTCCTTTGGCCTCTGTTCATCTGAAATCTGACATGTTCCATCAATTATTTGCTACAAAAACACCTGTCGAACTGGGCAAACCACCATCTTTCCTATGCTGGCCGTGTACAATTGATAAATTCTATGCTTTTTGGTGTCGAAAGTTTCTGGTGTGCTGCAATTTTGCTTCTTAAAGGTGTTGTCAGACGTTTGGGGAAGCTTTGTAGGGCTTTTCTGTGGCAAGTTGAAGACGGAAGACGGGGAGTTTACTTCAAAAGTTGGAAAACTGTCTGTGCACCCAAAGACGAAGGAGGTTTCAATATTAAGGAAGTGTTGTCTTGGAATAAAGCCTTGCTTTGTAAACATCTTTATAACCTTGCTGTGGGCAAGTCGAGTATTTGGCTAGATTGGTTGAGGAAATATAAGCTTCATCGACAAGATTTGTGGAATGTGCAAGCTTCTTCCTCTGACTCTGAGAGTTGGCGGGATCTGATCAAGGTACGGGATGAAATAAAGTTGGCTGAAGGAATCGTGGGAGGTACTTTCTTTGCTCGATCGTGGCGAGGGTGTGCCTCTAAAGCGTACGATTATTTCAGAACTGTCTACCCTAAGGTGAAATGGGCTTCAGTTATCTGGTCTCGATAAGCGTCTTAGAAACCTTTGTGCATTGCTTCCATGGCAATACAGCAACAACTTTCTACTGTCGACAACCTCTGTACAAGAGGGCTTCACATTGTTAACAGGTGTGTGATGTGCAAGATGGCGGCTGAGACTCATCGGCATCTGTTTTTTGATTGTGATCTTACAGGGAAGATTATCCAAGAGATATGGTTGTAGCTTGGCTTTCGACGACGAGTTCGTAGCTTGAATTATGAACTGCGATACATCAAACACTTGTGTCGTGTGAAGACCTGGCGAGCTCAATGGATTTGTAGTGCTTTGACGGCTACAATTTATAATATTTGGATAGAGCGTAATTCACGTATTTTCAAGGAAGTTAGCCGCTCTTTTGAAAATATTGTATCCCATATAAAGAATGAAGTGAGTCTTAGGATGGTAAATTGTTTAAGGGTGACTAACATCTCTACGGTTGTAAACGCCCTAAATGGGTGACTCTTTTTTGTAACACTTGATTGAATGAATGGAAAATGAGCTAATTTCTTCCAAAAAAAAAAAAAAATTGATTTTAACTACCTATAAATAAAATCAATAAAAAAGAAGATTCTAATGGAGATAAAACGGATTTCAATGTTCTTTTAATTGATTTTAACTACCCACAAATAACACAAATGGTTTATAAAGATTCCGTAAATCTTTGTTTGGATTCCGATTTAGGCGAAACAAAAGCCTAAATTTATTACAGTAATTTTATCAAATCTCAAAAAAAAATACCATTAACAATGTTATACGGAGTATCAAATATCAAACTAGTACAAGTGCAAACTATAAATGATTTATCTAAACTTATTAAGTTTACAAAATGGTTAAATAATATTAGACCCAAACTACACTTCACCGCCTCCATCATCATAGCCGTCAGTTGACTCAATTGATATCGACGCCTTTTCTACATATGAGTTTAGACAATTTTATTTGTCATGGTGTGCGATTTGTTTACACTGTTGCACAACTTTTTCGTTGAAACTACAATAGTAACATTTTCACTAGATAACATTCTCTTCTCACTCCTTAGCATCCTGTATGTCTTTGTGCTCCAATATTCAACTAACATATCAGCAAAACTGTTAATTACGAATGCTCAAACGTCATTAAAAAAGAAGATTCTAACGGAAAAAAAACGAATTTTAATGTTTGAAAAATTGATTTTAACTACCCACAAATAACATCAATAATAAAGAAGATTCTAACGGAGAAAAAACGGATTTCAATGTTCTAAAAATTGATTTTAACTACCCACAAATAATATAAAGGGTTTATCCGTAAATCTTCGTTTGGATTCCGATTTAGGCGAAACAAAAGCCTAAATTTTTTATTTCTTCGAGCTCATCGCAATGGTAATATTTTTGTGAACTATTAAAAATTCAAAATTTTCAGTATAAGTAGGTAATATTTTCGTGTATGTAGTATCCAACAAAAAACGAAAATTAATATACTAAAATCGATAAATTTAAAATAACTTAAATAAAATAAATAAATTTACCAATAAAGATGGAGTCTTTCACTAAATAATAGTAGAAGAAAATCAAATTAAAGAGGAGGTATGAATAGAGAAATCTGATATGGATGAAAAATACAAAAAAAATTAGAAAAGATAGTGAAGAAGATGAATAATTGAAAAAAAAATCAGAAAAATAGACTAATTTGAAAAAGAGTACTGCAAAAATTAGGAAAACGAAAATAGACTAAATTTAAAAAATTGAGACTTTAACATCAACACAAATAATTGAATCATCACAAGTTCTAACATAAACAAAAAAAAAAAAAAAAACAAAAAACATTACCTCGATTAAAATATATGGAGAATGATATGAAGAAGACCACCACCAAAAATATGACCAAAGGAGAATGATAAAAACAAAGGAATTGAGAAATAAAAAGTAAAGGATGAAATTTGCAGGAAAAAAAAGGGGGGAATTAGGAGTGCAGAAGACGAAATGACAGAGAGAAAGGAAGTGTTAGAGTGTTTGAAAATTGAATATGAATGAATGAGAATACCGGTGAAAGTATATTGGGGACTGTGTATTTTTTCCTTTTTTTGTTTTCTTTTTTATTTTTTTTTCTTTTTTATTTTTTAATAAAATCACATTAAATGAAAGAGTAAATCTGGACCTTAGATTAAGTTGCATCCAACGGCTATTATTGCGACTTCATGACTTTCACATTAAAAATTGTTGTTCATGTAAAAAATACAAACATTAATAATATTGCATGACATGAAAACAAATTTTAAAGTGCAACAAGACAAATAGAGATGTCATTGGGACATCTAGGAAAATTTTGCTGAAAATCACTCATCCCAAGATTTTGCACGCCTCAATGAAAAGTTTATAAAATAAGCCACCATAAAAGAAGACACACATTATTTATACGAGTAGTAGTTCAAATCTCTTTAAGCACTTGTTTTATGAGGTATCACATGAACCTTTTTAGGTGCTCGAGCCAAATAACGTCTTCAGGCAATGGTGGTTATAGTGTTCCCTCCGCACCCGTACTCATCGAGGCAAACTTCTGGCCTTCTGCCCATACTCGCTTAACCATCTATAGCAAGTACAAGTTTTCAAAATCATACCTCACTACCACGACGGGAAGTAGATGATTTAAAACATTATAATATGAAATTATATTAATAGATTTTTTAAAATGTGTCCTAAGGGCACATGATAAGAATCTCAAAATGGATGAGATTTTCAACATATATTTTTTTTGTTAACATGTGCCCTTAGGGCATATTTTAGAAAACAAGTTATTCTAAAAGGACAATTTCTTGTGTGAGACGGGCCTAACGATGAATTATTATGAGACGTCTCTTAAATGGTGGTTACTTTTTATTTTTTTTATTATTTTTTTTTAATCTTTGTCTCACATAAGTTATCGTTAGGCCCGTCTCACACAAGAATCACTGTTCTAAAAGACCTTTATAAGAAACATTTATGTGATATAAAAACATTTATAAAGAAACACTTAGAAGGTATTATATGAGTATGGAATATTCACCTTCACCACCTCTAACTCTCTAAGGGTATAATTATAACCCATATCCGCTCAGTCACCTACTAAACTTATATCTATCCCATTCTAATTGAGACGGATATGATATGGTATCCATTTATACTCGTCCTACCATTTTTCCGTCTAACGTGAATCTCAAGTCCATTATAACGGAGGAAAGGGAAACCAAACCTCTGACTTAGTGTCATACAATATGATATCTATTTGTACTCGCCCTGACATGACAAAAAAAAAAAAAAAACAATAAATAGAAACCCGTAATATTATGGGACCCAACCAAGTGGTGGTTGCCCAGGTGGAATTTGGATTAACCTGCAAGTGTGCAACAAAGTGTAAGGTCTCAGACTCAAATCCCACCTAGAACCAAAAACACACCACTTGGCCCTTGCATGACCCAGTCGGGGTGGGCACACGTGGTGCGTGTGGTGGTGCTTGAGGAATGAGCGATATCAGGGGACTCAACCCCCTCGTCATAAAAAAATAAAAATAAAAATAAAAAAATAAAAAAATAACATTATGGGACTCTAAAACTAGTTACAAGTGTGTTTTTTTTTTTTTTTTTTTTTTTGCCAATTGGAAAGAAAGTTGGATTACAAGTTAGGGTACTTTAGATCCATATTACATCCATTATTGACTACAACTAAAAAGAGCTACTAAAACGTCGGGCATAGAGACCGGGTTGTCGAATCTGGATGGTGAGACACGAGCGTCCTTTTCTTCCTCATCTGCAAAGCTTAAATCTCCCCAATACCAGCGATCGAAGTGAGCTGCAAGGTGACAAGAACAGAGTGTACTTACGCTACTAGAGCGTAGATGAGAAAGATGGAATGCAGACAACAAAGTTCTGCCTCCGGCGGAGATAAAACTCCTACACCCTGGTGATCGAACTCTACAGTCACGGAACCAAAGTACCAAGAAAACCAGCAAGCAAAAAGGCATAGAAAGAGAACTTTCCTCGACCAATCTCCTGGCCAGCTTCACCATAGAAAAGCTTTCTATAGCTAATACAACCCAAACCGGACGAAATAGTAACGACATTGCCTCAGTAGGACAATTATTACCACTTAACGCGTTAGAAAAAGCCATGACGAAATAGTTACACGTTGTTAATACGGCCTGAAATAGTTAAGATTTGGAGAAAAGGTCAAGAACCATTCATTGTGTTTTGGATAAGTCTCCTTCAAAGTCAGAGTCCTTATTTAGAAGTCGTCCGTAGTTATTGCCCCATTCAATTTAGGAAGTTTTTCATTTCTTCTCTCACAGCTTACAAATTACTAACTCCCATTCTTTTTAGGATTTATTGTCAAACATCACCTTTAAAAAAACGCATTTTGTCAAACACCACCTTTAAAAAAAAAAACTTGTCAATTGCCACCTTTTAAAAATAATTTTTGTCAAACACCACCTTTTGGCCGGAGTTGACCAAATTCCGACGTTGACTTACCGGAAATAACGTTTTTTTTTTTCATTTTCATCTTTTTACTTCCCTCAAATTCGAATTATCATCATTCAAACCCAAAATATACCATCTCAAACAAAAAATTTAACCACTAAAACCTAGAAATTCGTCTTTTCAACTTAAAAAAAGTCTTTCAGGTGACCAAAAATGTCGGAATTTAGTTGATCTAAGTCAAACTCAGGCCAAAAGGTGGTGTTTGACAAAAATTATTTTTTAAAGGTGGTAATTGACAAGTTTTTTTTTTAAAGGTGGTGTTTAACAAAAATGCGTTTTTTAAAGGTGGTGTTTGACAATAAACCCTTCTTTTTATTTCTTTTCCTTCCTTGAAATTGATTTATTTTTTTATTTTTTTGGTCAATCACAGACTTAAGTGGCATTCTGATAAGGGGAGGGATTGAGCGCATGAAACCTATCGCCCAGAATACCTATGTCTTCCTTTAGTATCAATTTGGATATTGTCAATTTTATTCTCTTAATTTCCTCTTTAATACATTTTTATTTTAATATATATTCTTTCTCATTCATTACAATATTAATTTTGTCAAATAATTACAATTATTAGATTTTCACAAGATCCAATCCTAATCGTTCATAGGAAATAGTGTCATAATTATGCTTGGAAAAAGCATAAGAAAATTGTATTAACAATTAATTGAAAATGGTTCTCTACTACTCACTCTGTCTCATTCATTTGTTTCCACTTCTCTCAAATCCCCTCACAAAAAAATCAAACTGTAAACAAATCATTGGAACGGAAAGAGTATATAAAATGTGACATATTTAGACTACGTTCGAAAAAGCTAACTGAAAATGTTGTTGAAGCTAAAAAGATAGCTTAAACTTGAAAAGATAATTGAAAGTTGAAATTAAAGAGATAGCTGAAGATGTTAAAAATAACAAACTTATAAGTTAGCAAAAAAAAAAAAAAATTATACTGTTTGGAAAAGTAATCTTAATAACATCTAAATCTAAAATAATAAAATAGCTGACATTAAAGAATATGATTATATTAGTGTTATTACTGTTGTTATTAAAATATTTTAATGGTAATTTTAAAATTAAAACATTACTAATAATTACGGAGTAATTATTTTTATTTGTAATAAAAAGAAAGATAGAGACAATACTTAACAAATGAATAGAAAAAGTTCGTTGCACCCCAAAATTAAGGTAACTACTCGTATAAGTTATTCAATAACTCATCATAAAAATTATATTGAGAATAACATGTGAAAAACGTATGGTAATTAACATAAAATATACGAAAATATCAGAAACATTTGGTGTGAGATAAAAATTGTGAATTTTATGAATAATAAAGTTACAACGGTATAATCATACAAATTTGTAACCAACTAACTTACTTTTTTAATAACTTACCTTGAAATAACTTTTCACGATATTATTCAATTAACATCACCAACTAATTTACCTGATTTGAATGTGCAATCAAGCAGTGGAATATGATCGTCTTACTATCTTGATATAATCGTAACAAGCTAATCACCTGACCTTTATAAATATAATATAATCATTATCGAAAGTATAAAATAATCATATTTTAATTATTAACCCAATAAAATATCATATTTTAAATATTAAGAAATGAATTTCCTAAAATGTGTCCTTAAAATACTAATTAATGTACTAATATAGAAATAATTTTTATGAAACTATCATCAACTTTTGAAAAAATAATTTCACAACATTAACTACATTGTGTTGCATGGACGGAAATATTTGAGACGTTTGGATATTTTGTGGACATTAATTATTGAAATTTCTTGTCACATACAGTAGTCTCTTCATTGACTCGGTAGCACCAATGCACGCACCATTTGTCTAACTTCACCATTAATGCACACATTAGGAGAACACCACTATAGGATTCAAATTTTATTGTCTACGGAGTATTATATTACTCCGTATCTTCATTTTTAAACATACTTTGTTCATATTTTTGTTCATAAATTAGACTGACATTATCTTTTAAGAAAAAAAAATTAGTAATGTGACCTGTGAAATTTATGGGACTTTTATAATTTTCTTTTTTTTTGCGTGTGTGTTTGTTTTTTACCTTATTCTAGATACGTGTAATTTATGCTTACATTTGGTTTTGTTCATATATAGTAAAGGTATGAACAAATGATTTCTTAAAAATCCTTCAAAATTTACGGATGGTGCTAAAAAAAACATTACATCTCAAATCAAATAAATTACATTGTATAAATTATTGCAATTTTGCAAAAATTCACTTAAATAAACAACATTTTTAGAGTAAATCTGCTAGGAAAAAATCAAAACAAATGAAAAACAAAAAATGAAACCTAGTTTTGTGAAATTAATCGCCGAAGGACTAGTAGCATAGTGTTTGTCATAGTAACGAACGTGAAACAAAGTAACAATGAGCTTATTTAGGAATCCAAATATTACAAAGATCGACGATTTATCACCGACTTCCTAAATGCCACTAGATTCGCCATAAACGGGATGTAAAATAATAATAAAAAATCATAGGAATATTATTAGATAAATAATCTAAAACAAAATTAAAGAAAATAATATCTTTCAAAGTAAATTTATAAGAATAATAATAAAGGAAAATAAAAGGAATAAATAAATATACGAATAAAAAAAGTTAAATAAATAAACACAAATTTATCCTAAATTTAAGAGATTTATTAAAGTTTGGATTATTATTGGAATTATCACTAATAGTTGGAATTATTACTGTGAATTTTTCCTAAATTTAAAACGTTAAGTATTTGGGTTAACCTGGAAGGTGATGGTTGCCCAGGTGGTAGTTAACCAGGTGGAATTTGGGTTAATCTGGAAGGTGCAAAAAATTGTGTGAGGTCCCAGACTGAAATCCTACCTGGAACCAATTTCTCCACTTGGCCACCGGAGCCCCCGTCGGGGGTGGCTTACATGGTACATGTGGTGGTGCGGGAATGCATGTGCCCGGGGGACTCAACCCCCTCGTCATAAAAAAAAAAAACGTTAAGTATTACGGAGTATATTATATTACTACATGTTGCTTTATAAAATAATCGATCACATATATTTTATTGCTTTTTGCAGTCGGCTTATTATTTTGCGCAGTCGACTTTTCTTTTCACTAATTACACGTAGCGATTTTCATAATTAATTTTTTTTATGTTAATAATATTTTTACAAAGTTTCAATTACAATTTTTACAACTTTGGTATTTTCATGAAATCTATAAATTTTGTTGTTGTTACATTTGGATGAATAATAATCTTTATAAAATAATCGATCACATATATTTTATTGCTTTTTGCAGTCGGCTTATTATTTCGCGCAGTCGACTTTTCTTTTCACTAATTACACGTAGTGATTTTCATAATTAATTTTTTTATGTTAGTAATATTTTTACAAAGTTTCAATTACAATTTATAAAACTTTGGTATTTTCATGAAATCTATAAATTTTGTTGTTGTTACATTTGGATGAATAATAATATTATTATTAATAATAATAACAATAATAATAATAATAATAATAATAATAATAATAATAATAATAATAATAATAATAATAATAATAATAATAAATAATAATAATAATAATAATAATAATAATAATAATAATAATAATAATAATAATAACAATAATAACAAACAATAACAAAAAAAATTATTATTAATAATTACACAAAATAATAATAACAATAACACGAATAAAATAAAATTTCCAAAAAAAAAAAAAAAAAAGGAAAACGTAGGTGCCCCAAGGGACTCCACGCCTAGACCATGGAGTACCCAAAGGGACTCCACTCCTAGACCATGGAGTGCCCCAAGGGACTCCACTCCTAGACCATGGAGTGCCCCAAGGGCCAAGGGTCACCACGCTTTCTCCGTGGCCAAGCCCAAGGGTCACCTCGCCTAGTCCTTTTTTTTTTTTTTTTTTTTTTTTTTTTTTATTCAACGATTCTCAATTTCTATAGAAATTTATCGTTTTTTGAGTGTCGTAATTTAAAACTTTCTATTGATAAATACACTATAAAAAACACAAATATATATAAAAGTATAAAAATTACCTCGTTTTCATCGCTTATAATTGGTCGGACATTTTTTTTTAAAAATTTAATTTTCAAATTTTTTGGGTAGTGAGTGGATTTTTGAGTTGTAAATGAGTGGTGAGTGAAAAGATAAGATTTTATTGTATTTTTACAATTTCACCAATAACGGGTTTAAAATTACACAGTTTTTCGTAAAACTTTCAGAATTTTCAAAATTATTATTCAGAACTTAATAATTGTTAGTAATAACCTAAATTAATAATTATTCATTAAAATCATTAAGTGTAATTAGTGAAAAGAAAAGTCGACTGCGCGAAGTGATTAGCCGACTGCTAGGGGTGAGCAAAAATATACGATACGGTTTTATTATACAATACGATACGGTATACGGTTTAAATTTCACGAATTTTAGTATATACGAAATTCCGTATATACGATTGAAACCGTATCAGATTTTTTTGAAACCGTATATACGATATACAATACGAATTTTTTTAGTATAAACCATTAAATTATTTTTCATGATGATTTTATCACATTTAGGTTGATTTTGCCCTCAATATTTGTCTATCAACCCAATTATTATTCATTTCTCTTATTTCTGTTCTCTATTTATATTATCGAACTAATCTCACTTACTTTATTTCTCTTCGATTGACCACTACACAAGTCGTCAGTTGCATACTATTATCTAATCGCGTCATTTGTTATAGTATATATTTTAGTTTTCTTGTTAGTTTTATCCGTTTATCGTTCTTTAATATTAATTTGCTTACTCAGTATTTATTCGAACTTTTATTACGCTCATTTTTATTATAAAAATTACAAATAATTTTGGCTTGTTATGAAAACCGTATATACGATTACACGAAAATTATATATACGAAAACCGTATATACGGTTAAAACTGTGTCAAAACCGTATCAATTTTTTTTTGTGATTTTAAAACCGTATATACGGTTTTGCTCACCCCTACCGACTGCAAACAACACATCCTTTTTTTTATCTTCACTATTAGAAAATAGGAACATAGAGAAACTACTCGTACTATTCATACTTCCAACTAGGTAAAATTGTAAATGATTACATCTCATAAGTCAATCACATGCTGAGTATTCTGTCGCAATTACTCAATCCCACTGTTAAATAGAGCCTAAAAGCCAATTGCTCAATGCAAATATACTACGGAGTAACAATGAAGAATTTAGGAGATAGTCTAAGAATAAATTTAACAAAGTTAAGTTACATTATTTTCTACTTTTACATTCAAATTGATAAGTATTTTTCATTTAAGATGATTTTTTTCTCCTTTACGCCAAAAATTTATCCAGAAACTCAATAAACTGATATTCACCGGACCCAAATCGTATCCGATTCGAAATAGTACAAACTGAGTAAAGTGAGGTTAACCAAAACGAACCTGGTCAAAATCGAACTGAAACTAAAAGTAAGGTCCCACCCGTTTTCAATCGAACTAATTTAATCCTTCGAAACTTAACTAAATGACCTGTTTGCAAATAATAGATATAACATATAAAAGAACAATGTTGAGTGAAGTTAAATGAACACATAAACATGCGGTTGAATCCCATGCATTTGAACTTGTTTGAAATGCATGGAATTTCAAATTAGGAAATAAATTAGCAACAATACAAAGCTAAGAACGATTACCATCACTACTATGGAGTATAAAAATTAGAAAAATTAGCAACGAAAGGGAAATAAATTTAGAAAAATTAGCAACGATATGGCGTTAATAGGGAAACAAGGACGATTACCATCACTAACGCTATTGCATTATTTTTTTCTGATGACGAGGGGTTGAGTCCCCCAGGCACATGCATTCCCGCACCACCACATGTACCATGTAAGCCACCCCCGAAAGGAGCTGCGGTGGCCAAGTGGGGAAATTGGTTCCAGGTGGGATTTGAGCCTGGGACCTCACACAATTTGTTGCACCTTCCAGGTTAACGCTATTGCATTATTGTTCAATATTATAACGCCGCCTTATCGTTTTGGAGGGCACTCCAAATCGTTGACGAAATTTCTTTGTTAACTCAGTCCTTGATACTTCCTCCATTCTATTAGGTTCTATACGTTTTTCTTTTTTAGAAATTTCAATCAATTGTATACGTTTTTATTTTAATTCATACTTTATCAAGTTAAAATACTATACTACCCTTAATTTACTACCCACTCACTCATCCATCCACTTGCAAATAAAGTAGGGTTATTTTGGTAATTATATTCTCTACCCCACTTGATTTTCTTCTACCTTAATTATTATGTCATGGTCAAACGTATACAACCTAACGAAATGGAGGAAGTAGTTGGAGTATCATAATTCTCGCAAGTTATTAAAGTATTAACGTGCTTCATGTATAACTAGAGGTGGCAATCGGGTCATTTCGATCGGTTTCGGATCAGTTTGTTTCGGATCGATTTCATTTGGTTTATTTGTATTTTCGATTTCAATTCAGTTCAATTCGATTTTGTTTCGATTACGAGTCTCTATCGGTTGTAGATAATTTTGGTTCAATTCGGGTGCAAGTCGGATTAATGTCGAATCGATTGATAATCGAGTCGAGATATGATCAAGTCGAGATATTATTGAATCGGGTCACATTCGGATAATATATGAAAAGAATTATAACGTTCTCAATTTTGATTTCATTTTCCACTTGTGTACTTCTAAATTTTATATAAGAGTTATGTGAAAAAATAAATATGTTGCAAAATATAAAATGCGGAATAAAAGTTTAAAGGTCTTAGATTTTATATTATTTTACTGACCGTGTTTCGATGAGTTTATCCGTCTCATACTAAATTATAATATTGTTTTTAAGATGCGACTTTAACTTGGAATACTCTTGTTCTATTGTGTCCCACATTGAAAAAATAAGAATGTAAATGTGATGAATTTGGTATAAATAGTTACAATATCCCACATCGAAAGATTACCTAGTTATGAAGTGATAGTATGTTATAAGTAGGAGTCATTTTTATTATTTTCAATTATCAAAACAATTAATACTCTTAAACACTTGGTTAAAGAGTTAAGAAGTTGATTTTGAACTTGTATGACAGTTGTCATATAAAGTAGCCTTTAATATATATATTTATTTATATATGAGGTAAATATTCTTTTGGTTTGGGTCGAATCGATTATTTTTCAGTTCAGTTGTCTTCGGGTTCGAGTGAAATAAATTCGGATTTAAAACAGTTCAAGTTTATTCGACTATGGGTCTTTCCAGATATGTGTTGAATTTCGTTCAGTTTCAGTTCAGTTCAAGTCATATCAGGTTACGGATTAAGTTCAAGTTAAACTTTTCAGATGTTTGGTTGGATGTCGATTCCAACAATTTCAGTCGGTTTATCTGGTTCGGTTTCATTTTGTCAGGTCTATGTATAACACACGCCCTTGTCGGTAAAGAACAATAGTGCACATGATGATTTTTCCTAATGCTTCTATCATACTGTTATATTTGGAAGGAATAATAATTAGAAGAATAATATAATCTAGAACATCTTAGAAATTATCTTGGAATATCCTCCAAGACACTCTACTATACATATATGAAACGGAAGGTGATACAGTGACATTAAGAACCTGTTCTTTCGGACTTTTTAGAGCCAAATGACCAGAATCGAATGAAGAAATGAGCCGAATGCCCAGGCGAATCATGAATCAGGCGAGATAAGTTGAATTAAATAACATGGTTATCTTGAATCGAATCGAATGAATGCCCAGGCGAATGGAGATGAATGCCCAGGCGAAGTGAAGTGAATTAATCGAATCGGCCGAAATGTCTTTGGAAAGAAAAGGTCCTACGTGTACCAGGGCTTTGGTACATAACCAATCACAAATTAACATGTGTCTCACTAAAATAATTAATAAAATTGAAAGTAGATACTAACTAATAACTTTGCAGATTTTTTTTTCCACAAATTAAACCAAATTTAATTTATTGCGCCAAACTATTTTTTCCACAATATATACTTTTTTCCTTAATAACCTTTTTTAACATTAATTCAAAACAGATACTCGTAAATTAACAAAAATATTTTTGCTAATCCATTTTACAACAATTTTATTCAATTCTAATGCGTTAATTTTTTTTTTATTTACAATCCTTAACACACGTAAAAAAAAAGGTAAATAATTAAAACACTATTCGGAGATTAAACTCTACATAATAGTTAATTAATTTTTTAATATTCTATTTTTAACTTTTACTTCTTTTTTTTTGGGGAGAAAAATGTTACTTTTGTCCAATTTAACAAAATATTCTTTCAAAAATAATTTTTTGCGGATTTATATTTTTTTGGAAAATTATAAACTCATAGAAAATAAAGTTTGATTTGAAACAACTTTGACAAATTTATAAACATATAATTTGTTGGATGCTAAGAGTTGATATTAAAAAAAAAAAAATGAATTTCAATTGAATGAGTTTGGTGGAAATGTGTTGATTTTTAGAATAATTTCTTCTTTTTTTTTCCATAAAAACCACAAGTCACAGTTTTATTGGTTGTGTACCAAAGGCCTTGGTACACTAGATGTACATGTAGCCTTTTTGATATGTAACCGCACTTCATCAACAATAATTCAAATCATTATATTATCTTATTCATTCCGTCTAACACTTAGCTTATTGTTAGACGGCCTAGATTCTAACACCCATCCTTAATTATATTGCAAACAAACAATTATAGTTTTTCTTTCCAAAAACTTTTTAATTTTCTTAAACTCTCTTTTATTGGTATAACTAATGCCATATTTCTACATCAATGTTAATTTAGGCAAAATAGCCATTAAGTCGACTTCCTAATAGTTTTCCAAAGATGGTCACATTTTATCAGTATCCCGTCACTTTCTGTTCTATACTAGTCACTTTTTGTATCGATAATGTCTGACGTGTATTAAATGTAACTATGGTTGTGAGCTTATGATACGGAATACATGTGGTGACCGAACATTATTAGATAGTATATATTCTCAGTTAATTAGTGACTTGAATTTTGTTATAGTTGTTTTTTTTTATTGTAAATGTTACTTTTCACGATGACAAATGTAGCCACCAGTTTTGAAAATAGTATCACCATGATTATTATAATAGTCACGACTTAAATTGTAAAAAATAAGGTACTACGAGTTTAATTATAGTCACTAATATACCATACTATGCAACCAAATTATCTAAAATATGGCGACCTTATATTGTAACAATATTATGGCGACCTTATATTTCTTATTTGTAACAATATTATGGTGACTATATATCGTTATATTGTATCCAAATATGGTAAATTGGTAGGAAGTTCTACACAATTAGGTTTTTTATTGTATTGGTAGATTTCAGCATTATTCTTTATCAAAAAATTATCTTCATCATCTTTGAACTCCTTGTATTCAAACAATATTTGAACCCTATGACAAAAAAACAAAAAACAAATATTCAATAAAAAGAAGGTTTCAAAAATAATAAAACTGATCACCAACAACAATAGCGTAAAAATAAGTAATGCAAAAAAAAGGTTGAATAGGCAGTATGTAGTAGTAAGCATAGGCGGAAAATGACTGAAGATGGCGAAAAATGGCAATATGCTACATAATCATAATTAGTTAATTAGTTAATATAATTAAAATGACACAAACCACAATTATATAAGTTTTTACAGGTAACTATTATAAGAGTTGTGGTGACCATAATTTTACAAACAGTGACACGATTTAACAAATGACACGACTTAATATGTGTGAAAATGAAGACCTTTTTTTAATGTAAATTTTAAAGAGTTAGGGATTACTTTGTTAAATACGAATTAAAATTAGTATGAACAACTAAAATTAAAATTTACTTACCTTTTAAAAGTTGAGTATTCCTCTTCTTGTTTTATAACACAATATAATACTCCGTAAGATATTATAGAAAGTATAAAGGCATAGAGCAACTAATGATACTAAATTTCAAAAAAAAAAAAAAAAAAAAAAAAAAAAAAAAAAAAACAAATATCACTAGGTAGATTGGAAGAAAATGAAATGCGCATGGGAGGAAAAGAACCAAGAAAATAAAGAATACAATACATTTATAACATTACATTTTACTGTAATTTAAAAAATAAAAACCTAGGAAATAACAAAAAAACAGAGCATTAATTGTACAGTAGTTCTTAGTATAATGTGTTGTCTCTTTTTATCTTACAACTTTATGAACATACAACTACTTTAAATTGATCTTACCGAGATGGTCTAACAAATTCTTATTGTTAGACCGTCCTCTATAAGATCTACTCCTATTTAAATGTGCTAGTGTCATGCATTATGTGGTGATACTTTCACCGTATTTCGATTCTTTCTTCCTTCCATAAAAATATCGTTTTTACTAAAATTTACTCTTGTAAAAAGCATTTTGCTAATGAATTTGATACATGGTTTTTATAGCTTAGATTTTTTATTTCTCATGGAGTAATTATTTTATATAGTCAAATCTTATAAAATTGACTTTAAATTATAAACGAAATAATTGAATTCCAATGGAGGTTGGCAAATTTCGACCCTACTTAGATTTTGTAGGTTTCCGCACTACTTAGAATTGTTTGGTTTTTTGTTATTATTAAGTTCTTCTTCCCTTTGTCAATTGTCATATACTCCAACTATTGACTCTAGAAGCACTACTCTCATTGGATTTATTTTTTACCATTTTCAACGCACACACACCCTATCAATTACTCCGTACTTCGTTTTATTAGTCGAGCATTCATTGTCAATACAACAGTTGACTACAGCATCTTACATCAGCCTTAAATACTTTCGTCCCAATTTTATTCTTACAATTTTTAGGCTAACATTATCTTGGTCTTAGCAAAAGTTTGAGCAAAAGTTTTAACTTGAGACATTTGGTTTTGGGTGGGTCTTAGTGGATAAAGAGAAAGGTATGAAGTAAATTTGAGCCAAAATCTCAGTATGAGACTATCTTTAAAGGGGTATGAAAGAGAGTTTGAGGGAGAGTCTCAAGCTAAGACTTGGAGAGAAATTGTGAATAAGGTAGCTTAGTTGGGTATGGGTATGGGTATGAGCATGAGTCTTGGATTTCCAAGACTTGGTTTAAGACTAATGAATAGTGTGTAGTATAATATTTTATTAATATAGAAAGAAATAAATGATTAAATATGTAGTATTATTTTAAGTATATTTAATTATTTTATCCAACTTTTAATTTTTGATTTTGTTGGTTCAATTTTACATTATGTTTTCTTGTAATTTTAATTTCTTTTTCGCACCTTAAAATTTTGAAAATCAATTAGTAATAAATATATATATGTCGATAATTAAAAATTAAGTCAAAATGTTTATTCAATGTGTGATTTATTTATTAAGCGAAAAATATAGAAGAAATGAAACAAAAATAAGTAAAATAAATTAAAGTGAAAAGTTGAGACAAAGTCTGAAATGAGTTTGAGGATAAAGTGTATCTTTTCACCGAGTCTGAGAGTGTTTGAGTCTGAGTCTGAAAAATAAAAAGTTAGTGAAAAGCTGAGGTGGCAGAGTCTGAAGTCTGAAGATAAGTCTGTGGATAAAGTTAGTCTGAGTCTTTGATTTTCAAGACTCATGTTGAGACCCTCTTTTTGCTATTTCATATTATTTTAATTTATATAATTTGTAGATGGTAGACTTTTTTTAGTGAAATAGATTATATTGTATATAATATAAAAATCTATCTAATCAATTAAAATGTAGTAAAATTTAATTTATCAAAATTTAATTTATTAAAAAAATGAAAAATAAAAAGTACAAAAAAATGTTTTTTTTTGTTTTATTTAATGTTGGAATCAAGTTTGTAATATATATGTTGGTAATTATAAAAATAAGTTACAAGGTTTATTTAATGTTTGATTTATTTTGATGAAAAAGATATCACAAAATTAAAAAAAAGTTTTGGAGAAAAATGAATATAAAAAGTAAAATGAATTGAGTGGAAAGTTGAAGTGGAAAAATCTGAAATGAAGTTGAGAATAAAGTGTATCTTTTGAGTGAGTCTGAGAAAATCTGAGTCTGGGTTTGAAAATTAAAAAGTTAGTGGAAAGTTGAGGTGGCAGAGTCTGAAATGTGAAGATGAGTATGTGGATAAAGATAGTCTTATGTTTAAGACGGTTTTTTTTGGCAAGTAGTGCGTGATTAATGTAAACTAGGTTCAAACGATAATAACCTAGTTACGAACGATACAAACTTAATTCGTTCACAGGACTTTCGATTAGAAACAAATCACATGGAGAAATACGTACCTTGGTCTGTCATGATTACGTGCGGTAAACGGCGGGCGGTAAACGGTGACGAAAATCGGTAGTCGGAGGGCGGCGGAATTGGCGGCAAAAAACGGCAATAGGTGTGTGGTGGTGTGCGTGACGGTGGAGTGATGAGAAGACTAGGTTTCTCCTCTCTTTTCCCTTTAATCCCTTAATTTGTGTTTTTACAATTATGTGTGTGCTAATGACGGTTTAGCATACTTAATAAGGGCGAGAGGAGGACCGGGCTTCTTAACTTAATTAATTTAATCGGTCCGTCAACAATTAAATTAACTGGGCTACTCCCACTGAAAAGCCCAACTATTATATTTAGCTAATTACCGCATTAACTTAAGATTAACTATAGGTCCAAAATAACGTAATAATAATTAAATACAATACCGTATAAAATTATTCTTACATTCTCCCACTTGGACCATAGGTACATCTTCTTACTGTTATATGCAGGTAAACATAAGTTTGCAAAGGGCGATAGCCCCTTAGTGAGTGGATCTGCTATATTAGCACTCGTTGAAATGTGCTCCACAGATACTGTTCTCTTCCGAACTTCCTCCTTAACTGATATGTATTTCATCTCCATGTGTTTTATACCCTTAGAATACCAATCGTTCTTCAAAAAGAAGACGGCCGCAGCATTGTCACAGAAGATTTTCAGCGGTCTTGCGATCGAGCTCAGAACGTTCAACCCCGAAATAAAGTTCCGTAACCATAATCCTTGATTTGTAGCCTCAAAGCATGCTACAAACTCGGCCTCCATAGTGGATGATGCAATAATGATTTGCTTAGCACTTTTCCAAGAGATGGCTCCTCCTGCTAAGACAACACGTAACCTGAGGTGCTCTTTCGGTTATTCTCGCATCCACCAAAATCTGAATCAGTGTAGCCAATCACTTCAAGCTGATCAGAATACCTATAAGTGATAGAGCATGTGAATCTTAGTCCCTTGTAAGTATCTTAACACCTTTTTCGCAGCCTTCCAGTGTTCCATACCAGGGTTGCTATGAAAGCGACCCAGCACACCTACTGCAAAACTGATGTCTGGTTTGGTACAGACTTGGGCATACATAAGGCTTCCAACTATTGAAGCATAAGGGATATCTTGCATTCTTTTATGTTCCTCGTCAGATTTGGGACATTGCTTCAAGTTAAGCTTATCGCCCTTCTGAATAGGAACTATACTGGAATTGCATCCAAATCATATCAATCTCTAGTACCTTTGAGATATATGCCTTCTGAGACAGACCTAATGTCCTTTGTGACCTTTCACGGGATATTTCTATCCCTATCACATAGGACGCCTCACCCATATCTTTCATCTCAAAGTTACAAGATAAGAATCTCTTGGTCTCTTTGAGTAAGCTCAGATCACTGCTGGCGATCAAAATATCGTCAACATACAGGACTAAAAGGCAAACTTACTCCCACTGACCTTCAGGCATATACATTGATCAACAATGTTTTCCATAAAACCGAAAGCAGTTATGGTATCATGGAACTTAATATACCATTTCTGAGAGGCTTGCTTAAGTCCATATATTGACTTCTTTAATAAACAGACTAGGTCCTCCTTACCGTCTTCAACAAAACCTTCAGGTTGAGACATGTAGACTTCTTCCTCTAAACTTCCATTCAGAAATGCCGTTTTCACATCCATTTGATGTGGCTCTAGATCAAAATGAGCTACTAACGCCAAAATGATCCTTAATGAATCCTTCTTCGAAACTGGAGAGAAGGTTTCATTGTAATGATGCCTTCTTTCTGGCTGAAACCTTTAACTATAAGGCGGGTTTTATGTCGCTCTATTTGGCCAAGGGAGTTGCGCTTAGTCTTAGAGACCCATTTACTGCCGACTGCCTTATGCCCTTTAGGTAGAGCAACTAATTCCCATACTTTATTTGTAGTCATAGATTTCAATTCCTCATGCATGATATCAATCCATTTATCAGAATCATTGCCTTTTACGGCTTGTGAAAACGTCACTGGATCTTTATCCAATCTTATCTCAAACTCATGCTGTAGCATATAAAACTCATAGTCATCTGAGATAGCCGACCTACGAGGTCTTGTGGACCTCCTTACAGGAGCCTCAGCTATAGGTGTATCTGCCACTTCAATGACTTCAGGGATGGCAGGAGTCACATTGATGGGTTGAGGTTCATCATCCTCATGTTGTTACCTTGCATCGACAGTGTCGATAAGAACGTCATGGTCATGATTAGGGATTAGAGGTACAGAAATGGGAACCGAAGTTTCCTCTCTAATCTCATTGATGATGACCTCATCAATTCTCCCACTGACTTCGCCATCCTCTAGGAATTTAGCATTTTCAGTCTCTACTATTCTGGTGCTATGGCTAAGACAGTAAAACTTATACCCCTTTGATTTAGAAGCATACCCGATGAAAAACACGCTAATGGTTTTAGAATCGAGTTTCTTCTCCTGAGGATTGTAGATGCGTGCATCTGCGGGGCAACCCCAAATGTGTAAATGTTTCAAACTCGGTTTCCATCCTTTCCACAGTTCAAAAGGTGTCTTTGAAACTGCCTTACTAGGAACCCGGTTTGCGACATATACTGCAGTCATAAGTGCGTGCATCCACAATGATATGGGTAAGTTTGTCATACTCATCATTGCCCCACGACCTCTAATAGGGTTCATTCACGTCCTTTCAGCGACACCGTTCATCCAGGGTGAACCTGGCATTGTGTACTGAGCGACAATACCCAAACTTTCTAGAAGTTTAGCAAATGGACCAGGATGTTGTCCTGATTCATCATATCTACCATAAAATTCTCCACCTCTGTCAGATCTGATGATTTTCACTTTCTTTCCAAGTAGCCGCTCAACCTCCTTAATGTAAAGCTCTACGGCATTTACTGATTGAGACTTTTCATGCAACAAGTAAATGTACCAATACCGTGAATAATCGTCTATAAAGGTGATGAAATACTTCTCTCCAAAAAAGAAGGGAACATCAAATGGACCACATATGTGTATGAATGATCTCTAAAAGAGCAGTACTTCTTGTGGCGCCCCTTTTAGTGTGTTTGGTTTGCTTGCCTTTAATGCATTCCACACACGTCCCAAAATCAGTAAAATCAAGAGAAGGAAGAATGTTGTCTTTTACTAACAACATCATTCTTTCCCTCGAAATATGGGCTAACCTTTTATGCCACAAGAACGCTGAGTTCTCATTCGACCTTACACGTTTCACACCAATCACAGAATTTAGAAAATGATTTATCAAGCTCAATACGATACATTCCATTTTCCAAAATACTAGAACCAGCAATACTATTATCTTTAAATAAACTGAAATAACCGTTTCCAAAAGTCACAGAAAAACCAATACTGTCCAGTTTAGACAATGAAATTAAATTACGAGACATTGATGGAACAAAAATTGTATCCTCTAAATGTAATTTAAATCCACTACTTAATTCCAAACTAAAACATCCTATAGCTTTAATGGATGTTTCAGACTTGTTTCCCATGAGTAGGTTCCTTTCATTTTCTCTTATGGTTTGGGTCGAACTTAAGCCCTGTAATGAGTTAGAAACGTGTACATTAGCACCAGAGTCTTATTGCCTGATGGACCTGGCATACTGGATGAGCTTGACTGACTGCTCGTCCAGTCCTTCCTTTTGGACTGTCCCTTTCCCTTAGAGCCCTCACCTTTATGCACAAAGTGCGCTTGGGGTATGTTATGCCCTTGAGCATTACTCAGGCACGTGGCTTCCTGAACAAGCTTATTAGCAAGTTCATCCACTGTCCATGTCTCCTTTATAGCATTGTAGCTGACATGGAATGGCTCAAACTCTTTAGGAAGTCCCTCAAAGATGAAATGCGTTAATATAGGATCCTCAACTTTAAGTCCCAACTTGAACAACTTAGTGGCTAAGCTTTGCATATGCATTATATGCTTAGTCATGTCCATTTTCTTTCCATCGTACTTACAATGAGAAAGTTCAGAAAGAAGTTTGCCAATTAATGCCTTGTCAGAAGGCTCGAACTTCTCCTTAAGTTTTGCAAGATATTTCTTAGAAGTGTCACATTCAGTCTCTGTAATTGAGTTCTTAATGTCCACGGCTGATGACTAGGCAGCGAGAAAGGAAAGAGCGATTACCATCCTTGTCTTTCTAATCCTTATACGCCTTAAGTACTGCTGCGTCCTTCTCATCAGACTTATGCACGGGAGGACCGTCCTCCTTCAAACAATCACTGAAACTTAACATGGACATATAGAAAGTTACAATCTCTATCCATTCAGCGTAGTTTGATCCAGTAAGTAGAGGAACAGTCGAGAGACAATAAAAAAATAAAAATTAGCAGCTTATTTTGAGCAACTTCATAGTTGGAAAACATGCTCAACCATTAGTCTTTGAGTAAACACACAATTAGCAATAATGAATAAGACTTGTGCAATAATTGAGAAACCCAACAATTTTGATTAAACCAAGTACGGCATCTGCGGATAACCTATACGATCTAATCTCGATTAATTAAGTGTTCTACACTTTTATGGATAAGTCACTAATATACTGGCCAGGTCCACTGCGGGTAAGACCTAAGGGCTAGTAATTTATCCTCAATACTTGCTTATTCTGACCTTCACTGTCTTAATTGAGTCCACTGTGGTGTAACTCAAGCTTAATGTGAATGTCTGAGGCTTATTTAAACTTTAATGAAATCAAAGAACATGAGATGGTCCATCATGATTGTAACTCAACTCAACTTAATAATGATTTCACTCATTCATAGTGTAATAATTCCCATCGAAATTTCAATCTCTTATGAATGGAAGCGACTGTATGTGCAACCAAACAAACTTACTGAGATATTTCAAACAATTATATCGACTATAAAAGAGCGCAGCGGAAGAATACGGGAAAGCCCCACAGAAAACCCCAAAAATCCATTGATCCGTTAATATTATAAACGGAGTACTTACGAAGCCAAAAGCAAAAATAAGGCTTCAAGTAGCAAAACAAAAAAAAATAAAACCAAAAGCAGCACATGACTAGCACGACTAAAGCATCATGACCAAAAAATTCATGGCCATTAAGCAAAACAAACTCTTAAACAAATTCCCATATAGGCCATTACACCAACAACACGAGATTAACATAACCAAGTCATTAAATCTATTAAACAAAAAACTGATAACACATACACGGCTGAACATAACCATCAACCTTATACAAATTCCTCAATCAAAACCATAATTATTACAAGGCTATTAAACATTACATGGCCTTTAAAAACAATGACAACAACACGGCTGAAAAAATCAGCCAAAATAACCACCAAAAATTGCCGCCAAAAACAACCAAAATCAGCCAAAATACTGACCCAAAAATAAGCAAAAAACCGACCCAAAACCAGCCGAAATCTGACCCAAAAAAGCAACTTTAAACGACCAAAAATCGGTCCGATAATCATGGATGAGTTTCTAATCACAACAAGTCTCTGATACCACATGTAAATTAGGTTCAAACGATAATAACCTAGTTACGAACGATACAAACTTAATTCGTTCACAGGACCTTCGATAGATTAGAAACAAATCACATGGAGAAATACGTACCTTGGTCTGTCATGATTACGGGCAGTAAACGATGACGAAAATCGGCAGTCGGAGGGCGGCGGAATTGGCGGCAGAAAACGGCAGTAGGTGTGTGGTGGTGTGCGACGGTGGAGTGATGAGAAGACTAGGTTTCTCCTCTCTTTTCCCTTTAATCCCTTAATTTGTGTTTTTACAATTATGTGTGTGCTAATGACGGTTTAACATACTTAATAAGGGCGAGAGGAGGACCGGGCTTCTTAACCTAATTAATTTAATCGGTCCGTCAACAATTAAATTAACAGGGCTACTCCCACTGAAAAGCCCAACTATTATATTTAGCTAATTACCGCATTAACTTAAGATTAACTATAGGTCCAAAATAACGTAATAATAATAATTAAATATAATACCGTATAAAATTATTCTTACAATCAATTCATCCCGTGAATTAGGGCAAATGCTCATTTAGAAACGATACTATTCCTCTTACATTAGTCAATACCGTCATTTCTAATTAATTTCACATGGCTATTACGATATTTTGTACTCCCTCCGATCAGTCAAATTGTTAACATTTGACTAGTTTAATGTTAACAATTTGACCGATCAGAAAGAGTATTATTTTTCCAGATCTTCAATATTCTCTAATTTTTTTATATGTTAAAAGTTATATACAAAATTCTCCTCAATTATAAATAGTATCTAAAAATTCAAATATATCAAATCCATTGAATTAGAGAAAATATTAAATAATAACAAAATGTAATTGAAGTAAACATGATTATGTTGGAATATTTATGTTTATTATATTAATGTTAATCTTACAAATATTTGATAACAATGAAACACATGGTTACAAAATTTACCACAATGGTAACATCACATCTATACGACAAGCTAATTAATTAAGTCCTTTTAATATTTTGTTTTAGATAAAAAAAAAAGATACGATCTAAGTCGTTTTAACCTTAAAACATATACGTTTATCTCAACGCCGAATACACTTTTCGGTAATTCAAAGTGAGCTAGGGATAAACTAATCATTTAATAATGTTTCATAGCAATTAAGGAGTATTATTTTGACTAAACTATTTAATAATTACTGATTTGTCTGTTAAAAATTTCTTTCTCCTATATTAATGATTTCTCATTATGTTACCGTCATAAATTATAGAGAATTGCGATAATATATGTTAGTATGATACAAATAGTAGTAGTAATAGGAGGGTTGTTTCTTCGCGGTGTATGATCAAGAAATAAATTAATGAAGGCGTATGATTCTGTGAGTTCGTGGTTTGTGAGACAGTTACTGATGGATCTTGAGTTTCCTTGTCATTCTATTGAGTTGGTGATGGAGTGTATTTCTCATGCCTCGTATTCTCTAGTGCTCAAAGGTTCCGTGTTTGGTTTCTTTTAGGGGAAGAGAGGTCTCCGCCAGGGGGATCTTATGTCTCCTCTCTTGTTTACTGTGTATATGGAGTATTTAAGTAGCTAGAGTGCTTCAGTGTGCTACTGATCATCTGAAATTTTCTTATCATCCTATGTGTAAACAGCTTCGGCTTACTCATTTAATGTTTGCTGATGATCTCTTGATGTTCTGTAAGGGTGATGCTACTTCTATGATGGTCCTCTTGAGGGCCTTTTCTTCGTTCTCCAAGGCTTCTGGCTTATTGTTGAGTGCTAGTAAGTCTTGTATCTATTTTAATGGTGTTAAGGAGAGTTTGAGGAGGGATATTTTATCAGTCTCGGGGATGTCTCATAGCTCGTTTCGTTTTTGATATTTAGGTGTTCCTGTTACTGCAGGGAGGTTGAGGAAATCTGATTGTGTGGTTTTGATTGATAATGTGGTGGAGAGGATTCATCATCTTGGAGCTAAGAAATTATCGTATGCAAGGCGGTAGGTTTTGATACAGTCAGTTATACCTAATCTCTTTAATTATTGTGCTACTATGTTTGTGATTTCTAAAGGAGTTTTGCATCGTATTGATTCTATTTGTAGAAACTTTCTATGAGATGGGGGTACTGAACATGTCCGGGTGCCTCCTGTGGTTTGGTCTATAGTCTGTTGTTCTAAGAAGGATGGTGGTCTGGAGTTGCATAATAGTGCGATCTGGAATACTGCTGCTGTATGGAAATTGGCCTGGTGCGTCTATGATAAGGCGTATAGACTTTGGGTGAAATGGGTAAATCATGTCTACCTGAGAGGTGAGGATTGGTTATCTTATTGTCCGCCGGCTGATGTTTGTTGGTATTGGAAGCGTATTTGTTTGGTGAAGGATCCTATTAAGGATGGTTTTGATGGTAACGGGTGGCTGCAGCTGTAACACCCCGACTTTTCCTAATATTAATTGTTCGTCTCAATAATATTCGTAATTCATTTCTCTTGATTTTCTCATTTTTGGCTCGAGAAAGTCGGATCACTTGTCGCGTGGAATAAGCGAGACTGTAGTCAGAACTTAAAAACAATGTCATTTCCTCATACGGACTCCGATTCAGGTGATTCAAAAGGCTAAACTGCGTATTTTTCCGACGCCGTCGCAACTGCCAAATTTACAGGGGTCAGAGCGAGCCTCTCCACCCTGGGAGCGAGCCGCTCCAGCAGAGCGAGCCGCTCTCTGCACCAAAGCGAGCCGCTCCTCTACGCGGGATCAAGTTTTAGGGTTTTCCCGTGTTTCTTTTGGCTCAAGATATTATAACTACCTCGTCCCTCTTAAACCTAACACCCCAAAGATTAGATTACTAACTCCATTCTCTCATTCTTCATCTCACATCATAATTCCTCACTTAAAACTCTCTCAAAATTCATTCAAACACCTTAATCATTCATCCATTCTCTCATCTTGTGTGCCCTAATCCTTTGCTAATCAATTCCCTTGGTAAATCAGCCCTTTTAGTTCTTATATTTTTCTGTTTATGTATTATTTTATGTGTTATTGTGTTGTATGCTTATTGCTTGTGTGATTTGGCTTAGAAATTTAAAGGAGAAGGAGATCTAGAGGAAGGTGACACCATCCTTGTAGAGGAAGAAGAAGAATAGCAAGGAGTTGGACTTGACTAAGGTAACTAGGTGTGATCTAGTTGTATTTTAACATGTATGAGGCCTTTGAGTTGTTGATCTTGTATTCTACTTTGTTGATCTATTGTATGAGTGCAAGAATTCATGTTGTGATTGTTGTTTTTGTCATAAAATCATGCTAGATCTATGGCCTCATACTAGGGTTGTCTTTTTATCATAAATTCATGCATAATTCACATAGTTTAACGGACATCATGCTTGCAAAACTTGAAAAAATGATTTGGTGTTGGTGTGTGATGTTGGCCGAATGTGGTGAGTAGGGGCCGTGGCCCTTGCTTGGTGTTCCTCATGTTTTTCCTTCTTGTTATGGCTTAATATTGATAAATCTTGATGTTTGTTTGAATCACCTAAAGTTAAACTATGAGTTAAGATGGTTTGATTGAGTCTAAAAGTTTTGTATGCGTGTTTTAATGAATTGATCACATAAATTGTTAATGGATCACATAAAAATCGAATGTGTTGCATGAAATCGGGTTTGGTTGTGAATGGCCGTGTGTTTTGTACACATGCCGTGAGGTATGTGTGTGTGTTGGATCGTTTGTCACTTGTTTGAGTCTTGGCATGTCTTAGGAGGTTAACTATGCTTTATTGAATCGAGATACACTTTGTTTGATCACTAAATAATGAATTATGAGCATGTTAAGTGAATGTATGACTTGTAATGTATGTTGATCATATTGTACTCCGTATGTGTGGTTGGTTATAATTGTAATGAGACTTATGTATGTATGAGTATGGTTGTTGTTGTTGTATGGTTGTGTTGGAAGTGTTAGAGACAGGTTAACAGGTTAAACAGGTTGAGCTTGAGTTAAGTTTGCACATGGGTACTGTTCTCGCACATGTGTGAGGAGACACAACGTCCTAGGATGGACGGATACCGCTCATGGTCCCCTCGGCTATTCTTGTTGTTTAGCTAGAGCAATCATGGGTTCTCAACCAGAAGGGTTAGAGACTATGGTTGTATATGTCGTCACCGTTCTTGTTGCTCGGTGGGATTTGGCCAAATTTAGACTTGTGATTGAGAAACTTCTTATTGCTGTTCCGCCATAGGGTTTGAGTGATTCTTGTTGCTTCACTCGGTGTGATTCTTGTTGCTTCACTCAGTTCTCCACGCTTACTCTCGCAATTGGTTGGAAGAAGGATCGTCTTGAGTGCTCAGTTGGTTTGGCACGACTTGGTTGTGCCGTGTGGTTTGATTGTATATGTATTATTGTTTTCATTGTTGTATGTTAGTTGTTTATGTTTTTGTACTTTGATAATAGGCCGTAGGCCAGGTGAGCTTGTTTGCATTGTTGTCTATGTTTGTTATGTTAAAATATGACTGGGGAGCACCTAGTTACTCCCCACTGATTGTGGTTGTTGCCTCTCTTTTATAGGTATGCGCGAGACGGGATTGAGTGAGTAGATGCGAGGATGTGACCGTGTATTACCTTGGAAGAGATGTGATTTTGTTTAGACTCTTATGGACTTGTATTTTGGTTTGGTTTTAGACGTTCTTTCGGTCTTTGAACTTTTGTTTTGGATTAGTTTGTTCGGGGTATTTATTCCCCATTCTGTTAGGCCTCAAGGCCTACTCTTTTCCTTTCAGTTTTGTTTAGTAGTTTGTATGAGTAATAATCTGGGCTACACGGTGTTTCCGCCACCGTGATTTCAGTTTTAAACCCTTTATTTTCCCAAAACTTTTTTAAATCGTATTTTATCTCTTTTGAAAAACCCGGGTTGTTACAGCAGCGACATGATTATACTATTCGGAGCTGTTATTGATGGCTTCTTCCACATAGAGTTGCAGTCGCGTGACAGAAGGTTGTTTGGGCTTCTCTTTCGATTCCTCTTTTATAGCGTGACTTGTTCTGCAAAGGGATTAATGTTGAAGGACAAGTTGTTTAGGTTTGGTGTTACTAAGGATACGTTTTGCTGTATATGTGCGCTGCAAATTGAGAGTCACGAGCATCTGTTTGAGCATTATATTTTTACGATGCAGGTGATAAGATTAACCAGTGGTTGGTTAGAGGTTTCCTTGGGCGATACGAATTGGTTGTTGCAAGCGCAGAGGAGACGATGACCAAAGGTGACGAAGCAAATTGTGGCTATTGCAGTTATGCCTACGTGGTATAGTGTTTGGGATCAGCAGAATAGTGCTCGGTTATTGAGTCAAGTCCGTTGTTCGTGCTACGTGTCGAGACAGATTAAGAGTGTTATTTTGAAAGGGTTGTCTGTAATTGATGTTAGTAGAATGAGTATTAGGGATAGAAAACGTTTATCAACTATAATATTAACTTTTGAGTTTTAATGATACTTACATTTTTCCAAAAAAAAACTATAAGAAAACTTTAATGAAGCAAGAACAATTTAAATAATTATAAATGAAATTATTGTTTTCTTTGGAGACTATTTAATTTAGAGGAAAAGGTTAGACACGTGTGTCTTAACCTTCCAAATATTATCCCACCAGCCCAACCTACCTTTTTCATTACCCACCTATTTATTTTAGCAAGTTTATACGAGAATTCGCGAATAAAATATAGCCCCCCTACTTTTCTATATAGTCTTTTAGGTGACAGTTTGACGTTCTTTTTGTTTTGATAAAAAATTTACCAAGGGTTGATTTATTGCTTGTGGGGTTAAAGCGACCTAGTTGTATGTCAAACGTTGAATCTTGGGCAAAATTTAAAGGAAAACGATAAAGAAAATAAACTGAGGCACAAAGGTTTTTTGGTTACGCGGAAAACCCGATGTGGGAAACGACCGCGGGGGAAGCTATAGTCCCACCAACTTTCTACTATGATCAAGAAGGAGATTACAATTACAAGAACTATCATCTTTCGATGAGTGGCTTTTGTAGTATTGCTTATTGCTTAGTATTTTTCTTAGAGTATTACTGATGTAATTTTTTAGAGTATTCTGAGTGTTGAGGATGAATAGTTCATGTAGAATGCCTTCCAAAAACCCTAACTCTCCATTTATATAATGCTCCCCTTTTCTTCTCCTCCCTTTTCTCCTCTTTTCTTGTTATTGTTGGTTGACTCGATTCTTTCTCCTGCTAATTAGGCTTCAACGTCTACTTTGATAACTCTTCCCTATATTCTCGCAGCTCCTTTTACTTCCCGTTGTAATTTAAGTGGATTCGTTGGTGAGACTCCTGGAGGATTCTGCTTGCCCAGGGTTTTCTGCTTGTTTAGGATCCTGAGTTTCTAGGTCCCTCTGCCAGGTGCCGCCACTAGGATTGTGCAATTTACCGGGTAGACCGGAATTTCAACCGTAACCGGATTAACCGGTCCGGTTCAGGGGCAGACCGGTAATATTGAGGTCCGGTTTTCGGTCTTTACACTCTACCTATACCGGGTTTCCGGTCCGGGTTATAGTAAAACCGGTATATAACGGGTCAACCCGGTTTCACCTTATTAGTGGATCTAGAAAAAAAAAAAAAAAATCTAATTGCCTTAACTTCCTAATTTCCTCAAAAACAAAAAGTAACTTTCATGTTTGTTCGGTTGAAGTCTTCCACTCAATTACTTATTCATTATTCCATATTTTCATTACTCCATAACCTTATTCAGTTTTTCACACCTAAAAAATCTACTCATTATTTGAGCTCATTCAATCTTTGAATTTTCACAACCTTCTTCAGAGTTACCAAATACATGTTTCTTCAAGGTCTTTAAATATTTGGATTTATGTAGGATTAGAGTTATTTCACAGTAGTGTTGTTTTTCTTACTTCAATGTTATTAGGTTTGTTAGAAGTTTAGAGTAATCAAGATATACAGAAGTTTTTAGTAACTTTCACTGCTTTACTCTTTGAGAATTGTATTTATAATTTATGTCATCATTGACATTGAAACTTGAAAGTTAGGCACAATTCAATTGTGTTGGTAAACTGGGGTTTGTATTGACCCTTGTTTTACGCTCAATTATTCATATTTGCATAGGCTTAATCACAACTTCTATGTGACTCTTTAATTTTCATAACTACTATGTAACAGGTCTAATTGGTAAAGACCCGGACCGACCCGTTAATTTCAGGGCCGGTTTCGGGCTGGTCCGATATTAATAGGTCCGGGTTCCAGTTGCCACAACTGATACCTTACCGGTTCCGGTCATATCCGGTTTTGTACTAGTCCGATCCGGTTTAGGACCGTTGCACAGCCCTAGCCGCCACAGACTGGACCAAGATTGGGCTGAAAAAATTGGGAATAACCTTTGCCCCCAAAAATTTCCGCCTAACTTCACATGCATTGGGCGAGAATTTTCCCCTCATTTCCATGATGTGGCCCCTGAGGTCACGTCTCATTAAACCCCCAACTCTCCCAGACTCCTTTACTTAAATTGCCCCCAACTCCTTATCTCCTTCTTTTTTCTTTTCTGCCAATTTCCAGACTCTATCTTTCCCCTTTTCAACTCCCAGGTACTCCTTACTTTTTTTTTTCTTCCTTTTTTTTGGCCATGTTTACTCGCTCTCGCAAAAACCTTTCTTCTCCGATATATTTTTCTTCCGGGGGAATGCTAGATGACAAACATGCATGTGACTCCGAGATTACGGAGGATGAACTGCCAGCCCTAAGAATCATGATGAGACTGAATGACTGTGTGGTTCTTCATGTCCCTGTTTCTGGTCAGTACGCTGACGCGATCTGCCAGGGTGGGCTGCTCTTTAGTAGTACCCTTTTACTCTGGGCGTTAGGTTTTCATTTTCCCCCTCGATTCAAGCTTTCTTGCTTTGGTTCTCTCTTGCCCCCGGCTAGGTGGCTGCTTCAGCCTAGAGGCTGTTGTACTCCCTTTGTTTTTTGGGGAATTTTTCAGTATTAACGTGGGGCTAGGTGACCTCGCCCACCTGTACACCTGCAGGGCTTTAGGCTATGGCCAGGTAACGTTGAGGGCGTACGATGGGTCTGACCCCTTCATCCCCTTTTAAAGAAGGCAAATGACAATGGTTGGTTCCGTCGCTTTGCCTTTGTGAAGGTTTGACTCCATAGCTCATTTCCCTGAGTATGTCCTGGACAAGTCGTGTGATATGAAAGGTATTTCTCCGCTCCTGTTGTGACCTAACAAATTTCCTTTCAGCTCACCCCCCTTAACCATTCTCCTTTGCAGGGCTCAAGCATCCTGAACCTTCTCCTCTCGCTGGTAGTGCTTTGCCCAACCTTTGGGCGATTCCGGTGGCCCAATGCACGTATCCCAACCTGCTGACTGCCCATCACTCCCGGTGCGACGCTAACCCCACCATGGCCTCTGGTAATCTTCTTACTTTGCCTCCATAGTCTCAACTTTGAAATACCGCTTTAACCTATCCCCGGTCTTGTTGCAGGTTCTTTCAAGCTTGACATCTCGATTGACTCCCTCTTGACAAAGAAAAGGAAGCAACCCTATTCCTCTGCCAAGAAGCCTCCACCCAAGAAAGAGGTCAAACCCTTCAACGTTTTTCCTGGATTTTCCTACAAAACCGTCTCTGGCCCTGAGATAAGCCGCCTGGTTCCTCACGCACCCCTATGGATACTCTTGAAGACCTCCACACAGTGAGCCTTACCCAAAACTTCGGTTATGGCAACTTGGCCCCCATGTGGCCAACTTTATATCAGCTGCTGCTCCCTGGCCCTCAGCGGGAATTTGAGGAGCATAGATTCCCCAACATCTTCAAGGGCCTCTGCGAGGCGTCTTTCGAGGTCCCTACTCCATGTTTATCTCCTCTTTTTTATTTGTTTTTGTTTTTTTTTAACATCCTCCGTTGCCTGCAGAGTTTTCAGGCCGCCTTGTTTGTCCACCTTAGGGCATGCTTTGTTCTGATTAGTAAAATCAATGCACAACCTCCACTTGCCATTTTACTTCGGAACTACCACCACGTTGGATAGCTACTCAGGATAGCTCACCTCCCTAATCTTGCATGCTGGTTCTTTACCTCCTAGTTTATGATGTGATGACACTCAGGGGCATATTTTCGCCTTTTCTGATGAACCGAAGGGTAGCTAGGATCCACGTTAAGTCTGTGCGTTATAATACTTGGATCTATCCCTACCATATCATCATGGGACCAGGCAAAGCAGTAGATGTTAGCTTTAAGCAAATCGACAAGTTTAGTACGGATGTCATCTGTGCAGTCTGACCCTATGTGGATCGTTCGTTTTAGGTACTGCGCATCAAGGTTCACCTGGTCCAGCTCAGGTTGCTCACGACCGGCGCCACCCGAGTTAAGGTTGCAAGTGCGACTGAGGGTCCAGAGGACGCTGTGGGAGGACATCCGGCACTGGCTGCCGCCTGCGTGCTGCTAGATCCTTGACTGGCGTTGGTTGACATGATTACGTGACGATGAAAACGAGTTTTGGCTACAAAAGATGATCGCTAGGCCTCACGGTGGGTGCTAAAATGTTTTGGTAAAAAATTTACCAAGGGTTGATTTAGTGATTGCGGGGTTAAAGCGACCTAGTTGTATGCCAAATGTTGACTCTTGGGAGAAATTTAAAGGAAAATGATAAAGAAAATAAAATGAGGCACAAAGGTTTTTTGGTTACACGGTAAAACCCGATGTGGAAAACGACCGTGGGGAGAAGCTATAGCCCCACCAACTTTCCATTATGATCAAGAAGGAGTTTATAATTACAAGAACTATCGTCTTTGGATGTGTGGCTTTTGTAGTATTGCTTAGTATTTTTCTTAGAGTATTGCTGCTGTAATTTTTCAAGTATTCTGAGTGATGAGGATTAGTTGTTCATGTAGAATGCCTTCCAAAAACCCTAACTATCAATTTATATAATGCTCCCCCTTCTTTTCCTCTTTTTTTCTCCTCTTTACTTGTTATTGTTGGTTGACTCGATTTTTTCTCCTGCTAATTAGGCTTCAACTTCTACTTTGATAACTTCCCCATATATTCTCGCAGCTCCTTTGACTTCGCGTTGTAATTTAAGTGGTTTCGTTGGTGAGAATCCTGGAGAATCCTGCTTGCCCAGGGTCATCTGCTTGTTTAGGGTCCTGAGTCTCTAAGGTCCCCTACCAGGTGCCGCAGCTGACTGGACCAAGATTGGGCTGGAAAAATTGGGCCTAACACTTTTCACGCCTATGCATTATTTTGTGAAAGACCTTTGAACAAAAATTGCTAAAATTTTAACGACGTGCATAAATGTTCGATAGCTTTCAATTTATTTATGGTTAAAGTTTGATCTTGAAAACGTAAAATGAGAAAATATTGCTAAAAAGGAGGACAATATAATTAAACTTTCGTAATAAAACCTATGGTTAGTTGATTAAAATAACTACATTTGTCTTTACATGTACAAATTAAAAGTTACAAGTAACTTGTTTAATTAAAGGCAATATGCAAATTACTTACAATTAATTAAATTAAAAAATGACTAATTAAATTAACAATGTGCAAGAAGAAAAATAATTTTTTTTTTTGTTCACCACAAAGTTTGTATTATGTAATTTATTTTTAGGGTTTTTTGTCCATAATGCAACTACCTAAACTTTACGCCATTAGTCATACGATTACCTAACATTCTAAAATTTAATCATAACTATCTAAATTTTTTCACATTTTGTCATACAACTACCAAGTGACGAACTCTAATGGTTTGAGTCAAACTCCGGCGTTGACTTGGTCATTCGCACGTGATAACTTCAACGTGTAGTGGGTTATAAACCATTCCCTGCTTATACAGTAAAAAAAAAACATTTACCCCATTTAAAACCAAAATTCACCAAATCTTTCAAAATTATCTCATTTTATCCCAAAGGGTTAATTGAATATAACCCCCTTTTATAACATTTTTTTTAAAATAACCTCCTTATCTGTTATTTTTTAACATAACCCCTTTTAAGATAGTTTTGTTTCTAAATCACCCCAATGTCGAAATATGCTACTTAAAAATAGAATATTGACACCCTTAAATAAAGATTTCTCAAGAGGTATCGACATATTTTAGACGTTGGTGGTTGTAACTTGAAAGGGGAAAACCCTATAACGTCTTTAATTGCCATTTTTAAGTAAGAAAATTCGACGTTGGAGGTGATTTTGAAACAAAAGTGTCTTAAAAGGGGGTTATGTTATAAAAATAACATATACCGGGGGTTATTTTGAAAAAAAATGTTATAAAAGGGGGTTATATTCAATTAACCCTATCCCAAAATTACTCCTCAAAACAACCAAAAATGAACAAAGTGCATACCAAATCCAAAAACTAAAACAACAAAGTACTTATCACAACTAAAACGACAAAGTACTTAAATTATCACAACCTTATTCCGGGATTCATTGTTGTGCATAATGTCTTGTATGCGACATTGAACCCACAATTGCAAACCATAGCCACACTCGAATTGTTTGACGACAAAGAGCAACTCGACATTGCAAAATATTGCAAAATATGTTGATTAATTGATTTCAATTTAGGTTTAAAAGAGGGATTTTTGTCAAAATTGATAAATTAGGATAAAAAGAGGGATTTTTGGTGAAGAAGCGTAAATTAAATGAGAAGTAGGGTTCAGGGGGTGTTTATAACCCACGCTGAAGTTGTCACGTGCGAAGGACCAAGTCAACACCGAAATTTGACTCAGACCATTGGATTTCTTCATTTGATAGTTGTATGACAAAACGTGAAAAAGTTTAGTTAGTTATGATTAAATTTTAAAATGTTAGGTTGTTGTATGACAAGTGGCGTAAAGTTTAGATAGTTGTTGACAAAAAACCAAATTTTTATAATAAAACATGCTTAGCGAACTTATCAAACTTGTATGCAGATTTCATTATTGAAGTTCGAACTCATTGGCTGGACAACTAAAATTGTTGTCAATTTTTTTTGTTTTTTGAACTTAACTAGCTAATCCCTTGTAGTCGCCGTTGTTTGAAATGGCCTTATACGACATATAACATAGTCTTTCCGTTGACTCCATAGCATTACTTTCCAATATTTTACGTTAACAAATCACACACAATAGTCATAACTCCACAATAGTCAAGGCAATCCTTGTCAAAAGAGAAATCACCAAAAAGAGAAATCACCAAAATGGATAGAAATAAGCCCGACCCATCTACCGGGCCATGTCCTTGACCCGACCGTCTAGGCGGAGTCATAACTCGATCTGGTCATTGCGACTTCCCCAGGTCCTTGACCCGACCATCTAGGCGGAGTCATGGAGGGTCAGATGATCAAATTTTGTACGACCACACGCTCGTGACCGTTTTAAATTCTTTTTTAAAATCAATAAGATAGGTTCGAGCCAAAATTTGGACGGCTTGCCTACCTAGCCTGTCTGACCCTCGTCTAGCTGTTACTCGTGTTACAAGTTACATGACACATCTCTTGTTCTAAAAAAATACTCCAACAAGTAAGAGTTACGAGGGATGTTATCTACCTTCTCCCTTCAACCTTCTCTTCTACTTTCTCCTTTTGTCGTCTCACACTTGATTAAACAAATATATATTATGTGTGGTCGAATGACAAGTGGATGAGGCAAAAGAAATAATATTTTAATCGATTGTGAGAGGAGAAGGTAAAAGAGAAGGTAGATAATATTTCTCAAGAATTACACACTAGTCTGTGCTATTGCATTTAACAAGTTTTATATGACGTGCTCGTACTTAGAGCAGGTGATAATCATCATTCATCACTCGGGTTGCGTTTGAGTCGGGTTTAGTTGGGTGAGGTCATATCAAATTCAGGTTATATCAGGTCATGATAGCAGTTATGTTGATTTGGGAAAATTTTGGCTCGTATTGAGTTTGATCATATCATGTCCTTCATGTACTTAGGTTGGGTTCAAGTCGAGTCAGGGTCAAATTCGAGTCGACTCTTAGTCAGGTGTGAACCAGGTCACTTAGGGTGTATTTGGATAGCAAAATAGGAGGGAAAGGGAGGGGAGGGGAAATGAGGGAAGGGGAAGGAAGGGGAAGGAAGGGGAGGGGAGGGGAAATTGTGGTGTTTGGATACCATTTTCCCTCCAAATCTTGCCTATTTTGGAGGGATTCCAATTAGGCTTTGAGGAGGGAAAATGGATCCCTCCAAATCACTTCCCCTCCATTTCCCTCCCCTCTTGATTGCTATCCAAACAAGGGATTATGAATCACTTACTTTCCCTCCCTTTTCTTTCCCTCTAAATCCCCCAATCCAAACACACTCTTAAACAAATTTTTGGGTTGATCGTTGGTTAAGTTGAATTACTTTTAGGACGAGTTCCGAATCTAGTAGCAAAAGTGAAATTGAATTCTCAACGTTTTTGGGTTATTAACTATGATCCCATATCAAAATTTCAAATATTATGATGGAAAATTTATAAAAGATCTAGAAATGATGTTACAAATAATTTAAATTTATATGTATAAGTTTTAATTTTTTAAATTTTCCTAAGAGTAGACTTTTCAAAAATTCTTTTAAATTTTTTTATATTGTTTATGCTCTAAAAAATTCTTGAAATTTTTTAACTTACAAAATATTTAACTTGAAATTTTGTGTATTTTATTATTGTTTTGCGATGAGTATGTGTAATATTGGGTCGGGGTTAGCCGTCGGGTTTAGTCACGCCGAGTTGACTTATGGGTCATTATAGGCTCGGATCGAGTTTGATTTTGTGTCAAACATTATCAAGTCGTATCAAGTCCAGCAGATTGATCTCAATAAACAATAATTTTGCGTCATATTTAATCGACTCAAATCTAAATCAAGTCACTCAGCTCGTAAAGGGTCAAACTTGCCAGCGACTATAATACTACTCAACGAAGCCCGGTGAAGTGCAAACGGCGTTTTCGTCTAATAAAAAATTTTGACACATCATTTTTTTAAAACTCTTTTTCTGCATTGCTTAGAATTTGTTTCACTATTTTTTAAATTTACCAAGTTTGATTACAGGTCAAACTTTATCAGATCCAATCGAATCTACTATGTTGCTCATATTTAAATTGAGTCACTCCGGGTGGGGTCAAACTTGCGTACTACGATAATACTATTCAGCAAAGGCCGGTAAAGTGCAAGAGATATTTTCGTCCAATAAAAAAAATTCGATACATCATTTTTTTTATTTTTTTTTGGGTTGTCATAACTTGTTAAGATTTAGGAGGAAATGCATTTTAGAGAAATACGAATTGTATTACTATTGAGTTGATTTTATTTACATTACAACTTACCACCTTATATAGCAAAATGGATCCTCTCCATTTCTTTTCTCTCCATTTCCTCTCACAAATCATTATTATATTATATATTTTTATTTCATTCATTTACCTTTTTATTTCTATAGAAATCTACAACCGTTTGATCACATCCAAATTTAATTTGAACCATTGATGAGTAATGGACTCTCCATTTCTTTTTTAGAAATGGAGAGGATCCTTACTCCTTATATAGACTTTAGATGGAAAGTCAAAGGTTTACATTTATTATTAAACTTAATACTACTATTAATATCGAGACATAATTATATGTTTCCTCATATACTCTAATACCCTCCCGCAATCGTAACGGTAGTAGTACGAAAGTTACGATTGGAGAACAATAATGCGTAACTCGCCTGTACATAAGAGGATAACATCCTACCCAATACGTGCGTATAGGACTCGCCAGACAATAAATGCGTAACTCGCCAGTACATTATATGTCTCCTCATATACTCTAATATAACTCCCACATTTTATAATACACTTTTTTGAAACTCCCACCTATTATAATTTTTTAACGAAACTTCCACTATATATAACCACAATAATGTTTAAAAACACCACCAAATCTTCATTCCGTCACCGTAAAACGTGAAATAAAATTCGCTCCAGTTATAACGGACCCTAACTTTTGTTTATGTGAATTTTGAACTTACGATTTATTCGTTAATTAGTCTTAATATAACTCACATCCTCGCATCCTCATTATTCCTACACAAAATAACTATTTGGTGGTGTTTTAAAATATTTTAATCATATAAGGTGAGAGTTAAAAAAAAATATATTATATAAAGTTAGATTTTTGAAAATGTATATTATAAGAAGCTAGAGTAGTGAAAAAAAACCCTTTTTTTTTTATATTCGTCTTGTGCGGTGCTTAGAATTTGTTTCACTTTTTTTTAAATTTCATCAACGCTGAAATGGCCATGTCACGAAGTCTACCAATTGACTCAATTATAAGAACTACTCATTATTATTTTTTACCATTTACAAAGCACATACCCTACTCCGTACTAATTACTCCGTAGAATTAGTCAATACATTACCAATCACAATCAAAAGAACAGATCACCCATCTACGGTCAAACTACTACATACGCATTTGCACTACATTCTTGTGTTATAAATGTTGCCATACATACTGCCTGTTTATTCATGGAGTTTTCATCCATTTCTTACTTAGGTACGTCATTTTACCCCCCTTATTATACTTTCGTTGTTTCTCTAAGTATTATTGCATGTGTCTAGGTGTTGTATCGAAATACGAAATACACCCTTCGTTATACACCATTGTATACATTTTTATTTCGTTTATGTCTGCAGACGACAATCTATAGTATAGCACTCGTCAATACAGATTATTCTTACTTCAAATGTCTTTTATTTTCGGCTTAAGAGAACAAGTATAACATACATCGTCCTTTCCATTCGTTAGATTAATAACATGAAGTACGTACATACGATAATTATATAAAATGGATGGAGTAGATTATATAGAGTAATTCTCCAGTGATACTAGCTTTACACTAAGTTAATGTGAGACTAAAGTACAAATTGTCGTTAAAATGGTACAAAAACATGAAACAAATATATTAAAGTTTTTTTTAGTGGTACTAAAAAAATTTAGTTACAACTAATAATAATTATCACTAAAATGATACAAAAACTATATAATCAAATACAAACGAGGCTGACTTACAATAACATATATTATATTACTATATACTGACCGTAGTTAAAGTTTTGTATTTAAAATAGCGCAAATATATATATTCTAAAATGAGATATATTGTTCCACGTGTGAAACGACAAATAAATTTTTTAGCACCTTATTTAATGGACATAATAAATAAAATGATGAGAAATTATGTTAGTCGTTTAAGGCATGAGATGATCTTATATATGACCTCCTTAATAAGTACGGAGTAAAAACTTCTTATGAAATGATAGGATGGAGCAAACATTTTGAGATGGATTAATTAAAATTACAATTATTCAAGTAGGATCTTTTTGTTTATTCTTTAACTTTCGTACTACATAAGATGTTTGTCTTTAACTTGTTTCATCAGTGGTTGACATCTTCCTCTAGAGGTAGCACTAAAAAGGGTTTCAAATATAGGAAGATAAAGATGTGTTTATGCTCTATACTTCACTAGGGGAATTGTATTATCTTGAACTCATTTGACATTTTGTGATTCCATTGCACGTTCATCCAATTTTAATTGTTCGAGGTCATATCAACTTTAAAGGTCGAGATTAATTATATACTCCGATACTCGTACGTACTCTAAATTCTAAATTCTAAATTCTAAACTTTTTTCCGGGGAAAAAAAAAAATCAATGAGTCAGGTGAATGAGGGTATTTGTATAAGAGTAATACGATAATAAAATAAATTTATTCTGATTACCTAGTGTAATAATAAAAACGTTACAGTGTAGAGTAAGACAGTAACTATTTTTTTTTTGGTCCAAGAAGAGGCGCTAGGCCACTACAACGGGAGAAGGGGGAACGAACCTGAGACCTATTGCTATAGAGGATCCTTACCAAAATTTAATCGTAATAAAATTACATGCATAAAAAAAAAATTATCATTTAGATAAACTATCTATGACATAAACTACGAGTAATAAATATTTAAGACACTTTTGTTTCAAAATAACTCCTAATGTTGAAATATATTACTTAAAAATGAATTATTCACACTCTTCAATAAAGATTTTCAAGAGGTATCAACATATTTTAGGCATTGATGATCGTAACTTGAAAGATGCGTACCCTAAAATGTCTTTGGTTGCCATTTTTAAGTATGAAAATTCAACGTTGGGAGTGATTTTGAAGTAAAAGCATCTTAAAAGGATGTTATATGTTATAAAAAGAAAATATATAAGGGGATTATTTTGAAAAAAATATTATAAAAAGAGGTTATATTTAATTAACCTTTTAACACAAATTACCACTTGTATTCCTATAACCTAGGGTCCTAGCTAATTAGTTCATCAAGCGATAACAACGTTAGGTGCGTAGTGGGTAAACTCCCCGAGCGTGCATGATAGCCTGCAAACCATACACGCCAGGTCAGCCACCCTTTTTACCAGGGCGACAGGCTCGTGATCTATTAGGCAATAATAGGCATAGCCTCAAGTTTGCAACATTCCCCACAAGATTGCTCTTGGAGGGAATTGAACCTGAAACCCATGAGAATTTCACCCATGTTTTAACCACTAGATCACACCCTTGCAGGCCAATCTTTTCATCATTATTACTCTGTATCTGATATAAGTTCTGTCAAAATTTAATTTTTATAAGGAGTCCTAAATCGTACACTCACAAAAAATTCTTATTACGTTTAGTTTTATATGTCTATCTAGACATTTTAGTAAAAAGCGAACTCACCAAATTGTTTTAAAATATAATCTTGCGTAGATCTTTTCTAAGTTTTCGTTTAAAAACAACATTTGGACAGATTCTGTAATGATATAATTTGTAGCATAAATTCTTATGTGAGTAAAGTCTTACAATAAATTATTGTAAGTTCGTCTTATTTGTACTCGATTATATAATTTTTGTACTATTTAAGTGATAATTATGGTTAATTGTTACTCAATCTTTTTAGTAACCATGTAACTGACTTTAGTAAATTTGTTTCATATTTTTATGCTCTTTTAACTGCAATTTATATCTTGGTCTCATATTAACTTAATGTGAATTCAGCCTTACGGGAAAATAACTGAATTTATAGTAATGAAGTATAAATATAAGGTCTCTATTTTTCATCTCGCACTGGACCTCTAAAATTTTTAAGACGGTCCTGGCCTCACACTCATCATTACTTTAAAAAATATACTCTTATTTCATAGTCTACAAAATAATTCACAACCTGAAGAAAATATGATAAGACTGCTCTCAATAAATGACCAATAATTCAATGAACCATAAAATATCCAATATGTAACAAAATTAAAGTATTTTGAAAATTGTTTAAATGTTTTGAATAATAGTACAAGGATACGTTTTACATAGCAAAAAATAATTAAAGCTAAATAATAAGGGAGAAAGGGATTTGAACTTGAGACCTATTGTCCAGAATAATTTTGTGTTAACCACTAAATGAAGACCTCTTCGACTGTAAGTAGTACTCTCTCCATTCAAGTCCATATACTACGGTTGCTTTATCACATTTGTCGAGGCGAATGTCGGAACGGAAATATCTATAATTTCACACGATAAAAAAATTTAAAAATTGGATATTAATATTGTACACATAAAGACGAATCAAACAAGATCACACACGGTTATATTTTCACTTATAGATTGTCGGGAATTTCAAAGATTACCGACACATATGAATAGTGCCAAAAAGGTAAATGTTTGGTTTGGACTTGAACTAGTTTAGATCCCGTGCATTAATGCACGGTTACTATAAATTTATATTATTTTTAACTAATAAAAATATAAGTAATAAACCAATAGGAAAATAATATAATAATAACTTTAATAATATTTTACTGTACATATATATATATTAATGAAAAAACAAAGAATCTATATAAAATATCTAAAACATATGACCTGTATAAATTTTATTTTATAGACTTTTCGACATTTATTTTCGAATAGAAAATATTAAATAAGATAAATATTAAAATAAGAAAGTAATGAATAGAGAATAAATATATTGTTAAAAAAAAGTTAATTAGCTGTTCCAAGTACATATTTAAAACTTTAATATGAGTTACAAAAGAAATAATAGATTAAGTACTTATTTTTATATTTTATTATAGATATATTTAATGAAAAGTAAAATATTATAATAAAAGAGTAATTAATTTAAAATACATATTATTATATTGTTAATAAAACTAAACTTTTATTATTTTATGTATAACATAAGTGTGAATATGATTTTTGAGAAATTATATTCATAGATAAGGAACCTAGACTTAAAAATATACAGTATGATGAATGATGTCGACATTGCATTTTGGCGGGAAAAAAATGCATAGAATCGTGACATGTGGCATTGATGATATCAGCGAAAACTGTCATTTAGTATAATAAAGATGGAGGGAGTAGTTACTATAAGCACATTAATCACAACATTAACAACTGAACCTTTTTGGGTTTGGTGTTGAACGGACAAGTAGTGGACAACACCAAAGTGAATAGTGGGTCCGTCCTTGATTACGTTATAAAATCAATATGTCGGGTTAAGTATCTCTTGGTGATTTAAGTGTCAAATTGCCGTTTCATTTTCGTGTATTCTAAGTTTGGTTTAAGATGGGTTAACTCGTAATATTATAATGTAAGTTCGGGTAGTACGAAGTGTACGCTTGCATAAATATTAACAATTTAACGGTAATAGTTGCTACTTCGAACAACTATGACGGGGGTCTCACTGGCCGGTCAACGAATCGGCAACCAAGGATGACGCGCCCTGATTTATTTAAAAAGTATTAAATAATTTGCAAAAAATTATTTAAAAGGTGATAATTTAAATTTGTAAATTTTAAAAGGTGATAATATATAATTTACTCTAAATTAATACTCCGTATTAAAAGTCTAGGAAAACAAATAAAAATTAAATTGAAGGTATTGGATATCAAACCCTAGACATCCACCATTAATTAATATTAATACTAGTTTAGCTCCCGCGCATAAATGCGTGGTTTATTTAGAAAATATTTTTATATTAATATAAAAAAAAAAAACCCAATTCTTGTTTTTTGGAGTTAATGAATATTTGAGATCATTGCTTAAAAAGTTAATTATAATTCATTATTGTTATCAAAATTTTAAATTATTTTGTGATATGATCAACAAATTTTATTTTGTGTAGTTTGTTTTTCAACTCAATAATAATATTATCTATTTTTATCGTAATATATGTTTCTAATTGTTTTATGTATAAATAATTGTTTTATTCTTAAAATAAAATTTTGCTCCTATTATAAAAATTTTTCAATGTTGTGTTATAAGAAAGAATTGACCTAAAAAAAAATAAAAAAAACAAAAACTGCATAGGTGTAAACATAATACTATAAAATAAAATAATAAAAAATTACGCAATTTATAGTTGTAGCATATTCTTTAGAAAATTATTATTGATTTTACATGAATTTATTTGATAGGTTGACTAAGAATATTGTTTATGACTTATTGGCAAAATATTCTAAAGCTAAATAACTTTACTTAAATAAGTTGCAAAATTATAGGGTGGTGATTTGCATAATATTTATTAACTTACATATTCTTTACTAAAATAAGTTCTAAGTCTACACATTATATTATGTTATTTTATTTTATTTTTTTAAACTATTAAGATAATTATGATGTCAGCAATTGAATTTGGCGGGAAAAAAATGCACAAGAATTCGACATGTGGCAAAAGTGACATCAGCAAAAACTGTCTTTTAGTATATAGAAGATTAATATTAATATTAATATTTAAATATCCAACCATTTAGGGCCTGTTCTCCTCATCTTAAGTTTTTCTCTGGTTCAGAAAATTTCAGATAATTTCAGATTACTTCAGAAAACTTCAGATTTCTAAATAAATAAATTAACTAATAATAATAATAATAATACCTAAGTTATATATAACACTAATGTTACTAATAATAGTGATAATAATATTATTAAGAATAATAATTATAATAATATTAATAATAATTTGAATAAAAATAAGACCAATCTAAAACCATTTTATAGCAAATCATAAATAAAAATTTAGTTCAAGTAATATATAGTCTGTTAATAAATTTTCCTAAATATTTTTCAAATATTAATGAAAATAAATGCTAAAAATTAATATATTCCTAATTATTATTATTATTATTATTATTATTATTATTATTATTATTATTATTATTATTATTATTATTATTATTATTATTATTATTATTATTATTATTATTATTATTATTATTATTATTATTATTATTATTATTATTATTATTATTATTATTATTATTATTATTATTATTATTATTATTATTATTATTATTATTATTATTATTATTATTATTATTATTATTATTATTATTATTATTATTATTATTATTATTATTATTATTATTATTATTATTATTATTATTATTATTATTATTATTATTATTATTATTATTATTATTATTATTATATATTGTTTGCTAAATTTTTCTAGTATTTAAATATTAGTGAAAAAGCGCGTGTATATAAAGATTTGAATAATCTTGGTACTACAAATATTAACCTCAAAGTTTATCGTAAATGAAACAAAAAGTTAAGTTAATACTTCTAAAAGATGATAGATTTAGGCGAAACTCGCTAAAAACAATAAATAAAAGTAGCAAATATAATAACAATTACAATTACCATAATAATAATAATAATAATAATAATAATAATAATAATAATAATAATAATAATAATAACAACAATTAAAATAATAATTATAATTTCATATTATTTCAAAAATACTTCAGATAACTTTATAAAATTTCAGATAACTTCAGACAATTTCAGAAAATTTCAGAAAACTTCAGAAAATTTAAGATTGATTCAAAAAACTTCAGACAAAAAGAACAAGCCCTTAAGCTACTGTAGGTTTCTTGATTAACCTTGATACTACTAACAATTACGGATTACACGTTAACTAATTTTTTTTTTTTTTCCAAAAATGGCTAAGGGAGCAGTGCACCTCTTACCTCCTAGGACCGCCCCTATATATAACGTGACCTTTTAAGATGTCACACCTATGTCAATCAATTTCAGAAAGCAATTTCCTTGTAATTAATGATTTTTTTAAGTACTACTAGTTATTTTGTTTAAGCGAGTTTGTCCTTAGAAGATTTTTTTTCTCTTCTCTTTTTTTCACATGCGATAAAATCACAATCGTTATTATCTCCCTTAAATTTATTAGGTGTGGCTTTTAAGAGTATCCTTTAATTTTTAATAACTCATCTCATACGTCAGAAATGAGCTAATAGCTCATAATATGTGAATATAGGGTGAAAATTCTCTACATTTCCTAAAAAAAATGGACCTCCATTTTTCATAAACGGTTTAAATTCAATTCGGTATATTATGGAATACCGTAATATTTTCTAACATGTGATAATCTAAGGATTGTTATTATTTGATGAAAATAATGTTTTAATGGAGGAGAGTGAATATATATTAGTATTCTCTAAGATATACGGAGTAAGTGTATTAGAGAGAGAATGAGGAAGAAAAAATGGAGATGATCTTTTGGTGAATTTAGATGGATATTTTACCTTTTCTACTATTGTACCATTGGTTAATAGTGAACAGCTCCTTATCAATTGATTGGATTCTTATGAACGAGGGAAGTCATGTCACGTTCCAATTTTAGACTATCTCTGATTTTTTAGCATTGGTGTAACTGTGCATATAGCACCCGTACTATGATCATGAGTAATGACGGTGCTTGGTCAGACAAATTTCTAAGCTAGACCTGTCGAACAGGTTGGTTGGACAGATTTCTGATTCAAATTGATTTAAGTTTACATTTTAAGTGAAAATTTTCAGTTATGAATAGTTTATTAGGTATTACGAGTAAATGTTTAAAATTGATTTGAAGTAAGAATTTTCACGTGGAAAAGAAAACTAATAATGACATTTACTATTTTGCAACGTAATATTTTTTTCACTCAACGGGTTAACCCGCTACGTGTCGGGTTTTAACCTCTTTTTTTGGGTCATTTCGAGTTTGGGTTGATTTCGGTTTCGGGTAAAAAACAAACACGTTTATTTCAGGTCATTTTCAAGTCGATTTCAGTTGATTTATCGATCGGGTCAGATTTCGATAACTTTACTCTATTTAGTTTAGTTGGTGTACTGGTAGATAGGAAAATCTGGTGAGGAGAGGTGTTTGAACCTTTTCAAGTGGTACTCCATCCCTTCAACTCTATTCATCATTTTATAAAGGTTAATCAATAGCGATGTCAATGGATCGGGTACAAGTAGATACCGCCCTGCACCCACCCCAATTGAGGTGGGGATGGGTGTAGGTTTGGTGGGTGGTGGGTTGGGTATCAAAATTCTACCCGCTATGGGTAGTGGGGCAGAGGTGGATTATACATACCCGCATAATACCCGCTTACCCGTTTCTTATAAATGTTTATTATATCACAAAATAATAATTTTTATAGCGTTTTTAAATTATACTAAATGAAAATTCTACCAACCATGGGTGGTGGGGCGAGCATGTGTATAGGTTTTTCTAGGTGGGTCAGGTGGAGAACCTATATCCACCGCCGTCCTGCCCCAAAGACATCTCTATAATAATCAACAAACCTAAATAAAACTAACATACAAAGTTATAAAGTTGTACGGCCTACATAATAGGCACTGTGTATATGAATTGGTTAAGTTCGAACATATCGGATAATTATAAACCGGCCGTGATTATAATTTATTCTAGCTAACGTTTTTGAAAATAATATTATTTGAGACACAAAATTCAATATTCAATTTTCGAAGAAATAGCGGTGGATCTTTTTTCAATCATCAATTTCCCTTAAGTAATTAGTCATTGTTTCGCGATGCCAATAAAGTCACCAACTATATATGGCAAAATATGAGAATTCATATTGATATTTTGAAAGGCAATAAAAGGTCAAATAGTACGGAGTATCTCATTTGAAGTATATATATATATATATATATATATATATATATATATATATATATATATATATATATATATATATATATATATATCTAATACGGAGTATTTTTTAATATCTATCTTAAACTTAAAACTGATAAAAAAGTACGGAGTAGCAGGGGCGGATGCATGTGTAAGTACATAAGGTTTTAGGACACCATATCGTATATTATTACGTTTGCTTTTATTCAATTTTATATTTAAAAAATTATTTTTACCGTATTTATATATCAAAAATTTAAAAATAAATAAATTTTAGGATCCCATAATAAATTGATTATGGGTCCGCAACCGCGGAGTAACTTATTTGAAGTATATAGCAAATGTTTTGTTTTGTCCAATATAAACATGCTTTTCTCGTATCCTAGCTTCTTGACTCGTCTTAGACTAAGACAGATGTATATGGAGTACGTTTCAAACGAGAATTTGTTCTTAGTAAAATCCGGAGTAAAAAAATTACTCTCTGAGAAAATAAAGTTGTTGGAGACTTTATCTTACTTAAGCTAAATAATCCTTTGTAATTCTTTAATAGATTAACATAATTCTCAGTAATCATTTGCAGGAAATTTAGTTTTTTAATTTGGGCATTGATATTGAGCAACAAGTAAGATGATCTGGGCATACATTCTACTCATGTACTCAGCTACATGTTTGTCTTTACCGAAACCCGCTCTCGCAGCAAATTTCTCGCTAAGGGATCCTGGAACTATAGTATCCGAAAACGGCAACTTCAAGTTCGGATTTTTCAGCCCACCAAACACTAAAAATCGGTATCTCGGGATATGGTACAATAATGTTTCTCCTACCTACTATGTATGGGTAGCAAATCGGAACAATCCTCTAACAGATTCATCCGGAGTACTAACCGTGTCTGAGGGCGGAGGCGTACAGTTAACAAATGCGAATAAAGACGTGTTTTGGTCATTGAACTTAACACGCCCTGCGCAAAATGCGACTCGTAATATCAAGCTTCTGAACTCAGGAAATTTGTTAGTAATTGATCAACCCCCGGGTGAAAATAGAGACACTAATGGTACAATTCTATGGCAGAGTTTTGATCACGCTACTGACTCGCTTTTGCCAAACATGAAAATTGCAATCAATGAACCCGACTTGCAAAGGTTATATGCTTGGAAAAGCGCGTCTGACCCGTCTGTTGGAAGGTACTCGCTTGGGCTCGATTCATCTGATCACCCACAAATGGTAATATGGGATGGTAACAAACGACATTATCGAAGTGGTCCGTGGAATGGGAACGTGTTCATAGGGATGCGATATGCGGACCCCACAGCCGATTATGCTGACACTTACATTCAGAAAGACGACACGGGAAATGGAGTTACATTAGTATACACCGGGGCAATGAATCTCACGTTTTCGCATTACTCTTTCGACTTCAACGGTTCTCTAAGCGAGGTCACTTGGGATTCGGGTTCCAAGTCCTGGATGACACTGTACGAAGACCCAATCGATCCGTGTGATTTTTACGGCAAATGTGGGACATTCGGTACATGTAACTCAGGGCGTACCCCAATATGCCGGTGTTTGAAAGGGTTTGCGCCGAAAAACCCAGGACAATGGAGTAGAGGAAATTGGTCGAGCGGCTGCGTGAGAAATACACCGCTGCAGTGTGGAATTAAAGGAAAGGATCAAAACGGATTCATGCTTTTGAAAACGGTTAAATTGCCGGATCTTGAAGAGTGGTTATCAGTACTAAATCAAAACGATTGTCGAAACCGTTGCTTGCAGAATTGTTCCTGTTTAGCTTACGCGTACGATGCCGGTGCTGGATGCATGTACTGGACTAAAGACTTGATTGACATTCAAGAGTTTTCGAGTGGTGGAATAAATCTGTTTCTTCGACTTGCAAGCTCCGAACTTCGTAAGTCTAGCAAAATAATATCCATTTTACTCAATTAAATATGTTATAATTTTAGGGTATTGCTTATATTAGTGGCACATTTGCACTCATGTTTTACTCAAACGAACGTACAATTGACATTTTAGACAGTCGAAACTATGAACACGACAAAGAACTCGAAATAACTTGGCTTAATTGACTACTGTGTATGAATTTCAGGCAATAAGGAAAAAAAGAAATCAATCATTATCGGAGCTTCGGTGGTATCAGCAACAAGCTCGATTGCCTTGATTATTCTGTTCCTATGGCTGCGGTTATCTCGACGTAAAGGTAATATGTCGAGGATTTTAAATAATGTCGAGGATTTCAAATTATGTTGTATTCGTTGTATATTTTTTTTACGCAAATTATTGTATATATATTGACTTGCCAGAAAAAGAAGCTAAAAGAAAACATATAATGGAGACCATCAATTACAATGATAAGACGAACCAAAAAACAAAGTTCGAAGAACTGCCATTTTTCGAATTTGGGATTCTCGTTGATGCAACTCTTAACTTCAATATTAGTCACAAGCTTGGACAAGGCGGTTTTGGACAGGTTTTTAAGGTAAATATTTTTGGCCTCTAAGGCTCTGACTTCGTAATTCGCGACACTGAACTCATGATATCAGCTTTCTGTAACAGGCTTAAGGTCTGGTAACGAAGTATCGTGTTTTATTTTGTGTTAGGGAAAATTGAAAGATGGACAAGAAATAGCCGTGAAAAGACTGTCTGCAGCTTCGGGACAAGGGTTAGAAGAGTTTCGAAACGAAGTGATCGTTATTTCTCGACTACAGCACATGAATCTTGTCAAGCTAATTGGTTTTTCCGTTGAAGGCGATGAAAAGCTGTTGGTTTACGAATATATGCCTAATAAAAGTTTGAGTGCCTTTTTGTTTGGTACGTATTGTTGATCTTGTAATTTGAATTTTGAAACGTAATACGGAGTAACAAATTTTCACAAGACTTAAATCATTGACGGTTTGTTGACATGTCTGTTAAGTACAGATCCTGTGAAGCGGGAAATTTTAGATTGGAAGAAACGTCTACATATAATCGAAGGAATTTGTCGAGGACTAATTTACCTTCATCGAGACTCGAGATTAAGAATCATTCATAGGGACCTTAAGGCAAGCAACATTTTGCTAGATGAAGAGCTCAATCCAAAGATATCGGACTTTGGCATGGCTCGTATCTTTAAGCATGGTCAAGATCAGGATGAAACACGTCGAGTCGTTGGCACATAGTAAGCTAATTAATATGCTTTCTTTCGTAATTTTTTTTCACAACATATTTCGTATGTAAAAAATTTAAAAACGCAATGTAATCTTTATTTTTTATTTTTTACTTAATTTACATGGTTGTTAATGCAGTGGTTATATGGCTCCCGAGTACGCAATGGAAGGCCACTTTTCTGAGAAGTCAGACGTCTACAGTTTCGGAGTTTTATTGCTAGAAATCGTGTCGGGAAGGAGGAACAGTTCCTTTTGGTGTGAAGAAGAATCATTAACACTTGTAGGGCATGTAAGAATCATTAACAGTTACTTTTCTTTTTATATATAAGCGTAAATCATTATATTAATATAAAGAAGACGGTTACTTTATCAAATTTGTTTGTATTGTTTCCCTAGGTGTGGAAACTATGGCTTGAAGGTGAAGCTTTATCAATAACTGATCCAACAATTTCAAATCCGAATTGTGCCGAGGAGATTAAGCTTTCGATTCAAGTGGGTTTGTTATGTGTTCAAGAAAATGTGAAGGATAGGCCGAGTACGTCCACAGTTATGTCGATGCTCTCCGCGGACATTGAAAGCCTTCCTCAGCCTAAACAACCGGGTTTTCATCGACGTCTAAATGTTACTGATGATGGGAGCTCCCATCATCAATATTCGGGTGGAAATAATATGTCTATTACTGCATTGAGTGCTCGGTAATTCAGTTGTATGAATGGATATGAGAAGAAAATCTGACCCCAAATTATTTGGGACTACGGTTTTGATGTTGTTGTATATAAGAAGGAAATAACGTATGTATGTTTCAATTTATATCCTTGTTAGAAATCTTTGCGGAAAAACTATTCCGTAGACAGTAAATTTGTCCGGAAAAGAGTAAATTTGTCGTTAATTTCAATGGATGATAAGTAATTTTTATGAGTGTGTACATTAATTTTGTTTGCAATAAAATATACTATCACCATCCTCGCCACAATACCATCGTCTCGTTCTCTATGAATCACTGAACAATCTAACAATCTAACAATCATCAATGTACAGCACAATCACGTAACCAAGCACGCAGCCAATTAAACAAACAAAAAAAAATGATAAAACACAACTGAATACGAAAAATATAAATGAAATACCTATGAGAAAGAGGCTGGCATTTGGAAGCGATTCAGGGCCACAAAGGATAGCAACAAGTTGATGCAATCAAAGCTCGCACTGACTCTGCGCGTAAAGTTGGATATTAAAGCGGTCTGGCCATGGTTCCTCAGTTCCCAGTCCATTGGTTTGATTTTCTTCGAACTTGTGAAGTTAAGCACAACATAATAAAAGAGCAAAAGTCAATGATGTACGGAATCTCATGAGGACACAAGAGTGCATAACACGAAGTAAAAACAGATTTTCGGATATACGTTGACAGAGGCTTACACTTCAAGAGTTATGAACCCGCCTTATGTCAGTGACCCAGCAAAAACATCATATGCTCTTTGGAAGATTCGATAAAAAGTGTTGGGTATGAACATCATCTGAGAAATTGAAAATAGTTCAGACCACAGTAATAAAAAAACAACGCGCAATAAAATCATAGGACAGATTATCAGTTTCACTTTGTAGAGGAACACGATTTTTACCAGTAGAGTTATCATAAGAACACGAACATGATAGTACTCAATCAGAGTATGAAAAGTCGAACATGTCTTATAGTCTGTTCTGAATGCTCACGGTACAGTAATAAAATAAGTTAAATTAACATGGTCACGTACCAAATATACAGCCAAAACGACAGATATCCCGACTGCCAGACAAGGTTTCCGAAGCAGTCAAGCAGATGAGGAACACAAAAACTATCTCGGTGATGCTGCATATCAGTTATAAAAGGATATTCAGAAATTTTTCTGAAAGTTGTGGTAAACATAACAGTAAGTCTCTTATAATCTTGTTTCATATATTGCATAAAGCTTGTTAATTGATCAACTTTATGTGACCAATAAAACTGTTAACTTACACTCTTGTAGGGCCGATGACCTTCTGTGCTGTAAGTTTCTCCGGTTTGCCTAGCAAATTGCATTAAAATGGTTATTAAGTTGATTTCAAAACTCTTAATAAGTAAAATGAAGCATTACCAGTTTTGAGAGCAAGAGGATATCATATTACTGCAAGCAACGGCCACATTCAAAACGAAGTCCACAGGTACTTCTAATCTTATTGGGATGACGTATTGCAGCGTAATAAATGCAAACTTAGTGTCAAATTGAACCGTAAAAAACTCGTTGAGCATATATAAACAGACACAAGTCCATACCAAAACTTTATGAAGGAGTTCAAAACAACATCGAAACCTCTGAACTCTTTATGTTATCATTTCCATTTTTTCAGTTTCTTCCTCTTGTATCGAATTTCTTTTCACTATAGTCTTTTTTATATCAATCAACGTCTTTTTAAGTTTTTTTTTCTTTCTGCTCAACTTCTTTTATATATCCATTTTTTTCCATTCTAGACTCTTCAAATTTTCGATTCCATTTTTTCCACTCGCTTTTTCATTTCAAACATATATTCACTAGGAAATCGGTAAAACCCTTCAAAACTCTTCAATGCGAAACTTGAATTCTTTACAAGTCTTAAAGTGATAAATAGAAAGCATATTTAAAACATAGAACATGAATGCACATAATTTAGACAAAACCAAATTCCAACCAAGAGACGAAAACATTACTACTCAAAACGAAATACCGAAGATTCAATTATTCTAATACAGAACTAAAGATGATCAACAATTAAGAATAACAAAGCGAATACATTATAAACCAAGAAATCGAACATAATTTCAACCTATTACCTATCACCTACCATTTACTCACATAGAACATGATTGATGCAAAACGAGTGCATAGATATCTAACAGAACACTCCACAAACTAATCACAAATACTAAACGCACAAACCTCGCAAAAATTTCGACAAAAACCACTCTTCATCTACCCTGACAGAGCGAATTCATCCAATAAGAAAGTGAAATCAACCCTGTGAAAAAATTCAGAAAGAAATCGAAATCGTTAAGAACCGAGTTAAACAAAACAAGACTTTGAAACAGGGCATCTAACAAGTACCTCGAAATCTCTAAGAACTTTGAAATTATCTTGAACGTCCACAGACTTCTCCAACTCCTCGAGTTTTCTACGAGCAGCCTCTCTTTGTTTTTGCACCTCTCGTCTCAACTCCGCTTTTACACCCAGTTTATATCGTCCAACATCAACGCCAGTTTCGCCCAGCTTCTGCTTTGCCCGTACGATCGTGTCTGCAAATCGACACTTCATCATTGCCGCGTGCAAGTTATTATCGCCTCCAACAACCTCTGATTTCCTCGCATTCTCAAGCACTTTATTTGTGTGTTTCGTTTGCCTCTGCATCTGTTTCTCTAAATTACTCGGCAAAACTAATGTAGGCGAACATTGGGCAGAAGAAGACCCGTGTCTTTCTTCTTCATCCACGCAACTCGACTTCTCAGACCACGTCGGACTTTTAGGGTTTTCTCCATTAATGCGATTGAACTTCATCTTCTTCTTGAGTGGAGTTTTCTCATCAAGAAAATCACTCGAAATGAGAGCGGAGGGTTTTCGTTTTCGATCCTTACAATTCGACAAAAACCCGGTGATTTGAGGGAAGTTGGAACCGTAGCCTATACCCATCAGATCACCCTCGGTGTAGAATCTTGGCATCGTCGTCGTGTTATTCAGTAATCTTATAACACCAACAACTTTGAAAATTGGAAATACACTTTTTTTTTATTTTCTTTAGGAAATCGGTTATTGAAGAAGATACAACAGAGTTTCAATGGCGGTGAGTATATATATATATATATATATATATATATATATATATATATATATATATATATAACGAGTACAAGTTCACCGCGTGTTCTAACGGCTATTAATTGAGAAATGTTTTAAAAAATTAACTGTGAAATTTTAAAATAACAAAAATTTGGGATGCACGGTACCTTAAACATTAGGGATGTTGTATTTAAATAAATAAAAAAAAGGAAATATTAGGGATGCACACAATAACTTTTGATCTAATGTACCAAGAAAATATTCCGACAATACAATTCTATTTTAGAACAAGTTATTAATCAAAAATTTATGAGTATATTTGTGTTTATAACGAAGAGAATGCCTCATATAATGAAAAATTAATTATTTTTTCATCATATTCGGGGGCGATCGTAGGAAGCAGGGGCGGACTCAGAAAAATTGATTTGGGGTTGCAAAACTAATACCTCGTAATCAGATAAAATAAAAAAAACAACAGTATAAGAAAATACAACGTCAAATTACACTACTTGACGAATTTAACCATCTATGAGAAAATTAAAATAATACTTTGTATAATCAATTAATAACATATAAAAATAACAACATTTATTAATTCAATCACTAATTTTATTATACGAACATTATAAGACTACAAAATTATATGTACCCAAAAAAAAAAAAATGCTATTGTATACAGTAAACACCAAAACCACAATTCAATCACATATTAGTCAAATTAACAACCCTAAATTACAAGTACTACTGCAAATAATATAATACGGAGTACTTAGTAACAAATAAATAATTAATCATGGTTTTCGCTCATCAACATCACCTCTTAATTTATGTGTTAATGTATATATTACGGAGTAAATAGTAGAGTATTAGTGTTATTTGATGTTTTTTAGTATCAAATATTGATAATTGAAAAATTATACAGTATAACAAAGATGGAGATATAAATAGATTAAATAAATTCATGACAAAATTATGCACTCTATATTCACCGTATACATTTTTTGGTAATTGAGAAGAATATGAAGGAGTTTATTTTGGCAGTTAATATTGACTAATTTTTTTAACTTTGGAAGGGAATAGCTTAGGAAATATTGAAAAGATGTAACATTAATTATGGAAATAATTATTCACTAATTGTATTCAACATTTAACACTTAAAGCTTTCTGATTTTTTTTTTTTTTGGGTTGCAAGTGCCCCACCAAACCTATTAGTGGGTCCGCCCCTGGTAGGAAGGTGTATATTATATCTAAGTATTTATATTTACATCCCTAACCTTAATAAAAGTTTGTATGGTCAAGATTGTGGTCAACATTTTTGCGTAATATCAAGTTTTGCGTAACTTTTTGTTGGACCATTTTGCCCCCATGGTTATTTGTTTGATTGTAATTAACATTTGTCATTTTTTTTGGGTGAAATGTAAGAAATTTATTTCAAAAATAACAAATACATTTTGAGTACAATCATACCACCCACTCTACATCAACTCTATTCTTTTAAGCCAAAGATGAGTGGACAAATGTAGACTAATTAATAATTAATTAGACATTTTAATTAAGACACTTGCTAACTAATAATACATTTGTCATTTTAATTAGACACTTGCTAACTTAGGACTGTGCACCGGTCCAAGACCGGACCGGAATGGACCGGAACCGTATTGGACCGGAACCGGAATTCAATAATTTTAAGGACCGAAGACCGGACCGTAATTAAGAATACCGGTCCATGGACCGGACCGTATTTTTCCGGTCCCTAACCGGTCCGGACCGGTTGGACCGGATTATGTCAATTATCATTTAGATTTTTAGTTTTATAAGATTAAAATCATTATTTCCTTACTCTTAATAAAAGAGTGAATAAAGTCAAGTGTGGGTTTGACTTTTGCGTAACATTTGCATACTCCACTTTTGCGTAACATTTGCATATTCCACTCTCCCAAACTACAAGTACAAGTACTATTCAATATTCATCTTGTTTGTAATTAACTACGTTGAGTGTATTCCATGATATCACCGGTTGTTATTCAATATGTTGAGTATTTAACTATAAAATCTAATTAGTTATTTATTTAATTTTATGCATTTTTTTAGTTTTAGATCTCCGTTACAATATGTAGTTTTAAAAATCCAATTTGGAAAGTTTAAGCTAGAAAATATCCGGATTAGTTAACATTATATGTAGTCCGACATAAACTATAGCATTAAGAAATTAAATAAAGTTGACTAGAATAATATGAGCTATTTAACAACGTAAACGTAATAATTTTTATGAAAAGGCTATAGAGTATTTATCCGAACATTGTGTTATTATGCGCACAAAATTATTATATTCTATGAACAACAACAACAACAACAACATGAGATGGTCTCGTGTTAAGCTAGAGCGAGACCAATTTCAACCACTACATACATTGAAAATATAAATAAAGAAAAAAACTGTTATTAGATGTGTTTGTCTCACGATAACAACAATGGCTGATCGTGTAATAAAAATATCTGATAATTAATAATTGCAACTCGTAAAACGATATAAATTCTGACAAACTAATATTCCCTATCAAAATCAAGCTAAACAATAATGACACTAAAGCCTCGTTTACTCTTAGTTCCGATATCAATTCGACTCTACTAACATATATCGTCACTTTGATCTATTTATAAATCACACTAAAACTAAAGTGTAAGTCTTGTGTGAAACGGGTAACCCGTTTCTTGTGAGAAACGGGTCAAATATTAAGCAAAAAGACAAAGACATTGTTAAACTATGTTTTTATTAAAGACCCGTGCGTAGCACGGGCCTCACACTAGTTAATTATAAAAATGTAGAAATAGGTATTATTGTATAGTTAAATTGTTAAGTTAAACAAATTTATTATAAATTTAATAAACAATCGCTTTTAAATTAATACTAAGGTGCACAGTTAAACTAATTCCGGTATTTTAGGTCCAAAACGGTCCGGACCGAAATAATCCGGTCCAAGACCGGATTGGACCGGAAACCGGAATCGCAAAAAAGTGTGGACCGAAGACCGGACCGGATTTTTAAAATCCGGTTCCGGTCCCATTGATTACGGTCCGGACCGGTCTAGTTTTACGGTCTGACCCGGTTTATGCACACTCCTATTGCTAACTACTCCGTAATAATTAAGAGGTCTTTTATTTTGAAAGGGGAATTAATTAGAATTCTTACCTACAATAAAACAAAACGAATAGTCAAATAAAGTCAATAATTTGCGTAATGTTGGTGTTGCAATGCTAAGTCATATAATTAACATAACCTATAACATTAAATAATTTTTAAACTAAGTAGGATTGTTTTACAGTCAAAATAATTTTTCTAAAGAACAATGTTGCCTTAAGTTATATTGATACAAAACAATACAACCACGACATACTGAAAACAGAAATAAATAGAAAAAAAATAAAAAAATAATAGTATCATTGTGAAACCAAAATATCAACCTCATTTTTGAACAAACCAAAATATCAACCTCGTTTTGGTTATAATATCAATTTTGAGAGTATTTAGCCAATATTAAAAATACAATCTCTGATCAGTCATTTATTTATCAAGCAAATATTAACGTTTTTATATGATCTACGATTTTTGTTTAAATAGATACAACTATTATCTTTCCCTCTAATCGATTTTTAAGTGTTGAATGACTTTTTTTTTTTTTTTTTTTTTTTTTTTTTTTTTTTTTTTAAAAAAAAAAAACAAAAAACACCAATTTGTAAGTCTTTCCAAAATAAAAAGGTAAATAAATGACTGAATCAACGTAAATGTAAAAGGGAGCATTTCACCAAAAAATAAAAAATATTTCACAAAAAATAACTATAAATTCCACAACACAATCAATTTAAAGTGTATACAAACAAATTTCCCCAATTGGTAATTGGTAGACCCGACCATTTTTAATTTTTTTGATAAGTAATAAAACTAGATTGATCCTCGAGTGTAGGACCAATCGATTTCCTATTTTCATCCATTCGTATGAGCAAAGTAGGGGTAGCCAGTCACTTTCAAACCACCTCGAAAAAATTGGACAAGAGAGGCCAAAATTTGCCATAAAGTCGCCTTGCAAAAACAATTATTAATCATTATCCCTTGAAACGATTGAATTTCAAATTTTATATCTATAATAATATTTGAAATTTCCCAAAGAACTCGACAGTTATCACCAAGTGCGTTTATGACACAGATTGTCATCTTCTACAATGAGTTTCGATATACCTAAAGATTTAGCCGCCAAACAACAATAATGGCTGAGGAAACTGAAAAAATTCAGGGTGTTGTTTTAACTTTTAGGAGACTCTCAGCCTTCTTCCCACTCTACATCATCGTCATCTTCTTCATCTTCTGGCGGAGTTTCAGGTTCAACATTCAAATCATTCACCTTGTAACCTTCCCCAACATTACCTGAAAATTATCATTCATTACGAACGGCCACAAACAGGCGTCTAATAAAGCACAAATGCGCACAACTACAAATTGAATATTAATTAACTTTACCATAAACGAGGAAGAAAAGTCACCACATAAAAAATAAAAGAAAAAGTGGTTAACTTCAAATTAACCTACTGTAAACATCTACTAAATAGTTTAGAGTAAAAACATACGCTTGTGAAAAAGCGGAGAAAATGCAGACAAGGTTTTGTTGAACTCAAACTCAAGCAAAAGCAAGTCAATAAAATTATTGAAATTAAAATTAATTACTGAACCAAATAAGTGAGCAAATTTGCATATAAACTTAATATCCCAAACCGATTGCCACTTTCTACAACATTATCCCAGTTGCTCGAATGGCTATGGCTACCTTATATGCTCCAACAGATAGCGTGATGAACGGATGAATGCAACCTTACCATCTGTTATCAACAGAAAGAGGCTATATTTAAATGTTTGAAGACGAAATTTATGTTGAAATGGCATTGTACGATCACAACTCTTCATAGTAATTTGAACATCTCTATAACACTTCTAAATAAAGAGCACAGATTAGGGTACCAAGTGGACATATAATAAGGCGGGTTATCCACCAAGTAGGAAATAAATCCCGTGTTTAGATGATGGAGGGATTCGGAGGGAGAGGAGAGGCAAAGGTGCAATTGTATGTCGGATAACATAATTCACACCCCACACACAATCTAACAATCTAACAATCATCAATGTACAGCACAATCACGTAAACAAGCACGCAGCCAATTAAACAAACAAAAAAAAATGATAAAACACAATTGAATACGAAAAATATAAATGAAATACCTATGAGAAAGAGGCTGGCATTTGGAAGCGATTTAGGGCCACAAAGGATAGCAACAAGTTGATGCAATCAAAGCTCGCACTGACTCTGCGCGTAAAGTTGGATATTAAAGCGGTCTGGCCATGGTTCCTCAGTTCCCAGTCCATTGGTTTGATCTTCGAACTTGTGAAGTTAAGCACAACATAATAAAAGATAGAGCAAAAGTCAATGATGTACGGAATCTCATGAGGACACAAGAGTGCATAACACGAAGTAAAAACAGATTTTCGGATTTACGTTGACAGAGGCTTACACTTCAAGAGTTATGAACCCGCCTTATGTTAGTGACCCAGCAAAAACATCATATGCTCTTTGGAAGATTCTATAAAAAGTGTTGGGTATGAACATCATCTGAGAAATTGAAAATAGTTCAGACCATAGTAATAAAAAACAACGCGCAATAAAATCATAGGACAGATTATCCGTTTCACTTTCTAGAGGAACACGATTTTTACCAGTAGAGTTATCATAAGAACACGTACATGATAGTACTCAATCAGAGTATAAAAAGTCGAACATGTCTTATAGTCGATTCAATGCTCACAGACAAGAATAAAATAAGTTAAATTAACATGGTCACGCATCAAATATACACCAAACGCAGCGGATATCCCGACCGCGATAAGGTTTCAAGCGATCAAGCAGATGAGGAACACAAAAACTATCTCGGTGATGCTGCATATCAGTTATAAAAGGATATTCAGAAATTTTTCTAAAAGTTGTGGTAAACATAACCGTAAGTCTCTTATAATCTTGTTTCATATACTGCATAAAGTTTGTTAATTGATCGACTTTATGTCGACCAATAAAACTGTTAAATTACACTCTTGTAGGAACCGATGACCTTTTGTGCTATAAGTTTCCCTGGTTTGCCTAGCAAATTGCATTAAAATGGTTATTAAGTCGATTTCTATTAGAATGGTATGCCTATGAGAGAGGAAGAAAGAACAAAGAAACAGGGTTGAGAGTATGGAGAAGAAATGCAGAGAAAAAAATATGATTGTATTAATTGAGAGAATGAATTCAGTACATTCCAAAGGATGAGTACAAACTATATATATACTCAACAAAAACAGGGCATAACTAACCCAACCACCCTAACTAACTTTAACCACTTATTCTATAACAAACTATAACAAACTTTTATATTTCTAACACCCCCTCAAGTAGGAGGTGTTGAAAACACACCCAACTTGCTGAGAATATGTCGATTTTGGACACCACTCATATTCTTTGTAAACATGTCAGAAGGCTGTTCTGTAGTAGGAGTATAGGACAGGCTAATTAGACCAACTTGCAGTTTTTCCCACCCAAAATGACAGTCCAAATCGATATGTTTTGTTCTCTCATGAAATACGGGATTCCTTGCTATATGAATGGCAGCTTGGCTGTCGAAATTTTACTGGTATAGGCTCTATGTTTGTGACTTGTAGCTCACTCAAGACCCTAGTTAGCCAAGCAAGCTCTGCTGTTGCCTATTGCCCTTCTCAATGACCTGTATTTTGCTTCTGCAGATGACAAAGAGACTATCTGTTGGTTTTTGGACTTCCAAGTAGGGATGACGATGGATAAGATCTAGATAGGATCCTTCGGTATCCAGATCCATATCCATGCTACCATGAATGGATCCATATCCGATCCATATCCATTGGATCCAAAATATTTAAATCCATATCCAAATCCGTTGGATCTGGATAGGATATGGATCTTTGGCGGGTCCATTATATTTTATACATGTTAACCAATTTTAAGAGATGAAAAATAAACGTCTTACTTTTTCGCTCGTTAGAACAAAATCGAAATTAATATTTCAACAATTTATAAGTGAGTCCTTAACAAGGAAGTACACTATATTCAAAATACAAATTACCAAGTCTAATACGAGTAATAAAGTTTAGAACATCAATTTTTCATAAAAGGTTACCACTAAACCGTACTAATTAAATTCTTAATGAAAAATAAACATCCAAGTAATGCGAAGTCATTATCGCAGAATATCCTAGTAATCTACCACACTACCACTGAATATCCTTGTAATCTACCACACAACCACAATTTAAAAAAAAAAAAAAAATATGATATATAAAAAAAATAATTAATTAAAAACGGGTCTTAGGGTCGGATCTGGATCTCAACATCAAAACCCGTATCCAGATCCGACCCTTCAAAAATGGATCTGGATCGGACCCTTATCCGTAGGGTCCAGATTTTTAGGATCCATATCCGATAAAACCGTATCGGGTCCAACGGATCCGGGTAGGATCCAAGATCCATTGCCATCCCTACTTCCAAGATATCAAACTTCCTCCAAGTAATATCACAAAACCACTGACAGACCTTCTTGTGACAAGGCATGTAGCCCAATTCGCATCCCAATATGCTTGAAGATGAAGATGTGGAGAGTTATTGAAGAGAATGCCTTGTGAAGGATATTTAGCTAAATATTGTAGGACATGTAAAGCAGCTTCTCAGTGCTGTTGCCTTGGAATGAAGAGATACTGACTTAGCAATTGAACAACAAAACATAGGTCTGGCCTTGTATGTGTCAGAAAGTACAGCTTCCCAATCAGTCTTCTGTAATTAGTTGGGTCTTCAAGTAGATCAGATGTATCCTTGTCTAGTTTAGTGCTTGGATCCAAAGGGCTCACTACTGTAGAAACAATTGTAGGACATAACTCATGTATTAGGTTTGTTGCATACTTAGTTTGTGTCACTGCTACTCCATTTGATATGTGTAGAAATTCTAAATCTAGAAAGTAATGCAGGTTTCCTAAGTCTTTGATTTTAAAGGTGTTGTGCAAATACTCCTTAAATGAGTTCATCTCTTCAACATCATCTCCAACATGTCATCCACATAGACTGCTATGAAGATACACTTACAACCATTTACTTTAGAGAACAAGGAATTATCATTCAATGACTGTGTGTACCCCTTGTTTTTCGGGAAGAACCGAGTTTCGCATGCCACTGCCTGGATGCTTGCTGTAGACCATATAGGGACTTCTGTACTTTACACACCAGAGCCTTGTCTTGAACCTATAATCCTGGTGGTGGTTTCATATACACTTTTTCATCTAAATCCCCATGTAAGAACGCATTATTGACATCAAATTGTGACATGAACCAACCTTTTTTAGCTGCCACAGCTACCATTGTTCTTATTGTTGTGATTTTACAACAAGTGAAAATGTTTCGGTGTAATCAATTCCCTCTTTTTGTGTATAACCTTTTACTACTAGCCTGGCCTTATATCTGTTAGAATTAAGGAGAGTAAGAGATGGTTTTATTAATATTAGAATTGCATTATACATTATGAATGAATTACAAGAGTATTTATAGTACAAGTCTAAGAGATTAATCCAATGATTACAATATATTCTGAAATGTAAACTTCCTAGAATAACAATGTGAATGTGATTATGTAGTCGTGATTATAGGAGATTTGATTGAGCTAAATATGTACAGAATTATTTCTGATTTAATAGAATATTGCTAATACGCCCCCGCAAGATGGACGTTCGAAGGGTAAGACCAATCTTGATGAGTAGACGATGAACGATCGAGATGGAGAGCGTAGTGACTCGTGTCTGCAGGTAAACAAGAGGGTTTTAGGGGTCACTAAAGACGGTTTTACAGGTCATTAATCGAGTTACTATTGTGCGAGAGGGTGGTGGGAGACAGGTTGATGTAGGCTGGGCCGTAATGGACTAGTGGTGATGGTTTTGGGTGGGACCACAGGGGAGGCAGTGGTGGTGGCCTCGAGTTGTGTGATCACGGGTACGGCAGATTGGCAGTGGTTTTGTTTTTTGTTTTTTTTTTGTTTTTTGATATTTGTGGTTACGGTGTTCGTTGCGGCGGCGGAGGAGGGCTGGTGGTGGTGACTGGGGGTTGTATTTAGGGATTTTCGGTTGTGTGTTTTAGTTTGATGTTTAGGGTGGTTTTGGATGAGTGAGACGGTGAAGATGTGGTTGTCGTGGTGGTTTTTGCGGTGGTTAGTGGAAGGTGGTGGCGGTGATGAGGGCGGTGGTGATTGAGGTGGTGAATTAGGGTTGAGATTTCCAGTGGTTGTTGTGGCGGAGTTTATGGCGGTGGTTGTTGAAGGTGGTGGTAGAGGCGGTGGGTGAGGGGGCGCAGGGGACTCGATGGTGGTTTTGTAGTGATTTGGGGCTGGATGACGGTTGTGCAAGGTGGAGGAGAGGGCTGTCGAGGGTGGTTGGTTGGTTGTGGGAGGGAGAGAGGCAGAGGCGGCAGTGATAGTGTTTCCGGCGGCGGTGGTGGTGTCGGAGACATATTTTTTATTTATTTATTATTATTATTATTATTATTATTATTATTATTTTTTTTTTTAATAAATATACCTTATGATTTTATTGGTGGTGTTCCATAATATTTTATGGTGTGTATGAAGAATAAGATGACTTATCAATAAAAAAAACAAGTGGTTGTGTGTTAAAGATAAACAAGTGGTTGTAAAAATAAGCAAATGATATGTATAATTTTATGGTTTTTGTCGGAGTTGGTCATTATCTCATTGAGATTTGTCAAGACCAAAACCATGAGTAAGGTTGTTCTTTTACATGAAAAAAAAGTAAATTTCAGGATGATAATTTATCATATTTTGGGTTGTGATTAGGTTTGTGCCGAGGGTTTTGGCTATAATTTTGGTTGTGGTTTAATTTGAATGCAATTCTGAGTTGATGGCAGCGGAAAAGGTGGGTGTAGGCCATGTGAAATTTGGTTTTGGGTGGGTGGTTTTGGCCTCAGGATCTACTCCGAGGTGTTAACCTCTATCGAGAGCACGAGGCTCTGATACCATGTTAGAATTAAGGAGAGTAAGAGATGGTTTTATTAACATTAGAATTGCATTATACATTATGAATGAATTACAAGAGTATATATAGTACAAGTCTAAGGACCTGTTCTTTCCAGCTTATTTTCAGCTCACTTCGATTCGATTCATTCATTTGATTCGATTCGATTCGATTCGGCTCCATTAAGTTCGATTCGATTCGATTCATTACTTGATTCGATTCGATTCGATTCAAGATATGTTATAAATTTGAACTTATTCGATTCGATTCGATTCGATTCATTCGATTCGATTCGATTCGATTCACTCATTTGATTCGATTCGATTCATTCGATTGATTCGATTCGATTGATTCGGCTCTAAAAAGTCGAAAAGAAACGAGTCCTAAGAGATTAATCCTATGATTATAATATATTCTGAAATGTAAACTTCCTAGAATAACAATGTGAATGTGATTATGTAGCCGTGATTATAGGAGATTTGATTGAGCTAAATATGTACAGAATTATTTCTGATTTAATAGAATATTGCTAATAATATCTCTCAATGGTTCCATCTGCTTTGAGCTTGACTTTGAACACCCACTTACTACTGATGGCCTTCTTTCCTTTTGGAAGAAGAACCAGCACCTAAGTGTTGTTGACGTCTAATGCTAAGAATTATGCTTGTATAGCCTCTTTCCATTGAGGATAAACAATTGCTTGTTCATAAGAACACTACTACAATTTGTCACTTGCGCCACGACAAAATTCGTGGCGCAAGTACTAAATTTCCGTGGCTATAACACTTTGCCACAAAAATTTCGGTTGTGGCGCAAGTGGCCGTGACAAATAAGTAGCCAACCATTGTGGCACTTAGAAATTTTTGATTATTTGTGTGCTCAATATTTACTTAAACTTTAAATTGTTTACTTTTTTTTGCTATTTTAATTTAATATTTGAATTAATAATATTATTTTTAAAATGATTAGACTTAAAATTATAGATATTTATAAACTTTTAATTATTTTTCTATATTATTTAAATCAAACAATATTTCAGATATACGAACAAAGCATACATTTTGTATAATTAACTTTATTGAGCATATGTTCTTCTTTTCTTTTATATCTTGAACTCTTTTTTAGATTTTTCTTTTATGCAGTAACTTTGATCAAATTTTTCGAAATAAACGCGCTAAAATATTAAAAAAACATTGTGTATCTTAAAAACATATTTTCACTCTACTTTTTAAGGATGAAGTTGTAACACCTACGTCATCTATATATACTATTAAAACACAATCTTCTTAAAAAAAAACTACCCAAAACCCATCCCCAACTCCTCCCTCACATTGCCACGTTCGATTACTTTGCCACATCAGATGATTTGTAAATTTCTTCTACCACGACTTAGAACCTGTTCTTTCGGACTTTTTAGAGATTTAACCGAATCGAATCGAATCAATCGAATGAATCGAATCGAATCAAATGAATGAATCGAATTGAATCGAATCGAATCGAATGAATCGAATCGAATCGAGATGAAGTTCAATTAAATAACATACCATGAATCGAATCAAGTGAATGGAATGAATCGAATCGAATGGAAATGAATCGAATCGAATCGAACTAAATCGAAGCAGAATCGAATCGAAATGTCTTTGAAAATAAGCTGGAAAGAACGGGTCCTTACTCACATACTCCCTCTATTTCATTGAAAAAGCCCCATGGGCTTTTTCACAATTTTTAAGGAAAAATAAAAAGTTAAGGGTAATATTGGTAGTTTGGTTGAGTGGGGTCCATTTTAGAGGATAAAGTGTGTGGTATTTTGGTAAAATGAATATATTAGTAGGGGTAAAAGTGTTATTTTGACTGTATAAAGTTGTCCTAAATAGTAATGGGGCTAAATGAGTGAAATTGCCGAAAAAGGAAAAAATTGCCGAAAAAGGAAAGTGGGGCTAATTGAGTGAAATAGAGGGAGTACTAAAGATCAAAACCAACATCAATGGAATAGGAATGCGAAAGATCAAAAACAAATTAATTGCTTTTTTTTATCGGTATTACTCATTCATGTACACAATTACTCGTTCCTGCACACTTTTTACCCTAATTTTTCCATTTACTACCCCTCACCTGTTTTCAGTTACAGTTTTTTTCTCTCTTTTTTTTTCACCCTTTCACAATTATATTGCTTAATTTCACCCTTTCACAATTATATTGCTTAATTTCACCATAATCAAGCAATTATGACGGATAATCTACCCTTTCATGAGGTAAATTTAATTTTTTTAACGGTTGTGCAAATAATTCAACTGAAATATTATTTATTTAACGGTTTATTAATAAATACGACTTTATTTTGAATGTTAATTGAGATAAAATACGGAGTATGTTGTTAAAACAAGATCAAGAGACAATGATACGGAATTACGGAGTAGGCTTTTGTGTTTTGTCTTGCACTCTTGCTGCGTGTGGTGTGTTGTGTGCTTTGCTTCGTGCGTTAGGGTTTCGTGCCCTTTTTTTTTTTTTTTCCTTTTTTTTTTTTTTTATGTAATATGTTATTTTTAATTTTTTTTCTGTGAATTAATTTAGTGATTTTTTTAAAAAATATATTTTAATATTTTCAATAAAATTTTAATTTTTTTAATATATAACGCAGGATTATGATGATATTGAAGACTTGCTTAAAATTGTGGCAAATTTAATTTTTCTTTTAATAAATTTATGTGTTAAATATGGCTTTCATATTTATTTGTAGCCACTATTTGCTTATGCTGGAAAAATATAATATTGTAGGAGGAAGACAATTTAGAAGAATTTCCTGAAAATTTGATAGACACAACGGAACTCTTTGATACAAATATGATTTATAATAGTCATGAACACTTTATCTCAGAGGTAAAACAAATCGGTTTGGCACATAATATAGTGATCCGCAACTCAAGTTCTAATTTCAAAAGGGGATTCGGGAATCATTGGCTTCGGTGTGATCGATCCAATGTATACCAAAATCGGTCTAATGTGAATGTAACGAAAAGGTTTACTGGGACCAAAAAATGTGACTGTCCATTCAAGTTAAAGGGAGTTGGACAACCTGATGGTACTTGGAGATTAGAAGTTTATAATGGGTGTCATAATCATTATATTGTATCGAGGGCTAAACCTTTAGATCAAGGAACAAAAGAAAAGATTCGGAGCATGAGTGATTCTAAAATTCCTGTGTCTAACATACTAATTGAATTGGGTAAAAATAATGTTGATGTGACAAGTAGACAGGTATACAATATCCGTTCACGGCAAAAGCAAGGCTTTAAACAAGATCGTACATCCTCTGAACAATTGTTAAAGCTCGCTGTAGATCGTGGGTATAGAGTGTTTCATCAGACTATTTCTACGAGAAAAAAGGGTGCACGCGAGTTATCAGATGTCTTGTTTGCTCATCCAGAGTCAATTAATTTATGCAAACATTTTCGATATGTGTGGATTATTGATAGTACATATAATACTAACAAATATAAGATGCCTTTATTGGAAGTTGTTGGGGTAACTCCTGTGCAGAAGAATTTTTGTGCGTTTTTCGGGTTCCTTGAGAATGAGAAAGAAGCTGCATATGATTGGGCTTTAAAATGTGTCAGAGAAGTATTAGATTCAGATGAACATGCGGTCTTTGTGACAGATAGGGAGCTACCTCTGATTAAAGCCATCGAAAAGTATTTTCCCAACGCTACACATTTATTATGTAGACGACATATACAAAAAGATGTGGAAGGTTGGGTTTCGAAAAGAGCAGGAAATACGACTATAGGAGAGAGTTTTGCAAACCGTAGATGGACATCTGTTGTACAGTCTAGGACAGAGAAAGAGTTTTTGGAGAATATGAAAGAAGCATTTGACAAGTACAAAATGGTTTTCGGATTGGAAAAATATTGCAGAGACACATGGATTAATCCGTATAAGGAGAAATTTATTTCAGTTTGGACTGATAAAGTGTTACATTTTGGAAATGTTACAACCAATATGTAACCTTGTAAATGCATTATTGAAATTACTTTTACTTGATCTTTCATGTAATTTAGTCCTAATATTAACCGCGTGCATATTTATAGGGTTGAGGGTCAACATGCGTCATTGAAACGACTTTTAAGAACATCTGTTGGTGGTTTCGATACTGTGTTCGAAACTATTCATCACGCACTTGAACTTCAACGACGAGAAATAATGGCAGAGTTTGGACGTTGTAGAACTGTTGCTCTTCATGTCAGTACAGCTATGACTGTGTATCGTCGATTAACCTTTAATGTCTCACACGACGCAATTAAGATGCTAGATTCTGCATTTAAAGGTATTGTTGTTGTTGTTGTTGTTGTTGTTGTTGTTGTTGTTGTTGTTGTTGTTGTTGTTGTTGTTGTTGTTGTTGTTGTTGTTGTTGTTGTTGTTGTTGTTGTTGTTGTTGTTGTTGTTGTTGTTGTTGTTTTTTGCAATATTGCAGATTCTATATCCAGCGTCGAAGATTGTTGCACATGTGCTTTGAAGACAACACATGGTTTACCTTGCGGCCATGAGATTAGTTCTCTTTTAAACAAAGGTGTTATTATTATTATTAATATTAGTCTTGGACACTTTGACTTTTCAAATTGTTAGTTGTTATTAATTATACTCCTGAATTTTGTAGATATGTGGATTGATCTACATTGCATTCATCAGTTTTGGAAGACTTTAGATGTAGGATCTGGGTTTGAGGACAACGCTAATAAAAAGGAGTTGCAAGAGCTAGAATGTGAACGATTGCGAAAGCTTGTTGATGTAGTGTTAAATGGCAACGTAGAATTGGTTACAAAAGTTGCTGATGTGGTAGAAAACTTGTTACATCCTCAGAAGATCGTTGACCCAACAGTTAAGAAAACACGGGGGCGGCCAAAAAAGACGAGGGATCCATCACGTTGGGAGCATATTGAGAAGGAGGTTTTAAGTGCAAGTCGTAAACGTAAAAAACCGTCAACAGAACAGGTTTATTAATCGTACTTTTTTTTAAAAAAAATTGCGTGTATTAATATTAAATATAATACACATATGTTTATTGTTGGAATGTTACTTTTATGATTTTTCAGGACACCCAACGAAAGAATAAATTTCCGTTTGCGTATGCCATTCCTAATTATATCGTACCATGGATAACGGATTGGAAGAACGTCATGGGCGACGGAAATTGTGGGTATCGAGCGATTGCACACGAAATTTACGGTGATGAAAACGAATGGGTGAAAGTGAGACGAGAATTGTTGAGTGAGGTGCAGAATAATGAAAGGCATTACATCTCTATTTTTGGTTCTAATCATTATGCAAATTATGTGGCCAGCACAATTGATCACTTTGATGGGCCATGTACGAAAGAATATTGGTTTGACGCTCTTAATATGGGGTTTATTGTAGCTAATTTTTATGGAGTAGTTTTCACATCCATTTCATTTCATGGGAGCGTCACATTTATACCATCAAGGGCGTCAAAAGAAGTTCAACCTGATGTAAAAAAATGTGTATCAGTTGTTTTTCTTCACGATATGAAGCATTTCATATGGGTAAGTTCACTCAACTATTTATTTTTATTCAACTTATTTTTTTAGTGTAATTGCTAAAACATCCTTTCTGTGTGTAGGTACGTCTTAAGGAAGACTCTCCATTACCGCGTCTGTACCCGTCTTGGAAGGGTATTGCCGAAGACAATTGTGTTCATTTGTTTAGTGCAATTAAAGAACGGCTTGATAGATATAAGTCACTCGTACCCCAGAAGCCGCCGTCCTCACCAGCAATTGTAGTTGATGTCGATTAGATTAATCCATATCGTTAGATACTATTATTCTTTTTTTTTTTCTAGACTATATTTTTAAATTCATTTGATTGTAAACAACTGGAACTAGATTACTTCATTAATTTTTATTAGCATATGTCCTAAAAATACTTTTTAAAAAAATAAATTCAAAAACTAAATTAATTAAAAAAGAAATTAAAATTAAAAAAAAAATAAGTAACTAAAAAAATTAATTAATTAAAAAGTGTACGAAATTGAGTAAAAAAAAAAATGTACACAAATGAGTAAAAATGTGTACACAAATGAGTAAAAAAAGTGTACAAGGAAAAAAAAAAGTTAGAGAAAAGAGAGAAATAAGAGAGAGAAGAGAGAAAAAGTAAAAGAGGTTGAAAACATAAAGGGTATAAAATGGAAAAAGTGTACATGATTGAGTAAATCATGTACATGAAAGAACAATGACTGCCAACTTCTGGGTTTCCTTTCTTTTTTACTTTGATTTTTTGGTTTTCCTTTTTTTTTTAATTAATTGCTTATTACAATTTGATTTATAAGTGATACCTTTTGTTGCAGGAAACAATGTTAGATCAAGAACGAGTAGATATTGTGAATTAAATTGATAATATCGGGGAATTACTGTTGAACAACCACCATGGTCGATGTTCGACATTGTCGACATCATCAGTCAACATTCGAACCATCATCGTCACTCTATGCGTAGGTATTACAGAAAACCTTTTTTGTGTGTTTTTTAAGTTAATTTTCTAAGTTTCCAACTTATTGGGTTCTTGTATTTTCTGCTCTAAGTTGGTATTCTCTTAATAGAGGTTGTGTTGATGGTAATACTGTATTAGGTAACATTGTAGACGGTTACTATTGCTTGTAGATGTAAATTTATACTCCGTATATGTATGCTTAGGTTAAGTTTATCATGGGCATGATTCTATGATTGGATGGTCAACATTATGAGACAATATTTGACTTGTAGCTTATGTACACCGCTTTGCCTCAAAATAAACTCAACATGACGCATCTGGTTCGCAAGAGACCCTTAAAGAATTTTGTAGTTTGTCTGTGGTGAATGGAAGGAGTATTAGTTAAACATTGCAATTGTTAGCGTAATTTCGCTAATGCGTTATCAAGAAACCATCTTTATGCTTTCAAAAATCCAGTACATGAGTTGTTCTCGAGGAATGACATATCGTCTATATCACCATCAAATGTACCAGGTACTAATTTGGCGATCTCTGATTTTGTTGTAAATCTGAAAAACGAGTAGTCGTTAATGATATACTGGTTGTAAGCGATTTGATTACACGTACAAAAATTTGAGCGATCTCTGATCCCCACGGATACTCTCCGTGCTCTTCACTCCTAAATTTCAATGTGATGTATAGAAGTAATCATAACAATGATACTCTCCGTGCTCCTTACTCCTAAATTTCATCCTTGGGGAAATCCAAAAGCCATTCATTCAATATTTTTAGCACTCCTAAATTTCATCCTTGGAAATTTCATCCTTGGGGAAATCCAAAAGTCCATTCATTCAATATTTTTGGCATTTTATTCTCAAATCAATCACTGCTTCCAATTATAATTATTATTTGATTTGAAGTCACACCTTAACATGGGTTACCGTCATGGCGTCATCGTTGTGGTTCCGTTATACTTGGCCTCGAATCCAAACAGCCTCCGTCAGCGGTTCGTATTCGCCGTGTTTGAACAAACTCCAACACGCCATAGCCGTCAGGTACGATTTGTTTTAAAGTCTCTTCCCCGAGTGTAACTGAATCATAATCAATAATTGAAGCCATGGGGTGCGTAGGTTCAACAAAAAAGTGTTCGTGCTTGTGACATGTTGATTTTTTTTTTGCTCATACCTCTTTTTAATTTGACTATTTGTTGGAGTTTCTAATACAAGTCAGTTTTGGGGCAATTGGAGGTGGACTTTTTAAATTAATTTCATGTTATTAAATCGGTTTCTTAAGGTTTTGTGTAGTGTTCATTATAAAATTATTGTTATTGGTTGTTTCGAAGGATAATAACTTTATATCATAAATTTTTTCTGATCTAATATTTGTGCAATTACTATGCAGATTGCTTGACTTTTACGGTAAAGCTATGCTTGAGAGCCGCCTCAAAGAAGTCGAATTTCAAGCAAGTAAAGGTTTATTGTTGGAGTGGTATAGTTATCAAAATTTAATACAACTACAAGGGCGTTTCTGCAGGTTATAAAGTGGTCTGATAAACGATTTTTGTACGATGTAGGTAAATAAGGTCTTAATCGGGATGAATTATCAATAAAGCACCTGATGATTGGTGACAGAGTTGCATTTCATGCCTTTTCAAACTCAACCTCTATGATCAGGGAAGCTACATTCCTGGTAATTGATCAGTGATCAGTGATCACATAACTTCTTTTTAGGTTATTCCGACCATTGATAATTTATCTAAAATATGAATTACTTAGAAGAATTCTAATACACTCCGAACTTCCGAAGTATAATTAATGTTAAGGTATTCATATCTTTACGTTTTCTAAGTTCTTATGAAGTGTCTGATAAGTTAAGATGAGAAGAACGTGTCGAACACGTTTTAAATGATCAATCGTATTGCCATGTGTCCTACGCCGTTTTCAGGTTTGGCTTGTAAATTCTAACATTGGGACCGTGGAAAACAAAATCCGTTATAACACTTCCTAAAAGGTTCGGCTTGTAATTTTAAAACTTATCCTGTTATGACAACACTAGTGATTTGGAAGTAGGCATAATAGCATTTCTCAGGATGATCTTTTTCATGACACCACCAAGTTTCTCTGTGTGTCCTAACCCAAAGAGAGGGCGTAACGGCCAATTAAACTGTCTTAATAACATCCCTTGCCAGAACACCAGCTTGTTATACACCACAGTCTTAATTAATCGAGTTAGCCAACTCAATAGTGGATGCATATGTTTTTCTCATTTATCCACTGACCGTTTATATTTTGTTAAACATAAATTCTACTCCAATTTTCAATTATGATATCTTCTTGTACTTTATTTAGTTTACTTACACTTCATGTATTTATCTACTCCATCGTTTTATCCTAACTTCGTTTTGAATTCTGTTGTGTTGCTTTGTTTCGTACATTTGTTTCCTGAGTATGTTGTTTATCACGGTTGAATTTCTGATACTTGATACTAATATGGGTTAATTAATTGGGTTAATTTGGACAATTTGCATAGTAATTGTGGGTTAAATAATCAAGTTTTCAGCATTGTAGTTTAGAAATTTAGCACACAAGTACGTATAAACTAACAGTGCGGTAGTAGAGGTAGGCATCAACGACAGAAATTATCTTCTAAGGATGAAAATTCTACTTTTTATAGGTTTCAATCACTATTTTTGTGACGTAGGGTGGTTATTATTTGCAGGTCGCACTAACGAATATTCAACAAAAAAACTAAATTCAAGGGTGTGTAGAAAGAAGACTTATAAACCCATGAGACGCTGCTAATGAATTGTCAATGTGCTGCGGTTGTCATTGTGTCAAACGTTGCTGTCGAAACTATGTTTTTGGTGTATGTTGTTCAAGTTGAAGGTCAGGCTATTGCAGTCGTTAGTTGTCACGCTACTGCTGTCGCTGGCAACACCGCTGTTAGCTGCTATCACTCTATTAGCACTGCTGATTGTTTGTCGTTTTGCTGCGTGGCCCTGCACGTTGCTGCTGTTTGAAAGTTGCTGTTACTTTCACACTGTTGTTGTTGATGCTACTGCCTATGTTGTTGGAGTGACATTGTTGTTGATGTGTTGCTATTGCTGTCGTGGTGTTGGTGCGTTTGTGTGACCCTGGCTATACGTGTTGTCATTGGACCAACCTACTCACCACGTAAGCGTAGTGTTTGTAACTCTATACCACTCGGTGAGTCAACACTCATTCATTCAGAGTCTTTTCGTAAAATTACTACTATTATTATTTTTTACTCCATATTTATTAACCGCATTGAAAACAGTTGTAAAAGCTTGAGAATTGAGCTGTACTATTCAAGAGATTTAAGGCCTATCGATGTGTTATTGGCATTTTGACAACTCTCTTAGGATCAAATAATTGATCCTACACTTTGTTACCTGAAAAGTGTGGCGAGTTTTTAAGCTTCTCTTACGACTTACGATTGAATCAGGGTGAGGGAGGTTAGGGTTGGTGCTCCCTTACTGTATATCCGACCTTATAATGGGTTTAGACAGGTCATAAAATATCATTCTAATCATAAAATCTAATTATTGCTGGTTTTTTAGCTCTAATCATTGGGTTGTTGTTCAATTTTTTTATTCAGATATTAGAAATGAAAAATATTAGCCAATTTAAGTTAGTGGAATTGAATCGAACCGAAATCACGCACTATAAATTTATTTGTAGTCACTTAATGTAATTTGAAAAACCATGGTATAAGAGAGGATTTGAAGGCATTTCCTCCACTAATATTTCCGTATGAATGTCCTAAGATTTATGAAGGATGTATTTTGGAAGAAACATTAGCTAATTTTTTGAGTAGCTCTTTACTTGTGATCTTGTGACATGATTTCAGATGGCTAAGACTCCTGTTCATGTCTCGGCTAGGTACAACAAAGCCGAGATTATAAAAGTTCTGCTACTGAAAAGGGTCAAGGGAAGGTTGAACCTGAAGAAGCAAAGAACACGGTAAGGTTTATAGGTTTTTTGAGTAGCTCTTTACTTGTGATCTTGTGACATGATTTCAGATGGCCGAGACTCCTGTTTATGTCTCGGCTAGGTACAACAAAGCCGTGATTATAGAAGTTCCGCTATTGGAATGGTCAAGGGAAGGTTGAACTAGAAGAAGCAAAGAACACGGTAAGGTTTATAGGTTGTTTGATATTATTGCATTTATATGAATATTTGAATAATTAGGTTTGATCGACTTTTATTTTATTCTTGGTATTTAGTCAAAAATCAAAATGATGACAAATGACTAAATTAGAGAGAATATGAGCTTTGATCCAATTGTTTTCTTTGATTGAATTTTTACAATGTAATTTAGTTAAATTATAGCTTCCCTAATAGTTACCTCAGTAAAGAGACCGTGTAGCTAAATACAAGAAGCAAAGGTTGTGAATACTTTGTGCTTATATTCCTTTGTCGATATGAATACCAAAGACGCAAAAAGTGAATTGTAAGCCATTTATTGGCTGCATTGGTGAAATGAATATGCTATAAATTCTTTTGTAGTATTGCTTCAGCTTCGAGAATTTTCATACGGAGTATATGTCATTTGTGGGGTTTGTGCCAAGTTAAACCCTATGGATTACACATCTTACTGATAAAGTCTATGTCATGTCATCTCACATTGCTTTCACGTCGACTTTTGTCAATATGTCGAAGTAATTTTAGGCTTGGTCTTAAATTAAACAAGGAGAATAAATGGAAGATTAAATATGGTTATTTATACAAAAAATCAAACTTTGTATCATTTAATTAGAGAGGAAGAATGCATTTCAAAGGGTATACTGTTATAAATAGTTCGTCTTTTTCTTTAGCACTCTATATCGACTGATCCCTTTATTTGGTGTCGAGAACTTGAATATTTGATATTTCGCTCAAACGGTTAAGTTTCTAATTGCAGTTGCTGGCTATAGATGCAGAAGCGGATAAAGAAGAGGAGAGCTATCAATATGAATTTATTCTTTCCCTGTAATATGAATTTATTCTTTCCCTTGCTTATGGAATTACCTATCAATATAACACTAATCAATATAACTGTAGGTACCGGGATCTGACCATGGAACCACTCGACGTCTTGCTAAGGGCGTAAAGTTAAAAAGATTAAATATAAAAAAACCTTTAAAAACTGTTTTGGAGCCGCCACTAAATTATGAGGGAAATTTAGAACCCGCCTCCGTGTCCTCATGCTCAAAGACACGTCTTAGAGTTCAAGGCACGTCGACACCCATCCGTCTAAGGCTATTGTGAAACCAGATTCGGATTCGGGTGAGGGTACTTTTCTAAAGTATAAATCAAAATAATGTTTTTATGAAAGATCTTTTGGAAAAGCCTATCAAAAGATAGCCTCTACTAGACTTGAGAACAATGCAAAGAATGATACATGAGCCTAAGTAATACGCTACGTATAAATGCGATAAAAGATGTAAAATAATGCAAAAAGAGATTGTTTAAAACCCTCAGTTAAGCATGCTTAACTTATTAGCAACGATTGATTTAATGGCGAATACATTTTAAGTGATTTAGATGCAAGATGAGGATTTGCTAAAATGCATGCAATAAAATAAAGTTCAATTAGCCATTGATTTATTTTAAAGAGGTCAGTTGTTTATGCGACTTTGGAAAGGTATTACGAATATGGTGTGTATTCGAGGTGCATGGCCGCCTTATGAAAAGCAGACTTGCGTACCAAAGTCGGGGTGAGCCTAATGTAGGCCCTTGCTAGTCTAAGAAGTAAAGAAAGACCTTAATCCATGGTAGGATTAAGTATTACCTGTCTCGAATTAGGAAACCGGCAGCGCTTCGCTTCAAAGGGAAGAATTCAACACTAGGAAATGAAGAATTCTAAGGATGTTTATGCGTGAGGCTTTTGAGAGTGATTTTGGATGTGAATTGTATTATGAATTGTGTGTTGAACGAATGAATGAAGGGTTGTATTATAGTGTAGAGCTCGGCAAGATTTAAGAAAGCCGGGGGATAAAACCGGACGTAGGAGTCGCAAGCCTCCTTGCGATAGCCTGAGGCAATCGCAAGACACCTTGCGGTACCCGACCTAATCATGAGGCCTCTTGCGATTGGTAGGGCGGGCATTATCCTTTTATTCCGTATATTTCCAAATTATCTTTTGGGATATATGGTATAATCTTACTTGGACTCTAAGATACCTTGAGAAGCGGGCCAGGCATGGGTTTGGGCTCGATTCTGGGCCCGAGCCCTGAAAATGTAGAAAGGGTGTATTTTGTAGTATTTTGTGAAATAGGACATTCCGTAAGGCTATCCTAAAGGTTTGCTAATGCCAAAAGGTAGTTTTAGAGGCCGAACCTAAATTTAGGGATTTGGGGGGATCGAATTGAACTTTGTAAAAGGATCAATTGGGCTATGTGTTTGAAAGAGGGTGTGCATCTGATTAGGCCCTGAACTCGAGACAAGCTAGACTCTAGACCTAAGGACACTAAGAGTGATGACCCATAAAGAAACCTCATTTGCATTTTAAATCATTTAACTCGAATTCGTCATTAGTTAGAACCATTTAAGTCAACTTAGAAGCATGCAATAAAAGTCCATTGTTACATCACTGGGTTTTTGGCGGGAGAGTGCGGTTTGGGTATCTGAGCCCAGTTTGGTGAGCTTAGGACTAAAGCGAAAGTCAAACTATACGACAACATCCAGGACCATTCTGATCTCGATGTTATCGGTGACACGGAGTATGTGTCCATGGGTAAGACTAGGACTCCTGAACCGGGCTTATCCGGGGAGGGACAAACATGTTTAGGGACATGACGGTCCTTGCATACTTGTAAGGGCATGCCTGCCTGCGCTTGCTAAATACCTTTTGCGTGCTATTCTTTGTTGCTTGTCTCGTAAAGCGTGCGTGCTTAGTCTCGTAAAAGAGCGTATATGCTTCATGCTTCGTGCTAGTGCTTTTCTTTGGTGCTCATCTCGTAAAAGAGTGCTTATGTCCGGGAATTATCGTCAGGAAAATGCTCATGTCTAGTGTATACGCAAAGGTTGTGTATAGTGCTTCAAACTCGTTTAAGAGTGTGGCGGACTTTAGGTGACGCCTTAACCGAGCGACGTAACGTGAAAAACTGTTAAAATGGGCTAAAAGTGGACTAGAAGTCCATATTTGGCTTTGAAATGAGAAAACAACGGAAATGCCCAAAGCTGGAATCGCAAGCGTCCTTACGGCTCTTTCCCCAAATCGCAAGCGTCCTTGCGATTAGGGTCTTGGGCTTTCTACTGCTATAAAACACGGTTTACACCGTATACTTACTCCATTTCCCATTTTTACGTTTTTCAATCTCAAAAATCGTCCCTTGCGATTTCTAAGCCGTTTTTGCTCGTTTTTCTTGCTTTACTTCAATATGGATCAAGGTAACACTCCATTTTACTTGTTTTTATGCATCTTGACGTTGTAGGTTGCTAGATCGTTCTTGAAATGTAGAAAAGACGTTTTTAATGAAAAACCGTCTTTTGGTTTGAAATTTGTCGTTTGATTACTAGAGAACAATACCATTCCCTTGTATTATGCTATCCTTGAATGTAAGTGTGAAATGCATATGGTTTGAAACGTTTTTGGACCATTTTCGTATGAAATGGTCCCGACGCAAAAATCGGACCCGGATTTTCGGTCTCGGAATTGCAATTAAACTTCGCCATAGGTTCCCCTTGGCTAGTATAGTATGTGTATGGTGTTAGTTTTTGAAAAATGCTAGTAATCGTCCCTTAAATTGAGGTTTAAAGTCGATTAATATGGAGAACTTAGGTCAAAACTAAGGGCTTTTGACTGACAAGTCCAAAATGCAATTAATTGTTCTGAGGTGTAATTGAAGGTTAATGTAGGGTATAGAAACCATCAAGTTGAAATTTTGATGTGTATAGAGCGGCTTTCGGCCAAATTGTGAATTGCTCCTGAAAGGGCCCTGTATAGGGTGTTCTTGTCACATTGTTACTTCTGTAGTTTGTCTTGTGTCTTCGTCTTGTGCTTATGTTCCTGGAATATTGCAGATGAGGATTGGTCTGGACCACCTACGACGAGGGCTCGTGCTCGTCAGAATCTTGGAGTCTAGTCTTTGAGGAGCCTACGACTCTGGCGGTTCGAGTTTGCGTCGTGCTTTTAGTGCGAGGATCCTTCTCCTGGATCTATTAACTTTCCAGGCCGGGTCGTGGGCGAGCATGGGCACCGTGGGCGTCCTGGTGGTGCGATTGGTGAGGAGGAGAGAGAGGTAGAGGCCATGGAGGTGGGCGAGTCTTCACAGGCTTCGGGGTCTCGTCCTAGAGGTCGTGCGGGGCATGGTCCGCGTGGTGGCCGTCCTTTTGGAAAGAATTGGGACGGTCACACCCTGTTGGCAGCCCGTGAGCATCACTTGTCACATCGGGCTCTTAGTGGGCTCGAAGTAGGATATATGAGGACGTTTTCTGGTATTTCGTCCGTCATTTGGGCGTATCGAGAGGTTTTGTCTCCGAGGCGAGGAGAAGGTTGATAGGTGTTTCTGGGCCCGTTGGTCGAGCATTGGGTCCAGATCATAGATAAGCCGGACCACGGCGAACTTGAGGTCATCCGGGCGTTCGCCAGACAGATCTTGGGATACGACCACGGCGTTCCATTTGCGGGATTCAAAGCGGGCATTACCTTGTGCGCATATGCTATTATCACGAATTACGCCCTTTGGCGGCCGTGACATGGACTTCGATTTGGCGCGCTTATTGGCGGCAATAGCGGTGCTTGCTGCTATTGGAGCTGGTTTGGAGGTGCCTTATCAGGGGAAGGCGCCTAACTCTGTTAAGACGAGCTACATCATGGAGTACTTCGAGGGGAAGACTCAGCATGGTCCTGGGGCTTGGAGCGACGAGCAGAATGCTCGTATGTGGCTCTGGTGGTTCGTTAGCTCTGCTACTGCCGGCGAGAAGAGGCGGCGGGTGCTGCCGGTATTGATGTATCTTCTGGACTGGAGTGCGATCGGGGCATATGACTGGGTGTCCCCGGCCCTGGGTTTGTGCATCCGTTTCTGTATGGATGCTGTCAGGCCACGGAAGAAAGATGGGGGGTCTAGGATTCCCATCGTGTCTCCTGGTTTGTTGTTGGAGGTATGTTGTTCTTTGTCTTTATTTGATTCGCTCAGAATGTTGTTTATCTGTGCTTACTTGTTTTATGTTTCTTGTGTAGTGTTGGATCTACAGTCACTTCCCTTTCTTCCTCCCCGAGTCGGCCATTGCCATGGAGAAGAAGTACCCTGCGGTATGGACTTGGGAATGCGTGCGGTAGTGTCGAATGCGGTGGTCGTATGACCGTTCGGGACGGTGAACGATTGAGAGGTGGTCAGGTATGTGCTGACACCTTCTAAATAGCATGTCTTTAGATGATTTTGCTTGAATAGGTGTTTCACGTGTTTCTTCTTCTTCATGTAGTTCGTCGCGTCCGTGGGAGAGCGATACGGGCGTTCACGAGGGGTTGTGGAGTGCGTTCGGGGCGTGACTCGGCGGTTGTGCCCAGCTCACTGTAGGTATGGGTATGTTTGGTACTTGGGTGGCGTCGGCAATTCAGACGAGGTATCCTGACTTCGTCGTGCCGCTCGATCCACCTAAGGTTCTCTTCGAGACACGTGTCCTGAGTCGGCAGCAAAGGCAGCTGCATCTTAAGGGGGAGTCTGATAATCTCCTTCTCCATCAGCTGGATTACGCAGAGTTCGCGATGGGTAGGTTGGCGAGTGGGCCCATCGAGGTATGTTTTGTTCTTGTTCGTTCGTGTAGAGTAAATATTCAGTTTTTTTTCAACAAAATTTTCCTAACTTTGTTGTGTTTCACGTTGCAGGTGCCTGACGCCGACTTGGCGTTCCAGCCCCCATATTTTCCTACTACGGTGGAGTGGGATAACGCCGGGACACGGGAGACCTTCCACGTGCCTGAGTATCTGCCGGTGATCACGGATGCAGGGATGGAGAGTTGGGGTGATAAGGTGAAGAAGGTATGGCTTCCTAACTTTGTATACTATGTAAGCCCCCAGTTTGACCGAGTTAGTGGTTAACGAAGGGCAAACTTAAGGTCTGGGTCGGGTTTTGTATTACTCCCCTTAGTTTGACTATAGTTTAATGAAACTGTAGCGAAAATGGAGTCTTCGTTCTTGTTGTTGGTTTGAAAGTGCAAGTTTGAGGTTTAGCCCCCGTAGTTTGTCTTAATTTATTGTAGAATTAAGGCAAAATGGAGTGAAACGTGCTTGAAAATGTCTTGTGCAGGTTGCGAAGGATGTCCACAAAAAGTTGTGGCGGGCAGCCCATCGCTGGAGGATGGCTTAGGCGAACAAGCGTGAACTTTGTCAAAGTCGGGCAGAGGTGGCTCGGCTTCAGAGGGAGGTCGCGGAGCTTCGTCGTCGTCATCCTTAGTCGCTTCATGTTATGTAGCTTGAACTGGTGGTTGTTTTTGTTGTAGTCGTACTTTCATTTTCTTCTGGTACCTGTTTAGTTAGTAGCTGGAAAAAATTTGAAAATGATTCCCGAGTGGGAGACTCTGTTTTGAAAAAAAAAAAATGCTGTTGTTGAGAAGGTGTTTGAAAATGTTCATTTTAGACGTTTGAAATTCAAAATGAGCGTTAACGAACTATAAAATGAAATATGTTTTGATCGGGCTAGCCATCGTTTTGTGATGGATCCATGTTTGAATGTTTGTAATTGGGCCTGGAGTAGGGAGCCCAATTATGAGGTACGTCGTAATTGCATGTATGCTAGAATTTGGAAAGTCGAAGATATGGAAATTTTGGGATAAAGCCGCCTTTATGAATCGCAACATATGTTGCGGATGGTAGGGTAAGTGTCATGAGGGTCTTGCGATTGGCTCCTCCAATCGCAAGGTCTCTTGCGGCTTGAGGCCGGTTCTATCGTCGAATTTTCCTAATTCGAGATTTCGTTTTGCTATATAAAGAGGGGAGGTACGAGGCATAATCCTCATTCAATCTCAACTCTTTTCTTTGCTTGTTTTGTATTCTCTTAAATAACTTAGTATTTTTAAGAATATTTTTGTGTTTTCGAAAGATGGACCATTTTGATGGTCTTTTGAAGCGGTGGACGTCTTCCCTTAGTGATTCGGAGAAGAAGGCGTTGTCTTTGTGACGGTCTTAATGTCGTATGCCGCAAATTAACAATTTATAACACTTAAGTCCTAATACTAAACAAATAGTAAAGCGGAAGTAAGGGGTCGAACCACAGGGAATAAGGCTAATCGAATTCAAGCTAAGCGTAGACAAATGCAAAATACCAAGTAAATAAGTAACAAGTAACCAAATTGGGGGGAATTTTGTAGAATGATTAAGCTAAACGAAATCTAATAATAAAGCAAGAAAAGTAAATATGAGAATGAAATATAATAGACTAAAGGTCTCAATCCAAGTTAATATCCGCGGTTTAGACACAATCGATCATAGTTATCTGGTTCAAACTTATATTCTTGACTACCTTATCGTGAATCATATAATTCTAATTCTCCGTATGTTTAGTTAATTAAAACGTATCCCGTTCTTTAACTAACCCTAACCAAAAGACAATCTCACAATCCAGTTAAAGATTTAATCAATTAGCAGCTTTAATAACGAGATAATCGATAAGGAATAAATAGCACATACAATCCAGTTGTGTTTTAGGTATTATGAAAATTGCTTCTAAGAATAATTATCACGAATCCCGTACAATAATTAAACCTAGGTTGTTACTAGTGTTACGTTAATCACAATCCAGTTAAATTAACGAAACTAACAATTACGCGATTAATAAGAAGACTAGTTGGCCACCTAGAAATCACAATCAATCTCGCAAATAATAATTAAAACCAAGCAATAATCAATAATCAAGAATAAAGATAAGAACTTTCAAACTCACAATTAAAGTCAAACCGTTTCAATCACTTGAATTGAGAAAAGAGAATTAGTTACTCATGACCAAGCGGTTCTGATAATCTCCAAAAGTTCAATCTTGAATTCTCCAAAAACTTGAAATAAATCTCAAACTAGGTCTTAAGAATAATGATAATGATGATGATAATCTCATAAAACTAGGTTAAGTCTAATATATAATAGCCTAAATTAAGTAAAGTATATTTTTAGGTAAAATAGAAAACAATCCGGATTTCCAAAAATCATAACACACGCGACCAACTGGCTCGCGCGTAGCTCGAATGCAGCTCAATTTTAGCTCAGATTTGGTCGCGCCTTGCTCGCGTGCTGCTCGCGTGTAGCTCGCGCCTATACTTCAAAACTCCGCCTTTTTCATGGCTTTCATTCCACGAGCTAATCCGACACATATATTACCATTTGGACCACCAAATACCTGTAAAAATAACTCAAATAACACATACTAAACTCATCTCATCACTTTGTCTGGAGCAGGTGTCTTCATAGGTTTTAGGCAGATGCGCGTCGAGATTGACTTTCTTGACGCCTGTCTTGATTATTGGGATCCTAGGGTGCATGTTTTCAGGTTCCCGAGGGGTGAAATATGTCCGTTGCTGGAGGAGTTTTCGGCTATTGCAGGGTGGTCCAACCGTACTACTCCAGTGGCGGTTAGGAGCGAGTTTGGCTATAATGGGAGATTGCGACAGTATCTTTCGATGACCAATGCGCATGCAGATGGGTTGTTTGAAGGAGGCGTAGTGAACATGCGACGGTTGTGCGAGCGTTACATGAACTTGAGTGATGTGAGCATTTCTGCTCGTTCTAGGAGGAGAGCCCTAGGGTTTTGTTTACTACATCGGTATTGCTTTGCTGGATCTATGGAGGATGGTGTGCATGGCCATGCTAGGTATGCACGAGTCATGGAGGAAATGGAGTTGGGTCACGATCCTTCGGCTTTGATTTTGGCTGAGACTGTATTAGGCTTGGACGACCGCCATGCGAATCGTCTAAGCTCGTATCGTGGATGTGCTAGGATTCTGCAGATATGGTTGATGGAGCGTCTTCGTGTCTTATCTCCACCGGGAGGTGATGTGTATGTTCCTGCCGGGTTGACTACTCGTACTCTTTATTGGGCGATGCCCCGGGAGCGGTCGATAAACTACTTCCAGAGGTTTGTTCGGGAGAGGACGATAAGATGGACTGTGTCGTGGTGGTCCATTCGACACATCACGGCACCGTCAGTTGTGGATGCAGCTAATGGGATAATGTTGTGTGGGTTTGGCGGCGTATGGATCCATCCACATCGGTTGAGGAGGCGGTCGGCTTAGCTCGAGGTCATTCGGTAGCGAGTTACTCGGATATGCGAGTCGGTTGTTACGAACAACCGGATGATTGATGTTTGGAGTGCGAGGGTGGTCTGGCCAGAGTGACTTGGGCTAGATCAGGTGGCTCGAGACTACTCGTGTCTCGGGCTTCTATCGGAGGTGGTGCATTTCTTTGGATCCTGAGGATAGGGAGAATATGCGGAGACGCGAACAGACGGGTCCTAGGCCGTCGTTGGCGCATGCCGCGGTGCGTGGAAGACGGGACTATAGCCATCTGGTTAGTTCTAGTGCGGGAGCGTCTTCCTCTAGGCCAGCAGGGCGACTTCGGACCTAGGGTGGTATGCGGGATCGTCTAGGCGAGGGGATTGAAGCTATGGATGAGGAGGGCCCTATTGAGCCCCCAGGATTCGAGAAGAGTGCTCCGAATCCGGTGATTGCTTAGGTCGTCGTTCGTGCGGATGTCCGGAAGGACGGGGATGAAGAGGATTTTAGTTAAAATTGTAAACGTTTTCAAAATCAATGATTTAATAAAGAAAGTGTTTGCCTATTGTCTCGTCTCTTTGCTTATTTATCCTCGACCATTTTTTTTTTTAGCTTTGGATGTTTGTTCGTTTTGTGTTGACTATACTCTCGACCTTTTTAAGCTTTGAGCGTGTCATTGTTGTGTGGACTGTGCTCTCGACCTTTTTAAGCTTTGAGCGTGTCCTTTTTGTGAGTGCATTGCTCTTGACCTTTTTAAGCTTCGAGCATGCGTGCAGAGAGGTTCGGTTGCGCTTTGAAAGGCTGCCTACGTATCCATGTTTACATAGAATCAAACCGGCGTAGTTCGTGATTTTGGTTGAGTTTCTTGCGAACTGCCTACGTATCCACAGTGCGTGGAATCAAACCAAGCGTAGTTCATCCGTGCAGGTTGTTGTGTTTTTTTTTTTGTGGAATACATCGCAAAGTGATTTAGAGGTCTAAGGGTAGTATTTCTTAAGCTGGTCGAGGTTAGTGGGCAAGTTGAATTCTTCACCGTCTAGGTCAGTCAACCTTGCCGCTCCTCCGGGAAGGATTTCCTTGACCAAGTATGGTCCGGCCCAATTAGGTTTGAATTTCCCTCTTGGATCGGCTGGTAGCGGGGCCACATCGACTTGAGGACTAGGTCACCCACTTTAATGTTGCGTGGCTTGACTCGTTTGTTGTATGCGCGTTGTAGCCTTGATTGGTACATGCGAACGGTGCTTAGTGAGTGTAAGCGCCTTTCGTCTTGGAGAATGAGTTGTTCGTATCGTTCGCGTGCCCATTCTGCTTCTGGTATATCTGCTTCCATAAGAATTCGAAGTGATTGCATTTCGATTTCTACGGGTTGTACGGCTTCCATGCCGTAAGTTAGGAAGTATGGTGTCATCCCGGTTGGTGTGCGTATTGTGGTTCGATATCCCCAAAGGGCGAAAGGGATCTTGTGTGGCCAATCGTGACAGGTGTCAATCATCTTTTTGAGGATGGTGACTACGGTTTTATTTGCTGCTTCTACTGCTCCGTTGGTTTGGGGTCGGTATGGTGATGACTTGTGTATTTGGATGTTGTACTTGGTGAGGATGGGTTCGACTTCTCCTCGAAAGTGTGAGCCTTGATCGCTGATCAGCTCGTGAGGTATGCCATATCTGCATATGATATTATTCTGTATGAAGCGGGCGACTTCCTTCGTGTCAAGTTTACGATATGACGCGGCTTCGACCCATTTTGTAAAATAGTCGATGGCCACAAGGATGAAGCAGTGTCCTCCTGCTCCAACCGGGTGTATTTTGCCTATGACGTCGATTCCCCATGTCGAGAATGGCCATGGCGATGTGAGGCTGTATAGAGGTGAAGGGGGTACGTGTTGCACATTTGCAAAGATTTGACAATTGTGACAATGTTTAACATATCTTGCGCAGTCGGCTTCCATGGTTGTCCAATACCATCCTAGCCTGAAGATTTGTTTGCATAGGGCTCGTGCGTTCATGTGAGGTCCGCACTCGCCGTCATGGACTTGAGATATTATCTCCTTTCCCTTTTTGTGGTCAACGCACAAGAGTAATGTACCCTGGGGCGTTTTCTTGAGTAGTTTGTCCATTTCCAGCACAAATTGTGATGATAGAAGTCGGAGAGCTCTTCTGCCACGTTTGTCGGTATCTGGCGGATATTCTCCGTTCTGTTTGAAGTTTATTATGGCTTGGTACCAAGGTTCATGTTGTTCTTCCTCGGCTTCGATGTCACATATGTATGCGGGCTCGTGGCTTCGTTCCACGACGATGGGAATGGTCTGCATTCCCGGGGGGATGTTTAGTAGTGATGCCAGTTTAGATAGGGCATCTGCGGGTGGTTTTTCTTGGCGGGGTAAATGTAAGAACTCTGCAGCGGTGGAATTTGGCGATAAGCTCTTGAATTTTGCTTTGGTATAATCACGAGGTTTTCGTTAAGTATCTTCCATGCTCCAGGATACTTGGTTGATGATTAGTGAAGAATCTCAGGTATACTCGTAGATTCCTTGCGTTTAGTATGAGTGCGACTGTAACGTGCGAGGCATGCCTCATATTCTGCGGCGTTGTTCGTCACATCAAAGTCTAATTTGATTGAAAGGGGTGTATGTTCGCCGTTCGGGGAAATGAGTAATATTCCTATTCCACATCCTCGGTAATTGGATGAACCGTCGAAATACAATTCCCACTGTTCTTCGTCTATGTTGTATATTCCTTCGTCAGGGAATGATGTGGTGTCGATGATGGGTTCTTCGTCGATTGCGTGATCGGCGAGGAAGTCTGAGACCGCTCGTCCTTTGATGGCTTTGAGGGGAACGTAGACAATGTCAAACTCAGCTAAGAGTAAGGTCCATCGTGCCATACGTCCATTTGGCACGGGTTTCTCGAAGAGGTACTTAACGGGGTCCATTTTTGAGTAGACCTTTGTTTGATGTGCCAGCATATAGTGACGGAGCTTTTTGGATGCCCATACTAATGCTAAGCAACTTTTCTCGACGGGCGCGTACCGGGTTTCATAGTCAAGAAACTTTTTGCTGATGTAGTAAATTGGATGTTCTAGACCGTTGACTTCTTTGGCGAGCATGGCGCCCATTGCAGTTGACGTTGTTGTGAGGTAGAGTGACAAGGGTAGGTCCTTTTGTGGCGGTCTTAGGACTGGGGGGTTGGATAACAACTCCTTAACCTTATCGAATGCTTGTTGACATGCTTCATCCCATTCTACATGATCGGTTTTCTTTAGTTTCTTGAAGATCGGTTCACATATCATGGTTAGTCTGCTTATGAAGCGGGAGATATATTGAATCTGACCTAGGAAGCTTCGTATTTCGTCTAGGTTCTTGGGTGGTTGCATTGCCATAATTGCTTTTATCTTTGAGGGGTCGACCTCGATGCCTCTTTGGCTTACTACGTGTCCTAGTAGTTTCTTGGGATTTTACTCAAATGTACACTTTTGGGGATTGGCGCATCTGGTATTGGCGGAGGCGTGTGAAGAATTTGCGGAGATTTGTGATGTGATCGCCTCTTTCCTTGGATTTGTGATCATATCGTCTACATATACTTCAACCTCCTTGTGCATCATGTAGGTGTAGAAGCGTAGTCGCGGTGCGTTGGTAAGTCGCACCTGCGTTGATTAAACCAAAGGGCATAACGGTGTAGCAGTAAGTCCCCCATGGTGTGATGAATGTTGTCTTGGCCATGTCCTCACGGGCCATTTTGATTTGGTTGTACCCGCATACGAGTCCATGAAGGATAGAAGTGCGTGATCAGCGGTGTTGTCGACTAGAATGTCTACGTGTGGTAGTGGAAAGTCGTCTTTTGGGCTTGCTTTGTTTAGATCGCGAAAGTCGACACATACTCGTATCTTGCCGTTTTTCTTCAATACTGGGACCATGTTTGAGACCCAATCCGAGTACTCGACGACTTGAATGAAAGCTTGTAATTGCTTCTCGATTTCCTCTTTGACCATGAGGGACCATTGGTCGTAGTCTTCTTAGTTTTGCTTGATAGGCTTGAAGCTTAGGGTTTGATGGGGATATGGTGTTGGCTATGCTTACATCAATCTTTGGGCATGTCCTTGTATGACCATGCAAAGGCGTCCTTGAACTTCGGTTAAGAGTGGGTGAAGGCCAGTGCGTTCATCCTCGCTCGGTGAAGCGCCTAGTTCATGATTCCTTGGTTCTTCGGGGTTCCTACGTTGATGGTTATGGTTTCCTCGACTATTGGGTTCTGCGTTGGGTTGCTTAGGATGTTTGCGATGTATTTGATTAGTGATTGTTCGTTCGTAGGTTGATTTTTATCGCGCAGTTTATGTGTTGTGTTATTTTGTTCGTTTGTTCGAGTTTTGTTTGTTGTTTATTGTTTAGTTGTTTGTTTTTAGCTTGAGACGAGACATAAGCAAACTTATCTGAATTATTCATTAAAGAAGAAGAATTGTTTGACAAGTTAGGAGAAAATTTGGAGCTAGCCTCAGAAAATAAAGGTCTAAGCTAAAACTAGGAGATGGGTCGACGGATGACCCGACACTTAGAGAATTGGATCCTAAAAGAATTTCCTCCTCTTAAATCGTCTTCGGTGGTCTTCTTTGCTTGAGGTGTCGTCACTTGGGTTTTCACCATTTTGTGAGGTTACTTTGTCAAAGAGGGGTCCTTCCCCCGTGACAAGTTGATATTTGTGGCCCCGTGGGTCGGTCCACTTGGTAATTTTGTACCAACCGTTTAAGGTTTTGTCGGAGACATCGGTGATGAGGTCATCGTGATTGAAGCGGCGGTCTCGGAGAATGGATGAGACCAAGTCTTCGTTAGTTTTGCTTGTAAAAGGAGGCTCGCTTTCATTAGCGAAGCAGTGTTCTTGAGGCTTGGTGGAGTTATCTCGATCGTACCCTCCCCCTGAGACGAAGTACTGACTCATGTCCAATGAGTATTTTCGGAGGTTGAACTTTCGCGCGAATTTGCGCTTCTTGACTTCCTTAGCCATTTGTTCGAAATCACCTTCATTTGGTTTATAACCCAGGCCCATGGTGGACCAGAGGCTATGGTTATCTTTGGTTTCGAAAGGTTTGTAGGTTCGGATTGGCGTGGTTGTAATTGCGCCTATTTCGAAGTCGAAACCGCAGTGTTCTTGATTTTCCTCAATCGTGATCTCTGCGGCGTTATGCTCTTTGGGTGAATCAAGAAGAGCGTGGAAGTTGGAGGCGTTGATGGTTATGATCTCGTCATTGAGAGGTAGCTTCACTTTTTGGTGTAGTGTGGATGTCACGGCTCGAACAGCGTGAATCCATGGACGTCCTAGAAGCATGTTGTAGGATGGGATCATATCGATCACTTGAAAGTCGACTTTTCGTTCTATGGGGCCAGTGCGTATGTGGAGGGAGATTGTCCCCTTCACGGTATGTTTGGTCCCGTCAAAGGCTTTGACGCCCTCACTGCTTGGCTGAAAATCTTTGTCGTCGAGGTCCAGACAACGTGCAGTCGATAGGGGTAGAACATTTACTGCGGACCCATTGTCAATCAAGGTCACGGGCAAAGTTCGTTTTTTGCATTCGGCGCTAATGTAGAGGGCTAAATTGTGATTAACGCCAAATGTTGGAAATTCATTATTGGAGAAGGTGATAGCTCCAGCGAGCCAATCTCTTGTAACATGACTGACCATTTGATCGGGTGAAATGTCTTCATCTGCGCTTGCTATTTGCAAGGCGCGGACGAACGCCTTCCGGTGCTCAGCGGAATCCCGTAGGAGAGCTGACACGGCTAAGTCGTATCGCCAATATCAAAGTAAACCTAACAAACAACTAACAGCAGCTAGTGGCAAGCAGGATCGTATCCACAGAGGAAGCTTGCTATGATTTAAGTTAAAGGCGGCGTAAACAGGTCTAACTCAGGTGTGAAAAGGGGGTTTGTTTAAGACTAAAACTAAAGCAATAATAAAGTAGATCAACAAATATCAATAAGGAGAAGGATTAGGGTATCAGGATCATTATGACAGTGATTCAGGAACTCAACTCAAAAGTAAACAACATTCAATTGAAGCTATGCAAGTGGCTAGGTTTAGGAATACGCTCTCTCGAGTCAATATTAACCTTAAGCAAATTTAGCGGGCTCTGCATGACTTACTAAATTCAACTTATCAAATACAGCGTGAGTCTAGTTTCAATTAGGCTTTCGATCTTAAACTGAAACAACCTAAATTCAATTCAATAAAGGCGTCCCTAAATTCAATTGATAATAAAGCGGCGTAGGAAGAAACCAACTTGCACAAGTTCAATGATAATAGCAATTAAAACATGTCCTGAATCAACTATCACAAATCACCCTAAACCCTAATTATGAAATTAGCTACGCATAATCAAAGGGCAAACAAAACAATCAACAAAAATAAACATGATGGAAGAAATAAAAGTAATTGAAATAAAACCTGAATCAATCGTAGTACCGGCGGGTACAATGAAATTAAACTTGAAACTAAACTAAAGTTGAGAGTTTTTGAAAGGGAGAAAGTAAAGCAGTAAACCTAACTTAGAAAACTAATGTAAAATAAAGCATAAACTATAATCTCGACCTAAGGCACCCTTATATAGTATCCTAAATAATTAAATCCGAAATAAAACAAAACTTGTGGTGGCGCCAGAGTCGGCCGGCCAGTAGAATGGCCGATCCAGGCCGGCCTGTCTTGGCTGGGCTGGACTCTCCTTCTTGATCTTGGGCCCAAGCCTCCTTGCTTTGAGCCTTAAACTCGTGGCCTTCTTTATGTCCTTGGTCTTTGGCTCGTGTTCTCGAGCTTATGTGCGCGCTCGGGTTTGGTCTTCTCGGCTCGGTTCTCGTATTTGCTCCAATGTCCCGGGTTTTGGCTCAAAACCACCAAAACCTGCAAAATGTAAATAAAAGGCAGCAATATCGAGAAATATAACAAATAGCTCGTAAACTAGCAATAATCACGAGTAAATATAAGCTAAATCACGGCCCAGGCAGGGGCATAAAACGAATATAAATAGCATGTATCAAACTCCCCCAAACCAAACCTTTGCTTGTCCTCAAGCAAACAGCATCGGAGAAAATCAAAGTGACACGAACTAATCACGCTAGTATCTCAAAGTGGACGACCTATGCACATAAACATACAACCATAGACTGTTTCACCGAAAATAGAGCACAAGTCTCAACCATTCACACCACATCGTATCACTGGCCTCTAACACTTACGCAAAAGTAAAACTAACGACAAATCAATTCAAGCGAGGCCAACCGTATGAACCACTTTCCATCATCCAATCTTTCCAAATCATTTCCTTTTTCTCTTCTTTTTCTTTTCTTTTCTGTATTCTGTTTTCTTTTCTTGCAAATGTGGAGCATCCCTCGTATGTAGTACCGTTTAGCTTGACGTTCACTCGGTAAAAATCGCGCTCGGGTACACATATTTCCTTAAGGGTTACCTTATTGCTCATACTCCCGGTCGCAACCAAATTCATGGCCACTGTGGTTACCCAAATCAATGAGTCCCCTCCAAGAGCATCGAAGCATTGCTCCAACATAAATAAAATCATTCCAATCAAACCACTAACCAACAAACCAATCATTCCACAACCCATTGCCAAGCTCGAATGTCAAAGTCGAAAGTAAACAAGCGAAAAGCGATAAGAATTAAGCAGATACAAGTGGGCTATTGTTTGAGACTCGCAATCTATTAATAGGAAACAAACCAATCGTGCAAGCTAAGGCGATAGAAAGTCGACTCAGAGATACTAAAGATCAAAGTAAGTGTACAAATCAATTCCCCAAACTAGAAACTAGATAAAGCAGGACAAAGCAGACCAAAAAGACTCGTATTTTTATAATTTTTTGAATTTTTCGATTTTTTTTTTTTGTTTTGTTTTTATATAAATGCACACAAAAATTAAATGCAAATGAACTAATGAACGCGAAAGTGTTTCCCTCCCCCAAACCAAATCACACATTGTCCTCAATGTGGAAAACAGCGTGACCACAAAAGCAGAGGAGGACACATAACATACGGGGAAGGAAAAGTAAAGCGAAAAGGAGGGTAAAGTGGGGTAAAGAATGCTCACTTGATAATGTCGGAGCTCCCCCAAACCGAAGTAAAGTGTGGAGTGCGGCTAAAATCCACGTATGTGCGTCCAATTCAGTCCAACGTCGAGGGACTTCGGCATAGCGCGCAAGAGGAAGCAAAACGGAGCAGCAGAGCGTGGGGGCCGGTCCAGACCGGCGGCCGGCCGGCCGGCTCCCCTGCAATTTTTCAAATTTTCTTCGCTTTTTCCTCTGTTTCAAATTCCAACCGGTCTCAGTCTCAGAGCGTGGCCGACCTACCGGGCATGCATACTCGTAGCGTTTTGTTCAAAAATACTAAGGACAAAGTCCAAAAGTACCTGCGCGCTAAAATTATTCATAAAAACCCTCGTCCTCTCGCGCTCAAAATCAAACCAAAAGTCATAAAAAACAAACCAAACAAAGTACAAGTGCTAATAAAAAGTACAACGTCATCGGGTTGCCTCCTGGTTACCGGTTTATAGTCATACGACTCTTCACGACTTTAGAAATCAAGTATATGGAGGCCAAGGACATTGGCCATTTGCAACCACCTCGCTTGTCGTAACGCGTGGTCGAGCGCAGCCAGAACCACGCTCCTCGAGGCGACTCATCGTCAAATATCAAGACGCACGGATTCCTCCTCGAATCACCACCATATCTCCCCCGTGCTCAAAGCGACTTCAATCGTGGGGCTCTCATTCCCATTACTAGCAAAGCATAAAGGTCGACCTTCAACACTTTCCGCTTCCCCAAAACCAGGCGGTACCGCTTCTACGACGTACTGCACAAGGAGAGACAATGAAAGGACCTCCAAAGTGTCTCCAATATAGTGAGGCGGAGGTATAGCATCAATAGTACAAACCGACTCTAATCAGACGGCGATCTCGGGACACTCGATCGAGTGAAAACCAACTTCTCCCCCTACTGTGAAGGTCAAAGTCCCATTACCCACATCAATGAGCGCTCCGTGATGTATGTAAGAAGAATTAGATCCTAAGATAGCAGGGATATGGGAATCCTCGGGTATGTCAAGTACTCACGAAGTCTACGGGGATAAAGAACTTTCCAACCCAGACCTTTGGGACGTCTTCTAAAATACCTAGAGGTCGGCGTGGCTGAGCGGTCTGGCCATCCTGTATGAACATGGAGGTACACTTAAAAGATGTCATGTTAAGCTTCTTACAGGATGGAGTAAGGGATCACACTCACACTAGCTCCTAAATCGCAAAGGGCATTATCAATCGTGTGGGTGCCTATAGCGAGGGGATAGAAAAACTACCGGATCCTTCACTAGGGGAGGGTTACCTTATGAGAAACGACTACATTCCCTCGTAAAGCGATCGACTCTACCTCACCCAAAGACCGCTTTCCTAAGCAAGACTTCCTTCATGAACTTAGCATAGCGGGAACTTCACGAATTAAATCAATAAAAGGAACGTTTACTGCAAGCTCTTGATGATCTCAAAGAACTTCATCAACCGGGAGTCCTCTTTGGATCGTGCACTCCGTGGGAAGGGTAACCTAATTTGAATTTCAGGACCCTTAACATCACCGTAGCTTGTCTTTGCTACGTTGGCGATCCAGGCCGGGCCGATCGGCCGCTGCCGCCGTCTGTGTCGTCTTTTAATTGCAATTGACGTGCTATCCGCTCCCCATCACCACCGCAGACTCCTCCACTCGGCTCTGCGGTTCCGGCACCTTAGGACCATCATAAGCTCGCCCACTTAGAATGAATCGCATTAACATGCTCAATATTCGTCGGTTGATCGCCCTGCGGAGGTAATTGACCCTTTTGACGGGGCGCCTGCGACGTAGCAAGTTGGGCCACCTGCGTCTCGACATGCGTAACGGCTGATTTGTCTCCATTTGCATCTTTTGAGTGTCCATCTGCATCTTACGCATGGCCATCATCATGGAGCGATTTGACTAATGGGTCGGGGGCGGTGTATGTTGTGATGGAGGGACATAGGATGGCTTTGATAGGTGGGTGGTTGTTGTTGGAAGTTTTGTGAGGGGTTGGTAGGGAGTGTTTTGGGGTGGTTGGGTAGTCGGGTTCGCACATTCAGCTCACGATAAGATAGCAGCGAGCGATCATAACCAGGTTGGTTTTGGTAGGGCAGGTTTTGATTATAAGGTTGGTACGCATAAACCTGCTCCTGGGGCGCAGCATGCCCCGCGGAGTAACCCGAATCGTGCCCTGCAACAGCGTTGACGTGAGCACTAGAAGAACCACCTCCGTTCATTTGGCTAATCTGCGCAGTTAGCGCAGCAACTTGACTCGTGAGCGCGCTGACGCTCCCCTTATCACGGTCATCATGTGCGGACCGCGAATTCCCCCTAGGCTTCCCGAACTGAGATGAGTGGATAGCCATATCTTCAATCAACCCCCAAGCCTTATCATCGTCGACGTTATTAGCAAAACGTCCCTCCGCAGCATAATCAAGAATGGCTCTACTCTCTGTAGACACTAAAAAAATTATAAGTGTCGAATAAATAAATTAAATCAGTTAATTTGAGTTAATAATGGATTTCAGCTCAATTTAACATTTTCTGCTCCCGAAATAAATAAATAAATAAAATGGGTCGATTCGGTACGACAAATGAGTGTCGGGTCATAAATCCAGTCGGAAGACAATTCGGGGCACATTTAATTAAATGGGCCGGTTGTGCGCGGAGAATAAAATAATCTCCGTAGTCGAGGTAAAGTCCAAGAAGATAAAAGAAGGACCAAGCTTCAAGAAGCGGGCTGCAATATGAAATAGGCCCAACTCACAAGAGAAAAGAGATAAGACATTCTCTATAAATAAAGACCTTTGGCTTCATTTTTGGGGGAGAAAAACTCATTCATAAAAAACACACATCCAAATTTACTAGAGAGATTTCACACAAAGTTCTTCTAGTACTAAAACATTCAAGACTCAAATTCAAGTGAAGACAAATCAACATAAGCACATCAAATCGGTGCCGTTGACAAGTAAATCAAATTCAAGTTCAAAGGAGATTCAAGTCCACGCGACCCTCTCGAGAAAAGACAAGAACTCGGGTTTGTAGAGTGTATCCATCCTCTACAGATTCGATTTACCGCAGCATTCATTGTTCACTTTGCAAGACATCCATAACTTGTACGACAAATTAGAATCAGAGGAGTTCTAGAGATTTGTACACACAATCTTTTGAAATTAATAAAAATATTATTTGTCGCGATTTATTTTGTATTACAATTTATTTGTTTTACAAAATTTGTTGTTACAAATTTTTGGTGAACCCGACGTGAAAATCTCTACCTCTCATCTCTTTTTGTCGTATATTTCAAGTCATCAATTTCGAGAAGATGTCTACCAAGAACAACGTCGTTGCTGCTGCTGAAAAGACCTATGTCGATGCCTTCACCGGATCCCTAAACGGCGCTACCCCCGCGATGCTACCTGTTGGAGTGCGCACCAGAAGGATGGCGAAAAAGGCCGTCGTTGAAGAAGCTGCTGCAAGCTTGCGCGCCGCACGTGTCCCCACAAGGCCACGCAAGATCTCCGCTGCCTCCATCGCCGCTGCTGCAACTGCATTGATCAAGGCCTCATCACCACCGCAGAAGGAAACAAGGGTGTCCTCGACACGCAACACTTCCCCTCGCGAATCAAGGAAGACATCGCCGCGACGAGTCGTTGAATACTCAGGCCCCGATTCTACCTCCGTCATGACGATCAACCCCAAGACCGCGGAAGAACAATTGTCGGACATGATGGAACGCTTGGAAAAGGTCATGAAGGACAACGAAGAAAAGAACAAAAAGATCGAGGAGCTTACTAAGGAGGTGGAAAATTTGCGCAAGAAGGGCGACGAGACTCCGCCCAAAGAAAGCGAGAGCGAAGAAGAAGAAGAGGAGGAGAAGGGAGAAGAGCCTCCAAAGAAAAAGGTCGGTTCCTTTACCGAGGAACAACTACAAAGTTTGATTGCCAATGCGATCAAGAACCAACTTGGCGAGAGCCACTCCAGCAACTTACGGTACATAAAACCATACACCAAAAGGATTGATAGTCTGCGCATGCCCGTCGGATATCAACCTCCAAAATTGCAATAGTTTGATGGAAAGGGCAACCCAAAACAGCACATCGCCCACTTCGTCGAAACATGCAACAACGCCGGAACTGAGGGCGACTTGATGGTAAAGCAGTTTGTGCGTTCCCTAAAAGGGGTCGCTTTTGGTGGTATCTTTGATCTAGACTCCGAGTCTATAGACAGCTGGAGTCACATGGAGAATGAATTCCTTGATAGGTTCTACAGCACCCGACGCGTTGTCAGTATGAGTGAGCTGACGAACACAACTCAATGGGAGGACGAACCTGTAATTGACTACATCAACCGATGGCGCGCCCTATGTCTCGAATGCAAGGATCGTTTGAGCGAAACTTCTGCAGTTGAAATGTGCATCAATGGAATGAATTGGGATCTCCTATACATTCTAAATGGCATTAAACCACGGAGTTTCCAAGAGTTAGCAACACGCGCCCACGACATGGAGGTTACGATTAAAGGGCGCAGCAAGAGTCGCACATCATCCTTCAAGACGCGGGATAAATTCTCAAAGGATAAGCTTGAGGAAGCAATGCTCATCGCTCCAAATGAAACGCCAATAAAAATTTCTGCAAAACCAAAATACAAGAAGGAGAAAGACGGGCGTACAAAGAACTTCAACAGGCCTACACTAGAAGAGTTAGAGGCCAAGAAATATCCATTTCCAGACTCCGACTTGTCCAACATGTTGGATGACCTCTTAGAAAAGAGGATCATTCAATTGCCTGAATCAAAGCGTCCTAATCAAGCAAATAGGACGAATGATCCAAATTTTTGCCGCTATCACCGAATAGTAAGCCATCCTCTTGAGAAATGCATCACATTCAAAGAAAAAATCATGCAGCTCTCACGAGAGGGCAAGATCATCTTGGACTGCGACGAGGTAGTGACAACAAATTACACCACCTTGATAACCGAAAAGCGAGACCAAGCCGGCGAGATGAAGACAACAAAATTGAGCTCCGTGGAACAGGACGAGTGGGATGTGCACTTGATACAGTTTGGTAGCATCGAGCCCTCGCCAATATTGGTGGGACGACTACTACCATATTCACGGCCCACGCCACAAGATGAATGCTCGCCTCTCAAGGACATCAAGGAAGCAAGTGACGATGAAGAATGGACCTTGGTAGCGCGTAGGAGATCAAAGAAGCACACGAAGGCAAACTCACACCCTCACGCAAATCAAAGAAAGCCAAAGAAGAAGGAAGGCTCCCCATGCCGTAAATCCAAGGAGAAGTCAAGAAGGGTAGCACGAACACATGTCACGCCCATCGATTTGCTTGAACAAAAACCTCCAACTCTCGTTACACTGAAAGAATACTTTCCGGATGGTTACTTTGACCATGTCACTGTCAACACAATCTCAACGGACATAGCTAATGGTCGGAAGGCCACAACATGAAACTCGAAGAAGGCTCCTCAGCAAGAGCCAAAACTGCTAAGTCATGCTCCTAAGCAAGAGTTGAAACTGCAGACAAAAAAAATGATAAACCTCTTCAACAAAACAAAAAAAAAAAAAAAAAAAAAAAAAATTTACGAACTACGCCGACTTGATCTTGTGAGTTGACATCCATGTCACCTAGCAAGTACGTAGGCAGCTTGAGTATACATATTTTCTCGAGTGCAGTCGCATCCAAAACAAAATCACATTGTGGGGGCATCAACAAGCGCAAGCTTAGCTCCCATGCAAAAGTCAAAACTGCAGAAAGACGCTCCTAAGCAAGAGTTAAAACTGCAAGAAGGACTCTCCTAAGCAAGAGTTTAAACTGCAAATAAACAAAAAAACAACACACACAAAAAAAAAAAAAAAAAAAACCCACTGAACTACGTTGGCTTGATCTTGCAATGTACAAATGTTTGCGAGTACGTAGGCAACTTGAGTAAACACGTCGCTCAAGTGCAGCCACACCCAAAAAAAATCCCTTTGTTTTCAACGAACTACGTTGGCTTGATCTTGCAAAATTGACGAACCCTGTCAATTAGCGAGTACGTAGGCAGTCTAAGCAAAAATAATAGCTTGGATGTAGCCACACCCAAAAAATTATCTTTGCTCCTGGCCCTCGAGAACTAAAATTGTGAAGAGCCAAACGAGACAAAAGAATCAACATTCACAAGAATGGAATAATAGATAAAAAATCTTAATTTTATTCATTATTCATTATTCGAAAGAATGACAAATTGTGCTCATGTCTCTAAAAATTACAATGTTCTCAATTGAAAGCAACGAGCTCGGTATGTGGCGAAGTTTGATTTAATACAAATCCCTCAAGGTCGACACGAATATTGGAGACGGCTAGGCTGGATCAAAGCTCTCAAAGGCTACGAAGGTATCTCAAATTCCGTCACGAAGTTGTGTTAGCAAGTAAACTTGGTCTGCGTAATCTGGTAGAGTCACCATGGAAAAGGAAAGGAAACGAGAACTCATTTATGAGTTTCATCGCCGAGTCGCCGAAGCATAAAGAGCAGAAATGCAAACTTGACAGCAACTTCGATCCGCCAACACAATAACAATGCCTTGAGCATGCCTGAAAAAGCCTTGAGTTGCCTTGCTTGTCGTCACAATATCCGACAGAATATATATGCACGTGATAATCGCCGGATCGGATTCAATAGCAGCACCCATTCAGTTGCAATTCTGAGCGAACATGTTAGCAAGAAAGTCTCGGGCGCTGTGGGCGGTCAAGCCAGATGTCATCCGCTTCCTCATCGAGAATTATCAAAGCATGAATGGAAACAGCAGGAACTCAGCAGCGTTTCGAGCAGCGTGCACACATAAGTAGTCTCGAGCCGGCCTAGACAGATTCACCTCGGGAGTCGCTTCACTGGTAGCCTTCACGTGAGCGATGTTCTTTATTCTGACCTTGAACGGACATTCTCGTAAGGATGGAGCTATGGGCGTTGATAAATGAAGAAACGACACCCATGTCGATTTGAGGAGTGTCGACCATAGTGAAGAAGCGGCAAGACCGACTTGACAGCGGCTCTAGCGCAGATATGCGGCGTAGCGATTACGGGGTGAGAACGCGTCAGTGCGCTTGGCGATCCACGGTGAGCAGCGGCGACAACACGGCCAGGCTGTCTGACCTCGACTGTATCGCCGACCTTCATGATCAGCGAGGCGACTGGCGACATAGCAGGTATACTCGCGATAATCGTCAGGAATAGATTTGTAGCAACACTCGTTCAACCATGGTCTCGAACCAAAACGTCGGGAATAAAGTTTGATCCCACGTGGATGAGTTGACATTGCTTTTGTTATTTGCTCCTTCCTCGAGTGTCAGCGAAGCGTGAGTAGAAACCACGTGAAATCAGGGACGTCTTGAAACTACGCGCACCAACAAAAAAAAAAAGGGAACTCGAACCAGCCACGGGTCAGATTCATTGAAGCGGCCTATATTCAGTCTCAATCTGGAACAACATCCACCAGTAGAGAAGTCGTGAGCCAGCTTTGACAGGTTCGTCTCGCCTCGCCTCGCTTCCTATAAAATCTCCTTCGCAAATAGCGACCAGTGACATTCAACGGGCCGGGTCCGTAAGGATGGAACCGTGAATGCCAGGGTCGACACTAGCAGCAGCACATGAACAAGAAGGGACTTGAGCCAGCCTCGACAAATTTGCCATCTACAACTCCAAAGGACCAGCTCTTCCTCTGCTTCGCTCTCGATGACAATTACTTCGTTAAATATCGACCACCGGACGTACAACAAGCCAAGTTCGTAACAATGAGGTTGTGGGCGACACACTCGGTGAAAATAAAACCGACCCGCCTGCTTAATACACCACGGTGGACCTCACATACAAAAAAAATTGGCCTCGCCAAAAAACAGAGCACAAACACATATACAACACGTACAACACAGATTATGAAAACATAGTCGGCTTTCAGCTTACTAACCTGATGCGTGAGTCTTCTCCGAGTCGGTTACGAGATTAACGGGTCACGGAACTCGCTAACACAAGCAAAGGAACTCCCACCGTGTGTGTATTCTTCTACTCCGAGCAGCTTCAAAGTGTTGCTGATGAATCGAAGACCGATTATATTGATTGGATTGGATGGCAGGGGATCACTTATATACTTTCTGGAAGAGCTCATATTTTTGGGAAATTCAATATGTGAGAATAATTTCCGAGGAGATTATTAACAAATTTTATCTCACTTGCCTAAACTAAGCACAAATTTTGGTGGTAAGATCTTGCGGACCTGTAGATATTTCGTGTGCTTCAATTTACCATGAGTCTGTGATTTCTTTTAGAAACATGATGGGCTTTGGTGGGCTTTGAAACAAAAATGGCAGCACTAGTGTTGCGGCTTCAATTTCTACGTGAGCTTGTTGTAGAAGAAATTTGCAGTGGGCCAGTGGACCCAATCTAAGTTGACCAAAGTGGTTAGTCGGTCAGACGAAGTAAGACGAGCCTCTTCTCAAGAATAAAGCAATTACGCTACACATGGAGCACTAATTTTGAGTCGAGTGAAATGGATCGAGACCTTGTCACGCAAGACACTCAAAATGTGTACGCGACAAAGTCTCGAGGGGGCAATTTGTAGACACTAAAAAAATTATAAGTGTCGAATAAATAAATTAAATCAGTTAATTTGAGTTAATACAAGATTTCAGCTCAATTTAACATTTTCTGCTCCCGAAATAAATAAATAAATAAAATGGGTCGATTCGGTACGACAAATGAGTGTCGGGTCATAAATCCAGTCGGAAGACAATTCGGGGCACATTTAATTAAATGGGCCGGTTGTCTTGTGGAGAATAAAATAATCTCCGTAGTCGAGGTAAAAGTCGAGAAGATAAAGAAGAAGGAGAAATCAAGAAGCGAGTGCAATATGAAATAGGCCCAACTCACAAGAGGAAAGAGATAAGAAATCCTCTATAAATAAAGACCTTTGGCTTCATTTTTGGGGGAGAAAAACTCATTCATAGAAAACACACTTCCAAATTTACTAGAGAGATTTCTCACAAAGTTCTTCTAGTACTAAAACATTCAAGACTCAAATTCAAGTGAAGACAAATCAACATAAGCACATCAAATCTGGTCAGTTGACAAGTAAATCAAATTCAAGTTCAAAGGAGATTCAAGTCCACGCGACCCTCTCGAGAAAAAGACAAGAACTTCGGGTTTGTAGAGTGTATCCATCCTCTATGATTCGATTCTGCATGACATTCATTGTTCACTTTGCAAGACATCCATAACTTGTACGACAAATTAGAATCAGAGGAGTTCTAGAGATTTGTACACACAATCTTTTGAAATTAATAAAAATATTATTTGTCGCGATTTATTTTGTATTACAATTTATTTGTTTTACAAAATTTGTTGTTACACTCTCAGCATACAAGCCATTGTAAAAGGTCATAATCACAAGCCACTCGTTCAACCCATGGTGCGGACAATCTCTAATCAGCTTCTTATACCTTTCCCAAGCTTCAGCAAAAGTCTCATCGTATGTCTGCTTGAAGCCCTGAATCTGACTGCGCATCTGATTAGTGCGCTCCGGAGGATAAAACTTCGAGTAGAACGCGAGGGCCAAACTCCTCCAATCAGTAATACCCGCAGCAAGCTTGTCGAGGTCCGTGATCCACTCACGAGCTCGATCCTTTAAAGAAAAAGGGAACAGCATCTCCCTTATTTGATCCTGCGTAATCCCGGCCTGCTTTATAGTCGAACAATAGTCCGTAAAAACCTGCATATGTCGACCAGGATCCTCCGTAGGATAGCCTCCGAACTGATTCCGCTCCACCAAAGTTAAGAAGGCGGGGCGAATCTCAAAGTTGCCCGTAAGTGTAGCGGGCATCGTGAATCCATTCGGGATGGACTCCGTCTTAGGAAGCGAGTGACTCGAAAGTTTAGGCATTGTCACTGGCTCCTCTAAGTCGATCACAACGTGTATGTTGTCTTCTTCGTAGGACGATCGTTCGGAGCGAGATTCCTCCTCTGAACTGTGCACGCTCTCAGCTGCGTATGACTCTGCGATTTCCTTAAAGAAGTTACGCGTACGGTGCAAGGTACGCTCAGGTTCAGGATCAAACGGGACTAAACCTGTAGGTGACCTGCGCATATATAACTCAAAGGAAAAGGTGAGAACGGTCTCAAGGAACTAGAGTTCCCTGAGACAAAAGAGAAAAACCTGTAACTAAACAATAACTAAAACTAGCAAAGCCGTTTCCCCGGCAACGGCGCCAAAATTGACACGGCTAAGTCGTATCGCCAATATCAAAGTAAACCTAACAAACAACTAACAGCAGCTAGTGGCAAGCAGGATCGTATCCACAGACTTATTGTAGCTTTTAAGTTAAAGTCGGCGTAAACAGGTCTAACTCAGGTGTGAAAAGGGGGTTTGTTTAAGACTAAAACTAAAGCAATAATAAAGTAGATCAACAAATATCAATAAGGAGAAGGATTAGGGCATCAGGATCATTATGACAGTGATTCAGGAACTCAACTCAAAAGTAAACAACATTCAATTGAAGCTATGCAAGTGGCTAGGTTTAGGAATACGCTCTCTCGAGTCAATATTAACCTTAAGCAAATTTAGCGGGCTCTCGCAACTTACTAAATTCAACTTATCAAATACGCGTGAGTCTAGTTTCAATTAGGCTTTCGATCTTAAACTGAAACAACCTAAATTCAATTCAATAAAGGCGTCCCTAAATTCAATTGATAATAAAACGCGTAGGAAGAAACCAACTTGCACAAGTTCAATCAAAATAGCAATTAAAACATGTCCTGAATCAACTATCACAAATCACCCTAAACCCTAATTATGAAATTAGCTACGCATAATCAAAGGGCAAACAAAACAATCAACAAAAATAAACATGATGGAAGAAATAAAAGTAATTGAAATAAAACCTGAATCAATCGTAGTACCGGCGGTTACAATGAAATTAAACTTGAAACTAAACTAAAGTTGAGAGTTTTTGAAAGGGAGAAAGTAAAGCAGTAAACCTAACTTAGAAAACTAATGTAAAATAAAGCATAAACTATAATCTCGACCTAAGGCACCCTTATATAGTATCCTAAATAATTAAATCCGAAATAAAACAAAACTTGTGGATGGCGCCAGAGAGTAGCCCGGCTTGATCCCAGGCCGTACTGCCTTTGGTCGGCTGGACTCTCCTTCTTGATCTTGGGCCCAAGCCTCCTTGCTTTGAGCCTTAAACTCGTGGCCTTCTTTATGTCCTTGGTCTTTGGCTCGTGTTCTCGAGCTTATGTGCGCGCTCGGGTTTGGTCTTCTCGGCTCGGTTCTCGTATTTGCTCCAATGTCCCGGGTTTTGGCTCAAAACCACCAAAACCTGCAAAATGTAAATAAAAGGCAGCAATATCGAGAAATATAACAAATAGCTCGTAAACTAGCAATAATCACGAGTAAATATAAGCTAAATGCGACTGAACCGGGGGCATAAAACGAATATAAATAGCATGTATCAAGAGCCCAGATTGAGACGTCAGCTTTGGTGCGGACGAGTTGCTTTTGAAGCGTCTCGCTCGTGTTTGGTAGTAGTGCTATTGGGGTTGATGTTGTGCCCTGAGAGGGAACGTCCTCTTGGGCCACGGCTTTACCCTTATCTGGGGCGGCGGCTTCTTGGGCATAAGCGTCTGTGAAGATATTCTGGTAAGGCCGTCCAGAACGAGTGAGATGTGAGACCTCGTCTTTGGCTTCGTTAGTCTTGCCCTGGGACTTATTACCTTTCTTCTTTCCCTTCTTATTGTTCCCTTTTTTATTATTCTTAGAAGAGGAAGAGTTGCTGGTATTGTTGATTTGGGCTACGGCTTTGTTAGGCGGCGGCCATTCGCCCTCGCTCTCGCTACTAGAGTACCATACTCCATTGATTTGCTCGCCATGGGAAGCGTTCAAATCATCTTCGACTTGTGTAGCGATGTTAACGAGGTGGTTGAAATTACGTATGTTGGCGTATCGGACGTGGGTTTGGTATACTGGGTGCAAGTCTTTGATGATGTCATACACAAGTGCGTCAGGGTGTACTAAGCTTACTAGGTGCTCGTTAAGTTTCATCCACCTAGTGAGGAAATTGGTGAAATTTTCCCCATCATTCTGTACATTACTCTCCATGATCGGTTGATCAAGAGAAATGGTATTGATTTCTTCGTCGGCGGGTGTAATAAGGTAAGAGCAGTCAATGAGGGGTGCGGAGTCTACAAAGATTGCATGGTTAGCCAGAGGGTTGTCTTTGTTTGATGGCTTACCGCTGGCGGTCGGCTTATCGAGCTTTCCTTGGTCGATAAGGTCTTGAATAGCGTGTTTTAGTTTGAAGCAGTTCTCGGTATCGTGACCTTTGCCCCTGTGGTATGCACAGTAAGCGTTTGAATCCCACAGTTTAGGCTTCTTATCTTCGGGCGGTTCGGAAGTAGGCCCGATGGGTTGCAAGTAGTTCTTGTCGGCCAGTCTTTTAAATGCCTTAGTGTAAGACATGTAAAGCTGATCGAAGTTTCTCCCAGGTTTGAAGGGAGAAGGGGTGAAGGTTGCACATGATTCTGAGTCACCAAGTGACTCTAGGCTGGCGACGGCACGGTTCTCATCGCTCTTTGTTATACGCGTTGATTTAGATGAACTTCCTTGATATGCATGGCCAGTATATTTGGCCATGGTCCCAGTTCTAAGGTCGTCTTCGATCTGGGTGCCGACCTTAGTAAGTTGCTTGAAAGTTTGTATGTTGCTATACCGCATGTAAAATTGGTACACGGGTCGCAAGTTGTTGACAAATTTTGGCACAAGTTCGTCTTCTCTTGGACGATTTGGGATTTGTGCACTGAGCTTCTTCCACCTAGTAAGGTACTCGGTGAATCCTTCGTTGTCCTTTTGTGATAGGACCTCCAGGGTGCCGATACAGACTTGGGTGTCCTCATTCTCCTTGTATTGATGATCGAACTCGTGATGATTTGCTCAAATGAGGAGACCGCCCGGTTCAGAGAGTAGAACCAGGTCTTTGGTATGGCTGCGAGGGAATGTGGGAACAATGACGGCCAGTGCTCCGGATCAACTCCCTTAATTCCCATTTGCGATTTAAAGGCCCTGATGTGGGTAATGGGACTTTCGTGACCTTGGAAGATTGGGAGGTCACTGAGGGCGAGCTTGCTTGGTAGTGCATCCTTAATGTTCTGGGGGATGCTCTCGTTTTCCTTGTGTATGGAGTAACCTCCCGGAGTACCGAGACGTTCTTCCATAGCCAGGAGTTTCTTGACGTGCTTATCTGCCTCATCCTTGATTTTCAACTCCATTCGATCGACTTCAGTTTGGTGGTGGGCCATTAGGTGTTCAAGGTCATTGGCTAGTTTGGTAACTTGTTCGCGGAGTGCGGTAACATCTTCGTTGCCGGCCATTTTTCGCTTGTAGGTTCGTTTCTTGTAAGGGAGGACGGCTCGGTTCTTAGTGCGGCGGGTATCCAGTTGAGGTTTCCCTACATTTGCATGGAGTGCATCAGCTACATGACAGACCCGACTGACACGTTCATTTACATGTTCATTTTAGCTCATTTCTTTTGAAAAAGACTCTTAAATTTTGAAAAAGAAGGAAGTTTTCGAAAACAAGCTAGGAGTGTTGTTGAGATGAGAATGCGTCTTGTGTGACTCACCTCGATGTTAAAAGATTTTGCTTTGCGTCCACTTAGCCCGAATGACGGTACGTTGTCGTGGGCTAAGGATGGATGCATAAAAAGGAATCGGCTCAGGTTTAAACAAGTCGAGGATGTTTTTTTTTTTTTTTAAAACAAAGACTTAAGCCGCAGGGCTTAAAGAATAAAGTCCACGAGTCGAGGCTGGGAAGCTTCGGCTCGGGTTTTGCTAGTTTGTAAAAGGAAGATTTGAAAGAAACTGATTTCAAAAATTCGTGATTATTTTGTTTTGAAGAAGGGTTAGTTGGTTAGTTGTTAGGTTAATTATTTTCGAAGATTTTAAGTGAGTTTTCGAAGATATGCAGATTTTGAAAAGCACTATATTGTATAGCCTCGCATTTGTACGTATGACTCTTGGTCGTTTGGTCAAGTCTCGTACGCCTCCAACTGATTTGAGTACGCTTTGGCAGGTGCTTTTAGCCCTTTTCCTACATAGTATAACATGTAGGATACAAAGGAAGCCCTGGGGCGGTCAAATCAGTTTGCTACGGCAAGCCGTGGAGGGGTGAGAGGAAGGTTAGTCCAGAACGTGCTTTATCGAATGGACAAGCCTGCGTTTGGAACCACCTCTCGGGGTATTCGTGTGTGAATCCGACTAGATTCGACTCTAAACGGATATGCTTAGCTCATGCATGTTGATTGTTCTCAAGTCGTTCAAGTCTCATTTTTATTTTTAAAAAGAAAAAGGCTAGTTTTAGTTTTAAAAATAAAACCTATCCCAATGTGAGTCGCCAACTGAAAATGCAGGGATCGACCATGGAACCACTCGACGTCTTGCTAAGGGCGTAAAGTTAAAAAGATTAAATATAAAAAAACCTTTAAAAACTGTTTTGGAGCCGCCACTAAATTATGAGGGAAATTTAGAACCCGCCTCCGTATCCTCATGCTCAAAAACACGTCTTAGAGTTCAAGGCACGTCGACACCCATCCGTCTAAGGCTATTGTGAAACCAGATTCGGATTCGGGTGAGGGTACTTTTCTAAAGGATAAATCAAAATAATGTTTTTATGAAAGATCTTTTGGAAAAGCCTATCAAAAGATAGCCTCTACTAGACTTGAGAACAATGCAAAGAATGATACATGAGCCTAAGTAATACGCTACGTATAAATGCGATAAAAGATGTAAAATAATGCAAAAAGAGATTGTTTAAAACCCTCAGTTAAGCATGCTTAACTTATTAACGAAAACAGTTCAGTTTAATGACGAATTCATTTTAAGTGATTTAGATGCAAGATGAGGATTTGCTAAAATGCATGCAATAAAATAAAGTTCAATTAGCCATTGATTTATTTTAAAGAGGTCAGTTGTTTATGCGACTTTGGAAAGGTGTTACGAATAGGGTGTGTATTCGAGGTGCATGGCCGCCTTATGAAAAGCAGACTTGCGTACCAAAGTCGGGGTGAGCCTAATGTAGGCCCTTGCTAGTCTAAGAAGTAAAGAAAGACCTTAATCCATGGTAGGATTAAGTATTACCTGTCTCGAATTAGGAAGCCGTGGTAGCCAGCGAAAGGAAGAATTCAACACTAGGAAAATGAAGAATTCTAAGGATGTTTATGCGTGAGGCTTTTGAGAGTGATTTTGGATGTGAATTGTATTATGAATTGTGTGTTGAACGAATGAATGAAGGGTTGTATTTATAGTGTAGAGCTCGGCAAGATTGAGGAAAGCCAGGGGATAAAACCGGACGTAGGATTCGCAAGCCTCCTTGCGATAGCCTGAGGCAATCGCAAGACACCTTGCATTGCCGACCTAATCATGAGGCCTCTTTGCGATTGGTAGAAGCGGCATTATCCTTTTATTCCGTATATTTCCAAATTATCTTTTGGGATATACGGTATAATCTTACTTGGACTCTAAGATACGTTGTTGTGGCTGATGTTTAGGGTTTGTTTAGGTTTATCCTGGACCTTGAGAAGCGGGCCAGGCATGGGTTTGGGCTCGATTCTGGGCCCGATCCCTGAAAATGTAGAAAAGGTGTATTTTGTAGTATTTTGTGAAATAGGACATTCCGTAAGGCTATCCTAAAGGTTTGCTAATGCCAAAAGGTAGTTTTAGAGGCCGAACCTAAATTTAGGGATTTGGGGGGATCGAATTGAACTTTGTAAAAGGATCAATTGGGCTATGTGTTTGAAAGAGGGTGTGCGCATGCCGATTAGGACCTGAACTCGAGACAAGCTAGACTCTAGACCTAAGGACACTAAGAGTGATGACCCATAAAGAAACCTCATTTGCATTTTAAATCATTTAACTCGAATTCGTCATTAGTTAGAACCATTTAAGTCAACTTAGAAGCATGCAATAAAAGTCCATTGTTACATCACTGGGTTTTTGGCGGGAGGTGCGGATTTGGGTATCTACAATAACACCTAGCCTGTCCAAATGCGTTAAATGAAAACTGAGAATATAGAAAACATAAAATAAATTGTATTTGCTGTAATTGTCATTTTGTTAGTTTTAATGATAAAAATTAATTCGATGCTATTTCTGCTACTGATTTAACAAAACTAGGTCTTACTAACATTTACCATAAAGATACAAAGAAAAACACACTAAAGAGAAACTAAACGCATTACTTTTAGATGCCCGTGAATTTCACGGGTCGCATCACTAGTTAACATATAAAATAAAATCATACGATGATTTTTCTCAAATATTTAGGTATTGTAATGGAGAAAAATTAGTTTTTATGTGTATCATAGAGAATTTGAAAAAATATATATAGAAGACAACTGAGATTAATGGGTATCTTTGATTAAATATTTAAATAATGATTGTATCGAAATAGAAAATATTTTGAAATTATTTTATAAAACACGTATGATGATAAAATTATCGTGTATCAATTTATGTTAGCTTTATTATGTGACATATTAATTTTGATTTAATATGATTATACTACAATTTTTTGCCACATGATAAATGAGCTTATTATCATATATTTGTTATGTTATCGTTATTTTGTGACATATTAATTTTAGTTTAGGATTAATTGTCAAACACCACCTTTAAAAAAACACATTTTGTCAAACACCACCTTTAAAAAAAAAAAACTTGTCAATTACCACCCTTAAAAAAATATTTTTTGTCAAACACCACCTTTTGCCCTGAGTTTGACTTAGGTCAACTAAATTCCGACATTTTTGGTCACCGGAGCACTTTTTTTAAGTTGAAAAGACGAATTTCTTGGTTTTAGTGGTTAATTTTTGGTTTGAGATGGTGTATTTTGGGTTTGAAGGATGATAATTCGAATTTGAGGGAAGTAAAAAGATGAAAATGAAGAAAAAAAAATGTAATTCCGGTCAGTCAACGTCGGAATTTGGTCAACTCCGACCAAAAGGTGGTGTTTGACAAAAATTATTTTTTAAAGGTGGTAATTAACAATTTTTTTTTTAAAGGTGGTGTTTGACAAAATAAGTTTTTTAAAGGTGGTGTTTGACAATTAACCCTTTTAGTTTAATATGTTTACACAAGAATTTTTTTGCCACGGGATAAATGAGCTCGTGGCAGACAATCATTTGCGCCACGGATAAAGTTATAATCGTGGCCAAATGAACGTTTTTGCCACGTTTATAACTTTTTACGTGGCCCAAGTGATTTTTAGCCACGAAATGTTTTTTCCTTGGCATAAAATTTTCCTGTGGCCATGTAAAATAGTTATTCCCGTGGCTACATGAAAATTTGACACGTTTAATGAATTTTAGTGGCATAAATCGTTGTCCAAGTGATCAATTGTTGTAGTGGAAGTAGGTTCTTGTATAGGAACTTGTTGCTTGACAGAATTTGTACTCACAGGAGCAATATTACAACACACAGAAGTTTTTACATCATTATTTTCAGATAAGCATGTCAAAGTATGACCACATGTTGCGGAATCATGTGAGACAGCACAAGCATTTCTTCTTGGTAAGTTGACATAGTTCTTTGTTAAGTAAGATGGAGGCCTAGAAACTCTAGATGATTGTCTAACTGGGGCTATTTGAGAATCATCGAAACTTCCTAAAACACCAGGAGCAGACTGTGTGATTTGAGTAACATGACTGTCTACCGATTGTGGATTGAGGTCTGTAGGTTCAGACTGATTAGCTGATACAGGCTGAGATATCAAAGAGGGGACATGAGGCTCATTAATTGGTAAAGGTAGAAAAGATGATTTATCTGTTTGGACATAAGGGATAATATTTTCATGAAATACAACATCTCTAGATACTATTATAGCATGACTGTCAAGGCTCAGCAGTTAGTAAGCTTTTTTCCCAAAAGGATATCCTAAGAATACACATGGGGTTGCTCTGGGAGCAAACTTGTCTCTATTAACCTTAGAGGTGGAGGCATAGCAAAGACATCCAAAAGTTCTTAGGTGTTGCAGGCTAGGTGAGACACCATACGGCCTTTCATAGGGTGAGACATTGTTCAAGACTTTTGTTGGCAACCTATTTATGATGTAAGTAGAACAAAGAAGACATTATCCCCAATATTTTTTAGGTAGATTTGACTGAAACATGAGAGCCCTAGCAGTTTCAAGTAAATGCTCGTGTTTTCTTTCTACCTTTCCATTTTGTTGTAGAGTATTTGAACAAGACGTCTGAAGAAGAATGCCTTTACTCTTAAATTATTGAGACGTAGAAGTACTTGACCCTAATTCAAAAGTATTATCTGATCTAACTATCCTGACATTTGTGCTGAATTGTGTATGAACTATGGTTATGAACTCTTGGATTAGTGTTGAAGCATTAGATTTAGAGGACATTAAGTGAGTCCAAGTGACTCTAGTGTAGTCATCTATTATTGTTAGAAAATATTTATATCCATTGTAGGTTTCAGTATGGTAGGCACCCCAGACATCCACATGTATCAATTGAAAAGGAAAATCTGAAACAGTTAAGCTATCTGAGAAAGTCAGCCTGCGTTGTCTAGATTTTGCACAAATAGCACATGATTCAATTTCAGTTTTATTATTATAACTTTGAGTACAGACAGGAAGAGTTTTAAGTTTATTATGTGTAGATACCCAAATCTGTACCTCCCGCCAAAAACCAAGTGATGTAACAATGGACTTTTATTGCATGCTTTTATGTTAACTTAAATGTTTCTAACTAATGACGAATTCGAGTTAAATTATTTAAAATGCAAATGAGGTTTCTTTATGGGTCATCACTCTTAGTGTCCTTAGGTCTAGAGTCTAGCTTGTATCAGGTTCAGGTCCTAATCGGCATGCGCACACCCCTTTCTAAACACATAGTCTAATTGATTCTTTTACATTAACAAGGTTCAATTCGATTCACCTAAATCCCTCAATTTAGGCCTAGTCACTAAAAACCATCTTTTAGGACTGGCAAACACCTAGGATAGCCTTACGGAATGTCCAATTTCACAAAATGCCACAAAATACACCCGTTTTACATTTTCAGGGCTCGGGCCCAGAACCGAGCCCAAACCCATGCCTGGCCCGCTTTCCAAGGACCAGGATAACCTAATCAAACCCTAAAACACAGCCACAACAACGTATCTTAGAGCCCAGGCAAGATTATACCGTATATCCTAAAATATAATTTGGAAATATACGGAATAAAAGGATAATGCCCGCCCTACCAATCGCAAGAGGCCTTGCGATTAGGGCAGGCAGCCGCAAGGAGTCTTGCGATTGCCCCAGGCATTCGCAAGGGTCCTTGCGATTCCTAGGTCTGGTTTTATCCCCTGCCTTTCCTAATTCTTGACGAGCTCTACACTATAAATACAACCCTCCATTCATTCGTTTGAAAACACAATTTGACACCGGAAAACACCTTCAATTCACAACTCAAATCACTCAAAGCCTCACGCATAAACACCCTTAGAATTCTTCATTTTCCTAGTGTTGAATTCTTCCCTTTGAAGCGAAGCGCTGCCGGTTTCCTGACTTGAGACAGGTAATACTTAATCCTAACAAGGATTAAGGTTTTCTTTACTTCTTTGACTAGCAAGGGCCTACATTAGGCTCACCCCGACTTTGGTACGCAAGTCTGCTTTTCATAAGGCGGCCATGCACCTCGAATACACACCCTATTCGTAATACCTTTCCAAAGTCGCATAAACAACTGACCTCTCTAAAATAAACCAATGGACAATTGAACTTTATTTTATTGCATGCATTTTAGCAAATCCTCTTATTGCATCTAAATCACTTAAAATGAATTCGTCATTAAACTGAACTGTTTTCGTTAATAAGTTAAGCATGCTTAACTGAGGGTTTTAAACAATCTCCTTTTGCATTCTTTTTACAACTTATATCGCACTTGTACGTAGCGAATTACTTAGGCCCATGTATCATTCTTTGCATTGTTCTCAAGTCTAGTAGAGGCTATCTTTTGATAGGCTTTTCCACAAGATCTTTCATAAAAACACTATTTTGATTTATGCTTTAGAAAAGTACCCTCACCCGGATCCGAATCTGGTTTCACAATAGCCTTAGATGGATGGGTGTCGACGTGCCTTGAACTCTAAGACGTGTCTTTGAGCATGAGGACACGGAGGCGGGTTCTAAATTTCCCTCATAATTTAGTGGCGGCTCCAAAACAGTTTTTAAAGGTTTTTGTATTTAATCTTTTTAACTTTACGCCCTTAGCAAGACGTCGAGTGGTTCCATGTCCAATCCCGGTACCTACAGTTGGCGACTCCGCTGGGGATAGGTTTTATTTTTAAAACTAAAATTAGCTTTTTTTTTTGTTTAAAAATAAAAACGAGACTTGAACGACTTGAGAACAATCAACATACATGAGCTAAGCATATCCGTTAGAGTCGAATCTAGTCGGATTCACACACGAACACCCCGAGAGGTGGTTCCAAACGCAGGCATCGTCCATTCGACGAGGCACGTACTGGACTAACCTTCCTCTCACCCCTCCACGGCTTGCCGTAGCAAACTAATTTGACCGCCCCATGGCTTCCTTCGTATCCTACACGTTATACTGTGTGGGCGAAGGGCTAAAAGCACCTGCCAAAGCGTACTCAAATCAGTTGGAGGCGTACAAGACTTGACTCAACGACCAAGAGTCATACGTACGAGTGCGAGGCTATACAATATAGTTTTTTTCAAAATTCATTTGCATATTTTCGAAAAGTCGCTTTAAGTTTTCAAAAATAATGAACCTAACAACTAACATCTAACATTTTACAACTAACAACTAACATTTTATAATTAACAACTAACATTTTATAGCTAACATCTAACATTTTACAACTACAACTAACATCTAACATTTTACAACTAACATCTAACATTTTTACAAACAAAACTCCCGCGAATTTTTGAAATGAACATTTTTCAAATTTCCTTTTACACAACTATCAAAACCCGAGTCAAGGTTTACAACCCGAGCTCGTGGATTTTCTCTCACAAATTTTTTGAAATAAACATCTTTCAAAACTTCATTTTGCAAAAACAAGCAAAAACCCGAGCAAGCTTCAAAACCCTAGCTCGTGGACTTTATTCCTTAGGTCACAAAACCCACTTTCCCTAAGCCTTTGAAAACATAAATGGATTAAATAACCCACGGTTATCCTAACCCATTTATCGCATGCTTTTTCACAAAGCATGACCCAAGAATGAGAACACATTCTTGGTGAGCCTTTCAAAGCAAACCCCACAGCCTTTGAAAACATAAATGGATTAAATAACTCACGGTTATCCTAACCTATTTATCGCATGCTTTTTCACAAAGCATAACCCAAGAATTAGAACACATTCTTGGTGAGTTTTTCAGCGAACTCACGCCCTTGGCCTTTTCGAACCTTTCTGAACAAAATCTTTTCAAACGACTCATTGTCAAATCAGCCCAATGAGTAGCATCCCTCGCCAAACCCAAGAATGGCCAAGCCCAATCTTGTGGATTCTAACATCGGATCGAATGGCTCAAACCACCTCGATCCATTTCTCCCTTGACAAAATCCATGTGGACGAGCAAGCTTGTCCTCATCGCATTTTGACACCTTCGACTCGAATAGCTTAAACGCCATTTCGAGCATCCACCAATAGGATCGTAGCAACACACCACCAAACATCGTCGAGCATGAAACGTTTTAAAACATTTCTAACTCAAAATCGGCCGCATGACTCGCGGTCATCACAACCCTTTTATCACAAAACTCATTTCAAACCCGAGAATGTCAGCCCATTCTCGAGGAATTTCACAAAAACAAATTGAACGGCCCGAGGCCTTTTTTTTTTATACCTCTTTCAATATAAGCATTTTTCGAAAGTTTTGACTAGCCCAAAACCTTCTAGGATCAGACACTCCTCTTTTTGCAAAAGCACAAAACCCGGGAATGAGCAAGCTCAATCCCGAGGACTTTTGATGTTGGACCAAGTGGCTCTAGCCGCTTCGGTCTAACTCTTCCTTAGGCACGTGCATAAAAACGGGCACTACCATTTCCATCGCATTTTCGAAGCACCCTCGGTTCAAGTAGCTCGTCACTACCTCGAATCGCTCTTGCACAGAGTTGAAATGTGGCAACACATTTCAACTCGAAAAACCCTTTCACTTCCATCAAAACAAAATCGTTTCAAAGACAAGACGAATCAAATTATACGTTAATCAAGTCTCGACACCATGGGCATCGACGTGTACCCACGGCACGCACATCACGAAGCAACCGACGAGGCATCCACTCAAGCACCATCGACGATCTGGCGGATCTCCTCAAGCAATTCGAGTCTTTTAAATACGGGTCGAGTTTTTAAGCATCGAGTCAATCTCCGTCAGTCAAGGATAATCGAGTCTTTGACGTACGACATTTTAACAAATCGATAAGGGAATAAGTTTGCCTACAACCCAGTTTCCTTTTACCCTTTTAATTACACAAAAACATTTTGCACCGACATACATTGCATCCTAGGAGTAGCTATCCGAAGGAGGTCTAGGCCGAATACGAAGGTCCAAGTCAACATCAATACAAGACAAGAGCAAGAAGGTTTTCGACGACTAGACACTTAAGGTTCAGTAGTATGCTTGTGGTCTACTACTCCGCTGCCTTTGGAGGAGGATCCATTAATTTGGAGCTCCACAGTGGTCATGAATTTGATCGCGACCAAAAGTATGAGTATTCCTGGATCGCCCTCCGTGTACTCGATCGCGTGCCTAATAAGCAAATGAACTTGTCAGAGGATTCCGGCGTGATAGACACATGATCACATGCAACCTCTCCACCGCAAGGTTTAGCAAAGTCGAAGCTCGAGCCCAGACCACAAAGGGCCCGACGAATTCTCAAGAGGAATACAATCAAAAGTGAAAATAACGGCAAAAAGAGCAAAGTCAAAAGGAAACAAATCTCAAAGTTTCCAAGAAATCAAGAAGGAAACAAGTCTCAAAGTTTCCAAGAAATCAAAAAGGAAACAAGTCGCAAAGTCCTTAAGAAAAGGGACAAAACAACAAAAAGAAAGCCCGAAAGTCAAGTGGCTAAGTGAACAAAGGTCTACTCAAAAATGGACCCAGTCTAATACCTCTCCAAGGGACCCGTGCCAAAAGGACATATGGCATGATGGACATTGCTCTGAGCCGAATTTGACACCAAGAAGCTCGTTATCGACACTACCTCATTTCCCGACGACGGAATTTACAACATCAATGAAGAAGCGACATACTTTGATGGTTCATCCAATATTCGAGGTTGGAGAATAGGAATACTCCTCTTTTCCCAAACGTCGAACACGAACACGAACACCTCCCTCCATCAAATTGGACTTTGATGTGACAAACAAGCGGCCAAGATCAACTAAGGAGAACCTACCTTTAGGATGCAATGTATCAAGGTCAATCACATAAACACCCTTTTGGACCGGCGGGTCCTTAAACACGCACCTTCCCATACAAAACACCTTTTGGACCGGCGGGTCCTTAAACACGCACCCTTTCCACATAAACAAACACTTTTCACAAACACACCCTTGGGAACTACGCTAAGTTTGATTCCGTACCCACGGATACGTAGGCCGCTCACTCGAGCTCAACCAACCCCCTTTACACAAAACATCCCTATGTCTAAAGCTTCCAAAGTCAAGGACATCCTCACAAAAATCCACAAAATCCACAAAAATCAAAGGCAAACTGTTTCTTTATCGAAACGTTAAAACGACTACGTCGAGACAAAGTTGTGCTAGACCTAGGAGTAGTACTCTGCTTTTTCGTCTAACCTAGCTCATTTTGTAGGAACAACAACATGCCACCGAAGCAACCATACGCCACCTAGCCGGAGGCTTTACAGATGCTCGTGTCACAGTCACTTACATCCCTATCAATGTCGAGTCTCGAGTCACGCATACGATTCACCTTCGTCTTTGAAACACTTCAAACACTCGTTTTCTTAACACGTTTCATCGTTGTCTTTGAAACATTTCATAGAGCACCTTTCAAAAATTAACTCAGTACTCGAGTTAACGCACTTTGAAAAGAACTCATTTAACACCCGAGTTAGTACCCATTAGGAAGCACTTTCTAAAAATTAGCTCAACTCAATACTTTTCAAACAAAAACACGTCTTTAAACACTTTTCGAAAACAGCATTTTCAAGATCTCCTTTTGAAAAAACAGCATTTTCAGATTCTTCTGTTGCAAAAACAGCATTTTCAAAATCTCCTTTACGAAAACGACATTTTCAAAAAACTTCTTTCGAACAAAAGGTATTTCAAAAAGCGCAAAAGCGTTTTCAAAAACTTTCTTTCTTTGAGTACTAACTATGCAGGTACAAGTAAGGGACGAAGAAGACATCAAGCACGACACAAGCAGACGTTCACGATGCTCAGAATGCAGTCAAGCCCATGGAGTACGCCCGACGACACTGGATGCACACTACCCCAAGATGCCCAACCGCACAAGACACACTCTATCCAACGGCATTGGATACAGCCTATCCAACAACATTGGATACATCACGCTCTACGAAACTGGATCCAACCAGTTCAAGACACAACCTATCCAAAGACGTTGATACACCTTACCTAACGGTACTAGATACATTATACCCAAGCCTTTACAACAACAACCATTCCCGGTGGAAGTAACCCATCTCGAAGCGCCAAGCCTCAAGACTGGGGGCTTATCTACGATATTCCCAATATCTACAGATAACACATTCACCTCCTTAGACTAGGAATCTATACAAGCGTCATGGTCGACTCATGCACCATGAGTGCGATATACATTACGTAACTACAACAAAGACTGGGGGCCGACACTCCATTTTAGGATCATACTTCTATACGAAGTACAACAAAATAGATATCCTTCACGGACGTCCCAAAAATTTTACAAGCCGAAGGAAAAACCCTACCTCGATAGTATGCCCTACCTCGAAGGTATCCCTAAAACGCAACAAGCCTCATAACAATAACACCCCAGAAGCAAAAGCGAGTCAAACACCCCATGGGCCGGCATGCCCTTAAACGTGCAATACCGAACTACGCTGGTCTGATTCCATACACCGTGGATACGTAGGCAGTTTTGCAAAAGGCACGACCAACACCCCACACCAAAAACATCATTTCATTCAAGAACGAAAGTAACATTTCCAGTTTGACTTAATTTTTACACCAAAACTTAACCAAACTAAGAGGGCAAAATTAAAAGCATAGTCACAATCTTGACTGTACTTTTACGCCAAAGCATGGTCCTAATTACAAACAAGACTTTGATTTAGCTTTGTACTAAAGCTTCGTCAAAGAAAGCCAACACCAAAAGCCAACACCACTTTGCCTTAATTCCAACCAAATTAAGCCAAACTCGAGGAGGTAATCCAAAAACGTTTTCCCCTAATACACATCCATCACCACACTTTGACTCAGTTTTCGTGCAAAACTTCGTCAAACTCGAGGGGGTAATCCAAAAACACTTTCTCCCAACACAATTATACCAAGCACATGCTCTTCACTTTGACTCAGTTTCATATCAAACTTAGTCAAACTTGAGGGGGTAACTCAAAAACACTTTCACTCGAACAACCTTATCACCAAGTCTGACCATCATTATACACTCTAACTCGGTCAAACTGGAAACTAACACCATACACCCCTCAAGCTTCCGTCAACGACACCATACACCCCTCAAGCTTCCGTCAACGAAAAATAAGGTAATTTTTCGCGAAATGACGCCTGAAGAAGAACAAATCACGCCCTCAAGTTTCCGTCAACGAAAAATAAGGTAATTTTTCGCATGACGCCTGAAGAAATCACACATCCACGGTTTAGCGACACCTCCAGAACCGCTATGAACACAAGCATGCACACTAAAAGCATAATACTTTCACGTGTGCACAAAGCATCAGACACCCAAACATAAGTCCAAAGATCAAACACCCGAACACAGATACAAACATTCAAACACCCGAACACAGATACAAACATTCAAACACCTAAACATGAGATCGAGCACCAAACATCCCGAGTCCGAGAGATGAGTATCAAGTAAACCCAAAGGAATCGTAATGATACCACGTTTCATGGCCGAAGCAAGCGAAGTCTGAAGATCTTTAGAAGAGCAAATCGCATATTCGAATTTTTTCGGATTTGAAACCGTGACATGTGCGAATGAGTTCAAGCTTGAAGGCGCCAGTTGATAAGAGATTCCCCGGAAGAGTCACTAGTCGACAAGGCAATTTCTGAAGCATGTTATATTCCACGTTTTCTCTCCACCTTGGGCTCGTTAGTTCAAGCCTAAGTATTTTTCTTCGTACACGCAAGCTTCTTCGGTTAAGGCGTCACCTAAAGCCCGCCACACTCTTGAACGAGTTTGAAGCACTATACACAACCTTTGCGTATACACTAAGCATTAGCATTTTCCTCAGACGATAATTCCCGGCGGACGTAAGCACTCTTTACGAGATAAGCACCAACAAAAACGCTAGCACGAAGCATGAAGCATCTAGGCTCTTATACGAGACTAAGCATATGCACTCTTTTACGAGACCAAGCAACAGCAACAGCACGCAAAGGCATCTGGCAGGCAGGCATGCCCTTACAAGTATGCAAGGACCGTCATGTCCCTAAACATGTTTGTCCCTCCCCGGATAAGCCCGGTTCGGAGTCCTAGTCTCACCCATGGACACATACTCCGCGCCGCTGACGATATCGAGACTATAATGGTTCGGATGTTGTCGTGTAGTTTGACTTTCGCTTTAGTCCTAAGCTCAGTCAGACTGGGGGCTCTGTAGATACCCAAATCTGTACCTCCTGCCAAAAACCCAGTGATGTAACAATGGACTTTTATTGCATGCTTTTATGTTAACTTAAATGGTTCTAACTAATGACGAATTCGAGTTAAATGATTTAAAATGCAAATGAGGTTTCTTTATGGGTCATCACTCTTAGTGTCCTTAGGTCTAGAGTCTAGCTTGTCTCAGGTTCAGGTCCTAATCGGCATGCGCACACCCCTTTCTAAACACATAGTCTAATTGATTCTTTTACATTAACAAGGTTCAATTCGATTCACCTAAATCCATCAATTTAGGCATAGTCACTAAAACCATCTTTTAGGACTGACAAACACCTAGGATAGCCTTACGGAATGTCCTATTTCACAAAATGCCACAAAATACACCCATTTCACATTTTCAGGGCTCGGGCCCAGAACCGAGCCCAAACCCATGCCTGGCCCGCTTCCCAAGGACCAGGATAACCTAATCAAACCCTAAAACACAGCCACAACAACGTATCTTAGAGCCCAGGCAAGATTATACCGTATATCCTAAAATATAATTTGGAAATATACGGAATAAAAGGATAATTCCCGCCCTACCAATCGCAAGAGGCCTTGCGATTAGGGCAGGCAGCCGCAAGGAGTCTTGCGATTGCCCCAGGCATTCGCAAGGGTCCTTGCGATTCCTAGGTCTGGTTTTATCCCCTGCCTTTCCTAATTCTTGACGAGCTCTACACTATAAATACAACCCTCCATTCATTCGTTTGAAAACACAATTTGACACCGGAAAACACCTTCAATTCACAACTCAAATCTCTCAAAGCCTCACGCATAAACACCCTTAGAATTCTTCATTTTCCTAGTGTTGAATTCTTCCCTTTGAAGCGAAGCGCTGCCGGTTTCCTGACTTGAGACAGGTAATACTTAATCCTAACATGGATTAAGGTTTTCTTTACTTCTTTGACTAGCAAGGGCCTACATTAGGCTCACCCCGACTTTGGTACGCAAGTCTGCTTTTCATAAGGCGGCCATGCACCTCGAATACACACCCTATTCGTAACACCTTTCCAAAGTCGCATAAACAACTAACCTCTCTAAAATAAACCAATGGACAATTGAACTTTATTTTATTGCATGCATTTTAGCAAATCCTCTTATTGCATCTAAATCACTTAAAATGAATTCGTCATTAAACTGAACTGTTTTCGTTAATAAGTTAAGCATGCTTAACTGAGGGTTTTAAACAATCTCTTTTTGCATTCTTTTTACAATTTATATCGCACTTGTACGTAGCGAATTACTTAGGCTCATGTATCATTCTTTACATTGTTCTCAAGTCTAGTAGAGGCTAGCTTTTGATAGGCTTTTCCAAAAGATCTTTCATAAAAACATTATTTTGATTTATGCTTTAGAAAAGTACCCTCACCCGAATCCGAATCTGGTTTCACAATAGCCTTAGATGGATGGGTGTCGACGTGCCTTGAACTCTAAGACGTGTCTTTGAGCATGAGGACACGGAGGCGGGTTCTAAATTTCCCTCATAATTTAGTGGCGGCTCCAAAACAGTTTTTAAAGGTTTTTGTATTTAATCTTTTTAACTTTACGCCCTTAGCAAGACGTCGAGTGGTTCCATGTCCAATCCCGGTACCTACATTATGCCATAAACTTAGATTATTAACTAGGGACTGATTAACAGGAGTAGTATCATGCTTGACAACATCACTTGACAGAATGTAGAGATCTTTGTAATTTTTACCAATGATCAGTGGGATCTTTAAAGAAGAGCCCTGCAAGGAACATGAGTTTTGTGTGAAAACAACAGATAGATTATCATGTTTTACAAGCTTAGCTATGGATAATAGATTAAATCTGAAATCAGGTACAAACAGAACATCATGTAGGACAATTCCAACAGATAAATGCAGTACACCTTTAGAAAAAATCACAATAATTTGACCATTTTGTAAGGATATATTGTAAGGCATGGTTAAGTCATGTAATTCAGAGAATAAGTTCAAGTTAGAGCACATGTGATCACTAGCACCGGTATCTAAAATCCATGAATCAAACATATCAGTAGGATTAGAGAGTGTAGAGTTACCAACAAAATTAGCAGAGGTAATTTGCGTCTCAGAAGGTGGAACATGATTACCAGCCGAGGTAGAAGTAGATGACTGATTTACAGGATTATAAGGACCAAGAATGCTTGTAGATTGATCAGATTGTACACTTCCAGCAAAGTTCTTGTTTCTGTTTTGAAGTTTGAAACACTTGTCTATGGTGTGACCAGGTCTTTTACAAAACTTGCATTCAATGTAGCTTGACTTCCGCTGATCAATAGGTGCTGAAGATTTCTGATTGAAATTAGGACCTCCGTTGTTGTAGTATGGCTTGTTTCAACTGTTTCTCGCAAGAAATGATACTGAGTCCATTTGAAACTGAGGATTATTTTGAACTTCTCTTTGATGTTCTTCCTGAACTAGGTTGTTGTAGACAACATAAAGCTTGGGGACAGTGTTTTGCATCAAGATTGTTCCTCCTGTGACATTATAGTCATCATTTAACCCCATTAAGAATTGCATAACCCTTGTTCTGTCATCATTTTGGGTCTTTTGTTCCCTTGAACCATGTGAACATTGACAGGAGCATGGAGGAGACATGGTTGTTGCATCGATTTCAGCCCATAAAGCCTTGAGCTTGGTGAAGTAGGTAGTAATTGAGTCTGAACCCTGGGAGAACTGGGATAGCTTCTTCTGAGGAGCATATATCTGAGCAGCATTTGCCTTGCCATATCTCGCATCAAGTTCATCGCATGCTTCTTTGGCTATGGTGCTGTAGAGAATAGAGTCTGCAATTTCTGCAGAAAGTGTGTTTAATATCCAAGAAAACACCATGTCGTTGCACCTTTGCCATGTCTTTGCTGCTGTAGATGTAGATGGTGTTGGCCTAGGTAATGAACCATCTATGAAACAGATCTTGTTTTTAGCTGAGAGTGCTATGATCATGGACCTTTTCCAGGTTCCATATCCTGTACCTTCGAATGGATGAGAAACCAATTTTAAGCCTGGATGATCTGAGGATTGAAGAGACAAAGGGTCTTCGTTTGTGACAGTGTTTGTGTCTACCATTGTTGTGAATTAGATGAAGATTGAAAATTTGAGGATTGAAGATTGAGAATTTGAGATGAAGGGATTGAACTAATGAAAATTGTTGTGACAGAATGAATGAAGATTGAATATGTTGATAAAGGAAGAGTCGAAGATTGTTGTTTGTTATGAAGATTTGATGAGTCTTGCAGAAGAAAAGGATGAAGATATGAAGAAGATAGATGAAGATATGAAGAAAAAGATGAAGAAGATATAGATGAATATAAAAAGAAAAAAGATGATGAAGATATAGATGAATGAGATGAAGATATGAAGTAAGAAGATGGTGAAGGAGATGAATATATGATGAAGATGATGAAGAAAGATATGAATATAAACAACAAACTCAGAGATTACAGTAGAAAAAATGGATCGAATTTTTTTTTCGGTAGATACCATGTTAGAATGGTATGCCTACGAGAGAAGAAAAAAGAACAGAGAAACAGCGCTGAGAGTATGGAGAAGAAATGCAGAGAAAAATATGATTGTATTAATTGAGAGAATGAATATAGTACATTCTAAAGGTGTATACTGACGGTTCTGCTACCATCCACGGTTCGGGGGACAGGAGTGGTCATAATCAGTCTAGAGGGGTACGAATTCGAGCACGCACCGAAATTTGCCTTCCCAGCTACAAACAATGAAGCAGAGTACGAGGCCGTTCTGGCCGGGCTCGAGCTAGCAATAGCGATGGGGCAGAGAAACTAGTACTAAGGATTGATTCACAGTTGGTAGCCAGTCAACTGCGCGGTGAGTACCAAGCTAGGGACGACAGTATGACTCAGTACCTCCACAAATCTAAAGGTTTATCATCAGGGCTAAAGTCTTCTGAGGTTCACCATATTCCGCGGTCTGAAAACAACAAGGCCGACGCACTTGCCAAGATAGCAAGTGTAACTTCCGACAACAAACCAAAAACAGTGACAGTGGACATTCGAACGCAGAAAGGGGTGCTGACGATTAACTCAATAACTGACGAAGATGGCTGGATGCGGCCTATCATCAAATTCAAGACGACATCCGCCGCTAAGCTGAAGCGGGCGGCGGCTCGTTTCATTATTCTTAATGATGAGTTGTACTGAAGGTCTTTTTCGGATCCGCTCTTGAAATATGTCGGTCGCAACGAAGCAGCTTATATACTGGACGAAATTCACTCTGGTGCATGTGGTCACTACATAGGAGGGCGGAATCTGGCCCACAAAGGACTCAGGGCTGGGTACTTCTGGTCGACGATGGTTAAATATACCAAAGAGCTAACTAAACGGTGCAAGAACTGCCAAATCCATGGGCCAGACATTCACCTGCCTGCTAGAGATCTACGGACTATCATGAGTCTCATCCCCTTTGACCAACGGGGGATGAACATCTTGGGACCGTTTGCAACAGCCACGGGGAGCAGAAAATTCGTAATCGCGGCGGTAGACTATTTTACTTTGCGGATTGAAGCAGAGGTTGTCCCACACATCACAGAGACAGGCGTGAGAAAGTTCATCTGGCGCAATGTCATCACTAGATTCGACGTCCCGAAGGTGGTGGTGTTTGACCACGACAGGCAATTTGATAATGATACGTTGAGAGATTGGCTGAAGAATAACGGTACTGTGCTTGCTTACTCTTCAGTGACCTTTCCCCAGAGCAACAGCCAAGCAGAGGCTGCAAACAAACAGATGTTGAACGGAATGAAGAGGAGATTGGACGAGTTGAAAGGAGCTTGGGCTGATGAACTGCCAAGCGTCCTCTGGTCTATCAGGGCAACGGAGAAGGAGGCAACTGGCCACACTCCCTTTAACTTAGTGTACGGTGCAGAAGCTCTTCCACCGGTTGAGATCCAGTCTCCCAGCCCAAGAGTTGACTTGTATGATGTAGCCAGCAATTCAGAAACAAGAAGAGAGTCACTAGACTTGTTAGATGAAGTGAGGGATCAAGCCAGGTTAAACTTGGCAGTTTACCAAAACAGAATGCGGCGCATGTACAATCGTCGCGTCAACCTCAGGGATTTTGAACTGGGAGACCTTGTGTTGAGAAAGGCAAGCGTAACAGGCAAAGGTAATATCCACGGCAAGCTATCAGGTACTTGGGAGGGGTCGTACAGGGTCACCAAAGTCAAACAGCCAGGAACTTACAATCTCACCAACATGGATGGGTACGAGCTACCCTCTTTCTAGAACGAAGATTGTCTAAAGAAATATTATGTATAAGTCACTGTACTATTTCCTTATCTATGGTTTTATCCCACTGAGTTTTCCATAGAAAGGTTTTAACGAGGCAGTTGACCTTTCAGCTTGTGACGTGCGAGTGCTCAGGCTTGTTGACACCGCACAGAAAAATGTGGCTTTATTTCTTAGTGTTAGCTCTTTGCCCAACATTTGTTTAGACTTGCATCACACAAAAGTTGGCCAGGGGGCAAAAGGGGGGACTACCCCGAGGCCGATGAATCAAGATAATTTGATTCAAAAATGTAGAATTTTTAAAAAAATTATTAAAACCTTGGCAGGAATGTGGGTATGAAAGCGCCCAGCAGCAGTTGTCCAAGGAACAAAGCAATTAGATAAAGCCGCCATGGCGACAGCCTGGGAGGAACTGACCGCAGAGACAAGTACGGCTACGTGTCTGTGCAACAGAATGGGTAAGACCATCTGCGGCCACAGTGCCTAGGCGGCACCAACCACAAAAGACCCACGGCTATGTACCTGGGCGAATACTGTGCATGAACACAGAGAAGAAATTGGGTAAGACCACTGCTAGAGGCTACCGGGTGGCTCCGACCGTAGAGGAGTACGTCTAGGGCCAACGTACTTGGGCGTCCCCTGCGTGGGAATCGAATAATCAATTGGGTAAGACCACCACTACCGGCTACAGGGTGGCTCCGACCGCAGAAGGGTGCGTCAGGGCCAACGTACCTGGATGTCCCCTACGTGGAAATAGAACAATCAGCGTTAGGGGGGGGTCCAGGGCCAACGTACGTGGGCAGCCCCTGCGTGTAAAAAGTAGTGAAAGGATAAGACCGCTTGAGGGAACCAGTCCCAAGCGGCCCCTCCTACAAAAGGCCATGCAGTAGCCTCAGCTCACAAACAGAGTAAACTCAGCTCACAAACAGAGCAAACTCAGCTCACAAACAGAGCACCACAACATATCACTGAAAAGAGGAGCCGTACATTCAAGAAAACTAATATATTTCAGTTGGTAGGCCGCACGCCGCGGCCCAAAAACAGCTAAAGGTTACAAACCTAATAAAAATTCTTTAAGTGTTAAATGAATGAAAATACACTAAGTATAGAGCAACAGACACTTATGCAAACTTTACAAAGTGAATGAAACCTAAGCATAAGACAGCGAAAAATATAAAACAAAAGGCTGTAAGGCTAAAAAGTACAATATACATGAAAAAGAAGGAAAATACAAATTGCATAAAACACGAGGAGAAATATTACAAAGTCAAATGAAACTAAGACGAAATTCAACTGCTAGAAATTATAATAAAGATGATTACAAACTAAAAAGTACAAAGATACGCAGAGTCGGCGGCCGTCACCCACAGAAGGGGCCGCCACTGACAGCCTAGCGCAAAAGAAAGTAAAATGCTAGACCAGAAGACACCCAGGTTGGACCAGCACGAGTTGATCTTCGCCGGTAAGCAGCTTGAGGATAGCAGCCCTCATGCTGGAGACAAAGATATAAGCGGTGTCAAAAATATTCCTACACAGTGCGGGAAGAGCCGGATGACGACAACCCAAGTTCCTATAGAGGGTCAGGGTCAGCACCTTACAGAGGAGGCTGGCCTGTTGCTTCCTCCTCGAAATCATCGTCATCGGACCAAGCACTGCCTTCCTCAACAAGGTTATCCTGGATCTCGTAGCCGGGAACAGGGACATCGGCCGAGGCCAAGCTCCTTGCGTTTCTCTTTCCTCTCGTTTTCAAGATCGTTGTGCTTCTTGAGGTCGAAGTAGGGAGAAACACGCTGAATGAGCCCTTTGGTGTCCTCATCCCCGCGTTCATACCCTTTAACAAAACCCTCGCCGAAGGCCTGCTCTTTCTCAACTTGCAGGGCGGCCTCCTGCTCCCGCAGCCTTTGAATCTCGGCGGCAGCCTCAGCTATCTTGATATCCTTGCCTGCGGAAGAATGACCTTAACCTGCGATGCGGCTAGGCGACTCGAGCCGTCCTCGACCTGCTTGAACTTATTAGCGACCTCGCCTGACTTTCCCTCGGCCGTTTTGGCCTTAGCTCAAACTCGGCCACACTGCGCACCAGACCTGTAACTTCAGCCTTCAAGGTGGTGTTCTCAGCCCTCAACCTGACCATTTGGCGGTTTGACTCGTGAATCGCCGCGCCTTCGCAGCCTTGCGTACAGTCCACGCTGGACACGGAGTTTGGACGGTTGGGAGGCGAGGATCTGAACACCCTTCTCAATATGTTCAACCTGCTTGAGAAGGACTTAGATACAGGTAGTGAGCCTGGCGGCCCGTTCATGAAGATCTTTTTCTCGCCTCCTATCAAAAGGGGCGACCACGGTTGAGTCACCAGCCGTCATGGCCAGGGTGACCGCAGGCTTGTCGCCGCCAACTACCGCCTGCATAAAAAAGGAAGATGAGTTCAAGTCCATATCACTGAAAATCGAAATGGAGGACAAACTATCCGCATGAATGTCCAAAACGTTACATCCAAATACTATGTCGTCCGGATGGTAATCCGAACTCACATTCCCTTTAGCAGCGGCAGTTCGCAAGGTTCTGATTAGCTTGGAGTCTTCGTCCTCCTCCTCTGAATCCAGAACATCCTCAACAGTCACCATCTGTTGAGGAGTAAAATGTTTGGGAGACAGCCACTGCGGTTATCGCCTAGGCGGTGACTATTTAGGCGGTGGCTGTATGAGCGGTTCCTTCTGAGGCCGCTTCTTCTCCCTCTGGACCCTGTTAGTAAGTTTTTGGTGCTTCACATCCATTGTAACGCGGCCGATGGCGATAGGCGGATTCTTCTTCATTGCTTTCCGCAGGATTTCTTTACGGTCGCTAGGAGAGGCGTCAAATCTCAAATCGAAGGGCCGCCTATTTGCGTCAAGCCCAATGCGCCCAAGCTCTTCAGCCGTGAAATCCTCATAGCTACTAAAAAGCAAACAACAACGGTTAGAAGTCAAGACAACAGCAAGCACAGATGCATTAAAGAAAGTACGAGCCGGCCCCGGATTACCTGTATCCAGGGCCGGAATCAGGCTGACCCTGCCGAGAAACTTGTCATTAAAGATAACTTCCGCCGGAGGTAATCAATTCTGCCCAGGTGGAAATACTCCAGGACCGTCTTGACCTCCTCGATCTTCGGGATTTTCTCCACCGCTAGGATGGAGCAGTGAGAATACTCATCGGTCGTCTCGAAGTGGGCATGGAAATAGTTCCTGAAATGGCGAGGAATGTTCTACAGCTTCGAACTGTACACATAGAGGAAACGTTCTTTTCAATCCTTGATGGAAGAAAGTCTCTTGTGAACGGTCTGGTAGTGAGGATCCGTCTTTAACCCCACGTATTCAGTCTCATCCTTTGAGTTGAAACCGAGGGTATGGATGATACGTAAAGCATCTACGGATAAGGGTAAGCCAACAAATAGGCCGGAATGTCCAAGTAAAGGCAATCATGGTCCTTATTGCGAAAGGGTTCAACTGGCAGAGAGCCACGTTCCTGCGGCAAATCAACTCTTCAATAAAAGGGTGAAGGGGGAAAACGTAGCCCAAACTCTAAGTGTTTAGTGAAGACGGCCGTCGCGTCATACGGCTCTGTCCCGGAATCAGGACCCCTCTTTCCTTCGACCATCCGGTGGTTTACAGACGGTATCATAGGGCTCAGGGATGTTGAAACTCCACCTGTTCCCCAAATGGTAGAGTTTAGCGGCTACGACGTGGCCAGATTTTAGTAACAGTAAGTCCCTATAGCCTTCATCAGAGAATTGGAGGAGAGGAAGTTCATAAGTTGTCTTGTTTAGTTTCTCGAGACGACGAATCGAGGGACCTGGGGCCGAGGTCGAAGCCTCGGGAGGATCGCCTTCACGAGGCTGGGTGTAGCGAAGGGGCACGGCCTCAACAGGTTCTACTTCTTCAGCCTCAGAGTTAGTCACGTCAAGAAGTTCTTCCCGTGTGGGGACCCGAGGAGAATCAGGATCTGTGACACGAGACATGACCAATATAGAAAAGTGCAGCAGAAAGATTACCTAAACGACCTACGGAGCGGCGGAACGCAGACAGAAAGAGACAGAGGCTAAACTAAGAGCTTAGAAAGAGAGAAGTTTGCGAAAATATATTGAGAGTTAAGGAAGAGTAAATGGCAAAAACGAGCAAATCGATGAGTATTTATAAGGAAAAGGTGAACAGTGTACGATCAACCAGAACCATCCACGTGTCAAGCATGCGTAGGAAGGAAAAAAGCCCACAAAGCCAAACTCCAAAGCCCAAATAGAAAGAAGATTCAAAATTCAAACTGAACAAAGAGTGGCTTCCCTGTGAAGCTCTGGCTGACAAAATTAAAGTGACCATCCATCATGATTTAGCACGCACCCAACTTTCGCATGTAGGCGTGTGGAGGCAAATTGATGGGGGATAATCAGCAGAGCAGGACTAACCGCACCGTTGGCCATGATGTGAGGCCGCCCGGTCACGGTCACCCAAAACTCTAGGCCATGGGTTGGTGTACCGCCAAGGCTGGGTGGCCATAATTCATATACGGCGTGGATGACACGGCCTGCCGCAGGGAGCAGGAGAAAAGACAGGCGTGTCAGAGTTTGTTGGCGTTCAGTCGCTACAAGACAACACTAGAAGACAAAGATCCAGCTTTATGACTGACACAAAGTACTAGAAGACAAGAGTATTTCTTATAAATAAAAGAGGAGAGACATGGCCGAAGATTCATTCAAAAAACACAGAAAAAAAATATTACTTAGACTTATTCTTGCAATTATCTGACTTCTCTCTTCAACACCAGGTGACTTAGGCATCAGAGGGGTTATCCTCGGACACCCCTGAGGCTAGGTTTATGTGCTTGTGCAGGACATACTGTCAAGGAAGGTCAAGTGTGGTACCGCATCCCATAGATTTCAAGACAAATCATTCATTAGCTTCGAGTTGTATATACTTTGAGTATTTGTAACCCGAAACAATATCAATTCTAATTAATATATTTATAATCCATAAATTTTGTTGCATAATTTTGGATGTCGTAATATGACATATTTTTCTCTTTTTAAGATTGTATTTACATAAATTAATACTGCTTAGTTATATTTTCTATTAAAATAAATATAAATATATAATTTCTAATTTCTAATAGTATAAATAATACATTTGAGAATTCTAAACAAACACTTCATAAGATATATGATATATGTTGTAAAATAAGAAATCAATTTTTTATGGAGAAAATTAAAAAATTTATGAATAATAATTTTAATAAACGCAACTATGTATTGTCGTGCAAGTGCACGTGAACTACACTAGTATGTAATAATTTGAGTTGTCTTCCGTGTTGATAATATTGTCAGTCGTGTTAATCCTTAGTTTCCGTATATAAAGGCAAGAATAGCACTATTTAGTTGGATTGTGACTGAATGTATCTTCTTATCTTGCAATCACAAATTCTTATTTAAGACTGATATATACGCCCTAAATTAAGACGGGTCAAGTATTAATAATAAGACAATAAAAGACAACTGAGATTGGAAATGTGCAATATATTTGTTTCTTATGTGCAAGTGGGGGTACTCGACCCGTCTTAAACTTAAGACGGATATACCCGTCTATAGATGGCCTTGTTCTTGTCGTTGTATAAAAGTTTCTTAGCTGTTATTCGGTTATTTTATGCTTTGTTTCGTGGACTTCCACTAATATGAATGTTGATTTCTTAACGTTATAAATTATTTCATTAGTTCATGGTACTCCGTATGGAGTAATAAAGAAGCGTTGCACGTAGTCGGTGCATTTATGAGGACTTGCCCGTTTATTGCAGCGTAAATGTATACGGAGATGACATTAATCTGTTTTGTTCGACTTTCTGAAATTTATGCTCATTGTCAGTTTTCTTTAAAATTCATCTGCTCAACTATATGCTCATTCACGTTCCTGATAAATCGAGCTATCTATTCTATAATGCAACAACTAAAAGGCTGAGTTGTCAGCTTGTAGTTGAAAGTTGATTTTTTTTTAAATGGCCCCCTCCATTTCCACTCTCCTCAATTAATTTGGAACCCCAAAAAAAGTGTAATCCGTTTATTTTTTAACCCCAAAAAAAAAAAACCAAATTTGCAATTGAAAAAGAACCATTGATTCTACTCAAATTAATGAACGAAAAATAAATCTATTCTATAATGCAACAACTAAAAAGTTGAGTTGTCAGCCTGTGGTTGAAAGTTAATTTTTTTAAATGGGCTCCTCCATTTCCACTCTCCTCAATTAATTTGGAACCCCAAAAAAAGTGTAATCCGTTTATTTTTTAACCCCAAAAAAAGACCAAATTTGCAATTGAAAAAGAACCATTGATTCTACTCAAATTAATCAACGAAAAATAAATTAATCATCAAAGGAAAGAAAATTTAAGAAAACCCACTTAAATTACACCTAATAAAAAACAAAATAAATGGAAAAATTAAGTCAATCAAAAGTCAAAACCTTTTAAATTTGCTAAAAAAAATAATCAATTGAACTCAACATTAATCCTACTGAAAACAAAATAGCAAATTACATTCGAATTAGGGTTTTATTTGGTGTAAGTTTTCTTAATTTTAAACACTTAAAAAAACCCAATTCAATTGATTTTTTAAAAGCAAACCGAGATAGCTTCATGGTAAATAGGAGTATTTTTGCGGAGGAGAAAGGTGGCGTCGGAAAGAAATTCGGTTTCGAGAAAGCGGAGTGTCGAGGAGCTCGGATTTGACCAAGGGCGGCACTAAGAGATGCCGGAGGAAACTTGGTCCTGGAGGATGCCATGGTATTTAATTAAAAAAAAATGGAAAATGATGATATTGTGAATGAATATTGAATGGAGAGGAGATATAAAGTAGGGAGAGTAAATAGTGGGGATTTGTTTTAGTAGTGGACTTTTTTTTTTTTACTCTCCCATGTCAAAATGTTATACTCCTATCATGTTTTTTTTTTTTTTTTTTTTTTTTTTTTTTTTTTTTTTTTTTTTTTTTGTAGAAATTAGCGCCTTTTCCATTTCATATCCAAAGAAGTGATTTAGTACATCATGGGCCGTTTAGGCATTGTATCACTTCACTCTCATCCTCACATTTCAGTGAATACAAGATTCTAATGCTAACATTAAACTGGATTTCTTGCATAATTCGAACAAAGGAGTTTCTCTACCAACAAAGATTCGATTATTAGTTCTATCCATATGGCATAAATTCATGACACAAGGCATCCATGACCCGATTCGCTTCCATGTCTTCTCCTCGTAGCCCCATCTGAGCCCTTTTCAATTCATATTTAAGACTTCGAATCCTCCGCGTTATACCCATCCAGCTCCACAACGCTTGCATAATACTCTTGGAGAATGAACAATTGAAGAAGAGATGATCATGGTTTTCATAACCATTCTTACAGAGAACACACCAATTTACCAACACAAGCCCACGTCTACAAAGATTATCCACCGTAGGTAGATGCCCCTGAATAGCAGACACGGCTACCACACTATGTTTAGGTAAAGTACAAGAATTCCAAACAACAGAGGACCAAGCAACCCTAGCCCTAGTGGTTCTGAAGAAGTTGTAAGCATGCTTAACAAACTTACCAGAATCGTACCAAGAGACCAGCAACTCCTGAGCCTGCACAGCCCCACCAGCCATCTGTATAATCTCGTCACGAACTTTCAGAATCCCTCGCCAACTCTCTGAATCCGAACTCTGATGCGGTACCAGCCATGTATCATACCCACGAAGTTTGTACTTCCTCAACCAACACAACCATACACTTTGCTTACCAATAAGAAGAGCCGAGAGGTTTTTAGCAAGTAATGCCTTGGTCCAGGAGAGGACCTCTTTTATCCCAAAACCACCTTCGTCCCGTGGTGAGCAGACAGCTTGCCAACTCCTAAACAATATCCGTCGCTTACCTTCTCCAATCTGCCAAAAGAACGCCCTACACATCTTTTCCAGTCGCTTCAAAATACCACGAGGCAACATTATAGCATAGCACCAGAAATTTTCGAGACCAAAAATCATTGAATTTAGAAGCTGAAGCTTCCCTGCATAAGACAAGCTTTGATTGACCCAACTCTGTATATAGCTCCTAACCTTTATTAATTTTGATGAGTATGATTAGAATTATGGCCTATTCTCACAGGGCTTACACTTAGGGTGTGTTTGGATTGAGGGAAATGGAGAGAAAGGAAGGGGAGGGAAATGGGGGGCCGGGATTTATTTTCCTTTGTTTGGATACAAAAAATGGAGGGAAGGAAATGGAGGGGGAGGGATTTGGAGGGATCCATTTTCCCTCCTCAAAGTCTAATTGGAGTCCCTCCAAAATAGGCAAGATTTGGAGGGAAAATGGTATCCAAACACCACCATTTCCCCTCCCCTCCCCTTCTTCCCCCTTCCCTAATTTCCCCTCCCCTCCCCTTCTTCCCCCTTCCCTAATTTCCCCTCCCCTCCCTTTCCATCCTATTTTGCTATCCAAACACACCCTTATTCAACAAACGGCGGGTGATTAAAATAGGCTACTAAAAAAACAATAGAAAGGTAATCATCCTACCTACAAAGCAATAAACACAGTGCCAGGTGTCGCACTGTGGTTACAGTTTGATTTTTTCAAATGAGTCCCACTTACTTACATTTAATTTAATTATTTCTATCTACTTTTACTACACTACAATTTTCTATTTATTTCTCCTGATCATCTTAATTTATCACGTCTATTAATCTACTACATCATATAGTATTATTATGTACAATATAAATTACATGCTTACAGTAATTACAAAATCAAATTCAAATGACAAAATTAATTGCTACGAAATAGATAATAATCAGCATACAAAAATTACAAAATTTAATATCATAAACATAATTAATAATTAATTATGAAAATGAAAATAATATTGAAAGAGAATAACCACCATGTAAAATATAATAAATTATAATGACCCTTGCAAATTACAATTACAAAATTCAATAACATAAACATACTTTCGCCAAGAAAATTCAATGGTTATTGATCTAATTTCTCTCATACTTCTTCAAACTCCCAAGTTAATAATACATCATGAAATCTTATGGGTAATAAATAATTCCATTAATTTTATAGGTTCTTACTCATTATCCAGTCTTATTTAAAATTTAAATTAACTTCAGTAATTTCACTCATTTCAAAGTTGTTCCTCGCAATTCGTACGTTTCTACCTGAACTTTATAAATAACATACATGTGCAATTTGCACGGACATGTTATTTAAATTTTAATTACTTTTGTAAATAAAATTTTAAAATAAAGTACTAAAATCTTTAAATTTTAAAATTACACGGATCTGTTGTCTAAAATTAACACGTTTTAACACATAACCATGTTGTCTAAAATTTGCACGGTATGTTAACACATACATGTGCTCTGACGGGTATAGTCTGAATTAGCACTTTGTTGATTAATTTGCACAATCAAATGGATGTACAATCAAATGTTAATTTGCACGGGTATGTTGTTAACAAATCGCCTAATTTTAAAATTAGCCCGTGCAAATATGAGTTAGACAATAATACATATCGATGACATAAATGAACACATCCGTGCAACATATTCATAAATTTCAATTAGAGTGTTACTTTTAAAATTTAGATCAATTAGGATAAAGAACACTACTGCGTATATCATTTATGCTACTGATTCCCTCTACAAGATTCACCTGCAAAAATATTAGAAAAAATAATAAAAAAAAAAAAAAACTACGCTTTTATTTACTAAAATGTCCCTAAAAAAATATTGTTTAATGATTTTTTTTAACATATTTATCCTAAAGGAAAAAAGTAACAAATTTGATTCATTAACATAGTTTAGTAGTTTTGTGATGCTTCAACTCGACGAGTATAATAAGGGCCTGTTCTTCTCATCTTAAATTTTTTTCTGTTTAAGAAAAGTTCAGATTACTTCAGACAACTTCAGATTACTTTAGATTTCTAAATAAATAAATTAATTAATTAATTAATTAATAATAATAATAATAATAATAATAATAATAATAATAATAATAATAATAATAATAATAATAATAATAATAATAATAATAATAATAATAATAATAATAACGTCATATATAACATTGATGTTATTAATAATAAGGATAATAATATTCTTAACAATAATAATTATAATAATAATCATAATAATTTGAATAAAAATAAGACCAATCCAAAATCATTTTATTGCAAATCATAAATAAATAATTATTTCAAATTAAATTTATAGACTTTTAATAACATTATCATAAATATTTATATATCAAATCAAACAATATAAACATAAATATTAATTCAATATTAGTGGAAAAAGCGAATATATATAAAGATTTGAATATTTTTGGTACTACAAATATTGTCCTCAACATTTATCGTAAATGAAACAAAAAATTCAAGTTAATAATTCTAAAAGAAGATAAATTTAGAAAAAATTGGATAAAGGAAAATAAAAGTAGCAAATATAATAACAATAACCATACTAATACTAATACTAATAATAATAATAACCATACTAATAATAATAATAATAATAATAATAATAATAATAATAATAATAATAATAATAATAATAATAATAATAATAATAATAATAATAATAATAATAATAATAATAATATATCTAGACCGAGTTGCACCAATTTGAATTAGTTTGATGACTTTAAGTTTTGGGTTTAAAAGATGAGATCAGGTGGAATACAGCTGCTGTAGGGAAGTTAGTATGGTGGCTGGTGATTAAAGCTGACAGTCTTTGGATTAAATGGGTCAATCATGTGTATATGAAAGGGAAGGATGTGATGGAGTATGAGATAAAAGCTGAGGACTGTTGGTATTGGAAGAAAGTGATGAAGGTCAGAGATACGTTAAGGGTTGGTTTAGAGTCTGTTGTCTGGTCTGAAGGGGGCTACACTATCAAGCTTGGCTATAAATGGCTCTCTCCAAGAAAGGATACTATGGTTTGGTACAGGAAGATTTGGAGTCATAGGGATGTTCCAAAACACCAGTTTCTGGCTTAGATGATTCAGCATAATGGATTGAGAGTGAAAGCAAGGATGTTTCAGTTTGGGGCTGTGCAGGATCCATACTGTTGTCTGTTGGAGATGTTGCTCCAAACTTGTAAATATGAGAAGTTCCACATTGGTGGAGACTTGATGTTTTGTTGGGTTTACTACTCGGACTAATTAAGTTGCTCATCGGATACTATATTCAGTCAAAGAAACGTATTAATGTGCTTTATTCTTCCAATTTATTGCGCATCTTAAATTCGGTGATTTATTCCTCCGATTTATTGCACATCATAAATCTGCGTTTTAATGACCATATTTATTCTGTGTTTTAATGGTCATAATGCTCTGCATTAATTCGTGATTTTGATTGTTGCTTCCAACGGTCATTTTCGAGCACTATAAATACCGAGTTCTTGCATTCACATAAATATACAACACAATAAACACTTCATCTTCTTTTCTTCGCCTTTTTCTTCTTACATATACTATTCTCATAAGATCGAACAGCTCCCACTTCTCTCTTTGGAGTGCACCAAAGTTAGAGAAGGGGGCGTTAACCCTGGAGTCGGTGACCACGAGCCCATACGCACCATAGTGGGGGTCTAACTGACTTAGGGCAGTGTCACTACATGACGTCTCGATACCGTAGAATCCAACAATCTAAGTCAGTTACTGTTGAATTCTTCGGTACGATAATCAACAATGGCAGTCGAGATAAACAATGAAGTTCCAGTCAACATAGTTGTCACTCTTGTTGCCCCACCATACGCTTTGCAACCGAAGGTTGTCCACATCTTATTTCTCTATATATCCTTTCAATCAATTTCAAGGTAAATAATTGAATCTAAAAATTTTAATTTTTCATTTTCTGGAATTGTATTCGTTTTGTGCGATGTGGTTTATATCAACTATTTTATTCGATTAATTTTGCTCCTCAATAGATTTAAGGTTCCTATTTTCATCAATAATTTCGCGTTTAATCATATAATTATTATTATGACGGCCATGATTATGCTTTTGTTTGGAGTTTCATGCGATTGATTTGTTGATTCGCGTAGTACTTAGTTATCTTCTACGAGTAATTTTGATTAATTTCTGCGATTAGTTGATTGGGTCTCTGTATTGTTCTAGGGTTAATGTTTTAGTCGCTTGATTGAGGAATTTATTAAGTTGTCTCTTTTTGTTAAATTTTCATGCGATTAATTTATTAGTCCAAATATGTTACGTCTAATTTTGTTTACTTTTAGGCTTATGAATCTTAAATATTTCTTTCATATGTGTATGAATTATTCTTCAAAAATGGTTAGTTTGACGGCAAAGGTTTTTGTAATGGTGGTCTCTTTGTTATTGACGTTGGAAAAAAACGGTTCATCCTCTTTTGCTTACTTAGCCGAGTCACTTGATATTTGGCATTCTAGGCTTGGTCACGTAAACATTAAGTCTATCAAACGGATGAGAACCAATAACCTTATATCGAACCTTAGTACCTTTGACATGGATAAGTGTCAGATCTGTGTGTAAGCCAAACATTCGGAAAAACCCTTTAAGGAAGTGACTAGGAGGCAAACAGAGTTGTTAGAGCTTGTTCATACCGATTTAGCCGACTTTAAAAGTTGTGAGAGTAAGGGAGGAAAAAGATACTACATTACTTTTGTGGATGATTGCTCTAGGTACACGAGAATTTATCTTTTGAGGAATAAGAGTGAAGTTGAGACTATGTTTATGCTTTACAAGGCCGAGGTAGAAGACCAGCTAGGTCGGAAAATTAAAAGAGTGAGATATGATCATGGTGGTGAGTATGAGTCTGATTCTTTAATAGAATTTTGTTAGAAAAATGGGATTATTCATGAGTTTTCAGCCCCCTATACCCCTGAACAAAATGGTATAGCCGAGAGAAAGAATAGAACCTTGAAAGATATGATGAATGCAATGTTGTTGTCTTTTGGTTTATCTGGTTTTATGTGGGGGGAAGTAATTCTTTCAGCTTGTTATGTCCTAAACCGTGTCCCACATAAGAAACTTGATGTGACCCTATACGAGGTTTGGAAAGGTTATCCACCAAACTTGAGGTTTATGAGAGTTTGGGGATGCTTAGCTAAGGTACATATACCAGCCTTTAGGAGAGACAAGATTGGTCCTAAAACCTTAGATCGATTTTTGTGGGATATGCCTCGAGCAGTCTTTGCTTATAGATTTATGACTAAGGATGCGAGCTCAGGTCATTACGGGCCTATCATTGAGTCTAGAGATGCTGTATTCTTTGAGGATATTTTTCCCTTAAAATCGAGTATTTCCCCTAGTGAGTCTGATGTTGGTCTTAACCCCACTCCTGATAAAACACTCGAGGATAGTATACCAAACACTGATATTAGTGAACCCTGCGGAACTTAGGAGAAGCAAGAGGGCTAGAGTTGAGAAAACCTTTGATTCAGATTTTATTACCGATTATGACAACCTAGTGAACGAGGGTTTAGTTGCTTTTCTAGTACAGGATGATCCTAAAACCTATGATGAGACTATGAGGTCAGTGGATGCAGCTTTGTGGAAGGAAGCCATAGATAGTGAGATTGATTCTATCATGTTGAACCATACTTCGGAGATTGTTGATTTACCTCGAGGTTGTAAACCTATAGGATGTAAGTGGGTTTTTAGGAAGAAACTCAAAGCCGATGGAACCATAGATAAGTTTAAAGCTAGGTTGGTTGCTAAAGGGTTTACACAGAAGTCTGGTTTGGACTACTTTGATACTTACTCACCAGTTACTAAGATTACCTCCATTAGAGTGATGTTTGTCATAGCTTCCATGCATAACCTGTTTGTACATCAGATGGATGTTAAGACCGCTTTCTTGAATGGAGATCTAGATGAGGAGATTTATATGGAACAACCTGATGGGTTTAAGATACCGGGTCAGGAACACAAGGTGTATAGGCTTGTCAAATCTTTATACGGGTCAAAGCAGCGCCAAAGCGGTTGGTATGAAAAGTTTCATAACGTGATTATCTCCCTTGGGTTCAGAGCCTGTGATGCTGACACGTGTATCTATATGAGATCTAGTGGTGGTGATAGTATTATTATTACGCTGTATGTCGATGACTTGCTTATTTTTGGAGCCTCTATGGATGCTATAGTTTCGACTAAAAATATGCTAAAGGGTTTCTTTTGAGATGAAGGATATGGTTGAGGTCGACGTTATCTTGGGTCTTAGGGTTGAGAGGACGTCTTCTGATTATCGCCTTAGTCAGGCTCATTATGTAGAGAAAATCCTGAAGAAGTTTGGTAATTACGATATTGAACCCGCTATAACTCCCTTCGATCCGAGTGTGCACTTAAAGAAGAACCTTTCTGATAGCGTGGATTAGGCTACCTATGCTAAGATACTTGGTAGTGTTATGTATCTAATGTGTTCATCTCGAACTGATATCGCATACAGTGTTGGACGTCTGAGCAGGTATACTCATAACCCTGGTCATGGTCATTGGAATGCTCTTATAAGTTTGCTTAAATATCTTAAAGGTACAACAAATTTTGGTTTATCATATTGTGGTTGTCCTCATGTTTAGAGGGATATTATGATGCTAACTGGATTTCGGAGAGTAGTGATACACCCTCCACCAGTGGCTATGTTTTTACTTTGGCAGGAGGTGCTGTGTCTTGGAGATCTTCCAAGAAAACATGTATTGCAAGGTCTACAATGGAGTCGGAATTTATAGTTCTCGAGATGGCTGGTCGAGAAGTAGAATGGCTGAGGAGTCTAGTTGCAGACATTTCTCTGTGGCCTAAGCCAGTACCTTCAGTACCGTTACATTGTGACTCGCAAGCGGCGATACATGTAGCCAAGAATAAGGCATATAATGGTAAAAGCAGGCATATTCACCTAAGGCATAATGTTGTTTGTAATTTGATAAAGTTTGGTGTGATTTCTCTTGATTATGTCAGATCAGAGGAAAATATTGCGGATCCGTTGACAAAAGCTTTGAACAGGAAACTAGTTTCAGATACTGCTAAAGATATGGGATTGAACCCACCTATGTAGCATGCACTCAGTGGAAACCCAATCTGGTCTGTCAGATTCAATGTGGTCAAACGAAGCTGATGTATGTTGCTCGTTTCATGTTTATGTTATGGAATAAAAGGATATTTCCTTTGATGATTGTCCCTCTTTAGCATTTTATTTACTGCAAGGGAAGGTTGGACAGGAGGTAGTCCTTAATGAGTTCCATACCTCAAAGGCTTTGAGTGGGGTGTGCAGTACACTCTTGATGGACTCACCTACGTGACTGTGGGGGTTGGCCGCCCTCTATGAGGATACACGTGGGGTATTCTCTAATGCAGTCATGAGACAGGGTTTATTTGGGGCCAAGATTTACTCGAGGGAGCTGTTCGCATTCTTTACAGGTTCAAGACTCTGTTCACCTGTATGATCTATCTTTTCTTTCATTTCTTTTCAGTTTAGTATCCGATACAACTTAGTTTGGACCAAGTGGGGGATTGTTGGAGATGTTGCTCCAAACTTGTAAATATGAGAAGTTCCACATTGGTGGAGACTTGATGTTTTGTTGGGTTTACTACTCGGACTAATTAAGTTGCTCATCGGATACTATATTCAGTCAAAGAAACGTATTAATGTGCTTTATTCTTCCAATTTATTGCGCATCTTAAATTCGGTGATTTATTCCTCCGATTTATTGCACATCATAAATCTGCGTTTTAATGACCATATTTATTCTGTGTTTTAATGGTCATAATGCTCTGCATTAATTCGTGATTTTGATTGTTGCTTCCAACGGTCATTTTCGAGCACTATAAATACCGAGTTCTTGGATTCACATAAATATACAACACAATAAACACTTCATCTTCTTTTCTTCGCCTTTTTCTTCTTACATATACTATTCTCATAAGATCGAACAGCTCCCACTTCTCTCTTTGGAGTGCACCAAAGTTAGAGAAGGGGGCGTTAACCCTGGAGTCGGTGACCACGAGCCCATACGCACCATAGTGGGGGTCTAACTGACTTAGGGCAGTGTCACTACACGACGTCTCGATACCGTAGAATCCAACATTGTCTTTGTGGTTGTCAGGTAGAAGACATACCACATCTGTTTCAGCTGTGTGTGTATGTTGTACAGGTATGGAAGGCTATAGCTCAGTGGATTGGTTTTCAATATGTTGAAGGTGCAACTGTGTGGGAGATGACAATGTCGAGGAGATGGCCTACGATTAAACGGAGGTTAGTCAATTTAGCTCAAATGTCAGTGATGTATTGTGTGTGGGAACAAAGAAACAAAGCATGGACTGAATTTTTGGTGGAGAGACCGAGTGTTGTAGTGAGGAGCATTGTTGCGAGTCTTAAAAATCAAGTGAATGTAGAGTCTTCTAATGAATGGTCTTTAGTTGATAAAGAATGGTGGAGTAGTTTGATGTAATCAATTTGATATTGTATTTGATTTCGATATGGATGGAAAGCTTACATTTTAGCAAAAAAAAAAAATAATAATAATATTATTATTTCCAAAAACTTCAGAAATTAAGATAATTTCAGAAAATTTCAGATAATTTCAGACAAATTCAGATAACTTCAGACAACTTCAGATTATTTCAGATAACTTCAGAAAACTTCAGATAACTTCAGATTACTTCAGAAAACTTCAGATGAAGAGAACATACCCTAAATATGTCAATGTTATTATATTACGGAGTAAAATTTTAGGGAGTATAATTTTTACGTAATTATTATTGTCAACTGAATTTGACCGTAAAAAGTACGTTGTAATATGGGAAGATAATAGTAAAAAAAATTAACGGAGTAAGTTTTTATAATAACTCATACACCGTTCATCACTACAAGAAAAAGAGTCATTTTGCTACCAATTTTTGCAACCAACAAAAATTAGATTCTAATTAGCTACTAACTAGTGGTGTGCCCCGTGAAATCCACGGGCCGAGTCGGTCACATTTTAATACGCATTTCTTATGGGTTGTCAATTAAAAAATTAAAATATAGTGATGAGAATTAATGAGTTTATTAATACATGACTTGAAATTTTTTATATATTGCACTAATAAAGATGATACATTGATTTTACTTTTAAAAAATAAATCCATTAATTTTATAAAGTGGTACTCCATCTATATTGGTTCTTTTATATTAAATAATTAGTTAAAATAAATTAGCATGAAAATAAACATGGGAATTATGAAAAAAAGCTAGACACAAAATTTATCTACTCCATATTACTTAAAAAAAAAAGGTCTATTCATTACTTTAAAGGTTTTATTTATTAAATGATGACTTCATAATCATAATAATAATTAAATATGTAAAATTAGAAAAGTAATTGAACCAATTAAAATAATGACAATGATTTTCTTGTTTCATATGTAAGTATACCTATAAAAATATAATTTTAATTATATACAATAAAAAGTATATCAAATTTAAGCAACTTCTTGTTTGATTTTTGGGTCAATGAAAAAAATACTAATTCTGATGGACATATTTACCTTATTTATTTTCTCTCAAATTTAAGAATATAAAAACAATGCATTACAAACATTTTATGTCCTCTTAAACATCACATTAGTATATTAAGTTAAAAAAATAAATTAAACCACAAAATAAAAATAAAAATAAATAAATAATTGAGTTTTTACTTGTCCTTATAGTTCTAATACACTTAGATTTGTGATCAAATATATTATACCTTGAAAATCATCCACTTTTTGTTTGTGAATTTCAGATTTAGTCCTACACACATATAAAAAGTTGGTTAATATAAGAGAATAAAAAATAAAAGGTAACAAAATATAAGGCATGAGTGTTTTAAAAAAAATTAAATATCACGGCATGAGATCTAATAATTTGATTGATACGTGGCTTGTGTTTTTGTACCTTTATAAATAATGTATTAACTTTATAAAGGTAATAACTTATGTCTTTTCATTATATTATATTAATAAATACTCCCTCCATTCACATCCAAAGGCATCGGTTGCTTTATCACATTTGTCGAGGCGAATGTCGGAACGGAAATATCTATAATTTCACACGATAAAAAAAAATATAAAAATTGGATATGATATAGTACGCATAAAGACGAATAAAACAAGATCACACACGATTATATTTTCACTTATAGATTGTCGGGAATTTCAAAGATTACCGACACATATGAATAGTGTCAAAAAGGCAAATGATGCCTTTGGATGTGAATGGAGGGAGTAGTTCACAACAATTAATTCAAGAGTAGTTCTTGTATAAGACCGGACTTACGTTAACTTAATGTAAGTCATACATGAAAATTTATTAAAAAAAAATAACTACCCTCATGTGAGAATGTCTCACAATAAATTTATTGTGAGACATGTCTCACATAAGAATTAGTGTTAATTCAAACAAATATGGATCATATATGAATTTTAAGATTGAGAAGACGAAAGGTTTGCCCTTATTTATTAGTTTTCTCTTTTAGATAGTGATTGAAAAATAAAGATATGCAATTTAAGCAAAAATAAAACTAATTAAATTAAAAGTAATGAGAATTTGTTAATTGACAGTAAATGACTTCTGAAATTTGTACATTTGTATGGAGTAACTCATAAATAATATAAATTTAAGTAAGCTTATAAAATAATTCGTAATAGTTTGTGTATTATGAATCTATTATTTTATATGATTAGCTGATGAAGTCTAAGATTTTTTTTTTTTTCAAATTTTAATAATGATTAAAAGATTAATATGTATGAAGTTTCTAAAAATTGACATGTGACTTTTACAAATTAATTTTATGTTGATGGTAATACAATAAGAAATCTAACGTAGAATTTCTAAATACTATTACTGAAAAAAAAAAAAAAAAAAAAACTCCAATGATATAAAATTTGAAAAATGTTTAGGAAATAAGAAACTATGAAAATTTTACGGAGTATGATTTAAGGTATGGATTTTAAAATTGTAAACCATGAATTCAAAATATTATAATATAATTCAGCTCATTTTTAACCACGATATATTTTATTTTATTTTTGAAAGATTTCAGCTCATTTTATTAATATAATTCAAAATTCATATACAAGTATGAGATGATTTTTGATTGTTTTTTTTTTTAATGAAAAAAAAGTGAGTGGGTTCACCTTTATAATTAATAACAATACAGAATAATGTAAGAAATAAAAGAACAAACAATTATACTAACGTTAGTCATTCTATAAATAATTCTTAAAAGTTAATCAAAAATAATTTACAAAAGTAATCCTAAATCAGTAGTTATGCTTTATATCTGGATTTGAAATTCAATTTTGATGTACACTTATTATAATAAAGTTACTTGTTAATACTTTATGATTACAATGTTAGAACTCAAAGATACTATAAATGCAATTATAAAATTGCGAGAAATTTATGGCGTATATATCAAGGTTGTTTCATTGTCGGTTTCTTAGAATAAAAGCTCCAAATAATTAATTGAAATTAAATAACATAGATATGGTTTTTAGGGGCATAATAAAAATATGGTATCGATGAAAATGATTACATGATTTGATTATTAGAATAATAGTTACTATCATCAATAAAAGAGTGACAAATATAACAAAAATGTTCGGGATAATACTTGGAGACGATTATTACTTGAAAGCGAATAAATTTCATATAAATCTCCACAAATAAAGGGGTATTATAATAACTTGTTGTGAACTCGTCGAAATAAAATTAATAATATAAAATTGTTAAATCATAAATAATAAAAAGAAAAAAAAATAAACAAACAATCAACATAATTAAAAACTTTAAACAAATAATCTTACCTGTAAAATCGCACATCATATCAATGACGGTCGCGACTCAATAATCCTACACATGTATTTATAATTTTTTGTTAGTATGAAATATGATAATATCACACAATGTCTAAAAGACCAACGAAATAAAATCTAGAATACAATTACATAAATACATTTTATATATATGAAGATAATAACAATAACATTTAAGCCACAATGAAAGAAAAATGAAAATAATATGATATAAATCCAATTGTTTTGAACCACAATTGTTATGATATGAAGAAGAAAGTTAGAAGTTGAACATGACTAAATTACTAAACAAATATAAATAATCTTACCTGTAAAATCGCACATCATATCAGTGACGATCGCGATGCAATAATCCTACACATGTATTTATAATTTTTTGTTAGTACGAAGTATGATAATATCACAAAATGTCTAAAAGACCAACGAAATAAAATCTAGAATACAATTACATAAATACATTTTACATATATGAAGATAGTAACAATAACATTTAAAACACAATGAAAGAAAAATGAAAATAATATGATATAAACCCAATTGTTTTGAACTACAATTATTATGATATGAAGAAGAAAGTTATAAATTGAACATGACTAAATCACTAAACAAATTATGCTGGCGTACATGTTTTATATAAAAGAGAAGCCAAGTATTGTTAATTGAATGTAATGAATTGTATTGAATTGATGTGAATTACAGTAAGGTTACAGAAGTATTTATACTAATGCTATTGCTAGGGTAAATATGTACTCAATATTATAATAGAGGAATGAGTGCAGAGGAATTGATAAGAGTATCAAATCATGCGTGGGATTGCTCTTCTTTCCTTGTTTGTAGATTTGCAATTGATTTGGATAAGACCAAATCAGTTGTTTCCTTAATATTCCCCCGCAAGACGGACTGGCCGGTGACAAGTCCGATCTTGGAAAGTAGCGCTTCAAAACGAGGACGTGGGAGAGGCTTGGTGAGGGTGTCCGCAAGTTGATCGTCGCCGTTGATGTGAGTGACCCGGAGTGTACCTGCTTGCACCTGTTCACGAACAAAATGAAAGGCCAGTGCCACATGCTTCATACGAGAGTGGAATACGGGATTAGCCGAGTAGTGTGTGGCACTGAGGTTGTCACAGTAAATTGTTGGTTGAGTTGTGGATTTGAGACCTAGTTCAAGGAGTAGGGATCGAATCCATAGCATTTCGGATGTGGCGTCGGCGACAGCGCGAATTGCCACGTGGAGGAGCGGGCGATTGTTTTCTGTTTCTTCGAAGACCATGCAATGGGATTTTTGCCGAGGTAGACTAAGTAGCCGGATGTTGATAGATAGTTGTCTTTGTCGCCAGCCCAGTCTGCGTCACTAAATGCGTGCAGCTGGAGGTGGGTTTGGCGATGGATTTGGAGCCCAAGCTGCATCGTGCCATGCAAGTACCGTAGCAGGCGTCGCAGTATCGGTGATCTTTATGCGGATTTTGCATAAACTGAGCGAGTTTATTTATCGCAAATGAAAGGTCGGGACGGGTGAGGGATAGGTATTGTAGAGGCTGAAGCGATTGGAGCGATAAGCGGTGGCATCTGCGGGCGATGTCTGTGTCGGATAGTAGGGGTGGGTATGACAGCATTGGGGTTGTGGCAGGCTTGCAGTCTAGCAAGTCATGTTTTTGCAAAATGTCGTGGATATACTTGGTTTGAGAGAGGGTGCAACCATTTTGGTTGGGGGTGACCTCGATGCCAAGGAAGTAAGATAGGGAGCCAAGATCTTTGAGGGAAAAACGAGCTGCAAATTTGGAGATGAACGTTGCAAGAAAGGATTGAGATGGTCCTGTGACGATGATGTCGTCCACATAGACGAGGACATACAGAGAATGTTTTGGGGACTTGGAGATGAACAGGGACGGGTCAGAGAGCGAGGCTGTGAAGCCGGATTGTAGGAGATAATTTTTGAGTTCGGTGTACCAAGCACGAGGTGCTTGTTTAAGACCATAGATGGCTTTCCGGAGTTGGCAGACATGAGAGGATTTGTCAGGTGTTACGAAGCCAGGGGGTTGGCTCATGTAAACTGTCTCATGGAGTGTGCCTTGAAGGAAGGCATTGTTTATATCAAGTTGACGTAGAGGCCACCCGTGGCTTAGGGCAAGAGAGAGGAGGAGGCGGACCGTGACTGGTTTAACCACGGGACTGAACGTCTCTGTGTAGTTAATGCCGTGTTGTTGGTGAAAGCCTTTCGCAACTAGGCGAGCTTTGTATTTTTGGATTGTGTTGTCAGGGTTATATTTGACGCGAAAAACCCATTTACAGCCAACGACATTGTGAGCTTCGTTGGGTGGGACCAGAGACCAGGTTTGGTTCCGAAGAAGAGCATTGTATTCTTCTGTCATCGCAGCACGCCAATGTGGAACTTCGAGAGCTTGTTTGGTTGTATTGGGAAGCGAGTGAGGGTTTGTAGTGGCAGCGAGGTTGGCATATTTGGGATTGGGCTTGCGAATGTTGTTCGAGAGGCGCGTGACAGGTCTTGGCAAGGGCTGCACAGGAGCTGTGGGTACAGGAGATGGCGGAGCAGGTGTTGGTAGTGAATGAGGAAGGTCAGTGGAGTTCGTGGTAGTAGGAGGAGGGGCTGGAGTGGACTCATTAGCAGAGGGGGTGGCTGACGTGATGAGGGGTGTGGGAGAACCGTTGGGTTTGGAAGGTAAGGGACCCACTGGTGGGACACACCAGTCCGTAAGTGAGGGAGGAGGAGTCTGCGGTTGTGAGGCTAGACGAGAGTACGGAAATTGATTTTCGACAAAGGTAACATGACGTGATGTGTAGATGCGATGGAGACTAGGATCAAGACATCGATACGCGCTTTGTGTGCTCGAGTAGCCAAGAAAAATGCAAGCTTTGGAACGAGGGTCAAGTTTAGTCGATGTGTAAGGTCGGAGCCAAGGGTAGCAGAGGCAACCAAAGGTCCGGAGTTTGAGATAGTTAGGAGGTTTATGAAATAGACGAGAGTAGGGTGATTCATAGTTCAGAGTGGGCGTGGGGAGACGGTTAATGAGGTAGACGGCCGTATCGAATGCGTTGGACCAGAAGCACGTAGGGAGTTGAGCATGAGTGAGGAGAGCAAGACCTGTTTCAACAATATGTCGATGCCGGCGTTCAGAATAGCCATTGTGCTCGGGAGTGTGGAAGGTGAGGTGAGATGGGAGACCCCATTCTCAAGTAGCGTAGGTGTTATTTTAATGTATTCACCCCCATTGTCGGAGAAAAATTGAATAATCGGTCGATTGAAAAATTTCTCGACTAGTAATTTGAATTGCCGGAATATAGTGATTGTGTCAGATTTGTGCTTTAGCGGATAAAGCCAAGTATATTTAGTAAAGTGGTCAACGAATATAACATAATACTTGAAACCGTCATGTGAGTGAATCGGAGAAGTCCAGACATCAGAAAAGATCAATTCAAGTGGAGCACTAGAAGTAAGAGTAGAAGTAGAAAAAGGTAACTTATGTGTTTTATTGATCTTGCAAGCATTACAGTACTCAAATTTAGAACTAGAAGCAGGTAAGCTAAACTTATTCTTAACAAAGGAAAAAATTGGCAAAGCAGGATGGCCGAGGCGATGGTGCCATTGTAACGCAGAGGAAGCAGCCGTGGAGAAGACTTGTGGCGATGCCGAGGTCCACGAGTAGATGCCTTGGTCAAGAGAGCCGTGGAGAAGGATGCGACCCGTCGAAGCTTCCTTAAAAAAGAAAGCAGAGGATGAGAACTCAATAGTTGCGTTATTATCGGTACAAAATTGGGAGACAGATAAAATATTGCGAGAAATCAGAGGAACATGTAAGACGTTACGAAATTGAATTGAACCAGAACGAGAGGAAATAGTAAATGAACCTATATGAGATATAGGAAGCGAGGAGCCGTCACCAATAATAACATCGTCGGGTCCGTCATACGGAGTGTGTTGAGCAAGGATCGAGAGGTCATTAGTGATGTGGTGGGACGCACCACTATCAACCAACCAGGAGTCAGGAGTAGGTACGGCTGCTGTGGCGGTGTGAGCTTGAGGTCGGTTGTTGTGGTAGCGAGTGGGACGAGTGTACGGTTTGATAATGTGAGAGGGATGAAATTTCTTGAAATTCCGACAAACCATAAAGGTGTGCCCTTTGTATTCACAGTATTGGCATACAGGGACATCTTTGGTGTTGTTGTTGGAGCCAAAATCACGTGAAACGTGCCTAAATTTGAGAGAAGTCCGAGTGTGGCGGCAAAAGCAGAGGCTCGGGAGAGCCAGGAGGTTGTTCGGGATGTTGAAGTTCATGATTCAACACCTTACCGTGGAGGGCGTCAAAAGAGATGGGCGTGTCTCGAGCATCCACCGATTCTTTATAAGCGCGATAGTGGGTCGAGTCAAGTCCTCGGAGAACTTTGGCGATAATATCTTGAGTCCATCGGCTTCAGGAGGGCAAGTTCAATGGTACAAGACTTTGCGCGATGCATATGGCGGTGATTGATTGATCGGGAGTTTGACAATGGATTCAGCGTTGTTTAATCGAGTTGATATGGGTTCGAGTGGGTCTGGCGAATAGGGACTTTAAAGTGTCCCACACGGCTTGGGATGTCTTGCATTCAGTGACCTGCCCCGCAATGTCGTTTTCGAGGGTGCCAACAAGAGCACCTTGAAGAAGGCTGTCTTGGCGAGACCAAGTCGTAAAAGCGGGATTCGCGGTGGTTTTGTCACCGGAAGTGAGAGTGGCGGCAGGACAGGGGTGAGACCCGTCTACGAAGCCGAATAGTTCCATGCCTTCGAGAAAGGCACGGGTTTGAAACGCCCACTGCGTGTAGTTAGCAGTGGTGAGCGTCTTGCACTGAGATAAATTGACATAAAGGATCGGGGCCTCGGAGTCCTTGGCGTTAGGAAGGAGAAGCGTGTGACCAGACATCGTGGGGCGAGAGTTAAAAACGAGGATCGTTGGCGGTTGATACCATATAAAAGAGAAGCCAAGTATTGTTAATTGAATGTAATGAATTGTATTGAATTGATGTGAATTACAGTAAGGTTACAGAAGTATTTATACTAATGCTATTGCTAGGGTAAATATGTACTCAATATTATAATAGAGGAATGAGTGCAGAGGAATTGATAAGAGTATCAAATCATGCGTGGGATTGCTCTTCTTTCCTTGTTTGTAGATTTGCAATTGATTTGGATAAGACCAAATCAGTTGTTTCCTTAATATTTTAAACTTTTGATGTATGTTCGGTTGATAATTAAATACTTTGTATTATGAAAGATATGGTAAGAGATGTGCGACTTGTAATTACTCTAATTGAGTTGAGACACTAAATATGGCATTTCAATTACTCAACACTAAATATGGCTTTTCAATTACTCTCTTATTTACTACACTTGTAATTATATATTATAACGATTTTTTTTATTAATATTTTTGACTTTTGATGTTAAAAAGCTACAAATACTTTCAAATTTGGGGGGATTTTGATGATATTTTTGCTAAATTTCATTTTAAGAGATTCTTTTTATTATGTAGATTATATAGATATAGATATAGATTATATAGATATGTAACATGGACATGGACAATTGATTGATTGCGAGCAATTGAATGGTGGTATTCAATAAGTGTAAGTCTTGTGTGAAACGGGTAACCCGTTTCACACAAGAAACGGGTCAAATATTTCACAAAAAGACAAAGGACAAGTGGGGAAGAACATCTTTCTTCCCCACTTGTCCTTTGTCTTTTGTGAAATATTTGACCCGTTTTCTCATATGAAACGGGTTACCCGTTTCATATGAGAATTTGTGATTCAATAAAGGCCTTTTCAAATCCTCAAAATAAATACAGTAAACAATGAAAGGACAAGGAAGATGAAAAAACTTGGAGCGAAATTTGACCCGGCTAAACAATTCTGACGTGGAATACAATAGATTACGTGGCAGAATGAGAGCATTTTTAGTGTATGTTTTTGGGTGTTTTTCACAAGCAAACTTATGAGCTATTCTCTTTGATTGATTGCGAGCAATTGAATGGTGATATTCAATAAATGCCTTTTCAAATCCTCAATTTTGCATTTTATGTTAGTAAGTACATACCAATAAGTAGTCTATTTTTTCGTTTCATCTGTTTGTCGGACACTCTAATGTTGCACGTCGTGAACGGTGAAAATGAAAGACGGAAAAGAAAAACGACCATGTTGAGATGAAAATTGTTTAATACAGACAATTGAATGCTAGCAAATGAATGATGGACTTCAATTATGGTATTTAATTATAGCATTTTCATATCCTCAAAATATGAAAGGACAAGGAAGTTGAAAAAATAATTGGAAGACGATTAGGCAGGGATTTTGACCCGGGAAATCAATGAGGATGTGGGACCCTATAGATGTCGTGGCGGAATAAGGAGGAAAAAAGTGCTTGTTTTTGAGAGTTTTCTACGAAAACACTTTTGGAGGTTTCTCTTTTAATATAGATAATATAGATATAGATTACATGTTGGTTGTAAATTAGCGTCTAATCTATATAATATTATTAAAAGGGTAGCTTAAATATCTAATTAAGACTCTAAATTCCACGTGGCATTACATTGTACCTTCGTCAAATTGCTTCCACCTTGATATGTTTATCCATTTGGTCTTCCACTACACACTCATTTTAATTTATTCACATTCATTGTTTCCACCATTTAATGAAACCCATTTAAATGCATTTTCACCTTATATTCGTCCGTTCAAAACATTCATGTCATTCTTTTTTACGGTTGAGTCTATTACTCCATACATTTACATTAAACTTTTCAAATCCCCTTTCCCTTTAAGTATATCAAGCTTAACTTTTTTACTTTTTGTATGCAATTTTTTTTCAATCCAGAAATGATTGTTACTTTGTGCTAGATGTTTGCACTTAAATTTGTCGAATTCTCCAATTCACCTCTACACAACCTATTAAGGAACATCATTCAGATTAATTATTACGGTTATGAAGAGAATAATTGGTTTACTCGCACAGGCTTTCTTCATCTGAACATTCAATTCCAAGTTGAATTAAAAACAAAAGTCGATATCTAACAATTTGTCATGAAGATATTGATGAAAGTATTCATTGTGTAAACCATTTCATAGGTGGGGTATCGAAAAACCTTTTCAGCAAAGACAAACGACAACGACCACAATGCGAAAGATGAGACATGTATCTAAGAATTCCAAACCCCGTCCAACGATTATGGAATTCCAATTTCTATGTAATCTATTTATGATATCTAATTTTTAACATATTTGTTGATTTTTTATTATTAGATATTTTTCAATTATAATGTGTTGTTCGGGTAAAAAAAAAGTATGTAGTCATACGATAATATTGTCGTTAATTTCATGTATGAAATCAATGTCAAATAAAACAAGTTCAATTGTAATCTTAAATTTTTGATTAACCCATTATTTAGCCTCAGTATATCCAAACAAGAAATTCAATGAAAACCGTGAGTATCACGGGAGTTAAAACTAGTTTATTATTAGATGCTAAATATAGACGTTAATGTGAAACCAATTATTCAGTGGTTGCAGATTAGCGTATAATTAATGCCACCGATTCTTGTAGGTCGTCGCTAAAATGCCACCGATTCTTGTAGGTTGCAAATTAGCCACTACTTTCAGCTACTACTTTCAGCTAGTCTTAAATTACCAACTATGTAAAATTGGTTTCAAATTAGCATCTAATTCAAGTTAGTTGCCCATTTGCAACTAATTTTGCAACTAAGCTAAATTAGCGATTGAGGGTATAGCAATCATTGAAAATTAGTTGCTAGTTAGTTGCTAAATGTCATATATGATCAATTCTATATTTGATTTTGACCAATTTTTTCAAATGGAATAACACTAAACATAACTAGCTGATAACCGTATAATTAAGGTTCCCCGTATAAAATTCCGCACGTGTACTACATAACTTTTGTGACGTACTGCCTTTTCCACATGTAGTAGACGCGTAACATATGATATGTTCATCATTCATTAAATGGAATAGACGAGATTTCGTAGACACTAGATCATTTAACCCTTGTGACACATTTACATTAATTTGCACTAATTACCCACATTAATATTAATGTGCTCTAGTTACCAATTAATTTCCCTTCTGAGTTGTTACACATTTAATAATATAAAAAAAGAGCAATGTGTTTCACAATATTTTCTTGTTTTTTACTCATCTGTTAAATACGTATATTTACATAATACAAGGACCGAAAATAGAAAAAGCAAATAATACAAACTTTCAAATTTGCATTATCTATTAAAAGAGTCATGACGCAATGTTATATAACATTGCGTTAAAGATTCGACTTTCCTAATATTTTATTTAATTTCAATGTTCAATTTCTCGCATAAACGTTTCTCGAACTTTATATTAATTTATAGCTTTCCTCACTCTTTATATATATGTCTTCGATAGATTTGAATTATTGAGAGTCCATAATCATTTTTTTAATGGGAAATTCTTATTTGTACCACTAAAGAAATGACTTTTCTCACTTGTACCCTTCAGGAGCGGACCCAAAATTTTTAAATTGGGGTAGTAGAACTAATTTTAATTAGTTACAAAGTCATAAAAAAATCATCTGTATAAAAGTGACGCTTTAAGTATTAATGCATAATTCTTTATTAACTTATACTAATTTTATATTGTCTAGTATATATTGATTATATATTACTTTGTACAATATACAATATATTGTAAATATATTTTTCGATTTTTAGGAGTTGCTAGTATAACTTTCGATTTGTTTTTCTTTAGTATGGGGTAGCAGCCGCTACCCCATACCTTTACCTAGGTCCGCCCCTGGTATCCTTACAATCCTCATAATCTCAATTATACCCTTGACCTTTATTAGTTAATGTCAAGCATGATCCAAATTGATTTAGATGTTAATTGGAGTTAGTTAATTGCCACTTTGACACTGATTAAGCACGTGACATGGATCCCAATTATGCTCCAACAGTTAAGAAACTCCTTTTGTAATCTTTCTCCTCCATTTCGCCAAAATTAATTGGATTTCAAGGTGACACTTAATAGCTATAATTAACATCTAAACTAATTTTGGTCACATTTGACCTTCACTAATAAAGGTTAAGGGTATAACTGGGATTATGAGGATTGTAGGGGTACAAGTGAGAAAAGTCATTCCTTCGGAAACACAGATGCGAATTTCCCTTTTTTAATTAATTTGATCCATTAGAAGGAAAAAAAGAAGAAGAAAATAACAGAAAAAAATAAGAAAAACTACTTTACTCAGGCCTCAACCCCTCATCAAGAAACGTGGAATCCAGTGCATGACCAATTTGGATTTTCTCCGTTTCCTCTCTAATACACTTATATTTTAATATATTTCCTCTCTCCTTCATTAAAACATTATTTTTACTAAATAATTACAACCTTTAGATTTTCACAAGATTTGATCCTAACCGTTTAATGGTAATGGATGTTCATTTCTTTTCATGAAATGGAGAGGATCCTTACCCGTGCATGACACAACAAAGGTAATTACTAGCTACTACCCCTTCCTTTTCATATTTAGAGTGAACTTACAGTACATCATCTAACAAATAGTAAGAACCATAACTAAAGAGTCATTATAGAATTTCTAAAATTGACATTTATTTTCAGAAAGAAAAAAAAAATCAACATTAATTAATAGTAACATTAAATAAAAGGAAAAAAAAAAAAAAAAAATACTCCGTAACAATTAGGTGAGTAGTTGCATGTTGGACTCCATATTCACTTACCCTATAAAACCAACAAAAATCACTTCATGTTGAGTTTCAAGGGATACTAGTACTGAAAAATTCCCGTCCCGCAACCCAATGATACCTAATCATTTTTAGAGATATTCTACATGGTACCTCTGAGTTTTTAGAGTTTATACATGGCATCCCTTCTTTTTCGGAAACAAACATGGTGCCTCTGTGTTATCTAATTACCATTAGGCATAACCATAAACTTTATTACCGTCTAATTACCCAAATTATGGCGTTAAGTGCCTACGTGGATGCTTAGTTGGCTGCTTATTTGGCTATTGTGGGCTCTACTCACTTGGGCTGATTAAAATAAGAAACCCCCTTTATTTTCAAAACACTCTTCCTTCTTCTACACACTTTGCAGTCATCTCAACTCTGTTCTCTCTCTTTTCCTTCGTTTTTCATCTTCTTTGCAGTCATCTTGTTTGTCTGCTTCAATTATCATCATCACGCATCCATCATTTTCTAGTCTTCAGAATAGGTATGTAATTTTTTTTTTTTGCTTGCATGTTATAATCTAGATGTAAAACCCTAAATTAGCAAAATTTGTTACTGACAAATTCATGATACAAATTGCAGAAATGGCTAAAGTGTTGTTGAAAATGCATTGTATGGGTTTTGATGTTGATGTTATGGTTGAAGATGTTGACAAAACCCTTTTAATTGATATCTATCTTGAACTTTTTGATGAGGCTGTCAAAAAAGGGGCTCCTCTTCCTGAAAATCCATCTTTAGGGTATTCTTGTAAGAAGAAACATGTTTATTTGAGGGATGATAACGACCTTATGGATATGTTTAGTAGGTGTGATGGGATGAAAGAGATAGATATTTGGATTGGGACAAAGAGCAGACCATGTAAAATCCTTGAACTTGCTAAAACTTTGAGAGCATCGAATAATCAAGGAAATGCAAAAGTTGTTCCTGATCCTATTGTTGCTGATATACCTGTCCCTGAACCTGTCTCAAACCCTCCATTTAGGCCCAAATTATCCTGCAAGAGAGTGAGAGAACCTGACCCTATTACTGATAACCCACTTCATATTGTTGCTGATAACCCTCTTGATGAAATTACTCTTGATGAGATACCTCTTACTGTGGATGAGAGACCTGCTGTGAACACCCCAAGCAAAAGAAAGTCAATCAAATCTCCTTGTAAGACTAATGCTAGGGTGTTACAAACATCCCCTCCTAGAAGAACTCCTAGGTTATCCAAAGCACTACCAACCAATGCACCTTCTTCTGAGTTCAGCCAAGGCACTGAAAATCCTTCACAAGTATTCCTCGACACTAAAAATCCATCTGAAAATCCATCTAAAGTAGCCAAAGCCACTGAAAATCCATCTAACATACTAAGAAAACTCCCTAAGACTTCAGCTAAGAGATTGGGTAAGTTTATTGCTAAGAAACCTAGTAAAAGGAACTTGAGTCAAGTGAGTAGCTACAAAAGTAAAAGATGTGGAAGAGTGGTGTATGCTCAGGTAAGTGATGATGATGACAGTGACAATTCTTACATGCCTTCTGATGATGACATTGATGATGAAGTTGAGGATGTAAGTGATTTAGAGGTTGAGGATAATATGGTAACATCTGTATTGGAGTTTATTGATGATGGATATGTGCCATTTGAAGATCATACTTGGTTTGGTGATGAAGGAGAATATCAAAGGCAGGTGTTTGGGAATGGTGAGCTATATGACTGAAAGGAGTTTGGGTCAATTTGTTTGAGGCCATGGATATTATTCATGGACAAAGGGCATTTCAGGGAAGTCTTAAGGGATTTTTGCATTCAAGAAGGCTTTAGTTTGGTTGTTTTGAAGGCATGCAATAGGAGATACACTGCTGATTGTGCCTCACTAAACTGTTAATGGAGAATACATGCTAGTGTTCTACAAGATGGCACTACTTGGGCCATCAAGAGTATTAGGAACCCCGAGCATGGTTGTGAGGGCATAAGGACAAACAATCCTATGGCTAATAATTGTAAGTGGGTGGCTAAGAAATTTATGGAAGATATAAGAGCAAATCCAGCTATCACAGCTACTTCAATTAAATCATTGCTGATGGAGAGGTATGGACTTAAGATGGCAAATTCAAGCATTTATAAAATGAAGGATTTAGCTCTTAAGGAAATAAATGGAGGCCATGATGATTCATACAGACTTCTGCCTAGGTACTGTGAAGTTTTAAAGAAAACAAACCCTGGATATACTGCCCGCTGCTCTTGGGTTCAATTGGAGACTCCTACAAGGTCACTTCAATTTAAAAGCATAGCTGTGGCTTTCAAATCCCAAACAGAGGGGCTGATTAGGGGCTGTAGGAGTCTTATTGGGATTGATGGTACTCACTTGAAGAGCAACTATGGTGGGGTCCTTCTCTCTGCTGTTACTATTGATGGAAACCAAGAACTATTCCTTGTTGCAGTTGCAGTGGTTGAGGCAGAGAACAAAGACATTTGGTCTATGTTCTTTTGGCATCTTAAAAATCTTCTCAAAGACAGTGATAGGAGAAATTGGACAATCATATCAGATAGGCAGAAGGTACTTTGAATTTGTGTTTTATTTTCTTGAAATATTATCAGATACTACAAAGACACTGAATTTGTGTTTTATTTTCTGTAAATTTTACATACTTTGATTGAAATGTAGGGTGTTGAACCTGCATTGGAGAGTATGTCGCTTGAGGCCAGCAGAAGATTCTGTGCTAGGCATTTGTGCAGCAACTTCAAAAAGGATCATCCTGGTGTATTGATGCATAAGCTATTTTGGGCTGTTATAGATGCTCCATCGCTGTTTTTCTACAACGAGGCAATGGAGAAGTTGGTTTCACATGGAGCTTTAGGTTGTAGAAAATGGTTTATGGACTTAGGGCCTAGGGAGCTATGGGCTAAACATGCATTTGACACAAGTTTGTCAAATGATGAAAATACATCTAACTTTGTTGAAAGCTTCAATGCTACCTTAGGAGTTCATAGATGTAATCCTATTTTAAGCATGCTTGAAGGTAAATGGCTTTATACTTTAATACTTACCCAAATGGTTTTGTGCTAAGTTATGTTGAAAGCTTTAATGCTTACTTAATACTGAAAGGGTTTATGTTGCACGGGTGGGGAGGATTGCCATGGTTAGGCATGTGGTGTTGTCCGAGGTTATTCGGACCGGGTACCCCATTGAAGAGGTTCATGTGTTGGCTCAAGTGACATAGTTCTTAAAAGGATTGTAAGTACTACTCATATCAACAAGATGCATCTTCTTTTCTGGTGGCTCATCTTAAGAACTTTTCAGTTAAGCGTGTTTGCTGGAGAGTAGTCTTGGGATGGGTGACCTCCTGGGAAGTTCTCAGGATGCGTACGAGTGAGGACAAAGTGCGCTGGAAAGGACCCGTGTTGGTTTGTGGGCGATGTACGCAGCCTGACGAGCTACCGTGAGTGACATTTCGGCCTTTAGTTGGGGTCGGGGTGTCACAAATGGTATTAGAGCAACCCGGCGACCGTGTGGTGATCTTGTGTCTTGTTGGCCAGGTACGCACCTAGCTGGGGAGGATTCCGGAATGCTATATTGTTGGTAGCTACCAGGCGCAACTAGGATGTTGCGTTATTCAAGTGGGGGTGTGTAATACCCGCTGTTGTCCGAGGTTATTCGGGCCGGGTACCCCGTTGAAGAGGTTCATGTGTTGGCTCAAGTGACATAGTGCTTAAAAGGATTGTAAGTACTACTCATATCAACAAGATGCATCTTCTTTTCTGGTGGCTCATCTTAAGAACTTTTCAGTTAAGCGTGCTTGTTGGAGAGTAGTCTTGGGATGGGTGACCTCCTCGGAAGTTCTCAGGATGCGTACGAGTGAGGACAAAGTGCGCTGGAAAGGACCCGTGTTGGTTTGTGGGTGATGCAGCCTGGCGAGCTACCGTGAGTGACCTTCTGGCCTTCAGTTGGGGCCGGGGTGTTACAAGGCATGCTACTAGACGGCATGCAGCAGATTCATGGCCTGACGATGGTATTTGCCCAAACATAGTAGCAAGGTTAAGGAAACTAAAAATAGAGTCAATGACATGTAAGTCCCTGAATTCTTGTTGAGGAAAGTTTGAAGTTCTGGATGGCCATTCTTATTTTAAAGTTGATTTAAATGAATTGACTTGTGGTTGTGGTCTGTGGCAACTAAGTGGCATTCCATGCAAGCATGACATTAGGGCCATCCTTGATTCTAACAAAGAGCTAGTGAACGATGTGAATGAATGGTACTCAGTGAAGGTGTACAAAGAGGCTTATGGTCTGAACATCAATCCAGTACCAGATTCAGAGCAGTGGCCTGAGTATGAAGGGCCAACCTTGATACCTCCAGCTTTGAGAAGAGCAATAGGCAGGCCAGCAAGAAACAGAAAGAGGGAGCCTAGAGAGGAAAGGAAATGAAATGAAAGGAAAGGAAAGGAAAGGAAAGAGGTCTACTTCAGTTAAGCGCCAAAAATGCAAGTGTTTTGGACACAATTCCAAGACTTGCAAAGGTGGGTACACTACTAAGGAAAGACAACAGATGGAGGCAAGTACTAGCACTACAACAGCTCCAACAACAAGAAAGTCATCAGCTTTGGTTATTCACTCTCAAACATCAGTCAACATCTCAACCTAGGAAACGACAAGTAATGCCAAAGGTGAAGCAAGCACTAGCAAAGGCAAAGGGCAGAAAAGGAAGACCATGAAGTAGCAGCTGACCATGAACTACTGAACTATGTACAGAACCTACTATTAGAACTCTCCTTTCTGTTCTTTTGGCTAAATTTTGTTGCAACAGGTTTCTTCACTTCAACAACCACTAATGGAGTAGCATGAAGACTTGAAGTAGTAGTAGTAGCAGCTTTTTGCTAAGTAGTCTTAAGCACAAATGGCTGAACTTGTGCTTTGATGTTTTGTTAATCTTTTAATAGTAGCTTCTACTTAAGCATCACTTGAATGGTAAGTAGCAGCTTCTACTTAGATCGACAATTATTTTGTCAATGTTTTGTGAATGGTATTTGTCAATGTTTGTTAATGTTTTGTCAATGTAGCACCATCACTTGAATGATATTTGTCAATGTTTTGAGAATGGTGTTGTTCCAAAATGAATATTCTGTATAATGCTTTATTAATGAATGAAGAAGAATGTTTTTATTCAAACTCGCTTATTTTATTTCATCATTTCATTACTTAAGTAGTAACATTACAATAAGCATTACAAACATCAAAGTAATACATTTCATGTAAAAGTTCACAGTTGAAGTAAATTCGACAAGGACCGTCTTCAACTCAACAATACCGTCTTCTGTGATTCTAGCACTCACAGCGTCTTCGACTTCATCTTCAACTCCATGTGCACATCTACTCTTGAAAGCCTTCGTAATGGTGACATGATCTTCCGACAACCACATTACGAACTAATTACAATCTAAGCATTTGAAGTAAGCTTTCCTTGGGTTGTTAATGGATCCCGATATCTTAATTATAGCATTTTTTCCACATCGATTACAACATTGGTTCCTAAATTCAATACCATCTAAGGGTCATTTCCTCCAAGATGAAGAAGAAGACATGACTCAAAAACAAAAGAAAAGGAAAAAAAAAATGACTATGAAAAGAGGAAGAAAGCAAAATGAAGAAAGAGTGAAGAAATGATGAGCTGATGTAAATGTGAGTAAAAAAAAATTGGCGCAAGGAAATTAAATAGACCAATTTTGGAGGGAAAGTAAGGAAAAAATTAGAGGGAAAATGAAATTTGGAGGGAAAAAAATCACGCCCAAAATAGCCAAATAAGCAGCCAACACACCCTTCCACGTAGGCACTTAACGCCATAATCAGGGTAGATTAGACGGTAATAAAGCTTAGGGTTACGCCTAATGGTAATTAGATAATACAGGGGCACCATGTGTGTTTCCAAAAAAGAAGGGGTACCATGTAGAAACTCTAAAAACTCTAAAAACTCATGGACACCATGCAGAATAACTCTAATTTTTATAAGTTTAGGTTAAATTATAAACGTCACATATCAACAATACACAAAATTTTCATGTACCATATACTCCGTTTTAAGTAAAGGTACAAGTACTAGTTATTTTGAACTAATAAATTAATTATTAGATAATAAAAAATACTGTAAATAATCGAGTTATATATATAGAAACAAGTTCAAACAAGACACCCTAATTATGTTGAGACATAGGATGAAACTGTACGGTACAGAACTCTAACAGAAAAATAAAGAACTTTAACAGAGAAATTTGAAACTTCAAGAATCGTGAAACTATAACAAAAAGTGTCGGTCGGTCGACAGCCGTTCTAGACCGGCAGACACTTTTGTTATAGTTTCACGATTCTTGAAGTTTCAAATTTGATCAACTATTTAACGAGGTATAAATAAGACACTCTTCATAAGTACGGAGTATAGGTTTAGCATTACGTAAAACTATAACGAATGTGTAGACAATCACTTCAAATTAAAATAAGTTAATACTCCGTATAGCATATCTATTGCTAAGAAGTAAATTGATTGTAAAATAAAAAATATATATAAATTACTTTATCCAACCTATAAAAGTCTTCTAATACAATATTTTAATTAAGGGCCTAAATCGATTTTTCTTTTGTCATCTATCTTAGATTTCAGTTGCCCTTCAAAAAATCATTTGAATGCAAGTCAATCAAATATAATTTAATTTGTGTTAATTAAAAAAAAAAACCCCGTTAAAATAAAATCATGTATTACTTTGAATTAAAGAAATAAACAAAAATTATCTGCAATGTATAGTTTTAATTGCCAATAATAATTATATATATCATTTACAATGCAGAGTATATAGTTTTAAAAAGGCTTTAAATACGTACAATAATAATCAGTATCTTTAATACTAATATTATTCTCTCTTTAGCATATTCACTTACTCCATTAATTATTTTGTTATAAATTTTGGTTGTAAATAATTAGGTGATATACATCATGTAAATTTTGGTCAACCTGCGAGAGGTCTTGTCACCCCGACCTAACCCACCAAAATACGGGTAGAGTGATAGATGTTATTTTTATATACTTTTACCCCCGTCCCGAGCTGATTTTTATTGTCAAAATGCGCCTTACGGGGCCATTTTGTTCTCACATTACGTCCTAGAGGCGCTTTTGTTGTTTTTCCGTGTTTTACAGGATTTTATACATTTACTAGGCATTTGAGCTGATAAGTGGATACGACGGAAATCCAAAAGACGACGTAAAGTGGAGCTCGGGACCGAAAACCGAGAACTGGAGCAAAGGGGCCGAAATTTGGAGGAAATTAGTAGCAGCCGAAGTTGTTAGAAAACAAGAGCCCAAGACGGATGAGTTCGGTTGACTTTTGGCCACGAGCCGGTCCGACTAGACCGACGGCCGGTCGACCGGCTATGTAACAACCTGGTTTTTTTTCGTGACTTTAATTAAACTAAGGCGGAAAATTAATTAAGTCTATATATTACAAACCAGCTGTTATCGTCTTACAAACTCAATATACATGATATGAGTTTAAAGCTAAAACAGAGTATTTGAATTACAATCTCTCAAAGGAGTACAAAATAAGGTAAAACCATCCCCAGCATTTAATAGCGTTAGTCTCGGGGTACCTGCAATTTATTATCATTTTCTCGCATCACTCTTTCGATACATGTAAATCTAAAACGTATGTAATATAGGAAATAAATAAATAAAAACACATTGCAATTAGGCAAGCAATACATATAAGGAATTATAATGATTCAAAACATGAGCATACATCCAATCACATAACGTACAACACTCATCAATAATCATGCTCAATAAAGCGTATTTCAACACTTAGGATCATAATCATTCAGACAATAATCAATCAAAACAAGGAAATACATCCATCATACGTTAACTAATGAGTCTTCGTTAGTAAGGCGGAATCATGCAGACATAATCCGCGCAGTAGCAATCAGGGCCAACATAACTTGGACATGTCTGAATTTGCTGGAGATATCTAAGGTAATAAGAACGGCCATATCCCTTGTCTAATGTATGCATACACTACCTATCGAGGATCATACGTATTCGCTATTCAAAAGGTATCACCGACGAAAAAGTTCGACTATCACCAGAGACGGGTACCCCCGGATGGGGCTGGTATTTTCCAATTACTATCTATGGGCTCACGGAGATATCAATGATGCCCCATCCCTGAGGTTGTATATCCCGCACCGAATAACAATCTTAAATCGTTATAACGCCTTTAGCAACTCTGGGAGGGAGCTAAAGTCCCCATAGACAGCTACCTCATTAACTTCGAATTCAAAAGTCGCGACATGGCGAATAATCCTAGTATTTTATTCAAGTAGCTCGTTTTATCAAATTCTTATTTTCTCGTTCAATCGTAACATGTGTTAATTCTAAAACTTAAATATATCGTCGAACTTTGTATAATGAAATTTTAGTTCTAGCAGTTCTTCAGGTAAACAGAACACATAGAAAACTTAAATATTTATTTTGAGTCCGTTCGTAAATTTTAAATATTTTTACTATTCATTATTACTATTCATGACGGTTACTATTCATCATTTTACTATTCATCGTAATTACTATTCATCGTATTTACTATTCATCGTATTTTTATACGTATTCGTATTTTCGTATTTCGTATTTCTACGTATTTTTATACGTTTTCGTATTTCGTATTTATACGTATGCGTATTTTTATACTTCGTATTTATACGTATTATATACGTATGCGTATTCTTATACTTCGTATTTATACGTATTTTTATACTTGTACGTATTTTTATACTTCGTATTTATACGTATTTTTATACTTGTACGTATTTTTATACTTGTGTGTATTTCTATACTTTATACATATTTTCATACCTAGGATATTTTTAGGTGTAAAACTAAGCTTTTATTTACTAAGTATAAAATTCTAGTTTCAAAGTTGTTAAGTTCGTTTTGTATTTAGTGATTTGAAAAATTATTTTAAATGTAAAACACGGTTAAATTTAGTCATATACTTAACTAAAATTTTAACGGTTTCAAATTTTAGCGACGTTATCGTAGTTCATTTTAAATAGTCCGTATGTCCAAATCCAAATTTAAGCAAAAGTAGTAACACTCGAAATTGTTCATTTTAATACGTGTAACGTTTATTTTTATCGGTTTCGTCGATTCTTTTTATTGACGATTTATTTTACAATCTAATATAATCCTAATTACTATTCAACTTTAGTGACTAAGTGATAAATTCATTTTGATCAAAATTGACCCAATTTAAGTGATAAAACCGTGGCCCCTATTTAGTTTTAGCTATTTATTTCTTTTTATGTTTTTATTTATAATTCATTACTTTAACTAAATAAATTACTTAAGTGATAAAAACAAAAAGTGACAAAATCAATTAGGGTCCAAAAATGAACCCTAAACCGTGGCTCTTTACTCCCTTATACATTTCATTTTTGTTTTCTAATTTATCGGTTTTCGACTTAAAGTTTTTATATACTAATTATTTAAATCATACTAAAGTGACTTAAACTAACTTGCAATTTCCACTAAACATTTTATTATATTTATGAATAGTGTTTTTACTCACTTTAAATTTCTAACTTTCATATTTTAAAGATTTAACTTATTTAACTTATATATTTAGTTTTGTATTTACTTATTAGTTAATAAAAACAATAATTAACAATACACATAACATATATTATAAATCAAAATGAGTTAAAACATCAAGAACACATGAAAATATGAATAACATATCTGTTTTTCTAAAGAACACATTTAACTCAAATTTTCATATGGTTATATAATTTTCTCAAATTTTACCAACAAGTCTAATTTACCTAAACTAACATAACATATTATTTTCAAAAATTAAAACTAAAAATTGGTCCAAATAAATGAAGAAAACCGTGGCTTTGTATATATATTTCACAATTTTTATTTTTGATTTTTATACTACTAATTCTATATCTTATTTCCTTTATATTATATATGTATTTAACTTAGGTGAAAATCATATCTAAACATTATCAACTAAATGTAATACACTTCAAACACAAAAATAACAACAATTGTTCAAACACATATATACTTTAAAACATTTAAATTTCACAACAATTTCATTTTAAGTCCAAAACATAAACTAATTACATTTTCATATACATCTTATTCATAGTCTTTCAAGCATGCAATTAACAAAAATTAAAACGAAAAATTAAACCAAAAACAAGGGTGATGCCGTGTGACTTTTAGGTGGACAACAATTATTATTTTTCGATTTTTGTCTTCTAATTTAACATACAATAATTAGGTGACATAATAATTCATGCATGCAATCAAAACATCAATTAGGAAAATAACATGTATACAATTAGGTTTAGTGCTTAACATTCATAGTGTGCGAGAGCACCTTGATTAGGTTAGTGAAAATGAAAGCCTAGCAATTGTCGGGATCGATTATGTTGTCGAAACACTAAGATCGATGGCTCCACCTTGCTCCTTGTCTTTGGATAAAATTAGTACATACAAATGAAAATAAACAAGTTAGTAATTTATTATAAACTAAACTAACTAAATTAAAAATTTAAAGTGTAGTAGTATTTTTAGGTTTAGGTGATGTTTAAATTTTCATGAATTTGATTTATGTTCATAATTATTTACAAGTTAAAAGAGGAGGTGATTACTAAAATAATTGGTGGAGAAATTATTTAAGTGTTTAAGAATTTAAAGTAAGAAATAAATGATTTAAGGAAGAAAAGTGAAAGGAAGGAGATGAAGATCATAAGGAGTCTTGAAGTTGAACATGAAGTTATGCTTACTTAGGGTTTAGAGTTGTGTTTTATTAGAGAGAAAAGACTTAGAGTTTTTCTTGTGTTTGTGTGTAAATGAAAAGTGTAGTAGTGAATTGTATACTAGTGTAGTAGTAATGTATGTATTGTATTTGTGTATTAAAAATGTATAATCTTTAATTTTAAGGAGCTAAATTAAGTGATGATGAAAACATAGGAGTGTAAGGGGATTAGACATGGTAGTAAAGTAGAAAAAATGGAAGAGGATAGCATTGAGCCACGAGGCTCAATATCTCGGCCAAGCTACCATCAAGTGGCCCGATTTTTTCGTTTTTGAAATTTTCGATTTACGCGCACGCGAAAAGTCTCGAAATAAAATATATGATCTTAAAATAATGGTTCGAAGTAAGATCGAAAATAAAAATGAAAATAAACTTCGAAAGGTGATCAAAACAAAAATTGGGTCAAAACCCTCGAAACTTGAATAAAAATTCATTTGGTCGAAATGCTTATTTTCTTCATTGAATGTTAACGATTTAAATAATTATAATCAAACGTCAAAAAGTTTATCAGTTTAAAACACGTGTGACTAATTATTTCGATATTTAGCGAAAGTGTTAGTTAAATAGAATCGAAATAGTAATTTGTTATTAATATAATATGATTTATAAATAATAATCAAAATGATTAAATCTTTAACCAAAATAGTTGATGTTAAGTGTTGAATTTGTGCAAGTCAAAATAGAAGGAAATTAGGTGACTTAGTCACCTTAAGTGGCTCGGCCACTTTGGTCAAATTTGACCTCGTTTTGCGCGCCGAAATTTGTCGTTGAAAAATTTGTCGTCAATTCGTCATTTTATTTATCGGGTTCGAATATGTAAAAATAAAGTTTAAATTCGATATATATCAAAATGGTTTTAGTTCAGGCGCAAGAAAAATTGTAGTGTATAGCGCTAGGAATTAATTGGATGAGATTGTCTAATTATTGATTTCTTAGTTATGATTAGCTTAAATTAACACGGGATGTTACAGGCTACCTGGCAAGATGACTTTCTGGACTATTTTAAGAAGTTGCGGACGAAAATATTAAAGTCTTGGAGCCGGCCTGTGACCGGCGGCCGGTCGACCGGCCTTGACGATTATTTTATACGGAGATTTGTAATTTTATGGTATTTAATTAGAAAACATTATTTTAGTTTATCTGATCATTAGTTAGGCCTAATCTACGAATATACTCTCTATTCTCTCTCTTTAGTTCTAGTTTTACTTTTCACCTTTAATCTTAGAAATACTCAAGCTTTAATTCGGGAGATTGAACTTTGTAACCGTTGGTACTTCGTATTTGATATTTCAAGCGCTTGCTCTTGGTAACATAGGCGGATTTATGGGGGGTTCTACGGGTTCCTATGCACCCCCAAAGAATTCTGAAATAAATATTTGTAAAAGAAGTATTGTACAGCAATCAACACTAGCAGAGTTGGTTTTGTTTGACAAGTTAAGTACAGCTCGTGAGCCTTTGGTTCTGAGTTCAAACCTCATGCATAGCATTTTTTTTTTCAAAATCTTTCTACACATGTCATATTTTTGCTTTCTGTTTCTTGTTTTTTCTTATGTTTTGTTTCATTTTTTTAGAAGAGAAGAACCATAGCATAAAAAAAATCATGAATAAAATGAATGAATTAAAATATTTTATAAAAATTATAAATTGAATAATATTAACTATTTATCGCTATGATAACCCAATATTAAATTAATAAAAAATAAAATTAAACTTTTTTCATGTATTATTACAATTTTTTTTGCACCCCCATTTTGAAACGTCTAAATCCGCCTCTGCTTGGTAATTATATATGCTTCTTGCTTTCAACTTTCTTTATTCCTTAATTAATTCATCGTTTTATTCCTTAATTGCTTTAAAAAGTTTGTTTTTACCCTTAATGTTAATTAATTGCTTTAAAATACGAAAAGTTTGTTTATAAAGTTGAAAAATTCCTTAATTGCTTTAAAATGTTAACATTAATTGCTTGCTGTAAAATGTTATCATTAATTGCTTTAAAATGTTAATTAAGCAATTAAGCAATTAAAAGGTTAATTAATTGCTTTAAAATGTTAATTAAGCAATTAAGGGCAAAAACAAACTTTAAAAAGTTGCTTTAAAAAGTTTGTTTATCAAGTTTGCTTTCAACTTTCAATTAAGGAATTTTTCATCGCTAGACTCTATGTTATTAAAGAGTTTGTTCGTAATAGAGATTTTAAACGTTATTAATTTTTTGTATACGAGTTTTACTCCCGTTGTATACTTTTTTCATTTTGTTTCCCAACCCTACCCTTTTTTTACTCCAGTTGTATACAAAATTCTCTCTTTTTCTAATCAAACTTTTCTTAAACTAAATTCATCAAATTTTCCAATTAATCAATTTTGTAGTTTTGATAATGAATTCAATGAAGTAATAATCGGATTCAATTTCATCATTTTTCATTAAAATGGTGGATTTTTATTAATTTTGATAAATTGAACTCAAAATTGCAATTAGGGTTTGTATGAGGAGGGGATTTGGGTGGCGGCCGGCGGCGGGAGGTAGACCGAGGCGGCGTCAGTAACGCCGGCACCGGCGTTGGGGCCGGTGGTGGTCAGCATCGTCAAGCTAATTTGTGGTGGTTTGAATGAGAAAGGCTTTGTGGTGGTTTGTATAATAAAGGCTTAGTGGTGGGGCCCGAACACAAGGTGGGGCCACCATGGGTCGTTGACGCCGGCGTGGTGGCCGCCGGTTAGAGGGTGGCCGGAGTTGTGGTGTTGCTGGCCGGAGATAGGTAGGGGTGGTGGTGTTAGTTGCCCTAATTTTTTTTTTTTATTTTATTTTATTTTTTTTTTTTTTTTTTTTTTGTATATTGTGGGAGTAAAAAGGGTAAAGTTGGAAATATCAGTGTAAAAAGTATACAACGAGAGTAAATCTCGTATACGAAAAATCAATACCCTTTTTAAAAAGTTTGTTTTTCAATTAGGATTTAGGGGAATTTGTGACGATCGATTTGGGAACATGTTTTAATTGCTTTATTTGATTGAAATTCTGCAAGTTGATTTCTTCCTACACGTTTATATTATCAATTGAACTTAGGGACGCCTAAATTGAATTGTATCTTGGTAGTTTTAATTTAAGATCGGAAGCCTAATTGAAACTAGCTTAGACTTGCACTACGTATTTGATGAGTTAGGTTTAGTAAGTTGCGAGAGCCCGCTAAATCTGCTTAAGGTTAATATTGATTCGAGAGAGCGTATTTCATACCTAATCACTTGCATAGCTTCAATTCGATCATTATTTCTTATAAGGTTCAGTTCCTGAATCAATGTCACTCTGAACCCGATGCCCTAATATTTCTCTCTTTACTTATAACTAGAGCTGTCAAAATCTGACCCGACCCGATAAACCGCCCGAAACCGACCTGTAAATGACCCGAAGTAAACCTGCCTTTTTCGACCCGAACCCAAAATCTACCCGAACCCGAAATGACCCGAAAACAATGGGTCGAAACCCGACCCGTAGCGGGTTAACCCGTTGACTAAAAAAACTTACGTTCCCATATATAAAATGTCTTTATCAGTTTCAATTTACATGTAAAATTTCTACTACACACTAATTTTAAACATTTCACACCTAATAAATTTTTCATAATTGAAAATTTTCACTTAAATAATAATCTTTATTATTCAATAATTATAAAATCAATCATTTTAATAGTATTTGTTAGTTACATACTTACATTTGACATTATGAATTTGAGGCATCTGAATCGTTATTATTAAATTTTGAAACAAAATATATGTGGAGAATAAATGAGAAAAATGAGAAAAAGAAAATGATATATTTTTAAGTCGGTAGTTCGAGGTAACATTTTAAATTTGAATATACAACTTGGAAACTACATATATGGATCTAATATTATAAATATCGATTTAATAGACACACACGCATCTATAAACTTATTTTAAGTTTTCAGTTTTGGAACTTATAATTAAAAAAAAAAAAAAAAAATAAAAAAATAAAAAAATTTAATAATATATAAATTAGAGTTGGTTTTATTCTAAATATGGGAGGAAAATAGTGAAAACTTATCAGTACCACCCAAAGTCTTCACATTAGTAATTCACCCACTTGTCAGTAATGATTAATGAAGTACAGTTACAAGGGATAACTTCCACTAATCTTAATATTTGTGTTTTGGCATCAGGTAAAGTTTGACTATAAAGGAAGATAATAGTTTTTTTTACTGAAAATTAATCCGTTATACAAAAAAAAAAAAATATGGATAAAAAGACGTTGATTAACCCGTATTTTGACCCTAACCCGACCTGGAACCCGTGTACACCCGACCTGTATACTACCCGAACCCGAAATACACCCGACCCGTATGTTACCCGTATAATAGTTACCCGAACCCGAAACCCGCCCGCCCGACCCGTTTGACAGGTATACTTATAACCTTTTTTTTTTTTTTTTTTTTTTTAGCTACTTTACTCTTAGTTAATCCTTAATTCAACTTGATAAACAAACTCCTTAATAACATAGAGTCTAGCGAGTTTAATAGTTTTTACCCTCTCCCTGTGGATTCGATACCTGCTTACTACTAGCTATTAGTTAGTTGTCTCGTAGGATATATTTTCGAGCGACGTGAGAGAGTTCAACTTTTTAAAAACTCTATTTTAGTGTGATAATTTTAAATCAAAATAATTAATTATAAACTCTATTTTAGTGTGATAATTTTAAATAAAAATAATTAATTATACAAGTATAATAAAGAGATAAAATTTAGTTGTGTGGAAAAAATGATAACAATTGTAACTTAAATTTCGTTTTGTTTCTTGCAGAATTCTACTACTTGGCAAACTGAACTTGCTGGGTTAGCATCTATAAATACAATATGAAGCTTGCTTGCACACTAATCGTTTAACTTTCCTTCTTCATATTAACTTTTATTTTCTATTTTTCATTTCTATTTTTATTTTTATTTTTCTGTAACCTTCTTAATGCAATTACACATATTTATGTCTTTCAATTTAAAAAGGTATGCGCACATTCATATTATATGCTGTAATTTCAATTATTTGTTCATTTATTAAGATTAATTGTCATTCGAACTGATTATAAATTAAAAGGGCAGTCAAAGGTTAATTATAGATGTATCCATATTATTATGTGATCTTATGTGATCTTATTATCTATTCATTTGTTAGATTCAATACGCTCATATGTCGTTGTATAATAGTAACAACTAAACTATATCGAGTATAATCATGTGAGAGAGTACAAACTTTTTCGGCTCATAAATTACACCAGTTCAAATTAATTTTGTGACATCAAGAGTTTAAACTCAATTAAAAAACAAGTATTTCTAAAGCCTATGTAAGCTTAATTTTTATATTTCGAAATTCGCGGCAATTTTCAATATGTTATCTCAAGATGTTTCCATGTTGTTAGAATTAATCAAATACGGAGTATAACATTCTGCTATTTTGTTTCAAGTATATGATTATCTCGACATGTTTCAATATGATTATCAAATTAATCAATTATGATTATCTCAAGATGTTTCAATATGGTATCCCGGTATTTTGTTTCTTTTAATCAAATTAATTACAATGTTAGAATTTTATTATATTTATAGAAAGTTTGCTTTAAGGTGTTTTGTTTCTTTTAAACAAATTAATTACAATGTTTTAAAAAATTAATTATAAATCTTAATTTAGGAATCTGATGATAGATTATGATTAATATGTACCCTAAACTCACCCATATCCATACCCACCTAAATTGAAAAAAAAATAAAAAAAAATGACATTTATATACAATCCATTTAATTTCAGGTGAATGTATATCCACAGTATCACTATTGTGTATAATATCGATTTTATTAATAATGTTGTTTAACAATTTGTGTAAATATATTATGCCTCCCAATTAAAACCATTATCTATTAGTAATCTTTAACTAGACATTGCAAAATTGGTTTATCTTTATGTTTATGGAATTAGATATATTTATAATGCAACGATTTCTCAGCCATGCTCGAAGTCCATGTTGAATACAACACTACACTTTAGTATTTCCAATTATATTAAGATAATATAGATAGATTTTCTTTAAACTTAATCAAATTAAGAAAACGTTAATATTATCATATTAAAAATACACGAATTAATATTATTCATGCACTTCATATCACAAGAATTATATAAAGAACGGTCAATCTCCATAACCTCAATTGATATGTACGTTATTAACTTTAATTAAATGACTACGTACTCGTATTATGTTATTTGATTGCCTATCATTTGCATGATATCTAATTTGCATACTCGATCAATACGTGTTGGTTCAAATTAATAATGATATTATTAATAAATTGTGTTATTTATATTTTTGTCCAGGTGATTCGCACAACATTCGCTGTACTCGCTGAGAGACGATTCGCGAGAAAATTCATGACCTAATTGAGATAAAAGTGACCGAGTAACAATTTAGGTGTGTTGCATGGTTTAAGAATAAGTCAAACTCATATTAAGTGTTTGTTTAGTATTTTTGAGGGTTTCATACTCATATCTCATATCCAAGGATGAGGTGAGTATGAGATTGATTCCCATATAAATCGGAACAAAAAATATATGACATATTAGAAAATAATTTTTGTATATACATAATTGATAAAAAAATTATTTAAAAAATTTTAACTATTAAAATATTAATTTCATTTTTTTGGAAAATTTTGACCTTAATTGAGATTCAACCTCATATGGAGTACCATTTAAAATTGAACCAAACACAAGGTATGAGAAATCAAGCTTCAACCTCATACCATGTACGATTCTTTATTCCAAACCAACTCATTTACGAAACAAAAAACACTCCTTTAATTGATTAGCCTTAAGGCCCTTAAACTTGAAATAAAATTGATTCCGCCTAAATTATTTAACTATTGTAAATTTGTTTGTTGTTACTAAAATTTAAATTTGTTCTTTTATCAATAATTATATACTCCCTCTATTTCATTATTCATTTAGCCCCAATTTTCTTTTAAGCAAATTTTAATCATTTAGCCCCATTTTCAAATTCATCCACTTTAAGCATTAAAAATTACCATATTACCCATACTTTTTCACATTTCCACATAAAAATAACTCTTACATTCAATAAAAAGACTACTTTAGCCTTACTTTATTCCCTTTTCTTAAACGTTGAGCCAACCCCTAATGGGGCTAACTCATTGAAAAGGAGGGAGTATATTTTTGCAAAATTATGAATAAAGTATTAAATTATTATTTTCAAAATTATAAAATTAATAGTTCAAGCAATATTAATATATTTAAAGGCAATCTAAATCCAAATCGAAGTTATGTAATGCAATTTAAAATATTTAAAAGATTGAAAATGTAAGGATATAAAACTAACTTTTTAATTATTTAAAATAAACTTACAAAACAACAAAAATGTTACAAAAATAATTGACGGCATTGATAAGATAATATACTAAAAGATCAATAATTTGTATGATCAGATGTTACCTTCGATTGCAACAAATTTGTAACATATTCTCTTCAAAATAAAAATTACATATATTATCAAACATTTAAGACAATTTTAGAAAAATTACAAAAATTTCAAATTTTTGAAAAATTAAAGCGAAAACAACAAACAATATTACTTTTAATTTTATGTGGTCCAAAGGACATCTCAATTTTATAAATCTAAAATTTGTTCCAAATTCAAAATATAAATTATTGAAAAGACATTTTTCATAACCCATGCAACGCACGAGCTTTACAACTAGTATTACAATAACACAAATTCTCATTTAAGATCACTTACCCGTCTTAAGCTTAAGACGGGTCGGGTCAACCCTTTTTTTTTTCCTTAATTTATTTTTTCAAGACCCAAAATTTATTTTTAAAAACTTTTGTCAAAAATAGTGTTTATAGGGTTATTGAAAATGGTAACAAAGTAATGTAAAATGGTAACATATTATATTATATTTGTAACATATTATGAAACATAGTAAATAAAAAATTGTCATAACATTTGTTTAATATGTTACCATAATTGTATAATATGTTACCAAAATAGGTTAATATTAAATGATAAAATATTATACTTTAATGTAACATATTTGTATTTTGCATTTTCATACTAAAAAACTTGATAACAATTCATTAATAAATGATAACATAATACATTATCATCCAAATATAATAAATTTATATTCGTAAAATGTATTATGTTTTAATTTTTTGAGAATGTCACCAATATAATATGGTATGTTACCATTTTTATCAATATTGTTACCATTTAAAATTTGTGTTTTTTTCGTTATTTGAGTTAAGTTTTTTTTTTTTTTTTTTAAAAAAAAAAGGTCTTAATAAAAATTTGAAAAAAAATAATAATCAAAACGGGTCATATTTGACCCGTCTTAAGCTTAAGACAGGTATAGTGGTCTTAAGCAAGACTTTCTGTTACTATAATAGCAGGTAAAACATAATGTCAGGGGCGGGCCTGGGGGCCAAGGGGGACCCATGCCCCTCCACTCATTTTCTAAAAAATTAAATAAATATTTAATGACAAAAAAATAGACAATTGTTTATGGTAGTGCAGTTAGTTGGAGCATTGAATTAGGTGTAGGAGGTCTCGAGTTCAATTCCTAGATCCTACATTTTATTATTTTGCTTGTTTTAAATATTATTTTATTAAATAAATATCTAATGACCAAAAAATAGACAATTGTTTATGGTAGTGCAGTTAGTTGGAGCATTGAATTAGGTGTAGGAGGCCTAGAGTTCAATTCCTAGATCCTACAATTTATTATTTTGCTTATATTAAATATTATTTTATGAAATTTAAAGCTCACTTAATTATCATATTAATAATTTCCCCCAAAAAAAGAACTACATGTTGTGAATAGAGGAGATTAAGAGAGGATTGAGAGAGGATTAGAGAGAATGGGATGATCTTATTCCATATGAGGGGTCATCTATATATAGTACATAGGAGAGCTAGGGTTTACACAAAACCCTAATAGAACAATGGGTTGGGCTTGTACATCCATATCTAGGGTTTACATAACACTCCCCCTTGGATGTACAATTATTTGAAAAAAAATGACTCGTAAAAACTTTAGTAGATAAAACCTAATTGGACAAAACTCTAATAAAGAAAAATACAAGTAATCTCCGAAATACGCATTATGTGTTGCCTCGTTAAAAACCTTGCCTGGAAAACCCAGTGGGACAAAACCATGGCTAAGGGAAAAAGAGTGCAACGCGTATATTACTCCCCCTGATCAAAATATGGCTTGATATCCTTGAGACGACGTAAACCAAGTTGGGTCACTAACTTCTCAAATGTCTTGCTCGGAAGCGCCTTTGTGAACAAATCTGCCAAATTATCACTGGAACGAACTTGTTGTACACTAATAACGCCCTCCTTCTGCAGATCATGAGTGAAAAAGAATTTCGGCAAGATGTGCTTCGTTCTATCACCTTTGATGAATCCTGTCTTCAACTGAGCAATGCAAGCGGTATTGTCTTCATGTAAGATAGTCGGTGTTTCATTATTTTGAGATAAACCGCAAGATCCCTCAATATGATGGACAACGGATCTTAACCATACACATTCTCGACTGGCTTCATGAATCGCCAATAACTCTGCGTGATTTGAGGAGGTGGCCGTTATAGTTTGCTTCACCGAGCGCCATGATATAGGAGTATCACCACATGTGAACACATAGCCGGTTTGAGAACGACCGGTATGTGGATCAGATAGATAACCTGCATCAGCAAAACCAACTAAACCAGTTTTGGATTTGTTAGAATAATACAAACCCATATCTGAAGTACCTCGAAGATAACGAAGTAGGTGTTTAACCCCATTCCAGTGCCTCTCAGTTGGGCATGAACTATATCTTGCTAGTAAATTGACAGAAAACGAAATATCAGGCCTCGTGTGGCTGGCAAGATACATCAATGCCCCAATCGCACTTAGATATGGTACCTCAGGACCAAGGGCCTTTTCATCATCTTCCTTGGGTCTAAACGGATCATCATTTACATCAAGTACTCTGCCAACCATTGGAGTATTCAGAGCATGTGCTTTATCCATTTTGAATTGTTTTAGCACTTTATCGATATAGGTTCCTTGATGTAATAAAACTCCGTTCTCAAGGTGTTCAATTTGCAGACCAAGACAAAATTTTGTCTTTCCCAAGTCTTTCATCTCAAATTTCCTTTTGAGACAATCTACAGCCTTTGGAATCTCTTCAGGAGTTCCAAAAATGTTCAAGTCATCAACATAAACCGCAATGATGACGAATCCTGACTTGGATTTCTTTATGAAAAGGCATGGACAAACCGTGTCATTTTTATAGCCTTCTTTTAGCAAGTATTCACTTAAGCGATTATACCACATTCGCCCAGATTGTTTTAGACCATAAAGAGATCTATTTAATTTGATTGAATACTGCTCTCGGGGATAGGATTTTAATGCGTCAGGAAGCTTAAAACCTTCTGGGAGTTTCATGTATATCTCACTATCGAGTGAGCCATATAGGTAAGCTGTAACAACATCCATTAGACGCAAATCCAAACCTTCCCTCATAGCCAGGCTAATCAAATAACGAAATGTGGTTGCATCCATCACTGGAGAGTATGTCTCCTCATAATCAATGCCTGGTCTTTGTGAAAACCCTTGTGCAACCAAACGGGCTTTGTATCTAGCAATCTCGCCCTTCTCATTTCGTTTTCGCACAAACACCCATTTGTAGCCCACAGGTTTTACACCATCGGGTGTGCGAATTATTGGCCCAAACACCTCGCGTTTGGCCAAGGATTTCAATTCTGCCTCAATTGCCTCTTTCCACTTTGGCCAATCATTTCTACGTCTGCACTGATCAACAGACATTGGTTCATGATCCTCATTATCATGCATGATATCCAATGCGACATTAAACGCAAATGCACCATTATCGACGTCGATTTCATTTCGGTTCCATATTTTCCTTGACATGACATAATTTATTGAGATCTCTTCATCATTTTCAGGTACCTGAGTCTCCCTCCGAGACATATTTTCAGTCATGTCTTCTAGCTCTTTAGGGGACTTTTCAAGAGCTAATTGTTCCTCGACATTACCATTATCCAATTTTGCTCCTTTTTGTTTTCGAGGATTTTTGTCCTTGGAACCGAGAGGTCTACCACGCTTCAGGCGTGCCTTAGACTCATTTGCCATTAAAAGTCCTTCTGGGACTTGAACTTTAGCTGGAGCATTTACAGCTGGAATATGAGATTTTATAACACCCTTTGGATCAGTGAAAGCATCAGGCAGTTGATTTGCTAGTTGTTGTAAATGAATTATCCTCTGAACTTCCAGTTCACATTGTTTGGTGCGAGGATCTAAATGAGTTAATGATAATTCATTCCAACTTATCTCTTTTTCCAGCTGTTCCTTTTCTTCCCCTAATGTTGGAAAGACTGATTCATCAAAATGACAGTCTGCGAATCTCGCCGTAAACAAATTTCCTGTTGACGGCTCCAAGTATTTAATTATTGATGGAGATTCAAATCCAACATATATCCCCAACCTTCTTTGGGGTCCCATCTTTGTACGCTGTGGTGGGCTAATTGGAACGTACACAGCGCATCCAAAAATTCTGAGATGGGATACATTTGGTTCTTGACCAAAAACCAATTTTAGGGGAGATGATGTATGATAACTCGATGGTCTAATGCGAATTAGTGCTGCTGCATGTAAAACCGCATGTCCCCATGATGACACAGGCAATTTAGACCTCATAAGCATTGGTCTCGCAATCAGTTGAATGCGTTTTATTAATGATTCCGCAAGACCATTTTGCGTGTGAACATGTGCCACCGGATGTTCAACACTTATCCCAATAGACATACAGTAGTCATCAAAATTTTGTGAACTAAATTCACGGCGTTGTCCGCATTTAATCGTCTTAATGGGATAATCTGGAAAGTGGGCTCTTAACCTTATCAATTGAGCTAATAACCTCGCAAACGCCAAGTTGCGAGTCGATAACAATGATACATGTGACCATCTTGTTGATGCGTCAATTAAAACCATAAAGTACCGAAATGGTCCACTGTGTGGATGTATAGGTCCACAGATATCACCATGTATTCTTTCCAGAAATGTAAGGGATTCATTCCCTATTTTAGACGGTGAGGGTCTAATGATTAATTTGCCTTGTGAGCAAGCAGCACATACAAAATCATTGGACTGAAGAATACTCCGGTTCTTCAATGAATGTCCACATGAATTCTCAATGATTTTTCGCATCATCAACGATCCGGGATGTCCCAACCGGTCGTGCCAAACCATAAAGTTTGTTTTATCTGTAAACTTCTGGTTTACCACAGCATATGATTCAATCGTACTAATTTTTGTATAGTACAAACCGGAAGACAATACCGTCAATTTCTCCAATATTCATTTGCGGTCTCAATATGATATCCATTCCGGCGGATATCGTTAAAGCTCAATAAATTTCTTTGAGACCGTGGAGAATATAAAGCCTCATTAATTTCGATATTTGTTCCATGAGGCAATAAAACATTAGCTCTACCAGAGCCTTCAATTAAATCCGTACTACCCGCAATAGTACGTACAGTTGCCTTATGCTCCTTTAAGCATGCGAAATATTTTTTATCTTTAAGGATTGTGTGCGTAGTAGCACTATCCGCAAGGCATACATCTCCATGTGTAGCATCCATAATCTTCATACACAAATTATATATATATATATAAAGTAAGGTGCATGCTAATTAAAATAATTAATTCAAATCAAACCTCAAAATAAATGTTCACAAAACATGTTTCAAAATACCAAAATCAAACAATCAAACAAATTTAATAATGTTCCAATGTCCAAAGACAATTATTAGCAAATCAAAACTAACAAAATCCAAAATATAAATGTCTATTATTAAACTATAACAATGATAATAATTTAATTTGGTGGCTGCACATTTCCATCGCCAATTAAGTGATCAATCCGTCCGTCAGGATCTGCAAAGAAATCTGAGACATCCAAATATTCCCCATAATTAAGTTGCTGATCTCCGGCAGCAAAATTTGTCTCGATTTCACCTTCATCAGCGAAATTTGCCTCTACTTTCTTCCCTTGGTTACCACGAAGGGACTGCTGATAGCGATCCACAATATGACCAGGTGCGCGACAGACCCGAGACCAATGGCCTCTATTACCACATTGGTGACACATGGTTCCCATGTCGCGCGAACCACCTCGCGAACCACCTCGAGGACCTTCCCTTGGACCATCTTTACGTTCTTGCTTACGATGAGCATTATAACGTTTGAATTTTCCACCTTTACCACCTCGATGATTTACGCGGGGATAAGCCTGTCCCCGTCCACGTCCTTGGTCACGAACTCCGGCGTGACCTTTATTTTTATCATATTTTGTCGCATTCGCTTCCGGGAATGGATCAGTACCAGTAGGACGAGATTGGTGGTTTTTAAGCAAGATTTCATTATTTTGTTCAGCCACTAATAAGCAAGAAATAAGTTCAGAATATTTTTTAAAACCCCTCTGACGATATTGCTGCGACAGGAGCAATTGTGAACCATGAAAGGTTTGGTATGTTTTTTCCAACATATCCGCGTCAGATATTTTCTCTCCACATAAAGTCAATTGTGAAGTGATTCTGAACATGGCTGAATTATATTCACTTACAGATTTATAATCTTGCAATCTCAGATGGATCCAATTATGTCTAGCATTAGGGAGGGTAACATTTTTATAATGGTCATACCTTTCCTTTAATTGATTCCATAGACTCAAAGGATTTTTCACAGTCAAAAATTCCATTTTGAGATCCTCACAAATATGATGACGGAGGAAGATCATGGCTTTGGCCTTATTTTGGGCAGATGCCGTATTGCCCTCTTTAATAGTGTCGGCAAGCCCATTGGCTTCCAAGTGCATTTCCACATCAACCATCCATGTCATAAAATTTTTTCCTTCAACATCCAAGGCCACAAACTCGAGTTTTGCAAGATTCGACATGATTAACTATATAAAACAATTTCATAAACTTAGTATTATAATTTAGACATGGAGAATAATATGACCAAGATTATAATTTAGGCAATTATTTTATGTGTAATAAAATTTCTTCAAATTATTTCATCTCCATTATGAATGGTGTGGGGAACTTAATAACTCTATTATCGTAAGTCTTATTATTATTATTACAATTAATACAAGTGAATCAATTATAATGATCTAAAAAAAAACAGACAAAGAGAGAGATATATGACAAGTTTAACTATGATATATAACATAATTAATATCAAAGCATGTCAATGAACAACTTATAATATTGTATAATCCAATCCGTCTTATAGCGTCGTTAATATATTAATATGTACGGCACCGTAGTATTATAATATAGTAGATCGATACAGGAAGATAAGCATGCATATTTAGAATATACGCCGTATTAGTTTATTTTGTACATGTATGATTAGAATATATAGTAGTTTAATTAGTACACGGTCAAATTGTCAAAGCAAATAATACTATAAAATATCAAATCTATACATGCATGATTAGAATATAGTAGCTTAGTATGCGGTCAAATTAATAAAGTAAGGCGGCAATGATAAATTCACATGGAAGAGAATAATTATAACCTAATAACAACACATATGCGAAAACAATAGACATACACATTCATATAAAGAATACTAAAATAAATTATGTTGTTACGTACAGATCTATAATTAAAATGATAAGTAGGACAATATATATACGGAGAATACAAATATATGTACATGGAGAAAGAAAAGCAAACAATAATACGGATTCGAGGTTATTATTATTACTACTATTATAATTAATGCAAGACAAACAAATATAATGTATTTTTTAATGATAAATTACGCCGACTTCGTAAAGATACAGAGTGAAGAACAATTACAAGTAATGGAATTAACAAACTGCAAGATATTCTAAAAGTGACATTAACGTGGCATAATATTCATTCCATGCATACTGTGACACAAGATACATAACACAGATCGATGACAATCGCGGCATAATATTCATGTAATAAACAAAACATGGTTAAACAAAAGAAAGAGCGCACAACAAAGAGATGCACAGATCCATTAATTCATTATTAAAATAGGAAAAAGAGAAAAAGACATCATGATTGCATATGTATTGAATTAAGGCATTATCATACCACTACATACTAATTACGAAGTTAAAGTAAAAGACAAGGGAGGGATACCGTATGGGTAATCACGGAGAGATTGTGACGTCCAGAAATAACCCGTAAAAATAATAACCCGTAAAAATAAATGAGAGACTCGTGCTGATAACGTGTTGTGAATAAAGGAGATTAAGAGAGGATTGAGAGAGGATTAGAGAGAATGGGATGATCTTATTCCATATGAGGGGTCATCTATATATAGTACATAGGAGAGCTAGGGTTTACACAAAACCCTAATAGAACAATGGGTTGGGCTTGTACATCCATATCTAGGGTTTACATAACACTACAATTATTTTTAGGCTAAGCTTTGTATCATATTTTGTCCTGAAGTACAATTTCCATAATACACCAAATCTTTGTACTCGTTATGGTTTTGTTTTTATCTAGCTTTTTACTACGATTTTTTTTTTTGCTTGTTTTTCTAAGTTTTAAATATTAGATTATGAAAAATAAAAGCTCATTATTGTATTAACAATTTTGTCATAAAAAGATGAACTAAAATTATGTTTAAGCTAAGCTTGTTACTATATTTTGAGTTGTGTTGTTTTTCATACCTAATTATATTTTTAAATTTTTGTATCTAGTCATTACATACACACATATATTAGAGACTCAAAGATTAATAAATTTTTATTGTTTGTTTTTATTAAATTTTAACACAAATTCAAATTTTGGAACTCGTATGATTACTTTATTAAAAAATTCCACAATGACGAGCATAAAATATGTTTAAAATAAGCTTTCCGTTACATTTGTCTCATAATTTTTGCAATTATATTTTTTATATCTCGAAAGTGCATGTGCATTTTGGAAATGAAGATTATTAAGACATCATAATAATAATAATAATAATAATAATAATAATAATAATAATAATAATAATAATAATAATAATAATAATAATAATAATAATAAAATAGATCTAGACCGAATTGCACCAATTTGAATTAGTTTGATGACTTTAAGTTTTTTTCAACCGCAACCAATTTTTCCATACAATTTTTTATTTGTGTCGTGCCCCTGCTCCCGGTAAATCCTAGGCCCGTCACTGCATAATGCCACAAAAATATACGGAGAAATAATTAAAAGAGATTAACACAAATCAGTATAACATTATTAAGAAAATGTTATGTCCTCTAACTCTCTAAGTGAAATTAAAAGCCGGACATCAAGTGAAGAAGTTTTACGATTTATCTATGTTATACTCCGTATACTTTAGAAACCTATAATATACACAAGAAACATGCTTTAAACTAAAGAACCCTAAGACATTCTTTTCCCCTATAAATACCTTCTGGTTTATTACAATTTATGCTCACCGTACTTATTTAATATCTATCTCTTACAGTGCCGAAAAATGGGCAAGCATATTCCGTTAAACGCTGATGATGACCAAAATTGGGATGACCAAAAAATAATAATGTTATATACCGGTCTTGTAATACTTGCTATAGCTGTCTTTGTCGGTCTTATTTTTTTATTTTGTTATTTAAAAAATCGCTTAGTTCGGTACTTTAAACGTCGTAAGCTTGAGAAAAGTTGTACATTTCCGACTGTAAAGTATACGGTCGACATGACAAAATCTACCACGGCTGATATATGTAGTGTTTGTTTAGAAGAGTTTCGTGTCGGAAAGTATGTATGTTTACTTCCCGAGTGCCGACACGTATTCCATATCATTTGTATTGTAAAATGGTTCGCGGTTAGGCAATATTGCCCAATGTGTAAACATGATTATACTCGATAGTTTTTATTATATTGTATTTGTGAATGATTGAATACCATATATTTGATAGGTTCCTTAAATTGTAAACACTTATTGTAACTTCCTTTTTGTTTAACTTATTGTATTTTATTGCAAACTTTATTTATTTATTTTTGGGTAAAAAGTAAACATATCATCAAAATCATTCACCTTTACAAGCATATCATTTTATTTACACATCCATCTATCAAAACATTGCATCACAAAATTGATCTACAAAAGATTAACATTCCTAAACCATACAACATCGCTTACTTTAAATTGTGAACTTGCTCTTGAACTAGACACCCGATCTCCCAAAGAGCACCAACAATTACCCTTTTAGATAGTGTTTGGCAATAGTCATTTCATTTGTAAATCCTGATTTGAAATATGAAATGTGAAATTTTGTATTTGTAAATGACATGGGGTGGGGGTAGGATTTGAAAATGTCCAATTTATGCTTGGGTGGGATTAGGCTTGGATTTTATACAAATCCAAATCCAAATCTTACAACTTTCCCAAACATGTAATTTGTATCAAATCCACATTTTCAAATGAAATCCGCTTATCCAAACACACTCTTAGGGCATTCAACAAACATCTCTACCTTGCTTGCTGATATTACAAACCCTCCACAATTACCTTGCTTGCTGATATTATAGCACCTGCCGGTCAGTAACATGTCCAACAGAAAACCTCATAGCCCGCTCCAAAAGATTATTGAGGCATCTACCTGCATACACATACTGTAAGAGTTATAAATTTAATCTCATACAAAACAACACAATTATGAGATTAATATGCGGAAGCGATTAAGGGATCGAGACATACCTCCAGCCATTGCTTATAAATTAATAAATATAGTCTTCAATAATAAGAAATAGTAATAAAGAAGACCCAAATAATAATAATAATCTTCAGATCTGACTGGTTCCAAACCCTCGCACTCACAATATAGATGGTGTATAATATTCTTAATGGAGAGTAGGTTCAGTGACCAAAACAAATAAATCACCCTCATATATATACGAGTCTTGCCATCAAAGAGTAGTAGGTGATTATGGAAATATTGTGTGTGAACAGAATAAAAAATAATAGACCTAGTCAAAATAGGAGTCAGTTTCTTTGATCAGAAGAAACTGATTCTTAGCTAAATTGGACCACATACATATTCATAAGATAACTGAATAAGATATAAAAGATATTATCTTATCAAAATAATAATATCAGAATAAAATCTCAATATCTTATGAAAAAGTCCAACATTCTCCCACTTGGTCCAATTTAATGAGAGACAAAATATACGAATCATAGCGACGAATTCTCTTAGAGCGAGAATTAATCTTCTATGTATTACGATATACTCAATCACTCAATCACTCAATCACACACACTTAAATTGAATGAGCAAACCCTATGTTTACTCTTGGTCGAAAACAAAATGATATTTCTCGGAAATGTGCACATAAACTCAAAATGAGAAAATATCCAATTAAACATAATAAGAGTTTCGACAAAACATAATGAATGTATTTACATAGAGGATCAAGTCCCAAATCGCACCAAATGATCCTTGAAATTCTTAATTTTCATGCCTTTAGTCAAGGATTCCGCGATTATTAAACTCAGTGCTCATGTGTTCGATGATCACTTCTTTCTTGAACACATTCTAAATAGCAACTGAATTATCACAAATACATTCTAATCGGCCGAAAATTAGAGTACAACGACTCTATATCCAAATATGAAACTCTTCAACCATACACCATGTGAGGTAATCTCAAAATAACAAACGAACTCAATTTTCATAGTAGAATTGGTTGTAAAAGTATGCCTTATACTCATCCAAAATACGGAACCATCAGCTAGCAAAACACAAATCCTGTGGTGGATTTTCATGTGTCTACACAGCCACCGTACTAGAGTCAAAATAGCCAACCAATTCAACACCACTAGTTCGTCTATTCATAAGCATGTAATCCTTAGTACTCTAAAGGTACGCTAGGACTTTCTTTGCACCCTTATAGTGATCGATTCCTGGGTGACTCTGATATTTTTCTTACACATCCACTACTACAAAATTAGGCTATTGCAACACCACAAATATGTTGCAAAATGTCTTATAAATGTTGCCTTATACATTACGCAACACTTTTAAATGTGCTGCTCAAAACTCCGTTACAATAGGTTAATGCAACATTTAATGCAACAATTCTGGACTAAAAGCAACACTTTGTAAAAGTGTTGCATGTGTTTTTAGTATGCAACACTTTTTTCTTGCAACACTTAGATAAGGAGTTGCAACACTTTCAAAAAATAAAAGCAATGTGTCCTATGGGATTCGAACCCTGCACCTCTATGTTATCAATTGACTACCCTCACCAACTACACCACCAAAATTTCATTATTTAAATATAGCGTTGTTTTAATTTATTTAAATTTTACTATGAAAGTAAGGCGACGTTTTAGTATAATTGTAATTTAGTTTTTTAATATAAGAGATCGGTTGGGATTTGAGACGTTTTCTTTAATTTTGGAAAACGCTTACGCAATTTAACCGTTCTTTATTTGTTTAACTAATTCCCTTTTTTTCTAATAGTGCATTTTAGGGGATTAACTTCTTTGATTAAGAGACTATCTATAATATATAATACTTAATTGGTCTCTTTGTTATTATATAAGACACCATTTATTTGGGATAATGGATTTCTTTGATAAAGAGACCATCTGTAATACTTAATCGGTTATTTATCAATTTAACCGTTCTTTATTTGTTTAACTAATTCCTTTTTTTTTTTTCTAATAGTGCATTTTGGGGGATTGACTTCTTTGATTAAGAGACTATCTATAATATATAATACTTAATTGGTCTCTTTGTTATTATATAAGACACCATTTATTTGGGATAATGGATTTCTTTGATAAAAAGTCCATCTGTAATACTTAATCGGTTATTTATCAATTGTCTCGTTTCATCTTATCATTCAACGATTGCAACATTTAACTAAAGTAACACATTTTGTTTCTAAAATCGGCAACTTTTAACAAAAGTGTTGCAAAATGCACTCATACTTCGCAACATTTAACAAAAGTGTTGCAAAATGCACTCATATTTTTATAAAGTGTTGCATATTGTACCAAATTAGCAACACCTTTCCAAAAGTGTTGCAATAGATTGGATAATGCATCATTTCTCCAAAAAATGTTGCCTAGATAATAATTTTTGCCAAATTGCAACATTTATAAAGAGTGTTGCTCACAATGTGTTGCAATAGGTTCATTTTCTAGTAGTGACATCAAAAACATACTCAATATCAAGTCTTATATAAACCTGAATATTTATTATGCCACCAAAATATGAAGCATATGGAACATTTTTATTTGTCCCCTCTCGATGTAATTCCTAAGTTATCATCCACATACAAAACAAGAAATAATCTTAACTCCCACTGACCTTAAGGTATATACATTGATCCACAACATTCACTTCTAAACCAAATGAAGTAATTAATTTATGGAAATTCATATGTCATTTGCGGGAAATTTATTTCAAAACGTATATGAACTTAGTGAGCTTGTAAACAAAATGTTCACCATCTTTAGAGGAAAATCTTTAGGTTATTTAATATAACTTCTTCCTCTAAGTCACCATTGAGAAATACCATTTTCACATCCATATGATGTAGCTTCAGATCAAAAAGAGCTACTAGTGCTATGACCAATTAGAGAGAATATTTATTCAGCATAAGAGAAAACAAAATCTTCGCAAATCAATTCTCTCGTTCTGCGTGAACTATATGGTTACGAGTTTTACCTTATGTTTCTCGATATTGCCTAGTGAGCCTGCACCAAAGGGCCTTTACGTTATTAGGCAATTCAATGAGATCAAAAACTCGATTAGATGTCATATAGTTCACCTCATCTTTCGTAGCACTAATCCACAAGTCAAAACCATTAAAACTTGTGGCTTGTGAAAAAATAGTCAAATTATTGCCGGCCCCAAAATGACAATTCAATTTCGTAGATACACCTCATAATCATCAGGAATAGTTGACCTTTATAATTTGATAGATCTCCTTAATGGAACTTATTCAGCCTCACGGTGAACCTATTCCTCCAACTCATGATGATCTAGGTCATCACTTACATTATGGTCTATCATAATTTTATCAACTTTCGTGGAGTTTTTGCATTTGGTTGTTAAACTTGTTGATCAGCTTAAGGAACATGAATAACAACCAATCCACCGCCTTGATCAATTAGAGAGTAAAACTCATGATGATCATTTTTCAGGTATACTTTCATCCTGAAATTGATCACTCCTACTGATCAAGTCATTCCTAAAGAAATATAGCAAAATGGACTGCGTGTATTTTGTCCTCTATATATCTACAATAGTACTCTACACCTCGATCTGATCTCACGATTTTAATGCGCATATCGCATTTATTCTCAACTTCTGCCTTAAACAATTTTAAAGCATCTAAAGTCTCGTATATAGAACAAAATAAGTAGAGAATCATATACCGTGAATAATCGTCAATGAAGGTGATAAAACATTTTACATCAATCGCGTTTCAGACTAGACAATATACGTCTGTATTTATGAAATCTAATAGCTTTGAGCTCCTCTTTGCACTATTCAGAGTCTTGTTAGTTTGCTTTCCCTTTATGCAGCTAACACATGTATAAAATTAGTAAAATTTAAAGTAACAAATACTTCATCTTTTACGAATCTCTTTACTCTTTCAATGGAGATTTGTCACAATCTCCGACGCAACAAAATAGAGGAATATCCATTCATAGTACATCTTTTAACCAGCTTTGACATGCATTTTCAATAATATTATTTTGCAAACAAAGACAACTTAAACCGTTAGACAAAATACCATCTCCTTAACATCAAAATTCTGAAAATACTGAAGTCAGAATCCTAAAATTAAAGGATTATCCAAAAGGTATAAGTCTCAAAAATGGAAATCAAATTTCTAATGAAATTTGGTACGTAAATGTCTTTTCCAAAGGCAAAATAAAACTACTAACCAGATATAAATTGCATGTTCTGGTGGCCTCCACATGTGAACTCATCTTGTTTACTGAATAGATGAAGTATTCACTTGTCACTGGTTTCCTTAGGCTTATCATACCGTTGCAGGGTATCCGACACATGGATTGTAGTACCAAAATCAATCCACCATGTATTATGATTACCATTAACCGTTTTAGATTCATAACAAATAAACGCAAGAAAATTACCTTTATTCACAAGTAAAGCCTTAAAACAAGGACAATCCTTCTGAATGTGTCTCTTCTTTTTACAAAAATGACACTTAGGATCCTTTTAAATGGTTGACTCAGCATATTTCCTTTTCCTTTATTGTGACCTCTTTTCTTCTTTGAAAAAGAAACCATAGTAAGGTTCACTTTCTCACCCTCTTCCATCAATAATTGCTCTTCACCTTAAATACACATGGTCATAAGCTCGTTTATTGACCATTTATCTTTATGTGTATTATAAGAGATCTTAAATGCAGCATATGCGGAGGAAGAGTGCACAAAATGGAATGGACAAGGAAATCATCAAATATGGTAACTTTTAAAGAACTTAAGTCGGGCCGCAATATCCCTTATGCGCATGATATAATCATGCACTCCTTTAGTCTCAATGTGCCTCATGGATGAAAACTACATAATAAAGGTAATAGCAAGAGTCTTATCTAAAGCGGTAAACTGCTCATCAATGGCTTTTAAGAAGGTTTTTGACTTTAAAACACTGCTCATAAGAACCTCAGATACTAGCACAAATGTTGGTCTTTATGAACATAATGGAAAGATGGTTAAATCTCTCCCACTTTCATAAAGGATCAACCATATCACAATTGCTAGTCTCAATAGTACTGACAGGTCCATATTTTAATAGCATAGTCAATATCCATCCAGCCCATAATGCAGTAATACCCTCTTTTCCATACCTTATTGTTATCACCCCTTAGTTTAGGAATATCAAATCAGAAAAAAAAAATTTAGACAAACTTATTGCAAATATTTTAAACAACATGTTCATTACAAAAATTTGAGATTTAAACAAAATCATGTTTTACCCATGTAAACCATGCAAACCGAATTTAGTGACATAAAACTTGCCTGTGGGCTAAAGTTCTACTCAAATTAAATTCGTAATTACTGAATGATAAAACTATCAAATCAATTCTGTATTCTTAATTCCTGTGGGTAAATTAAGAACCGTGATTTAATATTTTATCCTGACTAATCAAACAAAATATAATGAGATTCCTGTGGGTAAGTCTCACCATATAATGTATAATCAATCACAAATAATGTCTTATATCCATATGTAATTTCAAAATAAAATTAAATTAATTAGAGATGCTTTGGCTATTCTCTCATTAATAAAATTTCAAATTACTTAGACATTTAATTATTTAAGTCCATATACTCAACATTATGTATATAGAATATTAATGGCAGTACAATATATGTCTAGTATCTAAATGTGATTCCAAAAATAAAATTTTAATTAATTAGAGATGGTGTGGCTACTCCCCAATTAATAAAAATTTTAATCACGTGACATTTAATAATTTTAGCCTATGTACTCAAAACATAATGTACATAGTAACCATAACCTATGTACTATTTCATAATGTACATAGAAATTATAGATATGTACTGAAATCATAATGTACATAAAATCCATAAAATATATATTTCAAAATAAGACAATATGTGTAGTTGCGAATGTTGTTCCCAAAATAAAATTTAAATCAACCGGAGGTGCTGTGGTTACTCCCCAATTAATTAATTATTTTAGTTTATGTACTCGAGTCACAATGTACATAACAATTTTAGTCTATGTACCAAGATCATAATGTACATAGAAATCATATTTATATACTCCAATGTAAGATCATAATAAGCACAAAATATTAGTGCAATAAAAATAATAATCACATGATCAAAATATATTAACCAAAAATATCATGTGAATCTTATATTAAATGGAATATATAGACACAATCATACAATAGAGTAGATAACCTTATAATTTCCACGCAAAATACCACAAATACGGTATACAATATGTTAAAGTGGTATACAATATGTTAAGGTCGTCAATACTCCGCAAAACGTAACTCCAACAACACCAACGAAAAAGGGACACAAATACGAAGTAGCAGCAACACACAATAAAAGTAAAGCCACAAGAAATTACAACTCGTCATCATTATTAAGAAATACTCCCTAGTCCCTAACTCATGTGAACAAGACAAATCCATATGAATGAACATGGAATAACAGAAACATGAACATAGGATTAGAGGGCAGCACAATAATCAAAGCCACTAAAAAAAATAATAAACTAATCCATATTAAGTTGTCAAGCACACATAAGCAATTAATTAAGCATGCACATACACATGAGATACTAGTGTATAAACATGACAGTTGCATACAATCGTTCATATTATGACCGTACAGTACATGATAAACGAATCAGATCAAACGATAGATTATAGACAGATGTACATTAAGATTATAAACAAGCAAGACAGAGGCGATTACTCGCACTGATACCAACTGTAAGAGTTATAAATTTAATCTCATACAAAACAACACAATTATGAAATTAATATGCGGAAGCGATTAAGGGATCGAGACATACCTCCAGCCATTGCTTATAAATTAATAAATATAGTCTTCAATAATAAGAAATAGTAATAAAGAAGACCCAAATAATAATAATAATAATCTTCAGATCTGACTGGTTCTAAACCCTCGCACTCACAATATAGATGGTGTATAATATTCTTAATGGAGAGTAGGTTCAGTGACCAAAACAAATAAATCACCCTCATATATATACTAGTCTTGCAATCAAAGAGTAGTAGGTGATTATGGAAATATTGTGTGTGAACAGAATAAAAAATAATAGACCTAGTCAAAATAGGAGTCAGTTTCTTTGATCAGAAGAAACTGATTCTTAGCTAAATTGGACCACATACATATTCATAAGATAACTGAATAAGATATAAAAGATATTATCTTATCAAAATAATAATATCAGAATAAAATCTCAATATCTTATGAAAAAGTCCAACACATACATCTGAAAAATAAATGCTCTACATCTTCACCAGCCTCTCCACAGATACAACAAATAATATCAGTGCAGATGCCATGCTTATGCAACTTGCTCATGAGTGTTTTGGAACACTCAACTTGTTCGAAACAACCTTACACTAGAGACTAGGGCTGGCTTGGTCCATAAGTCTGTGATGCATCTTGTCAACCGAGTACGTGTCATCATTCCATAGTGACTCATCTAAGTATATTGTGTCCTTCACCTTACACACTTTCCTCCAACTCCAACTTGATTCCATAGAAGGTTTATAGTTCAACTTGTCAGCTCCTTTTAAATATATTGAGTGCACCCATTTAACCCACAACGTCTTCTTATGAACTCACCATACTAGTTTGCCCATAGAAGCCACATTCCACAGCCTGATGTTCTTAACACCCATCCCCCCATTAGCCTTATCAATACGAATATTTTCCCAGGACACTGGTGATACTCTACCATATTTTTCAATCCCATCCTAAATATAATTCCTCCACATGGAATCAATAGTCTTGATAATCATGGATGAAAGGATGAAAATGCTCCCCCAATAGCAATGTAGAGTAGAATGAACAAATTTACCTAGCACCAACCTTCTAGCATTCCAATTCTGACAGATATCTTACTGAGCAGGCTTTGACATTCCGTGGAACTCGGGATCGAGGGGGACCCAACTCGGCGTCTTGCATAAGGGCGCGCTAAGTTAAAAAGATTAAGTTGGGAAAACCTTTAAAAACTGTTTTGGAGTCGCCAACAAATTATCGCGGAAATTAGGAACCTGCTATCATGTCCTAAGCTAAAGACATGTCCTAGATTTTGGAGCACGCCGACACCCCCAGATCTAAGGTTGTGAAACCAGGATGGATTCGGGGTGAGGGTACTAATCTAAAGATTAATTCAAATAACGATTTATGAAAACCTTTTAGAAAAGCCTATGTAAAAATAGCCTCTACTGACCTAGAACAATCCATGTAAAATGATATTTGAGCTAATGTTATCGCTACGTACAAGTGCGATAAAGTTTGTAAAAGAATGCAAATGCAAATGCAAAAAGATTGTTTAAAACCCTCAGTTTAGCATGTTTAACTTGTTAACGAAAACGGTTCAGTTAAAGGTCGAATTTATTGTTTAAGTTGATTTAATGCAAAAGAAGAAGGTGCAAGATGCATGCAAATAAAATAAACGTTCAATTGTCCATTGGTTCATTTTAAAAGGGTCGGTTGCTTATGCGACTTTGGCGTGTCATCGGATATGGTGTGTACTCGATGTAATAAGACCACTTGGCGGGCAAGCGGGCTCGGTGCCAAAGCCGGGGGGCGCTAAAGTGCGATCCCTTTGTAAGTCCATAGAAAATAAGAAAAAGCTTTGATCCAAGTGGATCGGTACCTACCTTGTCCTGACGCTTCAGATTGAACGAAAAAGGAGGAATTCAACACGGGATGGGGTGTTGAACTCAAGGATTTGAGTGCGTGAGGCTTTGAGAGGATTTCTGGTGATTTCTGATTGTGAATTGTGTGTTATGAGGTCGGGTATAGAGGGGTATATATACTAAAAACCTCAGAGAAAATAGGAAATCTCTGGATAGAACCAGGCAGGCAAACTGCATAAGCCTATGCGGTTGTCCAGGTAAACCGCATAGAGCTATGCGGTTTGGACCCTAAACCGCATAAGGTCATGCGGTTTGGGGGTGTGGTTTTAAGTCTAGTTTCCTAATTCCGGTTTGATTATATCTCGAAAAGATACAGTATAATCCTGGACTTGCACATCAAGAAGGCTGTATGAGGGCTCTCCAATATATTTTGAGGGTTGAGGGCTTTGGAGTGAGGGCCAAAGGTGGGTTTGGGCTCGGTTCTGGGCCTGAGACCCAAACAAATGAGAAGGGTGTATTTTGTAGTATTTTGTGAAATGAGATAACCCGTGAGGTTATATTTTATGTGAGAGGGGGCTAAAGGAGAGATTTAGCCACCGGGCCTAAATTTAGGAATGCTGAACTAGACCTTGTTAATGTAAAAGGGCCAATTGTAATTCAAATCCGAAGCTCATGCCAGACGAAGCAGGACGCGGACCAAGTTAGACTCTAAATGGACAAAAGAACATTTATTTAAGCGTGAGGTGAAGCGGCCTAACTCATTTAACATTTCAAAACGACTCAAAATGAATTCGACATAGTTAGAACCATTTAAGTCAACGTTAAAACATGCATAATAAAAGTCCGAGTTACATCACAGGGTTTGGTTTGGGAGGGTACGGATATGGGTATCCACAGAGCCCCCAGTTTGACTGAGCTTGGACTAGAGCGTTAGTCAAACGCCACGACCATATCCGGACCATTACAGTTTCGATATCGTCAGCGGAACGAAGCATGTGCCCATGGGTGAGGCGAAGACTTCGAATCGGGTTATCCGGGGCAGGACGTGCGCATTTTAAGGAAGTGGCGGTCCATGCATGTTGTGAGGGCCTGCTGGCCTGCAGAGTGCCTTTGTATGCTTGTAGCTATTGTGTAGTGTCGTGTTGTGGTGTTTTCTTAATGTTGATGCTGTGTTTAGTGCCGTTGCGTAGCGTTGTGTTGTTATATTTGCTTATTGCTGATGTTGTGTTTGTGTCGAGTCTCGCCATGGAGCGCAGGTGTTAGGTGTATGGTCTCGTCAAAGAGTGCATGTGTTAAAGTGTAATTGTATAGGAGTGCATATGTAGCTGTAATTGTCTGGTCTAGCGTAGGAGCGAATGTGTAATCGTGTAATGCTTATGTTTGAATGCGTTTTGTAGAATGCTTGTGTTTGAACTCGTCGAGGAGCGTCCATGTAGTTGCTATTATGTGCAGTTGTCTTCCGTTTGAGGAAAAATGATGTAAAGACTCGTGAAGAGTGTTTGTACTTCTGCTTCTGTACCGTATATTTAATGCTTAATACACGCATATGGCGGACTGTAGGTGACGCCTTAACCCAAGCACGGGACGTACTTGGAGGTGCATTTGGGCCAGGATGAATTAGGAATCCAAAAGTAGGTCCGAAACGAGAAAAATCAGAGAAAAACCAGAGGGGCAAACCGCATAGCCTTATGCGGTTTGCAGGGTAAACCGCATAAATCTATGCGGTTTCCCTTGCTGGTAGTAAAATGTCTATAAAGCTCGGGAGCACCGTAGCTTTGCCTCATTTTATGTTTTTCGGTTTCTTTCACTAAAAACTACCAAATTTCGATTTCTCAACCGTTTTTGATCGTTTCTTTTGCGTTGCCTTGCTATGGAATCAGGTAATGTTCTATTGTAACTTGTTTTTACGTTATTTGTTGTTGTAATTAGCTAGTTTTAGCTAGGAATGTTGAAAAGACGGGTTTTGGATGAAAACTCGATTTTTGCTTGAAATGTGCCGTTTGAATGCTTGAAATTGACGTCATTGTGTTGCATTATGCCATGCTAGCATGTATGTGTGAAATGATTGTGATTTAGACCGTCTTTGTGTGAAAACCGTCCAAATTAGATTTCCGACCCGAAAACGAGCCCGGATTTTCCGACCCGGAATTTCAATTAAACTTTGGTGTAGGATGCCCATAGCGTGTATAGCATGTATCTAGCTTTAATTTTGCGAAAACGTCGAGCTAAGGCTTTCAATGTCACGATTTTCCTTATTCGAATAAGGAGTGTTCATCGTAAATTGGGGGTTTTTGATCGGGGTGTCTGAAATGCAATTAATTGCTCGAGGGTGCAATTAAAGGTTATAGCGCATAGAAACCATCAAGTTGTAATTTTGATGCTTAGAGAACGGTTTTCAGCTTAATTGTGAATTAGGCCTAAAAATGCTCTGCAGGGCGTATAATGACGTGTTTGTGTGTCCATGTATGTATGTGTCATGATTGTATGTATTTGTTGTGTCTATTGCAGGAGAAGGCTCTTCACATGTTACGAGATCAAAGTCGTCTCGTAAGAGTACAGGTTCGAGGGCCGAGGGAGCCCCAGCACGCGTTACTTGAGGCGTTCGGTTAGCCAGCGGGATGCCGACCCTCGTGACTTACGTACTAGGCGTGGCATGTCACGGGGTAGGGGTTGTGCGAGGCATGACCCTGCCGCGGAGGATGCGCATGTAGAAGAGCTGGTGGCCGAGCTGGAGGCCGAGTTAGGTGCTGAGGAGGAGCCTGAGGAGGCTGAGGCCATGCCCATAGCGAGTAGCTCTAGGGCACGTGGGTCACGAGTAGATAGGTCGTTTGCCACTGGTTGGGATGGCCATAATCTGTTATTAGCTCCGGAGTTGCATATTTCGTATCGGGCGAAGTTGGGCCTGGCGAAGGGTCCGATGAGGACTTTTTCGGGCATTTCGTCCGTTATGTATGTCTTCGAGGAGAAGCTTTCGCAGGGAGCGAGAGCTTGGGTGCTTGGTAGTGCTTTCGGCCCGTTGGTCGAGTACTGGAGGGAGATTGCGAGGCTGAAGCTGACGGCGAACCTGATGCTGATTCGTGCCATCCTTGATCGGTATTGGGATACTACCACGACGTTTCATATGCCGGGCTTTGAGGCCAGTATTACCTTGTCGGGGTATGCGGTCATGACGGGCCTGCCGTTCGGTGACCGTGATATGAGTTTTGACTTTGCGCCGTCCATCGTGGACGATGTGGTGACTGCCGCGATTGGCGGTGGTCTTGAGGTGGAGTACAGGAGTAGGCCCCCCTATGTCATTAAGACGAGCTATATCCTGGAGTACTTCGGGGGGAAGACACAGCGGGGCCCCCAGGATTGGAGTGACGAGCAGAATGCTCGTATGTGGTTGTGGTGGTTTGTGAGCGCTGTGTACTTCGGCGACAAGGGTGAACGGGCGGCAACGTCGGTCCTTATGCATCTCCTAGATTGGGGTGCAATTGGGACACTTGACTGGGTGTCACCGTCTTTGCGTTTGTGTATTCGCTTCTGCATGGATGCGGTGAGATCGCGGGTCATGGAGCGAGGGTCGAGACTGTCCTTAGTCTCGTCGGGGTTTGTGATGGAGGTATGTATTATCTTTGTTTCGTTTTGAATGTCTTGTCTTGCTTGATTTTTGTTGTCTTTGTAACGTGTTCTTGTGTATGCAGTCGTGGATCTTCAGCCACTTCCCCTTCCTGATGCCCGAGCATACTAGGAAGATCGTGAGGAGATACCTGGCGGTGCGTACTTGGGGTACCTGCAACCGTGCGACCTTCGACTGGTCGTATGACGAGGTTCGAGTACGCCTGAACGGCATGGCGTTTGGACAGGTTTGTCTTTAAACCATTTCAAATAGTGTGTATTTAAAATTGTTGAGCGTAATATTGAGAATGTTGTTTCTTTTGTAGTTCGTGACATGTCCGTGGGAGCAGTACGCGGGCGTTCCTGAGAGTGTTGGGGCTCGTTTCGCGGAGCGTGACATTCAGCGTCTGTACCTGACGGTCTGGTACCTTGGGGAGCGTTTAGTTTACCAGGCGGGGTGGCCAGCTCTGGTGGTGCCTAGGGACCCGCCGCGGGCCCTTTTCGAGCGAGGCGTTCCTGCGCAGCAGCGTACGACGATGTACGGAGAGGGAGAGTCAGGAAGCCTCCTTTGCCCTGGAAAAGACTACGGCCGATTTGCTTGGTCCCGGCTTGCTTGTGGGCCGGTTGAGGTATGTTCGTGGCCGTTTTGAGTATGCGTAGGGTGAATTTAGGCGAAAATTTCCCCTGACGTGTGTATATTTGTCTTGTTTCGCAAATTGCTCGATCCCGACACGGGCGGAGCAAATTTAGTGATTTTCGACTACAGTTGAGTGGGATGACTCAGGCGTCAGTCGTACTTTCGAGGTGCCGTCGTACTTGCCGATAATTACTGATGCGGGCATGGACAGCTGGCGCGGCAAGGTGAAGAAGGTATTGTAACACCCCGACTTTTTCAAATATTAATTATTCGTCTCAATAATATTCGTAATTCATTTCTCTCGACTTTCTCATTTTCGGCTCGAGAAAGTCGGTTCACTTGTCGTGTGGAATAAGCGAGATTGTAGTCAGAACTTAAAAAAGATGTCATTTTCTCGTACGGACTCCGATTCAGGCGATTCAAAAGGCTAAACTGCGTATTTTTTCGACGCCGTCGCAACTGCCAAATTTGCACAGGGAGATAGCACGAGCCACCCGCGTGTGACCCGCGACCGGGCCGCGAGCTGGCCGCGAGGGGGCCGCGGGCAGCACTGCTTTCTGCGGGTTGTTGTTTCGATCCGTGACTTCTTATAACTTATTAAATACGTATTCTAACCTCTCCTCAGCCCTAATTAACTCATTAATATCACCATTCATTAATCTAAAACCCTAATCCTCTCTTCTTTCTCCTAAAACTCCATTAATTATCTCTCAAACTTCATTCAAGATCATTCAATTCATCTCCAATTCAGCCCTAATTCGCTCTAATTCATTCCTTCACTAATTCCTTCGGTAATTCTCATCGTATAGTTGTGGAACCCGGGATCGGACCCAACTCGGCGTCTTGCTTAAGGGCGGATTTTAAAGTTAAAAAAGATTAAGTTGGAAAAACCTTTAAGAACTGTTATGGAGTCGCCACCTATTTATCGCGGAAAATAGGAACCTGCTACCATGTTCTAAGTTAAAAACATGTCCTAGATTTTGGAGCACGCCGACACCCCTAGATCTAAGGCTTGTGGAACCAGATTGGATTCGGGGTGAGGGTACTTTAGAAAAAGAGTTAATTCAACTAATGATTTATGAAAACCTTTTAGAAAAGCCTATGTAAAAATAGCCTCTACTGACCTAGAACAATCCTTGTAAGATGATATTTGAGCTAATGTTATCGCCACGCATAAGTGCGATAAGTCTGTAAAATAATGCAGATGTAGATGCAAAAAGATTGATTAAAACCCTCAGTTTAGCATGTTTAACTTGTTAACGAATACGGTTCAGTTAAAGGTCGAATTCATTGTTTAAGTTGATTTTAATGCAAAATAAGAAGGTGCAAGATGCATGCAAATAAAATAAAGTTCAATTGTCCATTGGTTTATTTTATTAGGGTCGGTTGCTTATGCGACTTTGGCGTGTCATCGGATATGGAGTGTACCCGAAGTAATAAGAACACTTGGAAGGCAAGCGCGCTCGGGTGCCAAAGCCGGGGGCGGCGCTAGAGTGTAGTCCCCTTGGTTAGTCCATAGAAAATAAGAAAAAGCTTTGATCCAAGTGGATCGGTACCTACCTTGTCCTGATGCTTCAGATCTGGGCAGGGCTTCGCTTCTTGAACTTAAAAGGAGGATGAATTCAACACGGGATGGTGTGTTGAACTCAAGGATTTGAGTGCGTGAGGCTTTTGAGGGTGTTTAGAAGTGTGTAAGATGTGAAATCTGATGATAAATTGTGTGTTATGAGGTCGGGTATAGGGCTCTATATATACTAAAAACCTCGGAGAAATTAGGAAAGCAGGGAATAAAAACAAGCCGAGGAACCGCATAGGCTTATGCGGTTGCCAGGGCAAACCGCATAAGCTTATGCGGTTTCCCCTCCAAACCGCATAAGGCTGTGCGGTTTGGAGGTGTGGTTCTAGGCCTAATTTCCTAGTTTCGGTTTGACGAAATCTTTGAAAGATTACGTGATAATTTGGACGTGTGGCTCAAGAAAACAGCTAGGATAATCCTGAGATATTTTGTGGTGTTCAGGGCTTTGGAGTGCGGGCCAAAGGCTTGGGTTTGGGCTCGGTTTCGGGCCCGAGACCCGGAAAAATGAAAAGGGTGTATTTGCATAGATTTGTGAAATAAGCTAAGACGTGAGGTTGTATTTTGTGTAAGAGGATGCCAAATAGCGGTTTTAGCTACCGGGCCTAAATTTAGGAATTTAGGAATGCTGAATCAGACCTTGTTAATGTAAAAGGGCCATTTGTAGTGCAAAATGCGAAGCTCATGCCAAATGAAACAGGACAAGGACCTAGCTAGACTCCAAATGGACAAAATGAACGTTATTTAAGTGTGATGTGAAGCGACCTTAAACATTTTAACATTTCAAAACGACTCAAAATGAGTTCGACATTAGTTAGAACCGTATAAGTCAACGTTAAAGCATGCGTAATAAAAGTCCGTGTTACATCACAGGGTTTTGTTTGGGAGGGTACGGGTATGGGTATCCACAGAGCCCCAGTTTGACTGAGCTCGGACTAGAGCGCTAGTCAAACTCCACGACCATATCCGGACCATTACAGTCTCGATATGATCAGCGGAACGAAGCATGCGTCCATGGGTAAGACAAGGACTTCAAACCGGGCTAAACGGGGCGGGACGTGCGCATTTTAAGGACTTGGCGGTCCGTACATACTATAAGGGCCTGCCGGCCTGCTGAATGTCTTCGTCGTGCTTGTTGTACTGTCGTTGTTGGTTCCTTTGTATATGCCTGGTGTCGTCGGATGCCATTGCTTTTTGCTTGTAATGTCTTCATGTAGTGCGTGGTCTCGTGGAAGAGCGCATGCGTAAGGGTGTGAAGGTAATTGGGTAAGGGTGCGTGGATGTAGAAATGCTTAATCTCGCCTAGGAGCGTATGTGTAAGGGTTGCAAATGCTCGGATGTGTGGTACTTGTGCTTAAACTCGCCGAGGAGCGTCTATGCAGAGTATATTGTAGAATGCTCGTGTTTGAACTCGCCGAGGAGTGTCTGTGTAGTTGTTATTGATTGCCTTTCGTTGAGGAGAAGGTGATGTAAATGCTCGTTGTCGTGTAGTGCCGTTGTCGTTGCTGATGCCTTTGCTGACGCTGTTGCTGATGCCGTCGCTTATGCTGATGCCGTTGTTGATGTTGAACTGGGTCTCGCCGAGGAGCGCAGGTGCTTAGTGTAGTATTTGCTGGAGAAGTACTAGTTTGCTGGGGAAGGGTGTATATGTATGGTCTCGCCGAGGAGCGTAGGTGTAGTTGTGGTTGTTTGGGAGAGTGATGGTGTTTCGTCTTGTAAGGGGTGCAGGTGTATATTCGCCGGGATTATGGTCCGAGGAAGGTGTATGTGCTCATGTATACTGCTTCGTGTAATTGCTTGGATGTGCTGAATGTGCTGATGCAGACGCTTGGTGTTTATGTTAGTGATTTGCTGGGGAAGTCGAAGGGTATGTCTTGAACTCCGTAGGAAATGTCTGTATAGGTGTGTGGACTCCATGGGGAGGAAGCGATACTCCACAGGGACGTGTAAGAGGGTGTAAGGACTCGTGAAGAGTGTTCGTGTTTCTGCTTCTGTACCGTGTATTAAATGCTTAGTACACGCGTATGGCGGACTGTAGGTGACGCCTTAACCAAGGCATAGCACATAATGTATGTGCTAGCGCTTGTGGCGGACTGTAGGTGACGCCTTAACCATGAAAGCTTGCGTGTATGAAGAAAAATGAGGGGAAAACGTGGAACAAAACATGCTCTGGAAATTGCCTGTAGACTAGTGACTCTTCCGGGGAATCCCTTATCAATTGGCGACTTCAAGCGTGAACTCATTCGCACATGTTGCGGTTTCAAATCCGGAAATATTCGAACTCGCGATTTTCTTTTCGAGATCTTCAATTTTGCTTGCTTCGACCATGAGACGTGGTATCATTGCGATTCGTGTGGATTCGTATGATACATGTCTCTTGGACTTGGAATGCATGGTGCTTGGGATGTTTCTTGGATATGTTAGGGTACTTGGTGCTTGGACCTACGTTCGGGTGTTGCTTGTCTGATGCACACATGAAAGTGTTATGCTTTTAGTGTGCATGTTCATGTTTGTAGCGGTTCTGGAGGTGTCGCTCAACCGTAGATGCTTATGTTGATGTGGGTATTTATAGCAAGGGTGTCTTCGAAAATGCGAAAAATTATCCCATTTTTCGTTGTAAAGGTTTAATTCTTGATAGGAAGCGTCATTGATTTAGCGAGTTATGGTGTTGGTGTATGTGAGCCCCCAGTTTGACTGAGTTATGGTATATAACGATAGTCAAACTATGTAAAAGGCTATGGGTTGCAGTAGGATAAAGGTGTTTTTGGATTACCCCCTTGAGTTTGACTAAGTTTTGTATGAAAATTGAGTCAAAGTATAGGGCGTGTATCAGGAGGAGGAGTTTTTGGATTACCTCGAGTTTGACTAAGTTTTGAATGAAACCGAGTCAAAATGAAGAGTATGGTGTTTGGTTTTGAATTTTCCCGTAGTTTGGCTTAATTTGATTGAAATTAAGGCAAAATGGAAGAAGAATGTAAGCGATGGGCGGGCGAGCGATTCGGTATGTCAGTCGTCTTGAGGTGGCTTGGGTTGATGAGACTTTGACGAATCTGCCGTCTTCACCATTAGTTGTATTAGTATGCTTGTGTAATAAGGATTGTGTGAACCCTTGTTTACATTTCGTATGCTGGTCCTGTAGTGTTAGTAAGCTAGGTTTGAAAAACGAAATGATTCCCGATTGGGATGTTTGGATGAAAATGTTTTTGTTGAAAAATCTTTTGTGAAAGATTCATTTTAGTTGTCGAAATGAGCTTTAAAAATGAACATTTGAAATGTCGGTTGTAAGGCTTCATGCAAGATGAAAAAGCGTTTTGACGTTGTGAGCTTAAGCTAGAGTTGTGAAGACCGTGGAGGGTCATTTGAGTGCAAAGGTTGAAAAGCCCCCAGTTGTCGAGGATGAGAATTCGGTAGAATCTCAACACGGAGTGGGGTGTAGTGCTAGGTTCGGTTGTGCTTTGCGTAAGCTGCCTACGTATCCACGAACGTGGAATCAAACCGGCGTAGTTCGAAAGAGCTTTTGCTTAAAATGTGTTAACTCGAGTGAGTTAAATTCGAAGAATGCTGTTTCTCAAAATGTATTAACTCGAGTGCCGAGTTAAATTTTTGGAAAAGTTTAGACTTCGAAGATTCGAGATGCATTTCAAGGATTTGAGATGCATTTTCGAAAGGTACATTTTGTTTGCGAAAGGGTGTGTTTGCAAAAAGTGAATTGCAAAGTGCTTTCGTATTAACTCGAGTATTGAGTTAATTTTGAAAGGTGATTAGCTAATTGCCTCGTGTAAGTTTGAAAAAGCGCGTCGTTCCGTGGGAGCGTTTTGAAGACTGGAGAGTTTTTGAAAGGAGCGGTTTAAATGTCGCTAAATTGTTTGATTGAAAGAGGATTGACTCGACGTGTGACTCGATGCTTAAAATGCCGAAAAGTTTGCAAAATAGAGACGAATCGTATGCGTGATTTGAGACTCGACGGTTGCATGGATGCCATATTCGGAACACGATGCGTTAGTGGAGCCCAGTGGTGCTTGCTTGTCTGCGGTGGGATCTTTGTTGTTCTGCAAAGCGATGTTAGACCAAAAGCAGTACTACTCCTAAGTCTATGACAACTTTGCCTTGACGAATTCGTTTTAGTCGCCTCGATAAAGAAATAGTTTGCCTTTGAGCTTTGTGAATTTGTGTGGACACATCCTTAGTATGGAAAGCTTTGGACGAGGAATATTTTGTGGATTTTTGTAAAAGGTTGGTTGAGCTCGGGTGAGCGGCCTACGTATCCGTGGTTACGGAATCAAACCTAGCGTAGTTCCGAAAGGGGTGTTTAAGGGCGTGCATGAGGTGTTTATGTAGAAAGGTGCGTGTTTAGGGACCCTCCGGTCTAGGGGGTGTTTTTGTAAAAAGGTGCGTGTTTAAGGACTCGCCGGTCCAAAGGGGTGTTTATGTGTTTGACCTTGATACATTGCATCCTAAGGGTGGGTTCTCCTTAGTTGATCTAGGCTGGTTGCTTGCTACTTCTGTCTTGTCTTCAATTTGGAATTTCAAAGACCTGGCCACTCGTTTCTGGGCTTCGGTACTTCTTGCCTTTGGGGTTTCGGCCCCTCGCTTATTGATTTCTAAGCTTGTTGACTTCTTAAGCTTTTTGACTTCTTGAGCTTTTGACTTCTTAAGCTTTTGACTTCTTAAGCTTTTGACTTCTTAAGCTTTTGCTTAGTTGTTTTGCCCCTTGTTCTGGAGCTTTTGAGACTTTTGCTTTTTGGTGACTTTGGTTTTTTGACCTTTGTACCTTGTATTCCCGTTTGGTTTGAGAATATCCCACGCCCTGTATGGCTTGGGCTTGAGCTCGGACCCTGTGGCTCGGTGGTCACTTGTGATCGTGTGTCTATCACGCCGGGCTCCTCTGACAAGTTCGTTTGCTTATTAGGCACGCGATCGAGTACGCGGAGGACGATCCAGGAATACTCGTACTTTTGGTCGCGATCAAATTCATGACCACTGTGGAGCTCCAAGTTAATGGATCCTCCTCCAAAAGCAGCGGAGTAGTAGACCACAAGCAGACTAGTGAACCTTAGGTGTTTAGTCGTCGGAAGCTTTCTTGTCTTTGTTTTTGATTTAGTTGACTTGGACCTTCGTACCCGGCCTAGACCTCCCTAGAATAGTTGTTCCTGGGATGCAATGTATGTTGGTGTAGAATTGTGTTTTTTATGGGAAAAGTGTGTAAGAAGGAAGTTGGGTTGTAGGCAAACTTATTCCTTTATCGATTTGTTAAAAATGTCATACGTCGGAGACTCGATTGCCCTAGACTGACAGAGATTGACTCAATGCTTAAAAACTCGACCCGTATTGAGAAGACTCGAATTTCTTGAGGAGATCCGTGAGATCGTCGGTGGCGCCTTGATGGATTAAATCATTTGGGTGCTCGAGACGCACATGTCTCGGATGGGGTTGATGCTCGCGTCGGGACTTGGCTCATGCATACTTAGATTTGTCTTTGATTTTGCAAAAGTTTTGTTTTCGGCGAAAAGCAGGATGTTTTGTTGAGCAAAATGTGTTGTCACATTTTGGCTTGATGTAAAAAGCGTTTTGAAATCAAATCCAATAAGCTCGTGTTAGTGGCTTGTCGGTGAAAGTGTGAATCGATTCGGAGTGGCGATAGGCTATCCGAATCAAGGGTGTTTGAAGATGTGATGAAGACGGTTATACTTGTTTTCATACATTCGGCTTGAAAGAGGGTTAGATTAAAGCGACTATGAGCCACTTGGTCTAACCGTGAAGGATTTACGGGATGATGCTAGTTCATTCCTAGGTTTTGTTGTCTTGTGAAAAGAGATGTTTGGATTAAAATGGCGGTAGGCCATTTTGAATCATGGATTTCGAAAATGTTTACTTTGCTAGATTTGTTTTCAAGAAAAGGTCTATTCTCGGGTTTGAAAATGTTTGGTAATAAATGGGTTACAATGAGTGTGGGTCATGTAGTTCATTTATGTTTTGGAATGTCACGAGAATAAAGTGATTATTCTCGGGTGTTTTGAGGAGACTGTTTGTCTAGATCAAACCGTCCTGACTATGGGCCATTCGGTTTGAAGGAAGGATTTTTGAAAAAGGTTATTTCAAAAACGTGATGAGGATTTTGTGAAAGTAGTTTGTAAGAGGATTTGGGCCAAGATAGTTATGAATCATTTGGTCTGATGAAAAGTCCGCGAGATTGGGCTTGGCCATTCTCGGGTTTTGTTTGCTTGAAAAAGACAATTTTTGCTGAAACGAGTCGACTTTGGGTTGTTTGTCCTAAAGAGAATGTCGTTATTTGTTTTGCAGGAGTGAGGAGATTTTTGAAAAGAGCTCATTTCAAAAGCGGGTGTGTTTTGCTTGGTTTGTAAAAATATGAAGATTTTGAAAAGAATTTATTTCAAAAATGGGAGTGTGTTGCTTGTTTTGTAAAAGTGAGGAGATTTTTGAAGAGAGCTTGTTTCAAAAATGAGAGTGTATTGCTTTAGGAGCAATGTTGTGCCTAAGAAGTCTTTGAGGCAAGAACGCGTGTGCGGATCTTGTCTCGACGTTGAAATGTGTTTGATTTGCATTCGTCGAGCCCATGTTAACGGTTCATCGTTAAGGGCTCGAGCCTAGATGCATGGAAAGGATTCGACTCGTGAACGGTTAGCTAGTCGAGTCAAGGATGTTGAGAATGGATTGGTTTGTGTGAGGTGTATCTAGTTAGTCCTACTAGGTTCAATGTTCATTTTAGGCGTTCATTTTAGCTCATGTCGTTGTTTTGAAAGACCTTTTAAGCTTGAAAAAGGAGATTTTAGACAAGGTTTGGCTAATAGGAAGCTTTTGAGACGAGGATGCGTGTGCACGTCTCGTCTCGATGTTAAAAGGTGTTAGCTTTGTCGAGCCCACCTAACGGTTCATCGTTAAGGGCTCGAGCCTAGATGGACGAGAAGGATTCGACTCGAGAGCGATTAGCTAAGTAGTCGAGCGTGTTGAGAATGGATTAGGTTGTGTGGGTTAAATTTGCACGTTAGTGACATGACTAGACCAACGTTCATTTTAAGTGTTCATTCTAGCTCATTTCTTTGTTAAGAAAACTCTTTTTATGCTTGAAAAAGGAGGTTTTCGAAAAAGTTTTAGCTAAAGGAAAGCTTTTAAGACGAGGATGTGTGCGCACATCTCGTCTCGATGTTAAAAGGTTTTGCTTTGCACCCATCGAGCTGATATCGGTGATTTGCCGAGGTGAGCTCGAGTTCGGATGTGTAAAAGAGGAAGGATTCGGCTCGAGCAAGTCGAGTCGAGGATGTTAAAACGGAGTCTAGGCCGTATAACCTAGAGGATCGAAATCCACGAGCTCGGGTTTTAATCCTTGCTCGGGTTTTTGCTTGTTAGTGAAAAAGGAGAATTTTGAGAAAGCTTGTTTCAAAAATTTGCGATAGTTTTGTTTAAAAAGTGTTAGCTTGTTAGATGTTAGGTTCATTTATCTTTGAAACAACTAAGCGAGATTTCAGAGATATGAATGCAAATGCTCGTTTTGAAAAAGACCATGGAGTGCATAGCCTCGAACTTATGCGTATGACTCAAAAAGGGTGAAAAATGAGTCATCGGTACACCTCCAACTACCTCGAGCACGCTTTGGCAGATACTTAACCCTTCATTTCCTTACGGGCGATAGGTTTCTGAGAGGAACCTTTGGGCGGTCGAGATAGCCGTTACTGCAAGCCGTGGAGGCGAGAGGAAAGCTAGTCGGCATGTGCTTTATCGAGTGGACAAGCTCGCATGTGGGAACCACCTCTCGAGGGTGCAAAGGGTGCCTAGATTCCAAAAGGAATGGACTCTAGCGAATGTGCATAGCTCAAATATGTATACGTGGATTGTTCAAGGCTTTGAGTTTCACCTCTTTATTTTTAAAAAGAAAAAGCTAGTTTTAAGTTTTAAAAATAAGATCTCTCAATGAGTCGCCAAAGTGGAACCGGGATCGGACCCAACTCGGCGTCTTGCTTAAGGGCGGATTTTAAAGTTAAAAAGATTAAGTTGGAAAAACCTTTAAGAAGCTGTTATGGAGTCGCCACCTATTTATCGCGGAAAATAGGAACTCGCTACCATGTTCTAAGTTAAAAACATGTCCTAGATTTTGGAGCACGCCGACACCCCTAGATCTAAGGCTTGTGGAACCAGTTGGATTCGGGGTGAGGTACTTTAGAAAAAGAGTTAATTCAACTAATGATTTATGAAAACCTTTTAGAAAAGCCTATGTAAAAATAGCCTCTACTGACCTAGAACAATCCTTGTAAGATGATATTTGAGCTAATGTTATCGCTACGTACAAGTGCGATAAGTTTGTAAAAGAATGCAGATGTAGATGCAAAAAGATTGATTAAAACCCTCAGTTTAGCATGTTTAACTTGTTAACGAATACGGTTCAGTTAAAGGTCGAATTCATTGTTTAAGTTGATTTTAATGCAAAATAAGAAGGTGCAAGATGCATGCAAATAAAATAAAGTTCAATTGTCCATTGGTTTATTTTATTAGGGTCGGTTGCTTATGCGACTTTGGCGTGTCATCGGATATGGAGTGTACCCGAAGTAATAAGAACACTTGGAAGGCAAGCGCGCTCGGGTGCCAAAGCCGGGGGCGGCGCTAGAGTGTAGTCCCCTTGGTTAGTCCATAGAAAATAAGAAAAAGCTTTGATCCAAGTGGATCGGTACCTACCTTGTCACGATGCTTGAGATCCGGCAGGCTTCGCTTCTTGAACTTAAAAGGAGGATGAATTCAACACGGGATGGTGTGTTGAACTCAAGGATTTGAGTGCGTGAGGCTTTTGAGGGTGTTTAGAAGTGTGTAAGATGTGAAATCTGATGATAAATTGTGTGTTATGAGGTCGGGTATAGGGCTCTATATATACTAAAAACCTCGGAGAAATTAGGAAAGCAGGGAATAAAAACAAGCCGAGGAACCACATAGGCTTATGCGGTTGCCTGGGAAAAGCGCATAAGCTTATGCGGCTTCCCCTCCAAACCGCATAAAATTTGTGCGGTTTGGAGGTGCGGTTCTGTGCCTAATTTCCTAGTTTGGTTTGTGAAATCTTTGAAAGATTACGTGATAATTTGGACGTGTGGCTCAAGAAAACAGCTAGGATAATCCTGAGATATTTTGTGGTGTTCAGGGCTTTGGAGTGCGGGCCAAAGGCTTGGGTTTGGGCTCGGTTTCGGGCCCGAGACCCGGAAAAATGAAAAGGGTGTATTTGCATAGATTTGTGAAATAAGCTAAGACGTGAGGTTGTATTTTGTGTAAGAGGATGCTAAATAGCGGTTTTAGCTACCGGGCCTAAATTTAGGAATTTAGGAATGCTGAATCAGACCTTGTTAATGTAAAAGGGCCAATTGTAGTGCAAAATGCGAAGCTCATGCCAAATGAAACAGGACAAGGACCTAGCTAGACTCCAAATGGACAAAATGAACGTTATTTAAGTGTGATGTGAAGCGACCTTAAACATTTTAACATTTCAAAACGACTCAAAATGAGTTCGACATTAGTTAGAACCGTATAAGTCAACGTTAAAGCATGCGTAATAAAAGTCCGTGTTACATCACAGGGTTTTGTTTGGGAGGGTACGGATATGGGTATCCACAATAGTATAGTTTTCAGATTATGTTATTATTGTATATGTATATTGTGTGTTCTTATGTTTTGTATGTATTATTGTTGTGCCTTAATCAAGGAGAGGAAGACTTGGACGAAGAGGATACTATCCTAGTTGAAGAAGAAGAAGAAGAAGAAGACTAGGACGATTTACATCTCTTGAACAAGGTAACTAGGTGTAGCCCTACACCTATTTTAACTTGTGTGAGACCATATGATTGATTGAGGATGATTTGATTGTGTTGTGAATGTAAAGCTATGATCTTTGGGTTGGTTGTGTTGTGAAGTTATGATCTTTTGTCTAAAACGAATTGGTCTCACACTATTGTGTCTAATAACTTGAATTGGGATGTTTGTCATATTGAATTTGGGTTATATTGTTATTAAGTTGGATAAATATGATAACTTTGGGAATTATAATGGTTCATTGTGGCTACTCTTGAGTTCTTATGGTTATTACTCCGTATTTAATATGTTGATTATGGTTAGTGTTGAGAATGGTTACAAGAAGGCGGTCAGTTATGTTGTAGATGAGTTTAAGATGGACAACGTATTGGTGTTGCGAGTAAAGGATGATTGATATGATATGGATTATGAGTTGGTATATTGTTAAGCATGTTTACCTTTGTTATAATTATGTTTTGTTGAGGAATGTTATGAATTGGGGTTACTTGGTTTGCTTGAATAGTTGTAATTGTTGTATTGACGGTATTGGAGTTGGTTTGATGGTTGGTTTGATCGTGTTGCTTATGCTTGAGTTAAGTTTGCATGCGTGTACTGTTCTGGCACGTATGTGAGGAGCTACGACGTCCTAGTTTGGACGGATACCGCCCATGATCTCCTCGGCTATTCTTGTTGCTTAGTTAGAGCGACTATGGGTTCTCAACCATGTTGGTTAGAGACTATGGTTATATATATGTCGTCACCGTTCTTGTTCGCTCGGTGGGATTTGGCCAAATTTAGACTAATGAGTTTGAGGAACTTCTTGTTCTCTGTTCCGCCATAGGGTTTGAGTGATTCTTGTTCGCTTCACTCGAGGTGATTCTTGTTCGCTTCACCTAGTGCTCTGCGCTTACTCTCGCGCTTCTGTTGATTGGTTACGAGTTGGATTGGTTCGAGGTGTGTGGATGGTTGTGCCGTGGGTTGTTGCTGTGGGTGTCGAGTTGTTGGTTGTTGTTCTCTTTTGTTTTATCGTTCATTTGGTACTCTGGTTATAGGTTGTAGGCCAGGTGAGCTTGTTCATATTGTTTACCACATTTATTATGTTGAAATATGACTGGGGAGCACCTGGTTACTCCCCACTGATTGTGGTTGTTGCTTCGTTTTTATAGGTACGCGCGGGACGGGACTTATGTGTGAGGATGCCGTGAGGATTGACCCGTAGCTTGCTTTGTTGAGTCGTCTAGCTAGTTGTTTGGAGTTGCTTGGCTGGATTAGTCTTATTTCAGTTTCCTTTTCGTTGCACTTTGGCTATGAACTTGTAAGGGGTATTTATTCCCCGACGTTAGGCCTTGAGGTCTACTATACTTTGTTTGGTTGTTTAGGTCGTTGTGAGTGACAATTCCGGATTCACGGTGTTTCCGCCACCGTGGTTTTCATTTTATTTTTATCCTTTCTCTTTTAAAACCTTTTTAAAGCTTATTTTGTCTTGTTAAATAATCCGGGTTGTTACAGTTGGTATCAGAGCGAATACGCTCCCAACTCTCTTAGGTGAATGAGTAGGATTTGACATAGAACACCGAGTGAGAGTGTTGGGGTAGACACATTAGGGGGTCTACGTTATTTGTGCATATGTATGAGTTGTTGTGTGAATGGTGGTCTTAGGATTCCCACCATTAGATCATATGTTTGCTTTGGATGCAGGTACAGGGATGATGGAGTCATGTGAGGTCGGGTGTCGACTCGATAAATTTCTACATTAAAAATTTACTAGTCCTGCCTCTAAAATAGTCTTTAAAAGCTTTTGATTTGATTTAATCGTCGTTTTTAAATGTATTCCTTTATTTCAAAATGTTTCACTCTGATAATTGTCTTCTTATGTACTACTTGGTTTCTCTGCTTTCATCATACTCACCATTCTAAACTAAATCCTTTATACTTCTATTTTCTTATCAAATCATGTTAACCTTCATTTTTAATATCGACAAAAAGGGAGTATTTTACATTCCGTTTTAATACACTTTTATGACCCATGCTTTTTAATGTTATTCATTTGAGAGTTCAGTTTTATCGAAAAATTTTAGTCTATTCATGCCTTGACGATCTCTTGTCTTAACTTTTCAATTTATTTGTTTCTTCAACATTAATCATTTGATTATCCGCATCTCAAACCTTTCTTCTTCCTCCAATCTTTCGAAAAGCCTAGAGATTTAATTTTGAAACTCTTTGAGTCTCTCTGATTGTTCAGCTGGAACAAGAATCCTGAAGCCGGATCGCGATTTCATGATCCTATCATCAGAGCACGCAGCGGAAGTTCTTAATCTGTGTTACCTACCGTATTCATAGGGACCTCTTTCAGCTTGCTAGCTACACTTATTCTTGTGCATCCTGCTTGTTCTTGGATCTCAGCATACAGCTGTTTTAAAACCATTAGCCGAATTGCAACTTGAGCTTCTTTTTCCCCAATAAAATTTCTTATTATGTTCATCCCCATCTTTTTCAACAGATCGTGCTGAGATAATTTCTAAACTCTTTTATTTCAAGAATGTTTTCAGTCAGTTCTATTAACGAAACCTATTTTTGTATATTTGTGCTATAATGGTTTGTTTATCCTTCTTGTACTTTCTTATTTTGTAACTATGTATCTTCTGATCATATTCTATATCTGTCAAATTTTCCGGGAATCACCATTTCGTCTCTCCTTTATAACGAAACCAATTTGAGTTCTTGGTTGGAAACGAGTCTTATGCCTTCATTTGTGAACTCTTAAAGAATATTTCCATTTTCCTTCATCGTTTCATATTAAAAATTTCTTTTGTCAAATTGGTGGTTGTTGAGCAGTTTCTTGCAAAAGATTTATTATGTCATATTTTTACTTAATTCGTTTCATTCCTTCTTTTCTTTCTTATTCATCATAACTCATCACTTTTATATCATGACCCTATCGATCACCTTTTAGTCTTGTCACTCGGGTCTTATGTTATTCTATTCCTTAGGTTTCCCTCTAGTGGCTACTTCAGTTCTATCGCCCTTGAGCAGACTTTTAAGACGTCGATCTTCTATTATTCTCCAATCCTCTCCATAGCTAATCACGTTCTCAATTTTGTAAAAGTTCTTGATGTATTAGCATCAATTGTGTCCTTGATAAATTTCTCTAATCATGTTCCTTGGCATCTAGCTGTAAGGTATTTCACCCTTATCTAGCTCGAGATCTGATCCTTAGGTTGTCACTATTATTGGAGTCATATATGATAGAGTTTGGTTAGTTATTAGTTGATAGTATGGTGTTCGTTAGCTTATGCACACGGTTGGTTGTCATAACTTTTGAGAACTCTTAGTTTTGTGATTCGTGGTCAGTGCAACCGGAGACTGTTAACAATTATGAGTGAATGTTACTTGTGAGTCTTAGCCTTTGGGATTGATGATTTAATTGACGGTGAGTGAACATAAGGGAGATTGTAATCTCTACATAGGGAGGACTTTTGGAACCTTAGGTATGTTGGTATATGGCGTATGATAATCATGGGATAGTGAGAATCGAGAAGTTTTATCGAGGTAAGTGATGGTTGAGTGAGGGAAAGCTAAAAGGTCATAATAAGCACGATAGAACTTTGGGATTTATGCTTTAAGGGATAATATGGGAAGGATGAGTGTGTATTTCATGGTTATGTGTGAGTAATGAGTATGGAGAAATGGACTAATGGGAGGAGAGAATTCGAGGTCAGTAAGGTAGTGACGTTAGAGAAGGTATGGATAGACTTGTGTATGATAACAAGGGGTTGAGAGAGTAGTAAGCTTTTGACGACACATTTTGTTAGCTGCATGATAAAATACCTTTGATTTGGGGATGAGACGATGGGGTATGACATAATTATGGTTATTTCGTTGTGGAGAGTGTGGATAGATGTGAGAAGCGATATTGACTTGAGCTTGGATCACATTATGATTGAGGGTATAAGGTTTTGTCTTTGGCATTAATTTGAGGACTAGTTTGTGTGGCAATTGTAATGGTGACGTTAATTAGGTTGTCCGTGGGTTTAAAATGTGTTTGGAGTGTGTTAAGATTTTGGATTGAGATACTATGTTGAGTTGAAATGGACATTCGAAGCTAATAATAATCAATTTGGGTATGTCGAGCATACGATGTATCTATGGTATACAGGTTTGCATAAACCAGCGATCCACATCCGAGCAGTTGGTGATATTGAGCTAATCTTAAGCGTCGTTAAGCGTGTTGTTCGGGGTGATTTTCTCACACGGTTCGTTTAAGTGATTGTGGATCTACTAGTACTATCCTTTAGGTTTAGCTTTATGTTGTTCGTAACTTTGGGATTAGAATGTATAAAAGACCACGAAAATAGAACAAGACACACGATATGGTTACGTGGGAAAAACCCTTAAATGTTAAGGGAAAAACCACGGGCGCCAAGCCAGGAGAGGATCTTCACTAGTTCTGAAATAATGGGTACAGTGTCTGGACCAACTGGTACAGAATACAATATAGGCGTAAAACAAAAGAGTGTTGAATTGCTTGTGGATTGTGTTGAGTATTGAGTAAAAATGAGTGGTGTGTCTTCTGATGTCTCCCTCTTCTGAATTCTCTTGCTTTTATAGCGTCCTTAGGGTCCAACGTTCCTTTCCTTCTTTGTAGCTAACCTCTTCCCTTTTCTTCTCCAAGACTCCCGATTCTCTCGGCTTCGGCCAGATGCTTGACTTAGTCTTCCAACGACTTCCTCTAGGGTTGCTGTCGAGTCTTTGGGCTTTCTTCTTTGATGTTTAATTCTTTTGTTGGGCTTGGCCCATCTTGGCTTTTCCTCTCCTGACCTGCACCTTTGTTTTGTCTCCGTCTCCGTGCCGCTCAGACGTTTCCGGGTCTTGGCCGTGGATCCTGCATTCGCCTCAGGCCTGGCCCAGTGGTTGACCACCGGGTTTTTGGTCCCAACAAGTTTGTCCCCCATCTCCTTGCCCTACACCCGAATCGGGGGTAAGGAGATGCTTCGTTCTGATCCTGGTCCAGTGAACCTGGCCCAGCTCCTTCGCTTTTCTTTGTGCCTTTGGTCTGAGACTGAACTTTGTAATTAATGAAGTAGTTGGCTTTTAGTGGGAAGTGCGCCTTTATTTTGGCGCTATTTCGATATCTGCGCCGCGTCATGTCGTGGGTCAGGATCACGTCTCTTGGCGCTTATTTTTGTAAAAAACCATCCAAAAATTCTTGTCCGCGATATATACCCTAGTTTCGTTTTGTTTCTCTCTCTAACTCATTTTGCTTTGATTTCTTTGTTTTGAACCCCGAATACCTCCAAAAATCCCCAAATCGATTTGAAAGAAAACCTAGCTTCCTTTTCCTTCCTTCTATCGACCATGGCTAAACGAGGTCGGTCCTTCCTCGCCATTACCTACTCCCATGGCGGCTCCATCTTTCATGCGACGGACACAATCAAAGATGTTAACATCTACCCTAACTGCCGCCATGAGTCGAGGCGGTACTGAAAACGGAGGGAAAGATCCGGAGAGTACCGGAAACTGGGCCCAGACACCACCGATGTCGTGGTGGATTGGGTCGATCTGGCCGGTTTTCAATCTTCGAATCGTCCTTTAGGGTTGGAGTAACTTTTCCTCTTTGTCCATTGATGAGTTCGTTCTTGAACACTGTTCAGGTTCCACCCTGTCAAGTTATGCCGTCTGTTTGGCGCTTGATTCATGGGGTTGATTCTCTGTGTCGGAAATACGGGTTTGAGATTCAGTTAGCCGATATAAGAAACACTTATCATCTGCGCATGCCTGAAGAAAAGGGTTTTGTTTCGCCTGAGGATAAGTGCCACCTCTTATCACTCGTTTGGATGCGTGAGTGATGAGAGGAAGTGGACTTGTTACTATATGTTCATCTAGAGCAACACATTGGGTCCCAACGTCTGGGCGCCTGAGTTCTCTTTGAAGGGGACTGGTATGTGCCCTGGACTCTTGAATTCCTGTCCATCTCGTTCTTGCATGCACTTCTTTGTTTAAATTTGTTGTGTCTTTGTTTTGTAGTTTCTGATTGGGTTCCTACCCCAGCGACCCCGAGTCAAGGAGGAGGGTGAGGCGTTCTAAGGCTACCTTTCTTCAAGAGGGCTTGGCCCAGTGTATGCGTCCCGATGAAGACGATGATGACGTTGTCGAGGTGGTTCTCGCCTCGAAAGCGACATCTTTGGTGATGGTGAAGAAGCGAGGAGGATGAGGAGGAGTCTCAAGATGAGGAAGAGGTCGCGCTGAGGAGGGTGAAAAGTCTGTGAGTGGGGTTGCTGGTGAGAGTAGTACAGGTCACTTTGACCAAACTCCCATCCATGTGACCCATTGAACTCTATACTTCTTTGGGGCGGTGGCGCTGCCACTAACTCGCCCCATCAAGATTCCTAGGTGCAGTGCAGGTCCGCGCTCGTGTTGCTACTGCATCGATTCTTTCTCTCCGGTTCATGAGTTTATTTGCTTGGTATTTTTTCGTAACTTGTTTCCAATGATGTCTCCGGCCTGGATCCAAAGAAGAAGACTTTTTATCCATGGAGGATATCATCAGCTGCGATTACCCAGGCACGTGAGGCTACGTAAGTCCGGTGGTAGTCTTGTCCTCGCTTTGTGAGTCTGGTGGCCCTGCCTCGAGTCTTCCAAGAGGAAGGCACCAGAGGGGGTCCGAACTAGGTCCACAAAGTCGTTCTTGAATCTCCTGAACCCGCCTGAGCGTAAGAAAAGGAAGAAAGGAAGTTACCTCGGATGAATCTGTCTTTGTCCATACCTCTGCATTCTTAGAGTCAGTCTGAGTATGTCTCTTTGGGGAAGTCTTTGAGTGAAAGCTTTGCTTCTTTGTCCTCTGCACCACCGCCCCCTGGACTTCGCACGCTGGTGCACAAGATGGTGGGTCAGTTGTGCTCAGGTTTGTATCCTTCTTATATCTTTGTTTTTGTTCGTGAGTTGTTTTTGATATGACTTTGATTTTGTGGTGCAGACCGTAGTGCTGGTCATGTCCGCCAATCTTGGTTCCACGGTGCCGATTTTGGAGAGTGGCGGGAGCAAAGCCGAGGTCGAGAATGAGGTGCCGGTCTTCCCTTGAGATCGCCAGAAGGAGCTTCGAGAGTGTGAACCACCGGTGTGGGAAGTCGGGCCGAGATGGATAAGATTCATTTCAAGAGGATCCAAAGGCGGGATAACCACATTGGTGAACTGACCAGGGAGCTTGAGGACCTAAGGGAGGACGCCAAAAGACATAATGCAGTGGTGAGGGACCTGAGCATCTTCCACACACTTCGTACCAGGATTGAGATGATGAATGCCAGTTCTGAGGCTCGTGCTGCCTGGGATCTTTCCGCGGAGATTGCCACCTTTAAACAATTGTTCCCTGATGAAGTTGTCCCAGAGCAGGCTGAGGTCACTTCGGCTGTACAGCCTGGTGCTGGAGTTACTTCTGGTCCAGGTGTTGAGGCAGTTGGTGGAGATTATGGTACTGGTGCTGAAGAGACTGGTCCTTCCCACGCTGACCCTGCAGAGGAACATGCTGAAAAGACTGGTGAGTCCGACGAATGAATGAATCAATTGAACTTTGGCTTCTTTATTGGTTTTTTGAACAATCTTTGAATTTGCCGGGGGGGGAATGTCCCCTGTGTTTATTTGGACTGTAAATATTTAGACTTTGTTTTTTGGTTTGAACTTTGTTCCTGACTTCTGCTATCCATGCATAGGCATGGTTTGACTTTTGTCAACTTTTTGCTGGTTATGCTAGGTCACGTTATGCTATGTTTTGCTTATGTTATGTTTTGTTATGTCTTTTGTTATGATGCGCATATAATTTGTTATGAATCTGTCTAGTAGCATGCATGCGTTTGATAATTTAGGCGACTTACACTTTGGGGCTCCTAATCGGACATTATTCCCCGTCTCCGTTGGTGCAGCTGCTCGGGCCGGAGCCCAAGTTTTTGTCTTTGTCTTTGGTTCCGGTGGACCAGATTGCTCGCTTTGTCTGCACAGAAGGAGGGTCAGGGCTTGACCGTTGGCGTTAGCCAACGCCCCTCCGACGCTCAAGTCAGTACAATTGTATAGGATAAATTGTAAAGGAAAAGTTTTGAGTTTTGTACATTACCAGATAAGTTGGTCCAGGGCACTTTACATGTGATAGAGCTTGAGGTGGAGTGTATTCCAAGGTCTTGGGATCATGTCTCCTTCCAGAGTTGTAGTCTGTAAAGAGCCTTTCCCTGTTGCTGAATCAATAAGGTATGGGCCTTCCCATGTTGGGGCTAACTTGCCTGCAGCCTTGTCCCTTGTGTTTCAAATACTTTTCTCAGGACCGGATCTCCCGTCTGAACATTCGCATTTCACATTCTTGTTGTAACTCCTGGCCACAGATTGTTGGTATCTTTGCTAACCTTATCGATGCTAAGTCTCTCGAGCTCTTGGTCGTATCCAGCCGTCACAGAGCGCTTCATTATTTTCGTAAAATGTATTGAGTCCATACCGACCGTTGGAACGTGCACTTATTGGTAGTACAGCCTTCACATCCATAAACCATTGAGTATGGAGTTTGTCCTGCTTTCTTTGGCGTGGTCTCGTCGCCCATAGTACTAGCGGCAGCTTCTTCAACCCATCTCCCTTGTTTCTCCATCGCCTTCTTCGATGCAATTGATCACAATTTTGTTCTTTGGACTCGGCTTGTCCATTTGCTTGAGGATATCTTGGTGGAGAGGTCACCAAGTTGATGTTCCACTTTGTACAAAAATCTCTGGTCTTGTTTCCCACGAATGCAAGTCCATTGTCACATACTATTTCTGAGGGGATCCCATACCTGCTGATGATGTTCTTCTTTATGAAAGCAATTACTTCCTTTTCTCGTGAACGCTTTTGTAAGCATCCGCTTCTATCCATTTGGAAAAATAATCATCATTGCAAACATGAACACCTTTCTCGCCTCGGAGCCATTGGCGGTTGCCAACTAAGTCCATGCCCCATTTCATGAATGGCCATGGCGCCGATATGGAGCGCAGTGTTACGTGCGGCAGGTTGATGTATCTCTGGACCATGCCTTTGACAAGCGTCACACTTTGTGGCATACAGGATGCTATCTGTTTTCATTGTGGGCCAGTAATACCCCATTCGCAAAATTTTGTTGACCATGCTCCTACCACCTGTGTGGTTTCCACAGGTCCGCCGTGTATTTCGATAGTCTTGTCCGACTGGTCAGTTCTGTGCAGCAGTCTGATCCGTTAAAGGACCTTCAATAGCATGCCTGTATGATTGTGTATCCGACGCCTTGATTCTCAACGCCTGGCCTCGATCTTGTCTGTGGTAGCTTATTCGACCACCATTCGTAATATGGTTTGGTCCAAATTGAAGTCTGGATCGTGTTCTATAGGACTGGCCGCATTTCTTCTACGGATTCTTGGTTCCAGGGACGTGTACAATTGGTATACTGTCCAGCGCACCAGGTTCAAATGCTGATCCAATGTTAGCCAAAGCATCTGCCTGCACATTCTGATCTCTAGGGACTTGCTCAACCTCAATGTTAGTAAACTTTGCAAAAAGATTTTTGACTAAATCAAGATATGCAATCATCTTAGAATCTTTAGCAACAGACGTCTGCTGATTTGGTTTGCTACCAAAGAAAGAGCCTAGCTTTCCCTTTAGATTCTGGACTTTCATGTCCAGACATACATTCAGTCCTGCTATAAGTGCCTCATATTCAGCTTCATTGTTGGTAGTTCTGAATTCACAGGATACAGCCTGTACTATCTTGTCCCCCTGTGGCGACTTCAAGACCACACCTAGTCCAGTACCCCTGATGTTGGCTGAACCATCTGTCCAGAGTTCCCAGGTCTGCTTTACGGTCGGATGGAAGATCTCCTTTGTTACTCGCTTCTTCTAGTGTGGGAGTGAAGTCGACCACAAAGTCCGCTAGAGCTTGAGATTTGATTGGCTCGGGCTCATAGGATAGATCGTAGGTGCTCAATTTTATCGACCATTTTGACATGCGGCCGAAAGTTACGGTCTAGACAAGATCGATCTCACAGAACATTAGTACGAATGATAATATGATGCGCCTCAAAGTAAGGGCGCAACTTGGTACAAGCAATCGTTAAAGCCAAAACAAATTTTTCCAATACGTAATACCTGGTCTCAAAGCATCCGTAAGACTCTTACTTATATAATACACCGGATGTTCTCGCCCATCCGCTCTCTCACCAGGATCGCACTTACAGCAGCTTTCTTTCTGAGGCAGTGCAGGACTGACTCCTGGTTCAGGCTTGGATAAAAGTGGGGCTGATGATAGGTATGCTTTCAGGTCCTGGAATGCTTTCTCATGCTCTGTCCCCGCTTGAACTGCTTGTTCTTTCTCGAAGATCATAGAATGGCTTGCACCTTCAGAGGACCTCGGAGATGAACTGCTGGCTGCTACTCTTCCAGTCAGTTTCTGGACATCTTTCGGGTTCTAGGGGGACTGCAAGTTGATTATTGCTGAGATCTGCTCTGGACTAGCCTCTATGCCTCTTTTTGTCACCATATAGCCTAAGAACTTTCCTGCAGTGACACCAAAGGTGCATTTAGTAGGGTTTAACTTCATATTATACTTTTCCAGAATCTCGAACGCCTTTTCCAGGTCCTGGATGTGATCCTCAACTTTCTTTGATTTCACCACCATATCATCAATGTAGACCTCCATTGTGTCTCCAATCTGGTCCTTGAACATCATGTTCACCAGCCTTTGATATGTTGCACCTGCATTCTATAGTCCAAAAGGCATAGCCTTGTAGCAATATATTCCTCTGCCGGGTCATGAACGGCTGTATGCTCCTGGTCCGGAGGGTGCATCCCGATCCGGTTGAATCCGCTAATGCATCCATGAATGTCAAGACTTCACAATCTGCGCTGGCGTCCACCATGGCATCTATGTGTGGTAGTGGAAATGAATCTTTTGGGCACGCCTTGTTCAGGTCTGTATAGTCCACGCATACTCTCCACTTGCCATTCTTTTTCTGGACTACAACTACATTTGCCAACCAATCTGGGTACATCACTTCTTTGATCATGTCCATGTCCAAAGAATTTCGCACTCTCCCGGTTCACAATCTCATTACGTTACGTGCAAACTTCCTGCGTTTCGCTTTCGAGGCTTAAAACTTGGGTCAATATTTAACTTGTGTGTAATAACATCAGAACTTATACCAGTCATATCAAAATGGGACCAGGCAAAACAATGCTCTTTCTTCCTCAGAAAGTCAATTAGAGCAGGTCTGATTACCTCTGGAGCGTCAGAACCAACCAGAACCTTCCTGTCAGGTCTTTCTTCAGCCAAAACAATTTCATCTGTCTCCATGCGTGGGACAGGATTCTCAACAGACCTGACAGGCTGCTTTAATTGCTATGCGAGGGACTTACCTGGACTAGGAGGTTTCGTGGTCTGTAACACTGTGGCCGCTTGTTGCTCTCCTCTGACCGTCGCTGTCCCCCACTTTGTTGGTATCTTTATGCACTGGTGGTACGTTGAAGGTACAGCCTTGAGGTTGTGGATCCAGGGTCGGCCTAGGATTACGTTGTATGAGGACAGGCAGTCTATCACGCAGAACTTCTCGAAAGAGGTGACTCCTTCCACATAGGTTGGTAGGGTGATCTCTCCCAAGCTGTGCTTTGTCTCTCCACTGAACCCTACCAGACGCCGACTTCTTCATTACATCGGACTCTTTCAAATAGCTTCCAAATACTCCATCATGATGATGTTGATCGAATCGCCTCCATCTACCAGGACTCTTACGACCATGCAGTGTTCCAACTGGATCTTGATTACTACCCATCGTGGTGTGGCCCATGCACTCCTTGTAGGTCCGACTCATCAAACACAATCTCTGGTTTGGACTCGCTTGTCTGCCGGTGGGCGTTGCTCGTTCTCGAGAGCTACACGCTGCAAAGAATATGTTAGTCCACAAATATCTGATCCACCAGAGATGAATTTTACCTCATGGGTTGGTGGCGGTGGTGGAAGATCTCTGGGCTCATCTCGTTCATCTCTGTTCCTCCTGTTCCTGGGCAGGATATCCTTCAGGTGACCATTCTTTAGCAGATGAGCTATTTCCCTCCTGAGAGCTATGCAGTCCTCTGTGGTGTGCCCGATATCAGAATGGTACTCACACCACTTGGTTGTGTCTCGCCTTGGATTTGGCTTCACCGCTTTTGGCCATCATTGCCGAGCCCAACTTGTCCAACTTGTTGATCGGGCCTGGGAGATCTCTGAGAAGCGATACTCTGGCGGAGGTGGAACTACGGGTGCATCGGCCTGTTCATCCACGCCGCTTGCCTCCTCCCCGCTTGGCCTCGATATGGACCAGGCTCGCTTTGTTCTTTGTGCCTGCGGGTGGTGACTTTTCGCTCACCGCCTTGGTCCTTATATCGTGCCCTGAATCGCCGGGTCCTCCTCTACCTCGATCCGGGCGAGCCTTAGCTCGCACATCCTCAAAAGTAGAACAAGGGTAGCGAGTTAGTTCAACATAAAGAATGTAATCTTAACCAAACCTTGCCTCAAGGCCTCAATGGCCGTGGCCGATGTCACATCCGGGATGGACACTTTCTCCTTGTTGAAGCGGTGCAAGAAGTCCCTTAGAGACTCGTTCGCTCGGATGACCCGATGCAGGATCACCGGTCCGCTTCTCCAACAACTGCCATCGCGAACCGGATGTTGAAAAGGTTGATCGACCCGCAAAAGGACTTGATGGTCTTGATTGGCGAGTTGATATACCACCGGAGAAATTTGGACGATCAAGGTTGAACCAAAGCTTTTGCACATGCAAGCCTCTCTCTTTTCTGCTGGGATAGGAACGTGGAACATCCTGCCTGCATCAGCGTAACGTGTTCTAGAGGATCTTCTGTCCCATCATAGAGCTTTAGGTTGGGTGCTGAGTACTTCTTTGGCACCTCCACCATTGCTATGCAGCCGTCAAAGGGTGAATCAAAGATAGCTCCTGGTGTCGCCTCTTCAATGGGTGGTGGAAGTCCTGGAACCTTTCGTACTAACTCTGAGAGTTTCTGCATCTCCATCATCATGTATTCCATGACCTGGCCTGCACTTACTCCCTCTGGTGTCTTTGGTTCACCGCCTCCTCCTGCACCATTGTTCTCTTGATCTTCCTCCACATGGAGTGGATCGCCTTTTGTACCTTTTGACCCTGCAGAAGAGAAAGTGGAGAAGTCAAGTTGTTTGATCACGTCAGAAAATGGTGTACCTGGTGGGATCCTGGATCCTGAGGCTTTCTTCTGTGCAGAGGCCTCTAACTGCTTCTTTAGGGCAGTCTCTGCCTCCTTCAGTTTTGCCGCCTCGGCTTTGGCATCCTCTGCTGCTTTCTTGGCCTGTTGCAATTCCTCCTGGAGTTTGAGCATAGCTTCTGCACTGGGATCTGCCATCTTTCACGTTGGTTGAACTTGTGCTGACTTGGAATATTTTGTAGGATTAATAAACTAGTATCCCCACAGACGGCGCCAATCTGTTCGGGGTGATTTTCTCACACGGTTCGTTTAAGTGATTGTGGATCTACTAGTACTATCCTTTAGGTTTAGCTTTATGTTGTTCGTAATTTTGGGATTAGAATGTATAAAAGACCACGAAAATAGAACAAGACACACGATATGGTTACGTGGGAAAAACCCTTAAATGTTAAGGGAAAAACCACGGGCAACAAGCCAGGAGAGGATCTTCACTAGTTCTGAAATAATGGGTACAGTGTCTGGACCAACTGGTACAGAATACAATATAGGCGTAAAACAAAAGAGTGTTGAATTGCTTGTGGATTGTGTTGAGTATTGAGTAAAAAAGAGTGGTGTGTCTTCTGATGTCTCCCTCTTCTGAATTCTCTTGCTTTTATAGTGTCCTTAGGGTCCAACGTTCCTTTCCTTCTTTGTAGCTAACCTCTTCCCTTTTCTTCTCCAGCAGCTCCTGATTCTCTGGCTTCAGTTTCTTTGATGTTTCTGCCCATCTTGGCTTTTCCTCTCCTGACCTGCACCTTTGTTTTGTCTGTCCCGTCTGGTGCTGTCTGTACGTTCTGGTCTTGGCTGTGGATCCTGTACCCGTCTAGGCCTGGCCCAGGGTTCTGGACCAGCCTGGGTTTTTGGTCCCAACACGTGTCTATGCCCTTGTTATCGAGGTGAGTAGAGTTAGCGGTTCTTATCTTGAGGACCGTAGGAGTAGGTAGTTTTCTTAAACTTTTAGGGGTATTCTTTCGTTCTCAAGTTTCGAGGACGAAACTTCTTTTTAGGTGGAGAGATTGTAACACCCTGACTTTTCCTAATATTAATTATTCGTCCCAATAATATTCGTAATTCATTTCTCTCGACTTTCTCATTTTCGGCTCGAGAAAGTCGGTTCACTTGTCGCGTGGAATAAGCGAGATTGTAGTCAGAACTTAAAAACGATGTCATTTCCTCGTACGGACTCCGATTCAGGCGATTCAAAAGGCTAAACTGCGTATTTTTTTGACGCCGTCGCAACTGCCAAATTTGCACAGGGAGATAGCGCGAGCCACCCGCGAGTGAACCGCGACCGGGCCGCGAGCTGGCCGTGAGGGGGCCGCGGGCGGCACTGCTTTCTCCGGGTTGTTGTTTCGATCCGTGACTTCTTATAACTTATTAAATACGTATTTTAACCTCTCCTAAGCCCTACTTAACTCATTAATCTCACCATCCATTAATCTAAAACCCTAATCCTCTCTTCTCTCTCCTAAAACTCCATTAATTATCTCTCAAACTTCATTCAAGATCATTCAATTCATCTCCAATTCAGCCCTATTTCGCTCTAATTCATTCCTTCACTAATTCCTTCGGTAATTCTCATCGTATAGTATAGTTTTCAGATTATGTTATTATTGTATATGTATATTGTGTGTTCTTATGTTTTGTATGTATTATTGTTCTGCCTTAATCAAGGAGAGGAAGACTTGGACGAAGAGGATACTATCCTAGTTGAAGAAGAAGAAGAAGAAGACTAGGACGATTTACATCTCTTGAACAAGGTAACTAGGTGTAGCCCTAGACCTATTTTAACTTGTGTGAGACCATATGATTGATTGAGGATGATTTGATTGTGTTGTGAATGTAAAGCTATGATCTTTGGGTTGGTTGTGTTGTGAAGTTATGATCTTTTCTCTAAAACGAATTGGTCTCACACTATTGTGTCTAATAACTTGAATTGGGATGTTTGTCATATTGAATTTGGGTTATATTGTTATTAAGTTGGATAAATATGATAACTTTGGGAATTATAATGGTTCATTGTGGCTACTCTTGAGTTCTTATGGTTATTACTCCGTATTTAATATGTTGATTATGGTTAGTGTTGAGAATGGTTACAAGAAGGCGGTCAGTTATGTTGTAGATGAGTTTAAGATGGACAACGTATTGGTGTGGAGAGTAAAGGATGATTGATATGATATGGATTATGAGTTGGTATATTGTTAAGCATGTTTACCTTTGTTATAATTATGTTTTTTTGAGGAATGTTATGAATTGGGGTTACTTGGTTTGCTTGAATAGTTGTAATTGTTGTATTGACGGTATTGGAGTTGGTTTGATGGTTGGTTTGATCGTGTTGCTTATGCTTGAGTTAAGTTCGCATCGTGTCTTTGATCGCTTGCGTATGTGAGGAGCTACGACGTCCTAGTTTGGACGGATACCGCCCATGATCTCCTCGGCTATTCTTGTTGCTTAGTTAGAGCGACTATGGGTTCTCAACCATGTTGGTTGGAGACTATGGTTATATATATGTCGTCACCGTTCTTGTTCGCTCGGTGGGATTTGGCCAAATTTAGACTAATGAGTTTGAGGAACTTCTTGTTCGCTGTTCCGCCATAGGGTTTGAGTGATTCTTGTTCGCTTCACTCGAGGTGATTCTTGTTCGCTTCACCTAGTGCTCTGTGCTTACTCTCGCGCTTTTGTTGACTGGTTACGAGTTGGATTGGTTCGAGGTGTGTGGATGGTTGTGCCGTGGGTTGTTGCCGTGGGTGTCGAGTTGTTGGTTGTTCTTCTCTTTTGTTTTATCGTTCATTTGGTACTCTGGTTATAGGTTGTAGGCCAGGTGAGCTTGTTCATATTGTTTACCACATTTATTATGTTGAAATATGACTGGGGAGCACCTGGTTACTCCCCACTGATTGTGGTTGTTGCTTCCTTTTTATAGGTACGCGCGGGACATGACTTATGTGTGAGGATGCCGTGAGGATTGACCTGTAGCTTGCTTTGTTGAGTCGTCTGGCTAGTTGTTTGGAGTTGCTTGGCTGGATTAGTCTTATTTCAGTTTCCTTTTGGTTGTACTTTGGCTATGAACTTGTAAGGGGTATTTATTCCCCGACGTTAGGCCTTGAGGTCTACTATACTTTGTTTGGTTGTTTAGGTCGTTGTGAGTGACAATTCCGGATTCACGGTGTTTCCGCCACCGTGGTTTTCATTTTATTTTTATCCTTTCTCTTTTAAAACTTTTTTAAAGCTTATTTTGTCTTGTTAAATAATCCGGGTTGTTACAGTATGGGTCTCCTTTCTTTGTATATGTGTGAGCCCCCCAGTTTGATCGAGGTATGAAATATAACGATGATCAAACTAGTGAGATGCTTGGTTTTGATTTGCCCCTTCGAGTTTGACTTAATTTGTGTGAAATTAAGGCAAAATGGAGTAGGCTGTTGTTGGTTTTGAAATTCCCCTCCTAAGTTTGGCTTAATTTGTGTGAAATTAAGGCAAAATGGAGAAAAATGTTATTGCTTTGAAATTTCCCCCCCTAAGTTTGGCTTAATTTGTGTGAAATTAAGGCAAAATGGAGAAAAATGTTATTGCTTTGAAATTTCCCCCCTAAGTTTGGCTTAATTTGTGTGAAGTTAAGGCAAAATGGAGAAAAATGTTATTGTTTTAAAATTTCCCCCTTAAGTTTGGCTTAATTTGTGTGAAATTAAGGCAAAATGGAGAAAATGTGATCGTCTTGTTGTACATTGTAGGTGGCCAAAGATGTGCACAAAAAGTTGTGGAGGACAGCGAATAGGTGGAGGATGGCGTGGGCTGAGCAGGTAGCCCAATTGTGTCAGTCGTCTTTGAGGCGACTTAAGCCAGCGTGACTTTGTGAAATCTGTCGTCGTCATCCCTAGTTGTATTAGTGAATTTGTGTAATAAGGATTGTATGAACCCTTCCTTACATGCCTGTATGTAGCTTGAACTTGTTCGTCATTTCGTGTGTTGTAGACCTGTAGTGTTAAGGAGCTTGGTTTTAAAAACGAAATGATTCCCGATTGGGATGTTAGGATTGAAATAGTTTGTGAAAAATGATTTGGTTAAATGTTCATTTTAAATGTCGAAATGAGCTTAAATGAACGTTTGAAATGCTGTGAGTCGATGCGTATCGTGAGTCATGTTTGCTAAGACGAAGTGTAGGATTGTTGTATGTGGTAACAACAAAGTAACCGTCACAAAGTAAGATGGAGCGTCGTGTTTTTGGAAAGATGAAATTAGTAAAGTCGTGGGAGAAACCAGCCCGTGAAACCGCAAAGCCATATGCGGTTTGTGGGCTAAACCGCATAGACTTATGCGGTTTAGGGTGCAAACTGCATAGAGTGCTGCGGTTACACCTCCTGGCTGGTGGCGCTGAGTTTCCAAATTTCGATTACGTTCTTTTATATAAGGAGGGGGTATGCATGCCATAATCCTCATTCAAAATTACTTCTTTCTTTTTCTTTTTACAAGCTTTGCTCTCATAAACATAGTAGGTATATTTGCAAGAGTTATTTTTGTTCAAGAAAAATGGTGGAGCATTTTGGTGCTCTTTTGAAGAGGTGGACTTCTTCGTTACGTCCGGCGGAGAAGAAGGCGGTGAATGATGACGGAGCTGGTGTCTTTATTGACTTTCGCCAAATGAAGGTTGAGCTGGACTTCCTTGACGCATGTCTGGATTACTGGGACCCTAGCTTGCACGTTTTCCGGTTTCCAGGAGGAGAGGTATGTCCTTTGATGGAGGAATTCGCGGCCATTGCGGGATGGTCGAGACGCACTACTCCCGTGGTGGTGCGAAGTGAGCTGTGCTTCAATGGGATGTTGCGAAACTTCCTTGAGATGTCGAATGCTCATGCTGTGGGTTTGTTCGAGGGAGGTAAGGTGAACATGCTGCGCTTGTGTCATCGATACATGAACCGGGCCGACACTAGCATTCAGGACCGTTCTAGGCGAAGAGCCCTTGCTTTTTGCCTAATTCACCGTTATGCCTTTGCGGGGTCAATACCGGATGAGGTGTTTGGGAACGCAAGGTATGCTCGCGTCGTGGAAGAGATGGAGCGAGGGCACGACCCTTCTGCATTGATCTTAGCGGAAACCATACTGGCCTTAGACGACCGCTGTGTTAGTCGTCTGAGCTCGTACCGCGGTTGCGCTAGGAATCTCCATATTTGGCTTATGGAGAGGCTGAGTGTGTATGTCGCTCTTCCCCATGACGGTGTCTTCAAGGCGGCGGCGGCCATGTCACGGAAGACAGAATGGGTTGATCCTCTGGAGCGTTCACTTAACTACTTCCGAGGGTTTGTGAAGGAGAGTACCATCCGTTGGTTCGTTCCATGGTGGCGTATCACGGCGGTTACGGCGCCATCCGTGACGAATACGGCTCATGGTTTGATGTTGTGTGGCTTTGAGCGGGGAGTATGGATCCATCCTCTTTGTTTGAAGAGGCAAATCGGGCTTGCTCAAACCATTCTTGAGCAGGATATTGAAGTTGGAGGGGTTGTTGTACTAAACAACCAAACCGTTGATGCTTGGATCCGGGGATGGTCGGATCGTGTTACTTGGGAGGTGCCGACGCATATAGAGTCTACTCGTGTCTCGGATTTCTATAGGCGATGGTATCTTTCCAAGGATTCTCGGGAGCGGGAGAATCAAAGGAGGAGGGAGAAAAGTGGGCCAAGACCCTCTTTGGCGCACGAAGCGGTACGCGGAAGGAGGGATTATGGTGATCGTGATGCTTCAGAGGCTTCCACTTCAAAGCCGGCGCGGTAGAGGCTTGGACCAAGGGTGACCGTCAGGGATCGTCTAGGGCCAAGGATCGAGGAGCCCCCAGTCGAGCAGGACGAGGATCCCATCGAGCCCCCGGGATTTGAGAGGAGTGCTCCTATGATTAGTTCGAAGATTGTTGCGGATCGACTTCTTGAAGATGAAGAGGCTAATCCGAAGCGACAAAAGAAGACCGAGTAGTCTATGTTTTGCTTAGAAATGTTTCTTTATTTCAAAACTCATGTATTTAATTTCGAATAAAGGTTTAAGGAGGCTTGTTCCTAACTCAATTCTATTTCGTGAAATAATTCAAAGGAATAAAATAGAATTTATTTGCTTTTGTCTTGTCTCGTTGTTTCATTATTGTTTGTTTTTGAAATGTTCTCGACCTTTCCAAGCTTCGAACATTTGTATTTTGTCTTAAATCCTCGACCTTTTTAAGCTTTGGATGTACTTGTTCTATTTGTTTTGCCTTAAGTCCTCGACCTTTTTAAGCTTTGGACTTAGATTTTTGTGTTGACTGTGCTCTCGACCTTTTTAAGCTTCGAGCGTGTCATTTTGTGAGTGCAACGCCCTCGACCTTTTTAAGCTTTGGGCGTATTTAAAGAAGTTCGGTTGTGCTTTGAAAAGCTGCCTACGTATCCGTGTTTTGCACGGAATCAAACCGGCGTAGTTCGTGTGATTCGGTTGAGCTCTTTGCAAAGCTGCCTACATATCCACAGTGCGTGGAATCAAACAGAGCGTAGTTCACCCATGCGAGAGTGAGTTTTGTTTGTGAAATACATTACAAATTTGTTTAAGCTTAAGGGTAGTACTTCTTGAGTTGATCAAGATTTGTTGGTAAGCTGAATTCCTGACCGTCGAGGTCGGTTAGCTTCACGGCTCCTCCGAGAAGGATGTTCTTGACCAAGTACGGTCCAGCCCAATTGGGTTTGAATTTCCCTTTTGGGTCGACTGGTAATGGTGCGCGGACTGATTTGAGTACGAGGTCACCCACTTTTATGTTTCGTGGTTTGATCCGTTTGTTGTAGGCACGTTGTAGGCGGGATTGGTACATTCGGACTGTACTTAGCGAATGTAAACGTCTTTCGTCCAAAAGGATGAGTTGCTCATATTGTTCACGTGCCCATTCGGCTTCAGGAATGTCGGCTTGCATGAGAATTCGAAGGGATTGCATCTCGATTTCTACGGGTTGGACGGCTTCCATCCCATAGGTTAAGAAGTAGGGTGTCATACCCATGGGTGTATGGATAGTGGTGCGATATCCCCATAGCGCAAATGGGATTTTGTTGGGCCAGTCGTGGCAGGTGTCGATCATCTTTTTAAGGATTGATACGACGGTTTTGTTTGCTGCCACGACCGCGCTGTTGGTTTGTGGTCGATAGGGTGATGATTTATGCCGTTGTATCTTGTATTTGAGAAGAAGTGGTTCGACTTCCCCTCGAAAGTGTGTGCCTTGATCGCTTATGAACTCGTGGGGTATGCCGTAGCGACAAATGATGTTGTTCTGTATGAATTTCGCAACTTCTGCCTAGCTTACGATATGATGCGGCTTCGACCCATTTAGTGAAATAGTCGATAGCCACGAGGATGAAGCATTGTCCTCCTGTTCCCACGGGTTGTACTTTGCCGATGACGTCGATTCCCCACGTCGAGAATGGCTATGGCGAGGTTAAACTGTATAATGGTGAGGGAAGTATGTGTTGTACGTTTGCGAAGATTTGGCAATTATGGCAATGTTTGACATATTTTGCGCAGTCGGTTTCCATGGTGGTCCAGTACCATCCTAGCCTTATGATTTGTTTGCACATGGCTCGTGCGTTCATGTGTGGTCCGCACTCGCCATCGTGTACTTGGGACATGATTTCTTGTCCCTTTTTGTGATCGACGCACAAGAGTAGTGTACCTAGAGGCGTCTTTTGAGTAGTTTGCCCATTTCCATCACGAATTGTGACGATAATAGGCGTAGAGCTCGTTTACCATGTTTGTCGGTGGGTATTCGCCGTTTGTTTTATAGTTGATGATGGCTTGGTACCAAGGATCGGTTTGTTCTTCCTCGGTTTCGATGTCGCAAATGTATGCGGGTTCGTTTCGTCTTTCGACGACAATGGGTAGTCTTGCCATTCCCGGGGGTATGTTGATTAGTGATGCGAGTTTAGATAACGCATCGGCGAATTGGTTTTTCTTCGCGTGGGAGGTGTATGAACTCCACGCGATAGAACTCGTTGATGAGCTCCTGTATCTTGCTTTGGTACAGTGCTAGGTTTTCATTAAGTATCTTCCATGCTCCGGATACTTGGTTGATTATAAGGGAGGAGTCCCCGTAGACCCGTACGTTGCGGGAATTTAATACAAGCGCTGCATGGAGACCGTGCAAGCATGCTTCGTATTCGGCGGCGTTATTTGTCACGTCGAAATCTAGTTTGATGGATAAGGGTGTGTGTTCGCCATTTGGGGATATGAGAAGTATTCCTACTCCACAACCTCGATAGTTGGACGAGCCATCGAAGTATAACTCCCATTGCTCTTGGTCGATATTGTAAATTCCGTCGTCGGGGAGGGATGTTGTGTCGATGATTATTGGTTCCTCGATAATTGCATTTTCGGCTAGAAAATCAGAGACTGCTCGTCCCTTGATCGTCTTGAGGGGTACGTACTTAAGGTCGAACTCGGCTTGGAGCAAGATCCATCTGGCCATTCGTCCATTGAGTACAGGTTTCTCGAATAGATACTTTACGTGGTCCATTTTGGTGTAGACCTTCGTTTGGTGTGCTTGCATATAGTGCCGGAGTTTCTTGGATGACCACACTAAGGCTAGACAACTTTTCTCGACAGGTGAATATCGAGTTACGTAATCGAGGAACTTCTTGCTTATGTAGTAGATTGCGTGTTCTTCGCCATCGACTTCTTGTGCGAGCATGGCTCCCATTGCGGTAGGGGTTGTTGTTAGGTATAAGAATAGTGGCAAATCCTTTTGCGGTGGTTGTAGAACCGGTGGGCTGAACAATAATTCTTTAACCTTGTCAAATGCCTTTTGACATTCTTCATCCCATTCGACGTGGTCGGTTTTTTTTTGAGTTTCTTGAAAACTGGTTCACATATCATGGTAAGGTTGCTGATGAAACGTGAAATGTATTGGATTTGTCCCAAGAAGTTTCGGATTTCGTCGAGATTCTTAGGGGGTTGCATTTCGAGGATTGCTTTGACTTTCGAGGGGTCGACCTCGATGCCTCTTTGGCTCACTACGTGTCCTAGTAGCTTGCCGGATTTCACTCCAAAGGTACAATTTTGGGGGTTGAGACGCATTTTGTATTGCCGTAGGCGTGTGAAGAACTTGCGGAGGTTAGTGATATGACAACTCCTCTCCTTTGACTCCACGATCATGTCGTCGAGGTAGACTTCGACTTCGTTATGCATCATGTCATGTAAAATTGTTGTGGCGGTGCGTTGGTATGTTGCACCGGCGTTGATAAGGCCAAAAGGCATGACCGTGTAGTAGTATGTGCCCACGATGTAATGAAGGCCGTCTTTGCCATGTCTTCGCAGGCCATTTTGATTTGGTTATAGCCTGCGTAACCGTCCATGAAAGATAGGAGGGCGTGATCGGCGGTATTGTCAACTAAGACATCCACGTGGGGTAACGGGAAATCATCTTTGGGACTAGCTTTGTTCAAGTCACGGAAGTCGACGCACACTCTAATTTTGCCGTTCTCTTTCAAGACTGGGACCATGTTTGAGACCCATTCTGGATACTCGATGACTTGGATGAAACCGGCTTGTAGTTGTTTCTCGATTTCTTCCTTCACCATAAGGGACCACTCGGGACGTAGTCGCCTTAGTTTTTGTTTGATTGGTTTGTAACCGGGTTTGATGGGGATGCGGTGTTCGGCAATGCTTCATTTGATTCCGTGTATATCCTTGTACGACCATGAGAATACATCCTTGAATTCGGTTAGGAGTTGTGTAATTAAGCACGCTCATCTTCGTCTAGTGAGGTACCTAGTTGTAATTCCCTTGGCTCTTCGGGGGTTCCCACGTTTATGGTTATGGTTTCCTCGATGATTGGGTCCTGTGTTTTTGGAGAGACAATATTTGCAGTGTATTTGTTTAATAATTCATTGGTTTGTTCATTTTCATCGCATGAGTTAGTGTTTTTTGTATTTTGAATTTTGTTTGTTGTTTGTTCTTTGTCGTTTGTTTTAGCTTGAGACAAGATGTAAGCAAATTCGTTCATTTCATTAACTTGAGAAGAATTGTTTGACAAAACAGAAAATTGTTTGGAGCTAGCCTCCGTAAAAATAAAATCTAAGCTAAAGCTAGACTCTAAGCTAGGTGGGTCGACAGGTGACCCGACATTAAGAGCATTATATGTTAAGAGAATCTCTTCTTCGTCTTCGTCCTCGTCGTTGCTTGAACTGCTCGAGCTTGTGTCGCTTTCGGCCTTGTCCTTGAGGTTGGTGACATGGTCAAAAAGCGGCCCCTCGCCGGTGACAAGTTGGAAGTGGTGGCCTTGTGCGTCAGTCCATTTCAGCGTTTTATACCATCCATTAAGGGTTTTGTCGGTGGCATCGACTATGAGTAGGTTGGGATCAAAGCGGCAATCTCGCATGATTGTGGAGACGAGCTCTTCATTTTTGGTGCTCGGTGAGGCCTTTGATGTGTCAGGTTCGGCTTCACTAGAGAAGCAAGCTTCAGATGAATGGATGATGTCTCGAAGGGAGGTGCTTCCGTTGACCTTTCCTCCAGAGGTAAAGTATGCGCCTAGGTCGAGAGTGTAAGGTCGTAGGGTGACTTTATGAGTTGACTTTCGTCTTTGGACTTCTTTATCCATCTCCTCTTGGTCGTTGTTTTTGGGTTTGTAGCCTAAACCCTTGGTGAGCCAAAGACTATTATTGTCCTTTGTTTTTAATGGCTTATAACTCTTGATTGGTGCGCGTGTAATGGCACCGATCTTAAAGTCAAAACCACACAAGTCTTGTGTAGGTTCAATGACGATCTCTGAAGCGCTGGACTCCTTCAGTGTGTCGAAAAGAGATCGGAAGTTTGAAGCATTTAAGGTTATGACTTCATCGTTGAGAGGCATCTTAACCTTTTGGTGGAGAGTGGAGGTTACGGCTTTGGTGGCGTGAATCCACGGTCGCCCTAAGAGTATGTTATAGGAAGGGGTCATGTCAATAACTTGGAATTCGACCTTCCTCTCTATCGGACCACTGCGTATGTGGAGGGAAATGGTTCCTTTCACATGATGTCTGGTCCCATCAAAAGCTTTGACTCCATCCGTGCTCGGGGTGAACTCTTTATCGGACAGGCCTAGGCAATGTGCGGTGGCCAATGGTAGAACATTGACCGCGGACCCGTTGTCAACGAGGGACATGGGTAGAGTTTTCTTCATGCACTCTATGCTAATGTAGAGAGCAAGGTTGTGGTTTGGTCCGAATGCAGGTAGATCATTGTTCGAGAAAGTGATAGCCCCCGGTAGCAATCCCTTGTGACATGGCTGACCATTTGATTCGGGGAGATTTCAGACTCCGCACACACTATTTGTAAGGCGCGGATGAATCCGTTCCTATGTTCCGCCGAGTCTCGTAAAAGAGCTCAGATGGAAACATCGGCTTTTGTGCGAGCGAGTTGCTTTTGAAGCACCTCGGTCGTGTTTGGTGGTGGAATCACTGTAGATGTGGAGGGTATGCTTGTAGAGGGAACATCCTCCTGGACTACGACTTTGCCCTTCTCGGCCGCGGTTGCCATTCGAGGATGTTCATCGGTGAAGATATTCTGATATGGACGACCAGAACGGGTGAGGTGTGAGACCTCGTCCTGGTCTTTATTCTCGGGCTATTTTCCCTTCTTTTTCTTCCCCTTCTTGTTTTTCTTGTGCTTACTTGTAGAAGAGGTGCTTGAGAGTTGGGCTACCATTTTATTGGTGGGTGGCCACTCCTCGTCTTCGTCATCGCTAAACCAAACCCCATTGATTTGGTCATTAGTGGGTGTGATCAGATAAGAGTAATCTATTATAGGAATGGACCCCACGAAGATTGGGGTTCCAAGATTTGGGCTTTTTGTCCTCGGGCAGCTCGCTAGTAGGCCCGATCGGTTGTAGGTAGTTCTTTTCGACCAACCTTTGAAATGCCTTGGAGTAAGACATGAAGAGGGGGTCAAAGCTTCTTTTGGCCATAGGAGGTGTCGAGAAGGTAGTTGCAAAGGCATCGAGGCTATAATCGTCTTCTCCTCGTTTTTGACTGCGCGAGATGACTTGGATGAGCTACCTTGGTAGGCGTGGCCGGTGTATTTGGCCATTGTGCCGGTTCTAAGGTCGTCCTCGATCTGAGTACCGACCTTGGTTAGCTCCTTGAAGTTCTGGATGTTGCTGTACCTCATGTAAAATTGATGCACGGGTCGCAGGTTGTTTATGAACTTTGGCACAAGTTCGTCTTCGCGAGGGCGATTCGGAATTTGTGCACTCAGCTTTTTCCACCGGGTAAGGTAGTCGGTGAAACCTTCGTTGTCCTTTTGAGCAAGGACTTCTAGAGTACGGATCAAGACTTGGGTGTCCTCATTGTCTCGATATTGTTGATCGAACTCGACTGTGAGTTCTTCGAAAGTAGGGACCCGCTGCGGGTCAAGTGAGTAGAATCATGTCTTCGGCACTGCTGCTAGAGAGTGCGGGAAGAGAGTAAGCCAATGTTTGGAATCGACCCCTTTTATGGCCATTGGAGACTTGAAAGCTCAGATCTGAATGATCGGGCTCTCATGTGCTTGGAAGATAGGGAGGTCATTGAGGGCAAGTTTGTTAGGAAGCTCGTCCTTGATGCTTGTAGGCACGTTTTCATTCTCCTTGTGTATGGAGTAAGTGCTTGAGACATAGAGCCTTTCCTCCATGGCTTGGAGTTTCTTAGCGTGCCTGTCCGCCTCTTCCTTGATCTTTTGTTCCATACGTTCCACCTCAGTTTTATGGGGGTTCAGTAAGCGATCAAGGTCTTCGGTCAGCTTGGTGACTTGTTCACGGAGTGCGTTAACATCATCATTGCCGGCCATTTTGCGGGTGTAGGTTCGTTTTTTGTGTGGGATGATTATGCGATTCTTAGTACGACGAGTATCCAGTTGAGACCTGCATTTCACTTTGTATATTAATGACACGACCAGACCCAGTAGACTCAACGTTCATTCTAAGTGTTCATTTTTGGCTCATTTCTTTGTTTAGAAAGACCTTTTAAGCTTGAAAAAGGAGATTTTCAAAAGAGTTTGGCTAAGGGAAGCTTTTGAGGCGAGGATGCGTGCACAAATCTCGTCTCGATGTTAAAAGTTTTGCTTGCACCCGTCGAACTAATGTCGGCGATTTGCCGAGGTGAGCTCGAGTTCGGATGTGTAAAAGATAAAGGATTCAACTCGAGAGTGACTAACAAGTCGAGTCGAGGATGTTAAATGTGGAGTCTAGGCCATGTGACCTAGAGGATTTTGCTTGTGTGCGAAAAGGAGATTTTGAAAAGCGTTTATTTCAAAAGTTCGCGATAGTTTTGTTTGGAAAGTGTTAGCTTTGTTAGATGTTAGGTTCGTTTATCTTTGAAAAGTTTAAGCGAGCTTTCGAAGATATGAATGCAAATGCTTATTTGAAAAAAGACCATGGTGTGCATAGCCTCGTACTTGTACGTATGACTCAAAGGGTGAAAGGGTCAGTCGGGTACACCTCCAACTACCTCGAGTACGCTTTGGCAGATACTTAACCCCTTTATTTCCTCACGCCGTGGCGTGTGGTTTTCTAAAGGGAGCACTGGGGCGGTCGAGATAGTCGTTTACGGCAAGCCGTGGAGGGGCGAGAGGAAAGTTAGTCCTGCACGTGCTTTATCGAGTGGACACGCCTGCGTGTTGGAACCACCTCTCGAGGGTGCAAAGGGTGTCTAGATTCCAAAAGGAATGGACTCTAAACGATTGTGCATAGCTCAAATATGTATACATGGATTGTTCAAGGCTTTCGAGTTTCACCTCTTTATTTTTAAAAAGAAAAAGCTAGTTTTTAGAATTAAAAAGATAATCTCCCCAGCGAAGTCGCCAAACTGTGGAACCCCGGATCGAGGGGGACCCAACTCGTCGTCTTGCATAAGGGCGTGCTAAGTTAAAAAGATTAAGTTTGAAAAACCTTTAAAAACTGTTTTGGAGTCGCCACCTAATTATCTCGGAAATTAGAAACCTGCTATCATGTCCTAAGCTAAAGACATGTCCTAGATTTTGGAGCACGCCGACACCCCCAGATCTAAGGTTGTGAAACCAGGATGGATTCGGGGTGAGGGTACTAATCTAAAGATTAATTCAAATAATGATTGTTCGGGGTGATTTTCTCACACGGTTCGTTTTAGTGATTGTGGATCTACTAGTACTATCCTTTAATTGTGATTGTGATTATTAAGTTGTAACGTAAAGAAAAGCAATGAAAAATGGAACAAGACACACGATATGTTACGTGGGAAAAACCCTTAAATGTTAAGGGAAAAACCACGGGCGCCAAGCCAGGAGAGGTTATGCACTAGTTCTGAAATAGTAGGTACAGAGTCTGGACCAAGTGGTACAGGATACAAATACGGCGTAAATTAATTATGGAGTGTTTAGTTGCTTAAGTAAAGTGTTGGGAGTTGTGTGCTTGTGTTGAATGATATCTCATGTCCTTCTCTTCTGAATTCTCTTGCTTTTATAGTGTCCTTAGGGTCCAACGTTCCTTTCCTTCTTTGTAGCTAACCTCCCCAACGAGTTCTCCAGCGGTTCCTATCTTCAGGGCTTCTTTTTCTGCTGTCTTGACCAAGTCTTCAACAACTTCCTCTAGGGTTGCTGCCGAGTCTTTGGGCTTTCTTCTTTGATGTTTAATTCTTTTGTTGGGCTCGGCCCATCTTGGCTTTTCCTCTCCTGGCCTGCACCTTTGTTTTGTCCGTCTGCCTGGGTGCCGTCTGCACGCTCGTTCGATTTGTGGATCCTCGCACCCGCTCAGGCCTGGCCCAGGGTTCTGGACTAGCCTGGGTTTTTGGTCCCAACAGTTTGTCCCCCATCTCCTTGCCCTACAGTCCTGAACTGGGGGGTAAGGAGATGCTTCTGTCCTTCATCCTGGTCCAGGGCTGAGCCTGGCCAGGCTCCTTCTGTTTTTGCTGTGCCCTTGGTCCTGAGACCTGAACTTTGTAATTAATGAAGTAGTTGGCTTTTCGTGGGGAAGTGCGCCCTATTTTGGCGCTCAATGTACTGCGCACGTCCCATCATGGGTCTTGTCACATCTCTTCGCGCGCTTATTTTTGTAAAAACCATCCAACTTCTTTTTTGTCTTCTATATATACCCTAGTTTTTGTTTTGTTTCTCTCTCTAACTCATTTTGCTTTGATTTCTTTATTTTGAACCCTGAATACCTCCAAAAATCCCCAAATCGATTTGAAAGAAAACCCTAGCTTCCTTTTCCTTCCTTCTATCTGACCATGGCTAGAAACGAGGTCGGTCCTTCCCCTGCCATTACCTACTCCCATGGCGGCTCCATCTTTCATGCGACGGACACAATCAAAGATGTTAACATCTACCCCAATCTGCTCGCCCAAGGAGTTGAGGCGCGGCTAAAAACGGAGGGAAAGATCCCGGAAAGTACCGAAGTCTGGGCCCCAGACACCACTGATGTCAGGGTGGATTGGGTCAGTCCTGGCTGGTTTTCAATCTTCGAATCGTCCTTTAGGTTTGGAGCAACTTTTCCTCTTTGTCCATTGATGAGTTCGTTCTTGAACACTGTTCAGGTTCCACCCTGTCAAGTTATGCCGTCTGTTTGGCGCTTGATTCATGGGGTTGATTCTCTGTGTCGAAAATACGGGGTTGAGGTTCACCGGGTGATATAAGGAATACCTACCATCTGCGCATGCATAAGAAGAAGAGAGTTTTATTCCGCTTTGAGGACAAGTTAACCTCTTATCACCCGCTTGGATGCGGGTGATGAGAGAATCCGGACTAGTTACTATATGTTCATCAAGAGCAACACATTGGGTCCCAACGCCTGGCGCTGAGTTCTCTTTGAAGGGGACTGCATGTGCCCTGGACTTTTGAATTTCGCCCATCTTGTTCTTGCATGTACTTCTTTGTTTAAATTTGTTGTGTCTTTGTTTTGTAGTTTCGATTGGGTCCCTACCCCGACCACTCGAGTCAAGGAGAGGAGGACCGAGGCGTTTCAAGGTTACCTTCTTGAAGAGGGCATGGCCTGTGTATGCGTCCGATGAAGATGATGATGATGTTGTTGTTGTACCTCTCGGTGGGAAGGAGATGATGAAGAAGAAGATGGAGACGGTGATGACGAGGAAAGGATTGAGGAGAACGTGGTCGGCCCGAGATCGCGCCGGTCCAGGTGAGAGGCCTGTGGGTGAGGTTGTTGGTAGGAGTGGTGCGCAGTGCTCTGGATCAGGCGCCCATCCACGTGACTCCATTGAATTCTATCTTGCCTGGGGTGGTGGTCATTCTACTCGCCTCTTTGCGAATCCCTGGCGTAGGCCGTAGTTACGTGCTCAGCGCCATCGGTACTAACATATTCTCTTTGGTTCACGAATCGATACATCTCCTGCCTTCGTAATTGCTCCTGTAATGTTTCAGCCGGGTCCAGCAAGAAGACTTTCCTGCCAATGGACGCTATTGCTGCACGGATTGCTCAGGCTCGTGAGGCTGCGAAGTCTGGTGGTAGCTCTGGCCCTGCTGTGAGTATGGTGGCCCCCATCTCTGAGTCTTCCAAGAGGAAGGCGCCAGAAGGGGTTCAGACCAGGTCCACCAAAGTGGTTGCTGAGTCTCCTGAAGCTACTCCTGACCAGAAAAAGAGGAAGAAAATGAAGCTACCTCAAATGAATCCTGTGTTGTCTGTTCCTCTGCACTCTCAGAGCCAATCAGAGTATGTTTCTTTGGGGAAGTCCCTGAGCGAGAACTTTGCTACTCTGTCCTCTGCTCCTGCTGCCCTAGATCCTCGCGCTTGGCGCACAAGATGGTAGGCTGTTGTGCTCAGGTTTGTATCCTTTCTTACGCTTTTGTTTTTGTCCAGATTTGCTTTTGATATGGCTTTGATTTTCTGTTTTGTTCTGCACCTGTAGTTGCTACTTATGTCTGCCAGCCTTGGTTCTACGGTGCCACTTCTGGAAAGTGGTAGAGGTCAGGCTGAGGTTGAGAATGATGCACTTCGTTCTTCCCTCGAGACTAGCAAAAAGGAGCTTGAGAGTGTGATCCTTCATTGTGGGAGGATGGCCACTCTGAGCAAGACCAGCTCCGAGAGGGTCCGGATGCAGGATATCCTTATCGCAAAGCTGACCCAGGAGATTGAGGGACTCAGGGCTGAGGTTAGTCAGCATAATGTGGCCTTGGCGGACTCGAGTGTATTTTATACACTTCGTACCCGTGTCGAAATGATGAATGCCAGCCCTGAAGAACATGCTGCTTGGGATTTTTCTGCAGAGCTTGCTACCTTTAAACAAATTATTTCTGGCGGCCTATTCGAACAAAGCGCTTACTCAATTTGCTTCGATCACAGTCTTTGGAGTTCTTCTTTAGTCCAGGCGTTGGGACTGACGGTGGAGATTACAGTCTTTAGTCTTTGATGGAAAGGGCCTTCCAATCTTGAACTGCCAGGGAGATCTTGAAAAAGCGGGTGAATCTGATGATGGTGCCAACTGAACTATGCTTATGATGATTATTTTTGTATTTTGAACAATGTTTTGAATTTGCCAAGGGGAATGTCCCCTGTTGATATTTGGCCTGTAAGTATTTGAACTTAGCTTGTTTGTTTTTGAACTTTGTTCCTGACTTCTGCTATCCATGCATAGGCATGGTTTGACTTTTGTCAACTTTTTGCTGGTTATGCTAGGCCACGTTATGCTATGTTTTGCTTATGTTATGTTTTGTTATGTCTTTTGTTATGATGCGCATATAATTTGTTATGAATCTGTCTAGTAGCATGCATGCGTTTGATAATTTAGGCGACTTACACTTTGGGGCTCCCTTAACGGACATTACTCCCTGTCCCGTTGGTGCAGTCGTTCTGGGGCTGGAGCCCAAGTTTTTGTCTTTGTCTTTGCATTTGTTCTTGGTTCTGGGCTGGACCAGATTTTTGCACTGTTTTGTCTGCACAAAAAGGAGGGTCAGGCTTGACCGTTGGCGTTAGCCAACGGCCCTCCGACGCTCAAGTCAGTACAATTGTATAGGATAATTTGTAAAGGAAAAGTTTTGAGTTTTGTGTATTACCAGATGTCTTGGTCCAGGACACTTTACATGTGATAGAGCTTGAGGTGGAGTGTATTCCAAGGTCTTGGGATCATGTCTCCTTCCAGAGTCTGTAGTCTATAGGAGCCCTTCCCTACTGCCGAATCAATAAGGTATGGGCCTTCCCAGGTTGGGGCCAACTTGCCTGCAGCCTTGTCTCTTGTGTTCTGAAACACCTTTCTCAGGACCAGGTCTCCTGTCCTGAATACTCGTACTTTTACGTTCTTGTTGTAACTTCTGGCCACAGATTGTTGGTATGCTGCCAACCTTACTGCTGCTAGGTCTCTGAGCTCCTGAGCCGTATCTAGGCTGTCACAAAGTAGCTTGTCATTCTCAGAAGGTGTATTGAGTCCATACCTGATTGTTGGAACGTGCACTTCCACGGGTAATACTGCTTCACACCCATAGACCATTGAGTATGGAGTTTGCCCTGTAGCTCTCTTTGGCGTAGTTCTGTCAGCCCATAGTACTAGTGGCAATTCTTCAACCCATCTTCCTCGTTTCTCCATCAGCTTCTTCTTGATGCAGCTGATCACGATCTTGTTACTGGACTCAGCCTGTCCATTTGCTTGGGGATATCTTGGTGCAGATGTTACCAAGTTGATGTTCCACTTTGCACAGAAGTCTCTGGTCTTGTTTCCCACGAATGCAAGTCCATTATCACATACTATCTCTGAATGAATCCCGTACCTGCTGATGATGTTCTTTTTGATGAAAGCAATTACTTCTTTCTCTGTAACATTTTTGTACGCATCTGCCTCTATCCATTTGGAAAAGTAATCTGTCATTGCAAGCATGAACACCTTCTGTCCTGGAGCCGTTGGTAGTTTACCAACTAAGTCCATGCCCCATTTCATGAATGGCCATGGTGCAGATATCGAGTGCAGGTTCTGTGCAGGCTGATGTATCTCTGGACCATGCCTTTGGCAGGCGTCACATTTTGTGGCATACTGGATGCTATCTGTTTTCATTGTGGGCCATAGTAGCCCATGCGTAGAATTTTGTTAACCATGCTTCTACCACCTGTGTGGTTTCCACAATGTCCATCGTGTATCTCTCGATAAGATCGTCCCCGACTGGTCGGGTTCTAGCGTAGCAGTGCGGCCGGATTGAAGGATCTTCTGAATAGAATGCCTTGAATGATTGAATACCTGGACGCCTTGATTCTGAACGCTCTTGCCTCAATCTTGTCTTGTGGTAATTTGCCCTGGGCTAGCCACTCATAGTATGGTCTGGTCCAGGATTGAGTTGCTTGGACTGTGTTCTGCAGAATCCAGTTGCACCTTCAGATCACTGGCTCCAGGATGTGCACAATTGGTATACTGTCCAGAGCACCAGGTTCAAATGCTGATCCAACGTTGGCTAGAGCATCTGCCTGTACATTCTGATCTCTAGGGACTTGCTCAACCTCAATGTTAGTAAACTTTTGAAAAAGATTTTTAACCAAGTCAAGATATGCAATCATTTTAGAATCTTTAGCAGCGTACGTACCATTGATTTGGTTTGCAACCAACAAAGAGTCTATTTTTACCTTCAGATTCTGGACCTTCATGTCCAGACATACATTCAGTCCTGCTATGAGTGCCTCATATTCAGCTTCATTGTTGGTAGTCCTGAACTCACAGGATACAGCCTGTACTATCTTGTCCCCCTGTGGCGACTTCAAGACCACACCTAGTCCTGTACCCCTGATGTTGGCTGAACCATCTGTCCAGAGTTCCCAGATTTGCTGTTTCTGGTCCAGATGGAAGATCTCCTTTGTCACTTGCTCTTCTAGTGTGGGAGTGAAGTCAGCCACAAAGTCTGCCAGCGCTTGAGATTTGATTGCTGTTCTGGGCTCATAGGATAGGTCATAGGTGCTCAGCTTTACTGACCACTTTGACATACGACCTGAAAGTTCTGGTCTAGACAACACTGATCTCACAGGAACATTAGTACGAATGATAATATGATGCGCCTCAAAATATGGCCGCAACTTGGTACAAGCAACTGTTAAAGCCAAAACGAATTTTTCCAATACAGAATACCTGGTTTCAGCATCCAGAAGACTCTTACTTACATAATACACAGGATGTTGCTGTCCATCTGGTTCCCTTACCAAGACTGCACTTACAGAGGCTTCTGTTACAGACAGGTACAGGACCAATGACTCTCCTGGTTCAGGCTTGGACAGGAGTGGTGCTGATGATAGGTATACTTTCAAGTCCTGGAATGCTTTCTCGTGCTCTGTCCCCCAGTTGAACTGCTTGTTTTTCCTCAGAAGATCATAGAATGGCTTGCATCTTTCAGAAGACCTGGAGATGAATCTATTCAGCGCTGCTACTCTTCCAGTCAGCTTCTGGACATCTTTTGAGTTCTGGGGAGGTTGTAAATTGATTATTGCTGAGATCTGCTCTGGACTAGCCTCTATGCCTCTTTTTGTCACCATGTAACCTAAGAATTTTCCTGCAGTGACGCCAAAAGTGCACTTAGTAGGGTTTAATTTCATATTATATTTTTCCAGAATCTCAAATGCCTTTTCCAAGTCCTGGATGTGATCCTCAGCTTTCTTTGATTTCACCACCATATCATCGATGTAGACTTCCATTGTATCTCCAATCTGATCCTTGAACATCATGTTTACGAGCCTTTGATATGTTGCACCTGCATTCTTTAGTCCAAAAGGCATAGCTTTGTAACAATAGATTCCTCTGCTGGTCATGAACGCTGTATGCTCCTGGTCCGGGGGGTGCATCCTGATCTGGTTGAATCCGCTAGCTGCATCCATGAATGTCAGCACCTCATGTCCTGCGGTGGCGTCCACCATGGCATCTATGTGTGGTAGTGGAAATGAATCTTTTGGGCACGCCTTGTTCAGTCCAGATAGTCCACGCATACTCTCCACTTGCCATTCTTTTTCTCGGACCACAACTACATTTGCCAACCAACTGGGTACATTACTTCTTTAATCATGTCCATGTCCAAAGAACTTACGTACCTCCCGGTTCACAATCTCATTACGCTCGTGCAAACTTCCTGCGTTTACGCTTTCTGTGCTTAAAACTTGGGTCAATATTTAACTTGTGTGTAATAACATCGAACTTATACGGTCATATCAAAATGGGACCAGTAAAACAATGCTCTTTCTTCCTCGTAAAGTCAATTAGAGCGGTCGATTACCTGAGGCGTTAGAACCAACCAGAACCTTCCTGTCAGGTCTTTCTTCAGCCAAAACAATTTCATCTGTCTCCATGCGTGGGACAGGATTCTCTACAGACCTGACAGGCTGCTTTAATTGCTATGCGAGGGACTTACCTGGACTAGGAGGTTTCAGGGCTGTCCTGTAACACTCCTGTGCTGTTTGTTGCTCTCCTCTGACCGTTGCTATCCCCCACTTTGTTGGTATCTTTATGCACTGATGGTACGTTGAAGGTACAGCCTTGAGGTTGTGGATCCAGGGTCGCCCTAGGATTACGTTGTATGAGGACAGGCAGTCTATCACGCAATACTTCTCGAGAGAGGTGACTCCTTCCACATAGGTTGGTAGGGTGATCTCTCCCAGGCTGTGCTTTGTCTCTCCACTGAACCCTACCAGGACGCTGGACCTCTTCGTTACATCAGACTCTTTCAGCCCCATAGCTTCCAGCGCCTCCATCATGATGATGTTGACTGAACTGCCTCCATCTACCAGGCATCTTCTGACCATGCAGGTTCCAATCTGGACCTTGATTACCAGTCCATCGTGGTGTGGCCCGTGCACTCCTTGTAGGTCTGACTCATCAAACACGATCTCCTGGACTGGACCTACTTGTCCTGCTGGTGGTTGTTGCCTGTTCTCCAGAGCTACACGCTTTGCAGCAGAATATGTTAGTCCACAAATATCTGATCCACCAGAGATGAATTTTACCTCGTGGGTTGGTGGTGGTGGAGGAAGATCTCTGGGCTCATCTCGTTCATCTCTGTTCCTTCTGTTTCTGGGTAGGATATCCTTCAGGTGACCATTCTTTAGTAGATGAGCTACTTCTCTCCTGAGAGCTATGCAATCCTCTGTGGTGTGTCCAATATCAGAATGGTACTCACACCACTTGGTTGTGTCTCTCCTTGGGTTGGGCTTTTCGCTTGCTTTTGGCCATCTGACTGCTGAGCCCAACTTGTCCAACTTGTTGATCAGGCCTGGCAGATCTCTGAAGCAATACTCTGAAACTGGAGGTGGAACCCTGGGTGCATCAGCCTGTTCATCCACGGCGTTTGCCTCCCTCCTGTTTGGCCTCTGATACGGACCAGGCCTGCTGTTGCTGTGCCTCTGGGTGGTGACTTTTCGTTCAGCCCTGCCCTGGTCCTGATACCTTGCCCTGAACTGCTGGTCCTCTTCTACCCTGATCTGGGCCAGAGCCTTAGCCTGCACATCCTCAAAAGTAGAACAAGGGTAGCGAGTTAGTTCAACATAAAGATCAGAATCTCTAACCAAACCTTGCCTGAAGGCCTCAATGGCCGTGCCGATGTCACATCTGGGGATGGACACTTTCTCCTTGTTGAAGCGGTGCAGGAAGTCCCTCAGAGACTCGTTCTCGTTCTGGATGACCCGGTATAGATCACTGGTCTGCTTCTCCAACAGTCTGCTACTGGCGAACTGGATGTTGAAAAGGTTGATCAGCTCCGCAAAGGACTTGATGGTCTTGACTGGGCGAAAGTTGATATACCACCGAGGGCCGGACTACCAAGGTTGAACCAAAGCTTTTGCACATGCAAGCCTCCTCTTCTCTCTTTGGGATAGGAACGTTGAACATCCTTCCGCTCATCTTGTGCAACATGTTCCAGGAGGATCTGCCGTCCCCATCATAGAGCTTTAGGTTGGGTCGAGTACTTCTTGGCATCTCCACCATTGCAATCACGATCGTCAAAGGGGAATCGGCATAACTCCTGGTGTCGCTTCTTCAATGGGTGGTGGAAGTCCTGGAACCTTTCGTACCAACTCTGAGAGTTTCTGCATCTCCATCATCATGTATTCCATGACCTGGCCTGCACTTACTCCCTCTGGTGTCTTTGGTTCACCGCTTCCTCCTGCACCATTGTTCTCTTGATCTTCCTTCACATGGAGTGGATCGCCTTTTGTACCTTTTGACCCTGCAGAAGAGAAAGTAGAGAAGTCAAGTTGTTTGATCACATCAGAGAATGGTGTACCTGGTGGGATCCTGGATCCTGAGGCTTTCTTCTGAACAGAGGCCTCCAACTGCTTCTTTAGGGCAGTCTCTGTCTCCTTCAGTTTTGCTGCCTCAGCTTTGGCATCATCTGCTGCTTTCTTGGCTTGCTCTGCAATCTGCTTGGCTTGTTGCAATTCCTCCTGGAGCTTGAGCATGGCTTCTGCACTTGTGCCTTCCATCTTTCACGTTGGTTGATCTCGTTGGTTTGGAAAATTTTGTAGGATTAATAAACTAGTATCCCCACAGACGGCGCCAATCTGTTCGGGGTGATTTTCTCACACGGTTCGTTTTAGTGATTGTGGATCTACTAGTACTATCCTTTAATTGTGATTGTGATTATTAAGTTGTAACGTAAAGAAAAGCAATGAAAAATGGAACAAGACACACGATATGTTACGTGGGAAAAACCCTTAAATGTTAAGGGAAAAACCACGGGCGCCATGCCAGGAGAAGTTATGCACTAGTTCTGAAATAGTAGGTACAGAGTCTGGACCAAGTGGTACAGGATACAAATACGGCGTAAATTAATTAAGGAGTGTTTAGTTGCTTAAGTAAAGTGTTGGGAGTTGTGTGCTTGTGTTGAATGATATCTCATGTCCTTCTCTTCTGAATTCTCTTGCTTTTATAGTGTCCTTAGGGTCCAACGTTCCTTTCCTTCTTTGTAGCTAACCTCCCCAACGAGTTCTCCAGCGGTTCCTATCTTCAGGGCTTCTTTTTCTGCTGTCTTGACCAAGTCTTCAACAACTTCCTCTAGGGTTGCTGCCGAGTCTTTGGGCTTTCTTCTTTGATGTTTAATTCTTTTGTTGGGCTCGACCCATCTTGGCTTTTCCTCTCCTGGCCTGCACCTTTGTTTTGTCCGTCCTGTCTGGTGTCGCATGCAGACGCTCAGTTACATTGTGGATCCTGCACTGCCTAGGCCCGCCAGTGGTTACGGACTAGCCTGGGTTTTTGGTCCCAACAATGATTAATGAAAACCTTTTAGAAAAACCTATGTAAAAATAGCCTCTACTGACCTAGAACAATCCATGTAAAATGATATTTGAGCTAATGTTATCGCTACGTACAAGTACGATAAAGTTTGTAAAAGAATGCAAATGCAAATGCAAAAAGATTGTTTAAAACCCTCAATTTAGCATGTTTAACTTGTTAAACGAAAACGGTTCAGTTAAAGGTCGAATTCATTTTTTAAGTTGATTTAATGCAAAAGAAGAAGGTGCAAGATGCATGCAAATAAAATAAACGTTCAATTGTCCATTGGTTCATTTTAAAAGGGTCGGTTGCTTATGCGACTTTGGCGTGACATCGGATATGGTGTGTACCCGAAGTAATAAGACCACTTGGAGGCAAGCGGGCTCGGTGCCAAAGCCGGGGGGGGGGGGGGGGGGGGCGCTAAAGTGTAGTCCCCTTTGTTAGTCCATAGAAAATAAGAAAAAGCTTTGATCCAAGTGGATCGGTACCTACCTTGTCCTGACGCTTCAGATCGGCAGAGCTTCGCTTCTTGAACTAAAACGGAGGAATTCAACACGGGATGGGGTGTTGAACTCAAGGTTTGAGTGCGTGAGGCTTTGAGAGGATTGCTGGTGATTTCTGATTGTGAATTGTGTGTTATGAGGTCGGGTATAGAGGGATATATATACTAAAAACCTCGGAGAAAATAGGAAATCTCGGGATAGAACCAAGCAGGCAAACCGCATAATCCTATGCGATTGGCCAGGTAAACCGCATAGAGCTATGCAATTTAGAACCTAAACCGCATGAGGTCATGCGGTTTGGGGGTGTGGTTTTAAGTCTAGTTTCCTAATTCCGGTTTGATTATATCTCGAAAAGATACAGTATAATCCTTGACTTGCACGTCAAGAAGGCTGTGTGAGGGCTCTCCAAGATATTTTGAGGGTTGAGGGCTTTGGAGTGAGGGCCAAAGGTGGGTTTGGGCTCGGTTCTGGGCCGAGACCCGAAAATATGAGAAGGGTGTATTTTGAAGTATTTTGTGAAATGAGATAACCTGTGAGGCTATATTTTGTGTGAGAGGGGGCTAAAGGAGGGATTTAGCCACCGGGCCTAAATTTAGGAAATTAGGAATGCTGAACTGGACCTTGTTAATGTAAAAGGGCCAATTGTAATGCAAATCCGAAGCTCATGCCAGACGAAGCAGGACGTGGACCGAGCTAGACTCTAAATGGACAAAAGATAATTTATTTAAGCGTGAGGTGAAGCGACCTAACTCATTTAACATTTCAAAACGACTCAAAATGAATTCGACATAGTTAGAACCGTTTAAGTCAACGTTAAAACATGCATAATAAAAGTCCGAGTTACATCACAGGGTTTGGTTGGGGAGGGTACGGATATGGGTATCCACACATTCCATAATACATAATCTCTTGGGGGAAATAAGAACCCCAAGATATCTAAAAGCGAGATATACTTGTTGGAAACCTATAACACCCCAGCCCTAACCAAAGGCCGAAATGTTATTCACGGTAGCTTGCCAGGTTGCATACATTGCCCACAGACCAACATGGGTCCTTTCTAGTGCACTTTGTCCTTACTCGTGCACATCCTGAGAACTTCCCAGGAGGTCACCCATCCCAATACTACTCTTCATCAAGCACGCTTAACTGAAGAGTTCTTAAGATGAGTCACCAGAAAAGAAGATGCATCTTGTTGATATGAGTAGTACTTACAATCCTTTTAAGCATTATGTCACTTGAGCCAACATACGAACCTCTTCAACGGGGTACCCGGCCCGAATAACCTCGGACAACAGCGGGTGTTACAAAACCAGTTACCCCCAAAAACCTATGCACCACCTGAGGGTTCACTCCTTTGAAGTACACAGGTGACTTCTGGCTGTTCATAGAGAGGCCAGAGGCAACATAAAAGGCTTCAAACCCCCTAATAAGCAATTCCATGGACTTATACTATCCTATTTGCAAAGTAAAAGAAGATCATCAGCCAAACAAAGGTGATTTAACCATCGTTCTTTACAAAGGACGAAATATGAAATCAGCTTGTTGTCAAATCATTTACATATTCTGCTCAGGTAGTCCATACAAATAGTAAAGAGTAGTGGTGAGAGGGGATCCCCCTGTCTTAACCCTCTTCTCCCAATTAAAAAACCAGTAAAGCTGTCATTTACCATTTGAGTATATGTGGGCGAGGTCACACAAGCCATTATAAAACTACAGAACTTTTTAGGAAACTTCATACACCTCAAGAACCTCTCTAAGAAGGCCCATTCAATTGAATAATATGTCTTCCTCAAGTCTATCTTCATTATGCATCTAGGAGAGTAGAATTTTCTATTATATAATCTAACCAAATCTTGGCATATTAAAACGTTATCCATAATGGATTTACCTTGCACAAAAGCACTCTAACTTTCACTAATCATGTCAGGCAAACATCCTCCAGCCTATTGCAAAGTAACTTAGCTATACATTTATACAAGACATTACAACATGCTATTGGCCTGTTGTCCGTCATAGAAATAGGTTGTGCACATTTAGGTATCAAGGTGACCACAGTTGCACTAACTTGCTTCAAAAGCCTGTCACATAATAATAATAAAAAAAAAAAAAAAAAAAGCCAAAACAGCCCTATATACCTCATCACCTACAATCTGCCATGTCTTCTGGAAGAAATGACTTGAGTAGCCATCAGGCCCTAAGGCCTTCGTGTTAGGTATTAGAAAAAATTGCATTCTTAACAATTTAATTTGTATCCTTAACCTCTTTCTTAGTCACCGTTCTTGCGAGGAGCTCCTCCGTACTCCAATCAACAACCCTTGCAACTAAAAACACCCCTTGATTCATTTCAGTCACCTGCTGAGAAGCACCAAGCGGACATTTATAACTCTCAATAAAAGCATTTTCAATATCCTTAGCCCCTTTCGCCAATTGTCCTGTCCGGTCTCTCAGCTGAAGAACATTATTTTGAGCTCTTCTCGACTTTAACGTCTGATGAAAAAAAGAAGTATTTTTATCAACTTTTGTTACCTAATCTACTTTATGCTTTTGAGCAAGAAAACTCCACTTTGCTTTACTTAACATTTGGCAAGTCAATCCAGCCTTTTTTTTTAAGATTACAAAGCCCAACATTACGTGGATCATGATTCAACAATTTTTGAATTTCATAAAGGGCAAGATAAGCCAGATTGGCCTTCTGTTTTATCTCAGACACACCTCTGTTCAAATTCCTAAGCTCATGCTTCAAGCTCTTCATCTTATGCACCACTCTATACATGACATATCCATCTACTCTCTTCAACAATATTTTATTTCCTTCTGAAAGAGTGGGAAGTGAGGTTCACTTAAGTGAAATTCAACCTTTCTATGATTGTAATATGCAATGTGGTGTACACGATATGAAGGCCCTTGGAATGTTCTTCACCTGGAATAACAAACAAGAAGGAGTTAGTAGAGTGCTATGTAAGCTGGATAGAGTGTTGATTAATTCTGAATGGTTGATCACTTTCCCTGATGCTTGTACTGAGTTCCTTCCTGAGGGGTATTTTAATCACTCTCCTATGTTAGTGCATTTCAACTTGGTCAAGAATAGAGGAAGACATCCTTTTCGTTTTTTTGATATGTGGGTAACTGGCCCTAAATTCATGGGGGTGGTGCAACAGCAATGGGGGCAATCTATAAGGGGTTGTGCTATGTTTAGAGTGGTGAAGAAATTGAAATCACTGAAAGAAGGCTTGAGACAACTGAATAAGGCTGGCTTTTCTGAAATTGAGCAAAGAGCTGCCATAGCTTACCACTATCTATGTGATGTTCAGCAACAATGTGACAGAAGTCCTCTGGACTTGGGTTTGAGAGCCCTGGAAGAGCAGACTAGGCAGGCATGGTCTGTTATAGATAAGGCAAAAAATTCTTTTCTGAGGCAGAAAGCAAAAACAGATTGGCTGAAGGATGGAGATGGTAATACAGCATACTTCCATAGTCAAATTAAGCATAGAAGGATACATAACAAGGTGTTAACAGTAAGATCAATGGAGGGGGATGATTGTAGAGATGGCCAAAGCATTGCTAATGCATTTATTAGCTATTACAAAGCTCTCCTAGGTTCTTCTAAGCCTACAAAAAGAGTTAATGGAGAGGTGATGAGACAAGGTGTGCTGATTGCAGACTGTCATCAGCAGATCATTCTTGAACCTGTCATAAATGTTGAGATTAGAGATGTTGTATTTTCACTTCCAGATGGTAAATCCCCAGGACCTGATGGATACGCTAGTAGATTTTTTAGAGAATGTTGGCCCACTATTGGGGCTGAGATACTGGAAGCAGTTCAGGACTTCTTTGCAAATGGGAGGATGTTGAGGCAAGTTAATGCCACCTCTATTACATTAATCCCAAAGAAGGAGAATGCCACTCTTGTTACAGAATACAGGCCTATTGCATGCTGTAATGCATTGTATAAAATCATTTTGAAGGTGCTTTGCAACAGACTAGGGAGGATTCTGCCTGACATCCTCTGTGAGAACCAGTCAGCCTTTGTGAGAGGAAGATCTATACTTGATAATGTGCTCATATGTTAAGACCTTGTCAGATTGTATGGAAGGAAGGTGGTGTCGCCTAGATGTTTGTTGAAGATAGACTTGAAGAAAGCTTATGATTCAATTGAATGGGGATTCATTGAGGAGTTGTTGGTAGCTATGAACTTCCCTAGTAAGTTTGTAGGCTGGATAATGGAGTGTATCACAACTCCTACCTATTCCTTATTGATTAATGGTGAATTGACTGGATATTTTGAAGGGAAGCGTGGTTTAAGGCAGGGGGATCCCTTATCCCCTCTGCTTTTCACTATTTGTATGGATTACTTGTCCAGAATTTTAAGGAGGGTTGGTGAGGACAAAAGCTTCAGATTTCATCCACTTTGTAAAGGTCTAAAGCTCAACCACCTGTGTTTTGCTGATGATCTTTTGCTGTTTTCCAAGGGTCAATACTATTCAATGGCTTTGTTGGTCAGAGGATTTCTGTCTTTTTCCGAGGCATCTGGGCTTGAAATGAACAAGGAAAAGTCTGATGCTTATTTTAATGGTATTCCAGCCTCTGTTAAAGCTCAATTTCTAAGAGTTACTAGGTTCAAAGAGGGTAATCTCCCTTTTAGGTATCTTGGGGTGCCTATCTCCTCCAAAAGGCTATCAGTTTTGGACTGCCATGTTTTGATTGATAAGATTGTTGCAAGAATCAGAGGTTTTGGTAGTAGGAAATTATCATATACTGGTAGATTGGTTTTGGTGAAATCTGTGTTGAGCACTCTACATTCCTATTGGTCCCAAATTTTTGTCTTACCAAATGGAGTAATGAAGAAGATACAGAGTCTATGTAGGAACTACTTGTGGGAAGGACATGGGCACTATTGGAAAGGGCCACCAGTGAGTTGGGAGGCTGTTTGCAGACCAAAGAAGGCAGTTGGACTAGGCCTTATCGACTCCGTGACTTGGAATTGGGCTGCAGTTGGGAAGCTTGTATGGTGGTTAGCTTCGAAGGCTGAACATTATGGGTCAAATGGATTCACCATACATACCTCAAAGGTACTGATCTCTTTTCCTATTATCCTTGTTCTGAGTCGTCTTGGACTTGGAGGAAAATTTGTTCCATTAAAGAGAAATTGAAGGCTGGTTATACACAGAAGGCTTGGCAGGTTGAGGGGAATCCTTGCCCAATTAAGTTGGGTTACTCTTGGTTCCAGGGCTGTCAACCCAATGTCCCATGGTATAAGGTTGTTTGGTCCAGATTTAACATCCCCAAGCACAAATTCATAGCTTGGCTTGGACTTCATCAGAGGCTACTAACCAAGGACCGTATGCAGAAGTTTGGCTTTTGTGATGATATGACTTGTTATCTATGCCGGGAAGGTGAAGATACGCATGCCCATCTGTTCTTTGAATGCGATTTTAGTAGGAGGCTTTTGAGTTACATGGCTGGTATACTTGGATATCATTGTGATCAGATTGCATCGTGGCAGAAACTTGTGAAGCTGAGAGGGAAATCCCCTATTTGGAATTAGTTCTGTTTCAGCTTATTCAGTGGCACTATATATCATATCTGGCAGGCACGGAACTTGGCTAGATTGAATGCAGAAGTACCAATTCCGGAGATCTCAGGGAAGCTGTTAAAGTCTACTATTAGTAGTCGTTTTCCACTTTTAGTAGAAAACTTGAAGAATTGTGATAAGGATTGGTTAGCAAGAGGTTGTAGTTGATTTCAATTTGTTGTACTTGGTTGAATTTGATATGGGCTTAATAATATTTCACATTTCACCAAAAAAAAAATATGATCACATATTAAAAAATTTAAGAGAACTTACCCTCTTAATTACTTATCCATATAATCTTATCATATAACCCTTCAGGAAGGAACTCAACTCTTGATTCAGGAAAAGTACCAACCCAATCACCATTCAGCAGAGCTCTATTTATTTTACTCATGACTCTATCACTCCTCTTCTACTTATTATTCCATGTATAAAATTGACCTACTATCTTCAAATCCATAAGTTCACACCATTGTGTGCACCTTTGAAAATCCACAACTTTCGCAAATTGAATAAGTGATCCTACCCTCTCATTTTGATAAAGAACATTATTAAAATCCCTTATTACTAACCAGGGTTCCTGCCTGTTCCAATTATCCATACTACCCCAAAATTTGATCCAATCTCCTAGGTCATTAAATCCATAAATGACAGTTAACCAAAATTTCTCCCCAAAGCCAAACTTTGACAATCATAATGAATTACCTGGTTAGACATGTCGTTGATTATTACATGGAACATGACTAGTTGACATACAAACCATATCCTACCACCACTATGTAGAGCAGAATTAGTCACCACTACCCAAATACTGTCAAACATACTAGCTACTTTAGAAAGAGACTGAAGTTTCTCCCTCATCTCTAAAAGGCCACATAGTCTAACCATCTATTTATGAAGGAACCACTTAACATCCTTCTGCTTGGCTAGAATATTGAGTCCCCTTATATTCCAGGCACACAGACTACCCATTTCTAATAATGGGGGGAGATCCCATTCTAAAACAGACACATGTATGGCGCTGCAAAAAAAAAGTCAATTTGCAAGGCCATTTGCGACAGCCAGAAAAAACTGTCACACATAAAATAATTTGCGACATATTTTTAATTTTGCGACGGATTATGGACTACCCGTGTTGGGAATATTATGTATAAATGAATTGTTATGTTAGTAATGAATTAGGTGCAACAATTAATTACGGGTCATTATTATATGTTGGTTGGTTTTCCCGAATAACATTTCGATTTTCCTTTGGGCACTATATATTTGTAAGGTGTCATTATGCAAGGCAACTCAATAATAATACAAAGCCTTTTCTATGAATTCATGTGTACTCAATATTTCAACATGGTATATCAGAGCTGGAAGGCTTATGAGGACTGAATACAAAAGAATCCGCTGCCCTGTTGATGGACCAGTATCTTAACGTCCACCGGCGGGATTACAACCATGCATCAATTCAAAACAAAACCCAAATTAAAAAAAAAAAAAAAACCTACAAATTTTAATCGGTATAAGTTTCCACCAAATTTTTGGATTGAAATCCAATTCCTTTGGTGAAGTATTGGCTTCATCATCATCATTAAGGAAGCTTTGGTTTGTGAGGTTTAAGAATAATGCGGATTATGTGTGTACTCTAGCTCACGACATTGTGAATGTCTTCTCCAATTTGATTTCATTTTTAGTCTTACACAATTCCAATAAAATCAGTTTATTCAACACTCATAGACCGATCGAATTACGCAATGAAGAACTTGACTCGCGAGTTTAAATCGCACCCTCCTCATTTTGCTTTTTCCCATTTATGGTCTTCCGTGATCCATTTTCGATATTTCACTTCCCATGATACTCTATAATTCCCCCGTTCATTTCTTTTGATTTATTATGCGTTTTCCAAGGAATGAATTTGACGGATAATTTTCCATTTTACGGGATCGATTAGTGTCCCGACGTTTTATTGAAATTTTGTCAGGTCCGATTAGTGTTCCTGACATTTTACGGGTTCGATTAGTGTTCCCGACGTTTTATTGAAATTTTATCAGGTTCGATTAGTGTTCCTGACGTTTTACAGGATCAATTAGTGGTCCTACATTCAACAAGTTTGAGAATTTCAACATTATTGTTCGAATTCGTTTGATGGGTCTTATACTCATTTCCTTTCCCAATTTTGCGAAGATGAAGAGTTGAATTGAAGACGACCGACAAAGGCCGAAGAGATACATCATAAATTATTTAGGCAAACCCATGGAAATTCCGATTAATTCCCTTGGGCTTGAAGGGGGGTGTTGGGATTATTATGTATAAATGAATTGTGATGTTAGTAATGAATTAGGTGTAGCAATTAATTACGAGTCATTATTATATGTTGGTTGGTTTTTTCGAATAACCTTTTGATTTTACTTTGGGCACTATATATTTATAAGGTCTCATTATGCAAGACAACTCAATAATAATACAAACCCTTTTCTATGAATTCATGTACTCAATATTTTAACAACCCATCGCAAAATCCCTCGTAAACCATCCACCAACTATTGGAGCCAATAACTCAGTCTTGGCGCTTATATTTTTGCGACGGAAAATTATTGCGGACCCCTTATCCGTCGCAAACTGAAAAGATTCCTGAGAATATTCATTGACCGTACTTGTTACTTTATTTTTGCGACAGAGTTTTACGTCGAAATATTACGCCCGTCGCAAATTAAAGTGAACTAAAACAGCTCTAATTTCTTTTCTCCTTCATTCTTACCCTCTTCCAAAAATCGAAAATAAATCGCTAGTTTTTCGTTAAGTATTTTCCATGCTCCGGATACTTGGTTAATGATTAGGGATGAGTCCTCATATACCCTTAGGTTCTTTGCGTTGAGTATGAGCGTAGCCTGGAATCCGTGCAGACACGCTTCGTATTCGGCAGCGTTGTTCGTCACATCAAAGTCTAATTTGACGGAGATAGGTGTGTGCTCGCCGTTGGGGAAAATGAGAAGTATTCTCAATGCACAACTTTAATAGTTGGATCAGCCATCGAAGTATAACTCCCATTGTTCGTGTTGGATGCCATAAATCCCATTGTCAGGTAGGAATGTGGTGTCAATGATGGGTTCCTCGACGATTGCATTTTCGGCTACGAAATCAGAAACTCCTCGTTCCTTGTTTTCTTTTAGAGGAACATACTTAAGGTCGAATTCAGCTAGGAGTAGGGTCCATTTGGCCATTCGTCCGTTTAGTACGGGTTTCTCGATGAGGTATTTATTGGGGTCCATTGTTGAGTAGACCTTCGTGTGGTGTGCTACCAAGTAGTGTCAGAGCTTTTTGGATGCCCACACTAATGCCAAGTAGCTTTTCTCGATGGGCGTGTATCGAGTTTCCTAATCAAGAAACTTTTTGCATATGTAATAAATTCCATGTTCTTCGCCATTGACCTTTTGCACGAGCATGGCTCCCATTATGGTAGGCATGTTGTTGTTAAGTATAAAGATAAAGGAAAATCTTTTTGGGGCAGTTGTAGCACCGGCGGGCTGGATAGCAATTTCTTGACTTCGTCAAACGCTTTTTGACATGCGTCGTCTCATCCAACATGATCGGTTTTCTTTAGCTTTTGGAAAACCGGCTCACATATCCTGATGAGTTTGCTTTCGAAGCGTGAAATGTTTCCCAAGAAGATTCAGATTTCGTCGAGGTTCTTTGGGGGTTGCATCTCCATTATTGCCTTAACTTTCGAGGGGTCGACCTTGATGCCTATTTAGCGCACTACTTGTCCTAGTAGTTTGCCGGATTTCCTCCAAATATGCATTTTTGGGGATTGAGGCACATTTTGTATTGGCGTACACGTGTAAAGAATTTGCGGAGGATTATGATATGATCACCTCTCTCTTGGATTTGACGATCATGCATGTCGTCAACGTATACTTCGACTTCTTTGTGCATCATGTCGTATAGGAGGGTTGTAGCGGTACGTTGGTATATTGCACCTACGTTGATGAGACCGAAAGGCATAACCATGTAACAGTATGTGCCCCACGGTGTAATAAAGGGTGTTTTCGTCATGTCTTCATGAGCCATTTTTATTTGGTTATACTCTGCGTAGCCATCCATGAAGGATAAAAGGGCGTGGTCGACGGTATTGTCGACTAAGACGTCCACGTGTGGTACTGGAAAGTTATCTTTAGGACTTGCTTTATTTAAATCGCGGAAGTCAACGCACACTCGAATTTTGCCATATTTCTTTAAAATCGGGACCATGTTTGAGACCCAATCTGAGTACTCAACGACTTGAATGAAGCCGGCTTTTAACTATTTTTCGATTTCTTCCTTCACCATAAGGGACCATTCGGGTCTTCGTCGCATTAGCTTCTGTTTAACGGGCTTGTAACCGGGTATGATAGGGATGTGGTGTTCGGCGATGCTTCCATCGATCTCGGGCATATCATTGTATGTCAGTGTGAACACATCCTTGAATTCGATTAGCAGCTGTGTGAATTAGGCGCGTTCATCCTCATTTAGTTAGGCACCTAATTGTATCTCCTTGGGTTTCTCTGAGGTCCCCACGTTGATAGTTACGGTGTCCTCGATGATTGGATCCTGCGTTTTTTGTGCGATTATGTTTTCAATGTATTTGTTTGGCGATTCATTTGTTTGTTCATTTTTATCGCACGAGTTAGTGTTAGTTGTTATGTTTTGCATTTTGTTAGTTGTTAGTTGTTTCTTATTGATTGTTTTAGCTTGAGACAAGACGTAAGCAACGTTGCTCTAATTATTCATTTCAAAATAAGCGTTTGACAACTCAGAAGATTGCTTCGAGCTAGCCTCCGAAAAGAGAAAATCTAAGCTAAGACTAGACTCTTGACTAGAACAAAATGGGTCGACAGGTGACCCGACACTTAAAACATTAGATCCTAGTAGAATCTCTTCTTCATCCTCGTCTTTCTCCACATTTACATTGTCGAAGATACGTCCTTCTCCCGTAGTTAGCTTGTAGGTGCGTCCCTGTGCATCGGTCTACTCCAAGCTTTTGCGCCATCCGTCGAGAGTTTTCTCGGCGACGTCGGTTATGAGGAAGTTGGGGTTAAAGTGGCGATCTCGCATGATCGCGGTGACTATCCTCGTTTTTGGTGCTAGAAAAGGCATTTGACTCATCCTCGCTGGAGAAGCAAGCTTTGGGTGAGTTGATGTTGTTGCGGAGGGAAGTATTTACGTTGACCTTCCCACCGGAGGGAAAGTACTTGTCCACGTCGAAGGTGTAAGGTCGTAAGGTGACTTTGTCTTCTCATTTCTTTGACCATTTCGTTGTGGTCATCGTCCTTCGGCTTGTAGCCTTGGCCCATTGTGGGCCAAAGGCTATTGTTGCCTTTTGTTACAAAGGCTTTATGAGTTCAAATAGGTGCACGTGTGGTGGCGCCTATCTTGAAGTCAAAGTTGGATAAGTCTTCTGTCGGCTCAGGAGTGATTTCGGCCGTCTTGTGCTCCTTCGGTATATCGATAAGAGCACGGAAGTTTAAAGTGTTTAGGGTCACGATATCACCGTTAAGGGGAATCTTAACCGTTTGGTGTAGAGTGGATGTCACGGCTTATGTTGCGTGAATCTATGGTCGTTCTAAGAGCATATTGTAGGATGGGATGATGTCAATTACTTGGAATTTGACTTTTCTCTCGATGGCGTCGGTGCGTACGTGATGGGAAATTTTCCCTTTCACGTGATGTCTAGTCTCATCGAAGGCCTTCACTACGGCCTTCACTACATCGGTGTTGGGGGTGAAGTCCTTATCGGATACATCGAGGCCATATGCGGTTGATAGAGGTAAGACATTTACCAAGGACCCGTTGTCGATGAGGGTGGTCACGGGTAGAGTTTTCTTTCTATATTCCGCGCTAATGTAGAGAGCTAAGTTGTGGTTAGTTCCTAAAGATGAGAAGTCCTTCTCAGAGAAAATGATCACTCCGGAGAGCCAATCTCTCATGACATGATGCACCATTTGGTAGGAAGAGATGTCTGGATCTACGCTGGCTACTTATAGAGCGTGGATGACAGCATGTCTATGCTCGGCGAAATCTCGTAGGAGAGTCCAAATGGAGATGTTGGCATTAGTGCGAGCGAGTTGCTTTTGAAGCCCATCGCTCGTACTTGGTGGTGGGACCACAAAAGATGAAGTTGATGGGGTGTTCTTCGAAGGGAGTTTCCTCATGGACTACGCCCATGCCTTTTTCGGCCGCAGTTGCTTCCTTTGCATGAGCGTCGGTGAATATGTTTTGGTATTGACAACCGGAACGTGTGAGCTGTGAAATCTCGTCCTCGGCCTACTTTTCGGGTTTGTTGCCCTTCTTCTTTCTCCACCTTTTGTTTTTGCTTTTGCTAGATTTCGGTGGTCAAACGGAAGAACAATTCCCTTTGTTTACTTTAGCCACAACTTGGTTAGTTGGAGGCCTCTCGTCGTCATCATCGGTAAACCAAACGCCGTTAATTTGGTCATCGCTTGGTGCGATGAGGTTAGAGCAATATATGATGGTAAATGATCCCACAAAGATTGCGTGGTTGTGTAGGGGTTGTCCTTATTAGATATTTTGGATTTTGGAGTCGGTTTCTCAAGCTTACCTTGGTCGATAAGGTCTTAAATGACATTTTGGAGCCGAATGCAATTCTCGGTATCGTGCCCTTTGTCTCGGTGGTATGCACAGATGTGTGGATACCCGTATCCGTACCCTCCCACAATAAACCATGTGATGTAACAACAGACTTTTTTTTTTTTTTTTTTTTGGTAAAGGGTAAATATCATTAAAATCAGCAATCCTTTTTAAAATCTAGTACAAAAGACTTTTAGCCTCTACTACACATCTCCATAAGCCATGTACTATCTCGTAGTGTAAAATTAGAGGCTAAACTAGATTCCCTCATCCTAATATCATCTCTGAAACGTTTATAAACCACTATCGGGTGTGTTACACGACTATATATACAACATTCATTCCTAGTTTGCCAAATACAGTATATTAGTCATACTATGAAAGCGAACAAAATTTGTTTATGAAACTTTGAAACTCCTCTCTGCTTATATACCTTCTTCCAACCTGCTGTTTTGACCATATGAAATCCCAAGTGTTGCTGTACAAAATCCACACATGCCCTGCTATACACAAACTCAAAGAACAAGTGTGCAATACTTCCTTATCCTCCAAGCAAAGGAAGCACTCCTCCTTTTCAGTGATTCCAAACCTCATCCGTCTGTCCAAGGTAGCCAAACGACCCTTGACAGCCAACCAAGCAATCAGTGTGTGCCTTGGCACATTAAACCTAGACTAAATGAATCTAGCCCACCCCTGTTTCTCATACTCCCCTTGCAACCATCTGTATGTATGCCAACTTAATTGAGTAATCTTGATCTTGAGCTAACCAACCACCTAAAGCCATGCCTGCCTTAATCTTGTCTTTTACACTTCAAATCTTCCTCAAACACCAACTTGAGTTGTTATTTGGGACATAACCCAGCCAATCAACACCCTTAATGTATACATGATGGACCCACCTCACCCACACATGGTCAGCCTTGGTGTGCACCCACCAAGCTAGTTTGCCAACTGCAGCTTGATTCCTCTGCCTACTATTCATAATACCCAGTCCTCCTGCTTTTGTGTCAGAACAGACTGAGTCCCAAGCCACAGGACATCCTTTACAGTGGTGTGTATGGCCTTCCCACAAGTAATTCCTGCAAATTCCATCAACTTTCTTGATCACACTAACAGGTAAGATGAGGATTTGAGCCCAATATAGGTGCAAAGTATGAAGTACAGCTTTCACCAATATCAGTCTGCCAACATAAGATAACTTCCTTGCTCCCATCCCCTGATCTTGGCCACAATTTTTTCAGTCAGTATCTCACAATCCATAACATTTAGGCGCCTTGAAGAAACAGGCACCCCCTAGTACTTAAATGGCAAACTCCCCATAACAAAACAAGTTTTCCTTCTAAATTCATTAATCACTTCCACCTTGATTCCATTTGCATAGAACTCAGATTTCCCTTGGTTCGTTTCCAGACCAGAGGTCCGAGAAAAGATGGTGAAGCCATGAATGAGTATTTCCATTGAAGCTGCCTGGCCTTTACAAAACATTACCAAGTCATCAGCAAAGCATAGGTGATTTAGTTGCATACCTGAGCACATAGGATGAAACCTAAACTCCTTACATCTACCAATCCTCCTCAAAACCCTACTAAGATAGTCCATACAAATAGTAAAGAGCAGAGGAGATAGTGGATCTCCTTGTCTAAATCCCCTCTTCCATTTCAAGAACGCAAACTGTGCTCCATTGATCATGAAGGTATAAGTCGGTGTGTCACACAACTCATTACCAAGGTTAAGAAATGATTAGGGAATCCCAGAGCCTTCAACATTCTATGCACAAAATCCCATTCAACTGAATCATATGCTTTCTTCAAGTCAAATTTGAACAAGCATCTTGGGGAGCAGAACTTTCTTTTGTAGAGTGTGGCCAAATCCAGGCATATAAGAATATTACCTCGGATAGATCTTCCTCTAGTGAAAGCACTTTGATTCTCACAGAGGATCTCAGGTAGTATTTTTGCCAGCCTGCCAGAAATCACCTTAGAAATGATCTTGTATAAAACTGTGCAGCAGGCAATTGGCCTTAATTCCAATACTGATTGAGGATGATTATTTTTGGGAATTAAAGCCACATTTGAAGCATTGATCTGCTTCAATAGCTTTCCATTTGCAAAGAATTCATGACAGCCTAGCATATGTCAACACCAATAACATTCCAGACCTTCTTGTAGAAAGCACTTAAATAGCCATCAGGTCTAGGGGCTTTGTTGTCAGGGATAGAGAAAACAGCCTCTCTGACTTCCTCACCAGTCATAGGTGTTAACAGACTTGCACCCCTCTCCTGGGTGACCAAGTTGCCACAAGATATGATCTCATTTATAACAGGGATAATGTCCTTAGACATCCCCAACAGTGTGTTGTAGTATCGCAAGAATGCTTCCTCAATTGTAGACCTCGTATCACATTCATTCCCATTAATATCTTTAATTTTCAAAACTCTATTTGCACTTCTTCTCATTTTCAAACTGGCATGGAAGTAGGCTGTGTTAGCATCTCCCTCACCAATCCTGTCCATCTTAGCCATCTGAGCAAGGAAGCTTTGCACTCTGTCCTGATTCTCCTTCACAGCTGATGTATCTTATATTTACGTACTTATAGCCCCTTGTTCACGAGCTTTACTTCGCGTTTCCTGTGTTTTTTTATGCGTTTCTACTCCTATTTCGCTCCGTTTTGGCTCTGCTGCATTTTTGTGTCTATCTTGTAGGTAAACGCAGCTATTTGGAGTTTAGGATGCTTTTCGGGAGGTTTCGTGAAGTTTCGTTGAGTTTCGTGAAGTTTCGTTGAGTTTCGTGAAGTTTCGAGGTGATTCGAGTTGGTTTCGTTGCATTTCGGTTGCGCACGAGCCTCGTTTCAACAAATGAAGGTGTCCTGGGACCTTGGGACGGGATTTGAAACTCATGTGATCAATATTGACCTTGTCCCTACCCTTTGGGACGACGTAGGCCTTGTCCCTATGCCTTGGGACGAGAAGAAAGCAAAGAAAAACTAAGTACAAGAAGTGCCAAATTGAAGACTTCAACTGAACACAACGGGACGGCTGTCCCTAGAGGTGTCCCGGTCGGGATGGTGGTCCCGGAGGTCAGGGACGGGGTGTGACGCTTCGTTGGATTAAAATACATCGTCTATTTGAAGGGTCAAAACAAAAAAATTTTGGACGAAATTTTGAGGGCACTTTTAGAACACTTTAAAGTACATTCTCACAAAAATTTAGGGTTTGATTAATTTTCCTTCTTGTATTTTGAATTCCCGACTCGGAAACATTGTTGGATCATCCTATTTCGGTATTGTTGTCTTTGTTCTTGCACTTTCTCTTTGAATTTCTGATTGGGCTTTGTTTATACTTCTCTCCTTTGTTTATCATTTCATCTTATATCATTGTTGATCATGTTTCCATCCATTGTTATTGCTTTTGTTGTTGTTTTCATCATGAGTGAGTAGTCCTTTATCTAGGGAGAAAGGGTGATCATGGGTGAGTAGTCTAGGTCGATTTTGGTGATGTTTTGATGAGGGTTTTGCTTGTGATTTTGGTTGTCTTGTTTTGTTTGTGTTTGTTGATCCTTTGGCCAAGGATTAGTGAGCCTTTGCTACCCGTAAACTTAAGAACGAAAGCCTAGTTTAAGGTAGGGCACGAGATTAACCATTAGGACCCTCATGTGTAAGTTGCGAGAGCCCGCACTTGAGACCTAGAGGACGCTTAGGACCGAGAGGCCGAGCCTATTCCTTAGCACTTGCGATTCCCGACTCATTTCTATCACCAACCTTGACCCTAGCTTTGCCCTTGCTATCCCCGATTCCCTAGACTTTTCCCTTATTGTTTAAACCCCTTATTCTTTCGCTATAGCTTTAGTAACCTCAATCACTCGAACCGAGACTAGAATCGTACAAAATAACCAACATTGCAACCTTCTCCCTGTGGATACGATACCCGACTTACCCTTGCTACCCGTTAGAGTTTGTTCGGATTTATTTTTGATTAGGTGACGCGACTAAGCCTATCAAATTTTGGCGCCGTTGCCGGGGAGACGGCTTTTGGTTTTATTGTTATTTGGTTCTTTTCTCATTGTTTCTCTTGTCTCAAGGAACCTCAATTCCTTGAGGCCGTTACTTAAAGCTGCTCTAGTGTTGTGTATGGTCAGGAAATCACGTACGTCTCAAGCTAACAAGGACATTCAGTTTGATCCTGAACCGGAGCGTACATTCCTTGCACGCAAAAGTCTACTAAAGCAACTTGAAGCTTTATCCACCGAGGAAGCTCACATTGAATTTGAACCTCGACCGCCTAAAGTCATGGTGAAGCTCTCGGATCACTCTAAGCCAACCGCGGCTCAACTACCTACCGGCAATGCTATGCCGGCTATTGCGGCCAACAATTTTGAGATAAAGCCGGCTTTCATTAGCTTGATTGAGCGTAATCAGTTTGGGGGAAGCCCCGGGGAGGATCCTAACCTCCATGTCCAGAATTTTTGTGACTATTGCTCAACGATTAAGCAAGCCGGAGTCACACAAGAGAAAATACGTGAAATGCTTTTCCCATTCTCACTTAAGGATAAAGCAAAGCTATGGTTGAACTCGCTGAATCGGGTTGCCCATGGTGTGAACGATTGGAGCACTCTTGCATTGGCTTTCTATCAAAAATACTTCCCACCGGAGAAGACGGCAATGCTACGGAGTCAAATAACTAGCTTCCGACAAAGGGGAGACGAGTCTCTCTTTGATGCGTGGGAAAGATACAAGGAGCTCCAACGCCAATGTCCTCATCATGGCCTCGACAAATGGTTTTTGGTTATGCAATTCTATAACGGATTGTACAATGAGTCTCGCCAAGTGCTTGACTCGGCCACGAGTGGGAGGTTTGATAACATCGATGTAGAGGAGGCCTTTGACACGATCGAGGCCATGGCTATTCACGATGCTCAATACGGTAATGCTAGGAACGTTCCTAGAAGTGGAGGTAAGCATGATGTTGACGCAGTGGCCTTGCTTACGGCGAAGGTGGATGCAATGACCGCGATGATGATGAGTCAAATGCAAGCTGGTTCCTCTCAAGCTCGAGGACAATCGGTAGCCGCTATGCACACTACTTATGATCCTCTATGTGATTCTTGTGGAGCATCCGGTCACGTTTCCATGGAATGTCGAGGTATGAATTCTCAAACTCATCATGTCCATGCTCTCCATACTCAAAACAACCCCTACTCGAATTATTACAATGAAGGTTATCGGAATCATCCTAACCTCTCCTACAAGAGCCAAAATGTCCTTAATCCACAACAACAACAACCACTTCAAAACAGCCCACAACAAAACTTTACTCCGTATAATGCTCCTAGACCCTACAATCCACCCGGTTTTGTTAGACCACAATTTCAAGCACCCGTTGCTCCTCCACCCGTCTCTGTGTTGGAGTATGTGTCCTCCACAATAGTGCAATTACTTAATAAATCTCAATTGAGGAATACATGGGGATAATCCTGTATTATTGTCAATTGATTAACGTAAATCAATAACGGTTGGCTGACTAGAGTTTGACGTTATTGTCGTGAGAACGGCGGTAATCAATTGATCCCTTTAAGTCACACCTATAGGAACGTACTCCAAATATTTAAGCTAATTAATTGTATGAGATACGATTATATTAGTGACTTGATAATTTGACTAACGGTTAGTCGGTGTATTGATTTAGAGAGAAATCGAGTTGTGAACTCGGACGTTTGAATTTTATATCGATAAAATTATTAGAGGAGACGAGAATTAGTGATTAAGCGTTAATTCACTAATCGTGTATATTTTTACTAATGAGATTAGTAAAAGTACATTTTAATATATATATGTAAGTGTACATGTATATTAAGGAAGAGTTTAATTAATTTGCACTATATTATATGAGATAATTAAGTGATAAATTATAAGTATTTGTGGGACAAATATTGAAAACAAATAAGACCCACTTGAGGCCCTTTTGGACCGTCCAAGTGAAGAGGGAAGGAGCTTCCCTTTGTCTTATTTGCTTTTGTTCTCTTGCTTTTGAAAAAGCATGCCACATGCACAATGATTAACATGCATGACAATGCTCTAAACAAGAGAAAGACTTTTCCCTCCTCCTATGCATGTTGGCCGAAATAATAGTGTGTTGTACACACTATTGTTTTGTCTAATTCATCTCATTAAAAGGAGAATGCCTTGTGATATAATTTCATTCATGCATTTTTCCTTCTTCTCTCTTATTTTCTCTCTAAACTTTTTCCTCTCATTATTCTTACTAAGAGTTAGTAATAATAATATCATCACATATTATCAAGTTAGTACTAAGTGATCTCTAGTTCAAGATACTTAGTATTTTGGAGTTAAGTTCTTGGGTGCAACTTTAGGAGGTTTTCTATTATTGGAAACTTGGGTTTTTAAGGAGGATCATCCTAAGCTCATACTCAAGAAACTAAACTAGAAAGGAGTTCTAGTTTAGTGCCCTAATTTCCTTTTCAAGAAAGGTATAAATTTCTAATCTTGTAACAAAATACTTTTGTTAACTACATAGATCTTGCTAAATCAAATTAGAGTAATTTGATTTACACTAATACTTGATTAGTGAATGGGATCCGATCCCTACAAGTGGTATCAGAGCCAAGGCTTGTAGTTACAAATTTATTTTGTTGTTTTTGGAGTTTTATGTATTTATTGAGAATAAATAACATAAAATCCGAAAATAGTGTTAAAAATGGTTTTAACACGAGATTTTTATTGCATGCAAAGTTTCTGGTCTCATGAAATTTCTGGTCAAATTTCGTAATTTTTGGAATTTGTTTGCTAATTTAAATGATTTTTATACAAAACCGAGTCAAAAAGTGTGTTTTTGGCTAAAATAATTACTATAAATAGTTATAGTTCGAATCTGGTCACGAAATTTTTACACAGTGATATTTCATATTTATACATTCTGCATGTAAATTTTCAAAGTCATATTTTGAGTTTTGAATATTTATTCATATTTTTTGTTTAAAATCGGTATGGTTTGCATTTTATGTCCAAAAATATAGTAAATGTTGTTTTCTGGACATGAAATTTATACCAATATTTTTACACATTATGAGGATGCTCTCGTATAAATTTTGGATTTTACCTCACTGTTTTAGACGTTTTCTTGATTTTATGAGTTAAAATCGATGAAATCGTATGTTATTTTATATAAAATAATTCGTAAATATTTTCTGGCCAAACTTTTCTTTTCTGATATTTTGGAAGTGTTCCAGAATATACAAAATTTTTTTTCAAAATAAAAATAATTTTATTTTATTTTATTTTGATTTTATAAAGCTTTATTCATAAAAGGGTTATGATTAAAGTACTTCTAATTAGCAAATGACCAAGTTTATGAACTAAAATCACCATAAGTTAGTATAAACTAATGTTGGGTGTTCTAAAATCAGTTTAGAAGTTTAGTTCAAGCTTAAAAGGTGTTTTAAGCATTATTGATTAATATGAGATTAATCGATTTAAAATGAGATCGGTTTGAAACAAGTTAATGCGATTATTATTTAGGGCGATTTTGGCATGTTTTTATTTATAAGCTTTACATTATGCATGTTTGGATGAATGTTTATTATTTGAATGAATGTTTATTCTTACTAGTATGGCCATAGTTTGTTATATTTTTACCGATATCGCTCAGAATGAAAGTGGAATATCGTGTGGGTTTTGTAATTAAATGCGATCTCGTATCGCGGTTTGTAATTTAATAGTTTATTTCATTTATAAATGTATAATAGGATTGCTATGTATTCATTTGTAAATTATACTTCAGAACTATTTGTAAATCAAGACCTGATGGAGATCGACATGGAAGCCTTAGAAGTGTTCTAAAGCTTGCAAGGAGAAGACTTGGATGAAGTCCATTTGAAGAGGGACCAAAGGAGTTGGTTTCCAATTTGTAACTCCTTGTATTTTAATTACTTCTAGGTGGCCATACTAGGTTTTGCTTGCTTGCTTTATCATGCTTGTTTGTTTGCTTATTTTCCGCTCACATGCCAAAATCGCCATGCATGCCACGTTATCCCACTCCGATTGTCGTTTTTAGGTCGCCATTCTTATATTAGTTCACTTATAAAGAATATAAATGACTAAAAATTGACAAGATCACCCACATTTTAACAAAAATGAATTGAGATTAAGCCTTTCCAAATGTAGCGACTATGAACCCCATGTTCGTGAGGACCTCCGCGACGTGGAACCTTGTTACCATGGGTAAGTAGTGGGAGGAAGTCCCATGCTAATTTGGTTTGGACTCAACCAAATAAGAGTTATTTGGGGCTAAAAGATGCATTTTAAAGAAAATCATCAACCAAGCATTCTAGTGTAGAATTAGTCAAGTGTTGACTTATCGTTTTTATATAAAAGGAAACATGAGATGTCTAATTTTATATGGAAAACGAGTCTTGGAATCATTTATATAATTTCGTGGGAGATCATTATATAAATGGACATTTGTTTTAAAAATGAGTTTTAGCAAATGTTATAAATGAACAATGAATGCTTATATTTTTTCCTCATATTTATTGTAGAATCGTTTATCGCAATGGCATCATCATCAACTTCCGCGCCTATTTTGGGCAAAGATTCATGGTTGCGAACCGTGATGGATAAGTGTATCCTCAAGGATGACGGTAGCAACTTCGTCGAATGGGATTCGACAATGAAGGGCGCCGCGACATCCGACAATATGCTCAAGCACCTTACCGATCAACCACCCGCCGAACCCACTTCTCGAACCGGCGCGGCTCGTGCCGCCTATGATGAGTATGTGAAAGTGGACAATGACGTGAAAAACGTCTTGATTTGGTCCATGTCACCCGCTCTCAAACTCCGAATGGTTACTCAAAAGAGTGCATATGCGATATTCACTCGAGTGACAACCATGTTCTCCAAAGCACCGCAAATAAGGCTTTATGAAGCCGCGGTTCGGTTTTTCGATGCAAAGCTTGAGAGGAACCAAAAAGTTGGTCCTCATGTGCTCAAAATGATTGAGCAAATAGACACTCTTGAGCGTCAAGAGTGTGCTATACCGAAAGCTCTTGCGATTAACCGCATTCTTCATTCTCTTCCTAACAAGTTTGCTCATTTCCGAGTAAACTATAACATGAACAACATGGATAAGAGTTACCATGAACTTCATGCACTCTTGGTCCAAGCCGAGAGGGATATGGAAGTGAATGAGGTAGAGAAGAAAGATGTTCTCTCCATGAAAATGAAGAACATGAACTTGGGAGTGAAGAAGGGGAAGGTGGCCAAGAAGGGGCCATCTAACATTGGCAAGGGTAAGGGTAAGGCTATTGTGGAAGGAGTTCCACATAAGCCTAAGCCCAAGATCAACAAGGAAGACCCTCAAAGATACTTGCAAGTATTGCAATGAGGTGGGTCATTGGATGCGCAATTGTCTCAAGTATAAGAAGGATCTCAAGAATGGATGTGCGACATCCAAAGGTATTCCTTCTAATCTCTATATGATTGACATCAATCATGCTTGCATTTCTACATGGGTATTGGATACCGGATGTGGATCTCACCTTTGTAATCATTTGCAGGGGATGAGAAACGTGCGAGCTCTAGCCAAGGGTGATGTAGATCTCCGCATGGGCAATGGAGCTAGAGTAGCGGCCGGTTCCGTGGGAACTTTTGTACTCTCTCTTGCTAGTGGTTTAGAGTTGCATTTAAATAACTGTTATTTTGTACCAACTCTAACTAAAAACATTATCTCCGTCTCCGTACTAGATGCGGAAGGCTTTTGTTTTGAGATTAAGAACAACCGTTGTACTTTTTCTTTTAATGAAATGGTTTATGGTGAAGCTATTTCAATTGGAGGTATTTATGTTTTAAATGATGTTAATGATGTCTATCATGTTGAGAACAAGAGGCTCAAAACGAATGAATCAAACAAATCCTACCTTTGGCATTGTCGTTTAGGTCACATAAACGAAAGACGCATAAAGAGACTTGTTGCGACCAAGGTTCTCAAACCATTTGATTGCGAATCATATGGTACATCTAAGCTTGCCTTTTAGGCAAGATGACTCGTCAACCCTTTAGCGGTAAAGGGATACGAGCAAGTGAGGTTTTAGGACTCATACATACCGATGTGTGTGGTCCATTAAACATCACCGCTAGAGGAGGATATCATTACTTCATTACTTTTACCGATGACTTAAGTAGATATGGTTATGTCTACTTAATAAGGCATAAAAGTGATGCTTTTGAGAAATTTAAAGAATTTCAAAATGAGGTTGAGAACCAATTAAACAAAAGGATAAAAGCACTACGATCGGATCGTGGTGGCGAATATCTAAGTAATGAGTTTGATTCACATCTTAAGGATTGTGGTATTATATCACAGTGGACTCCTCCGGGCACACCACAATTGAATGGTGTTGCGTAGAAGGAGAAACCGAACCTTGCTTGACATGGTTCGGTCTATGATGAGTCAAACCGAGCTTCCTGGATCATTTTGGGGCTTTGCGCTATTATCTGCTTTGTATTTTCACTAAATCAAGTCCGACTAAAGCGGCCAATAAGACTCCATATGAGATATGGATGGAACGGTTCCTATTTGTCATTCATGAGAATTTGGGGATGTGAGGCATTCGTCAAGAATAAAGCTGACGATAAACTCGCTCCAAGGTCCGACAAATGTCTATTTGTAGGATATCCTAAGGAAACCTCGTGGTTATTACTTCTACAACCCTCACGAGAACAAAGTGTTTGTGGCTCGTGATCTTTGTTTTCCTAGAAAATGAATTTATTTCTAAGAAACAGAGTGGGAGAAAATTTGAACTTGATGAAGTTCAAGAGCCACAAACCGAGACAGAAAATGAGGAAACCGTTCCTCGCCGTCGACACACGGTTATAATCCCTAGGAGGTCGGGAAGAGTTAGTCAACAACCCGACTGCTACCTCAGAACATCGAGGAGGAGGGTGATTTGTTGTTATTCAAAGCAACGAACCCTCAACCTACAAAGCGGCTATTAGTAGCCCTAACTCAGAAAAATGGCTTGAGGCCATGAAATGCGAAATGGATTCTATGTACGAGAACCAAGTTTGGGACTTGGTAGATTTACTGAAGGAGTGCGACCCCTTCGATTGTAAATGGATATTCAAAATCAAACTCGGCATAGATAAACATATTGATGTTTACAAAGCTAGATTGGTGGCAAAGGGCTTTTCACAAGTCCAAGGCATTCATTATGATGAAACCTTTGCACCGGTTGCGATGCTTCGATCCATAAGGATAATCTTAGCGGTTGCCGCATTTCATGACTATGAAATATGGCAAATGGATGTTAAAACCGCCTTCTTGAATGGGATTCTAGAAGAGGAAGTGTTTATGACACAACCTGAAGGTTTTATAGACACATCCAACCCTAAGAAAGTATGCAAGCTTAAGAGATCCATTTATGGTCTTAAGCAAGCATCGAGGAGTTGGAATCACAGATTCGATCATGTTATCAAACAACATGGATTCGCTCGTAGTGCCGAGGAACCTTGTTTGTACATGAAGTTTAGTGGGAGTAAAGTAACCTTCCTTGTTTTGTATGTGGATGACATACTACTGATTGGAAATGATATTCCAAGTCTGAACTCGGTAAAGGTGGAATTGGGAAACCATTTCCAAATGAAGGACTTGGGAGAGGCACAACGCATCTTGGGTATCCGGATCTATAGAGATAGTTCCAAAAGGATACTAGCATTAAGTCAAGAAACTTATATCGATAAGATTCTTGATAGGTTCAATATGAAAGACTCCAAGAGAGGCTTTCTTCCGATGAGTGTAGGAATAACATTGAAGAAATCTCAATGTCCTACGACTCCTGCGGAAATTGAGCGCATGAAATTGATCCCTTATGCTTCATTTGTAGGATCAATCATGTATGCTATGATGTGCACTCGTCCCGATGTCGCTTTCGCCTTGAGCATGACGAGCGTATCAAGCTAATCCGGTGAGAGTCACCTGGATACTGTGAAGAACATCCTTAAGTACTTGAGAAGAACTAAGGATTCGTTTCTTGTGTTTGGAGGAGAACTTGAGCTACGTGTAAAGGGTTACACGGATGCAAGTTTCCAAACCGATGGGGATGATCCAAATCCCAATCCGGCTATGTCTTTATGTTGAATGGAGGAGTGTTTGTTGGAAGAGCTTCAAACAGAGTGTCACCGCGGATTCTACAACTAAGTCGAATATTTGGCGGCATCTCAAGTCGCTAAAGAAGCCGTGTGGATTCGGCAATTCTTGGATGGACTAAGAGTAGTCCCTAGTGCGCGGATCCTCGCCATTGTTTATTGTGATAACAGTGGGGCTATTTTCCAAGCGAAGGAGCCCAAGTCTAGCAACAAGTCTAGACACGTTTTGAGGAAATACCACGTTATTAGAGATAATGTGGAAAGGAAGGAAATAGATATTTGTAAGGTTGGGACAGACGATAACATCGCTGATCCTTTAACCAAGCCTCTTTCGAGGGCTAAGCATGACGCGCACACCGCCTCTATGGGGTTGCGGCGTATGCCAGATTTCCTTTAGTTTCGTAATATGTAATTGAACGATGTATCTTATTACATATATGAAAATAACATTCATTGTTTTATCTTAAGTCATTATTGAATGCATACTTTGTTTATCCGAATATTTGTGTGACAATTTTGAACGTATTCAAGTGAACGGCATAAACTAAGTATTTGGTCCCTAGTCTCTCATATGAGGTGACGTCTCCGAGAGACTAGATTGCAAGTCGATCGATGGTGGGTTCAACACCATAGGGTCATATGAGATGACCGATCGTTTGCATAGACAGACTGTGAAGAACACTCTGTCGGGCAGTGACGCTTATAGAATTCCTTTTCAATGAGATTGAAACCTGGTCGTGGTGGGAATTCTATAGTATTCCTTTGAGTCAATTCTTTGACTAGAGCTGATTGTCTGAGTCGGTGCAGTTTCCGAGTGACTTTCATTTTTGTCCTAAGCCATGCCGTGAAAGGGGGTTATAAGGGCATCTTTGGGGTCATGGTGATCTGCATTATCTGAAGACAATCGAGTGGAAGGGAAATGTCCACCTCGTCGAGGTAAAACATCTTTGGGCCACTCGAGGAGTAGTCATTTGAAAATCATTGGCCACGCTCGGTAAGAATCTACGGTAGATTCCCCGGTCAGACAGCTACTCTCCTTATCGAGGAAACCACTCATGATATATATCGTTAGAATGCAAGTACGACCTGTAAGACACCTTGCATTGAGTGGGAGATGTGAAACGGACATGAGAATTGGTAATGCACAACTTGTCTCGGACAAGTGGGAGATTGTTGGAGTATGTGTCCTCCACAATAGTGCAATTACTTAATAAATCTCAATTGAGGAATACATGGGGATAATCCTGTATTATTGTCAATTGATTAACGTAAATCAATAACGGTTGGCTGACTAGAGTTTGACGTTATTGTCGTGAGAACGGCGGTAATCAATTGATCCCTTTAAGTCACACCTATAGGAACGCATCTAAATATTTAAGCTAATTAATTGTATGAGATACGATTATATTAGTGACTTGATAATTTGACTAACGGTTAGTCGGTGTATTGATTTAGAGAGAAATCGAGTTGTGAACTCGGACGTTTGAATTTTATATCGATAAAATTATTAGAGGAGACGAGAATTAGTGATTAAGCGTTAATTCACTAATCGTGTATATTTTTACTAATGAGATTAGTAAAAGTACATTTTAATATATATATGTAAGTGTACATGTATATTAAGGAAGAGTTTAATTAATTTGCACTATATTATATGAGATAATTAAGTGATAAATTATAAGTATTTGTGGGACAAATATTGAAAACAAATAAGACCCACTTGAGGCCCTTTTGGACCGTCCAAGTGAAGAGGGAAGGAGCTTCCCTTTGTCTTATTTGCTTTTGTTCTCTTGCTTTTGAAAAAGCATGCCACATGCACAATGATTAACATGCATGACAATGCTCTAAACAAGAGAAAGACTTTTCCCTCCTCCTATGCATGTTGGCCGAAATAATAGTGTGTTGTACACACTATTGTTTTGTCTAATTCATCTCATTAAAAGGAGAATGCCTTGTGATATAATTTCATTCATGCATTTTTCCTTCTTCTCTCTTATTTTCTCTCTAAAAACTTTTTTCCTCTCATTATTCTTACTAAGAGTTAGTAATAATAATATCATCACATATTATCAAGTTAGTACTAAGTGATCTCTAGTTCAAGATACTTAGTATTTTGGAGTTAAGTTCTTGGGTGCAACTTTAGGAGGTTTTCTATTATTGGAAACTTGGGTTTTTAAGGAGGATCATCCTAAGCTCATACTCAAGAAACTAAACTAGAAAGGAGTTCTAGTTTAGTGCCCTAATTTCCTTTTCAAGAAAGGTATAAATTTCTAATCTTGTAACAAAATACTTTTGTTAACTACATAGATCTTGCTAAATCAAATTAGAGTAATTTGATTTACACTAATACTTGATTAGTGAATGGGATCCGATCCCTACACTCTGATCCCATGGCCGAGATGCGCGCCATGATGCTCCAAATGCAAAAGAATCAAGAGGCCATGATGGCCAAAATGGAGAAGGAAGCACAAGCTAAAGACGCTACAATACAATCTTTGGTTGCTCACAACAAGGCCATGGATACTCAACTTGCTCAATTAGCGTCTTCTAGCAACACGAGGGCACCCGGAACGCTTTCGGCTCAGCCCAAGCAACCTCACGAGACCGCCAACGCCATCTCTTTAAGAAGTGGAACGAGTTACGATGGGCCGCCTATGCCCAATGTTGATGTACCTCCCGTAAAGGTAAGCAAGGTAAATTCTAACGCTTCCACTAACGATTTGCATGTTGAGGTTGGTGTGAGTGCAGGTGGTGGTGTCGTGCAAGCTGGACCAGCCGTGGGAGGGCCCTACGTGGCCAAGGAGGGAGCCGAGAAGAGTAGTGGTGGTGGTGTGCAGGTGGCCGAGAACGAGAAGAAGCGAAGAAAAGCGCTGACTAAGCGGTCGAGCCGCCGATTCAAATCAAGTTGCCATTCCTGAGCCGAGTGGTAAAATCTAAACTTGACTCACAATTTGGTAAGTTTATGGAGGCTGTCAAGGACCTCAAGGTAACGGTACCCTTCACCGAGCTTGTCACGCAAGTTCCCGCTTATGCAAAGTTTTTAAAAGATATCCTCACTCGCAAAAGATCTTTCAATGAGGTCGAGACCGTGGCTTTCACTGCGGAATGTAGTGCACTTTTACAAAACCGGTCTCCTCCTAAATTGAAAGATCCGGGCAGCTTCTCTATCCCTTGCACCATTGGTACTACTTTTATTGATAACGCCCTTTGCGATTTAGGTGCAAGCGTGAGCGTCATGCCGTACTCGGTGTGCGAGAAGCTTAACATGGGACCTTTGAAAGTAACTAATATCACGCTCCAAATGGCGGATCGTTCTGTTAAACGCCCTTTGGGTGTTCTAAAGGACGTTCCTGTCAAAGTCGGTAAATTTTTCATCCCTGTCGATTTTGTCGTCCTTGACATGGTCGAAGACTCCCAAATTCCTATCATTTTGGGTCGACCTTTCTTGCACACTGCAGGTGCTATAATCAACGTCAAGGACGGCAAATTGACATTGGATGTTGGAGGTGATAAAATTGCTTTTAACATGTCAAACGCTTTGAAGCGTCCCATGTTAGAGGAGTCGGTCTTTTCTGTAGATATTATTGATGATTGCATTATGGAGAACTTACCGCAAGTCCTCGAGAGGGACCCTCTTGAGGCCGTGCTTTGTTGTGATATGATCGCAGGTACTTTAGGGAGGACGGATGCGGGTCAAGCTGTGATCAAAGACGACGTGCATGCTGTTGCGAGTATTGGTGGCGGAGCTGCTCTTGACAAGGGTGGCCGAGCTGTTGATGATGATGGATATGACGACGATGAGGACGATGGTAGCGGGATTGTTGATGACGAGACCCACGGTTGGTGGTACTTCCCGTACCGTGCTGCGCCCCCCGTTTGATGCTGGTTTGGGGGAATGTTTTGCTTGTAAATAAATTGTATGTACTTTATTTTCTTTTGAGACTTTACCGTTTATCCCCCTTATTTTAAGGTCCCTGGTTGATGTGCTTTAGCACACATTGGGGACAATGTGTTGTTTAGTTTGGGGGGAGGAAACGCTTTGCTTCGCTTTGCTTTTTCATTTTGCTTTTTCTTTTTCGTTTTTCATTTTTCAAAAAATTCAAAAATCCAAAAAAAATCTGAAAATTCACAAAAATCACTTAAAAATCAGAAAATTTCCACAAAAATACCAAAAATACGTATCCCGATCGTTGTTTGCGAGCTTGTTTTTACCTTTTTCTTTCCCGACATCCCTTCCCTTGTATGCTTTGAGCTTTGGCATGTTTTATATTGTTGGTTTAGCGCTTTCGGGGATGTTTAGACGTGCTTGCAGATGATGGCGTGCTTGACTTGTTTGGCTTTATCATTCACGGACTTTAGCTACTTATATTGTGAGGTTTTTAGCCTCCTGCGGCCGGTTCATCTATCCCGGTCCCCATGCTTTGATTGTGAGTCGTTCTCCTCGTGGGGTACGTAACATTAACGCGCATAAGTGTGGCCCCTATCCCGTGTTTCCCGCGATTTTGTCACTTGTTTTCGCATATGAGGCTTTAGTCGATTTCTTATGATTCACCTTGTCTTACATTGCTTTACCCTCTCCCTTTTGATCCTACTTACCCTTGTTTACATGAGTTTGCTAGCTACATTGCCATATAGCCTACCCTAGCCATGCTATTTACCGCTTTTGCTTACTCTTGTGCTCGTTCGTTGGGTTTGATCATGCTACGACTTGCTGATGTCGTGTGCTTGGAGAGTGTTGGTGAATGTGAGTCGGGATTGCTGTTTCCCCGACCTTTTATGAAGTATTTTCCGCAACTATGTGAGTGTGCTCTTTTGCTCAAGAAAAAAAGAAACAAAAATCTGAAAAAATAAACACAACACAAAAATACAAAAGAAAGAAAAGTGTGTGCACAAAAATAAAAGTTGTTGTTGTTGTTACATGAGCGAGTACTTGAAATTTGTTACTATTTTTGCGTTGATGTGTAAAGGAGACCGATATGCTGTTTTCGGTCCGTTTTTCATGAGAGTTGGGTTCCTTTGTTGGTTGGACGAGCACTTGAGTAGTACGAGTGGTTTCTAGTGGCTTAGCTCCACGATTCCATAATCATTTGTTCCACCTTATCACCCTTATCCTCTCTTTGGCCTTTACACCCTCATTTCCTATGTAAGCCCTCATGTTTGGTTCGTTTTTGTGACATTATTTGTGTACGGAAATGCGAGATTTGGTCCACATTAGATTGCGGGCGTGCTTCCACTAGTCGAGTAGGTGAGTGTCATCACATATATCACCTTGATCATCATTTGTGCTAGAGTGGAAACCGCGAGAGGTCCGTGATTTGATTGCTAGAGAACCAAAGTCTAAGCCATGCTATTCATTCTGTGCCGTCTTGTAATTCTCATCCGTTAGCTAGCTATTTCCATACGTCCCATGCTGTTTCGGGATCGATTGCCATTTGCTTAAGCTACTTGCGGTTTGGTGATTGTTTAGGGAAGTCTTCTTATGCTCGCTTTGTCCTCTATTTTCTGTCATGCTTTGTTGCTTGAGGACAAGCAACGGTCTGGTTTGGGGGAGTTTGATGTATCTTATATTTACGTACTTATAGCCCCTTGTTCACGAGCTTTACTTCGCGTTTCCCGTGTTTTTTTATGCGTTTCGACTCCTATTTCGCTCCGTTTCGGCTCTGCTGCGTTTTTGTGTCTATCTTGTAGGTAAACGCAGCTATTTGGAGTTTAGGATGCTTTTCGGGAGGTTTCGTGAAGTTTCGTTGAGTTTCGTGAAGTTTCGTTGAGTTTCGTGAAGTTTCGAGGTGATTCGAGTTGGTTTCGTTGCATTTCGGTTGCGCACGAGCCTCGTTTCAACAAATGAAGGTGTCCTGGGACCTTGGGACGGGATTTGAAACTCATGTGATCAATATTGACCTTGTCCCTACCCCTTGGGACGACGTAGGCCTTGTCCCTATGCCTTGGGACGAGAAGAAAGCAAAGAAAAACTAAGTACAAGGAGTGCCAAATTGAAGACTTCAACTGAACACAACGGGACGGCTGTCCCTAGAGGTGTACCGGTCGGGATGGGCCTGTCCCGGTCGGGATGGTGGTCCCGGAGGTCAGGGACGGGGTGTGACGCTTCGTTGGATTAAAATACATCGTCTATTTGAAGGGGCAAAACATAATATTTTTGGACGAAATTTTGAGGGCACTTTTAGAACACTTTAAAGTACATTCTCACAAAAATTTAGGGTTTGATTAATTTTCCTTCTTGTATTTTGAATTCCCGACTCGGAAACATTGTTGGATCATCCTATTTCGGTATTGTTGTCTTTGTTCTTGCACTTTCTCTTTGAATTTCTGATTGGGCTTTGTTTATACTTCTCTCCTTTGTTTATCATTTCATCTTATATCATTGTTGATCATATTTCCATCCATTGTTATTGCTTTTGTTGTTATTTTCATCATGAGTGAGTAGTCCTTTATCTAGGGAGAAAGGGTGATCATGGGTGAGTAGTCTAGGTCGATTTTGGTGATGTTTTGATGAGGGTTTTGCTTGTGATTTTGGTTGTCTTGTTTTGTTTGTGTTTGTTGATCCTTTGGCCAAGGATTAGTGAGCCTTTGCTACCCTTAAACTTAAGAACGAAAGCCTAGTTTAAGGTAGGGCACGAGACTAACCATTAGGACCCTCATGTGTAAGTTGCGAGAGCCCGCACTTGAGACCTAGAGGACGCTTAGGACCGAGAGGCCGAGCCTATTCCTTAGCACTTGCGATTCCCGACTCATTTCTATCACCAACCTTGACCCTAGCTTTGCCCTTGCTATCCCCGATTCCCTAGACTTTTCCCTTATTGTTTAAACCCCTTATTCTTTCGCTATAGCTTTAGTAACCTCAATCACTCGAACCGAGACTAGAATCGTACAAAATAACCAACATTGCAACCTTCTCCCTGTGGATACGATACCCGACTTACCCTTGCTACCCGTTAGAGTTTGTTCGGATTTATTTTTGATTAGGTGACGCGACTAAGCCTATCAACAGCTTATATAGCCTCTATCTCTAATTCCCTTAAACCCTTATCCTCAGGCCTGGCATCCAACTGCTTCTGAATATCATATAACCATTGCTTAGCAATCTCATTTGTTTGATCCACCGCAAAAAAATTGCTGCTGTTCAATTCTCTAAACTGAGGTTTCATATTTTTCAGTCTAGTGACAATTCTATACATAGTCACACCATTCACCTCTATGTCCCAGACCTTTCTCTCTATATCATCAAACTCAGGCTTCCTTGTCCACATGTTATAAAACTTGAAAGCCCTATTTTGTCTCTCATCATTAGTATCCATTCTGACAATACATGGTGAGTGATCATATAATCCCTCAGGGTTGAATTCTGCAAAAGACTCAGGCCATTCCAGACGCCAATCGTCATTTACCAAGGCTCTATCCAACTTTCACCACACCCTATTACTCCCCTCTTGTTTGTTATTCCAAGTGGAAAACTTCCCTGCCTGTTTCAAATCTCTCAGAACAATGGTCTGAATACAAGCTTGAAAGGCCTGTAGTTCATATCTATGAACAGGAACCCCTATTCTCTCATTGCAAAACAAGATATTGTTAAAATCACCCATCACCAACCAGGGTTGAGTAGTAGAAACCCCTCCCCCCCCCCCCCCCTCCTAATTCCTGCCACAGTAGCTCCCTTTCTTTACTATCATTGAAACCATAATATATAGTAACCCAAAACTCCTTTCGTGCGCCAAGAATCATTGCTTTCCCATGAATCATTTGAGCAGACATCATAACAATTGTAAAGTTGATAACAAAAGGCTTCCAAAGAAGCCATATTCTTCTTTCTCTTCGGTATCTATAATTTGTGGCAATAAACCATTGTTGCTGTATTTTACTGATGATTTTATTATTATTACTAGGTTTTACCCTAGTCTCAAGGAGCCCAAATAGGCAGGCATTCTGATTGCAAATGAAACTCTGAATTTTAGCTTGCTTTGTCTGCCTATTGAGGCCCCTATTGTTCCAAAACCCCAAACTAGCCATTGCCAGACTGGGTACTAGGTCCTATTTTAGCCACTGACTATTGTATTGCTGAATTCAATACATCCAAGAAGGGTACAGGCTGATTTGAAGGCCCAACCTCATCCAAAACTACCCCTGCCATATCCCCCAAGACAGCATAACTGTTTCTTACAGGAGTGGTATCCATAGTTAGCTGCACCACAGGTTGCTTCCCCTTATCCCTCTTATCACTGTGCACCACCTCCTTAACCACTAGTTTCCAGACTTTCCTAGGAGGCTGAGTAATCTGCTTCCTACAGCTTTTCTTGTCATGACCATACATTTTACACTTGTCACACTTGGTGGGCTTGTATTCATACACCACCCTCACCTCATGTAACTGATCCATCTCATCACAAAATTGTACCAACTGTGGTAACTCTTTTCCAACCTTAACCTCCACCAAATATCTTGCAAAACCAATTTTCTCCTTCAAACTCATGGCTGCATCAGGTTTCAAAGGTGTCCCAATGAGTTCCACAATTTTTGCCATACATCTCTCCCCCAGAACTTCAAATCCAATCCATGTAACCTGACCCAAGTAGGCACCACCTGCACATCCTCCGTCTTCAATGAGCAATTCTCAGACCAAGGCTTAACAATTATAGGCTTTCCATCGAACATGTGGTATCCTTTCCCCATCACTTCGTGCATTTTTTCAGCAGACATAAAATGTACCAAGAACACACCATTTGGCAAAAATGACACCTTATCATACTCATAGCTAGACCAGACACGCTTAAAAAAACCATTGATGACCTCCGCTAGAGGATTTGCGCCCAAAATAAAACATACCAAAGATAGTCGCCAATAATTGATCTCTTCTTCGACATCCTCTTTCTTTAATCGTAGATGGACCTTGAGCCCCACAGAAGATCGTTCTCCCTCCAGCTGATTTAAGTACAACGGAAATATAGATCTATCCTTCTCGACTTGTACTTCCCCTTCCTCAGTGCCATTTGATTTAGGGTTATCATCATGAACGTCAGTCGCATCATCTTGAAGTAAAATTTGATGAGAATCAGGTTTCACGAGTGATTGATTTAGTGTTTTTAAGATTGATTGATTTAGGGTTTTTGATTTGCTTCCTTTCTTTTTCGCCATAGCTGAGAGAAGGTAGGGAGCGTTTTTTTTTTTATATTGATTTTGAACAGTTATTATTAACAACGGACTTTTATTCGCATGCATTACATTAATTTAGACAGTACTAACTATGTCGAATTTTGAGTTGAGTCGTTTCTGTGTCAAGATGAGTCGATGTGTCATCACGCTTAAATAAATGTCCTTTGGTTCATTTAGAGTCTAGCTCGTCTCGATTCGAACCAGAATAGGCCCTTTTACATTAACAAGACCCAGTTCAATTCTCCTAAATTTCTAAATTTAGGTCCGGTAGCTAAAACCGATACTTAGCATTTTCATTTGCACAATACGACCTCGCGGGTCTTCTCATTGCAAAATATACATCTAAATGCACCCCCTTTACATTTTTCGGGTCTCGGCCCAAAAAACCGAGCCCGGCCCGTTCTTGGCCCGCCTCCCTAGGCCCGGAGCTCTCTCAAAATATCTTGTCTAGCTGCATGAACATTATACACGGTATTCTTGATACAAAAGCAAGAGATTTTCCAAAATACGTTAAACCGGATTTAGGAAATACGAGTTTCAGCCCGACCTACAAACCGTAAAGCAATTTACGGTTTAGGTGACAAACCGTATAACACTTTACGGTTTTCTGGGTAAACTGTAAAGTACTTTACGGTTTCCCTGCCTGGTTTTTACATAATTTTTCCTAATTTTTGCGAACTATCTACTATAAATACCCCTACACCCCAACACAATCAAAACACGAATTCACAAGCTTTTTACAGCATCCACACACAAATCACTCACAAAAGCCTGAAGCACCCAAATCCTTCAATTTTTCACACATCCCGTGTTGAATTCACCCCTTTTGTTCCAAGCGAAGCTCCGCTGGTTTCAAAGCTCGAGACAGGTATGTCTTGATCCTAATTTGGATTAAGTCTTTTTCTTTACTTTTGACTAACAAAGGAACTACACACTAGTGCCCAACCCGACTTTGGTCGTGAGCCCGTTTTTCACATTAAGATGGGTTTGCACCTCGAATGCACATCACATTCGTAACATACCTCGCCAAAGTCGCATAAGTGCGCCCCCCTTAAAATAAACCAAACGGACTTTATTTTAAATTTATGCATCTGCATTCTAATCTTGCATTAAATTAACTTAACAATGAATTCAAGATTAACTGTACCGTTTTCGTTAACAAGTTTTAGCATGCTTAACTGAGGGTTTTAACAATCTTTTTTCATATGCATTCATACAACTTTGCTTGCATTTAATATCGCACCTGTACGTACCAAATTACTTAATTTAAATTATCATTAATGGATTGTTCTAGGGATAGAAAAGCCTATTTTCAAAATAGACTTTTCTAAATGGTTTTCATAAAACAAATAGAATTAATCTTTAGAAGAGTACCCTCACTCCGAATCCCACCTGGTTTCACAAAACTAGATCTAGGGGTGTCGACGTCATCCGAAATCTAGGACGTGTTCTACAACATAGGACATGTTTGCAGGTTCCTAATTATCGCGTTAATTAGGTGGCGACTCCAAAAAAGTTTTAAAGGTTTTTCAAACTTAATCTTTTTAACTTTAAATGTCCTTAAGCAAGACGTCGAGTTGGGTCCCCGCACCCCGGGTTCCACAGTTTGGCGACTCCGCTGGGGAGATTTTATTTTTAAAATTAAAACTAACATTTTTCTTTTAAAAATATAGAGGTGAAACTCGAAAACCTAAGAACAATCCCACTTGATATATTTGCGCTAAGCAAATTCGTTATTAAGTCGAATCCATGTGGGTTCAAAAGCACAACACCTCGAGAGGTGGTTCCAAACGCTTTGCTTGTCCACCTGATAAAGCACGTTCTGGGCTAACTTTCCTCTCACCCCTCCACGGCTTGCCGTAGCAGACTGGTCTGACCGCCCCAGGGCTTCCACCGATCCTCGCCTTTCGCCGCGACGGTTTGGAGGCTTAAGCACCTGCCAAAGTATACTCAGAACAATTGGAGGCGTACGAGATCGACCAAACGACCTGAGTCATACGTACAAGTGCGAGGCTATACACTATGGCCTTTTTCAAAAACACATGCATTGATGTGGATAGCCATATCCGTACCCACCCAAAACAAACCCAATGATGTAACGGACTTCTAACATGCATGCTTTAACGTTGACTTAAACGGTACTAATTATGTCGATTCACATTAAAGTCATATAAAATGTTAAAATGAGTTGAGTCGCTAAATGATGTCTCATATATTTACTTATATATAGCCCCTTGTTCACGAGCTTTACTTCGCGTTTCCCGCACTTTTACATGCGTTTCGCTTCCTATTTCTCTCCGTTTTGGCTCTGCTGCGTTTTTGTGTCCATTTTGCAGGTATAAGCAGCTACTTGGAGTTTAGGATGTTATTCGGGAGGTTTCGTGAAGTTTCGTAAAGTTTCGTGAAGTTTCGAGGTGATTCAAGTTGGTTTCGTTGCGTTTCGGTTGCGCACGAGCCTCGTTTCAACAAATGAAGGTGTCCCGGGACCTTGGGACGGGATTTGAAACTCACATGATCATCCTGAGCCTTGTCCCTACCCCTTGGGACGACGTAGGCCTTGTCCCTATGCCTTGGGACGAGAAAGAAGCAAAGAAAAACTAAGGAAGAAAAAGTGCATTTTGAGGACTTACACTGAACAGCACGGGACCAAAGTGTCCCAGTCGGGATCATGCTTGTCCTGGACGGGATGACCATCCCGGACCCCAGGGACGACTCCGACTCTTCGCGTGCTTGAAATAATTCGTCTATTTGAAAGGCTTAAGGATCATATTTTCGTCTCATCTTTTTACAGTACTTTTTAGACACATAGAACTTCATTCTCAAGAAAACTTAGGGTTTATACTTTTCAACTTTTGTAATTTCAATTCCCGACTCGGTTTACGCTAGTCTGATCATCTATTTCGGTTTTGTTGCTTGAATTCATCTTGTTCTCCTTGGAATTTCTGATTGGTATTTGTTATTCTCTTCTCCCTTTTCATTTTAATTTCAATTCCAATCATTGTTGATCATGTCTCCTTCTATTTCTATTGCTCTTGTTGTTAATTTCGCTATGTGTGAGTAGTTTACTATCTAGGGAGAAGGGTGAATCATGGGTGCTTGCTTGGGTTGTTTTTGATGATCTTTTGAGTTAGGTTTTCGCGCTCGTTTTGATTGTCTTGTGTTTGATTGTGTTTGTTGATCCTCTGGCCAAGGTTTAGCAAGCGTTTTCCACCCTTAAACTTATGACCGAAAGCCTAGTTTAAGGAAGGGTACGAGACCAATCATTAGGACCCTCACTTGTAAGTTGCGAGAACCCGCAATTGAGACCTAGAGGAAGCTTAAGACCGAGAGGCCTAGCTTTACCCTTAGCGAGAGCGATTTCCTACTCATTCCGATCACCATCCTTCGACCTAGCTTACCCCGTGCCTAACCCGATTCCCTAGACCTTTCTCCCTTTGTTTAAACCCTTACTCTCTTGCTCTAGTTCTAGTAAACCATAATCTTTCGAACCGAGATTAGAATCGCTAAAAATAACCAACATAAGCGACCATCTCCATGTGGATTTGACCCCGACTTACCCTTACTACCTGTTAGTGTTTGTCCGGTCTATTTTTGATTAGGAGAGTGCGACCAATCCTATCAAATTTTGGCGCCGCTGCCGGGGAGACGGCTTTTGTTTTTGTTATTATTTGGTTCTTTTCTCATTGTTACTCTTTGTCTCAAGGAACCTCAATTCCTTGAGGCCGTTACTTATCGTTGCCTCTAGTGTTTTTGTATGCCCAGGCAAACGCGTACGTCTCAAAAAGGTTTGGCAATTCAGTTTGACCCGGAACCGGAGCGTACATTCTCAAGGCGCAAGAACTTATTGAGGGACTTGGAAGCTAGTGTTTCTTCTACTTCATCACCAAAAGAAAATGGTGAAGCTCTCGGATCACTCGAGGCCTACCGTGGCTCAAGTTCCAACGGGCAATGCTATGCCCAACATTGCCGCTAATAACTTTGAGGTGAAACCCGCTTTCATCAACTTGATCGAGCGCACTCAATTTGGAGGGAGTCCCGGTGAGGACCCCAATCTCCACATCCAAAACTTTTGCGACTATTGCTCTACAATAAAGCAAACCGGAGTGACTCAAGATCAATTTAGGGAGATGCTCTTCCCATTTTCCCTCCGAGACAAAGCCAAGTTGTGGCTTAACTCATTGAATCGCGTTGCTCTTGCGATTGTTGATTGGAACTCTTTGGTCTTGGCATTCTATCAAAAATACTTCCCACCGGAGAAGACCGCCATGCTAAGAAGCCAAATCACGAGCTTCCGACAACAAGGAGATGAGTCCTTGTTTGATGCATGGGAACGATACAAGGAGCTTCAACGTCAATGCCCACATCATGGCATGGACAAGTGGTTCATCGTAATGCAATTTTACAATGGTCTTTACAACGAGTCACGCCAAGTGCTTGACTCCGCCGGTAATGGGAGGTTTGACAATATTGATGTGGAGGAGGCCATTGATACAATTGAGGCCATGGCCATCCATAATGCGCAATACGGGAGCTCTAATAATGTCCCTAGGAGCGGAGGTAAGAATGATGGTGATGTGGTGGCTATGCTTTCGGCTAAGATGGATGCTATGACCGCGATGATGATGAGTCACATGCAAGCGGGTTCCTCAAACGCTAGTGGTCAAACGGTAGCGGCTATGCATACTTCCAATTATCCAACTTGCGGGTCATGTGGCCTTTCCGGTCATTCTTCCTTAGAATGCCGAGGTATGTATCCCGTTCACGCTTTTCAATCACAACAAAACAGCCCTTACTCCAATTTTTACAATGAAGGCTACAAAAATCATCCGAACTTGTCCTACAAGAGTCAAAACGTTTTGAATCCTCCACCACAACAACCACAATACAACACTCCACAAAATTTCAGCCCTTACAACAATAATCCACGACCTTACAATCCTCCGGGCTTCAATCGCCCTAATTTTCAAGCTCAAAATGTCCCACCACCCGTGCAAGCCGCTCCGGTCCCCGATCCAATGAGTGCAATGCAAGCCATGATGATGCAAATGGCTAAAAATCAAGAAACTATGATGGCTCAAATGCAAAAGAGCGATCAAGCGAAGGACGCCGCCATCAAAATGCTTGAAACGCAAGTGGCTCAAATTGCTTCTTCTAATCCTCAACGGAAGCCGGGTAATCTTCCTTCGCAAGGGTCACAACCACACGATACCGTCAACGCCATCTCCTTGCGAAGCGGCACGAGCTATGACGGTCCACCTATGCCTACATTCGATGCTCCACCCGCCAAGGTGGTAAGTGAGGTAGACCCTTCTCTTTTTGCTAAAGATTTTAGTGTGCCTAGTGATAATGGTGCAGGTACGAGCAATGGAGCTAAGCAAGAAGGAGATGTGGCCGTGGGGTCCACAAATGGAGGGCAGGCCGTGGGTGTTGGTGTAGAGGCCAAGGGAGCCGAGAACAAGCCCAAGGAGAAGGAGAAGAGCAAGCCGGTCGAGCCGCCCATTCAAATCAAACTACCATTCCCGAGTCGAGTGGTAAAGTCAAAGCTTGATACGCAACTTGGTAAGTTCATGGAAGTTGTTAAAGACCTAAAGGTAACTGTTCCCTTTACTGAACTTGTCATACAAGTTCCCGCTTATGCAAAGTTTCTCAAAGATATCCTCACTCGAAAGAGATCGTTCAGCGAGGTCGAGACTGTGGCTTTTATCGCAGAATGTAGTGCTCTTTTGCAGAACCAGTCTCCTCCTAAGCTAAAGGATCCGGGTAGTTTCTCCATACCTTGCACTATTGGTACGGTTTCGATTCTTAACGCTCTTTGTGATTTAGGTGCAAGTGTAAGCGTTCTGCCTTACTCCGTATGCGAGAAACTCAACATGGGCGAGTTGAAAGTAACTAATATCACTCTCCAGATGGCGGATCGTTCTGTCAAACGCCCTCTGGGTATTTTGGAGGATGTTCCTGTCAAGGTGGGTAAGTTTTTCATTCCCGTCGATTTCGTTGTTCTTGACATGGTCGAAGACTCCCAAATTCGTATCATATTGGGTCGGCCTTTCTTGCACACTGCTGGTGCAATCATAGACGTCAAGAACGGGAAATTGACGTTGGATATAGGAGGTGATAAAGTTACTTTCAACCTTTCTAATGCTTTAAAACGCCCTATGTTAGAGGAGCATGTCTTTGCTGTCGATGTCATTGATGATTGTGTGGATGAGTACTTACCTCAAGTCCTCGAGAGGGACCCTCTTGAGGCCGTGCTTTGTTGTGATGTGATCGCAGGTACTTTAAGGAGGACGGATGCGGGTAGAAGTGTGATAAAAGACAACGTGCATGCTGTTGGATGTGCTGAAGGCCGAGCTGCTGATTTTGGCCGAGATGTTGATGCTGTGTATGACGATGGTTATGACGATGAAGAGGACGATAGTAGTGGGTTCGTCTACGACGAGACCCATGGTTGGTGGTACTTCTAGTACTCGTGCTGAGCTCCCCGTTTGACGCTGGTTTGGGAGAGCGTTTTATCATTGTAAATAAATTGTATGTACTTTGTTTTCTTTGAGACTTTTTATCGTTTTTCTCCGTATTTTTAAGGGTCCCCGTGTTGATGTGCTTTAGGACACATTGGGGACAATGTGTTGTTCGGTTTGGGGGGAGAAACGCTTTGCTTTATTTTTGCGTTTTCTTTTTCGTTTTTCATTTTCCAAAAACTTCAAAATCCAACAAAAAAAATCTGAAAATTCACAAAAATTACAAAAAATCAGAAAATTTTCACAAAAATCACAAAAATACGTTTCCCGTTCCGTTGTTTGCGAGCTTGTTTTTACCTTATTCTTTCCCGACATCCCTTCCCTTGTATGCTTTGAGCTTTGGCATGATTTTCAATGATGGTTTAGCGCTTTCGGGGATGTTTAGACGCGTTTGCAGATGATGGCGTGCTTTTACTTGTTGGCTTTATCATTTCATGGACTATAGCTACTTATATTGTGAGGTTTTTAGCCTCATGAGGCCGGTTCATCTATCCCGGTCCCCGTGCTTTGATTGTGAGTAGTTCTCCTCGTGGGGTACGTAATATCAACACGCATAAGTGTGGACCCTATCCCGTGTTTCCCGCGATTTTGTCACATGTTTTGCATATGAGGCTTTAGTTGATTCCATTTCATTCACCATGTTCTTGCATTGCTTTTATCCTCTCATATATGATCCTTTTACCCTTATACACATGAGTTTGCTAGCTACATGCCAAATAGCCTACCCTAGCCTTGCTAGTTACCGGTTTCGCTTACTCTTGTGCTTGTCCTACGGGTTTTGATCATGCTACGACTTGCTGACGTCGTTTGCTTGGAGAGTTGGTGAATTTGAGTCGGGATTGCTGTTTCCCCGACCCTTTTATGAGGTATTTTCCGCAACTATGTGAGTGTGCTCTTTTTGCTCAAGAAAAAAAAAAAAAAAAAATCAGAAAAATCAAACACAACACAAAAATACAAAAGAAAAAGAAGAATGTGTGCACAAAAATGAAAGAGTTGTTGTTGTTGTTGCATGAGTGAGCACTTGAAATTTGTTGTCATGTTGCGTGGATGTGTAGAGGAGACCGAATTGTTGATTTCGGTCCATTTTCCTTGAGAGTTGGGTTCATTGTTGGTTGGACGAGCACTTGAGTAGTATTAGTGGTTTCTAGTGGCTTAGCTCCACGATTCCATAATCATTTGTTCCACCTTATCACCCTTATCCTCTCTATGGCCTTTACACCCTCATTTCCTATGTAAGCCCTCATGTTTGCTTTGTTTTTGTGACATTATTTGTGTACAGGAATGCGAGATTTGGTCCACATTAGATTGCGGGCGTGCTTCCACTAGTCGAGTAGGTGAGTGTCATCACATATATCACCTTGTTCATCATTTGAGTAGAGTGGAAACCGCGAGAGGTCCGTGATTTGATTGCTAGAGAGCCTATGTTTAAGCCATGCTATTCATTCTGCGCCGTCTTGTAATTCTCATCCGTTAGCTTGCTATTTCCATACGTCCCATAATGATTCGGGATTGATTGCCATTTGCTCATGCAACTTGCAGTTTGGTGATTGTTTGGGGAAGTTTCCTTTTGCTCGCTTTGTCCTCTATTTTCTGCCACGTTTGGTTGCTTGAGGACAAGCACTAAACATCACGCTTAAATAAATGTTCATTTGTCCATTTAGAGTCTAGCTTGGTTCGCTTGTCGATTCATCTGGCATGAGCTTCCACATCGCATTACAATTGGCCCTTTTACATTAACAAGGCCCAATTCAGAATTTCTAAATTCCTAAATTTAGGCCCGATAGCTAAAACCGCTATTTAGCATAAGCATTTACAAAATACGGCCTCACGGGTCATCTGGTTTCACAAACATTACAAAATACACCCCTTTTACATTTTCGGGTCTCAGGCTCAAAGCCGAGCCCAAACCCGGTTTTGGCCCGCACTCCAAGGCCCTAACCTTCACACAAATATCCCAAAAAATATCTTGGAGGGTCTTTTGGACGGTATACTTGATGTACAAGTCGAGATTATACCGTATCTTTCCAAAATATTTTAGGAAATTGAGAAAAACACCAGAAAAGCCAGACCCACAAACCGCAAGGCCCTTGCGGTTTGGTGGTCAAACTGCACGGCCTCTTGCGGTTTGCCAGGATGGTTTTACTCGGATTTTTCTAATTTCTTCGAGATTTTTAGTATATATACTCCCCTATATCCGACCTCATAACACACAATTTACCCAATTCATCAGCTTATAAACAAGCTCTCTCCACAAAAGCCTCAAGCACTCAAACCCTCGGGTTCAACACACAATCTCGTGTTGAATTCCTCCTTTTGGTTCAAGAAAGAAGCGAAGTCTGCCGGATTTGAAGCGTCAAGTCAAGGTAGGTACCGATCCACTTGGATCAAAGCTTTTTCTTATTTTCTTATGGACTAACAAAGGGGACTACACACTCTAGCGCCCCCCGGCTTTGTCACCGAGCCCGCTTGCCGCCAAGTGGTCTTATTACTTCGGGTACACACCAAATCCAATGACATCGCCAAAGTCGCATAAGCAACCGACCCTTTAAAATAAACCAATGGACAATTGAACTTTATTTTAATTGTATGCATCTTGCACCTTCTTATTTATGCATTAAAACAACTTAACAATGATTTCGACATTAACTGAACCGTTTTCATTAACAAGTTAAGCATGCTAAACTGAAGGTTTTAAACAATATTTTTGCATATGCATTTGCACTCGTTTACAAACTTTTTCGCACTTGTACGTAACGATTACATTAGTTCAAATATCTCTAAACATGGATTGTTCAAAGGCTAGTAGAGGCTATTTTTAATACGCTTTTCTAAAAAGTTTTCATAAAACATTAATTGAATTAATCTTAGGAAAAGTACCCTCACCCCGAATCCATCTGGTTTCACAAACCTAGTTCTGGGGTTGTCGGCGTGCTCCAAAATCTAGGACGTGTTCTACAGCTTAGGACATGTTAGCAGGTTCCTAGTTACCGCGTTAATTAGGTGGCGACTCCAAAACAGTTTTAAAGATTTTTCTAACTTAATCTTTTTAACTTTAAGCGCCCTTATGCAAGACGTCGAGTTGGGTCCCCGCACCCCGGGTTCCACAGTTTGGCGACTCCGCTAGGAAGATTTTAATTTTAAAACTAAAAACAAGCGTTTTCTTTTTTTTTAAAAAAATAGAGAGGTGAGACTTAAAAGCATAAGAACAATCCAATTTTACATATTTGAGCTATGCACACTCGTTTGTGTGGATACCCATATCCGTACCTCCGACCAAAAACCAGTGATGTAACCATGGACTTTTACATGCAAGCTTTTACGTTAACTTAGACGGTACTAACTGTGTCGAATTCAAGTTAAGTTGTTTAAAATGCAAAATGAGGTCATTATGGGTCATCACGCTTAGGGAAGTGTCCTTAGGTAAGTCTAGAGTCAAGCTTGTCTCGAGTTGGTCCTAATCGGTATGCGCTTCCCCTTTACAATTTGCATCTAATTGGCCCTTTTACATTAACAAGGCCCAAATCGATTATCCTAAATTCCTTACATTTAGGCTCGGTTGCTAAAACCGCTATTTAGCATCCTCAAACACAAAATACGGCCTTGCGGGCTTTCCTATTGCAAAATATACAACAAAATGCACCTAACTTGCGTTTTCGGATCTCGAGCCCAAACCGAGCCCAAACGAACCCTTGGCCCGCTTCCCAAAGCCCAAGGATCACCCACAAAGCCTTTAGACTCATTATACTCAGCCTACTTGAGGCTTAAGCAAAGGATATTGCCGAGATATTGCAAATCGGATTAAGGAAATACGAAATCTGGAGAGTTTGCCCGATGAGCTATCCGAAACAAGCCTTGCGCCTTCTTGTTGAAATTGCGTAAGCTTAGGCGATTTCCCCTTGAAATCGCAACCCTCCTTGCGATTTTCTCAGGGGGCATTTCCCCCGTGTTTTGCTAATTTCTCTCGACTATTCTCCTATATATACAACCCCTTTGCACGAGCCTTTCACACAAGTTTTTCACAAGTTTTCCACACAAGAAAAACACAACTTCTCAAGCATGGTTTCACACCATTGAGCACCCACACATGGGTTTCACACACACACACACACGCACACACATACAAATACATTCACAAAAGTCTCACGCACAAACACTTGAATTCACTGCACATCTCGTGTTGAATTCTTACCTTTAGAAGCGAATTGAAGCGCTGCCGGATTTCTAGTTTGAGACAGGTAGTTCTTAATCCTAACTTGGATTAAGGTTCTTTCTTTTCTTCTTTAGACTCAAAGGGTCTACATTTTAGTACCCACCTGACTTTGGTATGCAAGTCTACTTTGCATAAGGCGGCCATGCACCTCGAATACACACCCTATTCGTAACACCTTTCCAAAGTCGCATAAGCAACTGACCCCCCTTAAAATGAACCAATAATTGGACTTTATTAAGTTTATGCATTTATAAAATCCTCACCTTGCAGTTAATTAACTTAACAATGAATTCGACACTAGCATAACCGTTTTCGTTAACAAGTTTAAGCATGCTTAACTGAGGGTTTTAAACAATCTTTTGCATATGCATTCATACATCTTTTACAACTTAAATCGCACTTACTTAAACCGCACTTGTACGTAGCGAATTACTTAAGCTCACACATCCTTGCATTGTTCTCAAGCTTAGTAGAGGTTATCTTTGATAGGTTTTCCAAAAGGTTTTTCATAAAAAATTACTTGAACTAATCTTTAGAAGAGTACCCTCACCTGAATCCGAATCTGGTTTCACAATAGCCTTAGACGGATAGGTGTCGACGTGCCTTGAAATCTAAGACGTGTCTTAGAGCTAAAGACACGAAAGCGGGTTCTAAATTTCCCTCATAATTTAGTGGCGACTCCAAAGTAGTTTTAAAAGGTTTTTATAACTTAATCTTTTTCAACTTTTAATGCCCTTAAGCAAGACGTCGAGTGATCCCTTAAACCCCGGTACCCACAGTTTGTTAGAGTCGGATCCAAGTGGAATCCAAACACACACACCCCCGAGAGGTGGTTCCAATACGCAGGCTTGTCCATTCAATAAAGCACGTATAAGACTAACTTTCCTCTCACCCCTCCACGGCTTGCCGTAAAAGACTATTTCGACCGCCCAGTGCTCCCTTTAGAAAACCGCACGTTCCAACGTGAGGAAATAAAGGGGTTAAGTATCTGCCAAAGCGTACTCGAAATAGTTTGAGGTGTACCTACCCTAAGCCAAAATCCCTTGGGTCATACGTACAAGTGCGAGGCTATACACACTATGACCGTTTTCAAAACGAGCAAGTGCATTCATATACTCGAAAACTCGCTAAACTTTTCAAAGATTTAAACAAACCTAACAACTAACAAGCTAACGCTTTGCAAACAAAACTATCACGGATTTTTGAAATAAACGTTTTTCAAAATCTCTTTTTACAAAACAAGCAAAAACCCGAGCAAGGAATAAAACTCGAGCTCTTGGATTCATTCCCCTTGGTCACACGGCCTAGGCTCCGCATTTAACATCCTCGACTCGACTTGTTAAACGCTCTCGAGTCGAATCCTTCTCTTTTACACATTCGAACTCGAGCCCACCTCGGCACATTACCGACATCGGTTCGACGGATGCAAAACAAAAACATTTTAACATCGAGACAAGATGCGCGCACACATTCTCGCTTCAAAAGCTTTCCTTTAGCTTAAACTTTTCGAAAACCTCATTTTTCAAGCTTAAAAGAGTTTTCTTAGCAAGAAATGAGCTAAAATGAACATTCAAAATGAACGTTGAGTCTAGTGGGTCTAGTCCTGTCACTAATATACGAAGTGAAATGCAGGTCTCAACTGGATACAAGTCGTATAAAGAACCGCGTCATCGTCCCACACATCAAACTCAAATACACCCGAAAAATGGCCAACCCCGACAACGTTGAACAGCTTCGTGAGCAAGTCGCCAATCTCACCAGTGATCTCGATGCCCTACTAGCCACTCACCAAAGTGAGGTGGGCCGTATGGAGCAAAAGATCCAAGACGAGGCAGATAGGCACGCTAAGAAGCTTCAAGCTATGGAGAAAAGGCTCTACGTCTCGAGCACTTACTCCATACACAAGGAGAACGAAAACGTTCCCTCAAGCATCAAGGATGAGCTTCCTAACAAGCTCGCCCTTAGCGATTTACCCATCTTTCAAGGACATGAAGCCCGATCATTCACATCCAAGCTTCCAAGTCTCAAATGGCCATCAAAGGAGTCAACTCCAAACACTGGCCCACTCTCTTCCCGCACTCTCTTGCAGCAGTACCGAAGACCTGGTTCTACTCAGTCGACCCACAACGTCTCTCCACCTTCGAAGACATTGCGGTCGAATTTGATCACCAGTATCGAGACAACGACGACACTCAAGTCTCGATTCGCACTCTTGAGGTCCTTACGCAGAAGGACAACGAAGGCTTCACCGAGTACCTTACTCGGTGGAAGAAACTGGGTGCACAAATCCCCAACCGTCCTCGCGAGGACGAGCTTGTGCCTAAGTTCATCAACAATATTCGTCCTGTATACCAACTTCACATGAGGTATAGCAACATCCAGGACTTCAAGCAACTTACAAGGGTCGGTACTCAAATCGAGGACGACCTTAGAAACGGAACCATGGCCTAATACACCGCCCTCGCCTATCAAGGCTTCTCATCTCGGTCAAACCGTGCCACCAAAAGCGAGAAGAACCGTACCTTGAGCAGCCTAGACACTTGTGCGACATCAATCGCACCTCCCTCCAAGGCAATGAGGTCCTTCGACCCTCTCTACATGTCTTACACTAAGGTATTCCTAAGGTTGGTCGAGAAGAACAATCTGCAACCAATCGGGCCTACTAGTGAGCCACTCGAAGACAAGAAGCCTAAGTCTTTGAATCCTAATGCTTTCTGTGCATACCACCGAGACAAAGGGCACGACACCGAAAACTGCTTTCGGCTTAAGAACGTTATCCAAGATCTCATCGATCAAGGAAAGCTCGACAAGCCGTCCTAACCATCCAAACCGTCCAACAAGCACAACCCTCTAGCAAACCACGCAATCTTCGTAGGATCATTCCCTATAATAGATTGCTCTTATCTCATCACGCTAAACGACGACCAAATCAATGGTGTTTGGTTTAGTGACAATAAAAATGACAACGAGTGGCCACCCGCCAACAAAGTGGTAGCCTAACTCTCTCAAGGAAATGGTTCCTCTACTTCCCCACCAAAAACAAACAAAAATAAAAGCAAAAACAAGAAGGGGAAGAACAAGAAGGGCAACAAGCCCCAGAAGAAGGATAAGGACGAGGTTTCACACCTCACACGTTCCGGCCGTCCTTATCAAAATATTTTCACCGACGCTCACGCGCAGAAAGCAACCGCGACTGAAAAAGGCAAAGCTGTGGTCTGAGAGAAAACTCCCTCGATAGATACACCGTCTACATCCTCGGTGGTCCCACCACCAAACACGAGCGAGTGGCTTTAAAAGCAACTCACTCGCACAAAAGCTGATGTTTCCATTTGGGCTCTTCTACGAGACTATGCGGAACATAGGAATGTCTTTATCTGCGCCTTACAAATAGCATGCGCGGATTTAGAAATCTCCCCAGACCAAATGGTCAGTCATGTCACGAGGGACTGGTTATCCAGGGCTATCACATTCTCGGATAGCGGCCTCTCCTCGTTCGGATCAAACCAACTATCACTTCCACAAAGTCACAAAACACATACTGCTTACGAGCCTGACCACTGAGTAGGCCTTTGTACTCTGATTGCTTGCATCTCGTTAAAATAGTGCAGCGACTTACTCGACTCGTAAACCACGCTGAATACTATAATACTTGCATCTCATCTTCTAGTGTTCGAAAGGATTCGAACTTCTGTTACAATCCCGTCAAGTGATCTGTACATGTGGCAAGAACGAATGCTAGCGTCGCGCCCACTAAGAACGAAACGCGCAAGGAGACAGAACCGCGAGATGACAATTGCAATAAGGTCGCGGTGGCCCTGATACCTCTAGCGAAATAGGGGGATCAACCCTAGTCTAATATGCATATTCTAATATTTACTTTAAGAATGGGCTATGCTATTCATAGAGCACCTTAACTCTGAATAAAGCGACTACTTCCTAGAGACTGACCCAAAAGAGTTGGCGTATTCATTATCTTGTACGGCTTAGGCAGTGCGACTTAAGGTGCAAAGGTATGGGCAGGATGACTAAGCAATAAAGCCGCCGGCTTGAAACCACACTATTCGAGATGACAATCGCAATAAGGTCGAGATAGTGGTATCCGTACAAGACTATCTTAACCCCACTTCACTCACGATTGACGTTTTCATAACAGAGGCCCAAGCTTTTGACCTGTTCTTTAACTCACTTATGATTTATTATTTTATTTAATATTTTATATCACATGTTACTAGACTCTCCTAGTCGTATCGTCAAACGTTTTATTTCATATTCGGTTTCATATGATCACATAACATGTTCGTTTATTATTTGAAGTGTTGTTGATTATTAACGCTTTTAAATCTCTAAGTTGTTGCGTTTATGAGTAAGTCCAATTTTATTTAAGTGTTTTTCGAAACACTTTAGTTATTTAAATTATTCATTTTTAATTTTCTATACTTAGGTAAATTTTCAATTATTTACAATTTTTCAAATTTTGAAATGTGAAATATCTTTGAATTTTAAGATGTAACTTGTTTAACAAGTTTCGTGAATTTTTCACTATTCACGTCTCGGGATTTTAAAAGATAACTTGTTCAACAAGTTATCTCAAATTCTCCTTAAAATAAGTTCTTAAACTTTTGGGACGTTACTTGTTTAACAAGTTTCGTCCCGGGTTAATATTCATCGGTCACTATTCACTTTAGTCACTATTCATCGGTTACTATTCACTACAGTCACTATTCACATCGGTCACTATTCACTTCGTAACTTAGTTACTAAGTTAAAAATCTAGTTTCGAAGTCGTTAAGTTCGGTTTGTAAAAAGTGATAAACGATATTTATTTTAAAATGATACTTAGTTAAATTTAGTCATCTATTTAACTAAATTTTGCGATTTTCATTTTTAATAATAGTATCGTGGTTGGTTCATTAAGTCCGTATCGTCCAAGTCAAACAGTCCAATATTATGCAAAGGCAGAAGCACACAATTTCATTCATTTTTATAACGGTTACAACTTTTTAATCGGTTTATTATATTTCTTTTATAACGAAATCGATTTACACAAAAATTCAATTCTAATAACTATTTAATTTTAGGGACTTAGTGATAATTTCATTTTGATCAAACTAGACCCATTTTTATTGAAAATGCCGTGTGAATTATATACATGTTATAATTCTATTATTTCTTTTAAATTCTTAATTCTAACTTATTACTCCCTCCGTTTCGGTGATTTGTTTACGTTTACTTTATACACATTTATTGATGTGAGTAAAGGTTGAGAAAAAACTAATAAAATAATAATATAAATACAAAGGGGGGGCCGTTCGCTTAAAATTATCAAATGCAATTGGTTGAGGGAGTAGGGGCCACCTCCCACATGGGTCAAGTCTGACCAATTTTGGAAAGTGTAAACAAATGACCCGTGCGCCCCAAAATGGAAAGTGTAAACAAATGACCGGAACGGAGGGAGTAACAAACTAATTAAATTATTTTAACAATAAACTAAAAAGTTATAAAAATAAATTTAACCCTAAAAATAGGCCAAATTGCCGTGGCCTTATATGGTGGTGGTCAAAATTTCATTTTTTGATTTTTATCGGTTTTTAGCTTAAAGTCTTTATATTCTAATTATTTTAATTATACAAAAACGATTTAAACTTAAATGAAATTTTACTAAAAATTTCATTTGATTAAAAATTGAGCCATGATCTAAAGTTTATTTTCCTGAAAGTTTTTCTAAAAGTTTAAGTTTGTTTATGTTATGTTATTATCATAGTTAAATACTTTTACCTAAACAAAAACAAAAATTAATAACAAACATAAAATAATCAAAATCAAAGTGGACTAATTTTATCAACTTTACATGAACATCATATGAAGAATTCAAGAACACTAAAATTTATCAAGAACACAATTTGCACATTTAAAAATTTATAATTTATTTTCCTAAATTAATTTTTATAACATAAGAACCACCATTTTAACCTAACTTAACATAGCATATTATTTACAAAAATTAAAATTAAAAATTTATTAAAAATAAAAGGGAATGCCGTGAGTATGGTATTATGTACATAAATTTGGTTTTCGATTTTTCTTCACTTTAAAATCATAGTTAATATTTAACATAATTTTTTTTATATACGATTACAACATAATAAAAACTCAAATAAGCATAAAAACAATATGAACAATAATTTTAAATGCTCAAAAATAATTAAACTAAATATACTTTCATATTACGACAACATATCTATTTTCAATATTATTTATTTATTATCATTTTATTATACTACACATAAACAACAATTGCACATAAATGATGTTTAACATATTTTCAACACAAAATCATACTTATAAAAATATAATAATAATCAAATTAATTGTAGTGGAGACTAATATTAAAGAATAGCTAGTCACCTTAATTAGTAGATTATTGGTTATCCGGATCGAATATATTATATAAGTCAAGTCCTTCACCCGTATACCCGTCTTCACCTTTAAAAACCGATGAAAAATATAAGCTTCAATATACCCACTAATTACTAGAGAATACTTAAAGATTATTAGAATAATATTACGGTTTTATTTAGAAGGTTTTTCGAGAGTAAAATGGAAGAAAATAAAGAGAGAAAATGGAGTGAAACAGGCCGGCCAAATGGAGAAGAAATGAAGTTGATTTTTGCTCTTGTAAAACTTGTACTCCCTCCGTTTCAGTGAATTGTTTACAGTTTGACTTTTTTGTGAGGGAAAAAAAGTTAAACTGTAAACAAATGACTGAGACAGAGGAAGTAGGATAAGTTAGAATAAAATTAGGTTAAATGACATTAGGTGATCAGGTTAAGTTTTAATTTAATTAAAGTTTAATTAAAATGTAATTAAAATATAATGATCACATTTGGACACAAAAGTCCACATTACTATTTGGCTAAGAATTTGTCCCTCCGATGTTTTTAAAATGTTTTGTTTCTCGAAAAACGTGTTACGAAATAATTCGGGTAAGAAAGACGGTAAAAGTTAAGGTGTGCGTTTTTGACGATTTTTCGAAATATCTCTACTTTTGAATTCTAAGGCTAAAATATCTATATCTATTCTATATCTATATCTATATTATATATAAAAAGATAAACCTCCAAAAGTGTTTTCGTGGAAAACTCTCAAAAACAAGCACTTTTTTCCTCCTTATTCCGCCACGACATCTATAGGGTCCCACATCCTCATTGACTTCCCGGGTCAAATTTCCTGCCTAATCGTCTTCCAATTGTTTTTTCAGCTTCCTTGTCCTTTCATATTTTGAGGATATGAAAATGCTATAATTAAATATCATAATTGAAGTCCATCATTCATTTGCTAGCATTCAATTGTCTGTATTAAACAATTTTCATCTCAACATGCTCGTTTTTCTTTTCCGTCTTTCATTTTCACCGTTCACGACGTGCAACACTAGAGTGTCCGACAAACAGATGAAACGAAAAAATAGACTATTCAAGAAAGTTTTCAAAAGTTAAGGAATTCGATAAATTTTTCAAAACGAAAGTTTTTGCTAAAAATGCGATTTTGGAAGGTTAAAAGGCTAAGATGATATTTAAGACTTGAAGTGAGAATTCGATGGCTAATCTTTGAATTAAATTTACACGGGGTGTTACATCTTGAGCTTTAAGACACGTCTTAGAGTTCAGGGCCGGTCGACACCCATCCATCTAAAACTATTGTGAAATCAGATTCGGATTGGGGGTGAGGGTACTGTCCTGAAGATTAATTCAATTTGTTTTATGAAAACCTATTAGAAAAGTCTATTTTAAAAATAGCCACTACTAGCCTAAGAACAATCCATTAGTGATATTTGAGCTAAAGTAATTCGCTACGTACAAGTGCGATATTGTTTTTAAAAACATGTATGTATGCATATGCAAAAAGAATTGTTAAAAACCTTTAGTTTAGCATGCTTTAACTTGTTAATTAAAACGTTACAGTTAATGTCGAATTTATTGTTAAGTTGACTTAATGCAAGATGAGGATTACAAATGCATAAAAATAAAATAAAGTCCGTTTGGTTTATTTTAAGGGGTCGTTGCTTATGCGACTTTGGTGGGTATAAAACGAATGGAATGCATTCGAGTCACAAGACCGCCTTATGAAAAACGGGCTCGCAAGCCAATGTCGGGTTGGGCACTTATGTAGTCCATTTGTTAGTCTAAAACACAACAAAATGTTAGGATCAAGGCCTACCTGTCTCGAGCTTCAAAAACGGCAGAGCTTCGCTTCAGAATGAGGAGGAATTCAACACGAGATGTGTGATGAATTCAAAGTATTAGTGCGTGAGACTTTTGTGAGTTTGTATGTGTGTAATTGATGCGTAGAACGTATGAAGAATGTATGAATTGATGCTCAATTGTGTTGGGTGTTGAAGGGTATTTATAGTAGAGGCTTTGAAGAAATTTGGAAAATTGGAAAAAATCCCGGAGGATAAACCGCAAGGCACCTTGCGGTTAGGGATTGATAAGCTTAATCGCACTCGCCTAGTCAAAGATAAACCTGACAACACCTATGGGTAGATAGAGTAAGTCGGGGTCGAGTCCACAAGGAGAAGGTTGCTTATGTAGGTTACCTATGGAATGATTCTAGTCTCGGTCGGTTCGTTTGTTGGATGATTCTATAGCTAGAGTGAATGTAAGGGTTTAACTTATAAGGAGAGAGTCTAGGAAGTCGGGTTAGACAAGGGTAAGTTAGGTCAAGAATGATGATCGGGATGAGTGAGGAATCGCACATGCTAAGGGTATAGCTCGTCCTCGGTCTTAAGCTTCCTCTAGGTCTCGAATGCGGGCTCTCGCAACTTACAATCGAGGGTCCTAATGTTTAGTCTCGCGCCTCTCCTAGAACTAGGCATTCGTTCTTAAGTTCAAGGGTGCTAGATACTTGCTAAAACATGATCAAGGAATCAACAAGCGCAAACAAGCAAAGACTAAACAAAGCAAGCACAAAACCGAACGCGAAAAGATCATCAAACACAACCAAAACCAACACCCATGCTTCACCCTTCTCCCTATATGAATAAACTACTCACACATGATAAAAATGATAATCAAAGCAAGGGAGAAGAATGAAAACATGATCACAAACAATAGGAGATGAAATTAACAACAAAGGAGAGAAGAAATTCCATACCAAAATCAGAAAATTCAGAGGGAGGATGAAGAACAAGAACAACAAAAACCAAATAGGATGATCAAACAACGTACTCGAGTCGGGAATTCAAATTACAAAATGCAAAATTATTGAAACCCTAAGTTTTGGAGAGAAGCAAGTTTAGAATGTCCTAAAAATAGTGTAAAAAGCATAGGAGAAAATAATGTACGAAACCCCTTTAAAATAGACGAAGTATTTAAGCACACAAGGAGTCGGGACCCGTCTCAGGGCTCCCGGACCACCCTCCCGTCCGGGACCACACCATCCCGACCGGGACACTCCTTGTCCCGTGGAGTACAGTTTTTGCTCCAACTTTGGCACTTTTCTTACTTAGCTTCTTTTGCTTTGTTTGTCGTCCCAAGGCATAGGGACGACGCCTAGGTCATCCTAAGGGGTAGGGACAAGGTCAATATTGATCAAGTGAGCTTCAAATAAATCCCGTCCCAAGGTCCCGGAACACCTTCAAACATTGAAACGTGGCTCGTACGCAACCGAAACGGCACGAAACCAACTCGAAACACCACGAAACTTAACGAAACTTCACAAAACTTCCCGACCAGCATCCTACTCTCCAAATAAACGCATTTCCCTACAAAATAGACATAAAAACGCAGCAGGACCAAAATGGAGAGAAATAGGAGCTGAAATGCGAATAAAAGCACGAGAATCGCAAAGAAACGCTAATGAACAAGGGGCTATAAGTACATAAATATACGGCACATAAAACTTCTCCAAACCGAACCATTGCTTGTCCTCAAGCAACAAAGCATGATAGAAAACGGAGGACAAAGCGAGAAAAGGAAACTTCCCCAAACAATCACCAAACCGCAAGTAGCTTAAGCAAATGGCAATCGATCCCGAAACAACAAGGGACGTATGGAAATGGCAAGCTAATGGATGAGAATTACAAGACGGCGCAGAATGAATAGCATGGCTTAAACTTTGGCTCTCTAGCAATCAAATCACGGACTTCTCGCGGTTTCCACTCTAACACAAATGATGAACAAGGTGATATATGTGACACTCACCTACTCGACTTGTGGAAGCACGACCGCAATCTAATGTGGACCAAATCTCGCATTCCCGTACACAAATAATGTCACAAAAAGGAAACAAACATGAGGGCTTACATAGGAAATGAGGTGTGTAAAGGCCAAAGAGAGGTAAGGGTAAAAAGGTGGACAATAGTTATGGAATCGTGGAGCTAAGCCACTAGAAACCACTAGTACTACTCAAGTGCTCATCCAACCGAAACGGAACCCAACTCTCATGAAAAATGGACCGAAAGCAGCATATCGATCTCCTCTAATACACATCATCGCAACAATAACATCGAATACAAGTGCTCACTCATGTAACAACTACAACAACACTTCATTTTGTGCACAGATTTTTCTTTCTTTGAACTTTTGAGTTGTGTTTGTTTTTTCAGATTTTTGTTTGTTTTTTTCTTGAGCAAAGAGGGCACTCACATAGTTGCGGAAATACCTTATCAAAGGTCGGGGAAACAGCAATCCCGACTCATATTCACCAAAACTCTCCAAGCAAACGACATCAGCAAGTCGTAGCAATGATCACAACCCAATGAACGAGCACAAGAGTAAGCAAAAGCGGTAACTAGCTAGGCTAGGGTAGGTTATTTGGCAATGTAGCTAGCAAACTCATGTGGGTAAGGGGTAAAAGGATCATATATAAGAGGATAAAGACAATGCATGAACATGGTGAATAAAATGAAATCGACTAAAGCCTCATATGCAAAACATGTGACAACATCGTGTGGAAAAACGGGATAGGGGCCACACTTATGCGCGTTAATGTTACGTACCCCACGAGGAGAACTACTCACAATATAAGCACGGGGACCGGAATAGACGAACCGGCCTCTAGAGGCTCAAAACCTCACAAAAAGAGTAGCTATAGTCCGCAAAGTGATAAAGCCAACAAGTAAAAGCATGCCATCATCTACAAGCGTCTAAACATCCCCGTAGCGCTAATCCAACACAATAAAATCATGCCAAAGCCAAAAGCATACAAGGGAAGGGATGTCGGGAAAGATCAAGATAAAAACAAGCTCGCAAACAACAGAACGGGATACGTATTTTTGGATTTTTTTGAGAAATTTTCAGATTTTTTTGTGATTTTTTTTTGAATTTTTCATATTTTTTTAGGTTTTGTCACTACTACAAATCTGAGCTAATACAACGGCAAAAAAAACAACACAAATTATGGCATTGTGTTGTTTTTAATATTATAAACAACGACTAAAAAATATGTGCTGTTTAAAGTAATGGCGCCAACCAAACTAGGTATTATAAACAACGCAAAAAAAACTTTAAACAACGGTTTAATTATAAATAACTGGATTGTCAAACTTGCGTTTTTTTAATTAAATCAAATAAAACGGTTAAGAATCAAAACCGTTTTATTTGGTTTTACTAAATAAAACGGATTAAACAAAAAACCGTTTTATTTTCCTAATAAGTAAAAACAACGGGTTTTAATAAAGACCCGTTTTAAATACATTTTTATCAATTTATTGTCAATTAATTATTGTAATTTGTAACACTCAAATAAAACGGTTTTTTGAAAAAAACCGTTTTATATACATTTATTTAAAACGGATTTTTTAAAAACCGTTTTAAATGGTAGTTTATAAAACGGTTTTTTCTAAAATCCGTTTTATTTTATGTTATACTAAATTTAAAAAAAAAAATTGCTTAAATGTACTTATTAGTAGTTCAAGGGTTTTTTTTTTCATTCGTTCAAAATAAACTTCATCTTCTTCCTTATTCCTAAATATTCTTCAATACTTTACTTAAAAATTTTGAAATTTTTCATCAGTTTACTCCATATTTTGCTCAAAAAAAATTGAAAAGGTTTAAAGGAAAATAAAACTCTTAACTTAAAATTAATCCAAAAAATAATATATAACACGGTTTAAAGGAAAAATAGTTTTATAAAATTATTAATAAAAAGATTTTTAGATAAAAAACCATTTTCTAAAAGAAAATTAAGTAAAAGAAAATTTTTAACATAAAATAATCTAAAAATACAATATAAAACGGTTTATTGAAAAAATCGTTTTATAAAATTATAAATAAAACGAATTTGAGATTAAAAACCGTTTTATATTAGGAAAGTAAGTAAAATAACATTCTTAACATAAAATTAATCCAAAAAATAATATATAAAACGGTTTAAGGAAAAAATAGTTTATAAAATTATAAATAAAATGATTTTTAGATAAAAACCGTTTTATTTTAGGAAATTAAGTAAATTAAAATTCTTAACATAAAATTATCCTTAAAACATTATATAAAACGGTTGTTATTATAATCTGTTTTATTTGATAAAAATTTTTAAAACGGTTTTGTATAAAATCCGTTTTATTTAATTGTTAAATAAAACTGTTTTTATATAAAATCCGTTTTATTTGGTTTAAATAAAACTCTTGCAATATTCATCTCTTTCGACCTCGTTTTTTCATCTCTTTTAATTCTCCATTGATTTTCATCTAACTCTTTTAATTTTCCATTGATTTTCGATTATAAATTACTCTAAACTTTATATTATTTAGGGTTTTTCTCAACTGTACTATAACACCCCGTGTTAATTTAAGCTAATTATAATTAGGAAATCAATAATTAATCATCCTCGCTCACTTATTTTTCTAAAACAATACACTACAATCATTATTGCACCTAAACTAAAACCATTTTGAATTACTTTGAATTTGAACTTTATTCTTACATATTCAAACTCGATAAATCAAATGAAGCACCTACGACAAATTTCTCAACGACAAATTTTGGCACGCAAATCGAGGTCAAACCTTGACTAAATGATCAAGCCACCTAATTGTGACTAAGTCACCTAATCTTTTCTTAAAAATACTTACTCATAATCCAAATCTAATTAAAGTAGTTTAAGCTTAATCATTTTGATTAATACTAACAAAACATATTATATTATTATCAAGTTACTATTTCATTTTGATTTAACTAACACTTTCACTAAAAATCGAAATAATGAGTTACACTAAGCCTAAACTGATAAACTTTTTGACGTTTGAGTAAAATGATTTAATTCGTTAACATCCAACGAAACAAATATATATTTCGATCGAATAAAATTTTAATTCAAAGTTACGAGGAACTAATACCCAATTTTTGTTTTGATTTCGTTTTGAGGTTTAGTTTCATTTTTATTTTCGATCTTGCTTCAAAACATTATTTTAAGACTATATATTTTATTTTGAGACTTTTCGCGTACGCGTAAATCGAAAATTTCAAAAACGAAAAATCGGGGCTTGTTGTTGATGTGGCCGAGATATTTGAGGACCATTGGTCCAACTTTGCTTCTTCCATTTTCTTCCTTACTCTTACACACCATGCCTCCTTTACTACTATGTCTAATCCATCTTACAACCTATACTAATTCATCATCACTTATAGCTTATTTTTAATTAAAGATTATATATTATTAATACTAAATTACATACTACATAATACCAAACTTACAACTACACTACTACTACTACATTTACACGTACAAACACACTCATAAACACCAAAATATTCTAAGTCTTTTCTCTCTAATAAACTCAACTCAAACATTCAAGTAAGCTTGGTTATGTGCAAGCTCAAGAACACATCATAACATTCATCCTCTTTAATTCTTTTCTTCCTTAAATCTTTCATTTATTTGCTTAAATTAATTAGTACACTTAAATAAACTCCTCACCATTTATATTAAGTACTCACTTAACTCTTTTTTTACATACAATTAAAATATGAACATAAATCGAAATCATAAAAAAATTAAAACATAACCTAAACATAAAATACTACTACAACTTTAAATTTTAATTTAGCTAGTTTAGTTTTAAAATAAATTACTAACTTGTGTATTTCATTCTTATGTACTAATCCTAATCAAAGACGAGGAGCAAGGTGGAGGAGTCGATTTGAGCCAGTTTGATCATATCGTAGACCCCGACAACTGTTGATCTTTTAGCTCATAAACCTAACTAAGGTGCTTCCCGCACACTTATATGATAAGCGCCACGAATTTGATTATATGTTATTGTTTTGATGCATGCATGAATTATTTTATCACTTAGTATTTCACATGTTAAAATTTGAAGACAAAAATCGAAAAATAATATTAGTGTAACACACTAATATCACACGGCCACCCTTCAATTTTTCATTTAATTTTTCGTTTTAATTTATGTAAATTGCATGCTTAAAATACTAGGTATAAGATGTATATGAAAATATAATTAGTTTATGTTTAGGACTTAAAATGAATTTGTTATGAATTTTTAAATGTTTTGATATGTTTATGTGTGTTCTTGAATTTTTGTGTTATTCTTGTGTTTAAATGATTTTTAATTATGTGTGTTAATATTTGTATATGATTATCACCCATGTTAAATGCATAAAAGATATAAAGTAAATTAGTTATTGAGTTAGAAGTATAAAAATCAAAAATCAAAATTTATGAACATATATATATATATACACGGCCAACATGAATTAAATGGACCAATTTTTAGTTTTAATTTTTCTAAATAACATATTATGATTAGTTTAGTTAAATTAGACTTGTAGGAAAAATTTGAGAAAATTATATAAACGTATGAAAATTTGACTAATTAGTAATCATATGAAAAATATTAGAGTTCTTCATATCTTCATGTGTTCTTCATTTTCATGACTAAGATTGATTTATAAATTTTCATAAGTTTTAGTATTTGTTGTTTTTAATTACTAGTTTGAATCACTTTAGCATAAACAAATTATTTAGTATATAAAAACTTTAAGTCAAAAACCGATAAAATTTCAAAACGAAAATAAATTGCTAAGTAGTATAAGGCCACGGTTTGGAGTCTATTTTAGACCTAAAATGAATTTGTCACTTTTTATTTTTATCACTTAAGTAAATAAAATAGTTAAAGTAATGATTTATTAATAAAAACAAAAAAAAGAAATAAATAGAGTAGTGTATAATAAGGCCACGGCATTTACCTTATTTTTGGTCAAATTTTGGTCAAAATGAATTTATCACTTAGTCACTAAATTTGAATAGTAATTAGGTTTATATTTGTTTATGTATTAAATCATTAATAAAAAGAATCAACGAAACCGATAAAAATAAATGTTACACGTATTAAAATGAATGAATTAGATATGTTACTACCTATCTTTGAAATTTGGATGTGGACATACGGACTATTTAAAATGAACTACGACAACCTCGCTAAAAATGGAAACCGCTAAAAGCTTAGTTAAGTATCGACTAATTTTACCCGAGTTTTACTTTTGAAATGTTATTTAAGATGACCAAGTACAAAATGAACTTAACAACATTGAAACTAGATTTTGTACTTAAGTTTAAATCGAGTTTTACATTTAAAATAAATTCTCAAATCGCTAAATACAAAAGCAGAACCTAACGACTTTAAAACTAGATTTTTGTACTTAGAAAATAAAATTTAGTTTTGTATCTAAAGAAAACTCCTAAGTATAATAATGTGTATAAGAATAATAAAAATACTAAGTATAAATGAAATGTAATAAAAATACTAAGTATAAAAAAAATATAATAATAAATGCTAAGTATAAGAATACATCATTATGAAATCTGAATAAAATCTGAAGTATAAAAATACGTACAAATCTGAAAATCTGAATCATTATAAAATCGATGAATAGTAAATACGATGAATAGTAAATACGGTGAATAGTAAATACGATTGAATAGTAAATACGGTGAATAGTAAAATAATGAATAGTGAAAAATATTTAAAAGTTCTGAACGGACTCAAAATAAATAATTAAGTCTTTCTATGTGTTCTGTTTTACACGAAGAAGCTAACATTACTAAAATTTCATTATACAAGTTCGACGTTATATTTATATTACAAGTTTGTCATTATTAATATTTGTGAACGAGTGAATGAGAAGTTGAGAAAACGAATACTTGAATAAAATACTAGGATTGTTCGCCATGTTGCGACTCTTGAAATCGAAGTTAACGAGGTATTTGTCTATGGGGACTTGGGCTCCTCCCAGAGTTGCCAGGCTATTCAACGATCTTAAGATTCTTTGTTTGGCGTGTGAGTATCAACCTCGAGGGATGGGGCATACTTGATACTTCATGGGCCCATAGAATAGTAATTGGAACGCCAACCCATCCAAAGTGCGAGTCTCTGGTGATAGTCGAACTTTTTCGTCGGTGATACCTTTTGAATAGCGAATACGTATGATCCTCGATAGGTAGTGTATGCATACATTAGACAAGGGATTGAATTGTCCTTATTACCTTAGGTATCTTTAGCATATTCAGACATGTCCGTTTTAACGGCCCTGACTGCTACTGGGCGGATTATGTCTGCATGCTTAGCCTTATTATTAACGAAGACTCATTTGTTATCACATGTTGAATGCATTTCCTTGTCTTGTTTGTTGGGTGATTGTCTGAATGACTTAGTTATGAGTGTTGGAGTACGATCTATTGAGTATGATTATTTGTGAGCATGTTACGTTATTTGATTGATTTATGCCTATGCTTGGATCATCATGAATTTCTTACGTGTTTAAATTGCTACTTGCTCTTTATTTTACTTATTTATTATTCATATTGCATGTTGTATTAGAATTGCATGTATCGAAAGAGTGTCTTGGGAAATGATGAGAGTTTAATGCAGTACCGAGGACCAACGCTATTGAATACTGGGGAGAGTTTACCTTCTTTATTTTGTACGCTTAAGAGGATGTAATCAAACTTATACTCTGTTATTCTAAACTCGTACTATGTATTTAGAGTTTTATTACGATTAACAGCTGGTTTTGTAATATATAGACTTAATTAATTTTCCGCCTTAGTTTAATTAAAGTCACGAAAAACCAGGTTGTTACAGTTGGTATCAGAGCTGTCTTGCGACCGTGAATAACTTAAAGTTATTTCATATAGCGAGACGACACCTGGGCCGGACATATACATACTATATGTCTAGCATAGACTACTAGGATCAAATAATAAATTAGAAATCTCTAGACCGCTAAAAATAATAACGTAGATCAGTTTAAATGAGAGAAAGGGTAGAATCTTAAGGACCGACCTATTAATAATAAACTAGTTAGACGAGCGATAGAGTCTTATATTATTATAATTCTTTTACTTGCTATTTGCTCTATGGCTAACTCTAGACTGACAAAGGCCCTTAGGATGTCATCTTTCCGTTCTTTCATTGCTATGCACCAGGCGTCCACCGATGATGCCCTTTGGGAGCGATATATTCATCGCCAATCCTCATCATTGAACAACACGTGGAGGATCAGGATTCACGGCGAGCCGAATCTACCACACGAGGGGTATCGGATTGAGTCGATACGATCGAGAGCTTTCATCCATATGGCGAGTTACGGACACCTGCGGGTTGGCAACTTTTCTTTGGACTACGAGTTGTACATGGATCGCATGTACCACCCGATCCAGCAGAGGGTGATGGAACCACTGCGTGGATGGAGTGCGAGGTACTCCTCGATGACTTGATGGATCAAGAATATAGACGCGACTATCCACCAATGCCAGGCAGCGCCATTATACCCCGATCATATGGGAGAGGATCTCACCTCTGGGAGACTCTTGAGGGTCATGAAATCATATTTAGGGTCATTCGACTCGGTTTGTAAAATATTTGTAGCAGTATTTTAACCACCCTAAGAACGATCTTAATATCGTCTTCTTTTCCTCTGACTATGGATGTTATATTCGGATGTGACGTTTGGTGACCTTATGTATTACGTTCCTTCGAAATGTAATATCTTACCCATGTATATATTTATAAATATGGAGGCGTTATGTTACTACCTAGTCATGTACTTTTCTTAATTCATTATTTTAAAATTTTACATACATGTTGTACTTCCAAATCTCATTTAAATTACCTTATCTAAATTGATTTGAGATGAGACTACCGTGCGGTAAGAGGTACTACGAATGGACACCAAAGAGAAGGCCCGCAAGAAAGCCATCGAGGCCTACGCAGCGACGTCAACAATTGAAGTCTGGAAGAGATCACGGGACTCGAGCAATTCGGAAGTCATTTGGAAGACTAGGGCACTTAAGACTCGTATATGGAACATCAATTCTGATCATCTCGTAGATCCTCGAGAACATACCGATGTGATCGAGCGTTCATGCGAGGAAAACACGAGACATTTGAGGGAATCGGTGGGACACTCTACCCATGGATCGGGAGTATGAATGCGAGGTTCTGGAACACTCAGTTAGAGAGGAATGGAAAACCTCCTAGCATTTGCGTGCCTTGACGAGGAGGCCAAAGCATGGTGGAGGCGACTACGCTCCCGACTATACTTGAGGGTGAGTACTACCTAAGGCTGGGAGGATTTCAAACTTGGTTTGGCGACATGACTTATCTTTGTTAAGTATAAGCATAGCCATGGAGGAGGAGCATCGCTACTCAAAATTTGCTTAGGATCTAGGGCTAATCTTTTGTCATTCTCGATCCAATTTCATATCTCTTGAGAATGTATCTAAACTTTTATGTTATTTTCTTTGAACTTATATCTAAGTTTTCACCTTAGTTCATTTCATAGAGAATGTATTAGGAGGCTTGTAACTTTTTGATGTAAACCTTTTACATTATCAATGAAATGTCTTTTACCTTGCATTTTATATTATGTCTATCTTTGAACTACTCAAAATTTATACAGCCTTGTCCTTATTTTATTTTATTTTTCAGAATGGCTGCAAACGATATTCACGACAATGACCTCAACCATGAATTCTTAGAAGAAGAGCGAGAAGAAGAGGCTTCAAGATGCAATCACAAAAATTGCACAAAATATGCACCAACATCGGCGGCGGAAACAACGGTCCGCGTTTGAGAGATTCTCCAAACATCGACCTCAGCCGTACTCGAGCTCACAACCCCACAGTCTTGACAGAGTGGATTGAAGAGATGGAGAAGTTGCTAGAACTTAGCAAGACTCGGCTAACGAGAGAGTGAGCGTGGTGGCCTACTACCTCGAGGGAGAGGCCAGCAGGTTGGTGGCGTTTAATCAGGTCCACCTTTCCCTTAAGAATCTACACCTGGAGTGAATTCAAGACTCTGTTAGAAAACAAGTACTTTGGGGAGGAACTGAAATGGGATAAGGAAGAGGAGTTCAGGAACCTGAACCAGGGCGATATGTCCCTACAAGCGTACACGGAAAAATACCAGGATCTGTCCAAGTTCGCTCCTAGGATTATAACTAACGAGGAGGAACTCGCAACCAGGTACGTAAGAGGCATGACTTACGGCCTGAGGACGAACATGAGCGGGTTCAACTGCAAGAACTTTGGGGAAGCCTACGAAAAGGCAACGTGTATCTGGGCCTCCATCCAAAAAGGAGAAGCTGAGGAGAAAAAGAAGAAGAAGACCTTTACGCCTCCTGTGGCGAGTGCTAGCTTCATCCACAAGCCAATGTTCGGTCGCCCGGGTTACCAGAACCAAGATAATCGTAACAGGAACCAGGGCAAGAACCAATACGCCAACCGAAGCCCTACCGCGTACGTCGCAAGGAATAATCCACCACTTCCGGACTCCGATCGTCCAAGCGGGTAATTGTCGTTTACGTCGACGGTAGAACCACCAGGAGCGTTGCGGCGGAGGCCGATAGTATGCTATACGTGAGGTAGTGGGGCACAAATCGAATGAATGCCCAAAGAGAAGTCTTTGCTAAGGCAAACACAGGACCACCACCCATTTGTCGGGGTTGAGCGCGTTCACGTCTGACCAGTGAAGAAGGCGGATGATATTATCGATGTCGGCGTCATCACCATTAAATTTCTAGTTAATCTGATACACCTTTTATTTTATTTGATCTGGAGCATCTCTATCTTTTATATCCTCAAAATTTATCAAACAATCCAAACTCACAAACCACTGAACAAATCGAACTAACATATCACTACCGGATGGTAAAAACATTCCTTGTTCTTCAAAATACAATAATGTAAAAATCTCGATTCACAACACGGACTTCTGTCAGACCTCGTATTGTTTGACCTTCCCGAGTTCGATGTAATTCTGGGAATGAACTGGCTAGCTCGTCATAACGCAACATTTAAATGCCACGACCAGAAAATCACTTTGAAAACTAACCAAGGGAAGGAAGTGTCATACCAGAGTTTTAAAAGGAAAGGAGGAGTGAAGTTAGTATCTGTACTGAAACTTCAGAGTATGGAGAGAAAGGGACACCAGGTGTATTTTTGTAGCATTACTAAGGTCGAGGACACCCTACGCATTGAAGATATCCCAATCGTGAATGAATACCCCGATGTCTTCCCAGACGTATTACCAGGTATGCCTCCTGCACGAGATGTTGAATTCTCGATCGACCTCATACCAGGCACCTCACCTATATCAAAGGCACCATACAGGATGGCTCCTGTCGAACTCCAGGAACTCAAGAAACAGTTGGAGGAGATGATTGAATTGGGATTTATAAGACCGAGTGTTTCACCTTGGGGTGCACCGGTACTCTTTGTAAAGAAAAAGGATGGGAGCATGAGGCTCTGCATCGATTACAGGGAATTGAACAAAGTGACGATCAAGAATCGTTATCCTCTGCCTAGGATAGACGATCTCTTTGACCAACTCAAGGGAGCAGGAGTTTTCTCCAAGATTGACTTGCGGTCAGGGCACCATCAGATCGCGGTCCGTAAGGAAGATATACAAAAGACTGCATTCAGATCAAGGTACGGACATTACGAATTCAAAGTAATGCCGTTTGGCCTCACCAACGCTCCAGCAGTATTTATGGACCAAATGAACAGGACCTTTCACGAATATCTCGACATACGTGTTTGTCGTGTTCATTGACGACATCCTAATCTACTCCAAGAATAAAGAGGAACACGCAGAACACCTACACATTATCCTGAGCATCTTGAGAGATCATAAGTGGTATGCTAAATTTTCAAAGTGTGAATTTTGGCTAGACCAAGTGGCATTCCTAGGCCACGTAATCTCCAAAGAAGGGGTAATGGTGGATCCAGCCAAGATTGAAGCTGTCTAGGAATGGGTAGCACCAAAAGCGATCCATAGAAGTCGAAGTTTCCTAGGATTGGCCGGCTATTATAGAAGATTTGTTCACGACTTCTCAAAAATAGCCCGCCCAGATGACTAAACTACTACAAAAGGAATCAAAGTTTTTATGGAGCGGCGATTGTGAAAAAGCGTTCCAAGAACTTAAGAAAAGGCTTACTCTGCTCGGTTTAACCTTGCAGCAGATGGAGATGAATATGAAGTGTACAGTGATGCGTCATTGAATGGTTTGGGTTGCGTGCTGATGCAACAAGGGAAAGTAATAGCGTACGCATCCAGACAACTTAAAGTACACGAAAGAAATTACCCAACTCACGACCTAGAACTTGCTGCAGTCGTGTTTGCCTTTGAAGATTTGGCGTCATTATCTCTATGGGTCGACATCAAATTCTACACCGACCACAAGAGCTTAAAGTACATCTTTACCCAGAGGGAATTGAACATGAGGCAGCGTAGGTGGTTAGAATTGATCAAGGATTATAAAATCGAGTTATTATACCACGAAGGAAAGGCCAACGTAGTTCTTGACGCCTTGAGTCGTAAGGCAATACATACTCACGAACAACATTTGGGAAATACCCTCGGACATTACCCAAGACACGAAAAGGCTGAGCTTGGACCTGAAATGCGGTCGGATAGCGTTGACCTAAATGCAATGGTGGTAGAACCAGATTTATTCCATGACATACGAGCACTACAGTGGGAAGACCCAGCCTTGTTAGAAATCAGAGAAAAGATTCCATCAGAGGGAACAGAAGGGTTTGAGATCTACACTGATGGAAGTCTACGCTTCAACGGCAGGTGGTGCATACCTAACAATGAAGATTTGAAACGCAAAATTCTTGACGAAGCACACAGCACCCGCTACTCAGTACATCCCGGCTCAGATAAGATGTACAAAGACCTGAAATTGCGCTTCTGGTGGATAAGGATGAAGGCGGAGATAGCCGAATATGTGGCTAGATGTATGATTTGCCAGAAGGTAAAATTTGAACACCAGAGACCAGGAGGACTGCTCCAACCGTTGGAAATTCCTCAAGGGAAGCTTAGTCCAAAGTACATCGGACCCTACGAAATACTTGAACGAATTGGCGAGGTGGCATACCGACTCACCTTACCGCCAAACTTATCCAAAGTGCACGATGTATTTCATGTATCCCAACTCAGAAGATACAGAAGCGACCCGAGTCACATTGTTACGCCCGATGTGATCGCCATCGAGCCTAACATGCTTTACTCTGAGAAACCAGTGGAAATTCTCGCCAGAGAGACCAAGTTCTTGCGACGTAAGTCGATACCCATAGTCAAGGTTCTCTGGAGGGGACAGAAGACTGAACAAGCAACGTGGGAGACCGAGGCGTCGATGAAGGAAAAGTACCCGGAGCTGTTTAGCACAGGTAACCTTAACCACCCAGATTTCTTTAAGTTTCGAGGACGAAACTTCTTTATGGGGGGAGGATTGTAACACCCCGTGTTAATTTAAGCTAATTATAATTAGGAAATCAATAATTAATCATCCTCGCTCACTTATTTTTCTAAAACAATACACTACAATCATTATTGCACCTAAACTAAAACCATTTTGAATTACTTTGAATTTGAACTTTATTCTTACATATTCAAACTCGATAAATCAAATGAAGCACCTACGACAAATTTCTCAACGACAAATTTTGGCACGCAAATCGAGGTCAAACCTTGACTAAATGATCAAGCCACCTAATTGTGACTAAGTCACCTAATCTTTTCTTAAAAATACTTACTCATAATCCAAATCTTATTAAAGTAGTTTAAGCTTAATCATTTTGATTAATACTAACAAAACATATTATATTATTATCAAGTTACTATTTCATTTTGATTTAACTAACACTTTCACTAAAAATCGAAATAATGAGTTACACTAAGCCTAAACTGATAAACTTTTTGACGTTTGAGTAAAATGATTTAATTCGATAACATCCAACGAAAAAAATATATATTTCGATCGAATAAAATTTTAATTCAAAGTTACGAGGAACTAATACCCAATTTTTGTTTTGATTTCGTTTTGAGGTTTAGTTTCATTTTTATTTTCAATCTTGCTTCAAAACATTATTTTAAGACTATATATTTTATTTTGAGACTTTTCGCGTACGCGTAAATCGAAAATTTCAAAAACGAAAAATCGGGGCTTGTTGTTGATGTGGCCGAGATATTTGAGGACCATTGGTCCAACTTTGCTTCTTCCATTTTCTTCCTTACTCTTACACACCATGCCTCCTTTACTACTATGTCTAATCCATCTTACAACCTATACTAATTCATCATCACTTATAGCTTATTTTTAATTAAAGATTATATATTATTAATACTAAATTACATACTACATAATACCAAACTTACAACTACACTACTACTACTACTACTACATTTACACGTACAAACACACTCACAAACACCAAAATATTCTAAGTCTTTTCTCTCTAATAAACTCAACTCAAACATTCAAGTAAGCTTGGTTATGTGCAAGCTCAAGAACACATCATAACATTCATCCTCTTTAATTCTTTTCTTCCTTAAATCTTCCATTTATTTGCTTAAATTAATTAGTACACTTAAATAAACTCCTCACCATTTATATTAAGTACTCACTTAACTCTTTTTTTACATACAATTAAAATATGAACATAAATCGAAATCATAAAAAAATTAAAACATAACCTAAACATAAAATACTACTACAACTTTAAATTTTAATTTAGCTAGTTTAGTTTTAAAATAAATTACTAACTTGTGTATTTCATTCTTATGTACTAATCCTAATCAAAGACGAGGAGCAAGGTGGAGGAGTCGATTTGAGCCAGTTTGATCATATCGTAGACCCCGACAACTGTTGATCTTTTAGCTCATAAACCTAACTAAGGTGCTTCCCGCACACTTATATGATAAAGCGCCACGAATTTGATTATATGTTATTGTTTTGATGCATGCATGAATTATTTTATCACTTAGTATTTCACATGTTAAAATTTGAAGACAAAAATCGAAAAATAATATTAGTGTAACACACTAATATCACACGGCCACCCTTCAATTTTTCATTTAATTTTTCGTTTTAATTTATGTAAATTGCATGCTTAAAATACTAGGTATAAGATGTATATGAAAATATAATTAGTTTATGTTTAGGACTTAAAATGAATTTGTTATGAATTTTTAAATGTTTTGATATGTTTATGTGTGTTCTTGAATTTTTGTGTTATTCTTGTGTTTAAATGATTTTTAATTATGTGTGTTAATATTTGTATATGATTATCACCCATGTTAAATGCATAAAAGATATAAAGTAAATTAGTTATTGAGTTAGAAGTATAAAAATCAAAAATCAAAATTTATGAACATATATATATATATATACACGGCCAACATGAATTAAATGGACCAATTTTTAGTTTTAATTTTTCTAAATAACATATTATGATTAGTTTAGTTAAATTAGACTTGTAGGAAAAATTTGAGAAAATTATATAAACGTATGAAAATTTGACTAATTAGTAATCATATGAAAAATATTAGAGTTCTTCATATCTTCATGTGTTCTTCATTTTCATGACTAAGATTGATTTATAAATTTTCATAAGTTTTAGTATTTGTTGTTTTTAATTACTAGTTTGAATCACTTTAGCATAAACAAATTATTTAGTATATAAAAACTTTAAGTCAAAAACCGATAAAATTTCAAAACGAAAATAAATTGCTAAGTAGTATAAGGCCACGGTTTGGAGTCTATTTTAGACCTAAAATGAATTTGTCACTTTTTATTTTTATCACTTAAGTAAATAAAATAGTTAAAGTAATGATTTATTAATAAAAACAAAAAAAAGAAATAAATAGAGTAGTGTATAATAAGGCCACGGCATTTACCTTATTTTTGGTCAAATTTTGGTCAAAATGAATTTATCACTTAGTCACTAAATTTGAATAGTAATTAGGTTTATATTTGTTTATGTATTAAATCATTAATAAAAAGAATCAACGAAACCGATAAAAATAAATGTTCCACGTATTAAAATGAATGAATTCGAATGTTACTACCTATGCTGAAATTTGGATGTGGACATACGGACTATTTAAAATGAACTACGACAACCTCGCTAAAAATGGAAACCGCTAAAAGCTTAGTTAAGTATACGACTAAATTTAACCGAGTTTTACTTTTGAAATGTTATTTAAAATGACCAAGTACAAAATGAACTTAACAACTTTGAAACTAGATTTTGTACTTAAGTTTAAATCGAGTTTTACATTTAAAATAAATTCTCAAATCGCTAAATACAAAACGAACCTAACGACTTTAAAACTAGATTTTTGTACTTAGAAAATAAAATTTAGTTTTGTATCTAAAGAAAACTCCTAAGTATAATAATGTGTATAAGAATAATAAAAATACTAAGTATAAATGAAATGTAATAAAAATACTAAGTACAAAGAAAATATAATAATAAATGCTAAGTATAAGAATACGCATACGTATGAAATACGAATAAAATACGAAGTATAAAAATACGTACAAATACGAAAATACGAATACGTATAAAATACGATGAATAGTAAATACGATGAATAGTAAATACGGTGAATAGTAAATACGGTGAATAGTGAAAAATATTTAAAAGTTACGAACGGACTCAAAATAAATAATTAAGTCTTTCTATGTGTTCTGTTTTACCTGAAGAACTGCTGTTACTAAAATTTCATTATACAAGTTCGACGTTATATTTATATTACAAGTTTGTCATTATTAATATTTGTGAACGAGTGAATGAGAAGTTGAGAAAACGAATACTTGAATAAAATACTAGGATTGTTCGCCATGTTGCGACTCTTGAAATTCGAAGTTAACGAGGTAGCTGTCTATGGGGACTTGGGCTCCTAAGGAGTTGCCCAAGGCTATTCAACGATCTTAAGATTCTTTGTTTGGCGTGTGGTATCAACCTCGGGGATGGGGCATACTTGATACTTCCGGGCCCATAGAATAGTAATTGGAAGCATGACCCATCAAAGTGCAGTCTCTGGTGATAGTCGAACTTTTTCGTCGGTGATACCTTTTGAATAGCGAATACGTATGATCCTCGATAGGTAGTGTATGCATACATTAGACAAGGGATTGAATCGTCCTTATTACCTTAGGTATCTTTAGCATATTCAGACATGTCCATTTTAACGGCCCTGACTGCTACTGCGCGGATTATGTCTGCATGCTTCCGCCTTATTAACGAAGACTCATTTGTTATCACATGTTGAATGCATTTCCTTGTCTTGTTTGTTGGGTGATTGTCTGAATGACTTAGTTATGAGTGTTGGAGTACGATCTATTGAGTATGATTATTTGTGAGCATGTTACGTTATTTGATTGATTTATGCCTATGCTTGGATCATCATGAATTTCTTACGTGTTTAAATTGCTACTTGCTCTTTATTTTACTTATTTATTATTCATATTGCATGTTGTATTAGAATTGCATGTATCGAAAGAGTGTGCGGGGAAATGATGAGAGTTTAATGCAGGTACCCCGAGACCAACGCTATTGAATACTGGGGAGAGTTTACCTTCTTTATTTTGTACGCTTAAGAGGATGTAATCAAACTTATACTCAGTTATTCTAAACTCGTACTATGTATTTAGAGTTTTATTACGATTAACAGCTGGTTTTGTAATATATAGACTTAATTAATTTTCCGCCTTAGTTTAATTAAAGTCACGAAAAACCAGGTTGTTACATGTACCCCTGTACTATTGGGTTTTCCCAACTGTACCCCTGCGTATATCGTATTCCCAACTGTATCCCCGAGTTTCATAATTACTCTCAACCATAACTAATTATGCTTAAGCCGTCAATTATCACCGTTAAATGCCAATTATGATGCTTAATTTGCCTACGTGGAGCGCCTAATTTGCCTACGTGGAAGGATTAGTTGTAAATTAGAAGTTGAGTCAATTTATTAACCGTCATTTCTTTCTTTTGATTCAATTTTTTTTAAAACCCTTTGAAACCCTTTCACCTTCCTTCCTCTGTTCTCTTCATCTCCTTCCTTTTGTTATTGAACTTTTGCAGTTCATCGTCGTTGCAACATCTTCATCGTCGTTGCAACATCTTCATCGTTGAACTTTTGCAGTTTTTCCTTTCTCTGTTCAATTTCAGGTATGATTTCAGGTATGATTTTGGGTAAATTAAAGAAACTCAGGGGTACAGTTGGGAGTAATTAAAGAACTCAGGGATACAGTTGGGAATACGATATACGCAGGGGTACAGTTGGGAAAACCCAATAGTATAGGGGTACAGATGGGAAAAACCCTATTATTTATTGGTTTTTCGATTTCTTTATTAGAGTACTCTGTTTCAAACCCTAATTGAATTGCTTATATCAGGTTTGTTTTCTCTACATTTTTTTCATTAATGTAAGTATTTCATGTTGTTGTTATTTTCGTTGTTGTTGTTTTCGTTGTTGTTGTTTTCGTTGTTGTTGTTTTCGTTTTAGGGTTTGTTGGTGGTGGTGTTCACAGTGTTGTTTTTGTTGTTGTTGTTGTTTTCGTTGTGGGTGTGTCGTCCGTGTTGTGTGTCGTTGTTTGTGGTGGTGGTGGTAATTAGGGCCGTGTTGTTGGTGTTAGTATGTATGAATTATGTATGAATGTCTATGTATGAATTATGTATGAATGTCTATGTATGAATGTTTATGTATGAATGTTTATGTATGTATATGTTATGTATGAATTATGTATGAATTATGAATTATGAATTATGCATGCATGAATTATGTATGTATTATGTATGTATGAATTAGGTATGTATATGTATGAATTAAGTATGTATGCATAAGAAAGTATGAAGAGATGAAGATCTTTATGTATGTATTATGCATGTAGAATGTATGTATGAATGTATGTATGAATGTATGTATGTTCTGTCGTAGCTATGTAGAATGTATGTATGAATGTATGTAGAATGTATGTAGAAGGTATGTAGAATGTATGTATGAATGAATTAGGTATGTATGAATTAGGTATGTATGCATAAGAAAGTATGAAGGGATGAAGATCTTTATGTATGTATTATGCATGTAGAATGTATGTATGAATGTATGTATAGTATGTTATGTCGTAGCTATGTAGAATGTATGTATGAATGTATGTAGAATGCATGTAGAATGTATGTAGAATGTATGTATGAATGTATGTATGTATGTTATGGAGAATGTATGTATGTATGCATAAGGTATGTATATGTACATGTTAAGTTTATGTATGTATGTATGTATGTTATGTCGTAGCTATGTTGCTATGGACTCGACACCCAAGAAGTGGAAGAGAAACGATGGTGCATCCAAACGTCGTAATATGTAGGGGACATTGGGTATTATTAATGAGAACGGGTACGTAAGAATATATATATATATATATATATATATAGAATGAGGTTCAAGCAAGTCAGGTAAATATTTTGAGTCATCAAGTCAGGATTCCAGTTTTTGGATTTTAACCAAAAAAAATTGGATTTTAACCAAAAAATTTTTCATTTCAAAAAAATTGGATTTTAACAAAATTTTGCATTTTAACAAACGGGTTAAAATGCAAAATTTTGTTAATCCAATTTTTTGAAATGCAAAATTTTGGTTAAAATCCATTTTTGGTTAAAATCAAAACCTGGATTCTGACTTGATGACTTTCATAATATTTGATATAACTTACCTCTATATATATATATATATATATATATATATATATATATATATATATATATATATATATATATATATATATATATATATATATATATATATATATAGAGGTAAGTTATATCAAGTCATGTAAGGAAAGTCATCAGTCAGAATCAGTTTTTGATTTTAGCAGAAAAATTGGATTTAACCAAAATTTTGCATTTCAAGAAAATTGGATTTCAACAAAATTTTACATTTCAATTAGGCAGTTAAAATGCAAAATTTTGTTAAAATCCAGCTTTTTTGAAATGCAAAATTTTTGGTTAAAATCCAATTTTTTTGGTTAAAATCCAAAGCTGAATCCTGACTTGATGACTCAAAATATTTACCTGACTTGCTTGAACCTCATTCTATATATATATATATATATATATATATATATATATATATATATATATATATATATATATATATATATATATATATATATATATATATATATAGATAAGTTATATCAAGTCAAATGTAGAGGAAAGTCATCAGTGAGAATCAGGTTTTGGATTTTAACCAAAAATTGGATTTTAACCAAAAATTTTGCATTTCAAAAATGGGATTTCAACAAAAATTTTGCATTTTAACCCGTTTGTTAAAATGCAAAATTTTGTTAAAATCCAATTTTTTTGAAATGAAAAATTTTTTGGTTAAAATCCAATTTTTTTTTGTTAAAATCCAAAAACTGGAATCCTGACTTGATGACTCAAAATATTTACCTGACTTGCTTGAACCTCATTCTATATATATATATATATATATATGATTATATTATTAATTAGTTCATGATGACCGCCGATATTATTTCTTAAATATAATGCATGTCGTAATATGTAGGGGACATTGGGTATTGACGGCTTTTTGTGATAAAAAAGTCTTTTGGATTGATTCATGTGCTGGAGGGCCAACCGAACAATTTCAGGACATGGTGAATGTGTAAGTTCATATTTATATAACTTTATTATTAATATTGCTATATTATAAGCACATGCGTTGTAGTAATACATGGTGAATGGGTGAGTTAATTGATTATATTTTTTCAGTGCTTATACGGTAAAAAGGTCTCGGGATCGATTGGCACAAGTGATGGAATCCATCTTAGCCCTACGTTTATTACTGTGTTCCAGGTATGCATGCTAATATATATATATATATATATATATATATATATATATATATATATAAATATATATATATATATATATATATATATATATATATATATATATATATAGAAACAAGAGCAATTAAGTTGACAAATATTGGTAGTGCAGCTACAGTGGTGAAAGCTGTTATTAATATTTTGTGAAATCATTTGTTCTTTGTAAATGAAACTGTATTTCTCTCTTTATTAGTCTGTATTAAATTTACAGTTTCATTTACAAAGAACAACAGTTTCACAAAACATTAATAACAGTTTCACCACCGTAGCCAGATCTTTCAAGCCCTAAGTCTAGAGAAAGCCATTGAGTCGTAATCTAAGCCATTGGATCATCAAAAACAACGGGTGAGATTAAATCTCAAAGGATGTGGGACCAGGTCATGGACCAGTGACAGTCAACCGTAGGAAAAATTGGTATCTTTTTTTTTTTTTGTTAAAATCTCATTTTTTTTTGGTTAAAATCTCGAATTTTTTGGTTAAAATCTCAAACCTGGAATTTTGGGCTTAACGACTTTCTCTCATATCTTGGGCTTAAAAGATCTTGTCCCTATATATATATATATATATATATATATATATATATATATATATATATATATATATATAGAGTAAGGTTCTTTCAAGTCAGAGGTATATGGGAGAGTCATTAAGTCGTAATTCTAGCCCTTGGATTCAATTTAATCAATGGCCAAGATCTACTCAACATTAATTACAATTCAGAAAAGAAAAAAAAAGGAAAAATAAAACCTAAAAAAAATAAAAAAAAAATTAAAAGGATCACATCCTCCCACGCTATTCCCCTTTCCCCAAATATAATTTTTATTTTCAGTTTTTAAAATTCACCCTTCAATTCACTCTCTGCCATTTCATCTCCCTCCATTGTCTTCTTCCATTTTCTCATCTTTTTTCATTTTCTCATCTTTTTGGTGTTAAGTTCTTATCCATATTTGCTTAAGTTTACTCCGCCTTCGTTGTGATTTCAGGTAACTAATTTAATTCGTCTTTGTGTTCATCCTCGTTTTTCCTTTTGTCTCTTCAATAGCTGTAATTTTTCTTAGATATTCTTCTATTTCAATTATTCATCTTCTCCATTGTATTTTCTGATTTTTTTTTTTTGTATTATTCATCCATATCAGATTTCTCTATCTTTACCTCTTCCTTGATTTGATTTTCTTCTACCAATGTTCAGTGAAAGACTCCATCTTTATTGGTAAGTTGATTTTTTTTATTTAAGTTATTTTAAAATTATAGATTTAAGTGTATTAATTTTCGTTTTATGTTAGACTTTATACACGAAGATATTACCAACCAATACTTAAAATTTTGAATTTTTAATAGTTCAGAAAAATATTACCATTGCGATGAGCTTCGAAAAAATAATAAATTTAGGCTTTTGTTTCGCCTAAATCGGAGTTCAAACGAAGATTTTACGGAGTCTTTTATAAACCTTTTCGTGTAATTTGTGGATAGTTAAAATCAATTTGTAGAACATTGAAATTCGTTTTTTTTCCGTTGAAAACTTCTATTTTATTGGAATAATATGTGGCCAGTTAAAAGATTGATTTGATTTTATTAAGTTTGAAACTTGATTTTTTATTATCTAGCATTCAGTCAACACAAGGTGTTACGTGTATTTATTATTCGATTTTGTCGATTTTGTCTTGTCTTTTGTTCATTTATGTTGTCTTCTCTATATATTGTTTTTTTCACTTCTTTCTTTGTTTTATTTTATTTATCACACACTTTGTTTTTGTATTCACAGATGTATTCGAGTAATGTCGATGTCGATGATGTTGAGAAACCCGAAGATTCTGGGTATATTGTCATATGTCGGACTCGAAAGGTTGTTAATTTGATCGGGGGTTTTAATCAATATCAATCAAACAATGGTATAAACGTTATTTCGTTGGCCAATTTGTAGCGACGCTTCTACTTTGTTAATTTAATACTTACATTTGTATTTCTATATCAAGACTCTTGTGCTAATTTTGTCGGATTCCTATTGTGTTGATTAATGATTATCTATTGACTCGAAAGTCGAAAAACATCAACATTTTCGTTGGTCAATTTGTAGTGGCGCTTCTACTTTGTTAATTTAACATTTACATTTGTATTTCTATATGAAGACTCTTGTGCTAATTGTTTTGGACTCTTCTGATCAATGATTATAATTATCTATTACGAAACATATCATAAACAAAAAGAAGATTATAACGGACAAAAAACGAATTCCAAGGTTAAAAAAATTGATTTTAACAACCCACATATAACACTAATAAAAAAGATTTTAGCAGAGAAAAAACGATTTTTAATGAACCAAAAGAGATTTTAAGGACGAAAAAAAAATTGTAACAACTTACTACCCACATGAGTTTGATATTTTATTGGGTTATTGTTAAGCTCAATGTAACACCCCGTGTTAATTTAAGCTAATTATAATTAGGAAATTAATAATTAATCATCCTCACTCACTGAATTTCTTAAAACAATACACTACAATCATTTTTGCACCTAAACTAAAACCATTTTGAATTACTTTGAATTTGAACTTTATGTTTACATTTTCAAACTCGATAAATCAAATGGAGAATCCTCGACAATTTTCTCAACGGTAAATTTTGGCACGCAAGTCGAGGTCAAACATTGACTAAATGGCCAAGCCACCTAAATGTAATTAAGTCACCTAATCCTTTATTAAATATAATTACTCATAATCCAAACCTAATTAAAGTAGCTTAAGCTTAATCATATTGATTATTACTAACACAACATATAATAATAATATCAAATTACTATTCCACTTTGATTTAACTAACACTTTCACTAAAACTCGATATATTGAGTTACACTAAGCCTAAACTGATAAACTTTTTGACGTTTGAGGATAATGATTTAATTCGATAACATTCAACGAAAAAAATATATATTTCGATCGAATAAAATCTTATTTCAAAGTTGCGAGACAAACTAGTACCCAAATTTGGTTTGAATTCGTTTTGAGGTTTATTTTCATTTTTATTTTCGATCTTACTTCGAACCATCATTTTAAGACTATATATTTCATTTCGAGACTTTTCGCGTACGCGCAAATCGAAAATTTCAAGAACGAAAAATCGGGCCATGACTTGTACATGTTGGCCGAGAATTTGGAGCTTGTAGCTCAACATTGTCTCTTCCTTTTTCCTTTTGCTTTTCCTACACCCTTGTTCCCTTGTCTCAAGCATGCTTTCTACCCTTACACACATGCTTTCTCTCTTACACACATGTGTCCCCTTGTCTCAAGCATGCATGCATTTTCATTACACAAGTTTGCAAACTACTACTACACATACATACATATCACACGCACAAACCAACATACACACACAAACACCAAATATTTTCCTAACACTTTCTCTCTAATAAAACCAACTCAAGAAACTTGTAAGAACTTATTCATCTTCAACCTCAAGTTCTCCTTTGAAGCTTCACCTTCTTCCTTGCATTTTCTTCTTTAAGCTTCTTATTTTCATGTCTATGATTCACTTAAGCTCTTCACATGCCCCTCCACTACTTATATTTATCAATCACTACATCTTTTAGCTTATAAATAAATATGAACATAAATCAAAATATTTAAAATACAAACATCACCTAAACATGAAATACTACTACACTTTAAATTTTAGTTTAGTTAGTATAGTTTTAAAATAAGTTACTAACTTTCTTATTTTCATTTTTATGTACCATCTCTAATCAAAGAAGAGGAGCAAGACGGTGGAGTCGATCTTAGCCAATTCGATCATATCATTGATCCCGACAACTGCTAAGCTATTTCACTCATAACCTAACTAAGGTGCTTCCCGCACATTTATATGATAAGCGCCTCGAATTTGATTATGTGTTATTGTTTTTGATGCATGTATGGTTTTATTATATCACCTAGTATTCATATGTTAAATTAGGAGACAAAAATCGAAAAATAATATTTGAGTAACATGTAAAAACCCACGGCCACCCTTCAATTTTTCACTTAATTTTTCGTTTTAATTTTTGTAAATTACATGCTTAAAATACTTGTAATAAAATGAACATGAAAATATAATTAGTTTTTGTTTAGGATTTAAAATGAATTTGTTATGAATTTTTAAGTGTTTTAATGTATTATGTGTGTTCTTGAATGTTAGTTGTTATTCTTGTGTTTGGATGATTTTATTTATGTGTGTTAATGTTTTGTTATGTTTTCCACTTATGATTAAATACATAAATAACATAAGATAAATTAGTTGTTGAATTAGAAGTATAAAAATCAAAAATCAAAATTTATTAACATATATACATATACACGGCCAAAATAAATTACATGGACCAATTTTTAGTTTTAATTTTTCTAAATAACATATTATGATTAGTTTGGTTAAAATGGTCTTGTAGGAAAAATTTGAGAAAATTTCATAAACATATAAAATTTTGACTAAATAATGTTCATATGAAAAACATTAAAATTCATCACACATTCATGTGTTCTTCACTTAGGTGATTAGTTTGATTCATAAATTTTATAAGTTTTAGTTATTTATTGTTTTTAGGTATCAATTTAAATCGTTTTAGCATAAACTAAATAATTAGTATATAAAAACTTTAAGTCAAAAACCGATAAAATCGAAAAATGAAAATTTTGGAACCACCCTCATTCTCCACGGCATCCTTGCCAATTTTGGGGTTAAATTTATTTTTATCACTTTTTAGTTTATTGTTAAAATAATTTAATTAGTAATTAACAAGTTGGAATTAAGAAATTAAAAGAAAAAAATCAATTTTGCTATAATATACATGCACACGGCATCCCTAATTAAAATGGGCTAAATTTGATCAAAATGAATTTATCACTTAGTTACTAAATTTGATTTATAATTAGGATTATATTAGATTGCATAAGGAGCCGTTAATAAAAAGAATCAACTAAGCGGATAAAAATAAACGTTACCCGTATTAAAATGAATCTTGTCGAGTGCTACTACCTATGCTTAAATTTGGATGTGGACATACGGACTATTTAAAATGAACTACGACAACCTCGCTAAAAATGGAAACCGCTAAAAGATTAGTTAAGTACACGACTAAATAAAACCGAGTTTTACTTTTAAAATGTTATTTAAAATCACTAAGTACAAAATGAACTTAACAACTTTGACCCTAGAATTTTGTACTTAGATTATATTAAGTTTCACTTCCAAAATCACTTTTCAAATCACTAAATACAAAACGAACCTAACGACTTTAAAACTAGAATTTCACACTTAGTAAGTAAAAAGCTTAGTTTTATTTTCTAAAATACCCTTAGTATAAAAAAAAAATGTATAAGAGTATAAAGATACTAAGTATAAATAAAGTCAAGTAATGAATACTAAAGTATAAAGAAAATAAAATAAAAATACTAAGTATAAGGAAAATAAAATAAAAATACTAAGTATAAGGAAAATAAAATAATAAATACTAAGTATAAGAATACATATACGTATAAAATACGAATAAAATACGAAGTATAAAAATACGTACAAATCACGGAATACGAAAATCACGAATACGTATAAATACGAGGAATAGTAAATCTGAGGAATAGTAAATACGATGAATAGTAAATCGATGAATAGTAAATACGGTGAATAGTAAAATAATGAATAGTGAAAAATATTTAAAATTCTGAAACGGACTCAAAATAAATAATTAAGTTTTTCTATGTGTTGTTTTTACTGAAGAAGCTATTGTTACTAAAATTTCATTATACAAGTTTAGCGTTATATTTATGATACAAGTTTGTCATTATTGTTATTTATGAGCAAGAGAATGAGAAGTTGAGAAGCGAGTACTTGAATAAAATACTAGGATTGTTCGCCATGTTGCGACTCTTGAAATTCGAAGTTAACGAGGTAGTGTATATGGGGACTTGGGCTCCCTATCGAGTTGCCCAAGGCGAAATAACGATCTTGAGATCATTTACTCGACCACAGTATATACAACCTCGAGAGATGGGGCATCCTTGATATCTCCGTGGGCCCATATATTAGTAATTGGAACGCTTGACCCATCCAAAGGTGCGATCTCTGGTGATAGTCGAACTTTTTCGTCGGTGATACCTTTTGAATAGCGAATACGTATGATCCTCGATAGGTAGTGTATGCATACATTAGACAAGGGATTAGGCCGTCCTTATTACCTTAGATATCTTTAGCCTGTCAGCCATGTCCAAGTTATGTTGGCCCTGATCGCTATCGCGCGGATTATGTCTGCATGCTTCCGCCTTACTAACGAAGACTCATTTGTTATCACATGTTGAATGCATTTCCTTGTTGGTTTGATGATTATCTGAATGACTTGGTTGAGTGTTGGAATGTGATTTGTTGAGTATGGTTATCTGTGAGCGTGGTATGTTATGTGGTTGGATTATACTCGTACTAAATCATCATGATCTCCTTATGTGTTTGCTTGCATACTTGCTATTTGTTTCCCTTGTTTATTTATTATTCATATCGCATATTGCCTTAGAATTGCATGTGTCGAAAGAGTGTGCGGGAAAATGATGAGAGTTTAATGCAGGTACCCCGAGTATTGACCGTCGATCTATCAGGGGATTTGAAGGCCTTATTTTGTAATCTATTTTGAGAGGACTTGTAATCTAAACATTCTACTTTATCTATAAACTCGTATTATGTATACTGAGTTTGTTAAGCGGTACCTGCTGGTTTTGTAATATATAGACTTAATTAATTTTCCGCCTTAGTTTAATTAAAGTCACGAAAAACCAGGTTATTCTGATTAATGGTATCGAGTCATCTTGCGACTAGTGAATGACTTAAAGTTATCTCACATAGCGAGGCGACACACAGGCAGACGTTCATATCATATGTCAGGCATAGACTTATAGGATAAAATAATAAACTAGGAATCTCTAGATCGCTAAAATAATAACTTAGGTCAGTTTAAAATGTGAGAAAAGGGTAGAATCTTGGGGCCAGGCCAAATAATAATGAACTAGTTAGATGAGCGTTAGAATCTTAACTTTATGATTCTTTACTTGCTATTTGCTCTATGGCTAACTCTAGTCGACAAAGGCCCTTAGGATGACGTACTACGATTCCTCGTAACAATCTACCATGGCGTCCACCGATGATGCCACGAGATGCATATATATGTAACCATTCCCACGTCATAGAGCAATACGTGGAAGCTAATGGGATCTCGTCGACCAGACCCTACCACACCAGGGGCATTGGCCTAGGCCTGGCGCTGATTGAGAGCTTTCACCGTCTGACGAGTTTTGGACACCACTAGGATGGCAACTCCTCCTGGATTACGATCGATATATGGATCGCATGTGTCACCCCGACCCACTTCTGAGAGAGATGCAACCACCAGGGTGGATGGAGCACGAAGAACTACTAGAGAACTTGATGTATCAAGAATTAAGGCACGACTATCCTCCATTGCCAGTTGAACTACTCCCGATGCAGGAGAGGGATCTCTATCGGGAGACTCTTGAGTGGTCATGAAATCATTTTAAGGGTCTTTGGACTCCAGTTTGTAAAATATATGTAACCAACTTTAACCATCCTAAGAACGATCTTAATATCGTCTTCTTTTCCTACGGCTATGGGTGTTATATTCGGATGTGACGTTTGGTGAACTTATGTATTATATTCCTTGAAATGTAATATTTTACCCATGTATATGATTATATATATGGAGACGTTATGTTTCTTCCTAGTCATGTGCTTTACTTAATTCATTATTTTAATATTTTTCATACATGTTGTACTTCCAAATCTCATTTAAATTACCTTATCTAAATTGATTTCAGATGAGACTACTTGCGGTAAGAAGTACTCACGAATGGACACCAAAAGAGAAGGCCCGCAAGAAAGCCATCGAGGCCTACAGCGGCGTCAACAATTGAAGTCCTGGAAGAGATCACGGGACTCGAGCAATGCGGAAGTCATTTGGAAGACTAGGGCACTTAAGACCAGTATATGGAACATCGAATTCACGATCATCTCAATGATCCTCGGAATATCAGATGTGATCGAAGCATTCATGCAGGGAAAACCTGAGACATTTGAGGGGATCAGTGGGACACTATACCCATGGATCAGGAGTATGAATGCGAGGTTCCTGGAACACTCCGTTAGAGAGGAATGGAAAACCTCCCTAGCATTGCGTGCCTGAGACGAGGAGGCCAAAGCATGGTGGAGACGACTACGCTCCCGGCTATACTTGAGGGTGAGTACTACCGAGTGGGAGGATTTCAGCTTCGGTTTGGCGACATGACTTATCTTTGTTAAGTATAAGTATAGCTTCGCGGAGGAGGAGCATCGCTACTCAAAATTTGCCTAGGGTTTAGGGCTAATCTTTTGTCATTCTCGATTCAATTTCATATCTCTTGAGAATGTATCTAAACTTTTATGTTATTTTGCTGAACTTATGTCTAAGTTTTCACCTTAGTTCATTTCATAGAGAATGTATTAGGAGGCTTGTAACGTTTTGATGTAAACCTTTTACATTATCAATGAAATGTCTTTTACCTTGCATGTTATATGATGTCTATCTTTGAACCACTCAAAATTTATACAGCCTTGTCCTTACTTTATTTTATTTTCAGAATGGATGCAAACAACTTAAACAACATGGATAACCCGAACTTCGCCCAACATTTTGCTGAAGAAGAAGCAAGGAGAAAAGGGTTCGAAGATGCAATCACAAAAATTGCACAAAATATGCACCAACATCAGGGTGGCGGAAACAATCAGTCTGCATTCGAGAGATTCTCCAAACATCGACCTCAACCATATTCTGGCTCTGCTCACAACCCTACGCTTTGACAGAGTGGATTGAAGAGATGGAGAAGTTGCTAGAACTTAGCAAGACTCCAGCTAACGAGAGGGTAAACGTGGTGGCCTACTACCTCAAGGGAGAAGCCAACAGTTGGTGGCGTTTAATCAGGTCCACCTTTCCCTTAAGAATCTACAGCTGGACCGAGTTCAGGACTCTATTAGAGAACAAGTATTTTGGGGAGGAATTGAAATGGGATAAGGAAGAGGAGTTTAGGAACCTAAGACAGGGCGATATGTCCCTACAGGCATACACGGAAAAATATCAAGAACTGTCCAAGTTCGCTCCTAGGATTATAACTAACGAGGAGGAACTTGCGACTCGTTACGTAAGAGGCATGGAAAACGGCCTGAGGAACAATATGTGCGGGTTCAACTGTAAGAACTTCGCGGAAGCCTACGAAAAAGCAACGCGTATCTGGGCCTCCATTCAAAAAGGAGAAGCTGAGGAGAAAAAGAAGAAGAAGACCTTTACGCCTTCTGTGGCGAGTGCTAGCTTCATCCACAAGCCAATGTTTGGTCGCCCGGGGTTCCAAAATCAAGACAACCGTAATAAAAGCCAGGGCAGACCCTTGTACCATAACCGAAACCCTACCGCATTTGTGGCAAGGAACAACCAACAACCTCCCGGGTCCCCGGCCTTCCAGGCAAACCAATGTCGCTTTTTTGTCGGTAATCACCCAGGAAACGGCGTAATGGAGAACCTGTGGTGTGTTTCCTGTGCAAAGTTGTAGGACACAAGGCTAATGAATGCCCAAAGAGGGGTACTGGTGCCAAGGCAAATGCGGGACCACCGCCAGCTGTCAGGGTTCAGGGACGCGTCTACGTCCTGATCGAGTCTGAAGAAGGGTCTGATGATATTATCGATGTCGACGTCGTCACCGGTAAATTCTTGGTTAATTCTGTACCTGCTTTCATTTTGTTTGATCTGGAGCATCTTTATCTTTTATATCCTCAAAATTTATCAAACAATCCAAACTCACAAACCCTGAACAAATCAGAACTAACATATCACTACCAGATGGTAAAAACATTCCTTGTTCTTCAAAATACAATAATGTAAGAATCTCGATTCACAACACAGATTTCCTGTCAGACCTTGTATTGTTTGACCTTCCCGAGTTCGATGTAATTCTGGGAATGAATTGGCTAGCTCGTCATAATGCGACATTTAAGTGCCACGACCAGAAGATCACTTTGAAAACTAATCAAGGGAAGGAGGTATCATATCAAAGTTTGAAGAGGAAAGGGGGAGTGAAACTAGTGTCTGTACTGAAGCTTCGAAGTATGGAGAAAAAGGGACACCAGGTGTATTTTTGCAGCATCACTAAGGTCGAGGACAACCTACGCATAGAAGACATCCCAATCGTGAGTGAATACCCCGATGTTTTCCCAGACGTATTACCAGGCATGCCTCCTGCACGAGATGTTGAATTCTCGATTGACCTCATACCGGGCACAGCACCTATATCAAAGGCACCATACAGAATGGCGCCTGTCGAACTTCAAGAACTCAAGAAACAATTGGAGGAAATGATTGAGTTGGGATTTATAAGACCGAGTGTTTCACCTTGGGGTGCACCGGTACTCTTTGTAAAGAAGAAGGATGGGAGCATGAGGCTCTGCATCGATTACTGAGGAATGAACAAGGTGGCGATCAAGAATCGTTATCCTCTGCCTAGGATAGACGATCTCTTTGACCCGACTTAAGGGAGCAGGAGTTTTCTCCAAGATTGACCTGAGATCAGGATACCATCAGATCGCGGTTCGTAAAGAAGATATACAAAAGACCGCTTTTAGATCAAGGTACGGACATTACGAGTTCAAAGTAATGCCGTTCGGCCTTACCAACTTGGCGGTATTTATGGACCAAATGAACAGGACCTTTCATGAATATCTCGACATCTGCGTGGTCGTGTTCATTGACGACATCCTGATCTACTCCAAGGATAAAGAAGAACACGCAGAGCACCTACACATTATCCTAAGTATCTTGAGAAACCATAAATGGTATGCCAAATTTTCAAAGTGTGAATTTTGGTTAGGCCAAGTGGCATTCCTAGGTCATGTAATCTCCAAGGAGGGAGTAATGGTAGATCCAGCAAAGATTGAAGCGGTCAAAGAATGGATAGCACCAAAAAGCGATCCACAAGTCGAGCTTCAGGATTGGCTGGCTATTATCGAAGGTTTGTTCCTGATTTCTCGAAGGTAGCCCGCCCAATGACCAAACTGCTACAAAAGGAATCAAAGTTCATATGGAGCGACGACTGTGAGAAAGCGTTTCAAGAACTAAAGACAAGGCTTACTACGGCCCCAGTTTTAACCTTACCAACCGATGGAGATGAATATGAGGTGTACAGTGACGCATCACTAAATGGTTTGGGTTGCGTCTTGATGCAACAGGGGAAGGTAATAGCATACGCATCCAGACAACTTAAGGTGCATGAAAAGAATTACCCAATTCACGACCTAGAACTTGCCGCGGTTGTGTTTGCACTAAAGATTTGGCGTCATTATCTCTACTGGTCGACATTAAGTTCTCCACTGATCACAAGAGCTTGAAGTACATCTTCACCCAAAGAGATTTGAACATGAGACAACGAAGATGGTTAGAATTGATCAAAGATTACAAGATTGAGTTACTTTACCACGAGGGAAAGGCTAATGTAGTTGCCGATGCACTGAGTCGTAAGACAATACACACTCTGAACAACATTTGGGAGATTCCCTCAGACATCGTCCAGGATCTAAAAAGGCTGAGCTTAGACCTGGTACAATCGGGACGACCACAGTTTGAATGCAATGGCGGTTGAACCAGAATTATATCATGACATCCGAGTGCTACAATGGGAAGACCCGGCATTGTTGGAGATTAGGGAAAGAATTCCATCAGAAGGAACAGAAGGGTTTGAAGTTTACACTGACGGGAGTCTACGCTTCAATGGCAGGTGGTGCATACCTGATAATGAGAACTTGAAACGCAAAATCCTTGACGAAGCACATAGTACCCGCTACTCGGTACATCCTGGTTCAGACAAGATGTACAAGGACCTGAAATTACGTTTCTGGTGGATAAGGATGAAGGCAGAGATCGCCGAGTACGTGGCTAGATGCATGATTTGCCAGAAAGTAAAATTTGAACACCAGAGACCAGGAGGACTACTCCAACCGTTGGAAATTCCTCAAGGGAAGTGGGATTCCATATCCATGGATTTTATCATGGGGTTACCGAGGACAGCAGGTGGCAAGGATGCGATATGGGTTATTGTAGATCGTCTAACTAAAGCGACTCGCCCGTTAGATCAAGGAGACTTGGGGATTGGAAGAACTGGCCAAAGCTTACGAAAAGGAAATAATACGACTCCATGGCGTTCCCCTCGACATCATATCAGACAGGGACGCGAGATTTACATCGCATTTCTGGAAGAAATTGCAAGAGGCTTTGGGTAGTAAATTGAAAATGAGTACGGCTTTTCATCCAGCAACTGACGGTCAGACAGAGCGAACTATCCAGACACTGGAAGACATGTTGAGGGCATGCACGATGGAATTCAACGTGAATCGGGAAAAGAGCTTACCTCGTTGAATTCTCATACAACAATAGCCATCATGCTAGTCTAGGGTGTGCTCCTTTTGAAGCAATCGTATGGCGAGGAAGTGTCGCGATCCGGTTTGTTGGGGCGACGCTAGTGACAACGTGGGTACTGGACCCCAGGTTATACAAGATCAGATCGAACACATAAAGATTATTCGAGAACGACTACAAGCAGCTCAAGATCGCCAAAAGAAATATGCAAACGAGCACCGTCGACCTATTGAGTTCAGCAGTGGAGATAAGGTCTTCTTAAAGGTCTCTCCCATGAAAGGGTAAGGCGTTTCGGGCTAAAGGAAGCTTAGTCCAAAGTACATCGGACCCTACGAGATACTTGAGCAATTGGCGAGGTGGCATACCGACTCGCCTTACCGCCAAACTTATCCAAAGTGCACGATGTATTCCATGTATCTCAGCTCAGGAGATACAGAAGCGACCCGAGTCACATTGTTACGCCCGATGTGATCGCCATCGAGCCTAACATGCTTTACTCTGAGAAACCGGTGGAAATTCTCGCCAGAGAGACCAAGTTCTTACGACGCAAGTCGATACCCTTAGTCAAGGTTCTCTGGAGGGACGGAAAGGCGAACAAGCAACATGGGAGGCAGAGGCGTCGATGAAGGAAAAGTACCGGAGTTGCTTAGCAGGTAACCTTAACCACCCAGATTACTTTAAGTTTCGGGGACGAAACTTCTTTAAGGGGGGAGGATTGTAACACCCCGTGTTAATTTAAGCTAATTATAATTAGGAGATCAATAATTAATCATCCTCACTCACTGAATTTCTTAAAACAATACACTACAATCATTTTTGCACCTAAACTAAAACCATTTTGAATTACTTTGAATTTGAACTTTATGTTTACATTTTCAAACTCGATAAATCAAATGGAGAATCCTCGACAATTTTCTCAACGGTAAATTTTGGCACGCAAGTCGAGGTCAAACATTGACTAAATGGCCAAGCCACCTAAATGTGATTAAGTCACCTAATCCTTTATTAAATATAATTACTTATAATCCAAACCTAATTAAAGTAGCTTAAGCTTAATCATATTGATTATTACTAACACAACATATAATAATAATATCAAATTACTATTCCACTTTGATTTAACTAACACTTTCACTAAAACTCGATATATTGAGTTACACTAAGCCTAAACTGATAAACTTTTTGACGTTTGAGGATAATGATTTAATTCGATAACATTCAACGAAAAAAATATATATTTCGATCGAATAAAATCTTATTTCAAAGTTGCGAGACAAACTAGTACCCAAATTTTGTTTGAATTCGTTTTGAGGTTTATTTTCATTTTTATTTTCGATCTTACTTCGAACCATCATTTTAAGACTATATATTTCATTTCGAGACTTTTCAGACGTCTGCATGAATCGAAAATTTCAAGAACGAAAAATCGGGCCATGACTTGTACATGTTGGTCGAGAATTTGGAGCTTGTAGCTCAACATTGTCTCTTCCTTTTCCTTTTGCTTTTCCTACACCCTTGTTCCCTTGTCTCAAGCATGCTTTCTACCCTTACACACATGCTTTCTCTCTTACACACATGTGTCCCCTTGTCTCAAGCATGCATGCATTTTCATTACACAAGTTTGCAAACTACTACTACACATACATACATATCACACGCACAAACCAACATACACACACAAACACCAAATATTTTCCTAACACTTTCTCTCTAATAAAACCAACTCAAGAAACTTGTAAGAACTTATTCATCTTCAACCTCAAGTTCTCCTTTGAAGCTTCACCTTCTTCCTTGCATTTTCTTCTTTAAAGCTTTATTTTCATGTCTATGATTCACTTAAGCTCTTCACATGCCCCTCCACTACTTATATTTATCAATCACTACATCTTTTAGCTTATAAATAAATATGAACATAAATCAAAATATTTAAAATACAAACATCACCTAAACATGAAATACTACTACACTTTAAATTTTAGTTTAGTTAGTATAGTTTTAAAATAAGTTACTAACTTTCTTATTTTCATTTTTATGTACCATCTCTAATCAAAGAAGAGGAGCAAGACGGTGGAGTCGATCTTAGCCAATTCGATCATATCATTGATCCCGACAAATTTGCTAAGCTATTTCACTCATAACCTAACTAAGGTGCTTCCCGCACATTTATATGATAAGCGCCTCGAATTTGATTATGTGTTATTGTTTTTGATGCATGTATGGTTTTATTATATCACCTAGTATTCATATGTTAAATTAGGAGACAAAAATCGAAAAATAATATTTGAGTAACATGTAAAAACCCACGGCCACCCTTCAATTTTTCACTTAATTTTTCGTTTTAATTTTTGTAAATTACATGCTTAAAATACTTGTAATAAAATGAACATGAAAATATAATTAGTTTTTGTTTAGGATTTAAAATGAATTTGTTATGAATTTTTAAGTGTTTTAATGTATTATGTGTGTTCTTGAATGTTAGTTGTTATTCTTGTGTTTGGATGATTTTATTTATGTGTGTTAATGTTTTGTTATGTTTTCCACTTATGATTAAATACATAAATAACATAAGATAAATTAGTTGTTGAATTAGAAGTATAAAAATCAAAAATCAAAATTTATTAACATATATACATATACACGGCCAAAATAAATTACATGGAACAATTTTTAGTTTTAATTTTTCTAAATAACATATTATGATTAGTTTGGTTAAAATGGTCTTGTAGGAAAAATTTGAGAAAATTTCATAAACATATAAAATTTTGACTAAATAATGTTCATATGAAAAACATTAAAATTCATCACACATTCATGTGTTCTTCACTTAGGTGATTAGTTTGATTCATAAATTTTATAAGTTTTAGTTATTTATTGTTTTTAGGTATCAATTTAAATCGTTTTAGCATAAACTAAATAATTAGTATATAAAAACTTTAAGTCAAAAACCGATAAAATCGAAAAATGAAAATTTTGGAACCACCCTCATTCTCCACGGCATCCTTGCCAATTTTGGGGTTAAATTTATTTTTATCACTTTTTAGTTTATTGTTAAAATAATTTAATTAGTAATTAACAAGTTGGAATTAAGAAATTAAAAGAAACAAATCAATTTTGATATAATATACATGCACACGGCATTCCTAATTAAAATGGGCTAAATTTGATCAAAATGAATTTATCACTTAGTTACTAAATTTGATTTATAATTAGGATTATATTAGATTGCATAATGAACCGTTAATAAAAAGAATCAACTAAACCGATAAAAATAAACGTTACCCGTATTAAAATGAATCTTGTCGAGTGCTACTACCTATGCTTAAATTTGGATGTGGACATACGGACTATTTAAAATGAACTACGACAACCTCGCTAAAAATGGAAACCGCTAAAAGATTAGTTAAGTACACGACTAAATAAAACCGAGTTTTACTTTTAAAATGTTAATTAAAATCACTAAGTACAAAATGAACTTAACAACTTTGACCCTAGAATTTTGTACTTAGATTATATTAAGTTTCACTTCCAAAATCACTTTTCAAATCACTAAATACAAAACGAACCTAACGACTTTAAAACTAGAATTTCACACTTAGTAAGTAAAAAGCTTAGTTTTATTTTCTAAAATATCCTTAGTATAACAAAAAAATGTATAAGAGTATAAAGATACTAAGTATAAATAAAGTCAAGTAATGAATACTAAAGTATAAAGAAAATAAAATAAAAATACTAAGTATAAGGAAAATAAAATAAAAATACTAAGTATAAGGAAAATAAAATAATAAATACTAAGTATAAGAATACATATACGTATAAAATACGAATAAAATACGAAGTATAAAAATACGTACAAATACGGAATACGAAAATACGAATACGTATAAATACGAGGAATAGTAAATACGAGGAATAGTAAATACGATGAATAGTAAATACGATGAATAGTAAATACGATGAATAGTAAATACGGTGAATAGTGAAATAATGAATAGTGAAAAATATTTAAAATTTACGAACGGACTCAAAATAAATAATTAAGTTTTTCTATGTGTTCTGTTTTACCTGAAGAACTGTTGTTACTAAAATTTCATTATACAAGTTTGACGTTATATTTATGATACAAGTTTGTCATTATTGTTATTTATGAGCAAGAGAATGAGAAGTTGAGAAAGCGAGTACTTGAATAAAATACTAGGATTGTTCGCCATGTTGCGACTCTTGAAATTCGAAGTTAACGAGGTAGCTGTATATGGGGACTTGGGCTCCTATCGAGTTGCTCAGCGAAATAACGATCTTGAGATCGCCACTCGACACTCAGATATATACAACCTCGGAGATGGGGCATCCTTGAAGTCTCCGTGGGCCCATATATTAGTAATTGGACACGCCAGCCCCATCCGGGGGTACCCGTCTCTGGTGATAGTCGAACTTTTTCGTCGGTGATACCTTTTGAATAGCGAATACGTATGATCCTCGATAGGTAGTGTATGCATACATTAGACAAGGGATTAGGCCGTCCTTATTACCTTAGATATCTTTAGCTTTGTCGACCATGTCCAAGTTATGTTGGCCACGATCGCTTATCGCGCGGATTATGTCTCGTGATGCTTCCGCCTTTACTAACGAAGACTCATTTGTTATCACATGTTGAATGCATTTCCTTGTTGGTTTGATGATTATCTGAATGACTTGGTTGAGTGTTGGAATGTGATTTGTTGAGTATGGTTATCTGTGAGCGTGGTATGTTATGTGGTTGGATTATACTCGTACTAAATCATCATGATCTCCTTATGTGTTTTTGCTTGCATACTTGCTATTTGTTTCCCTTGTTTATTTATTATTCATATCGCATATTGCCTTAGAATTGCATGTGTCGAAAGAGTGTGCGGGAAAATGATGAGAGTTTAATGCAGGTACCCCGAGTATTGACCGTCGATCTATCAGGGGATTTGAAGGCCTTATTTTGTAATCTATTTTGAGAGGACTTGTAATCTAAACATTCTACTTTATCTATAAACTCGTATTATGTATACTGAGTTTGTTAAACGATAACAGCTGGTTTTGTAATATATAGACTTAATTAATTTTCCGCCTTAGTTTAATTAAAGTCACGAAAAACCAGGTTGTTACACTCAAATCGATAACAGTAAAATTTAAATTTTTAAGTATTTTATATGAGATTTCAAGGAAAAAAAATATCATTAATAATGTTGTATCAAACCGTTAACAAGGTTATATCAAATCTCAAGAATTTTGAAACTTTGAGTTACTTATTTGAGATTTCAAGGGAAAAAAAAATATCATTAACAATGTTATATATCAAACTCGTACAAGTACAACTACAAATGATTTAAATAAACATATTAAATTCACAAAATGCTTAATTAAATAATATTACACAAGAACTACACTTCACCGCCTCTGTCACCATAGCCGTTAGTTGATTCAATTGATATCGAAGTGCTTTCTACATATGGGATTGAGCAATTTCTTTTGTCATGTTGTGCCATTTGTTTACAATTATTGCACAACTTTTTTTGGCTTACTTGAAAGTGCAATAGTTACGGTCTAACTTGATAACATGTTTTTCTCACTTTACAATCAAGCAACTTTTCCGCTTTGAAGAAAAGCAATCGTTTCATATGTTTATGTCGACGCCTTCATCATCTCCACTTGCCTTTCATCCGCATTTTATAGTTGCCTTACATCCGCACTTTACAGCTGCATTTTAACAACCCACAAGTATCATAAATAAAAAAGAAGATTCTAACGGAGAAAAAACGAATTTCAATGTTCTAAAAATTGTTTTTAACAACCCACAAATATCATAATTTAAAAAGAAGATTGTAAAAGAGAAAAAACGAATTTCAATGTTGTAATAATTGATTTTAACAAGCCACAAATATCATAAGTAAAAAGGTAGATTCTAACGGAGAACAAACGAATTTCAATGTTCTAATAAGTGATTTAAACTACCCACAAATATCATAAATAAAAAAAGAAAGATTCTAACGGAGAAAAAGCAATTTCAATGTTCTAATAATTGATTTTAACTAGCGACAAATATCATAAGTAAAAAAGAAGATTCTAACGGAGAAAAAACGAATTCTAATGTTCTAATAATTAATTTTAACTATCCGAAAATATCATAAATAAAAAAGACAATTCTGCCAAATTTTGACCTTCAATGGAACCTCAATAAAAAATAAATAAATAAACATTAATCAATATGAACAACGATAAAAACATCATTGTTGCCTAAAAACATACCACAAATCTGAAACTTTAATGAAATGTATCCACCGTCGTCTACTTCATTTATTCATCTCCGAAAAACTTCCATCATCAACGACATCTTACACATACACAAAAAACAAAAAAATTATATAAACACTATTACCATCATTAAAATTCATTATTTGTAATTTGTTCATCTTCAAAACAAAAATAAAAAAATCCCAACTTTGTAATTTGTTCAATTTTTGATGAATTTTTTCAGAAAAATTGCTGTAATATTGAAAATTAAACAGTAGATAAAACAAATTCTTAGAAAAGAAGGGAGAAAAAAGTTGTTTATGGTGTACAATGAAAACTATGATTTATAATTCTAAAATAATTGAGGAAAAAAAAAAAAAAAAAAAAAAAAAAAGTGAAATTTGGAATCAACTTACCAAAGATGGAGACTTCAATAGAACAATCGATGCAAATTTTAAAACCCAAAAAAATAAATCACAGAGATTCGAAATAAAATATAGGGAGAAAATATGGAATACATGGGAGTTATTTGCAGAGAAAAGGAAAGAAGAAGAAGAGACATGAATGAAGTGAGAAAGAGAGAGAAAGAAATAAATCTCTCTTAGAAAATACAATCTGCCAACATTTACATCGTACAACTACACCAAAATTATTCATTGGTTCCTTTTGTTTTTTATTTTTTATTTTCTTAATAATTAATCTTTAAATCTCAACCATCCATCTAGGGCTGATCCAATGGTCAAGATTCCGACTCAATGACTCTCCCTAACCCTATGACTTGATAGAACTCTTATATATATATATATATATATATATATATATATATATATATATATATATATATATATATATATAGACATAGTGTCAACTATTTTTTTATTTTTTTTTAATTAAGATTATAACTTCAATAATTGATTGTTTGTTACTATATGTTATTATTTTAGGTTCCTACCCAACCAGATGACATACAATGCGGATATTAAGTTTGTCGGTTTATGTATGAATTGATATCGCAAAGATATAGAACACTAACACCACGGGTGAGTACATATCAAATTGTTAAGCTCCCAATAGTTATTTATGGCTATCATTAATTAGTGCTCATACGTAAACTATATGTTAATTTTTTTTTCTTTTCTTTTTTTTTTTTTAGTATTTCGCTAAAAAGCAAGGCACTAAAACATATAAGAACTCGGAAATTGACGAAATTCAAGATTTGTGGGCAGATTATGTGCTTAATCATCCCGAGGAAGATCCCTTACTAGGTGATGAGAATGAATGATCTCGCTTTGTAAATTAAACAATATACATATATAATGTTTGTTGGAGTAAGTGTCCTCCACAAATAGTGCGATTACTTAATAAATCTCAATTAAGGAATACGTGGGGATAATTCTGTATTATTGTCAATTGATTAACGTAAATCAATAACGGTTGGCTGACTAGAGTTTGACGTTATTGTCGTGAGACGGCGGTAATCAATTGATCCCTTTAAGTCACACCAATAGGAACGTACTCCAAATGATAAAGCTAATTAATTCTATGAGATACGATTAGATTAGTAACTTGATAAATGATTAACGGTTAGTTAGTGAATTAATTTAGAGAGAAATCGAGTTGTGAACTCGGATGATTGAATTTTATATCGATAAAATTATTAGAGGAGATGGAATTAGTGGTTAACCGTTAATTCACTAATAGTGTACATTTTGACTAATGAGATTAGTTAAAGTAGAATTTTTTTTTTTTGAATAGTAAAAGTACAATTTTAATATATGTGTAAGTGTACATGTATATTAAGGAAGAGTTTAATTAATTTACATTTTATTATATTAGATAATTAAGTGATAAATTATAAGTATTTGTGGGACAAATATTGAAAACAAAATAGACCCACCAAAGGGTCCTATGGACCGTCCAAATAGTGGGAGAAAGGAGGAGAAGATTCATCCTTGTCTTATTCTATTTGTTTGGCACATTGTTGCATGAAACACAATGATGGCTTTGCATGCATTTGTTCTAAACAATGCAAAAACTCTTCTCTTCTCTTCTCCCTATGGGCCGGCCTACATGGAGTGTGCAACACACTTCATTTTGCTTGTTTTCTTTATAAAACACAAGGCCAAGAGAGAGTAAAGATCATTCATGCATTTTACACTTATCTCTCCACTTTTCTCTCTAAACCTTCTCTAAATAATAAGTAACAAGTACTTATACTTTCATTAATATTACTAGTGTAGTAATAATATTATTCACATATTATCAAGTGTTTACTAGTGATTTCTACTTCAAAATCATTAGTAAATTTGGTGTACTTCCTGGGTGCAACAAGAAGGAGGTTTCCTACTTTGGAAACTCGGGTTTTGGAGGATCATCCTAACTCATAGCTCAGGAAACAAATCGAGAAAGGAGTTCTCGTATTTGTGCCCATTTTATTCCTTAAGAGAAGGTATAAACAATTATGTTTGTAGGAACAACGAGAAACAAATCTATTCTATATCCGATAAGTATCAATACGCAATGGGAAGTTGATACCATCTTGTATCATTAAATACTTTGATATTTGGTGATTATTATGTGCTATATTCCTAATAAATTTTCTTTATTTATTCTATTCTGTTTTCATTTTAAACTAAACTTTTATAATCTATGCATAATATATGATGTCAAAGTGAATCTTATGAAGACAATAACTCTATTATTACGTTTCAATTTCCATAAACTTGTACAACAAAGTTTGTTTGTAACTACATAGATCATGCTCATCAAATTAGAGTAATTTGATTTACACTAATATTGGATTAGTGAAGGGTATGAGATCCCTACAAGTGGTATCAGAGCTATGGCTTGTAGTTACAAATTTATTTTGTTGTTTTTGGAGTTTTATATATTTATTGAGAATAAATATGATAACATCCGACAATAGTGTTAAAATTGGTTTTAACACGAGTTTTTATAGCATGAAAATCTACTAGTCTCATGAAGTTACTGGTCAAATTTCGTAATTTTTGGAATTTATTTGCTAATTAAAATAATTTTTATACAAAACCGAGTCAAAAAGTATGTTTTTGGATAAAATAATAACTATAAATAGTAATATTTTGAATCTGGTCACGAAATTTTTAAAAAGTGAAATTTCATATTTATACTTTCTGCATGTAAATTTTCCAAATCAGATTTTGAGTTTTGAATATTTATTCATTTATTTGTTTAAAATCGGTATACTATGCATTTTAATGTCCAAAATATAGTAAACGCTGTTTTCTGGACATGAAATTTATACCAATATTCTTATACATTAAGAGGATGCTAACGTATAAATTTGGGAATTTCCTTTCTGTTTTGGACGTTTTGTTGATTTTATGAGATAAAATCAATGAAATCATATGTTATTTGTTCCAAAACTCATATGTAAGTATTTTTGACCAAAATTTTCATTTTTGACATTCTGGAAGTGTTCCAGAATATACAAAATTTTGCCAAAATAAAAATGGTTTTATTTTATTTTATAATGATTTTATAAAGCTTATTTCATAAATAGTTATGATTAAAGTTGAATGTAATTAGCAAATGACCCATTATGAACTAAAATCACCATAAATTAGTAAAGACTAATTTTGAGTGTTCTAAATCAGTTTTTAAGTTTTAGTTCATGCTTAAAAGGTGTTTTAAGCATTATTGATTAATATGAGATTAATCGATAAAATATGAGACCGTATTTTAACAATTTAATGCGATTATTGTTTAGGGCGATTTTGGCATGTTCTATTTATAAGATTTTCATTATGCATGTTTGAATGAATGTTTATTTATGAATGAATGTTTATTCTTACTAGTATGGCTATAGTTTGTTATATTTTTACCGATATTACCCGTAATGAAAGGGAATATCGTGTGGGTATGTAATTTAAATGCGATCTCGTATCGCCGGTTTGTAATTTTAATAGTTTATTTCATTTATAATGTATAATAGGGTTGCTATGTATTCATTTGTAAATTCATACTTGTAACTATTTGTAAAACGAAGACCGGCGATGGATCGAGATGGAGCCTTAGAAGTGTTCTAAAGCTTGCAAGGAGGAGCCTTCGATGAAGTCCATATGAAGAGAGACCAAAGGAGTTGGTTTCCAATTTGTAACTCCTTGTAATTTTAAATTACTTTTAGGTGGCCATACTAGGTCTATGCTTGTGTTGTTTGATGCTTGTTTGATTGCTTATTTTTATCGTTTACATGCCAAAATCGCCATGCATGATAAGATATCTCACTATGATTGTCGTTTTAGGTCGCGATTCTTAAATTAGTTCACTTATAAAAGAATTTTAATGACTAAAATTGACAAGATCATCCACATTATTTAACAAATGAATTGAGATAAAGCCTTTCCAAATGTAGCAACTATGAACCCCATGTTCATGAGGACCTTCGTAACGTGGAACCTCGTTACCATGGGTAAGTAGTGGGAGGAAGTCTCATGCTAATTTGGTTTGGACTCAACCAAATAAGAGTTATTTGGGGCTAAAGGATGCATTTTAAAGAAAATCATCAACCGAGAGTTCTATTGTAGAATTAGTCAAGTGTTGACTTATCGTTTTTATATAAAAGGAAACATGAGATGTCTAATTTTATATGAGAACGAGTCTTGGAATCATTTATATAATTTTGTGGGAGATCATTATATAAATGGACATTTAATTTGTTCTTAAAAGGAGTTTTAGCAAATGTCATCATGTACAATGAATGCTTACATATTTCCTCATATTTGTTGTAGAATTATTTATTTCAAATCGCAATGGCATCATCATCATCAACTCCCGCGCCCATTTTGGGCAAAGAGTCATGGTTGAGAACCGTGATGGATAAGTGTATCCTCAAGGATGACGGTAGCAACTTTGTCGAATGGGATTCGACGATGAGCACTACAAAAAAACAGCTGTTTTGCGACGGAATTTGCGACGGCTACAAACCTCCGTCGCAGGAAAACTGATTTGCGACGGATTTAATTATTTGCGACGGAAATTGCGACGGCTAACAAATTCCGTCGCAAATTCCGTCGCAACATGGACCACCAAGAATTGGAGCCAAAAAAATCATTTGCGCCAAAAAAGTTGCGACGGAATTTGCGACGGACGTTTAGTTTTGCGACGGACGATTTGCGACGGATATTAAATTATATGCGCCAATAATTGGAGCCAAAAATTTATTTTGCGCCAAAAGCATTGCGACGGAAATTTGCGACGGATATGGATGTTTGCGACGGAATTTTTGCGACGGGTGATATTCCGTCATAGCGATCAAAGATGCCATGAATATTCCTGGCATCTACGAATTTGTCGAGTTTGCGACGGATTTGAATTCGTCGCCAAAGCGTCCGTCGCAAAATTAAAAAAAATAAACCTCCCCAGTTAAATCATTTCGTCGTGTTTGGTTAAAAAAAATAAAAAAAAAAAACAGAAGGCGATTTCGACGACGAAGACGACGACGAAGAAGGCCCCACCACACGCCCCCCCCACCCCACGCCACCACCACGCCACCCCACCAGGCCTCCCCACCACCCCGCCGCCGATTCCTCCTGCTGCCGTTTCCTCCTGCCACCGCCTCACCTTGCCGCCGCCTCACCTTGCCGCCGCCCCACTCTCCCGCCGCCGCACCTTGCCGCCGCCCCACTCTCCCGCCGCCTTACTCCGTCGTGAATAGTGTATGTTTTTTTAATTTAATTTGATTTAAGTTTGTTTGTTTTAATTTTGTTGATTTTATTAGTTTAGTTTGATTATTGTATGTTTAGATTGTGCTCAAACACCTTACCGATCCACCACCCGCCGAACCCACTTCTCGAACCGCGGCGGCACGAGCCGCCTACGATGAGCATGTGAAAGTGAACAATGACGTGAAAAACGTCTTGATTTGGTCCATTTCACCCGCTCTCAAACTCCGTTTTGTCACTCAAAAAAGTGCATATGAGATATTCACTAGAGTGACAACTATGTTCTCCAAAGCACCGCAAATTATGCTTTATGAAGTCGCGGTGCGGTTTTTTCGATGCAAAGCTTGAGAGGAACCAAAAAGTTGGTCCTCATGTGCTCAAAATGGTTGAGTACATAGACACTCTTGAGCGTCAAGAGTGTGCTATACCAAAAGCTCTTGCGATTAATCGCATTCTTCATTCTCTTCCAAGCAAGTTTGCTCATTTTCGAGTAAACTATAACATGAACAACATGGATAAGAGTTACCATGAACTTCATGCACTCTTGGTCCAGTCCGAGAGGGATATGGTAGTGAATGAGATGGAGATGAAAGATGTTCTCTCCATGAAAATGAAGAACATGAATCTAGGAGTCAAGAAGGGAAGGTGGCCAAGAAGGCCCCATCCAACAAAGGCAAGGGAAAGGGGAAGGCTATTGTGGAAAGTGTTCCACATAAGCCTAAGCCCAAGATCAACAAGGGTAGACCTCTCAATGACACTTGCAACTTTTGCAATGAAGTGGGTCATTGGAAGCGCAATTGTCCCAAGTACAAGAAGGAATTAAAAAATGGATGTGCGACATCCGAAGGTATTGTTCCTTCTAATCTCTATATGATAGACATCAATCATGCTTGCATTTCTACATGGGTATTGGATACCAGATGTGGATCTCACCTTTTGTTATCACTTGCAGGGGATGAGAAACGTGCGAGCTCTAGCCAAGTGTGATGTAGATCTCCGCATGGGCAATGGAGCTAGAGTAGCGGCCGTTTCCGTGGGAACTTTTGTACTCGCTCTTGCTAGTGGTTTAGAGTCGTATTTGAATAACTGTTATTTTGTACCAACTCTAACGAAAAACATTATCTCCGTCTCCGTGTTAGATGCGGAAGGCTTTTGTTTCATGATTAAGAACAATCGGTGTACTTTTTCATTTAATGAAATGGTTTATGGTGAAGCCATTTCAATTGGAGGTATTTATGTTTTAAATGATGTCAATGATGTTTATCATGTAGAGAACAAGAAGCTCAAAACGAATGAATCAAACAAATCCTACCTTTGGCATTGTCGTTTAGGTCATATAAACGATAGACGCATAAAGAGACTTGTTGAGACCAAGGTTCTCAAACCATTTGATTGCGAATCATATGGTACATGCGAGGCTTGCCTTTTAGGCAAGATGACTCGTGCACCCTTTAGTGGTAAAGGGACACGAGCAAGTGAGGTTTTAGGACTCATACATACCGATGTGTGTGGTCCATTAAACATCACCGCTAGACGAGGATATCATTACTTCATTACTTTTACCGATGACTTAGGTAGATATGGTTATGTCTACTTAATAAGGCATAAAAGTGATGCTTTTGAGAAATTTAAAGAATTTCAAAATGAGGTTGAGAACAAATTTGATAAGAAGATACAAGCACTACGATCGGATCGTGGTGACGAATATCTAAGTAATGAGTTTGATTCACATCTTAAGAATTGTGGTATAATATCACAATGGACTCCTCTGGGCACACCACAGTTGAATGGTGTTGCAGAAAGGAGAAACCGAACCTTGCTAGACATGGTTCGGTCTATGATGAGTCAAAGTGAGCTTCCTGGATCATTTTGGGGCTTTGCGCTATTGTCTGCCGCATTCTCACTAAATCGAAGTCCGACTAACACAGCCAACAAGACTCCATATGAGATATGGACGGGAAAGGTTCCCTATTTGTCATTCATGAGAATTTGGGGTTGTGAGGCATTCGTTAAGAATAAATCTGACGATAAACTCGCACCAAGGTCTGACAAATGTCTTTTTGTAGGTTATCCTAAGGAAACGTGTGGTTATTACTTCTACAACCCTCACGAGAACAAAGTGTTTGTGGCTCGTGATGCTGTCTTCCTAGAAAATGAATATATTTCTAAAAGACAGATTGGGAGAAAATTTAAACTTGATGAAGTTCAAGAGCCACAAACCGAGGCGGAAAATGAGGAACCCGTTCCCTCGTCTTCTGCAACGGTTGCAATTCCTAGGAGGTCAGGAAGAATTAGTCCTCAACCTGACCGTTACCTCGGTAACATCGAGGAGGAGGGTGATTTGTTGTTATTCGAAAACAGCGAACCCTCAACCTACAAGGCGGCTATTAGTAGTCCCAACTCCGAACAATGGCTTGAGGCCATGAAATCCGAAATGGATTCTATGTACGAGAACCAAGTATGGGACTTGGTGGATTTACCTGAAGGAGTGAGACCCCTTCAGTATAAATAGATCTTTAAAATCAAACTCGGCATAGATAAACATATAGATGTTTACAAAGCTAGATTGGTGGCAAAAAGCTTTACACAAGTCCAAGGTATTCATTATGATGAAACCTTTGCACCGGTTGCAATGCTTCGATCCATAAGGATAATCTTAGCGGTTGCCGTATTTCATGACTATGAAATATGGCAAATGGATGTAAAAACCGCCTTCTTGAATGGGATTCTAGAAGAGGAAGTGTACATGACACAACCTGAAGGTTTTGTAGATACATCTAACCCTAAGAAAGTATGCAAGTTTAAGAGATCCATTTATGGTTTTAAGCAAGCATCAAGGAGTTGGAATCATAGATTCGATCATGTTATTAAACAAAATGGTTTCGCTCGAAGTGCCGAGTAACCTTGTTTATACATGAAGTTTAGTTGGAACAAGGTAACCTTCCTTGTTTTGTATGTGGATGACATACTACTAATTGGAAATGATGTTCCAAGTTTGAATTCGGTAAAGGAGAAATTGGGAAACCATTTCCAAATGAAGGATTTGGGAGAGGCACAACGCATCTTGGGTATCCGGATCTATAGAGATAGATCCAAGAGGATACTAGCATTGAGTCAAGAAGCTTATATCGATAAGATTCTTGATAGGTTCAATATGAAAGACTCCAAGAGACGCTTTCTTCCGATGACTGTAGGAATAACGTTGAAGAAATCTCAATGTCCTACGACTCCTGAGGAGATTGAACGCATGAAATTGATCCCTTATGCTTCCGCTGTAGGATCAATCATGTATGCTATGATGTGTACTCGTCCCAATGTAGCTTTCGCCTTGAGCATGACGAGTCGGTATCAAGCCAATCCCGGTGAGAGTCACTGGATAGCCGTAAAGAACATCCCTAAGTACGTGAGAAGAACTAAGGATTCGTTTCTAGTGTTTGGAGGAGAACTTGAGCTGCGTGTAAAGGGTTACACGGATGCAAGTTTCCAAACCGATGGGGATGATTTGAAATCCCATTCCGGCTATGTCTTTATGTTGAATGGAGGAGCTGTTTGTTGGAAGAGCTTCAAACAGAGTGTCACTGCGGATTCTACAACGGAAGCTGAATATATGGCAGCATCTGAAGCTGCTAAAGAAGCTGTGTGGATTCGACAATTCTTGGATGGACTAAAACTAGTCTCTAGTGCCGTGGATCCGATCACTATTTATTGTGATAATAGTGGGGCTATTTTCCAAGCAAAGGAGCCCAAGTCTAGTAACAAGTCTTGACATGTTTTGAGAAAATACCACGTTATTAGAGATAATGTGGAAAGGAAGGAAATAGATCTTTGTAAGGTTGGGACAGCCGATAATGTCGCGGATCCTTTAACCAAGCCCCTTTCGAGGGCTAAGCATAACGCGCACACCGCCTCCATGGGGTTGCGGCGTATGCCAGATTTTCTTTAGTTTCGTGACATGTAATTGAATAATGTATCCTATTACATATATGAAATTAACATTCATTGTCTATTTATCTTAAGTCATTGTTGAATGCATACTTTGTTTATCCGAATAATTGTGTGACAACTTTGAACGTATTCAAGTGAACGACATAAACTAAATATTTGGTCCCCAGTCTCTCAAAAAGGTGACGTCTCGAAAAGACTAGATTGCAAGTCGATCGATGATGGGTTCAACACCACGGAGTCATAATGATGACTGGTCGTTTGCATAGACAGACTGTGAGACACTCTGTCGGACAGTGACGCTTATAGAATTCCTTTTCAATGCGATTGAAGCCTGGTCGTGGCGGGAATTTCTATAATATTCCTTTGAGTCGATTCTTTGACTGGAAACTGATTGTCTGAGTCAGTGCAGTTTCCAAGTGATTTTCATTTTTGTCCTAAGCCATGCCGTGAAAGGGGGTTATAAGGGCATCTTTGGGGTCATGGTGATCTGCATCATACAGTACAATCGAGTGGAAGGGAAATGTCCACCTGTGGAACCCGGGATCGAGACGAGGGACCCAACTCGGCGTCTTGCGTGAGGGCGCATTTAAGTTAAAAAGACTAATTTAAAAAAAACCATTAAAACTGTTTTGGAGTCGCCACCTAATTATCGCGGAAATTAGGAACCTGCTATCATGTCCTAAGCCTAAAGACATGTCCTAGATTTTGGAGCACGCCGACACCCCTAGATCTAAGGCTATGAAACCAGATTGGATTCGGGGTGAGGGTACTTTAGAAAAAGAGTAATTCAATTAATGATTTATGAAAACCTTTTAGAAAAGCCTATGTAAAAATAGTCTCTACTGACCTAGAACAATCCATATAAGATGATATTTGAGCTAATGTTATCGCTACGTACAAGTGCGAAAAAGTTTGTAAAAGAATGCAGATGCATAAAGATTGGTTAAAAACCCTCAATTTAGCATGTTTAACTTGTTAACGAAAATGGTTCAGTTAAAGGTCGAATTCATTGTTTAAGTTGATTTTAATGCAAAATAAGAAGGTGCAAGATGCATGCAAATAAAATAAAGTTCAATTGTCCATTGGTTTATTTTATAAGGGTCGGTTGCTTATGCGACTTTGGCGTGTCATCGGATATGGAGTGTACCCGAAATAATAAGAACACTTGGAAGGCAAGCGCGCTCAGTGCCAAAGCCGGGGGGGGGAGGGGGGGGGGGGGCGCTAAAGTGTAGTCCCCTTTGTTAGTCCATAGAAAATAAGAAAAAGCTTTGATCCAAGTGGACTGGTACCTACCTTGTCCTGACGCTTCAGATCCAGGCAGAGCTTCGCTTCTTGAACTTAAAAGGAGGATGAATTCAACACGGGATGGTGTGTTGAACTCAAGGATTTGAGTGTTTGAGGCTTTGAGAGAGTTTTGAAGTGTGTTGTGAAGGAATTCTGGTTGTAAATTGTGTTTTTCGAGGTCAGGTATAGGGGTATATATATACTAAAAATCTCGGAAAAATTAGGAAATCCGGGGGTAAAAACAAGCCAGGAAACCGCATAGGCTTATGCGGTTGCCTAGGGAAACCGCATAAGCTTATGCGGTTGCCACCCCAAACCGCATAAGGCTATGCGGTTTGAAGGGGTGGCTTTTAATATAGTTTCCTAGTTTCGGTTTGATTATATCTCTAAAAGATACGGTATAATCTTAACCTTGCACGTCAAGAAAACACCTGGGATATTTATGAGATATTTATGATGTTCAGGGCTTTGGAGTGCGGGCCAAAGGCTGGGCTTGGGCTCGGTTTTGGGCCCGAGACCCGTAAAAATGAAAAAGGTGTATTTGCATAGATTTTGTGAAATAAGGTAACCCGTGAGGCTATATTTTGTGTAATAGGAGGCTAAAGGGAAGATCTAGCCATCGAGCCTAAATTTAGGAATCCAGGAATGCTGAATTAGACCTTGTTAATGTAAAAGGGCTAATTGTAGTGCAAATGCGAAACTCATGCCAAAGTAAGCAGGACGAGAACCTAGCTAGACTCCAAATGGACAAAATGAACGTTTATTTAAATGTGATGTGAAGCGACCTAAATCATTTTAACATTTCAAAACGACTCAAAATGAATTCTACATAGTTAGAACAGTTTAAGTCAACGTTAAAGCATGCGTAATAAAAGTCCGTGTTACATCACAGGGTTTTGTTTGGGAGGGTACGGAAATGGGTATCCACAGAGCCCCCAGCTTGACTGAGCTCGGACTAGAGCGTTAGTCAAACTCCACGACCATATCCGGACCATTACAGTCTCGATATAGTCAGCGGAATGAAACATGTGTCCATGGGTGAGACTAGGACTTCGAACCGAGCTAAACGGGGAGGGGCGTACATGTAACACCCCGGCCCCAACCAAAGGCCGAAATGTCATTCATGGTAACTCGCCAGGCTGCGTACATTGCCCACAAACCAACACGGGCCCTTTCCAGCGCACTTTGTCCTCACTCGTGCGCATCCTGAGAACTTCCCAGGAGGTCACCCATCCTAAGACTACTCTCCAGCAAGCACGCTTAACTGAAGAGTTCTTAAGATGAGCCACCAGAAAAGAAGATGCATCTTGTTGATATGAGTAGTACTTACAATCCTTTTAAGCACTATGTCACTTGAGCCAACACATGAACCTCTTCAACGGGGTACCCGGCCCGAATAACCTCGGACAACACCGGGTGTTACACACCCCCACTTGAAGAACGCAACGTCCTCGTTGCGCCTGGTAGCTACTTACAATATAGCATTCCAGAATCCTCCCCAGCTAGGTGCGTACCTGGCCAACAAGAGACAGGATTCGACCACACGGTCGTCGGGTTGCTCTGATACCATTTGAAACACCCCGGCCCCAACCAAAGGCCGAAATGTCATTCATGGTAGCTCGCCAGGCTGCGTACATCGCCCACAAACCAACACGGGTCCTTTCCAGCGCACTTTGTCCTCACTCGTGCGCATCCTGAGAATTTCCCAGGAGGTCACCCATCCTAAGACTACTCACCAGCAAGCATGCTTAACTAAAGAGTTCTTAAGATGAGCCACCAGAGAAGAAGATGCATCTTGTTGATATGAGTAGTACTTATAATCCTTTTAAGCACTATGTCACTTGAGCCAACACATGAACCTCTTCAACGGGGTACCCGGCCCGAATAACCTCGGACAACACCGGGTGTTACAGTACATGTTTAAGGACGTGACGGTCCGTGCATATTATAAGGGTCTGCCGGCCTGCTGGATGCCTTCGTTATGCTTGCGCGTTGTCGTGTAATGTCGTTGTATATGCGTGGTGTCGTCGTATGTTTAGTGCTGCTGCTTGTAATGTCTTCATGTAGTGCGTGGTCTCGTGAAAGAGCGCATGTGCAAGGGTGTAAGGTATGATTGGGTAAAAGTGCATGTGTGGATGTTTAATCTCGTGCAGGAGCACATGTGTAAGGGTTGCAGAGCTTGTGTTTGGATGTGTTTTGTAAGGTACTTGTGTTTGAACTCGCCGAGGAGCGTCTATGTTGGGTAAAATGCTTGTAATTGGGTATATTGCAGAGTGTCTGTGCTTGAGCTCGCCGAGGAGTGTCTATGTAGTCGTAGTTGCATATGATTGTCTTCCGTTGAGGAGAAAATGATGTAAATGCTCGTGAAGAGCGTTTGTGCTTCTGCTTCTGTACCGCATATTAAATGCACGCGTATGGCGGACTATAGGTGACGCCTTAACCCAAGCACGGGACGTACTTGGAGTTGCATTAGGGCCAAGATGAATTAGGAATTCAAAAGTAGGTGTAAGACGAGAAAAACCGGAGAAAAGTCATAGGGGCAAACCGCATAGGCTTTTGCGGTTTACAGGATGAATCGCATAAGCTTATGCGGTTTCCCCTGCTGGCTGGGAGTGCTGTATAAAGCTCGAACAATCATTTGCTTATTTCGGTTTCTAAACTCTAAAAATACCAAATTTCGATTTTTCATCCAAATTTGCTCGTTTTTGTTGCGTTGCCTTGCTATGGAACCAGGTAATGCTCCATTTTAACTTGCTTTTTCGTTATTTGTTGTTGTAATTAGCTAATTTTAGCTAGAAATGTTGAAAAGACGGGTTTTGAATGAAAACCCGAGTTTTGCTTGAAATTTGCCGTTTGAATGCTTGAAATTGACGTCATTGTGTTGCATTATGCCATGTGAACATGTATGTGTGAATTGATTATGATTTGGACCGTGTATAGCCCAAAAACGTGTGAATTAGGGTTCGGGCCCGGAAACGAGCCCGGATTTTCCGACCCGGAATTTCAATTAAACTTCGGTGTAGGATGCCCATAGTGTGTATAGCGTGCCTATAGCTTCAATTTTGCGAAAATGTCGAGTTAAGGCTTTCAATTTGACGATTCTTCGTGATTGAACATGAGTGTTCTTCGTAAATTGGGGGTTTTTGATCGGAGTGACCAAAATGCAATTGCCTGCTATGGGTTGTTGTTGGGGACTATTATGGCGTATAGAAACCATAAAGTTGGGATTTTGAAATGTAGAGAACGGTTTTCGGCTTAATTATAAATTAGGCCTAAAAATGCTCTGTCATGCATATTATGCGCAATGTCATGTGTACATGCGTTGTATTACGTGTATTATGTGTGTATTATTTGCCAAGTTTGTATGCTTGCATGTTTTATAGCTGTATGTATTTGTCATGTTTGTTGCAGGAGAAGGTTCTGGTCGTGTTACGAGGTCGAAAACTTCGTGGAAATGCAGGCTCGAGGACCGAGGAGCCCTGATTCGAGTAGTCGTATGAGGCGTTCGTATAGTGGACGAGCTCGCTCAAGAGCTAGTGGACGAGTTAGAGGCTGAGATGGATGTTGAGGAGGAGGCCGAGGAGGCTGCGCCTAGGGCGAGTAGCTCTAGGCCGCGAAAGTCGCGTGTGAACAGGGCGTTTGCCAAGGGTTGGGATGGCCACAACCTTTTGCTGGCTCCGGAGAGACATGTTTCCTATCGGGCGACGATGGGTTGGCCCAAGGGTCCGATGAGGACTTTCTCGGGCGTCTCGTGTTGGAGTAAGTGTCCTCCACAATAGTGCGATTACTTAATAAATCTCAATTAAGGTATACATGGGGATAATTCTGTATTATTGTCAATTGATTAACGTAAATCAATAACGGTTGGCTGACTAGAGTTTGACGTTATTGTCGTGTGAACGGCGGTAATCAATTGATCCCTTTAAGTCACACCTATAGGAACATTCTCCAAATATTTAAGCTATTTAATTGTATGAGATACGATTAGATTAGTAACTTGATAAATTGACGAACGGTTAGTCAGTGAATTAATTTAGAGAGAAATCGAGTTGTGAACTCGGATGATTGAATTTTATATCGATAAAATTATTAGAGGAGATGAGAATTATTGATTAACAGTCACTAATCATGTATATTTTACTAATGAGATTAGTAAAAGTACAATTCTTACATAAGTGTAAGTGTACATATATGTTAAAGAAGAGTTGTGAGTTCAATTTGATAATTTGTACTTTATCATATTAGATGATTAAGTGATAAATTATAAGTATTTGTGGGACAAATATTGAAAACAAATTGGACCCATAATAAGGGCCTAAAACCGTCCAAGCAAGGGAAGAGGGAGAGAAGAGTCTCATTTTTCTCTTTAGCCTTTGTTCTTTACAATGTGAAACAACTTTCCCCCTCTTCCATGCATAGGAGGCCGGCCCCTTGAGTGTCTTACACACTCTTGATTTTGCTTGTTTTGTTAATAAAAATACAAGGCCTAAGTGAGAGGATATGATATACATGCATTTGTTTTTCCTCGCCATCTCTCTCAAAAACTCTCTCTACACTATTCCTCTAAAATAAGAAATATGTTCTTATATTTTCTAAATACTACTAAGTGTTAGTAGTAATAATATTCACATATTATCAAGCTACTATTAGTGATTTCTAGATCAAAGTCACTAGTAGTTTTGGAGTTGTTCTTGGGTGCAACAAGAAGGAGATTTCCTCTTTTGGAAACTTGGGTTTGGAGGATCATCCTACTTACTAGCTCAAGAAACAAAATAAGAAAGGAGTTCTTATTTTGTGCCCATATTTCCCTTTTAGAAAGGTATAAATTTCTATAAACTTATAACAAAGTATATTTGTTACCACATAGATCTTGCTCATCAAATTAGAGTAATTTGATTTACACTAATATTTGATTAGTGAAGGGTATGAGCTCCCTACAAGTGGTATCAGAGATTAGGCTTGTGGTTACAAATTTATTTTGTTGTTTTTGGAGTTTTATATATTTATTGAGAATAAATATGATAAAATCCGAAAATGGTGTTAAAATTGGTTTTAACACGAGATTTTTATAGCATGCAAAGTTTCTGGTCTCATGAAGTTACTGGTCAAATTTCGTAATTTTTGAAATTTGTTTGCTAATTAAAATGATTTTTATACAAAACCGAGTCAAAAAGTGTGTTTTTGGCTAAAATAATAACTATAAATAGTTATAGTTGGAATCTGGTCTCGAAATGTTTACACAGTGAAATTTGCTATTTATACTTTGTGCATGTAAATTTTCAAACTTAGATTTTGAGTTTTGAATATTAATCCACTTATTTGATAAAAATCGGTATATAAAGAAGTTTTGATGTCAAAAATATAGTAAACTTTGTTTTCTGGACATGAAATTTATACCACTGTTTTTATGTATTTTGGAGGATGCTAAGGTATAAATTTGGCGATTTAACTCACTGTTTTAAAGGTTTTATTGATTTTATGAGATAAAATCGATGAAATCGTATGTTTACTGTTATAAAAAATAATTCGTAAAATATTTTAAGCAAGCTTTTCATTTTTGACATCTTGGAAGTGTTCCAGAATGTACAAAATTTTTCCAAAATAAAAAAAATGGTTTTATTTTATATTATATTGTATTTTAATTCTTTATTCATAAAGTGTTATGATTAAAGTTAAAGTAATTAGCAAAATGACCACTAAAGTGAACTAAAATCACCATGAATTAGTGAAAACTAATTTTGGGTGTTCTAAATCAGTTTAGAAGTTTTCGTTCAAGCTTAAAAGGTGTTTTAAGCATTATTGATTAATATGAGATTAATCGATTAAATATGAGATCGGTTTTAAACGATTTAATGCGATTATTGTTTAGGGCGATTTTGGCATGTTTTTATTTATAAGCTTTTCATTATGCATGTTTGGATGAATGTTTATTTTTGAATTAATGTTTATTCTTACTAGTATGGCCAAAGTTTGTTATTTTTACCAATATTACCCGTAATGAAAGGGAATATCGTGAGGGTTTGTAATTAAATGCGATCTCGTATCGCCGCTTTGTAATTTTAATAGTTAATTTCATTTATAAATGTATAATAGGGTTCTTATGTATGCATTTGTAAATTTATTCTTGTAACTATTTGTAAACCGAGGACCGGCGATGGATCGAGATGGAGCCTTAGAAGTGTTCTAAAGCTTGCAAGGAAGAGCCTTGGATGAGATCCATATAAAGAGAGACCAAAGGAGTTGGTTTCCAATTTGTAACTCCTTGTAATTTAAATTACTTTTAGGTGGCCATACTAGGTTTATGCTTATGCTTGTTTAATGCTTGTTTGATTGCTTATTTTATCGTTTACATGCCAAAATCGCCATGCATGCTAAGTTATCCCACTATGATTGTCGATTTAAGTCACGATTCTTAAATTAGTTCACTTATAAAGAATTTTATGACTAAAATTGACAAGATCACCCATATTATTTCACAAATGAATTGAGATTAAGCCTTTCCAAATGTAGCAACTATGAACCCCAAGTTCATGAGGACCTCTGCAACGTGGAACCTCGTTACCATGGGTAAGTAGTGGGAGGAAGTCACATGCTAATTTGGTTTAGATTCAACCAAATAAGAGTTATTTGGGGCTAATGGATGTATTTTAAAGAAAATCATCAACCAAGCATTCTAGAGTAGAATTAGTCAAGTGTTGACTTATCGTTTTTATATAAAAGGAAACATGAGATGTCTAATTTTATATGAAGAACGAGTCTTGGAATCATTTATATAATTTCGTGGGAGATCATTATATAAATGGACATTTGTTTTAAAAAGAGTTTTAGCAAATGTCATTAATGGACAATGAATGTTAATTTCCTCATGTTTGTTTTAGAATATTTTATTTGAAATCGCAATGACAACCTCAACTCCCGCACCCATTTTGGGTAAATATTCATGGTTGAAAACCGTGATGGATAAATGTATCCTAAAAGATGACGGTAGCAACCTTGTCGAATGGGATTCGACTATAAGGGGCGCCGCTTAATCCGACAATGTGCTTAAGTACCTTACCGAATAACTTCCCGCCGAACCCGAACTTAGGGCCACCGCGGCGGCACGAGCCGCCTACGATGAGCACCTAAAGGTGGAAAATGACTTGAAAAATGTGTTGATTTGGTCAATGTCACCTACTCTCAAATTTCACTTCATTACTCACAAAGTGCATATGAGATATTCACTAGAGTGACGACAATGTGCTTCAACCAAGAGAACATCAAAGTGAATGAAATTGAGAGAAAAGATGTTCCTTCAATGAGATTGAAGAACATAAACAATGGGATCAAGAAAGGGAAGGGAGCTAATAAAGCTCGGTTCAAGGAAGATAAGGGTAAGGGAATGCTATTGAGAATAGCAAGCCCAAACCCGGTCGTTGGAAGCACAATTGTCCCAAATTCTTGAAGGAAGAGAATGATGGATGTGCGACATCCAAAGATATTGTTCCTTCTAGTTTTTATATGATTGACATAAATCATGCTTGCATTTCTACATGGGTATATGATATCGGATGTGGATCTCATCTTTGCAATCACTTGCAGGGGATGAGAAACGTGCGAGCACTAGCCAAGGGTGATGTAGATCTCCGCATAGGTAATGGAGCTAGAGTAGCGGCCATTTCCGTGGGAACTTTTGTACTCACTCTAGCTAGTGGTTTAGAGTTGTACTTGATTAACTGTTATTTTGTACTAACTCTAACCAAAAACATTATCTCCGTCTCCGTGTAAGATGCGGAAGGCTTTCATTTTATGATTAAGGACAACCACTGTACTTTTTCATTTAATGATATGGTTTATGGTGAAGCCATTTCAATCGGAGGTATTTATGTTTTAAATGATGTCAATGATGTTTATCATATAGAGAACAAGAAGCTCAAAAAGAATGAATCAAACAAATCCTACCTTTGGCATTGTCGTTTAGGTCATATAAACGATAGACGCATAAAGAGACTTGTTGAGACCAAGGTTCTCAAACCATTTGATTGCGAATCATATGACACATGCAAGGCTTGCCTTTTAGGCAACATGACTCATGCACCCTTTAGTGGTAAAGGGACACGAGCAAGTAAGGTTTTAGGACTCATACATACCGATGTGTGTGGTCCATTAAACATCACCGCTAGACGAGGATATCATTACTTCATTACTTTTACCGATGACTTAAGTAGATATGGTTATGTCTACTTAATAAGGCATAAAAGTGATGCTTTTGAGAAATTTAAAGAATTTCAAAATGAGGTTGAGAACAAATTTGATAAGAAGATACAAGCACTACGATCGGATCGTGGTGACGAATATCTAAGTAATGAGTTTGATTCACATCTTAAGAATTGTGGTATAATATCACAATGGACTCCTCCGGGCACACCACAGTTGAATGGTGTTGCAGAAAGGAGAAACCGAACCTTGCTAGACATGGTTCGGTCTATGATGAGTCAAAGTGAGCTTCCTGGATCATTTTGGGGCTTTGCGCTATTGTCTGCCGCATTCTCACTAAATCGAAGTCCGACTAACACAGCCAACAAGAGTCCATATGAGATATGGACGGGAAAGGTTCCCTATTTGTCATTCATGAGAATTTGGGGTTGTGAGGCATTCGTTAAGAATAAATCTGACGATAAACTCACACCAAAGTCTGACAAATGTCTTTTCGTAGGTTATCCTACGGAAACGTGTGGTTATTACTTCCACAACCCTCACGAGAACAAAGAGTTTGTGGCTCGTGATGCTGTCTTTTTAGAAAATGAATATATTTCTAAAAGACAGAGTGGGAGAAAATTTGAACTTAATGAAGTTCAAGAGCCACAAACCGAGGCAGAAAATGAGGAAACTGTTCCCTAGGAGGTCAGGAATAATTAGTCATCAACCTGACCGTTACCTCGGTAACATCGAGGAGGAGGGTGATTTGTTGTTATTCGAAAGCAACGAACCCTCAACCTACAAGGCGGCTATTAGTAGTCCTAACTCTAAACAATGGCTTGAGGCCATGAAATCCGAAATGGATTCTATGTACGAGAACCAAGTTTGGGACTAGGTAGATTTACCTAAAGGAGTGAGACCTCTTCAGTGTAAATGGATATTCAAAATCAAACTCGGCATAGATAAACATATAGATGTTTACAAAGCTAGATTGGTGGCAAAGGGCTTTTCACAAGTCCAAGGTATTCATTATGATGAAACCTTTGCACCAGTTGCAATGCTTCGATCCATATGGATAATCTTAGCGGTTGCCGCATTTCATGACTATGAGATATGGCAAATGGATGTAAAAACCGCCTTCTTGAATGGGATTCTAGAAGAGGAAGTGTACATGACACAGCCTGAAGGTTTTGTAGATGCATCCAACCCTAAGAAAGTATGCAAGCTTAAGAGATCCATTTATGGTCTTAAGCAAGCATCAAGGAGTTGGAATCATAGATTCGATCATGTTATCAAACAAAAGGGATTCGCTCGTAGTACCGAGGAACCTTGTTTATACATGAAGTTTAGTGGGAGCAAGGTAACCTTCCTTGTTTTGTATGTGGATGACATACTACTAATTGGAAATGATATTCCAAGTCTAAATTCGGTAAAGGTGGAATTGGGAAACCATTTCCAAATGAAGGACTTGGGAGAGGCACAATGCATCTTAGGTATCCGGATCTATAGAGATAGATCCAAAAGGATACTAGCATTAAGTCAAGAAACTTATATTGATAAGATTCTTGATAGGTTCAATATGAAAGACTCCTAAGGAAATTGAACGCATGAAATTAATCCCTTATGCTTCTGCTGTTCGATCAATCATGTATGCTATGATGTGCACTCGTCCCGATGTCGCTTTCGCTTTGAGCACGACAAGCCGGTATCAAGCTAATCCTGGTGAGAGTCATTAGATAGCTGTAAAGAACATCCTTAAGTACTTGAGAAGAACTAAGGATTCGTTTCTAGTGTTTGGAGGAGAACTTGAGCTGCGTGTAAAAGGTTACACGGATGCAAGTTTCCAAACCGATGGGGATGATTTGAAATCCCAATCTGGCTATGTCTTTCTGTTGAATGCGGGTGCTATTTGCTGAAAAAGTTTCAAGCAAAGTGTCACTGCGGATTCTACAACAGAAGCTGAATATTTGGCAGCTTCAGAAGCTGCTAAGGAAGCTGTATGGATTCGGCAGTTCTTGGATGGACCAAGAGTAGTCCCTAGTGCCGCAGATCCAATCACTATTTATTGAGATAATAGTAGGGCTATCTTTCGTGCAAAGGAGCCCAAGTCTAGTAATAAGTCTAGACACGTTTTGAGGAAATACCATGTTATAAGAGATAACATGGAAATGAAGGAAATAGATATTTGTAAAGTTGAGACAGACGATGACATCGCTGATCCTTTTTACCAAGCCTCTTTCGAGGGCTAAGCATGACGCTCACACCGCCTCTAATGGGGCTGAGACGTATGCCTGATTTCCTTTAGTTTTTTAGATATGTAATGGATAAAGTATCCCATTACATATATGAAAATAACATTCATTGTTTAGAGTATATTTACTCTTTTAAGTCATTTTGAACGCATACTCTGTTTATCCGAATAGTTGTGCGACAACTTTGAACGTATTCAAGTGAACGGCATAAACTAAATATATTTGGTCCTTGGTCTCTCATAAGAGGTGACGTCTCGAAGAGACTAGATTGCAAGTCGATCGATGGTGGGTTCAACACCATGGAGTCATAGTGATGACTGGCCGTTTGCATAGACAGACTGTGAGACACTCTGTCGGACTGTGGCGCTTATAGAATTCCTTTTCAATGAGATTGAAACCTGGTCGTGGTGGAATTTCTATAGTATTCCTTTGAGTCAATTCTTTGACTGGAAACTGATTGTCTGAGTCGGTGCAGTTTCCGAGTGACTTTCATTTTTGTCCTAAGTCATGCCGTGAAAGGGGGTTATAAGGGCATCTTTGGGGTCATGGTGATCTGCATTATACAGTATAATCGAGTGGAAGGGAAATGTCCACCCTCGTCAGGGTAAATCATCTTTGGGCCACTCGAGGAGTAGTCGCTGAAAATGCGGGGCCACGCTCGGTAAGAATCTACGGTAGATTCCCCGATCAGACAGTTACTCTCCTTATCGAGGAAACCACTCAGGATATATATCTTTGAATGTAAGTACGACCTTTAAGACACCTTGCATTGAGTGGGAGATGTGAAACAGACATGAGAATTGGTAATGCACAACTTGTCTCGGACAAGTGGGAGATTGTTGGAGTAAGTGTCCTCCACAATAGTGCGATTACTTTATAAATCTCAATTAAGGTATACATGGGGATAATCCTGTATTATTGTCAATTGATTAACGTAAATCAATAACGGTTGGCTGACTAAAGTTTGACGTTATTGTCGTGAGAACGGCGGTAATCAATTGATCCCTTTAAGTCACACCTATAGGAACATACTCTAAATATTTAAGCTAATTAATTGTATGAGATACGGTTAGATTAGTAACTTGATAAATTGACTAACGGTTAGTCAGTGAATTAATTTAGAGAGAAATCGAGTTGTGAACTCGGATGATTGAATTTTATATCGATAAAATTATTAGAGGAGATGAGAATTATTGATTAACTGTTAATTCACTAATCATGTATATTTCACTAATGAGATTAGTAAAAGTACAATCTTTATTCTACTAATTGACAGTTTTCGCTGACATCATCAATGCCACATGTCGCGATTCTGTGCAATTTTTTCCCGCCAAAATTCAATGCTTACATCATTCCTCATATAATATGATTTTAAATATACATTCATTATCTACAATAATCATGTTTATACTAATTTTATACATAACAAAAATAAAATGTTGGTTTTACTAACAATATAATATTTGTACTAAATTTATTACTTACTTATTTTAATATTTTACTTTTTATTTTAATCCTATAATAAAATCGACAGCTAAGCAACTTAATCTATTATTTTGTTTCCAACTCCTATCTAATATACAAAGCAATCACCACAGGGACACGTGTCACCCTGTGGTGATACTTTGACTTTTCAACATGACCCCACTAACTTTCTTGGGAATTCAATTCATTCAATTCAATTCATTCAATTCATTCTATCATTCACACGCCTTCTGCAATTATTTATTTAATTTAATTCATTCACTTCATTCATCATTCACACGCCTTCCTTAATTTTTTAATTTTGTCATATGTACGTGATTTGTATGTGTCTTAATTACATACAAATGAAAATTACATTAAAATTACAATAATAAAAATTACATTAAAAATACAATAATGAAAATGAAAATTACATTATCACATTATTAATTGCATCACAGAATACAAAATTTAAATAATTTGAAAACAACTTGGAAATAATATTGAAAAATATTGTTCAAATTTTAGTAAGATACTAGATATTAAGATAATATTAAGATACGAAGATTAAGATAAGAGTATGATTATTATTTATAATATTTGTTGTATTTTAAAATACTATATTTTGTGTTTAATAAGATTGAGATAAGATAAGAATAATATAAAAGTAATATAAAATAAAATAAAAATATTACAGAATTAACAAAATAATAACCTACAGAATTAACAAAATAATAACCTACAGAATTAAAAATAACAATTATCATTATAATTACTAATTACTAAATACAATTACAATTGTTTAATAAAATAAAAAATAATCATTGATTGATGTCAACAAGAAAAAAAGTGACATACTAATGACGGTGCATCTTAAGTACCAATTTCATCCTTAGTAGATGCATCAATCATCCTTTTGTAATTTGAAATCAACAAAGGCCGCTTGATGGTGATCGATAGTGATCGAATAGAGTAGTGGCTGATGTGTTCGTCTAAAAGCTTGAGGCGGAGATGGGCATGGGCGGCGCACGTATTTATTTTGTCTAAAAGCTTGCCCAACAGTGGCGGAGGAACATCGAGACTTAGGTTTTCAAAAGTAGGTTGGCTTAGGGAGTAATTATTTATATTGGTTAAAATTTTAGGGTTAGTGATTTTAAACTGATAATGTGTTTGTGTACTTTATTTGAACTCAGTGTTTAACTTTGCTTGGACTTATTTGTTTTAAATCATATTCCTAATATTTTTAGCCCAATTAACTTAGTCCAAAAACATTTAATCATGTATATAAATTTAAATTTAACTTCAGATAGTTAAATATTATATTCTCATTTCTTATAAAATTACTTTAGAAAAAGTTGTAGGACATGTCTAAAATTAATTTAAATATAAGTTTTTATACCAGAATTTAAATTATTTATTTTCTAGCATTTAATTATTTATTTTTCACAACACATTAAAATACAATATAATTTAAATAAATTAACACCTAAAGACTATGAAACAAAAATGTCAATCATTACCTTAATAATTAACAAAATAATTACAAGCATAAATAACATACCCGTCCAATTCACATTGTATATAAATAACAATGTGAACTGGACGGATATGTTATTATATACAATGTGAATTGCAAAAATTTACAAATAACATACCCGGAAATTTACAATTTGTATACAATGTGAATTGGACGGGTATGTTATTTATATATATTAACTTATTTATATACAATGCAAATTGGACGGGTATGTTATTTATAAAATTTGGACGGGTATGTTATAAATAATTGAATTGGACGGATATGTTATTTATATACAATGTGAATTGGACGGGTATGTTATTTATATACTGTGCGAATTGCACGGGCATAAATAACATATAAATAAGTTAATATTTATAAATTGGACGGGAATGTTATTTATATATATTAACATACCCGTCCAATTCATAAACAACATATAAATTAACTTATTTAAGTATGCCTAAATAATTATAAAAACATAATGTGAATTTGCACGGGCATACCCATAAGTGTCATTCAATGTCCATCGTTCCTACTTAAAAAACTTCTTATAAGATTCATTCAATGTCTGCCGTTATTCCTACTTAAAAAACTTCTTATAACAATTTGCACGGGCATACCCTTTTAAAAACTTTTTATAAAACTCATTCAATATACGTCGTTCCTACTTGAACTACTAAAAGAACATACCCGTGCAATTTGCACGGGCATACCCGTAAGTGTCATTAACCCTATTATAAAGCGACTCTAATAGCTATATTTTTTTACTTAAATTATAAAAGTAGCATACCCGTGCAAGTTGCACGGGCATAACACTAATGAAATATTAATTGAGATTAAATTATACTCTGTATAATTTGCACGGGCATAAATATCAAAATACGGGCATAATACAATGGATGTACAATTTACTAATGATTGTACAGTGAACCATATTTTTATATTCTTTTCTTTCATCTTTACTTTTTTCTGTAATGCCTTAAAATTTTCGATTAGTTATTGTTGTTTGTCATATAATTTTAAACAACATACCTATATCTTTGAGAATTATAGTATCGTGTATTATCATATTGTTGTATTATTATTTCATGGTTGTTTGTCATATAATTTGTTGTTTTAAGTGCTTTTCATTGTTACATATATATACACATTGATCATTTTAAAAAACTTATTTATTAAATCCATTATATAATGACTATATTATTCATAAATTCCTCAATGAACTTCGTAAAGAACAAACCCGTGCAATTTGCACGGGCATAAGTTTTTTGCATTTTGCACGGGCATAAAATTATACATTAAAAAAATATTTTTTTTGCATTATGCACGGGCATAAAATTATACAACAATTTTTATAGTATTTTGTTGGATAACAGTACGGAGTAAGTTTTTTGCAGTTTGCACAGGCATAAAATTGTACATTAAATTATTTTTTATTTTTTATTTTTTTTTCCATTTGCACGAACATAAAATTGTTAGTTTTCATATAATAATGATAATTTGCACGGGTATAATTGTTATTTGTCATGTAATAATAATAATGAAAAATTGTACGGGTATAAAACTGTTATTTGTCATAAATAATGATAATTTGCACGGGTATAAAATTGTTATTTGTGCGGGTATAATTAAAATTGTTATTTGTGCGGGCGTATAGTTGTTATTTTTCATATAATAATGATAAATTGCACGGGTATAAAATTATTTTTTGTCATATAATAATGATAATTTGTACATGCATAAAATTGTTATTTCTACATGCATAAAATTGTTGTTTGTCATACGGTAATGTTAATTTGCATGGCATAAAATTGTTATTTGTACGAGCATAAAATTTTTATTTATCATATAATAATGATAATTTGCACGGGTATAAAATTCTTATTTTTACGGGTATAAAATTATTTATTGTCATATAATTTCCTTTTTTAGGTGTTGTTGATGACACTAATTCATAGTGGTCGCTTCAAAAGGCGCCCTATATAAAGTCATTTTAAAACTCATTATTATCATTTGCCCCTACTTTAGGAGTCACAATTAAAAAGTACGGAGTGTCTGAAAATTATGATTTGCGATAGTGAAAAATAGGTCTTATATAGAACAAATAACGTAATTTATAAGTTATTATTTACTTTTACCTTAACATTTCCTATAATGGTTTGAATTTTTATATTACTTATGATTATGATTGTTTGTCATATAATTTCGTTGTTTTAAGTGTTTTTCAGTGATACGTATACACATTTGATTTTTATAAACGACGCTTTTATTAAATTTATCATACAACGATTTCATTATTCGTATATTCCTACTTAAATTTTATAAAAAACTTACCCGTGCAATTTGCACGGGCATAACACTAGTCATACATACAAAGGAATAACCACAGGGACACATGTCACCCTGTGGTTAAACCTTGACTTCTCAAAGTGGGGCCCCCCACTATTTCTACACAATTAATTTCTAAATTTAATCTTTAACATACTGCATTTTGCATAGTAAACAAATGAATATTTATTTTTACAGTTATTTTATTTTTTAATTTTTTTTTTTTTTAGTGTTGATAATTACAAAATACAATTATAAAATTAAACAATTATAACTTAATAGACTAAAACACTAAATTGTATTCATTACTATTTCAATTACATAGGTTGTTAATAGTTTATATCTAAAAGAAACATAGATAATTATGCTATGAAAAAAAAAAAAAACTTTGTAATGTAACATATTTAAAACACCTAGGCCGCCATCTACACGAGTTTAAACTAATTCATCAAAAATCTCCACACTAACTTTGCATGTTTAAAGCATACCCGTGCAATATGCACTGGTTTAAATTAATTTGCAATTTGTACATGTTTAAAAAAATTCACATATTTAAAATGGTTGGATATAATATAAATTTTTAAATATTATTTTAATTTATATTGCTTAACAAAATGTCAAGAGATTTAAATTCTTTATTTTAAAATTTTATTTATAAAAGTAATCAAAAGAATATAATTAATAAATATAAAAAGTTTCTTAAACTCATTATCATCTGTTTCACGAATGTATTTATGCTAAAATGTGCTGACCAGATTTAGCTAGACTGTTGGGTGTTACTTTTCGGCCTGAAACAATTGAGGTATGGTGTCGCAGAGGGAACAGATTGTCCAAGCTAGTGAGACATATTGTAGCAGCGTGTGTAGTGGCTGGTATTTACAGCCTCTGGTGCACGAGGAACAAAGCGCGTTTGGATCATGTTGTGACTCATCCTGGCCTGCTGGTCAAGCGCGTTATAGAAGATGTGGTTACTCGTTTTAAAGTGAAGAACATGTCTGTATTATCCTTGTATGATCGTAGTTGGCTGAGTAAACTGTAGTGAGTGTGATGTCAACTTCAACTGTTTGGTTGTAATCGGGTTTTATTATTAATATACTTACATTTTCCCAAAAAAAAAAAGTTTCTTAAAGCGCGAATATTAGAAAACATAACCGTGAAATTTGCACGGGTCATATTTGATTTTATTATATTTTTTCACAAACGTAGCACAAGTGAGAATCATAATAATTGATAAACCCAAGTTTACATATTAAGTTGTGGAAAAAACTTTGTAATATACGGAATAACATATTTGTAATTAAACACCACGGTCACCCTTTACACGGGTCTAAAAGTCTTCACACTAACTCATTAGAAAACTTCACACTAACTTTACATAATTAAAACAAACTAATAAGATAATTTCTCTTGACATTGTGCTTTACAGTAACAACTAATAAGAGCTAGATGCTATACACATGAACAATGACAGATTGACAGGGTCATGAGCATAAATGTCCAAGTATTATTAAGTGTTAATTTGTATAATAGTTGATAAAGTAATTACTCTGTATAATTTAACAATTAGCAATATACATTGTAATTAAATTATACTCTGTGTAATTTGCACGGGCATAAATGTCAAAATACGAGTATAAAACAATGGATGTACAGTTTACTAATTATTGTACAGTGTACCATATTGTTATTTTCTTTTCTTTCATCTTTACTTTTTTATGCAATGCTTTAACATTTTCGATTAGTTATTATTGTTTGTCATATAATTTTAAACAACATACCTGAATCTTTGAGAATTATAGTAACGTGTATTATCATATTGCTGTATTATTTCATTGTCATATAATTTGTTGTTTTAAGTGTTTTTCATTATTATCATTTTAAAAAACTTCATTATTAAATCTATTATATAATAACTATATTATTCATAAATTACTAAGTGAACTTCGTAAACAACAAGGCTGTGCAATTTGCACGGGCATAAAATTATATTTTCATTTTTTTTTTTTTGCACGGATATAAAATTATACAACAATTTTTATACTATTTAGTAGGATAACAGTACGGAGTAAGGTTTTTGCGTTTTGCACGGGCATAAAATTATACATTAATTTTTTTTTTTATTATTTATTTTTAGTTTTTGCAATTTGCACGGGCATAAAATTATTAGTTATCATATAATAATGATAATTTGCACGGGTATGAAATTGTTATTTGTACGGGTATAAAACTGTTATTCGTCATATAATAATGATAAATTGTGAGGGTATAAAATTGTTATTTGTTATATAATAATGATAATTTGCACGAGTATAAAATTCTTATTTGTACGAGCGTATAATTGTTATTTTTCATCTAATAATGATAAATTGGACGGGTATAGAATTGTTTTTGTCATATAATAGTGATAATTTGCACATGCATAAAATAGTTATTTATTTTATATAAGACATATTTTTCACTATCGCAAATAATATAATGACTATATTATTCATAAATTCCTAAATGAACTTCGTTTTCAACAAGGCTTTGCAATTTGTACGGGCACAAGTTTTTTGCATTTTGCACGGGCATAAAATTATATTTTCAAAAAATCAAATTTTTTTTTTTACATTTTGCACGGATATAAAATTATACAACAATTTTTTTAGTATTTAGTAGGATAACAGTACAGAGTATGTTTTTTGCATTTTGCACGAGCATAAAATTATACATTAATTTTTTTTATATTAATTTTTTTTTTTTTTTATTTTTTATTTTATTTTATTTTATTTTATTTTTTTTTTTTGCAATTTGCACGGGCATAAAATTGTTAGTTGTCATATAATAATGATAATTTGCACGGGTATAAAATTGTTATTTGTACGGGTATAAAATTATTAATTGTCATATAATAATGATAAATTGTACGGGTATAAAATTGTTATTTGTGATATAATAATGATAATTTGCACGAGTATAAAATTGTTATTTGTACGGGCGTATATTTGTTATTTTTCATCTAATAATGATAAATTGCACGGGTATAGAATTATTTTTGTCATATAATAGAGATAATTTGTACTCCCTCCGTCCCGGTCATTTGTTTACACTTTCCATTTATGGGTGTACGGGTCATTTGTTTACACTTTCCATAAATGTCTATGGTGACCCACTTGTGGAGGTGGACGCAACTTCCTTAACCAATCACATTGTTTTATTTTACCCACTTTGTACTTATATTATTATTTTATAGTTTTTTATTTACCTCTCTCCTCACATCAATAAATGTGTATAAAGTAAATGTAAACAAATCACCGAAACGGAGGGAGTACATGCATAAAATTGTTATTTGTATATGCATAAAATTGTTATTTGTACATGCATAAAATTGTTGTTTGTCATATAATAACGTTAATTTGCGCGGGCATAAAATTGGTATTTGTACGGGAATAAAAAATTTATTTGTCATATGATAATGATAATTTGTACGGGCATAAAATTATTTATTGTCATATAATTTTCTTTTTTAGGTGCTTTTGATGACACTTATTCATAGTGGTCACTTCAAAAGGCGCTCTTTATAAACTCATTTTAAAACTCATTATTATCATTTGCCTCTATTTCAAGAGTCACAATTAAAAAGTATCTGAAAATTATTATTTGCGATAGTAAAAAATATGTCTAACATAAAATAAATAACGTAGTTTATAAGGGAGTCTTTGAGAAAATTAGAATATGTTTACCATCTGAGTATTATTTCCTTTTATCTTAACCTTTGCTGTAATGGTTTGAAATTTTATATTACTTATGTTTGTTATTGTTTGTCATATAATCTCAATGTTTTAAATGCTTTTTAGTAACACGTACACACATTTAATTTTTATAAAAGACGTTCTTATTAAACTTATTATACAACGACTTTATTATTTGTATAATCCTACTTAAATTTTATAAAAAACTTACCCGTGCAATTTGCACGGGCATAACACTAGTTCTTACATAAGTGTAAGTGTACATATATGTTAAAGAAGAGTTGTGAGTTCAATTTGATAATTTGTACTTTATCATATTAGATGATTATGTGATAAATTATAAGTATTTGTGGGACAAATATTGAAAACAAATTGGACCCATAATAAGGGCCTAAAACCGTCCAAGCAAGGGAAGAGGGAGAGAAGATTCTCATTTTTGTCTTTAGCCTTTGTTATTCACATGCATGCTTAAACATCATGATTACAAAGCTAGCTATTGTTCTTTACAATATGAAACAACTTTCCCCCTCTTCCATGCATAGGAGGCCGGCCCCTTGAGTGTCTTACACACTCTTGAATTGCTTGTTTTGTTAATAAAAACACAAGGCCTAAGTGACAGGATATGATATACATGCATTTGTTTTTCCTCTTCATCTCTCTCAAAAACTCTCTCTACACTATTCCTCTAAAATAAGAAATATGTTCTTATATTTTCTAAATACTACTAAGTGTTAGTAGTAATAATATTTACATATTATCAAGCTACTATTAGTGATTTCTAGATCAAAGTCACTAGTAGTTTTGGAGTTGTTCTTGGGTGCAACAAGAAGGAGGTTTCCTCTTTTGGAAACTTGGGTTTGGAAGATCATCCTACTTACTAGCTCAAGAAACAAAATAAGAAAGGAGTTCTTATTTTGTGCCCATATTTCCCTTTTAGAAAGGTATAAATTTCTATAAACTTATAACAAAGTATATTTGTTACCACATAGATCTTGCTCATCAAATTAGAGTAATTTGATTTATACTAATATTTGATTAGTGAAGGGTATGAGCTCCCTACATCTCGTCCGTGATGTGTGCTTTTGAGGAAAAGCTTTCGCAGGGGGAGAAGTCTTGGGTGTTGCGTAGTGCTTATGGTCCTTTGGTCGAGCACTGGAGGGCGATCGCGAGGTCGAGGCTGACGGCGAACCTGATGTTGATCAGGGCCTTCCTTGACAGGTACTGGGACACTACTACGACATTTCACATGCCCTGCTTTGAGGCCGGCATTACTTTGTCAGGGTATGCGGTCAAGACGGGGCTGCCGTTCGGTGACCGTGACATGAGCTTTGGGTTCGCGCCGTCCATTGTGGACGAGGTGGTGCCTACTGCGATTGGCGGCGGTTTGGAGGTGGAGTATGAAGGTAAACCACCTTATGTTATCAAGACGAGCTACATCTTGGAGTATTTCGAGGCGAAGACCGAGCGGAGGCCCCTCTGACTGGAGTGACGAGCAGAACGCTCGTATGTGGCTGTGGTGGTTCGTTAGCGCCGTGTACTTCGGCGATAAGGGTGAGCGGGCGACGACATCGGTCCTTATGCATCTCATAGACTGGGGTGCAATTGGGACGTTTGACTGGGTGTCGCCGTCCTTGGGCTTGTGCATTCGCTTTTGCATGGACGCGGTGAGACCGCGGGTCATGCAACGAGGGTCGAGACTGTCCTTAGTCTCACCTGGGTTCGTGATGGAGGTATGTATTGATCTTGTTCTTGTTTATCTTGTTTATGTCTTTGCTTGATTTTGTTGTTTTGTTAACTTGTCTTCGTATGTGCAGTCGTGGATCTTCAGTCACTTCCCCTTTCTGCTGCCGGCGCATGCCGTGACGATCCAGAGAGAGTATCCGGCGGTGCGTACTTGGGGCACGTGTAATCGTGCGGCCTTTGACTGGTCGTACGATGAGGTTCGGGTGCGTCTGAACCTCATGGAGTTTGATCAGGTTTTCGTTTGAACCATTTTAAATAGATTGTACTTAAAATGATTGTATTTATGGATGTTTGTTCTTGTTGTAGTTCGTGTCATTCCCATGGGGCCAGTACACGGGTATTCCTGAGGGCATCAGGCCGCGGTTTGCATTGCGTGACACCCAACGTTTGTACTTGGCGACGCCGTATGGACCGGTTTGGTATCTCGGAGAGCGTCTGGTCTACCAGGCAGGGTGGCCGGCTCCAGTGGTGCCTAAGGACCCGCCGAGAGTCCTTTTTGAGAGGGGAGTTTCAGCACAGGATCGCGTGACGCTGTATGGAGAGAGACAGTCGGGGAGTCTTCTTTGTCCTGGGGAAGACTATGGCCAGTTCGCTCAGTCTCGGCTTGCTTGTGGACCGATTGAGTGCAAGCGGGGCTAAATTTAGGAATTCAGGAATGCTGAATTAGACCTTGTTAATGTAAAAGGGCTAATTGTAGTGCAAATGCGAAGCTCATGCCAAATGAAGCAGGACGAAGACCTAGCTAGACTCCAAATGGACAAAATGAACGTTTATTTAAATGTGATGTGAAGCGACCTAAATCATTTTAACATTTCAAAACGACTCAAAATGAATTCGACATAGTTAGAACCGTTTAAGTCAATGTTAAAGCATGCGTAATAAAAGTCCGTGATACATCACAGGGTTTTGTTTGGGAGGGTACGGATATGGGTATCCACACCACCCTCGTCGGGGTAAAACATCTTTGGGCCACTCGAGGAGAAGTTGCTGAAAATGCGTGGCCACGCTCGGTAAGAATCTACGGTAGATTCTCCGGTCAGACAGCTACTCTCCATATCGAGGAAACCACTCAAGATATATATCTTTTGATGCAAGTACGACCTGTAAGACACCTTGCATTGAGTGGAAGATGTGAAACGGACATGAGAATTGGTAATGCACAACTTGTCTCGGACAAGTGGGAGATTGTTAGAGTAAGTGTCCTCCACAAATAGTGCGATTACTTAATAAATCTCAATTAAGGAATACGTGAGGATAATCCTGTATTATTGTCAATTGATTAACGTAAATCAATAACGGATGGCTGACTAGAGTTTGACGATATTGTCGTGAGACGGCGGTAATCAATTGATCCCTTTAAGTCACACCTATAGGAACGTACTCCAAATGATAAAGCTAATTAATTCTATGAGATACGATTAGATTAGTAACTTGATAAATCGACTAACGGTTAGTCAGTGAATTAATTTAGAGAGAAATCGAGTTGTGAACTCGGATGATTGAATTTATATCGATAAAATTATTATAGGAGATGGAATTAGTGATTAACCGTTAATTCAATAATAGTGTACATTTTGACTAATGAGATTAGTAAAAGTACAATTTTAATATATGTGTAAGTGTACATGTATATTAAGAAAGAGTTTAATTAATTTACACTTTATTATATTAGATAACTAAGTGATAAATTATAAGTATTTGTGAGACAAATATTGAAAACAAAATAGACCCACCAAAGGGTCCTATGGACCGTCCAAATAGTGGGAGAAAGGAGGAGAAGATTCCTCCTTGTCTTATTCTATTTGTTTGGCACATTGTTGCATGAAACACAATGATGGCTTTGCATGCATTTGTTCTAAACAATGCAAAAACTCTTCTCTTCTCTTCTCCCTATGGGCCCGCCTACATGGAGTGTGCAACACACTTCATTTTGCTTGTTTTCTTTATAAAACACAAGGCCAAGAGAGAGTAAAGATCATTCATGCATTTTACACTTATCTCTCCACTTTTCTCTCTAAACTTTCTCTAAATAATAAGTAACAAGTACTTATACTTTCATTAATATTACTAGTGTAGTAATAATATTATTCACATATTATCAAGTGTTGACTGGTGATTTCTAGATCAAAATCATTAGTAAATTTGGTGTACTTCTTGGGTGCAACAAGAAGGAGGTTTCCTACTTTGGAAACTTGGGTTTTGGAGGATCATCCTAACTCATAGCTCAAGAAACAAATCGAGAAAAAAGTTCTCGTATTTGTGCCCATTTTATTCCTTAAGAGAAGGTATAAATTTCTATAAACTTGTACAACAAAGTTTGTTTGTAACTACATAGATCTTGCTCATCAAATTAGAGTAATTTGATTTACACTAATATTGGATTAGTGAAGGTTATGAGATCCCTACATTGTTGTGTGTATATATTGTGGTTTAATGGATTGTGATTGTGACTTATATTGGATGTATGGTTTGGATATTCTGCAGCAATAATATTTTGTATCGTCGTATTGACGGGAAATTAAAAAATTCTGTATTATTTTTTTTTTAAAAAAAATGATTAAAAAACGGTTTTCCATATAAAACCGTTATTTAAAAGTAATATTTTCTAAAACAAATTTGATTAAACAAAACGGTTTTTATTATTAAAATAACGGGTAAAATATAAAAGAGGTATATTATTACGGATTTTATAAAACAGCTACAGTTTAAAATCCGTTTTATAAAATTTAACATTTAAAACGGTTTTTAAAAATAACCGTTTTATAAAATATAATATATAAAATAGTTTTTAATATAACCGTTTTATATATTGTATTATATAAAATGGTTATAAATGTAAACCATTTTTGTTTTTTATTATATAAAACGGATTTCTAAAATAACCGTTTTATAAAATATAGTATATAAAACGGTTTTTAATATAACCGTTTTATATATTGTATTATATAAAACGGTTATAAATGTAAACCCTTTCTGTTTTTTGTTATATAAAACGGATTTATTTCTAGAGAAAACCGTTTTATATACTCCCTCCGTCCCGGTCATTTGTTTACCCTTTCCATTTATGGGTACACGGGTCATTTGTTTACACTTTCCATAAATGTCTATGGTGACCCACTTGTGCAAGTGGACCCAACTTCCTTAACCAATCACATTGTTTTATTTTTCCACTTTGTACTTATATTATTATTTTTATAGTTTTTTTATTTACCTCTCTCCTCACATCGATAAATGTGTATAAAGTAAATGTAACCAAATCACCGAAACGGAGGGAGTAGTTATAAAAAACGGTTATTTATAACCGTTTTATTTAATATAAAAAACGGTTTTGCTATTTTTTTGTGTTGTTTTTAACTTTAAACAACGGCCAAGGAAACAACGGATATTTTTGTTATAAATAACGGTTTTTTTTTGGTGTTGTTTTTGCCTTATTTTGTAGTAGTGTGTGATTTTTTTGGAAAATGAAAAACGAAGAAGAAAAGTCGAAAATGAAAAGCAAAGCGTTCCTCCCCCCAAACCAAACAACACATTGTTCCAAATAATGTGTCCTAAAACACATCAACACGGAACCATAAAATAAGGGAGAAAAACGGTAAAAGTCTCAAAAGAAACAAAGTACATACAAGATATTTACAAAATGAAACATCCCCCCAAACCAGCTTCAAACGGGGGGCTTAGCAACAGGTACTAGAAGTACCACCATCCGTGGGTCGCGTCGTACACGAACCCACTACCATCGTCCTCTTCATCGTCATATCCATCATCGTCATCCACTCGACCATCACTATCAACAGCTCCAATTGGTTGGCTTGCAGCAAAGCCAACTCCATCCTTGCTCAATGCATTCTTGGTCACATTATTACCCGCTTCCGTCCTCCCTAAAGTACCTGCAACCAAGTCACAACAAAGCACGGCCTCAAGAGGGTCTCCCTCGAGGACTTTAGGTAAGTTCTCCACAACACAAGCATCTATGACATCAACCACAAAGACATGCTCCTCCAACATGGGACGCTTTAAAGCGGTCGATAGATTAAAAGTAATTTTATCACCTCCGACATCCAAAGTCAACTTGTCGTTCTTGACGTCGATAATTGCACTAGCAGTGTGCAAGAAAGGCCAACCCAAAATGATAGGAATTTGGGAGTCCTCGGCCATGTCTAGAACGACAAAGTCGACAGGGATGAAAAATTTACCAACCTTGACAGGAACGTCCTCCAAAACACCTAGAGGGCGTTTGACAGAACGGCCCGCCATTTGGAGCGTGATGTTTGTAACTTTCAAGGGCCCCATGTTAAGCTTCTCGCACACCGAGTACGGCATGACGCTCACCCTTGCACCTAGGCTACATAGAGCATTATCAATAAAAAGTAGTGGCTATAGTGCAAGGAATATGGAAGCTACCCGAATCTTTTAACTTAGGAGGAGACTGGTTTTGTAAAAGTGCAGTGCATTCGGCAGTGAAGGCCACAGTCTCGACCTCGTTGAAAGATCTTTTACGGGTGAGGATGTCTTTTAAAAACTTAGGATAGGCCGGGATTTGAGTGACTAAATCAGTAAAAGGAACCGTTACCTTCAAGTCTTTGACAACCTCCATAAACTTACCGAATTGGTCGTCAAGCTTAGACTTTACCACTCGACTCGGGAATGGTAATCGGATTTGAATCGGCGGCTCTGCGGCTTAGCTTTCGCTTGCTCCTTGGCCTTGTTCTCCACGTGTGCTCCACCAGGGCCCACGGCCTCCTTGGGCTGCCCACCATCATTCACGGCACTACCACCTTGCGTAGCACCTGCACTCAAATCATTCTCAACACACACATCGTTAGTGGAAACAGTAGGACTTACCTTACTCACCTTCACGGGAGGCACATCAACATTGGGCATAGATGGCCCATCATCGCTTGTTCCACTTCGCAAGGAGATGGCGTTGGCGGTCTCATGGGGTGTCTTAGGTTGAGATGGGAGTGCTCCGGGTGCCCTTGTGTTGCTAGAAGACGCAAGTTGAGCCAATTGAGTATCCATGGCCTTGTTGTGAGCAACCAAGGATTGGATAGTAGCGTCTTTAGCTTGTGCCTCCTTCTCCATTTTGGCCATCATGGCCTCTTGGTTCTTTTGCATTGTGAACATCATGGCCCTCATCTCAGCCATGGGATCGGAAGCGGAATGAGGAGCAACGGGTGGTTGATATTGTGGTCTAACAAAACCCGGTGGGTTGTAGGGACGGGGAGCATTATAAGGAGTAAAGTTTTGTTGTGGGCTGTTTTGAGGTTGTTGTTGTTGGGGATTCAAGACATTTTGGCTTTTATAGGACAAGTTTGGATGATTCCTATAGCCTTCATTGTAGTAATTTGAGTAGGGATTGTTTTGAGTGTGTAAAGCGTGGACATGGTGTAGTTGAGATTGAGTGTTCATACCTCGTCATTCCACGGAAGTGTGACCGGATGCTCCACAAGAATCACACGGAGGATCATAGGAAACATCCATTGCCGCCACCGATTGTCCTCGAGCTTGGGAGGAACTAGCTTGCATTTGACTCATCATGGTGGTCATTGCATTCACCTTCGCCGTAAGCAATGCCACCGCGTCGACATCGTGCTTACCTCCACCCCTAGGAACGTTCCTAGCATTACCATATTGAGCATCGTGGATAGCCATGGCTTCAATGGTGTCAAAAGCCTCCTCTACATCGATGTTATCAAACCTACCATTCGCCGCGGAGTCAAGCACTTGGCGTGACTCATTGTACAATCCATTGTAGAATTGCATGACTAGAAACCACTTGTCAAGACCATGGTGAGGACATTGGCGTTGGAGCTCCTTGTACCTTTCCCATGCTTCGAACAATGACTCGTCACCTCGTTGGCGAAAGCTAGTTAGTTGACTCCTAAGCATAGCCGTCTTCTCCGGTGGAAAGTATTTTTGGTAGAAGGCTAATGCTAGAGTACTCCAATCGGTCACACCATGAGCTACGCGATTCAACGAGTTCAACCATAGCTTTGCTTTATCCCTAAGTGAGAACGGGAAAAGCATTTCGCGGATTTGATCTTGTGTGACTCCGGCTTGCTTAATTGTTGAGCAATAGTCGCAAAAGTTTTGCACATGGAGGTTAGGATTCTCCCCGGGGCTTCCCCCAAACTGACTACGCTCGATCAAGCTTATAAAGGCGGGCTTGATCTCAAAGTTGTTGGCCGCAATAGCCGGCATAGCATTGCCGGTAAGAATTTAAGCCGCGGTAGGCTTTTAGTGATCCGAGAGCTTCACCATGACTTTAGGCAATGGAGGTTCGAGTTCAATGTGAGCTTCCTCGGTGGATGAAGCTTCAAGTTGCTTTAGTAGACTCTTGCGCGCAAGGAATGTACACTCCGGTTCAGGATCAAACTGAATGTCCTTATTAGCTTGAGACGTACGTGATTTCCTAACCATACACAACACTAGAGCAGCTTTGAGAAGCGGCCTTAAGGAATTGAGGTTCCTTGAGAAAAAAACAAAAGACTAGAAACAAGCAACGAAACAAAAACAAAAGCCGTCTTCCCGGCAACGGCGCCAAAATTTGATAGGCTTAATCGTACTCGCCTAGTCAAAGATAAACCTGACAACACCTATGGGTAGATAGGGTAAGTCGGGGTCGAGTCCACAAGGAGAAGGTTGCTTATGTAGGTTACCTATGGAATTATTCTAGTCTCGGTCGGTACGTTTGTTAGATGATTCTATAGCTAGAGTGAATGTAAGGGTTTAACTTAAAAGGAGAGAGTCTAGGAAGTCGGGTTAGACAAGGGTAAGTTAGGTCAAGAATTATGATCGGGATGAGTAAGGAATCGCACATGCTAAGGGTATAGCTCGTCCTCTCGGTCTTAAGCTTCCTCTAGGTCTCGAATGCGGGCTCTTGCAACTTACAATCGAGGGTCCTAATGTTTAGTCTTGTGCCTCTCCTAGAACTAGGCTTTCGTTCTTAAGTTCAAGGGTGCTAGATACTTGCTAAAACGTGATCAAGGAATCAACAAGCGTAAACAAGCAAAGACTAAACAAAGCAAGCACAAAACCTAACTCAAAAAGATCATCAAACACAACCAAAACCAACACCCATGCTTCACCCTTCTCCCTATATGAATAAACTACTCACACATGATAAAAATGATAATCAAAGCAAGGGAGAAGAATGAAAACATGATCACTAACAAAAGGAGATGAAAATAATTAACAACAAAGGAGAGAAGAAATTCAATACCAAAATCAGAAAATTCAAAGAGAGGATGAAGAACAACAGCAACAAAAACCAAATAGGATGATCAAACAACGTACTCGAGTCGGGAATTCAAATCACAAAATGCAAAATTATTGAAACCCTAAGTTTTGGAGATCGAGAAGCAAGTTTAGAATGTCCTAAAAAATAGTGTAAAAAGCATAGGAGAAACTAATGTACGAAACCCCTTTAAAATAGACGAAGTATTTAAGCACACGAGGAGTCGGGACCCGTCCCAGGGCTCCGGGACCACCCTCCCGTCCGGGCCATCCCGACCGGGACACTCCTTGTCCCGTGGAGTTCAGTTTTTGCTCCAACTTTGGCACTTTTCTTACTTAGCTTCTTTTGCATTGTTTGTCGTCCCAAGGCATAGGGACGAGGCCTAGGTCGTCCCGAGGGGTAGGGACAAGTCAATATTGATCATGTGAGCTTCAAATCCCGTCCCAAGGTCCCGGGACACCTTCATACATTGAAATGTGGCTCGTACGCAACCGAAACGGCACGAAACCAACTCGAAACACCACGAAACTTAATGAAACTTCACGAAACCTCCCGACCAGCATCCTACTCTCCAAATAAGCGCGTTTCCCTACAAAATAGACTTAAAAACGTAGCAGGGCCAAAACGGAGAGAAATATGAGCTGAAATGCAAATAAAAGCACGAGAATCGCAAAGCAACGCTAATGAACAAGGGGCTATAAGTACATAAATATACGACACATCAGGGATCGGGCAAAACTCCTAATTTTCGTATTTTCCTAATTTCGATTTGACGTATTTTGGAAAGATACGGTATAATCTCTTGCTTAGACCTCAAGAATACCGAGTGTAAGCCTTCTAGAAGCTACACAAGATATTTTTTGAAAGCTTAGGGCCTTGAAATGCGGGCCAAGAGCGGGCTAGACACGGTTATGGACCCGAGATCTGAAAATGTGAAAGAGGTGTATTTTGTTGTGGGTTTTGAAATAGGAAGACCCACGAGGTCGTATTTTGCGAATGAAAATGCTAAACGGTGGTTTTAGCTACTAAGCCTAAATTTAGGAATTTAGGGGAGTTGAATTGGGCCTTGTAAATGTAAAAGGACCAATCAAATTGCAAAGGGGATGCTCATGTCGGTTGAATGGAGACGCGAATCAAGTTAGACTTTAAATTAACCAAATGACATTTATTTAAGCGTCATGAGACATTTCGACTCATTTTAACATTTGAACGACCTAATTAGAATTCGACATAATTAGTACCATCTAATTCAGAGTTAAAGCATGCGTATTTAAAGTCTGTTACATCATAGGGCTTGTTTTGGGAGGGTAAGGATACGGGTATCCACAGCTATAGGGGATGTCATCGTTTAAATTTGATTGAAACCTTTTAAAGAACACTACTACAATTTGTTACTTGCACCACGACAAAATTCGTGGCGCAAGTACTAAATTTCCTTGGCTATAACACTTTGCCACGGAAATTTAGGCCGAGGCGCAAGTAGCCGTGGCAAATAAATAGCCACGGGAAAAACTTAATCGTGGCTAGATTTCATTTTTTTGCCATGGATTATCCCGTTGAACGCGTCTTGGACTCGAAGATGGGAATCTTAGAATTGAAGGCGTGTCGATACCTATCGGTCTAAGGCAATGGTAAAAAACTATAGTCAGAAAAGCCTACGTAAAAGTAATCTCTACTAATTCAAAAACAAATTTTCAATTTCGATGTTTGAGCTAATGAAAGGCTATGTACAAAAGCGAATATGAATCGATAAAGATGTGTAAAATAAATGTAAATCGTCAAAGTTATGACGTATCGCTATAAGAAATATACGTAATTATTAATTCATTGTTTTGAATTATTATATAATGGTTATTTTCTGAATCGTATTCAATTCTAATATTTTGTAAAAAAAACCCTCAGTTTTGCATGTTTAAAAAGACTACTTTAAACTGTACAAGTTATGTCGAATACGTGTTTGGTCAAATTTAATGCATGAATGAGAGTTTGCGTAATCTAAAGTGGTATCCGTTTGTTCGTTTTTATTTGAGTCGTTTGTTTATGCGATATTGGCGGGATAGGACGGATTGTTAATCTGAATTGCTACAATCGTATTACTAATACGGATTCACGATGCGAATATCGAGTCGTGTTAATGTAACCCGTTTTGTGCGAGTCTATGTCGAAGTCCAATCCGTAAGGTAAAGTTTTTACCTTAAAAATGCAAAGACAGTATTATAAAGAGAAGTAGATTATAATAATGTGTGTTAAATGAGGTAGTTAATAAAAGTATTTATAGTGGTTAGTTCGGGTGTATGTGTTAATATTAAGGAAATTGCCAGTTAACTGGCGATTAGGCGATTAGGTATGTTAACCGCAGGTATCTATCAGACAGAGTAGTTAATCGTAGGTATCTATCAGCCAGAGTTGTTAATCGCCATGTGACTGACAATTACTTTTGTAATCGCCAATTCACTGGCGATTTGTTTGGTGGGGTTTTGTACTTTGAAGTGACCGGGCCGTAGGTAGTTGGCCTAGGCTTTTGATTGTGTTTTGTTGTTGGGTTTTTTGTGACGTTTTTTGATCTGTTTTTGATAGGTTTTGTCATCTCGTGTTCGTGTTTCGTGTTTCGTATTTTGTTGGAATTTTTGGTTTCTTGGGCTAAAATAAAATTGATCGTCTTTGAGACGAATTATTTTGTGAAGAGTATTTTTGTCGTAAATTTTGGTTTTTTGGGATTGGTTTTTGGTTTGAGTTCTTGGGTATTTTGGGGCGATTCATGCGTTTTGGGTATTTTTCGAAAGAGAATTTTGTTGGTAAAAAGCTCGTCTCGCGTTTGTCGGCCCAAAATAAAATGACTAAACTAATACTCATTTTGCATAACATGAAAATTTGATTTTAATGCGTTAAATGACTAAAATGTTTCATACACGTTGCACTGTTTTGTCAATAAATAAAACACGCTTTCTAAAAATCCTTTTCATCATAGGGTTTTATGGATACGAGTATCTACAGGGAGTACTTTAGAATTCTGAGACGACATGCGCATAAACAACAAAACTACAAGAAAACGATGAGAAGCGGTCTCAAGGAACTAGAGTCCTTCAGATAAAGGAAATATCCTAAACGAAGCAAATTCTAACTAACAAAATTGTCTCCCCGGCAAAGACGCCAAAATTTGACAATGCTTAGTCGTATCAGTTATAGCAAAAATAAACCAACGAGACTACTAACTAATAGCTAGCGGCAAGTAAGTAGCGAATACACAGATAATCGGTGTAGTCACGAGTTACGTGTGAGGATCCACTTTAGTTATGATCCTACTGCATTATTGCATTTACCCCACTTATGGTAATATATATTCGGTGAAGGTAAGTATTTTCTTAATATTTTTACTTTTATATTTTTGGATAACAAAACCCAACTACATTGGTGCAGTAACTGGTGTGAATTTGCACCCGCGAGTTACTTAAGTAAACAAGGATAATCCTAACGTAAAAAGATCAAAGGTCGTGGGTTAAAGACAAGACTAAAAATAAACATGCAAATATCAGTATAGTGAAAATACTAGGGCCTTGTGACAACACTCCAGGATCGCAAGTTTTATAGGAATAATGATCAAATAGAATTGTGCAAATCAATTAAGGCACGAAAACGCTCTCTCGATACAATATTAACATTAAGTAGATTTAACAGGCTCTTGCTACATATTAAATCTAACTCATCAATTACACGTAAGTTTAATACCGATTAGGATCTCAATCTTAAACCAGTATCACCAAGATTCGATTAATTAAAGGCGTCCCAAAAATCAACTAATAATTAAGAACGTGCAGGAAGACATCGACTTCCACAATTCATTCAATCAAAGCAATTCAATCATAATCCTAGACTTTTGCCACAAATCCCATTCAACCCTATCAAAGGAATTATCTACGCATGATAAAATCTATATTAAGCAATTGATTGTACAAAATATAATGAATAAATAAAATGAACTTGAAGAACAATTGCAATTGAAATTAAACCTGAAGGAATGCTCGCAAAGTACGAACTATTGAATTTGATCTCAAAAGCAATGTAAAATAGATGTTAGACCTAAATATGTGCAAAACTGTTAAAGCTTATACAAATTTCAAGTAAAAATTGAGTAAAATAACATGCCTCAAAAGTGTAGGATTAGGTCTGATTGATACAAAACATCAAAAACTGCAAACCGGCTCAAACATAAACGACCCATTAATAAAACCCAATCCGGTGGGATTGGGTGATGTGATCTGGGCGGATCTCAGTCGACCAGTGCTACTTCTTCTCTTTTCTCGTTCTCTTCATTTTGTGCGTGCTTCCCGAGATCCCATGATGGCTCAAGCATGGTCTTGTAATCTCGATAGTCCTGTTGGCTTACTTTACTCGAAATTTGGCTCATGGCTGCCAAAACCAGCAAAACATAACAAAAGGTAGCAGTACCGCAATTCTTATCAAAGTAACTCGTAAAAAATAATAACTTCAACTGAATGCGAGCTATATGCGACTAACTGGTGCGGGTACTGGGGTGCGGAGACCACTCGGCGTCTTGCGTAAGGGTGTTAACGCGAATAAAGAGGAGCAGCTTAAGTTAAAAAGATTAAGTTAGAAAAACCTTTAAAACTTGATTTGGAGTCCCCACCAAATTATGCGATAATTTGGAACCCGCCTACATGTCTTGAGCTCTAACACACGTCATAGAGTTCAATGGCACGTCGACACCCATCTGTCTAAAACTATTGTGAAACCACGGATTCGGGGTGAGGGTACTCTCCCAAAGATTAATTCAATTTGTTTTATAAAAACCATTTAAAAAGGCCTACTTTAAAAATACCGATTATTAAGACGCGTCAACTATGACTAATACTAGCACAACGACTCAAACCATTCAAAATACCGATTTATGAAAATACGGTGTATTACAGTGGACCTATTGGAGATATGTAGTTCACAAATTCTTATGTGGGTCGTTCCTTACAATAAATTATTGTAAGTCCGACTAATTTGTACTCAATTATATAGTTTTTGTTCCATTTTAATGATAATTATGATTAATTGTCAGTAAATTTATTTTTACCCCTATAAGTGAATTTAGTAGATTTGTTTCATATTTTTATACCCTTTTAACTGCAATTTGTACTTTGATCTCACAGTAACTTAATGTGAGATCTGTCTTACAGGAGACTTACTGAAATAAGTTTCAAATAAACACCTTATTGTTCAATATTTAGCCGAGAACACTGTTTCGAGAAAAAGTTCCCATTGGAAATAGGTGACTTAGGATACCAATTGAAAAACATTTTATTTATTTTTTTTGCTAAAATGTAAGAATGTCATTAATTCAGCAAATCAGTACAAGGGATACAATTTATACTAACCAGATCACTTCTACACAAGCTTAACACTTCTAAGCCATATTAAATCATTTTTAGACCACTTACTCCTTTCACACAAATTGACTCTACTCCTTACTATAGATTGAATCAGTAGGCTAACACGTAAAGGATGCTCTACCAACAAATCACGTCTTGCCAAATTTCGTTGCCTCCAAATATAATACCAGCACGTTAAGAAGGTCACTGTCAAAACCTGTTTCTTCATTCTCGGCCACCTCCTTGAATTAACTGAGCTCAGCCAGTCCAAAACCACACCAGGCGAATGAAGCCAGTTCATAGTATGGAAGTATAGAAGTCTGCTAAATTGGCAGTCTTGAAACAAATGCACAAATGTTTCAGAATGCCCAGAGCAAATACAGCAGCTACTGTCAGTTGTCCTGCCAAAAGCTGCCAGTTTAGACCTTAGGAGGAGTCCCTCATGCTTGATCATCCAAGCCATAAAGGAAACTTTAGGGAGAGACAAAGGAATCCAAATGGACTTGTGCCACCCGACTTCCACCTTGGGTTCTCGAAAAATTTGTAGCACTCTTTTACCGAAAATCCATCCATCAAGGACGGCATATCCACAATCAAGTCCTTAACCTTAAAGATTTTCTTCCAATGCCAGCTAGAGTCATTAGAAGGCTGATATTCCAGCACATTTTTACCTTTTAAGTAGATATGATCAACCCACAAGACCCAAAGCCTATCAGCTTTGGTAACCAACCAATGTACCAGCTTACCTATCACAGAACAATTCCAAATCTGACTAATTTTCAAGCCAAGTCCACCCTCTTTCTTTGGACAGCAAACCTTCTCCCAGGAAACATGAGAGTAGCCATGATGCTCTGCTCTCCCTTCCCAAAGAAAGTTCCTGCAAATTGCATCAATCCTTAGAAGCACCCCCTTAGGAATGATGAAAATAGTAGCCCAGTAATTGAAGAGCGTAGACAACACTGACTGCACCAAAACTAGTCTTCCAGCATAGGATAAACACCTAGTACCAAAGCCTCTAATCCTCTCTACCACTTTATCAATCAAAGTGGCACAATCCCTCTTAGTAAGTCGACCAGCTGTTATTGGGACACCCAGTGACCCAGGTATTTGAAAGGCAAAACACCCTCAGTGTAACCTGACACCTGCAAAATCTCAGCCTTGAGACTGTCAGAAACACCATTGAAATATACATTAGACTTGGTAGCACTAATGTGGAGCCCAGAAGCTTTTGAAAAGGATGAAAAACTCCTTAACAAGACCATAATAGAGGAAGGGTCTCCTTTGCAGAATAAAAGGAGGTCATCAGCAAACATCAAGTGCATCAATTTCAAAGACTTACACAGTGGATGATAGGTAAATTGTAGGTTTATATCCGTATATAGACCTTAAAATCCACAGGATTATAATGAAAAACTTTATAAGATTTTAAAGTCATAAAACAAAATTGCATAACAAATTAAAAGAATAAGAATTAACCTTTTAATCCTTAAGAATTGGCCTAAGATCAATACCAAAAGTATGGTATCTCCTAATTATCTCACCCAAGATGTGTTCTTGATATGCCCTTGAGTTGCTAGAAATTTAGAGAGAAAACTGATTTTCTTTCTTAAGGAATTTTGTGTTGTGTGCTATATCAATTATGAATTAGGTTCGATGAGATTAGGAGAGTGTTTAGATTAAGTAGAGAGGAAGAAAACAATCCTCCTTCCCACACTAAACCACACGTCCAAAAAGAATTTGGGGTGGACTTTTCCACCTCAAATTTAAAAGCCCAAATTAATTAAAAAGTTTATCAAAACATATTTAATTAGTTTCTCTAGCTTTTAATATATAATATAATTTATAATATCCATATATTATAGTTAATCATAAATATCCTTATATTTATAATTTACTAATTAATTATAACTGATTAAAATTAATTAGCCTACATTTTACATAATAATTAAATATAACCTTTTATATTCAATTTCCGAATTACAGCTAATTCCTCTCATCTAATATTATTTAATCATTATTAAATAATACATTTGACTAACTTCTTAGTCATATTTGACTGACCTTTCAGTCCACAACACTAACTAACTATTTAGTCATTAAACAAGGCATCGATATGATTATTTTCTCAAATAATCACATCTCTCAAACACATCCTTTAGGTGTGACTCTTAGGGACCAGTTGATCACCGCCATCTGTATGACAATAACGTCAAACTTATCTAGCAAGCCAACCGTTATCGATAAACGTTAATCAACTGATTAAATAAAAAATGTACCCTGTGTACCTTTAGAGATTTATTTATGTTATCGCCCTAACTGTGGAGGACACTAACCCCAACAATCTTCCACTTGTCCGTACAAGTGTAGGTGCGATAACCGATTCTCATATCCATAATAAATTTCTCCCACTCAATGTAAACTAATTTGCAAAGTCCGTACTTCCAAAGGTCGTAGTTCACAAGTGATCAGAATCAAGAGTGGTTTCCCCGACTAGAGAGTAACTTAACTGATAAACGAATCAATATTCGAGCATGGCCATGCATTTTCGATTCTGACTCCTCAGTGGCCACGAGAATAAATATTATAACTCGATAGAAGTTTGGATATTTCATGACTCGAATCTGCAGATGTAGCGCGGCATGAAATGACCAGTGAAAATCTGCTTGGCCTCTGTTACGGTCGTAGTGAGAAAGAAACCAAAGTCACCCAAAATCTGCCTTAATCTCAAGAGACAGTCGATAGTCAAAAGAATCGACTCTAGGAACACTATGGATGTCCTATCCACGACCAGGCACCTAATGTTCTGAAACATTTAGGACTCCATGTTGTCGTCACAAACATGTCCTGCGCGATTTCAGTAAACCCGCATCTGTGATCGATCAGTCAACAGTTTGACTTATGGCTCGTTGAACCCACCATCAATCGACGTCACAAAATGATAGCCAGAGTTATCAGCTCGTGTAGGCGATCACGGACCAAAACAAAAAATATAAAGCAATTCAGTTCACTTTGAGGTGTTCAACGTTGTCTGCACAACTGTGGATACCCATATCCGTACCCTCCCAAACAAAACCCTGTGATGTATCACGGACTTTTATTACGCATGCTTTAACGTTGACTTAAACGGTTCTAACTAATGTCGAATTCATTCTGAGTCGTTTTAAATGTTAAAATGTTTAAGGTCGCTTTACATCGCTTTAAATAAACGTTCATTTTGTCCATTTGGAGTCTAGCTAGGTCCTTGTCCTGCTTCATTTGGCATGAGCTTCACATTTGCACTACAATTAGTCCTTTTACATTAACGAGGTCTAATTCAGCATTCCTAAATTCCTAAATTTAGGCCCGGTAGCTAAATCACCCCTTTAGCCCCTTCTTACACAAAATACGGCTTCACGTCTTATCTTATCTCACAAAAATTATGCAAATACACCCTTTTCATTTTTCCGGGTCTCGGGCCCGAAACCGAGCCCAAACCCAGCCTTTGGCCCGCACTCCAAAGCCCTAAGCATCACAAAATATCTCAGAAATATCCTAGAGGTTTTCTTGAGCCACACGTTTGAGATTATCACGAAATCTTTCCAAGATATAATTCAACCGAAACTAGGAAACTACACAAAAAACCCAACCTTCGAACCGCATAAGCTTATGCGGTTTGGTGAGGCAACCGCATAAGCCTATGCGGTTTGTCCAGGCAACCGCATAAGGCTATGCGGTTCCTAGGCCTGTTTTTATCCCCGATTTCCTAATTTCTCCGAGGTTTTTAGTATATATACACCCTATACCACGACCTCAGCAAATTCACGAACGAGAATACATCTCTTACACCACAAATTCTCTCATCTTACACTTTTGCATCCACAAAAGCCTCACGCACTCAAATCCTTGAGTTCAATACACCATCCCGTGTTGAATTCATCCTCCTTTTAAGTTCAAGAAGCGAAGCTCTGCCCAGATCTGAAGCGTCAGGACAAGGTAGGTACCGATCCACTTGGATCAAAGCTTTTTCTTATTTTCTATGGACTAACAAAGGGGTCTACACTTTAGCGCCCCGGCTTTGGCACCCAGTAGCTTGCACTCCAAGTGTTCTATTTACTTGGGTACACTCCATATCAGATGACACGCCAAAGTCGCATAAGAATCGAGCCACTTATAAAATAAACCAATGGACAATTGAACTTTATTTTATTTGCATGCATCTTGCACCTTCTTATTTTGCATTAAAATCAACTTAAACAATGAATTCGACCTTTAACTGAACCGTATTTGTTAACAAGTTAAACATGCTAAACTGAGGGTTTTAATCAATCTTTTTGCATCCGCATCTGCATTCTTTTACAAACTTTTTCGCACTTGTACGTAGCGATAACATTAGCCCAAATATCATCTTACAAGGATTGTTCTAGGTCAGTAGAGGCTATTTTTACATAGGCTTTTTTAAAAGGTTTTCATAAATCATTATTTGAATTAACTCTTTTCTAAAGTACCCTCACCCCGAATCCAATCTGGTTTCACAAGCCTTAGATCTAGGGGTGTCGGCGTGCTCCAAAATCTAGGACATGTTTTTAACTTAGAACATGGTAGCAGGTTCCTAATTTCCGCGATAATTAGGTGGCGACTCCATAACAGTTCTTAAAGGTTTTTCCAACTTAATCTTTTTTTAACTTTAAAATCCGCCCTTAAGCAAGATGCCGAGTTGGGTCCGATCCCGGGTTCCACAGTTTGGCGACTCCGCTGGGGACATCTTATTTTTAAAACTAAAACTAGCTTTTTCTTTTAAAAATAAAGAGGTGAAACTTGAAAGCCTTGAACAATCCTTGTAAACATACTTGAGCTATGCACATTCGTTTAGAGTCCATTCCTTTTGGAATCTAGGCACCCTTTGCACCCTCGAGAGGTGGTTCCCACATGCAGGCTTGTCCACTCGATAAAGCACATTGGGACTAGCTTTCCTCTCGCCCCTCACGACTTGCCGTAGCGGCTATCTCGGCCAGCGATTGCTCCCTCTAGAAAACCTATCGCTCCGGCGTAAGGAAATAGAGGGGTTAAGTATCTGCCAAAGCGTACTCGAGGTAGTTGGAGGTGTACCCGACTGACTCATTTTCACCCTTTTTGAGTCATACGTACGAGTTCGAGGCTATGCACTCCATGGTCTTTTTCAAAATAAGCATTTGCATTCATATCTTCGAAAACTCGCTTAAACGTTTCAAAGATAAATGAACCTAACACCTAACAAACTAACACTTTTCAAACAAAACTATCGCGAATTTTTGAAACAAGCTTCTTCAAAACTTCCTTCTTCACTAACAAGCAAAAACCCAAGCAAGGATTATAACCGAGGCTCGTGGATTTCAATCCTCTAGGTCATCTGACCTAGACTTCGTTTTAACATCCTCGACTCGACTCGCTCGAGCCGAATCCTTCTTCTTTTACACATCCGACTCGAGCTCACCTCGGCAAATCACCGATATCAGTTCGACGGATGCAAAGCAAAATCTTTTAACATCGAGACGAGATGTGCACACGCATCCTCGCCTCAAAAGCTTCCCTTAGCAAAACCTTTTCGAAAACCTCCTTTTTCAAGCTTAAAAGGTCTTTCTAAACAACGAAATGAGCTAAAATGAATGCCTAAAATGAATGTGAGTCTAGTGGGTCGAGTCGTGTCGCTAATATACAAAGTGAAATGCAGGCCTCAGCTGAATACTCACCATGAATCGCGTCATCACCCCTTCCTTCAAACGCTCCTCAAAGATGGCTAACCTCAACAGGCTGAAAACCCTCCGTCACCGCATTGATCAGCTCACCAAAAACATCGACAACTTGAAGGCCTTGCATCAACTCGAAGTTGCACGCTTAGAACAACGCTCCAAGGCCGACAAGCATGTCTCCCTCCACACACTCATCACCCAACTCCAAAGGGACGAGGAAGATTTCACCCAATATCTCGTCCGTTGGAGAGGATTACTTGCCCAGGTTCCGAATCCTCCACACGAGGACGAACTCATGTACACATTTCTCGGTAGCCTACGACCCGAGTGGCGAAGACATTTCGATTACGGCGACGCCGAGAATTTTGAAGAACTCATTGAAATTGCCCTCGGAGCCCAAAGCAACCCCACAATCTGTGGCAGCCCGGCAATCTTCCTCGAATCAGCACCCGTCATGGATTGCTCCTACTTGGTCACACCCACCAACAACCAAATCAATGGGGTCTGGTTCAGTGATGACGAAGACGAAGAGTGGCCACCCACTAACAAAACGGTAGCTCAACTCTCGACTGCTCCTTCCTCGAATAAAAACAAAAGCAACAAGAAGGGAAAGAAAAAGAAGGGCAAGCAGTCCGAAAGCAAAGATCAAAAAGAAAAGGGCAAGCAGCCCGAGAAGGAAGGCCAAGACGAGGTTTCACATCTTACACGCTCTGGTCGTCCTTATCAAAATATTTTCACAGATGAACATGCCAGAAAAGCAACTGCGGCCGAGAAAGGCAAGGCCGTAGCCCAAGAAGATAATCCCTCTACAAGTACACCCTCCACCTCTACAGTAATTCCACCACCTAACACGAATGAGGTGCTTTAGAAGCAACTCGCTCGCACAAAAGCCGATGTTTCCATCTGGACCCTTTTACGAGACTCAGCGGAACATAGGAATGCATTCATTCGCGCTCTACAAATAGCGTGCGCAGACGCGGAGATCTCTCCAGATCAAATGGTCAGCCATGTCACGAGGGATTGGTTACCGGGGGCTATCACCTTCTCAAATGATGATCTCCCCGCATTTGGATCAAACCACAACCTCGCCCTATACATTAGCGTAGAATGTATGAAGAAAACTTTACCCGTGTCCCTCGTTGACAACGGATCTGCAGTCAATGTTCTACCATTGGCCACCGCACACCGCCTCGGCCTATCCGATAAAGACTTCACCCCAAGCATGGACGGAGTCAAAGCTTTCGACGGAACCCGACGTCACTTAAAAGGAACCATTTCTCTTCACATACGCAGTGGTCCCATAAAAAGAAAAGTCGAGTTCCAAGTCATCGACATGACCCCTTCCTATAACATACTCCTGGGACGACCATGGATTCACTCCACCAAGGCTGTAACTTCTACTCTACATCAAAAGGTCAAGATCCCTCTCAACGAGGAGATCATAACCTTGAATGCCTCAAACTTCCGAGCCCTTTTCGACACACCAAAAGAGCCTAATTCCGCCGAAATTGTGGCTGAACCCGCAGAAGACTTATGCGGTTTCGACTTCGAAGTCGGCGCTATCACACGTACACCAATCAAAACCTACAAAACTTTCAGAACAAAAAACAACAACAGCCTTTGGCTCACCATGGGTTTAGGCTATAAGCCCAAAAATGGTGACCAGGAGAAGATGGTTAAGGAAATCCAAAGACGAAAGTCAACCCACAAGGTCACCCTACGACCTTACATCCGCGACCTGAACGCATATTTCACCCCCGGAGGAATGGTCGACGGGAATACCTCCCTTCGAGACATCATCCATTCATCCGAAGCTTGTTTCTCTAGTGAGGCCGAGCCCAACACACTCAAGGCCTCACCGAGCACCAAAAATGAAGAGATTGTCTCTACGATCATGCGAGACCGTCGCCGATCCTAACTTACTCATAGCGGCGCCACGGACAAAACCCTCAGCGGATGGTATAAAGCGGCGAAATGGGTGGCGCACAAGGTCACCACTTCCGACTTATCACGGTGAAGGACCACACCGACCATGTCACTAATCTCAAGAACAAGGACGAGAGTGATTCCAACTCAAGCAACTCAAGCAGCTCAAGCACCTCCAGCGGCACGGAAGATGATGAAGAAGAAGAAGAAATTCTTTTAGATTCTAATGCTCTTAGTGTCGGGTCATCTGTCGACCCATCTATCCTAGACTCTAGCTTTAGTTTAGATTTCCTTTTTACGGAGGCTAGCTCCAAGCAATTTTCTGATTTGTCGAATAATTCTCTTCAAAATAATGAAATAAATAAATTTGTTTACGTCTTGTCTCAAAATAACAAAACACAAACAAACAAAGATCAACAAACAATCAACAAAACACAAAATACAAAAGACACTAACTCATGCGAAAGTGAACAAACAAACGAATCATTAAACAAATACATTGCAAACCTTGTACACCCAAAAACACAAGACCCAATCATCGAGGAAACCATAACCATAAACGTGGGAACCCCCGAAGAACCAAGGGAACTACAATTAGGAGCCTCATTAGACGAACACGAGCGCGCTAATTCACACAACTCCTAAGCGAATTCAAGGGCGTATTCGCTTGGTCATACAAAGAACATGCTCGGCATCGAACAAAGCATCGCGAGAGCACCGCATCCCCATCAAACCTGGTTACAAACCCATCAAGCAAAAGCTAAGAAGACTACGTCCGAATGGTCCCTTATGGTCAAGGAAGAAATCGAAAAACAACTACAAGCGGTTTCATCCAAGTCATCGAGTATCTGAATGGGTCTCAAACATGGTCCCGATTTTGAAAAAGAATGGCAAAATTCGGTATCGTTGACTTTCGCGACTTGAACAAAGCTAGTCCCAAAGATGACTTTCCATTACCCCATGTAGGCGTCCTGGTCGGCAACACCGCCGATCACGCCCTCCTATCCTTCATGGACGGCTACGCAGACTATAACCAAATCAAAATGTCACTCGAAGACATGGCAAAAACGGCCTTCATCACACCGTGGGGCACATACTGCTACACGGTCATGCCTTTCGGCCTAATCAATGCTGGCGCAACATACCAACGCACCGCTACAACCCTATTACATGACATGATGCACAAAGAAGTCGAAGTTTACGTCGACGATATGATCGTGAAGTCAAAGGAAAGAAGTGGTCATATCACTAACCTCCGCAAGTTCTTCACTCGCCTACGACAATACAAAATGCGCCTCAACCCCCAAAAATGTACTTTTGGAGTTAAATCCGGGAAGCTACTAGGACATGTAGTGAGCCAGAGAGGCATCGAGGTCGACCCCTCGAAAGTCAAAGCAATCCTTGAAATGCGACCCCCGGAGAACCTCGACGAAATTCGAAGTTTCTTGGGCCAAATCCAATACATCTCACGCTTCATTAGCAAACTCACCATGATATGTGAACCGGTTTTCAAGAAACTCAAGAAAACCGATCACGTTGAATGGGACGAAGAATGTCAAAAAGCATTTGACAAGGTCAAGGAATTGCTAACTAACCCACCAGTTCTACGACCACCCCAAGCGGATTTACCACTATCCTTATACCTTACAACAACACCTACCGCCATGGGCACCATGCTCGCTCAAGAAATAAACGGCGAAGAACATGCAATCTATTACATCAAGAAGAAATTTCACCGATTCACGAGCTTCGATATTCACCCGTCGAGAAGAGCTGTCTAGCATTGGTATGATCATCCAAAAAACTCCGTCATTATATGCTAGCTCACCAGACGAAGATCTATTCCCAAATGGACCCCGTAAAGTACCTTTTCGAGAAACCTGTGCTTAACGGACGAATGGCCAGATGGACATTGCTCCTGGCGGTCGATCTTAAATGCGTAACCCTCAAAGCAATCAAGGGACGGCGGTCTCCGATTTCCTAGCCGAAAATGCAATCAACGAAGAACCAATCATCGACACAACATCCCTTCCAGACGACGGGATTTACAATATCAACCAAGAACAATGGGAGTTATACTTCGATGGCTCCTCCAACTATCGAGGATGTGGAGTAGGAATACTTCTCATATCCCCGAATGGCGAACACACACCTTTATCCATCAAACTGGATTTTGACGTTACAAACAACGCCGCAGAATACGAAGCATGCTTGCACGGTCTCCAAGCAACGCTTGTACTCAACGCCCGCAATATAAGAGTCTATGGGGACTCCTCCCTCATAATCAACCAAGTATCCGGAGCATGGAAGATACTTAATGAAAACCTAGCACTATACCAAAGCAAAATACAAGAGCTCATAAGCGAATTCTATCACGTAGAATTCATACACCTCCCACGCGAAGAAAACCAATTCGCCGACGCGTTATCCAAACTCGCGTCACTAATCAACATACCCCCGGGGATGGAAACACTACCCATTGTGGGTGGAGCGATGGAGCGAACCCGCCTACATCCGTGACATTGAAGCCGAGGAAGAACAAACCGACCCTTGGTACCAAGCAATCATCAACTACAAAACAAGCGGAGAATAACCACGAACAGCGACAAGCGGGCCAAGCAGGCCCTCGCCTATTATCATCACAATTCGTCTTTGGAAATGGGCGGACTACTCAAAAAGGCGCCTCGAGGCATACTACTCTTGTGCGTCGACCACAAAGGGACACGAAATCATGTCCCAAATACGATGGCGAGTCACGGACCACACATGAGCAGCGAGCCATGTGCAAACAAATCATAAGGCTAGGATGGTCTTTGGACAACCATGGTAGCCGCCTACGCGAAAGATGGCAAACATTGCCACAATTGCCAAATTTTTGCAAACGTACAACACGTCCCTCCTTCACCACTATACAGTTTAACCTCGCCATGGCCTTTCTCAACTTGGGGAATCGACGTCATAGGCAAAGTTCAACCCGTAGGAGCAGGAGGACACTGCTTCATCCTCGTGGCCATCGACTATTTCACCAAATGGGTCGAAGCCGCATCATACCGCACACTAGGCACAAAAGAGGTTGCAAAATTCATACAAAACAACATCATTTGTCGTTACGGTATACCCCATGAATTCATAAGCGACCAAGGCACACACTTCCAAGGAGAGGTCGAACCACTTCTCCTCAAATACAAAATACAACGACACAAATCATCACCCTACCGACCACAAACTAACGGTAGCGGTCGAGGCAAAGAACAAAACCGTCGTCTCGATCCTCAAAAAGATGATCGACACCGCCACGGCCGCCCAACAAAATCCCATTTGCATTATGGGGATACCGCACAACCATCCGCGCGCACCACGGGCATGACACCCTATTTCCTAACCTCACGGGATGGAAGCCGTTCAACTGTAGAAATCGAGATGCAATCGCCGAATTCTCATGGAAGCCGACATTCCTGGCCAGAATGGGCACGCGAGCGATCTGAACAACTCATCCTTTTAGGCGAAAAGGCGACTACATTCACTAAATGCGGTCAGAATGTACCAATCTACTTTGCAGCGCGCCTACAACAAGCGGGTCAAGCCACGAAACATCAAAGTGGGTGACCTAGTACTCAAATCAGTCCGAGCACCATTACCAGTCGACCCAAGAGGAAAATTCAAACCCAATTGGGCCGGACCGTACTTGGTCAAGGAAATCTTTCCCGGAGGAGCCGTGAAACTAACTGACCTCGACGGTCAGGACTTTCGATTACCAACAAATCTTGATCAACTCAAGAAATACTACCCCTAAACACAAACACTTTTGCAATGTATTTCAAAAACAAAACTCACTCTCGCATGGGAGAACTACGCTCGGTTTGATTCCACGCTTTGTGAATCGTGGCGACTTTGCAAAAGCTCAGCCGAACCACCACGAACTCTGCAGGTTTGATTACGTATTCAAAAGCGAATCGTGGCTGACTTGTCAAAAGCACAACCGAACTTTTCCTAAGCACGCATGCCCAAAGCTTAAAAAGGTCAAGGGCGTTGCACTCACAAAAAGACACGCTCAAAGCTTAAAAAAGTCGAGAGCACAGTCAACACAAAACAAATCAACAGCCCAGATCCAAAGCTTAAAAAGGTCGAGGATCTTAAACAAAACAACAAAGAAGTCCAAAGCTTAAAAAAGTCGAGGATCTAAAAACAAATACAAATGTTCGAAGCTTAAAAAGGTCGAGAACATTTTAAAGCAAAACAAAAGAAAGCAACGAGACAAGACAAAAGCAAATTAATTCTATTTTATTAATTTATTTAGAATTTTTCGCAACTTAGAAATGAGCTAGGAACAAGCCTCCTTAGCCCTTTATTCAAATTTAAAACATGCATTTAAATAAAGGAATTTTTCGAAACTAAACAAAACAAACTACTCAAGTCATTTTCTGACGCTTCGGGTTGACCTCTTCATCTTCAAGAGGCCGATCCGCCACAACTTTCGACCTAAGGACGGGAGTAGATCTCTCAAAACCTGGGGGCTCCACCGGGTCCTCATCCTGCTCGACTGGGTGCTCCTCGATCCTTGACCCTAGACGATCTTTAACGGTCACCTTTGGTCCAAGCCTTTCCCGCACCGCTCTCGAAGTAGAAGCACCTGCACTAACAGTACAAAGATCACCATAGTCCCTCCTTTCGCGCACCGCCTCATACGCCAAGGAGGGTCTTGGCCATTTCTTTCCCTCCTCCTTTGATTCTCCCGTTCCTTAGGATCATTGGAGCGGTACCACCGTGTATAGAAGTCAGTAACTGCGGCTAGACTCTATATGCTCAAGACGACCCAAGTAACGCGGTCAGGCCATCCTCGGATCCAAGCATCAATCGTTTGGTTGTTTAAGACAACAACCTCTCCAACCTGAGTATCTGCTCGGGTATGGTTTGAGCAAGCCCGATTTGCCTCTTGGCGAAGAGGATGAATCCACACTCCTCGTTCAAACGCGCAACATTAACCCACGAGGCGCGTTCGCGATAGGCGGTAGCGTAACGCGTAATACCCCACCAAGACACGTACCAGCGAATAGTGCTCTCTTTCACAAACCACCGGTAGTAGTTTAGCGAGCGCTCAGGATCGACCCACTCCATCTTCCGCGGCGTCGTCCCGCGCCTTGAAGACACTTCCAGGGAAGAGCTTTATACACACTTAGCCTCTCCATGAGCCAAGCGTTGAGAATCCTAGCGCAACCTGTACGAGCTCAGACGATTAGCATAACGATCGTCTAAGCCCAGTATGGTCTCCGCCAGGATCAACGCAGAAGGATCATGTCCCCTCTCCATCTCTTCGACAACACGAGCATACCTCGCGGTTCCGGACACTCCCTCTGGCATGGACCCCGCAAAAGCATAACGATGAACCAAACAAAAGCAAGGGCCCTCGCCTAGAGCGGTCCGAAATACTAGTATCAACTTTATTCATGTATCGTTGACACAAGAAAAGCATGTTTACCTTGCCTCCCTCAAACAAACCTGCAGCATGAGCATTCGTCATCCCAAGGAAGTTTCGCAACATCCCATTATAGCAAAGCTCACTCCTTACAACCACCAGGGTAGTCCGTTTTGACCATCCGGTGATGGCGAGAACTCCTCCATCAAAGGGCACACCTCTCCCCAGGAAACCTAAAAACATGCAAGCTAGGATCCCGATAATCTAAGCACGAATCAAGGAAGTCAAGATCGACTTTCATTTGGCGAAAGCCAATAAAAGCGCCGTAGTCATCATACACCGCCTTCTTCATTGCCGAACTCAAGGAAGAAGTCCACCTCTTCAAAAGAGCATCAAAATGCTCCTCCATTTTCTTGGACACAAAAAAAAAACAAAACACAAAAAAAAACTTTTATAAATATACCTAATATATTTGTGAAAGCAAAAATCTAAAGCAAAAGAAGAGAAGAGGAGTAGTTGTGAATGAAGATTATGGCACGCACCCCCTCTCCTTATATAGGAAAACAATGTCCGAAATATGGAAATACAAATAGCTCACGGACAGCAATGAAACCGCATGGGTCTATGCGGTTTGCAGTCCAAACCGCATAAGCTTATGCGGTTTAGCCCACGAACCGCATAAGCCTATGCGGTTTCAGGGGCTGGTTTTTCTCAAATTTTCCTAATTTCGTCTTTCCTAAAACACTACAACCTACTTTGAGCTACGACACCACCATCACGCTTCACTTTGGCAACTACGATTCTTACCACGAGTCAACACATAACATTTCCGACATTCATACAAGCTCATTTCAACATTTAAAATGAACTCTTTTGCAAAAACATTTTCACAATCTAAAATAAACATCAATGCATCCCACTCGAGAATCATATCATTTTTTTTAAAACGAGCCTACCAAACAGGTTTACCGACGACAATCAAGTTCAAGCTACAACAACAAATAACGTAAAAGCAAGTTAAAATGGAGCATTACCTCGTTCCATAGCAAGGCAACGCAAGAAAAACAAGCAAAAACGGTTGAGAAATCGAAAAATGACTTTTTTTGAGTAGTGAAACCGTAAATGATGAATGAGCTTCACTCACGGTTTACTCGAGCCTTATATAGCCCCTACAGCCAACAGGGGAAACCGCATAGGCTTATGCGGTTTGTCCCCTGAACCGCATAAGCTTATGCGGTTCATGCCCCTGGCTTTTCTCGGTTTTTCTCGTTTTACGCCTACTTTTCGATCCCTAACTCATCCTAGCTCTAATACAACTCCAAGTACGTCCCGTGTTTGGGTTAAGGCGTCACCTACAGTCCGCCATACGCGTATTTTAAGCATTTAATGTACGGTACAGAAGCAGAAGCACGAACGCTCTTCACGAGCACTACATCATTTTCTCCTCCACGGGAGGCGATCATATGCAATTACGACTACACAGACACTCCTCGGCGAGCCTAAGCACAAGCACTCTGCAATATACACCTAACTCCAAGCATTTCATTTTACATAGACGCTCCTCGGCGAGTCCAAGCACAAGCATTACACAGACGCTCTTTCACGAGACCTACACTAACACTTACACGAACATTCTACAAGCATATGCACCCTGCACATCCAACACATGCAATATGAAGACATTACAAGCACAAGCACCAGCACCAACATTTGACGATACCAAGCACACGCAAAGGCACCAACAAACGACAACAAGCACGACGAAGACATTCAGCAGGCGAGTTCTTATAGCATGCACGGACCGCCAAGTCCTTAAATGCGCGCCCTCCCGTTTAGCTTGGTTGAAGTCCTCGTCTCACCCATGGACACATGCTTCGTTCATTGTGTATCGAGGCGTAATGAATGGGATATGGTCAAGGAGTTTGACTAGCGCTCTAGTCCGAGCTCAGTCAAACTGGGGGCTCTGTGGATACCCATATCCGTACCCTCCCAAACAAAGCCCTGTGATGTATCACGGACTTTTATTACGCATGCTTTAACGTTGACTTAAACGGTTCTAACTAATGTCGAATTCATTCTGAGTCGTTTTAAATGTTAAAATGTTTAAGGTCGCTTTACATCGCTTTAAATAAACGTTCATTTTGTCCATTTGGAGTCTAGCTAGGTCCTTGTCCTGCTTCATTTGGCATGAGCTTCACATTTGCACTACAATTAGTCCTTTTACATTAACGAGGTCTAATTCAGCATTCCTAAATTCCTAAATTTAGGCCCGGTAGCTAAATCACCCCTTTAGCCCCTTCTTACACAAAATACGGCTTCCCGTCTTATCTTATCTCACAAAAACTATGCAAATACACCCTTTTCATTTTAGGGTCTCGGGCCCAAAACCGAGCTCAAACCCACCTTTGGCCCGCTCCAAAGCCCTAAGCATCACAAAATATCTCAGAAATATCCTAGAGGTTTTCTTGAGCCACAGGTTTGAGATTATCACGAAATCTTTCCAAGATATAATTCAACCGAAACTAGGAAACTACACAAAAACCTGACCTTGAACCGCATAAGCTTATGCGGTTTGGTGGCAACCGCATAAGCCTATCACGGTTTGTCCAGCAACCGCATAAGGCTATCACGGTTCCTAGGCTGTTTTATCCCGATTTCCTAATTTCTCCGAGGTTTTTAGTATATATACACCCTATACCACGACCTCAGCAGAATTCACGCAGAATACATCGCTTACACCACAAATGCTTTCATCTTACACTTTTGCATCCACAAAAGCCTCACGCACTCAAATCCTTGAGTTCAACACACCATCAGTGTTTAATTCATCCTCCTTTTAAGTTCAAAGCGAAGCTCTGCCCAGATCTGAAGCGTCGAGGACAAGGTAGTGCCGATCCACTTGGATCAAATCTTTTCTTATTTTCTATGGACTAACAAAGGGGTCTACACTTTGCGCCCCGGCTTTGGCACCCAGCGCTTGCACTCCAAGTGTTCTATTTACTTGTGCACACTCCATATCCAGATGACACGCCAAAGTCGCATAAGCAACAAACCCTTATAAAATAAACCAATGGACAATTGAACTTTATTTTATTTGCATGCATCTTGCACCTTCTTATTTTGCATTAAAATCAACTTAAACAATGAATTCGACCTTTAAGCGAACCGTATTTGTTAACAAGTTAAACATGCTAAGCGAGGGTTTTAATCAATCTTTTGCATCCGCATCTGCATTCTTTTACAAACTTTTTCGCACTTATGCGTAGCGATAACATTAGCCCAAATATCATCTTACAAGGATTGTTCTAGGTCGAGAGAGGCTATTTTTACATAGGCTTTTTAAAAGGTTTTCATAAATCATTATTTGAATTAACTCTTTTCTAAAGTACCTACTTTAGAATCCAATCTGGTTTCACAAGCCTTAGATCTAGGGGTGTCGGCGTGCTCCAAAATCTAGGACATGTTTTTAACTTAGAACATGGTAGCAGGTTCCTAATTTCCGCGATAATTAGGTGGCGACTCCATAACAGTTCTTAAAGGTTTTTCCAACTTAATCTTTTTTTAACTTTAAAATCCGCCCTTAAGCAAGACGCCGAGTTGGGTCCGATCCCGGGTTCCACAACAACCCTCATGAAAAACAATATATATATATAACAAAACGATGATTTTATTAGAAGTTTTAGGAAATACAAGTGTTAAATCCATACAAACAACTAATACAACTCAGGAACACGCTTAATTCCCATGGATTTAACGTGCCCTTCATGCTTATCTTGTCTCAACGGCTTAGTGAGAGGATCTGCTATGTTATCATCCGTAGCAATCTTGTCAATCACTATCTCCTTCTGCTCCACGTAATCCCGGATCATGTGAGCCTTCCTTTGCACGTGCCGAGACTTGTTGCTGGACTTAGGCTCCTTCGCTTGGAAGATGGCACCACTATTGTCACAATAGATGGTGATCGGGTCATTCGAACTAGGAACTACAGTTAGTCCTTGTAAGAACTAACTTGACCATAAAGCTTCGCCATGACCTCTGAGCGACATAGTACTCGGACTCGATCGTTGAATCTGCTATAACGGTTTGTTTGGAGCTTTTCCGGTGACCGCGGCGCCATTTAGAGTAAGCGAATCCAGTTGAGATTTTGAGTCATCTCGATCCGTTTGGAAACTAGCATCTGCGTAGCAGGTGCGCATAGCTCGGTGTCTCCTCCATAAGTCAATACCCAATCTTTAGTCCTCCGTAGGTACTTAAGAATGTTCTTCTGACCATCGATTGTGCTTCACTGGATTGCCCTTGTATGTCGGCTCGTCATACTCGATGCATATGCCACGTCAGGACGTGTGCATATCATGGCATACATGATCGATCCTATAGGCGATGCATATGGAATCCGACTCATGCGCTCGACCTCTTCCGATGTCTTTGGTGCTTGAGCTTTACTCAAATGCACCCTGAGATCATTGGAAGGTTCCCTTCTTGGAGTTGGTCATCTTGAACCTCTTAAGAATCTTATCTATATAAGACTCTGGTGAGGGATAACATCCGTCGTGATCTATTTCTATAGATACGGAGCCCCAAAATTATTTGTGCCTCAGGATCTTTCATCGGAAATGGTTCTTTAACCATACTTTTACCGAAGTTAAGAGAGGTATGTCATTCCCAATCAAGAGTATGTCATCGACGTCTGATATTAGGAAGACAATCTTGCTCCCACTCGACTTGATATATAGGCATGGTTCCTCGGTGATCGGCGAATCCATTCTCCTTTATCACTTGGTCGAAGCGATGATTCCAACTCAGTGAAGCTTACTTAAGTCCATAGATGGAGCAGCAAGCTTGCAAACCTTCTTAGGATCTTTAGGATCGATATAACCTTCGGGTTGTACCATGTACAACTCCTCCTCCAAATAACCGTTTAAGAAGGCGGTTTTTACATCCATTTGCCAAATTTCATAGTCATGAAATGCGGCAATCGCTAAGAGAATTCGAATGGAACGAAGCATGACTACGGGTGCAAAGATCTCATCATAGTGCAACCCTTGCACTTGAGTGAAACCTTTTGCCACTAGTCGTGCCTTGTATATATCTGGTTGTCCTTCTATAGATCGCTTTATCTTGTAAAGCCATTTGCACTGAAGAGGCCTAGCCTTATCAGGTAAGTCAACAAGATTCCATACATTGTTCTCGTACATCGAGTCCATCTCGGATTGCATGGCTTCTTGCCAAAGTGACACGGCTAAGTCGTATCGCCAATATCAAAATAAACCTAACAAGACAACTAACAGCAGCTAGTGGCAAGCAGGATCGAATCCACAGGGAAACGTAGCAGTTACAAGTTAAAGTCGGCAATAACAGGTTAACTCAGGGTGTGAAAAAGGGGTTTGTTTAAGACTATAACTAAAGCAATAATAAAGCAGATCAACAAATATCAATAAGGAGAAGGATTAGGGCATCAGGATCATTATGACAGTGATTCAGGAACTCAACTCAAAAGTAAAGAACATTCAATTGAAGCTATGCAAGTGGCTAGGTTTAGGAATACGCTCTCTCGAGTCAATATTAACCTTAAGCAAATTTAGCGGGCTCTCGCAACTTACTAAATTCAACTTATCAAATACGCGTGAGTCTAGTTTCAATTAGGCTTTCGATCTTAAACTGAAACAACCTAAATTCAATTCAATAAAGGCGTCCCTAAATTCAATTGATAGTAAAACGCGTAGGAAGAAACCCACTTGCACAAGTTCAATCAAAATAGCAATTAAAACATGTCCTGAATCAACTATCACAAATCACCCTAAACCCTAATTATGAAAATTAGCTATGCATAATTGAGATTAACACAAAACAATAATAAGAAGGCATGATAAATAAAACAATAACAATTGAATAAAAACCTGAAGTCTTACGGAGTACTGACGGTTACAACGAATCAATCTTCAAACTAAACTAAAGTTGAGAGTTTTTGAAAGGGAGAAAGTAAAGCAGTAAACCTAACTTAGAAAACTAATGTAAAATAAAGCATAAGATTAGTTTTCGTCCTAAGAGACCTTTATATAGTTTTCCAAAAACTTAATCCTCAATTAAAATAAAAACCCGACGAATTAAGCGAGGAGCGGCGGCGTGGTCCCAGGCCGGCCTATCTTCTTTGGTGACTTGCTCTTTTCTTCCTCCTTGGCCCAATCTTTGCTTTGGGCCTTTGATAATCTCGTTTGGCCTTTGTCTTTTGGTCTTTGGTTTATGTTCTCGAGCTCCTGTGCGCGCTCGAGCTCGGTCTTATCGGCTCGGTTCTCGATATGCTCCTAACGTCCTGGGTTTTGGCTCAAAACCACCAAAACCTGCAAAATATAAATAAAAGGCAGCAGTATCGAGAAGTATAGCAAATAGCTTATAAAACTGGTAATGAACACGAGTAAATGTAGCTAAATGCAACTGAACCGGGGGCATAAAATGAATATAAATAACGTGTATCACAAAGCTTTGAGTCGGAACATGTCATGGCATCTTTATAGGTTACGGGTTCATTACTCTCAAGGAGTAAAACGTCGTCTCTCCCATTCTCCTCGACTATACCGATATATCGATCTGGAGGAATGAAGAGTCTACCCGACCTCCTGGGTTCCAAAGGGACATTAACGCGGCCAGGCGTAGAAGGAACAGCTTCCTCCATTGGTTGCTCGGTTGTTGGTTCAGTAATCTCCGACAGATCGAAGGTTCTGTTACCTCTCTTGTCTTCGAGAAACTCTTTCTCTAAGAACTTCGCACTAGCCGCAACAAAAACGCGTTGTTCGGTTGGCGAATAGAAGTAATGACCAAACATTCCTTTTGGATAGCCAATAAAGTATGTCTTGACCGATCGCGGGCCGAGCTTATCCTCGTGTCTCCACTTGACATAAGCCTCGCACCCCAAACCCGAATAAAGGACAAGTTAGGGACCGTTCCGCTTCCATAACTCGTATGGAGTCTTGTCTCTGACTTTAGGCGGACTTGGTTAAGTATAAGAGCGGTGACAAAAGAGCATAGCCCCACAATGAGTCGTGTACTCACCGTGTGACTCATCATGGATCGAACCATATCAAGTAATGTTCGATTCTGCGTTGAGACACACCATTCGGTTGTGGTGTTCCAGGTGGAGTTAAGCGTAATACTATTCGCGGTCTTTCGGTGTCGATCAAACTCGGTTAAGAGATATTCGCCACCACGATGCGAGCGTAGTGCTTTTATCTTTCTATCCAGTTGGTTCTCAACCTTATTCTGGAATTCCTTGAACTTGTCAAAGGACTCACTTTTATGCTTCATTAAGTAGACATGTCCATATCTACTCAAATCGTCCATGAAAGTGATGAAATACCTATAGCCGTCTCTAGCGTTGATTGACATAGGTCCGCACATCGGTATGTATGAGTCCTAATAGGTCGGCACGCATTCCAACACCTTTGAAGGAAATTGAGACATTTTGCCTATAAGACATGATTCGCACGTGCCAAAAGTTTCATAGTCAAATGGGGCTATTGTCCCATTATCAATGAGCTTTTTCACGCGTTTCTCATTTATGTGTCCCATTCGGCAATGCCATAAATACGTTTGATCTTTGTCACCAACCTTTGCTTTCTTGTTACTCACATGCATGATTTCTGTGTTTGATCTAAAACATAAATTAGTTCATGGAAACGACTTTACCATAAATCATATCGTTCAATGAGAAAATCTGACTATTATTCTTAATTGAAAATGAAAATCCTTCTTTATCAACAACGGATCTGAAATAATGTTTTTAGATAAACTAGGTACATAGTATGATTATTGAAATAACTCAAAGCAGCTCGGGAGTTGGATTACATATGTTCTCTTTGAAAGCAGCGGCAACTCTTGCTCCATTCCCCACTCGCGGTCTACATCACCTCTTGCCAGGAGTTACGATGCTTCTTAGGCCCTGCAAATGATTGCCTGAGATGAGAACCACATCGATTATCAAGTACCCAAGTTAGAAACTTGCATGGTTAATCTCAATCATATGAATAAAAGAAGACATACCAAGCGAGGGCGGCGGCTGCTTTTATATCCTCGGCATACACGGGCGATTCGCCTCCAATGCCAGGCTTGTGGCAATGGTGGCACTCCATGCTCTGCTTAGCTTTTGCCTTGCCTTGTGAGCTACCGCTAGACTCACCAGGCCCACTCTTCGTAATCACTGGCTTCTTAAACTTTGGCTTTCCTACAGTTAGGTTAGCCGGAGCCTTACCATTACCCTTACGCTTATTGCCTATCATGAGAACATCTTGTTTCATGCTCCCACTTAACCGGATCACTCTCGTCTGCAAATGCATGCGGTGAGTGAAGCTTCATCTGAACTTTTCGCATGTCATTCATGTAATAGTTTGCCTAAAGAGGGCATACCCATCATGAAGAGAGTGGAGCACTCGATCAATGACGATCTTCTCATCGATTTTGCAACCAAGCTCATCGATTCTCAACATTCTCGATCATGTCGAGAAGGTGTGGACCAACCGGTTGGCCGCTTCCGAGTCTAGCCTCACAGAAACGAGTTGTATACTCGTAACTCTTAATTCTCGGTGCTTTCGAGAATTCTTTGGTCAGGGTGGTGAAAATCTTGTTTGCACCTTGGGTAATGTAACGTCTTTGCAAATTGGATTCCATTGCATAGATGATGCGTTACATCTGAACGCACCGCCTCCATCATGAAATCGTTATAAGCAAAGATTTGACTTCTTCTGCGCATCGGGGCTGGTAGAGCGGCGGTGGCTCGATCAAGTACTTGAGCTTCACGTCGGCGATGGCGACTTCCGTAAATGCGACCTCCCAATCGAAAAGTTGGACCCATCATTCTTCAATCGAGTAGACTGATTCATGCTGCCCATGAAAATTCTAAGCCATGATTCGCGCATTAGTGTGGCACTTGGCATTGGTTCGTCTGTCTGACTGACCATTTGTTATAGTAGTTATATCTGTATATAACGTATTCGAAACTGTGAAAAAGAAAGAAGAAGAAGAGAAAAGATAAGAAATCATGGTTTTAAAAGTTTAAGTCATAAAGCAATAACGTTTTAATGCAATGACTCGTGCACTCATATAATCGACCTCCCTCGAGAATTATATAAATGATCCCAAGACTCAATTTCTTTAAATTGATAAGCCAACCTCTTGGCTAATTCTACAGTTAGAATTCTTGGTCGATAGATTTCAGTAAATCCTATCTATTAGTCCACAATACCTTCGAGGTATTACTCGAACCATAATGTTGAGATAAACTAAGTCGACAGCCACTACTTACCCAATGTAGAAGGGGTCATATTATGCCTACCGACGAAGAAGGGATTCATAGTGGTTCGACTTATAAAGACTAATTCTCAATTTCAGTTTTAGAGGAAAATCCCATCAACTCATTTTAATTCATTTTAAGTGAACTAATATCTAACATTATCGTGAATGATTAAATTGAGGTGATAGCTCTAAACAAATGACATCCGTATGTCTATGAAAAGAATGCAACTATATGATTCATTTTCATGCATATTAGGTGGTTTGGTTTAGTTTAGGCGGAATATGATGCTACTAACTAACGTGAATGCAATAAAAACGGTAAAGTAAAACGCAAAAATGGAAAAACACCTAGTGTGGCCTAACCCTATGAAAATAAAGACAATTACAAAGTGGAATCCATCCATGGACCCTAAGCTGTCTTCATTCTTCATCTTGGGCTTTAAGTGGGAGTCCATCTTGAATCTTCAACTTGAATCTTCTCAAAATTACAATTTTGAATTACAAAAATAAACCTATTTACATTCTAATTCAAAATATGCCAAAATTAAAATATTACAAAATTGGAGATTCGAGATCTCAAAATACAACCAAAATTGTGTTTCCTTCATTACGAAAACACAACTTTCTAAGGCCACACTAGTAAATTACAACCGTTTGTACATAATTAATGCGTAAAATAAAACCATTCATTCATACATTCACAAACATATATAGCATCAACTAAACATAATAAAATCAATGCATACAAAATGATTTAAATCCAAACCACCTCTTTATAAATGATTACAATTATGCAACAATTCCTTAATTGTTCATAATATCTTTTAATCGAAATATAATCCAAATCAATTTATATTATCGGTATAACATAAAACCGATCTCAAGATATTTTAAACTGTTTTAAAATATTAGGTATAATATTAATTATGAACTACTTCACAATAACACAAAATATATTATCTTTATAATATAACAATAAATTGCCGAAACAAATTTCCAAAAAATTGAAATTTTCGGCCCAAAGAAATAAAATTGCCGAAATAATAAAAATTTTAAAAAAATTAAAAAACTCGGCTAAACTTTAAAATACCAAAAAAAAAATTAAATTCGGTCAAAATAAGATTAATTACCAAAACTTAAATTTTAATTCGGCTAACATACAAGAAATTGAATTAAACTGATTTAATTCGATTATGCTAATTATTAGATCAATACTAACTCAATTTTAATCCGTATTAAACATTGATTTTAAGAGATTCAAAGTAACCTTTTAATTTAAACATCTTAAACATATAGATCTAATGATTAACAAATTCATATGTTCATTAACATACAAAAATTTGGTCCTTTAATGTTTTAATTCAATCGGTATTAAATCAAAACCTATACAAAATCATTTATTATAGTTTTAACATCTTAAAACATCGATAATTATGAATCAAAAAGACCAAATATAAGCCAAAACAAACTTAAAACCACACGGCCAACATGAAGATAAAATCGGCCTACATTCAAAATTTGTTTGAAATTATACAAAATCGATTTTTATGAAAACCTTATAAAAATTTCATGTGCCCTAAGGCTTTGATACCACTTGTAGGTTTATATCCGTATATAGACCTTAAAATCCACAGGATTATAATGAAAAACTTTATAAGATTTTAAAGTCATAAAACAAAATTGCATAACAAATTAAAAGAATAAGAATTAACCTTTTAATCCTTAAGAATTGGCCTAAGATCAATACCAAAAGTATGGTATCTCCTAATTATCTCACCCAAGATGTGTTCTTGATATGCCCTTGAGTTGCTAGAAATTTAGAGAGAAAACTGATTTTCTTTCTTAAGGAATTTTGTGTTGTGTGCTATATCAATTATGAATTAGGTTCGATGAGATTAGGAGAGTGTTTAGATTAAGTAGAGAGGAAGAAAACAATCCTCCTTCCCACACTAAACCACACGTCCAAAAAGAATTTGGGGTGGACTTTTCCACCTCAAATTTAAAAGCCCAAATTAATTAAAAAGTTTATCAAAACATATTTAATTAGTTTCTCTAGCTTTTGATATATAATATAATTTATAATATCCATATATTATAATTAATCATAAATATCCTTATATTTATAATTTACTAATTAATTATAACTGATTAAAATTAATTAGCCTACATTATACATAATAATTAAATATAACCTTTTATATTCAATTTCCGAATTACAGCTAATTCCTCTCATCTAATATTATTTAATCATTATTAAATAATACATTTGACTAACTTCTTAGTAGTTAGTCATATTTGACTGACCTTTCAGTCCACAACACTGACTAACTATTTAGTCATTAAACAAGGCATCGATATGATTATTTTCTCAAATAATCACATCTCTCAAACACATCCTTTAGGTGTGACTCTTAGGGACCAGTTGATCACCGTCATCTGTATGACAATAACGTCAAACTTATCTAGCAAGCCAACCGTTATCGATAAACGTTAATCAACTGATTAAATACAAAATGTACCCTGTGTACCTTTAAAGATTTATTTATGTTATCGCCCTAAATGTGGAGGACACTAACCCCAACATAAATTTCATTTGAGAGGTAGCACACTTAAGAATTCTGGACAAGTATTCCATACATAAAGTGAACAGTAAAGGAGACATAGGGTCCCCTTGTCTCAAACCTTTCTGACCATGAAAGAATCCGAAAACTTCCCCATTAAGCACCAAGGAATAAGTAGCATGAGTAACAGACTCCATGACCAACTTCCTAAAATGATCAGGGAACTTGAATGAGACCAACAGATCCTCTAGGAAGCTCCATGAAATGGAATCATAGGCTTTCATAAATTGAAAAACATTTTAGTGATAGGTGACAACCTTGTTGTGGTGTATTAGTGATTGCTTGTTAAGAAGAGTAAACTTTAATATGTAGTCTTTGAGTCAAGTCAAATTCTAGTTTCAACTCAAGTTAAGGTCAACAAAGGTCAACACATGTATGGGTTTGGAAGCTTACATTTAATATTCTATAATTCTAATCAATATGGGATCAAGTGGGTTTAATAGTAAAAATACATTTCAATGGTAGGTCAGGCGGTCGTTGCACTAAGTATCAAGTCAATTCGAGCCTTTAAGGGTGCGTTTGGAATGAAAGAATTGGAGGGTAAGCGAGGGGAGGAAAATGTAGACATGCATTTTTTTTCCTTAATTTACAATACAATGTCACGATATCATATTAATACATTTATTTTGAAACGATGGTGCCACCAAAAAAGATAAGACGTCCAAAGAACTTTGTATCACCAGCATCAATAATACCATAATGAGGGTCATCAGTATATTGTTCTAATTGTGGTTGACTTATAATTTTGTGATTCCCATCCACGAGAGTGAGATGACTGCAATACGAACTTAATCTTAGGCTTCGAACTGGATAATAACCATTTCCCATTGGAGGGAGTGGTCTATTAGTTGGGCCATAAGTTTCACCTCCTATTGCTGCATATGTAGCTGGAGTTGACATTGTTGTGAATATTTGTTTAGGCCAAAATCCAATGTCGATACCACACACATTAAGCCACCAGTTCCCATTTACAATATCCTATCCATTAAAAAAATGCATACGTTAATATATTTTCATCGAAGGCAAATAATAATAATAATAATAACAACAACAACAACAACAACAACAACAACAACAACAACAATAATAATGTTATTATTATTATTATTATTATTATTATTATTATTATTATTATTATTATTATTATTATTATAGTTAATTATTATTATTATTTCATTGTAGTGCTAACTATAGTAATAAATCTTTTACCTGATGAATGTGTAGTTGGAAGTAATGCGGCCTCTGTCCTCGAACTTGAAGAGGGCTCATGGGCAAACCAAGTTCTAAATCAGTTCGAGTGGCGACAAATCCCGGACAAAATGTATCAAAACAACGAGATCCTTTGGCCTTCATCAATTGTACATGTAGTATTTATTTGACAAATAACACAATTTTAGTTTGAAAATAAAAAATTCAAATTTTATTACCCACATAATAATTATGAGAAAATCAATGAACATAAAATATTACGAGTACATTAAAAATTACCTCAAAATATCCAAAAAGTCGCACTTGAGTATCTTTGTATATCGCTGGATTGACCTAATTTTACATGTATTGTAAGCATTACTAGTGACCATAATGGTAAATAAGAATGTATTGTTGAGTTCGAAAAACTATTAAATTAAAAAACAAAAACAAAATGTAATTCATCATATTGAATCGCTTACCGTCCATCCAGTTACAATTTTTTCATCACCGTTCTGAATAATCACTTCACCTGATGAATATTGTTCTTGTTCAAGCGACACATTGTAAAGATTGAATGTTCCTCCAACACCAGAATAGGTGACCGTATTTGGGTTAGAATTGGTTTGAACAATTGCAAACTAAAGAAAAAAAAAAGTATACATTACACACCATTTATACAAACACACTCACACGCACACGCATGCACGCACGCACACACAGGGGCGGAGCTTTGTTGTTCCGGAAGGGGCCGGGCCCCCCTAGCTTTGAAATATATTTTTGAATATCTGTTGATGAGCATTGAAATCTCAGCAGCCCAATGGTTTGTTGCATACTATGCTTAGGCTTGGTTGGGGGTTTGAGTCCTTCTCAACCCACTTATTATTTTGTTTTATTAAAACTAGTCCTATAACTTGGTTTCACTATAAAATCTTCTACTTAAAAAAGTAGTGATTTTTAATTTAATTTTTATGATATAATTTCATTATAATAAAAGTGTTGCATACATCAAATGCTCATATAATATAGTTTATCTGTGGGTACAATCTTATGAGTAATAGAGTACTCCGTATAAATTTAATAACTTCAGTAATTTGTAAGTAATAAACACATACATATTATTATACTAGTGATATGAGAGTATAATATACAAGTTGCTCCGTATATTTCTAGTGCAAAAGTGAATCAATTACACATAGTAAATCTTAAAATTTTATTAGATAATCGGCTATTATTAACAATTTGGTATTGCATAAACTCGTTAATTAGAAAAAAAAAATTACGTTCTTTTTTTGTTAGAAAATTTTAGTGAATGATAAGTCGTAAGTTCAAATCTTCTTACAACATATGATATCGGCTTATTCTCACTTTTCGAGTAATACTAAAAAAAATTATATATAGTCATCTGTTTTGGCCGGCCCCTTGATAAATTTCTCAAGGTCCGCCACTGCACACAGACAACGTACTCATGTACACACAAACATAGACGTGTATGATGTTTGGACAACTTATACCCACTTTATACAAAAAAGAGACATTGTTTTGTTATTGAATAAAATCAGGTAATACACATTTATAAATTTTAAAGTCATATTTATTTCCCATATTTATAATTTCTCCAATATGGTGATTTTGAAGCTAGGTATGGTCAACATTGTCGGTATATTATGTGACTTTTTCTTAGAATGTTCCCAAGACCTAATTGTTTTGTATCACAATTAACACATTTTCTATTTTGTATTAATAATTAAGATTAAATGGCGTCGTTTATTATCATATTTTGTATTTGTCGATACTTAAATTTGATAAGTCCTCGACTGAACTGGTATATTTAACATCTTAATGGTGATTATGATAATAACAGTTAAATATTATATAGTTTCGTCTAAAACTGTTCTTGGTCATTGGATTATTAGAATAGGACTACGATAATCCAGATAGACCAATATATGTATATCAATACTCATCGGATGAATATTAATGGATCTCATTCATTAAGTTATACATGTAGATGATGCATATGAAGATAAGATCATTGAATTGACCAAAAGTGAGATTTCTAAATGGTCAGTGTTACCTAAACTATCAATATGGAAATTCTCTTCAGGACTAGTTGTATTTATATATTTTTTTGACCTGAGATCATCATAATAATTTATGGACTATTTGTTGTACTATGGTTCCAAACATCTAGCATGTTAACATGCTAGTTGAATGGATATTCGGTATAATTATGTATCTATGTAATTAAAGATGAGTCGAGATGGAATCCATCAATTAGAGGTAACGAGTTTGAACTCTATATTGTCAATAATCTTGTTGGTTGCATTAACACCTTGACCGGGGCAGATGAATGATTTAAGAAAAGAGTTTCTTAAAGTCATTCTGAACCTACAATGATTGACATAAAACATAGTGGTTATCTATCATAGTGGTTATCTATTCGATTTTGACAGTTAAACCATACCCTAGGATGACCCGGATGAAATGATACATTATCCTTTACAGGTTCGTATTTGGTGAATGTTATTCACGTTATCCGGTCGTCGAGGAGTGTTGTTAGACGCCAACCTTGATTAGTGATTAATGAATTAATTGCTACTGGTTTAACGACGAACCTAGTTGGTCACACACTTACAGATGACCTTTGATGTTTAAGATTATTTGACTTATTATGTGATAATATACAGTAACTAATCTTGATGGCGTAGTGTTATAATTTCTACTAAGACAAAATTATAATTAATTTCAGATTGTTTCTTATATGACTGTGAAAAATGGTGTTCTTGGGTGAACAGATTTATCAGCACGGAATAGAAAACCATCAGGGTAAATGGTTTGAACCATGGTTTAACAATTCCATGATTAAAGAACATGGTTTACTTAAACCATGGTCTATGTACATGGTTTCAAGACCACGAATTTCTTAAGCCATGGCTCAATGAGAACATGGGTTTCTTGAGAAAGCCATGTACTATTAATTCTATTATATATAGGAGTGTTGGAGAATCGTTTTGATCATCACAATCATAACAAAAATCATTCATTCTCAACTTTTCTTCTCTAAAAACTCTCTTGTGCTCAAATTAAAGAAAATTATTTGGGTTTTTTCCATCTGTACCCTCGTACTTTTCACTTTTTCCAGTTGTACCCCTACGTTTGGCGTATTCCCAGTTGTACCCTTAAGCTTATAAAATTAGTCCCAACCGTAACCAAACTTGAATAATCCGTTAGATATAGCCGTTAGTTTTGTTTTATATAAATTTTCACCTTTTTTAATTTAGTTTTTTCCTTCAACCTTTTCCCATTAAACACCTTATTTCTTATAATGAATGGTAGAGTAGGATATTTAATCCGAAAAGATGGGGAAAAAACGAAAAAAAAAAACAAGGATGAAAGTTTATATGAAACATAACTAACAGCTATATTTAACGGATTTTCAAATTTGGTTACGGTTGGGACTAATTTTATAAGCTTTAGGGTACAACTGGGAATACGCCAAACGCAGGGGTACAATTAGAAAAAGTGAAAAGTACGAGGGTACAGATGGGAAAAATCCAAATTAATTTCTTAATATCTCCTCCTCATATATAATGAAGGAAGAAATGTTCTTCTTAGATAGTCATTCCAATTGTTGAGAACGTCAAGTTGTCATTTAGTGTAGATACACTAAACGCTTCGTATTTTCGAAGTTAAGCCAAATACCCGTCTTGCAACTAGACATAATTTTCGACAAGCAAGGTATGAAAAATCCTACCTAATTTTATATATCATCGTTTTAAATGCAATAGGTCTCACTAAGATCGCAAATTATTACTGTTGCTACGTACGTATGATACACCGCGGTCTTTCACTTTTGATGCATGTTCTTTTATGCTCAATGAAAATATGCTTGTATATTATGGGAAAAAAAAAGATGTATATTATGGAAAAAAAAAAGACATATGTAGGTGAGGTTATTTGTGATCTCTCCTATATACGATCTCATCCGCATGGATTAACTTCGCATAATTGTTAATATTATTGTTACACAATGTAAGTGCAAATATTTTTTTTGTGTCCTTTCAATTTTCTAATCTAACCAAAAGTACAAAATATGGGTTTAATTACTTAGTAGGCCCTAAACCGAGCCCATTACGTAATTAAAAGAATTCAATAATATAATAGGATAAAAATTATGATTAATAAGTTTAATTTAGCTTGCCAACTTTTTTGAAAATAAATTACTTTAACCAAAATAGTAACCAATTATTAAATAAAAAAATGTTGTACTCATCTATCTATAACATATAAAAACACAAACTTGATATTTTAACTTGATGGTTTCTTTGCATTACATGATGACACGTAAGCATTTTCAACATATTATTTATCCTTGTGGATTTACATGGCATTTAAAGAGGCATACATCAATTGATTAATCGTATTTAAAGGTGTGATGTGTCGTATTTATATATACTTTTAGCCCCCGTGTCACTAGCGATTCTTGGCCTTTTTAGTGCTTTTATTTGCTTTACGCTTCCTATTTTTCCTCTACGTGTCTCTGTTGTGTTTTTATGTCTATTTTGTAGGAGAACGCACTAATGTGGAGGATGGTTGATAACCGGGTCGAAGCCAAGGCTTTCCGGGATCGCTACATGGCGTTTCGAGTTGATTTCTTGTGGTTTCGGTTGAGTACGAGCTATAAAGGAAGTTTGAAGTGGTCCCAGTACTTAGGGACAGAGTAAGAAGCTCAAATACTCATTTTAGACCTCGTCCCTACCCCTTGGGACGAACCATGCCTCGTCCCTACCTCTTGGGACGACAAACAAAGAAGGAGAAATCAACCAAAATGAAGCCAAAATTGCTGAAAATGTCGGGACCATTGTCCCGAGGTCTTGGGACGTGTTTTGTTCTTGTCCCGGTCAGGAAGGGTTGTCCCGACCCCCTGGGATGGCCTCCACCGCTTCGTATGCTTTTATTGATCGACTATTTTGAAGGGGTTTTATCATATTTCGTCACTCATGCTTTTGACATTATTTTTTGCTCTCTCTATTTAGAACACTCTCATAAAAACCTTAGTTTTCATCTTTGAATATTACAACACTTTTAATTCCCGAGACAAAATTCGCATTTTCGATCATCTATTTGGTTTTGTTGTTGAATTCATCCTCTTCTCCCTTTGATTGTGCATGTGTTTGGTATTGTTTTTCTTCTCCTTTTTTAATTTCAATTCCAATTTATATTGTTCTTAACCATGTATTCCTTTTATCCTCAAGTTTTAATCGTTGTTTTAGCCATGTGTGAGTAGACTATAATCTAAGGAGAAGGGTGAAGCATAAGTGTTGGTTTTGGTTGATTTTGATGATCATTTTGAGTTAGGTCTTGCGCTTGTTTTGATTGTCTTTGCTTGATTGTGTTTGTTAAACCTTTGGCCAAGTTTTAGCAAGCTTTTAGCACCCTTGAACTTAAGATCGAAAGCCTAGTTCGAGGAGAGGCGTGAGACAATCATTAGGACCCTCGTTAGTAAGTTGCGAGAGCCCGTTAACAAGACCTAGAGGAAGCTTGAGACCTAGAGGACGAGCTACATCCTTAGCAAGTGTGATTCCCTACTCAACCCGATTATCATCCTTTAGCCTAGCTTATCCCATGCCTAACCCGACTTCATATACCTTTCCCCATAGTAAAACCTCGCCCTTTTACTCTAGCTATACCCAACCTTTCAAACCTCAAACCGACGAGCCTAGAATCACTCCATAAGTAACCTACATTAGCAACCATCTCCCTGCGGATTTCGACCCCGACTTACCCTATCTATCCATAGGTTGTCAGGTTTATCTTTGATTAGGCGAGTGCGACTAAGCCTATCAAATTTTAACGCCGTTGTCGGGGAGACGGCTTTGTTTTTGTTCAGTTACTTGTTTCTAGTCTTTTGTTTTAAGTCTCAAGGAACCTCAATTCCTTGAGGCCGCTTCTTATAGTTGCCTCTAGTGTTGTGTATGCCCAGGAAAACGCGCAGGTCTCAAGCTAATAAGGACATACCTTTTGACCCCGAGCCGGAGAGTACATTCCTAGCACGCAAGAACTTACTAAAGGAACTTGAAGCTCAATCCACCGAGGAAGCTCACATTGCCATAGAACCTGAACCACGCATCATGGTGAAGCTTTCCGATCACTCAAAGCCTACCGCGGCTCAAATTCCAACCGGCAATGCTATGCCGGACATTGCGGCGAATAACTTTGAGATCAAGCGGGCCATCATAAGCTTGATTGAATGTAGTCAATTGGGGGGAAACCCCGATGAGAATCCTAACCTCCATGTTCAAAATTTTTGTGACTATTGCTTAACAATTAAGCAATTCCGAGTCACTCATGGCCAAATTTGGGAGATGCTATTCCCGTTTTCACTCCAAGATAAGGCGAAATTGTGGCTAAACTCTTTGAATCGGGCAGCTTTTGGGATTGTCGATTGGAACTCCCTTGTCTTGGCCTTTTACCAAAACTACTTCCCACCCGAGAAGACGGCTATGCTAAAGAGCCAAATTACAAGCTTTCGACAACGTGGTGATGAGAGTTTGTTTGACGCGTGTGAGAGATACAAGGATCTACAACGTCAATGTCCTCATCATGGGCTACATAAATGGTTCATTGTCATGCAGTTCTATAACAGGTTGTATAGTGAATCTCGCCAAGTGCTTGACTCGGCGGCGAATGGACGTTTTGACAACATCGATGTAGATGAGGCTCATGACACGATTGAGGCTATGGCTATACATGACGCTCAATATGGTAATTTGAGGAGTACACCGAGGGCCGGTGGAAAGCATGATGTCGAGGACATTCGGTAGCCGCCATGCTTACGGCCAAGCTTGAATCGATGAGTGCTAAGATTGATCAAATACAAGCGGGTGGTTCCTCACATGCTCGAGGACATTCGGTAGCCGCCATGCACTCTTCCTACGATCTACCTTGTGACACATGTGGTATGACGGGGCACTCATCTATGGATTGCTGAGGTATGCACACTCAAACTCAATTTTACCAAGTTCATGCTTTTCAATCATTCCCACAAAACAACCTGTACTCAAATTTCTACAATGAAGGCTATAAGAACCACCCCAATCTTTCATATAAAAGCTAAAATGTCTTGAATCCACCACAACAACACCAAAACAACCCTCCACAAAACTATCTTACATATAATGCACCTTGTCCTTACAACCCACCGGGCTTTAATCGCCCACCGTTTCAAGCACCGCTTGCTCCTCCACCACCGGCCACCGATCCTATGGCCGAGATGAGAGCCATGATGGATCAAATGCAGAAAAATCAAGAAGCTATGATGGCTAAAATGGAGAAAGAAGCCCAAGCTAAGGACGCCACTATCCAATCCTTAGTTGCTCACAAAAAAATGATGGATACTCAATTGGCACAATTGGCTTCTTCTAGCCAAACAAGGGCACCCGGAGCACTTCCGTCTCAGCCCAAGCAACCTCACGAAACCACCAATGCTATTTCCTTGCGTAGTTGTACGAGCTATGATGGGCCATCGATGCCCAATGTTGATGCACCTCCCGTGAAGGTGAGCAAGGTAAATCCTAACGTTACTACTAACGATTTGCGTGTTGAGGATGCTGTGATTTCAGGTGATAAGCGCAAGGAGGATGTTGTGCAAGGAGGGCCAGTAGTGGGTGGAGGTGAGAACGTGGATGGAGGTGGGGCCGTGAAGAAGGGTGTGCCAAAGGAGGGGACGCAGCGAGCTCAAGACAAGCCGGTGGAGCCACCGATCAAAATTCGATTGCCATTTCCGAGTCGAGCGGTAAAGTCCAAGTTGGAAAGTTTATGGAGGTTGTCAAGGATCTCAAGGTAACGGTTCCCTTCACCGAGTTAATTACACAAGTCCCGGCTTATGCTAAGTTCCTTAAAGACATCCTCACCCATAAACGATCTTTTAATGAGGTCGAGGCTATTGCCTTTACTGCGGAATGCAGTGCACTTTTACAAAATAAGTCTCCACCTAAATTGAAAGATCCAGGTAGCTTCTCTATACCTTGCACCATTGGTACTTTTTAAATTGATAATGCTTTATGTGATTGAGGTTCAAGCGTTAGTGTCATGCCGTATTCGGTATGCGAGAAGCTGAACATGGGTGCTTTAAAGGTTACTAATATCACGCTCCAAATGGTGGATCGTTCCGTAAAACGCCCCTTGGGTGTTTTAGAGGACGTCCCTGTGCGAGCCGGTAAGTTTTTCATCCCTGTCGACTTCGTTGTTCTTGACATGGCCGAGGACTCCCAAATTCCTATCATATTGGGTCGGCCCTTTTTGCACACTGCTGGTGCTGTCATAAATGTCAAGAACGGGAAATTAACATTGGATGTAGGAGGCGATCAAGTAACCTTTAGTTTGTCAAATGCCTTAAAACAACCCATGTTAGAGGAGTCTATCTTTTTTGTTTCTGTTGTTGATGCTTGTGTTGAGGAGAACTTACCAAAGGTCCTTGCTAGGGACCCTCTGGAGGTGGTGCTTGGTGTTTTTGATGTTGCAGGTGATGATGTGATAAAAGATGGTGTAAAGGAGGTGGAGGTTGGCTTTGCTGCAAGCCAAAAAATTGAAGGACGAGTTGGTGTTGGTGATGAAGATGAAGATGGCCGTGACGATGAGGATGACGGAAGCGGGTTCGTGTTTGATGCGACCCGTGGTTGGTAGTACTTCTAGTACCTGCTGCGCGCCCCCTAGTTTGATGCTGGTTTGGGGGGCGTTTATCCATGTAAAATATTGTACGTACATTTTTCTTTTCACTCGTTTTCCTTGTTTTTCCCCTTCTATTTTGAGATCCCCTTCGTTGATGTGCAGCTGGACACATTGGGGACAATGTGTCGTTTGGTTTAAGGAGAGAGTGCTTTGCTTTTCGTTTTCGTTTTCGATTTCGATTTTTGTTTTTCATTTTACAAAAAAAAAAAATCACAAAATCCAAAATAATCAAAAAATTTCAAAAAATTCCAAAAATACGTGTCCCGAATCGTTATTGCGAGCTTGTTTTTATCTTAATCTTTACCGACATCGCTTCCCTAATATGCTTTTAGCTTTGGCATGATTTTATTTTGATGGTTTTAGCGCTACGGGGATGTTTTGACACTAGTAAACGATGGCATGCTTTTTCGATTAGACTTTATCACTTTCGGACTATAGCTACTCTTTTTGTGAGGTTTTGAGCCTTCAGTGGCCGGTTCATCTTACCCTGTCCCCGTGCTATTTTGTGAGTAGTTTTCCTCGTGGGGTACGTAACATTAACGCGCATAAGTGTGGCCCCTATCTCGTTTTTCCCCGCAATTTTGTCACATGTTTTGCATATGAGGCTTTAGACATTTCTACAATTATCACCATGTACTTTCATTGTTTTATCCTCTCGTATATGATCCATACCCCCTTACCCACTTGAGTTTGCTAGCTACATTGCCAAATAGTCTACCCTAGCCTAGCTAGTTGCCGCTTTTGCTTACTCTTGTGCTCATTCTTTGGGTTTTGATCCTTGCCACGACTTGCTGATGTCGTGTACGTGAGAGTGTTGGTGATTGTTAGTCGGGATTGCTGTTTTCCCGACGTTTGATGAGGTTTTTCGCAACTACAAAGTGTGCTCTTGTTCAAGAAAAAAAAAGACACAAATCTGAAAAAAAAAAGAAACACAACACAAAAACAAAACATAAAGAAAAAGAAAAGAAAGAATTGCGTGAAAAGAAAATGGAGTTGTTGTTCCGTGAGATTAAGCACTTGTATTTTGTTGCCTAAGTAGCGATGTTGTGTACAGGAGATCGATGTGCTGTTTTCGATCCTTTTGTTGTGAGAGTTGGGTTACTTGATGGATGGTCGAGCACTTGAGTAGTATTAGTGGTTTCTAGTGGCTTTTAGCTCCACGATTCCATAATCATTTGTCCACCTTCTTACCCTTACCTCTCTTTGGCCTACACACACCTCATTCCTATGTAAGTTCTCATGTTTGTTTCGTTTATTGTGACATTATTGTGTACGGGAATGCGAGATTTGGTCCACATTCGATTGCGGGCGTGCTTCCATGAGTTGAGTAGGTGAGTGTCACTACATATATCACCTTGTTCATCATTTGTGTAGAGTAGAAACCGCGAGAGGTCCATGATTTGATTGCTAGAGAGCCGAAAGTCTAAGTCATGTTATTCATTCTCTGCCGTCTTGTAATTCTCAGCCGTTAGCTAGCTATTTCCTTATGTCCCATGTTGTTTTGGGAACAATTGTCATTTGCTAAAGCTACTAGTGGTTTGGTGATTGTTTGGGGAGGTCTCTTTTGTCTCGCCTTGTCCTATTATTTTGTTTTGATCATGCTTGGTTGCTTGAGGACAAGCAACGGTTCGGTTTGGGGGAGTTTGATCTGTCGTATTTATATATACTTTTAGCCTCCGTGTCAGTAGCGATTCTTGGTGTTTTTAGTGCTTTTAATTGCTTTACGCTTCCTATTTTTCTTCCGCGTGTCTCTGTTGTGTTTTTATGTCTATTTTGTAGGAGAACGCACTAATGTGGACAATGGATGATAGCCGCGTTGAAGCCAAGGCTTTCCGGGATCGCTACGTGGCGTTTCAAGTTGATTTCTTGTGGTTTCGGTTGAGTATGAGCTATAAATGATGTTTGAAATGGTCCCGGGACTTAGGGACGGAGTAAGAAGCTCAAATACTCATTTTTGACCTCGTCCCTACCCTTTTGGAAGAACAATGCCTCGTCCCTACCCCTTGGGACGACAAACAAAGAAGGAGAAATCAACCAAAATGAAGCCAAAATTGTTGGAAATGTCGGGACCATTGTCCCGAGGTCTTGGGACGTGTTTTGTTCTCGTCCCGGTCGGGAAGGGTTGTCCCGACCCCCTGGGACGGCCTCCACTGCTTCGTATGCTTTAAATGATCGACTATTTTGGAGGGGTTTTATCATATTTCGTCACTCATGCTTTTGACATTATTTTTTGTTCTCTCTTTTTAGAACGCTCTCATAAAAAACCTTAGTTTTCATCTTTCAATATTTCAACACTTTTAATTCCCGAGACGAAATTCGCATTTTGGATCATCTATTTGGTTTTGTTGTTGAATTCATCCTCTTCTCCCTTTGATTGTGCATGTGTTTGGTATTGTTTTTCTTCTCCTTTTTTATTTCAATTCTAATTTATATGGTTCTTAACCATTTATTCCTTTTATCCTCGAGTTTTAATTGTTGTTTCAGCCATGTGTGAGTAGACTATAATCTAGGGAGAAGGGTGACGCATGGGTGTTGGTTTTGGTTGATTTTGATTATCATTTTGAGTTAGGTCTTGCGCTTGTTTTGATTGTCTTTGCTTGATTGTGTTTGTTAAACCTTTGGCCAAGTTTTAGCAAGCTTTTAGCACCCTTGAACTTAAGATCGAAAGCCTAGTTCGAGGAGAGGCGCGAGACAATCATTAGGACTCTCGTTAGTAAGTTGCGAGAGCCCGTTAACGAGACTTAGAGGAAGCTTGAGACCGAGAGGACGAGCTACATTCTTAGCAAGTGTGATTCCCTACTCAACGCGATTATCATCCTTTAGCCTAGCTTATCCCATGCCTAACCCGACTTCATATACCTTTCCCCATAGTAAAACCTCACCCTTTCACTCTAGCTATACCCAACCTTTCAAACCTCAAACCGACGAGCCTAGAATCACTCCATAAGTATCCTACATTAGCAACCATCTCCCTGCGGATTTCGACCCCGACTTACCCTATCTATCCATAGGTTGTCAGGTTTATCTTTGATTAGGCGAGTGCGACTAAGCCTATTAAGGTGATGTAATTAATTTTAACAATTATTTTAGTACACTAATAAGTACAAAATATTTATTTAAAGGTCATACCATTTGACTTTAATAATTTTTATAAACTTGAAATATATTTTTTAAAAGCAATTTTAAATGAATATTAAAAATGTTTTATTTACATATTTGTAAAAGTTCATATTATTTTGTAGAAAAACGATAACTAACATACTATTAAATGTGATTGACCAGATATAAAGGATTAAATTGATATACTCAGCAAAATATAAAAATTAGGATTATTGGTATGATTTTTCAATTAATTATTTTAACAATACACATGCAATCATGTTTAATATTTTTAGTAACTGTATAGCAAATTAAGAGTTAACAAATTATTGAAGTCAAAATATATGCAAACTAAAAGTGTTGTCATATTACATCATGGTAATATGTATTTCATGTTACTATACGAGAACTATTAACTTATAATTGAGTAAAGTTTTAATATATAGATGAGTTATGCGTTTTACAAGTATATTTTCATGAATAGAGGCTGGGAAGATTATTTATTTAATTTCAGCTATAGTGTGAATTTAGATGTAAAATCTTATCCGAGTTTATGAGATAGTAATAGAACAACATAACGTGTTATTAATAGTTACAACTTCTTGAACATGTTGAATACGATGATTTTGCACAATATGTAAACAAGAGATAAAATCTAATTTAACAAGTTTTAACTAATGAAAAATCACGTGAATTTCATGGGACATTAAACTAGTTCATATATAAAAACTTCACACTCAAAGTAATGTACGGAGTAATATGATAATTTATAAAAGGTGATTATTGATTACTCTCTTTCTTCAATTTCAATACTTTTAAATCATTTGATTTTCACATTTAGCAATGCAAATTTTGGAATGCAAATGTATACACTTTACGTAATAAAATCACAAATATTTTATATTCTTTTTAAACTCATTAAAACGTACTTTATATCAAATATGATCATGCATTATTAATATATTTTATTCAAGTTGCAAGAATATCCAAACAAAAATCACTTGAATGAAGAGTGGCTTTAATTTATTTTTATTTTTTTCACTTTGGTGGGAATAAATTAAAGGGTACGAGTAATTTTTAAAATCTAAAATTAAATGTATAATTTATGGGGAGATTATGTAATAATTTTTCACTTTGATGGGAATAAATTAAATGCACAATAATATTTTCACATAATTGATCTCCTTATTAAATGTATAATTTATAGGGAGATTATGTAATATTTTTTCGGTTCGGTCCATTCGGTCCGGGTTTTTAACAGGGCCAAAGCTATTTGGTCCGGGTTTGGTCCGGACCGAGGAGTTCTTGGTCCGGTCCTCGGTCCACGTTTAAAAAAATTTTGGTCCTCAGTCTGATCCGGGTCGGTCCGGTTTGGTCAGATCTTGGACCGATGCTCTGCGCTAGTCAAACTCATTACTAAAGATGACTATTTCGTGGGAAGCAATCAAGGTTACCACTAATATTGAGTTATTTTTCATGTACTTATTATGTTTTTTTGTCTTTATTTTTTTTTAGTTTTGCGACTTTGAATTAATGATTTTTTTTGTCTCGCTGCTCTATTTGACAATATGTATAAAAGATTTTCCCTCAACGATGACCGAATAGGTGGAGACAAGGTCACCTTGTCGTAGTTCTCTGGAATGAGTAATTTGGCTTTTCTCTGTATCGTTCACCAGGATTTAACTTAATTCGGGCCATTAGAAGTAATCAAGGTAACCCATACTCCGTACTTCTTAAATTTATTCGACTTAATTTGGCGACTATTAGAATCGACAACACTTTCATAGGTAAAATTTTATTACATATACGACTTTGAAAAAAAAAAATAGAATTTAAGAATGTCATATCGATTTTTAAACAATAATCGTATTTTTTTTTTTTTGACATTTTTAGTCAAAATATTAAAAAATGATAATAATTAATTCAAATGTCTAATATTTTCTAAGAATTGGAGATGATCATAATTTTCAATAGGATGGAATTTAGTCAATTGAATGACAAGTCTTAAAATTTCTCTCGCAGCGAAATTGACTCAATCCCTAAATTAAATACCAAACTTAATTGCCAAAGTCATAATTAAAGTCACGTATAATTTTTTCGCGCCGAAACTAAATATACTTAGTCCTTCCGTTATAGTAAATTGTTTACACTTTGACTTTTTTATAGGGGGAATTTGAGAGAATTATAAACAAATGACTGAGATAGAGGGAGTATATAGGTGACAAACTCAATGTAATTTATTAAATGCTTATCAATTTCACTTTTTTTTTTTTTTAATATTTCGTTTTCCATTTTATATTTTATAATTTACATTATGGTAAGGTGTAGTTCATGCATATTGATACGACACGTTTGTTCGAGGTTAAAGAGCGAGTTTTAAGCGTTGAATTCGTAGTATTTCCGTCTCTTTAGATGGTTTTATGAGCGCTTTCACGAATACGAGGATTCAAGCTAAAATCGCATTATAGAGAAGTTAAGGTCAAAGTCAAGTCAAGGTGAACTAAAGCCGACGCAAGGTCAAATTCAAATGGTTATATCTCAAGTTTTAGACCTCCAATGGATGCAAGACCAAGTGGAGATGATAGTTCGTCTCGATAGCTTTCCAACGGCAGGTCACACGCTTAATTCCGCCAAGAAACGAGTGAGATATGGCCTTTACAAAATCGGCTTCCAGCAGTCATGCGCCCCGGGCGCCAGAAATGCGCCTATGGCGCCTTACTCTAAACTGCATCGTTTTGTTTAGGTTGAGACGAGTTTTTAAGTTGTTTTTGGAGGATTACTCTCATTATCTTTTCATATTATCTTTTAAGCAGCTTTAGAGAGAGGTAAATTAGGAGAGAGATTAGGTTAAGTTTTCATATAATTACTCTTTAATTAGTTTTTAATTTCATATTTATGGATTTTCTTAACAATTTGGTTTATGTTTGGATGATTATGGGTAACTAAATTCCCTAGCTTTTGGTGTAATCCTTGGGTTTTCAACCCTCCTTTTGATCAATGTGAGAAAGATTTCATCTTTACTATTTCATTTGAGTATTTACTTCTCTTAATGCATTGTTTTTACATAATTCTTGGTTTTGTAACTTGTGTTGATCTATTGTTGCATTTCCTTGAATTATATGCTTGAGGATTTTGGTTGTTCAATGTTTGGATGCTCTTAATCTATCTTGTGTTGCATTATTATCATGTGTTATGATGTGGTATGCCGATTCATCCCTTATAATCATGTTTTGAGAAGTAAAGTTTGAATCTTTAATGCGAAACTCTTTCATGCCGATTCTTGAATGTGTTTTCATTAAGTTTTCATACATTTCTCTTATGTTTACTTGTGCATGGGTTGCATGAATACATTTGTATGCGGTTTCATCGTGTTTTTAATGCAATTTTTACCTTGGTTTGCCGATTCATTCTTGGGTATGTTCATGCATTGTAAGTGTTTGAGGAATTGCTCATATGAGTAGTAGTTACATATTTTATACTCACTTGATCATTTGGTGTGCGTTGAAACCTTGTGTGATTACACCGAAAGTGACATTCTCATCTTGTTTAATCTCATTTTTATTGCTTGCATTTTAGTTTTCGACTAAATCAACCTATTAAACCCCCCTTTTTGTTTTTACATTTTTGCATTGTGACTCTAGCCTTGATTAGTCCTTCCCTTGGGTTCGACCCTATTCTTACCGCTAAACTACTTGTTTGTGTGAATCGAATAGGTTTATAAATTTGTTAATTTGACCCCTTTTATTAGCGACTAAAAAGGCGCGTCAAATTTTGGCGCCGTTGCCGGGGAAGGCAATTGGCTATGCGTAGAATAGAGTAGAGTAGAGTAGAGTAGAGTAGAGTAGAGTAGAGTAGAGTAGAGTAGAGTAGTGTAGTGTAGTTTAGTTTAGTTTAGATTAGTTTGTAAATATTTTGTTTTTAGCTTAGAGTTGATTTTCATTGAACTTTTTCTTGCTCAATGACTCCGTTTCACTTACCTCAATATGAGAATGAGTTGTTTTATCGCTATTTTAATCGTATTCATGCATATGTGACTCATTCTCGATATTCATATGATCTTTCAGATATTTGTCATGTGATTTATGATGGACTGAACAATGAGACTTGGGGATTTGTACACTCTTTGAGCGAAGGTCAATTCTATGAGACCAATTATGAGTACAATTGGGGGTTGTTTGAGTATTTGGCTAATGACACTAAGGAATGGGAAATTCACCATGCACTCCCTCAAGAAACTCAACCGCAACCCCAATGCTTTGATGATGACTCATATGTGTCCACGGAGGACATGGTCCGAGCTATTGCCACCGATGTCATGACCTTACAAGAGAGTATAAAAATCACCATCCAACAATTTGAGACAATGTCTAATGTAAGGTTGGAAAGTCAAGGTAGTGATTTGGTTAAGATGTTTGATGAGCAAATGGCCAATGATGAGTTTAGTATTGACCTTCAAGAATGTCAAGTTGAGGATATGGATATATGTGATAACCCCACTCCCTCACCATTTCACATTAATGTTGAGTGCACCATATTTGATGAAGAGGAAGACGATGAGGAGGTGGACTTTGAGTGTCATGCATCTTTCTTTCAATCCAATGCTATGTTTGATGACACATCTTCCCCAACATTAGACATGGGTGATAACACAATTGAGAAGGAAGAAAAATATGAGTGTTTCACATTTTGTTTAGATTGTTTGCCTATTGAGACATTTCCCTTGATTGAGGTTGAAGCCTCACACTTTAATGGTGTTTTGAATAAGGAAATTGTCATGAATGATGCATCTAAACTTGGAGACTCGTTAGATGTAGTTGAGGAGGAAATGCAAGAGGAGATAACACGTGAGGAAGTCGATGGCGAGAGAGATAGACTTGCTAATATGGGTGAATTGTTTTTGTTTTCTCCTTACCCCGTATCTAAGCAAATGTTGTGTCTTAAAGAATCATACATTGATATTAGCTACATGTTTGCAAATGATAGATATGATGATCGTTTCATGTATGCTTTTTCACGGCTTGCTCATGCATGGTTCTATTTTATCCTCATTTCAATTTGTTATTTTCATTCATTAAGTTTCTTTGCAAGTATGCATGACAGGTTACTTAGAGCATTGAATTGTTTTATAAGTTGTGACTTGAATTTTTGAGTTTTTATGAATTAAGTCGAGCCAACGACAATAAAGAAGTGCGCTTGCGAGAGGCAACTCGTATTTTCTTTTGCTTTTAATGTTTCTTTGAGTGTGTAGGTAATAAATCAAGATCAAGAAATGGCGTAATAAGGAGGTATTGGGTGCAAAAAAAAAAAAAAAAAAAAAAAAAAAAAAATGGTGATCCATGAGAAATGGAAGTGTTGTCCTTGATGGCCTAGGGAGGCTATATCTTGGACAAGGACCGAAAAAATGAAAAAATCGTCCACGTTGTAAGTATCAAAGAACCAATTTCCCCTCCTATATTTTCACCCATCATTGCATTTCTTACCCCTTTATACACTCCATTTCATTTCTTCTAATCTCATAACCTTCATCTACATCTTTTCATCCACATTCTCTTAGATATTGATACTCACTTTCTTTTGGTTTTTCATCATTTACAAAAAATTCCATACTCCTACTATTAAACATTCTTTTAGTCTCTCACAAATACACACTTCGTTAAACTTTTCTTTCTATCACGCACTCACCCGATTTACATTGTTATACTCATATCTTTCTCTCATATATTTGAGATCTTGTGGTGGTTGTGTTGGTTTAATGCTCAACTTCATGTGGAAGAAATTACCCATCTTTTGGTTGTGATGATTTTCATTGTCTTGGTGTGTATAATTTTGAGTCACATTTGCATTGTGAGGACTTGTTTTCCATGTAATAGTTAGCTTTCTCCCCGATTTACTTGTCCTAGTCGCATTGAGGACAATGCTCGATTTAAGCGTGGGAGAGGAGCTAGGTTACACCTACCTCTTGATTTTAGATGTCTTTTATCTAGTTTTATGTCACATTTCATGCATATTCAAAAAAAAAAAAAAAAAAAAAAAAAAAAAAAGAGAAAATGAAAAAAAAATACCCCGATAAGTTGAAAACCCGAAAGGGCGGCTTATGCAAAACTTGGGGGCCTCGCTTTTGGAAGCCTTAGTATGCGACCATGAGCAAGAAAAATTGAGGCTAAAAGAGCCTATATGGGCCATATTTACCCCCTTAGTATGGGGCTAATTAGTAATATCCCGTACTATGGGCATTTATCGTATAATTGGTTTGCTTTGTAATGATTACGGAGGTATAAGTTGTGGAGTATGGAGGGAGGTAGGGTAGGAGCATTTGGTGAGGCCATTTGGATGCTAAGAAGGGTTGTATTGTTTTTCATGGCACTCACCAAATGGGGAGACATAAGGAGGGGAACTTGAGGAATGCTTTGGTTAAGGTGAGGCATTTCTCCTACGATTTGGAGTTTGAGTTGGCTTTTGTTTGGAGGATTCTATGTCGAGGGAGTTAGGAGTGAGGGGATTGGAGTTGGTGGACATCGAGTGACGATCTTGAGGGAGACCTAAGGAGGGAGAAGTGAGGATAGGAAGATGATAGTGCGGGAGAGATAAGAAGGTAGGGGTGTGAGAGAAGAGAGTGGAATGAGCCTTGAGTAAGGTGTGTTATTTACTTTGCTCGGGACGAGCAAAGGTCTAAGCGTGGGGGAGTTGATACGACACGTTTGTTCGAGGTTAAAGTGCGAGTTTTAAGCGTTGAATTCGTAGTATTTCCGTCTCTTTAGATGGTTTTATGAGCGCTTTCACGAATACGAGGATTCAAGCTAAAATCGCATTATAGAGAAGTTAAGGTCAAAGTCAAGTCAAGGTGAACTAAAGCCGACGCAAGGTCAACTTCAAATGGTTATATCTCAATTTTTAGACCTCCAATGGATGCAAGACCAAGTGGAGATGATAGTTCATCTCGATAGCTTTCCAACGGCAGGTCACACGCTTAATTCCGCCAAGAAACGAGTGAGATATGGCCTTTACAAAATCGGCTTCCAGCAGTCATGCGCCCCGAGCGCCAGAAATGCGCCAATGGCGCCTTACTCTAAACTGCATCGTTTTGTTTAGGTTGAGACGAGTTTTTAAGTTGTTTTTGGAGGATTATTCTCATTATCTTTTCATATTATCTTTTAAGCAGCTTTAGAGAGAGGTAAATTAGGAGAGAGATTAGGTTAAGTTTTCATATAATTACTCTTTAATTAGTTTTTAATTTCATGTTTATGGATTTTCTCAACAATTTGGTTTATGTTTGGATGATTATGGGTAACTAAATTCCCTAGCTTTTGGTGTAATCCTTGGGTTTTCAACCCTCCTTTTGATCAATGTGAGAAAGATTTCATCTTTACTATTTCATTTGAGTATTTACTTCTCTTAATGCATTGTTTTTACATAATTCTTGGTTTTGTAACTTGTGTTGATCTATTGTTGCATTTCCTTGAATTATATGCTTGAGGATTTTGGTTGTTCAATGTTTGGATGCTCTTAATCTATCTTGTGTTGCATTATTATCATGTGTTATGATGTGGTATGCCGATTCATCCCTTATAATCATGTTTTGAGAAGTAAAGTTTGAATCTTTAATGCGAAACTCTTTCATGCCGATTCTTGAATGTGTTTTCATTAAGTTTTCATACATTCCTATTATGTTTACTTGTGCATGGGTTGCATGAATACATTTGTATGCGGTTTCATCGTGTTTTTAATGCAATTTTTACCTTGGTTTCTTGGATTCATTCTTGGGTATGTTCATGCATTGTAAGTGTTTGAGGAATTGCTCATATGAGTAGTAGTTACATATTTTATACTCACTTGATCATTTGGTGTGCGTTGAAACCTTGTGTGATTACACCGAAAGTGACATTCTCATCTTGTTTAATCTCATTTTTATTGCTTGCATTTTAGTTTTCGACTAAATCAACCTATTAAACCCCCCTTTTTGTTTTTACATTTTTGCATTGTGACTCTAGCCTTGATTAGTCCTTCCCTTGGGTTCGACCCTATTCTTACCGCTAAACTACTTGTTTGTGTGAATCGAATAGGTTTATAAATTTGTTAATTTGACCCCTTTTATTAGCGACGTAAAAGACGCGTCACATATGTATAAGTGAATGACAGAATTAAATAATTAACTTTAAATTCAATCTATTAATGTATTGTAATTGTTAAATGATTATAGAGTCTACAAGATCTCGTGCATGCCGTGTGGCGTGTGAGTATATGTTATTGCATCCGATACAAGATTATAAACAACAGGAAGTAAACAATAAGTAAATGAACTTACATGATTTCCAGGTTTTGGTTGAATACCAGTTGTAGCATAACGATTTGTAAATTTGCGTATTTTGTATAACTCTTCTTTATTTATCCTTCTTATAGGAACTGTGCCAGTTGGACAACCCCCATCTTTTAACTTCATTTTTTCATAAGGGCCTTTACAGGGTGATTTTTCTTTCAAAATAGAGTTTGATTTCATCTACACTCAGAATAGATAATATATAAAAGTTAGACATGGATAAAATATCACTTCCAAACGAAAAAAACAATATTATACTCATTTATTTTATAATATTAGTCGTCCTTTTAATTGTGTAACCTTAAGTTTTTCATATTTGTAAAATTAGAAAGTTTAAATAATTCTTCCCTATGACTACACATTTCCTATACTAATACATTTTAACAGTTATCTAACAGAGAATTGTCGAATTAAATTGTGAAAACGTCTAGTATTTTAGAAGAGAGGTAATATATTTAATCCATTACGTTACAGTTTTTTAATTCTAGCTAGTCTAAACTTTGTTTTACACATGATAATACGATGTCGACAAAAGTACTCAATACTTTGAAAAGTTCAATTTATTAGGCTCTTAGAATTTAGGAATCATGTTTGTATTGTTTGTTACTTAAGTTAAAGATAAAATCCACAGTTATAATTTTTTATGCATTTATCTATTTAGTATTTTATATATATATATATATATATATATATATATATATATATATATATATATGTAGCAGGATCTCAGTGTAACTATTATTCGTTATTTAACTCATTTAACCAGGTTTCACAGTCTTTAGATACATCATATAATACTGGATTACATTTTTTATAACAGACATACATTTTTTCCCTCAGCTTTTTTATTGTATCTAACAATGAATTTAATGTAACCACAAGTAAATTTAATGTATTTAAAATGATTTTTAAGAAAAATGCTTTTATTTTTTTTAGTATTATTAATTGTTTTTGTTAGATACATTTTATTTTACTTATATTTCATGTATCCGGACTCGTATTTAGGTATGCTTAGGACTCGTATTTCTTGTAACCGGACCCGTATTTCATGTAACCGGACTCGTATTTCATGTAACCGGACTCGTATTTCGTGTATTTGGACTCGTATTTAATGTATTTGGACTTATATTTCATGTATTCGAACTTATATTTCATGTATCCGGACTCGTATTTCGTGTAACCGGACTCGTATTTCATGTAACCGGACTCGTATTTCGTGTAACCGGACTCGTATTTCGTGTAACTGGACTCGTATTTCGTGTAACCGGACTCGTATTTCATGTAACCGGACTCGTATTTCTTGTAACCGGACCCGTATTTCGTGTAACCGGACCCGTATTTCGTGTAACCGGACTCGTATTTCACGTATCCGGACTCGTATTTCACGTACCCGGACTCGTATTTCATAAAATTAGTTATTTAATCTAATAAATATTATTTTTATTATTTTAATAAACTATTAAATAATAATAGGATCATGTACAATCATGTCTCATGGCCAGTGTAACTAAATTAGCACACATGACTGTAAAAACAAAATGACGTAGCATCCACCAGAGTACCACCACCGGAGCACCGGATATTGACGTCCTTCGTCCATCCATTACCGACCTTCTCTGTAACGTCCTCTACTGCCGTTACCACCACCGCCGGAGCATCGATCCGGAGCAACCATCGTGTTACACCCACTACTCGCCGGAAATCGACCTATATGCTCCCTCCATTGCAGATCCACTGTATAACACCCTTCATTTGACACTTTCTCTCTCCCGCGTTCCCTTCGTTGCCTATCTGAGCACCGCTAACCGTTTGTCCTACGCGCCATCGTCAACGGTCGGAGCCATCGGTGACAACGACGATGGTAGTACGTGACGAATGTGGCTCGGGAGACGACGTTGACCGGTGGCTTTGCTTGTCCACCATTTGATGACGTTGACCTTCGGTGACGACGATGATGGTCAAATCTGACAAGCCGAAAGTGCGTGACAAACGTGGTGCACCCAAGTGACTACAACTTTATTCCGACGAGTCGATGACGGTGGTGATGAGTGTGGGTCACCTCAGGCAAGTATCAAATCTGGAGAGGACTAACATATCGGTTAGGTTGTCGGTGTTAGTGACGAAAGCCGGCGTGAAACGCCGGTGAGGTTGCTGGTGTTAGAGACGATAGCCGGCGTGAAACGCCGGTGAAGTTGTCGGTGTTGGTGGAATGAGATAATGGAAGAGAGGGGAGGGATGAGAATTAGGTTTAGTCTTGACAGCCTTTACATATTAGTTATTAAGGTTGGGCTGAGGAACCTTTAATTGGGCCTTACATATAAGTTTGGCTGGGCTGCGTGTAAACATACTTTGTGTTGTAGGAGTAGTTCGTACGGTTCGTAATATAACATTAGTTCGCACGAGATCCTGAATCTATATATATATATATATATATATATATATGTATATGTATATGTAAATGTGATCACATTTAATCACTCAAATTCTCATGAAATATATGCATCCCTTTCTCAACCCTTAGATCTACTGATCTAATGGCCAGATCTTACCACAATGATATCTCTCCTAATTTATTTTAGATTTTTTTTTCTCCCTTCTAATTTTTCTTCGATTTATGCTTTTTTTTTTTTTCTTAAATTGTTTGCCAACCTTTTTTAAGTTTATTTTTCCTTTTTCTTTTTTTTTTTTTTTTTTTTCTCTCACAATTTTTTTTTTTTTTTAATTTTTATTGACGATTTTTTTAATTTTTTTTTTTTTTTTTTTTCAACTTTTTTTCGCTTTTAATTCTTATATTACTTGATACAATGTCATCAAGTATTTCAAGTCTGAATCAATCGCATTTTTAAAATGTAAATACATGTTACTCTAATATTTTTAATTTTTTTTTTTTTTTTTTTTTTTGTTTGCTTTAATTTTATATTACTTGATACAATGTTATTGCTTTCTTCGAAGTCAAGCAATCATATTACTTTAAAATGTAACATCCGTTACTCTAATAACTATCTTAAAATGTAACACATGTTACTCTAATAATTTTTTTATTTTTTTGTTTGCCTTTAATTTATATTACTTGATACAATGTTATTGTTTCTTCAGTCATAATCAATGTTACTTTAAAATGTAACACTGCTACTCTAATAACTATCTTAAAATGTAACACATGTTACTCTAATAATTTTTTTTTTTACTTTTTTGCCTTTAATTTTATATTACTTGATACAATATTATCATTACTTGAAGTCAATTAATGTTACTTTAAAATGTAACTCCCATTACTTTCTAATAACTTAAACGAGTACATGTTATTTTAACAAGTTTTTATATATTTTTATATATTTTCTTGATCACGATATTCAATGTTACTTTAAAGTATAACAATTTACTCTAATAGCTTTATATGTGTTATTTTAACAAATTTTTATTAATTCTTAAGTATTTTTTGATACGATGTGCTCATTACTTCAAAGTGTATCAATTGTTACTCTAATAACTTTTACGCTTTATTTTAACAAAATTTTATTAATCCTTCTATTTTCTTGATGCGATGTTACTATTTCTTTGACGCGAAAACCAATGTTACTTTTAAAGTGTAACAGAATTGTAAGCTCTAATAGACATGCGTGTTATTTTAACAAACATTTATTAATCCATATATTTTCTTGATATGATATGATATTATTGTTACTTCAAAGTCATAATCAATGTTACTTTAAAGGGTAATAATCATTACTCTAATAGCTTGTACATGTTACTTTAAGTTATAATACTTGACAAAATCATGGTAATAAAATTTTATATAATTATTCGTCAATTGTTACTTTAACGTTTATTTGTTATTACCTTAATATTGTTACTTTAACGTTTATTTGTTATTACCTTAATATAATAATAAAAAAAAAAATAACAAAAACATTGAAATAATCAAGTAATTGAAAAATTAAAGGAATTTAAAAAAAATAGCAAAAATCGTGAAAAAAAAATACTCCCTCTATTTCATTGAAAAAGTCTCATGGGCTTTTTCCCAAATTTTAAGGAAAATAAAAAGTTAAGGTTAATATTGGTAGTTTGGTTGAGTGGGGTCCATTTTAAAGGATAAAGTGTGTGGTATTTTGGTAAAATGAATATATTAATAGGGGTAAAAGTGTTATTTTGATTGTATAAAGTTGTCCTAAATAGTAATGGGACTAAATGAGTGAAATTGCCGAAAAAGGAAAGTGGGGCTAATTGAGTAAAATAGAGGGAGTAACAAAAAACAATGAAACAATTAAATAACTGAAAAACTAAAAGAATTTATAAAAAAAATTCGTAAAAACAAAATCGTAAAAAAAAATAATCGAAAAAAAAACGTAAAAAGAAAGTTTGTAAATAAAAAAAAAAAAAAAAAAAAAACGTGAAAAAAAAAAAATAAAAAAATTAAAAAAAAAAATAAAAATAAAAAAATTCAGAAAAAAAAAAAAAAAAAAAAAGAAAACGAAAAATAAAAAATAAAAAATAAAAAATAAAAAAGAAAAGAAAAGAAAAGAAAGAAAAAAAAAAAAAGAAGAATAAAAGAAAAAATAAAAGAAATCTCATCCATTGATTTCATTAGTTCCAAGAGCTCCAACAGTGAACAAAGGATCCCCCAAATATAAGGGAGTCATTTCATTAGATCCATACTTCTAAGAGCTGCATAAAGGATGCACTCAAATATAAAGGATTCATGTGATCCTCTCTGTATATATATATATATATATATATATATATATATATATATATATATATATATATATATATATATATATATATATATTTCTATTTTATAACAACATAATTGCGTAGAAAATCTATTGATATTTTAATGCAATTTATTATTATTACTAAATCATATTTTCTAAAATGACGACTTCAATATGTACTGTTAGGTATATGTTTAGTTGAACACAGTTTACTCAAGTAGCATTTGAACTTAAGAATTATAAAAAATAAGTTGAACATGATTAGACCGTAAAGACCCTTGTACTTCTTCCATTTCATTTAGTTATATAAGATTGATTAAAATACTCATCACAAAAGATATAATTGTATATTTAGAATGAATAATGTACATCCAGAACATGTGGAAGAAAAGTATGAGTCTAGCAAAATGGATTTTGGTGTTTAGGTCGACGTGTAATATAAAACATAAATACTCATATGAGATCATCTTACGCATTATATATCATGTTCCATGTTTAGCTTAGGCCGGCTTTAATATATAAACAATCCGACAAGCACAAAAAAAACCTATTTACTAGGCAAAATCTATGATAAAACTGGTATATGCATATAACTACCGATAAATTTATACGACATCTCATTTAATGAGATAAATTCAAAAGGTAATGAGTAATACTATCGGGCAGTGCATAATACAGCGATCTGAGCATAAAATTACACTTGTTTCTTATTACATCATCCTCTTCCCGTTTTTTCTATTCTTTTCTCTTTTCTATTCCCTAGGTCTTTACGCTTTTTCACGCACAAATCCCACTTTTTTTTTTTTTTTATTATACCATTATATTTGTGATATATTTACATCGAAGATAATGGACATAATAATTTTTTTATTATTATTTTATGCCTAATACAAATACGAAATCATTGATGACAAAGTATGATGATAAGTTTATTCATGCCTTCTCATAATAATAAAACGTTCGTTGATTGTAATTGATTTATTGTGAAATAGTCGTCGCATATAAAATATAGGAATAATTGCCAAAAATAATCCAACTGACACTCATCTTCCATGAATAATCCCAACTCAAAATAATCCACGAGTAATCCCAACTATTGAAAAACCAGTCCAATAACATAGTTTGGCCAATTTTATACAACTCTAACATGTAAAAAAATGGTTAAACAGGTTCTAATTTTATCTCACTCTTATTTTAAATTAAATTCAAACTGATTTCACCTTTTTTTTCACCTATTAAAGCAAGTTAAAAATGGCGAAAATATATTATTGAAATGATTGTTTGATAGTTGGGATTATTCGTGGATTATTTCGAGTTGGAATTATTTGTGAAAGATAGGTATCAGTTCGGATTATTCTTGACAATTATTCCTAATATATATAGTACATGTTAGAGTTAATTAGTGTGTAAATTACAATATAACTGTATCAACCTGGAAATATCGTTACCTTATCACTATGGGTTACATCATTTTATTATCCTTGTATAAATTAACCCTCTTGGTCTACCTACTAGTTAGCTAATGTTAATGTGTGACTAATAAAATAAATTTTGATAGTCAAAATGATAAATTGTCGTAAATTGAATGTATGACTCTGAACTTTATATGTACATACTTTCTACGATTCAAAAGTTGGGTAAAAAATAAAAATTACATATTAAAACTTTTAATAAAATATTTATGTGTCGGGTGTAACATATGCTAAAAATACAAAATTGTTGTTGCAGATACATTAAATAACGTATTGGATACATCAAAAATAATTAGGTACACAAATAAATGTCGTAGATACACCAAAATTTTAAAATGCATTTAACGACGATATAAAGTGACATGATGAGGAAGTTACGAACCACGGCACTAATATGTTGCCTAGACCATAAATGACATAATAAAGACAACTATGCCGAATTTCTGAAATAAATTTTTTTCTAAGAGGGGGTCTAACGATGTCCCGCAATTTTGTGTATCTAGCATATTATTCACCCAACACATAAATATTTTATTAAAAAATTTTATATGTAATTTTTATTTTATACCCAACTAATATAATGGTGAAAAATAAATTAAAATAAAGGACAGTGATGTGCCTATACTTTAGGTTTAATCAATAAATATGATTTTCGTGGGGTCTCACAAGGGTCTCACCAAGTTAGGGGGTCTCACCGGATCCCACCCGTATATATATATATATATATAAAGAAGATCATTTAAGTCCGCAAATATTGGTAAGTCTGGTAAGTCCGTAATCACATTACCATTACCATTTGGTGAAACTAGCTTCTTTGTAAATATAATCAGAATCGTAATACTTTGTAATGAAACTGAAAAAATGTTGCAAATACAGTTACATCTACAAAAAATTACAGTTTCAAAAAATGGTGCTAGCAGTTACACGGACTTACCGGACTTACCAATATTTGCGGACTTAGCTGAACTTGACTCTATATATAATATAGGAATAAGATCAGATAAGAACATGCCCTTCGGTAAGAACGGTAAGAACATTCAAAATACATGATGAATACACTTGATGTACATTTTAAATTTATCATTCATATTAGTAATGAAAAATATGTGACACAAATTTTAAATTTATAACGTATAATCTCTTTATATTGTAGATATATGTCAAAATTTTAAGGTACATTTATACTATACCAAAAGTACATTTAATTTTTGAACTTCGAATATACCTATAAATTTTGAATATAACTCATTATTTTGAAATGTACATAACATATATTTATATTGTACCTTAAGGAATATAATTTTTGTGTGTTAATTAAATGTACCTTATGTATATTTATTATGTACTTTGACTGTTCTTACCGTTCTTACCAAAGCTAATGTTCTTACCGGATCTTAACCCTATATATATATATATATATATATATATATATATATATATATATATATATAGTCAAGTTCAATTAAGTTGATAGACCAACTAATGTGAAGCATTTTAGGCCCATTGCTTGTTGCAATGTGATCTACAAGACTATCTCGAAGCTTATGTGTAATAGATGAGCACTGGTTCTCCCTGATATAATCAGTAGGAACCAGGGTGCTTTCATCCAAGGGAGAAGTATTCTTGAGAATATTTTGATATGCCAAGATTTGGTGAGGCTATATCATCGAGAGAAAGTTAGTCCTAGATGTATGGTTAAGATGGATCTTCAAAAGGTCTATGACTCTATAGAGTGGTGTTTTATTGAAGGAATGCTGGATGCTCTGTTGATACCGACTCCTTTCAAGGAGCTAATAATGACTTGTGTTACAACTCCGTCCTACTCGTTGAATTTAAATGGGATGACCTTTGGTTTTTTTAAAGGAAAGAGAGGGATTCGACAAGGGGATCCTCTTTCCCCCTTGTTGTTTACCTTGTGCATGGAATATCTGTCACGAATTCTGGAGTATGCAGTGCAGAAATGGCCATTTCGATTCCATCCTCTCTGCAAAGGTCTGAAATTGACTCATCTTCTGTTTGCTGATGACCTTTTAATGTTTTCAAAGGGTGATGTTCCATCAATGATGTTAATTTTGAGAGCGTTTTCTACATTTTCTGGAGCTTCAGGGCTTTGTGCGAATGCTAGCAAAACTGAAATTGTGTTTGGTGGTGTGAATGAGAGCATCCGAACTGAGATCTTACAAGTATCACGTTTTTCTGAAGGAAATCTGCCTTTTCGCTATCTGGGCATTCCTATTCAGTCGGGATGCCTTACAAGTGCAGATTGTCGTATTTTGGTTGAGAAAGTGGTTGCGAGAGTCCGTAGTCTAGGAGCTCGGAAGTTGAGTTATGCTGGAAGGTTGACACTTATTAATGCTGTATTGAATACAGTACATTGTTATTGGGCATCTATATTTCTGATTCCACAGGCGGTTATCCATCGTATTGTTGCAATTTGTAGGAATTTCCTATGGGATGGTGGCACAGAATACCATAGGGTGCCTCTTGTGGCATGGGACAAAGTGTGTAGAAGGAAGGATGAAGGGGGTTTGAATGTGAAGCATGCAGGTGATTGGAATATGGCAATGGTCGGGAAGTTAGTAGACTGGATACATACGAAAGCTGATAGGTTGTGGGTTCTTTGGATAGACCATGTTTATTTGAAAGGTGAAAATTGGTTTGATTACACCCCTGTGCTGGATGTTAATTGGAACTGGAGAAATATTTGTCGGGTTAAGGAGAGGATGAAGGTCGGGTATATTGATGGGACATGGATATCTTGCCCTAAAGGGTATACTGTTCAGTCAGGTTATCGATGGCTACGAGGAGAGATACCTAAGGTACGATGGTACAAGGAAATCTGGGACCATTGGAATACACCGAAACACGCGTTCATTGGATGGTTAACCAAACATAGGTCTCTTAATACTCGGGATCATCTCTATCGGATTGGAGTGTGTAGCTCTAATCTATGTGTGCTCTGTGAGCAACTAGACGAGACACATGAACACCTTTTTTGGCGATGTGAATACAGCAGGCAGGTAATGGATGCGGTTCAACAGGGGCTTTCGGTTCTTGGACATGGCAGTGTTCTACAGAAGGTACGCATCTGTAATATGGTCTTGTTGGCTACCAAATATTGCATTTGGGAGGAGCGGAATAGATGCTCATTGGAGTGCATTTTGACTCACTGCAGGGTCTGGTTTCGAAAATTAAGTACCAGGTGAAGAGGCGAATTTGGATTATAAAGAAGGATTGGCTACGAGGACAGAATATTGATTGGCTCCGCTTGTTTGAACAATGGTGTAATTGATGTGTGTTAGATTGTATGCTGTTTTAAAGTGTACTTAAACGTTGTAATCTTTTGATTGGAATTAATGAAATGCTCACATTTTACCAAAAAAAAAGTTCAATTAAGTTGACAAATATTGGTACGCTCACTACGCTGGCGAAACTGTTATTAATATTTTGTGAAACTGTTGTTCTTTGTAAATGAAACTGTAAATTTACAAAGAACAACGGTATCACAAAATTTTGTTAAATACAGTTTCATTTACAAAGAACAACAGTTTCACAAAATATTAATAACGCCACAGAAGAGTGAGCGTACTCAATATTTGTCAACTTAATTGATCTTGTTTCTATATATATATATATATATATATATATATATATATATATATATATATATATATATATATATATATATATATATATATATTTAGAGATCCCAGTGAGACTTCAACTCGGTGAGACCTCGTGAGACCCCTTCTTAAAAAAGTTTTTATTTCGAAAATTCGGCATAGTTGTCTTTATTATCTAATTTATGGTCTAAGGAACATATTTGGGGTTCATAACTACCTAATCATGTCACGTTATATCGTCATTAAATGTATTTTATAACTTTGGTGTACCTACGACATCTATTTGTGTATCTAATCTTCTTTGGTGTATCTACTACGTCATTTAATGTATCTGCAGTATCAATTTTGTGTATCTAGTATATTATTCATCCGAGAAATAAATATTTTATTAAAATTTTTAATATGTAAATTATATTTTTAACCCAACTAATGATGAAAACAAATTAAAATAATGGATAGTAACGGGCCTATGCTTTCGGTTTAATCATACAATGTGATTTTAATGGGGTCTCACGAGGTCTCACCGAGATTCTTTTTTTTTTTTTCAAAAAATTCGACATGCTGGTCTTAATTGCTTAATTTAGTATAGAGAACATATTTTTGGTTCATAACTATCTTGGCATGTGACTTTATATCGACGTTAAATGCATTTTATAATTTTAATGTATCTATGACATTTATTTTTGTATCTAATTATTTTTAGTGTATCTAATACGCTATTTAGTATATCTGCACATCAATTCTGTGTATCTAACAAATTTTACACATGAAACATAAATGTTTACTTAACATTTTATCATATAATTTTTATTTTTGACACAACTAAGGTTGAAATGAATTAAAATAAAGGAGAGTGACATGGCTATGTTTTCGGTTTGAGCATTGAATATAATTACTTTGGTTAATTACTGAACCATACTCCTTAACTTGTCAGGTAATTACATTGGTTAATTATATAATATTGCTACTTTGCATGCCTTTATGTGTGGTTACACTAGAGGACTAAATCATGACGAAAACCAAAAACTCTAGGAATTGTCACTTGTATGTGATTCAAATGAATACTTTCATCTTCAGGTCTAGTTAATTAGATATATCCCTAATAGAGTCTTCACCTTTTGTTCGACCTTCACTCACCATATATATAATACGTAGTAAGAGTAAACTGTAATATTATAAATTATGAATTTGATACTTTTAATTATGTCAACAAAGCTAATCAAATGGTACTTTTTGTGTTCGTTAAAATAAATAAGAATATGAGCTATGGTTTCTTGAAAGATCTCCCGATGACATGTCTTTGAATAATATGAAAAGTTATCCAGGTAAAATTTCTTCTATATTTATGGATGATGAATGATAAGTGCAAATATTAAATTTAGGTACCTCGGGGTGAAATGTATGATTTTTGAGTAGTGGATGATCAAATGCTGGTTGCTTGTAGAAATCAACACAATCATATATGTCTCCATATTCTGTCTGCAAAATCAACCTCATAAATAGTTTGAATTCTGTAGCACATAAACTAAATCAAGAAAAATACAGCGTTTTAATTTAAAGTTACAAAAATTTATACTTAAGTTACAGTTATAGTTAAAAAAAATTAAAGTTAAACCAGAATTAAAGTTACACAAAACTAACATAAAGTTTTAAAAAACGGTACTAAAATACACATAATTAAATATACTAATATACATCAAATTATATGTATAAGTATGTTAACAAAATATAGGTATACGAAGATACATGTATTAAAACTAATTGTTTATTAGTAGTTTCTTTAACTTTGCACTAGTTTTTCATAAGTATGGGAGGTGTCAAACACCTAGGGTCTTTTCTCTTTCTGTTATTTTTTTAAAGTTTAAAGTCTAAAAATGGAGTTTTCATAAATTTTTTATTGATTTCTTAAATTTAGTATAGTTTAAGTAATAGAGTTCATGAAATTTTCAAAAGTTAAAGTTATCTAAATTTTTTGATAAGATTAGTAAAAATAAGGAAAAGAGACCAGTATCTTAATGTCATCCTACGAAATTGAACAAGATCAAATTATGCCGAAATCACAGATAAAGTACGAACTAGCTTTAATGAAATATATAGAATAGTAAATGAAATTCACCTGAATTGTCTTGACACTTGCTTTTCGTAGCTTATTCAAATTGATGTCTCTACCATTTGATAACCATGAGCCCTCTGTTCTTTGAGTTGTTAGAGAACAACATAAAAGCAGAGTGATTACGATCTCTATAAGAGACATCTTAATCTCATGCATGTGATCTTCAAAATTTATATTTTTTGTTCTTGTTGGTTCTCAATAATGAGTATTCTTTATTCTAAAACGGTTTAACTAGCATGAATCCTTACTCGTAAAAAGATGAAAAAAGGTCATTATTTTTTGGTACAAATGGAAAAAAAAGGGTCATTAAAGTCCCTATATCCAGGTACAGTTAACTTATTGATCCTTTATGATCTACTTATTTAATTGTATTGACAAATGTACAAAGTTATAATATCATACCTATAATGAAAAATTATTCAGACAAAAATGAAAATACAAAAGAAACGTGTATTACTTGTCTTTGTTGTAAATAAATGAGCATTTACATCCGTACGTTTAATAAGGATAGGGATTCAAACATATTGCAACAACTCAGTTTTTCATTACTTAATTAAACTATGATGGAAATTAATTAAGTTTAAAAGTAATTTTGCAGCGTTAAACACATAAAAATACATATTCATATTATTTAATTAAAATCATGATACAACTAGCATGTAATATCAGTTTGATAACATATAAGTATTTAAATCACATACAACATTATTAATAAAGATTACAACATTTCAATCATATAACATTATATATAAAAGCATTTCATACCAAATATGATTTTTCGTATACGGATTTTACTCACGTTGTATACTTTTTTTTATTTTTTTTCCCTTTCCTTCCCTTTTTTACTCATTTTGTATACAAAATTCTCTCTTTTTTTTTTTCCTAACTTTTCCTAACCTAAATTCATACAATTATTTCAATTATTAATTCGATAATCAATTCAACAAAGTAGTAATTCGATTTAATTTCAATTTATTTCATAAAATTATGTTAAATTCGATTAATCTTGATGAATTTAGGTTAAAAATTAAACTAGGGTTTATATGAATTTGAGATTTTGGGGGTTGTCGGCGACGGGAGGCGGCGGGAGGTCGTGGGTGGCAACGGCGTGAGGTGGTGGATGGCGGCGGGAGGTGGTGGGTGGCTGGCGTCAGCGGCGTAGGGGTGGCTCGCTTTAGCGGGTAGGGGTTGTTCCTTTTTGCAATTTTTTTTTTTATTTGTTAAGTTAGTATAATTAAGAATATATATTTAATGCTATATTTATTAAACAATAATTCAATAGTGGCATAATGGCAATAGTAAAGTTGTTAGGCATTTATTTGGTACTTGAGGTCACAAGTTCAATTCTCACCACCAAATTTTTTTTTTTTTTTTTGTTCTCTTCCACGGTTCTTTTTTTTTTTTTTTTTTTTTTTTTCACGGGTCAACACCACCGCCAGCCACTGTCGACTTGCTCCACCGTGACCCGCCGCCCAGTCGACTTGCCCACCGTGACTCGCTCACCATCGAAGACCACCACCACTCCCACCACCATAAAGCACCTTAACTTTAACTTATAAACTCTAATTTTAATTTTACAAAAAATTAATAAAAGTCAATAATTTAATGAACAAAATAAAAATTAAAAACTATAATTACCTCATTGAATTTACTATCGGAATTCATGATTGATAAATTGAAATATTTAATGAATTTGATTTAAGAAAAGATAGAAATTGAATGACATGGTTTAGGAAAAGTTAAAAATAAAAATAAAAATATTTGTATATTATAGAAGTAAAAGGGGCAAAATTGAAAATAATAGTAATAAAAGTATACAACGGGAGTAAAAACCGTATACAAAAAATCAATACCCTAAATCAACATATAGAAAAACATAATACGTAAACTTAAAACAATCAAGATATTCAGCAAGTATTTGAAATCAAATAACGACATGATATATAAACTTAAATCATTTCAAATAAGACAACACATGTATCATACAACAATTCGATAATAAGGCATATTCAACAATTCATGCTATAATTCATATAATGTTCGGGGTAGTCGACCCATATCAAGTATAATCATATAATAAATAAAACTCTTCAACCTTGACTACAAAGCGGCCTAGAATACTCTCATGCCTTACCCATATAACCCATTAAAGTGAACAAGTTACTCAGACTCGAATATAACATCAGATAAAAAGTAGGATATATACATTATGGCTAGCCAGTACTCAATGTCATAAGGACAATCTATCATTCCTAAACCTATGAGCCACAACCGTCAAGGGCGGAAACATACAACATCGCCATCAAGACATACTGTAGGAGCCGAAAATATCAACGGACAAGTAAGACAATCTAAAGATATCGATCACCAGGTAATAAGTACGATTTAATACCTTGTCTAATGTTTGCATACACCTTTACCTAGTACGACACATGCCTTGCTACTTGAGGAGAGTACTTTCCTAAATAGCACGACTATTACATTACGACAAATTCCCATATATAGGATAGTCAATTTCCATTACCGCATATGGCTCGTGGACGTATTATTAATGAGTGTGAATATGTCATGTTAATTAACAACTATGTGAGCCTTTAGATTACCACTGACATTATCGAGCCAAAACTGGGTGAGATAATGTCCCCATATGCAACTACCTTTAGAACGATGACACAATAGAATTGAAACATGACAAACACCCGAGTATTTAATACGTACTCTATTTCATAGTTTATCATTCATAACTCAAGTGACATTTGTTATTAACTATAACATCGTCAAACTTGCTTATGAAGAGCTAAGATATCATAGTTCTTCCTGTTAACGGAAAACATCTACGACTCGATGTAGATATTTGAACATACGATTTAATTCTTAAGTTTTATTTCATAACTTAAGTGTGAAATATCATATATAAACATCGTCAAACTTGTGCTATGTAAAGACAACATGCATCGATAATAAACTTAAACATGTTGATCACATTTAGTATATTATACATATACGTATTTTTGTTTTCTTTTATTAGTAAGGTTGCATTGGACACAAACACCCCACCTCTATTCCTATGAAGTCCTCCATCCCATAAAAGAAGAGATATCCAAAACCTCATGTGCTGAGTCTCATTTTGAGTTTCTCACAAAATGCTCTTCTCCATTATGGCAAAACCCAAAATTTTTTATCACTCTGCCATTTAAGAAGAACGAGGATATTAACCCAACAAAAGCAAGTCATATGGGAATGAACCCAGATCATTACACTCTACCTCTCCAAGAAGTTGAACAGCTTCAAAAGGAAAATCTCATCGAGCCAACCTCCCCTTGGGCTTGTGAAACATTTTATATCAACAAGAAAGCAGAACAAGTAAGTGGAAAGTTAAGGTTAGTTATCAATTACCAACCTCTTAATCATTTCCTTCATCTTCAGGATGACAAATTTCCACTACCGAAATGAGATGTTCTTTTCCAAAAACTACCCAAAGCACAAATATTCTCAAAATTTGATCTTAAGGCTAGTATCTGACAGTTAGGCATTATGCCTGAAGAAAGACAAAAAACAGGTTTCTGCATTCTTGATAGATATTACCAGTGGAAGGTTATGTCATTTGGGTTGAAAACAGCTCCATCTTTGTTTCAGAAAGCAATGAGCCAAATCTTCCAGCCAATTCTCTCGAGTGCCTTGGTATACATAGATGACATTCTCTTATTTTCCACGGATATCGACTCGCACTCCGCCATGCTGGCAAAGTTTCATGAAATCATCCAGCAATTTCTCGGTATTGTCAATTACATGGCGGATTTTATTCATGACCTAGCGAAACACAGGTCAATTTTATCAGCCCAACTAAAGAAAGATGCTGGTCCATGGAACCAACGGTGCACAGACGGTAAAAGAATTGAAGAGTATTACAAAAACTCTTCTGGCACTGAAAATTCCATCAAAAGGGAAAAGGGTACTGCAAACATATGCAAGTGACTGCTATTGGGGTGCAGTTTTACTTGAAGAAGATGAGAAGGGAAGTAGACAGATGTGTGGCTATAAAAGCGGGGCTTTCAAAGAAGGCGAGAAACACTATCACTCTACTTATAAGGAGATTCTTGCTGTTAAAAGAGGTATTGAAAAATTTGAGTTTCATCTTATCGAACAGCATTTCCTCATAGAAGTGGATATGTCATCATTTCCAAAGATGCATGATCCAATTTTAACAGATGACTCTTCCCCAATCACAGCTTCTTCGGTGGGAAAGTTGGTTCTCGCAATGGAAATTTGATGTCAAACACATAAAAGGGAAAGATAACTTCCTTCCGGATTTTCTATCAAGAACCCAACGACAAATTACATCAGTCATTCCTATGATTTATATGATCAAAGTTGCACAGCCAGAAAAGGAGTCAATGGAATCCTTCATAAGCCAAATGCCTCAAGTTTTACAAGAAATTCTTCTTAGAAAGGTCCTAACTAGCATAAGCGTCGAAATTCTGTAGAACCTCCTCCTCCTATACATCTACAGATACGGGTTAGATGGAGGCCCGCTTCTTGGCTTACCTTTTCATCTGGCGTTTCCATTTCTCACAACTATCAGCCTGAATCCAAGACACTATGGAAGATTTTCTGCTGAGGCCTACCTACTACTTTGGTACCTTGCCGAATTATACACTATTGGCGTACTCATAGAGAAAGGGCCAATGTTACAGTACTTGGCAAAGTGTCTCTTAACCAGAAGGAAGCCCCATTACAAATTGTTGCACAAATGGCTGACACTCTTCCAAGAGACGACTTGGTGGCAAGAAAGTATCCGAAAGAAAGAAGGACATACAATATTCCTCACCTTCAAGATCACTATTCTCCAAACCCAAGAAGGCGATGGAATCATAGTACATCGAAGATATGAGCTCAGATCATAGCAGGCTACAAAGAACCATCCAAAGAAAGACATTACTACAAACGAACAAGTGATCTAGTGACTCTCAATGGAGCAAAAGCATTTACCATAGATGAAAGGTTATTTCACTCGGCAACAGCAAATTGGCATCATGCAGAGATGTATCCTCACAACTTCATCCAAAAGATCAGAGAAACACTGCACAATTTTCATAACCAGTACTATTGGCCAAAAAGTAACCATGACCACCCACGATACAGAGTTGGTGGACAACCACGCATGGTTAAGAAATATATTCCTGGCCTAAAGATATATGCCGATGAGTAAATATCCAGGAGTGAAGAAAGTGACTCTGGTGACAGCAACAGCTCGATGTGAAATTCGCCTCTTTTTGGAGATAAGGGGAATAAAATATGTAAATAAATAAAAACATGTGTAAGGTTAATGTAAAAATAGACATAATTGCCACCAAGGTAATTATGAAGTTGTTAGGTGTAAGATAAGTGATAAGGCTAAATCGTCACGCCTAATCAAAATAAAACCTAAACAAACAACTAACAGAAGCTAGCGGTAAGTAAGGTCGAATCCACAGAGAGACAGGAAGTCAAAAGGATGCTTAGCTAAAACTAGGTCAATCTCAAGGTAATAAAGTCGGAGTTTTATAAGACTAAACTAAGGACAATAAACAAAAGAGTGTGTAAAAGTATATAAAAGGGAGATTAGGGCATCGGGATCAATGTGACATCGATTCAGGAACTCAACTCAAAAGGAATTAACAATCAATTGAAGCTATGCAAGTGACTAGGTTTAGGAATACGCTCTCTCGAGTCAATATTAACCTTAAGCAAATTTAGCGGGTTCTTGCAACTTACTAAACTTAACTTATCAAATACGCGTGAGTCTAGTTTCAATTCGGCTTTCGATCTTAAACTGAAACAACCTAAGTTCAATTCAATAAAGGCGTCCCTAAATTCAATTGATAATAAAACGCGTAGGAAGAAGTCAACTTGCACAAGTTCAATCAAAATAAGCAATTAAAACATGTTCCTGAACCAATCTCACAATCACCCTAAACCCTAATTATAAAATTAGCTATGCATAACTGAAATTAAAGCAAAACAATAATTAGAAGAAGACATGATGAATGAAACAATAGCAATTGAATAAAACCTGGAGTTTAACGGAGTACCGACGGTTACAATCGAATCGATCTTGAAATAAACTAAAGAAGTTTTAATGTTTGTAAAAGAGAGAAATAAACTTAAGCAGTAGAAACTAAAACCTAACTTAGAATGTGAAAATAAAGCATAAGTCTAAAATTCACGAGCTTAGGGTATTTATACATCCTCCAACCAATTAAACACGAATCAAGACAAAACCCGACGAAATAAGCGCCAGGGCCAGTACGGCCGTTCTGATCCCACCAGATCACGGCCTGCTCAGCTGGGCCAACTCTCTTTCTCTTGATTCTAGGCCCAAGCTCTTCTTTTGGGCCTTTATTACTCGTGGCCTTTTGATCCTTTGGTCTTTGGTTTCGTCTTCCCGAGCTCCTGCGCGGGCTGGAGCTTGGTCACGTCGTCTCGATACTAAAATGCTCCACTCAACTCAGGTTTCGGCTCAGGACCGCCAATACCTGCAAAATATAAACGAGGAACAGCAGTATCGCAATATATAGCAAATAGCTCCTAAACTAACAATGAATGCGAGTAAATGCAAGCTAAATGCGACTAAACCGGGGGCATATAATCAATATAAATAGCACGTATCAAACTCCGCCAAACCAAACCTTTGCTTGTCCTCAAGCAAACTACCCAAACATAGCCCATAATCACAAGGACAAACTAGTACAGGAAAATGCAACTCAAAATCTCAAGTATCGTCGCCTCATACAAAAGTGAATCAAATCAATACCTGCTTCCTCTTCAATAAATTGAAGAGTTAGGGAGCAAACTTAAACAAACAAGAGACGGCGGAACATAACGACGCAAACTCCATGCAAAGACTTTCGACCGTATGCATCCACAATAACGCTGAGACTATAAATAATCTCACAAACATCGATACTAGGAAAACTACTCGAACTAAGCATGTCGTCACCCAAAATGTCTCAAAATCACGTCGAGCGAGGTTTCCAAGGGTTGTAATGTTAGGCTCGGGTCAGAGGGGTAAAAAGGTGGATAAATGTATTTGGAAATGTGGAGCTCAACGGCTTAAAAGCTGCATCTAAAATAAACACCAACATCCTCCAATCACAAGTCCTCCTCAACTCACCATTCAAAATAAACCACAACTCCCGAAAAAGAATTATACAACGTCGCTTCCTACTAACACTTCCGATCTTTTTATTGAATTGAAATAACACATATACAACCAACTCTTTCTTTTGTTTTCTTTTCTTTTTCTCTTTCTTTTTTTCTTTTTGTATTTTCTTTCTCTTTGAATTGAAATGAAAATAGATCGGGTGTAACTGTAAAACACGTAGGAAAGCGCAGTATATACGGGAATACTCGCAAAACATCAACCCTAACTCCAACTCACAAGATAAGCAAATCACGGACTTAACCCACTTCCTTCCCAACCGAATACTCTGTGATAACATAAGTTCTGTAACGCATGCGATCAGCCTGGGTAAGATAATTCTGGAATGTAGCTCAATATATATATAATGTGGCTCGAAAATAGGCTACAAAGGCTAAGACGGGCTACAAATGCGGGACCTAAGTCTAAAGGGACAGAAAAGTAGGCCATCTGGCTAATGTGGAGTTAATATCATATCGTAACCAAAAACAAGTACCTCTTCGTGCAATGCTCGATCATTTAAGAACAAATAGGCTCAAACAATGACATAGATTCAAGTTTTCATTTCACAAGTACGAGTATATACAATGTCAAGTGGATGGTTAGTCTAAGAAACGCCGCGTCTACGTCACATGTCTTATGTCAAATTTAAGCTAGTCTACTCAAATCACCTCAAGGATGAAAGGAAATGGTAAGCAAGGCATATCAAATCAACACAATCAAGAGACTCAACATATCGACCAAGAGCGTATCTCAAAAGACACTAAAGCTAATCCTGCACAAAAGGTTTCTAAGACGACAAAAGGAACAAAAAGACTCGTATTTTTTTGTTTTTTGAATTTTTTATTTTGTTTTGAATTTTTGAATAAACGCAAACAAAAATGAAAAATGCAAACGAAAAGCGCAAAAGTGCTTCCCTCCCCTAAACCAGAATCACACATTGTCCTCAATGTGGAAAACAGTACAACCACAACAGCAGATAAGGACAAATAATAGACGGGGTAGGAAAATAAAATGAGAAAAGAGGGTAATGAAAGCTCACATTATCAAGAAGAAGCTCCCCTAAACCGAAGCGAAGCATGGAGTGCGGCTATAAGTCCACGAATATGCATCCAAATCGGGCAATGACTATGAAGTACCGGTAGCAGACAAGAAGAACGAACAGAACAAAGAATACGGTCTGGGGTCGGTTCAGACCCAGGCCAGATCACCTACTCCCATGCAAATTTCTTTTTTTTCGCGTTTTTTCCTGTTTTCCAAAATTGTGCTACGGCCCCGGTCCGGGCCCGGCAGCCGGTAGGCCGGCTGGCATGCCTCTTCGTGAGCATTCTCAAAAATACTAAGGATCAAAAGTCCTTAAGTACCTGTGCGCTAAAATCACACAATATAATACCCTCATCCTCGCGCGCTCAAATAAAACGTAAAAAGTCATCAAAAACAATCCAAACCAAAGCAAAGTACAACGAAAATACAACGTCATCGGGTTGCCTCCCGGAAGCCCTAGTTTATAGTCCCGCACGACTCTTCACAGCTCAAAATCAAGTATAATTAGGCCACGGACGTTGGCCATTCGCAACAGCTTCACTCGGCGAAACAGCATCCGATCGCCATAGAACTCTTCCCTCTCGAGGCAGAGCAGCATAATCCATCACACACGGGACTCCATCTCGAAATGGCTCTCCATATCTTCCGCATGCTCCAAGCGACGCAACCGTGGGTGCTCCAACTACAGCACTAGCATCAAACAAGTCGGTTTTCAGCAATTTCCTCTCCCCCAAACCATCCTTGCAGCTATCCTGTAAAGAACCTGCACACGGGGGAATAACAGAAACGACCTCCAGAGTGTCTCCAGTAGACTGAGACGGAGGTATATCATTAATAGAACAAACCGACTCTAAACGTATAGGGGACCTCGAGGTACTAGACTGTGTGTAAGTCAACTTTTCACCCCCCACCGTGAATGCTAAGGTCTTGTTACCCACGTCTATAATCGCACTAAAGAAGGTGCGTAGCGGTCTCCCAAAATGATCGGGACGTGGACATCCTCAGGTATGTCTAACATTACAAAGTCGACAGGGATAAAGAACTTTCCAACCTGCATAGGGACATCTTGTAGGATACCTAAGGGACGCTTAACGGTACGGTCAGCCATCTGCAAAGTGATGTGAGTGGGCCCCAAAGCTGTCATATTCATCTTTTGACACATAGAGTAGGGGATGACACTAACACTAGCTCCTAGGCCACACAAAGCATTCTTAATCACGAACTTACCTATGGAGCATGGGATGGAAAAGGTCCCGGGGTCACTAAGCTTAGGGGGTTTACTACCCTGCAACCTAGTACTAGCCTCTCCCACAAAAGCAACAGTCGAGACGTCATCTAACGTACGTTTCCTAGCTAAGACTTCCTTTAAAAACTTAGCGTACGCGGGAATCTGAGTGATAAGGTCAATGAAAGGAACATTTACCTGTAAAGCCTTGACGATCTCGAAGAACTTCTTAAACTTAGCCTCGGGCTCTGCACCTCGTTGTCGACCCGAAAATGGAAGCTTAATCTGAATCGGGGGCGAAGGAGTAGCAACAGGAGCACCAGAAATAACACCCGAATCATCTTTCCTCAGAAGAACAGGTCCAAATGGCTGACGATTCACGGCCGACCTGTGACCTCTGATCCCTCGGATAGTCATAAAACGTGCCGCTCCTCAATGTAATCGCACAAGCCGTGTCGTGTGGAGGGTTAGGAGGATTACCTTGCGATGGTAAGGAACCTGGTTGACGCGATGCTTGTGAAGTGGCGAGCTGTGCCACTTGAGACTCCAACATTTTTATAGCCGCGTCCTTAGCTTGCCCATCCTTTTGCATTTGGCTCAGCATGGCCTCCTGCGACTTCTGCATACTCATCATCATTTGTTGCATTTGCAACATCATACCCTTAGTCTCAGCCAAAGGATCGGGTCCCGGTGCAGGTTGAGTGGTGGTGTATAAGCAGGTTTTTGGTAATTGGGTGAGGGTGGTTGAAAATTTTTGTGAGGGGGAATGTAAGGAGCGGTTTGGGGGAGTTAGGCGGTCGGGTTAAGGACATTTTGGTTACGATAGGATAGGAGTGATCGGTCATAACCTGGCTGGTTTTGATAGGGCAGGTTTTGGTTGTAGGATTGGTAAGCATAAACCTGCTCGTGGGGTGCAGCATACCCCGTAGAATAACCCGATTCGTGCCCCGCAATAGCATTCACGTGGCCACTAGAAGAAACACCCCTATGCAGCATATCAATTGTCGTAGTCAGCGCAGCAACCTGACTAGTGAGCGCGCTAATGCTCTCCTTATCACGGACTTGGTGTGTAGACCGTGAATTACCCCTCGGCTTCCCAAACTGAGACGAATGAATCGCCATCTCCTCGATCAACCCCCACGCTTTATCGTCGTCGACGTTGTTAGCAAAACGTCCCTCCGCAGTAGAATCAAGAATAGAACGGCTCTGAGCATATAAACCGTTATAAAAGGTCATAATCACGAGCCAATCGTTCAGCCCATGATGAGGACAATCCCGAATCAGCTTCTTATACCTCTCCCATGCTTCAGCTAAAGACTCATCGTAAGTTTGCTTGAAGCCCTGAATCTGACTGCGCATTTGATTGGTGCGCTCAGGAGGATAAAACTTCGAGTAGAAAGTAAGAGCTAACCCCCTCCAATCCGTAATACCAGCAGCCTCCTTGTCGAGGTCCGTGATCCACTCACGAGCTCGATCTTTCAACGAAAAAGGAAACAGCATCTCCCTTATCTGATTCTGAGCGATCCCAGCCTGCTTTATCGTCGAACAGTAGTCCGTTAAAACCTGCATGTGTCGACCAGGATCCTCGGTGGGATAACCACCAAACTGATTCCGCTCCACCAAGTTAAGAAAGGCGGGGCGAATCTCAAAGTTACCCGTTAGAGTAGCGGGCATCGTGAATCCATTAGGAATGGACTCCGTCTTAGGAAGCGAGTGACTATAAAGCTTTGGCATGGTCACAGGCTCCTCGATATCAACAGCAATGTGTATATTGTCCTCTTCGCAGGACGATTGTTCCGCACGAGATTCCTCGTCTAAACTTTGCACACTCTCAGTTGCGTAAGCCTCAGCGATCTCCTTAAAGAAATTATGCGTACGGTGAAAGGTACGCTCAGGTTCAGGATCAAAAGGGATTAAACCTGAAGGTGACCTGCGCATAAATAACTCAAGGAAAACGGTAAGAACAGTCTCAAGGAACTAGAGTTCCCTGAGACAAAAGAGAAATAAACCTAAACTAAGCAAACAAAACCGTCTCCCCGGCAACGGCGCCAAAATTGACAAGGCTAAATCGTCATGCCTAATCAAAATAAAACCTAAACAAACAACTAACAGAAGCTAGCGGTAAGCAGGGTCGAATCCACAGAGAGACAGGCAGTCAAAAGGATGCTTAGCTAAAACTAGGTCAATCTCAAGGTAATAAAGTCGGAGTTTTATAAGACTAAACTAAGGACAATAAACAAAAGAGTGTGTAAAAGTATATAAAAGGGAGATTAGGGCATCGGGATCAATGTGACATCGATTCAGGAACTCAACTCAAAAGGAATTAACAATCAATTGAAGCTATGCAAGTGACTAGGTTTAGGAATACGCTCTCTCGAGTCAATATTAACCTTAAGCAAATTTAGCGGGCTCTTGCAACTTACTAAACTTAACTTATCAAATACGTGTGAGTCTAGTTTCAATTCGACTTTCGATCTTAAACTGAAACAAGCTAAGTTCAATTCAATAAAGGCGTCCCTAAATTCAATTGATAATAAAACGCGTAGGAAGAAGTCAACTTGCACAAGTTCAATCAAAATAAGCAATTAAAACATGTTCCTGAACCAATCTCACAAACACCCTAAACCCTAATTATAAAATTAGCTATGCATAACTGAAATTAAAGCAAAACAATAATAAGAAGACATGATGAATGAAAAAATAGCAATTGAATAAAACCTGGAGTTTAACGGAGTACCGACGGTTAAAATCGAATCGATCTTGAAATAAACTAAAGAAGTTTTAATGTTTGTAAAAGAGAGAAATAAACTTAAGCAGTAGAAACTAAAACCTAACTTAGAATGTGAAAATAAAGCATAAGTCTAAAATTCACGAGCTTAGGGTATTTATACATCCTCCAACCAATTAAACACGAATCAAGACAAAACCCCGAAAATAAAGCGCCAGGGTCGGCCGGTAGGGCCGTCCCACCAGATCCTGGCCGGCCTGCTCACCGGCCAACTCTCTTTCTCTTGATTCTAGGCCCAAACTCTTCTTTTGGGCCTTTATTACTCGTGGCCTTTTGATCCTTTGGTCTTTGGTTTCGTCTTCCCGAGCTCCTGCGCGGGCTCGAGCTTGGTCCCGTTGTCTCGATACTAAAATGCTCCACTCAACTCAGGTTTCGGCTCAGGACCGCCAATACCTGCAAAATATAAACGAGGAATAGCAGTATCGCAATATATAGCAAATAGCTCCTAAACTAACAATGAATGCGAGTAAATGCAAGCTAAATGCGACTAAACCGGGGGCATATAATCAATATAAATAGCACGTATCAATAACTAATCTAGATGAGGTGTCATAAAACTAGGAAGCATAAGTGTCTTTGTAAAGTAGGTACACAAGTGTCTTAGTTGTAGATGATAAGTATCTTAGTAGTGTATGTTACGTGTAATAGCAAGCATGACTAAGCTCATGTAGAAACTCCTATAAATAGATGAGCTTGGTACCTCATAAAATCCAAGCTATGTTCAATAAACAATAATACTTCCTTATATAATCTTGTCTTACATATTTAATCATTTACACAAAGCTTTTAATCACTCTTAGCTCATAATTTAATAATCTTGATCCTATCAAACCTACTTTGTGTTTGTACTTACTATGTGTTCGTAAACGTCTTAGTAGTAGATGATAAGTGTCTTAGTAGTGTATGTTACGTGTAATAGCTAGCACGACTAAGCTCATGTGGAAACTCCTATAAATAGATGAACTTGGTACCTCATAAGATCCAAGCTAAGTTCAATAAACAATAATACTTCCTTATATAATCTTGTCTACATATTTACACAAACCTTTAATCACTCTTAGCTCCTAATTTAATAATCTTGATCCTATCAAACCTACTTTGTGTTTGTACTTAATATGTGTTCGTAAACAATTAACCTCTTTTTGGCTAAAATATCAATTTCGAGATTATTTAGCCAATATTAAAAATACAATCCCTAATTTAATCATTTATTTATCAAGCAAATATTAACTTTTTTATATGACCGTAATATGATTTTTGTTTAAATAGATACAACTAGTATCTTTCTCTCTAATCGATTTTAAAGTGTTGAATGACTTTAAAAAATAAAAATAATAATAATAATAATAATAATAATAATAATAATAATAATAATAATAATAATAATAATAATAATAATAATAATAATAATAATAAAATAACATCAATTTGTAAGTCTTTCTAAAATAAAATGGTAAATAAATGACTAAATCAGCATAAATGTAAAAGGGAGCATTTCACCAAAAAATAAAAAATAATTCACAAAAAATAACTATAAATTCCACAACACAATCAATTTATAGTGTTTACAAACAAATTTCAAACAAATTTCCTCAATTGGTAATTGGTAGACCCGGCTATTTTTTTTTTATGAGTAATAAAACTAGATTGATCCTTGAGTGTAGGACCAATCGATTTCATCCATTCGTATGAGCAAAGTTAGAGGTAGCCGGTCACTTTCAAACCACCTCGAAAGAATAGGACAAGAGGGGCCAAAATTTGCCATAAAGTCTGCCACCTTTTTCGCCTTGCAAAAACAATTATTAATCATTAATCATTATCTCTTAAAACGGTTGAATTTCAAATTTTATATCTAAAATAAAATCTGAAATTTCCCAAAGAACTCAGCAGTTATCACCAAGTGCGTTTATGACATAAATTGTCGTCATCTACAATGAGTTTCGATATACCTAAAGATTTAGCCGCCAAACAACAATAATGGCTGAGAAAACTGAAAACATTCAGGGTGTTGTTTTAACTTTTAGGAGACTCTCAGCCTTCTTCCCACTCTACATCATCGTCATCTTCTTCATCTTCTGGCGGAGCTTCAGGTTCAATGTTCAAATCATTCACCTTGTAACCTTCCCCAACATTACCTGAAAATTATCATTCATTACGAACGGCCACAAACAGGCGTCTAATAAAGCACAAATGCGCACAACTACAAATTGAATATGAATTAACTTTACCATAAACGAGGAAGAAAAGTCACCACATAAAAAATAAAAGAAAAAGTGGTTAACTTCAAATTAACCTACTGTAAACATCTACTAGATAGTTCAGAGTAAAAAACATCTGCCCAGCGAAAAAAGGGTAAAAAAAAACAGACAAGGTTTTGTTGAACTCAAACCTGGCGCAAAAGCAAGCTGAATAAAATTATTGAAATTAGAATTAATTACTGAACCAAATAAGTGAGCAAATTTGCATATAAACTTAATATCCCAAACCGATTGCCACTTTCTACAACATTATCCCAGTTGCTCGAATGGCTACCTCATATGCTCCAACAGATAGCGTGATGAACGGATGAATGCAACCTTACCATGTGTTATCAACAGAAAGAGGCTATATTTAAATGTTTGAAGACGAAATTTATGTTGAGTATGGCATTGTACGATCACAACTTTTCATAGTAATTTGAACATCTCTATATCACTTCTAAATAAAGAGCACAGACTTAGGGTACCAAGTGGACATATAATAAGGCAGGTTATCCACCAAGGTAGGAAATAAATCCCGTGTTTAGATGATGGAGGGAGAGGAGAGAGAGGAGAGGAAAAGGTGCTATTGTATGTCGGATAACATAATTCACACCCCACACGCAAATGTATATCGTCAAAATTTAAAAAAAAAAAAAATACCTGATGGGGCAACTTCTTCCCATTCGTCGTCGTCATCTTCGACCTGCTCACGTGTTGACTTCATCCCAACTTGTCGATCTGAAGATGTGGGTTGTTCAGAAATATGTGAATTTGTTGATATCTGCTGCTGTCTCGCCTCTTCGTCTTGTTGCCGTTTCAACAGAGCATCATAATATGCTTTTAGATACGCTTTCTACATGAACATTTGGCAAAACCAAAAGATAAGATTTTACGGGGAAATAACATAATAATCCACACAGCTCTATAAGATCATCACCGAACCTGGTAGTTATTTTCTTCATCTCCGACAGCTGACTTCTTATCATCTATCGTCGATCCAGAAGGAAGTGATCCCCCATCCATCTTAGCCTCGTCCTTAATCTCACCACGCTGTTCCTTTGATAGATTCATGCCTTGTTTGATCATCCAAGGAGGCAATTTCTTCATAGGCACATTAGTAACCTCAGATTTCGAATCTTCTTTGTCTTGCATTCCAGAATAGGCGACTTCCACCTGTCAAATGAGAAGTTAAGCATCCCTCCAGAATCAAGAGCTCTTCATAATCGAAGAAACAAAACAGTCACGAAAGGCTTTTGCACGAGATTGGAGGAATCTTCAATACACATAAGTATCACATGCAGGAGTGACCCCAGGAAACCAACCAACAATTAAAGGGAAGAAAAGTAAATTCAAAAAGTAACCGCCAACTCATGTGAAAGGTTCCACAATAATGTTATTGTATGACCGTCTTTCGTAAGGATGTGTTCAGGAAACTAGAAACGCAACTAATACACAATACTTTCTTCCGTCCCACTAACAGTATCACTATATGAGTATATGACTTTGGTGGTCAAATAATTTCAGTCTTTACCATAATTTTCTCTCAATATATACACAACTACAACTTCTTGAAGGAAATACATATCAAGACAACTTTCACCGAATCTTTCCAAACACAAAAACATTATCAACTTCGTATTTTATAGTTGCACATCTAACTAATCTTGGTGGAAGAATGAACTTTGCTTGACTGTGATTGTTCAACAGGGGCATATAATTGGGATGGATGTAGCATTAACCATCTACAAGAAACAAACGACCAGACTCCGGCTAACTCAAGGAAGCAGCTTACTTTTGTTTCTCCCAGGAAAGGCATAGGTGTCCCGCCTTGAGATAATCTATTCGGATCATTTTGACCAGCAGCTCCACGTGCCGCAGCACTGGCCCTAGCCTCCCAAGCCTGCAGTGTTCCGAACTCCGGAACAGGTAAATCTTTAACTCGATTGATTTGCTCCACCAAAGGCTTGAGCTGTTCCTGTAATTAACAGAGAACGTATTGAGTGTATTGTATTTCTCAACTTGTCCCGTCATTCAACGAGTCTAGATTTCAGATAAAATTCAAAGTATCAAATGGAACAAGCTTTTGATGAAACAGGATAGCACGAATATGAAACTTAATAGAAGTATTAGAGTCTGCAGACATTTTCAAGATATACTGTCAAATCCCTTGTGAAAAGACAACCAGCATACTCGCTCCATGAAAGCCAAACTAAACCCAATCTAAAACATAAATAATCCAATTATACAGATGATGTATTTTATGGTCATTTAGAGCAGTTATAAAGCAATTCTTTGAGCACTATTGCATATTTCCTTCAATATTAACATTTGCGAATATTTCCTTATTTTGTTTTCGAAAGATGAACAGTAAAACTCTATGAAAGGTATTTAACAGCCACAAGAATGACTTCACCAGCTAAATTACAAAAGTAATAAGAGTTCCATTCTTTTGAAGTGATGTTTTGCAATATTTTGGTGAACTGACAATAGGAAAGCACATACATTAACAACACTCCTATGGCGAGGTGAGAGGGTAAAAGCACTAGTGATTACTCCTATACAAATTTAACTAAAAAGTCAAACTGCATCAAAAATCATATCGCATGACTACCAAAGTACCAATTTACCCAAAAAAAAGAAGTGTACCCAGGTTAGTGATCAATTTGACTTTATCATCACATCATAATCCCAAACCCAAGAGTACTGAGTCTCTAGCTCCACTAGAAATGGAAAAAAATGAAACGACAGGTAGTAGAAGCAATTCGGTTACAAGCAATAGAATCACGTACCTCGATTTTCTGAAGCATCTCTTTTAGCTTCTCACGTCGACGCCTTCGGGCGTTATCATCACCATCTCCAACTTCTTGAGCAGCCAACTTATCGCTCTCTGCCACAAGTTCCCCATTACAGCTTTCACAGTGAAAGTACTCATCTTCCATGGAAACCAATCGTATTGCATCCAGAGCATTATATCTGGACAGACAACATCAGGAAATTCTAATTCTGGGACTGCTGAGATGTATTTAATCTCTTAGTTGCAAGAAGCTATGACAACAACCTTTTGCTACAGTTGGGGCAAATATACTCCTGGATTGTGTTCCTGCTATCCAGTTCATCCTTTAGCTTTTTCTTCATACGATGCATTCTGTACCGAACAACATCATAAATCTGCACGGAAGTCTAGTTTTAAAACTTTTGGAGGACTTTTCTAAATTTTTCAGAACCCACATCAATTTGATATAACTTTTCAAATAAACAAATGACTCCCAGTAAATTTAAAAATTTCAGACACTGGTTAGTGAAATATAAAAGTGATAAACAGAATAGTGGGACAACAACTGATGACCACAATCAATCCAAGGTGGGATGGTAAATACAAAACTTAAATTTTAGGATTAATTGAATATAACCCCCTTTTATAACACTTTTTTTAAAAATAACCCCCTTCTAATATATATATATAAAGCAGAAACCATGGTCTCTATGGTCGACATTTGTCACAATATAATTGGTCTAAAAAATTAATATTAGTATTATTTATAATTCTACTATTGCTAGGATTTTAGATGAAAAAATATTAACATATGTAACTTAAAATATAAAACTAAATCTACAATTGAAATCTTTACTATATTAGAACTTTCCAAAAAAAATTAATTGGAGATGTTTTTAATTGAGAAGAAAAATAATAATTTCAAAATAAACAATTATATGACACATAATTACCTTATTTAATTTTTAGGTAAGTCTCCATCCCTTTTTGTATATATATACATCAAAAACTCTAGCTAGATCTTTTTAGGTACGTATTTTGTTAAATAGTTTTACTTTATTATGTTTTAATTTCAGTGTATTTGATAAGAGTGTTTAAAATTTGAATATTTTTATTTCTTAATTACTATGTTTGATACTTAAACATAGCTTGATTAAATTACTGCTGATTTTTTTTCTTTGTATGTTGTAGATTTATATTTTACGTTCAAGATTTGAAGTTTTTTATTGAAATAACTTTATTATAACCTAATAGAAAAACTAATGAATATGTAACATGAAAGGTAAAAATATGTAACATGAAAGGTAAAAGTGATGTACAATATCTATCGATTATCTTATTTTTAAATCAAGTAATTAGATATGGTTGTATAATAATATTTGCAATGCTTAATGCGTAATCTTTTAGTTAGTTTAATAGTATTAAGTTTTGATTTGATTGTTCATCTCAATTTTGTATGATAACATCGGCTAATTAAGAAAAAAAAAACAAAAAAAAAAAACATTTTTAGTATAATGATAGGGTAAAGTTTGATTTAATGACAAAATTCCAATTTCTTTATTACCCCATTTTAACGTAACAAAAAAGAGAATATATGTAATTAACAAAAAAAAAAAAAAAAAAAAAAAAAAAAAAAAAAAAAGATGGTGTAGTATAATTAACATATGTAATCTAAAATATAATACTAAATCTACAATGGGAATCCTTAAAATTGTAGGATACCAAAATTGAAGAATCATATTTTGCCTTAAATATATTGGATTAAATATTCAAGTTAAGGGAAAAAAAATATAAGTAAGTTATATTTTAAAATATTAAAAAAAAAAATGAAAGAGCAACAGAAATATGATAATTCATTAAATTTTAAAAAGTCAAATAATTGTTGATTTATAAACAAGTTAAGGGAATAAAAAATAGTATTAGGTAAATATTATAAAATATAATAGCATATAAACAAAAACAAATATGATAAATCATAGATTTTAGAAAATTACCATATTAAATACGATAAAAGCCGAAAAGAACATGGTCTTAGTATTTATATTTTAGGAATTTTGTCATATTAAATATCATAGAAAATTATATCATAATTGGTAAATATATAAACTAGAAAAAATATATAAAAATTACATTTTATACTTATTTTTAAATCTTAATAATAATGATAGATGGCCCGGACGGGGACGGGCACGCCAACTAGTATATGTTTATTTTATAATATAACCCACTTTTAAGACATTTTTGCTTCAAAATCACCCGCAAAGTCGAATTTTGTTACAACCCCTTCAAGATACAACCATGAATAACTAAAATATATCGAAACCTCTTAAGAAAAATCTATGGGAAATTCTCATCTGTGCCCCTAAAGGAATGACTTTTCTCACTTGTACCCCTGCAATTCTCTTAATACCAGTTATACCCTTGACCTTTATTAGTGAAGGTCATATGTGACCAAAATTGGTTTAAATGTTAATTGGAGTAGTTAAGTGTCACCTTAAAATCCAATTAATTTTGGCGAAAATTAGGGAAAAGATCATAAAAACGAGTTTCTTAATTGGTAGAGCATAATTGGAATCCATATCATGTGCTTAATTAGTGCCAAGAAGGCAATTAATTTACTCCAATTGACGTCTAAATCAATTTTGGTCATGCTTGATATTCACTAATAAAGCTCAGGGGTATAATTGAGATTATGAGAATTGTAGGGATACAAGTGAGAAAAGTCATTTCTTCAGGGGTACAAATGAGAATTTCCCTATTTATGAGTGTAAATATTCATTTTTTAAGTAGCATATTTCAATGTTGAATATAACCCCCTTTTATAACACTTTTTTTTCAAAATAACCCCCTTATATGTTTATTTTATAATATAACCCCCTTTTAAGACATTTTTGCTTCAAAATCACCCGCAAAGTCGAATTTTGTTACAACCCCTTCAAGATACAACCATGAATAACTAAAATATGTCGAAACCTCTTAAGAAAAATCTATTTATGAGTGTAAATATTCATTTTTTAAGTAGCATATTTCAATGTTGGGGGTGATTTTGAAGCAAAAATGTTTTAAAAGGGGGTTATGTTATAAAAAAAACATATAAGGGGGTTATTTGAAAAAAAAGTGTTATAAAAGGGGGTTATGTTCAATTAACCCTAAATTTTATCCAACACAATTACAAAACATTATTGAAAATAATCGAGAAAATGAAAGCGGCAAATTCATTGGCAAAACACAAAGTTGAAGAGGACCTTAGCACATCAAGCAGCATTGGCATCTAAAACAAGACAGGATTCTAATCATAGATGAGAGATAACCTGAGCATAATCCAAGCAACAGTAAGAGTGAGTGTGCAGCTTAATTTTCTCTTCCCCCTCCCTAGTAAAATTATTACTATCAGCTGTAGCTGCCACTGCTGCAGCATGCATCTTTACACCTTTTGTTGTCTGCAAGGCATGAAATCTAGCTTAGACAACGATAAAAATGGAGATTTTTTAACCAAGTACAAGCACAAAGAAAGTACAAAGGTTTTTACAATTAACATTAAAAAGATGCAACATAAAAACAGATGAAGTTGCATGCAAAAGAGTTTAGACAGCCTTAAAAAAAAATAACAGAATGTGGTTGTGAGGAAAGGAGACGGCCATTTTACTTTCATGTCAATCAGAATGTTTTAGGACAACATCTACGACTAAAAGGAGAGACGAAAGACGAGAGCTTAACTGCAAGACCAGCTACTCAAGTCAAGCCCTGTTCAGCTGCTGTGCCTTTCCAAGGCATGTAGAGATGGCAAATGCCTTCAACAAGCTTAACATATGCTTATTAACTTGGGGCGGAATGTCCAGTAAGAAATCTTGTAGAATTTTACATGCAATGGACATTATTACTGAAGACAATGTATGTTGTATCTGTTAAAGCGTCTTGCAACATATGGCTATTACCTTCTTCAAGATGAAGTGTATTGAAAGGGCCCAAATGAGTGACTCAATTACAGCAGAAGGGCAAAACTCCACTCACTTACAAAAGCAATGGGAAAAAAGGAACACAATAACACTAAAACCTAGGCTAAAGTACTATTTGTCAAATGATTGAATAATTTTCTTTCAAATTTACCACCAAATAGCCTAAGGGATCCTATTCCGAAAATAAGAATCACAAATTTCTGATGACATTTAACAAATGCGTAGCAATGAATGATGGGAAGATGACACACTTTTAGAACATTAGAGCATAAATAAGGAAGGATGGATTAACAAGTAGCAGCCAAACAACACTTGTGTACATTGACAAACCACACACAAAAAGAAAAAAAAGAAAAACAAACCTCTTTTCTATGATCACGCATGACCAGCTTCTCTTCCTCAAAGAACCGCAAGGTCCGCCGAAGTTGCTTCAGGTGAAGCTTTAAATCCTTTGCTAGATCTTCCTCTCTCACCCATTGACGTCTAAAATATCAGGGGAGGCATTACAACGAATATTCCTAAAAGGATCTATGTCCTCACAAAATGTTGAAAACAGTTTTACAATCTACTCCTTCGGCAAGTCTACACGAAAGAAAAAAAATGACATGGATATCATACAGGAAAATGAATTAGTGCTTCATACTCTACAGCATAGATTAGAGTGGTTATTACAAGCACAACTAATAGTTAACTAATTAATAATGGCAATTAGGATGAGCTTAACAGTTACGTCTCACGGATACTTTCTGTTGACTACCATCTCCAAAGCAACAGTACACTGAAGCACTGAACTAACCAAATACTGTCAATCCTTGCTTAGATCTTCAGCACATCCACGATTTTTTTCATTTATCGCCTAAAAATCATTCATGTAACACATGAAACATTTTCAAGGGTTCAAGCCTGCCACAACCTTTTTAGTTTCAATGCTTTCACATAACCAACATTCTCAAACATCCTAGACTTTTGATCATGATCCAGTAGCAACAATGAAGCATTAATTCATCGTATACAATGTGCACACTACACTACAAAAAAACTAAATTCTGAGACCAAAATCAGAAATCCAATCTCTTCTCAAGGGTAATTGCTACATCAATTCATATTCTGAGGTTTATTGATATACATATATTAAAAATAAAGTTATTTCACTGTGGGTGCCATTGAGTTTCAATATAAAAGCCAAGTTCTTATTTAGAACGGAGTCCTTATATTATAATGCAAAAGGTAAAATAAATTAATGGAGAGAAGAAAAATTGTAGTGCATGACTGTGTGCCAATTAAGAACATATAAAAAGTTCGTCCATAACACAAAAAGTACTTGAACATAGGAGTTCGTGAAAAATGAGTTGGCACATAAAGAACTTTATATATAGTTCTTCCATCAGAAGAAATTTTTTCATATACAAAGAAAGTTAGCAACTGCGGATAAGCCTTGCTGTCAAGGTTTCGTACCAGTAAATCATCGTGCATATTAGGACTTCCCTTCTCATTTGGATGGGTACCAAAAGAGAATTCAGCCTAGACACGGGGTTCCACTTTATAGCTAGATCGAGTAGATGGAAGAAGCTAGTGTGCCCAATGGTTCAAATCTTGTTTTTTTGGTAGTATACAAAGTTCTTCGTATTTTGTATCAATGATATGACTGGAATTGTCAAGTCCTTCAAAATTGTTTTTTTGAAGTGAGAGTTTAGCTACTAGCTAAAGCACAAAATTACGCTTCATCTGTTTGATCCATGTCACTATATAATTAAATACTCTTAACATATTTTTACAAATGCAATGAAATGGTTGAACCAAGGAATCGGTAAAGGTAATATCATAGATAGTCTATAGCTCGTAAGGGTTTCTCTTAGTTGTCCAAGTGGTATTCGTTTTTTTTTTTTCTCCTTTTGTCCATAGTTTACCACAGTGGAATAATATAACAAATCTTTTTCTTGAAGCAAAAAAATATCGTCTTGTATGACCTTTGTCCATACTACCTAAACATCCTTTTCACTGCAAGGACCAACCTTCAGAATGTCCACATAACGGGACTTCTCAGGTACCACAGAAAATTGACCACAACATTTACATGAGCGTACTAATTGTTCCGAGCGCGAAAATCAACACAGCATTGAACCTAATTACACTCCAACTATAGCTACAATGCCTAGATAAATTCAAATAACAACAGCAAAAGAAACCATCCAATTCCACCATTTCAACGAGAAGTGTACAGGTGTCCAGGTTCTGTACTAATTCCTGTGAAGGCAGCATTACACAGAACCTAATTAAACTCGAACTATAGAGATAACACCTAAATTAACTCCAACTACAACAATTGAAAAAAAGAAAAGAAACAAAATACACAAGGGCCATCATTGTCAAGGTACATTGTCTAGAATGTGCGCAACTTTACATGGATATTTATTGGTTGTCGTGACGACAACAGTACACTAAACCCGTATAAATCGAACTACAACAGTAACGCATATGTATCCATCTTCAATGGAGCCAAAGAGTCGCTATCATTTGTACTTGTTGTACACAACATTACGCTAAACCTAATAAGTCACCAAGTATAGTGACAACTCCTAAACAAACTCTCAACATAGCAATACAGACAGTAAGTTCCGCCATTTCTTGGGTTCTAGGGAATCGCCAATGTATCCAGTTTCAACTCTAATAATCAATGATAGAGTACCTAACTAAAACTCTTGAGTAAATTTTAAGACATAAAACAGCAACAAAAAGTGAAATTTACAAAGTTCCTGATTTAATGCAGCTTTGCAGGGACATTTACCAATTTCAGACAAATTGTATGAGCACATCGAACAACATCAGCAAAAAAAGTGATTATTTCAGAGAAATTTACCAGTTTCGTACTATTTGTCTTGAATAAAACATTAATTAATATCGAACAACACCATTAAAACAGAAACAATCAGATTAAAACGATTAAAGCAAATAGAGATTGTATGAAATTATTTAACCTAAGCAATAAAATTCAAAATTTGATGAAAAATCATTACAGAAAAATAAAATACCTGGTAAGAGCATCAAGAATAACAACAGCCATGCCTCGATTATCGCCGCGATTATTCTTGAGCTGAGTATCACCTTTGGTTGAGATATCATCATAAAACGCTCTAGCAGCAAGCTTCACCAACCTAAAATCATCGTCATATCGAATCAAAAGTATTATACTTAATAATTCTCATGGAACATAAAAAAAAGAAAAAAGAAAAAGAAAATTGAAAAACGAGAAGAAGAAAAAAACTAAGAGGGAATTGAGAAAGTACTTGTTGAAAGGTTCGATGCTCATGCTAATCACTGATGATTAACAGAAGAACAGCGGTAAAGTATGTGAATCTGGAATTTGAATTCAATCAATTTGCAGACAGAATTAGGGTTTCGGATGGAGGAACTAATTAATTGAGTTAGAGAAGAAGGGAAGTGTAACACCCCCATTTAGGCAGGGCGGACCCCACCTAAATAAAGGTGTCAGGGGGTCGAGATAGGACCTCATCACTCATTGATTCATTCATTTCTAGTCTTACCAAGTCTTTACAATGTAAATTAGCAACAACAAAAGCATAACCATACAACAATGTAAATCTATCACAACCATCTCACTACTTCCGTTAACATCACATTTCCACAATCACACACGCAACACAAGTCGTAAAAGTCATACAAGTCACGGTAGCATACATATCTTATTCTCAACGAAACTCATCCAAACACATACCACATCTAACTACTATCAACTACATACAAGGTCGAGCATTCAATGATGATAAAATACCTACATAGGCCTCCATACAAGTGCGTTTAAGAAACGGACAGCGGCTATTTCTAAAGGGATTACACATGTAAACCTTATAATACACACCTTTCCATAGCATAACTCAAACAAGTGCATACTACATCCTAGTACTAGCTAATACTTACAATTTTACAAGCTTACAATGTCAACTTAACTCTAAATCGAGCCCAACAAGTGGACTTTAACCATGGATAGCAGGTTCTCACATACTCGGCCACACCACATGTTCACATACAAGCTTACCTCTTACTCACAATCCTCTTATTCACTTGCTATCATTCACACATTACCCCAACGTACTAGACTTCGTAATGATCAATGAAACACAATCCTTATTCCTACGCTTTACGACACAGCACAACAACTCACCTCACGCCACCCTCTCACACACACTTAGCTCACACATAACATCAAGTTTACACACTCAGCAAGACCGTAGCAACAACAGCAACCATAAACCGTCAGCAACAGCAAGGTCATTCGTTCAACTTCGACGACACGGCAATGCTATAGAATAACAAGCATGATATGCGACGACACGGCAACAACAGCTAATAACGTATCAGTAGCAACAAATAACGTGGCAACAGCAATGACAAACGTAGCAGCAGTAGCATGTATCGTGGCAGCATCAACACACACACAAAACAACAACTATCGGCAGCAGCTAACACACGAAACCAAACACGTATTACACAACACACACAATACACACAAAAACCGGACTAAGTAAGGATAAGCCTCACCTCGAAGCGAATCTGCGAACTCTAGCTCAAAACCGTCAAAATCATCACCTCACGAAATCAAACTTTACAATTAACAGTTACACTATCAATTACTATTAAAATACTCACTAATCGACAATTTAAACTATAAAAATGACTCCAAATCGAAAATTCCCAAATTCTAGGTCAAAATCGAACAAAACTTGAAATGGAATAACTAAATGCGAGTTATACCTTAATTAATCGAGTACAAAGTCTAAAACTCGAGTAAACCAACGAATTGAAGCTTTATACGACAGTATTCACCATCGAAAGCGAAGAGAAACAGCAGCAACGCGGGTAAAGTTGAGTTGTGATAACGAATGATAACGAATAACAATGAAGATGATGGGTGATGATCGTGATTGATGACTAATGACGATGATAATGATGTTGATGTTGATTGTGATGATGATGAATGAATGAATGAACGAACGAACGAACGAAGAGAAGAAAGAAGAAGACGGAAATAAGGAGGAAGAAAGAAGAAGAGTGACGTGATGACGAGAATAATACAAATTGTAGGTTAAGGCCGTTCCATAGAATGAGACAATAAAACTATAAGAATAATTGATTTATTTTTTAAATATAATAATGGCGTTACTTTGAACAAAGTAAATGAGCATAAAACGATGATAATATGATATTATAATTATTATAGTCAAATAAGATATTTACATGTATTTGATAAATCTTTTCACAAATATTAATGGTTAAAGCATAAAGATTACAAAATTAGTAAAAAAGAAGGGGTATTAATTTAATGGGTAATTCTTATTCAATGCTTTTTGAAGGAATGACTTTTCCGACATGCATATGATTCTCTTAATCTCCGTTATACCCTTGACATTTATTAGTGAAGGTCATATGTGACCAAAATTGGTTTAAATGCTAATTGGAGCTATTAAATGTCACCTTAAAATCCAATTAATTTTGGCGAAAATTAGGAAAAAGATCATAAAAACGAGTTTCTTAATTGGTGGAGTATAATTGGAATCCATGTCATGTACTTAATTAGTGCCAAGAAGACAATTAATTTACTCCAATTAACGTCTAAATCAATTTTGGTCATGCTTGATATTCACTAATAAAGTTCAGGGGTATAATTGAGATTATGAGAATTGTAGGGTACAAGTGAGAAAAGTCATTTCTTCAGGGGCACAAATGAGAATTTTCCTACTTTAATTTAAGTTCAATTTTATTGAAATAGTGTGTGTCTTATACTACTCCGTATGAGATAAACTAGAATCAATCAATCAATCAATCGCTCTATATATATATATATATATATAAGACCACCCCCATCCAAAGGTCATGAACTAGTTCATGGAATAATTGAGTCAAGTTAATGGCAATTAAGAATGAGATTAACATGACTTCCTCCCAAAATGAATCAAGTTATGATCTAGTTCATCACTAGTTCATGACTCCCTTTTATTGTGTGGGCACAAAAACAATTGTAAAAAAAAGTGATTTGATTGAATAAAGAATGAAAATGTGAATAAAAAAACTAAATAATGGTGAATAATAGATTTGGTGATTTAGTTGGTGATTTAGTTTGAATGGGAGTGAAAATTGGGTCAAAACAATTATAATGAAATTAAGAGTAAAAGTATTGATGATTTAGTTATTGGATGGGGATGGTCTAAGAGGGTTTTTTCGAGTGCTCTCCTTAATTCAAGGAGTTTTAGCCAATAAGAAAATTGCACCCTAAAAGATAGATTAAATAATTTAAATTAAGAACAATAGTAATTTGGAAATAAATAATTATATGAGACATAATTTCCTTATTTAATTATGATACATTAGATAATATTTAGTCAGCTCTTTTGTTTAATTTCCTTATTTAATTTCCTTATTCAATTCTCAAGGTTTTTACTGTGTCATACTTGTGTCACGTTCATTGTTAATTTAATTATGTGTCATACTCAAAGCTACGGAGTAATCATTTATTTATTTATTTATTTATTTATTTATTTATGCATGATCTTTATTGTTACACTTTTTTTAGACCTTTTCATTCATTTGTGAATTAAATTCAACTAAAAACGAGTGGAAGATCAAAGTTAGTGTATCAAGATTATGGAAAGTACTGAACTTTAGAAATAAAAGTAGTTTAGTGCGTGAGGATGAGGTAAAAAAAATCAACATGGTGTAGTATAATGATAGGAAAAGTGTAGCTTAGCTAATAGCTAAACGTGCATCTATAATTTAAGAGTCCATGTATAGACCTGGCAAATTTGACCCGACCCGGTAAGACTGACCCATGACCCGAAGTAGACCCGAATGCATAAACCCGAACAAGACCCGAAACCCGATTTGACCCGACCCGACCCAGACCCGGCCCAAAAGTTCCTTGACCCACTAGTGACCCGACCCGATATGACCCGACCCCCAAATGACCCGACCCACAAATGACCTGACCCACAAATGACCCGGCCTATATGTTGGGGTTAGTGTCCTCCACAGTGAGTGCAATAACTGTGGAACCCGGGATCGGACCCAACTCGGCGTCTTGCTTAAGGGCGGATTTTAAAGTTAAAAAAGATTAAGTTGGAAAAACCTTTAAGAACTGTTATGGAGTCGCCACCTATTTATCGCGGAAAATAGGAACCTGCTACCATGTTCTAAGCTAAAAACATGTCCTAGATTTTGGAGCTGCCGACACCCTAGATCTAAGGCTTGTGAAACCAGTTGGATTCGGGGTGAGGTACTTTAGAAAAAGAGTTAGTCCAAATAATAATTTATGAAATCCTTTTAGATAAGCCTATGTAAAAATAGCCTCTACTGACCTAGAACAATCCTTGTAAGATGATATTTGAGCTAATGTTATCGCTACGTACAAGTGCGATAAGGATGTAAAAGAATGCAGATGCAGATGCAAAAAGATTGATTAAAACCCTCAGTTTAGCATGTTTAACTTGTTAACGAATACGGTTCAGTTAAAGGTCGAATTCATTGTTTAAGTTGATTTTAATGCAAGACAGAAAGGGTGCAAGATGCATGCAAATAAAATAAAGTTCAATTGTCCATTGGTTTATTTTATAAGGTCGGTTGCTTATGCGACTTTGGCGTGTCATCGGATATGGAGTGTACCCGAAGTAGTAAGAACACTTGGAAGGCAAGCGGCCTTTCGGGTGCCAAAGAGGCGCTAGAGTGTAGACCCCTTTGTTAGTCCATAGAAAATAAGAAAAAGCTTTGATCCAAGTGGATCGGTACCTACCTTGTCCTGACGCTTCAGATCTGGGCAGAGCTTCGCTTCTTGAACTTGAAAGGAGGGTGAATTCAACACGGGATGGTGTGTTGAACTCAAGGATTTGAGTGCTTGAGGCTTTGTGAGAGAGGATTTGTGTATTGTGAATTGTGTGTGAAATTGTGATGTGAAAGTCTGATTTGAGGTCGAGGTATAGGGCTGTATATATACTAAAAACCTCGGAGAAATTAGGAAATTGGGGTATAAAACCAGGCCTGGAAACCGCATAGCCTTATGCGGTTGCCAGGGCAAACCGCATAGCCTTATGCGGTTGCCTCACCAAACCGCATAAGGTTATGCGGTTTGATGGCTTGGTTTTAGGGCTGCTTTCCAAGTTTCGGTTGCATAAAATCTTTGAAAGATACAGTATAATTTCGTGCGTGTGTGCCAAGAAAAGAGCTAGGATAATCCTGAGATATTTTGTGGTGTGCAGGGCTTTGGAGTGCGGGCCAAAGGCTTGGGTTTGGGCTCGGTTTCGGGCCCGAGACCCGGAAAAATGAAAAAGGGTGTATTTGCATAGATTTGTGAAATAAGCTAAAACGTGAAGCTGTATTTTGTGTGAGAGGGGGCTAAATAGCGGTTTTAGCTACCGGGCCTAAATTTAGGAATTTAGGAATGCTGAATTAGACCTTGTTAATGTAAAAGGGCCAATTGTAGTGCAAATGCTGGCTCATGCCAAATGAAGCAGGATGAGGACCTAGCTAGACTCCAAATGGACAAAATGAACGTTATTTAAATGCGATGTGATGCGACCTAAATCATTTTAACATTTAAAACGACTCAAAATGAATTCGACATTAGTTAGAACCGTATAAGTCAACGTTAAAGCATGCGTAATAAAAGTCCGTGTTACATCACAGGGTTTTTGTTGGGAGAATGCGGATATGGGTATCCACAGAGCCCCGGTTTGATCGAGCTCGGACTAGGCGCTAGTCAAACTCCACGACCATATCCGGACCATTACAGTCTCGATATAGTCAGCGGAACGAAGCATGTGTCCATGGGTGAGACGAGGACTTCGAACCGGGCGAAACGGGGAGGGGCGTGCGCATTTTAAGGACTTGGCGGTCCGTGCATGCTATAAGAACTGCCGCCTGCAGAGTGCCTTAAATCGTGCTTGTTGCTAATGCCTTTCTTGATGTTGATGTCGTCGTCTTGTATATGTTGGGTATCGTATAGTGCTGCTGCTTGTAGCGTCTTCGTATGGTCTCGTGAAAGAGCGCATGTGCTGCAATGCGTGGGGGCTAAAGTGCAAGGGTGTGAGTGTATGTAAGATGTTTGAGTAGGGGTGCTTATGTGGGTGTAGGTGCAGGTCTCGTGAAAGAGCGTCCGTGTAATGCTTGAACTCGCCGAGGAGTGTCTATGTAGAGTGAAATGCTTGGAGTTAGGTGTATATTGTAGAGTGCTTGTGCTTGGGCTCGCCGAGGAGTGTCTTTGTAGTCGTAATTGCATATGATTGCCTTTCGTTGAGGAGAAGGTAGTGCCGTTGTCGTTCTTGATCTTATTCTTTGATCTGAAGTCGCTTATCTTGTCTAGTTGTTGATGTTGAACCGGGTCTCGCCGAGGAAGCGCAGTGCTTAGTGTAGTATTTGCTGGAGAAGTACTAGTTTGCTAGGGAAGGGTGTATATGTATGGTCTCGCCGAGGAGCGTAGGTGTAGTTGTGGTTGTTTGGGAGAGTGATGGTGTTTTGTTTTCTTAGGGGTGCAGGTGTATATTCGCCGGGATTATGGTCCGAGGAAGGTGTATGTGCTCAAGTGTACAGCTTCCTGTAATTGCTTGGACTTGTTGGATGTGCTGATGCAGACGCTTGGTGTTTATGCTCCGAAGTTGAAGGATGACTCGTTCAGGATGTTTTGTAGAGGTGTATTGGCATACTGGGAAGAATGCCGCAGGGATGTAGGCTAGTGATTTGCTGGGGAAGTCGAAGGATATGTCTTGGACTCCGTGGAAAATGTCTGTATAGGTGTGTGGACTCTGTGGGGAGGAAGTGATACTCCACAGGGACGTGTAAGAGGGTGTAAGGACTCGTGAAGAGTGTTCGTGTTTCTGCTTCTGTACCGTGTATTAAATGCTTAGTACACGCGTATGGCGGACTGTAGGTGACGCCTTAACCAAGGCATAGCGCATAATGTATGTGCTAGTGCTTGTGGCGGACTGTAGGTGACGCCTTAACCAAGGCATAGCGCATAATGTATGTGCTAGTGCTTGTGGCGGACTGTAGGTGACGCCTTAACCATGAAAGCTTGCGTGTATGAAGAAAAATGAGGGGAAAACGTGGAACAAAACATGCTCTGGAAATTGCCTGTAGACTAGTGACTCTTCCGGGGAATCCCTTATCAATTGGCGACTTCAAGCGTGAACTCATTCGCACATGTCGCGGTTTCAAATCCGAAAATATTCGAACTCGCGATTTTCCTTTCGAGATCTTCAATTTTGCTTGCTTCGACCATGAGACGTGGTATCATTGCGATTCGTGTGGATTCGTATGATACATGTCAATTGGACTTGGAATGCATGGTGCTTGGGATGTTTCTTGGATATGTTAGGGTGCTTGGTGCTTGGACCTACGTTCGAGTGTTGCTTGTCTGATGCACACATGAAAGTGTTATGCTTTTAGTGTGCATGTTCATGTTTGTAGCGGTTCTGGGGGTGTTGCTTAACCGTAGATGCTTATGTTGATGTGGGTATTTATAGCAAGGGTGTCTTCAAAAATGCGAAAAATTATCCCATTTTTCGTTGTAAGGTTTGATGTTGTAAAGGCTTGATCCTTGATAGGAAGCGTCAGCCCCCAGTTGTCTTGGTCATGGTGCCGGTGTATGTAAGCCCCCAGTTTGACTGAGTTATGATATATAACGATAGTCAAACCATGTAAAAGGCTATGGGTTGCAGTAGGATAAAGGTGTGTTTGGATTACCCCCTTGAGTTTGACTAAGTTTTGTGTGAAAACTAAGTCAAAATGTAAGGAAGGATGTGTTTGGGAGAAGGTGTTTTTGGGTTACCCCCTCGAGTTTGACTAAGTTTTGTATGAAAACTAAGTCGAAATGGCGGGGAATGTCCTTGCTTTAGGGGAGGGTGTTTTTGGGTTACCCTCTCGAGTTTGTCTCAGTTTGATTGAAACATGAGGCAAAGTGAAGTGTAGGATGTGCATTAGGAGGAGGAGTTTTTGGATTACCCCCTCGAGCTTGACTAAGTTTTGAATGAAAACTGAGTCAAAGTGAAGAGTATGGTGTTTGGTCTTGAAATTTCCCCCGTAGTTTGGCTTAATTTGATTGAAATTAAGGCAAAATGGAGAACAAGAATATGGCGATGGGCGGAGCGAGCCGATTCAATTTATGTCAGGTCGTCTTTGAGGTGGCTTGGGTTCAGTAGACTTTGACGAGTACCGCTGTCTTCACCCTTAGTTGTATTAGTGTGCTTGTGTAATAAGGATTGTGTGAACCCTTGTTTGTTGAACCCTTGTTTGTTGAACCCTTAGTTACATGACTGTTTGTTGTAGCTTGGCTTGAACTTTGTAGTTGCTTTCGTCGTCTTTCGTTTCCGTGCTGTGTTGTGCTTCCGTGTACCTGCGTAGTTAGTAGGCTTGGATTTGAAAGTGAAATGATTTCCGATTGGGATGCTTGGATTAAAATGCTTTTTGTTGAAAAATCATTTTGCGAAAGATTCATTTTAGTTGTCGAAATGAGTTTTAAAAATGAATGCTAGAAATGTCGGTTGTAAGGCTTCATGCAAGATGAAAAAGCGTTTTGACGTTGTGAGCTTAAGCTAGAGTTGTGAAGACCGTGGAGGGTCATTTGAGTGCAAAGGTTGAAAAGCCCCCAGTTGTCGAGGATGAGAATTCGGTGGGATCTCAACACGGAGTGGGGTGTAGTGCTAGGTTCGGTTGTGCTTTGCGTAAGCTGCCTACGAACGTGGAATCAAACCGGCGTAGTTCGAAAGAGCTTTTGCTTAAAATGTGTTAACTCGAGTGAGTTAAATTCGAAGAATGCTGTTTCTCAAAATGTATTAAATTTTGGAAAAGTTTAGACTTCGAAGATTCGAGATGCATTTCAAGGATTTGAGATGCATTTTCGAAAGATACATTTTGTTTGCGGAAGGGTGTGTTTGCAAAAAGTGAATTGCAAAGTGCTTTCATATTAACTCGAGTATTGAGTTAATTTTGAAAGGTGATTAGCTAATTTGAGGGTGCATTGCCTCGTGTAAGTTTGAAAAAGCGCGTCGTTCCGTGGGAGCGTTTTGAAGACTGGAGAGTTTTTGAAAGGAGCGGTTTAAATGTCGCTAAATTGTTTGATTGGAAGAGGATTGACTTGGCGTGTGACTCGATGCTTAAAATGTCGAAAAGTTTGCAAGATAGAGACGAATCGTATGCGTGATTTGAGACTCGACGGTTGCATGGATGCCATGTTCGGGAACACGTGCGTTGGTGGAGCCCCCAGTGGTGCTTGCTTGTCTGCGGTGGGATGCTGTTGTTCCTGCAAAACAGTGTTAGACCAAAAAGCAGAGTACTACTCCTAAGTCTATGACAACTTTGCCTTGACGAATTCGTTTTAGTCGCCTCGATAAAGAAATAGTTTGCCTTTGAGCTTTGTGAATTTTTGTGGACACATCCTTAGCACGGAAAGCTTTGGACGAGGAATATTTTGTGGATTTTTGTAAAAGGTTGGTTGAGCTCGGGAGAGCGGCCTACGTATCCGTGGTTACGGAATCGAACCTAGCGTAGTTCCGAAAGGGGTGTTTAAGGGCGTGCATGAGGTGTTTATGTGGAAAGGTGCGTGTTTAAGGATCCACCGGTCTGGGAGGTGGGTTTGTTTTTGTGGAAAGGTGCGTGTTTCGGGATCCACCGGTCTGGGAGGTGGGTTTGTTTTTGTGGAAAGGTGCGTGTTTATGGACCCTCCGGTCCAGGGGGTGTTTTTGTAAAAAGGTGCGTGTTTAAGGACTCGCCGGTCCAAGGGGTGTTTATGTGTTTGACCTTGATACATTGCATCCTAAGGGTGAGTTCTCCTTGGTTGATCTAAATTTGGTTGCTTGCTATACATTGTGTCTTAATTTGGAATTTCAAAGACCTGGCCACTCGTTTACGGGCTTCAGATTTCTTGCCTTTGGGGTTTCGGCCCCTCGCTTATTGATTTCTAAGCTTGTTGACTTCTTAAGCTTTTTGAGTTTTTGACTTCTTAAGCTTTTGACTTCTTAAGCTTTCGACTTCTTAAGCTTTTTGCTTAGCTGTCTTGCCCCTTATTCCGGAGCTTTTGAGACTTTTGCTTTTTGGTGACTTTGGTTTTTGACCTTTGTACCTTGTATTCCCGTTTGGTTTGAGAATATCCCACGCCCTATGTAGCTTGGGCTTGAGCTCGGACCTTGCTAAACTTTGCGGCTCGGTGGTCACTCGTGATCGTGTGTCTATCACGTCGGGCTCCTTTGACAAGTTCGTTTGCTTATTAGGCACGCGATCGAGTACGCGGAGGACGATCCAGGAATACTCGTACTTTTGGTCGCGATCAAATTCATGACCACTGTGGAGCTCCAAGTTAATGGATCCTCCTCCAAAAGCAATGAGTAGTAGACCACAAGCGGACTAGTGAACCTTAGGTGTTTAGTCGTCAAGCTTTCTTGTCTTTGTTTTTGATTTAGTTGTTGACTTGGACCTTCGCATTCTACTAGATCTCCCTAGGATAGTTGTTCCTGGGATGCAATGTATGTTGGTGTAGAATTGTGTTTTTTATGGGAAAAGTGTGTAAAAAGGAAGCTGGGTTGTAGGCAAACTTATTCCTTTATCGGTTTGTTAAAATGTCGTACGTCGAAGACTCGATTGCCCTAGACTGACAGAGGTTGACTCAATGCTTAAAAACTCGACCCGTATTGAAAAGACTCGGCTTCTTGAGGAGATCCGTGAGATCGTCGGTGGCGCCTTGATGGATTCTTCGCTGGGTGCTCGAGACGCACGTGTCTCGGATGGGGTTGATGCTCGCGTCGGGACTTGGCTCATGCATACTTAGATTTGTCTTTGATTTTGCAAAAGTTTTGTTTTCGGCGAAAAGCAGGGTGTTTTGTTGAGCAAAACTGCGTTGTCACATTTTGGCTCGATGTAAAAAGCGTTTCGAAATCAAATCCGATAAGCTCGTGTTAGTGGCTTGTCGGTGAAAGTGTGAATCGATTCGGAGTGGCGATAGGCTATCCGAATCAAGGGTGTTTGAAGATGTGATGAAGACGGTTATACTCGTTTTCATACATTCGGTTTGAAAGAGGGTTAGATTAAAGCGACTATGAGCCACTTGGTCTAACCGTGAGGGATTTGCGGGTGATGCTAGTTTATTCCCAGGTTTTGTTGTCTTGTGAAAAGAGATGTTTGGATTAAAATGGCGGTAGGCCATTTTGAATCATGGATTTCGAAAATGTTTATTTTGAAAGAGATGTTTAGCGGCCGTGAGCCGTTAGATTTGTTTTTGAGAATAGGTCCACGAGAATGGGTCACCACTCTCGGATTTGAACGTGCTTGGTAATAAATGGTTTACAATGACCGTGAGTCATGTAGTTCATTTATGTTTTCGAATGTCACGAGAATAAAGTGATTATTCTCGGGTGTTTTGAAGAGACTGCTTGTCTAGATCAAACCGTCATGACTATGGGCCATTCGGTTTGAAGGAAGGATTTTTGAAAAAGGTTATTTCAAAAACGTGATGAGGATTTTGCGAAAGTAGTTTGTCGTGCTTTGACAAAAGGTTTGGAAAGTGTTTGAACTAGAGACGTGTTGACACGTTTCTGGCTTGAGCTTGAAGAGTGCGATTGGCCCAAGTTAACGGTATATCGTTGTGGGCCGGTTGTAGATTGCGATAGAATTGCTTAGAGTGAACCTATGATAGCGATAAGCTAGTTGGGTTAAAGATGTTGAGGTGGGATATGGACGGGTTTACGCGTCCACATGTTTTGCTTAAGAGGAATTGGGCCAAGATCATTTGGTCCGATGAAAAGTCCACGAGATTGGGCTTGGCCATTCTCGGGTTTTGTTTGCTTGTAAAAGATGATTTTTGCTGAATCGGGTCGATTTTGGGTCGTTTGGCCCAAAGAGATTTGTAAAGTGCTTTATTTGAAAAAATTTTTGCTAGGAATTGGCGTACGATGACCAGTGAGTCATGTAGCCATTGACGTTTGAAAGGTCTCGGAATGTAGTGACTATTCCCGCATCTTGAAGAGATTTGCGATTGGGTCGAATCAAACTAGGTATAGACTAGCCGATTTGACTCGTAAATTTTGAAAGAAGTTATTTCAAAAACATGAAGGGTCATGAGCCGCCAGAATGAAAAGGTCTCCAAGAATGCGATGAGATTCTTGGGTTTTGCTTTATGAAAATGCTTTGAGATAAATGGCTTGCGATGGTCGAGGGCCATGTATTCCACTCGTGCTAGAGAGGATTCGGAATGTAATGATTATTCTCGAGTGATTTGTGAAGAATGCTTAGTGGGTTGAATCGAAATAGTGGAGGACTATTTGGTTCGACCCAGGAACCTCGAAAGGTGTTTGTTGTGATTATTTCAAAATGAAAGGGTTTGCTTGTTTTGCGTAAAAACACGGTATTTTCGAAAAGAGTTTGTTTCAAAGATGAGAATGTCATTGATTGTCTTGTAAAGTGTGAAGATTTTTGAAAAGAGTTTATTTCAAAAATGATAGTGTGTTGTTTGCTTCAGTAAAAATGAGAGGATTTTGAAAAGAGTTTATTTCAAAAATGAGAGTGTGTTGTTTGTTTTGTAGAAGTGAGGAGATTTTTGAAGAGAGCTTTTTTCAAAAATGAGAGTGTATTGCTTTAGGAGCAATGTTGTGCCTAAGAAGTCTTTGAGGCGTGACCGTGAGTGCGGATCTTGTCTCGACGTTGAAATGTGTTTGATTTGCATTCGCCGAGCCCATGTTAACGGTTCATCGTTAAGGGCTCGAGCCTAGATGCATGGAAAGGATTCGACTCGTGAACGGTTGGCTAGTCGAGTCGAGGATGTTGAGAATGGATTGGTTTGTGTGACGTGTATCTAGTTAGTCCTATTAGATTCAACGTTCATTTTAAGCGTTCATGATTAGCTCATTTCTTTGTTTAGGGAGACCTTTTAAGCTTGAAAAAGGAGGTTTTTGAAAAAGTTTAGCTAAAGGAAGCTTTTGAGGCGAGGATGCGTGCGCACATCTCGTCTCGATGTTAAAACATTTTGCTTTGCATCCGTCGAACTGATGTCGGTGATTTACCGAGGTGAGCTCGAGTCGGATGTGTAAAAGAGGAAGGATTCGGCTCGAGAGCGGTTAGCAAGTCGAACCGTGGATGTTAAATGTAGAGACTAGGCCGTATGACCTAGGGGATTGAAATCCACGAGCTTGGGCTTTAATCCTTGCTCGGGTTTTTGCTTGTTAGTGAAAAAGGGAAGTTTTGAAAAAGCTTGTTTCAAAAATTCGCGATAGTTTTGTTTGAAAAGGTGTTAGATGTTAGGTTCATTTATCTTTGAAACGTTTAGGCGAGTTTTCGAAGATATGAATGCATATGCTTGTTTTGAAAAGGGACCATGGAGTGCATGGCCTCGAACTTGTACGTATGACTCAAAAAGGGTGAAAAATGAGTCAGTCGGGTACACCTCCAACTACCTCGAGTACGCTTTGGCAGATACTTAACCCCTCTATTTCCTTACGCCGGAGCGATAGGTTTTCTAGAGAGAAAGGGCGGTCGAGATAATCGTTTACGGCAAGCCGTGGAGGGGAGAGAGGAAAGTTAGTCCTGCACGTGCTTTATCGAGTGGACAAGCCTGCGTGTTGGAACCACCTCTCAAGGGTGTAAAGGGTGCCTAGATTCCAAAAGGAATGGACTCTAAACGAATGTGCATAGCTCAAATATGTATACAAGGATTGTGCAAGGCTTGCAAGTTTCACCTCCTTATTTTAAAAAGAAAAGGCTAGTTTTGGTTTTAAAAATAAGATCTCCCAATGAGTCGCCAAACCATGGAACCCGGATCGGACCCAACTCTGCCTTGCTTAAGGGCGGATTTTAAAGTTAAAAAGATTAAGTTGGAAAACCTTTAAGAACTGCATGGAGTCGCCACCTATTTATCGCGGAAAATAGGAACCTCCTACCATGCTCTAAGCTAAAAACATGTCCCAGATTTTGGTGTACGCCGTCACCCCTTGATCTAAGGCGTGAGGAACCAGATTGGATTCGGGGTGAGGGTACTTTAGAAAAAGAGTTAATTCAAATAATGATTTATGAAAACCTTTTAGAAAAGCCTATGTAAAAATAGCCTCTACTGACCTAGAACAATCCTTGTAAGATGATATTTGAGCTAATGTTATCGCTACGTACAAGTGCGATAAGGATGTAAAAGAATGCAGATGCAGATGCAAAAAGATTGATTAAAACCCTCAGTTTAGCATGTTTAACTTGTTAACGAATCAGTTCGGTTAAAGGTCGAATTCATTGTTTAAGTTGATTTTAATGCAAGACAGAAAGGGTGCAAGATGCATGCAAATAAAATAAAGTTCAATTGTCCATTGGTTTATTTTATAAGGTCGGTTGCTTATGCGACTTTGGCGTGTCATCGGATATGGAGTGTACCCGAAGTAGTAAGAACACTTGGAAGGCAAGCGCGCTCGGGTGCCAAAGCCGGGGGGGGGGGGCGCTAGAGTGTAGACCCCTTTGTTAGTCCATAGAAAATAAGAAAAAGCTTTGATCCAAGTGGATCGGTACCTACCTTGTCCTGACGCTTCAGATCTGGGCAGAGCTTCGCTTCTTGAACTTGAAAGGAGGGTGAATTCAACACGGGATGGTGTGTTGAACTCAATGATTTGAGTGCTTGAGGCTTTGTGAGAGAGGATTTGTGTATTGTGAATTGTGTGTGAAATTGTGATGTGAAAGTCTGATTTGAGGTCGAGGTATAGGGCTGTATATATACTAAAAACCTCGGAGAAATTAGGAAATTGGGGTATAAAACCAGGCCTGGAAACCGCATAGCCTTATGCGGTTGCCAGGGCAAACCGCATAGCCTTATGCGGTTGCCTCACCAAACCGCATAAGGTTATGCGGTTTGATGAAACAGTTTTAGTGGTCGCTTTCCAAGTTTCGGTTGCATAAAATCTTTGAAAGATACAGTATAATTTCGTGCGTGTGTGCCAAGAAAAGAGCTAGGATAATCCTGAGATATTTTGTGGTGTGCAGGGCTTTGGAGTGCGGGCCAAAGGCTTGGGTTTGGAGCTCAGTTTGCCGGCCCAGACCGGAAAAATGAAAAAGGGTGTATTTGCATAGATTTGTGAAATAAGCTAAAACGTGAAGCTGTATTTTGTGTGAGAGGGGGCTAAATAGCGGTTTTAGCTACCGGGCCTAAATTTAGGAATTTAGGAATGCTGAATTAGACCTTGTTAATGTAAAAGGGCCAATTGTAGTGCAAATGCGAAGCTCATGCCAAATGAAGCAGGATGAGGACCTAGCTAGACTCCAAATGGACAAAATGAACGTTATTTAAATGCGATGTGATGCGACCTAAATCATTTTAACATTTAAAACGACTCAAAATGAATTCGACATTAGTTAGAACTGTATAAGTCAACGTTAAAGCATGCGTAATAAAAGTCCGTGTTACATCACAGGGTTTTTGTTGGGAGGGTACGGATATGGGTATCCACAATAACATAAATAAATCTCTAAAGGTACACAGGGTACATTTTGTATTTAATCAGTTGGTTAACGTTTATCAATAACGGTTGGCTTGCTAGATAAGTTTGACGTTATTGTCATACAGATGGCGGTGATCAACTGGTCCCTAAGAGTCACACCTAAAGGATGTGTTTGAGAGATATGATTATTTGAGAAAATTGTCATATTGATGCCTTATTTAATGACTAAACGGTTAGTCAGTGTTGTTGACTAAAAGGTTAGTCAAATGTGACTAAAATGTTAGTCAAGTGTGATGATATTCTTGACTAAAATGTTAGTCGATTGTAATGTTAATACGCTTATTTAATACTGATAAAATAATTTTAGCTGATACGAATTAAATATAATTCGTGAATTGAATATAAAATGTTATATTTAATTATTGTGTATAATGCAAGCTAATTAAATATAAACCGTTATAATTAATTAGTAAATTATAAATATAAGGATATTTATAAGATATTATAATCTACATACAGATGACACTAGTAATATATTGCATTATATTATAAGCTAAAATGACCAACAGAAAAGTGTCCAGATACATCCTAGTCTAGATACGTTTTCTTGGTCAACAAGTGATGTATTTGAGGAGAACTAAATCTCCCCAAATAGATAGAAGGTGGTAGCCAAGTTGGATTAGGAGGGAGTATAATTACTTTCCTAATTCTCTTCTAAAACTACTCTAATCATTCATCTCATACACAATACAAAAATCCTAGAGAGAAAAACTGTTTTCTTCTCTATTTTTCTAGCAAAATTCAAGGGCATATTTCAACACATCTTGGGTGAGATAATTAGGAGATACCATAGTTTTGGTATTGATCTTAGGCCAATTCTTAAGGATTAAAAGGTTAATTCTTATTCCTATTGTTTTATTATGCAATTTCTATTTATGACTTTAAATCTTATAAAAGTTTTCATTATAATCCTGTGAATTTAATGGTCTATATACGGATATAAACCTACACTATAATGACCCGAAACGACCCGAATTACATATTTTTTTTTTAAATCGAACCAAATTATTTAAGTTTATGAGGAGAGCGTATCCCTGTCCCATTTCATATCCTATTTGGTGTCCCATTATTTAATAAGGTAATAAATCTCTAGTTTGTATAATTATTTTTTTATTACTCCGTAATATTTTATATCAATGAGATTTAATTTATTACCATAAGTAATACTAAGACACCAAGTGAGACATGAAAATAGGATAAAGAATCCGCTCTCGTTTATGAGGTATGGAGTACTTTATTGCATATTGAACAATTTAAAATCTTTTGTTGGTAAAATTAATTTTAAACTGTGTAGCTGAAATGGCACAACATAACCGGAGTTCAGCAATCTATTTAGCGACTACGAAATTTTAATTATTTTTCTTACTCAGATTTTTGTAACTAATAAGATTGAAATGTCTCAAACAATTTTTTTTGTTCTGTTTAAAATGATCTTAGTTAATGAGTTAACAATTTCAAAGATTTGCAATATATAATTACATTACAAAGATAACAAGAACGAATTTAGGAGACTTTTTTTTGAGTAAGCAACAAATTTTAAGACATTTAATTTTCATTTTTTTAGGAGTTTGACACCTACATGGCTACATAGCATAGCCAACAAAATACATATTCTAACTGTCTAACACCAACACATTAAAAAATAAAAAATAAATAAATAAAAAAATAAAAAAAATAAAAAACCTACATAGCATAGCCAAAATGCATTCTTTGCATCTTCCAGCACCATTCAACATTTGTTCCGCTTGAAGTTGATGTCGAACGTCTTCAAAATAGGTTGCATATACTTACAAAGTTGATGTCAAACATCATCAAAATAGGTTGCATATACTTACAAACTCGACCAACACATGACCTTCCAACCCTTTGACTAGCTAATGGTGTGTGTTGTCTTTCCATTCCACGTTTGACGAGTTTTTGGTTATGTTTTGGTCTTTTTGATTCATATTTATCGATGTTTTAAGATGTTAAAATTATCTCATATGAACTTGCTTTAGTTTTATTTAATACCGATTGAATTAAAACATTAAAAGACCAAATCTTTGTATGTTAATGAACATATGAGTTTGTTAATCATTAGATCTTTATGTTTAAGATGTTTAAATTAAAAGGTTAAATTGAATCTCTTAAATCAATGTTTAATACGGATTAAATTTGAACAAGTATCGATCTAATTATTAGCACAAAGGAATTAAAACTGTTTAATTCATTTTTAATTTTGGCCGAATTACTTTTCCAAAATTCTTGTTTATTTATTTTTGGCCGTATGAATTAACATTAATAAAAAAAAAAAAAAAAAAAAAAAAAAATTCGGATTTATTTTTTAATTTGGCTGAAATCTTCATCTTTTTGGAAATTAATTTTTTTTCAAATTTTTGGGTATATTATAAAGATAATATATTTTGTTTTATTGTGAAGCAGTTCATAATAAATATGATACCTAATATTTTAAAAAGGTTTAAGATATTTATGAGATCTAATTTATATTATAATGATAATATAAATTGATTTTGGATTATTGTTTTGATTAAGATATTATGAACAATTAAGGAATTGTTGCATAATGATAATCATTTAAAAAGGGTGGTTTGGATTTAATCAATTTGTATGCATTGATTTTATTATGTTTAGTTGATGCTTTATTTATGTTTGTGAATGAATGTTTGAATGAATGGTTGATTTTACGCATTATTTTTGTACAAACGATTGTAATTTACTAGTGTGGCCTTAGAAAGTTGTGTTTTCGTAATGAAGGAAACACAATTTTGGTTGTATTTTGAGATCTCGAATCTCCAATTTTGTAATATTTTTAATTTTGGCATATTTTGAATTAGAATGTAAATAGGTTTATTTTTGTAATTCAAAATTGTAATTTTGAGAAGATTCAAGTTGAAGATTCAAGATGGACTCCCACTTAAAGCCCAAGATGAAGAATGAAGACAAGCTTAGGGTCCATGGATGGATTCCATTTTGTATTTGTCTTTATTTTCATAGGGTTAGGCCACACTAGGTGTTTTTCGTTTTTGCGTTTTTCTTTACCGTTTTTCATTGCATTCACGTTAGATAGTAGCATCATATTCCGCCTAAACTAAACCAAACCACCTAATATGCATGAAAATGGATCATATAGTTGCATCCTAGATTATTGACATACGGATGTCATTTGTTTAGAGCTATCACCTCAATTTAATCATTCACGATAATGCTAGATATTAGTTCACTTAAAATGAATTAAAATGAGTTGATGGGATCTTCCTCTAAAACTGAAATTGAGAATTAGTCTTTATAAGTCGAACCACTATGAATCCCTTCTTCGTCGGTAGGCATAATATGACCCCTTCTACGTTGGGTAAGTAGTGGCTGTCAACTTAGTTTATCTCAACATTATGGTTCGAGTAATATCTCGAAGGTATGGTGGACTAATAGATAGGATTTACTGAAATCTATCGACCAAAAATTCTAACAGTAGAATTAGCTAAGCAGTTAGCTTATCAATTTAAAGAAATTGAGTCTTGGGATCATTTATATAATTCTCGAGGGAGGTCGATTATATGAGTGCACGAGTCATTGCATTAAATCGTTATTGCTTTATGACTTAAACTTTTAAAACCATGATTTCTTATCTTTTCTCTTCTTCTTCTTTCTTTTCACAGTTTCGGATACGTTATATACAGATATAACTACTATAACAAATGGCTGTCCGTACAGACGAACCAATGCCAAGTGCCACACTAATGCGCGAATCATGGCTTAGAATTTTCATGGGCAGCATGAATCAGTCTACTCGACTGAAACATGATGGGTCCAACTTTTCTGATTGGGAGGCCGCATTACGGAATCGTCGCCATCGCCGACCAGAAGCTCAAGTACTTGATCGAGCCACCGCCGCTCTACCACTCCCGATACGTAAGTTTGAAACCTTTGCTTATAACGATTTCATGATGGAAGCGGAGTGCGTTCTGAACGTACTCATCTATGCAATGGAACCCAATTTGCAAAGACGTTTCATTACCCAAGGTGCAAACAAGATTTTCACCACCCTTACTAAGGAATTCTCGAAAGCTCCGAGAATTAAGAGTTACGAGTATACTACTCGTTTCTTTGAAGCTAGACTCCAAAAGGGCCAACCGGTTGGTCCACACCTTCTCGCCATGATCGAGAACGTTGAGAAATTGGAGGAGCTTGGCTGCACGATCGATGAGAAGATCATCATTGATCGAGTGCTTCACTCGCTTCATGATGGGTATGCCCTCTTTAGGGCAAACTATTACATGAATGACATGCATAAAAGTCTGCATGAACTACATTCACTCCTCGTACAGACGGAGAGTGATCTGAAGTTGAGTGGGAGCACGAAGCAAGATGTTCTCATGATTGGGAACAAGAAGGGTAAGGGTAAGGCTCCGGCTAACCACTACTACATAATTCGTGATAGATATCGAACTTTTTTACTAATAGACATCATATTTACTTCTGATGTTAAGTTGAGTGATGTCTATTCACGGTCAAATAGACATTACATTTAAATCTGATGTCTATATTATTTATAGACATCTGTTGTATAAACGTTTGATGTCCATATTCCAAAAAAGCGTTACGAATTTATGAATGTGTGATGTCTATTTCACACATAGACATCTATTCTTGATAAAAATCTGATGTCTATCCGACGATTAAATAACAAAAAAAAAAAATTAAAAAAAAATACGAATAGACAATAGTAGGCGATAATTTCATAGATCAGAAATAGTAACATATTATTTATTCATAAGATAAACATATCTTACTCCTAGTGCACCAATTCTCTACGTCTTTACAAACATTCTAATCTTACAAAAATATATAAAAAAAAATTGGACTTTCCGCCATATAGCATAACATCAATGTAAGTGAGAAGAAAACGAGAGCATCAAGCACATTTCCTCCTGCAATTTTTCTTGCTCGGTGTTACGTAGCCTTTTTAGAGCACCCTTCATCTGATAGCTTCCTGCATCACTAAATTAATTATAGAAAATAACTAAAAAAAATTAATTAAAACCCTCCATATATAAATGCTTAAGAACTCAATGATTACACACATCAACGAGTGATAATATGAGCATTGTATAAAACAAAAGTGCTACCAAAGAAGGTGCATCATCTGCCAAAATACATAATTAAATATTACCATATCGATTGCAAGCTTGAAATGTTTACTTTATGTGCCTCCACAGATCTAGTGAACTATGTTGTAGGTTAAATATTATACTTACCACACATCACGGTTAACTTACACAAGTATGACAGACCCATTTCAACCTACACAAACGTATCCATGTAGTAATATGTGAATATTGTATACGGAGTAACATTTACAAAATGAAATCGTGATAGCCCATCCAACATTTGATATGGGTAAGATTAGAGATTGGCAGTTTTAGTAGCACGATAAAGAAATATAATCCTTTTGAGACCATAAGTAAGAGAGTCAATTGGTATACTCGAAATTAAATAATGCCATTTGCCCATTTACATGAATACTATGCAAAACCCACCAAGTTGATAATGCATACTCGTAAATAAGAGCACCAATTCATCACTAAATAACCACTAAATATTAACCACAAAGTAACTAAGAAATAAAATAACTCTAGAAGAGTAAATTGCCGGATTAAGAAAACTTAATAACATACACATTAAAAATTACAAAGTTATAATTTTATATAACTCAATGAAATTGGGACATCAAGCCCACCCATATTTTTTTACAATTTCGTGTTATCATTCTTTTCCTATGTTATACAACCAAAATTCCAAATCACAAAAACTACAATAAAACTAATATACACTTAATTTTTTTATTCATTTAACCACTACAATATTTATTGTTTGAAATCTAACAAAAAATAAATTGTAAATGAAAAAACAACAGATAAAATGAGGGATTTAATAGTAAAATTGTGAAATAATAATTGAACTGAAAATTAAAAAGAGGAATTGAAAAATAATCATAAATCTAATATTAGTTAGACGAGAGAAAGAATAGAGATAAGACAAACCTAATTGTTGTAGTGAATACCGTTCCATCACATGTGGGTGGAGAAAGAGGAAAAAATTTAGGGTTTTAAACAAAATTGGCTAAGTGAAGGGTTGGTTATTGTTTTCGTATAAGTATGATGATGACGGGCTAAGAGCAAAGGTAGTGGGCTTGAAGAAATACCCGAAACGAGTAGACATCAGATTTGCAAGTATATGATGTGTTTTCATTTATTGAAAAAATTAATTAAAATTTGGGATAAAAGATATCAGGCTTTATAAGATCAGATGCGTATTAAATTATGTACACATCAGTGTTTATATAACATATGATGTACATTCAATAGACCCCAGATTTTATATAAGTATGATATCTATTGTGTGATGTCTATAATAACTTTTGTAGTAGTGAACCTAGCTGTAGGTAAGCCAAAATTCAAGAGGCCAGTGGTTGCTAAGAGTGGGCCTGGTGAGGCTAGCGGTAGCTCACAAGGCAAGGCAAAAGCCAAGCAGAGCATGGAGTGCCACCATTGCCACAAGCCTGGGCATTGGAGGCGAATCGTCCAGTGTATCTTTGAGGACATAAAAGCGAGCCGCCGCCGCTCTGTTGGTATGTCTTCTTTTATTCATATGATTGAGATTAACCATGCAAGTTTCGGAACTTGGGTACTTGATACTGGATGTGGTTCTTATCTGTGCAATCATTTGCAGGCCTAAGACATCGTAACTCGACAAGAGGTGATGTAGACTGCGAGTGGGGAATGGAGCAAGAGTTGCCGCTTTGAGGAACATATGTAATCCAACTCCCGAGCGGTTTGAGTTATTTCAATAATCATTACTATGTACCTAGTTTATCTAAAAATATTATTTACGTATCCGTTCTTGATAAAGAAGGATTTTCATTTTCAATTAAGAATAATAGTATTTTCTCATTGAGCGATATGATTTATGGTAAAGTTGTTTCCATGAACTAATTTATGTTTTAGATCAAACCACGTAAATCATGCATGTGAGTAACAAGAAAGCAAAGGTTGGTGACAAAGATCAAACGTATTTATGGCATTGCGAATGGGACATATAAATGAGAAACGCGTGGAAAAGCTCATTGATAATGGGACTAACGCCCCATTTGACTATGAAACTTTTCGCACGTGTGAATCATGTCTTATAGGCAAAATCTCTCGAATTTCCTTCAAAGGTGTTGGAATGCGCTCTTGACCTATTAGGACTCATACATACCGATGTGCGGACCTATGTCAATCAACGCTAGAGGCGGCTATAGGTATTTTATCACTTTTACGGACGATTTGAGTAGATATGGACATGTCTACTTAATGAAGCATAAAAGTGAGTTCTTTGACAAGTTCAAGGAATTCCAGAATAAGGTTGGGAACCAACTGGATAGAAAGATAAAAGCACTACGTTCAGATCGTGGTGGCGAATATCTTTCAACTGAGTTTGATCGACACCTGAAAGACCGCTAATAGTATTACGATTAACTCCACGGAACACCACAACTGAATGGTGTGTCCGAACGCAGGAATCGAACATTACTTGATATGGTTCGATCCATGATGAGTCACACGGTAGTACCTGACTCATTGTGGGGCTATGCTCTTTTGTCAGCTGCTCTTATACTTAATCGAAGTCCGTCTAAAGTCAGAGACAAGACTCCATACGAGTTATGGAAGGAACGGTCCCTAACTTGTCCTTTATTCGGGTTTGGGGGTGCGAGGCTTATGTCAAGTGGAGACACGAGGATAAGCTCGGCCCGCGATCGGTCAAGACATACTTTATTGGTTATCCAAAAGGAATGTTTGGTCATTACTTCTATTCGCCAACCGAACAACGCGTTTTTGTTGCGGCTAGTGCGAAGTTCTTAGAGAAAGAGTTTCTCGAAGACAAGAGAGGTAATAGAACCTTCGATCCGCTTGAGATTCCTGAACCAACAACCGAGCAACCAATGGAGGAAACTGTTCCTTCTACGTCTGCTGCGGCTAATGTCCCTTTGGAACCCAGGAGGTCGGGTAGACTCTCCATTCCTCCAGATCGATATATCGGTATAGTCGAGGAGAATGGGAGAGACGACGTTTTACTCCTTGAGAGTAACGAACCCGTAACCTATAAAGGTGCCATGACATGTTCCGACTCAAAGCTTTGGCAAGAAGCCATGCAATCCGAGATGGACTCGATGTACGAGAACAATGTATGGGATCTGGTTGACTTACCTGATAAGGCTAGGCCTCTTCAGTGCAAATGGCTTTACAAGATAAAGCGATCTGTAGAAGGACAACCAGACATTACAAGGCACGACTAGTGGCAAAGGGTTTCACTCAAGTGCAAGGGTTGCACTATGATGAGATTTTTGCACCCGTAGTCATGCTTCGTTCCATTCGGATTCTCTTAGCAATCGCCGCATTTCATGACTATGAAATTTGGCAAATGGATGTGAAAACCGCCTTCTTAAACGGTTATTTGGAGGAGGAGTTGTACATGGTACAACCCGAAGGTTATATCGATCCTAAAGATCCTAAGAAGGTTTGCAAGCTTAAGCGTTCCATCTATGGACTTAAGCAAGCTTCACGGAGTTGGAATCATCGCTTCGACCAAGTGATAAAGGAGAATGGATTCGCTCGATCAGTCGAGGAACCATGCCTACATATCAAGTTGAGTGGGAGCAAGATTGTCTTCCTAATACTGTACGTCGATGACATACTCTTGATTGGGAATGACATACCTCTCTTAACTTTGGTAAAAGTATGGTTAAAGAACCATTTCCAGATGAAAGATCTGGGTGAAGCACAACGTATTTTGGGGCTCCGTATCTATAGAGATAGATCACGACGGATGTTATCCCTCACCAGAGTCTTATATAGATAAGATTCTTGAGAGGTTCAGCATGACCAACTCCAAGAAGGGGAACCTTCCAATGATCTCAGGGGTGCATTTGAGTAAAGCTCAAGCACCAAAGACATCGGAAGAGGTCGAGCGCATGAGTCGGATTCCATATGCCTCGGCAATAGGATCGATCACGTATGCCATGATATGCACACGTCCGGACGTGGCATATGCATTGAGTATGACGAGTCGATACCAAGGCAATCCAGGTGAAGTACACTGGATGGCCGTAAAGAATATTCTTAAGTACCTACGGAGGACTAAAGATTGGGTATTGACTTATGGTGGAGACACCGAGCTATAAGAACCACCACGCAGACGCTAGTTTCCAAACGGATCGAGATGACTCAAGTCTTAACTGGATTCGTTTTACTCTTAATAAGCTTTGCGGTCAATTTGGAAAAGCTCCAAACAAACCGTTATAGCAGATTCAACGATCGAGTCCGAGTACTATGTCGCTTGAGGTGCGAAGGAAGCTATATGGATGCGTCGATTCTTACAAGGACTAATCAGAGTTCTAGTTCGAATGACCCGATCACCATCTATTGTGACAATAGTGGTGCCATCTTCCAAGCGAAGGAGCCTAAGTCCAAAGAACAAGTCTCAGACGCGTGCAAAGGAAGGCTCACATGATCGGGATTACGTGGAGCGAAGGAGATAGTGATTGACAAGATCGCTACGGATGATAACATAGCAGATCCTCTCACTAAGCCGTTGAGACAAGATAAGCATGAAGGGCACGTTAAATCCATGGGAATTAGCGTGTTCCCGAGTTGTATTAGTTGTTTTGTATGGATTTGACACTTGTATTTCCTAAAACTTCTAATAAAATCATCGCTTTGTTATATATATATTGTTTTTCATGAGGGTTGTGCATAACGCGTTGAACACCTCAAAGTGAATCGAATTGCTATATATTTTGTTTTGGTCCGTGGTCGCTACACGGTGATAACTCGGCAATCATTTTGTGACGTCGATTGATGGTGGGTTCAACGAGCCATAAGTCAAACTGCTGATCGATCGATCACAGATGCGGGTTTCATCAAATCGCTACAGACAATTTTGTGACGACTACATGGAGTCCTAAATGTTTCGAACATTAGGTCTTGGGTCATGGATAGGACATCCATAGTGTTCCTAGAGTCGATTCTTTTGACTATCGACCGCCTCTTGAGATTAAGGCGATTTTGGGTGACTTTGGTTTCTTTCTCACGGTCGACCGTAACAGGAGGCCGCTGATTTTCACTGGTCATTTCATGCTTTACATCTGCAGGATTCGAGTTGAGGGAAATATCCAAACTTCTATCGAGTTATAATATTTATTCTCAGGGCCACTCGAGGAGCTGTAACTGAAAATGCATGGACATGCTCGAATATTGATTCGTTTATCAGTTAAGTTACTCTCTAGTCGGGGAAACCACTCTTGATACTGATCGCTTGTGAACTACGACCTTTGAAAGTACGGACTTTGCAAATTGGTTTACATTGAGTGGGAGAAATTTATTATGGATATGAGAATCGGTTATCGCACCTACACTTGTACGGACAAGTGGGAGATTCTTGGGGTTAGTGTCCTCCACAGTGAGTGCAATAACATAAATAAATCTCTAAAGGTACACAGGGTACATTTTGTATTTAATCAGTTGATTAACGTTTATCAATAACGGTTGGCTTGCTAGATAAGTTTGACGTTATTGTCATACAGATGGCGGTGATCAACTGGTCCCTAAGAGTCACACCTAAAGGATGTGTTTGAGAGATATGATTATTTGAGAAAATTGTCATATTGATGCCTTATTTAATGACTAAACGGTTAGTCAGTGTTGTTGACTAAAAGGTTAGTCAAATGTGACTAAAATGTTAGTCAAGTGTGATGATGTTACTGACTAAAATGTTAGTCAGTGTAATGTTGGTACGGCTATTTAATACTGATTAAATAATTTTAGCTGATACGAATTAAATATAATTCGTGAATTGAATATAAAATGTTATATTTAATTATTGTGTTTAATGCAAGCTAATTAAATATAAACCGTTATAATTAATTAGTAAATTATAAATATAAGGATATTTATAAGATATTATAGTCGGTCCATACAGATGACACTAGTAATATATTGCATTATATTATAAGCTAAAATGACCAACAGAAAAGTGTCCAGATACATCCTAGTCTAGATACGTTTTCTTGGTCAACAAGTGATGTATTTGAGGAGAACTAAATCTCCCCAAATAGATAGAAGGTGGCCGGCCAAGTTGGATTAGGAGGGAGTATAATTACTTTCCTAATTCTCTTCTAAAACTACTCTAATCATTCATCTCATACACAATACAAAAATCCTAGAGAGAAAAACTGTTTTCTTCTCTATTTTTCTAGCAAAATTCAAGGGCATATTTCAACACATCTTGGGTGAGATAATTAGGAGATACCATAGTTTTGGTATTGATCTTAGGCCAATTCTTAAGGATTAAAAGGTTAATTCTTATTCCTATTGTTTTATTATGCAATTTCTATTTATGACTTTAAATCTTATAAAAGTTTTCATTATAATCCTGTGAATTTAATGGTCTATATACGGATATAAACCTACACTATAATGACCCGAAACGACCCGAATTACATATTTTTTTTTTAAATCGAACCAAATTATTTAAGTTTATGAGGAGAGCGTATCCCTGTCCCATTTCATATCCTATTTGGTGTCCCATTATTTAATAAGGTAATAAATCTCTAGTTTGTATAATTATTTTTTTATTACTCCGTAATATTTTATATCAATGAGATTTAATTTATTACCATAAGTAATACTAAGACACCAAGTGAGACATGAAAATAGGATAAAGAATCCGCTCTCGTTTATGAGGTATGGAGTACTTTATTGCATATTGAACAATTTAAAATCTTTTGTTGGTAAAATTAATTTTAAACTGTGTAGCTGAAATGGCACAACATAACCGGAGTTCAGCAATCTATTTAGCGACTACGAAATTTTAATTATTTTTCTTACTCAGATTTTTGTAACTAATAAGATTGAAATGTCTCAAACAATTTTTTTTGTTCTGTTTAAAATGATCTTAGTTAATGAGTTAACAATTTCAAAGATTTGCAATATATAATTACATTACAAAGATAACAAGAACGAATTTAGGAGACTTTTTTTTGAGTAAGCAACAAATTTTAAGACATTTAATTTTCATTTTTTTAGGAGTTTGACACCTACATGGCTACATAGCATAGCCAACAAAATACATATTCTAACTGTCTAACACCAACACATTAAAAAAAAAATAAAAAAAATAAAAAAATAAAAAAATAAAAAACCTACATAGCATAGCCAAAATGCATTCTTTGCATCTTCCAGCACCATTCAACATTTGTTCCGCTTGAAGTTGATGTCGAACGTCTTCAAAATAGGTTGCATATACTTACAAAGTTGATGTCAAACATCATCAAAATAGGTTGCATATACTTACAAACTCGACCAACACATGACCTTCCAACCCTTTGACTAGCTAATGGTGTGTGTTGTCTTTCCATTCCACGTTCGACCCAATAAATTCTTCGTCTTCGTCGGCTGCAAGAACATTTTGTTAAGTCAGTCAATAAAACTGATCAAAACCAAACTAATGTTTGTACTTTATAAAATATATGTAAGAACAAAAAATATCAACAATATTAAAATGTTATGCGCACCATTATAGCCATAAAGCCAACTACGAGAAGTAATCAGTGCCTCAACGTTTTCGGGAAGATAAGAACTTCTCCATTTATTTAAGATCCTACCTCCTATACTAAATGTTGATTCTGAAGCAACAGTTGTAAGAGGAACACTTAAAATATCCCGAGCTAGTAAAGCAAGCTCGCCATATCTATTTTCATTTACTTTCCAAAAATTTAAGACATTTAATTGAGCAGTTCGACTAAATCTAGTATCATCCAAGTATAAATCTAACATAGACTTTATTGACGGAGTACCGACAATCTCTTCTTCGTCATAGTCCTGCAATAATAAACACAACAGAACAAACATATCAGATTTAGAGCTAAACTTAAGATCATGTGATTATGATATTGAAGGTTTATAAATATGTAAACTTACTGTAAGATCATACTTGCGTTTGCGCTTGCTCGATTTTGTAACTCGGACATTATAACTTTGACTTGGTGTGTCGTCGTTCTTACCAGTAAACTCATCAAGGAGTCTTTGTAAATTAAGTACCACATTATTCACTTCCAAAATAGCTTTTCCCTCATCCTCGAATATTGCTTGGTAACAATACTTAAGGAATGGTTTCTTGTGACGAGGATCAAGAATAACCGCAAAAGCAAACAACGTGTTATAATCATCACCATCTAACGTAACGGTATTTATCAAATTTGTCCTGCATGGTCATACCCATGATTCTCAAATCATGGTCATCACCACGAACCAAGTCTCTTAGAAGCATTGAAATTCTCCAAACATTCTCAAAGTATAAATTAGAGGTTGGGTATTCACTTCCAGAAAATAAATTCGTTATGTCACAAAATGGCTCTAACACATCTCGTAATTTTTCAATCTTATCCCATTCGTCAGGTTCAGGAAGATACTTGTACATGGGGTCTTTATTTTTCATCTCTTTGAAAGCAGCACGGTACAAGAGTGCTCTATCAAGCATCATATATGTTAAATTCCATCTCGTTGGCACATCAAGCCATAAAGCCTTCGTCTCCGAAATCGCAGCCAAAGTGACACACGATTTAAAAGTTTTCTTTCTGGCCTCTGAAAACTTTACATATTTGACACTAATTCTTATCTTTTTCACGATATGCCGAATCGTTTGAAGTCCATCTTGAACAATGAGATTTAAGACATGTGCAGCACATCGAATATGAAAAAAACGACCTCTATTCAGTAGCAGTCCTCTATCATTAAGAGAACTCCTCAAGTAATCTTGCATTTTATCATTACTGGAGGCATTATCCAAAGTGATAGAGAAGATTTTGTCTTCAATTCCCCATTGTTTCAGCAAATCAGATACCACATTGTACATTTCATATCCCGTGTGCGGTGTTTCGATATGACAGAAATTCAGCACCTTACTCGTAAGCACCCAATTCGTATCAACATAATGCGCGGTTAAACACAAATACCCTTCAGTTTGGCACGACGTCCACATATCAGAAGTTAAGCAAATACGTCCGGGAATATTTTTAAGATTGCTTACCAAGTCATCAGACTTCAATGATTTATGAAGTTTCAGACAATCAGCCTTCGCCGTGTTTCTAGTGATGGTTCTTACTTGATTATTCAAATATGTGTGAATTATTCGATTTTCAGAATGTTCAACCCAAGAGAAGGCATATCCATGCTTAATAATAGCTCTAGCTACCAACTCTCTGTAGACACTTTGCTCAAATATATGAACTTTATCGTTTTTCTTCGAAGAAGTTATATAGATGCTACATGTTTTCAGATGATCAATTAAATTTTTGGTACCGTAATGAGAATTAGCAATAAAAGACGCTGTCTTACAAAGGGCAAAGATGTTGCCCTCTCCTTTCCATCTTTAGATTGTGCTCCGTCGATCACAAGAAACTCATTCCAAACCAGACTTCGTCTTTTACGCGACTTAACAGGAGCAGCGGTTCCAATAATTGTTGTGTTGTCTTCATCACCCTTATTGTTTTCTCCATTTGCCCCAATAACATCGTGATTAACTTCTATTTCTTCAATATGCGTCATTGCTGTAGAATAATTAAAAATATCAGAAAAGCATGTTGGTGACATAAAAAAAAATATGATTATATTGAATTGAAATTTATTACGAAGAGAAATTGGTTAAATATTTTTATATGTAATAATATGCCATAAAATCTTCACAAGTATAAAGAATTGGAATTTTTTAGCAAATATTGATGAGTTTAGCATTTGATTCAAGTTATACCACAACACTAACTCTGAGAACAAATATAATGTATCGAAAATTTGAAAGCCTAATACAAGAAAATAAAAAATATATATAAATAAATCAAGCACAAACATGCAAAAACGAATTGAACCATAAAAGTGAAGGTTTGAAGAGAAAAAAACATACCTAAAAGATGGTAAAATTTTTAATGTGGGATAAATTATTATTATTATTATGCTAAACTTATGATGGTATTTGATATTTGATAAGGTTGATAAAGATGAATTTTGGTATAACAATTAGATATTTAGGTGAGTTGCAGAGAAAGTGTGGTAGAGATTAGAGAAGAAAGAAAGTGCCAGAAGTTGTGAAATGAGAATGCAAGGAGTTTGTTATTTAATAGTCTTTTTAATTAAATGACGACCTAAATATTTAAGTTGACATCATTTTAAATGTTATACGGTCTATGAGTCTATGACTCTATGAGTAGAGTAGCAATAAATTGTACTTATATTTAAAAAAACGGTCTTTTTTTCATTAATTATTGGGTAAGTCAGGACTTACAACAAATTATTGTAAGTCCGTCTCATTTGTTCCCAATTATATAGTTTTTGTACTATTTAAATGATAATTATGATTAATTGTTACTAAGTCTTTTTAGTACCTCTGTTAGTGACTTTAGTAGATTTATTTCATGTTTTTGTACCTCTTTAACTTCAATTTGTACCTTGGTCTGACATTAACTTAGTTTAAGTTCAGCCTTACATGAGAATTATTGTTTTTTTTTTAGTAATGTTTAAAATGACACTTTAAAGTTTAAAATAGTATCATTAAGCATTAATATAGTCATTTTAAGTTTTAGAGTAGTCACCTTTTAATGACTGAAAATAACACGTTGTGCGCATAAAATCGTCTAAAAATAAACTTCTCTTGAACAATTGAGTATGTATAAAATAGAATTATGTTGACTAGATAAAATAGAATACGTATACTATATAAAATAGATTTCATTGACTAGGTACAAATGTACAATTCACTTAGTTCTAAAAATTAGTTTGGCTCAAATAATTCAAATACATATTTGTTTATGTCAAATAAATTTGGTTCAATTCAATCCAGTTCACAATGTCCAAAATAAAAGTGCCTAGGTAAAATTATCAACTAAATTATCAGCTGATTTGATCTAATTGAATCAAAATGAAATGAATTAATCTGAATTGAAAAGAACTGAACATGATTGAAGTAAATTGAATATAATTGTCATTACTATTATTTTCATTACTTACGCCATTGTGATTATTTAATTCATAATACTCTACCAACTATCGATACCAAAATTACTCTCACTACTCATACAATTATACGGTCATACATTCATACTAATGTAATTGTTGATTTTACTTTTGTTTTTACGATTCACACTTACGGATGTCCACAGCTCCACCACCGTCAAACCTATACGTAACGCAACTCTACCTCGAATCTCCAAGTGGGGTGTGTGGGTGCCATTGGTGTGGTATCTACTTATACCCGCCCTATTAACATAGTCACATCTCGATTTCCGCTATCTGTTGCAATTGTTACTTTCATTGTTTTTGATGTTATTACTATAAATTTTATTAATCATGTTATGGTTTTATAATAGTCAGTTGTCGACTTTCTTTAAATCCAAAATATTTTGATAAATTCACCTAAATACAAGAATTAGAGTTTGATCAAACCGTAGATAAACAAATTATGTAGATTAAGCATCAATACTTAATAGTTTATCTTTTTTTTTTTGGATCATTATACATTTATACATACAATTATACGACGAATCATGATCATAATATATTTTCTCAAAACGTCAATGATCATAAATTTTAAGCAACCACAATTATTTCATCTTGCATTAATATATTTCCATTAGAATAATTAACATATTTCTAATTATTAGTGTTATACATCAACAAAAAATTTATAAATTTGATATTAGTACATTATATTTGTTAGAAGACAAATTAAACAAAATTATATACAATTATAAAAAAAAATTTCTATCTTTCACATAATCTAATAGTTTCTACAAGTTTTTAAATAACACTACATGTCAAATAATATAATGAGATGAAAGAAGTTGAAAAGAGAATAATAAAGTAATTATATGGTAAAACAACATTTATAATCGACCGATAAATTTACGATAAATGTTAAATCATATTATATACTTCATGTGTGTATATATATTTGTATATATATAGAAGTAAGATCATTTAAGTCCACAAATATTTTTAGGTCCGGTAAGTCTCGTAACTCTTAGTAGTTAGTACCATTTTCTGAATCTGCAGTTCTTCGTAAATGTAACTGTAACTTTAATACTTTGTAAATGAAACTGTATATGTTACAAATACAGTTACATTTACAAAGCAATTATAGTTTTAAAAAATAATACTAAGAGTTACGAGATTTACCGAACTTAAAAATATTTGTGGACTTAGCTGAACTTCACTATATATATATATATATATATATATATATATATATATATATATATATATATATATATATATATGCACGAAGTATATTGTAAGTTGATAACAAAAAAGCTCAAATTTAATATGTAACAAATTAACATGTTTAATAACTCTAAGCCTATAGGTCTATTAACTCATGACTTCATGAGTTATGATGTACCTCGTATTAGACTATTTAGCTACAAGTCCTACAAGGCTATAACTCTACAAGTCTGAACTCTATACTACCATTTGCTTGGTAAAATATTTTTTTTCTTGTGATTGTGACTTAGTGTCTAATCACACAATTTTGGCGCTTAATTTATTACACAATTGCGCCAAACTATTTGTAGTAAAGTAGTAGACTATCAAACTCCGTACTAACTTACTAAGACAAGTAGAATAATTTGAATGCGTCAAAAATCAATTCTAATCTCTAAATAAAGTTACGAACCTATCAATTTCCTTATTTCAGTTCGTATTATATTTAAAATTTTGTTGAAATAATTCAATTGTCTAATTCATTCATTGAATTTTACTGAATCGTACATCAAATTCAATTTTTTCGGATACGTATAACAAAGTATAAATATTGGCGTACAACAATGATAACCTTTTTGTGTTTTTATAACGTATAACTTAACAATGCCGTTAAAAATGTTGAAGTGGCTAAACCCGTTTCACACAAGACTTATCAACTCCACAGTGATCGTACGTTAGAGTCTTTTTACTATATATTTAGACAGTCTTAATATTCTAATAATTTTCTCTCAAAAATTTACAGACGTTTGAGTTGAACACGTTAATAAGATTAATAAGACCCAGAAATTTCTCGACCTAAATTGACCCTCTAACGAAAAATTACCGAACCCAAAATGACCAAACCTAAAATGACCCATGTCAAATTGTCTTATACCTAAAATGACCCGATAATAAGAGACTTGAAACAGATCCCAGACCCAAAAATGACCCGACCCGAAAATGACCCGGCCCGAAAATGACCCGACCCGAATTGACCCATACCCGAAGTGACCCGAGAATAGTAGACCCGAAATACACCCGAACCCGAAAGTGACCCGACCCGACCCAACCCGATCCATCAGGTATAACAAACCCGAAATGACCCGACCCAAATTGACCCGACCCGGTTGACCCGTTTGCCAGGTCTATCCATGTACATACTAATTAATATAAACATTACTCATGATTTTTTTATATCCTTTGTTTCGTTTCGAAGTTAACATTTTTGCATATATTATCTTGAAGAGCCTATATAATATACATATGTTACATTATCAACTATGAAAGTTATGCAAAGCAAATCACAGTTTAAAATTTTTAAACGAAGCAAATCACAGTTTAAAATTTTTATAATCTTATATTATTTTGCAATAATAGTACGATCGTGTCACAACGATAATTATCAACTATATAAATTCTTTTTGTGGGTAACAAATTTATATTGCTGTAGATACCCGTATCCGTACCCCCCAAAAGCAACCCGATGATGAAAAATGACTTTTATGCATGTTTTATAATTAGACGAAACGGTACAAAGTGTCTAAAACATTTTAGTCGTTTTTAACGTATTAATTTGAAATTGCATATTTAGTAAAATGAACATTAATTTTGTCGTTCTATTTCAAGCCGAGAAGCACGACACGATTATTTCACTCGCAAAAACAACCCTCAAAACAACTCACAAAAAGCAGCCCACAAAAACGGCCTCACAAAAACCAACCCGCAACTACAAAAATACGCACTCAAAACGGGCCAACTCACCTCACGAGTCACATTTTCGTAAAACCAAATTTTACGATATTACAAAATAACACAATACAAGACGGTTTTATTTCGAGCCAAAATCGAAAAACACGACAAAAACCAAAACACGAAACACGAAACATGAAAACTCAGCCCAAAATGCAAAGCCTTGGTCCATTGGACCAAGCATGAGTCACCCAACGGACCAAAGCAAGGCCCAATCAAATCAAGACGTCTGTAGAGTCCAAGGGCCCAACAATACTCTAGAGGGGGGGTGAATAGAGGATTGTACCTCTTAAAAATTTTGCAACGAAATAATAAATGCGGAAACGTAAATTGCGGAAAATAAATAACACGAGGATTTAACGTGGTTCGGCCCAATTGAAAAGCCTACATCCACCCCTTCTTCTTATTAATTATTTATCAAGAGCACCTACTCCTACTAGCTTACAACAAATAATTAACAAACACTAGAGACTAACCCTAATCCTAGTGTGAAGCTCTTTCTTTTTCAAACTCGAGAAATTAATCTCTAACAAGTTGAGTTTTCTCTTGTTACAAGTCTCTCAAACAAAATGAAAATACAATTCAATTGTCTAGAGAGCCTTATCGTAACTATGCACTTTAGAAAATAAGATTTAAGGACAAAAGTACAAAGTTAAAAAGTTCTTTCAAAAATCAAAGTAAATATTTTGCAAAACTAAAGTGAAGAACACGGCTTAAAATAAGACCAAAGGTATTTTGCAAAAGTAAAATTAAGATTGTTTTGAAAGACTTGGTTTGATTAAAAATATATTGGAAGTATTAGATTCAATTAGATGTGTTGGATGATTTTTAATCAATTGATAGTAGAGTACTTATAGTACTCGTGTGATACATATCACACATACAAAAATATTATTTTATTTTTACTTATCAAACAAGAAGATAATATTAAGATAGTATTGTTGTTTGATAAAACTTCCTAATCTTTTTGATAAAAAGATATAGTTAGTTGTAAAAGATAATTAGGAAGATATTTAAAATAACTTATTCTCCAAGAATGAATCTAGACAAGCTAGTTCAATTAGGAGATGTAGAATATTAGAAGATAATATTTGGAAATCTATCTTTTGGAAATATATTGTACATAACCAAAAATATGGTCATATACTTAATAATAATTTCGGTCAATATACAAATATAGTAGATGTGATTTTTCCAAATTATATTATCTTATAAAATCAGTTTAGAAGAGGAGAATTATCATAAGAGATATTTTGTGGAATTATAATATATTACAAATACTTTGCACATCTTTTATAACTAGATTCTCATATATTTTGCTAAATAAAATATACTCAAATCTAATTCTAAGATGAGTAAAGATATTCTCATATATCATAATCAAAAATATAGAAAACTTGTAACACAAGATGATTCTTTAGAAAATATTTCAGAAAATACTTATATAAACGTTTTATGAAAACTGCTACAGCACTGATGTTACTGTAACATGAAATCACGTTAGGGTAACATCACTGCTGAGATTTGTAGTGCATAGCTTCGTTAAGTCACTTTACACGTTTCGTTCCTATAGTCTTGACGTCTGATACGAAGCTTGTCTTTAACGTTTCATATCCTCTTCTTCTTTTCACTTCTTTTCGAGCTTAGATACCTACGCATCATAAACTCAAACACACAAACGAGTAGCATACGATAGAAATAAATAACTTGACAATTATCAAAACTAATCGTGGAGTCAACAAATTCCCCCTTTTTGATGATGTCAAGTCCCCTAAGATTTATTTCTATGGTCGTTCCCCCTCAATCGAACATCGTCTCGAAAAGATGAGAGTCCACGAAAAGAAGATGTATTTCACCTATCTTAAGCCAACCAAAATCGTTAGTGATATATAAAACAAAACACTCGAGAGAGATTAACGATAAGAAACCAAGATAGTGAAATTAAGCGAGGATAAAGCAATCAAATCTTAGACGGTTTTTCCCCCTCTTGACTTCATCGAAAAGGAAAAGGACTAGAATAATATTATGAATGCAAGCACACATATGAAACAAGTAAGATATATGCGTGATAGATCAAAACATGTGTCATCATAAAGGCGAGCATCAACGATTGTTCCAAAAAGACACAAAAGAAGAGATAGAGTATATATGAAAAAATAGACCCTAAAGCAAGCTAAGACTTTTGTAAGAGAGTCACCAACCAATAATTATGAAGAATTTTCATAGAGCGCAAAGATAGCTCACAAACATGACCCCAAAAACACGTCCTCAAACCGTATAAGAGCACATTGGTTTTTTTTATTGTCTCCAACTCGGAATACTCTTCAAAGCACCAATATTTATTTGGAATTCTTCACCTAAATTTGCAAGTATCTCAAACTTGGATACATGAATTACTTCAACCAATACACCTTTTTTTTTAATATTCCCCCTCACTTGGTGCGATTTTTTTTTTTTTTTTTTTTTTTTTTTTTTTTTTTTTCGCACGCACCACTCACCTTTTTTTTTTTTTTTTTTTTTTTTTGCACAACTCAACCCAATTTTGAGGGAAGAAAAAAAGAAACTTTATGTGAGAGAGGTATTTGTATGGATAAGAAGACATTTAGGTGACGATATAATTATGGGTGTAAAGAGACATGAGATAGGAGAAAATGTCACAACTGATGTTAACCTAACATTGGACAATGTTATGTTAACATGAAAATGAAGTGAACTTAACTCGAATGAGGTTACATTAATCATAGAAGAATGTTGTACCGTGGCTATTTTCTTTGGAGGAAAGTATTTGTGGATATAATTTGAGCTTTTTGTAAAAAAGATTTTATTTGTCAAATCTTTAACACAAAAATAGGAAAATTTTAGTAAGAAAGTTTTCGTGGGAGACTCAAAGACACAAAAGGCAAGCTATTTATTGTGAAGATTATACCATATTTTTATGAAAGAAAATTTCACTACAGAGAACATGGTTGTCTCCAAGCATGCTAGGAATATTTAGAAAACTGTTTCTAAATATAAAATATAGTGAAATAAAATGTCATATGATATAAGGATAATCAAAAGAACAATCTCTAAGCTTTAATAGATAAACACTTGTCTTTAAATCGTACACACAAAATCAAAACATGAGACATATAGAATTTCACATCATAATACGGACACAGTCTCAAAACCAAAACTAGTCAATCATAGGGAGTATACACGGCCGAAAAATCAATCATCATTAACCAAGCCAATTTCAAGACGTAATTTCTCAAAGCGTTCCCTAGCTAAGGGTTTTGTAAAAATATCAGCTTTTTGATCTTCGGTTGGACAAAAGATTAGTTCAATATTACCTTTTTCTACGTGATCTCTCAAAAAATGATGACGAATATCGATATGTTTGGTCCTAGAATGCATGGCCGGGTTCTTAGATATAGCTATGGTACTAATGTTATCGCAATAAATAGGTACGCTTTCGAAAACTACCCCATAATCATGTAATTGTTGTTTAAGCCAAAGTAGTTGAGAACATACCAAAGATGCTGCAATATACTCACTTTCAGTTGTAGATAATGCAACCGTAGCTTGTTTCTTTGAACCCCATGACACTATACCCGATCCAAGGAAAGTAGCCGTCCCCGAAGTGCTTTTTCGATCAATAGAACACCCTCCATAATCCGCATCCGAATATCCTTTAAGATCAAAATTGTCATACATAGGATAAAACAAATACAAGTTAATTGTACCAATTAAATATCTTAAAATACGCTTGACTGCAATAAGATGGGATTCCTTAGGGTTTGCTTGAAACCTAGCACAAACACAAACACTTTGCATAATATCGGGTCGACTAGCCGTGAGATATAGAAGAGACCCTATCATGCCTCTATACACGGTTTCATCCACGGCTTTTCCATCTTCATCCTTGTCCAATTTTGTAGTCGTGGCCATTGGTGTGGAGATAACCTTACCGTTCTCCATACCAAACTTCTTGAGCAACTCCTTAATGTATTTTTGTTGATGTATCATTATACCTTCCTTAGTTTGCTTGATTTGTAGACCTAGGAAGAAACTTAATTCTCCCATCATACTCATTTCAAATTCGGATTGCATTAGGTCTGAAAAATCACTACACAAACTTTCATTAGTAGCACCGAAAATAATATCATCAACATAAACTTGAACAATTAAAATATCCGACCCCTTGGTTTTCAAAAATAAGGTTTTATCGACAGAGCCACGTTTGAAATCATTTTTAAGTAAAAACTGAGATAAGCGATCATACCACGCCCTAGGGGCTTGTTTTAAACCATAAAGAGCTTTGTCGAGAAAATAAACATGGTTTGAAAATTCACTATTTTGAAAACCGGGGGGTTGCTCAACATATACTTCCTCTTTCAAATAGCCATTAAGAAAGGCGGTCTTAACATCCATTTGATAGAGTTTAAATCCTTTGTGAGCGGCAAAGGCAATTAGTAATCTAATCGCTTCTAAACGGGCTACCGGTGCGAAGGTTTCGTCAAAATCAATGCCTTCTTGTTGGTTATAGCCTTGCACCACTAGCCTTGCCTTATTCCTCACAATAGCTCCCGAATCGTCAAGTTTGTTTCTAAAAACCCAACGAGTACCAATAACTTTACGATTCGGAGGCCTAGGGACCAAGTGCCAAACTTTGTTTTTCTCAAATTGTCGTAACTCATCTTGCATTGCAACTATCCAATCGGAATCGGTTAGTGCAACTTTGATGTTGTTAGGTTCAATTGTAGAGAGAAACGAATTTAGCACACAATAGTTGTTCATGATGGACTTACGCGTTTGTATACCTTTGTTGTAGTCACTAAGTATCGCATTCGTGGGGTGAGAACTTTGATGTTTCCATTTCTTGAGCGTCGTTGGAACGTTTTTTGAAGTTTCATCTGATGTTACCTTAACATCGTCTGTAACGTCAGATGTTCCCCCTGAATTCAAGCTGGATGTTACTGTTGATGTTACCTTAACATCTGCTTCCAAAGAATCTTTCGTGGAGTCTTTGGAGTTAGATGATGAAGTGACATTAACATTATCCTTGCCTTGAATATCGTCCAAGTTTGACTTTTGAGGCTTTTCAGCGTCGGTTCCAATAACTTGTGTTTCATCGTTTTCGTCGTCTAATTCGGGTAAGTCTTTACGAGCAAGCCAGAAATCTGGATCTTCCTCTTCTTCCAAGTCATCACCTTCATATTGTTCGAGAGTATCGTTTTCATCAAATATGACGTGTATACTTTCTTCCACGCACATAGTTCGCTTGTTGTATACACGATAAGCCTTGCTATGATTAGAATAACCCAAGAGAACACCTTCATCACTACGAGGATCAAACTTTCCCAATCTATTTTTACCATTATTATGTATAAAACATTTACTTCCAAAACATCTTAGATGGGATATGTTTGGTTTTCTTCCTCTTAGTAGTTCGTAAGGGGTTTTCTTCAAGATTGGTCTAATCATAGCACGGTTGTGTATGTAACATGCGGTATTCACGGCTTCTGCCCAAAAGTTTCTAGGCAAGCCACTACAAAGTAGCATAGTGCGTGACATGTCTTCTATGGTTCGATTCATCCTTTCGACTACTCCATTTTGTTGAGGAGTCCTAGGGGCCGAAAAGTTGTGATCGATACCATGCTCTCGACAATATTCAATGAAGGCTTGATTATCGAACTCGGTACCATGATCCGTCCGAATAGATATGAGATTATGCGAATACTTGTTTTGAGCTAATTTTATCAAGCACACAAATTCATCAAAAGTATGATCTTTGGAGCTTAAGAAAATTGGCCAAACAAATCTCGAATAATCATCTACTAATACAAAGACGTATCTAGCACCGGCTCTACTACTAACCCTCATTGGTCCACATAAATCCATGTGAACTAGTTCAAGTGGCTTGGATGTGCTTACCACGTTTTAAGTCTTATTCGATGATCTCACGTGTTTACACCGTACACACGTGCCACACAATTTATTGGTGTCAAACTTTACGGAGGGAAGTCCTTCAACAAGCTCCAACCTCTTCAATCTTTTCAAGCAATGTGTGTTGATATGGCCGAATCTCTTATGCCATATCGAGTGTTCGTTCGTGACCGCACTCATACACGTGAAGGATATAGAAGGAATACTTTCTATGTCAACGACATAGACATTATTCTTTCTTCTTCCTTCAAGTATAATGTGACTAGATCCTTCACGAAAGATACGACACACACTTGAATGAAACACAATTTTGTTCCCACGATCACACAATTGTGAGATACTTAGGAGGTTATGCTTAAGTCCTTGAACAAGTAGTACATTGTCAATGGAGTGTGTTTTGGAGATTCCGACACGACCAATTCCGATTGTTTTCCCTTTACCGTTGTCTCCAAACGTTACACTTCCACCTTCATAAGTTTCAAGTGAGAGGAACTTGCTTTTATCTCCCGTCATGTGTCTCGAGCAACCACTATCCAAATACCATTGGTTGCTTCCTCTCACTTCTTCCTACAAAAGATCACTTTTGTGATTTAGGTACCCACACAAAGTTGGGTCCTCTCCTATTAGTTACCTCGGGAAGTAAATCTTTACGAATCCAAACACGTTTAACAATATACTTACGTTTATGATTATAGTACAAGTTAGGATCAAAAGATTCATACTTCTTTTTAGTAGATTCATTGTTGTTTTGAGTCTTAGGTTTAGACACGTTATCACAACTAGATTTGACATAATCATTATTCCTCTTATAATGCATATCACGTTTTTTACATGTATTGACATAATGACCCGTTTTTCCACAAAAATTACAAATTTTATATTCGGGAAGACTAACGTATTGTCTTTTACGAAAATCACGGTTAGTGGGTTCATTCATTTTCTTAACGTGTTCTACGCGACATCTAGTTTGATAACCTAAACCTTCTTTATGGTGTCGATTTGATTGTTGAGTTAAAAAGTTAAGAACTTCTTGACTAGCATCCCATTTTTTACTAATATTGAAAGCTTCTTTTAACCTTTCATTAAGTTCTTCCTTTTCTTTACTCAACTTTTCACAATTATTACAAGACTCGACCTCTATACTTATGGTGGATTCCTTTTTACTCAATTCGGATTGAAGCTCAACAATTTTCTTTATGAACGATGACTTCATAACTTTAAAGGTTGATTGTTGTTGAATAAGTTCATTAGTGAGGTTGTTTACTTGGTTATCTAACAACTTAACCTTTTCTTCAAGTTCATGATTTCGTTCAACACATGATGATGTTACTGTAACAACCCGGATTTTCCAACAAAATAAAATAAAGAAATAAAAAGGATTTATAAAATAATAGAAAATAAAAGCGAGCCACGGTGGCGGAAACACCGTGGAATCCGGATCATTACTCACTAACCAACTAAACAACGATAAAAAGATAGGCCTTGAGGCCTAGACGCGGGGAGTAAATACCCCTTACAAATCCAGCTCCAAAAATGAAAGTAAAATAATAATAATAAAACTAAACATCCTAACAAGTCTAGTCAAAAATCACTTCAAGGCTAGCTATAGGTCATCCTCACGGCATCCTCACTTGACAAACCCGATCCCGCGCTAACCTGCCACAAAGAATGTAATAAATGACAATCAAAGGTGGGAGTAACAAGGTGCTCCCCAGTCATATTTCAACGTAACCAAAATAGACAACAATACAACAAACAACCCAAAGGTATAGTAACCATAATGCAACCTCAAGCCAACTCATTAGCTACCAAACTCAACCAACTGTCACCCAACAACCCGTAAAACATGTATAACCAATACAACTCGACAATAACTAGTCCATCGACATACAAGCTCAAATCACAACAACAAGATGACGGACAACAATCAACAACCCGCAAGGTAAGACACGAGCACCGGGTGAAGCAACAAGAATCACCCGGATGGAGCAACAAGAATCATCCAAGCCCTATGGCGGCACAGCAACAAGAAGTTCCTCAAACTCATTAGTCTAAATTTGGCCAAATTCCACCGAGCAACAAGAACGGTGACGACATTATATAAACCATAGTCTCTAACCAACATGGTTGAGAACCCATAGTCGCTCTAACTAAGCAACAAGAATAGCCGAGGGGATCATGGGCGGTATCCGTCCACAAAAGACGTCGTAGCTCCTCACGTACGTGCCAGAACAGTACCCGTACGCACACTCAACTCAAGCAATCAAACAAGTCAATTCAATAACCTGATTCAACTCACAATCAACAATAAACCAATCATCCTTTACTCAAAATCATCACAATCTCCATCATATACACAACTACAACATAATTGACCCCTTTTGTAAGCAATCTCAACACTAACCATAATCAACATGTTAAATACGGAGTAATAACCATAAGAACTCAAGAGTAGCCATAATAAACCATTATAATTCCCAAAGTTATCATCTTTCATCAACTTAATAACAATATAACCCAAATTCAAAGTAAACAAACATCCCAAATCGCATTATTAGACATAAGAGTGTGAGACCAACTCAAACAAGACCAAAGACCGCAACTTTACATCTCAAACATCCCAAAGGTAACACCTTTTCATTCATATCAACCATCAAAACATCCTCAATCAATTATATGGTCTCACACAAGTCAAAATATCACTAAGGCTACACCTAGTTACCTTGTTCAAACGATGCAAATAGCCTTAGTCTTCTTCTTCTTCAACGAGGATGGTCTCCTCTTCACCCAAGTTCTTCTTCTCCTTGATTAGGGCACAACAATAACACATACAAAATATAAGAACACACAAAATACATATATAATAATAACATAATCTGAAAACTATACTATACGATGAGAATTACCAAAGGAATTAGTGAAGGAATGAATTAGAGCGGATTAGGGCTGAATTGGAGATGAATTGAATGATCTTGAATGAAGTTTGAGAGATAATTAATGGAGTTTTAGGAGAGAGAGGAGAGGATTAGGGTTTTAGATTAATGAATGGTGAGATTAATGAGTTAATTAGGGCTGAGGAGAGGTTAGAATACGTATTTAATAAGCTATAAGAAGTCACGGATCGAAACAACAACAACCCGCAGAAAGCAGTGCCGCCCGCGGCCCTCTCGCGGCCCTCTCGCGGGTCGCTCGCGGGTATGGTCTGTTTTTTTTGGCAGTTGCGACGGCGTCGAAAAAATACGCAGTTTAGCCTTTTGAATCGCCTAAATCGGAGTCCGTATGAGGAAATTACACCGTTTTTAGCTAAATTACTCCGTATTTAAGATTCACGACTACAGAGTAGCTTATCCACGCGACACGAGAACTGATTTTCTCGAGCTAAAAGAAATGAGGAAATCAAGAGAAATAAATTATGAATATAGATGAGACGAATAATTAATATTAGAAAAAGTCGGGGTGTTATAATCTCACCACCTAAAAAGAAGTTTCGTCCTCGAAACTTGAGAACGAAAGAATACCCCCAAAGGGTTAAGGAAACTACCTACTCTTATGGTCCTCAAGACAAGAATCGCTAACTCTACTCACCTCGATAACAAGGGCATAGACACGCTTAACGACGCTTAAGATAATCCGACATCACATATCACCCGAAAGATGCTCAACTCACTCATATAACCCTTTAATACTATTGGTGCATCTTATTCTCGACAATCCTCAAATTAGGCACACTAGCCTCACAAAACCATATCGTTCAACCAAGCATCTTCCTCACCAAGTTTAACCAAAACCTCAGACGGTTTTAACCCAAAAGGCACCATTACCTATGTTACCAAGACAAACTAACGCGTAAGCTAATCCCCAAATCAATGCTAATGTCAAGCCTCATATCCTTAATCATAACGTGATCTAAGCTCAAGTCTATATCGCTTCCCATATAGTTCCACATTTTCCACAACGAAATAGCCATAAATATGTCATACCACACCATCTTATTCTCAAGTCACACGTATACTAACACGTAGCCATCAAAATGTATCGTCGAAAGCTAACTACTCTCTCAAGCCATTGTTACCATACCCAAGTCTATCCATACCTTCCTCGAACGTCACTACCTCACTGACCTCGATTTCTTTCCTTCCATTAGTGAATTTCCTTATACTTAACACATACACAAAACCACAAGATGCACACTTGCCATTCCTACATTATCTTTTAAAGTACAAACCCCAAAGTTTTATCGTGCTCACTATTCCCTTTAAGTTTTCCTCAAAGCCGATTATTGCTTACCACAGTATCACTTCCCAATTCTTACTAACTCATGATTGTCACAACCCATCTAGCAACATAACTAAGTCCTAAAAAGACTCCCTACGCAGATACTATAATCTCCCTAACGTTCGCTCACCATAAATCAAATCATTACTCTCAAAGACTAAGAATCACATGTGCTTTAACTCATAATTACAAAACGGTCTCAAGATGCACTAGCTAAGAATCGCAAAACTAAGAATCCTCAAAAGTTACAATTACCAACCATGTGCATTAGCTAGTAAACCACTCATACTATCAAATACTTATTAACCAAACTCTATCATCTATGACTCAAATAACAAATGACAAATTAAGGATCGATTGAGCTAGATAAGGGTGAAGCACCTTACGGCTAGATGTCAAGGAATACGATTATAGAAATATCAAGGACAGGATTGATGTTAATACATCAAGAGCTTTTACAAAATTGAGAACGTGATTAGCTATGGAAAGGAATGGAAAATAATAGAAGATCGGCCTTAAAAGTCGGGCGCAGAGGCAATAGAATCAAGTAGCAGTGAGGGAAACCTAAGGAATAGAATGACATAAGACCCGAATGACAAGACTAAAAGGTGATCAATAGGGTCATGATATAAAAATGATGAGTTATGACGAATAAGAAAGAAAAGAAGGAATGAAACGAATTAAGTAAAAATATGACATAATAAATCCTTTGCAAGAACCTGCTCAACAACCACCAATTTTTCAAAAGAAATTTTTAATATGAAATGATGAGAGAAAATGGAAATATTCTTTAAGAGTTCCCACATGAAGGCATAAGACTCGTTTCCAACAAAGAACTCAAATTGGTTTCGTTATGAAGGAGAGACGAAAAGGTGATTCTAAAAGTTTGTGAGATATAGAATATGATCGGAAGATACGATTGAAAGGAGAAGTCTTAAAGTTGAGTTTCAAAATGACAATGATTTTAGAAAAATTCAAGCTACTAAAATACCAAGAAGTAGAATAAATAATATTTAAATAAACCAAATGCTCAAATTAGAAAACTTAATAAAAGGAGGTTTAGGATAACAAAGAGGTTTTGATCAAAAGTGGATGCAATAGATAAGTGTCAGTCATTTCAAATTTGATTGAGTAAAAGCCATCAAAATGTATTGACGTGTTTAAACATGAATGGAAAAGTAAAACAAAGCGGATTAAAATTTTTCCTCAACATAGTTACAAAATGAGAAAGTTCAAGAAGGATAAACAAACCATTATAGCACCAATATACAAAAATAGGTTTTGTTAATAGAAATCATTGAAACATTCTTGAAATAAAAGAGTTTAGAAATTATTTCAGCACGATCTATTGAAAAAGATGAGGATGAACATAATAAGAAATTTTATTGGGGAAAAAGAAACTCAAACTGTAATCACGAGCTGATAGTTTTAAAACAACTGTATAATAAGATCAAGAACTAGAAGGAACTAAGGACAAGCGTAGCTAACAAGCTGAAAGACGTCCCCTACGAATCTGATAGGTGACTTAGATTAGGAGTTTCCGCTGCGTGCTCTGATGGTAGGACCATACATTCGCAATTCGGCTTCAAGTTTCTTGCTCCAGCTGATCAATCAGTACGAATCAAAGATTTAAGAGTTAAATTTCTAGATATTTAAAAAGGTCAAATGAAAGATGGAGATTTAAATTTAGAATAAGCAAATGATTAAAGTTTGAAGAAACGAATAAATCGAAAAGTTAAAACAAGGGTTCGACAAGGCATAAATAGACTAATATTTTTGATAAAACAGAACTCTCAAATGAATTAAAAAGCAAGGGTCACACAAGTGTATTAAAACGGAATGCAAAATACTCCTTTTTTTGTCGATATTTAAAAATGAAAGATAACATGATTTGGTAAGGAAATAGAAGTATAAAGGATTTAGTTTAGAATGGTGAGCATGATGAAAGCAAAGAATCCAAGTAGTACATAAGAAAGCAATTATCAGAGTAAAACATTTTGAAATGAAATAAATTTAAAAACGACGATTAGATCAAATCAAAAGCTTTTAAAGACTATTTTAGAGGCAGGAATAGTAAATTTTAAATGTAGAGATTTATCAGTCGACACCCGACCTCGCATGACTCCATCATTCCTGCACTGCATCCAAAGCAAACATATATGATCTAATGGTGGAAATCCTAAGACCACCATTCACACAACTACTCATACACATGCACAAATAACGTAGACCCTAATGTGTCTACCCAACACTCTCACTCGGTGTTCTAGGTCAAATCCTACTCACTCACCTAAGAGAGTTGGGAGGCGTATTAAACTCGATACCAAGCTGTAACAACCCGGATTTTCCAACAAAATAAAATAAAGAAATAAAAAGGATTTATAAAATAATAGAAAATAAAGGCGAGCCACGGTGGCGGAAACACCGTGGAATCGGATCATTACTCACTAACCAACTAAACAACGATAAAAAGATAGGCCTTGAGGCCTAGACGCTGGGAGTAAATACCCCTTACAAATCGACTCCAAAAATGAAAGTAAAATAATAATAATAAAACTAAACATCCTAACAAGTCTAGTCAAAAAACACTTCAAGGCTAGCTATAGGTCATCCTCACGGCATCCTCACTTGACAAACCCGATCCCGCGCTTAACCCGCCACAAAGAATGTACTTGACACAATCGGTGGGAGTAACTAGGTGCTCCCCAGTCATATTCAACGTAACCAAAATAGACAACAATACAACAAACAACCCAAAGGTATAGTAACCATAATGCAACCTCAAGCCAACTCATTAGCTACCAAACTCAACCAACTGTCACCCAACAACTTTGTAAACATGTATAGCCAATACAACTCTACAATAACTAGTCCAGCGACATACAAGCTCAAGCTGTCAACAACAAGATGACGGACAACAATCAACAACACGCAAGGTAAGCACGGAGCACTGGGTGAAGCAACAAGAATCACCCCGAATGAAGCAACAAGAATCATCCAAACCCTATGGCGGAACAGCAACAAGAAGTTCCTCAAACTCATTAGTCTAAATTTGGCCAAATTCCACCGAGCAACAAGAACGGTGACGACATTATATAAACCATAGTCTCTAACCAACATGGTTGAGAACCCATAGTCGCTCTAACTAAGCAACAAGAATAGCCGAGGGGATCATGGGCGGTATCCGTCCACAAAAGACGTCGTAGCTCCTCACGTACGTGCCAGAACAGTACCCGTACGCACACTCAACTCAAGCAATCAAACAAGTCAATTCAATAACCTGATTCAACTCACAATCAACAATAAACCAATCATCCTTTACTCAAAATCATCACAATCTCCATCATATACACAACTACAACATAATTGACCCCTTTTGTAAGCAATCTCAACACTAACCATAATCAACATGTTAAATACGGAGTAATAACCATAAGAACTCAAGAGTAGCCATAATAAACCATTATAATTCCCAAAGTTATCATCTTTCATCAACTTAATAGCAATATAACCCAAATTCAAAGTAAACAAACATCCCAAATCGCATTATTAGACATAAGAGTGTGAGGCCAAGCTCAAACAAGACCAAAGACCGCAACTTTACATCTCAAACATCCCAAAGGTAACACCTTTTCATTCATATCAACCATCAAAACATCCTCAATCAATTATATGGTCTCACACAAGTCAAAATATCACTAAGGCTACACCTAGTTACCTTGTTCAAACGATGCAAATAGCCTTAGTCTTCTTCTTCTTCAACGAGGATGGTCTCCTCTTCACCCAAGTTCTTCTTCTCCTTGATTAGGGCACAACAATAACACATACAAAATATAAGAACACACAAAATACATATATAATAATAACATAATCTGAAAACTATACTATACGATGAGAATTACCAAAGGAATTAGTGAAGGAATGAATTAGAGCGGATTAGGGCTGAATTGGAGATGAATTGAATGATCTTGAATGAAGTTTGAGAGATAATTAATGGAGTTTTAGGAGAGAGAGGAGAGGATTAGGGTTTTAGATTAATGAATGGTGAGATTAATGAGTTAATTAGGGCTGAGGAGAGGTTAGAATACGTATTTAATAAGCTATAAGAAGTCACGGATCGAAACAACAACAACCCGCAGAAAGCAGTGCCGCCCGCGGCCTCTCGCGGCCCTCTCGCGGGTCGCTCGCGGGTATGGTCTGTTTTTTTGGCAGTTGCAGCGTCGAAAAAATCATGATTTAGCCTTTTGAATCGCCTAAATCGGAGTCCGTATGAGGAAATTACACCGCTTTTAGCTAAATTACTCCGTATTTAAGATTTACGACTCTGAGTAGCTTATCCACGCGACACGAGAACTGATTTTCTCGAGCTAAAAGAAATGAGGAAATCAAGAGAAATAAATTATGAATATAGATGAGACGAATAATTAATATTAGAAAAAGTCGGGGTGTTACAGTTACTGTAACATCTTCCAAAGCTGGCATGTCCTCTTCAGATGTTAGGTTAACCTCATCTAGGGTTTCCTTTATCTGGTCAGATGTTGGAGTAACACTGACTGGAGGTACATCAACTTCAGGTGATGGTATGGTAACATCATCTCGTGTTAGACTAACATCACCGAACGAACTTTCAGAATTTTCAGAGTTTATAGACGATTTATCATCTTCGGAAGCGTAATCAGAGTCAAGGTTATACTTGCTTCGATCCAAGTTTGGTGTAGGTTCAACATATGTGTCAAAGCTTTGCTTTGAAACATTTGGTGAACTTACGTTCTTCTTAGAGCGAAGTTTTTTAACCTTTTCACTCAAAGAACAATTATCATCTTCAAGGTTTTTAATATAAGTTTCTTGATTAACACAAGTATTATAAACTCCTTCAAAAATTTCTAAAATTCTATCCTTAGACATCTTTAAAAACTTATTCTTACATTTATTGAAGGTTACCTCGATTTCTTCATCCGAATTAGCCTTTCCCATTAAGCACAAGTCTTTGTACGACCTTCCTTTTGACGTTTCAATACCGTATGTATTGAGGCATACGTTTGCCTCATCTTCTTCTTCTTCGGCCTCTTCATCCGAATCAATCTCAAGATCTCCCCATCCATCGGAAGCTAACATGGCAGTTTTATACGTTTTCTTGGCTTTCTCACGTTTGGCTTTGTCTTTGATTTTTGCCCAAGTAGGACAATCTTTGATGATGTGAGTAGTCTCTCCACACTTGTAACAACCCTTGTTTGATTTTTTTGTCTTAAAGGGTTTAAAACTTTTGCTCGCATTTTTTGAAGAATTAAAACCAAATTTATTATTGTTAAACCTTTTGACAAATAATCCTATTTCATCATCCGACTTCTCATCATCACTGGACTCAGCTTGAAGAGCTATCCCTTTATTCTTGATTGGTTCTATGTGCCCTTTGTTGAGTGTTAACTCATGGGCCATCAAGGATCCAATCAAGTTTTCATAGGAAAGAGTGGATAGATCTTTAGCCTCCTCTATCACAGTGATTTTGGGTTGCCATTTATCGGTTAGACTACGAAGGATCTTATTGACTTGATCCTCGGTAGTATAAACTTTGCCTAAATTCTTTAACTCATTGATTATACTAGTAAATCGATCAGACATGTCACTGATGTTTTCATTTTTCTCCATATGAAACATCTCGTACTGATGAGTTAATAAATTTTGCCGACATTTTTTAACTTGGGATGTTCCTTCATAGGTAGCCTCAAGACCATCCCAAATTTCTTTAGCACTAGCAGATGATGAAAAACGATTAGAAATTTCTTTGGTTAAACCTCTTTGTAACATGGTTAAAGCTTTGAAATTCTTTTGAGCAACTTTAAAATCTTTTTCTTCATAGTCATCTTCTTGCTTTTCACTTTTCAAATCAGTAGAAAGTATAGCAATGGGTCCTCTGACTATGATTCTCCAACATTCAAAATCAATTCCTTTTATATGATTTCTCATTTGATTTTTCCAATGACTATAATCCTTACCATCGAAGATAGGATACTTTATCGTGTCACTAGAATCCATTTTTTTAAAAATAGGCCGAGATATTTAAAGAAGAAATAAAAACTTGCAAAAACAAAACTTAGAGTATTGGATCACCTCTTTAGCGGTAAAGCTATCAAGAGCACAAGGCTCTGATGCCAATTATAGAGTCCAAGGGCCCAACAATACTCTAGAGGGGGGGTGAATAGAGGATTGTACCTCTTAAAAATTTTGCAACGAAATAATAAATGCGGAAACGTAAATTGCGGAAAATAAATAACACGAGGATTTAACGTGGTTCGGCCCAATTGAAAAGCCTACATCCACCCCTTCTTCTTATTAATTATTTATCAAGAGCACCTACTCCGGCCTAGCTTACAACAAATAATTAACAAACACTAGAGACTAACCCTAATCCTAGTGTGAAGCTCTTTCTTTTTCAAACTCGAGAAATTAATCTCTAACAAGTTGAGTTTTCTCTTGTTACAAGTCTCTCAAACAAAATGAAAATACAATTCAATTGTCTAGAGAGCCTTATCGTAACTATGCACTTTAGAAAATAAGATTTAAGAACAAAAGTACAAAGTTAAAAAGTTCTTTCAAAAATCAAAGTAAATATTTTGCAAAACTAAAGTGAAGAACACGGCTTAAAATAAGACCAAAGGTATTTTGCAAAAGTAAAATTAAGATTGTTTTGAAAGACTTGGTTTGATTAAAAATATATTGGAAGTATTAGATTCAATTAGATGTGTTGGATGATTTTTAATCAATTGATAGTAGAGTACTTATAGTACTCGTGTGATACATATCACACATACAAAAATATTATTTTATTTTTACTTATCAAACAAGAAGATAATATTAAGATAGTATTGTTGTTTGATAAAACTTCCTAATCTTTTTGATAAAAAGATATAGTTAGTTGTAAAAGATAATTAGGAAGATATTTAAAATAACTTATTCTCCAAGAATGAATCTAGACAAGCTAGTTCAATTAGGAGATGTAGAATATTAGAAGATAATATTTGGAAATCTATCTTTTGGAAATATATTGTACATAACCAAAAATATGGTCATATACTTAATAATAATTTAGGTCAATATACAAATATAGTAGATGTGATTTTTTCCAAATTATATTATCTTATAAAATCGATTTAGAAGAGGAGAATTATCATAAGAGATATTTTGTGGAATTATAATATATTACAAATACTTTGCACATCTTTTATAACTAGATTCTCATATATTTTGCTAAATAAAATATACTCAAATCTAATTCTAAGATGAGTAAAGATATTCTCATATATCATAATCAAAAATATAGAAAACTTGTAACACAAGATGATTCTTTAGAAAATATTACAGAAAATACTTATATAAACGGTTTATGAAAGCGCTCTGTGTGATATTCTTGTAACATGAAATCACGTTAGGGTAACATCACTGCTGAGATTTGTAGTGCATAGCTTCGTTAAGTCACTTTACACGTTTCGTTCCTATAGTCTTGACTTGATACGAAGCTTGTCTTTAACGTTTCATATCCTCTTCTTCTTTTCACTTCTTTTCGAGCTTAGATACCTACGCATCATAAACTCAAACACACAAACGAGTAGCATACGATAGAAATAAATAACTTGACAATTATCAAAACTAATCGTGGAGTCAACAACGTCACAAACCAAAAAGCGGCCCAAAACCAGCCGCCAGTTGACAAGCGGCTAGATTTCTAGCCGCCTGTCAACAGGCGGCTAGTTTTGGCTTCCCTGCTCTGTTTTTTGACCTTGTACGAGCTCCACCCTTCCCCTATACATACATACTCCCTCATTCATTCACAACACACATCTTCACACCTCTCATCCCCTCTCTAACTCACACTTAGCATTTCTAAAAACCGTCTTTGCGTTTTAAGGTAAATATTTTACCTTCGAACTAGACTTTTTAGACTCGGACAAAGGTTACATTAACCCAACTCAATATTGGTTTAACAAACCCGTATTCGCAATACGGTTGTAGTAATTCGGATTCCTAATCCGTCTAAACCTCGCCAATATTGCATAAACAAACGACACAATTTCACTAAAGCAAACCGACGTTACATTTTACATTATGCAAATTCTCATGCATGCATTAAATTATGACTAAAACACGGATTCGACATTAACTTGTACCGTTTCAACTAGTCTTTTAAAACATGCAAAACTGAGGGTTTTCAAAATGCTAGAATTAGACAAAAGACGGAAAATAACGTTTTATAATAATTCAAATCAATGAAATATTATTTTACGTATATTTCCTATAGCAACCCGTCATAGCTTTGACGTTTACACATGCATTATTTCACATTTTTCTCGAGTCATATTCGCACTTGTACGTAGCGTTTTATTTGCTCAGACATCGAAATTAAGCACTTGTTTTCAAATTAGTAGAGACTACTTTACGTAGGTTTTTCGATTTCAGTTTTTCATTAAACATTTTGATAAAACTTTTGAAAAGTAACCTTGCCCCGAATCCACTCTGGTTTCACAATAACCTTAGGAGGATAGGTATCGACGCGCCTTGAATTCTAAGACCCGCGTCTTGTCATTTAAGACGCATCGAAAAGGTTCTAAATTCCTTTAAATTTGGTGGCGACTCCATTTGCAAAAACGATTTTCAAGCAATCAAGCAATGATATCCCCCGTAGCAAACTCGCACACTTTGCACGCTAGCATTTTTCTCGCTTAGCGCCTTGCCCCTATTTGGGCGGGCTCGCGCGAGGCGTCGAGGAGGATCCAGGTACCTTCAATTGCTCTAATATATTATACTGCGATCATGTCACAATGAAGGTTTGCCCTATTGAATCTTTGTCACATTGGCTTTTTATTTATTTATTATTTGTTTAAACTACTGAAAACCTGGTTAATCCTACGTATATATATTCATTGTCACCTTTCTTTAAATCAAATGTCATGTTTTTTTAATTATGATGGTTTTAGATATTTTTTTTTTAATGCTATTCTCTTCTTATATATTGTGATATTCAATATATTTGTGTTCATATATACGGTTTTATTTTGGTTGAATATGTGAATTCCAAATTTTTATAGTGTAATATACAGAGATATTTATGTTAGTTTAAATTATAAATATTTTTGTTATTATTGGCGATATATACATAGATCTAAAAAGTGTCATGTCGTTCGAAAAATTGTATAAAATTAAATGAAATGTTCACATCATTGCAATAAAAATATTAATCCTTATGACTTAAAATTGCAAGTGAAGTAACAATCAACAACATCTATATCGTATATATGGTTACAAATTGCAACGCGATCAAATCATCAAATATAAGATTATGCAAATATGTACCAAATCAATTATTTCTACGTATGAAAGTTCAATTGCTATATTGATTGACATTTAATAGTAAACTAGTGGTGTGCCCCGTGGAATCCACGGACTGGGTCGTTCAGATTTTAATACGTATTTGTCGGATTAATTTAACGCTCGTGCAATCGAGGGCTAAAACCAGAACACATAGGCACGTTTAGTATACAGGGCTAATTACAGTTTCATCTCAAGACCATGCTATATTTAAAATCATCGTAAATAATATGAAATAGACGGCTTAATCGATCATATTTACGTGAATTTGAATAAAAGTATCTACAGAATTCAACACAAGTATTTCTTTTAAACTTTGTCGTCCTCATCATTAATTTCATTGACAAAAACCAATTTAAGAACAATTAAACTTCTATCCTAAGTAGAAAACCTAACTCCCACCAAAAACAAACTAAGAAAAAACCACATATATAAAAAGTATAAACAAAAAAAATAGTTTCAGAACAATTAAACCCCACAATGGCGTCAACAGAAAAAAAAGACAGAATTGTACCGGGAAAATAGAAGAAAACGCAACAATATACTAACGGAAAAACGACAAAAGAGAAGGAGAATTGAACAGCAAGATACAGGTACTGTTAAACAAATAAAATTTAATTTACAAACATAGAGAATGATTATAATAGTGAACCTCATAGGTACAGAAAACTAAATCTAATAATTTATAACTTGCATGTTACCAGTTACGTAGACGAATAAAATAGAAATTTTAATACCTACACATGTATATGAATAATCTAACAAAAAATTCAATTTACATATATTTACAAGAAAGAATTTTGTTTATATTAGAACACATAATTTGACACAGGCGAAAAGTACCTTTACTTGGGTGATCCAGACTATGAGTGCTCAAAGTGTGGCGCAATAATGTGGTTTGGTGAAAGGGCAATGTCGAGCACTAAAAAAAAAGATAAACTTCAACCTCTGTTGCAGAGAAGGACGGGTCCGTTTGTCAAAAATAAAAGAAGCTCCAGAATTCTTGACGAGGTTGTTAACTGACAATGAAAATAGAGACGCAGCAATAAATTTTAGGAAACATATTCGCGTATACAATTCATGTTATGCATTCACGTTAATGGGAGCAAATATTGACAACTCAGTAAATAATGGTGGAGGAGTATATGTATTCCGAATTAGTGGTCAAGTTCTTCATCGTATAGGCTCTCTTCTACCAACAGAAGATAAAGAACCATCATATGCACAACTGTATGTATACGATACGTCTACAGAAATTGAGATGAGAGAAAAGGCAGTTGGTAGGAGAGAGGACAGTCCAAAGCTAGACGATGAAATACTTACCGGGATAAAACAGATGCTCGACGAAATTAATCCTCTGGCACAAACTTTCCGTATGGCCCAAGAAAGGATACGACATGGGGAAGATGTCAACATATCAATAAAGCTCTTGGGAACAAAAGAACCAACAAACAGAATGTATTAGTAGAATAAAGCCATTTAGAGAGTAGGCGGGATAATTTGTGTCTATGGTTTTTGTTTTATAATATTAGTATAGATAGATAGATTCAACGCTCGATATGGGTATTCAACGCTCAATATTGATCTATAAGCTTATTACAATATTACTCCTACACTTATTTTGAGATGGAGGGAGTATAGTGGTATTCAACGCTCGATAGTCGATATTGATATATGATCTATCGATACCTACCTACTTCAATTATGGTAACAAATTGTGAATAATGGTTACTTTAAAAACTGTATAGTTCAAACCTCCTTGTGTTGTCACTAGGATAAGTACCTTGTATTTTTCGGTTGTCCACTAATTTTGTAATTTTGCACTTTTAGAGTTGATCTTAATAATAATAATAATAATAATAATAATAATAATAATAATAATAATAATAATAATAATAATTATTATTATTATTATTATTATTATTATTATTATTATTATTATTATTATTATTATTATTATTATTATTATTATTATTATTATTATTATTATTATTATTATTATTATTATTATTATTATTATTATTATTATTATTATTATTATTATTATTATTATTATTATTATTATTATTATTATTATTATTATTATTATTATTATTATTATTATTATTATTATTATTATTATTATTATTATTATTATTATTATTATTATTATTATTATTATTATTATTATTATTATTATTATTATTATTATTATTATTATTATTATTATTATTATTATTATTATTATTATTATTATTATTATTATTATTATTATTATTATTATTATTATTATTATTATTATTATTATTATTATTATTATTATTATTATTATTATTATTATTATTATTATTATTATTATTATTATTATTATTATTATTATTTTTTTTTTTTTTTTTTTTTTTTTGATAAATCGCAGCCGTTGTTATTATTATGAAAGTAAAATGTTATTATTATTATTATTATTATTATTATTATTATTATTATTATTATTATTATTATTATTATTATTATTATTATTATTATTATTATTATTATTATTATTATTATTATTATTATTATTATTATTATTATTATTATTATTATTATAAGATGAGTATAATTGGTTTATACTTCAATCTTATGTTCCTTTATTTAATTGGTTTTGTATGACTTAATTGGTGATTTCGTTGGGTTTTCACCGAATCTTTTTATGTATCTAGTGTAGTTGCTAAACTTGCTATCAATGAAAATTCAACTTTTTATGTAGCTCTTAACTCGTTTGCACATATGCCACAATAAAGTAGTACTCGTATAACGTATTAACGGTCTGATAAAAAAAACATACAATCTGAAATTGAAGGATCATCGTCGTCTAGGGACGTAAAAACGCAGTTGTGTACGTTGGATGGCCTCTGGATTGGGTTACCCTGATTTAGACAAATTCTGATGTTGTTAGCTTAGGTCCTTGGAATGCGGGCCTAAAGCAGGATTGGGTTATTCTGATTTAGACAAACGTAATTATATTTGAAACAATAAATATGATGTTGTTAGCTTTCGCTATACTCCCTGGTTTAGCGTTTGTTATACACGAGACTTTCCCGGCTAACATCGTCTTCACTGCACAGCCTGAGTAAGGCTAATTTGTGAATCAAATGGTGTCTGCTAATGTCATCTATGATTCATAATCATAGCCCCAAACAGCAATTTCCGAAACCCCTTTATTACCTATACTTTTAATTTTTAACAATTCGCTCTGAACAAACTCGTAAAAGAATGGACATTTCGCATTTATAGTACTCTTTAAATTGTCTTCTGTATATCGTTCCTTAAGTTGTTATAATTCATCAATGGACAGGGAGCGTCGGCATACTCGTGGATGTAAGCATTGACTGAAATCAGAAAAATCTTGTTTCCGAGCTCGTCAATGAAGCTTCAATTCAAGAAATACATGTACTCCATGTCCCACTCATATATATGTCTCACAATACAATCAATCGATTATTGCTGATGACTTTCACAACAAACTAACAGCCATACAAATACAATTAGACGATATAAGTAACTGAATGGAGATGAGCTGAAGTGAACTGAACTAAATCGAGTGAATAGAACTTACAGAGTGGAAAATAAGAGAAAAACAGGTCCTAAATAGTCTATAAATACAATTAGACGATACGAGGAACTGAATGGATCTTAATTTTATTTCCTTCGTCATCAAAGTCAATTCTATTCATACGAAATAAGTACGTACGAACGGGCAACCCAAAAGCTCAAGTCGATGGCTGCTTGAGTAACTTATGCAGCATCGAAGTTCCAGCAAAATGCATAAGAGGATATGAAATCCGTACTCTTTCGAGCTGTAAAATAATCAAGGTCATCGAGTGAGTAAATAACAATGTCGACGACTAACAAAAATACACATGTACAAAAGCTCTAGCGATCGATTCACCTTTGCTGGGACCTTATCAAAACCAAATTTCTTTATCCACATCGATCTCGTCGAAGTGGCAGCAGGCACAAAAAGGTTTTGTATGCCGTGATTTTTGAGCCATGTTTCGATGCACAGATATAAGCATCGGAAATAACCCTACAGCAAACGAATATTAGCAAGTGAAATATGAGTCACGTCTCGTAATATTAGCAATTGTTTACGGCAATGTTTTTGTGTCGAGGTTAGACAATAATACGAAATACTCCGTACATTATTAAATGATTAATTACCTTCCCTACAAAGTCCCTTTTAGTTGAAACTAAGGGAATTTCTGCAACCTGCTTACTAAACACACGGAACACAGCGGCACAGATGATGGTCGAGCTGCAGAGAAAAGTATTAGAACTCCTGGGTGTTTGCGGGATTAGAAACAAAACCGTAATTTACAGTTGAATTAAAACAAAACCGCCGGATGATGCTTACTTGACATGGAGCACAGCACAATGCATACCCCTGAACTCTTTCTCCCTTAACTTCCTCCTGGAGAATACAAAACCCGATTTCAGAAATTCGACAATTTTGGTTCCTGTCGAGAGTGAAAACCTTAAATAAAAGTAATGGATATTAAACTTACGAGTAAACCAAATGTGGAATGATGTCTTGCGCCGTTCCTTCATACATTATAGGATCAAAATTTTCCTACAACATCAACAGTAAGATTCAAATGACATGATCGTAATCGAATAGTGTGGTTTTGCTGAAAGTAGCACGCAACTTTGAAAAAAAAAAAAAAAAACTCACATGGAAGACAGAAACAGCCTCCGCAAAGAGACGTTGCATCTTCTCGAGATCAGACTTGTTGTTGGCATGTAAAACCCGCCATTTGATATCAAGATTGTTTGCGTTGACCCCTTCTAGATTAGTCGGTAGATTTTGCTCACATCTTTTTACCAAAACATTGAGAGCGTTATTGACGGATTTACAGCCATGGGAACAAAACCAGTCCTCTTTCGGTATCGCCTACAACATGAGCATGATACGGAGTACATATTCAGTGAGAAAAACATTAGAAATCAGTAGAAATGACGATTACTGAATGTTTTATAAAATGTACCTGTAAGTCGTCCATGTGGTGCTTCTTTAAACAGGCCACATGATATTCCTTCTCGCACTGAAAACACAAATTTGTGGGACGTGTTTCAGTGGGGGGGTTTTGATTTGCCAAAATAATGAATTTTAAAGGAATAACGAGGAAGTACCTGATCACAAATCATGACAGTGCGAGGTCCGAATTCTGCTGTGCTAAAGTCCTTGTTTCTGCCAATGACGATGAAAAGTTAAATTCTCGTAAACTCTGATAAAAACATTGAAAATAAAACTAGTAGGAAGTATTACCCGCAGAGTGCACAAGCAGTATATTTAGGTTCTCGGTTTTTGGAATCTCGGTTGCAGCGTTCAGTTGTCTGCTTCTTAGGGTTGGTTCTACGATCTCGTCCAAGAGTAAGAAGATAGGGATTTCGCGCACCTAAACTCTCATCTTGAAAATTCTCATCGCATAACCTACAATACCATTTACCTTGTGGCTCCTCCTCAAGTGCAGCACACTCTTAAATTACAAAGAAACATAGTTAGCAAGTCGCAAAACAGACAACGTAATTTAACAGCAAATCAAACTACACACTGACGCGCAACATCAGTGATTAACGTCAAGAATGTAACTCACGGAAATGGTACACCCTAGGACAGCGATCACAGGATATGACTTTGCCCTCAACGTTTTTACAAACGCTGCAAATTTCATCTCTTTGTTCTCCTGAAATTCCATGTTTTGTCGACAACTTGACTGATATTTCATGGAGGGACATGCCGTCTGTTGTGAAAATTTGATCATAGCTGCAAAAAAAAAAAAACGACAAAACATTGAAAGATCATCTTGACTAGTGATTAGTAAAAGTATAATTATTATATGGAGTTTCAAATTATAATAAGGTTAAGTATTAATTATATGAATTAAATAATTCAATAAAAATAAATTAATTGTTAATAGGCTGTCAACTTCATGAAGAAAAATAAATAAATAAAGTACTTAGGTATTAATACTATACTATATTAATACTTCCTCCATTCCGTTTGATTCTATACGTTTGACCAAAACACGGTAATTAAGGTAGAAGAAAATCAAGTGGGGTAGATAATGGAATTACTTAAATACCCCTACTTTATTGTTTGCAAGTGGGTTGAGTGGGTATTAGTGAAGGGTATATTGGTCTTTTAGTTTAATAAAGTAGAGACTAAAATAGAAATGTATAGAATTGATTGGAATTTCCGAAAAAGAAATATGTATAGAATCAAATGGAATGGAGGAAGTATAAGTTAGTTAATGTAATTTAATTTTTTTATTAATTTAAAAATTCTTTTTAATTTTCTCTATAAAAATAATTTTATTTTATATAAGATTAGCTAAGGGTCTTAATTTTACTGGGTATTACAGTTTACACAAAAAATGAAAACAATGTTTAAGAAGCGCAACCATTAATTCAGTGAACTGGTAGTACTCACGGTTTCCTGCGAGAAGCACAACCAGCATGCGCCTCGAACTGTGAAGGACTAACAACGGTGTTGCAGCACTCGCAGCAAATTCCAGACCCTTGCTTGTAGCCTGACAGATGTTTCTGCGACGACATAGGTAATAACCCATCACGAATTCGTTCATACATAAACTGTGGAAGTACTCTATCTGTTTTAGTCATTTGTTTACACTTCTCTCAAATCCTCCTCACAAAAACGTCGAACCATAAACAACTCATTCCAACGGAATGAGTATATACGTTTTGACTCGTTTATATAGTACAAGTAGATTATATAATCTGAAAAAGTGAGAAGAAAGAAAAAAAAAAACAATGAATGAAGTTATATATGTTAAATCAATAAGTTTTACTCGTTTATATATAAAGAATTTGACAGAGAATAATGTTTTAAAGTGTTTTCTGTGTGTCATTGTATCAATAACTTGTCAATATATATACAACCTACACGAGATTATTGCAGGGAATCAATTCTAATTGTTTCCGTTATAAATGTGATAGCTATTCCTAAATTACATGATTGAGTAATTTAATGTGGAACTTATTTAATGTGGAACCCACTTTTAAAGATAAATTGTGTTCTATTTTAGTGAAATGAGTGTAATAGTAGGGGTAAAAATGTTATTTTCATTGTGAAAAACTACCATACATAGTAATGAGGCTAAATGAGTAAAATGCCGAAAAAGGAAAGTGGAGCTAAATGAATGAAATGAAAGGAGTAGATTTTATCGCGAATTTCAGACATTTTTGTCTATCCGAAACTTTCGAGGTGTCATGAAAACAATTGGCTACCTCTTACATTTCTAATTCAAAAGGATGAAATAGATTGGTTTTATTTTCGAGAATCAATCTTGTTTTATTACCTTATTAAAAAATATTATTCTCCTTCTACTTGGCATCAATATTTTTCATATTTTCATTTCTTTCCTTACAATTTAGCATTTGTTTATTTTTGACAATATAATTTGATCAATTTTCTTATTTGCTTAAATTTTATTAGTTTTAGTAATAAATTATTCAATTTATTAGTTTTGGTGGTAAGAAATAATCAATTTTCTAATTTATCTCATATTACAATTTAGATTTAAAATTTGACATTTGAAACTGGGTGTATTTGAAACCAAATCACTTGTTATTAATTAATTAGATTTTGAAATGACATATCCTAATTGTGTCATATGAAATAGAATACATTTGTGAAGTTTTGAATTTGTCTTGGATTTGAGTCAAATTCAAATTCTTAGAACTCGTGATTTTACCAATGTTCGACGTTTCAAATGATTTTTTTCCCCAAATGCAACAGTATTATTCCTATTAAAGTTTTTATCATATGATATGAGTAATTTGAGATTTCTAAAATCTTTTTGATCACTTATTTGATGAGTAAATACATTGTAACTAATTTGTATATTAGCTTTTACATATAATTAAAAAAAATGAACGAAGTAATATTTTTTTAATCAATAAAATTATATTCCTTCAAGTTGGCATCTATCTTTTTCATCTTTTCATTTTTTTCCCTTTTAATTTAGTTTTTTTTTTCCGTCATGTTTAAATCTAATTGATCAATTTTCTTATCTTGCATAAAATTTATTAAATTTGGTATATAATAATTGCAATTTTTAATTTTTGGAAATAAATGATCAATTGGTTTTTTCTATGTCCAATTAGATAATTTACAAAATTGAAAATTTATTGCCAAAATAATCAATTGAAATCATTTATCACCAAAACTATCTAATTAATAGTTTTGGTGATAAATGATTTCAATTAATTATTTTGGTAATAAATGATCAATTTTATAATTTATCTAATTAATAGTTTTGGTAATAAATGATTTTAATTGATTATTTTTGGTAATAAATAATTAATTTTTAAATTTATCTAATTGGAATTATCGAATTACATAAATTAGAAAATTGATCATTTATTACCAAAAATAATCAACTCAAATCATTTATTACCCAAACTAGCTGAAAATGTAGTTGAAAATAATAAACTGATACCTTAATTTAAAAATAGTACTATATTGTGTGAGGTCCCAGGCTCAAATCTCACCTGAAACAATTTCCCCACTTGGCCACCGCAGCCCCCGTCAGGGGGTGGCTTACATGGTACATGTGGTGGTGCGGGAATGCATGTGCCCGGAGGGGCTCAACCCCTCGTCATCAAAAAAAAAAAAATAGTACTATATTGTTTATTAAACAACCTAAAAATATAGCTGAAATAGAGTAGCGGAAAAGGACACGATTATTGTTAGTGTAATTGTTGTTGCTATTAATATTTTTTTTTAATTCATCTGAGTATTATAAAATTATCATGTAACTAAAAACTAATTATTTTAATTTTTCAATAAAAATAAAGTAAAAATCATAAATAAAAAATCCAAAAAAAATAAAAGAAATGTTATATCTTATTACATGTTACAGTGTTTCAATTTATATTGAAAATATAAGTTATTTTAATAAATCATCATCAAAAAATTGTATAGCAATTACTTGAAATACACGGAAAATTCGAATATGTTAGGGTGAGATGAAAATTGCGTTTTAGAATTAATGTTAAAAGAAAAATACTTTCATATTGCATGTTTGAGTCTAATGTTAACGGTACAATATGTCTAAAACATTTCAGTCGTTTTAATGCATGTTAGAATTATAATTACATGAGTTGTCTGAAATGAATACTCCCTCTCATTTCATTTATTCTTCTCACTTTCCTTTTTGACCCATTTTATTTGTTCTTCTCATTTCCTTTTAAGTCCAACAATTGTGGTTCCCTTTCATTTTAACCCCACATATTTTCTCTACTCTTATTTTCAACCACACAAACTTACTCTCTTAATTTCTACACTAAAAAGAAGTGGGAAGATTTTACAAAATGGGAGGGAGTATTCGTTAAGTCATATTAGTCAAACCGACCCCAACACACCAATAATCATTTCTCAAAACACGAAACAAGGCCCAAACACAAAAACGAGCCTTTTCGAGCATGAAAAGCCCAAACGAATGAAAAAATACAAATTCCGAGGCCACGTGCGCTCAAGTCGAATTCACGCCTAAAACACATTCCAAAAATAATGACATTTTAAGCCAAATGCATTTTTGGGGCCCAAAATCCAAGAAAAACTCTAAACAAGGTCATTCTCATCCAAAAAGGCCCACAAATCTCCCTCAAACCATGAAGCCCACTCAAAATCCCAAACAAACCCCTCTCCTAAACCCTAATAGCCTACCTCAAAACCCTAAACAAACCCTCAAACCTTAAAAGTTCACCTCAAACCCAAAATTAAAACCCAAACACCTACCCAACCCAAATCCCAAACATCAGGCACTCAATCCAAGTTCACGTCTAAGTACGGTCTAAATGAACAAACCATTTTTAGCTCGAAACCTGAGAAAGCACGAAATTCAAGACACGAAACTCAAAACACGAAAAACCGAAACAAAGCCCAAAAACACATAAAAATATCGATTTTAGGCAGAAACGACACAGTTTTCGGCCAAAATCTGTCTACCGTTTTAAAGTAGTCTTGTTTAGAATGTCGTTTCCACCAAAAAACACATAAAGTTTGTCAAAATCAACACACCTAATCGCCAACTTAATTGGCAACTTGCCCCTTCATGTTGCATGTTTTCAATCGCCTTTTCCCTTGCGATTACCACACAACTTCCAGCTCCACCGAAACCTCTATAAATACCCCCCTTCACCCAACACACAATCACTCGTTCATTCCTCTCATTTTACACCCTTTCTCTCTAAACACTTTCTCTCATGATCACCACAAAAAAACACCCCAAAACTCTTGCAAAATTCACACACACGCTTTTCAAAATGGTAGAAACTCTTTTCACACCAACTCGCGAAAAAGGTTACACTAAACCGAACCCAACTTGACCCTTTTTCGCTTTGAAACTAGGACAATGGTTACACTAGACCAATCCGATATTGGTACAATGAAATCATCTTTGTAAGATGGTCCTAGCGACTCGAATACACTATCTGTTTTAGACCCCGCCAATATCACATAAACAAACAACCCAAATAAACAATGAACAAACAGATCCTACTTTCACATACACGCATGCGATTTTGCAACTAGACATGAATTTGACATAGCTTTGTACCGTTTTCATTAGTCATGCAGACCTAAGAGTTTTTAATAACCTTTTACATACACATGAGTCGGAAATAATGTTTACAATCAATGAGTTGTCGTTTACGTGCAATTCTAATAGCAACACGTCATAGCTTTGACGTTGACACTCGATTTCATGGATCTTTATCGAGTCTTTTATTGCATTTTTGTACGTGACGGGTTTCTTGCTCAAATATCGAAATCAAGTAAATATTTTCAAGCTAGTAGATACTACTTTTACGTAGGCTTTTCTGATTACGCTTTTTCATAACGCATTATGATAAGACCATTGGAGAATACACTCGCCCCGAATCGACTCTGGTTTCACAATAGCGTTAGACAGGGGTATTAACGCGCCTTGAACTCTAAGATTTGCGTCAAATAATAATAAAAACCCCTTAATTTGATGGCGACTCTGAATGTAGCTTTTAAATTTTTTGTGACATTTTGTTGAAAGTGCTTTAAAGAAATTAACAATGACATCCCCCATAGCAAACAACACACAACAACATTTTTAGCATCTAGTGATTTCTAGCCTATCGCTCGTTCACTATATTTTTCTCGCGTAGCGCACTCCTATACGGGCGACCTCGCGAGGCGTTGAGAAGGGTACTGCCCGGATACCTTCACACACCCAACACTTTAAAAAAAAAAAAAAAAGATTAATAAAAACAGTTGAAACTGTGGCAAAACTTGATAGCTAGTCAGAAAAGCTACCTCAAATGCGTTTCCAAGCAAAACTTTTATCTTATGATAATGATATGGGTAATTTAAGATTTCTACAATTTCTTGATCGTTAATGGGAATTGATTGGTTAAGTAGTCTTTAATAACCACCAATTAGACGGGAATAAACAACGTATACCAAATCCATTTATAGCACCCATTTGACGATATCGACCATGGAAAAGGAAGAAGGGCTATCTACGTCCAATTATTGGCCTTTATCACGTATTGTTTATTTGCTGACGTTGGTAACAATATTGAATTTATTATTAAAATGTAACATGGCTAGGAGAACATTCAAATATTTTGGGTTTCTTAAATTTACTTTTTATTTTTATTTTTTATTTTTTATATATAAGACCGATCAATACAAAAATTGCTACCTCAACAACATACCTTTCCATGAGTGTAGTAGCCTAATTCAGTTCCATCAGGCAAAACATTGTTGTGGAAAACCAACTTGTGTAGTCTTACATTCCTAGCACAAACACATCAACAACATATTATATTTATCTTTTTATTTACACTCCGTACATTATTGTACAAAATCATAAAATAATAGTTCTATTATTTACAAACTTTTTAATGAAAATTTAGAATTCCATTATTTATAAAATTCATTAATAATGTCTGATGTTGGTTTAATTTCTCCATGATAAATTAGATAATAATGAGCTCAAAATTTATTTCTAATCAAATTTTCATAGACAAGTATCTTTTATGCTCTCATATTGATGCATATCAAAATATTGTCAATAATAGTGTAGTAAATAATTTAGTATTTCGTAGATTATTTTCTAAATAACCTTCACTATATAAAAAGTTGTTATTTTGTATATGGGAGGATCATCAATGAAAAATTGACAAACAATCCTCTGAAACGCTCTTTAATCATTTTTCTTCATTTATTCTCCTGTAGAGTTAATCTTAATCAATTATTTTATTATTTGCTTCGCATTGACTTAGATATTAGTTTATCAATCATTTTGATTTAACAATTAAGTCCATTTTGGTACTGAGGATGTCTTGGCCTGGCGGTTAAGATTGAGGTACCCGTGACGATAGGTCACAGGTTCGATTCCTCCTCCACCGTTCTATTGTCCTTGTGGCTCATATTGGACAAAAAAAAAAGCCCATTTTGGTTGCGGATTTTAGGTAGCTTATTTGACCAGTTACTTGATTTGACTAAAAATCCAGCTACTTTTAATTTTCTTTTCGGAAGTATTTGATAGCGCTAACTAAAAAATATTTCAACTAGCTAACATAAAATGGAAAGCTACTTTAGATAGCACATTAATAATAAAATTAACTTATCACAAGTTTATTTATAAGTATTATACTCTTTTAAATTTATTCATAAAACTCACAATTTTTATCTCACACCTAGCATATTCAAATTTTTTGTGTATTTTATGTTAACTTCAATACATTTTTTGTACAATTATTTTTAGCTCAATTTTTATAATGAGTTATTAATAACTTATAACTACTTTAATTTAAAGTGAAATAATATTTAGTTATCTCCATATATGAAAAACCCGTTTTAGTTCATTTTAGCTACACAAACCTTCTTAACAATTATTTTCATCCCACGCGAGCCTAATAATAATCATGTTCTTTTACGTTATTTACTTTATTTCGGTCATTAATTCAAATTGTTTTACCAAATAATATAATTAGTTTCAGCTAACTAATCAATATGTTATTTTCGACTACCTAATCAGTTAGTTTTCAATACCAGCTATCTTTTTAACTTTTGGCTAGCTTTTCAGCTAATTTTTCCTAAACACCTAAACCGATAATATCATTTAATTTTGATTATTTTTCCGATCGTATCACATATTGAAAGTATGTTCCTCTTGTCTTATTTCAATTTGTCTTATCACACATTTAAGAAACATCAAAAAACTTAAGACACCCAAGAATACAATTATTATTATTATTATTATTATTATTATTATTATTATTATTATTATTATTATTATTATTATTATTATTATTATTATTATTATTATTATTATTATTATTATTATTTTTATTATTATTATTATTATTATTATTCTTTTTTTTATTATTTTTATTATTTTTTTTATTCTTATTATTATTATTATTATTATTATTATTATTATTATTATTATTATTATTATTTTTATTATTATTTTTTTATTTTATTTTTTTATAAATCGCAATTATTATTGATATATAAACATAGTTTACATGAAATTGGTGGGGAGCCGAGAAACAATCTGGGCCCCCACCCCCTTTGCTATAGCAAAGGCAAGTCTAACAAAAATGTAAGCGGACATCCGAGCCCCTGCGTCATGGGAGGCAGAGAAGTTCTGAATATTATTATTATTATTATTATTATTATTATTATTATTATTATTATTATTATTATTATTATTATTATTATTATTATTATTATTATTATTATTATTATTATTATTATTATTATTATTATTATTATTATTACTATTATTAGTCCAACTAATATTCTTTAAAAGATTATAATTATTGAAATTTACTTAAAATCCAAATTATTTAACAAAATTTCAAAGTTTAGCATACTTCAAGAAAACTTCTAAAAATTTCAGACTTCAGAAAAAATAAGATGAAAAAAAAAGGTCTTGAGTTGGTTAAATTTTCTACTTTTAGAAATTTATGTTTTTTTTTTGTTGTTTTGTTCTAAGGTAGGTCACACGATGCGACAATCTTTAATAAGACCTATTGAGTTAAGCATAGAATTTTATTTGTATTTTTTTCTAAATGAAACATAGATTCATAATTATTTAGAAGTCATACGATAGTTATATAATAAACATTAAAATAACACAATACCAATTATTAAAAAATAAAAAACATGCAAAATGATTTCTCTTATTTATTAATAGCAATACATAATGAAAAAACTCACTTTGTTGCAACCTTGTGTTTACTTTTATTAGCTGATGATGAGTTGCCTTTTGGTGGATTTGTGCATGTTTGCTCCAAAATCACACATTTATCTGATCTGTCCAAACACAATCACAAATAATGAGTGGTTTTAGAGTAGTAGTAGACTAACTTCAAATAAAGATCATCATTTGTGACGTCGTACTACATCAAACTCAAGATTTAGAAATTCTTTTCGATAATAGAAATTTTTTTGATGATAATGTTTCCTAACATCTACTAAATTAAAATATAAAGTATTTCAATATTTTAATCAAATTTCAATAACAAGATCTAAAACTCGTTTTAAAACTGATTTTTTATAAATAAGAACCAACTTTATAATGCACTAGATAACGTAATTAAAGAAAAAATTATTGATGCCAAAATAAAAAAAAAATAAGAACTTGTGGATACAAGTATTATATCGGACCTCCCAAACAAACCATGTGATGTAGTATACTTTTAATGCATGCTTTTAAAATGACTTAAACGGTATAGATGTCGAAAACTAACGTGTCGGATAAAAGCAGGCGTACAATGAGTTGAAATGCAAAAGATCATTTCAATTAGAATGTACACTCGTTCATTTCAGATGTAGGTCGACTTAGCTCGGCTACAAATTAGCCCGCAAGTCCAAACACAAGCCTAAAAACATCTTTAAGCCCTTTTTGCATAGAGACCTACAAACAAGCCTCGAAAACTCCTAAGTTTAGGTTTCTAAAAACGCTATTTAACATCCCCAAATGTAGAAATCGAGCTCACAGTTGAGTCCAAAATCGAATTTCAATCAAAATAGTTATTTTTCGAAAATTTGGGCCTCGGGTCGAAGATCGAGTAAAAAACGAGTCCGACCCGGAAACCATGCTTCAAGATCTCCAAAATATCTAAAGGAAAGCCTTCTGGAAGGCTCACATCTGAGTTTTATAGTATAGGAGTTCAGACAAAGATTCATGAGTATTTGACCAAAAACACTCAAACTGAGGATTAGGAAAGATTCGAGATATAGGAAAAACCCAGGTTTGGAAATTGCCAGTTAAAAGGCGGCTTCCTTACCGAACTGCAAGTGCTTGCGCGACTTTCTTGCTTTCTACACCTAAAACCTATAAGTAAAGGCCTCCACCCGAGGTTTCAAAACAGACATTTCATACACAATTTCACAATAAAAACTCGATCTGAATCTAGTTAACATCGATCAAATTCCTTTTGAAACAAATCTCAGTATCTCCTCTCGAACACAATTCACAAAACTGTCTTTTTACTTTTCATAGCTTTAAAAGGTAGAACTAGATACTATGGAAGGATTCACAATTAAGATCAATTTAATCACAAACATTCCGAATTCATTAGAAAACTACTAGTGAATTTTCCTCTCACAATCCTAAGTACTGCCATTTTCAAGCTTCAAATGTAGGTTTCCATCTATTTAGGGATCTTTCTTTCCCTAATCTCGACTTCAAGGGTTACCTTATCCCTTCCTAACATTGGCACCGCGAATCTGTTTTTTTTTTATTTTTTATTTTTTATTTTATTTTTTTTTTTATTTTTATGAGATTATAAGATGGCAATAGCAACTCGAATTCATAATTCGAGTAACCCCGCCACTGTCACATAAGCACAGCCCACTTAAAATAAATTAAACGGTCTCTATATTGAGGTAATCTTAAGCAAAGGCTCACTAACACATTAGTACGTCTAAATAATGAATTTGAGATAACTTGTACAGTTTTCGTTTTAATTCGTTAAAACATGAAAAAGAGGGTTTAAAACAAACATTTTCGCATCTGACATACATATGAGAAAACGCAAATCAAGTACACAGGAGGTTCAGCCAGTGAACAGCAGATCGACCATTGCCGGCTCATATAGAAAACCGCTTGGGAACAAGTGGTTTCTAAACATTCTCTGCATTCATCTTTCCAAAAAATTTTGCATATGCACGTAGCGGATCTTAGATCAAATATCAAACTTAACAGAAAGTTCTCAAGCTAGTAGTGTCTACTTTACGTAGACTTTTCTAAACGATTTTTCTAATTCAATTGAATAAACATAAGAAAAGTACCATCACCCTGAATCCAAATCTGTTTTCACAATTGCCTTAGACAGGTGGGTGTAGACATGCATTTCACTCTATGATCCATGTCTTAGAGCTTAAGACACGTCGACGGGTTCTAAATTACCGCATAAATTGGTGGCAACTACAAAAAAGATTTAAAGTTTTTTTAGCTTAATCTTTTAAACTTAAAGCACCTCTTTGTTCGCTTTAAAAACACTAAGCGTGACATCAAGTGGTCCACTGCACAAACCTGGTGTAATAACCTGACCCAACACCGTCGTAATACACTACGCTTTAACAGTGAGATGCACACTTTTGGGCTCGTTATCCTCACTTAAGCCCAAAAGCACAAGGCCGTGTTACTAAGATGATGGGTGAAATCCCGTACAAACATATCAAATCACCTTAACTCCACCGATGTGGATATCCAAACTTTGGGGTGTTACACCCGATACCTACAGAACTACATTTGCACTATATTTAATAAAGCCCAATTAAGTCAATTAGAGGAACTAATGTTTTATAAATCATATAGATGTATCACTAAAGTCTCGTAAAAATTGATTGATTTATGCTTTGTTTAGTATGGAGTATATTTTTTGAATTAAGATAATTTGACTAATTCTGGACAAATAATTGTAACGAAAAATATTCCAATCATATATATATATATCATAAATTGTGTAATCATAGTTTTCAAAAAAGTTAACTCAATAAATCAAAAAAAAAGTACGATTATGAGGAAGTAGTACATACTCTTCGATGATTTCAATATTAGCATTTGACTCTGGATTAGGGGGCATATGAGGCGCATTCAAATCAGTCACAGAACTACAATGTGGCATCCCTCGTGCTGCACGTATCTCACATATAGGCTCTATTATAAATAGAAAACAAAAAATAAAAATACTTAAAATTAATATATCTAAAAGTTGTTAATATTATCTATGTGTAGGTTCCTTTTAATTCGACTTTATTTTTTAAGAATCTAAAATTTGAAATATTACTCCATCCATTCTATGGTTTTTTTTCCTATTTCTCATAAAAGGATATTCCATAGTTTTAATTTTTTTTTAGAGGGTTTTCATACTTTTCTCTTCATTTCCTTTTTTTTTGGCATAATTTTGTAAAGAAATTTTTTCACTAAAACTCCGATTTTTATCTTTTGTCAATAATATTTACTAAATTATATGTATGACTCATGTTTAGGTTTGTAAATGTATTATTTTAGTCATAATATCCATTTGTATTTTCATTTTGAAATTTTTAAAAAATACTTTAATCCACGTACAATATCAAATGAGAAGAAAACAATTGAATGAAGGAGAAATTAGAGTAATTTAAAGTAACTTTAATATATCAAACGTTGATTGTTTAAAATTTTGAATAACTAAATTAACCTATAAATATTATCAACTCTTTTAATTTTGAAGACCAATTGATTAGTCTCATTTATAAAAGGGTAATTTAAAACGTTATAGTTCAACTGTACTCGACTTTTACTCACTTGTACCCTTTTTACTCTTTTTTTTTTTGCCTCTGCCCTCGATAAACCAAAATTCTCTCTTTTCCAATATTCAATACATTCAAACCTACAAATACCTAATATCATCATCTAAAATAAACAAATTACTCCCATAATTCATTCAATTTTTTGATTATGAATCATAATAACGACATATTTATAAGTAATTTGCTTGTCTTTTTTTGTTCATTAATTTATCAAGTATATTATTTATGTAATTTATTGAATTTATATGGGTTTTTTTTTATGGTGGCTGACGATGATATGGATGGTGAAGCGGGCAGGGGAGGCAGTGGCTGCTCAGGGAGAGGGTGGCCAAAAGATATAGAGTGCGGCATGGGAAGGGTGGGGTTAAGTGAGAAAGAGAAGGAGTAGGGGTGGGCGAGGTCTAACTTGGTGGTTGAGACATGCAGGTGGTCGGCAGGGCAGCAGGCGTGGTGGTCGGCAATGGTGGGGCGAGGGTGCAGATGGCGACGCGACGCAGGTTTGATGTTGGGGTAGTCAGGCCTTGTCGTGGATCTGGTTGTGCAGATGATTAGGTTTTAGTGTTGAACGGTGGGCAGCTTTTGGACGGCGTACGGAGGTGGGTTGACGGCCAGCAGGCCGAATTTAGGTGGTGGTTTGCATGTTTGGTGGGGATGGCGGCAGGTGTGGGCAGTGCCCAGTGATAGGGTGGTGGCGGTTTACAGCTGCTCAAGGTGGTGCGAGATTTGAAAGTGGTGGGTGGGTTTGAATGTTGAGAAATAAGAGAGAAAATTTTCATTTTTGAAATGTGGGAAGAGTAAATGAAAAGAGTAATATGGTTTTTTTATGAGGTACAACTGAGTAAAAGTTAGGTATAGTTAAACAACACCCATTTAAAATTACGGTCTTTTCATAACTCTCACCTCTTATAATACACCTTTTTAAAATCTCATCTTTTATAATTTTTATTTTTATTTTTTCAAAATTCTCACCTTATCTAACCATAATGTTTAAAAGCACCACCGAATTCTCATTCCGACATCGTAAAATGTGAGATAAAATTCGTTCTGATTATAGCAGACCTAACTTTAGTTTTTGTGTCTCTCAAATTTACGATTTATTCTTTATTTAGTATTAACTCACATCATCAATTCCTCATTATTCCTTCACGAGATGAGTAATTGGTGGTGTTTTATAACATTTTAGTCATATAAGGTTAGAGTTTTGAAAAAAAATTAAAAATTAAAAGATAGGAGTTTTACAAAATATATAATTATAAAAGATAGGAGTTTAAAAAAAAATTATAAAAGATGAGAGTTTTGAAAAAGTGTATTATAAAAGGTCGGAGTTGTGAAAAACCCTTAAAATTATTGAACTCCATATATGTTCCACGTTCAAACATTTTTCAGTTTAAAAAGTTTTCATATGAAATATAATGACTATTACATCAATTCTTTTCTTCATATTTTCTTTTATTTTGTGGTCATTACAAAATAAGACTAGTTCGATGCAACAAAAAGCATAACTTTTACATTGGCGTTGAATAAAATAAACTTGTGTAAACGAAATTGTCTAGTATAGTAAAAGCTTATTGACACATATATAATATAGCTAGTTGGTTTATTAGAAACTTTTTAGGCTTTTTCTTTATATAATATAGCTAGTTGGTTCCAAAAATATTTACAAAATGAGATTGACTTAAACAAAAAAAAAAAAGAAAAAAAAAAAAGAAAAAAAAAAAAGAAATGAAAAAAAAAACAATATTCCATTTAAGCATAATCAAAAAATTGGTCTGAATGTCCGAAAAAGTCAACTTCGTTTCTAACTTTAGAAAAATAATTGATTCTAGAAAGTTTATACATAATAAGTTGTTTAACGTTAACTTCAGACAGCTAATTTATATGGTATATTATATATTTTAGTACTTTTTATTAAAAAAAATCTTAAATTTCTTCACATTCCTTGAAATAATTTAAATTGCCTTGAAATATAGATCATTACTTTAGAAGGTTTTATATTCATTAAGTACAATTTATTGTGTTTTAAATTGGGGGATAAATAAAAATGTCAGATTATACTATTTATGTTATTAACAATAAAATAAGAAAATGATGACAAATATATATTAACACATATAAATTACCTTGTAAAGTAGGAGAAATAGTATTTTGAGATTGAGGTGGTGTAGGAGTAGAACTTATTGCAGCTCGTATAACATTTTCAAGACAATCTAAAGTTGCGTGTTCACATGCATTTAGAACGTCTCGAAGTGAACTTTGATTGTCAAGGTATATATAATCTGCTGGACGTTTATTCGCACTTCCCGCATGGATTTCAAACAAATTAGGGCTAATAATCTGCATGTATCATTGTATAAAATTAAAAAAATTATTTAAAATACTTGCATTAGTACTTGGCTTATTTAAGATACAAGTAAATGCACTAATAAGTAGATTTTGATATTATTATTGTTTTTATTATTAAAATTCTAAGCACAATTATATAAGGAATAACTACCAAGAATAATCTGAACGGGTCCTCTTATTCCATAAATAATCCGAACTCGAATTAATCCACGAATAGTCCCAACTATTGAAATAACATTCCAATAATGTACTTTGGTCAATTTCAATCAACTCTAACACGTAAAAAAATGGTGAAACTGACTCTAACTTTACCTCACTCTTATCTAATATATATATATAAAGTCGAAACCATAGTCTCTATGGTCGACATTTGTTTTAATATAATTGGTTGATAAAAAAAATATTATTTTAATATATATAATCTAAGTTATTATATTAATATATAATAAAACTATTAAGCTTATTATAATTGGATATTTTAATATTATTAGGATTCTAAAATAAAATATGTTTTTTTTTTTAGTAAAGCATTTTAAAAAGGAAAAATTACCTTAAACATAATCAAATATCCTTAAAAATATATAATCAAATATTGTAACAAACACTCTATATTTCCAAATTAAAATTGAAAAAAATAGATACATTATATTTGGAAGGTGTGAAAAATAAAATAAATAAATTTTTGAAAGTAATATACTCTTTAATGACAATTAAGTTAGTTAGGTTACATTAGAAAAATTTTAGTGTTATTTAAAACAACTAATTCTCTGTGATATTTAAATAAAACTTACCTAAAAAATATTATGACTCACATTAGGAAAATTTAATATTTGTGAGTTTATATTTGAAATAAAACAACAAGAAGAACTCATAGATTTAATATCATTAATTTTATATCAAAATAATATTTTCCATGAGAGTATACATTGATAATGTATGCATTGAGAATAATTTTATATTAATTGAAGTATGATTAACAATTATACTTAATTATGATTTCAAGAATTTTCATACAAATATGTCATAAATAGTAAATATATAAACTGGACAAGTATTTAATATAATGCTAATATGTCATAAATAGTAAATGTATAAAGTGGACAAGTATTTAATATAATGTAAATTTACATAAAATTAATTTTTAATGTAAATATAGTTAGCCCGGGCGGGGCCGGGCGTGCAAACTAGTTTTAAGTAAAATTCAAACCGGTTTCACCTCTTTTTTTTTATCGATTAAAACAGGTTAAAATTGGCCAAAGTACATTATTGGAATGTTATTTCAATAGTTGGGATTATTCGTGGATTAATTCGTGTTCGGATTATTTATGGAATAAGAGGATCAGTTTGGATTATTTTTGACAATTAATCCATTATATAAAATGGCATATTTCAAAAAGTACTGGGGGAATTATAACTTTTTTTTAGCTTGAGCTCTAATCTAGTATACACAATAAAGAAAATAATAATAATAATAATAATAATAATAATAATAATAATAATAATAATAATAATAATAATAATAATAATAATAATAATAATAATAATAATAATAATAATAATAATAATAATAATAATAATAATAATAATAATAATAAAATCAAAAGAAAAAGACTTTAATGAAAACAATTGATAAAAATTCTAAAAATTTGTTTACCTTATAATAGAATAATTTTTAATATTAAAAATTACTCCGTTTTGAAATTTTTAACGAGTATTCGTGATTCAGACAAATAATAAAAGAACGATAAAATTATATACGAGCATAATTTTGACTTCTTTTGTAGGAAAATACCATTTGTATTTGATTAGGAAGAAAATAAAGAGAAAGAGAACGAAACTTACTCGAGAACCTTGACAAGCATCACAGAAACATAAAATGTCAGTTCCTTTTATCGTTCCTGCAAGCCTATTACGTGACTGTATCCCGCCCTATATGACCAACCAATGCACAAAATCAACATGAATTAAACTAAATCAATCGGAAGATCCAAAAAGGTACATTTAATTAAGATGATCTAATATTTATAACAAATCTCACCATATAAACATGATCAACTTGAAAACTAAAAGAAAATCCCACGCTATTATCCTAATAAAAAACCACCCGCTTCTGAAAAAATTAATTTCTTAAAAATTAATAAACTTATAGTTAATTTTTGTATTATTTATCCATTGTGTGTTTATTTGGACATGTTTCTAAACAAATAATACACTAGTACCTTTGATATTATCATTGATATATAACTTCGTTTATTCTATCATAACCCGCTAAAATGATGACTTAGCGTTGATATATACTGTAGTGACTTCTTTTCAACAGGTCAAATGGGCCATTATTCGGTTGCCCTGGTCTAGCCCTTCGAATGGGCCATGATTCGGTTGCCCTGGTCTAGCCCTTCGAATGGTACAACCTGCGCCCGGCCCGGTCAAGTAAAAGGCCTTGTCTAGACCACGATTGTTGAGGTACAGCCCATGGGACCTATACATTTAGGCTAATTTATAAATAATGAGGCGCGCTCGGGCCTTGAATTAGCAAGCCCAGCCCTTGCCTAATCTGTCACCCCAACGGGCCAGTTACGAGTCGGGGAAATAAGGCCTAGCCCGTAGTATGCCTACCTGAGCCATCTCAACCCGACCCTTGGCCATGTCTACAGTCTACTTGACACAATTAAATGGATGTAAAGTCAAAATATATATTGATGATGTGTTAAATTAGTGACAAATAGATGAAGGTTTAGATGATGTTTCATCCAACCCATCATCTATATATAAATAATCATCAAATTATAAAAAAAACCATATTTAGTCTGTATGTAAAACAATTAATTTTCTATGGATAATAAATTATGTGCTTGTCAATTCTTATTCTTTTACACTACACCTATATATGTTTAGTGAAGACACTTGCTTTTTCATATGTATTAATTTAATTTTATATTCTGTTATTAAAATCATGTAGAATTTTTCATCTATTCTATCACCCGATCCATTCTCTTTATCAGCTGATGGTGGATGGACATGATGTGGATGTTAATATTTGCAGATGAACTGTGAATTGGATGAGGAGTTTAGGAGATGGGTGGATCAAGATGAAATCCTATCTGAACTGAATCCGATCTATTGTTTTCCTACACCAAAACCTAATTTTGAAAAAATAAAATAAAATAAAACAAAACAAAAAAATAACATTTGCAAGATATAAAATCACATGTATTACAATGATAAAAAAATTGATAAATGTTACTTGAACTTATTTAATATACCAAAATAAAGACTAGTAATTTAAAGTTCGATGATTCGAGAATAATTTGCTTTTAGGCTTATATTAATTGACTATTTTTCAAATAATTTAGTTAGTTTTTGTCCGGAAAAAAAATTTGCCAAGAAATCCATTAAAATGTACTTTAATTATGAAAAAATTGTAGGTGAAAAAAATAACGTAATTAACACACTCCGATCCGCTCATTTTATTTTGAAACATAATTGTTACTTCATATAACAATCTGCACATAATCATTACACACTCATAAACAAATGCTTTCAACATGAAATCAAATATGACATACAAAACAAATTATATTGTGTATAAATTTTATTAATTAAATTAAAAAAATACGTTACTTTCTGTAAAAAAAAAATATATATTTTCGCACCTTAAGACCACGTAGATACCAAACATCTAAACCTTCAAGTAATCCTGTTTGAAGCAACTCCTTCAACTTTCTTGGTACTCCATCATTCACCACCTTTGCCTTCTTACTCCTAGAGCCTGTCGTCCTCCGATTGTCTTCATCGTGATCTTCTTTGTTAGCGCACGACTCAACGACTCGCTTCCTAGTCCTGAGTCGACTTAGTGACTCACCGATCTCCAGTTGCGATTCAATCGCAAACAGGAGTTCTCTCTTGTTAGTCGCCTTCGCTTTCGACGACGAAATTTCTCTGCCTTTGTCTCTCTTGTCGTTGCCGTCGGTCGCCATGAATATTATGAGAAATGGACTATTGTTGATGTTTTTTTAGGTTTTGAAATTAAGGTTTCTAATGAGTTGATGGTTGTAAGGGAGTCTAAATTTATTGTGTAAGGAAAAGTTGTGGAAAGATGATTTGACTGTTTTGTCCTTCTAGAGTTAGGTGAATACTTGAAGGAGTATAGCAAAGAGAGGAGAATTTGGGAATTTAGGGTTTGTAAAATAGTTGAAATTACAATTATACCCTTGAAATTGTTATTATCATTTTATTAATAATGAGTTTTTATTATAAAAACAGATGATTTTTTGTTTGTTATATATGAGTGTGGGGTTCATGAATTTTTAATTTGGAGACTAAAATGATTAAATTTGTGACTTTTTTTCTAATGTAGTTGTATTTTAAATTATAAAGGGTTTTATTGAGTTTGTCTGATTATTAATCACGACGTTTCGCTTCGATAGAAGTGAAATGTATTTACAATCGTCGATGGAAATAAATCAACATGATTTTGTGAAATTTGGCATAGTACATTACTTTAATTGTGTTTTAACGGTCATGAAAACATTATTTTCTCTGATTTTTACACGTAGCGCATCTTAATATGGCGTTCTTTTAATGCGAGCAGTACACACCCTATTATTTACTTTCTTCATTCCAATGGATTTTATATGTTTGCTTTATGCACATTCATCAATGCATATTTTTTTTTCATATCTTTTGTTACATAATATTAAAAATTTTAAAAATATGGTATATTATTTATTATAATAATGCTCTCAAGAAGACAATGACAATAAGATCCATATAATTATTTTTTTAATTTATATGTTAGGAGTTATAATGAAAATTTGACTCATTTATTAATAAAATAATGTCCTTAGAGAAATTGTATAGAATTTTACTAGCATAATACCCGTGCATAAATGCACGGGATGTACAAAAATAAGTTAATAGTTAATTGAATTGGTAATTGAGTTAAATATTAAATTAATATAAAAATACTTCGTAGTAATAATAAAAACGCAACCTAAATAAACATGTATTCTTAGACCCAAAATATAACAAACTGTATTTTAGCCGACCGCGTATTTATTTAACATGTAACCCGCTTATTCGACCCGTAATTGTCTTCTAATTAACCCGTTTAATTTGTTTAAAAGTGTCAATTTTGATTTTTCTTAATTAACTATCAATATTTAGATGATAGAATCGTTGAAAATTGTAACAAAACAATTAGAATAATGGAACATCGAAATTTTTTTATACAAATATAGTTATAAATTTATTTTAAAATATATCATAATGTGACAAAAACTGATCAAAGTATTGCAATACATTGTCTTAAAATTCATCATTTGTTATAATAATATGGTAAAACGCGTTTAAAATGTTATATAGAAAACACATTAAATAAAAATGGACAGTTTAAGAGATAAAAATAAAATATATTCTGTTGTACATAGAAGATCTTGACTTAACATAATTTCAAAAAAGAAATAAAATAGAAGGGATAAAATAAATAAAATAAAATAAAAGGGTAAAAAAATATTCTGTTGTAGATAGAAGATCTTGACTTAACATAATTTCAAAAAAGAAATAAAATAGAAGGGATAAAATAAAATAAAATAAAATAAAAGGGTAAAAAAAAGTTGGAGGGAAAATGTGTGTAGGATGGTTTTTGTTATATATAATTAATATAGATAGATGAAACAAAGAAAATAATACACCCTCTGTTTCAATCATTTGTTTACTTATTCATTTCTTTGGATGTATCACTAATTTGTTTACCTTTCTTTTTAAGGAATGTCTTATTCCATTAATTTATCAACTTGTCCTTATCTTATTCTCACTCTTCTCTACCAAAATTTGATTAACATAAGAATTGATACAGATGGAGTACATTGGACAACTCGATTTTAGTTAATACACAGTAAATATCCATTTAATATATTTACCAATCAAACATAAATTTATGTGTTCATTATGAAAACGTTTGTTAGGTGAAACATTAATCACGTTTGATATCAACGAGTAACCTAAGTTTTACGTTTTTATTATTCTCTTAATTCTGTTCATTTAACCCCAATTTTTCTCGTAAGAAATCTTCAGATAATTAATTATCTTAATTTTTAAATATTTCAATTTTTTTTATGGCATAGGTGAGAGAAATTTGATTTTGATGTGTTTATAAGGTATTCCACCCACCATCCTAATCACAAGGCCTTGTGCTTTTGAGCTTAACAAAGGACAAAAGGCCCAAAAGTGTACATCTCACTATTAGGTGTGGTGTATTAGGACGGTGGTGGGTCGGTCTATTATAAATGGTATTAGAGATACACTACGACCGTATGGTGAGCCCGTGGTTAGGGGTACCCGGGTCACTCACCTAGTGGGGGAGGATTCTGGGCTTGGCTGCGGTTAGTTGTAATATCCGAGGTTGTCCGAAAACGTTATTCGACTCGGGTACCCTGTTGAAGAGGTTCATCTAATAGCTCAAGTGACCTAGTACTTAAAAGAATTGTAAGTACTACTCATATCAACATGATGTATCTTCTTTTCTGGTGGCTCAATTAAACGTGCTTGTTTGAGAGCAATATAAAAATTTTGAAAAATAAAGTTTGTTGTATTATCTTTAGAATTGAAAAAGAAACACATTTCAAAATTTTATAAAAACTAACACAAAATTTATATCGCTTTTCAAATTTCAAAAAAAGGTTAAGTTATATTACTATTCATAAAAATAAAAGTAAAACCTTTTATTCATGAAATTCAATTTCGAACATTTTTCATTTTCGAATAAAGATGAACCTTTATACTTTCCCCGTCTCTGAAATTCGGGTCAACAATTTCAAACACGCAAATCAAAAATCAAACAATCTTATCCTCTTCCATTTTCTTTTTAAAAAAAAAGCAAACTTAACATCAACTTTTAAATAAAAATATAATCATTTTGATTAATTTTTAATAAATCATATTTTATTAAAATCTAATTACTATTTCATTTTCATTAAATTAGCTTTTTCTAAATTGTCGATATTTGAAGTCACACCTAATTTAAATTGATTAAATTTTTGACGTTTGAATATAAATCTTTAAATCTATAACATTCAACGAAAAAAATAAGTATTTCGACCTAGGAAATTTCTATTCAAAATTTCGAGGATTAGGATCCGATTTTTGTTTTAATACCCTTTCGAAAATTATTTTTATTTTTAATTCCGATTTTATTTCAAAACACTATTTTAAGATCATATCTTTTATTTCGAAACCTTTTGCGATCGCGCAAATCGAAAATTTCGAGAAATGAAAATCGAGCCGAAAATTTTACTTTAACTTTTTGACTTAGACTTTTCTAAGTTTATCCTCTTCCATATTTTCTTACACAAGTCTTTATTTACTTACACCTTTATATTTTTCATCATCACTTTTATTTCCTTTATATTTAAATTTAAAGTTTATACTCTTTAATAAAGAAAATACGTACAAATACGATACTACTACTTTAATACTACCATTTTCATTTCCGTCACTTTTAAAATTTTTCTAAAGTAGTAAATAAAATATTTTAGTCTTAAATTTATAAAATGAATACTTTTCAGAAAATCGCCAAAACAGCACATTTTAACTTTTATCGCTTTTGACGCCCGACTTTTTAAAACAGACCAATTTCGTGGAAAACATTTTAAAACACATAAAAGACATTTTCTATGCCAAATAGTGATGAGCACACAAATAAGCCACTTGATCATTTTTTTTGTCTCCTTAATTTCATTTAATTAAACTTTAAATTAAATCTAAAACCTAATACACTTAACCTACATTATTACTAACTTATCCCATAAGATTCACAAGAGCAAAAATCACATTCATTGCTCTCAAGAATGTCGTGCACTTTCACCCTTATTTCCCTCTTTTATTTTTCCATTTTTTCTTCCTAAAACACTTAAATAAAAACCTTAATATTATTTCTAATAATTTCTAAGTGTTATAGTATCATTAGTGGGTATTTTAGGATCTAACATACTTGGATTTTTGGGTGAAGAACTTGGGTTTTATGGGTGAAGAAATTCCGATCTAAAATTTATTTTAGATCCTCGACGATTAACTTCCAATTTAAGGTGACTAGCTTTGTCTTATTTTGGCCTCTTAGTAAATTAATTTGTTTTGTTATTATAAATTTATGAGTATGAAAATTATGTTAAAATATGTTAAACATCAAATACGTGTGTTTGTATGTTATGTGGAGTATAATAAAATGATAATAAATAAGTAATATTGATAATAGTTAATGTGTAGTAATTTGTTAATATGTTTAGTTAATTTAATTTTGAGCATTTTTAATTTTTGTTCATATGATTTTTATGTTTGTTTATGTTTTATTTAAGTAGTAATCATTTATAAAAATTATGTGAAATATTAAAAATGAGTTTAAGTGAATATAAATCGAAAATGAAATATTTGTGTGTATTAAGCTAGCTCACGGTTTTTCCCTAATTTTTTTTATTAAATTTTCACTTTTAATTTTTGTAAATTATATGTAGTGTTAAGTTAGTATAAAATGGAAGTAGTCATGTAAAAAAAAAATTAAATTAGGAAAATAAATTATAAGTTGTTAAAATCAAAAATGGTGTTCTTGAACTTTATTTTGATCTTCATGTGTGTTTATATGATCTTCATGTTGATGTTCATCATTTTGTACTCTTTGATTTCATTTTAGTTTATGTTTGTTAATAATTTGTGTTTATGTTTAATTATTACTTTATATATTGTTAGTCTTATAATATAAATCAACTTAAAACATTATAAATCATTTAGAATAAAAAGTTAGAAATTTAAAGTGTTGAAAAACACTATTCATAAATGTAAATGAAATTTTTAGTAAATTTCATTTCAGTTTAAACCGTTTTAGTATAATTAGAATAATTAGAATATATAAACTTTAAGCTAAAAACCGATAAAAATCGAAAAATGAAAATTTGAACTTCACCATGAAGCCCCACGGCATTTTTGCTTAATTTTAGGTGAAAATTTGTTTTATCACTTTTTAGTTTATTGTTTAAATAATTTAATTATTAGTTAATAAGTTAGAATTAAGAAATTAAAAGAAATAAATCAATTTTTACATATATATAATCCACACGGCATCACCACTTAAAATTGACTAAATTTGGTCAAAATGAATTTATCACTAAGTCACTAAAGTTAAATAGTTGTTAGAAATGAATTTTATATAAATCGATTTAGTTATAAATGAAATATTAAAAACCGATAAAAATATGTAACCGTTATAAAAAATGAACTAAATCGTGTGCTACCGCCTTTGCATATTGGACTGTTGAACTTGGACATACGGACTAAAATGAATCATCCACGTTACTATTATTTTAAAAATGAAAATCGCTAAATTTAGTTAATAGACGACTAAATTAACTAGGTCTCATTTTAAAATGAATATCATTATCACTTTTTACAAATTGAACTTAACATTTTTAAAACTAGTATTTTAAAATGAATATAATTATCACTTTTTACAAACCGAACTTAACGTTTTTAAAACTAGACTTTTAAAATATTTTCAAAAATCACTAAGTACAAAACGAACTTAACGACTTTAAAACTAGAAATTTATACTTAGAAAATAAAAGAGTTTAGTTTATTACCTAAAATATCTTAAGTATAAATACCTAAAATATCTTAAGTATAAATACCTAAAATATCTTAAGTATAAAAATACGTATAAATATAGAAACACGTACAAGTATAAGAATACGTTCAAGTATAAGAATACGTATAAGTATAAAAATACGTATAAAATACGAAGTATAAAAATACGAATACGTATAAAAGTACGTATAAATACGAAGTATAAAAATACGAATACGTATAAAATACGGTGAATAGTGAATAGTGAATAGTGAAAAGTGAATAGTGAAATACTGAAAATAATTGAAAATTTTACTAAGTATAGAAAATTGAAAATAAATAAGTAAATAACTTAAGGTGTTTGAAAAACACTTAAATAAAATTGGACATACTAATAAACGTTTCATTATAGAAACCTAAAAACGTTAATAATTAAAAACACTTCAAATAATAAACGAACGTGTTATGTGATCATATGAAACCCACAATTCAAATAAAACGTTTGACGCTGAGACTAGGAGAGTCTAGTAACATGTGATATTAAATATCAAATAAATAATGAATATTGAGTAAGTTAAATAAAAGGTCAAACGCTTGAGCCTCCGATATGAAAACGTCAATCGTAAGTGAAGTGGGGTTAAGATAGTCTTGTAGCGGACGCCACTATCTCGGCCTTATTGCGATTGTCATCCCGAATAGTGTGGTTTAGCGTGAAGATTATATGCTTAGAGCATCCTGCCCATGCCGTTACGCCTTAAGTCGTATAGCCTGTTCCGTACAAGATAATGAATATGCCAATGCTTTTGTATCAGGCTTTAGGAAATAGTCGTTTTATCCAGAGTTAAGGTGCTCTATGAATAGCATAGCCTATTCTTAAAGTGGATATTAGTGTATGCATACTAGACTAGGGTTTTATTCCCCTATTTCGCTAAAGTTACCAGGGCCACCGTGACCTTATTGCGATTGTCATCTCACGGTTCTGTCTCCTTGCCGTGTTTCGTTCTTAGTGGGCGCGACACTTGCATTCGTTCTTACCCTGCGTAAAGATTACTTGACGAGATTGTATCTGAAGTTCGAATCATTTCGAACACTAGAAGATGAGATGCAAGTACTATAGTATTCGGCGTGGTTTACGAGTCGAGTAAGTTGTTGCACTATGGATGAATTTAATATTATTTGACGAAAAAAATTCAGACGTATTTTTATTATAAGGAAAAAGGATGAATTTAATTTAAGGAACTAAATTCTTTTATCCAATTGTGTTAAAATAACACGGGGTGTTACAGCAGATGCTTGGTGTATGCCCGCCGAGAATTATCGTCCGAGGGAAGATGTATATGCTTGTGTATAATGCTTGGTGTAATTGCTAGGCGTTTGCGTTTGTAGTTGTATAATGCTTAGACTCGCTAGGGAGTGTATGTGCTTATGTAGATTCTTTGTGTTTATACTCCGTTGGGGTGGTCGAAGGGTGATCCGTTTAGGATGCTTACGTGGAGGTGTTCTTTTGCTAGTACGACCCACTGGGGAAGTAAATTTGCTAGGGAATATGTGTAATTGTGATTTGCTCAGAATGTCTTGTGATCCGCTGGGGATGTAAAATGTGGCGTTGTGGAACCCGGGATCGGACGAGGGACCCAACTCGGCGTCTTGCGTAAGGGCGCTTTAAGTTAAAAAGACTAATTTAGAAAAACCTTTAAAACTGTTTAGGAGTCGCCACCTAATTTTCGCGGAAATTAGGAACTTGCTATCATGTCCTAAGCCTAAAGACATGTCCTAGATTTTGGAGCACGCCGACACCCCTAGATCTAAGGCTTGTGAAACCAGATTGGATTCGGGGTGAGGGTACTTTAGGAAAGAGTAATTCAATTAATGATTTATGAAAACCTTTTAGAAAAGCCTATGTAAATATAGCCTCTACTGACCTAGAACAATCCGTGTAAGATGATATTTGAGCTAATGTTATCGCTACGTACAAGTGCGAAAAAGTTTGTAAAAGAATGCAGATGCAAAAAGATAGATTAAAACCCTCAGTTTAGCATGTTTAACTTGTTAACGAAAACGGTTCAGTTAAAGGTCGAATTCATTGTTTAAGTTGATTTAATGCAAAATAAGAAGGGTGCAAGATGCATACAAATAAAATAAAGTTCAATTGTCCATTGGTTTATTTTATAAGGTCGGTTGCTTATGCGACTTTGGCGTGTCATCGGATATGGAGTGTACCCGAAGTAATATGAACACTTGGAAGGCAAGCGCGCTCGGTGCCAAAGCCGGGGAGGGCGCTAGAGTGTAGTCCCCTTTGTTAGTCTATAGAAAATAAGAAAAAGCTTTGATCCAAGTGGATCGGTACCTCACAGTCCCGACGTCAGATCTAGGCAGAGCTTCGCTTCTTGAACTTAAAAGGAGGATGAATTCAACACGGGATGGTGTGTTGAACTCAAGGATTTGAGTGCGTGAGACTTTTGTGAATGTTTATGTGTGTATACCGTGCTAGACGGTATATTTTGTGGGACCCATGTGTGGGCACTAAAACTAGGAAGAGAGGTTGTGAGAAGAGAGGTTTTCTTGTGTGGAAAACTTATTTGAATAGGTCGTGCATAAGGGGGTATATATAGGAGAATAGTCGAGCGAAAATAGGAAAGACAGGGGAAAAAGCCACACCAGGGAGCCACATAGGCCTATGCGGTTTGGGGGGCAAATCGCATAGCCTTATGCGGTTTGTACCCTGAGCCGCATAGCCTGTTTTGATTTGCTGGTGTGGTTTTAATTCCGTGATTTCGTATTTCCTTAATCCGGTTCATCAAATCTTGGAAATATTCGACAATATCTCCTTGCTTGTGCTCCAAGTAGACCTAGTATGACCTACTAGAGGGTTTGTGTGTGATTTCATGGTCCTTGGGAAGCGGGCCAAGAAAGTATTTGGGTTCGGTTTTGGGCCCGGGACCCGAAAATGTAAAAAGGGTGTATTTGCATAGATTTTGTGAAATAAGATGATCCGTGAGGCCGTATTTCTCAAAGGAGGGTGCTAAATAGCGGTTTTAGCTACCGGGCCTAAATGTAAGGAATTTAGGAATGCTGAATTAGACCTTGTTAATGTAAAAGGGCCAATTGTAATGCGAATGCGAAGCTCCTGCCAGACGAAGCGGGACGCGAGCCAAGCTAGACTCTAAATGGACGACTGAACATTTATTTAAGCGTGATGCGAAGCGACCCGACTCATTTTAACATTTCAAACGATTTAATATGAATTCGACATAGTTAGAACCGTTTAAGAACGTTAAAACATGGGTAATAGAAGTCCGTGTTACATCACAGGGTTTTGTTTGGGAGGGTACGGATATGGGTATCCACAGAGCCCCCAGTTTGACTGAGCTCGGATTAGAGCGTTAGTCAAACTCCACGACCATATCCGGACCATTACAGTCTTGATATAGTCAGCGGAACGAAGCATGTGTCCATGGGTGAGACGAGGACTTCGAACCGGGCTAAACGGGGAGGGGCGTACATGTTTAAGGACATGACGGTCCGTGCATACTGTGAGGGCCTGCCGGCCTGCTGAGTGCCTTCGTTGTGCTTGTCGTGCTGTCGTGTAATGCCGTCGTATATGTTTAGCGTAGTCGTATGCTTAATGCTGTTGCTTGTAGTGTAACGTTCTCATGTGGCGTGTGGTCATGTGCAATGGTGCAATGTGTGACTAATCTCGTGTAGGAGCGTACGTGTAAGGGTTGCAGTGCTTGTGTTTGGATGTGTTTTGTAAGGTACTTGTGCTTAAACTCGCCGAGGAGCGTCTATGTAGAGTAAAATGCTTGTAGTTGGGTATATTGCAGAGTATTTATTGCTTGGACTCGCCGAGGAGTGTCTATGTAGTTGCTATTATGTGTGGTTGCTACCGTTGCTTGGCCTCGCCGAGGAGTGCTTTGTGCTTGTGCTCGGTCTCGTGGAAGAGTGTAGATGTTTCGTTTCGTAAAGAGTGCGGGTGCTTCGTCTCGTAAGGAGTGCGGGTGTTTCATCTCGTAAAGAGTGCAGGTGCTTCGTGTATGTGCTCGTGTATAGTGCTTGTAGTTGTATAGTGCTGATGCAGATGCTTTGTGTTTATGTTTCGCTGGAGGAGGGGAATGATAATCCATTCAGGATGCTTTGTAGGTTTGCTTAAAGGTGATTCGCTAGGAGGGTGCTAGTCCGCCGGGGAAGAATGTATATGTATGGTCTCGCCGAGGAGCGTAGGTGTAGTTGTAATTGTGTGTTTAGTGAAGATGTTCGTGTAGAATGTTTGTGTTTGGACTCGTTGGGGAGTGTATGTGTAAATGTTATTGTATGCGTTGGTTTTCTGCTGGGGAATATGATGTTTAGAGGGGACTCGCGTGGAGTGCACGCGTTTTTGTAATTGCTTTGCCTTGAGACTTGTTGTGGAGTGCTGATGCTTTAAGGACTCCTTTGGGGATACCTGTATAAGTGTGTAGACTTCATGGGGAGGAAGTAATACTCCGTAGGGATGTGTAAAAGAGGTGAGGACTCGTGAAGAGTGTTCGTGCTTCTGCTTCTGTACCATATATTAAATGCTTAATACACTAGTATGGCGGACTGTTGGTGATGCCTTAAACGAGGCGTAGCGCATAATGTATGTGCTAGTGCTTGTGGCGGACTGTAGGTGACGCCTTAAATGAGGCGTAGCGCATAATGTATGTGCTAGTGCTTGTGGCGGACTGTAGGTGACGCCTTAACCATGAAAGCTTGCGTGTGTGAATAAAAATACTTAGGCTTGACGAGCCCAATATGGAGAGACAACGTGGAACAAAACACGCCTCTGAAATTGCCTTGTTGACTAGTGATTCTTCCGGGGAATCTCTTATCAATTGGCGACTTCAAGAGCGAACTCATTCACACATGTCGCGGCTTCAAATCCGGAATAATTCGAATCTTGCGATTTTCTCTTCCGAATTTCTTCAATTTCGCCTGCTTTGACCGTGAGACGTGGTATCTGGTGATTCGTTTGGATTCACGTGATACTCATCTCTCTCGGACTTGGGGTGCGTGGTGCTTGGGATGCTTCTTGGACATGTCAGGGTGTTTAGACCTATGTTCGGGTGGTTGTTTGATGCACACATGAAAGTGTTATGCTTTTAGCGTGCATGCTCTTGTTTGTAGCGGTTCTGGAGGTGTCGCTCAACCGTAGATGCTTATGTTGATGTGGGTATTTATAGCAAGGGTGACCTTCAAAAATGCGAAAAATTATCCCATTTTTCGTGATTGAGGATGGGTGTATGTGAGCCCCCAGTTTGACCGAGTTATAATGTATAACGATAGTCAAACTATGTAAAAGGTTATGGGTTGTAGTAGGATAAGGGTGTTTTGGGATTACCCACTCGAGTTTGACTAGGTTTTGTATGAAAACTGAGTCAAAGTGTAAGAAGGATGTGCTTGGGAGAAGGTGCTTTGGATTACCCCCTCGAGTTTGACTAAGTTTTGGATGAAAACTGAGTCAAAGTGTGTGGTTTTGAAATTTCCCCCGTAGTTTGGCTTAATTTGATTGAAATTAAGGCAAAATGGAGAAAAATGTAGCGTGGGCGGAGTAGGCGGCCCAGCTGTGTCAGAGTCGTGCTGAGACGGCTCCGGTTCAGCATGACTTTGACGAGTACCGTTATCGTCATCCCTAGGTGTTTTGGTGATCTTGTGTAATAAGGATTGTGTGAACCCTTCCTTACATGATCGTTTGTTGTAGCTTGGCTTGAACATTGTAGTTGTTTTTTGTTGTCTTTCGCTTCCGTGCTGTGTTGTGCTTCCCTGGACCTGCGTAGTTAGTAGGCTCGGGTTTGAAAGTGAAATGATTCCCGATTGGGATGTTTGGATTAAAATGTTTTTGTTGAAAAATTATTTTAGTGAAAGATTCATTTTAGTTGTCGAAATGAGCTTAAAAAATGAACGCTTGAAACGTCTGTTGTAAGGCTTCATGCAAGATGAAAAAATGTTTGACGTTGTGAGCTTGAGCTGGAGTTGTGAAGACCGTGGAGGGTCGCTTGGGTGTGAAGGTTGAAAAGCCCCCAGTTGTCGAGGATGAGAATTCGGTTGAATCTCATGACAACACGGAGTGGGATGTAGTGCTTGATTCGGTTGTGCTTTGTGTAAGCTGCCTACGTATCCACGAATGTGGAATCAAACCGGCGTAGTTCGATAGTACTTTCGCTCAAAATGTGTTAACTCGAGTGAGTTAAATTCGAAAAATGTTTTTTCTCAAAGTACGTTCTCGAGTGGTGAGTTAAAGATTTGAGATACGTTTTTGAAAGATACATTTTGCTCGTGCGAAAGCGTGTATTTGCAGAAGTGAAGTGCAAAAGTGCTTTTATATTAACTCGAGTGTTGAGTTAATTTTGAAAGGTGATTAGCTAATTTGAGGGTGCATTGCCTCGTGTAAGTTTGAAAAAGCGTGTCACTCCATGGGAGCGCTTTGAAAACTGGTGAGTTTTTGGAAGGTGCGGCTTAAATGTCGCTAAATTGTTTGATTGGAAGAGAAATGACTCGATATGTAAGTCGATGTTTGTGGAATGCTTAAGATGACGAAAAGTTTGCAAAACAGATGAATCATATGCGTAACTTAAGACACGACGGTTGCATGGATGTCACATTTGGGAACACGTGCGTTGGTGGAGCCCCCAGTGGTGCTTGCTTGTCTGTGATGGGATGTTGTTGTTCCTGCAAAACAGAGTTAGACTAAAAAGCAGAGTACTACTCCTAGGTCTAGGACGACTTTGCCTCGACGTATTCGTTTTAGACGCCTCGATAAAGAAACAGTTTGCCTACGATTTTTGTGAATTTTTGTGGACACATCCTTAGCATGGAAGGCTTTGGACGGAAGAATGTTTTGTGGATTTTTGTAAAAGGTTGGTTGAGCTCGGGAGAGCGGCCTACGTATCCGTGGGTACGGAATCAAACCTAGCGTAGTTCCGAAGAGCACGTTTAAGGGCATGCCGGCCCGGAAGTATGTTTGTTTTTGTGGAAAGGTGCGTGTTTAAGGACCCGCCGGTCGAAGAGGTGTATTGTGTTTTGTAAAGAGGTGCGTGTTTAAGGACCCGCCGGTCCAGGAGGTGTTTTTGTGAAAAGGTGCGTGTTTAAGGACCCGCCGGTCCAAGAAGTGTGTTATGTCGATACATTGCATCCTAAGGGTGGGTTCTCCTCAGTCGATCTGGGCTGTTTGTTGCTTCTGTCGAGTCTTCAATTTGGACTTTACAAAGACTTGGCCACTTGTTTCTGGGTTTCGGTAATTCTCACCCTTGGGAGTTCGGCCCCTTGCTTATTGATTTCTAAGCTTTTTGACTTCTTGAGCTTTTGACTTCTAAGCTTTTGACTTCTTAAGCTTTTTGCTTAAATGTTTTGCCCCTTGATTCGGAGCTTTGAGATTTTTGCTTTTTGGTGACTTTGGTTTTTGATCTTTGTTCCTTGTATTCCCGTTTGGTTTGAGAATATCTCACGCCCTGTGTGGCTTGGGCTTGAGCTCGGACCTTGCTAAACTCTATGGCTCGGTGGTCATTCGTGATCGTGTGTCTATCACGCCGGGCTCCTTTGACAAGTTCGTTTGCTTATCAGGCACGCGATCGAGTACGCGGAGGGCGATCCAGGAATACTCGTACTTTTGGTCGCGATCAAATTCATGATCACTGTGGAGCTCCAAATTAATGGATCCTCCTCCAAAAGCAGCGGAGTAGTAGACCACAAGCAGACTAGTGAACCTTAGGTGTTTAGTCGTCAGAAGCTTTCTTGTCTTTGTGTCTTTGATTAGTTGTTGACTTGGACCTTCGTACCAGGCCTAGACCTCCTTAGGATAGCTGTTCCTGGGATGCAATGTATGTTGGAGGAAAATTGTGTCTTTTTATGGGAAAAGTGTGTAAAAAGAAAGCTGGGTTGTAGGCAAACTTATTCCTTTATCGATTTGTTAAAAATGTCGTACATCGGAGACTCGATTGCCCTAGACTGAGATTGACTCAATGCTTAAAAACTCGACCCATATTGAAAAGACTCGAATTTCTTGAGGAGATCCGTGAGATCGTCGGTGGCGCCGTGATGTATACTTTGCTGGGTGCTCGAGACGCACATGTCTCGGATGTGATTGATGCTTGCGTCGGGACTCGGTTCACGTATTCGTAGATTCGTCTTTTGGTTTTGCAAAAGTTTTGTTTTTGGCGAAAAGCAGGATGTTTTGTTGAGCAAAAATGCGTTGTCACATTTGGGCTCGATGTAAAAGGTGTTTTGAAATCATGTCCGATAAGCTCGTGTTAACAGTATGTCGTTATAGGCTCATCGTGAGTCGATTCAGAGTAGCGATAGGCTATCCGAATCGAGGATGTTTGAAAATGTGATGAAGACGGTTATTGTAGGATTTTAAGAGTATAAACTGGTTTTATTTAAATCCTTTTAGCCAAGATCAATCGCAAGTATTGAACTAATTAACATATTCAAGTGAGATGAAATCACATACCTTCACGCAGCGGAATAAGATCAATAATAAGAAGGAATGAGAATATAAGAAATCCAAGAACCCAAAGAACCAATAAGCACCCCAAGTGTGATGCCTCCAATAGTATCCACACAAGCACGAAACTGCTACCGGTATGCTAGTACCAAAAGGACCACCAAATCTCACAAAGAAACTCTTTTCTTAATATATGGAATTACTTGTTGTAAAACTTATAAATAAACCCTCTATAGGCACCCCATATATATAGTGAGATTGGAGAGGCCTAGGTTTCCATAAACCTAATCCTAGACAGTTTCTATAAACTGTTTTAGGCAGCAGCTAGGATATCTTTTAGTATATCCTGATAATTAAATAATGAATTCTAGTCATAATATAATTATCCCGTACATGTTGTGTGTGACCCATTGGGCCCACTTAAGAGCTACTAGACACATAACCCATATTATGTATCAGACCGACATTGGTCTCTAGCAAGACTTATCGACCACATAGACTTAAGCGGGTATAATTCTTATAGGACCGGGACATAACTCCTTCAGTCTCCCACTTGTACATGTCCTCATGAGAATAACACCAAATCTCTTTGCTTCTATTGTTCCAATTGAGAATGAGGTGGGATAAGTGACATCCTCATAGATCTCAATCATTTTCTCGAATCTCTGAGTTAACTTGTCAAAAGAGCAGATGGATGACCGACCATCCCATCTGAGCGCGGCCACGCATTTCACAAGTCACACTCTTCGAGTGGCCAAGAAACAATAAACTTTCTCAACAAGAAAGGAGCAAATCCCATCTTGTCTAACCACATCCTATCACACGGTCCATGCACACCCAATGACCATCCGTGATCCCCTTTTACGGCAGACGAGGAATAGTATCAAAGTATACACATCACAAGCGCAGAATAGTCATAGACTCAGGTCTAAAGACGGTAAGCAAGTATCAACTTGCAAAGAACCATACTGACACTAAGCGAATCCTTAGTAAGGCTCTAACTGCGGGTCGGTCTAGTGCGTATCCACGTATACACACCCATGTGCCTGGCTTGGTACATCGCTACCTATGACTCGTGGAACGTAGTCATCAACCAGCTCACAAACTAGTCATTTTCGAGTATTCGATTTGTCCCAACATAATACTCTGACTAGAGACATAAATAACCACATCCTCTAAATAGGGTTCCACTACTAAGTCACGCACTTAGTAATCCTATTAATCGATGTCTTTGTTATTTCAGGACTAAGACAATTCAAAATGATTTGAATAAAATGCACTTTCATTAATTAAGGCAAAAATAGTTACAAACATTCAGCATAAAATTAAAATCCTCCCACTAAAACAAAGATCTCCTAAATAGGGCTAAGACCATTCGCTCATGTGTCTAAGGCCTATCGCAGCTCTATGATTCTCATGCTTAGGCTGCGGGAGGGGCTTTGTTAGAGGATCAGCAACATTCGCTTCCGTTGGGACTCTGCATATCTTGACATCACCTCTCTCCAGAATCTCTCTGATTAGATGAAATCTTCTGAGTATGTGTTTGGATTTTTGATGAGACCTTGGTTCTTTCGCCTGCGCTATAGCACCATTATTATCGCAATAAAGGTCTATAGGGCTTGAACTGCTAGGAACAACTCCCAGTTCATCAATGAACTTCTTAATCCAAATAGCTTCCTTTGATGCTTCTGAAGCAGCAATGTACTCAGCTTCTGTGGTAGAGTCAGCCACAGTGCTTTGCTTGGAACTCCTCCAAACAACAGCACCCCCATTCAGACAAAAGACAAAACCAGACTGTGATCTGAAGTCGTCCTTATCGGTCTGAAAGCTAGCATCCGTGTAACCATTTACAACGAGCTGCTCCTCTCCTCCTTATATCAAGAATAAATCTTTAGTCCTTCTGAAGTACTTAAGAATGCTCTTGACTGCAATCCAGTGATTCTCACCCGGATTTGATTGGTATCTACTCGTCACGCTTAAGGCGTAAGCCACATCGGGACGAGTACATAACATGGCATACATGATAGAACCTATGGCTGAAGCATATGGTATCTTACTCATGCGTTCTAGCTCATCTTGTGTCGAGGGACACTGAGTCTTGCTTAGATTTATGCCATGTGACATAGGTATAAACCCTCTCTTAGAATTATCCATATTGAACCTCTTCAGGACTTTATCAATATAATTGCCCTGACTTAGCCCAATAAGCCTCTTAGATCTATCTCTATAGATCCTAATTCCTAAGATGTAGGCTGCTTCACCTAAGTCTTTCATGGAGAAACATTTTCCAAGCCAATCTTTCACAGATTGCAGCATTGGAACATTGTTCCCAATCAGGAGAATATCATCGACATAAAGGACTAGGAACACTACTGCACTTCCTTTTACCTTCTTGTACACACAAGGTTCTTCTTCGTTTTTAATGAAGCCAAATTCTTTCACTGCCCCATCAAAACGAAGATTCCAACTCCGAGAAGCTTGTTTTAGTCCATAAATGGACCTTTGAAGCTTGCATACCTTTCTAGCATCTGTGGACTTAAAACCTTCGGGTTGTGTCATATACACATCTTCTGTCAAGTTCCCATTCAGGAAAGCTGTTTTAACATCCATTTGCCAAATTTCATAATCATGAAATGCCGCAATAGCTAGAAGGATCCTAATGGATTTAAGCATTGCTACCGGTGAGTAAGTTTCATCATAGTCTACACCATGAGTTTGTTTGAAACCTTTAGCCACCAAGCGAGCCTTATAGACATCGATATGTCCATCCATGTCAATCTTTTTCTTGAAAACCCACTTACAATCAATGGTCTTTGCACCATCGGGTAAATCAATCAAAGTCCACACTTTGTTGTGGTACATGGAGTCCATTTCGGATTTCATGGCCTCAAACCATTTCTCAGAATTTGGGCCCATCATTGCTTCTTTATAGGATGTAGGTTCATCATTTTCTATCAAATATAGATCACGAAACCTCTCTGGATCCTTCCCAAAATTAGGTCTTAGTGACCTACGCGGGATGATATCATTAGAAACTGGGTCGACGGTGGACGGGTTCAAGTCATCTCGTGTGACTAGCCCGTCATCTACCGCGGTTTGTACAATGGGTGAGTTCAAGTCATCTCGTGTGACTAACCTGTCATCTACCACCTCGTTAGGCATAGATGACTCATGTACTTCTTGAACTTCTTCAAGATCAACCTTATTACTCCCACTATTCTCTTTGGACAAAAACTCTCGTTCCAAAAAGACTCCTGTTCGAGCAACAAACACCTTGTTCTCGGAAGGATTGTAAAAGTAGTAACCCTTGGTTTCTCTAGGATAACCAACAAAAATGCATTTGTCAGATTTAGGACCTAGCTTTTCAGGAATCAATTTCCTAACAAAAGCTTCGCATCCCCAAATTTTCATAAAAGACAACTTAGGGACCTTTCCAGTCCACATCTCATAAGGCGTCTTTTCAACTGACTTAGAGGGACACCTGTTTAGTGTATACGCGGAAGTCTCAAGTGCATAGCCCCAAAAAGATATCGGAAGGTTTGCGTGACTCATCATAGATCGAACCATATCCAGGAGGGTTCGATTCCTCCTTTCGGATACACCATTCATTTGCGGTGTTCCCGGTGGAGTGAGTTGTGACAAGATTCCACAACTCCTAAGATGATCACTGAAATCATAGCTCAAATATTCACCACCTCGATCCGATCGAATGGCTTTAATTGTCTTGCCCAATTGATTCTGTACTTTATTTTGGAACTCTTTGAATTTATCAAACGTTTCCGACTTGTGTTTCATTAAATAAACATAGCCATACCTACTGAAGTCATCAGTAAATGTAATGAAGTACTGAAATCCTCCCCTAGCTGTGTGACTCATAGGACCGCATACATCTGTATGTATCAATCCTAATAAGTCAGATGCCCTTTCATTGTTACCATTGAAAGGCGTTTTTGTCATCTTACCAAGCAAACAAGACTCGCATACATCATAAGACTCAAAATCAAAATGATCTAATAATCCATCACTATGGAGTTTTTGTATGCGTTTCTCATTTATATGGCCCAAGCGACAATGCCACAGATAAGTAGGATTGGAATCTTTAGATTTCAACCTCTTTGCATTATTAATGTTATAAACCTGCTTAGTTACATTCAGAACATACAAGCCATCACAAATATAAGCTTGACAATACACAATACCATTACGCATAATAGAACAACTGTTGTTCTTTATTGAAATATCAAAACCTTTCGTGTCCAAACAAGAAACGGAAATAATATTCCTGCTAATGGCAGGTACATGAAAACAGTTCTCAAGTTCCAAAACTAAGCCAGAAGGCAATTCTAAATGAAATGTTCCTACAGCTAATGCAGCCACTCTTGCTCCATTGCCCACGCGTAGGTCCACTTCACCTTTTGCCAATGCTCTACTGCTTCTCAGACCCTGCGCATTGCGATAGATGTGAGAACCACATCTGGTATCAAGTACCCAAGATGTAGAGCAATATGAAGTAACATTAACTTCAATAACATTAATACCTGAAGAAGTGGAAGCGCCATTCCTCTTCCTCCGATCCTCAATGTAGGCTGGACAATTCCTCTTCCAATGCCCCTTGCCATTGCAATAGTGACAAACATCATCAGGAGAAACCTTCCTTTTAGGAGCTGACTGCTTTTCAGGTTTAGCCTTAGGTTCAGCCTTGGTATCAGTTACCTTAGCTTTACCTTTGCCCTTACCCTTAAAGCCTTTACCCTTCCGTACCATAAGCACTTCAGGGGTCACGCCTTTCCTAATGTTAGGCTCTGCAGTCTTAAGCATTCCGTGCAACTCTTGTAACGTTCTTTGCATATCATGCATGTTATAGTTTAGCACGAAATCCTTGTAGATCGTTGGCAAAGACTGAAGTACAATATCAGTGGCCAACTGTGTGCTTATCCCAGCGTCGAGTTTCTCTAAGTTATCAAAATAACTTATCAACTTCAACACATGAGGACTCACTGGGTCTCTTTCACCCATTTTGCAATCAAATATTGCCTTGACCGTGTTGTACCTTTCAGTTCTCGCCTGTTCCTGAAACATCGCTTTCAGGCTAGCGGTCATCTCAAAAGCCGTTGTATAATTTTCATATTGCTTCTGCAGCTCAGAATTCATAGTCGTCAATATGAGACAACAGACATCAGTGTTGTCACTTGAATGAGTCTTATAATCGGCAAGTGTTGCCTCATCATCCTCATCATCAGAAATAGCAGGAAGCACCGTCTCAAGGACGTAATCCTTTCTTTCCTATTTGAGCACAATTCTGAATGATCGATACCATTCAAGTAAATTTGAACCGTTCAACTTTTCCTTCTCAAGAACGGAGCGAATCGAGAATGAGTTCTGTGTAGACATCTCTAGACCCAAAACAAAACGGAATAATTAATATACTGAAATATGTAACAAATGCTTAAACAATTTTAAGACTTAACCATGCACACAATCCCTCAAGCATGCACAATATTCCAAGATCCCAAATGTTAAGCACTTTAAGTGAGCTTTGGCTCATCGCCCAAAGTACAAAACACTAAGGTAGACATCCTCACATGTCAATTACATCCCTATGTAATTCTTAGTCGGTTAGTATGAAACTAACCTCTTGCCTCAAGGCTCAAGCCTTACTTGACAGCCTCGTTAAGCGAACCAAAAAAAAACTTATGAGCAACTGGCTTGCTCATCCACTCATTTTACGTGACTAGGTTAAGCACCGCTTTGGCAGTCACTTAGCTTAGTGAAGCAAACTTATTGTGGTGTTCTAATGTGGAAAGACAATGCTTAATATTCCGGAGGGATATGAAAAATAGGTCCTAAACATGTTCCTATGTAATGCATATGAGCAATCAATCACGCAAGTCTCAAACATACATCATTCATGCTTAGATTACAAAACAAGAACATATTAAAACCCACTCATGATTCATAATTATTAGATAATTCATAATCATGTATAATTCCATTAATTTGGTCGATAAAAACAGAAAATCCGCAAAAATCAAAGAACAACGCGAACTGGACTGATTTGACAAGTGAACCGATCGGTTCACAAGTCAAACCGGTCGGTTCGACCCCCAAACCGATCGGTTTAGACCAAACCGATCGGTTTACGCTATTCGATTTTTACATCACTTCCCGTAACGTGTAAAACCGATAGGTTTCAGGTAAACCGATCGGTTTTAGCCTTTTACAAAAGTTTTTCGTGATTTTCATTACAATTTTATCCTTCCCTTTAATTTATTCCAATCGAATCTTTCATCGTCAACAAAGGAATAAATATCTTAGGGTTCTTTAGAAATCGTTTTAGGGCAAAACAAATATATAAAATAACAACATGATTTTATAAATTAAAAACTCAATTTCATAATTCAAATATTAAATTCATAAATTGAAATAGCCCTAAACATGTTTCTAACAGATCTCAAATATTCAAATTCATCACAACAATTAAATCTCTCATAACCAATTATGAGCCAAGATTTAATAGTTAATTTGAACAATACTCACGACATGGCTCTGATACCACTGTAGGATTTTAAGAGTATAAACTGGTTTTATTTAAATCCTTTAAGCCAAGATCAATCGCAAGTATTGAACTAATTAACATATTCAAGTGAGATGAAATCACATACCTTCACGCAGCGGAATAAGATCAATAATAAGAAGGAATAAGAATATAAGAAATCCAAGAACCCAAAGAACCAATAAGCACCCCAAGTGTGATGCCTCCAATAGTATCCACACAAGCACGAAACTGCTACCGGTATGCTAGTACCAAAAGGACCACCAAATCTCACAAAGAAACTCTTTTCTTAATATATGGAATTACTTGTTGTAAAACTTATGAATAAACCCTCTACAGGTGCCCCATATATATAGTGAGATTGGAGAGGCCTAGGTTTCCATAAACCTAATCCTAGACAGTTTCTATAAACTGTTTTAGGCAGCAGCTAGGATATCTTTTAGTATATCCTGATAATTAAATAATGAACTCTAGTCATAATATAATTATCCCGTACATGTTGTGTGTGACCCATTGGGCCCACTTAAGAGCTACTAGACACATAACCCATATTATGTATCAGACCGACATTGGTCTCTAGCAAGACTTATCGACCACATAGACTTAAGCGGGTATAATTCTTATAGGACCGGGACATAACTCCTTCAGTTATGTTCGTTTTCATACATTTGGTTTGAAAGAGGGTTAGATTGAAGCGACTGTTGAGCCACTTGATCTAACCGTGAAGGATTCATGGGATGATGCTAGTTCATTCCCGGAGAGATGTTTAGATTAAAATGGCGGTAGGCCATTTGAACGGTAGATTTCGAAAAATGTTTATTTCAAAAGAGATGTTAAAAGGCCGTGAGCCGATTGATTTTGTTTTCAAAGGGACTTCCACGAGAATGGGTTAACACTCTCGGGTTTGAAAATATTTCGTAATAAATGGGTTACGATGACTGTGGGTCATGTAATTCATTTATGTTTGGAAGTGTCACAAGAATAAGGGGATTACTCTTGGATGTGTTGAAGAGACTGCTTGTCTGGATCAAACCATCATGACTATAGGTCATTTGGTTCAAAGGAAGGATTTCAAAAATGTGATGAGAGTTTTGTGAAAGACAGCTTGTCGTGCTTTGACAAAGGGTTTAGAAAGTGTTTGAACTAGAGACGCGTTGACACGTTCCTGACTCGATGTTTGAAGAGTGTGATTGGCCCAATATAACGGTATGTCGTTGTGGGCCGGTTGTAGATTGCGATAGAATTGCTTGGGGTGAACCTATGATAGCGAAAAGCTAGTTGGGTTGCAGATGTGAAGGTGGGACATGGACGGGTTTACACGTCCACATGTTTTTTTTGCTTAGGAGGAATTGGGCCAAGATCATTTGGTCTGAAGAAAAGTCCATGAGATTGGGCTTGGCCATTCTCGGGTTTTGTTTGCTTGCAAAAGATAATTTTTGCTGAATTGAGTCGACTTTGGGTCGTTCGGCCCAAAGAGATTTGTGAAGTGCTTTATCTGAAAAGTGTTTTGCTAGGAATTGGCGTACGATGACCGTGAGTCATGTAGTCCATTGATGTGTTTGAAAGGTCTCGGAAATGTAGTGATTATTCCTGGACGTTTGAAGAGATTTGCGATTGGGTCGAATCGAGCTAGGTATAGACTAGTTGACTTGACATGAAAATGCTGTTTCGAAATGTGAAGGGCCGCAAGCCGCTTAGAATGAAAAGTCTCCAAGAATGTGACGAGATTGTCGGGTTTTGCTTTATAAAAATGCTTTGGGATGAGTGGGTTACGACGGCCGAGGGCCATGTAGTCCAATTGTGCTTTGAAAAGATTCGGGAATGTAATGATTATTCCCGAGTGATTTGTGAAGGATGCTTAGTGGGTTGAATCGAAATAGTGGAGGATTATTTAGTTCGACCCAGAGCTTCGAAAAGTGTTTATGTCGAAGTTGAAAGAATTTTGAAACGCGATTATTTCAAAATGAAAGAGCTTTGCTTGTTTTGTAGGAAACATGAGTATTTTTGAAAAGAGTTTGTTTCAAAAATGAGAGTGTCGTTGTTTGTTTTGAAAAAGCGTGAAGCTTTTTGAAAATAGCTTATTTCAAAAGTGATAGTGTGTTGCTTGTTTTGTAAAAATGAGAAGATTTTTGAAAATGGTTTATTCCAAAAATGAGAGTGTGTAGCTTGTTTTGTAAAAGTGAAAAGATTTTTGAAAAGGGGTTATTTCAGAAATCGAGAGTGTATTGATTGTTTTGTAAAGGCGACGAGATTTTTGAAGAGAGCTTATTTCAAAAATGGAGAGTGTATTAATTTAGGAGGTGAGAACGCGTGTGCCGTGTGCGCATCTCGTCTCGATTTTGAAATGCGTTTGCTTTGCAATCGTCGAACCTATGTTAACGGTTCGTCGTTAAGGGCTCGAGTCTAGATGCATGAAAAGGATTCGACTCGAGAGCGGTTAGCTAGTCGAGTCGAGGATGTTGAGAATGGATTAGGTTGTGTGGGTAAGATTTGCATCAACGTTCATTTTAAGCATTCATTTTAGCTCATTTATTTGTTTAGGAAGACCTTTTAAACTTGAAAAAGGAGGTTTTCGAAAAGGATTTAGCTAAAGGGAAGCTTTTGAGACGAGGATGTGTGCGCACATCTCGTTTCGATGTTAAAAGATTTTGCTTTGCACCCGTCAAACTAATGTCGGTGAATTGCCGAGGTGAGCTCGAGTTCGGATGTGTAAAAGAGAAAGGATTCGACTGGAGATTGGTTAGCAAGACGAGTCGAGGATGTTAAAAATGGAGTCTAGGCCGTATGACCTAGAGGATCGAATCCACGAGCTTGGCTTTTAATCCTTGCTCGAGTTTTTGCTTGTTAGTGAAAAAGGGAATTTTGAGAAAGCTTGTTTCAAAAATTCGCGATAGTTTTACTCGAAAAGTGTTAGCTTTGTTAGATGTTAGGTTCATTTATCTTTGAAAAGTTTAAGCGAGTTTTCGAAGATATGAATGCAAATGTTCATTTGAAAAAGACCATGGAGTGCATAGCTTCGTACTTGTACGTATGACTCAAAAAGGGTGAAAAGGGTCAGTCGGGTACACCTCCAACTACCTCGAGTACGCTTTGGCAGATACTTAACCCCTTTATTTCCTTACGCCGGGGCGATAGGTTTTCTAAAGGGAGCACTGGGGCGGTCGAGATAGCCGTTTACGGCAAGCCGTGGAGGGGCAAGAGGAAAGTGAGTCCGGCTTGTGCTTTATCGAGTGGGCAAGCCTGCATGTGGGAACCACCTCTCGAGGGTGCAAAGGGTGCCTAGATTCCAAAAGAAATGGACTCTAAACGAATGTGCATAGCTCAAATATGTATACATGGATTGTTCAAGGCTTTCAAGTTTCACCTCTTTATTTTTAAAAAGAAAAAGCTAGTTTTAAGTTTTAAAAATAAAATCTCCCCAGCGGAGTTGCCAAACTGTGGAACCCGGGATCGGACGAGGGACCCAACTCGGCGTCTTGCGTAAGGGCGCTTTAAGTTAAAAAGACTAATTTAGAAAAACCTTTAAACTGTTTAGGAGTCGCCACCTAATTATCGCGGAAATTAGGAACCTGCTATCATGTCCTAAGCCTAAAGACATGTCCTAGATTTTGGAGCACGCCGAAACCCCTAGATCTAAGGCTTGTGAAACCAGATTGGATTCGGGGTGAGGGTACTTTAGAAAAAGAGTAATTCAATTAATGATTTATGAAAACCTTTTAGAAAAGCCTATGTAAATATAACCTCTACTGGCCTAGAACAATCCGTGTAAGATGATATTTGAGCTAATGTTATCGCTACGTACAAGTGCGAAAAAGTTTGTAAAAGAATGCAGATGCAAAAAGATAGATTAAAACCCTCAGTTTAGCATGTTTAACTTGTTAACAAAAACGGTTCAGTTAAAGGTCGAATTCATTGTTTAAGTTGATTTAATGCAAAATAAGAAGGGTGCAAGATGCATACAAATAAAATAAAGTTCAATTGTCCATTGGTTTATTTTATAAGGTCGGTTGCTTATGCGACTTTGGCGTGTCATCGGATATGGAGTGTACCCGAAGTAATAAGAACACTTGGAAGGCAAGCGCGCTCGGTGCCAAAGCCGGGGAGGGCGCTAGAGTGTAGTCCCCTTTGTTAGTCCATAGAAAATAAGAAAAAGCTTTGATCCAAGTGGATCGGTACCTACCTGGTCCTGACGCTTCAGATCTGGGCAGAGCTTCGCTTCTTGAACTTAAAAGGAGGATGAATTCAACACGGGATGGTGTGTTGAACTCAAGGATTTGAGTGCGTGAGGCTTTTGTGAATGTTTATGTGTGTATACCGTGCTAGACGGTATATTTTGTGGGACCCATGTGTGGGCACTAAAATAGGAAGAGAGGTTGTGAGAAGAGAGGTTTTCTTGTGTGGAAAACTTATTTGAATAGGTCGTGCATAGGGGGGTATATATAGGAGAATAGGCGAGCGAAAATAGGAAAGACAGGGGAAAAAGCCACACCAGGGAACCGCATAGGCCTATGCGGTTTGGGGGGCAAATCGCATAGCCTTATGCGGTTTGTACCCTGAGCCGCATAGCCTGTTTTGATTTGCTGGTGTGGTTTTAATTCCGTGATTTCGTATTTCCTTAATCCGGTTCATCAAATCTTGGAAATATTCGACAATATCTCCTTGCTTGTTCTCCAAGTAGACCTAGTATGACCTACTAGAGGGTTTGTGTGTGATTTCATGATCCTTGGGAAGCGGGCCAAGAATGTATTTGGGCTCGGTTTTGGGCCCGGGACCCGAAAATGTAAAAAGGGTGTATTTGCATAGATTTTGTGAAATAAGATGAACCGTGAGGTCGTATTTCTCAAAGAAGGGTGCTAAATAGCGGTTTTAGCTACCGGGCCTAAATGTAAGGAATTTAGGAATGCTGAATTAGACCTTGTTAATGTAAAAGGGCCAATTGTAATGCGAATGCGAAGCTCCTGCCAGACGAAGTGGGACGCGAGCCAAGGTAGACTCTAAATGGACGACTGGACATTTATTTAAGCGTGATGCGAAGCGACCCGACTCATTTTAACATTTCAAACGACTTAATATGAATTCGACATAGTTAGAACCGTTTAAGTTAACGTTAAAACATGCGTAATAGAAGTCCGTGTTACATCACAGGGTTTTGTTTGGGAGGGTACGGATATGGTTATCCACAGGCGTGCATATGTATATCCTTTGAACTCCGTGGGGAGGTTTCGTGAAAAGGAAGGAGTGTCTCGTGTGATCCTGTATTTGTGTCGTTATTAAATGTTGATATACGTGTGTGGCGGCCTTTAGGTGACGCCTTAACCGTTAAGCGCATGTGCATAAGAAGAAATGTGTTTTGGGCCAACATGAATTAGGATCCATGAATAGGCCTAAAAGCGAAGAAGATTGCGTGAAAATAGGGGCACGAAAAACCGCTTTGACCCATGTGGTTTCGAGGCCCAGCCGAGATCGTCGTTTAAGTAGCTGAAAACAAACGAGAAAGGAAACTCGTAAGGTTTTCTAACTCAAAACATAGATTCTCGTGGGGTTCTTATCAAAATCTTCGTCATTCTTGCGTCACGCTAGGTTGTGACGGTGCTAGTGCTTTTGCATTATGTTTTGAACTCATGCTAGAGCGCTTGGATGTGCTACGCTTTGGTGCTTGATGCTTGAACCCATGCTCGAGTGCTTGAACTCATGTTCGAGTGCTAGGTGCTCTTATGCTTTAGTGCTTATGTTTAAACGCTTGCTCGCATGCATAATATCCGGTTTGGATGTATGTGTTGTTTGCTCATGTTGTCTCGTTTTGTGAAAACGATTGAGCTAAAACCGATTTTGCGAAAAATTGCGAAAAATTCCCCTATTTTTCGTTGATCTTGAGGAGTATACGGGGTTGAGCCCCCAGCTTGACCGAGTCAGGATGTGTAACGATGGTCAAACTTAGTGATGCGGCTACTTGAGTGAAAAAGTTTTTGTATTACCCCTTCGAGTTTGACTAAGTTTGGTATGAAACTGAGTCAAAATTTATTTTGCATTCGATTGCACCTTTGTAGTAGGACCATTTGTAGTGTAAAAACAAAGTCAGGATTGTGACTGTGCTTTTAATTTTTCCCCCTTAGTTTGGCTGACTTTTAGTGTAAAAACTAAGTCAAACTGGAAATTTTGCTTTCGTCCTTGCATGAAATGACATTTTTTTGTGGGGTGTCGGTCGTGCCTTTTGCAAAGCTGCCTACGTATCTACAGTGTGTGGAATCAGATTAGCGTTGTTCGGTATTTACACGTTTAAGGGTATGCCGGCCCGCGGGGTGTTTGAGCTAAGTCGAATTGTGAATTTGACTCGTTTTTGCTTTTGGGGTGTTATTGTTTTGAGGGTTGTTTGGTGTTATCTAGCGTGGATCACTCGTTGTAAGTGCGGGATGTATATCGCACTCATGGTGCATGAGTCAACCATAATGCTTGCGGGATAGGAATGTATGGCTTCCTAGTCTAAGGAGGTGCATTTGCTATCTGTAGATATTGGGAATATCGTAGATAATCCCCCAGTCTTAAGGTTTGGTGCAAAGAGATGGGTTATTTCCACCGTGAATGGCTGTTGTTGTAAATGGTGAACGATGGTTGTTCATTTGTTGTTTTGCTTGGGTACAGTATATCTACTACCGTCAGATATGGTGTATCCAATGTCTTCGGATAGACTGTGTCTAGAACTGTTGGATTAGGTGTATCAAGTTCCGTAGAGTGTGGTGTATCTAGTGTTGTTGGATAAGCTGTATCCAATGTCGTTGGATAGAGTGCGTTTTGTGTGGTTAGACATTTTGGGGTAGAGTGTATCCAGTGTCGTCGGACGTACTCCGTGTGCTTGACTGTATTTTGAGCATTGTGAATGCTCGCTTATGTCGTGCTTGGCGATCGCTTCATTTACCGCCTCGTACCTGCGTAGTTAGTACTCGAGAAAAGATGGTTTTTGAAAATGGCTCTCGCGCTTTTTGGAAATGGATAAAGCAGTTTTGCAAAAGAAATGTGCGAGGAGAAAAAGATGTTTCAAAGAGTGTGCTTTTGTCCAAAATGCAATAACTCGGGCATTGAGTTAAATTTTGACGAATTCTTTTCAAAGTGTATAACTCGATGTTGATTTAATCTTTAAAAAATGCTTCTTGTGGTGCATTCACTCGAGTGTTGAGTTGATTTTGAAAGATGCTTTTTGTGGATGCGGATGAGATGTTTCAAACACAGCGATGAATCATACGTGTGACTCGTGACTCGACAATGATAGGGATGTAAGTGACTGTGACACGTGCATCGGTAAAGCTTCCGGCTTGGCGACTCATGGCTGCTTCAGTGGCATGTTGTTGCTCCTGCAAAACGAACAAGGTTAGACGAAAAAGCAGAGTACTACTCCTAGGTCTAAAACAACTTTGTCTCAACGTAGTCGTTTTAACGCCTAGATAAAGAAACAGTTTGCCTTTGATTTTTGTGAATTTTTGTGAGGATGTCCTTGGCTTTGGAAGCTTTAGACATAGGGATGCTTTTGTGAAATTCGGTTGGGCTCGTGAGAGCGGCCTACATATCCACGTTTGTGGAATCAAACCTAGCGTATTTCGAAGGCGCATGTTTAAGGACAGGCCGGTCCGCCAAGTGTGTTTGTGAAATGTGTTTGTTTTTGTAAGGAGGTGCACGTTTAGGGACATGCCGGTCCGCAAAATGTGTATATGTAAATGAGCATTTTTAAGGACTTGCCGGTTCAAGTAGTGTGTTTTGTACAAAGGTGCGTGTTTAAGGACCCGTCGGTCCATGAAGGGTGTTTATGTGGGAAAGTGCGTGTTTAAGGACCCGCCGGTCCATGAAGTGTGTTTATGTGTTTGACCTTGATACATTGCATCCTAAGGGTAGGTTCTCCTTTGTTGGTCTAAGTTATTGCTCGTTGCTTTTGCTAAGTCTTCGGTTTGGAGTTTCAAAGACTTTGCCACTTGTTTGTGGGTTTCGATGATTCTTGACTTTTGCTTGCTTGGCCACATGCTAGAGGGCTTTCGGGTTTTTACTTTTGCTTTGTCCCTTGCTTAAAAGCTTTGAGATTTTATTTTGCTTTTTGCTTTTGCTTCTTTTGTCGTTTTTCTCTTTTTATTTATTTATTTATTTATTTATTTATTTATTTTTTTTTTATTTATTTTTTTTTTTTTTTGCTCTCTTTTTTTTGCTTTGATTGTATTCTCGTTTGTGTTTGAGAATACGCACGTCCTTTGTGGCTTGGGCTTGAGCTTAGACATTGCTAGACCTTGTGGTGGGCGGTCGCATGTGGTCGCATGTCTGTCACGCTGGTCTTCTCTGACAAGTTCGTTTGCTTATTAGGCACGCGAACGACTACGCGGAGGGCGATCCAGGAATACTCGTACTTTTGGTCGTGATCAAATTCATGACTACTATGGAGCTCCACATTGATGGATCCTCTTCCAAAAGCAGAGGAGTATTAGACCACAAGCAGACTACCGGACCTTAGGTGTTTAGTCGTCGGCGACCCTCTTGTTTTTGTGGCTTATGTTGATGTTGTCTTAGACCTTTGTACCCGGCCTAGACCTCTTTCAGATAGTTACTCCTAGGATGCAATGTATGTTGGTGCAAAATGTGTTTTTTGTATGTAAGTAAAAAGGGAAGCTAAGTTGTAGGCAAACTTATTCCTTTATCGATTTGTTAAAATGTCGTACGTCGAAGACTCGATTGCCCTAGACTAACAGAGTTTGGCTCGTTGCTTAAAAACTCGACCCGTATTGAAAAGACTCAGGTTGCTTGATGAGATCCGCGAGATCGTCGATGGTGCTTGAGTGTACGCCTTGTCGGTTGCTTTGTGATGCACGTGTCGGGGGTGCACGTTGATGCCTATGTGTCGAGAGTCGATTCACGCATACTTAGATCCATCTTGTCTTTGAAACGGTTTTGCGAGGGTGTTTCGAGTTGAAATGCATTGTCACATTTCGGCTCTGTGCAAGAGATGCCTTAAGATTGAACCCCATAAGCCCATGCTAACGGTTTATCGTTATGGCCTTGTCGTTGGGTTGTGATGCAGAACGAAAGTCTATCCAAGGTAGTAATGAGCTACTCGAATCGAGGGTGCTTTGAAAATGCGATGAAAACGGTTGTGCTCGTTTTCAAGCATTTGCTTAAGGAAGAGTTAAACCGAAGCGAGTATGAGCCACTTGGCCCAACATCAAAAGTCCATGGGATTGAGTTTGCACATTGCCGGGTTTTGTGCTTTTGCAAAAGAAGGGGTGCTTAATCCTAGAAGGCTTTGGGCTAGTGAAAACTTTTGAAAAATTCTTATTTCGAAAGAGGTGTAAAAAGGAAAAGGTCACGAGCCGTTCGATTTGTTTTTGTGAAAATCCTCGAGAATGGGTTGACATTCTCGGGTTTGAAGAGAGTTTTGCGATAGATGGGTGGTGATGACCGCGAGTCATGTAGCCCATTTGTGCTTTCGAAGTTTCGCAAGAATGTTGTGGTTATTCTTGGATGTTTCGAAAAGAGTGTTTGTGTAAGTCAAACCAAAGTGGGTGTGAATCAATTGGCTTGGGGAAAAGCATTTTGAAAAATGTTATTTCAAAATGTAGTGAGAGCGTGGTGAAAGCCGCTTGTCGTGTGTTGACGAGGATGCTTAGGAAGAATTTTGAGCTAGAAACGTTTTAGAACATTTCTGGCTCGATGTAAAAGATGTTTTGTGATAGAATCCAATAGGTTCGTGTTAACGGTGTGTCGTTAAGATCCTATTGTTGGATTGCGGCGGATGCTCGAAATGGCGTTAAGCTATTTGAGTCGAAGGTGTCAAAATGCGATAAGAACGAGTTTGCACGTCCACATGGATTTTGTCAAAGAAGAATTGGATCAAGGTGGTTTTGAGCCATTCGATCCGATGTTAGAGTCCACAAGATTGGGCTTGGCCATTCTTGGGTTTGGCGAAGGATGCTACTTGTTGGGCCGATTTGACGATGAGTCATTTGGCCTAATGAATTTTGAAAAAGAGTTTGCTTTGAGAGGTTCGAAAAAGCCATGGGCCGCGGGCTTGCTTTAAAAGACTCACCAAGAATGTGTTCTAATTCTTGGGTTATGCTTTGTGAAAAAGCGTGCGATAAATGGGTTAGGATAACCGTGGGGTATTTAATCCATTTACGTTTTCAAAAGGCTTATAAATTAGCAACGGAGAAATTGCAACATAAAGCATGCTTGACATGGAGAAAATAAAAAGTTCTTTTTGTTTTTACTATATAATAAATAAATGAGTCTTCTAAACATTTTCGTACGGAGTAGTTTGAATACTCTTAGTTACATTTTCAATGCCATCATTATATATTTTGTGATAGAATCAATGTTGTCTAACTATAAGTTAAGTGTTAGACGGTCTCATTTGATACTTATTCTATATTGAATTAATACTCATGCATTTAATTATTAGTTATATAGATAAATAAGAAAAGTTCGTGGGAATCTAGGCTGTTTAACAATAAACGTATTGTTAAACGGTGTGATTTGAGAGTTATTCTTCAGTTTAAAGCATGTTTCTTGGGTAGATTATTGGTTTCTAACGTATACTATATGGAGTACATCATAACTAAAGTGTAAAACTTTCTTTATTTGATGTCCGACTTTCAATTTCACTTAGAGAGTTAGAAGACATAACATTTTCTTAATAATGTTATAGTGATTTGTGTTAATCCCTTTTAATTATTCTATTTATGTGGCATTATGTTTCACCTGTTATTTATGGTAATGTTTCAATTGAATTAAGTAAGAAACTGAAAATATATAGTGTAAGAATAATACGGGTTAACAATAACATATATAGTGTAAGAATAATATGGGTTAACAATTTTACAACTGAAAAAGGTATTAGGATTGTAATTATATCAATTTAAAAATTTGTTTAATCTTGCTATATGAATAATTTTGATAGATAAAAGACGAAAAAGTTAAATATAGGTCTTCACCAAACAAAATATTACAATTTTATAGTTTTAATTTTGAATTAATTGGTCGATAACTCAAAATAAACTGATAATGATATTATGAATTAGGAGATGAATCTATACTAAAATCTAAAAGTATGATTCAGATATCTGGCAGATCATGTATTAAACATAGTTTTCGTTTTGTAAATTAGACAAAAGAAGGAAAATTTACAATTTATTGTGATAAGAAGAAGATTTTTTTTGCATATACAACTCGTCGCCTTATATTTTATCAGCTTCATCTTTAAACGTCTTAGAATGGACAATTGTAATATATTTTATCTATAAAATGTTCAATTTAAATTCAATTCATACAGGAAGTTTATGGTGGCTGAATAAAGCATGGGGCGGATCAGCTGAATTTATGTCACATCTCAACCCTTTGGTTGCATTTAATAAACATAAAAATGAAAAGTCGGATCAGAATTTTGGACATGGGTTCAACCCGTATTTTGGTGGGTTAGGTCGGGGCGACAAGACCGCTTGTAGGTTGACCAAAATTTACATGATGTATATCACCTATTCATTTACAACCAAAATTTATAACATAATGATAAATGGAGTAAGTGAATATGCTAAAGAGAGGATAATATTCGCTATATATTAAAGATAATAATTGGTGGTGCGACCCGTGAATTTCATGGGACCGCTTTAATACATTTTACGTGGTCTAGCTTTGAATGTGTGTATAAAGAAGTTTCTAATCTTACACCACCCAAAAAATTAGAACACAAAAACAGTACAGTTTGAGCAAAATGTCCTAACAACCACGCTAACCTATATAACCATCGTTGTAAAGTAAGAAAAACTCATCCTAACTCTTTGTTAACAAATGATGAACATAGTTGCACAATACAGCTACCCGATATCATTTTTTTTTTTCCGAATATTAATGTTTCCTGATTCATAATCCCGAGTCCCTTGCAATAAAACTTTCACACATAAGATTTGAGTTGTTAGTCAATGATAAGTAAAAAATAAAATAATAAAAAAATAAAAAATCATGTAAGCATATTAACCCCCCTAAAAAAATGTTAGGTGGAAATGCAATTTGGCAATTTGGCTAGTGAAAGTGAGTCGTGCAAATACTTTACAAACGAGCATTGCTAATTACGAGGGACCACAGAAATTAAGTCAAACGGGGTGATAAATTATAGTTCCAGCAAGCAGCACCCACAATGTCGACCGTGATAAGAAGGGTAAATGCTTCACGCAAGTTACTTTGCTAAAAGAAAATGGTGTCAGGCTCTCAGAGATGGGCAAATTAAGGCTATGTTAGGAGAGGAAAACGAATCATGATAGGGTTTCAAAAAGCATAATGACATCAACATAAAGTATATACTGTGAGTTTCAGTTTTGAGGGACGTCGTTGAACCATGAACATGAACAACATAGCAGCGAACGATAGAACTCAAGCTGCTCCAGGCCAAAAAAATTTAAGCATGTCTCGATGCTCCTTTCTTACAAAGCCAAAAATTATAGTTTCAATTCCAAAAGAAGACCAAAACACTTAAGCAACCTTGCTCCAATTCCTCTCCCGCCCGCTTCTAACATCGTATCCAAAAAATGTGGAAAACTAAATTGAGCTCCATATAAAATACTCCTGAACATTCACATCACCACAGCTTATACAACAAATTACTCAATAATTTATCCTTTTACTTTGGTGGCAGCCGATCAATTCAAGAAATCGCTAGCGAGCAAAACATATCAGCGCACAATACGCCTCAACATAAAATCAGTCCCATCAATGCATGTGATGTATCACATAATCATCTAGGATTTTATAGATTCCTCCAAAATTGCAGCGATTTTCAATAGGCAAGATCTAATACATCCAAATGATATAACCAATTTGCATAAAAACAACAATTCGAGAAATTAATCATAATCGATCAAAAATTAAAGGAAAAAGAACAATTTAAATTAAATTAAACAAAAATAGGCGAAAGTAAAGTACTTTTGAGCCAACAACGCATGCAACTTTTCGGTCCTTTGTTTTACTTCACAACTGACCCGAAAGCAAGCTTTTGGCTACACATTGCTACATACAACATAATTCCCCACATAAGAAATTTCGTAATCTTGTTAATATAATCAAAGTTAAACATGTTTTTGCTTCTAGTTCAACCTTATCATGCCCATTCCAATCAAGTTGTACTTCAACAATCTTGGCTTTGTGAAGGTACCGGGAAGGGAAGGAAAACCTATCGACGCCCTGCGCGCGCCCACCCTCGCCCCGTTCGGGGGCGCCGGGAAGCAGAATGCGCCTCGCAGGAAAAAGTGCGAAGTTTTGTAAAAATGGGGGAGATCATTGCATGAATTTGTGATCAAAAAAAGAAAAGTAGAAAATCCTTTTTGAAAATGTATTTTCGGAGTCGCCACCAAATATTAAAGGAATTTGGAACCTATTCAACGCGTCTTGAAATACAAGACACGAGTGTCTCAGATTTCAAGGTGCGTCGATACCTATCCGTCTGAGGTTTGAAACTAGAGAAGGGATTCGGAGTGAGGTTACTTTTCAAAAGTTTTGACAAAACAGTATTTTTGAAAACTGAAATCAAAAAGCCTACATAAAAGTAGTCTCTACTAATTTGAAAACATTTGCTTAATTTCGATATTTGGGCTAAAAGTCACGCTACGTACAAGTGCGAATAAATATGACTCGATTAAAATGCATAAATAATGTAAATTGTCAAAATAATGACATTTGCTATAGGAAATGTACGTTAAATAATAATTTATTGACTAAATTATTACTATAAACGTTATTTTCCGACCTCGTATTTTGACTCTTAAGACTTTGTGAATAACCCTCAGTTTTGCATGCTAAAAGACTCTATGAAAAGGTACAATTTAGTGTTGGATCCGTGATTCTAGTCGTTATTTAATGCATGAATGAGGACTTGCATAATTATAAAAGTGACGTCGGTTTGCTTTAGTAATAATGAGTCGTTATTTATGCGATATTGGCGAGGTTTAGACGGATTATGAATCCGAATTGCTACAACCGTATTACGAATACGGCTTCGCTAATGCCAATATCGGTTTGGGGTTAATGTAACCCCTTTGTCCGAGTCTCAAACGTCCAAAACGTAGGTAAAATGTTTACCTTTCGAAAATGCAAAGACGGTATTTTTGAGTGGATTTTGTGAATAGTGTATGTGTGTTAAAAAACCGATTGTTGAAATGAATGAAGGGGGTTGGTATTTATAGGAAATGGCTCGTTTTTGTGCATGGACAAAACTAAATCGCCAGTGAGCCTGTGATTAAGTTTCAATGCAGCCGCCAAATGGAATAAAAGAACCAGGGCTGCAGGAAGAAAACTTAATCGCCTGTAAACAGGCGATTTAGTTTTTAATCGCCTGTTTACAGGCGATTAGATTTTTGTTTTGGTGGGCTACTTAAGCCGCCTTTGGTTAATGACGTATATTATAGGGTAATGATGGTGTTTTTGAGGTAATTAACTTATGGGTTAAGTATTTTTGGGTCGTTTTGTTTTGGTCCGAATTTCGGTTTTCGTGTTTCGGTTTTTGTCGTGTTTTTCGGTTTTGACTTGAAATAAAATAATATTGAAGTATATTATTTTACGGTTTTGTAGGGTCTAATTTTGTGAAAATGTGGCACGGGACGCACTTTGGCCCGTTTTGCGTGTTGCGTTAGTGTGCGTTTTGGGTCGTTTTTGTAGGTTTGGGCCGTTTTGTAGCTAGTTGGGCTGTTTTTGTGGCTTGGCTTAATAAGATGTTCCTGTATCGTGCTCGTGTTGTGCTTATAATGACTGAGAGTGACATTCATTTTTATGATTATGCAAATCCAAATTAATACGTTAAAAATGACTAAATACGTTTTAGACACTTTTGTACCGTTTCGACTCTTCTAAAAGCATGCTTGAAAGTCCTTTTCGTCATTGGGTTTGTTTTTGGGGGGGTACGGATACGGGTATCTACAGAGCCCCCAGTTTGACTGAGCTTGGACAAAGCGTTAGTCAAACTTAAAGATAGTATCCGGACCGTCCATGATCTCGATACTACGGCGGCGCTAAGCATGTGTCTTATGGGAGAGACGAGGACTTAGCGTCGGTAAATGCGGGGAGGGACGACATGTTTTTAAGGACATGACGGTCCTACATGTTTAAGGGCGTGTCAGCCTGCGTGTGGCCTGAGTGCTTCCTGCTAGTGCCTTGCTTCTTGTTGATTGGACGTCTCGTAGAAGAGGTTACGCGTTTTTGGGTTTGGTTTACAAGAACGGTTGGTGTTTTTGTGGAGGCTTAGGTTTTTGTGAACGTCTCATAAGGAGGTTACACGTTTTTGGTTTTTGTGAACGTCTCATAAGGAGGTTACGTGTTTCTGTGTTTCTCATAAAAAGGGCTAGGTTTTTATGAACGTCTCGTGAGGAGGCTACGTGTTTTTTTGTATTTCTCATAAAAAGGGGTAGGTTTTTATGAACGTCTCGTAAGGAGGCTACGTGTTTTTCTCATAAAAAGGGCTAGATTTTTATGAACGTCTCGTAAGGAGGCTACGTGTTTTTCTCATAAAAAGGGCTAGTTTTTTATGAACGTCTCGTAAGGAGGCTACGGGTTTTTCTCATAAAAAGGGCTAGGTTTTTATGAACGTCTCGTAAGGAGGATACGTGTTTTTGTATTTCTCATAAAAAGGGCTAGGTTTTTATGAACGTCTCGTAAGGAGGCTACGTGTTTTTCTCATAAAAAGGGCTAGGTTTTTATGAACGTCTTGTGAGGAGGCTACGTGTTTTTCTCATAAAAAGTTAGGTTTTTATGAACGTCTCGTGAGGAGGCTACGTGTTTTGCTCATAAAAGGTTAGGTTTTTATGAACGTCTCGTAAGGAGGCTACATGTTTTTCTCATAAAACGTTATGTTTTTATGAACGTCTCGTGAGGAGGCTACGTGTTTTTCTCGTAAAAAGGGCTAGGTTTTTATGAACGTCTCGTGAGGAGGCTACGTGTTTTTCTCATAAAAGGTTAGGTTTTTATGAACGTCTCGTGAGGAGGCTACGTGTTTTTCTCCTAAAAGGTTAGGTTTTTATGAACGTCTCGTGAGGAGGCTACCTGTTTTTCTCATAAAAAGTTATGTTTTTATGAACGTCTCGTGAGGAGGCTACGTGTTTTTCTCGTAAAAAGTTATGTTTTTATGAACGTCTCGTGAGGAGGCTACGTGTTTTTCTCGTAAAAAGGGCTAGGTTTTTATGAACGTCTCGTGAGGAGGCTACGTGTTTTTCTCATAAAAGGTTAGGTTTTTATGAACGTCTCGTGAGGAGGCTACGTGTTTTTGTGTTTCTCATTGTAGATACCCGTATCTGTCGATATGGAAATTTATAGAAAACCCGACAAATACCCTATGATGATAGGACAACGTGTTTTCGTATCATTTATTTGAGTTCGTTTTACGATGTAAGTCGGGCGCTGTCGACATAATGTTAGCTAATTCAAAGAATATTTGATTTAACTGGCTCTGTCAAATTTTATTGGTCGCAAGTTTTGTTTTATTGAAAATAAAATATTTCGGTTTGAAAAATCATTTTAAGTAATTTGATTTGAAAAATCATTTTCACAAATTTCTTTTGACTTGAAAAGTCGTTTCTCGTGCTTTTAAAACAGTTTAATGAATCGTATTCGACGAATTCGTTTTCTTAACAGCAAGCTTTATAACTCGTTTTAAGCTCGATTTTAAGAATGATTTCGAGCCCGTTTCAACACGAATTACAAGGCCTTTTCTCCCACCTCCTACCCCACGTACCAAAGCTCGTATCCAGGCCAAAACCCAGCCCCAAACCACGGCCAAAATGCAGCCCAAGGACCTGTCCAAACACGACCCAAACTTCCATCCCGTACCCTGTTTTGGCAGCCCACATTAAACCCAAAACCCGACTCCAAATTGCCTACCCATAACCCAAAACCCGACACCTGACTATCCTACACATTTACCTTGCCTTAACCCTCAAGAAAACTCCCTCCAAAACCCTAAACCAAGCCTAAAACAGTAGCTTTCAAAGAGAACGATAAGCTGCTCATTTCCTCGAGAAAACCCTACTTTTCGACCCCTATATATATACACCATCCACAAGCCTTCAAGATACACGAAATATAGAAGAGATACACACACAATTAAGTCACAAAAATCCTTTGAAAAGCCTCCAAAGAAGACGTGATAGACACACGAAAAACAGAGTATCGTTTTCTGAATTTCGTGTTGCTATCACCTCTTCTACCTCTTTTTTCGTGTTGAAAACACCATAGTCACTCTGATTTCTTTACAAAATCTTAAAGTTCACTTTACCACGATTCTAAAACATCTTTCGATTTGAAATTTCGTTGAGAAACGAAGAAGTTACAAGCTTTTGAAAATCGCTAGTTACAAGTCAAAACCGTGAAACGTGTTTCGAAGTTTTACAAATTGTTTTCGTCGACGACGGCCCCTTGGGATAAAATCTTACAATCGATTACGACTCAAAGAATTGGTCAACGATACATGTAAGTTGAGGGTGCAAAAATACTCTTTTTATTTTGTTAAATTATTGTTTTTATCGTCTTTTATCGCTCTCTGTCGTTTTACTCTCTGTCGCTCAGTTGTTTATCATCGTAGTTATTGCTTTTTATCGTTCGTTTTGGCTTGTATTTTTAGCATGATTGTGATGCATATGTGTGAATGATTCGTGCCCCTTGTTCATCTAGTATGCATATTCGATTTCTTTGTGTAACGTGACTTGCGTGGTATGACTTGCCGTCGTTAGTTTGATTTTGATCTACTTGTTAGCCTGTATATGATTGGGTCTCACTCGTGTTTAGTTAACCATCTGTAAATTGGTCCTGTTTGCTGTTGCTTTCACTCGAATGATATTTAATCTCGTTAATCATGTAATGATCGTGCAATTCATCTCGTTTCTGCCTGCTGTTTCTTTTTTCTGTTTTACTCGATTTTACTCCTGTTATTTTTTTGTTGGTTGTTTTAAACTTGATCTTTCATGCTTTTTTCTTTAGATTTATAATTTGCATTGGTATGCTAGTTTAGCTTCTGTCATCGTATTTCCTCATTTAGTATTCGTGTAGTATTTTGTATAATCTAGGTCTTCGTATGGTGCATTTGAAGTACTCATGTTTATCTGCTTGTTTTGTGTGAGTTGGATCTGCTTATTTAAAGCATTTGTTTGATTCTTTTGATTGTTTAATAATTGCATTTACTTGATTTCTAGTTGGCATAGTTTGTTTCGTTTATTACAGCAACCTACACATGTCTGCACTCGTTTCTTTAGTTGCACTTAGTTTACCACGTTTGCTTGGGTTTTGTTTGTCAATTCATTACCTTCATCCTTTCTAAGTCCTAACAGTATTTAATCGTTTAGTAGTCTGCATGCTGTTCTTGTTTGCTTATCATCATTTGTGTGTGTCTGCGTGCCTACTAGAGGTATTTTAATTATTAGTGTGTGAGTCTGCTCGCGTCTGTGCGTACTTATATTACCTGTTTCGTTTGTGAGGCACTTATTTGTGTGTTTGTTAGTCGATTTTAGTTGTATCCATGCCATTTGTACATGTCAGCATGCCCATTTAATTGCGCTTGATTATTTAGTGCACACGTTGGGTTGTGATTGTCTGTTGCTTTGCTATATTCGTATACAGAGTTTGGTTATGATAGTCGTTTGCACTTGTTCGCATATTAGTCATGTTTGATTATTTATTATTTATTATTTTCATCTGCCGCTAACGATTGTTAATCTATCTTATGCTGTCGGTAAGTATTTCTGCTTCTTTTCTTTGTTTGCTAGAATAGTAAATGAACCTCTGTTAAACAACTTTGACGAAGTCATATGTGCATTAAACGACATAAAATGGATGTAATATGTTTAGGGTTTAAAACGTTGTTTGCATACTTGCATGTGTACTCATAATAGCCATGGTTTTACTTAGTAGAGACCGTCTTTACGACGGGCGGGGTTAGGCGTTAAATTAATGAAATTCTTTTAAACTTCCTAACACGTAAACTCACACGAACTCATTTTCTCTAAAATTGGTTTCTAAATTCCACCTAAAAATTTAGTGGCGACTCTTTTCAAATGAAAAATGTTTTTGAAATAAAACATCGCGTGGATCAAAATCCCTTGTCCACACTCATAAAAAAGGGTTAGGTTTTTATGAACGTCTCGTGAGGAGGCTACGTGTTTTTGTGTTGGGTTGAAAACGTGTTTGAAATGGGATGAAAGTGTATTGGGCCGAGGAAAACCAGCCCAATATAAAACTGAAACCCATAAAATAAAATTATAATCGCCTGTAAACAGGCGAATTAAAAGTTAATCGCCTGTTTACAGGCGATTAGATTTTTGTCTGGTGTTTCTTGGTTAAAACACGGGAGAGAGAGGGGTTGGCTCATTTTTATCCGTAAAAATAAAAACAAAATCGAAAACCTCTAAAACTTGATTTGGCGATTTTCTTGACCGAAATTCAACATTCCGACTCCTAAAATTCGTCATGGACCAAGGTACGTACTCAACTCGCTTGTTTTTTTGTGTTTTGAAGTTTGTTTGAGTCGGTTTAGCTCGAAAAACCGTTTTCTAGGGTTTAGGTCGAAAATTATTGATTTGATTCAGATTTAGCCCTCGTCTTTGCTTGAATTTGATGCTTGGGAGTCATATGAGGCTTGTGTTGCTGCCATTGTTGGTCGTTTGTGAAAACCTGACTTGTGGTCTCGATTTTCGTGCGTTTTGTAGTGTAGGGGCATTTTGGTCATTTTTGAAAACGTCTCGAAAATGGCTCAAAACTTCAGTGTAGCTTACCCATTAGTAGTATAACGTGTTGGTGAGTTCGGTTTGTTGAAATGGGCGCGAGAAGCGGTTCGTTTGGGTGAGAGACCGTGTAAAAGGAGGGTTTTGTCGGGGTTTTGCTCTGCTTTCGTTGCTCGAAACGATCCCGATTGGCTTGGTTGTTTTGGCAATGTTGTAGTGTGCTAGTGTGGAAGTTTGGGTGGCTTGTGCGCGAAAAACGGCTCGAAAAACCGTGATTCTCGTGTGATTTGGTACAGGGGCCGAAATTTTGGTCGAAATTTTCGGTTCTGAAACTTGCTCAAATCTTCTGTATTGTGTTGTTATGGCTAGTATGGTACATATTTGGCTTTGTTTTGTAGGAAATGTGTTGTTTGGAGGCGTTTTGGAGCGTTTTTTGTAGTTTAGGCTAGGTTTCCAAAAATCGCTTTTCCTCGCGTTTCGTGCCTCGTGTATGGAATGTATTGTTATGTATGTTGTCTGTGTTGGCTAGGGGGTTGTTTTGTGGGAAGTGGGGGCTTTTTGGGTTGAGTTATGGTCAAGAAAAGGCCGTTTTTGTAGTTTGGAGGTGTTTTGTAAAAGCTATTCAGTCGAGGTGTTCGGGACATCGTTTCCGCATGAAATTTTTTGCACGTGCTTATTGTGATTTATGGGTTGGGTCTGTCTCAGAAAATATGGGTTTCTGGCCTTCTGTAGTGTTTTTCCCCTTTCTGCTATTTTTGGGTTAAAAGGGCTTGCTTTCTGCTGTTTTGGCCGATTCTCTGCTGCTTTTGCGCGCGCTTGCTCCTGACTTGGCTTTGTATGACGTGTATACAGTATACGTGTCATAAAATATGCTCTTCTGTGTTTCTGCTTCGTTTTGGCCTTATCTATAGATAATGTAGGCCTTCATGCTTGCTTTTTGTCATTTTTGCGTGCTTCTACTTTCCTAAATGATTTTCTGTTGCCGTTGTCTGAGTATGCCTTTGAATTTTGTGCAGGTGATCCTGCGCCTACTTCCAGTTCCATAGACCGGGTCTTGGCTGGTGTTGACTTTCTTGTTCAGGTGGCGAGCATACCCTGCCGGGTATGCCCGCGCTGGAAGGTTCAGATGGTCCGTCTCGGTCGGACTTGCTGCGAGCTTTTCTCCTCAGGCAGGGCTCCTGACACCAGGGAGTGAGTTTGAGTCTTCTTGTGGAGTCTCCCGCTTTTACGCTAGTGGTGCCGATCTTTGTCGGTCGTCGTCTGGGCCTTCCGCGAGTGGCCTGGGACATGGTCTTCATTCTGGTGGTCTGAGCCGTCGATTAGTGGTGCGGTCGTGGCGTTCGCCGAAGTCACCCGCTTTTTAATGAGGCGCGAGATCATTGGCGGCGGACGCGGTCTTCTGGTGATGGTAGCGGTAGTGGAGCTGCTGCTGAGTCGTCGAGGTCTCCTGTTGGTGGCCGAGGTCAGGTCGAGGGTGTCCTCTCAGAGTCTTTGCAGGGGCGTGGACGTGGCGGCTGGCGCGAGACGTCTGAGACTCCTGGGGGAGGCCGTGGTAGAGGCCGAGGTGCAGCTGCAGGATCTTTGCAGGGGCGTGGTCGTGGCGCTGCTGCGGGGTCGCCTGTGGCTCCGGGAGGGGGCCAAGGCAGAGGTCGTGGTGTTGCTGCGGGGTCTTCGCGGGGGCGCCTGCAGCTCCTGGAGGGGGCCGTGGTAGAGGTCGAGGTGAGACTCGGAGGAACCCGAGGCCGAAGCGGAAGGTGGATGTGGCTTCTGGTGAGGGCAGCAGTAGGCCACGACGTAGAGCTCGTGCTGCTGCAGAGGGTGGTGACCGGGACGAGGCTGAGGTCGCCGGTGTTTTTGAGGAGGTTGGGCGAGAGCCCTGTTGAGGTTCTGTGAGGCGTGGTCGTCCTCGGGGTCCGGAGCCGTTACGAGGTCCCTCCAGTCGAGGAGTTCGAGTGACGAGGCGTGCTCTGACGAGATTGCGGTTGAGGCCGCTGCTAGGTCATTCTGCCGGCCGACGCCTTTGCGGTTGGTACCACTCCTGCTACTACTGCTGCTGCGGCTACTCTGCTGCTTCTTTGCTGCTTCTTCTTCTCTTCTTTGGTTTCGAGGTCGAGGTTGAGGCCAGGTTCAGGATGAGGTGAGGGCGAGGTGAGGTGGCGAGGTCGGTGGTCCGCCAGGATCTTTGGCCGGCGGCTCTTGAGGCTGCGACGGAGGTTTTCATGGGGATGGTTGACGAGCTGGGCGTGAGGCCTAACTATCCCCAGGGTCCGCGCTTGTGGTCATAGGTGGCTAGGGACTGGGACGGCGTGACTCTGGTTTGGAGTCCTTTGGAGCACTTGTCGATCCGAGTGAAGGTCGGCTTCCCGTTAGGCGCGATGAGGACCTTCTCTGGGTTTCGGACGGTGTTCGACGTGTTCGACGAGAGGCTTACACAGGAGGAGCGGGACATAGTGCTCGGGACGGCTTTCTGTCCCCTGGTGCAAAAATGAAGAGAGGTGCGGGGTAAGCGGGTGAACTCGCGTCTTGCTGTGCTTCGGGCGTTGCTGGATAGGTTTTAGGATACGACCAACACCTTCCACATGCCTGGTTACGAGGTTCGCGTGACCCCTTCTTCGTGGGCGATTGTCACTGGCCGCCATGCGTAGTGGCGTGCTTGACTGGGGACGTGAGCATCCTCCTATCGATAGCCCACGCGTCGTGCGGTTGATCGGTGACGGGGTTCGCTGCGGGACAGGTGAGGAGCACACATTTCAGCCCCGGACTGTATGGTTTGCCGACTTCTTCGAGGGAAAGAAGAAGAAGAAGGGGTCTACTCGAGCGAGGCCGGTAAAGAGGTCTTTGTGGTTGTGGTGGTTCCTGACGGCCACCCATTTCGGCGACAAGGGGGAGCGAGCGTCGACGGCTGTGCTGATGGCCCTGTCAGACATGACACGCCTGGGCGATTTCTACTGGGTCACACCTGCTCTGGGGTTGCTGATCCGATACTTGAGGGACGCGGTGCGTCCTGATCGGATCAACGAGAAATCAGATTTGTCGCTCGTGGGCCCTGGTCTTCTGATGGAGGTAAGGCTTGATTTCGTAGTGTCTTGTTGTCTTGTTTCTGCTTTTCCTTTGTAACGTGTATTCTGATTGCTTGCAGGCTTTGTGCTACGCTCACTTCCCTTCTCTGCTGCCGAACACGTTCCAGGTGACGGCTACGTACCCGGCCTTCCATGCGTACGCGACGGCGGATCGGAAGGGTATTGGCCTGAACTATGACGCGGCTCGTGTGCTCTTTAACGGGATGACCATGGATAAGGTAATAGAACTTGTGTTTTGTATTTTGGTCTTTCGTAGCTTGTATTTGGGTTTGTGTTTGTTTTTGTGGTTTATAATTTGGTTTTGTTTTGCAGTTTGTTCGCGACCCCTGGAGGAACTTTACCGGCGTCCCTCCGTCGATTGCAGCTCGCTTTGGCCCCCTTGACCGACGGCGGCTGTACATTGAGACTCGCGCACGGCTCGCATCGGGCACTTGGGTGAGCGTCTGTCTGCGTAGACGGGTCGCAGTGGCTTCATCGTACCTGCTCCTCCGCCTTCGGTTTTGTTTGTGGAGACGCCCGATGCTAACGAGCGTCCTGACGTATATCACGAGGGTGAGTCCGATTCCCTGCTGCGGCCGGCTGAGGACTACGTGACTTGGGCACAGCATGCCCTTGCTGGCACGCCGCGTGATCGAGGTATGATTTATCCTTTTTGCTTTGTATATGTTTTGGTTTTAAAAGCAAAATTTACCTCGCTTTTTGTTTTGAAAATGACGTGATCCTCGACTCTCGAAGTTTCACCTCCTCCGCTCGTCCGAGGATTTGTTGGTTGTGCCACGAGGGCCGCCAAAGATTCGATCGTGTTGAAGCTTGTCTGTCAGAGTCACCGACGCGGGCCTGGAGAAATTTGGGATCACGAGAGGTCGGCATCTGAAGGAGGCTGGATAGGGCGCGTGCTGAGATTGATTCCCTGCGTGCTGTCTTAGAGCGTCGTGACCGGTCTCAGTAGGCTTTGAACTTGTTGGTTTGTATTTTGGATTTGTATTATGAGTATTAGTATTTGTTCGTAATGGTTTATTTATTAGGACTTTGTGTATGGTTGATTTTTGGACTCGTGGGTGTTTACGGGTATAATTCGGCTTTTTTGTCTTGTTGCGAAAAATGCATTCTTGCGTCGTAGCCGGGTCTGAAATCCTTTCGTATTTGCTTGCCGAGCGTACCTGCAAAAAGTTGTTAGTCGTAAAAGCATATATACGTGTCTCGATTGAGACTGACTTGTTTGAAAAATAAAAACGTACGCAGAGTTTTGAAAAATGAAATTTAGAAAATAGTTTAGACTCGTAAAAAGACGTTTTTGACATTGTAAAAATAGGAGCTAAAACGACGTTTTGAGACGAAAACTGTGAATGCGAAAGTCGTATTTTGTGTTGTGTTTAATTTTTGTGTGATTAAAGTGTTTTGTGGATACGAAAAATCTGAAAGGCGAGTGATTCAAGAAATCGAGGGCAGCGACGGGATCGTAGGATGTCGGCTTGAGGTCGATAAGAAAAAGAGTGGGTAATAAAGGTTAAAAATATAGGGTATAGGTGTGTAAGAAGTGTAAGAAATCGAATAATTTTGTCAGAAAAGAAAAAGAAAATCGCCTGTAAGCAAAGTGATTTTTCTTTGTCGCTGTTCACGAGCGATTAGGTTTTTGTTTTGTGATTTTTCTTTGATTTATTTTAATCGCTTGTTTACTAGCGTTTAAGTTTTTATTTTGTACTTTGTTTTGTAAATCTCGGCTATAAAAGGAGGGCTAGGTTAACTCATTTTATTCATCCTTTCATCTTCCCATTCTCGATATTCCAAGAATATTCAAAATATTTACGGAACGTTAGTCGAGTGATGGAGAATTTTGAAGGTAATTTGCGTCGTTGGTGTGCGTCCTTGTCGGGGCTGGAAAAGAAGAGTTTAAAGGATTGCGGCGTTGGCGTATTTTGTGGACTAAGGCAGGTTCGAATGGAGTACGAGTTCCTGGATGCTTGTCTTGAGTATTGGGACCCGAGCCTGCATGTGTTCCGCTTTCCTTGCGGAGAGGTTTGCCCTTTAGTCGAGGAGTTCGGGGCCATTGGCGGGTGGGTTCGTATTAGCCTGCCTGTATGTGTCAGGCAGGAGTTTGGCTATAAGAGGCAAGTACAGAATTATCTCCAGATGACCCGCGACGAGGTAGAAGAGCTATTCGTTGGGAGTCATATCAACCTCCTTCGCTTGTGTCAGTGGTTTAGGAACCATGAGAATGGGAATATCTCTGCCGTAGCCAGGAAGAGGGCGTTGGCCTTTTGCTTGGTACATCGCTACATGTTTCGGCACTCAATGCGGGGAGAGGCGTTAGGTGACCCACGTTTAATCGCCGTTGTTCAGCAGATGGAGCTGGGTTGCAATCCTTCTGCCTTAATCTTGGCAGAGACGATCCTTGACTTGGATGACCGGGTATGCAACAGGGAGCATGCGTATAGGGGATGTCCCCTGATTCTCCAGGTATGGTTAATGGAGCGGTTGAGTGTGTTGGGCGATATTGCCGGGTCACATCCTGCTGGGGACGTGACTAGTCGTTATATTAGGTGGCTAGACCCAAATTATCGTCCTGACGATTACTTCCCCGGACTTGTGAGGTCATCGACCATCCGTTGGTCGGTACCGTGGTGGGGAATAGTTGATGTGACAGCGAGTGAAGCTGACGATGGTCCGTCCGGAGTCCTCCTTTGCGGGTTTGACATGGGTGTTTACATCCATCCCGTGCGAGTGAGGAGACAGATAGGGTGGGCACAATTCATTCCTGGTCACGACACGAAGGTGCAGGGTATGCTTATGCTGACCAGCGACGTAACCGATGCTTGGGCGTGTGGTTGGATTACGCGTACTCGGTGGCCGGTGGCTGATACTCCTAGGACAGTTTGGGTATCACAGGCCTATATTGGGTGGACCGTTGCCCAGAGTCCCCACAAGAGGTCACGCCTTCGTGCCCTAGAGCTGAACGAGTTTTCTGCGGGTCGGCGTCGCTCACGAGGGTCGGGTGCTCAAGCTCGCCATGGCAACGATGGGGGTCGTCATAGGGGTTGAGGGTCGGTGCTCCCCTATTCAGCTGAAAGGTTTTAAGTCTGCTTTTGAGAAGGAAGGGAACCTGGTGTTTGGTTTTGTTGTTGGTTTGTTAGTATTATGTTCATACTATTTTGTATTTTATTATGTTGTATTATGTATTATATTATCTATCCTAAACCCGATGTACATGCCGGGACTTGTATTGTAATATATTGTAGTGTTGTAGTTTATGCTCCTACGTTTGAAAAATCCAAAATGTAACCGTTCCTTTTAAGATTAATAAAAATCAGGTTTTTATTTACGACTTTGCCTCATTTTGTTTATTATTCTGTGTAAAATTCCTTGGCTCTAATCTCTTTTTCAAAGTTTAGAATGCAAGCATGGTTTTTTTTTTTTTGTTTTTAGGAAGTTTTTGTATTGACTATTCCCTCGACTTTTTTAAGCTTTGGGTTTGTCGTTTATTGTTGAATGTTGTTCCTCTTACCCTTTGGGCTATGGAACGTTTTTGTGATGACTGTGTTCTTAGCTTTCTCAGGCTTTAGACGTGTCATTTTGTGTTGAATGCCGCCTTATTTTAACCTTTTAGGTAATGAGGCGAGTTTTGTGGTGACTATGTCCTTGACCTTTTTAAGCTTTGGACGCGTCATTTTTGTGTTGAATATCGGTTGTACTTTTTGCAAAGCTGCCTACGTATCCATGGAAAATGGAATCAAACCGCGTAGTTCAGGATGTGCATGTTTAGGGGCATGCCGGCCCATGAGTTGTGTTTGCTTTTTTGTGGTGAATGTGCACGTTTAGGGGCATGCCGGCCCATGAATTGCTTTTGATTTTTTTGGAGAGAAAGAGCATGTTTAAGGGCATGCCGGCCCATGAATTGTGTTTGGTGGATGCATGTTTAGGGTCATGCCGGCCCATGAGTTGATTTTTAGAAAATTGTATTTTATAGATGCATTGCAAGGGTTTTTTTAAGGGTAGTATTTCTTGAGTTGATCGAGGTTCGTTGCGAGGTTAAACTCTTGACCGTCCAAGTCGGTTAGTTTCTTGCTCACTTTGTGTAGATTTCCTTGACGAGGTAGGGCCCGGCCCAATTAGGCTTGAACTTCCTCGTGGGTCGACTGGAAGTGGTGCTCGGACCGACTTTAGTACGAGATCCCCGATTTTGATGTTTCGTGGCTTAACTCGTTTGTTGAATGCTCGTTGTAATCGTACTTGGTACATTAAATGCGGTACTCGAGGATTGAAGTCGGCGTTATTCGAGAGCATGAGTTGTTCGTAGCGTTCACGGGCCCATTCGCTTACGGGATGCTACTTTCCATTAGTATGCGTAGTGATTGTATTTCTATTTCCATTTGGTTGGGCGGCTTCCATGCGTAGGTGAGGAAATAGGGGTCATGCCTGTAGGGGTGCGGATGGTAGTACGGTATCCCCAGAGCGCATATGGTATCTTGTTGGGCCAATCTTTGCAACTGTCAATCATTTTCTCGAGTATGGTGACGACTGTCTTGTTTGCTGCTTCAACGGCTCCATTGGTTTGGGGTCGATAGGGTGAGGACTTGTGATCTTTGGATGTTGTATTTTGTGAGTATGGCACATCGCCATGGCTGAAAGTGCGTGCCTTGATCGCTGATGAACTCATGGGGTATGCCGTACCGGCATATGATGTTTGTCTGTATGAACTTGGCGACATCTTTGGAGCCAAGGGTTCGGAAAGATGCTGCTTCCACCCATTTTGTAAAATAGTCGATTGCTACTAGTACGAAACAGTGACCTCCTGCTCCGATGGGGTGGACCTTTCCTATTACGTCGATGCCCCAATTTGAAAAAGGCCAGGGTGAGGTTAGGCTGTATAGTGGTGAAGGTGGTACATGTTGGACATTGCTGAAAATTTGGCAGTTGTGGCAGTGCTTGACGTATTGGATGCAGTCTGCTTCCATGGTTGTCCAATACCATCCTAGCCGTAGAATCTGTTTGCAGAGTGCTCGAGCGTTCATGTGGGGTCCGCATTCACCGTCGTGGACTTGCACGATGATCTCTTGTCCCTTTTTGTAGTCGACACATATGAGGAGCGTGCCTTGTGGTGTCTTCTTGAGTAATTGTCCCATTTCTAACACGAACTGGGAAGCTAGGAGTCTAATGGCTCTCTGACCACGTTTATCGGTGTCGAGTGGGTAAGTGCTGTTTGTTTTGTAGTTGACTATGGCTTGGTACCAGGGCTCTGTATGCTGGTTCGTCTCGTCTTTCGACGATGATGGGTAGTAATTTCATGTTTGGTGGCATGTTTAGGAGGGATGAGAGTTTTGACAGTGCGTCGGCAAATTGGTTTTCTTCCCTTGGGAGGTGATAAAATTCAATGCAGTCGAAGTTGGTTAGGATTTTTTGTACTTTTGTTTGGTATTTGGTGAGGGTTTCGCTCATGATCTTCCATGCCCCGGTCACATGATTTATGATGAGGAATGAATCTCCATGTACGCGGAGGTTCCTTATTTTGAGGGTGATTGCTGCTTGTAGGCCGTAAATGCAGGCCAGATGATGGCGTTGTTGTTCGTGACGTGAAATCGAGCTTGATCGAGAGTGGTGTATGGTCACCATTTGGGGATATTAGGAGTATTCCTACTCGTAGAGTGATAATTTGATGCTCCGTCAAAGTATAATTGCCAGTATTCATTTTCTACGGCAAAGATCCCATCGTCAGGAAATGACATTGTGTCGGTTATGGGTTGTTCGACGATAGCGTTTTCTGCAAGGAAGTCCGAAACTGCCCTACCCTTGATTACTTTCAGAGGGAGGTACTTGAGTTCGTACTCGGCGAGAAGCAGAGTCCACCTGGCCATGCGCCCGTTTAGGACTGGTTTTTCAAATAGGTACTTGAGGGGGTCCATCAAGGAGTAGACTCTTGTCGTGCTAGTGAGTAGGTAGTGTCTGAGCTTTATGGTTGCCCAGACCAGCGAGAGGCAGCTTTTCTCGACCGGTTCATACCGAGTTTCGTAATCGTGGAACTTTTTGCTAATGTTGTAGATGGCCCGTTCTTCGTTGTTGACTTCTTGGGCGAGCATGGCACCCATAACGTTTGGCGTAGTCGTTAAGTATAGCGACAGGGGTAAGTCCTTTTGTGGGGGTAGCAGAACGGGTGGATTTGTGAGCAGGCTCTTGACTTTGTCGAATGCTTGTTGACAATCGTCGTCCCATTTCGTATGCTCTTCTTTCTTCAATTTTTTGAAGATTGGTTCACAAATTATGGTGAGTTTGCTGATAAATCGGGAGATATATTGGACTTGTCCCAAAAAGCTCCTTATTTCGTCGATGTTGCTTGGCGGTTTCATACCCATTATTGCCTTGATTTTGGTCGGGTCTATTTCGATCCCGCGCTGGCTTACTATGTGGCCTAGTAGCTTGCCTGATGTGACTCCAAAGGTGCATTTCTGCGGGTTTAATCGCATTTTTTACTGCCTGATTCGGGTGAAGAACTTGCGGAGGTTGGTGACGTGGTTGTCCTTTTCCCCTGTGCTTAGTGAAGCCCCCAGCTGTAGTTCTCGAGGTTCTTCGGGCGTGCCTATGTTGATAGTTGTTGTGTCTTCCATAATGGGTTCCTGTTCGGGTTTTGAGACAATGCTTGCAATGTATCTATATAATGCAATGTTATTTAGTTTAAATTTATCGCAATCATTAGAAAATGTAGATTTTAAATGAGGCAAAGAGTAACCAAAAACTTTCATGTTATTAATGTTATCAAAAGCGGTTATATTTGAAGATAGCTCAGACGAGGGAGCTTTGGACAACTTTAATGACTCTAGTTCCTTACTAAGATTTACTACATTAGGAATAAGATCGAGTAACCTAGCCGATTTTTAGAAAATTGGCGTCATGATGACGCAGGATCCTAGACTCTAGGTGTAGATGCTTGGATTGAGACTTCCCGGGTCGTTGGTAGATTGGGCGGCGTTTTCTTCAAGCTTCAGTTGATGGTGAGCGGCCCGAAAGTCCGAGGCCTCTATGGTAATGACTTCGTTGTAAAAGGGAAGCTTCACTTTTTGGTGCAGAGTAGATGTGACGGCTCCGATAGCGTGAATCCAGGTCCTTCCTAGTAACATGTTGTATGCCGGGGGGATATTTATAAGCTAGAACTCGGTTTGTGTTTCAACAAATCCTGTCATGACGGGTAGTGATATGGTACCCTCTATGCTGCGGGATGTACCGTCGTGTGCTCTTATGCTGTTGGAGCAAGGGGTGACATCACTTTCCTTTATTCCTAGCTTGACGGCGGTTGTTAGGGGCAGGATGTTGATTGCCGAGCCGTTGTCGATGAGGGTAACGGGTAGTACCATATCGCGACACTCTACGGTTATGTAGAGTGCTGGATTGTGTGGATCTTGGAAGGGTGGTAGGTCGGCGTGGGAGAAAGTTATGGCGCCTGGTAGCCAATCCCGGATGATGTGGTCAATGAGTTGTGCTGGGAGGACATTTTCGGTGTTACGCCATGTTGTGTTAAAGGAAGGGTCGTTCGTTAGGGGTAGGATGGTCATACTTTTGACTATGCCCTTGTCTCTGCCTTTGCTTGTGCGTTTGGGAGGGAATCCGGGCGGTATTAGTAGTTCCGCTGGGTCTTGAAACAGGTGTTGGAGGTAAGAACTCTTATCTTGGCCGTCGGACCGTCTGAGGGGGTGCTGATGAGGGATCTGGGTAAAGGTTCCTTTCTTGTCCTCATGCCTTGGTTTGGTTTTTGTCCTAGCTTGGTGAATGTGATCGATGTCGCTACCGTTGTTGTTGATGCTATCGTAAAGGAGGTTGACCTCGTGATCGCCCGTGGGAACCGGAAGGGGATAATTGAGGATAGGGTGCGTTCCTACGAAAATAGGGTGAGAACGGGGTGTGCTATGCTGGACTGTTAGTTTAGGAGCTATGCTTGGCTTGTCGATCGTTTCGTTGTCAATCATGTCCTGGATTACGTTCTTCAAGCGAGCTTGACTCTCGATGTCGTGCCCTTCCCTGTGGAATTCGCAGTACGAATCTTCGTGCCATGATAGCGGTTTCTTATCCTCAGGTGGTTCACTGGTGGGTTTGGGAAGATGCAAAATGTTTTTCTTTATGAGCTTTTCCAACGCCTTTGAGTAGGGCATAAAGAGGGGGTCGAACCTTCGTCGCTGTTGTGACGGGAATGGCCCAACTGGTGATGATCTGGGTGCGGCAGGAGTGGGTTGCGCCAGGAATACTGGTTGCGCCGTGAGTGCCTTCGAGCTTACGGTGTTGAATGGTTCAGTCGTTGTTGTGGTCCGAGAAGTATTGCTCTGGCGACCATGATCTGTAGTCTTGGCCAGTTTGTACTTGTGAATTTCGTCTTCCAGGGATCGGATTCTCTTGATGTGTCGAGCAGACTCTTCGGCGAACAGTCTTGCGTTTTTCTCGGTTTCGATCTTTTGCATGGCGGCCAGATGTTCGAACAAAGCGGTGAGATTGGCCACCTTGTGGTCGAGCAGCCTTACGTGTTCGGTGATCGTCATTAGCGGAGGAGGCGGTGTGTTCATTTGCAACCAAAGAAAAACACAAAAGTGTAAAAAGGCATCTTGTGTCTGCGAGCCGTGTGTTCAGGGTGTTTCAATGAGTGGGCCTGACAAAGTTTTCAAACCTTTAGTGATTCTAAAAGGAAAGGAAAAGACTCAACGAAAAATCGCATTCACAACCAAAGAAAAACACAAAAGTGTAAAAAGTGGGTGCATGACTCGATTCGTGTTTTTAGCTTTTAAAAGGACACGGGAAGCTTTTGAGGTAGAGGCATATTGACACGTCTCTATTCTCGAGGTAGAAAAATTTGTATGATCATAATCCGATTAACCCAGTTTAGCGGCATGTTGCTAGGGGTTTATCATTAGATTACGATAAAAAGGATCAAACCGAAGTAGCGATAGGCTAGTCGATCTGAGGATGTTAAAATTGGGAAAAAGGCGATCAATTGTTCGCCTTTTATGTGTGACTCAGAAAATCAAATCAAAATGACAATAAGTCACTTGATTCAAAGTTGAAATCAACGGGTTCGCATTTGAACGAGCCCGCGTTTTTGTTTTTGAGAGAAAATGATCCAGTTAAAATCGGGATGACTAATGAGTCACTCGACTTTAGAGCTAATTCTAAAGTACAAAACAGGTTAATTTCGTTTTAAAATATCCGAAATGAATTGACATTCTCGGGTTTTTGCTTTGTGAAATGTTTTTAGCAATAAATGTATTATGACGATACGTCAGTCGCATAATTCATTTACGTTTTGAAAAAGATTGGAAATATAGTGATTATTTCCGATCGGTTTTAAATGTCGCGGCGTATTTTTTATCACGTTCAAATGACTATAGGCCAATGACCCTGACTGTATTACTTAAAAAGCATGACCTTTTGAAAAAAAAAAAAGTTTAAAAAATGAATTTTCAAAATGGACGTATTTTAAATGTACAATGCCTAGGAAATGTTTTTGCATGCAATGGTTTTGAAAGACGACTATAGTGAGGGTACTATAGCTTCACACTTGTACATATAAACACAGGTTTTTGGTTTATAGGGTAAGGTTCCCTCCGGCCATTCCCGCAACGTTTAGGTAGGGGCACCCGCAAGACTACACACGTCTTAGGTGTGAATTCAATACGGGCCCTAAAGCGTTCGAGTTTGACTGGTTACGATCGTTTGTACAGATGCCGTACTTGTAATCGTGGAGGGGTGAGAGAACGACGTGTCCAGAGTTATCCCGCTTATGAAGCGAGCTTTACTAGGGGCCGTTCCTCGAGGGGTGTGGTTATGAATCAGGAGGATTCGACTCAACGTACTTTTGCCCAAATATCGAAAGCGTAAATGTTTTCAAAGTTTCAAGCTTCACTTCTTTATGTTTTTAAAATAAAAGAAAAACTAGTTTTTCAAAAATAATAAAAATCATGCTCGTCCCCAGCGGAGTCGCCAGCTGAAGGTACCGGGAAGGGAAGGAAAACCTATCGACGCCCTGCGCGCGCCCGCCCTCGCCCCGTTGCGGGGGCGCCGGGAAGCGGAATGCGCCTCGCAGGAAAAAGTGCGAAGTTTTGTAAAAATGGGGGAGATCATTGCATGAATTTGTGATCAAAAAAAGAAAAGTAGAAAATCCTTTTTGAAAATGTATTTTCGGAGTCGCCACCAAATATTAAAGGAATTTGGAACCTATTCAACGCGTCTTGAAATACAAGACACGAGTGTCTCAGATTTCAAGGTGCGTCGATACCTATCCGTCTGAGGTTTGAAACCAGAGAAGGGATTCGGAGTGAGGTTACTTTTCAAAAGTTTTGACAAAAAAGTATTTTTGAAAACTGAAATCAAAAAGCCTACATAAAAATAGTCTCTACTAATTTGAAAACATTTGCTTAATTTCGATATTTGGGCTAAAAGTCACGCTACGTACAAGTGCGAATAAATATGACTCGATTAAAATGCATAAATAATGTAAATTGTCAAAATAATGACATTTGCTATAGGAAATGTACGTTAAATAATAATTTATTGACTAAATTATTACTATAAACGTTATTTTCCGACCTCGTATTTTGACTCTTAAGACTTTGTAAATGACCCTCAGTTTTGCATGCTAAAAGACTCTATGAAACGGTACAATTTAGTGTTGGATCCGTGATTCTAGTCGTTATTTAATGCATGAATGAGGACTTGCATAATTATAAAAGTGACGTCGGTTTGCTTTAGTGATAATGAGTCGTTATTTATGCGATATTGGCGAGGTTTAGACGGATTATGAATCAATTGCTACTGGCAGTATTACGAATACGGCTTCGCTAATGCCAATATCGGGTTGGGGTTAATGTAACCCCTTTGTCCGAGTCTCAAACGTCCAAAACGTAGGTAAAATGTTTACCTTTCGAAAATGCAAAGACGGTATTTTTGAGTGGATTTTGTGAATAGTGTATGTGTGTTAAACAACCGATTGTTGAAATGAATGAAAGGGGTTGGTATTTATAGGAAATGGCTCGTTTTTGTGCATGGACAAAACTTAATCGCCAGTGAGCCTGTGATTAAGTTTCAATGCAGCCGCCAAATGGAATAAAAGAACCAGGGCTGCAGGAAGAAAACTTAATCGCCTGTAAACAGGCGATTTAGTTTTTAATCGCCTGTTTACTGGCGATTAGATTTTTGTTTTGGTGGGCTACTTAAGCCGCCTTTGGTTAATGACGTATATTATTGGGTAATGATGGTGTTTGTGAGGTAATTAACTTATGGGTTAAGTATTTTTGGGTCGTTTTGTTTTGGTCCGAATTTCGGTTTTCGTGTTTCGGTTTTTGTCGTGTTTTTCGCTTTTGACTTGAAATAAAATAATATTGAAGTATATTATTTTACGGTTTTGTAGGGTCTAATTTTGTGAAAATGTGGCATGGGACGCACTTTGGCCCGTTTTGCGTGTTGCGTTAGTGTGCGTTTTGGGTCGTTTTTGTAGGTTTGGGCCGATTTGTAGCTAGTTGGGCTGTTTTTGTGGCTTGGCTTAATAAGACGTTCCTGTATCGTGCTCGTGTTGTGCTTATAATGACTGAGAGTGACATTCATTTTTATGATTATGCAAATCCAAATTAATACGTTAAAAATGACTAAATACGTTTTAGACACTTTTGTACCGTTTCGACTCTTCTAAAAGCATGCATGAAAGTCCTTTTCGTCATTGGGTTTGTTTTTGGGGGGGTACGGATACGGGTATCTACACTTTGTTGTAACCAGTGGAGACATGCAGAGTCTTGGGCGGCCATCTGAACTCAAAATGTAAATCAAAATATTAGACATTGGTCCCCAATATACAACTTATATCAACTCTCAACGTATTCACGAATTAAGGTCGTTGCGCAAGACTGCAATGCTTGGGTAATATAGCATATACATCGGACATACTAAAATAAATGTGAAATTACTATGACACTAAACGAATAAAGCATTGTAACACGTGGTACATTTTTTTCCCAAATCTTTTCATTGATTGCAACCAATGTAATACTAAGCTCTGAACAAACCGAGTTAGAAAATGTCAGTGCTTCTAATTTGTGTTTTTTTTTTCAGAGCAATGAATCACTGGCAATCATCAACATCAAAATTTTACAAAGAAAACCCTACATTACAAGCCAAAAACTCCTGAACATTACAACCCTAATTCAACAAATTGCCCAATTTCTTTGTCAAATTATGCAAATTTTTTAGATCATAGCTCATAATTGTGGTAGAAACCTGAACAAATCATAGCAAAATTCACAAAGTTGATCGACATTTAAACTTCAGCAATAAAAAATCTTCAGAAGAAGAAAAATCAAGCACATTTCATAAATATCCCACATCTAAGAAAATCACACATATTAACATATCATACCAAAAACACAATGTGAAAAATGACCTTCTATACGACCTTATTGCATGTTCTACCATTTTTCTAACTACACGTAATCAAGTAAACAACTCATTTCAAATCTTTTACAATAATCATAACCAGATCAAAATTAGAAAAAAAAAAAACAAACACAAATTTTAAAAATAAGAAATATATTTGATTCAAGGTTTCCTTTTTAATATATTACATAAATAGATGTATATATACCGCACTTGAGTTTATCCCTTTGATATTGTTATGTGTCCTTCTTTCCTCAATAATGGTTAGTACGCCTATTACATCTGTTTGATGAATATTTTTTAGTTTCATTTGTCTTATTTCAAATTTGCATTTTATGTTAATAAGTGCATACTAATTAAGTAGTCTATTTTTTAGTTTCATCTGTTTGTCGGGCACTCTAAATGTTATACGTCGTGAACGGTGAAAATGAAAGTTAGAGAAGAAAAACAGCCATGTTGAGATGAGAGTTGTTTAACACGGACAATTAATTGCGAGCAATTGAATGTTGGTCTTCAATGAGGGTCTTTTCAGATCCTCAAAATAATTATAGGTGAAAGATGAAAACACGAGGAAGTTGAAAAAACAAAAGTAAGACGATTTGGAGCGAAATTTGACATGGGAAGTCAAGTCTGACGTGGAACACAATGGATGACATGGCAGAATAAGGATGCAATTTGTATATGTTTTCTAGTATTTTTCGTGAGCACATACATTCGAATTAAATCCGAAAACCCCTAAAAGTCCAAAAATAAATCTTACCGGCTTACAGAAAATAAATAATGATAGAAACGACTAACAGCTAGTTATTACGAAAATATGGGTTATTACATTTGTAATGCTTTACGTTTTAATAATCATGTACTCCGTAGATGCTTTATATGTATTATGCTATAACTAGTGATGCGACCCGTGAATTCACGGAACATCTATAGTTTATGTCTGGAGTGGAGAAAAATATACGAAGTATTAGTTTCTTTTCCAGCAATAGAGCATTAGTTTTAGTCTAGAGTATCATCCAACAAAGAGATGCACTGACTTTAAGTTGTGCTTAAGCATTAGCGAGATGGAGTGTTGCCTGAAGATTAGATGGCTTGGATGAAACAACAATTTGTTCCTTACCACATTTGAAGGATCTGCAGTGAACTTTAAAACATAACTGTAATGGTACTCCGCAATACTAAAATGCAAATGCCAACTTTAATCAAGCTATATACATTTGGAGCTCTAACAAAGACGGATTGATCAGGTCTAGTTACAAACATCTTGTAAGAATATACAAAATCCAGTATAGACAAAATTTCAACATAAAGCGATCTCATCTTAGATCGGTGCTCGGCTCTTGTACAGACGACCCCATGGTGCATAAAACTCAAGCAAGATTGGAACCATACATTACACAGAATAGTGCAGTGAATATACACCTATATAGGATGTAATTTCGAGGTGGAAATTGAAATGCAACTTGTGTTTTTTGTTATTGACAACAAAATGTTCCTTCTTTTCGAGAATTGAAACCGACATCTTCGAGGCTGTCCAGTGAGACAACTTTCACGAGCTCGTTGTTTTCCTTAAAAAATGGTTGTCATACCTTGAATTGCTCAACTTTGCCATTCGACAACCATTTCAGACGTTACATTACAACGTCTCGGTATCTCTGGTTTTTATATTGTTTAATTAGTCAGTAGAATGTTACTTACCAATTTTTTTTTGAATCTAGCGATGATTTCATTGACCTTACTAGTCGCCTTGACGTACTTGTCATCACTCTTTTGAACGAAGTGGTGAAACGCTTGAGATGCTTCGAGCTGTAGAATTATTTTACACGCAATTGAAAAAACAAATTAGTCAAAAAAAAAAAATAACGAAACATACGAGCCACCTGATGTAAGTTAGAAAAAAGCTAAAAAAAACCAACCTGCATCAGTGGATTGATAGGCTCGACATCACCCTCCGTAAAGCTGAAGTTTCTGCCTTTGAGAAGGTAGGCAATGTCATAGAATTTCAACGTCAAAGTAGAGGCATGCTTGCTGTTGTAAGCCACTATCGGCATGGCCTAAGAGTAAAATACATGCTCCTGTCAAGACAATCGAGATTTGATTGAAGAGCTCGTATTTTTGAACTTCATATAAACCCGCGACTGCTACGTTGGTTTTGTCGCACAAGAACGTTTTGCCGAGGTGCACATCCCGAGACTTCATGTTGATCGATAATCAAAGGCTACTCCTCTGATTCAATGAATTTCTTAATAGCATCCAAGCTAAAATCCTAAAAGGCAAGGGAAATATCAGGAACAAAATTTGTGTAATTTGTCAAAAATTTCGAAAAAAAAAAAAGTTGTGTAAGGTTGTCTAGTCCACAGACTTTGCACCCACAAAAATTAACTGATTCAAGTGGCGTAGCCCGAATACAGTGAGGGCGGAATTAACAAAATGAATGAACAACAATAATACCTAAAATAATTTCATCACAACTTTCAAACTTATGTGAATCAACGACTAAAAATTGACAATTGAGCAAAATCAAATTGTCTCGACAAACTTCTGGGTAGCTTTTTTCACTAACCTGATTCTGATGAGGATGATGATTTTAGGCGAGTTTTCGATAAGCTCATTTGATCTAATCTTGGCCCCAGACACACCATTCTGAACGTGCAATATGTCACTAAGCTATAACACATCCTAAAAAATTCAGCTTCATAGAAAGATATTAGATTCCAAACCTATCGCATTACCTTCAACTTGAATAAATGATCATCTTCATTGCGTTTCAGATCCATCACTGAAAACATCATTAATTTTTATTCTCCCCTCTCTTTTTTTGTTCGAATCGGCAACACAAATGAAGTCAGATTGATAATAAAACTCACAAACGCAAAGCTGCACAAAATTATATTAATAAAATTATATTAACGGTGAGCCAACGTCATTTCCCACTGCCCTTACGGAAAACTTGAGAGAAGAAACATCTCCGGCATAATGGGTCTGACCTAGAACAAAAAACTGTCACCACTACATCAAACATTGTAATATAATAGTAAAAACATACAAATGCAGACCCCATCACAAAGATGTGACCGAAGAAAATGATAAATGAATTACATTTGCAACTGAAGCATATTCAATACCTTCAAATCATGCCAGGAAGCAGATTTTGGTAATTTTGTAATTAATACTACGCATATCACAACGATAAGCTAAAGATCCAACCCGCCACCATTTAATTTACACTACAAAGGGAGGAACATTAATGTTTTGAGACACCAGGACATGCCCCCACTGAAACTGATATGGCGATTAGTTGACGATGAGTGATCGCGTCTACCATGACACAGTTTAACCTGTAAACCACTAAATAAATACAGTCCGGTTAACCAAATTATTGCGCAAATTCATAATCAATAATAGAAATAGAGGTAAGGGACATACTCAAAGACATTGTCCATCAAAATCATAGCCATCACGACCAGCTTAAAAGTTGATCAAAGATGGCTTCAATGATGTACTCCATTAACAATTTTCGACAATATCGACCCTCAGCTCGTAAAGTTAACTATTCCTACATTTATTTTCTTTGGGGTTGATTGTCCTACTCTACACTTGTATAAGACTGTCTCAAGGTGAAACATAAGTAAAAATTGGTAACGATATCGAAGAATAAAAAGTAAAAGATCGATATGCAGAATCACAATTTGAAGGATATCCTAACTGAAGAAGTCAATAGCGTTATTGATAATGGCACAATATGTCAGAAGTTGACACTTTTTAACCAAACAAAAAAGGAGAAAAAAAGGTGCATAACTGTATATGCATACCTACATCTCAAATTCAAATTGGGGGGTCTATTAAGAAGGAAACTACATTTAGCCAACATTTAGAACCAAAAAATTACATAATCCTAAATATTTGTAAACACCATTTATGAAGTATTTAACTCAAATTTGTTAAAGCTTATCGACGCAATAACAAACATTTCTTATAGTATAAATTAATTGAACATTACACTTTTCGATGAAAGTGTTCACATATTAATAACCATATAATCATAATAAATTTGTAGGTCAACATCTAGCAGAGCAACATCTACATCTAAAATAGTTATAAAGTTCTTCTCGTCAAAATAGGGCTGTTAAAAAACTGAAAAATTGGAATGATTGAATAAAAAATTATAGGAGTAATTGGTACATACAGTATCGAAGGAGCTCTTTAAGTAGTTAGAAATATTTGGTTTGCATTTGCTAGGCTCTTTGAAACCATTTTATGACATTTATCGGAAGCAACATTCTCGTTGACCTGCAAATGCTCAAAACATCCGCACAATCGTAAATACGCTACAACATATACATACTCATATTTGAATCAACACAAATATGAACTACACTAATATTTATAATGAACCTAAAAGCAAATGAGGGTTCCACAACGTGGCCGGCCATGTTGAATCGTGTGAAAATCATGTTAAATATTAATATTTCTTTTAAGCTTACCTTACTACATTAGCAATTTTAATTTTTCTCTTTTTAAGTTTAACAATAATCGTCTGTTCATAACGTGAGTCAATGGCATAAACAGTACCAACTTTTTTTTTCCAGAAGTTTGACACTTGCGCTAACCTAACTAAAAAAAATAGAATAAAAACGTTTTGATGTGTACCTGTATATCCTGGATTTGAATTAGGGTGGTTGACTTAGGAGGAAGCTACATTCAGCCAACATTTAGAACCAAAATATTACGTACCTGTACCGAATACTCCGTATTTGTTGATTGAACTTGTAAACACCACTTATGTACTCTGTACCGAATACTCCGAATACTCCGAATACTCCGTATTTGTATCGACGTAATAACAAACTTTTATTGTAACACGGAATAATCGGACATTACACTTTACGGTCAACGTGTTCACCATTGACTAACCACTAATCATAATAAACTTAGAAGTGAGCATCCAAGCGAGCGGCATGTACGTCAAAACAATGATAAAGCTCTTCTTGACAAAATAGGGTTGTTCTAAAACCGAATAATTTAATTTTTTTAAAAAAACTTAAAGGGCTATTGAGACAACAAAAAGGTGCTTTGCAAGTAGTTAAAAATATTTGGTTCGCATTCCCAAGGCTCTTTGAAAACCCATTTGTGACATTTATCGGAAGCAACTTGTGGAACCCGGGATCGAGGGGGACCCAACTCGGCGTCTTGCAAAAGGGCGGATTAAGTTAAAAAGATTAAGTTAGAAAAACTTTTAAAACTGCTTTGGAGTCGCCACCTAATTATCGCGGAAATTAGGAACCTGCTATCATGTCTTAAGCTAAAAACATGTCCTAAATTTTGAAGCAAGCCGACACCCCTAGATCTAAGGTTGTGAAACCAGATTGGATTCGGGGTGAGGGTACTTTAATAAAGATTAATTCAAATAATGATTTATGAAAACCTTTTAGAAAAGCCTATTAAGAAAAATAGCCTCTACTGACCTAGAACAATCCATGTAAAATGATATTTGAGCTAATGTTATCGCTACGTACAAGTGCGATAAAGTTGTAAAAGAATGCAGATGCAAATGCAAAAAGATTATTTAAAACCCTTAGTTTAGCATGTTTAACTTGTTAACGAATACGGTTCAGTTAAAGGTAGAATTCATTGTTAAAGTGTTTTAATGCAAAGGAAAGAAGGTGCAAGATGCATGCAAATAAAATAAACGTTCAATTGTCCATTGATTTATTTTAAAAAGGTCGGTTGCTTATGCGACTTTCGCGTGTCATCGGATATGGTGTGTACCCAAAGTAATAAGACCACTTGGCGGCAAGCGGGCTCGGTGCCAAAGCCAGGGGGGTTATAGTGTAGTCCCCTTTGTTAGTCTATAGAAAATAAGAAAAAGCTTTGATCCAAGTGGAACGGTACCTACCTTGTCCTGACGCTTCAGATCTGGGCAGAGCTTCGTTTCTTGAACAACAAAGGATGAATTCAATACGGGATGGTGTGCTGAACTCAAAGATTTTGAGTGCGTGAGGCTTTTGTGAGATTTGTGAAGAGTTTTGATTATAGATTGTGAAGAAAATGTGAATTCTGAATTGTATCTTATGAGGTCGGGTATAGGGGGTATATATACTAGGAACCTCGGAGAAAATAGGAAATCTCGGGATAGAACCAGGCAGGCAAACCGCACATCCCTATGCGGTTTGGCCGGTAAACTGGATAAGGATATGTGGTTTGGCCCCTAAACCGCATAAGGTCATGCGGTTTGGGGGGCTGGCTGTAGCTTGAATTTCCTAATTCCGGTTTGAGAATATTTCGGAAAGATACAGCATAATCTTTGGCTTGCACGTCAAGAAGGCTGTATGGAGGGCTCTCCAAGATATTTGTGAGGGCTGAGGGCTTTGGAGTGAGGGCCAAATGCGGGTTTGGGCTCGGTTCTGGGCCCGAGACCCGAAAATGTGAAAAGGTGTATTTTGTTGTGTTTTGTGAAATGAGATAACCCGTGAGGCTATATTTTGTGTATGAGGGAGCTAAATGAGGGATTTAGCCATCGGGCCTAAAATTAGGAATTTAGGAATGCTGAATTGGACCTCGTTAATGTAAAAGGGCCAATTGTAATGCAAATGCGAAGCTCTTGCCAAATGAAGCAGGACGCGGACCAAACTAGACTCTAAATGGACAAAATGAACATTTATTTAAGCGTGAAGTGAAGCGACCTAAATCATTTTAATATTTCAAAACGACTCAAAATGAATTCGACATAGTTAGAACCGTTTAAGTCAACGTTAAATGTATAAACTGGACAAGTACTTAATATAATGCAAATTTAATTTTCAAATTTATAACATAAATATAGTTAGCCCGGGCGGGACCGGGCACCTCAAAACTAGTTACTAGAATTATGAACTCAGAATAATTATAAACATTAAGATGAGAAGGTTAATTTAGGTAATAATGTTAATGAAATTTTCTTTATTTAATAGGCTCCCACCCTAGGTCCACCGGATTTAAAATATTGATTAACATTTGATTACGACAATGTACTATAACGATTTTATATAAAGGCTTCCTTAAGTTTTCTTTAAAAGAAAATTAAATACATATTGTTATGTTAATCGATATAAGTGGATCATGTATGCGCGAATTTAAAAAAAAAAAAAAATCAAATATAAACTTTGCATATTAATTAGTACTTATAAAAACAATACCTTCCACATGGGTTTAGTCATATATTTATTTGTGTACATCAAGCTTTAATTTGTCAAGGGTTTGTGATAGTTATAGATCATTTCAACTATTACAATTTCACTATAGTCAAATTTTTACATAATACTATATATGTCTCGTGCATTACATTAAGCTAGTGATTCTTTAACTATGATTCTTATCAGGGACGGACCCAGAATTTTTAAATTGGAGTAGCAAAACTAATTTTAATTAGTTACAAAGTCATAAAAAAATCATATGTAAATACAATATACTATATATTGTAAATATATTGTACAATATACTATATATTGTAATTATATTTTTCGATTTTTAGGAGTTGCTAATACAACTTTCGATTTTTTCTTTAGAATGAGGTAACAACCGCTATCCCATAGCACTACCTAGGTCCGCCCCTGGTTCTTATTATTACAACGAGTAAGTTTATTCTAAATAATGAAAGGAGGGGGTAGTAGTAAACACTACTCGGAGTAATTACCTTTACTGTCATGCACTGAATTCTTGTTTCTTGATGAGGGGCTGAGGAGGGCAGCAATTTTTTTTTAACGGAGTAACCTCCTTTTTTTTTTTTTTTTTTTTTTTTTTTTTTATTTTTTTTTATTTTTTAATGGAGCAATTAAATTAATAATGATTATGGAGAGTATGAGTGATTCAAATTCTTTCAAATTTTAGGAAAGCAATATATAATACACTTCTAATTAAGTCTGTGATACTAAAATTAGAGCGAGGAAAGCAATAAATATTAGGAAACTTTCACGTAAAAGATTAACGTTTACGTGGAAAATTGATTAAAATTTGATTACTATTTAAGAGCCCTAAGACATTTTTTTTCCTATAAATACCTACTGCTTTATTACAATTTATACTCACCGTACTTAATTAATATATGTCTCTTTTAGTGCAGAAAAATGGGCAAGCATATTCCGTTAAACGCTGATGATGACCAAAAAAATAATAATGTTATATACCGGTCTTATAGTACTTGTTATAGTTGTCTTTGTCGGTTTTATTTTTTTATTTCGTTATTTAAAAAATCGCTTAGTTCGGTACTTTAAACATTGTAAGCTTGAGAAAAGTTGTACATTTCCGACCGTAAAGTATACGGTCGACATGACAAAATCTACCACGCCCGATATATGTAGTGTTTGTTTAGAAGAGTTTTGTGTCGGAAAGTATGTGTGTTTACTCCCCGAGTGCCGACACGTATTCCATATCATTTGAATTGTAAAATGGTTCGCGGCTGGGCTATATTGCCCAATGTGTAAACATGATTATACGCAATAGATTTAATATAATTTAGTTATGAATGGATTGTATACGAATATACTTGATAGATTTCGTAAATTGTAAATGTTTCAGGTTACAAACACTTAACGTAATTTTTAACATGAAACAAATAATATAACTTGTATGAATTTATGTGGGTTGCGATACCACTTGACTCTCTCTAACTGGACGTGCTGCACAAAGTGATAAACCTAGCCTCGGGGGTGTCCAAGATAACTCCTCCGATGCTTAAGTATGCGTATGTGGATGTGCAAAGTAAGAAAGTAGAGAAGTAATACCTTTTTAAGTGTTTTGTGAGTTATGTGTGAATGAATCCCCGTATATATCTTCCTCTATTTATAGGAATCTTCGTTGTCCTTTTGTACTTTGTGTCAGCCTAAAAGTGGGGATCTTGTCTTTTAGTATTGTTTATTATGACCAGGTAAAAACAAAGTCTGACACATTTGTCCCCTGACTTCGGTGTCCGAGCACACTAGCAGGGGGCCGTGTGGTAGACATGTCCGTACGGCCTGGGGTAGTATCCACCCCAGTCTGGGGTCTTGGCGACTGAGGCCGTGCGGCCACAAGATGATTTGCAATACGGCCGTATTGCTTTAGCTGACCATGCCCCATCAACTTGCCCCGACACGGCTGCTGCTGAAGGCTGGAGCCGTGTGTAGGACAGAGGCAGATGGTCAGCTCTAGATTCCCTGACTTAGCTTCCACAAGAAGCTACTTTGAGATATTTTGAAATTTTGAAACTTTTGGGCTTCGCGCCCTGTTCATTGTATGAACATTCTGTGTCCCCCTATAAATGTATGACACGTGGCGGCGTGGATTGAAGGGCCATTGTTCACCTTTTCCTCTATAAACACCAGGGGTTTTCTCATTTTTCACCTTTTACTTATTCAAAAAGTTCAAAACTTCTTTCAAAAATTTGCTAACTTTCGTGCTTCCCTCATGTGTTCGCTTCTTGTGGGTACTGGAGTGCGGAGACCACTCGACGCCTCGCTTAAGGTGTTTTGGCGAATAAAGAGGAGGTGCTTAAGTTAAAAAGATAAAGTTATAAAAACCTTTAAAACTGCTTTGGTGTCGCCACCAAATTATGCAGTAATTTGGAACCCGCCTACGTGTCTTGAGCTCTAAGACACGTCTTAGAGTTCAAGGCTATTGCGAAACCAGATTCAGATTCAGGGTGAGGGTACTCTCCTAAAGATTAATTAAATTTGTTTTACGAACACATTTTAGAAAAGCCTATTTGAAAAATAGCCACTACCAGCCTAAGAACAATCCATTAATGATATTTGAGCTAAAGTAATTCGCTACGTACAAGTGCGATATCGTTTGTAAAAAGATGTAACAACCTGGGTTTTTCAAAAAGAAATAAAATACTTTTAAAAAGGTTTTGGGGAAAATAAAGAGTTTAAAACTGAAATCACGGTGGCGGAAAAACCGTGTAGCCCGGATTATTACTCAAACAAACTACTAAAGAAAACTGAAAGTAAAAGAGTAGGCCTTGAGGCCTAACAATATGGGGAGTAAATACCCCGTACAAACCAAATCCAAACAAAAGTCCAAAAGTCCAAGAGAAAGTCTAAAACAAATCCACAGTACAAAATCCAAAGAGTCTAAACTAAAGCACATCTCTTCTAAGGTAATACACGGTCATATCCTCGCATTTCCTCACTCGATTCCCGTCTCGCGCATACCTATAAAAGAGAGGCAACAACCACAATCAGTGGGGAGTAACTAGGTGCTCCCCAGTCATATTTTAACATAACAAAACATAAACAACAATGCAACAATGCTCACCTGGCCTACGGCCTAATACCAAAGTACAAAAACATAAACAACCAACATACAACAATAGAACAACAATACATATACAAACAACAAACAACACGGCACAACCATAGTTGTGTCTAAACCAACTGAGCTCACAAGACGATCCTTCTTCCAACCAATTGCGAGAGTAAGCGCGGAGAACTGGGTGAAGCAACAAGAATCTGTTAAGAACAAAGAAATGAAATAATAATAATAATCTTCATTAATGAAGTATTGATTACAATATTTGCCTATTTATAGATACTAAAGATCCCTTTTGAATAGACACAACTATACAAATATACTCGTTAAGATACAACCCTTCATATAATACACTTATTAATAATGAATAGACACTATTTTTCATTCCCTCCCTTAAACTACTGTCACAGTTAGTTTAATTTGACAGATGCGCAGATGCCCAGCTCCTCCCTTAATCTTTGGAATGATTCCAATTTTAATGGCTTAGTAAACAAATCAGCAATTTGATCTTTTGTGCCACAATACTTCAGATGTACGATTCCATCATTTGCAAGTTCTCGTAGAAAATGAAATCGCACTTGAATATGTTTACTTCGTCCATGGAAAACGGGATTCTTTGATAACTTAATGGTTGAGCTATTATCACAGTATATGACAGTACTTTCTCTTCCAGCATACCCGAGCTTCTGTAATACTCGTTTCATCCAAATTGCTTGAGTAGAACACGTCGCGGCTGCTACATACTCCGCCTCGGTTGTACTTAAAGTGACAATTGGTTGTTTCCGTGACGCCCAAGCTACAGCAGCGGAACTTAAGATAAATGCATACCCTGATGTACTTTTTCTGTCATCAACATCGCCGGCGTAATTGCTATCAGTGAATCCAATCAATTCCTTATTCCCATCTTTCTTATAAAACAACCCAAAATCTGAAGTTCCCTTTAAGTATCGCAAAACTCTTTTAGCAGCCGATAAATGGAGTTCTGTTGGTCTTGACGCATATCAACCTATTAAACTCACAACATACATAATATCCGGCCTTGTGGCTGTGATATACATCATGCTTCCTACCAACTGTCGAAAAGAGGTTTCATTCACCGTCTGTCCATTTTCATCACGAGAAATCTTTGTGCCCGGGACAATTGGAGTTTGAACAGGATTATAGTCTTCCATCCCAAATTTCTTCAAAACATCAAGTATATACTTCCTTTGATTAATAAAATTGCCTGCACTGACTTGTGAGACTTCTATCCCAAGAAAAAACTTCATTTTACCCAGGTCTGACATATCAAATTCAGTCATCATAGATTTCTTAAATGCCACAACCATACTTTCATCATCTCCGGCATAAATCAAATCATCAACGTAAAGACTTACAACCAACAATTTACCGTCTTTGCTGACTTTTGTAAACAGAGTATGTTCACTGCCACACTTCTCAAAACCTTCCCGTACAAAATAAGTTTCAATGCGACTAAACCACGCCCTGGGTGCCTGTTTGAGTCCGTACAAAGCTTTATTGAGCTTGTAGACTTTGTGAATCTCATTTTTCACTTCATACCCTCTTGGTTGATTGACATACACATCCTCCGTAAGATCACCATGAAGAAAGGCTGATTTAACGTCCAATTGATAAACACACCAGCCTCTTTGTGCAGCCAAGGCGACAAACATTCGAACCGTATCCATCCGTGACACAGGTGCATACACTTCGTCATAGTCAACACCATGTTCTTGTATATATCCTTTGGCCACCAAACGAGCTTTGTATTTATCGACTTCACCATTTTCAGTAATCTTTGTTTTGTATACCCATTTAACCCCAATCTTTTTTGCTCCTGCAGGCAGATCGGTTAAATACCAGGTGTTATTTTTCTCAATTGATGCTATCTCTGCGTCCATGGCTTCCACCCATTTCGGATCAGTCACTGCTTCTTCGTAGCGTATTGGACTAGTGCTAATAGAAAGTGCCCAATTAATGGAAATGTCTTCTTCATCTGAAAGCCCTTCTCCGGAAACATAGTCGTTCATCCATGTAGGGGTCTTTTTAATTCTTGAACTTGTACCGGAAGCATTTTGATTACCATTATTTGGCACAACAATGTCATCTTCATCGTTTGCTAAGTTATTACCTCCTGGAACTTCTGAATTTTCAATGATTGTTGCATCTTCATTGTTCACCGAACCTTTGTCTTTTACTTCACCAGATTCATAGACCTCTTCATCATCTCCCCATTCGAAATTAATGGCAATCTCCTTCTCAAAACTTTTATCCCAATTCCAACTCTTGTCTTCTTCAAAAACAACATCCCGACTTATTATAATCCTTCTAGTAACAGGATCGTAAAGTCGATAAGCCTTTGATTCTTCACTAACTCCCAAAAGAATACATCTGCGACTCTTCTCTTCTAGTTTTCGTCTTTGAGCATCTGGAATGTGTGCATGACCAATGCATCCAAACACTCTAAAATGTGATACTGATGGTTTAATTCCGTTCCATGCTTCTTCCGGAGTTTTATTTTTGACAGAATAAGTAGGAGACCTATTCAATACATAGATACTCTAGTTGACCGCCTCAGGCCAGAAGGTTTTCGGCAGTTTTTTTTTCTGATAACATACTTCGTACCATATTCATGACGGTCCTATTTCTTCTTTCCGCAACTCCATTTTGCTGTGGCGTGTAGGCTGCAGTTAATTGTCTCTGAATTCCATTTTCTTTGCAAAAAAGATTAAACTCATCTGAAGTAAATTCTCCGCCACGATCCGTCCTCAGAATTTTAATATGGAGATTTGTTTCTTTCTCTACACGACTCTTAAAGAACTTAGAATACGCAAAAGCATCCGACTTGTTATTCAGGAAATACACCCATGCTTTTCTGGTGTAATCATCGATAAAACAAATGAGATACCTCTTGTGGCTATTTCATATGGGAGTAACCGGTCCACAGATGTCGGCATGAACGAGTTCAAGTTTCTGAGATGCCCTCCATGTACTCTGCTTAGGAAAAGGGTTACGATGTTGCTTGCCTTTCAAACAATCAGTGCATACAGTCTTGTTATCGTTGATTTTGGGCAGCCCCCGTACCATTGCTTTATGTTCTAAAGTTTTGAGGCCTTTATACCCTAGATGACCATACCTCCGATGCCAAAGATCGGTGATATTTGGAGTTGTTGTTTTTAAACAAACCTCTGACCTTAGGTTTTCTGTTTGTTGTTCACACTCCAACACATATACTCTATTTTTCGTCATGTCTGCTTTAATAACCAAACCTCTTGAGGGATGACAAATATGGCATTGCTTTGATTTAAATAACACAGTCATTCCTTTTTTCTGTAATTGACCTATGCTAAGCAAATTATTCTTCAATTCTGGTACGTAAAATACATCTGTCACCATATAACTCTGTGGAACCCGGGATCGAGACGAGGGACCCAACTCGGCGTTTTGCTTAAGGGCGCGTTTAAAGTTAAAAAAGATTAAGTTAGAAGAACCTTTAAAACTGTTTTGGAGTCGCCACCTAATTATCGCGGAAATTAGGAACCTGCTATCATGTCCTAAGCCTAAAGACATGTCCATGATTTTGGAGCACGCCGACACCCCTAGATCTAAGGCTTGTGAAACCAGAATGGATTCGGGGTGAGGGTACTTTAGAAAAAGAGTTAATTCAATTAATGATTTATGAAAACCTTTTAGAAAAGCCTATGTAAAAATAGCCTCTACTGACCTAGAACAATCCAAGTATGATGATATTTGAGCTAATGTTATCGCTACGTACAGGTACGAAAAAGTTTGTAAAAGAATGCAGATGCAGATGCAAAAAGATTGATTAAAACCCTCAGTTTAGCATATTTAACTTGTTAACGAAAACGGTTCAGTTAAAGGTCGAATTCATTGTTTAAGTTGATTTTAATGCAAAATAAGAAGGTGCAAGATGCATACAAATAAAATAAAGTTCAATTGTCCATTGGTTTATTTTATAAGGGTCGGTTGCTTATGCGACTTTGGCGTGTCATCGGATATGGAGTGTACCCAAGTAAATAGAACACTTGGAGTGCAAGCGTTAGCAAAGCCGGCGCTAGAGTGTAGTCCCGTTAGTTAGTCCATAGAAAATAAGAAAAAGCTTTAATCCAAGTGGATCGGTACCTACCTTGTCCTGACGCTTCAGATCTGGGCAGAGCTTCGCTTCTTGAACTTAAAAGGAGGATGAATTCAACACGGGATGGTGTGTTGAACTCAAGGATTTGAGTGCGTGAGGATTTGAGAGAGTTTTGTAGTGTGTTTGCTGTGAAAGCTAGTTGTGAATTGTGTTTTTCGAGGTCAGGTATAGGGGTTTATATATACTAAAAACCTCGGAGAAATTAGGAAACCCGGGGATAAAAGCAAGCCAGGAAACCGCATAGCCTTATGCGGTTGCCCAGGCAAACCGCATAGGCTTATGCGGTTGCCACCCCAAACCGCATAAGACTATGCGGTTTGAAGGTGTGTTTTTTTGCGTAGTTTCCTAGTTCCGGTTTGATTATATCTCGAAAAGATTTAGTATAATCCTTACTTGCGCGTCAAGGAAAAAGCCTAGGATATTTCTGAGATATTTTGATGTTCAGGGCTTTGGAGCGCGGGCCAAAGGCTGGGTTTGGGCTCGGTTTCGGGCCCGAGACCCGGAAAAATGAAAAGGGTGTATTTGCATAGATTTTGTGAAATAAGGTAAGACGTGAGGTTGTATTTTGTGTAAGAGGAGGCGAAAGGGAAGATCTAGCCACCGGGCCTAAATTTAGGGATTTAGGAATGCTGAATTAAACCTTGTTAATGTAAAAGGGCTAATTGTAGTGTAAGTGCGAAGCTCATGCCAAATGAAGCAGGACAAGGACCTAGCTAGACTCCAAATGGACAAAATGAACGTTTATTTAAAGCGATGTAAAGCGACCTTAATTATTTTTACATTTCAAACGACTCAAAATGAATTCGACATTAGTTAGAACCGTTTAAGTCAACGTTAAAGCATGCGTAATAAAAGTCCGTGTTACATCACAGGGTTTTGTTTGGGAGGGTACGGATATGGGTATCCACAGAGCCCCGGTTTGGCGAGCTCGGACTAGAGCGCTAGTCAAACACCACGACCATATCCGGACCATTACAGTCACGATATTGTCAGCGGAACGAAGCATGTGTCCATGGGTGTGTCGAGGACTTGAGCCGAAATTTGAGCAGGGAGGGGCGACGTGTTTAAGGGCGTGACGGTCCATGCATGCTATAAGAACTGCCCGGCTCTTTGAGTGTCTTCGTCGTGCTTGTTGTACTGTCGTTGTTGGTGCCTTTGCATATGCGTGGTATCGTCGGATGCCTGGGGCTGCTGCTTGTAATGTCTTCGTATTGCATGTGTTGAAATGTAAAAGGGGCTAAAGTACAGGGGTGCATATGCTTGTAAGATGTTTGGGTATGCGTGAGGTGTATAATTGAGTAGGGGTGTTCATATAGGTGTTAGTGTAGGTCTCGTGAAATAGCGTCCGTGTAATGCTTGTGTGAAATACTTGTGCTTGAACTCGCCGAGGAGCGTCTATGTAGGGTGAAATGCTTGGAGTTAGGTGTATATTGCAGAGTGCTTATGCTTGGGCTCGCCGAGGAGTGTCTATGTAGTCGTAATTGCATATGATTGCCTTCCGTTTGAGGAGAAAAATGATATAATGCTCGTGAAGAGCGTTCGTGCTGCTGCTTCTGTACCGTGTATTAAATGCTTAATATACGCGTATGGCGGACTGTAGGTGACGCCTTAACCCAAGTACGGGACGTACTTGGAGTTGTATTAGGGCCAAGATGAATTAGGAATTCAAAAGTAGGCGTAAAACGAGAAAAATCCGAGAAAAACCACAGGCAGAAACCGCATAGCCTTATGCGGTTCGTGGTGGAAACCGCATAAGGCTATGCGGTTTGCCATGATGGCTGTAGGGGGCTTATATAACACGAGTTATACCGTGTTGTTGCTCATTATACTCATTTCGGTTTTTCATTCTAAAAAACACCAAAATTCGATTTCTCAACCGTTTTTGCTCGTTTTTGTTGCGTTGTCTTGCTATGGAATCAGGTAATGCTCCATTTTAACTTGCTTTTACGTTATTTGTCGTTGTAATTAGCTAGTTTTGCCTTGAAATGTTGAAAAGACGGGTTTTGAATGAAAACCCGATTTTTGCTTGAAATTTGCCGCTTGAATGCTTGAAATTGACGTCATTGTGTTGCATTATGCCATGTGAACATGTATGTGTGAATTGATTGTGATTTGGACTGTCTTTGTGTGAAAAACGTCCAAATTAGGTTTCGGGCCCGAAAACGAACCCGGATTTTCCGACCCGGAATTTCAATTAAACTTCGGTGTAGGATGCCCATAGTGTGTATAGCACGCCTATAGCGTTAGTTTTGCGAAAATGTCGAGCTAAGGCTTTCAAATCGCCGTCTTAAGTCGTAGTTATACGGAGTAATTAAGGCGAATTGGGGGTTTTTGATCGGGGTGACCAAAATGCAATTGTTTGTAACGGTTTGTTGTTGGGGACTATTATGGTGCGCAGAAACCATAAAGTTGTAATTTTGAGGTGTAGAGAACGGTTTTCGGCTTAATTGTGAATTAGGCCTAAAAATGCTCTGTGAAGTGTATAGTGCAGTGTGTTAAGGGATGTGTATGTATTATGTGCATATTATTTGTGTGTATTTGTGTATGCGTATGCCAAGTTTGTATGCTTGCATGTATTATAGCTGTGTGTATTGGTTGTGTTTGGTTGCAGGAGAGGGTTCTGGTCGTATTACGAGGTCAAAATCTCGTAAGAGTACTAGCTCGAGGACTGAGGGAGCCTCTAGTTCGAGTAGTTTGAGGCGTTCGCGTAGCGAAGGATCTTGACCCTCGGACTCGCCACCAGACGGCGTGGCCACGAGGTAGGTGGTCGTGGCCGTGGCGAGGCGTGACCTGCGGCACGATCCTGAGGATGAGCTTGCTCAAGAGCCGTGGAAGAAATTGGAGGCTGAGATGGATGTTGTTGAGGAGGAGGCTGAGGAGGCCGAGGAGGCTGTGCCTAGGGCGAGTAGCTCTAGGCCGCGAAAGTCACGTGCGAACAGGGCGTTCGCCAAGGGCTGGGATGGCCATGACCTTCTTCTTGCTCCGGAGAGATACGTTTCCTATCGGGCGACGATGGGTTGGCGGAAAGGTCCGATGAGGACTTTCTCGGGTGTCTCGTCCTTGATGTATGCATTTGAGAAGAAGCTTCCGGAGGGTGCGCAAGCTTGGGTGTTGCGCAGTGCTTTTGGTTCTCTAGTTGAGCACTGGAGGGCGATTGTGAGATCGGTCGACGCGAACGATCTTGATCGGGCCTTCCTTGACAGGTATTGGGATACCACGACGACGTTTCACATGCCCGACTTTGAGGCCGGTATTACTTTGTCAGGGTACGCGGTCATGACGGGGCATCCGTTCGGGGACCGCGACATGAGCTTTGGATTTGCGCCGTCCATTGTGGACGAGGTGGTGACTGCCGCGATTGGCGGTGGTTTGGAGGTGGAGTACGAGGGTAACCCACCTTATGTGATCAAGGCTAGCTTCATTTTGGAGTACTTTGAGGGGAAGACCGAGCGAGGCCCCTCTGAGTGGACTGACGAGCAGAACACTCGTTTGTGGTTGTGGTGGTTTGTTAGCGCCGTGTACTTCGGCGATAAAGGTGAGAGGGCGACGACGTCGGTCCTGATGCATCTCGTAGATTGGGGTGCAATCGGGACACTTGACTGGGTGTCGTCATCCTTGGGCTTGTGCATTCGATTCTGCATGGACGCGGTGAGGCCGCGGGTCATGAATGGAGGATCGAGACTGTCCTTAGTCTCGCCTGGGTTTGTGATGGAGGTATGTATTGATTTTGTTTTTTTTTTTAGATGCATTGTTATTCGTCTTTGTTGTCTTGTAATGTATTTTTGTATGTGCAGTCGTGGATCCTCAGTCACTTCCCTTTTCTGCTACCTCCGCATGCTGTGACGATTCCGCGGGTGTATCCGTGGTGCGATTGGGCACGCGTCTGGCCGTGCGGCTTTTGACTGGTCGTATGACGAGGTTCAGGACCGTCTGAACCGGATGAAGTTTGATCAGGTTTGTGTTTGAACCATTTTAAATAGAGTGTACTTAAAATGATTGTATTTATGAGTGTTTGTTTTTGTTTGTAGTTCGTGTCGTTCCCGTGGGGCCAGTATGCGGGCATTCCTGAAGGCATCGGGGCGCGGTTTGCATTGCGTGACACCCAGCGTCTGTGCCCAGCGGCGGCGTATGGAGTTTGGTACCTTGGAGAGCGTTTGGTCTTTCAGGCAGGGTGGCCAGCTCCAGTGGTGCCTAAGGACCCGCCGAGGGTCCTTTTCGAGCGAGGGGTTTCCGCTCAGGATCGGATGGCGTTGTACGGGGAAGGAGAGTCGGTGAGTCTTCTCTGTCCTCGGGAAGACTATGGCCAGTTCGCTCAGTCTCGGCTTGCTTGTGGGCCGATTGAGGTATGCTTGCTTCTTTTGAGGGTGCGTAAGGTAATTTCAGCGAAAAAAAGTTAAAAATTTCCCTGACGTGTGCTGACGTGTGCTTTTTCTAGTTGTTTGATCCTGAGATGGCGGAGCAGCCGGGCGACTTTCCTACCACCGTTGAGTACGACGAGTCGGGTGTCCGTCGTACCTTCACTTTGCCGACGTACTTGCCGGTGACTACTGACGCGGGCATGGACAGCTGGACGGGCAAGGTGAAGAAGGTATGTATCTTTGTCTTTGTATATGTGAGTGAGCCCCCAGTTTGATCGAGGTATGGGTCATAGCGATGATCAAACTTGTGAGAGTCGTGTTTTTGTGTTTCCCCCTCGAGTTTGTCTTAATTTGAGTGAAATTAAGGCAAAGTGGGGTTGACTGCTTTTGTTTTGAAATTTCCCCCCGAAGTTTGACTTAATTTGAGTAAAATTAAGGCAAAATGGAGAAAATGTGAAATGTTTATGTGTTGTGTATCGCAGGTGGCTAAGGAAGCTCATAAGAAGCTATGGCGGATAGCCAACAGGTGGAGGATGGCTTGGGCTGAGCAGGCTGCTCAGTTGTGTCAGAGCCGGGCTGAGACGGCTCAGATTCGACGTGAGTTTAACGAGTATCGTCGTCGTCATCCTGAGTCAATTTGTGTAACATAGATTGTATGAACCTTTGTGTACATGTCGTTGTAGCTTGAACTTGAACTTGATTGTTGTTGTGAACCTGTTTGGTTATTAAGCGTGTTTGAAAAATGAAATGATTCCCGAGTGGGATGCTTTGATGTTGAATTAGATTGTGAAAATGTTTTTGCGAAAAGTTCATTTTAAATGCGAAATGAGCTTGCATGAATGTCGAAAATGTTATGTTTTGGCTTGTGGTATGAATCGTATTTGCTAAAGCGAAATGTAATGTTGCTGCGTGGGGAACAACAAAAGAATGTCGTAGCCTAATGTAGATCGGAGTGTTTAGGAAAGACGAAATTAGGAAAGTTGCGAGAAAGCCCGCCCCTTGAACCGCATAGCCTTATGCGGTTTAGGGGTCAAACCGCATAGGGCTATGCGGTTTGGCGGCTTGGCTGGTAACGCTGTGTTTCCATATTCCGTATTATGTTTTTGTATATAAGGAGGGGGGGTGCGTGCCATAATCTTCATTCACAATCACTTCTTTTCTTTTCTTTTAGTACAAGTTTTTGCTCTTATAAATATATTAGGTATATTTACAAAAGTTTTTTTTTTTTTTTTTTTTTTTTGTATCCAAGAAAATGGTTGAGCATTTTGATGCTCTTTTGAAGAGGTGGACTTCCTCACTAAGTCCGGCGATGAAGAGGGCGGTGTATGATGATGGTGCGGGTGTTTTCATTGGCTTTCGCCAAATGAAAGTCGATCTTGACTTCCTTGATGCGTGCTTAGATTATTGGGATCCTAACTTGCATGTGTTTAGGTTTCCCGGGGGAGAGGTGTGTCCTTTGATGGAGGAGTTTGCGGCCATTGCGGGGTGGACGAAACAGACTACTCCTGTGGTTGTGCGGGGTGAGCTTTGCTACAACGGGATGTTGCGAAACTTCCTTGGGATGACAAATGCTCATGCTGCAGGTTTGTTTGAAGGAGGTAAGGTGAATATGCTTCTCTTGTGTCAACGTTACATGAATAAGGTAGACACCAGTATTTCGGGCCGTTCTAGGCGGAGGGCCCTTGCTTTTTGTTTGGTTCATCGTTATGCTTTTGCGGGGTCCATGCCAGATGGGGTGTTCGGGAGCGCGAGGTATGCTCGCGTTGTCGAAGAGATGGAAAGGGGATATGATCATACGCGCTTGATTCTAGCGGAGACCATATCGGGCTTAGGCGATCGTTGTGCTAATCGTGCGAGCTCAGCAGGGGTTGCGCTAGGATTCTCAACATTTGGCTCATGGAGAGGCTAAGTGTGTATAAAGCTCTTCCCCTTGGTGGTGTCTTGAGGCTGCGGCGACGTCGCGAAAGATGGAGTGGGCTGACCCTCGGGAGCGTTCACTAAACTACTTCCGGGGGTTCGTGAAGGAAAGCACCATTCGTTGGTATGTGTCATGGTGGCATATTACGGCGATTCTGGCCGCGTCATTGCGAATGCGGCTCGTGGGTTGATGTTATGCGGGTTTGAACGAGGGGTGTGGATTCATCCTCTTCGGTTGAAGAGGCAAATCGGGCTCGCTCAGACCATACCCGAGCAGGATACTCAGGTTGGAGGGGTTGTTGTCCTAAACAACCAAATGATTGATGCTTGGATCCGAGGATGGTCGGACCGTGTTACTTGGGCTGTTCCGGAGCATATAGAGTCTACTCGTGTTACGGACTTCTATACGCGGTGGTATCGTTCCAATGATCCTCAGGAACGGGAGAATCAGAGGAGGAGAGAGAAGAGTGGGCCAAGGCCCTCCTTGGCGTATGAGGTGGTGCGCGAAAGGAGAGACTATGGTGATCTTTGCGCTGTTAATGTGGATGTGTCTACTTTGAGGCCTGCGCGGAAAAGGCTTGGAGCAAGGGTGACCGCTAAGGATCGTCTAGGGTCAAGGATCGAGGAGCCCCCAGTCGAGCAGGACGAGGATCCGATCGAGCCCCCAGGATTTGAGAGGACTGTTCCCGTGATCAGTTCGAAGATTGTGGCGGATTGGCCTCTTGAAGATGAAGAGGCTAATCCGAAACGACAGAAGATGGTTTAGTTTGTTTTGCTTTGTTTAGAAAATTTTCTTTATTCAAAAACATGTTTTAGATTCGAATAAAGGGTTAAGGAGGCTTGTTCCTAACTCATTTCTAAATTGCGAAAAATTCTAAAATAAAGTAATAAAATAGAATTAATTTGCTTTTGCCTTGTCTCGTAGGTTTCTTTTGTTTTGCTTTGAAATGTTCTCGACCTTTTTAAGCTTTGAACATTCGTATTTTGTCTTGAAATCCTCGACCTTTTTAAGCTTTGGACTTGGATTTTATTTTTTTTTGTGTGTTGACTGTGCTCTTTGAGCGTGTCTTTTTGTGAGTGCATCGCCCTTGACCTTTTTAAGCTTTGGGCTTGCGTGCTGGGAAATTCGGTTGTGCTTTTGACAAGCTGCCTACGTATCCGCGTTTCACGGAATCAAACCGGCGTAGTTCGTGTGATTCGGTTGAGCTCTTTGCGGAGCTGCCTACGTATCCACAGTGCGTGGAATCAAACCGAGCGTAGTTCACCCATGCGAGAGTGAGTTTTTGTTTTTTTTTTGTGTGTTTTGAAATACATTAAAAATTTGTCTGTGTTTAGGAGTAGTATTTCTTGAGTTGATCAAGATTTGTTGGCAAACGGAAGTCCTGGCCGTCAAGGTCAGTTAACTTCACGGCTCCTCCAGGGAGGATTTCCTTGACTAAGTACGGTCCGGCCCAATTGGGTTTGAATTTTCCCCTTGGGTCGACTGGTAATGGTGCTCGGACTGATTTGAGTACTAGGTCACCCACTTTGATATTTCGTGGCTTGACACGTTTGTTGTAGGCGCGTTGTAAGCGAGATTGGTACATTCGGACTGTACTTAGTGAATGTAACCGTCTTTCGTCTAAAAGGATGAGTTGCTCGTATCGTTCGCGTGCCCATTCGGCTTCAGGAATGTCTGCTTCCATGAGAATTCGAAGGGATTACATTTCGATTTCTACGGGTTGAACGGCTTCCATCCCGTAGGTTAAGAAGTAGGGTGTCATGCCCGTGGGTGTCGCGGATTGTGGTGCGATATCCCCATAATCACGAATGAGATTTTGTTGGGCGGTCGTGGCGGTGTCGATCATCTTTTGAGGATTGATCTGACGGTTTTGTTCTTTGCCTCGGCCGCCGTTAGTTTGTGGTCGATAGGGTGATGATTTATGTCGTTGTATCTTGTATTTGAGAAGAAGTGGTTCGACTTCTCCTTGAAAGTCGCGTGCCTTGGTCGATAAATTAAGTGGGGTATGCCGTAGCGACAAATGATGTTGTTTTGTATGAATTTCGCAACTTCTTTTGTACCTAGCGTACGGTATGATGCGGCTTCGACCCATTTGGTGAAATAGTCGATGGCCACGAGGATGAAGCAGTGTCCTCCTGCTCCTACGGGTTGAACTTTGCCGATGTCGTCAATTCCCCAGGTTGAGAAAGGCCAGGGCGAGGTTAAAGCTGTATAGTGGTGAAGGGGGTATGTCTTTGCGACATTTGCAAAAATTTGGCAATTATGGCAATGTTTGACATATTTTGCGCAATCGGCTTCCATGGTGGTCCAGTACCATCCTAGCCTTATGATTTGTTTGCACATGGCTCGTGCGTTCATGTGTGGTCCGCACTCGCCGTCGTGTACTTGGGACATGATTTCGTGTCCCTTTTTGTGGTCGACGCACAAGAGTAGTGTGCCTTGAGGTGTCTTTTTGAGTAGCTTGCCCATTTCCATCACGAATTGTGATGATAATAGGCGTAGGGCTCTTTTGGCTCGTTTGTCAATGTTTGGTGGGTATTCGCCGTTTGTTTTGTAGTTGATGATTGCTTGGTACCAAGGGTCGGTTTGTTCTTCCTCGGTCTCAATGTCACAGATGTAGGCGGGTTCGTTCCGTCGTTCCACGACAATGGGTAGTGTTTCCATCCCCGGGGGTATATTGATTAGTGACGCGAGCTTGGATAACGCGTCGGCGAATTGATTTTCTTCGCGAGGGAGGTGTATGAATTCTACGTGATAGAATTCGTTTATGAGCTCTTGTATTTTGCTTTGGTATAGTGCTAGGTTTTCGTTGAGTATCTTCCATGCTCCGGATACTTGGTTGATTATGAGGGAGGAGTCCCCATAGACTGTTATGTTGCGGGCGTTGAGTACAAGCGCTGCTTGGAGATCGTGCAAGCACGCTTCGTATTCTGCGGCGTTGTTGGTTACGTCAAAATCCAGTTTGATGGATAAGGGGGTGTGTTCGCCATTCGGGGATATGAAAGTATTCCTACTCCACATCCTCGATAGTTGGAGGAGCCGTCGAAGTATAACTCCCATTGTTCTTGGTTGATATTGTAAATCCCATCGTCTGGAAGGGATGTCGTGTCGATGATTGGCTCTTCGTTGATTGCGTTTCCGGCTAGGAAATCAGAGACTGCTCGTCCCTTGATTGCTTTGAGGGGTACGTACTTAAGGTCGAATTCGGCTAGGAGCAGAGTCCATCTGGCCATTCGTCCGTTAAGCACAGGTTTCTCGAAAAGGTACTTTACGGGGTCCATTTTTTAGTAGACCTTCGTTTGGTGTGCTAGCATGTAGTGACGGAGTTTTTTGGATGACCATACCAATGCTAGACAGCTCTTCTCGACGGGTGAATATCGAGTTTCGTAATTGAGAAATTTCTTGCTTATGTAATAGATTGCATGTTCTTCGCCGTTTATCTCTTGAGCGAGCATGGCGCCCATGGCGGTAGGGGTTGTTGTGAGGTACAAGGATAGTGGTAAATCCTTTTGGGGTGGTCGTAGAACTGGCGGGTTGGTTAGTAATTCTTTGACCTTGTCAAATGCCTTTTGACATTCTTCGTCCCATTCAACGTGGTCGGTTTTCTTGAGTTTCTTGAAAACTGGTTCACATATCATGGTGAGTTTGCTAATGAAGCGCGAGATGTATTGGATTTGGCCCAAGAAACTTCGAATTTCGTCGAGGTTCTTCGGGGGTTACATTTCTAGAATTGCTTTGACTTTCGAGGGGTCGACCTCGATACCTCTTTGGCTCAGTACGTGTCCTAGTAGTTTACCGGACTTGACTCTAAAGGTACATTTTTGGGGATTGAGGCGCATTTTGTATTGTCGTAAGCGAGTGAAGAACTTGCGGAGGTTAGTGATGTGACCACTTCTTTCCTTTGACTTCACGATCATATCGTCGACGTAGACTTCAACTTCTTTGTGCATCATGTCATGGAAAAGGGTTGTAGCGGTGCGTTGGTACGTAGCACCGGCATTGATTAGGCCGAAGGGCATGACCGTGTAGCAGTATGTGCCCCACGGTGTAATGAAGGCCGTTTTTGCCATGTCTTCGCAGGACATTTTGATTTGATTATAGCCTGCGTAGCCGTCCATGAAGGATAGGAGGGCGTGATCAGCGGTATTGTCGACTAGGACGTCGACATGGGGTAATGGAAAGTCATCTTTGGGACTAGCTTTGTTCAAGTCGCGAAAGTCAACGCATACTCGAATCTTGCCATTCTTTTTCAAGACTGGGACCATGTTTGAGACCCATTCAGGATACTCGATGACTTGGATGAAACCGGCTTGCAGTTGTTTTTCGATTTCTTCCTTAACCATAAGGGACCATTCGGGGCGCAGTCTCCTTAGTTTTTGTTTGATGGGTTTGTAACCGGGTTTAATGGGGATGCGGTGCCCGGCTATGCTTCGTTCGATTCCGGGCATATCTTTGTACGACCAGGCGAATACGTCCTTGAATTCGCTTAGGAGTTGTGTGAACTGGGCGCGCTCGTGTTCGTCTAGTGAGGCACCTAGTTGTAGTTCTCTTGGCTCTTCGGGAGTACCCACGTTTATGGTTATGGTTTCCTCGATGATTGGGTCTTGTGCTTTTGGGTGAACAATGTTTGCAATGTATTTGTTTAATGATTCATTTGTTTGTTCATTTTCATCGCATGAGTTAGTGTCTTTTGTATTTTGCGTTTTGTTTGTTGCTTGTTGATTTTTGTTTGTTTGTATTTTGTTGTTTGTTTTAGCTTGAGACAAGACGTAAGCAAATTTATTCATTTCATTATTTTGAAGAGAATTATTCGACAAATCGGAAAATTGCTTGGAGCTAGCCTCCGTAAAAAGGAAATCTAAACTAAAGCTAGAGTCTAGGATAGATGGGTTGATAGATGACCCGACACTAAGAGCATTAGAAGCTAAAGGAATCTCTTCTTCTTCTTCGTCGTCTTCTGTGCCGTTGGAGCTGCTTGAGCTGCTTGAGTTGCTTGAGTTGCTTGAGTTTGAATCGTTCTCGTCCTTGTCTTTGAGATTAGTGACATGGTCGAAAAGTGGTCCTTCACCGGTGATAAGCTGGAAGTGGTGACCTTGTGCATCGGTCCATTTCAGCGTCTTATACCATCCGTTGAGGGTTTTGTCTGTGGCGTCGGCTATGAGTAAGTTAGGATCGAAGCGACGGTCTTGCATGATCGTGGAGACAATCTCTTCGTTTTTGGTGCTCGGTGAGGCCTTGAGCGTATTGGGCTCGGCCTCATTAGAGAAACAAGCTTCGGATGAATGGATGGTGTTTCTAAGGGAGGTATTCCCGTCGACCGTTCCTCCGGGGGTGAAATATGCGTTCAGGTCGAGGATGTAAGGTCGCAGGGTGACCTTGTGAGTTGACCTTCGCCTTTGGATTTCCTTAACCATCTTCTCCTGGTCGTCGTTCTTGGGTTTGTAGCCTAAACCCATGGTGAGCCAAAGGCTGTTGTTGTTTTTTGTTTTGAAAGGTTTGTAGGTTTTGATTGGTGTACGTGTAATGGCGCCGACCTCAAAGTTGAAACCACATAAGTCTTCTGCGGGTTCAGCTACGATTTCCGCAGAATTGGGCTCTTTTGGTGTATCGAAAAGGGCTCGAAAGTTTGAGGCATTCAAGGTTATGATCTCGTCGTTAAGAGGGATCTTAACCTTTTGATGTAGGGTAGAAGTTACGGCTTTAGTGGAGTGGATCCACGGGCGTCCCAGGAGTATGTTATAGGAAGGGGTCATGTCGATAACTTGGAACTCAACCTTCCTTTCTATGGGACCACTGCGTATGTGAAGAGAAATGGTTCCTTTCACGTGACATCGGGTTCCGTCGAAGGCCTTGACTCCGTCCATGCTCGGGGTGAAGTCTTTATCGGATAGGCCGAGGCGATGTGCGGTGGCCAATGGTAGAACATTGACTGCAGATCCGTTGTCAACAAGGGACACGGGCAGATTTTTCTTCATACACTCTACGCTAATGTATAGAGCGAGGTTGTGGTTTGGTCCGAATGCGAGGATATCATCATTTGAGAAGGTGATATCTCCTGGTAACCAATCCCTCGTGACATGGCTGACCATTTGATCCGGAGAGATCTCAGCATCTGCGCACGCTATTTGTAGAGCGCGAATGAATGCGTTCCTATGTTCCGCTGAGTCTCGTAAAAGGGCCCAGATGGAAACATCGGCTTTTGTGCGAGCGAGTTGCTTCTGAAGCACCTCACTCGTGTTTGGTGGTGGAATTATTGTAGAGGCGGAGGGTATACTTATAGAGGGTATATCCTCTTGGGCTACGGCCTTGCCTTTCTCGGCCGCACTTGCTTTTCTGGCGTGCTCATCCGTGAAGATATTTTGATAAGGACGACCAGAGCGTGTGAGGTGTGAAACCTCGTCTTGGTTTTCCTTCCAATTTGCTTCGCCCTTTTCTTTTTGATCTTTGTTTTCGGGCTGTTTGCCCTTCTTTTTCTTCCCCTTCTTGTTCTTTTTGGTTTTATTCGAGGAAGGAGTGGTTGAGAGTTGAGCTCTGGATTACGTTAGTGGGCGGCCACTCTTCGTCTTCATCGCCACCGAACAGGACCCATTGATTTGGTTGTTGGTGGGTGTAGCCAAGTAGGAGCAATCTATGGCCAGTCTTTGATCGAGGAAGATTGCAGGGTTGTCATAAATCGTGGGGTTGTTTTGGGCTCCGATGCCGATTTCAAAGAGTTCTTCGAAATTCTCGGCATCGCCGTAATCAAAGTGTCTTTGCCACTCGGGTCGTGAGGTCACGAGAAATGTGTACACGAGCTCGTCTTCGTGTGGAGGGTTTGGAACTTGGGCAAGTAATTTTCTCCATCGGGCGAGGTATTGGGTAAAGTTCTCTCCGTCTCCTTGGTGTTGAGTGACGAGAGTATAGAGGGAGACATGCTTGTTGGCCTCGTTCTTGGAGCGTTGTTCTAAGCGTGCAGCTTCAAGTTGATGCAAGGCCTTCAAGTTGTCAATGTCCTTGGTGAGTTGATTGACACGGTCACGGAGGGTTCTCAGTCTATTGAGGTTAGCCACCTTTGAGGTGCGTTTGAAGCGAGGAGTGATGATGCGATTCATGGTGAGTATTTAGCTGAGGCCTGCATTTCACTTCGTATATTAGGGACACGACTCGACCCACTAGACTCACATTCATTTTTAGGCATTCATTTTAGCTCATTTCTTTGCTTAGAAAGACCTTTTATGTTTTGAAAAGAGGAGATTTTCGAAAAGGTTTTAGCTAAAGGAAGCTTTTGAGACGAGGATGTGTGCGCACATCTCGCCTCGATGTTAAAACGTTTTGCTTTGCATCCGTCGAACTAGAATCGGTGATTTGCCGAGGTGAGCTCGAGTTCGGATGTGTAAAAGAGAAAGGATTCGACTCGAGAGTGGTTAACAAGTCGAGTCGAGGATGTTAAAAGCGGAGTCTAGGCCACATGACCTAGAAGATTGAATTCCACGAGCTCGGGTTCTAATCCTTGCTCGGGTTTTTGCTTGTTAGTGAAAAAGGAGAATTTTGAGAAAGCTTGTTTCGAAAATTCGCGATAGTTTTGTTTGAAAAGTGTTAGTTTGTTAGATGTTAGGTTCATTTATCTTTGAAACGTTTAAGCGAGTTTTCGAAGATATGAATGCAAATGCTCGTTTTGAAAAAGACCATGGAGTGCATGGCCTCGAACTTTTACGTATGACTCAAAAAGGGTGAAAGTGAGTCAGTCGGGTACACCTCCAACTACCTCGAGTATGCTTTGGCAGATACTTAACCCCTTCATTTCCTTACGCCGGGGCGATAGGTTTTCTGAAGGGAGCACTGCGGCGGTCGAGATAGCCGTTACTGGCAGCCGTGGAGGCGAGAGGAAAGCTAGTCAGGCATGTGCTTTATCGAGTGGACAAGCTTTGCATGTGGGAACCACCTCTCGAGGGTGCAAAGGGTGCCTAGATTCCAAAAGGAATGGACTCTAAACGAATGTGCATAGCTCAATTATGTATACATGGATTGTTCAAGGCTTTCAAGTTTCACCTCTTTATTTTTAAAAAGAAAAAGCCAGTTTTAAGTTTGAAAAATAAAATGTCCCCAGTGGAGTCGCCAAACTGTGGAACCCGGGATCGAGACGAGGGACCCAACCCGGCGTCTTGCTTAAGGGCGCGTTTAAAGTTAAAAAAGATTAAGTTAGAAGAACCTTTAAAACTGTTTTGGAGTCGCCACCTAATTATCGCGGAAATTAGGAACCTGCTATCATGTCCTAAGCCTAAAGACATGTCCATGATTTTGGAGCACGCCGACACCCCTAGATCTAAGGCTTGTGAAACCAGAATGGATTCGGGGTGAGGGTACTTTAGAAAAAGAGTTAATTCAATTAATGATTTATGAAAACCTTTTAGAAAAGCCTATGTAAAAATAGCCTCTACTGACCTAGAACAATCCAAGTATGATGATATTTGAGCTAATGTTATCGCTACGTACAGGTACGAAAAAGTTTGTAAAAGAATGCAGATGCAGATGCAAAAAGATTGATTAAAACCCTCAGTTTAGCATATTTAACTTGTTAACGAAAACGGTTCAGTTAAAGGTCGAATTCATTGTTTAAGTTGATTTTAATGCAAAATAAGAAGGTGCAAGATGCATACAAATAAAATAAAGTTCAATTGTCCATTGGTTTATTTTATAAGAATTCGATTGCTTATGCGACTTTGGCGTGTCATCGGATATGGAGTGTACCCAAGTAAATAGAACACTTGGAGTGCAAGCATTTGGGTGCCAAAGCGGGGGGGGGGCGCTAGAGTGTAGTCCTCTTTGTTAGTCCATAGAAAATAAGAAAAAGCTTTGATCCAGTGGATCGGTACCTACCTTGTCTCGACGCTCAGATCTGGGCAGAGCTTCGCTTCTTGAACTTAAAAGGAGGATGAATTCAACACGGGATGGTGTGTTGAACTCAAGGATTTGAGTGCGTGAGGCTTTGAGAGAGTTTTGTAGTGTATTTGCTGTGAAAGCTGATTGTGAATTGTGTTTTTCGAGGTCAGGTATAGGGGTGTATATATACTAAAAACCTCGGAGAAATTAGGAAACCCGGGGATAAAAGCAAGCCAGGAAACCGCATAGCCTTATGCGGTTGCCCGGGCAAACCGCATAGGCTTATGCGGTTGCCACCCCAAACCGCATAAGACTATGCGGTTTGAAGGTGTGTTTTTTTGCGTAGTTTCCTAGTTCCGGTTTGATTATATCTCGAAAAGATTTAGTATAATCCTTACTTGCGCGTCAAGGAAAAAGCCTAGGATATTTTTGAGATATTTTGATGTTCAGGGCTTTGGAGTGCGGGCCAAAGGTGGTTTAGGCTTCGGTTTGAACCCAGAGACCGAGAAAAAATGAAAAGGGTGTATTTGCATAGATTTTGTGAAATAAGGTAAGACGTGAGGTTGTATTTTGTGTAAGAGGAGGCTAAAGGGAAGATCTAGCCACCGGGCCTAAATTTAGGGATTTAGGAATCTTTGAATTAGACCTTGTTAATGTAAAGGGCTAATTGTAGTGTAAGTCTGGCTTCATGCCAAATGAAGCAGGACAAGGACCTAGCTAGACTCCAAATGGACAAAATGAACGTTTATTTAAAGCGATGTAAAGCGACCTTAATCATTTTAACATTTCAAACGACTCAAAATGAATTCGACATTAGTTAGAACCGTTTAAGTCAACGTTAAAGCATGCGTAATAAAAGTCCATGTTACATCACAGGGTTTTGTTTGGGAGGGTACGGATATGGGTATCCACAAACTCGTGCCCTGCAGTGATAGCCTTACGTTCCCTTTCCCAACAACATTCATTCTCATATTATTTCCTAGTCGTACTGTTTGTTTGAAATTATCGTCATACTCACAAAATAATGAACGATCGCCGCACATATGGTTACTACAACCCGACTCAAGAAACCATAAATTATTGTTAGTGCCTCTATGTAATCCTCCAAATGCCATAAGCAATATTTCTTCCGACTCGTCAAATTCCACGTAATTCACCTTCTTTTCCCATTTGGGACATTCGTAATGAAAGTGCCCAAAGCAGTGACACTTATAACATTCAATGGCGGTTTTGTCGTAAGATTGACGACCTCTTCCTCTACCCCGGCCTCCTCGAGTTGATGCCCTTCCACGGCCTCTTATACTATATTCTTCCCCATGAGTGATCCTGAGTGCTTGGTCTTCTTCCTCGACGTTCTTGAACTTATGTTCATGAACCAGTAGTGAACTTTGCAAAGCGTCTACAGAGAGGCTGTCAATATCCTTCGCTTCTTCAATGGAGCACACAATATAATTCCACTTATCTGTCAAAGTTCTCAAAATCTTCTCTACAATTTTGACATCAGTAATGTCTTCCCCACAATTTCTCATTTCATTTGCAACAATCATCACCCGACTGAAGTAATCAGTGACAGATTCGTCTCTTTTCATTGCAAGTATTTCCAAGTCACGACGGAAGCAGTTTAATTGAGCCCTCTGTACACGAGCGTTGCCCTGACATTTCATCTTCATAGAATCCCAAAGCTGTTTGGATGTCTCTTTTTGTGAAATCGTCTTTAAGATCGTCTTGTCCAAAGATTGGAACAAATAATTCTTAGCCTTCAAATCTTTCAGTTTTAAGTCTTCAAGTGTTTTCCGTTGTGTGTCCGTCAATTCGTTCATATCTTTGGGTTGTACATAACCCGATTCAACAACTGCCCAATACTCTTTGGATCGCAAAAGATTTTCCATGACCATGCTCCAATGGTCATACTCACCATCAAACTTAGGAATGGCAAGCTGCGCAAAGTTGCCATTTGCATCTGCCATTTCTCACTCTCAATTTCTTAATTTTCTTGATTTTTTTGGTAAAAAAAATATTAACCTTGCTCTGATAACCAGAATGTTAGGAACAAAGAAATGAAATAATAATAATCTTCATTAATGAAGTATTGATTACAATATTTGCCTATTTATAGATACTAAAGATCCCTTTTGAATAGACACAACTATACAAATATACTCCTTAAGATACAACCCTTCATAGAATACACTTATTAATAATGAATAGACACTACTTTTCAAAATCACCCCGGGTGAAGCAACAAGAATCACCCAAACCCTATGGCGGAACAGCAACAAGAAGTTCCTCAATAATCACAAGTCTAAATTTGGCCAAATTCCACCGAGCAACAAGAACAGTGACGACATAAATAACCATAGTCTCTAACCCTTCTGGTTGAGAACACATAGTCGCTTTAACTAAACAACAAGAATAGTCGAGGGGATCATGGGCGCTATCCGTCCATCCTAGGACGTTGTATCTCCTCACACATGTGCCAGAACAGTACCCATGTGCAAACTTAACTCAAGCACAACCTGTTAACCTGTCTCCAACACTTCCAACACAACCATACAACCACAACAACCATACTCATACATACACAAGCCTCATTACAATCATAACAAACCATACATACGGAGTACAATATGATCAAAACACATTACAAGTCTTACATTCAATTGACATGCTCATAATCCTTTATTTAGTGATCAAACAAAGTGTAACTCGATTCAATAAAGCATAGCTAACATCCTATGACATGCCAAGATCCAAATCAAGTGACAAACGAACCAACACACACACACACACCCCACACGGCTAGAATACATACACACGGCCAACACAACACATCGTCCATTTTCATGCAACCAACTTAATACTCATGTGATCCATTATCGATTCATGTGATTAACTCAATTAGTCATGCATATAAATATTATTAAACATCATGAAATCATCATAACTCCTAGTTTAACTCTAGGTGATTCATTTAAACGTTAAGATTCAGCATGATTAAGCCAAAACAAGAAGGAAAAACAAGAGAACACAAGGGCAAGGGCCACGGCCCTCACCCACAACATTCGGCCATCATCATCACTTCATTACCAAGTCGATTTTCAAGATTAACAAGCATGAATAACGATTAAACTATGTAAATTATGCATTAAAACATGATCATGTGACAACCCTAGTATGAGGCCCTAGATCTAGCATGAGTTCATGATAAAACAGTAACCAAAACATCAAGATTTGCAAGCATACAATAAATCAACAATGTAGACAATAAGATCCATACAAGTTAGGCCTGATACATGCTAAAATACAACTAGATCACACCTAGTTACCTTATCAATGTCCAAGCCTTGCTACTCCTCTTCTTCTTCTACCAAGATGGTGTCTCCTTCCTCTAGATCACCTTCTCCTTTGAATACCCAAGCCAAAACACACAAGCAATGAATACATAACATAATAACACATAAAATAATACAAAATCAGAAAATTAAAAGAGCTAAAAGAGATCATACACCAAGGAGATTGACTAGGAAAGGTTTAGGGCTCAAAAGGTGAGAGTTTGGATGAATGACAATGGAGTTTTGATGAGGTTAGAGAGAGTTTTGAGGGATGAATGTAGATGAGATATGAGGAATGAGAGGGTGGAGTAGTAAAACTGATCTTTAGGTTGCTAGGTTTAGGAATATACGAAATATTATAGTGTCTTGAGCCAAAAGAAAACACGGAAAACCCTAGAAGTCGAACCCGTGCTGAGGAGCGGCTCGCTCTGAGCTCAGAGCGGCTCGCTCTATAGGAGCGGCTCACTCCCCAGGGTGGAGCGGCTCGCTCTCCCCCCTAAACACCCACAAACTCGTTTCTTCTCTTCTTTTCTTCAATCCTCACTTATACCCTTACTTACCCATGCTTATAAGACTCTCCTAAGCTTACTCATGGACTCGCACTACAAGAAAAGAGTATTGTTCCTACGGTTTACCTTCGTTGGAATTAATGTGATTTTGGTAGGAAATAGAGTTTACCTACGGCAATTTCGTAGGAATAGTTGCGTAGGAATACTTCGTAGGAAAAGCTGCACTTTCCTACGAAACAAGTCGTAGGCCTCTATAATTCCTACTAAGAATTTCGTGGGAACGAGTCTCGTGAAATGGTATATTACATCCAACGAAAATAAAAAATATTCCTACGGAACCGTTTCGTAGGAGAAAAAATTCCTACTAATAGTTCTGTAGGAATGTGTATCGTGAAATTGCTCAAGTCTGCCTACGAAATATTCCGTGGGACCTACTTTTACATTCCAACAAAAAGATCCGTAGGAAATGACTATTTTTTTCACGAATATTTTGCATATTTACCTATGAAATATTTGTTGCAAAATCGAACATTTTGTAGGAATTTTATAGTATACCAAACATTATTTTATTCGTTTTTGTGCATCCCTAATAAGCCAAATTCCTGTAAGAAATCGAAATTTAACATCCGTTGACCACCTATGCGGGTGGCAACATGCCAACATCCAACAACTAACCTGTCACTACACACAACATCAAACCATTTCCGAAATTTTCATATAAACCAAATAACTGAAATATCAATACCAATTACCAAATAAAAGATCAATTAGTTGACAAATTTGTTATATGTTTTCAAAGTCTTTTGAAAAAACTAGAAAATGATCCAAACAACAACTGATGGTCATGTACCATCTTCATGAGAATCTCGCTGGAATTGAGAGAGTTGCGAACATGTGGCAGAAAGAACACGCAATTCTTCTTGCATCTTTAACATCTTCTCATCGGAATCTTGGAATCGTGCATTTGTTGTCTCCATAAGCTTTTCATTTTCTTCTTTGAGCTTAGCATTCTCCTCTAATAGTTTAGCAGTCGTTGTCGCAACCTTACTAAGTGCTCCCGTACCAATATAAGAAGTAGCTGAAGATGGCTCACTCAAGGTTTTCGAATAAGCAGACTTGTTAAAATAATAATCTGCAGCACTGCCAATACCATACAACCGACCCTTTTGAAATCCACCAACAACTTCCAAGAAAAGCTCATCTTCATTAACTTCATCTCCATTTTCTTCTAGTTGTGCCTTTTTTGTTTCATATTTCTCCTGAAAAAAATAGGATTAATCGCCAAGAATAATCCGAACTCGTCCTCTTATTCCATAAATAATCCGAACTCGAATTAATCCACGAATAATCCCAACTATTGAAGTAACATTCCAATAATGTACTTTGGCCAATTTCAATCGACTCTAACACGTAAAAAAAATCGTGAAATCGACTCTAACTATGCCTCACTCTTATTTTATGTACAATTCAAACCGTTTTCATTTTTTTTTTTTATCGATTAAAGCATGTTAAAATTGGCCAAAGTTCATTATTGGAATGTTACTTCAATAGTTGGGATTATTCGTGGATTAATTCAAGTTCGGATTATTTATGGAATAAAAGGACCAGTTCGGATTATTCTTGGCAATTAATCCAAAAAAATATATAATAATTTATCATTAAAATGAGCACCACAACACTTTTGTATGTAAGGAAAAAAAAACAAGCCAAATTTTAATAATAGTATTCAAATTTATTTTTAACCTTTATTTCCTCTGCCTTCTTATCAGCAAGTTTACCGTTGTGGGTATGAGCTTTGATAAAAAGTTGAAAAGCCGTTGGTATCGTCCCATCTTTATCATCTCTAACCTATGAAATCAAATCTCATACGTTAGTCTTAATGGAGAAACAATAACAATGAAATAAAATAGTGATCGATCATATGATAAAGCCATTATTATATTTACTTACCATTCGCTCGGCTAATTCTACACCAGATATTGAACCCATGTTATGAGTTCCTGGAATTTTATCATCAATCGCATACTTTCGGACAACTTCTTAAAATCTTCAGTCTGTCTATATGCTTTCAGTTCAGCAAAAGATGATGGGGGCATCCATTTTGGCACATCACCATCAGTGTTGGTGTAGTGTAATATGTCCCGAAGTCGTTCCTTAGATTTATCGTAAAATGCGTTCTTAACCTCAAGTTCAGGGTCGGTTAGATACGTGACATTACCCTGCATTTTAATAAAAGAACTCAAAAGTAAAAAAAAAAAATTACACCCTTAAAAAGTATAAACACAAATGGTAGCCCCTTTATTAACAAGTGAAAAAAAAAGTTATACACCTTAAAGAAATTCCACCACTTTTCACGAACTTCTGCTGGAGTCTTTTTCCAAGTTGGGCAACAAATATTAAAGTTAGACCTTATGGTACTCGAAACCAATTGACTAACATCCGGATGACCAAACCTATAAAATTAATACAAAGGGGGATTAACATTAAAATCATTCTTGAAAATGAATTCTAAATTTAAAATTAAAATTTACAGACACATTTACCATATGCTGTCTTCTGTGGATAAAATGATTTTTCCATCTGTAGTCCTTGGGGCTGGAGTCTTCTTTGTCCTCGACTTTTTCTTTGGTGGTTGCAGCGATACATTATTGTCCTCAATTTGACTACTTGAAGCACTACTCGAAATGCTCAAGTTACCTTGTCTTCTACCCCCTGGCATTATCAAAAACTAGTATCCTACCAAATAAAATTGATTAGCTATATAATACTTAACTGTAAATGAAACTGGTGTAGTGAACAATTTTATAAATTCCTACATTAAATTTAAAAGAAAAAAAAAAAAACAAAGTGCAAACATATTACTCTTAATATATATATTAGAGTTGAATAAAGTAGGTAATAAACATGTCGAACACATCAAATAACACAAATTCTATGTAAGAAATAATCATTCCACATCATCCTCATCATAGTCTTCTTCTTCTTCTTCTTCTTCTTCTTCTTCTTCTTCATCCTCCTCCTCCTCCTTTTCCTCCTCCTCCTCCTCCTCCTCCTCCTCATCCTCCTCCTCATCTCCCATCATCATCACATCCACCTCATCCTCGTCCTCTTCGTCCTCCTCGTTATCATCGACATTTGTATCATATTGTAAATCATGATCAGTTACTGTAGACAAAGTTAGATGATTTACAACCAATTCCTCTTGAAAGACATTTAACTCAACCGGAGCGTCAATGTGTGTTCTAGCCTTAGTCTTAAACACAGCCCACCATTGATTTCTATCATTCTTTTTGGAGTTTGGATAAGAGGTAAAATAAACTTGTTGAGCCTGATGAGCCAAGATAAATGGATCATACTTTTGATATCTTCTGGTCTGATGCACTTCGACAAGTTTATACTTTTCATGCACTTGCATACCTTTCACAGAATTATCCAACCAGTCGCATTTAAATAAGATTGTCTTATAAATTTGCCGACTGCCGGCGTAACTTAACTCAATGATTTCATTTAAGATGCCATAATAGTCTGAAGCTTCAACAGAACTAACACAAACTCCATAATTCATAGATGCTTTATGTTTCCCATAACCAAATGTGTGAAAGTTAAACCCATTAATTGAGTAGCGTGTCCAAGTTTGGACTTGTCTAGAAGGACCCATGGCTAACGCTCGCAACAAATCATCCTCATTATTCCCACCAATTACCTATTTTTATCGATTATGTTAGCTAAGAAAAAAAACACGCAATATTATTAAATATAATGATCAAATGAATAAGTTAATCTCTTACTTGATCTTTAAGCCATTTAGGAAATTCTACTTCGTATTTGCTCCAAATATCAATTGATGAAAGACGAGGAAGTTGTTCAAGAATAAATTTCTCAAATTTCCTGAAATTGATGGAAATGCTGAAAATTATTTAAATGAATTTGCTATTTCCTTTAAAAAATTTATATGAGAAAATGATAACTTACAGTTCGAAATCTTTCAACATTTCGCAATTGGATAGAACGTAAATGTGAGCACGTTCATATTCTTTGTCATCCAAGTACCTTTTTGAACCATTTGAATAAAATATACCCTTATTGTTTTGTTGAAAAAGCTCGGGCAAATTGGAATCATCTTGATCTTTTGAATCAAGACCTAAATCTTTTGTTTTTGTATCTATATGGTCTTCAAAGTAGATAGAACAAAAATTTGATATGTCTTCTGTTAGATAAGCGTTGCATATAGAACCCTCAACACGAGCTTTATTAGCAACTTTACGCTTCAAGTGATTTAAGAACCTATGCAAAAAATTAATTAGTTTATTTTATGACTTACCTAATCATATATTATGAAAGCTTATGATTAATATAGGAAAATTAATAATATATTTACCTCTCAAAAGGGTACATCCACCTATATTGGACGGGTCCTCCAACCTTAGCTTCATAAGGCAAATGAACAGGTAGGTGTTCCATTGAGTTGAAAAAAGGAGGGAAAATCATTTCCAATTTGCATATGATCTCCGGAATATTTCTTTCCAGATGTGACATATCATCATATTTGATTGTTGATGCACACAAGTCTCTAAAAAACTGACTAATCTCAGTTACAGCATTCCAAATATTTGTTGGGAGCATTTGTTTCAAAGCAACAGGTAGTAAACGCTCCATAAACACATGACAATCATGACTTTTCATCCCATGAAGCCTAAGTTCTTTTAGGTCCACACACCTGCTCAAATCAGATGCATATCCGTCTGGAAACTTCAAATTCGACACCCAATCACATAACTCCTTTCTTTGAGATTTGTCAAGAGTATAAGGAGCTTTTGGCACATCGCCACTCCTACGAATATGTAATTTCGGACGATGACAAAAATGGCGCATATCTTTTCGTGAACTTATCGTGTCTGTTGTTTTTGATTTTACATCCATCACCGTATTAATCAACATCTCAAAGAAATTTTTCTCTACGTGCATCACATCTAAGTTGTGCCTAATTAATAATGACTTCCAATAAGGCAACTCCCAAAAGATACTTCGTTTTGACCATCCATTTTTCAACTTTTTCAGTTCTTTAAACTCTTCTAGAGTACTGTTGATCACAGTTGGAAAGTGAGAAATCTGCTCCCATATTTGTTGACCCGACAGTCTTGGAGGAGCACAATCCTTTTCCATGGTATCTTTCAAGAAAGCATTTCTATTTTTGCGAAAATTATGATTAAGTGGTAAAAATTGTCTATGGCAATCAAACCAACTCTCTTTCTTTCCAAATGGAAGACGAAATGATTTAGTTTTCTCCATACAATAAGGACATGCTAAATGACCGGCGGTGGTCCATCCGGATAACATACCATATGCAGGAAAATCGTTGATTATCCACGTAATGGCTGCTTTAAGAACAAAATTTTGCTTCTTTGAGACATCATACGTAAGTACGCCCGTCTCCCACAATTGTTTCAGCTCCTTTATCAATGGCTGCAAATATACATCTAAGTTTTTCTTTGGATTCTTTGGACCAGGAACGAGAATGGATAAAAAAATAAATTGTTTCTTCATACACAACCAAGGTGGTAAGTTATATGGTGTCAACATTACCGGCCAACATGAGTATGACTTCCCAAATTGGCCATATGGCGTGAAACCATCAGTGCAAAGACCTAGGCGTACATTACGAGGCTCACGAGCAAATTTTGGATAAGTTGAATCAAAATGCTTCCAAGCATCACCATCGCTTGGATGAGCCATTGTGCCACTAACACGAGGATTCTCTTTATGCCATCTCATTTCCGCTGCAATATGTTTGGTTGCATAAAGTCTTTGTAACCGCGACGCAAGCGGAAAATATGTTAAGACATTTTGCCCAACTCGTCTCCCTTTCGATGTTTTCTTATACCTATCTAAGGAACACTTTTTGCACTTATCAAGTGTTGCATCTTCCTCCCAAAAAAGCATACATCCTTCAGGACATGCATCAATTTTTTGATGTGGAAGTTGTAGACCCTTAAGGATCTTTTTGGTGTTATAAAAGGTCCTTGTCATCACATTTTTTTTTGGGACAACATCCTCGATCAAAGAAGCAATCACATCCACACACCTATGAGCCAAGTTGTGCTCACATTTTAAAGTTATAATCCTTGCAGCCACTTCGAATAAGGTGACTGTGCTTCCCTCATACAATGGCTTTGACGCAGCATCTAACATGTCAAAAAATTGCTTTAACTGGGGATTTGGAGTATCCTCCTCTTCAATAGGCGGTTCCTCCAACATATCCAACATATTAGGGCCTAATGCATCGACCACTATTTCTCTATAAGGATTTTCAGATCCACTAGATTCTCCTTCATTGCGACAATACTCTCCACCATGACAAACCCAATCATAGTAATGGAGGCAAAATCCTTTGCTAATTAGATGTGACTTTACCTCAAATTCATTCAAAAAATTCATATTCTTGCATTTTATACATGGACATCTTATTTTTTTCCCCCCAATAAATTCTTCTTGGCTTTTAGCATGTCGAATGAACTCACCAACTCCGTTTATGAACTCAATTCTAGGTCTTTTTTTGTCATCCAGTCTATCGTACATCCATTGTCGTTCTGATCTTTTCATTTTAAATCTACCTAAATATATGAGAATAAAAACAAATATCATTTAGGAGTTAACTTAATTAGTGTGTTGAATATTAATCTACTTGCAATTTTGCCATTAGTAAGAAGTTGATAATTAAATTGACCAACATATTAAATTATATGTCATCCTAATTGTACAAATTGGCCAACAAATTAAATATTTTTTTTTGTCTTATGAGGTTTGACTATAATAAATCAACATCATAGTAAAAAGCATAATTATATTTCATCTCTATACTTAATATATACTATGATGTACTCCGTAAAACTTTTGATCTACACATTACAAACATACACCTTACCAATTCACAAGGAATGAGCTTTTGTTAAAGAACACTGTTAATTATCTTTAAACTTGTTTATGCTTAATATATAGTAAACGTAGTAAATGTAGTATCCTCTCTATGCTCTAATCCCTTACTATATTAAAAGAAAGATCAATGGTTTACTAATATATTGACTTTGCGTGATCAAAGTCTTTCGTTGCATAACTTGTGGTTTTCCACTATTATCCAATGTTAGATCTTAACTATGCAATATGTTATAAAAAATAAGGGGGTCTTAACTACAATTTCTATGTATTCCTTATATTTAGCTCAACTCGATTATAAGAGTAGTATAATTGATACGGAGTATTATATTTCCATCCACAGCATTCTTTTATTCAAAAATCAACCTCTCATCCTACAATAATACAACTCAAACAAAACATCCACTGGTCCACACATTTGTCGTTGGATTATCGGGTTTTTATTTTTAAACCGTCATCACCCGCGCCTCAACTGATTGACTCTACCAAAGTAATTACTTCAATATATTTTCTGTTATTCCTCTTACAAATTACTTTGAATTCTGTCTCTTCTGTGAGTTTTTTGAATTCTAACAAAATTGCCGGAATAAATGGCAGAAAACATCATGACTAATATAGAAGAGAACAACAACTACCTATATTCCTCTTACACAACACCCACTGACATTAGAGATTCTTTATCAGCACTTATCTTAAATGCATGTGCAAACAACACCAATACACTCGATTCGGTCTTCTCCTACGGTCAACCTTTAAACCACATAACCGAGTCTAGCAACGACAATGACAACCATTTCTATGAGCCACTAGGCTCCTCAATGTACCTCAAGCAAAGAGAGTTGGTCCAAAAATTCTGGCTCGACAAACGGTCTATGACCTCGAGCTCTTCCTTGAGCAGTCAGTTACGAAGTCATTCATATTTTGCTACGCAGACTAGTATATAGTAAAAGTTAAAACTGTTGATATGTATGAACACAAAATGATTTTAACTTTACGGTGATCATTAGGGCATGGGATTTTCGGGAACGGGATGACATAAATTAGGCAGTGTAAAAGGAAAACTACACAACTACACAAGTAATTGAATGATGAGATTGAAGAATAGAAAAACCAAAGTAAAACTATTGAAAGGGACTTGTTTCAAACAAATACGGAGTGTTAACTGTTAAGTGATTCGGTTCAACGAATTCGTACCTTATGGAAGGTCTGAGGTTGTCAAAAACGTTGTTTATGGTAGACTGAAATAATCCCCAAGCCCTCGGCGTCGTCTGCGAGCAACAACGATGATGGCAGCGCAGAGGTAAGTGTATGATAGATGAGCGTGCGGTTTAAGGCGTAGGGTTTATTTTGTAACTTGTGGATGATGGTTAATTAAGTTGTGTTATTATATTATATATATATACTAAGTGCTAATAATCACCGAATGAATATAGAAACCTACACAAAATCTGTGGGAATAATTTTTTTAATATTATTTTAAGGAAATAATCATCTATTGATTTTTTTCTATAGAAGAAAATTAAATATTTTTTTTATCTTTTAGGAAAAACATTAAATTATGTTACTCCGTATTATATCTTGAATTGAAAACTTTTGCAAAAATAAGTTGAAAAAAACAAGCGCATACTTGTACCTCCAACTATTTACTCTGTACCTCTTAAACGTACTTTTAATTTGTCCTCTGATCTCAATCTCCGTAATTTATTTTTGCTCAACTGTACTTGCCCATTTATCATATACGTGTCTTATTTGTTCCTCGAAACAAGTAAATTGTAGAATAATAACATATTTAATAAACTCAACCATAAATCCATATAAGAATTACATGCATAAAATAAAATCTAAATGTAATGCTTAGAATCCCTTACGACTCAAATTCTACCTGAATACGTTGGCTCTGAATCTAGATCCGTGAATTTCCATCTAAGGGGTATAAGTCTCACACAGAGAATACAGGTTAAGGCGTAAGTTTTGTAGGACCGTACCCAACCCAAATCCGGCCGTACCTAGTACCTACGCAGATTTTTGTTCAAAACATTATCAATTAAAAGTATCTTACATTTTGGGTTTGTCTCCATTAGTACCTACAGAAAACCCGTAGATATGTGCATCATTATGGTAGGAAGGATAGTAATTCCTACGCTAGTCTATATCTGTAGGAACAATTCTGTAGGAAAAACTTATATTCCTACGATAATTTATATCCGTAGGACCGCTTCTGTAGGAAAAAACTCATTTTTCTACGCTAGTCTATATCCGTAGGAACAATTGTGTAGGAAAAACTCATTTTCCTACGTTAGTCTACATTCGTAGGAACATTTCTGTAGGAAACACTCGTTTCCCTACGCTAGTCTACGTCCGTAGGAACATTTCTGTAGGAAATTCTTTTTTTCCTACGCTAGTCTACGTCCGTAGGAACATTTCTGTAGGAACTTCTTTTTTTCCTACGCTAGTCCATTTCTGTAGGAATATGTCTGTAGGAATAACTCATATTTCTTGTAGTGTCGGGTCTACTTCAACCATAACCAAGACCCGACTCACCCATATAAGAAATGATTTCCCAAGCTAAAAATGGAAAATCACTAGTTTAGGAAATTAACGAATATGAGAAAGGGAATGAAATAAATTAGAAAAAGTCGGGGTGTTACAAAAGATCTATGAATGCATATGCAAAAAGATTGTTAAAAACCCTCAGTTTAGCATTCCAACAACCCGGTTTTCCAATAAAATAAAATATGATAAAATAAAATAAAGAGAAATAAAATATATTAAAATAAAAAAAATTAAGAGTAAAAGGGCCACGGTGGTAGAAACACCGTGGAATCCGGATCGTCACTAGCTAAAACAATCAGTCTTAATTTCAAAGTCTAAAAAAGCGGGAATAAATACCCGTGAACAAAACTACTGATGGACAACCTCTAAACCAATGAAAAAGACTAAACTGGTAAATGACTATCGTAATAGTGCTATTCTCGCGGTTATCATCACTCTTTACCCATCCCCACATGCGTACATGTCGCAAAAGAAAGCAACAACAACAATCAGTGGGGAGTAACCCTAGTCATATTTCAACATAACCGACATGAACAACCACGCAACATACAACTCAAGTCATTCATAGGTAAACTAATTCATTTTACTTATTTAAGCTCAACCGTCATCAACAAACAAACGCAAGGGTAAACAAAGAGCTGTGGATACCCATATCCGTACCCTCCCAACCAAAACCCCGTGATGTAACTCGGACTTTTATTATGCATGTCTTAACGATAACTTAAACGGTTCTAATAATGTCGAATTAATTTTTGAGTCGTTTTAAAATGTTAAATGATTTTAGGTCGCTTCACATCGCTTTAATTAAATGTTCTTTTGTCCATTTAGAGTCTAGCCTGGTCCGCGTCCTACTTCACTAGGCATGAACTTCGCATTTGCATTACAATTAGCCCTTTTACATTAACGAGGTCTAATTCAGCATTCCTAAATTCCTAAATTCCTAAAGTTAGGCCCGGTGGCTAAATCCCTCCTTTAGCTCCCTCTTACACAAAATATAGCCTCACGGGTTATCTTATTTCACAAAATGCTACCAAATACACCTTTTTCACATTTTCGGGTCTCGGGCCCAGAACCGAGCCCAAACCCGCCTTTGGCCCTCACTCCAAAGCCCTCAACCTTCTAGTAGGTCATACTTGGTCTACTTGGAGCACAAGCAAGGAGATAATGTCGAATATTTCCAAAATTTGGCAAACCGGATTAAGGAAATACGAAATCACAGAATTAAAACCACACCACCAAACCGAAACAGCCTATGCGGCTCAGGGTACAAACCGCATAAGGCTATGCGGTTTGCCCCCCAAACCGCATAGGCCTATGCGGCTCCCTGGTGTGGCTTTTTTCCTGTGCTTTCCTAATTTCTCTCGGCTATTCTCCTATATATACCCCCCTATGCACGACCTATTCTCATAAGTTTTCCACACAAGAAAACCTCTCTTCTCACAACCTCTCTTCCTAGGTTTAGTGCCCACATGGGTCCCACAAAATATACCGTCTAGTAAACTCTCTCAAAGCCTCACGCACTCAAATCCTTGAGTTCAACACACCATCCCGTGTTGAATTCATCCTCCTTTTAAGTTCAAGAAGCGAAGCTCTGCCCAGATCCGAAGCGTCAAGACCAGGTAGGTACCGATCCACTTGGATCAAAGCTTTTTCTTATTTTCTATGGACTAACAAAGGGGACTACACTTTAGCGCACCCAGGCTTTGGGCAAAGCGCTCGTCTTCCAAGTGTTCTTATTACTTCGGGTACACACCATATCCGATGACACGCCAAAGTCGCATAAGCAACCGACCCTTTTAAAATGAACCAATGGACAATTGAACGTTTATTTTATTTGCATGCATCTTGCACCCTTTTTCTTTGCATTAAAATCAACTTAAAACAATGAATTCGACCTTTAACTGAACCGTTTTCGTTAACAAGTTAAACATGCTAAACTGAGGGTTTTAATTAATCTTTTTGCATTCATGTTTGCATTCTTTTTCAAATCTTTATCGCACTTGTACGTAGCGATAACATTGGCTCAAATATCATTTTCCATGGATTGTTCAAGGTCTAGAGGCTATTTTTACATAGGCTTTTCTAAAAGGTTTTCATAAATCATTAATTGAATTGATTATTAGTTAAGTACCCTCACTCCGAATCCATTCTGGTTTCACAAGCCTTATATCTAGGGGTGTTGGCGTACTCCAAAATTTAGGACATGTCTTTAGGCTTAGGACATGATAGCAGGTTCCTAATTTCCGCGATAATTAGGTGGCGACTCCAAAACAGTTTTAAAGGTTTTTCTAAATTAGTCTTTTTAACTTAAAGCGCCCTTACACAAGACGCCGAGTTGGGTCCCCCTCGATCCCGGGTTCCACAGTTTGGCGACTCCACTGGGGACATTTTATTTTTAAAACGAAAAACTAGCTTTTTCTTTTAAAAATAAAGAGGTGAAACTTGAAGGCCTTGAACAATCCATGTATACATATTTGAGCTATGCACATTCGTTTAGAGTCCATTCCTTTTGAAATCTAGGCACCCTTTGCACCCTCGAGTGGTGGTTCCCACATGCAGGCTTGTCCACTCGATAAAGCACATGCCGGACTAGCTTTCCTCTCGCCCCTCCACGGCTTGCCAGTAGCGGCTATCTCGGCCCGGTGCTCCCTTTAGAAAACCTATCGCCCCGGCGTAAGGAAATAAAGGGGTTAAGTATCTGCCAAAGCGTACTCGAGGTAGTTGGAGGTGTACCCGACTGACCCTTTCACCCTTTGAGTCATACGTACAAGTACGAAGCTATGCACTCCATGGTCTTTTTCAAAATGAGCATTTGCATTCATATCTTCGAAAACTCACTTAAACTTTTCAAAGATAAATGAACCTAACAAAGCTAACACTTTCTAAACAAAACTATCGCGAATTTTTTGAAATAAACGTTTTTCAAAACCTCCTTTTACAAACAAGCAAAAACCCGAGCAAGGCTTAAAACCCGAGCTCGTGGATTCAATCCTCTAGGTCACACGGCCTAGCTCTACATTTAACATCCTCGATTCGACTTGTTAATCACTCTCGAGTCGAATCCTTTACTCTTTTTACACATCCGGACTCGAGCTCACCTCGGTAAATAGCCGATACTAGTTCGACGGGTGCAAACAAAATCTTTAACATCGAGACGAGATGTGCGCACACATCCTCGTCTCAAAAGTTTTCCTTTAGCTAAAACTTTTTCGAAAATCTCCTTTTTCAAGCTTAAAAGGTCTTTCTAAACAAAGAAATGAGCTAAAATGAACGTTGAGTCTAGCAAGTCTAACTGGATATACGTCACACAACCTAATCCTTTTTCAACATTCTCGACTCGACTCGCTAACCGCTCTCGAGTCGAATCTTTTTCATGCATTTAGGTTCAAGCCCTTAATGATGAACCGTTAATATGGGCTCGACGGATGCAAAGCAAACACATTTTAAAATCTAGACGAGATGCGCGCACACGCTCTCGCCTCAAAAGTCTTCCTAGGCACAATATCATTCCTAAAACAACACACTCTCATTTTGGAAATAAACTCTTTTAAAAAAAATCTTCTCATTTTTGCAAAGCAAGCTAAACACTCTCATTTTTGAACTAAGCTCTCTTCAAAAAGTTTCTCGCTTTTACAAAACAAACAACTACATTCTCATTTTTGAAACAAACTCCTTTCGAAAATATCCGTTTTTTTTTTTTACAAACAAGCAAAGCTCTTTCATTTTGAAACAGTCGCGTTTCAAAATTCTTTCAACTTCGAAATAAACACTCCTCGAAGTTCTGGGTCGAACCAAATAGTCCTCCACTATTTCGATTCAACCCTCTAAGCATTCTTCACAAACCACTCGGGAATAATCGTTACATTCCCGAATCCTCTCTAGGCACGAGTGGAATACATGGCCCTCGGCCATCGTAGCCCACTCATCTCAAACCTCTTTCATAAAGCAAAACCCAAGAATCACGTTGCATTCTTGGAGACTATTTTCTTTCTGAGCGGCTCGCGGCCCTTCACTTTTTTGAAATAATATTTTTCAAAATTTCCGTGTCAAATCAACTAGTCTATACCTAGTTCGATTCGACCCAATCGCAAATCTCTTCAACCGTCCGGGAATAATCACTACATTTCCGAGACCTTTCAAAAAGTCAATGGATTACATGACTCATGGTCATTGTACGCCAATTTCTAACAAAACACTCTTCAAATAAAACACTTTACGAATCTCTTTGGGCCAAACGGCCCAAAGTCGACTCGTTTCAGCAAAAATCATCTTTTTCAAGCAAACAAAACCCGAGAATGGCCAAGCCCAATCTCGTGCACTCTTCATCGGACCAAATGATTCATAACCATCTTGGCCCAAATCCTCATGTGGACGTGTAAACCCGTCCATATCCCACCTCAATATCTTGGACCCAAATAGCTTATCGCTATCACGGGTTCACTCCAAGAAATTCTATCGCGCGCAACCGCCCACAATGACATCACCGTTAACTTGGGCCAATCGCACTCTTCAAACATCGAGTCAGAAATGTGTCAACACGTCTCTAGCTCAAACCTCTTTCAAACTACTTTCACAAAATCCTCATCACGTTTTTTAAATAACCTTTTTGAAAAATCCTTCCTTCGAACCAAATGGCCCATAGTCATGACGGTTTGATCTAGACAAACAGTCTCTTCAAAACACCCGAGAGTAATCACTTTATTCTCGTGACATTTCCAAAACATAAATGAATTACATGACCCACAGTCGTTGTAACCCATTTATTACCAACCCTTTTCAAACCCGAGAGTGTTAACCCATTCTCGTGGACCTCTTCTCGAAAACAAATCTAGCGGCTCACGGTCGCTTAACACCTCTTTCAAAATAAACATTTTTCGAAATCCATGGATCAAATGGCCTATCGCCATTTTGATCCAAAAATCTCTCTAAGAATGAACCAGCATTATCTCTTAGTTTCATCACGATTAGACGAGGTGGCGCACAGCCGCTTCGATCTAACCCTCTTTCGAACCAGCTGTATGAAAACGGTCATAACCGTTTTTATCACATTTCAAACACCCTTGATTCGGATAGCCTATCGCTACTCCGATTCGACTCACACGTTCACCGACAAACCGCTAACACGGGCTTATCGGATTCGATTTCAGAACGCCTTTTACATCGAGCCAAAATGTGACAACACATTTTTGCTCAACAACACATCCTGCTTTTCGCCGAAAACAAAAATTTTGCATAACCAAAAGAAGAATCTACGTATACGTGAACCGAGTCCCGACGCGAGCATCAACCACATCCGAGACATGTGCGTCTCAAGCACCCAGCGAAGAATCCATCAAGGCGCCACCGATGATCTCACGGATCTCCTCAAGAAATTCGAGCCTTTTCAATACGGGTCGAGTTTTTAAGCTTTGAGTCAATCTCTGTCAGTCTAGGGCAATCGAGTCTCCGACGTACGACATTTTTAACAAATCGATAAAGGAATAAGTTTGCCTACAACCCAGCTTCCTTTTTACATACTTTTCCCATAAAAGACACAATTTTCCACCAACATACATTGCATCCCAGGAACAGCTATCCTAAGGAGGTCTAGGCCAGGTACGAAGGTCCAAGTCAACAACTAAATCAAAGACACAAAGACAAAGAAGGCACTCGACGACTAAACACCTAAGCTTCACTAGTCTGCTTGTGGTCTACTACTCCGCTGCTTTTGGAGGAGGATCCATTAATTTGGAGCTCCACAGTGATCATGAATTTGATCGCGACCTGGCACGCAGTATTCTGGATCGCCCTCCGCGTACTCGATCGCGTGCCTAATAAGCAAACGAACTTGTCAAAGGAGCCCGGCGTGATAGACACACGATCACAAGTGACCACCGAGCCACAAAGTTTAGCAAGGTCCAAGCTCAAGCCCAAGCCACACAGGGCGTGAGATATTCTCAAATCAAATGGGAATACAAGGAAAAGATAAAAAACCAAAGTCACCAAAAAGGAAAAGTCTCAAAAACTCCGAAATAAGGGGCAAAACAATTAAGCAAAAAGCTTAAGAAGTCAAAAGCTTAGAAGTCAAAAGCTTTGAAGTCAAAAACTTGGAAGTCAAAAAGCTTAGAAATCAATAAGCAAGGGGCCGAAGTCCCAAGGATGAGAAGTACCGAAACCCAGAAACAAGTGGCCAAGTCTTTCAAATTCCAAATTGAAGACTCGACAGAAGCAACAAACAGCCTAGATCGACTGAGGAGAACCCACCCTTAGGATGCAATGTATCGAGGTTAAACACATAAACACCCTTTTTGGACCGGCGGGTCCTTAAACACGCACCTTTTTATAAAACACACCTCATGGACCGGCGGGTCCTTAAACACGTACCTTTCCACAAAAATACAAACTTTCAGGCCGGCATGCCCTTAAACGTGCTCTTCGGAACTACGCTAGGTTTGATTCCGTACCCACGGATACGTAGGCCGCTCTCCCGAGCTCAACCAACCTTTTACAAGAATCCACAAAATATTCCCCGTCCAAAGCTTTCCATGCTAAGGACGTGTCCACAAAAATTCACAAAAATCGTAGGCAAACTATTTCCTTATCGAGGCGTCTAAAACGAATGCGTCAAGGCAAAGTCGTCCTAGACTTAGGAGTAGTGCTCTGCTTTTTAGTCTAACTCTGTTTTGCAGGTACAGCAGCATCCCACCGCAAGCAAGAAATCACCACTGGGGGCTCCAACAACGCACATGTTCCCGAATGTGACATCCATGCAACCGTCGAGTCTCGAGTCACGCATACGATTCGTCTTTGTTTTTCAAAGTTTTCGGTATTTTAAGCATCCCATAAACATTGACTCACATGTCGAGTCAATCCTCTTCCAATCAAACAATTTAGCGACATTTAAACCGCTACTTTCAAAACTTTTCAACTTTAAGACCGCTCCCACGGGGCAACACACTCTTTTCAAACATCCACCCTCAAAATTAGCTAATCACCTTTCGATATTAACTCAGCACTCGAGTTAATATAAAAGCACTTTTGCATTTCACTTTTCTAAACACACGCTTTCGCACAAACAAAATGTATCTTTCAAAAATGTATCTCAAATCTTTAACTCACCACTCGAGTTAACGTACTTTGAGAAAAAGCATTCTTCGAATTTAACTCACTCGAGTTAACACATTTTGAGCCAAAGCACTATCGAACTACGCCGGTTTGATTCCACATTCGTGGATACGTAGGCAGCTTACACAAATCACAACCGAATCAACCACTACATCCCACTCCGTGTTGTCATGAGATTCCACCGAACTTTCATCCTCGACAAATGGGGGCTTTTCAACCTTTGCACTCAAATGACCCTCCACGGTCTTCACAACTCTAGCTCGAGCTCACAACGTCAAAACACTCTTTCATTTTGCATGAAGCCTATAACCGACATTTCAAGTGTTCATTCTTAAAGCTCATTTCGACAACTAAAATGAATCTTTCACAAAAATGATTTTTCAACAAGAACATTTTAATCCAAACATCCCAATCGGGAATCATTTCACTTTCAAACCCAAGCCTATTAACTACACAGGTCCACGGATGCACAATACAGCACGGAAGCGAAAGACGACAAAAAGCTCAAGCCAAGCTACAACAAACGGTCATGTAATGATGGGTTCACACAATCCTTATTACACAAGATCACCAGTACAACTAAGGGTGAAGACGACGGTACTCATCAAAGTCACGCTGAACCCGAGCCATCTCCGCGACTCAGAACCAATTTGAAATTTGCTGCTCCGTCCGCGCTACATTTTTCTCCATTTTGCCTTAATTTCAATCAAATTAAGCCAAACTACGGGGGAATTTCGAAATCAAACACCATACTCTTCATTTTGCCTCATGTTTCAGCCAAACTGAGACAAACTTGAGGGGGTAATCCAAAAACACCCTCTCCTAAAGCAAGCACACCCCATTACACTTTGACTCAGTTTTAATTCAAAACTTAGTCAAACTCGAGGGGGTAACCCAAAAACTCCTCCTCCCAATGCACATCCTCGTGACTCCACTTTGACTCGGGCCATTCAAAACTTAGTCAAACTCGAGGGGTTAACCCAAAAACTCCTTCTCCAAGTACATCATCCACAACACTTTGACTTAGTTTTCATACCAAACCTAGTCAAACTCGAGGGGGTAATCCAAAAACACCCTTATCCTAACACACTAACAGCCTTATTCACATAATTTGACTATCGTTATACATTATACCTCAGTCAAACTGGGGGCTCACATACACCGGCACCACGACCTAGACAGTTGGGGCTGACGCTTCCTATCATACACCGGCACCATGACCAAGACAATTGGGGGTTGACGCTTCCTATCAAGAATCAAACCTTTACAACGAAAAATGGGATAATTTTTCGCATTTTTGAAGACACCCTTGCTATAAATACCCACATCAACATAAGCATATACGGTTGAGCGACACCTCCAGAACCGCTACAGAAAAGAGCATGCACGCTAAAAGCATAACACTTTCATGTGTGCATCAAACAACAACCACCCGAACATAAGTCCAAGCATCCAAGCACCAACCACTCGAATATGAGTCCAAGCACCTACACCCAAAGTCCAAGAGATGAGTATCACGTGAATCCAAACGAATCATCAGATACCACATCTCATGGTCAAAGCAGGCGAAAATGAAGATTTCGGGAGACAATCGCAGAATTCAAATTATTCCGGATTTGAAGCCGCGACATATGTGAATGAGCCCACGCTTGAAGTCGCCAATTGATAACAGATTCCCCGGAAGAATCACTAGTCAACAAGGCAATTTCTGAGGCGTGTTTTGCTCCACGTTTCCTCTTCATATTAGGCTCGTCAAGCCTAAATGTTTTTCTTCGTACACGCAAGCTTTTATGGTTAAGGCGTCACCTACAGTTCGCCATACTCGTCCATGTGGAGTATCACTTCCTCCCGATGGAGTCCACACACTTATACAGACATTTCCCACGGAGTCCAAGACATATCCTTCGACTTCCCCAACAAATCACTAACCTACAAGCCGAAACACCATCACTCTTCCACAAGACCAAACAATTACAACTACACCTACGCTCCTCGGCGAGACCATACATATACACCCTTCCCCGGCAGACTAGTACTTCTCCAGCTGATACTACACTAAGCACCTGCGCTTCTCGGCGAGACCCAAAACGACATCAACAACGGCATCAACATCAACAACAGCACAAGCAAAGGCATCAGCAACAGCATCAGCAAAGGCATCAAAGAACGACAACAAAGACTACACTACGGCAAAGCGTGAAAAAGGCACTGCCGCAGGTGGCCCTCATAATATGCATGGACCGCCACGTCCTTAAAATGCGCACGTCCCTCCCCGTTTAGCCCAGTTCGAAGTCCTCGTCTCACCCATGGACACATGCTTCGTTCCGCTGACGATATCGAGACTGTAATGGTCCGGATATGGTCGTGGAGTTTGACTAACGCTCTAGTCCGAGCTCAGTCAAACTGGGGGCTCTGTGGATACCCATATCCGTACCCTCCTAACCAAAACCCCGTGATGTAACTCGGACTTTTATTATGCATGTCTTAACGCTAACTTAAACGGTTCTAATAATGTCGAATTAATTTTTGAGTCGTTTTAAAATGTTAAATGATTTTAGGTCGCTTCACATCGCTTTAATTAAATGTTCTTTGGTCCATTTAGAGTCTAGCCTGGTCCGCGTCCTGCTTCACTTGGCATGAACTTCGCATTTGCATTACAATTAGCCCTTTTACATTAGCGAGGTCTAATTCAGCATTCCTAAATTCCTAAATTTAGGCCCGGTGGCTAAATCCCTCCTTTATCTCCCTCTTACACAAAATATAGCCTCAAGGGTTATCTTATTTCACAAAATGCTACCAAATACACCTTTTTCACATTTTCGGGTCTCGGGCCCAGAACCGAGCCCAAACCCGCCTTTGGCCCTCACTCCAAAGCCTCAACCTTCTAGTAGGTCATACTTGGTCTACTTGGAGCACAAGCAAGGAGATATTGTTGAAGATTTCCAAGATATGGCAAACCGGATTAAGGAAATACGAAATCACAGAATTAAAACCACACCACCAAACCGAAACAGCCTATGCGGCTCAGGGTACAAACCGCATAAGGCTATGCGGTTTGTCCCCCAAACCGCATAGGCCTATGCGGCTCCCTGGTGTGGCTTTTTTCCTGTGCTTTCCTAATTTATCTCGGCTATTCTCCTATATATACCCCCCTATGCACGACCTATTCTCATAAGTTTTCCACACACGAAAACCTCTCTTCTCACAACCTCTCTTCCTAGGTTTAGTGCCCACATGGGTCCCACAAAATATACCGTCTAGTACGGTATACATAACACACAAAAACACTCTCAAAGCCTCACGCACTCAAATCCTTGAGTTCAACACACCATCCCGTGTTGAATTCATCCTTCTTTTAAGTTCTTGAAGCGAAGCTCTGCCCAGATCTGAAGCGTCAAGACCAGGTAGGTACCGATCCACTTGGATCAAAGCTTTTTCTTATTTTCTATGGACTAACAAAGGGGACTACACTTTAGCCCCCCCCCCCCCCCCCCCCGGCTTTGGAACCGAGCGCGCTTCCCTTCCAAGTGTTCTTATTACTTCGGGTACACACCATATCCGATGACACGCCAAAGTCGCTGTAGATACCCGTATCTGTCAATATGGAAATTTATAGAAAACCCGACAAACACCCAATGATGATAGGACAATGTGTACTTCGTGTCATTTATTTGAGTTCGTTTTACGATGTAAGCCGGGCGCCGTCGACAAAATATTTTATTAATTTAAATGATATTTAAATTAGTGTGTTGACAGGGTAAGTGTATTCTGTCAAAAAGTTTGTTTTATTGAAAATAAAATATTTCGATTTGAAAAATCATTTTAAGTATTTCGATTTGAAAAATCACTTTTACAAATTTAATATTTGACTTGAAAAGTCGTTTCTCGTGCTTTTAAAACGGTTTATTAAATCATATTCGACGAATTCGTTTTCTTAACAGCAAGTTTTAAAGCTCGTTTTAAGCCCGATTTTAAGAGCGATTTTGAGCCCGTTTCAACACGAACTTCGAGGCCACTTTCACCCACACTCTCCCTCACACACCCAAGCATACCCAAGCCTAAGACCACGACCTAATCCACCTCAACCAGCCTAAAAGAAGCCCAAAAACGAGCTGATACACAGCAGCTCGTAGGTCCCAAAATCAGCCCTTATTTAGCCCAAACCCGACTCTTATTTGCCTACCCATGACACATACCCGTATCCTAACTATCCTACCCTTATTACCCCTTCCCCCTTCGACTGATCAGACCAAAACCAAGCCAAGAGAGCTCGAAATACAGCAGCCCAAGCTCACCCAGAAAACGTCCCAAACCCCGCTGGTGCTCTGCTTTTGGGGCGACCAGTCGGATCAAAACCCGACTTTTTACCCATCAAACTCGTACCCATGAACAAGAACCCACACCTGACCTTCATGACCCATCTATCCTTGCTTAACCCACAAGAAACACCACTCAAAAAGCCCTAGAACGAGCCTTGGACAGCACTCCTCGAAAAGAGGTTGGAGCTGCTCTTTTTCCCTTCTGAAAACCCTATTTCTGTCCCTATATGTACACACCATCCACAAGCCTTCAAGAGATACGGAATATACAGCATACACACACAGCCTTGAGTCACAAAAAAGCTCCCAGAAAACCCTCAAAGGAGTCGAGATAGCTGCACGAAAACAGAGCACCACTTTCTGTTCTCATTCAGCTATCACCTCTTCATCCTCGTTTCTCGTGTTGAAAACACCATATTCTCTCTGATTTCTTTACAAAATATTAAAGTTCACTTTACCACGATTCCAAAACATCTTTCGGTTCGAAATTTCGTTGAGAAACGAAGAAGTTACAAGCTTTTGAAAATTGCTGTCAGATTGGTACAAACTTACGGATTACAATTGGTTTTCGTCGACGACGGCCCCTCGGGATAAAATCTTACAATCGATTACGACTCGGATAATTGGTCAACGATACATGTAAGTTGAGGGTGCAAAAATACTCTTTTTATTTTGTTAAATTATCGTTTGTTATTGTTTTTATCGCTCTCTGTTGTTTTTTATCATTTTCTGTCGCTCTGTTGCTTATCGTTGTAATTATTATTTTTATCATTCGACTTCGATTTATGTTTTTAGCATGATCTTGATATGCGTATGTATGATTATGTCGAGTCCTTTGTTTGTTTAGTATGCGTGTTCAACTTCCCTTGTGTAATACGACTTGCGTAGCATAACATGTTGTCGTTAGTTTGATTTTTGATTTGCTCGTTAGCTTATATATAATTAGGTCCTACTCGCGTTTAATTGATTGCCTGAAAACTGGTCTCTCATGTATTATTTCAGATTCGCTATTTGCATTTGTATGCTAGCTTAATTTTCGTGGTCATGCTCTGTCGTTTAGCTTGGGTATCGTGTTTCGTCTCGTCAATCATGTAATAGTCGTGCAATTCATCTCGTTTCTGCCTGATACTTCTTTTTCTGTTTTGCTTGTTCAAATCCTCAATCGTGTAGTTCTTTGATGTGTGAATTTGCGTAGCTTCGGATTTCATGTGTCGTGCTTAGTTAGTTACGTTATGCGTTCATGTCCGTTCATATTTGTTAGTCGCTTTTGATTATTTTGTTCGTGTTAGTTTGTTTGCATTTAGGAGTGTATTAGTTGGATTTTGATCTTCCAAGCCTTTGTGTATTTACTCGCGTGTGTGTATTTATATTACCTGTTCCGTTTGTGAAGCGTTGTTGGTATGTTTATTAGTTGATTTGTAAGGCGTCTATGTCATTCATGTAGATTAGTATGTCCATTGGTTGTATTGATTAGTAGTATGTACGTGTATTTGTGTTTGTTTGTTATCATGTGTGTGTGTGTCAGCGTGTCCACTAGGTATATTGGTTTATGCGTCCATTTGCTTTCATGTGTACTTTGTTACTTCTTTTTATTTATGCGTAGTATCTAATTATTCACGTTAGCCATTTATACTGGTCTGCGTATTAGTCATGCTTGTGTATTTTGTTCGTCTGCCGCTAACGTTTGTTGATCTATCTTATGCTGTCGGTAAGTATTTCTGCTTCTTTTCTTTGTTTGCTAGAATAGTAAATGAACCCATGTTGAATAACTTTGACGAGGTTGTATGTGCATTAAAACGACCTAGAATGGATATATTTTCGTTTAGGGTTAAAACATTTGTTTGCATATCCGCATGTGTACTCGTAATAGCCATGGTTTTACTTAGTAGAGACCGTCATTGCGACGGGCGGGGTTAGGCGTTAAATTAATGAAATTATTTTAATCTTCCTAACACGTAAACTCACACGAATTCATTTTCTCTAAAATTGGTTTCTAAATTCCACCTAAAAATTTAGTGGCGACTCTTTGCGAATTAAAATGTTTTTGAAATAAAACATCGCGTGGATCAAATCCCTTGTCCACAATTTGGCGACTCCGCTGGGGACAGTGAAGCTTGAAAAGTAAAATGATGGCTATTATGAGTACCCTTTCTTTTTTACGTTGTTTATGCATCATACTGTTAGGATTCGAACCATTTCTCCCTTTGGGTCGACCTCAAAGTAGGGAAATGACGTTCAGCAGGTCTGCGATTTAAATATCAAGGTGGTTCCACCGAGGTTAGCAACCCCCATCTCCCCATTTCGTCCCTGACTTATGGCGGATGCGTGAGTTCCCTAACAACGTGGAATCATTGGCATGGACCCTTTTTGAGACTTAGAATAGCCTAGCTCATACATTGCATCCTTGAACTGCGTATGACTATGTGCTCTGTGAATTCTGAAGCCTTGTTTTCAATCCTTTTTAATCAAAACTGTCATCTTTTCAATCGAATTTTTTCCAAAAATCTTTTTTCAGCTGAAACGCTGTCTTTTTAGGATTAGAATAATCTTAAATATTTTTTTACACTAATCTTTTCCGAAAAACAAAGATTTTTGTCCAAGCTGAAACGCTTTCGTTTAGGATTAGAATAATCTTAAATAATTTTCGATTTTAGCTCTTTTGAAAAAAGATCGCTTCTTAGCTGAAATGCTATTCGTTTAGGATTAGAATAATCTTAAATAATTTTCGATTTTAGCTCTTTTGAAAAAAGATCTCTTCCTAGCTGAAATGCTATTCCTTCTAGGATTAGATCTTAAACAATTTTCGATTTTAGCTCTTTTGAAAAAAGATCTCTTCCTGGCTGAAATGCCATCCCCTTAGGATTAGAATAATTTTAAATAATGTTCGATTCTAGCTCTTTTGAAAAAAGATCCATTCATAGCTGAAATGCTATTCATTTAGGATTAGAATAATCTTAAAAGATTTCCGATATTAGCTCTTTTGAAAAAAGGTCCATTCCTAGCTGAAATGCTATTCGTTTAGGATTAGAATAATCTTAAATAATTTCCGATATTAGCTCTTTTGAAAAAAGATCTTTTCCAAGCTGAAATGCTATTCGTTTAGGGTTAGAATAATCTTAAACAATTTTCAATATTGCCTCTTTTGAAAAAAAGATCTTTTCTAAGCTGAAATGCTATTCGTTTAGGGTTAGAATAATCTTAAACAATTTTCGATATTAGCTCTTTTGAAAAAAGATCTTTTCAAAGCTGAAACGCTCCTCGTTAGGATTAGAAAATCCTAAAACTTTTTTTCTTTAAAAGAAAATTATCTTTTGAAAAAAGATCCTTTTATAAGTCGAAATGTTATCCATTTAAGATTAGAATAATCTCAAACAGTTCTTAACACTAACTCTTTTGAAAAAAGATCCTTTTATAGCAGAAATGCTATCCGTTTAAGATTAGAATAATCTCGAACAGTCTTCGACACTAAGTCTTTTGAAAAAAGATCCTTTTTAAGCTGAAATGCTACCCGTTTAGGATTTGAATAATCTCGAACAATTCTCAACACTAAGTCTTTTGAAAAAAGATCCTTTGTAAGCTGAAATGCTACCCGTTTAGGATTTGAATAATCTCGAACAATTCTCAACACTAAGTCTTTTGAAAAAAGATCCTTTGTAAGCTGAAATGCTACCCGTTTAGGATTTGAATAATCTCGAACAATTCTCAACACTAAGTCTTTTAAAAAAAGATCCCTTTTAAGCTGAAATGCTAAGATTAGAATAATCTCGAACAGTTCTTAACACTCACTAACTCTTTTGAAAAAAGACCCTTTTTGAGCTGAAATGCTACCCGTTTAAGATTAGAATAATCTCGAACAGTTCCCAACACTAACTCTTTTGAAAAAATCCTTTTCCAGTGAAATCTGCAGTTTAGGATTAGATTAATCCCAAACAATTCTCAACACTACGTCTTTTGAAAAAAGAATAGTTTTTAAGCTGAAATGCTATACGTTTAGGATTAGAATAATCTCGAACGCTTTTGAAATGTTACCCATTTAGGAATAGAATTTTTTCCAACCAAAACGAAGTTTTTCGAAGGTAAAATCTAACCCTAGTTGGACTAGAATTTTCGAACCAAATAAGCCCTTTTGGTAGTCGAAGTGCTGCCATTTTAAACATTGACTTTAAGAAAAAAAAACAAGTTTCATTCTCGAGTCATGAGGAAGCATGAAATGCATCGAGTCAAGTCTAGTTGGAGTCTAAGCCGTGTATAGAAAGTCTAGTCCATCTAAAAATCTTAGAGGATTTCACTAGTTGGGCCACCTAGGCCTATTCTTAGGCCCAAATCATGCATGTCAATTAGTAAGTTTGAGTCAGGGAATAATAACGTCTCATCTAGGCTTTTTTTAGACGTTTTGTGTAAACCTTAGAAACTTGTTGGTCCAAACACTAGCTAATTACTTCAAGTCCATATCTAGTTGGGTCTAAGTCTCATACCATGAGTCTGTCTTTAAGTCCATATGTCGCATGCATTTGCATAGTTAGACCGTAGACCATGTTGTTAAGCTCTGAGTCTCTTCATGTTTAATCCGTTCCAATTCATTTGCATCCCGAGTTGTTATTTACGAATAGTGTCAAAACCGTGTCGATTTCTGAACCCGAGTCGCATACGCTCCTCCTTAAATCAAAATCAAGTTGCAAAAGTGGAATAACTTTCGAACCAAGCATCTGAATCAACTCCTGAAAGGAGAAAAGTTCAAAGCCGAGGCTGATGATTATTAGTCAGAATTCGTATTCAAGTCTTATGTCTGAGTTGAGTCTAAGATTCGTTTTTTTTCACAATTATTTCTAACCCCTTCTCAAAATCAATGAAATTGATCTTGTCACTAATTTGCGTCCATAATCCAACTGATGAAAATGCACAACGCACTCGAAGGGTGTCCCTGGGGTAGAAATACGTGTCACAAAAACAAAAACAAAGACCAAAGGGGTTTCAATTCCATTAGTCAACTTGTGGTATACTATTCCTCTGCCTTTGGAGGAGGATCCATTAATTTGGAGCTCCACAGTGGTCATGAATTTGATCGCGACCAAAAGTACGAATACTCATGGATCGCCCTCCGTGTACTCGATCGCGTGCCTAATAAGCAAACGAACTTGTCAGAGGAGTCCGGCGTGATATACATATGACCACATGCGACCGCCTATCGCAAGATCTAGGAAAGTTGGAACAAGCCCAAGCCACAAAGGCGCGGCATATTCTCAAAAACCCAAACAAGAATACAAAAATACAAAAATTGAGTGGCAACACGTCGGAGATCGAAGATCAAAGCCAAAATTAATGGCGAAGCCAAAGCGATCGAGAAAATACCGCAGTCATTTCTTTTTAAGTCGTTCTTAAAGCGATAGGAGACATAGTCTTGAGTTACGAGAATCTTTGGTTTATGTAGTTGTACCCAGCGTTTAGGTCCGTAAGGGATCTCTACAACATGATACCTTAGGTGAAACCTTCGAGTGTTACACACAAGGAAAATTGCCATGTTTATGCACCTAGATCGAACTACATCGGATTTGATTTCGCTCCACGCGAATATGTAGGCAATCCTTTAGAATAAGGGATACAATCCACCACCACCCATCATCTAATTTGTCATCAGGTCAATTGTTTACGGGTCTTTACAAAGTCCAAATGAAGCAACTTGCTGAGTCCTGTCTTAGTGCTTTCAATTTAGATGGAGATGAGAATCAATATTCGATAAGTAATTGTCGATCTTGGAATGATCTTTTTCTTAATGGGGAATTGGCAAAGAGGCTTACTTTGACAGTTAGTTCGCATCTCGACAAAGAATTTGCCTAGGGGGAGAACATGATACTATTAACCCACATCTATTTCAAACCACGCGTCAATCATCCTAAAGGACCCTGCACAGTTACTAGTCTACTCGTCTTTGAAACGTTGTCTTAGGTCGAGTCGGTCATGGTCGAACGTTCAAATGTCAGTTGCTCATGTCACGTTCTCGTCGCATTCATGTCACATTCGTGTCGTATTTCATGCTAACTTGGCCATGCTTCGATTTTAAAATATCTGGCATTTCAAGAACCTTTTTGCAAAATCTGGGTCGATGATCCGAGGTCAAATTTCAAATGAGGGTTGATGACCCACTTCAATTTTCAAAATGATGCTTGCGGGCCGATGGCCCATTTCAATTTCTAAATGATGTCTACATTCAGAGTCGATGACTCTTCTTGATTTTTTAAAATGATGTTTACAATGCGGGTCGAGGGCCCAATTCGATTTGATACATGCTAACCAATACCCCGTGTCAATTTTCAAGTAAATTTTGTAGTCTAGGTGGGACCCACAATCTAACTTTAAAAAATGATGTTTTTAAACTTGGTTAATGGCTCAATTATTCGATGACCTCTTTCGATTTTCAAATGAAATTTGCTATGCGGGTCAATGACCTATCCATTTTCCAAAATAGGGGTCGATGACCTATTTTCGGATGATGTCTTGCGCTCGGGTCGATCACCCATCCACCTTTTCTTTCAAAATCGAGGTCGATGGCCCCAGTTTTCAATGACCATTATAGTTCAGGTTGATGACCTATCCGCCTTTTCCTCAAAATACGGGTCGATGGCCCCAATTTTCAAATGATTAACATAGTTCGGGTCGATTTAACATAGTTCGGGTCGATGACCCATCTACTTAAATCAAAACGCGGGTTGAAGACCCATTTTCAAAAGATGTTTATAGTTCGAGTCGATGACTTATCCACTTTTCAAGATGCGGGTTGAAGACCCATTTTCAAATGATGTTTATAGTTCGAGTCGATGACTCATCCACTTTTCGAGATGCGGGTTGAAGACCCATTTTCAAAAGATGTTTATAGTTCGAGTCGATGACTCATCCACTTTTCAAGATACGGGTCGACGACCCATTTTCAAAAAAATGTTTCCAGTCGACGACTCATTTTCAAAAGATGTTTACAGTTTCCGGTCGAAGACCCACCGCTCTTTAATCTAAAAATATAGGTCGAGGACACAAAATTTTGAAATGCGAATCGAGGACGCAAATGTTGGTTTTTAGCTCGGGTCGATGACTCATTTCCAGCGCAATATCCATTTTCAAGCAATACTTAAAATTAAAGTTCGCAGTTCGGATCGATGATCCATCCCTTTTGTTTAAAAAGCAGGTCGATGACCCATTTTCAAAATTAAAATTCTCAGTTCGGATCGATGATCCATCCCTTTTGTTTAAAAAGCTGGTCGAAGACCCATTTTCAAATTAAAATTCTTAGTCGGATCGATGATCCATCTTTTTTTTTTTAAAAAAAAAAAAAAAAAAAAGCAGGTCGACGACCCATTTTCGAATAAAATTCGCAGCTCGGATCGATGATCCATCCTTTTTGTTTCAAAAATCGCAAATTTCACTATGTGAGTCATGTGCTATGATTTGTTGTTAAGATTGAGCAGGAACGCTCCAACCGGGGGCTCTAAAGTCATCAACCTTAGACCCCGACGACAGGATGACATCCTCGAAATAAAGAAGTACTAGCAGAAGCTAAAAGAAGTGACACTTCCAAAAAGAATGCAGATATAGGCTTTACTTAATCGAGTAAACAAATATCATTTGTTTTGGGGTCAAGCAAACAGAAAGCTACGAAGCCCGTGAGCTCGAACTACGATACGGGTTTGATTCTGTCACAACGGATACGTAGGCGCCTAAGGATAAGGCTCAACCCACACTTTCATGAAAATGAAGGCATCCAGAATCATGTTTCAGGTATGATTTCTTCTTATGGCTGGTGAGCTTATATACACAGGTCTAAGGGACCATAAACGACCCATGAGGCCCTCAAGTTGTGATCTACGATCGACTCGAGAGTCTACTTTGACTTTCGCCTGTCCAAGCCTTAGTCAAAGTGGGGGCTCTGTAGATACCCGTATCTGTCAATATGGAAATTTATAGAAAACCCGACAAACACCCAATGATGATAGGACAATGTGTACTTCGTGTCATTTATTTGAGTTCGTTTTACGATGTAAGCCGGGCGCCGTCGACAAAATATTTTATTAATTTAAATGATATTTAAATTAGTGTGTTGACAGGGTAAGTGTATTCTGTCAAAAAGTTTGTTTTATTGAAAATAAAATATTTCGATTTGAAAAATCATTTTAAGTATTTCGATTTGAAAAATCACTTTTACAAATTTAATATTTGACTTGAAAAGTCGTTTCTCGTGCTTTTAAAACGGTTTATTAAATCGTATTCGACGAATTCATTTTCTTAACAGCAAGTTTTAAAGCTCGTTTTAAGCCCGATTTTAAGAGCGATTTTGAGCCCGTTTCAACACTCTAACTTGAGGCCACTTTCACCCACACTCTCCCTCACACACCCAAGCATACCCAAGCCTAAGACCACGACCTAATCCACCTCAACCAGCCTAAAAGAAGCCCAAAAACGAGTGACCACGTGACTCGTAGGGTCCCAAAATCGACTCTTATTTAGCCCAAACCGACTCCTATTTGCTTACCCATGACACATACCCAGTATCCTAACTATCCTACCCTTATTACCCCTTCCCCTTCGGTGATCAGACCAAAACCAAGCCAAGAGAGCTCGAAATACTGAGCCCAAGCTCACCCGTAAAAGCCCCAAACCCCCACCCGTGCTCTGTTTTGGGGCAGCCCAAATTCGGATCAAAACCCGACTTTTTACCCATCAAACTCGTACCCATGAACAAGAACCCACACCTGACCTTCATGACCCATCTATCCTTGCTTAACCCACAAGAAACACCACTCAAAAAGCCCTAGAACGAGCCTTGGACAGCACTCCTCGAAAAGAGGTTGGAGCTGCTCTTTTTCCCTTCTGAAAACCCTATTTCTGTCCCTATATGTACACACCATCCACAAGCCTTCAAGAGATACGGAATATACAGCATACACACACAGCCTTGAGTCACAAAAAAGCTCCCAGAAAACCCTCAAAGGAGTCGAGATAGCTGCACGAAAACAGAGCACCACTTTCTGTTCTCATTCAGCTATCACCTCTTCATCCCCGTTTCTCGTGTTGAAAACACCATAGTCTCTCTGATTTCTTCAAAATCTTAAAGTTCACTTTACCACGATTCCAAAACATCTTTCGGTTCGAAATTTCGTTGAAAGCAGAAGAAGTTACAAGCTTTTGAAAATTGCTGTCAGATTGGTACAAACTTACGGATTACAATTGGTTTTCGTCGACGACGGCCCCTCGGGATAAAATCTTACAATCGATTACGACTCGGATAATTGGTCAACGATACATGTAAGTTGAGGGTGCAAAAATACTCTTTTTATTTTGTTAAATTATCGTTTGTTATTGTTTTTATCGCTTTCTACATTGTTTTTATCATTTTACTTAAGCTCTGTTGCTTATCGTTGTAATTATTATTTTTATCATTCGACTTCGATTTATGTTTTTAGCATGATCTTGATATGCGTATGTATGATTATGTCGAGTCCTTTGTTTGTTTAGTATGCGTGTTCAACTTCCCTTGTGTAATACGACTTGCGTAGCATAACATGTTGTCGTTAGTTTGATTTTTGATTTGCTCGTTAGCTTATATATAATTAGGTCCTACTCGCGTTTAATTGATTGCCTGAAAACTGGTCTCTCATGTATTATTTCAGATTCGCTATTTGCATTTGTATGCTAGCTTAATTTTCGTGGTCATGCTCTGTCGTTTAGCTTGGGTATCGTGTTTCGTCTCGTCAATCATGTAATAGTCGTGCAATTCATCTCGTTTCTGCCTGATACTTCTTTTTCTGTTTTGCTTGTTCAAATCCTCAATCGTGTAGTTCTTTGATGTGTGAATTTGCGTAGCTTCGGATTTCATGTGTCGTGCTTAGTTAGTTACGTTATGCGTTCATGTCCGTTCATATTTGTTAGTCGCTTTTGATTATTTTGTTCGTGTTAGTTTGTTTGCATTTAGGAGTGTATTAGTTGGATTTTGATCTTCCAAGCCCTTGTGTATTTGCTCGCGTGTGTGTATTCATATTACCCGTTCCGTTTGTGAAGCGTTGTTGGTATGTTTATTAGTTGATTAGTCAGGCGTCTATGTCATTCATGTAGATTAGTATGTCCATTGGTTGTATTGATTAGTAGTCTGCATGTGTATTTGTGTTTGTTTGTTATCATGTGTGTGTGTGTCAGCGTGTACACTAGGCATATTAGTTTATGCGTCCACTTGCTTTCATGTGTACTTTGCTACCTCTTTTTATTTATGCGTAGTGTTTAATTGTTCACGTTAGCCATTTATACTTGTCTGCGTATTAGTCATGCTTGTGTATTTTGTTCGTCTGCCGCTAACGTTTGTTAATCTATCTTATGCTATCGGTAAGTATTTCTGCTTCCTCTCTTTGTTTGCTAGAATAGTAAATGAACCCATGTTGAATAACTTTGACGAGGTTGTATGTGCATTAAAACGACCTAGAATGGATATATTTTCGTTTAGGGTTAAAACATTTGTTTGCATATCCGCATGTGTACTCGTAATAGCCATGGTTTTACTTAGTAGAGACCGTCATTGCGACGGGCGGGGTTAGGCGTTAAATTAATGAAATTATTTTAATCTTCCTAACACGTAAACTCACACGAATTCATTTTCTCTAAAATTGGTTTCTAAATTCCACCTAAAAATTTAGTGGCGACTCTTTTCGAATTAAAATGTTTTTGAAATAAAACATCGCGTGGATCAAATCCCTTGTCCACAGTCGCATAAGCAACCGACCCTTTTAAAATGAACCAATGGACAATTGAACGTTTATTTTATTTGCATGCATCTTGCACCCTTTTTCTTTGCATTAAAATCAACTTAAAACAATGAATTCGACCTTTAACTGAACCGTTTTCGTTAACAAGTTAAATATGCTAAACTGAGGGTTTTAATTAATCTTTTTGCATTCATGTTTGCATTCTTTTTCAAATCTTTATCGCACTTGTACATAGTGATAACATTGGCTCAAATATCATTTTCCATGGATTGTTCTAGGTCAGTAGAGGCTATTTTTACATAGGCTTTTCTAAAAGGTTTTCATAAATCATTAATTGAATTGATTTTTAGTTAAGTACCCTCACCCCGAATCCATTCTGGTTTCACAAGCTTTATATCTAGGGGTGTCGGCGTGCTCCAAAATCTAGGACATGTCTTTAGGCTTAGGACATGATAGCAGGTTCCTAATTTTCGCGATAATTAGGTGGCGATTCCAAAACAGTTTTAAAGGTTTTTCTAAATTAGTCTTTTAAACTTAAAGCGCCCTTACGCAAGACGCCGAGTTGGGTCCCCCTCGATCCCGGGTTCCACAAGAGCACTGGGTGAAGCAACAAGAATCACCTTGAACGAAACAACTAGAATCATCCAAACCCTATGGCGGAGCAACAACAAGAAGTTCCAAACAACTGTTTAAATTTAGCCAAATCCCACCGAATAACAAGAACGGTGACGACATAATAATCAATTTAACAATAATCTCTAACCGAACAACAAGAACGGTTGAGAACCCAGAGAAGCTCTAATCCAGAACAACAATAACTGCCTAGGGTCAAAAGGGCGGTATTCGTCGAAGAAGGACGTCGTAGCTCCTCACGTACGTGCCAAATAGTACCCGTACGTACACTCATCTCAAGCATACAAATAAGCCAGTTAAACATGAACTGATCTCATGATAATCATCACTTTACCATTCTTTACTCAACAACATCATAACCATCCGTTCAATAATCATTCCCAACTTTATTATAGTCAACGATTGATAAGTGTTATTTATATAGATTATTTGCCCCCGGTTTGATCGCATTTAGCTTGCATTTATTCGTGTTCATTACTGTTTTACGAGCTACTCCCTCCCTTCTTTCCATTTAGCCCCCTTCCCTTTTTCACCAATTTTAAGAAAAGTGAAAAAAGTGGGGTAGAGTGAAGAAAAAGTAGAATAGTTTAATTATAAAAAATTGTATGTGAGTGAGAAAAAGTAGGGTATGTGAGAGTAAAAGTTACTAAAAAGGGAAATGGGGCTAAATGGAAAAAATTTCTAAAAAGGGAAATGGGGCTAAATAGAAAGAATGGAGGGAGTATTTGCTTTATATTGCGGTACTGCTGTTCTCGTTTATATTTTGCAGGTTTTGGCGATCCTGAGCCAAAACCCGAGTCGAGTGGAGCACGTACGAGTACCGGGACCTCAAGACCAAGCTCGAGCTTATACGGGAGCTCGAGATAAGAATAAAAGACGCTAACGACACATGGCATGGCTCAAGCCTAAAAATAGTTGCTCGAATTGGTGTCGAGATGCCGTAGCAAGGCGCCCGGGCGGGCGGACTTTATGCCCGGGCGGGCGGCCTTTGTGCCCGGGCGGGCGAAGTACGTATTTTAATTCCGGTTTTAGAAAGGCCCGAGTTTTGGGGTCTAGGTCAAAATAATAAAAATTAGAACGATACAATTGTTTTTTGGAAAGTTGTATATAAATACTCTTAGGACGAATTATTCTTCTGATGCTTTATTTTTTTAGGTTTTAGTTTAGGTCTTAGATTAGTTGAGACTTAGTTTTCTCTCTTTACAAACTCTCTAATAATTAGTTAAGATTAACTTTTAGCAAGACGCGATCTTTATTTTCAAGATTTCAAGATTCATCTCAGGTTTTATTCTAATTGTTCTTAATTTATTTACCATGTTTATTATTGATTGCGTTAGTTTGATTTCAATTGCGAGTAGCTAAATCCTAATCTAGGGTTTAGGGGAATCGATGTTATGATTGCGTAGTCAGGATGATTGTTTGATTATTGTTGATTATTGCTAGCCTTCCTTGCATGCTTTTATTATGATTGATTGATTGTTGGCCACAATTAGTTAATTAATCTTGGAAACTGAACCTAAGATCGAAAGCTTTGGTTTAGAGTTAGACTTGCTTGCAATAGGTAGAGTAAACTAATAAGTTGCGAGAGCAGTTAGTTGAACTCTAGGGTAGATTATCATCCGAGAGGAGTAGTCGTTCCCATAGCATAATTAGCGTGAACTTACATGACTGCAGCTTGCTACGTTTTCTGACATCGTGAACCTGAGACCCTAGAATTTCCTTATTACTGCTCTACACCCTTCTTAGTCTTAGTTTTTAGTCTTAGTCTTAGTTTTAGTTATTTTAGATTAGTCTTTAATTCATCTTAAAAACTCCGTAGTAATCTAGATACCCTTCAGGTTTAGCAGAACTTAACCCTCTCTCTGTGGATACGATACCCTACTACCACTAGCTACCAGTTAGTAGTTTTGTAGGATTATTTTTGATTGAGGTGATACGACTTAGCCCCATCAACGATGTAGTAATCAAGCTTACTACGGAGTAATTAACATTATCACTCAATAATAACCATAATAAAATCATCATATCAAGCCCAAAGGTATCACCTTTAAGTGATCCAGCAACATTACACCCAATTTCAATGCTAGCAAACACCCTAGTACATGTTACTAGACTCAGTGGTGTGAGACCGACTCAAAATCATCTAAGGATTGCAACTTTACATCAGATACAAGCCAAAGATCATAACTTTACATGCATATGTTTGGTTTGTTGCGTTTGACTTATGCCCGTCATACATGGGAATTCTTTAGTTCATTGAAGGTTGTTAGGGATAGGTCGAACGATAGTCTTGTGCTTAATTTTCATCTTATGAATAATAACTGCTCGTTGATCCATCGCGCGTTGGGTGATATCTTTGGCCTTACACATCGTAAGGCACATGCCGCCCCCGACTCGTTTAGTGCGGGGGAGCTATAGAACGCCATCTCGGGCCTACAACAAGAGCCCGAGAAACACATGAGTGCGCCTTACGTTCATCACCTCGCTCGCTATTAGAATTCGGTAGCGGTACATGGGGTGAACGATCTTCGATCGTAACGAGCCTCATAACGTTTGAACCGAGGAGATTTCTATCCTCGGTCAATACTTGCACAGCAACCCCAAGAGGTGCCATATCAACATTGCCTACCACCTCACCTTCCACTTGAGGAAACTCTCTACTACACTTAATGCATTCGTGGGTATTCATGTGGGTGGTCTTATCACCCAAATTGCGCAGAAGACGGTTGGTTTTGTGGACACCCCGCTAGAGCCGGTGCAAGGCAACATTCTATTGGATACTCCTTATCTTCCTACGCCGTTGAAATGGCTCAGACCTGATCCTGGGGGTAACCGGTTCTGGATGATCGGTGGGAAAGAAAGTATCACCCTTCCTGATCTGATTTGTACTGCTCTCAGCGCGAACCAGCTTTCCTATCTGTTTCCTCTTTAGGGCACACCCGAGCCCTATGTTCCCGTCCACACTTACGGACGGCGCGAGAAGGGGCCTAGTTCTTCTTATTCTGATGTTGTCTAGGAGCGATTCGATCCTTCTGACTCCACCTCAGGCAGTTGCCCTGATGCAGCGATACGACTGCGCCTGATATAGTCGCTATGATGGGTCGTATGAAGCTGGGAGTCACCGGTCTTCGCACTGATTTTGATGACTTTCGTCGTGAGTATCGCAACGACTTGAGCGTGACACACGCACGCATTGACTGGTTGTATGCAAATGTTGGTCTGAGCTAGTTCCTGAGCTATGATGCCTACGCGAGGCAGGGGTCTGTCGCACCAGAGGGGCCTCACCCGTCCTTTTATACATGGCCCGATGGAGGCTATACTGATCCGAGTGTTCATGGGGGCTGAACATCCAGGCTGACTACTTTTCTTCCCCATATACTGGTTTTAGTGCTCAGCCTGGTTGGTATGGAGCTCCGCAGCCGACCTATGCTGGTGAAGCGGACGCGTCGGGATCGGGTGCTGGAGTTTCAAGGATGTTAGTTGATGACGAAGAGGCTAGAGGTGATGACGATGAGGACATTGAAGCGTACGAGGACGATTCCGTTTAGTGGCGAGCTGACCACTAGCCCCTGAGCATCTACTGGCTTGAGGGAGTTCCTTTGTACGGCACACTTTCTTATCCCTCTCGTTTCATTCTTCCTTCCCCATTTTATATTTATGTCCTCGTGATATGTTCTTATGGTTGTTGGATATTGTTTGATGCTAATTACACTGAGGACATTGTGTTGTTTAGGCTTGGGTGAGGAATTAGGTTGCATTTATTTGTATTCCTGCTTTTGTGTGCTAGTTTTATTGCCTTCTATTAGTTTTTATTGATTTCCCTTATTTTCAAAAAATCCAAGCAAAATTAAAAAATGTCAAAAATTACAAAAATAGAGTCAGTTTAGATGTAGAAACTGAAGATGTGTCTAATACTAAGGCAGAATAAATTAGACACTAAAACAAGATCGAATCATATGTAAACAAGATCAAGTTAGAACATTATACCCTCGTAGCGTGAATTCCACCGGTATGTCGAGATTAACCCGAGAGCCCCAGATGTTGCTCCTCAATTGAAGTCTCCTAGTACCCTTGGATGGATTACTCCTCTCTTGGTTTACTAGAACCGTAAACGGATGTGTGAACTTGTGTAAGAGAAGCAAGCTCTTAAGCTTAGACTCAATGTTGGAAAAACCAAGTTTCTCCTCTATTTTTCTCTCCTCTCTTTCTCAGTATTTTGGGGTATTTTTGGATGTGTTTTGCTTGTCCAAAGTTACTGAAACATTCTGCACACTTGAAGCATATATAATGATAATGTCCAACATCATCATTACTAGAAAACCAATAAAAAATTATGCACCAAAAGTAGCCAATCAAAGACCACCTTTATGTTAGCCAAACAATGCACACTTGTGTGCCATGTGTCACGCATGCACGATTGTGGCACGCATTACGAGACCGTTTACGAATCTACTGTAGATTATGGTATAAACACAAGTTTTCAGGTCTAACCCGAAAGGTTAATGCACTAATCCAATTACGCCAATTAACCATAAATAAATCCATTAGGGTACTGTTGTGTGACCCAATTGGACCAGACTAAATTGGTAGAATATTCTAAATACTCAGATTATAAGCGGCCTCTAGCAAGAAATTATAACCACCCAATTTATCCAATTATCATAATCTCATATTTGGCCCATGACTTCTACGAAATCAATGCACAATTGTTGACGGATACCTAGTATCCCCAACAATCTCCCACTTGTCCGAAACAAGTGTGCAAACGGGGTAGATGTGCATCTTCAATTCCCTTGTCTCTTAATGTCTCGCATGAACATAAGGTAAGTGTCAAGTCACGGCTTTTCTTGGACTCCGAGCTAAACTATACACTTGATGATTGTTCGGTCAATCCATCCGAGCGTGGCCACGTATTTAACAGTTTTAACTCTCCAAGTGGCCTAAAGACAGTAATCCTAATCTATAAATTAGGAGGACAATCTCATCTTGTCTATCCATGTCCCTCCATACGTTTCATAGCCACTCAAGAAGTGCCTTTATAACCCCCTTTCACGGCACGGCGTTGGACACTGTCAAAGCAAACTAATCCACGTACAAATTCTATGTGATAGACTCAGGTCTAAGGAACCGACTCCAAGTCATAGTAACATATTCTTATGACTTCTTAGACTTATAGAATTCTCACTGCAGGTCAGTCCAATACACGCACCATCGTGTATCCATGTGAATGACTTTGACGTCCAACATCCTAGATCATGAAACAAGACTGTTAATCAACTCATATACCAGTCATTATGGGTCATCAATGTGCCTACTTGACAACCTGACCAGGGACAACTATAATTAACATCTCCAGTTCGCCATAATAGGGTTTCATTGCCCAGACATGATCTGGCAACCTATTTGGAGACAAAATTATTTTGGACATCACTCAATTAAACCAAGATTGAATGACTAATGATTAAATATCATATAAGGTAAGCATAACAATTGTTTTACAATCAAATTTAAAAAATTTACATCATAGCCAGTCTACAATGCGCTTGATGCCTATAGCGGCTGTATGCACCTTGTGCTTTGCCTGCGATAGGGGTTTAGTTAATGGATCTGCTACATTGGCATCCGGGCGTGTCGACCTTGCAAACAGTCACATAACCTCGATCAATGATCTCTCGAATAAGGTGAAACTTTCTGAGCACATGTTTGGATCTGTGATGTGCTCTAGGCTCTTTCGCTTGAGCAATAGCTCCACTATAATCACAATAGCAAACTACCACGTTGGCCAATGCTAGGGACAACACCCAACTCAGTAATGAATTTTAGAATCCATACTACTTCTTTTGCTGCCTCCGAGGCAGCTATGTACTCAGCTTCTGAAGTAGAATCGGCAATGGTCGTTTGCTTTGAACTCTTCCAAATAGCAGCTCCTCCATATTGAGTAAAGACGAATCCCGACTGAGATCTAAAATCATCTTTATCTGTCTGGAAGCTAGCATCAGTGTACCTTAGGACACTTAGCTTATCCTCTCCACCGTATACTAAGAATCTATCCTCAGTTCTATTAAGGTACTTAAGGATATTCTTAACGGCGGTCCAGTGTTTCTCACCTGGATCTGACTGGTACTTGCTCGTCATGCTCAAAGCATACGAGACATCGAGGCGCGTGCATATCATTGAATACATGATAGATCCTATTGCAGATGCATAAGGAATCCTACTCATCTTGCTTCGCTCATCAGCTCCCACTAGACTCTGAGTCTTGCTAAGGTGTATGCCTTGACCCATGGGCAGAAAGCCTCTCTTAGAGTCTTTCATGTTAAACTTATCAAGTACCTTATTGAGATAGGTAGTTTGACTAAGTCCTCACATTCTCTTTGATTAATCTCTATAGATCTTAATGCCCAATAATATGTATTGTGCTTTCCCTAAATCTTTCATTGCGAAATTCTTCCGTAGCCAATCCATCACGGACTCTAGCATAGGAATGTCATTTCCAATGAGTAGTATGTCATCGACATACAAAACAAGAAAAGTAACCTTACTCCCACTGAATTTCTTGTATACACAAGGTTCTTCTTCACACCTAGAAAATTCAAACTCTTGGATTACTTAGTTGAAACGAAGATTCCAACTCCGTGATGCCTGCTTCAATCTGTAAATGGATTTCTGAAGTTTTCATACCTTCCCAACATTTCTAGGATCTACAAAACCTTCAGGTTGTGTCATATACATATCCTCCTCTAATAAACCATTTAAGAAGATTTTTACATCCATTTGCCATATCTCGTAATCGAAATACGCAGCAATAGTTAGGATAATCCGAATGGATTTAAGCATAGCGATGGGAGAAAAGGTCTCGTCATAGTCAATACCATGAACTTGAGTAAAACCTTTTGCAACCAACCTTGCTTTGAAAACGGTCGCGTTTCCTTCCATGTCAGTTTTCACCTTGAAAACCCAGTTTCACTTGACAGTCCTAGCACCGTCAGGCAAGTCAACCAAATTCCAAACTTGATTCTCATACATGGATTCCATCTCGGATCTCAAGGCCTCAAGCCATTTATCGGAGTCGGGTCCCGCCAAAGCTTCATTATAGGTAGTAGGTTCATTACATTCTAAAAGTAATATTTCACCATCTGTGATCAAGTATCCAAGATACCTATCAGGTTGGCGACTTTCCCTACTCGACCTACGAACAGGCTGAACCATAGGGACAGTTTCTAAAACTTCTTGACTCTCCTCATTTTCTAAGATAGGAGCATCAATTTGTGGCTTTTGGATCTTGAAGATCAATTTGACTCTCACTCTTTCTCTTGGAAAGGAATTCTCTTTCTAAGAAGAAAATATTCCGAGCCATAAATACCTTGTTCTCGGAATAATTGTAGAAGTAATAGCCTTCTTCTCTGCTGTTTTAAGCATCCTGTCAAGCTCAGTCAGAGATTTCTCTATTCCATTCATGTTATAATTCATTATGAACTGGTCAAACCCGTCCGCAATGAATGGAGTATGATATCAGTAGCCATTTCATGACTCTATTCATTGCTCGGCCTCCCCATTATCTCGAATAATCCAATCATTCAAAGAACATGAGGACTCATTGGCTTGGGTAGCCTTAGCGACGTCATATCTCTCAATCCTCGCCTGTTCCTAGAACAGACTCTTGAGTTGTTGAACTATGTTATATGCACCCAAGAACTCAAATTGCTTTTGAAGTTCAAGGGTCATAGACGCCAGAATGACGCAGGTAACTTCCTGCGAGACGTCATTTTGCCTACTATAGGCAGTGTGAGCCGCGACTGTCGTGCCCTCACCAGGCTCCTCGGAAAAAGGTGTCTCTAAGACATGCTCTTTCTTTTCTATCGGGAGAAAAATTCTCAAATTTCGGTACCAATCGAGGAAATTAGTTCCGTCGAGTCTATCCTTCTCAAGAATAGACCTTATATAGTTTTCGTTTCCGTTGTTAGAGCGATTTGCCATCTACAACCAGAAATTTGCAAGTCTTTATTATACTCATCATTAACAACTTTGTAATTGACCTAGTCAATTTATCAAAGTCATTAACACTATATTTCATAATCCCGATAGAAATCATAGTGATTCCAAGATCCCAATTCAATATATCTCCAAGCCAGCTGAATTTGAATGACTCTCAGATTTATATTGATCAGGTAAGTCTACAAACTAATTATATCCAATATAACTCTAGGTTGATTAGTGACATCTAATGTCCAAAAATCATTATGCATCTGGGTCCAAAAACATTTTGATAACCCAGTTGAGTCCACCAAACCACACGTGTGAACGTCTAACATTCACCCTACTATCCAAAGATTGAAGGTAACGCCTTCCGGAAGCAAGAAACAAACATCACCGACGATCGAAGGCTTCATAGGTGTTAGCTTTGGAATAGCATTTAGACTCAATATTTAGTGGGAGTCGCAAATATTTGTGTGCAATCGAATACTAAGCGAACAGTAAATAAACGAAAGTATAAATAAATGCGATACGATAAAATAAAGATCCAAGTATGGCCTCTAGCCTAAAAGATCTATTCTTGTGGACTCCAATCCTCAAGCATTTCTTATGGACCTCCGTCTTGTAGCTCTATGGACCTCCCACTCCAAGTGCAAGCCCAATTACAATAATTACAAGTACAACATTCTTATTTACATTTTGAACTATTCAAAATAAAATAAAATGAGCACGGTACTATTACGACCGCATATGCTCTTACAATACATATCATCGGCACAGGCGCCGTAAATACAATAATCTCTCGACATACAAGTAGGTAAAAAAAATCCTATATTGGCCATACTAATTTCCGTAACCATTCATCCATTTCCAAAATAGACAAATAAATCATTAATAACATACATCCAATTATATTATAAAGAGTAAATTCATGACTTATACCTACTTTATAACCACATTTCATGACTTATACCTACATAATTTTTTCTTCATAACTTATACCTAGTTGACTATTTTCATTCATAATTTGTACCATTAATGAATTCCGACAAAAAAAACACAAACTTCCCGATTTGCCCTTGTTTAATGACTTCGGTATTTCTCCCAAATACAACCCCCAAATTAATTCCCCCAACAAAATAACTCTTCAAATACAACCCAAGAGAAATATTCTCCCCAAAAATTACTGTCAAAGTAAAACCACCAAATTAATCCCCCCAAAAAATTACTGTCAAAGTAAAACCCTGTGGATACCCATATCCGTACCCTCCCAAACAAAACCCTGTGATGTAACACGGACTTTTATTACGCATGCTTTAACGCTAACTTAAACGGTTCTAATAATGTCGAATTCATTTTTGAGTCGTTTGAAATGTTAAAATGAGTCAGGTCACTTCACATCGCATTTAAATAACGTTCATTTTGTCCATTTGGAGTCTAGCTAGGTCCTCGTCCTGCTTCATTTGGCATGAGCTTCGCATTTGCACTACAATTAGCCCTTTTACATTAACAAGGTCTAATTCAGCATTCCTAAATTCCTAAATTTAGGTCCGGTAGCTAAAAACGCTATTTAGCCCCCTCTTACACAAAATACGGCTTCACGTCTTAGCTTATTCCACAAAATCCATGCAAATACACCTTTTTCATTTTTCCGGGTCTCGGGCCCAGAACCGAGCCCAAACCCGCCTTTGGCCCTCACTCCAAAGCCCTCAACCCTCTAGAAGATCATATTAGGTCTTCTTGGAGCACAAGCAAAGAGATTTGGCCGTATATTTCCAAGATTTAGCAATCCGGATTAAGGAAATACGAAATCTTGAAGTTAAAACCACACCAGCGAGCCGAAACAGCTTATGCGGCTCAGGGTACAAACCGCATAAGGCTATGCGGTTTGCCCACCAAACCGCATAAGCCTATGCGGTTTGTCAGGGTGGTTTTTAGCCCTGTTTTCCTAATTTCCCTCGGCTATTCTCCTATATATACAACCCTTTGCACGACCTATTCACACAAGTTTTCCACACAAGAAAACCCTCTCTTCTCACAACCTCTCTTCCTAGTTTTAGCACCCACACTTGGGTCCCACAAAATATACCGTCTAGCACGGTATACACCACAAAACATCCACAAAAGCCTCAAGCACTCAAATCCTTGAGTTCAACACACCATCCCGTGTTGAATTCATCCTCCTTTCAAGTTCAAGAAGCGAAGCTCTGCCCAGATCTGAAGCGTCAGGACCAGGTAGGTACCGATCCACTTGGATCAAAGCTTTTTCTTATTTTCTATGGACTAACAAAGGGGACTACACTCTAGCGCCCCCCCCGGCTTTGGCACCCGAGCGCGCTTGCCTTCCAAGTGTTCTTATTACTTCGGGTACACTCCATATCCGATGACACGCCAAAGTCGCATAAGCAACCGACCTTATAAAATAAACCAATGGACAATTGAACTTTATTTTATTTGTATGCATCTTGCACCCTTCTTATTTTGCATTAAAATCAACTTAAACAATGAATTCGACCTTTAACTGAACCGTTTTCGTTAACAAGTTAAACATGCTAAACTGAGGGTTTTAATCAATCTTTTTGCATCTGCATCTGCATTCTTTTACGAACTTATCGCACTTGTACGTAGCGATAACATTAGCTCAAATATCATCTTACAAGGATTGTTCTAGGTCAGTAGAGGCTATTTTTACATAGGCTTTTCTAAAAGGTTTTCATAAATCATTATTTGAATTAACTCTTTTTCTAAAGTACCTCACTTGAATCCAATCTGGTTTCATAAGCCTTAGATCTAGGGGTGTCGGCGTGCTCCAAAATCTAAGAACATGTTTTTAACTTAGAACATGGTAGCGAGTTCCTATTTTCGCGATAAATAGGTGGCGACTCCATGCCGATTCTTAAAGGTTTTTCCAACTTAATCTTTTTAACTTTAAAATCCGCCCTTAAGCAAGACGAGTTGGGTCCGATCCGGGTTCCATGGTTTGGCGACTTCATTTGAGAGATCTTATTTTTAAAACCAAAAACTAGCTTTTTCTTTTTAAAAATAAAGAGGTGAAACTTAAAGCCTTGAACAATCCAAGTATACATATTTGAGCCATGCACATTCGTTTAGAGTCCATTCCTTTTGGAATCTAGGCACCACTTTGCACCCTCGAGAGGTGGTTCCCACATGCGAGCTTGTCCACTCGATAAAGCACATGCAGGACTAGCTTTCCTCTCGCCCCTCCACGACTGCCGTAGCGGCTATCTCGACCGCCTGCTCGGTTCTTCGAAACCTATCGCCCGTGAAGGAAATAAAGGGGTTAAGTATCTGCCAAAGCGTACTCGAGATAGTTGGAGGTGTACCCGACTGACTCATTTATCCCCCTTTTTGAGTCATACGTACAAGTTCGAGGCCATGCACTCCATGGTCCTTTTCAAAATGAGCATATGCATTCATATCTTCGAAAACTCGCTTAAACGTTTCAAAGATAAACGAACCTAACATCTAACGCCTAACACCTTTTCAAGCAAAACTATCGCGAATTTTTGAAACAAGCCTTTTCAAAACTTCCTTTTTCACTAACAAGCAAAAACCCGAGCTAGGATTAAAACCCGAGCTCGTGGATTTCAATCCTCTAGGTTATACGGCCTAGACTCTGTTTTAACATCCTCCACTCCGCCTGCTCCTGCCCAATCCTCTTCTTTTACACATCAGGCTCGAGGCTCACCTCGGCAAATCACCGATATCGGCTCGATGGGTGCAAACGCATAAAACCTTTAACATCGAGGCGAGATGTGCGCGCACATCCTCGTCTCAAAGCTTTCCTTTAGCTAAAACTTTTGAAAACCTCCTTTTTCAAGCTTAAAAGCAGTTTTCTTAACACAGAATAGAGCTAGAATGAACACTTAAAATGAACGTTGGTCTAGTCACGACAGTAACGTGCAAATTTAACCCACACAACCTAATCCATTCTCATCACGCTCGACTCGCCTAGCTAATCGCTCTCGAGTCGAATCCTTCTCGCCCATCTAGGCTCGCGCCCTTAACGATGGACCGCTACGTGGGCTCGACGCAGCTAACACCTTTTAACGTCGAGACGAGATGTGCACACGCATCCTCGTCTCAAAAGCTTCCTTTTAGCCAAACCTTGTCTAAAATCTCCTTTTTCAAGCTTAAAAGGTCTTCCTAAACAAAAATGAACTAAAAATGAACGCTTAAAACGAACGTTGAATCTAATAGGAGTAACTACATACACGTCACACAAACCAATCTTTTCTCAACATCCTCGACTCGACTAGCTAACCGTTCACGAGTCGAATCCTTTCCATGCATCTAGGCTCGAGCCCTTAACGATGAACCGTTAACATGGGCTCGACGAATGCAAATCAAACACATTTCAACGTCGAGACAAGATCCGCACACGCGTTCTTGCCTCAAAGACTTCTTAGGCACAACATTGCTCCTAAAGCAATACACTCTCATTTTTGAAACAAGCTCTCTTCAAAAATCTCCCCACTTTTACAAAACAAGCAACACACTCTCATTTTTGAAATAATTTCTTTTCAAAATCTTCTTATTTTTACAAACCAAGCAAAACACACCCGCTTTTGAAATGAGCTCTTTTCAAAAATCTCCTCACTCCTGCAAAACAAATAACGACATTCTCTTTAGGCCAAACGGCCGAAGTCGACTCGTTCAAAGAAAATTGTCTTTTTAAGCAAACAAAACCCGAGAATGGCCAAGCCCAATCTCGCGGACTTTTCATCGCACCAAATGATTCATAACCATCTTGGCCCAAATCCTCTTACAAACTACTTTCACAAAATCCTCATCACGTTTTTCAAATAACCTTCTTAAAAAATCCTTTCTTCGTACCGAAGGGCCCATAGTCGGAGACGGTTTGATCTAGACAAACAGATCTCCTCAAAACACGAGAATAATCACTTTATTCTCGTGACATTCCAAAACATAAGTGAACTACATGACCCGCACTCATTGTAACCCATTTATTACCAAACATTTTCAAACCCGAGAATGGACCTTTTCTTGAAAACAAATCTAGCAAAATAAACTTTTTCGAAATCCATGATTCAAAATGGCCTACCGCCATTTTAATCCAAACACCTCTTTTCACAAGACAACAAAACCTAGGAATGAACTAGCATCATCCCGCAAATCCTTCACGGTTAGACCAAGTGGCTCATAGTCGCTTTAATCTAACCCTCTTTCAAACCGAAGGTATGAAAACGAGTATAACCGTCTTCATCACATTTTCAAACACCCTTGATTCGGATAGCCTATCGCCACTCCGAATCGATTCACACTTTCACCGACAAGCCACTAACACGAGCTTATCGGATTTGATTTCAAAACGCCTTTTACATCGAGCCAAAATGTGACAACACATTTTGCTCAACAAAACATCTTGCTTTTCGCAGAAAACAAAACTTTTGCAAAATCGAAGACAAATCTATGTATGCATGAGCCAAGTCCCGACGCTAGCATCAACCCCATCCGAGACATGTGCGTCTCGAGCACCCAGCGAAGAATCCATCAAGGCGCCACCGACGATCTCACGGATCTCCTCAAGAAATTCGAGTCTTTTCAATACGGGTCGAGTTTTTAAACATTGAGTCAATCTCTGTCAGTCTAGGGCAATCGAGTCTTCGACGCACGACATTTTTAACAAATCGATAAAGGAATAAGTTTGCCTACAACCCAGCTTCCTTTTTACACACTTTTCCCATAATAAACACAATTCTACACCAACATACATTGCATCCCAGGAACGGCTATCCTAAGGAGGTCTAGGCCGGGTACGAAGGTCCAAGTCAACAAGTAAATCAAAGACACAAAGACAAAGAAGGCTCTCGACGACTAAACACCGAAGGTTCACTAGTCTGCTTGTGGTCTACTACTCCGCTGCTTTTGGAGGAGGATCCATTAATTTGGAGCTCCACAGTGGTCATGAATTTGATCGCGACCAAAAGTACGAGTACTCCTGGATCGCCCTCCGCGTACTCGATCGCGTGCCTAATAAGCGAACGAACTTGTCAGAGGAGCCCGGCGTGATAGACACACGATTACAAGTGACCACCGAGCCACAGGATTTTAGTAAGGTCCGAGCTCAAGCCCAAGCCATACAGGGCGTGGGATATTCTCAAACCAAACGGGAATACAAGGTACAAAGGTCAAAAACCAAAGTCACCAAAGCAAAAGTCTCAGCTCCTAACAAGGGGCAAAACAACTAAGCAAAAGTTCAAGAAGTCAAAGCTCAAGAAGACAAAAGCTTGAAGTCAAAAGCTTAGAAATCAACAAGCAAGGGGCCGAAACCCCAAAGGCAAGAAGCACCGACGCTCAGAAACAAGTGGCCAAGTCTTTGCAAGTCCAAATCGAAGACTCGACAGAAGCAACAAACAGCCTAGATCGACTAAGGAGAACCCACCCTTAGGATGCAACGTATCAAGGCCAAACACATAAACACCCCTTGGACCGGCGGGTCCCTAAACACGCACCTTTCCACAAAAACAAACCCACCTCCCAGATTGGTGGATCCTTAAACACATACCTTTCCACATAAACACCTCATGCACACCCTTAAACACCCCTTTCGGAACTACGCTAGGTTTGATTCCGTAACCACGGATACGTAGGCCGCTCTCCCGAGCTCAACCAACCTTTTACAAAAATCCACAAAATATTCCTCGTCCAAAGCTTTCCATGCTAAGGATGTGTCCACAAAAATTCACAAAGCTCAAAGGCAAACTATTTCTTTATCGAGGCGACTAAAACGAATTCGTCAAGGCAAAGTTGTCATAGACTTAGGAGTAGTACACTGCTTTTGGTCTAACACTGCTTTGCGGGAACAACAAAGATCCCACCGCAGACAAGCAAGCACCACTGGGGGCTCCACCAACGCACGTGTTCCCGAATATGGCATCCATGCAACCGTCGAGTCTCAAATCATGCATACGATTCGTCTCTTTTTTGCAAACTTTTCGGCATTTTAAGCATCGGCTCACATGTCGAGTCAATCCTCTCCCAATCAAACAATTTAGCGACATTTAAACCGCTCCTTTCAAAAACTCTCCAGTCTTCAAAACGCTCCCACCGAACGACACGGTTTTTCAAACTTACACGAGGCAATGCACCCTCAAACTAGCTAATCACCTTTCAAAAATTAACTCAATACTCGAGTTAATATGAAAGCACTTTGCAATTCACCTTTTGCAAACACACCCTTTCGCAAACAAAATGTATCTTTCGAAAATGCATCTCAAATCCTTGAAATGCATCTCGAATCTTCGAAGTCTAAACTTTTCCAAAAATCTAACTCGGCACTCGAGTTAACACATTTTGACCAAAAGCATTCTTCGAATTTAACTCAACACTCGAGTTAAAACATTTTGAGCGAAATCTCTATCGAACTACGCCGGTTTGATTCCACATTCGTGGATACGTAGGCAGCTTGCGCAAAGCACAACCGAACCTAGCACTACATCCCACTCCGTGTTGTCATGAGATTCCACCGGCAACTGGGGGCTTTTCAACCTTTGCACTCAAGTAACACTCCACGGTCTTCACAACTCGAGCTTGAACCTACAACGTCTAACACCCCTTTCATCTCGCATGAAGCCTTACAACCGACATTTCAAGCATTCATTCGACAACTCTTTCACCAAAATGATTTTTCAACAAAAACATTTTAATCTAAACATCCCAATCGGGAATCATTTCACTTTCAAACCCAAGCCTACTAACTACGCAGGTCCACGGAAGCACAATACAGCACGGAAGCGAAAGACGACAGAAGCAACTACAAGCTCAAGCCAAGCTACAACAAACAGTCATGTAAACAAGGGTTCACACAATCCTTATTACACAAGATCACCAAAACACCTAAGGATGAAGACGACGGTAATCTAAACACCATACTCTTCACTTTGACTCAGTTTTTCATTCAAAACTTAGTCAAACTCGAGGGGGTAACCTAAAAACTCCTCCCAATGCATACCCTGCACCCCACTTTGACTCAGTTTTCATTCAAAACTTAGTCAAACTCGAGGGAGTAACTCAAAACTCCTTCTCCAAGTACATCATCCACAACACTTTGACTTAGTTTCATACCAAACTTAGTCAAACTCGAGGGGGTAATCCAAAAACACCCTTATCCTAACACCTAACAGTCTTCTTCACATAGTTTGACTATCGTTATACATCATAACTCAGTCAAACTGGGGGCTCACATACACCCATCCTCAATATCACGAAAAATCCTCAATATCACGAAAAATGGGATAATTTTTCGCATTTTTCGCATACACCCACCTGGGGGCTCACACACACCGACACCATGATCAAGACAACTGGGGGCTGACGCTTCCTATCAAGAATCAAACCTTTACAACGAAAAATAGGATAATTTTTCAACACCCATATGAAACACGAGCATGCACACTAAAAGCATAACACTTTCATGTGTACATCAAACAACAAGCATCCGAACGTAGGTCCTAGCACCAAACACCCTAACACATCCAAGAAACGTCCCGTACGTCCAAACATCAAGCCACTCATACAATCCCAAGCACCTACACCCCAAGTCCGAGAGATGAGTATCACGTGAATCCAAACGAATCACCGGATGCCACGTCTCATGGTCAAAGCAAGCGAAAATTGAAGATCTCGAAAGGAAAATCGCGAGTTCGAATATTTCCGGATTTGAAACCGCGACATGTGCGAATGAGTTCACGCTTGAAGTCGCCAATTGATAAGGGATTCCCCGGAAGAGTCACTAGTCTATAGGCAATTTCCAGAGCATGTTCTATTCCACCTTTTCTCCCCACTTTTCTTCATAAAAGCAAGCTTTCATGGTTAAGGCGTCACCTACAGTCCGCCACAAGCGCTAGCACATACATTATGCGCTATGCCTTGGTTAAGGCGTCACCTACAGTCCGCCATACTCGCGTACTAAGCATCTAATACACGGTACAGTAGCAGAAACACGAACACTCTTCACGAGTCCTTACACCCTCTTACACGTCCCTGCGGAGTATTACTTCCTCCCCATGGAGCCTACACACCCATACAGACATTTCCTACGGAGTCCAAGACATACCCTTCGACTTCCCCAGCAAATCACTAACCTACGAGTCATCCTTCAACTTCGGAGTATGAACACCAAACATCTACATCATCACGTCTAAGTGCTATACAACTACAAGACACAAACACTTGAGCACATACACCTTCCTCGGACCATAATCCCCGGCGAATATACACCGCACTCTAACAAGGCGAAACACCATCACTCTCCCAAACAACCACAACTACACCTACGCCTCCTACGAGACCATACATATACACCCTTCTCCAAAGAAACTAGTACTTCTCCAAAGAATACTACACTAAGCACTGCGCTCCTCGGCGAGACCAGGTGCAACATCAAGAATAGCATCAACATCAACAATGGCATCAAAGATGTTTACTCAGATCAAAGAATTGCCACAAGAAAGGCATCAAGAATGACAATCAGATTACACGACAACAACGAAAGGCAATCAACTGCAATAACAACCACGCAGACACTCCTCGGCGAGTTCAAGCACAAGTACCTTACAAGACGCATCCAAAAATACAAGCACTACAACCCTTACACATACGCTTCCTAAAGTAGATTGGACATTTCTACATCCAAGCATGCACTTTTACACCTACATAAACATTCCCGACTCAACCATACACCTTACACATGCATTCCTTCATGACCCATACACTTACACCGACATATACGCTCCCCCACAAGATCATACACATGGCACACGCGCTCTTCACGAGAATAGACACTTAACCCAAACACACTATCACTCTTGCACTTTAGCCCCCTTGCGTTTCAAAGACTAACGCTCTTTCACGAGACCACATGAAGACACCACAAGCAGCAGCACTAAGCACACAACGATACCCAACGAATACAAGACAACGGCATCAACATCAAGAATCAAAGATAAAGAACTAAGGCACTCAAAGAGGCGAGTTCCTTATAGCATGCACGGACCGCCAAGTCCTTAAAATGCGCACGCCCCTCCCCGTTTAGCCCGGTCCGAAGTCCTCGTCTTGCCCATAGGCACATGCTTCGTTCCGCTGACTGTATCGAGACTGTGATGGTCCGGATATGGTCGTGGAGTTTGACTAGCGCTCTAGTCCGAGCTCAGTCAAACTGGGGGCTCTGTGGATACCCATATCCGTACCCTCCCAAACAAAACCCTGTGATGTAACACGGACTTTTATTACGCATGCTTTAACGCTAACTTAAACGGTTCTAATAATGTCGAATTCATTTTTGAGTCGTTTGAAATGTTAAAATGAGTCAGGTCACTTCACATCGCATTTAAATAACGTTCATTTTGTCCATTTGGAGTCTAGCTAGGTCCTCGTCCTGCTTCATTTGGCATGAGCTTCGCATTTGCACTACAATTAGCCCTTTTACATTAACAAGGTCTAATTCAGCATTCCTAAATTCCTAAATTTAGGTCCGGTAGCTAAAAACGCTATTTAGCCCCCTCTTACACAAAATACGGCTTCACGTCTTAGCTTATTCCACAAAATCCATGCAAATACACCTTTTTCATTTTTAGGGTCTCGCCCGAGCGAGCCCAACCCCGCCTTTGGCCCTCACTCCAAAGCCCTCAACCCTCTAGAAGATCATATTAGGTCTTCTTGGAGCACAAGCAAAGAGATTTGGCCGTATATTTCCAAGATTTAGCAATCCGGATTAAGGAAATACGAAATCTTGAAGTTAAAACCACACCAGCGAGCCGAAACAGCTTATGCGGCTCAGGGTACAAACCGCATAAGGCTATGCGGTTTGCCCACCAAACCGCATAAGCCTATGCGGTTTGTCAGGGTGGTTTTTAGCCCTGTTTTCCTAATTTCCCTCGGCTATTCTCCTATATATACAACCCCTCGCACGACCTATTGACATAAGTTTTCCACACAAGAAAACTCTCTCTTCTCACAACCTCTCTTCCTAGCTTTAGCACCCATACTTGGGTCCCACAAAATATACCGTCTAGCACGGTATACACCACAAAACACCCACAAAAGCCTCAAGCACTCAAATCCTTGAGTTCAACACACCATCCCGTGTTGAATTCATCCTCCTTTCAAGTTCAAGAAGCGAAGCTCTGCCCAGATCTGAAGCGTCAGGACAAGGTAGGTACCGATCCACTTGGATCAAAGCTTTTTCTTATTTTCTATGGACTAACAAAGGGGACTACACTCTGGCGCCCCCCCCGGCTTTGGCCCCCGAGCGCGCTTGCCTTCCAAGTGTTCTTATTACTTCGGGTACACTCCATATCCGATGACACGCCAAAGTCGCATAAGCAACCGACCTTATAAAATAAACCAATGGACAATTGAACTTTATTTTATTTGTATGCATCTTGCACCCTTCTTATTTTGCATTAAAATCAACTTAAACAATGAATTCGACCTTTAACTGAACCGTATTCGTTAACAAGTTAAACATGCTAAATTGAGGGTTTTAATCAATCTTTTGCATCAGATTCTGCATTCTTTACGAACTTATCGCACTTGTAATGAAGCGATAACATTAGCTCAAATATCATCTTACAAGGATTGTTCTAGGTCGATGAGAGGCTATTTTTACATAGGCTTTTCTAAAAGGTTTTCATAAATCATTATTTGAATTAACTCTTTTTCTAAAGTACCCTCACTTTAATCCAACTGGTTTCATAAGCCTTAGATCTAGGGGTGTCGGCGTGCTCCAAAATCTAAGAACATGTTTTTAACTTAGAACATGGTAGCAGGTTCCTATTTTCCGCGATAAATAGGTGGCGACTCCATAACAGTTCTTAAAGGTTTTTCCAACTTAATCTTTTTTAACTTTAAAATCCGCCCTTAAGCAAGACGCCGAGTTGGGTCCGATCCCGGGTTCCACAAACCCCCAAATTACCTCATGTTTTCCTAATTTTTGTTGAAAATTTTCTCTCCAAATCATCGACGTAGCTTGTAATCGCCATCGTCGTCAAGATATTAGAGCAGGTATGTACTTTTAATTGAATTCAACATTGATTTCATTAAAGTTTAATTGAAATTAGGGTTTTTATTTCCCGCTTTTGATTCCAAATTCTTGTAAATGACCGTAATTTAACTTCGATTCCTCATCTTTGTAGAGTTTTTTACACCATTAAGTTGTTAGATTTTGTGCATGCATTTGTAGGATGGAAAACGAAATAATTTCACTGGTCCAGTGGTTCACGACTTAAACAACGCCGGATTATCAGTGGTCCACGACTTAAACAACGCTGCAGGAACGCTACAATTACATTTAATTGGATTTCGGGATGACGACGAAGTACTAATACTCGACATTTCTGCAAAAAAAATTGAAATCCTAATTACGCAGGGGAACGATTTTTATCAGGGAATAATAAAAATAAAACTAAATTACAGTATAGAATCAACAAATAATTAAAGAAAATTAAAATTTAAAGGAAAGAAAATACCATGAATTACCTGGAGAGAGATGGCAGAGACAATGAACGGGGGAGTTTATAACAATAAAATAAGAGGGGTAAAATAGGGATTCATTAGTTAATTAAAGGGGGATTCAAATATTCAGGCAATAACGGTCGTTTTTTTGGTCGGAATTCATTAATGGTATAAATTATGAATGAAAATAGTCAACTAGGTATAAGTTATGAAGAAAAAATTATGTAGGTATAAGTCATGAAATGTGGTTATAAAGTAGGTATAAGTCGTAAATTTACTCTATTATAAATGACATGAAAATGAAAATAGGAATAATAAGACAATAAAACACACATTAATAGGTCAAACCTAAATCAAAATATGTGCATGCATGATAGAAAAAACGACCTAGTCGATTTAGTAATCTAATAACTACATGCATTATTTAAATCCAATTTAAATAATAATTATTCCAAAATGACAAATTATTAAAATATATTAATTTCTAAACTTAATAAACAACCAGAAAATATATTTGTCATAAAATTTACATTTTCAATTAATTTCAAAAATTAATTGTATTTCCTAAGAAATCTCTTTTATATTAAACTAATTACCATAATTAATTAATATAAGATAATATTAATTTCCATAAAATCAATATTTTCAAAAATTAATTTCTAAAACTAATATAATGTATTATTTCACTCTAAAAAGTCGAAATAATGCAAAAATAAATTTTTAAAGTAGTCGAAAGTAATTAAAAATGCATTTTCAAATCGAAAAATGCTGATTTCAGGCAGTAAGCGTCGTTTTTTGGCCTTAGAGTGACTACTCTACATTTAGTAGTCTTTCTCAGAATGCCGTTTTCACCCAAAAAAACTCATATGATTTGTCAAAAACGGAGTTCGACAGTGGATAGTAGTTAAAAACGAGTTTGACGTATACATGCAACTACGAACGAGGACTAATCTCGACACTATCTAACCAAGCTTGAGCATATGAGATTCTCTAATGCCAATTGAAGTTGTGTCTAATACTAAGGCGGAATAAATTAGACACTAAAAGAAGATTGAATCATATGTAAACAAGCTCAAGTTAGAACATTATATTCTCATATTGTGAATTCCACCAGTATGTCGAGATTAACCCGAGAGCCCCAAATGTTTCTCCTCGATTGAAGTCCACTAGTACCCTTGGATTACTCCTCTCTTGGTTTACTAGAACCGTAAACGGATGTGTGAACTTGTGTAAGAGAAGCAAGCTCTAAGCTTAGAAACAATGGAGAAAAAACCAAGTTTCTCCTCTATTTTTTCCTCATCTTTTTGTCGGTATTTTGGTGTATTTTTGGATGTGTTTTGCTTGTCCAAAGTTGCGGAAAAATTCTGCACACTTGAAGCATATGTAATGATAATGTCCAACATCATCATTACTAGAAAACCAATAAAAAAGCATGCACCAAAAGTAGCCAATCAAAGACCACCTTTATGTTGTCCAATACATGCACACTTATGTGCCATGTGTCACGCATGCACGAGTGTGGCACGCATTACGAGACCGTTTACGAATCTACTATAGATTACGGTATAAATACAAGTTTTTGGGTCTAACCCGAAAGGTTAATGAATCCAATTACGCCAATTAACCATAAATAAATCCATTAGGGTACCGTTGTGTGACCCTGTGGATACCCATATCCGTACCCTCCCAAAACAAACCCCGTGATGTAACACGGACTTTTATTACGCATGCTTTAACGTTAATTTAAACGGTTCTAACTATGTCGAATTCATATTGAGTCGTTTGAAATGTTAAAATGAGTCGGGTCACTTCACATCACGCTCAAATAAATGTCACTTTAAATGCTCAATTTTTAAATTGGTGTCAAGTTTCCGTCGGGGTTAATTTTTTGGGTGTAATTTTTTATCAGAAGTTAATTTTTGTATGTAAGTTAAAAAAAAAAAAATTATTCAAGGGTGTAAATTACAAAAAGTGATATATTTGAGGGTGTAATCAACGATTTACTCTTAATAAAATTAAAATATTTGTGACTTAGTTCACTTGACTCTTGCATGGGGATAGTCTTACAAATTGGTCGATTCGGTCGGGTCTAATTCGGGTCATTTCAAGTCTAATCGTCGTATCGAGTCGCCGTGTAGTAGGGGTGTGCAAAAATAATCGAACCGATAAACCGAACCGAAAAAACCGAGAACCGCACGTTTTATAGGTTCGGTGAACCGAACTGATAAGATATAATGGTTCGGTGCACCGAACCGTTAAAATTAATGGTTAATGGTTCGGTTTAGGTTCGGCATTTTGAGTTAACGGTTAACCGAACCGAACCGTTAAGAGCAAAAATATAAATAAATTATACTTATATATACAAACTAAAGTATAAAGTTTCTTTACAATTTTCATCAAATATCAAATATCAATTGTGTATTCTACCTTATTTTTCTAACACTTAAAAGCATCATTTTCGTAAAATAAAATCTCATATGCACCACTCTCGCTTCAATTTTAACATGTTTATTACTTTGTTAGTGTTCAATACGCATCTTTGAGTTATAACATTGATAAATTTTCTATTTACTATAATTTAGTTGAAAATGGTACATTAGATGAGGTATTTGTAATTTGTCGTTTCCATTTTGGACCGTTAGTACGTTGTTAAAGTGCGTCGTAATCGATAATTAACTTAAAAGAAAAAAAGTTTTGACAGAGTAAATGGTTCGCGGTGAACCGCGTAACCGAACCGTTAAAAACGTGAACCGAACCGTAAAGTAACCGTTCTTAATGGTTCGGTTTAGGTTCGGATTTTTCCCGAACCGAACCGTGCACGAACCGTAAAAGTTAATGGTTCGGTGCACCGAACCGTTAATGAACATCCCTACCGTGTAGGGTCTACTTTTAGCAGGTCATTTCAGGTTTGAGTCGAGTTGGGTAATTCTTAAGGTTAAGTCTCTTTGAAATCAAATTGCAAATAATTGGTAAATAAGGACTTTTAACTAAATATATACTCCCTCCGTCGCGGTGATTTGTTTACGTTTACTTTATACACATTTATAAATCTGAAGCGAGAGGTAGAAAAAAAAACTAATAAAATAGTAATATAAGTACAAAGGGGGACCCGCTTGCTTAAAATTATCAAATGCAATTGGTTAAGGGATTAGGGGACCACCTCCCACATGAGTAATCCATAATCATTTATAGAAAGTGTATACAAATGGCAAGTACACCCTAAAATGAAAAGTGTAAACAAATGACCGGAACGGAGGAAGTCCATAAATGGAGTTCTAATATTTCAGCAATTGTGAAATGGAGTTCTCTCATAAATTGGGTAAAGTTGTCCACAAACATAGTTAAGTTAGCCAGTTAATAGAAAACAAAGGGGTAAAATAGTCTTTTAACTATTAATCTCAACAAACAATAAAACTACGGAGTAATTAATTACATGACAACCTCTTCATTTACCCATGCATTATTTTAGTGTTCTTTCACGCAACATTTTCCTCTTTTTTTTTTTTCAAAGCAGTTTGTTAACAATTTTTTTGGGTTTTTCCCATCTATACCCTCGTACTTTTCACTTTTTTCAACTGTACCCCTGCATTTGGCATATTCCCAGTTGTACCCTTAAACTTATAGAGTTAGTCCCAACCGTAACTAAACTAGAGTAAACCGTTAAATTTAGCCGTTAGTTTTGTTTTATATAATTTTCCATCCTTTTTTATTCAATTTTTCCCCTCAATCTTTTAGTATTAAATACTTTATTTCTTATAATTGAGGATGAAGTAGAATATTTAAAGCGAAAAAGTGGTAGGAAAAGCTTAAAAAAGTAAGGGTGAAAGTTTATATAAGACATAATGAACGGCTAAATTTTACGGTTTACTCAAGTTTAGTTACGGTTGGGACTACCTCTATAAGTTTAAAGGTACAATTCAGAATACGCCAAACGTAGGGGTACAGTTGGGAAAAGTGAAAAGTATGAGGGGTACAGATGGGAATAACCCCTTTTTTTTTCATTTTACGTTTTTATGAATTATTTTATTTATTTTACTTTATAACATTTTAATTATCAGGTAAATTTTAGACTTATTTTATATATCACTAGTTCTCATTTGTACCCAATTATATAGTTTTTGTACTATTTAAGTGATAATTATGATTAGTTGTTACTAAATCATTTTAGTACTCCTGTTAGTGAATTTAGTAGATTTGTTTCATGTTTTTGTACCCCTTTAACTGCAATTTATACCTTTGTCTTACATTTACTTAGTGTGAGTTTAGTTTTACAGGAAAATTACTGTTTAGATATTGCAGAGTGTATATTTTTTTTTTAATTCTTACACCTTCATTACTTTTATTCGATATTATATAATCAATTGTTTTCACAAAATTCAAAAGGAAAAACTACTTACAATAAAACAAATGACGGTTTTGATTGAAAATTAATCAAAAATTAATCAATTTTTTTTTCTTTTTAAAATTAATTTCCATTAAATAAATCAAAAAATAAAAACACCGTTTTTTTTGTTAATAACAATTTATGCTATATTTTACTATTCTTTAATGCAAACACCTTTTTTTTTTGTTAATAAAAGAATTATTTTCCAAAAATTAATAACCACTTTGAAAACATAATAAATATGGCGAAGTAACTATTATCAGTGAAACTCTTTCATCTTCCTAACTGCACATTTTTTATTATGTGAAATAATGTCTTTTCAAATTCACAGAAATTTTTCATTCTTTAAAAAAACCTCTCATGCTCTATAAATTGTACGGAGTACATTTTTACATCTAGCAACATCACATTTACATTTTCATTGTGGATCGCGAGTGTAGCGCGCGACACCGAATTGATAATGTTAGTGATGATGGAATTGTTTTCATTTTTGTTTTCGTCTTTGTTGTTGTTTGGTAGGTTGGTGTACAAATTTAAAAATTCAAAGTGTTGTTTTGGCTACTCAATACGGTGCACTCCTACTACGTAGAAGTTCTTTTTGTATATATTTAAATTTGACAATTGTTATATTATGACTAAAAACAATAAATACAGCATTCAACTATGGGTCAGTCGCTCTATCACACAAAATCGAATTGGGCTAAAGTTTGTAATTTAGTTCTTTGGGTTGATGAAACAAGTCATAATTCGAGCAAAGATCATAATTAATGCGTGTCAAATTATAATTGATAAGATAAGATATTAGTGTTATCATTATATTAATTGCTTACGTATAAACAAAATAATTTTTCTTTTATTAAATAACATAGAATTCATACATAATTTATCTAATTATATTTGAAGTTATAGTTATTCAAAAAACATTTTGCAATTTTAAAATTATTATTTCAAAATACTTAAATTATAGTGTCTTATCCTTCACTTATCGTCAAACATGACATGTCGTACGTGATATCCCTAAACTTATGGGCCATTTTGGTTTTAGATCAACAGGGTCATAGTTATGATGAATGAGTTTTGACTCTGGGAAAAATGGACAGAGTTATATTTACAAATGGATTCAATTGTTTTTATCTTTTTACTTACCATAATAAAGTGTTTGTAATAAATTATGCATATCTATATACGAAGTACTTTCTTTGTGCGAGTAATATTTATTTATTTTAATATTATAAATTTATAAACAGAATTTTATAAACAACCCCGTGATTTTTCACGGGGTGTTACGCTAGTAAAAACCATAAAAAAAAAAATAAAAAATAAATAAATAAAAAAAAAAAAACAATCTTTGAAAAGTCCACCCCCAAGTGCCAACACTTATTATAATACTAGTTCAAAACCCGTGCAAAGTTGCACGGGCATGTAAAATAATATTGGAAAATACAATGGTGATAAATGGTAAAAGGTCTTATAACTAAATTTATATAGGACATATACAATAATGGTGATAAATGGTAAACTTATTCCCTACACGTAGCCATGGCGTTCTGATAGCACTGTATCATGTATCTTGCGCTGCCAGTGAATGACGAAGGAAGAACTATGTGTCTTTCTATACTAGAAGGTTCTGTGTTACCATGAATGATTGAATCATTCAAGCTGGTGTATTTGTCGTTGCGTAGGATATTTTGGTTGCGACGAATATAGTTTAACCTCTCTGTCTTAATCACTGTCGTATTGAGTGCATTAAGCATGACATGTTAGTTTTGAGACGCCATTATTTTTTGTTATATGGTAAATAATTATTTAATTAACGTGTTTTATAAGGGCGATATAAAATGTCTTGAGATGAATGTATTTACATAATACGGAATAATATGAATATGAATATTTTAATTGTAATTGGGATATCCTAATTTTGGTAAAAATATAAACCTATTGTTGATGATTTGTACATATATTATGAACTGTGTGTGTACATATGAGAAATGCATAATATCTTGTTTAATGTGCAATCTTAATTATGAATATTTTTTACCCACCAAAAAAAAAAAAAAATTATGAGTTTTTTGATAAAAATTTTTGTTTGACAATATTTTGTTTGGCATTGGTAAGTCGTCCCCATTTTGAGTATATGTTGATAGATCGAATAATTTGTTGATATATTTTATTGTTTGTTATTTAGCAACTAATGAAATTAAAATCTCTATATTTCAAAATATTTATGTTAAGTTTATGGAAAAAATTATATATGTTAAGTTGTTTCAAATAAAGAAATTGTATTTTGTTTTAGGTAGAATATAATTCCATTTTAATTGACACTTATGCATGGTGTCGAAAATATTGAATATTTTATATTTTATATTCTTTTATTATTATTTGTTGAATTTATAAAGTAGGAAAGATGTTTACGGATCTTTTTTTAATTTTTGAAACTAATATTACGGGTATTTTTCGTCTATATTAATTATGAGAGATTTTCTCCGCTTTCATTATACGGAGTATCTTTTATTTGACTTGTTTACATGATTTTTTTTTTTATTTTTTTTTTTTATTTTAATTTTCAATCAAATTTGTAAGGATTAAAATGAGTTGTCATGTTCTACGTAATATATAAAGTTAGGCAATAATCTTTATAATTTATTCAAAATTGAATTCAATATCATTCAAGAATTATAAAACCGTTCCTTATAACCCGTGATCCAACTAAATAAGTATAAGTTCACATTTTAGATTATAAACTTTAACAGGTGCCTAATCCAAAAATTAAGTAAAAAAATGAACACATTTATTTTGTTAGTTAGTGGATATTGATTTGGTTTATATGTATTTTAATAATATGCTTATTTTGTTAGTCAGTTTACTTAGAAAATATTTCTATGTAATTTGAATACTTAAATAAATTAGTTTTATTTTCTATTTTTATATACGGAGTACTTTACCTTGTGTATACGGAGTATATATTATTAAATATATTATTAAATACATCTAATCTAATATATATATATAAAGCAGAAACCATGGTCTCTATGGTCGACATTTGTCACAATATAATTGGTCTAAAAGATTAATATTAGTATTATTTATAATTCTACTATTGCTAGGATTTTAGATGAAAAAATATTAACATATGTAACTTAAAATATAAAACTAAATCTACAATTGAAATCTTTACTATATTAGAACTTTCCAAAAAAAAATTAATTGAAAATGTTTTTAATTGAGAAGAAAGATAATAATTTTAAAATAAACAATTATATGACACATAATTATCTTATTTAATTTTTAGGTAAGTCTCTATCCCTTTTTGTATATATATACATCAAAAACTTTAGCTAGATCTTTTTAGGTACGTACTATGTTAAATAGTTTTACTTTATTATGTTTTAATTATGATTACAATTTGTGTTAAATTTATTTTTTACGGTGTATTTGATAAGAATGTTTAAAATTTGAATATTTTTATTTCTTAATTAATATGTTTGATACTTAAACATTGCTTGATTAAATTACTGTTGAATTTTTTCTTTGTATGTTGTAGATTTATATTTTACGTTCAAGATTTGAAATTTTTTATTGAACAAACTTGATTATAACCCAATAGAAAAACTAATGAATATGTAACATGAAAGGTTAGAATATGTCACATGAAAGGTAAAAGTGATGTACAATATCTATCGATTATCTTATTTTTAAATCAAGTTATTAGATATGGTTGTATAATAATATTTGTAATGCTTAATGCGTAATCTTTTAGTTAGTTTAATAGTATTAAGTTTTGATTTGATTGTTCATCTCAATTTTGTATGAGAACATCTGCTAATTAAGAAAAAAAAAAACATGTTTAGTATAGTGATAGGGTAAAGTTTGATTTAATGACAAAATTCCAATTTCTTTATTACCCCATTTTAACGTAACAAAAAGAGAATATATGTAATTAACAAAAAAACAAAAAGAAAAAAAAAAAAAAAAAAAAAAAAAGATGGTGTAGTATAATTAACATATGTAATCTAAAATATAATACTAAATCTACAATTGGAATCCTTAAAATTGTAGGATACCAAAATTGAAGAATACATAATTTGCCTTAAATATATTGGATTAAATATTCAAGTTAAGGGAAAAAAAATACAAGTAAGTTATATTTTAAAATATTAAAAAAAAAAATGAAAAAAAAAAAATGAAAGGGCAAAAGAAATATGGTAATTTATAGAATTTTAAAAAGTCAAATAATATTTGATTTAATAAATAAGTTAAGGGAAAAAAATAATATTAGGTAAGTATTATAAAATATAATTAGCAAATAAACGAAAAACAAATATGATAAATCATAGATTTTAGAAAATTATCATATTAAATACAATAAAAGCCGAAAAAAACATGACCTTAGTATTTATATTTTAGAAATTTTGTCATATTAAATATCATAGAAAATTATATCATAATTAGTAAATATATAAACTAGAAAAAATATATAAAAATTACATTTTATACTTATTTTTAAATCTTAATAATAATGATAGATAGCCCGGATGGGGACGGGCACGCCAACTAGTATATATATATAAAGCAGAAACCATGGCCTCTATGGTCGACATTTGTCACAATATAATTGGTCTAAAAAATTAATATTAGTATTATTTATAATTTTACAATTGCCAGGATAATTTTACTATTGCTAGGAATTTAGATGAAAAAATATTTACATATGTAACTTAAAATATAAAACTAAATCTACAATTGAAATCTTTACAATATTAGAACTTTCCAAAAAAAATTCATTGAAGATGTTTTTAGTTGAGAAGAAAAATAATAATTTCAAAATAAACAATTATATGGCACATAATTTCCTTATTTAATTTTTAGGTAAGTATTCATCCCTTTTTGTATATATATATATATACATCAAAAACTTTAGCTAGATCTTCCTAGGTACGTACTATGTTAAATAGTTTTACTTTATTATGTTTTAATTATGATTACAATTTGTGTTAAATTTATTTTTTACAGTGTTTTTGATAAGAGTGTTTAAACTTTGAATATTTTTATTTCTTAATTATTATGTTTGATACCTAAACAAAGCTTGATTAAATTACTGCTAACCTTTTTTTTGTATGTTGTAGATTTATATTTTACGTTCAAGATTCAAAGTTTTTTATTGAACAAACTTGATATAAAGCAATAGCAAAACTAATGAATATGTAACATGAAAGGTAAGAGTACGCAACATGAAAGGTAAGAATATGCAACATGAAAGGTAAAATTAAAGTGACGTACAATATCTATCGATCAATTATCTTATTTTTAAATCAAGTAATTAGATCGATATGGTTGTATAATAATATTTGTAATGCTTAATGCATAATCTGTTAGTTAGTTTAATAGTATTAAATTTTGATTTGATTGTTCATCTCAATTTTATATGAGAATATATTCTAATTAAGAATAAAAAAAAGTTTGATTTAATGACAAAATTCCAATTTATTTATTACCCCATTTTAACGTAACAAAAAAGAGAATATACGTAATTAACAAAAAAAAAAAGAAAAAAGAAAAAAAGAAGAAGATGGTGTAGTATAATTAACATATGTAATCTAAAATATATTACTAAATCTACTATTCAAATCCTTAAAATTGTAGGATACCAAAATTGAAGAATACATATTTTGCCTTAAATATATTGGATTAAATATACAAGTTAAGGGAAAAAAAAATATAACTAAGTTATATTTTTAAAATAAATAAAAATTAAAAAAAAAAAATAGTAAAAAAAATATGTTAATTCATAGAATTTTAAAAAGTAAAATAATTGTTGATTTAATAAATAAGTAAAGGGAAAAAAATAGTATTAGGTAAGTATTATAAGATATAATTAGCAAATAAACGAAAAACAAATATGATAAATAATAGATTTTAGAAAATTATCATATTAGATACGGTAAAAGCCAAAAAGAACATGGCGTTAGTATTTATGTTAGAAATTTTGTCATATTAAATATCATATAAAATTATATCATAATTAGTAAATATATAAACTAGAAAAAATATATAAAAATTATATTTTATACTTATTTTTAAATCTTAATAATAATGATAGATGGCCCGGACGGGGACGGGCACGCCAACTAGTTAGTAAATGTTATTGAATACGGAGAATGTGATTAAATCAGTTTTATTAATTTAGATTTTAAAATTTAATAGTTTAATTTATTGTTTTGAATAATAAGCCAAGTTTTATGCATATGAGAGTAAGTTTAAGGAATCATGAACAAAACTGATTAAATTAGAATGCACTCAAAAGTATCTCAATTGTGGTCTCTATTCAAAGAGTACGAAATATTATGAATAATCGTATACTTTTTTTATTTTATAAAATTATAGTTAAAATTATTTGAAGTTAAATATTAAATATTGAAAGTAAAAGTAAATGGTAGAATGACACGTGGAAAAGTTGAATGCATTTCATAGTTTTAGTACTCCGTATTGCATCTTGCCGTACAAATGAATGTTGAGCGGGAAAGTGAATGCGTGAGAAGAGGACACGTGTCCAATTTATGTATAGTGGTTATTGTTTTATAGTATTATATAGATACCATTTTTAGATTCATCTTCAATGAAATTAACAAAGACAAGAAATTTATACAAGAGATCAATTTACTGAAGAACAGAGAACATTTGGCATTTTTTTTTTTTTTTTGAGAAAATGAGAAGAGACAAATTTTAAGATTGCATCCAATAATAATAAAAAAAAATGATGTGAGAAAATTGAAACTTTGACACACAATTTATAGTGGGAAAATGAGATTGTTCTACAATGAATTAAAGAGAAAAAGTGTGCATTTAATTATTTTTTGTTATTTTTTGACTACTAGAGAAATGACCACCTTGTATGGTTAAGTATTAACCATGGTTAATCCACATCCCTAAATAGCTCTTTGGGAAAAGTAACTATGGTTAGTTATTGACTCAGGTTGGTTTGATTTGTTGTCTTTGATACGTTACCTTTATTAACATATGACTTTTTTTTAAAATGAATCTGGTTATAAAATTATTAGAAAACTATGTACAGATTTAATCAGAGTTTAAAAGTAACTGTCGTCTATAAAACAGTGGGTAGGTAGCGATTTTTTATAAATTATATAGTTGCATGTCTTTTGCATTTTATATTTAAGTCAATTAATGCACACTACCCCATTGACGGCATATCATGCTTCTCGACAGCTCTCCTAACAGCAGCAAAAATCGCTTCATCAGTAGCATCATGTCCAAGAATAGTCGGTCTCGACATGGAAACACCACTCGACTGAGCAAGACCGTTTTGCGCCAGAGCTTAGTGACGCCGTGAATTGTACTTAAGTCTCCTGATGTTGTCAGATAAGACGGCAAAAGCATTCGTAACAATCTGAAAGGCGGTATCAGCACCTACGAACTTGTTTCTGTCCGGGTGAATTTGAAGCAATAGTTTCCTGTACTGCTTCTTAATGGTTTCGTCATCAGTAAGAGGATGAACATCGAGTATTTTATAGTTATCCATTTCTCCGTCGAATTTGTTCATAGCGGAAATGTGAACGTCAATGGTGGTTAGCATCTGTGCAACGCCATCAAGTGTTGGATATAGAGATTGAGCTTTTAGCGCGAATCTCTTTGCGCCGCCCAAATCATTTTCCATGAACTTTCTCAGAGCTATTTCCTTTGCCTTTATGGCCTCGTCTTTATTACACTCCATATTTAAACTGTTTATGATGAATGAGGGTATGGAAATAACAAATTATGAGGCCTAAAACCAACTACCGTCGACCAGGACCTGAAAAATGAGAAAACAACATCAGCAAATACAATTTTGTTGAAACAAAATCAAAGTCCCGTACGATTGTCCTGGAAATATGCATTCAATTTACGTAGACCGCAAAGACAACACAAACATTACTACAATGCCTCAAAGGTTCGAAACATAACAAAACTGTGTCGGAAATTGTACTGGACATCAACTAATTTACAGAAAATAATTACGGCAGACATTTTCGTAGGGCAATTCGCTTTATTCCATCATAATCTAGATAGTAGAATGATTCGTTAATTTTTCATGTATAAATGTCGGACTCACAAAGTAGCAGTTATTCAGACTATATAGCTAGATTTTTAAGCCGAAAGTTAACAATTCTAGACTCGCCACTAGTTATGTGGAGCGCAAGAAATACACTTGACAAGACAAAACTCGCTAGAACAAGTAAACGTCATGGGGTTTTATATATCTATATACTAGTTTAAAACCCGTGCAAATTTGCACGGGCATGTAAAATAATATTGGAAAATACAATGGTGATAAATGGTAAAAGGTCTTATAACAAAATTTATATAGGACATATACAATAATGGTGATAAATAGTAAACTTATTCCCTACACGTAGCAATGGCGTTCTGATAGCACTGTATCATGTATCTTGCGCTGCCAGTGAATGACGAAGGGAGAACTATGTGTCTTCCTATACCAGAAGGTTCTGTGTTACCATGAATGATTGAATCATTCAAGCTGGTGTATTTGTCGTTGCGTATGATATTTTGGTTGCGACGAATATAGTTTAACTTCTCTGTCCTAATCACTGTCGTATTGAGTGCATTAAGCATGACATGTTAGTTTTGAGACGCCATTATTTTTTGTTATATGGTAAATAATTATTTAATTAACGTGTTTTTTAAGGGCGATATAAAATGTCTTGAGATGAATGTATTTATATAATACGGAGTAATATGAATATGAATATTTTAATTGTAATTGGGATATCCTAATTTTGGTAAAAATATAAACCTATTGTTGATAATTTGTACATATATTATGAACTGTGTGTGTACATATGAGAAATGCATAATATCTTGTTTAATATGCAATCTTAATTATGAATATTTTTTACCCACCAAAAAAAAAAATTATGAGTTTTTTGATAAAATATTTTGTTTGACAATATTTTGTTTGGCATTGGTAAGCCGTCCCCATTTTGAGTATATGTTGATAGATCGAATAATTTGTTGATATATTTTATTGTTTGTTATTTAGCAACTAATGAAATTAAAATCTCTATATTTCAAAATATTTATGTTAAGTTTATGGAAAAAATTATATATGTTAAGTTGTTTCAAATAAAGAAATTGTATTTTATTTTAGGTAGAATATAATTCCATTTTAATTGACACTTATGCATGGTGTCGAAAATATTGAATATTTTATATTTTATATTCTTTTATTATTATTTGTTGAATTTATAAAGTAGGAAAGATGTTTACGGATCTTTTTTTAATTTTTGAAACTAATATTACGGGTATTTTTCGTCTATATTAATTATGAGGGATTTTCTCCGCTTTCATTATACGGAGTATCTTTTATTTGAATTGTTTACATGATATTTTATTTTTTATTTTTTTTATTTTGAATCAAATTTGTAAGGATTAAAATGAGTTGTCATGTTCTACGTAATATATAAAGTTAGGCAATAATCTTTATAATTTATTCAAAATTGAATTCAATATCATTCAAGAATTATAAAACCGTTCCTTATAAGCCGTGATCCAATTAAATAAGTATAATTTCTCATTTTAGATTATAAACTTTAACTGGTGCCTAATCCAAAAATTAAATAAAAAAATGAACACATTTATTTTGTTAGTAAGTGGATATTGATTTGGTTTATATGTATTTTAATAATATGCTTATTTTGTTAGTCAGTTTACTTAGAAAATATTTCTATGTAATTTGAATACTTAAATAAATTAGTTTTATTTTCTATTTTTATATACGGAGTACTTTATCTTGTGTATACGAAGTATATATTATTAAATATATTATTAAATACATTAGTAAATGTTATTGAATACGGAGAATGTGATTAAATCAGTTTTATTAATTTAGATTTTAAAATTTAATAGTTTAATTTATTGTTTTGAATAATAAGCCAAGTTTTATGCATATGAGAGTAAGTTTAAGGAATCATGAACAAAACTGATTAAATTAGAATGCACTCAAAAGTTTCTCAATTGTGGTCTCTATTCAAAGAGTACGAAATATTATGAATAATGGTATAATTTTTTTATTTTATAAAATTATAGTTAAAATTATTTGAATTTAAATATTAAATATTGAAAGTAAAAGTAAATGGTAGAATGACACGTGGAAAAGTTGAATGCATTTCATAGTTTTAGTACTCGGTATTGCATCTTGCCGTACAAATGAATGTTGAGCGGGAAAGTGAATGCGTGAGAAGAGGACACGTGTCCAATTTATGTATAGTGGTTATTGTTTTATAGTATTATATAGATACCATTTTTAGATTCATCTTCAATGAAATTAACAAAGACAAGAAATTTATACAAGAGATCAATTTACTGAAGAACAGAGAACATTGGGCATTTTTTTTTTTTTTTGAGAAAATGAGAAGAGACAAATTTTAAGATTGCACCCAATAATAATAAAAAAATGATGTGAGAAAATTGAAACTTTGACACACAATTTATAGTGGGAAAATGAGATTGTTCTACAATGAATTAAAGAGAAAAAGTGTGCATTTAATTATTTTTTGTTATTTTTTGACTACTAGAGAAATGACCACCTTGTATGGTTAAGTATTAACCATGGTTAATCCACATCCCTAAATAGCTCTTTGGGAAAAGTAACTATGGTTAATTATTGACTCAGGTTGGTTTGATTTGTTGTCTTTGATACGTTACCTTTATTAACATATGACTTTTTTTTGAAATGAATCTGGTTATAAAATTATTAGAAAACTATGTACAGATTTAATCAGAGTTTAAAAGTAACTGTCGTCTATAAAACAGTGGGTAGGTAGCGATTTTTTATAAATTATATAGTTGCATGTCTTTTGCATTTTATATTTAAGTCAATTAATGCACACTACCCCATTGACGGCATATCATGCTTCTCAACAGCTCTCCTAACAGCAGCAAAAATCGCTTCATCAGTAGCATCATGTCCAAGAATAGTCGGTCTCGACATGGAAACACCACTCGACTGAGCAAGACCGTTTTGCGCCAGAGCGTAGTGACGCCGTGAATTGTACTTAAGTCTCCTGATGTTGTCAGATAAGACGGCAAAAGCATTCGTAACAATCTGAATGACGGTATCAGCACCTACGAACTTGTTTCTGTCCGGGTGAATTTGAAGCAATAGTTTCCTGTACTGCTTCTTAATGGTTTCGTCATCAGTAAGAGGATGAACATCGAGTATTTTGTAGTTATCCATTTCTCCGTCGAATTTGTTCATAGCGGAAATGTGAACGTCAATGGTGGTTAGCATTTGTGCAACGCCATCAAGTGTTGGATATAGAGATTGAGCTTTTAGCGCGAATCTCTTTGCGCCGCCCAAATCATTTTCCATGAACTTTTCTCAGAGCTATTTCCTTTGCCTTTATGGCCTCGTCTTTATTACACTCCATATTTAAACTGTTTATGATGAATGAGGGTATGGAAATAACAAATTATGAGGCCTAAAACCAACTACCGTCGACCAGGACCTGAAAAATGAGAAAACAACATCAGCAAATACAATTTTGTTGAAACAAAATCAAAGTCCCGTACGATTGTCCGGAAATATGCATTCCAATTTCGTGTAGACCGCAGCACAACACAAACATTACTACAATGCCTCAAAGGTTCGAAACATAACAAAACTGTGTCGGAAATTGTACTGGACATCAACTAATTTACAGAAAATAATTACGGCAGACATTTTCGTAGGGCAATTCGCTTTATTCCATCATAATCTAGATAGTAGAATGATTCGTTAATTTTTCATGTATAAATGTCGGACTCACAAAGTAGCAGTTATTCAGACTATATAGCTAGATTTTTAAGCCGAAAGCTAACAATTCTAGACTCGCCACTAGTTATGTGGAGCGCAAGAAATACACTTGACAAGACAAAACTCGCTAGAACAAGTAAACGTCATGGGGTTTTATATATCTATATACTAGTTTAAAACCCGTGCAAATTGCACGGGCATGTAAAATAATATTGGAAAATACAATGGTGATAAATGTTAAAAAGGTCTTATAACAAAATTTATATAGGACATATACAATAATGGTGATAAATGGTAAACTTATTCCCTACACGTAGCCATGATGCTCGATAGCAACTGTATCATGTATCTTATTGCGCCGATGAATGACGAAGGGAGAACTATGTGTCTTTCTATACCAGAAGGTTCTGTGTTACCATGAATGATTGAATCATTCAAGCTGGTGTATTTGTCGTTGCGTGTGATATTTTGGTTGCGACGAATATAGTTTAACTTCTCTGTCCTAATCACTGTCGTATTGAGTGCATTAAGCATGACATGTTAGTTTTGAGACGCCATTATTTTTTGTTATATGGTAAATAATTATTTAATTAACGTGTTTTTTAAGGGCGATATAAAATGTCTTGAGATGAATGTATTTATATAATACGGAGTAATATGAATATGAATATTTTAATTGTAATTGGGATATCCTAATTTTGGTAAAAATATAAACCTATTGTTGATAATTTGTACATATATTATGAACTGTGTGTGTACATATGAGAAATGCATAATATCTTGTTTAATATGCAATCTTAATTATGAATATTTTTTACCCACCAAAAAAAAAAAAATTATGAGTTTTTTGATAAAATATTTTGTTTGGCATTGGTAAGCCGTCCCCATTTTGAGTATATGTTGATAGATTGAATAATTTGTTGATATATTTTATTGTTTGTTATTTAGCAACTAATGAAATTAAAATCTCTATATTTCAAAATATTTATGTTAAGTTTATGGAAAAAATTATATATGTTAAGTTGTTTCAAATAAAGAAATTGTATTTTATTTTAGGTAGAATATAATTCCATTTTAATTGACACTTATGCATGGTGTCGAAAATATTGAATATTTTATATTTTATATTCTTTTATTATTATTTGTTGAATTTATAAAGTAGGAAAGGTGTTTACGGATCTTTTTTTAATTTTTGAAACTAATATTACGGGTATTTTTCGTCTATATTAATTATGAGACATTTTCTCCGCTTTCATTATACGGAGTATCTTTTATTTGAATTGTTTACATGATATTTTTTTTTTTTTTTTTTTAATTTTGAATCAAATTTGTAAGGATTAAAATGAGTTGTCATGTTCTACGTAATATATAAAGTTAGGCAATAATCTTTATAATTTATTCAAAATTGAATTCAATATCATTCAAGAATTATAAAACCGTTCCTTATAACCTGTGATCCAATTAAATAAGTATAATTTCTCATTTTAGATTATAAACTTTAACTGGTGCCTAATCCAAAAATTAAATAAAAAAATGAACACATTTATTTTGTTAGTTAGTGGATATTGATTTGGTTTATATGTATTTTAATAATATGCTTATTTTGTTAGTCAGTTTACTTAAAAAATATTTCTATGTAATTTGAATACTTAAATAAATTAGTTTTATTTTCTATTTTTATATACAGAGTACTTTATCTTGTGTATACGGAGTATATATTATTAAATATATTATTAAATACATTAGTAAATGTTATTGAATACGGAGAATGTGATTAAATCAGTTTTATTAATTTAGATTTTAAAATTTAATAGTTTAATTTATTGTTTTGAATAATAAGCCAAGTTTTATGCATATGAGAGTAAGTTTAAGGAATCATGAACAAAACTGATTAAATTAGAATGCACTCAAAAGTATCTCAATTGTGGTCTCTATTCAAAGAGTACGAAATATTATGAATAATGGTATAATTTTTTTATTTTATAAAATTATAGTTAAAATTATTTGAAGTTAAATATTAAATATTGAAAGTAAAAGTAAATGGTAGAATGACACGTGGAAAAGTTGAATGCATTTCATAGTTTTAGTACTCGGTATTGCATCTTGCCGTACAAATGAATGTTGAGCGGGAAAGTAAATGCGTGAGAAGAGGACACGTGTCCAATTTATGTATAGTGGTTATTGTTTTATAGTATTATATAGATATAGATTGTAGGTGAAACGGGTTTGATCCCTTTTACTTTTATTTATTTATTTTTCTGGCAGCCGGAAATCTCAAGAATCACCTTGCCATCCCCTTAGCCAAGCTATGGGCTTCGGCCTTGGAGTGACATGAGATCTTATCAATGGATTAAACAAGTACTCCGTAACATGCTACATGCCAACATGGCAGTTTGAGAACAGTATCGACCACAAGTCGAGCGTCCAATCATCCTAGTTTGGTTACAAAAATCAGGTTTGCCCTGTCCCGTCAAAAAATGAATCGAATAGACTCCACAATCTTACAAATTTCCGTTTATGCTCAATAGTGTCTATAGTTTAAAGTTTGGGACAAGAATTGTAAGAAGTGAAGTCACCTACTTTCACGAGACCCTTTGACAATGTCAAAACTCTCACAAGAGATGGAAAGCTAACGTTCACGTGCTTCGGCATGAGTTAATGATAGGGAACCCATTTTCGCCTTCACAAAATTGTGAATAGGAATCAAAATGAAACTTAGGAAGTGCTTTGATGCCTCAATCATCGGAATTGTGCCCTATCAGTCTGTTTTCCCCCTGCTGCTCTTCGGGGGTTTTTCCCTGTCATATTTTAGCAAAATTGTCACTAAGCATACTGTAGCCTTGAGTGATGAATAATCAAACATACTAAAAGACGTCATTCAATAAATTCACGTCTAACAAAATTAAAACAGAATAGTTTTTTAATTTCTTAAAATGACGAGAAAGCCAACATAGCAGCGCACAACTATCTAATACAAAAATGATAAAAGACTTGCCTTGTTCTTGTCACGCCAACCAAGTCCAAAGGACAGTAAACCTGTTCTTCTACTCCCTCCTGGTGATTCAGAAGGTGTAGACCTTGTAACAGCAAAACAGATCCAAAAGTACAGAATAGTCAGTGCAGAAAGGGGTCACTTGAAGTTGAACAGCCAAATTTGAAAACACAGATCATAGCATTGTAAATAATTTATTGTGAACTCTGATTTTCATGACAAAGGGACACGACGTGGGCGCTGAGTGAGTATTTCTCTAATTCTCTATACTATGTCACTATTATTTGAAGAAAAAGTGAGTTTATGGCTCCATAGAAAACATATACAGAAGGTATTAAGTAAATGCTCGGTTAAAAGCGTTAATTAAGAGTTATAGCAATCCAACAGATACCGTGGAGACGAAAGAGCTTTTGCTTGACCAGATTCATACTGAAGAGTAGCCTGTAACATCGACTCTGCCATTACCACCCTTTTTTCCATTTCAGCTATCGACGCCATGGCTTTTTTGTATTTTCCCTGTAAAAGTGTTTTTTTTTAGGTAGCATAGACACGCAACCACGAGTTCACATTCAAACATTCAGTAAATCACAAAAATTATGATGTGGTAAATGGATGCAACGCCTCCAAATTAATTTGGGCCCCTGAAGATGAATACCTGAATAAAATTATCAATGTAGATGACAAACGCCCGCATAAAAGAACAAAAAAAAAAAGGATACATGGAACAAGTAGTAAGTAAAGGAAACACAATACTCGATAAGTGGTACGAAGAAGTAAGAAAGGTAACAATGTAAAATTGAGTGTCTGTCAAGAACTACAGATTTGTGGCCATGAACCTAACAAATGTCATAATATCAGCAATTGATTTGGCTCGGGGATGTCAAGAACTAAGATTTGCGGCCATGAACCTAGCAAGCTAAAACATACGGAGTAGCTGTTTGAAGAAAATACAGGATCAGAACAAAATGAGATAAACAACCAAAAAACAAATCAGAAATCAGACTGCCACAACCCAAATTTTATAAAATGGAAATAATTACTCCGTTTTAAAACAATAATCTATATCCCTCTTCCCTTCAGGTACTCTGTACTTCTGAACTGGCAATGAACCACGAGAACTATAAAAATTGTAATCAAATAATATACCATTCGTTTACCAATCAGAGCTGCTTTAAGACAATAGTAAAACGAACCTGAAGCACATGAACCGTGTTCTTCTGAACAGCAACTTCTCGCTCAGCTGCAATACGTGCATCTTCTGCAACTTTTTGTTCTTGCTCAACACGCATTAGTACCTACATGTGAATTTTTGTCAGCTAACAGCTATGACTTAATTTCATATACATGCTATGAGACTGGTCAAACCTGCAGCATTGCTTGTTCCTGTTCATGCTTATCAGCAAGGGCTTGCCGAAGAGCTGAAACCTCCTGCTCAAGGTGCTCAACCTGCATGCTAAAGAAGATGGCTAAACTTCTAGATAAATACAGATTGACCAAGCAACATGTGACCAACAAACAGCAGTTAGACTTTCAAGTGACAAATTATTTTCGTTTCATGTAACATTATTAAAGATAAGGAGATTGATACAACTGCAGAACCAGTCGTTAAAGAACTGTTATCCACTTTATTGATCACATGTAAGACACCTAATCAAAATGTCAAGGACTTACATATGTTTGATTGGGTATAATATAATCATTTCCGATAAAAGTTTTACAATGACATGGTCCATGGTTTTGGTGGCACTTTATTTACATTCTAGGACAGTGAGGTTTCAGGAGTAGGACCAATAACTGATCTAATCCAACAAATACCTCCCAACGGTCACTAACCAAATACCGGCTATGACAAATCTGTTAAGAGAGGGAACTAATAACTGTAGTACTATAAATCTACACTGGTAAAATCTAAAGACAAAAGGACTTTGTGTAGCAAAAGTATTAAAAAAAGTTGTTTCCCATCATTCAACCAGAGACTTAATTTACATACTGGTAAAGCAGCAAGCTTAAGCGACGCAACTATACAAACATATAAAAATGTAGTCATATGTTTACCTTTGCACTCAGTTCTCGTCGATTATCTTGTTTAACCATCTCAAGAAATGCAGTCTCCAGCTCTTCAGCTCTGGAAGGAATTTTTATTCAAAAATTTGCCCATTCAATACAATGAGTCAGATGTACTTCACTCATTGCCATTTTTTATTTATAAACACACAAAACAATAAGTAACATTCTAGAAGAGGACAAGGTAGTGCAAGATTAATAAATCGTCACTTATTTAACAGTCAAAAATTAAACTAACCTAAGTGTCGCTACTCTTTTGTCCTCCATCAACCGGCACAATTCAACTTTCAGCCAAACTACCTGCAGACAAGCAACATTCCTACATGAACAGAGGAATAAACAGCAGCAACAACCATAAAAATAAGGTCATGGTCTCTACCAATTACAGACAAGTAAATCATCATGGAAATGGGCAACAAAATTGGTATATGCAAAAGCCTTTCTGGTTCGTTCATACAACTACACCAGTGATTTGATGAGCTATTATATTTGATAACGGCATATTTTCATTGACAGGCAAAATCAACAGTACATGTGATTCACCTAATAGTTGACAAGTCAAATACAAGTACAATGCCATTCCATGCCACAGAGTTCTCTACACATAACAGGAATGTCACACATTGCTGTATAGAAAATGGCCCCATATCAGCTTTATTTAACGAGCACTTTGGGTTGTTGAGGTAGGGCATAAAAATAAAACCAGCAGTACTCCACAAGTCCCAACTCTGACGGGAGGTATCTCCAATTCAACCAAGTGAAATACACCATGCAGATTAATGTGATCTCATGTCATACTCTTTTACTCAATCGAGTCGCTTAATCACCATGAAGACATGATACATAACAGAATTACACACCAAGTATTCCATTGGAGTGCAGTTTCAACAAGAATGCAAATACTCTAGAAACGATAATAAGTGTGGCCTATCAACTGGTTTATAGTATTTACCAGAAACCGATCAGCCTTAAAATTGTTAATACTCCTAGGTAGCCCTGTAGGTATGGTTAGTATTTAAATTGTTGAACTTTCAAACTGCTATCTAATTTTTCAAATAAGCAAGCAAATAACAATGATTTTCACACCTAGGACATGGACCGAGACACTACAGGCATGCATAAAGGATATCAACTTTTACCACTAACTTACCAAGTAGTAGACCTGTCAAATGGGTCGGGCGGGCGGTTTGCAGGTCGGGTAAATACGAGTTCGGGTATTCTACAGGCGGGTGTATTTCGGGTTTGGGTGATATACGGGTCGGGTGTATACGGGTTCCAAGTCGGGTTAGGGTCAAAATACAGGTTGATTAACGCCTCTTTATCAATATTTATTTTTTTTTTTACTTTTTTGGGTAAAACAGCTAAATTTGAACTTAAATGATAATAACATTTTCATCATTTATTCTCCATTTATTTAGTTTCAATATTTCATAACAAAAGGCATAACGAGTAACTTTTAAGTAAAAAGTTTCAATTATGAGTAATTTCTTAGGTGTCAAATGTTTAAAACTGATTTGAAATAAGAATTTTCCATGTAAATAAAAATTGGTAATGACTTTTTATATCTTGGAACGTAATTTTTTTCACCCAACGGGTTGACCCGCTATGGGTCGGGTTTCGACACAATATTATCGGGTCATTTTGGGGTCGGGTAGATTTCAGATTCGGGTCGAAAATCCAGGTTTCCTACGGGTCATTTACAGGTCGGTTTCGGACGGCTTATCGGGTTGGGTCAAATCTTGACATGTCTACCCAGTAGCCATTCATCTTTTAACACAATAAGGTTTGTTCTAAGCATAATAAGGCGATAATATTATTTGGGAAACAATTGAAAGGACCCATTGTATATTGTATGGGATTCTCACCACAAAAGTTCACTAGTATTGTCTGCTAAAATCAAATTAACCTATCCAACCAATTTTTTACTGTCATCAAGTAGCAATTTCCATGATGGTATAATCATTTATTTGTGATATTTCTTGGATAGAGTTACGAAGTGCTTGCCTAACCATTCCACATTTCCACTAACAATCGCCGATGCCCAATTTCTCACAAATCATAAAGCCTTATATAGCAGCAAAGATCAAGTTGAAATTTCTTTAGTCATACCATGGGATCCATGATGTTGCAAAGACCTTCCCTCTAGAAGGTCACAGTATTAAGACGACACAAAAACAGTACGAAACTTGATTATATCAAAGACTTGCATTTGAGATGTGCACACGGTTGCGATACTTGCTAGAACCCTTACGAATGTGGTCCCCAAGACCCCAACTAACCAATTCATTGGTTTTAAGTTTTTATTGAGCCTCATCTACCAATTCGCTTTTGGTGGATAAGACTTTTAAAAGGGGTGAAGCGCACTGACGCAACCTGTTAAGATATGGTGCAAGGCGAAAGCATGAACTTTATGTGCATGGGATGCATAATGGCATAATGGGCCAACAGAAACCGCATTATTAAGCATTTAGATGGAAACAGTGAGGAAGTTGCATAATAGTGTACCTCACTAAGGGTGGGTTGTCTAAATGGGGCCACCTAAGGCACCCCAAGGCATTTTAGGTAATGCCTCTTGCATGCCTTAAGCGCTCTTTTAAACTAATTAAAACTCATGTCATACCAAGGTGTTAGTATCAGTGTATCACATCTTTAACTTGGTGTTATAGAAAACCAAGAGTATTCCTTGAACCGGATAGAACAGGAATGATCCAGCACTGGATACTTGCCCACACTTAATAACATGGGCAATACTTGCCCAATTGGTGTAAAGACCAAGATCGAACCCCACTACGGCTATTTAAAGCAAAATTGCATTGACGGAATCATACTTTGCAAGCAGCAGAGTGAGTTTAGCGAGATATTTAGCGAAATATCATCATAGTTCATAGCCAAAGAATGTTATTTATTTAACTTTATGAAACAGTAAAAAGAAAAAGCAGAAGAAAATAAAAACCTGCTCTGGATGATCTTGAGAAGAATCAATTTCAGTATCATTACTTAGAGCATGCATGAATTCGTCAAAATTATCAGGTGAAGAATTAGCTTCAGATCTCATAGAATCAATCTTCTCCCCACATAAACCTTCAGTTATATCCGGCTCTTTTAACAATGACTGAGCGTCCTGCTTGAAACTATACAGCTTTGTTGCAACTCTTGCAAGACTCTTTGACTCCTTTGAAACTTCGCTTCCTTTTGTTCTTTCTTCAGTGATTGCAAGAACTGAAGGCCGATGCTTTTCCCGTAACTCTTCCAGTCTAGCTTCAGTTACACTAAGAAAACCCATGCAAGCAGTAAAAACAAGCTGGCTACTATCAAAAGTTGATCCAGTAAGAGACTGCAACAATGAAACAGCATCTGCAGCATCCTGGGTTGTCACTAAGGCAGGACCTATACAGAAGAAATAATCAGCTACTGTCAGTCAACGAAATGGTTGTTAAGATATTATGTGACACTGCAAGTTTATTCTTTCCTACCATATAACTCCATTAAAGCAAGAGCAGTGCGGAATAACATAAGACGGTTTCCTTCATATAGAAGAACATCCCAAACTCGTAGAACTGGTGCAAAGGACAAACAGCAGTAAGAAATTCATATTAAAAAGACAACTAGCTTTTGATAGCGAAAAAAGAATCAAGAATATATACAGGTAATGGAGACAAAAAGGCCTAACCACTCTCCCATGGAATCATGTTCATGAAAATTGATAGAAACCAAGGTCCGGATACCCATGCCACCTCTACACCCAAATAATCAAGGTGATTAACTGCATTCCACAAGAAAATAAGCACATTAACATATGAGTCCATGACTTAAAGCAACACAGAAAAACCTTCAGAGATACAAACCTAACTTAGGGAATCTTTCACGCATCAATTCCTCAAAAACAAGTTGGTCCACCTGCCATAAATAACACATTATAAGCTTGAGCTAACGAACGAATAAAAGCAAGGTATTTAAATTATTATGGGGCCTTAAGAGGCTTTTACGGTTTTGCTCCCAAGCATGAAATGTCAGTAATGAGTAATGTGTTTGTAAGCTGCCCTTAGTTTAGTTTCTTTGGTACACAAAAATGGTTTTCGTTGGCTTATGCAACTAACAACAACACTAACTTCTAATTTCAATTTCTTTCCCAAATAAGTTGACTATTTAGAACAAAACACTCGACGCTTTGAAATGTATGATGAGAACATAGAAAATGGCTTGGTAAATTGTGCGCACTGCTTATATCATGAGGTAGTAGCCGAATGATGGAATTTGCAACGTAAGATTATAAGTCATTCCCAAACATTAACACACCCTGCATACATCAAACCCCCTCACCTCTACATTGGCGAGAGCAAATTATGGCACTAGGATATTATTGTTTTAGTTGCAATAAAAGTGTATAGAAGATAGCATAAAGCCATAAACTCCTGTCTTTGCAATCAACACGACTCGGCACATCTCAACGATTATACCCTTCTCTACTTCATCCAATTAATATATAATGTACATTCTTTTTCTTAGATATTGAGTCATTTCAATCAAACTTAAATTGTCAATTAAACTCTATAATTACAACTACTTTGCTACTCCATGCAAAATTCTAATTTCCCTAATTTATCATCTTTACTCGAACCCTAATTCTTCATGACAAAACATGTTTAACGTTACATTTTCATCTGTAGTTTGTTTACTGTAACTCTTTGCCAATAAGTCTAGGCTCTATCAACCAGCAAAAACAATTATATCCATGAAACTTAGTGATTGGATTATATGATCTGCGAGTTTCAAGTCTTCTTCACGAATTGACAGCGGTGAATTGACGGCAGTTGTCAATTGTTTGACTTTTTAAGTTTACCACAATAACATTTCTTATTAGGGAAAATTTACAAAAATACACTGAATTATGCTTGGTCTTCTCAAAATGCACTCAACTTCAATTATTCTCAAAATAAACCCAACTGTTAAACATTCTTCTCAAAGTATACTAATGCAACTTTGTACGAGATATTTTTGACGAGGTTGTTCTTTATAGCCGGATGTGATGAGGATTTTAAAGTCTTTTCACGAGTTTGATTGACCTTAAGGGAAGATCTTAGTGACTTCTACCTTCGATGAAAAATAGTCTTGGTTTAATTTGAGAAGCACGTTTGGTTTAGTTTATTTTGAGAATAACTCAAGTTGGATATATTTTGAGAAGATCACGTATAGGTTGGTGTATTCCTGAGAATAATTCTTGCTTACTATATTGTTCACAACAACAATGTGAACTACCTCTGGAACTGTGGGTCACAGCACCCCAATTTATTAACCCTAATTCAATTGTAAGAAAAACAAAAAAATATTGCAATGTAAAAAGAAAAAAAATCAGAAAGAAGATAAATCAAAATAATTTTCTCCTTAATACGGAGTACGGAGTATTATTTAAGAATAGGGAAAAGATGGGCAAAATGAAGTATTGGATTGAAAAATTGGAAAGAAATGCAAAGGAAAAAAAAAAAGGTTAAAGCAAAAAACACAATTAACAAAACAAGGTTGAAGGTGAACTTATGTTTAACCCATAACAACAGAAGGGTATTTAAACAAAATTTGGAAGAACTTCTGAATTATTCAACATTCTATCATTTTATTCCACCAGAGTTGAGTTCTGGCTGTGATTTTGAACGGAGCTTATGATGTAGCTGTAATTTAAATAAATAAAAAAAAAAGAAAAAGACGACGAATTTATGAGGCTTAAATTTGAATTTAGGTATTTTATTAGGTTGTGATTGATAAATTTTTTCTTAAGGCAATAATACCATACTATATTAACTGTATAATAATACATTGATACTACTGAACGATCACTTTTACCGGAAAAGTGATATATAAAAAGCCAATAAAAAGTAATTTTCACCCTTTAGTCACTACTCTAACCTAATCCGGACCTATAGACTCATATTCCAACATACATTTGTGCACCGGTCTAAAATTGGACAAAACACGGTAAGATTAGGGACCAACCACAAACAAAAACAACCGGACCCAGAGACCAGACTGGTCAACAATCGACCAGACTGGCCTGCTACACCAGTCTTAGCGTGTGCATAACATCATCATCATCATCAAGTTGGGTTTAATGGGTCCACTCTATTACGCTATCATTTTATCAATAATGTAAAAGTAAATCTAGATGCTATTGCTATTTTTTACCAGCCACCACTGCTGATCACTTTCAAAACCTTTTTCCTCAAATATTTTGCACACCCAAATGCTTCAAAACTGGAAAAGGACAAGAATCGGGAATTTTCTTTAGGAAAAGAAGAAAAAAAAAAAAAAAAAGAAACTCATGTCAATTAGACGATTATACACAGAGTATGATAAATTACTCAAAAACTATAATAAGCATACAAGGAACCAAAATTTAGAATCCCAACCCAAAATAAACTCAAAATAAACTAAGTTCAACTAACTCAAGAACAACTCATACCAGTTCTCCCCGGGTTTCGACAAGATAAGGCAGCAGACCAGGCATTGCAAAATTAAACCCAGAGACCAGAAGTGTTTGTGTCAGGTCCAGGTGTATCTGGCTGGCAGTCTGGGACGGACTATTTAGGTAAATCGGACCGAAATTTAAATACCACTACATAGACTCGACACTCATAACCCAAACCCTAGCACAGCCCTTCTGACAGATCCAACTATCCAAGTCAAACTCATAAAGCCTTACCTTTAAGATTGCAGAGTCAAGGATACATGCTATGCAAAACCTATAAAAAAAAGTGGACAAGTGGAAGTTACCTGAGATTCTATCATCTCATGGGTATAATATCCATCAAAGTAGTCGTCAATAATGCCTACTAACATCCTGACAATGAAAACCATACTGATCAGTGAATTGGCTAGTCTATCATAGAACACACCACACAAGCTCTACAAAACAAACTTGGTGAGAAGTCACGCATGATGAATGGTGTAAATCATGCTGTTTTGCTATTAGTTATCCTCTCATGTGCTTGGTCAACGACCGTGCTATCGAACTATTTAATATTCCTAAAGTCCCAAACAATGGCATTGCTTCTTTTTCAAGGAATTTAATGCAATGACTAACAAATTTATGTCTAGTGTCTGCTACATTGAAGCATATTGAACAACAAATTCAGTGGCACCATGCATTTGAGAACATCTTTCAGTGTCATTAATAGTGCTTGGGTTACTGCATCTAGCGATGCAAGCACGATGATACATCTATAGAACCTTTTTATGGACTTCGATACGTTATTAAACACAATGATACCTTTTATAGTTCAGAAAAAATCAAAATGAACTCAAACTTTGTACGAGTCTTAAAAAAATTTTAATATCAAATCGCTCTTAAGGACCTTCTTTGTATACTAGTATTATGCTTTGTAGTGGTATTAGGCTGAAAAAAAACACTTTCTTCTCACTGTAGAAATAGATGAACAAAAATGCAAGACAGCACGAAGTTCTACAAAATTAAGGATGAAATTACTATGAAACTCTATCCTTGAAATTAGTCGACAGAATAAAGGAGTCTGAGTGTCCATATTCATTGGTGCACTAGGGATGCAAACAAAATGAAATGAAAGTGCTAGCCGAAATAAATTCTGATAATATACTAGATCTTCTTGCCAACCACAAAGCATATACATTATATTTCTGTCACAAAGCCAAAAAAAAATCAAACAACATATCTATGGTTATTAATTTCTTACTGAAAAAACATTTTTTAACTCTAGTGAGGTAAGCCTCTCCTTGCTAGCAAGTGTTGTCTAATTCGGTAAGGTCTCACCCCCTTCCAGAAAATGTTAGCGAAAAAAGGAAAAAAGCACAATGTCTTTTAGATGTTGTCAGATCATTACCATACATGACGTAAACATACATATCATTAAAGGTCTGATTTAGTCGCATGCTCAAAAACAATTAGGATCATGAACTTACCAGAAAGCGTTCTCTTCAGGCATCAACAGCAGAAACAAACCGGCAAAGAAATTCATAGCCTGCGCAAAATCAATACAGACGATAATGAAGATAGAGTCACTTTGAAGTGCTTTTAGATAAAGATGACAGACACATAGCCTGATGAAGTGGCTATGAAAGCTAAAATTAACAAAATCAACTTCCCAGAAATCTCATCTAAATCCAAACTCAAGCAACCGATAAATCATACTAATCCAAAATCCAACTAGTTTTTTAATTCTTTGAAAAAGAGACTGAGGAACAGAGCCATGCAGTAAAAGAAATAAAAAATAAAATATAAAAAGTCCACCTAATCTAGGCATTGTCATGCACACAGCGACATAAGAATAGGGCATCAAATAGCACTAGAATTTCAACATTAAAACAACCACCAAGAACCATCATCCCAACGTACAAAACCTTCAATAACCATTTAATTATACTCTCCAATAATTTCACTGCCAACTGAATAAGTGGATAACCTGACAATATCCAACAGAAGGATTGTGACGAGCATAGGCCATAAGTATGCGACGCAAGGAGTTTCTTCCTTCCTCATCCAAAGCTGGATGGCCAGGAAACGTTCTCGGCAAATCCTGCAAATAGATGATAAAATTCAGTTTAGGGAAGAAAGCCATATCATAATCAAAAGTTAAAGCAGAAGCACCTACAACTTGAAAGATAGAATGACACAGGACCAAAGCCCATGCATCAAATGACCTTCTCAATCTGTTTTCTCAGCTTCTCAGGTGTACATGCGGAGGACCCATTGCTAGCAAAGCCGGACAAATATTTGCTATCGCTTGAATCTGGTTCTGGGGAGAGCATTTTTTGGTAATATTTTTCCATCCTTCGAGCTCGCACACCAACAAAGGCTTGCCAAACCTTCACGAATGGATCAAATGGAGAATGTTAGCAACAAGCCAACAAAGGTTGAGAATCAAATTCATAACATAACAGCAAACCGATAAAGTTTGTTAATTTTAAAGGACATTTCAGAGAGCTATAAATTGAGTACTAATAAAACCTCTCCCCGAAGAGACTTTGGGACACCTCCATGAACAAGGGACTCCAATTCCTCTTTCCAAGGAAAATAAGGTTCAACAGTGACCAAATTATCAACAGTGTTCCTCATTCCATCAGCACTTGTTGCATTATCCTCATAAGAGCTATTCTGCAGTGCATCACTTTGAGAAATGTTAGACGGTATTCTCGTTTCTTGACCTTCAGTATAACAAACGCTTGAATCAGGGCAGGCATCTGAAGCACATTTGCTTTCGGCTACATTTTCGAATTTCTCTAAATCTATATGACTCGACTTTGATGTAATATCATTACTTGGCAGTGGTATTCCAAGGTTCTTGTCCAAGTTTTGCTTTGTGGACGTCTTTTTGTTAGTCGAAGGAGGGAGTCTCTTTCCATGAAATGCAGGGTCATTAGGCATGCACACTTTATTTTTGACACGTGCAGACATCATTGTGTCAATGGGCGCTAGAGATGGTCTCAGCGAAGCCCATGTTTTTATGTTATGGCGCTTTGTCTCCTTAGTAAGGGGTACCACTTTCTCAACACCAACTTCTTTCTCACTGATCGACGTACAATTTTCACCACCCGATTCACCCCCTTCTGTTCCTCCTGTTGCAGCATTTGTTTCCGCTGTTTCATCATGTTCGTCGGCAGGTTTACATGACTGTACAGATTCTGAGCATTGCTGAAGAAAATTAGTCCACTTTTCCGACCTTTCATCCTCCTCTTCCTGTAATGTCAACATAATCCGTTAAGGACCAATGAAAATCCTTCCAGAATTCCAATATGATAAAGCATTACCTCCCTAGTTGTGACAACCCTTCCCCCATTTCACAAGCAAGATGCAAGGAAAGATTTTTTTTTTTTTTTTTTTTTTTTTTTTTTTTTTTTTTTTGACGCACTAGTGTAATGCTCATGGATAAGGTTCAACATTTGATATTGTGGAATAAGATGCTTACAATCTTTCATTATGAAGTCAGATATTTTAGGAGAAAACTTTACCATTTGAACTTGTCAAAATGTATTGTGATTTTAATCACACGTAAAACAATGACTCCCTGTCCTCTATGAAGAACTAATGAAAAACGATACATGATTGCAACTCTAACATATGCAATAACTAGTGCAATCCAATTTAATAGCAGTCATAAATCGAACAAAAAACACCATCGCTATCTTATTCTATTTTATGACCGTGCACTACCAAGTACCTGACCAGTAAACATATACATCATACCTTATAAATGTTACCGTACTCTCTGTACCTCTGGAGGTGTTGCGGTCTTACAGCGAAACCATAAGAGTCCCTAAAAAGCAATAAGAAGCATCGACAAATAACTCTCGGTATTATATTTAAAAAACACATTAATTGAAAATAGCTTCAAGTAACCAAATACACGGCAACATAGCAGTCCACAAAGCTCATCAAAATAACAACCTCACACAAACGGTAATGCTGCACACACTATATTTGTTTCAGTTTTTTATTCACCATGATATTCTGAGAATGAACATAAATGGGCCGATTTCTTCGCATACATATATAATTTGATCTACTTCATTTATATAAAATCATTAGAGCCAAAATTGACCTCGTTTTCCCATCATTGATTTGACAAATCAAATTATATTTCTATTTAAAGACAGTCGTCAATTTATGACAATTATCAACATGAAAAGCTAAACAATTTATGTCCAATTTTCAGGCTTCAAACAACTTACATATGAGTAGATAATAAATGAGACGGTGTTACAGTAAATTTGAATGTTGGACTTTTCATAAGATATTGAGATTTTATTCGATTTTGAAAGCAATTCTTACAAAAATATCAGAATTTGTTAACCAAATTTAATAAAATGGCAAAGTAGCGTCATAGAAACACAAATTTATAATAAGACGGTGCTAAACAGAAATTTGGATATAATAAGATCGTCTTATATAAAAATTTGTGCTCGGATAATGAATGCCAAATCGATCAGAGTACCTTGAATCAGCCTCCAACGTACGCCTACTCAACAAAGACAACAACATGCTTCACAGAACAAGCTAGAATTATCCACATAATTACACTACTACATCCTCTATATTCATTCAGCAATCATCACAAAAATCGAAAAGAAAAACTTGAACGATTAATCGATGACAAAATGAAATGCGAAAAAATCGATTTTCGTGGAATCAAAACAAAAACAAGAATTAGAAGAAGAAGAAGTCAAAAGAAGGATGAAATGACAAGTGTAGGAAGAGACCTTCGAGGATCAGCATTGGTGAGTAGGATCAAGTTTTGCTCCGACATTTTTGGATCAATTTTGCAAATGTAATGAATGATTGGGGATGAATTTCGCGAGAAATTAGGGTTTCATGTGGAGTTTTGTTTTTTTGATTTGTTCGTCTGCAACTCCTCCCTCAAAATGTTCCGTTATGCACGGGTGTTTGTCTCAAAAAAACAAGATACTCACCCCTCCGTGGAGCTCATGCACTTTTGAAGATGGTGGACTTTCTCGTATAGTCAAATCAAATCAAATTAAATCAAGGCTCAATTGGCAGTTATTACCGACTACTTTTCATGTACGGAGTACTTCGTATAACTTTTTACCTTTTATTCATCATGTCTCAATTAATTGTTTATATATCTATTTTTGAACGGAATACAAATTGACATTTTTCTTTACGTAGTTGATTAACTGTATCCAAATTTTATTCAATTTGTACCCTTTTTGTTCATTTGTTTTCCATCCTTTACCCTTCCTCAACCAAAATTCTCTCTTCTCCCCATTCAATATACATTCAACCCTAAAATAACTTAAAATAATCTAAATCAACCAATTAATCTACAATTCATTCAATTCTTAAATTATGGATCATATTAACCGATATATTTCAAGTAATTTGTTTTTTTTTTTTTTTTAGTTTTCGCTCGTTAATTTATCGGGTATATTATAAATTTATTGATTTGATATGGATTGTTTTGGAGGTTGACGGTGATAGGGATGGTGGGGAGGTATGGGGTCGGCGGCGACGGTTCAAGGGGGGGTTGCAAACGTTGCTGTTGGCGGTGGTGTGTAGTGTATTTAGGGCGGTTTAGGTGGTGGTAGGTTCTTGGCAGTGGTTGTGAAATTAGGGCTTTGGATTATGAGCGGTGGTGGGCGGCGCACGGAGGTCGACGGTGGTGGCGGTGACGGCTCAAGGAGAGGTGGCCGGAGATAGAGAGCCGGCAGTGGGCGGTGGTCCTGGTCGTGGGACTGGGCCTGGGGTGGGTATTGTTACGGTTTTTTATTTTTATTTTGCAGTGGGCCGCGGTGGGCTGTGGGTGTGGCGGGCGTACGGAGGGGGCTGAACGAGTGAACGGTGGTGCCGAGACCCACGGTGGGCCAGGGTGGTGCACGGTGGTAGGGTGGGGTGTACATGGTGGTTGGAGCTTTTGGTTTAAGGTAGGATGGTAAGACTGAATATGAAGAGAGATAAGTAAATGAGAAGGATAGTGAGGTCTTTTTTGGGTACAAGTGAGAAAAAGTTGGGTACAGTTGAACAACACTTTTTCTTTATCTACTTGTGTAAGTCAGGTCTTACAATAAATTATTGTAAGTTTGGCTCATTTGTATCCGATTATATAGCTTTTGTATTATTTAAGTGATAATTATGATTAATTGTTACCAAATCTTTTTAGTACCTCTATTAATGACGATTTGTTTCATGTTTTTGTACCCCTTTAACTGCAATTTGTACCTTAGTCTCACATTAACTTAGCGTGAGTTCATACTCAAAGGAGAATAATGAAATAAAATACTTTGATCCAAAAAAATCAATGATTTTGAAAGATTATGATCTCGTCTAAGTGATTTCGGATGATAATAAAGTTACATTTTAATTTTGGATGGTGAAAACGATACATTTATGCTCGTCCAAAAATAGTAAGGTAACAAATGACTAAATCAGATGAAAGTATTTTCTTTTATAACTTTTTTTAAAAAATTACTGCTCCCTACCTTTCATCATCTTTTTCCCACTTTACCAAAAAGAAAATTTTATTTTTTTCTTCCTATTTTTATTATTGTCAATTCTCAACCAATCCTATCTTGACAATCTACTTTTATTATGGAATGGAGAGAGTACTTTTTTCACCTATTTTTTTACAAATAGCTACCACTTGACATTTCTGATCACTTTTAACATAAAATGACTTAACAGTTTACTTTCATTTGCTTATATGGACTAATTTCTCGATTCCTTTATCCGCTTCATTTGTTAATGCTCTTAATAATTCGAAACTCATTTCCCAATTTTCTCAAACTTTCACACTTTCTTTGCTTGCGTCATTTTGTTAAATTAATTACAACGACAATGGTACAAGTAGGGATTTCATTGGGGCGGGGCGGGGCGGAGGAAGTATCCTCCACATCCGCATCCACCAACAAAAATCCACCTCCACCACCGCCCCATCACCCATGGCGGAGGATAACCCGCCCTCCACCACCCGCCTAACGGTGGATTTATTAAATCCACCACCGCTCCACCACCCGCCTCCCTCGCCTCCGAATTCGCCCCCACCCGCTTTGAAATCCGCTTCAGAAATTGCATTGACGTAATGCATATTTAAAAAAAAAAAATTATCGATATTGTTTTACATTTTTTTTAAGGTAAAAGTATTTTTTAAAATTAATTTAAATATATATTTTTAATTTTTTATTTTTTTTTTAATTGTTAAATCTTACTCCATATTATTTATATATTCATGGCTATGAATAAAGCGGATATATGCTAAGAGGTGCAAGTAAACGGTATGGTGGTGTAAGGCGGAGGCGGTGCGGGCGGGCGGAGTTTTGATGAAATTCACCACCGCTCCACGACCCTTGGCGGGGGACACTTTTGATACCCACCTCCGCCCCACGACCCACCAAACTATCCTCTACCTCCACCCTAACTGGGGCGGATGCTAAGCCAGATATCGCGTTAATGCATCGACATCCCTTGGCATGCTCTTTATATGTTGAAAAATAAGTGAATGAATTGAAAACGGTAGGTTATAGCCTTATAGGAACTTTAGAAAAGGAAAATAAATCAAGAAGGGTACGTTATTGGATTTAAAAGGAGTAGTTTAGATATGTTGAAAATTGAGATTTTGAAGGGGATATTTCAGTTTCACCTAAAAATTTCATTTATTATTGTTGGAATCGATATTAATTAGCAATATATATGTACATTTTGTTGCCATTTAAGAATTCTCATTTTCTTGTTTTTTCTCCTTTTTGACAAGGTTCTTTTTTTCCTTTTTCTTTTTTGAAAAATTAAAAGAAAATTAGGAAAAGAAAAGGACTTAAGCTTAGGACGTAAGTCCCATCTTAAATAAGAACTGATGTTGTCTAATGAGTAGCGCATATCGTTTGAGGAAAAATACTACGAACTGTACAAACTAGCAGCATGACGACCCAGCTCGTAAAATACTGTCGAGTATTGAAGCCATTATTGTCATTGTCACTGAGAATTAAAAGAATACACATTGCTAAAGGATTGAGTAAAGAACATTTGATTTCAAATGAACTCCAAATATATATTGCCGAGATATATTCCTTGCGTCGATGTACAGTATGTAGTCTTCCGTTAAGTTTTTAAACTAGTCAGACTTCTTGATTAAGCTGAGAAGTACTCCGGTTGTTAGGCTTGTAGCTACAAAACCAAGAGATAATTCCGTTCCCACATGATATCCTGTCAGAGTGGAGCAGATCGTATTACAGATGAAGCATTCAGAGGTCACCAATATTCAGAATCACAGTAAGGGTGGAAAATACCAACCGAAAAAATCAAGCACCATTTTCAACCCGATGAAGCCAAGGACGACAGCTATGGAAGGCTGAAACAAAGAGGCCACAATTACAGCGTTATGATTATGCATGCATATAGGGATTGCAACGATATTGCAAGAAACAGAACATGGTACTACTGCGCAATATAATAAAGAAAAAAAAACACGATTGCAATGCAGTCGGACATTGCAAGGAAGTATCATAGGTCTTAAAAGAAATTGATGAACATGTTACATTATGACAAATAATCTGGTTTTTTAGGGTTGGAAATAACTACGGCAATACTATCAGGGCATGAGGCCAAAGAAAAGGAGTGTTAGAAGAGAGAAGAATAGGGTATCGACATGTGAGACGCAAGCATAGTGAAGTACTCCCTATGAACTTCCATACTTATTTGCGTTTTTTGATTCATTTCACCGTGAATCTTTGCTTGATAGACAGACTAAACAGGTGACATACAACCGGACGAAGATATAGCACAGAGGAACTAAAGAAAGGGGAGAGATCACCTGCAGATATTCCAAATCAGCCATGCCTTCGGATATGAGAGTGTATAGAGATCTCAAACCTGTGCAAATTACACATCAGCAAGGTTTACACTATGAAAATAACAATTTGAAGTTCTTTTATGTGTTTGGGAAGTTCAAGAAATTTGGATTTGCATTTGACTCAAATCTAACACAAATCCAACCCATTCACAAAACTAGGTAATATCATCCTATGAGATGTCATTTTCAAATTCAAATTACAAAACTAGGGATTTGATTTCAAAAAACCTCAATTCCAAATGTCTAATTTTAAATCAATATTATGTGAATTCCGAAATGTCATCTAGATATTTTTCCATCGATAGAAACTATACGGAGTAGTAAAGATAGATAAATAAGAATCACAATCTTAAAATGAGTCTGTGTGTCAGGGACTCAGTGTGACTGGACTTCAAAATCACATGGGACTTTGGTCAAGTTCGCAAGTCAACGGATTGTCCATGTTAATGTGAAGTAATCTTGCTGCTGTAATTTCTTATAACTTCGCTATTTCCATGAATTATGCCCTAGATTACTACTCTGTACTACTAGTCCGCATGATTCTTTAGGAGTACGTAATCAAATCTTGCTATGAGACTTGATGTCAGATCAGTCAGAATTAGCCGGTGCGGTCCAATCTCTGTTGCTGCACAATAAATGCAGTCGATACTGCCTCAATATAAGGTCATGCTGTGTTTAATATCATGGATGCCATGATCATGATTCGATATCGCCACCAAAATCTAGTATCTGAGTTATTTGAAGTCTTGGTATCTTAACATCAAAATGCATCAAGTTTACAGTCTAGCCAGTAACAAACATACTTAGTTGGTCCTGACAAATGCATACTCCCTACAACTTCTAGTAGCAGCCACGAAAACCAGAGTATCTAGCTTTCATTAGGAAACCTAGCATGGATACGATGTGCAGTAACTTTGATGGTAAGATTTTACGAGATGAAGGCTAGATACTCACCTAAAATGGCAAAGAGATTGGATGAGAAAACAATGAATGGATCTCGAGTGACGCCAAACACAGCTGGTATTGAGTCAACCTTTTACAGAAAAATGAAAGCGTAAAGTTCAAAGCCAAGGATACGTATCGAGTTTAACCATATAGGAGTGCTATACGATAAAGAGAACGTACTGCAAAAGCGATGTCACTCAACTCAATAACAGCTACGGTGAGAAGCAAAGGTGTGGCCTGCCCAAAATTTTGATGCCTGTTAGAGAATAAAATACTATAATTGCACGGCAAACTTAAGAAATACGTATTACATGTGTACATATAATATTGGAAATAGCTATAGTACTTCTGTAGCGCACCCCATAAGAACCCACAAGATGACTTATCTTTCAATTGGTTTCTCAGATAAAAAAATTATAGGATGGATTGCAAATTCTGATAAGCTAATCATTTCTTTTAATGGATACTTATCGTGCGACTTACTGCCAATCCTAGACCATTTTTCAATACAAGCTAAGCAAAATACACATTAAGAGAGAGCCCAACCGTCAAAATATAGATATGTCATCATCTTAGCTCGATTCCTTGTCATACTTGTTATAGTTAAGTGGTTCCTCGCTAAATGTGACAAACCATACCCATTTATCTTTCTCATGTATCACTCATCTTGTCTAATTTCATTTATTTGAAATTAGACCAATTTGAGCGCATTTAATCTGTTCAACTGATAAATTATCCACATGTCACACCAATAACCCATCTAATCAATTGCCTAGTCCATGTACCCAATCACAAATACGGAGTAGTAAATTGCACCATTTCGTAATTTTAATTTGCAACAAAATCAACTGCTCATTTAGTCCGATTAACCCATTTAACTGCACATTTTAAAATTGTAAATTGCACCACAATAAATAACATGTTTTTTTGGTGAATCAATACAATCGCTTTAGGTCTCTACCTTAAATCACTGCCCATTGACCACTCTTGCAACCAGGTGGAACTGACAATAATTTTCCCACATTTATCAGAACTAATGACTATGGTTTGAGCACTTGACCACTTATTCAAGATGTTTTCTACAATATTGGACATGAATAAGGCTGACAAAACCGCTGTCCTTGAATCCATAAAAAGAACATACGACAAGAATGTGCAGTTCACGCATCATTGTTTTTCCACCAAGAGACGTAACTCGTAAGTCAAACAGTCTTAGACCCTTAGGTAGCCACCAACATTACCTGAGTATGTTTGTTTAATGTGTTATCCTAAGAACACTATCATGCCTCCGTAATAAAATTGTGAAACAAATACAATGATGCTTATTTTTATTGCCAGAACACTCCTTGGCAAAACCATAATTTTGCTGTAAGCAAATAACAAACTTAAAACATTAACGTCCAAGAAAACTAAAACCTCAGGATCAATATGAGCATCAACCTTCAGATAAGTGAAAGCATTATAGCTTATTCTTTTGGGGTATGGTACTTGATTTTCATGGCCCATGAAAGCAATTCAGTTCTAATCCAGCTTTCTAGAAAATTGAAAGATACTGACCAATAAAAATGGCTAATATCCCCAGTACTTTCAACATTGTCTTCAAAATTAAAACAACTGATATTGTTGCTCAAATATATCTGGTGACTGCTTCAGTGATTAAATTATTTGTCTTCAAAAATTGAAGTAAATTGGTAGCAGAATGTCGCACATTTTCATACACTACAGTGCCATTTATGATAAAATAACTCCCAGTTGCATTTTCCAACTCAAGTAAGTAGGCGTAATTGAAGAAACTAGCTTTAGTTAACATTAACGTATGACTGACCTTCCTTATGCCATCCTCGATTGTAAAGAAGCGATTGCCATCATAACTAGCTGCAAATAGAGAGAGCTAAAATATTTTTTTTAAAAAAAAAAAAAAAAAAAAAAAAAAAAAAACACTATGAAGAGGAAACTTAACAACAAATTAAGACTAAAAATCCATCATCAACATTAGTTATCTAAGTATCCATCCTTTCTGTATAGCAGCTTTTAATCAGTGAGAACATCAAGACATGATTCACCAAATATGATTGTTTTTCAGTGTCACAAAAAAATAGATTCACCCGAGTCCAGGCAAATAAAGTAATTTTGCAGCCATAGCCACGATAATATTATGTTTCATCATCTTTCAAACCAACTAGTTCAAATGACCATCATAAGGTTCAACGTTTCCGTATGCGTCAATCATCAGTGTAGTTATCATTGTAATTTTATGAGCCCAACTGGATATCAAAATGAAGCACGACGTTGTACTACTATTACTAAGCCCTAATGTCGGCAAAATAGTCTTGTAATAGAAGCCCCACTTCAATAGTTGCCGGGCAAGGGTCTGAGAACCCTTAAGCTAGAGAATGTAGTATTAGAAATAAGAAATCCTTATGACAATGCCGCTTATAAAACTTGAAAGATGCTCAAGGCACGCCTGAAGGTGCAACAAACAGCTACACTACACTGGAAACTTCAAATATAGGAGCACTGGAGCAGTAGTACTTATGAAGCTCGCCGATAAGAAAATAAGACAATAATAACATTATCAAATGCCAGTATATAAAAGTATGTATTACCAGTGACAGGAATAAATTTCTGGCAAGTCTTCACAATAAAGTTATCTGATAAGTCTTCATCTTCTTCTTCTGAACGGAAAAGCTATTTTCATGAACCCAATGAAATATAACAACAGGAATCAGAAGCAAATCATAATTTCAAATCAATGGAGCTTGTGATACAAGTGAACAACACGACACGCTACAAGAGACTGAGAGTACGCAATTGTGATAGAGATCAGCAAAGAGCTTTGGAAGCAAAAAATTAGGGAAGTAAAGACGATCATGCGAAGAGTAACCAAATAAGAAAGATTAAAACTACACTAATTACTACGCAATGGCAGAAAGATTATATGAGCATAATTCACGTAGTCATGGCTCATGATTTTAGTTTGTAACCAAATACATTCATATCAGACATCAGTGATATTATACTACTTTAAAGAGGTTATATCATATTATATTATATTATATATAGAGGTTAGATTTGTGTAGGCAAGTAAATTAATTATATAGGGTATTTTTAAATTATACTCAATGTCCGACAACTTATTATCAACACATTTGCAATATTCAAACTCATTGACTATGAAAGTTAAGTATATCATTTGAGTTTTTGATTAATTATAGTCAACGATATTTTACAATTTAATAGTTGGATCACGGTAGTTAAGTGGCATGTAAAATTTCCTTTTTAACATGCAAGATTACATTATTTCTTATATATATCTCGTATTTTTTCGCCGGCCCCTCCGTAAACTTCTCAAGATCCGCTTATGGCGCTACTGCTACTACATGCATCTTAGTCTCAGCTTGCTGATACAAATAAAACTACGATGTGCGCTAAATTAGTAAGAAGGAATAAATGAGTATTAAAAGCAACAACATCAAATTGAAACAATTACTTAAAAACTGAATGCCATCGCCTCATTAAAGACAAATAGAAAACACACTGGCTAAAAGCTTATCACTAGTATTTCTTATTCATGGATTTAGCTAGTAGTGTTCTTAACCTTAAGTAGTAACAATGATCCCCAGCATTCTTTGATTTACATAATTTATCAAATGTTTTTGCCAGTTTCTTGGTGTCTAATTCAAACCAAACATTTATTCTATGGCATGAGCAAATACGCCCACTGATATCCAATAGACAAAGCTGGATGCACTTCAGAACAAACTAATAAAAGAATGAGTATAACACGTATGGCATTGAAGTAGAGTTGAGTGACTGTCCTGTGGTAGATATTGACGAGTATTTAATTTAATTAATAATAAAATGTTTTACTAGTAAAGTTGCATTGAAATAGCCTTCTGTTCTTATGTACTCTGTACTTTTTTTAGTTTAGAAACTTTCACTGTCATAGAATACAGTCACATTTATGATTGAAAATTTCCAAATAGTACGGTTCTAGTGTCCAATCAAGTCATGGAATTTCCAGAACCAGGCTTCAGAAGTATGTCAGAGATCTTTGATCACGCATATAACTGCATCTATAGATATCATGAGAGCTTTTTATAAATGGTGTATAGTTTCCAATTACTTGAGATTAGGAGAACTGAATAAAACCTAGTACGCTAGTATTCATATGTTACCTACATAGACTAGAGGACACTTGTGTTGGAACATAAAACATATCTATGCTACAATCATAACGATTTTTCCGAGCACCCCTATAACTTTCTGAGCTCTTTCAGGACATTTCTGAATCATACTAACCAAAAAAGGTGTACACAATCTGAAGACCATTAAAAACAATGAAATTGAAACTCCTACTAGCTGTCTCACCTTAAATGAGGAATACAAGAGTATTGAAGCTAGCAGCAGGTTAACAGCTTCAAATCTCTGACACAACAGAAAAAGTGGGAATTATTAACAAGTAGCACACATATGTTATTAACAGTAGCAATTAATGGGGATGCATAAGGACACGATAAATTTCCTTCATAAACATATGTTATTAACAGTAGCACACATATGTTATTAACAGTAGCAATTATCAGTTTCCTTGTCATGAAGAGACTTAAAATATTTCTATTTCCCATGGAACGAAAGAATCATTATTTCTGTGGCTTTAGAGGATGGAAGAAAGTGAAACGACAAACTAATCTTCGTGCACATCTTATATTGTGAAGTAAGACTTGCACGGTGCAATTTTCATCACGTGTCACCCGGAGGAATTTATGGGTTTTACGCCAATAAAGCGTGCATTTTTCCAACTTGCCTACGTGAGTCACAATTACCCCGATCATGTTAGGGATTGGGTTATATTGCTTGATTGTTTGTTTTCTACTTCTCCAGTAACACAACACGTAAGAAAGAAAATCTGACTGATTGAAAGGATTGAGGTTCACCCTTCTTTAAGTTCTAGGTGGCTCTGAGTACCAAGGCTCGTGAGTACATAACGCTGAAGGTATAACATTGCATAGGACTTTAAACAGATAGTTTATCAGGTCTCTACATGAGTTTCACTCGCGCACTATAATAAGAATTGAGAAATTTAATACCTGGAGGGTAGCAGTCCCTAAAAGTATCAGTGACAAACGGAATACAATGGCACCAGCTATTCCATATGACAGCACACGGTTCTGATATCAACAACAAGTACAATATTGTCACAAAACTCAGAAGAAAAGTGTCAAAATAATTCAGGGATATCTCGCTTAGTATCTTTTACAATCAAAAGCACTAGATTTTTTGAGTTCTACAGCACAAACTTCACATATTGATAAATTGATGTCGCTACCAATCAAAAATAATATTGGAAATCTTGACTAAAGCAGACAGGGAATACTCTGATACATCAACGGCACCTTGAAATATTTGAAAATCAACACAAAGACAAATAGGTTGTCCACAGAAAGACTTTGTTCCAGCAAATACCTGGAAAATAAATTCGGAGTAATCTGACTAATATGAACCAATTACATAAATAGAATACTCCGACCATTTTGACGACATTATATACTAATCAATGTTCAGCATTCAAACAAGTAGATAAGACACAAAGCATGTCAATACAATGTCGGAAGCAGAATGATTTCTATACCCTGCAAAAACTCAGATGCTTTGCCAACTCCATCTTTTGAAACCCAAACCGACACCGAATGCCACTGCAGTGGATACCTAATAGCACCATTGGCAACACCAGCTTAACAATATATCACCGTGAATCTCTACGCTTTAAAAGAAGGAAGAGTTTCAAAGATACTCACACACAGTACGACCGCTTTAACTGACGATTTATAGCCATCTGTGCTCGGGACTTTCGCTCACTGAATTCGCCGCAGAACTGGAAAGATGAGTTTGATTGTCTTCTACGACTTTTGTCATATGATTTAGCAAAGATCTCCCCTTCCGGGCCAGTAAGTCATTTAGCCAGAATCAAGTTCAAATTACACATATCAGAAGATTTCAGCAATATTATTACGTAATCACACTATCATTACGTATTTTGCAGGCAAACATCGGGCAATACGCAAACTAACTCTGAAGTCTGCACAATAAACTTAAATCACAAATACTCACATAAAACCGTCTCACAAGTGCGACGTCGTATTTACAACTAAAATGTGTCTACTTTAAGATTTAACGTAGCTACTTTAACCGCTTAAAGTGACAATTTGATGGGTTTTAAAATAGTCACATGTAGCGTTGAAGTGGTCATTTTAGCATTAAAATAGTCACATTTTAATCCTAAGAACTTACCCACTTAAATTAACCTGCATCTTTAAGAATGATGAAAAGTTCTCAACATAAGACAAAAACTTATGAAGAATTATGACTACTAGATGAGTGATTTAACTGGCCCAAATCATTTGTTTGCCTTTTTCTATTTTGGGATAGTTATCAGTTTTCTTTGTATAAAACTGACATTTAATCTAATTTTAAACTGATATCCTTTCAATTTAGTGATCAGTTTGGAGCAACTTATAATACTCTGTATAATATAATACTCCGTATGATACAAAGAAACTGCCAATTTCGCGCTCTATTCTTAATCTTTTTCGAAAGTAACATGCGGATTCAATCCACCAGATTGCTAGAAAAATCATTAAGCAGCATTTTCCCCAAAATATAAATTCCATATATCGACAGAAAAAAAAAAAAAAAAAAAAAAAAAAAAAAAAATAATCAGAAATTGAGAAAGGAAGGGACACCTGAAGTAGTGGATAAAACATCTTCATCTTCAGTACTTTGGGCGTAAACTACCTCGAAACGACGATATCCACCTGCAATTTCAATCACAAATTAACAAAGATTATACTCCGTAATAAAAAAAAATTGACAAACGGTGTTACAAGAGACAAACTCGAAAACAATAAATAATAACCTGAGCGAAGAAGGGATTGAGGAGGAGGAGAAGGTGGAGAAGAGTAAGTGTGAGAGGTGGAGGGGAAACAAGGATTGCAATTGATGGATTTGTTAGTGGTGAATTTCACTGTCAAATTTGCGTAAACTCCATTGTACATCACTGAAGTTACTCCCATTTTTTTTTCTTCCTTTTTGTGCTAGTCTAGACTATGTTAAAATATCATATTCCCTCCCATCTTTAATGGTCTCCTTTTTTTTTCCGAGGGTTTATATAAATCGTCCATATTTTTATACGAATTGTTGGAAATCATCAAAATATTCTTATTTTTATTTTTTGATTCACTTTCTCTCTCATCTCCTAAAATCTCTAAAATTATCTCAATAAATCGTCCGAGACCAGTAAGCTGTGCAGAAACCCTGGCTCATCGAATAGAATGGTAAGAATGTACAACCGAAGGGTAAAACATGCAGAATTTCACTTTGAGATCTAGTATTAAGAAGAGCATCCGCAACCTGAAGTAAACATTCACTGAAATTGCCAACCACCTGGGAATGACCCTATCAAATCACAGAAATAAAACAACCGGGGACTTTCATGCTCATGGATATGAACGACTACGACCTCTCATCCTACTAAAACTCTGATACATCAAGAAATACTATGTGTAAAACGCCAGACATTTTTTCCTTACCTGCGTGGTTTTGTCCCACCGGGTTTTCCACAGGAGTGTTTTAACGAGGCAGCGAGCAATTATGTACAAACGAGTGATCGTAATTGTTGACACCATGCCAAAGCATTATTTATAATTTGTGTTAGAGCTTTTTGTCCAAAGATTGCTGCTTAGATTTCATCACACAAAGTCCGCTGCAACAGGGCGAAAGAGGACTACCCCAATTCCAGGCTAATCACGATAGTCGATTCAAAAATAGAGATTTTTGAAACTTTCACTAACACCTTTCAGAACGGGAGCAAAGCATCCCAAAGACATGAACAACGATAATACGAACGAGGGCAAAAGACCTCAATAAATTGAGCGACATAAAAGACCGGAGAAGGATAAGACCTTCCAGACATCCGCCCGAAGCGTTCGACAAGACAATGCTCATCCGTGGTTCTTACGCCCGCCAGGTGCATGCAGAGCCAGGATGTCCACGCCTGCGTTTCAGGCCGCTCTCACCGCAGCCGATCGATCTCCATGGCCTCGTGTTCGGAAGACGGCCGCGACCTCCTGTAAAGACAATGCTCATCCGTGGTTTTCAAACCCAGCGTAGGTGCATGCAAAAGAGCCGGATGTCCACGCCTCGTGCCTGGCCGTTTCACCGCAAATGATCGATCTCCACGCCCGCAGCTGAAGACGGCCATGACTCTCCCAAAGATAGGCTCATCCGTGGTTCTCACACTGGGCGAGGTGCATGCAAAAGAGCCGGATGTCCACGGGCCGTGGTTGGCTACTCACCGCAGCAATGATCGATCTTCACGACCTCGTGCACTGGAAGACGGCCAAGTGACCTCCCAAAGACAAGACTCATCCGTGGTTCTCACCCGACGAGGGTGCATGCAAAGCCGGATGTCCATGGCCCTCAGTCCTGGTCGCCTCACCGCAATGAGGCCGATCTCCACGCCCTCAAGCCTAGAAGACGGCCATGGACCTCCCACGATATAACACTCACCCATTAACTATGGCCCATGCGCCGAGGCGCTTCACAAATGACAATGGGTGTCTAAGGCAACGGCCTGGGCTCAAGGATGCTTATGAACGATACCAAAACGAAACATAAAATTTGGCTAAGTATGTAAGAGTACATCATGGGGTCGCGGATACAACAAGCTAGTCAAACAAGAAAATTGGCTAAGTATAAAATAAACACGCGCCACGAGAGAAAAACGACACCTAAAATTATACTCAAGCGTAATTAAAGCAAAACACGAAATAATCTAAGTATAAGGTTATGGGAAAGCATTGGTGAAAGCAACGCATTTGAGCTAAAATATTGTCCCTAGACCCACAGACGCAAGGAACTAAATGAAGGTGTGTCTAATACTAAGGAAAAAATTAGACACAAAACAAGATCAATCATATGTAAACAAGCTCGCTGGTTATACCCTCGTGAGCGTGATTAACACCTGCAGATGTCGAGATTAAACCGAGAGCCCCAAATGTTGCTCCTCAATCAGTCCACTAGTACCCTTGGATTACTCCTCTCTTAGGTTTTTACTGTAACCAGTAAAAGGATGAGTGAACTTTGTGTGTAGGAATCAAGCTCTAAGGCTTCGAGAAAGTAATGGGAGCTAAAAACCCGCTAGGTTTTCTCCTCTCTTTATCTCCTCTCTTTTGGCTCGATTTTTGGTGTATGTTTTTACTGATTTTTGCATGCATCTAATGCCGAAAATTCTCTAAAAGACATTCTTGGAGCCTAAAGTAATGATCATAATCCAACATAATCATTACCTTTTGGCCAACCAAAAACTCACCAAATAAAGGGCCAACCGTCACAAGGCACGATGCATAAAAGGACCAATTTGCATGATCACTCGCCACTTGTCGTATGCGCGACACTTGTCACGCATTTGCACGAGTGCTGCACACATCCCGAGGTCGCTCCCTGGCCTACTATAGATTACGGTATAAATGACACAAAGTTCTCGGGTTCTAACCCAAAGGTTAATGCACTAATCCAATTATGCTAATTAACCATAAATATCTAAATCCATTAGCATGTGATCGCTTGTGTGACCTAATCTGACCAGGACTAAACCGGCGTAATATTCTAAATACTGCATCATAGCGTTTTACCTCTAGCAAGACATTATGACCACCCAATTTATCCCATTATCATGGGATCTCATATTTGGTCCATGACTTCTACGGTCAATGCACAATTGTTGACTTTGAGCACTTGGTATCCTCTAACAATCTCGAGCACTTGTCCTTTGAAACAAGAGTTGCAAGCGAGCAGTTTAATGAAAGTGCATCTTCAGATTACACCTCTTTGTCTCTTAATGTCTCTGCTTGGGAATATAAAGGTAAGTTGGGTCAAGTCACCCCTATGTCTATTTCAGGCTTTCTTGGACTCTGAGCTAAACTATACACTCAGTATGATTGTTCTGGCACAATCCATCCGAGCTGGGCCACAATGCATTTAATTGCTTTCTTCAACTCTCCAAGTGGCCTAGAGACACCAATCCTAATCTACCTAAAATGTAGGAGGACAATCCCATCTTGTCTATCCATGTCCCTCCTCCATACGCTTACATAGCCACCCAACAGAGTTGCCTCTTTCTTTATAGCCCCATTTACCAACATGCACGCTGCGTTGACATGACTGCCAAAGCAAACTAATCCTATAAATTGTGCAAGTTCATTAATAGATCTGTAGGGTCTAAGTGAATCCGAAGCTTCAAGTCATAAAGTGGGGAGATATTCTAATGACTTCTAAGACTTATAGGAATTCTCACCATGTGGGTCGGGCCCAATACACACACCATCGGTATCCATTACGTGAATGACTTGACGCCCAACGCCCTAGATCATGAAACAAAGATTGTTAATTCAACTCACATTAACTAGCTCATTATGGGTCATCAATGTCCTTACTTGAGCAACCTCGATCAGTGGACAACTATAATTAACATCTCCGGTCGCATACATAATAGTGGTTTCATTGGCCTTGCATATGCATCCGGACAACCTATTTGGAGCATTACAAAGTTAGTTTTTGGACATCAGTCAATTAAACCAAAATTGTTCAATGGATTAATGATTAAATATCATATAAGATGAGGCAATAACAATTGTTTTACAATCAAATTTAAAAATAATTACATCATAGCCATTCTCCACAACGCCGATCGATGCTGCCATAAATAAACCCGTGTATGCACCTCGTGCTTTGCCTCGCGATAGGGGTTTTAGTTAATGGATCCTCGCCACATTGGCATCCGCGCGGTCGACCTTCGCAAAGCAGGTTACATCACCTTCGATCAATGATCTCTCGAATAAGGTGAAACTTTCGAGCACATGCTTTGGATCTCGCGTGATGCGCTTTAGGCTCTTTTCGCCGAGCAATAAGCTCCACTATTATCCGCCGACAGAGAACTCATCAAGGTCGCAAGCAAACGTGCTAGTGGGACAACATCCAACTCAAGTAATGAATTTTTCGAATCCATATCTTGCTTCCTTTCGGTCCGCCTCCGGGAGGCGCGGCTATGTATCTTTCGACTTACAAGTAGAACCTGGCATAATGGTCGCTTGCTTTGCACTCTTCCAACCAATGACTCCTTCATAAAGAGTAAGAGCACGTAATCCCGACCGGGATCTAAAGTCATCTTTATCTCGCTTGGAAGCTAGCATCGGTGTAGCCCTAGGACATCTTAGCTTATCCTCTCCATCGTAGTACTAAGAATACAGTCATAGGTCCTATTAAGGTACTTCAGGAGGGATATTCTGTGTCAAATACCCAAGAGATTTCTCACCTGGATCTGATTGGTACCGCTCATTATGCTCCAAAGCATACGAGACATCGGGACAGCCAGTACATATCATCGCATACATGATAGATCCTATCATAGAATGCATATGGAATCCTACTCATCTTCGCTTTCGCTCATCACTCCCATCGAGACCGACTGAGTCTTCTTGGCGTGTTCGAGACAGCCTCTAACCACATTTCGGGCAAAAAGCCTTCTCTGTAGTCTTTCATGTTAAATTTATCAAGTACTTTTATCGAGATAGTAGCACTACTACAAATTAAGTGAGCATAAACAATCGACCACTTCAAACATCGTGCGATATCAGAATCGGGCGCTGTTAAAAATATTAAAAACAATCTATTAAAAAGTGCTATTCTCGTTGTTTACTTATTATTCAAGCGCTGCTCTCAAAGGTAAATATTATAAACAACAAGATTTCAATAACAGATAAACTTTTTAAAAGCTGCGTTGTTTATTAAAAACAATGGTTTTTACTAACACCCATTATAAATACTAGATTAGTAAACAGCGAATCTGGTATTTAGTATACCCATTGATTTAGTAATAATAATTAAATACAACTGTATTTAGAATAAAAACAATCTGGTATACCCAAGTTATTGCCAAATACTAGATTATAAACAAGGGTATTTATAGGATAAAATAACTGCAGTTATACCTGGTTACTAAATAATAGATTATAATCAACGAGTATTTTGAATAAAAACAACTATTGCACCAGAATTTGCTAACGTTAATGACAATTAAATACAAACGGGTTTCATTATCAACTGTTTAAACCCTAAATTAAAAATTAAAAAACACAATACCCACTATTGAATACACAGTAGTCTTTCACGTTAAGCATTTTCGCCTCTAAAATTAAATTGTTCATCTTCTCTTCAAATTTTTTGCATAATTCATTGTCATATTCATCTTCAAACCATTCAAATTATCAAACTACATCTTGTTCATCTTCGCTCATCTACTTCTTTTCGAATCGCTTCTTTTGCTAATTATTCGTTCCTCCTTCGCTTCGGCTCCCTCTCGCTTCTTCGGTGCTTCTTCTTGTGCAAATTTGTATTGGTCTGCTCACATCGCGGCAATTTTCGTATTTGCTTTGCAATTTCAAGTCGGACAAAAATAGCCTTCATTACCCGTCGACGCCGTCCCTTCGTGATGCAATTTCATTTGTGTCCGTGTTCGCTTCTTCGCAAGGTGGCTTTGCCGTCGCTGGTTCCGTTCGCTCACGTTGTCGGCAGCGGTATTCTTGGTCATGTTGTTGTAGTTTATTTAATCGGGCCATTGATTATTTGTCGTGGTCTGTAATTTGGCCGTTGTTGTAGTGTATTCTCACGTTGTTGGCCTCGCTGTCACCGATGTTCTCAAGTGTTGTTGCTTCTACAACGCTAGAGGAGAGAAACGCGTCATCTTTGATTGGCTTTTTCAGATAATTTGAGTTGACTGATCTCGCAAGGCGTATTTGTTTCTAGTGTCTTCTTTGCTTTCTCGCACAGCTCGTATCAATTGCAATGTTCCGGTATGTTTTTTTTTTTTAACTTGATGCGTCGCTTTTGTTGCTTAAATTATATGATGTTGATGAAGTTTGAATTATATTGATTATTTCTCATGCGTTATTATTATTATTAGTGTCCAAGGAACAACTCGGGATCATTTCACAACGCTGAATATTTACGCTTGTTGCGCTTTGCTGCATGTACGAAGTTAATAAAGTTTCGATGCAAGTAGTGATCACACAACGGGTAACTAATAACTTCATTCTTATAGTAAGAAGTTCTATTTTTTTTTTTCCAATTTCATTATTTTACACTTAAGATTTTTTAATTCTATGTATTTTACTTCAGTGTAGTATGTCGCTTAAACGTTACGCACTGGATCCTCACATATCTGGCCGAATGAAATCAACGAGATAAGAGAAAATCGCTGGGAGCAAATTTTGTACTTTGCATATAAAGACATTTCCTCGGACGACTTTGCAAAGTAATATGAGTATGTATGCATAATGCTACACTTGCACACTCTTAGATTACGTGATAGTATTTCAATTTGGTTTGAACGCGTTGGATGATATTACTTGTATATTTCCTGCTTTGAATATTGTGTGTATAATGTTGAATGCGATGACATTATAATGTTTTTTGGCTCCTAGTGCTGTGTAGAAAATTTTTATCATAAAATTTAATTGTATTAACGATGTGATAATATGGCTATTTCGTAAAATTTATATTAAAAAAAAATAGAGTAGTAAAAATAATCGGTTGATAGCTAAATGCGTTGTTAAAAAGTGCGTTGTGAAAAATGAAATTAGTCTATTATAATGGAGTAAAAACAACGGTTATTATTAATAGCCAAGATTGTTTATAATAGACTAAAAATAATCTGCTATAACTTAGTTGTTTAACTTGAGTTATTACATAATAGCAGATTGTTTTTAGTTCTATTATAAACAATCTGCTTATTAATAAATCTTGAATTGTTTTAACCTTCCATATACAATCCAGCTAAGGTTTCCAAACTTTCAAGAGCGTTGTTTAATCAGTAAAACAACGACCAAAGATACAACAGGTATTTTGGCTCACAACATAATCTGCAGTTTTTAACCCTTTTTTTGATGTTTTTGTGTAAATGTAGTTTGACTAAGTCCTAACATTCTCTTCGATCTATCTCTATAGATCTTAATGCTCAATATGTATTGTGCTTCCACTAAATCCTTCATTATGCGTAAATTCTTTCGTAGCCAATCCCTTCACGGACTCCCATAGATGTGAGCGTTATTTTCCAATGAGTGGATATGTCATGGAGCATCTACGGTAACAAGAAAAGGTAACCTTACTCCCAGCCGACCATTTCTTGTATACACAAGTGTTAACTGCTTTACACCTACAAAATCTCAAACTCTTGGATTACTTGGTTGGAAACTTGAACATTCCAACTCCGTGGATGCTCTGCTTTAATCCATAAAATGGATTCCCCGAGTTTGCATACCTTCCCGGCATTTCTAGGATCTACAAAACCGAGGGTTGTCAGGTCATATAGACATCTCTCATCGAATAAAACCATTTAAGAAGCGCGGTTTACATTCAGATTTGCCATATCTAAGTAATCGTAAATCTGCTTGTGATAAGCTAGGATAATCCGAATGGATTTAAGCATAGCGGCAGGAGAAAAGGTTTAAGTCATAGTCCAACACTCACACTTGGCTAACTTGAGTAAAACCTTTTTGCAGCCAACCTTTAACTTTTAAGCTGGTCGCTGTTTATTCCGTGTCAGTTTTCACCTTGAGAACCCATTTGCACTGGACAGATCCTTGCACCGTATAGGCAAATTAACCAAGTTCCAAACTTGATTCTCGTGACATGGATTCCATCTCGGATCTCTTATGACCTCAAGCCATTTATCTGAATTAGATAAAATCAAAGCTTCATTATGAGTGGTAGGTTAGTTTCGTTCTAAAAGTAATATTTCACCATCTGTCAGCGGATCAAGTAATCCAAGATACTATCAGGTTGGCGACTTTCTCCCTACTCGACCCTACGAGCAGTAATTTGAAATCCGAGGAGACAAGGTTTCTAAAACTTCACGATTCTCCTCATTCTCTAAGATAGGAGCACTCAATTTGTGGCTCTTGGATCTCTTGAAGATCTATTTTACTCCGCTCTTTCTCTTGGAAAGAAATTACTCTTTCTAAGACAGAAGCATTCCAGGCCACAAAATACCTTGGTTCGGAGCGATTGTAGAAGTAATAGCCTTGTGTCCCCTTTTGGATACCCCCACAAAGAGACACTTATCGTGACTTCGGACTGGAGCAATGCAGCCGGACCACCCAGCCGCTTTGACATATAGGCTTGCGATCCCCAAATCTTTTGAAAAGATAAATTAGGGACCTTCCTTTCCATATCTCATATACGGGAGTCTTTCTACTGACTTTGGGCGGTGTTGATATTGAGTGGTGTAAAGGCGGCCAGTCTCTCAAAGCATGTCCCCAAAATGATCTTTGGAAGTTGACAAATTTTGATCTCTATCATGGAAGTCTAGAATCCATGTCTAACAATGTTCGACATTTTCTTCCTTTCAGATACGCCATTTAGTTGTGGCGTATGCTCAGGAGGGAGTCAATTGTAATACTACATAGCGCGACCCTTAGAGATGATCATCAAACTCTTTGACTCATGTACTCACCTTTCGATCGTCCGATCGAGATGGCTTTTATAGTCCTTACCAATGGCGATTCTGACTTCATTTGGAACTCTTGAAACTTCTCAAAAGATCTTCGACTTTTGCCTCACAAGTAAACATAACCAGATCTTACTTAAATCGTTCGTAAAAGTTATGAAGCACACCATTCCCTCTCCTCTTCTCGGCCATCGTAAGCTCATACAGTCCACATACATCCGTAAGTATAAGCACTCTAACAAAGTCACTGCTCGAGTACCTTTTCCTAGTAAAAGGTAAGTTTTTGTCATTTCCTTACCCATTAAACACGATTAACATGTCTCGTAAGACTCAAAGTCAAACTGAGTCCAAAGAGACCATCTTCTATGGAGTTTTTGAACTGCTTCTCATTTTATATGGCCTAAACGCACAATGCCACGATAAAAGGGTGGTTAGTAAATCATCTGATTTGAACTTTATTATCAATGTGATAGATTGGTTTGTCGTAAGATTTAGCAAAGAAAGGCCACTGCTTCTCAAACGCATCACCATAAAAACATAAGTCATTTAAGTAAAAAGAACAAATTACGATCTTTAAACATAAATGAAAAATCCTCAAGATCTCAACAATACTCAAAACAGAGATAATGTTCTTGCTAATACTTGGTACAAAAATAACAAATTATTAAGTTCCAATACAAGCCTCAGGGCAATACGACAAACTATATGTCCCTGGTCACACCAATGCAGCCTATTTCCATCAGGCTCCATTTCCACTCAGAGGTCCACTTCACATTTTTCCAAGTTCTTCTACTATGTGAGTCCTTGCACATTTGAACAAATGCTGAGAACCACAACCTAGATCCAATACCCATGGCAGAATCGAAAAGTGCTTAATGTCTATCACAAATATATCGAGAGGAAGTGCAAAAACACTTCCACTCTTCAAGTCCTCCCGGTATTTCAGGGGACAGCCTTTCTTCCAATGGCCTGAAGTTGCCTTGAAGACAAACAAGTGTTGGGATCCACAGCCTTTAGCCTCAAGCTACCACTCCTTTTTTAGGCACAATGGCCCTGCTGTCACCCTTAGCTGAAGCGTGCCTTAGCCTTCCTTTTCCCTTGCTTGCATTTTAAACCTCTCTCCCTCGGATATCATTAGAGCATCTCGCTTACTAGACTAAGCCTTATGTTCTTCTCTGGCCGCTTTAAGCATCCTATGGAAGCTTCATTTAGAAATTTCTCCATTGGTGTGAGAATCGTGGTTTGATCCTCCGGCATTCGCCGCTGGGGAGGAGTTTAAAACCTTAACCCCCGGACACGCTCCAAACCTAATTAGTCTACTAAATGGGTACTTGGAGCATTTCATTGAAAACCAAAAATAATTCATTATGAACTGGTCAAACCTGGGCATAAATGAATTGGAGAATGATATCTAGAGCCAGCTTTCACGACTATATTCATTGCCTTCAGCTCTCCCATTCTCTCGAATAATCCAATCATTCAAGAACATGAGGACTCATCGGGCTTGGGTCTCTCTCGAAGCTTGGTGCAAAATCGAGTATAGCCTTAGCGATGTCATATCTTCTTCAATCCTCGCCGTGCCTTCCTGAATGCACTCTTCGAAGTCATTGAACCATGTCATATGCACCCAAGAAACTCAAATTTGGCTTTTGAAGTTCAGGAGGTCATAGACGCCACAAGATGACGATGCAACTTCTCGCTGAGACATCTTTGCCTACTGAGTAGGCGCAAGTACAGCCGCGATCGGTCGCGCCTCACCCAGGCCTCCCTGGGAAAGAGGTGTCTCTAAGACATGTTCTTTCTTTTCTACCGTGAGAACAATTCTCAAATTTCGGTACCAATCTGAGAAATAAGTTCCTCACCCATTTAGTCTATCCCTTCTTCAAGAATAGACTCTACATACTAGTTGTCGCTAGCTGTTAGTGCGATTTGCCATCTACAACCGTAAATTTGTAAGTCTTTATTATACTATCATTAACAAACTTCTTAAATTAACCTGGCTAAGCACCATCAAAAAGTCATTAAAGCACTATATTTCATAATCCCGGGTGTGAGTAAATCATAGTGATTCCAAGATCCCAATTCAATATATCTCCCAAGCCACCAAGTCGAACGACTTTCTGAGTTATACTCAATCGTGCAAGTCTACAAACTAATTATATCCAATATAACTCTCGGTTGATTAACGACATCCAATGTCCAAAAATCATTATGCATCAGTGGTCCAAAAACTGCTTTGATAACCCAATGCCAGTCAACCAATCTTCAATGCATGAATGCTTCAACATTCACCCTACTATCCAAAGATCAAGGTAACGCCTCGTTGAAAGAAAGCAAACAAACGCCACCGACGATCGAAGCTGGGCTTCATAGGTGTTAGCTTTCGAATAAAGCATTTAGACTCAATATTTAGTGGGATTCAGAAATATTTGTGGTGCAATCGAATACTAAGCTTAACAATAAATAAATGAAAGCATAAATAAACGCGATAACGATAAATAAGCGATCCTAAGACGGCGCTAACTACCCTAAAAGATCTATTCTTGTGGACTCCAATCCTCGGGCAATTCCTTGGGGCCTCCGCCTTGTAACTCCATGGACCTC